>OX451738.1:670040349-675195349 GCA_948472305.1 Vicia faba | reverse complement strand
TATTGTTATTATTATTATTATTATTATTATTGCTATTATTGTTATTATTGTTATTATTATTATTGTTATTATTGTTATTATTGTTATTATTGTTATTATTGTTATTATTATTATTATTATTATTATTATTATTATTATTATTATTATTATTGTTGTTATTATTGTTATTATTGTTATTATTATTATTATTTGTTATTATTGTTATTATTGTTATTATTGTTATTATTATTATTATTTATTTTTTTGGAATAAGTACTTGAATTATAACAAAAAACAAAAGAAATACACGGCGATCGCATGGATCCAGCCAACCAAAGAACCTAAGGCAACATTAACCCGAGAATCCTATCTTTTAAGATTTTACAATGCCAACCCCTAAAAACAATAGTATCAATAATAGTTTTAGTCACATGACACAAATCCAAACCAGACCCAAAACATATGCTATTACGATAAATCCAAATTCCGTAGATTGTTTCAGCAATGGCAAGCTTAATCAGGCAGGCCCTCCAACCTTTTCCTTGTCCCCACTTGATGGCCCATTCAAGCTCCTCCTCCCAAGCTTTAGGCATATGATATTGCATTTGGAGCCAAGCAAGCACTTCACACCAAATCCGTCTCGTAGTATCACAATAAAAAAAAAGGTGAGAAGCAGTTTCTATACTAGGACAGAAGCAGCACCTACTGTCCGTGATGAAGCCAAAACGGCATAAATGACTTTTGGTAGCTATCCTATTGTAGCAAGCCAGCCATAAAATTATCTTAGCTTTAGGCCTGGTCGGGTTGTACTGCACCAGCTTAGAACACGGGACCTGAGATTTATCAACCATTTCCAGATAACAGCCCCTCATGCTAAAGGAACCCTTAGAGATTAACGCATACCACAAATGGGGATGAGAAAGAATAAAGCTCCTCTGATCCAAGACTTTACGCATAATCCACGAGCTAGAAGCTTTAACTTTGGCCTCCATTATGTTACAATCCTTCAAAAAGTAAGCGTGGATCCACTTCAACCAAAGGCTGTCAGCATATGTTCCACAACAGTTTCAACATAGCACACTTGCTCCAGATGCAAAGATCAGTGATCCCCAAACCACCATACTTGGCAGGTTTACAGACTGTAGTCCAAGCTACCAAACTTCTTCTATTCACAGTATTAGTTCCAGACCAAATAAAGGACCGACACATACAATCAATCTTCTTGAGGACAACTTTAGGCAGGGGAAGAACCATAATCCAGAAATTAGCAATAGCAAATGAGATAGATTTTACCAATTGAATACGCCCAGCATAGCTAAGAAGTCTAGCAGACCAATGACTCATTCTGGCCAGAATCTTATCCACCAAAGGCAAGTAATGGTTGCAACTCAGCTTCTTGAAGGTTAGAGGAATTCCCAGATAGCGAAATGGAAGAGAGCCCTCCTTAAACTTAGCCCACGTTAAGATCTGATTCTTGGTGCTAGAATCCACAGACCCAAAATAAATTTTGCTCTTGCTAGTATTGACCACCATCCCTGTAGAGTTAGAAAAAGTAGTGAAGACATTAAGAAGAAGCTCAACAGAGATTGTGTCCCCTCTTGTAAACAGTAGAACATCATCCGCAAACATGAGGTTAGTCAACTGAAGTTTCTCGCATTTAGAGTGATGGTTGAAGTTTGGATTGATCTGCATAAGAGCCAAACATCTATAGAGATACTCCATGATAAATGAGAAGAGCAAAGGATAAATGAGAAGAGTTATTATTATTATTATTATTATTATTATTATTATTATTGTTATTATTATTATTATTGTTATTATTGTTATTATTGTTATTATTATTATTATTATTATTATTATTATTATTATTATTATTGTTATTGTTATTGTTATTGTTATTGTTATTGTTATTGTTATTGTTAGCACCCTTTCTATCATCCTTGTCACAATGAAAGGTAGTCTGTTGTTCATATTTTTATCACTCCAATGGAAGGTAGCCTTGTCATTATGGAAGGTAGTCTATTGTCGAAATTTTTGTTATTCCAATGGATGGTAGCCTTGTCATTATGGAAAGTAGTTTTTTGTTACTCCAATGGATGGTAGCCTTGTCATTATTGAAGGTAGTTTATTGTCGATATTTTTGTTACTCTAATGGATGATAGCCTTGTCATTATGCAAGGAAGCCTGTTGTTTAGATTTTTGTTACTAAAATGGATGGTAGCCTTGTCATTATGGAAGGTAGTCTGTTGTCGATATTTTTGTTACTCCAATGAATGGTAGCCTTGTCAATAGGGAAGGTAGTCTGTCGTTAAGATTTCTGTTACTCCAGTGGATTATAGCCTTGTCATTATGGAAGGTAGTCTGTTGTTCAGATTTTTGTTACTCAAATTGATGGTTGCCTTCTCATTATGGAAGGTAGTCTGTTGTCGAGATTTTTGTTATTCCATTAGATGGTAGCCTTGTCATTACGGAAGGTAGTCTGTTGTTGAGATTTTTGATACTCCAATGGATGATAGCCTTGTCATTACGGAAGGTAATCTGTTGTCAAGATTTTTGTTACCCCAATGGATGGTAGCCTTGTAATTATGGAAGGTAGTCTATTGTCGAGATTTTTGTTACTCCAACGGATGGTAGCCTTGTCATTATGGAAGGTAGTTTGTCGTAGAGATTTCTGTTACTCCAATGGATTGTAGCCTTGTCATTATGGAAGGTAGTCTGTTGTTCAGATTTTTGTTACTACAATGGATGGTAGCCTTGTCCTTATGGAAGGTAGTATGTTGTCGAGAATTTTTTTATTCCATTAGAGTAGCCTTGTCATTATGGAAGGTAGTCTGTTATCGAGATATTTGTTATTCCAATGGATGGTAACCTTGTCATTATGGAAGGTAGTCTTTTATCGAGATTTTGGTTACTCAAATGGATGGTAGCCTTGTCATTATTGAAGGTAGTCTGTTATCGATATCTTTGTTACTCCAATGGATGGTATCCTTGTCATTATGAAAGGTAGTTTATTATTCATATTTTTATTACTCCAACGGATGGTAGCCTTGTCATTTTGGAAGGTAGTGTATTGTAGATATTTTTCTTATTCCAATGGATGGTATCCTTGTCATTATGGAAGGTAGTTTTTTGTCGAGATTTTTGTTACTTCAATGGATGGTAGCCTTGTCATTATTGAAGATAGTCTATTGTCGATATCTTTGTTACTCCAATGGATGATAGCCTTGTCATTATGCAAGGTAGTCTGTTGTTCAGATTTTTGTTACTCCAATGGATGGTAGCCGTCTCATTATGGAAGGTTGTCTCTTGTCGAGATTTTTGATACTCCAATGGATGGTAGCCTTGTAATTATGGAAGGTAGTATGTTGTCGAGATTTTGGTTACTCAAATGGATGGTAGCCTTGTCATTATTGAAGGTAGTCTGTTGTCAATATCTTTGTTACTCCAATGGATGGTATCCTTGTCATTATGAAAGGTAGTCTGTTGTTCATATTTTTATTACTCTAACGGATGGTAGCCTTGTCATTTTGGAAGGTAGTCTATTGTCGAGATTTTTGTTATTCCAATGGATGGTGTCCTTGTCATTATGGAAGGTAGTTTTCTGTCGAGATTTTTGTTACTCCAATGGATGGTAGCATTGTCATTATTGAAGGTAGTCTATTGTCGATATCTTTGTTACTCCAATGGATGATAGCCTTGTCATTATGCAAGGTAGTATGTTGTTCATATTTTTGTTACTAGAATGGAAGGTAGCATTGTCATCATGGAAGGTAGTCTGTTGTCGAGATTTTTGATACTCCAATGGATGGTAGCCTTGTAATTATGGAAGGTAGTATGTTGTCGAGATTTTTGCTACTCCAATGGATGGTAGCCTTGTCATTATGGAAGGTAGTCTGTCGTTGAGATTTCTGTTACTCGAATGGATTGTAGCCTTTTCATTATGGAAGGTAGTGTGTTGCCTAGATTTTTGTTACACTAATGGATTGTAGCCTTGTCATTATGGAAGGTAGTCTGTTGTCGAGAATTTTTTATTCCATTGGATGGTAGCCTTGTCATTATGGAAGGTAGTCTTTTGTCGAGATATTTTTTATTCCAATGGATGGTATCGTTGTCATTATTGAAGGTAGTCTTTTGTCGAGATTTTGGTTACTCAAATGGATGGTAGCCTTGTCATTATTGAAGGTAGTCTGTTGTCGATATCTTTGTTACTCCAATGGATGGTATCCTTGTCATTATGAAAGATAGTTTGTTGTTCAGATATTTATTACTCCAATGGATGATAGCCTTGTCATTATGGAAGGTAGTCTATTGTCGAGATTTTTGTTATTCCAATGGATGGTAGCCTTGTCATTATGGAAGGTAGTTTTTTGTTACTCCAATGGATGGTAGCCTTATCAATTATTGAAGGTAGTCTATTGTCGATATCTTTGTCACTCCAATGGATGATAGCCTTGTCATTATGCAAGGTAGTCTGTTGTTCAGATTTTTGTTACTCCAATGGATGGTAGCCTTGTCATTATGGAAGGTAGTCTGTTGTCGATATTTTTGTTACTCCAATGAATGGTAGCCTTGTCAATAGGGAAGGTAGTCTGTCGTTAAGATTTCTGTTACTACAGTGGATTATAGCCTTGTCATTATGGAAGGTAGTCTGTTGTTCCAAATTTTGTTACTTAAATGGATGGTTGCCTTGTCATTATGGAAGGTAGTTTGTTGTCAAGATTTTTGTTATTCCATTGGATGGTAGCCTTGTCATTACGGAAGGTAGTCTGTTATTGAGATTTTTGATACTCCAATGGATGATAGCCTTGTCATTACGGAAGGTAATCTGTTGTCAAGATTTTTGTTACCCCAATGGATGGTAGCCTTGTAATTATGGAAGGTAGTCTATTGTCGAGATTTTTGTTACTCCAACGGATGGTAGCCTTGTCATTATGGAAGGTAGTTTGTCGTAGAGATTTCTGTTACTCCAATGGATTGTAGCCTTGTCATTATGGAAGGTAGTCTGTTGTTCAGATTTTTGTTACTACAATGGATGGTAGCCTTGTCCTTATGGAAGGTAGTCTGTTGTCGAGAATTTTTTTATTCCATTAGATGGTAGCCTTGTCATTATGGAAGGTAGTCTGTTATCGAGATATTTGTTATTCCAATGGATGGTAACCTTGTCATTATGGAAGGTAGTCTTTTATCGAGATTTTGGTTACTCAAATGGATGGTAGCCTTGTCATTATTGAAGGTAGTCTGTTATCGATATCTTTGTTACTCCAATGGATGGTATCCTTGTCATTATGAAAGGTAGTTTATTATTCATATTTTTATTACTCCAACGGATGGTAGCCTTGTCATTTTGGAAGGTAGTGTATTGTAGATATTTTTCTTATTCCAATGGATGGTATCCTTGTCATTATGGAAGGTAGTTTTTTGTCGAGATTTTTGTTACTTCAATGGATGGTAGCCTTGTCATTATTGAAGGTAGTCTATTGTCGATATCTTTGTTACTCCAATGGATGATAGCCTTGTCATTATGCAAGGTAGTCTGTTGTTCAGATTTTTGTTACTCCAATGGATTGTAGCCGTCTCATTATGGAAGGTTGTCTCTTGTCGAGATTTTTGATACTCCAATGGATGGTAGCCTTGTAATTATGGAAGGTAGTATGTTGTCGAGATTTTGGTTACTCAAATGGATGGTAGCCTTGTCATTATTGAAGGTAGTCTGTTGTCAATATCTTTGTTACTCCAATGGATGGTATCCTTGTCATTATGAAAGGTAGTCTGTTGTTCATATTTTTATTACTCTAACGGATGGTAGCCTTGTCATTTTGGAAGGTAGTCTATTGTCGAGATTTTTGTTATTCCAATGGATGGTGTCCTTGTCATTATGGAAGGTAGTTTTCTGTCGAGATTTTTGTTACTCCAATGGATGGTAGCATTGTCATTATTGAAGGTAGTCTATTGTCGATATCTTTGTTACTCCAATGGATGATAGCCTTGTCATTATGCAAGGTAGTATGTTGTTCATATTTTTGTTACTCCAATGGAAGGTAGCATTGTCATCATGGAAGGTAGTCTGTTGTCGAAATTTTTGATACTCCAATGGATGGTAGCCTTGTAATTATGGAAGGTAGTATGTTGTCGAGATTTTTGCTACTCCAATGGATGGTAGCCTTTTCATTATGGAAGGTAGTCTGTCGTTGAGATTTCTGTTACTCGAATGGATTGTAGCCTTTTCATTATGGAAGGTAGTGTGTTGCCTAGATTTTTGTTACACTAATGGATTGTAGCCTTGTCATTATGGAAGGTAGTCTGTTGTCGAGAATTTTTTATTCCATTGGATGGTAGCCTTGTCATTATGGAAGGTAGTCTTTTGTCGAGATATTTTTTATTCCAATGGATGGTATCGTTGTCATTATTGAAGGTAGTCTTTTGTCGAGATTTTGGTTACTCAAATGGATGGTAGCCTTGTCATTATTGAAGGTAGTCTGTTGTCGATATCTTTGTTACTCCAATGGATGGTATCCTTGTCATTATGAAAGATAGTTTGTTGTTCAGATATTTATTACTCCAATGGATGGTAGCCTTGTCATTATGGAAGGTAGTCTATTGTCGAGATTTTTGTTATTCCAATGGATGGTAGCCTTGTCATTATTGAAGGTAGTTTTTTGTTACTCCAATGGATGGTAGCCTTATCAATTATTGAAGGTAGTCTATTGTCGATATCTTTGTCACTCCAATGGATGATAGCCTTGTCATTATGCAAGGTAGTCTGTTGTTCAGATTTTTGTTACTCCAATGGATGGTAGCCTTGTCATTATGGAAGGTAGTCTGTTGTCGATATTTTTGTTACTCCAATGAATGGTAGCCTTGTCAATAGGGAAGGTAGTCTGTCGTTAAGATTTCTGTTACTACAGTGGATTAAAGCCTTGTCATTATGGAAGGTAGTCTGTTGTTCCAATTTTTGTTACTCAAATGGATGGTTGCCTTGTCATTATGGAAGGTAGTCTGTTGTCAAGATTTTTGTTATTCCATTGGATGGTAGCCTTGTCATTACGGAAGGTAGTCTGTTATTGAGATTTTTGATACTCCAATGGATGATAGCCTTGTCATTACAGAAGGTAATCTGTTGTCAAGGTTTTTGTTACCCCAATGGATGGTAGCCTTGTAATTATTGAAGGTAGTCTGTTGTCGAGATTTTTGTTACTCCAATGGATGTTAGCCTTGTCATTATGGAAGGTAGTCTGTCGTAGAGATTTCTGTTACTCCAATGGATTATAGCCTTGTCATTATGGAAGGTAGTATGTTGTTCAGATTTTTGTTACTCCAATGGATGATAGCCTTGTCATTATGGAAGGTAGTCTGTTGTCGAGAATTTTTTTATTCCATTGGATGGTAGCCTTGTCATTGTGGAAGGTAGTCTGTTGTCGAGATTTTTGTTATTCCAATGGATGGTAACCTTGTCATTACGGAAGGTAGTCTTTTGTCGAGATTTTTGTTACTCCAATGGATGGTAGCCTTGTCATTATTGAAAGTAGTCTGTTGTCGTTATCTTTGTTACTCCAATAGATGATAGCCTTGTCATTATCCAAGGTAGTCTGTTGTTCATATTTTTGTTACTCCAATGGATGGTAGCCTTGTCATTATGGAAGGTAGTCTTTTGTCGAGATTTTTGTTACTCCAATAGATGGTAGCCTTGTCATTATTGACGGTAGTCTGTTATCGTTATCTTTGTTACTCCAATGGATGATAGCCTTCTCATTATGCAAGGTAGTCTGTTGTTAAGATTTTTGTTACTCCAATGGATGGTAGCCTTGTCAATATGGAAGGTAATCTATTGTTGAGATTTTTGTTATTCCAATGGATGGTAGCCTTGTCATTATGGAAGGTAGTTTTTTGTCGAAATTTTTGTTACTCCAATAAATGTTAGCCTTGTCATTATGGAAGGTAGTCTGTCGTTGAGATTTCTGTTACTCCAATGGATTGTAGCCTTGCCATTATGGAAGGTAGTCTGTTGTTCTGATTTTTGTTACTCCAATGGATGGTAGCCTTTTCATTATGGAAGGGAGTCTGTTGTCGATATTTTACTTACTCCAATGGATGGTAGCCTTGTCATTAAGGAAGGCAGTCTGTTATCGATATTTTTGCTACTCCAATGGATGGTATCCTTTTCATTGTTTAAGGTAGTCTATTGTCGAGAATTTTTTTATTCCAATGGATGGTAGCTTTGTCATTATGGAAGGTAGTCTGTTGTCGATATTTTTGTTACTCCATTGGATGGTAGCCTTGTAATTATGAAGGTAGTCTATTGTCAATATTTTTGTTACTCCAATGGATGGTAGCCTTGTCATTATGGAAGGTAGTCTATTGTAGAGATTTTTGTTATTCCAATGGATGGTATCCTTGTCATTATGGAAGGTAGTTTTTTGTTACTCCATTGGATGGTAGCCTTGTCATTATTGAAGGTAGTCTATTGTCGATATCTTTGTTACTCCAATGGATGATAGCCTTGTCATTATGCAAGGTAGTCTGTTGTTCAGATTTTTGTTACTCCAATGGATGGTAGCCTTGTAATTATGGAAGGTAGTCTGTTATCGATATTTTTGTTACTCCAATGAAGGGTAGCCTTGTCAGTAGGGAAGGTAGTCTGTCGTTAAGATTTCTGTTACTCCAGTGGATTATAGCCTTGTCATTAAGGAAGGTAGTCTGTTGTTCAGATTTTTGTTACTTAAATGGATGGTTGCCTTGTCATTATGGAAGGGAGTCTGTTGTCAAGATTTTTGTTACTCCATTGGATGTTAGCCTTGTCATTATGGAAGGTAGTCTGTTGTCGAGAGTTTTGTTACTCCAATGGTTGGTAGCCTTATCATTATGGAAGGTAGTCTATTGTCGAGATTTTGTTACTCCTATGGATGGTAGCCTTGTCATTATAGAACATAGTCTATTATCAATATTTTTGTTACTCCAATGGATGGTAGCCTTCTCATTATGGAAGGCAGTCTGTTATCTATATTTTTGTTACTCCAATGGATGGTAGCCTTGTCATTGTTTAAGGTAGTCTGTTGTCGAGATTTTTGTTATTCCATAGGATGGTAGCTTTGTAATTATGGAAGGTAGTCTGTTGTCAATATTTTTGTTACTCCAATGGATGGTAGCCATGTCATTATGGAAGGTAGTCTATTGTCAAGATTTTTGTTATTCCAATGGATGGTAGCCTTGTCATTATGGAAGGTAGTTTTTTGTTACTCCAATGGTTGGTAGCCTTGTCATTATTGAAGATAGTCTATTGTCGATATCTTTGTTACTCCAATTGATGATAGCCTTGTCATTATTCAAGGTAGTCCGTTGTTCATATTTTTGTTACTCCAATGAATGGTAGCCTTGTCAAAATGGAAGGTAGTCTGTCGTTAAGATTTCTGTTACTCCAGTGGATTATAGCCTTGTCATTATGGAAGGTAGTCTGTTGTTCAGATTTTTGTTACTCAAATGGATGGTTGCCTTCTCATTATGGAAGGTAGTATGTTGTCGAGATTTTTGTTATTCCATTAGATGGTAGCCTTGTCATTACGGAAGGTAGTCTGTTGTTGAGATTTTTGATACTCCAATGGAAGATAGCCTTGTCATTACAGAAGGTAATCTGTTGTCAAGATTTTTGTTACCTCAATGGATGGTAGCCTTATAATTATAGAAGGTAGTCTGTTGTCAAGATTTTTGTTACTCCAATGGATGGTAGCCTTGTCATTATGGAAGGTAGTTTGTCGTTCAGATTTTTATTACTACAATGGATGGTAGCCTTGTCATTATGGAAGGTAGTATGTTGTCGAGAATATTTTTATTCCATTAGATGGTAGCCTTGTCATTATGGAAGGTAGTCTGTTTTCGAGATATTTGTTATTCCAATGGATGGTAACCTTGTCATTATGGAAGGTAGTCTTTTATCGAGATTTTGGTTACTCAAATGGATGGTAGCCTTGTTATTATTGAAGGTAGTCTGTTGTCGATATCTTTGTTACTCCAATGGATGGTATCCTTGTCATTATGAAAGGTAGTTTATTGTTCATATTTTTATTACTCCAACGGATGGTAGCCTTGTCATTTTGGGAGGTAGTCTATTGTCGATATTTTTCTTATTCCAATGGATGGTATCCTTGTCATTATGGAAGGTAGTTTTTTGTCGAGATTTTTGTTACTTCAATGGATGGCAGCCTTGTCATTATTGAAGGTAGTCTATTGTCGATATCTTTGTTATTCCAATGGATGATATCCTTGTAATTATACAAGGTAGTCTGTTGTTCAGATTTTTGTTACTCCAATGGATGGTAGCCGTCTCATTATGGAAGGTTGTCTCTTGTCGAGATTTTTGATACTCCAATGGATGGTAGCCTTGTAATTATGGAAGGTAGTATGTTGTCGAGATTTTGGTTACTCAAATGGATGGTAGCCTTGTCATTATTGAAGGTAGTCTGTTGTCAATATCTTTGTTACTCCAATGGATGGTATCCTTGTCATTATGAAAGGTAGTCTGTTGTTCATATTTTTATTACTCCAACGGATGGTAGCCTTGTCATTTTGGAAGGTAGTCTATTGTCTAGATTTTGGTTATTCCAATGGATGGTATCCTTGGCATTATGGAAGGTAGTTTTCTGTCGAGATTTTTGTTACTCCAATGGATGGTAGCATTGTCATTATTGAAGGTAGTCTATTGTCGATATCTTTGTTATTCCAATGGATGATAGCCATGTCATTATGTAAGGTAGTATGTTGTTCAGATTTTTGTTACTCCAATGGATGGTAGCCTTGTCATTATGGAAGGTAGTCTGTTGTCGAGATTTTTGATACTCCAATGGATGGTAGCCTTGTAATTATGGAAGGAAGTATGTTTTCGAGATTTTTGCTCCTCCAATGGATGGTAGCCTTGTCATTTTGGAAGGTATTCTGTCGTTGAGATTTCTGTTACTCGAATGGATTGTAGCCTTTTCATTATGGAAAGTAGTGTGTTGCTCAGATTTTTGTTACACTAATGGATTGTAGCCTTGTCATTATGGAAGGTAGTCTGTTGTCGAGAATTTTTTATTCCATTGGATGGTAGCCTTGTCATTTTGGAAGGTAGTCTGTTGTCGAGATATTTTTTATTCCAATGGATGGTATCCTTGTCATTATGGAAGGTAGTCTTTTGTCGAGATTTTGGTTACTCAAATGGATCGTAGCCTTGTCATTATTGAAGGTAGTCTGTTGTCGATATCTTTGTTACTCCAATGGATGGTATCCTTGTCATTATAAAAGATAGTCTGTCGTTCAGATTTTTATTACTCCAATGGATGGTAGCCTTGTCATTATGGAAGGTAGATTATTGTCGAGATTTTTGTTATTCCAATGGATGGTAGCCTTGTCATTATGGAAGGTAGTTTTTTGTTACTCCGATGGATGGTAGCCTTATCATTATTGAAGGTAGTCTATTGTCGATATCTTTGTTACTCCAATGGATGATAGCCTTGTCATTATGCAACGTAGTCTGTTGTTCAGATTTTTGTTACTCCAATGGATGGTAGCCTTGTCATTATGGAAGGTAGTCTGTTGTCGATATTTTTGTTACTCCAATGAATGGTAGACTTGTCAGTAGGGAAGGTAGTATGTCGTTAAGATTTCTGTTACTCCAGTGGATTATAGGCTTGTCATTATGGAAGGTAGTCTGTTGTTCCGATTTTTGTTACTTAAATGGATGGTTGTCTTGTCATTATGGAAGGTAGTCTGTTGTCAAGATTTTTGTTATTCCATTGGATGGTAGCCTTGTCATTACGGAAGGTAGTCTGTTATTGAGATTTTTGTTACTCCAATGGATGATAGCCTTGTCATTGCGGAAGGTAATTTGTTGTCAAGATTTTTGTTACCCCAATGGATGGTAGCCTTGTAATTATGGAAGGTAGTCTGTTATCGAGATTTTTGTTACTCCAATGGATGGTAGCCTTGTCATTATGGAAGGTAGTCTGTCGTAGAGATTTCTGTTACTCCAATGGATTATAGCCTTGTCATTATGGAAGGTAGTAGGTTGTTCAAATTTTTGTTACTCCAATGGATGATAGCCTTGTCATTATGGAAGGTAGTCTGTTGTCGAGAATTGTTTTATTCCATTGGATGGTAGCCTTGTCATTATGGAAGGTAGTCTGTTGTCGAGATTTTTGTTATTCCAATGGATGGTAACCTTGTCATTATGGAAGGTAGTCTTTTGTCGAGATTTTTCTTACTCCAATGGATGGTAGCCTTGTCATTATTGAAAGTAGTCTGTTGTCGTTATCTTTGTTACTCCAATAGATGATAGCCTTGTCATTATGCAAGGTAGTCTGTTGTTCATATTTTTGTTACTCCAATGGATGGTAGCCTTGTCATTATGGAAGGTAGTCTTTTGTCGAGATTTTTGTTACTCCAATGGATGGTAGCCTTGTCATTATTGACGGTAGTCTGTTGTCGTTATCTTTGTTACTCTAATGGATGATAGCCTTGTCATTATGCAAGGTACTCTGTTGTTCAGATTTTTGTTACTCCAATGGATGGTAGCCTTGTCAATATGGAAGGTAATCTATTATTGAGAATTTTGTTATTCCAATGGATGGTAGCCTTGTCATTATGGAAGGTAGTTTTTTGTCGAAATTTTTGTTACTCCAATAAATATTAGCCTTGTCATTATGGAAGGTAGTCTGTCGTTGAGATTTCTGTTACTCTAAATGATTGTAGCCTTGCCATTATGGAAGGTAGTCTGTTGTTCAGATTTTTGTTACTCCAATGGATGGTAGCCTTGTCATTATGGAAGGGAGACTGTTGTCGATATTTTTGTTATTCCAATGGATGGTAGCCTTGTCTTATGGAAGGCAGTCTGTTATCGATATTTTTGTTAATCCAATGGATGGTAGCCTTGTCATTGTTTAAGGTAGTCAGTTGTCGAGAATTTTGTTATTCCAATGGATGGTATCTTTGTCATTATGGAAGGTAGTCTGTTGTCGATATTTTTGTTACTCCAATGGATGGTAGCCTTGTAATTATGAAGGTAGTCTGTTGTCAATATTTTTGTTACTCCAATGGATGGTAGCCTTGTCATTATGGAAGGTAGTCTATTGTAGAGATTTTTGTTATTCCAATGGATGGTATCCTTGTCATTATGGAAGGTAGTTTTTTGTTAGTCCAATGGATGGTAGTCTTATCATTATTGAAGGTAGTCTATTGTCGATATCTTTGTTAATCCAATGGATGATAGCCATGTCATTATGCAAGGTAGTCTGTTGTTCAGATTTTTATTACTCCAATGGTTGGTAGCCTTGTCATTATGGAAGGTAGTCTGTTGTCGATATTTTTGTTACTGCAATGAATGGTAGCCTTATCAATAGGGAAGGTAGTCCGTCGTTAAGATTTCTGTTACTCCAGTGGATTATAGCCTTGTCATTATGGAAGGTAGTCTGTTGTTAAGATTTTTGGTACTTAAATGGATGGTAGCCTTATCATTAATGAAGGGAGTCTGTTGTCGAGATTTTTGTCACTTCATTGGATGGTAGCCTTGTCATTATGGAAGGTAGTCTGTTATCGAGAGTTTTGTTACTCCAATGGATGGTAGCCTTGTCATTATGGAAGGTAGTTTTTTGCCGAAATTTTTGTTACTCCATCAAATGTTAGCCTTGTCATTATGGAAGGTAGTCTGTCGTTGAGATTTATGTTACTCCAATGGATTGTAGCCTTGCCATTATGGAAGGTAGTCTGTTGTTCAAATTTTTGTTACTCCAATGGATGGTAGCCTTAGAATTATGGAAGGTAGTTTGTTGTCGATATTTTTGTTACTCCAATGGATGGTAGCCTTGTCATTATGGAAGGCAGTCTGTTGTTGAGAGTTTTGTTATTCCAATGGATGGTAGCCTTGTCATTGTTTAAGGTAGTCTGTTGTCGAGAATTTTGTTATTCCAATGGATGGTAGCTTTGTCATTATGGAAGGTAGTCTATTGTCGATATTTTTGTTACTCCAATGGATTGTAGCCTTGTAATTATGAAGGTAGTCTGTTGTCAATATTTTTGTTACTCCAATGGATGGTAGCCTTGTCATTATTGAAGGTAGTCTATTGTCGATATCTTTGTTACTCCAATGAATGATAGCCTTATCATCATGCAAGGTAGTCTGTTGTTCAGATTTTTATTACTCCAATGGATGGTAGCCTTGTCATTATGGAAGGTAGTCTGTTGTCGATATTTTAATTACTCCAATGAATTGTAGCCTTGTCAATGGGGAAGGTAGTCTGTCGTTAGGATTTCTGTTACTCCAGTGGATTATAGCCTTGTCATTATGGAAGGTAGTCTGTTGTTCAGATTTTTGTTACTTAAATGGATGGTAGCCTTGTCATTATGGAAGGGAGTCTGTTGTCGAGATTTTTGTTACTCCATTGGATGTTAGCCTTGTCATTATGGAAGGTAGTCTGTTGTCTAGAGTTTTGTTAGTCCAATGGATGGTAGCCTTGTCATTATGGAAGGTAGTCTGTTGTCGAGATTTTATTACTCCAATGGATGGTAGCCTTGTCATTATGGAACATAGTCTGTTGTCAATATTTTTGTTACTCCAATGGATGGTAGCCTTCTCATTATGGAAGGCAGTCTGTTATCGATATTTTTGTTACTCCAATGGATGGTAGCCTTGTCATTGTTTAAGGTAGTCTGTTGTCGAGATTTTTGTTATTCCATAGGATGGTAGCTTTGTAATTATGGAAGGTAGTCTGTTGTCGATATTTTTGTTACTCCAATGGATGGTAGCCTTGTAATTATGGAAGGTAGTCTGTTGTCGAGATTTTGTTACTCCAATGGATAATAGCCTTTTCATTATGGAACATAGTCTGTTGTCGATATTTTTGTTACTCCAATGGATGGTAGCCTTCTCATTATGGAAGGCAGACTGTTATCAATATTTTTGTTACTCCAATGGATGGTAGCCTTGTCATTGTTTAAGGTAGTCTGTTGTCGAGATTTTTGTTATTCCATAGGATGGTAGCTTTGTCATTATGAAAGGTAGTCTGTTGTCCATATTTTTGTTACTCCAATGGATGGTAGCCTTGTAATTATGGAAGGTAGTATGCTGTCAATATTTTTGTAACTCTAATGGATGGTAGCCTTGTCATTATGGAAGGTAGTCTATTGTCGAGATTTTTGTTATTCCAATGGATGGTAGCCTTGTCATTAGGGAAGGTAGTCTATCGTTAAGATTTCTGTTACTCCAGTGGATTATAGCCTTGTCATTATGGAAGGTAGTCTGTTGTTCAGATTTTTGTTGCTTAAATGGATGGTTGCCTTGTCATTATGGAAGGTAGTCTGTTGTCGAGATTTTTGTTATTCCATTGGATGGTAGCCTTGTCATTACAGAAGGTAGTCTATTGTCGACATTTTTGATACTCCAATGGATGATAGCCTTGTCATTACGGAAGGTAGTCTATTTTCAAGATTTTTGTTATTCCAATGGATAGTAGCCTTGTCATTATGGAAGGTAGTTTTTTGTCGAAATTTTTATTACTCCAATAAATGTTAGCCTTGTCATTATGGAAGGTAGTCTGTCGTTGAGATTTCTGTTACTCCAATGGTTTGTAGCCTTGCCATTATGGAAGGTAGTCTGTTGTTCAGATTTTTGTTACTCCAATGGATGGTAGCCTTGTCATTATGGAAGGTAGTCTGTTGTCGATATTTTTGTTACTCCAATGGATGGTAGCCTTGTCATTATGGAAGGCAGTCTGTTGTTGAGAGTTTGGTTACTCCAATGGATGGTAGCCTTGTCATTGTTTAAGCTAGTCTGTTATCGAGAATTTTGTTATTCCAATGGATGGTAGCTTTGTCATTATGGTAGGTAGTCCGTTGTCGATATTTTTGTTACTCCAATGGATGGTAGCCTTGTAATTATGAAGGTAGTCTGCTGTCAATATTTTTGTTACTGCAATGGATGGTAGCTTTGTCATTATCGAAGGTAGTCTATTGTAGAGATTTTTGTTATTCCAATGGATGGTATCCTTGTCATTATGGAAGGTAGTTTTTTGTTACTCCAATGGATGGTAGCCTTGTCATTATTGAAGGTAGTCTATTATCGATATCTTTGTTACTCTAATGGATGATAGCCTTGTCATTATGCAAGGTAATCTGTTGTTCAGATTTTTGTTACTCTAATGGATGGTAGCCTTGTTATTATGGAAGGTAGTCTATTGTCGATATTTTTTTTACTCCAATGAATGGTAGCCTTGTCAATAGGGAAGGTAGTCCGTTGTTAAGATTTCTGTTACTCCAGTGGATTATAGCCTTGTCATTATGGAAGGTAGTCTGTTGTTCAGATTTTTGTTACTTAAATGGATGGTAGCCTTGTCATTATGGAAGGGAGTCTGTTGTCGAGATTTTTGTTACTCCATTGGATGTTAGCCTTGTCATTATGGAAGGTAGTCTGTTGTCGAGAGTTTTGTCACTCCAATGGATGGCAGCCTTGTCATTATGGAAGGTAGTCTGTTGTTGAGATTTTGTTACTCCAATGGATGGTAGCCTTGTCATTATGGAACATAGTTTGTTGTCGATATTTTTGTTACTCCAATGGATGGTAGCCTTCTCATTATGGAAGGCAGTCTGTTATCAATATTTTTGTTACTCCAATGGATGGTAGCCTTGTCATTGTTTAAGGTAGTCTGTTGTCGAGATTTTTGTTATTCCATAGGATGGTAGCTTTGTAATTATGAAAGGTAGTCTGTTGTCGATATTTTTGTTACTCCAATGGATGGTAGCCTTGTAATTATGGAAGGTAGTCTGTTGTCAGTATTTTTGTTACTCCAATGGATGGTAGCCTTGTCATTATGGAAGGTAGTCTATTGTCGAGATTTTTGTTATTCCAATGGATGGTAGCTTTGTCATAATGGAAGGTAGTTTTTTGTTACTCCAATGGATGGTAGCCTTGTCATTATTGAAGGTAGTCTATTATCGATATCTTTGTTACTCTAATGGATGATAGCCTTGTCATTATGCAAGGTAGTCTGTTTTTCAGATTTTTGTTACTCCAATGGATGGTAGCCTTGTCATTATGGAAGGTAGTCTGTTGTCGATATTTTTGTTACTCCAATGAATGGTAACCTTGTCAATAGGAAAGGTAGTCCGTCGTTAAGATTTCTGTTACTCAAGTGGATTATAGCCTTGTCATTATGGAAGGTAGTCTGTTGTTCAGATTTTTGTTACTTAAATGGATGGTTGCCTTGTCATTATGGAAGGTAGTCTGTTGTCGAGATTTTTGTTATTCCATTGGATGGTAGCCTTGTCATTACGGAAGGTAGTCTGCTGTCGAGATTTTGGATACTCCAATGGATGATAGCCTTGTCATTACGGAAGGTAGTCTGTTGTCAAGTTTTTGTTACCCCAATGGATGGTAGCCTTGTAATTATGGAAGGTAGTCTGTTGTTGAGATTTTTGTTACTCCAATGGATGGTAGCCTTGTCATTATGGAAGGTAGTCTGTCGTAGGGATTTCTGTTACTCCAATGGATTGCAGCCTTGTCATTATGGAAGGTAGTCTGTTGTTCAGATTTTTGTTACTCCAATGGATTGTAGCCTTATCATTATGGAAGGTAGTCTGTTGTCGAGAATTTTTTTATTCCATTGGATGGTAGCCTTGTCATTATGGAAGGTAGTCTGTTGTCGAGAGTTTTGTTACTCCCATGGATGGTAGCCTTGTAATTATGGAAGGTAATCTGTTGTCGAGATTTTGTTACTCCAATGGATTGTAGCCTTGTCATTATGGAACATAGTCTGTTGTCGATATTTTTGTTACTCCAATGGATGGTAGCCTTGTCATTATGGAAGGCAGTCTGTTATCGATATTTTTGTTACTCCAATGGATGGTAGCCTTGTCATTGTTTAAGGTAGTCTGTTGTCGAGATTTTTGTTATTCCAATGGATGGTAGCCTTGTCATTATGGAAGGTAGTTTTTTGTTAGTCCAATGGATGGTAGTCTTATCATTATTGAAGGTAGTCTATTGTCGATATCTTTGTTAATCCATTGGATGATAGCCTTGTCATTATGCAAGGTAGTCTGTTGTTCAGATTTTTATTACTCCAATGGTTGGTAGCCTTGTCATTATGGAAGGTAGTCTGTTGTCGATATTTTTGTTACTGCAATGAATGGTAGCCTTGTCAATAGGGAAGGTAGTCCGTCGTTAAGATTTCTGTTACTCCAGTGGATTATAGCCTTGTCATTATGGAAGGTAGTCTGTTGTTAAGATTTTTGTTACTTAAATGGATGGTAGCCTTATCATTATGGAAGGGAGTCTGTTGTCGATATTTTTGTTACTTCATTGGATGGTAGCCTTGTCATTATGGAAGGTAGTATGTTGTCGAGAGTTTTGTTACTCCAATGGATGGTAGCCTTGTCATTATGGAAGGTAATCTATTGTCGAGATTTTGTTACTCCAATGGATGGTAGCCTTGTCATTATGGAACATAGTCTGTTTTCGATATTTTTGTTACTCCAATGGATGGTAGCCTTCTCATTATGGAAGGCAGTCTATTATCAATATTTTTGTTACTCCAATGGATGGTAGCCTTGTCATTGTTTAAGGTAGTCTGTTGTCGAGATTTTTGTTATTCCATAGGATGGTAGCTTTGTCATTATGGAAGGTAGTCTGTTGTCGATATTTTTCTTACTCCAATGGATGGTAGCCTTGTAATTATGGAAGGTAGTATGTTGTCAATATTTTTGTTACTCCTATAGATGGTAGCCTTGTCATTATGGAACGTAGTGTATTGTCGAGATTTTTGTTATTCCAATGGATGGTAGCCTTGTCATTAGGGAAGGTAGTCTATCGTTAAGATTTCTGTTACTCCAGTGGATTATAGCCTTGTCATTATGGAAGGTAGTCTGTTGTTTAGATTTTTGTTACTTAAATGGATGGTTGCCTTGTCATTATGGAAGGTAGTCTGTTGTCGAGATTTTTGTTATTCCATTGGATGGTAGCCTTGTCATTACGGAAGGTAGTCTGTTGTCGAGATTTTTGATACTCCAATGGATGATAGCCTTGTCATTACGGAAGGTAGTCTATTTTCAAGATTTTTGTTACCCCAATGGATGGTAGCCTTGTAATTATGGAAGGTAGTCTATTGTCGACAATTTTGTTACTCAAATGGATGGTAGCCTTGTCATTATGGAAGGTAGTCTGTCGTAGAGATTTCTGTTACTCCAATGGATTATAGCCTTATCATTATGGAAGGTAGTCTGTTGTTCAGATTTTTGTTACTCCAATGGATCGTAGCCTTGTCATTATGGAAGGTAGTCTGTTGTCAAGAATTTTTTTATTCCATTGGATGGTAGCCTTGTCATTATGGAAGGTAGTCTGTTGTCGAGAGTTTTGTTACTCCAATGGATGGTAGCCTTGTCATTATGGAAGTAGTCTGTTGTCGAGATTTTGTTACTCCAATGGATGGGAGCCTTGTCATTATGGAACATAGTCTGTTGTCGATATTTTTGTTACTCCAATGGATGGTAGCCTTGTCATTATGGAAGGCAGTCTGTTATCGATATTTTTGTTACTCCAATGGATGGTAGCCTTGTCATTTTTAAGGTAGTATGTTGTCGAGATTTTTGTTATTCCAATGGATGGTAGCTTTGTCATAATGGAAGGTAGTTTTTTGTTACTCCAATGGATGGTAGCCTTGTCATTATTGAAGGTAGTCTATTATCGATATCTTTGTTACTCTAATGGATGATAGCCTTGTCATTATGCAAGGTAGTCTGTTTTTCAGATTTTTGTTACTCCAATGGATGGTAGCCTTGTCATTATGGAAGGTAGTCTGTTGTCGATATTTTTGTTACTCCAATGAATGGTAACCTTGTCAATAGGGAAGGTAGTCCACCGTTAAGATTTCTGTTACTCAAGTGGATTATAGCCTTGTCATTATGGAAGGTAGTCTGTTGTTCAGATTTTTGTTACTTAAATGGATGGTTGCCTTGTCATTATGGAAGGTAGTCTGTTGTCGAGATTTTTGTTATTCCATTGGATGGTAGCCTTGTCATTACGGAAGGTAGTCTGCTGTCGAGATTTTGGATACTCCAATGGATGATAGCCTTGTCATTACGGAAGGTAGTCTGTTGTCAAGATTTTGTTACCCCAATGGATGGTAGCCTTGTAATTATGGAAGGTAGTCTGTTGTTGAGATTTTTGTTACTCCAATGGATGGTAGCCTTGTCATTATGGAAGGTAGTCTGTCGTAGGGATTTCTGTTTCTCCAATGGATTGCAGCCTTGTCATTATGGAAGGTAGTCTGTTGTTCAGATTTTTGTTACTCCAATAGATTGTAGCCTTATCATTATGGAAGGTAGTCTGTTGTCGAGAATTTTTTTATTCCATTGGATGGTAGCCTTGTCATTATGGAAGGTAGTCTGTTGTCGAGAGTTTTGTTACTCCCATGGATGGTAGCCTTGTAATTATGGAAGGTAATCTGTTGTCGAGATTTTGTTACTCCAATGGATTGTAGCCTTGTCATTATGGAATATAGTCTGTTGTCGATATTTTAGTTACTCCAATGGATGGTAGCCTTGTCATTATGGAAGGCAGTCTGTTATCGATATTTTTGTTACTCCAATGGATGGTAGCCTTGTCATTGTTTAAGGTAGTCTGTTGTCGAGATTTTTGTTATTCCAATGGATGGTAGCTTTGTCATTATGGAAGGTAGTTTTTTGTTAGTCCAATGGATGGTAGTCTTATCATTATTGAAGGTAGTCTATTGTCGATATCTTTGTTAATCCATTGGATGATAGCCTTGTCATTATGCAAGGTAGTCTGTTGTTCAGATTTTTATTACTCCAATGGTTGGTAGCCTTGTCATTATGGAAGGTAGTCTGTTGTCGATATTTTTGTTACTGCAATGAATGGTAGCCTTGTCAACAGGGAAGGTAGTCCGTCGTTAAGATTTCTGTTACTCCAGTGGATTATAGCCTTGTCATTATGGAAGGTAGTCTGTTGTTAAGATTTTTGTTACTTAAATGGATGGTAGCCTTATCATTATGGAAGGGAGTCTGTTGTCGAGATTTTTGTTACTTCATTGGATGGTAGCCTTGTCATTATGGAAGGTAGTCTGTTGTCGAGAGTTTTGTTACTCCAATGGATGGTAGCCTTGTCATTATGGAATGTAATCTATTGTCGAGATTTTGTTACTCCAATGGATGGTAGCCTTGTCATTATGGAACATAGTCTGTTTTCGATATTTTTGTTACTCCAATGGATGGTAGCCTTCTCATTATGGAAGGCAGTCTATTATCAATATTTTTGTTACTCCAATGGATGGTAGCCTTGTCATTGTTTAAGGTAGTCTGTTGTCGAGATTTTTGTTATTCCATAGGATGGTAGCTTTGTCGTTATGGAAGGTAGTCTGTTGTCGATATTTTTCTTACTCCAATGGATGGTAGCCTTGTAATTATGGAAGGTAGTATGTTGTCAATATTTTTGTTACTCCTATAGATGGTAGCCTTGTCATTATGGAACGTAGTGTATTGTCGAGATTTTTGTTATTCCAATGGATGGTAGCCTTGTCATTAGGGAAGGTAGTCTATCGTTAAGATTTCTGTTACTCCAGTGGATTATAGCCTTGTCATTATGGAAGGTAGTTTGTTGTTTAGATTTTTGTTACTTAAATGGATGGTTGCCTTGTCATTATGGAAGGTAGTCTGTTGTCGAGATTTTTGTTATTCCATTGGATGGTAGCCCTTTCATTACGGAAGGTAGTCTGTTGTCGAGATTTTTGATACTCCAATGGATGATAGCCTTGTCATTACGGAAGGTAGTCTGTTTTCAAGATTTTTGTTACCCCAATGGATGGTAGCCTTGTAATTATGGAAGGTAGTCTATTGTCGACAATTTTGTTACTCAAATGGATGGTAGCCTTGTCATTATGGAAGGTAGTCTGTCGTAGAGATTTCTGTTACTCCAATGGATTATAGCCTTGTCATTATGGAAGGTAGTCTGTTGTTCAGATTTTTGTTACTCCAATGGATCGTAGCCTTGTCATTATGGAAGGTAGTCTGTTGTTAAGAATTTTTTTATTCCATTGGATGGTAGCCTTGTCATTATGGAAGGTAGTCTGTTGTCGAGAGTTTTGTTACTCCAATGGATGGTAGCCTTGTCATTATGGAAGTAGTCTGTTGTCGAGATTTTGTTACTCCAATGGATGGGAGCCTTGTCATTATGGAACATAGTCTATTGTCGATATTTTTGTTACTCCAATGGATGGTAGCCTTGTCATTATGGAAGGCAGTCTGTTATCGATATTTTTGTTACTCCAATGGATGGTAGCCTTGTCATTTTTAAGGTAGTATGTTGTCGAGATTTTTGTTATTCCAATGGATGGTAGCTTTGTCATAATGGAAGGTAGTTTTTTGTTACTCCAATGGATGGTAGCCTTGTCATTATTGAAGGTAGTCTATTATCGATATCTTTGTTACTCTAATGGATGATAGCCTTGTCATTATGCAAGGTAGTCTGTTTTTCAGATTTTTGTTACTCCAATGGATGGTAGCCTTGTCATTATGGAAGGTAGTCTGTTGTCGATATTTTTGTTACTCCAATGAATGGTAACCTTGTCAATAGGGAAGGTAGTCCGTCGTTAAGATTTCTGTTACTCAAGTGGATTATAGCCTTGTCATTATGGAAGGTAGTCTGTTGTTCAGATTTTTGTTACTTAAATGGATGGTTGCCTTGTCATTATGGAAGGTAGTCTGTTGTCGAGATTTTTGTTATTCCATTGGATGGTAGCCTTGTCATTACGGAAGGTAGTCTGCTGTCGAGATTTTGGATACTCCAATGAATGATAGCCTTGTCATTACGGAAGGTAGTCTGTTGTCAAGATTTTGTTACCCCAATGGGTGGTAGCCTTGTAATTATGGAAGGTAGTCTGTTGTTGAGATTTTTGTTACTCCAATGGATGGTAGCCTTGTCATTATGGAAGGTAGTCTGTCGTAGGGATTTCTGTTACTCCAATGGATTGCAGCCTTGTCATTATGGAAGGTAGTCTGTTGTTCAGATTTTTGTTACTCCAATGGATTGTAGCCTTATCATTATGGAAGGTAGTCTGTTGTCGAGAATTTTTTTATTCCATTGGATGGTAGCCTTATCATTATAGAAGGTAGTCTGTTGTCGAGAGTTTTGTTACTCCCATGGATGGTAGCCTTGTAATTATGGAAGGTAATCTGTTGTCGAGATTTTGTTACTCCAATGGATTGTAGCCTTGTCATTATGGAACATAGTCTGTTGTCGATATTTTTGTTACTCCAATGGATGGTAGCCTTGTCATTATGGAAGGCAGTCTGTTATCGATATTTTTGTTACTCCAATGGATGGTAGCCTTGTCATTGTTTAAGGTAGTCTGTTGTCGAGATTTTTGTTATTCCAATGGATGGTAGCTTTGTCATTATGGAAGGTAGTTTTTTGTTAGTCCAATGGATGGTAGTCTTATCATTATTGAAGGTAGTCTATTGTCGATATCTTTGTTAATCCATTGGATGATAGCCTTGTCGTTATGCAAGGTAGTCTGTTGTTCAGATTTTTATTACTCCAATGGTTGGTAGCCTTGTCATTATGGAAGGTAGTCTGTTGTCGATATTTTTGTTACTGCAATGAATGGTAGCCTTGTCAATAGGGAAGGTAGTCCGTCGTTAAGATTTCTGTTACTCCAGTGGATTATAGCCTTGTCATTATGGAAGGTAGTCTGTTGTTAAGATTTTTGTTACTTAAATGGATGGTAGCCTTATCATTATGGAAGGGAGTCTGTTGTCGAGATTTTTGTTACTTCATTGGATGGTAGCCTTGTCATTATGGAAGGTAGTCTGTTGTCGAGAGTTTTGTTACTCCAATGGATGGTAGCCTTGTCATTATGGAAGGTAATCTATTGTCGAGATTTTGTTACTCCAATGGATGGTAGCCTTGTCATTATGGAACATAGTCTGTTTTCGATATTTTTGTTACTCCAATGGATGGTAGCCTTCTCATTATGGAAGGCAGTCTATTATCAATATTTTTGTTACTCCAATGGATGGTAGCCTTGTCATTGTTTAAGGCAGTCTGTTGTCGAGATTTTTGTTATTCCATAGGATGGTAGCTTTGTCATTATGGAAGGTAGTCTGTTGTCGATATTTTTCTTACTCCAATGGATGGTAGCCTTGTAATTATGGAAGGTAGTATGTTGTCAATATTTTTGTTACTCCTGTAGATGGTAGCCTTGTCATTATGGAACGTAGTGTATTGTCGAGATTTTTGTTATTCCAATGGATGGTAGCCTTATCATTAGGGAAGGTAGTCTATCGTTAAGATTTCTGTTACTCCAGTGGATTATAGCCTTGTCATTATGGAAGGTAGTCTGTTGTTTAGATTTTTGTTACTTAAATGGATGGTTGCCTTGTCATTATGGAAGGTAGTCTGTTGTCGAGATTTTTGTTATTCCATTGGATGGTAGCCTTGTCATTACGGAAGGTAGTCTGTTGTCGAGATTTTTGATACTCCAATGGATGATAGCCTTGTCATTACGGAAGGTAGTCTGTTTTCAAGATTTTTGTTACCCCAATGGATGGTAGCCTTGTAATTATGGAAGGTAGTCTATTGTCGACAATTTTGTTACTCAAATGGATGGTAGCCTTGTCATTATGGAAGGTAGTCTGTTGTAGAGATTTCTGTTACTCCAATGGATTATAGCCTTGTCATTATGGAAGGTAGTCTGTTGTTCAGATTTTTGTTACTCCAATGGATCGTAGCCTTGTCATTATGGAAGGTAGTCTGTTGTCAAGAATTTTTTTATTCCATTGGATGGTAGCCTTGTCATTATGGAAGGTAGTCTGTTGTCGAGAGTTTTGTTACTCCAATGGATGGTAGCCTTGTCATTTTGGAAGTAGTCTGTTGTCGAGATTTTGTTACTCCAATGGATGGGAGCCTTGTCATTATGGAACATAGTCTGTTGTCGATATTTTTGTTACTCCAATGGATGGTAGCCTTGTCATTATGGAAGGCAGTCTGTTATCGATATTTTTGTTACTCCAATGGATGGTAGCCTTGTCATTTTTAAGGTAATATGTTGTCGAGATTTTTGTTATTCCAATGGATGGTAGCTTTGTCATAATGGAAGGTAGTTTTTTGTTACTCCAATGGATGGTAGCGTTGTCATTATTGAAGGTAGTCTATTATCGATATCTTTGTTACTCTAATGGATGATAGCCTTGTCATTATGCAAGGTAGTCTGTTTTTCAGATTTTTGTTACTCCAATGGATGGTAGCCTTGTCATTATGGAAGGTAGTCTGTTGTCGATATTTTTGTTACTCCAATGAATGGTAACCTTGTCAATAGGGAAGGTAGTCCGTCGTTAAGATTTCTGTTACTCAAGTGGATTATAGCCTTGTCATTATGGAAGGTAGTCTGTTGTTCAGATTTTTGTTACTTAAATGGATGGTTGCCTTGTCATTATGGAAGGTAGTCTGTTGTCGAGATTTTTGTTATTCCATTGGATGGTAGCCTTGTCATTACGGAAGGTAGTCTGCTGTCGAGATTTTGGATACTCCAATGGATGATAGCCTTGTCATTACGGAAGGTAGTCTGTTGTCAAGATTTTGTTACCCCAATGGATGGTAGCCTTGTAATTATGGAAGGTAGTCTGTTGTTGAGATTTTTGTTACTCCAATGGATGGTAGCCTTGTCATTATGGAAGGTAGTCTGTCGTAGGGATTTCTGTTACTCCAATGGATTGTAGCCTTGTCATTATGGAAGGTAGTCTGTTGTTCAGATTTTTGTTACTCCAATGGATTGTAGCCTTATCATTATGGAAGGTAGTCTGTTGTCGAGAATTTTTTTATTCCATTGGATGGTAGCCTTGTCATTATGGAAGGTAGTCTGTTGTCGAGAGTTTTGTTACTCCCATGGATGGTAGCCTTGTAATTATGGAAGGTAATCTGTTGTCGAGATTTTGTTACTCCAATGGATTGTAGCCTTGTCATTATGGAACATAGTCTGTTGTCGATATTTTTGTTACTCCAATGGATGGTAGCCTTGTCATTATGGAAGGCAGTCTGTTATCGATATTTTTGTTACTCCAATGGATGGTAGCCTTGTCATTGTTTAAGGTAGTCTGTTGTCGAGATTTTTGTTATTTCAATGGATGGTAGCCTTGTCATTATGGAAGGTAGTCTGTTGTCGATATTTTTGTTACTCCAATGAATGGTAGCCTTGTGAATAGGGAAGGTAGTCTGTCGTTAAGATTTCTGTTACTCCAGTGGATTATAGCCTTGTCATAATGGAAGGTAGTCTGTTGTTCAGATTTTTGTTACTTAAATGGATGGTAGCCTTGTCATTATGGAAGGGAGTCTGTTGTCGAGATTTTTGTTACTCCATTGGATGGTAACCTTTTCATTATGGAAGGTAGTCTGTTGTCGAGAGTTTTGTTACTCCAATGGATGGTAGCCTTGTCATTATGGAAGGTAGTCTACTTTCGAGATTTTGTTACTCCAATGGATGGTAGCCTTGTCATTATGGAACATAGTCTGCTGTCGATATTTTTGTTACTCCATTGGATGGTAGCCTTCTCATTATGAAAGGAAGTCTGTTATCAATATTTTTGTTACTCCAATGGATGGTAGCCATGTCATTGTTTAAGGTAGTCTGTTGTCGAGATTTTTGTTATTCCATAGGATGGTAGCTTTGTCATTATGGAAGGTAGTCTATTGTCGATATTTTTGTTACTCCAATGGATGGTAGCCTTGTAATTATGGAAGATAGTATGTTGTCAATATTTTTGTTACTACTATAGATGGTAGCCTTGTTATTATGGAAGGTAGTGTATTGTCGAGATTTTTGTTATTCCAATGGATGGTAGCCTTGTCATTAGGGAAGGTAGTCTATCGTTAAGATTTCTGTTACTCCATTGGATTATAGCCTTGTCATTATGGAAGGTAGTCTGTTGTTCAGATTTGTGTTACTTAAATGGATGGTTGCCTTGTCATTATGGAAGGTAGTCTGTTGTCGAGATTTTTGTTATTCCATTGGATGGTAGCCTTGTCATTACGGAAGGTAGTCTGTTGTCGAGATTTTTGATACTCCAATGGATGATAGCCTTGTCATTACGAAAGGTAGTCTGTTTTCAAGATTTTTGTTACCCCAATGGATGGTAGCCTTGTAATTATGGAAGGTAGTCACTTGTCGACAATTTTGTTACTCAAATGGATGGTAGCCTTGTCATTATGGAAGGTAGTCTATCGTAGAGATTTATGTTACTCCAATGGATTGTAGCCTTGTCATTATGGAAGGTAGTTTGTTGTTCAGATTTTTGTTACTCCAATGGATGGTAGCCTTGTCATTATGGAAGGTAGTCTGTTGTCGATAATTTTTTTATTCCATTGGATGGTAGCCTTGTCATTATGGAAGGTAGTCTGTTGTCGAGTGTTTTGTTACTCACATGGATGGTAGCCTTGTCATTATGGAAGGTAGTCTGTTGTCGAGATTTTGTTACTCCAATGGATGGTAGCCTTGTCATTATGGAACATAGTCTGTTGTCGATATTTTTGTTACTCCAATGGATGGTAGCCTTGTCATTATGGAAGGCAGTCTGCTATCGATATTTTTGTTACTCCAATGGATGGTAGCCTTGTCATTTTTAAGGTAGTATGTTGTCGAGATTTTTGTTATTCCAATGGATGGTAGCTTTGTCATAATGGAAGGTAGTTTTTTGTTACTCCAATGGATGGTAGCCTTGTCATTATTGAAGGTAGTCTATTATCGATATCTTTGTTACTCTAATGGATGATAGCCTTGTCATTATGCAAGGTAGTCTGTTTTTCAAATTTTTGTTACTCCAATGGATGGTAGCCTTGTCATTATGGAAGGTAGTCTGTTGTTGATATTTTTGTTACTCCAATGAATGGTATCCTTGTGAATAGGGAAGGTAGTCTGTCGTTAAGATTTCTGTTACTCCAGTGGATTATAGCCTTGTCATTATGGAAGGTAGTCTGTTGTTCAGATTTTTGTTACTTAAATGGATGGTAGCCTTGTCATTATGGAAGGGAGTCTGTTGTCGAGATTTTTGTTACTCCATTGGATGGTAGCCTTGTCATTATGGAAGGTAGTCTGTTGTCAAGAGTTTTGTTACTCCAATGGATGGTAGCCTTGTCATTATGGAAGGTAGTCTGTTTTCGAGATTTTGTTACTCTAATGGATGGTAACCTTGTCATTATGGAACATAGTCTGTTGTCGATATTTTTGTTACTCCAATGGATGGTAGCCTTCTCATTATGGAAGGCAGTCTGTTATCAATATTTTTGTTACTCCAATGGATGGTAGCCTTGTCATTGTTTAAGGTAGTCTGTTGTCGAGATTTTTGTTATTCCATAGGATGGTAGCTTTGTCATTATGGAAGGTAGTCTATTGTCGATATTTTTGTTACCCCAATGGATGGTAGCCTTGTAATTATGGAAGATAGTATGTTGTCAATATTTTTGTTACTCCTATAGATGGTAGCCTTGTTATTATGGAAGGTAGTGTATTGTCGAGATTTTAGTTATTCCAATGGATGGTAGCCTTGTCATTAGGGAAGGTAGTCTATCGTTAAGATTTCTGTTACTCCATTAGATTATAGCCTTGTCATTATGGCAGGTAGTCTGTTGTTCAGATTTTTATTACTTAAATGGATGGTTGCCTTGTCATTATGGATGGTAGTCTGTTGTCGAGATTTTTGTTATTCCATTGGATGGTAGCCTTGTCATTACGGAAGGTAGTCTGTTGTCGAGATTTTGGATACTCCAATGGATGATAGCCTTGTCATTACGGAAGGTAGTCTGTTTTTAAGATTTTTGTTACCCCAATGGATGGTAGCCTTGTAATTATGGAAGGTAGTCTATTGTCGACAATTTTGTTACTCAAATGGATGGTAGCCTTGTCATTATGGAAAGTAGTCTGTCATAGAGATTTCTGTTACTCCAATGGATTGTAGCCTTGTCATTATGGAAGGTAGTCTGTTGTTCGGATTTTTGTTACTCCAATGGATGGTAGCCTTGTCATTATGGAAGGTAGTCTGTTGTCGATAATTTTTTTATTCCATTGGATGGTAGCCTTGTCATTATGGAAAGTAGTCTGTTGTCGAGTGTTTTGTTACTCACATGGATGGTAGCCTTGTCATTATGGAAGGTAGTCTGTTGTCGAGATTTTGTTACTCCAATGGATGGTAGCCTTGTCATTATGGAACATAGTCTGTTGTCGATATTTTTGTTACTCCAATGGATGGTATCCTTGTCATTATGGAAGGCAGTCTGCTATCGATATTTTTGTTACTCCAATGGATGGTAGCCTTGTCATTTTTAAGGTAGTATGTTGTCGAGTTTTTTGTTATTCCAATGGATGGTAGCTTTGTCATAATGGAAGGTAGTTTTTTGTTACTCCAATGGATGGTAGCCTTGTCATTATTGAAGGTAGTCTATTATCGATATCTTTGTTACTCTAATGGATGATAGCCTTGTCATTATGCAAGGTAGTCTGTTTTTCAAATTTTTGTTACTCCAATGGATGGTAGCCTTGTCATTATGGAAGGTAGTCTGTTGTCGATATTTTTGTTACTCCAATGAATGGTAGTCTTGTCAATAGGGAAGGTAGTCCGTTGTTAAGATTTCTGTTACTCAAGTGGATTATAGCCTTGTCATTATGGAAGGTAGTCTGTTGTTCAGATTTTTGTTACTTAAATGGATGGTAGCCTTGTCATTATGGAAGGGAGTCTGTTGTCGAGATTTTTGTTACTCCATTGGATGGTAGACTTGTCATTATGGAAGGTAGTCTGTTGTCGAGAGTTTTGTTACTCCAATGGATGGTAGCCTTGTCATTATGGAAGGTAGTCTTTTGTCGAGATTTTGTTACTCTAATGGATGGTAGCCTTGTCATTATGGAACATAGTCTGTTGTCGATATTTTTGTTACTCCAATGGATAGTAGCCTTCTCATTATGGAATTCAGTTTGTTATCGATATTTTTGTTACTCCAATGGATGGTAGCGTTGTCATTGTTTAAGGTAGTCTGTTGTCGAGATATTTGTTATTCCATAGGATGGTAGCTTTGTCATTATGGAAGGTAGTCTGTTGTCGATATTTTTGTTACTCGAATGGATGGTAGACTTGTAATTATGGAAGGTAGTCTATTGTCAATATTTTTGTTACTCCAATGGATGGTAGCCTTGTCATTATGGAAGGTAGTCTATTGTCGAGATTTTTGTTATTCCAATGGATGATAGCCTTGTCATTATGGAAGGTAGTTTTTTGTTACTCCAATGGCTGGTAGCCTTGTCATTATTGAAGGTAGTCTATTGTCGATATCTTCGTTACTCCAATGGATGATAGCCTTGTCATTATTCAAGGTAGTCTGTTGTTCAGATTTTTGTTACTCCAATGGATGGTAGCCTTGTCATTATGGAAGGTAGTCTGTTGTCGATATTTTTGTTACTCCAATGAATGGTAGCCTTGTCAATAGGGAAGGTAGTCTATCGTTAAGATTTTTGTTACTCTAGTGGATTATAGCTTTGTCATTATGGAAGGTAGTCTGTTGTTCAGATTTTTGTTACTTAAATGGAATTATTGCCTTGTCATTATGGAAGGTAGTCTATTGTCAAGATTTTTGTTATTCCGTTGGATGGTAGCCTTGTCATTACGGAAGGTAGTCTGTTGTCGATATTTTTGATACTCCAATGGATGATAGCCTTGTCATTAAGGAAGGTTGTCTGTTGTCAAGATTTTTGTTACCCCAATGGATGGTAGCCTTGTAATTATGGAAGGTAGTTTATTGTCAAGATTTTTGTTACTCCAATGGATGGTAGCCTTGTCATTATGGAAGGTAGTCTGTCGTAGATATTTCTGTTAATCCAATGGATTGTAGCCTTGTCGTTATGGAAGGTAGTCTGTTGTTCAGATTTTTGTTACTTCAATGGATGGTAGCCTTGTCATTATGGAAGGTAGTCTGTTGTCGAGAATTTTTTTATTCCCTTAGATGGTAGCCTTTTCCTTATGGAAGGTAGTCTATTGTCGAGAGTTTTGTTACTCCAATGGATGGTAGCCTTGTCATTATGGAAAGTAGTCTGTTGTCGAGATTTTGTTACTCCAATGGATGGTAGCCTTGTCATTATGGAACATAGTCTGTTGTCGATATTTTTGTTACTCCAATGGATGGTAGCCTTCTCATTATGGAAGGCAGTCTGTTATCGATATTTTTGTTACTCCAATGGATGATAGCTTTGTAATTTTTTAAGGTAGTCTATTGTCGAGATTTTTGTTATTGCAATGGATGTTAGCTTTGTCATTATGGAAGGTAGTCTGTTGTCGATATTTTTGTTACTCCAATGGATGGTAGCCTTGTAATTATGGAAGGTAGTCTGTTGTAAATATTTTTGTTACTCCAATGGATGGTAGCCTTGTCATTATGGAAGGTAGTATATTGTCGATATTTTTGTTATTCCAATGGATGGTAGCCTTGTCATTAGGGAAGGTAGTTTTTTGTTACTCTAATGGATGGTAGCCTTGTCATTATTGAAGGTAATCTATTGTCGATATCTTTGTTACTCCAATAGATGATAGCCTTGTCATTATGCAAGGTAGTCTGTTGTTCATATTTTTGTTACTAAAATGGATGGTAGCCTTGTCATTATGGAAGGTAGTCTGTTGTCGATATTTCTGTTACTCCAATGAATGGTAGCCTTGTCAATAGGGAATGTAGTCTGTCGTTAAGATTTTTGTTACTCCAGTGGATTATAGCCTTGTCATTATGGAAGGTAGTCTGTTGTTCAGATTTTTGTTACTTAAATGGATGGTTGCCTTGTCATTATGGAAGGTAGTCTGTTGTCGAGATTTTTGTTATTCCATTGGATGGTAGCCTTGTCATTACAAAAGGTAGTCTGTTGTCGAAATTTTTGATACTCCAATGGATGATAGCCTTGTCATTATGGAAGGTAGTCTGTTGTCAAGATTTTTGTTACCCCAATGGATGGTAGCCTTGTAATTATGGAAGGAAGTATGTTTTCAAGATTTTTGTTACTCCAATGGATGGTAGCCTTGTCATTATGGAAGGTAGTCTGTCGTAGAGATTTCTGTTACTCCAATGGATTGTAGCCTTGTCATTATGGAAGGTAGTCTGTTGTTCAGATTTTTGTTACTCCAATGGATGGTAGCCTTGTCATTATGGAAGGTAGTCTGTTGTCGAGAATTTTTTTATTCCATTGGATGGTAGCCTTGTCATTATGGAAGGTAGTCTGTTGTCGAGAGTTTTGTTACTCACATGGATGGTAGCCTTGTCATTATGGAAGGTAGTCTGTTGTCGAGATTTTGTTACTCCAATGGATGGTAGCCTTGTCTTTATGGAACATAGTCTGTTGTCGATATTTTTGTTACTCCAATGGATGGTAGCCTTGTCATTATGGAAGGAAGTCTGTTATCGATATTTTTGTTACTCCAATAGATGGTAGCCTTGTCATTGTTTAAGGTAGTCTGTTGTCGAGATTTTTGTTATTGCAATGGATGGTAGCTTTCTCATTATGGAAGGTAGTCTGTTGTCGATATTTTTGTTACTCCAATGGATGGTAGCCTTGTAATTATGGAAGGTAGTCTATTGTCAATATTTTTGTTACTCCAATGGATGGTAGCCTTGTCATTGTGGAAGGTAGTCTATCGTCGAGACTTTTGTTATTCCAATGGATGGTAGCCTTGTCATTTTGGAAGGTAGTTTTTTGTTACTCCAATGGATGGTAGCCTTGTCATTATTGAAGGAAGTCTATTGTCAATATCTTTGTTACTCCAATGGATGATAGCCTTGTCATTATGCAAGGTAGTCTGTTGTTCATATTTTTGTTACTCCAATGGATGGTAGCCTTGTCATTATGGAAGGTAGTCTGTTGTCGATATTTTTGTTACTCCAATGAATGGTAGCCTTGTCAATATGGAAGGTAGTCTATCGTTAAGATTTCTATTACTCTAGGTGATTATAGCCTTGTCATTATGGAAGGTAGTCTGTTGTTCAGATTTTTGTTACTTAAATGGATGGTTGCCTTGTCATTATGGAAGGTAGTCTGTTGTCGAGAGTTTTGTTACTCAAATGGATGGTAGCCTTGTCATTATGGAAGGTAGTCTGTTGTCGAGATTTTGTTACTCCAATGGATGGTAGCCTTGTCTTTATGGAACATAGTCTGTTGTCGATATTTTTGTTACTCCAATGGATGGTAGCCTTGTCATTATGGAAGGCAGTCTGTTATCGATATTTTTGTTACTCCAATGGATGGTAGCCTTGTCATTGTTTAAGGTAGTCTGTTGTCGAGATTTTTGTTATTGCAATGGATGGTAGCTTTCTCATTATGGAAGGTAGTCTGTTGTCGATATTTTTGTTACTCCAATGGATGGTAGCCTTTTAATTATGGAAGGTAGTCTATTGTCAATATTTTTGTTACTCCAATGGATGGTAGTCTTGTCATTATGGAAGGTAGTCTATTGTCGAGATTTTTGTTATTCCAATGGATGGTAGCCTTGTCATTATGGAAGGTAGTTTTTTGTTACTCCAATGGATGGTAGCCTTGTCATTATTGAAGGAAGTCTATTGTCAATATCTTTGTTACTCCAATGGATGATAGCCTTGTCATTATGCAAGGTAGTCTGTTGTTCAGATTTTTGTTACTCCAATGAATGGTAGCCTTGTCATTATGGAAGGTAGTCTGTTGTCGATATTTTTGTTACTCCAATGAATGGTAGCCTTGTCAATATGGAAGGTAGTCTATCGTTAAGATTTCTATTACTCCAGGTGATTATTGCCTTGTCATTATGGAAGGTAGTCTGTTGTTCAGATTTTTGTTACTTAAATGGATGGTAGCCTTGTCATTATGGAAGGGAGTCTGTTGTCGATATTTTTGTTACTCCATTGGATGGTAGCCTCGTCATTATGGAAGGTAGTCTGTTGTCGAGAGTTTTGTTACTCTAATGGATAGTAGCCTTGTCATTATGGAAGGTAGTCTGTTGTCGATATTTTGTTACTCCAATGGATGGTAGCCTTGTCATTATGGAACATAGTCTGTTGTCAATATTTTTGTTACTCCAATGGATGGTAGCCTTCTCATTATGGAAGGCAGTCTGTTATTGATATTTTTGTTACTCCAATGGATGGTAGCCTTGTCATTGTTTAAGGTAGTCTGTTGTCGAGATTTTTGTTATTCCATAGGATGGTAGCTTTGTCATTATGGAAGGTAGTATGTTGTCGATATTTTTGTTACTCCAATGGATGGTAGCCTTGTAATTATGGAAGGTAGTCTGTTGTCAATATTTTTGTTACTCCAATGGATGGTAGCCTTGTCATTATGGAAGGTAGTATATTGTCGAGATTTTTGTTATTCCAATGGATGGTATCCTTGTCATTATGGAAGGTAGTTTTTTGTACTCCATTGGCTGGTAGACTTGTCATTATTGAAGGTAGTCTATTGTCGATATCTTTTTTACTCCAATGGATGATAGCCTTGTCATTATGCAAGGTACTCTGTTGTTCAGATTTTTGTTAATCCAATGGATGGTAGCCTTGTCATTATGGAAGGTAGTCTGTTGTCGATATTTTTGTTACTCCAATGAATGGTAGCCTTGTCAATAGGGAAGGTAGTCTGTCGTTAAGATTTCTGTTACTCCAGTTAATTATAGCCTTTTCATTATGGAAGGTAGTCTATTGTTCAGATTTTTGTTACTTAAATGGATGGTTGCCTTGTCATTTTGGAAGGTAGTCTGTTGTCGAGATTTTTGTTATTCCATTGGATGGTAGCCTTGTCATTACGGAAGGTAAACTGTTACCGAGATTTTTGATACTCCAATGGATGGTAGCCTTGTCATTACGGAAGATAGTCTGTTGTCAAGATTTTTGTTACCCTAATGGATGGTAGCCTTGTAATTATGGAAGGTAGTCTGTTGTTGATATTATTTTTACTCCAATGGATGGTAGCCTTGTAATTATGGAAGGTAGTCTGTTGTCAATATTTATGTTACTCCAATGGATGGTAGCCTTGTCATTATGGAAGGTAGCATATTGTCGAGATTTTTGTTATTCCAATGGATGGTATCCTTGTCATTATGGAAGGTAGTTTTTCGTACTCCAATGGCTGGTAGACTTGTCATTATTGAAGGTAGTCTATTGTCGATATCTTTTTTACTCCAATGGATGATAGCCTTGTCATTATGCAAGGTACTCTGTTGTTCAGATTTTTGTTACTCCAATGGATGGTAGCCTTGTCATTATGGAAGGTAGTCTGTTGTCGATATTTTTTTTACTCCAATGAATGGTAGACTTGTCAATTGGGAAGGTAGTATGTTGTTAAGATTTCTGTTACTCCAGTGGATTATAGCCTTTTCATTATGGAAGGTAGTCTGTTGTTCAGATTTTTGTTACTTAAATGGATGGTTGCCTTGTCATTATGGAAGGTAGTCTGTTGTCGAGAGTTTTGTTACTCAAATGGATGGTAGCCTTGTCATTATGGAAGGTAGTCTGTTGTCGAGATTTTGTTACTCCAATGGATGGTAGCCTTGTCTTTATGGAACATAGTCTGTTGTCGATATTTTTGTTACTCCAATGGATGGTAGCCTTGTCATTATGGAAGGCAGTCTGTTATTGATATTTTTGTTACTCCAATGGATGGTAGCCTTGTCATTGTTTAAGGTAGTCTGTTGTCGAGATTTTTGTTATTGCAATGGATGGTAGCTTTCTCATTATGGAAGGTAGTCTGTTGTCGATATTTTTGTTACTCCAATGGATGGTAGCCTTGTAATTATGGAAGGTAGTCTATTGTCAATATTTTTGTTACTCCAATGGATGGTAGCCTTGTCATTATGGAAGGTAGTCTATTGTCGAGATTTTTGTTATTCCAATGGATAGTAGCCTTGTCATTATGGAAGGTAGTTTTTTGTTACTCCAATGGATGGTAGCCTTGTCATTATTGAAGGAAGTCTATTGTCAATATCTTTGTTACTCCAATGGATGATAGCCTTGTCATTATGCAAGGTAGTCTGTTGTTCAGATTTTTGTTACTCCAATGGATGGTAGCCTTGTCATTATGGAAGGTAGTCTGTTGTCGATATTTTTGTTACTCCAATGAATGGTAGCCTTGTCAATATGGAAGGTAGTCTATCGTTAAGATTTCTATTACTCCAGGTGATTATTGCCTTGTCATTATGGAAGGTAGTCTGTTGTTCAGATTTTTGTTACTTAAATGGATGGTAGCCTTGTCATTATGGAAGGGAGTCTGTTGTCGATATTTTTGTTACTCCATTGGATGGTAGCCTTGTCATTATGGAAGGTAGTCTGTTGTCGAGAGTTTTGTTACTCCAATGGATGGTAGCCTTGTCATTATGGAAGGTAGTCTGTTGTTGATATTTTGTTACTCCAATGGATGGTAGCCTTGTCATTATGGAACATAGTCTGTTGTCGATATTTTTGTTACTCCAATGGATGGTAGCCTTCTCATTATGGAAGGCAGTCTGTTATTGATATTTTTGTTACTCCAATGGATGGTAGCCTTGTCATTGTTTAAGGTAGTCTGTTGTCGAGATTTTTGTTATTCCATAGGATGGTAGCTTTGTCATTATGGAAGGTAGTATGTTGTCGATATTTTTGTTACTCCAATGGATGGTAGCCTTGTAATTATGGAAGATAGTCTGTTGTCAATATTTTTGTTACTCCAATGGATGGTAGCCTTGTCATTATGGAAGGTAGTATGTTGTCGAGATTTTTGTTATTCCAATGGATGGTATCCTTGTCATTATGGAAGGTAGTTTTTTGTACTCCAATGGCTGGTAGACTTGTCATTATTGAAGGTAGTCTATTGTCGATATCTTTTTTACTCCAATGGATGATAGCCTTGTCATTATGCAAGGTACTCTGTTGTTCAGATTTTTGTTACTCCAATGGATGGTAGCCTTGTCATTATGGAAGGTAGTCTGTTGTCGATATTTTTGTTACTCCAATGAATGGTAGCCTTGTCAATAGGGAAGGTAGTCTGTCGTTAAGATTTCTGTTACTCCAGTGGATTATAGCCTTTTCATTATGGAAGGTAGTCTGTTGTTCAGATTTTTGTTACTCCAATGGATGGTTGCCTTATCATTATGGAAGGTAGTCTGTTGTCGAGATTTTTGTTATTCCATTGGATGGTAGCCTTGTCATTACGGAAGGTAAACTGTTACCGAGATTTTTGATACTCCAATGGATGGTAGCCTTGTCATTACGGAAGGTAGTCTGTTGTCAAGATTTTTGTTACCCTAATGGATGGTAGCCTTGTAATTATGGAAGGTAGTCTGTTGTTGATATTATTTTTACTCCAATGGATGGTAGCCTTGTAATTATGGAAGGTAGTCTGTTGTCAATATTTATGTTACTCCAATGGATGGTAGCCTTGTCATTATGGAAGGTAGCATATTGTCGAGATTTTTGTTATTCCAATGGATGGTATCCTTGTCATTATGGAAGGTAGTTTTTCGTACTCCAATGGCTGGTAGACTTGTCATTATTGAAGGTAGTCTATTGTCGATATCTTTTTTACTCCAATGGATGATAGCCTTGTCATTATGCAAGGTACTCTGTTGTTCAGATTTTTGTTACTCCAATGGATGGTAGCCTTGTCATTATGGAAGGTAGTCTGTTGTCGATATTTTTTTTACTCCAATGAATGGTAGACTTGTCAATTGGGAAGGTAGTCTGTCGTTAAGATTTCTGTTACTCCAGTGGATTATAGCCTTTTCATTATGGAAGGTAGTCTGTTGTTCAGATTTTTGTTACTTAAATGGATGGTTGCCTTGTCATTATGGAAGGTAGTCTGTTGTCGAGAGTTTTGTTACTCAAATGGATGGTAGCCTTGTCATTATGGAAGGTAGTCTGTTGTCGAGATTTTGTTACTCCAATGGATGGTAGCCTTGTCTTTATGGAACATAGTCTGTTGTCGATATTTTTGTTACTCCAATGGATGGTAGCCTTGTCATTATGGAAGGCAGTCTGTTATTGATATTTTTGTTACTCCAATGGATGGTAGCCTTGTCATTGTTTAAGGTAGTCTGTTGTCGAGATTTTTGTTATTGCAATGGATGGTAGCTTTCTCATTATGGAAGGTAGTCTGTTGTCGATATTTTTGTTACTCCAATGGATGGTAGCCTTGTAATTATGGAAGGTAGTCTATTGTCAATATTTTTGTTACTCCAATGGATGGTAGCCTTGTCATTATGGAAGGTAGTCTATTGTCGAGATTTTTGTTATTCCAATGGATAGTAGCCTTGTCATTATGGAAGGTAGTTTTTTGTTACTCCAATGGATGGTAGCCTTGTCATTATTGAAGGAAGTCTATTGTCAATATCTTTGTTACTCCAATGGATGATAGCCTTGTCATTATGCAAGGTAGTCTGTTGTTCAGATTTTTGTTACTCCAATGGATGGTAGCCTTGTCATTATGGAAGGTAGTCTGTTGTCGATATTTTTGTTACTCCAATGAATGGTAGCCTTGTCAATATGGAAGGTAGTCTATCGTTAAGATTTCTATTACTCCAGGTGATTATTGCCTTGTCATTATGGAAGGTAGTCTGTTGTTCAGATTTTTGTTACTTAAATGGATGGTAGCCTTGTCATTATGGAAGGGAGTCTGTTGTCGATATTTTTGTTACTCTATTGGATGGTAGCCTTGTCATTATGGAAGGTAGTCTGTTGTCGAGAGTTTTGTTACTCCAATGGATGGTAGCCTTGTCATTATGGAAGGTAGTCTGTTGTCGATATTTTGTTACTCCAATGGATGGTAGCCTTGTCATTATGGAACATAGTCTGTTGTCGATATTTTTGTTACTCCAATGGATGGTAGCCTTCTCATTATGGAAGGCAGTCTGTTATTGATATTTTTGTTACTCCAATGGATGGTAGCCTTGTCATTGTTTAAGGTAGTCTGTTGTCGAGATTTTTGTTATTCCATAGGATGGTAGCTTTGTCATTATGGAAGGTAGTATGTTGTCGATATTTTTGTTACTCCAATGGATGGTAGCCTTGTAATTATGGAAGATAGTCTGTTGTCAATATTTTTGTTACTCCAATGGATGGTAGCCTTGTCATTATGGAAGGTAGTATGTTGTCGAGATTTTTGTTATTCCAATGGATGGTATCCTTGTCATTATGGAAGGTAGTTTTTTGTACTCCAATGGCTGGTAGACTTGTCATTATTGAAGGTAGTCTATTGTCGATATCTTTTTTACTCCAATGGATGATAGCCTTGTCATTATGCAAGGTACTCTGTTGTTCAGATTTTTGTTACTCCAATGGATGGTAGCCTTGTCATTATGGAAGGTAGTCTGTTGTCGATATTTTTGTTACTCCAATGAATGGTAGCCTTGTCAATAGGGAAGGTAGTCTGTCGTTAAGATTTCTGTTACTCCAGTGGATTATAGCCTTTTCATTATGGAAGGTAGTCTGTTGTTCAGATTTTTGTTACTCCAAAGGATGGTTGCCTTATCATTATGGAAGGTAGTCTGTTGTCGAGATTTTTGTTATTCCATTGGATGGTAGCCTTGTCATTACGGAAGGTAAACTGTTACCGAGATTTTTGATACTCCAATGGATGGTAGCCTTGTCATTACGGAAGGTAGTCTGTTGTCAAGATTTTTGTTACCCTAATGGATGGTAGCCTTGTAATTATGGAAGGTAGTCTGTTGTTGATATTATTTTTACTCCAATGGATGGTAGCCTTGTAATTATGGAAGGTAGTCTGTTGTCAATATTTATGTTACTCCAATGGATGGTAGCCTTGTCATTATGGAAGGTAGCATATTGTCGAGATTTTTGTTATTCCAATGGATGGTATCCTTGTCATTATGGAAGGTAGTTTTTCGTACTCCAATGGCTGGTAGACTTGTCATTATTGAAGGTAGTCTATTGTCGATATCTTTTTTACTCCAATGGATGATAGCCTTGTCATTATGCAAGGTACTCTGTTGTTCAGATTTTTGTTACTCCAATGGATGGTAGCCTTGTCATTATGGAAGGTAGTCTGTTGTCGATATTTTTTTTACTCCAATGAATGGTAGACTTGTCAATTGGGAAGGTAGTCTGTCGTTAAGATTTCTGTTACTCCAGTGGATTATAGCCTTTTCATTATGGAAGGTAGTCTGTTGTTCAGATTTTTGTTACTTAAATGGATGGTTGCCTTGTCATTATGGAAGGTAGTCTGTTGTCGAGAGTTTTGTTACTCAAATGGATGGTAGCCTTGTCATTATGGAAGGTAGTCTGTTGTCGAGATTTTGTTACTCCAATGGATGGTAGCCTTGTCTTTATGGAACATAGTCTGTTGTCGATATTTTTGTTTCTCCAATGGATGGTAGCCTTGTCATTATGGAAGGCAGTCTGTTATTGATATTTTTGTTACTCCAATGGATGGTAGCCTTGTCATTGTTTAAGGTAGTCTGTTGTCGAGATTTTTGTTATTGCAATGGATGGTAGCTTTCTCATTATGGAAGGTAGTCTGTTGTCGATATTTTTGTTACTCCAATGGATGGTAGCCTTGTAATTATGGAAGGTAGTCTATTGTCAATATTTTTGTTACTCCAATGGATGGTAGCCTTGTCATTATGGAAGGTAGTCTATTGTCGAGATTTTTGTTATTCCAATGGATAGTAGCCTTGTCATTATGGAAGGTAGTTTTTTGTTACTCCAATGGATGGTAGCCTTGTCATTATTGAAGGAAGTCTATTGTCAATATCTTTGTTACTCCAATGGATGATAGCCTTGTCATTATGCAAGGTAGTCTGTTGTTCAGATTTTTGTTACTCCAATGGATGGTAGCCTTGTCATTATGGAAGGTAGTCTGTTGTCGATATTTTTGTTACTCCAATGAATGGTAGCCTTGTCAATATGGAAGGTAGTCTATCGTTAAGATTTCTATTACTCCAGGTGATTATTGCCTTGTCATTATGGAAGGTAGTCTGTTGTTCAGATTTTTGTTACTTAAATGGATGGTAGCCTTGTCATTATGGAAGGGAGTCTGTTGTCGATATTTTTGTTTCTCCATTGGATGGTAGCCTTGTCATTATGGAAGGTAGTCTGTTGTCGAGAGTTTTGTTACTCCAATGGATGGTAGCCTTGTCATTATGGAAGGTAGTCTGTTGTCGATATTTTGTTACTCCAATGGATGGTAGCCTTGTCATTATGGAACATAGTCTGTTGTCGATATTTTTGTTACTCCAATGGATGGTAGCCTTCTCATTATGGAAGGCAGTCTGTTATTGATATTTTTGTTACTCCAATGGATGGTAGCCTTGTCATTGTTTAAGGTAGTCTGTTGTCGAGATTTTTGTTATTCCATAGGATGGTAGCTTTGTCATTATGGAAGGTAGTATGTTGTCGATATTTTTGTTACTCCAATGGATGGTAGCCTTGTAATTATGGAAGATAGTCTGTTGTCAATATTTTTGTTACTCCAATGGATGGTAGCCTTGTCATTATGGAAGGTAGTATGTTGTCGAGATTTTTGTTATTCCAATGGATGGTATCCTTGTCATTATGGAAGGTAGTTTTTTGTACTCCAATGGCTGGTAGACTTGTCATTATTGAAGGTAGTCTATTGTCGATATCTTTTTTACTCCAATGGATGATAGCCTTGTCATTATGCAAGGTACTCTGTTGTTCAGATTTTTGTTACTCCAATGGATGGTAGCCTTGTCATTATGGAAGGTAGTCTGTTGTCGATATTTTTGTTACTCCAATGAATGGTAGCCTTGTCAATAGGGAAGGTAGTCTGTCGTTAAGATTTCTGTTACTCCAGTGGATTATAGCCTTTTCATTATGGAAGGTAGTCTGTTGTTCAGATTTTTGTTACTCCAATGGATGGTTGCCTTATCATTATGGAAGGTAGTCTGTTGTCGAGATTTTTGTTATTCCATTGGATGGTAGCCTTGTCATTACGGAAGGTAGTCTGTTACCGAGATTTTTGATACTCCAATGGATGATAGCCTTGTCATTACGGAAGGTAGTCTGTTGTCAAGATTTTTGTTACCCTAATGGATGGTAGCCTTTTAATTATGGAAGGTAGTCTGTTGTTGATATTATTTTTACTCCAATGGATGGTAGCCTTGTAATTATGGAAGGTAGTCTGTTGTCATTATTTTTGTTATTCCAATGGATGGTAGCCTTGTCATTATTGAAGGAAGTCTATTGTCGAGATTTTTGTTATTCCAATGGATGGTAGCCTTGTCATTATGGAAGGTGGTTTTTTGTTACTCCAATGGATGGTAGCCTTGTCATTATTGAAGGTAGTCTATTGTTGATATCTTTGTTACTCCAATGGATGATAGCCTTGTCAATATGCAAGGTAGTCTGTTGTTCAGATTTTTGTTACTCCAATGGATGGTAGCCTTGTCATTATGGAAGGTAGTCTGTTGTTGATATTTTTGTTACTCCAATGAATGGTAGCCTTGTTAATAGGGAAGGTAGTCTGTCGTTAAGATTTTTGTTACTCCAGTGGATTATAGCCTTGTCATTATGGAAGGTAGTCTGTTGTTCAGATTTTTGTTACTCAAATGGATGGTAGCCTTGTCATTATGGAAGGGAGTCTGTTGTCGAGATTTTTGTTACTCCATTGGATGGTAGCCTTGTCATTATGGAAGGTAGTCTGTTGTCGAGAGTTTTGTTACTCCAATAGATGGTAGCCTTGTCATTATGGAAGGTAGTCTGTTGTCGAGATTTTGTTACTCCAATGGATGGTTGCCTTGTCATTATGGAACATAGTGTATTGTCGATATTTTTGTTACTCCAATGGATGATAGCCATCTCATTATGGAAGGCAGTCTGTTATCGATATTTTTGTTACTCCAATGGATGGTAGCCTTGTCATTGTTTAAGGTAGTCTGTTGTTGAGATTTTTGTTATTCCACGAGATGGTAGCTTTGTCATTATGGAAGGTAGTTTGTTGTCGATATTTTTGTTACTGCAATGGATGGTAGCCTTGTAATTATTGAAGGTAGTCTGTTGTCAATATTTTTGTTACTCCAATGGATGGTAGCCTTGTCATTATGGAAGGTAGTATATTGTCGAGATTTTTGTTATTCCAATGGATGGTAGCCTTGTCATTATGGAAGGTAGTTTTTTGTTACTCCAATGGCTGGTAGCCTTTTCATTATTGAAGGTAGTCTATTGTCGATATCTTTGTTACTCCAATGGATGATAGCCTTGTCATTATGCAAGGTAGTCTGTTGTTCAGATTTTTGTTACTCCAATGGATGGTAGCCTTGTCATTATGGAAGGTAGTCTGTTGCCGATATTTTTGTTACTCCAATAAATGGTAGCTTTGTCAATAGGGAAGGTAGTCTGTCTTTAAGATTTCTGTTACTCCAGTGGATTATAGCCTTGTCATTATGGAAGGTAGTCTATTGTTCAGATTTTTGTTACTTAAATGGATGGTTGCCTTCTCATTATGGAAGGTAGTCTGTTGTCAAGATTTTTGTTATTCCATTGGATGGTAGCCTTGTCATTATGGAAGGTAGTATGTTGTTAAGATTTTTGATACTCTAATGGATGATAGCCTTGTCATTGCGGAAGGTAGTCTGTTATCAAGATTTTTGTTACCCCAATGGATGGTAGCCTTGTAATTATGGAAGGTAGTCTGTTGTCGAGATTTTTGTTACTCCAATTGATGGTAGCCTTGTCATTATGGAAGGTAGTCTGTCGTAGAGATTTTTATTACTCCAATGGATTGTAGCCTTGTCATTATGGAAGGTAGTCTGTTGTTCAGATTTTTTTTACTCCAATGGATGGTAGCCTTGTCATTATGAAAGGTAGTCTGTTGTCGAGAATTTTTTTATTCCATTGGATGGTAGCCTTGTCATTATGGAAGGTAGTCTGTTGTCGAGAGTTTTGTTACTCCAATGGATGGTAGCCTTGTCATTATGGAAGGTAGTCTGTTGTCGAGATTTGTTACTCCAATGGATGATAGCCTTGTCATTATGGAACATAGTCTATTGTCGATATTTTTGTTACTCCAATGGATGGTAGCCTTGTCATTATGGAAGGCAGTCTGTTATCGATATTTTTGTGATTCCAATGGATGGTAGCCTGGTCATTGTTTGAGGTAGTCTATTATCGAGATTTTTGTTATTCCAATAGATGGTAGCTTTGTCATTATGGAAGGTAGTCTGTTGTCGATATTTTTGTTACTACAATGGATGGTATCATTATAATTATGGAATGTAGTCTGTTGTCAATATTTTTGTTACTCCAATGGATGGTAGCCTTGTCATTATGGAAGGTAGTTTATTGTCGAGATTTTTATTATTCCAATGGATAGTAGCCTTGTCATTATGGAAGGTAGTTTTTTGTTACTCCAATGGATGGTAGCCTTGTCATTATTGAAGGTAGTCTATTGTCGATATCTTTGTTACTCCAATGGATGATAGCCTTGTCATTATGCAAGGTAGTCTGTTGTTCAGATTTTTGTTACTCCAATGGATGGTAGCCTTGTCATTATGGAAGGTAGTATGTTGTCGATATTTTTGTTACTCCAATGAATGGTAGCCTTGTCAATAAGGACGGTAGTCTGTCGATAAGATTTCTGTTACTCCAGTGGATTATAGCATTGTCATTATGGAAGGTAGTCTGTTGTTCAGATTTTTGTTACTCCAATGGATGGTTGCCTTATCATTATGGAAGGTAGTCTGTTGTCGAGATTTTTGTTATTCCATTGGATGGTAGCCTTGTCATTACGGAAGGTAGTCTGTTGTCGAGATTTTTGATACTCCAATGGATGATAGCCTTGTCATTACAGAAGGTAGTCTTTTCTCAAGATTTTTGTTACCCCAATGGATGGTAGCCTTGTAATTATGGAAGGTAGTCTGTTATCGATATTTTTGTTACTCCAATGGATGGTAGCTTTGTAATTATGGAAGGTAGTCTGTTGTCAATATTTTTGTTACTCCAATGAATGGTAGCCTTGTCATTATTGAAGGTAATCTATTGTCGAGATTTTTGTTATTCCAATGGATGGTCGCCTTGTCATTATGGAAGGTAGTTTTTTGTTACTCCAATGGATGGTAGCCTTGTCATTATTGAAGGTAGTCTATTGTCGATATCTTTGTTACTCCAATGGATGATAGCCTTGTCATTATGCAAGGTAGTCTGTAGTTCAGATTTTTGTTACTCCAATGGATGGTAGCCTTGTCATTAAGGAAGGTAGTCTGTTGTCGATATTTTTGTTACTCCAATGAATGGTAGTCTTGTCAATAGAGAAGGTAGTCTGTCGTTAAGATTTCTGTTACTCCAGTCGATTATAGCCTTGTCATTATGGAAGGTAGTGTGTTGTTCAGATTTTTGTTACTTAAATGGATGGTTGCCTTCTCATTATGGAAGGTAGTCTGTTGTCGAGATTTTTGTTATTCCATTGGATGGTAGCCTTGTCATTACGGAAGGTAGTCTGTTGTCGAGATTTTTGATACTCCAATGGATGATAGCCTTGTCATTACGGAAGGTAGTCTGTTGTCAAGATTTTTGTTACCCCAATGGATGATAGCCTTGTAATTATGGAAGGTAGTCTGTTGTCAAGATTTTTGTTACTCCAATAGATGGTAGCCTTGTCATTATGGATGGTAGTCTGTCGTAGAGATTTCTGTTACTCCAATGGATTGTAGCCTTGTCATTATGGAAGGTAGTCTGTTGTTCAGATTTTTGATACTCCAATGGATGGTAGCCTTGTCATTATGGAAGGTAGTCTGTTGTCGAGAATATTTTTATTGCATTGGATGGTAGCCTTGTCATTATGGAAGGTAGTCTGTTGTAGAGATTTTGTTACTCCAATGGATGGTAGCCTTGTCATTATGGAACATAGTCTGTTGTCGATATTTTTGTTACTCCAATGGATGGTAGCCTTGTCATTATGGAAGACATTCTGTTATCGATATTTTTGTTACTCCAATGGATGGTAGCCTTGTCATTGTTTAAGTTAGTCTGTTGTCGATATCTTTGTTACTCCAATGGATGATAGCCTTGTCATTATGCAAGGTAGTCTGTTGTTTAGATTTTTGTTACTCCAATGGATGGTAGCCTTGTCATTATGGAAGGTAGTCTGTTGTCGATATTTTTGTTACTCCAATGAATGGTAGACTTGTCAATAGGGAAGGTAGTCTGTCATTAAGATTTCTGTTACTCCAGTCGATTATAGCCTTGTCATTATGGAAGGTAGTGTGTTGTTCAGATTTTTGTTACTTAAATGGATGGCTGCCTTCTCATTATGGAAGGTAGTTTTTTGTCGAGATTTTTGTTATTCCATTGGATGGTAGCCTTGTCATTACGGAAGGTAGTCTGTTGTCGAGATTTTTGATACTCTAATGGATGATAGCCTTGTCATTACGGAAGGTAGTCTGTTGTCAAGATTTTTGTTACCCCAATGGATGATAGCCTTGTAATTATGGAAGGTAGTCTATTGTCAAGATTTTTGTTACTCTAATAGATGGTAGCCTTGTCATTATGGATGGTAGTCTGTCGTAGAGATTTCTGTTACTCCAATGGATTGTAGCCTTGTCATTATGGAAGGTAGTCTGTTGTTCATATTTTTGTTACTCCAATGGATGGTAGCCTTGTCATTATGGAAGGAAGTCTGTTATCGATATTTTTGTTACTCCAATAGATGGTAGCCTTGTCATTGTTTAAGGTAGTCTGTTGTCGAGATTTTTGTTATTGCAATGGATGGTAGCTTTCTCATTATGGAAGGTAGTCTGTTGTCGATATTTTTGTTACTCCAATGGATGGTAGCCTTGTAATTATGGAAGGTAGTCTATTGTCAATATTTTTGTTACTCCAATGGATGGTAGCCTTGTCATTGTGGAAGGTAGTCTATCGTCGAGACTTTTGTTATTCCAATGGATGGTAGCCTTGTCATTTTGGAAGGTAGTTTTTTGTTACTCCAATGGATGGTAGACTTGTCATTATTGAAGGAAGTCTATTGTCAATATCTTTGTTACTCCAATGGATGATAGCCTTGTCATTATGCAAGGTAGTCTGTTGTTCATATTTTTGTTACTCCAATGGATGGTAGCCTTGTCATTATGGAAGGTAGTCTGTTGTCGATATTTTTGTTACTCCAATGAATGGTAGCCTTGTCAATATGGAAGGTAGTCTATCGTTAAGATTTCTATTACTCTAGGTGATTATAGCCTTGTCATTATGGAAGGTAGTCTGTTGTTCAGATTTTTGTTACTTAAATGGATGGTTGCCTTGTCATTATGGAAGATAGTCTGTTGTCGAGAGTTTTGTTACTCAAATGGATGGTAGCCTTGTCATTATGGAAGGTAGTCTGTTGTCGAGATTTTGTTACTCCAATGGATGGTAGCCTTGTCTTTATGGAACATAGTCTGTTGTCGATATTTTTGTTACTCCAATGGATGGTAGCCTTGTCATTATGGAAGGCAGTCTGTTATCGATATTTTTGTTACTCCAATGGATGGTAGCCTTGTCATTGTTTAAGGTAGTCTGTTGTCGAGATTTTTGTTATTGCAATGGATGGTAGCTTTCTCATTATGGAAGGTAGTCTGTTGTCGATATTTTTGTTACTCCAATGGATGGTAGCCTTTTAATTATGGAAGGTAGTCTATTGTCAATATTTTTGTTACTCCAATGGATGGTAGTCTTGTCATTATGGAAGGTAGTCTATTGTCGAGATTTTTGTTATTCCAATGGATGGTAGCCTTGTCATTATGGAAGGTAGTTTTTTGTTACTCCAATGGATGGTAGCCTTGTCATTATTGAAGGAAGTCTATTGTCAATATCTTTGTTACTCCAATGGATGATAGCCTTGTCATTATGCAAGGTAGTCTGTTGTTCAGATTTTTGTTACTCCAATGGATGGTAGCCTTGTCATTATGGAAGGTAGTCTGTTGTCGATATTTTTGTTACTCCAATGAATGGTAGCCTTGTCAATATGGAAGGTAGTCTATCGTTAAGATTTCTATTACTCCAGGTGATTATTGCCTTGTCATTATGGAAGGTAGTCTGTTGTTCAGATTTTTGTTACTTAAATGGATGGTAGCCTTGTCATTATGGAAGGGAGTCTGTTGTCGATATTTTTGTTACTCCATTGGATGGTAGCCTTGTCATTATGGAAGGTAGTCTGTTGTCGAGAGTTTTGTTACTCTAATGGATGGTAGCCTTGTCATTATGGAAGGTAGTCTGTTGTCGATATTTTGTTACTCCAATGGATGGTAGCCTTGTCATTATGGAACATAGTCTGTTGTCAATATTTTTGTTACTCCAATGGATGGTAGCCTTCTCATTATGGAAGGCAGTCTGTTATTGATATTTTTGTTACTCCAATGGATGGTAGCCTTGTCATTGTTTAAGGTAGTCTGTTGTCGAGATTTTTGTTATTCCATAGGATGGTAGCTTTGTCATTATGGAAGGTAGTCTATTGTCAATATTTTTGTTACTCCAATGGATGGTAGCCTTGTCATTATGGAAGGTAGTATATTGTCGAGATTTTTGTTATTCCAATGGATGGTATCCTTGTCATTATGGAAGGTAGTTTTTTGTACTCCATTGGCTGGTAGACTTGTCATTATTGAAGGTAGTCTATTGTCGATATCTTTTTTACTCCAATGGATGATAGCCTTGTCATTATGCAAGGTACTCTGTTGTTCAGATTTTTGTTAATCCAATGGATGGTAGCCTTGTCATTATGGAAGGTAGTCTGTTGTCGATATTTTTGTTACTCCAATGAATGGTAGCCTTGTCAATAGGGAAGGTAGTCTGTCGTTAAGATTTCTGTTACTCCAGTTGATTATAGCCTTTTCATTATGGAAGGTAGTCTATTGTTCAGATTTTTGTTACTTAAATGGATGGTTGCCTTGTCATTATGGAAGGTAGTCTGTTGTCGAGATTTTTGTTATTCCATTGGATGGTAGCCTTGTCATTACGGAAGGTAAACTGTTACCGAGATTTTTGATACTCCAATGGATGGTAGCCTTGTCATTACGGAAGGTAGTCTGTTGTCAAGATTTTTGTTACCCTAATGGATGGTAGCCTTGTAATTATGGAAGGTAGTCTGTTGTTGATATTATTTTTACTCCAATGGATGGTAGCCTTGTAATTATGGAAGGTAGTCTGTTGTCAATATTTTTGTTACTCCAATGGATGGTAGCCTTGTCATTATGAAAGGTAGCATATTGTCGAGATTTTTGTTATTCCAATGGATGGTATCCTTGTCATTATGGAAGGTAGTTTTTCGTACTCCAATGGCTGGTAGACTTGTCATTATTGAAGGTAGTCTATTGTCGATATCTTTTTTACTCCAATGGATGATAGCCTTGTCATTATGCAAGGTACTCTGTTGTTCAGATTTTTGTTACTCCAATGGATGGTAGCCTTGTCATTATGGAAGGTAGTCTGTTGTCGATATTTTTTTTACTCCAATGAATGGTAGCCTTGTCAATTGGGAAGGTAGTCTGTCGTTAAGATTTCTGTTACTCCAGTGGATTATAGCCTTTTCATTATGGAAGGTAGTCTGTTGTTCAGATTTTTGTTACTTAAATGGATGGTTGCCTTGTCATTATGGAAGGTAGTCTGTTGTCGAGAGTTTTGTTACTCAAATGGATGGTAGCCTTGTCATTATGGAAGGTAGTCTGTTGTCGAGATTTTGTTACTCCAATGGATGGTAGCCTTGTCTTTATGGAACATAGTCTGTTGTCGATATTTTTGTTACTCCAATGGATGGTAGCCTTGTCATTATGGAAGGCAATCTGTTATTGATATTTTTGTTACTCCAATGGATGGTAGCCTTGTCATTGTTTAAGGTAGTCTGTTGTCGAGATTTTTGTTATTGCAATGGATGGTAGCTTTCTCATTATGGAAGGTAGTCTGTTGTTGATATTTTTGTTACTCCAATGGATGGTAGCCTTGTAATTATGGAAGGTAGTCTATTGTCAATATTTTTGTTACTCCAATGGATGGTAGCCTTGTCATTATGGAAGGTAGTCTATTGTCGAGATTTTTGTTATTCCAATGGATAGTAGCCTTGTCATTATGGAAGGTAGTTTTTTGTTACTCCAATGGATGGTAGCCTTGTCATTATTGAAGGAAGTCTATTGTCAATATCTTTGTTACTCCAATGGATGATAGCCTTGTCATTATGCAAGGTAGTAAGTTGTTCAGATTTTTGTTACTCCAATGGATGGTAGCCTTGTCATTATGGAAGGTAGTCTGTTGTCGATATTTTTGTTACTCCAATGAATGGTAGCCTTGTCAATATGGAAGGTAGTCTATCGTTAAGATTTCTATTACTCCAGGTGATTATTGCCTTGTCATTATGGAAGGTAGTCTGTTGTTCAGATTTTTGTTACTTAAATGGATGGTAGCCTTGTCATTATGGAAGGGAGTCTGTTGTCGATATTTTTGTTACTCCATTGGATGGTAGCCTTGTCATTATGGAAGGTAGTCTGTTGTCGAGAGTTTTGTTACTCCAATGGATGGTAGCCTTGTCATTATGGAAGGTAGTCTGTTGTCGATATTTTGTTACTCCAATGGATGGTAGCCTTGTCATTATGGAACATAGTCTGTTGTCGATATTTTTGTTACTCACATGGATGGTAGCCTTCTCATTATGGAAGGCAGTCTGTTATTGATATTTTTGTTACTCCAATGGATGGTAGCCTTGTCATTGTTTAAGGTAGTCTGTTGTCGAGATTTTTGTTATTCCATAGGATGGTAGCTTTGTCATTATGGAAGGTAGTATGTTGTCGATATTTTTGTTACTCCAATGGATGGTAGCCTTGTAATTATGGAAGATAGTCTGTTGTCAATATTTTTGTTACTCCAATGGATGGTAGCCTTGTCATTATGGAAGGTAGTATATTGTCGAGATTTTTGTTATTCCAATGGATGGTATCCTTGTCATTATGGAAGGTAGTTTTTTGTACTCCAATGGCTGGTAGACTTGTCATTATTGAAGGTAGTCTATTGTCGATATCTTTTTTACTCCAATGGATGATAGCCTTGTCATTATGCAAGGTACTCTGTTGTTCAGATTTTTGTTACTCCAATGGATGGTAGCCTTGTCATTATGGAAGGTAGTCTGTTGTCGATATTTTTGTTACTCCAATGAATGGTAGCCTTGTCAATAGGGAAGGTAGTCTGTCGTTAAGATTTCTGTTACTCCAGTGGATTATAGCCTTTTCATTATGGAAGGTAGTCTGTTGTTCAGATTTTTGTTACTCCAATGGATGGTTGCCTTATCATTATGGAAGGTAGTCTATTGTCGAGATTTTTGTTATTCCATTGGATGGTAGCCTTGTCATTACGGAAGGTAGTCTGTTACCGAGATTTTTGATACTCCAATGGATGATAGCCTTGTCATTACGGAAGGTAGTCTGTTGTCAAGATTTTTGTTACCCTAATGGATGGTAGCCTTGTAATTATGGAAGGTAGTCTGTTGTTGATATTATTTTTACTCCAATGGATGGTAGCCTTGTAATTATGGAAGGTAGTCTGTTGTCATTATTTTTGTTATTCCAATGGATGGTAGCCTTGTCATTATTGAAGGTAGTCTATTGTCGAGATTTTTGTTATTCCAATGGATGGTAGCCTTGTCATTATGGAAGGTGGTTTTTTGTTACTCCAATGGATGGTAGCCTTGTCATTATTGAAGGTAGTCTATTGTTGATATCTTTGTTACTCCAATGGATGATAGCCTTGTCAATATGCAAGGTAGTCTGTTGTTCAGATTTTTGTTACTCCAATGGATGGTAGCCTTGTCATTATGGAAGGTAGTCTGTTGTTGATATTTTTGTTACTCCAATGAATGGTAGCCTTGTTAATAGGGAAGGTAGTCTGTCGTTAAGATTTTTGTTACTCCAGTGGATTATAGCCTTGTCATTATGGAAGGTAGTCTGTTGTTCAGATTTTTGTTACTTAAATGGATGGTAGCCTTGTCATTATGGAAGGGAGTCTGTTGTCGAGATTTTTGTTACTCCATTGGATGGTAGCCTTGTCATTATGGAAGGTAGTCTGTTGTCGAGAGTTTTGTTACTCCAATAGATGGTAGCCTTGTCATTATGGAAGGTAGTCTGTTGTCGAGATTTTGTTACTCCAATGGATGGTCGCCTTGTCATTATGGAACATAGTGTATTGTCGATATTTTTGTTACTCCAATGGATGATAGCCTTCTCATTATGGAAGGCAGTCTGTTATCGATATTTTTGTTACTCCAATGGATGGTAGCCTTGTCATTGTTTAAGGTAGTCTGTTGTTGAGATTTTTGTTATTCCACGAGATGGTAGCTTTGTCATTATGGAAGGTAGTTTGTTGTCGATATTTTTGTTACTGCAATGGATGGTAGCCTTGTAATTATTGAAGGTAGTCTGTTGTCAATATTTTTGTTACTCCAATGGATGGTAGCCTTGTCATTATGGAAGGTAGTATATTGTCGAGATTTTTGTTATTCCAATGGATGGTAGCCTTGTCATTATGGAAGGTAGTTTTTTGTTACTCCAATGGCTGGTAGCCTTTTCATTATTGAAGGTAGTCTATTGTCGATATCTTTGTTACTCCAATGGATGATAGCCTTGTCATTATGCAAGGTAGTCTGTTGTTCAGATTTTTGTTACTCCAATGGATGGTAGCCTTGTCATTATGGAAGGTAGTCTGGTGCCGATATTTTTGTTACTCCAATGAATGGTAGCTTTGTCAATAGGGAAGGTAGTCTGTCTTTAAGATTTCTGTTACTCCAGTGGATTATAGCCTTGTCATTATGGAAGGTAGTCTATTGTTCAGATTTTTGTTACTTAAATGGATGGTTGCCTTCTCATTATGGAAGGTAGTCTGTTGTCAAGATTTTTGTTATTCCATTGGATGGTAGCCTTGTCATTATGGAAGGTAGTATGTTGTTAAGATTTTTGATACTCTAATGGATGATAGCCTTGTCATTGCGGAAGGTAGTCTGTTATCAAGATTTTTGTTACCCCAATGGATGGTAGCCTTGTAATTATGGAAGGTAGTCTGTTGTCGAGATTTTTGTTACTCCAATTGATGGTAGCCTTGTCATTATGGAAGGTAGTCTGTCGTAGAGATTTTTATTACTCCAATGGATTGTAGCCTTGTCATTATGGAAGGTAGTCTGTTGTTCAGATTTTTTTTACTCCAATGGATGGTAGCCTTGTCATTATAAAAGGTAGTCTGTTGTCGAGAATTTTTTTATTCCATTGGATGGTAGCCTTGTCATTATGGAAGGTAGTCTGTTGTCGAGAGTTTTGTTACTCCAATGGATGGTAGCCTTGTCATTATGGAAGGTAGTCTGTTGTCGAGATTTGTTACTCCAATGGATGATAGCCTTGTCATTATGGAACATAGTCTATTGTCGATATTTTTGTTACTCCAATGGATGGTAGCCTTGTCATTATGGAAGGCAGTCTGTTATCGATATTTTTGTGATTCCAATGGATGGTAGCCTGGTCATTGTTTGAGGTAGTCTATTATCGAGATTTTTGTTATTCCAATGGATGGTAGCTTTGTCATTATGGAAGGTAGTCTGTTGTCGATATTTTTGTTACTACAATGGATGGTATCATTATAATTATGGAATGTAGTCTGTTGTCAATATTTTTGTTACTCCAATGGATGGTAGCCTTGTCATTATGGAAGGTAGTTTATTGTCGAGATTTTTATTATTCCAATGGATAGTAGCCTTGTCATTATGGAAGGTAGTTTTTTGTTACTCCAATGGATGGTAGCCTTGTCATTATTGAAGGTAGTCTATTGTCGATATCTTTGTTACTCCAATGGATGATAGCCTTGTCATTATGCATGGTAGTCTGTTGTTCAGATTTTTGTTACTCCAATGGATGGTAGCCTTGTCATTATGGAAGGTAGTCTGTTGTCGATATTTTTGTTACTCCAATGAATGGTAGCCTTGTCAATAAGGACGGTAGTCTGTCGATAAGATTTCTGTTACTCCAGTGGATTATAGGATTGTCATTATGGAAGGTAGTCTGTTGTTCAGATTTTTGTTACTCCAATGGATGGTTGCCTTATCATTATGGAAGGTAGTCTGTTGTCGAGATTTTTGTTATTCCATTGGATGGTAGCCTTGTCATTACGGAAGGTAGTCTGTTGTCGAGATTTTTGATACTCCAATGGATGATAGCCTTTTCATTACAGAAGGTAGTCTTTTCTCAAGATTTTTGTTACCCCAATGGATGGTAGCCTTGTAATTATGGAAGGTAGTCTGTTATCGATATTTTTGTTACTCCAATGGATGGTAGCTTTGTAATTATGGAAGGTAGTCTGTTGTCAATATTTTTGTTACTCCAATGAATGGTAGCCTTGTCATTATTGAAGGTAATCTATTGTCGAGATTTTTGTTATTCCAATGGATGGTCGCCTTGTCATTATGGAAGGTAGTTTTTTGTTACTCCAATGGATGGTAGCCTTGTCATTATTGAAGGTAGTCTATTGTCGATATCTTTGTTACTCCAATGGATGATAGCCTTGTCATTATGCAAGGTAGTCTGTTGTTCAGATTTTTGTTACTCCAATGGATGGTAGCCTTGTCATTAAGGAAGGTAGTCTGTTGTCGATATTTTTGTTACTCCAATGAATGGTAGTCTTGCCAATAGAGAAGGTAGTCTTACGTTAAGATTTCTGTCACTCCAGTCGATTATAGCCTTGTCATTATGGAAGGTAGTGTGTTGTTCAGATTTTTGTTACTTAAATGGATGGTTGCCTTCTCATTATGGAAGGTAGTCTGTTGTCGAGATTTTTGTTATTCCATTGGATGGTAGCCTTGTCATTACGGAAGGTAGTCTGTTGTCGAGATTTTTGATACTCCAATGGATGATAGCCTTGTCATTACGGAAGGTAGTCTGTTGTCAAGATTTTTGTTACCCCAATGGATGATAGCCTTGTAATTATGAAAGGTAGTCTGTTGTCAAGATTTTTGTTACTCCAATAGATGGTAGCCTTGTCATTATGGATGGTAGTCTGTCGTAGAGATTTCTGTTACTCCAATGGATTGTAGCCTTGTCATTATGGAAGGTAGTCTGTTGTTCAGATTTTTGATACTCCAATGGATGATAGCCTTGTCATTATGGAAGGTAGTCTGTTGTCGAGAATATTTTTATTGCATTGGATGGTAGCCTTGTCATTATGGAAGGTAGTCTGTTGTAGAGATTTTGTTACTCCAATGGATGGTAGCCTTGTCATTATGGAACATAGTCTGTTGTCGATATTTTTGTTACTCCAATGGATGGTAGCCTTGTCATTATGGAAGACATTCTGTTATCGATATTTTTGTTACTCCAATGGATGGTAGCCTTGTCATTGTTTAAGTTAGTCTGTTGTCGATATCTTTGTTACTCCAATGGATGATAGCCTTGTCATTATGCAAGGTAGTCTGTTGTTTAGATTTTTGTTACTCCAATGGATGGTAGCCTTGTCATTATGGAAGGTAGTCTGTTGTCGATATTTTTGTTACTCCAATGAATGGTAGACTTGTCAATAGGGAAGGTAGTCTGTCATTAAGATTTCTGTTACTCCAGTCGATTATAGCCTTGTCATTATGGAAGGTAGTGTGTTGTTCAGATTTTTGTTACTTAAATGGATGGCTGCCTTCTCATTATGGAAGGTAGTTTTTTGTCGAGATTTTTGTTATTCCATTGGATGGTAGCCTTGTCATTACGGAAGGTAGTCTGTTGTCGAGATTTTTGATACTCTAATGGATGATAGCCTTGTCATTACGGAAGGTAGTCTGTTGTCAAGATTTTTGTTACCCCAATGGATGATAGCCTTGTAATTATGGAAGGTAGTCTATTGTCAAGATTTTTGTTACTCTAATAGATGGTAGCCTTGTCATTATGGATGGTAGTCTGTCGTAGAGATTTCTGTTACTCCAATGGATTGTAGCCTTGTCATTATGGAAGGTAGTCTGTTGTTCATATTTTTGTTACTCCAATGGATGGTAGCCTTGTCATTATGGAAGGTAGTCTGTTGTCGATATTTTTGTTACTCCAATGAATGGTAGCCTTGTCAATAGGGATGGTAGTCTGTCGTTAAGATTTCTGTTACTCTAGTGGATTATAGCCTTGTCATTATGGAAGGTAGTCTGTTGTTCAGATTTTTGTTACTCCAATGGATGGTTGCCTTATCATTATGGTAGGTAGTCTGTTGTCGAGATTGTTGTTATTCCATTGGATGGTAGCCTTGTCGTTCTGGAAGGTAGTCTGTTGTTGAGATTTTTGATACTCCAATGGATGATAGCCTTGTCATTACAGAAGGTAGTCTGTTGTCAAGATTTTTGTTACCCCAATGGATGGTAGCCTTGTAATTATGGAAGGTAGTCTGTTGTCGATATTTTTGTTACTCCAATGGATGGTAGCCTTGTAATTATGGAAGGTAGTCTGTTGTCAATATTTTTGTTACTCCAATGGATGGTAGCCTTGTAATTATTGAAGGTAGTCTATTGTCGAGATTTTTGTTATTCCAATGGATGGTAGCCTTGTCATTATGGAAGGTAGTTTTTTGTTACTCCAATGGATGGTAGCCTTGTCATTATTGAAGGTAGTCTATTCTCGATATCTTTGTTACTCTAATGGATGATAGCCTTGTCATTATGCAAGGTAGTCTGTTGTTCAAATTTTTGTTACTCCAATGGATGGTAGCCTTGTCATTATGGAAGGTAGTCTGTTGTCGATATTTTTGTTACTCCAATGAATGGTAGCCTTGTCAATAGGGAAGGTAGTCTGTCGTTAAGATTTCTGTTACTCCAGTTGATTATAGCCTTGTCATTATGGAAGGTAGTGTGTTGTTCAGATTTTTGTTACTTAAATGGATGGTTGCCTTCTCATTATGGAAGGTAGTCTGTTGTCGAGATTTTTGTTATTCCATTGGATGGTAGCCTTGTCATTACGGAAGGTAGTCTGTTGTCTAGATTTTTGATACTCCAATGGATGATAGCCTTGTCATTACGGAAGGTAGTCTGTTGTCAAGATTTTTGTTACCCCAATGGATGATAGCCTTGTAATTATGGAAGGTAGTCTATTGTCAAGATTTTTGTTACTCCAATAGATGGTGGCCTTGTCATTATAGATGGTAGTCTGTCGTAGAGATTTCTGTTACTCCAATGGATTGTAGCCTTGTCATTATGGAAGGTAGTCTGTTGTCGAGAATTTTTTTATTCCATTGGATTGTAGCCTTGTCATTAAGGAAGGTAGTCTGTTGTTGAGAATTTTTTTATTCCATTGGATGGTAGCCTGGTCATTATGGAAGGTAGTCTGTTGTAGAGATTTTGTTACTCCAATAGATGGTAGCCTTGTCATTATGGAACATAGTCTGTTGTCGATATTTTTGTTACTCCAATGGATGGTAGCCTTGTCATTATGGAAGACAGTCTGTTATCGATATTTTTGTTACTCCAATGGATGGTAGCCTTGTCATTGTTTAAGTTAGTCTGTTGTCGAGATTTTTGTTATTCCAATGGATGGCAGCTATGTTATTATGGAAGGTAGTCTGTTGTCGATATTTTTGTTACTCCAATGGATGGTAGCCTTGTAATTATGGAAGTTAGTCTGTTGTCAATATTTCTGTTACTCCAATGGATGGTAGCCTTGTCATTATGGAATGTAGTCTATTGTCGATATTTTTGTTATTCCAATGGATGGTAGCCTTGTCATTATGGAAGGTAGTTTTTTGTTACTCCAATGGATGGTAGCCTTGTCATTATTGAAGGTAGTCTATTGTCGATATCTTTGTTACTCCAATGGATGATAGCCTTGTCATTATGCAAGGTAGTCTGTTGTTCAGATTTTAGTTACTCCAATGGATGGTAGCCTTGTCATTATGGAAGGTAGTCTGTTGTCGATATTTTTGTTACTCCAATGAATGGTAGCCTTGTCAATAGGGAAGGTAGTCTATCGTTAAGATTTCTGTTACTCCAGTGGATTATAGCCTTGTCATTATGGAAGGTAGTCTGTTGTTCAGATTTTTGTTACTCCAATGGATGGTGGCTTATCATTATGGAAGGTAGTCTGTTGTCGAGATTTTTATTATTCCAATTAATGGTAGCCTTGTCATTACGGAAGGTAGTCTATTATGGAGATTTTTGATACTCCAATGATGATAGCCTTGTCATTACAGAAGGTAGTCTGTTTTCAAGATTTTTGTTACCCCAATGGATGGTAGCCTTGTAATTATGGAAGGTAGTCTGTTGTCGATATTTTTGTTACTCAATTGGATGGTAGCCTTGTAATTATGGAAGGTAGTCTGTTGTCAATAGTTTTGTTACTCCAATGGATGGTAGCCTTGTCATTATTGAAGATAGTCTATTGTCGAGATTTTTGTTATTCCAATGGATGGTAGCCTTGTCATTATGGAAGGTAGTTTTTTGTTACTCTAATGGATGGTAGCCTTGTCATTATTGAAGGTAGTCTATTCTCGATATCTTTGTTACTCCAATGGATGATAGCCTTGTCATTATGCAAGGTAGTCTGTTGTACAAATTTTTGTTACTCCAATGGATGGTAGCCTTGTCATTATGGAAGGTAGTCTGTTGTCGATATTTTTGTTACTCCAATGAATGGTAGCCTTGTCAATAGGGAAGGTAGTCTGTCGTTAAGATTTCTGTTACTCCAGGTGATTATAGCCTTGTCATTATGGAAGGTAGTGTGTTGTTCAGATTTTTGTTACTTAAATGGATGGTTGCCTTCTCATTATGGAAGGTAGTGTTTTGTCGAGATTTTTGTTATTCCATTGGATAGTAGCCTTGTCATTACGGAAGGTAGTCTGTTGTCGACATTTTTGATACACCAATGGATGATAGCCTTGTCATTATGGAAGGTAGTCTGTTGTCGAGATTTTGTTACTCCAATGGATGGTAGCCTTGTCATTATGGAACATAGTCTGTTGTCGATATTTTTGTTACTCCAATGGATGGTAGCCTTGTCATTATGGAAGGCAGTCTGTTAACGATATTTTTGTGACTCCAATGGATGGTAGCCTGGTCATTGTTTAAGTTAGTCTGTTGTCGAGATTTTTGTTATTCCAATGAATGGTAGCTTTGTCATTATGGAAGGTAGTCTGTTGTCGATATTTTTGTTACTCCAATGGATGGTAGCGTTGTAATTATGGAATGTAGTCTGTTGTCAATATTTTTGTTACTCCAATGGATGGTAGCCTTGTCATTATGGAAGGTAGTTTATTGTCGAGATTTTTGTTATTCCAATGGATGGTAGCCTTGTCATTATGGAAGGTAGTTTTTTGTTACTCCAATGGATGGTAGCCTTGTCATTATTGAAGGTAGTCTATTGTCGATATCTTTGTTACTCCAATGGATGATAGCCTTGTCATTATGCAAGGTAGTCTGTTGTTCAGATTTTTGTTACTCCAATGGATGGTAGCCTTGTCATTATGGAAGGTAGTCTGTTGTCGATATTTTTGTTACTCCAATGAATGGTAGCCTTGTCAATAGGGATGGTAGTCTGTCGTTAAGATTTCTGTTACTCTAGTGGATTATAGCCTTGTCATTATGGAAGGTAGTCTGTTGTTCAGATTTTTGTTACTCCAATGGATGGTTGCCTTATCATTATGGAAGGTAGTCTGTTGTCGAGATTGTTGTTATTCCATTGGATGGTAGCCTTGTCGTTATGGAAGGTAGTCTGTTGTCGAGATTTTTGATACTCCATTGGATGATAGCCTTGTCATTACAGAAGGTAGTCTGTTGTCAAGATTTTTGTTACCCCAATGGATGGTAGCCTTGTAATTATGGAAGGTAGTCTGTTGTCGATATTTATTTTACTCCAATGGATGGTAGCCTTGTAATTATGGAAGGTAGTCTGTTGTCAATATTTTTGTTACTCCAATGGATGGTAGCCTTGTCATTATTGAAGGTAGTCTATTGTCGAGATTTTTGTTATTCCAATGGTTGGTAGCCTTGTCATTATGGAAGGTAGTTTTTTTGGTACTCCAATAGATGGTAGCCTTATCATTATTGAAGGTAGTCTATTGTCGATATCTTTGTTACTCCAATGGATGATAGCCTTGTCATTATGCAAGGTAGTCTGTTGTTCAGATTTTTGTTACTCCAATGGATGGTAGCCTTGTCATTATGGAAGGTAGTCTGTTGTCGATATTTTTGTTACTCCAATGAATTGTAGCCTTGTCAATAGGGAAGGTAGTCTGTCGTTAAGATTTCTGTTACTCCAGTGGATTATAGCCTTGTCATTATGGAAGGTAGTGTGTTGTTCAGATTTTTGTTACTTAAATGGATGGTTGCCTTCTCATTATGGAAGGTAGTCTGTTGTCGAGATTTTTGTTATTCCATTGGACGGTAGCCTTGTCATTACGGAAGGTAGTCTGTTGTCGACATTTTTATACACCAATGGATGATAGCCTTGTCATTACGGAAGGTAGTCTGTTGTCAAGATTTTTGTTACCCCAATGGATGATAGCCTTGTAATTATGGAAGGTAGTCTATTGTCAAGATTTTTGTTACTCCAATAGATGGTAGCTTTGTCATTATGGATGGTAGTCTGTCGTAGAGATTTCTGTTACTCCAATGGATTGTAGCCTTGTCATTATGGAAGGTAGTCTGTTGTCGAGATTTTTTTTATTCCATTGGATTGTAGCCTTGTCATTATGGAAGGTAGTCTGTTGTCGAAGGTTTTGTTACTCCAATGGATGGTAGCCTTGTCATTATGGAAGGTAGTCTGTTGTCGAGATTTTGTTACTCCAATGGATGGTAGCCTTGTCATTATGGAACATAGTCTGTTGTCGATATTTTTGTTACTCCAATGGATGGTAGCCTTGTCATTATGGAAGGCAGTCTGTTATCGATATTTTTGTGACTCCAATGGATGGTAGCCTGGTCATTGTTTAAGTTAGTCTGTTGTCGAGATTTTTGTTATTCCAATGAATGGTAGCTTTGTCATTATGGAAGGTAGTCTGTTGTCTATATTTTTGTTACCCCAATGGATGGTAGCGTTGTAATTATGGAATGTAGTCTGTTGTCAATATTTTTGTTACTCCAATGGATGGTAGCCTTGTCATTATGGAAGGTAGTTTATTGTCGAGATTTTTGTTATTCCAATGGATGGTAGCCTTGTCATTATGGAAGGTAGTTTTTTGTTACTCCAATGGATGGTAGCCTTGTCATTATTGAAGGTAGTCTATTGTCGATATCTTTGTTACTCCAATGGATGATAGCCTTGTCATTATGCAAGGTAGTCTGTTGTTCAGATTTTTGTTACTCCAATGGATGGTAGCCTTGTCATTATGGAAGGTAGTCTGTTGTCGATATTTTTGTTACTCCAATGAATGGTAGCCTTGTCAATAGGGATGGTAGTCTGTCGTTAAGATTTCTGTTACTCTAGTGGATTATAGCCTTGTCATTATGGAAGGTAGTCTGTTGTTCAGATTTTTGTTACTCCAATGGATGGTTGCCTTATCATTATGGAAGGTAGTCTGTTGTCGAGATTGTTGTTATTCCATTGGATGGTAGCCTTGTCGTTATGGAAGGTAGTCTGTTGTCGAGATTTTTGATACTCCAATGGATGATAGCCTTGTCATTACAGAAGGTAGTCTGTTGTCAAGATTTTTGTTACCCCAATGGATGGTAGCCTTGTCATTATGGAAGGTAGTTTTTTGTTACTCCAATGGATGGTAGCCTTGTCATTATTGAAGGTAGTCTATTGTCGATATCTTTGTTACTCCAATGGATGATAGCCTTGTCATTATGCAAGGTAGTCTGTTGTTCAGATTTTAGTTACTCCAATGGATGGTAGCCTTGTCATTATGGAAGGTAGTCTGTTGTCGATATTTTTGTTACTCCAATGAATGGTAGCCTTGTCAATAGGGAAGGTAGTCTATCGTTAAGATTTCTGTTACTCCAGTGGATTATAGCCTTGTCATTATGGAAGGTAGTCTGTTGTTCAGATTTTTGTTACTCCAATGGATGGTGGCTTATCATTATGGAAGGTAGTCTGTTGTCGAGATTTTTATTATTCCAATTAATGGTAGCCTTGTCATTACGGAAGGTAGTCTATTATCGAGATTTTTGATACTCCAATGATGATAGCCTTGTCATTACAGAAGGTAGTCTGTTTTCAAGATTTTTGTTACCCCAATGGATGGTAGCCTTGTAATTATGGAAGGTAGTCTGTTGTCGATATTTTTGTTACTCAATTGGATGGTAGCCTTGTAATTATGGAAGGTAGTCTGTTGTCAATAGTTTTGTTACTCCAATGGATGGTAGCCTTGTCATTATTGAAGATAGTCTATTGTCGAGATTTTTGTTATTCCAATGGATGGTAGCCTTGTCATTATGGAAGGTAGTTTTTTGTTACTCTAATGGATGGTAGCCTTGTCATTATTGAAGGTAGTCTATTCTCGATATCTTTGTTACTCCAATGGATGATAGCCTTGTCATTATGCAAGGTAGTCTGTTGTACAAATTTTTGTTACTCCAATGGATGGTAGCCTTGTCATTATGGAAGGTAGTCTGTTGTCGATATTTTTGTTACTCCAATGAATGGTAGCCTTGTCAATAGGGAAGGTAGTCTGTCGTTAAGATTTCTGTTACTCCAGGTGATTATAGCCTTGTCATTATGGAAGGTAGTGTGTTGTTCAGATTTTTGTTACTTAAATGGATGGTTGCCTTCTCATTATGGAAGGTAGTCTTTTGTCGAGATTTTTGTTATTCCATTGGATAGTAGCCTTGTCATTACGGAAGGTAGTCTGTTGTCGACATTTTTGATACACCAATGGATGATAGCCTTGTCATTATGGAAGGTAGTCTGTTGTCGAGATTTTGTTACTCCAATGGATGGTAGCCTTGTCATTATGGAACATAGTCTGTTGTCGATATTTTTGTTACTCCAATGGATGGTAGCCTTGTCATTATGGAAGGCAGTCTGTTATCGATATTTTTGTGACTCCAATGGATGGTAGCCTGGTCATTGTTTAAGTTAGTCTGTTGTCGAGATTTTTGTTATTCCAATGAATGGTAGCTTTGTCATTATGGAAGGTAGTCTGTTGTCGATATTTTTGTTACTCCAATGGATGGTAGCGTTGTAATTATGGAATGTAGTCTGTTGTCAATATTTTTGTTACTCCAATGGATGGTAGCCTTGTCATTATGGAAGGTAGTTTATTGTCGAGATTTTTGTTATTCCAATGGATGGTAGCCTTGTCATTATGGAAGGTAGTTTTTTGTTACTCCAATGGATGGTAGCCTTGTCATTATTGAAGGTAGTCTATTGTCGATATCTTTGTTACTCCAATGGATGATAGCCTTGTCATTATGCAAGGTAGTCTGTTGTTCAGATTTTTGTTACTCCAATGGATGGTAGCCTTGTCATTATGGAAGGTAGTCTGTTGTCGATATTTTTGTTACTCCAATGAATGGTAGCCTTGTCAATAGGGATGGTAGTCTGTCGTTAAGATTTCTGTTACTCTAGTGGATTATAGCCTTGTCATTATGGAAGGTAGTCTGTTGTTCAGATTTTTGTTACTCCAATGGATGGTTGCCTTATCATTATGGAAGGTAGTCTGTTGTCGAGATTGTTGTTATTCCATTGGATGGTAGCCTTGTCGTTATGGAAGGTAGTCTGTTGTCGAGATTTTTGATACTCCATTGGATGATAGCCTTGTCATTACAGAAGGTAGTCTGTTGTCAAGATTTTTGTTACCCCAATGGATGGTAGCCTTGTAATTATGGAAGGTAGTCTGTTGTCGATATTTTTGTTACTCCAATGGATGGTAGCCTTGTAATTATGGAAGGTAGTCTGTTGTCAATATTTTTGTTACTCCAATGGATGGTAGCCTTGTCATTATTGAAGGTAGTCTATTGTCGAGATTTTTGTTATTCCAATGGTTGGTAGCCTTGTCATTATGGAAGGTAGTTTTTTTGTTACTCCAATAGATGGTAGCCTTATCATTATTGAAGGTAGTCTATTGTCGATATCTTTGTTACTCCAATGGATGATAGCCTTGTCATTATGCAAGGTAGTCTGTTGTTCAGATTTTTGTTACTCCAATGGATGGTAGCCTTGTCATTATGGAAGGTAGTCTGTTGTCGATATTTTTGTTACTCCAATGAATGGTAGCCTTGTCAATAGGGAAGGTAGTCTGTCGTTAAGATTTCTGTTACTCCAGTGGATTATAGCCTTGTCATTATGGAAGGTAGTGTGTTGCTCAGATTTTTGTTACTTAAATGGATGGTTTCCTTCTCATTATGGAAGGTAGTCTGTTGTCGAGATTTTTGTTATTCCATTGGACGGTAGCCTTGTCATTACGGAAGGTAGTCTGTTGTCGACATTTTTGATACACCAATGGATGATAGCCTTGTCATTACGGAAGGTAGTCTGTTGTCAAGATTTTTGTTACCCCAATGGATGATAGCCTTGTAATTATGGAAGGTAGTCTATTGTCAAGATTTTTGTTACTCCAATAGATGGTAGCTTTGTCATTATGGATGGTAGTCTGTCGTAGAGATTTCTGTTACTCCAATGGATTGTAGCCTTGTCATTATGGAAGGTAGTCTGTTGTCGAGATTTTTTTTATTCCATTGGATTGTAGCCTTGTCATTATGGAAGGTAGTCTGTTGTCGAAGGTTTTGTTACTCCAATGGATGGCAGCCTTGTCATTATGGAAGGTAGTCTGTTGTCGAGATTTTGTTACTCCAATGGATGGTAGCCTTGTCATTATGGAACATAGTCTGTTGTCGATATTTTTGTTACTCCAATGGATGGTAGCCTTGTCATTATGGAAGGCAGTCTGTTATCGATATTTTTGTGACTCCAATGGATGGTAGCCTGGTCATTGTTTAAGTTAGTCTGTTGTCGAGATTTTTGTTATTCCAATGAATGGTAGCTTTGTCATTATGGAAGGTAGTCTGTTGTCTATATTTTTGTTACTCCAATGGATGGTAGCGTTGTAATTATGGAATGTAGTCTGTTGTCAATATTTTTGTTACTCCAATGGATGGTAGCCTTGTCATTATGGAAGGTAGTTTATTGTCGAGATTTTTGTTATTCCAATGGATGGTAGCCTTGTCATTATGGAAGGTAGTTTTTTGTTACTCCAATGGATGGTAGCCTTGTCATTATTGAAGGTAGTCTATTGTCGATATCTTTGTTACTCCAATGGATGATAGCCTTGTCATTATGCAAGGTAGTCTGTTGTTCAGATTTTTGTTACTCCAATGGATGGTAGCCTTGTCATTATGGAAGGTAGTCTGTTGTCGATATTTTTGTTACTCCAATGAATGGTAGCCTTGTCAATAGGGATGGTAGTCTGTCGTTAAGATTTCTGTTACTCTAGTGGATTATAGCCTTGTCATTATGGAAGGTAGTCTGTTGTTCAGATTTTTGTTACTCCAATGGATGGTTGCCTTATCATTATGGAAGGTAGTCTGTTGTCGAGATTGTTGTTATTCCATTGGATGGTAGCCTTGTCGTTATGGAAGGTAGTCTGTTGTCGAGATTTTTGATACTCCAATGGATGATAGCCTTGTCATTACAGAAGGTAGTCTGTTGTCAAGATTTTTGTTACCCCAATGGATGGTAGCCTTGTAATTATGGAAGGTAGTCTGATGTCGATATTTTTGTTACTCCAATGGATGGTAGCCTTGTCATTATGGAAGGCAGTCTGTTATCGATATTTTTGTGACTCCAATGGATGGTAGCCTGGTCATTGTTTAAGTTAGTCTGTTGTCGAGATTTTTGTTATTCCAATGAATGGTAGCTTTGTCATTATGGAAGGTAGTCTGTTGTCTATATTTTTGTTACTCCAATGGATGGTAGCGTTGTAATTATGGAATGTAGTCTGTTGTCAATATTTTTGTTACTCCAATGGATGGTAGCCTTGTCATTATGGAAGGTAGTTTATTGTCGAGATTTTTGTTATTCCAATGGATGGTAGCCTTGTCATTATGGAAGGTAGTTTTTTGTTACTCCAATGGATGGTAGCCTTGTCATTATTGAAGGTAGTCTATTGTCGATATCTTTGTTACTCCAATGGATGATAGCCTTATCATTATGCAAGGTAGTCTGTTGTTCAGATTTTTGTTACTCCAATGGATGGTAGCCTTGTCATTATGGAAGGTAGTCTGTTGTCGATATTTTTGTTACTCCAATGAATGGTAGCCTTGTCAATAGGGATGGTAGTCTGTCGTTAAGATTTCTGTTACTCTAGTGGATTATAGCCTTGTCATTATGGAAGGTAGTCTGTTGTTCAGATTTTTGTTACTCCAATGGATGGTTGCCTTATCATTATGGAAGGTAGTCTGTTGTCGAGATTGTTGTTATTCCATTGGATGGTAGCCTTGTCGTTATGGAAGGTAGTCTGTTGTCGAGATTTTTGATACTCCAATGGATGATAGCCTTGTCATTACAGAAGGTAGTCTGTTGTCAAGATTTTTGTTACCCCAATGGATGGTAGCCTTGTAATTATGGAAGGTAGTCTGTTGTCGATATTTTTGTTACTCCAATGGATGGTAGCCTTGTAATTATGGAAGGTAGTCTGTTGTCAATATTTTTGTTACTCCAATGGATGGTAGCCTTGTCATTATTGAAGGTAGTCTATTGTCGAGATTTTTGTTATTCCAATGTTTGGTAGCCTTGTCATTATGGAAGGTAGTTTTTTGTTACTCCAATAGATGGTAGCCTTATCATTATTGAAGGTAGTCTATTGTCGATATCTTTGTTACTCCAATGGATGATAGCCTTGTCATTATGCAAGGTAGTCTGTTGTTCAGATTTTTGTTACTCCAATGGATGGTAGCCTTGTCATTATGGAAGGTAGTCTGTTGTCGATATTTTTGTTACTCCAATGAATGGTAGCCTTGTCAATAGGGAAGGTAGTCTGTCGTTAAGATTTCTGTTACTCCAGTGGATTATAGCCTTGTCATTATGGAAGGTAGTGTGTTGTTCAGATTTTTGTTACTTAAATGGATGGTTGCCTTCTCATTATGGAAGGTAGTCTGTTGTCGAGATTTTTGTTATTCCATTGGACGGTAGCCTTGTCATTACGGAAGGTAGTCTGTTGTCGAGATTTTTGATACTCCAATGGATGATAGCCTTGTCATTACGGAAGGTAATCTCTTGTCAAGATTTTTGTTCCCCCAATGGATGGTAGCCTTGTAATTATGGAAGGTAGTCTGTTGTCAAGATTTTTGTTACTCCAATAGATGGTAGCCTTGTCATTATGGAAGGTAGTCTGTCGTAGAGATTTCTGTTACTCCAATGGATTGTAGCCTTGTCATTATGGAAGGTAGTCTGTTGTCGAGATTTTTTTTATTCCATTGGATTGTAGCCTTGTCATTATGGAAGGTAGTCTGTTGTCGATATTTTTGTTACTCCAATGAATGGTAGCCTTGTCAATAGGGATGGTAGTCTGTCGTTAAGATTTCTGTTACTCTAGTGGATTATAGCCTTGTCATTATGGAAGGTAGTCTGTTGTTCAGATTTTTGTTACTCCAATGGATGGTTGCCTTATCATTATGGAAGGTAGTCTGTTGTCGAGATTGTTGTTATTCCATTGGATGGTAGCCTTGTCGTTATGGAAGGTAGTCTGTTGTCGAGATTTTTGATACTCCAATGGATGATAGCCTTGTCATTACAGAAGGTAGTCTGTTGTCAAGATTTTTGTTACCCCAATGGATGGTAGCCTTGTAATTATGGAAGGTAGTCTGTTGTCGATATTTTTGTTACTCCAATGGATGGTAGCCTTGTCATTATGGAAGGCAGTCTGTTATCGATATTTTTGTGACTCCAATGGATGGTAGCCTGGTCATTGTTTAAGTTAGTCTGTTGTCGAGATTTTTGTTATTCCAATGAATGGTAGCTTTGTCATTATGGAAGGTAGTCTGTTGTCTATATTTTTGTTACTCCAATGGATGGTAGCGTTGTAATTATGGAATGTAGTCTGTTGTCAATATTTTTGTTACTCCAATGGATGGTAGCCTTGTCATTATGGAAGGTAGTTTATTGTCGAGATTTTTGTTATTCCAATGGATGGTAGCCTTGTCATTATGGAAGGTAGTTTTTTGTTACTCCAATGGATGGTAGCCTTGTCATTATTGAAGGTAGTCTATTGTCGATATCTTTGTTACTCCAATGGATGATAGCCTTGTCATTATGCAAGGTAGTCTGTTGTTCAGATTTTTGTTACTCCAATGGATGGTAGCCTTGTCATTATGGAAGGTAGTCTGTTGTCGATATTTTTGTTACTCCAATGAATGGTAGCCTTGTCAATAGGGATGGTAGTCTGTCGTTAAGATTTCTGTTACTCTAGTGGATTATAGCCTTGTCATTATGGAAGGTAGTCTGTTGTTCAGATTTTTGTTACTCCAATGGATGGTTGCCTTATCATTATGGAAGGTAGTCTGTTGTCGAGATTGTTGTTATTCCATTGGATGGTAGCCTTGTCGTTATGGAAGGTAGTCTGTTGTCGAGATTTTTGATACTCCAATGGATGATAGCCTTGTCATTACAGAAGGTAGTCTGTTGTCAAGATTTTTGTTACCCCAATGGATGGTAGCCTTGTAATTATGGAAGGTAGTCTGTTGTCGATATTTTTGTTACTCCAATGGATGGTAGCCTTGTAATTATGGAAGGTAGTCTGTTGTCAATATTTTTGTTACTCCAATGGATGGTAGCCTTGTCATTATTGAAGGTAGTCTATTGTCGAGATTTTTGTTATTCCAATGTTTGGTAGCCTTGTCATTATGGAAGGTAGTTTTTTGTTACTCCAATAGATGGTAGCCTTATCATTATTGAAGGTAGTCTATTGTCGATATCTTTGTTACTCCAATGGATGATAGCCTTGTCATTATGCAAGGTAGTCTGTTGTTCAGATTTTTGTTACTCCAATGGATGGTAGCCTTGTCATTATGGAAGGTAGTCTGTTGTCGATATTTTTGTTACTCCAATGAATGGTAGCCTTGTCAATAGGGAAGGTAGTCTGTCGTTAAGATTTCTGTTACTCCAGTGGATTATAGCCTTGTCATTATGGAAGGTAGTGTGTTGTTCAGATTTTTGTTACTTAAATGGATGGTTGCCTTCTCATTATGGAAGGTAGTCTGTTGTCGAGATTTTTGTTATTCCATTGGACGGTAGCCTTGTCATTACGGAAGGTAGTCTGTTGTCGAGATTTTTGATACTCCAATGGATGATAGCCTTGTCATTACGGAAGGTAATCTCTTGTCAAGATTTTTGTTCCCCCAATGGATGGTAGCCTTGTAATTATGGAAGGTAGTCTGTTGTCAAGATTTTTGTTACTCCAATAGATGGTAGCCTTGTCATTATGGAAGGTAGTCTGTCGTAGAGATTTCTGTTACTCCAATGGATTGTAGCCTTGTCATTATGGAAGGTAGTCTGTTGTCGAGATTTTTTTTATTCCATTGGATTGTAGCCTTGTCATTATGGAAGGTAGTCTGTTGTCGAAGGTTTTGTTACTCCAATGGATGGTAGCCTTGTCATTATGGAAGGTAGTCTGTTGTCGAGATTTTGTTACTCCAATGGATGGTAGCCTTGTCATTATGGAACATAGTCTGTTGTCGATATTTTTGTTACTCCAATGGATGGTAGCCTTGTCATTATGGAAGGCAATCTGTTATCGATATTTTTGTGACTCCAATGGATGGTAGCCTGGTCATTGTTTAAGTTAGTCTGTTGTCGAGATTTTTGTTATTCCAATGAATGGTAGCTTTGTCATTATGGAAGGTAGTCTGTTGTCTATATTTTTGTTACTCCAATGGATGGTAGCGTTGTAATTATGGAATGTAGTCTGTTGTCAATATTTTTGTTACTCCAATGGATGGTAGCCTTGTCATTATGGAAGGTAGTTTATTGTCGAGATTTTTGTTATTCCAATGGATGGTAGCCTTGTCATTATGGAAGGTAGTTTTTTGTTACTCCAATGGATGGTAGCCTTGTCATTATTGAAGGTAGTCTATTGTCGATATCTTTGTTACTCCAATGGATGATAGCCTTGTCATTATGCAAGGTAGTCTGTTGTTCAGATTTTTGTTACTCCAATGGATGGTAGCCTTGTCATTATGGAAGGTAGTCTATTGTCGATATTTTTGTTACTCCAATGAATGGTAGCCTTGTCAATAGGGATGGTAGTCTGTCGTTAAGATTTCTGTTACTCTAGTGGATTATAGCCTTGTCATTATGGAAGGTAGTCTGTTGTTCAGATTTTTGTTACTCCAATGGATGGTTGCCTTATCATTATGGAAGGTAGTCTGTTGTCGAGATTGTTGTTATTCCATTGGATGGTAGCCTTGTCGTTATGGAAGGTAGTCTGTTGTCGAGATTTTTGATACTCCAATGGATGATAGCCTTGTCATTACAGAAGGTAGTCTGTTGTCAAGATTTTTGTTACCCCAATGGATGGTAGCCTTGTAATTATGGAAGGTAGTCTGTTGTCGATATTTTTGTTACTCCAATGGATGGTAGCCTTGTAATTATGGAAGGTAGTCTGTTGTCAATATTTTTGTTACTCCAATGGATGGTAGCCTTGTCATTATTGAAGGTAGTCTATTGTCGAGATTTTTGTTATTCCAATGTTTGGTAGCCTTGTCATTATGGAAGGTAGTTTTTTGTTACTCCAATAGATGGTAGCCTTATCATTATTGAAGGTAGTCTATTGTCGATATCTTTGTTACTCCAATGGATGATAGCCTTGTCATTATGCAAGGTAGTCTGTTGTTCAGATTTTTGTTACTCCAATGGATGGTAGCCTTGTCATTATGGAAGGTAGTCTGTTGTCGATATTTTTGTTACTCCAATGAATGGTAGCCTTGTCAATAGGGAAGGTAGTCTGTCGTTAAGATTTCTGTTACTCCAGTGGATTATAGCCTTGTCATTATGGAAGGTAGTGTGTTGTTCAGATTTTTGTTACTTAAATGGATGGTTGCCTTCTCATTATGGAAGGTAGTCTGTTGTCGAGATTTTTGTTATTCCATTGGACGGTAGCCTTGTCATTACGGAAGGTAGTCTGTTGTCGAGATTTTTGATACTCCAATGGATGATAGCCTTGTCATTACGGAAGGTAATCTCTTGTCAAGATTTTTGTTCCCCCAATGGATGGTAGCCTTGTAATTATGGAAGGTAGTCTGTTGTCAAGATTTTTGTTACTCCAATAGATGGTAGCCTTGTCATTATGGAAGGTAGTCTGTCGTAGAGATTTCTGTTACTCCAATGGATTGTAGCCTTGTCATTATGGAAGGTAGTCTGTTGTCGAGATTTTTTTTATTCCATTGGATTGTAGCCTTGTCACTATGGAAGGTAGTCTATTGTCGAAGGTTTTGTTACTCCAATGGATGGTAGCCTTGTCATTATGGAAGGTAGTCTGTTGTCGAGATTTTGTTACTCCAATGGATGGTAGCCTTGTCATTATGGAACATAGTCTGTTGTCGATATTTTTGTTACTCCAATGGATGGTAGCCTTGTCATTATGGAAGGCAGTCTGTTATCGATATTTTTGTGACTCCAATGGATGGTAGCCTGGTCATTGTTTAAGTTAGTCTGTTGTCGAGATTTTTGTTATTCCAATGAATGGTAGCTTTGTCATTATGGAAGGTAGTCTGTTGTCTATATTTTTGTTACTCCAATGGATGGTAGCGTTGTAATTATGGAATGTAGTCTGTTGTCAATATTTTTGTTACTCCAATGGATGGTAGCCTTGTCATTATGGAAGGTAGTTTATTGTCGAGATTTTTGTTATTCCAATGGATGGTAGCCTTGTCATTATGGAAGGTAGTTTTTTGTTACTCCAATGGATGGTAGCCTTGTCATTATTGAAGGTAGTCTATTGTCGATATCTTTGTTACTCCAATGGATGATAGCCTTGTCATTATGCAAGGTAGTCTGTTGTTCAGATTTTTGTTACTCCAATGGATGGTAGCCTTGTCATTATGGAAGGTAGTCTGTTGTCGATATTTTTGTTACTCCAATGAATGGTAGCCTTGTCAATAGGGATGGTAGTCTGTCGTTAAGATTTCTGTTACTCTAGTGGATTATAGCCTTGTCATTATGGAAGGTAGTCTGTTGTTCAGATTTTTGTTACTCCAATGGATGGTTGCCTTATCATTATGGAAGGTAGTCTGTTGTCGAGATTGTTGTTATTCCATTGGATGGTAGCCTTGTCGTTATGGAAGGTAGTCTGTTGTCGAGATTTTTGATACTCCAATGGATGATAGCCTTGTCATTACAGAAGGTAGTCTGTTGTCAAGATTTTTGTTACCCCAATGGATGGTAGCCTTGTAATTATGGAAGGTAGTCTGTTGTCGATATTTTTGTTACTCCAATGGATGGTAGCCTTGTAATTATGGAAGGTAGTCTGTTGTCAATATTTTTGTTACTCCAATGGATGGTAGCCTTGTCATTATTGAAGGTAGTCTATTGTCGAGATTTTTGTTATTCCAATGTTTGGTAGCCTTGTCATTATGGAAGGTAGTTTTTTGTTACTCCAATAGATGGTAGCCTTATCATTATTGAAGGTAGTCTATTGTCGATATCTTTGTTACTCCAATGGATGATAGCCTTGTCATTATGCAAGGTAGTCTGTTGTTCAGATTTTTGTTACTCCAATGGATGGTAGCCTTGTCATTATGGAAGGTAGTCTGTTGTCGATATTTTTGTTACTCCAATGAATGGTAGCCTTGTCAATAGGGAAGGTAGTCTGTCGTTAAGATTTCTGTTACTCCAGTGGATTATAGCCTTGTCATTATGGAAGGTAGTGTGTTGTTCAGATTTTTGTTACTTAAATGGATGGTTGCCTTCTCATTATGGAAGGTAGTCTGTTGTCGAGATTTTTGTTATTCCATTGGACGGTAGCCTTGTCATTACGGAAGGTAGTCTGTTGTCGAGATTTTTGATACTCCAATGGATGATAGCCTTGTCATTACGGAAGGTAATCTCTTGTCAAGATTTTTGTTCCCCCAATGGATGGTAGCCTTGTAATTATGGAAGGTAGTCTGTTGTCAAGATTTTTGTTACTCCAATAGATGGTAGCCTTGTCATTATGGAAGGTAGTCTGTCGTAGAGATTTCTGTTACTCCAATGGATTGTAGCCTTGTCATTATGGAAGGTAGTCTGTTGTCGAGATTTTTTTTATTCCATTGGATTGTAGCCTTGTCATTATGGAAGGTAGTCTGTTGTCGAAGGTTTTGTTACTCCAATGGATGGTAGCCTTGTCATTATGGAAGGTAGTCTGTTGTCGAGATTTTGTTACTCCAATGGATGGTAGCCTTGTCATTATGGAACATAGTCTGTTGTCGATATTTTTGTTACTCCAATGGATGGTAGCCTTGTCATTATGGAAGGCAGTCTGTTATCGATATTTTTGTGACTCCAATAGATGGTAGCCTGGTCATTGTTTAAGTTAGTCTGTTGTCGAGATTTTTGTTATTCCAATGAATGGTAGCTTTGTCATTATGGAAGGTAGTCTGTTGTCTATATTTTTGTTACTCCAATGGATGGTAGCGTTGTAATTATGGAATGTAGTCTGTTGTCAATATTTTTGTTACTCCAATGGATGGTAGCCTTGTCATTATGGAAGGTAGTTTATTGTCGAGATTTTTGTTATTCCAATGGATGGTAGCCTTGTCATTATGGAAGGTAGTTTTTTGTTACTCCAATGGATGGTAGCCTTGTCATTATTGAAGGTAGTCTATTGTCGATATCTTTGTTACTCCAATGGATGATAGCCTTGTCATTATGCAAGGTAGTCTGTTGTTCAGATTTTTGTTACTCCAATGGATGGTAGCCTTGTCATTATGGAAGGTAGTCTGTTGTCGATATTTTTGTTACTCCAATGAATGGTAGCCTTGTCAATAGGGATGGTAGTCTGTCGTTAAGATTTCTGTTACTCTAGTGGATTATAGCCTTGTCATTATGGAAGGTAGTCTGTTGTTCAGATTTTTGTTACTCCAATGGATGGTTGCCTTATCATTATGGAAGGTAGTCTATTGTCGAGATTGTTGTTATTCCATTGGATGGTAGCCTTGTCGTTATGGAAGGTAGTCTGTTGTCGAGATTTTTGATACTCCAATGGATGATAGCCTTGTCATTACAGAAGGTAGTCTGTTGTCAAGATTTTTGTTACCCCAATGGATGGTAGCCTTGTAATTATGGAAGGTAGTCTGTTGTCGATATTTTTGTTACTCCAATGGATGGTAGCCTTGTAATTATGGAAGGTAGTCTGTTGTCAATATTTTTGTTACTCCAATGGATGGTAGCCTTGTCATTATTGAAGGTAGTCTATTGTCGAGATTTTTGTTATTCCAATGTTTGGTAGCCTTGTCATTATGGAAGGTAGTTTTTTGTTACTCCAATAGATGGTAGCCTTATCATTATTGAAGGTAGTCTATTGTCGATATCTTTGTTACTCCAATGGATGATAGCCTTGTCATTATGCAAGGTAGTCTGTTGTTCAGATTTTTGTTACTCCAATGGATGGTAGCCTTGTCATTATGGAAGGTAGTCTGTTGTCGATATTTTTGTTACTCCAATGAATGGTAGCCTTGTCAATAGGGAAGGTAGTCTGTCGTTAAGATTTCTGTTACTCCAGTGGATTATAGCCTTGTCATTATGGAAGGTAGTGTGTTGTTCAGATTTTTGTTACTTAAATGGATGGTTGCCTTCTCATTATGGAAGGTAGTCTGTTGTCGAGATTTTTGATACTCCAATGGATGATAGCCTTGTCATTACGGAAGGTAGTCTCTTGTCAAGATTTTTGTTCCCCCAATGGATGGTAGCCTTGTAATTATGGAAGGTAGTCTGTTGTCAAGATTTTTGTTACTCCAATAGATGGTAGCCTTGTCATTATGGAAGGTAGTCTGTCGTAGAGATTTCTGTTACTCCAATGGATTGTAGCGTTGTCATTATGGAAGGTAGTCTGTTGTCGAGAATTTTTTTATTCCATTGGATTGTAGCCTTGTCATTATGGAAGGTAGTCTATTGTCGAAGGGTTTGTTACTCCAATGGATGGTAACCTTGTCATTATGGAAGGTAGTCTGTTGTCGAGATTTTGTTACTCCAGTGGATGGTAGCCTTGTCATTATGGAACATAGTCTGTTGTCGATATTTTTGATACTCCAATGGATGGTAGCCTTGTCATTATGGAAGGCAGTCTGTTATCGATATTTTTGTGACTCCAATGGATGGTAGCCTGGTCATTGTTTAAGGTAGTCCGTTGTCGAGATTTTTGTTATTCCAATGGATGGTAGCTTTGTCATTATGGAAGGTAGTCTGTTGTCGATATTTTTGTTACTCCAATGGATGGTAGCGTTGTAATTATGGAATGTAGTCTGTTGTCAATATTTTTGTTACTCCAATGGATGGTAGCCTTGTCATTATGGAAGGTAGTTTATTGTCGAGATTTTTGTTATTCCAATGGATGGTAGCCTTGTCATTAGGGAAGGTAGTTTTTTGTTACTCCAATGGATGGTAGCCTTGTCATTATTGAAGGTAGTCTATTGTCGATATCTTTGTTACTCCAATGGATGATAGCCTTGTCATTATGCAAGGTAGTCTGTTGTTCAGATTTTCGTTACTCCAATGGATGGTAGCCTTGTCATTATGGAAGGTAGTCTGTTGTCGATATTTTTGTTACTCCAATGAATGGTAGCCTTGTCAATAGGGAAGGTAGTCTGTCGTTAAGATTTCTGTTACTCCAGTGGATTATAGCCTTGTCATTATGGAAGGTAGTCTGTTGTTCAGATTTTTGTTACTCCAATGGATGGTTGCCTTATCATTATGGAAGGTAGTCTGTTGTCGAGATTGTTGTTATTCCATTGGATGGTAGCCTTGTCATTACGGAAGGTAGTCTGTTTTCGAGATTTTTGATACTCCAATGGATGATAGCCTTGTCATTACAGAAGGTAGTCTGTTGTCAATATTTTTATTACCCCAATGGATGGTAGCCTTGTAATTATGGAAGGTAGTCTGTTATCGATATTTTTGTTACCCCAATGGATGGTAGCCTTGTAATTATGGAAGGTAGTCCGTTGTCAATATTTTTGTTACTCCAATGGATGGTAGCCTTGTCATTATTGAAGGTAGTCTATTGTCGAGATTTTTGTTTTTCCAATGGATGGTAGCCTTGTCATTATGGAAGGTAGTGTGTTGTTCAGATTTTTGTTAATTAAATGGATGGTTGCCTTCTCATTATGGAAGGTAGTCTGTTGTCGAGATTTTTGTTAATCCATTGGATGGTAGCCTTGTCATTACGGAAGGTAGTCTGTTGTCGAGATTTTTGATACTCCAATGGATGATAGCCTTGTCATTACGGAAGGTAGTCTGTTGTCAAGATTTTTGTTACCCCAATGGATGGTAGCCTTGTAATTATGGAAGGTAGTCTGTTGTCAAGATTTTTGTTACTCCAATAGATGGTAGCCTTGTCATTATGGAAGGTAGTCTGTCGTAGAGATTTCTGTTACTCCAATGGATTGTAGCCTTGTCATTATGGATGGTAGTCTGTTGTCGAGAATTTTTTTATTCCATTGGATGGTAGCCTTGTCATTATGGAAGGTAGTCTGTTGTCGAGAGTTTTGTTACTCAAATGGATGGTAGCCATGTCATTATGGAAGGTAGTCTGTTGTCGAGAGGTTTGTTACTCCAATGGATGGTAGCCTTGTAATTATGGAAGGTAGTCTATTGTAGAGATTTTGTTACTCCAATGGATGGTAGCCTTGTCATTATGGAACATAGTCTGTTGTCAATATTTTTGTTACTCCAATGGATGGTAGCCTTGTCATTATGGAAGGCAGTCTGTTATCGATATTTTTGTGACTCCAATGGATGGTAGCCTGGTCATTGTTTAAGTTAGTCTGTTGTCGAGATTTTTGTTATTCCAATGAATGGTAGCTTTGTCATTATGGAAGGTAGTCTGTTGTCGATATTTTTGTTACTCCAATGGATGGTAGCGTTGTAATTATGGAATGTAGTCTGTTGTCAATATTTTTGTTACTCCAATGGATGGTAGCCTTGTCATTATGGAAGGTAGTTTATTGTCGAGATTTTTGTTATTCCAATGGATGGTAGCCTTGTCATTATGGAAGGTAGTTTTTTGTTACTCCAATGGATGGTAGCCTTGTCATTATTGAAGGTAGTCTATTGTCGATATCTTTGTTACTCCAATGGATGATAGCCTTGTCATTATGCAAGGTAGTCTGTTGTTCAGATTTTTGTTACTCCAATGGATGGTAGCCTTGTCATTATGGAAGGTAGTCTGTTGTCGATATTTTTGTTACTCCAATGAATGGTAGCCTTGTCAATAGGGATGGTAGTCTGTCGTTAAGATTTCTGTTACTCTAGTGGATTATAGCCTTGTCATTATGGAAGGTAGTCTGTTGTTCAGATTTTTGTAACTCCAATGGATGGTTGCCTTATCATTATGGAAGGTAGTCTGTTGTCGAGATTGTTGTTATTCCATTGGATGGTAGCCTTGTCGTTATGGAAGGTAGTCTGTTGTCGAGATTTTTGATACTCCAATGGATGATAGCCTTGTCATTACAGAAGGTAGTCTGTTGTCAAGATTTTTGTTACCCCAATGGATGGTAGCCTTGTAATTATGGAAGGTAGTCTGTTGTCGATATTTTTGTTACTCCAATGGATGGTAGCCTTGTAATTATGGAAGGTAGTCTGTTGTCAATATTTTTGTTACTCCAATGGATGGTAGCCTTGTCATTATTGAAGGTAGTCTATTGTCGAGATTTTTGTTATTCCAATGTTTGGTAGCCTTGTCATTATGGAAGGTAGTTTTTTGTTACTCCAATAGATGGTAGCCTTATCATTATTGAAGGTAGTCTATTGTCGATATCTTTGTTACTCCAATGGATGATAGCCTTGTCATTATGCAAGGTAGTCTGTTGTTCAGATTTTTGTTACTCCAATGGATGGTAGCCTTGTCATTATGGAAGGTAGTCTGTTGTCGATATTTTTGTTACTCCAATGAATGGTAGCCTTGTCAATAGGGAAGGTAGTCTGTCGTTAAGATTTCTGTTACTCCAGTGGATTATAGCCTTGTCATTATGGAAGGTAGTGTGTTGTTCAGATTTTTGTTACTTAAATGGATGGTTGCCTTCTCATTATGGAAGGTAGTCTGTTGTCGAGATTTTTGTTATTCCATTGGACGGTAGCCTTGTCATTACGGAAGGTAGTCTGTTGTCGAGATTTTTGATACTCCAATGGATGATAGCCTTGTCATTACGGAAGGTAGTCTCTTGTCGAGATTTTTGTTCCCCCAATGGATGGTAGCCTTGTAATTATGGAAGGTAGTCTGTTGTCAAGATTTTTGTTACTCCAATAGATGGTAGCCTTGTCATTATGGAAGGTAGTCTGTCGTAGAGATTTCTGTTACTCCAATGGATTGTAGCGTTGTCATTATGGAAGGTAGTCTGTTGTCGAGAATTTTTTTATTCCATTGGATTGTAGCCTTGTCATTATGGAAGGTAGTCTATTGTCGAAGGTTTTGTTACTCCAATGGATGGTAACCTTGTCATTATGGAAGGTAGTCTGTTGTCGAGATTTTGTTACTCCAGTGGATGGTAGCCTTGTCATTATGGAACATAGTCTGTTGTCGATATTTTTGATACTCCAATGGATGGTAGCCTTGTCATTATGGAAGGCAGTCTGTTATCGATATTTTTGTGACTCCAATGGATGGTAGCCTGGTCATTGTTTAAGGTAGTCCGTTGTCGAGATTTTTGTTATTCCAATGGATGGTAGCTTTGTCATTATGGAAGGTAGTCTGTTGTCGATATTTTTGTTACTCCAATGGATGGTAGCGTTGTAATTATGGAATGTAGTCTGTTGTCAATATTTTTGTTACTCCAATGGATGGTAGCCTTGTCATTATGGAAGGTAGTTTATTGTCGAGATTTTTGTTATTCCAATGGATGGTAGCCTTGTCATTAGGGAAGGTAGTTTTTTGTTACTCCAATGGATGGTAGCCTTGTCATTATTGAAGGTAGTCTATTGTCGATATCTTTGTTACTCCAATGGATGATAGCCTTGTCATTATGCAAGGTAGTCTGTTGTTCAGATTTTCGTTACTCCAATGGATGGTAGCCTTGTCATTATGGAAGGTAGTCTGTTGTCGATATTTTTGTTACTCCAATGAATGGTAGCCTTGTCAATAGGGAAGGTAGTCTGTCGTTAAGATTTCTGTTACTCCAGTGGATTATAGCCTTGTCATTATGGAAGGTAGTCTGTTGTTCATATTTTTGTTACTCCAATGGATGGTTGCCTTATCATTATGGAAGGTAGTCTGTTGTCGAGATTGTTGTTATTCCATTGGATGGTAGCCTTGTCATTACGGAAGGTAGTCTGTTTTCGAGATTTTTGATACTCCAATGGATGATAGCCTTGTCATTACAGAAGGTAGTCTGTTGTCAATATTTTTATTACCCCAATGGATGGTAGCCTTGTAATTATGGAAGGTAGTCTGTTATCGATATTTTTGTTACTCCAATGGATGGTAGCCTTGTAATTATGGAAGGTAGTCCGTTGTCAATATTTTTGTTACTACAATGGATGGTAGCCTTGTCATTATTGAAGGTAGTCTATTGTCGAGATTTTTGTTTTTCCAATGGATGGTAGCCTTGTCATTATGGAAGGTAGTGTGTTGTTCAGATTTTTGTTAATTAAATGGATGGTTGCCTTCTCATTATGGAAGGTAGTCTGTTGTCGAGATTTTTGTTAATCCATTGGATGGTAGCCTTGTCATTACGGAAGGTAGTCTGTTGTCGAGATTTTTGATACTCCAATGGATGATAGCCTTGTCATTACGGAAGGTAGTCTGTTGTCAAGATTTTTGTTACCCCAATGGATGGTAGCCTTGTAATTATGGAAGGTAGTCTGTTGTCAAGATTTTTGTTACTCCAATAGATGGTAGCCTTGTCATTATGGAAGGTAGTCTGTCGTAGAGATTTCTGTTACTCCAATGGATTGTAGCCTTGTCATTATGGATGGTAGTCTGTTGTCGAGAATTTTTTTATTCCATTGGATGGTAGCCTTGTCATTATGGAAGGTAGTCTGTTGTCGAGAGTTTTGTTACTCAAATGGATGGTAGCCATGTAATTATGGAAGGTAGTCTGTTGTCGAGAGTTTTGTTACTCCAATGGATGGTAGCCTTGTCATTATGGAAGGTAGTCTGTTGAAGAGATTTTGTTACTTTAATGGATGGTAGCCTTGTCATTATGGAACATAGTCTGTTGTCGATATTTTTGTTACTCCAATGGATGGTAGCCTTGTCATTATGGAAGGCAGTCTGTTATCGATATTTTTGTTACTCCAATGGATGGTAGCCTTGTCATTGTTTAAGTTAGTCTGTTGTCGAGATTTTTGTTATTCCAATGGATGGTAGCTTTCTTATTATGGAAGGTAGTCTGTTGTCGATATTTTTGTTACTCCAATGGATGGTAGCGTTGTAATTATGGAATGTAGTCTGTTGTCAATATTTTTGTTACTCCAATGGATGGTAGCCTTGTCATTATGGAAGGTAGTTTATTGTCGAGATTTTTGTTATTCCAATGGATGGTAGCCTTGTCATTATGGAAGGTAGTTTTTTGTTACTCCAATGGATGGTAGCCTTGTCATTATTGAAGGTAGTCTATTGTCGATATCTTTGTTACTCCAATGGATGATAGCCTTGTCATTATGCAAGGTAGTCTGTTGTTCAGATTTTTGTTACTCCAATGGATGGTAGCCTTGTCATTATGGAAGGTAGTCTGTTGTCGATATTTTTGTTACTCCAATGAATGGTAGCCTTGTCAATAGGGATGGTAGTCTGTCGTTAAGATTTCTGTTACTCTAGTGGATTATAGCCTTGTCATTATGGAAGGTAGTCTGTTGTTCAGATTTTTGTAACTCCAATGGATGGTTGCCTTATCATTATGGAAGGTAGTCTGTTGTCGAGATTGTTGTTATTCCATTGGATGGTAGCCTTGTCGTTATGGAAGGTAGTCTGTTGTCGAGATTTTTGATACTCCAATGGATGATAGCCTTGTCATTACAGAAGGTAGTCTGTTGTCGAGATTTTTGTTATTCCAATGAATGGTAGCTTTGTCATTATGGAAGGTAGTCTGTTGTCGATATTTTTGTTACTCCAATGGATGGTAGCGTTGTAATTATGGAATGTAGTCTGTTGTCAATATTTTTGTTACTCCAATGGATGGTAGCCTTGTCATTATGGAAGGTAGTTTATTGTCGAGATTTTTGTTATTCCAATGGTTGGTAGCCTTGTCATTATGGAAGGTAGTTTTTTGTTACTCCAATAGATGGTAGCCTTATCATTATTGAAGGTAGTCTATTGTCGATATCTTTGTTACTCCAATGGATGATAGCCTTGTCATTATGCAAGGTAGTCTGTTGTTCAGATTTTTGTTACTCCAATGGATGGTAGCCTTGTCATTATGGAAGGTAGTCTGTTGTCGATATTTTTGTTACTCCAATGAATGGTAGCCTTGTCAATAGGGAAGGTAGTCTGTCGTTAAGATTTCTGTTACTCCAGTGGATTATAGCCTTGTCATTATAGAAGGTAGTGTGTTGTTCATATTTTTGTTACTTAAATGGATGGTTGCCTTCTCATTATGGAAGGTAGTCTGTTGTCGAGATTTTTGTTATTCCATTGGACGGTAGCCTTGTCATTACGGAAGGTAGTCTGTTGTCGAGATTTTTGATACTCCAATGGATGATAGCCTTGTCATTACGGAAGGTAGTCTGTTGTCAAGATTTTTGTTCCCCCAATGGATGGTAGCCTTGTAATTATGGAAGGTAGTCTGTTATCAAGATTTTTGTTACTCCAATAGATGGTAGCCTTGTCATTATGGAAGGTAGTCTGTCGTAGAGATTTCTGTTACTCCAATGGATTGTAGCCTTGTCATTATGGAAGGTAGTCTGTTGTTCAGATTTTTGTTACTCCAATGGATGGTAGCCTTGTCATTATGGAAGGTAGTCTGTTGTCGAGAATTTTTTTATTCCATTTGATGGTAGCCTTGTCATTATGGAAGGTAGTCTATTGTCGAGAGTTTTGTTACTCCAATGGATGGTAGCCTTGTCATTATGGAAGGTAGTCTGTTGTAGAGATTTTGTTACTCCAATGGATGGTAGCCTTGTCATTATGGAACATAGTCTGTTGTCGATATTTTTTTTACTCTAATGGATGGTAGCCTTGTCATTATGGAAGACAGTCTGTTATCGATATTTTTGTTACTCCAATGGATGGTAGCCTTGTCATTGTTTAAGTTAGTCTGTTGTCGAGATTTTTGTTATTCCAATGGATGGTAGCTTTGTTATTATGGAAGGTAGTCTGTTGTCGATATTTTTGTTACTCCAATGGATGGTAGCCTTGTAATTATGGAAGGTAGTCTGTTGTCAATATTTTTGTTACTCCAATGGATGGTAGCCTTGTCATTATGGAATGTAGTCTATTGTCGAGATTTTTGTTATTCCAATGGATGGTAGCCTTGTCATTATGGAAGGTAATTTTTTGTTACTCCAATGGATGGTAGCCTTGTCATTATTGAAGGTAGTCTATTGTCGATATCTTTGTTACTCCAATGGATGATAGCCTTGTCATTATGCAAGGTAGTCTGTTGTTCAGATTTTTGTTACTCCAATGGATGGTAGCCTTGTCATTATGGAAGGTAGTCTGTTGTCGATATTTTTGTTACTCCAATGAATGGTAGCCTTGTCAATAGGGAAGGTAGTCTGTCGTTAAGATTTCTGTTACTCCAGGTGATTATAGCCTTGTCATTATGGAAGGTAGTGTGTTGTTCAGATTTTTGTTACTTAAAAGGATGGTTGCCTTCTCATTATGGAAGGTAGTCTGTTGTCGAGATTTTTGTTATTCCATTGGATGGTAGCCTTGTCATTACGGAAGGTAGTCTGTTATCGAGATTTTTGATACTCCAATGGATGATAGCCTTGTCATTACGGAAGGTAGTCTGTTGGCAAGATTTTTGTTACCCCAATGGATGGTAGCCTTGTAATTATGGAAGGTAGTCTGTTGTCAAGATTTTTGTTACTCCAATAGATGGTAGCCTTGTCATTATGGAAGGTAGTCTGTCGTAGAGATTTCTGTTACTCCAATGGATTGTAGCCTTGTCATTATGGATGGTAGTCTGTTGTCGAGAATTTTTTTATTCCATTGGATGGTAGCCTTGTCATTATGGAAAGTAGTCTGTTGTCGAGAGTTTTGTTACTCAAATGGATGGTAGCCATGCCATTATGGAAGGTAGTCTGTTGTCGAGAGTTTTGTTACTCCAATGGATGGTAGCCTTGTCATTATGGAAGGTAGTCTGTTGTAGAGATTTTGTTACTCCAATGGATGGTAGCCTTGTCATTATGGAACATAGTCTGTTGTCGATATTTTTGTTACTCCAATGGATGGTAGCCTTGTCATTGTTTAAGTTAGTCTGTTGTCGAGATTTTTGTTATTCCAATGAATGGTAGCTTTGTCATTATGGAAGGTAGTCTGTTGTCGATATTTTTGTTACTCCAATGGATGGTAGCGTTGTAATTATGGAATGTAGTCTGTTGTCAATATTTTTGTTACTCCAATGGATGGTAGCCTTGTCATTATGGAAGGTAGTTTATTGTCGAGATTTTTGTTATTCCAATGGATGGTAGCCTTGTCATTATGGAAGGTAGTTTTTTGTTACTCCAATGGATGGTAGCCTTGTCATTATTGAAGGTAGTCTATTGTCGATATCTTTGTTACTCCAATGGATGATAGCCTTGTCATTATGCAAGGTAGTCTGTTGTTCAGATTTTTGTTACTCCAATGGATGGTAGCCTTGTCATTATGGAAGGTAGTCTGTTGTCGATATTTTTGTTACTCCAATGAATGGTAGCCTTGTCAATAGGGATGGTAGTCTGTCGTTAAGATTTCTGTTACTCTAGTGGATTATAGCCTTGTCATTATGGAAGGTAGTCTGTTGTTCAGATTTTTGTTACTCCAATGGATGGTTGCCTTATCATTATGGAAGGTAGTCTATTGTCGAGATTGTTGTTATTCCATTGGATGGTAGCCTTGTCGTTATGGAAGGTAGTCTGTTGTCGAGATTTTTGATACTCCAATGGATGATAGCCTTGTCATTACAGAAGGTAGTCTGTTGTCAAGATTTTTGTTACCCCAATGGATGGTAGCCTTGTAATTATGGAACGTAGTCTGTTGTCGATATTTTTGTTACTCCAATGGATGGTAGCCTTGTAATTATGGAAGGTAGTCTGTTGTCAATATTTTTGTTACTCCAATGGATGGTAGCCTTGTCATTATTGAAGGTAGTCTATTGTCGAGATTTTTGTTATTCCAATGGTTGGTAGCCTTGTCATTATGGAAGGTAGTCTGTCGTAGAGATTTCTGTTACTCCAATGGATTGTAGCCTTGTCATTATGGATGGTAGTCTGTTGTCGAGAAATTTTTTATTCCATTGGATGGTAGCCTTGTCATTATGGAAGGTAGTCTATTGTCGAGAGTTTTGTTACTCAAATGGATGGTAGCCATGTCATTATGGAAGGTAGTCTGTTGTCGAGAGTTTTGTTACTCCAATGGATGGTAGCCTTGTCATTATGGAAGGTAGTCTGTTGTAGAGATTTTGTTATTCCAATGGATGGTAGCCTTGTCATTATGGAACATAGTCTGTTGTCGATATTTTTGTTACTCCAATGGATGGTAGCCTTGTCATTATGGAAGGCAGTCTGTTATCGATATTTTTGTTACTCCAATGGATGGTAGCCTTGTCATTGTTTAAGTTAGTCTGTTGTCGAGATTTTTGTTATTCCAATGGCTGGTAGCTTTGTTATTATGGAAGGTAGTCTATTGTCGATATTTTTATTACTCCAATGGATGGTAGCCTTGTAATTATGGAAGGTAGTCTGTTGTCAATATTTTTGTTACTCCAATGGATGGTAGCCTTGTCATTATGGAATGTAGTCTATTTCCGAGATTTTTGTTATTCTAATGGATGGTAGCCTTGTCATTATGGAAGGTAGTTTTTTGTTACTCCAATGGATGGTAGCCTTGTCATTATTGAAGGTAGTCTATTGTCGATATCTTTGTTACTCCAATGGATGATAGCCTTGTCATTATGCAAGGTAGTCTGTTGTTCAGATTTTTGTTACTCCAATGGATGGTAGCCTTGTCATTATGGAAGGTAGTCTGTTGTCGATATTTTTGTTACTCCAATGAATGGTAGCTTTGTCAATAGGGAAGGTAGTCTGTCATTAAGATTTCTGTTACTCCAGTGGATTATAGCCTTGTCATTATGGAAGGTAGTCTGTTGTTCAGATTTTTGTTACTCCAATGGATGGTTGCCTTATCATTATGGAAGGTAGTCTGTTGTCGAGATTGTTGTTATTCCATTGGATGGTAGCCTTGTCATTACGGAAGGTAGTCTGTTGTCGATATTTTTGATACTCCAATGGATGATAGCCTTGTCATTACAGAAGGTAGTCTGTTGTCAAGATTTTTATTACCCCAATGGATGGTAGCCTTGTAATTATGGAAGGTAGTCTGTTGTCGATATTTTTGTTCTACCAATGGATGGTAGCCTTGTAATTATGGAAGGTAGTCTGTTGTCAATATTTTTGTTACTCCAATGGATGGTAGCCTTGTCATTATTGAAGGTAGTCTATTGTCGAGATTTTTGTTTTTCCAATGGATGATAGCCTTGTCATTATGGAAGGGAGTTTTTTGTTACTCCAATGGATGGTAGCCTTGTCATTATTGAAGGTAGTCTATTGTCGATATCTTTGTTACTCCAACGGATGATAGCCTTGTCATTATGCAAGGTAGTCTGTTGTTCAGATTTTTGTTACTCCAATGGATGGTAGCCTTGTCATTATGGAAGGTAGTCTGTTGTCGATATTTTTGTTACTCCAATGAATGGTAGCCTTGTCAATAGGGAAGGTAGTCTGTCGTTAAGATTTCTGTTACTCAAGTGGATTATAGCCTTGTCATTATGGAAGGTAGTGTGTTGTTCAGATTTGTGTTAATTAAATGGATGGTTGCCTTCTCATTATGGAAGGTAGTCTGTTGTCGAGATTTTTGTTATTCCATTGGATGGTAGCCTTGTCATTACGGAAGGTAGTCTGTTGTCGAGATTTTTGATACTCCAATGGATGATAGCCTTGTCATTACGGAAGGTAGTCTGTTGTCAAGATTTTTGTTACCCCAATGGATGGTAGCCTTGTAATTATGGAAGGTAGTCTGTTGTCAAGATTTTTGTTACTCTAATAGATGGTAGCCTTGTCATTATGGAAGGTAGTCTGTCGTAGAGATTTCTGTTACTCCAATGGATTGTAGCCTTGTCATTATGGAAGGTAGTCTGTTGTCGAGAATTTTCTTATTCCATTGGATGGTAGCCTTGTCATTATGGAAGGTAGTCTGTTGTCGAGAGTTTTGTTACTCCAATGGATGGTAGCCATGTCATTATGGAAGGTAGTCTGTTGTCGAGAGTTTTGTTACTCCAATGGATGGTAGCCTTGTCGTTATGGAAGGTAGTCTGTTGTAGAGATTTTGTTACTCCAATAGATGGTAGCCTTGTCATTATGGAACATAGTCTGTTGTCGATATTTTTGTTACTCCAATAGATGGTAGCCTTGTCATTATGGAAGGCAGTCTGTTATCGATATTTTTGTTACTCCAATGGATGGTAGCCTTGTCATTGTTTAAGTTAGTCTGTTGTCGAGATTTTTGTTATTCCAATGGATGGTAGCTTTGTTATTATGGAAGGTAGTCTGTTGTTGATATTTTTGTTACTCCAATGGATGGTAGCCTTGTAATTATGGAAGGTAGTCTGTTGTCAATATTTTTGTTACTCCAATGGATGGTAGCCTTGTCATTATGGAATGTAGTCTATTTCCGAGATTTTTGTTATTCTAATGGATGGTAGCCTTGTCATTATGGAAGGTAGTTTTTTGTTACTCCAATGGATGGTAGCCTTGTCATTATTGAAGGTAGTTTATTGTCGATATCTTTGTTACTCCAATGGATGATAGCCTTGTCATTATGCAAGGTAGTCTGTTGTTCAGATTTTTGTTACTCCAATGGATGGTAGCCTTGTCATTATGGAAGGTAGTCTGTTGTCGATATTTTTGTTACTCCAATGAATGGTAGCCTTGTCAATAAGGAAGGTAGTCTATCGTTAAGATTTCTGTTACTCCAGTGGATTATAGCCTTGTCATTATGGAAGGTAGTCTGTTGTTCAGATTTTTGTTACTCCATTGGATGGTAGCCTTGTCATTACGGAAGGTAGTCTGTTGTCGAGATTTTTGATACTCCAATGGATGATAGCCTTGTCATTACGGAAGGTAGTCTGTTGTCGAGATTTTTGATACTCCAATGGATGATAGCCTTGTCATTACAGAAGGTAGTCTGTTGTCAAGATTTTTGTTACCCCAATGGATGGTAGCCTTGTAATTATGGAAGGTAGTCTGTTGTCGATATTTTTGTTACTCCAATGGATGGTAGCCTTGTAATTATGGAAGGTAGTCTGTTGTCAATATTTTTGTTACTCCAATGGATGGTAGCCTTATCATTATTGAAGGTAGTCTATTGTGGAGATTTTTGTTATTCCAATGGATGGTAGCCTTGTTATTATGGAAGGTAGTTTTTTGTTACTCCAATGGATGGTAGCCTTGTCATTATTGAAGGTAGTCTATTCTCGATATCTTTGTTACTCCAATGGATGATAGCCTTGTCATTATGCAAGGTAGTCCGTTGTTCAAATTTTTGTTACTCCAATGGATGTTAGCCATGTCATTATGGAAGGTAGTCTGTTGTCGATATTTTTGTTACTCCAATTAATGGTAGCCTTGTCAATAGGGAAGGTAGTCTATCGTTAAGATTTCTATTACTCCAGGTGATTATAGCCTTGTCATTATGGAAGGTAGTGTGTTGTTCATATTTTTGTTACTTAAATGGATGGTTGCCTTCTCATTACGGAAGGTAGTCTGTTGTCGAGATTTTTGATACTCCAATGGATGATAGCCTTGTAATTACGGAAGGTAGTCTATTGTCAAGATTTTTGTTACCCCAATTGATGGTAGCCTTGTAATTATGGAAGGTAGTCTGTTGTCAAGATTTTTGTTACTCCAATAGATGGTAGCCTTGTCATTATGGTAGGTAGTCTGTCATAGAGATTTCTGTTACTCCAATGGATTGTAGCCTTGTCATTATGGAAGGTAGTCTGTTGTTCAGATTTTTGTTACTCCAATGGATGGTAGCCTTGTCATTATGGAAAGTAGTCTGTTGTCGAGAATTTTTTTATTCCATTTGATGGTAGCCTTGTCATTATGGAAGGTAGTCTATTATCGAGAGTTTTGTTACTCCAATGGATGGTAGCCTTGTCATTATGGAAGGTAGTCTGTTGTAGAGATTTTGTTACTCCAATGTATGGTAGCCTTGTCATTATGGAACATAGTCTGTTGTCGATATTTTTTTTACTCAAATGGATGGTAGCCTTGTCATTATGGAAGGCAGTCTGTTATCGATATTTTTGTGACTCCAATGGATGGTAGCCTGGTCATTGTTTAAGGTAGTCTGTTGTCGAGATTTTTGTTATTCCAATGGATGGTAGCTTTGTCATTATGGAAGGTAGTCTGTTGTCGACATTTTTGTTACTCCAATGGATGGTAGCGTTGTAATTATGGAATGTAGTCTGTTTTCAATTTTTTTGTTACTCCAATGGATGGTAGCCTTGTCATTATGGAAGGTAGTTTATTGTCGAGATTTTTGTTATTCCAATGGATGGTAGCCTTGTCATTATGGAAGGTAGTTTTTTGTTACTCCAATGGATGGTAGCCTTGTCATTATTGAAGGTAGTCTATTGTCGATATCTTTGTTACTCCAATGGATGATAGCCTTGTCATTATGCAAGGTAGTCTGTTGTTCAGATTTTTGTTATTCCAATGGATGGTAGCCTTGTCATTATGGAAGGTAGTCTGTTGTCGATATTTTTGTTACTCCAATGAATGGTAGCCTTGTCAATAGGGAAGGTAGTTTGTCGTTAAGATTTTTGTTACTCCAATGGATTATAGCCTTGTCATTATGGAAGGTAGTCTGTTGTTCAGATTTTTGTTACTCCAATGGATGGTTGCCTTATCATTATGTAAGGTAGTCTGATGTCGAGATTTTTGTTATTCCATTGGATGGTAGCCTTGTCATTACGAAAGGTAGTCTGTTGTCGAGATTTTTGATACTCCAATGGATGATAGCCTTGTCATTACAGAAGGTAGTCTGTTGTCAAGATTTTTGTTACCCTAATGGATGGTAGCCTTGTAATTATGGAAGGTAGTCTGTTGTCGATATTTTTGTTACTCCAATGGATGGTAGCCTTGTAATTATGGAAGGTAGTCTGTTGTCAATATTTTTGTTACTCCAATGGATGGTAGCCTTGTCATTATTGAAGGTAGTCTATTGTCGAGATTTTTGTTATTCCAATGGATGGTAGCCTTGTCATTATGGAAGGTAGGTTTTTGTTACTCCAATGGATGGTAGCCTTGTCATTATTAAAGGTAGTCTATTGTCGATATCTTTGTTACTCCAATGGATGATAGCCTTGTCATTATGCAAGGTAGTCTGTTGTTCAGATTTTTGTTACTCCAATGGATGGTAGCCTTGTCATTATGGAAGGTAGTCTGTTGTCAATATTTTTGTTACTCCAATGAATGGTAGCCTTGTCAATAGGGAAGGTAGTCTGTCGTTAAGATTTCTGTTACTCTAGTGCATTATAGCCTTGTCATTATGGAAGGTAGTGTGTTGTTCAGATTTTTGTTAATTAAATGGATGGTTGCCTTCTCATTATGGAAGGTAGTCTGTTGTCGAGATTTTTGTTATTCCATTGGATGGTAGCCTTGTCATTACGGATGGTAGTCTGTTGTCGAGATTTTTGATACTCCAATGGATGATAGCCTTGTCATTACGGAAGGTAGTCTGTTGTCAAGATTTTTGTTACCCCAATGGATGGTAGCCTTGTAATTATGGAAGGTAGTCTGTTGTCAAGATTTTTGTTACTCCAATAGATGGTAGCCTTGTCATTATGGAAGGTATTCTATCGTAGAGATTTCTGTTACTCCAATATATTGGAGCCTTGTCATTATGGAAGGTAGTCTGTTGTCGAGAATTTTTTTATTCCATTGGATGGTAGCCTTGTCATTATGGAAGGTAGTCTGTTGTCGAGAGTTTTGTTACTCCAATGGATGGTAGCCATGTCATTATGGAAGGTAGTCTGTTGTCAAGAGTTTTGTTACTCCAATGGATGGTAGCCTTGTCATTATGGAAGGTAGTCTGTTGAAGAGATTTTGTTACTCCAATGGAAGGTAGCCTTGTCATTATGGAACATAGTCTGTTGTCGATATTTTTGTTACTCCAATGGATGGTAGCCTTGTCATTATGGAAGGCAGTCTGTTATCGATATTTTTGTTACTCCAATGGATGGTAGCCTTGTCATTGTTTAAGTTAGTCTGTTGTCGAGATTTTTGTTATTCCAATGGATGGTAGCTTTGTTATTATGGAAGGTAGTCTGTTGTCGATATTTTTGTTACTCCAATGGATGGTAGCCTTGTAATTATGGAAGGTAGTCTTTTGTCAATATTTTTGTTACTCTAATGGATGGTAGCCTTGTCATTATGGAATGTAGTCTATTTCCGAGATTTTTGTTATTCCAATGGATGGTAGCCTTGTCATTATGGAAGGTAGTTTTTTGTTACTCCAATGGATGGTAGCCTTGTCATTATGGAAGGCAGTCTATTGTCGATATTTTTGTTACTCCAATGGATGGTAGCCTTGTCATTGTTTAAGTTAGTCTATTGTCGAGATTTTTGTTATTCCAATGGATGGTAGCTTTGTTATTATGGAAGGTAGTCTGTTGTTGATATTTTTGTTACTCCAATGGATGGTAGCCTTGTAATTATGGAAGGTAGTCTGTTGTCAATATTTTTGTTACTCCAATGGATGGTAGCCTTGTCATTATGGAATGTAGTCTATTTCCGAGATTTTTATTATTCTAATGGATGGTAGCCTTGTCATTATGGAAGGTAGTTTTTTGTTACTCCAATGGATGGTAGCCTTGTCATTATTGAAGGTAGTCTATTGTCGATATCTTTGTTACTCCAATGGATGATAGCCTTGTCATTATGCAAGGTAGTCTGTTGTTCAGATTTTTGTTACTCCAATGGATGGTAGCCTTGTCATTATGGAAGGTAGTCTGTTGTCGATATTTTTGTTACTCCAATGAATGGTAGCCTTGTCAATAGGGAAGGTAGTCTATCATTAAGATTTCTGTTACTCCAGTGGATTATAGCCTTGTCATTATGGAAAGTATTCTGTTGTTCAGATTTTTGTTACTCCAATGGATGGTTGCCTTATCATTATGGAAGGTAGTCTGTTGTCGTGATTTTTGTTATTCCATTGGATGGTAGCCTTGTCATTACGGAAGGTAGTCTGTTGTCGAGATTTTTGATACTCCAATGGATGATAGCCTTGTCATTACAGAAGGTAGTCTGTTGTCAAGATTTTTGTTACCCCAATGGATGGTAGCCTTATAATTATGGAAGGTAGTCTGTTGTCGATATTTTTGTTATTCCAAAGGATGGTAGCCTTGTAATTATGGAAGGTAGTCTGTTGTCAATATTTTTGTTACTCCAATGGATGGTAGCCTTGTCATTATTGAAGGTAGTCTATTCTCGATATCTTTGTTACTCCAATGGATGATAGCCTTGTCATTATGCAAGATAGTCCATTGTTCAAATTTTTGTTACTCCAATGGATGTTAGCCATGTCATTATGGAAGGTAGTCTGTTGTCGATATTTTTGTTACTCCAATTAATGGTAGCCTTGTCAATAGGGAAGGTAGTCTGTCGTTAAGATTTCTATTACTCCAGGTGATTATAGCCTTGTCATTATGGAAGGTAGTGTGTTGTTCATATTTTTGTTACTTAAATGGATGGTTGCCTTCTCATTATGGAAGGTAGTTTGTTGTCGAGATTTTTATTATTCCATTGGATGGTAGCCTTGTCATTACGGAAGGTAGTCTGTTGTCGAGATTTTTGATACTCCAATGGATGATAGCCTTGTCATTACGGAAGGTAGTCTGTTGTCAAGATTTTTGTTACCCCAATTGATGGTAGCCTTGTAATTATGGAAGGTAGTCTGTTGTCAAGATTTTTGTTACTCCAATAGATGGTAGCCTAGTCATTATGGTAGGTAGTCTGTCGTAGAGATTTCTGTTACTCCAATGGATTGTAGCCTTGTCATTATGGAAGGTAGTCTGTTGTTCAGATTTTTGTTACTCCAATGGATGGTAGCCTTGTCATTATGGAAAGTAGTCTGTTGTCGAGTATTTTTTTATTCCATTTGATGGTAGCCTTGTCATTATGGAAGGTAGTCTATTGTCGAGAGTTTTGTTACTCCAATGGATGGTAGCCTTGTCATTATGGAAGGTAGTCTGTTGTAGATATTTTGTTTCTCCAATGTATGGTAGCATTGTCATTATGGAACATAGTCTGTTGTCGAAATTTTTGTTACTCCAATGAATGGTAGCCTTGTCATTATGGAAGGCAGTCTGTTATCGATATTTTTGTGACTCCAATAGATGGTAGCCTGGTCATTGTTTAAGGTAGTCTGTTGTCGAGATTTTTGTTATTCCAATGGATGGTAGCTTTGTCATTATGGAAGGTAGTCTGTTGTCGATATTTTTGTTACTCCAATGGATGGTAGCGTTGTAATTATGGAATGTAGTCTGTTTTCAATATTTTTGTTACTCCAATGGATGGTAGCCTTGTCATTATGGAAGGTAGTTTATTGTGGAGATTTTTGTTATTCCAATGGATGGTAGCCTTGTCATTATGGAAGGTAGTTTTTTGTTACTCCAATGGATGGTAGCCTTGTCATTATTGAAGGTAGTCTATTGTCGATATCTTTGTTACTCTAATGGATGATAGCCTTGTCATTATGCAAGGTAGTCTGTTGTTCAGATTTTTGATACTCCAATGGATGGTAGCCTTGTCATTATGGAAGGTAGTCTGTTGTCGATATTTTTGTTACTCCAATGAATGGTAGCCTTATCAATAGGGAAGGTAGTCTGTCGTTAAGATTTTTGTTACTCCAATGGATTATAGCCTTGTCATTATGGAAGGTAGTCTGTTGTTCAGATTTTTGTTACTCCAATGGATGGTTGCCTTATCATTATGTAAGGTAGTCTGATGTCAAGATTTTTGTTATTCCATTGGATGGTAGCCTTGTCATTACGGAAGGTAGTCTGTTGTCGAGATTTTTGATACTCCAATGGATGATAGCCTTGTCATTACAGAAGGTAGTCTGTTGTCAAGATTTTTGTTACCCTAATGGATGGTAGCCTTGTAATTATGGAAGGTAGTCTGTTGTCGATATTTTTGTTACTCCAATGGATGGTAGCCTTGTAATTATGGAAGGTAGTCTGTTGTCAATATTTTTGTTACTCCAATGGATGGTAGCCTTGTCATTATTGAAGGTAGTCTATTGTCGAGATTTTTGTTATTCCAATGGATGGTAGCCTTGTCATTATGGAAGGTAGTTTTTTGTTACTCCAATGGATGGTAGCCTTGTCATTATTGAAAGTAGTCTATTGTCGATATCTTTGTTACTCCAATGGATGATAGCCTTGTCATTATGCAAGGTAGTCTGTTGTTAAGATTTTTGTTACTCCAATGGATGGTAGCCTTGTCATTATGGAAGGTAGTCTGTTGTCGATATTTTTGTTACTCCAATGAATGGTAGCCTTGTCAATAGGGAAGGTAGTCTGTCGTTAAGATTTCTGTTACTCCAGTGCATTATAGGCTTGTCATTATGGAAGGTAGTGTGTTGTTCAGATTTTTGTTAATTAAATGGATGGTTGCCTTCTCATTATGGAAGGTAGTCTGTTGTCGAGATTTTTGTTATTCTATTGGATGGTAGCCTTGTCATTACGGAAGGTAGTTCGTTGTCGAGATTTTTGATACTCCAATGGATGATAGCCTTGTCATTACGGAAGGTAGTCTGTTGTCAAGATTTCTGTTACTCCAATAGATTGTAGCCTTGTCATTATGGAAGGTAGTCTGTTGTCGAGAATTTTTTTATTCCATTGGATGGTAGCCTTGTCATTATGGAAGGTACTCTGTTTTCGAGAGTTTTGTTACTCCAATGGATGGTAGCCATGTAATTATGGAAGGTAGTCTGTTGTCGAGAGTTTTGTTACTCCAATGGATGGTAGCCTTGTCATTATGGAAGGTAGTCTGTTGTAGAGATTTTGTTACTCCAATGGATGGTAGCCTTGTCATTATGGAACATAGTCTGTTGTCGATATTTTTGTTACTCCAACGGATGGTAGCCTTGTAATTATGAAAGGTAGTCTGTTGTCAATATTTTTGTTACTCCAATGGATGGTAGCCTTGTCATTATGGAATGTAGTCTATTTCCGAGATTTTTGTTTTTCCAATGGATGGTAGCCTTGTCATTATGGAAGGTAGTTTTTTGTTACTCCAATGGATGGTAGCCTTGTCATTATTGAAGGTAGTCTATTATCAATATCTTTGTTACTCCAATGGATGATAGCCTTGTCATTATGCAAGGTAGTCTGTTGTTTAGATTTTTGTTACTCCAATGGATGGTAGCCTTGTCATTATGGAAGGTAGTCTGTTGTCGATATTTTTGTTATTCCAATGAATGGTAGCCTTGTCAATAGGGAAGATAGTCTATCGTTAAGATTTCTGTTACTCCAGTGGATTATAGCCTTGTCATTATGGAAGGTAGTCTGTTGTTCAGATTTTTGTTACTCCAATGTTTGGTTGCCTTATCATTATGGAAGGTAGTCTGTTGTCGAGATTTTTGTTATTCCAATGGATGGTAGCTTTCTTATTATGGAAGGTAGTCTGTTGTCTTATTTTTGTTACTCCAATGGGTGGTAGCCTTGTAATTATGGAAGGTAGTCTGTTGTCAATATTTTTGTTACTCCAATGGATGGTAGCATTGTCATTATTGAAGGTAGTCTATTGTCGAGATTTTTGTTATTCCAATGGATGGTAGCCTTGTCATTATGGAAGGTAGTTTTTTGTTACTGCAATGGATGGTAGCCTTGTCATTATTGAAGGTAGTCTATTCTCGATATCTTTGTTACTCCAATGGATGATAGCCTTGTCATTATGCAAGGTAGTCCGTTGTTCAAATTTTTGTTACTCCAATGGATGGTAGCCATGTCATTATGGAAGGTAGTCTGTTGTCGATATTTTTGTTACTCCAATGAATGGTAGCCTTGTCAATAGGGAAGGTAGTCTGTCGTTAAGATTTCTGTTACTCCAGGTGATTATAGCCTTGTCATTATGGAAGGTAGTGTGTTGTTCATATTTTTGTTATTCCAATAGATGGTTGCCTTCTCATTATGGAAGGTAGTCTGTTGTCGAGATTTTTATTATTCCATTGCATGGTAGCCTTGTCATTACGGAAGGTAGTCCGTTGTCGAGATTTTTGATACTCCAATGGATGATAGCCTTGTCATTACGGAAGGTAGTCTGTTGTCAAGATTTTTGTTACCCCAATGGATGGTAGCCTTGTAATTATGGAAGAGAGTCTGTTGTCAAGATTTTTGTTACTCCAATAGATGGTAGCCTTGTCATTATGGAAGGTAGTCTGTCGTAGAGATTTCTGTTACTCCAATGGATTGTAGCCTTGTCATTATGGAAGGTAGTCTGTTGTTCGGATTTTTGTTACTCCAATGCATGGTAGCCTTGTCATTATGGAAAGTAGTCTGTTGTCGAGAATTTTTTTATTCCATTTGATGGTAGCCTTGTCATTATGGAAGGTAGTCTGTTGTCGAGAGTTTTGTTACTCCAATGTATGGTAGCCTTGTCATTATGGAACATAGTCTGTTGTCGAAATTTTTGTTACTCCAATGAATGGTAGCCTTGTCATAATGGAAGGCAGTCTGTTATCGATATTTTTGTGACTCCAATGGATGGTAGCCTGGTCATTGTTTAAGGTAGTCTGTTGTCGAGATTTTTGTTATTCCAATGGATGGTAGCTTTGTCATTATGGAAGGTAGTCTGTTGTCGATATTTTTGTTACTCCAATGGATGGTAGCGTTGTAATTATGGAATGTAGTCTGTTTTCAATATTTTTGTTACTCCAATGGATGGTAGCCTTGTCATTATGGAAGGTAGTTTATTGTGGAGATTTTTGTTATTCCAATGGATGGTAGTCTTGTCATTATGGAAGGTAGTTTTTTGTTACTCCAATGGATGGTAGCCTTGTCATTATTGAAGGTAGTCTATTGTCGATATCTTTGTTACTCCAATGGATGATAGCCTTGTCATTATGCAAGGTAGTCTGTTGTTCAGATTTTTGTTATTCCAATGGATGGTAGCCTTGTCATTATGGAAGGTAGTCTGTTGTCGATATTTTTGTTACTCCAATGAATGGTAGCCTTGTCAATAGGGAAGGTAGTCTGTCGTTAAGATTTTTGTTACTCCAATGGATTATAGCCTTGTCATTATGGAAGGTAGTCTGTTGTTCAGATTTTTGTTACTCCAATGGATGGTTGCCTTATCATTATGTAAGGTAGTCTGATGTCAAGATTTTTGTTATTCCATTGGATGGTAGCCTTGTCATTACGGAAGGTAGTCTGTTGTCGAGATTTTTGATACTCCAATGGATGATAGCCTTGTCATTACAGAAGGTAGTCTGTTGTCAAGATTTTTGTTACCCTAATGGATGGTAGCCTTGTAATTATGGAAGGTAGTCTGTAGTCGATATTTTTGTTACTCCAATGTGTAACACCCTCTAAAACCCCAAATAAATTTTCGCAAATAATTAAAATTATAATTTCAGAGTACATGTATTAACGAGGATGTCACAATTCTCTTTTAATAAAAACAAGTTCCTGTCATGCATAACATAGAAGCAACTCATACATGTTTACACAACGGAATAATTTAATTAACAAAACCAATGTTATAATATTTTTAAAATCATCAGGGATTAACACCTGGAAAATATCAACACCATATTATAACAAACATAAGGAAATAAATGAGTCTGACTAAAACAGCTCGACAAACAAATGTTCCCGGAGTTACAACTACCAGAGCATGACCCGGACAATACTTAAACGGAAATAAACTAGAAACAACAAGCCTTCGCCAAGCACCTGAACGAAGCTCCTCAATCTGAAATATTCAACAGTAAGGGTGAGCATCTCAACTATACATTTGATTATACGTTCATAACGATCAATTCAGAAAAATCATAAGCATCACCCAACAGTTAGCATGTTTCATAGTTTACGAAAACCTTTACAATTCATATGTTCATAATATATTACTTTTCGTACTTATAATTAACATCACACATCATTAACAATTTAGCAACAATACATGCATACGATCAATTAAATACAACATTGGAAAATCATCCATTCATGTTATATTCAATATAATGCAACACACCCATGCATGTGGTACCATTTTACCGCCCCATTAAATCTCGGGTCACGGATAACTCACTGTTCCATTATATCGCGGACACGGCTACCACCTCAACGTTCCATTAAATCGCGGACACGTATATTGGCCACCATGTTAATTCCACACAATGGGAATTAACAAATACAACATGATATGTAAAGTATGTAACACTCAGCATACTATTAACATCAAGAAAACATATCATGCAACATCAACAATATCAATCATAACAGGATATGGATAGTATGTAACCACTCAGCATACTATTAAACATCAACCAATCATATCAAGTTATATCATAATTCATGCTTGATAACATCATCTAAAAGCATGACAATAACATCCACGTAGTGTTGGTATCATAACATACAAACGTTATTCGATACAAGCATCAATCAACACTAGGAAATCAATAAACAGCATATTCAAAACATGTCAAACACTGCACATCAAAACAGGATCAATCCGTACATAACAATATCCATTTTGCATAACTCAAAGCAACACATCGATTGAAAACACAATTCCTTTCTACGTTAGTCAATTTCCAATCTTAAGGACAGCATTACTTCACTTAAGGTCTTATTTTTCAAATCATACACAACTCAGAATTTTCGTCTCAAAACATCCTATTTTATCAACAATTCTTTCATCAACAACAAGTTTATAAAATTGACCTTAAGTTACATATTACCCGTCCTTTAGGGAAATCCTAACAACATTGAGGTTATCCCTAGAATTACCTAAGGGAAACTCTCGATCATGCAAATATACTCCAAATCCACCATAGGAACCTAAAATCCTTAATTGATTCATAAAATTTGGGAACCTAAACCTTTTCTAACAAGGTTCAACCCTAAGGTTATTGATCCCTAAGAACATCTAAAAATTGGGGTTCTCCCTACGATTATCCAAAATCAACCGTACCTAAACCCATAAGCAAAAGTAAATCGAGTAGTAGCCCCCCTTACCTTATCAAATTGCAGCTTCGAACTCTTGAGCGATTGTCCGTCGTTCTTCAGAGCTCCAATCCCAAATATCTCCAAACACCTCACTAAAATACATAACAACCAAATTCACTTATAAACATAAACACTTTCTCCAATAATCACTTATTAAAATAAGCTCTTAAAGCTACTTAATTCCTCATAATCATATAGAAAATTTCACTAGCTTTCCAACGCATCAAACGGCGCCTAAATCGGAGTTACGGTTCAAAAGTTATGGCCGAAACGATTTTTGGGAAAAACCTACCCGAGCATCACACAGAAGATCAACACGGGTGCCCGTGTTGTGCAACACGGCCCGTGTTGATGACTCTGCAACACCATATTTCACGTTTTTAAGATTCCCAAAATCACCCCAACTCATTCCTAATCATCCCCAAACATCCTAAAACCATCAAAATCGAATTCCTATCATATAGCAATGATCTAAAGCATACAATAGGATCAATACCACATCAAAACCCAATCAATTCCATTCATGTTTCATCATCACAACAACCATGGCATCAAGAATCCATCATCCCTACAAATCCCTAACTCATATAGAATATATATCACAACTTATTCATAGTAAAAGAATGATCAACCCCTTACCTTGGATAATCTGCAGCTCCTACAACTTCCTCGATCAATCTTCTCCTTCTTCTCCTTTCTCTTCTTTACACGTTCTCTGAGTTCCAAAATCCCAAAATCTCAGTTTTACGTGAAAGTGAGCAAAAGTGACATATAAGTCCCAAATAACATTTTACTTCACTTGTACCCCCTCTTTTACCAACAACATCATAGCCCAATAATCCTTATTTTCTACAATTATTTATAAAATAAATAATAATCCTTTTATTTTATATTAACCCAAATAAAATAATTTTATTGGTTTCAAATAAAATAACTCTTATTAAGATAATTCCAAATAAATAGAACTGGGGTGTTACAACTCTCCCCCACTTAGGATATTTTCGTCCTCGAAAATCCAATCGACACAACCACTCTCAACACCAATTCTGGACATACCAAACACTCAACGTATTATCAACCAACAACTGTTGCACTCAGGCACACAGCGTCGTCTTTTCGTCTTAACAATATTACATGGTCCACTTAGCGACCATATCGACACCAAAACATACACAACTAATCATAACGATATACCTGATATTAGCTCATCGACACCCTCAACACCATCTTGATACATCGCTTATGAAGTAATAACATCCGCAAACTACTTATACTTGAACATACAACCATCATATTATCATCTTGACAACATTCTTAATACAAACTCACGCGCCAATTCATTCCTTAATATACGAATTCCAATTATCAACCAAATACTTACAACTTGATTACTCTCGTCATATCACTCTTATAGTGACATCCACATAACCGACCAAATCACCTTTAACACAATCTGAAATATTACCATTCCTTTTAGTAATCAACACTGACATCACAACAACGAAAACAAAATTCTCATAACATCTGCTTACGGGTCTTAATCCAAAAATTATATACAACTCTCCATAAACCAACAACCACATTAATATCCTTATTAAATCAACTGACATTTATAATAAACCAACATACTCTGGCACATCACGCTTCAGATGCGCAACTCTGATTACTTATAAAGTATCAACTCTACCAAGTTTACTCTAATTGCCACTCTTGGATGAAACATTCATATACTTCCATGAATTCCCAATTGTCATAAAACATAACTACGACTTTATCATCTTTTTAGTAACATAATCCTCAAAATCGTCTTAAAAACATAACCACATTACAACCACATACAGTACATGGGTCCAATTAATTCCAACAGGATGACTCATCTTCTTCCAACCAAACTCGCACTTTAATAAACAAACTTATAATTTCACTTCTTTTAAATAGCAACAAGAAACAAGAATAACAACATATTCTTCAGAATGCACTATACTAGTCGACACAACACATCTATCCATCAACTATGATTCCGTCTACTATCAACAATAGATTAAGGGTGATCAGTTCCTCAATTTGCCAATAGATAGACGAAAACCATAACGGAGCATAAACCATCGTTACCAGACTATAATAGTGTTCCTTCCGAACTTTTTCTCAAATCATTCACAACATCATAATCCAACAATTACCAATCATCATAAGATCCACCTCTGACACTTTCGCATCCTTCCATGCAGAACAACATGTCTCTCAACTCATTTCCAAACAACATTTTACGATTGAACTCGTCTCAACAACTGCAATAACAACCACCCATGTCCAAAAAGTTTATAATTCCTCAACCGACTTCAAAGTCTCTTCCTATGAGAATACTTCTACCACACTTGGAAACATTTTCATATAAAAGAAATATACTTTTATCTCCTTGCAGGTTCAAACAGAACATCAATCCAACAATCCAAACACAAGATACGGATCCCAAAGTTATCCGAAAATACGAACACTAACGTCATACAACAACCTACTACAACACATCTTACGACAACATCGGAATAAAATTTCTTTATCCATACTTTACATCCTTCTTCACTCTTTCAATTTTTCAACAAGAAACACTCAACGTCCAACACAATTATTTCCTTCGATACATGCCTCCCAAGCATAAAATTATATTCTATAATGAAGGTAATTACTTGTAGATTCTATAACTTCATGAATCACTCAAATCCAAGTTACGAGTAAAAAGTTATCATCTTTGCAATGGGACTGGTTCATAATTCCCGCATGCAGAATTTTCCAAAATTCAGCATCAGACCCAAATATTAAAATGCATTTTTCTCCTTCTTCACGAACTTTCCGAAGACAAATCTTATATGCAAACTATATGGAATTTCGTAAGCTTTCCAAAAAGTCAATAACCGCTTTGATCGGAATCACAAGTAAAAAGTTATACCACTTTTACTAACAGCTGCTCCAAAATTACAAAAATCTGAATTTGAGATTGACGAACATAAGTTCCATCTTTCTCTCTTTCTTCCAAAATTCACCTACATCCTTTCTTTTTATCCAACTACGAAAATCATCCGATATTAATCCAACTATACTAAAGACATACAATCCGACGAGTTAATCCCTTCAACTTATCATTTTCTTTGGAATAGACTTTATTCTCAATTGTCTTAAATTCACCGTCAAAACACCTACCCACATTTTCAACTTGACCGATACAGATTCATGAGTCCATACTCTCGCCGGTTCGCAACAACAGCGACTCAATGACCTTTGCACTCTTCCAATCAACGTCGCCTTCAACAACTTCATGATACTTGATGAAATAGTGTAAATTACAACCATCCAAAATAACTCGCACACCAAGTTTTCAACACAATTCTTCGAACATAACAACATACATTGACTTTAGTGGCATGCTACCATAGGAGATTAGTCCAATTACTACACTAATAGTATCCAAAATATTCCTCAAGGTAATCAACTAAGGTTCAGTTCCACTTTCCGACCATTAGAGATCAAAACATAATTTAGCCATTTTCCACAAAACCACATAGTACGCGCCGTGAAGGCCAGCGCGCACTGCGATGACAGCAAAAATATGCAGTTTGCGCCGCGACCACTAGTTGGCGCCGCGAACTGTACGAGACAGAAAGGGATTTTTGCATGACGGCATCTCTTCAACGCAGTTTAATCCAATTTCCCATACGAGTTCACTAGCATACCAAAATTCTTGAATCTATATCACCTTCGCATTCAGGAAGCATCCAAACTTCAACAACATTTGCATTGTCGCCGTCAGCAACATTCTGAACCGGCATATCACAACTGAAGCGCATCCGAGAAGAAAAGCTTCTCTCCCACTTATCGCAATCTTATCCCTGCAATCAAGTGATCCAAAACAAAGAAGTACCAACAGTGTTTTCAAACACTTATTGCGTACCAAGGGTAATGACACTGACATAACAACTTGGCCGGACAGACCGACCATGCTCTGATACCACTATTGTAACACCCTCTAAAACCCCAAATAAATTTTCTCAAATAATTAAAATTATAATTTCAGAGTACATGTATTAACGAGGATGTCACAATTCTCTTTTAATAAAAACAAGTTCCTGTCATGCATAACATAGAAGCAACTCATACATGTTTACACAGCGGAATAATTTAATTAACAAAACCAATGTTATAATATTTTTAAAATCATCAGGGATTAACACCTGGAAAATATCAACATCATATTATAACAAACATAAGGAAATAAACGAGTCTGACTAAAACAGCTCGACAAACAAACGTTCCCGGAGTTACAACTACCAGAGCATGACCCGGACAATACTTAAACGGAAATAAACTAGAAACAACAAGCCTTCGCCAAGCACCTGAACGAAGCTCCTCAATCTGAAATATTCAACAGTAAGGGTGAGCATCTCAACTATACATTTGATTATACGTTCATAACGATCAATTTAGAAAAATCATAAGCATCACCCAACAGTTAGCATGTTTCATAGTTTACGAAAACCTTTACAATTCATATGTTCATAATATATTACTTTTCGTACTTATAATTAACATCACACATCATTAACAATTTAGCAACAATACATGCATACGATCAATTAAATACAACATTGGAAAATCATCCATTCATGTTATATTCAATATAATGCAACACACCCATGCATGTGGTACCATTTTACCGCCCCATTAAATCTCGGGTCACGGATAACTCACCGTTCCATTATATCGCGGACACGGCTACCACCTCAACGTTCCATTAAATCGCGGACACGTATATTGGCCACCATGTTAATTCCACACAATGGGAATTAACAAATACAACATGATATGTAAAGTATGTAACACTCAGCATACTATTAACATCAAGAAAACATATCATGCAACATCAACAATATCAATCATAACAGGATATGGATAGTATGTAACCACTCAACATACTATTAAACATCAACCAATCATATCAAGTTATATCATAATTCATGCTTGATAACATCATCTAAAAGCATGACAATAACATCCACGTAGTGTTGGTATCATAACATACAAACGTTATTCGATACAAGCATCAATCAACACTAGGAAATCAATAAACAGCATATTCAAAACATGTCAAACACTGCACATCAAAACAGGATCAATCCGTAAATAACAATATCCATTTTGCATAACTCAAAGCAATACATCGATTGAAAACACAATTCCTTTCTACGTTAGTCAATTTCCAATCTTAAGGACAGCATTACTTCACTTAAGGTCTTATTTTTCAAATCATACACAACTCAGAATTTTCGTCTCAAAACATCCTATTTTATCAACAATTCTTTCATCAACAACAAGTTTATAAAATTGACCTTAAGTTACATATTACCCGTCCTTTAGGGAAATCCTAACAACATTGAGGTTATCCCTAGAATTACCTAAGGGAAACTCTCGATCATGCAAATATACTCCAAATCCACCATAGGAACCTAAAATCCTTAATTGATTCATAAAATTTGGGAACCTAAACCTTTTCTAACAAGGTTCAACCCTAAGGTTATTGATCCCTAAGAACATCTAAAAATTGGGGTTCTCCCTACGATTATCCAAAATCAACCGTACCTAAACCCATAAGCAAAAGTAAATCGAGTAGTAGCCCCCTTACCTTATTAAATTGCAGCTTCGAACTCTTGAGCGATTGTCCGTCATTCTTCAGAGCTCCAATCCCAAATATCTCCAAACACCTCACTAAAATACATAACAACCAAATTCACTTATAAAAATAAACACTTTCTCCAATAATCACTTATTAAAATAAGCTCTTAAAGCTACTTAATTCCTCATAATCATATAGAAAATTTCACTAGCTTTCCAACGCATCAAACGGCGCCTAAATCGGAGTTACGGTTCAAAAGTTATGGCCGAAACAATTTTTGGGAAAAACCTACCCGAGCATCACACAGAAGATCAACACGGGTGCCCGTGTTGTGCAACACGGCCCGTGTTGATGACTCTGCAACACCATATTTCACGTTTTTAAGCTTCCCAAAATCACCCCAACTCATTCCTAATCATCCCCAAACATCCTAAAACCATCAAAATCGAATTCCTATCATATAGCAATGATCTAAAGCATACAATAGGATCAATACCACATCAAAACCCAATCAATTCCATTCATGTTTCATCATCACAACAACCATGGCATCAAGAATCCATCATCCCTACAAATCCCTAACTCATATAGAATATATATCACAACTTATTCATAGTAAAAGAATGATCAACCCCTTACCTTGGATAATCTGCAGCTCCTGCAACTTCCTCGATCAATCTTCTCCTTCTTCTCCTTTCTCTTCTTTACACGTTCTCTGAGTTCCAAAATCCCAAAATCTCAGTTTTACGTGAAAGTGAGCAAAAGTGACATATAAGTCCCAAATAACATTTTACTTCACTTGTACCCCCTCTTTTACCAACAACATCATAGCCCAATAATCCTTATTTTCTACAATTATTTATAAAATAAATAATAATCCTTTTATTTTATATTAACCCAAATAAAATAATTTTATTGGTTTCAAATAAAATAACTCTTATTAAGATAATTCCAAATAAATAGAACTGGGGTGTTACACAATGGATGGTAGCCTTGTAATTATGGAAGGTAGTCTGTTGTCAATATTTTTGTTACTCCAATGGATGGTAGCCTTGTCATTATTGAAGGTAGTCTATTGTCGAGATTTTTGTTATTCCAATGGATGGTAGCCTTGTCATTATGGAAGGTAGTTTTTTGTTACTCCAATGGATGGTAGCCTTGTCATTATTGAAGGTAGTCTATTGTCGATATCTTTGTTACTCCAATGGATGATAGCCTTGTCATTATGCAAGGTAGTCTGTTGTTCAGATTTTTGTTACTCCAATGGATGGTAGCCTTGTCATTATGGAAGGTAGTCTGTTGTCGATATTTTTGTTACTCCAATGAATGGCAGCCTTGTCAATAGGGAAGGTAGTCTGTCGTTTAGATTTCTGTTACTCCAGTGCATTATAGGCTTGTCATTATGGAAGGTAGTGTGTTGTTCATATTTTTGTTAATTAAATGGATGGTTGCCTTCTCATTATGGAAGGTAGTCTGTTGTCGAGATTTTTGTTATTCCATTGGATGGTAGCCTTGTCATTACGGAAGGTAGTTCGTTGTCGAGATTTTTGTTACTCCAATGGATGATAGCCTTGTCATTACGGAAGGTAGTCTGTTGTCAAGATTTTTGTTACCCCAATGGATGGTAGCCTTGTAATTATGGAAGGTAGTCTGTTGTCAAGATTTTTGTTACTCCAATAGATGGTAGCCTTGTCATTATGGAAGGTATTCTATCGTAGAGATTTCTGTTACTCCAATAGATTGTAGCCTTGTCATTATGGAAGGTAGTCTATTGTCGAGAATTTTTTTATTCCATTGGATGGTAGCCTTGTCATTATGGAAGGTAGTCTGTTGTCGAGAGTTTTGTTACTCCAATGGATGGTAGCCATGTCATTATGGAAGGTAATCTGTTGTCGAGAGTTTTGTTACTCCAATGGATGGTAGCCTTGTCGTTATGGAAGGTAGTCTGGTGTAGAGATTTTGTTACTCCAATGGATGGTAGCCTTGTCATTATAGAACATAGTCTGTTGTCGATATTTTTGTTACTCCAATGGATGGTAGCCTTGTCATTATGGAAGGCAGTCTGTTATCGATATTTTTGTTACTCCAATGGATGGTAGCCTTGTCATTGTTTAAGTTAGTCTATTGTCGAGATTTTTGTTATTCCAATGGATGGTAGCTTTCTTATTATGGAAGGTAGTCTGTTGTCGATATTTTTGTTACTCCAATGGATGGTAGCCTTGTAATTATGGAAGGTAGTCTGTTGTCAATATTTTTGTTACTCCAATGGATGGTAGCCTTGTCATTATGGAATGTAGTCTATTTCCGAGATTTTTGTTATTCAAATGGATGGTAGCCTTGTCATTATGGAAGGTAGTTTTTTGTTACTCCAATGGATGGTAGCCTTGTCATTATTGAAGGTAGTCTATTGTCAATATTTTTGTTACTCCAATGGATGATAGCCTTGTCATTATGCAAGGTAGTCTGTTGTTCAGATTTTTGTTACTCCAATGGATGGTAGCCTTGTCATTATGGAAGGTAGTCTGTTGTCGATATTTTTGTTACTCCAATGAATGGTAGCCTTGTCAATAGGGAAGATAGTCTATCGTTAAGATTTCTGTTACTCCAGTGGATTATAGCCTTGTCATTATGGAAGGTAGTCTGTTGTTCAGATTTTTGTTACTCCAATGGATGGTTGCCTTATCATTATGGAAGGTAGTCTGTTGTCAAGATTTTTGTTATTCCAATGGATGGTAGCTTTCTTATTATGGAAGGTAGTCTGTTGTCATATTTTTTTTACTCCAATGGGTGGTAGCCTTGTAATTATGGAAGGTAGTCTGTTGTCAATATTTTTGTTACTCCAATGGATGGTAGCCTTGTCATTATTGAAGGTAGTCTATTGTCGAGATTTTTGTTATTCCAATGGATGGTAGCCTTGTCATTATGGAAGGTAGTTTTTTGTTACTGCAATGGATGGTAGCCTTGTCATTATTGAAGGTAGTCTATTCTCGATATCTTTGTTACTCCAATGGATGATAGCCTTGTCATTATGCAAGGTAGTCCGTTGTTCAAATTTTTGTTACTCCAATGGATGGTAGCCATGTCATTATGGAAGGTAGTCTGTTGTCGATATTTTTGTTACTCCAATTAATGGTAGCCTTGTCAATAGGGAAGGTAGTCTATCGTTAAGATTTCTGTTACTCCAGGTGATCATAGCCTTGTCATTATGGAAGGTAGTGTGTTGTTCATATTTTTGTTATTCCAATAGATGGTTGCCTTCTCATTATGGAAGGTAGTCTGTTGTCGAGATTTTTATTATTCCATTGGATGGTAGCCTTGTCATTACGGAAGGTAGTCTGTTGTCGAGATTTTTGATACTCCAATGGATGATAGCCTTGTCATTACGGAAGGTAGTCTGTTGTCAAGATTTTTGTTACCCCAATGGATGGTAGCCTTGTAATTATGGAAGGTAGTCTGTTGTCAAGATTTTTGTTACTCTAATAGATGGTAGCCTTGTCATTATGGAAGGTAGTTTGTCGTAGAGATTTCTGTTACTCCAATGGATTGTAGCCTTGTCATTATGGAAGGTAGTCTGTTGTTCGGATTTTTGTTACTCCAATGGATGGTAGCCTTGTCATTATGGAAAGTAGTCTGTTGTCGAGAATTTTTTTATTCCATTTGATGGTAGCCTTGTCATTATGGAAGGTAGTCTGTTGTTGAGAGTTTTGTTACTCCAATGGATGGTAGCCTTGTCATTATGGAAGGTAGTCTGTTGTAGAGATTTTGTTACTCCAATGGATGGTAGCCTTGTCATTATGGAACATAGTCTGTTGTCGATATTTTTGTTACTCCAATGGATGGTAGCCTTGTCATTATGGAAGGCAATCTGTTATCGATATTTTTGTGACTCCAATGGATGGTAGTCTGGTCATTGTTTAAGGTAGTCTGTTGTCGAGATTTTTGTTATTCCAATGGATGGTAGCTTTGTCATTATGGAAGGTAGTCTGTTGTCGATATTTTTGTTACTCCAATGGATGGTAGCATTGTAATTATGGAATGTAGTTTGTTGTCAATATTTTTGTTACTCCAATGGATGGTAGCCTTGTCATTATGGAAGGTAGTTTATTGTCGAGATTTTTGTTATTCCAATGGATGGTAGCCTTGTCATTATGGATAGTAGTTTTTTGTTACTCCAATGGATGGTATCCTTGTCATTATTGAAGGTACTCTATTGTCGATATCTTTGTTACTCCAATAGATGATAGCCTTGTCATTATGCAAGGTAGTCTGTTGTTCAGATTTTTGTTACTCCAATGGATGGTAGCCTTGTCATTATAGAAGGTAGTCTGTTGTTGATATTTTTGTTACTCCAATGAATGGTAGCCTTGTCAATAGGGAAGGTAGTCTGTCGTTAAGATTTCTGTTACTACAGTGGATTATAGCCTTGTCATTATGGAAGGTAGTCTGTTGTTCAGATTTTTGTTACTCCAATGGATGGTTGCCTTATCATTATGGAAGGTAGTCTGATGTCGAGATTTTTGTTATTCCATTGGATGGTAGCCTTGTCATTACGGAAGGTAGTCTGTTGTCGAGATTTTTGATACTCCAATGGATGATAGCCTTGTCATTACAGAAGATAGTCTATTGTCAAGATTTTTGTTACCCTAATGGATGGTAGCCTTGTAATTATGGAAGGTAGTCTGTTGTCGATATTTTTATTACTCCAATGGATGCTAGCCTTGTAATTATGGAAGGTAGTCTGTTGTCAATATTTTTGTTACTCCAATGGATAGTAGCCTTGTCATTATTGAAGGTAGTCTATTGTCGAGATTTTTGTTATTCCAATGGATGGTAGCCTTGTCATTATGGAAGGTAGTTTTTTGTTACTCCAATGGATGATAGCCTTGTCATTATGCAAGGTAGTTTGTTGTTCAGATTTTTGTTACTCCAATGGATGGTAGCCTTGTCATTATGGAAGGTAGTCTGTTGTTGATATTTTTGTTACTCCAATGAATGGTAGCCTTGTCAATAGGGAAGGTAGTCTGTCGTTAAGATTTCTGTTACTCCAGTGGATTATAGCCTTGTCATTATGGAAGATAATGTGTTGTTCAGATTTTTGTTACTTAAATGGATGGTTCCCTTCTCATTATGGAAGGTAGTCTGTTGTCGAGATTTTTGTTATTCCATTGGATGGTAGCCTTGTCATTACGGAAGGTAGTCTGTTGTCGATATTTTTGATACTCCAATGGATGATAGCCTTGTCATTACGGAAGGTAGTCTGTTGTCAAGATTTTTGTTACCCCAATAGATGGTAGCCTTGTAATTATGGAAGGTAGTCTGTTGTCAAGATTTTTGTTACTCCAATAGATGGTAGCCTTGTCATTATGGAAGGTAGTCTGTCGTAGAGATTTCTGTTACTCCAATGGATTGTAGCCTTGTCATTATTGAAGGTAGTCTGTTGTTCAGATTTTTTTTACTCCAATGGATGGTAGCCTTGTCATTATGGAAGGTTGTCTGTTGTCAAGAATTTTTTTATTCCATTGGACGGTAGCCTTGTAATTATGGAAGGTAGTCTGTTGTCGAGAGTTTTGTTACTCCAATGGAAGGTAGCCTTGTCATTATGGAAGGTAGTCTGTTGTAGAGATTTTGTTCTCCAATGGATGGTAGCCTTGTCATTATGGAACATAGTCTGTTGTTGATATTTTTGTTACTCCAATGGATGGTAGCCTTGTCATTATGGAAGGCAATCTGTTATCGATATTTTTGTGACTCCAATGGATGGTAGCCTGGTCATTGTTTAAGTTAGTCTGTTGTCGAGATTTTTGTTATTCCAATGGATGGTAGCTTTGTTATTATGGAAGGTAGTCTGTTGTCGATATTTTTGTTACACCAATGGATGGTATCCTTGTAATTATGGAAGGTAGTCTGTTGTCAATATTTTTGTTACTCCAATGGATGGTAGCCTTGTCATTATGGAATGTAGTCTATTGTCGAGATTTTTATTATTCCAATGGATGGTAGCCTTGTCATTATGGAAGGTAGTTTTTTGTTACTCCAATGGATGGTAGCCTTGTCATTATTGAAGGTAGTATATTGTCGACATCTTTGTTACTCCAATGGATGATAGCCTTGTCATTATGCAAGGTAGTCTGTTGTTCAGATTTTTGTTACTCCAATGGATGGTAGCCTTGTCATTATGGAAGGTAGTCTGTTGTCGATATTTTTGTTACTCCAATGAATGGTAGGCTTGTCAATAGGGAAGGTAGTCTGTCGTTAAGATTTCTGTTACTCCAGTGGATTATAGCCTTGTCATTATGGAAAGTAGTGTGTTGTTCAGATTTTTGTTACTTAAATGGATGGTTCCCTTCTCATTATGGAAGGTAGTCTGTTGTCGAGATTTTTGTTATTCCATTGGATGGTAGCCTTGTCATTACGGAAGGTAGTCTGTTGTCGAGATTTTTTATACTCCAATGGATGATAGCCTTGTCATTACGGAAGGTAGTCTGTTGTCAAGATTTTTGTTACCCCAATAGATGGTAGCCTTGTAATTATGGAAGGTAGTCTGTTGTCAAGATTTTTGTTACTCCAATAGATGGTAGCCTTGTCATTATGGAAGGTAGTCTGTCGTAGAGATTTCTGTTACTCCAATGGATTGTAGCCTTGTCATTATGGAAGGTAGTCTGTTGTTCAGATTTTTTTTACTCCAATGGATGGTAGCCTTGTCATTATGGAAGGTAGTCTATTGTCGAGAATTTTTTTATTCCATTGGACGTTAGCCTTGTCATTATGGAAGGTAGTCTGTTGTCGAGAGTTTTGTTACTCCAATGGATGGTAGCCTTGTCATTATGGAAGGTAGTCTATTGTAGAGATTTTGTTACTCCAATGTATGGTAGCCTTGTCATTATGGAACATAGTCTGTTGTTGATATTTTTGTTACTCCAATGGATGGTAGCCTTGTCATTATTGAAGGTAGTATATTGTCGACATCTTTGTTACTCCAATGGATGATAGCCTTGTCATTATGCAAGGTAGTCTGTTGTTCAGATTTTTGTTACTCCAATGGATGGTAGCCTTGTCATTATGGAAGGTAGTCTGTTGTCGATATTTTTGTTACTCCAATGAATGGTAGCCTTGTCAATAGGGAAGGTAGTCTGTCGTTAAGATTTCTGTTACTCCAGTGGATTATAGCCTTGTCATTATGGAAAGTAGTGTGTTGTTCAGATTTTTGTTACTTAAATGGATGGTTCCCTTCTCATTATGGAAGGTAGTCTGTTGTCGAGATTTTTGTTATTCCATTGGATGGTAGCCTTGTCATTACGGAAGGTAGTCTGTTGTCGAGATTTTTTATACTCCAATGGATGATAGCCTTGTCATTACGGAAGGTAGTCTGTTGTCAAGATTTTTGTTACCCCAATAGATGGTAGCCTTGTAATTATGGAAGGTAGTCTGTTGTCAAGATTTTTGTTACTCCAATAGATGGTAGCCTTGTCATTATGGAAGGTAGTCTGTCGTAGAGATTTCTGTTACTCCAATGGATTGTAGCCTTGTCATTATGGAAGGTAGTCTGTTGTTCAGATTTTTTTTACTCCAATGGATGGTAGCCATGTCATTATGGAAGGTAGTCTGTTGTCGAGAATTTTTTTATTCCATTGGACGGTAGCCTTGTCATTATGGAAGGTAGTCTGTTGTCGAGAGTTTTGTTACTCCAATGGATGGTAGCCTTGTCATTGTGGAAGGTAGTCTGTTGTAGAGATTTTGTTACTCCAATGTATGGTAGCCTTGTCATTATGGAACATAGTCTGTTGTTGATATTTTTGTTACTCCAATGGATGGTAGCCTTGACATTATGGAAGGCAGTCTGTTATCGATATTTTTGTTACTCCAATGGATGGTAGCCTTGTCATTGTTTAAGTTAGTCTGTTGTCGAGATTTTTGTTATTCCAATGGATGGTAGCTTTGTTATTATGGAAGGTAGTCTGTTGTCGATATTTTTGTTACTCCAATGGATGGTATCCTTGTAATTATGGAAGGTAGTCTGTTGTCAATATTTTTGTTACTCCAATGGATGGTAGCCTTGTCATTATGGAATGTAGTCTATTGTCGAGATTTTTGTTATTCCAATGGATGGTAGCCTTGTCATTATGGAAGGTAGTTTTTTGTTACTCCAATGGATGGTAGCCTTGTCATTATTGAAGGTAGTATATTGTCGACATCTTTGTTACTCCAATGGATGATAGCCTTGTCATTATGCAAGGTAGTCTGTTGTTCAGATTTTTGTTACTCCAATGGATGGTAGCCTTGTCATTATGGAAGGTAGTCTGTTGTCGATATTTTTGTTACTCCAATGGATGGTAGCATTGTAATTATGGAATGTAGTCTGTTGTCAATATTTTTGTTACTCCAATGGATGGTAGCCTTGTCTTTATGGAAGGTAGTTTATTGTCGAGATTTTTGTTATTCCAATGGATGGTAGCCTTGTCATTATGGAAGGTAGTTTTTTGTTACTCCAATGGATGGTATCCTTGTCATTATTGAAGGTAGTCTATTGTCGATATCTTTGTTACTCCAATGGATGATAGCCTTGTCATTATGCAAGGTAGTCTGTTGTTCAGATTTTTGTTACTCCAATGGATGGTAGCCTTGTCATTATAGAAGGTAGTCTGTTGTTGATATTTTTGTTACTCCAATGAATGGTAGCCTTGTCAATAGGGAAGGTAGTCTGTCGTTAAGATTTCTGTTACTCCAGTGGATTATAGCCTTGTCATTATGGAAGATAATGTGTTGTTCAGATTTTTGTTACTTAAATGGATGGTTCCCTTCTCATTATGGAAGGTAGTCTGTTGTCGAGATTTTTGTTATTCCATTGGATGGTAGCCTTGTCATTACGGAAGGTAGTCTGTTGTCGATATTTTTGATACTCCAATGGATGATAGCCTTGTCATTAAGGAAGGTAGTCTGTTGTCAAGATTTTTGTTACCCCAATAGATGGTAGCCTTGTAATTATGGAAGGTAGTCTGTTGTCAAGATTTTTGTTACTCCAATAGATGGTAGCCTTGTCATTATGGAAGGTAGTCTATCGTAGAGATTTCTGTTACTCCAATGGATTGTAGCCTTGTCATTATTGAAGGTAGTCTGTTGTTCAGATTTTTTTTACTCCAATGGATGGTAGCCTTGTCATTATGGAAGGTAGTCTGTTGTCAAGAATTTTTTTATTCCATTGGACGGTAGCCTTGTAATTATGGAAGGTAGTCTGTTGTCGAGAGTTTTGTTACTCCAATGGAAGGTAGCCTTGTCATTATGGAAGGTAGTCTGTTGTAGAGATTTTGTTCTCCCATGGATGGTAGCCTTGTCATTATGGAACATAGTCTGTTGTTGATATTTTTGTTACTCCAATGGATGGTAGCCTTGTCATTATGGAAGTCAATCTGTTATCGATATTTTTGTGACTCCAATGGATGGTAGCCTGGTCATTGTTTAAGTTAGTCTGTTGTCGAGATTTTTGTTATTCCAATGGATGGTAGCTTTGTTATTATGGAAGGTAGTCTGTTGTCGATATTTTTGTTACTCCAATGGATGGTATCCTTGTAATTATGGAAGGTAGTCTGTTGTCAATATTTTTGTTACTCCAATGGATGGTAGCCTTGTCATTATGGAATGTAGTCTATTGTCGAGATTTTTGTTATTCCAATGGATGGTAGCCTTGTCATTATGGAAGGTAGTTTTTTGTTACTCCAATGGATGGTAGCCTTGTCATTATTGAAGGTAGTATATTGTCGACATCTTTGTTACTCCAATGGATGATAGCCTTGTCATTATGCAAGGTAGTCTGTTGTTCAGATTTTTGTTACTCCAATGGATGGTAGCCTTGTCATTATGGAAGGTAGTCTGTTGTCGATATTTTTGTTACTCCAATGAATGGTAGCCTTGTCAATAGGGAAGGTAGTCTGTCGTTAAGATTTCTGTTACTCCAGTGGATTATAGCCTTGTCATTATGGAAAGTAGTGTGTTGTTCAGATTTTTGTTACTTAAATGGATGGTTCCCTTCTCATTATGGAAGGTAGTCTGTTGTCGAGATTTTTGTTATTCCATTGGATGGTAGCCTTGTCATTACGGAAGGTAGTCTGTTGTCGAGATTTTTTATACTCCAATGGATGATAGCCTTGTCATTACGGAAGGTAGTCTGTTGTCAAGATTTTTGTTACCCCAATAGATGGTAGCCTTGTAATTATGGAAGGTAGTCTGTTGTCAAGATTTTTGTTACTCCAATAGATGGTAGCCTTGTCATTATGGAAGGTAGTCTGTCGTAGAGATTTCTGTTACTCCAATGGATTGTAGCCTTGTCATTATGGAAGGTAGTCTGTTGTTCAGATTTTTTTTACTCCAATAGATGGTAGCCTTGTCATTATGGAAGGTAGTCTGTTGTCGAGAATTTTTTTATTCCATTGGACGGTAGCCTTGTCATTATGGAAGGTAGTCTGTTGTCGAGAGTTTTGTTACTCCAATGGATGGTAGCCTTGTCATTATGGAGGGTAGTCTGTTGTAGAGATTTTGTTACTCCAATGTATGGTAGCCTTGTCATTATGGAACATAGTCTGTTGTTGATATTTTTGTTACTCCAATGGATGGTAGCTTTGTCATTATGGAAGGCAGTCTGTTATCGATATTTTTGTTACTCCAATGGATGGTAGCCTTGTCATTGTTTAAGTTAGTCTGTTGTCGAGATTTTTGTTATTCCAATGGATGGTAGCTTTGTTATTATGGAAGGTAGTCTGTTGTCGATATTTTTGTTACTCCAATGGATGGTATCCTTGTAATTATGGAAGGTAGTCTGTTGTCAATATTTTTGTTACTCCAATGGATGGTAGCCTTGTCATTATGGAATGTAGTCTATTGTCGATATTTTTGTTATTCCAATGGATGGTAGCCTTGTCATTATGGAAGGTAGTTTTTTGTTACTCCAATGGATGGTAGCCTTGTCATTATTGAAGGTAGTATATTGTCGACATCTTTGTTACTCCAATGGATGATAGCCTTGTCATTATGCAAGGTAGTCTGTTGTTCAGATTTTTGTTACTCCAATGGATGGTAGCCTTGTCATTATGGAAGGTAGTCTGTTGTCGATATTTTTGTTACTCCAATGGATGGTAGCATTGTAATTATGGAATGTAGTCTGTTGTCAATATTTTTGTTACTCCAATGGATGGTAGCCTTGTCATTATGGAAGGTAGTTTATTGTCGAGATTTTTGTTATTCCAATGGATGGTAGCCTTGTCATTATGGAAGGTAGTTTTTTGTTACTCCAATGGATGGTATCCTTGTCATTATTGAAGGTAGTCTATTGTCGATATCTTTGTTACTCCAATGGATGATAGCCTTGTCATTATGCAAGGTAGTCTGTTGTTCAGATTTTTGTTACTCCAATGGATGGTAGCCTTGTCATTATAGAAGGTAGTCTGTTGTTGATATTTTTGTTACTCCAATGAATGGTAGCCTTGTCAATAGGGAAGGTAGTCTGTCGTTAAGATTTCTGTTACTCCAGTGGATTTTAGCCTTGTCATTATGGAAGGTAGTCTGTTGTTCAGATTTTTGTTACTCTAATGGATGGTTGCCTTATCATTATGGAAGGTAGTCTGATGTCGATATTTTTGTTATTCCATTGGATGGTAGCCTTGTCATTACGGAAGGTAGTCTGTTGTCGAGATTTTTGATACTCCAATGGATGATAGCCTTGTCATTACAGAAGATAGTCTATTGTCAAGATTTTTGTTACCCTAATGGATGGTAGCCTTGTAATTATGGAAGGTAGTCTGTTGTCAATATTTTTGTTACTCCAATGGATGGTAGCCTTGTCATTATTGAAGGTAGTCTATTGTCGAGATTTTTGTTATTCCAATGGATGGTAGCCTTGTCATTATGGAAGGTAGTTTTTTGTTACTCCAATGGATGATAGCCTTGTCATTATGCAAGGTAGTCAGTTGTTCAGATTTTTGTTACTCCAATGGATGGTAGCCTTGTCATTATGGAAGGTAGTCTGTTGTCGATATTTTTGTTACTCCAATGAATGGTAGCCTTGTCAATAGGGAAGGTAGTCTTTTGTTAAGATTTCTGTTACTCCAGTGGATTATAGCCTTGTCATTAAGGAAGGTAGTGTGTTGTTCAGATTTTTGTTACTTAAATGGATAGTTCCCTTCTCATTATGGAAGGTAGTCTGTTGTCGAGATTTTTGTTATTCCATTGGATGGTAGCCTTGTCATTACGGAAGGTAGTCTGTTGTCGAGATTTTTGATACTCCAATGGATGATAGCCTTGTCATTACGGAAGGTAGTCTGTTGTCAAGATTTTTGTTACCCCAATAGATGGTAGCCTTGTAATTATGGAAGGTAGTCTGTTGTCAAGATTTTTGTTACTCCAATAGATGGTAGCCTTGTCATTATGGAAGGTAGTCTGTCGTAGAGATTTCTGTTACTCCAATGGATTGTAGCCTTGTCATTATGGAAGGTAGTCTGTTGTTCAGATTTTTTTTACTCCAATGGATGGTAGCCTTGTCATTATGGAAGGTAGTCTGTTGTCGAGAATTTTTTTATTCCATTGGACGGTAGCCTTGTCATTATGGAAGGTAGTCTGTTGTCGAGAGTTTTGTTACTCCAATGGATGGTAGCCTTGTCATTATGGAAGGTAGTCTGTTGTAGAGATTTTGTTACTCCAATGTATGGTAGCCTTGTCATTATGGAACATAGTCTGTTGTTGATATTTTTGTTACTCCAATGGATGGTAGCCTTGTCATTATGGAAGGCAGTCTGTTATCGATATTTTTGTTACTCCAATGGATGGTAGCCTTGTCATTGTTTAAGTTAGTCTGTTGTCGAGATTTTTGTTATTCCAATGGATGGTAGCTTTGTTATTATGGAAGGTAGTCATTTGTCGATATTTTTGTTACTCCAATGGATGGTATCCTTGTAATTATGGAAGGTAGTCTGTTGTCAATATTTTTGTTACTCCAATGGATGGTAGCCTTGTCATTATGGAATGTAGTCTATTGTCGAGATTTTTGTTATTCCAATGGATGGTAGCCTTGTCATTATGGAAGGTAGTTTTTTGTTACTCCAATGGATGGTAGCCTTGTCATTATTGAAGGTAGTATATTGTCGACATCTTTGTTACTCCAATGGATGATAGCCTTGTCATTATGCAAGGTAGTCTGTTGTTCAGATTTTTGTTACTCCAATGGATGGTAGCCTTGTCATTATGGAAGGTAGTCTGTTGTCGATATTTTTGTTACTCCAATGGATGGTAGCATTGTAATTATGGAATGTAGTCTGTTGTCAATATTTTTGTTACTCCAATGGATGGTAGCCTTGTCATTATGGAAGGTAGTTTATTGTCGAGATTTTTGTTATTCCAATGGATGGTAGCCTTGTCATTATGGAAGGTAGTTTTTTGTTACTCCAATGGATGGTATCCTTGTCATTATTGAAGGTAGTCTATTGTCGATATCTTTGTTACTCCAATGGATGATAGCCTTGTCATTATGCAAGGTAGTCTGTTGTTCAGATTTTTGTTACTCCAATGGATGGTAGCCTTGTCATTATAGAAGGTAGTCTGTTGTTGATATTTTTGTTACTCCAGTGAATGGTAGCCTTGTCAATAGGGAAGGTAGTCTGTCGTTAAGATTTCTGTTACTCCAGTGGATTATAGCCTTGTCATTATGGAAGGTAGTCTGTTGTTCAGATTTTTGTTACTCTAATGGATGGTTGCCTTATCATTATGGAAGGTAGTCTGATGTCGATATTTTTGTTATTCCATTGGATGGTAGCCTTGTCATTACGGAAGGTAGTCTGTTATCGAGATTTTTGATACTCCAATGGATGATAGCCTTGTCATTACAGAAGATAGTCTATTGTCAAGATTTTTGTTACCCTAATGGATGGTAGCCTTGTAATTATGGAAGGTAGTCTGTTGTCAATATTTTTGTTACTCCAATGGATGTTAGCCTTGTAATTATGGAAGGTAGTCTGTTGTCAATATTTTTGTTACTCCAATGGATGGTAGCCTTGTCATTATTGAAGGTAGTCTATTGTCGAGATTTTTGTTATTCCAATGGATGGTAGCCTTGTCATTATGGAAGGTAGTTTTTTGTTACTCCAATGGATGATAGCCTTGTCATTATGCAAGGTAGTCAGTTGTTCAGATTTTTGTTACTCCAATGGATGGTAGCCTTGTCATTATGGAAGGTAGTCTGTTGTCGATATTTTTGTTACTCCAATGAATGGTAGCCTTGTCAATAGGGAAGGTAGTCTTTTGTTAAGATTTCTGTTACTCCAGTGGATTATAGCCTTGTCATTAAGGAAGGTAGTGTGTTGTTCAGATTTTTGTTACTTAAATGGATAGTTCCCTTCTCATTATGGAAGGTAGTCTGTTGTCGAGATTTTTGTTATTCCATTGGATGGTAGCCTTGTCATTACGGAAGGTAGTCTGTTGTCGAGATTTTTGATACTCCAATGGATGATAGCCTTGTCATTACGGAAGGTAGTCTGTTGTCAAGATTTTTGTTACCCCAATAGATGGTAGCCTTGTAATTATGGAAGGTAGTCTGTTGTCAAGATTTTTGTTACTCCAATAGATAGTAGCCTTGTCATTATGGAAGGTAGTCTGTCGTAGAGATTGCTGTTACTCCAATGGATTGTAGCCTTGTCATTATGGAAGGTAGTCTGTTGTTCAGATTTTTTTTACTCCAATGGATGTAGCCTTGTCATTATGGAAGGTAGTCTGTTGTCGAGAATTTTTTTATTCCATTGGACGGTAGCCTTGTCATTATGGAAGGTAGTCTGTTGTCGAGAGTTTTGTTACTCCAATGGATGGTAGCCTTGTCATTATGGAAGGTAGTCAGTTGTAGAGATTTTGTTACTCCAATGTATGGTAGCCTTGTCATTATGGAACATAGTCTGTTGTTGATATTTTTGTTACTCCAATGGATGGTAGCCTTGTCATTATGGAAGGCAGTCTGTTATCGATATTTTTGTTACTCCAATGGATGGTAGCCTTGTCATTGTTTAAGTTAGTCTGTTGTCGAGATTTTTGTTATTCCAATGGATGGTAGCTTTGTTATTATGGAAGGTAGTCTGTTGTCGATATTTTTGTTACTCCAATGGATGGTATCCTTGTAATTATGGAAGGTAGTCTGTTGTCAATATTTTTGTTACTCCAATGGATGGTAGCCTTGTCATTAAGGAATGTAGTCTATTGTCGAGATTTTTGTTATTCCAATGGATGGTAGCCTTGTCATTATGGAAGGTAGTTTTTTGTTACTCCAATGGATGGTAGCCTTGTCATTATTGAAGGTAGTATATTGTCGACATCTTTGTTACTCCAATGGATGATAGCCTTGTCATTATGCAAGGTAGTCTGTTGTTCAGATTTTTGTTACTCCAATGGATGGTAGCCTTGTCATTATGGAAGGTAGTCTGTTGTCGATATTTTTGTTACTCCAATGGATGGTAGCATTGTAATTATGGAATGTAGTCTGTTGTCAATATTTTTGTTACTCCAATGGATGGTAGCCTTGTCATTATGGAAGGTAGTTTATTGTCGAGATTTTTGTTATTCCAATGGATGGTAGCCTTGTCATTATGGAAGGTAGTTTTTTGTTACTCCAATGGATGGTATCCTTGTCATTATTGAAGGTAGTGTATTGTCGATATCTTTGTTACTCCAATGGATGATAGCCTTGTCATTATGCAAGGTAGTCTGTTGTTCAGATTTTTGTTACTCCAATGGATGGTAGCCTTGTCATTATAGAAGGTAGTCTGTTGTTGATATTTTTGTTACTCCAATGAATGGTAGCCTTGTCAATAGGGAAGGTAGTCTGTCGTTAAGATTTCTGTTACTCCAGTGGATTATAGCCTTGTCATTATGGAAGGTAGTCTGTTGTTCAGATTTTTGTTACTCCAATGGATGGTAGCCTTGTCATTATGGAAGGTAGTCTGTTGTCGATATTTTTGTTACTCCAATGAATGGTAGCCTTGTCAATAGGGAAGGTAGTCTTTTGTTAAGATTTCTGTTACTCCAGTGGATTATAGCCTTGTCATTAAGGAAGGTAGTGTGTTGTTCAGATTTTTGTTACCCTAATGGATGGTAGCCTTGTAATTATGGAAGGTAGTCTGTTGTCAATATTTTTGTTACTCCAATGGATGTTAGCCTTGTAATTATGGAAGGTAGTCTGTTGTCAATATTTTTGTTACTCCAATGGATGGTAGCCTTGTCATTATTGAAGGTAGTCTATTGTCGAGATTTTTGTTATTCCAATGGATGGTAGCCTTGTCATTATGGAAGGTAGTTTTTTGTTACTCCAATGGATGATAGCCTTGTCATTATGCAAGGTAGTCAGTTGTTCAGATTTTTGTTACTCCAATGGATGGTAGCCTTGTCATTATGGAAGGTAGTCTGTTGTCGATATTTTTGTTACTCCAATGAATGGTAGCCTTGTCAATAGGGAAGGTAGTCTTTTGTTAAGATTTCTGTTACTCCAGTGGATTATAGCCTTGTCATTAAGGAAGGTAGTGTGTTGTTCAGATTTTTGTTACTTAAATGGATAGTTCCCTTCTCATTATGGAAGGTAGTCTGTTGTCGAGATTTTTGTTATTCCATTGGATGGTAGCCTTGTCATTACGGAAGGTAGTCTGTTGTCGAGATTTTTGATACTCCAATGGATGATAGCCTTGTCATTACGGAAGGTAGTCTGTTGTCAAGATTTTTGTTACCCCAATAGATGGTAGCCTTGTAATTATGGAAGGTAGTCTGTTGTCAAGATTTTTGTTACTCCAATAGATGGTAGCCTTGTCATTATGGAAGGTAGTCTGTCGTAGAGATTTCTGTTACTCCAATGGATTGTAGCCTTGTCATTATGGAAGGTAGTCTGTTGTTCAGATTTTTTTTACTCCAATGGATGGTAGCCTTGTCATTATGGAAGGTAGTCTGTTGTCGAGAATTTTTTTATTCCATTGGACGGTAGCCTTGTCATTATGGAAGGTAGTCTGTTGTCGAGAGTTTTGTTACTCCAATGGATGGTAGCCTTGTCATTATGGAAGGTAGTCTGTTGTAGAGATTTTGTTACTCCAATGTATGGTAGCCTTGTCATTATGGAACATAGTCTGTTGTTGATATTTTTGTTACTCCAATGGATGGTAGCCTTGTCATTATGGAAGGCAGTCTGTTATCGATATTTTTGTTACTCCAATGGATGGTAGCCTTGTCATTGTTTAAGTTAGTCTGTTGTCGAGATTTTTGTTATTCCAATGGATGGTAGCTTTGTTATTATGGAAGGTAGTCTGTTGTCGATATTTTTGTTACTCCAAAGGATGGTATCCTTGTAATTATGGAAGGTAGTCTGTTGTCAATATTTTTGTTACTCCAATGGATGGTAGCCTTGTCATTATGGAATGTAGTCTATTGTCGAGATTTTTGTTATTCCAATGGATGGTAGCCTTGTCATTATGGAAGGTAGTTTTTTGTTACTCCAATGGATGGTAGCCTTGTCATTATTGAAGGTAGTATATTGTCGACATCTTTGTTACTCCAATGGATGATAGCCTTGTCATTATGCAAGGTAGTCTGTTGTTCAGATTTTTGTTACTCCAATGGATGGTAGCCTTGTCATTATGGAAGGTAGTCTGTTGTCGATATTTTTGTTACTCCAATGGATGGTAGCATTGTAATTATGGAATGTAGTCTGTTGTCAATATTTTTGTTACTCCAATGGATGGTAGCCTTGTCATTATGGAAGGTAGTTTATTGTCGAGATTTTTGTTATTCCAATGGATGGTAGCCTTGTCATTATGGAAGGTAGTTTTTTGTTACTCCAATGGATGGTATCCTTGTCATTATTGAAGGTAGTCTATTGTCGATATCTTTGTTACTCCAATGGATGATAGCCTTGTCATTATGCAAGGTAGTCTGTTGTTCAGATTTTTGTTACTCCAATGGATGGTAGCCTTGTCATTATAGAAGGTAGTCTGTTGTTGATATTTTTGTTACTCCAATGAATGGTAGCCTTGTCAATAGGGAAGGTAGTCTGTCGTTAAGATTTCTGTTACTCCAGTGGATTATAGCCTTGTCATTATGGAAGGTAGTCTGTTGTTCAGATTTTTGTTACTCCAATGGATGGTAGCCTTGTCATTATGGAAGGTAGTCTGTTGTCGATATTTTTGTTACTCCAATGAATGGTAGCCTTGTCAATAGGGAAGGTAGTCTTTTGTTAAGATTTCTGTTACTCCAGTGGATTATAGCCTTGTCATTAAGGAAGGTAGTGTGTTGTTCAGATTTTTGTTACTTAAATGGATAGTTCCCTTCTCATTATGGAAGGTAGTCTATTGTCGAGATTTTTGTTATTCCATTGGATGGTAGCCTTGTCATTACGGAAGGTAGTCTGTTGTCGAGATTTTTGATACTCCAATGGATGATAGCCTTGTCATTACGGAAGGTAGTCTGTTGTCAAGATTTTTGTTACCCCAATAGATGGTAGCCTTGTAATTATGGAAGGTAGTCTGTTGTCAAGATTTTTGTTACTCCAATAGATGGTAGCCTTGTCATTATGGAAGGTAGTCTATCGTAGAGATTTCTGTTACTCCAATGGATTGTAGCCTTGTCATTATGGAAGGTAGTCTGTTGTTCAGATTTTTTTTACTCCAATGGATGGTAGCCTTGTCATTATGGAAGGTAGTCTGTTGTCGAGAATTTTTTTATTCCATTGGACGGTAGCCTTGTCATTATGGAAGGTAGTCTGTTGTCGAGAGTTTTGTTACTCCAATGGATGGTAGCCTTGTCATTATGGAAGGTAGTCTGTTGTAGTTATTTTGTTACTCCAATGTATGGTAGCCTTGTCATTATGGAACATAGTCTGTTGTTGATATTTTTGTTACTCCAATGGATGGTAGCCTTGTCATTATGGAAGGCAGTCTGTTATCGATATTTTTGTTACTCCAATGGATGGTAGCCTTGTCATTGTTTAAGTTAGTCTGTTGTCGAGATTTTTGTTATTCCAATGGATGGTAGCTTTGTTATTATGGAAGGTAGTCTGTTGTCGATATTTTTGTTACTCCAATGGATGGTATCCTTGTAATTATGGAAGGTAGTCTGTTGTCAATATTTTTGTTACTCCAATGGATGGTAGCCTTGTCATTATGGAATGTAGTCTATTGTCGAGATTTTTGTTATTCCAATGGATGGTAGCCTTGTCATTATGGAAGGTAGTTTTTTGTTACTCCAATGGATGGTAGCCTTGTCATTATTGAAGGTAGTATATTGTCGACATCTTTGTTACTCCAATGGATGATAGCCTTGTCATTATGCAAGGTAGTCTGTTGTTCAGATTTTTGATACTCCAATGGATGGTAGCCTTGTCATTATGGAAGGTAGTATGTTGTCGATATTTTTGTTACTCCAATGAATGGTAGCCTTGTCAATAGGGAAGGTAGTCTGTCGTTAAGATTTCTGTTACTCCAGTGGATTATAGCCTTGTCATTATGGAAAGTAGTGTGTTGTTCAGATTTTTGTTACTTAAATGGATGGTTCCCTTCTCATTATGGAAGGTAGTCTGTTGTCGAGATTTTTGTTATTCCATTGGATGGTAGCCTTGTCATTACGGAAGGTAGTCTGTTGTCAAGATTTTTTATACTCCAATGGATGATAGCCTTGTCATTACGGAAGGTAGTCTGTTGTCAAGATTTTTGTTACCCCAATAGATGGTAGCCTTGTAATTATGGAAGGTAGTCTGTTGTCAAGATTTTTGTTACTCCAATAGATGGTTGCCTTGTCATTATGGAAGGTAGTCTGTCGTAGAGATTTCTGTTACTCCAATGGATTGTAGCCTTGTCATTATGGAAGGTAGTCTGTTGTTCAGATTTTTTTTACTCCAATGAATGGTAGCCTTGTCATTACGGAAGGTAGTCTGTTGTCGAGAATTTTTTTATTCCATTGGACGGTAGCCTTGTCATTATGGAAGGTAGTCTGTTGTCGAGAGTTTTGTTACTCCAATGGATGGTAGCCTTGTCATTATGGAAGGTAGTCTGTTGTAGAGATTTTGTTACTCCAATGTATGGTAGCCTTGTCATTATGGAACATAGTCTGTTGTTGATATTTTTGTTACTCCAATGGATGGTAGCCTTGTCATTATGGAAGGCAGTCTGTTATCGATATTTTTGTTACTCCAATGGATGGTAGCCTTGTCATTGTTTAAGTTAGTCTGTTGTCGAGATTTTTGTTATTCCAATGGATGGTAGCTTTGTTGTTATGGAAGGTAGTCTGTTGTCGATATTTTTGTTACTCCAATGGATGGTATCCTTGTAATTATGGAAGGTAGTCTTTTGTCAATATTTTTGTTACTCCAATGGATGGTAGCCTTGTCATTATGGAATGTAGTCTATTGTCGAGATTTTTGTTATTCCAATGGATGGTAGCCTTGTCATTATGGAAGGTAGTTTTTTGTTACTCCAATGGATGGTAGCCTTGTCATTATTGAAGGTAGTATATTGTCGACATCTTTGTTACTCCAATGGATGATAGCCTTGTCATTATGCAAGGTAGTCTGTTGTTCAGATTTTTGTTACTCCAATGGATGGTAGCCTTGTCATTATGGAAGGTAGTCTGTTGTCGATATTTTTGTTACTCCAATGGATGGTAGCATTGTAATTATGGAATGTAGTCTGTTGTCAATATTTTTGTTACTACAATGGATGGTAGCCTTGTCATTATGGAAGGTAGTTTATTGTCGAGATTTTTGTTATTCCAATGGATGGTTGCCTTGTCATTATGGAAGGTAGTTTTTTGTTACTCCAATGGATGGTATCCTTGTCATTATGCAAGGTAGTCTGTTGTTCAGATTTTTGTTACTCCAATGGATGGTAGCCTTGTCATTATAGAAGGTAGTCTGTTGTTGATATTTTTGTTACTCCAATGAATGGTAGCCTTGTCAATAGGGAAGGTAGTCTGTCGTTAAGATTTCTGTTACTCCAGTGGATTATAGCCTTGTCATTATGGAAGGTAGTCTGTTGTTCAGATTTTTGTTACTCCAATGGATGGTAGCCTTGTCATTATGGAAGGTAGTCTGTTGTCGATATTTTTGTTACTCCAATGAATGGTAGCCTTGTCAATAGGGAAGGTAGTCTTTTGTTAAGATTTCTGTTACTCCAGTGGATTATAGCCTTGTCATTAAGGAAGGTAGTGTGTTGTTCAGATTTTTGTTACTTAAATGGATAGTTCCCTTCTCATTATGGAAGGTAGTCTATTGTCGAGATTTTTGTTATTCCATTGGATGGTAGCCTTGTCATTACGGAAGGTAGTCTGTTGTCGAGATTTTTGATACTCCAATGGATGATAGCCTTGTCATTACGGAAGGTAGTCTGTTGTCAAGATTTTTGTTACCCCAATAGATGGTAGCCTTGTAATTATGGAAGGTAGTCTGTTGTCAAGATTTTTGTTACTCCAATAGATGGTAGCCTTGTCATTATGGAAGGTAGTCTGTCGTAGAGATTTCTGTTACTCCAATGGATTGTAGCCTTGTCATTATGGAAGGTAGTCTGTTGTTCAGATTTTTTTTACTCCAATGGATGGTAGCCTTGTCATTATGGAAGGTAGTCTGTTGTCGAGAATTTTTTTATTCCATTGGACGGTAGCCTTGTCATTATGGAAGGTAGTCTGTTGTCGAGAGTTTTGTTACTCCAATGGATGGTAGCCTTGTCATTATGGAAGGTAGTCTGTTGTAGAGATTTTGTTACTCCAATGTATGGTAGCCTTGTCATTATGGAACATAGTCTGTTGTTGATATTTTTGTTACTCCAATGGATGGTAGCCTTGTCATTATGGAAGGCAGTCTGTTATCGATATTTTTGTTACTCCAATGGATGGTAGCCTTGTCATTGTTTAAGTTAGTCTGTTGTCGAGATTTTTGTTATTCCAATGGATGGTAGCTTTGTTATTATGGAAGGTAGTCTGTTGTCGATATTTTTGTTACTCCAATGGATGGTATCCTTGTAATTATGGAAGGTAGTCTGTTGTCAATATTTTTGTTACTCCAATGGATGGTAGCCTTGTCATTATGGAATGTAGTCTATTGTCGAGATTTTTGTTATTCCAATGGATGGTAGCCTTGTCATTATGGAAGGTAGTTTTTTGTTACTCCAATGGATGGTAGCCTTGTCATTATTGAAGGTAGTATATTGTCGACATCTTTGTTACTCCAATGGATGATAGCCTTGTCATTATGCAAGGTAGTCTGCTGTTCAGATTTTTGATACTCCAATGGATGGTAGCCTTGTCATTATGGAAGGTAGTCTGTTGTCGATATTTTTGTTACTCCAATGAATGGTAGCCTTGTCAATAGGGAAGGTAGTCTGTCGTTAAGATTTCTGTTACTCCAGTGGATTATAGCCTTGTCATTATGGAAAGTAGTGTGTTGTTCAGATTTTTGTTACTTAAATGGATGGTTCCCTTCTCATTATGGAAGGTAGTCTGTTGTCGAGATTTTTGTTATTCCATTGGATGGTAGCCTTGTCATTACGGAAGGTAGTCTGTTGTCGAGATTTTTTATACTCCAATGGATGATAGCCTTGTCATTACGGAAGGTAGTCTGTTGTCAAGATTTTTGTTACCCCAATAGATGGTTGCCTTGTAATTATGGAAGGTAGTCTGTTGTCAAGATTTTTGTTACTCCAATAGATGGTTGCCTTGTCATTATGGAAGGTAGTCTGTCGTAGAGATTTCTGTTACTCCAATGGATTGTAGCCTTGTCATTATGGAAGGTAGTCTGTTGTTCAGATTTTTTTTACTCCAATGAATGGTAGCCTTGTCATTACGGAAGGTAGTCTGTTGTCGAGAATTTTTTTATTCCATTGGACGGTAGCCTTGTCATTATGGAAGGTAGTCTGTTGTCGAGAGTTTTGTTACTCCAATGGATGGTAGCCTTGTCATTATGGAAGGTAGTCTGTTGTAGAGATTTTGTTACTCCAATGTATGGTAGCCTTGTCATTATGGAACATAGTCTGTTGTTGATATTTTTGTTACTCCAATGGATGGTAGCCTTGTCATTATGGAAGGCAGTCTGTTATCGATATTTTTGTTACTCCAATGGATGGTAGCCTTGTCATTGTTTAAGTTAGTCTGTTGTCGAGATTTTTGTTATTCCAATGGATGGTAGCTTTGTTGTTATGGAAGGTAGTCTGTTGTCGATATTTTTGTTACTCCAATGGATGGTATCCTTGTAATTATGGAAGGTAGTCTGTTGTCAATATTTTTGTTACTCCAATGGATGGTAGCCTTGTCATTATGGAATGTAGTCTATTGTCGAGATTTTTGTTATTCCAATGGATGGTAGCCTTGTCATTATGGAAGGTAGTTTTTTGTTACTCCAATGGATGGTAGCCTTGTCATTATTGAAGGTAGTATATTGTCGACATCTTTGTTACTCCAATGGATGATAGCCTTGTCATTATGCAAGGTAGTCTGTTGTTCAGATTTTTGTTACTCCAATGGATGGTAGCCTTGTCATTATGGAAGGTAGTCTGTTGTCGATATTTTTGTTACTCCAATGGATGGTAGCATTGTAATTATGGAATGTAGTCTGTTGTCAATATTTTTGTTACTACAATGGATGGTAGCCTTGTCATTATGGAAGGTAGTTTATTGTCGAGATTTTTGTTATTCCAATGGATGGTAGCCTTGTCATTATGGAAGGTAGTTTTTTGTTACTCCAATGGATGGTATCCTTGTCATTATGCAAGGTAGTCTGTTGTTCAGATTTTTGTTACTCCAATGGATGGTAGCCTTGTCATTATAGAAGGTAGTCTGTTGTTGATATTTTTGTTACTCCAATGAATGGTAGCCTTGTCAATAGGGAAGGTAGTCTGTCGTTAAGATTTCTGTTACTCCAGTGGATTATAGCCTTGTCATTATGGAAGGTAGTCTGTTGTTCAGATTTTTGTTACTCCAATGGATGGTTGCCTTATCATTATGGAAGGTAGTCTGATGTCGATATTTTTGTTATTCCATTGGATGGTAGCCTTGTCATTACGGAAGGTAGTCTGCTGTCGAGATTTTTGATACTCCAATGGATGATAGCCTTGTCATTACAGAAGATAGTCTATTGTCAATATTTTTGTTACCCTAATGGATGGTAGCCTTGTAATTATGGAAGGTAGTCTGTTGTCAATATTTTTGTTACTCCAATGGATGTTAGCCTTGTAATTATGGAAGGTAGTCTGTTGTCAATATTTTTGTTACTCCAATGGATGGTAGCCTTGTCATTATTGAAGGAAGTCTATTGTCGAGATTTTTGTTATTCCAATGGATGGTAGCCTTGTCATTATGGAAGGTAGTTTTTTGTTACTCCAATGGATGATAGCCTTGTCATTATGCAAGGTAGTCAGTTGTTCAGATTTTTGTTACTCCAATGGATGGTAGCCTTGTCATTATGGAAGGTAGTCTGTTGTCGATATTTTTGTTACTCCAATGAATGGTAGCCTTGTCAATAGGGAAGGTAGTCTTTTGTTAAGATTGCTGTTACTCCAGTGGATTATAGCCTTGTCATTAAGGAAGGTAGTGTGTTGTTCAGATTTTTGTTACTTAAATGGATAGTTCCCTTCTCATTATGGAAGGTAGTCTGTTGTCGAGATTTTTGTTATTCCATTGGATGGTAGCCTTGTCATTACGGAAGGTAGTCTGTTGTCGAGATTTTTGATACTCCAATGGATGATAGCCTTGTCATTACGGAAGGTAGTCTGTTGTCAAGATTTTTGTTACCCCAATAGATGGTAGCCTTGTAATTATGGAAGGTAGTCTGTTGTCAAGATTTTTGTTACTCCAATAGATGGTAGCCTTGTCATTATGGAAGGTAGTCTGTCGTAGAGATTTCTGTTACTCCAATGGATTGTAGCCTTGTCATTATGGAAGGTAGTCTGTTGTTCAGATTTTTTTTACTCCAATGAATGGTAGCCTTGTCATTACGGAAGGTAGTCTGTTGTCGAGAATTTTTTTATTCCATTGGACGGTAGCCTTGTCATTATGGAAGGTAGTTTGTTGTCGAGAGTTTTGTTACTCCAATGGATGGTAGCCTTGTCATTATGGAAGGTAGTCTGTTGTAGAGATTTTGTTACTCCAATGTATGGTAGCCTTGTCATTATGGAACATAGTCTGTTGTTGATATTTTTGTTACTCCAATGGATGGTAGCCTTGTCATTATGGAAGGCAGTCTGTTATCGATATTTTTGTTACTCCAATGGATGGTAGCCTTGTCATTGTTTAAGTTAGTCTGTTGTCGAGATTTTTGTTATTCCAATGGATGGTAGCTTTGTTGTTATGGAAGGTAGTCTGTTGTCGATATTTTTGTTACTCCAATGGATGGTATCCTTGTAATTATGGAAGGTAGTCTGTTGTCAATATTTTTGTTACTCCAATGGATGGTAGCCTTGTCATTATGGAATGTAGTCTATTGTCGAGATTTTTGTTATTCCAATGGATGGTAGCCTTGTCATTATGGAAGGTAGTTTTTTGTTACTCCAATGGATGGTAGCCTTGTCATTATTGAAGGTAGTATATTGTCGACATCTTTGTTACTCCAATGGATGATAGCCTTGTCATTATGCAAGGTAGTCTGTTGTTCAGATTTTTGTTACTCCAATGGATGGTAGCCTTGTCATTATGGAAGGTAGTCTGTTGTCGATATTTTTGTTACTCCAATGGATGGTAGCATTGTAATTATGGAATGTAGTCTGTTGTCAATATTTTTGTTACTACAATGGATGGTAGCCTTGTCATTATGGAAGGTAGTTTATTGTCGAGATTTTTGTTATTCCAATGGATGGTAGCCTTGTCATTATGGAAGGTAGTTTTTTGTTACTCCAATGGATGGTATCCTTGTCATTATGCAAGGTAGTCTGTTGTTCAGATTTTTGTTACTCCAATGGATGGTAACCTTGTCATTATAGAAGGTAGTCTGTTGTTGATATTTTTGTTACTCCAATGAATGGTAGCCTTGTCAATAGGGAAGGTAGTCTGTCGTTAAGATTTCTGTTACTCCAGTGGATTATAGCCTTGTCATTATGGAAGGTAGTCTGTTGTTCAGATTTTTGTTACTCCAATGGATGGTTGCCTTATCATTATGGAAGGTAGTCTGATGTCGATATTTTTGTTATTCCATTGGATGGTAGCCTTGTCATTACGGAAGGTAGTCTGCTGTCGAGATTTTTGATACTCCAATGGATGATAGCCTTGTCATTACAGAAGATAGTCTATTGTCAAGATTTTTGTTACCCTAATGGATGGTAGCCTTGTAATTATGGAAGGTAGTCTGTTGTCAATATTTTTGTTACTCCAATGGATGTTAGCCTTGTAATTATGGAAGGTAGTCTGTTGTCAATATTTTTGTTACTCCAATGGATGGTAGCCTTGTCATTATTGAAGGAAGTCTATTGTCGAGATTTTTGTTATTCCAATGGATGGTAGCCTTGTCATTATGGAAGGTAGTTTTTTGTTACTCCAATGGATGATAGCCTTGTCATTATGCAAGGTAGTCAGTTGTTCAGATTTTTGTTACTCCAATGGATGGTAGCCTTGTTATTATGGAAGGTAGTCTGTTGTCGATATTTTTGTTACTCCAATGAATGGTAGCCTTGTCAATAGGGAAGGTAGTCTTTTGTTAAGATTGTTGTTACTCCAGTGGATTATAGCCTTGTCATTAAGGAAGGTAGTGTGTTGTTCAGATTTTTGTTACTTAAATGGATAGTTCCCTTCTCATTATGGAAGGTAGTCTGTTGTCGAGATTTTTGTTATTCCATTGGATGGTAGCCTTGTCATTACGGAAGGTTGTCTGTTGTCGAGATTTTTGATACTCCAATGGATGATAGCCTTGTCATTACGGAAGGTAGTCTGTTGTCAAGATTTTTGTTACCCCAATAGATGGTAGCCTTGTAATTATGGAAGGTAGTCTGTTGTCAAGATTTTTGTTACTCCAATAGATGGTAGCCTTGTCATTATGGAAGGTAGTCTGTCGTAGAGATTTCTGTTACTCCAATGGATTGTAGCCTTGTCATTATGGAAGGTAGTCTGTTGTTCAGATTTTTTTTACTCCAATGGATGGTAGCCTTGTCATTATGGAAGGTAGTCTGTTGTCGAGAATTTTTTTATTCCATTGGACGGTAGCCTTGTCATTATGGAAGGTAGTCTGTTGTCGAGAGTTTTGTTACTCCAATGGATGGTAGCCTTGTCATTATGGAAGGTAGTCTGTTGTAGAGATTTTGTTACTCCAATGTATGGTAGCCTTGTCATTATGGAACATAGTCTGTTGTTGATATTTTTGTTACTCCAATGGATGGTAGCCTTGTCATTATGGAAGGCAGTCTGTTATCGATATTTTTGTTACTCCAATGGATGGTAGCCTTGTCATTGTTTAAGTTAGTCTGTTGTCGAGATTTTTGTTATTCCAATGGATGGTAGCTTTGTTATTATGGAAGGTAGTCTGTTGTCGATATTTTTGTTACTCCAATGGATGGTATCCTTGTAATTATGGAAGGTAGTCTGTTGTCAATATTTTTGTTACTCCAATGGATGGTAGCCTTGTCATTATGGAATGTAGTCTATTGTCGAGATTTTTGTTATTCCAATGGATGGTAGCCTTGTCATTATGGAAGTTAGTTTTTTGTTACTCCAATGGATGGTAGCCTTGTCATTATTGAAGGTAGTATATTGTCGACATCTTTGTTACTCCAATGGATGATAGCCTTGTCATTATGCAAGGTAGTCTGTTGTTCAGATTTTTGTTACTCCAATGGATGGTAGCCTTGTCATTATGGAAGGTAGTCTGTTGTCGATATTTTTGTTACTCCAATGGATGGTAGCATTGTAATTATGGAATGTAGTCTGTTGTCAATATTTTTGTTACTACAATGGATGGTAGCCTTGTCATTATGGAAGGTAGTTTATTGTCGAGATTTTTGTTATTCCAATGGATGGTAGCCTTGTCATTATGGAAGGTAGTTTTTTGTTACTCCAATGGATGGTATCCTTGTCATTATGCAAGGTAGTCTGTTGTTCCGATTTTTTTTACTCCAATGGATGGTAGCCTTGTCATTATAGAAGGTAGTCTGTTGTTGATATTTTTGTTACTCCAATGAATGGTAGCCTTGTCAATAGGGAAGGTAGTCTGTCGTTAAGATTTCTGTTACTCCAGTGGATTATAGCCTTGTCATTATGGAAGGTAGTCTGTTGTTCAGATTTTTGTTACTCCAATGGATGGTTGCCTTATCATTATGGAAGGTAGTCTGATGTCGATATTTTTGTTATTCCATTGGATGGTAGCCTTGTCATTACGGAAGGTAGTCTGCTGTCGAGATTTTTGATACTCCAATGGATGATAGCCTTGTCATTACAGAAGATAGTCTATTGTCAAGATTTTTGTTACCCTAATGGATGGTAGCCTTGTAATTATGGAAGGTAGTCTGTTGTCAATATTTTTGTTACTCCAATGGATGTTAGCCTTGTAATTATGGAAGGTAGTCTGTTGTCAATATTTTTGTTACTCCAATGGATGGTAGCCTTGTCATTATTGAAGGAAGTCTATTGTCGAGATTTTTGTTATTCCAATGGATGGTAGCCTTGTCATTATGGAAGGTAGTTTTTTGTTACTCCAATGGATGATAGCCTTGTCATTATGCAAGGTAGTCAGTTGTTCAGATTTTTGTTACTCCAATGGATGGTAGCCTTGTCATTATGGAAGGTAGTCTGTTGTCGATATTTTTGTTACTCCAATGAATGGTAGCCTTGTCAATAGGGAAGGTAGTCTTTTGTTAAGATTTCTGTTACTCCAGTGGATTATAGCCTTGTCATTAAGGAAGGTAGTGTGTTGTTCAGATTTTTGTTACTTAAATGGATAGTTCCCTTCTCATTATGGAAGGTAGTCTGTTGTCGAGATTTTTGTTATTCCATTGGATGGTAGCCTTGTCATTACGGAAGGTAGTCTGTTGTCGAGATTTTTGATACTCCAATGGATGATAGCCTTGTCATTACGGAAGGTAGTCTGTTGTCAAGATTTTTGTTACCCCAATAGATGGTAGCCTTGTAATTATGGAAGGTAGTCTGTTGTCAAGATTTTTGTTACTCCAATAGATGGTAGCCTTGTCATTATGGAAGGTAGTCTGTCGTAGAGATTTCTGTTACTCCAATGGATTGTAGCCTTGTCATTATGGAAGGTAGTCTGTTGTTCAGATTTTTTTTACTCCAATGGATGGTAGCCTTGTCATTATGGAAGGTAGTCTGTTGTCGAGAATTTTTTTATTCCATTGGACGGTAGCCTTGTCATTATGGAAGGTAGTCTGTTGTCGAGAGTTTTGTTACTCCAATGGATGGTAGCCTTGTCATTATGGAAGGTAGTCTGTTGTAGAGATTTTGTTACTCCAATGTATGGTAGCCTTGTCATTATGGAACATAGTCTGTTGTTGATATTTTTGTTACTCCAATGGATGGTAGCCTTGTCATTATGGAAGGCAGTCTGTTATCGATATTTTTGTTACTCCAATGGATGGTAGCCTTGTCATTGTTTAAGTTAGTCTGTTGTCGAGATTTTTGTTATTCCAATGGATGGTAGCTTTGTTATTATGGAAGGTAGTCTGTTGTCGATATTTTTGTTACTCCAATGGATGGTATCCTTGTAATTATGGAAGGTAGTCTGTTGTCAATATTTTTGTTACTCCAATGGAAGGTAGCCTTGTCATTATGGAATGTAGTCTATTGTCGAGATTTTTGTTATTCCAATGGATGGTAGCCTTGTCATTATGGAAGTTAGTTTTTTGTTACTCCAATGGATGGTAGCCTTGTCATTATTGAAGGTAGTATATTGTCGACATCTTTGTTACTCCAATGGATGATAGCCTTGTCATTATGCAAGGTAGTCTGTTGTTCAGATTTTTGTTACTCCAATGGATGGTAGCCTTGTCATTATGGAAGGTAGTCTCTTGTTGATATTTTTGTTACTCTAATGGATGGTAGCATTGTAATTATGGAATGTAGTATGTTGTCAATATTTTTGTTACTCCAATGGATGGTAGCCTTGTCATTATGTGTTGTACCCCAAAATTTGCCCTCCCATATTCTTCAAGAAATTGCCAAGCCAAGTCACAAAATTCCCCAAGGGTTGCACAGTGCAAGGGCCTCCTAAACAGTCAAAATTAGGGTTTTGAGTCTGATCAAGAAAAGGAAGTGTTAAAAGGCTCAATCAAGTCTCATATGCTTACAAACATGGTCAAGCATCCTCATATCAAGTTTCAAGGCATTCAGCTCAAAATTGCACAGTCAAAACCCTAAATTGCACTACAGTCAAACTGTAGGGGAAAAATGGTCATTTGGCAGTCAAAAGTTCAAAATTTTGGTCAACATATCATTTTGAAGCCACAAACATCATTTGATCAATGCTTGATCATGATTCTCAGAATTTGGCTCAGAAAATCATCAAGATGCAAAAGTTTCCTTATTTGGACAGCTGAAAAAGTCAACTGAAATTGACCAGGGAATAACTTTCACATGGATTATCAGAAAAATTCCATCCAAAGCTCATTTTGAAGAGAAAGACATTTCCTACAACTCATCTTCATACTTCAAGTCCAAGAAATGCTCTCACAAAAAGTTATCAATTTCAACATTATAGGTCATTTTCAAAAGTCAACAAAAAGGGACTTTATGGCAAAGGCCATAACTTGAGATTGGAAAATCAAAATGACATGGGACCAAAGGCATTGGTTAAAGGACTCAAAGACCTTTCTAAAATGTCCAAGAACATGAGAAAAGCTTAAAATTTGAGCAAGTTATGCATTGGAGAAGTTGGGAAATTTTTGTGAAATGGCAAAAGTCAACTATCCTTGAAACTTCAATTTTTGACAAAAGGGCCCACTTTCTTCCACTTGATTCAGCCTTGTCATGCCACACACGTGTCCCATGATTAATTTCAAGATCAAACATTGATTTTTCTATTTTATTTAATTTTTATTAATTTAATTCATTTTAAATCTTTAATAATTCAAATAAAATTTAAAAATCAATGGAATAGTGTCATTTGAATTTGGATAGCTTCCATATATCATGTTCCAGCTCACAAACTCATGCTAGGGTTAGGTTGTACACCAAGTCTTGGTTTTGCTTAAAAAAAGGGAAAGTTTGTTAATGGTGAAAAACCTAGGACTAGTTCTCTCATGGGCATGGATCAAGGCCAATTAATGACTTAATTCCCTTCCCTCATAAGTACTGAGTCTAACCCTAATCACAAGACACTGAATGCTGTGCTCAAAAGCTCATTGAAAACTTGAAAAATTGGCCATAAAACTCAAAACTGAAATCAGTGTTCTAGGTTGATTCAAGTCCTAATATTGATTCCAAAAGCTTCCTTGTGGTCCCCTGAACGCATTCCAATCAAGAACAACAACCAAAACCTCAAGAACTGGTAGATTGAACCTCAACTGTGTCCAAAAATTTCTGGGATCGTGCATCATAATTTATGCATACTTTGCCATTTTAATTCATTGATTCATGTTTGTTATGAGTTTCTGATGCTAACCATACATTTTGATTGCGTTTTCGTGCTATATACGTGATGTTGCCATGAATACAGTCTAGGGTTTCTTGAGCTCACAATTGGGGATTCTCTTATCCTGTAAAATTGAGACACAATAATACCAGGATCACAACCAGGAGGCTTAGACGAAGTGATTGCAATGGTCGCGCCAAATTTCTGAACCAAGGCGTGCTAATCGCTATTTTGAAAACAAGCGTGTATTGAGGGGGTTCAAAACCCCCGTTAAATATTTGTTGTTTTTTTCAGGAAAGCAAAGCAACGAAGAAGAAGACTTCGTGGCAGTCAGTGAGTGGCTCATTCAAATTTTTGCGCGCAAATTCCATTCACCGGTGTTTTTGTATTATATTATTTGTTTATCTCTATATATTCAAAACACGCAAAGTGGTTCAGTGGCACGCAGATAGGAAGGTAACCAAAAGGACCTGGGTTCGATCCCAGGTCCCCCACCCCTTTCAATATCATTTTTCTAATAATGCTTGTGTGTATTCCCAGCGTCAGGATGTACCATACGTCCACATTATTGTGCCATCCACGCGTCCATCAGAAGCAATCCAAGGGCTGAGATTAAAGAACACCATGAGGATGAGTCAACGCGCGCATACGTGGCCTGGAAAAGTCCACAAATCTCATGCTTAACTGGGCCAGAGTGCTAAGGCCTGTACCTCCACTTTAGGGCCTGAACCCCTCCCTGGTTTGCTTTCTCTATTTTTTTTCTTATTTTTATTTTGAATTGCTATTTTATTTTCTTTATTTGTTTTAATTAAATAATTATTTTTACCATATATATAAAAATATCACAAAAAATCAGAAAAGAGGACAAATATAATAAATACTTAATTTAATTATTTTCATAAATAAATTAACATGTAAATTAACTTAGTATTAATTTAGGTTGCAACTTTAATTCTTTTCATAAAAATATAAAAAAATATAGAATTAGGTTTAATAATTTTTTATTCCTTTTTTAATTTTCTTTTTTCACCATAATATTATTTACTTTATTTATTTTCATAATTAAATTGTACATAAAAATTAGGGTTTCATTTAGTTAAAAATTTCAATATTTCTTAATAACTAAAAAATAATTAGAACTAGGGTTTGACATTTTAATTTTAATTAAATCTCTTTTTTCTATTAAATCTTAAAAATACAAAAACACCAAAAACATTCCTTTTTAATTTTTTAATTTTTTATTCCTCATTAATTCCAATTAATTAAATTCCTTAACTTTAATTTTTGCAAAAGGGTCCAACGCCCTCGTTCGTAATTTATTTAATTCGCATATTTATTTTATTTCATTCAAATAATCATGTATCTCTCCCAAAGCCATGTAACTCGGACAATTTAACTTCTCGGATTTTTATTTCTTTTGCTTTATTTACTTTCCGTCAAATCGGGTCCGGTTTAATTTTGGCGATATGGACCCGCGCCATTTGTAATAGCCTTAGACTTACTTTTTCCACAAATATTTTTTAACTGTTAACAAAAAGCATGAAAGAATGTATGGCCAAAATAAAATCAAGCGTAGATCACCAATAAATATGACAAGACAAATGCAAATGAAAACGAAACACAAATCACACACCACCCCTAGGGTACGCCTCACTGTTGCCTTGCCTCGAAAGGTGATCGTCGAGTAGAGGATGTCTTAGTAAGTCCTCATGATCCGGGAACCTGGCGTGAGGGTAGCTTCTAAGGTGTCTTCCCATTGCTCTGGTGATCACCATGTCCCTACAAACTCGAATTGACCCGAACACCCCCAACGGTGGTGCTACCTACCTCTCAATGGTGGGATGGCACTACTTTAAAAGACACTTACACAGACGAATTCCTTAGGGTAGGTAGGTTCTCGTAGATACTTGCTCTCTTCAAAAACAAACTGAAATCTTTTCACACCAACACTTTTCAAAAGCTTTCGAAGCAAATTTTTCAAACACTCTGACGTACGAGTCGAACTGAAATTTTTCAAAGAAACTTTTTAAAACCCACATTGAAAAGCAAACAAACAATTTTGAAAACACATTGAGCAAGTATCTAAGAGCCCATGGATAACCATGGATAGAAAGGGTGCTAACACCTTCCCTTTCTATAATCTACCTCCCGAACCGAGAGCAATCTCTTTAAGGAATTTTTCTGTGCTTTTGTCCTTTCCATTTGGAGAAAATAAAAGACGGTGGCGACTCTTGCTTCCGCGACATTTCGCGAACCAGCTTTAAAACAGTCAGTTCCGGATCCACCGATCACAGAACTGGCGACTCTGCTGGGGAATTAAACTTAAAGTGAGGTATACCTTAGGGCTAGGTCATAACTATGTTTTCAATTGTCTTCTTTGCTTGCTTTATTATTGTGGGTTGCTTGGGAGTTCTATAGATCCTAACCCGGAACTGGGGGATACCTTCTTAGAAAGTAGCAACAAGGCTGTGAGGGAACTGTGCGGGGTATACCGACATGGTTGAAACAGTCTGCTACGTTGATGTGGCACTTTGGTGTGTACCGGTAACCCTTGAGTTCAGTCAAGGAGAGTACGGGGCCTCCGTGTGGTGTCGTGAAGCATCAACAGACCTTAGGAACCTTAATTGAACTATCTTGGCCTCTTTAGGGTAGTGAGATAACTGACTTTGGTGCAGTTCGAGGTTGGTTGATACTCGATACTACACCCAATTGAGGGTTGCTTTCCTGGGATATTTCGGTCGCCAGTTCAGTGGCTAAATCGAAACGATGAACAATGAAAGCGATCCCGTGATATTGGGAACCTTAGAACCCGGTTACTTTGATTAGGACAGGTTGAACCCACCAACTTCAAGAGGGTAATACCTAGACCCCATGCTGGCTTAAACCCTAAGGGTTTCTCTTGTGTGACTTGTGTGCCTTTGTACTTGCCTACTTGCATGCTTGTTAGCTGACACATGAACTACTTGCAGGTTTTGTTTATAGTCCTTAACTAGGACTCATGACAAGGTTAACCAAATTTCTTGCAGGTTTTGTTTATAGTCCTTAACTGGGACTCATAACAGGGTTACTAGATCTCTTGCAGGTTTTGTTTATAGTCCTTAATTGGGACTCATAACAAAGTATACCGAATTTCTTGCAGGGTCTGTTTATAGTCCTTAATTGGGACTCATAACAGGGTTTACCTACATCACCCCATGCATAGCATGACATCATACCATTGCATACATCCTAACCCATTTCAAGGATCTCAAGGGCTTGTGATGCAGGTTATGATGAACCAACTATCCCAGCAAGGGGCAAGGAGGATTTATTTTCCTCTAGCCAAGGTTGTCAGGGGCTATGACCCATTGGATATGGTGAGCCTTTGACCCTTGAAGAAGGGCTCTCTACAACAGGAAGTTCCTTCAATCAAGTTGCCAGTTTCCAACTCTAACAAATTTCTCTGTTTACCCTGCGAGGTCCTTGAAATCATTGCATGCATGTCATACATCTCATTGCATTGCAGGTGTCCCCTTGGACAGGTTGCTTACCCTTCTTCGCTATTTATTTCAGCCGATCGTCATGAATCCTGAATCATCAGCTGAGCAGTCCATCAAGGCCCTCCAGGCTCAGAACGCCCAGTTCCAAGAGTTGATCATGAACTTGACCCAGGGGCAACAAGATCTGAAGGCTCTGCTCTTGAAGAAAGAAAAGAAGAAGAGGAGGACTGTTTTGTTCAGCCCTAGACGCAGATCTGGGAACACCCTGCAGGATCAAGCTGAGAGGACAACTCCATCTGTAGGGAAAGGCAGTCATCAAGAGGAAAGGGTTCTCAGTCCAGTGGTCTCTGACAATGAGACAGATTTCAATGACGAACAGTACCCTCCGGCTGAGGACAAGTACAAACAGTTGGAGGATAGGCTGAATGCTATGGAGATCCAACAGGTACCGGGGCTGGATTTTGGAGATCTGGGTTTGTCAACTGGTGTGGTTATTCCTCGGAAATTTAAAGCACCATCCTTTACCAAGTATGACGGGGCGTCGTGTCCCAAGTTACATCTCAGGTCCTATGTTCGGAAGATTCAACCATATACGGTGGACAAGAACCTGTGGATCCACTTCTTCCAGGAGAGTCTTTCAGGGACTCATCTCGAATGGTTCTATCAACTAGATGGGACCAAAGTTCGTAACTGGGAGGAGTTGGCTACTGCTTTCTACAAGCAGTATCAATATAATGCCGACCTTGCCCCTACGCGTACCCAACTCCAGGGTATGTCGTTAGGATCAAGTGAAGGTTTTAAAGAATATGCGCAGAAATGGAGGGATCTTGCTGGAAGAGTACAACCACCTCTGACTGATCGGGAACTTGTCGATATGTTCTTGGGGACCCTGTCTGGTCCATTCTACAACCACCTAATTGGGAATTCGTTTGCTGGATTCACAGATCTTATCTTGACTGGAGAGCGAATAGAAGCTGGTATCCGGTCTGGGAAGATTCAAGAGGCTGCACCTTCTGATAAAAAGCCTCATCAGGGAAAGAAAGAATCCAATGCTGTGCACGGTAAAAAGAGCCGTCATGAGGTAGGGGCAATCCAGATCTCCAATCCCGGACCTGCTCAACAAGGACAGGGGCAGCAGCGCAAGGAGAAACGACAGTATACCAAACTCAACATGTCGCTGGATCAAGCACTACAACAAATGTTGAAGGCAGGGCTGATCACCTTAAGGGCTCCCCTTCGGAATCCAAACACTTCGGCTCCCAACTATCATCCCAACGATAGGTGCGCATATCATTCTGATAGCCCGGGGCATACTACGGACAACTGCTGGCCTCTCAAGAACAAGATCCAAGATATGATTGACGCCGGAGAGATTCAGTTTGAAGTGCCAGAGACTCCGAACATAATCACTGCTCCGTTACCCAATCGTTGAAGCCTTTGTTTATTTGAATTTTTGAGTTGTATTTTTCTTTGCTTATACAAACAATTACTGTTATAGCAAACTCTTTTATTCTATTAATGCATCGCATACGTCTGTTTTGGGAATTAATACAATTGTTTTCATTATATTCAAAATTCTTTTCATATTTTTTCTGATGATCAACTCTTGGTTAATAATTCTGAGCCTCTTGAGGGAGGATGACGAAAACGATACCACGATCGCTACAGTATGCTTTTGAACAGACCCCGCTGGTGAGGTACAGGCATTGTTTCAATCCCTAAACACTGGAGTTATAAGGATGATAATCCCTCGTCAACCCCTCTGAGCCAAAGAAGTAGGAGTTTTTATTTTCGAAAATCAAAACCCTCAATCATAACCTGGGGCAGGGTAGTCTCTCAGTTGATCCGAGTGCATAACGAATGGCACCAAAAAGAGATCCTTACAAAACGAAGAAAGACAATGATGGTTCCGAATAATCATAAGGACAGGCAGTCATTATCAACAAAAAAATCATAAATGAAAAGCCCAAAAAGTCAAAGCCAACGAAGAAGACTTACAAAACTGGGGCATCCCGCTGACTGTAATTCCAAAAAAGGAAACAGTTCAGGCAAAAAATAGGGATAACAAAATCAAAAAGAAAGAGGTCCCACAAACCCTCGACAAAAAATGATGACTGCCTATTCAGAATAAATCATCAATATCCGAACCATCACTGGAAAATCAGAACAAAGACTCAAACTAGGTCTAACGTATGATCAACTGAGTTTAGGTTTGGAGAACATCACGAAGAGCGGGTGGGTACAAATAATTTGAGCCTTTATCCTTTGTTTCTTAAACCGTGAACCAGGCCACGTTATAACCCTTAAAAGTCCTAGCTGAAGCCTGGGTTAGTTTGAAAGCATACTGTTACGAAAGGTATCCTGACTCCTTAAGGCCTACGGTAAATACGGAGTTGACATCATGTGTTTACAAACATTTACTTGTTTTATGAAAAAGAATGCATTTTCAAAATCTTCGAGACAGACATAAGCTTTGCATTTTTAACATAACTTTGTTTGCATATGACTTTTTGTTTGAACAGCATAGAAATTCGCATGACGAAAGTCTAATGAACAAGAGTATCTCCAATCAAGGGGCACGGCATGATCATGGTCTACCATCTGGGGCAGTTAAGTCAAGATCCAGAGAATCTCTCAAAAGGCCAAAAAGCCGGGGGCAAATCTCTGCCTGAGTCACTTGGGGCACTCCAGCAACGAATCTTGCACGATCAGACACCTTCTGGTAATATGGTAACACAAGCAGCCAGGGGCACCTACCTGCATTCTAAGAGCGTGGACATAGTCGAAAAATACTACGCAAAATCAAAGACCCGCTAGGTTGACACACCTAGGCAAAAATAAGGGCTTCCCGGCGAACCAAAAGGGTTCGGGCAAAATGAAGGGATGAAATGAAAAAAATCTGTACACCCGGCAAGTCGAAAAGCTGAAAAGGCGGCTTGAGCAAAAATGGGTATCCCGGTGGACTGAAAACCCGAAAGGGCGGTCCAGGCAAAAATTAGGGATCAAAGCGTACAACTATGTCCTGTCATCTTGTCACCTGCCTACCAGAAGAAGGTTTGCTCATCAACAACTATCAAGCACCTCCACAGGTATCTTCCGCTCCCACATCAGAAACAGGGGCAATAATGGATGGTCTAAGCGATCTGATTGTTCTATCCTCCAGGGTATCAAGGTAGGTTCCGTTGAAGAACATAACCAACACAGTTCAATACTTCCCCAGGAGAGTCCAATCTAGTCTCCCCAGGAAAGCTGGAATTCATATCCCCAAGCAGCAAGCTTATCCCAGTAGATTCTGGAAGCTTATCCTCTCGCAGAGCACGAACGCGTCGTCCGGCTTGGTTTAAAGAGTTATTTCCTCAACAGGATATAACTGGGTTATCCTCAGCCAAAAGCCAAGGAAAGGTCGTCGTCAACGTAGTTCTTTCCTATCCCCAGCGAAGTCCATCAATACTTCCAACATAACAACGGTATCCTCAGCAAGTTATCAACAACGCAGCAAGGCATCCCTCTTCCCACAGAGTATTGCTTCTCAGCATGGTCACTAGAGTATCTTTTCTCCCCGCAGAATCCGTCATTTGCCAAGTTCATTCCCCAACGGAGTTATCTTCTCCTACCGGTATACTTGCAACTATCATCCCCAGCGGAAGCAAAATCTATTCCTCAACATCAGCCCAGGATACGACTTCCCGGCACCCGTCAAGGATTTATTTTCTTAGACAAATATACATTCATAAACATCACATCTTCATACATTATAGCATGCATATGCGTCATACTACATGAATTTCATTAATTTTGAAGACATACAGTTCATGCATCATGATTAGGCATACAATTATGTTTTGCCTTTTCAGGAAAAAGATCAATACAAAAGCGATTACTACCAACTATCGCAATTCTCTTCTAGATATAGTTTTAGATATGACCCAGGCATGGCGACGTTCTGATACTGCTTCCAGATATCCTTCTAGATATAGTTTCAGATGTAAACCAGATTTGGTGACGTTCTGATGCTGCTTCCAGATTTCCTTCTAGATATAGTTTCAGATGTAAACCAGATTTGGTGACGTTCTGATGCTGCTTCCAGATATCCTTCTAGATATAGTTTCAGATGTAAACCAGATTTGGTGACGTTCTGATGCTGCTTCCAGAATTCCTTCCAGATATAGTTTCAGATGTAAACCAGATATGATATAGTTTCAGATGTAAACCAGATTTGGTGACGTTCTGATGCTGCTTCCAGATTTCCTTCTAGATATAGTTTCAGATGTAAACCAGATATGGCGACGTTCTGATACTGCTTCCAGATTTCCTTCTAGATATAGTTTCAGATATGACCCAGATATGGCGACGTTCTGATACTGCTTCCAGATTTCCTTCTAGATATAGTTTCGGATATGATCCAGATATGGTGACGTTCTGATGCTGCTTCCAGATTTCCTTCTAGATATAGTTTCGGATATGATCCAGATATGGTGACGTTATGATGCTGTTTCCAGATTTCCTTCCAGATATAGTTTCAGATATGACCCAGGCATGGCGACATTCTGATACTGCTTCCAGATATCCTTCTAGATATAGTTTCAGATGTAAACCAGATTTGGTGACGTTCTGATGCTGCTTCCAGATTTCCTTCTAGATATAGTTTTGGATATGATCCAGATATGGTGACGTTCTGATGCTGCTTCCAGATTTCCTTCTAGATATAGTTTCGGATATGATCCAGATATGGTGACGTTCTGATGCTGCTTCCAGATTTCCTTCCAGATTTAGTTTCAGATATGACCCATATATGGTGACGTTCTGATGCTGCTTCCAGATCTCCTTCCAGATATAGTTTCAGATGTAAACCAGATATGGCGACGTTCTGACACTTATTCCAGTTAAGGATATTTCAAGACCTAGACCGGTTCAGTTAAATCGACCCTAAGATTTTCCTGATTCTTATCCAGTCAAAGGCCTTCTCTGGTTCAGTCAGATCGGCCCTAAGATCTCCCTGATGCTTATCCAGTTGAAGATATTTCAAGACCTTGTCCAGTTCAGTTAAATCGACCCTAAGATTTTCCTGATGCTTATCCAGTCAAAGGCCTTCTCTGGTTCAGTCAGATCGACCCTAAGATCTCCCTGATGCTTATCCAGTTGAAGATATTTCAAGACCTTGTCCGGTTCAGTTAAATCGACCCTAAGATTTTCCTGATTCTTACCCAGTCAAAGGCCTCTCTGTTTCAGTCAGATCGACCCTAAGATCTCCCTGATTCTTATTCCAGTAGAAGACACCCAAGATTTTTCTCAACAAGCGTTGTTGAAGTTAAAGACACCCAAGATTTTTCTCAACAAGCGTTGTTGAAGTTAAAGTCGCCCAAGGTTCTCTTACCATTCATGCTAAGGTAGTAACCATCCCTGGTTCTTTCATCGCCGTTTGAAGCTCCAGACTCAGCTCCTGTAACCAGTCAGGACACACCAGGCATCTAAAAATCAGCTCCTACAACGTGTCAGGTACTCATTTTTTCTTTGCAGGTATGCAGGTCCTCGCTAAGGAAGCTCTTACGCAATCAAACATCCAGATGGCATCTATAAGCCCATTCCACCATCACTGCCACTATGTGAGCGCAAATTTCTGGGCACTCTAGTGTCCAATCATCTTCTACCCTCGGATTACGAAAGGCACATCAGCCAATCTGCATCCTCAGGTCTAAGAAGATTGAACAGGGGCAACTGTTGTACCCCAAAATTTGCCCTCCCATATTCTTCAAGAAATTGCCAAGCCAAGTCACAAAATTCCCCAAGGGTTGCAAATTGCAAGGGCCTCCTAAACAGTCAAAATTAGGGTTTTGAGTCTGATCAAGAAAAGGAAGTGTTCAAAGGCTCAATCAAGTCTCATATGCTTACAAACATGGTCAAGCATCCTCATATCAAGTTTCAAGGCATTCAGCTCAAAATTGCACAGTCAAAACCCTAAATTGCACTACAGTCAAACTGTAGGGGCAAAATGGTCATTTGGCAGTCAAAAGTTCAAATATTTGGTCAACATATCATTTTGAAGCCACAAACATCATTTGATCAATGCTTGATCATGATTCTCAGAATTTGGCTCAGAAAATCATCAAGATGCAAAAGTTTCCTTATTTGGACAGCTCAAAAAGTCAACTGAAATTGACCAAGGCATAACTTTCACATGGATTATCAGAAAAATTCCATCCAAAGCTCATTTTGAAGAGAAAGACATTTCCTACAACTCATCTTCATACTTCAAGTCCAAGAAATGCTCTCACAAAAAGTTATCAATTTCAACATTATAGGTCATTTTCAAAAGTCAACAAAAAGGGACTTTAAGTCAAAGGCCATAACTTGAGATTGGAATATCAAAATGACATGGGACTAAAGGCATTGGTTAAAGGACTCAAAGACCTTTCTAAAATGTCCAAGAACATGAGAAAATCTTAAAAATTGAGCAAGTTATGCATTGGAGAAGTTGGGAAATTTTTGTGAAATGGCAAAAGTCAACTATCCTTGAAACTTCAATTTTTGACAAAAGGGCCCACTTTCTTCCACTTGATTCAGCCTTGTCATGCCACACACGTGTCCCATGATTAATTTCAAGATCAAACATTGATTTTTCTATTTTATTTAATTTTTATTAATTTAATTCATTTTAAATCTTTAATAATTCAAATAAAATTTAAAAATCAATGGAATAGTGTCATTTGAATTTGGATAGCTTCCATATATCATGTGCCAACTCACAAACTCATGCTAGGGTTAGGTTGTACACCAAGTCTTGGTTTTGCTTAAAAAAAGGGAAAGTTTGTTAATGGTGAAAAACCTAGGACTAGTTTTCTCATGGGCATGGATCAAGGCCAGTTAATGACTTAATTCCCTTCCCTCATAAGTACTGAGTCTAACCCTAATCACAAGACACTGAATGTTGTGCTCAAAAGCTCATTGAAAACTTGAAAAATTGGCCATAAAACTCAAAACTGAAATCAGTGTTCTAGGTTGATTCAAGTCCTAATATTGATTCCGAAAGCTTCCTTGTGGTCCCCTGAACGCATTCCAATCAAGAACAACAACCAAAACCTCAAGAACTGGTAGATTGAACCTCAACTGTGTCCAAAAATTTCTGGGATCGTGCATCATAATTTATGCATACTTTGCCATTTTAATTCATTGATTCATGTTTGTTATGAGTTTCTGATGCTAACCATACAGTTTGATTGCGTTTTCGTGCTATATACGTGATGTTGCCATGAATACAGTCTAGGGTTTCTTGAGCTCACAATTGGGGATTCTCTTATCCTGTAAAATTGAGACACAATAGTACCAGGATCACAACCAGGAGGCTTGGACGAAGTGATTGCAATGGTCGCGCCAAATTTCTGAACCAAGGTGTGCTAATCGCTATTTTGAAAACAAGCGTGTATTGAGGGGGTTCAAAACCCCCGTTAAATATTTGTTGTTTTTTTCAGGAAAGCAAAGCAACGAAGAAGAAGACTTCGTGGCAGTCAGTGAGTGGCTCATTCAAATTTTTGCGCGCAAATTCCATTCACCGGTGTTTTTGTATTATATTATTTGTTTATCTCTATATATTCAAAACACGCAAAGTGGTTCAGTGGCACACAGATAGGCAGGTAACCAAAAGGACCTGGGTTCGATCCCAGGTCCCCCACCCCTTTCAATATCATTTTTCTAATAATGCTTGTGTGTATTCCCAGCGTCAGGATGTACCATACATCCACATTATTGTGCCATCCACGCGTCCATCAGAAGCAATCCAAGGGCTGAGATTAAAGAACACCATGAGGATGAGTCAACGCGCGCATACGTGGCCTGGAAAAGTCCACAAATCTCATGCTTAACTGGGCCAGAGTGCTAAGGCCTGTACCTCCACTTTAGGGCCTGAACCCCTCCCTGGTTTGCTTTCTCTATTTTTTTCTTATTTTTATTTTGAATTGCTATTTTATTTTCTTTATTTGTTTTAATTAAATAATTATTTTTACCATATATATAAAAATATCACAAAAAATCAGAAAAGAGGACAAATATAATAAATACTTAATTTAATTATTTTCATAAATAAATTAACATGTAAACTAACTTAGTATTAATTTAGGTTGCAACTTTAATTCTTTTCATAAAAATATAAAAAAATATAGAATTAGGTTTAATAATTTTTTATTCCTTTTTTAATTTTCTTTTTTCACCATAATATTATTTACTTTATTTATTTTCATAATTAAATTGTACATAAAAATTAGGGTTTCATTTAGTTAAAAATTTCAATATTTCTTAATAACTAAAAAATAATTAGAACTAGGGTTTGACATTTTAATTTTAATTAAATCTCTTTTTTCTATTAAATCTTAAAAATACAAAAACACCAAAAACATTCCTTTTTAATTTTTTAATTTTTTATTCCTCATTAATTCCAATTAATTAAATTCCTTAACTTTAATTTTTGCAAAAGGGTCCAACGCCCTCGTTCGTAATTTATTTAATTCGCATATTTATTTTATTTCATTCAAATAATCATGTATCTCTCCCAAAGCCATGTAACTCGGACAATTTAACTTCTCGCATTTTTATTTCTTTTGCTTTATTTACTTTCCGTCAAATCGGGTCCGGTTTAATTTTGGCGATGTGGACCCGCGCCATTTGTAATAGCCTTAGACTTACTTTTTCCACAAATATTTTTTAACTGTTAACAAAAAGCATGAAAGAATGTATGGCCAAAATAAAATCAAGCGTAGATCACCAATAAATATGACAAGACAAATGCAAATGAAAACGACACACAAATCACACACCACCCCTAGGGTACGCCTCACTGTTGCCTTGCCTCGAAAGGTGATCGTCGAGTAGAGGATGTCTTAGTAAGTCCTCATGATCCGGGAACCTGGCGTGAGGGTAGCTTCTAAGGTGTCTTCCCATTGCTCTGGTGATCACCATGTCCCTACAAACTCGAATTGACCCGAACACCCCCAACGGTGGTGCTACCTACCTCTCAATGGTGGGATGGCACTACTTTAAAAGACACTTACACAGACGAATTCCTTAGGGTAGGTAGGTTCTCGTAGATACTTGCTCTCTTCAAAAACAAACTGAAATCTTTTCACACCAACACTTTTCAAAAGCTTTCGAATCAAATTTTTCAAACACTCTGACGTACGAGTCGAACTGAAATTTTTCAAAGAAACTTTTTAAAACCCACATTGAAAAGCAAACAAACAATTTTGAAAACACATTGAGCAAGTATCTAAGAGCCCATGGATAACCATGGATAGAAAGGGTGCTAACACCTTCCCTTTCTATAATCTACCTCCCGAACCGAGAGCAATCTCTTTAAGGAATTTTTCTGTGCTTTTGTCCTTTCCATTTGGAGAAAATAAAAGACGGTGGCGACTCTTTCTTCCGCGACATTTCGCGAACCAGCTTTAAAACAGTCAGTTCCGGATCCACCGATCACATTATGGAAGGTAGTTTATTGTCGAGATTTTTGTTATTCCAATGGATGGTAGCCTTGTCATTATGGAAGGTAGTTTTTTGTTACTCCAATGGATGGTATCCTTGTCATTATTGAAGGTAGTCTATTGTCGATATCTTTGTTACTCCAATGGATGATAGCCTTGTCATTATGCAAGGTAGTCTGTTGTTCAGATTTTTGTTACTCCAATGGACGGTAGCCTTGTCATTATAGAAGGTAGTCTGTTGTTGATATTTTTGTTACTCCAATGAATGGTAGCCTTGTCAATAGGGAAGGTAGTCCGTCGTTAAGATTTCTGTTACTCCAGTGGATTATAGCCTTGTCATTATGGAAGGTAGTCTGTTGTTCAGATTTTTGTTACTCCAATGGATGGTAGCCTTGTCATTATGGAAGGTAGTCTGTTGTCGATATTTTTGTTACTCCAATGAATGGTAGCCTTGTCAATAGGGAAGGTAGTCTTTTGTTAAGATTTCTGTTACTCCAGTGGATTATAGCCTTGTCATTAAGGAAGGTAGTGTGTTGTTCAAATTTTTGTTACTTAAATGGATAGTTCCCTTCTCATTATGGAAGGTAGTCTGTTGTCGAGATTTTTGTTATTCCATTGGATGGTAGCCTTGTCATTACGGAAGGTAGTCTGTTGTCGAGATTTTTGATACTCCAATGGATGATAGCCTTGTCATTACGGAAGGTAGTCTGTTGTCAAGATTTTTGTTACCCCAATAGATGGTAGCCTTGTAATTATGGAAGGTAGTCTGTTGTCAAGATTTTTGTTACTCCAATAGATGGTAGCCTTGTCATTATGGAAGGTAGTCTGTCGTAGAGATTTCTGTTACTCCAATGGATTGTAGCCTTGTCATTATGGAAGGTAGTCTGTTGTTCAGATTTTTTTTACTCCAATGGATTGTAGCCTTGTCATTATGGAAGGTAGTCTGTTGTCGAGAATTTTTTTATTCCATTGGACGGTAGCCTTGTCATTATGAGAGGTAGTCTGTTGTCGAGAGTTTTGTTACTCCAATGGATGGTAGCCTTGTTATTATGGAAGGTAGTCTGTTGTAGAGATTTTGTTACTCCAATGTATGGTAGCCTTGTCATTATGGAACATAGTCTGTTGTTGATATTTTTGTTACTCCAATGGATGGTAGCCTTGTCATTATGGAAGGCAGTCTGTTATCGATATTTTTGTTACTCCAATGGATGGTAGCCTTGTCATTGTTTAAGTTAGTCTGTTGTCGAGATTTTTGTTATTCCAATGGATGGTAGCTTTGTTATTATGGAAGGTAGTCTGTTGTCGATATTTTTGTTACTCCAATGGATGGTATCCTTGTAATTATGGAAGGTAGTCTGTTGTCAATATTTTTGTTACTCCAATGGATGGTAGCCTTGTCATTATGGAATGTAGTCTATTGTCGAGATTTTTGTTATTCCAATGGATGGTAGCCTTGTCATTATGGAAGGTAGTTTTTTGTTACTCCAATGGATGGTAGCCTTGTCATTATTGAAGGTAGTATATTGTCGACATCTTTGTTACTCCAATGGATGATAGCCTTGTCATTATGCAAGGTATTCTGTTGTTCAGATTTTTGTTACTCCAATGGATGGTAGCCTTGTCATTATGGAAGGTAGTCTATTGTCGATATTTTTGTTACTCCAATGGATGGTAGCATTGTAATTATGGAATGTAGTCTGTTGTCAATATTTTTGTTACTCCAATGGATGGTAGCCTTGTCATTAGGGAAGGTAGTTTATTGTCGAGATTTTTGTTATTCCAATGGATGGTAGCCTTGTCATTATGGAAGGTAGTTTTTTGTTACTCCAATGGATGGTATCCTTGTCATTATTGAAGGTAGTCTATTGTCGATATCTTTGTTACTCCAATGGATGATAGCCTTGTCATTATGCAAGGTAGTCTGTTGTTCAGATTTTTGTTACTCCAATGGATGGTAGCCTTGTCATTATAGAAGGTAGTCTGTTGTTGATATTTTTGTTACTCCAATGAATGGTAGCCTTGTCAATAGGGAAGGTAGTCTGTCGTTAAGATTTCTGTTACTCCAGTGGATTATAGCCTTGTCATTATGGAAGGTAGTCTGTTGTTCAGATTTTTGTTACTCCAATGGATGGTAGCCTTGTCATTATTGAAGGTAGTCTGTTGTCGATATTTTTGTTACTCCAATGAATGGTAGCCTTGTCAATAGGGAAGGTAGTCTTTTGTTAAGATTTCTGTTACTCCAGTGGATTATAGCCTTGTCATTAAGGAAGGTAGTGTGTTGTTCAAATTTTTGTTACTTAAATGGATAGTTCCCTTCTCATTATGGAAGGTAGTCTGTTGTCGAGATTTTTGTTATTCCATTGGATGGTAGCCTTGTCATTACGGAAGGTAGTCTGTTGTCGAGATTTTTGATACTCCAATGGATGATAGCCTTGTCATTACGGAAGGTAGTCTGTTGTCAAGATTTTTGTTACCCCAATAGATGGTAGCCTTGTAATTATGGAAGGTAGTCTGTTGTCAAGATTTTTGTTACTCCAATAGATGGTAGCCTTGTCATTATGGAAGGTAGTCTGTCGTAGAGATTTCTGTTACTCCAATGGATTGTAGCCTTGTCATTATGGAAGGTAGTCTGTTGTTCAGATTTTTTTTACTCCAATGGATTGTAGCCTTGTCATTATGGAAGGTAGTCTGTTGTCGAGAATTTTTTTATTCCATTGGACGGTAGCCTTGTCATTATGAGAGGTAGTCTGTTGTCGAGAGTTTTGTTACTCCAATGGATGGTAGCCTTGTTATTATGGAAGGTAGTCTGTTGTAGAGATTTTGTTACTCCAATGTATGGTAGCCTTGTCATTATGGAACATAGTCTGTTGTTGATATTTTTGTTACTCCAATGGATGGTAGCCTTGTCATTATGGAAGGCAGTCTGTTATCGATATTTTTGTTACTCCAATGGATGGTAGCCTTGTCATTGTTTAAGTTAGTCTGTTGTCGAGATTTTTGTTATTCCAATGGATGGTAGCTTTGTTATTATGGAAGGTAGTCTGTTGTCGATATTTTTGTTACTCCAATGGATGGTATCCTTGTAATTATGGAAGGTAGTCTGTTGTCAATATTTTTGTTACTCCAATGGATGGTAGCCTTGTCATTATGGAATGTAGTCTATTGTCGAGATTTTTGTTATTCCAATGGATGGTAGCCTTGTCATTATGGAAGGTAGTTTTTTGTTACTCCAATGGATGGTAGCCTTGTCATTATTGAAGGTAGTATATTGTCGACATCTTTGTTACTCCAATGGATGATAGCCTTGTCATTATGCAAGGTATTCTGTTGTTCAGATTTTTGTTACTCCAATGGATGGTAGCCTTGTCATTATGGAAGGTAGTCTATTGTCGATATTTTTGTTACTCACTTGGATGGTAGCATTGTAATTATGGAATGTAGTCTGTTGTCAATATTTTTGTTACTCCAATGGATGGTAGCCTTGTCATTAGGGAAGGTAGTTTATTGTCGAGATTTTTGTTATTCCAATGGATGGTAGCCTTGTCATTATGGAAGGTAGTTTTTTGTTACTCCAATGGATGGTATCCTTGTCATTATTGAAGGTAGTCTATTGTCGATATCTTTGTTACTCCAATGGATGATAGCCTTGTCATTATGCAAGGTAGTCTGTTGTTCAGATTTTTGTTACTCCAATGGATGGTAGCCTTGTCATTATAGAAGGTAGTCTGTTGTTGATATTTTTGTTACTCCAATGAATGGTAGCCTTGTCAATAGGGAAGGTAGTCTGTCGTTAAGATTTCTGTTACTCCAGTGGATTATAGCCTTGTCATTATGGAAGGTAGTCTGTTGTTCAGATTTTTGTTACTCCAATGGATGGTAGCCTTGTCATTATTGAAGGTAGTCTGTTGTCGATATTTTTGTTACTCCAATGAATGGTAGCCTTGTCAATAGGGAAGGTAGTCTTTTGTTAAGATTTCTGTTACTCCAGTGGATTATAGCCTTGTCATTAAGGAAGGTAGTGTGTTGTTCAGATTTTTGTTACTTAAATGGATAGTTCCCTTCTCATTATGGAAGGTAGTGTGTTGTCGAGATTTTTGTCATTCCATTGGATGGTAGCCTTGTCATTACGGAAGGTAGTCTGTTGTCGAGATTTTTGATACTCCAATGGATGATAGCCTTGTCATTACGGAAGGTAGTCTGTTGTCAAGATTTTTGTTACCCCAATAGATGGTAGCCTTGTAATTATGGAAGGTAGTCTGTTGTCAAGATTTTTGTTACTCCAATAGATGGTAGCCTTGTCATTATGGAAGGTAGTCTGTCGTAGAGATTTCTGTTACTCCAATGGATTGTAGCCTTGTCATTATGGAAGGTAGTCTGTTGTCCAGATTTTTTTTACTCCAATGGATGGTAGCCTTGTCATTATGGAAGGTAGTCTGTTGTCGATAATTTTTTTATTCCATTGGACGGTAGCCTTGTCATTATGGAAGGTAGTCTGTTGTCGAGAGTTTTGTTACTCCAATGGATGGTAGCCTTGTCATTATGGAAGGTAGTCTGTTGTAGAGATTTTGTTACTCTAATGTATGGTAGCCTTGTCATTATGGAACATAGTCTGTTGTTGATATTTTTGTTACTCCAATGGATGGTAGCCTTGTCATTATGGAAGGCAGTCTGTTATCGATATTTTTGTTACTCCAATGGATGGTAGCCTTGTCATTGTTTAAGTTAGTCTGTTGTCGAGATTTTTGTTATTCCAATGGATGGTAGCTTTGTTATTATGGAAGGTAGTCTGTTGTCGATATTTTTGTTACTCCAATGGATGGTATCCTTGTAATTATGGAAGGTAGTCTGTTGTCAATATTTTTTTTACTCCAATGGATGGTAGCCTTGTCATTATGGAATGTAGTCTATTGTCGAGATTTTTGTTATTCCAATGGATGGTAGCCTTGTCATTATGGAAGGTAGTTTTTTGTTACTCCAATGGATGGTAGCCTTGTCATTATTGAAGGTAGTATATTGTCGACATCTTTGTTACTCCAATGGATGATAGCCTTGTCATTATGCAAGGTAGTCTGTTGTTCAGATTTTTGTTACTCCAATGGATGGTAGCCTTGTCATTATGGAAGGTAGTCTGTTGTCGATATTTTTGTTACTCCAATGGATGGTAGCATTGTAATTATGGAATGTAGTCTGTTGTCAATATTTTTGTTACTCCAATGGATGGTAGCCTTGTCATTAGGGAAGGTAGTTTATTGTCGAGATTTTTGTTATTCCAATGGATGGTAGCCTTGTCATTATGGAAGGTAGTTTTTTGTTACTCCAATGGATGGTATCCTTGTCATTATTGAAGGTAGTCTATTGTCGATATCTTTGTTACTCCAATGGATGATAGCCTTGTCATTATGCAAGGTAGTCTGTTGTTCAGATTTTTGTTACTCCAATGGATGGTAGCCTTGTCATTATAGAAGGTAGTCTGTTGTTGATATTTTTGTTACTCCAATGAATGGTATCCTTGTCAATAGGGAAGGTAGTCTGTCGTTAAGATTTCTGTTACTCCAGTGGATTATAGCCTTGTCATTATGGAAGGTAGTCTGTTGTTCAGATTTTTGTTACTCCAATGGATGGTTGCCTTATCATTATGGAAGGTAGTCTGATGTCGATATTTTTGTTATTCCATTGGATGGTAGCCTTGTCATTACGGAAGGTAGTCTGTTGTCGAGATTTTTGATACTCCAATGGATGATAGCCTTGTCATTACTGAAGATAGTCTATTGTCAAGATTTTTGTTACCCTAATGGATGGTAGCCTTGTAATTATGGAAGGTAGTCTGTTGTCAATATTTTTGTTACTCCAATGGATGTTAGCCTTGTAATTACGGAAGGTAGTCTGTTGTCAATATTTTTGTTACTCCAATGGATGGTAGCCTTGTCATTATTGAAGGTAGTCTATTGTCGAGATTTTTGTTATTCCAATGGATGGTAGCCTTGTCATTATGGAAGGTAGTTTTTTGTTACTCCAATGGATGATAGCCTTGTCATTATGCAAGGTAGTCAGTTGTTCAAATTTTTGTTACTCCAATGGATGGTAGCCTTGTCATTATGGAAGGTAGTCTGTTGTCGATATTTTTGTTACTCCAATGAATGGTAGCCTTGTCAATAGGGAAGGTAGTCTTTTGTTAAGATTTCTGTTACTCCAGTGGATTATAGCCTTGTCATTAAGGAAGGTAGTGTGTTGTTCAGATTTTTGTTACTTAAATGGATAGTTCCCTTCTCATTATGGAAGGTAGTCTGTTGTCGAGATTTTTGTCATTCCATTGGATGGTAGCCTTGTCATTACGGAAGGTAGTCTGTTGTCGAGATTTTTGATACTCCAATGGATGATAGCCTTGTCATTACGGAAGGTAGTCTGTTGTCAAGATTTTTGTTACCCCAATAGATGGTAGCCTTGTAATTATGGAAGGTAGTCTGTTGTCAAGATTTTTGTTACTCCAATAGATGGTAGCCTTGTCATTATGGAAGGTAGTCTGTCGTAGAGATTTCTGTTACTCCAATGGATTGTAGCCTTGTCATTATGGAAGGTAGTCTGTTGTCCAGATTTTTTTACTCCAATGGATGGTAGCCTTGTCATTATGGAAGGTAGTCTGTTGTCGAGAATTTTTTTATTCCATTGGACGGTAGCCTTGTCATTATGGAAGGTAGTCTGTTGTCGAGAGTTTTGTTACTCCATTGGATGGTAGCCTTGTCATTATGGAAGGTAGTCTGTTGTAGAGATTTTGTTACTCTAATGTATGGTAGCCTTGTCATTATGGAACATAGTCTGTTGTTGATATTTTTGTTACTCCAATGGATGGTAGCCTTGTCATTATGGAAGGCAGTCTGTTATCGATATTTTTGTTACTCCAATGGATGGTAGCCTTGTCATTGTTTAAGTTAGTCTGTTGTCGAGATTTTTGTTATTCCAATGGATGGTAGCTTTGTTATTATGGAAGGTAGTCTGTTGTCGATATTTTTGTTACTCCAATGGATGGTATCCTTGTAATTATGGAAGGTAGTCTGTTGTCAATATTTTTGTTACTCCAATGGATGGTAGCCTTGTCATTATGGAATGTAGTCTATTGTCGAGATTTTTGTTATTCCAATGGATGGTAGCCTTGTCATTATGGAAGGTAGTTTTTTGTTACTCCAATGGATGGTAGCCTTGTCATTATTGAAGGTAGTATATTGTCGACATCTTTGTTACTCCAATGGATGATAGCCTTGTCATTATGCAAGGTAGTCTGTTGTTCAGATTTTTGTTACTCCAATGGATGGTAGCCTTGTCATTATGGAAGGTAGTCTGTTGTCGATATTTTTGTTACTCCAATGGATGGTAGCATTGTAATTATGGAATGTAGTCTGTTGTCAATATTTTTGTTACTCCAATGGATGGTAGCCTTGTCATTAGGGAAGGTAGTTTATTGTCGAGATTTTTGTTATTCCAATGGATGGTAGCCTTGTCATTATGGAAGGTAGTTTTTTATTACTCCAATGGATGGTATCCTTGTCATTATTGAAGGTAGTCTATTGTCGATATCTTTGTTACTCCAATGGATGATAGCCTTGTCATTATGCAAGGTAGTCTGTTGTTCAGATTTTTGTTACTCCAATGGATGGTAGCCTTGTCATTATAGAAGGTAGTCTGTTGTTGATATTTTTGTTACTCCAATGAATGGTATCCTTGTCAATAGGGAAGGTAGTCTGTCGTTAAGATTTCTGTTACTCCAGTGGATTATAGCCTTGTCATTATGGAAGGTAGTCTGTTGTTCAGATTTTTGTTACTCCAATGGATGGTTGCCTTATCATTATGGAAGGTAGTCTGATGTCGATATTTTTGTTATTCCATTGGATGGTAGCCTTGTCATTACGGAAGGTAGTCTGTTGTCGAGATTTTTGATACTCCAATGGATGATAGCCTTGTCATTACTGAAGATAGTCTATTGTCAAGATTTTTGTTACCCTAATGGATGGTAGCCTTGTAATTATGGAAGGTAGTCTGTTGTCAATATTTTTGTTACTCCAATGGATGTTAGCCTTGTAATTACGGAAGGTAGTCTGTTGTCAATATTTTTGTTACTCCAATGGATGGTAGCCTTGTCATTATTGAAGGTAGTCTATTGTCGAGATTTTTGTTATTCCAATGGATGGTAGCCTTGTCATTATGGAAGGTAGTTTTTTGTTACTCCAATGGATGATAGCCTTGTCATTATGCAAGGTAGTCAGTTGTTCAGATTTTTGTTACTCCAATGGATGGTAGCCTTGTCATTATGGAAGGTAGTCTGTTGTCGATATTTTTGTTACTCCAATGAATGGTAGCCTTGTCAATAGGGAAGGTAGTCTTTTGTTAAGATTTCTGTTACTCCAGTGGATTATAGCCTTGTCATTAAGGAAGGTAGTGTGTTGTTCAGATTTTTGTTACTTAAATGGATAGTTCCCTTCTCATTATGGAAGGTAGTCTGTTGTCGAGATTTTTGTCATTCCATTGGATGGTAGCCTTGTCATTACGGAAGGTAGTCTGTTGTCGAGATTTTTGATACTCCAATGGATGATAGCCTTGTCATTACGGAAGGTAGTCTGTTGTCAAGATTTTTGTTACCCCAATAGATGGTAGCCTTGTAATTATGGAAGGTAGTCTGTTGTCAAGATTTTTGTTACTCCAATAGATGGTAGCCTTGTCATTATGGAAGGTAGTCTGTCGTAGAGATTTCTGTTACTCCAATGGATTGTAGCCTTGTCATTATGGAAGGTAGTCTGTTGTCCAGATTTTTTTACTCCAATGGATGGTAGCCTTGTCATTATGGAAGGTAGTCTGTTGTCGAGAATTTTTTTATTCCATTGGACGGTAGCCTTGTCATTATGGAAGGTAGTCTGTTGTCGAGAGTTTTGTTACTCCATTGGATGGTAGCCTTGTCATTATGGAAGGTAGTCTGTTGTAGAGATTTTGTTACTCTAATGTATGGTAGCCTTGTCATTATGGAACATAGTCTGTTGTTGATATTTTTGTTACTCCAATGGATGGTAGCCTTGTCATTATGGAAGGCAGTCTGTTATCGATATTTTTGTTACTCCAATGGATGGTAGCCTTGTCATTGTTTAAGTTAGTCTGTTGTCGAGATTTTTGTTATTCCAATGGATGGTAGCTTTGTTATTATGGAAGGTAGTCTGTTGTCGATATTTTTGTTACTCCAATGGATGGTATCCTTGTAATTATGGAAGGTAGTCTGTTGTCAATATTTTTGTTACTCCAATGGATGGTAGCCTTGTCATTATGGAATGTAGTCTATTGTCGAGATTTTTGTTATTCCAATGGATGGTAGCCTTGTCATTATGGAAGGTAGTTTTTTGTTACTCCAATGGATGGTAGCCTTGTCATTATTGAAGGTAGTATATTGTCGACATCTTTGTTACTCCAATGGATGATAGCCTTGTCATTATGCAAGGTAGTCTGTTGTTCAGATTTTTGTTACTCCAATGGATGGTAGCCTTGTCATTATGGAAGGTAGTCTGTTGTCGATATTTTTGTTACTCCAATGGATGGTAGCATTGTAATTATGGAATGTAGTCTGTTGTCAATATTTTTGTTACTCCAATGGATGGTAGCCTTGTCATTAGGGAAGGTAGTTTATTGTCGAGATTTTTGTTATTCCAATGGATGGTAGCCTTGTCATTATGGAAGGTAGTTTTTTATTACTCCAATGGATGGTATCCTTGTCATTATTGAAGGTAGTCTATTGTCGATATCTTTGTTACTCCAATGGATGATAGCCTTGTCATTATGCAAGGTAGTCTGTTGTTCAGATTTTTGTTACTCCAATGGATGGTAGCCTTGTCATTATAGAAGGTAGTCTGTTGTTGATATTTTTGTTACTCCAATGAATGGTATCCTTGTCAATAGGGAAGGTAGTCTGTCGTTAAGATTTCTGTTACTCCAGTGGATTATAGCCTTGTCATTATGGAAGGTAGTCTGTTGTTCAGATTTTTGTTACTCCAATGGATGGTTGCCTTATCATTATGGAAGGTAGTCTGATGTCGATATTTTTGTTATTCCATTGGATGGTAGCCTTGTCATTACGGAAGGTAGTCTGTTGTCGAGATTTTTGATACTCCAATGGATGATAGCCTTGTCATTACTGAAGATAGTCTATTGTCAAGATTTTTGTTACCCTAATGGATGGTAGCCTTGTAATTATGGAAGGTAGTCTATTGTCAATATTTTTGTTACTCCAATGGATGTTAGCCTTGTAATTACGGAAGGTAGTCTGTTGTCAATATTTTTGTTACTCCAATGGATGGTAGCCTTGTCATTATTGAAGGTAGTCTATTGTCGAGATTTTTGTTATTCCAATGGATGGTAGCCTTGTCATTATGGAAGGTAGTTTTTTGTTACTCCAATGGATGATAGCCTTGTCATTATGCAAGGTAGTCAGTTGTTCAGATTTTTGTTACTCCAATGGATGGTAGCCTTGTCATTATGGAAGGTAGTCTGTTGTCGATATTTTTGTTACTCCAATGAATGGTAGCCTTGTCAATAGGGAAGGTAGTCTTTTGTTAAGATTTCTGTTACTCCAGTGGATTATAGCCTTGTCATTAAGGAAGGTAGTGTGTTGTTCAGATTTTTGTTACTTAAATGGATAGTTCCCTTCTCATTATGGAAGGTAGTCTGTTGTCGAGATTTTTGTTATTCCATTGGATGGTAGCCTTGTCATTACGGAAGGTAGTCTGTTGTCGAGATTTTTGATACTCCAATGGATGATAGCCTTGTCATTACGGAAGGTAGTCTGTTGTCAAGATTTTTGTTACCCCAATAGATGGTAGCCTTGTAATTATGGAAGGTAGTCTGTTGTCAAGATTTTTTTTACTCCAATAGATGGTAGCCTTGTCATTATGGAAGGTAGTCTGTCGTAGAGATTTCTGTTACTCCAATGGATTGTAGCCTTGTCATTATGGAAGGTAGTCTGTTGTTCAGATTTTTTTTACTCCAATGGATGGTAGCCTTGTCATTATGGAAGGTAGTCTGTTGTCGAGAATTTTTTTATTCCATTGGACGGTAGCCTTGTCATTATGGAAGGTAGTCTGTTGTCGAGAGTTTTGTTACTCCAATGGATGGTAGCCTTGTCATTATGGAAGGTAGTCTGTTGTAGAGATTTTGTTACTCCAATGTATGGTAGCCTTGTCATTATGGAACATAGTCTGTTGTTGATATTTTTGTTACTCCAATGGATGGTAGCCTTGTCATTATGGAAGGCAGTCTGTTATCGATATTTTTGTTACTCCAATAGATGGTAGCCTTGTCATTGTTTAAGTTAGTCTGTTGTCGAGATTTTTGTTATTCCAATGGATGGTAGCTTTGTTATTATGGAAGGTAGTCTGTTGTCGATATTTTTGTTACTCCAATGGATGGTATCCTTGTAATTATGGAAGGTAGTCTGTTGTCAATATTTTTGTTACTCCAATGGATGGTAGCCTTGTCATTATGGAATGTAGTCTATTGTCGAGATTTTTATTATTCCAATGGATGGTAGCCTTGTCATTATGGAAGGTAGTTTTTTGTTACTCCAATGGATGGTAGCCTTGTCATTATTGAAGTTAGTATATTGTCGACATCTTTGTTACTCCAATGGATGATAGCCTTGTCATTATGCAAGGTAGTTTGTTGTTCAGATTTTTGTTACTCCAATGGATGGTAGCCTTGTCATTATGGAAGGTAGTCTATTGTCGATATTTTTGTTACTCCAATGGATGGTAGCATTGTAATTATGGAATGTAGTCTGTTGTCAATATTTTTGTTACTCCAATGGATGGTAGCCTTGTCATTATGGAAGGTAGTTTATTGTCGAGATTTTTGTTATTCCAATGGATGATAGCCTTGTCATTATGCAAGGTAGTCTGTTGTTCAGATTTTTGTTACTCCAATGGATGGTAGCCTTGTCATTATAGAAGGTAGTCTGTTGTTGATATTTTTGTTACTCCAATGAATGGTAGCCTTGTCAATAGGGAAGGTAGTCTGTCGTTAAGATTTCTGTTACTCCAGTGGATTATAGCCTTGTCATTATGGAAGGTAGTCTGTTGTTCAGATTTTTGTTACTCCAATGAATGGTTGCCTTATCATTATGGAAGGTAGTCTGATGTCGAGATTTTTGTTATTCCATTGGATGGTAGCCTTGTCATTACGGAAGGTAGTCTGTTGTCGAGATTTTTGATACTCCAATGGATGATAGCCTTGTCATTACAGAAGATAGTCTATTGTCAAGATTTTTGTTACCCTAATGGATGGTAGCCTTGTAATTATGGAAGGTAGTCTGTTGTCGATATTTTTGTTACTCCAATGGATGTTAGCCTTGTAATTATGGAAGGTAGTCTATTGTCAATATTTTTGTTACTCCAATGGATGGTAGCCTTGTCATTATTGAAGGTAGTCTATTGTCAAGATTTTTGTTATTCCAATGGATGGTAGCCTTGTCATTATGGAAGGTAGTTTTTTGTTACTCCAATGGATGATAGCCTTGTCATTATGCAAGGTAGTCTGTTGTTCAGATTTTTGTTACTCCAATGGATGGTAGCCTTGTCATTATGGAAGGTAGTCTGTTGTCGATATTTTTGTTACTCCAATGAATGGTAGCCTTGTCAATAGGGAAGGTAGTCTGTCGTTAAGATTTCTGTTACTCCAGTGGATTATAGCCTTCTTATTATGGAAGGTAGTGTGTTGTTCAGATTTTTGTTACTTAAATGGATGGTTCCCTTCTCATTATGGAAGGTAGTCTGCTGTCGAGATTTTTGTTATTCCATTGGATGGTAGCCTTGTCATTACGGAAGGTAGTCTGTTGTCGAGATTTTTGATACTCCAATGGATGATAGCCTTGTCATTACGGAAGGTAGTCTGTTGTCAAGATTTTTGTTACCCCAATAGATGGTAGCCTTGTAATTATGGAAGGTAGTCTGTTGTCAAGATTTTTGTTACTCCAATAGATGGTAGCCTTGTCATTATGGAAGGTAGTCTGTCGTAGAGATTTCTGTTACTCCAATGGATTGTAGCCTTGTCATTATGGAAGATAGTCTGTTGTTCAGATTTTTTTACTCCAATGGATGGTAGCCTTGTCATTATGGAAGGTAGTCTGTTGTCGAGAATTTTTTTATTCCATTGGACGGTAGCCTTGTAATTATGGAAGGTAGTCTGTTATCGAGAGTTTTGTTACTCCAATGGATGGTAGCCTTGTCATTATGGAAGGTAGTCTGTTGTAGAGATTTTGTTACTCCAATGGATGGTAGCCTTGTCATTATGGAACATAGTCTGTTGTTGATATTTTTGTTACTCCAATGGATGGTAGCCTTGTCATTATGGAAGGCAATCTGTTATCGATATTTTTGTGACTCCAATGGATGGTAGCCTGGTCATTGTTTAAGTTAGTCTGTTGTCGAGATTTTTTTTTACCCCAATGGATGGTAGCCTTGTAATTATGGAAGGTAGTCTGTTGTCGATATTTTTTTTACTCCAATGGATGGTAGCCTTGTAATTATGGAAGGTAGTCTGTTGTCAATATTTTTGTTACTCCAATGGATGGTGGCCTTGTCATTATTGAAGGTAGTCTATTGTCGAGATTTTTGTTATTCCAATGGATGGTAGACTTGTCATTATGGAAGGTATTTTTTTGTCACTCCAATGGATGGTAGCCTTGTCATTATTAAAGGTAGTCTATTCTCGATATCTTTGTTACTCCAATGGATGATAGCCTTGTCATTATGCAAGGTAGTCTGTTGTTCAAATTTTTGTTACTCCAGTGGATGGTAGCCTTGTCATTATGGAAGGTAGTCTGTTGTCGATATTTTTGTTACTCTAGAGGATTGTAGCCTTTTCATTATGGATTGTAGTCTATCATTGAGGTTTATGTTACTCCAATGGATTGTAGCCTTGTCATTATGGAAGGTAGTCTGTTGTCGAGATTTTAGTTATTCCATTGGATGGTAGCCTTTTCATTATGGAAGGTAGTCTGTCGTTGAGATTTCTGTTACTCCAATGGATGGTAGCCTTGTCATTATGGAAGGTAGTCTGTTTTTCAGATTTTTGTTACTCCAATGGATGATAGCCTTGTAAGTATTGAAGGTAGTCTATTGTCGAGATTTTTGTTATTCCAATGGATGGTAGCCTTTTCATTATGGAAGGTAGTCTTATGTCGAGATTTTTGTTACTCCAATGGATGGTAGCCTTGTCATTATGGAAGGTAGTTTGTTGTCGAGATATTTTTTACCCCAATGGATGGTAGCCTTGTAATTATGGAAGGTAGTCAGAGGTCGAGATTTTTGTTACTCCAATGCATGGTAGCCTTGTCATTATGGAAGGTAGTCTGTCATTAATATTTCTGTTATTCCAATGGATTGTAGCCTTGTCATTATGGAAGGTAGTTTATTGTTCAGATTTTTGTTACTCCAATGGATGGTAGCCTTGTCATTATGGAAGGTAGTCTGTTGTCGATATTTTTGTTACTCCAATGGATGGTAGCCTTGTCATTATGGAAGGTAGTCTTTTGTCGATATTTTTGTTACTCCAATGGATGGTAGCCTTGTCATTATTGAAGGTAGTCTGTTGTTGATATCTTTGTTACTCCAATGGATGACAACCTTATCATTATGCAAGGTAGACTGTTATTCAGATTTTTGTTACTCTAATGGATGGTAGCCTTGTCATTATGGAAGGTAGTCTATTGTCGAGATTTTTGTTATTCCAATGGATGGTAGCCTTTTCATTATTGAAGGTAGTCAGTTGCCGAGATTTTTGTTACTCCAATGCATGGTAGCCTGGTCATTATGGATGGTAGTCTATCATTGAGATTTCTGTTACTCCAATGGATTGTAGCCTTGTTATTATGGAAGGTAGTTTGTTGTTCTGATTTTTTTTACTCCAATGGATGGTAGCCTTGTCATTATGGAAGGTAGTCTATTGTCGAGATTTTGTTATCCCAATGGATGGTAGCCTTGTAATTATGGAAGGTAGTCTGTTGTCGAGATTTTTGTTACTCCAATGGGTGGTAGCGTAGTCATTAAGGAAGGTAGTCTGTTGTTGAGATTTCTGTTACTCCAATAGATTTAAGCCTTGTCATCATGGAAGGTAGTTTGTTGTTCAGATTTTTCTTACTCCAATGGATGGTAGCCGTGTCATTATGGAACATAGTCTATTGTCGAGATTTTTGTTATTTCAATGGATTGTAACTAGCTCATTATAGAAGGTAGTCTTTTGTCTAGATTTTTGTTACTCCAATGGATGGTAGCCTTGTCATTATTGAAGGTAGTCTGTTGTCGATATCTTTGATTACTCCAATGGATGATAGCCATATCATTATATAAGGTAGTCTGTTATTCAGATTTACGTTACTCCAACGGATGGTAGCCTTGTCATTATGGAAGGTAGTCTGTTGTCGAGATTTTAGTTATTCCATTGGATGGTAGCCTTGCCATTATGGAAGGTAGTCTGTTGTTGAGATTTCTGTTACTCCAATGGATGGTAGCCTTGTCATTATGGAAGGTAGTTTGTTTTTCAGATTTTTGTTACTCCAATGGATGATCGCCTTGTTAGTATTGAAGGTAGTCTATGGTCGAGATTTTTGTTATTCCAATGGATGGTAGCCTTTTCATTATGGAAGGTAGTCTATTGTCGAGATTTTTGTTACTCCAATGGATGGTAGCCTTGTCATTATGGAAGGTAGTTTGTTGTCGAGATATTTTTTACCCCAATGGATGGTAGCCTTGTAATTATGGAAGGTAGTCAGAGGTCGAGATTTTTGTTACTCCAATGCATGGTAGCCTTGTCATTATGGAAGGTAGTCTGTCATTAATATTTCTGTTATTCCAATGGATTGTAGCCTTGTCATTATGGAAGGTAGTTTATTGTTCAGATTTTTGTTACTCCAATGGATGGTAGCCTTGTCATTATGGAAGGTAGTCTGTTGTCGATATTTTTGTTACTCCAATGGATGGTAGCCTTGTCATTATGGAAGGTAGTCTTTTGTCGATATTTTTGTTACTCCAATGGATGGTAGCCTTGTCATTATTGAAGGTAGTCTGTTGTTGATATCTTTGTTACTCCAATGGATGACAACCTTATCATTATGCAAGGTAGACTGTTATTCAGATTTTTGTTACTCTAATGGATGGTAGCCTTGTCATTATGGAAGGTAGTCTATTGTCGAGATTTTTGTTATTCCAATGGATGGTAGCCTTTTCATTATTGAAGGTAGTCAGTTGCCGAGATTTTTGTTACTCCAATGCATGGTAGCCTGGTCATTATGGATGGTAGTCTATCATTGAGATTTCTGTTACTCCAATGGATTGTAGCCTTGTTATTATGGAAGGTAGTTTGTTGTTCTGATTTTTTTTACTCCAATGGATGGTAGCCTTGTCATTATGGAAGGTAGTCTATTGTCGAGATTTTGTTATCCCAATGGATGGTAGCCTTGTAATTATGGAAGGTAGTCTGTTGTCGAGATTTTTGTTACTCCAATGGGTGGTAGCGTAGTCATTAAGGAAGGTAGTCTGTTGTTGAGATTTCTGTTACTCCAATAGATTTAAGCCTTGTCATCATGGAAGGTAGTTTGTTGTTCAGATTTTTCTTACTCCAATGGATGGTAGCCGTGTCATTATGGAACATAGTCTATTGTCGAGATTTTTGTTATTTCAATGGATTGTAACTAGCTCATTATAGAAGGTAGTCTTTTGTCTAGATTTTTGTTACTCCAATGGATGGTAGCCTTGTCATTATTGAAGGTAGTCTGTTGTCGATATCTTTGATTACTCCAATGGATGATAGCCATATCATTATATAAGGTAGTCTGTTATTCAGATTTACGTTACTCCAACGGATGGTAGCCTTGTCATTATGGAAGGTAGTCTGTTGTCGAGATTTTAGTTATTCCATTGGATGGTAGCCTTGCCATTATGGAAGGTAGTCTGTTGTTGAGATTTCTGTTACTCCAATGGATGGTAGCCTTGTCATTATGGAAGGTAGTTTGTTTTTCAGATTTTTGTTACTCCAATGGATGATCGCCTTGTTAGTATTGAAGGTAGTCTATGGTCGAGATTTTTGTTATTCCAATGGATGGTAGCCTTTTCATTATGGAAGGTAGTCTATTGTCGAGATTTTTGTTACTCAAATGGATGGTAGCCTTGTCATTATGGAAGGTAGTTTGTTGTCGAGATATTTGTTACCTCAATGGATGGTAGCCTTGTAATTATGGAAGGTAGTCAGAGGTCGAGATTTTTGTTACTCCAATTCATGGTAGCCTTGTCATTATGGAAGGTAGTCTGTCATTGATATTTCTGTTACTCCAATGGATTGTAGCCTTGTCATTAGGGAAGGTAGTTTGTTGTTCAGATTTTTGTTACTCCAATGGATTGTAGCCTTGTCATTATGGAAGGTAGTCTGTTGTCGATATTTTTGTTACTCCAATGGATGGTAGCCTTGTCATTATGGAAGGTAGTCTTTTGTCGATATTTTTGTTACTCCAATGGATGGTAGCCTTGTCATTATTGAAGGTAGTCTGTTGTTGATATCTTTGTTACTCCAATGGATGACAACCTTATCATTATGCAAGGTAGACTGTTATTCAGATTTTTGTTACTCTAATGGATGGTAGCCTTGTCATTATGGAAGGTAGTCTATTGTCGAGATTTTTGTTATTCCAATGGATGGTAGCCTTTTCATTATTGAAGGTAGTCAGTTGCCGAGATTTTTGTTACTCCAATGCATGGTAGCCTGGTCATTATGGATGGTAGTCTATCATTGAGATTTCTGTTACTCCAATGGATTGTAGCCTTGTTATTATGGAAGGTAGTTTGTTGTTCTGATTTTTTTTACTCCAATGGATGGTAGCCTTGTCATTATGGAAGGTAGTCTATTGTCGAGATTTTGTTATCCCAATGGATGGTAGCCTTGTAATTATGGAAGGTAGTCTGTTGTCGAGATTTTTGTTACTCCAATGGGTGGTAGCGTAGTCATTAAGGAAGGTAGTCTGTTGTTGAGATTTCTGTTACTCCAATAGATTTAAGCCTTGTCATCATGGAAGGTAGTTTGTTGTTCAGATTTTTCTTACTCCAATGGATGGTAGCCGTGTCATTATGGAACATAGTCTATTGTCGAGATTTTTGTTATTTCAATGGATTGTAACTAGCTCATTATAGAAGGTAGTCTTTTGTCTAGATTTTTGTTACTCCAATGGATGGTAGCCTTGTCATTATTGAAGGTAGTCTGTTGTCGATATCTTTGATTACTCCAATGGATGATAGCCATATCATTATATAAGGTAGTCTGTTATTCAGATTTACGTTACTCCAACGGATGGTAGCCTTGTCATTATGGAAGGTAGTCTGTTGTCGAGATTTTAGTTATTCCATTGGATGGTAGCCTTGCCATTATGGAAGGTAGTCTGTTGTTGAGATTTCTGTTACTCCAATGGATGGTAGCCTTGTCATTATGGAAGGTAGTTTGTTTTTCAGATTTTTGTTACTCCAATGGATGATCGCCTTGTTAGTATTGAAGGTAGTCTATGGTCGAGATTTTTGTTATTCCAATGGATGGTAGCCTTTTCATTATGGAAGGTAGTCTATTGTCGAGATTTTTGTTACTCCAATGGATGGTAGCCTTGTCATTATGGAAGGTAGTTTGTTGTCGAGATATTTTTTACCCCAATGGATGGTAGCCTTGTAATTATGGAAGGTAGTCAGAGGTCGAGATTTTTGTTACTCCAATGCATGGTAGCCTTGTCATTATGGAAGGTAGTCTGTCATTAATATTTCTGTTATTCCAATGGATTGTAGCCTTGTCATTATGGAAGGTAGTTTATTGTTCAGATTTTTGTTACTCCAATGGATGGTAGCCTTGTCATTATGGAAGGTAGTCTGTTGTCGATATTTTTGTTACTCCAATGGATGGTAGCCTTGTCATTATGGAAGGTAGTCTTTTGTCGATATTTTTGTTACTCCAATGGATGGTAGCCTTGTCATTATTGAAGGTAGTCTGTTGTTGATATCTTTGTTACTCCAATGGATGACAACCTCATCATTATGCAAGGTAGACTGTTATTCAGATTTTTGTTACTCTAATGGATGGTAGCCTTGTCATTATGGAAGGTAGTCTATTGTCGAGATTTTTGTTATTCCAATGGATGGTAGCCTTTTCATTATTGAAGGTAGTCAGTTGCCGAGATTTTTGTTACTCCAATGCATGGTAGCCTGGTCATTATGGATGGTAGTCTATCATTGAGATTTCTGTTACTCCAATGGATTGTAGCCTTGTTATTATGGAAGGTAGTTTGTTGTTCTGATTTTTTTTACTCCAATGGATGGTAGCCTTGTCATTATGGAAGGTAGTCTATTGTCGAGATTTTGTTATCCCAATGGATGGTAGCCTTGTAATTATGGAAGGTAGTCTGTTGTCGAGATTTTTGTTACTCCAATGGGTGGTAGCGTAGTCATTAAGGAAGGTAGTCTGTTGTTGAGATTTCTGTTACTCCAATAGATTTAAGCCTTGTCATCATGGAAGGTAGTTTGTTGTTCAGATTTTTCTTACTCCAATGGATGGTAGCCGTGTCATTATGGAACATAGTCTATTGTCGAGATTTTTGTTATTTCAATGGATTGTAACTAGCTCATTATAGAAGGTAGTCTTTTGTCTAGATTTTTGTTACTCCAATGGATGGTAGCCTTGTCATTATTGAAGGTAGTCTGTTGTCGATATCTTTGATTACTCCAATGGATGATAGCCATATCATTATATAAGGTAGTCTGTTATTCAGATTTACGTTACTCCAACGGATGGTAGCCTTGTCATTATGGAAGGTAGTCTGTTGTCGAGATTTTAGTTATTCCATTGGATGGTAGCCTTGCCATTATGGAAGGTAGTCTGTTGTTGAGATTTCTGTTACTCCAATGGATGGTAGCCTTGTCATTATGGAAGGTAGTTTGTTTTTCAGATTTTTGTTACTCCAATGGATGATCGCCTTGTTAGTATTGAAGGTAGTCTATGGTCGAGATTTTTGTTATTCCAATGGATGGTAGCCTTTTCATTATGGAAGGTAGTCTATTGTCGAGATTTTTGTTACTCAAATGGATGGTAGCCTTGTCATTATGGAAGGTAGTTTGTTGTCGAGATATTTGTTACCTCAATGGATGGTAGCCTTGTAATTATGGAAGGTAGTCAGAGGTCGAGATTTTTGTTACTCCAATTCATGGTAGCCTTGTCATTATGGAAGGTAGTCTGTCATTGATATTTCTGTTACTCCAATGGATTGTAGCCTTGTCATTAGGGAAGGTAGTTTGTTGTTCAGATTTTTGTTACTCCAATGGATTGTAGCCTTGTCATTATGGAAGGTAGTCTGTTGTCGATATTTTTGTTACTCCAATGGATGGTAGCCTTGTCATTATGGAAGGTAGTCTTTTGTCGATATTTTTGTTACTCCAATGGATGGTAGCCTTGTCATTATTGAAGGTAGTCTGTTGTTGATATCTTTGTTACTCCAATGGATGACAACCTTATCATTATGCAAGGTAGACTGTTATTCAGATTTTTGTTACTCTAATGGATGGTAGCCTTGTCATTATGGAAGGTAGTCTATTGTCGAGATTTTTGTTATTCCAATGGATGGTAGCCTTTTCATTATTGAAGGTAGTCAGTTGCCGAGATTTTTGTTACTCCAATGCATGGTAGCCTGGTCATTATGGATGGTAGTCTATCATTGAGATTTCTGTTACTCCAATGGATTGTAGCCTTGTTATTATGGAAGGTAGTTTGTTGTTCTGATTTTTTTTACTCCAATGGATGGTAGCCTTGTCATTATGGAAGGTAGTCTATTGTCGAGATTTTGTTATCCCAATGGATGGTAGCCTTGTAATTATGGAAGGTAGTCTGTTGTCGAGATTTTTGTTACTCCAATGGGTGGTAGCGTAGTCATTAAGGAAGGTAGTCTGTTGTTGAGATTTCTGTTACTCCAATAGATTTAAGCCTTGTCATCATGGAAGGTAGTTTGTTGTTCAGATTTTTCTTACTCCAATGGATGGTAGCCGTGTCATTATGGAACATAGTCTATTGTCGAGATTTTTGTTATTTCAATGGATTGTAACTAGCTCATTATAGAAGGTAGTCTTTTGTCTAGATTTTTGTTACTCCAATGGATGGTAGCCTTGTCATTATTGAAGGTAGTCTGTTGTCGATATCTTTGATTACTCCAATGGATGATAGCCATATCATTATATAAGGTAGTCTGTTATTCAGATTTACGTTACTCCAACGGATGGTAGCCTTGTCATTATGGAAGGTAGTCTGTTGTCGAGATTTTAGTTATTCCATTGGATGGTAGCCTTGCCATTATGGAAGGTAGTCTGTTGTTGAGATTTCTGTTACTCCAATGGATGGTAGCCTTGTCATTATGGAAGGTAGTTTGTTTTTCAGATTTTTGTTACTCCAATGGATGATCGCCTTGTTAGTATTGAAGGTAGTCTATGGTCGAGATTTTTGTTATTCCAATGGATGGTAGCCTTTTCATTATGGAAGGTAGTCTATTGTCGAGATTTTTGTTACTCCAATGGATGGTAGCCTTGTCATTATGGAAGGTAGTTTGTTGTCGAGATATTTTTTACCCCAATGGATGGTAGCCTTGTAATTATGGAAGGTAGTCAGAGGTCGAGATTTTTGTTACTCCAATGCATGGTAGCCTTGTCATTATGGAAGGTAGTCTGTCATTAATATTTCTGTTATTCCAATGGATTGTAGCCTTGTCATTATGGAAGGTAGTTTATTGTTCAGATTTTTGTTACTCCAATGGATGGTAGCCTTGTCATTATGGAAGGTAGTCTGTTGTCGATATTTTTGTTACTCCAATGGATGGTAGCCTTGTCATTATGGAAGGTAGTCTTTTGTCGATATTTTTGTTACTCCAATGGATGGTAGCCTTGTCATTATTGAAGGTAGTCTGTTGTTGATATCTTTGTTACTCCAATGGATGACAACCTCATCATTATGCAAGGTAGACTGTTATTCAGATTTTTGTTACTCTAATGGATGGTAGCCTTGTCATTATGGAAGGTAGTCTATTGTCGAGATTTTTGTTATTCCAATGGATGGTAGCCTTTTCATTATTGAAGGTAGTCAGTTGCCGAGATTTTTGTTACTCCAATGCATGGTAGCCTGGTCATTATGGATGGTAGTCTATCATTGAGATTTCTGTTACTCCAATGGATTGTAGCCTTGTTATTATGGAAGGTAGTTTGTTGTTCTGATTTTTTTTACTCCAATGGATGGTAGCCTTGTCATTATGGAAGGTAGTCTATTGTCGAGATTTTGTTATCCCAATGGATGGTAGCCTTGTAATTATGGAAGGTAGTCTGTTGTCGAGATTTTTGTTACTCCAATGGGTGGTAGCGTAGTCATTAAGGAAGGTAGTCTGTTGTTGAGATTTCTGTTACTCCAATAGATTTAAGCCTTGTCATCATGGAAGGTAGTTTGTTGTTCAGATTTTTCTTACTCCAATGGATGGTAGCCGTGTCATTATGGAACATAGTCTATTGTCGAGATTTTTGTTATTTCAATGGATTGTAACTAGCTCATTATAGAAGGTAGTCTTTTGTCTAGATTTTTGTTACTCCAATGGATGGTAGCCTTGTCATTATTGAAGGTAGTCTGTTGTCGATATCTTTGATTACTCCAATGGATGATAGCCATATCATTATATAAGGTAGTCTGTTATTCAGATTTACGTTACTCCAACGGATGGTAGCCTTGTCATTATGGAAGGTAGTCTGTTGTCGAGATTTTAGTTATTCCATTGGATGGTAGCCTTGCCATTATGGAAGGTAGTCTGTTGTTGAGATTTCTGTTACTCCAATGGATGGTAGCCTTGTCATTATGGAAGGTAGTTTGTTTTTCAGATTTTTGTTACTCCAATGGATGATCGCCTTGTTAGTATTGAAGGTAGTCTATGGTCGAGATTTTTGTTATTCCAATGGATGGTAGCCTTTTCATTATGGAAGGTAGTCTATTGTCGAGATTTTTGTTACTCAAATGGATGGTAGCCTTGTCATTATGGAAGGTAGTTTGTTGTCGAGATATTTGTTACCTCAATGGATGGTAGCCTTGTAATTATGGAAGGTAGTCAGAGGTCGAGATTTTTGTTACTCCAATTCATGGTAGCCTTGTCATTATGGAAGGTAGTCTGTCATTGATATTTCTGTTACTCCAATGGATTGTAGCCTTGTCATTAGGGAAGGTAGTTTGTTGTTCAGATTTTTGTTACTCCAATGGATTGTAGCCTTGTCATTATGGAAGGTAGTCTGTTGTCGATATTTTTGTTACTCCAATGGATGGTAGCCTTGTCATTATGGAAGGTAGTCTTTTGTCGATATTTTTGTTACTCCAATGGATGGTAGCCTTGTCATTATTGAAGGTAGTCTGTTGTTGATATCTTTGTTACTCCAATGGATGACAACCTTATCATTATGCAAGGTAGACTGTTATTCAGATTTTTGTTACTCTAATGGATGGTAGCCTTGTCATTATGGAAGGTAGTCTATTGTCGAGATTTTTGTTATTCCAATGGATGGTAGCCTTTTCATTATTGAAGGTAGTCAGTTGCCGAGATTTTTGTTACTCCAATGCATGGTAGCCTGGTCATTATGGATGGTAGTCTATCATTGAGATTTCTGTTACTCCAATGGATTGTAGCCTTGTTATTATGGAAGGTAGTTTGTTGTTCTGATTTTTTTTACTCCAATGGATGGTAGCCTTGTCATTATGGAAGGTAGTCTATTGTCGAGATTTTGTTATCCCAATGGATGGTAGCCTTGTAATTATGGAAGGTAGTCTGTTGTCGAGATTTTTGTTACTCCAATGGGTGGTAGCGTAGTCATTAAGGAAGGTAGTCTGTTGTTGAGATTTCTGTTACTCCAATAGATTTAAGCCTTGTCATCATGGAAGGTAGTTTGTTGTTCAGATTTTTCTTACTCCAATGGATGGTAGCCGTGTCATTATGGAACATAGTCTATTGTCGAGATTTTTGTTATTTCAATGGATTGTAACTAGCTCATTATAGAAGGTAGTCTTTTGTCTAGATTTTTGTTACTCCAATGGATGGTAGCCTTGTCATTATTGAAGGTAGTCTGTTGTCGATATCTTTGATTACTCCAATGGATGATAGCCATATCATTATATAAGGTAGTCTGTTATTCAGATTTACGTTACTCCAACGGATGGTAGCCTTGTCATTATGGAAGGTAGTCTGTTGTCGAGATTTTAGTTATTCCATTGGATGGTAGCCTTGCCATTATGGAAGGTAGTCTGTTGTTGAGATTTCTGTTACTCCAATGGATGGTAGCCTTGTCATTATGGAAGGTAGTTTGTTTTTCAGATTTTTGTTACTCCAATGGATGATCGCCTTGTTAGTATTGAAGGTAGTCTATGGTCGAGATTTTTGTTATTCCAATGGATGGTAGCCTTTTCATTATGGAAGGTAGTCTATTGTCGAGATTTTTGTTACTCAAATGGATGGTAGCCTTGTCATTATGGAAGGTAGTTTGTTGTCGAGATATTTGTTACCTCAATGGATGGTAGCCTTGTAATTATGGAAGGTAGTCAGAGGTCGAGATTTTTGTTACTCCAATTCATGGTAGCCTTGTCATTATGGAAGGTAGTCTGTCATTGATATTTCTGTTACTCCAATGGATTGTAGCCTTGTCATTAGGGAAGGTAGTTTGTTGTTCAGATTTTTGTTACTCCAATGGATTGTAGCCTTGTCATTATGGAAGGTAGTCTGTTATCGAAATTTTTGTTAATCCATTGGATGGAAACCTTGTCATTATGGAAGGTAGTCTTTTGTCGATATTTTTGTTACTCCAATGGATGGTAGCCTTGTCATTATTGAAGGTAGTCTGTTGTCGATATCTTTGTTACTCCAATGGATGACAACCTTATCATTATGCAAGGTAGACTGTTATTCAGATATTTGTTTCCTTAATGGATGGTAGCCTTGTCATTATGGAAGGTAGTCTGTTGTCGAGATTTTTGTTACTCCAATGGATGGTAGCCTTGTCATTATGGAAGGTAGTCTGTTGTCGAGATTTTTGTTACTCTAATGGATGGTAGCCTTGTCATTATGGAAGGTAGTCTTTTGTTTAGATTTATGTTACTCCAATGGATTGTAGCCTTGTCATTATGGAAGGTAGTATGTTATCGAGATTTATATTTTTGTTACTCCAATGGATGGTAGCCGTGTCATTATAGAAGGTTGTCTATTATCGATATTATTGTTATTCCAATGGATGGTAGCCTTGTCATTATGGAAGGTAGTCGGTCGTTGAGATTTCTGTTACTCCAATGGATGGTAGCCTTGTCATTATGGAAGGTAGTCTATTGTTCAGATTTTTGTTACTCCAATGGATGGTAGCCTTGTCATTATGGAAGGTAGTTTGTTGTCGAGATTTTTGTTACTCCAATGGATGGAAGCCTTGTCATTATGGAAGCTAGTATGTCGTTGAGATTTCTGTTACTCCAATGGATTGTAGCCTTGTCATTATGGAAGGTAGTCTATTGTTCAGATTTTTGTGACTCCAATGGATGGTAGCCTTGTCATTATGGAGGTTAGTCTGTTGTCGAGAATTTTTTATTCCATTGGATGGTAGCCTTGTCATTATCAAAGGTAGTTCATTATCGTGATATTTGTTATTCCAATGGATGGTAATCTTGTTATTATGGAAGGTAGTATTTTTTCGAGATTTTTGTTACTCCAATGGATGGTAGCCTTGTCAGTATTGAAGGTAGTCTGTTGTCGATATCTTTGTTATGCCAATGGATGATAGCCTTGTCATTATGGAAGGTAGTCTGTTCTCGAGATTTTTGTTATACCAATGGTTGGTAGCCTTGTCATTATGGAATGTAGTTTTTCGTTGAGATTTCTGTTACTCCAATGGATTATAGCATTGTCATTATAGAAGGTAGTCTGTTGTTCATATTTTTGTTACTCCAATGGATGGTAGGTTTGTTATTATGGAAGGTTGTATTTTGTCGAGATTTTTGTTACTCCAATGGATGGTAGCCTTGTCATTATTGAAGTTAGTCTTTTATCGATATCTTTGTTACTCCAATGGATGGTAGCCTTGTCATTATGGAAGGTAGTCTGTTGTCGATATTTTTGTTACTCCAATGAATGGAAGCCTTGTCAATATGGAAGGTAGTCTGTCGTTGAGATTTCTGTTACTCTAATGGATTGTATCCTTGCCATTATGGAAGGGAGTCTGTTGTCGAGATTTTTGTTATTCTAATGTATGGTAACCTTGTTATTCTGGAAGGTATTATTTTGTCGAGATTTTTGTTATTCCAATGCATGGTAACCTTGTTATTATGGAAGGTAGTATTTTGTCGAGATTTTTGTTACTCCAATGGATGGTAGCCTTGTCATTATTGAAGGTAGTCTGTTGTCGATATCTTTGTTATGCCAATAGATAATAGCCTTGTCATTATGGAAGGTAGTCTGTTGTCGAGATTTTTGTTACTCCAATGGATGGAAGCCTTGTCATTATGGAAGCTAGTATGTCTTTGAGATTTCTGTTACTCCAATGGATTGTAGCCTTGTCATTATGGACGGTAGTCTATTGTTCAGATTTTTGTTACTCCAATGGATTGTAGCCTTGTAATTATGGAGGGTAGTCTGTTGTCGAGAATTTTTTATTCCATTAGATGGTAGCCTTGTAATTATCGAAGGTAGTTCATTATCGTGATATTTGTTATTCCAATGGATGGTAACCTTGTTATTATGAAATGTAGTATTTTGTCGAGGTTTTTGTTACTCCAATGGATGGTAGCCTTGTTAGTATTGAAGGTAGTCTATTGTCGATATCTTTGTTATGCCAATGGTTGATAGCCTTGTCATTATGGGAGGTAGTCTGTTGTCGAGATTTTTGTTATACCAATGGATGGTAGCCTTGTCTTTATGGAATGTAGTTTGTTGTTGAGATTTCTGTTACTCCAATGAATTGTAGCATTGTCATTATGGAAGGTAGTCTGTTGTTCATATTTTTGTTACTCCAATGGATGTTAGGTTTGTTATTATGGAAGGTTGTATTTTGTCGAGATTTTTGTTACACCAATGGATGGTAGCCTTGTCATTATTGAAGTTAGTCTTTTATCGATATCTTTGTTACTCCAATGGATGATAGCCTTGTCAATATGGAAGGTAGCCTGTTGTCGATATTTTTGTTACTCCAATGAATGGTAGCCTTGTCATTATGGAAGGTAGTCTGTCGTTGAGATTTCTGTTACTCTAATGGATTATAGCCTTGCCATTATGGAAGGGAGTCTGTTGTCGATATTTTTGTTATTCCAATGTATGGTAACCTTGTTATTATGGAAGGTATTATTTTATCGAGATTTTTGTTATTCCAATGGATGGTAACCTTGTTATTATGGAAGATAGTATTTTGTCGAGATTTTTGTTACTCCAATGGATGGTAGCCTTGTCATTATTGAAGGTAGTCTGTTGTCGATATCTTTGTTACGCCAATAGATGATAGCCTTGTCATTATGGAAGGTAGTCAGTTGTTCAGATTTTTGTTACTCTAATGGATGGTAGCCTTGTCATTATGGAAGGTAGTCTGTTGTCGAGATTTTTGTTACTCCAATTGATGGTAGCCTTGTCATTATGGAAGGTAGTTTGTTGTCGAGATTTATATTTTTGTTACTCCAATGGATGGTAGCCTTGTCATTATGGAAGGTAGTCTGTTTTTCAGATTTTTGGTACTCCAATGGATGGTAGCCTTGTCATTATGGAAGGTAATCGGTCGTTGAGATTTCTGTTACTCCAATTGATGGTAGCCTTGTCAATATGGAAGGTAGTCTGTTGTTCAGATTTTTGTTACTCCAATGGATGGTAGCCTTGTTATTATGGAAGGTAGTCTATTGTCTAGATTTTTGTTATTCCAATGGATAGTAGCCATGTTATTAAGGAAGGTAGGCGGTCGTTGAGATTACTGTTACTCCAATGGATGGTAGTCTTGTCATTATGGAAGGTAGTCTATTGTTCAGGTTTTTGTTACTCCAATGGATGATAGCCTTGTCATTATGGAATGTAGTATGTTGTCGAGATTTTTGTTATTCCAATGGATGGTAACCTGGTCATTATGGAAGGTAGTCTGTTGTCGAGAATTTTTTATTCCATTGGATGGTAGCCTTGTCATTATGGAAGGTAGTCTGTTGTCGAGATATTTGTTATTCCAATGGATGGTAACCTTGTCATTATGGAATGTAGTCTTTTGTCGTGATTTTTGTTATTCCAATGGATAGTATCCTTGTTATTATGGAAGGAAGTATTTTGAAGAGATTTTTGTTAATCCAATGGATGGTAGACTTGTCATTATTGAAGGTAGTCTGTTGTCGATATCTTTGTTACGCCAATAGATGATAGCCTTGTCATTATGGAAGGTAGTCTGTTGTCGAGATATTTGTTACCCCAACAGATGGTAGCCTTGTAATTATGGAAGGTAGTCAGTTGTCGAGATTTTTGTTACTCCAATGCATGGTAGCCTTGTAATTATGGGAGGTAGTCTGTCATTGTGATTTCTGTTACTCCAATGGATTGTAGCCTTGTCATTATGGAAGGTAGTTTTTTGTTCAGATTTTTGTTACTCCAATTGATTGTAGCCTTATCATTATGGAAGGTAGTCTGTTGTCGAGATTTTTGTTATTCCATTGGATGGTAACCTTGTCATTATGGAAGGTAGTCTTTTGTCAATATTTTTGTTACTCCAATGGATGGTAGCCTTGTCATTATTGAAGGTAGTCTGTTGTCGATATCTTTGTTACTCTAATGGATGACAACCTTATCATTATGCAAGGTAGACTATTATTTAGATTTTTGTTACTCTAATGGATGGTAGCCTTGTCATTATGGAAGGTAGTCTGTTGTCGATATTTTTGTTACTCCAATGGATGGTAGCCTTGTCATTATGGAAGGTAGTCTTTTGTTGAGATTTTTGTTACTCCAATGGATTGTAGCCTTGTCATTATGGAAGGTAGTCTGTTGTTCAGATTTTTGTTACTCCAATGGATGGTAGCCTTGTCATTATGGAAGGTAGTATGTTATCGAGATTTATATTTTTGTTACTCCAATGGATGGTAGCCATGTCATTATAGAAGGTTGTCTATTATCGAGATTTTTGTTATTCCAATGGATGGTAGCCTTGTCATTATGGAAGGTATTCGGTCGTTGAGATTTCTGTTACTCCAATGGATGGTAGCCTTGTCATTATGGAAGGTAGTCTATTGTTCAGATTTTTGTTACTCCAATGGATGGTAGCCTTGTCATTATGGAAGGTAGTCTATTGTCTAGATTTTTGTTATTCCAATGGATGGTAGCATTGTCATTATGGAAGGTAATCGGTCGTTGAGATTTCTGTTACTCAATGGATGTTAGCCTTATCATTATGGAAGGCAGTCTGTTGTTCAGATTTTTGTTACTCCAATGGATGGTAGCCTTGTCATTATTGAAGGTAGTCTATTGTCTTGATTTTTGTTATTCCCATGGATAGTATCCCTGTCATTATGGAACGTAGTCAGTCATTGAGATTTCTGTTACTCCAATGGATGGTAGCCTTGTCATTTTGGAAGGTAGTCTATTGTTCAGATTTTTGTTACTCCAATGGATTGTAGCCTTGTCATTATGGAAGGTAGTCTGTTGTTAAGATTTTTGTTATTCCAATGGATGGTAGCCTTGTCATTATGGAAGGTAGTTTGTCCTTGAGATTTCTGTTACTCCAATGGATGATAGCCTTGTCATTATGGAAGGTAGTCTGTTGTTCATATTTTTGTTACTCCAATGGATGGTAGCCTTGTAATTATGGAAGGTAGTCTATTATCTAGATTTTTGTTATTCCAATGCATAGTAGCCTTGTCATTATGGAAGGTAGTTTGTTGTCGAGATTTATATTTTTGTTACTCCAATGGAAGGTAGCCATGTCATTATAAAAGGTTGTGTATTGTCAAGATTTTTGTTATTCCAATGGATGGTAGCCTTGTCTTTATGGAAGGTAGTCGGTCGTTGAGATTTCTGTTACTCCAATGGATGGTAGCCTTGTCATTATGGAAGGTAGTTTGTTGTTTAGATTTTTGTTACTCCAATGGATGGTAGCCTTGTCATTATGGAAGGTAGTCTATTGTCTAGATTTTTGTTATTCCATGGGATAGTTGCCATGTCATTATGGAAGGTAGTCGATCGTTGAGATTTCTGTTACTCAATGGATGGTAGCCTTGTCATTATGGAAGGTAGTCTGTTGTTCAGGTTTTTGTTACTCCAATGGATGATAGCCTTGTCATTATGGAATGTCGTCCGTTGTCGAGAATTTTGTTATTCCAATGGATGGTAACCTTGTCATTATGGTAGGTATTCTGTTTTCGAGAATTTTTTATTCCATTGGATGGTTGCCTTGTCATTATGGAAGGTAGTCCGTTGTCGAGATATTTATTATTCCAATGAATGTAAACCTTGTCATTATGGAATGTAGTCTTTTGTCGAGATTTTTGTTACTCCAATGGATGGTAGGCTTGTCATTATTGAAGGTAGTCTGTTGTCGAAATCTTTGTTACGCCAACATATGATAGCCTTGTCATTATGGAAGGGAGTCTGTTGTTAGGATATTTGTTACCCCAACGGATGGTAGCCTTGTAATTATGGAAGGTAGTCATTTGTCGGGATTTTTGTTACTCCAATGCATGGTAGCCTTGTAATTATGGCAGCAAGTTTGTCATTGCGATTTCTGTTACTCCAATGGATTGTAGCCTTGTCATTATGGAAGGTAGTTTTTTGTTCAGATTTTTGTTACTCCAATGGATGGTAGCATTGTCATTATGGAAGGTAGTTTGTTGTCGAGATTTTTGTTATTCCATTGTATGGTAGCCTTGTCATTATGAAAGGTAGTCTGTTGTCAAGATAATTGTTATTCTAATGGATGGTAACCTTGTCATTATGGTAGGTTGTCTTTTGTCGAGATTTTTGTAACTCCAATGGATGGTAGCCTTGTCATTATTGAAGGTAGTATGTTGTCGATATCTTTGTTACTCCAATGGATGACAGCCTTATCATTTTGCAAGGTAGACTGTTATTCTGATTTTTGTTACTCTAATGGATGGTAGCCTTGTCATTATGGAAGGTAGTCTTTTGTCGAGATTTTTGTTACTCCAATGGATGGTAGCCTTGTCATTATTGAAGTTAGTCTATTGTCGATATCTTTGTTACTCCAATGGATGATAGCCATATCATTATGCGAGGTAGTCTGTTGTTCAGATTTACGTTACTCCAATGGATGGTAGCCTTGTCATTATAGAAGGTAGTCTGTTGTCGAGATTTTTGTTACTCTAGAGGATTGTAGCCTTTTCATTATGGATTGTAGTCTATCATTGAGGTTTATGTTACTCCAATGGATTGTAGCCTTGTCATTATGGAAGGTAGTCTGTTGTCGAGATTTTAGTTATTCCATTGGATGGTAGCCTTTTCATTATGGAAGGTAGTCTGTCGTTGAGATTTCTGTTACTCCAATGGATGGTATCCTTGTCATTATGGAAGGTAGTCTGTTTTTCAGATTTTTGTTACTCCAATGGATGATAGCCTTGTAAGTATTGAAGGTAGTCTATTGTCGAGATTTTTGTTATTCCAATGGATGGTAGCCTTTTCATTATGGAAGGTAGTCTATTGTCTAGATTTTTGTTACTCCAATGGATGGTAGCCTTGTCATTATGGAAGGTAGTTTGTTGTCGAGATATTTTTTACCCCAATGGATGGTAGCCTTGTAATTATGGAAGGTAGTCAGAGGTCGAGATTTTTGTTACTCCAATGCATGGTAGCCTTGTCATTATGGAAGGTAGTCTGTCATTAATATTTCTGTTATTCCAATGGATTGTAGCCTTGTCATTATGGAAGGTAGTTTATTGTTCAGATTTTTGTTACTCCAATGGATGGTAGCCTTGTCATTATGGAAGGTAGTCTGTTGTCGAGATTTTTGTTATTCCATTGGATGGTAACCTTGTCATTATGGAAGGTAGTCTTTTGTCGATATTTTTGTTACTCCAATGGATGGTAGCCTTGTCATTATTGAAGGTAGTCTGTTGTCGATATCTTTGTTACTACAATGGATGACAACCTTATCATTATGCAAGGTAGACTGTTATTCAGATTTTTGTTACTCTAATGGATGGTAGCCTTGTCATTATGGAAGGTAGTATGTTGTCGAGATTTTTATTACTCCAATGGATGGTAGCCTTGTAATTATTGAAGGTAGTCAGTTGCCGAGATTTTTGTTACTCTAATGCATGGTAGCCTGGTCATTATGGATGGTAGTCTATCATTGAGATTTCTGTTACTCCAATGGATTGTAGCCTTGTTATTATGGAAGGTAGTTTGTTCTTATTTTTTTTACTCCAATGGATGGTAGCCTTGTCATTATGGAAGGTAGTCTATTGTCGAGATTTTGTTATCCCAATGGATGGTAGCCTTGTAATTATGGAAGGTAGTCTGTTGTCGAGATTTTTGTTACTCCAATGGATGGTAGCGTAGTCATTAAGGAAGGTAGTCTGTTGTTGAGATTTCTGTTACTCCAATGGATTTAAGCCTTGTCATCATGGAAGGTAGTTTGTTGTTCAGATTTTTCTTACTCCAATGGATGGTAGCCGTGTCATTATGGAACATAGTCTATTGTCGAGATTTTTGTTATTTCAATGGATTGTAACTAGCTCATTATAGAAGGTAGTCTTTTGTCTAGATTTTTGTTACTCCAATGGATGGTAGCCTTGTCATTATTGAAGGTAGTCTGTTGTCGATATCTTTATTACTCCAATGGATGATAGCCATATCATTATGCAAGGTAGTCTGTTATTCAGATTTACGTTACTCCAATGGATGGTAGCCTTGTCATTATGGAAGGTAGTCTGTTGTCGAGATTTTAGTTATTCCATTGGATGGTAGCCTTGCCATTATGGAAGGTAGTCTGTTGTTGAGATTTCTGTTACTCCAATGGATGGTAGCCTTGTCATTATGGAAGGTAGTTTGTTTTTCAGATTTTTGTTACTCCAATGGATGATCGCCTTGTTAGTATTGAAGGTAGTCTATGGTCGAGATTTTTGTTATTCCAATGGATGGTAGCCTTTTCATTATGGAAGGTAGTCTATTGTCGAGATTTTTGTTACTCAAATGGATGGTAGCCTTGTCATTATGGAAGGTAGTTTGTTGTCGAGATATTTGTTACCTCAATGGATGGTAGCCTTGTAATTATGGAAGGTAGTCAGAGGTCGAGATTTTTGTTACTCCAATTCATGGTAGCCTTGTCATTATGGAAGGTAGTCTGTCATTGATATTTATGTTACTCCAATGGATTGTAGCCTTGTCATTATGGAAGGTAGTTTGTTGTTCAGATTTTTGTTACTCCAATGGATTGTAGCCTTGTCATTATGGAAGGTAGTCTGTTATCGAGATTTTTGTTATTCCATTGGATGGAAACCTTGTCATTATGGAAGGTAGTCTTTTGTCGATATTTTTGTTACTCCAATGGATGGTAGCCTTGTCATTATTGAAGGTAGTCTGTTGTCGATATCTTTGTTACTCCAATGGATGACAACCTTATCATTATGCAAGGTAGACTATTATTCATATTTTTGTTTCCTTAATGGATGGTAGCCTTGTCATTATGGAAGGTAGTCTGTTGTCGAGATTTTTGTTACTCCAATGGATGGTAGCCTTGTCATTATGGAAGGTAGTCTGTTGTCGAGATTTTTGTTACTCTAATGGATGGTAGCCTTGTCATTATGGAAGGTAGTCTTTTGTTTAGATTTATGTTACTCCAATGGATTGTAGCCTTGTCATTATGGAAGGTAGTATATTATCGAGATTTATATTTTTGTTACTCCAATGGATGGTAGCCGTGTCATTATAGAAGGTTGTCTATTATCGATATTTTTGTTATTCCAATGGATGGTAGCCTTGTCATTATGGAAGGTAGTCGGTCGTTGAGATTTCTGTTACTCCAATGGATGGTAGTCTTGTCATTATGGAAGGTAGTCTATTGTTCAGATTTTTGTTACTCCAATGGATGGTAGCCTTGTCATTATGGAAGGTAGTTTGTTGTCGAGATTTTTGTTACTCCAATGGATGGAAGCCTTGTCATTATGGAAGCTAGTATGTCGTTGAGATTTCTGTTACTCCAATGGATTGTAGCCTTGTCATTATGGAAGGTAGTTTATTGTTCAGATTTTTGTGACTCCAATGGATGGTAGCCATGTCATTATGGAGGTTAGTCTGTTGTCGAGAATTTTTTATTCCATTGGATGGTAGCCTTGTCATTATCAAAGGTAGTTCATTATCGTGATATTTGTTATTCCAATGGATGGTAATCTTGTTATTATGGAAGGTAGTATTTTTTCGAGATTTTTGTTACTCCAATGGATGGTAGCCTTGTCAGTATTGAAGGTAGTCTGTTGTCGATATCTTTGTTATGCCAATGGATGATAGCCTTGTCATTATGGAAGGTAGTCTGTTCTCGAGATTTTTGTTATACCAATGGATGGTAGCCTTGTCATTATGGAATATAGTTTTTCGTTGAGATTTCTGTTACTCCAATGGATTATAGCATTGTCATTATAGAAGGTAGTCTGTTGTTCATATTTTTGTTACTCCAATGGATGGTAGGTTTGTTATTATGGAAGGTTGTATTTTGTCGAGATTTTTGTTACTCCAATGGATGGTAGCCTTGTCATTATTGAAGTTAGTCTTTTATCGATATCTTTGTTACTCTAATGGATGGTAGCCTTGTCATTATGGAAGGTAGTCTGTTGTCGATATTTTTGTTACTCCAATGAATGGAAGCCTTGTCAATATGGAAGGTAGTCTGTCGTTGAGATTTCTGTTAATCTAATGGATTGTATCCTTGCCATTATGGAAGGGAGTCTGTTGTCGAGATTTTTGTTATTCTAATGTATGGTAACCTTGTTATTCTGGAAGGTATTATTTTGTCGAGATTTTTGTTATTCCAATGGATGGTAACCTTGTTATTATGGAAGGTAGTATTTTGTCGAGATTTTTGTTACTCCAATGGATGGTAGCCTTGTCATTATTGAAGGTAGTCTATTGTCGATATCTTTGTTATGCCAATAGATAATAGCCTTGTCATTATGGAAGGTAGTCTGTTGTCGAGATTTTTGTTACTCCAATGGATGGAAGCCTTGTCATTATGGAAGCTAGTATGTCTTTGAGATTTCTGTTACTCCAATGGATTGTAGCCTTGTCATTATGGAAGGTAGTCTATTGTTCAGATTTTTGTTACTCCAATGGATTGTAGCCTTGTAATTATGGAGGGTAGTCTGTTGTCGAGAATTTTTTATTCCATTAGATGGTAGCCTTGTCATTATCGAAGGTAGTTCATTATCGTGATATTTGTTATTCCAACGGATGGTAACCTTGTTATTATGAAAGGTAGTATTTTGTCGAGATTTTTGTTACTCCAATGGATGGTAGCTTTGTCAGTATTGAAGGTAGTCTGTTGTCGATATCTTTGTTATGCCAATGGTTGATAGCCTTGTCATTATGGGAGGTAGTCTGTTGTCGAGATTTTTGTTATACCAATGGATGGTAGCCTTGTCTTTATGGAATGTAGTTTGTTGTTGAGATTTCTATTACTCCAATGGATTGTAGCATTGTAATTATGGAAGGTAGTCTGTTGTTCATATTTTTGTTACTCCAATGGATGTTAGGTTTGTTATTATGGAAGGTTGTATTTTGTCGAGATTTTTGTTACACCAATGGATGGTAGCCTTGTCATTATTGAAGTTAGTCTTTTATCGATATCTTTGTTACTCCAATGGATGATAGCCTTGTCAATATGGAAGGTAGCCTGTTATCGATATTTTTGTTACTCCAATGAATGGTAGCCTTGTCATTATGGAATGTAGTCTGTCGTTGAGATTTCTGTTACTCTAATGGATTATAGCCTTGCCATTATGGAAGGGAGTCTGTTGTCGAGATTTTTGTTATTCCAATGTATGGTAACCTTGTTATTATGGAAGGTATTATTTTATCGAGATTTTTGTTATTCCAATGGATGGTAACCTTGTTATTATGGAAGGTAGTCTGTTGTTCATATTTTTGTTACTCCAATGGATGTTAGGTTTGTTATTATGGAAGGTTGTATTTTGTCGAGATTTTTGTTACACCAATGGATGGTAGCCTTGTCATTATTGAAGTTAGTCTTTTATCGATATCTTTGTTACTCCAATGGATGATAGCCTTGTCAATATGGAAGGTAGCCTGTTGTCGATATCTTTGTTACGCCAATAGATGATAGCCTTGTCATTATGGAAGGTAGTCTGTTGTTCAGATTTTTGTTACTCTAATGGATGGTAGCCTTGTCATTATGGAAGGTTGTCTGTTGTCGAGATTTTTGTTACTCCAATTGATGGTAGCCTTGTCATTATGGAAGGTAGTTTGTTGTCGAGATTTATATTTTTGTTACTCCAATGGATGGTAGCCTTGTCATTATGGAAGGTAGTCTGTTGTTCAGATTTTTGGTACTCCAATGGATGGTACCCTTGTCATTATGGAAGGTAGTCGGTCGTTGAGATTTCTGTTACTCCAATTGATGGTAGCCTTGTCAATATGGAAGGTAGTCTGTTGTTCAGATTTTTGTTACTCCAATGGATGGTAGCCTTGTTATTATGGAAGGTAGTCTATTGTCTAGATTTTTGTTATTCCAATGGATAGTAGCCATGTTATTAAGGAAGGTAGGCGGTCGTTGAGATTACTGTTACTCCAATGGATGGTAGTCTTGTCATTATGGAAGGTAGTCTATTGTTCAGGTTTTTGTTACTCCAATGGATGATAGCCTTGTCATTATGGAATGTAGTATGTTGTCGAGATTTTTGTTATTCCAATGGATGGTAACCTGGTCATTATGGAAGGTAGTCTGTTGTCGAGAATTTTTTATTCCATTGGATGGTAGCCTTGTCATTATGGAAGGTAGTCTGTTGTCGAGATATTTGTTATTCCAATGGATGGTAACCTTGTCATTATGGAATGTAGTCTTTTGTCGTGATTTTTGTTATTCCAATGGATAGTATCCTTGTTATTATGGAAGGAAGTATTTTGAAGAGATTTTTGTTAATCCAATGGATGGTAGACTTGTCATTATTGAAGGTAGTCTGTTGTCGATATCTTTGTTACGCCAATAGATGATAGCCTTGTCATTATGGAAGGTAGTCTGTTGTCGAGATATTTGTTACCCCAACAGATGGTAGCCTTGTAATTATGGAAGGTAATCAGTTGTCGAGATTTTTGTTACTCCAATGCATGGTAGCCTTGTAATTATGGGAGGTAGTCTGTCATTGTGATTTCTGTTACTCCAATGGATTGTAGCCTTGTCATTATGGAAGGTAGTTTTTTGTTCAGATTTTTGTTACTCCAATTGATTGTAGCCTTATCATTATGGAAGGTAGTCTGTTGTCGAGATTTTTGTTATTCCATTGGATGGTAACCTTGTCATTATGGAAGGTAGTCTTTTGTCAATATTTTTGTTACTCCAATGGATGGTAGCCTTGTCATTATTGAAGGTAGTCTGTTGTCGATATCTTTGTTACTCTAATGGATGACAACCTTATCATTATGCAAGGTAGACAATTATTTAGATTTTTGTTACTCTAATGGATGGTAGCGTTGTCATTATGGAAGGTAGTCTGTTGTCGATATTTTTGTTACTCCAATGGATGGTAGCCTTGTCATTATGGAAGGTAGTCTTTTGTTGAGATTTTTGTTACTCCAATGGATTGTAGCCTTGTCATTATGGAAGGTAGTCTTTTGTTCAGATTTTTGTTACTCCAATGGATGGTAGCTTTGTCATTATGGAAGGTAGTATGTTATCGAGATTTATATTTTTGTTACTCCAATGGATGGTAGCCATGTCATTATAGAAGGTTGTCTATTATCGATATTTTTGTTATTCCAATGGATGGTAGCCTTGTCATTATGGAAGGTAGTCGGTCGTTGAGATTTCTGTTACTCCAATGGATGGTAGCCTTGTCATTATGGAAGGTAGTCTATTGTTCAGATTTTTGTTACTCCAATGGATGGTAGCCTTGTCATTATGGAAGGTAGTCTATTGTCTAGATTTTTGTTATTCCAATGGATGGTAGCATTGTCATTATGGAAGGTAATCGGTCGTTGAGATTTCTGTTACTCAATGGATGTTAGCCTTATCATTATGGAAGGCAGTCTGTTGTTCAGATTTTTGTTACTCCAATGGATGGTAGCCTTGTCATTATAGAAGGTAGTCTATTGTCTAGATTTTTGTTATTCCCATGGATAGTATCCTTGTCATTATGGAACGTAGTCAGTCGTTGAGATTTCTGTTACTCCAATGGATGGTAGCCTTGTCATTTTGGAAGGTAGTCTGTTGTTCAGATTTTTGTTACTCCAATGGATTGTAGCCTTGTCATTATGGAAGGTAGTCTGTTGTTGAGATTTTTGTTATTCCAATGGATGGTAGCCTTGTCATTATGGAAGGTAGTTTGTCCTTGAGATTTCTGTTACTCCAATGGATGATAGCCTTGTCATTATGGAAGGTAGTCTGTTGTTCAGATTTTTGTTACTCCAATGGATGGTAGCCTTGTAATTATGGAAGGTAGTCTATTATCTAGATTTTTGTTATTCCAATGCATAGTAGCCTTGTCATTATGGAAGGTAGTTTGTTGTCGAGATTTATATTTTTGTTATTCCAATGGAAGGTAGCCATGTCATTATAAATGGTTGTCTATTGTCAAGATTTTTGTTATTCCAATGGATGGTAGCCTTGTCTTTATGGAAGGTAGTCGGTCGTTGAGATTTCTGTTACTCAAATGGATGGTAGCCTTGTCATTATGGAAGGTAGTCTGTTGTTTAGATTTTTGTTACTCCAATGGATGGTAGCCTTGTCATTATGGAAGGTAGTCTATTGTCTAGATTTTTGTTATTCCATGGGATAGTGCCATGTCATTATGGAAGGTAGTCGATCGTTGAGATTTCTGTTACTCAATGGATGGTAGCCTTGTCATTATGGAAGGTAGTCTGTTGTTCAGGTTTTTGTTACTCCAATGGATGATAGCCTTGTCATTATGGAATGTCGTCTGTTGTCGAGAATTTTGTTATTCCAATGGATGGTAACCTTGTCATTATGGTAGGTATTCTGTTTTCGAGAATTTTTTATTCCATTGGATGGTTGCCTTGTCATTATGGAAGGTAGTCCGTTGTCGAGATATTTGTTATTCCAATGAATGGAAACCTTGTCATTATGGAATGTAGTCTTTTGTCGAGATTTTTGTTACTCCAATGGATGGTAGGCTTGTCATTATTGAAGGTAGTCTGTTGTCGAAATCCTTGTTACGCCAACAGATGATAGCCTTGTCATTATGGAAGGGAGTCTGTTGTTAGGATATTTGTTACCCCAACGGATGGTAGCCTTGTAATTATGGAAGGTAGTCATTTGTCGGGATTTTTGTTACTCCAATGGATGGTAGCCTTGTAATTATGGAAGGTAGTCTATTATCTAGATTTTTGTTATTCCAATGCATAGTAGCCTTGTCATTATGGAAGGTAGTTTGTTGTCGAGATTTATATTTTTGTTATTCCAATGGAAGGTAGCCATGTCATTATAAAAGGTTGTCTATTGTCAAGATTTTTGTTATTCCAATGGATGGTAGCCTTGTCTTTATGGAAGGTAGTCGGTCGTTGAGATTTCTGTTACTCCAATGGATGGTAGCCTTGTCATTATGGAAGGTAGTCTGTTGTTTAGATTTTTGTTACTCCAATGGATGGTAGCCTTGTCATTATGGAAGGTAGTCTATTGTCTAGATTTTTGTTATTCCATGGGATAGTTGCCATGTCATTATGGAAGGTAGTCGATCGTTGAGATTTCTGTTACTCAATGGATGGTAGCCTTGTCATTATGGAAGGTAGTCTGTTGTTCAGGTTTTTGTTACTCCAATGGATGATAGCCTTGTCATTATGGAATGTCGTCTGTTGTCGAGAATTTTGTTATTCCAATGGATGGTAACCTTGTCATTATGGTAGGTATTCTGTTTTCGAGAATTTTTTATTCCATTGGATGGTTGCCTTGTCATTATGGAAGGTAGTCCGTTGTCGAGATATTTGTTATTCCAATGAATGGAAACCTTGTCATTATGGAATGTAGTCTTTTGTCGAGATTTTTGTTACTCCAATGGATGGTAGGCTTGTCATTATTGAAGGTAGTCTGTTGTCGAAATCTTTGTTACGCCAACAGATGATAGCCTTGTCATTATGGAAGGGAGTCTGTTGTTAGGATATTTGTTACCCCAACGGATGGTAGCCTTGTAATTATGGAAGGTAGTCATTTGTCGGGATTTTTGTTACTCCAATGCATGGTAGCCTTGTAATTATGGCAGCAAGTCTGTCATTGCGATTTCTGTTACTCCAATGGATTGTAGCCTTGTCATTATGGAAGGTAGTTTTTTGTTCAGATTTTTGTTACTCCAATGGATGGTAGCATTGTCATTATGGAAGGTAGTTTGTTGTCGAGATTTTTGTTATTCCATTGGATGGTAGCCTTGTCATTATGAAAGGTAGTCTGTTGTCAAGATAATTGTTATTCTAATGGATGGTAACCTTGTCATTATGGTAGGTTGTCTTTTGTCGAGATTTTTGTAACTCCAATGGATGGTAGCCTTGTCATTATTGAAGGTAGTATGTTGTCGATATCTTTGTTACTCCAATGGATGACAGCCTTATCATTATGCAAGGTAGACTGTTATTCATATTTTTGTTACTCTAATGGATGGTAGCCTTGTCATTATGGAAGGTAGTCTTTTGTTTAGATTTATGTTACTCCAATGGAGTGTAGCCTTGTCATTATGGAAGGTAGTCTATTGTTCAAATTTTTGTTACTTCAATGGATGGTAGCCATGTCATTATGGAAGGTTGTCTGTTGTCGAGATTTATATTTTGTTACTCCAATGGATGGTAGCTGTGTCATTATAAAAGGTTGTTTGTTGTCAAGATTTTTGTTATTGAAATGGATGGTATCCTTGTCATTATGGAAGGTAGTCGGTTGTTGAGATTTCTGTTACTCCAATGGATGGTAGGCTTGTCATTATGGAAGGTAGTATGTTGTTCAGATTTTTATTACTCCAATGGATGGTAGCATTGTCATTATGGAAGGTAATCTATTATATAGATTTTTGTTATTCCAATGGATGGAAGCCTTGTCATTATGGAAGGTAATCGGTCGTTGAGATTTCTGTTACTTCAATGGATTGTAGCCTTGTCATTATGGAAGGTAGTCTGTTGTTCAGATTTTTGTTACTCCAATGGATGGTAGCCTTGTCATTATGGAAGGTAGTCTATTGTCTATATTTTTGTTATTCCAATGGATAGTAGCCATGTCATTATGGAAGGTAGTCGGTCGTTGAGATATCTCTTACTTCAATGGATGGTAGCCTTGTCATTATGGAAGGTAGTCTAATGTTCAGTTTTTTTTACTCCAATGGATGGTAGCCTTGTCATTATGGAAGGTAGTCTATTGTCTAGATTTTTGTTATTCCAATGGATGGTAGCCTTGTCATTATGAAAGGTAATCGGTCATTGAGATTTCTGTTACTCCAATGGATGGTAGCCTTGTCATTATGGAAGGCAGTCTGTTGTTCAGATTTTTGTTACTCCAATGGATGGTAGCCTTGTCATTATGGAAGGTAGTCTATTGTCTAGATTTTTGTTATTCCAATGGATAGTAGCCTTGTCATTATGGAACATAGTCGATCGTTGAGATTTCTTTTACTCCAATAGATGGTAGCCTTGTCATTTTGGAAGGTTGTCTGTTGTTCAAATTTTTGTTACTCCAATGGAGTGTAGCCTTGTCATTATGGAAGGTAGTCTGTTGTTCAGATTTTTGTTACTTCAATGGATGGTAGCCTTGTCATTATGGAAGGTTGTTTGTTGTTGAGATTTATATTTTTGTTACTCCAATGGATGGTAGCCATGTCATTATAAAAGGTTGTCTATTGTCAAGTTTTTTGTTATTCCAATGGATGGTATCCTTGTCATTATGGCAGGTAGTCGGTCGTTGAGATTTCTGTTACTCCAATGGATGGTAGCCTTGTTATTATGGAAGGTATTCTGTTGTTCAGATTTTTGTTACTCTAATGGATGGTAGCCTTGTCACTATGGAAGGTAGTCTATTTTCTAGATTTTTGTTATTCCAATGGATGGAAGCCTTGTCATTATGGAAGGTAATCAGCCGTTGAGATTTCTTTTACTCCAATAGATGGTAGCCTTGTCATTTTGGAAAGTTGTCTGTTGTTCAGATTTTTGTTACTGCAATGGAGTGTAGCCTTGTCATTATGGAAGGTAGTCTGTTGTTCAGATTTTTGTTACTCCAATGGATTGTAGCCTTGTCATTATGGAAGGTAGTCTGTTGTTGAGATTTTTGTTATTCCCATGGATGGTAGCCTTGTCATTATGGAACGTAGTCTGTCGTTGAAATTTCTGTTACTCCATTGGATTATAGCCTTGTCATTATGGAAGGTAGTCTGTTGTACAAATTTTTGTTACTCCAATGGATGGTAGCCTTGTAATTATGGAAGGTAGTCTATTATCTAGATTTTTTTTATTCCAATGCATAGTAGCCTTGTCATTATGGAAGGTAGTTTGTTGTCGAGATTTATATTTTTGTTACTCCAATGGATGGTAGCCATGTCATTATAAAAGGTTGTCTATTGTCAAGATTTTTATTATTCCAATGGATGGTAGCCTTGTCATTATGGAAGGTAGTCGGTCGTTGAGATTTCTGTTACTCCAATGGATGGTAGCCTTGTCATTATGAAAGGTAGTCTGTTGTTCAGATTTTTGTTACTCCAATGGATGGTAGCCTTGTCATTATGGAAGTTAGTCTATTGTATAGATTTTTGTTATTCCAAAGGATAGTAGCCATGTCATTATGGAAGGTAGTCGGTCATTGAGATTTCTGTTACTACAATGGATGGTAGCCTTGTCATTATGGAAAGTAGTCTGTTGTTCAGGTTTTTGTTACTCCAATGGATTGTAGCCTTGTCATTATGGAAGGTAGTCTGTTGTTGAGATTTTTGTTATTCCCATGGATGGTAGCCTTGTCATTATGGAACGTAGTCTGTCGTTGAAATTTCTGTTACTCCAATGGATGATAGCCTTGTCATTATGGAAGGTAGTCTGTTGTAAAGATTTTTGTTACTCCAATGGATGGTAGCCTTGTAATTATGGAAGGTAGTCTATTATCTAGATTTTTGTTATTCCAATGCATAGTAGCCTTGTCATTATGGAAGGTAGTTTGTTGTCGAGATTTATATTTTTGTTACTCCAATGGATGGTAGCCATGTCATTATAAAAGGTTGTCTATTGTCAAGATTTTTATTATTCCAATGGATGTTAGCCTTGTCATTATGGAAGGTAGTCGGTCGTTGAGACTTCTGTTACTCCAATGGATGGTAGCCTTGTCATTATTGAATGTAGTCTGTTGTTCAGATTTTTGTTACTCCAATGGATGGTAGCCTTGTCATTATGGAAGTTAGTCTATTGTCTAGATTTTTGTTTTTCCAATGGATAGTAGCCATGTCATTATGGAAGGTAGTCGGTCATTGAGATTTCTGTTACTACAATGGATGGTAGCCTTCTCATTATGGAAGGTAGTCTGTTGTTTAGGTTTTTGTTACTCCAATGGATGATAGCCTTGTCATTATGGAATGTAGTCTGTTGTCGATATTTTTGTTATTCCAATGGATGGTATCCTTGTCATTATGGAAAGTAGTCTATTTTCGAGAATTTTTTATTCCATTGGATGGTAGCCTTGTCATTATGGAAGGTAGTCTGTTGTCGAGATAAGTGTTATTCCAATGGATGGTAGCCTTGTCATTATAGAAGGCAGTCCGTTGTTCATATTTTTGTTACTCCAATGGATGGTAGCCTTATCATTAAGGAAGGTAGTCTATTGTCTAGATTTTTGTTATTCCAATGGATAGTAGCCTTGTCATTATGGAACATAGTCGATCGTTGAGATTTCTTTTACTCCAATAGATGGTAGCCTTGTCATTTTGGAAGGTTGTCTGTTGTTCAGATTTTTGTTACCCCAATGGAGTGTAGCCTTGTCATTATGGAAGGTAGTCTGTTGTTCAGATTTTTGTTACTTCAATGGATGGTAGCCTTGTCATTATGGAAGGTTGTCTGTTGTTGAGATTTATATTTTTGTTACTCCAAAGGATGGTAGCCATGTCATTATAAAAGGTTGTCTATTGTCAATATTTTTGTTATTCCAATGGATGGTATCCTTGTCATTATGGCAGGTAGTCGGTCGTTGAGATTTCTGTTACTCCAATGGATGGTAGCCTTGTTATTATGGAAGGTAGTCTGTTGTTCGGATTTTTGTTACTCCAATGGATGGTAGCCTTGTCACTATGGAAGGTAGTCTATTGTCTAGATTTTTGTTATTCCAATGGATGGAAGCCTTGTCATTATGGAAGGTAATCGGTCATTGAGATTTCTGATACTTCAATGGACTGTAGCCTTGTCATTATGGAAGGTAGTCTGTTGTTAAGATTTTTGTTACTCCAATGGATGGTAGCCTTTTCATTATGGAAGGTAATCTATTGTCTAGATTTTTGTTATTCCAATGGATAGTAGCCATGTCATTATGGAAGGTAGTCAGTCGTTGAGATTTCTGTTACTTCAATGGATGGTAGCCTTGTCATAATGGAAGGTAGTCTATTGTTCAGGTTTTTTTACTCCAATGGATGGTAGCCTTGTCATTATGGAAGGTAGTCTATTGTCTAGATTTTTGTTATTCCAATGGATGGTAGCCTTGTCATTATGGAAGTTAATCGGTCGTTGAGATTTCTGTTACTCCAATGGATGGTAGCCTTGTCATTATGGAAGGCAGTCTGTTGTTCAGATTTTTGTTACTCCAATGGATGGTAGCCTTGTCATTATGGAAGGTAGTCTATTGTCTAGATTTTTGTTATTCCAATGGATAGTAGCCTGGTCATTATGGAACGTAGTCGGTCGTTGAGATTTCTGTTACTCGAATAGATGGTAGCCTTGTCATTTTGGAAGGTAGTCTGTTGTTCAGATTTTTGTTACTCCAATGGATTGTAGCCTTGTCATTATGGAAGGTAGTCTGTTGTTGAGATTTTTGTTATTCCCATGGATGGTAGCCTTGTCATTATGGAACGTAGTCTGTCGTTGAAATTTCTGTTACTCCAATGGATGATAGCCTTGTCATTATGGAAGGTAGTTTGTTGTACAGATTTTTGTTACTCCAATGGATGGTAGCCTTGTAATTATGGAAGGTAGTCTATTATCTAGATTTTTGTTATTCCAATGCATAGTAGCCTTGTCATTATGGAAGGTAGTTTGTTGTCGAGATTTATATTTTTGTTACTCCAATGGATGGTAGCCATGCCATTGTAAAAGGTTGTCTATTGTCAAGATTTTTATTATTCCAATGGATGGTAGCCTTGTCATTATGGAAGGTAGTCTGTCATTGAGATTTCTGTTACTCTAATGGATGGTAGCCTTGTCATTATGTAAGGTAGTCTGTTGTTCAGATTTTTGTTACTTCAATGGATGGTAGCCTTGTCATTATGGAAGTCAGTCTATTGTATAGATTTTTGTTATTCCAATGGATAGTAGCCATGTCATTATGGAAGGTAGTCGGTCATTGAGATTTCTGTTACTATAATGGATGGTAGCCTTGTCATTATGGAAGGTAGTCAGTTGTTCAGGTTTTTGTTACTCCAATGGATTGTAGCTTTGTCATTATGGAAGGTAGTCTGTTGTTGAGATTTTTGTTATTCCCATGGATGGTAGCCTTGTCATTATGGAACGTAGTCTGTCGTTGAAATTTATGTTACTCCAATGGATGATAGCCTTGTCATTATGGAAGGTAGTCTGTTGTACATATTTTTGTTACTCCAATGGATGGTAGCCTTGTAATTATGGAAGGTAGTCTATTATCTAGATTTTTGTTATTCCAATGCATAGTAGCCTTGTCATTATGGAAGGTAGTTTGTTGTCGAGATTTATATTTTTGTTACTCCAATGGATGGTAGCCATGTCATTATAAAAGGTTGTCTATTGTCAAGATTTTTATTATTCCAATGGATGGTAGCCTTGTCATTATGGAAGGTAGTCGGTCGTTGAGATTTCTGTTACTCCAATGGATGGTAGCCTTGTCATTATGGAAGGTAGTCTGTTGTTCAGATTTTTGTTACTCCAATGGATGGTAGCCTTGTCATTATGGAAGTTAGTCTATTGTCTAGATTTTTGTTATTCCAATGGATAGTAGCCATGTCATTATGGAAGGTAGTCGGTCAATGAGATTTCTGTTACTACAATGGATGGTAGCCTTGTCATTATGGAAGGTAGTCTGTTGTTCAGGTTTTTGTTACTCCAATGGATGATAGCCTTGTCATAATGGAATGTAGTCTGTTGTCGAGATTTTTGTTATTCCAATGGATGGTAACCTTGTCATTATGGAAGGTAGTCTATTTTCGAGAATTTTTTATTCCATTGGATGGTAGCCTTGTCATTATGGAAGGTAGTCTGTTGTCGAGATAAGTGTTATTCCAATGGATGGTAACCTTGTCATTATGGAACGTAGTCTTTTGTCGAGATTTTTGTTATTCCAATGGATGGTAACCTTGTTATTATGGAATGTAGTATTTTGTCGAGATTTTTGTTACTCCAATGGATGGTAGACTTGTCATTATTGAAGGTAGTCTGTTGTCGATATCTTTGTTACGCCAATAGATGATAGCCTTGTCATTATGGAAGGTAGTCTGTTGTCAGGATATTCTGTTACTCCAATGGATTGTAGCCTTGTCATTATGAAAGGTAGTTTTTTGTTCAGATTTTTGTTACTCCAATGGATGGTAGCCTTGTCATTATGGAAGGTAGTCTATTGTCTATATTTTTGTTATTCCAATGGATAGTAGCCATGTCATTATGGAAGGTAGTCGGTCGTTGAGATATCTCTTACTTCAATGGATGGTAGCCTTGTCATTATGGAAGGTAGTCTATTGTTCAGTTTTTTTTACTCCAATGGATGGTAGCCTTGTCATTATGGAAGGTAGTCTATTGTCTAGATTTTTGTTATTCCAATGGATGGTAGCCTTGTCATTATGGAAGGTAATCGGTCATTGAGATTTCTGTTACTTCAATGGATGGTAGCCTTGTCATTATGGAAGGCAGTCTGTTGTTCAGATTTTTGTTACTCCAATGGATGGTAGCCTTGTCATTATGGAAGGTAGTCTATTGTCTAGATTTTTGTTATTCCAATGGATAGTAGCCTTGTCATTATGGAACGTAGTCGATCGTTGAGATTTCTTTTACTCCAATAGATGGTAGCCTTGTCATTTTGGAAGGTTGTCTGTTGTTCAGATTTTTGTTACTCCAATGGAGTGTAGCCTTGTCATTATGGAAGGTAGTCTGTTGTTCAGATTTTTGTTACATCAATGGATGGTAGCCTTGTCATTATGGAAGGTTGTCTGTTGTTGAGATTTATATTTTTGTTACTCCAATGGATTGTAGCCATGTCATTATAAAAGGTTGTCTATTGTCAAGATTTTTGTTATTCCAATGGATGGTATCCTTGTCATTATGGCAGGTAGTCGGTCGTTGAGATTTCTGTTACTCCAATGGATGGTAGCCTTGTTATTATGGAAGGTAGTCTGTTGTTCAGATTTTTGTTACTCCAATGGATGGTAGCCTTGTCATTATGGAAGGTAGTCTATTGTCTAGATTTTTGTTATTCCAATGGATGGAAGCCTTGTCATTATGGAAGGTAATCGGTCGTTGAGATTTCTGTTACTTCAATGGATTGTAGCCTTGTCATTATGGAAGGTAGTCTGTTGTTCAGATTTTTGTTACTCCAATGGGTGGTAGCCTTTTCATTATGGAAGGTAGTTTATTGTCTAGATTTTTGTTATTCCAATGGATAGTAGCCATGTCATTATGGAAGGTAGTCAGTCGTTGAGAATTCTGTTACTCCAATGGATGGTAGCCTTGTCATAATGGAAGGTAGTCTATTCACTACAAGAAAATTGGCAGATTGCGACATGTATTTTTGTAGATTACGACGGTTAAAATCGTCGCAATTTGCTTTCCACGACGGTTGCTTTACCGTCGCAGAAGTGTGTGTCCCCAACCTATTTTGCGACGGTTACAAAAACTGTCGTTCAAGTTTACGACGGGTTTGGAGCTGACATAATCAAGTATTGGTGACTGTTTGATACCGTCGTGACTATCTTTTGAGTTTATTTTAATTATTGATGGCGACGGTTCGATACTGTCGTGAATATCTTTTGAAATTGTTTAAATTGTTTATGGCGACGGTTCGATACCGTCATGACTTTTGTTGATTATTTTTAATTGTTGATTACGACGGTTCGGTACTGTCGCCATGACTTTTGTTTATGTCTTGATTTTTTTTTATTTTTCTATTATATATATTTTTTATTTAAATTATTATCTATGTAAAAAATTTTAAATATAGTTTTTTTTTGTGTTATTTTTTTCTTTAAATTATTTCTTCTTTAATATATTTATTTATATTATTATTTTTTGTTTTATTTTCTATCACTTTGTAATATAGTAAAAATAATTTCAATAAAAAATATTTAACATCAAATAAGCATTATAATATCCAAAAAAATGTGTGTTCCATAATCATGTAAAATGCGAGTTCCATAATCATGTCAAGTAGTACAAAAAACCCAAAATATATCAATTCCTAATCTTATAATAATAGGTATCATTATGCCAAAAATACATGAGAAAGTTCAAAATCTAATTATCTCGATCATAGCAAAGTCTAATTTGTCCCCCCTGAAGTTCCATTATCTCCAATACGGTAGCTAGACTCAGATGAACGTCTACCATCAGCGGGTGATTCCAATCCCTAAAAAAAGGTATTAAAATAATAATCTTTAAAATAATACTCATAAAATTTAACTTTAAATGCGTCAAAATAATATACCTGTCTTCCACTAAAATTCTGCATTTGCATTAAGAGTTCAATTTCCTTTGTCCTCGCCTTGTCCCTTTGCGTTAAGAATATGATTGCCTGTGTTAATTCATCAATTTTTGAATTCTTTTCTTTAAGTGCATTAATTTCTTCTTGCATTTCCTTTATTTGTTCACTTTCTGCAGAAGAAGATGTCGATCTCGTAGATCTATTAATTTGAGATGGTGTAACTCCAAGTCCCATACTACGAACATATCCATGCTTTTCTTTTCCAAATACTTTCTGAAATGCCTCATTTTCAGACACAATCCTTAATTGCAGCTTGTAATTTTTTCTGCACATGAAAAAGAAAAAATTGAGCTATTGTTTATATAACAAGAATAATATATTGGGGGAGAACCTCTTGATCAAATCATGGACTTCCATATATACGTAAAAAGAAGTTGGCACAAACTAGGAGGTGGCACAAACTATTGCAATTGGACTTGAATAATACTGTTGGTATATAATTTTGACATTTTTGCCATGAATAATAAGAAAGCAGTACATTGAGCAATGGTAAGGATTGTTATTCATTATTAACTGGGGCCATATTCACTGGCAAACAGCCTAGTTTCAACACTTACAGTATTTGAACATAATTAACTGACAAATTTTCCCGTGAATGAATGACAGGGTGATAGCATTATTATCCAGTGAATGGATAGCATGAAGCAATAAATAAAAATTTATTGGTTCTAAAGATATGTGATACCTTCTTCTGAATCTTCCTATCAGTTGTATCAGCATCTACATGATATCCTTCTTGGTGAATCTGATCTCGAACCTAGAAAATTACAGCACAAAAATGTTATAAAATCATCAGCACATGGCTTTTCAAGTCAAAATATTAGTATCCAACAAAAATAGAATTAGAACAATAACAAAGTTAGGTAATAGAACTATTCAAGGAAGATTGCTCAAACTTCATGAAGAAGCTACCACATAAAAAGTATATCTAAAAAGGCTTGTTGCGACTCAAAATAAACAAATTGGTTCAAGGATTTGATGCAATTGTACACATCATCACCCCATCCTAACTGTTATCATATGACTTCGATAAATATAGACAGACTAAAGTTAGGAAACAGAGATGTGTACCTTCAGAGCATAAGCTTGTGATTTCTCAGAAACAGGGCACAAAATTGCTTTACGAGGACTGAGCCAGAAGGGCCATTTACCCTTGTAGTGCTCTAAAAGTATGGCAAACATGCGTTCAACTGATCCTAGAATGGCTCTGTGTATCATAACAGGCCTCTCAATTTTGGCTTCATCCTCAGCTGAGAGTTCCAACTTAAAACGATCAGGAAGCTGGAAGTCAAGCTGCAAAGAGCCAATTTATCCAATTATCAGTAAAAATAATTAACAACTGAACCATGTGAATGCAAGTCAAGCCAAAGAGTGTAAACCTATAGAGTTGCACACTGGAATTTCCTACTCAATGCATCAGATACACTGATATCTATCTGTGGTCCATAGAATGCACCATCCCCTTCATTCAACTGCAGAGTTTTATTTGGATTATAAGCACATAATTGAAGTTAACAAATGATGCATTACATTGAAAATAATAAAACAGATATACAATAAATAAAAGAATGTATGAGAATATAAAAAATAGTATCAAGAAACATATAATTGAATTCAAAACATGAAAAGCATATACCTGCCATGGCTTGCCAAACTCATCCAAAGCCTCCTTGAGAGCACTTTCATCCCTATCCCACGTTTCATCATCTCCAAGCTTATTCTCTGGCCTCTACTCAAGTATTTAACACAGGCAAGGCAAAATAAATAACTGAGTCATTAAATAGATTAAACCAATTACTAACAGCAGAGTCTACCAAGCTTATCATGTACTACTATATCATGTATCAGAAGAAAAGAAAATAACAAGAAAGCTAGTTCTTTGTATTGAGGCCATATTCCCAATTATTAACTGTTCCTACTAATGTTATTTATTCACAAACTTCATCATATTTCAAACCATAGAGAATTGTTCCTACTAATGTTATTTATTAAACATATAAACAAAACATGTACCATAGGAAGAGAAAGACTGGTAAGATACGATCAAAATGATCTATATCAGATGACGCTCTTAGAAGGAATAATTGCAACAAAGAAACAAATAATGAAATTATCAAATCAGAATTAACTTACATTGCAGACAAAACATATAGCGGCAGTTGTTTCCAAACTATTAAACAGATTTATCAACATCTCTTTTGGAAGCCTTTTTGCCATTTCAACAGAATCTTTTCCAACAGGATCAGAATTGTATTCTTTAACAAGAAGTGGGTGATCACAAGCCTGACGGAGACGTAAAAGCATCAAAAGAATATTTGCATAGTTTTGATTCACTGTACGGCAGCAGCATATGCCTGCAAATTACAAGCATTACTTTTCAAAATTACAAACTGAGAACATCCATCAGTGTAGAAATAGCAGATGAACAAAATCATATAATTCGTAATTAACATGCCCACTGTCAAAATAAATTTCTAGACACTAATTTAAAAAAGAAAAGACAAGCAGTATCATTACAATATGTCCAAGTTAATATAAGAAATTTGAAAAGAAATAAACTTTAAATTGATAACGTGAATCAGCTTCCAACTTTTTGTAGAAGGCCCGCTCTTCATGCGAGAAATTCACCTTACTCAAATTAACAGAGTGCCCTATTTACCCTATTTACAGCTTTAAGCTATATAGCAGTTGGGAGGACAAAAATGCCCTCGAGGGCTTTCAAAACATATAAGTTACTACATGGATCAATCAAGCCTCACCAGCTAACTTGATCAATAAATGTTAGCAGCCAACAAAAAACAGCCATACACCTTCATAAGGGATCTATACCAGTCACCATACATACCATACCATAGTCATCAGGGTTTCCTTGGCATTAAAAGCAAAATGTTCACAACAAAAACTAATATTGTCTCCGTGCTGCATTCAGTGTTTGCATCAGCCAAACATGGAGTATGATATCTCTCTCTCTCTCTCTCACTCACTCTCTCAACATGCACTATCGATGATCTAATATTTACCATCTTGCAGTGGAACTGGCACACTATATTAATCGGAGCTAGCTTTTTGTGTTTTCTTCTGCTCGCCAAGTTTATCGTATGACATTAAACTCCCTTTTCCATCTTACTGAAAAGGGCCTGTTAGAGTTGTATAAGAAAAGCGGCAATGGTGTGAATGAAGGAAAGGCCACTGAAGGTGAAAAAAAGATCAGGAAACTGAAAAACGTTCAGCTGCTTCATTACTGATATATGCATTTCATTTAAGAATCAGTACTTCATTACTAATTCAGTACTCCAGTACTTCATTACTGATAAATCATTGTTTAAGAAAATAGGCAATTTTTTTGATTTCACCAATTTATATTAGTTTTCATCGATTCTAATCGGTCCAGTGACATATTTAATCTAATAATCAAATCAAACCTTAAAACAACAAATTAGAAAACCTAAAAAATCATAAAAAGAAATAAAACCCTAAAACAACAAATTAGAAAACCTAACATCAATTCAATATATTCAAACTCAAAATCAATCATCACAAAGAGCTCAACCATAAGATTCAAGTGAATCTCTAATGCTGAAATCAATGGAAGAGAATGAGAGAGATGAGAACAATACAAAAAGTGATACATAAAACTTACTGTGTTTGAAGAGATGAACGCAGAGGATGTTAAACTGCTTGCTGTGCGTTTTTTGGTGTGAAGATGAGCGGTTTGAAGAGATTCCTTTCGGTGTCAAGGGGTTTCTTTCGGTGTGAAGAAGAACGGCATGAACGGCACCGTGAGTAGAAAAAGTGAACGCAGGAGTAGAAAGTGAATTGATGTTTTATGAGGTTTTTAACTTTATTACGGCGACGGGTGTTTTACCGTTGTGCCCATGAGAATTTTTAAAGGTTTTGGGTGCGACGGTTGTTTTACCGTCGTGAAATGAATTTTAGGACGGATAATTTTACTGTCGTGAAAGGTTTTAGGGTGCGACGGGTGCTTTACCGTCGTGATATGCCTTTTAGGACGGTTAATTTTACCGTCATGACTAGTTGTTGGTGAAAAATCAATGTTAAAAGTGTTAAATAGGGTCCGACGGTTGTTTTACCGTCGTAATAATAATATTATGATGGTTAAATATACCGTCGCAAAATAAATATTAGGGACGGTGGGTGTCAACTGTCGTAAACACTGTCTCTATATGTCAATTACGACAGTTATCACATAATTTTCGCAATTTTTGTGTCGTTAAACACTAATTTTCTTGTAGTGATTGTTCAGGTTTTTTTACTCCAATGGATGGTAGCCTTGTCATTATGGAAGGTAGTCTATTGTCTAGATTTTTGTTATTCCAATGGATGGTAGCCTTGTCATTATGGAAGGTAATCGGTCGTTGAGATTTCTGTTACTCCAATGGATGGTAGCCTTGTCATTATGGAAGGCAGTCTGTTGTTCAGATTTTTGTTACTCCAATGGATGGTAGCCTTGTCATTATGGAAGGTAGTCTATTGTCTAGATTTTTGTTATTCCAATGGATAGTAGCCTTGTCATTATGGAACGTAGTCGGTCGTTGAGATTTCTGTTACTCCAATAGATGGTAGCCTTGTCATTTTGGAAGGTAGTCTATTGTTCAGATTTTTGTTACTCCAATGGATTGTAGCCTTGTCATTATGGAAGTTAGTCTGTTGTTGAGATTTTTGTTATTCCCATGGATGGTAGCCTTGTCATTATGGAAGGTAGTCTGTCATTGAAATTTCTGTTACTCCAATGGATGATAGCCTTGTCATTATGGAAGGTAGTCTGTTGTACAGATTTTTGTTAATCCAATGGATGGTAGCCTTGTAATTATGGAAGGTAGTCTATTATCTAGATTTTTGTTATTCCAATGCATAGTAGCCTTGTAATTATGGAAGGTAGTTTGTTGTCGAGATTTATATTTTTGTTACTCCAATGGATGGTAGCCATGTCATTATAAAAGGTTGTCTATTGTCAAGATTTTTATTATTCCAATGGATGGTAGCCTTGTCATTATGGAAGCTGGTAGTCGGTCGTTGAGATTTCTGTTACTCCAATGGATGGTAGCCTTGTCATTATGGAAGGTAGTCTGTTGTTTAGATTTTTGTTACTCCAATGGATGGTAGCCTTGTCATTATGGAAGTTAGTCTATTGTCTAGATTTTTGTTATTCCAATGGATAGTAGCCATGTCATTATGGAAGGTAGTCGGTCATTGAGATTTCTGTTACTACAATGGATGTTAGCCTTGTCATTATGGAAGGTAGTCTGTTGTTCAGGCTTTTGTTACTCCAATGGATGATAGCCTTATCATTATGGAATGTAGTCTGTTGTCGAGATTTTTGTTATTCCAATGGATGGTAACCTTGTCATTATGGAAGGTAGTCTATTTTCGAGAATTTTTTATTCCATTGGATGGTAGCCTTGTCATTATGGAAGGTAGTCTGTTGTCGAGATAAGTGTTATTCCAATGGATGGTAACCTTGTCATTATGGAACGTAGTCTTTTGTCGAGATTTTTGTTATTCCAATGGATGGTAACCTTGTTATTATGGAAGGTAGTATTTTGTCGAGATTTTTGTTACTCCAATGGATGGTAGACTTGTCATTATTGAAGGTAGTCTGTTGTCGATATCTTTGTTACGCCAATAGATGATAGCCTTGTCATTTTGGAAGGTAGTCTGTTGTCAGGATATTCTGTTACTCCAATGGATTGTAGCCTTGTCATTATGGAAGGTAGTTTTTTGTTCAGATTTTTGTTACTCCAATGGATGGTAGCCTTGTCATTATGGAAGGTAGTTTGTTGTCGAGATTTTTGTTATTCCATTGGATGGTAGCCTTGTTCTTATGAAAGGTAGTCTGTTGTCGAGATATTTGTTATTCCAATGGATGGTAAACTTGTTATTATGGAAGGTAGTATTTTGTCGAGATTTTTGTTACTCCAATGGATGGTAGACTTGTCATTATTGAAGGTAGTCTGTTGTCGATATCTTTGTTACGCCAATAGATGATAGCCTTGTCATTATGGAAGGTAGTCTGTTGTCAGGATATTCTGTTACTCCAATGGATTGTAGCCTTGTCATTATGGAAGGTAGTTTTTTGTTCAGATTTTTGTTACTCCAATGGATGGTAGCCTTGTCATTATGGAAGGTAGTTTGTTGTCGAGATTTTTGTTATTCCATTGGATGGTAGCCTTGTTATTATGAAAGGTAGTCTGTTATCGAGATATTTGTTATTCCAATGGATGGTAACCTTGTCATTATGGAAGGTAGTCTTTTTTCGAGATTTTTGTAACTCCAATGGATGGTAGCCTTGTCATTATTGAAGGTAGTATGTTGTCGATATCTTTGTTATTCCAATGGATGATAACCTTATCATTATGCAAGGTAGACTATTATTCAGACTTTTGTTACTCTATTGGATGGTAGCCTTGTCATTATGGAAGGTAGTCTGTTGTCGAGATTTTTGTTACTCTAATGTATGATAGCCTCGTCATTATGGAAGTTAGTCTTTTGTTTAGATTTATGTTACTCCAATGAGATGATAGCCTTGTCATTATGGAAGGTAGTCTGTTGTCGAGATATTTGTTACCCCAACGGATGGTAGCCTTGTAATTATGGAAGGTAGTCAGTTGTCGAGATTTTTGTTACTCCAATGCATGGTAGCCTTGTAATTATGGGAGGTAGTCTGTCATTGTGATTTCTGTTACTCCAATGGATTGTAGCCTTGTCATTATGGAAGGTAGTTTTTTGTTCAGATTTTTGTTACTCCAATGGATTGTAGCCTTATCATTATGGAAGGTAGTCTGTTGTCGAGATTTTTGTTATTCCATTGGATGGTAACCTTGTTATTATGGAAGGTAGTCTTTTGTCAATATTTTTGTTACTCCAATGGATGGTAGCCTTGTCATTATTGAAGGTAGTCTGTTGTCGATATCTTTGCTACTCCAATGGATGACAACCTTATCATTATGCAAGGTAGACTGTTACTCAGATTTTTGTTACTCTAATGGATGGTAGCCTTGTCATTATGGAAGGTAGTCTGTTGTCGATATTTTTGTTACTCCAATGGATGGTAGCCTTGTCATTATGGAAGGTAGTCTTTTGTTGAGATTTTTGTTACTCCAATGGATTGTAGCCTTGTCATTATGGAAGGTATTCTGTTGTTCAGATTTTTGTTACTCCAATGGATGGTAGCCTTGTTATTATGGAAGGTAGTATGTTATCGAGATTTATATTTTTGTTACTCCAATGGATGGTAGCCATGTCATTATAGAAGGTTGTCTATTATCGAGATTTTTGTTATTCCAATGGATGGTAGCCTTGTCATTATGAAAGGTAGTCGGTCGTTGAGATTTCTGTTACTCCAATGGATGGTAGCCTTGTCATTATGGAAGGTAGTCTATTGTTCAGATTTTTGTTACTCCAATGGATGGTAGCCTTGTCATTATGGAAGGTAGTCTATTGTCTAGATTTTTGTTATTCCAATGGATGGTAGCCTTGTCATTATGGAAGGTAATCGGTTGTTGAGATTTCTGTTACTCCAATGGATGGTAGCCTTGTCCTTATGGAAGGCAGTCTGTTGTTCAGATTTTTGTTACTCTAATGGATGGTAGCCTTGTCATTATAGAAGGTAGTCTATTGTCTAGATTTTTGTTATTCCAATTGATAATATCCTTGTCATTATGGAACGTAGTCGGTCGTTGAGATTTCTGTTACTCCAATGGATGGTAGCCTTGTCATTTTGGAAGGTAGTCTGTTGTTCAGATTTTTGTTACTCCAATGGATTGTAGCCTTGTCATTATGGGAGGTAGTCTGTTGTTGAGATTTTTGTTATTTCAATGGATGGTAGCCTTGTCATTATGGAAGGTAGTCTGTCATTGAGATTTCTGTTACTCCAATGGATGATATCCTTGTCATTGTAGAAGGTAGTCTGTTGTTCAGATTTTTGTTACTCCAATGGATGGTAGCCTTGTAATTATGGAAGGTAGTCTATAATCTAGATTTTTGTTATTCCAATGCATAATAGCCTTGTCATTATGGAAGGTAGTTTGTTGTCAAGATTTATATTTTTGTTACTCCAATGGAAGGTAGCCATGTCATTATAAAAGGTTCTCTATTGTCAAGATTTTTGTTATTCCAATGGATGGTAGCCTTGTCTTTATGGAAGATAGTCGATCGTTGAGATTTCTGTTACTCCAATGGATGGTAGCCTTGTCGTTATGGAAGGTAGTCTGTTGTTTAGATTTTTGTTACTCCTATGGATGGTAGCCTTGTCATTATGGAAGGTAGTCTATTGTCTAGATTTTTGTTATTCCAATGGATAGTTTCCATGTCATTATGGAAGGTAGTCGGTCGTTGAGATTTCTGTTACTCCAATGGATGGTAGCCTTGTCATTATGGAAGGTAGTCTGTTGTTCAGGTTTTTGTTACTCCAATGGATGATAGCCTTGTCATTATGGAATGTAGTCTGTTGTCGAGATTTTTGTTATTCCAATGGATGGTAACCTTGTCATTATGGTAGGTAGTCTGTTTTCGAGAATATTTTATTCCATTGGATGGTAACCTTTTCATTATGGAAGGTAGTCCGTTGTCGAGATATTTGTTATTCCAATGGATGGTAACCTTGTCATTATGGAATGTAGTCTTTTGTCGAGATTTTTGTTATTCCAATGGATGGTAACCTTGTTATTATGGAAGGTAGTATTTTGTCGAGATTTTTGTTACTCCAATGGATCGTAGACTTGTCATAATTGAAGGTAGTCTGTTGTCGAAATCTTTGTTACGCCAATAGATGATAGCCTTGTCATTATGGAAGGTAGTCTGTCATTGCGATTTCTGTTACTCCAATGGATTGTAGCCTTGTCATTATGGAAGGTAGTTTTTTGTTCAGATTTTTGTTACTCCAATGGATGGTAGCCTTGTCATTATGGAAGGTAGTTTGTTGTCGAGATTTTTGTTATTCCATTGGATGGTAGCCTTGTCATTATGAAAGGTAGTCTGTTGTCAAGATAATTGTTATTCTAATGGATGGTAACCTTGTCATTATGGTAGGTAGTCTTTTGTCGAGATTTTTGTAACTCTAATGGATGGTAGCCTTGTCATTATTGAAGGTAGTATGTTGTCGAATTCTTTGTTACTCCAATGGATGACATCCTTATCATTATGCAAGGTAGACTGTTATTCTGATTTTTGTTACTCTAATGGATGGTAGCCTTGTCATTATGGAAGGTAGTCTGTTGTCAAGATTTTTGTTACTCTAATGGATGGTAGCCTTGTCATTATGGAAGGTAGTCTTTTGTTTAGATTTATGTTACGCCAATGGAGTGTAGCCTTGTCATTATGGAAGGTAGTCTGTTGTTCAGATTTTTCTTACTTCAATGGATGGTAGCCTTGTCATTATGGAAGGTTGTCTGTTGTCGATATCTTTGACACGCAAATGGATGATAGCCTTGTCATTATGGAAGGTAGTCTGTTGTTGAGATTTTTGTTACCCCAATGGATGGTAGTCTTGTAATTATAGAAGGTAGTCTGTTGTCGAGATTTTTGTTATACGAATGGATGGTAGCCTTGTCATTATGGAATGTAGTTTGTCATTGAGATTTCTGTTACTCCAATGGATTGTAGCATTGTCATTATGGAAGGTAGTCTGTTGTTAAGATTTTTGTTACTCCAATGGATGGTAGCCTTGTTATTATAGAAGGTTGTATTTTGTCGACATTTTTGTTACTCCAATGGATGGTAGCCTTGTCATTATTGAAGTTAGTCTTTTATCGATATCTTTTTTACTCTAATGGATGATAGCCTTGACATTATGGAAGGTAGTCTGTTGTCGATATTTTTGTTACTCCAATGAATGGTAGCCTTGTCATTATGGAAGGTAGTCTGTCGTTGAGATTTCTGTTACTCCAATGGATTGTAGCCTTGCCATTATGGAAGGTAGTCTGTTGTTCATATTTTTGTTACTCCAATGGATGGTAGCCTTGTCATTATGGAAGGGAGTATGTTGTCGAGATTTTTGTTATTCCAATGTATGGTAACCTTGTTATTATGGAAGGTATTATTTTATCGAGATTTTTGTTATTCCAATGGATGGTAACCTTGTTATTATGGAAGGTAGTATTTTGTCGAGACTTTTGTTACTCCTATGGATGGTAGCCTTGACATTATTGAAGGTAGTCTGTTGTAAATATCCTTGTTACGCCAATAGATGATAGCCTTGTCATTATGGAAGGTAGTCTGTTGTCGAGATATTTGTTACCCCAATGGATGGTAGACTTATAATTATGGAAGGTAGTCAGTTGTCGAGATTTTTGTTACTCCAATGCATGGTAGCCTTGTAATTATGGAAGGTAGTCTGCCATTGAGATTTCTGTTACTCCAATGGATTGTAGCCTTGTCATTATGGAAGGTAGTCTTTTGTTTAGATTTATGTTACTCCAATGGATTGTAGCCTTGTCATAATGGAAGGTAGTCTGTTTTTCAGATTTTTGGTACTCCAATGGATGGTAGCCTCGTCATTATGGAATGTAGTTTGTTGTCGAGATTTTTGTTATTCCAATGGATGGTAACCTTGTCATTATGGAAGGTATTCTTTTGTCGAGATTTTTGTTACGCCAATAGATGATAGCGTTGTCATTATGAAAGGTAGTCTATTGTAGATATCTTTGTTACTCCAATGGATGACATCCTTATCATTATGCAAGGTAGACTGTTATTCAGATTTTTGTTACTCTATTGGATGGTAGCCTTGTCGTTATGGAAGGTAGTATGTTGTCGGGATTTTTGTTACTCCAATTGATGGTAGCCTTTTCATTATGGAAGGTAGTCTTTTCTTTAGATTTATGTTACTCCAATGGATTTTAGCCTTGTAATTATGGAAGGTAGTCTGTTGTTCAGATTTTTGGTACTCCAATGGATGGTAGCCTTGTCATTATGTAAGGTAGTTTTTTGTCGAGATTTATATTTTAGTTACTCCAATGGATGGTAGCCTTGTCATTATTGATGGTAGTCTGTTGTCGATATCTTTGATACGCTAACGGATGATAGCCTTGTCATTATGGAAGGTAGTCTGTTGTTGAGATTTTTGTTACCCCAATGGATGATAGCCCTGTAATTATAGAAGGTAGTCTGTTGTCGAGATTTTTGTTATACGAATGGATGGTAGCCTTGTCATTATAGAATGTAGTTTGTCGTTGAGATTTCTGTTACTCCAATGGATTGTAGCATTGTCATTATGGAAAGTAGTCTGTTGTTAAGATTTTTGTTACTCCAATGGATGGTAGCCTTGTTATTATGGAAGGTTGTATTTTGTCGAGATATTTGTTACTCCAATGGATGGTAGCCTTATAAATATTGAAGTTAGTCTTTTATCGATATCTTTGTTACTCCAATGGATGATAGCCTTGACATTATGGAAGGTAGTCTGTTATCGATATTTTTGTTACTCCAATGAATGGTAGCCTTGTCATTATGAAAGGTAGTCTGTTGTTGAGATTTCTGTTACTCCAATGGATTGTAGCCTTGCCATTATGGAAGGTAGTCTGTTGTTCATATTTTTGTTACTCCAATGGATGGTAGCCTTGTCATTTTGGAAGGGAGTATGTTGTCGAGATTTTTGTTATTCCAATGTATGGTAACCTTGTTATTATGGAAGGTATTATTTTGTCGAGATTTTTGTTATTCCAATGGATGGTAACCTTGTTATTATGGAAGGTAGTATTTTGTCGAGATTTTTGTTACTCCTATGGATGGTAGCCTTGTCATTATTGAAGGTAGTCTGTTGTCGATATCTTTGTTACGCCAATAGATGATAGCCTTGTCATTATGGAAAGTAGTCTGTTGTCGAGATATTTGTTACCCCAATGGATGGTAGACTTGTAATTATGGAAGGTAGTCAGTTGTCGAGATTTTTGTTACTCCAATGCATGGTAGCCTTGTAACTATGGAAGGTAGTCTATCGTTGAGATTTCTGTTACTCCAATGGATTGTAGCCTTCTCATTATGGAAGGTAGTTTTTTGTTCAGATTTCTGTTACTCCAACGGATGGTAGCCTTGTCATTATAGAAGGTAGTTTTTTGTTCAGATTTTTGTTACTCCAATGGATGGAAGCCTTGTCATTATGGAAGGTAGTTTGTTGTCGAGATTTTTGTTATTCCAATGGATGGTAACCTTGTCATTATGGAAGGTAGTCTTTTGTCGAGATTTTTGTTACTCCAATGGATGGTAGCCTTGTCATTATTGAAGGTAGTCTGTTATTCAGATTTTTCTTACTCTAATGGATGGTAGCCTTGTCATTATGGAAGGTAGTCTGTTGTCGGGATTATTGTTACTCCAATTGATGGTAGCCTTGTCATTATGGAAGGTAGTCTTTTCTTTAGATTTATGTTACTCCAATGGATTGTAGCCTTGTCATAATGGAAGGTAATCTGTTGTTCAGATTTTTGGTACTCCAATGGATAATAGCCTTGTCATTATGGAATGTAGTTTGTTGTCGAGATTTTTGTTATTCCAATGGATGGTAACCTTGTCATTATGGAAGGTAGTCTTTTGTCGAGATTTTTGTTACGCCAATAGATGATAGCCTTGTCATTATGGAAGGTAGTCTATTGTAGATATCTTTGTTACTCCAATGGATGACAGCGTTATCATTATGCAAGGTAGACTGTTATTCATATTTTTGTTACTCTAATGGATGGTAGCCTTGTCGTTATGGAAGGTAGTATGTTGTCGGGATTTTTGTTATTCCAATTGATGGTAGCCTTGTCATTATGGAAGGTAGTCTTTTGTTTAGATTTATGTTACTCCAATGGATTTTGGCCTTGTCATTATGGAAGGTAGGCTGTTGTTCAGATTTTTGGTACTCCAATGGATTGTAGCCTTGTAATTATGTAAGGTAGTTTTTTGTCGAGATTTATATTTTTGTTACTCCAATGGATGGTAGCCTTGTAATTATTGATGGTAGTCTGTTGTCGATATCTTTGATACGCTAATGGATTATAGCCTTGTCATTATGGAAGGTAGTCTGTTGTTGAGATTTTTATTACCCCAATGGATGGTAGCCTTGTAATTATATAAGGTAGTCTGTTGTCGAGATTTTTGTTATACGAATGGATGGTAGCCTTGTCATTATGGAATGTAGTTTGTCGTTGAGATTTCTGTTACTCCAATGGATTGTAGCATCGTCATTATGGAAGGTAGTCTGTTGTTAAGATGTTTGTTACTCCAATGGATGGTAGCCTTGTTATTATGGAAGGTTGTATTTTGTCGAGATTTTTCTTACTCCAATGGATGGTAGCCTTGTCATTATTGAAGTTAGTCTTTTATCGATATCTTTGTTACTCCAATGGATGGTAGCCTTGTCATTATGGAACGTAGTCTGTTGTTCATATTTTTGTTACTCAAATGGATGATAGCCTTGTCATTATGGAAAGTAGTCTATCTTTGAGATTTCTGTTACTCCAATGGATTGTAGCCTTGCCATTATGGAAGGTAGTCTATTGTTCATATTTTCTTTACTCCAATGGATGGTAGCCTTGTCATTATGGAAGGGAGTATGTTGTCGAGATTTTTGTTATTCTAATGTATGGTAACCTTGTTATTATGGAAGGTATTATTTTGTCGAGATTTTTGTTATTCCAATGGATGGTAACCTTGTTATTATGGAAGGTAGTATTTTGTCGAGATTTTTGTTACTCCTATGGATGGTAGCCTTGTCATTATTGAAGGTAGTCTGTTGTCGATATCTTTGTTACGCCAATAGATGATAGCCTTGTCATTATGGAAGGTAGTCTGTTGTCGAGATATTTGTTACCCCAATGGATGGTAGACTTGTAATTATTGAAGGTAGTCAGTTGTCGAGATTTTTGTTACTCCAATGCATGGTAGCCTTGTAATTATGGAAGGTAGTCTATCATTGAGATTTCTGTTACTCCAATGGATTGTAGCCTTCTCATTATGGAAGGTAGTTTTTTGTTCAGATTTCTGTTACTCCAACGGATGGTAGCCTTGTCATTATGGAAGGTAGTTTTTTGTTCTGATTTTTGTTACTCCAATGGATGGTAGCCTTGTCATTATGGAAGGTAGTTTGTTGTCGAGATTTTTGTTATTCCAATGGATGGTAACCTTGTCATTATGGAAGGTAGTCTTTTGTCGAGATTTTTGTTACTCCAATGGATGGTAGCCTTGTCATTATTGAAGGTAGTCTGTTATTCAGATTTTTGTTACTCTAATGGATGGTAGCTTTGTCATTATGGAAGGTAGTCTTTTGTCGGGATTATTGTTACTCCAATTGATAGTAGCCTTGTCATTATGGAAGGTAGTCTTTTGTTTAGATTTATGTTACTCCAATGGATTGTAGCCTTGTCATTATGGAAGGTAGTCTGTTGTTCAGATTTTTGGTACTCCAATGGATGGTAGACTTGTCATTATGGAATGTAGTTTGTTGTCGAGATTTTTGTTATTCCAATGGATGGTAACCTTGTCATTATGGAAGGTAGTCTTTTGTCGAAATTTTTGTTACGCCAATAGATGATAGCCTTGTCATTATGGAAGGTAGTCGGTAAATGGATGGTAACCTTGTCATTATGGAAGGTAGTTTGTTGTCGAGATTTTTGTTATTCCAATGGATGGTAACCTTTTCATTATGGAAGGTAGTCTTTTGTCGAGATTTTTGTTACTCCAATGGATGGTAGCCTTGTCATTATTGAAGGTAGTCTGTTATTCATATTTTTGTTACTCTAATGGATGGTAGCCTTGTCATTATGGAAGGTAGTCTGTTGTTGGGATTATTGTTACTCCAATTGATGGTAGCCTTGTCATTATGGAAGGTAGTCTTTTGTTTAGATTTATGTTACTCCAATGGATTATAGCCTTGTCATTATGGAAGGTAGTCTGTTGTTCAGATTTTTGGTACTCCAATGGATGGTAGCCTTGTCATTATGGAAGGTAGTTTGTTGTCGAGATTTATATTTTTGTTACTACAATGGATGGTAGCCATGTCATTATAAAAGGTTTTCTATTGTCAAGATTTTTGTTATTCCAATGGATGGTAGCCTTGTCATTATGGAAGGTAGTCGATCGTTGAGGTTTCTGTAACTCCAATGGATGGTAGCCTTGTCATTATGGAAGGTAGTCTGTTGTTCAGATTTTTGGTACTCCAATGGATGGTAGCCTTGTCATTATGGAAGGTAGTTTGTTGTCGAGATTTATATTTTTGTTACTACAATGGATGGTAGCCATGTCATTATAAAAGGTTGTCTATTGTCAAGATTTTTGTTATTCCAATGGATGGTAGCCTTGTCATTATGGAAGGTAGTCGGTCGTTGAGATTTCTGTTACTCCAATGGATGGTAGCCTTGCCATTATGGAAGGTAGTCTGTTGTTCAGATTTTTGTGACTCCAATAGATGGTAGCCTTATCATTATGGAAGGTAGTCTAGTGTCTAGATTTTTGTTATTCCAATGGATGGTAGCCTTGTCATTATGGAAGGTAATCGGTCGCTGAGATTTCTGTTACTCCATTGGATGGTAGCCTTCTCATTTTGGAAGGTAGTCTGTTGTTCAGATTTTTGTTACTCCAATGGATGGTAGCCTTGTCATTATGGAAGGTAGTCTATTGTCTAGAATTTCGTTATTCGAATAGATAGTAGCCATGTCATTATGGAAGGTAGTCGGTCGTTGAGATTTCTGATACTCCAATGGATGGTAACCTTGTCATTATGGAAGGTAGTCTGTTGTTCATATTTTTGTTACTCCAATGGATGATAGCCTTGTCATTATGGAAGGTAGTCTATTGTAGATATCTTTGTTACTCCAATGGATGACAGCCTTATCATTATGCAAGGTAGACAGTTATTCAGATTTTTGTTACTCTAATGGATGGTTGCCTTGTCGTTATGGAAGGTAGTTTGTTGTCGGGATTTTTGTTACTCCAATTGATGGTAGCCTTGTCATTATTGAAGTTAGTCTTTTATCGATATCTTTGTTACTCCAATGGATGATAGCCTTGTCATTATGGAAGGTAGTCTATTGTCGATATTTTTGTTACTCCAATGAATGGTAGCCTTGTCATTATGGAAGGTAGTCTGTCGTTGAGATTTCTGTTACTCCAATGGATTGTAGCCTTGCCATTATGGAAGGTAGTCTATTGTTCATATTTTTGTTACTCCAATGGATGGTAGCCTTGTCATTATTGAAGGGAGTATGTTGTCGAGATTTTTGTTATTCCAATGTATGGTAACCTTGTTATTATGGAAGGTATTATTTTGTCGAGATTTTTGTTATTCCAATGGATGGTAACCTTGTTATTATGGAAGGTAGTATTTTATCGAGATTTTTGTTACTCCTATGGATCGTAGCCTTGTCATTATTGAAGGTAGTCTGTTGTCAATATCTTTGTTACGCCAATAGATGGTAGCCTTGTCATTATGGAAGGTAGGTTGTTGTCGAGATATTTGTTACCTCAATGGATGGTAGACTTGTAATTATGGAAGGTAGTCAGTTGTCGAAATTTTTGTTACTCCAATGCATGGTAGCCTTGTAATTATGGAAGGTAGTCTGTCATTGAGATTTCTGTTACTACAATGGATTGTAGCCTTCTCATTATGGAAGGTAGTTTTTTGTTCAGATTTCTGTTACTCCAATGGATGGTAGCCTTGTCATTATGGAAGGTAGTTTTTTTTTCCAGATTTTTGTTACTCCAATGGATGGTAGCCTTGTCATTATGGAAGGTAGTTTGTTGTCGAGATTTTTGTTATTCCAATGGATGGTAACCTTGTCATCATGGAAGGTAGTCTTTTGTCGAGATTTTTGTTACTCCAATGGATGGTAGTCTTGTCATTATTAAAGGTAGTCTGTTATTCATATTTTGTTACTCTAATGGATGGTAGCCTTGTCATTATGGAAGGTAGTCTGTTGTCTGGATTATTGTTACTCCAATTGATGGTAGCCTTGTCATTATGGAAGGTAGTCTTTTGTTTAGATTTATGTTACTCCAATGGATTATTGCCTTGTCATTATGGAAGGTAGTCTGTTATTCAGATTTTTGGTACTCCAATGGATTGTAGCCTTGTCATTATGGAAGGTAGTTTGTTGTCGAGATTTATATTTTTGTTACTCCAATGGATGGTAGCCATGTCATTATAAAAGGTTGTCTATTGTCAAGATTTTTGTTATTCCAATGGATGGTAGCCTTGTCATTATGGAAGGTAGTCGGTCGTTGAGATTTTTGTTACTCCAATGGATGGTAGCCTTGTCATTATGGAAGGTAGTTTGTTGTCGAGATTTTTGTTATTCCAATGGATGGTAACCTTGTCATTATGGAAGGTAGTCTGTTGTCTAGATTTTTGTTATTCCAATGGATGGTAGCCTTGTCATTATGGAAGGTAGTTTGTTATTCATATTTTTGTTACTCCATTGGATGGTAGCCTTGTCATTATGGAAGGTAGTCTGTTATTCATATTTTGTTACTCCAATGGATGGTAGCCTTGTCATTATGGAAGGTAGTCTATTGTCGGGATTATTTTTACTCCAATTGATGGTAGCCTTGTCATTATGGAAGGTAGTCTTTTGTTTAGATTTATGTTACTCCAATGGATTATAGCCTTGTCATTATGGAAGGTAGTCTGTTATTCAGATTTTTGGTACTCCAATGGATGGTAGCCTTGTCATTATGGAAGGTAGTTTGTTGTCGAGATTTATATTTTTGTTACTCCAATGGATGGTAGCCATGTCATTATAAAAGGTTGTCTATTGTCATGATTTTTGTTATTCCAATGGATGGTAGCCCTGTCATTATGGAAGGTAGTCGGTTGTTGAGATTTTTGTTACTCCAATGGATGGTAGCCTTGTCATTATGGAAAGTAGTTTGTTGTCGAGATTTTTGTTATTCCAATGGATGGTAACCATGTCATTATGGAAGGTAGTCTTTTGTCGAGATTTTTGTTACTCCAATGGATTGTAGCCTTTTCATTATTGAAGGTAGTATGTTATTCATATTTTTGTTACTCTAATGAATGGTAGCCTTGTCATTATGGAAGGTAGTCTGTTGTCGGGATTATTGTTACTCCAATTGATGGTAGCCTTGTCATTATGGAAGGTAGTCCTTTGTTTAGATTGATGTTACTCCAATGGATTATAGCCTTGTCATTATGGAAGGTAGTCTGTTGTTCAGATTTTTGGTACTCCGATGGATGGTAGCCTTGTCATTATGGAAGGTAGTTATTTGTCGAGATTTATATTTTTGTTACTCCAATGGATGTTAGCCATGTCATTATAAAAGGTTGTCTATTGTCAAGATTTTTGTTATTCCAATGGATGGTAGCCTTGTCATCATGGAAGGTAGTCGGTCGTTGAGATTTCTGTTACTCAATGGATGGTAGCCTTGTCATTATGGAAGGTAGTCTGTTGTTCAGATTTTTGTTACTCCAATGGATGGTAGCCTTATCATTATGGAAGGTAGTCTATTGTGTAGATTTTTGTTATTCCAATGGATGGTAGCCTTGTCATTATGGAAGGTAATCGGTCGTTGAGATTTCTGTTACTCATTGGATGGTAGCCTTGTCATTATGGAAGGTAGTCTGTTGTTCAGATTTTTGTTACTCCAATGGATGGTATCCTTGTCATTATGGAAGGTAGTCTATTGTCTATATATTTGTTATTCCAATGGATAGTAGCCATGTCATTATGGAAGGTAGTCGGTCGTTGAGATTTCTGTTACTCTAATGGATGGTAGCCTTGAAATTATGGAAGGTAGTCTGTTGTTCATATTTTTGTTACTCCAATGGATGATAGCCTTGTCATTATGGAAGGTAGTCTATTATAGATATCTTTGTTACTCCAATGGATGACAACCTTATAATTATGCAAGGTAGACTATTATTCAGATTTTTGTTACTTTAATGGATGGTAGCCTTGTCGTTATGGAAAGTAGTATGTTGTCGAGATTTTTGTTATTCCAATGGATGGTAACCATGTCATTATGGAAGGTAGTCTTTTGTCGAGATTTTTGTTACTCCAATGGATTGTAGCCTTTTCATTATTGAAGGTAGTATGTTATTCATATTTTTGTTACTCTAATGGATGGTAGCCTTGTCATTATGGAAGGTAGTCTGTTGTCGGGATTATTGTTACTCCAATTGATGGTAGCCTTGTCATTATGGAAGGTAGTCCTTTGTTTAGATTGATGTTACTCCAATGGATTATAGCCTTGTCATTATGGAAGGTAGTCTGTTGTTCAGATTTTTGGTACTCCGATGGATGGTAGCCTTGTCATTATGGAAGGTAGTTATTTGTCGAGATTTATATTTTTGTTACTCCAATGGATGGTAGCCATGTCATTATAAAAGGTTGTCTATTGTCAAGATTTTTGTTATTCCAATGGATGGTAGCCTTGTCATCATGGAAGGTAGTCGGTCGTTGAGATTTCTGTTACTCAATGGATGGTAGCCTTGTCATTATGGAAGGTATTCTGTTGTTCAGATTTTTGTTACTCCAATGGATGGTAGCCTTATCATTATGGAAGGTAGTCTATTGTGTAGATTTTTGTTATTCCAATGGATGGTAGCCTTGTCATTATGGAAGGTAATCGGTCGTTGAGATTTCTGTTACTCATTGGATGGTAGCCTTGTCATTATGGAAGGTAGTCTGTTGTTCAGATTTTTGTTACTCCAATGGATGGTATCCTTGTCATTATGGAAGGTAGTCTATTGTCTATATATTTGTTATTCCAATGGATAGTAGCCATGTCATTATGGAAGGTAGTCGGTCGTTGAGATTTCTGTTACTCTAATGGATGGTAGCCTTGAAATTATGGAAGGTAGTCTGTTGTTCATATTTTTGTTACTCCAATGGATGATAGCCTTGTCATTATGGAAGGTAGTCTATTATAGATATCTTTGTTACTCCAATGGATGACAACCTTATAATTATGCAAGGTAGACTATTATTCAGATTTTTGTTACTTTAATGGATGGTAGCCTTGTCGTTATGGAAAGTAGTATGTTGTCGGGATTTTTGTTAATCCAATTGATGGTAGCCTTGTCATTATGGAAGATAGTCTTTTGTTTAGATTTATGTTACTCCAATGGAATTTATCCTTGTCATTATGGAAGGTAGTCTCTTGTTCAGATTTTTGGTACTTCAATGGATGGTAGCCTTGTCATTATGTAAGTTAGTTTTTTTGTCAAGATTTATATTTTTGTTACTCCAATGGATGGTAGCCTTGTCATTATTGATGGTAGTCTGTTGTCGATATCTTTGATACGCTAATGTATGATAGCCTTGTCATTATGGAAGGTAGTCTGTTGTTGAAATTTTTGTTACCCCAATGGATGGTAGCCTTGTCATTATGGAATGTAGTTTGTCGTTGAGATTTATGTTTCTCCAATGGATTGTAGCATTGTCATTATGGAAGATAGTCTGTTGTTAAGATTTTTGTTACTCCAATGGATGGTAGCCTTGTTATTATGGAAGGTTGTATTTTGTCGAGATTTTTGTTACTCAAATGGATGGTAGCCTTGTCATTATTGAAGTTAGTCTTTTATCGATATCTTTATTACTCCAATGGATGATAGCCTTGTCATTAGGTAGTCGGTCGTTGAGATTTCTGTTACTCCAATGGATGGTAGCCTTGTCATTATGGAAGGTAGTCTGTTGCTCATATTTTTGTTACTCCAATGGATGGTAGCCTTGTCATTATGGAAGGTATTATTTTGTCGAGATTTTTGTTATTCCAATGGATGGTAACCTTGTTATTATGTAAGGTAGTATTTTGTCGAGATTTTTGTTACTCCTATGGATCGTAGCCTTGTCATTATTGAAGGTAGTCTGTTGTCAATATCTTTCTTACGCCAATAGATGATAGCGTTGTCATTATGGAAGGTAGTCTGTTATCGAGATATTTGTTACCGCAATGGATGGTAGACTTGTAATTATGGAAGGTAGTCAGTTGTCGAGATTTTTGTTACTCCAATGCATGGTAGCCTTGTAATTATGGAAGGTAGTCTGTCATTGAGATTTCTGTTACTCTAATGGATTGTAGCCTTCTCATTATGGAAGGTAGTTTTTTGTTAAGATTTATGTTACTCCATTGGATGGTAGCCTTATCATTATGGAAGGTAGTTATTTGTTCAGATTTTTGTTACTCCAATGGATGGTAGCCTTGTCATTATGGAAGGTAGTTTGTTGTCGAGACTTTTGTTATTCCAATGGATGGTAACCTTGTCATTATGGAAGGTAGTCTTTTGTCGAGATTTTTGTTACTCCAATGGATGGTAGCCTTGTCATTATTGAAGGTAGTCTGTTATTCATATTTTGTTACTCTAATGGATGGTAGCCTTGTCATTATGGAAGGTAGTCTGTTGTCGGGATTATTGTTACTCCAATTGATGGTAGCCTTGTCATTATGGAAGGTAGTCTTTTGTTTAGATTTATGTTACTCCAATGGATTATAGCCTTGTCATTATGGAAGGTAGTCTATTGTTCAGATTTTTGGTACTCCAATGGATGGTAGCCTTGTTATTATGAAAGGGAGTTTGTTTTCGAGATTTATATTTTTGTTACTCCAATGAATGGTAGCCATGTCATTATAAAAGGTTGTCTATTGTCAAGATTTTTGTTATTCCAATGGATGGTAGCCTTGTCATTATGGAAGGTAGTCGGTATTAGAGTTTTTTGTTACTCCAATGGATGGTAGCCTTGTCATTATGGAAGGTAGTTTGTTGTCGATATTTTTATTATTCCAATGGATGGTAACCTTGTCATTATGGAAGGTAGTCTTTTGTCGAGATTTTTGTTACTCCAATGGATGGTAGCCTTGTCATTATTGAAGGTAGTCTGTTATTCATATTTTTGTTATTCTAATGGATGGTAGCCTTGTCATTATGGAAGGTAGTCTGTTGTTGGGATTATTCTTACTCCAATTGATGGTAGCCTTGTCATTATGGAAGGTAGTCTTTTGTTTAGATTTATGTTACTCCAATGGATTATAGCCTTGTCATTATGGAAGGTAGTCTGTTGTTCAGATTTTTGGTACTCTAATGGATGTTAGCCTTGTCATTATGGAAGGTAGTTTGTTGTCGAGATTTATATTTTTGTTACTACAATGGATGGTAGCCATGTTATTATAAAAGGTTTTCTATTGTCAAGATTTTTGTTATTCCAATGGATGGTAGCCTGGTCATTATGGAAGGTAGTCGGTCGTTGAGGTTTCTGTTACTCCAATGGATGGTAGCCTTGTCATTATGGAAGGTAGTCTGTTGTTCAGATTTTTGGTACTCCAATGGATGGTAGCCTTGTCATTATGGAAGGTAGTTTGTTGTCGAGATTTATATTTATGTTACTACAATGGATGGTAGCCATGTCATTATAAAAGGTTGTCTATTGTCAAGATTTTTGTTATTCCAATGGATAGTAGCCTTGTCATTATGGAAGGTATTTGGTCGTTGAGATTTCTGTTACTCCAATGGATGGTAGCCTTATCATTATGGAAGGTAGTCTATTGTCTAGATTTTTGTTATTCCAATGGATGGTAGCCTTGTCATTATGGAAGGTAGTCTGTTGTTGAGATTTTTGTTACCCCAATGGATGGTAGCCTTGCCATTATGGAAGGTAATCAGTCGTTGAGATTTCTATTACTCCATTGGATGGTAGCCTTGCCATTATGGAAGGTAGTCTGTTGTTCAGATTTTTGTGACTCCAATGGATGGTAGCCTTATCATTATGGAAGGTAGTCTGTTGTCTAGATTTTTGTTATTCCAATGGATGGTAGCCTTGTCATTATGGAAGGTAGTCTGTTGTTGAGATTTTTGTTACCCCAATGGATGGTAGCCTTGTAATTATAGAAGGTAGTCTGTTGTCGAGATTTTTGTTATACAAATGGATGGTAGCCTTGTCATTATGTAATGTAGTTTGTCGTTGAGATTTCTGTTACTCCAATGGATTGTAGCATTGTCATTATGGAAGGTAGTCTGTTGTTAAGATTTTTGTTACTCCAATGGATGGTAGCCTTGTTATTATGGAATGTTGTATTTTGTCGAGATTTCTGTTACTCCAATGGATGGTAGCCTTGTCATTATTGAAGTTAGTCTTTTATCGATATCTTTGTTACTCCAATGGATGATAGCCTTGTCATTATGGAAGGTAGTCTGTTGTCGATATTTTTGTTACTCCAATGAATGGTAGCCTTGTCATTATGGAAGGTAGTCTGTCGTTGAGATTTCTGTTACTCCAATGGATTGTAGCCTTGCCATTATGGAAGGTAGTCTGTTGTTCAGATTTTTGTGACTCCAATGGATGGTAGCCTTATCATTATGGAAGGTAGTCTATTGTCTAGATTTTTGTTATTCCAATGGATGGTAGCCTTGTCATTATGAAAGGTAGTCTGTCGTTGAGATTTCTGTTACTCCAATGGATTGTAGCCTTGCCATTATGGAAGGTAGTCTGTTGTTCAGATTTTTGTGACTCCAATGGATGGTAGCCTTATCATTATGGAAGGTAGTCTATTGTCTAGATTTTTGTTATTCCAATGGATGGTAGCCTTGTCATTATGGAAGGTAGTCTGTTGTTGAGATTTTTGTTACTCCAATGGATGGTAGCCTTGTAATTATAGAAGGTAGTCTGTTGTCGAGATTTTTGTTATACAAATGGATGGTAGCCTTGTCATTATGTAATGTAGTTTGTCGTTGAGATTTCTGTTACTCCAATGGATTGTAGCATTGTCATTATGGAAGGTAGTCTGTTGTTAAGATTTTTGTTACTCCAATGGATGGTAGCCTTGTTATTATGGAAGGTTGTATTTTGTCGAGATTTGTGTTACTCCAATGGATGGTAGCCTTGTCATTATTGAAGTTAGTCTTTTATCGATATCTTTGTTACTCCAATGGATGATAGCCTTGTCATTATGGAAGGTAGTCTGTTGTCGATATTTTTGTTACTCCAATGAATGGTAGCCTTGTCATTATGGAAGGTAGTCTGTCGTTGAGATTTCTGTTACTCCAATGGATTGTAGCCTTGCCATTATGGAAGGTAGTCTGTTGTTCAGATTTTTGTGACTCCAATGGATGGTAGCCTTATCATTATGGAAGGTAGTCTATTGTCTAGATTTTTGTTATTCCAATGGATGGTAGCCTTGTCATTATGGAAGGTAATCAGTCGTTGAGATTTCTGTTACTCCATTGGATGGTAGCCTTCTCATTTTGGAAGGTAGTCTGTTGTTCAGATTTTTGTTACTCCAATGGATGGTAGCCTTGTCATTATGGAAGGTAGTCTATTGTCTAGAATTTTGTTATTCCAATGGATAGTAGCCATGTCATTATGGAAGGTAGTCGGTCGTTGAGATTTCTGTTACTCCAATGGATGATAGCCTTGTCATTATGGAAGGTAGTCTATTGTTCATATTTTTGTTACTCCAATGGATGATAGCCTTGTCATTATGGAAGGTAGTCTATTGTAGATATCTTTGTTACTCCAATGGATGACAGCTTTATCATTATACAAGGTAGACTGTTATTCAGATTTTTGTTACTCTAATGGATGGTAGCCTTGTCGTTATGGAAGGTAGTATGTTGTCGGGATTTTTGTTACTCCAATTGATGGTAGCCTTGTCATTATGGAAGGTAGTCTTCTGTTTAGATTTATGTTACTCCAATGGAATTTAGCCTTGTCTTTATGGAAGGTAGTCTATTGTTCAGATTTTTGGTACTCCAATGGATGGTAGCCTTGTCATTATGTAAGGTAGTTTTTTGCCGAGATTTATATTTTAGTTACTCCAATGGATGGTAGCCTTGTCATTATTGATGGTAGTCTATTGTCGATATCTTTGATACGCTAATGGATGATAGCCTTGTCATTATGGAAGGTAGTCTGTTGTTGAGATTTTTGTTACCCCAATGGATGGTAGCCTTGTAATTATAGAAGGTAGTCTGTTGTCGAGATTTTTGTTATACAAATGGATGGTAGCCTTGTCATTATGTAATGTAGTTTGTCGTTGAGATTTCTGTTACTCCAATGGATTGTAGCATTGTCATTATGGAAGGTAGTCTGTTGTTAAGATTTTTGTTACTCCAATGGATGGTAGCCTTGTTATTATGGAAGGTTGTATTTTGTCGAGATTTCTGTTACTCCAATGGATGGTAGCCTTGTCATTATTGAAGTTAGTCTTTTATCGATATCTTTGTTACTCCAATGGATGATAGCCTTGTCATTATGGAAGGTAGTCTGTTGTCGATATTTTTGTTACTCCAATGAATGGTAGCCTTGTCATTATGGAAGGTAGTCTGTCGTTGAGATTTCTGTTACTCCAATGGATTGTAGCCTTGCCATTATGGAAGGGAGTATGTTGTCGAGATTTTTGTTATTCCAATGTATGGTAACCTTGTTATTATGGAAGGTATTATTTTGTCGATATTTTTGTTATTCCAATGGATGGTAACCTTGTTATTAAGGAAGGTAGTATTTTTTCAAGATTTTTGTTACTCCTATGGATCGTAGCCTTGTCATTATTGAAGGTAGTCTGTTGTCACTATCTTTGTTACGCCAATAGATGATAGCTTTGTCATTATGGAAGGTAGTCTATTGTCGAGATATTTGTTACCGCAATGGATGGTAGACTTGTAATTATGAAGGGTAGTCAGTTGTCGAGATTTTTGTTACTCCAATGCATGGTTGCCTTGTAATTATGGAAGGTAGTCTGTCATTGAGATTTCTGTTACTCCAATGGATTGTAGCCTTCTCATTATGGAAGGTAGTTTTTTGTTCAGATTTCTGTTACTCCAATGGATGGTAGCCTTGTCATTATGGAAGGTAGTTTTTTCTTCAGATTTTTGTTACTCCAATGGATGGTAGCCTTGTCATTATGGAAGGTAGTTTGTTGTCGAGATTTTTGTTATTCCAATGGATGGTAACCTTGTCATTATGGAAGGTAGTCTTTTGTCGAGATTTTTGTTACTCGAATGGATGGTAGCCTTGTCATTATTGAAGGTAGTCTGTTATTCATATTTTGTTACTCTAATGGATGGTAGACTTGTCGTTATGGAAGGTAGTCTGTTGTCGGGATTATTGTTACTCCAATTGATGGTAGCCTTGTCATTATGGAAGGTAGTCTTTTGTTTAGATTTATGTTACTCCAATGGATTATAGCCTTGTCATTATGGAAGGTAGTCTATTATTCAGACTTTTGGTACTCCAATGGATGGTAGCCTTGTCATTATGGAAGGTAGTTTGTTGTCGAGATTTATATTTTTGTTACTCCAATGGATGGTAGCCATGTCATTATAAAAGGTTGTCTATTGTCAAGATTTTTGTTATTCCAATGGATGGTAGCCTTGTCATTATGCAAGGTAGTCGGTTGTTGAGATTTTTGTTACTCTAATGGATGGTAGCCTTGTCATTATGGAAGGTAGTTTGTTGTCGAGATTTTTGTTATTCCAATGGATGGTAACCTTGTCATTATGGAAGGTAGTCTTTTGTCGAAATTTTTGTTACTCCAATGGATGGTAGCCTTGTCATTATTGAAGGTAGTCTGTTATTCATATTTTTGTTACTCTAATGGATGGTAGCCTTGTCATTATAGAAGGTAGTCTGTTGTCGGGATTATTGTTACTCCAATTGATGGTAGCCTTGTCATTATAGAAGGTAGTCTTTTGTTTAGATTTATGTTACTCCAATGGATTATAGCCTTGTCATTATGGAAGGTAGTCTGTTGTTCAGATTTTTGGTACTCCAATGGATGGTAGCCTTGTCATTATGGAAGGTAGTTTGTTGTCGAGATTTATATTTTTGTTACTACAATGGATGGTAGCCATGTCATTATAAAAGGTTGTCTATTGTCAAGATTTTTGTTATTCCAATGGATGGTAGCCTTATCATTATGGAAGGTAGTCGGTCGTTGAGATTTCTGTTACTCCAATGGATGGTAGCCTTGTCATTATGGAAGGTAGTCTGTTGTTCAGATTTTTGTTACTCCAATGGATGGTAGCCTTATCATTATGGAAGGTAGTTTATTGTCTAGATTTTTGTTATTCCAATGGATGGTAGCCTTGCCATTATGGAAGGTAGTCTGTTGTTCATATTTTTGTTACTCCAATGGATGGTAGCCTTATTGTTATTCCAATGGATGGTAGCCTTATCATTATGGAAGGTAGTCGGTCGTTGAGATTTCTGTTACTCCATTGGATGGTAGCCTTGCATTATGGAAGGTAGTCTGTTGTTCAGATTTTTGTTACTCCAATGGATGGTAGCCTTGTCATTATGGAAGGTAGTCTATTGTCTAGATTTTTGTTATTCCAACGGATAGTAGCCATGTCATTATGGAAGGTAGTCGGTTGTTGAGATTTCTGTTACTCCAATGGATGGTAGCCTTGTCATTATGGAATGTAGTCTGTTGTTCATATTTTTGTTACTCCAATGGATGATAGCCTTGACATTATGGAAGGTAGTCTATTGTAGATATCTTTGTTACTCCAATGGATAACAGCCTTATCATTATGCAAGGTAGACTGTTATTCAGATTTTTGTTACTTTAATGGATGGTAGCCTTGTCGTTATGGAAGGTAGTTTGTTGTCGGGATTTTTGTTACTCCAATTGATGATAGCCTTGTCATTATGGAAGGTAGTCTTCTGTTTAAATTTATGTTACTACATTGGAATTTAGCCTTGTCTTTATGGAAGGTAGTCTGTTGTTCAGATTTTTGGTACTCCAATGGATGGTAGCCTTGTCATTATGTAAGGTAGTTTTTAGCCGAGATTTATATTTTTGTTACTCCAATGGATGGTAGCCTTGTCATTATTGATGGTAGTCTGTTGTCGATATCTTTGATACGCTAATAGATGATAGCCTTGTCATTATGGAAGGTAGTCTGTTGTTGAGATTTTTGTTACCCCAATGGATGGTAGCCTTGTAATTATAGAAGGTAGTCTGTTGTCGAGATTTTTATTATACGAATGGATGGTAGCCTTGTCATTATGGAATGTAGTTTGTCGTTGAGATTTCTGTTACTCCAATGGATTGTAGCATTGTCATTATGGAAGGTAGTCTGTTGTTAAGATTTTTGTAACTCCAATGGATGGTAGCCTTGTTATTATGGAAGGTTGTATTTTGTCGAGATTTTTGTTACTCCAATGGATGGTAGCCTTGTCATTATTGAAGTTAGTCTTTTATCGATATATTTGTTACTCCAATGGATGATAGCCTTGTCATTATGGAAGGTAGTCTGTTGTCGATATTTTTGTTACTCGAATGAATGGTAGCCTTGTCATTATGGAAGGTAGTCTATCGTTGAGATTTCTGTTACTCCAATGGATTATAGCCTTGCCATTATGGAAGGTAGTCTGTTGTTCATATTTTTGTTACTCCAATGGATGGTAGCCTTATCATTATGGAAGGTAGTTTATTGTCTAGATTTTTGTTATTCCAATGGATGGTAGCCTTGTCATTATGGAAGGTAATCGGTCGTTGAGATTTCTGTTACTCCATTGGATGGTAACCTTGTCATTATGGAAGGTAGTCTGTTGTTCAGATTTTTGTTACTCCAATGGATGGTAGCCTTGTCATTATGGAAGGTAATCAGTCGTTGAGATTTCTGTTACTCCATTGGATGGTAGCCTTGTCATTATGGAAGGTAGTCTGTTGGTCAAATTTTTGTTACTCCAATGGATTGTAGCCTTGTCATTATGGAAGGTAGTCTATTGTCTAGATTTTTGTTATTCCAATGGATAGTAGCCATGTCATTATGGAAGGTAGTCGGTTGTTGAGATTTCTGTTACTCCAATGGATGGTAGCCTTGTCATTATGGAAGGTAGTCTGTTGTTCATATTTTTGTTACTCCAATGGATGATAGCCTTGACATTATGGAAGGTAGTCTATTGTAGATATCTTTGTTACTCCAATGGATAACATCCTTATCATTATGCAAGGTAGACTATTATTCAGATTTTTGTTACTTTAATGGATGGTAGCCTTGTCGTTATAGAAGGTAGTTTGTTGTCGGGATTTTTGTTACTCCAATTAATGATAGCCTTGTCATTATGGAAGGTAGTCTTCTGTTTAAATTTATGTTACTATAATGGAATTTAGCCTTGTCTTTATGGAAGGTAGTCTGTTGTTCAGATTTTTGGTACTCCAATGGATGGTAGCCTTGTCATTATGTAAGGTAGTTTTTAGCCGAGATTTATATTTTTGTTACTCCAATGGATGGTAGCCTTGTCATTATTGATGGTAGTCTGTTGTCGATATCTTTGATACGCTAATGGATGATAGCCTTGTCATTATGGAAGGTAGTCTGTTGTTGAGATTTTTGTTACCCCAATGGATGGTAGCCTTGTAATTATAGAAGGTAGTCTGTTGTCGAGATTTTTATTATACGAATGGATGGTAGCCTTGTCATTATGGAATGTAGTTTGTCGTTGAGATTTCTGTTACTCCAATGGATTGTAGCATTGTCATTATGGAAGGTAGTCTGTTGTTAAGATTTTTGTAACTCCAATGGATGGTAGCCTTGTTATTATGGAAGGTTGTATTTTGTTGAGATTTTTGTTACTCCAATGGATGGTAGCCTTGTCATTATTGAAGTTAGTCTTTTATCGATATCTTTGTTACTCCAATGGATGATAGCCTTGTCATTATGGAAGGTAGTCTGTTGTCGATATTTTTGTTACTCGAATGAATGGTAGCCTTGTCATTATGGAAGGTAGTCTATCGTTGAGATTTCTGTTACTCCAATGGATTATAGCCTTGCCATTATGGAAGGTAGTCTGTTGTTCATATTTTTGTTACTCCAATGGATGGTAGCCTTATCATTATGGAAGGTAGTTTATTGTCTAGATTTTTATTATTCCAATGGATGGTAGCCTTGTCAATATGGAAGGTAATCGGTCGTTGAGATTTCTGTTACTCCATTGGATGGTAACCTTGTCATTATGGAAGGTAGTCTGTTGTTCAAATTTTTGTTACTCCAATGGATGGTAGCCTTGTCATTCTGGAAGGTAATCAGTCGTTGAGATTTCTGTTACTCCATTGGATGGTAGCCTTTTCATTATGGAAGGTAGTCTGTTGGTCAAATTTTTGTTACTCCAATGGATTGTAGCCTTGTCTTTATGGAAGGTAGTCTATTGTCTAGATTTTTGTTATTCCAATGGATAGTAGCCATATCATTATGGAAGGTAGTCGGTTGTTGAGATTTCTGTTACTCCAATGGATGGTAGCCTTGTCATTATGGAAGGTAGTCTATTGTAGATATCTTTGTTACTCCAATGGATAACATCCTTATCATTATGCAAGGTAGACTGTTATTCAGATTTTTGTTACTTTAATGGATGGTAGCCTTGTCGTTATGGAAGGTAGTTTGTTGTCGGGATTTTTGTTACTCCAATTAATGATAGCCTTGTCATTATGGAAGGTAGTCTTCTGTTTAAATTTATGTTACTATAATGGAATTTAGCCTTGTCTTTATGGAAGGTAGTCTATTGTTCAGATTTTTGGTACTCCAATGGATGGTAGCCTTGTCATTATGTAAGGTAGTTTTTAGCCGAGATTTATATTTTTGTTACTCCAATGGATGGTAGCCTTGTCATTATTGATGGTAGTCTGTTGTCGATATCTTTGATACGCTAATGGATGATAGCCTTGTCATTATGGAAGGTAGTCTGTTGTTGAGATTTTTGTTACCCCAATGGATGGTAGCCTTGTAATTATAGAAGGTAGTCTGTTGTCGAGATTTTTATTATACGAATGGATGGTAGCCTTGTCATTATGGAATGTAGTTTGTCGTTGAGATTTCTGTTACTCCAATGGATTGTAGCATTGTCATTATGGAAGGTAGTCTATTGTTAAGATTTTTGTAACTCCAATGGATGGTAGCCTTGTTATTATGGAAGGTTGTATTTTGTCGAGATTTTTGTTACTCCAATGGATGGTAGCCTTGTCATTATTGAAGTTAGTCTTTTATCGATATCTTTGTTACTCCAATGGATGATAGCCTTGTCATTATGGAAGGTAGTCTGTTGTCGATATTTTTGTTACTCGAATGAATGGTAGCCTTGTCATTATGGAAGGTAGTCTATCGTTGATATTTCTGTTACTCCAATGGATTGTAGCCTTGCCATTCTAGAAGGTAGTCTGTTGTTCATATTTTTGTTACTCCAATGGATGGTAGCCTTATCATTATGGAAGGGAGTATGTTGTCGATATTTTTTTTATTCCAATGTATGGTAACCTTGTTATTATGGAAGGTATTATTTTGTCGAGATTTTTGTTATTCCAATGGATGGTAAGCTTGTTATTATGGAAGGTAGTATTTTGTCGAGATTTTTGTTACTCCTATGGATCGTAGCCTTGTCATTATTGAAGGTAGTCTGTTGTCGATATCTTTGTTACGCCAATAAACGATAGCCTTGTCATTATGGAAGGTAGTCTGTTGTCGAGATATTTGTTACCACAATGGATGGTAGACTTGTAATTATGGAAGGTAGTCAGTTGTCGAGATTTTTATTACTCCCATGCATGGTAGACTTGTAATTATGGAAGGTAGTATGTCATTGAGATTTCTGTTACTCCAATGGATTGTAGCCTTCTCATTATGGAAGGTAGTTTTTTGTTCAGATTTCTGTTACTCCAATGGATGGTAGCCTTGTCATTATGGAAGGTAGTTTTTTATTCAGATTTTTGTTACTCCAATGGATGGTAGCCTTGTCATTATGGAAGGTAGTTTGTTGTCGAGATTTTTGTTATTCCAATGGATGGTAACCTTCTCATTATGGTAGGTAGTCTTTTGTCGAGATTTTTGTTATTCCAATGGATGGTAGCCTTGTCATTATGGAAGGTAATCGGTCGTTGAGATTTCTGTTACACTATTGGATGGTAGCCTTGTCATTATGGAAGGTAGTCTGTTTTTCAGATTTTTGTTACTCCAATGGATGGTAGCCTTGTCATTATGGAAGGTAGTCTATTGCCTAGATTTTTGTTATTCCAATGGATAGTAGCCATGTCATTATGGAAGGTAGTCGGTCGTTGATATTTCTGTTAGTCCAATGGATGGTAGCCATGTAATTATGGAAGATAGTCTGTCATTGAGATTTCTGTTACTCCAATGGATTGTAGCCTTCTCATTATGGAAGGTAGTTTTTTGTTCAGATTTCTGTTACTCCAATAGATGGTAGCCTTGTCATTATGGAAGGGAGTATGTTGTCGAGATTTTTGTTATTCCAATGTAGGTAACCTTGTTATTATGGAAGGTATTATTTTGTCGAGATTTTTGTTATTCCAATGGATGGTAACCTTGTTATTATGGAAGGTAGTATTTTGTCGAGATTTTTGTTACTCCTATGGATCGTAGCCTTGTCATTATTGAAGGTAGTCTGTTGTCGATATCTTTGTAACGCGAATAGATGATAGCCTTGTCATTATGGAAGGTAGTTTGTTGTCGAGATATTTGTTACCGCAATGGATGGTAGACTTGTAATTATGGAAGGTAGTCAGTTGTCGATATTTTTTTTACTCCAATGCATGGTAGCCTTGTAATTATGGAAGATAGTCTGTCATTGAGATTTCTGTTACTCCAATGGATTGTAGCCTTCTCATTATGGAAGGTAGTTTTTTTTTCAGATTTCTGTTACTCCAATGGATGGTAGCCTTGTCGTTATGGAAGGTAGTTTTTTGTTCAGATTTTTGTTACTCCAATGGATGGTAGGCTTGTCATTATGGAAGGTAGTTTGTTGTTGAGATTTTTTTTATTCCAATGGATGGTAACCTTGTCATTATGAAAGGTAGTCTTTTGTCGAGATTTTTGTTACTCCAATGGATGGTAGCCTTGTCATTATTGAAGGTAGTCTGTTATTCATATTTTGTTAATTTAATGGATGGTAGCGTTGTCATTATGGAAGGTAGTCTGTTGTCAGGATTATTGTTACTCCAATTGATGGTAGCCTTGTCATTATGGAAGGTAGTCTTTTATTTTGATTTATGTTGCTCCAATGGATTATAGCCTTGTCATTATGGAAGGTAGTCTGTTGTTCAGATTTTTGGTACTCCAATGGATGGTAGCCTTGTCATTATGGAAGGTAGTTTGTTGTCGAGATTTATATTTTTGTTACTCCAATGGATGGTAGCCATGTCATTATAAAAGGTTGTCTATTGTCAAGATTTTTGTTATTCCAATGGATGGTAGCCTTGTCATTATGGAAGGTAGTCGGTCGTTGATATTTTTGTTACTCCAATGGATGGAACCCTTGTCATTATGGAAGGTACTTTGTTGTCGAGATTTTTGTTATTCCAATGGATGGTAACCTTGTCATTATGGAAGGTAGTCTTTTGTCGAGATTTTTGTTACTCCAATGGATGGTAGCCTTGTCATTATTGAAGGTTGTATGCTATTCATATTTTTGTTACTCTAATGGATGGTAGCCTTGTCATTAGGGAAGGTAATCAGTCGTTGAGATTTCTGTTACTCCAATTGATGGTAGCCTTGTCATTATGGAAGGTAGTCTTTTGTTTAGATTTATGTTACTCCAATGGATAGTAGCCTTGTCATTATGGAAGGTAGTCTGTTGATCAGATTTTTGGTACTCCAATTGATGGTAGACTTGTCATTATGGAAGGTAGTTTGTTGTCGAGATTTATATTTTTGTTACTCCAATGGATGGTTGCCATGTCATTATAAAAGGTTGTCTATTGTCAAGATTTTTGTTATTCCAATGGATGGTAGCCTTGTCATTATGGAAGGTAGTCGGTCGTTGAGATTTCTGTTACTCCAATGGATGATAGCCTTGTCATTATGGAAAGAAGTCTGTTGTTCAGAGTTTTGTTACTCCAATGGATGGTAGCCTTGTCATTATGGAAGGTAGTCTATTGTCTAGATTTTTGTTATTCCAATGGATAGTAGCCATGTCATTATGGAAGGTAGTCGGTCGTTGAGATTTCTGTTACTCCAATGGATGGTAGCCTTGTCATTATGGAAGGTAGTCTGTTGTTCATATTTTTGTTACTCCAATGGATGATAGCCTTGTCATTATGGAATGTAGTCAGTTGTCGAGATTTTTGTTATTCCAATGGATGGTAACCTTGTCATTATGAAAGGTAGTCTTTTGTCGAGTTTTTGTTACTCCAATGGATGGTAGCCTTGTCATTATTGAAGGTAGTGTGTTGTAGATATCTTTGTTACTCCAATGGATGACAGCCTTATCATTATGCAAGGTAGACTGTTATTCAGATTTTTGTTACTCTAATGGATGGTAGCCTTGTTATTATGGAAGGTAGTCTGTTGTCGAGATTTTTGTTACTCCAATGGATGGTAGCCTTGTCATTATGGAAGGTAGTCTTTTGTTTGGATTTATGTTACTCCAATGGATTGTAGCCATGTCATTATGGAAGGCAGTCTGTTGTTCAGATTTTTGCTACTCCAATGGATGGTAGCCTTCTCATTATGGAAGGTAGTTTGTTGTCGAGATTTATATTTTTGTTACTCCAATGTATGGTAGCCATGTCATTATAAAAGGTTGTCTATTGTCAAGATTTTTGTTATTCCAATGGATGGTAGCCTTGTCATTGAGCAAGGTAGTCGGTCGTTGAGATTTCTGTTACTCCAATGGATGGTAGCCTTGTCATTATGGAAGGTAGTCTGTTGTTTAGATTTTTGTTACTCCAATGGATGGTAGCCTTGTCATTATGGAAGGTAGTCTATTGTCTAGATTTTTGTTATTCCAATGGATAGTAGCCATGTCATTATGGAAGGTAGTCGATCGTTGAGATTTCTTTTACTCCAATGGATGGTAGCCTTGTCATTATGGAAGGTAGTCTGTTGTTCATGCTTTTGTTACTCCAATGGATGATAGCCTTGTCATTATGGAATGTAGTCTGTTGTCGAGATTTTTGTTATCCAATGGATGGTAACCTTGTCATTATGGAAGGTAGTCTGTTGTCGAGAATTTTTTATTCCATTGGATGGTAACCTTGTCATTGAGGAAGGTAGTCTGTTGTCGAGATATTTGTTATTCCAATCGCTGGTAACCTTGTCATTATAGAATGTAGTCTTTTGTCGAGATTTTTGTTATTCCAATGGATGGTAACCTTGTTATTATGGAAGGTAGTATTTTGTCGAGATTTTTGTTACTCCAATGGATGGTAGACTTGTCATTTTTGAAGGTAGTCTGTTGTCGATATCTTTGTTACGCCAATAGATGATAGCCTTGTCATTTGTGAAGGTAGTCTGTTGTCGATATATTTGTTACCCCAACGGATGGTAGCCTTGTAATTATGGAAGGTAGTCAGTTGTCAAGATTTTTGTTACTCCAATGCATGGTAGCCTTGTCATTATGGAAGGTAGTCTGTCATTGAGATTTCTGTTACTCCAATGGATTGTAGCCTTGTCATTATGGAAGGTAGTTTTTGTTCAGATTTTTGTTAATCCAATGGATGGTAGCCTTGTCATTATGGAAGGTAGTTTGTTGTCGAGATTTTTGTTATTCCATTGGATGGTAGCCTTGTCTTTAAGAAAGGTAGTCGGTTGTCGAGATTTTTGTTATTCCAATGGATGGTAACCTTGTCATTAAAGAAGGTAGTCTTTTGTCGAGATTTTTTGTACTCCAATGGATGGTAGCCTTGTCATTATTGAAGGTAGTATGCTGTCGATATGTTTGTTACTCCAATGGATGACAACCTTATCATTATGCAAGGTAGACTGTTATTCAAATTTTTGTTACTCTAATGGATGGTAGCCTTGTCATTATTGGAGTTAGTCTGTTATCGATATCTTTGTTACTCCAATGGATGGTAGCCTTGTCATTATGGAAGTTAGACTTTTGTCTAGATTTATGTTACTCCAATGGATTGAAGCCTTGTCATTATGGAAGGTAGTCTATTATTCAGATTTATCTTACTCAAATGGATGGTAGCCTTATCATTATGGAAGGTAGTCTGTTTTCGATATCTTTAATACGCTAATGGATGATAGCCTTGTCATTATGGAAGGTAGTCTGTTGTTGAGATTTCTGTTACCCTAATGGATGGTAGCCTTGTAATTATAGAAGGTAGTCTGTTGTCGAGATTTTTGTTGAAATTCTGGCTGCAGATACTCAATGTCACGTTCAATGTTATGACACCGTATCTGACTTACTATTTGACAGTAAATACAAAAACAATAAAGAACACAGTCAATTGTTTACCCAGTTCAGTGTGCAACAACACCTACTCTGGGGGCTACCAAGCCAGGGAGGAAATCCACTATAAGAGATGTTAATTCAGGAATAAACCAACCAGTTTATCTCCTTCACTTAAGACCTACCCAATGCAATTTCAATCTAAGTATAACTTAAACCTGAGTTCCTACTCACTCCCCCTCAATCACAGCAGTGATACATAAAACAATTTGACTAATGATTTGATGAAGACACTCTTCAAAAACATACACTTGATTAAGCTTCACAGCTTTTTAATCAAGTAACACAACCACTCTTGCTTCACAGCTTTGAGTGATACACAACCAACTTGACTCTGCTTCACAGCTTTAGTCAAGGAACATTCAAACACTCTTGCTTCAAAGATTTGAGTGCTACACAACCCTTACAATTAAAAACCTATTCCAAGTCACTTATCACAATGATAATTGCTTGGAGTACAATAATTAAACCTATACAGATTACAAATGATCTTCTGATCAAAAAGGGATTACTTGAAAAACAGCAGCTCTGTTGAATATATAGCAGCTGCAACTTCAGTTAGGGTTTCCACAAAAACCTAGGGTTAATTCCGTTTGACCTTAAGACTAGGTCACAGGACTTTATTAACCAGGTTAGGGTTGAGCTAGGTTACCCCTCAGAAAACGCAGGATTCTGTTCAGGAAAGACTGAGTTATTTTCCTGAAAAAGCTCAGAATTAACCAACCTGCAAACCTGTTAGTTCAGAACAGGATGTCTTAACATCTGTTATGACATCTGAGAAAACCTGTCTACTGATTTAGCAAAATGTGATCATTTTGCAAAATGCTCAGATACACACTTATAAACATCAGTTCCTGAATGACAATATTTTTCTGCAAAGGTACCTAATGAATCAGTACAAACAAAACTAGAATGTTATGACATCAGTCATGACATTCACACATACACTTGGGTTTTACCAAAAATGCAAGCCAATACCTAAACAACTACAAACTCCCCCTTTGGCAGATTTTTGGATAAAGACCCTAAGCAATCAGAGATAGATAGCAGCAGACAGAAATGACTGCAGAAAAATAGAATGTCTAATTGAGCAAGTACTAATTAAGTAAGTACCAAAATATTCTCCAACTCTTTAGCCACAAATGGGCCAAAGATACATGTTCATAAAGATTATACAGTTACCCAAAACAAATAATAAGAGCAGCAGCAGAAAAAAACTGAACACACTTCCAAACTCCACCAAATATCAGCACCAACCAGCAACACCACCAAACAACAACCAACCTTTAAGCACTGTCATCAGACTCAGAGGAGTCGGGCTTCTTCCTTTTCTTGTGAGCAATATCAACATTCTTCTCTTTGTCTGATGTCTCAACATCCTTAGAGACATCTGGATTTGAACTTTCTTGATTCAAAGGAACAGAAATGCCAGGAACTGAGTGGTTCTCGTTCAGAATTCTTGAAACAATTTTTGCTATTGCTTGATTAACATAGGCTGACCCTTCCCTATTTGCAATTTCAGGGGGAACTGAAGAAGAAGGATGAGATGGATTACCAGAGGCAGAAGCTTGGGACTTTCCTGCATGTCTTGTTCTCAACTGTTTGACCTTGGTGGGGTTAGTTCCCACTTTTCTACGGGAAGAGATCTCCAAGACTTCAGAGTCCAGACAGGAAGAGATTGTCCTAGAATCTTGATCAGAGGAAGAGGTTGAAATAATCGTATTGGATGATGATGTTGTTTGAGACATTTTGACAGTCCTAGAGGACCAACAGCAACTAAAGAGAAAATTCTGATTGAGAGACTGGGTTTTGATGAGGAGACGAGAGGGGAAGGAAGAAAAGGAGTGTCTATTCAACTTCTTAAAAGAATTGTAGGAAATGGGAAAATATAATTTTAACCCAATCAGAACAAGCATAACTCCTTTAATCCTTGTTTTAAGCAAAATTAATTGCTACAATTCCTCATGTTGGCAAATACCCAACTTACCCCTTAAGTTTTCAAATTGATTTGCATCTAGAGCCTTGGTAAAAATGTCAGCCAGCTGTAGCTCAGTGGCAACATGTTCCAATTTGATTGTCTTCTCTTCTACAAGGTCTCTAATAAAGTGATGTCGTATGTCAATATGTTTGGTCCTGCTATGCTGAATGGGATTCTTGGAAATGTTGATTGTACTCAGATTGTCACAGTACAATGTCATAACATCTTGTGTGACATTATACTCAGTGAGCATCTGTTTCATCCAGATCATTTGAGAGCAGCTACTACCAGCTGCAATGTATTCAGCTTCAGCAGTAGAAAGAGACACACAATTCTGTTTCTTGCTGAACCAGGAAACCAGATTATTTCCCAAGAAGAAACATCCTCCAGAGGTGCTTTTTCTATCATCAACACTACCAGCCCAATCAGCATCACAGTAGCCAGTCAGAGCTGGTACACAGCCATGAGTATACATCAATCCATAGTTGTAAGTTCCACTTACATACTTCAAAATTCTCTTCACTTGATTGATATGACTGACTTTGGGATCATCTTGGTATCTTGCACAAACACCAACTGCAAAGGCAATATCAGGTCTGCTGGCAGTTAAGTACAACAAGCTTCCTATCATACTTCTGTACAGACTTTGATCCACCTTAACCCCACTTGAATCTTTGGAAAGCTTTAGATGAGTAGGAGCAGGAGTCCTTTTGTGACTTGCATTCTCCATACCAAACTTCTTTACAATGTTCTTAACATACTTGCTTTGAGATAAGAAGATTGAGTCCTCCATCTGTGAGACTTGCAGTCCAAGAAAATAAGTTAGTTCTCCCATGAGACTCATTTCGAATTCAGCCTGCATCTGGTCAGCAAAGTGTTTAACCATATGTTCTGACATTCCTCCAAACACTATGTCATCAACATATATTTGGGCAACCATCAACTTCCGTCCTTCAGTTTTGACAAAGAGAGTTTTGTCCAAGCCTCCTTTTCTGTAGCCTTTGTCTGAGAGAAACTTTGTTAACCTGTCATACCATGCTCTAGGAGCTTGTTTCAGGCCATATAGGGCTTTTCTCAATTTGTAGACATGATCAGGGTGGGTTGGATCCACAAAGCCTTTAGGTTGTTCCACATAAGCTTCCTCATTCAAGTACCCATTTAGAAAGGCACTTTTCACATCCATCTGAAATAACTTGAACTTCAGAAGACAAGCAATTGACAACAAGAGTTTGATTGATTCCATCCTGGCTACAGGTGCAAAGGTTTCATCAAAATCAACCCCTTCAACCTGGGTGTATCCTTGAGCAACAAGTCTTGCCTTATTTCTGGTGACAACTCCTTCAGCATCTGACTTGTTCTTGAATATCCATTTTGTCCCAATGATGTTAGTTCGTTCAGGTCTAGGAACCATTTCCCAAACTTCATGTTGCTTGAATTGGTTCAGTTCATCTTGCATTGCACCAATCCAATATTCATCAGTTAAAGCTTCCTTGACATTTCTTGGTTCCATTTTGGACACAAAACAAGAGTTTGAGATGATTTCTCTAGATCTTGTGATGACTCCACTATTGGGATCTCCTATGATGAGCTCTTTTGGATGATCCTTCTGAATTCTGATGGAAGGGATCTTGCTAGCTTCCTTTGATTCAGATTCTGTTGTGGTGGAGTTGGGTAGGTCATTCTGTTGGGTTGAAGTCTCAAAGAATGTCTCAACAGTACAAGGAACATCTATTTCTTCATGATAATCATCAATTATAACATTTATTGACTCCATCATGGTTTTGGTTCTGGAGTTGAATACTCTATAAGCTCTGCTGTTTGAGGAGTATCCTAGAAATATGCCTTCATCACTTTTAGGGTCCAGTTTTCTTCTTTGTTCATGATCAGCCAGAATATAGCATTTGCTGCCAAACACATGGAAGTACTTCACAGTTGGTTTTCTTCCTTTCCAGAGTTCATATATGGTGGATGAGGTTACCTTCCTCAAGGTGACCCTGTTATGAACATAGCAGGCTGTATTCATAGCTTCAGCCCAAAAATACATAGGAAGTCTTTTGGCATGTAACATTGCTCTGGCAGATTCCTTTATGGTCCTGTTTTTTCTTTCCACAACTCCATTTTGTTGAGGTGTTATAGGAGAAGAAAACTCATGACTAATTCCTTCTGAAGAACAGAAATCATCAAACTTGCTGTTTTCAAATTCCTTGCCATGATCACTTCAGATTCTGATAATACTCCCTTCCTTTTCTCGTTGAATTCTTTTGCATAATTCTTTAAAAACTTCAAATACATCAGATTTTTCTCTAATGAAATTAATCCAGGTGAATCTGGAAAAATCATCCACAACCACATAGGCATATCTTTTTCCACCAAGACTCTCTACTTGCATTGGTCCCATCAGATCCATATGAAGAAGTTCTAGAACCTTAGAGGTGGTCAGATGTCTTGACTTTGGATTTGACATCCTAGTCTGCTTACCAACCTGACATTCACCACAAACTCTTTCTTCATCAATTTGTAGTCTTGGAATCCCTCTGACTGCCTCCAAGGAGATAATCCTCTTCATACCTCTTAGATGAAGATGGCCAAGTTTTTGGTGCCACAGTTTCACCTCTTTTTCTTATTTTGCAATGGAACACACAGATGAGAAATTAGTGTTCTCAGGCTCCCACAAGTAACAGTTGTCTTTGGATCTGACTCCTTTCATTACTATCTCTTGTTTGTCATTGATTACAAGACATTCAGATTTTGAGAAATTGACCTTGAATCCTAGATCACACAATTGACTGATACTAATGAGATTAGCAGTCATCCCTTTTACCAGCAGTACTTCATTCAGACTTGGAACTCCAGGGCAGTCCAAATCACCAACTCCTTTGATTTCTCCTTTAGCACCATCCCCAAAGGTCACAAAACTGGTGGTGTGAGGCTTAACATTATTGAGGAGGTTCTTGATTCCAGTCATGTGTCTGGAACATCCACTGTCAAAGTACCAGTCTTCCTTTGCAGAGACCCTCAGGGAAGTGTGGGCTATCAGGGCAGTAGCCTTTTTCTTCCATTTAGGAGCATGTGGTACCTTTTTAGACTTAGGTTTGACACCTGAGTTCTGATTAGGGTATCCATGCAATCTGAAGCAGAAGGGCTTTATGTGGCCATATCTCCCACAATGATGACATCTCCATCTTTGGTACCTTTTCTTCATATGTCTCTGTTCCTGATGTTGAGAGTTATGTTGAGACATCTGTTTTGACATTTGCTTACCAGTACCAGATTTCTTTGCTTCCACAAATCCTAGTCCAGATTTATTTCCCACATTTTGTCCAACCTGAAGGATCTCTTCCAATTTGTCTGTTCCATTTGTCAGCATCTTGACAGATTTGGTCATTTGATTCAGTTGTGAGTTCAGCAATTGAACTTCTCCTTCTAGATTACTTATAGTTTCAAGGTTTGCCCTTTTTTCAGCTTCCAGCTTTATGATGAGTTTTGATTGTTTCTCATTCTGCACACAGACTTCAGTACTTCTGATACACAATTTCTTGTAAGTATCAGCCAGTTCTTCAAAAGTCACCTCTTCATCACTGATGCACTTTCAGAGGTACAAACACCAGTTAAAGCAGTAACTAGTTTGGCAGATTCTTCTTCAGAATTACTTTCTGAATCACAGTCAGACCAAGTAACAGTCATTCCTTTCTTTTGTTTCTTAAGAAAGGTAGGACATTCAGCTCGAATATGTCCATATCCTTCACATCCATGGCATTGAATACTTCTGCCTTGGTTTCCCTATTCTTCTGACCTTGGTCTTCTGCTGGAACTGTCAATGTCAGAGGGAATGTTATGAACATTAGACCTTGACTTTGGATCCATTCTTTTGATGAGCTTGTTAAACTGTCTTCCAAGCATGGCAATAGCTTCTGAAATATTTTCTTCTTCATCCTCCTTGTTTTCAACATCAGTGTTGGATACAAGTGCTATGCTTTTGTTCTTCTTGTCACCATTATCAGTGATCCCCATCTCAAACGTCTGAAGAGACCCAATAAGTTCATCCACTTTCAACTTGCTAATGTCCTGGGCTTCCTCTATGGCAGTTACCTTCATTGCAAATCTTTTGGGCAAGGATCTGAGAATCTTCCTTACCAGTTTTTCTTCTGACATCTTTTCTCCCAGTGCTCCTGAGGTGTTGGAAATCTCCAAGATGTTCATGTGAAACTCATGAATGGTTTCATCTTCCATCATTTTTAGATTCTCAAACTTGGTAGTCAACATCTGAAGCCTTGACATTTTTACTTTGGAAGTGCCCTCATGAGTAGTTTTGAGAGTGTCCCAAACTTCCTTGGCCAGTTCATATTGATGTACTAGTCTGAAAATGTTTCTATCAATTCCATTGAACAAGGCATTTAAAGCTTTGGAATTTCCCAGGGCTAACTCATCTCCTTCTTTACTCCAATCTTCCTCAGGCTTCAGACTGATTGTCCCATCTTTCTCAGTTATGGTGGGATGGATCCATCCTTTGTCAGCAGCTCTCCAAGCCTTTTTGTCCAGAGATTTTAGGAAGGCAATCATACGAGGTTTCCAGTAGTCATAATTAGTTCCATCCAGAATGGGTGGTCTATTTCCAAAAACTCCTTCTTTGTCTATAGTGCCAGAAAGTGATATCCCTAGATCTCACCCAGTAATACAGGCAGGGTGCCTGCTCTGATGCCAATTGAAATTCTGGCTGCAGATACTCAATGTTACGTTCAATGTTATGACACCGTATCTGACTTACTATTTGACAGTAAATACAAAAACAATAAAGAACACAGTCAATTGTTTACCCAGTTCAGTGTGCAACAACACCTACTCTGGGGGCTACCAAGCCAGGGAGGAAATCCACTATAAGAGATGTTAATTCAGGAATAAACCAACCAGTTTATCTCCTTCACTTAAGACCTACCCAATGCAATTTCAATCTAAGTACAACTTAAACCTGAGTTCCTACTCACTCCCCCTCAATCACAGCAGTGATACATAAAACAATTTGACTAATGATTTGATGAAGACACTCTTTAAAAACATACACTTGATTAAGCTTCACAGCTTTTTAATCAAGTAACACAACCACTCTTGCTTCACAGCTTTGAGTGATACACAACCAACTTGACTCTGCTTCACAGCTTTAGTCAAGGAACATTCAAACACTCTTGCTTCAAAGCTTTGAGTGCTACACAACCCTTACAATTAAAAACCTATTCCAAGTCACTTATCAAATGATAATTGCTTGGAGTACAATAATTAAACCTATACAGATTACAAATGATCTTCTGATCAAAAAGGGATTACTTGAAAAACAGCAGCTCTGTTGAATATATAGCAGCTGCAACTTCAGTTAGGGTTTCCACAAAAACCTAGGGTTAATTCCGTTTGACCTTAAGACTAGGTCACATGACTTTATTAACCAGGTTAGGGTTGAGCTAGGTTACCCCTCAGAAAACGCAGGATTCTGTTCAGGAAAGACTGAGTTATTTTCCTGAAAAAGCTCAGAATTAACCAACCTGCAAACCTGTTAGTTTAGAACAGGATGTCTTAACATCTGTTATGACATCTGAGAAAACCTGTCTACTGATTTAGCAAAATGTGATCATTTTGCAAAATGCTCAGATACACACTTATAAACATCAGTTCCTGAATGACAATATTTTTCTGCAAAGGTACCTAATGAATCAGTACAAACAAAACTAGAATGTTATGACATCAGTCATGACATTCACACATACACTTGGGTTTTACCAAAAATGCAAGCCAATACCTAAACAACTACATTTGTTATACGAATGGATGGTAGCCTTGTCATTATGGAATGTAGTTTGCCGTTGAGATTTCAGTTTCTCCAATGGATTGTAGCATTGTTATTATGAAAGGTAGTCTGTTGTTAAGATTTTTGTTACTCCAATGGATGGTAGACTTGTTATTATGGAAGGTTGTATTTTGTCGAGTTTTTTGTTACTCCAATGGATGATAGCCTTGACATTATGGAAGGTAGTTTGTTGTCGATATTTTTGTTACTCCAATGAATGGTAGCCTTGTCATTATGGAAGGTAGTCTGTCGTTGAGATTTCTTTTACTCCAATGGATTGTAGCCTTGCCATTATGGAAGGTAGTCTGTTGTTCATATTTTTGTCACTCCAATGGATGGTAGCCTTGTCATTATGGAAGGGAGTACGTTGTCGAGATTTTTGTTATTTCAATGTATGGTAACCTTGTTATTATGGAAGGTATTAATTTTTCGAGATTTTTGTTATTCCAATGGATGGTAACCTTTTTATTATGGAAGGTAGTATTTTGTCGATATTTTTGTTACTCCTATGGATGGTAGCCTTGTCATTATTGAAGGTAGTCTGTTGTCGATATATTTGTTACACCAATAGATGATAGCCTTGTCATTATGGAAGGTAGTCTGTTGTCGAGATATTTGTTACCCTAATGGATGGTAGACTTGTAATTATGGAAGGTAGTCAGTTGTCGAGATTTTTGTTACTCCAATGCATGGTAGCCTTGTAATTATGGAAGGTAGTCTATCATTGAGATTTCTTTTACTCCAATGGATTGTGGCCTTCTCATTATGGAAGGTAGCTTTTTGTTCAGATTTCTGTTACTCCAATGGATGGTAGCCTTCTCATTATGGAAGGTAGTTTTTTATTCAGATTTTTGTTACTCCAATGGATGGTAGCCTTGTCATTATGGAAGGTAGTTTGTTGTCGAGATTTTTGTTATTCCAATGGATGGTAACCTTATCATTATGGAAGGTAGTCTTTTGTCGATATTTTTGTTACTATAATGGATGGTAGCCTCGTCATTATTGAAGGTAGTTTGTTATTCAGATTTTTGTTACTCTAATTGATGGTAGCCTTGTCATTATGGAAGGTAGTCTGTTGTCGGGATTATTGTTACTCCAATTGATGGTAGCCTTGTCATTATGGAAGGTAGTCTTTTGTTTAGATTTATGTTACTCCAATGGATTGTAGCCTTGTCATTATGGAAGGTAGTCTGTTGTTTAGATTTTTGGTACTCCAATGGATGGTAGCCTTGTCATTATGGAAGGTAGTTTGTTGTCGAGATTTATATTTTTGTTACTCCAATTGATGGTAGCCATGTCATTATAAAAGGTTGTCTCTTGTTATGATTTTTGTTATTCCAATGGATGGTGGCCTTGTCATTATGGAAGATAGCCGGTCGTTGAGATTTCTGTTACTCCATTGGATGGTAGCCTTGTCATTATGGAAGGTAGTCTATTGTTCAGATTTTTGTTACTCCAATGGATAGTAGCCTTGTCATTATGGAAGGTAGTCTATTGTCTAGATTTTATATATATCAATGGATAGTAGCCTTGTCATTATGGAAGGTAGTCGGTCGTTGAGATTTCTGTTACTCCAATGGATGGTAGCCTTGTCATTATGGAAGGTAGCCTGTTGTTCATATTTTTGTTACTCCAATAGATGATAGTCTTGTCATTATGGAATGTAGTCTATTGTCGAGATTTTTGTTATTCCAATGGATGGTAACCTTTTCATTATGAAAGGTAGTCTTTTGTCGAGATTTTTGTTACTCCAATGGATGGTAGCCTTGTAATTATTGAAGGTAGTATGTTGTAGATATCTTTGTTACTCCAATGGATGACAGCCTTATCATTATGCAAGGTAGACTGTTGTTCACATTTTTGTTACTCTAATGGATGGTAGCCTTGTTATTATGGAAGGTAGTATGTTGTCGAGATTTTTGTTACTCCAATGGATGGTAGCCTTGTCATTATGGAAGGTAGTCTTTTGTTTAGATTTATGTTACTCCAATGGATTATAGCCTTGTCATTATGGAAGGTAGTCTGTTGTTAAAATTTTTGCTACTCCAATGGATGGTAGCCTTCTCATTATGGAAGGTAGTTTGTTGTCGAGATTTATATTTTTGTTACTCCAATGGATGGTAGCCATGTCATTATAAAAGGTTGTCTATTGTCAAGATTTTTGTTATTCCAATGGATAGTAGCCTTGTCATTATGGAAGGTAGTAGGTCGTTGAGATTTCTGTTAGTCCAATGGATGGTAGCCTTGTCATTATGGAAGGTAGTCTGTTGTTCAAATTTTTGTTACTCCAATGGATGGTAGCCTTGTCATTATGGAAGGTAGTCTATTGTCTAGATTTTTGTTATTCCAATGGATAGTAGCCATGTTATTATGGAAGGTAGTCGGTCGTTGAGATTTTTGTTACTCCAATGGATGGAAGCCTTGTCATTATGGTAGGTAGTATGTTGTTCATGTTTTTGTTACTCCAATGGATGATAGCCTTGTCATTATGGAATGTAGTCTGTTTTCGAGATTTTTGTTATTCCAATGGATGGTAACCTTGTCATTATGGAAGGTAGTCTGTTGTCGAGAATTTTTTATTCCATTGGATGGTAACCTTGTCATTATGGAAGGTAGTCTGTTGTCGAGATTTTTGTTATTCCAATGGATGGTAACCTTGTTATTTTGGAAGGTAGTATTTTGTCGAGATTTTTGTTACTCCAATGGATGGTAGACTTGTCATTATTGAAGGTAGTCTGTTATCGATATCTTTGTTACGCCAATAGATGATAGCCTTGTCATTATGGAAGGTAGTCTGTTGTCGATATATTTGTTACCCCAATTGATGGTAGCCTTGTAATTATGGAAGGTAGTCAGTTGTCAAGATTTTTGTTACTCCAATGCATGGTAGCCTTGTCATTATGGAAGGTAGTCTGTCATTGAGATTTCTGTTACTCCAATGGATTGTAGCTATGTCATTATGGAAGGTAGTTTTTTGTTCAGATTTTTGTTACTCCAATGGATGGTAGCCTTGTCATTATGGAAGGTAGTTTGTTGTCGATATTTTTGTTATTCCATTGGATGGTAGCCTTGTCATTATGAAAGGTAGTCTGTTGTCGAGATTTTTGTTATTCCAATGGATGGTAGCCTTGTCATTATGGAAGGTAGTTTGTTGTCGAGATTTATATTTTTGGTACTCCAATGGATGGTAGCCTTGTCATTATTGAAGGTAGTATGCTGTCGATATGTTTGTTACTCCAATGGATGACAACCTTATCATTATGCAAGGTAGACTGTTATTCAAATTTTTGTTACTCTAATGGATGGTAGCCTTGTCATTATTGAAGTTAGTCTTTTATCGATATATTTGTTACTCCAATGGATGGTAGCCTTGTCATTATGGAAGTTAGACTTTTGTCTAGATTTATGTTACTCCAATGGATTGTAGCCTTGTCATTATGGAAGGTAGTCTGTTGTTCAGATTTATCTTACTCCAATGGATGGTAGCCTTATCATTATGGAAGGTAGTCTGTTTTCGATATCTTTAATACGCTAATTGATGATAGCCTTGTCATTATGGAAGGTAGTCTGTTGTTGAGATTTCTGTTACCCCAATGGATGGTAGCCTTGTAATTATAGAAGGTAGTCTGTTGTCGATATTTTTGTTATACGAATGGATGGTAGCATTGTCATTATGGAATGTAGTTTGCTGTTGAGATTTCAGTTTCTCCAATGGATTGTAGCATTGTTATTATGAAAGGTAGTCTGTTGTTAAGATTTTTGTTACTCCAATGGATGGTAGCCTTGTTATTATGGAAGGTTGTATTTTGTCGAGATTTTTGTTACTCCAATGGATGATAGCCTTGACATTATGGAAGGTAGTCTGTTGTCGATATTTTTGTTACTCCAATGAATGGTAGCCTTGTCATTATGGAAGGTAGTCTGTCGTTGATATTTTTGTTACTCCAATGGATTGTAGCCTTGCCATTATGGAAGGTAGTCTGTTGTTCATATTTTTGTCACTCCTATGGATGGTAGCCTTGTCGTTATGGAAGGGAGTACGTTGTCGATATTTTTGTTATTCCAATGTATGGTAACCTTGTTATTATGGAAGGTATTAATTTGTCGAGATTTTTGTTATTCTAATGGATGGTAACCTTGTTATTATGGAAGGTAGTATTTTGTCGAGATTTTTGTTACTCCTATGGATGGTAGCCTTGTCATTATTGAAGGTAGTCTGTTGTCGATATCTTTGTTACGCCAATAGATGATAGCCTTGTCATTATGGAAGGTAGTCTGTTGTCGAGATATTTGTTACCCCAATGGATGGTAGACTTGTAATTATGGAAGGTAGTCAGTTGTCGAGATTTTTGTTACTCCAATGCATGGTAGCCTTGTAATTATGGAAGGTAGTCTATCATTGAGATTTCTTTTACTCCAATGGATTGTAGCCTTCTCATTATGGAAGGTAGCTTTTTGTTCAAATTTCTGTTACTCCAATGGATGGTAGCCTTCTCATTATGGAAGGTAGTTTTTTATTCAGATTTTTGTTACTCCAATGGATGGTAGCCTTGTCATTATGGAAGATAGTTTGTTGTCTAGATTTTTGTTATTCCAATGGATGGTAACCTTGTCATTATGGAAGGTAGTCTTTTGTCGATTTTTTTGTTACTACAATGGATGGTAGCCTTGTCATTATTGAAGGTAGTCTGTTATTCAGATTTTTGTTACTCTAATTGATGGTAGCCTTGTCATTATGGAAGGAAGTCTGTTGTCGGGATTATTGTTACTCCAATTGATGGTAGCCTTGGCATTATGGAAGGTAGTCTTTTGTTTAGATTTATGTTACTCCAATGGATTGTAGCCCTGTCATTATGGAAGGTAGTCTGTTGTTCAGATTTTTGGTACTCCAATGGATGGTAACCTTGTCATTATGGAAGGTAGTTTGTTGTCGAGATTTATATTTTTGTTACTCCAATTGATGGTAGCCATGTCATTATAAAAGGTTGTCTCTTGTTATGATTTTTGTAATTCCAATGGATGGTAGTCTTGTCATTATGGAAGGTAGTCTATTGTTCAGATTTTTGTTACTCCAATGGATAGTAGCCTTGTCATTATGGAAGGTAGTCTATTGTCTAGATTTTTTTTATATCAATGGATAGTAGCCATGTCACTATGGAAGGTAGTCGGTCGTTGAGATTTCTGTTACTCCAATGGATGGTAGCCTTGTCATTATGGAAGGTAGCCTGTTGTTCATATTTTTGTTACTCCAATAGATGATAGCCTTGTCATTATGGAATGTAGTCTATTGTCGAGATTTTTTATATTCCAATGGATGGTAACCTTTTCATTATGAAAGGTAGTCTTTTGTCGAGATTTTTGTTACTCCAATGGATGGTAGCCTTGTAATTATTGAAGGTAGTATGTTGTAGATATCTTTGTTACTCCAATGGATGACAGCCTTATCATTATGCAAGGTAGACTGTTGTTCAGATTTTTGTTACTCTAATGGATGGTAGCCTTGTTATTATGGAAGGTAGTATGTTGTCGAGATTTTTGTTACTCCAATGGATGGTAGCCTTGTCATTATGGAAGGTAGTCTTTTGTTTAGATTTATGTTACTCCAATGGATTGTAGCCTTGTCATTATGGAAGGTAGTCTGTTGTTAAAATTTTTGCTACTCCAATGGATGGTAGCCTTCTCATTATGGAAGGTAGTTTGTTGTCGAGATTTATATTTTTGTTACTCCAATGGATGGTAGCCATGTCATTATAAAAGGTTGTCTATTGTCAAGATTTTTGTTATTCCAATGGATAGTAGCCTTGTCATTATGGAAGGTAGTAGGTCGTTGAGATTTCTGTTACTCCAATGGATGGTAGCCTTGTCATTATGGAAGGTAGTCTGTTGCTCAAATTTTTGTTACTCCAATGGATGGTAGCCTTGTCATTATGGAAGGTAGTCTATTGTCTAGATTTTTGTTATTCCAATGGATAGTAGCCATGTTATTATGGAAGGTAGTCGGTCGTTGAGATTTTTGTTACTCCAATGGATGGTAGCCTTGTCATTATGGTAGGTAGTATGTTGTTCATGTTTTTGTTACTCCAATGGATGATAGCCTTGTCATTATGGAATGTAGTCTGTTGTCGAGATTTTTGTTATTCCAATGGATGGTAACCTTGTCATTATGGAAGGTAGTCTGTTGTCGAGAATTTTTTATTCCATTGGATGGTAACCTTGTCATTATGGAAGGTAGTCTGTTGTCGAGATATTTGTTATTCCAATGGATGGTAACCTTGTCATTATAGAATGTAGTCTTTTGTCGAGATTTTTGTTATTCCAATGGATGGTAACCTTGTTATTTTTGAAGGTAGTATTTTGTCGAGATTTTTGTTACTCCAATAGATGGTAGTCTTGTCATTATTGAAGGTAGTCTGTTGTCGATATCTTTGTTACGCCAATAGATGATAGCCTTGTCATTATGGAAGGTAGTCTGTTGTCGATATATTTGTTACCCCAATTGATGGTAGCCTTGTAATTATGGAAGGTAGTCAGTTATCAAGACTTTTGTTACTCCAATGCATGGTAGCCTTGTCATTATGGAAGGTAGTCTGTCATTGAGATTTCTGTTACTCCAATGGATTGTAGCCTTGTCATTATGGAAGGTAGTTTTTTGTTCAGATTTTTGTTACTCCAATGGATGGTAGCCTTGTTATTATGGAAGGTAGTTTGTTGTCGATATTTTTGTTATTCCATTGGATGGTAGCCTTGTCATTTTGAAAGGTAGTCTGTTGTCGAGATTTTTGTTATTCCAATGGATGGTAACCTTGTCATTATAGAAGGTAGTCTTTTGTCGAGATTTTTGTTACTCCAATGGATGGTAGCCTTGTCATTAATGAAGGTAGTATGTTGTCGATATCTTTGTTACTCCAATGGATGACAACCTTATCATTATGCAAGGTAGACTGTTATTCAAATTTTTGTTACTCTAATGGATGGTATCCTTGTCATTATGGAAGGTAGTCTGTTGTCGAGATTTTTGTTACTCCAATGGATGGTAGCCTTGTCATTATAGAAGTTAGTCTTTTGTTTAGATTTATGTTACTCCAATGGATTGTAGCCTTGTCATTATGGAAGGTAGTCTGTTGTTCAGATTTATCTTACTCCAATGGATGGTATCCTTATCATTATGGAAGGTAGTCTGTTGTCGATATCTTTGATACGCTAATGGATGATATCCTTGTCATTATGGAAGGTAGTCTGTTGTTGAGATTTTTGTTACCCCAATGGATGGTAGCCTTGTAATTATAGAAGGTAGTCTGTTGTCGAGATTTTTTTTATAAAAAGTTGAAAACCCGAAAGGGCGACTTGGGCAAAAAAGGGTTTCCCGGTGGATCGAAAACCCGAAAGGGCGATTCAGGCAAAAGTTAGGGAATTAAAGCGTATGACTATGTCTTTTCGGATCACTTTAAAGAACAATCTCTTCACCAACAAGTTTCGAGCTTCTGATCAATCCAATCATCGACAGACGAAGCAGTGAGTGGACAAGATATTCATAGTTTTGAAGGCTATAACAGAATGGGAATCCCATGGAATTGTTACACATAGCCATCTTTCTTTTGTATAAATTTTTCAAATGTTTGCGACAACATTATCTTACTAGGATGTCCGTCTCCTTTGTACAAAGATATTCATAAAAAGTTAATACAAATACTTTTCCGAATACAGAAATTTGCTTTGTCTTCTTTTCTTTTTACACTTGTGTTTTATTTGAGAAACGTCCAATGTTTTGTTAAATAGGCATATGCATTTGAACATAATCATTTGCTTACAAATCAAGAAAAGATGATTGCTGATAGGTTGAAGGTATGGGTAGATATCTTGATGCCCTTTCAGAAGATATCCCCAGCGGAATTAAACTCCAAATTCCTCAACTGAGTTAAAATTCGGAATATCTTCCCCCAAACAGGGTTAAACTTCAGGATCCTCAGCAGAACAAAAGCTTTCTCAAAGCTGATTTCCCCAGCCAGAGAGCCTTCCAGAATCCAATCCCCTCAGAATTAAGTTTCAATATCCCCAGTAGAGCCCTAAAAATATGAAGGTGCTATCCCCAGTAAATTCAAAGTTGTTAATCCCCAGCGGAGCTAAAACTTCCAACTATCAATCCCCAGCGGAGCCAGATTAGTGAACATTCTCCCCACAGAGGCACTTCCCATTAAATTGAAGATTCTCAGACTTACTTCTCCAGCATAAGTCTACCAGATTCTGGACTCCCCAGTAGAGATCATCATAATTCTCATTCCCCACCAGTCACCAAGGATTTTTCAATCCCCAGCAGTGGTCCTAAAATCCCTTAACAACTGAAGATCTTGTTCCCCTGCAGCAGTCAAGGATTCACTTTCCCCGACAGCAGTCAGGATTCTATTATCTCTGGCTATCCAGGATTCATCTATCCTCAGCAAGACAGCTCATCAGCTTACATGCGCATTCATTACATTCATATATCATAAACATTGATATAACATATATATTGCATCATACATATCATGCAACATAACTTTTTGTTTCAGATAACATTTTATCCTTTTTAGGATAAGATTAAAAGACTATCGTTAACAATTATTCAAATACAGTATGGATACACCCCACACAAGGCAGTCATTCTATTACTCATTCAGAACTTTAGGTCAGATACAGTATGGACACACCCCAGACAAGGAGGTCATTATATTACTCATTCAGAACTTCAAGTCAAATATAGTACAGATACACCCCAGACACGGCGGTCATTCTACTACTCATTCAGACTACAACAATCAGATACAGACTAGATACGCTCCAGACATGGCAACCATACTATCTCTCATTCAGATTCATTTATCAACCTCAAGGTCCAATGCATTCCAAACACGGATACCATTCTTACCCTTACAACAACAGTTTGATTCTCCCCAGTGCATTCGCCACGGAAGTCATTCTGTCATTTATTCAGATCCCAGTTACAGTTTCAGATACACTCCAGACACAGAAGTCATTCTACTACTCATAAGGATCTCAATCCTAGTTACAGTTTCAGATACACTCTAGACACGGAAGTCATTCTGCTACTCATACAAATCTCAACTTCAGATACAGTCTAGATACGCTCCAGACACGGTTGCCATTCTGTCACTCATTCAGAATTTATCCCTAGCACGCAGTTTCTCCATATACAAATATTTCTCTGTTACCCAGATACGATACAGATACACTCCAAACACGGCAGTCATTCTGATATTCATTCTACATTCAAACACAGTCACGGCTGAGGTACGCCCCAGACACGGAGGCCATTCTTTTGCTCATACAAACTCAGTCTCCAGATACAGTTCAAGTGCATTCCATACACGAATACCATTTTGACCCTCATTCTTCTGACCTATCACATTACAGTTCAACAAACATTCCAGATGGCATCTTTAAGCCCATCCCCCGACCAGATTCTGTCACATCTCCAGATGGCATCTTTAAACCCATCTCCAAATGGCATCTTTAAGCCCATTCCCACATCCATGTCGTTACAAGTGCAAATTTTTTGGCACTCTAGTGTCCAATCTCCTTTTACCCTCGAGTCGCGAAAGGCAAACCTTCCAATCTAACTCTTCAGGTGCAAGAAGATTGAACATGGGCAACTGTTGTACCCCAAAATTTGCCCTCTCATTTCATCAACATTTTCTCGTCACAAGACTCTTGGAGCTCAAGATCAAGTTAGGGTTTGCTCTGCTCAAGGCCCCTCCTTGCACTGTTGACCCAAATTAGGGTTTGAGTTTGCACAAGGATGTTTTGACCTAAAATGCCCAAAATGACTTTCATGCTTCATGTTGGACTCACAAGTTTATCCATACCAAGTTTCAAGCCTTGATTCCAATCTCTGCCAAGTCAATTGGACAGTTGACCTAGAAATCAGCTATATTGGGGAAAAAGTCAACTGTGGCCAATTGACAGTCAAACCTCATGATTTTTGACCCACATCAACATAATGAACTCACATGAACCATTTGGTCAAGTTTGGATCACAATTCCACAAGAAATTTGATCAGATCACCAAAAGGGCAAAATGGTCATTTTTAGGGTCTTGACTGCACAAAGGTAATTTTTGACTGTTTGACCTAACCAATGGCGTATCAAGCTCACATATGGACTCAAGGACTCAATGACATTGTCTTGACCCATTCAACAAGTTCAAAAGATCTCAAATGCATAGGATTGACAGATGAATTTTTCTGTCAACTGATCAAAATTTGACTGTATACTGAAAAGTCAAACATTGACTTTTTAGTCAAAATCAAGTGCCAAGATTTATTTTTCATCAAGACATGTCAAATTATGAAACTTGTTCATCAAGAAATCAAAAATTGCAAATTAGGGTTTAAAATGAGAAAATTTCATAACTTAGAATTTTTCTAAGTTATGAAACTTTCTTATTTTTTCCTAACTTTGTCCCATTGTTTCACCAAGATGCAAATGGATTCAAACAAAACTTGAAACATGAAAGTTGTAGTCCATTGCAAAATATACAACTTTGATTCACAAAGTTTCCTAAAATGAAGCTTGTATCTCAAGTTATGATTTTTGGAACAAGGGTACAAAACATTTTTAACTTAGAGAAATTTTGACCTATTCTAGGCAGGATTTTTGTCCAACTTCTTGGCCATTTTTCACCTAGTTCCACTTGGAGTTTCAATTTGCATTACAAAGATGGATTGTATTACACATTCCAAGCTTTCCAAATTGTCCAAGAATTTCTCAAACACCCTTGTGGTTAGAGAGAATCGAATTTGCAAAGTTGGCCAAAACTCACTTTTGTTCATGGCCAAAGCATATTCATAACATTGGCATTTTTCAAATCAGCATGGTTTATGCTATCTTTCAGGCCTCTAAACCTCTTTACACTCAACAATTAAATATCTAACCATTGTGTTAAGGTGTTATTTCATCCCTTTGGGCATTGCACATAAAACTAATCCCTAACTAGAAAAAGCAAAGTTCCCATTTTTGGCTTAATGTCACTTTATGTCAAAAGTGAATCCTTGAGGCATGGGGGCCAGATCTTTGAGGTCAGATAGAGTCCATTAATTTTTGCTACCAAGAGCAAGATATGCAGCATACATAGAGGGTGGTACAAGCCTGCATTGACAACACACTATCCTTGCTTACATTTGAAGAAACCTTGCAAAAACTCTCCATCTTTCATTCCTGTCAACACAACCAAACACAAACTTTGTTCTCATCTTCCATACATCTCAACTAACCTAAGGCACGACTGAACTACCCCTCATACCTCCTCATACACAAAAATACCTTCTTGTTGCCAAAATAGGGTACCTGCTACAGATTGAGGCCCACAACCCAATCCACTCGTGCACTTTGGCTAAAAACCTTGCAAACACATTCCATACCATCCATTGAAGCTATTCCAAGCCCTAAACACCAGCTGTAACACCCCTAACCTCATCTGCCATTTTCATTTTTCAGTTTTGCAGGTGAACTTCCATAGCACGATATAGAGTGATTCAAAGTAAGGTAGGAGTTGGAGAAGCTTCCTTGGACTTCAGGCAAGCTGTACAGAAGCTCAAACTCCATTGAAGTTGGCCACATTGCTGTACACGATTCAAGCTGAAACAGGTAAAACCATGGACTTCTATCTCTCAATCTAGGAAGAGTTAGGCTTAGGTTTGTGAATGAAACATGCTCTACTCATAGCCCTGATGCCATACATATGATTACTTTTCATTTATATTAAGTATGCTGTGAGAATTTTAGCCATGAACATTGAAGAAAAATTAGGTCATAAATTGGGGATGAAGAAATTCTCCCTGGTTTCTTAGAGTTAGGTCAAGAATTTTATATGTCTGAATTCGTCTCTTGATGCTCTACAATGTTGGTGTTATGAGTTTTTGCTAAAAGTCAAGGAATCAGGAGTTAGCTTTGGTACAAGAGGCGCGCGCGTTTTGTCATTCAAACAAGGCTGAAGGTTGAAGATGACTGGCTTGGGCTGGGCCTGAGTCAGTCTTGCTCTTTGCACTCCCTTTTTCAATTTACACCCCCTGGCCCATTGTTTGAAATGCTTGTCATTTTTGAATTTCTCTTTTTTGTTTCTGACTTAATATTTTTTGCTCAAATATAAAAAACATCAAAAATATTTCTCCACACATTTTTGCATTTATTTGGCATTTATTTGTTTTATTTAACATGTATATGTAAATAATATAAAACCTCTTTTATTTAAAACCCTAAAAATAATACAAAAATATTTATTTTTTTCAGTTATTATTTTTGTTTACATTTTGAAAACATTTTCTAAAATATACATTTTTTGTAAATAATTAATATTTTATTTTTGTACATATTAGTATATTTAATATATAATATATAAATACTTGTATATTTTATTAAATATTTAGGACAAAAATATAGAAATAATACACTTTTATTTTTATTTGATATTTGACATTAAAAAATACTTTTTTACAATATACTTCCTTTTTTTTTACTATTTTTTGTATTTAATTAACAAATATTGTATATAATTAACAAATAAATACTATTTATTCAAAAAAACTAGGGTTTTGCCCTAAATGACAAAAATATTCAAAATTTGACCTTTTTATTTTTGTTTATATTTCACATTGAAAAATACTTTCACATACATAAAAAATCATTTTTTGCATAATACATTTTGCATATTTATTGTATTTATTTAAATATTGTACAATTAAATATTTGTATATTCGATATGGATGTAATAGCTTAGAATTTAATTTCTTGTCAAATATCCCCAAATTCAAACTTGTACTCCCATCCCCATAATCATCATTGTAATAGCTTAGCATTTAAATTTCTGCATTTAAGAGCTTTCAAATTATGCCATGATAGACCTAGGGTTTGTATGCAAATAAAACCAACAAATAGATTGACCTAATTCAAGATAAACATGCATGAAAAGAACAAACACAATGCACACTTGCACCCTTAGGGTTACTCCACTTGCTGCCTTCAAAAATGGACCATGGTTGCATGTTAAGTGTCTTTGGCAAAGCAAAAACAAATCAAATGATCATAGTCCCTCGATTACGCTATCAAGTTGCCTAAAATGATCAAGTCCCTTGAGAAAATTGCCAAAGATACCTGGCATTATTGCCTCTATGGTCTAAACAATGACCCGCGCCCATCCCGTTAACATCCTAACACAAGGTTGTTCACCAAATACAATGGTGAAACAACATTGTTAAAAGGGTTAAAACATGAGAAAGATCTTTGAGAAATTTAAGGTAGATAAGCTCTTGGTTACTTGACCAAACTTGCAAAACAATCCTTTCCATTTCTCAAAACACACCTCACAACACAATTTCAAAACAAGTTTCCAAACATTGAAAAACTTTCCAAAAGAAAATACACCTTTTTATACATTCAAACATGGATCATTACAAAGGTTGCCACAACGATGGCCTCTTTTCAAAACATCTTTCAAAACCACACACGAAGCACCATTTCAAACAATTGAAAAGAAAAGTCAAGTGATCTAAGCAAGTAACTAAGAGCCCATGGATAACCATGGATAGAAAGGGCGCTAATACCTTCCCTTTCTATAATCTACTCCCCAAACCCACGAAAACATCTCAAAGGTTTTTCCTGTGCTTTTTAACCTTTCCTTAGGATAAAATAAAAAGTCGGTGGCGACTCTTGCTAAAACGAAACATTTGCAAAAACAAACGCAAACCTCAAAGTCAGTTCTCCCACTGTATCACAGAACTGGCGACTCTGCTGGGGATAACTTTGAAAGTGGAGTAACCTTAGGGCTTAGATCACCCTTTTGCATGACTAATTATTTACTTTGATTGCTTTACATTTTGGTTCTTTTGTTTGGGCTTGAAATCCTACACCCAGATTTGGGGAACATTCATAGATAGCAATACGTTGTTGAAACTGTGCGGGGTATACTGACACGGTCGAAGCAATAGCTATATTAGTGCGACATATTTGTGAGTACCGATAACCCTTGAATTAAATCAAGGAGAGTACGGGGCCGCTGAGTGATGTCACCAAGCACTAATGACCTAGAACCTTACTTGACCATCTTGGCCTTTTTATTAGGGGTAGTGAGATGACCGGCTTTGGTGCAGTCCGAAGTTGGTAGATACTCGATACTACACTCATTGAGGGTTGTTTTCTTGGAATATTTTGGTAGCTAGTTAAGTGGCTAAACCAAAACAATGAACATGGGAAACAGTCCAATGATATTGAGCTCCTTAGAACCCGGTTACTATTTATAGGACAGGATTTAAGCCAACTAAACTCAAGAGGGTACTTACCTATGAAACCCCATGTAAGCCCGAAACTAGGGTTTTGTGTGACTTGCTTGTACATGTGTTTGTGCATACATCATGAACATCATAAAGAATCATATGCATCCACTAACCATTTCAAGGGTTTGGATCTTCATCTTTGTTCTTTTTTTGTAGGTCATGGAAATTCTTCGCAGGAAAACTATCCAAGTCAACCTTGTGAGAATCCCTCCTCAACTCAAGGAGCTTACATCCAGAATTCCAGAAAGTTCTCTCTTCAGTGAAAGGCATGGTAGACTTCTCAACCTAGTCAACACCAGCATTGAAGAAGACATGGTGAAAGTGTTGTTCCAGTTCTTTGACCCCTTTCACCACTGTTTCACATTCCCCGACTACCAATTGGTGCCTACTTTGGAGGAATTTTCTCAACTCCTGAGAATTCCTATTCTTAATCAAGTACCCTACAACGGTACGGAAAAATAACCAAAGCCTGAAGATGTTGCTCAAGCACTACACTTGCAACCATCTGACATCAAGGGGCATTGGGAAACTAGAAGTGGTGTCAAAGGCTTCTTGGAAAAATTCTTGTTTGAGAAGGCACAAGAGTGTTGGAATTCTCTGGATCTACAAGCCTTTGAAGAGATTGTGGCACTCCTCATTTATGGGTTGGTTTTGTTCCTAAATCCTGACTAACTTATAGATGTAAATGCTGTCAAGATTTTCCTATCCAGGAATCCCATACCTACATTGCTTGGGGACATCCTCCACTCATTTTACACACGAACAATGAGGAAGAGAGGTGTTCTCATGTGTTGTACTCCTCTCCTTGCAAGGTGGTTTATTTCTCACCTTCCACAATCTGTTTTGAAAAATGAGCAAGGTTCAAGGTGGTCACAACGATTGATGACCCTCACACATTCTGATGTACATTGGTGTTCTCGGTCCAGAGAAAATGTCATCATCATCGATCACTGTGGTGAGTTCCCTAATGTTACATTACTTGGCATTAGGGGAGGCATTACCTACAACCCCTTTTTAGCTTTGAGACAATTTGGATATGCACGGAGGGATGGCCCTCATGACATGCTGATTCCTGACCTAGTTTTTGACTTCGACAACAATGCGCAAGGACTTTGCCAAAGATTCGTCAGAGCTTGGAGGATGCCTAACAAGGTAGATAGCAAGACACTGGGGCACAAGAACTCCATCCCTCTTGAGCCTTACCTAAAGTGGGTACGAACCCAAGCCCAGAGTCTTATGATGCCTTACCGTCACATTCTCCCTTTGATCAAAGAGCCTGTTAAGGAAGGAGAGGTTCCATACACCATCCTACATCCTGACATGCCAACATCATGGGAGGAAATGCAGAAGAGTTGGATCCAACTCAAGGAAGAAAGGGATACTTTTGAAGCTAGCTTCTACGCCATTGAGAAGAAGGTTTTGGAGCTTACCCGCCGACTTCACGAGGAGGAGACCCTCAACACTTACATCGCACTAAAGAGGACGCGCAACGTCTTTTTATCTTAAGAAGTTTTTGTAATATTTGGCCCATGGGGCATTTATGTACTGACAAAATTTCTTCTTATTAATATGACGTGTGTTCTTTTTGTCTGCAACAATTTTGAATTACTAAATCCTTGAATGGATTACATGGATAAACATATCATTCATCATATGCATAAACAGGTCTTCACACCGGGTTTCCTTATCTTTCTACTGTTTATTTTAGTAAGATGGATCTTGAACAGACGGTCAAAGATCTGCAGGCACAAAACTCGCAGTTTCAACAACTCCTTATGACCTTGGCAAAGGGTCAGGAGGATCTTAAAGCACTGTTAGGGAATAAAGAGCAAGAAAAAGGAAAAAAGAAGAAGAAAAGAGTTGGGGTAGCTACACTGGGAAGAAGATTTGAGAATGAAGCTAGGAGAGTTCTTGAATTCCCCTCCACATCTGATGAGGGGACCGGTAAGGGAAAAGGGGCTGCATTACCTTCTCAGTCCGAGGCTGAAGAGGAAGAGGTTGAGGAAGATGAAGATTATTCAGAGCAGCAATACCCTCCAGCGAACGACAAATAAAAAAACCTGGAGGATAGACTGGCACCTATGGAGCTGCAAAGGGTTCCCGGGCTAGATTTTGAAGAATTGGGTTTGATTGCTGGGATCGTGATCCCCCCAAAGTTTAAAGTGCCAACTTTTGCAAAATACGACGGTCTGTCTTTCCCGAAGATGCACCTGAGGTCGTATGTCAGGAAAATTCAACCTCACTCATCCGATAGAAATCTTTGGGTACACTTCTTCCAGGATAGCCTGTCTGGTACACAGCTAGATTGGTTTTACCAGCTTGAGAGGTCAGAAGTGCACAGTTGGGAGGATTTGATAGCTGCCTTTTATCGCCAGTATCAATACAACACCGACTTGGCACCAACCCGTACTCAACTACAAAGTATGGGGATGGCCTCAAATGAGGGATTCAAGGAATACACTCAGAAATGTCGTGACTTGGCCAGAAGAGTGCAGCCACCCTTTCAGATAGGGAACTAGTTGATATGTTCTTGGGGACCCTATCTGGCCCGGTCTTCAACCATTTGATCGGGATCTCTTCCGCAGGGTTTACTGAATTGATTTTGACTGGCGAACGGGTGGAAGCTGGTATTAAGAGTGGGAAGATTCAAAGGGATGCCTCTACCTCCACAACTGTTAAGAAATCATTTCCGGCCAACAAGGAAGCAGCTGTTGTGTACTCTCAGAAAGGATCAGGAAGAACTGAGCGCCGGCCGACTGTAGGGGCCATGATGATTCAAAATTCGTCAAATGATCAGCCTCGTAACAATCAGTCTAGACCTAAACAGCAATGGGGAGAACGGCCACAACGGCAGTTCACCCGCATCAACATGATGCCCGCACAAGTTCTTCCCCATTTGTTGAAGCTGAATCTCACCAATATCAAAGAAGTGCCGAAAAATGTGAATACAACCTCTCCAGCTTACAATCCGAATGCTAAATGTGCCTATCATTCTGACAGCACCGGACATGACACCAACAATTGCTGGGTGTTAAAGAATAAAATTCAAGATTTGATAGATGCTAAAGAGGTTGAGTTTGACGCCCCTGAGAAGCCAAATGTGATCTCCGCTCTGATGCCAAAGCATGGTCACAACGTCCATGCTGTGGAAGAGGACCTGTTTGTTTCTGCTGTTGATGATCTGATAACCCCACTACTAACAATCAAATTGAATCTATTGAAGGCTGGGATTTTCCCAGGTTGTAAAGAAGACTGCTACCTTTGTTCCTCCCTACCAACCGACTGTCCATTGCTGAAGATAGGCATCCAACGCCTAATGGACAACCAACAAATTCTTTTCGAAAAGACCCCTGTTACTCCAACTCCTACCAATGAAGTTTTAATAATAACCATTTCCGCCAATCTTTCCAAGGTCCCCAAAAGGCCTATTAAGATCACATCCGCTCCGAAGATTGTACCCTTGAAGATAACCATGCCTGGGCCCGTCCCTTACAAATCTGACAAATCAATACCGTGGAATTATGGTGGAGAAATCTACTACCACGGTGTTAAGCAAATTGAGATAACTGAAGAGAGCTCTGACGAAGAAACTGCCAACATTGGAAACATTGCCGGTACAAGCAAAATTACCCGAAGTGGAAGAATTTTCTCTCCAGAGATTGCCCCTCCAAAGGCAATCTTTGGACCCTCAGCTGCTCCCAAGGTTACCCCTACACCGGTAAAACTATCTGCAAAAACTCCAATGATTGAAGAAACTGTTACTCCTATGGTTGTCCCTCCTTCTGCTGCTGATAAAGGAAAAGGGATCCAAGAAGAGCTCGTCAGGACGAGGGATCAGCCATTGGTCATCCCCGAAACCTCTAAAAAAGAAATGGAGGAGATTCTGAAAATAATTAAAAAGAGTGATTACGATGTGGTAGAACAACCGGGGAAAACCCCCTCGAAGATCTCCATGTTAGCTTTGCTGCTTTGTTCGGAGGCTCATGCCAAAGCTTTGATAAGGTTTTTGAAGACAGCCCATGTTCCCCAGGAAACCTCAGCCGATCAATTCCAGGATTGTGTAGCCAGCCTTACCGCCGACAACGGCCTGGGTTTCTCTGATGCTGATCTGACTCCGAAAGGAAGAAAGCACAATGACGCACTGCATGTGTCAATTGAATGCCGAGGAACTACTCTCGCCCATGTCTTGGTCGACACTGGTTCTTCTCTAAATGTGCTGCCTAAGAAAGCTCTGGACCGGTTGGATTGTGAAGGCTTAGAGCTGAAACCAAGTAATATCATTGTAAGGGCCTTTGACGGGTCTAAAAGAATGGTGCATGGGGAGGTCGACATTCCCATCAAGGTAGGCACTGAGGTGTTCCACTCTACATTCTATGTAATGCACATCCGCCCATCCTACTCCTGCTTGCTAGGAAGGCCCTGAATTCATAATGCTGGGGCAGTCACTTCTTCCCTCCAACAGATGTTGAAATACCCTGTTAAGGGAAAAATCATAACTGTACACGGTGAGGAGGAGTACATGATCAGTCATCTGAACTCCTTTCGGTATGTGGAAGTGGAGGGCGAATTCATCGAGACACCTTTCCAACACTTCGAGGAAATTGCTCCCGAGGTTGTAGTGGTAAAGGCAGTAGCTGAGGTACCCAAGCAGGTGGCTAGGATGGCATCTCTGAAAGACGCAAAAGCTGCAATAAAAGAGGGAAAGAGCTCAACATGGGGTCAGTTGCCTGACTTTCCTCACAAGACTGACAGGTTTGGGTTGGGATTTACCGCCGCGGGGAAAAAAGCTATGCGTCGCTCAAAGATTGAAAAGACACCCATCAAGATTTCTCCTCATGGAATCAATGCTTTAGAAGACGAAGACGAAGAGGGTAACATTGAAGATTGGATCTTCCCAACCATTGAAGGGGGACTGCACAACTGGGAGGTGAAAGACTTCGTTCCCATTACTTTCATCAATCAGTAATTTATCTTTCGAACATTTCCTATTGGTCTGTAATAATCACTCTTAAACAATCTGCACACTATTTTTCACCTCATGCCTTGCCCGGGGCATGTAGGTCCATTTGTAAGGGTTTTGATTCTCTTCATAAATCATATGCCATGTTTAATGAATCATTGGACGTTTTTCATTTATAAACTGTTGTGTTCATTTTCTTTCCTTTTGCATTTTTGTTTGTTTAAGGATGGCTATTCCTTACACACACCCACACTCACAAATGCAGGTACCCATCCACTCCGGATTCCATGGGCGACCATTCTGTTGTATCCTTCCATAACTCTGAAGATTTGGTCAATCAGGCTGAGTACGAAGATGACGAAGATTGTGAAGTGCCAGGAGAGCTAGCCAGACTTCTACAACAAGAAGAGAGGGCCATCTTACCTCATGAGGAGTTGTTGGAAACTGTCAACTTAGGAACAGAGGAAGACAGGAAAGAAGTATAAGTGGGTGCCAATCTGGAACCAAGTGTCAAGGAGCGCTTAACACAGCTGTTGAATGAATACATTGAAATCTTCGCCTGGCCTTATGAGGACATGCCAGGGTTAGACAAAGACATCGTGGTTCACCGTCTCCCTACAAGAGAGGACTGTCCACCGATCAAGCAAAAGGTCCGCCGAATGAGGCTCGACATGTCTGAGAAGATTAAAGCCGAAGTAATGAAGCAATTCAACGCTGGCTTTCTGGCTGTTACATTCTATCCACAATGGGTTGCTAACATCGTGCCAGTACCTAAAAAAGACGGCAAGGTCAGAATGTGTGTGGACTATCGGGATTTCAACAGGGCTAGCCCTAAAGATGATTTTCTGCTACCACATATCGACATTTTGATTGACAACACAGCTCAGCACAAGGTATTTTCTTTCATGGACAGATTCTCGGGCTACAACCAGATTAAAATGGCCCCCGAGGACATGGAGAAAACAACCTTTGTTACACAATGGGGTACCTTCTGCTACAAGGTGATGACGTTCGGACTGAAGAACGCAGGGGCAACTTATCAACGCGCCATGGTAGCTTTGTTTCATGATATGATACATCATGAGATTGAGGTTTACATAGACGACATGATAGCTCGATCACAAACAGAGGAGGAACACCTTGAACATTTGCAGAAGCTGTTTGCCAGGTTGAAAGAGTACAAGCTCAGGCTGAATCCAAGTAAGTGCACTTTTGGAGTTAGGTCTGGTAAACTTCTGGGATTTATTGTCAGCAACAAAGGCATTGAGGTCGATCCCGCAAAAGTAAAGGCTATAAAAGAAATGCCTGCCCCCCGTACTGAAAAGGAGGTTAGAGGGTTCTTGGGACGCTTAAACTATATTGCCAGATTCATTTCTCATCTGACGTCTACCTGTGAGCCAATTTTCAAACTATTAAAGAAAGATCAGGTAGTCGAGTGGAACGATGATTGTCAAATTTCTTTTGCTAATATCAAGGAGTACTTGCTAGAACCTCCTATTATGATGCCACCCGTCGAAGGAAGGCCGCTGATCATGTATCTGACTGTTTTGGACAACTCAATGGGGTGTGTATTGGGCCACCATGACGAGTCTGGTCAAAAAGAGCATGCCATTTATTACCTTAGCAAAAAGTTTACCGACTGTGAGACTCGCTACTCACTGCTCGAGAAAACTTGCTGCGCTTTGGTATGGGCTGCTCGCTGACTAAGGCAGTATATGTTGACTCATACCACTTTGCTGATTTCCAAAATGGATCCGATCAAGTATATCTTCAAGAAGCCTGCTTTATCTGGAAGAATCGCTAGATGGAAAATGATCCTGACTGAGTATGACATCCAGTATACTACCCAAAAAGCTATAAAAGGGAGTGTACTAGCTGACCATCTAGCTCATCAAGCTATCGAAGATTATCAATCCATGAGATTTGACTTCCCGGACGAGGACATCATGACATTGGACAACGTTGAAGGTAACAGACCGTATGACGGACCTGAAAATGGATCCCGATGGACCCTGTACTTTGATGGTGCTTCAAATGCACTTGGAAACGGTATCGGTGTGGTGCTCATTTCCCCGGAAGGTTGCCATACACCTTTCACTGCCCGACTTTGTTTCAGCTGTACCAATAACATGGCCGAATATGAAGCTTGCGTCTTTGGTCTCAAGGCTGCTTTAGACTTGGGAATCAAATCTTTGGTCGTATTTGGGGACTCGGCTTTGGTTATCAGTCAAATCAAAGGAGAGTGGGATACCAAGCATCCTAATCTTATCCCATACAAAGAACATGTCCGAACATTGCTGCCTCATTTCGAGCAGATTACTTTCGAGCATTTCCCGCGAGAAGAAAATCAGCTAGCAGATGCTCTGGCTACAATGTCTTCCATGTTTAAACTCAACTAGGATAACGAGGCTCCCCAAATTACCATCGAGCGAAGGGATGAACCTGCGCATTGTCATGAGATTAATACCGAAGAAGTAGTGGAACAACCCTGGTTCCATGAAATCAAAAGGTATCTCCAGACTAGAGAATACCCCGAAGGAGCTTCTGTCAATGACAAAAAGTTCTTAAGGAGATTTGTAGCCAAGTTCTTCCTGAGCAATGGCATCCTTTATAAGCCCAACCATGATTGTGTTTTACTCCGATGTGTAGAGAAAGCTGAAGCAGAGTTAATCATGACTGAGATACACAACGACACATTTGGCACCCACTTGAGTGGACATACGATGGCTAAGAAGATTCTAAGGGCAGGCTATTACTAGTCTACCATGGAAGCTAATTGCCATCAACATTCCCGTACTTGCCACAAATGTCAGGTCTACGCCGACAAGATTCATATTCCTCCTGTTCCCCTCAATGTTCTGACAGCTCCTTGGCCATTCACAATGTGGGGCATTGACATGATTGGAGAGATCAAGCCCACAGCGTCCAATGGACATCGCTTCATCCTGGTCGCTATTGACTATTTCACCAAGTGGGTCGAAGTAGCTTCCTTTGCCTCTGTTACAAAAAATGTGGTTGCCCGCTTCATTAAGCAGAACCTCATATGCCGGTATGGTGTCCCCGACAGGATCATCACAGACAACGGTACAAATCTGAACAATACTATGATCACCTCTCTATGCGAACAGTTCAAGATTTATCATCACAATTCATCTCCCTATCGGCCGAAGATGAACGGTGTTGTTGAAGCTGCAAACAAAAACATCAAGAAGATCATTCAGAAAATGACAGTTACCTATAAGGACTGGCATGAGATGTTACCGTTTGCTCTGCATGGGTACCGTACCACAACATGTACTTCAATAGGGGAAACCCCATTTTCTTTGGTATATGGCATGGAAACTGTCCTACCCATTGAAGTTCAGATTCCTTCTTTAAGGATTATGAAAGACGCTGGTTTAAGTGAAGACGATTGGATTCAGACCCGACTTGATCAACTCAATTTGATCGACGAGAAACGACTCACTGCTGTTTGCCATGGTCAGACGTACTAAAAACGGATGATCAAGGCTTTCAACAAGAAAGTCTGACGTCAAACATATCAAGTCGGAGATCTTGTAATCAAGCGGATCATCTTGCCGCAAAGTGATCCCAGGGGTAAATGGACTCCTACTTACGAAGGACCATTTGTGATCAAGAGCATATTTTCTGGAGGTGCAATGATTCTGACCACCATGGACGGCGACGATTTGCCACACCCTACGAACGCAGACATAGTTAAAAGATACTACGCATAAAATCACCCGACAATTCGAAAACCCGAAAGGGCGTCTTGGGCAAAAATGGGCATCCCGGTGGACCGAAAACCCGAAAGGGCGGTTCAGGCAAAAATTAGGGATAAAACAAAAAAATCTGTACACCCGGCAAGTTGAAAACCCGAAAGGGCGACTTGGGCAAAAAAGGGTTTCCCGGTGGATCGAAAACCCGAAAGGGTGATTCAGGCAAAAGTTAGGGAATTAAAGCGTATGACTATGTCTTGTCGGATCACTTTAAAGAACAATCTCTTCACCAACAAGTTCCGAGCTTCTGACCAATCCAATCACCGACAGACGAAGCAGTGAGTGGACAAGATATTCAGAGTTGTGAAGGCTATAACAGAATGGGAATCCCATGGAATTGTTACACATAGCCATCTTTCTTTTGTATAAATTTTTCAAATGTTTGCGACAACATTCTCTTACTAGGATGTCCGTCTCCTTTGTACAAAGATATTCATAAAAAGTTAATACAAATACTTTTCCGAATACAGAAATTTGCTTTGTCTTCTTTTCTTTTTACACTTATGTTTTATTTGAGAAACGTCCAATGTTTTGTTAAATAGGCATATGCATTTGAACATAATCATTTGCTTACAAATCAAGAAAAGATGATTGCTGATAGGTTGAAGGTATGGGTAGATATCTTGATGCCCTTTCAGAAGATATCCCCAGCGTAATTAAACTCCAAATTCCTCAACTGAGTTAAAATTCGGAATATCTTTCCCCAAACAGGGTTAAACTTCAGGATCCTCAGCAGAACAAAAGCTTTCTCAAAGCTGATTTCCCCAGCCAGAGAGCCTTCCAGAATCCAATCCCCTCAGAATTAAGTTTCAATATCCCCAGTAGAGCCCTAAAAATATGAAGGTGCTATCCCCAGTAAAGTCAAAGCTGTTAATCCCCAGCGGAGCTAAAACTTCCAACTATCAATCCCCAGCGGAGCCAGATTACTGAACATTCTCCCCACAGAGGCACTTCCCATTAAATTGAAGATTCTCAGACTTACTTCTCCAGCATAAGTCTACCAGATTCTGGACTCCCCAGTAGAGATCATCATAATTCTTATTCCCCACCAGTCACCAAGGATTTTTCAATCCCCAGCAGTGGTCCTAAAATCCCTTAACAACTGAAGATCTTGTTCCCCTGCAGCAGTCAAGGATTCACTTTCCTCGACAGCAGTCAGGATTCTATTATCTCTGGCTATCCAGGATTCATCTATCCTCAGCAAGACAGCTCATCAGCTTACATGCGCATTCATTACATTCATATATCATATACATTGATATAACATATATATTGCATCACACATATCATGCAACATAACTTTTTGTTTCAGCTAACATTTTATCCTTTTCAGGATAAGATTAAAAGGCTATCATTAACAATTATTCAAATACAATATGGATACACCCCAGACAAGGCAGTCATTCTATTACTCATTCAGAACTTCAAGTCAGATACAGTATGGATACACCCCAGACAAGGAGGTCATTCTATTGCTCATTCAGAACTTCAAGTCAAATATAGTACAGATACACCCCAGACACGGCGGTCATTCTACTACTCATTCAGACTACAACAATCAGATACAGACTAGATACGCTCCAGACATGGCAACCATACTATCTCTCATTCAGATTCATTTATCAACCTCAAGGTCCAATGCATTCCAAACACGGATACCATTCTGACCCTTACAACAACAGTTTGATTCTCCCCAGTGCATTCGCAACGGAAGTCATTCTGTCATTTATTCAGATCCCAGTTACAGTTTCAGATACACTCCAGACACGGAAGTCATTCTGCTACTCATATGGATCTCAATCCTAGTTACAGTTTCAGATACACTCCAGACACGGAAGTTATTCTGCTACTCATACAGATCTCAACTTCAGATACAGTCTAGATACGCTCCAGACACGGTTGCCATTCTGTCACTCATTTAGAATTTATCCCTAGCATGCAGTTGCTCCATATACAAATATTTCTCTGTTACCCATATACAATACAGATACACTCCAAACACGGCAGTCATTCTGATATTCATTCTACATTCAAACACAGTCACGGCTCAGGTACGCCCCAGACACGGAGGCCATTCTTTTTCTCATACAAACTCAGTCTCCAGATACAGTTCAAATGCATTCCAGACACGAATACCATTTTGACCCTCATTCTTCTAACCTATCACATTACAGTTCAACAAACATTCCAAATGGCATCTTTAAGCCCATCCCCCGACCAGATTATGTCACATCTCCAGATGGCATCTTTAAACCCATCTCCAAATGGCATATTTAAGCCCATTCCCACATCCATGTAGTGACAAGTGCAAATTTTTGGGCACTCTAGTGTCCAATCTCTTTTTACCCTCGAGTCGCGAAAGGAAAACCTGCCAATCTAACTCTTCAGGTGCAAGAAGATTGAACAGGGGCAACTGTTGTACCCCAAAATTTTCCCTCTCATTTCATCAACATTTTCTCGTCACAAGACTCTTGGAGCTCAAGATCAAGTTAGGGTTTGCTCTGCTCAAGGCCCCTCCTTGCACTGTTGACCCAAATTAGGGTTTGAGTTTGCACAAGGATGTTTTGAACTAAAATGCCCAAAATGACTTTCATGCTTCATTTTGGACTCACAAGTTTATCCATACCAAGTTTCAAGCCTTGATTCCAATCTCTGCCCAGTCAATTGGACAATTGACTTAGAAATCAGCTATATTGGGGAAAAAGTCAACTGTGGCCAATTGACAGTCAAACCTCATGATTTTTGACCCACATCAACATAATGAACTCACATGAACCATTTGGTCAAGTTTGGATCACAATTCCACAAGAAATTTGATCAGATCACCAAAAGTGCAAAATGGTCATTTTTAGGGTCTTGACTGCACAAAGGCAATTTTTGACTGTTTGACCTAACCAATGGCAAATCAAGCTCACATATGGACTCAAGGACTCAATGGCATTGTCTTGACCCATTCAACAAGTTCAAAAGATCTCAAATGCATAGGATTGACAGATGAATTTTTCAGTCAACTGATCAAAATTTGACTGTATACTGAAAAGTCAAACTTTGACTTTTTGGTCAAAATCAAGTGCCAAGATTTATTTTTCATCAAGACATGTCAAATTATGAAACTTGTTCATCATGAAATCAAAAATTGCAAATTAGGGTTTAAAATGAGAAAATTTCATAACTTAGAATTTTTCTAAGTTATGAAACTTCCTTATTTTTTCCTAACTTTGTCCCATTGTTTCACCAAGATGCAAATGGATTCAAACAAAACTTGAAACATGAAAGTTGTAGTCCATTGCAAAATCTACAACTTTCATTCACAAATTTTCCTCAAATGAAGCTTGTATCTCAAGTTATGATTTTTGGAACAAGGGTACAAAACATTTTTAACTTAGAGAAATTTTGACCTATTCTAGGCAGGATTTTTGTCCAACTTCTTGGCCATTTTTCACCTAGTTCCACTTGGAGTTTCAATTTTCATTACAAAGATGGATTGTAGTACACATTCCAAGCTTTCCAAATTGTCCAAGAATTTCTCAAACACCCTTGTGGTTAGAGAGAATCGAATTTTCAAAGTTGGCCAAAACTCACTTTTGTTCATGGCCAAAGCATGTTCATAACATTGGCATTTTTCAAATCAGCATGGTTTATGCTATCTTGCAGGCCTCTAAACCACTTTACACTCAACAATTAAATATCTAACCATTGTGTTAAGGTGTTATTTCATCCCTTTGGGCATTGCACATAAAACTAATCCCTAACTAGAAAAAGCAAAGTTCCCATTTTTGGCTTAATGTCACTTTATGTCAAAAGTGAATCCTTGAGGCATGGGGGCCATATCTTTGAGGTCAGATAGAGTCCACAAATTTTTGCTACCAAGAGCAAGATATGCAGCATACATAGAGGGTGGTACAAGCCTGCATTGACAACACACTATCCTTGCTTACATTTAAAGAAACCTTGCAAAAACTCTCCATCTTTCATTCCTGTCAACACAACCAAACACAAACTTTGTTCTCATCTTCCATACATCTCAACTAACCTAAGGCACGACTGAACTACCCCTCATACCTCCTCATACACAAAAACACCTTCTTGTTGCCAAAACAGGGTACCTGCTGCAGATTGAGGCCCACAACCCAATCCACTCGTGCACTTTGGCTAAAAACCTTGCAAACACATTCCATACCATCCATTGAAGCTATTCCAAGCCCTAAACACCAGCTGTAACACCCCTAACCTCATCTGCCATTTTCATTTTTCAGTTTTGCAGGTGAACTTCCATAGCACGATATAGAGTGATTCAAAGCAAGGTAGGAGTTGGAGAAGCTTCCTTGGACTTCAGGCAAGCTGTACAGAAGCTCAAACTCCATTGAAGTTGGCCACATTGCTGTACACGATTCAAGCTGAAACAGGTAAAACCATGGACTTCTATCTCTCAATCTAGGAAGAGTTAGGCTTAGGTTTGTGAATGAAACATGCTCTACTCATAGCCCTGATGCCATACATATGATTACTTTTCATTTATATTAAGTATGCTGTGAGAATTTTAGCCATGAACATTGAAGAAAAATTAGGTCATAAATTGGGGATGAAGAAATTCTCCCTGGTTTCTTAGAGTTAGGTCAAGAATTTTATATGTCTGAATTCGTCTCTTGATGCTCTACAATGTTGGTGTTATGAGTTTTTGCTAAAAGTCAAGGAATCAGGAGTTAGCTTTGGTACAAGAGGCGCGCGCGTTTTGTCATTCAAACAAGGCTGAAGGTTGAAGATGACTGGCTTGGGCTGGGCCTGAGTCAGTCTTGCTATTTGCACTCCCTTTTTCAATTTACACCCCCTGGCCCATTGTGTGAAATGCTTGTCATTTTTGAATTTTTATTTTTTGTTTCTGACTTAATATTTTTTGCTCAAATATAAAAAACATCAAAAATATTTCTCCACACATTTTTGCATTTATTTGGCATTTATTTGTTTTATTTAGCATGTATATGTAAATAATATAAAACCTCTTTTATTTAAAACCCTTAAAATAATACAAAAATATTTATTTTTTTCAGTTATTATTTTTGTTTACATTTTGAAAACATTTTCTAAAATATACATTTTTTGTAAATAATTAATATTTTATTTTTGTACATATTTAGTATATTTAATATATAATATATAAATACTTGTATATTTTATTAAATATTTAGGACAAAAATATAGAAATAATACACTTTTATTTTTATTTGATATTTGACATTAAAAAATACTTTTTTACAATATACTTCCTTTTTTTACTATTTTTTGTATATAATTAACAAATATTGTATATAATTAACAAATAAATACTATTTATTCAAAAAAACTAGGGTTTTGCCCTAAATGACAAAAATATTCAAAATTTGACCTTTTTATTTTTGTTTATATTTCACATTGAAAAATACTTTCACATACATAAAAAAACATTTTTTGCATAATACATTTTGCATATTTATTGTATTTATTTAAATATTGTATAATTAAATATTTGTATATTCGATATGGATGTAATAGCTTAGAATTTAATTTCTTGTCAAATATCCCCAAATTCAAACTTGTACTCCCATCCCCATGATCATCATTGTAATAGCTTAGCATTTAAATTTCCGCATTTAAGAGCTTTCAAATTATGCCATGATAGACCTAGGGTTTGTATGCAAATAAAACCAACAAATAGCTTGACCTAATTCAAGATAAACATGCATGAAAAGAACAAACACAATGCACACTTGCACCCTTAGGGTTACTCCACTTGTTGCCTTCAAAAATGGACCATGGTTGCATGTTAAGTGTCTTTGGCAAAACAAAAACAAATCAAATGATCATAGTCCCTCGATAACGCTATCAAGTTGCCTAAAATGATCAAGTCCCTTGAGAAAATTGCCAAAGATACCTGGCACTATTGCCTCTATGGTCTAAACGATGACCCGCGCCCATCCCGTTAACATCCTAACACAAGGTTGTTCACCAAATACAATGGTGAAACAACATTGATAAAAGCGTTAAAACATGAGAAAGATCTTTGAGAACTTTAGGGTAGATAACTCTTGGTTACTTGACCAAACTTGCAAAACAATCCTTGCCATTTCTCAAAACACACCTCACAACACAATTTCAAAACAACTTTCCAATCATTGAAAAACTTTTCAAAAGAAATACACCTTTGTATACATTCAAACAAGGATCATTACAAAGGTTGCCACAACAATGGCCTCTTTTCAAAACATCTTTCAAAACCACACACGAAGCACCATTTCAAACAATTGAAAAGCAAAGGAAAGTGATCTAAGCAAGTTACTAAGAGCCCATGGATAACCATGGATAGAAAGGGTGCTAATACATTCCCTTTCTATAATCTACTCCCCGAACCCACGAAAACATCTCAAAGGTTTTTCCTGTGCTTTTTAACCTTTCCTTAGGATAAAATAAAAAGTCGGTGGCGACTCTTGCTAAACCGAAACATTTGCGAAAACAAACGCAAACCTCAAAGTCAGTTCTCCCACCGTATCACAGTAGCCTTGTCATTATGGAAGTTAGTCTATTGTCTAGAATTTTGTTATTCCAATGGATACTAGCCATGTCATTATGGAAGGTAGTCGGTCGTTGAGATTTCTGTTACTCCAATGGATGGTATCCTTGTCATTATGGAAGGTAGTCTGTTGTTCATATTTTTGTTACTCCAATGGATGATAGCCTTGTCATTATGGAATGTAGTCTGTTGTCGAGATTTTTGTTATTCCAATGGATGGTAACCTTGTCATTCTGAAAGGTAGTCTTTTGTCGAGATTTTTGTTACTCCAATGGATGGTAGCCTTGTCATTATTATAGGTAGTGTGTTTTAGATATCTTTGTTACTCCAATGGATGACAGCCTTATCATTATGCAAGGTAGACTGTTATTCAGATTTTTGTTACTCTAATGGATGGTAGCCTTGTTATTATGGAAGGTAGTCTGTTGTCGAGATTTCTGTTACTCCAATGGATGGTAGCCTTGTCATTATGGAAGGTAGTCTTTTGTTTAGATTTATGTTACTCCAATGGATTGTAGCCTTGTGATTATGGAAGGTAGTCTATTGTTCAGATTTTTGCTACTCCAATGGATGGAAGCCTTCTCATTATGGAAGGTAGTTTGTTCTCGAGATTTATATTTTTGTTACTCCAATGGATGGTAGCCATGTCATTATAAAAGGTTGTCTACTGTCAAGATTTTTGTTATTCCAATGGATGGTAGCCTTGTCATTATGGAAGGTAGTCGGTCGTTGAGATTTCTGTTACTCCAATGGATGGTAGCCTTGGAATTATGGAAGGTAGTATGTTGTTCAGATTTTTGTTACTCCAATGGATGGTAGCCTTGTCATTATGGAAGGTAGTCTATTGTCTAGATTTTTGTTATTCCAATGGATAGTAGCCATGTCATTATGGAAGTTAGTCGGTCGTTGAGATTTTTGTTACTCCAATGGATGGTAGCCTTGTCATTATGGAAGGTAGTCTGTTGTTCATGTTTTTGTTACTCCAATGGATGATAGCCTTGTCATTATGGAATGTAGTCTGTTGTCGAGATTTTTGATATTCCAATGGATGGTAACCTTGTCATTATGGAAGGTAGTCTGTTGTCGAGAATTTTTTATTCCATTGGATGGTAACCTTGTCATTTTGGAAGGTCTTCCGTTGTCGAGATATTTGTTATTCCAATGGATGGTAACCTTGTCATTATAGAATGTAGTCTTTTGTCGAGATTTTTGTCATTCCAATGGATGGTAACCTTGTTATTATGGAAGGTAGTATTTTTTCGAGATTTTTGTTACTCCAATGGATGGTAGACTTGTCATTATTGAAGGTAGTCTGTTGTCGATATCTTTGTTACACCAATAGATGATAGCCTTGTCATTATGGAAGGTAGTCTGTTGTCGATATATTTGTTACCCCAACGAATGTTATCCTTGTAATTATGGAAGGTAGTCAATTGTCAAGATTTTTGTTACTCCAATGCATGGTAGCCTTATCATTATGGAAGGTAGTCTGTCATTGAGATTTCTGTTACTCCAATGGATTGTAGCCTTTTCATTATGGAAGGTAGTTTTTTGTTCATATTTTTGTTACTCCAATGGATGGTAGCCTTGTCATTATGGAAGGTAGTTTGTTGTCGAGATTTTTGTTATTCCATTGGATGGTAGCCTTGTCATTATGTAAGGTAGTGTGCTGTCGAGATTTTTGTTATTCCAATGGATGATAACCTTGTCATTATAGAAGGTAGCCTTTTGTCGAGATTTTTGTTACTCCAATGGATGGTAGCCTTGTCATTATTGAAGGTAGTATGTTGTCGATATCTTTGTTACTCCAATGGATGACAACCTTATCATTATGCCAGGTAGACTGTTATTCAAATTTTTGTTACTTTAATGGATGGTAGCCTTGTCATTATGGAAGGTAGTCTGTTGTCGAGATTTTTGTTACTCCAATGGATCGTAGCCTTGTCATTATAGAAGTTAGTCTTTTGTTTAGATTTATGTTACCCCAATGGATTGTAGCCTTGTCATTATGGAAGGTAGTCTGGTGTTCAGATTTATCTTACTCCAATGGATGGTAGCCTTATCATTATGGAAGGTAGTCTGTTGTCGATATCTTTGATACGTTAATGGATGATATCCTTGTCATTTTGGAAGGTAGTCTGTTGTTGAGATTTTTGTTACCCCAATTGAGTGTAGCTTTGTAATTATAGAAGGTAGTTAGTTGTCGAGATTTTTGTTATACGAATGGATGGTAGCCTTGTCATTATGGATTGTAGCATTGTCATTATGGAAGGTAGTCCGTTGTTAAGATTTTTGTTACTCCAAGGATGGTAGCCTTGTTATTATGGAAGGTTGTATTTTGTCGAGATTTTTGTTACTCCAATGGATGGTAGCCTTGTCATTATTGAAGTTAGTCTTTTATCGATATCTTTGTTACTCCAATGGATGATAGCCTTGACATTATGGAAGGTAGTCTGTTGTCGATGTTTTTGTTACTCCAATGATTGGTAGCCTTGTCATTATGGAAGGTAGTCTGTCGTTGAGATTTCTGTTACTCCAATGGATTGTAGCCTTGCCATTATGGAAGGTAGTCTGTTGTTCATATTTTTATTACTCCAATGGATGGTAGCCTTGTCATTATGGAAGGGAGTATGTTGTCGAGATTTTTGTTATTCCAATGTATGGTAACCTTGTTATTATGGAAGGTATTATTTTGTCGATATTTTTGTTATTCCAATGGATGGTAACCTTGTTATTATGGAAGGTAGTATTTTGTCGAGATTTTTGATACTCCTATGGATGGTAGCCTTGTCATTATTGAAGGTAGTCTGTTGTCGATATCTTTGTTACGCCAATAAATGATAGTCTTGTCATTATGGAAGTTAGTCTGTTGTCGAGATATTTGTTACCCCAATGGATGGTAGACTTGTAATTATGGAAGGTAGTCAGTTGTCGAGATTTTTGTTACTCCAATGCATGGTAGCCTTGTAATTATGGAAGGTAGTCTGTCATTGAGATTTCAGTTACTCCAATGGATTGTAGCCTTCTCATCATGGAAGGTAGTTTTTTATTCAGATTTCTGTTACTCCAACGGATGGTAGCCTTGTCATTATGGAAGGTAGTTTTTTGTTCAGATTTTTGTTACTCCAATGGATGGTAGCCTTGTCATTATGGAAGTTGGTTTGTTGTCGAGATTTTTGTTATTCCAATGGATGGTTACCTTGTCATTATGGAAGGTATTCTTTTGTCAAGATTTTTGTTACTCCAATGGATGGTAGCCTTGTCATTATGAAGGTAGTCTGTTATTCAGATTTTTGTTACTCTAATGGATAGTAGCCTTGTCATTATGGAAGGGGGTATGTTGTCGAGATTTTTGTTATTCCAATGTATGGTAACCTTGTTATTATGGAAGGTATTATTTTGTCGATATTTTTGTTATTCCAATGGATGGTAACCTTGTTATTATGGAAGGTAGTAGTTTGTCGAGATTTTTGATACTCCTATGGATGGTAGCCTTGTCATTATTGAAGGTAGTCTGTTGTAGATATCTTTGTTACGCCAATAAATGATAGTCTTGTCATTATGGAAGTTAGTCTGTTGTCGAGATATTTGTTACCCCAATGGATGGTAGACTTGTAATTATGGAAGGTAGTCAGTTGTCGAGATTTTTGTTACTCCAATGCATGGTAGCCTTGTAATTATGGAAGGTAGTCTGTCATTGAGATTTCTGTTACTCCAATGGATTGTAGCCTTGTCATCATGGAAGGTAGTTTTTTATTCAGATTTTTGTTTCTCCAACGGATGGTAGCCTTGTCATTATGGAAGGTAGTTTTTTGTTCAGATTTTTGTTACTCCAATGGATGGTAGCCTTGTCATTATGGAAGTTGGTTTGTTGTCGAGATTTTTGTTATTCCAATGGATGGTTACCTTGTCATTATGGAAGGTATTCTTTTGTCGAGATTTTTGTTACTCAAATGGATGGTAGCCTTGTCATTATGAAGGTAGTCTGTTATTCAGATTTTTGTTACTCTAATGGATAGTAGCCTTGTCATTATGGAAGGTAGTCTGTTGTCGGGATTATTGTTACTCCAATTGATGGTAGCCTTGTAATTATGGAAGGTAGTCTTTTGTTTAGATTTATGTTACTCCAATGGATTGTAGCCTTGTCATTATGGAAGGTAGTCTGTTGTTCAGATTTTTGGTACTCCAATGGATGGTAGCCTTGTCATTATGGAAGGTACTTTGTTGTCGAGATTTATATTTTTTTTACTCTAATAGATTGTAGCCATGTCATTATAAAAGGTTGTCTATTGTCAATATTTTTGTTATTCCAATGGATGGTAGCCTTGTCATTATGGAAGGTAGTCGGTCGTTGAGATTTCTGTTACTCCAATGGATGGTAGCCTTGTCATTATGGAAGGTAGTCTGTTGTTCAGATTTTTGTTACTCCAATGGATGGTAGCCTTATCATTATGGAAGGTAGTCTATTGTCTAGATTTTTTTTATTCCAATGGATGGTAGCATTGTCATTATAGAAGGTAATCGGTCATTGAGATTTCTGTTACTCCATTGGATGGTAGCCTTGTCATTATGGAAGGTAGTCTATTGTTCATATTTTTGTTACTCCAATGGATTGTAGCCTTGTCATTATGGAAGGTAGTCTATTGTCTAAATTTTTGTTATTCCAATGGATAGTAGCCATGTCATTATGGAAGGTAGTCGGTCATTGAGATTTCTGTTACTCCAATGGATGGTAGCCTTGTCATTATGGAAGGTAGTCTGTTGTTCATATTTTTTTTACTCCAATGGATGATAATAGCCTTGTCATTATGGAATGTAGTCTTTTGTCTAGATTTTTGTTATTCCAATGGTTGGTAGCATTGTCATTATAGAAGGTAATCGGTCGTTGAGATTTCTGTTACTCCATTGGATGGTAGCCTTGTCATTATGGAAGGTAGTCTATTGTTCATATTTTTGTTACTCCAATGGATGGTAGCCTTGTCATTATGGAAGGTAGTCTATTGTCTAGATTTTTGTTATTCCATTGGATAGTAGCCATGTCATTATGGAAGGTAGTCGATCATTGAGATTTCTGTTACTCCAATGGATGGTAGCCTTGTCATTATGGAAGGTAGTCTGTTGTTCATATTTTTGTTACTCCAATGGATGATAATAGCCTTGTCATTATGGAATGTAGTCTTTTGTCGAGATTTTTGTCATTCCAATGTATGGTAACCTTGTTATTATGGAAGGTAGTATTTTGTTGAGATTTTTGTTCCTCCAATGGATGGTAGCCTTGTCATTATTGAAGGTAGTGTGTTGTAGATATCTTTGTTACTCCAATGGATGACAACCTTATCATTATGCAAGGTAGACTATTATTCAGATTTTTGTTACTCTAATGGATGGTAGCCTTGTTATTATGGAAGGTAGTCTGTTGTCGAGATTTTTGTTACTCCAATGGATGGTAGCCTTGTCATTATGGAAGGTAGTCTTTTGTTTAGATTTATGTTACTCCAATGGATTGTAGCCTTGTCATTATGGAAGGTAGTCTGTTGTTCAGATTTTTGCTACTCCAATGGATGGTAGCCTTGTCATTATGGAAGGTAGTCTATTGTCTAGATTTTTGTTATTCCAATGGATAGTAGCCATGTCATTATGGAAGTTAGTCGGTCGTTGAGATTTCTGTTACTCCAATGGATGGTAGCCTTGTCATTATGGAAGGTAGTCTGTTGTTCATGTTTTTGTTACTCCAATGGATGATAGCCTTGTCATTATGGAATGTAGTCTGTTGTCGAGATTTTTGTTATTCCAATGGATGGTAACCTTGTCATTATGGAAGGTAGTCTGTTGTCGAGAATTTTTTATTCCATTGGATGGTAACCTTGTCATTATGGAAGGTCTTCTGTTGTCGAGATATTTGTTATTCCAATGGATGGTAACCTTGTCATTATAGAATGTAGTCTTTTGTCGAGATTTTTGCCATTCCAATGGATGGTAACCTTGTTATTATGGAAGGTAGTATTTTGTCGAGATTTTTGTTACTCCAATGGATGGTAGACTTGTCATTATTGAAGGTAGTCTGTTGTCGATATCTTTGTTACACCAATAGATGATAGCCTTGTCATTATGGAAGGTAGTATGTTGTCAATATATTTCTTTACCCCAACGGATGGTATCCTTGTAATTATGGAAGGTAGTCAGTTGTCAAGATTTTTGTTACTCCAATGCATGGTAGCCTTATCATTATGGAAGGTAGTCTGTCATTGAGATTTCTGTTACTCCAATGGATTGTAGCCTTGTCATTATGGAAGGTAGTTTTTTGTTCATATTTTTGTTACTCCAATGGATGGTAGCCTTGTCATTATGGAAGGTAGTTTGTTGTCGAGATTTTTGTTATTCCATTGGATGGTAGCCTTGTCATTATGTAAGGTAGTCTGTTGTCGAGATTTTTGTTATTCCAATGGATGATAACCTTGTCATTATAGAAGGTAGCCTTTTGTCGAGATTTTTGTTACTCCAATGGATGGTAGCCTTGTCATTATTGAAGGTAGTATGTTGTCGATATCTTTGTTACTCCAATGGATGACAACCTTATCCTTATGCAAGGTAGACTGTTATTCAAATTTTTGTTAGTCTAATGGATGGTAGCGTTGTCATTATGGAAGGTAGTCTGTTGTCTTGATTTTTGTTACTCCAATGGATGGTAGCCTTGTTATTATGGAAGGTAGTCTTTTGTTTAGATTTATGTTACTCCAATGGATTGTAGCCTTGTCATTATGGAAGGTAGTCTGTTGTTCAGATTTATCTTACTCCAATGAATGGTAGCCTTATCATTATGGAAGGTAGTGTGTTGTCGAGATTTATATTTTTGTTACTCTAATGGATGGTATCCATGTCATTATAGAAGGTTATCTATTGTCAAGATTTTTGTTATTCCAATGGATGGTAGCCTTGTCATTATGGAAGGTAGTCGGTCGTTGAGATTTTTGTTACTCCAATGGATGGTAGCCTTGTCATTATGGAAGGTAGTCTATTGTTCAGATTTTTGTTACTCCAATGGATGGTAGCCTTGTCATTATGGAAGATAGTCTACTGTCTAGATTTTTGTTATTCCAATGGATGGAAGCCTTGTCATTATGGAAAGTAATCGGTCGTTGAGATTTCTGTTACTCCATTGGATGGTAGCCTTGTCATTATGGAAGGTAGACTGTTGTTCATATTTTTGTTACTCCAATGGATGGTAGCCTTGTCATTTTGGAAGGTAGTCTATTGTCTAGATTTTTGTTATTCCAATGGATAGTAGCCATGTCATTATGGAAGGTAGTCGATCGTTGAGATTTCTGTTACTCCAATGGATAGTAGCCTTGTCATTATGGAAGGTAGTCTGTTGTTCAGATTTTTGTTACTCCAATGGATGATAGCCTTGTCATTATGGAATGTAGTCTGTTGTCGATATTTTTGTTATTCCAATGGATGGTAACCTTGTCATTATGAAAGGTAGTCTTTAGTCGAGATTTTTGTTACTCCAATGGATGGTAGCCTTGTCATTATTGAAGGTAGTGTGTTTAGATATCTTTGTTACTCCAATGGATGACAGCCTTATCATTATGCAAGGTAGATTGTTATTCATATTTTTGTTACTCTAATGGATGGTAGCCTTGTTATTATCGAAGGTAGTCTGTTGTCGAGATTTTTGTTACTCCAATGGATGGTAGCCTTGTCATTATGGAACGTAGTCTTTTGTTTAGATTTATGTTACTCCAATGGATTGTAGCCTTGTCATTATGGAAGGTAGTTTGTTGTTCAAATTTTTACTACTCCAATGGATGGTAGCCTTCTCATTATGGAAGGTAGTTTGTTGTCGAGATTTATATTTTTGTTACTCCAATGGATGGTAGCCTTGTCATTATAAAAGGTTGTCTATTGTCAAGATTTTTGTTATTCCAATGGATGGTAGCCTTGTCATTATGGAAGGTGGTCAGTCGTTGAGATTTCTGTTACTCTAATGGATGGTAGCCATGTGATTATGGAAGGTAGTCTGTTGCTCAGATTTTTGTTACTCCAATGGATGGTAGCCTTGTCATTATGGAAGGTAGTCTATTGTCTAGATTTTTGTTATTCCAATGGATAGTAGCCATGTCATTATTGAAGGTAGTCGGTCGTTGAGATTTCTGTTACTCCAATGGATGGTAGCCTTTTCATTATGGAAGGTAGTCTGTTGTTCAGGTTTTTGTTACTCCAATGGATGATAGCCTTGTCATTCTGGAATGTAGTTTGTTTTCGAGATTTTTGTTATTCCAATGGATGGTAACCTTGTCATTATGGAAGGTAGTCTGTTGTCGAGAATTTTTTATTCCATTGGATGGTAGCCTTGTCATTATGGAAGGTAGTCAGTTGTCGAGATATTTGTTATTCCAATGGATGGTAACCTTGTCATTATGGAATGTAGTCTTTTGTCGAGATTTTTGTTATTCCAATGGATGGTAGCCTTGTTATTATGGAAGGTAGTATTTTGTCGAGATTTTTGTTACTCCAATGGATGGTAGACTTGTCATTATTGAAGGTAGTCTGTTATCGATATCTTTGTTACGCCAATAGATGATAGCCTAGTCATTATGGAAGGTAGTCTGTTGTCGAGATATTTGTTACCCCAACATATGATAGCCTTGTAATTATGGAAGGTAGTCAATTGTCGTGATTTTTGTTATTCCAATGCATGGTAGCCTTGTCATTATGGAAGGTAGTCTGTCATTGAGATTTCTGTTACTCCAATGGATTGTAGCCTTGTCATTATGGAAGGTAGTTTTTTGTTCAGATTTTTGTTACTGCAATGGATGGTAGCCTTGTCATTATGTAAGGTAGTTTGTTGTCGAGATTTTTGTTATTCCATTGGATGGTAGCATTGTCATTATGAAAGGTAGTCTGTTGTCGAGATTTTTGTTATTCCAATGGATGGTAACCTTGTCATTATGAAAGGTAGTCTTTTATCGAGATTTTTGTTACTCCAATGGATGGTAGCCTTGTCATTATTGAAGGTAGTATGTTGTCGATATCTTTGTTACTCCAATGGATGACAGCCTTATCATTATGGAAGGTAGTCTATTGTCGAGATTTTTGCAACTTCATTGAATGGTAGCCTTATCATTATGGAAGGTAGTTTTTTATTGAGATTTTTGTTACTCCAATGGATGGTAGCCTTTTCATTATGGAAGGTAGTCTATTGTCGAGATTTTTGTTATTCAAATGGATTAAGCCTTGACATTATGGAAGGTAGTCTGTTGTCGAGATTTTTGTTATTCCATTGGATGGTAGCCTTATCTTTATGGAAGGTAGTCTATTGTCGAGTTTTGTATTTTTGTTACTCCAATGGATGGTAGCCTTATCATTATGGAAGGTAGTGTGTTGTCGAGATTTATATTTTTGTTACTCTAATGGATGGTATCCATGTCATTATAGAAGGTTATCTATTGTCAAGATTTTTGTTATTCCAAAGGATGGTAGCCTTGTCATTATGGAAGGTAGTCGGTCGTTGAGATTTTTGTTACTCCAATGGATGGTAGCCTTGTCATTATGGAAGGTAGTCTATTGTTCATATTTTTGTTACTCCAATGGATGGTAGCCTTGTCATTATGGAAGATAGTCTATTGTCTAGATTTTTGTTATTCCAATGGATGGAAGCCTTGTCATTATGGAAAGTAATCGGTCGTTGAGATTTCTGTTACTCCATTGGATGGTAGCCTTGTCATTATGGAAGGTAGACTATTGTTCATATTTTTGTTACTCCAATGGATGGTAGCCTTGTCATTTTGGAAGGTAGTCTATTGTCTAGATTTTTGTTATTCCAATGGATAGTAGCCATGTCATTATGGAAGGTAGTCGATCGTTGAGATTTCTGTTACTCCAATGGATAGTAGCCTTGTCATTATGGAAGGTATTCTGTTGTTCAGATTTTTGTTACTCCAATGGATGATAGCCTTGTCATTATGGAATGTAGTCTGTTGTCGATATTTTTGTTATTCCAATGGATGGTAACCTTGTCATTATGAAAGGTAGTCTTTAGTCGAGATTTTTGTTACTCCAATGGATGGTAGCCTTGTCATTATTGAAGGTAGTGTGTTTAGATATCTTTGTTACTCCAATGGATGACAGCCTTATCATTATGCAAGGTAGATTGTTATTCATATTTTTGTTACTCTAATGGATGGTAGCCTTGTTATTATCGAAGGTAGTCTGTTGTCGAGATTTTTGTTACTCCAATGGATGGTAGCCTTGTCATTATGGAACGTAGTCTTTTGTTTAGATTTATGTTACTCCAATGGATTGTAGCCTTGTCATTATGGAAGGTAGTTTGTTGTTCAAATTTTTACTACTCCAATGGATGGTAGCCTTCTCATTATGGAAGGTAGTTTGTTGTCGAGATTTATATTTTTGTTACTCCAATGGATGGTAGCCATGTCATTATAAAAGGTTGTCTATTGTCAAGATTTTTGTTATTCCAATGGATGGTAGCCTTGTCATTATGGAAGGTGGTCAGTCGTTGAGATTTCTGTTACTCTAATGGATGGTAGCCATGTGATTATGGAAGGTAGTCTGTTGCTCAGATTTTTGTTACTCCAATGGATGGTAGCCTTGTCATTATGGAAGGTAGTCTATTGTCTAGATTTTTGTTATTCCAATGGATAGTAGCCATGTCATTATTGAAGGTAGTCGGTCGTTGAGATTTCTGTTACTCCAATGGATGGTAGCCTTTTCATTATGGAAGGTAGTCTGTTGTTCAGGTTTTTGTTACTCCAATGGATGATAGCCTTGTCATTATGGAATGTAGTTTGTTTTCGAGATTTTTGTTATTCCAATGGATGGTAACCTTGTCATTATGGAAGGTAGTCTGTTGTCGAGAATTTTTTATTCCATTGGATGGTAGCCTTGTCATTATGGAAGGTAGTCAGTTGTCGAGATATTTGTTATTCCAATGGATGGTAACCTTGTCATTATGGAATGTAGTCTTTTGTCGAGATTTTTGTTATTCCAATGGATGGTAACCTTGTTATTATGGAAGGTAGTATTTTGTCGAGATTTTTGTTACTCCAATGGATGGTAGACTTGTCATTATTGAAGGTAGTCTGTTATCGATATCTTTGTTACGCCAATAGATGATAGCCTAGTCATTATGGAAGGTAGTCTGTTGTCGAGATATTTGTTACCCCAACATATGATAGCCTTGTAATTATGGAAGGTAGTCAATTGTCGTGATTTTTGTTATTCCAATGCATGGTAGCCTTGTCATTATGGAAGGTAGTCTGTCATTGAGATTTCTGTTACTCCAATGGATTGTAGCCTTGTCATTATGGAAGGTAGTTTTTTGTTCAGATTTTTGTTACTGCAATGGATGGTAGCCTTGTCATTATGTAAGGTAGTTTGTTGTCGAGATTTTTGTTATTCCATTGGATGGTAGCATTGTCATTATGAAAGGTAGTCTGTTGTCGAGATTTTTGTTATTCCAATGGATGGTAACCTTGTCATAATGAAAGGTAGTCTTTTATCGAGATTTTTGTTACTCCAATGGATGGTAGCCTTGTCATTATTGAAGGTAGTATGTTGTCGATATCTTTGTTACTCCAATGGATGACAGCCTTATCATTATGGAAGGTAGTCTATTGTCGAGATTTTTGCAACTTCATTGAATGGTAGCCTTATCATTATGGAAGGTAGTATTTTATTGAGATTTTTGTTACTCCAATGGATGGTAGCCTTTTCATTATGGAAGGTAGTCTATTGTCGAGATTTTTGTTATTCAAATGGATTAAGCCTTGACATTATGGAAGGTAGTCTGTTGTCGAGATTTTTGTTATTCCATTGGATGGTAGCCTTATCTTTATGGAAGGTAGTCTATTTTCGAGTTTTGTATTTTTGTTACTCCAATGGATGGTAGCCATGTCATTATAGAAGGTTGTTTGTTATTGAGATTTTTGTTACTCCAATGGATGGAAGCCTTGTCATTATGGAAGGTAGTATGTCATTGAGATTTCTGTTACTCCAATGGATTGTAGCCTTGTCATTATGGAAGGTAGTCTATTGTTCAGATTTTTGTTACTCTAATGGATTGTAGCCTTGTCATTATGGAAGGTAGTCTGTTGTCGAGAATTTTTTATTCCATTGGATGGTAGCCTTGTCATTATGGAAGGTAGTTCGTTGTCGAGATATTTGTTATTCCAAAGGATGGTAACCTTGTCATTATGGAATGTAGTCTTTTGTCGAGATTTTTGTTATTCCAATGGATGGTAACCTTGTTATTATTGAAGGTAGTATTTTGTCGAGATTTTTGTTACTCCAATTGATGGTAGCCTTGTCATTATTGAAGGTAGTCTGTTGTCGATATCTTTGTTACGCCAAATGGATGATAGCCTTGTCATTATGGTAGGTAGTCTATTGTCGAGATTTTTGTTACCCCAATGGATGGTAGCCTTGTAATTATAGAAGGTAGTCTGTTGTCGAGATTTTTGTTATACCAATGGATGGTAGCCTTGTCATTATGGAAAGTAGTCTATTTTCGAGATTTCTGTTACTCCAATGGATTGTAGCATTGTCATTATGGAAGGTAGTTTGTTGTTCAGATTTTTGTTACTACAATGGATGGTAGCCTTGTTATTATGGAAGGTTGTATTTTGTCGGGATTTTTGTTACTCCAATGGATGGTAGCCTTGTCATTATTGAAGTTAGTCTTTTATCGATATCTTTGTTACTCCAATGGGTGATAGCCTTGTCATTATGGAAGGTAGTATGTTGTCGATATTTTTGTTACTCCAATGAATGGTAGCCTTGTCATTATGGAAGGTAGTCTGTTGTTGAGATTTCTGTTACTCCAATGGATTGTAGCCTTGCCATTATGGAAGGTAGTCTGTTGTTCAGATTTTTGTTACTCCAATGGATGGTAGCCTTGTCATTATGGAAGGGAGTCTGTTGTCGAGATTTTTGTTATTCCAATGTATGGTAACCTTTTTATTATGGAAGGTATTATTTTGTCGATATTTTTGTTATTCCAATGGATGGTAACCTTGTTATTATGGAAGGTAGTATTTTCTCGAGATTTTTGTTACTCCAATGGATGGTAGCCTTGTCATTATTGAAGGTAATCTGTTGTTGATATCTTTGTTACGCCAATAGATGATAGCCTTGTCATTATGGAACGTAGTCTGTTGTCAAGATATTTGTTACCCCAATGGATGGTAGCCTTGTAATTATGGAAGGTAGTCAGTTGTCGAGATTTTTGTTACTCTAATGCATGGTAGCCTTGTCATTATGGAAGGTAATCTGTCATTGAGATTTCTATTACTCCAATGGATTGTAGCCTTGTCATTATGGAAGGTAATTTTTTGTTCAGATTTTTGTTACTCCAATGGATGGTAGCCTTGTCATTATGGAAGGTAGTCTGTTGTCGAGGTTTTTGTTATTCCGTTGGATTGTAGCCTTGTCATTATGGAAGGTAGTCTGTTGTCGAGATTTTTGTTATTCCAATGGATGGTATCCTTGTCATTATGGAAGGTAGTCTTTTGTCGAGATTTTTGTTACTCCAATGGATGGTAGCCTTGTCATTATTGAAGGTAGTCTATTGTAGATATCTTTGTTACTCCAATGGATGACAACCTTATCATTATGCAAGGTAGACTGTTATTCAGATTTTTGTTACTCTAATGGATGGTAGCCTTGTCATTATGGAAGGTAGTCTGTTGTCGAGATTTTTGTTACTCCAATTGATGGTAGCCTTGTCATTATGGAAGGTAGTCTTTTGTTTAGATTTATGTGACTCTAATGGATTGTAGCCTTGTCATTATGCAAGGTAGTCAGTTGTTCAGAATTTTGGTACTCCAATGGATGGTAGCCTTGTCATTATGTAAGGTAGTTTGTTGTCGAGATTTATATTTTTGTCACTCCAATGGATGGTAGCCATTTCATTATAAAAGGTTGTCTATTGTCAAGATTTTTGTTATTCCAATGGATGGTAGCCTTGTCATTATGGAAGGTAGTCGGTCGTTGAGATTTCTGTTACTCCAATGGATGGTAGCCTTGTCATTATGGAAGGTATTCTGTTGCCAGATTTTTGTTACTCCAATGGATGGTAGCCTTGTCATTATGGAAGGTAGTGCATTGTCTAGATTTATGTTATTCCAATGGATTGTAGCCTTGTCATTATGGAAGGTAATCGGTCATTGCGTTTTTTGTTACTCTATTAGATGGTAGCCTTGTCATTATGGAAGGTAGTCTGTTGTTCAAATTTTTGGTACTCAAATGGATGGTAGCCTTGTCATCATGGAAGGTAGTCTATTGTCTAGATTTTTGTTATTCCAATGGATAGTAGCCATGTCATTATGGAAGGTAGTCGGACGTTGAGATTTCTGTTACTCCAATGGATGGTAGCCTTGTCATTATAGAAGGTAGTCTTTTGTCTAGATTTTTCTTACTCCAATGGATGGTAGCCTTGTCATTATTGAAGGTAGTCTGTTGTAGATATATTTGTTACTCCAATGGATGACAGCCTTATCATTATGCAAGGTAGATTGTTATTCAGATTTTTGTTACTCTAATGGATGGTAGCCTTGTTATTATGGAAGGTAGTCTGTTGTCGAGATTTTTGTTACTCCAATGGATGGTAGCCTTGTCATTATGGAAGGTAGTCTTTTGTTTAGATTTATGTTACTCCAATGGGTTGTAGCCTTGTCATTATGGAGGGTAGTCTGTTGTTTAGATTTTGGTACTCCAATGGATGGTAGCCTTGTCATTATGGAAGGTAGTTTGTTGTCGAGATTTATATTTTTGTTACTCCAACGGATGGTAGCCATGTCATTATAAAAGGTTGTTTATTGTCAAGATTTTTGTTATTCTAATGGATGGTAGCCTTGTCATTATGGAAGGTATTCGGTCGTTGAGATTTCTGTTACTCCAATGGATGGTAGCCTTGTCATTATGGATGGTAGTCTATTGTTTAGATTTTTGTTACTCCAATGGATGGTAGCCTTGTCATTATGGAAGGTAGTCTATTGTCTAGATTTTTGTTATTCCAATGGATGGTAGCCTTGTCATTATGGAATCTAGTCTTGTATCGATATTTTTGATACTCCAATGGGTGGTAGCCTGATAATTATGGAAGGTAGTCTGTTGTCGAGATTTTTGTTACTCCAATTGATAGAAGCCTTGTCATTATGGAAGGTAGTCTGTCATTGAGATATCTGTTACTCCAATGGATTGTAGCCTTGTCATTATGGAAGGTAGTATATTGTTTAGATTTTTGTTACTATAATGGATTGTAGCCTTGTCATTATGGAAGGTAGTCTGTTGTCGAGAATTTTATATTCCATTAGATGGTAGCCTTGTCATTATGGAAGGTAGTTCGTTGTCGAGATATTTGTTATTCCAATGGATGGTAACCTTGTCATTATGGAATGTAGTCTTTTGTCGAGATTTTTGTTATTCCAATGGATGGTAGCCTTGTCATTATTGAAGGTAGTTTGTTGTCGATATCTTTGTTATGCCAATGGATGATAGCCTTGTCATTACGGAAGGTAGTCTGTTGTCGAGATTTTTGTTACCCTAATGGATGGTAGCCTTGTAATTATAGAAGGTAGTGTGTTGTCGAGATTTTTGTTACACCAATGGATGGTAGCCTTATCATTATAGAATGAAGTTTGTCGTTGATATTTTTGTTACTCCAATGGATTGTAGCATTGTCATTATGGAAGGTAGTCTGTTGTTCAGATTTTTGTTACTCCAATGGATGGTAGCCTTGTTATTATGGAAGTTTATATTTTGTCGAGATTTTAGTTACTCCAATGGATGGTAGCGTTGTCATTATTGAAGGTAGTCTTTTATCGATATCTTTGTTACTCCAATGGATGATAACCTTGTCATTATTGAAGGTAGTTTGTTAGCGATATTTTTGTTACTCCAATGAATGGTAGCCTTTTCATTATGGAAGGTAGTCTGTCATTGAGATTTCTGTTACTCTAATGGATTGTAGCCTTGCCATTATGGAAGGTAGTCTGTAGTTCAGATTTTTGTTACTCCAATGAATGGTAGCCTTGTCATTATGGAAGGGAGTTTGTTATGGAGATTTTTGTTATTCCAATTGATGGTAACCTTGTTATTATGGAAGGTATTATTTTGTGGAGATTTTCGTTACTCTAATGGATGGTAGCCTTATCATTATGGAAGGTAGTCTGTTGTCGATATTTTTGTTACCCCAATGGATGGTAGCCTTGTAATTATGGAATGTAGTCCGTTGTCGAGATTTTTGTTACACCAATGGATGGTAGCCTTGTCATTATGGAATGTAGTTTGTCGTTCAGATTTTTGTTACTCCAATGGATTGTAGCCTTGTCATTATGGAAGGTAGTCTGTTGTTAAAATTTTTGTTACTCCAATGGAAGGTAGCCTTGTCATTATGGAAGGTAGTCTATTGTTGATATTTTTTTTATTCCAATGGATGGTAACATTGTTATTATGGAAGGTAGTATTTTGTCGAGATTTTTGTTACTCCAATGGATGGTAGCCTTGTCATTATTGAAGGTAGTCTGTTGTCGATATCTTGGTTACGCCAATGGATGATAGCCTTGTCATTATGGATGGTAGTCTGTTGTCGAGATTTTTGTTACCCCATTGGATGGTAGACTCTTAATTTAAGAAGGTAGTCTGTTGTAGAGATTTTTGTTACACCAATGGATGGTAGCCTTGTCATTATGGAATGTAGTTTGTCGTTGAGATTTCTGTTACTCCATTGGATTATAGCATTGTCATTATGGAAGGTTGTCTGTTGTTCAAATTTTTGTTACTCCAATGGATGGTAGCCTTGTTATTATGGAAGGTTGTATTTTATCGAGATTATTGTTACTCCAAATGGATGGTAGCCTTGTCATTATTGAAGGTAGTCCATTGTCGATATCTTTGTTACTCCAATGGATGATAGCCTTGTCATTATGGAAGGTAGTTTGTTGTCGATATTTTTTTTACTCCAATTAATGGTAGCCTTGTTATTATGGAAGGTAGTCTGTCATTGAGATTTCTTTTACTCCAACGAATTGTAGCCTAGTCATTATGGAAGGTAGTCTGTTGTCGAGATTTTTGTTATTCCATTGGATGGTAACCATGTCATTATGGAAGGTAGTCTTAGTTCGAGATTTTTGTTACTCCAATGGATGGTAGCCTTGTCATTATTGAAGGTAGTTTGTTGTCGATATCTTTGTTACTCTAATGGATGACAGCCTTATCATTATGCAAGGTAGGCAATTATTCAGATTTTTATTACTCTAATGGATGGTGGCCTTGTCATTATGGAAGGTAGTCTTTTGTTTAGATTTATCTTACTCTAATGGATTGTAGCCTTGTCATTATGCAAGGTAGTCTGTTGTTCAGAATTTTGGTACTCCAATGGATGGTAGCCTTGTCATTATGTAAGGTAGTTTGTTGTCGAGATTTATATTTTTGTTACTCCAATGGATGGTAGCCATTTCATTATAAAAGGTTGTCTATTGTCAAGATTTTTGTTATTCCAATGGATGGTAGCCTTGTCATTATGGAAGGTAGTCGGTCGTTGAGATTTCTGTTACTCCAATGGATGGTAGCCTTGTCATTATGGAAGGTATTCTGTTGCCAGATTTTTGTTACTCCAATGGATGGTAGCCTTGTCATTATGGAAGGTAGTGCATTGTCTAGATTTATGTTATTCCAATGGATTGTAGCCTTGTCATTATGGAAGGTAATCGGTCATTGAGATTTTTGTTACTCTATTGGATGGTAGCCTTGTCATTATGGAAGGTAGTCTGTTGTTCAAATTTTTGTTACTCAAATGGATGGTAGCCTTGTCATCATGGAAGGTATTCTATTGTCTAGATTTTTGTTATCCAATGGATAGTAGCCATGTCATTATGGAAGGTAGTCGGACGTTGAGATTTCTGTTACTCCAATGTATGGTAGCCTTGTCATTATAGAAGGTAGTCTTTTGTCGAGATTTTTGTTACTCCAATGGATGGTAGCGTTGTCATTATTGAAGGTAGTCTGTTGTAGATATATTTGTTACTCCAATGGATGACAGCCTTATCATTATGCAAGGTAGATTGTTATTCAGATTTTTGTTACTCTAATGGATGGTAGCCTTGTTATTATGGAAGGTAGTCTGTTGTCGAGATTTTTGTTACTCCAATGGATGGTAGCCTTGTCATTATGGAAGGTAGTCTTTTGTTTAGATTTATGTTACTCCAATGGGTTGTAGCCTTGTCATTATGGAGGGTAGTCTGTTGTTTAGATTTTGGTACTCCAATGGATGGTAGCCTTGTCATTATGGAAGGTAGTTTGTTGTCGAGATTTATATTTTTGTTACTCCAACGGATGGTAGCCATGTCATTATAAAAGGTTGTTTATTGTCAAGATTTTTGTTATTCTAATGGATGGTAGCCTTGTCATTATGGAAGGTATTCGGTCGTTGAGATTTCTGTTACTCCAATGGATGGTAGCCTTGTCATTATGGATGGTAGTCTATTGTTTAGATTTTTGTTACTCCAATGGATGGTAGCCTTGTCATTATGGAAGGTAGTCTATTGTCTAGATTTTTGTTATTCCAATGGATGGTAGCCTTGTCATTATGGAATCTAGTCTTGTATCGATATTTTTGATACTCCAATGGGTGGTAGCCTGATAATTATGGAAGGTAGTCTGTTGTCGAGATTTTTGTTACTCCAATTGATAGAAGCCTTGTCATTATGGAAGGTAGTCTGTCATTGAGATATCTGTTACTCCAATGGATTGTAGCCTTGTCATTATGGAAGGTAGTATATTGTTTAGATTTTTGTTACTATAATGGATTGTAGCCTTGTCATTATGGAAGGTAGTCTGTTGTCGAGAATTTTATATTCCATTAGATGGTAGCCTTGTCATTATGGAAGGTAGTTCGTTGTCGAGATATTTGTTATTCCAATGGATGGTAACCTTGTCATTATGGAATGTAGTCTTTTGTCGAGATTTTTGTTATTCCAATGGATGGTAGCCTTGTCATTATTGAAGGTAGTTTGTTGTCGATATCTTTGTTATGCCAATGGATGATAGCCTTGTCATTACGGAAGGTAGTCTGTTGTCGAGATTTTTGTTACCCTAATGGATGGTAGCCTTGTAATTATAGAAGGTAGTGTGTTGTCGAGATTTTTGTTACACCAATGGATGGTAGCCTTATCATTATAGAATGAAGTTTGTCGTTGATATTTTTGTTACTCCAATGGATTGTAGCATTGTCATTATGGAAGGTAGTCTGTTGTTCAGATTTTTGTTACTCCAATGGATGGTAGCCTTGTTATTATGGAAGTTTATATTTTGTCGAGATTTTAGTTACTCCAATGGATGGTAGCGTTGTCATTATTGAAGGTAGTCTTTTATCGATATCTTTGTTACTCCAATGGATGATAACCTTGTCATTATTGAAGGTAGTTTGTTAGCGATATTTTTGTTACTCCAATGAATGGTAGCCTTTTCATTATGGAAGGTAGTCTGTCATTGAGATTTCTGTTACTCTAATGGATTGTAGCCTTGCCATTATGGAAGGTAGTCTGTAGTTCAGATTTTTGTTACTCCAATGAATGGTAGCCTTGTCATTATGGAAGGGAGTTTGTTATGGAGATTTTTGTTATTCCAATTGATGGTAACCTTGTTATTATGGAAGGTATTATTTTGTGGAGATTTTCGTTACTCTAATGGATGGTAGCCTTATCATTATGGAAGGTAGTCTGTTGTCGATATTTTTGTTACCCCAATGGATGGTAGCCTTGTAATTATGGAATGTAGTCCGTTGTCGAGATTTTTGTTACACCAATGGATGGTAGCCTTGTCATTATGGAATGTAGTTTGTCGTTCAGATTTTTGTTACTCCAATGGATTGTAGCCTTGTCATTATGGAAGGTAGTCTGTTGTTAAAATTTTTGTTACTCCAATGGAAGGTAGCCTTGTCATTATGGAAGGTAGTCTATTGTTGATATTTTTTTTATTCCAATGGATGGTAACATTGTTATTATGGAAGGTAGTATTTTGTCGAGATTTTTGTTACTCCAATGGATGGTAGCCTTGTCATTATTGAAGGTAGTCTGTTGTCGATATCTTGGTTACGCCAATGGATGATAGCCTTGTCATTATGGAAGGTAGTCTGTTGTCGAGATTTTTGTTACCCCATTGGATGGTAGACTCTTAATTTAAGAAGGTAGTCTGTTGTAGAGATTTTTGTTACACCAATGGATGGTAGCCTTGTCATTATGGAATGTAGTTTGTCGTTGAGATTTCTGTTACTCCATTGGATTATAGCATTGTCATTATGGAAGGTTGTCTGTTGTTCAAATTTTTGTTACTCCAATGGATGGTAGCCTTGTTATTATGGAAGGTTGTATTTTATCGAGATTATTGTTACTCCAAATGGATGGTAGCCTTGTCATTATTGAAGGTAGTCCATTGTCGATATCTTTGTTACTCCAATGGATGATAGCCTTGTCATTATGGAAGGTAGTTTGTTGTCGATATTTTTTTTACTCCAATTAATGGTAGCCTTGTTATTATGGAAGGTAGTCTGTCATTGAGATTTCTTTTACTCCAACGAATTGTAGCCTAGTCATTATGGAAGGTAGTCTGTTGTCGAGATTTTTGTTATTCCATTGGATGGTAACCATGTCATTATGGAAGGTAGTCTTAGTTCGAGATTTTTGTTACTCCAATGGATGGTAGCCTTGTCATTATTGAAGGTAGTTTGTTGTCGATATCTTTGTTACTCTAATGGATGACAGCCTTATCATTATGCAAGGTAGGCAATTATTCAGATTTTTATTACTCTAATGGATGGTGGCCTTGTCATTATGGAAGGTAGTCTTTTGTTTAGATTTATCTTACTCTAATGGATTGTAGCCTTGTCATTATGCAAGGTAGTCTGTTGTTCAGAATTTTGGTACTCCAATGGATGGTAGCCTTGTCATTATGTAAGGTAGTTTGTTGTCGAGATTTATATTTTTGTTACTCCAATGGATGGTAGCCATTTCATTATAAAAGGTTGTCTATTGTCAAGATTTTTGTTATTCCAATGGATGGTAGCCTTGTCATTATGGAAGGTAGTCGGTCGTTGAGATTTCTGTTACTCCAATGGATGGTAGCCTTGTCATTATGGAAGGTATTCTGTTGCCAGATTTTTGTTACTCCAATGGATGGTAGCCTTGTCATTATGGAAGGTAGTGCATTGTCTAGATTTATGTTATTCCAATGGATTGTAGCCTTGTCATTATGGAAGGTAATCGGTCATTGAGATTTTTGTTACTCTATTGGATGGTAGCCTTGTCATTATGGAAGGTAGTCTGTTGTTCAAATTTTTGTTACTCAAATGGATGGTAGCCTTGTCATCATGGAAGGTATTCTATTGTCTAGATTTTTGTTATCCAATGGATAGTAGCCATGTCATTATGGAAGGTAGTCGGACGTTGAGATTTCTGTTACTCCAATGTATGGTAGCCTTGTCATTATAGAAGGTAGTCTTTTGTCGAGATTTTTGTTACTCCAATGGATGGTAGCGTTGTCATTATTGAAGGTAGTCTGTTGTAGATATATTTGTTACTCCAATGGATGACAGCCTTATCATTATGCAAGGTAGATTGTTATTCAGATTTTTGTTACTCTAATGGATGGTAGCCTTGTTATTATGGAAGGTAGTCTGTTGTCGAGATTTTTGTTACTCCAATGGATGGTAGCCTTGTCATTTTGGAAGGTAGTCTTTTGTTTAGATTTATGTTACTCCAATGGGTTGTAGCCTTGTCATTATGGAGGGTAGTCTGTTGTTTAGATTTTGGTACTCCAATGGATGGTAGCCTTGTCATTATGGAAGGTAGTTTGTTGTCGAGATTTATATTTTTGTTACTCCAATGGATGGTAGCCATGTCATTATAAAAGGTTGTATATTGTCAAGATTTTTGTTATTCTAATGGATGGTAGCCTTGTCATTATGGAAGGTATTCGGTCGTTGAGATTTCTGTTACTCCAATGGATGGTAGCCTTGTCATTATGGAAGGTAGTCTATTGTTTAGATTTTTGTTACTCCAATGGATGGTAGCCTTGTCATTATGGAAGGTAGTCTATTGTCTAGATTTTTGTTATTCCAATGGATGGTAGCCTTGTCATTATGGAATCTAGTCTTGTATCGATATTTTTGATACTCCAATGGGTGGTAGCCTGATAATTATGGAAGGTAGTCTGTTGTCGAGATTTTTGTTACTCCAATTGATAGAAGCCTTGTCATTATGGAAGGTAGTCTGTCATTGAGATATCTGTTACTCCAATGGATTGTAGCCTTGTCATTATGGAAGGTAGTATATTGTTCAGATTTTTGTTACTCCAATGGATTGTAGCCTTGACATTATGGAAGGTAGTTTGTTGTCGAGAATTTTTTATTCCATTAGATGGTAGCCTTGTCATTATGGAAGGTAGTTCGTTGTCGAGATATTTGTTATTCCAATGGATGGTAACCTTGTCATTATGGAATGTAGTCTTTTGTCGAGATTTTTGTTATTCCAATGGATGGTAACCTTGTTATTATGGAAGGTAGTATTTTGTCTAGATTTTTGTTACTCCAATGGATGGTAGCCTTGTCATTATTGAAGGTAGTTTGTTGTCGATATCTTTGTTATGCCAATGGATGATAGTCTTGTCATTACGGAAGGTAGTCTGTTGTCGAGATTTTTGTTACCCTAATGGATGGAAGCCTTGTAATTATAGAAGGTAGTGTGTTGTCGAGATTTTTGTTACACCAATGGATGGTAGCCTTATCATTATAGAATGAAGTTTGTCGTTGATATTTTTGTTACTCCAATGGATTGTAGCATTGTCATTATGGAAGGTAGTCTGTTGTTCAGATTTTTGTTACTCCAATGGATGGTAGCCTTGTTATTATGGAAGTTTATATTTTGTCGAGGTTTTAGTTACTCCAATGGATGGTAGCCTTGTCATTATTGAAGGTAGTCTTTTATCGATATCTTTGTTACTCCAATGGATGATAGCCTTGTTATTATTGAAGGTAGTTTGTTATCGATATTTTTGTTACTCCAATGAATGGTAGCCTTTTCATTATGGAAGGTAGTCTGTCATTGAGATTTCTGTTACTCCAATGGATTGTAGCCTTGCCATTATGGAAGGTAGTCTGTAGTTCAGATTTTTGTTACTCCAATGGATGGTAGCCTTGTCATTATGGAAGGGAGTTTGTTATGGAGATTTTTGTTATTCCAATTGATGGTAACATTGTTATTATGGAAGGTATTATTTTGTGGAGATTTTTGTTACTCCAGTGGATGGTAGCCTTATCATTATGGAAGGTAGTCTGTTGTCGAGATTTTTGTTACCCCAATGGATGGTAGCCTTGTAATTATGGAATGTAGTCTGTTGTCGAGATTTTTGTTACACCAATGGATGGTAGCCTTATCATTATGGAATGTAGTTTGTCGTTCAGATTTTTGTTACTCCAATGGATTGTAGCCTTGTCATTATGGAAGGTAGTCTGTTGTTAAAAATTTTGTTACTCCAATGGAAGGTAGCCTTGTCATTATGGAAGGTAGTCTATTGTCGATATTTTTTTTATTCCAATGGATGGTAACATTGTTATTATGGAAGGTAGTATTTTGTCTAGATTTTTGTTACTCCAATGGATGGTAGCCTTGTCATTATTGAAGGTAGTCTGTTGTCGATATCTTGGTTACGCCAATGGATGATAGCCTTGTCATTATGGAAGGTAGTCTGTTGTCGAGATTTTTGTTACCCCAATGGATGGTAGACTCTTAATTTAAGAAGGTAGTCTGTTGTAGAGATTTTTGTTACACCAATGGATGGTAGCCTTGTCATTATGGAATGTAGTTTGTCGTTGAGATTTCTGTTACTCCAATGGATTATAGCATTGTCATTATGGAAGGTTGTCTGTTGTTCAAAGTTTTGTTACTCCAATGGATGGTAGCCTTGTTATTATGGAAGGTTGTATTTTGTCGAGATTATTGTTACTCCAAATGGATGGTAGCCTTGTCATTATTGAAGGTAGTCTATTGTCGATATCTTTGTTACTCCAATGGATGATAGCCTTCTCATTATGGAAGGTAGTCTGTTGTCGTTATTTTTTTTACTCCAATTAATGGTAGCCTTGTTATTATGGAAGGTAGTCTGTCATTGAGATTTCTTTTACTCCAACGAATTGTAGCCTAGTCATTATGGAAGGTAGTCTGTTGTCGAGATTTTTGTTATTCCATTGGATGGTAACCATGTCATTATGGAAGGTAGTCTTAGTTCGAGATTTTTGTTACTCCAATGGATGGTAGCCTTGTCATTATTGAAGGTAGTTTGTTGTCGATATCTTTGTTACTCTAATGGATGACAGCCTTATCATTATGCAAGGTAGACAGTTATTAAGATTTTTGTTACTCTAATGGATGGTGGCCTTGTCATTATGGAAGGTAGTCTGTTGTCGAGATATTTGTTACTCCAAAGGATGGTAGCCTTGTCATTATGGAAGGTAGTCTGTTGTTCAGATTTTTGTTACTCCAATGGATGGTAGCCTTGTCATTATGGAAGGTAGTCTGTTGTCGAGATTTATGTTTTTGTTACTCCAATGGATGATAGCCATGCCATTATGGAAGGTAATTGGTCGTTGAGATTTCTGTTATTCCAATGGATGATAGCATTGTCATTATGGAAGGTAGTCTGTTGTTAAGATTTTTGTTACTCCAATAGATGGTCGCCTTTTCATTATGGAAGGTAATCTATTGTTTAGATTTTTGTTATTCCAATGGATAGTAGCCTTGTCATTATGGAAGGTAGTCGGTCGTTAACATATCTGTTACTCCAATGGATGGTAGCCTTGCCATTATGGAATGTAGTTTGTTGTCGAGATTTTTGATACTCCAATGGATGGTAGCCTTGTCATTATGGAAGGTAGTTTGTTGTCGATATTTTTGTTACTCCAATGAATGGTAGCCTTGTCATTATGGAAGGTAGTTTGTCATTGAGATTTCTTTTACTCCAACGGATTTTAGCCTTGTCATTATGGAAGGAAGTTTGTTGTTCAGATTTTTGTTACTCAAATGGATGGTAGCCTTGTCATTATGGAAGGTAGTCTATTGTCGAGATTTTTGTTATTCCATTGGATGGTAACCATGTCATTATGGAAGGTAGTCTTTTGTCGAGATTTTTGTCACTTCAAGGGATGGTAGCCTTGTCATTATTGAAGGTAGTATGTTGTCGATATCTTTGTTACTCCAATGGATGACAGCCTTATCATTATGCAAGGTAGACTGTTATTCAGATTTTTGTTACTCTAATAGATGGTAGCCTTGTCATTATGGAAGGTAGTCTGTTGTCGAGATTTTTGTTACTCCAATGGATGGTAGCCTTCTCATTATGGAAGGTAGTCTTTTGTTGAGATTTCTGTTACTCCAATGGATTGTAGCCTTGTCATTATGGAAGGTAGTCTGTTGTTCAGATTTTTGTTACTCCAATGGATGGTAGCCATGTCAAAATGGAAGGTAATTGGTCGTTGAGGTTTCTGTTATTCCAATGGATGATAGCCTTGTCATTATGGAAGGCAGTCTGTTGTTAAGATTTTTGTTACTCCAATGGATGGTAGACTGGTCATTATGGAAGGGAGTTTGTTGTCGAGATTTTTGTTATTCCAATGGATGGTAACCTTGTTATTATAGAAGGTATTATTTTGTCGAGATTTTTGTTACTCCAATGGATGGTAGCCTTATCATTATGGAAGGTAGTCTGTTGTCGAGATTTTTGTTACCCCAATGGATGGTAGCCTTGTAATTATGGAATGTAGTCTGTTGTCGAGATTTTTGTTACACCAATGGATGGTAGCCTTGTCATTATGGAGTGTAGTTTGTCGTTCAGATTTTTGTTACTCCAATGGATTGTAGCCTTTTCATTATGGAAGGTAGTCTGTTTTTCAAATTTTTGTTACTCCAATGGAATGTAGCCTTGTCATTATGGAAGGTAGTCTGTTGTCGATATTTTTTTTTTACCAATGTATGGTAACCTTGTTATTATGGAAGGTAGTATTTTGTCGAGATTTTTGTTACTCCAATGGATGGTAGCCTTGTCATTATTGAAGGTAGTCCGTTGTCGACATCTTGGTTACGCCAATGGATAATAGCCTTGTCATTATGGAAGGTAGTCTATTGTCGAGATTTTTGTTACCCCAATGGATGGTAGCCTCTTAATTATAGAAGGTAGTCTGTTGTAGAGATTTTTGTTACACCAACGGATGGTAGCCTTGTCATTATGGAATGTAGTTTGTCGTTGAGATTTCTGTTACTCCAATGGATTGTAGCATTGTCATTATGGAAGGTTGTCTGTTGTTCAGATTTTTGTTACTCCAATGGATGGTAGCCTTGTTATTATGGAAGGTTGTATTTTGTCGAGATTATTGTTACTCCAATGGATGGTAGCCTTGTCATTATTGAAGGTAGTCTATTGTCGATATCTTTGTTACTCCAATGGATGATAGCCTTGTCATTATGGAAGGTAGTTTGTTGTCGATATTTTTGTTACTCCAATGAATGGTAGCCTTGTCATTATGGAAGGTAGTCAGTCATTGAGATATCTTTTACTCCAACGGATTGTAGCCTTGTCATTATGGAAGGTAGTCTGTTGTCGAGATTTTTCTTATTCAATTGGATGGTAACCATGTCATTATGGAACATAGTCTTAGTTCGAGATTTTTGTTACTCCAATGGATTGTAGCCTTTTCATTATTGAAGGTAGTTTGTTGTCGATATCTTTGTTACTCCAATGGATGACAACCTTATCATTATGCAAGGTAGACTGTTATTTAGATTTTTGTTACTCTAATGGTTGGTGGCCTTGTCATTATGGAAGGTAGTCTGTTGTCGTGATTTTTGTTACTCCAAAGGATGGTAGCCTTGTCATTATGGAAGGTAGTCTGTTGTTCAGATTTTTGTTACTCCAATGGGTGGTAGCCTTGTCATTATGGAAGGTAGTCTATTGTCGAGATTTATATTTTTGTTACTCCAATGGATGATAGCCATGTCATTATGGAAAGTAATCAGTCATTGAGATTTCTATTATTCCAATGGATGATAGCCTTGTCATTATGGAAGGTAGTATGTTGTTCAGATTTTTGTTACTCCAATGGATGGTAGCCTTGCCATTATGGAATGTAGTTTGTTATCGATATTTTTGATACTCCAATTGATGGTAGCCTTGTCATTATGGAAGGTAGTTTGTTGTCGATATTTTTGTTACTCCAATGAATGGTAGCCTTGTCATTATGGAAGGTAGTCTGTGATTGAGATTTCTTTTACTCCAACGGATTGTAGCCTTGTCATTATGGAATGAAGTTTGTTGTTCAGATTTTTGTTACTCCCATGGATGGTAGCCTTGTCATTATGGAAGGTACTCTGTTTTGTAGATTTTTGTTATTCCATTGGATGGTAACCATGTCATTATGGAAGGTAGTCTTTTGTCGAGATTTTTGTTACTCCAATGGATGGTAGCCTTGTCATTATTGAAGGTAGTCTGTTGTCGATATCTTTGTTACTCCAATGGATGACAGCCTTATCATTATGCAAGGTAGACTGTTATTCAGATTTTTGTTACTCTAATGGATGGTAGCCTTGTCATTATGGAAGGTAGTCTGTTGTCAAGATTTTTGTTACTCCAATGGATGGTATCCTTGTCATTATGGAAGGTAGTCTTTTGTTGAGATTTCTGTTACTCCAATGGATTGTAGCCTTGTCATTATGGAAGGTAGCCTGTTGTTCAGATTTTTGTTACTCCAATGGATGGTAGCCATGTCATTATGGAAGGTAATTGGTCGTTGAGATTTCTGTTATTCCAATGGATGATAGCCTTGTCATTATGGAAGGTAGTCTGTTGTTCAGATTTTTATTACTCCAATGGATGGTCGCCTTTTCATTATGGAAGGTAATCTATTGTTTAGATTTTTTTTATTCTAATGGATAGTAGCCTTGTCAATATGAAAGGTAGTCAGTTGTTGAGATTTCTGTTACTCCAAAGGATGGTAGCCTTGTCAATATGGAAGGTAGTCTTTTGTTGAGATTTCTGTTACTCCAATGGATTGTAGCCTTGTCATTATGGAAGGTAGTCTGTTGTTCAGATTTTTGTTACTCCAATGGATGGTAGCCATGTCATTATGGAAGGTAGTCAATCGTTGAGATTTATGTTACTACAATGGATTGTATCCGTGTCATTATGGAAGGTAGTCTATTGTTCAGATTTTTGTTATTCCAATGGATTGTAACCTTATCATTATGGAAGGTAGTCTGTTGTCGAGAATTTTTTATTCCATTGGATGGTAGCCTTGTCATAATGGAAGGTAGTCTGTTGTCGAGATATTTGTTATTACAATGGATGGTAACCTTGTCATTATGGAATGTAGTCTTTTGTCGAGATTTTTGTTATTCCAATGGATGATAGCCATGTCATTATGGAAGGTAATCGGTCGTTGAGATTTCTGTTATTCCAATGGATGATAGCCTTGTCATTATGGAAGGTAGTCTGTTGTTCAGATTTTTGTTACTCCAATGGATGGTCGCCTTTTCATTATGGAAGGTAATCTATTGTTTAGATTTTTGTTATTCCAATGGATAGTAGCCTTGTCATTATGGAAGGTAGTCGGTTGTTGACATTTCTGTTACTCCAATGGATGGTAGCCTTGCCATTATGGAATGTAGTTTGTTGTCGAGATTTTTGATACTCCAATGGATGGTAGCCTTGTCATAATGGAAGGTAGTCTGTTGTCGAGATATTTGTTATTACAATGGATGGTAACCTTGTCATTATGGAATGTAGTCTTTTGTCGAGATTTTTGTTATTCCAATGGATGATAGCCATGTCATTATGGAAGGTAATCGGTCGTTGAGATTTCTGTTATTCCAATGGATGATAGCCTTGTCATTATGGAAGGTAGTCTGTTGTTCAGATTTTTGTTACTCCAATGGATGGCCGCCTTTTCATTATGGAAGGTAATCTATTGTTTAGATTTTTGTTATTCCAATGGATAGTAGCCTTGTCATTATGGAAGGTAGTCGGTTGTTGACATTTCTGTTACTCCAATGGATGGTAGCCTTGCCATTATGGAATGTAGTTTGTTGTCGAGATTTTTGATACTCCAATGGATGGTAGCCTTGTCATTATGGAAGGTAGTTTGTTGTCGATATTTTTGTTACTCCCATGAATGGTAGCCTTGTCATTATGGAAGGTAGTCTGTCATTGAGATTTCTTTTACTCCAACGGATTGTATCCTTGTCATTATGGAAGGAAGTTTGTTGTTCAGATTTTTGTTACTCCAATTGATGGTAGCCTTGTCATTATGGAAGGTAGTCTGTTGTCGATATTTTTGTTATTCCATTGGATGGTAACCATGTCATTATGGAAGGTAGTCTTTTGTCGAGATTTTTGTTACTCCAATGGATGGTAGCCTTGTCATTATTGAAGGTAGTCTGTTGTCGATATCTTTGTTACTCCAATGGATGATAGCCTTATCATTATGCAAGGTAGACTGTTATTCAGATTTTTATTACTCTAATGGATGGTAGCCTTGTCATTATGGAAGGTAGTCTGTTGTCGATATTTTTGTTACTCCAAAGGATGGTAGCCTTGTCATTATGGAAGGTAGTTTGTTATTCAGATTTTTGTTACTCCAATGGATGGTAGCCTTGTCATTATGGAAGGTAGTCTATTGTCGAGATTTATATTTTTGTTACTCCAATGGATGATAGCCATGTCATTATGGAAGGTAATCGGTCGTTGAGTTTTCTGTTATTCCAATGGATGATAGCCTTGTCATTATGGAAGGTAGTCTGTTGTTCAGATTTTTGTTACTCCAATGGATGGTCGCCTTTTCATTATGGAAGGTAATCTATTGTTTAGATTTTTGTTATTCCAATGGATAGTAGCCTTGTCATTATGGAAGGTAGTCGGTTGTTGACATTTCTGTTACTCCAATGGATGGTAGCCTTGCCATTATGGAATTTAGTTTGTTGTCGAGATTTTTGATACTCCAATGGATGGTAGCCTTGTCATTATGGAAGGTAGTTTGTTGTCGATATTTTTTTTACTCCAATGAATGGTAGCCTTGTCATTATGGAAGGTAGTCTGTCATTGAGATTTCTTTTACTCCAACGGATTGTATCCTTGTTATTATGGAAGGAAGTTAGTTGTTCAGATTTTTGTTACTCCAATGGATGGTAGCCTTGTCATTATGGAAGGTAGTCTGTTGTCGATATTTTTGTTATTCCATTGGATGGTAACCATGTCATTATGGAAGGTAGTCTTTTGTCGAGATTTTTGTTACTCCAATGGATGGTAGCCTGGTCATTATTGAAGGTAGTCTGTTGTCTATATCTTTGTTACTCCAATGGATGACAGCCTTATCATTATGCAAGGTAGACTGTTAGTCAGATTTTTGTTACTCTAATGGATGGTAGCCTTGTCATTATGGAAGGTAGTCTGTTGTCGAAATTTTTGTTACTCCAAGGGATGACAGCCTTATCATCATGCAAGGTAGACTGTTATTCAGATTTTTGTTACTCTAATGGATGGTAGCCTTGTCATTATGGAAGGTAGTCTGTTGTCGAGATTTTTGTTACTCCAATGGATGGTAGCCTTTTCATTATGGAAGGTAGTCTTTTGTTGAGATTTCTGTTACTCCAATGGATTGTAGCCTTGTCATTATGGAAGGTAGTATGTTGTTCAGATTTTTATTACTACAATGGATGGTAGCCATGTCATTATGGAAGGTAATCAGTCGTTGAGATTTCTATTATTCCAATGGATGATAGCCTTGTCATTATGCAAGGTAGTCTCGTGTTCAGATTTTTGTTACTCCAATGGATGGTCGCCTTTTCATTATGGAAGGTAATCTATTGTTTAGATTTTTGTTATTCCAATGGATAGTAGCCTTGTCATTATGGAAGGTAGTCGGTTGTTGACATTTCTGTTACTCCAATGGATGGTAGCCTTGCCAATATGGAATGTAGTTTGTTGTCGAGATTTTTGATACTCCAATGGATGGTAGCCTTGTCATTATGTAAGGTAGTTGGTTGTCGATATTTTTGTTACTCGAATGAATGGTAGCCTTGTCATTATGGAAGGTAGTCTGTCATTGAGATTTTTTTTACTCCAACGGATTGTATCCTTGTCATTATGGAAGGAAGTTTGTTGTTCAGATTTTTGTTACTCCAATGGATGGTAGCCTTGTCATTATGGAAGGTAGTCTGTTGTCGATATTTCTGTTATTCCATTGGATGGTAACCATGTCATTATGGAAGGTAGTCTTTTGTCGAGATTTTTGTTACTCCAATGGATGGTAGCCTTGTCATTATTGAAGGTAGTCTGTTGTCGATATCTTTGTTACTCCAATGGATGACAGCCTTATCATTATGCAAGGTAGACTGTTAGTCAGATTTTTGTTACTCTAATGGATGGTAGCCTTGTCATTATGGAAGGTAGTCTGTTGTCGAAATTTTTGTTACTCCAAAGGATGGTAGCCTTGTCATTATGTAAGGTAGTCTGTTATTCAGATTTTTGTTACTCCAATGGATGGTAGCCTTGTCATTATGGAAGGTAGTCTATTGTCGAGATTTATATTTTTGTTACTTCAATGGATGATAGCCATGTCATTATGGAAGGTAATCGGTTGTTGAGATTTCTGTTATTCCAATGGATGATAGCCTTGTCATTATGGAATGTAGTCTGTTGTTCAGATTTTTGTTACTCCAATGGATGGTCGCCTTTTCATTAAGGAAGGTAATCTATTGTTTAGATTTTTGTTATTCCAATGGATAGTAGCCTTGTCATTATGGAAGGTAGTCGGTTGTTGACATTTGTGTTACTCCAATGGATGGTAGCCTTGCCATTATGGAATGTAGTTTGTTGTCGAGATTTTTGATACTCCAATGGATGGTAGCCTTGTCATTATGGAAGGTAGTTTGTTGTCGATATTTTTGTTACTCCAATGAATGGTAGCCTTGTCATTATGGAAGGTAGTCTGTCATTGAGATTTCTTTTACTCCAACGGATTGTATCCTTGTCATTATGGAAGGAAGTTTGTTGTTCAGATTTTTGTTACTCCAATGGATGGTAGCCTTGTCATTATGGAAGGTAGTCTGTTTTCGATATTTTTGTTATTCCATTGGATGGTAACCATGTCATTATGGAAGGTAGTCTTTTGTCGAGATTTTTGTTACTCCAATTGATGGTAGCCTTGTCATTATTGAAGGTAGTCTGTTGTCGATATCTTTGTTACTCCAATGGATGACAGCCTTATCATTATGCAAGCTAGACTGTTATTCAAATTGTTATTACTCTAATGGATGGTAGCCTTGTCATTATGGAAGGTAGTCTGTTGTCGAGATTTTTGCTACTCCAATGGATGGTAGCCTTGTCATTATGGAAGGTAGTCTTTTGTTGAGATTTCTGTTACTCCAATGGATTGTAGCCTTGTCATTATGGAAGGTAGTCTATTGTTCAGATTTTTATTACTCCAATGGATGGTAGCCATGTCATTATGGAAGGTAATTGGTCGTTGAGATTTCTGTTATTCTAATGGATGATAGCCTTGTCATTATGGAAGGTAGTCTGTTGTTCAGATTTTTGTTACTCCAATGGATGGTCGCCTTTTCATTATGGAAGGTAATCTATTGTTTAGATTTTTTTATTCTAATGGATAGTAGCCTTGTCAATATGGAAGATAGTCAGTTGTTGAGATTTCTGTTACTCCAATGGATGGTAGCCTTGTCATTATAGAATGTAGTTTGTTGTCGAGATTTTTGACACTCCAATGGATGGTAGCCTTGTCATTATGGAAGGTAGTTTGTTGTCGATATTTTTGTTACTCCAATGAATGGTAGCCTTGTCATTATGGAAGGTAGTCTGTCATTGAGATTTCTTTTACTCCAACGGATTGTATCGTTGTCATTATGGAAGGAAGTTTATTGTTCATATTTTTGTTACTCCAATGGATGGTAGCCTTGCCATTATGGAAGGTAGTCTATTGTCGATATTTTTGTTATTCCATTGGATGGTAACCATGTCATTATGGAAGGTAGTCTTTTGTCGAAATTTTCGTTACTCCAATGGATGGTAGCCTTGTCATTATTGAAGGTAGTCTGTTGTCGATATCTTTGTTACTCCAATGGATGACAGCCTTATCATTATGCAAGGTAGACTGTTATTAAGATTTTTGATACTCTAATGGATGGTAGCCTTGTCATTATGGAAGGTAGTTTGTTGTCGATATTTTTGTTACTCCAATGAATGGTAGCCTTGTCATTATGGAAGGTAGTCTGTCATTGAGATTTCTTTTACTCCAACAGATTGTATCCTTGTCATTATGGAAGGAAGTTAGTTGTTCAGATTTTTGTTACTCCAATGGATGTTAGCCTTGTCATTATGGAAGGTAGTTTGTTGTCGATATTTTTGTTATTCCATTGGATGGTAACCATGTCATTATGGAAGGTAGTCTTTTGTCGAGATTTTTGTTACTCCAATGGATGGTAGCCTTGTCATTATTGAAGGTAGTCTGTTGTCGATATCTTTGTTACTCCAATGGATGACAGCCTTATCATTATGCAAGGTAGACTGTTATTAAGATTTTTGTTACTTTAATGGATGGTAGCCTTGTCATTATGGAAGGTAGTCTGTTGTCGATATTTTTGTTACTCCAAAGGATGGTAGCCTTGTCAATATGGAAGGTAGTCTATTGTTCAGATTTTTGTTACTCCAATGGATGGTAGCCTTGTCATTATGGAAGGTAGTCTATTGTCGATATTTATATTTTTGTTACTCCAATGGATGATAGCCATGTCATTATGGAAGGTAATCGGTCGTTGAGATTTCTGTTATTCCAATGGATGATAGCCTTGTCATTATAGAAGGTAGTCTGGTGTTTCAGATTTTTGTTACTCCAATGGATGGTCACCTTTTCATTATGGAAGGTAATCTATTGTTTCGATTTTTGTTATTCCAATGGATAGTAGCCTTGTCATTATGGAAGGTAGTCGGTTGTTGACATTTCTGTTACTCCAATGGATGGTAGCCTTGCCAATATGGAATGTAGTTTGTTGTCGAGATTTTTGATACTCCATTGGATGGTAACCATGTCATTATGGAAGGTAGTCTTTTGTCAAGATTTTGTTTATTCCAATGGATGGTAGCCTTGTCATTATTGAAGGTAGTCTGTTGTCGATATCTTTGTTACTCCAATGGATGACAGCCTTATCATTACGCAAGGTAGACTGTTATTCAGATTTTTGTTACTCTAATGGATGGTAGCCTTGTCATTATGGAAGGTAGTCTGTTGTCGAGATTTTTGTTACTCCAATGGATGGTAGCCTTGTCATTATGGAAGGTAGTCTGTTGTTCATATTTTTGTTACTCCAATAGATGGTAGCCTTGTTATTATGGAAGGTTGTATTTTGTCGAGATTTTTGTTACTCCAATGGATGGTAGCCTTGTCATTATTGAAGGTTTTCTTTTATCGATATCTTTTTTACTCCAATGGATGATAGACTTGTATTTATGGAAGGTAGTCTGTTGTCGATATTTTTGTTACTCCATTGAATGGTAGACTTGTCATTATGGAAGGTAGTCTGTCGTTGAGATTTCTGTTACTCCAATGGATTGTAGCCTTTCCATTATGGAAGGTAGTTTGTTGTTCAGATTTTAGTTACTCCAATGGATGGTAGCCTTGTCATTATGGAAGGGAGTCTGTTGTTGAGATTATTATTTTTCCAGTGGATGGTAACTTTGTTATTATGGAAGGTATTATTTTTTCGAGATTTTTGTTACTCCAATGGATGGTATCCTTATCATTATGGAAGGTAGTCTGTTGTCGAGATTTTTGTTACCCCAATGGATGGTAGCCTTGTAGTTATGGAATCTAGTCTGTTGTCGAGATTTTTTTTACACCAATGGATGGTAGCCTTGTCATTATGGAATGTAGTTTGTCGTTCATATTTTTGTTATTCTAATGGATTGTAGACTTGTCATTATGGAAGGTAGCCTGTTGTTCTAATTTTTGTTACTCCAATGGAAGGTAGCCTTGTCATTATGGAAGGTAGTCTTTTGTCGACAATTTTTTTATTCCATTGGATGGAGGCCTAGTTATTATGGAAGGTAGTTTGTTGTTCAGATTTTTGTTACTCCAATGGATGGTAGCCTTGTCATTATGGAAGGTAGTATGTCATTGAGATTTCTGTTACTCCAATGGATTGTAGCCTTGTCATTATGGAAGGTAGTTTTTTGTTCATATTTTTGTTACTCCAATGGATGGTAGCTTTGTCAGTATGGAAGGTAGTATATTGTCTAGATTTTTGTTATTCCAATGGATGGTAGCCTTGTCTTTATGGAAGGTAATCGTTCGTTGAGATTTCTGTTACTCCAATGGATGGTAGCCTTGTCATTATGCAAGGTAGTCTGTTGTTCAGATTTTTGTTACTCCAATGGATGGTAGCCATGTCATTATGGAAGGTAGTCGGTCATTGAGATTTCTGTTACTCCAATGGATGGTAGCCTTGTCATTATGGAAGGTAGTTTTTTGTTCAGATATTTGTTACTCCAATGGATGGTAGTCTTGTCATTATGGAAGGTAGTTTGTTGTCGATATTTTTTTTATTCCAATGGATGGTAACCTTGTTATTATGGAAGGTAGTATTTTGTCTAGATTTTTGTTACTCCAATGGATGGTAGCCTTGTAATTATTGAAGGTAGTCTGTTGTCGAGATTTTTGTTACCCCAATGCATGGTAGCCTCTTAATTATAGAAGGTAGTATGTTGTCGAGATTTTTGTTACACCAATGGATGGTAGCCTTGTCATTATGGAATGTAGTTTGTCGTTGAGATTTCTGTTACTCCAATGGATGGTAGCCTTGTCATTATGGAATGTAGTTTGTTGTCGAAATTTTTGATACTCCAATGGATGGTAGCCTTGTAATTATGGAATGTAGTTTGTTGTCGAGATTTTTGTTACTCCAATGGATGGTAGCCTTGTCATTATGGAAGGTAGTATGTCGTTGATATTTATGTTACTCCAATGGATTGTATTCGTGTCATTATGGAAGGTATTCTATTGTTCAGATTTTTGTTACTCCAATGGATTGTAACCTTGTCATTATGGAAGGTAATCTATTGTCGAGAATTTTTTATTCCATTGGATGGTAGCCTTGTCATTATGAAAGGTAGTCTATTGTCGAGATATTTGTTATTCCAATGGATGGTAACCTTGTCATTATGGAATGAAGTCTTTTGTCGAGATTTTTGTTATTCCAAAGGATGGTAAGCTTGTTATTATGGAAGATAGTATTTTGTCGAGATTTTTGTTACTCCAATGGATGGTAGCCTTGTCATAATTGAAGGTAGTCTGTTGTCGATATCTTTGTTACGCCAATAGATGATAGCCTTGTCATTATGGAAGGTAGTCTGTTGTCGAGATATTTGTTACCCTAATGGATGGTAGCCTTGTAATTATGGAAGGTAGTCAGTTGTCGAGATTTTTGTTACTCCAATGCATGGTAGCCTTGTCATTATGGAAGGTAGTCTGTCATTAAGATTCTTGTTACTCTAATGTATTGTAGCCTTGTCATTATGGAAGGTAATTTTTGGTTCATATTTTAGTTACTCTAATGGATGGTAGCCTTGTCATTATGGAAGGTAGTCTGTTGTCGATATTTTTGTTATTCCATTGGATGGTAACCATGTCATTATGAAAGGTAGTCTTTTGTCGAGATTTTTGTTACTCCAATGGATGGTAGCCTTTTCATTATTGAAGGTAGTCTATTGTCGATATCTTTGTTACTCCAATGGATGACAGCCTTATAATTATGCAAGGTAGACTGTTATTCAGATTTTTGTTACTCTAATGGATGGTAGCCTTGTCATTATGGAAGGTAGTATGTTGTTCATATTTTTTTTACTCCAATGGATGGTAGCCTTGTTATTATGGAAGGTTGTATTTTGTCGAGATTTTTGTTACTCCAATGGATGGTAGCCTTGTCATTATTGAAGGTTTTCTTTTATCGATATCTTTGTTACTCCAATGGATGATAGACTTGTAATTATGGAAGGTAGTATGTTGTCGATATTTTTGTTACTCCAATGAATTGTAGCCTTGTCATTATGGAAGGTAGTATGTCGTTGAGATTTCTGTTACTCCAATAGATTGTAGCCTTTCCATTATGAAAGGTAGTTTGTTGTTCAGATTTTTGTTACTCCAATGGATGGTAGCCTTGTCATTATGGAAAGGAGTCTTTTGTTGAGATTTTTGTTATTCCAATGGATGGTAACTTTGTTATTATGGAAGGTATTATTTTTTCCAGATTTTTGTTACTCCAATGGATGGTAGCCTTATCATTATGGAAGGTAGTCTGTTGTCGAGATTTTTATTACTCCAGTGGATGGTAGCCTTGTAATTATGGAATGTAGTCTGTTGTCGAGACTTTTGATACACCAATGGATGGTAGCCTTGTCATTATGGAATGTAGTTTGTCGTTCAGATTTTTGTTATTCCAATGGATTGTAGACTTGTCATTATGGAAGGTAGTCTGTTGTTAAAATTTTTGTTACTCCAATGGAAGGTAGCCTTGTCATTAAGGAAGGTAGTTGGTCGTTGAGATTTCTGTTACTCCAATGGATGGTAGCCTTGTCATTATGGAAGGTAGTTTGTTGTTCATATTTTTGTTACTCCAATGGATGGTAGCTTTGTCATTATGGAAGGTAGTATATTGTCTAGATTTTTGTTATTCCAATGGATGGTAGCCTTGTCTTTATGGAAGGTAATCGTTCGTTGAGATTTCTATTACTCCAATGATTGGTAGCCTTGTCATTATGCAAGGTAGTATGTTGTTCAGATTTCTGTTACTCCAATGGATGGTAGCCTTGTCATTATGGAAGGTAGTCTATTGTCTAGATTTTTGTTATTCCAATGGATAATAGCCATGTCATTATGGAAGGTAGTCGGTCATTGAGATTTCTGTTACTCCAATGGATGGTAGCCTTGTCATTATTGAAGGTAGTTTTTTGTTCAGATTTTTGTTACTCCAATGGATGGTAGCCTTGTCATTATGGAAGGTAGTCTGTTTTCGAGATTTTTTTAATTCCAATGGAAGGTAGCCTTGTCATTATGGAAGGTAGTCTATTGTCGACAATTTTTTTATTCCATTGGATGGTAGCCTTGTCATTATGGAAGGTAGTTTGTTGTCGATATTTTTTTTATTCCAATGGATGGTAACCTTGTTATTATGGAAGGTAGTATTTTGTCTAGATTTTTGTTACTCCAATGGATGGTAGCCTCTTAATTATAGAAGGTAGCATGTTGTCGAGATTTTTGTTACACCAATAGATGGTAGCCTTGTCATTAAGGAATGTAGTTTGTCGTTGAGATTTCTGTTACTCCAATGGATGGTAGCCTTGTCATTATGGAATGTAGTTTGTTGTTGAAATTTTTGATACTCCAATGGATGGTAGCCTTGTAATTATGGAATGTAGTTTGTTGTCGAGATTTTTGTTACTCCAATTGATGGTAGCCTTGTCATTATGGAAGGTAGTATGTTGTTTATATTTATGTTACTCCAATGGATTGTATCCGTGTCATTATGGAAGATAGTCTATTGTTCAGATTTTTGTTACTCCAATGGATTGTAACCTTGTCATTATGGAACGTAATCTGTTGTCGAGAATTTTTTATTCCATTGGATGGTAGCCTTGTCATTATGAAAGGTAGTCTATTGTCGAGATATTTGTTATTCCAATGGATGGTAACCTTGTCATTATGGAATGAAGTCTTTTGTCGAGATTTTTGTTATTCCAATGGATGGTAAGCTTGTTATTATGGAAGATAGTATTTTGTCAAGATTTTTGTTACTCCAATGGATGGTAGCCTTGTCATTATTGAAGGTAGTCTGTTGTCGATATCTTTGTTACGCCAATAGATGATAGCCTTGTCATTATGGAAGGTAGTCTGTTGTCGAGATATTTGTTACCCCAATGGATGGTAGCCTTGTAATTATGGAAGGTAGTCAGTTGTCGAGATTTTTGTTACTCCAATGCATGGTAGCCTTGTCATTATGGAAGGTAGTCTGTCATTAAGGAAGGTAGTTTTTTGTTCATATTTTAGTTACTCTAATGGATGGTAGCCTTATCATTATGGAAGGTAGTCTATTGTCGAGATTTTTGTTATTCCAATGGATGGTAACCTTGTCATTATGTAAGGTAGTCTTTTGTCGAGATTTTTGTTACTCCAATGGATGGTAGCCTTGTCATTATTGAAGGTAGTCTGTTGTCGATATCTTTGTTACTCCAATGGATGACAACCTTATCATTATGCAAGGTAGACTGTTATTCAGATTTTTGTTACTCTAATGGATGGTAGCCTTGTCATTATGGAAGGTAGTCTGTTGTCGAGATTTTGGTTACTCCAATGGATGGTAGCCTTGTCATTATGGAAGGTAGTCTGTTGTTCATATTTTTGTTACTCCAATGGATGGTAGCCTTGTTATTATGGAAGGTTGTATTTTGTCGAGATTTTTGTTACTCCAATGGATGGTAGCCTTGTCATTATTGAAGGTTTTCTTTTATCGATATCTTTTTTACTCCAATGGATGATAGCCTTGTAATTATGGAAGGTAGTCTGTTATCGATATTTTTGTTACTCCATTGAATGGTAGACTTGTCATTATGGAAGGTAGTCTGTCGTTGAGATTTCTGTTACTCCAATGGATTGTAGCCTTATGGAAGGTAGTTTGTTGTTCAGATTTTTGTTACTCCAATGGATGGTAGCCTTGTCATTATGGAAGGGAGTCTGTTGTTGAGATTATTATTTTTCCAGTGGATGGTAACTTTGTTGTTATGGAAGGTATTATTTTTTCGAGATTTTTGTTACTCCAATGGATGGTATCCTTATCATTATGGAAGGTAGTCTGTTGTCGAGATTTTTGTTACCCCAATGGATGGTAGCCTTGTAATTATGGAATCTAGTCTGTTGTCGAGATTTTTTTTACACCAATGGATGGTAGCCTTGTCATTATGGAATGTAGTTTGTCGTTCAGATTTTTGTTATTCTAATGGATTGTAGACTTGTCATTATGGAAGGTAGCCTGTTGTTCAAATTTTTGTTACTCCAATGGAAGGTAGCCTTGTCATTATGGAAGGTAGTCTTTTGTCGACAATTTTTTTATTCCATTGGATGGTAGCCTTGTTATTATGGAAGGTAGTTTGTTGTCGATATTTTTTTTATTCCAATGGATGGTAACCTTGTTATTATGGAAGGTGGTATTTTGTCGAGATTATTGTTACTCCAATGGATGGCAGCCTTGTCATTATTGAAGGTAGTCTATTGTCGATATCTTTGTTATACCAATGGATGATAGCCTTGTCATTATGGAAGGTAGTCTGTTGTGGAGATTTTTGTTAACCCAATGGATGGTAGCCTTGTAATTATGGAAGGTAGTCAGTTGTCGAGATTTTTGATACTCCAATGCATGGTAGCCTTGTCATTATGGAAGGTAGTCTGTCATTGAGATTCTTGTTACTCCAATGGATTATAGCCTTGTCATTATGGAAGGTAGTTTTTTGTTCATATTTTTGTTAATCCAATGGATGGTAGCCTTGTCATTATGGAAGGTAGTCTGTTGTCGAGATTTTTATTTTTGTTACTCCAATATATTGTAGCCATGTCATTATAGAAAGTTGTCTATTGTCAAGATTTTTAGTATTCCAATGGATGGTAGCCTTGTCATTATGGAAGGTAGTCGGTCGTTGAGATTTCTGTTACTCCAATGGATGGTAGCGTTGTCATTATGGAAGGTAGTCTGTTGTTCACATTTTTGTTACTCCAATGGATGGTAGCCTTGTCATTATGGAAGGTAGTATGTCATTGAGATTTCTATTACTCCAATGGATTGTAGCCTTGTCATTATGGAAGGTAGTTTTTTGTTCATATTTTTGTTACTCCAATGGATGGTAGCCTTGTCATTATGGAAGGTAGTTTGTTGTCGAGATTTTTTTTATTCCATTGGATGGTAGCCTTGTCATTATGGAAGGTAGTCTGTTGTCGAGATTTTTGTTATTCCAATGGATGGTAACCTTGTCATTATGGAAGGTAGTCTTTTGTCGAGATTTTTGTTACCCCAATGGATGGTAGCCTTGTCATTATTAAAGGTAGTCTGTTGTCGATATCTTTGTTACTCCAATGGATGACAACCTTATCATTATGCAAGGTAGACTGTTATTCAGATTTTTGTTACTCTAATGGATGGTAGCCTTGTCATTATGGAAGGTAGTATGTTGTCAATATTTTTGTTACTCTAATGGATTGTAGCCTTGTCATTATGGAAGGTTGTATTTTGTCGAGATTTTTGTTACTCCAATGGATGGTAGCCTTGTCATTATTGAAGGTAGTCTATTGTCGATATCTTTGTTATGCCAATGGATGATAGCCTTGTCATTATGGAAGGTAGTCTATTGTCAAGATTTTTGTTAACCCAATGGATGGTAGCCTTGTAATTATGGAAGGTAGTCAGTTATCGAGATTTTTGATACTCCAATGCATGGTAGCCTTGTCATTATGGAAGGTAGTCTGTCATTGAGATTCTTGTTACTCCAATGGATTATAGCCTTGTCATTATGGAAGGTAGTTTTTTGTTCATATTTTTGTTAATCCAATGGATGCTAGCCTTGTCATTATGGAAGGTAGTCTGTTGTCGAGATTTTTTTTATTCCATTGGATGGTAGCCTTGTCATTATGGAAGGTAGTCTATTGTCGAGATTTTTGTTATTCCAATGGATGGTAACGTTGTCATTATGGAAGGTAGTCTTTTGTCGAGATTTTTGTTACTCCAATGGATTATAGCCTTGTTATTATTGAAGGTAATCTGTTTTCGATATCTTTGTTACTCCAATGTATGACAACCTTATCATTATGCAAGGTAGAGTGTTATTTAGATTTTTGTTACTCTAATGGATGGTAGCCTTGTCATTATTGAAGGTAGTCTGTTGTCGATATTTTTGTTACTCCAATGGATGGTAGCCTTGTCATTATGGAAGGTAGTCTTTTGTTTAGATTTATGTTACTCCAATGGATTGTAGCCTTGTAATTATGGAAGGTAGTATGTTGTTCAGATTTTTGTTACCTCCATGGATGGTAGCCTTGTAATTATGGAAGGTAGTCTGTTGTCGAGATTTATATTTTTGTTACTCCAATATATGGTAGCCATGTCATTATAGAAGGTTGTCTATTGTCAAAATTTTTGTTATTCCAATGGATGGTAGCCTTGTCATTATGGAAGGTAGTCAGTCGTTGAGATTTCTATTACTCCAATGGATGGTAGCCTTGTCATTATGGATGGTAGTCTGTTGTTCACATTTTGGTTACTCCAATGGATGGTAGCCTTGTCATTATGGAAGGTAGGATGTCATTGAGATTTCTGTTACTCCAATGGATTATAGCCTTGTCATTATGGAAGGTAGTTTTTTGTTCATATTTTTGTTACTCCAATGGATGGTAGCCTTGTCATTATGGAAGGTAGTCTATTGTCGAGATTTTTGTTATTCCAATGGATGGTAACCTTGTCATTATGGAAGGTAGTCTTTTGTCGAGATTTTTGTTACCCCAATGGATGGTAGCCTTGTCATTATTAAAGGTAGTCTGTTGTCGATATCTTTGTTACTCCAATGGATGACAACCTTATCATTATGCAAGGTAGACTGTTATTCAGATTTTTGTTACTCTAATGGATGGTAGCCTTGTCATTATGGAAGGTAGTCTGTTGTCGAGATTTTTGTTACTCCAATGGATTGTAGCCTTGTCATTATGGAAGTTAGTCTGTTGTTCAGATTTTTGTTACTCCAATGGATGGTAGCCTTGTTATTATGGAAGGTTGTATTTTGTCGAGATTTTTGTTACTCCAATGGATGGTAGCCTCTTCATTATTTAAAGTAGTCTTTTATCGATATCTTTGTTACTCCAATGAATGATAGCCTTGTCATTATGGAAGGTAGTCTGTTGTCGATATTTTTGTTACTCCAATGAATGGTAGCCTTGTAAATATGGAAGGTAGTTTGTCGTTGAGATTTCTGTTACTCCAATGGATTGTAGCCTTGCCATTATGGAAGGTAGTCTGTTGTTCAGATTTTTGTTACTTCAATGGATGGTAGCCTTGTCATTATGGAAGGGAGTCTGTTGTCGAGATTTTTGTTATTCCAATGGATGGTAACCTTGTTATTCTGGAAGTTATTATTTTGTCGAGATTTTTGTTACTCTAATGGATGGTAGCCTTATCATTATGGAAGGTAGTCTGTTGTCGAGATTTTTGTTACCCCAATGGAAGGTAGCCTTATCATTATGGAAGGTATTCTGTTGTCGACAATTTTTTTATTCCATTGGATTGTAGCCATGTCATTATCGAAGGTAGTCTGTTGTCGAGATTTTTGTTATTCCAATGGATGGTAACCTTGTCATTATGGAAGGAAGTCTTTTGTCGAGATTTTTGTTACTCCAATGGATGGTAGCCTTATCATTATTGAAGGTAGTCTGTTGTCGATATCTTTGTTACACCAATGGATGGTATCCTTATCATTATGGAATGTAGTTCTTCGTTGAGATTTCTGTTACTCCAATGGATTGTAGCATTGTCATTATGGAAGGTAATCTGTTGTTCAGATTTTTTTTACTCCAATGGATGGTTGAATTGTTATTATGGAATGTTTTATTTTGTCGAGATTATTTTTACTCCAACGGATGGTGACCTTGTCATTATTAAAGCTAGTCTGTTGTTGATATCTTTGTTACTCCAATGGATGATAGCCTTGTCATTATGGAAGGTAGTTTATTGTCGATACATTTTTTACTCCAATGAATGGTAGCCTTGTCATTATGAAATGTAGTCTGTCATTGAGATTTTTGTTACTACAATGGATTGTAGCCTTGCCATTACGGAATGTAGTCTGTTGTTCAGATTTTTGTTACTCCAATGGATGGTAGCCTTGTCGTTATGGAAAGGAGTCTGTTGTTGAGATTTTTGTTATTCCAATGGATGGTAACTTTGTTATTATGGAAGGTATTATTTTTTCGAGATTTTTGTTACTCCAATGGATGGTAGCCTTATCATTATGGAAGGTAGTCTGTTGTCGAGATTTTTGTTACCCCAATGGATGGTAGCCTTGTAATTATGGAATGTAGTCTGTTGTCGAGATTTTTGTTACACCAATGCATGGTAGCCTTGTCATTATGGAAGGTAGTCTGTCGTTCAGATTTTTGTTATTCGAATGGATTGTAGACTTGTCATTATGGAAGGTAGTCTGTTGTTAAAATTTTTGTTACTCCAATGGAAGGTTGCCTTGTCATTAAGGAAGGTAGTTGGTCGTTGAGATTTCTGTTACTCCAATGGATGGTAGCCTTGTCATTATGGAAGGTAGTTTGTTGTTCATATTTTTGTTACTCCAATGGATGGTAGCTTTGTCATTATGGAAGGTAGTATATTGTCTAGATTTTTGTTATTCCAATGGATGGTAGCCTTGTCTTTATGGAAGGTAATCGTTCGTTGAGATTTCTATTACTCCAATGGATCGTAGCCTTGTCATTATGCAAGGTAGTCTGTTGTTCAGATTTCTGTTACTCAAATGGATGGTAGCCTTGTCATTATGGAAGGTAGTCTATTGTCTAGATTTTTGTAATTCCAATGGATAATAGCCATGTCATTATGGAAGGTAGTCGGTCATTGAGATTTCTGTTACTCCAATGGATGGTAGCCTTGTCATTATGGAAGGTAGTCTGTTGTCGAGATTTTATTAATTCCAATGGAAGGTAGCCTTGTCATTATGGAAGGTAGTCTATTGTCGACAATTTTTTTATTCCATTGGATGGTAGCCTTGTCATTATGGAAGGTAGTTTGTTGTCGATATTTGTTTTATTCCAATGGATGGTAACCTTGTTATTATGGAAGGTAGTATTTTTTCTAGATTTTTGTTACTCCAATGGAGTGTAGCCTTGTCATTATTAAAGGTAGTCTGTTGTCGAGAGTTTTGTTACCCCAATGGATGGTAGCCTCTTAATTATAGAAGGTAACATGTTTTCGAGATTTTTGTTACACCAATGGATGGTAGCCTTGTCATTAAGGAATGTAGTTTGTCGTTGAGATTTCAGTTACTCCAATGGATGGTAGCCTTGTCATTATGGAATGTAGTTTGTTGTTGAAATTTTTGATACTCCAATGGATGGTAGCCTTGTAATTATGGAATGTAGTTTGTTGTCGAGATTTTTGTTACTCTAATGGATGGTAGCCTTGTCATTATGGAAGGTAGTCTGTCGTTGATATTTATGTTACTCCAATGGATTGTATCCGTGTTATTATGGAAGATAGTCTATTGTTCAGATTTTTGTTACTCCAATGGATTGTAACCTTGTCATTATGGAAGGTAATCTGTTGTCGAGAATTTTTTATTCCATTGGATGGTAGCCTTGTCATTATGAAAGGTAGTCTATTAATGAGATATTTGTTATTCCAATGGATGGTAACCTTGTCATTATGGAATGAAGTCTTTTGTCGAGATTTTTGTTATTCCAATGGATGGTAAGCTTGTTATTATGGAAGATAGTATTTTGTCAAGATTTTTGTTACTCCAATGGATGGTAGCCTTGTCATTATTGAAGGTAGTCTGTTGTCGATATCTTTGTTACGCCAATAGAAGATAGCCTTCTCATTATGCAATGTAGTCTGTTGTCGAGATTTTTGTTACTCCAATGGATGGTAGCCTTTTCATTATGGAAGGTAGTCTTTTGTTGAGATTTCTGTTACTCCAATGGATTGTAGCCTTGTCATTATGGAAGGTAGTATGTTGTTCAGATTTTTATTACTCCAATGGATGGTAGCCATGTCATTATGGAAGGTAATCAGTCGTTGAGATTTCTATTATTCCAATGGATGATAGCCTTGTCATTATGGAAGGTAGTCTGTTGTTCAGATTTTTGTTACTCCAATGGATGGTCGCCTTTTCATTATGGAAGGTAATCTATTGTTTAGATTTTTGTTATTCCAATGGATAGTAGCCTTGTCATTATGGAAGGTAGTCGGTTGTTGACATTTCTGTTACTCCAATGGATGGTAGCCTTTCCATTATGGAATGTAGTTTGTTGTCGAGATTTTTGATACTCTAATGGTTGGTAGCCTTATCATTATGGAAGGTAGTTTGTTGTCGATATTTTTGTTACTCCAATGAATGGTAGCCTTGTCATTATGGAAGGTAGTCTGTCATTGAGATTTCTTTTACTCCAACGGATTGTATCCTTGTCATTATGGAAGGAAGTTAGTTGTTCAGATTTTTGTTACTCCAATGGATGGTAGCCTTGTCATTATGGAAGGTAGTTTGTTGTCGATATTTTTGTTATTCCATTGGATGGTAACCATGTCATTATGGAAGGTAGTCTTTTGTCGAGATTTTTGTTACTCCAATGTATGGTAGCCTTGTCATTATTGAAGGTAGTCTGTTGTCGATATCTTTGTTACTCCAATGGATGACAACCTTATCATTATGCAAGGTAGACTGTTATTAAGATTTTTGTTACTCTAATGGATGGTAGCCTTGTCATTATGGAAGGTAGTCTGTTGTCGAAATTTTTGTTACTCCAAATGATGGTAGCCTTGTCATTATGGAAGGTAGTCTGTTATTCATATTTTTGTTACTCCAATGGGTGGTAGCCTTGTCATTATGGAAGGTAGTCTATTGTCGAGATTTATATTTTTGTTACTTCAATGGATGATAAGCATGTCATTATGGAAGGTAATCGGTCGTTGAGATTTCTGTTATTCCAATGGATGATAGCCTTGTCATTATGGAAGGTAGTCTGTTGTTCAGATTTTTGTTACTCCAATGGATGGTCGCCTTTTCATTAAGGAAGGTTATCTATTGTTTAGATATTTGTTATTCCAATGGATAGTAGCCTTGTCATTCTGGAAGGTAGTTGGTTGTTGACATTTCTGTTACTCCAATGGATGGTAGCCTTGCCATTATGGAATGTAGTTTGTTGTCGAGATTTTTGATACTCCAATGGATGGTAGCCTTGTCATTATGGAAGGTAGTTTGTTGTAGATATTTTTGTTACTCCAATGAATGGTAGCCTTGTCATTATGGAAGGTAGTCTGTCATTGAGATTTCTTTTACTCCAACGGATTGTATCCTTGTCATTATGGAAGGAAGTTTGTTGTTCAGATTTTTGTTACTCCAATGGATGGTAGCCTTGTCATTATGGAAGGTAGTATGTTATCAATATTTTTGTTATTCCATTGGATGGTAACCATGTCATTATGGAAGGTAGTCTGTTGTCGATATCTTCGTTACTCCAATGGATGACAGCCTTATCATTACGCAAGGTAGACTGTTATTCAGATTTTTGTTACTCTAATGGATGGTAGCCTTGTCATTATAGAAGGTAGTCTGTTGTCGAGATTTTTGTTACTCCAATGGATGGTAGCCTTGTCATTATGGAAGGTAGTCTTTTGTTGAGATTTCTGTTACTCCAATGGATTGTAGCGTTGTCATTATGGAAGGTAGTCTGTTGTTCAAATTTTTATTACTCCAATGGATGGTATCCATGTCATTATGGAAGGTAATTGGTCGTTGAGATTTCTGTTATTCCAATGGATGATAGCCTTGTCATTATGTAAGGTAGTCTGTTGTTCAGATTTTTGTTACTCCAATGGATGGTCGCCTTTTCATTATGGAAGGTAATCTATTGTTTAGATTTTTTTTATTCTAATGGATAGTAGCCTTGTCAATATGGAAGATAGTCAGTTGTTGAGATTTCTGTTACTCCAATGGATGGTAGCCTTGTCATTATGGAATGTAGTTTGTTGTCGAGATTTTTGAAACTCCAATGGATGGTAGCCTTGTCATTATGGAAGGTAGTCTGTTGTCGAGATTTTTGTAACTCCAATGGATGGTAGCCTTGTCATTATGGAAGGTAGTCAATCATTGAGATTTATGTTACTACAATGGATTGTATCTGTGTCATTATGGAAGGTAGTCTATTGTTCAGATTTTTGTTATTCCAATGGATTGTAACCTTGTCATTATGGAAGGTAGTCTGTTGTCGAGAATTTTTTATTCCATTGGATGGTAGCCTTGTCATAATGGAAGGTAGTCTGTTGTCGAGATATTTGTTTGTCCAATGGATGGTAACCTTGTCATTATGGAATGTAGTCTTTTGTCGAGATTTTTGTTATTCCAATGGATGGTAACCTTGTTATAATGGAAGATAGTCTTTTGTCGAGATTTTTGTTACTCCAATGGATGGTAGGCTTGTCATTATTGAAGGTAGTCTGTTGTCGATATCTTTGTTACTCCAATGGATGACAGACTTATCATTATGCAAGGTAGAGTGTTATTCAGATTTTTGTTACTCTAATGGATGGTAGCCTTGTCATTATGAAAGGTAGTTTGTTGTCGAGATTTTTGTTACTCCTATGGATGGTAGCCTTGTCATTATGGAAGGTAGTCTTTTGTTTAGATTTATGTTACTCCAATGGATTGTAGCCTTGTCATTATGGAAGGTAGTCTCTTGTTCATATTTTGGTTACTCCAATGGATGGTAGCCTTGTCATTATGGAAGGTAGTCTGTTGTGGAGATTTATATTTTTGTTACTCCAATGGATGGTAGCCATGTCATTATAGAAGGTTGTCTATTGTCAAGATTTTTGTTATTCCAATGGATGGTAGCCTTGTCATTAAGGAAGGTAGTCAGTCGTTGAGATTTCTGTTACTCCAATGGATGGTAGCCTTGTCATTATGGAAGGTAGTTTGTTGTTCAGATTTTTGTTACTCCAATGGATGGTAGCCTTGTCATTATGGAAGGTAGTATGTCATTGAGATTTCTGTTACTCCAATGGATTGTAGCCTTGTCATTATGGAAGGTAGTGTTTTGTTCATATTTTTGTTACTCCAATGGATGGTAGCTTTGTCATTATGGAAGGTAGTATATTGTCTAGATTTTTGTTATTCCAATGGATGGTAGCCTTGTCTTTATGGAAGGTACTCGTTCGTTGAGATTTCTGTTACTCCAATGGATGGTAGCCTTGTCATTATGCAAGGTAGTCTGTTGTTCAGATTTTTGTTACTCCAATGGATGGTAGCTTTGTCATTATGGAAGGTAGTCTATTGTCGAGATTTATATTTTTGTTACTTCAATGGATGATAAGCATGTCATTATGGAAGGTAATCGGTCGTTGAGATTTCTGTTATTCCAATGGATGATAGCCTTGTCATTATGGAAGGTAGTCTGTTGTTCAGATTTTTGTTACTCCAATGGATGGTCGCCTTTTCATTAAGGAAGGTAATCTATTGTTTAGATTTTTGTTATTCCAATGGATAGTAGCCTTGTCATTATGGAAGGTAGTCGGTTGTTGACATTTCTGTTACTCCAATGGATGGTAGCCTTGCCATTATGGAATGTAGTTTGTTGTCGAGATTTTTAATACTCCAATGGATGGTAGCCTTGTCATTATGGAAGGTAGTTTGTTGTCGATATTTTTGTTACTCCAATGAATGGTAGCCTTGTCATTATGGAAGGTAGTCTGTCATTGAGATTTCTTTTACTCCAACGGATTGTATCCTTGTCATTATGGAAGGAAGTTTGTTGTTCAGATTTTTGTTACTCCAATGGATGGTAGCCTTGTCATTATGGAAGGTAGTATGTTATCGATATTTTTGTTATTCCATTGGATGGTAACCATGTCATTATGGAAGGTAGTCTGTTGTCGATATCTTCGTTACTCCAATGGATGACAGCCTTATCATTACGCAAGGTAGACTGTTATTCAGATTTTTGTTACTCTAATGGATGGTAGCCTTGTCATTATAGAAGGTAGTCTGTTGTCGAGATTTTTGTTACTCCAAAGGATGGTAGCTTTGTCATTATGGAAGGTAGTCTTTTGTTGAGATTTCTGTTACTCCAATGGATTGTAGCGTTGTCATTATGGAAGGTAGTCTGTTGTTCAAATTTTTATTACTCCAATGGATGGTAGCCATGTCATTATGGAAGGTAATTGGTCGTTGAGATTTCTGTTATTCCAATGGATGATAGCCTTGTCATTATGTAAGGTAGTCTGTTGTTCAGATTTTTGTTACTCCAATGGATGGTCGCCTTTTCATTATGGAAGGTAATCTATTGTTTAGATTTTTTTTATTCTAATGGATAGTAGCCTTGTCAATATGGAAGATAGTCATTTGTTGAGATTTCTGTTACTCCAATGGATGGTAGCCTTGTCATTATGGAATGTAGTTTGTTGTCGAGATTTTTGACACTCCAATGGATGGTAGCCTTGTCATTATGGAAGGTAGTCTGTTGTCGAGATTTTTGTAACTCCAATGGATGGTAGCCTTGTCATTATGGAAGGTAGTCAATCATTGAGATTTATGTTACTACAATGGATTGTATCTGTGTCATTATGGAAGGTAGTCTATTGTTCAGATTTTTGTTATTCCAATGGATTGTAACCTTGTCATTATGGAAGGTAGTCTGTTGTCGAGAATTTTTTATTCCATTGGATGGTAGCCTTGTCATAATGGAAGGTAGTCTGTTGTCGAGATATTTGTTAGTCCAATGGATGGTAACCTTGTCATTATGGAATGTAGTCTTTTGTCGAGATTTTTGTTATTCCAATGGATGGTAACCTTGTTATAATGGAAGATAGTCTTTTGTCGAGATTTTTGTTACTCCAATGGATGGTAGGCTTGTCATTATTGAAGGTAGTCTGTTGTCGATATCTTTGTTACTCCAATGGATGACAGACTTATCATTATGCAAGGTAGAGTGTTATTCAGATTTTTGTTACTCTAATGGATGGTAGCCTTGTCATTATGAAAGGTAGTTTGTTGTCGAGATTTTTGTTACTCCTATGGATGGTAGCCTTGTCATTATGGAAGGTAGTCTTTTGTTTAGATTTATGTTACTCCAATGGATTGTAGCCTTGCCATTATGGAAGGTAGTCTCTTGTTCATATTTTGGTTACTCCAATGGATGGTAGCCTTGTCATTATGGAAGGTAGTCTGTTGTGGAGATTTATATTTTTGTTACTCCAATGGATGGTAGCCATGTCATTATAGAAGGTTGTCTATTGTCAAGATTTTTGTTATTCCAATGGATGGTAGCCTTGTCATTAAGGAAGGTAGTCAGTCGTTGAGATTTCTGTTACTCCAATGGATGGTAGCCTTGTCATTATGGAAGGTAGTTTGTTGTTCAGATTTTTGTTACTCCAATGGATGGTAGCCTTGTCATTATGGAAGGTAGTATGTCATTGAGATTTCTGTTACTCCAATGGATTGTAGCCTTGTCATTATGGAAGGTAGTTTTTTGTTCATATTTTTGTTACTCCAATGGATGGTAGCTTTGTCATTATGGAAGGTAGTATATTGTCTAGATTTTTGTTATTCCAATGGATGGTAGCCTTGTCTTTATGGAAGGTACTCGTTCGTTGAGATTTCTGTTACTCCAATGGATGGTAGCCTTGTCATTATGCAAGGTAGTCTGTTGTTCAGATTTTTGTTACTCCAATGGATGGTAGCCTTGTCATTATGGAAGGTAGTCTATTGTCTAGATTTTTGTTATTCCAATGGATAATAGCCATGTCATTATGGAAGGTAGTCGGTCATTGAGATTTCTGTTACTCCAATGGATGGTAGCCTTGTCATTATGGAAGGTAGTTTTTTGTTCATATTTTTGTTACTCCAATGGATGGTAGCCTTGTCATTATGGAAGGTAGTCTATTGTCGACAATTTTTTTATTCCATTAGATGGTAGCCTTGTCATTATGGAAGGTAGTTTGTTGTCGATATTTTTTTTATTCCAATGGATGGTAACCTTGTTATTATGGAAGGTAGTATTTTGTCTAGATTTTTGTTACTCTAATGGATGGTAGCCTTGTAATTATTGAAGGTAGTCTGTTGTCGAGATTTTTGTTACCCCAATGGATGGTAGCCTCTTAATTATAGAAGGTAGTATGTTGTCGAGATTTTTGTTACACCAATGGATGGTAGCCTTGTCATTATGGAATGTAGTTTGTCGTTGAGATTTTTGTTACTCCAATGGATGGTAGCCTTGTCATTATGGAATGTAGTTTGTTGTCGAAATTTTTGATACTCCAATGGATGGTAGCCTTGTAATTATGGAATGTAATTTGTTGTCGAGATTTTTGTTACTCCAATGGATTGTAACCTTGTCATTATGGAAGGTAATCTATTGTCGAGAATTTTTTATTCCATTGGATGGTAGCCTTGTCATTATGAAAGGTAGTCTATTGTCGAGATATTTGTTATTCCAATGGATGGTAACCTTGTCATTATGGAATGAAGTCTTTTGTCGAGATTTTTGTTATTCCAATGGATGGTAAGCTTGTTATTATGGAAGATAGTATTTTGTCGAGATTTTTGTTACTCCAATGGATGGTAGCCTTGTCAAAATTGAAGGTAGTCTGTTGTCGATATCTTTGTTACGCCAATAGATGATAGCCTTGTCATTATGGAAGGTAGTCTGTTGTCGAGATATTTGTTACCCCAATGGATGGTAGCCTTGTAATTATGGAAGGTAGTCAGTTGTCGAGATTTTTGTTACTCCAATGCATGGTAGCCATGTCATTATGGAAGGTAGTCTGTCATTAAGATTCTTGTTACTCTAATGGATTGTAGCCTTGTCATTATGGAAGGTAATTTTTTGTTCATATTTTAGTTACTCTAATGGATGGTAGCCTTGTCATTACGGAAGGTAGTCTGTTGTCGATATTTTTGTTATTCCATTAGATGGTAACCATGTCATTATGGAAGGTAGTCTTTTGTCGAGATTTTTGTTACTCCAATGGATGGTAGCCTTGTCATTATTGAAGGTAGTTTTTTGTCGATATCTTTGTTACTCCAATGGATGACAGCCTTATAAATATGCAAGGTAGACTGTTATTCAGATTTTTGTTACTCTAATGGATGGTAGCCTTGTCATTATGGAAGGTAGTATGTTGTTCATATTTGTTTTACTCCAATGGATGGTAGCCTTGTTATTATGGAAGGTTGTATTTTGTCGAGATTTTTGTTACTCCAATGGATGGTAGCCTTGTCATTATTGAAGGTTTGCTTTTATCGATATCTTTGTTACTCCAATGGATGATAGACTTGTAATTATGGAAGGTAGTCTGTTGTCGATATTTTTGTTACTCCAATGAATGGTAGGCTTGTCATTATGGAAGGTAGTCTGTCGTTGAGATTTCTTTTACTCCAATAGATTGTAGCCTTTCCATTATGGAAGGTAGTTTGTTGTTCATATTTTTGTTACTCCAATGGATGGTAGCCTTGTCATTATGGAAAGGAGTCTGTTGTTGAGATTTTTGTTATTCCAATGGATGGTAACTTTGTTATTATGGAAGGTATTATTTTTTCCAGATTTTTGTTACTCCAATGGATGGTAGCCTTATCATTATGGAAGGTAGTCTTTTGTCGAGATTTTTATTACTCCAGTGGATGGTAGCCTTGTAATTATGGAATGTAGTCTGTTGTCGAGATTTTTGATACACCAATGGATGGTAGCCTTGTCATTATGGAATGTAGTTTGTCGTTCAGATTTTTGTTATTCCAATGGATTGTAGACTTGTCATTATGGAAGGTAGTCTGTTGTTAAAATTTTTGTTACTCCAATGGAAGGTAGCCTTGTCATTAAGGAAGGTAGTTGGTCGTTGAGATTTCTGTTACTCCAATGGATGGTAGCCTTGTCATTATGGAAGGTAGTTTGTTGTTCATATTTTTGTTACTCCAATGGATGGTAGCTTTGTCATTATGGAAGGTAGTATATTGTCTATATTTTTGTTATTCCAATGGATGGTAGCCTTGTCTTTATGGAAGGTAATCGTTCGTTGAGATTTCTATTACTCCAATGGATGGTAGCCTTGTCATTATGCAAGTTAGTATGTTGTTCAGATTTCTGTTACTCCAATGGATGGTAGCCTTGTCATTATGGAAGGTAGTCTATTGTCTAGATTTTTGTTATTCCAATGGATAATAGCCATGTCATTATGGAAGGTAGTCGGTCATTGATATTTCTGTTACTCCAATGGATGGTAGCCTTGTCATTATTGAAGGTAGTTTTTTGTTCAGATTTTTGTTACTCCAATGGATGGTAGCCTTGTCATTATGGAAGGTAGTCTATTGTCGAGATTTTTTTAATTCCAATGGAAGGTAGCCTTGTCATTATGGAAGGTAGTCTATTGTCGACAATTTTTTTATTCCATTGGATGGTAGCCTTGTCATTATGGAAGGTAGTTTGTTGTCGATATTTTTTTTATTCCAATGGATGGTAGCCTTGTTATTATGGAAGGTAGTATTTTGTCTAGATTTTTGTTACTCCAATGGATGGTAGCCTTGTCATTATTGAAGGTAGTCTGTTATCGAGGTTTTTGTTACCCCAATGGATGGTATCCTCTTAATTATAGAAGGTAACATGTTGTCGAGATTTTTGTTACACCAATGGATGGTAGCCTTGTCATTAAGGAATGTAGTTTGTCGTTGAGATTTCTCTTACTCCAATGGATGGTAGCCTTGTCATTATGGAATGTAGTTTGTTGTTGAAATTTTTGATACTCCAATGGATGGTAGCCTTGTAATTATGGAATGTAGTTTGTTGTCGAGATTTTTGTTACTCCAATTGATGGTAGCCTTGTCATTATGGAAGGTAGTCTGTCGTTGATATTTATGTTACTCCAATGGATTGTATCCGTGTCATTATGGAAGATAGTCTATTGTTCAGATTTTTGTTACTCCAATGGATTGTAACCTTGTCATTATGGAACGTAATTTGTTGTCAAGAATTTTTTATTCCATTGGATGGTAGCCTTGTCATTATGAAAGGTAGTCTATTGTCGAGATATTTGTTATTCCAATGGATGGTAACCTTGTCATTATGGAATGAAGTCTTTTGTCGAGATTTTTGTTATTCCAATGGATGGTAAGCTTGTTATTATGGAAGATAGTATTTTGTCAAGATTTTTGTTACTCCAATGGATGGTAGCCTTGTCATTATTGAAGGTAGTCTGTTGTCGATATCTTTGTTACGCCAATAGATGATAGCCTTGTCATTATGGAAGGTAGTCTGTTGTCGAGATATTTGTTACCCCAATGGATGGTAGCCTTGTAATTATGGAAGGTAGTCAGTTGTCGAGATTTTTGTTACTCCAATGCATGGTAGCCTTGTCATTATGGAAGGTAGTCTGTCATTAAGATTCTTGTTACTCTAATGGATTGTAGCCTTGTCATTATGGAAGGTAGTTTTTTGTTCATATTTTAGTTACTCTAATGGATGGTAGCCTTGTCATTATGGAGGGTAGTCTATTGTCGAGATTTTTGTTATTCCAATGGATGGTAACCTTGTCATTATGTACGGTAGTCTTTTGTCGAGATTTTTGTTACTCCAATGGATGGTAGCCTTGTCATTATTGAAGGTAGTCTGTTGTCGATATCTTTGTTACTCCAATGGATGACAGCCTTATCATTATGCAAGGTAGACTGTTATTCAGATTTTTGTTACTCTAATGGATGGTAGCCTTGTCATTATGGATGGTAGTCTGTTGTCGAGATTTTGGTTACACCAATGGATGGTAGCCTTGTCATTATGGAAGGTAGTCTTTTGTCAAGATTTTGTTTATTCCAATGGATGGTAGCCTTGTCATTATTGAAGGTAGTCTGTTGTCGATATTTGTTACTCCAATGGATGACAGCCTTATCATTATGCAAGGTAGATTGTTATTCAGATTTTTGTTACTCTAATGGATGGTAGCCTTGTCATTATGGAAGGTAGTCTGTTGTCGAGATTTTTGTTACTCCAATGGATGGTAGCCTTGTCATTATGGAAGGTAGTCTGTTGTTCATATTTTTGTTACTCCAATGGATGGTAGCCTTGTTATTATGGAAGGTTGTATTTTGTCGAGATTTTTGTTACTCCAATGGATGGTAGCCTTGTCATTATTGAAGGTTTTCTTTTATCGATATCCTTTTTACTCCAATAGATGATAGCCTTGTAATTATGGAAGGTAGTCTGTTGTCGATATTTTTGTTACTCCATTGAATGGTAGACTTGTCATTATGGAAGGTAGTCTGTCGTTGAGATTTCTGTTACTCCAATGGATTGTAGCCTTTCCATTATGGAAGGTAGTTTGTTGTTCAGATTTTTGTTACTCCAATGGATGGTAGCCTTGTCATTATGGAAGGGAGTCTGTTGTTGAGATTTTTATTTTTCCAGTGGATGGTAACTTTGTTATTATGGAAGGTATTATTTTTTCGAGATTTTTGTTACTCCAATGGATGGTATCCTTATCATTATGGAAGGTAGTCTGTTGTCGAGATTTTTGGTACCCCAATGGATGGTAGCCTTGTAATTATGGAATGTAGTCTGTTGTCGAGATTTTTTTTACACCAATGGATGGTAGCCTTGTCATTATGGAATGTAGTTTGTCGTTCAGATTTTTGTTATTCTAATGGATTGTAGACTTGTCATTATGGAAGATAGCCTGTTGTTAAAATTTTTGTTACTCCAATGGAAGGTAGCCTTGTCATTATGGAAGGTAGTCTTTTGTCGACAATTTTTTTATTCCATTGGATGGTAGCCTTGTTATTATGGAAGGTAGTTTGTTGTCGATATTTTTTTTATTCCAATGGATGGTAACCTTGTTATTATGGAAGGTGGTATTTTGTCGAGATTATTGTTACTCCAATGGATGGAAGCCTTGTCATTATTGAAGGTAGTCTATTGTCGATATCTTTGTTATACCAATGGATGATAGCCTTGTCATTATGGAAGGTAGTCTGTTGTGGAGATTTTTGTTAACCCAATGGATGGTAGCCTTGTAATTATGGAAGGTAGTCAGTTGTCGAGATTTTTGATACTCCAATGCATGGTAGCCTTGTCATTATGGAAGGTAGTCTGTCATTGAGATTCTTGTTACTCCAATGGATTATAGCCTTGTCATTATGGAAGGTAGTTTTTTGTTCATATTTTTGTTAATCCAATGGATGGTAGCCTTGTCATTATGGAAGGTAGTCTGTTGTCGAGATTTTTATTTTTGTTACTCCAATATATTGTAGCCATGTCATTATAGAAAGTTGTCTATTGTCAAGATTTTTAGTATTCCAATGGATGGTAGCCTTGTCATTATGGAAGGTAGTCGGTCATTGAGATTTCTGTTACTCCAATGGATGGTAGCGTTGTCATTATGGAAGGTAGTCTGTTGTTCACATTTTTGTTACTCCAATGGATGGTAGCCTTGTCATTATGGAAGGTAGTATGTCATTGAGATTTCTATTACTCCAATGGATTGTAGCCTTGTCATTATGGAAGGTAGTTTTTTGTTCATATTTTTGTTACTCCAATGGATGGTAGCCTTGTCATTATGGAAGGAAGTCTGTTGTCGAGATTTTTTTTATTCCATTGGATGGTAGCCTTGTCATTATGGAAGGTAGTCTGTTGTCGAGACTTTTGTTATTCCAATGGATGGTAACCTTGTCATTATGGAAGGTAGTCTTTTGTCGAGATTTTTGTTACCCCAATGGATGGTAGCCTTGTCATTATTAAAGGTAGTCTGTTGTCGATATCTTTGTTACTCCAATGGATGACAACCTTATCATTATGCAAGGTAGACTGTTATTCAGATTTTTGTTACTCTAATGGATGGTAGCCTTGTCATTATGGAAGGTAGTATGTTGTCAATATTTTTGTTACTCTAATGGATTGTAGCCTTGTCATTATGGAAGGTTGTATTTTGTCGAGATTTTTGTTACTCCAATGGATGGTAGCCTTGTCATTATTGAAGGTAGTCTATTGTCGATATCTTTGTTTTGCCAATGGATGATAGCCTTGTCATTATGGAAGGTAGTCTATTGTCAAGATTTTTGTTAACCCAATGGATGGTAGCCTTGTAATTATGGAAGGTAGTCAGTTATCGAGATTTTTGATACTCCAATGCATGGTTGCCTTGTCATTATGGAAGGTAGTCTGTCATTGAGATTCTTGTTACTCCAATGGATTATAGCCTTGTCATTATGGAAGGTAGTTTTTTGTTCATATTTTTGTTAATCCAATGGATGGTAGTCTGTTGTCGAGATTTTTTTTACTCCATTGGATGGTAGCCTTGTCATTATGGAAGGTAATCTATTGTCGAGATTTTTGTTATTCCAATGGATGGTAACGTTGTCATTATGGAAGGTAGTCTTTTGTCGAGATTTTTGTTACTCCAATGGATTATAGCCTTGTTATTATTGAAGGTAGTCTGTTTTCGATATCTTTGTTACTCCAATGTATGACAGCCTTATCATTATGCAAGGTAGAGTGTTATTTAGATTTTTGTTACTCTAATGGATAGTAGCCTTGTTATTATGGAAGGTAGTCTGTTGTCGATATTTTTGTTACTCCAATGGATGGTAGCCTTGTCATTATGGAAGGTAGTTTTTTGTTTAGATTTATGTTACTCCAATGGATTGTAGCCTTGTAATTATGGAAGGTAGTATGTTGTTCAGATTTTTGTTACCTCAATGGATGGTAGCCTTGTCATTATGGAAGGTAGTCTGTTGTCGAGATTTATATTTTGGTTACTCCAATATATGGTAGCCATGTCATTATAGAAGGTTGTCTATTGTCAAGATTTTTGTTATTCTAATGGATGGTAGCCTTGTCATTATGGAAGGTAGTCGGTCGTTGAGATTTCTGTTACTCCAATAGATCGTAGCCTTGTCATTATGGATGGTAGTCTGTTGTTCACATTTTTGTTACTCCAATGGATGGTAGCCTTGTCATTATGGAAGGTAGGATGTCATTGAGATTTCTGTTACTCCAATGGATTGTAGCCTTGTCATTATGGAAGGTAGTTTTTTGTTCATATTTTTGTTACTCCAATGGATGGTAGCCTTGTCATTATGGAAGGTAGTCTATTGTCGAGATTTTTGTTATTCCAATGGATGGTAACCTTGTCATTATGGAAGGTAGTCTTTTGTCGAGATTTTTGTTACCCCAATGGATGGTAGCCTTGTCATTATTAAAGGTAGTTTGTTGTCGATATCTTTGTTACTCCAATGGATAACAACCTTATCATTATGCAAGGTAGACTGTTGTCGAGATTTTTGTTACTCCAATGGATTGTAGCCTTGTCATTATGGAAGTTAGTCTGTTGTTCAGATTTTTGTTACTCCAATGGATGGTAGCCTTGTTATTATGGAAGGTTGTATTTTGGCGAGATTTTTGTTACTCCAATGGATGGTAGCCTCTTCATTATTTAAAGTAGTCTTTTATCGATATCTTTGTTACTCCAATGGATGATAGCCTTGTCATTATGGAAGGTAGTCTGTTGTCGATATTTTTGTTACTCCAATGAATGGTAGCCTTGTAAATATGGAAGGTAGTTTGTCGTTGAGATTTCTGTTACTCCAATGGATTGTAGCCTTGCCATTATGGAAGGTAGTCTGTTGTTCAGATTTTTGTTACTCCAATGGATGGTAGCCTTGTCATTATGGAAGGGAGTCTGTTGTCGAGATTTTTGTTATTCCAATGGATGGTAACCTTGTTATTCTGGAAGTTATTATTTTGTCGAGATTTTTGTTACTCCAATGGATGGTAGCCTTATCATTATGGAAGGTAGTCTGTTGTCGAGATTTTTGTTACCCCAATGGAAGGTAGCCTTATCATTATGGAAGGTAGTCTGTTGTCGACAATTTTTTTATTCCATTGGATTGTAGCCATGTCATTATCGAAGGTAGTCTGTTGTCGAGATTTTTGTTATTCCAATGGATGGTAATCTTGTCATTATGGAAGGAAGTCTTTTGTCGAGATTTTTGTTACTCCAATGGATGGTAGCCTTGTCGTTATTGAAGGCAGTCTGTTGTCGATATCTTTGTTACACCAATGGATGGTATCCTTATCATTATGGAATGTAGTTTGTCGTTGAGATTTCTGTTACTCCAATGGATTGTAGCATTGTCATTATGGAAGGTAATCTACTTTTCAGATTTTTTTTACTCCAATGGATGGTAGAATTTGTATTATGGAATGTTTTATTTTGTCGAGATTATTTTTACTCCAACGGATGCTGACCTTGTCATTATTAAAGCTAGTCTGTTGTTGATATCTTTGTTACTCCAATGAATGATAGCCTTGTCATTATGGAAGGTAGTTTATTGTCGATACATTTGTTACTCCAATGAATGGTAGCCTTGTCATTATGAAAGGTAGTCTGTCATTGAGATTTTTGTTACTACAATGGATTGTAGCCTTGCCATTATGGAATGCAGTCTGTTGTTCAGATTTTTGTTACTCCAATGGATGGTAGCCTTGTCATTATGGAAAGGAGTCTGTTGTTGAGATTTTTGTTATTCCAATGGATGGTAACTTTGTTATTATGGAAGGTATTATTTTTTCGAGATTTTTGTTACTCCAATGGATGGTAGCCTTATCATTATGGAAGGTAGTCTGTTGTCGAGATTTTTGTTACCCCAATGGATGGTAACCTTGTAATTATGGAATGTAGTCTGTTGTCGAGATTTTTGTTACACCAATGGATGGTAGCCTTGTCATTATGGAATGTAGTTTGTCGTTCAGATTTTTGTTATTCCAATGGATTGTAGACTTGTCATTATGGAAGGTAGTCTGTTGTTAAAATTTTTGTTACTCCAATGGAAGGTAGCCTTGTCATTAAGGAAGGTAGTTGGTCGTTGAGATTTCTGTTACTCCAATGGATGGTAGCCTTGTCATTATGGAAGGTAGTTTGTTGTTCATATTTTTGTTACTCCAATGGATGGTAGCTTTGTCATTATGGAAGGTAGTATATTGTCTAGATTTTTGTTATTCCAATGGATGGTAACCTTGTCTTTATGGAAGGTAATCGTTCGTTGAGATTTCTATTACTCCAATGGATCCTAGCCTTGTCATTATGCAAGGTAGTCTGTTGTTCAGATTTCTGTTACTCCAATGGATGGTAGCCTTGTCATTATGGAAGGTAGTCTATTGTCTAGATTTTTGTAATTCCAATGGATAATAGCCATGTCATTATGGAAGGTAGTCGGTCATTGAGATTTCTGTTACTCCAATGGATGGTAGCCATGTCATTATTGAAGGTAGTTTTTTGTTCAGATTTTTGTTACTCCAATGGATGGTAGCCTTGTCATTATGGAAGGTAGTCTGTTGTCGAGATTTTTTTAATTCCAATGGAAGGTAGCCTTGTCATTATGGAAGGTAGTCTATTGTCGACAATTTTTTTATTCCATTGGATGGTAGCCTTGTCATTATGGAAGGTAGTTTGTTGTCGATATTTTTTTATTCCAATGGATGGTAACCTTGTTATTATGGAAGGTAGTATTTTTTCTAGATTTTTGTTACTCCAATGGATGGTAGCCTTGTCATTATTGAAGGTAGTCTGTTGTCGAGATTTTTGTTACCCCAATGGATGGTAGCCTGTTAATTATAGAAGGTAGCATGTTTTCGAGATTTTTGTTACACCAATGGATGGTAGCCTTGTCATTAAGGAATGTAGTTTGTCGTTGAGATTTCTGTTACTCCAATGGATGGTAGCCTTGTCATTATGGAATGTAGTTTGTTGTTGAAATTTTAGATACTCCAATGGATGGTAGCCTTGTAATTATGGAATGTAGTTTGTTGTCGAGAATTTTGTTACTCCAATGGATGGTAGCCTTTTCATTATGGAAGGTAGTCTGTCGTTGATATTTATGTTACTCCAATGGATTGTATCCGTGTCATTATGGAAGATAGTCTATTGTTCAGATTTTTGTTACTCCAATGGATTGTAACCTTGTCATTATGGAAGGTAATCTGTTGTCGAGAATTTTTTATTCCATTGGATGGTAGCCTTGTCATTATGAAAGGTAGTCTATTGTCGAGATATTTGTTATTCCAATGGATGGTAACCTTGTCATTATGGAATGAAGTCTTTTGTAGAGAATTTTGTTATTCCAATGGATGGTAAGCTTGTTATTATGGAAGATAGTATTTTGTCAAGATTTTTGTTACTCCAATGGATGGTAGCCTTGCCATTATTGAAGGTAGTCTGTTGTCGATATCTTTGTTACGCCAATAGAAGATAGCCTTATCATTATGCAAGGTAGTCTGTTGTCGATATATTTGTTACCCCAATGGATGGTAGCCTTGTCATTATGGAAGGTAGTCGGTCGTTGAGATTTCTGTTACTCCAATGGATGGTAGCCTTGTCAATATGGATGGTAGTCTGTTGTTCACATTTTTGTTACTCCAATGGATGGTAGCCTTGTCATTATGGAAGGTAGGATGTCATTGAGATTTCTGTTACTCCAATGGATTATAGCCTTGTCATTATGGAAGGTAGTTTTTTGTTCATATTTTTGTTACTCCAATGGATGGTAGCCTTGTCATTATGGAAGGTAGTCTATTGTCGAGATTTTTGTTATTCCAATGGATGGTAACCTTGTCATTATGGAAGGTAGTCTTTTGTCGAGATTTTTGTTACCCCAATGGATGGTAGCCTTGTCATTATTAAAGGTAGTTTGTTGTCGATATCTTTGTTACTCCAATGGATGACAACCTTATCATTATGCAAGGTAGACTGTTATTCAGATTTTTGTTACTCTAATGGATGGTAGCCTTGTCATTATGGAAGGTAGTCTGTTGTCGAGATTTTTGTTACTCCAATGGATTGTAGCCTTGTCATTATGGAAGTTAGTCTGTTGTTCAGATTTTTGTTACTCCAATGGATGGTAGCCTTGTTATTATAGAAGGTTGTATTTTGGCGAGATTTTTGTTACTCCAATGGATGGTAGCCTCTTCATTATTTAAAGTAGTCTTTTATCGATATCTTTGTTACTCCAATGGATGATAGCCTTGTCATTATGGAAGGTAGTCTGTTGTCGATATTTTTGTTACTCCAATGAATGGTAGCCTTGTAAATATGGAAGGTAGTTTGTCGTTGAGATTTCTGTTACTCCAATGGATTGTAGCCTTGCCATTATGGAAGGTAGTCCGTTGTTCAGATTTTTGTTACTCCAATGGATGGTAGCCTTGTCATTATGGAAGGGAGTCTGTTGTCGAGATTTTTGTTATTCCAATGGATGGTAACCTTGTTATTCTGGAAGTTATTATTTTGTCGAGATTTTTGTTACTCCAATGGATGGTAGCCTTATCATTATGGAAGGTAGTCTGTTGTCGATATTTTTGTTACCCCAATGGAAGGTAGCCTTATCATTATGGAAGGTAGTCTGTTGTCGACAATTTTTTTATTCCATTGGATTGTAGCCATGTCATTATCGAAGGTAGTCTGTTGTCGAGATTTTTGTTATTCCAATGGATGGTAACCTTGTCATTATGGAAGGAAGTCTTTTGTCGAGATTTTTGTTACTCCAATGGATGGTAGCCTTGTCGTTATTGAAGGCAGTCTGTTGTCGATATCTTTGTTACACCAATGGATGGTATCCTTATCATTATGGAATGTAGTTTGTCGTTGAGATTTCTGTTACTCCAATGGATTGTAGCATTGTCATTATGGAAGGTAATCTGTTTTTCAGATTTTTTTTACTCCAATTGATGGTAGAATTTGTATTATGGAATGTTTTATTTTGTCGAGATTATTTTTACTCCAACGGATGGTGACCTTGTCATTATTAAAGCTAGTCTGTTGTTGATATCTTTGTTACTCCAATGAATGATAGCCTTGTCATTATGGAAGGTAGTTTATTGTCGATACATTTGTTACTCCAATGAATGGTAGCCTTGTCATTATGAAAGGTAGTCTGTCATTGAGATTTTTGTTACTACAATGGATTGTAGCCTTGCCATTATGGAATGCAGTCTGTTGTTCAGATTTTTGTTACTCCAATGGATGGTAGCCTTGTCATTATGGAAAGGAGTCTGTTGTTGAGATTTTTGTTATTCCAATGGATGGTAACTTTGTTATTATGGAAGGTATTATTTTTTCGAGATTTTTGTTACTCCAATGGATGGTAGCCTTATCATTATGGAAGGTAGTCTGTTGTCGAGATTTTTGTTACCCCAATGGATGGTAGCCTTGTAATTATGGAATGTAGTCTGTTGTCGAGATTTTTGTTACACCAATGGATGGTAGCCTTGTCATTATGGAATGTAGTTTGTCGTTCAGATTTTTGTTATTCCAATGGATTGTAGACTTGTCATTATGGAAGGTAGTCTGTTGTTAAAATTTTTGTTACTCCAATGGAAGGTAGCCTTGTCATTAAGGAAGGTAGTTGGTCGTTGAGATTTCTGTTACTCCAATGGATGGTAGCCTTGTCATTATGGAAGGTAGTTTGTTGTTCATATTTTTGTTACTCCAATGGATGGTAGCTTTGTCATTATGGAAGGTATTATATTGTATAGATTTTTGTTATTCCAATGAATGGAAACCTTGTCTTTATGGAAGGTAATCATTCGTTGAGATTTCTATTACTCCAATGGATCGTAGCCTTGTCATTATGCAAGGTAGTCTGTTGTTCAGATTTCTGTTACTCCAATGGATGGTAGCCTTGTCATTATGGAAGGTAGTCTATTGTCTAGATTTTTGTAATTCCAATGGATAATAGCCATGTCATTATGGAAGGTAGTCGGTCATTGAGATTTCTGTTACTCCAATGGATGGAAGCCTTGTCATTATTGAAGGTAGTTTTTTGTTCAGATTTTTGTTACTCCAATGGATGGTAGCCTTGTCATTATGGAAGGTAGTCTGTTGTCGAGATTTTTTTAATTCCAATGGAAGGTAGCTTTGTCATTATGGAAGGTAGTTTATTGTCGACAATTTTTTTATTCCATTGGATGGTAGCCTTGTCATTATGGAAGGTAGTTTGTTGTCGATATTTTTTTTATTCCAATGGATGGTAACCTTGTTATTATGGAAGGTAGTATTTTTTCTAGATTTTTGTTACTCCAATGGATGGTAGCCTTGTCATTATTGAAGGTAGTCTGTTGTCGAGATTTTTGTTACCCCAATGGATGGTAGCCTCTTAATTATAGAAGGTAGCATGTTTTCGAGATTTTTGTTACACCAATGGATGGTAGCCTTGTCATTAAGGAATGTAGTTTGTCGTTGAGATTTCTGTTACTCCAATGGATGGTAGCCTTGTCATTATGGAATGTAGTTTGTTGTTGAAATTTTTGATACTCCAATGGATGGTAGCCTTGTAATTATGGAATGTAGTTTGTTGTCGAGAATTTTGTTACTCCAATGGATGGTAGCCTTGTCATTATGGAAGGTAGTCTGTCGTTGATATTTATGTTACTCCAATGGATTGTATCCGTGTCATTATGGAAGATAGTCTATTGTTCAGATTTTTGTTACTCCAATGGATTGTAACCTTGTCATTATGGAAGGTAATCTGTTGTCGAGAATTTTTTATTCCATTGGATGGTAGCCTTGTCATTATGAAAGGTAGTCTATTGTCGAGATATTTGTTATTCCAATGGATGGTAACCTTGTCATTATGGAATGAAGTCTTTTGTAGAGAATTTTGTTATTCCAATGGATGGTAAGCTTGTTATTATGGAAGATAGTATTTTGTCAATATTTTTGTTACTCCAATGGATGGTAGCCTTGTCATTATTGAAGGTAGTCTGTTGTCGATATCTTTGTTACGCCAATAGAAGATAGCCTTCTCATTATGCAAGGTAGTCTGTTGTCGAGATATTTGTTACCCCAATGGATGGTAGCCTTGTCATTATGGAAGGTAGTCGGTCGTTGAGATTTCTGTTACTCCAATGGATGGTAGCCTTGTCATTATGGATGGTAGTCTGTTGTTCACATTTTTGTTACTCCAATGGATGGTAGCCTTGTCATTATGGAAGGTAGGATGTCATTGAGATTTCTGTTACTCCAATGGATTATAGCCTTGTCATTATGGAAGGTAGTTTTCTGTTCATATTTTTGTTACTCCAATGGATGGTAGCCTTGTCATTATGGAAGGTAGTCTATTGTCGAGATTTTTGTTATTCCAATGGATGGTAACCTTGTCATTATGGAAGGTAGTCTTTTGTCGAGATTTTTGTTACCCCAATGGATGGTAGCCTTGTCATTATTAAAGGTAGTTTGTTGTCGATATCTTTGTTACTCCAATGGATGACAACCTTATCATTATGCAAGGTAGACTGTTATTCAGATTTTTGTTACTCTAATGGATGGTAGCCTTGTCATTATGGAAGGTAGTCTGTTGTCGAGATTTTTGTTACTCCAATGGATTGTAGCCTTGTCATTATGGAAGTTAGTCTGTTGTTCAGATTTTTGTTACTCCAATGGATGGTAGCCTTGTTATTATGGAAGGTTGTATTTTGTCGAGATTTTTGTTACTCCAATGGATGGTAGCCTTGTCATTATTTAAAGTAGTCTTTTATCGATATCTTTGTTACTCGAATGGATGATAGCCTTGTCATTATAGAAGGTAGTCTGTTGTCGATATTTTTGTTACTCCAATGAATGGTAGCCTTGTAATTATGGAAGGTAGTTTTTCGTTGAGATTTCCGTTACTCCAATGGATTATAGCCTTGCCATTATGGAAGGTAGTCTGTTGTTCAGATTTTTGTTACTCCAATGGATGGTAGCCTTGTCATTATGGAAGGGAGTCTGTTGTCGAGATTTTTGTTATTCCGATGGATGGTAACCTTCTTATTATGGAAGTTAATATTTTGTCGAGATTTTTGTGACTCCAATGGATGGTAGCCTTATCATTATGGAAGGTAGTCTGTTGTCGAGATTTTTGTTACCCCAATGGAAGGTAGCCTTATCATTATCGAAGGTAGTCTGTTGTCGAGATTTTTGTTATTCCAATGGATGGTAACCTTGTCATTATGGAAGGAAGTCTTTTGTCGAGATTTTTGTTACTCCAATGGATGGTAGCCTTGTCATTATTGAAGGTAGTCTGTTGTCGATATCTTTGTTACAACAATGGATGGTATCCTTATCATTATGGATTGTAGTTTGTCGTTGAGATTTCTATTACTCCAATGGATTGTAGCATTGTCATTATGGAAGGTAGTCTGTTGTTCAGATTTTTTTTACTCCAATGGATGGTAGAATTGTTATTATGGAATGTTGTATTTTGTCGAGATTATTGTTACTCCAACGGATGGTGACCTTGTCATTATTAAAGCTAGTATGTTGTTGATATCTTTGTTACTCCAATGGATGATAGCGTTGTCATTATGGAAGGTAGTTTATTGTCGATACATTTGTTACTCCAATGAATGGTAGCCTTGTCATTATGAAAAGAAGTCTGTCATTGAGATTTTTGTTACTACAATGGATTGTAGCCTTGCCATTATGGAAGGCAGTCTGTTGTTCAGATTTTTGTTACTCCAATGGATGGTAGCCTTATCATTATGGAAGGTAGTCTGTTGTCGATATTTTTGTTACCCCAATGGATGGTAGCCTTGTAATTATGGAATGTAGTCTGTTGTCGAGATTTTTGTTACACAATTGGATGGTAGCCTTGTCATTATGGAATGTAGTTTGTCGTTCAGATTTTTGTTATTCCAATGGATTGTAGACTTGTCATTATGGAAGGTAGTCTGTTGTTAAAATTTTTGTTACTCCAATGGAAGGTAGCCTTGTCATTAAGGAAGGTAGTTGGTCGTTGAGATTTTTGTTACTCCAATGGATGGTAGCCTTGTCATTATGGAAGGTAGTTTGTTGTTCATATTTTTGTTACTCCAATGGATGGTAGCTTTGTCATTATGGAAGGTAGTATATTGTCTAGATTTTTGTTATTCCAATGGATAATAGCCATGTCATTATGGAAGGTAGTCGGTCATTGAGATTTCTGTTACTCCAATGGATGGTAGCCTTGTCATTATTGAAGGTAGTTTTTTGTTCAGAGTTTTGTTACTCCAATGGATGGTAGCCTTGTCATTATGGAAGGTAGTCTGTTGTTGAGATTTTTTTAATTCCAATGGAAGGTAGCCTTGTCATTATGGAAGGTAGTCTATTGTCGACAATTTTTTTATTCCATTGGATGGTAGCCTTGTCATTATGGAAGGTAGTTTGTTGTCGATATTTTTTTATTCCAATTGATGGTAAACTTGTTATTATGGAAGGTAGTATTTTGTCTAGATTTTTGTTACTTCAATGGATGGTAGCCTTGTCATTATTGAAGGTAGTCTGTTGTCGAGATTTTTGTTACCCCAATGGATGGTAGCCTCTTAATTATAGACGGTAGCATGTTGTCGAGATTTTTGTTACACCAATGGATGGTAGCCTTGTCATTAAGGAATGTAGTTTGTCGTTGAGATTTCTGTTACTCCAATGGATGGTAGCCTTGTCATTATGGAATGTAGTTTGTTTTTGAAATTTTTGATACTCCAATGGATGGTAGCCTTGTAATTATGGAATGTAGTTTGTTGTCGAGATTTTTGTTACTCCAATGGATGGTACCCTTGTCATTATGGAAGGTAGTTTGTTGTCAATATTTTTTTTATTCCGATGAATGGTAACCTTGTCATTATGGAAGGTAGTCTTTCGTCGAGATTTTTGTTACTCCAATGGATGGTAGTCTGTTGTCGATATCTCTGTTACTCCAACAGATGATAGCCTTGTCATTATGCAAGGTAGTCTGTTGTTCATAATTTTCTTACTCCAATGGATGGTAGCCTTGTCATTATGGAAGGTAGTATGTTGTTCAGATTTTCTTTACTCCAATGGATGGTAGCCTTGTCATTAAGGAAGGTAGTCTATTGTCTAGAATTTTGTTATTCCAATGGATGATAGCCTTGTCATTATGGAAGGTAGTCTATTTTCAAGATTTTTGTTACTCCAATGGATGGTAACCTTATCATTATGGAAGGTAGTCTGTTATTGAGATTTTTAATACTCCAGTGGATGGTAGCCTTGTAATTAGGGAAGGTAGTCTATTGTCGAGATTTTTGTTACACTAATGAATGGTAACCTTGTCATTATGGAATTTAGTTTGCCGTTCAGATTTTTGTTACTCCAATGGATTGTAGCCTTGTCATTATGGAAGGTAGTCTGTTGTTCAAATTTTTGTTAATCCAATGGAAGGTAGCCTTGTCATTATGGAAGGTAGTCTGTTGTCGACAATTTTTTTATTCCATTGGACGGTAGCCTTGTCATTATGGAAGGTAGTTGGTTGTCGATATTTTTTTATTCCAATGGATGGTAACCTTGTCATTATGGAAGGTAGTCTTTTATCGATAGTTTTGTTACTCCAATGGATGGTAGACTTGTCATTATTGAAGGTAGTCTGTTGTCGATATCTTTGGTACTCCAATGGATGATAGCCTTTTCATTAAGCAAGGTAGTCTGTTGTTCATATTTTTCTTACTCTAATGGATGGTAGCCTTGTCATTATAGAAGGTAGTCGGTCGTTGAGATTTCTGTTACTCTAATGGATGGTAGCCTTGTCATTATAGAAGGTAGTTTGTTGTTCAGATCTTTGTTACTCCAATGGATGGTAGCCTTGTCATTATGGAAGGTATTCTATTGTCTAGATTTTTGTTATTCCAATGGATGGTAGCCTTGTCATTATGGAAGGTAGTTGTCTTTGAGATTTCTGTTACTTCAATGGATGGTAGCCTTGTCATTATGGAAGGTAGTCTGTCGTTGAGATTTCTGTTACTCCAATGGATTGTAGCCTTGTCATTATGGAAGGTAGTCTGTCGTTGAGATTTCTGTTACTCTAATGGATTGTAGCCTTGTCATTATGGAAGGTAGTATGTTGTTCAGATTATTGTTACACCAATGGATGGTAGCCTTATCATTATGGAAGGTAGTCTATTGTCCAGATTTTTGTTATTCCAATGGATGATGGCCTTGTCATTATGGAAGGTAGTCTGTTGTCGAGATTTTTGTTACTCCAATGGATGGTAGCCTTATCATTATGGAAGGTAGTCTGTTATCGAGGTTTTTGTTACCCCAATGGATGGTAGCCTTGTAATTAGGAAAAGTAGTTTGTTGTCGAGATTTTTGTTACACCAATGGATGGTAGCCTTGTCATTATGGAATGAACTTTGTCGTTGAGATTTCTGTTACTCCAATGGATTGTAGCCTTGTCATTATTTAAGGTAGTCTGTTGTTCAAATTTTTGTTACTCCAATGGAAGGTAGTTTGTTGTCGATATTTTTGTTATTCCAATGGATGGTAACCTTGTCATTATGGAAGGTAGTCTTTTGTCGAGATTTTTTTTACTCCAATGATTGGTAGACTTGTCACTATTGAAGGTAGTTTGTTGTCGATTTCTCTGTTACTCCAACGGATGAAAGCCTTGTCATTATGCAAGGTAGTCAGTTGTTCATATTTTTCTTACTCCAATAGATGGTAGCCTTGTCAATATAGAATGTAGTCTATAGTCGAGATTTTTGTTTTTCCAATGGATGGTAGCCTTGTCATTAAGGAAGGTAGTCGGTCTTTGAGATTTCTGTTACTCCAATGGATGGTAGCCTTGTCATTATGGAAGGTAGTCCGTTGTTCAGATTTTTGTTACTCCAATGGATGGTAGCCTTGTCATTATGGAAGGTAGTCTATTGTCTAGAGTTTTTTTTACTGCAATGGATGGTAGCCTTCTTATTATGGAAGGCAGTATTTTGTCGATATTTTTGTTACTCCAATGGATGGTAGCCTTGTCATTATTGAAGGTAGTATGTTGTCGATATTTTTGTTACTGCAATGGATGATAGCCTTGTCATTATGGAAGGTAGTCTTTTGTCGAGATATTTGTTACTCCAATGGATGGAAGCCTTATCATTATGGAACATAGTTTGTTGTCGATATTTTTGTTACCCAAATGGATGGTAGCCTTGTCATTATGGAGGGTAGTCTGTTGTCGAGATTTTTGTTACTCCAATGGATTGTAGCCTTGTCATTATGGAAGGTAGTTTGTTGTTCAGGTTTTTTTTACTCCAATGGATGGTAGCCTTGTTATTATGGAAGGTTGTATTTTTTCGAGATTTTTGTTACTCCAGTGGATGGTAGCCTTGTCATTATTGAAGGTAGTCTTTTATCGATATCTTTGTTACTCCAATGGATGATAGCCTTGTCATTATGGAAGGTAGTCTGTTATCGATATTTTTGTTACCCCAATGGATGGTAGCTATGTAATTAGGGAAAGTAGTCTGTTGTCGAGATTTTTGTTACACCAATGGATGGTAGCCTTGTCATTATGGAATGAACTTTGTTGTTGAGATTTCTGTTACTCCAATGGATTGTAGCCTTGTCATTATTGAAGGTAGTCTGTTGTTCAAATTTTTGTTACTCCAATGGAAGGTAGCCTTGTCATTATGAAAGGTAGTTTGTTGTCGATATTTTTGTTATTCCAATGGATGGTAACCTTTTCATTATGGAAGGTAGTCTTTTGTCAAGATTTTTTTTACTCCAATGGATGGTAGACTTGTCACTATTGAAGGTAGTTTGTTGTCGATATCTCTGTTACTCCAATGGATGATAGCCTTGTCATTATGCAAGGTAGTTAGTTGTTCATATTTTTCTTACTCCAATGGATGGTAGCCTTGTCATTACAGAATGTAGTCTATAGTCGAGATTTTTGTTATTCCAATGGATGGTAGGCTTGTCATTAAGGAAGGTAGTCGGTCTTTGAGATTTCTGTTACTCCAATGGATGGTAGCCTTGTCATTATGGAAGGTAGTCCGTTGTTCAGATTTTTGTTACTCCATGGGATGGTAGCCTTGTCATTATGGAAGGTAGTCTATTGTCTAGATTTTTTTTACCGCAATGGATGGTAGCCTTCTTATTATAGAAGGTAGTATTTTGTCGAGATTTTTGTTACTCCAATGGATGGTAGCCTTGTCATTATTGAAGGTAGTATGTTGTCGATATTTTTGTTACTCCAATGGATGATAGCCTTGTCATTATGGAAGGTAGTCTATTGTCAAGATTTTTTTTACTCCAATGGATGGAAGCCTTATCATTATGGAACATAGTTTTTTGTCGTTATTTTTGTTAACCAAATGGATGGTAGCCTTGTCATTATGGAAGGTAGTATGTTGTCGAGATTTTTGTTACTCCCATGGATTGTAGCCTTGTCATTATGGAAGGTAGTTAATTGTTCAGATTTTTGTTACTCCAATGGATGGTAGCCTTGTTATTATGGATGGTTGTATTTTGTCTAGATTTTTGTTACTCCAATGGATGTTAGCCTTGTCATTATTGAAGGTAGTCTTTTATCGATATCTTTGTTACTCCAATGGATGATAGCCTTGTCATTATGGAAGGTAGTCTGTTGTCGATTGTTTTGTTACTCCAATGAATGGTAGCCTTGTCATTATGGAAAGTAGTTTGTCGTTGAGATTTCTGTTACTCCAATGGATTGTAGACTTGCCATTATGGAAGGTAGTCTATTGTTCAGATTTTTGTTACTCCAATGGATGGTAGCCTTGTCATTATGGAAGGGAGTCTGTTGTCGAGATTTTTGTTATTCCAATGGATGGTAACCTTGTTATTGTGGAAGGTATTATTTTGCCAAGATTTTTGTTACTCTAATGGATGGTAGCCTTATCATTATGAAAGGTAGTCTGTTGTCGAGATTTTTGTTACACCAATGGAAGGTATCTTTGTCATTATGGAAGGTAGTCTGTTGTCGACAATTTATTTATTCCATTGGATTGTAGCCATGTCATTATCGAAGGTAGTTTTTTGTTCAGATTTTTGTTACTCCAATGGATGGTAACCTTATCATTATGGAAGATAGTCTGTTGTCGAGACTTTTGTTATTCTATTGGATGGTAGCCTTGTCATTATGGAAGGTTGTCTGTTGTCGAGATTTTTGTTATTCCAATGGATGGTAACCTTGTCATTATGGAAGGTAGTCTTTTGTCGAGATTTTTGTTACTCCAATGGATGGTAGCCTTATCATTATGGAATGTAGTTTGTCGTTCAGATTTCTGTTACTCCAATGGATTGTAGCATTGTCATTATGGAAGGTAATCTGTTGTTCAGATTTTTTTTACTCCAATGGATGGTAGAATTGTTATTATGGAAGGTTTTATTTTGTCGAGATTATTGTTACTCCAACGGATGGTGATCTTGTCATTATTGAAGCTAGTCTGTTGTCGATATCTTTGTTACTCCAATGGATGATAGCCTTGTCATTATGGAAGGTAGTTTGTTGTCGATACATTTGTTACTCCAATGAATGGTAGCCTTGTCATTATGAAAGGTAGTTTGTCATTGAGATTTTTGTTACTACAAGGGATTGTATCCTTGCCATTATGGAAGGCAGTCTGTTGTTCAGATTTTTGTTACTCCAATGGATGGTAGCCATGTCATAATGGAAGGGAGTCTGTTGTCGAGCATTTTGTTATTCCAATGGATGGTAGCCTTGTTATTATGGAAGGTACGCTGTTGTTCAAATTTTTGTTACTCCAATGGAAGGTAGCCTTGTCATTATGGAAGTTAGTCTGTTGTCGTCAATTTTTTTATTCCATTGGATGGTAGCCTTGTCATTATGGAAGGTAGTTTGTTGTCGATATTTTTTTTATTCCAATGAATGGTAACCTTGTCATTATGGAAGGTAGTCTTTTGTCGAGATTTTTGTTACTCCAATGGATGGTAGACTTGTGATTATTGAAGGTAGTCTGTTGTCGATATCTCTGTCACTCCAACGGATGATAGCCTTGTCATTATGCAAGGTAGTCTGTTGTTCATATTTTTCTTACTCCAATGGATGGTAGCCTTGTCATTATGGAAGGTAGTATGTTGTTCAGATTTTTGTTACTCCAATGGATGGTAGCCTTGTCATTAAGGAAGGTAGTCTATTGTCTAGAATTTTGTTATTCCAATGGATGATAGCCTTGTCATTATGGAAGGCAGTCTGTTTTCGAGATTTTTGTTACTCCAATGGATGGTAGCCTTATCATTATGGAAGGTAGTCTGTTATCGAGATTTTTATTACTCCAATGGATGGTATCCTTGTAATTATGGAAGGTAGTCTGTTGTTGAGACTTTTGTTACACCAATGGATGGTAGCCTTGTCATTATGCAATGTAGTTTTCCGTTCAGATTTCTGTTACTCCAATGGATTGTAGCCTTGTCATTATGGAAGGTAGTCTGTTGTTCAAATTTTTGTTACTCCAATGGAGGGTAGCCTTGTCATTATGGAAGGTAGTCTGTTGTCGACAATTTTTTTATTCCATTGGACGGTAGCCTTGTCATTATGGAAGGTAGTTTGTTGTCGGTATTTTTTTATTCCAATGGATGGTAACCTTGTCATTATGGAAGGTAGTCTTTTGTCGAGTGTTTTGTTACTCCAATGGATGGTAGACTTGTCATTATTGAAGGTAGTCTGTTATCGATATCTCTGTTACTCCAATGGATGATAGCCTTTTCATTATGCAAGGTAGTCTGTTGTTCATATTTTTCTTACTCTAATGGATGGTAGCCTTGTCATTATGGAAGGTAGTCTGTCGTTGAGATTTCTGTTACTCCAATGGATGGTAGCCTTGTCATTATGGAAGGTAGTTTGTCGGTGAGATTTCTGTTACTCTAATGTATTGTAGCCTTGTCATTATGGAAGGTAGTATGTTGTTCATATTTTTTTTACACCAATGTATGGTAGCCTTATCATTATGGAAGGTAGTCTATTGTCCAGATTTTGTTATTCCAATGGATGATGGCCTTGTCATTATGGAAGGTAGTTTGTTGTCGAGATTTTTGTTACTCCAATGGATAAAAGCCTTATGATTATGGAAGGTAGTCTGTTATAGATATTTTTGTTACCCCAATGGATGGTAGCCTTGTAATTAGGGAAAGTAGTCTGTTGTCGATATTTTTGTAATTCCAATGGATGGTAGACTTGTCATTAAGGAAGGTAGTCGGTCTTTGAGATTTCTGTTACTCCAATGGATGGTAGCCTTGTCATTATGGAAGGTAGTCCGTTGTTCAGATTTTTGTTACTCCAATGGATGGTAGCCTTGTCATTATGGAAGGTAGTCTATTGTCTAGATTTTTTTACTGCAATGGATGGTAGCCTTCTTATTATGGAAGGTAGTATTTTGTCGAGATTTTTGTTACTCCAATGGATGGTAGCCTTGCCTTTATTGAAGGTAGTATGTTGTCGATATTTTTGTTACTCCAATGGATGATAGCCTTGTCATTATGGAAGGTAGTTTGTTTTCGAGATTTTTGTTACTCCAATGGATGGAAGCCTTATCATTATGGAACATAGTTTGTTTTCGAGATTTTTGTTACCCAAATGGATGGTAGCCTTGTAATTATGGAAGGTAGTCTGTTGTCGAGATTTTTGTTACACCAATGAATGGTAGAATTGTCATTATGGAATGTAGTTTGCCGTTCAAATTTTTGTTACTCCAATGGATTGTAGCCTTGTCATTATGGAAGGTAGACTGTTGTTCAAATTTTTGTTACTCCAATGGAAGGTAGCCTTGTCTTTATGGAAAGTAGTCTGTTCTCGAATTTTTTTTATTCCATTGGAGGGAGCCTTGTCATTATTAAAGGTAGTTTGTTGTCGAGATTTTTGTTACTCCAATGGATGGTAGACTTGTCATTATTGAAGGTAGTCTGTTGTCGATATCTCTGTTACTCCAATGGATGATAGCCTTTTCATTATGTAAGGTAGTCTGTTGTTCATATTTTTCTTACTACAATGGACGGTAGCCTTGTCATTATGGAAGGTAGTCGATCATTGAGATTTTTGTTACTCCAATGGATGGTAGCCTTGTCATTATGGAAGGTAGTTTGTTGTTCTTATTTTTGTTACTCCAATGGATGGTAGCCTTGTCATTATGGAAGGTAGTCTATTGTCTAGATTTTTGTTATTCCAATGGATGGTAGCCTTGTCATTATGGAAGGTAGTTGTCTTTGAGATTTCTGTTACTTCAATGGATGGTAGCCTTGTCATTATGGAAGGTAGTCTGTTGTTCAGATTTTTGTTACTCCAATGGATGATAGCCTTGTCATTATGGAAGGTAGTCTATCGTTGAGATTTCTGTTACTCCAATGGATTTAGCCTTGTCATTATGGGAGGTAGTCTGTCGTTGAGATTTCTATTACTCCAATGGATTGTAGCCTTGTCATTATGGAAGGTAGTATGTTGTTCAGATTTTTGTTACTCCAATGGATGGTAGCCTTGTCATTATGGAAGGTAGTCTATTGTCTAGATTTTTGTTATTCCAATGGATTGTAGCCTTATCATTATGGAAGGTAGTCTATTGTCTAGATTTTTGTTATTCCAATGGATGGTAGCCTTGTCATTATTGAAGGTAGTCGGTCATTGAGATTTCTGTTACACCAATGGATGGTAGCCTTGTCATTATGGAAGGTAGTCTGTTGTTCAGATTTTAGTTACTCCAATGGATTATAGCCTTGTTATAATGCAAGGTAGTCTATTGTCGAGATTTTTGTTATTCCAATGGATGGTAGCCTTATCATTATAGAATGTAGGCTATTGTCGAGATTTTTGTTATTCCAGTGGATGGTAGCCATGTCATTATGGAAGGTAGTCTGTTGTCGACAATTTTTTTTTTCCATTAGACGGTAGCCTTGTCATTATGGAAGGTAGTTTGTTGTCGATATTTTTTTATTCCAATGGATGGTAACCTTGTCATTATGGAAGGTACTCTTTTGTCTAGATTTTTGTTACTACAATGAATGGTAGAATTGTCATTATTTAAGGTAGTCTGTTGTCGATATCTCTGTTACTCCAATGGATGATAGCCTTTTCATTATGCAATGTAGTCTATTGTTCATATTTTTCGAACTCCAATGGATGGTAGCCTTGTCATTATGGAAGGTAGCCGATCATTGAAATTTTGGTTACTCCAATGGATGGTAGCCTTGTCATTATGGAAGGTAGTCTATTGTCTAGATTTTTGTTATTCCAATGGATGGTAGCCTTGTAATTATGGAAGGTAAACTGTTGTTCATATTTTTCGAACTCCAATGGATGGTAGCCTTGTCATTATGGAAGGTAGTCGGTCGTTGAGATTTCTATTACTCCAATGGATGGTAGCCTTGTCATTATGGAAGGTAGTCTGTTGTTCAGATTTTTGTTACTCCAATAGATTATAGCCTTGTCATTATGCAAGGTAGTTTGTTGTTCATATTTTTCTTACTCCAATGGATGGTAGCCTGATCATTATAGAATGTAGTCTAATGTCGATATTTTTGTTATTCCAATGGATGGTAGCCTTGTCATTATGGAAGGTAGTTTGTCGTTGAGATTTCTATTACTCCAATGGATTGTAGCTTTGTCATTATGGAAGGTAGTATGTTGTTCAGATATTTGTTACTCCAATGGATGGTAGCCTTGTCATTATGGAAGGTAGTCTATTGTCTAGATTTTTGTTATTCCAATGGATGGTAGCCGTGTCATTATGGAAGGTAGTCTATTGTCTAGATTTTTGTTATTCCAATGGATAGTAGCCTTGTCATTATTGAAGGTAGTCGGTCGTTGAGATTTCTGTTACTCCAATGGATGGTAGCCTTGTCATTATGGAAGGTAGTTTGTTGTTCAGATTTTTGTTACTCCAATGGATTATAGCCTTGTCATTATGCAAGGTAGTCTGTTGTTTATATTTTTCTTACTCCAATGGATGGTAGCCTTATCATTATAGAATGTATTCTATTGTCGAGATTTTTGTTATTCCAATGGATGGTAGCCTTGTCATTATAGAAGGTAGTCTGTTGTCGACAATTTTTTATTCCATTGGATGGTAGCCTTGTCATTATGGAAGGTAGTTTGTTGTCGATATTTTTGTTATTCCAATGGATGATAGCCTTTTCATTATGCAAGGTAGTATGTTGCTCATATTTTTAGTACTCCAATGGATGATAGCCTTGTCATTATGGAAGGTAGTCGGTCTTTGAAATTTCTGTTACTCCAATGGATGGTAGCCTTGTCATTATGGAAGGTAGTTTGTTGTTAATATTTTTGTTAATCCAATGGATGGCAGCCTTGTCATTATGGAAGGTAGTCTATTGTCTAGATTTTTGTTATTCCAATGGATGGTAGCCTTGTCATTATGGAAGGTAATTGTCTTTGAGATTTCTGTTACTTAAATGGATGGTAGCCTTGTCATTATGGAAGGTAGTTTATTGTTCAGATTTTTGTTACTCCAATGGATGATAGCCTTGTCATTATGGAAGGTAGTCTGTCATTGAGATTTCTGTTACTCCAATGGATGGTAGCCTTGTCATTATGGAAGGTAGTCTGGTTTTCATATTTTTTGTTACTTCAATGGATTATAGCCTTGTCATTATGCAAGGTAGTTTGTTGTTCATATTTTTCTTACTCCAATGGATGGTAGCCTTGTCATTATAGAATGTAGTCTATTGTCGATATTTTTGTTATTCCAATGGATGGTAGCCTTGTCATTATGGAAGGTAGTCGGTCTATGAGATTTCTGTTACTCGAATGGATGGTAGCATTGTCATTATGGAAGGTAGTTTGTTGTTCAGATTTTTGTTACTCCAATGGATGGTAGCCTTGTCATTAAGGAAGGTAGTCTATTGTCATGATTTTTGTTACTCCAATGGATGATAGCCTTGTCATTATGGAAGGTAGTCTATTGTCGATATTTTTGTTATTCCAATGGATGATAGCCTTTTCATTATGCAAGGTAGTATGTTGCTCATATTTTTAGTACTCCAATGGATGATAGCCTTGTCATTATGGAAGGTAGTCGGTCTTTGAAATTTCTGTTACTCCAATGGATGGTAGCCTTGTCATTATGGAAGGTAGTTTGTTGTTAATATTTTTGTTAATCCAATGGATGGCAGCCTTGTCATTATGGAAGGTAGTCTATTGTCTAGATTTTTGTTATTCCAATGGATGGTAGCCTTGTCATTATGGAAGGTAATTGTCTTTGAGATTTCTGTTACTTAAATGGATGGTAGCCTTGTCATTATGGAAGGTAGTTTATTGTTCAGATTTTTGTTACTCCAATGGATGATAGCCTTGTCATTATGGAAGGTAGTCTGTCATTGAGATTTCTGTTACTCCAATGGATGGTAGCCTTGTCATTATGGAAGGTAGTCTGGTTTTCATATTTTTTGTTACTTCAATGGATTATAGCCTTGTCATTATGCAAGGTAGTTTGTTGTTCATATTTTTCTTACTCCAATGGATGGTAGCCTTGTCATTATAGAATGTAGTCTATTGTCGATATTTTTGTTATTCCAATGGATGGTAGCCTTGTCATTATGGAAGGTAGTCGGTCTATGAGATTTCTGTTACTCGAATGGATGGTAGCATTGTCATTATGGAAGGTAGTTTGTTGTTCAGATTTTTGTTACTCCAATGGATGGTAGCCTTGTCATTAAGGAAGGTAGTCTATTGTCATGATTTTTGTTACTCCAATGGATGATAGCCTTGTCATTATGGAAGGTAGTCTATTGTCGAGATTTTTGTTACTCCAATGGATGGTAGCCTTATCATTATGGAAGGTAGTAGGTTATTGAGATTTTTGTTACCCCAATGGATGGTAGCCTTGTAATTAGGGAAGGTAGTCTGTTGTCGAGATTTTTGCTACACCAATGGATGGTAGCCTTGTCATTATGGAATGTAGTTTGTCGTTGAGATTTATGTTACTCCAAGGGATTGTAGCCTTGTCATTATGGAATTTAGTCTGTTGTTCAAATTTTTGTTACTCCAATGGATGGTAGCCTTGTCATTATGGAAGGTAGTTTGTTGTCGATATTTTTGTTATTCCAATGGATGGTAACCTTGTCATTATGGAAGGTAGTCTTTTGTCGAGATTTTTGTTACTCCAATGGATGGTAAACTTGTCACTATTGAAGGTAGTTTGTTGTCGATATCTCTGTTACTCCAATGGATGATAGCCTTGCCATTATGCAAGGTAGTCAGTTGTTCATATTTTTGTTACTCCAATGGATGGTAGCCATGTCATTATAGAAGGTAGTCTATTGTCGAGATTTTGGTTATTCCAATGGATGGTATCCTTATCATTATGGAAGGTAGTCGGTCGTTGAGATTTCTGTTACTCCAATGGATCGTAGCCTTGTCATTAAGGAATGTAGTCTGACGTTCAAATTTTTGTTACTCCATTGGATGGTAGCCTTGTCATTATGGAAGGTAGTCTATTGTCTAGATTTTTGTTATTCCAATGGATGGTAGCCTTGTCATTATGGAAGGTAGTCTATTGTCTAGATTTTTTTTATTCCAATGGATAGTAGCCTTGTCATTATTGAAGGTAGTCGGTCGTTGAGATTTCAGTTACTCCAATGGATGGTAGCCTTGTCATTATGGAAGGTAGTCTGTTGTTCAGATTTTTTTTACACAAATGTATGGTAGCCTTATCATTATGGAAGGTAGTCTATTGTCCAAATTTTTGTTATTCCAATAGATGATGGCCTTGTCATTATGGAAGGTAGTATGTTGTCAAGATTTTTGCTACTCCAATGGATGGTAGCCTTATGATTATGGAAGGTAGTCTGTTATAGATATTTTTGTTACCCCAATGGATGGTAGCCTTGTAATTAGGGAAAGTAGTCTGTTGTCGATATTTTTGTAATTCCAATGGATGGTAGACTTGTCATTAAGGAAGGTAGTCGGTCTTTGAGATTTCTGTTACTCCAATGGATGGTAGCCTTGTCATTATGGAAGGTAGTTCGTTGTTCATATTTTTGTTACTCCAATGGATGGTAGCCTTGTCATTATGGAAGGTAGTCTATTGTCTAGATTTTTGTTACTCCCATGGATTGTAGCCTTGTCATTATGGAAGGTAGTTTGTTGTTCAGATTTTTGTTACTCCAATGGAAGGTAGCCTTATTATTATGGAAGGTTGTATTTTGTCTAGATTTTTGTTACTCCAATGGATGTTAGCCTTGTCATTATTGAAGGTAGTCTTTTATCGATATCTTTGTTACTCCAATGGATGATAGCCTTGTCATTATGGAAGGTAGTCTGTTGTCGATTGTTTTTTTACTCCAATGAATGGTAGCCTTGTCATTATGGAAGGTAGTCTGTCGTTGAGATTTCTGTTACTCCAATGGATTGTAGCCTTGCCATTATGGAAGGTAGTCTATTGTTCAGATTTTTGTTACTCCAATGGATGGTAGCCTTATCATTATGAAAGGTAGTCTGTTGTCGAGATTTTTTTACACCAATGGATGGTAACCTTGTTATTGTGGAAGGTAGTCTGTTGTCGACAATTTTTTTATTCCATTGGATTTTAGCCATGTCATTATCGAAGGTAGTTTTTTGTTCAAATTTTTGTTACTCCAATGGATGGTAACCTTATCATTATGGAAGATAGTTTGTTGTCGAGACTTTTTTTATTCCATTGGATGGTAGCCTTGTCATTATGGAAGGTTGTCTGTTGTCGAGATTTTTGTTATTCCAATGGATGGTAACCTTGTCATTATGGAAGGTAGTCTTTTGTCGAGATTTTTGTTACTCCAATGGATGGTAGCCTTATCATTATGGAATGTAGTTTGTCCTTGAGATTTCTGTTACTCCAATGGATTGTAGCATTGTCATTATGGAACGTAGTCTGTTGTTCAGATTTTTTTTACTCCAATGGATGGTAGAATTGTTATTATGGAAGGTTTTATTTTGTCGAGATTATTGTTACTCCAACGGATGGTGATCTTGTCATTATTGAAGCTAGTCTGTTGTCGATATCTTTGTACTCCAATGGATGATAGCATTGTCATTATGGAAGGTAGTTTGTTGTCGATACATTTGTTACTCCAATGAATGGTAGCCTTGTCATTATGAAAGGTAGTTTGTCATTGAGATTTTTGTTACTACAACGGATTGTAGCCTTGCCATTATGGAAGGAAGTCTGTTGTTCAGATTTTTGTTACTCCAATGGATGGAAGCCTTGTCATAATGGAAGGGAGTCTGTTGTCGAGCATTTTTTTATTCCAATGGATGGTAGCCTTGTTATTATGGAAGGTACGCTGTTGTTCAAATTTTTTTTACTCCAATGGAAGGTAGCCTTGTCATTATGGAAGTTAGTCTGTTGTCGTCAATTTTTTTATTCCATTGGATGGTAGCCTTGTCATTATGGAAGGTAGTTTTTTGTCGATATTTTTTTTATTCCAATGAATGGTAACCTTTTCATTATGGAAGGTAGTCTTTTGTCGAGATTTTTGTTACTCCAATGGATGGTAGACTTGTGATTATTGAAGGTAGTCTGTTGTCGATATCTCTGTTACTCCAACGGATGATAGCCTTGTCATTATGCAAGGTAGTCTGTTGTTCATATTTTTCTTACTCCAATGGATGGTAGCCTTGTCATTATGGAAGGTAGTATGTTGTTCAGATTTTTGTTACTCCAATGGATGGTAGCCTTGTCATAAAGGAAGGTAGTCTATTGTCTAGAATTTTGTTATTCCAATGGATGATAGCCTTGTCATTATGGAAGGTAGTCTGTTTTCGAGATTTTTGTTACTCCAATGGATGGTAGCCTTATCATTATGGAAGGTAGTCTGTTATCGAGATTTTTATTACTCTAATGGATGGTATCCTTGTAATTAAGGAGGGTAGTCTGTTGTCGAGATTTTTGTTACACCAATGGATGGTAGCCTTGTCATTATGGAATGTAGTTTGCCATTCAGATTTCTGTTACTCCAATGGATTGTAGCCTTGTCATTATGGAAGGTAGTCTGTTGTTCAAATTTTTGTTACTCCAATGGAGAGTAGCCTTGTCATTATGGAAGGTAGTCTGTTGTCGACAATTTTTTTATTCCATTGGAAGGTAGCCTTGTCATTATGGAAGGTAGTTTGTTGTCGATTTTTTTTATTCCAATGGATGGTAACCTTGTCATTATGGAAGGTAGTCTTTTGTCGAGTGTTTTGTTACTCCAATGGATGGTAGACTTGTCATTATTGAAGGTAGTCTGTTGTCGATATCTCTGTTACTCCAATGGATGATAGCCTTTTCATTATGCAAGGTAGTCTGTTGTTCATATTTTTCTTACTCTAATGGATGGTAGCCTTGTCATTATGGAAGGTAGTCGGTCGTTGAGATTTCTGTTACTCCAATGGATGGTAGCCTTGTCATTATAGAAGGTAGTTTGTTGTTCAGATTTTTGTTACTCCAATGGATGGTAGCCTTGTCATTATAGAAGGTAGTCTATTGTCTAGATTTTTGTTATTCCAATGGATGGTAGCCTTGTCATTATGTAAGGTAGTTATCTTTGAGATTTCTGTTACTTCAATGTATGGTAGCCTTGTCATTATGGAAGGTAGTCTGTCGTTGAGATTTCTGTTACTCCAATGGATTGTAGCCTTGTCATTATGGAAGGTAGTCTGTCGGTGAGATTTCTGTTACTCTAATGGATTGTAGCCTTGTCATTATGGAAGGTAGTATGTTGTTCAGATTTTTTTTACACCAATGTATGGTAGCCTTATCATTATGGAAGGTAGTCTATTGTCCAGATTTTTGTTATTCCAATGGATGATGGCCTTGTCATTATGGAAGGTAGTTTGTTGTCGAGATTTTTGTTACTCCAATGGATGGTAGCCTTATGATTATGGAAGGTAGTCTGTTATAGATATTTTTGTTACCCCAATGGATGGTAGCCTTGTAATTAGGGAAAGTAGTCTGTTGTCGATATTTTTGTAATTCCAATGGATGGTAGACTTGTCATTAAGGAAGGTAGTCGGTCTTTGAGATTTCTGTTACTCCAATGGATGGTAGCCTTGTCATTATGGAAGGTAGTCTGTTGTTCAGATTTTTGTTACTCCAATGGATGGTAGCCTTGTCATTATGGAAGGTAGTCTATTGTCTAGATTTTTTTACTGCAATGGATGGTAGCCTTCTTTTTATGGAAGGTAGTATTTTGTCGAGATTTTTGTTACTCCAATGGATGGTAGCCTTGCCATTATTGAAGGTAGTATGTTGTCGATATTTTTGTTACTCCAATGGATGATAGCCTTGTCATTATGGAAGGTAGTTTGTTTTCGAGATTTTTGTTACTCCAATGGATGGAAGCCTTATCATTATGGAACATAGTTTGTTTTCGAGATTTTTGTTACCCAAATGGATGGTAGCCTTGTAATTATGGAAGGTAGTCTGTTGTCGAGATTTTTGTTACACCAATGAATGGTAGAATTGTCATTATGGAATGTAGTTTGCCATTCAAATTTTTGTTACTCCAATGGATTGTAGCCTTGTCATTATGGAAGGTAGTCTGTTGTTCAAATTTTTGTTACTCCAATGGAAGGTAGCCTTGTCATTATGGAAAGTAGTCTGTTCTCGAATTTTTTTTATTCCATTGGAGGGAGCCTTGTCATTATTGAAGGTAGTTTGTTGTCGAGATTTTTGTTACTCCAATGGATGGTAGACTTGTCATTATTGAAGGTAGTTTGTGGTCGATATCTCTGTTACTCCAATGGATGATAGCCTTTTCATTATGTAAGGTAGTCTGTTGTTCATATTTTCCTTACTACAAGGGACGGTAGCCTTGTCATTATGGAAGGTAGTCGGTCATTGAGATTTTTGTTACTCCAATGGATGGTAGCCTTGTCATTATGGAAGGTAGTTTGTTGTTCTTATTTTTGTTACTCCAATGGATGGTAGCCTTGTCATTATGGAAGGTAGTCTATTGTCTAGATTTTTGTTATTCCAATGGATGGTAGCCTTGTCATTATGGAAGGTAGTTGTCTTTGAGATTTCTGTTACTTCAACGGATGGTAGCCTTGTCATTATGGAAGGTAGTCTGTTGTTCAGATTTTTGTTACTCCAATGGATGATAGCCTTGTCATTATGGAAGGTAGTCTATCGTTGAGATTTCTGTTATTCCAATGGATGGTAGCCTTATCATTATGGAAGGTAGTCTATTGTCTAGATTTTTGTTATTCCAATGGATGGTAGCCTTGTCATTATTGAAGGTAGTCGGTCGTTGAGATTTCTGTTACACCAATGGATGGTAGCCTTGTCATTATGGAAGGTAGTCTGTTGTTCAGATTTTAGTTACTCCAATGGATTATAGCCTTGTCATAATGCAAGGTAGTCTGTTGTCGAGATTCTTGTTATTCCAATGGATGGTAGCCTTATCATTATAGAATGTAGGCTATTGTCGAGATTTTTGTTATTCCAGTGGATGGTAGCCATGTCATTATGGAAGGTAGTCTGTTTTCGACAATTTTTTTATTCCATTGGACGGTAGCCTTGTCATTATGGAAGGTAGTTTGTTGTCGATATTTTTTTATTCCAATGGATGGTAACCTTGTCATTATGGAAGGTACTCTTTTGTCTAGATTTTTGTTACTATAATGGATGGTAGAATTGTCATTATTTAAGGTAGTCTGTTGTCGATATCTCTGTTACTCCAATGGATGATAGCCTTTTCATTATGCAAGGTAGTCTATTGTTCATATTTTTCGAACTCCAATGGATGGTAGCCTTGTCATTATGGAAGGTAGTCGATCGTTGAAATTTCGGTTACTCCAATGGATGGTAGCCTTGTCATTATGGAAGGTAGTTTGTTGTTAAGATTTTTGTAACTCCAATGGATGGTAGCCTTGTCATTATGGAAGGTAGTCTATTGTCTAGATTTTTGTTATTCCAATGGATGGTAGCCTTGTAATTATGGAAGGTAAACTATTGTTCATATTTTTCGAACTCCAATGGATGGTAGCCTTGTCATTATGGAAGGTAGTCGGTCGTTGAGATTACTATTACTCCAATGGATGGTAGCCTTGTCATTATGGAAGGTAGTCTGTTGTTCAGATTTTTGTTACTCCAATAGATTATAGCCTTGTCATTATGCAAGGTAGTTTGTTGTTCATATTTTTCTTACTCCAATGGATGGTAGCCTTATCATTATAGAATGTAGTCTAATGTCGAGATTTTTGTTATTCCAATGGATGGTAGCCTTGTCATTATGGAAGGTAGTTTGTCGTTGAGATTTCTATTACTCCAATGGATTGTAGCTTTGTCATTATGGAAGGTAGTATGTTGTTCAGATTTTTGTTACTCCAATGGATGGTAGCCTTGTCATTATGGAAGGTAGTCTATTGTCTAGATTTTTGTTACCCCAATGGATGGTAGCCTTGTAATTAGGGAAAGTAGTCTGTTGTCGATATTTTTGTAATTCCAATGGATGGTAGACTTGTCATTAAGGAAGGTAGTCGGTCTTTGAGATTTCTGTTACTCCAATGGATGGTAGCCTTGTCATTATGGAAGGTAGTCCGTTGTTCAGATTTTTGTTACTCCAATGGATTATAGCCTTGTCATTATGCAAGGTAGTCTGTTGTTTATATTTTTCTTACTCCAATGGATGGTAGCCGTATCATTATAGAATGTATTCTATTGTAAAGATTTTTGTTATTCCAATGGATGGTAGCCTTGTCATTATAGAAGGTAGTCTGTTGTCGACAATTTTTTATTCCATTGGACGGTAGCCTTGTCATTATGGAAGGTAGTTTGTTGTCGATATTTTTGTTATTCCAATGGATGATAGCTTTTTCCTTATGTAAGGTAGTCTGTTGTTCATATTTTTCTTACTACAAGGGACGGTAGCCTTGTCATTATGGAAGGTAGTCGGTCATTGAGATTTTTGTTACTCCAATGGATGGTAGCCTTGTCATTATGGAAGGTAGTTTGTTGTTCTTATTTTTGTTACTCCAATGGATGGTAGCCTTGTCATTATGGAAGGTAGTCTATTGTCTAGATTTTTGTTATTCCAATGGATGGTAGCCTTGTCATTATGGAAGGTAGTTGTCTTTGAGATTTCTGTTACTTCAACGGATGGTAGCCTTGTCATTATGGAAGGTAGTCTGTTGTTCAGATTTTTGTTACTCCAATGGATGATAGCCTTGTCATTATGGAAGGTAGTCTATCGTTGATATTTCTGTTACTCCAATGGATTGTAGCCTTGTCATTATGGAAGGTAGTCTGTCGTTGAGATTTCTATTACTCCAATGGATTGTAGCCTTGTCATTATGGAAGGTAGTATGTTGTTCAGATTTTTGTTACTCCAATGGATGGTAGCCTTGTCATTATGGAAGGTAGTCTATCGTTGAGATTTCTGTTATTCCAATGGATGGTAGCCTTATCATTATGGAAGGTAGTCTATTGTCTAGATTTTTATTATTCCAATGGATGGTAGCCTTGTCATTATTGAAGGTAGTCGGTCGTTGAGATTTCTGTTACACCAATGGATGGTAGCCTTGTCATTATGGAAGGTAGTCTGTTGTTCAGATTTTAGTTACTCCAATGGATTATAGCCTTGTCATAATGCAAGGTAGTCTGTTGTCGAGATTCTTGTTATTCCAATGGATGGTAGCCTTATCATTATAGAATGTAGGCTATTGTCGAGATTTTTGTTATTCCAGTGGATGGTAGCCATGTCATTATGGAAGGTAGTCTGTTTTCGACAATTTTTTTATTCCATTGGACGGTAGCCTTGTCATTATGGAAGGTAGTTTGTTGTCGATATTTTTTTATTCCAATGGATGGTAACCTTGTCATTATGGAAGGTACTCTTTTGTCTAGATTTTTGTTACTATAATGGATGGTAGAATTGTCATTATTTAAGGTAGTCTATTGTCGATATCTCTGTTACTCCAATGGATGATAGCCTTTTCATTATGCAAGGTAGTCTATTGTTCATATTTTTCGAACTCCAATGGATGGTAGCCTTGTCATTATGGAAGGTAGTCGATCGTTGAAATTTCGGTTACTCCAATGGATGGTAGCCTTGTCATTATGGAAGGTAGTTTGTTGTTAAGATTTTTGTAACTCCAATGGATGGTAGCCTTGTCATTATGGAAGGTAGTCTATTGTCTAGATTTTTGTTATTCCAATGGATGGTAGCCTTGTAATTATGGAAGGTAAACTATTGTTCATATTTTTCGAACTCCAATGGATGGTAGCCTTGTCATTATGGAAGGTAGTCGGTCGTTGAGATTACTATTACTCCAATGGATGGTAGCCTTGTCATTATGGAAGGTAGTCTGTTGTTCAGATTTTTGTTACTCCAATAGCTTATAGCCTTGTCATTATGCAAGGTAGTTTGTTGTTCATATTTTGTCTTACTCCAATGGATGGTAGCCTTATCATTATAGAATGTAGTCTAATGTCGAGATTTTTGTTATTCCAATGGATGGTAGCCTTGTCATTATGGAAGGTAGTTTGTCGTTGAGATTTCTATTACTCCAATGGATTGTAGCTTTGTCATTATGGAAGGTAGTATGTTGTTCAGATTTTTGTTACTCCAATGGATGGTAGCCTTGTCATTATGGAAGGTAGTCTATTGTCTAGATTTTTGTTATTCCAATGGACGGTAGCCTTGTCATTATGGAAGGTAGTTTGTTGTCGATATTTTTGTTATTCCAATGGATGATAGCCTTTTCATTATGTAAGGTAGTCTGTTGTTCATATTTTTCTTACTACAAGGGACGGTAGCCTTGTCATTATGGAAGGTAGTCGGTCATTGAGATTTTTGTTACTCCAATGGATGGTAGCCTTGTCATTATGGAAGGTAGTTTGTTGTTCTTATTTTTGTTACTCCAATGGATGGTAGCCTTGTCATTATGGAAGGTAGTCTATTGTCTAGATTTTTGTAATTCCAATGGATGGTAGCCTTGTCATTATGGAAGGTAGTTGTCTTTGAGATTTCTGTTACTTCAACGGATGGTAGCCTTGTCATTATGGATGGTAGTCTGTTGTTCAGATTTTTGTTACTCCAATGGATGATAGCCTTGTTATTATGGAAGGTAGTCTATCGTTGATATTTCTGTTACTCCAATGGATTGTAGCCTTGTCATTTTGGAAGGTAGTCTATCGTTGAGATTTCTATTACTCCAATGGATTGTAGCCTTGTCATTATGGAAGGTAGTATGTTGTTCAGATTTTTGTTACTCCAATGGATGGTAGCCTTGTCATTATGGAAGGTAGTCTATTGTCTATATTTTTGTTATTCCAATGGATGGTAGCCTTATCATTATGGAAGGTAGTCTATTGTCTAGATTTTTGTTATTCCAATGGATGGTAGCCTTGTCATTATTGAAGGTAGTCGGTCGTTGAGATTTCTGTTACACCAATGGATGGTAGCCTTGTCATTATGGAAGGTAGTCTGTTGTTCAGATTTTAGTTACTCCAATGGATTATAGCCTTGTCATAATGCAAGGTAGTCTGTTGTCGAGATTTTTGTTATTCCAATGGATGGTAGCCTTATCATTATAGAATGTAGGTTATTGTCGAGATTTTTGTTATTCCAGTGGATGGTAGCCATGTCATTATGGAAGGTAGTCTATTTTCGACAATTTTTTTATTCCATTGGACGGTAGCCTTGTCATTATGGAAGGTAGTTTGTTGTCGATATTTTTTTATTCCAATGGATGGTAACCTTGTCATTATGGAAGGTACTCTTTTGTCTAGATTTTTGTTACTACAATGGATGGTAGAATTGTCATTATTTAAGGTAGTCTGTTGTCGATATCTCTGTTACTCCAATGGATGATAGCCTTTTCATTATGCAAGGTAGTCTATTGTTCATATTTTTCGAACTCCAATGGATGGTAGCCTTGTCATTATGGAAGGTAGTCGATCGTTGAAATTTCGGTTACTCCAATGGATGGTAGCCTTGTCATTATGGAAGGTAGTTTGTTGTTAAGATTTTTGTAACTCCAATGGATGGTAGCCTTGTCATTATGGAAGGTAGTCTATTGTCTAGATTTTTGTTATTCCAATGGATGGTAGCCTTGTAATTATGGAAGGTAAACTATTGTTCATATTTTTCGAACTCCAATGGATGGTAGCCTTGTCATTATGGAAGGTAGTCGGTCGTTGAGATTACTATTACTCAAATGGATGGTAGCCTTGTCATTATGGAAGGTAGTCTGTTGTTCAGATTTTTGTTACTCCAATAGATTATAGCCTTGTCATTATGCAAGGTAGTTTGTTGTTCATATTTTTCTTACTCCAATGGATGGTAGCCTTATCATTATAGAATGTAGTCTAATGTCGAGATTTTTGTTATTCCAATGGATGGTAGGCTTGTCATTATGGAAGGTAGTTTGTCGTTGAGATTTCTATTACTCCAATGGATTGTAGCTTTGTCATTATGGAAGGTAGTATGTTGTTCAGATTTTTGTTACTCCAATGGATGGTAGCCTTGTCATTATGGAAGGTAGTCTATTGTCTAGATTTTTGTTATTCCAATGGATGGTAGCCTTGTCATTATGGAAGGTAGTCTATTGTCTAGATTTTTGTTATTCCAATGGATAGTAGCCTTGTCATTATTGAAGGTAGTCGGACGTTGAGATTTCTGTTACTCCAATGGATGGTAGCCTTGTCATTATGGAAGGTAGTTTGTTGTTCAGATTTTTGTTACTCCAATGGATTATAGCCTTGTCATTATGCAAGGTAGTCTGTTGTTTATATTTTTCTTACTCCAATGGATGGTAGCCTTATCATTATAGAATGTATTCTATTGTAAAGATTTTTGTTATTCCAATGGATGGTAGCCTTGTCATTATAGAAGGTAGTCTGTTGTCGACAATTTTTTATTCCATTGGACGGTAGCCTTGTCATTATGGAAGGTAGTTTGTTGTCGATATTATTGTTATTCCAATGGATGATAGCCTTTTCATTATGCAAGGTAGTATGTTGCTCATATTTTTAGTAGTCCAATGGATGATAGCCTTGTCATTATGGAAGGTAGTCGGTCTTTGAAATTTCTGTTACTCCAATGGATGGTAGCCTTGTCATTATGGAAGGTAATTTGTTGTTAATATTTTTGTTAATCCAATGGATGGTAGCCTTGTCATTATGGAAGGTAGTCTATTGTCTAGATTTTTGTTATTCCAATGGATGGTAGCCTTGTCATTATGGAAGGTAATTGTCTTTGAGATTTCTGTTACTTAAATGGATGGTAGCCTTGTCAATATGGACGGTAGTTTATTGTTCAGATTTTTGTTACTCCAATGGATGATAGCCTTGTCATTATGGAAGGTAGTCTGTCATTGAGATTGCTGTTACTCCAATGGATGGTAGCCTTGTCATTATGGAAGGTAGTCTGTTTTTCATATTTTTTGTTACTCCAATGGATTATAGCCTTGTCATTATGCAAGGTAGTTTGTTGTTCATATTTTTCTTACTCCAATGGATGGTAGCCTTGTCATTATAGAATGTAGTCTATTGTCGATATTTTTGTTATTCCAATGGATGGTAGCCTTGTCATTATGGAAGGTAGTCGGTCTATGAGATTTCTGTTACTCGAATGGATGGTAGCATTGTCATTATGGAAGGTAGTTTGTTGTTCAGATTTTTGTTACTCCAATGGATGGTAGCCTTGACATTAAGGAAGGTAGTCTATTGTCATGATTTTTGTTACTCCAATGGATGATAGCCTTGTCATTATGGAAGGTAGTCTGTTGTCGAGATTTTTGTTACTCCAATGGATGGTAGCCTTATCATTATGGAAGGTAGTAGGTTATTGAGATTTTTGTTACCCCAATGGATGGTAGCCTTGTAATTAGGGAAGGTAGTCTGTTGTCGAGATTTTTGTTACACCAATGGATGGTAGCCTTGTCATTATGGAATGTAGTTTGTCGTTGAGATTTCTGTTACTCCAAGGGATTGTAGCCTTGTCATTATGGAATTTAGTCTGTTGTTCAAATTTTTGTTACTCCAATGGATGGTAGCCTTGTCATTATGGAAGGTAGTTTGTTGTCGATATTTTTGTTATTCCAATGGATGGTAACCTTGTCATTATGGAAGGTAGTCTTTTGTCGAGATTTTTGTTACTCCAATGGATGGTAAACTTGTCACTATTGAAGGTAGTTTGTTGTCGATATCTCTGTTACTCCAATGGATGATAGCCTTGCCATTATGCAAGGTAGTCAGTTGTTCATATTTTTGTTACTCCAATGGATGGTAGCCATGTCATTATAGAAGGTAGTCTATTGTCGAGATTTTTGTTATTCCAATGGATGGTATCCTTGTCATTATGGAAGGTAGTCGGTCGTTGAGATTTCTGTTACTCCAATGGATCGTAGCCTTGTCATTAAGGAATGTAGTCTGTTGTTCAGATTTTTGTTACTCCAATGGATTATAGCCTTGTCATTATGCAAGGTAGTCTGTTGTTTATATTTTTCTTACTCCAATGGATGGTAGCCTTATCATTATAGAATGTATTCTATTGTCGAGATTTTTGTTATTCCAATGGATGGTAGCCTTGTCATTATAGAAGGTAGTCTGTTGTCGATAATTTTTTATTCCATTGGACGGTAGCCTTGTCATTATGGAAGGTAGTTTGTTGTCGATATTTTTTTATTCCAATGGATGGTAACCTTGTCATTATGGAAGGTAGTCTTTTGTCGAGATTTTTGTTACTCCAATGGATGGTAGACTTGTCATTATTGAAGGTAGTCTGTTGTCGATATCTGTGTTACTCCAATGGATGATAGCCTTTTCATTATGCAAGGTAGTATGTTGTTCATATTTTTAGTACTCCAATGGATGATAGCCTTGTCATTTGGAAGGTAGTCGGTCTTTGAAATTTCTGTTACTCCAATGGATGGTATCCTTGTCATTATGGAAGGTAGTTTGTTGTTAATATTTTTGTTAATCCAATGGATGGTAGCCTTGTCATTATGGAAGGTAGTCTATTGTCTAGATTTTTGTTATTCCAATTGATGGTAGCCTTGTCATTATGGAAGGTAGTTATCTTTGAGATTTCTGTTAATTAAATGGATGGTAGCCTTGTCATTATGGAAGGTAGTTTGTTGTTCAGATTTTTGTTACTCCAATGGATGATAGCCTTGTCATTATGGAAGGTAGTCTGTCATTGAGATTTCTGTTACTCCAGTGGATGGTAGCCTTGTCATTATTGAAGGTAGTCTGTTTTTCATATTTTTGTTACTCCAATGGATTATAGCCTTGTCATTATGCAAGGTAGTCTGTTGTTCATATTTTTCTTACTCCAATGGATGGTAGACTTGTCATTATGGAATGTAGTCTATTGTCGATATTTTTGTTATTCCAATGGATGGTAGCCTTGTCATTATGAAAGGTAGTCGGTCTATGAGATTTCTGTTACTCCAATGGATGGTAGCATTGTCATTATGGAAGGTAGTTTGTTGTTCAGATTTTTGTTACTCCAATGGATGGTAGCCTTGTCATTATGGAAGGTAGTCTATTGTCATGATTTTTGTTACTCCAATGAATGATAGCCTTCTTATTATGGAAGGTAGTATTTTGTCGAGATTTTTGTTACTCCAATGGATGGTAGCCTTGTCATTATTGAAGGTAGTCTGTTGTCGATATTTTTGTTACTCCAATGGATGATAGCCTTGTCATTATGGAAGGTAGTCTTTTGTCGAGATTTTTGTTACTGCAATGGATGGAAGCCTTATCATTATGGAACATAGTTTGTTGTTGATATTTTTGTTACCCAAATGGATGGTAGCCTTGTAATTATGGAAGGTAGTCTGTTGTCGAGATTTTTGTTATTCCAATGGATGGTAGCCTTGTCATTATGGAATGTTGTTTGCCGTTCAGATTTTTGTTACTCCAATGGATTGTAGCCTTGTCATTATGGAAGGTAGTCTGTTGTTCAAATTTTTGTTACTCCAATGGAAGGTAGCCTTGTCATTATGGAAGGTAGTCTGTTGTCGACAATTTTTTTATTCCATTGGATGGTAGCCTTGTCATTATGGAAGGTAGTTTGTTGTCGATATTTTTTTATTCCAATGGATGGTAACCTTGTCATTATGGAAGGTATTCTTTTGTCGAGATTTTTGTTACTCCAAAGGATGGTAGACTTGTAATTATTGAAGGTAGTCTGTTGTCGATATCTCTGTTACTCCAATGGATGATAGCCTTTTCATTATGCAAGGTAGTCTGTTCTTCATATTTTTCTTACTCCAATGGATGGTAGCCTTGTCATTATGGAAGGTAATCGGTCATTGATATTTCTGTTACTCCAATGGATGGTAGCCTTGTCATTATGGAAGGTAGTTTGTTATTCATATTTTTGTTACTCCAATGGATGGTAGCCTTGTCATTATGGAAGGTATTCTATTGTCTATATTTTTGTTATTCCAATGGATGGTAGCCTTGTCATTTTGGAAGGTAGTTGTCTTTGAGATTTTTGTTACTTTAATGGATGGTAGCCTTATTGTGATACGGTGGGAGAACTGACTTGGGTTTTGCGTTTGTTTTCGCAAATGTTTCGGTTTAGCAAGAGTCGCCACCGAATTTTTATTTATCCTAAGGAAAGGTCCAAAAGCACAGGAAAGACCTTTGAGATGTTTTCGTGGGTTCGGGGGGTAGATTATGAAAAGGGAAGGTGCTAGCACCCTTTTCATCCATGGTTATCCAAGGGCTCTTAGTTACTTGTTTAGATCACTTGCCTTTGCTTTTTCAATTGTTTGAAATGGTGCTTTGTGTGTGTGGTTTTGAAAATGTTTTGAAAAAGATGCCTTGTCTAGGAAACCTTTGTAACAATTCCTGTTTGAATGTTTTACAAAGGTGTTTGTCTTTTTGAAAAGATGTTTCAATGTTTTTTGAAAGTTGTTTTGAAAGTTGTGTTGTGGAGTGTGTTTTGAAAAATGGCAAGGATGTTTTCTTGCAAGTTTGATCAAGTAACTAAGAGTTTGTCTACCCTATTTTACTCAAAGATCTTTCCTTATGTTTTTAACCCTTTTAACAGTGTTGTTTCCCCATTGTATTTGGTGAACAACCTTGTGTTAGGATGTTAACGGGACGGGAGCGGGTCATCGTTTAGACCATAGAGGCAATAGTGTCAAGTATCTTTGGCAATTTTCTTAAGGGACTTGATCATTTTTGTTTAGGCAACTTGATAGCGTCATCGAGGGACTATGATCATTTGATTTGTTTTTGTTTTGCCAAAGACACTTAACATGCAACCATGGCCCATTTTTGAAGGCAACAAATGGAGTAACCCTAAGTGTGCAAGGGTGCATTGTGTTTGTTTTTTCATGCATGTTTATCTTGGATTTAGGTCAAACTACTTGTTGATTTTATTTGCATACAAACCCTAAGTCTAAGCATGGCATAATTTGAAAGCTTTTAAATGCGAAAATTTAAATGCTAAGTTATTACAACATGATATAGGGAGGGGGGTACAAATTTGCGTTGGGAATATTTGACAAGGAAATAAAATTTAAGTTAATACAACCATATCGAAAGTATAGGATACAAATATTTAATTGTACAATTTTTAAGTAAATACAATAAATAAACAAAATGTATTATGCACAAAAAGGATTTTTTTTATGTATGTGAAAAGAGTATTTTTAATGTGAAATATAAACAAAATAAAAAAAAGTCAAATTTAATTACTTTGGTCATTTAGGGCAAAACCCTAATTTTTAAGTAAATAATAATATTTATTAATTATATACAATATATATTAATTTATACAAAAATAAAAAGTATATGGTCAAAAAAGGTATTTTTGGTGTCAAATATTAATAAAGATAAAAAATGTATTATTTCTATATTTTTGCCCTAAGTATCTAATAAAATAAAATATACAAGTATATATATATATATATATATATATATATATATATATATATATATATATATATATATATATATATATATATATATATATATATATATATATATATATATATATATATATATCTATATATATATATATATATATATATATATATATATATATATATATATATATATATATATATATATATATATATATATATATATATATATATATATATATACTAAACTTATTAAATTTAAAAGATAAAAATTAATTATTTATGTATAAAAATAAATGTATATATGAGAAAATATTTTCAAGATGTAAATAAAAAAAAATAGTAATTGAAAAATAAATATATTTTGTATTATATTTTTGAGGTTTTAATAAAAAGTATTTATATTATTTACATACATAAGCTAATAAAATGAAATAATTATCAAATAAATATGAAAAAAATGTGGAAAAATATTTTTAGCATTTTTTATGTTTGAGCAAAAAATAAAAAGTCAGAATAAAAAATAAAAACACAAAAATGACAAGTATTCAGTTAATTGGGCCAGGGGGTGCAAAATTAAAAAAGGGGTGCAAAAAGTAAGGATGGCTCAGGCCCAGCCCAAGCCATCATCTTCAACCTTAAGCCTCTTGTTTAAACACAAAACGCGCGCCTCTCCTTGTCCAACACTAACTCTTGATTCTTTGATTTTTATGCAAAACTCATAACACAAATATCATAAAGCATCAAAAGACGAATTCAAACATGTAAAAAACTTAGATTAACTCTCAAAGGCCAGAGAGAATTTCTCTGGCCCTAAATTTTAACCTAATTTTTTCCTCATGTTCATGGCTAAAATTCTCACAGCACGCTTAACATAAATGAAAAGTGATCACATGTATGGCTTCAGGGCTATGAGTAGGACATGTTTCATTCACAAACCTAAGCTTAACTCTTCCTAGATTGAGAGATAGAAGTCCATGGATTACCTGTTTCGGCTTGCATCGTGTAGAGCAATGTGGCCACCTTCAATGGAGTTTGAGCTTCTGTATAGCTTGCCTGAGGTCCAAGGAAGCTTCTCCAACACCTGGCTTGCTTTGAAACAACCTGTATCGTGCTATAGAAGTTCACCTGCAAAGCTGAAAAATGAAAATGGCAGATGAGGTTAGGGGTGTTACAGCTGGTGTTTAGGGCTTGGAACAGTTTAGGTGGATGAAAAGGAATGTGTTTGAACTTGTTTTGGCAAAAACGCACGAGTGAACTGAGTTGTGCAACTCAATCTGCAAGGATACCCTATTTTTGCAGCAAAACAGTGCTTTGGGGTATTACGGGGTATGAGGGATGGTTGAGTCATGTTTCAGTCTTGGTTTGATGTATGGAAAATGTTCACAAGGTTTGCTTTGGGTTCTCTTGACAGGAATGAGAGTTTGCTTGTGTTTTTGCAATCTTTCTTCTAGTGTAAGTAAGAAAGTGTATGTGATGTTATAGACCTGTACAAGCCTTCCTGCCATGCTGCATCTTTTGTTCTTGATAACACAAATTTGTGGACTTGATTTGGTCTATAAGATCTGGCCCCATGCCTCAAGGATTTGCTTTTGACATAAAGTGACATTAAGCCAAAAATGGGAACTTTTCTTTTTCTAGTTAGGGATTAGTTTAGCATGTAATGTCCAAATGAATGAAATAACACCTTAACACAATGGTTAGGCATTAAATTAAGGACTGTAAACTTGGTCTTGAGGCCTGCAAGCTAGCATTACACAAACTGATTTGAAAAATGCAATTGTTATGTACAAGCCTTGGCCATGAACAAAAGTGAGTTTTGCCCAACTTTGTGAATTCGATTCTCTCTAACCACGAGGGTGTTTGAGAAGTTCTTGGACAATTTGGAAAGCTTGGAACATGTACTAAAATCCATCTTTGTAATTAAAATTGAAACTCCAAGTGGAACCATGTGAAAAATGGCCAAGAAGATGGGCCAAAATCCTGCCTAGAATAGGGCAAATTTCTTCTAAGTTAAAAGTGTTTTGCACCCTTGTTCCAAAAATCATAACTTGAGATACAAGCTTATTTTGAGGAAACTTTGTGTATCAAAGTTGTATATTTTGCAATGGACTACAACTTTCATGTTCCAAGTTTTGTTTGAATCCATTTGCATCTTAATGAAAAAATGGGACAAAGTTGGGAAAAAATAAGGGAATTTCATAACTTAGAGTTATGAAAATTTTCATTTTAAACCCTAATTTGCAATTTTGGGTTTCTTGATGAACACGTTTCATAATTTGACATGTCTTGATGAAAAATGAATCTTCGCACTTGATTTTGACATAAAAGTCAAAGTTTGACTTTTCAGTGTACAGTCAAATTTTGATCAGTTGACTGAAAAATTCATCTGTCAATCCTATGCAATTGAGATCTTTTGAACTTGTTGAATGGGTCAAGACCATGCCATTGAGTCCTTGAGTCCATATGTGAGCTTGTTTTTCCATTGGTTAGGTCAAACAGTCAAAAATTGCCTTTGTGCATTCAAAACCCTAAAAATGACCATTTTGCCCTTTTGGTGATCTGATCAAATTCCTTGTGGAATTTTGATCCAAACTTGATCAAATGGTTAATATGAGTTCATTATGTTGATATGGGTTAAAATTCATGAGGTTTGACTGTCAATTGGCCATAGTTGACTTTTTCCCCAATACAACTGATTTTTAGGTCAACTGTCCAATTGACTGGGCAAAGATTTGAATCAAGGCTTGAAACTTGGTATGGATAAACTTGTGAGTCCAACATGAAGCATTAAAGTCACTTTGGGCATTTTAGGTCAAAACATCCCTGTGCAAACTCAAACCGTAATTTGGGTCAACAGTGCAAGGAGGGGTCTTGAGCAGAGCAAACCCTAACTTGATCTTGAGTTCCAAGAGTCTTGTGATGAGAAAATGTTGATGAAATGAGAGGGAAAATTTTGGGGTACAACAGTTGCCCCTGTTCAATCTTCTTGCACCCAAAGTGTTAGATTGGCAAGATTGCCTCTCGCGACTCGAATGGTAAAAGAGGATTGGACACTAGAGTGCCCGTAAATTTGCACTCGTCAAGACATGGATGTGGGAATGGGCTTAAAGATGCCATTTGGAAATATGATGGATAGTTTTCGGAGATGGGCTTAGAGATGCCATCTGGAGAGGTGACAGGATCTTGTCAGAGATGGGCTTAAAGATGCCATTCGGATTGTATGTTGAACTGTTATGTTGTTGTTGAGTGGACGAGTATCAGAAAGTTATCCATGTTTGGAACATCTCTGAGCTGGGGGTCTGAATAAGCAATAGATTGACATCCGTATTTGGAAGCATCCGTAAATTGTTTTCAGAAGTCTTGCATCTGAACAAGCGATAGATTAACATCCATATCGGGAGAACCCGTAAACTGTTTTCAGAGGTCTTGAATCTGAACAAGCGATAGATTAACATCCATATCTGGAGAACCCGTAAACTGTTATCAGAGGTCTTGAATCTGAACAAGTGATAGATTAACATCCATATCTGGAGAACCCGTAAACTGTTTTCAGAGGTCTTGAATCTGAACAAGCGATAGATTAACATCCATATCTGGAGAACCCGTAAACTATTTTCAGAAGTCTTGAATCTGAACAAGTGATAGGTTAACTTCCGTATCTGGAGAACCCATAAACTGTTTTCAGAAGTCTTGAATCTGAACAAGCGATAGATTAACATCCATATTTGGAGAACCCGTGAACTGGTTTCAGAAGTTGAGTTTGAATAAGCAAATAAATCAGCATCCATGTTGGGAAGCGTCCGTAAACTGTTTTCAAAAGTTGAGTCTGAACAAGCGTTAGATTAACATCCTTATTTGGAGAATCCATAAACTGTTTTCAGAGGTCTTGAATTTGAATAAGCGATAGATTAACATCCATATCTGGAGAACCCGTAAACTATTTTCAGAAGTTGAGGTTGAATAAGCAATAGATCAGAATCCATGTTGGGAAGCGTCCGTAAACTGTTTTCAAAAGTTGAGTCTGAACAAGCGATAGATTAACATCCTTATTTGGAGAATCCATAAACTGTTTTCAGAGGTCTTGAATCTGAACAAGCGATAGATTAACATCCATATCTGGAGAACCCGTAAACTGTTTTCAGAGGTTTTGAATCTGAACAAGCGATAGGTTAACATTCGTATCTGGAGAACCCGTGAACTGTTTTCAGAAGTTGAAGCTTATTAATCTTATCCTGAAAAGGGTAAAATATTAGCTGAAACACAAAGTTATGTTGCATGAAATGTATGATGCAATATATATGTTATATCAATGTTTATAATATGAATGTAATGAATGCGCATGTAAGCTGATGAGTTGTCTTGCTGAGGATAGATGAATCCTGGATAGCTGGGGATAATAGAATCTTGACTGCTGCCGGGGAAAATGAATCCTTGATTGCTGCAGGGAATTGCAAGAATCTTTGATTGTTGGAGATGAGAGATCCTTGTTGACTGCTGACTGCTGACTGCTTGGGGAACAAGGAAAACTTTGAAAATCTCTACTGGAAAGTTTAAAACCTGGGAGATTCATGCTGGAGGAATGGGACTGAGAATCTTCAATCTGTTGGGAAGTATCTCTGTGGGGAGAATGTTCATTATCCTGGTTCCGTTGGGGATAGGATATTTAGGGTTTTTGGGGCTCCACTGGGGATCTTGAAACTTGACTCTGAGGGGAATTAAGTTCTGGAATGTACTTTAGCTGGGGAATCCAACTTTTAGAAAGCTTTTGCTCTGCTGAGGATCCTGAAGTTTAACTCTGTTGGGGATCTTGAAATTTAATTCCGCTGGGGATTTCTTCTGAAAGGGTATCAAGATATCTACCTATACCTTCAACCTATCATCAATCATCTTTTCTTAACTTTGTAAGCAAATGATTATGTTCAAATGCATATGCCTATTTAACAAAACATTGGACGTTTCTCAAATAAAACATAAGTGTGAAAAAAAAAAGACAAAGCAAATTTCTGTATTTGGAAAAGTATTTGTATTAACTTTTTATGAGTATCTTTGTAAAAAGGAGATAGACATCCTAGTAAGAGAATGTTGTCGCAAACATTTGAAAAATTTATACAAAAGAAAGATGGCTATGTGTAACAATTCCATGGGATTCCCATTCTGCTATAGCCTTCACAACTCTGAATATCTTGTCCATTCACTGCTTCGTCCACCGATGATTGGATTGATCAGAAGCTCGGAGCTTGTTGATGAAGAGATTGTTCTTTAAAGTGATCCGACGAGACATAGTCATACGCTTCAATTCCCTAACTTTTGCCTGAATCGCCCTTTCGGGTTTTCGATCCACCGGGAAACCCTTTTTTGCCCAAGCCGCCCTTTTGGGTTTTCAACTTGCCGGGTGTACAGATTTTTTTTGTTTTATCCCTAATTTTTGCCTGAACCGCCCTTTTGGGTTTTCAGTTCACCGGGATGCCCATTTTTTCCCAAGTTGCCCTTTCGGGTTTTCAACTTGTCGGGTCATTTTACACGTAGTATCTTTTGACTATGATTGCCCCACTAGAAAATATGCTCTTGATCACAAATGGGCCTTCGTAAGTAGGAGTCCATTTTCCCCTGGGATCACTTTGCGGTAAGATGATCCGCTTGATTACAAGATCTCCGACTTGATATACCTGACGTCTGACTTTCTTGTTAAAGGCCTTGATCATCCATTTTTGATAAGTCTGACCATGGAAAACAACAGTAAGTCGCTTCTCGTCGATCAAATTAAGTTGGTCAAGTCGGGTCTGAATCCAATCGTCTTCATTCAAACCAGTGTCTTTCATAATCCTTAAGGAAGGAATCTGAACCTCCATGGGTAGAACAGCTTCCATGCCATATACCAAAAAAAATGGGGTTGTCCCTGTTGAAGTACGTGTCGTGGTACGATATCCATGCAGAGCAAACGGTAACATCTCATGCCAGTCCTTGTAGGTAACTGTCATTTTTTAAATGATCTTCTTGATGTTTTTGTTCGTGGCTTCAACAACACCGTTCATCTTCGGCCGATAGGGAGATGAATTATGATGATAAATCTTGAACTGTTCGCATATAGCGGTGATCATAGTATTGTTCAGATTTGTACCGTTGTCTGTGATGATCCTGTCGAGGACACCATACCGGCATATGAGATTCTGCTTGATGAAGCGGGCAACCATATTCTTTGTAACAGAGGCAAAGGAAGCTGCTTCGACCAACTTGGTTAAATAATCAATGGCGACCAGGATGAAGCGATGTCCATTGGATGTCGTGGGCTTGATCTCTCCAATCATGTCAATGCCCCACATTGCGAATGGCCAAGGAGCTGTTAGAACGTTGAGAGGGTCAGGAGGAATATGAACCTTGTCGGCGTAGACTTGACATTTAAGGCAAGTACGGGAATGTTGATAGCAATCAGCTTCCATGGTAGACCAGTAAGAGCATGCCCTTAGAATCTTCTTAGCCATCGTATGTCCGCTCAAGTGGGTGCCAAATGTGCCACTGTGTATCTCAGTCATGATTAACTCTGCTTCAGCTTTGTCCACACAACGAAGTAAAACACAATCATTGCTGCGCTTATAAAGGATGCCATTGCTTAGGAAGAACTTGGCAGCAAATCTCCTTAAGAACTTTTTGTCATTGATGGAAGCTCCTTCGGGATATTCTCTAGTCTGGAGATACCTTTTGATTTCATGAAACCAGGGTTGTTCCACTACTTCTTCGGTATTAATCTCATGACAATGTGCAGGTTCATCCATTCGCTCGATGGTAATTTGGGGAGCCTCGTTATCCCAGTTGAGTTTAAACATGGAGGACATTGTAGCCAGAGCATCTGCTAGCTGATTTTCTTCTCGCGGTAAATGCTAGAAGGTGATCTGCTCGAAATGAGGCAACAACGTCAGGACACGTTCTTTGTATGGGATAAGATTGGGATGTTTGGTGTCCCAATCTCCTTTGATTTGAATAATAACCAAAGCCGAGTCCCCAAATACGATCAAATATTTGATCGCCAAGTCTATAGCAGCCTTGAGACCAAAGATGCAAGCTTCATATTCAGCCATGTTGTTGGTACATCTGAAACAAAGTCGGGCAATGAAAGGTGTATGGCAGCCTTCTGGGAAAATGAGTACCGCACCGATGTCGTTTCCAAGTGCATTTGAAGCACCATCAAAGTACAGGGTCCATTGGGATCCCTTTTCAGGTCCGTCATACAGTCTGTTACCTTCAATGTTTTCCAATGTCATGATGTCCTCGTTCGGGAAGTCGAATCTCATGGATTGATAATCTTCGATAGCTTGATGAACTAGATGGTCAGCTAGTACACTCCCTTTTTTAGATTTTTGGGTAGTATACTGGATGTCATACTCAGTCAGAATCATCTGCCATCTAGCGATTCTTCCAAATAAAGCAGGCTTCTCGAAGATATACTTGATAGGATCCATTTTGGAAATCAACAAAGTGGTATGAGTCAACATATACTGCCTTAGTCGGCGAGCAGCCCATACCAAAGCGCAACAAGTTTTCTTGAGCAGTGAGTAACGAGTCTCACAGTCGGTAAACTTTTTGCTAAGGTAATAAATGGCATGCTCTTTTCGACCAGACTCGTCATGTTGGCCCAACACGCACCCCACCGAATTGTCCAAAACAGTCAGATACATGATCAACGGCTTTCCTTCGACGGGTGGCATCAAAATAGGAGGTTCTAGCAAATACTCCTTGATCTTATCAAAAGCAACTTTACAATCATCGTTCCATTCTACTACCTGATCCTTCTTCAATAGTATGAAAATTGGCTCACAGGTAGACGTCAGGTGAGAGATGAACCTGGCGATATAGTTCAAGCGTCCTAAGAATCCTCTAACCTCCTTTTTAGTACGGGGGGCATGCATTTCTTGTATAGCCTTTAATTTTGCTGGATCGACCTCAATGCCTTTGTTGCTGACAATAAATCCCAGAAGTTTACCAGACCTAACTCCAAAAGTGCACTTACTTGGATTCAGCCTGAGTTTGTATTCCTTCAACCTGGAAAACAGCTTTTGCAAATGTTCCAGGTGTTCCTCTTCCATTTGTTATCGAGCTATCATATCGTCTATGTAAACTTCAATCTCATGATGTATCATATCATGAAACAAATCTACCATGGCGCGTTGATAAGTTTCCCCTGCGTTCTTCAGTCCGAACGACATCACCTTGTAACAGAAGGTACCCCATTGTGTAACAAATGTTGTTTTCTCCATGTCCTCGGGGGCCATTTTAATCTGGTTGTAGCCCGAGAATCCGTCCATGAAAGAAAATACTTTGTGCTGAGCCGTGTTATCAATCAAAATGTCGGTATGTGGCAGCGGAAAATCATCTTTAGGGCTAGCCCTGTTCAAATCCCGATAGTCCACACACATTCTGACCTTGCCGTCTTTTTTGGGTACGGGCACAATGTTAGAGACCCATTGTGGATATGATGTAACAGCCAGAAATCCAGCATTGAATTGCTTCATTACTTCGGCCTTAATCTTCTCAGACATGTCAGGTCTCATTCGGAGGAATTTTTGCTTAATCGGTGGACAATATTCTCTTGTAGGGAGACAGTGAACCACGATGTCTGTGTCTAGCCCTGGCATGTCTTCATAAGACCAGGCGAAGATTTCAACGTATTCATTCAACAACTGTACTAAGCGTTCCTTGACACTTGGTTCCAGATTGGCGCTCACTTTGACTTCTTTCCTGTCTTCCTCTGTCCCTATGTTGATGGTTTCCAACAAATCTTCATGAGGCAAGATGGCCCTCTCTTCTTGTTGTAGAAGTCTGGCTAACTCTCCCGGTACTTTACAATCTTAGTCATCTTCGTACTCAGCCTGATTAACCAAATCTTCAGAGTTTTTGAAGGATAAAGCACAATAGTCACCCATGGAATTCGGAGTGGATGGGTACCTGCATTTGTGAGTGTGGGTATGTGTAAGGGATAACCATCCTTAAACAAACAAAAATGCAAAAGGAAAGAAAATGAACACAGCAGTTTATAAATGAAAAACGTCCAATGATTCATTAAACATGGTATATGATTATGAAGAGAATCAAGCCCTTACAAATGGACCTACATGCCCCGGGCAAGGCATGAGGTGAAAAATAGTGTGCGGATTGTTTAAGTAATTATTACAGACCAACAGGAAATGTTCGAAAGATAAATTACTGATTGATGAAAGTAATGGGAACGAAGTCTTTCGCCTCCCAGTTGTTCAGCCCTCCTTCAATGGTTGGAAAGATCCAATCTTCAAAGTTGCCCTCTTCATCATTTTCTTCCAAAGCATTGATTCCATGAGGAGAAATCTTGATGGGTGTCCTTTCAATATTTGAGCGACGCATAGCCTTTTGCCCCACAGCCGTAAATCCCAACCCAAAGTTGTCTGTCTTGTGAGGAAAGTCAGGCAACTGTCCCCACACTGTGCTCTTCCCCTCCTTCATTGCAGCCTTTGCGTCTTTCAGAGATGCCATCCTGGCCACCTGCTTGGGTACCTCAGCTACTGCCTTTGCTACTGCCACCTCGGGAGAAACTTCCTCGAAGTGTTGAAAAGGTGTTTCGATGAATTCGCCATCCACTTCCACATATCGAAAGGAATTCAGATGACTAATCATGTACTCCTCCTCACCGTGTACAGTTATGATTTTACCCTTAACAAGGTATTTCACCATCTGATGTAGAGAAGAGGTGACTGCCCCAGCATTATGAATCCACGGTCTTCCTAGAAAGCAAGAGTATGATGGGCAGATGTCCATCACATAGAACGTGGAGTGGAACACCTCAGTGCCTACCTTGATGGGAATGTCGACCTCCCCATGCACCATTCTTTTAGACCTGTCAAAGGCCCTGACAATGATATTACTTGGTTTCAGCTCCAAGCCTTCACAATCCAATTGGTCCAGAGCTTTCTTAGGCAGCACGTTTAGGGAAGAACCAGTATCTACCAAGAAATGGGTGAGAGTGGTTCCTCGGAATTCCCTTAGGAGTCAGGTCAGCGTCAGAGAAACCCAAGCCGTTGTCGGCGGTAAGGCTGGCTACACAATCCTGGAATTGATCGGCCGAGGTTTTCTTGGGGCACATGGGCTGTCTTCAAAAACCTTATCAAGGCTTTGGCATGAGCCTCCAAACAAAGCAGCAGGGCCAACATGGAGATCTTTGAGGGGGTTTTCCCCAGTTGCTCCACCACATCATAATCACTCTTCTTGATTATTATCAGAATCTCCTCCATTTCTTTTTTGGAGGTTTCGGGGATAACCAATGGCTGAGCCCTCGTCCTGACGAGCTCTTCTTGGATCCCTTTCCCTTTATCATTAGCAGCAGCAGAAGGGACAACCATAAGAGTTTCTACTTCTTCAATCATTGGCGTTCCTGCAGATATTTTTATCGGTGCAGGGGTAACCTCGGGAACAGTTGAGGGTCCAAAGATTGCCTTTGGAGGGGCAATCTCTGGAGAGAAAATTCTTCCACTTCGGGTAATTTTGCTCGTTCCGGCAATGTTTCCAATGTCGGAAGTCTCTTCATCAGAGCTTCCTTCGGTTAATTCAATTTGTTTAACACTGTGGTAGTAGATTTCTCCACCATAGTTCCATGGTATTGATTTGTCAGATTTGTATGGGACGGGCCCAGGCATGGTTATCTTCAAGGGTACAGTCTTCGGAGTGGATGTAATCTTAACAGGCCTTTTGGGGACCTTGGAAAGATTGGCGGAAATGGTTATTATTGAAACTTCATTGATAGGAGTTGGAGTAACAAGAGTCTTTTCGAAAAGAATTTCTTGGTTGTCCATTAGGCGCTGGATGCCTAACTTCAACAGTGGACAGTCGGTTGATAAGGAGGAACAAAGGTAGCAATCTTCTTTACAACCTGGGAAAATCTCAACTTTCAGCAAGATCAACTTGATTGTCAGTAGTGGAGTTATCAGATCATCAACAGTAGAAACAAACAGATCTTCTTCAACAACATGGACATTGCGACCATGTTTTGGCATTGGAGCAAAGATTACATTCGGCTTCTCAGGAGAGTCGAACTCAACCTCTTTAGCGTCTATCAGATACTGAATTTTATTCTTAAGCGCCCAACAATCGTTGGTGTCATGCCCGGCGCTGTCAGAATGATAGGCACACTTTACGTTGGGATGATAATATGGGGAAGTGGTATTCACCTTCTTTGGCGCCTCTTTAATATTGGTGAGATTTAGCTTCATCAAATGGGGAAGAACTTTTTCAGGCGTCATGTTGATGCGGGTGAACTGCCGTGGTGGCCGTTCTACCCGTTGCTGATTAGGTCTAGACTGATTGTTACGAGGCTGATCATTTGACTAATTTTGAATCATCATGGACCCTATAGTCGGCCGGCGCTCAGTTCTTCCCAATCCTTTCTGAGAGTATATAACAACTGCTTCCTTCTTGGCTGGGAACGGTTTTTTAACAGCTGTGGATGTAGAGGCATCCCTTTGAATCTTCCCACTCTTAATACCGGCTTCCACCCGTTCGCCAGTCAGAATCAGTTCAGTAAACCCTGCGGAAGAGCTCCTGATCAAATTGTTGAAGAAAGGGCCAGATAGGGTCCCCAAGAACAAATCAACTAGCTCCCTGTCTGAAAGTGGTGGTTGTACCCTTCCGGCCAAGTCGTGCCATTTCTGGGCGTATTCTTTGAACCCTTCATTTGAGGCCATCCCCATACTTTGTAGTTGAGTACGGGTCGGCGCCAAGTCGGTGTTGTATTGATACTGGCGATAGAAGGCAACTGCCAAATCTTCCCAATTATGCACTTTTGACCTCTCAAGATGGTAAAACCAATCTAGCTGAGTACCAGACAAACTGTCCTGGAAGAAGTGTACCCAGAGATTTCTATCGAATGAATGAGGTTGAATTTTTCTGACATATGACCTCAGGTGCATCTTTGGGCAAGACAGACCATCATATTTTGTGAAAGTTGGCACCTTGAACTTGGGAGGGATAACAATCCCAACAATCAATCCCAATTCTTCAAAATCTAACCCGGGAACCCTTTGCAGCTCCATAGCTGCCAGTCTATCCTCTAGGTTTTTGTATTTGTCGTCCGCTGGCGGGTATTGCTGCTCTGAATAATCTTCATCTTCCTCAACCTCTTCTTCTTCAGCCTCAGACTCATAAGGTAATGCAGCTCCTTTTCCTTTGTCGGTCCCCTCGTCAGATGTGGAGGGGAATTCAAGAACTCTCCTAGCTTCATTCTCAAATCTTCTTCCCAGTGTAGCTACCCAAACTCTTTTCTTTTTCTTTTCTCCTTTTTCTTTATTCCCTAACAGTGCTTTAAGATCCTCCTGACCCTTTGCCAAGGTCATAAGGAGTTGTTGAAACTGCGAGTTTTGTGCTTGCAGATCTTTGATCGTCTGCTCAATATCCATCTTACTGAAATAAACAGCAGAAAGATAAGGAAACCTGGTGTGAAGACCTGTTTATGCATATGATGAATGATATGTTTATTCATGTAATGCATTCAAGGATTTAGAAATTCAAAGTTGTTGCAGACAAAAAGAACACACGTCATATTAATAAGAAGAAATTTTGTCAGTACATAAATGCCCCATGGGCCAAATATTACAAAAACTTCTTAAGGTAAAAAGACGTTGCGCATCCTCTTTGGTGCGATGTAAGTGTTGAGGGTCTCTTCCTCGTGAAGTCGGCGGGTAAGCTCCAAAACCTTCTTCTCACTGGCGTAGAAGCTAGCTTCAAAAGTATCCCTTTCTTCCTTAAGTTGGATCCAACTCTTCTGCATTTCCTCCCATGATGTTGGCATGTCAGGATGTAGGATGGTGTATGGAACCTCTCCTTCCTTAACAGGCTCTTTGATCAAAGGGAGAATGTGAGGGTAAGGCATCATAATACTCTGGGCGCGGGTTCGTACCCACTTGAGGTAAGGCTCAAGAGGGATGGAGTTCTTGTGTCCCAGTGTCTTGCTATCTACCTTTCTAGGCATCCTCCATGCTCTGATGAATCTTTGTCGAAGTCCTTGCGCATCGTTGTCGAAGTCAAAAACTAGGTCAGGAATCAACATGTCATGAGGGCCATCCCTCAGAGCATACCCAAATTGTCTCAAAGCTAGATAAGGGTTGTAGGTAAGGCCTCCTCTAATGCCAAGTAATGGGACATTAGGGAACTCACCACAACGATCGATGATGATGACATTTTCTCTGGACCGAGAACACCAATGTACATTAGAATGTGTGAGGGTCATCAATCGTTGTAACCACCTTAAGCCTTGTACATTCTTCAAAACTGATTGTGGAAGGTGAGAAATAAACCACCTTGCAAGGAGAGGAGTACATCACATGAGAACACCTCTCTTCCTCATTGTTCCTGTGTAAAATGAGTGGAGGATGTCCCCAAGCAATGTAGGTATGGGATTCCTGGATATGAAGATCTTGACAGCATTCACATCTATAATTTGGTCAGGATTTGGGAACAAGACCAACCCATAAATAAGGAGTGCCACAATCTCTTCAAAGGCTTGTAGATCCAGGGAATTCCAACACTCTTGTGCCTTCTCAAACAAGAACTTTGCCAAGAATCCCTTGACACCACTTCTGGTTTTCCAATGCCCCTTGATGTCAAATGGTTGCAAGTGTAGTGCTTGAGCAACATCTTCAGGTTTTGGCTCTTTTTCCGTACCGTTGTAGGGTAGTTGATTAAGAATAGGAATTCTCAGGAGCTGAGAAAATTCCTCCAAAGTAGGCACCAATTGGTAGTCGGGAAAAATGAAACAGTGGTGAAGGGGGTCAAAGAACTAGAACAACACTTTCACCATGTCTTCTTCAATGCTGGTGTTGACTAGGTTGAGAAGTCTACCATGTCTTTCACTGAAGAGGGAGTTTTCTGGAATTCTGGATGTAAGCTCCTTGAGTTGAGGAGGGATTCTCACAAGGTTGACTTGGATTGTTTTCCTGCGAAGAGACTCCATGACCTACAAAACAAGAACAAAGATGAATATCCAAACCCTTGAAATGGTTAGTGGATGCATATGATTCTTTATGATGTTCATGATGTATGCATAAACACATGTACAAGCAAGTCACACAAAACCCTAGTTTCAGGCTTGCATGAGGTTTCATAGGTAAGTACCCTCTTGAGTTTAGTTGGCTTAAAACCTGTCTTAAATAGTAACCAGGTTCTAAGGAGCTCAATATCATTGGATTGTTTTCTATATTCATTGTTTTGGTTTAGCCACTTAACTAGCGACCAAAATATTCCAAGAAAACAACCCTCAGTGAGTGTAGTATCGAGTATCTACCAACTTCGGACTGCACCAAAGCCGGTCATCTCACTACCCCTAATAAAAGGCCAAGATGGTCAAGTAAGGTTCTAGGTCATTAGTGACATCACTCAGCGGCCCCGTACTCTCCTTGATTGAACTCAAGGGTTACCGGTACTCACAAATATGTCGCACTAATATAGCTATTTCTTCAACCGTGTCAGTATACCCTGCCCAGTTTCCACAACGTATTGCTATCTATGAATGTTTCCCAAATCCGGGTGGAGGATTACAATCCCAAACAAGAGAACCAAAATGTAAAGCAATCAAAGCAAATAATTAGTCATGCAAAAGGTGATCTAAGCCCTAAGGTTAACTCCACTTTTAAAGTTAGTCCCCAGTAGAGTCGCCAGTTCTGTGATACGGTGGGAGAACTGACTTGGGTTTTGCGTTTGTTTTCGCAAATGTTTCGGTTTAGCAAGAGTCGCCACCTACTTTTTATTTATCCTAAGGAAAGGTCAAAATGAACAGGAAAGACCTTTGATATGTTTTCGTTGGTTCGGGGGGTAGATTATGAAAAGGGAAGGTGCTAGCACCCTTTTCATCCATGGTTATCCATGGGCTCTTAGTTACTTGATTAGATCACTTGCCTTTGCTTTTTCAATTGTTTGAAATGGTGCTTTGTGTGTGTGGTTTTGAAAATGTTTTGAAAAAGATGCCTTGTCTAGGCAACCTTCGTAACAATTCTTGTTTGAATGTTTTACAAAGGTGTTTGTATTTTTGAAAAGATGTTTCAATGTTTTTTGAAAGTTGTTTTGAAAGTTGTGTTGTGGAGTGTGTTTTGAAAAATGGCAAGGATGTTTTCTTGCAAGTTTGATCAAGTAACTAAGAGTTTGTCTACCCTATTTTACTCAAAGATCTTTCCTTATGTTTTTAACCCTTTTAATAGTGTTGTTTCACCATTGTATTTGGTGAACAACCTTGTGTTAGGATGTTAACGAGACGGGCGCGAGTCATCGTTTAGACCATAGAGGCAATAGTGTCAAGTATCTTTGGCAATTTTCTTAAGGGACTTGATCATTTTTGTTTAGGAAACTTGATAGCGTCATCGAGGGACTATGATCATTTGATTTTTTTTTGTTTTTCCAAAGACACTTAACATGCAACCATGGCCCATTTTTGAAGGCAACAAGTGGAGTAACCCTAAGGGTGCAAGGGTGCATTGTGTTTGTTTTTTCATGCATGTTTATCTTGGATTTAGGTCAAACTACTTGTTGATTTTATTTGCATACAAACCCTATGTCTAAGCATGGCATAATTTGAAAGCTTTTAAATGCGAAAATTTAAATGCTAAGCTATTAAAACATGATATAGGGAGGGGGGTACAAATTTGCATTGGGAATATTTGACAAGGAAATAAAATCTAAGTTATTACAACCATATCGAAAGTATAGGATACAAATATTTAATTGTACAATATTTAAGTAAATACAATAAATAAACAAAATGTATTATGCACAAAAATGAATTTTTTTTTATGTATGTGAAAAGAGTATTTTTAATGTGAAATATAAACAAAATAAAAAAAAGTCAAATTTAATTACTTTGGTCATTTAGGGAAAAACCCTAATTTTTAAGTAAATAGTAATATTTATTAATTATATACAATATATATTAATTTATACAAAAATAAAAAGTATATTGTAAAAAAAGGTATTTTTGTTGTCAAATATTAATAAAGATAAAAAATGTATTATTTCTATATTTTTGCCCTAAGTATCTAATAAAATAAAATATACAAGTATATATATATATATATATATATATATATATATATATATATATATATATATATATATATATATATATATATATATATATATATATATATATATATATATATATATATATATATATATATATATATATATATATATATATATATATATATATATATATATATTACTAAACTTATTAAATATAAAAGATAAAAATTAATTATTTATGTATAAAAAAATGTATATTTGAGAAAATATTTTCAACATGTAAATAAAAAAAAAACAGTAATTGAAAAATAAATATATTTTGTATTATATTTTTGAGGTTTTAATAAAAAGTATTTATATTATTTACATCCATAAGCTAATAAAATGAAATAATTATCAAATAAATATGAAAAAAATGTGGAAAAATATTTTTAGCATTTTTTATGTTTGAGCAAAAAATAAAAAGTCAGAATAAAAAATAAAAACACAAAAATTACAAGTATTCAGTTAATTGGGCCAGGGGGGTGCAAAATGAAAAAAGGGGTGCAAAAAGTAAGGATGGCTCAGGCCCAGCCCAAGCCATCATCTTCAACCTTCAGCCTCTTGTTTGAACACAAAACGTGCGCCTCTCCTTGTCCAACACTAACTCCTGATTCTTTGATTTTTTTACAAAACTCATAACACAGATATTATAGAGCATCAAAAGACGAATTCAAACATGTAAAAAACTTAGATTAACTCTCAAAGGCCAGAGAGAATTTCTGTGGCCCTAAATTTTAACCTAATTTTTTCCTCATGTTCATGGCTAAAATTCTCACAGCACGCTTAACATAAATGAAAAATGATCACATGTATGGCTTTAGGGCTATGAGTAGGACATGTTTCATTCACAAACCTAAGCTTAACTCTTCCTAGATTGAGAGATAGAAGTCCATGAATTACCTGTTTCAGCTTGGATCGTGTAGAGCAATGTGGCCACCTTCAATGGAGTTTGAGCTTCTGTATAGCTTGCCTGAGGTCCAAGGAAGCTTCTCCAACACCTGGCTTGCTTTGAAACAACCTGTATCGTGCTATAGAAGTTCACCAGCAAAGCTGAAAAATTAAAATGGCAAATGAGGTTAGGGGTGTTACAGCTGGTGTTTAGGGCTTGGAACAGTTTAGGTAGATGAAAAGGAATGTGTTTGAACTTTTTTTGGCAAAAACGCACGAGTGAACTGAGTTGTGCAACTCAATCTACAGGGATACCCTGTTTTTGCAGCAAAACAGTGCTTTGGGGTATTAGGGGGTATGAGGGATGGTTGAGTCGTGTTTCAGGCTTGGTTTGATGTATGTAAAATGTTCTCAAGTTTTGCTTTGGGTTCTCTTGACAGGAATGAGAGTTTGCTTGTGTTTTTGCAAGTAAGAAAGTGTATGTGATGTTATAGACCTGTCCAAGCCTGCCTACCATGCTGCATCTTTTGTTCTTGATAACATAAATTTGTGGACTTGATTTTGTCTCTAAGATCTGGCCCCATGCCTCAAGGATTTGCCTTTGACATAAAATGACATTAAGCCAAAAATGGGAACTTTGCTTTTTCTAGTTAGGGATTAGTTTAGCATGTAATGTCGAAATGAATGAAATAACACCTTAACACAATGGTTAGGCATTAAATTAAGGAGTGTAAACTTGGTCGTGAGGCCTGCAAGCTAGCATTACACAAACTGATTTGAAAAATGCAATTGTTATGAACAAGCCTTGGCCATGAACAAAAGTGAGTTTTGCCCAAATTTGTGAATTCGATTCTCTCTAACCACAATGGTTTTTGAGAAGTTCTTGGACAATTTGGAAAGCTTGGAACATGTACTACAATCCATCTTTGTAATGAAAATTGAAACTCCAAGTGAAACCATGTGAAAAATGGCCAAGAAGATGGGCCAAAATCCTGCCTAGAATAGGGCAAATTTCTTCTAAGTTGAAAGTGTTTTGCACCCTTGTTCCAAAAATCATAACTTGAGATAAAAGCTTATTTTGAGGAAACTTTGTGAATCAATGTTGTAGATTTTGCAATGGACTACAACTTTCATGTTTCAAGTTTTGTTTTAATCCATTTGCATCTTGATGAAAAAATGGGACAAAGTTGGGAAAAAAATAAGGGAATTTCATAACTTAGAAAAATTCAAAGTTATGAAAATTTTCATTTTAAACCCTAATTTTCAATTTTGGGTTTCTTGATGAACAAGTTTCATAATTTGACATGTCTTGATGAAAAATGAATCTTGGCACTTGATTTTGACATAAAAGTCAAAGTTTGACTTTTCAGTGTACAGTCAAATTTTGATCAGTTGACTGAAAAATTCATCTTCCAATCCAATGCAATTTAGATCTTTTGAACTTATTGAATGGGTCAAGACCATGCCATTGAGTCCTTGAGTCCATATGTGAGCTTGTTTTGCCATTGGTAAGGTCAAACAGTCAAAAATTGCCTTTGTGCAGTCAAAACCCTAAAAATGACCATTTTGCCCTTTTGGTGATCTGATCAAATTTCTTGTGGAATTGTGATCCAAACTTTATCAAATGGTTCATATGAGTTCATTATGTTGATATGGGTCAAAATTCATGAGGTTTGATTGTCAATTGGCCATAGTTGACTTTTTCCCCAATACAACTGATTTTTAGGTCAACTGTCTAATTGACTGGGCAAAGATTTGAATCAAGGCTTGAAACTTGGTATGGATAAACTTGTGAGTCCAACATGAAGCATGAAAGTCACTTTGGGAATTTTAGGTCAAAACATCCCTGTGCAAACTCAAACCCTAATTTGGGACAACAATGCAAGGAGGGGTCTTGAGCAGAGCAAACCCTAACTTGATCTTGAGTTCCAAGAGTCTTGTGATGAGAAAATGTTGATGAAATGAGAGGGCAAATTTTGGGGTACAACAGAATCATTATGGAAGGTAGTCCGTTGTTCAGATTTTTGTTACTCCAATGGATGATAGCCTTGTTATTATGGAAGGTAGTCTGTCGTTGAGATTTTTGTTACTCAAATGAATTGTAGCCTTGTCATTATGGAAGGTAGTCTGTCGTTGAGATTTCTATTACTCCAATGGATTGTAGCCTTGTCATTATGGAAGGTAGTATGTTGTTCAGATTTTTGTTACTCCAATGGATGGTAGCCTTCTCATTATGGAAGGTAGTCTATTGTCTAAATTTTATTATTCCAATGGATGATAGCCTTTTCATTATGGAAGGTAGTCTGTTTTCGAGATTTTTGTTACTCCAATGGATGGTAGCCTTATCATTATAGATGGTAGTCTGTTATCGAGGTTTTTGTTACCCCAATGGATGGTAGCCTTGTAATTAGGGAAGGTAGTCTGTTGTCGAGATTTTTGTTACACCAATGGATGGTAGCCTTGTCATTATGGAATGTAGTTTGTCTTTCAGATTTCTGTTACTCCAATGGATTGTAGCCATGTCATTATGGAAGGTAGTCTGTTGTTCAAATTTTTGTTACTCCAATGGAAGGTAGCCTTGTCATTATGGAAGGAAGTCTGTTGTCGACAATTTTTTTATTCCATTGGATGGTATCCTTGTCATTATGGAAGGTAGTTTGTTGTCGATATTTTTGTTATTCCAATGGATGGTAACCTTGTCACTATGGAAGGTAGTCTTTTGTCAAGATTTTTGTTACTCCAATGGATGGTAGATTTGTCACTATTGAAGGTAGTCTATTGTCGATATCTCTGTTACTCCAATGGATGATAGCCTTGTCATTATTCAAGGTAGTCAGTTGTTCATATTTTTGTTACTCCAATGGATGGTAGCCATGTCATTATAGAAGGTAGTCTATTGTCGAGATTTTTGTTATTCCAATGGATGGTAGCCTTGTCATTATGGAAGGTAGTCGGTCGTTGAGATTTCTGTTACTCCAATGGATGGTAGCCTTGTCATTATGGAAGGTAGTCTAATGTTCATATTATTGTTACTGCAATGGATTATAGCCTTGTCATTATGGAAGGTAGTCTGTTGTTCATATTTTTCTTACTCCAATGGATGGTAGCCTTGTCATTATAGAAGGTAGTCAATTGTCGAGATTTTTTTTATTCCAATGAACGGTAGCCTTGTCATTATGGAAGGTAGTCGGTCTTTGAGATTTTGTTACTCCAATAAATGGTAGCCTTGTCATTATGGAAGGTAGTATGTTGTTCAGATTTTTGTTACTCCAATGGTTGGTAGCCTTGTCATTATGGAAGGTAGTCTATTATCTAGATTTTTGTTACTCCAATGGATGGTAGCCTTGTCATTATGGAAGGTAGTCTATTCTCTAGATTTTTGTTATTCCAATGGATGGTAGCCTTGTCATTATGGAAGGTAGTCGGTCTTTGATATTTTTGTTACTTCTATGGATGGTAGCCTTGTCATTATGAAAGGTAGTTTGTTGTTCAGATTTTTGTTACTCCAATGGATGATAGCCTTGTCATTATGGAAGATAGTCTGTTGTTGAGATTTTTGATACTCCAATGGGTGGTAGCCTTGTAATTATAGAAGGTAGTATGTTGGCGAGATTTTTGTTACTCCAATGGATAGTAGCCTTGTCATTATGGAAGATAGTCTGTCGTTGAGATTTCTGTTACTCCAATGGATTGTAGCCTTGTCATTATGGAAGGTAGTATGTTGTTCAGATTTTTGTTACTCTAATGGATTTTAGCCTTGTCATTATGGAATGTAGTTTGTCGTTCAGATTTTTGTTACTCCAATGGATTGTAGCCTTGTCATTATGTAAGGTAGTCTGTTGTTCAAATTTTTATTACTCCAATGGAAGGTAGGCTTGTCATTATGGAAGGTAGTCTGTTGTTGACAATTTTTTTATTCCATTGGATAGTAGCCTTGTCATTATGGAAGGTAGTTTGTTGTTGATATTTTTTTATTCCAATGGATTGTAACCTTGTCATTCTGGAAGGTAGTCTTTTGTTGAGATTTTTGTTACTCCAATGGATGGTAGACTTGTCATTATTGAAGGTAGTCTGTTATCGATATCTCTATTACTCCAATGGATGATAGCCTTGTCATTATGAAAGGTAGTCTGTTGCTCAGATATTTGGTACTTCAATGGATGGTAGCCTTGTCATTATGGAAGGTAGTTTATTGTCGAGATTTTTGTTATTCCAATTGATGGTAGCCTTGTCATTATGCAAGGTAGTCCGTTGTTCATATTTTTCTTACTCCAATGGATGGTAGCCTTATCATTATGGAAGGTAGTCGGTGGTTCAGATTTTTGTTACTCCAATGGATGGTAGCCTTGTCATTATGGAAGGTAGTCTATTGTCTAGATTTTTGTTATTCCAATGGATGGTAGCCTTGTCATTATGGAAGGTAGTTGTCTTTGAGATTTCTGTTAATTTAATGGGAGGTAGCCTTGTCATTATGAAAGGTAGCCTGTAGTCGGTTTTTGTGATTCTCCAATGGGTGGTAGCCTTGTAATTATGGAAGGTAGTCTGTTGTCGAGATTTTTGTTACTCCAATGGATGGTAGCCTTGTCATTATGGAAGGTAGTCTGTCGTTAACATTTCTGTAACTCCAATGGATTGTAGCCTTGTTATTATGGAAGGTAGTCTATTGTTCAAATTTTTGTTACTCCAATGGATGGTAGCCTTGTCATTATTGAAGGTAGTCTATTGTCTAGATTTTTGTTATTCCAATGGATGATAGCCTTGTCATTATGGAAGGTAGTCTGTTGTCAAGATTTTTGTTTCTCCAATGGATGGTAGCCTTATCATTATGGAAGGTAGTATGTTTTCGATATTTTTGTTAACCTAATGGATGGTAGCCTTGTAATTAGAGAACGTAGTCTGTTGTCGAGATTTTTGTTACACCAATTGATGGTAGCCTTGTCATTATGGAATGTAGTTTGTCATTGAGATTTTTGTTACTCCAATGGATTGTAGCCTTGTCATTATGGAAGGTAGTATGTTGTTCAAAGTTTTGTTACTCCAATGGAAGGTAGCCTTGTCATTATGGAAGGTAGTCTGTTGTCAACAATTTTTTTATTCCATTTGATGGTAGCCTTGTCATTATGGAAGGTAGTTTGTTGTCGATATTTTTGTTATTCCAATGGATGGTAACCTTGTCATTATGGAAGGTAGTCTTTTGTCGATATTTTTGTTACTCCAATGGATGGTAGCCTTGTCATTATGGAAGGTAGTTTGTTGTTCAGATTTTTATTCCATTTGATGGTAGCCTTGTCACAATTGAAGGTAGTATGTTGTCGATATCCTTGTTACTCCAATGGATGATAGCCTTGTCATTATGCAAGGTAGTGAGGTATTCATATTTTTGTTACTCTAATGGATGGTAGCCATCTCATTCTAGAAGGTAGTCTATTATCGAGATTTTTGTTATTCCAATTGATGGTAGCCTTGTCATTATGGAAGGTAGTAAGTCGTTGAGATTTCTGTTCCTCCAATGGATGGTAGCCTTGTCATTATGGAAGGTAGTTTGTTGTTCAGATTTTTGTTACTCCAATGGATGGTAGCCTTTTCATTATAGAAGGTAGTCTATTGTCTAGATCTTTGTTATTCCAATGGATGGTAGCCTTGTCATTATGGGAGGTAGTTGTCTTTGAGATTTTTGTTACTTCAATGGATGGTAGCCTTGTCATTATGGAAGGTAGTCTGTTGTTCAGATTTTTGTTACTCCAATGGATGATAGCCTTGTCATTATGGAATGTAGTCTGTTGTCACGATTTTTGATACTCCAACGGGTGGTAGCCTTGTAATTATGTTGTTGAGATTTTTGTTACTCTAATGGATGGTAGCCTTGTCATTATGGAAGGTATTCTGTCGTTGAGATTTCTGTTACTCCAATGGATGGTAGCCTTGTCATTATGGAAGGTAGTCTATTGTTTAGATTTTTGTTACTCCAATGGATGGTAGCCTTGTCATTATGGAAGGTTGTCTATTGTCTAGATTTTTGTTATTCCAATGGATGATAGCCTTGTCATTATGGAAGGTAGCGTGTTGTCAAGATTTTTGTTACTCCAAAGGATGGTAGCCTTATCATTATGGAAGGTGGTCTGTTATCGAGATTTTTGATACCCCAATGAAGGGTAGCCTTGAAATTAGGGAAGGTAGTCCGTTGTCGATATTTTTGTAACACCAATGGATGGTAGCCTTGTCATTATGGAATGTAGTTTGTCTTTGAGATTTCTGTTACTCAAATGGATTGTAGCCTTGTTATAATGGAAGGTAGTCTGTTGTCGACAATTTTTTTATTCCATTGGATGGTAGCCTTGTCACTATTGAAGGTATTCTGTTGTCGATATCTCTTTTACACCAAAGGATGATAGCCTTGTCATTATAGTAGGTAGTCTATAGTCGAGATTTTTGTTATTCCAATGGATGGTAGCCTTGTCATTATGGAAGGTAGTCGGTCGTTGAGATTTCTGTTACTCCAATGGATGGTAGCCTTGTCATTATGGAAGGTAGTTTGTTGTTCGGATTTTTTTTACTCCAATGGAAGGTAGCCTTGTCAGTATGGAAGGTAGTCTATTGTGAAGATTTTTGTTATTCCAATGGATGGTAGCCTTGTCATTCTGAAAGGTATTTGGCTTTGAGATTTTTGTTACTTCAATGGATGGTAGCCTTGTCATTATGGAAGGTAGTCTGTTGTTCAGATTTTTGTTACTCTATTGGATGATAGCCTTGTCATTATGGTAGGTAGTCTGTTGTTGAGATTTTTGATACTCCAATGGGAGGTAGCTTTGTAATTATGGAAGGTAGTCTGTTGTCGAGATTTTTGTACTCCAATGGATGGTATCCTTGTCATTATGGAAGGTAGTCTATCGTTGAGATTTCTGTTACTCCGATGGATAGTAGCCTTATCATTATGGAAGGTAGTCTGTTGTTCAAATTTTTGTCACTCCAATGGATGGTAGCCTTGTCATTATGGAAGGTTGTCTATTGTCTATATTTTTGTTATTCCAATGGATGATAGCCTTGTGATTATGGAAGGTAGCCTGTTTTCAAGATTTTTGTTACTCCAATGGATGGTAGCCTTATCATTATGGAAGGTAGTCTGTTATCGACATTTTTGTTACCCCAATGGATGGTAGCCCTGTAATTAGGGAAGGTAGTCTGTTGTCGAGATTTTTGTTACACCAATGGATGGTAGCCTTGTCATTATGGAATGTAGTTTTTCATTGAGATTTCTGTTACTCCAATGGATTGTAGCCTTGTAATTATGGAAGGTAGTCTGTTGTTCAAATTTTTGTTACTCCTATGGAAGGTAGCCTTGTTATTATGGAACATAGTCTGTTGTCGACAATTTTTTTATTCCATTGGATGGAAGCCTTGTCATTATAGAAGGTAGTTTGTTGTCGATATTTTTTTTATTCCAATGGATGGTAACCTTGTCATTATGGAAGGTAGTCTTTTGTTGAGATTTTTGTTACACCAATGGATGGTAGACTTGTCATTATTAAAGGTAGTATGTTGTCGATATCTCTGTTACTCCAATGGATGATAGCCTTTTCATTATGCAAGGTAGTCCGTTGTTCATATTTTTCTTACTCCAATGGATGGTAGCCTTGTCATTATGGAATGTAGTCGGACATTGAGATTTCTGTTACTTCAATGGATGGTCGCCTTGTCGTTATGGAAAGTAGTCTGCTGTTCAATTTTTTTTTACTCCAATGGAAGGTAGCCATGTCATTATGGAAGGTAGTCTATTGTCGACAATTTTTTTATTCCATTGAATGGTAGCCTTGTCATTATGGAAGGTAGGCCGTTGTCGATATTTTTGTTATTCCAATGGATGGTAACCTTGTCCTTATAGAAGGTAGTCTTTTGTCGAGTTTTTTTGTTACTCCAATGGATGGTAGACTTGTTACTATTGAAGGTAGTCTATTGTCGATATCTCTTTTAATCCAATGGATGATAGCCTTGTCATTATGCAAGGTAGTCAGTTGTTCATATTCTTGTTACTCCAATGGATGGTAGCCATGTCATTATAGAAGGTAGTCTATTGTAGAGATATGTGTTATTCCAATGGATGGTAGGCTTGTCATTATGGAAGGTAGTCGGTCATTGAGATTTCTGTTACTCCAATGGATGGTAGCATTGTCATTATGGAAGGTAGTTTGTTGTTCAGAATTTTGTTACTCCAATGGAAGGTAGACTTGTCATTATGGAAGGTAGTCTATTGTCTAGATTTTTGTTATTCCAATGGAAGGTATCCTTGTAATTATGGAAGGTAGTTGTCCTTGAGATTTCTGTTACTTCAATTGATGGTAGCCTTGTCATTATGGAAGGTAGTCTATTGTTCATATTTTTGTTACTCCAACGGATGATAGCCTTCTCATTATGGAAGGTAGTCTGTTGTTGATATTTTTGATACTCCAATGGGTGGTAGCCTTGTAATTATGGCAGGTAGTCTGTTGTCTAGATTTTTGTTACTCCAATGGATGGTAGCCTTGTCATTTTGGAAGGTAGTCTTTCATTGAGATTTCTGTTACTCCAATGGATTGTAGCCTTATCATTATGGAAGGTAGTCTGTTGTTCAAATTTTTGTTACTCCAATGGATGGTAGCCTTGTCATTATGGAAGGTAGTCTATTGTCATTGAGATTTTTGTTATTCCAATGGATGATAGCCTTGTCATTATGGAAGGTAGTCTGCTGTCGAGATTTTTGTTACTCCAATGGATGGTAGCCTTATCATTATGGAAGGTAATCTGTTCTCGAGATTTTTGTTACCCCAATGGATGGTAGCCTTGTAATTAGGGAAGTTAGTCTGTTGACGAGATTTTTGTTACACCAATGGATGGTAGCCTTTTCATTATGGAATGTAGTTTGTCGTTGAGATTTCTGTTACTCCAATGGATTATAGCCTTGTCATTATGGAAGGTAGTCTATTGTTCAAATTTTTGTTACTCCAATGGAAGGTAGCCTTGTCATTATGGAAGGTAGTCTGTTGTCGATAATTTTTTATTCCATTAGATGGTAGCCTTATCATTATGGAAGGTAGTTTGTTGTCGATATTTTTGTTATTCCAATGGATGGTAACCTTGTCATTATGGAAGGTAGTCTTTTTTTGATATTTTTGTTACTCTAATGGATGGTAGACTTGTCATTATTGAAGGTAGTCTGTTGTCGATATCTCTGTTACTCGAATGCATGGTAGCCTTTTCATTATGCAAGGTAGTCCGTTGTTCATATTTTTCTTACTCCAATGGATGGTAGCCTTGTCATTATGGAAGGTAGTCGGTCGTTGAGATTTTTGTTACTTCAATGGATGGTAGCCTTGTCATTATGGAAGGTAGTCTGTCCTTTAGATTTTTGTTACTCCAATGGATGGTAGCCTTGTCATTATTGAAGGTAGTCTATTGTCTATATTTTTGTTATTACAATGGATGGTAGCCTTGTCATTATGGAAGGTAGTTTTCTTTGAGATTTCTGTTACTTCAATGGATGGTAGCCTTGTCATTATGGAAGGTAGTCTGTTGTTCATATTTTTTTACTCCAATGTATGATAGCCTTGTCATTATGGAAGGTAGTCTATTGTCGAGATTTTTGATTCTCCAATAGGTGGTAGCCTTGTAATTATGGAAGGTAGTCGGTTGTCGAGATTTTTGATACTCCAATGGGTGGTAGCCTTGTAGTTATGGAAGGTAGTCTTTTGTCAAGATTTTTGTTACTCCAATGGATGGTAGCCTTGTCATTATGGAAGGTAGTCTGTCGTTGAGATTTAAGTTACTCCAATGGATTGTAGCCTTGTCATTATGGAAGGTAGTCTGTTGTTCAGATTTTGGTTACTCCAATGGATGGTAGCCTTGTCATTATGGAAGGTAGTCTGTTGTCGATATTTTTGTTACTACAATGGATGGTTGACTTATCATTATGGAAGGTTGTCTGTTTTCAAGATTTTTGTTACCTCAATGGATGGTAGCCTTGTAATTAGGGAATGTAGTCTGTTGTTCAGATTTTTGTTACTCTAATGGATGATAGCCTTGTCATTATGGAAGGTAGTCTATTGTCGAGATTTTTGATTCTCCAATAGGTGGTAGCCTTGTAATTATGGAAGGTAGTCGGTTGTCGAGATTTTTGTTACTCCAATGGATGGTAGCCTTGTCATTATGGAAGGTAGTCTATTGTCTAGATTTTTGTTATTCCAATGGATGGTAGCCTTGTCATTATTGAAGGTAGTCTATTGTTCATATTTTTTTTACTCCAATGGATGGTAGCCTTGTCATTATGGAAGGTTGTCTATTGTCTAGATTTTTGTTATTCCAATGGATGATAGCCTTGTCATTATGGAAGGCAGTTGTCTTTGAGATTTTTGTTACTCCAATTGATGGTAGCCTTGTCATTTTGGAAGGTAGTCTGTTGTTCAGATTTTTGTTACTCCAATGGATGATAGCCTTGTCATTATGGAAGGTAGTCTATTGTCGAGATTTTTGATTCTCCAATAGGTGGTAGCCTTCTAATTATGGAAGGTAGTCGGTTGTCGAGATTTTTGTTACACCAATGAATGGTAGCCTTGTCATTATGGAAGGTAGTCTATTGTCTGGATTTTTGTTATTCTAATGGATGGTAGCCTTGTCATTATGGAAGGTAGTTTGTTGTTCAGATTTTTGTTACTCCAATGGATGGTAGCCTTGTAATTATGGAAGGTTGTCTATTGTCTAGATTTTTGTTATTCCAATGGATGATAGCCTTGTCATTATTGAAGGTAGTTGTCTTTGAGATTTCTGTTACTTCAATGGATAGTAGCCTTGTCATTATGGAAGGTAGTCTGTTGTTCAGATTTTTGTTACTCTAATGGATGATAGCCTTGTCATTATGGAAGGTAGTCTATTGTCGAGATTTTTGATTCTCCAATAGGTGGTAGCCTTGTAATTATGGAAGGTAGTCGGTTGTCGAGATTTTTCTTACTCCAATGGATGGTAGCCTTGTCATTATGGAAGGTAGTCTATTGTCTAGATTTTTGTTATTCCGATGGATTGTAGCCTTGTCATTATGGAAGGTAGTCTGTTGTTCAGATTTTTGTTACTCCAATGGATGGTAGCCTTGTCATTATGGAAGGTTGTCTATTGTCTAGATTTTTGTTAGTCCAATGGATGATAGCCTTGTCATTATGGAAGGTAGTTGTCTTTGAGATTTCTGTTACTCCAGTTGATGTTAGCCTTGTCATTATGGAAGGTAGTCTGTTGTTCAGATTTTTGTTACTCCAAGGGATGATAGCCTTGTCATTATGGAAGGTAGTCTATTGTCGAGATTTTTGATTCTCCAATAGGTGGTAGCCTTGTAAATATGGAAGTTAGTCGGTTGTCGAGATTTTTGATACTCCAATGGGTGGTAGCCTTGTAGTTATGGAAGGTAGTCTTTTGTCAAGATTTTTGTTACTCCAATGGATGGTAGCCTTGTCATTATGGAAGGTAGTCTGTCGTTGAGATTTCTGTTACTCCAATGGATTGTAGCCTTTTCATTATGGAAGGTAGTCTGTTGTTCAGATTTTTGTTACTCCAATGGATGGTAGACTTATCATTATGGAAGGTAGTCTGTTTTCAAGATTTTTGTTACCCCAATGGATGGTAGCCTTGTAATTAGGGAATGTAGTCTGTTGTTCATATTTTTATTACTCTAATGGATGATAGCCTTGTCATTATGGAAGGTAGTCTATTGTCGAGATTTTTGATTTTCCAATAGGTGGTAGACTTGTAATTATGGAAGGTAGTCGGTTGTCGAGATTTTTGTTACTCCAATGGATGGTAGCCTTGTCATTATGGAAGGTAGTCTATTGTCTAGATTTTTGTTATTCCAATGGATGGTAGATTTGTTATTATGGAAGGTAGTCTGTTGTTCAGATTTTTGTTACTCCAATGGATGGTAGCTTTGTCATTATGGATGGTTGTCTATTGTCTAGATTTTTGTTATTCCATTGGATGATAGCCTTGTCATTATGGAAGGTAGTTGTCTTTGAGAGTTCTGTTACTCCAATTGATGGTAGCCTTGTCATTATGGAAGGTAGTCTGTTGTTCAGATTTTTGTTACTCCAATGGATGATAGCCTTGTCATTATGGAAGGTAGTCAATTGTCGAGATTTTTGATTCTCCAATAGCTGGTAGCCTTCTAATTATGGAAGGTAGTCGGTTGTCGAGATTTTTGTTACTCCAATAGATGGTAGCCTTGTCATTATGGAAGGTAGTCTGTTGTTCATATTTTTTTTACTCCAATGGATGGTAGCCTTGTCATTATGGAAGGTTGTCTATTGTCTAGATTTTTGTTATTCCAATGGATGATAGCCTTGTCATTATGGAAGGCAGTTGTCTTTGAGATTTTTGTTACTCCAATTGATGGTAGCCTTGTCATTTTGGAAGGTAGTCTGTTGTTCAGATTTTTGTTACTCCAATGGATGATAGCCTTGTCATTATGGAAGGTAGTCTATTGTCGAGATTTTTGATTCTCCAATAGGTGGTAGCCTTCTAATTATGGAAGGTAGTCGGTTGTCGAGATTTTTGTTACTCCAATGAATGGTATCCTTGTCATTATGGAAGGTAGTCTATTGTCTGGATTTTTGTTATTCTAATGGATGGTAGCCTTGTCATTATGGAAGGTAGTTTGTTGTTCAGATTTTTGTTACTCCAATGGATGGTAGCCTTGTCATTATGGAAGGTTGTCTATTGGCTAGATTTTTGTTATTCCAATGGATGATAGCCTTGTCATTATTGAAGGTAGTTGTCTTTGAGATTTCTGTTACTTCAATGGATGGTAGCCTTGTCATTATGGAAGGTAGTCTGTTGTTCAGATTTTTGTTACTCTAATGGATGATAGCCTTGTCATTATGGAAGGTAGTCTATTGTCGAGATTTTTGATTCTCCAATAGGTGGTAGCCTTGTAATTATGGAAGGTAGTCGGTTGTCGAGATTTTTCTTACTCCAATGGATGGTAGCCTTGTCATTATGGAAGATAGTCTATTGTCTAGATTTTTGTTATTCCAATGGATTGTAGCCTTGTCATTATGGAAGGTAGTCTGTTGTTCAGATTTTTGTTACTCCAATGGATGGTAGCCTTGTCATTATGGAAGGTTGTCTATTGTCTAGATTTTTGTTAGTCCAATGGATGATAGCCTTGTCATTATGGAAGGTAGTTGTCTTTGAGATTTCTGTTACTCCAATGGATTGTAGCCTTGTCATTATGGAAGGTAGTATGTTGTTCAGATTTTTGTTACTCCAATGGATGGTAGCCTTCTCATTATGGAAGGTAGTCTATTGTCTAAATTTTATTATTCCAATGGATGATAGCCTTTTCATTATGGAAGGTAGTCTGTTTTCGAGATTTTTGTTACTCCAATGGATGGTAGCCTTATCATTATAGATGGTAGTCTGTTATCGAGGTTTTTGTTACCCCAATGGATGGTAGCCTTGTAATTAGGGAAGGTAGTCTGTTGTCGAGATTTTTGTTACACCAATGGATGGTAGCCTTGTCATTATGGAATGTAGTTTGTCTTTCAGATTTCTGTTACTCCAATGGATTGTAGCCATGTCATTATGGAAGGTAGTCTGTTGTTCAAATTTTTGTTACTCCAATGGAAGGTAGCCTTGTCATTATGGAAGGAAGTCTGTTGTCGACAATTTTTTTATTCCATTGGATGGTATCCTTGTCATTATGGAAGGTAGTTTGTTGTCGATATTTTTGTTATTCCAATGGATGGTAACCTTGTCACTATGGAAGGTAGTCTTTTGTCAAGATTTTTGTTACTCCAATGGATGGTAGATTTGTCACTATTGAAGGTAGTCTATTGTCGATATCTCTGTTACTCCAATGGATGATAGCCTTGTCATTATTCAAGGTAGTCAGTTGTTCATATTTTTGTTACTCCAATGGATGGTAGCCATGTCATTATAGAAGGTAGTCTATTGTCGAGATTTTTGTTATTCCAATGGATGGTAGCCTTGTCATTATGGAAGGTAGTCGGTCGTTGAGATTTCTGTTACTCCAATGGATGGTAGCCTTGTCATTATGGAAGGTAGTCTAATGTTCATATTATTGTTACTGCAATGGATTATAGCCTTGTCATTATGGAAGGTAGTCTGTTGTTCATATTTTTCTTACTCCAATGGATGGTAGCCTTGTCATTATAGAAGGTAGTCAATTGTCGAGATTTTTTTTATTCCAATGGACGGTAGCCTTGTCATTATGGAAGGTAGTCGGTCTTTGAGATTTTGTTACTCCAATAAATGGTAGCCTTGTCATTATGGAAGGTAGTCTGTTGTTCAGATTTTTGTTACTCCAATGGTAGGTAGCCTTGTCATTATGGAAGGTAGTCTATTATCTAGATTTTTGTTACTCCAATGGATGGTAGCCTTGTCATTATGGAAGGTAGTCTATTCTCTAGATTTTTGTTATTCCAATGGATGGTAGCCTTGTCATTATGGAAGGTAGTCGGTCTTTGATATTTTTGTTACTTCTATGGATGGTAGCCTTGTCATTATGAAAGGTAGTTTGTTGTTCAGATTTTTGTTACTCCAATGGATGATAGCCTTGTCATTATGGAAGATAGTCTGTTGTTGAGATTTTTGATACTCCAATGGGTGGTAGCCTTGTAATTATAGAAGGTAGTATGTTGGCGAGATTTTTGTTACTCCAATGGATAGTAGCCTTGTCATTATGGAAGATAGTCTGTCGTTGAGATTTCTGTTACTCCAATGGATTGTAGCCTTGTCATTATGGAAGGTAGTATGTTGTTCAGATTTTTGTTACTCTAATGGATTTTAGCCTTGTCATTATGGAATGTAGTTTGTCGTTCAGATTTTTGTTACTCCAATGGATTGTAGCCTTGTCATTATGTAAGGTAGTCTGTTGTTCAAATTTTTATTACTCCAATGGAAGGTAGGCTTGTCATTATGGAAGGTAGTCTGTTGTTGACAATTTTTTTATTCCATTGGATAGTAGCCTTGTCATTATGGAAGGTAGTTTGTTGTTGATATTTTTTTATTCCAATGGATTGTAACCTTGTCATTCTGGAAGGTAGTCTTTTGTTGAGATTTTTGTTACTCCAATGGATGGTAGACTTGTCATTATTGAAGGTAGTCTGTTATCAATATCTCTATTACTCCAATGGATGATAGCCTTGTCATTATGAAAGGTAGTCTGTTGCTCAGATATTTGGTACTTCAATGGATGGTAGCCTTGTCATTATGGAAGGTAGTTTATTGTCGAGATTTTTGTTATTCCAATTGATGGTAGCCTTGTCATTATGCAAGGTAGTCCGTTGTTCATATTTTTCTTACTCCAATGGATGGTAGCCTTATCATTATGGAAGGTAGTCGGTGGTTCAGATTTTTGTTACTCCAATGGATGGTAGCCTTGTCATTATGGAAGGTAGTCTATTGTCTAGATTTTTGTTATTCCAATGGATGGTAGCCTTGTCATTATGGAAGGTAGTTGTCTTTGAGATTTCTGTTAATTTAATGGGAGGTAGCCTTGTCATTATGAAAGGTAGCCTGTAGTCGGTTTTTGTGATTCTCCAATGGGTGGTAGCCTTGTAATTATGGAAGGTAGTCTGTTGTCGAGATTTTTGTTACTCCAATGGATGGTAGCCTTGTCATTATGGAAGGTAGTCTGTCGTTAACATTTCTGTAACTCCAATGGATTGTAGCCTTGTTATTATGGAAGGTAGTCTATTGTTCAAATTTTTGTTACTCCAATGGATGGTAGCCTTGTCATTATTGAAGGTAGTCTATTGTCTAGATTTTTGTTATTCCAATGGATGATAGCCTTGTCATTATGGAAGGTAGTCTGTTGTCAAGATTTTTGTTTCTCCAATGGATGGTAGCCTTATCATTATGGAAGGTAGTATGTTTTCGATATTTTTGTTAACCTAATGGATGGTAGCCTTGTAATTAGAGAAGGTAGTCTGTTGTCGAGATTTTTGTTACACCAATTGATGGTAGCCTTGTCATTATGGAATGTAGTTTGTCATTGAGATTTTTGTTACTCCAATGGATTGTAGCCTTGTCATTATGGAAGGTAGTATGTTGTTCAAAGTTTTGTTACTCCAATGGAAGGTAGCCTTGTCATTATGGAAGGTAGTCTGTTGTCAACAATTTTTTTATTCCATTTGATGGTAGCCTTGTCATTATGGAAGGTAGTTTGTTGTCGATATTTTTGTTATTCCAATGGATGGTAACCTTGTCATTATGGAAGGTAGTCTTTTGTCGATATTTTTGTTACTCCAATGGATGGTAGCCTTGTCATTATGGAAGGTAGTTTGTTGTTCAGATTTTTATTCCATTTGATGGTAGCCTTGTCACAATTGAAGGTAGTATGTTGTCTATATCCTTGTTACTCCAATGGATGATAGCCTTGTCATTATGCAAGGTAGTGAGGTATTCATATTTTTGTTACTCTAATAGATGGTAGCCATATCATTCTAGAAGGTAGTCTATTATCGAGATTTTTGTTATTCCAATTGATGGTAGCCTTGTCATTATGGAAGGTAGTAAGTCGTTGAGATTTCTGTTCCTCCAATGGATGGTAGCCTTGTCATTATGGAAGGTAGTTTGTTGTTCAGATTTTTGTTACTCCAATGGATGGTAGCCTTTTCATTATAGAAGGTAGTCTATTGTCTAGATCTTTGTTATTCCAATGGATGGTAGCCTTGTCATTATGGGAGGTAGTTGTCTTTGAGATTTTTGTTACTTCAATGGATGGTAGCCTTGTCATTATGGAAGGTAGTCTGTTGTTCAGATTTTTGTTACTCCAATGGATGATAGCCTTGTCATTATGGAATGTAGTCTGTTGTCACGATTTTTGATACTCCAATGGGTGGTAGCCTTGTAATTATGGAAAGTAGTATGTTGTTGAGATTTTTGTTACTCTAATGGATGGTAGCCTTGTCATTATGGAAGGTATTCTGTCGTTGAGATTTCTGTTACTCCAATGGATGGTAGCCTTGTCATTATGGAAGGTAGTCTATTGTTTAGATTTTTGTTACTCCAATGGATGGTAGCCTTGTCATTATGGAAGGTTGTCTATTGTCTAGATTTTTGTTATTCCAAAGGATGGTAGCCTTATCATTATGGAAGGTGGTCTGTTATCGAGATTTTTGATACCCCAATGAAGGGTAGCCTTGAAATTAGGGAAGGTAGTCCGTTGTCGATATTTTTGTAACACCAATGGATGGTAGCCTTGTCATTATGGAATGTAGTTTGTCTTTGAGATTTCTGTTACTCAAATGGATTGTAGCCTTGTTATAATGGAAGGTAGTCTGTTGTCGACAATTTTTTTATTCCATTGGATGGTAGCCTTGTCACTATTGAAGGTAGTCTGTTGTCGATATCTCTTTTACACCAAAGGATGATAGCCTTGTCATTATAGTAGGTAGTCTATAGTCGAGATTTTTGTTATTCCAATGGATGGTAGCCTTGTCATTATGGAAGGTAGTCGGTCGTTGAGATTTCTGTTACTCCAATGGATGGTAGCCTTGTCATTATGGAAGGTAGTTTGTTGTTCGGATTTTTTTTACTCCAATGGAAGGTAGCCTTGTTAGTATGGAAGGTAGTCTATTGTGAAGATTTTTGTTATTCCAATGGATGGTAGCCTTGTCATTCTGGAAGGTATTTGGCTTTGAGATTTTTGTTACTTCAATGGATGGTAGCCTTGTCATTATGGTAGGTAGTCTGTTGTTGAGATTTTTGATACTCCAATGGGAGGTAGCTTTGTAATTATGGAAGGTAGTCTGTTGTCGAGATTTTTGTACTCCAATGGATGGTAGCCTTGTCATTATGGAAGGTAGTCTATCGTTGAGATTTCTGTTACTCCGATGGATAGTAGCCTTATCATTATGGAAGGTAGTCTGTTGTTCAAATTTTTGTCACTCCAATGGATGGTAGCCTTGTCATTATGGAAGGTTGTCTATTGTCTATATTTTTGTTATTCCAATGGATGATAGCCTTGTGATTATGGAAGGTAGCCTGTTTTCAAGATTTTTGTTACTCCAATGGATGGTAGCCTTATCATTATGGAAGGTAGTCTGTTATCGACATTTTTGTTACCCCAATGGATGGTAGCCCTGTAATTAGGGAAGGTAGTCTGTTGTCGAGATTTTTGTTACACCAATGGATGGTAGCCTTGTCATTATGGAATGTAGTTTTTCATTGAGATTTCTGTTACTCCAATGGATTGTAGCCTTGTAATTATGGAAGGTAGTCTGTTGTTCAAATTTTTGTTACTCCTATGGAAGGTAGCCTTGTTATTATGGAACGTAGTCTGTTGTCGACAATTTTTTTATTCCATTGGATGGAAGCCTTGTCATTATAGAAGGTAGTTTGTTGTCGATATTTTTTTTATTCCAATGGATGGTAACCTTGTCATTATGGAAGGTAGTCTTTTGTTGAGATTTTTGTTACACCAATGGATGGTAGACTTGTCATTATTGAAGGTAGTATGTTGTCGATATCTCTGTTACTCCAATGGATGATAGCCTTTTCATTATGCAAGGTAGTCCGTTGTTCATATTTTTCTTACTCCAATGGATGGTAGCCTTGTCATTATGGAATGTAGTCGGACATTGAGATTTCTGTTACTTCAATGGATGGTCGCCTTGTCGTTATGGAAAGTAGTCTGCTGTTCAATTTTTTTTTACTCCAATGGAAGGTAGCCATGTCATTATGGAAGGTAGTATATTGTCGACAATTTTTTTATTCCATTGAATGGTAGCCTTGTCATTATGGAAGGTAGGCCGTTGTCGATATTTTTGTTATTCCAATGGATGGTAACCTTGTCCTTATAGAAGGTAGTCTTTTGTCGAGTTTTTTTGTTACTCCAATGGATGGTAGACTTGTTACTATTGAAGGTAGTCTATTGTCGATATCTCTTTTAATCCAATGGATGATAGCCTTGTCATTATGCAAGGTAGTCAGTTGTTCATATTCTTGTTACTCCAATGGATGGTAGCCATGTCATTATAGAAGGTAGTCTATTGTAGAGATATGTGTTATTCCAATGGATGGTAGGCTTGTCATTATGGAAGGTAGTCGGTCATTGAGATTTCTGTTACTCCAATGGATGGTAGCATTGTCATTATGGAAGGTAGTTTGTTGTTCAGAATTTTGTTACTCCAATGGAAGGTAGCCTTGTCATTATGGAAGGTAGTCTATTGTCTAGATTTTTGTTATTCCAATGGAAGGTATCCTTGTAATTATGGAAGGTAGTTGTCCTTGAGATTTTTGTTACTTCAATTGATGGTAGCCTTGTCATTATGGAAGGTAGTCTATTGTTCATATTTTTGTTACTCCAACGGATGATAGCCTTGTCATTATGGAAGGTAGTCTGTTGTTGATATTTTTGATACTCCAATGGGTGGTAGCCTTGTAATTATGGCAGGTAGTCTGTTGTCTAGATTTTTGTTACTCCAATGGATGGTAGTCTTTCATTGAGATTTCTGTTACTCCAATGGATTGTAGCCTTATCATTATGGAAGGTAGTCTGTTGTTCAAATTTTTGTTACTCCAATGGATGGTAGCCTTGTCATTATGGAAGGTAGTCTATTGTCATTGAGATTTTTGTTATTCCAATGGATGATAGCCTTGTCATTATGGAAGGTAGTCTGCTGTCGAGATTTTTGTTACTCCAATGGATGGTAGCCTTATCATTATGGAAGGTAATCTGTTCTCGAGATTTTTGTTACCCCAATGGATGGTAGCCTTGTAATTAGGGAAGTTAGTCTGTTGACGAGATTTTTGTTACACCAATGGATGGTAGCCTTTTCATTATGGAATGTAGTTTGTCGTTGAGATTTCTGTTACTCCAATGGATTATAGCCTTGTCATTATGGAAGGTAGTCTATTGTTCAAATTTTTGTTACTCCAATGGAAGGTAGCGTTGTCATTATGGAAGGTAGTCTGTTGTCGATAATTTTTTATTCCATTAGATGGTAGCCTTATCATTATGGAAGGTAGTTTGTTGTCGATATTTTTGTTATTCCAATGGATGGTAACCTTGTCATTATGGAAGGTAGTCTTTTGTTGATATTTTTGTTACTCTAATGGATGGTAGACTTGTCATTATTGAAGGTAGTCTGTTGTCGATATCTCTGTTACTCGAATGCATGGTAGCCTTTTCATTATGCAAGGTAGTCCGTTGTTCATATTTTTCTTACTCCAATGGATGGTAGCCTTGTCATTATGGAAGGTAGTCGGTCGTTGAGATTTTTGTTACTTCAATGGATGGTAGCCTTGTCATTATGGAAGGTAGTCTGTCCTTTAGATTTTTGTTACTCCAATGGATGGTAGCCTTGTCATTATTGAAGGTAGTCTATTGTCTATATTTTTGTTATTACAATGGATGGTAGCCTTGTCATTATGGAAGGTAGTTTTCTTTGAGATTTCTGTTACTTCAATGGATGGTAGCCTTGTCATTATGGAAGGTAGTCTGTTGTTCATATTTTTTTACTCCAATGTATGATAGCCTTGTCATTATGGAAGGTAGTCTATTGTCGAGATTTTTGATTCTCCAATAGGTGGTAGCCTTGTAATTATGGAAGGTAGTCGGTTGTCGAGATTTTTGATACTCCAATGGGTGGTAGCCTTGTAGTTATGGAAGGTAGTCTTTTGTCAAGATTTTTGTTTTTCCAATGGATGGTAGCCTTGTCATTATGGAAGGTAGTCTGTCGTTGAGATTTAAGTTACTCCAATGGATTGTAGCCTTGTCATTATGGAAGGTAGTCTGTTGTTCAGATTTTGGTTACTCCAATGGATGGTAGCCTTGTCATTATGGAAGGTAGTCTGTTGTCGATATTTTTGTTACTACAATGGATGGTTGACTTATCATTATGGAAGGTTGTCTGTTTTCAAGATTTTTGTTACCTCAATGGATGGTAGCCTTGTAATTAGGGAATGTAGTCTGTTGTTCAGATTTTTGTTACTCTAATGGATGATAGCCTTGTCATTATGGAAGGTAGTCTATTGTCGAGATTTTTGATTCTCCAATAGGTGGTAGCCTTGTAATTATGGAAGGTAGTCGGTTGTCGAGATTTTTGTTACTCCAATGGATGGTAGCCTTGTCATTATGGAAGGTAGTCTATTGTCTAGATTTTTGTTATTCCAATGGATGGTAGCCTTGTCATTATTGAAGGTAGTCTGTTGTTCATATTTTTTTTACTCCAATGGATGGTAGCCTTGTCATTATGGAAGGTTGTCTATTGTCTAGATTTTTGTTATTCCAATGGATGATAGCCTTGTCATTATGGAAGGCAGTTGTCTTTGAGATTTTTGTTACTCCAATTGATGGTAGCCTTGTCATTTTGGAAGGTAGTCTGTTGTTCAGATTTTTGTTACTCCAATGGATGATAGCCTTGTCATTATGGAAGGTAGTCTATTGTCGAGATTTTTGATTCTCCAATAGGTGGTAGCCTTTTAATTATGGAAGGTAGTCGGTTGTCGAGATTTTTGTTACACCAATGAATGGTAGCCTTGTCATTATGGAAGGTAGTCTATTGTCTGGATTTTTGTTATTCTAATGGATGGTAGCCTTGTCATTATGGAAGGTAGTTTGTTGTTCAGATTTTTGTTACTCCAATGGATGGTAGCCTTGTCATTATGGAAGGTTGTCTATTGTCTAGATTTTTGTTATTCCAATGGATGATAGCCTTGTCATTATTGAAGGTAGTTGTCTTTGAGATTTCTGTTACTTCAATGGATAGTAGCCTTGTCATTATGGAAGGTAGTCTGTTGTTCAGATTTTTGTTACTCTAATGGATGATAGCCTTGTCATTATGGAAGGTAGTCTATTGTCGAGATTTTTGATTCTCCAATAGGTGGTAGCCTTGTAATTATGGAAGGTAGTCTATTGTCGAATGGATTGTAGCCTTTTCATTATGGAAGGTAGTCTGTTGTTCAGATTTTTGTTACTCCAATGGATGGTAGACTTATCATTATGGAAGGTAGTCTGTTTTCAAGATTTTTGTTACCCCAATGGATGGTAGCCTTGTAATTAGGGAATGTAGTCTGTTGTTCATATTTTTGTTACTCTAATGGATGATAGCCTTGTCATTATGGAAGGTAGTCTATTGTCGAGATTTTTGATTCTCCAATAGGTGGTAGCCTTGTAATTATGAAAGGTAGTCGGTTGTCGAGATTTTTGTTATTCCAATGGATGGTAGCCTTGTCATTATGGAAGGTAGTCTATTGTCTAGATTTTTGTTATTCCAATGGATGGTAGATTTGTTATTATGGAAGGTAGTCTGTTGTTCAGATTTTTGTTACTCCAATGGATGGTAGCTTTGTCATTATGGATGGTTGTCTATTGTCTAGATTTTTGTTATTCCATTGGATGATAGCCTTGTCATTATGGAAGGTAGTTGTCTTTGAGAGTTCTGTTACTCCAATTGATGGTAGCCTTGTAATTATGGAAGGTAGTCGGTTGTCGAGATTTTTGATACTCCAATGGGTGCTAGCCTTGTAATTATGGAAGGTAGTCTTTTGTCGTGATTTTTGTTACTCCAATGGATGGTAGCCTTATCATTATGTAAGGTAGTCTGTCGTTGAGATTTCTGTTACTCCAATGGATGGTAGCCTTGTCATTATGGAAGGTAGTCTGTTGTTCAGATTTTTGTTAGTCCAATGGATGGTAGCCTTGTCATTATGGAAGGTTGTCTATTATCTAGATTTTTATTATTCCAATGGATGATAGCCTTGTCATTATCGAAGGTAGTTGTGTTTGAGATTTCTGTTACTCCAATTGATGGTAGCCTTGTCATTTTGGAAGGTAGTCTGTTGTTCAGATTTTTGTTACTCCAATGGATGATAGCCTTGTCATTATGGAAGGTAGTCTATTGTCGAGATTTTTGATTCTCCAATAGGTGGTAGCCTTGTAATTATGGAAGGTAGTCGGTTGTCGAGATTTTTGTTACTCCAATGGATGGTAGCCTTGTCATTATGGAAGGTAGTCTATTGTCTAGATTTTTGTTATTCCAATGGATGGTAGCCTTGTCATTATGGAAGGTAGTCTGTTGTTCAGATTTTTGTTACTCCAATGGATGGTAGCTTTGTCATTATGGAAGGTTGTCTATTGTCTAGATTTTTGTTATTCCAATGGATGATAGCCTTGTCATTATGGAAGGTAGTTGTCTTTGAGATTTCTGTTACTTCAATGGATGGTAGCCTTGTCATTATGGAAGGTAGTCTGTTGTTCAGATTTTTGTTACTCCAATGGATGATAGCCTTGTCATTATGGAAGGTAGTCTACTGTCGAGATTTTTGATTCTCCAATAGGTGGTAGCCTTCTAATTATGGAAGGTAGTCGGTTGTCGAGATTTTTGTTACTCCAATGGATGGTAGCCTTGTCATTATGGAAGGTAGTCTATTGTCTAGATTTTTGTTATTCCAATGGATTGTAGCCTTGTCATTATGGAAGGTAGTCTGTTGTTCAGATTTTTGGTTACTCCAATGGATGGTAGCCTTGTCATTATGGAAGGTTGTCTATTGTCTAGATTTTTGTTAGTCCAATGGATGATAGCCTTGTCATTATGGAAGGTAGTTGTCTTTGAGTTTTCTGTTACTCCAGTTGATGGTAGCCTTGTCATTATGGAAGGTAGTCTGTTGTTCAGATTTTTGTTACTCCAATGGATGATAGCCTTGTCATTATGGAAGGTAGTCTATTGTCGAGATTTTTTATTCTCCAATAGGTGGTAGCCTTGTAATTATGGAAGGTAGTCGGTTGTCGAGATTTTTGATACTCCAATGGGTGCTAGCCTTGTAATTATGGAAGGTAGTCTTTTGTCGTGATTTTTGTTACTCCAATGGATGGTAGCCTTATCATTATGTAAGGTAGTCTGTCTATGAGATTTCTGTTACTCCAATGGATGGTAGCCTTGTCATTACGGAAGGTAGTCTGTTGTTCAGATTTTTGTTAGTCCAATGGATGGTAGCCTTGTCATTATGGAAGGTTGTCTATTATCTAGATTTTTGTTATTCCAATGGATGATAGCCTTGTCATTATCGAAGGTAGTTGTCTTTGATATTTCTGTTACTTCAATGGATAGCAGCCTTGTCATTATGGAAGGTAGTCTGTTGTTCATATTTTTGTTACTCCAATGGATGATTGCCTTGTCATTATGGAAGGTAGTCTATTGTCGAGATTTTTTATTCTCCAATAGGTGGTAGCCTTATAATTATGGAAGGTAGTCGGTTGTCGAGATTTTTGATACTCCAATGGGTGGTAGCCTTGTAATTTTGGAAGGTAGTCTTTTGTCGAGATTTTTGTTACTACAATGGATGGTAGCCTTGTCATTAAGGAAGGTAGTCTGTCGTTGAGATTTCTGTTCCTCCAATGGATTGTAGCCTTGTCATTAGGGAAGGTAGTCTGTTGTTCAGATTTTTGTTACTCCAATGGATGGTAGCCTTGTCATTATGGAAGGTTGTCTATTGTCTAGATTTTTGTTAGTCCAATGGATGATAGCCTTGTCATTATGGAAGGTAGTTGTCTTTGAGTTTTCTGTTACTCCAATTGATGGTAGCCTTGTCATTATTGAAGGTAGTCTGTTGTTCAGATTTTTGTTACTCCAATGGATGATAGCCTTGTCATTATGGAAGGTAGTCTATTGTCGAGATTTTTTATTCTCCAATAGGTGGTAGCCTTGTAATTATGGAAGGTAGTCGGTTGTCGAGATTTTTGATACTCCAATGGGTGCTAGCCTTGTAATTTATGAAGGTAGTCTTTTGTCGTGATTTTTGTTACTCCAATGGATGGTAGCCTTATCATTATGTAAGGTAGTCTGTCGTTGAGATTTCTGTTACTCCAATGGATGGTAGCCTTGTCATTATGGAAGGTAGTCTGTTGTTCAGATTTTTGTTAGTCCAATGGATGGTAGCCTTGTCATTATGGAAGGTTGTCTATTATCTAGATTTTTGTTATTCCAATGGATGATAGCCTTGTCATTATCGAAGGTATTTGTGTTTGAGATTTCTGTTACTTCAATGGATAATAGCCTTGTCATTATGGAAGGTAGTCTGTTGTTCATATTTTTGTTACTCCAATGGATGATTGCCTTGTCATTATGGAAGGTAGTCTATTGTCGAGATTTTTGATTCTCCAATAGGTGGTAGCCTTGTAATTATGGAAGGTAGTCGGTTGTCGAGGTTTTTGTTACTCCAATGGATGGTAGCCTTGTCATTATGGAAGGTAGTCTATTGTCTAGATTTTTGTTATTCCAATGGATGGTAGCCTTGTCATTATGGAAGGTAGTCTGTTGTTCAGATTTTTGTTACTCCAATGGATGGTAGCTTTGTCATTATGGAAGGTTGTCTATTGTCTAGATTTTTGTTATTCCAATGGATGATAGCCTTGTCATTATGGAAGGTAGTTGTCGTTGAGATTTCTGTTACTCCAATTGATGGTAGCCTTGTCATTATGGAAGGTAGTCTGTTGTTCAGATTTTTGTTACTCCAATGGATGATAGCCTTGTCATTATGGAAGGTAGTCTACTGTCGAGATTTTTGATTCTCCAATAGGTGGTAGCCTTCTAATTATGGAAGGTAGTCGGTTGTCGAGATTTTTGTTACTCCAATGGATGGTAGCCTTGTCATTATGGAAGGTAGTCTATTGTCTAGATTTTTGTTATTCCAATGGATTGTAGCCTTGTCATTATGGAAGGTAGTCTGTTATTCAGATTTTTGGTTACTCCAATGGATGGTAGCCTTGTCATTATGGAAGGTTGTCTATTGTCTAGATTTTTGTTAGTCCAATGGATGATAGCCTTGTCATTATGGAAGGTAGTTGTCTTTGAGTTTTCTGTTACTCCAATTGATGGTAGCCTTGTCATTATGGAAGGTAGTCTGTTGTTCAGATTTTTGTTACTCCAATGGATGATAGCCTTGTCATTATGGAAGGTAGTCTATTGTCGAGATTTTTTATTCTCCAATAGGTGGTAGCCTTGTAATAATGGAAGGTAGTCGGTTGTCGAGATTTTTGATACTCCAATGGGTGCTAGCCTTGTAATTATGGAAGGTAGTCTTTTGTCGTGATTTTTGTTACTCCAATGGATGGTAGCCTTATCATTATGTAAGGTAGTCTGTCGTTGAGATTTCTGTTACTCCAATGGATGGTAGCCTTGTCATTATGGAAGGTAGTCTGTTGTTCAGATTTTTGTTAGTCCAATGGATGGTAGCCTTGTCATTATGGAAGGTTGTCTATTATCTAGATTTTTGTTATTCCAATGGATGATAGCCTTGTCATTATCGAAGGTAGTTGTCTTTGATATTTCTGTTACTTCAATGGATAGCAGCCTTGTCATTATGGAAGGTAGTCTGTTGTTCATATTTTTGTTACTCCAATGGATGATTGCCTTGTCATTATGGAAGGTAGTCTATTGTCGAGATTTTTTATTCTCCAATAGGTGGTAGCCTTATAATTATGGAAGGTAGTCAGTTGTCGAGATTTTTGATACTCCAATGGGTGGTAGCCTTGTAATTTTGGAAGGTAGTCTTTTGTCGAGATTTTTGTTACTACAATGGATGGTAGCCTTGTCATTAAGGAAGGTAGTCTGTCGTTGAGATTTATGTTCCTCCAATGGATTGTAGCCTTGTCATTAGGGAAGGTAGTCTGTTGTTCAGATTTTTGTTACTCCAATGGATGGTAGCCTTGTCATTATGGAAGGTTGTCTATTGTCTAGATTTTTGTTAGTCCAATGGATGATAGCCTTGTCATTATGGAAGGTAGTTGTCTTTGAGTTTTCTGTTACTCCAATTGATGGTAGCCTTGTCATTATGGAAGGTAGTCTGTTGTTCAGATTTTTGTTACTCCAATGGATGATAGCCTTGTCATTATGGAAGGTAGTCTATTGTCGAGATTTTTTATTCTCCAATAGGTGGTAGCCTTGTAATTATGGAAGGTAGTCGGTTGTCGAGATTTTTGATACTCCAATGGGTGGTAGCCTTGTAATTATGGAAGGTAGTCTTTTGTCGAGATTTTTGTTACTACAATGGATGGTAGCCTTGTCAATAAGGAAGGTAGTCTGTCGTTGAGATTTCTGTTCCTCCAATGGATTGTAGCCTTGTCATTAGGGAAGGTAGTCAGTTGTTCAGATTTTTGTTACTCCAATGGATGGTAGCCTTGTCATTATGGAAGGTTGTCTATTGTCTAGATTTTTGTTAGTCCAATGGATGATAGCCTTGTCATTATGGAAGGTAGTTGTCTTTGAGTTTTCTGTTACTCCAATTGATGGTAGCCTTGTCATTATGGAAGGTAGTCTGTTGTTCAGATTTTTGTTACTCCAATGGATGATAGCCTTGTCATTATGGAAGGTAGTCTATTGTCGAGATTTTTGATTCTCCAATAGGTGGTAGCCTTGTAATTATGGAAGGTAGTCGGTTGTCGAGATTTTTGATACTCCAATGGGTGCTAGCCTTGTAATTATGGAAGGTAGTCTTTTGTCGTGATTTTTGTTACTCCAATGGATGGTAGCCTTGTCATTATGGAAGGTAGTCTATTGTCGAGATTTTTTATTCTCCAATAGGTGGTAGCCTTATAATTATGGAAGGTAGTCGGTTGTCTAGAATTTTGATACTCCAATGGGTGGTAGCCTTGTAATTATGGAAGGTTGTATTTTCTCGAGATTTTTGATACTCCAATGGATGGTAGCCTTGTCATTATGGAAGGTAGTCTGTTGTTCAGATTTTTGTTAGTCCAATGGATGGTAGCCTTGTCATTATGGAAGGTTGTCTATTATATAGATTTTTGTTATTCCAATGGATGATAGCCTTGTCATTATGGAAGGTAGTTGTCTTTGAGATTTCTGTTACTTCAATGGATAGTAGCCTTGTCATTATGGAAGGTAGTCTGTTGTTCAGATTTTTGTTAGTCCAATGGATGGTAGCCTTGTCATTATGGAAGGTTGTCTATTATATAGATTTTTGTTATTCCAATGGATGATAGCCTTGTCATTATGGAAGGTAGTTATCTTTGAGATTTCTGTTACTTCAATGGATAGTAGCCTTGTCATTATGGAAGGTAGTCTGTTGTTCAGATTTTTGTTACTCCAATGGATGATTGCCTTGTCATTATGGAAGGTAGTCTATTGTCGAGATTTTTTATTCTCCAATAGGTGGTAGCCTTATAATTATGGAAGGTAGTCGGTTGTCGAGAATTTTGATACTCCAATGGGTGGTAGCCTTGTAATTATGGAAGGTTGTATTTTCTCGAGATTTTTGATACTCCAATGGATGGTAGCCTTGTCATTATGGAAGGTAGTCTGTCGTTGAGATTTCTGTTACTCCAATGGATTGTAGCCTTGTCATTATTGAAGGTAGTCTGTTGTTTAGATTTTTGTTACTCCAATGGATGGTAGCCTTGTCATTATGGAAGGTTGTCTATTGTATAGATTTTTGTTATTCCAATATATGATAGCCTTGTCATTATTGAAGGTAGTTGTCTTTGAGATTTCTGTTACTTCAATGGATGGTAGCATTGTCATTATGGAAGGTAGTCTATTGTTCGGATTTTTGTTACTCCAATGGATGATAGCCTTGTCATTATGGAAGGTAATCTGTTGTCAAGATTTTTGATACTCCAATGGATGGTAGCCTAGTAATTATGGAAGGTAGTCGGTTGTCTAGAATTTTGATACTCCAATGGGTGGTAGCCTTGTAATTATGGAAGGTTGTATTTTCTCGAGATTTTTTATACTCCAATGGATGGTAACCTTGTCATTATGGAAGGTAGTCTGTCGTTGAGATTTCTGTTACTCCAATGGATTGTAGCCTTGTCATTATGGAAGGTAGTCTGTTGTTTAGATTTTTGTTACTCCAATGGATGGTAGCCTTTTCATTATGGAAGGTTGTCTATTGTCTAGATTTTTGTTATTCCAATGTATGATAGCCTTGTCATTATTGAAGGTAGTTGTCTTTGAGATTTCTGTTACTTCAATGGATGGTAGCATTGTCATTATGGAAGGTAGTCTGTTGTTCGGATTTTTGTTACTCCAATGGATGATAGCCTTGTCATTATGGAAGGTAATCTGTTGTCAAGATTTTTGATACTCCAATGGGTGGTAGCCTAGTAATTATGGAAGGTAGTCTTTTATCGAGATTTTTGTTACTCCAATGGACGGTAGCCTTGTCATTATGGAAGGTAGTCTGTCATTGAGATTTCTTTTACTCCAATGGATTGTAGCCTTGTAATTATGGAAGGTAGTCTCTTGTTCATATTTTTGTTACTCCAATGGATGATAGACTTGTCATTATGGAAAGTTTTCTATTGTCTAGATTTTTTTTATTCCAATGAATGATAGCCTTGTCATTATGGAAGGTAGTTGTCTTTGAGATTTCTGTTATTCCAATGGATGGTAGCCTTGTCATTATGGAAGGTAGTCTGTTGTTCAGATTTTTGTTACTCCAATGGATGGTAGCCTTGTCATTATGGAAAGTAGTCAGTTGTCGAGATTTTTGATTCTCCAATAGGTGGTAGCCTTGTAATTATGGAAGGTAGACGGTCGTCGAGATTTTTGTTATTCTCATGGATGGTAGCCTTGTCATTATGGAAGGTAGTCTGTTGTTCAGATTTTTGATACACCAATGGATGGTAGCCTTGTCATTATGGAAGGTTATCTATTGTCTAGATTTTTATTATTCCAATGGATGATAGCCTTGTCATTATGGAAGGTAGTTGTATTTGAGATTTCTGTTACTCCAATTGATGGGAGCCTTGTCATTATGGAAGGTAGTCTGTTGTTCATATTTTTGTTACTCCAATGGATGATAGCCTTGTCATTATGGAAGGTAGTCTATTGTCGATATTTTTGATTCTCCAATAGGTGGTAGCCTTGTAATTTTGGAAGGTAGTCGGTTGTCGATATTTTTGATACTCCAATGGGTGGTAGCCTTGTAATTAAGGAAGGTAGTCTTTTGTCGAGATTTTTGTTACTCTAATGGATGGTAGCCTAGTCATTATGGAAGGTAGTCTGTCGTTGAGATTTATGTTACTCCAATGGATGGTAGCCTTGTCATTATGGAAGGTAGTCTATTGTCTAGACTTTTGTTATTCTAATGGATGGTAGCCTTGTCATTATGGAAGGTAGTCTGTTGTTCCGATTTTTGTTACTCCAATGGATGGTAGCTTTGTCATTATGGAAGGTTGTCTATTGTCTAGATTTTTGTTATTCCAATGGATGATAGCCTTGTCATTATGGAAGGTAGTTGTCTTTGAGATTTCTGTTACTCCAATTGATGGTAGCCTTGTCATTATGGAAGGTAGTCTGTTGTTCAGATTTTTGTTACTCCAATGGATGATAGCCTTGTCATTATGGAAGGTAGTCTATTGTCGAGATTTTTGATTCTCCAATAGGTGGTAGCCTTCTAATTATGGAAGGTAGTCGGTTGTCGAGATTTTTGTTACTCCAATGGATGGTAGCCTTGTCATTACGGAAGGTAGTCTATTGTCTAGATTTTTGTTATTCCAATGGATTGTAGCCTTGTCATTATGGAAGGTAGTCTGTTGTTCAGATTTTTGGTTACTCCAATGGATGGTAGCCTTGTCATTATGGAAGGTAGTCTGTTGTTCAGATTTTTGTTAGTCCAATGGATGGTAGCCTTGTCATTATGGAAGGTTGTCTATTATCTAGATTTTTGTTATTCCAATGGATGATAGCCTTGTCATTATCGAAGGTAGTTGTCTTTGAGATTTCTGTTACTTCAATGGATAGTAGCCTTGTCATTATGGAAGGTAGTCTGTTGTTCATATTTTTGTTACTCCAATGGATGATTGCCTTGTCATTATGGAAGGTAGTCTATTTTCGAGATTTTTTATTCTCCAATAGGTGGTAGCCTTATAATTATGGAAGGTAGTCGATTGTCGAGATTTTTGATACTCCAATGGGTGGTAGCCTTGTAATTATGGAAGGTAGTCTTTTGTCGAGATTTTTGTTACTACAATTGATGGTAGCCTTGTCATTAAGGAAGGTAGTCTGTCGGTTAGATTTTTGTTCCTCCAATGGATTGTAGCCTTGTCATTAGGGAAGGTAGTCTGTTGTTCAGATTTTTGTTACTCCAATGGATGGTAGCCTTGTCATTATGGAAGGTTGTCTATTGTCTAGATTTTTGTTAGTCCAATGGATGATAGCCTTGTCATTATGGAAGGTAGTTGTCTTTGAGTTTTCTGTTACTCCAATTGATGGTAGCCTTGTCATTATGGAAGGTAGTCTGTTGTTCAGATTTTTGTTACTCCAATGGATGATAGCCTTGTCATTATGGAAGGTAGTCTATTGTCGAGATTTTTGATTCTCCAATAGGTGGTAGCCTTGTAATTATGGAAGGTAGTCGGTTGTCGAGATTTTTGATACTCCAATGGGTGGTAGCCTTGTAATTATGGAAGGTAGTCTTTTGTCGAGATTTTTGTTACTACAATGGATGGTTGCCTTGTCATTAAGGAAGGTAGTCTGTCGTTGAGATTTCTGTTCCTCCAATGGATTGTAGCCTTGTCATTAGGGAAGGTAGTCTGTTGTTCAGATTTTTGTTACTCCAATGGATGGTATCCTTGTCATTATGGAAGGTTGTCTATTGTCTAGATTTTTGTTAGTCCAATGGATGATAGCCTTGTCATTATGGAAGGTAGTCTGTTGTTCAGATTTTTGTTACTCCAATGGATGATAGCCTTGTCATTATGGAAGGTAGTCTATTGTCGAGATTTTTGATTCTCCAATAAGTGGTAGCCTTGTAATTATGGAAGGTAGTCGGTTGTCGAGATTTTTGATACTCCAATGGGTGCTAGCCTTGTAATTATGGAAGGTAGTCTTTTGTCGTGATTTTTGTTACTCCAATGGATGGTAGCCTTGTCATTATGTAAGGTAGTCTGTCGTTGAGATTTCTGTTACTCCAATGGATGGTAGCCTTGTCATTATGGAAGGTAGTCTGTTGTTCAGATTTTTGTTAGTCCAATGGATGGTAGCCTTGTCATTATGGAAGGTTGTCTATTATCTAGATTTTTGTTATTCCAATGGATGATAGCCTTGTCATTATGGAAGGTAGTTGTCTTTGAGATTTCTGTTACTTCAATGGATAATAGCCTTGTCATTATGGAAGGTAGTCTGTTGTTCAGATTTTTGTTACTCCAATGGATGATTGCCTTGTCATTATGGAAGGTAGTCTATTGTCGAGATTTTTTATTCTCCAATAGGTGGTAGCCTTAAATTATGGAAGGTAGTCAGTTGTCGAGAATTTTGATACTCCAATGGGTGGTAGCCTTGTAATTATGGAAGGTTGTATTTTTTCGAGATTTTTGATACTCCAATGGATGGTAGCCTTGTCATTATGGAAGGTAGTCTGTCGTTGAGATTTCTGTTACTCCAATGGATTGTAGCCTTGTCATTATGGAAGGTAGTCTGTTGTTTTGATTTTTGTTACTCCAATGGATGGTAGCCTTGTCATTATGGAAGGTTGTCTATTGTGTAGATTTTTGTTATTCCAATGGATGATAGCCTTGTCATTATGGAAGGTAGTTGTCTTTGAGATTTCTGTTACTTCAAAGGATGGTAGCCTTGTCATTATGGAAGGTAGTCTGTTGTTCAGATTTTTGTTACTCTAATGGATAATAGCCTTGTCATTATGGAAGGTAGTCTATTGTCGAGATTTTTGATTCTCCAATAGGTGGTAGCCTTGTAATTATGGAAGGTAGTCGGTTGTCGAGATTTTTGTTATTCCAATGGATGGTAGCCTTGTCATTATGGAAGGTAGTCTGTTGTTCAGATTTTTGTTACTCCAATGGATGGTAGCCTTGTCATTATGGAAGGTTGTCTATTGTCTAGATATTTGTTATTCCAATGGATGATAGCCTTGTCATTATGGAAGGTAGTTGTCTTTGATATTTCTGTTACTCCAATTGATGGGAGCCTTGTCATTATGGAAGGTAGTCTGTTGTTCATATTTTTGTTACTCAAATGGATGATAGCCTTGTCATTATGGAGGGTAGTCTATTGTCGAGATTTTTGATTCTCCAATAGGTGGTAGCCTTTTAATTATGGAAGGTAGTCGGTTATCGAGATTTTTGATACTCCAATGGGTGGTAGCCTTGTAATTATGGAAGGTAGTGTTTTTTCGAGATTTTTGTTACTCTAATGGATGGTAGCCTTGTCATTATGGAAGGTAGTCTGTCGTTGAGATTTTTGTCACTCCAATGGATGGTAGTCTTGTCATTATGGAAGGTAGTATGTTGTTCAGATTTTTGTTACTCCAATGGATGGTAGCCTTGTCATTATGGAAGGTTGTCTATTGTCTAGATTTTTGTTACTCTAATGGATGGTAGCCTTGTCATTTTGGAAGGTAGTCTGTCGTTGTGATTTCTGTTACTCCAATTGATTGTAGCCTTGTCATTATGGAAGGTAATTTGTTGTTCAGATTTTTGTTACTCCAATGGATGGTAGCCTTGTCATTATGGAAGGTTGTCTATTGTCTAGATTTTTGTTATTCCAATTGATGATAGCCTTGTCATTATGGAAGGTAGTTGTCTTTGAGATTTCTGTTACTTCACAGGATGGTAGACTTGTCATTATGGAAGGTAGTCTGTTGTTCAGATTTTTGTTAATCTAATGGATGATAGCCTTGTCATTAAGGAAGGTAGTCTATTGTCGAGATTTTTGATTCTCCAATAGGTGGTAGCCTTGTAATTATTGAAGGTAGTCGGTTGTCAAGATTTTTGTTATTCCAATGGATGGTAGCCTTGTCATTATGGAAGGTAGTCTGTTGTTCAGATTTTTGTTACTCCAATGGATGGTAGCCTTGTCATTATGGAAGGTTGTCTATTGTCTAGATTTTTGTTATTCCAATTGATGATAGCCTTGTCATTATGGAAGGTAGTTGTCTTTGACATTTCTGTTACTTCAATGGATGGTAGCCTTGTCATTATGGAAGGTAGTCTGTTGTTCAGATTTTTGTTACTCTAATGGATGATAGCCTTGTCATTATGGAAGGTAGTCTATTGTCGAGATTTTTGATTCTCCAATAGGTGGTAGCCTTGTAATTATGGAAGGTAGTCGGTTGTCGAGATTTTTGTTATTCCAATGGATGGTAGCCTTGTCATTATGGAAGGTAGTCTGTTGTTCAGATTTTTGTTACTCCAATGGATTGTAGCCTTGTCATTATGGAAGGTTGTCTATTGTCTAGATTTTTGTTATTCCAATGGATGATAGCCTTGTCATTATGGAAGTAGTTGTCTTTGAGATTTCTGTTACTCCAATTGATGGTAGCCTTATCATTATGAAAGATAGTCTATTGTTCAGATTTTTGTTACTCTAATGGATGATAGCCTTGTCATTATGGAAGGTAGTCTATTGTCGAGATTTTTGATCCTCCAATAGGTGGTAGCCTTGTAATTATGGAAGGTAGTCGGTTGTCGAGATTTTTGTAATTCCAATGGATCGTAGCCTTGTCATTATGGAAGGTAGTCTGTTGTTCAGATTTTTGTTACTCCAATGGATGGTAGCCTTGTCATTATTGAAGGTTGTCTATTGTCTACATTTTTTTTATTCCAATGGATGATAGCCTTGTCATTATGGAAGGTAGTTGTCTTTGATATTTCTGTTACTTCAATTGATGGGAGCCTTGTCATTATGGAAGGTAGTCTGTTGTTCAGATTTTTGTTACTCCAATGGATGATAGCCTTATCATTATGGAAGGTGGTCTATTGTCGAGATTTTTGATTCTCCAATAGGTGGTAGCCTTTTAATTATGGAAGGTAGTCGGTTGTCGAGATTTTTGATACTCCAATGGGTGGTAGCCTAGTAATTATGGAAGGTAGTCTTTTGTCGAGATTTTTGTTACTCTAATGGATGGTAGCCTTGTCATTATGGAAGGTAGTCTGTCGTTGAGATTTCTGTTACTCCAATGGATGGTAGTCTTGTCATTATGGAAGGTAGTCTGTTGTTCAGATTTTTGTTACTCCAATGGATGGTAGCCTTGTCATTATGGAAGGTTGTCTATTGTTTAGATTTTTGTTACTCCAATGGATGGTAGCCTTGTCATTTTGGAAGGTAGTCTGTCGTTGAGATTTCTGTTACTCCAATGGATTGTAGCCTTGTCATTATGGAAGGTAGTCTGTTGTTCAGATTTTTGTTACTCCAATGGATGGTAGCCTTGTCATTATGGAAGGTTGTCTATTGTCTAGATTTTTGTTATTCCAATTGATGATAGCCATGTCATTATGGAAGGTAGTTGTCTTTGAGATTTCTGTTACTTCACAGGATGATAGCCTTGTCATTATGGAAGGTAGTCTGTTGTTCAGATTTTTGTTACTCTAATGGATGATAGCCTTGTCATTATGGAAGGTAGTCTATTGTCGAGATTTTTGATTCTCCAATAGGTGGTAGCCTTGTAATTATGGAAGGTAGTCGATTGTCGAGAATTTTGTTATTCCAATGGATGGTAGCCTTGTCATTATGGAAGGTAGTCTGTTGTTCAGATTTTTGTTACTCCAATGGATGGTAGCCTTGTCATTATGGAAGGTTGTCTATTGTCTAGATTTTTTTTATTCCAATGGATGATAGCCTTGTCATTATGGAAGGTAGTTGTCTTTGAGATTTCTGTTACTTCAATGGATGGTAGCCTTGTCATTTATGGAAGGTAGACTGTAGTTCATATTTTTGTTACTCTAATGGATGATAGCCTTGTCATTATGGAAGGTAGTCTATTGTCGATATTTTTGATTCTCCAATAGGTGGTAGCCTTGTAATTATGGAAGGTAGTCGGTTGTCGAGATTTTTGTTATTCCAATGGATGGTAGCCTTGTCATTATGGAAGGTAGTCTGTTGTTCAGATTTTTGTTACTTTAATGGATGGTAGCCTTGTCATTATGGAAGGTTGTCTATTGTCTAGATTTTTGTTATTCCTATGGATGATAGCCTTGTCATTATGGAAGGTAGTTGTCTTTGAGATTTCTGTTACTCCAATTGATGGTAGCCTTGTCATTATGGAAGGTAGTCTGTTGTTCAGATTTTTGTTACTCCAATGGATGATTGCCTTGTCATTATGGAAGGTAGTCTATTGTCGAGATTTTTGATTCTCCAATAGGTGGTAGCCTTGTAATTATGGAAGGTAGTCAGTTGTCGAGCTTTTTGATACTCCAATGGGTGGTAGCCTTGTAATTATGGAAGGTAGTCTTTTGTCGAGATTTTTGTTACTCCAATGGATGGTAGCCTTGTCATTATGGAAGGTAGTCTGTCATTGTGATTTCTGTTACTCTAATGGATGGTAGCCTTGTCATTATGGAAGGTAGTCTGTTGTTCAGATTTTTGTTAGACCAATGGATGGTAGCCTTGTCATTATGGAAGGTTGTCTATTGTCTAGATTTTTGTTACTCCAATGGATGGTAGCCTTGTAATTTTGGAAGGTAGTCTGTCGTTGAGATTTCTGTTACTCCAATGGATTGTAGCCTTGTCATTATGGAAGGTAGTCTGTTGTTCATATTTTTGTTACTCCAATGGATGGTAGCCTTGTCATTATGGAAGGTTATCTATTGTCTAGATTTTTTTATTCCAATTAATGATAGCCTTGTCATTATGGAAGGTAGTTTTCTTTGAGATTTCTGTTACTTCACAGGATGGTAGCCTTGTCATTATGGAAGGTAGTCTGTTGTTCAGATTTTTGTTACTCTAATGGATGATAGCCTTGTCATTATGGAAAGTAGTCTATTGTCGAGATTTTTGATTCTCCAATAGGTGGTAGCCTTGTAATTATGGAAGGTAGTTGATTGTCGAGAATTTTGTTATTCCAATGGATGGTAGCCTTGTCATTATGGAAGGTAGTCTGTTGTTCAGATTTTTGTTACTCCAATGGATGGTAGCCTTGTCATTATGGAAGGTTGTCTATTGTCTAGATTTTTGTTATTCCAATGGATGATTGCCTTGTCATTATGGAAGGTAGTTGTCTTTGAGATTTCTGTTACTTTAATGGATGGTAGCCTTGTCATTATGGAAAGTAGACCGTAGTTCATATTTTTGTTAATCTAATGGATGATAGCCCTGTCATTATGGAAGGTAGTCTATTGTCGATATTTTTGATTCTCCAATAGGTGGTAGCCTTGTAATTATGGAAGGTAGTCAGTTGTCGAGATTTTTGTTATTCCAACGGATGGTAGCCTTGTCATTATGGAAGGTAGTCTGTTGTTCAGATTTTTGTTACTTTAATGGATGGTAGCCTTGTCATTATGGAAGGTTGTCTATTGTCTAGATTTTTGTTATTCCAATGGATGATAGCCTTGTCATTATGGAAGGTAGTTGTCTTTGAGATTTCTGTTACTTCACAGGATGGTAGAGTTGTCATTATGGAAGGTAGTCTGTTGTTCAGATTTTTGTTACTCTAATGGATGATAGCCTTGTCATTATGGAAGGTAGTCTATTGTCGAGATTTTTGATTCTCCAATAGGTGGTAGCCTTGTAATTATGGAAGGTAGTCCGTAGTCGAGATTTTTGTTATTCCAATGGATGGTAGCCTTGTCATTATGGAAGGTAGTCTGTTGTTCAGATTTTTGTTACTCCAATGGATGGTAGCCTTGTCATTATAGAAGGTTGTCTATTGTCTAGATTTTTGTTATTCCAATGGATGATTGCCTTGTCATTATGGAAGGTAGTTGTCTTTGAGATTTCTGTTACTTCAATGGATGGTAGCCTTGTCATTATGGAAAGTAGACCGTAGTTCATATTTTTGTTACTCTAATGGATGATAGCCCTGTCATTATGGAAGGTAGTCTATTGTCGATATTTTTGATTCTCCAATAGGTGGTAGCCTTGTAATTATGGAAGGTAGTCGGTTGTCGAGATTTTTGTTATTCCAACAGATGGTAGCCTTGTCATTATGGAAGGTAGTCTGTTGTTCAGATTTTTGTTACTTTAATGGATGGTAGCCTTGTCATTATGGAAGGTTGTCTATTGTCTAGATTTTTGTTATTCCAATGGATGATAGCCTTGTCATTATGGAAGGTAGTTGTCTTTGAGATTTCTGTTACTTCACAGGATGGTAGACTTGTCATTATGGAAGGTAGTCTGTTGTTCAGATTTTTGTTACTCTAATGGATGATAGCCTTGTCATTATGGAAGGTAGTCTATTGTCGAGATTTTTGATTCTCCAATAGGTGGTAGCCTTGTAATTATGGAAGGTAGTCGGTTGTCGAGATTTTTGTTATTCCAATGGATGGTAGCCTTGTCATTATGGAAGGTAGTCTGTTGTTCAGATTTTTGTTACTCCAATGGATGGTAGCCTTGTCATTATGGAAGGTTGTCTATTGTCTAGATTTTTGTTATTCCAATTGATGATAGCCTTGTCATTATGGAAGGTAGTTGTCTTTGAGATTTCTGTTACTTCAATGGATGGTAGCCTTGTCATTATGGAAGGTAGTCTGTTGTTCAGATTTTTGTTACTCTAATGGATGATAGCCTTGTCATTATGGAAGGTAGTCTATTGCCGAGATTTTTGATTCTCCAATAGGTGGTAGCCTTGTAATTATGGAAGGTAGTCGATTGTCGAGAATTTTGTTATTCCAATGGATGGTAGCCTTGTCATTATGGAAGGTAGTCTGTTGTTCAAATTTTTGTTACTCCAATGGATGGTAGCCTTGTCATTATGGAAGGTTGTCTATTGTCTAGATTTTTGTTATTCCAATGGATGATAGCCTTGTCATTATGGAAGGTAGTTGTCTTTGAGATTTCTGTTACTTCAATGGATGGTAGCCTTGTCATTTTGGAAGGTAGACTGTAGTTCATATTTTTGTTACTCTAATGGATGATAGCCCTGTCATTATGGAAGGTAGTCTATTGTCGATATTTTTGATTCTCCAATAGGTGGTAGCCTTGTAATTATGGAAGGTAGTCGGTTGTCGAGATTTTTGTTATTCCAATGGATCGTAGCCTTGTCATTATGGAAGGTTGTCTATTGTCTAGATTTTTGTTATTCCAATGGATGATTGCCTTGTCATTATGGAAGGTAGTTGTCTTTGAGATTTCTGTTACTTTAATGGATGGTAGCCTTGTCATTAAGGAAAGTAGACCGTAGTTCATATTTTTGTTAATCTAATGGATGATAGCCCTGTCATTATGGAAGGTAGTCTATTGTCGATATTTTTGATTCTCCAATAGGTGGTAGCCTTGTAATTATGGAAGGTAGTCAGTTGTCGAGATTTTTGTTATTCCAACGGATGGTAGCCTTGTCATTATGGAAGGTAGTCTGTTGTTCAGATTTTTGTTACTTTAATGGATGGTAGCCTTGTCATTATGGAAGGTTGTCTATTGTCTAGATTTTTGTTATTCCAATGGATGATAGCCTTGTCATTATGGAAGGTAGTTGTCTTTGAGATTTCTGTTACTTCACAGGATGGTAGAGTTGTCATTATGGAAGGTAGTCTGTTGTTCAGATTTTTGTTACTCTAATGGATGATAGCCTTGTCATTATGGAAGGTAGTCTATTGTCGAGATTTTTGATTCTCCAATAGGTGGTAGCCTTGTAATTATGGAAGGTAGTCCGTAGTCGAGATTTTTGTTATTCCAATGGATGGTAGCCTTGTCATTATGGAAGGTAGTCTGTTGTTCAGATTTTTGTTACTCCAATGGATGGTAGCCTTGTCATTATAGAAGGTTGTCTATTGTCTAGATTTTTGTTATTCCAATGGATGATTGCCTTGTCATTATGGAAGGTAGTTGTCTTTGAGATTTCTGTTACTTCAATGGATGGTAGCCTTGTCATTATGGAAAGTAGACCGTAGTTCATATTTTTGTTACTCTAATGGATGATAGCCCTGTCATTATGGAAGGTAGTCTATTGTCGATATTTTTGATTCTCCAATAGGTGGTAGCCTTGTAATTATGGAAGGTAGTCGGTTGTCGAGATTTTTGTTATTCCAACAGATGGTAGCCTTGTCATTATGGAAGGTAGTCTGTTGTTCAGATTTTTGTTACTTTAATGGATGGTATCCTTGTCATTATGGAAGGTTGTCTATTGTCTAGATTTTTGTTATTCCAATGGATGATAGCCTTGTCATTATGGAAGGTAGTTGTCTTTGAGATTTCTGTTACTTCACAGGATGGTAGACTTGTCATTATGGAAGGTAGTCTGTTGTTCAGATTTTTGTTACTCTAATGGATGATAGCCTTGTCATTATGGAAGGTAGTCTATTGTCGAGATTTTTGATTCTCCAATAGGTGGTAGCCTTGTAATTATGGAAGGTAGTCGGTTGTCGAGATTTTTGTTATTCCAATGGATGGTAGCCTTGTCATTATGGAAGGTAGTCTGTTGTTCAGATTTTTGTTACTCCAATGGATGGTAGCCTTGTCATTATGGAAGGTTGTCTATTGTCTAGATTTTTGTTATTCCAATTGATGATAGCCTTGTCATTATGGAAGGTAGTTGTCTTTGAGATTTCTGTTACTTCAATGGATGGTAGCCTTGTCATTATGGAAGGTAGTCTGTTGTTCAGATTTTTGTTACTCTAATGGATGATAGCCTTGTCATTATGGAAGGTAGTCTATTGCCGAGATTTTTGATTCTCCAATAGGTGGTAGCCTTGTAATTATGGAAGGTAGTCGATTGTCGAGAATTTTGTTATTCCAATGGATGGTAGCCTTGTCATTATGGAAGGTAGTCTGTTGTTCAAATTTTTGTTACTCCAATGGATGGTAGCCTTGTCATTATGGAAGGTTGTCTATTGTCTAGATTTTTGTTATTCCAATGGATGATAGCCTTGTCATTATGGAAGGTAGTTGTCTTTGAGATTTCTGTTACTTCAATGGATGGTAGCCTTGTCATTTTGGAAGGTAGACTGTAGTTCATATTTTTGTTACTCTAATGGATGATAGCCCTGTCATTATGGAAGGTAGTCTATTGTCGATATTTTTGATTCTCCAATAGGTGGTAGCCTTGTAATTATGGAAGGTAGTCGGTTGTCGAGATTTTTGTTATTCCAATGGATCGTAGCCTTGTCATTATGGAAGGTAGTCTGTTGTTCAGATTTTTGTTAATCCAATGGATGGTAGCCTTGTCATTATGGAAGGTTGTCTATTGTCTAGATTTTTGTTATTCCAATGGATGATAGCCTTGTCATTATGGAAGGTAGTTGTCTTTGATATTTCTGTTACTCCAATTAATGGGAGCCTTGTCATTATGGAAGGTAGTCTGTTGTTCAGATTTTTGTTACTCCAATGGATGATAGCCTTGTCATTATGGAAGGTAGTCTATTGTCGAGATTTTTGATTCTCCAATAGGTGGTAGCCTTTTAATTATGGAAGGTAGTTGGTTATCGAGATTTTTGATACTCCAATGGGTGGTAGCCTTGTAATTATGGAAGGTAGTCTTTTGTCGAGATTTTTGTTACTCTAATGGATGGTAGCCTTGTCATTATGGAAGGTAGTCAGTTGTTCAGATTTTTGTTACTCTAATGGATGATAGCCTTGTCATTATGGAAGGTAGTCTGTTGTCGAGATTTTTGATTCTCCAATGGATGGTAGCCTTGTAATTATGGAAGGTAGTTGATTGTCGAGAATTTTGTTATTCCAATGGATGTAAGCCTTGTCATTATGGAAGGTAGTCTGTCGTTGAGATTTCTGTTACTCCAATGGATTGTAGCCTTGTAATTATGGAAGGTAGTCTGTTGTTCAGATTTTTGTTACTCCAATGGATGGTAGCCTTGTCATTATGTAAGGTTGTCTATTGTCTAGATTTTTTTTATTCCAATGGATGATAGCCTTGTCATTATGGAAGGTAGTTGTCTTTGAGATTTCTGTTACTTCAATGGATGGTAGCCTTGTCATTATGGAAGGTAGTCTGTTGTTCAGATTTTTGTTACTCTAATGGATGATAGCCTTGTCATTATGGAAGGTAGTCTATTGTCGAGATTTTTGATTCTCCAGTAGGTGGTAGCCTTTTAATTATGGAAGGTAGACGGTTGTCGATATTTTTGTTATTCCAATGGATGGTAGCCTTGTCATTATGGAAGGTTGTCTGTTGTTCAGAGTTTTGTTACTCCAATGGATGGTAGCCTTGTCATTATGGAAGGTTGTCTATTGTCTAGATTTTTGTTATTCCAATGGATGATAGCCTTGTCATTATGGAAGGTAGTTGTCTTTGAGATTTCTATTACTTCATTGGATGGTAGCCTTGTCATTATGGATGGAGTCTGCTGTTCATATTTTTGTTACTCTAATGGATGATAGCCTAGTCATTATGGAAGGTAGTTTATTGTCGAGATTTTTTATTCTCCAATAGGTGGTAGCCTTATAATTATGGAAGGTAGTCGGTTGTCGAGATTTTTATTATTCCAATGGATGGTATCCTTGTCATTATGGAAGGTAGTCTGTTGTTCAGATTTTTGTTACTCCAATGGATGGTAGCCTTGTCATTATGGAAGGTAGTCTGTCGTTGAGATTTCTGTTACTCCAATGGATGGTAGCCTTGTCATTATGGAAGGTAGTCTGTTGTTCAGATTTTTGTTACTCCAATGGATGGTAGCCTTGTCATTATGGAAGGTTGTCTATTGTCTAGATTTTTGTTGTTCCAATGGATGATAGCCTTGTCATTATGGAAGGTAGTTGTCTTTGAGATTTCTGTTACTTCAATGGATGGTAGCCTTGTCATTATGCATGGTAGTCTATTGTTCAAATTTTTGTTACTCCAATGGATGATAGCCTTATCATTATGGAAGGTAGTCTATTGTCGAGATTTTTGATTCTCCAATAGGTGGAAGCCTTGTAATTATGGAAGGTAGTCGGTTGTCGAGAATTTTGATACTCCAATTGGTGGTAGCCTTGTAATTATGGAAGGTTGTATTTTGTCGAGATTTTTGTTACTCCAATGGATGGTAGCCTTGTCATTATGGAAGGTAGTCCGTCGTTGAGATTTCTATTACTCCAATGGATTGTATCCTTGTCATTATGGAAGGTAGTCTGTTGTTCAGATTTTTGATACTCCAATGGATGGTAGCCTTGTCATTATGGAAGGTTGTCTATTGTCTTGATTTTGGTTATTCCAATGGATGATAGCCTTGTCATTATGGAATGTAGTTGTCTTTGAGATTTCTATTACTTCAATGGATGGTATCCTTGTCATTATGGAAGGTAGTCTGTTGTTCGGAGTTTTGTTACTCCAATGGATGATAGCCTTGTCATTATGGAAGGTTGTCTATTGTCTAGATTTTTGTTATTCCAATGGATGATAGCCTTGTCATTATGGAAGGTAGTTGTCTTTGAGATTTTTGTTACTTCAATGGATGATATCCTTGTCATTATGGAAGGTAGTCTGTTGTTCGGATTTTTGATACTCCAATGGGTGGTAGCCTTGTAATTATGGAAGGTAGTCCTTTTTCGAGATTTTTGTTACTCCAATGGATGGTAGCCTTGTCATTATGGAAGGTAGTCTGTCGTAGAGATTTCTGTTACTCCAATGGATTGTAGCCTTGTAATTATGGAAGGTAGTCTGTTGTTCAGATTTTTGTTACTCCAGTGGATGGTAGCCTTGTCATTATGAAAGGTTGTCTATTGTCTAGATTTTTGTTATTCCAATGGATGATAGCCTTGTCATTATGGAAGGTAGTTGTCTTTGAGATTTCTGTTACTTCAATGGATGGTAGCCTTGTCATTATGGAAGGTAGTCTGTTGTTCAGATTTGTGTTACTCTAATGGGTGATAGCCTTGTCATTATGGAAGGTAGTCTATTGTCGAGATTTTTGATTCTCCAGTTGGTGGTAGCCTTTTAATTATGGAAGGTAGTCGGTTGTCGAGAATTTTGTTATTCCAATGGATGGTAGCCTTGTCATTATGGAAGGTTGTCTGTTGTTCAGAGTTTTGTTATTCCAATGGATGATAGCCTTGTCATTATGGAAGGTAGTTGTCTTTGAGATTTCTATTACTTCATTGGATGGTAGCCTTGTCATTATGGATGGAGTCTGTTGTTCATATTTTTTGTTACTCTAATGGATGATAGCCTTGTCATTATGGAAGGTAGTCTATTGTCGAGATTTTTTATTCTCTAATAGGTGGTAGCCTTGTAATTATGGAAGGTCATCGGTTGTCGAGATTTTTATTATTCCAGTGGATGGTATCCTTGTCATTATGGAAGGTAGTCTGTTGTTCAGATTTTTGTTACTCGAATGGATGGTAGCCTTGTCATTATGGAAGGTAGTCTGTCGTTGAGATTTCTGTTACTCCAATGGATGGGAGCCTTGTCATTATGGAAGGTAGTCTGTTGTTCAGATTTTTGTTACTCCAATGGATGGTAGCCTTGTCATTATGGAAGGTTGTCTATTGTCTAGATTTTTGTTATTCCAATGGATGATAGCCTTGTCATTATGGAAGGTAGTTGTCTTTGAGATTTCTGTTACTTCAATGGATGGAAGCCTTGTCATTATGGAAGGTAGTCTATTGTTCAGATTTTTGTTACTCCAATGGATGATAGCCTTGTCATTATGGAAGGTAGTCTATTGTCGAGATTTTTGATTCTGCAATAGGTGGAAGCCTTGTAATTATGGAAGGTAGTCGGTTGTCGAGAATTTTGATACTCTAATTGGTGGTAGCCTTGTAATTATGGAAGGTTGTATTTTGTCGAGATTTTTGTTACTCCAATGGATGGTAGCCTTGTCATTATGGAAGGTAGTCTGTCGTTGAGATTTCTATTACTCCAATGGATTGTAGCCTTGTCATATAGAAGGTATTCTGTTGTTCAGATTTTTGTTACTCCAATGGATGGTAGCCTTGTCATTATGGAAGGTTGTCTATTGTCTAGATTTTTGTTATTCCAATGGATGATAGCCTTGTCATTATGGAAGGTAGTTGTCTTTGAGATTTCTGTTACTTCAATGGATGGTAGCCTTGTCATTATGGAAGGTAGTATGTTGTTCAGATTTTAGTTACTCCAATGGATGATAGCCTTGTCATTATGGAAGGTAGTCTATTGTCGAGATTTTTGATTCTCCAATAGGTGGTAGCCTTGTAATTATGGAAGGTAGTCGGTTGTCGAGATTTTTGATACTCCAATAGGTGGTAGCCTTGTAATTATGGAAGGTAGTCTTTTGTCGAGATTTTTATTACTCTAATGGATGGTAGCCTTGTCATTATGGAAGGTAGTCTGTCGTTGAGATTTCTGTTACTCTAATGGATGGTAGCCTTGTCATTATGGAAGGTAGTCCGTTGTTCAGATTTTTGTTACTCCAATGGATGGTAGCCTTGTCATTATGGAAGGTTGGCTATTGTCTAGATTTTTGTTACTCAAATGGATGGTAGCCTTGTAATTTTGGAAGGTAGTCTGTCGTTGAGATTTCTGTTACTCCAATGGATTGTAGCCTTGTCATTATGGAAGGTAGTCTGTTGTTCAAATTTTTGTTACTCCAATGAATGGTAGCCTTGTCATTATGGAAGGTTGTCTATTGTCTAGATTTTTGTTATTCCAATGGATGATAGCCTTGTCATTATGGAAGGTAGTTGTCTTTGAGATTTCAGTTACTTCAATGGATGGTATCCTTGTCATTATGGAAGGTAGTCTGTTGTTTGGATTTTTGTTACTCCAATGGACGATAGCCTTGTCATTTTGGAAGGTAGTCTGTTGTCGAGATTTTTGATTCTCCAATAGGTGGTAGCCTTGTAATTATGGAAGGTAGTCGGTTGTCGAGATTTTTGATACTCCAATGGGTGGTAGCCTTGTAATTATGGAAGGTAGTCTTTTGTCGAGATTTTTGTTACTCCAATGGATGGTAGCCTTGTCATTATGGAAGGTAGTCTGTCGTTGAGATTTCTGTTACTCCAATGGATTGTAGCCTTGTAATTATGGAAGGTAGTCTGTTGTTCAGATTTTTGTTACTCCAATGGATGGTAGCCTTGTCATTATGAAAGGTTGTCTATTGTCTAGATTTTTGTTATTCCAATGGATGATAGCCTTGTCATTATGGAAGGTAGTTGTCTTTGAGATTTCTGTTACTTCAATGGATGGTAGCCTTGTCATTATGGAAGGTAGTCTCTTGTTCAGATTTTTGTTACTCTAATGGGTGATAGCCTTGTCATTATGGAAGGTAGTCTATTGTCGAGATTTTTGATTCTCCAGTAGGTGGTAGCCTTTTAATTATGGAAGGTAGTTGGTTGTCGAGATTTTTGTTATTCCAATGGATGGTAGCCTTGTCATTATGGAAGGTTGTCTGTTGTTCAGATTTTTGTTACTCCAATGGATGGTAGCCTTGTCATTATGGAAGGTTGTCTATTGTCTAGATTTTTGTTATTCCAATGGATGATAGCCTTGTCATTATGGAAGGTAGTTGTCTTTGAGATTTCTATTACTTCATTGGATGGTAGCCTTGTCATTATGGAAGGAGTCTGTTGTTCATATTTTTGTTACTCTAATGGATGATAGCCTTGTCATTATGGAAGGTAGTCTATATTCGATATTTTTGATTCTCCAATAGGTGGTAGCCTTGTAATTATGGAAGGTAGTCGGTTGTCGAGATTTTTGTTATTCCAAAGGATGGTAGCCTTGTCATTATGGAAGGTAGTCTGTTGTTCAGATTTTTGTTACTCCAACGGATGATAGCCTTATCATTATGGAAGGAAGTCTATTGTCGAGATTTTTTATTCTCCAATAGGTGGTAGCCTTGTAATTATGGAAGGTAGTCGGTTGTCGAGATTTTTGATACTCCAATGGGTGGTAGCCTTGTCATTATTGAAGGTTGTCTATTGTCTAGATTTTTGTTATTCCAATGGATGATAGCCTTGTCATTATGGAAGGTAGTTGTCTTTGAGATTTCTGTTACTCCAATGGATGGTAGCCTTGTCATTATGGAAGGTAGTCTGTTGTTCAGATTTTTGTTACTCCAATGGATGGTAGCCTTGTCATTATGGAAGGTTGTCTATCGTTGAAATTTTTGTTATTCCAATGGATGATAGCCTTGTCATAATGGAAGGTAGTTTGTTGTTCATATTTTTGTTATTCCAATGGATGGTAGCCTTGTCATTTTGGAGGGTTGTCTATTGTCTAGATTTTTGTTATTCCAATGGATGATAGCCTTGTCGTTATGGAAGGTAGTTGTCTTTGAGATTTCTGTTACTCCAATTGATGGTAGCCTTGTCATTATGGAAGGTAGTCTGTTGTTAAGATTTTTGTTACTCCAATGGATGATAGCCTTGTCATTATGGAAGGTAGTCTGTCGTTGAGATTTATGTTGCTCCAATGGATTGTACCCTTGTAATTATGGAAGGTAGTTGTCTTTGAGATTTCTGTTACTCCAATTGATGGTAGCCTTTTCATTATTGAAGGTTGTCTATTGTCTAGATTTTTGTTATTCCAATGGATGATAGCCTTGTCATTATGGAAGGTAGTTGTCTTTGAGATTTCTATTACTTCAATGGATGGTAGCCTTGTCATTATGGAAGGTAGTCTGTTGTTCGGAGTTTTGTTACTCCAATGGATGATAGCCTTGTCATTATGGAAGGTAGTTTGTTGTCAAGATTTTTGATACTCCAATGGGTGGTAGCCTTGTAATTATGGAAGGTAGTTGTCTTTGAGATTTCTGTTACTTCAATGGATGGTATCCTTGTCATTATGGAAGGTAGTCTGTTGTTTAGATTTTTGTTACTCTAATGGATGATAGCCTTGTCATTTTGAAAGGTAGTCTATTGTCGAGATTTTTGATTCTCCAGTAGGTGGTAGCCTTGTAATTATGGAAGGTAGTCGGTTGTCGAGATTTTTGTTATTCCAACGGATGGTAGCCTTGTCATTATGGAAGGTTGTCTATTGTCTAGATTTTTGTTATTCCAATGGATGATAGCCTTGTCATTATGGAAGGTAGTTGTCTTTGAGATTTCCGTTACTCCAATTGATGGTAGCCTTGTCATTATGGAAGGTAGTATGTTGTTCAGATTTTTGTTACTCCAATGGATGATAGCCTTGCCATTATGGAAGGTAGTCTATTGTCGAGATTTTTGATTCTCCAATAGGTGGTAGCCTTGTAATTATGGAAGGTAGTCGGTTGTCGAGATTTTTGATACTCCAATGGGTGGTAGCCTTGTAATTATGGAAGGTAGTCTTTTGTCGAGATTTTTGTTACTCCAATGGATGGTAGCCTTGTCATTATGGAAGGTAGTCTGTCGTTGAGATTTCTGTTACTCTAATGGATGGTAGCCTTGTCATTATGGAAGGTAGTCCGTTGTTCAGATTTTTGTTACTCCAATGGATGGTAGCCTTGTCATTATGGAAGGTTGTCTATTGTCTAGATTTTTGTTACTCCAATGGATGGTAGCCTTGTAATTTTGGAAGGTAGTCTGTCGTTGAGATTTCTGTTACTTCAATGGATGGTAGCCTTGTCATTATGGAAGGTAGTCTGTTGTTCGGAGTTTTGTTACTCCAATGGATGATAGCCTTGTCATTATGGAAGGTAGTTTGTTGTCAAGATTTTTGATACTCCAATGGGTGGTAGCCTTGTAATTATGGAAGGTAGTTGTCTTTGAGATTTCTGTTACTTCAATGGATGGTATTCTTGTCATTATGGAAGGTAGTCTGTTGTTTAGATTTTTGTTACTCTAATGGATGATAGCCTTGTCATTTTGAAAGGTAGTCTATTGTCGAGATTTTTGATTCTCCAGTAGGTGGTAGCCTTGTAATTATGGAAGGTAGTCGGTTGTCGAGATTTTTGTTATTCCAACGGATGGTAGCCTTGTCATTATGGAAGGTTGTCTATTGTCTAGATTTTTGTTATTCCAATGGATGATAGCCTTGTCATTATGGAAGGTAGTTGTCTTTGAGATTTCCGTTACTCCAATTGATGGTAGCCTTGTCATTATGGAAGGTAGTATGTTGTTCAGATTTTTGTTACTCCAATGGATGATAGCCTTGCCATTATGGAAGGTAGTCTATTGTCGAGATTTTTGATTCTCCAATAGGTGGTAGCCTTGTAATTATGGAAGGTAGTCGGTTGTCGAGATTTTTGATACTCCAATGGGTGGTAGCCTTGTAATTATGGAAGGTAGTCTTTTGTCGAGATTTTTGTTACTCCAATGGATGGTAGCCTTGTCATTATGGAAGGTAGTCTGTCGTTGAGATTTCTGTTACTCTAATGGATGGTAGCCTTGTCATTATGGAAGGTAGTCCGTTGTTCAGATTTTTGTTACTCCAATGGATGGTAGCCTTGTCATTATGGAAGGTTGTCTATTGTCTAGATTTTTGTTACTCCAATGGATGGTAGCCTTGTAATTTTGGAAGGTAGTCTGTCGTTGAGATTTCTGTTACTCCAATGGATTGTAGCCTTGTCATTATGGAAGGTAGTCTGTTGTTCAGATTTTTGTTACTCCAATGGATGGTAGCCTTGTCATTATGGAAGGTTGTCTATTGTCTAGATTTTTGTTATTCCAATGGATGATAGCCTTGTAATTATGGAAGGTAGTTTTCTTTGAGATTTCAGTTACTTCAATGGATGGTATCCTTGTCATTATGGAAGGTAGTCTGTTGTTTGGATTTTTGTTACTCCAATGGACAATAGCCTTGTCATTTTGGAAGGTAGTCTGTTGTCAAGATTTTTGATACTCCAATGGGTGGTAGCCTTGTAATTATGGAAGGTAGTCTTTTGTCGAGATTTTTGTTACTCCAATGGATGGTAGCCTTGTCATTATGGAAGGTAGTCTGTCGTTGAGATTTCTGTTACTCCAATGGATTATAGCCTTGTAATTATGGAAGGTAGTCTGTTGTTCAGATTTTTGTTACTCCAATGGATGGTAGCCTTGTCATTATGAAAGGTTGTCTATTGTCTAGATTTTTGTTATTCCAATGGATGATAGCCTTGTCATTATGGAAGGTTGTTGTCTTTGAGATTTATGTTACTTCAATGGATGGTAGCCTTGTCATTATGGAAGGTAGTCTGTTGTTCAGGTTTTTGTTACTCTAATGGGTGATAGCCTTGTCATTATGGAAGGTAGTCTATTGTCGAGATTTTTGATTCTCCAGTAGATGGTAGCCTTTTAATTATGGAAGGTAGTTGGTTGTCGAGATTTTTGTTATTCCAATGGATGGTAGCCTTGTCATTATGGAAGGTTGTCTGTTGTTCAGATTTTTGTTACTCCAATGGATGGTAGCCTTGTCATTATGGAAGGTTGTCTATTGTCTAGATTTTTGTTATTCCAATGGATGATAGCCTTGTCATTTGGAAGGTAGTTGTCTTTGAGATTTCTATTACTTCATTGGATGGTAGCCTTGTCATTATGGAAGGAGTCTGTTGTTCATATTTTTGTTACTCTAATGGATGATAGCCTTGTCATTATGGAAGGTAGTCTATATTCGAGATTTTTGATTCTCCAATAGGTGGTAGCCTTGTAATTATGGAAGGTAGTCGATTGTCGAGATTTTTGTTATTCCAAGGGATGGTAGCCTTGTCATTATGGAAGGTAGTCTGTTGTTTAGATTTTTGTTACTACAACGGATGATAGCCTTATCATTATGGAAGGAAGTCTATTGTCGAGATTTTTGATTCTCCAATAGGTGGTAGCCTTGTAATTATGGAAGGTAGTCGGTTGTCGAGATTTTTGATACTCCAATGGGTGGTAGCCTTGTCATTATTGAAGGTTGTCTATTGTCTAGATTTTTGTTATTCCAATGGATGATAGCCTTGTCATGATGGAAGGTAGTTGTCTTTGAGATTTCTGTTACTCCAATGGATGGTAGCCTTGTCATTATGGAAGGTAGTCTGTTGTTCAGATTTTTGTTACTCCAATGGATGGTAGCCTTGTCATTATGGAAGGTTGTCTGTCGTTGAGATTTTTGTTATTCCAATGGATGATAGCCTTGTCATAATGGAAGGTAGTTTGTTGTTCATATTTTTGTTATTCCAATGGATGGTAGCCTTGTCATTTTGGAGGGTTGTCTATTGTCTAGATTTTTGTTATTCCAATGGATGATAGCCTTGTCATTATGGAAGGTAGTTGTCTTTGAGATTTCTGTTACTCCAATTGATGGTAGCCTTGTCATTATGGAAGGTAGTCTGTTGTTAAGATTTTTGTTACTCCAATGGATGATAGCCTTGTCATTATGGAAGGTAGTCTGTCGTTGAGATTTATGTTGCTCCAATGGATTGTACCCTTGTAATTATGGAAGGTAATCTGTTGTTCAGATTTTTATTACTCCAATGGATGGTAGCCTTGTCATTATTGAAGGTTGTCTATTGTCTAGATTTTTGTTATTCCAATGGATGATAGCCTTGTCATTTTGGAAGGTAGTTGTCTTTGAGATTTTTATTACTTCAATGGATGGTAGCCTTGTCATTATGGAAGGTAGTCTGTTGTTCAGATTTTTGTTACTCCAATGGATGGAGGCCTTGTCATTATTGAAGGTTGTCTATTGTCTAGATTTTTGTTATTCCAATGGATGATAACCTTGTCATTATGGAAGGTAGTTGTCTTTGAGATTTCTATTACTTCAATGGATGGTAGCCTTGTCATTATGGAAGGTAGTCTGTTGTTCAGATTTTTGTTACTCCAATGGATGATAGCCTTGTCATTATGGAAGGTAGTCTATTATCGAGATTTTTGATTCTCCAATAGTAGGAAGCCTTGTAATTATGGAAGGTAGTCGGTTGTCGAGAGTTTTGATACTCTAATGGGTGGTAGTCTTGTAATTATGGAAGGTTGTATTTTTTCGATATTTTTGTTACTCCAATGGATGGTAGCCTTGTCATTATGGAATGTAGTATGTCATTAAGATTTTTGTTACTCCAATGGATTGTAGCCTTGTTAGTATGGAAGGTAGTCTGTTGGTCATATTTTTGTTACTCCAATGAATGGTAGCCTTGTCATTATGGAAGGTTGTCTATTGTCTAGATTTTTGTTATTCCAATGGATGATAGCCTTGTCATTATGGAAGGTAGTTGTCTTTGAGATTTCTGTTACTTCAATGGATGGTAGCCTTGTCATTATGGATGGTAGTCTATTGTTCGGATTTTTTTTACTCCAATGGATGATAGCTTTGTCATTATGGAAGGTAGTCTGTTGTTAAGATTTTTGATACTCCAATGGGTGGTAGCCTTGTAATTATAGAAGGTAGTCTTTTGTCGAGATTTTTGTTACTCCAATGGATGGTAGCCTTGTCATTATGGAAGGTAGTCTGTCGTTGAGATTTCTGTTACTCCAATGGATTGTAGCCTTGTCATTATGGAAGGTAGTCTGTTGTTCAGATTTTTTTTTACTCCAATGGATGGTAGCCTTGACATTATGGACGGTTGTCTATTGTCTAGATTTTTGTTATTCCAATGGATGTTAGCGTTGTCATTATGGAAGGTAGTTCTCTTTGAGATTTCTGTTACTTCAATGGATGATAGCCTTGTCATTATGGATTGTAGTCTGTTGTTCGGATTTTTGTTACTCCAATGGATGATAGCTTTGTCATTATGGAAGGTAGTCTGTTGTTAAGATTTTTGATACTCCAATGGATGGTAGCCTTGTAATTATGGAAGGTAGTCTTTTGTCGAGATTTTTGTTACTCCAATGGATGGTAGCCTTGTCATTATGGGAGGTAGTCTGTCGTTGAGATTTCTGTTACTCCAATGGATTGTAGCCTTGTCATTATGGAAAGTAGTCTGTTGTTCAGATTTTTGTTACTCCAATGGATGGTAGCCTTGTCATCATGGAAGGTTGTCTATTGTCTAGATTTTTGTTATTCCAATGGATGTTAGCCTTGTCATTATGGAAGGTAGTTGTCTTTGAGATTTTTGTTACTTCAATGGATGGTAGCCTTGTCATTATGGAAGGTAGTCTGTTGTTCAGATTTTTGTTACTCTAATGGATAATAGCCTTGTCATTATGGAAGGTAGTCTATTGTCGAGATTTTTGATTCTCCAGTAGGTGGTAGCTTTGTAATTATGGAAGGTAGTCCGTTGTCGAGATTTTTGTTATTCCAATGGATGGTAGCCTTGTCATTATGGAAGGTAGTCTGTTGTTCATATTTTTGTTACTCTAATGTATGGTAGCCTTGTCATTTTGGAGGGTTGTCTATTGTCTAGATTTTTGTTATTCCAATGGATGATAGCCTTGTCATTATGGAAGGTAGTTGTATTTGAGATTTCTGTTACTCCAATTGATGGTAGCCTTGTCATTATGGAAGGTAGTCTATTGTTCAGATTTTTGTTACTCCAATGGATGATAGCCTTGTCATTATGGAAGGTAGTCTGTCGTTGAGATTTATGTTACTCCAATGGATTGTACCCTTGTAATTATGGAAGGTAATCTGTTGTTCAGATTTTTGTTACTCCAATGGATGGTAGCCTTGTCATTATTGAAGGTTGTCTATTGTCTAGATTTTTGTTATTGCAATGGATGATAGCCTTGTCATTATGGAAGGTAGTTGTCTTTGAGATTTTTATTACTTCAATGGATGGTAGCCTTGTCATTATGGAAGGTAGTCTGTTGTTCAGATTTTTGTTACTCCAATGGATGGTAGCCTTGTCATTATTGAAGGTTGTCTATTGTCTAGATTTTTGTTATTCCAATGGATGATAGCCTTGTCATTATGGAAGGTAGTTGTCTTTGAGATTTCTGTTACTTCAATGGATGGTAGCCTTGTCATTATGGATGGTAGTCTATTGTTCGGATTTTTGTTACTCCAATGGATGATAGCTTTGTCATTATGGAAGGTAGTCTGTTGTTAAGATTTTTGATACTCCAATGGGTGGTAGCCTTGTAATTATAGAAGGTAGTCTTTTGTAGAGATTTTTGTTACTCCAATGGATGGTAGCCTTGTCATTATGGAAGGTAGTCTGTCGTTGAGATTTCTGTTACTCCAATGGATTATAGCCTTGTCATTATGGAAGGTAGTCTGTTGTTCAGATTTTTTTTTTACTCCAATGGATGGTAGCCTTGTCATTATGGAAGGTTGTCTATTGTCTATTTTTTTGTTATTCCAATGGATGTTAGCCTTGTCATTATGGAAGGTAGTTCTCTTTGAGATTTCTGTTACTTCAATGGATGATAGCCTTGTCATTATGGATTGTAGTCTGTTGTTCGGATTTTTGTTACTCCAATGGATGATAGCTTTGTCATTATGGAAGGTAGTCTGTTGTTAAGATTTTTGATACTCCAATGGGTGGTATCCTTGTAATTATGGACGGTAGTCTTTTGTCGAGATTTTTGTTACTCCAATGGATGGTAGCCTTGTCATTATGGAAGGTAGTCTGTCGTTGAGATTTCTGTTACTCCAATGGATTGTAGCCTTGTCATTATGGAAGGTAGTCTGTTGTTCAGATTTTTGTTACTCCAATGGATGGTAGCCTTTTCATCATGGAAGGTTGTCTATTGTCTAGATTTTTGTTATTCCATTGGATGTTAGCCTTGTCATTATGGAAGGTAGTTGTTATTGAGATTTTTGTTACTTCAATGGATGGTAGCCTTGTCATTATGGAAGGTAGTCTGTTGTTCATATTTTTGTTACTATAATGTATGGTAGCCTTGTCATTTTGGAGGGTTGTCTATTGTCTAGATTATTGTTATTCCAATGGATGATAGCCTTGTCATTATGGAAGGTAGTTGTATTTGAGATTTCTGTTACTCCAATTGATGGTAGCCTTGTCATTATGGAAGGTAGTCTATTGTTCAGATTTTTGTTACTCCAATGGATGATAGCCTTGTCATTATGGAAGGTAGTCTGTCGTTGAGATTTATGTTACTCCAATGGATTGTACCCTTGTAATTATGGAAGGTAATCTGTTGTTCATATTTTTGTTACTCCAATGGATGGTAGCCTTGTCATTATTGAAGGTTGTCTATTGTCTAGATTTTTGTTATTGCAATGGATGATAGCCTTGTCATTATGGAAGGTAGTTGTCTTTGAGATTTCTATTACTTCAATGGATGGTAGCCTTGTCATTATGGAAGGTAGTCTGTTGTTCAGATTTTTGTTACTCCAATGGATGGTAGCCTTGTCATTATTGAAGGTTGTCTATTGTCTAGATTTTTATTATTCCAATGGATGATAGCCTTGTCATTATGGAAGGTAGTTGTCTTTGAGATTTCTGTTACTTCAATGGATGGTAGCCTTGTCATTATGGATGGTAGTCTATTGTTCGGATTTTTGTTACTCCAATGGATGATAGCTTTGTCATTATGGAAGGTAGTCTGTTGTTAAGATTTATGATACTCCAATGGGTGGTAGCCTTGTAATTATGGAAGGTAGTCTTTTGTCGAGATTTTTGTTACTCCAATGGATGGTAGCCTTGTCATTATGGAAGGTAGTCTGTCGTTGAGATTTCTGTTACTCCAATGGATTGTAGCCTTGTCATTATGGAAGGTAGTCTGTTGTTCAGATTTTTTTTTTACTCCAATGGATGGTAGCCTTGTCATTATAGAAGGTTGTCTATTGTCTAGATTTTTGTTATTCCAATGGATGTTAGCCTTGTCATTATGGAAGGTAGTTCTCTTTGAGATTTCTGTTACTTCAATGGATGATAGCCTTGTCATTATGGATTGTAGTCTGTTGTTCGGATTTTTGTTACTCCAATGGATGATAGCTTTGTCATTATGGAAGGTAGTCTGTTGTTAAGATTTTTGATACTCCAATGGGTGGTAGCCTTGTAATTATGGAAGGTAGTCTTTTGTCAAGATTTTTGTTACTCCAATGGATGGTAGCCTTGTCATTATGGAAGGTAGTCTGTCGTTGAGATTTCTGTTACTCCAATGGATTGTAGCCTTGTCATTATGGAAGGTAGTCTGTTGTTCAGATTTTTGTTACCCCAATGGATGGTAGCCTTGTCATCATGGAAGGTTGTCTATTGTCTAGATTTTTGTTATTCCAATGGATGATAGCCTTGTCATTATGGAAGGTAGTTGTCTTTGAGATTTCCGTTACTCCAATTGATGGTAGCCTTGTCATTATGGAAGGTAGTATGTTGTTCAGATTTTTGTTACTCCAATGGATGATAGCCTTGCCATTATGGAAGGTAGTCTATTGTCGAGATTTTTGATTCTCCAATAGGTGGTAGCCTTGTAATTATGGAAGGTAGTCGGTTGTCAAGATTTTTGATACTCCAATGGGTGGTAGCCTTGTAATTATGGAAGGTAGTCTTTTGTCGAGATATTTGTTACTCCAATGGATGGTAGCCTTGTCATTATGGAAGGTAGTCTGTCGTTGAGATTTCTGTTACTCTAATGGATGGTAGCCTTGTCATTATGGAAGGTAGTCCGTTTTTTCAGATTTTTGTTACTCCAATGGATGGTAGCCTTGTCATTATGGAAGGTTGTCTATTGTCTAGATTTTTGTTACTCCAATGGATGGTAGCCTTGTAATTTTGGAAGGTAGTCTGTCGTTGAGATTTCTGTTACTTCAATGGATGGTAGCCTTGTCATTATGGAAGGTAGTCTGTTGTTCGGAGTTTTGTTACTCCAATGGATGATAGCCTTGTCATTATGGAAGGTAGTTTGTTGTCAAGATTTTTGATACTCCAATGGGTGGTAGCCTTGTAATTATGGAAGGTAGTTGTCTTTGAGATTTCTGTTACTTCAATGGATGGTATTCTTGTCATTATGGAAGGTAGTCTGTTGTTTAGATTTTTGTTACTCTAATGGATGATAGCCTTGTCATTTTGAAAGGTAGTCTATTGTCGAGATTTTTGATTCTCCAGTAGGTGGTAGCCTTGTAATTATGGAAGGTAGTCGGTTGTCGAGATTTTTGTTATTCCAACGGATGGTAGCCTTGTCATTATGGAAGGTTGTCTATTGTCTAGATTTTTGTTATTCCAATGGATGATAGCCTTGTCATTATGGAAGGTAGTTGTCTTTGAGATTTCCGTTACTCCAATTGATGGTAGCCTTGTCATTATGGAAGGTAGTATGTTGTTCAGATTTTTGTTACTCCAATGGATGATAGCCTTGCCATTATGGAAGGTAGTCTATTGTCGAGATTTTTGATTCTCCAATAGGTGGTAGCCTTGTAATTATGGAAGGTAGTCGGTTGTCGAGATTTTTGATACTCCAATGGGTGGTAGCCTTGTAATTATGGAAGGTAGTCTTTTGTCGAGATTTTTGTTACTCCAATGGATGGTAGCCTTGTCATTATGGAAGGTAGTCTGTCGTTGAGATTTCTGTTACTCTAATGGATGGTAGCCTTGTCATTATGGAAGGTAGTCCGTTGTTCAGATTTTTGTTACTCCAATGGATGGTAGCCTTGTCATTATGGAAGGTTGTCTATTGTCTAGATTTTTGTTACTCCAATGGATGGTAGCCTTGTAATTTTGGAAGGTAGTCTGTCGTTGAGATTTCTGTTACTCCAATGGATTGTAGCCTTGTCATTATGGAAGGTAGTCTGTTGTTCAGATTTTTGTTACTCCAATGGATGGTAGCCTTGTCATTATGGAAGGTTGTCTATTGTCTAGATTTTTGTTATTCCAATGGATGATAGCCTTGTAATTATGGAAGGTAGTTTTCTTTGAGATTTCAGTTACTTCAATGGATGGTATCCTTGTCATTATGGAAGGTAGTCTGTTGTTTGGATTTTTGTTACTCCAATGGACAATAGCCTTGTCATTTTGGAAGGTAGTCTGTTGTCAAGATTTTTGATACTCCAATGGGTGGTAGCCTTGTAATTATGGAAGGTAGTCTTTTGTCGAGATTTTTGTTACTCCAATGGATGGTAGCCTTGTCATTATGGAAGGTAGTCTGTCGTTGAGATTTCTGTTACTCCAATGGATTATAGCCTTGTAATTATGGAAGGTAGTCTGTTGTTCAGATTTTTGTTACTCCAATGGATGGTAGCCTTGTCATTATGAAAGGTTGTCTATTGTCTAGATTTTTGTTATTCCAATGGATGATAGCCTTGTCATTATGGAAGGTTGTTGTCTTTGAGATTTATGTTACTTCAATGGATGGTAGCCTTGTCATTATGGAAGGTAGTCTGTTGTTCAGGTTTTTGTTACTCTAATGGGTGATAGCCTTGTCATTATGGAAGGTAGTCTATTGTCGAGATTTTTGATTCTCCAGTAGATGGTAGCCTTTTAATTATGGAAGGTAGTTGGTTGTCGAGATTTTTGTTATTCCAATGGATGGTAGCCTTGTCATTATGGAAGGTTGTCTGTTGTTCAGATTTTTGTTACTCCAATGGATGGTAGCCTTGTCATTATGGAAGGTTGTCTATTGTCTAGATTTTTGTTATTCCAATGGATGATAGCCTTGTCATTTGGAAGGTAGTTGTCTTTGAGATTTCTATTACTTCATTGGATGGTAGCCTTGTCATTATGGAAGGAGTCTGTTGTTCATATTTTTGTTACTCTAATGGATGATAGCCTTGTCATTATGGAAGGTAGTCTATATTCGAGATTTTTGATTCTCCAATAGGTGGTAGCCTTGTAATTATGGAAGGTAGTCGATTGTCGAGATTTTTGTTATTCCAAGGGATGGTAGCCTTGTCATTATGGAAGGTAGTCTGTTGTTTAGATTTTTGTTACTACAACGGATGATAGCCTTATCATTATGGAAGGAAGTCTATTGTCGAGATTTTTGATTCTCCAATAGGTGGTAGCCTTGTAATTATGGAAGGTAGTCGGTTGTCGAGATTTTTGATACTCCAATGGGTGGTAGCCTTGTCATTATTGAAGGTTGTCTATTGTCTAGATTTTTGTTATTCCAATGGATGATAGCCTTGTCATGATGGAAGGTAGTTGTCTTTGAGATTTCTGTTACTCCAATGGATGGTAGCCTTGTCATTATGGAAGGTAGTCTGTTGTTCAGATTTTTGTTACTCCAATGGATGGTAGCCTTGTCATTATGGAAGGTTGTCTGTCGTTGAGATTTTTGTTATTCCAATGGATGATAGCCTTGTCATAATGGAAGGTAGTTTGTTGTTCATATTTTTGTTATTCCAATGGATGGTAGCCTTGTCATTTTGGAGGGTTGTCTATTGTCTAGATTTTTGTTATTCCAATGGATGATAGCCTTGTCATTATGGAAGGTAGTTGTCTTTGAGATTTCTGTTACTCCAATTGATGGTAGCCTTGTCATTATGGAAGGTAGTCTGTTGTTAAGATTTTTGTTACTCCAATGGATGATAGCCTTGTCATTATGGAAGGTAGTCTGTCGTTGAGATTTATGTTGCTCCAATGGATTGTACCCTTGTAATTATGGAAGGTAATCTGTTGTTCAGATTTTTATTACTCCAATGGATGGTAGCCTTGTCATTATTGAAGGTTGTCTATTGTCTAGATTTTTGTTATTCCAATGGATGATAGCCTTGTCATTTTGGAAGGTAGTTGTCTTTGAGATTTTTATTACTTCAATGGATGGTAGCCTTGTCATTATGGAAGGTAGTCTGTTGTTCAGATTTTTGTTACTCCAATGGATGGAGGCCTTGTCATTATTGAAGGTTGTCTATTGTCTAGATTTTTGTTATTCCAATGGATGATAACCTTGTCATTATGGAAGGTAGTTGTCTTTGAGATTTCTATTACTTCAATGGATGGTAGCCTTGTCATTATGGAAGGTAGTCTGTTGTTCAGATTTTTGTTACTCCAATGGATGATAGCCTTGTCATTATGGAAGGTAGTCTATTATCGAGATTTTTGATTCTCCAATAGTAGGAAGCCTTGTAATTATGGAAGGTAGTCGGTTGTCGAGAGTTTTGATACTCTAATGGGTGGTAGTCTTGTAATTATGGAAGGTTGTATTTTTTCGATATTTTTGTTACTCCAATGGATGGTAGCCTTGTCATTATGGAATGTAGTATGTCATTAAGATTTTTGTTACTCCAATGGATTGTAGCCTTGTTAGTATGGAAGGTAGTCTGTTGGTCATATTTTTGTTACTCCAATGAATGGTAGCCTTGTCATTATGGAAGGTTGTCTATTGTCTAGATTTTTGTTATTCCAATGGATGATAGCCTTGTCATTATGGAAGGTAGTTGTCTTTGAGATTTCTGTTACTTCAATGGATGGTAGCCTTGTCATTATGGATGGTAGTCTATTGTTCGGATTTTTTTTACTCCAATGGATGATAGCTTTGTCATTATGGAAGGTAGTCTGTTGTTAAGATTTTTGATACTCCAATGGGTGGTAGCCTTGTAATTATAGAAGGTAGTCTTTTGTCGAGATTTTTGTTACTCCAATGGATGGTAGCCTTGTCATTATGGAAGGTAGTCTGTCGTTGAGATTTCTGTTACTCCAATGGATTGTAGCCTTGTCATTATGGAAGGTAGTCTGTTGTTCAGATTTTTTTTTACTCCAATGGATGGTAGCCTTGACATTATGGACGGTTGTCTATTGTCTAGATTTTTGTTATTCCAATGGATGTTAGCGTTGTCATTATGGAAGGTAGTTCTCTTTGAGATTTCTGTTACTTCAATGGATGATAGCCTTGTCATTATGGATTGTAGTCTGTTGTTCGGATTTTTGTTACTCCAATGGATGATAGCTTTGTCATTATGGAAGGTAGTCTGTTGTTAAGATTTTTGATACTCCAATGGATGGTAGCCTTGTAATTATGGAAGGTAGTCTTTTGTCGAGATTTTTGTTACTCCAATGGATGGTAGCCTTGTCATTATGGGAGGTAGTCTGTCGTTGAGATTTCTGTTACTCCAATGGATTGTAGCCTTGTCATTATGGAAAGTAGTCTGTTGTTCAGATTTTTGTTACTCCAATGGATGGTAGCCTTGTCATCATGGAAGGTTGTCTATTGTCTAGATTTTTGTTATTCCAATGGATGTTAGCCTTGTCATTATGGAAGGTAGTTGTCTTTGAGATTTTTGTTACTTCAATGGATGGTAGCCTTGTCATTATGGAAGGTAGTCTGTTGTTCAGATTTTTGTTACTCTAATGGATAATAGCCTTGTCATTATGGAAGGTAGTCTATTGTCGAGATTTTTGATTCTCCAGTAGGTGGTAGCTTTGTAATTATGGAAGGTAGTCCGTTGTCGAGATTTTTGTTATTCCAATGGATGGTAGCCTTGTCATTATGGAAGGTAGTCTGTTGTTCATATTTTTGTTACTCTAATGTATGGTAGCCTTGTCATTTTGGAGGGTTGTCTATTGTCTAGATTTTTGTTATTCCAATGGATGATAGCCTTGTCATTATGGAAGGTAGTTGTATTTGAGATTTCTGTTACTCCAATTGATGGTAGCCTTGTCATTATGGAAGGTAGTCTATTGTTCAGATTTTTGTTACTCCAATGGATGATAGCCTTGTCATTATGGAAGGTAGTCTGTCGTTGAGATTTATGTTACTCCAATGGATTGTACCCTTGTAATTATGGAAGGTAATCTGTTGTTCATATTTTTGTTACTCCAATGGATGGTAGCCTTGTCATTATTGAAGGTTGTCTATTGTCTAGATTTTTGTTATTGCAATGGATGATAGCCTTGTCATTATGGAAGGTAGTTGTCTTTGAGATTTCTATTACTTCAATGGATGGTAGCCTTGTCATTATGGAAGGTAGTCTGTTGTTCAGATTTTTGTTACTCCAATGGATGGTAGCCTTGTCATTATTGAAGGTTGTCTATTGTCTAGATTTTTGTTATTCCAATGGATGATAGCCTTGTCATTATGGAAGGTAGTTGTCTTTGAGATTTCTGTTACTTCAATGGATGGTAGCCTTGTCATTATGGATTGTAGTCTATTGTTCGGATTTTTGTTACTCCAATGGATGATAGCTTTGTCATTATGGAAGGTAGTCTGTTGTTAAGATTTTTGATACTCCAATGGGTGGTAGCCTTGTAATTATAGAAGGTAGTCTTTTGTCGAGATTTTTGTTACTCCAATGGATGGTAGCCTTGTCATTATGGAAGGTAGTCTGTCGTTGAGATTTCTGTTACTCCAATGGATTGTAGCCTTGTCATTATGGAAGGTAGTCTGTTGTTCAGATATTTTTTTTTACTCCAATGGATGGTAGCCTTGTCATTATGGAAGGTTGTCTATTTTCTAGATTTTTGTTATTCCAATGGATGTTAGCCTTGTCATTATGGAAGGTAGTTCTCTTTGAGATTTCTGTTACTTCAATGGATGATAGCCTTGTCATTATGGATTGTAGTCTGTTGTTCGGATTTTTGTTACTCCAATGGATGATATCTTTGTCATTATGGAAGGTAGTCTGTTGTTAAGATTTTTGATACTCCAATGGGTGGTAGCCTTGTAATTATGGAAGCTAGTCTTTTGTCGAGATTTTTGTTACTCCAATGGATGGTAGCCTTGTTATTATGGAAGGTAGTCTGTCGTTGAGATTTCTGTTACTCCAATGGATTGTAGCCTTGTCATTATGGAAGGTAGTCTGTTGTTCAGATTTTTGTTACTCCAATGGATGCTAGACTTGTCATCATGGAAGGTTGTCTATTGTCTAGATTTTTGTTATTCCAATGGATGATAGCCTTGTCATTATGGAAGGTAGTTGTATTTGAGATTTCTGTTACTCCAATTGATGGTAGCCTTGTCATTATGGAAGGTAGTCTATTGTTCAGATTTTTGTTACTCCAATGGATGATAGCCTTGTCATTATGGAAGGTAGTCTATCGTTGAGATTTATGTTACTCCAATGGATTGTACCCTTGTAATTATGGAAGGTAATCTGTTGTTCAGATTTTTGTTACTCCAATGGATGGTAGCCTTGTCATTATTGAAGGTTGTCTATTGTCTAGATTTTTGTTATTCCAATGGATGATAGCCTTGTCATTATGGAAGGTAGTTATCTTTGAGATTTCTATTAGTTCAATGGATGGTAGCCTTGTCATTATGGAAGGTAGTCTGTTGTTCAGATTTTTGTTACTCCAATGGATGTTAGCCTTGTCATTATTGAAGGTTGTCTATTGTCTAGATTTTTGTTATTCCAATGGATGATAGCCTTGTCATTATGGAAGGTTGTTGTCTTTGAGATTTCTATTACTTCAATGGATGGTAGCCTTGTCATTATGGAAGGTAGTCTGTTGTTCAGATTTTTGTTACTCCAATGGATGATAGCCTTGTCATTATGGAAGGTAGTCTATTATCGAGATTTTTGATTCTCCAATAGGTGGAAGCCTTGTAATTATGGAAGGTAGTCGGTTGTCGAGAATTTTGATACTCCAATGGGTGGTAGCCTTGTAATTATGGAAGGTTGTATTTTTTCGAGATTTTTGTTACTCCAATGGATGGTAGCCTTGTCATTATGGAATGTAGTATGTCGTTGAGATTTCTGTTACTCCAATGGATTGTAGCCTTGTCATTATGGAAGGTAGTCTGTTGTTCAGATTTTTGTTACTCCAATGAATGGTAGCCTTGTCATTATGGAAGGTTGTCTATTGTCTAGATTTTTGTTATTCCAATGGATGATAGCCTTGTCATTATGGAAGGTAGTTGTCTTTGAGATTTCTGTTACTTCAATGGATGGTAGCCTTGTCATTATGGATGGTGGTCTGTTATTCGGATTTTTGTTACTCCAATGGATGATAGCTTTGTCATTATGGAAGGTAGTCTGTTGTTAAGATTTTTGATACTCCAATGGGTGGTAGCCTTGTAATTATGGAAGGTAGTCTTTTGTCGAGGTTTTTGTTACTCCAATGGATGGTAGCCTTGACATTATGGAAGGTAGTCTGTCGTTGAGATTTCTGTTACTCCAATGGATTGTAGCCTTGTCATTATGGAAGGTTGTCTATTGTCTAGATTTTTGTTATTCCAATGGATGATAGCGTTGTCATTATGGAAGGTAGTTGTCTTTGAGATTTCTGTTACTTCAATGGATGGTAGCCTTGTCATTATGGAAGGTAGTCTGTTGTTCAGATTTTTGTTACTCTAATGGATGATAGCCTTGTCATTATGGAAGGTAGTCTATTGTCGAGATTTTTGATTCTCCAGTAGGTGGTATCCTTGTAATAATGGAAGGTAGTCCGTTGTCGAGATTTTTGTTATTCCAATGGATGGTAGCCTTGTCATTATGGAAGGTAGTATGTTGTTCATAATTTTGTTACTCCAATGGATGGTAGCCTTGTCATTTTGGAGGGTTGTCTATTGTCTAGATTTTTGTTATTCCAATGGATGATAGCCTTGTCATTATGGAAGGTAGTTGTCTTTGAGATTTCTGTTACTCCAATTGATGGTAGCCTTGTCATTATGGAATGTAGTCTGTTGTTCAGATTTTTGTTACTCCAATGGATGATAGCCTTGTCATTATGGAAGGTAGTCTGTCGTTGAGATTTATGTGACTCCATTGGATTGTACCCTTGTAATTATGGAAGGTAATCTGTTGTTCAGATTTTTGTTACTCCAATGGATGGTAGCCTTGTCATTATGGAAGGTTGTCTATTGTCTAGATTTTTGTTATTCCAATGGATGATAGCCTTGCCATTATGGAAGGTAGTTGTCTTTGAGATTTCTATTACTTCAATGGATGGTAGCCTTGTCATTATGGAAGGTAGTATGTGGTTCAGATTTTTGTTACTCCAATGGATGATAGCCTTGTCATTATGGAAGGTAGTCTATTATCGAGATTTTTGATTCTCCAATAGGTGGAAGCATTGTAATTATGGAAGGTAGTCGGTTGTCGAGAATTTTGATACTCCAATGGGTGGTAGCCTAGTAATTATGGAAGGTTGTATTTTTTCGAGATTTTTGTTACTCCAATGGATGGTAGCCTTGTCATTATGGAAGGTAGTATGTCGTTGAGATTTCTGTTACTCCAATGGATTGTGGCCTTGTCATTATGGAAGGTTGTCTGTTGTTCAGATTTTTGTTACTCCAATGAATGGTAGCCTTGTCATTATGGAAGGTTGTCTATTGTCTATATTTTTGTTATTCCAATGGATGATAGCCTTGTCATTATGGAAGGTAGTTGTCTTTGAGATTTCTGTTACTTCAATGGATGGTAGCCTTGTCATTATGGATGGTAGTTTGTTGTTCGGATTTTTGTTACTCCAATGGATGATAGCTTTGTCATTATGGAAGGTAGTCTGTTGTTAAGATTTTTGATACTCCAATGGGTGGTAGCCTTGTAATTATGGAAGGTAGTCTTTTGTCGAGATTTTTGTTACTCCAATGGATGGTAGCCTTGTCATTATGGAAGGTAGTCTGTCGTTGAGATTTCTGTTACTCCAATGGATTGTAGCCTTGTCATTATGGAAGGTAGTCTGTTGTTCAGATTTTTGTTACTCCAATGGATGGTAGCCTTGTCATTATTGAAGGTTGTCTATTGTCTAGATTTTTGTTATTCCAATGGATGTTAGCCTTGTCATTATGGAAGGTAGTTGTCTTTGAGATTTTTGTTACTTCAATGGATGGTAGCCTTGTCATTATGGAAGGTAGTCTGTTGTTCTGATTTTTGTTACTCTAATGGATGATAGCCTTGTCATTATGGAAGGTAGTCTATTGTCGAGATTTTTGATTCTCCAGTAGGTGGTAGCCTTGTAATTATGGAAGGTAGTCCGTTGTTGAGATTTTTGTTATTCCAATGGATGGTAGCCTTGTCATTATGGAAGGTAGTCTGTTGTTCATATTTTTGTTACTCCAATGGATGGTAGCCTTGTAATTTTGGAGGGTTGTCTATTGTCTAGATTTTTGTTATTCCAATGGATGATAGCCTTGTCATTATGGAAGGTAGTTGTCTTTGAGATTTCTGTTACTCCAATTGATGGTAGCCTTGTCATTATGGAAGGTAGTCTGTTGTTCAGATTTTTGTTACTCCAATGGATGATAGCCTTGTCATTATGGAAGGTAGTCTGTCGTTGAGATTTATGTTACTCCAATGGATTGTACCCTTGTAATTATGGAAGGTAATCTGTTGTTCAGATTTTTGTTACTCCAATGGATGGTAGCCTTGTCATTATGGAAGGTTGTCTATTGTCTAGAGTTTTGTTATTCCAATGGATGATAGCCTTGCCATTATATAAGGTAGTTGTCTTTGAGATTTCTATTACTTAAATGGATGGTAGCCTTGTCATTATGGAAGGTAGTATGTGGTTCAGATTTTTGTTACTCCAATGGATGATAGCCTTGTCATTATGGAAGGTAGTCTATTATCGAGATTTTTGATTCTCCAATAGGTGGAAGCATTGTAATTATGGAAGGTAGTCGGTTGTCGAGAATTTTGATACTCCAATGGGTGGTAGCCTTGTAATTATGGAAGGTTGTATTTTTTCGAGATTTTTGTTACTCCAATGGATGGTAGCCTTGTCATTATGGAAGGTAGTATGTCATTGAGATTTCTGTTACTCCAATGGATTGTGGCCTTGTCATTATGGAAGGTTGTCTGTTGTTCAGATTTTTGTTACTCCAATGAATGGTAGCCTTGTCATTATGGAAGGTTGTCTATTGTCTTTATTTTTGTTATTCCAATGGATGATAGCCTTGTCATTATGGAAGGTAGTTGTCTTTGAGATTTCTATTACTTCAATGGATGGTAGCCTTGTCATTATGGATGGTAGTCTGTTGTTCGGATTTTTGTTACTCCAATGGATGATAGCTTTGTCATTATGGAAGGTAGTCTGTTGTTAAGATTTTTGATACTCCAATGGGTGGTAGCCTTGTAATTATGGAAGGTAGTCTTTTGTCGAGATTTTTGTTTCTCCAATGGATGGTAGCCTTGTAATTATGGAAGGTAGTCTGTCGTTGAGATTTCTGTAACTCCAATGGATTGTAGCCTTGTCATTATGGAAGGTAGTCTGTTGTTCAGATTTTTGTTACTCCAATGGATGGTAGCCTTGTCATTATGGAAGGTTGTTTATTGACTAGATTTTTGTTATTCCAATGGATGTTAGCCTTGTCATTATGGAAGGTAGTTGTCTTTGAGATTTTTGTTACTTCAATGGATGGTAGCCTTGTCATAATGGAAGGTAGTCTGTTGTTCAGATTTTTGTTACTCTAATGGATGATAGCCTTGTCATTATGGAAGGTAGTCTATTGTCGAGATTTTTGATTCTCCAGTAGGTGGTAGCCTTGTAATTATGGAAGGTAGTCCGTTGTCGAGATTTTTGTTATTCCAATGGATGGTAGCCTTGTCATTATGGAAGGTAGTCTGTTGTTCATATTTTTGTTACTCCAATGGATGGTAGCCTTGTCATTTTGGAGGGTTGTCTACTGTCTAGATTTTTGTTATTCCAATGGATGATAGCCTTGTCGTTATGGAAGGTAGTTGTCTTTGAGATTTCTGTTACTCCAATTGATGGTAGCCTTGTCATTATGGAAGGTAGTCTGTTGTTCAGATTTTTGTTACTCCAATGGATGATAGCCTTGTCATTATGGAAGGTAGTCTGTCGTTGAGATTTATGTTACTCCAATGGATTGTACCCTTGTAATTATGGAAGGTAATCTGTTGTTCAGATTTTTGTTACTCAAATGGATGGTAGCCTTGTCATTTTGGAAGGTTGTCTATTGTCGAGATTTTTGATTCTCCCGTAGGTGGTAGCCTTGTAATTATGGAAGGTAGGCCGTTGTCGAGATTTTTGTTATTCCAATGGATGGTAGCCTTGTCATTATGGAAGGTAGTCTGTTGTTCATATTTTTGTTACTCCAATGGATGGTAGCCTTGTCATTTTGGAGGGTTGTCTATTGTCTAGATTTTTGTTATTCCAATGGATGATAGCCTTGTCATTATGGAAGGTAGTTGTCTTTGAGATTTCTGTTACTCCAATTGATGGTAGCCTTGTCATTATGGAAGGTAGTCTGTTGTTCAAATTTTTTTTACTCCAATGGATGATAGCCTTGTCATTATGGAAGGTAGTCTGTCGTTGAGATTTATGTTACTCCAATGTATTGTAGCCTTGTCATTATGGAAGGTAGTCTGTTGTTCAGATTTTTGTTACTCCAATGGATGGTAGCCTTGTCATTATGGAAGGTTGTCTACTGTCTAGATTTTTGTTATTCCAATGGAGGATAGCCTTGTCATTATGGAAGGTAGTTGTCTTTGAGATTTCTGTTACTTCAATGGATGGTAGCCTTCTCAATATGGAAGGTAGTCTGTTGTTCAGATTTTTATTACTCCAATGGATGATAGCCTTATCATTATGGAAGGTAGTCTGTTGTCAAGATTTTTGATACTCCAATGGTTGGTAGCCTTGTAATTATGGAAGGTAGTCTTTTGTCGAGATTTTTGTTACTCTAATGGATGGTAGCCTTGTCATTATGGAAGGTAGTCTGTCGTTGAGATTTTTGTTACTCCAATGGATTGTACCCTTGTAATTATGGAAGGTAATCTGTTGTTCAGATTTTTGTTATTCCAATGGATGGTAGCCTTGTCATTATGGAAGGTTGTCTATTGTCTAGATTTTTTTTTTATTCTAATGGATGATAGCCTTGTCATTATGGAAGGTAGTTGTCTTTGAGATTTCTGTTACTTCAATGGATGGTAGCCTTGTCATGATGGAAGGTAGTCTGTTGTTCATATTTTTGTTACTCCAATGGATGATAGCCTTGTCATTATGGAAGGTAGTCTATTGTCGAGATTTTTGATTCTCCAATAGGTGGTAGCCTTGTAATTATGGAAGGTTGTATTTTGTCGAGATTTTTGTTACTCCTATGGATGGTAGCCTTCTCATTATGGAAGGTAGTCCGTCGTTGAGATTTCTGTTACTCCAATGGATTGTAGCCTTGTCATTATGGAAGGTAGTCTGTTGTTCAGATTTTTGTTACTCCAATGGATGGTATCCTTGTCATTATGGAAGGTTGTCTATTGTCTAGATATTTGTTATTCCAATGGATGATAGCCTTGCCATTATGGAAGGTAGTTGTCTTTGAGATTTCTGTTACTTCAATGGATGGTAGCCTTGTCATTATGGAAGGTAGTCTGTTGTTCGAATTTTTGTTACTCCAATGGATGATAGCCTTGTCATTATGGAAGGTAGTCTGTTGTCAAGATTTTTGATACTCCATTGGGTGGTAGCCTTGTAAATATGGAAGGTAGTCGGTTGTCGAGATTTTTGTTATTCCAATGGATGGTAGCCTTGTCATTATGGAAGGTAGTCTGTTGTTCATATTTTTGTTACTCCAATGGATGCTAGCCTTGTCATTTTGGAGGGTAGTTGTCTTTGAGATTTCTGTTACTCTAATTGATGGTAGCCTTGTCATTATGGAAGGTAGTCTGTTGTTCAGATTTTTGTTACTCCAATGGATGATAGCCTTGTCATTATGGAAGGTAGTCTGTCGTTGAGATTTATGTTACTTCAATGGATTGTACCCTTGTAATTATGGAAGGTAATCTGTTGTTCAGATTTTTGTTACTCCAATGGATGATAGCCTTGTCATTATGGAAGGTTGTCTATTGTCTAGATTTTTGTTATTCCAATGGATGATAGCCTTGCCATTATGGAAGGTAGTTGTCTTTGAGATTTCTATTACTTCAATGGATGGTAGCCTTGTCATTATGGAAGGTAGTCTGTTGTTTAGATTTTTGTTACTCCAATGGATGATAGCCTTGTCATTATGGAAGGTAGTCTATTATCGAGATTTTTGATTCTCCAATAGGTGGAAGCCTTGTAATTATGGAAGGTAGTAGGTTGTCGAGAATTTTGATACTCCAATGGGTGGTAGCCTTGTAATTATGGAAGGTTGTATTTTTTCGAGATTTTTGTTACTCCAATGGATGGTAGCCTTGTCATTATGGAAGGTAGTATGTCGTTGAGATTTCTGTTACTCCAATGGATTGTGGCCTTGTCATTATGGAAGGTAGTCTGTTGTTCAGATTTTTGTTACTCCAATGAATGGTAGCCTTGTCATTATGGAAGGTTGTCTATTGTCTAGATTTTTGTTATTCTAATGGATGATAGCCTTGTCATTATGGAAGGTAGTTGTCTTTGAGATTTCTGTTACTTCAATGGATGGTAGCCTTGTCATTATGGATGGTAGTCTGTTGTTCGGATTTTTGTTACTCCAATGTATGATAGCTTTGTCATTATGGAAGGTAGTCTATTGTCGAGATTTTTGATTCTCCAGTAGGTGGTAGCCTTGTAATTATGAAAGGTAGTCGGTTGTCGAGATATTTGTATTCCAATGGATGGTAGCCTTGTCATTATGGAAGGTAGTCTGTCGTTGAGATTTCTGTTACTCCAATGGATTATAGCCTTGTCATTATGGAAGGTAGTCTGTTGTTCAGATTTTTGTTACTCCAATGGATGGTAGCCTTGTCATTATGGAAGGATGTCTATTATCTAGATTTTTGTTATTCCAATGGATGTTAGCCTTGTCATTATGGAAGGTAGTTGTCTTTGAGATTTTTGTTACTTCAATGGATGGTAGCCTTGTCATTATGGGAGGTAGTCTGTTGTTCAGATTTTTGTTACTCTAATGGATGATAGCCTTGTCATTATGGAAGGTAGTCTATTATCGAGATTTTTGATTCTCCAGTAGGTGGTAGCCTTGTAATTATGGAAGGTAGTCCGTTGTCGAGATTTTTGTTATTCGAATGGATGGTAGCCTTGTCATTACGGAAGGTAGTCTGTTGTTCATATTTTTGTTACTCCAATGGATGGTAGCCTTGTCATTTTGGAGGGTTGTCTATTGTCTAGATTTTTGTTATTCCAATGGATGATAGCCTTGTCATTATGGAAGGTAGTTGTCTTTGAGATTTCTGTTACTCCAATTGATGGTAGCCTTGTCATTATGGAAGGTAGTCTGTTGTGCAGATTTTTGTTACTCCAATGGATGATAGCCTTGTCATTATGGAAGGTACTCTGTCATTGAGATTTATGTTACTCTAATGGATTGTACCCTTGTAATTATGGAAGGTAATCTGTTGTTCAGATTTTTGTTACTCCAATGGATGGTAGCCTTGTCATTATGGAAGGTTGTCTATTGTCTAGGTTTTTTGTTATTCCAATGGATGTTAGCCTTGTCATTATGGAAGGTAGTTGTCTTTGTGATTTTTGTTACTTCAATGGATGGTAGCCTTGTCATTATGGAAGGTAGTCTGTTGTTCAGATTTTTGTTACTCTAATGGATGATAGCCTTGTCATTATGGAAGGTAGTCTATTGTCGAGATTTTTGATTCTCCAGTAGGTGGTAGCCTTGTAATTATGGAAGGTAGTCTGTTGTCGAGATTTTTGTTATTCCAATGGATGGTAGCCTTGTCATTATGGAAGGTAGTCTGTTGTTCATATTTTTGCTACTCCAATGGATGGTAGCCTTGTCATTTTGGAGGGTTGTCTATTGTCTAGATTTTTGTTATTCCAATGAATGATAGCCTTGTCATTATGGAAGGTAGTTATCTTTGAGATTTCTGTTACTCCAATTGATGGTAGCCTTGTCATTATGGAAGGTAGTCTTTTGCTCAGATTTTTGTTACTCCAATGGATAATAGCCTTGTCATTATGGAAGGTAGTCTGTCGTTGAGATTTATGTTACTCCAATGGATTGTACCCTTGTAATTATGGAAGGTAATTTGTTGTTCAGATTTTTGTTACTCCAATGGTTGGTAGTCTTTTCATTATGGAAGGTTGTCTATTGTCAAGATTTTTATTATTCCAATGGATGATAGCCTTGCCATTATGGAAGGTAGTTGTCTTTGAGATTTCTATTACTTCAATGGATGGTAGCCTTGTCATTATGGAAGGTAGTCTGTTGTTCAGATTTTTATTACTCCAATGGATGATAGCCTTGTCATTATGGAAGGTAGTCTATTATCGAGATTTTTGATTCTCCAATAGGTGGAAGCCTTGTAATTATGGAAGGTAGTAGGTTGTCGATAATTTTGATACTCCAATGGGTGGTAGCCTTGTAATTATGGAAGGTTGTATTTTTTCGAGATTTTTGTTACTCCAATGGATGGTAGCCTTGTCATTTTGGAGGGTTGTCTATTGTCTAGATTTTTGTTATTCCAATGGATGATAGCCTTGTCATTGTGGAAGGTAGTTGTCTTTGAGATTTCTGTTACTCCAATTGATGGTAGCCTTGTCATTATGGAAGGTAGTCTGTTGTGCAGATTTTTGTTACTCCAATGGATGATAGCCTTGTCATTATGGAAGGTACTCTGTCATTGAGATTTATGTTACTCTAATGGATTGTATCCTTGTAATTATGGAAGGTAATCTGTTGTTCAGACTTTTGTTACTCCAATGGATGGTAGCCTTGTCATTATAGAAGGTTGTCTATTGTCTTGATTTTTGTTATTCCAATGGATGATAGCCTTGCCATTATGGAAGGTAGTTGTCTTTGAGATTTCTATTACTTCAATGGATGGTAGCCTTGTCATTATGGAAGGTAGTATGTTGGTCAGATTTTTGTTACTTCAATGGATGATAGCCTTGTCATTATGGAAGGTAGTCTATTATCGAGATTTTTGATTCTCCAATAGGTGGAAGCCTTGTAATTATGGAATGTAGTAGGTTGTCGAGAATTTTGATACTCCAATGGGTGGTAGCCTTGTAATTATGGAAGGTTGTATTTTTTCGAGATTTTTGTTACTCCAATGGATGGTAGCCTTGTCATTATGGAAGGTAGTATGTCGTTGAGATTTCTGTTACTCCAATGGATTGTGGCCTTGTCATTATGGAAGGTAGTCTGTTGTTCAGATTTTTGTTACTCCAATGAATGGTAGCCTTGTCATTTTGGAAGGTTGTCTATTGTCTAGATTTTTGTTATTCTAATGGATGATAGCCTTGTCATTATGGAAGGTAGTTGTCTTTGAGATTTCTGTTACTTCAATGGATGGTAGCCTTGTCATTATGGATGGTAGTCTGTTGTTCGGATTTTTGTTACTCCATTGGATGATAGCTTTGTCATTATGGAAGGTAGTCTGTTGTTAAGATTTTTGATACTCCAATGGGTGGTAGCCTTGTAATTATGGAAGGTAGTCTTTTGTTGAGATTTTTGTTACTCCAATGGATGGTAGCCTTGTCATTATGGAAGGTAGTCTGTCGTTGAGATTTCTGTTACTCCAATGGATTGTAGCCTTGTCATTATGAAAGGTAGTCTGCTGTTCAGATTTTTGTTACTCCAATGGATGGTAGCCTTGTCATTATGGAAGGTTGTCTATTGTCTAGGTTTTTTGTTATTCCAATGGATGTTAGCCTTGTCATTATGGAAGGTAGTTGTCTTTGTGATTTTTGTTACTTCAATGGATGGTAGCCTTGTCATTATGGAAGGTAGTCTGTTGTTCAGATTTTTGTTACTCTAATGGATGATAGCCTTGTCATTATGGAAGGTAGTCTATTATCGAGATTTTTGATTCTCCAGTAGGTGGTAGCCTTGTAATTATGGAAGGTAGTCTGTTGTCGAGATTTTTGTTATTCCAATGGATGGTAGCCTTGTCATTATGGAAGGTAGTCTGTTGTTCATATTTTTGCTACTCCAATGGATGGTAGCCTTGTCATTTTGGAGGGTTGTCTATTGTCTAGATTTTTGTTATTCCAATGAATGATAGCCTTGTCATTATGGAAGGTAGTTATCTTTGAGATTTCTGTTACTCCAATTGATGGTAGCCTTGTCATTATGGAAGGTAGTCTTTTGCTCAGATTTTTGTTACTCCAATGGATAATAGCCTTGTCATTATGGAAGGTAGTCTGTCGTTGAGATTTATGTTACTCCAATGGATTGTACCCTTGTAATTATGGAAGGTAATTTGTTGTTCAGATTTTTGTTACTCCAATGGTTGGTAGTCTTTTCATTATGGAAGGTTGTCTATTGTCAAGATTTTTATTATTCCAATGGATGATAGCCTTGCCATTATGGAAGGTAGTTGTCTTTGAGATTTCTATTACTTCAATGGATGGTAGCCTTGTCATTATGGAAGGTAGTCTGTTGTTCAGATTTTTATTACTCCAATGGATGATAGCCTTGTCATTATGGAAGGTAGTCTATTATCGAGATTTTTGATTCTCCAATAGGTGGAAGCCTTGTAATTATGGAAGGTAGTAGGTTGTCGATAATTTTGATACTCCAATGGGTGGTAGCCTTGTAATTATGGAAGGTTGTATTTTTTCGAGATTTTTGTTACTCCAATGGATGGTAGCCTTGTCATTTTGGAGGGTTGTCTATTGTCTAGATTTTTGTTATTCCAATGGATGATAGCCTTGTCATTGTGGAAGGTAGTTGTCTTTGAGATTTCTGTTACTCCAATTGATGGTAGCCTTGTCATTATGGAAGGTAGTCTGTTGTGCAGATTTTTGTTACTCCAATGGATGATAGCCTTGTCATTATGGAAGGTACTCTGTCATTGAGATTTATGTTACTCTAATGGATTGTATCCTTGTAATTATGGAAGGTAATCTGTTGTTCAGACTTTTGTTACTCCAATGGATGGTAGCCTTGTCATTATAGAAGGTTGTCTATTGTCTTGATTTTTGTTATTCCAATGGATGATAGCCTTGCCATTATGGAAGGTAGTTGTCTTTGAGATTTCTATTACTTCAATGGATGGTAGCCTTGTCATTATGGAAGGTAGTATGTTGGTCAGATTTTTGTTACTTCAATGGATGATAGCCTTGTCATTATGGAAGGTAGTCTATTATCGAGATTTTTGATTCTCCAATAGGTGGAAGCCTTGTAATTATGGAATGTAGTAGGTTGTCGAGAATTTTGATACTCCAATGGGTGGTAGCCTTGTAATTATGGAAGGTTGTATTTTTTCGAGATTTTTGTTACTCCAATGGATGGTAGCCTTGTCATTATGGAAGGTAGTATGTCGTTGAGATTTCTGTTACTCCAATGGATTGTGGCCTTGTCATTATGGAAGGTAGTCTGTTGTTCAGATTTTTGTTACTCCAATGAATGGTAGCCTTGTCATTTTGGAAGGTTGTCTATTGTCTAGATTTTTGTTATTCTAATGGATGATAGCCTTGTCATTATGGAAGGTAGTTGTCTTTGAGATTTCTGTTACTTCAATGGATGGTAGCCTTGTCATTATGGATGGTAGTCTGTTGTTCGGATTTTTGTTACTCCATTGGATGATAGCTTTGTCATTATGGAAGGTAGTCTGTTGTTAAGATTTTTGATACTCCAATGGGTGGTAGCCTTGTAATTATGGAAGGTAGTCTTTTGTTGAGATTTTTGTTACTCCAATGGATGGTAGCCTTGTCATTATGGAAGGTAGTCTGTCGTTGAGATTTCTGTTACTCCAATGGATTGTAGCCTTGTCATTATGAAAGGTAGTCTGCTGTTCAGATTTTTGTTACTCCAATGGATGGTAGCCTTGTCATTATGGAAGGTTGTCTATTGTCTAGGTTTTTTGTTATTCCAATGGATGTTAGCCTTGTCATTATGGAAGGTAGTTGTCTTTGTGATTTTTGTTACTTCAATGGATGGTAGCCTTGTCATTATGGAAGGTAGTCTGTTGTTCAGATTTTTGTTACTCTAATGGATGATAGCCTTGTCATTATGGAAGGTAGTCTATTATCGAGATTTTTGATTCTCCAGTAGGTGGTAGCCTTGTAATTATGGAAGGTAGTCTGTTGTCGAGATTTTTGTTATTCCAATGGATGGTAGCCTTGTCATTATGGAAGGTAGTCTGTTGTTCATATTTTTGCTACTCCAATGGATGGTAGCCTTGTCATTTTGGAGGGTTGTCTATTGTCTAGATTTTTGTTATTCCAATGAATGATAGCCTTGTCATTATGGAAGGTAGTTATCTTTGAGATTTCTGTTACTCCAATTGATGGTAGCCTTGTCATTATGGAAGGTAGTCTGTCGTTGAGATTTATGTTACTCCAATGGATTGTACCCTTGTAATTATGGAAGGTAATCTGTTGTTCAGATTTTTGTTACTCCAATGGTTGGTAGCCTTTTCATTATGGAAGGTTGTCTATTGTCAAGATTTTTATTATTCCAATGGATGATAGCCTTGCCATTATGGAAGGTAGTTGTCTTTGAGATTTCTATTACTTCAATGGATGGTAGCCTTGTCATTATGGAAGGTAGTCTGTTGTTCAGATTTTTGTTACTCCAATGGATGATAGCCTTGTCATTATTGAAGGTAGTCTATTATCGAGATTTTTGATTCTCCAATAGGTGGAAGCCTTGTAATTATGGAAGGTAGTAGGTTGTCGATAATTTTGATACTCCAATGGGTGGTAGCCTTGTAATTATGGAAGGTTGTATTTTTTCGAGATTTTTGTTACTCCAATGGATGGTAGCCTTGTCATTATGGAATGTAGTATGTCGTTGAGATTTCTGTTACTCCAATGGATTGTGGCCTTGTCATTATGGAAGGTAGTCTGTTGTTCAGATTTTTGTTACTCCAATGAATGGTAGCCTTGTCATTATGGAAGGTTGTCTATTTTCTATATTTTTGTTATTCTAATGGATGATAGCCTTGTCATTATGGAAGGTAGTTGTCTTTGAGATTTCTGTTACTTCAATGGATGGTAGCCTTGTCATTATGGATGGTAGTCTGTTGTTCGGATTTTTGTTACTCCAATGGATGATAGCTTTGTCATTATGGAAGGTAGTCAGTTGTTAAGATTTTTGATACTCCAATGGGTGGTAGCCTTGTAATTATGGAAGGTAGTCTTTTGTCGAGGTTTTTGTATTCCAATGGATGGTAGCCTTGTCATTATGGAAGGTAGTTTGTTGTTCATATTTTTGCTACTCCAATGGATGGTAGCCTTGTCATTTTGGAGGGTTGTCTATTGTCTAGATTTTTGTTATTCCAATGAATGATAGCCTTGTCATTATGGAAGGTAGTTATCTTTGAGATTTCTGTTACTCCAATTGATGGTAGCCTTGTCATTATGGAAGGTAGTCTGTCGTTGAGATTTATGTTACTCCAATGGATTGTACCCTTGTAATTATGGAAGGTAATCTGTTGTTCAGATTTTTGTTACTCCAATGGTTGGTAGCCTTTTCATTATGGAAGGTTGTCTATTGTCAAGATTTTTATTATTCCAATGGATGATAGCCTTGCCATTATGGAAGGTAGTTGTCTTTGAGATTTCTATTACTTCAATGGATGGTAGCCTTGTCATTATGGAAGGTAGTCTGTTGTTCAGATTTTTGTTACTCCAATGGATGATAGCCTTGTCATTATTGAAGGTAGTCTATTATCGAGATTTTTGATTCTCCAATAGGTGGAAGCCTTGTAATTATGGAAGGTAGTAGGTTGTCGATAATTTTGATACTCCAATGGGTGGTAGCCTTGTAATTATGGAAGGTTGTATTTTTTCGAGATTTTTGTTACTCCAATGGATGGTAGCCTTGTCATTATGGAATGTAGTATGTCGTTGAGATTTCTGTTACTCCAATGGATTGTGGCCTTGTCATTATGGAAGGTAGTCTGTTGTTCAGATTTTTGTTACTCCAATGAATGGTAGCCTTGTCATTATGGAAGGTTGTCTATTGTCTATATTTTTGTTATTCTAATGGATGATAGCCTTGTCATTATGGAAGGTAGTTGTCTTTGAGATTTCTGTTACTTCAATGGATGGTAGCCTTGTCATTATGGATGGTAGTCTGTTGTTCGGATTTTTGTTACTCCAATGGATGATAGCTTTGTCATTATGGAAGGTAGTCAGTTGTTAAGATTTTTGATACTCCAATGGGTGGTAGCCTTGTAATTATGGAAGGTAGTCTTTTGTCGAGGTTTTTGTATTCCAATGGATGGTAGCCTTGTCATTATGGAAGATAGTCTGTCGTTGAGATTTCTGTTACTCCAATGGATTATAGCCTTGTCATTATGGAAGGTAGTCTATTGTTAAGATTTTTGTTACTCCAATGGATGGTAGCCTTGTCATTATGGAAGGTTGTCTATTGTCTAGATTTTTGTTATTCCAATGGATGTTAGCCTTGTCATCATGGAAGGTAGTTGTCTTTGAGATTTTTGTTACTTCAATGGATGGTAGCCTTGTCATTATGGAAGGTAGTCTGTTGTTCAGATTTTTGTTACTCTAATGGATGATAACCTTGTCATTATGGAAGGTAGTCTATTATCGAGATTTTTGATTCTCCAGTAGGTGGTAGCCTTGTAATTATGGAAGGTAGTCCGTTGTCGAGATTTTTGTTATTCGAATGGATGGTAGCCTTGTCATTACGGAAGGTAGTCTGTTGTTCATATTTTTGTTACTCCAATGCATGGTAGCCTTGTCATTTTGGAGGGTTGTCTATTGTCTAGATTTTTGTTATTCCAATGGATGATAGCCTTGTCATTATGGAAGGTAGTTGTCTTTGAGATTTCTATTACTCCAATTGATGGTAGCCTTGTCATTATGGAAGGTAGTCTGTTGTGCAGATTTTTGTTACTCCAATGGATGATAGCCTTGTCATTATGGAAGGTACTCTGTCATTGAGATTTGTGTTACTCCAATGGATTGTACCCTTGTAATTATGGAAGGTAATCTGTTGTTCAGATTTTTGTTACTCCAATGGATGGTAGCCTTGACATTATAGAAGGTTGTCTATTGTCTTGATTTTTGTTATTCCAATGGATGATAGCCTTGCCATTATGGAAGGTAGTTGTCTTTGAGATTTCTATTACTTCAATGGATGGTAGCCTTGTCATTATGGAAGGTAGTATGTTGGTCAGATTTTTGTTACTCCAATGGATGATAGCCTTGTCATTATGGAAGGTAGTCTATTATCGAGATTTTTGATTCTCCAATAGGTGGAAGCCTTGTAATTATGGAAGGTAGTCGGTTGTCGAGAATTTTGATACTCCAATGGGTGGTAGCCTTGTAATTGTGGAAGGTTGTATTTTTTCGAGATTTTTGTTACTCCAATGGATGGTAGCCTTGTCATTATGGAAGGTAGTATGTCGTTGAGATTTCTGTTACTCCATTGGATTGTGGCCTTGTCATTATGGAAGGTAGTCTGTTGTTCAGATTTTTGTTACTCCAATGAATGGTAGCCTTGTCATTTTGGAAGGTTGTCTGTTGTCTAGATTTTTGTTATTCTAATGGATGATAGCCTTGTCATTATTGAAGGTAGTTGTCTTTGAGATTTCTATTACTTCAATGGATGGTAGCCTTGTCATTATGGATGGTAGTCTGTTGTTCGGATTTTTGTTACTCCATTGGATGATAGCTTTGTCATTATGGAAGGTAGTCTGTTGTTAAGATTTTTGATACTCCAATGGGTGGTAGCCTTGTAATTATGGAAGGTAGTCTTTTTTCGAGGTTTTTGTATTCCAATGGATGGTAGCCTTGTCATTATGGAAGATAGTCTGTCGTTGAGATTTCTGTTACTCCAATGGATTATAGCCTTGTCATTATGGAAGGTAGTCTATTGTTAAGATTTTTGTTACTCCAATGGATGGTAGCCTTGTCATTATGGAAGGTTGTCTATTGTCTAGATTTTTGTTATTCCAATGGATGTTAGCCTTGTCATCATGGAAGGTAGTTGTCTTTGAGATTTTTGTTACTTCAATGGATGGTAGCCTTGTCATTATGGAAGGTAGTCTGTTGTTCAGATTTTTGTTACTCTAATGGATGATAACCTTGTCATTATGGAAGGTAGTCTATTATCGAGATTTTTGATTCTCCAGTAGGTGGTAGCCTTGTAATTATGGAAGGTAGTCCGTTGTCGAGATTTTTGTTATTCGAATGGATGGTAGCCTTGTCATTACGGAAGGTAGTCTGTTGTTCATATTTTTGTTACTCCAATGCATGATAGCCTTGTCATTTTGGAGGGTTGTCTATTGTCTAGATTTTTGTTATTCCAATGGATGATAGCCTTGTCATTATGGAAGGTAGTTGTCTTTGAGATTTCTGTTATTTCAATGGATGGTAGCCTTGTCATGATGGAAGGTAGTCTGTTGTTCAGATTTTTGTTACTCCAATGGATGATAGCCTTGTCATTATGGAAGGTAGTCTATTGTCGATATTTTTGATTCTCCAATAGGTGGAAGCCTTGTAATTAGGGAAGGTAGTCGGTTGTCGAGAATTTTGATACTCCAATGGGTGGTAGCCTTGTAATTATGGAAGGTTGTATTTTGTCGAGATTTTTGTTACTCCAATGGATGGTAGCCTTCTCATTATGGAAGGTAGTCCGTCGTTGAGATTTCTGTTACTCCTATGGATTGTAGCCTTGTCATTATGGAAGGTAGTCTATTGTTCAGATTTTTGTTACTCCAATGGATGGTAGCCTTGTCATTATGGAAGGTTGTCTATTGTCTAGATATTTGTTATTCCAATGGATGATAGCCTTGCCATTATGGAAGGTAGTTGTCTTTGAAATTTCTTTTACTTCAATGGATGGTAGCCTTGTCATTATGGAAGGTAGTCGGTTGTTCGGATTTTTGTTACTCCAATGGATTGTAGCCTTGTCATTATGGAAGGTAGTCTGTTGTTCAGATTTTTGTTACTCCAATGGATGGTAGCCTTTTAATTATGGAAGGTTGCCTATTGTCTAGATTTTTGTTATTCCAATGGATGATAGCCTTGTCATTATGGAAGGTAGTTGTCTTTGAGATTTCTGTTACTTTAATGGATGGTAGCCTTGTCATTATGGAAGGTAGTCTGTTGTTCAGATTTTTGTTACTCTAATGGATGATAGCCTTGTCATTATGGAAGGTAGTCTATTGTCGAGATTTTTGATTCTCCAGTAGGTGGTAGCCTTGTAATTATGGAAGGTAGTCCATTGTCGAGATTTGTGTTATTCCAATGGATGGTAGCCTTGTCATTATGGAAGGTAGTCTGTTGTTCATATTTTTGTTACTCCAATGGATGGTAGCCTTGTCATTTTGGAGGGTTGTCTATTGTCTAAATTTTTGTTATTCCAATGAATGATAGCCTTGTCATTATAGAAGGTAGTTGTCTTTGAGATTTCTGTTACTCCAATTGATGTAAGCCTTGTCATTATGGAAGGTAGTCTGTTGTTCAGATTTTTGTTACTCCAATGGATGATAGCCTTGTCATTAAGGAAGGTAGTCTGTCGTTGAGAGTTATGTTACTCCAAAGGATTGTACCCTTGTAATTATGGAAGGTAATCTGTTGTTCAGATTTTTGTTACTCCAATGGTTGGTAGCCTTGTCATTATGGAAGGTTGTCTATTGTCTAGATTTTTGTTATTCCAATGGATGATAGCCTTGTCATTATGGAAGGTAGTTGTCTTTGAGATTTCTATTACTTCAATGGATGGTAGCCTTGTCATTATGGAAGGTAGTGTGTTGTTCATATTTTTGTTACTCCAATGGATGATAGCCTTGTCATTATGGAAGGTAGTCTATTATCGAGATTTTTGATTCTCCAATAGGTGGAAGCCTTGTAATTATGGAAGGTAGTCGGTTGTCCAGAATTTTGATACTCCAATGGGTGGTAGCCTTGTAATTATGGAAGGTTGTATTTTTTCGAGATTTTTGTTACTCCAATGGATGGTAGCCTTGTCATTATGGAAGGTAGTATGTCGTTGAGATTTCTGTTACTCCAATGGATTGTAGCCTTGTCATTATGGAAGGTAGTCTGTTGTTCAGATTTTTGTTACTCCAATGAATGGTAGCCTTCTGATTATGGAAGGTAGTTGTCTTTGAGATTTTTGTTACTTCAATGGATGGTAGCCTTGTCATTATGGATGGTAGTCTATTTTTCAGATTTTAGTTACTCCAATTGATGATAGCTTTGTCATTATGGAAGGTAGTCTGTTGTTAATATTTTTGATACTCTAATGGCTGGTAGCCTTGTAATTATGGAAGGTAGTCGTTTGTCGAGATTTTTGTTACTCCAATGGATGGTAGCCTTGTCATTATGGAAGGTAGTCTGTCATTGAGATTTTTGTTACTCCAATGGATTGTACCCTTGTAATTATGGAAGGTAGTCTGTTGTTCAGATTTTTGTTACTCCAATGGATGGTAGCCTTGTCATTATGGAAGGTAGTCTATTGTCGATATTTTTTATTATCCAATAGGTGGAAGCCTTGTAATTATGGAAGGTAGTCGGTTGTCGAGAATTTTGATACTCTAATGGGTGGTAGCCTTGTAATTATGGAAGGTTGTATTTTGTCGAGATTTTTGTTACTCCAATGGATGATAGCCTTGTCATTATGGAAGGTACTCTGTCATTGAGATTTGTGTTACTCCAATGGATTGTACCCTTGTAATTATGGAAGGTAATCTGTTGTTCAGATTTTTGTTACTCCAATGGATGGTAGCCTTGACATTATAGAAGGTTGTCTATTGTCTTGATTTTTGTTATTCCAATGGATGATAGCCTTGCCATTATGGAAGGTAGTTGTCTTTGAGATTTCTATTACTTCAATGGATGGTAGCCTTGTCATTATGGAAGGTAGTATGTTGGTCATATTTTTGTTACTCCAATGGATGATAGCCTTGTCATTATGGAAGGTAGTCTATTATCGAGATTTTTGATTCTCCAATAGGTGGAAGCCTTGTAATTATGGAAGGTAGTCGGTTGTCGAGAATTTTGATACTCCAATGGGTGGTAGCCTTGTAATTGTGGAAGGTTGTATTTTTTCGAGATTTTTGTTACTCCAATGGATGGTAGCCTTGTCATTATGGAAGGTAGTATGTCGTTGAGATTTCTGTTACTCCATTGGATTGTGGCCTTGTCATTATGGAAGGTAGTCTGTTGTTCAGATTTTTGTTACTCCAATGAATGGTAGCCTTGTCATTTTGGAAGGTTGTCTGTTGTCTAGATTTTTGTTATTCTAATGGATGATAGCCTTGTCATTATCGAAGGTAGTTGTCTTTGAGATTTCTATTACTTCAATGGATGGTAGCCTTGTCATTATGGATGGTAGTCTGTTGTTCGGATTTTTGTTACTCCATTGGATGATAGCTTTGTCATTATGGAAGGTAGTCTGTTGTTAAGATTTTTGATACTCCAATGGGTGGTAGCCTTGTAATTATGGAAGGTAGTCTTTTTTCGAGGTTTTTGTATTCCAATGGATGGTAGCCTTGTCATTATGGAAGATAGTCTGTCGTTGAGATTTCTGTTACTCCAATGGATTATAGCCTTGTCATTATGGAAGGTAGTCTATTGTTAAGATTTTTGTTACTCCAATGGATGGTAGGCTTGTCATTATGGAAGGTTGTCTATTGTCTAGATTTTTGTTATTCCAATGGATGTTAGCCTTGTCATCATGGAAGGTAGTTGTCTTTGAGATTTTTGTTACTTCAATGGATGGTAGCCTTGTCATTATGGAAGGTAGTCTGTTGTTCAGATTTTTGTTACTCTAATGGATGATAACCTTGTCATTATGGAAGGTAGTCTATTATCGAGATTTTTGATTCTCCAGTAGGTGGTAGCCTTGTAATTATGGAAGGTAGTCCGTTGTCGAGATTTTTGTTATTCGAATGGATGGTAGCCTTGTCATTACGGAAGGTAGTCTGTTGTTCATATTTTTGTTACTCCAATGCATGATAGCCTTGTCATTTTGGAGGGTTGTCTATTGTCTAGATTTTTGTTATTCCAATGGATGATAGCCTTGTCATTATGGAAGGTAGTTGTCTTTGAGATTTCTGTTATTTCAATGGATGGTAGCCTTGTCATGATGGAAGGTAGTCTGTTGTTCAGATTTTTGTTACTCCAATGGATGATAGCCTTGTCATTATGGAAGGTAGTCTATTGTCGATATTTTTGATTCTCCAATAGGTGGAAGCCTTGTAATTAGGGAAGGTAGTCGGTTGTCGAGAATTTTGATACTCCAATGGGTGGTAGCCTTGTAATTATGGAAGGTTGTATTTTGTCGAGATTTTTGTTACTCCAATGGATGGTAGCCTTCTCATTATGGAAGGTAGTCCGTCGTTGAGATTTCTGTTACTCCTATGGATTGTAGCCTTGTCATTATGGAAGGTAGTCTATTGTTCAGATTTTTGTTACTCCAATGGATGGTAGCCTTGTCATTATGGAAGGTTGTCTATTGTCTAGATATTTGTTATTCCAATGGATGATAGCCTTGCCATTATGGAAGGTAGTTGTCTTTGAAATTTCTTTTACTTCAATGGATGGTAGCCTTGTCATTATGGAAGGTAGTCGGTTGTTCGGATTTTTGTTACTCCAATGGATTGTAGCCTTGTCATTATGGAAGGTAGTCTGTTGTTCAGATTTTTGTTACTCCAATGGATGGTAGCCTTTTAATTATGGAAGGTTGCCTATTGTCTAGATTTTTGTTATTCCAATGGATGATAGCCTTGTCATTATGGAAGGTAGTTGTCTTTGAGATTTCTGTTACTTTAATGGATGGTAGCCTTGTCATTATGGAAGGTAGTCTGTTGTTCAGATTTTTGTTACTCTAATGGATGATAGCCTTGTCATTATGGAAGGTAGTCTATTGTCGAGATTTTTGATTCTCCAGTAGGTGGTAGCCTTGTAATTATGGAAGGTAGTCCGTTGTCGAGATTTGTGTTATTCCAATGGATGGTAGCCTTGTCATTATGGAAGGTAGTCTGTTGTTCATATTTTTGTTACTCCAATGGATGGTAGCCTTGTCATTTTGGAGGGTTGTCTATTGTCTAAATTTTTGTTATTCCAATGAATGATAGCCTTGTCATTATAGAAGGTAGTTGTCTTTGAGATTTCTGTTACTCCAATTGATGTAAGCCTTGTCATTATGGAAGGTAGTCTGTTGTTCAGATTTTTGTTACTCCAATGGATGATAGCCTTGTCATTAAGGAAGGTAGTCTGTCGTTGAGAGTTATGTTACTCCAAAGGATTGTACCCTTGTAATTATGGAAGGTAATCTGTTGTTCAGATTTTTGTTACTCCAATGGTTGGTAGCCTTGTCATTATGGAAGGTTGTCTATTGTCTAGATTTTTGTTATTCCAATGGATGATAGCCTTGTCATTATGGAAGGTAGTTGTCTTTGAGATTTCTATTACTTCAATGGATGGTAGCCTTGTCATTATGGAAGGTAGTGTGTTGTTCATATTTTTGTTACTCCAATGGATGAAAGCCTTGTCATTATGGAAGGTAGTCTATTATCGAGATTTTTGATTCTCCAATAGGTGGAAGCCTTGTAATTATGGAAGGTAGTCGGTTGTCCAGAATTTTGATACTCCAATGGGTGGTAGCCTTGTAATTATGGAAGGTTGTATTTTTTCGAGATTTTTGTTACTCCAATGGATGGTAGCCTTGTCATTATGGAAGGTAGTATGTCGTTGAGATTTCTGTTACTCCAATGGATTGTAGCCTTGTCATTATGGAAGGTAGTCTGTTGTTCAGATTTTTGTTACTCCAATGAATGGTAGCCTTCTGATTATGGAAGGTAGTTGTCTTTGAGATTTTTGTTACTTCAATGGATGGTAGCCTTGTCATTATGGATGGTAGTCTATTTTTCAGATTTTAGTTACTCCAATTGATGATAGCTTTGTCATTATGGAAGGTAGTCTGTTGTTAATATTTTTGATACTCTAATGGCTGGTAGCCTTGTAATTATGGAAGGTAGTCGTTTGTCGAGATTTTTGTTACTCCAATGGATGGTAGCCTTGTCATTATGGAAGGTAGTCTGTCATTGAGATTTTTGTTACTCCAATGGATTGTACCCTTGTAATTATGGAAGGTAGTCTGTTGTTCAGATTTTTGTTACTCCAATGGATGGTAGCCTTGTCATTATGGAAGGTAGTCTATTGTCGATATTTTTTATTATCCAATAGGTGGAAGCCTTGTAATTATGGAAGGTAGTCGGTTGTCGAGAATTTTGATACTCTAATGGGTGGTAGCCTTGTAATTATGGAAGGTTGTATTTTGTCGAGATTTTTGTTACTCCAATGGATGGTAGCCTTCTCATTATGGAAGGTAGTCTGTCGTTGAGATTTCTATTACTCCTATGGATTGTAGCCTTGTCATTATGGAAGGTAGTCTGTTGTTCAAATTTTTGTTACTCCAATGGATGGTAGCCTTGTCATTATGGAAGGATGTCTATTATCTAGATATTTGTTATTCCAATGGATGATAGCCTTGCCATTATGGAAGGTAGTTGTCTTTGAGATTTCTGTTACTTCAATGGATGGTAGCCTTGTCATTATGGAAGGTAGTCTGCTGTTCGTATTTTTGTTACTCCAATGGATGATAGCCTTGTCATTATGGAAGGTAGTCTGTTGTCAAGATTTTTGATACTCCATTGGGTGGTAGCCTTGTAATTATGGAAGGTAGTCTTTTGTCTAGATTTTTGTTATTCCAATGGATGATAGCCTTGTCATTATGGAAGGTAGTTGTCTTTGAGATTTCTGTTACTTCAATGGGTGGTAGCCTTGTCATTATGGAAGGTAGTCTGTTGTTCAGATTTTTGTTCCTCTAATGGATGATAGCCTTGTCATTATGGAAGGTAGTCTATTGTCGAGATTTTTGATTCTCCAATAGGTGGTAGCCTTGTAATTATGGAAGGTAGTCGGTTGACGAGATTTTTGTTACTCTAATTGATGGTAGCCTTGTCATTATGGAAGGTAGTCTATTGTTCAGATTTTTGTTACTCCAATGGATGGTAGCCTAGTCATTATGGAAGGTTGTCTATTGTCTAGATTTTTGTTATTCCAATGGATGATAGCCTTGTCATTATGGAAGGTAGTTGTCTTTGAGATTTCTGTTACTTCAATGGATGGTAGCCTTGTCATGATGGAAGGTAGTCTGTTGCTCAGATTTTTGTTACTCCAATGGATGATAGCCTAGTCATTATGGAAGGTATTCTATTGTCGAGATTTTTGATTCTCCAATAGGTGGTAGCCTTGTAATTATGGAAGGTAGTCGGTTGTCGAGATTTTTGATACTCCAATGGGTGGTAGCCTTGTAAATATGGAAGGTAGTCTTTTGTCGAGATTTTTGTTACTCCAATGGATGGTAGCCTTGTCATTATGGAAGGTAGTCTGTCATTGAGATTTCTGTTACTCCAATGGATGGTAGCCTTGTCATTATGGAAGGTAGTCTGTTGTTCAGATTTTTGTTACTCCAATGGATGGTAGCCTTGTCATTATGGAAGGTTGTCTAGTGTCTAGATATTTGTTATTCCAATGGATGATAGCCTTGTCATTATGGAAGGTAGTTGTCTTTGAGATTTATGTTACTTCAATGGATGGTAGCCTTGTCATTATGGAAGGTAGTTTGTTGTTCGGATTTTTGTTACTCCAATGGATGATAGCCTTGTCATTATGGAAGGTATTTTGTTGTCAAGATTTTTGATACTCCAATGGGTGGTAGCCTTGTAATTATGGAAGGTAGTCTTTTGTCGATATTTTTGTTACTCCAATGGATGGTAGCCTTGTCATTATGGAAGGTAGTCTGTCGTTGAGATTTCTGTTACTCCAATGGATTGTAGCCTTGTAATTATGGAAGGTAGTCTTTTGTTCAGATTTTTGTTACTCCAATGGATGGTAGCCTTGTCATTATGGAAGGTTGTCTATTGTCTAGATTTTTGTTATTCCAATGGAAGATAGCCTTGTCATTATGGAAGGTAGTTGTCTTTGAGATTTCTGTTACTCTAATTGATGGAAGCCTTGTCATTATGGAGGTAGTCTGTTGTTCAGATTTTTGTTACTCCAATGGATGATAGCCTTGTCATTATGGAAGGTATTCTATTGTCGAGATTTTTGATTCTCCAATAGGTGGTAGCCTTGTAATTATGGAAGGTAGTCGGTTGACGAGATTTTTGTTACTCTAATTGATGGTAGCCTTGTCATTATGGAAGGTAGTCTATTGTTCAGATTTTTGTTACTCCAATGGATGGTAGCCTAGTCATTATGGAAGGTTGTCTATTGTCTAGATTTTTGTTATTCCAATGGATGATAGCCTTGTCATTATGGAAGGTAGTTGTCTTTGAGATTTCTGTTACTTCAATGGATGGTAGCCTTGTCATGATGGAAGGTAGTCTGTTGCTCAGATTTTTGTTACTCCAATGGATGATAGCCTTGTCATTATGGAAGGTATTCTATTGTCGAGATTTTTGATTCTCCAATAGGTGGTAGCCTTGTAATTATGGAAGGTAGTCGGTTGTCGAGATTTTTGATACTCCAATGGGTGGTAGCCTTGTAAATATGGAAGGTAGTCTTTTGTCGAGATTTTTGTTACTCCAATGGATGGTAGCCTTGTCATTATGGAAGGTAGTCTGTCATTGAGATTTCTGTTACTCCAATGGATGGTAGCCTTGTCATTATGGAAGGTAGTCTGTTGTTCAGATTTTTGTTACTCCAATGGATGGTAGCCTTGTCATTATGGAAGGTTGTCTATTGTCTAGATATTTGTTATTCCAATGGATGATAGCCTTGTCATTATGGAAGGTAGTTGTCTTTGAGATTTATGTTACTTCAATGGATGGTAGCCTTGTCATTATGGAAGGTAGTTTGTTGTTCGGATTTTTGTTACTCCAATGGATGATAGCCTTGTCATTATGGAAGGTATTTTGTTGTCAAGATTTTTGATACTCCAATGGGTGGTAGCCTTGTAATTATGGAAGGTAGTCTTTTGTCGATATTTTTGTTACTCCAATGGATGGTAGCCTTGTCATTATGGAAGGTAGTCTGTCGTTGAGATTTCTGTTACTCCAATGGATTGTAGCCTTGTAATTATGGAAGGTAGTCTTTTGTTCAGATTTTTGTTACTCCAATGGATGGTAGCCTTGTCATTATGGAAGGATGTCTATTATCTAGATATTTGTTATTCCAATGGATGATAGCCTTGCCATTATGGAAGGTAGTTGTCTTTGAGATTTCTGTTACTTCAATGGATGGTAGCCTTGTCATTATGGAAGGTAGTCTGTTGTTCGTATTTTTGTTACTCCAATGGATGATAGCCTTGTCATTATGGAAGGTAGTCTGTTGTCAAGATTTTTTATACTCCATTGGGTGGTAGCCTTGTAATTATGGAAGGTAGTCTTTTGTCTAGATTTTTGTTATTCCAATGGATGATAGCCTTGTCATTATGGAAGGTAGTTGTCTTTGAGATTTCTGTTACTTCAATGGGTGGTAGCCTTGTCATTATGGAAGGTAGTCTGTTGTTCAGATTTTTGTTCATCTAATGGATGATAGCCTTGTCATTATGGAAGGTAGTCTATTGTCGAGATTTTTGATTCTCCAATAGGTGGTAGCCTTGTAATTATGGAAGGTAGTCGGTTGACGAGATTTTTGTTACTCTAATTGATGGTAGCCTTGTCATTATGGAAGGTAGTCTATTGTTCAGATTTTTGTTACTCCAATGGATGGTAGCCTAGTCATTATGGAAGGTTGTCTATTGTCTAGATTTTTGTTATTCCAATGGATGATAGCCTTGTCATTATGGAAGGTAGTTGTCTTTGAGATTTCTGTTACTTCAATGGATGGTAGCCTTGTCATGATGGAAGGTAGTCTGTTGCTCAGATTTTTGTTACTCCAATGGATGATAGCCTTGTCATTATGGAAGGTATTCTATTGTCGAGATTTTTGATTCTCCAATAGGTGGTAGCCTTGTAATTATGGAAGGTAGTCGGTTGTCGAGATTTTTGATACTCCAATGGGTGGTAGCCTTGTAAATATGGAAGGTAGTCTTTTGTCGAGATTTTTGTTACTCCAATGGATGGTAGCCTTGTCATTATGGAAGGTAGTCTGTCATTGAGATTTCTTTTACTCCAATGGATGGTAGCCTTGTCATTATGGAAGGTAGTCTGTTGTTCAGATTTTTGTTACTCCAATGGATGGTAGCCTTGTCATTATGGAAGGTTGTCTATTGTCTAGATATTTGTTATTCCAATGGATGATAGCCTTGTCATTATGGAAGGTAGTTGTCTTTGAGATTTATGTTACTTCAATGGATGGTAGCCTTGTCATTATGGAAGGTAGTTTGTTGTTCGGATTTTTGTTACTCCAATGGATGATAGCCTTGTCATTATGGAAGGTATTTTGTTGTCAAGATTTTTGATACTCCAATGGGTGGTAGCCTTGTAATTATGGAAGGTAGTCTTTTGTCGATATTTTTGTTACTCCAATGGATGGTAGCCTTGTCATTATGGAAGGTAGTCTGTCGTTGAGATTTCTGTTACTCCAATGGATTGTAGCCTTGTAATTATGGAAGGTAGTCTTTTGTTCAGATTTTTGTTACTCAAATGGATGGTAGCCTTGTCATTATGGAAGGTTGTCTATTGTCTAGATTTTTGTTATTCCAATGGAAGATAGCCTTGTCATTATGGAAGGTAGTTGTCTTTGAGATTTCTGTTACTCTAATTGATGGAAGCCTTGTCATTATGGAGGTAGTCTGTTGTTCAGATTTTTGTTACTCCAATGGATGATAGCCTTGTCATTATGGAAGGTATTCTATTGTCGAGATTTTTGATTCTCCAATAGGTGGTAGCCTTGTAATTATGGAAGGTAGTCGGTTGACGAGATTTTTGTTACTCTAATTGATGGTAGCCTTGTCATTATGGAAGGTAGTCTATTGTTCAGATTTTTGTTACTCCAATGGATGGTAGCCTAGTCATTATGGAAGGTTGTCTATTGTCTAGATTTTTGTTATTCCAATGGATGATAGCCTTGTCATTATGGAAGGTAGTTGTCTTTGAGATTTCTGTTACTTCAATGGATGGTAGCCTTGTCATGATGGAAGGTAGTCTGTTGCTCAGATTTTTGTTACTCCAATGGATGATAGCCTTGTCATTATGGAAGGTATTCTATTGTCGAGATTTTTGATTCTCCAATAGGTGGTAGCCTTGTAATTATGGAAGGTAGTCGGTTGTCGAGATTTTTGATACTCCAATGGGTGGTAGCCTTGTAAATATGGAAGGTAGTCTTTTGTCGAGATTTTTGTTACTCCAATGGATGGTAGCCTTGTCATTATGGAAGGTAGTCTGTCATTGAGATTTCTGTTACTCCAATGGATGGTAGCCTTGTCATTATGGAAGGTAGTCTGTTGTTCAGAGTTTTGTTACTCCAATGGATGGTAGCCTTGTCATTATGGAAGGTTGTCTATTGTCTAGATATTTGTTATTCCAATGGATGATAGCCTTGTCATTATGGAAGGTAGTTGTCTTTGAGATTTATGTTACTTCAATGGATGGTAGCCTTGTCATTATGGAAGGTAGTTTGTTGTTCGGATTTTTGTTACTCCAATGGATGATAGCCTTGTCATTATGGAAGGTATTTTGTTGTCAAGATTTTTGATACTCCAATGGGTGGTAGCCTTGTAATTATGGAAGGTAGTCTTTTGTCGATATTTTTGTTACTCCAATGGATGGTAGCCTTGTCATTATGGAAGGTAGTCTGTCGTTGAGATTTCTGTTACTCCAATGGATTGTAGCCTTGTAATTATGGAAGGTAGTCTTTTGTTCAGATTTTTGTTACTCCAATGGATGGTAGCCTTGTCATTATGGAAGGTTGTCTATTGTCTAGATTTTTGTTATTCCAATGGAAGATAGCCATGTCATTATGGAAGGTAGTTGTCTTTGAGATTTCTGTTACTCTAATTGATGGAAGCCTTGTCATTATGGAAGGTAGTCTGTTGTTCAGATTTTTGTTACTCCAATGGATGATAGCCTTGTCATTATGGAAGGTATTCTATTGTCGAGATTTTTGATTCTCCAATAGGTGGTAGCCTTGTAATTATGGAAGGTAGTCGGTTGTCGAGATTTTTGATACTCCAATGGGTGGTAGCCTTGTAATTATGGAAGGTAGTCTTTTGTCGTGATTTTTGTTACTCCAATGGATGGTAGCCTTGTCATTATGGAAGGTAGTCTGTCGATGAGATTTCTGTTACTCCAATGGATAGTAGCCTTGTCATTATGGAAGGTAGTCAGTTGTTTAGATTTTTGTTACTCCAATGGATGGTAGCATTGTCATTATGGAAGGTTGTCTATTGTCTAGATTTTGTTATTCCAATGGATGATAGCCTTGTCATTATGGAAGGTAGTTGTCTTTGAGATTTCTGTTACTTCAATGGATGGTAGCCTTGTCATTATGGAAGGTACTCTATTGTTCAAATTTTTGTTACTCCGATGGATGATAGCCTTGTCATTATGGAAGGTAGTCTATTGTTCAGATTTTTGTTACTCCAATGGATGGTAGACTTGTCATTATGGAAGGTTGTCTATTGTCTAGATTTTTGTTATTCCAATGGATGATAACCTTGTCATTATGGAAGGTAGTTGTCTTTGAGATTTCTGTTACTTTAAAGGATAGTAGCCTTGTCATTATGGAAGGTAGTCTGTTGTTCAGATTTTTGTTACTCCAATGGATGATAGCCTTGTCATTATGGAAGGTAGTCTATTGTCGAGATATTTTATTCTACAATAGGTGGTAGCGTTGTAATTATGGAAGGTAGTCGGTAGTGGAGATTTTTGATACTCCAATGGGTGGTAGCCTTGTAATTATGGAAGGTAGTCTTTTGTCGAGATTTTTGTTACTCCAATGGATGATACCCTTGTCATTATGGAAGGTATTCAGTCATTGAGATTTCTGTTACTCCAATGGATTGTAGCCTTGTCATTATGGAAGGTAGTTTGTTGTTCAGATATTTGTTACTCCAATGGATGGTAGCCTTGTCATTATGGAAGGTTGTCTATTGTCTAGATTTTTGTTATTCCAATGGATGATAACCTTGTCATTATGGAAGGTAGTTGTCTTTGAGATTTCTGTTACTTCAAAGGATAGTAGCCTTGTCATTATGGAAGGTAGTTTGTTGTTCAGATTTTTGTTACTCCAAGGGATGATAGCCTTGTCATTATGGAAGGTAGTCTATTGTCGAGATTTTTTATTCTACAATAGGTGGTAGCCTTGTAATTATGGAAGGTAGTCAGTTGTCGAGATTTTTGATACTCTAATGGGTGGTAGCCTTGTAATTATGGAAGGTAGTCTTTTGTCGAGATTTTGGTTACTCCAATGGATGATACCCTTGTCATTATGGAAGGTATTCTGTCGTTGAGATTTCTGTTACTTCAATGTATGGTAGCCTTGTCAATATGGAAGGTAGTCTGTTGTTAAGATTTTTGTTACTCCAATGGATGATAGCCTTGTCATTATGGAAGGTAGTCTGTTGTCAAGATTTTTAATACTCTAATGGGTGGTAGCCTTGTAATTATGGAATGTAGTCTTTTGTCGAGATTTTTGTTACTCCAATGGATGGTAGCCTTGTCATTATGGAAGGTAGTCTGTCGTTGATATTTCTGTTACTCCAATGGATTGTAGCCTTGTCATTATGGAAGGTAGTCTGTTGTTCAAATTTTTGTTACTCCAATGGATGGTAGCCTTGTCATTATGGAAGGTTGTCTATTGTCTAGATTTTTGTTATTCCAATGGATGATAGCCTTGTCATTATGGAAGGTAGTTGTCTTTGAGATTTCTGTTACTTCAATGGATGGTAGCCTTGTCATTATGGAAGGTAGTCTGTTGTTCAGATTTTTGTTACTCTAATGGATGATAGCCTTTTCATTATGGAAGGTAGTCTATGTTGTACCCCAAATTTTGACCTAAGATACCGTCTTCCATCTGCATCATTCGCATTGCAAGAGTTTTGACCATTTTTATCAAATTTTCAAAGCAGTTTAAAAATTCATAACTTTTTCGAGTCGGGAGCTGTTTTATTTGTTGAACGCTAAATTTATTAACTGATCAAGACTTAAACAATGTTCATTGCTTATTTATTATCTTAAATTCAAATAATTGGAATTTATTTTCGATTATTACGTAATTTAAAGATTTATAAATAACAAAACAAATATTTGAGAAGAGGGTTTATTAATTGATCAAATAATGTTTATTAATTATTCATTATCCTAAATTTAAATAATGGGAACCTGTTTTCCGTTATTATATAATTTGAAGGTTTATGAATAACGAAATAAACATTTGAAAATGAGTATTAATTGATCAAGCAATGTTTATTTGATTATTTATTGTTCTAAATTTAAATAGCTGAAATTCTATTTTTCAAGTTATTATAATTTAGAAGAATTAAAAATAATAATAAGATAAATAATTGAAGTTATTAATTGATCAATGATGTTTATTTATTTGTTTATCATTTTAAATTTAAATGATTAGATTTGATTTTTAATCATTATATAATTTAAGGAATTATAAACAATAAATAAATAATTGGAAAGAAAAAGAATTAATTAAGAAATAATAGAATTTTTATTCACTTTATTCTATTTATTACAATTGTCATTTAAATGTTGTGTTATTACAAAATATTCATAAAGACAATTACATAAATGCTTAAAGTAAATAAAAAGCTATTTTTCTAAATTCTAATTCTAAATCTTCAATCCAATGCTCTTGTTCGCTCATTTAAATTTTACCTGCGAAAACGATCAAAAGAAAGAAATTAGAATTCGAATAAATAATTAAAATGCAGAAAATAAATTCAATGTTCATCATTAAAAGCAATGGCCGGAATCAGTTACTCTTTTTTGCAAATCACGGGATTTCTCCCGGTTCACAAAAAAGAGAGGAATTTTTAAATGAATGCATAATTAAAAAATAGCACATTTTCAAAATCAATTGCATTCTTATCAAAAAACCCACTGCATATTTCAAATATGCATAAATTTCAAAACTGCATAAACCATACAAACAGCATGTTTAGTTCACAAATAACAAGCCAACGTTAACCTGCAAAAAAACAATATGAAATTTCCAGCATTATGCAGTATTAAACTATGAAAGCAAGCAATGTATATTTCCTCTTTCATCATTTTTCCAGCCTATTGCTTTTTCAGACAAATGTACAGCAGATCACATTTATATATATATCATTTCTGTACTTGGGAGAGAGAGAAGAGGTTCAATTTTGCAGGTTTTGGCCTAAGCATGAATTGGGAATAAAGTCAACCTTGTAGCAGCATATGTAAAAAGCATCAGAAAATATATTAATATACTAAAAAACCTGAGCCAAAGAGAGGCAACGGCTATGAGAAAGGGATCCCTTCAAAAGGAAGTCCAAGCTAGCATATTTTACAGGGGGGAACATCACTGCAAAAGCTAAGAAATATAGTCCATTGCAAACCATCTCAAAGCATTCAAAACCAGTATACTGCATACTGCATCAAACCATTCTGCATATTGCATAGAAACCATTATTCTGCATATTACATAAAATCATTCTGCATACTGCATCAAACCATTCTGCATATTGCATAGAAACCATTATTCTGCATATTACATAAAATCATTCTGCATATCTCTACATAACCATTCTGCATATTGCATAGAAACCATTTTCCTGCATATTGCATAAAATCATTCTGCATATCACATAACCATCCTGCATATTCATGTTTTCATAATCCTACATATTTTCATAAACCTGCATGTTTTCATAAAACTACATATTGTTAAAACCTGCATATTTTCATAAAACTACATATTGTTAAAACCTGCATATTTTCATAAGCTTGCATACCCATAACCTGCTTCATAACCTGGTTGAGAACCTGCATTTAAACTATTCAAAAATATACCAACCATTTCCAAAATAGCAAACCTGCTAATGCCTTAACCTTGTCAAGAAAACCACATAACCCGCGTACTGTATCAAAACCAAAAAACGGTATAATCCAAAATCCATTCAAAACACCAATTATTCAATCTTTCAACCAGTTTTTAGACGAAGAAGAAGAGAAGAATTAATAGTAGAAAGCAAAGAGCGAGGAGTCTCCGGAGCTTACCTGATTTCGCCGGAATTGTACCGTCGGACTAGCTCCGACCATGTGAGTTTTCTTCAGCTTTTCGCATAAACCTTTATAGCGTTGCGTTGCCTTTGTCTCACTTAATAATACTCTTTAATTTCTTGAAATCATGTGAAATGGCCGTTTAATATCGTTGCGAATCATCAATGAGCCTGCATCAATACATTAATCCCTGTTATACACCGACAATGACTCGATTGATAATTTCAAAATTCAATAATGTCGCAAGACCAACGCAATCATATAACATGCTGTTAATTTAAAGCCGATTTGAAGTAACATAGGAAATTCACAAACCTTTTTTACACAAACCACATGATTTTTCTTAAGTTCAAATTACAAGTAAAAATACAAACCACACAAAAGCAGCCATTAATAACATTAGTATTTATGACACATCATAGATCATCACTCCAAGAGAAAATGTCAAAAAGAGGAATAACTGCATAGGCTGGTGGTTAACACCTGAGCCTCCTGTCAAAAATCCTAAAACATCTCTACATCTGAATATGACACTGATAAAGAATAATTTGTTGTTACTATAACCAAAGAAATTACCAAGGAACTTACCGAAGAGCTTGTCATATCAATCTTGAACCTTTAAGCCCTTGGTGCCATCTCTGACATCAGCTGTGAAGGGACTTTATTTGTTGTTAACTAGGTTAGCAAGAACAGCTAATCTCCATGCTGGGAATCTGCACAAAGCTCTTGAAGGAATAGGAGAAAGTCAGGAAGTTAACTTACGAGGCCACTGAACTTCCCAATGCTATACCTTTCCCCAGTCATAAATCTGATACCAGCTCAACGCCTCTTTCCAACTTTCCTTCATCATCGTCCCGAATATTCCTTCCATCTCCTAGTTTTCCATCTACTCCCTTTGCAACTGCTATGAAAATAACAACAGTTAAAAGAAGCAGAATTGAAAGTGGAAGAAGAATCAGTAAATCCAAGCGCACACTCCGTCGTACACGGCCATTCCTCTTCAATCTTCACCATCCCTCGCTTAATCACCATTTTTCCTCCACCTATTTCAACAGTCACAGCAATGTTTCAAGTGTGGAAAATCATCAATGCACAGAATTCGTAAAACTCATAAGAGGTTTTAAAATCGTAGCAACTTTGAAAAGAAATCGAAGCTTACCGTTAACTACTTCTCGACCGCAACTCGCCACGACTTCCAAAGTCTCCGTTCCAACCTCGCCGTTCTTCCCCGCTTACATCTTTCTTGGCCACAGTGCGACAAACCGCCGTCATCTCCGTTCGCAGGGAACCTTATCGCCTGGCCTAAAATGTCTTTGGTGGCGAACGAAGAATTTCAGCACATTCTGCGTGTGCTGAACACCAATGTTGACGGAAAGCAGAAGATGATGTTCGCAATGACCTCCATCAAGGATATTGGACGGCGATTTTCTAACATTTGCTGTAAGAAGGCTGATATTAACATGAACAAGGAGGAAGAAAGAGATCCGCGGCGGCCATGGCTCAACCTTCTTAGGTTTTTCGTACAAGCTTTGTGTCTCATCTTTTGGGTCTGGGTCTTCCCGACCCGGCCCATTTCCTCCCAACCGGCCCATTTCCCTCACCCGCTCCACTCTCTTCAACTAAGCCCGTTTTCTTTTCAGCTTAAGCCCATCTTTTGTTTGCTATTTAATTAATTCTTTTCATTTTCTTAACCTATTTTAATTATTAATTAGTTTCTTAGAAATAATATATGGTTTTAAATAGATAATTTTAATATTTTATCTAAATCTCATTTAATCTAAGTTTAGGTTTATTTAATAACTTTAGTTTTCCTTATTTTAATTAGATTTTTGATTTATAAGTTTTATTTAATTTGAAATATTTAATATCTCTAAATATGTGAAAGTAAAAAATGAAAACTAAAAGACATGCTATTTTTTCCTTTAATTTATTCCCCTCGTTTTGATTAAATGCCAATATAAAAAAGCCATAAAAAATAGAAATATATAAAAACCTTAAAAAACATTTCTATTAATTTTCGTTATTTCATCTATGTTAAAATGCGTAAAAAAAGTGAAAGCCAATTAAAACATTTTTCTCTTCACATATTAAACCAAAAATCATTAAAAATGCATGTCCACATTTAATTTGTTATATATCATTTATCGCATAATTTTCTGTCAATTATTTCATCGTATTTGATTATTCTGTTTGTGCCAATCCAAAGGGAATGGTCTAATTTTTGTTGACTTCATGTCCTCAAAAAACGATCGAGCGAGTACCCTCATTTCATTGAAACTTAGGATGATTTTTCCAAATATCCGATTTCTCCGAAACTCACACCTTTTAAGTCAAAACTTCAACGTTAGGTTGTCGTATCTTCAAAAACCCGTCCGTATCCTTTTTCGGCCAAAACGATTTATTTTCAAATCAAGCGATCAATTTTAAATAAAACAGATATTTCAAAAGGTTCCTATAGAGTACTATAGATGCATTGGGTGCTAGTACCTTCCCATTGTATAACCAACCCCCGAACCATAAGATCTCTTTTCAAAAACGCTTTGTATTTGTATTTTATTTACATTGCATATTTAGGGTTTTATTTCGCTCTTTTCCCTTTTCCTTTGGAAACAATAAAGCGCGGTGGCGACTCTTGCTTTTGCGAGACGAATTAATCAATAATTCGATCTCCGATTTACCCCGCTACATTTTTTATCGCTACAGAATTGGCGACTCTGCTGGGGATATAGATTCACCTCTTGCTGGTCCATCCCTAAGTGGGTTAAGCCTAATTTGTTTTATCTGTTTACTATTATTTGATTTGCTTGATTATGTGTTTAAATTGGGGTTATTTGGGTTTTTTTTGCAAAGGACGAATCCTATACCCGGATTAGGTAACACGTAAGGAATAGGACGGGCGGTATAGTCATGTTAACTTTGAGGGAGTAATCCCGAAGAAGGAGGCATGAGATCCCCCACTCAATGGAAGGCCCTCTTGGACTTAATATTTGTTTACCGAGTAATCGGGAAGACGTTATTATTTTCGACCTAGGAGCCCAAGAAGTTGAGGACCGTAGAACCCTAACCCATCTTGGCCTTTTTAGGTGTAGCGCGGAGACTATAACGGAGTAATTCGGAAGTAGTTGTTACGCGATGCTACGCTCGGACGAGTTTCTCTTGAGAATATTGCTAATTATCGAGTAATCAAGACGTTGGCAATATCCGAAGGAGGAATGTAGACTCTGGGAACTCTTAGAACCTTGTTCTACAGGTGATTAAACCCTTAGTACATACCTTGGGGATGTTTTTACCCTTGACTCCATGCGGAACGTTGAACCTTTAACCCCATGTTTTTGACCTTGCTTGTGGTTGTTGCATCGCCATGCATTCATGCATCCATAAAACTCTTTTCACTTGACTTTGAAGGAGTTTGGAGGTCTTTCTTTGTAAACGTCACTAGTTTCGTCAAACTCAATGGATCTTGGGTGTCGATAGGGCGAAAACCCTAATCCACCAAACTGGATGATTGATCTTGACGATAACTTGATAAATGTTTGGAGCCAATTTAAAATTCATCTGTTATCTTCATACTTGGATGTTTATAACTTGATATCTTGAGTTCCTTGAAAGTCAAATAAAATTCTCTTTTGCATACCACACATCATTCTACATTTTTCCTTTGTCTCACTTTCAAAGGTCTTTTTTCGAGTCTTATTTTTTCCTTTTGGTCTCACTAGTACAACACTCGCGCTAAGAGGACAATGGAGAATATCAAGCAAGAGATTTCTGAACTCCGCAGAGAGGTGACTGTTTTGAAAGCTGGTTTGGATCACTTAACTGGTTTGGTTGAAATTCTGATCTCCGCCCAAGTCAATCCTTCCAGGAGGGAAGAAGCAAGGATAAAAGCCTTCACGGAAACTCTGAAATCTTTTTCTCATGAAAAGATGATAGTTAATGCACCTGACGACTTTCCTGACAAGGTGAATGTGGGAGTGCGTCTAGAAGAAGATGTTGGAATAGGATGTTCGTATGAAGACGGTAGCGCAGCTAATGGTGTGAAGAGGTTTGATAATGACTTTTCCAAGAAGAGAACCAGAGGAAGGAATAATCATCATCAGAATCATCATGTTCACCAACAGAATCAGCAAGTTCCTAATCAGAGGAAAACCCAGTTTGATTCAATTCCGATCACCTATACAGAGTTGTTCCCTATCCTGTTGCAGAGGAATTTGGTTCAGACCCGACCTCCACCGAAGGTCCCTAAGAAGATACATTGGAACTACAAAGCTGATTTGGCTTGTACTTTTCATCAAGGTGCTCGTGGGCATGACTTGGAGGGTTGCTTCGCTTTGAAGATTGAGGTTCAGGAGTTGGTTCGAAGTGGTATCTTGTCACTCAAGGACGTTGGTTTTGAAGTTCAAATCAAACAGGCGCCAAAGAGTAAACACGACTGAGGGTGACTTTGAATTTTTGAAGATTGTTTTCCGGTAGTTCAAGTGGAAAGCCTTCCCAGATTATTAACTTGTTTCTGCTTTTGTAGCTTTTCTTATTTATCGAAACATTGTTTGCATGTAAGAACTTGTTTGCGTCTGAATGATTATTTTAATACAATGAGTATGTTTGTCTTGAAGAAATTCATTCGTTTCACTCATATTTGCTTTCAAATTTTAAATTTCTTTTTGCATTATGATACCAACATGTTGCCCATTATCTTGCCTAGGCAGAGATTGAAGGGAGGATGATGATCTAAAGAACACAAAATCTTTGGTTGCATGCTTTTGAATAAGATCTTGCTGATGATGTACAGGCATTGTTTCAAATTCCTAAACACCGGAGATATAAGGAAGATAATCCTTCGCTAACCCCTTTTGAGCCTTTGAAGCAGAAGTTTCTTTTCTATACGAAAAAACCTTGAATTTTAACCTGGGGCAGGGTAGCTTTCTGGTAATTTGATTGAGTGTTCAAAATTCGTAAGAAAGATGTTACCGTCACAAAATCCTTTTGATAGATGAACACTCAGGTTGAATTAACCGAGCATAGGGTTGGAGAACATCATGAAGAATGGGTGGGCACCAAATATTTCGAGCCTTAAAACCTTTTTCTAAAAAACCCATAAACCGGACCACATTACAACCTTCAAAAGTCCTAATTGAAGCAAGGTCATTTCGAAAGCATACTTCAATGAGATATTGTTCCTGACTCCCATTGAGTTTCAAATAGTTATGTTGGTATCATATGTTTTTCCTATACGAAAATAAATGACGCTTTAACTCGCATAACTTATGCGATATCTTTTCAAAATCTTCAAGACTTACATAACTGTTGCATTAGAATTTTCATTCTCATTGTAAACTCTTTCTAACTGCAAAACACGCGTTTGATGTCAAGGAAGCTCACATAAACACCAATGATGAGTTTACTCTTTTAAGGCTTGAAACTTTGTTGAGTAATTGGCGGATCACGTCGAGAGAATCATATCCAGGGGCATGTTAGTTGAAGACCTTAAGCATGGACAGGTTGCCTCTCCTAGTTATTGCTTTTCCCAATTTGTTTGCTCGTCTGGGGCAAAAATTCGAAGACTTTGTTGTGCCGACTATAGTCAATCCGGGGCAGTCACGTCAAGATTGGATGATTTCCTCTATAAGTTTGAAGACACCAGAGCATGGTGAATGCCAGGTCTTTTGTAAACCTTCTTGAGATGCTTTCTCCTCATCAACCAGATAGCTTGGGGCACCTTTTAGAAACGAAGTTATTCGCAAGAATCGTCGTGCATCATGCAGCTCGTCAGCAGTAATTTGGGGCATCCAACATGGGTCCCAGGGGCAGTCTAGACTTGTCAGAATGTGTGTTATGTATCGCACACTTTATCAGAGGGTGGTGTTCCCGGTATCTCCAGCTAAGCATGACTTTTTCCAACTGAAGCTTTGTTCGTGTTGTTATCCTTTCAATGGGTTGTCAGCAGTAGAAGACTGGACTTTGGGTTTTCTACCTAAAATATCTTCCTCTCCAAGAGATTTGAGCTTTGTAGGTTGACTTTGCTCCTTTGTTAGCTTTTGTCTTCTATCTCCAGTGATGTTCCCCTCCTGTTGAGTTTAGCCGAGCGTCGGGTTGTACTGTGATGTTTCATCATCTTATGTCCGTCTCCCCTGTCTGTTTTGTCAGCATATACATGACATTCATGACATTCATTCACACTCGCATCATGCACACACAGTTGTATTTGTTAATGTCATTAAATTCGTACATCTTAGTTGTGTCTTTCCAAATAACGTAGTTGGTCTTTCCAAATAGGGTGTCAACTTAAGCATAAAGTGCGCCTCCTTTCTAATTCCCCAACTGAGTTAATCCTCGTGGATGATTTTTGATTCAGCTTACCTTGTCCATTTCTGGATAGGATAAATTCCCCAATCGAGTTACTTTCTCATTGGTTAGAGTCTTGTTTGACTGTTTTCTCTCTGGTTATTCCTGGATGAAGTTGTTGCCTCTCGCATAGGCTATCTCGTTGATTTTCCCCAGTGAAATTGCGACCTAGACGGTTGGTGCATTTATTTTGCACGTTAAAGTATATGATCTCCTCGGAAAGGATTGATTCAGGGTTCTCTTTGATGAAGATTTTATTTCTCCGCCAATATCATCGCAGTTTCCTTCTGAATTATGTTGGAAAACGACAAGCGTTAGCTCTTCACGAGCAACTTGTACATTACTTTTTCGAAAGCGCCGAGCAGCAGTTCTTCATGAGCTACTAGTGCGTCATTTTATCTTTTCGAAAGCGCCGAGCAGCAGTTCTTCATGAGCTACTAGTGCGTTATTTATTTTCTGAAATGCCAGCAGTTCTTCATGAGCTACTAGTGCGTCAGTTATGACTTTGTGAAAGCGCCGAGCAGCAGTTCTTCATGAGCTACTAGTGCGTCAGTTATGACTTTGTGAAAACGCCAGCAGTTCTTCATGAGCTACTAGTGCGTCTCTTATCCTTTTTGGAAAACGCCGAGCAGCAGTTCTTCATGAGCTACTAGTGCGTCATTTTGTCTTTTTCGAAAGCGCCGAGCAGCAGTTCTTCACGAGCTACTAGTGCGTCATTTATTTTTCTGACAGCGACAAGCAGCAAACTCTTCACGAGTTACCAGTACGTTATTACTTTTCTGGACGACAGCAAGTGGTAGCTTCTTTATTTGAGCAGCTTGTATGTTATCGGTATTTTCTTCGGAAAACAGCAAGTGGTAGCTTCTTTATTTGAGCAGCTTGTATGTTATCGGTATTTTCTTCGGAAAACAGCAAGTGGTAGCTTCTTTATTTGAGCAGCTTGTATGTTATCGGTATTTTCTTCGGAAAAACAGCAAGTGGTAGCTTCTTTATTTGAGCAGCTTGTATGTTATTGGTATTTTCTTTTTCTGGACGACAGCAAGTGGCAGCCTCTTTATTTGAGCAACTTGTATGCTTTGGTATTTTCTTTGAACGGCAGGCGGCGGTCTCTTTATTTGAGCAACTTGCGCGTTGTTAGTTTTTGGAAAACAGCAGGTGGCAGCTTCTTTATTTGAGCAACTTGTATGTTATTGACACCCATGGATGGCCAGTGGCATTTTTCTTTATTTGGACAACTTGCGCATCTACAATTTTACTACTGCAGCATTAATTGGTTTCTCTCCGGAGGTCTCACGAAGAAAGTTTGTTGAATCATTACCTTCAGGAATCGGTAATCTGTTATCAGCAATTTGATACTCTCTGTCTACCGTTGACCTTGAGTCGCGAACTCACTGTTTTGGATCAATGATCTGTTATAGCCTATGCAAGATGCTCTCTTTGTTAGGGTTAGAGGTCGTTTCCCCTCGATTTTATTCGCTGTCGGGAGTCTGTCGTTTGAAGTCGATAGCTTGTCTCCCCAGTAATGTATAATCCGAACCGCGGTGTTTTGTTGGTGTTCGATTCCCCCAACATTGTCTTGTTTCACACAATATCTTTCTCTGTGAATTCATGCACTGCATTCATATCACTGCATGATGACGGCATCATAGGACAAAATTTGCGTAGTTATGTATTTAAGTACCTTCAATCTCGTCGAAACGAAGATTTCAAATCTTCATATCTCCGGATAGAAGGAACTTAAATAGGGGCAGCTGTTGTACCCCAAATTTTGACCTAAGATACCGTCTTCCATCTGCATCATTCGCATTGCAAGAGTTTTGACCATTTTTATCAAATTTTCAAAGCAGTTTAAAAATTCATAACTTTTTCGAGTCGGGAGCTGTTTTATTTGTTGAACGCTAAATTTATTAACTGATCAAGACTTAAACAATGTTCATTGCTTATTTATTATCTTAAATTCAAATAATTGGAATTTATTTTCGATTATTACGTAATTTAAAGATTTATAAATAACAAAACAAATATTTGAGAAGAGGGTTTATTAATTGATCAAATAATGTTTATTAATTATTCATTATCCTAAATTTAAATAATGGGAACCTGTTTTCCGTTATTATATAATTTGAAGGTTTATGAATAACGAAATAAACATTTGAAAATGAGTATTAATTGATCAAGCAATGTTTATTTGATTATTTATTGTTCTAAATTTAAATAGCTGAAATTCTATTTTTCAAGTTATTATAATTTAGAAGAATTAAAAATAATAATAAGATAAATAATTGAAGTTATTAATTGATCAATGATGTTTATTTATTTGTTTATCATTTTAAATTTAAATGATTAGATTTGATTTTTAATCATTATATAATTTAAGGAATTATAAACAATAAATAAATAATTGGAAAGAAAAAGAATTAATTAAGAAATAATAGAATTTTTATTCACTTTATTCTATTTATTACAATTGTCATTTAAATGTTGTGTTATTACAAAATATTCATAAAGACAATTACATAAATGCTTAAAGTAAATAAAAAGCTATTTTTCTAAATTCTAATTCTAAATCTTCAATCCAATGCTCTTGTTCGCTCATTTAAATTTTACCTGCGAAAACGATCAAAAGAAAGAAATTAGAATTCGAGTAAATAATTAAAATGCAGAAAATAAATTCAATGTTCATCATTAAAAGCAATGGCCGGAATCAGTTACTCTTTTTTGCAAATCACGGGATTTCTCCCGGTTCACAAAAAAGAGAGGAATTTTTAAATGAATGCATAATTAAAAAATAGCACATTTTCAAAATCAATTGCATTCTTATCAAAAAACCCACTGCATATTTCAAATATGCATAAATTTCAAAACTGCATAAACCATACAAACAACATGTTTAGTTCACAAATAACAAGCCAACGTTAACCTGCAAAAAAACAATATGAAATTTCCAGCATTATGCAGTATTAAACTATGAAAGCAAGCAATGTATATTTCCTCTTTCATCATTTTTCCAGCCTATTGCTTTTTCAGACAAATGTACAGCAGATCACATTTATATATATATCATTTCTGTACTTGGGAGAGAGAGAAGAGGTTCAATTTTGCAGGTTTTGGCCTAAGCATGAATTGGGAATAAAGTCAACCTTGTAGCAGCATATGTAAAAAGCATCAGAAAATATATTAATATACTAAAAAACCTGAGCCAAAGAGAGGCAACGGCTATGAGAAAGGGATCCCTTCAAAAGGAAGTCCAAGCTAGCATATTTTACAGGGGGGAACATCACTGCAAAAGCTAAGAAATATAGTCCATTGCAAACCATCTCAAAGCATTCAAAACCAGTATACTGCATACTGCATCAAACCATTCTGCATATTGCATAGAAACCATTATTCTGCATATTACATAAAATCATTCTGCATACTGCATCAAACCATTCTGCATATTGCATAGAAACCATTATTCTGCATATTACATAAAATCATTCTGCATATCTCTACATAACCATTCTGCATATTGCATAGAAACCATTTTCCTGCATATTGCATAAAATCATTCTGCATATCACATAACCATCCTGCATATTCATGTTTTCATAATCCTACATATTTTCATAAACCTGCATGTTTTCATAAAACTACATATTGTTAAAACCTGCATATTTTCATAAAACTACATATTGTTAAAACCTGCATATTTTCATAAGCTTGCATACCCATAACCTGCTTCATAACCTGGTTGAGAACCTGCATTTAAACTATTCAAAAATATACCAACCATTTCCAAAATAGCAAACCTGCTAATGCCTTAACCTTGTCAAGAAAACCACATAACCCGCGTACTGTATCAAAACCAAAAAACGGTATAATCCAAAATCCATTCAAAACACCAATTATTCAATCTTTCAACCAGTTTTTAGATGAAGAAGAAGAGAAGAATTAATAGTAGAAAGCAAAGAGCGAGGAGTCTCCGGAGCTTACCTGATTTCGCCGGAATTGTACCGTCGGACTAGCTCCGACCATGTGAGTTTTCTTCAGCTTTTCGCATAAACCTTTATAGCGTTGCGTTGCCTTTGTCTCACTTAATAATACTCTTTAATTTCTTGAAATCATGTGAAATGGCCGTTTAATATCGTTGCGAATCATCAATGAGCCTGCATCAATACATTAATCCCTGTTATACACCGACAATGACTCGATTGATAATTTCAAAATTCAATAATGTCGCAAGACCAACGCAATCATATAACATGCTGTTAATTTAAAGCCGATTTGAAGTAACATAGGAAATTCACAAACCTTTTTTACACAAACCACATGATTTTTCTTAAGTTCAAATTACAAGTAAAAATACAAACCACACAAAAGCAGCCATTAATAACATTAGTATTTATGACACATCATAGATCATCACTCCAAGAGAAAATGTCAAAAAGAGGAATAACTGCATAGGCTGGTGGTTAACACCTGAGCCTCCTGTCAAAAATCCTAAAACATCTCTACATCTGAATATGACACTGATAAAGAATAATTTGTTGTTACTATAACCAAAGAAATTACCAAGGAACTTACCGAAGAGCTTGTCATATCAATCTTGAACCTTTAAGCCCTTGGTGCCATCTCTGACATCAGCTGTGAAGGGACTTTATTTGTTGTTAACTAGGTTAGCAAGAACAGCTAATCTCCATGCTGGGAATCTGCACAAAGCTCTTGAAGGAATAGGAGAAAGTCAGGAAGTTAACTTACGAGGCCACTGAACTTCCCAATGCTATACCTTTCCCCAGTCATAAATCTGATACCAGCTCAACGCCTCTTTCCAACTTTCCTTCATCATCGTCCCGAATATTCCTTCCATCTCCTAGTTTTCCATCTACTCCCTTTGCAACTGCTATGAAAATAACAACAGTTAAAAGAAGCAGAATTGAAAGTGGAAGAAGAATCAGTAAATCCAAGCGCACACTCCGTCGTACACGGCCATTCCTCTTCAATCTTCACCATCCCTCGCTTAATCACCATTTTTCCTCCACCTATTTCAACAGTCACAGCAATGTTTCAAGTGTGGAAAATCATCAATGCACAGAATTCGTAAAACTCATAAGAGGTTTTAAAATCGTAGCAACTTTGAAAAGAAATCGAAGCTTACCGTTAACTACTTCTCGACCGCAACTCGCCACGACTTCCAAAGTCTCCGTTCCAACCTCGCCGTTCTTCCCCGCTTACATCTTTCTTGGCCACAGTGCGACAAACCGCCGTCATCTCCGTTCGCAGGGAACCTTATCGCCTGGCCTAAAATGTCTTTGGTGGCGAACAAAGAATTTCAGCACATTCTGCGTGTGCTGAACACCAATGTTGACGGAAAGCAGAAGATGATGTTCGCAATGACCTCCATCAAGGATATTGGACGGCGATTTTCTAACATTTGCTGTAAGAAGGCTGATATTAACATGAACAAGGAGGAAGAAAGAGATCCGCGGCGGCCATGGCTCAACCTTCTTAGGTTTTTCGTACAAGCTTTGTGTCTCATCTTTTGGGTCTGGGTCTTCCCGACCCGGCCCATTTCCTCCCAACCGGCCCATTTCCCTCACCCGCTCCACTCTCTTCAACTAAGCCCGTTTTCTTTTCAGCTTAAGCCCATCTTTTGTTTGCTATTTAATTAATTCTTTTCATTTTCTTAACCTATTTTAATTATTAATTAGTTTCTTAGAAATAATATATGGTTTTAAATAGATAATTTTAATATTTTATCTAAATCTCATTTAATCTAAGTTTAGGTTTATTTAATAACTTTAGTTTTCCTTATTTTAATTAGATTTTTGATTTATAAGTTTTATTTAATTTGAAATATTTAATATCTCTAAATATGTGAAAGTAAAAAATGAAAACTAAAAGACATGCTATTTTTTCCTTTAATTTATTCCCCTCGTTTTGATTAAATGCCAATATAAAAAAGCCATAAAAAATAGAAATATATAAAAACCTTAAAAAACATTTCTATTAATTTTCGTTATTTCATCTATGTTAAAATGCGTAAAAAAAGTGAAAGCCAATTAAAACATTTTTCTCTTCACATATTAAACCAAAAATCATTAAAAATGCATGTCCACATTTAATTTGTTATATATCATTTATCGCATAATTTTCTGTCAATTATTTCATCGTATTTGATTATTCTGTTTGTGCCAATCCAAAGGGAATGGTCTAATTTTTGTTGACTTCATGTCCTCAAAAAACGATCGAGCGAGTACCCTCATTTCATTGAAACTTAGGATGATTTTTCCAAATATCCGATTTCTCCGAAACTCACACCTTTTAAGTCAAAACTTCAACGTTAGGTTGTCGTATCTTCAAAAACCCGTCCGTATCCTTTTTCGGCCAAAACGATTTATTTTCAAATCAAGCGATCAATTTTAAATAAAACAGATATTTCAAAAGGTTCCTATAGAGTACTATAGATGCATTGGGTGCTAGTACCTTCCCATTGTATAACCAACCCCCGAACCATAAGATCTCTTTTCAAAAACGCTTTGTATTTGTATTTTATTTACATTGCATATTTAGGGTTTTATTTCGCTCTTTTCCCTTTTCCTTTGGAAACAATAAAGCGCGGTGGCGACTCTTGCTTTTGCGAGACGAATTAATCAATAATTCGATCTCCGATTTACCCCGCTACATTTTTTATCGCTACAGTCTATTGTCGAGATTTTTGATTCTCCAATAGGTGATAGCCTTGTAATTATGGAAGGTAGTTTGTTGTCAAGATTTTTGTTATTCCAATGGATGGTAGCCTTGTCATTATGGAAGTTAGTCGGTTGTTCAGATTTTTGTTACTCCAATGGATGGTAGCCTTGTCAATATGGAAGGTTGTCTATTGTCTAGATTTTTGTTATTCCAATGGATGATATCCTTGTCATTATGGAAGGTAGTTGCCTTTGAGATTTCTGTTGCTCCAATTGATGGTAGCCTTGTCATTGTGGAAGGTAGTCTGTTGTTCAGATTTTTGTTACTCCAATGGATGATAGCCTTGTCATTATGGAAGGTAGTCTATTGTCGAGATTTTTGATTCTCCAATAGGTGGTAGCCTTGTAATTATGGAAGGTAGTCGGTTGTCGAGATTTTTGATACTCCAATGGGTGGGAGCCTTGTAATTATGGAAGGTAGTCTTTTATTGAAATTTTTGTTACTCCAATGGATAGTAGCTTTGTCATTATGGAAGGTAGTCTGTCGATGAGATTTCTGTTACTCCAATGGATAGTAGCCTTGTCATTATGGAAGGTAGTCTGTTGTTTAGATTTTTGTTACTCCAATGGATGGTAGCATTGTCATTATGGAAGGTTGTCTATTGTCTAGATTTTTGTTATTCCAATGGATGATAGCCTTGCCATTATGGAAGGTAGTTGTCTTTGAGATTTTTGTTACTTCAATGGATGGTAGCCTTGTCATTATGGAAGGTAGTCTGTTGTTCAGATTTTTGTTACTCCAATGGATGATAGCCTTGTCATTATGGAAGGTAGTCTATTGTCGAGATTTTTAATTCTCCAATAGGTGGTAGCCTTGTAATTATGGAAGGTAGTCGGTTGTCGAGATTTTTGATACTCCAATGGGTGGTAGCCTTGTAATTATGGAAGGTAGTCTGTTGTCGAGATTTTTGTTACTCCAATGGATGGTAGCCTTGTCATTATGGAAGGTAGTCCGTCGTTGAGATTTCTGTTACTCCAATGGATTGTAGCCTTGTAATTATGGAAGGTAGCCTGTTGTTCAGATTTTTGTTACTCCAATGGATGGTAGCCTTGTCATTATGGAAGGTTGTCTATTGTCTAGATTTTTCTTATTCCAATGGATGATAGCCTTGTCATTATGGAAGGTAGTTGTCTTTGAGATTTCTGTTACTTCAATGGATGGTAGCCTTGTCATTATGGAAGGTAGTCTATTGTCATGATTTTTAATTCTCCAATAGGTGGTAGCCTTGTAATTATGGAAGGTAGTCGGTTGTCGAGATTTTTGTTATTCCAATGGATGGTAGCCTTGTCATTATGGAAGGTAGTCGGTTGTTCAGATTTTTGTTACTCCAATGGATGGTAGCCTTGTCATTATGGAAGGTTGTCTATTGTCTAGATTTTTTTTATTCTTATGGATGATAGCCTTGTCATTATGGAAGGTAGTTGCCTTTGAGATTTCTGTTACTTCAATGGATGGTAGCCTTGTCATTATGGAAGGTAGTATGTTGTTCGGATTTTTATTACTATAATGGATGATAGCCTTGTCATTATGGAAGGTAGTCTATTGTCGAGATTTTTGATTCTCCAATAGGTGGTAGCCTTGTAATTATGGAAGGTAGTCGGTTGTCGAGATTTTGGTTACTCCAATGGATGGTAGCCTTGTCATTATGGAAGGTAGTCTGTCATTGAGATTTCTGTTACTCCAATGGATTGTAGCCTTGTAATTATGGATGGTAGTCTGTGGTCCAGATTTTTGTTACTCCAATGGATGGTAGCCTTGTCATTATGGAAGGTTGTCTATTGTCTAGATTTTTCTTATTCCAAGGGATGATAGCCTTGTCATTATGGAAGGTAGTTGTCTTTGAGATTTCTGTTAATTCAATGGATTGTAGCCTTGTCATTATGGAATGTAGTCTGTTGTTCAGATTTTTGTTACTCTAATGGATGATAGCCTAGTCATTAAGGAAGGTAGTCTATTGTCGAGATTTTTGATTCTCCAATAGGTTGTAGCCTTGTAATTATGGAAGGTAGTCTGTTGTCAAGATTTTTGATACTCCAATGGGTGGTAGCCTTGTAATTATGGAAGGTAGTCTTTTGTCGAGATTTTTGTTACCCCAATGGATGGTAGCCTTGTCATTATGGAAGGTAGTCTGTCGTTGAGATTTCTGTTACTTCAATGGATTGTAGCCTTGTAATTATGGAAGGTAGTTTGTTGTTCAGATTTATGTTACTCCAATGGATGGTAGCCTTGTCATTATGGAAGGTTGTCTATTGTCTAGATATTTGTTATTCCAATGGATGATAGCCTTGTCATTATGGAAGGTAGTTGTCTTTGAGATTTATGTTACTTCAATGGATGGTAGCCTTGTCATTATGGAAGGTAGTTTGTTGTTCGGATTTTTGTTACTCCAATGGATGATAGCCTTGTCATTATGGAAGGTATTCTGTTGTCAAGATTTTTGATACTCCAATGGGTGGTAGCCTTGTAATTATGGAAGGTAGTCTTTTGTCCATATTTTTGTTACTCCAATGGATGGTAGCCTTGTCATTATGGAAGGTAGTCTGTCGTTGAGATTTCTGTTACTCCAATGGATTGTAGCCTTGTAATTATGGAAGGTAGTCTTTTGTTAAGATTTTTGTTACTTCAATGGATGGTAGCCTTGTCATTATGGAAGGTTGTCTATTGTCTAGATTTTTGTTATTCCAATGGAAGATAGCCTTGTCATTATGGAAGGTAGTTGTCTTTGAGATTTCTGTTACTCTAATTGATGGAAGCCTTGTCATTATGGAAGGTAGTCTGTTGTTCAGATTTTTGTTACTCCAATGGATGATAGCCTTGTCATTATGGAAGGTATTCTATTGTCGAGATTTTTGATTCTCCAATAGGTGGTAGCCTTGTAATTATGGAAGGTAGTCGGTTGTCGAGATTTTTGATACTCCAATGGGTGGTAGCCTTGTAATTATGGAAGGTAGTCTTTTGTCGAGATTTTTGTTACTCCAATGGATGGTAGCCTTGTCATTATGGAAGGTAGTCTTTCGATGAGATTTCTGTTACTCCAATGGATAGTAGCCTTGTCATTATGGAAGGTAGTAAGTTGTTTAGATTTTTGTTACTCCAATGGATGGTAGCATTGTCATTATGGAAGGTTGTCTATTTTCTAGATTTTTGTTATTCCAATGGATGATAGCCTTGCCATTATGGAAGGTAGTTGTCTTTGAGATTTCTGTTACTTCAATGGATGGTAGCCTTGTCATTATGGAAGGTAGTCTGTTGTTCAGATTTTTGTTACTCCAATGGATGATAGCCTTGTCATTATGGAAGGTAGTCTATTGTCGAGATTTTTTATTTTCCAATAGGTGGTAGCCTTGTAATTATGGAAGGTAGTCGGTTGTCGAGATTTTTGATACTCCAATGGGTGGTAGCCTTGTAATTATGGAAGGTAGTCTTTTGTCGAGATTTTTATTACTCCAATGGATGGTAGCCTTGTCATTACGGAAGGTAGTCTGTCGTTGAGATTTCTGTTACTCCAATGGATTGTAGCCTTGTAATTATGGAAGGTAGTCTGTTGTTCAGATTTTTGTTCCTCTAATGGATGATAGCCTTGTCATTATGGAAGGTAGTCTATTGTCGAGATTTTTGATTCTCCAATAGGTGGTAGCCTTGTAATTATGGAAGGTAGTCGGTTGTCGAGATTTTTGTTACTCTAATTGATGGTAGCCTTGTCATTATGGAAGGTAGTCTATTGTTCAGATTTTTGTTACTCCAATGGATGGTAGCCTAGTCATTATGGAAGGTTGTCTATTGTCTAGATTTTTGTTATTCCAATGGATGATAGCCTTGTCATTATGGAAGGTAGTTGTCTTTGAGATTTCTGTTACTTAAATGGATGGTAGCCTTGTCATGATGGAAGGTAGTCTGTTGCTCAGATTTTTGTTACTCCAATGGATGATAGCCTTGTCATTATGGAAGGTATTCTATTGTCGAGATTTTTGATTCTCCAATAGGTGGTAGCCTTGTAATTATGGAAGGTAGTCGGTTGTCGAGATTTTTGATACTCCAATGGGTGGTAGCCTTGTAAATATGGAAGGTAGTCTTTTGTCGAGATTTTTGTTACTCCAATGGATGGTAGCCTTGTCATTATGGAAGGTAGTCTGTCGTTGAGATTTCTGTTACTCCAATGGATGGTAGCCTTGTCATTATGGAAGGTAGTCTGTTGTTCAGATTTTTTTTACTCCAATGGATGGTAGCCTTGTCATTATGGAAGGTTGTCTATTGTCTAGATTTTTCTTATTCCAATGGATGATAGCCTTGTCATTATGGAAGGTAGTTGTCTTTGAGATTTCTGTTACTTCAATGGATGGTAGCCTTGTCATTATGGAAGGTAGTCTATTGTCAAGATTTTTAATTCTCCAATAGGTGGTAGCCTTGTAATTATGGAAGGTAGTCGGTTGTCGAGATTTTTGTTATTCCAATGGATGGTAGCCTTGTCATTATGGAAGGTAGTCGGTTGTTCAGATTTTTGTTACTCCAATGGATGGTAGCCTTGTCATTATGGAAGGTTGTCTATTGTCTAGATTTTTTTTATTCTTATGGATGATAGCCTTGTCATTATTGAAGGTAGTTGCCTTTGAGATTTCTGTTACTTCAATGGATGGTAGCCTTGTCATTATGGAAGGTAATATGTTGTTCGGATTTTTATTACTATAATGGATGATAGCCTTGTCATTATGGAAGGTAGTCTATTGTCGAGATTTTTGATTCTCCAATAGGTGGTAGCCTTGTAATTATGGAAGGTAGTCGGTTGTCGAGATTTTGGTTACTCCAATGGATGGTAGCCTTGTCATTATGGAAGGTAGTCTGTCATTGAGATTTCTGTTACTCCAATGGATTGTAACCTTGTAATTATGGATGGTAGTCTGTTGTCCAGATTTTTGTTACTCCAATGGATGGTAGCCTTGTCATTATGGAAGGTTGTCTATTGTCTAGATTTTTCTTATTCCAAGGGATGATAGCCTTGTCATTATGGAAGGTAGTTGTCTTTGAGATTTCTGTTAATTCAATGGATTGTAGCCTTGTCATTATGGAATGTAGTCTGTTGTTCAGATTTTTGTTACTCTAATGGATGATAGCCTAGTCATTAAGGAAGGTAGTCTATTGTCGAGATTTTTGCTTCTCCAATAGGTTGTAGCCTTGTAATTATGGAAGGTAGTCTGTTGTCAAGATTTTTGATACTCCAATGGGTGGTAGCCTTGTAATTATGGAAGGTAGTCTTTTGTCGAGATTTTTGTTACCCCAATGGATGGTAGCGTTGTCATTATGGAAGGTAGTCTGTCGTTGAGATTTCTGTTACTTCAATGGATTGTAGCCTTGTAATTATGGAAGGTAGTTTGTTGTTCAGATTTTTGTTACTCCAATGGATGGTAGCCTTGTCATTATGGAAGGTTGTCTATTGTCTAGATATTTGTTATTCCAATGGATGATAGCCTTGTCATTATGGAAGGTAGTTGTCTTTGAGATTTATGTTACTTCAATGGATGGTAGCCTTGTCATTATGGAAGGTAGTTTGTTGTTCGGATTTTTGTTACTCCAATGGATGATAGCCTTGTCATTATGGAAGGTATTCTGTTGTCAAGATTTTTGATACTCCAATGGGTGGTAGCCTTGTAATTATGGAAGGTAGTCTTTTGTCGATATTTTTGTTACTCCAATGGATGGTAGCCTTGTCATTATGGAAGGTAGTCTGTCGTTGAGATTTCTGTTACTCCAATGGATTGTAGCCTTGTAATTATGGAAGGTAGTCTTTTGTTAAGATTTTTGTTACTTCAATGGATGGTAGCCTTGTCATTATGGAAGGTTGTCTATTGTCTAGATTTTTGTTATTCCAATGGAAGATAGCCTTGTCATTATGGAAGGTAGTTGTCTTTGAGATTTCTGTTACTCTAATTGATGGAAGCCTTGTCATTATGGAAGGTAGTCTGTTGTTCAGATTTTTGTTACTCCAATGGATGATAGCCTTGTCATTATGGAAGGTATTCTATTGTCGAGATTTTTGATTCTCCAATAGGTGGTAGCCTTGTAATTATGGAAGGTAGTCGGTTGTCGAGATTTTTGATACTCCAATGGGTGGTAGCCTTGTAATTATGGAAGGTAGTCTTTTGTCGAGATTTTTGTTACTCCAATGGATGGTAGCCTTGTCATTATGGAAGGTAGTCTTTCGATGAGATTTCTGTTACTCCAATGGATAGTAGCCTTGTCATTATGGAAGGTAGTCAGTTGTTTAGATTTTTGTTACTCCAATGGATGGTAGCATTGTCATTATGGAAGGTTGTCTATTTTCTAGATTTTTGTTATTCCAATGGATGATAGCCTTGCCATTATGGAAGGTAGTTGTCTTTGAGATTTCTGTTACTTCAATGGATGGTAGCCTTGTCATTATGGAAGGTAGTCTGTTGTTCAGATTTTTGTTACTCCAATGGATGATAGCCTTGTCATTATGGAAGGTAGTCTATTTTCGAGATTTTTTATTTTCCAATAGGTGGTAGCCTTGTAATTATGGAAGGTAGTCGGTTGTCGAGATTTTTGATACTCCAATGGGTGGTAGCCTTGTAATTATGGAAGGTAGTCTTTTGTCGAGATTTTTATTACTCCAATGGATGGTAGCCTTGTCATTACGGAAGGTAGTCTGTCGTTGAGATTTCTGTTACTCCAATGGATTGTAGCCTTGTAATTATGGAAGGTAGTCTGTTGTTCAGATTTTTGTTCCTCTAATGGATGATAGCCTTGTCATTATGGAAGGTAGTCTATTGTCGCGATTTTTGATTCTCCAATAGGTGGTAGCCTTGTAATTATGGAAGGTAGTCGGTTGTCGAGATTTTTGTTACTCTAATTGATGGTAGCCTTGTCATTATGGAAGGTAGTCTATTGTTCAGATTTTTGTTACTCCAATGGATGGTAGCCTAGTCATTATGGAAGGTTGTCTATTGTCTAGATTTTTGTTATTCCAATGGATGATAGCCTTGTCATTATGGAAGGTAGTTGTCTTTGAGATTTCTGTTACTTCAATGGATGGTAGCCTTGTCATGATGGAAGGTAGTCTGTTGCTCAGATTTTTGTTACTCCAATGGATGATAGCCTTGTCATTATGGAAGGTATTCTATTGTCGAGATTTTTGATTCTCCAATAGGTGGTAGCCTTGTAATTATGGAAGGTAGTCGGTTGTCGAGATTTTTGATACTCCAATGGGTGGTAGCCTTGTAAATATGGAAGGTAGTCTTTTGTCGAGATTTTTGTTACTCCAATGGATGGTAGCCTTGTCATTATGGAAGGTAGTCTGTCGTTGAGATTTCTGTTACTCCAATGGATGGTAGCCTTGTCATTATGGAAGGTAGTCTGTTGTTCAGATTTTTGTTACTCCAATGGATGGTAGCCTTGTCATTATGGAAGGTTGTATATTGTCTAGATATTTGTTATTCCAATGGATGATAGCCTTGTCATTATGGAAGGTAGTTGTCTTTGAGATTTATGTTACTTCAATGGATGGTAGCCTTGTCATTATGGAAGGTAGTTTGTTGTTCGGATTTTTGTTACTCCAATGGATGATAGCCTTGTCATTATGGAAGGTATTTTGTTGTCAAGATTTTTGATACTCCAATGGGTGGTAGCCTTGTAATTATGGAAGGTAGTCTTTTGTCGATATTTTTGTTACTCCAATGGATGGTAGCCTTGTCATTATGGAAGGTAGTCTGTCGTTGAGATTTCTGTTACTCCAATGGATTGTAGCCTTGTAATTATGGAAGGTAGTCTTTTGTTCAGATTTTTGTTACTCCAATGGATGGTAGCCTTGTCATTATGGAAGGTTGTCTATTGTCTAGATTTTTGTTATTCCAATGGAAGATAGCCTTGTCATTATGGAAGGTAGTTGTCTTTGAGATTTCTGTTACTCTAATTGATGGAAGCCTTGTCATTATGGAAGGTAGTCTGTTGTTCAGATTTTTGTTACTCCAATGGATGATAGCCTTGTCATTATGGAAGGTATTCTATTGTCGAGATTTTTGATTCTCCAATAGGTGGTAGCCTTGTAATTATGGAAGGTAGTCGATTGTTGAGATTTTTGATACTCCAATGGGTGGTAGCCTTGTAATTATGGAAGGTAGTCTTTTGTCGAGATTTTTGTTACTCCAATGGATGGTAGCCTTGTCATTATGGAAGGTAGTCTGTCGATGATATTTCTGTTACTCCAATGGATAGTAGCCTTGTCATTATGGAAGGTAGTCAGTTGTTTAGACTTTTGTTACTCCAATGGATGGTAGCATTGTCATTATGGAAGGTTGTCTATTTTATAGATTTTTGTTATTCCAATGGATGATAGCCTTGCCATTATGGAAGGTAGTTGTCTTTGAGATTTCTGTTACTTCAATGGATGGTAGCCTTGTCATTATGGAAGGTAGTCTGTTGTTCAGATTTTTGTTACTCCAATGGATGATAGCCTTTTCATTATGGAAGGTAGTCTATTGTTCAGATTTTTGTTACTCCAATGGATGGTAGACTTGTCATTATGGAAGGTTGTCTATTGTCTAGATTTTTGTTATTCCAATGGATGATAACCTTGTCATTATGGAAGGTAGTCGGTTGTCGAGATTTTTGATACTCCAATGGGTGGTAGCCTTGTAATTATGGAAGGTAGTCTTTTGTCGAGATTTTTATTACTCCAATGGATGGTAGCCTTGTCATTATGGAAGGTAGTCTGTCGTTGAGATTTCTGTTACTCCAATGGATTGTAGCCTTGTAATTATGGAAGGTAGTCTGTTGTTCAGATTTTTGTTACTCCAATGGATGGTAGCCTTGTCATTATGGAAGGTTGTCTATTTCTAGATTTTTCTTATTCCAATGGATGGTAGCCTTGTCATTATGGAAGGTAGTTGTCTTTGAGATTTCTTTTACTTCAATAGATGGTAGCCTTGTCATTATGGAAGGTAGTCTATTGTCAAGATTTTTAATTCTCCAATAGGTGGTAGCCTTGTAATTATGGAAGGTAGTCGGTTGTCGAGATTTTTGTTATTCTAATGGATGGTAGCCTTGTCATTATGGAAGGTAGTCGGTTGTTCAGATTTTTGTTACTCCAATGGATGGTAGCCTTGTCATTATGGAAGGTTGTCTATTGTCTAGATTTTTTTTATTCTTATGGATGATAGCTTTGTCATTATGGAAGGTAGTTGCCTTTGAGATTTCTGTTGCTCCAATTGATGGTAGCCTCGTCATTATGGAAGGTAGTCTGTTGTTCAGATTTTTGTTACTCCAATGGATGATAGCCTTTTCATTATGGAAGGTAGTCTATTGTCGAGATTTTTGATTCTCCAATAGGTGGTAGCCCTGTAATTATGGAAGGTAGTCGGTTGTCGAGATTTTTGATACTCCAATGGGTGGTAGCCTTGTAATTATGGAAGGTAGTCTTTTGTCGAAATTTTTGTTACTCCAATGGATAGTAGCTTTGTCATTATTGAAGGTAGTCTGTCGATGAGATTTCTGTTACTCCAATGGATGGTAGCCTTGTCATTATGGAAGGTAGTCTGTTGTTTATATTTTTGTTACTCCAATGGATTGTAGCGTTGTCATTATGGAAGGTTGTCTATTGTCTAGATTTTGTTATTCCAATGGATGATAGCCTTGTCATTATGGAAGGTAGTTGTCTTTGAGATTTCTGTTACTTCAATGGATGGTAGCCTTGTCATTATGGAAGGTACTCTATTGTTCAAATTTTTGTTACTCCGATGGATGATAGCCTTGTCATTATGGAAGGTAGTCTATTGTTCAGATTTTTGTTACTCCAATGGATGGTAGACTTGTCATTATGGAAGGTTGTCTATTGTCTAGATTTTTGTTATTCCAATGGATGATAACCTTGTCATTATGGAAGGTAGTTGTCTTTGAGATTTCTGTTACTTTAAAGGATAGTAGCCTTGTCATTATGGAAGGTAGTCTGTTGTTCAGATTTTTGTTACTCCAATGGATGATAGCCTTGTCATTATGGAAGGTAGTCTATTGTCGAGATTTTTTATTCTACAATAGGTGGTAGCCTTGTAATTATGGAAGGTAGTCGGTTGTCGAGATTTTTGATACTCCAATGGGTGGTAGCCTTGTAATTATGGAAGGTAGTCTTTTGTCGAGATTTTTGTTACTCCAATGGATGATACCCTTGTCATTATGGAAGGTATTCTGTCATTGAGATTTCTGTTACTCCAATGGATTGTAGCCTTGTCATTATGGAAGGTAGTTTGTTGTTCAGATTTTTGTTACTCCAATAGATGGTAGCCTTGTCATTATGGAAGGTTGTCTATTGTCTAGATTTTTGTTATTCCAATGGATGATAACCTTGTCATTATGGAAGGTAGTTGTCTTTGAGATTTCTGTTACTTCAAAGGATAGTAGCCTTGTCATTATGGAAGGTAGTTTGTTGTTCAGATTTTTGTTACTCCAATGGATGATAGCCTTGTCATTATGGAAGGTAGTCTATTGTCGAGATTTTTTATTCTACAATAGGTGGTAGCCTTGTAATTATGGAAGGTAGTCAGTTGTCGAGATTTTTGATACTGTAATGGGTGGTATCCTTGTAATTATGGAAGGTAGTCTTTTGTCGAGATTTTGGTTACTCCAATGGATGATACCCTTGTCATTATGGAAGGTATTCTGTCGTTGAGATTTCTGTTACTTCAATGTATGGTAGCCTTGTCATTATGGAAGGTAGTCTGTTGTTCAGATTTTTGTTACTCCAATGGATGATAGCCTTGTCATTATGGAAGGTAGTCTATTGTCGAGATTTTTGATTCTCCAATAGGTGGTAGCCTTGTAATTATGGAAGGTAGTCGGTTGTCGAGATTTTTGATACTCCAATGGGTGGTAGCCTTGTAATTATGGAAGGTAGTCTTTTGTTGAAATTTTTGTTACTCCAATGGATAGTAGCTTTGTCATTATGGAAGGTAGTCTGTCGATGAGATTTCTGTTACTCCAATGGATGGTAGCCTTGTCATTATGGAAGGTAGTCTGTTGTTTAGATTTTTGTTACTCCAATGGATGGTAGCCTTGTCATTATGGAAGGTTGTCTATTGTCTAGATTTTTGTTATTCCAATGGATGATAACCTTGTCATTATGGAAGGAAGTTGTCTTTGAGATTTCTGTTACTTCAAAGGATAGTAGCCTTGTCATTATGGAAGGTAGTTTGTTGTTCAGATTTTCGTTACTCCAATGGATGATAGCCTTGTCATTATGGAAGGTAGTCTATTGTCGAGATTTTTTATTCTACAATAGGTGGTAGCCTTGTAATTATGGAAGGTAGTCAGTTGTCGAGATTTTTGATACTCTAATGGGTGGTAGCCTTGTAATTATGGAAGGTAGTCTTTTGTCGAGATTTTGGTTACTCCAATGGATGATACCCTTGTCATTATGGAAGGTATTCTGTCGTTGAGATTTCTGTTACTTCAATGTATGGTAGCCTTGTCATTATGGAAGGTAGTCTGTTGTTCAGATTTTTGTTACTCCAATGGATGATAGCCTTGTCATTATGGAAGGTAGTCTGTTGTCAAGATTTTTAATACTCCAATGGGTGGTAGCCTTGTAATTATGGAAGGTAGTCTTTTGTCGAGATTTTTGTTACTCCAATGGATGGTAGCCTTGTCATTATGGAAGGTAGTCTGTCGTTGAGATTTCTGTTACTCCAATGGATTGTAGCCTTGTCATTATGGAAGGTAGTCTGTTGTTCAAATTTTTGTTACTCCAATGGATCGTAGCCTTGTCATTATGGAAGGTTGTCTATTGTCTAGATTTTTTTTATTCCAATGGATGATAGCCTTGTCATAATGGAAGGTAGTTGTCTTTGAGATTTCTGTTACTTCAATGGATGGTAGCCTTGTCATTATGGAAGGTAGTCTGTTGTTCAGATTTTTGTTACTCTAATGGATGATAGCCTTTTCATTATGGAAGGTAGTCTATTGTCGAGATTTTTGATTCTCCAATAGGTGGTAGCCTTGTAATTATGGAAGGTAGTTTGTTGTCAAGATTTTTGTTATTCCAATGGATGGCAGCCTTGTCATTATGGAAGGTAGTCGGTTGTTCAGATTTTTGTTACTCCAATGGATGGTAGCCTTGTCATTATGGAAGGTTGTCTATTGTCTAGATTTTTTTTATTCCAATGGATGATATCCTTGTCATTATGGAAGGTAGTTACCTTTGAGATTTCTGTTGCTCCAATTGATGGTAGCCTTGTCATTGTGGAAGGTAGTCTGTTGTTCAGATTTTTGTTACTCCAATGGATGATAGCCTTGTCATTATGGAAGGTAGTCTATTGTCGAGATTTTTGATTCTCCAATAGGTGGTAGCCTTGTAATTATGGAAGGTAGTCGGTTGTCGAGATTTTTGATACTCCAATGGGTGGTAGCCTTGTAATTATGGAAGGTAGTCTTTTGTCGAAATTTTTGTTACTCCAATGGATAGTAGCTTTGTCAATATGGAAGGTAGTCTGTCGATGAGATTTCTGTTACTCCAATGGATGGTAGCCTTTTCATTATGGAAGGTAGTCTGTTGTTTAGATTTTTGTTACTCCAATGGATGGTAGCATTGTCATTATGGAAGGTTGTCTATTGTCTAGATTTTTGTTATTCCAATGGATGATAGCCTTGCCATTATGGAAGGTAGTTGTCTTTGAGATTTTTGTTACTTCAATGGATGGTAGCCTTGTCATTATGGAAGGTAGTCTGTTGTTCAGATTTTTGTTACTCCAATGGATGATAGCCTTGTCATTATGGAAGGTAGTCTATTGTCGAGATTTTTTATTCTCCAATAGGTGGTAGCCTTGTAATTATGGAAGGTAGTCGGTTGTCGAGATTTTTGATACTCCAATGGGTGGTAGCCTTGTACTTATGGAAGGTAGTCTTTTGTCGAGATTTTTGTTACTCAAATGGATGGTAGCCTTGTCATTATGGAAGGTAGTCCGTCGTTGAGATTTCTGTTACTCCAATGGATTGTAGCCTTGTAATTATGGAAGGTAGTCTGTTGTTCAGATTTTTGTTACTCCAATGGATGGTAGCCTTGTCATTATGGAAGGTTGTCTATTGTCTAGATTTTTCTTATTCCAATGGATGATAGCCTTGTCATTATGGAAGGTAGTTGTCTTTGAGATTTCTGTTACTTCAATGGATGGTAGCCTTGTCATTATGGAAGGTAGTCTATTGTCAAGATTTTTAATTCTCCAATAGGTGGTAGCCTTGTAATTATGGAAGGTAGTCGGTTGTCGAGATTTTTGTTATTCCAATGGATGGTAGCCTTGTCATTATGGAAGGTAGTCGGTTGTTCAGATTTTTGTTACTCCAATGGATGGTAGCCTTCTCATTATGGAAGGTTGTCTATTGTCTAGATTTTTTTTATTCTTATGGATGATAGCCTTGTCATTATGGAAGGTAGTTGCCTTTGAGATTTCTGTTACTTCAATGGATGGTAGCCTTGTCATTATGGAAGGTAGTATGTTGTTCAGATTTTTATTACTATAATGGATGATAGCCATGTCATTATGGAAGGTAGTCTATTGTCGAGATTTTTGATTCTCCAATAGGTGGTAGCCTTGTAATTATGGAAGGTAGTCGGTTGTCGAGATTTTGGTTACTCCAATGGATGGTAGCCTTGTCATTATGGAAGGTAGTCTGTCGTTGAGATTTCTGTTACTCCAATGGATTGTAGCCTTGTAATTATGGATGGTAGTCTGTTGTTCAGATTTTTGTTACTCCAATGGATGGTAGCCTTGTCATTATGGAAGGTTGTCTATTGTCTAGATTTTTCTTATTCCAAGGGATGATAGCCTTGTCATTATGGAAGGTAGTTGTCTTTGAGATTTCTGTTAATTCAATGGATTGTAGCCTTGTCATTTTGGAATGTAGTCTGTTGTTCAGATTTTTGTTACTCTAATGGATGATAGCCTTGTCATTAAGGAAGGTAGTCTATTGTCGAGATTTTTGATTCTCCAATAGGTTGTAGCCTTGTAATTATGGAAGGTAGTCTGTTGTCAAGATTTTTGATACTCCAATGGGTGGTAGCCTTGTCATTATGGAAGGTAGTCTGTCGTTGAGATTTCTGTTACTTCAATGGATGGTAGCCTTGTAATTATGGAAGGTAGTTTGTTGTTCATATTTTTGTTACTCCAATGGATGGTAGCCTTGTCATTATGGAAGGTTGTCTATTGTCTAGATATTTGTTATTCCAATGGATGATAGCCTTGTCATTATGGAAGGTAGTTGTCTTTGAGATTTATGTTACTTCAATGGATGGTAGCCTTGTCATTATGGAAGGTAGTTTGTTGTTCGGATTTTTGTTACTCCAATGGATGATAGCCTTGTCATTATGGAAGGTATTCTGTTGTCAAGATTTTTGATACTCCAATGGGTGGTAGCCTTGTAATTATGGAAGGTAGTCTTTTGTCGATATTTTTGTTACTCCAATGGATGGTAGCCTTGTCATTATGGAAGGTAGTCTGTCGTTGAGATTTCTGTTACTCCAATGGATTGTAGCCTTGTAATTATGGAAGGTAGTCTTTTGTTAAAATTTTTGTTACTTCAATGGATGGTAGCCTTGTCATTATTGAAGGTTGTCTATTGTCTAGATTTTTTTTATTCCAATGGAAGATAGCCTTGTCATTATGGAAGGTAGTTGTCTTTGAGATTTCTGTTACTCTAATTGATGGAAGCCTTGTTATTATGGAAGGTAGTCTGTTGTTCAGATTTTTGTTACTCCAATGGATGATAGCCTTGTCATTATGGAAGGTATTCTATTGTCAAGATTTTTGATTCTCCAATAGGTGGTAGCCTTGTAATTATGGAAGGTAGTCGGTTGTCGAGATTTTTGATACTCCAATGGGTGGTAGCCTTGTAATTATAGAAGGTAGTCTTTTGTCGAGATTTTTGTTACTCCAATGGATGGTAGCCTTGTCATTATGGAAGGTAGTCTGTCGATGAGATTTCTGTTACTCCAATGGATAGTAGCCTTGTCATTATGGGAGGTAGTCAGTTGTTTTGATTTTTGTTACTCCAATGGATGGTAGCATTGTCATTATGGAAGGTTGTCTATTTTCTAGATTTTTTTTATTCCAATGGATGATAGCCTTGCCATTATGGAAGGTAGTTGTCTTTGAGATTTCTGTTACTTCAATGGATGGTAGCCTTGTCATTATGGAAGGTAGTCTGTTGTTCAGATTTTTGTTACTCCAATGGATGATAGCCTTGTCATTATGGAAGGTAGTCTATTGTCGAGATTTTTTATTCTCCAATAGGTGGTAGCCTTGTAATTATGGAAGGTAGTCGGTTGTCGAGATTTTTGATACTCCAATGGGTGGTAGCCTTGTAATTATGGAAGGTAGTCTTTTGTCGAGATTTTTATTACTCCAATGGATGGTAGCCTTGTCATTACGGAAGGTAGTATGTCGTTGAGATTTCTGTTACTCCAATGGATTATAGCCTTGTAATTATGAAAGGTAGTCTGTTGTTCAGATTTTTGTTACTCCAATGGATGGTAGCCTTGTCATTATGGAAGGTTGTCTATTGTCTAGATTTTTCTTATTCCAATGGATGGTAGCCTTGTCATTATGGAAGGTAGTTGTCTTTGAGATTTCTTTTACTTCAATGGATGGTAGCCTTGTCATTATGGAAGGTAGTCTATTGTCAAGATTTTTAATTCTCCAATAGGTTGTAGCCTTGTAATTATGGAAGGTAGTCGGTTGTCGAGATTTTTGTTATTCCAATGGATTGTAGCCTTGTCATTATGGAAGGTAGTCGGTTGTTCCTATTTTTGTTACTCCAATGGATGGTAGCCTTGTCATTATGGAAGGTTGTCTATTGTCTAGATTTTTTTTATTCTTATGGATGATAGCCTTGTCATTATGGAAGGTAGTTGCCTTTGAGATTTCAGTTGCTCCAATTGATGGTAGCCTCGTCATTATGGAAGCTAGTCTGTTGTTCAGATTTTTGTTACTCCAATGGATGATAGCCTTTTCATTATGGAAGGTAGTCTATTGTCGAGATTTTTGATTCTCCAATAGGTGGTAGCCTTGTAATTATGGAAGGTAGTCGGTTGTCGAGATTTTTGATACTCCAATGGGTGGTAGCCTTGTAATTATGGAAGGTAGTCTTTTGTCGAAATTTTTGTTACTCCAATGGATAGTAGCTTTGTCATTATGGAAGGTAGTCTGTCGATGAGATTTCTGTTACTCCAATGGATGGTAGCCTTGTCATTATGGAAGGTAGTCTGTTGTTTATATTTTTGTTACTCCAATGGATGGTAGCGTTGTCATTATGGAAGGTTGTCTATTGTCTAGATTGTGTTATTCCAATGGATGATAGCCTTGTCATTATGGAAGGTAGTTGTCTTTGAGATTTCTGTTACTTCAATGGATGGTAGCCTTGTCATTATGGAAGGTACTCTGTTGTTCAAATTTTTGTTACTCCAATGGATGATGGCCTTGTCATTATGGAAGGTAGTCTATTGTTCAGATTTTTGTTACTCCAATGGATGGTAGCCTTGTCATTATGGAAGGTTGTCTATTGTCTAGATTTTTGTTATTCCAATGGATGATAACCTTGTCATTATGGAAGGTAGTTGTCTTTGAGATTTCTGTTACTTTAAAGGATAGTAGCCTAGTCATTATGGAAGGTAGTCTGTTGTTCAGATTTTTGTTACTCCAATGGATGATAGCCTTGTCATTATGGAAGGTAGTCTATTGTCGAGATTTTTTATTCTACAATAGGTGGTAGCCTTGTAATTATGGAAGGTAGTCGGTTGTCGAGATTTTTGATACTCCAATGGGTGGTAGCCTTGTAATTATGGAAGGTAGTCTTTTGTCGAGATTTTTGTTACTCCAATGGATGATACCCTAGTCTTTATGGAAGGTATTCTGTCATTGAGATTTCTGTTACTCCAATGGATTGTAGCCTTGTCATTATGGAAGGTAGTTTGTTGTTCAGATTTTTGTTACTCGAATGGATGGTAGCCTTGTCATTATGGAAGGTTGTCTATAGTCTAGATTTTTGTTATTCCAAGGGATGATAACCTTGTCATTATGGAAGGTAGTTGTCTTTGAGATTTCTGTTACTTCAAAGGATAGTAGCCTTGTCATTATGGAAGGTAGTTTGTTGTTCAGATTTTTGTTACTCCAATGGATGATAGCCTTATCATTATGGAAGGTTGTCTATTGTCGAGATTTTTTATTCTACAATAGGTGGTAGCCTTGTAATTATGGAAGGTAGTCAGTTGTCGAGATTTTTGATACTCTAATGGGTGGTAGCCTTGTAATTATGGAAGTTAGTCTTTTGTCGAGATTTTGGTTACTCCAATGGATGATACCCTTGTCATTATGGAAGGTATTCTGTCGTTGAGATTTCTGTTACTTCAATGTATGGTAGCCTTGTCATTATGGAAGGTAGTCTGTTGTTCAGATTTTTGTTACTCCAATGGATGATAGCCTTGTCATTACGGAAGGTAGTCTGTTGTCAAGATTTTTAATACTCCAATGGGTGGTAGCCTTGTAATTATGGAAGGTAGTCTTTTGTCGAGATTTTTGTTACTCCAATGGATGGTAGCCTTGTCATTATGGAAGGTAGTCTGTCGTTGAGATTTCTGTTACTCCAATGGATTGTAGCCTTGTCATTATGGAAGGTAGTCTGTTGTTCAAATTTTTGTTACTCCAATGGATGGTAGCCTTGTCATTAAGGAAGGTTGTCTATTGTCTAGATTTTTGTTATTCCAATGGATGATAGCCTTGTCATTATGGAAGGTAGTTGTCTTTGAGATTTCTGTTACTTCAATGGATGGTAGCCTTGTCATTATGGAAGGTAGTCTGTTGTTCAGATTTTTGTTACTCTAATGGATGATAGCCTTTTCATTATGGAAGGTAGTCTATTGTCGAGATTTTTGATTCTCCAATAGGTGGTAGCCTTGTAATTATGGAAGGTAGTTTGTTGTCAAGATTTTTGTTATTCCAATGGATGGTAGCCTTGTCATTGTGGAAGGTAGTCTGTTGTTCAGATTTTTGTTACTCCAATGGATGATAGCCTTGTCATTATGGAAGGTAGTCTATTGTCGAGATTTTTGATTCTCCAATAGGTGGTAGCCTTGTAATTATGGAAGGTAGTCGGTTGTCGAGATTTTTGATACTCCAATGGGTGGTAGCCTTGTAAGTATGGAAGGTAGTCTTTTGTCGAAATTTTTGTTACTCCAATGGATAGTAGCTTTGTCATTATGGAAGGTAGTCTGTCGATGAGATTTCTGTTACTCCAATGGATGGTAGCCTTGTCATTATGGAAGGTAGTCTGTTGTTTAGATTTTTGTTACTCCAATGGATGGTAGCATTGTCATTATGGAAGGTTGTCTATTGTCTAGATTTTTGTTATTCCAATGGATGATAGCCTTGCCATTATGGAAGGTAGTTGTCTTTGAGATTTTTGTTACTTCAATGGATGGTAGCCTTGTCATTATGGAAGGTAGTCTGTTGTTCAGATTTTTGTTACTCCAATGGATGATAGACTTGTCATTATGGAAGGTAGTCTATTGTCGAGATTTTTTATTCTCCAATAGATGGTAGCCTTGTAATTATGGAAGGTAGTCGGTTGTCCAGATTTTTGATACTCCAATGGGTGGTAGCCTTGTAATTATGGAAGGTAGTCTTTTGTCGAGATTTTTGTTACTCCAATGGATGGTAGCCTTGTCATTATGGAAGGTAGTCTGTCGTTGAGATTTCTGTTACTCCAATGGATTGTAGCCTTGTAATTATGGAAGGTAGTCTGTTGTTCAGAATTTTTGTTACTCCAATGGATGGTAGCCTTGTCATTATGGCAGGTTGTCTATTGTCTAGATTTTTTTTATTCTTATGGATGATAGCCTTGTCATTATGGAAGGTAGTTGCCTTTGAGATTTCTGTTACTTCAATGGATGGTAGCCTTGTCATTATGGAAGGTAGTCTATTGTTCGGATTTTTAGTTCTACAATGGATGATAGCCTTGTCATTATGGAAGGTAGTCTATTGTCGAGATTTTTGATTCTCCAATAGGTGGTAGCCTTTAATTATGGAAGGTAGTCGGTTGTCGAGATTTTGGTTACTCCAATGGATGGTAGCCTTGTCATTATGGAAGGTAGTCTGTTGTTCGGATTTTTGTTACTCCAATGGATGGTAGCCTTGTCATTATGGAAGGTAGTCTATTGTCTAGATTTTTCTTATTCCAAGGGATGATAGCCTTGTCATTATGGAAGGTAGTTGTCTTTGAGATTTCTGTTAATTCAATGGATGGTAGCCTTGTCATTATGGAATGTAGTCTGTTGTTCAGATTTTTGTTACTCTAATGGATGATAGCCTTGTCATTATGGAAGGTAGTCTATTGTCGAGATTTTTGATTCTCCAATAGGTTGTAGCCTTGTAATTATGGAAGGTAGTCTGTTGTCAAGATTTTTGATACTCCAATGGGTGGTAGCCTTGTAATTATGGAAGGTAGTCTTTTGTCGAGATTTTTGTTACCCCAATGGATGGTAGCCTTGTCATTATGGAAGGTAGTCTGTCGTTGAGATTTCTGTTACTCCAATGGATTGTAGCCTTGTAATTATGGAAGGTAGTTTGTTGTTCAGATTTTTGTTACTTCAATGGATGGTAGCCTTGTCATTATGGAAGGTTGTCTATTGTCTAGATTTTTCTTATTCCAATGGATGATAGCCTTGTCATTATGGAAGGTAGTTGTCTATGAGATTTCTGTTACTTCAATGGATGGTAGCCTTGTCATTATGGAAGGTAGTCTGTTGTTCAGATTTTTGTTACTCTAAAGGATGATAGCCTTTTCATTATGGAAGGTAGTCTATTGTCGAGATTTTTGATTCTCCAATAGGTGGTAGCCTTGTAATTATGGAAGGTAGTTTGTTGTCAAGATTTTTTTTATTCCAATGGATGGTAGCCTTGTCATTATGGAAGGTAGTCGGTTGTTCAGATTTTTGTTACTCCAATGGATGGTAGCCTTGTCATTATGGAAGGTTGTCTATTGTCTAGATTTTTGTTATTCCAATGGATGATATCCTTGTCATTATGGAAGGTAGTTGCCTTTGAGATTTATGTTGCTCCAATTGATGGTAGCCTTGTCATTGTGGAAGGTAGTCTGTTGTTCAGATTTTTGTTACTCCAATGGATGATAGCCTTGTCATTATGGAAGGTAGTCTATTGTCGAGATTTTTGATTCTCCAATAGGTGGTAGCCTTGTAATTATGGAAGGTATTCGGTTGTCGAGATTTTTGATACTCCAATGGGTGATAGCCTTGTAATTATGGAAGGTAGTCTTTTGTCGAAATTTTTGTTACTCCAACGGATAGTGGCTTTGTCATTATGAAAGGTAGTATGTCGTTGAGATTTCTGTTACTCCAATGGATTGTAGCCTTGTAATTATGGAAGGTAGTTTGTTGTTCAGATTTTTGTTACTTCAATGGATGGTAGCCTTGTCATTATGGAAGGTTGTCTATTGTCTAGATTTTTCTTATTCCAATGGATGATAGCCTTGTCATTATGGAAGGTAGTTGTCTATGAGATTTCTGTTACTTCAATGGATGGTAGCCTTGTCATTATGGAAGGTAGTCTGTTGTTCAGATTTTTGTTACTCTAAAGGATGATAGCCTTTTCATTATGGAAGGTAGTCTATTGTCGAGATTTTTGATTCTCCAATAGGTGGTAGCCTTGTAATTATGGAAGGTAGTTTGTTGTCAAGATTTTTTTTATTCCAATGGATGGTAGCCTTGTCATTATGGAAGGTAGTCGGTTGTTCAGATTTTTGTTACTCCAATGGATGGTAGACTTGTCATTATGGAAGGTAGTCTATTGTCTAGATTTTTCTTATTCCAAGGGATGATAGCCTTGTCATTATGGAAGGTAGTTGTCTTTGATATTTCTGTTAATTCAATGGATGGTAGCCTTGTCATTATGGAATGTAGTATGTTGTTCAGATTTTTGTTACTCCAATGGATGATAGCCTTGTCATTATGGAAGGTAGTCTATTGTCGAGATTTTTGATTCTCCAATAGGTTGTAGCCTTGTAATTATGGAAGGTAGTCTGTTGTCAAGATTTTTGATACTCCAATGGGTGGTAGCCTTGTAATTATGGAAGGTAGTCTTTTGTCGAGATTTTTGTTACCCCAATGGATGGTAGCCTTGTCATTATGGAAGGTAGTCTGTCGTTGAGATTTCTGTTACTCCAATGGATTGTAGCCTTGTAATTATGGAAGGTAGTGTGTTGTTCAGATTTTTGTTACTTCAATGGATGGTAGCCTTGTCATTATGGAAGGTTGTCTATTGTCTAAATTTTTCTTATTCCAATGGATGATAGCCTTGTCATTATGCAAGGTAGTTGTCTATGAGATTTCTGTTACTTCAATGGATGGTAGCCTTGTCATTATGGAAGGTAGTCTGTTGTTCAGATTTTTGTTACTCTAAAGGATGATAGCCTTTTCATTATGGAAGGTAGTCTATTGTCGAGATTTTTGATTCTCCAATAGGTGGTAGCCTTGTAATTATGGAAGGTAGTTTGTTGTCAAGATTTTTTTTATTCTAATGGATGGTAGCCTTGTCATTATGGAAGGTAGTCGGTTGTTCAGATTTTTGTTACTCCAATGGATGGTAGCCTTGTCATTATGGAAGGTTGTCTATTGTCTAGATTTTTGTTATTCCAATGGATGATATCCTTGTCATTATGGAAGGTAGTTGCCTTTGAGATTTATGTTGCTCCAATTGATGGTAGCCTTGTCATTGTGGAAGGTAGTCTGTTGTTCAGATTTTTGTTACTCCAATGGATGATAGCCTTGTCATTATGGAAGGTAGTCTATTGTCGAGATTTTTGATTCTCCAATAGGTGGTAGCTTTGTCATTATGGAAGGTAGTCTGTCGATGAGATTTCTGTTACTCCGATGGATGGTAGCCTTGTCATTATGGAAGGTAGTCTGTTTTTTAGATTTTTGTTACTCCAATGGATGGTAGCATTGTCATTATGGAAGGTTGTCTATTGTCTAGATTTATGTTATTCCAATGGATGATAGCCTTGCCATTATGGAAGGTAGTTGTCTTTGAGATTTCTGTTACTTCAATGAATGGTAGCCTTGTCATTATGGAAGGTAGTCTGTTGTTCAGATTTTTGTTACTCCAATGGATGATAGCCTTGTCATTATGGAAGGTAGTCTATTGTCGAGATTTTTTATTCTCCAATAGGTGGTAGCCTTGTAATTATGGAAGGTAGTCGGTTGTCGAGATTTTTGATACTCCAATGGGTGGTAGCCTTGTAATTATGGAAGGTAGTCTTTTGTCGACATTTTTGTTACTCCAATGGATGGTAGCCTTGTCATTATGGAAGGTAGTCTGTCGTGGAGATTTCTGTTACTCCAATGGATTGTAGCCTTGTAATTATGGAAGGTAGTCTGTTGTTCAGATTTTTGTTACTCCAATGGATGGTAGCCTTGTCATTATGGAAGGTTGTCTATTGTCTAGATTTTTCTTATTCCAATGGATGGTAGCCTTGTCATTATGGAAGGTAGTTGTCTTTGAGATTTATGTTACTTCAATGGATGGTAGCCTTGTCATTATGGAAGGTTGTCTATTGTCAAGATTTTTAATTCTCCAATAGGTGGTAGCCTTGTAATTATGGAAGGTAGTCGGTTGTCGAGATTTTTGTTATTCCAATGGATGGTAGCCTTGTCATTATGGAAGGTAGTCGGTTGTTCAGATTTTTGTTACTCCAATGGATGGTAGCCTTGTCATTATGGAAGGTTGTCTATTGTTTAGATTTTTTTTATTCTTATGGATGATAGCCTTGTCATTATGGAAGGTAGTTGCCTTTGAGATTTCTGTTGCTCCAATTGATGGTAGCCTCGTCATTATGGAAGGTAGTCTGTTGTTCAGATTTTTGTTACTCCAATGGATGATAGCCTTTTCATTATGGAAGGTAGTCTATTGTCGAGATTTTTGATTCTCCAATAGGTTGTAGCCTTGTAATTATGGAAGGTAGTCGGTTGTCGAGATTTTTGATACTCCAATGGGTGGTAGCCTTGTAATTATGGAAGGTAGTCTTTTGTCGAAATTTTTGTTACTCCAATGGATAGTAGCTTTGTCATTATGGAAGGTAGTCTGTCGATGAGATTTCTGTTACTCCAATGGATGGTAGCCTTGTCATTATGGAAGGTAGTATGTTGTTTATATTTTTGTTACTCCAATGGATGGTAGCGTTGTCATTATGGAAGGTTGTCTATTGTCTAGATTTTGTTATTCCAATGGATGATAGCCTTGTCATTATGGAAGGTAGTTGTCTTTGAGATTTATGTTACTTCAATGGATGGTAGCCTTGTCATTATGGAAGGTACTCTATTGTTCAGATTTTTGTTACTCCAATGGATGATAGCCTTGTCATTATGGAAGGTAGTCTATTGTCGAGATTTTTTATTCTCCAATAGGTGGTAGCCTTATAATTATGGAAGGTAGTCGGTTGTCGAGATTTTTGATACTCCAATGGGTGGTAGCCTTGTAATTATGGAAGGTAGTCTTTTGTCGACATTTTTGTTACTCCAATGGATGGTAGCCTTGTCATTATGGAAGGTATTCTGTCGATGAGATTTCTGTTACTCCAATGGATTGTAGCCTTGTCATTATGGAAGGTAGTCTATTGTTCAGATTTTTGTTACTCCAATGGATGGTAGCCTTGTCATTATGGAAGGTTGTCTATTGGCTAGATTTTTGTTATTCCAATGGATGATAACCTTGTCATTATGGAAGGTAGTTGTCTTTGAGATTTCTATTACTTTAAAGGATAGTAGCCTTGTCATTATGGAAGGTAGTCTGTTGCTCAGATTTTTGTTACTCCAATGGATGATAGCCTTGTCATTATGGAAGGTAGTCTATTGTTGAGATTTTTTATTCTAAAATAGGTGGTAGCCTTGTAATTATGGAAGGTAGTCGGTTGTCGAGATTTTTGATACTCCAATGGGTGGTAGCCTTGTAATTATGGAAGGTAGTCTTTTGTCGAGATTTTTGTTACTCCAATGGATGATACCCTTGTCATTATGGAAGGTATTCTATCATTGAGATTTCTGTTACTTCAATGTATGGTAGCCTTGTCTATATGGAAGGTAGTCTGTTGTTCAGATTTTTGTTACTCCAATGGATGATAGCCTTGTCATTATGGAAGGTAGTCTATTGTCGAGATTTTTGATACTCCAATAGGTGGTAGCCTTGTAATTATGGAAGGTAGTCGGTTGTCGAGATTTTTGTTACTCCAATGGGTGGTAGCCTTGTAATTATGGAAGGTAGTCTTTTGTCGACATTTTTGTTACTCCAATGGATGGTAGCCTTGTCATTATGGAAGGTAGTCTGTCGTGGAGATTTCTGTTACTCCAATGGATTGTAGCCTTGTAATTATGGAAGGTAGTCTGTTGTTCAGATTTTTGTTACTCCAATGGATGGTAGCCTTGTCATTATGGAAGGTTGTCTATTGTCTAGATTTTTCTTATTCCAATGGATGGTAGCCTTGTCATTATGGAAGGTAGTTGTCTTTGAGATTTATGTTACTTCAATGGATGGTAGCCTTGTCATTATGGAAGGTAGTCTATTGTCAAGATTTTTAATTCTCCAATAGGTGGTAGCCTTGTAATTATGGAAGGTAGTCGGTTGTCGAGATTTTTGTTATTCCAATGGATGGTAGCCTTGTCATTATGGAAGGTAGTCGGTTGTTCAGATTTTTGTTACTCCAATGGATGGTAGCCTTGTCATTATGGAAGGTTGTCTATTGTTTAGATTTTTTTTATTCTTATGGATGATAGCCTTGTCATTATGGAAGGTAGTTGCCTTTGAGATTTCTGTTGCTCCAATTGATGGTAGCCTCGTCATTATGGAAGGTAGTCTGTTGTTCAGATTTTTGTTACTCCAATGGATGATAGCCTTTTCATTATGGAAGGTAGTCTATTGTCGAGATTTTTGATTCTCCAATAGGTTGTAGCCTTGTAATTATGGAAGGTAGTCGGTTGTCGAGATTTTTGATACTCCAATGGGTGGTAGCCTTGTAATTATGGAAGGTAGTCTTTTGTCGAAATTTTTGTTACTCCAATGGATAGTAGCTTTGTCATTATGGAAGGTAGTCTGTCGATGAGATTTCTGTTACTCCAATGGATGGTAGCCTTGTCATTATGGAAGGTAGTATGTTGTTTATATTTTTGTTACTCCAATGGATGGTAGCGTTGTCATTATGGAAGGTTGTCTATTGTCTAGATTTTGTTATTCCAATGGATGATAGCCTTGTCATTATGGAAGGTAGTTGTCTTTGAGATTTATGTTACTTCAATGGATGGTAGCCTTGTCATTATGGAAGGTACTCTATTGTTCAGATTTTTGTTACTCCAATGGATGATAGCCTTGTCATTATGGAAGGTAGTCTATTGTCGAGATTTTTTATTCTCCAATAGGTGGTAGCCTTATAATTATGGAAGGTAGTCGGTTGTCGAGATTTTTGATACTCCAATGGGTGGTAGCCTTGTAATTATGGAAGGTAGTCTTTTGTCGACATTTTTGTTACTCCAATGGATGGTAGCCTTGTCATTATGGAAGGTATTCTGTCGATGAGATTTCTGTTACTCCAATGGATTGTAGCCTTGTCATTATGGAAGGTAGTCTATTGTTCAGATTTTTGTTACTCCAATGGATGGTAGCCTTGTCATTATGGAAGGTTGTCTATTGGCTAGATTTTTGTTATTCCAATGGATGATAACCTTGTCATTATGGAAGGTAGTTGTCTTTGAGATTTCTATTACTTTAAAGGATAGTAGCCTTGTCATTATGGAAGGTAGTCTGTTGCTCAGATTTTTGTTACTCCAATGGATGATAGCCTTGTCATTATGGAAGGTAGTCTATTGTTGAGATTTTTTATTCTAAAATAGGTGGTAGCCTTGTAATTATGGAAGGTAGTCGGTTGTCGAGATTTTTGATACTCCAATGGGTGGTAGCCTTGTAATTATGGAAGGTAGTCTTTTGTCGAGATTTTTGTTACTCCAATGGATGATACCCTTGTCATTATGGAAGGTATTCTATCATTGAGATTTCTGTTACTTCAATGTATGGTAGCCTTGTCTATATGGAAGGTAGTCTGTTGTTCAGATTTTTGTTACTCCAATGGATGATAGCCTTGTCATTATGGAAGGTAGTCTGTTGTCAAGATTTTTGATACTCCAATGGGTGGTAGCCTTGTAATTATCGAAGGTAGTCTTTTGTCGAGATTTTTGTTACTCCAATGGATGGTAGCCTTGTCATTATGGAAGGTAGTATGTCGTTGAGATTTCTGTTACTCCAATGGATTGTGGCCTTGTCATTATGGAAGGTAGTCTGTTGTTTAGATTTTTGTTACTCCAATGGATGGTAGAGTTGTCATTATGGAAGGTTGTCTATTGTCTAGATTTTTTTTATTCCAATGGATGATAGACTTTCCATTATGGAAGGTAGTTGTCTTTGAGATTTCTGTTACTTCAATGGATGGTAGCCTTGTCATTATGGAAGGTAGTCTGTTGTTCAGAATTTTGTTACTCCAATGGATGATAGCCTTGTCATTATGGAAGGTAGTCTATTGTCGAGATTTTTTATTCTCCAATAGGTGATAGCCTTGTAATTATGGAAGGTAGTCGGTTGTCGAGATTTTTGATACTCCAATGGGTGGTAGCCTTGTAATTATGGAAGGTAGTCTTTTGTCGAGATTTTTGTTACTCCAATGGATGGTAGCCTTGTCATTATGGAATGTAGTCTGTCGTTGAGATTTCTGTTACTCCAATGGATAGTAGCCTTGTAATTATGGAAGGTAGTCTGTTGTTCAAATTTTTGTTACTCCAATGGATGGTAGCTTTGTCATTATGGAAGGTTGTCTATTGTCTAGATTTTTCTTATTCCAATGGATGTTAGCCTTGTCATTATGGAAGGTAGTTGTCTTTGAGATTTCTGTTACTTCAATGGATGGTTGCCTTGTCATTATGGAAGGTAGTCTGTTGTTAAGATTTTTGTTACTCTAATGGATGATAGCCTTGTCATTATGGAAGGGAGTCTATTGTCGAGATTTTTGATTCTCCAATAGGTGGTAGCCTTGTAATTATGGAAGGTAGTCGGTTGTCAAAATTTTTGTTATTCCAATGGATGGTAGCCTTGTCATTATGGAAGGTAGTCGATTGTTAAGATTTTAGTTACTCCAATGGATGGTAGCCTTGTCATTATGGAAGGTTGTCTATTGTCTAGATTTTTGTTATTCTAATGGATGATAGCCTTGTCATTATGGAAGGTAGTTGCCTTTGAGATTTCTGTTGCTCCAATTGATGGTAGCCTAGTCATTATGGAAGGTAGTCTGTTGTTCATATTTTTGTTACTTCAATGTATGGTAGCCTTGTCTATATGGAAGGTAGTCTGTTGTTCAGATTTTTGTTACTCCAATGGATGATAGCCTTGTCATTATGGAAGGTAGTCTGTTGTCAAGATTTTTGATACTCCAATGGGTGGTAGCCTTGTAATTATCGAAGGTAGTCTTTTGTCGAGATTTTTGTTACTCCAATGGATGGTAGCCTTGTCATTATGGAAGGTAGTATGTCGTTGAGATTTCTGTTACTCCAATGGATTGTGGCCTTGTCATTATGGAAGGTAGTCTGTTGTTTAGATTTTTGTTACTCCAATGGATGGTAGAGTTGTCATTATGGAAGGTTGTCTATTGTCTAGATTTTTTTTATTCCAATGGATGATAGACTTTCCATTATGGAAGGTAGTTGTCTTTGAGATTTCTGTTACTTCAATGGATGGTAGCCTTGTCATTATGGAAGGTAGTCTGTTGTTCAGAATTTTGTTACTCCAATGGATGATAGCCTTGTCATTATGGAAGGTAGTCTATTGTCGAGATTTTTTATTCTCCAATAGGTGATAGCCTTGTAATTATGGAAGGTAGTCGGTTGTCGAGATTTTTGATACTCCAATGGGTGGTAGCCTTGTAATTATGGAAGGTAGTCTTTTGTCGAGATTTTTGTTACTCCAATGGATGGTAGCCTTGTCATTATGGAATGTAGTCTGTCGTTGAGATTTCTGTTACTCCAATGGATAGTAGCCTTGTAATTATGGAAGGTAGTCTGTTGTTCAAATTTTTGTTACTCCAATGGATGGTAGCTTTGTCATTATGGAAGGTTGTCTATTGTCTAGATTTTTCTTATTCCAATGGATGTTAGCCTTGTCATTATGGAAGGTAGTTGTCTTTGAGATTTCTGTTACTTCAATGGATGGTTGCCTTGTCATTATGGAAGGTAGTCTGTTGTTAAGATTTTTGTTACTCTAATGGATGATAGCCTTGTCATTATGGAAGGGAGTCTATTGTCGAGATTTTTGATTCTCCAATAGGTGGTAGCCTTGTAATTATGGAAGGTAGTCGGTTGTCAAAATTTTTGTTATTCCAATGGATGGTAGCCTTGTCATTATGGAAGGTAGTCGATTGTTCAGATTTTAGTTACTCCAATGGATGGTAGCCTTGTCATTATGGAAGGTTGTCTATTGTCTAGATTTTTGTTATTCTAATGGATGATAGCCTTGTCATTATGGAAGGTAGTTGCCTTTGAGATTTCTGTTGCTCCAATTGATGGTAGCCTAGTCATTATGGAAGGTAGTCTGTTGTTCATATTTTTGTTACTCCAATGGATGATAGCCTTGTCATTATGGAAGGTAGTCTATTGTCGAGATTTTTGATTCTCCAATAGGTGGTAGCCTTGTAATTATGGAAGGTAGTCGGTTGTCGAGATTTTTGATACTCCAATGGGTGGTAGCCTTGTAATTATGGAAGGTAGTCTTTTGTCGAGATTTTTGTTACTCCAATGGATGGTAGCCTTGTCATTATGGAAGGTAGTCTGTCGTTGAGATTTCTGTTACTCCAATGGATTGTAGCCTTGTCATTATGGAAGGTAGTCTGTTGTTCAAATTTTTGTTACTCCAATGGATGGTAGCCTTGTCATTATGGAAGGTTGTCTATTGTCTAGATTTTTCTTATTCCACTGGATGTTAGCCTTGTCATTATGGAAGGTAGTTGTCTTTGAGATTTCTGTTACTTCAATGGATGGTAGCCTTGTCATTATGGAAGGTAGTCTGTTGTTCAGAATTTTGTTACTCCAATGGATGATAGCCTTGTCATTATGGAAGGTAGTCTATTGTCGAGATTTTTTATTCTCCAATAGGTGATAGCATTGTAATTATGGAAGGTAGTCGGTTGTCGAGATTTTTGATACTCCAATGGGTGGTAGCCTTGTAATTATGGAATGTAGTCTTTTGTCGAGATTTTTGTTACTCCAATGGATGGTAGCCTTGTCATTATGGAAGGTAGTCTGTCGTTGACATTTCTGTTACTCCAATGGATAGTAGCCTTGTAATTATGGAAGGTAGTCTGTTGTTCAAATTTTTGTTACTCCAATGGATGGTAGCTTTGTCATTATGGAAGGTTGTCTATTGTCTAGATTTTTCTTATTCCAATGGATGTTAGCCTTGTCATTATGGAAGGTAGTTGTCTTTGAGATTTCTGTTACTTCAATGGATGGTTGCCTTGTCATTATGGAAGGTAGTCTATTGTTCAGATTTTTGTTACTCTAATGGATGATAGCTTTGTCATTATGGAAGGGAGTCTATTGTCGAGATTTTTGATTCTCCAATAGGTGGTAGCCTTGTAATTATGGAAGGTAGTCGGTTGTCAAGATTTTTGTTATTCCAATGGATGGTAGCCTTGTCATTATGGAAGGTAGTCGATTGTTCAGATTTTAGTTACTCCAATGGATGGTAGCGTTGTCATTATGGAAGGTTGTCTATTGTCTAGATTTTTGTTATTCTAATGGATGATAGCCTTGTCATTATGGAAGGTAGTTGCCTTTGAGATTTCTGTTGCTCCAATTGATGGTAGCCTAGTCATTATGGAAGGTAGTCTGTTGTTCATATTTTTGTTACTCCAATGGATGATAGCCTTGTCATTATGGAAGGTAGTCTATTGTCGAGATTTTTGATTCTCCAATAGGTGGTAGCCTTGTAATTATGGAAGGTAGTCGGTTGTCGAGATTTTTGATACTCCAATGGGTGGTAGCCTTGTAATTATGGAAGGTAGACTTTTGTCGAGATTTTTGTTACTCCAATGGATGGTAGCCTTGTCATTATGGAAGGTAGTCTGTCGTTGAGATTTCTGTTACTCCAATGGATTGTAGCCTTGTAATTATGGAAGGTAGTCTGTTGTTCAAATTTTTGTTACTCCAATGGATGGTAGCCTTGTCATTATGAAAGGTTGTCTATTGTCTAGATTTTTCTTATTCCAATGGATGTTAGCCTTGTCATTATGGAAGGTAGTTGTCTTTGAGATTTCTGTTACTTCAATGGATGGTAGCCTTGTCATTATGGAAGGTAGTCTGTTGTTCAGAATTTTGTTACTCCAATGGATGATAGCCTTGTCATTATGGAAGGTAGTCTATTGTCGAGATTTTTTATTCTCCAATAGGTGATAGCCTTGTAATTATGGAAGGTAGTCGGTTGTCGAGATTTTTGATACTCCAATGGGTGGTAGCCTTGTAATTATGGAAGGTAGTCTTTTGTCGAGATTTTTGTTACTCCAATGGATGGTAGCCTTGTCATTATGGAAGGTAGTCTGTCGTTGAGATTTCTGTTACTCCAATGGATAGTAGCCTTGTAATTATGGAAGGTAGTCTGTTGTTCAAATTTTTGTTACTCCAATGGATGGTAGCTTTGTCATTATGGAAGGTTGTCTATTGTCTAGATTTTTCTTATTCCAATGGATGTTAGCCTTGTCATTATGGAAGGTAGTTGTCTTTGAGATTTCTGTTACTTCAATGGATGGTTGCCTTGTCATTATGGAAGGTAGTCTGTTGTTCAGATTTTTGTTACTCTAATGGATGATAGCCTTGTCATTATGGAAGGTAGTCTATTGTCGATATTTTTGATTCTCCAATAGGTGGTAGCCTTGTAATTATGGAAGGTAGTCGGTTGTCAAGATTTTTGTTATTCCAATGGATGGTAGCCTTGTCATTATGGAAGGTAGTCGATTGTTCAGATTTTAGTTACTCCAATGGATGGTAGCCTTGTCATTATGGAAGGTTGTCTATTGTCTAGATTTTTGTTATTCTAATGGATGATAGCCTTGTCATTATGGAAGGTAGTTGTCTTTGAGATTTCTGTTACTTCAATGGATGGTTGCCTTGTCATTATGGAAGGTAGTCTATTGTTCAGATTTTTGTTACTCTAATGGATGATAGCTTTGTCATTATGGAAGGGAGTCTATTGTCGAGATTTTTGATTCTCCAATAGGTGGTAGCCTTGTAATTATGGAAGGTAGTCGGTTGTCAAGATTTTTGTTATTCCAATGGATGGTAGCCTTGTCATTATGGAAGGTAGTCGATTGTTCAGATTTTAGTTACTCCAATGGATGGTAGCGTTGTCATTATGGAAGGTTGTCTATTGTCTAGATTTTTGTTATTCTAATGGATGATAGCCTTGTCATTATGGAAGGTAGTTGCCTTTGAGATTTCTGTTGCTCCAATTGATGGTAGCCTAGTCATTATGGAAGGTAGTCTGTTGTTCATATTTTTGTTACTCCAATGGATGATAGCCTTGTCATTATGGAAGGTAGTCTATTGTCGAGATTTTTGATTCTCCAATAGGTGGTAGCCTTGTAATTATGGAAGGTAGTCGGTTGTCGAGATTTTTGATACTCCAATGGGTGGTAGCCTTGTAATTATGGAAGGTAGACTTTTGTCTAGATTTTTGTTACTCCAATGGATGGTAGCCTTGTCATTATGGAAGGTAGTCTGTCGTTGAGATTTCTGTTACTCCAATGGATTGTAGCCTTGTAATTATGGAAGGTAGTCTGTTGTTCAAATTTTTGTTACTCCAATGGATGGTAGCCTTGTCATTATGGAAGGTTGTCTATTGTCTAGATTTTTCTTATTCCAATGGATGTTAGCCTTGTCATTATGGAAGGTAGTTGTCTTTGAGATTTCTGTTACTTCAATGGATGGTAGCCTTGTCATTATGGAAGGTAGTCTGTTGTTCAGAATTTTGTTACTCCAATGGATGATAGCCTTGTCATTATGGAAGGTAGTCTATTGTCGAGATTTTTTATTCTCCAATAGGTGATAGCCTTGTAATTATGGAAGGTAGTCGGTTGTCGAGATTTTTGATACTCCAATGGGTGGTAGCCTTGTAATTATGGAAGGTAGTCTTTTGTCGAGATTTTTGTTACTCCAATGGATGGTAGCCTTGTCATTATGGAAGGTAGTCTGTCGTTGAGATTTCTGTTACTCCAATGGATAGTAGCCTTGTAATTATGGAAGGTAGTCTGTTGTTCAAATTTTTGTTACTCCAATGGATGGTAGCTTTGTCATTATGGAAGGTTGTCTATTGTCTAGATTTTTCTTATTCCAATGGATGTTAGCCTTGTCATTATGGAAGGTAGTTGTCTTTGAGATTTCTGTTACTTCAATGGATGGTTGCCTTGTCATTATGGAAGGTAGTCTGTTGTTCAGATTTTTGTTACTCTAATGGATGATAGCCTTGTCATTATGGAAGGTAGTCTATTGTCGATATTTTTGATTCTCCAATGGGTGGTAGCCTTGTAATTATGGAAGGTAGTCTTTTGTCGAGATTTTTGTTACTCCAATGGATGGTAGCCTTGTCATTATGGAAGGTTGTCTATTGTCTAGATTTTTGTTATTCTAATGGATGATAGCCTTGTCATTATGGAAGGTAGTTGTCTTTGAGATTTCTGTTACTTCAATGGATGGTTGCCTTGTCATTATGGAAGGTAGTCTATTGTTCAGATTTTTGTTACTCTAATGGATGATAGCTTTGTCATTATGGAAGGGAGTCTATTGTCGAGATTTTTGATTCTCCAATAGGTGGTAGCCTTGTAATTATGGAAGGTAGTCGGTTGTCAAGATTTTTGTTATTCCAATGGATGGTAGCCTTGTCATTATGGAAGGTAGTCGATTGTTCAGATTTTAGTTACTCCAATGGATGGTAGCGTTGTCATTATGGAAGGTTGTCTATTGTCTAGATTTTTGTTATTCTAATGGATGATAGCCTTGTCATTATGGAAGGTAGTTGCCTTTGAGATTTCTGTTGCTCCAATTGATGGTAGCCTAGTCATTATGGAAGGTAGTCTGTTGTTCATATTTTTGTTACTCCAATGGATGATAGCCTTGTCATTATGGAAGGTAGACTATTGTCGAGATTTTTGATTCTCCAATAGGTGGTAGCCTTGTAATTATGGAAGGTAGTCGGTTGTCGAGATTTTTGATACTCCAATGGGTGGTAGCCTTGTAATTATGGAAGGTAGACTTTTGTCGAGATTTTTGTTACTCCAATGGATGGTAGCCTTGTCATTATGGAAGGTAGTCTGTCGTTGAGATTTCTGTTACTCCAATGGATTGTAGCCTTGTAATTATGGAAGGTAGTCTGTTGTTCAAATTTTTGTTACTCCAATGGATGGTAGCCTTGTCATTATGGAAGGTTGTCTATTGTCTAGATTTTTCTTATTCCAATGGATGTTAGCCTTGTCATTATGGAAGGTAGTTGTCTTTGAGATTTCTGTTACTTCAATGGATGGTAGCCTTGTCATTATGGAAGGTAGTCTGTTGTTCAGAATTTTGTTACTCCAATGGATGATAGCCTTGTCATTATGGAAGGTAGTCTATTGTCAAGATTTTTTATTCTCCAATAGGTGATAGCCTTGTAATTATGGAAGGTAGTCGGTTGTCGAGATTTTTGATACTCCAATGGGTGGTAGCCTTGTAATTATGGAAGGTAGTCTTTTGTCGAGATTTTTGTTACTCCAATGGATGGTAGCCTTGTCATTATGGAAGGTAGTCTGTCGTTGAGATTTCTGTTACTCCAATGGATAGTAGCCTTGTAATTATGGAAGGTAGTCTGTTGTTTAGATTTTTGTTACTCCAATGGATGGTAGCTTTGTCATTATGGAAGGTTGTCTATTGTCTAGATTTTTCTTATTCCAATGGATGTTAGCCTTGTCATTATGGAAGGTAGTTGTCTTTGAGATTTCTGTTACTTCAATGGATGGTTGCCTTGTCATTATGGAAGGTAGTCTGTTGTTCAGATTTTTGTTACTCTAATGGATGATAGCCTTGTCATTATGGAAGGTAGTCTATTGTCGATATTTTTGATTCTCCAATAGGTGGTAGCCTTGTAATTATGGAAGGTAGTCGGTTGTCAAGATTTTTGTTATTCCAATGGATGGTAGCCTTGTCATTATGGAAGGTAGTCGATTGTTCAGATTTTAGTTACTCCAATGGATGGTAGCCTTGTCATTATGGAAGGTTGTCTATTGTCTAGATTTTTGTTATTCTAATGGATGATAGCCTTGTCATTATGGAAGGTAGTTTCCTTTGAGATTTATGTTGCTCCAATTGATGGTAGCCTAGTCATTATGGAAGGTAGTCTGTTGTTCATATTTTTGTTACTCCAATGGATGATAGCCTTGTCATTATGGAAGGTAGTCTATTGTCGAGATTTTTGATTCTCCAATAGGTGGTAGCCTTGTAATTATGGAAGGTAGTCGGTTGTCGAGATCTTTGATACTCCAATGGGTGGTAGCCTTGTAATTATGGAAGGTAGTCTTTTGTCGAGATTTTTGTTACTCCAATGGATGGTAGCCTTGTCATTATGGAAGGTAGTCTGTCGTTGAGATTTCTGTTACTCCAATGGATTGTAGCCTTGTAATTATGGAAGGTAGTCTGTTGTTCAAATTTTTGTTACTCCAATGGATGGTAGCCTTGTCATTATGGAAGGTTGTCTATTGTCTAGATTTTTCTTATTCCAATGGATGTTAGCCTTGTCATTATGGAAGGTAGTTGTCTTTGAGATTTCTGTTACTTCAATGGATGGTTGCCTTGTCATTATGGAAGGTAGTCTGTTGTTCAGATTTTTGTTACTCTAATGGATGATAGCCTTGTCATTATGGAAGGTAGTCTATTGTCGAGATTTTTGATTCTCCAATAGGTGGTAGCCTTGTAATTATGGAAGGTAGTCGGTTGTCAAGATTTTTGTTATTCCAATGGATGGTAGCCTTGTCATTATGGAAGGTAGTCGGTTGTTTAGATTTTTGTTACTCCAATGGATGGTAGCCTTGTCTTTATGGAAGGTTGTCTATTGTCTAGATTTTTGTTATTCTAATGGATGGTAGCCTCGTCATTATGGAAGGTAGTCTGTTGTTCAGATTTTTGTTACTCCAATGGATGATAGCCTTGTCATTATGGAAGGTAGTCTATTGTCGAGATTTTTTATTCTCCAATAGGTGGTAGCCTTGTAATTATGGAAGGTAGTCGGTTGTCGAGATTTTTGATACTCCAATGGGTGGTAGCCTTGTAATTATGGAAGGTAGTCAGTTGTCAAGAATTTTGTTATTTCAATGGATGGTAGCGTTGTCATTATGGAAGGTAGTCTGTCGATGAGATTTCTGTTACTCCAATGGATGGTAGCCTTGTAATTATGGAAGGTAGTCTGTTGTTTAGATTTTTGTTACTCCAATGGATGGTAGCGTTGTCATTATGGAAGGTTTTCTATTGTCTAGATTTTTGTTATTCCAATGGATGATAGCCTTGTCATTATGGAAGGTAGTTGTCTTTGAGATTTCTATTACTTCAATGGATGATAGCCTTGTCATTATGGAAGGTTGTTTGTTGTTTAGATTTTTGTTACTCCAATGGATGATAGCCTTGTCATTATGGAAGGTTGTCTATTGTCGAGATTTTTGATTCTCCAATAGGTGGTAGCCTTGTAATTATGGAAGGTAGTCGGTTGTCGAGATTTTTGATACTCCAATGGGTGGAAGCCTTGTAATTATGGAAGGTAGTCTTTTGTCGAGATTTTTGTTACTTCAATGGATGGTAGCCTTGTCATTATGGAAGGTATTCTGTCGTTGAGATTTCTGTTACTCCAATGGATTGTAGCCTTGTCATTATGGAAGGTAGTCTGTTGTTCAGATTTTTGTTACTCCAATGGATGGTAGCCTTGTCATTATGGAAGGTTGTCTATTGTCTAGATTTTTGTTATTCCAATGGATGATAAACTTGTCATTATTGAAGGTAGTTGTCTTTGAGATTTCTGTTACTTCAATGGATGGTAGCCTTGTCATTATGGAAGGTAGTCTGTTGTTCAGATTTTTGTTACTCCAATGGATGATAGCCTTGTCATTATGGAAGGTAGTCTGTTGTCAAGATTTTTGATACTCCAATGGGTGGTAGCCTTGTAATTATCGAAGGTAGTCTTTTGTCGAGATATTTGTTACTCCAATGGATGGTAGCCTTGTAATTATGGAAGGTAGTCTTTTGTCGAGATTTTTGTTACTCGAATGGATGGTACCCTTGTCATTATGGAAGGTATTCTGTCGTTGAGATTTCTGTTACTTCAATGTATGGTAGCCTTGTCATTATGGAAGGTAGTCTGTTGTTCAGATTTTTGTTACTCCAATGGATGATAGCCTTGTCATTGTGGAAGGTAGTCTGTTGTCAAGATTTTTGATACTCCAATGGGTGGTAGCCTTGTAATTATGGAATGTAGTCTTTTTTCGAGATTTTTGTTACTCCAATGGATGGTAGCCTTGTCATTATGGAAGGTAGTCTGTCGTTGAGATTTCTGTTACTCCAATGGATTGTAGCCTTCTCATTATGGAAGGTAGTCTGTTGTTCAAATTTTTGTTACTCCAATGGATGGTAGCCTTGTCATTATGGAAGGTTGTCTATTGTCTAGATTTTTGTTATTCCAATGGATGATAGCCTTGTCATTATGGAACGTAGTCTATTGTTCGTATTTTTATTACTCCAATGGATGATAGCCTTGTCATTATGGAAGGTAGTCTATTGTCGAGATTTTTGATTCTACAATAGGTGGTAGCCTTGTAATTATGGAAGGTAGTCGGTTGTCGAGATTTTGGTTACTCCAATGGATGGTAGCCTTGTCATTATGGAAGGTAGTCTGTCGTTGAGATTTCTGTTACTCCAATGGATTGTAGCCTTGTAATTATGGAAGGTAGTCTGTTGTTCAGATTTTTGTTACTCCAATGGATTGTAGCCTTGTCATTATGGAAGGTTGTCTATTGTCTAGATTTTTCTTATTCCAATGGATGATAGCCTTGTCATTATGGAAGGTAGTTGTCTTTGAGATTTTCGTTACTTCAATGGATGGTAGCCTTGTCATTATGGAAGGTAGTCTGTTGTTCAGATTTTTGTTACTCTAATGGATAATAGCCTTGTCATTATGGAAGGTAGTCTATTGTCGAGATTTTTGATTCTCCAATAGGTGGTAGCCTTGTAATTATGGAAGGTAGTCGGTTGTCAAGATTTTTGTTACTCCAATGGATGGTAGCCTTGTCATTATGGAAGGTAGTCGGTTGTTCAGAATTTTGTTACTCCAATGGATGGTAGCCTTGTCATTATGGAAGGTTGTCTATTGTCTAGATTTTTTTTATTCCAGTGGATGATATCCTTGTCATTATGGAATGTAGTTGCCTTTGAGATTTCTGTTGCTCCAATTGATGGTAGCCTTGTCATTATGGAAGGTAGTCTGTTGTTTAGATTTTTGTTACTCCAATGCATGATAGCCTTTTCATTATGGAAGGTAGTCTATTGTCGAGATTTTTGATTATACAATAGGTGGTAGCCTTGTAATTATGGAAGGTAGTCGGTTGTCGAGATTTTTGATACTCCAATGGGTGGTAGCCTTGTAATTATGGAAGGTAGTCTTTTGTCGAAATTTTTGTTACTGCAATGGATAGTAGCTTTGTCATTATGGAAGGTAGTCTATCGATGAGATTTCTGTTACTCCAATGGATGGTAGCCTTGTCATTATGGAAGGTAGTCTGTTGTTTAGATTTTTGTTACTCCAATGGATGGTAGCGTTGTCATTATTGAAGGTTGTCTATTGTCTAGATTTTTTTTATTCCAATGGATGATAGCCTTTCCATTATGGAAGGTAGTTGTCTTTGAGATTTCTGTTACTTCAATGGATGGTAGCCTTGTCATTATGGAAGGTAGTCTGTTGTTCAGATTTTTGTTACTCCAATGGATGATAGCCTTGTCATTGTGGAAGGTAGTCTGTTGTCAAGATTTTTGATACTCCAATGGGTGGTAGCCTTGTAATTATGGAAGGTAGTCTTTTTTCGAGATTTTTGTTACTCCAATGGATGGTAGCCTTGTCATTATGGAAGGTAGTCTGTCGTTGAGATTTCTATTACTCCAATGGATTGTAGCCTTCTCATTATGGAAGGTAGTCTGTTGTTCAAATTTTTGTTACTCCAATGGATGGTAGCCTTGTCATTATGGAAGGTTGTCTATTGTCTAGATTTTTGTTATTCCAATGGATGATAGCCTTGTCATTATGGAAGGTAGTCTGTTGTTCGGATTTTTATTACTCCAATGGATGATAGCCTTGTCATTATGGAAGGTAGTCTATTGTCGAGATTTTTGATTCTACAATAGGTGGTAGCCTTGTAATTATGGAAGGTAGTCGGTTGTCGAGATTTTGGTTACTCCAATGGATGGTAGCCTTGTCATTATGGAAGGTAGTCTGTCGTTGAGATTTCTGTTACTCCAATGGATTGTAGCCTTGTAATTATGGAAGGTAGTCTGTTGTTCAGATTTTTGTTACTCCAATGGATTGTAGCCTTGTCATTATGGAAGGTTGTCTATTGTCTAGATTTTTCTTATTCCAATGGATGATAGCCTTGTCATTATGGAAGGTAGTTGTCTTTGAGATTTCTGTTACTTCAATGGATGGTAGCCTTGTCATTATGGAAGGTAGTCTGTTGTTCAGATTTTTGTTACTCTAATGGATAATAGCCTTGTCATTATGGAAGGTAGTCTATTGTCGAGATTTTTGATTCTCCAATAGGTGGTAGCCTTGTAATTATGGAAGGTAGTCAGTTGTCAAGATTTTTGTTACTCCAATGGATGGTAGCCTTGTCATTATGGAAGGTAGTCGGTTGTTCAAAATTTTGTTACTCCAATGGATGGTAGCCTTGTCATTATGGAAGGTTGTCTATTGTCTAGATTTTTGTTATTCCAATGGATGATATCCTTGTCATTATGGAATGTAGTTTCCTTTGAGATTTCTGTTGCTCCAATTGATGGTAGCCTTGTCATTATGGAAGGTAGTCTGTTGTTCAGATTTTTTTTACTCCAATGCATGATAGCCTTTTCATTATGGAAGGTAGTCTATTGTCGAGATTTTTGATTATCCAATAGGTGGTAGCCTTGTAATTATGGAAGGTAGTCGGTTGTCGAGATTTTTGATACTCCAATGGGTGGTAGCCTTGTAATTATGGAAGGTAGTCTATTGTCGAAATTTTTGTTACTGCAATGGATAGTAGCTTTGTCATTATGGAAGGTAGTTTATCGATGAGATTTCTGTTACTCCAATGGATGGTAGCCTTGTCATTATGGAAGGTAGTCTGTTGTTTAGATTTTTGTTACTCCAATGGATGGTAGCCTTGTCATTATGGAAGGTTGTCTATTGTCTAGATTTTTGTTATTCCATTGGATGATAGCCTTGTCATTATGGAAGGTAGTTGTCCTTGAGATTTCTGTTACTTCAATGGATGGTAGCCTTGCCATTATGGAAGGTAGTCTGTTGTTCGGATTTTTATTACTCCAATGGATGATAGCCTTGTCATTATGGAAGGTAGTCTATTGTCGAGATTTTTGATTCTCCAATAGGTGGTAGCCTTGTAATTATGGAAGGTAGTCGGTTGTCGAGATTTTGGTTACTCCAATGGATGGTAGCCTTGTCATTATGGAAGGTAGTCTGTCGTTGAAATTTCTGTTACTCCAATGGATTGTAGCCTTTTAATTATGGAAGGTAGTCTGTTGTTCAGATTTTTGTTACTCCAATGGATGGTAGCCTTGTCATTATGGAAGGTTGTCTATTGTCTAGATTTTTCTTATTCCAATTGATGACAGACTTATCATTATGGAAGGTAGTTGTCTTTGAGATTTCTGTTACTTTAATGGATGGTAGCCTTGTCATTATGGAAGGTAGTCTGTTGTTCAGATTTTTGTTACTCTAATGGATGATAGCCTTGTCATTATGGAAGGTAGTCTGTTGTTCAGATTTTTGTTACTCTAATGGATGATAGCCTTGTCATTATGGAAGGTAGTCTATTGTCGAGATTTTTGATTCTCCAATAGGTGGTAGCCTTGTAATTATGGAAGGTAGTCGATTGTCAAGATTTTTGTTATTCCAATGGATGGTAGGCTTTTCATTATGGAAGGTAGTCGGTTGTTCAGATTTTTGTTACTCCAATGGATGGTAGCCTTGTCATTATGGAAGGTAGTTGTCTTTGAGATTTCTGTTACTTCAATGGATGGTAGCCTTGTCATTATGGAAGGTAGTCAGTTGTTCGGATTTTTATTACTCCAATGGATGATAGCCTTGTCATTATGGAAGGTAGTCTATTGTCGAGATTTTTGATTCTACACTAGGTGGTAGCCTTGTAATTATGGAAGGTAGTCGGTTGTCGAGATTTTGGTTACTCCAATGGATGGTAGCCTTGTCATTATGGAAGGTAGTCTGTCGTTGAGATTTCTGTTACTCCAATGGATTGTAGCCTTGTAATTATGGAAGGTAGTCTGTTGTTCAGATTTTTGTTACTCCAATGGATTGTAGCCTTGTCATTATGGAAGGTTGTCTATTGTCTAGATTTTTCTTATTCCAATGGATGATAGCCTTGTCATTATGGAAGGTAGTTGTCTTTGAGATTTCTGTTACTTCAATGGATGGTAGCCTTGTCATTATGGAAGGTAGTATGTTGTTCAGATTTTTGTTACTCTAATGGATAATAGCCTTGTCATTATGGAAGGTAGTCTATTGTCGAGATTTTTGATTCTCCAATAGGTGGTAGCCATGTAATTATGGAAGGTAGTCAGTTGTCAAGATTTTTGTTACTCCAATGGATGGTAGCCTTGTCATTATGGAAGGTAGTCGGTTGTTCAGAATTTTGTTACTCCAATGGATGGTAGCCTTGTCATTATGGAAGGTTGTCTATTGTCTAGATTTTTGTTATTCCAATGGATGATATCCTTGTCATTATGGAATGTAGTTTCCTTTGAGATTTCTGTTGCTCCAATTGATGGTAGCCTTGTCATTATGGAAGGTAGTCTGTTGTTCAGATTTTTTTTACTCCAATGCATGATAGCCTTTTCATTATGGAAGGTAGTCTATTGTTGAGATTTTTGATTATCCAATAGGTGGTAGCCTTGTAATTATGGAAGGTAGTCGGTTGTCGAGATTTTTGATACTCCAATGGGTGGTAGCCTTGTAATTATGGAAGGTAGTCTATTGTCGAAATTTTTGTTACTGCAATGGATAGTAGCTTTGTCATTATGGAAGGTAGTTTATCGATGAGATTTCTGTTACTCCAATGGATGGTAGCCTTGTCATTATGGAAGGTAGTTTGTTGTTTAGATTTTTGTTACTCCAATGGATGGTAGCCTTGTCATTATGGAAGGTTGTCTATTGTCTAGATTTTTGTTATTCCATTGGATGATAGCCTTGTCATTATGGAAGGTAGTTGTCCTTGAGATTTCTGTTACTTCAATGGATGGTAGCCTTGCCATTATGGAAGGTAGTCTGTTGTTCGGATTTTTATTACTCCAATGGATGATAGCCTTGTCATTATGGAAGGTAGTCTATTGTCGAGATTTTTGATTCTCCAATAGGTGGTAGCCTTGTAATTATGGAAGGTAGTCGGTTGTCGAGATTTTGGTTACTCCAATGGATGGTAGCCTTGTCATTATGGAAGGTAGTCTGTCGTTGAAATTTCTGTTACTCCAATGGATTGTAGCCTTGTAATTATGGAAGGTAGTCTGTTGTTCAGATTTTTGTTACTCCAATGGATGGTAGCCTTGTCATTATGGAAGGTTGTCTATTGTCTAGATTTTTCTTATTCCAATGGATGACAACCTTATCATTATGGAAGGTAGTTGTCTTTGAGATTTCTGTTACTTTAATGGATGGTAGCCTTGTCATTATGGAAGGTAGTATGTTGTTCAGATTTTTGTTACTCTAATGGATGATAGCCTTGTCATTATGGAAGGTAGTCTGTTGTTCATATTTTTGTTACTCTAATGGATGATAGCCTTGTCATTATGGAAGGTAGTCTATTGTCGAGATTTTTGATTCTCCAATAGGTGGTAGCCTTGTAATTATGGAAGGTAGTCGATTGTCAAGATTTTTGTTATTCCAATGGATGGTAGGCTTTTCATTATGGAAGGTAGTCGGTTGTTCAGATTTTTGTTACTCCAATGGATGGTAGCCTTGTCATTATGGAAGGTAGTTGTCTTTGAGATTTCTGTTACTTCAATGGATGGTAGCCTTGTCATTATGGAAGGTAGTCAGTTGTTCGGATTTTTATTACTCCAATGGATGATAACCTTGTCATTATGGAAGGTAGTCTATTGTGGAGATTTTTGATTCTCCAATAGGTGGTAGCCTTGTAATTATTGAAGGTAGTCGGTTGTCGAGATTTTGGTTACTCCAATGGATGGTAGCCTTGTCATTATGGAAGGTAGTCTGTCGTTGAGATTTCTATTACTCCAATGGATTGTAGCCTTGTAATTATGGAAGGTAGTCTGTTGTTCAGATTTTTGTTACTCCAATGGATGGTAGCCTTGTCATTATGGAAGGTTGTCTATTGTCTAGATTTTTCTTATTCCAATGGATGACAGCCTTGTCATTATGGAAGGTAGTTTTCTTTGAGATTTCTGTTACTTCAATGGATGGTAGCCTTGTCATTATGGAACGTAGTCTGTTGTTCAGATTTTTGTTACTCTAATGGATGATAGCCTTGTAATTATGGAAGGTAGTCTGTTGTTCAGATTTTTGTTACTCTAATGGATGATAGCCTTGTCATTATGGAAGGTAGTCTATTGTCGAGATTTTTGATTCTCCAATAGGTGGTAGCCTTGTAATTATGGAAGGTAGTCGGTTGTCAAGATTTTTGTTATTCCAATGGATGGTAGGCTTTTCATTGTGGAAGGTAGTCGGTTGTTCAGATTTTTGTTACTCCAATGGATGGTAGCCTTGTCATTATGGAAGGTAGTTGTCTTTGAGATTTCTGTTACTTCAATGGATGGTAGCCTTGTCATTATGGAAGGTAATCTGTTGTTCAGATTTTTATTACTCCAATGGATGATAACCTTGTCATTATGGAAGGTAGTCTATTGTCGAGATTTTTGATTCTCCAATAGGTGGTAGCCTTGTAATTATTGAAGGTAGTCAGTTGTCGAGATTTTGGTTACTCCAATGGATGGTAGCCTTGTCATTATGGAAGGTAGTCTGTCGTTGAGATTTCTATTACTCCAATGGATTGTAGCCTTGTAATTATGGAAGGTAGTCTGTTGTTCAGATTTTTGTTACTCCAATGGATGGTAGCCTTGTCATTATGGAAGGTTGTCTATTGTCTAGATTTTTCTTATTCCAATGGATGACAGCCTTATCATTATGGAAGGTAGTTGTCTTTGAGATTTCTGTTACTTTAATGGATGATAGCCTTGTCATTATGGAAGGTAGTCTGTTGTTCAGATTTTTGTTACTCTAATGGATGATAGCCTTGTAATTATGGAAGGTAGTCTGTTGTTCAGATTTTTGTTACTCTAATGGATGATAGCCTTGTCATTATGGAAGGTAGTCTAATGTCGAGATTTTTGATTCTCCAATAGGTGGTAGCCTTGTAATTATGGAAGGTAGTCGGTTGTCAAGATTTTTGTTATTCCAATGGATGGTAGGCTTTTCATTATGGAAGGTAGTCGGTTGTTCAGATTTTTGTTACTCCAATGGATGGTAGCCTTGTCATTATGGAAGGTAGTTGTCTTTGAGATTTCTGTTACTTCAATGGATGGTAGCCTTGTCATTATGGAAGGTAGTCTGTTGTTCGGATTTTTATTACTCCAATGGATGATAACCTTGTCATTATGGAAGGTAGTCTATTGTCGAGATTTTTGATTCTCCAATAGGTGGTAGCCTTGTAATTATTGAAGGTAGTCGGTTTTCGAGATTTTGGTTACTCCAATGGATGGTAGCCTTGTCATTATGGAAGGTAGTTTGTCGTTTAGATTTCTATTACTCCAATGGATTGTAGCCTTGTAATTATGGAAGGTAGTCTGTTGTTCAGATTTTTGTTACTCCAATGGATGGTAGCCTTGTCATTATGGAAGGTTGTCTATTGTCTAGATTTTTCTTATTCCAATGGATGACAGCCTTGTCATTATGGAAGGTAGTTGTCTTTGAGATTTCTGTTACTTCAATGGATGGTAGCCTTGTCATTATGGAAGGTAGTCTGTTGTTCAGATTTTTGTTACTCTAATGGATGATAGCCTTGTAATTATGGAAGGTAGTCTATTGTCAAGATTTTTGATTCTCCAATAGGTGGTAGCCTTGTAATTATGGAAGGTAGTCGGTTGTCAAGATTTTTGTTATTCCAATGGATGGTAGGCTTTTCATTATGGAAGGTAGTCGGTTGTTCAGATTTTTGTTACTCCAATGGATGGTAGCCTTGTTATTATGGAAGGTTGTCTATTGTCTAGATTTTTGTTATTCCAATGGATGATATCCTTGTCATTATGGAATGTAGTTGCCTTTGAGATTTCTGTTGCTCCAATTGATGGTAGCCTTGTCATTATGGAAGGTAGTCTGTTGTTCAGATTTTTGTTACTCCAATGGATGATAGCCTTGTCATTATGGAAGGTAGTCTATTTTCGAGATTTTTTATTCTCCAATAGGTGGTAGCCTTGTAATTATGGAAGGTAGTCGGTTGTCGAGATTTTTGATACTCCAATGGGTGGTAGCCTTGTAATTATGGAAGGTAGTCTTTTGTCGAGATTTTTGTTACTCCAATGGATGGTAGCCTTGTCATTATGGACGATAGTCTGTCGTTGAGATTTCTGTTACTCCAATGGATTATAGCCTTGCAATTATGGAAGGTAGTCTGTTGTTCAGATTTTTGTTACTCCAATGGATGGTAGCCTTGTCATTATGGAAAGTTGTCTATTGTCTAGATTTTTCTTATTCCAATGGATGTTAGCCTTGTCATTATGGAAGGTAGTTGTCTTTGAGATTTCTGTTACTTCAATGGATGGTTGCCTTGTCATTATGGAAGGTAGTCTGTTGTTCAGATTTTTGTTACTCTAATGGATGATAGCCTTGTCATTATGGAAGGTAGTCTATTGTCGAGATTTTTGATTCTCCAGTAGGTGGTAGCATTGTAATTATGGAAGGTAGTCGATTGTCAAGATTTTTGTTATTCCAATGGATGGTAGGCTTGTCATTATGGAAGGTAGTCGGTTGTTCAGATTTTTGTTACTCCAATGGATGGTAGCCTTGTCATTATGGAAGGTTGTCTATTGTCTAGATTTTTGTTATTCTAATGGATGATAGCCTTGTCATTATGGAAGGTAGTTGCCTTTGGATTTCTGTTGCTCTAATTGATGGTAGCCTCGTCATTATGGAAGGTAGTCTGTTGTTCAGATTTTTGTTACTCCAATGCATGATAGCCTTGTCATTATGGAAGGTAGTCTATTGTCGAGATTTTTGATTATCCAATAGGTGGTAGCCTTGTAATTATGGAACGTAGTCGGTTGTCGAGATTTTTGATACTCCAATGGGTGGTAGCGTTGTAATTATGGAAGGTAGTCTTTTGTCGAAATTTTAGTTACTCCAATGGATAGTAGCTTTGTCATTATGGAAGGTAGTTTGTCGATGATATTTCTGTTACTCCAATGGATGGTAGCCTTGTCATTATGGAAGGTAGTCTGTTGTTTAGATTTTTGTTACTCCAATGGATGGTAGCGTTGTCATTATGGAAGGTTGTCTATTTTCTAGATTTTTTTTATTCCAATGGATGATAGCCTTTCCATTATGGAAGGTAGTTGTCTTTGAGATTTCTGTTACTTCAATGGATGGTAGCCTTGTCATTATGGAAGGTAGTCTGTTGTTTAGATTTTTGTTACTCCAATGGATGATAGCCTTGTCATTATGGAAGGTAGTCTATTGTCGAGATTTTTTATTCTCCAATAGGTGGTAGCCTTGTAATTATGGAAGGTAGTCGGTTGTCGAGATTTTTGATACTCCAATGGGTGGTAGCCTTGTAATTATGGAAGGTAGTCTTTTGTCGAGATTTTTGTTACTCCAATGGATGGTAGCCTTGTCATTATGGACGGTAGTCTGTCGTTGAGATTTCTGTTACTCCAAAGGATTATAGCCTTGTAATTATGGAAGGTAGTCTGTTGTTCAGATTTTTGTTACTCCAATGGATGGTGGCCTTGTCATTATGGAAGGTTGTCTATTGTCTAGATTTTTCTTATTCCAATGGATGTTAGCCTTGTCATTATGGAAGGTAGTTGTCTTTGAGATTTCTGTTACTTCAATGGATGGTTTCCTTGTCATTATGGAAGGTAGTCTGTTGTTCAAATTTTTTTTACTCTAATGGATGATAGCGTTGTCATTATGGAAGGTAGTCTATTATCGAGATTTTTGATTCTGCAATAGGTGGTAGCCTTGTAATTATGGAAGGTAGTCGGTTGTCAAGATTTTTGTTATTCCAATGGATGGTAGCCTTGTCATTATGGAAGGTAGTCGGTTGTTCAGATTTTTGTTACTCCAATGGATGGTAGCCTTGTCATTATGGAAGGTTGTCTATTGTCTAGATTTTTGTTATTCCAATGGATGATAGCCTTGTCATTATGGAAGGTAGTTGCCTTTGAGATTTCTGTTGCTCCAATTGATGGTAGCCTCGTCATTATGGAAGGTAGTCTGTTGTTCAGATTTTTGTTAATCCAATGGATGATAGCCTTGTCATTATGGAAGGTAGTCTATTGTCGAGATTTTTGATTCTTCAATAGGTGGTAGCCTTGTAATTATGGAAGGTAGTCGGTTGTCGATATTTTTGATACTCCAATGGGTTGTAGCCTTGTAATTATGGAAGGTAGTCTTTTGTCGAAACTTTTGTTACTCCAATGGATAGTAGCTTTGTCATTATGGAATGTAGTCTGTCGATGAGATTTCTGTTACTCCAATGGATGGTAGCCTTGTCATTATGGAAGGTAGTCTGTTGTTTAGATTTTTGTTACTCCAATGGATGGTAGCGTTGTCATTATGGAACGTTGTCTATTGTCTAGATTTTTGTTATTCCAATGGATGATAGCCTTTCCATTATGGAAGGTAGTTGACTTTGAGGTTTCTGTTATTTCAATGGATGGTAGCCTTGTCATTATGGAAGGTAGTTCGTTTTTCAGATTTTTGTTACTCCAATGAATGATAGCCTTGTCATTATGGAAGGTAGTCTATTGTCGAGATTTTTTATTCTCCAATAGGTGGTAGCCTTGTAATTACGGAAGGTAGTCGGTTGTCGAGATTTTTGATACTCTAATGGGTGGTAGCCTTTTAATTATGGAAGGTAGTCTTTTGTCGAGATTTTTGTTACTCCAATGGATGGTAGTCTTGTCATTATGGACGGTAGTCTGTCGTTGAGATTTCTATTACTCCAATGGATTATAGCCTTGTAATTATGGAAGGTAGTCTGTTGTTCAGATTTTTGTTACTCCAATGGATGGTAGCCTTGTCATTATGGAAGGTTGTCTATTGTCTAGATTTTTCTTATTCCAATGGATGTTAGCCTTGTCATTATGGAAGGTAGTTGTCTTTGAGATTTCTGTTACTTCAATGGATGGTTGCCTTGTCATTATGGAAGGTAGTCTGTTGTTCAGATTTTTGTTACTCTAATGGATGATAGGCTTGTCATTATTGAAGGTAGTCTATTATCGAGATTTTTGATTCTGCAATAGGTGGTAGCCTTGTAATTATGGAAGGTAGTCGGTTGTCAAGATTTTTGTTATTCCAATGGATGGTAGCCTTGTCATTATGGAAGGTAGACTATTGTCGAGATTTTTGATTCTCCAATAGGTGGTAGCCTTGTAATTATGGAAGGTAGTCGGTTGTCGAGATTTTTGATACTCCAATGGGTGGTAGCCTTGTAATTATGGAAGGTAGACTTTTGTCGAGATTTTTGTTACTCCAATGGATGGTAGCCTTGTCATTATGGAAGGTAGTCTGTCGTTGAGATTTCTGTTACTCCAATGGATTGTAGCCTTGTAATTATGGAAGGTAGTCTGTTGTTCAAATTTTTGTTACTCCAATGGATGGTAGCCTTGTCATTATGAAAGGTTGTCTATTGTCTAGATTTTTCTTATTCCAATGGATGTTAGCCTTGTCATTATGGAAGGTAGTTGTCTTTGAGATTTCTGTTACTTCAATGGATGGTAGCCTTGTCATTATGGAAGGTAGTCTGTTGTTCAGAATTTTGTTACTCCAATGGATGATAGCCTTGTCATTATGGAAGGTAGTCTATTGTCGAGATTTTTTATTCTCCAATAGGTGATAGCCTTGTAATTATGGAAGGTAGTCGGTTGTCGAGATTTTTGATACTCCAATGGGTGGTAGCCTTGTAATTATGGAAGGTAGTATTTTGTCGAGATTTTTGTTACTCCAATGGATGGTAGCCTTGTCATTATGGAAGGTAGTCTGTCGTTGACATTTCTGTTACTCCAATGGATAGTAGCCTTGTAATTATGGAAGGTAGTCTGTTGTTCAAATTTTTGTTACTCCAATGGATGGTAGCTTTGTCATTATGGAAGGTTGTCTATTGTCTAGATTTTTCTTATTCCAATGGATGTTAGCCTTGTCATTATGGAAGGTAGTTGTCTTTGAGATTTCTGTTACTTCAATGGATGGTTGCCTTGTCATTATGGAAGGTAGTCTATTGTTCAGATTTTTGTTACTCTAATGGATGATAGCTTTGTCATTATGGAAGGGAGTCTATTGTCGAGATTTTTGATTCTCCAATAGGTGGTAGCCTTGTAATTATGGAAGGTAGTCGGTTGTCAAGATTTTTGTTATTCCAATGGATGGTAGCCTTGTCATTATGGAAGGTAGTCGATTGTTCAGATTTTAGTTACTCCAATGGATGGTAGCGTTGTCATTATGGAAGGTTGTCTATTGTCTAGATTTTTGTTATTCTAATGGATGATAGCCTTGTCATTATGGAAGGTAGTTGCCTTTGAGATTTCTGTTGCTCCAATTGATGGTAGCCTAGTCATTATGGAAGGTAGTCTGTTGTTCATATTTTTGTTACTCCAATGGATGATAGCCTTGTCATTATGGAAAGTAGTCTATTGTCGAGATTTTTGATTCTCCAATAGGTGGTAGCCTTGTAATTATGGAAGGTAGTCGGTTGTCGAGATTTTTGATACTCCAATGGGTGGTAGCCTTGTAATTATGGAAGGTAGACTTTTGTCGAGATTTTTGTTACTCCAATGGATGGTAGCCTTGTCATTATGGAAGGTAGTCTGTCGTTGAGATTTCTGTTACTCCAATGGATTGTAGCCTTGTAATTATGGAAGGTAGTCTGTTGTTCAAATTTTTGTTACTCCAATGGATGGTAGCCTTGTCATTATGGAAGGTTGTCTATTGTCTAGATTTTTCTTATTCCAATGGATGTTAGCGTTGTCATTATGGAAGGTAGTTGTCTTTGAGATTTCTGTTACTTCAATGGATGGTAGCCTTGTCATTATGGAAGGTAGTCTGTTGTTCAGAATTTTGTTACTCCAATGGATGATAGCCTTGTCATTATGGAAGGTAGTCTATTGTCGAGATTTTTTATTCTCCAATAGGTGATAGCCTTGTAATTATGGAAGGTAGTCGGTTGTCGAGATTTTTGATACTCCAATGGGTGGTAGCCTTGTAATTATGGAAGGTAGTCTTTTGTCGAGATTTTTGTTACTCCAATGGATGGTAGCCTTGTCATTATGGAAGGTAGTCTGTCGTTGAGATTTCTGTTACTCCAATGGATAGTAGCCTTGTAATTATGGAAGGTAGTCTGTTGTTCAAATTTTTGTTACTCCAATGGATGGTAGCTTTGTCATTATGGAAGGTTGTCTATTGTCTAGATTTTTCTTATTCCAATGGATGTTAGCCTTGTCATTATGGAAGGTAGTTGTCTTTGAGATTTCTGTTACTTCAATGGATGGTTGCCTTGTCATTATGGAAGGTAGTCTGTTGTTCAGATTTTTGTTACTCTAATGGATGATAGCCTTGTCATTATGGAAGGTAGTCTATTGTCGATATTTTTGATTCTCCAATAGGTGGTAGCCTTGTAATTATGGAAGGTATTCGGTTGTCAAGATTTTTGTTATTCCAATGGATGGTAGCCTTGTCATTATGGAAGGTAGTCGATTGTTCAGATTTTAGTTACTCCAATGGATGGTAGCCTTGTCATTATGGAAGGTTGTCTATTGTCTAGATTTTTGTTATTCTAATGGATGATAGCCTTGTCATTATGGAAGGTAGTTGTCTTTGAGATTTCTGTTACTTCAATGGATGGTTGCCTTGTCATTATGGAAGGTAGTCTATTGTTCAGATTTTTGTTACTCTAATGGATGATAGCTTTGTCATTATGGAAGGGAGTCTATTGTCGAGATTTTTGATTCTCCAATAGGTGGTAGCCTTGTAATTATGGAAGGTAGTCGGTTGTCAAGATTTTTGTTATTCCAATGGATGGTAGCCTTGTCATTATGGAAGGTAGTCGATTGTTCAGATTTTAGTTACTCCAATGGATGGTAGCGTTGTCATTATGGAAGGTTGTCTATTGTCTAGATTTTTGTTATTCTAATGGATGATAACCTTGTCATTATGGAAGGTAGTTGCCTTTGAGATTTCTGTTGCTCCAATTGATGGTAGCCTAGTCATTATGGAAGGTAGTCTGTTGTTCATATTTTTGTTACTCCAATGGATGATAGCCTTGTCATTATGGAAGGTAGTCTATTGTCGAGATTTTTGATTCTCCAATAGGTGGTAGCCTTGTAATTATGGAAGGTAGTCGGTTGTCGAGATTTTTGATACTCCAATGGGTGGTAGCCTTGTAATTATGGAAGGTAGACTTTTGTCGAGATTTTTGTTACTCCAATGGATGGTAGCCTTGTCATTATGGAAGGTAGTCTGTCATTGACATTTCTGTTACTCCAATGGATAGTAGCCTTGTAATTATGGAAGGTAGTCTGTTGTTCAAATTTTTGTTACTCCAATGGATGGTAGCTTTGTCATTATGGAAGGTTGTCTATTGTCTAGATTTTTCTTATTCCAATGGATGTTAGCCTTGTCATTATGGAAGGTAGTTGTCTTTGAGATTTCTGTTACTTCAATGGATGGTTGCCTTGTCATTATGGAAGGTAGTCTATTGTTCAGATTTTTGTTACTCTAATGGATGATAGCTTTGTCATTATGGAAGGGAGTCTATTGTCGAGATTTTTGATTCTCCAATAGGTGGTAGCCTTGTAATTATGGAAGGTAGTCGGTTGTCAAGATTTTTGTTATTCCAATGGATGGTAGGCTTGTCATTATGGAAGGTAGTCGATTGTTCAGATTTTAGTTACTCCAATGGATGGTAGCGTTGTCATTATGGAAGGTTGTCTATTGTCTAGATTTTTGTTATTCTAATGGATGATAGCCTTGTCATTATGGAAGGTAGTTGCCTTTGAGATTTCTGTTGCTCCAATTGATGGTAGCCTAGTCATTATGGAAGGTAGTCTGTTGTTCATATTTTTGTTACTCCAATGGATGATAGCCTTGTCATTATGGAAGGTAGTCTATTGTCGAGATTTTTGATTCTCCAATAGGTGGTAGCCTTGTAATTATGGAAGGTAGTCGGTTGTCGAGATTTTTGATACTCCAATGGGTGGTAGCCTTGTAATTATGGAAGGTAGACTTTTGTCTAGATTTTTGTTACTCCAATGGATGGTAGCCTTGTCATTATGGAAGGTAGTCTGTCGTTGAGATTTCTGTTACTCCAATGGATTGTAGCCTTGTAATTATGGAAGGTAGTCTGTTGTTCAAATTTTTGTTACTCCAATGGATGGTAGCCTTGTCATTATGGAAGGTTGTCTATTGTCTAGATTTTTCTTATTCCAATGGATGTTAGCCTTGTCATTATGGAAGGTAGTTGTCTTTGAGATTTCTGTTACTTCAATGGATGGTAGCCTTGTCATTATGGAAGGTAGTCTGTTGTTCAGAATTTTGTTACTCCAATGGATGATAGCCTTGTCATTATGGAAGGTAGTCTATTGTCGAGATTTTTTATTCTCCAATAGGTGATAGCCTTGTAATTATGGAAGGTAGTCGGTTGTCGAGATTTTTGATACTCCAATGGGTGGTAGCCTTGTAATTATGGAAGGTAGTCTTTTGTCGAGATTTTTGTTACTCCAATGGATGGTAGCCTTGTCATTATGGAAGGTAGTCTGTCGTTGAGATTTCTGTTACTCCAATGGATAGTAGCCTTGTAATTATGGAAGGTAGTCTGTTGTTCAAATTTTTGTTACTCCAATGGATGGTAGCTTTGTCATTATGGAAGGTTGTCTATTGTCTAGATTTTTCTTATTCCAATGGATGTTAGCCTTGTCATTATGGAAGGTAGTTGTCTTTGAGATTTCTGTTACTTCAATGGATGGTTGCCTTGTCATTATGGAAGGTAGTCTGTTGTTCAGATTTTTGTTACTCTAATGGATGATAGCCTTGTCATTATGGAAGGTAGTCTATTGTCGATATTTTTGATTCTCCAATGGGTGGTAGCCTTGTAATTATGGAAGGTAGTCTTTTGTCGAGATTTTTGTTACTCCAATGGATGGTAGCCTTGTCATTATGGAAGGTTGTCTATTGTCTAGATTTTTGTTATTCTAATGGATGATAGCCTTGTCATTATGGAAGGTAGTTGTCTTTGAGATTTCTGTTACTTCAATGGATGGTTGCCTTGTCATTATGGAAGGTAGTCTATTGTTCAGATTTTTGTTACTCTAATGGATGATAGCTTTGTCATTATGGAAGGGAGTCTATTGTCGAGATTTTTGATTCTCCAATAGGTGGTAGCCTTGTAATTATGGAAGGTAGTCGGTTGTCAAGATTTTTGTTATTCCAATGGATGGTAGCCTTGTCATTATGGAAGGTAGTCGATTGTTCAGATTTTAGTTACTCCAATGGATGGTAGCGTTGTCATTATGGAAGGTTGTCTATTGTCTAGATTTTTGTTATTCTAATGGATGATAGCCTTGTCATTATGGAAGGTAGTTGCCTTTGAGATTTCTGTTGCTCCAATTGATGGTAGCCTAGTCATTATGGAAGGTAGTCTGTTGTTCATATTTTTGTTACTCCAATGGATGATAGCCTTGTCATTATGGAAGGTAGACTATTGTCGAGATTTTTGATTCTCCAATAGGTGGTAGCCTTGTAATTATGGAAGGTAGTCGGTTGTCGAGATTTTTGATACTCCAATGGGTGGTAGCCTTGTAATTATGGAAGGTAGACTTTTGTCGAGATTTTTGTTACTCCAATGGATGGTAGCCTTGTCATTATGGAAGGTAGTCTGTCGTTGAGATTTCTGTTACTCCAATGGATTGTAGCCTTGTAATTATGGAAGGTAGTCTGTTGTTCAAATTTTTGTTACTCCAATGGATGGTAGCCTTGTCATTATGGAAGGTTGTCTATTGTCTAGATTTTTCTTATTCCAATGGATGTTAGCCTTGTCATTATGGAAGGTAGTTGTCTTTGAGATTTCTGTTACTTCAATGGATGGTAGCCTTGTCATTATGGAAGGTAGTCTGTTGTTCAGAATTTTGTTACTCCAATGGATGATAGCCTTGTCATTATGGAAGGTAGTCTATTGTCAAGATTTTTTATTCTCCAATAGGTGATAGCCTTGTAATTATGGAAGGTAGTCGGTTGTCGAGATTTTTGATACTCCAATGGGTGGTAGCCTTGTAATTATGGAAGGTAGTCTTTTGTCGAGATTTTTGTTACTCCAATGGATGGTAGCCTTGTCATTATGGAAGGTAGTCTGTCGTTGAGATTTCTGTTACTCCAATGGATAGTAGCCTTGTAATTATGGAAGGTAGTCTGTTGTTTAGATTTTTGTTACTCCAATGGATGGTAGCTTTGTCATTATGGAAGGTTGTCTATTGTCTAGATTTTTCTTATTCCAATGGATGTTAGCCTTGTCATTATGGAAGGTAGTTGTCTTTGAGATTTCTGTTACTTCAATGGATGGTTGCCTTGTCATTATGGAAGGTAGTCTGTTGTTCAGATTTTTGTTACTCTAATGGATGATAGCCTTGTCATTATGGAAGGTAGTCTATTGTCGATATTTTTGATTCTCCAATAGGTGGTAGCCTTGTAATTATGGAAGGTAGTCGGTTGTCAAGATTTTTGTTATTCCAATGGATGGTAGCCTTGTCATTATGGAAGGTAGTCGATTGTTCAGATTTTAGTTACTCCAATGGATGGTAGCCTTGTCATTATGGAAGGTTGTCTATTGTCTAGATTTTTGTTATTCTAATGGATGATAGCCTTGTCATTATGGAAGGTAGTTTCCTTTGAGATTTATGTTGCTCCAATTGATGGTAGCCTAGTCATTATGGAAGGTAGTCTGTTGTTCATATTTTTGTTACTCCAATGGATGATAGCCTTGTCATTATGGAAGGTAGTCTATTGTCGAGATTTTTGATTCTCCAATAGGTGGTAGCCTTGTAATTATGGAAGGTAGTCGGTTGTCGAGATCTTTGATACTCCAATGGGTGGTAGCCTTGTAATTATGGAAGGTAGTCTTTTGTCGAGATTTTTGTTACTCCAATGGATGGTAGCCTTGTCATTATGGAAGGTAGTCTGTCGTTGAGATTTCTGTTACTCCAATGGATTGTAGCCTTGTAATTATGGAAGGTAGTCTGTTGTTCAAATTTTTGTTACTCCAATGGATGGTAGCCTTGTCATTATGGAAGGTTGTCTATTGTCTAGATTTTTCTTATTCCAATGGATGTTAGCCTTGTCATTATGGAAGGTAGTTGTCTTTGAGATTTCTGTTACTTCAATGGATGGTTGCCTTGTCATTATGGAAGGTAGTCTGTTGTTCAGATTTTTGTTACTCTAATGGATGATAGCCTTGTCATTATGGAAGGTAGTCTATTGTCGAGATTTTTGATTCTCCAATAGGTGGTAGCCTTGTAATTATGGAAGGTAGTCGGTTGTCAAGATTTTTGTTATTCCAATGGATGGTAGCCTTGTCATTATGGAAGGTAGTCGGTTGTTTAGATTTTTGTTACTCCAATGGATGGTAGCCTTGTCTTTATGGAAGGTTGTCTATTGTCTAGATTTTTGTTATTCTAATGGATGGTAGCCTCGTCATTATGGAAGGTAGTCTGTTGTTCAGATTTTTGTTACTCCAATGGATGATAGCCTTGTCATTATGGAAGGTAGTCTATTGTCGAGATTTTTTATTCTCCAATAGGTGGTAGCCTTGTAATTATGGAAGGTAGTCGGTTGTCGAGATTTTTGATACTCCAATGGGTGGTAGCCTTGTAATTATGGAAGGTAGTCAGTTGTCAAGAATTTTGTTATTTCAATGGATGGTAGCGTTGTCATTATGGAAGGTAGTCTGTAGATGAGATTTCTGTTACTCCAATGGATGGTAGCCTTGTAATTATGGAAGGTAGTCTGTTGTTTAGATTTTTGTTACTCCAATGGATGGTAGCGTTGTCATTATGGAAGGTTTTCTATTGTCTAGATTTTTGTTATTCCAATGGATGATAGCCTTGTCATTATGGAAGGTAGTTGTCTTTGAGATTTCTATTACTTCAATGGATGATAGCCTTGTCATTATGGAAGGTTGTTTGTTGTTTAGATTTTTGTTACTCCAATGGATGATAGCCTTGTCATTATGGAAGGTTGTCTATTGTCGAGATTTTTGATTCTCCAATAGGTGGTAGCCTTGTAATTATGGAAGGTAGTCGGTTGTCGAGATTTTTGATACTCCAATGGGTGGAAGCCTTGTAATTATGGAAGGTAGTCTTTTGTCGAGATTTTTGTTACTTCAATGGATGGTAGCCTTGTCATTATGGAAGGTATTCTGTCGTTGAGATTTCTGTTACTCCAATGGATTGTAGCCTTGTCATTATGGAAGGTAGTCTGTTGTTCAGATTTTTGTTACTCCAATGGATGGTAGCCTTGTCATTATGGAAGGTTGTCTATTTTCTAGATTTTTGTTATTCCAATGGATGATAAACTTGTCATTATTGAAGGTAGTTGTCTTTGAGATTTCTGTTACTTCAATGGATGGTAGCCTTGTCATTATGGAAGGTAGTCTGTTGTTCAGATTTTTGTTACTCCAATGGATGATAGCCTTGTCATTATGGAAGGTAGTCTGTTGTCAAGATTTTTGATACTCCAATGGGTGGTAGCCTTGTAATTATCGAAGGTAGTCTTTTGTCGAGATATTTGTTACTCCAATGGATGGTAGCCTTGTAATTATGGAAGGTAGTCTTTTGTCGAGATTTTTGTTACTCGAATGGATGGTACCCTTGTCATTATGGAAGGTATTCTGTCGTTGAGATTTCTGTTACTTCAATGTATGGTAGCCTTGTCATTATGGAAGGTAGTCTGTTGTTCAGATTTTTGTTACTCCAATGGATGATAGCCTTGTCATTGTGGAAGGTAGTCTGTTGTCAAGATTTTTGATACTCCAATGGGTGGTAGCCTTGTAATTATGGAATGTAGTCTTTTTTCGAGATTTTTGTTACTCCAATGGATGGTAGCCTTGTCATTATGGAAGGTAGTCTGTCGTTGAGATTTCTGTTACTCCAATGGATTGTAGCCTTCTCATTATGGAAGGTAGTCTGTTGTTCAAATTTTTGTTACTCCAATGGATGGTAGCCTTGTCATTATGGAAGGTTGTCTATTGTCTAGATTTTTGTTATTCCAATGGATGATAGCCTTGTCATTATGGAAGGTAGTCTATTGTTCGTATTTTTATTACTCCAATGGATGATAGCCTTGTCATTATGGAAGGTAGTCTATTGTCGAGATTTTTGATTCTACAATAGGTGGTAGCCTTGTAATTATGGAAGGTAGTCGGTTGTCGAGATTTTGGTTACTCCAATGGATGGTAGCCTTGTCATTATGGAAGGTAGTCTGTCGTTGAGATTTCTGTTACTCCAATGGATTGTAGCCTTGTAATTATGGAAGGTAGTCTGTTGTTCAGATTTTTGTTACTCCAATGGATTGTAGCCTTGTCATTATGGAAGGTTGTCTATTGTCTAGATTTTTCTTATTCCAATGGATGATAGCCTTGTCATTATGGAAGGTAGTTGTCTTTGAGATTTTCGTTACTTCAATGGATGGTAGCCTTGTCATTATGGAAGGTAGTCTGTTGTTCAGATTTTTGTTACTCTAATGGATAATAGCCTTGTCATTATGGAAGGTAGTCTATTGTCGAGATTTTTGATTCTCCAATAGGTGGTAGCCTTGTAATTATGGAAGGTAGTCGGTTGTCAAGATTTTTGTTACTCCAATGGATGGTAGCCTTGTCATTATGGAAGGTAGTCGGTTGTTCAGAATTTTGTTACTCCAATGGATGGTAGCCTTGTCATTATGGAAGGTTGTCTATTGTCTAGATTTTTTTTATTCCAGTGGATGATATCCTTGTCATTATGGAATGTAGTTGCCTTTGAGATTTCTGTTGCTCCAATTGATGGTAGCCTTGTCATTATGGAAGGTAGTCTGTTGTTTAGATTTTTGTTACTCCAATGCATGATAGCCTTTTCATTATGGAAGGTAGTCTATTGTCGAGATTTTTGATTATACAATAGGTGGTAGCCTTGTAATTATGGAAGGTAGTCGGTTGTCGAGATTTTTGATACTCCAATGGGTGGTAGCCTTGTAATTATGGAAGGTAGTCTTTTGTCGAAATTTTTGTTACTGCAATGGATAGTAGCTTTGTCATTATGGAAGGTAGTCTATCGATGAGATTTCTGTTACTCCAATGGATGGTAGCCTTGTCATTATGGAAGGTAGTCTGTTGTTTAGATTTTTGTTACTCCAATGGATGGTAGCGTTGTCATTATTGAAGGTTGTCTATTGTCTAGATTTTTTTTATTCCAATGGATGATAGCCTTTCCATTATGGAAGGTAGTTGTCTTTGAGATTTCTGTTACTTCAATGGATGGTAGCCTTGTCATTATGGAAGGTAGTCTGTTGTTCAGATTTTTGTTACTCCAATGGATGATAGCCTTGTCATTGTGGAAGGTAGTCTGTTGTCAAGATTTTTGATACTCCAATGGGTGGTAGCCTTGTAATTATGGAAGGTAGTCTTTTTTCGAGATTTTTGTTACTCCAATGGATGGTAGCCTTGTCATTATGGAAGGTAGTCTGTCGTTGAGATTTCTATTACTCCAATGGATTGTAGCCTTCTCATTATGGAAGGTAGTCTGTTGTTCAAATTTTTGTTACTCCAATGGATGGTAGCCTTGTCATTATGGAAGGTTGTCTATTGTCTAGATTTTTGTTATTCCAATGGATGATAGCCTTGTCATTATGGAAGGTAGTCTGTTGTTCGGATTTTTATTACTCCAATGGATGATAGCCTTGTCATTATGGAAGGTAGTCTATTGTCGAGATTTTTGATTCTACAATAGGTGGTAGCCTTGTAATTATGGAAGGTAGTCGGTTGTCGAGATTTTGGTTACTCCAATGGATGGTAGCCTTGTCATTATGGAAGGTAGTCTGTCGTTGAGATTTCTGTTACTCCAATGGATTGTAGCCTTGTAATTATGGAAGGTAGTCTGTTGTTCAGATTTTTGTTACTCCAATGGATTGTAGCCTTGTCATTATGGAAGGTTGTCTATTGTCTAGATTTTTCTTATTCCAATGGATGATAGCCTTGTCATTATGGAAGGTAGTTGTCTTTGAGATTTCTGTTACTTCAATGGATGGTAGCCTTGTCATTATGGAAGGTAGTCTGTTGTTCAGATTTTTGTTACTCTAATGGATAATAGCCTTGTCATTATGGAAGGTAGTCTATTGTCGAGATTTTTGATTCTCCAATAGGTGGTAGCCTTGTAATTATGGAAGGTAGTCAGTTGTCAAGATTTTTGTTACTCCAATGGATGGTAGCCTTGTCATTATGGAAGGTAGTCGGTTGTTCAGAATTTTGTTACTCCAATGGATGGTAGCCTTGTCATTATGGAAGGTTGTCTATTGTCTAGATTTTTGTTATTCCAATGGATGATATCCTTGTCATTATGGAATGTAGTTTCCTTTGAGATTTCTGTTGCTCCAATTGATGGTAGCCTTGTCATTATGGAAGGTAGTCTGTTGTTCAGATTTTTTTTACTCCAATGCATGATAGCCTTTTCATTATGGAAGGTAGTCTATTGTCGAGATTTTTGATTATCCAATAGGTGGTAGCCTTGTAATTATGGAAGGTAGTCGGTTGTCGAGATTTTTGATACTCCAATGGGTGGTAGCCTTGTAATTATGGAAGGTAGTCTATTGTCGAAATTTTTGTTACTGCAATGGATAGTAGCTTTGTCATTATGGAAGGTAGTTTATCGATGAGATTTCTGTTACTCCAATGGATGGTAGCCTTGTCATTATGGAAGGTAGTCTGTTGTTTAGATTTTTGTTACTCCAATGGATGGTAGCCTTGTCATTATGGAAGGTTGTCTATTGTCTAGATTTTTGTTATTCCATTGGATGATAGCCTTGTCATTATGGAAGGTAGTTGTCCTTGAGATTTCTGTTACTTCAATGGATGGTAGCCTTGCCATTATGGAAGGTAGTCTGTTGTTCGGATTTTTATTACTCCAATGGATGATAGCCTTGTCATTATGGAAGGTAGTCTATTGTCGAGATTTTTGATTCTCCAATAGGTGGTAGCCTTGTAATTATGGAAGGTAGTCGGTTGTCGAGATTTTGGTTACTCCAATGGATGGTAGCCTTGTCATTATGGAAGGTAGTCTGTCGTTGAAATTTCTGTTACTCCAATGGATTGTAGCCTTGTAATTATGGAAGGTAGTCTGTTGTTCAGATTTTTGTTACTCCAATGGATGGTAGCCTTGTCATTATGGAAGGTTGTCTATTGTCTAGATTTTTCTTATTCCAATGGATGACAGACTTATCATTATGGAAGGTAGTTGTCTTTGAGATTTCTGTTACTTTAATGGATGGTAGCCTTGTCATTATGGAAGGTAGTCTGTTGTTCAGATTTTTGTTACTCTAATGGATGATAGCCTTGTCATTATGGAAGGTAGTCTGTTGTTCAGATTTTTGTTACTCTAATGGATGATAGCCTTGTCATTATGGAAGGTAGTCTATTGTCGAGATTTTTGATTCTCCAATAGGTGGTAGCCTTGTAATTATGGAAGGTAGTCCATTGTCAAGATTTTTGTTATTCCAATGGATGGTAGGCTTTTCATTATGGAAGGTAGTCGGTTGTTCAGATTTTTGTTACTCCAATGGATGGTAGCCTTGTCATTATGGAAGGTAGTTGTCTTTGAGATTTCTGTTACTTCAATGGATGGTAGCCTTGTCATTATGGAAGGTAGTCAGTTGTTCGGATTTTTATTACTCCAATGGATGATAGCCTTGTCATTATGGAAGGTAGTCTATTGTCGAGATTTTTGATTCTACACTAGGTGGTAGCCTTGTAATTATGGAAGGTAGTCGGTTGTCGAGATTTTGGTTACTCCAATGGATGGTAGCCTTGTCATTATGGAAGGTAGTCTGTCGTTGAGATTTCTGTTACTCCAATGGATTGTAGCCTTGTAATTATGGAAGGTAGTCTGTTGTTCAGATTTTTGTTACTCCAATGGATTGTAGCCTTGTCATTATGGAAGGTTGTCTATTGTCTAGATTTTTCTTATTCCAATGGATGATAGCCTTGTCATTATGGAAGGTAGTTGTCTTTGAGATTTCTGTTACTTCAATGGATGGTAGCCTTGTCATTATGGAAGGTAGTATGTTGTTCAGATTTTTGTTACTCTAATGGATAATAGCCTTGTCATTATGGAAGGTAGTCTATTGTCGAGATTTTTGATTCTCCAATAGGTGGTAGCCATGTAATTATGGAAGGTAGTCAGTTGTCAAGATTTTTGTTACTCCAATGGATGGTAGCCTTGTCATTATGGAAGGTAGTCGGTTGTTCAGAATTTTGTTACTCCAATGGATGGTAGCCTTGTCATTATGGAAGGTTGTCTATTGTCTAGATTTTTGTTATTCCAATGGATGATATCCTTGTCATTATGGAATGTAGTTTCCTTTGAGATTTCTGTTGCTCCAATTGATGGTAGCCTTGTCATTATGGAAGGTAGTCTGTTGTTCAGATTTTTTTTACTCCAATGCATGATAGCCTTTTCATTATGGAAGGTAGTCTATTGTTGAGATTTTTGATTATCCAATAGGTGGTAGCCTTGTAATTATGGAAGGTAGTCGGTTGTCGAGATTTTTGATACTCCAATGGGTGGTAGCCTTGTAATTATGGAAGGTAGTCTATTGTCGAAATTTTTGTTACTGCAATGGATAGTAGCTTTGTCATTATGGAAGGTAGTTTATCGATGAGATTTCTGTTACTCCAATGGATGGTAGCCTTGTCATTATGGAAGGTAGTTTGTTGTTTAGATTTTTGTTACTCCAATGGATGGTAGCCTTGTCATTATGGAAGGTTGTCTATTGTCTAGATTTTTGTTATTCCATTGGATGATAGCCTTGTCATTATGGAAGGTAGTTGTCCTTGAGATTTCTGTTACTTCAATGGATGGTAGCCTTGCCATTATGGAAGGTAGTCTGTTGTTCGGATTTTTATTACTCCAATGGATGATAGCCTTGTCATTATGGAAGGTAGTCTATTGTCGAGATTTTTGATTCTCCAATAGGTGGTAGCCTTGTAATTATGGAAGGTAGTCGGTTGTCGAGATTTTGGTTACTCCAATGGATGGTAGCCTTGTCATTATGGAAGGTAGTCTGTCGTTGAAATTTCTGTTACTCCAATGGATTGTAGCCTTGTAATTATGGAAGGTAGTCTGTTGTTCAGATTTTTGTTACTCCAATGGATGGTAGCCTTGTCATTATGGAAGGTTGTCTATTGTCTAGATTTTTCTTATTCCAATGGATGACAGCCTTATCATTATGGAAGGTAGTTGTCTTTGAGATTTCTGTTACTTTAATGGATGGTAGCCTTGTCATTATGGAAGGTAGTATGTTGTTCAGATTTTTGTTACTCTAATGGATGATAGCCTTGTCATTATGGAAGGTAGTCTGTTGTTCATATTTTTGTTACTCTAATGGATGATAGCCTTGTCATTATGGAAGGTAGTCTATTGTCGAGATTTTTGATTCTCCAATAGGTGGTAGCCTTGTAATTATGGAAGGTAGTCGATTGTCAAGATTTTTGTTATTCCAATGGATGGTAGGCTTTTCATTATGGAATGTAGTCGGTTGTTCAGATTTTTGTTACTCCAATGGATGGTAGCCTTGTCATTATGGAAGGTAGTTGTCTTTGAGATTTCTGTTACTTCAATGGATGGTAGCCTTGTCATTATGGAAGGTAGTCAGTTGTTCGGATTTTTATTACTCCAATGGATGATAACCTTGTCATTATGGAAGGTAGTCTATTGTGGAGATTTTTGATTCTCCAATAGGTGGTAGCCTTGTAATTATTGAAGGTAGTCGGTTGTCGAGATTTTGGTTACTCCAATGGATGGTAGCCTTGTCATTATGGAAGGTAGTCTGTCGTTGAGATTTCTATTACTCCAATGGATTGTAGCCTTGTAATTATGGAAGGTAGTCTGTTGTTCAGATTTTTGTTACTCCAATGGATGGTAGCCTTGTCATTATGGAAGGTTGTCTATTGTCTAGATTTTTCTTATTCCAATGGATGACAGCCTTGTCATTATGGAAGGTAGTTTTCTTTGAGATTTCTGTTACTTCAATGGATGGTAGCCTTGTCATTATGGAACGTAGTCTGTTGTTCAGATTTTTGTTACTCTAATGGATGATAGCCTTGTAATTATGGAAGGTAGTCTGTTGTTCAGATTTTTGTTACTCTAATGGATGATAGCCTTGTCATTATGGAAGGTAGTCTATTGTCGAGATTTTTGATTCTCCAATAGGTGGTAGCCTTGTAATTATGGAAGGTAGTCGGTTGTCAAGATTTTTGTTATTCCAATGGATGGTAGGCTTTTCATTGTGGAAGGTAGTCGGTTGTTCAGATTTTTGTTACTCCAATGGATGGTAGCCTTGTCATTATGGAAGGTAGTTGTCTTTGAGATTTCTGTTACTTCAATGGATGGTAGCCTTGTCATTATGGAAGGTAATCTGTTGTTCAGATTTTTATTACTCCAATGGATGATAACCTTGTCATTATGGAAGGTAGTCTATTGTCGAGATTTTTGATTCTCCAATAGGTGGTAGCCTTGTAATTATTGAAGGTAGTCAGTTGTCGAGATTTTGGTTACTCCAATGGATGGTAGCCTTGTCATTATGGAAGGTAGTCTGTCGTTGAGATTTCTATTACTCCAATGGATTGTAGCCTTGTAATTATGGAAGGTAGTCTGTTGTTCAGATTTTTGTTACTCCAATGGATGGTAGCCTTGTCATTATGGAAGGTTGTCTATTGTCTAGATTTTTCTTATTCCAATGGATGACAGCCTTATCATTATGGAAGGTAGTTGTCTTTGAGATTTCTGTTACTTTAATGGATGATAGCCTTGTCATTATGGAAGGTAGTTTGTTGTTCAGATTTTTGTTACTCTAATGGATGATAGCCTTGTAATTATGGAAGGTAGTCTGTTGTTCAGATTTTTGTTACTCTAATGGATGATAGCCTTGTCATTATGGAAGGTAGTCTATTGTCGAGATTTTTGATTCTCCAATAGGTGGTAGCCTTGTAATTATGGAAGGTAGTCGGTTGTCAAGATTTTTGTTATTCCAATGGATGGTAGGCTTTTCATTATGGAAGGTAGTCGGTTGTTCAAATTTTTGTTACTCCAATGGATGGTAGCCTTGTCATTATGGAAGGTAGTTGTCTTTGAGATTTCTGTTACTTCAATGGATGGTAGCCTTGTCATTATGGAAGGTAGTCTGTTGTTCGGATTTTTATTACTCCAATGGATGATAACCTTGTCATTATGGAAGGTAGTCTATTGTCGAGATTTTTGATTCTCCAATAGGTGGTAGCCTTGTAATTATTGAAGGTAGTCGGTTTTCGAGATTTTGGTTACTCCAATGGATGGTAGCCTTGTCATTATGGAAGGTAGTTTGTCGTTTAGATTTCTATTACTCCAATGGATTGTAGCCTTGTAATTATGGAAGGTAGTCTGTTGTTCAGATTTTTGTTACTCCAATGGATGGTAGCCTTGTCATTATGGAAGGTTGTCTATTGTCTAGATTTTTCTTATTCCAATGGATGACAGCCTTGTCATTATGGAAGGTAGTTGTCTTTGAGATTTCTGTTACTTCAATGGATGGTAGCCTTGTCATTATGGAAGGTAGTCTGTTGTTCAGATTTTTGTTACTCTAATGGATGATAGCCTTGTAATTATGGAAGGTAGTCTATTGTCAAGATTTTTGATTCTCCAATAGGTGGTAGCCTTGTAATTATGGAAGGTAGTCGGTTGTCAAGATTTTTGTTATTCCAATGGATGGTAGGCTTTTCATTATGGAAGGTAGTCGGTTGTTCAGATTTTTGTTACTCCAATGGATGGTAGCCTTGTTATTATGGAAGGTTGTCTATTGTCTAGATTTTTGTTATTCCAATGGATGATATCCTTGTCATTATGGAATGTAGTTGCCTTTGAGATTTCTGTTGCTCCAATTGATGGTAGCCTTGTCATTATGGAAGGTAGTCTGTTGTTCAGATTTTTGTTACTCCAATGGATGATAGCCTTGTCATTATGGAAGGTAGTCTATTTTCGAGATTTTTTATTCTCCAATAGGTGGTAGCCTTGTAATTATGGAAGGTAGTCGGTTGTCGAGATTTTTGATACTCCAATGGGTGGTAGCCTTGTAATTATGGAAGGTAGTCTTTTGTCGAGATTTTTGTTACTCCAATGGATGGTAGCCTTGTCATTATGGACGATAGTCTGTCGTTGAGATTTCTGTTACTCCAATGGATTATAGCCTTGCAATTATGGAAGGTAGTCTGTTGTTCAGATTTTTGTTACTCCAATGGATGGTAGCCTTGTCATTATGGAAACTTGTCTATTGTCTAGATTTTTCTTATTCCAATGGATGTTAGCCTTGTCATTATGGAAGGTAGTTGTCTTTGAGATTTCTGTTACTTCAATGGATGGTTGCCTTGTCATTATGGAAGGTAGTCTGTTGTTCAGATTTTTGTTACTCTAATGGATGATAGCCTTGTCATTATGGAAGGTAGTCTATTGTCGAGATTTTTGATTCTCCAGTAGGTGGTAGCATTGTAATTATGGAAGGTAGTCGATTGTCAAGATTTTTGTTATTCCAATGGATGGTAGGCTTGTCATTATGGAAGGTAGTCGGTTGTTCAGATTTTTGTTACTCCAATGGATGGTAGCCTTGTCATTATGGAAGGTTGTCTATTGTCTAGATTTTTGTTATTCTAATGGATGATAGCCTTGTCATTATGGAAGGTAGTTGCCTTTGAGATTTCTGTTGCTCTAATTGATGGTAGCCTCGTCATTATGGAAGGTAGTCTGTTGTTCAGATTTTTGTTACTCCAATGCATGATAGCCTTGTCATTATGGAAGGTAGTCTATTGTCGAGATTTTTGATTATCCAATAGGTGGTAGCCTTGTAATTATGGAACGTAGTCGGTTGTCGAGATTTTTGATACTCCAATGGGTGGTAGCCTTGTAATTATGGAAGGTAGTCTTTTGTCGAAATTTTAGTTACTCCAATGGATAGTAGCTTTGTCATTATGGAAGGTAGTTTGTCGATGATATTTCTGTTACTCCAATGGATGGTAGCCTTGTCATTATGGAAGGTAGTCTGTTGTTTAGATTTTTGTTACTCCAATGGATGGTAGCGTTGTCATTATGGAAGGTTGTCTATTTTCTAGATTTTTTTTATTCCAATGGATGATAGCCTTTCCATTATGGAAGGTAGTTGTCTTTGAGATTTCTGTTACTTCAATGGATGGTAGCCTTGTCATTATGGAAGGTAGTCTGTTGTTTAGATTTTTGTTACTCCAATGGATGATAGCCTTGTCATTATGGAAGGTAGTCTATTGTCGAGATTTTTTATTCTCCAATAGGTGGTAGCCTTGTAATTATGGAAGGTAGTCGGTTGTCGAGATTTTTGATACTCCAATGGGTGGTAGCCTTGTAATTATGGAAGGTAGTCTTTTGTCGAGATTTTTGTTACTCCAATGGATGGTAGCCTTGTCATTATGGACGGTAGTCTGTCGTTGAGATTTCTGTTACTCCAAAGGATTATAGCCTTGTAATTATGGAAGGTAGTCTGTTGTTCAGATTTTTGTTACTCCAATGGATGGTAGCCTTGTCATTATGGAAGGTTGTCTATTGTCTAGATTTTTCTTATTCCAATGGATGTTAGCCTTGTCATTATGGAAGGTAGTTGTCTTTGAGATTTCTGTTACTTCAATGGATGGTTTCCTTGTCATTATGGAAGGTAGTCTGTTGTTCAAATTTTTTTTACTCTAATGGATGATAGCGTTGTCATTATGGAAGGTAGTCTATTATCGAGATTTTTGATTCTGCAATAGGTGGTAGCCTTGTAATTATGGAAGGTAGTCGGTTGTCAAGATTTTTGTTATTCCAATGGATGGTAGCCTTGTCATTATGGAAGGTAGTCGGTTGTTCATATTTTTGTTACTCCAATGGATGGTAGCCTTGTCATTATGGAAGGTTGTCTATTGTCTAGATTTTTGTTATTCCAATGGATGATAGCCTTGTCATTATGGAAGGTAGTTGCCTTTGAGATTTCTGTTGCTCCAATTGATGGTAGCCTTGTCATTATGGAAGGTAGTCTGTTGTTCATATTTTTGTTACTCCAATGGATGATAGCCTTGTCATTATGGAAGGTAGTCTATTTTCGAGATTTTTGATTCTCCAATAGGTGGTAGCCTTGTAATTATGGAAGGTAGTCGGATGTCGATATTTTTGATACTCCAATGGGTGGTAGCCTTGTAATTATGGAAGGTAGTCTTTTGTCGAAATTTTTGTTACTCCAATGGATAATAGCTTTGTCATTATGGAAGGTAGTCTGTCGATGAGATTTCTGTTACTCCAATGGATGGTAGCCTTGTCATTATGGAAGGTAGTCTGTTGTTTAGATTTTTGTTACTCCAATGGATGGTAGCGTTGTCATTATGGAAGGTTGTCTATTGTCTAGATTTTTGTTATTCCAATGGATGATAGCCTTTCCATTATGGAAGGTAGTTGTCTTTGAGATTTCTGTTACTTCAATGGATGGTAGCCTTGTCATTATGGAAGGTAGTCTGTTGTTCAGATTTTTGTTACTCCAATGGATGATAGCCTTGTCATTATGGAAGGTAGTCTATTGTCGAGATTTTTTATTCTCCAATAGGTGGTAGCCTTGTAATTATGGAAGGTAGTCGGTTGTCGAGATTTTTGATACTCCAATGGGTGGTAGCCTTGTAATTATGGAAGGTAGTCTTTTTTCGAGATTTTTGTTACTCCAATGGATGGTAGCCTTGTCATTATGGACGGTAGTCTGTCGTTGAGATTTCTGTTACTCCAATGGATTATAGCCTTGTAATTATGGAAGGTAGTCTGTTGTTCAAATTTTTGTTCCTCCAATGGATGGTAGCCTTGTCGTTATGGAAGGTTATCTATTGTCTAGATTTTTCTTATTCCAATGGATGTTAGCCTTGTCATTATGGAAGGTAGTTGTCTTTTAGATTTTTGTTACTTCAATGGATGGTTGCCTTGTCATTATGGAAGGTAGTCTGTTGTTCAGATTTTTGTTACTCTAATGGATGATAGCCTTTTCATTATGGAAGGTAGTCTATTATCGAGATTTTTGATTCTGCAATAGGTGGTAGCCTTGTAATTATGGAAGGTAGTCGGTTGTCAAGATTTTTGTTATTCCAATGGATGGTAGCCTTGTAATTATGGAAGGTAGTCGGTTGTTCAGATTTTTGTTACTCCAATGGATGGTAGCCTTGTCATTATGGAGGGTTGTCTATTGTCTATATTTTTGTTATTCCAATGGATGATAGCCTTGTCATTATTGAAGGTAGTTGCCTTTGAGATTTCTGTTGCTCCAATTGATGGTAGCCTCGTCATTATGGAAGGTAGTATGTTGTTCAGATTTTTGTTAATCCAATGGATGATTGCCTTGTCATTATAGAAGGTAGTCTATTGTCGAGATTTTTGATTCTCCAATACGTGGTAGTCTTGTAATTATGGAAGGTAGTCGGTTGTCGATATTTTTGACACTCCAATGGGTGGTAGCCTTGTAATTATGGAAGGTAGTCTTTTGTCGAAATTTTTGTTACTCCAATGGATAGTAGCTTTGTCATTATGGAAGGTAGTCTGTCGATGAGATTTCTGTTACTCCAATGGATGGTAGCCTTGTCATTATCGAAGGTAGTCTGTTGTTTAGATTTTTGTTACTCCAATGGATGGTAGCGTTGTCATTATGGAAGGTTGTCTATTGTCTAGATTTTTGTTATTCCAATGGATGATAGCCGTTCCATTATGGAAGGTAGTTGTCTTTGAGATTTCTGTTACTTCAATGGATGGTAGCCTTGTCATTATGGAAGGTAGTCTGTTGTTCAGATTTTTGTTACTCCAATGGATGATAGCCTTGTCATTATGGAAGGTAGTCTATTGTCGAGATTTTTTATTCTCCAATAGGTGGTAGCCTTGTAATTATGGAAGGAAGTCGGTTGTCGAGATTTTTGATACTCCAATGGGTGGTAGCCTTGTAATTATGGAAGGTAGTCTTTTGTCGAGATTTTTGTTACTCCAATGGATGGTAGCTTTATCATTATGGACGATAGTCTGTCGTTGAGATTTCTGTTACTCCAATGGATGGTAGCCTTGTCATTATGGAAGGTAGTCTGTTGTTTAGATTTTTGTTACTCCAATGGATGGTAGCGTTGTCATTATGGAAGGTTGTCTATTGTCTAGATTTTTGTTATTCCAATGGATGATAGCCTTTCCATTATGGAAGGTAGTTGTCTTTGAGATTTCTGTTACTTCAATGGATGGTAGCCTTGTCATTATGGAAGGTAGTCTGTTGTTCAGATTTTTGTTACTCCAATGGATGATAGCCTTGTCATTATGGAAGGTAGTCTATTGTCGAGATTTTTTATTCTCCAATAGGTGGTAGCCTTGTAATTATGGAAGGTAGTCGGTTGTCGAGATTTTTGATACTCCAATGGGTGGTAGCCTTGTAATTATGGAAGGTAGTCTTTTGTCGAGATTTTTGTTACTCCAATGGATGGTAGCCTTGTCATTATGGACGGTAGTCTGTCGTTGAGATTTCTGTTACTCCAATGGATTATAGCCTTGTAATTATGGAAGGTAGTCTGTTGTTCAGATTTTTGTTACTCCAATGGATGGTAGCCTTGTCGTTATGGAAGGTTATCTATTGTCTAGATTTTTCTTATTCCAATGGATGTTAGCCTTGTCATTATGGAAGGTAGTTGTCTTTTAGATTTCTGTTACTTCAATGGATGGTTGCCTTATCATTATGGAAGGTAGTATGTTGTTCAGATTTTTGTTACTCTAATGGATGATAGCCTTGTCATTATGGAAGGTAGTCTATTATCGAGATTTTTGATTCTGCAATAGGTGGTAGCCTTGTAATTATGGAAGGTAGTCGGTTGTCAAGATTTTTGTTATTCCAATGGATGGTAGCCTTGTAATTATGGAAGGTAGTCGGTTGTTCAGATTTTTGTTACTCCAATGGATGGTAGCCTTGTCATTATGGAAGGTTGTCTATTGTCTAGATTTTTGTTATTCCAATGGATGATAGCCTTGTCATTATGGAAGGTAGTTGCCTTTGAGATTTCTGTTGCTCCAATTGATGGTAGCCTCGTCATTATGGAAGGTAGTCTGTTGTTCAGATTTTTGTTAATCCAATGGATGATTGCCTTGTCATTATAGAAGGTAGTCTATTGTCGAGATTTTTGATTCTCCAATAGGTGGTAGCCTTGTAATTATGGAAGGTAGTCGGTTGTCGATATTTTTGACACTCCAATGGGTGGTAGCCTCGTAATTATGGAAGGTAGTCTTTTGTCGAAATTTTTGTTATTCCAATGGATGATAGCCTTTCCATTATGGAAGGTAGTTGTCTTTGAGATTTCTGTTACTTCAATGGATGGTAGCCTTGTCATTATGGAAGGTAGTCTGTTGTTCAGATTTTTGTTACTCTAATGGATGATAGCCTTGTCATTATGGAAGGTAGTCTATTATCGAGATTTTTGATTCTGCAATAGGTGGTAGCCTTGTAATTATGGAAGGTAGTCGGTTGTCAAGATTTTTGTTATTCCAATGGATGGTAGCCTTGTAATTATGGAAGGTAGTCGGTTGTTCAGATTTTTGTTACTCCAATGGATGGTAGCCTTGTCATTATGGAAGGTTGTCTATTGTCTAGATTTTTGTTATTCCAATGGATGATAGCCTTGTCATTATGGAAGGTAGTTGCCTTTGAGATTTCTGTTGCTCCAATTGATGGTAGCCTCGTCATTATGGAAGGTAGTCTGTTGTTCAGATTTTTGTTAATCCAATGGATGATTGCCTTGTCATTATAAAAGGTAGTCTATTGTCGAGATTTTTGATTCTCCAATAGGTGGTAGCCTTGTAATTATGGAAGGTAGTCGGTTGTCGATATTTTTGACACTCCAATGGGTGGTAGCCTTGTAATTATGGAAGGTAGTCTTTTGTCGAAATTTTTGTTATTCCAATGGATGATAGCCTTTCCATTATGGAAGGTAGTTGTCTTTGAGATTTCTGTTACTTCAATGGATGGTAGCCTTGTCATTATGGAAGGTAGTCTGTTGTTCAGATTTTTGTTACTCCAATGGATGATAGCCTTGTCATTATGGAAGGTAGTCTATTGTCGAGATTTTTTATTCTCCAATAGGTGGTAGCCTTGTAATTATGGAAGGTAGTCGGTTGTCGAGATTTTTGATACTCCAATGGGTGGTAGCCTTGTAATTATGGAAGGTAGTCTTTTGTCGAGATTTTTGTTACTCCAATGGATGGTAGCCTTGTCATTATGGACGATAGTCTGCCGTTGAGATTTCTGTTACTCCAATGGATTATAGCCTTGTAATTATGGAAAGTAGTCTGTTGTTCAGATTTTTGTTACTCCAATGGATGGTAGCCTTGTCATTATGGAAGGTTGTCTATTGTCTAGATTTTTGTTATTCCAATGGATGTTAGCCTTGTCATTATGGAAGGTAAATGTCTTTGAGACTTCTGTTACTTCAATGGATGGTTGCCTTGTCATTATGGAAGGTAGTCTGTTGTTCAGATTTTTGTTACTCTAATGGATGATAGGCTTGTCATTATTGAAGGTAGTCTATTATCGAGATTTTTGATTCTGCAATAGGTGGTAGCCTTGTAATTATGGAAGGTAGTCGGTTGTCAAGATTTTTGTTATTCCAATGGATGGTAGCCTTGTCATTATGGAAGGTAGTCGGTTGTTCATATTTTTGTTACTCCAATGGATGGTAGCCTTGTCATTATGGAAGGTTGTCTATTGTCTAGATTTTTGTTATTCCAATGGATGATAGCCTTGTCATTATGGAAGGTAGTTGCCTTTGAGATTTCTGTTGCTCCAATTGATGGTAGCCTTGTCATTATGGAAGGTAGTCTGTTGTTCATATTTTTGTTACTCCAATGGATGATAGCCTTGTCATTATGGAAGGTAGTCTATTTTCGAGATTTTTGATTCTCCAATAGGTGGTAGCCTTGTAATTATGGAAGGTAGTCGGTTGTCGATATTTTTGATACTCCAATGGGTGGTAGCCTTGTAATTATGGAAGGTAGTCTTTTGTCGAAATTTTTGTTACTCCAATGGATAATAGCTTTGTCATTATGGAAGGTAGTCTGTCGATGAGATTTCTGTTACTCCAATGGATGGTAGCCTTGTCATTATGGAAGGTAGTCTGTTGTTTAGATTTTTGTTACTCCAATGGATGGTAGCGTTGTCATTATGGAAGGTTGTCTATTGTCTAGATTTTTGTTATTCCAATGGATGATAGCCTTTCCATTATGGAAGGTAGTTGTCTTTGAGATTTCTGTTTCTTCAATGGATGGTAGCCTTGTCATTATGGAAGGTAGTCTGTTGTTCAGATTTTTGTTACTCCAATGGATGATAGCCTTGTCATTACGGAAGGTAGTCTATTGTCGAGATTTTTTATTCTCCAATAGGTGGTAGCCTTGTAATTATGGAAGGTAGTCGGTTGTCGAGATTTTTGATACTCCAATGGGTGGTAGCCTTTTAATTATGGAAGGTAGTCTTTTGTCGAGATTTTTGTTACTCCAATGGATGGTAGCCTTGTCATTATGGACGGTAGTCTGTCGTTGAGATTTCTGTTACTCCAATGGATTATAGCCTTGTAATTATGGAAGGTAGTCTGTTGTTCAGATTTTTGTTCCTCCAATGGATGGTAGCCTTGTCGTTATGGAAGGTTATCTATTGTCTAGATTTTTCTTATTCCAATGGATGTTAGCCTTGTCATTATGGAAGGTAGTTGTCTTTTAGATTTCTGTTACTTCAATGGATGGTTGCCTTGTCATTATGGAAGGTAGTCTGTTGTTCAGATTTTTGTTACTCTAATGGATGATAGCCTTTTCATTATGGAAGGTAGTCTATTATCGAGATTTTTGATTCTGCAATAGGTGGTAGCCTTGTAATTATGGAAGGTAGTCGGTTGTCAAGATTTTTGTTATTCCAATGGATGGTAGCCTTGTAATTATGGAAGGTAGTCGGTTGTTCAGATTTTTGTTACTCCAATGGATGGTAGCCTTGTCATTATGGAAGGTTGTCTATTGTCTATATTTTTGTTATTCCAATGGATGATAGCCTTGTCATTATGGAAGGTAGTTGCCTTTGAGATTTCTGTTGCTCCAATTGATGGTAGCCTCGTCATTATGGAAGGTAGTATGTTGTTCAGATTTTTGTTAATCCAATGGATGATTGCCTTGTCATTATAGAAGGTAGTCTATTGTCGAGATTTTTGATTCTCCAATACGTGGTAGCCTTGTAATTATGGAAGGTAGTCGGTTGTCGATATTTTTGACACTCCAATGGGTGGTAGCCTTGTAATTATGGAAGGTAGTCTTTTGTCGAAATTTTTGTTACTCCAATGGATAGTAGCTTTGTCATTATGGAAGGTAGTCTGTCGATGAGATTTCTGTTACTCCAATGGATGGTAGCCTTGTCATTATCGAAGGTAGTCTGTTGTTTAGATTTTTGTTACTCCAATGGATGGTAGCGTTGTCATTATGGAAGGTTGTCTATTGTCTAGATTTTTGTTATTCCAATGGATGATAGCCGTTCCATTATGGAAGGTAGTTGTCTTTGAGATTTCTGTTACTTCAATGGATGGTAGCCTTGTCATTATGGAAGGTAGTCTGTTGTTCAGATTTTTGTTACTCCAATGGATGATAGCCTTGTCATTATGGAAGGTAGTCTATTGTCGAGATTTTTTATTCTCCAATAGGTGGTAGCCTTGTAATTATGGAAGGAAGTCGGTTGTCGAGATTTTTGATACTCCAATGGGTGGTAGCCTTGTAATTATGGAAGGTAGTCTTTTGTCGAGATTTTTGTTACTCCAATGGATGGTAGCCTTATCATTATGGACGATAGTCTGTCGTTGAGATTTCTGTTACTCCAATGGATGGTAGCCTTGTCATTATGGAAGGTAGTCTGTTGTTTAGATTTTTGTTACTCCAATGGATGGTAGCGTTTTCATTATGGAAGGTTGTCTATTGTCTAGATTTTTGTTATTCCAATGGATGATAGCCTTTCCATTATGGAAGGTAGTTGTCTTTGAGATTTCTGTTACTTCAATGGATGGTAGCCTTGTCATTATGGAAGGTAGTCTGTTGTTCAGATTTTTGTTACTCCAATGGATGATAGCCTTGTCATTATGGAAGGTAGTCTATTGTCGAGATTTTTTATTCTCCAATAGGTGGTAGCCTTGTAATTATGGAAGGTAGTCGGTTGTCGAGATTTTTGATACTCCAATGGGTGGTAGCCTTGTAATTATGGAAGGTAGTCTTTTGTCGAGATTTTTGTTACTCCAATGGATGGTAGCCTTGTCATTATGGACGGTAGTCTGTCGTTGAGATTTCTGTTACTCCAATGGATTATAGCCTTGTAATTATGGAAGGTAGTCTGTTGTTCAGATTTTTGTTACTCCAATGGATGGTAGCCTTGTCGTTATGGAAGGTTATCTATTGTCTAGATTTTTCTTATTCCAATGGATGTTAGCCTTGTCATTATGGAAGGTAGTTGTCTTTTAGATTTCTGTTACTTCAATGGATGGTTGCCTTGTCATTATGGAAGGTAGTATGTTGTTCAGATTTTTGTTACTCTAATGGATGATAGCCTTGTCATTATGGAAGGTAGTCTATTATCGAGATTTTTGATTCTGCAATAGGTGGTAGCCTTGTAATTATGGAAGGTAGTCGGTTGTCAAGATTTTTGTTATTCCAATGGATGGTAGCCTTGTAATTATGGAAGGTAGTCGGTTGTTCAGATTTTTGTTACTCCAATGGATGGTAGCCTTGTCATTATGGAAGGTTGTCTATTGTCTAGATTTTTGTTATTCCAATGGATGATAGCCTTGTCATTATGGAAGGTAGTTGCCTTTGAGATTTCTGTTGCTCCAATTGATGGTAGCCTCGTCATTATGGAAGGTAGTCTGTTGTTCAGATTTTTGTTAATCCAATGGATGATTGCCTTGTCATTATAGAAGGTAGTCTATTGTCGAGATTTTTGATTCTCCAATAGGTGGTAGCCTTGTAATTATGGAAGGTAGTCGGTTGTCGATATTTTTTACACTCCAATGGGTGGTAGCCTTGTAATTATGGAAGGTAGTCTTTTGTCGAAATTTTTGTTATTCCAATGGATGATAGCCTTTCCATTATGGAAGGTAGTTGTCTTTGAGATTTCTGTTACTTCAATGGATGGTAGCCTTGTCATTATGGAAGGTAGTCTGTTGTTCAGATTTTTGTTACTCCAATGGATGATAGCCTTGTCATTATGGAAGGTAGTCTATTGTCGAGATTTTTTATTCTCCAATAGGTGGTAGCCTTGTAATTATGGAAGGTAGTCGGTTGTCGAGATTTTTGATACTCCAATGGGTGGTAGCCTTGTAATTATGGAAGGTAGTCTTTTGTCGAGATTTTTGTTACTCCAATGGATGGTAGCCTTGTCATTATGGACGATAGTCTGTCGTTGAGATTTCTGTTACTCCAATGGATTATAGCCTTGTAATTATGGAAAGTAGTCTGTTGTTCAGATTTTTGTTACTCCAATGGATGGTAGCCTTGTCATTATGGAAGGTTGTCTATTGTCTAGATTTTTGTTATTCCAATGGATGTTAGCCTTGTCATTATGGAAGGTAAATGTCTTTGAGACTTCTGTTACTTCAATGGATGGTTGCCTTGTCATTATGGAAGGTAGTCTGTTGTTCAGATTTTTGTTACTCTAATGGATGATAGCCTTTTCATTATGGAAGGTAGTCTATTATCGAGATTTTTGATTCTGCAATAGGTGGTAGCCTTGTAATTATGGTAGGTAGTCGGTTGTTAAGATTTTTGTTATTCCAATGGATGGTAGCCTTGTCATTATGGAAGGTAGTCTATTGTCTATATTTTTGTTATTCCAAGGGATGATAGCCTTGTCATTATGGAAGGTAGTTGCCTTTGAGATTTCTGTTGCTCCAATTGACGGTAGCCTCGTCATTATGGAAGGTAGTCTGTTGTTCAGATTTTTGTTACTCCAATGGATGATAGCCTTGTCATTATGGAAGGTAGTCTATTGTCGAGATTTTTGATTCTCCAATAGGTGGTAGCCTTGTAATTATGGAAGGTAGTCGGTTGTCGATATTTTTGATATTCCAATGGGTGGTAGCCTTGTAATTATGGAAGGTAGTCTTTTGTCGAAATTTTTGTTACTCCAATGGATAGTAGCTTTGTCATTATGGAAGGTAGTCTGTCGATGAGATTTTTGTTACTCCAATGGATGGTAGCCTTGTCATTATGGAAGGTAGTCTGTTGTTTAGATTTTTGTTACTCCAATGGATGGTAGCGTTGTCATTATGGAAGGTTGTCTATTGTCTAGATTTTTGTTATTCCATTGGATGATAGCCTTTCCATTATGGAAGGTAGTTGTCTTTGAGATTTCTGTTACTTCAATGGATGGTAGCCTTGTCATTATGGAAGGTAGTCTGTTGTTCAGATTTTTGTTACTCCAATGGATGATAGCCTTGTCATTATGGAAGGTAGTCTATTGTCGAGAATTTTTATTCTCCAATAGGTGGTAGCCTTGTAATTATGGAAGGTAGTCGGTTGTCGAGATTTTTGATACTCCAATGGGTGGTAGCCTTGTAATTATGGAAGGTAGTCTTTTGTCGAGATTTTTGTTACTCCAATGGATGGTAGCCTTGTCATTATGGACGGTAGTCTGTCGTTGAGATTTCTGTTACTCCAATGGATTATAGCCTTGTAATTATGGAAGGTAGTCAGTTGTTCAGATTTTTGTTACTCCAATGGATGGTAGCCTTGTCATTATGGAAGGTTGTCTATTGTCTAGATTTTTCTTATTCCAATGGATGTTAGCCTTGTCATTATGGAAGGTAGTTGTCTTTGAGATTTCTGTTACTTCAATGGATGGTTGCCTTGTCATTATGGAAGGTAGTCTGTTGTTCATATTTTTGTTACTCTAATGGATGATAGCCTTATCATTATGGAAGGTAGTCTATTATCGAGATTTTTGATTCTGCAATAAGTGGTAGCTTTGTAATTATGGAACGTAGTCGGTTGTCAAGATTTTTGTTATTTCAATGGATGGTAGCCTTGTCATTATGGAAGGTAGTCGGTTGTTCAGATTTTTGTTACTCCAATGGATGGTAGCCTTGTCATTATGGAAGGTTGTCTATTGTCTAGATTTTTGTTATTCTAATGGATGATAGCCTTGTCATTATGGAAGGTAGTTGCCTTTGAGATTTCTGTTGCTCCAATTGATGGTAGCCTCGTCATTATGGAAGGTAGTCTGTTGTTCAGATTTTTGTTACTCCAATGGATTATAGCCTTGTCATTATGGAAGGTAGTCTATTGTCGAGATTTTTGATTCTCCAATAGGTGGTAGCCTTGTAATTATGGAAGGTAGTTGGTTGTCGATATTTTTGATACTCCAATGGGTGGTAGCCTTGTAATTATGGAAGGTAGTCTTTTGTCGAAATTTTTGTTACTCCAATGGATAGTAGCTTTGTCATTATGGAAGGTAGTCTGTCGATGAGATTTCTGTTACTCCAATGAATGGTAGCCTTGTCATTATGGAAGGTAGTCTATTGTTTAGATTTTTGTTACTCCAATGGATGGTAGCGTTGTCATTATGGAAGGTTGTCTATTGTCTAGATTTTTGTTATTCCAATGGATGATAGCCTTTCCATTATGGAAGGTAGTTGTCTTTGAGATTTCTGTTACTTCAATGGATGGTAGCCTTGTCATTATGGAAGGTAGTCTCTTGTTCAGATTTTTGTTACTCCAATGGATGATAGCCTTGTCATTATGGAAGGTAGTCTATTGTCGAGATTTTTTATTCTCCAATAGGTGGTAGCCTTGTAATTATGGAAGGTAGTCGGTTGTCGAAATTTTTTATACTCCAATGGGTGGTAGCCTTGTAATTATGGAAGGTAGTCTTTTGTCGAGATTTTTGTTACTCCAATGGATGGTAGCCTTGTCATTATGGACGGTAGTCTGTCGTTGAGATTTCTGTTACTCCAATGGATTATAGCCTTGTAATTATGGAAGGTAGTCTGTTGTTCAGATTTTTGTTACTCCAATGGATGGTAGCCTTGTCATTATGGAAGGTTGTCTATTGTCTAGATTTTTCTTATTCCAATGGATGTTAGCCTTGCCATTATGGAAGGTAGTTGTCTTTGAGATTTCTGGTACTTCAATGGATGGTTGCCTTGTCATTATGGAAGGTAGTCTGTTGTTCAGATTTTTGTTACTCTAATGGATGATAGCCTTGTCATTATGGAAGGTAGTCTATTATGGAGATTTTTGATTCTGCAATAGGTGGTAGCCTTGTAATTATGGAAGGTAGTCGGTTGTCAAGATTTTTGTTATTTCAATGGATGGTATCCTTGTCATTATGGAAGGTAGTCGGTTGTTCAGATTTTTGTTACTCCAATGGATGGTAGCCTTGTCATTATGGAAGGTTGTCTATTGTCTAGATTTTTGTTATTCTAATGGATGATAGCCTTGTCATTATGGAAGGTAGTTGCCTTTGAGATTTCTGTTGCTCCAATTGATGGTAGCCTCGTCATTATGGAAGGTAGTCTGTTGTTCAGATTTTTGTTACTCCAATGGATGATAGCCTTGTCATTATGGAAGGTAGTCTATTGTCGAGATTTTTGATTCTCCAATAGGTGGTAGCCTTGTAATTATGGAAGGTAGTCGGTTGTCGATATTTTTGATACTCCAATGGGTGGTAGCCTTGTAATTATGGAAGGTAGTCTTTTGTCGAAATTTTTGTTACTCCAATGGATAGTAGCTTTGTCATTATGGAAGGTAGTCTGTCGATGAGATTTCTGTTACTCCAATGGATGGTAGCCTTGTCATTATGGAAGGTAGTCTATTGTTTAGATTTTTGTTACTCCAATGGATGGTAGCGTTGTCATTATGGAAGGTTGTCTATTGTCTAGATTTTTGTTATTCCAATGGATGATAGCCTTTCCATTATGGAAGGTAGTTGTCTTTGAGATTTCTGTTACTTCAATGGATGGTAGCCTTGTCATTATGGAAGGTAGTCTGTTGTTCAGATTTTTGTTACTCCAATGGATGATAGCCTTGTCATTATGGAAGGTAGTCTATTGTCGAGATTTTTTATTCTCCAATAGGTGGTAGCCTTGTAATTATGGAAGGTAGTCGGTTGTCGAAATTTTTGATACTCCAATGGGTGGTAGCCTTGTAATTATGGAAGGTAGTCTTTTGTCGAGATTTTTGTTACTCCAATGGATGGTAGCCTTGTAATTATGGACGGTAGTCTGTCGTTGAGATTTCTGTTACTCCAATGGATTATAGCCTTGTAATTATGGAAGGTAGTCTGTTGTTCAGATTTTTGTTACTCCAATGGATGGTAGCCTTGTCATTATGGAAGGTTGTCTATTGTCTAGATTTTTCTTATTCCAATGGATGTTAGCCTTGCCATTATGGAAGGTAGTTGTCTTTGAGATTTCAGGTACTTCAATGGATGGTTGCCTTGTCATTATGGAAGGTAGTCTGTTGTTCAGATTTTTGTTACTCTAATGGATGATAGCCTTGTCATTATGGAAGGTAGTCTATTATGGAGATTTTTGATTCTGCAATAGGTGGTAGCCTTGTAATTATGGAAGGTAGTCGGTTGTCAAGATTTTTGTTATTCCAATGGATGGTAGCCTTGTCATTATGGAAGGTAGTCGGTTGTTCAGATTTTTGTTACTCCAATGGATGGTAGCCTTGTCATTATGGAAGGTTGTCTATTGTCTAGATTTTTGTTATTCTAATGGATGATAGCCTTGTCATTATGGAAGGTAGTTGCCTTTGAGATTTCTATTGCTCCAATTGATGGTAGCCTCGTCATTATGGAAGGTAGTCTGTTGTTCAGATTTTTGTTACTCCAATGGATGATAGCCTTGTCATTATAGAAGGTAGTCTATTGTCGAGATTTTTGATTCTCCAATAGGTGGTAGCCTTGTAATTATGGAAGGTAGTCGGTTGTCGATATTTTTGATACTCCAATGGGTGGTAGCCTTGTAATTATGGAAGGTAGTCTTTTGTCGAAATTTTTGTTACTCCAATGGATAGTAGCTTTGTCATTATGGAAGGTAGTCTGTCGATGAGATTTCTGTTACTCCAATGGATGGTAGCCTTGTCATTATGGAAGGTAGTCTGTTGTTTAGATTTTTGTTACTCCAATGGATGGTAGCGTTGTCATTATGGATGGTTTTCTATTGTCTAGATTTTTGTTATTCCAATGGATGATAGCCTTGTCATTATGGAAGGTAGTTGTCTTTGAGATTTCTGTTACTTCAATGGATAATAGCCTTGTCATTATGGAAGGTTGTCTGTTGTTCAGATTTTTGTTACTCTAATGGATGATAGCCTTGTCATTATGGAAGGGAGTCTATTGTCGAGATTTTTTATTCTCCAATAGGTGGTAGCCTTGTAATTATGGAAGGTAGTCGGTTGTCGAGATTTTTGATACTCCAATGGGTGGTAGCCTTGAAATTATGGAAGGTAGTCTTTTGTCGAGATTTTTGTTACTCCAATGGATGGTAGCCTTGTCATTATGGAAGGTATTCTGTCGTTGAGATTTCTGTTACTCCAATGGATTGTAGCCTTGTCATTATGGAAGGTAGTCTGTTGTTCAGATTTTTGTTACTCCAATGGATGGTAGCCTTGTCATTATGGAAGGTTGTCTATTTTCTAGATTTTTGTTATTCCAATGGATGATAAACTTGTCATTATTGAAGGTAGTTGTCTTTGAGATTTCTGTTACTTCAATGGATGGTAGCCTTGTCATTATGGAAGGTAGTCTCTTGTTCAGATTTTTGTTACTCCAATGGATGATAGCCTTTTCATTATGGAAGGTAGTCTATTGTCGAGATTTTTTATTCTCCAATAGGTGGTAGCCTTGTAATTATGGAAGGTAGTCGGTTGTCGAGATTTTTGATACTCCAATGGGTGGTAGCCTTGAAATTATGGAAGGTAGTCTGTTGTCAAGATTTTTGATACTCCAATGGGTGGTAGCCTTATAATTATTTAAGGTAGTCTTTTTTTCGATATTTTTGTTACTCCAATGGATGGTAGCCTTGTAATTATGGAAGGTAGTCCGTCGTTGAGATTTCTGTTACTCCAATGGATTGTAGCCTTGTCATTATGGAAGATAGTCTGTTGTTCAAATTTTGTTACTCCAATGGATGGTAGCCTTGTCATTATGGAAGGTTGTCTATTGTCTAGATTTTTATTATTCCAATAGATGATAGCCTTGTCATTATGGAAAGTAGTTATCTTTGAGATTTCTGTTACTTCAATGGATGGTAGCCTTGTCATTATGGAAGGTAGTCTGTTGTTCAGATTTTTGTTACTCTAATGGATGATAGCCTTGTCATTATGGAAGGTAGTCTATTGTCGAGATTTTTGATTCTCCAATAGGTGGTAGCCTTGTAATTATGGAAGGTAGTCGGTTGTCGAGATTTTGGTTACTCCAATGGATGGTAGCCTTGTCATTATGGAAGGTAGTCTATTGTCTAGATTTTTGTAATTCCAATGGATGGTAGCCTTATCATTATGGAAGGTAGTCTGTTGTTCAGATTTTTGTTACTCCAATGGATGGTAGCCTTGTCATTATGGAAGGTTGTCTATTGTCTATATTTTTGTTATTCCAATGGATGATAGCCGTGTCATTATGGAAGGTAGTTGTCTTTGAGATTTCTGTTACTTCAATGGATGGTAGCCTTCTCATGATGGAAGGTAGTCTGTTGTTCAGATTTTTGTTACTCCAATGGAGGATAGCCTTGTCATTATGGAAGGTAGTCTATTGTCGAGATTTTTGATTCTCCAATAGGTGGTAGCCTTGTAATTATGGAAGGTAGTCGGTTGTCGAGATTTTTGACACTCCAATGGGTGGTAGCCTTGTAATTATGGAAGGTAGTCTTTTGTCGAGATTTTTGTTACTCCAATGGATGGTAGCCTTGTCATTATGGAAGGTAGTCTGTCGTTGAGATTTCTGTTACTCCAATGGATTGTAGCCTTGTCATTATGGAAGGTAGTCGGTTGTCGAGATTTTTGTCACTCCAATGGATGGTAGCCTTGTCATTATTGAAGGTAGTCTATTGTCTAGATTTTTGTTATTCCAATGGATGGTAACCTTGTCATTATGGAAGGTAGTTGTCTTTGAGATTTCTGTTACTTTAAAGGATGATAGCCTTGTCATTATGGAAGGTAGTCTGTTGTTCAGATTTTTGTTACTCCAATGGATGATAGCATTGTCATTATGAAAGGTAGTCTATTGTCAAGATTTTTGATTATCAAATAGGTGGTAGCCTTGTAATTATGGAAAGTAGTCGGTTGTCGAGATTTTTGTTACTCCAATGGATGGTAGCCTTGTCATTATGGAAGGTAGTCTATTGTCTAGATTTTTGTAATTCCAATGGATGGTATCCTTGTCATTATGGAAGGTAGTCTGTTGTTCGAGATTTTTTTTACTCCAATGGATGGTAGCCTTGTCATTATGGAAGGTAGTGTATTGTCTAGATTTTTGTAATTCCAATGGATGGTAGCCTTGTCATTATGGAAGGTAGTCTGTTGTTCATATTTTTGTTACTCCAATGGATGGTAACCTTGTCATTATGGAAGGTTGTCTATTGTCTAGATTTTTGTTATTCCAATGGATGATAGCCATGTCATTATGGAAGGTAGTTGTCTTTGAGATTTTTGTTACTTCAATGGATGGTAGCCTTGTCATTATGGAAGGTAGTCTGTTGTTCAGATTTTTGTTACGCTAATGGATGATAGCCTTGTCATTATGGAAGGTAGTCTATTGTCGAGATTTTTTATTCTCCAATAGGTGGTAGCCTTGTAATTATGGAAGGTAGTCGGTTGTCGAGATTTTGGTTACTCCAATGGATGGTAGCCTTGTCATTATGGAAGGTAGTCTATTGTCTAGATTTTTGTAATTCTAATGGATGGTAGCCTTGTCATTATGGAAGGTAGTCTGTTGTTCAGATTTTTGTTACTCCAATGGATGGTAGCCTTGTCATTATGGAAGGTTTTCCATTGTCTATATTTTTGTTATTCCAATGGATGATAGCCTTGTCATTATGGATGGTAGTTGTGTTTGAGATTTTTGTTACTTCAATGGATGGTAGCCTTGTCATTATAGAAGGTAGTTTGTTGTTCAGATTTTTGTTACTCTAATGGATGATAGCCTTGTCATTATGGAAGGTAGTCTATTGTCGAGATTTTTGATTCTCCAATAGGTGGTAGCCTTGTAATTATGGAAGGTAGTCGGTTGTCGAGATTTTTGTTAGTCCAATGGATGGTAGCCTTGTCATTATAGAAGGTAGTCTATTGTCTATATTTTTGTAATTCCAATGGATAGTAGCCTTGTCATTATGGAAGGTAGTCTGTTGTTCGATATTTTTGTTACTCCAATGGATGGTAGCCTTGTCATTATGGAAGGTAGTCTATTGTCTAGATTTTTGTAATTCCAATGGATGGTAGCCTTGTCATTATGGAAGGTAGTTTGTTTTTCATATTTTTGTTACTCCAATGGATGGTAACCTTGTCATTATGGAAGGTTGTCTATTGTCTAGATTTTTGTTATTCCAATGGATGATAGCCGTGTCATTATGGAAGGTAGTTGTCTTTGAGATTTCTGTTACTTCAATGGATGGTAGCCTTGTCATTATGGAAGGAAGTATGTTGTTCAGATTTTTGTTACTCCAATGGATGATAGCCTTGTCATTATTGAAGGTAGTCTATTGTCCAGATTTTTGATTCTCCAGTAGGTGGTAGCCTTGTAATTATGGAAGGTAGTCTTTTGACGAGATTTTTGTTACTCCAATGGATGGTAGCCTTGTCATTATGGAAGGTAGTCTGTCGTTGAGATTTCTGTTACTCCAATGGATTGTAGCCTTGTCATTATGGAAGGTAGTCGGTTGTCGAGATTTTTGTCACTCCAATGGATGGTAGCCTTGTCATTATGGAAGGTAGTCTATTGTCTAGATTTTTGTTATTCCAATGGATGGTAACCTTGTCATTATGGAAGGTAGTTGTCTTTGATATTTCTGTTACTTTAAAGGATGGTAGCCTTGTCATTATGGAAGGTAGTCTGTTGTTCAGATTTTTGTTACTCCAATGGATGATAGCATTGTCATTATGAAAGGTAGTCTATTGTCAAGATTTTTGATTCTCAAATAGCTGGTAGCCTTGTAATTATGGAAGGTAGTCGGTTGTCGAGATTTTTGTTACTCCAATGGATGGTAGCCTTGTCATTATGGAAGGTAGTCTATTGTTTAGATTTTTGTAATTCCAATGGATGGTAGCCTTGTCATTATGGAAGGTAGTCTGTTGTTCGAGATTTTTGTTACTCCAATGGATGGTAGCCTTGTCATTATGGAAGGTAGTCTATTGTCTAGATTTTTGTAATTCCAATGGATGGTAGCCCTGTCATTATGGAAGGTAGTCTGTTGTTCATATTTTTGTTACTCCAATGGATGGTAACCTTGTCATTATGGAAGGTTGTCTATTGTCTAGATTTTTGTTATTCCAATGGATGATAGCCATGTCATTATGGAAGGTAGTTGTCTTTGAGATTTCTGTTACTTCAATGGATGGTAGCCTTGTCATTATGGAAGGTAGTCTGTTGTTCCAATTTTTGTTACTCTAATGGATGATAGCCTTGTCATTATGGAAGGTAGTCTATTGTCGAGATTTTTGATTCTCCAATAGGTGGTAGCCTTGTAATTATGGAAGGTAGTCGGTTGTCGAGATTTTGGTTACTCCAATGGATGGTAGCCTTGTCATTATGGAAGGTAGTCTATTGTCTAGATTTTTGTAATTCCAATGGATGGTAGCCTTGTCATTATGGAAGGTAGTTTGTTGTTTAGATTTCTGTTACTCCAATGGATGGTAGCCTTGTCATTATGGAAGGTTGTCTATTGTCTATATTTTTGTTATTCTAATGGATGATAGCCTTGTCATTATGGATGGTAGTTGTCTTTGAGATTTTTGTTACATCAATGGATGGTAGCCTTGTCATTATGGAAGGTAGTTTGTTGTTCAGATTTTTGTTACTCTAATGGATGATAGCCTTGTCATTATGGAAGGTAGTCTATTGTCGAGATTTTTGATTCTCCAATAAGTGGTAGCCTTGTAATTATGGAAGGTAGTCGGTTGTCGAGATTTTTGTTACTCCAATGGATGGTAGCCTTGTCATTATGGAAGGTTGTCTATTGTCTAGATTTTTGTTATTCCAATGGATGATAGCCATGTCATTATGGAAGGTAGTTGTCTTTGAGATTTCTGTTACTTCAATGGATGGTAGCCTTGTCATTATGGAAGGTAGTCTGTTGTTCAGATTTTTGTTACTCTAATGGATGATAGCCTTGTCATTATGGAAGGTAGTCTATTGTCGAGATTTTTTATTCTCCAATAGGTGGTAGCCTTGTAATTATGGAAGGTAGTCGGTTGTCGAGATTTTGGTTACTCCAATGGATGGTAGCCTTGTCATTATGGAAGGTAGTCTATTGTCTAGATTTTTGTAATTCTAATGGATGGTAGCCTTGTCATTATGGAAGGTAGTCTGTTGTTCAGATTTTTGTTACTCCAATGGATGGTAGCCTTGTCATTATGGAAGGTTTTCTATTGTCTATATTTTTGTTATTCCAATGGATGATAGCCTTGTCATTATGGATGGTAGTTGTCTTTGTGATTTTTGTTACTTCAATGGATGGTAGCCTTGTCATTATAGAAGGTAGTTTGTTGTTCAGATTTTTGTTACTCTAATGGATGATAGCCTTGTCATTATGGAAGGTAGTCTATTGTCGAGATTTTTGATTCTCCAATAGGTGGTAGCCTTGTAATTATGGAAGGTAGTCGGTTGTCGAGATTTTTGTTACTCCAATGGATGGTAGCCTTGTCATTATAGAAGGTAGTCTATTGTCTATATTTTTGTAATTCCAATGGATAGTAGCCTTGTCATTATGGAAGGTAGTCTGTTGTTCGAGATTTTTGTTACTCCAATGGATGGTAGCCTTGTCATTATGGAAGGTAGTCTATTGTCCAGATTTTTGTAATTCCAATGGATGGTAGCCTTGTCATTATGGAAGGTAGTTTGTTTTTCATATTTTTGTTACTCCAATGGATGGTAACCTTGTCATTATGGAAGGTTGTCTATTGTCTAGATTTTTGTTATTCCAATGGATGATAGCCGTGTCATTATGGAAGGTAGTTGTCTTTGAGATTTCTGTTACTTCAATGGATGGTAGCCTTGTCATTATGGAAGGAAGTATGTTGTTCAGATTTTTGTTACTCCAATGGATGATAGCCTTGTCATTATTGAAGGTAGTCTATTGTCGAGATTTTTGATTCTCCAGTAGGTGGTAGCCTTGTAATTATGGAAGGTAGTCTTTTGACGAGATTTTTGTTACTCCAATGGATGGTAGCCTTGTCATTATGGAAGGTAGTCTGTCGTTGAGATTTCTGTTACTCCAATGGATTATAGCCTTGTCATTATGGAAGGTAGTCGGTTGTCGAGATTTTTGTCACTCCAATGGATGGTAGCCTTGTCATTATGGAAGGTAGTCTATTGTCTGGATTTTGTTATTCCAATGGATGGTAACCTTGTCATTATGGAAGGTAGTTGTCTTTGAGATTTCTGTTACTTTAAAGGATGGTAGCCTTGTCATTATGGAAGGTAGTCTGTTGTTCAGATTTTTGTTACTCCAATGGATGATAGCATTGTCATTATGAAAGGTAGTATATTGTCAAGATTTTTGATTATCAAATAGGTGGTAGCCTTGTAATTATGGAAGGTAGTCGGTTGTCGAGATTTTTGATACTCCAATGGATGGTAGCCTTGTCATTATGGAAGGTAGTCTGTTGTTCGAGATTTTTGTTACTCCAATGGATGGTAGCCTTGTCATTATGGAAGGTAGTCTATTGTCTAGATTTTTGTAATTCCAATGGATGGTAGCCTTGTCATTATGGAAGGTAGTCTGTTGTTCATATTTTTGTTACTCCAATGGATGGTAACCTTGTCATTATGGAAGGTTGTCTATTGTCTAGATTTTTGTTATTCCAATGGATGATAGCCATGTCATTATGGAAGGTAGTTGTCTTTGAGATTTCTGTTACTTCAATGGATGGTAGCCTTGTCATTATGGAAGGTAGTCTGTTGTTCCAATTTTTGTTACTCTAATGGATGATAGCCTTGTCATTATGGAAGGTAGTCTATTGTCGAGATTTTTTATTCTCCAATAGGTGGTAGCCTTGTAATTATGGAAGGTAGTCGGTTGTCGAGATTTTGGTTACTCCAATGGATGGTAGCCTTGTCATTATGGAAGGTAGTCTATTGTCTAGATTTTTGTAATTCCAATGGATGGTAGCCTTGTCATTATGGAAGGTAGTCTGTTGTTCAGATTTTTGTTACTCCAATGGATGGTAACCTTGTCATTATGGAAGGTTGTCTATTGTCTAGATTTTTGTTATTCCAATGGATGATAGCCGTGTCATTATGGAAGGTAGTTGTCTTTGAGATTTCTGTTACTTCAATGGATGGTAGCCTTGTCATTATGGAAGGAAGTATGTTGTTCAGATTTTTGTTACTCCAATGGATGATAGCCTTGTCATTATTGAAGGTAGTCTATTGTCGAGATTTTTGATTCTCCAGTAGGTGGTAGCCTTGTAATTATGGAAGGTAGTCTTTTGACGAGATTTTTGTTACTCCAATGGATGGTAGCCTTGTCATTATGGAAGGTAGTCTGTCGTTGAGATTTCTGTTACTCCAATGGATTATAGCCTTGTCATTATGGAAGGTAGTCGGTTGTCGAGATTTTTGTCACTCCAATGGATGGTAGCCTTGTCATTATGGAAGGTAGTCTATTGTCTGGATTTTGTTATTCCAATGGATGGTAACCTTGTCATTATGGAAGGTAGTTGTCTTTGAGATTTCTGTTACTTTAAAGGATGGTAGCCTTGTCATTATGGAAGGTAGTCTGTTGTTCAGATTTTTGTTACTCCAATGGATGATAGCATTGTCATTATGAAAGGTAGTATATTGTCAAGATTTTTGATTATCAAATAGGTGGTAGCCTTGTAATTATGGAAGGTAGTCGGTTGTCGAGATTTTTGATACTCCAATGGATGGTAGCCTTGTCATTATGGAAGGTAGTCTGTTGTTCGAGATTTTTGTTACTCCAATGGATGGTAGCCTTGTCATTATGGAAGGTAGTCTATTGTCTAGATTTTTGTAATTCCAATGGATGGTAGCCTTGTCATTATGGAAGGTAGTCTGTTGTTCATATTTTTGTTACTCCAATGGATGGTAACCTTGTCATTATGGAAGGTTGTCTATTGTCTAGATTTTTGTTATTCCAATGGATGATAGCCATGTCATTATGGAAGGTAGTTGTCTTTGAGATTTCTGTTACTTCAATGGATGGTAGCCTTGTCATTATGGAAGGTAGTCTGTTGTTCCAATTTTTGTTACTCTAATGGATGATAGCCTTGTCATTATGGAAGGTAGTCTATTGTCGAGATTTTTTATTCTCCAATAGGTGGTAGCCTTGTAATTATGGAAGGTAGTCGGTTGTCGAGATTTTGGTTACTCCAATGGATGGTAGCCTTGTCATTATGGAAGGTAGTCTATTGTCTAGATTTTTGTAATTCCAATGGATGGTAGCCTTGTCATTATGGAAGGTAGTCTGTTGTTCAGATTTTTGTTACTCCAATGGATGGTAGCCTTGTCATTATGGAAGGTTGTCTATTGTCTATATTTTTGTTATTCTAATGGATGATAGCCTTGTCATTATGGATGGTAGTTGTCTTTGAGATTTTTGTTACATCAATGGATGGTAGCCTTGTCATTATGGAAGGTAGTTTGTTGTTCAGATTTTTGTTACTCTAATGGATGATAGCCTTGTCATTATGGAAGGTAGTCTATTGTCGAGATTTTTGATTCTCCAATAAGTGGTAGCCTTGTAATTATGGAAGGTAGTCGGTTGTCGAGATTTTTGTTACTCCAATGGATGGTAGCCTTGTCATTATAGAAGGTAGTCTATTGTCTATATTTTTGTAATTCCAATGGATGGTAGCCTTGTCATTATGGAAGGTAGTCTATTGTTCGAGATTTTTGTTACACCAATGGATGGTAGCCTTGTCATTATGGAAGGTAGTCTATTGTCTAGATTTTTGTAATTCCAATGGATGGTAGCCTTGTCATTATGGAAGGTAGTCTGTTATTCATATTTTTGTTACTCCAATGGATGGTAACCTTGTCATTATGGAAGGTTGTCTATTGTCTAGATTTTTGTTATTGCAATGGATGATAGCCGTGTCATTATGGAAGGTAGTTGTCTTTGAGATTTCTGTTACTTCAATGGATGGTAGCCTTGTCATTATGGAAGGAAGTATGTTGTTCAGATTTTTGTTACTCCAATGGATGATAGCCTTGTCATTATTGAAGGTAGTCTATTGTCGAGATTTTTGATTCTCCAGTAGGTGGTAGCCTTGTAATTATGGAAGGTAGTCGGTTGTCGAGATTTTGGATTCTCCAACGGGTGGTGGCCTTGTAATTATGGAAGGTATTCTTTTGTCGAGATTTTTGTTACTCCAATGGATGGTAGCCTTGTCATTATTGAAGGTAGTTTATCGTTGAGATTTATGTTACTCCAATGGATTGTAGCCTTGTCATTATGGAAGGTAGTCTGTTGTTCAGATTTTTGTTACTCCAATGGATGGTAGCCTTGTCATTATGCAAGGTTATCTATTGTCTAGATTTTTGTTATTCCAATGGATGATAGCCTTGTCATTATGGATGGTAGTTGTCTTTGAGATTTCTGTTACTTCAATGGATGGTAGCCTTGTCATTATGGAGGGTAGTCTGTTGTTCAGATTTTTGTTACTCCAATGGATGATAGCCTTGTCATTATGGAAGGTAGTGTATTGTCGAGATTTTTGATACTCCAATGGGTGGTAGCCTTGTAATTATGGAAGGTATTTTTTCGTCGAGATTTTTGTTACTCCAATGGATGGTAGCCTTGTCATTATGGAAGGTAGTCTGTCATTGAGATTTCTGTTACTCCAATGGATTGTAGCCTTGTCATTATGGAAGGTAGTCTGTTGTTAAGATTTTTGTTACTCCAATGGATGGTAGCCTTGTCAGTATGGAAGGTTGTCTATTGTCTAGATTTTTGTTATTCCGATGGATGATAGCCTTGTCATTATGGAAGGTAGTTGTCTTTGAGATTTCTATTACTTCAATGGATGGTAGCCTTGTCATTATGGAAGGTAGTCTGTTGTTCAGATTTTTGTTACTCCAATGGATGAAAGCCTTGTCATTATGGAAGGTAGTCTATTGTCGAGATTTTTGATTCTCCAATAGGTGGTAGCCTTGTCATTATGGAAGGTAGTCGGTTGTCGATATTTTTGTCACTCCAATGGATGGTAGCCTTGTCATTACGGAAGGTAGTCTATTGTCTAGATTTTTGTTATTCCAATGGATGGTAACCTTGTCATTATGGAAGGTAGTTGTCTTTGAGATTTCGGTTACTTCAATGGATGGTAGCCTTGTCATTATGGAAGGAAGTATGTTGTTCAGATTTTTGTTACTCCAATGGATGATAGCCTTGTCATTATTGAAGGTAGTCTATTGTCGAGATTTTTGATTCTCCAGTAGGTGGTAGCCTTGTAATTATGGAAGGTAGTCGGTTGTCGAGATTTTGGATTCTCCAATGGGTGGTGGCCTTGTAATTATGGAAGGTATTCTTTTGTCGAGATTTTTGTTACTCCAATGGATGGTAGCCTTGTCATTATTGAAGGTAGTTTATCGTTGAGATTTTTGTTACTCCAATGGATTGTAGCCTTGTCATTATGGAAGGTAGTCTGTTGTTCAGATTTTTGTTTTTCCAATGGATGGTAGCCTTGTCATTATGCAAGGTTATCTATTGTCTAGATTTTTGTTATTCCAATGGATGATAGCCTTGTCATTATGGAAGGTAGTTGTCTTTGAGATTTCTATTACTTCAATGGATGGTAGCCTTGTCATTATGGAAGGTAGTCTGTTGTTCAGATTTTTGTTACTCCAATGGATGAAAGCCTTGTCATTATGGAAGGTAGTCTATTGTCGATATTTTTGATTCTCCAATAGGTGGTAGCCTTGTCATTATGGAAGGTAGTCGGTTGTCGAGATTTTTGTCACTCCAATGGATGGTAGCCTTGTCATTATGGAAGGTAGTCTATTGTCTAGATTTTTGTTATTCCAATGGATGGTAACCTTGTCATTATGGAAGGTAGTTGTCTTTGAGATTTCTGTTACTTTAAAGGATGGTAGCCTTGTCATTATGGAAGGTAGTCTGTTGTTCAGATTTTTGTTACTCCAATGGATGATAGCATTGTCATTATGAAAGGTAGTCTATTGTCAAGATTTTTGATTCTCTAATAGGTGGTAGCCTTGTAATTATGGAAGGTAGTCGGTTGTCGAGATTTTTGTTACTCCAATGGATGGTAGCCTTGTCATTATGGAAGGTAGTCTATTGTCTAGATTTTTGTTACTCCAATGGATGGTAGCCTTGTCATTATGGAAGGTAGTTTATCATTGAGATTTCTGTTACTCCAATGGATTGTAGCCTTGTCATTATGGAAGGTAGTTTGTTGTTCAGATTTTTGTTACTCCAATGGATGGTAGCCTTGTCATTATGCAAGGTTATCTATTGTCTAGATTTTTGTGATTCCAATGGATGATAGCCTTGTCATTATGGATGGTAGTTGTCTTTGAGATTTTTGTTACTTCAATGGATGGTAGCCTTGTCATTATGGAAGGTAGTCTGTTATTCAGATTTTTGTTACTCCAATGGATGATAGCCTTGTCATTATAGAAGGTAGTCCATTGTCGAGATTTTTGATTCTCCAATAGGTGGTAGCCTTGTAATTATGGAAGGTAGTCGGTTGTCGAAAATTTTGATACTCCAATGGGTGGTAGCCTTGTAAATATGGAAGGTAGTCTTTTGTAGAGATTTTTATTACTCCAATGGATGGTAGCCTTGTCATTATGGAAGGTAGTGTATCGTTGAGATTTCTATTACTCCAATGGATTGTACCCTTGTCATTATGGAAGGTAGTTTGTTGTTCAGATTTTTGTTACTCCAATGGATGGTAGCCTTGTAATTATGGAAGGTTGTCTATTGTCTAGATTTTTGTTATTCCAATGGATGATAGACTTGTCATTATGGAAGGTAGTTGTCTTTCAGATTTCTGTTACTTCAATGGATGGTAGCCTTGTCATTATGGAAGGTAGTCTGTTGTTCAGGTTTTTGTTACACCAATGGATGATAGCCTTGTCATTATGGAAGGTAGTCTATTGTCGAGATTTTTGATACTCCAATGGGTGGTAGCCTTGTAATTATAGAAGGTATTTTTTTGTCGAGATTTTTGTTACTCCAATGGATGGTAGCCTTGTCATTATGGAAGGTAGTCTGTCATTGAGATTTCTGTTACTCCAATGGATTGTAGCCTTGTCATTATGGAAGGTAGTCTGTTGTTAAGTATTTTGTTACTCCAATGGATGGTAGCCTTGTCAGTATGGAAGGTTGTCTATTGTCTAGATTTTTGTTACTCCAATGGATGATAGCCTTGTCATTATTGAAGGTAGTTGTCTTTGAGATTTCTATTACTTCAATGGATGGTAGCCTTGTCATTATGGAAGGTAGTCTGTTGTTCAGATTTTTGTTACTCCAATGGATGAAAGCCTTGTCATTATGGAAGGTAGTCTATTGTCGAGATTTTTGATTCTCCAATAGGTGGTAGCCTTGTCATTATGGAAGGTAGTCTGTTGTCGAGATTTTTGTCACTCCAATGGATGGTAGCCTTGTCATTATGGAAGGTAGTCTATTGTCTAGATTTTTGTTATTCCAATGGATGGTAACCTTGTCATTATGGAAGGTAGTTGTCTTTGAGATTTCTGTTACTTTAAAGGATGGTAGCCTTGGTATTATGGAAGGTAGTCTGTTGTTCGGATTTTTGTTACTCCAATGGATGATAGAATTGTCATTATGAAAGGTAGTCTATTGTCAAGATTTTTGATTCTCTAATAAGTGGTAGCCTTGTAATTATGGAAGGTAGTCGGTTGTCGAGATTTTTGTTACTTCAATGGATGGTAGTCTTGTCATTATGGAAGGTAGTCTATTGTCTAGATTTTTCTTACTCCAATGGATGGTAACCTTGTCATTATGGAAGGTAGTCTGTTGTTGAGATTTCTTTTACTCTAATGGATAGTAGCCTTATCATTATGAAAGGTAGTCTGTTGTTCAAATTTTTGTTACTCCAATGGATGGTAGCCTTGTAATTATGGAAGGTAGTCTATTGTCTAGATTTTTGTTATTCCAATGGATGATAGCCTTGTCATTATGGAAGGTAGTCTGTTGTCCAGATTTTTGTTACTCCAATGGATGGTAGCCTTATCATTATGGAAGCTAGTCTGTTATCGAGATTTTTATACCCCAATGGATGGTAGCCTGGTAATTAGGGAAGGTAGTCTGTTGTCGAGATAGTTGTTACACCAATGGATGGTAGCCTTGTCATTATGGAATGTAGTTTGTCGTTGAGAATTCTATTACTCCAATGGATTGTAGCCTTGTAATTATGGAAGGTAGTCTGTTGTTCAAATTTTTGTTACTCTTATGGAAGGTAGCCTTGTCATTATGGAAGGTAGTCTGTTGTCGACAATTTTTTTATTCCATTGGATGGTAGCCTTGTTATTATGGAAGGTAGTGTGTTGTCAAGATTTTTGTTATTCCAATGGGTGGTAACCTTGTCATTATGGAAGGTAGTCTTTTGTTGAGATTTTTGTTACTCCAATGGATGGTAGCCTTTTCATTATTGAAGGTAGTCAGTCCTTTAGATTTCTGTTACTCCAATGGATTGTAGCCTTGTCATTAGGGAAGGTAGTCTGTTGTTCAGATTTTTGTCACTCCAATGGATGGTAGCCTTGTCATTATAGAAGGTAGTCTATTGTCTAGATTTTTGTTATTCCAATGGATGGTAGTCTTGTCATTATGGAAGGTAGTTGTCTTTGAGATTTCTGTTACTTTAAAGGATGGTAGCCTTGTCATTATGGAAGGTAGTCTGTTGTTCAAATTTTTGTTACTCCAATGGATGATAGCATTGTCATTATGGAAGGTAGTCTATTGTCGAAATTTTTGATTCTGCAATAGGTGGTAGCCTTGTAATTATTGAAGGTAGTCGGTTGTCGAGATTTTTGTTACTCCAATGGATGGTAGCCTGGTCATTATGGAAGGTAGTCTATTGTCTAGATTTTTGTTACTCCAATGGATGGTAGCCTTGTCATTATGGAAGATAGTCTGTCGTTGAGATTTCTGTTACTCTAATGGATAGTAGCCTTATTATTATGAAACGTAGTCTGTTGTACAAATTTTTGTTACTCCAATGGATGGTAGCCTTGTAATTATGGAAGGTAGTCTATTGTCTAGATTTTTGTTATTCCAATGGATGAGAGCCTTGTCATTATGGAAGGTAGTCTATTGTCCAGATTTTTGTTACTCCAATGGATGGTAGCCTTATCATTATGGAAGGTAGTCTGTTATCGAGATTTTTGTTACCCCAATGGATGGTAGCCTGGTAATTAGGGAAGGTAGTCCATTGTCGAGATATTTGTTACACCAATGGATGGTAGCCTTGTCATTATGGAATGTAGTTTGTCGTTGAGAATTCTGTTACTCCAATGGATTGTAGCCTTGTCATTATGGAAGGTAGTCTGTTGTTCAAATTTTTGTTACTCCTATGGAAGGTAGCCTTGTCATTATGGAAGGTAGACTGTTGTCGACAATTTTTTTATTCCATTGGATGGTAGCCTTGTCATTATAGAAGGTAGTTTGTTGTCGATATTTTTGTTATTCCAATGGATGGTAACCTTGTCATTATGGAAGGTAGTCTTTTGTTGAGATTTATGTTACTCCAATGGATGGTAGACTTGTCATTATTGAAGGTAGTATGTTGTCGATATCTCTGTTACTCCAATGGATGATAGCCTTTTCATTATGCAAGGTAGTCTGTTGTTCATATTTTTCTTACTCCAATGGATGGTAGCCTTGTCATTATGGAATGTAGTCGGTCGTTGAGATTTCTGTTACTTCAATGGATGGTAGCCTTGTCATTATGGAAGGTAGTATGTTGTTCAAATTTTTTGTACTCCAATGGAAGGTAGCCATGTCATTATGGAAGGTAGTCTGTTGTCGACAATTTTTTTATTCCATTGAATGGTAGCCTTGTCATTATGGAAGGTAGTCTTTTGTCAAGATTTTTGTTACTCCAATGAATGGTAGACTTGTCACTATTAAAGGTAGTCTGTTGTCGATATCTCTTTTACTCCAATGGATGATGGCCTTGTCATTATGCAAGGTAGTCAGTTGTCCATATTTTTGTTACTCCAATGGATGGTAGCCATGTCATTATAGAAGGTAGTCTATTGTCGAGATTTTTTTTATTCCAATGGATGGAAGCCTTGTCATTATGGAAGGTAGTCGGTCGTTGAGATTTCTATTACTCCAATGGATGGTAGCCTTATCATTATGGAAGGTAGTTTGTTGTTCAGATTTTTGTTACTCCAATGGAAGGTAGCCTTGTCATTATGGAAGGTAGTCTATTGTCTAGATTTTTGTTATTCCAATGGATGGTAGCCTTGTCATTATGCAAGGTAGTCAGTTGTTCAGATTTTTGTTACTCCAATGGAAGATAGCCTTGTCATTATGGAAGGTAGTCTGTTGTCGAGATTTTTGTTACTCCAATGGATGGTAGCCTTGTCATTTTGGAAGGTAGTCTGTCGTTGAGATTTCTGTTACTCCAATGGATTGTAGCCTTATCATTATTGAAGGTAGTCTGTTGTTCAAATTTTTGTTACTCCAATGGATTGTAGCCTTGTCATTATGGAACGTAGTCTATTGTCTAGATTTTTGTTATTCCAATGGATGATATCCTTGTCATTATGGAAGGTAGTCTACGCTCGAGATTTTTGTTACTCCAATGGATGGTAGCCTTGTAATTAGGGAAGGTAGTCTGTTGTCGAGATTTTTTTTACACCAATGGATGGTAGCCTTGTCATTATGGAATGTAGTTTGTCGTTGAGATTTCTGTTACTCCAATGGATTGTAGCCTTGTCATTATGGAAGGTATTCTATTGTTCAAATTTTTGTTACTCCAATGGAAGGTAGCCTTGTCATTATGGAAGGTAGTCTGTTGTCGACAATTTTTATATTCCATCGGATGGTAGCCTTGTCATTATGGAAGGTAGTTTGTTGTCGATATTTTTGTTATTCCAATGGATGGTAACCTTATCATTATGGAAGGTAGTATTTTGTTGATATTTTTGTTACTCTAATGGATGGTAGACTTGTCATTATTGAAGGTAGTCTGTTGTCGATATCTCTGTTACTCCAATGGATGGTAGCCTTTTCATTATGCAAGGTAGTCCATTGTTCATATTTTTCTTATTCCAATGGATGATAGCCTTGTCATTATGGAAGGTAGTCGGTCATTGAGATTTTTGTTACTTCAATGGATGGTAGCCTTGTCATTATGGAAGGTAGTCTATCGTTCAGATTTTTTTTACTCCGATGGATGGTAGCCTTGACATTATGGAAGGTAGTCTATTGTCTAGATTTTTGTTATTCCAATGGATGGTAGCCTTGTCATTATGGAAGGTAGTTGTCTTTGAGATTTCTGTTACTTCAATGGATGGTAGCCTTGTCATTATGGAAGGTAGTCTGTTGTTAAGATTTTTGTTACTCCAGTGGATGATAGCCTTGTCATTATGGAAGGTAGTCTATTGTCGAGATTTTTGATTCTCCAATGGGTGGTAGCCTTGTAATTATGGAAGGTAGTCTGTTGTCGAGATTTTTGTTACTCCTATGGATGGTAGCCTTGTCATTATGGAAGGTAGTCTGTCGTTGAGATTTCTTTAACTCCAATGGATTTTAGTCTTGTCATTATGGAAGGTAGTCTATTGTTCAGATTTTTGTTACTACAATGGATGGTACGTTTTTCATTATTGAAGGTAGTCTATTGTCTAGATTTTTGTTATTCCAATGGTTGATAGCCTTGTCATTATGGAAGGTAGTCTGTTGTCGAGATTTTTGTTACTACAATGGATGGTAGACTTATCATTATGGAAGGTAGTCTATTGTCGAGATTTTTGTTACACCAATGGATGGTAGCCTTGTCATTATGGAATGTAGTTTGTCGTTGAGATTTATGTTACTCCAATGGATTGTAGCCTTCTCATTATGGAAGGTAGTCTATTGTTCAAATTTTTGTTACTCCAATGGAAGGTAGCCTTGTCATTATGAAAGGTAGTCTGTTGTTGACAATTTTTTTATTCCATTGGACGGTAGCCTTGTCATTATGGAAGGTAGTTTGTTGTCGATATTTTTTTATTCCAATGGATGGAAACCTTGTCATTATGGAAGATAGTCTTTTGTTGAGATTTTTGTTACTCTAATGGATGGTAGACTTGTCATTATTGAATGTAGTCTGTTATCGATATCTCTGTTACTCCAATGGATGGTAGCCTTTTCATTATGCAAGGTAGTCTGTTGTTCATATTTTTCTTACTCCAATGGATGGTAGCCTTGTCATTATGGAAGGTAGTTTGTCGTTGAGATATTTTTTACTTCAATGGATGGTAGCCTTGTCATTATGGAAGGTAGTCTGTCGTTCAGATTTTTGTTACTCCAATGGATGGTAGCCTTGTCATTATGGAAGGTAGTCTATTGTCTAGATTTTTGTTATTCCAATGGATGGTAGCCTTGTCATTATGGAAGGTAGTTGTCTTTGAGATTTCTGTTACTTCAATGGATGGTAGCCTTGCCATTATGGAAGGTAGTCTGTTGTTCATATTTTTGTTACTCCAATAGATGATAGCCTTGTCATTATGGAAGGTAGTCTAATGTCGAGATTTTTTATTCTCCAATAGGTGGTAGCCTTGTAATTATGGAAGGTAGTCTGTTGTCGAGATTTTTGTTACTCCTATGGATGGTAGCCTTGTCATTATGGAAGGTAGTCTGTCATTGAGATTTCTGTAACTCCAATGGATTGTAGCCTTGTCATTATGGAAGGTAGTTTATTGGTCAGATTTTTGTTACTCCAATGGATGGTAGCCTTGTCATTATTGAAGGTAGTCTATTGTCTAGATTTTTGTTATTCCAATGGATGATAGCCTTGTCATTATGGAAGGTAGTCTGTTATCGAGATTTTTGTTACTACAATGGATGGTAGCCTTGTAATTAGGAAAGGTAGTTCGTTGTCGAGATTTTTGTTACACCAATGGATGGTAGCCTTGTCATTATGGAATGTAGTTTGTCGTTGAGATTTATGTTACTCCAATGGATTGTAGCCTTGTCATTATGGAAGGTAGTCTATTGTTCAAATTTTTGTTACTCCAATGGAAGGTAGCCTTGTCATTATGGAAGGTAGTCTATTGTCGACAATTTTTTTATTCCATTGGATGGTAGCCTTGTCATTAAGGAAGGTAGTTTGTTGTCGATATTTTTGTTATTCCAATGGATGGTAACCTTGTCATTATGGAAGGTAGTCTTTTGTTGAGATTTTTGTTACTCTAATGGATGGTAGACTTGTCATTATTGAAGGTAGTCTGTTGTCGATATCTCTGTTACTCCAATGGATGATAGCCTTTTCATTATGCAAGGTAGTCTGTTGTTCATATTTTTCTTACTCCAATGGATGGTAGCCTTGTCATTATGGAATGTAGTCGGTCGTTGAGATTTCTGTTACTTCAATGGATGGTAGCCTTGTCATTATGGAAGGTAGTATGTTGTTCAAATTTTTTGTACTCCAATGGAAGGTAGCCATGTCATTATGGAAGGTAGTCTGTTGTCGACAATTTTTTTATTCCATTGAATGGTAGCCTTGTCATTATGGAAGGTAGTCCGTTGTCGATATTTTTGTTATTCCAATGGATGGTAACCTTGTCATTATGGAAGGTAGTCTTTTGTCAAGATTTTTGTTACTCCAATGAATAGTAGACTTGTCACTATTAAAGGTAGTCTGTTGTCGATATCTCTTTTACTCCAATGGATGATGGCCTTGTCATTATGCAAGGTAGTCAGTTGTCCATATTTTTGTTACTCCAATAGATGGTAGCCATGTCATTATAGAAGGTAGTCTATTGTCGAGATTTTTTTTATTCCAATGGATGGAAGCCTTGTCATTATGGAAGGTAGTCGGTCGTTGATATTTCTATTACTCCAATGGATGGTAGCCTTGTCATTATGGAAGGTAGTTTGTTGTTCAGATTTTTTTTACTCCAATGGAAGGTAGCCTTGTCATTATGGAAGGTAGTCTATTGTCTAGATTTTGTTATTCCAATGGATGGTAGCCTTGTCATTATGCAAGGTAGCCAGTTGTTCAGATTTTTGTTACTCCAATGGAAGATAGCCTTGTCATTATGGAAGGTAGTCTATTGTCGAGATTTTTGTTATTCCAATGGATGGTAGCCTTGTCATTTTGGAAGGTAGTCTGTCGTTGAGATTTCTGTTACTCCAATGGATTGTAGCCTTATCATTATTGAAGGTAGTCTGTTGTTCAAATTTTTGTTACTCCAATGGATGGTTTCCTTGTCATTATAGAACGTAGTCTATTGTCTAGATTTTTGTTATTCCAATGGATGATATCCTTGTCAATATGGAAGGTAGTCTACGCTCGAGATTTTTGTTACTCCAATGGATGGTAGCCTTGTAATTAGGGAAGGTAGTCTGTTGTCGAGATTTTTTTTACACCAATGGATGATAGCCTTGTCATTATGGAATGTAGTTTGTCGTTGAGATTTCTGTTACTCCAATGGATTGTAGCCTTGTCATTATGGAAGGTATTCTATTGTTCAAATTTTTGTTACTCCAATGGAAGGTAGCCTTGTCATTATGGAAGGTAGTCTGTTGTCGACAATTTTTTTATTCCATTGGATGGTAGCCTTGTCATTATGGAAGGTAGTTTGTTGTAGATATTTTTGTTATTCCAATGGATGGTAACCTTGTCATTATGGAAGGTAGTATTTTGTTGAGATTTTTGTTACTCTAATGGATGGTAGACTTGTCATTATTGAAGGTAGTCTATTGTCGATATCTCTGTTACTCCAATAGATGGTAGCCTTTTCATTATGCAAGGTAGTCCGTTGTTCATATTTTTCTTATTCCAATGGATGATAGCCTTGTCATTATGGAAGGTAGTCGGTCATTGAGATTTTTGTTACTTCAATGGATGGTAGCCTTGTCATTATGGAAGGTATTCTATCGTTCAGATTTTTTTTACTCCGATGAATGGTAGCCTTGACATTATGGAAGGTAGTCTATTGTCTAGATTTTTGTTATTCCAATGGATGGTAGCCTTGTCATTATGGAAGGTAGTTGTCTTTGAGATTTCTGTTACTTCAATGGATGGTAGCCTTGTCATTATCGAAGGTAGTCTGTTGTTAAGATTTTTGTTACTCCAGTGGATGCTAGCCTTGTCATTATGGAAGGTAGTCTATTGTCGAGATTTTTGATTCTCCAATGGGTGGTAGCCTTGTAATTTTGGAAGGTAGTCTGTTGTCGAGATTTTTGTTACTCCTATGTATGGTAGCCTTGTCATTATGGAAGGTAGTATGTCGTTGAGATTTCTTTAACTTCAATGGATTTTAGCCTTGTCATTATGGAAGGTAGTCTATTGTTCAGATTTTTGTTACTCCAATGGATGGTAGCCTTGTCATTATTGAAGGTAGTCTATTGTCTAGATTTTTGTTATTCCAATGGTTGATAGCCTTGTCATTATGGAAGGTAGTCTGTTGTCGAGATTTTTGTTACTACAATGGATGGTAGACTAATCATTATGGAAGGTAGTTTGTTGTCGAGATTTTTGTTATACCAATGGATGGTAGCCTTGTCATTATGGAATGTAGTTTGTCGTTGAGATTTATGTTACTCCAATGGATTGTAGCCTTCTCATTATGGAAGGTAGTCTATTGTTCAAATTTTTGTTACTCCAATGGAAGGTAGCCTTGTCATTATGGAAGGTAGTCTGTTGTTGACAATTTTTTTATTCAATTAGACGGTAGCCTTGTCATTATAGAAAGTAGTTTGTTGTCGATATTTTTTTATTCCAATGGATGGAAACCTTGTCATTATGGAAGATAGTCTTTTGTTGAGATTTTTGTTACTCTAATGGATGGTAGACTTGTCATTATTGAATGTAGTCTGTTATCGATATCTCTGTTACTCCAATGGATGGTAGCCTTTTCATTATGCAAGGTAGTCCGTTGTTCATATTTTTCTTACTCCAATGGATGGTAGCCTTGTCATTATTGAAGGTAGTTTGTTGTTGAGATATTTTTTACTTCAATGGATGGTAGCCTTGTCATTATGGAAGGTAGTCTGTCGTTCAGATTTTTGTTACTCCAATGGATGGTAGCCTTATCATTATGGAAGGTAGTCTATTGTCTAGGTTTTTGTTATTCCAATGGATGGTAGCCTTGTAATTATGGAAGGTAGTTGTCTTTGAGATTTCTGTTACTTCAATGGATGGTAGCCTTGTCATTATGGAAGGTAGTCTGTTGTTCAGATTTTTGTTACTCTAATAGATGATAGCCTTGTCATTATGGAAGGTAGTCTATTGTCGAGATTTTTGATTCTCCAATAGGTGGTAGCCTTGTAATTATGGAAGGTAGTCTGTTGTCGAGATTTTTGTTACTCCTATGGATGGTAGCCTTGTCATTATGGAAGGTAGTCTGTCATTGAGATTTCTGTAACTCCAATAGATTGTAGCCTTGTCATTATGGAAGGTAGTCTATTGCTCAGATTTTTGTTACTCCAATGGATGGTAGCCTTGTCATTATTGAAGGTAGTCTATTGTCTAGATTTTTGTTATTCCAATGGATGATAGCCTTCTCATTATGGAAGGTAGTCTGTTATCGAGATTTTTGTTACTCCAATGGAAGGTAGTCTATTGTCGACAATTTTTTTATTCCATTGGATGGTAGCCTTGTCATTAAGGAAGGTAGTTTGTTGTTGATATTTTTGTTATTCCAATGGATGGTAACCTTGTCATTATGGAAGGTAGTCTGTTGTCGATATCTCTGTTACTCCAATGGATGGTAGCCTTTTCATTATGCAAGGTAGTCCATTGTTCATATTTTTGTTACTCCAATGGAAGATAGCCTTGTCATTATGGAAGGTCGTCGGTCGTTGAGATTTTTGTTACTTTAATGGATGGTATCCTTGTCATTATGGAAGGTAGTCTGTCGTTCAGATTTTTGTTACTCTAATGGATGGTAGACTTGTCATTATGGAAGGTAGTCTATTGTCTAGATTTTTGGTATTCCAATGGATGGTAGCCTTGTCATTATGGAAGGTAGTTGTCTTTGATATTTCTGTTACTTCAATGGATGGTATCCTTGTCATTATGGATGGTAGTCTGTTGTTCAGATTTTTGTTACTCCAATGGATGATAGCCTTCTCATTATGGAAGGTAGTCTATTGTCGAGATTTTTGATTCTCCAATAGGTGGTAGCCTTGTAATTATGGAAGGTAGTCTGTTGTCAAGATTTTTGTTACTCCTATGGATAATAGCCTTGTCATTATGGAAGGTAGTCTGTCGTTGAGATTTCTGTAACTCCAATGGATTGTAGCCTTGTCATTATGGAAGGTAGTCTATTATTCATATTTTTGTTACTCCAATGCATGGTAGCCTTGTCATTATTGAAGGTAGTCTATTGTCTAGATTTTTGTTATTCCAATGGATGATGGCCTTGTCATTATGGAAGGTAGTCTGTTGTCGAGATTTTTGTTACTACAATGGATGGTAGACTTATCATTATGGAAGGTAGTCTATTTTCGAGATTTTTGTTACCCCAATGGATGGTAGCCTTGTAATTAGGGAAGGTAGTCTGTTGTCGAGATTTTTGTTACACCAATGGATGGTAGCCTTGTCATTATGGAATGTAGTTTGTCGTTGAGATTTCTGTTACTCCAATGGATTGTAGCCTTGTCATAATGGAAGGTAGTCTGTTGTTCAAATTTTTGTTACTCCAATAGTAGGTAGCCTTGTCATTATGGAAGGTAGTCTGTTGTCGACAATTTTTTTATTCCATCGGATGGTAGCCTTGTCATTATGGAAGGTAGTTTGTTGTCGATATTTTTGTTATTCCAATGGATGGTTACCTTGTCATTATGGAAGGTATTCTTTTGTCGATATTTTTGTTATTCCAATGGATGGTAGACTTGTAACTATTGAAGGTAGTATGTTGTCGATATCTCTGTTACTCCAATGGATGATAGCCTTGTCATTATGCAAGGTAGTCAGTTGTTCATATTTTTGTTACTCCTATGGATGGTAGCCATATCATTATAGAAGGTAGTCTATTGTCAAGATTTTTGTTATTCCAATGGATGGTAGCCTTGTCATTATGGAAGGTAGTCGGTCGTTGAGATTTCTGTTACTCCAATGGATGGTAGCCTTGTCATTATTGAAGGTAGTTTGTTGTTCATATTTTTGTTACTCCAATGGATGGTAGCCTTGTCATTATGGAAGGTAGTCTATTGTCTATATTTTTGTTATTCCAATAGATAGTAGCCTTGTCATTATGGAAGGTAGTTGTCTTTGAGATTTCTGTCACTTTAACGGATGGTAGCCTTGTCATTATGGAAGGTAGTATGTTGTCAAGATATTTGATACTCTAATGGGATGTAGCCTTGTAATTAAGGAAAGTAGTTTGTTGTCCATATTTTTGTTACTCCAATGGATGGTAGCCTTGTCATTATGGAAGGTAGTCTGTCATTGAGATTTCTATTACTCCAATGGATTGTAGCCTTGTCATTATGGAAGGTAGTCTGTTGCTCAGATTTTTATTACTCCAATGTATGGTAGCCTTGTCATTATGGAAGGTTTTCTATTGTATATATTTTTGTTATTCCAATGGATGGTAGCCATGTCATTATGCAAGGTAGTCTGTTGTCGAGATTTTTGTTACTCCAATGGATGGTAGGCTTATCATTATGGAAGGTAGTCTATTTTCAAGATTTTTGTTACCCTAATGGATGGTAGCCTTGTAATTAGGGAAGGTAGTCTGTTGTCGAGATTTTTGTTACACCAATGGATGGTAGCCTTGTCATTATGGAATGTAGTTTGTCATTGAGATTTCTGTTACTCCAATGGATTGTAGCCTTGTCATTATGGAAGGTAGTCTGTTGTTCAAATTTTTGTTACTCCAATGGAAGGTAGCCTTGTAATTATGGAAGGTAGTCTGTTGTCGACAATTTTTTTATTCCATTGGATGGTAGCCTTGTCATTATGGAAGGTAGTTTGTTGTCGATATTTTTGTTATTCCAATGGATGGTAACCTTGTCATTATGGAAGGTAGTCTTTTGTCGAGATTTTTGTTACTCCAATGGATGGTAGACTTGTCACTATTGAAGGTAGTATGTTATCGATATCTATGTTACTCCAATGGATGATAGCCTTGTCATTATGCTAGGTAGTCAGTTGTTCATATTTTTGTTACTCCTATGGATGGTAGCCATATCATTATAGAAGGTAGTCTATTGTCAGGATTTTTGTTATTCCAATGGATGGTAGCCTTGTCATTATGGAAGGTAGTCGGTCGTTGAGATTTCTGTTACTCCAATGGATGGTAGCCTTGTCATTATTGAAGGTAGTTTGTTGTTCATATTTTTGTTACTCCAATGGATGGTAGCCTTGTCATTATGGAAGGTAGTCTATTGTCTAGATTTTTGTTATTCCAATAGATGGTAGCCTTGTAATTATGGAAGGTAGTTGTCTTTGAGATTTCTGTTACTTTAATGGATGGTAGACTTGTCATTATGGAAGGTAGTCAGTTGTTCAGATTTTTGTTACTCCAATGGATGATAGCCTTGTCATTATGGAAGGTAGTCTGTTGTCAAGATTTTTGATACTCCAATGGGTGGTAGCCATGGAATTATGGAAGGTAGTTTGTTTTCGAGATTTTTATTACTCCAATGGATGGAGACTTGTCACTATTGAAGGTAGTCTGTTGTCGATATCTCTTTTACTCCATTGGATGATAGCCTTGTCATTATGCAAGGTAGTCAGTTGTTCATATTTTTGTTACTCCAATGGATGGTAGCCATATCATTATAGAAGGTAGTCTATTGTCGGGATTTTTGTTATTCCAATGGATGGTAGCCTTGTCATTATGGAAGGTTGTCGGTTGTTGAGATTTATGTTACTCCAATGGATGGTAGCCTTGTCATTATGGAAGGTAGTTTGTTGTTCAGATTTTTGTTACTCCAATGGATGGTAGCATTGTCATTATGGAAGGTAGTTGTCTTTGAGATTTCTGTTACTTTAATTGATGGTAGCCTTGTCATTATGGAAGGTAGTCTTTTGTTCATATTTTTGTTACTCCAATGGATGATAGCCTTGTCATTATGGAAGGTAGTATGTTGTCAAGATTTTTGATACTCCAATGGCTTGTAGCCTTGTAATTATGGAACGTAGTCTGTTGTCCATATTTTTGTTACTCCAATGGATGGAAGCCTTGTCATTATGGAAGGTAGTCTGTCATTGAGATTTCTATTACTCCAATGGATTGTAGCCTTGTCATTATGGAAGGTAGTCTGTTGTTCAGATTTTTGTTACTCCAATGTATGGTAGCCTTGTCATTATGGAAGGTTTTCTATTGTATAGATTTTTGTTATTCCAATGGATGGTAGCCATGTCATTATGCAAGGTAGTCTGTTGTCGAGATTTTTGTTACTCCAATGGATGGTAGCCTTATCATTATGGAAGGTAGTCTATTTTCAAGATTTTTGTTACCCCAATGGATGGTAGCCTTGTAATTAGGGAAGGTAGTCTGTTGTCGAAATTTTTGTTACACCAATGGATGGTAGCCTTGTCATTATGGAATGTAGTTTGTCGTTGAGATTTCTGTAACTCCAATGGATTGTAGCCTTGTCATTATGGAAGGTAGTCTGTTGTTCAAATTTTTGTAACTCCAATGGAAGGTAGCCTTGTAATTATGGAAGGTAGTCTGTTATCGACAATTTTTTTATTCCATTGTATGGTAGCCTTGTCATTATGGAAGGCAGTTTGTTGTCGATATTTTTGTTATTCCAATGGATGGTAACCTTGTCATTATGGAAGGTAGTCTTTTGTTCATATTTTTGTTACTCCAATGGATGATAGCCTTGTCATAATGGAAGGTAGTATGTTGTCAAGATTTTTGATACTCCAATGGGTTGGAGCCTTGTAATTATGGAAGGTAGTCTGTTGTCCATATTTTTGTTACTCCAATGGATGGTAGCCTTGTCATTATGGAAGGTAGTCTGTCATTGAGATTTCTATTACTCCAATGGATTGTAGCCTTGTCATTATGGAAGGTAGTCTGTTGTTCAGATTTTTGTTACTCCAATGTATGGTAGCCTTGTCATTATGGAAGGTTTTCTATTGTATAGATTTTTGTTATTCCAATGGATGGTAGCCATGTCATTATGCAAGGTAGTCCGTTGTCGAGATTTTTGTTACTCCAATGGATGGTAGCCTTATCATTATGGAAGGTAGTCTATTTTCAAGATTTTTGTTACCCCAATGGATGGTAGCCTTGTAATTAGGGAAGGTAGTATGTTGTTGAGTTTTTTGTTACACCAATGGATGGTAGCCTTGTCATTATGGAATGTAGTTTGTCGTTGAGATTTCTGTTACTCCAATGGATTGTAGCCTTGTCATTATGGAAGGTAGTCTGTTGTTCAAATTTTTGTAACTCCAATGGAAGGTAGCCTTGAAATTATGGAAGGTAGTCTGTTGTTGACAATTTTTTTATTCCATTGGATGGTAGCCTTGTCATTATGGAAGGTAGTTTGTTGTCGATATTTTTGTTATTCCAATGGATGGTAACCTTGTCATTATGGAAGGTAGTCTTTTGTCAAGATTTTTGTTACTCCAATGGATGGTAGACTTGTCACTATTGAAGGTAGTATGTTGTCGATATCTCCGTTACTACAATGGATGATAGCCTTGTCATTATGCTAGGTAGTCAGTTGTTCATATTTTTGTTACTCCTATGGATGGTAGCCATATCATTATAGAAGGTAGTCTATTGTCAGGATTTTTGTTATTCCAATGGATGGTAGCCTTGTCATTATGGAAGGTAGTCTGTTGTCCATATTTTTGTTATTCCAATGGATGGTAGCCATGTCATTATGCAAGGTAGTCTGTTGTCGAGATTTTTGTTACTCCAATGGATGGTAGCCTTATCATTATGGAAGGTAGTCTGTTTTAAAGATTTTTGTTACCCCAATGGATGGTAGCCTTGTAATTAGGGAAGGTAGTCTGTTGTCGAGATTTTTGTTACACCAATGGATGGTAGCCTTGTCATTATGGAATGTAGTTTGTCGTTGAGATTTCTGTTACTCCAATGGATTGTAGCCTTGTCATTATGGAAGGTAGTCTGTTGTGCAAATTTTTGTAACTCCAATGGAAGGTAGCCTTGTAATTATGGAAGGTAGTCTGTTGTCGACAATTTTTTTATTCCATTGGATGGTAGCCTTGTCATTATGGAAGGTTGTTTGTTGTCGATATTTTTGTTATTCCAATGGATGGTAACCTTGTCATTATGGAAGGTAGTCTTTTGTCAAGATTTTTGTTACTCCAATGGATGGTAGACTTGTCACTATTGAAGGTAGTATGTTGTCGATATCTCCGTTACTCCAATGGATGATAGCCTTGTCATTATGCTAGGTAGTCAGTTGTGCATATTTTTGTTACTCCTATGGATGGTAGCCATATCATTATAGAAGGTAGTCTATTGTCAGGATTTTTGTTATTCCAATGGATGGTTGCCTTGTCATTATGGAAGGTAGTCGGTTGTTGAGATTTCTGTTACTCTAATGGATGGTAGACTTGTCATTATGGAAGGTAGTCAATTGTTCAGATTTTTGTTACTCCAATGGATGATAGCCTTGTCATTATGGAAGGTAGTCTGTTGTCAAGATTTTTGATACTCCAATGGGTGGTAGCCTTGTAATTATGGAAGGTAGTTTGTTTTCAAGATTTTTATTACTCCAATGGATGGTAGACTTGTCACTATTGAAGGTAGTCTGTTGTCGATATCTCTTTTACTCCATTGGATGATAGCCTTGTCATTATGCAAGGTAGTCAGTTGTTCATATTTTTGTTACTCCAATGGATGGTAGCCATATCATTATAGAAGGTAGTCTATTGTCGGGATTTTTGTTATTCCAATGGATGGTAGCCTTGTCATTATGGAAGGTAGTTTGTTGTTCAGATTTTTGTTACTCCAATGGATGGTAGCATTGTCATTATGGAAGGTAGTTGTCTTTGAGATTTCTGTTACTTTAATGGATGGTAGCCTTGTCATTATGGAAGGTAGTCTTTTGTTCATATTTTTGTTACTCCAATGGATGATAGCCTTGTCATTATGGAAGGTAGTATGTTGTCAAGATTTTTGATACTCCAATGGGTTGTAGCCTTGTAATTATGGAAGGTAGTCTGTTGTCCATATTTTTGTTACTCCAATGGATGGTAGCCTCGTCATTATGGAAGGTAGTCTGTCATTGAGATTTCTATTACTCCAATGGAATGTAGCCTTGTCATTATGGAAGGTAGTCTGTTGTTCATATTTTTGTTACTCCAATGTATGGTAGCCTTGTCATTATGGAAGGTTTTCTATTGTATAGATTTTTGTTATTCCAATGGATGGTAGCCATGTCATTATGCAAGGTAGTCTGTTGTCGAGATTTTTGTTACTCCAATGGATGGTAGCCTTATCATTATGGAAGGTAGTCTATTTTCAAGATTTTTGTTACCCAATGGATGGTAGCCTTGTAATTAGGGAAGGTAGTCTGTTGTCGAGATTTTTGTTACACCAATGGATGGTAGCCTTGTCATTATGGAATGTAGTTTGTCGTTGAGATTTCTGTTACTCCAATGGATTGTAGCCTTGTCATTATGGAAGGTAGTCTGTTGTTCAAATTTTTGTAACTCCAATGGAAGGTAGCCTTGTAATTATGGAAGGTAGTCTGTTGTCGACAATTTTTTTATTCCATTGTATGGTAGCCTTATCATTATGGAAGGTAGTTTGTTGTCGATATTTTTGTTATTCCAATGGATGGTAACCTTGTCATTATGGAAGGTAGTCTTTTGTTCATATTTTTGTTACTCCAATGGATGATAGCCTTGTCATTATGGAAGGTAGTATGTTGTCAAGATTTTTGATACTCCAATGGGTTGGAGCCTTGTAATTATGGAAGGTAGTCTGTTGTCCATATTTTTGTTACTCCAATGGATGGTAGCCTTGTCATTATGGAAGGTAGTCTGTCATTGAGATTTCTATTACTCCAATGGATTGTAGCCTTGTCATTATGGAAGGTAGTCTGTTGTTCAGATTTTTGTTACTCCAATGTATGGTAGCCTTGTCATTATGGAAGGTTTTCTATTGTATAGATTTTTGTTATTCCAATGGATGGTAGGCATGTCATTATGGAAGGTAGTCTTTTGTCAAGATTTTTGTTACTCCAATGGATGGTAGACTTGTCACTATTGAAGGTAGTATGTTGTCGATATCTCTATTACTATAATGGATGATAGCCTTGTCATTATGCTAGGTAGTCAGTTGTTCATATTTTTGTTACTCCTATGGATGGTAGCCATATCATTATAGAAGGTAGTCTATTGTCAGGATTTTTGTTATTCCAATGGATGGTAGCCTTGTCATTATGGAAGGTAGTCGGTTGTTGAGATTTATGTTACTCCAATGGATGGTAGCCTTGTCATTATGGAAGGTGGTTTGTTGTTCAGATTTTTGTTACTCCAATGGATGGTAGCATTGTCATTATGGAAGTTAGTTGTCTTTGAGATTTCTGTTACTTTAATGGATGGTAGCCTTGTCATTATGGAAGGTAGTCTTTTGTTCATATTTTTGTTACTCCAATGGATGATAGCCTTGTCATTATGGAAGGTAGTATGTTGTCAATATTTTTGATACTCCAATGGGTTGTAGCCTTGTAATTATGGAAGGTAGTCTGTTGTCCATATTTTTGTTACTCCAATGGATTGTAGCCTTGTCATTATGGAAGGTAGTCTGTCATTGAGATTTCTATTACTCCAATGGATTGTAGCCTTGTCATTATGGAAGGTAGTCTGTTGTTCAGATTTTTGTTACTCCAATGTATGGTAGCCTTGTCATTATGGAAGGTTTTCTATTGTATAGATTTTTGTTATTCCAATGGATGGTAGCCATGTCATTATGCAAGGTAGTCTGTTGTCGAGATTTTTGTTACTCCAATGGATGGTAGCCTTATCATTATGGAAGGTAGTCTATTTTCAAGATTTTTGTTACCCCAATGAATGGTAGCCTTGTAATTAGGGAAGGTAGTCTGTTGTCGAGATTTTTGTTACACCAATGGATGGTAGCCTTGTCATTATGGAATGTAGTTTGTCGTTGAGATTTCTGTTACTCCAATGGATTGTAGCCTTGTCATTATGGAAGGTAGTCTGTTGTTCAAATTTTTGTAACTCCAATGGAAGGTAGCCTTATAATTATGGAAGGTAGTCTGTTGTCGACAATTTTTTTATTCCATTGTATGGTAGCCTTGTCCTTATGGAAGGTAGTTTGTTGTCGATATTTTTGTTATTCCAATGGATGGTAACCTTGTCATTATGGAAGGTAGTCTTTTGTCAAGATTTTTGTTACTCCAATGGATGGTAGACTTGTCACTATTGAAGGTAGTATGTTGTCGATATCTCCGTTACTCCAATGGATGATAGCCTTGTCATTATGCTAGGTAGTCAGTTGTTCATATTTTTGTTACTCCTATGGATGGTAGCCATATCATTATAGAAGGTAGTCTATTGTCAGGATTTTTGTTATTCCAATGGATGGTAGCCTTGTCATTATGGAAGGTAGTCGGTTGTTGAGATTTCTGTTACTCCAATGGATGGTAGCCTTGTCATTATTGAAGGTAGTTTGTTGTTCATATTTTTGTTACTCCAATGGATGGTAGCCTTGTCATTATGGAAGGTAGTCTATTGTTTAGATTTTTGTTATTCCAATAGATGGTAGCCTTGTCATTATGGAAGGTAGTTGTCTTTGAGATTTCTGTTACTCTAATGGATGGTAGACTTGTCATTATGGAAGGTAGTCAATTGTTCAGATTTTTGTTACTCCAATGGATGATAGCCTTGTCATTATGGAAGGTAGTCTGTTGTCAAGATTTTTGATACTCCAATGGGTGGTAGCCTTGTAATTATGGAAGGTAGTTTGTTTTCGAGATTTTTATTACTCCAATGGATGGTAGACTTGTCACTATTGAAGGTAGTCTGTTGTCGATATCTCTTTTACTCCATTGGATGATAGCCTTGTCATTATGCAAGGTAGTCAGTTGTTCATATTTTTGTTATTCCAATGGATGGTAGCCTTGTCATTATGGAAGGTAGTCGGTTGTTGAGATTTATGTTACTCCAATGGATGGTAGCCTTGTCATTATGGAAGGTAGTTTGTTGTTCAGATTTTTGTTACTCCAATGGATGGTAGCATTGTCATTATGGAAGGTAGTTGTCTTTGAGATTTCTGTTACTTTAATGTATGGTATCCTTGTCATTATGGAAGGTAGTCTTTTGTTCATATTTTTGTTACTCCAATGGATGATAGCCTTGTCATTATGGAAGGTAGTATGTTGTCAAGATTTTTGATACTCCAATGGGTTGTAGCATTGTAATTATGGAAGGTAGTCTGTTGTCCATATTTTTGTTACTCCAATGGATGGTAGCCTCGTCATTATGGAAGGTAGTCTGTCATTGAGATTTCTATTACTCCAATGGATTGTAGCCTTGTCATTATGGAAGGTAGTCTGTTGTTCAGATTTTTGTTACTCCAATGTATGGTAGCCTTGTCATTATGGAAGGTTTTCTATTGTATAGATTTTTGTTATTCCAATGGATGGTAGCCATGTCATTATGCAAGGTAGTCTGTTGTCGAGATTTTTGTTACTCCAATGGATGGTAGCCTTATCATTATGGAAGGTAGTCTATTTTCAAGATTTTTGTTACCCCAATGGATGGTAGCCTTGTAATTAGGGAAGGTAGTCTGTTGTCGAGATTTTTGTTACACCAATGGATGGTAGCCTTGTCATTATGGAATGTAGTTTGTCGTTGAGATTTCTGTTACTCCAATGGATTGTAGCCTTGTCATTATGGAAGGTAGTCTGTTGTTCAAATTTTTGTAACTCCAGTGGAAGGTAGGCTTGTAATTATGGAAGGTAGTCTGTTGTCGACAATTTTTTTATTCCATTGTATGGTAGCCTTATCATTATGGAAGGTAGTTTGTTGTCGATATTTTTGTTATTCCAATGGATGGTAACCTTGTCATTATTGAAGGTAGTCTTTTGTTCATATTTTTGTTACTCCAATGGATGATAGCCATGTCATTATGGAAGGTAGTATGTTGTCAAGATTTTTGATACTCCAATGGGTTGGAGCCTTGTAATTATGGAAGGTAGTCTGTTGTCCATATTTTTGTTACTCCAATGGATGGTAGCCTTGTCATTATGGAAGGTAGTCTGTCATTGAGATTTCTATTACTCCAATGGATTGTAGCCTTGTCATTATGGAAGGTAGTCTGTTGTTCAGATTTTTGTTACTGCAATGTATGGTAGCCTTGTCATTATGGAAGGTTTTCTATTGTATAGATTTTTGTTATTCCAATGGATGGTAGCCATGTCATTATGCAAGGTAGTCCGTTGTCGAGATTTTTGTTACTCCAATGGATGGTAGCCTTATCATTATGGAAGGTAGTCTATTTTCAAGATTTTTGTTACCCCAATGGATGGAAGCCTTGTAATTAGGGAAGGTAGTCTGTTGTCGAGTTTTTTGTTACACCAATGGATGGTAGCCTTGTCATTATGGAATGTAGTTTGTCGTTGAGATTTCTGTTACTCCAATGGATTGTAGCCTTGTCATTATGGAAGGTAGTCTGTTGTTCAAATTTTTGTAACTCCAATGGAAGGTAGCCTTGTAATTATGGAAGGTAGTCTGTTGTTGACAATTTTTTTATTCCATTGGATGGTAGCCTTGTCATTATGGAAGGTAGTTTGTTGTCGATATTTTTGTTATTCCAATGGATGGTAACCTTGTCATTATGGAAGGTAGTCTTTTGTCAAGATTTTTGTTACTCCAATGGATGGTAGACTTGTCACTATTGAAGGTAGTATGTTGTCGATATCTCTGTTACTACAATGGATGATAGCCTTGTCATTATGCTAGGTAGTCAGTTGTTCATATTTTTGTTACTCCAATGGATGGTAGCCATATCATTATAGAAGGTAGTCTATTGTCAGGATTTTTGTTATTCCAATGGATGGTAGCCTTGTCATTATGGAAGGTAGTCGGTTGTTGAGATTTATGTTACTCCAATGGATGGTAGCCTTGTCATTATGGAAGGTAGTTTGTTGTTCAGATTTTTGTTACTCCAATGGATGGTAGCATTGTCATTATGGAAGTTAGTTGTCTTTGAGATTTCTGTTACTTTAATGGATGGTAGCCTTGTCATTATGGAAGGTAGTCTTTTGTTCATATTTTTGTTACTCCAATGGATGATAGCCTTGTCATTATGGAAGGTAGTATGTTGTCAAGATTTTTGATACTCCAATGGGTTGTAGCCTTGTAATTATGGAAGGTAGTCTGTTGTCCATATTTTTGTTACTCCAATGGATGGTAGCCTTGTCATTATGGAAGGTAGTCTGTCATTGAGATTTCTATTACTCCAATGGATTGTAGCCTTGTCATTATGGAAAGTAGTCTGTTGTTCAGATTTTTGTTACTCCAATGTATGGTAGCCTTGTCATTATGGAAGGTTTTCTATTGTATAGATTTTTGTTATTCCAATGGATGGTAGCCATGTCATTATGCAAGGTAGTCTGTTGTCGAGATTTTTGTTACTCCAATGGATGGTAGCCTTATCATTATGGAAGGTAGTCTATTTTCAAGATTTTTGTTACCCCAATGGATGGTAGCCTTGTAATTAGGGAAGGTAGTCTGTTGTCGAGATTTTTGTTACACCAATGGATGGTAGCCTTGTCATTATGGAATGTAGTTTGTCGTTGAGATTTCTGTTACTCCAATGGATTGTAGCCTTGTCATTATGGAAGGTAGTCTGTTGTTCAAATTTTTGTAACTCCAATGGAAGGTAGCCTTGTAATTATGGAAGGTAGTCTGTTGTCGACAATTTTTTTATTCCATTGTATGGTAGCCTTGTCCTTATGGAAGGTAGTTTGTTGTCGATATTTTTGTTATTCCAATGGATGGTAACCTTGTCATTATGGAAGGTAGTCTTTTGTTCATATTTTTGTTACTCCAATGGATGATAGCCTTGTCATTATGGAAGGTAGTATGTTGTCAAGATTTTTGATACTCCAATGGGTTGGAGCCTTGTAATTATAGAAGGTAGTCTGTTGTCCATATTTTTGTTACTCCAATGGATGGTAGCCTTGTCATTATGGAAGGTAGTCTGTCATTGAGATTTCTATTACTCCAATGGATTGTAGCCTTGTCATTATGGAAGGTAGTCTGTTGTTCAGATTTTTGTTACTCCAATGTATGGTAGCCTTGTCATTATGGAAGGTTTTCTATTGTATAGATTTTTGTTATTCCAATGGATGGTAGCCATGTCATTATGCAAGGTAGTCCGTTGTCGAGATTTTTGTTACTCCAATGGATGGTAGCCTTATCATTATGGAAGGTAGTCTATTTTCAAGATTTTTGTTACCCCAATGGATGGTAGCCTTGTAATTAGGGAAGGTAGTCTGTTATCGAGATTTTTGTTACACCAATGGATGGTAGCCTTGTCATTATGGAATGTAGTTTGTCGTTGAGATTTCTGTTACTCCAATGGATTGTAGCCTTGTCATTATGGAAGGTAGTCTGTTGTTCAAATATTTGTAACTCCAATGGAAGGTAGCCTTGTAATTATGGAAGGTAGTCTGTTGTCGACAATTTTTTTATTCCATTGTATGGTAGCCTTGTCCTTATGGAAGGTAGTTTGTTGTCGATATTTTTGTTATTCCAATGGATGGTAACCTTGTCATTATGGAAGGTAGTCTTTTGTTCATATTTTTGTTACTCCAATGGATGATAGCCTTGTCATTATGGAAGGTAGTATGTTGTCAAGATTTTTGATACTCCAATGGGTTGGAGCCTTGTAATTATGGAAGGTAGTCTGTTGTCCATATTTTTGTTACTCCAATGGATGGTAGCCTTGTCATTATGGAAGGTAGTCTGTCATTGAGATTTCTATTACTCCAATGGATTGTAGCCTTGTCATTATGGAAGGTAGTCTGTTGTTCAGATTTTTGTTACTCCAATGTATGGTAGCCTTGTCATTATGGAAGGTTTTCTATTGTATAGATTTTTGTTATTCCAATGGATGGTAGCCATGTCATTATGCAAGGTAGTCCGTTGTCGAGATTTTTGTTACTCCAATGGAAGGTAGTCTATTTTCAAGATTTTTGTTACCCCAATGGATGGTAGCCTTGTAATTAGGGAAGGTAGTCTGTTGTCGAGATTTTTGTTACTCCAATGGATGGTAGCCTTATCATTATGGAAGGTAGTCTATTTTCAAGATTTTTGTTACCCCAATGGAAGGTAGCCTTGTAATTAGGGAAGGTAGTCTGTTGTCGAGATTTTTGTTACACCAATGGATGGTAGCCTTGTCATTATGGAATGTAGTTTGTCGTTGAGATTTCTGTTACTCCAATGGATTGTAGCCTTGTCATTATGGAAGGTAGTCTGTTGTTCAAATTTTTGTAACTCCAATGGAAGGTAGTCTATTTTCAAGATTTTTGTTACTCCAATGGAAGGTAGTCTATTTTCAAGATTTTTGTTACCCCAATGGATGGTAGCCTTGTAATTAGGGAAGGTAGTCTGTTGTCGAGATTTTTGTTACTCCAATGGATGGTAGCCTTATCATTATGGAAGGTAGTCTATTTTCAAGATTTTTGTTACCCCAATGGATGGTAGCCTTGTAATTAGGGAAGGTAGTCTGTTGTCGATATTTTTGTTACACCAATGGATGGTAGCCTTGTCATTATGGAATGTAGTTTGTCGTTGAGATTTCTGTTACTCCAATAGATTGTAGCCTTGTCATTATGGAAGGTAGTCTGTTGTTCAAATTTTTGTAACTCCAATGGAAGGTAGCCTTGTAATTATGGAAGGTAGTCTGTTGTCGACAATTTTTTTATTCCATTGGATGGTAGCCTTGTCATTATGGAAGGTAGTTTGTTGTCGATATTTTTGTTATTCCAATGGATGGTAACCTTGTCATTATGGAAGGTAGTCTTTTGTCAAGATTTTTGTTACTCCAATGGATGGTAGACTTGTCACTATTGAAGGTAGTATGTTGTCGATATCTCTGTTACTACAATGGATGATAGCCTTGTCATTATGCTAGGTAGTCAGTTGTTCATATTTTTGTTACTCCTATGGATGGTAGCCATATCATTATAGAAGGTAGTCTATTGTCAGGATTTTTGTTATTCCAATGGATGGTAGCCTTGTCATTATGGAAGGTAGTCGGTCGTTGAGTTTTCTGTTACTCCAATGGATGGTAGCCTTGTCATTATTGAAGGTAGTTTGTTGTTCATATTTTTGTTACTCCAATGGATGGTAGCCTTGTCATTATGGAAGGTAGTTGTCTTTGAGATTTCTGTTAATTTAATGGATGGTAGACTTGTCATTATGGAAGGTAGTCAGTTGTTCAGATTTTTGTTACTCCAATGGATGATAGCCTTGTCATTATGGAAGGTAGTCTGTTGTCAAGATTTTTGATACTCCAATGGGTGGTAGCCTTGTAATTATGGAAGGTAGTTTGTTTTCGAGATTTTTATTACTCCAATGGATGGTAGACTTGTCACTATTGAAGGTAGTCTGTTGTCGATATCTCTTTTACTCCATTGGATGATAGCCTTGTCATTATGCAAGGTAGTCAGTTGTTCATATTTTTGTTACTCCAATGGATGGTAGCCATATCATTATAGAAGGTAGTCTATTGTCGGGATTTTTGTTATTCCAATGGATGGTAGCCTTGTCATTATGGAAGGTAGTCGGTTGTTGAGATTTATGTTACTCCAATGGAAGGTAGCCTTGTCATTATGGAAGGTAGTTTGTTGTTCAGATTTTTGTTACTCCAATGGATGGTAGCATTGTCATTATGGAAGTTAGTTGTCTTTGAGATTTCTGTTACTTTAATGGATGGTAGCCTTGTCATTATGGAAGGTAGTCTTTTGTTCATATTTTTGTTACTCCAATGGATGATAGCCTTGTCATTAATGAAGGTAGTATTTTGTCAAGATTTTTGATACTCCAATGAGTTGTAGCCTTGTAATTATGGAAGGTAGTCTGTTGTCCATATTTTTGTTACTCCAATGGATGGTAGCCTTGTCATTATGGAAGGTAGTCTGTCATTGAGATTTCTATTACTCCAATGGATTGTAGCCTTGTCATTATGGAAGGTAGTCTGTTGTTCAGATTTTTGTTACTCCAATGTATGGTAGCCTTGTCATTATGAAAGGTTTTCTATTGTATAGATTTTTGTTATTCCAATGGATGGTAGCCATGTCATTATGCAAGGTAGTCTGTTGTCGAGATTTTTGTTACTCCAATGGATGGTAGCCTTATCATTATGGAAGGTAGTCTATTTTCAAGATTTTTGTTACCCCAATGGATGGTAGCCTTGTAATTAGGGAAGGTAGTCTGTTGTCGAGATTTTTGTTACACCAATGGATGGTAGCCTTGTCATTATGGAATGTAGTTTGTCGTTGAGATTTCTGTTACTCCAATGGATTGTAGCCTTGTCATTATGGAAGGTAGTCTGTTGTTCAAATTTTTGTAACTCCAATGGAAGGTAGCCTTGTAATTATGGAAGGTAGTTTGTTGTCGACAATTTTTTTATTCCATTGTATGGTAGCCTTGTCATTATGAAAGGTAGTTTGTTGTCGATATTTTTGTTATTCCAATGGATGGTAACCTTGTCATTATGGAAGGTAGTCTTTTGTTCATATTTTTGTTACTCCAATGGATGATAGCCTTGTCATTATGGAAGGTAGTATGTTGTCAAGATTTTTGATACTCCAATGGGTTGGAGCCTTGTAATTATGGAAGGTAGTCTGTTGTCCATATTTTTGTTACTCCAATGGATGGTAGCCTTGTCATTATGGAAGGTAGTCTGTCATTGAGATTTCTATTACTCAAATGGATTGTAGCCTTGTCATTATGGAAGGTAGTCTGTTGTTCAGATTTTTGTTACTCCATTGTATGGTAGCCTTGTCATTATGAAAGGTTTTCTATTGAATAGATTTTTGTTATTCCAATGGATGGTAGCCATGTCATTATGCAAGGTAGTCTGTTGTCGAGATTTTTGTTACTCCAATGGATGGTAGCCTTAACATTATGGAAGGTAGTCTATTTTCAAGATTTTTGTTACCCCAATGGATGGTAGCCTTGTAATTAGGGAAGGTAGTCTGTTGTCGAGATTTTTGTTACACCAATGGATGGTAGCCTTGTCATTATGGAATGTAGTTTGTCGTTGAGATTTCTGTTACTCCAATGGATTGTAGCCTTGTCATTATGGAAGGTAGTCTGTTGTTCAAATTTTTGTAACTCCAATGGAAGGTAGCCTTGTAATTATGGAAGGTAGTTTGTTGTCGACAATTTTTTTATTCCATTGTATGGTAGCCTTGTCATTATGAAAGTTAGTTTGTTGTCGATATTTTTGTTATTCCAATGGATGGTAACCTTGTCATTATGGAAGGTAGTCTTTTGTTCATATTTTTGTTACTCCAATGGATGATAGCCTTGTCATTATGGAAGGTAGTATGTTGTCAAGATTTTTGATACTCCAATGGGTTGGAGCCTTGTAATTATGGAAGGTAGTCTGTTGTCCATATTTTTGTTACTCCAATGGATGGTAGCCTTGTCATTATGGAAGGTAGTCTGTCATTGAGATTTCTATTACTCAAATGGATTGTAGCCTTGTCATTATGGAAGGTAGTCTGTTGTTCAGATTTTTGTTACTCCATTGTATGGTAGCCTTGTCATTATGGAAGGTTTTCTATTTATAGATTTTTTTTATTCCAATGGATGGTAGCCATGTCATTATGCAAGGTAATCCGTTGTCGAGATTTTTGTTACTCCAATGGATGGTAGCCTTATCATTATGGAAGGTAGTCTATTTTCAAGATATTTGTTACCCCAATGGATGGTAGCCTTGTAATTAGGGAAGGTAGTCTGTTGTCGAGATTTTTGTTACACCAATGGATGGTAGCCTTGTCATTATGGAATGTAGTTTGTCGTTGAGATTTCTGTTACTCCAATGGATTGTAGCCTTGTCATTATGGAAGGTAGTCTGTTGTTCAAATTTTTGTAACTCCAATGGAAGGTAGCCTTGTAATTATGGAAGGTAGTCTGTTGTCGACAATTTTTTTATTCCATTGGATGGTAGCCTTGTCATTATAGAAGGTAGTTTGTTGTCGATATTTTTGTTATTCCAATGGATGGTAACCTTGTCATTATGGAAGGTAGTCTTTTGTCAAGATTTTTGTTACTCCAATGGATGGTAGACTTGTCACTATTGAAGGTAGTATGTTGTCGATATCTCTGTTACTCCAATGGATGATAGCCTTGTCATTATGCTAGGTAGTCAGTTGTTCATATTTTTGTTACTCCTATGGATGGTAGCCATATCATTATAGAAGGTAGTCTATTGTCAGGATTTTTGTTATTCCAATGGATGGTAGCCTTGTCATTATGGAAGGTAGTCGGTCGTTGAGATTTCTGTTACTCCAATGGATGGTAGCCTTGTCATTATTGAAGGTAGTTTGTTGTTCATATTTTTGTTACTCCAATGGATGGTAGCCTTGTCATTATGGAAGGTAGTCTATTGTCTAGATTTTTGTTATTCCAATAGATGGTAGCCTTGTCATTATGGAAGGTAGTTGTCTTTGAGATTTCTTTTAATTTAATGGATGGTCGACTTGTCATTATGGAAGGTAGTCAGTTGTTCAGATTTTTGTTACTCCAATGGATGATAGCCTTGTCATTATGGAAGGTAGTCCGTTGTCAAGATTTTTGATACTCCAATGGGTGGTAGCCTTGTAATTATGGAAGGTAGTTTGTTTTCGAGATTTTTATTACTCCAATGGATGGTAGACTTGTCACTATTGAAGGTAGTATGTTGTCGATATCTCTTTTACTCCATTGGATGATAGCCTTGTCATTATGCAAGGTAGTCAGTTGTTCATATTTTTGTTACTCCAATGGATGGTAGCCATATCATTATAGAAGGTAGTCTATTATCGGGATTTTTGTTATTCCAATGGATGGTAGCCTTGTCATTATGGAAGGTAGTCGGTTGTTGAGATTTATGTTACTCCAATGGATGGTAGCCTTGTCATTATGGAGGGTAGTTTGTTGTTCAGATTTTTGTTACTCCAATGGATGGTAGCATTGTCATTATGGAAGGTAGTTGTCTTTGAGATTTCTGTTACTTTAATGGATGGTAGCCTTGTCATTATGGAAGGTAGTCTTTTGTTCATATTTTTGTTGCTCCAATGGATGATAGCCTTGTCATTATGAAAGGTAGTATGTTGTCAAGATTTTTGATACTCCAATGGGTTGTAGCCTTGTAATTATGGAAGGTAGTCTGTTGTCCATATTTTTGTTACTCCAATGGATGGTAGCCTTGTCATTATGGAAGGTAGTCTGTCATTGAGATTTCTATTACTCCAATGGATTGTAGCCTTGTCATTATGGAAGGTAGTCTGTTGTTCAGATTTTTGTTACTCCAATGTATGGTAGCCTTGTCATTATGGAAGGTTTTCTACAGTATAGATTTTTGTTATTCCAATGGATGGTAGCCATGTCATTGTGCAAGGTAGTCTGTTGTCGAGATTTTTGTTACTCCAATGGATGGTAGCCTTATCATTATGGAAGGTAGTCTATTTTCAAGATTTTGTTACCCCTATGGATGGTAGCCTTGTAATTAGGGAAGGTAGTCTGTTGTCGAGATTTTTGTTACACCAATGGATGGTAGCCTTGTCATTCTGGAATGTAGTTTGTCGTTGAGATTTCTGTTACTCCAATGGATTGTAGCCTTGTCATTATGGAAGGTAGTGTGTTGTTCAAATTTTTGTAACTCCAATGGAAGGTAGCCTTGTAATTATGGAAGGTAGTCTGTTGTCGACAATTTTTTTATTCCATTGTATGGTAGCCTTGTCATTATGGAAGGTAGTTTGTTGTCGATATTTTTGTTATTCCAATGGATGGTAACCTTGTCATTATGGAAGGTAGTCTTTTGTTCATATTTTTGTTACTCCAATGGATGATAGCCTTGTCATTATGGAAGGTAGTATGTTGTCAAGTTTTTTGATACTCCAATGGGTTGGAGCCTTGTAATTATGGAAGGTAGTCTGTTGTCCATATTTTTGTTACTCCAATGGATGGTAGCCTTGTCATTATAGAAGGTAGTCTGTCATTGAGATTTCTATTACTCCAATGGATTGTAGCCTTGTCATTATGGAAGGTAGTCTGTTGTTCAGATTTTTGTTACTCCAATGTATGGTAGCCTTGTCATTATGGAAGGTTTTATATTGTATAGATTTTTGTTATTCCAATGGATGGTAGCCATGTCATTATGCAAGGTAGTCCGTTGTCGAGATTTTTGTTACTCCAATCAATGGTAGCCTTATCATTATGGAAGGTAGTCTATTTTCAAGATTTTTGTTACCCCAATGGATGGTAGCCTTGTAATTAGGGAAGGTAGTATGTTGTCGAGATTTTTGTTACACCAATGGATGGTAGCCTTGTCATTATGGAATGTAGTTTGTCGTTGAGATTTTTGTTACTCCAATGGATTGTAGCCTTGTCATTATAGAAGGTAGTCTGTTGTTCAAATTTTTGTAACTCCAATGGAAGGTAGCCTTGTAATTATGGAAGGTAGTTTGTTGTCGACAATTTTTTTATTCCATTGTATGGTAGCCTTGTCATTATGAAAGTTAGTTTGTTGTCGATATTTTTGTTATTCCAATGGATGGTAACCTTGTCATTATGGAAGGTAGTCTTTTGTTCATATTTTTGTTACTCCAATGGATGATAGCCTTGTCATTATGGAAGGTAGTATGTTGTCAAGATTTTTGATACTCCAATGGGTTGGAGCCTTGTAATTATGGAAGGTAGTCTGTTGTCCATATTTTTGTTACTCCAATGGATGGTAGCCTTGTCATTATGGAAGGTAGTCTGTCATTGAGATTTCTATTACTCAAATGGATTGTAGCCTTGTCATTATGGAAGGTAGTCTGTTGTTCAGATTTTTGTTACTCCATTGTATGGTAGCCTTGTCATTATGGAAGGTTTTCTATTTATAGATTTTTTTTATTCCAATGGATGGTAGCCATGTCATTATGCAAGGTAATCCGTTGTCGAGATTTTTGTTACTCCAATGGATGGTAGCCTTATCATTATGGAAGGTAGTCTATTTTCAAGATTTTTGTTACCCCAATGGATGGTAGCCTTGTAATTAGGGAAGGTAGTCTGTTGTCGAGATTTTTGTTACACCAATGGATGGTAGCCTTGTCATTATGGAATGTAGTTTGTCGTTGAGATTTCTGTTACTCCAATGGATTGTAGCCTTGTCATTATGGAAGGTAGTCTGTTGTTCAAATTTTTGTAACTCCAATGGAAGGTAGCCTTGTAATTATGGAAGGTAGTCTGTTGTCGACAATTTTTTTATTCCATTGGATGGTAGCCTTGTCATTATGGAAGGTAGTTTGTTGTCGATATTTTTGTTATTCCAATGGATGGTAACCTTGTCATTATGGAAGGTAGTCTTTTGTCAAGATTTTTGTTACTCCAATGGATGGTAGACTTGTCACTATTGAAGGTAGTATGTTGTCGATATCTCTGTTACTCCAATGGATGATAGCCTTGTCATTATGCTAGGTAGTCAGTTGTTCATATTTTTGTTACTCCTATGGATGGTAGCCATATCATTATAGAAGGTAGTCTATTGTCAGGATTTTTGTTATTCCAATGGATGGTAGCCTTGTCATTATGGAAGGTAGTCGGTCGTTGAGATTTCTGTTACTCCAATAGATGGTAGCCTTGTCATTATTGAAGGTAGTTTGTTGTTCATATTTTTGTTACTCCAATGGATGGTAGCCTTGTCATTATGGAAGGTAGTCTATTGTCTAGATTTTTGTTATTCCAATAGATGGTAGCCCTGTCATTATGGAAGGTAGTTGTCTTTGAGATTTCTTTTAATTTAATGGATGGTCGACTTGTCATTATGGAAGGTAGTCAGTTGTTCAGATTTTTGTTACTCCAATGGATGATAGCCTTGTCATTATGGAAGGTAGTCCGTTGTCAAGATTTTTGATACTCCAATGGGTGGTAGCCTTGTAATTATGGAAGGTAGTTTGTTTTCGAGATTTTTATTACTCCAATGGATGGTAGACTTGTCACTATTGAAGGTAGTATGTTGTCGATATCTCTTTTACTCCATTGGATGATAGCCTTGTCATTATGCAAGGTAGTCAGTTGTTCATATTTTTGTTACTCCAATGGATGGTAGCCATATCATTATAGAAGGTAGTCTATTATCGGGATTTTTGTTATTCCAATGGATGGTAGCCTTGTCATTATGGAAGGTAGTCGGTTGTTGAGATTTATGTTACTCCAATGGATGGTAGCCTTGTCATTATGTAGGGTAGTTTGTTGTTCAGATTTTTGTTACTCCAATGGATGGTAGCATTGTCATTATGGAAGGTAGTTGTCTTTGAGATTTCTGTTACTTTAATGGATGGTAGCCTTGTCATTATGGAAGGTAGTCTTTTGTTCATATTTTTGTTGCTCCAATGGATGATAGCCTTGTCATTATGAAAGGTAGTATGTTGTCAAGATTTTTGATACTCCAATGGGTTGTAGCCTTAAAATTATGGAAGGTAGTCTGTTGTCCATATTTTTGTTACTCCAATGGATGGTAGCCTTGTCATTATGGAAGGTAGTCTGTCATTGAGATTTCTATTACTCCAATGGATTGTAGCCTTGTCATTTTGGAAGGTAGTCTGTTGTTCAGATTTTTGTTACTCCAATGTATGGTAGCCTTGTCATTATGGAAGGTTTTCTACAGTATAGATTTTTGTTATTCCAATGGATGGTAGCCATGTCATTGTGCAAGGTAGTCTGTTGTCGAGATTTTTGTTACTCCAATGGATGGTAGCCTTATCATTATGGAAGGTAGTCTATTTTCAAGATTTTGTTACCCCTATGGATGGTAGCCTTGTAATTAGGGAAGGTAGTCTGTTGTCGAGATTTTTGTTACACCAATGGATGGTAGCCTTGTCATTCTGGAATGTAGTTTGTCGTTGAGATTTCTGTTACTCCAATGGATTGTAGCCTTGTCATTATGGAAGGTAGTGTGTTGTTCAAATTTTTGTAACTCCAATGGAAGGTAGCCTTGTAATTATGGAAGGTAGTCTGTTGTCGACAATTTTTTTATTCCATTGTATGGTAGCCTTGTCATTATGGAAGGTAGTTTGTTGTCGATATTTTTGTTATTCCAATGGATGGTAACCTTGTCATTATGGAAGGTAGTCTTTTGTTCATATTTTTGTTACTCCAATGGATGATAGCCTTGTCATTATGGAAGGTAGTATGTTGTCAAGATTTTTGATACTCCAATGGGTTGGAGCCTTGTAATTATGGAAGGTAGTCTGTTGTCCATATTTTTGTTACTCCAATGGATGGTAGCCTTGTCATTATAGAAGGTAGTCTGTCATTGAGATTTCTATTACTCCAATGGATTGTAGCCTTGTCATTATGGAAGGTAGTCTGTTGTTCAGATTTTTGTTACTCCAATGTATGGTAGCCTTGTCATTATGGAAGGTTTTATATTGTATAGATTTTTGTTATTCCAATGGATGGTAGCCATGTCATTATGCAAGGTAGTCCGTTGTCGAGATTTTTGTTACTCCAATCAATGGTAGCCTTATCATTATGGAAGGTAGTCTATTTTCAAGATTTTTGTTACCCCAATGGATGGTAGCCTTGTAATTAGGGAAGGTAGTATGTTGTCGAGATTTTTGTTACACCAATGGATGGTAGCCTTGTCATTATGGAATGTAGTTTGTCGTTGACATTTTTGTTACTCCAATGGATTGTAGCCTTGTCATTATGGAAGGTAGTCTGTTGTTCAAATTTTTGTAACTCCAATGGAAGGTAGCCTTGTAATTATGGAAGGTAGTCTGTTGTCGACAATTTTTTTATTCCATTGGATGGTAGCCTTGTCATTATGGAAGGTAGTTTGTTGTCGATATTTTTGTTATTCCAATGGATGGTAACCTTGTCATTATGGAAGGTTGTCTTTTGTCAAGTTTTTTGTTACTCCAATGGATGGTAGACTTGTCACTATTGAAGGTAGTATGTTGTCGATATCTCTGTTACTCCAATGGATGATAGCCTTGTCATTATGCTAGGTAGTCAGTTGTTCATATTTTTGTTACTCCTATGGATGGTAGCCATATCATTATAGAAGGTAGTCTATTGTCCGGATTTTTGTTATTCCAATGGATGGTAGCCTTGTCATTATGGAAGGTAGTCGGTCGTTGAGATTTCTGTTACTCCAATGGATGGTAGCCTTGTCATTATTGAAGGTAGTTTGTTGTTCATATTTTTGTTACTCCAATGGCAGGTAGCCTTGTCATTATGGAAGGTAGTCTATTGTCTAGATTTTTGTTATTCCAATAGATGGTAGCCTTGTCATTATGGAAGGTAGTTGTCTTTGAGATTTCTGTTACTTTAATGGATGGTAGACTTGTCATTATGGAAGGTAGTCAGTTGTTCAGATTTTTGTTACTCCAATGGATGATAGCCTTGTCATTATGGAAGGTAGTCTGTTGTCAAGATTTTTGATACTCCAATGGGTGGTAGCCTTGTAATTATGGAAGGTAGTTTGTTTTCGAGATTTTTATTACTCCAATGGATGGTAGACTTGTCACTATTGAAGGTAGTCTGTTGTTGATATCTCTTTTACTCCATTGGATGATAGCCTTGTCATTATGCAAGGTAGTCAGTTGTTCATATTTTTTTTACTCCAATGGATGGTAGCCATATCATTATAGAAGGTAGTCTATTGTCGGGATTTTTGTTATTCCAATGGATGGTAGCCTTGTCATTATGGAAGGTAGTCGGTTGTTGAGATTTATGTTACTCCTATGGATGGTAGCCTTGTCATTATGGAAGGTAGTTTGTTGTTCAGATTTTTGTTACTCCAATGGATGGTAGCATTGTCATTATGGAAGGTAGTTGTCTTTGAGATTTCTGTTACTTTAATGTATGGTAGCCTTGTCATTATGGAAGGTAGACTTTTGTTCATATTTTTGTCACTCCAATGGATGATAGCCTTGTCATTATGGAAGGTAGTATGTTGTCAAGATTTTTGATACTCCAATGGGTTGTAGCCTTGTAATTATGGAAGGTAGTCTGTTGTCCATATTTTTGTTACTCCAATGGATGGTAGCCTTGTCATTATGGAAGGTAGTCTGTCATTGAGATTTCTATTACTCCAATGGATTGTAGCCTTGTCATTTATGGAAGGTAGTCTGTTGTTCAGATTTTTGTTACTCCAATGTATGGTAGCCTTGTCATTATGGAAGGTTTTCTACTGTATAGATTTTTGTTATTCCAATGGATGGTAGCCATGTCATTATGCAAGGTAGTCTGTTGTCGAGATTTTTGTTACTCCAATAGATGGTAGCCTTATCATTATGGAAGGTAGTCTCTTTCCAAGATTTTTGTTACCCCAATGGATGGTAGCCTTGTAATTAGGGAAGGTAGTCTGTTGTCGAGATTTTTGTTACACCAATGGATGGTAGCCTTGTCATTATGGAATGTAGTTTGTCGTTGAGATTTCTGTTACTCCAATGGATTGTAGCCTTGTCATTATGGAAGGTAGTCTGTTGTTCAAATTTTTGTAACTCCAATGGAAGGTAGCCTTGTAATTATGGAAGGTAGTCTGTTGTCGACAATTTTTTTATTCCATTGTATGGTAGCCTTGTCATTATGGAAGGTAGTTTGTTGTCGATATTTTTGTTATTCCAATGGATGGTAACCTTGTCATTATGGAAGGTAGTCTTTTGTTCATATTTTTGTTACTCCAATGGATGATAGCCTTGTCATTATGGAAGGTAGTATGTTGCCAAGATTTTTGATACTCCAATGGGTTGGAGCCTTGTAATTATGGAAGGTAGTCTGTTGTCCATATTTTTGTTACTCCAATGGATGGTAGCCTTGTCATTATGGAAGGTAGTCTGTCATTGAGATTTCTATTACTCCAATGGATTGTAGCCTTGTAATTATGGAAGGTAGTCTGTTGTTCAGATTTTTGTTACTCCAATGTATGGTAGCCTTGTCATTATGGAAGGTTTTCTATTGTATAGATTTTTGTTATTCCAATGGATGGTAGCCATGTCATTATGCAAGGTAGTCTATGGTCGAGATTTTTGTTACTCCAATGGATGGTAGCCTTATCATCATGGAAGGTAGTCTGTCATTGAGATTTCTATTACTCCAATGGATTGTAGCCTTGTCATTATGGAAGGTAGTCTGTTGTTCAGATTTTTGTTAGTCCAATGTATGGTAGCCTTGTCATTATGGAAGGTTTTCTATTGTATAGATTGTTGTTATTCCAATGGATGGTAGCCATGTCATTATGCAAGGTAGTCTGTTGTCGAGATTTTTGTTACTCCAATGGATGGTAGCCTTATCATTATGGAAGGTAGTCTATTTTCAAGATTTTTGTTACCCCAATGGATGGTAGCCTTGTAATTAGGGAAGGTAGTCTGTTGTCGAGATTTTTGTTACACCAATGGATGGTAGCCTTGTCATTATGGAATGTAGTTTGTCGTTGAGATTTCTGTTACTCCAATGGATTGTAGCCTTGTCATTAGGGAAGGTAGTCTGTTGTTCAAATTTTTGTTACTCCAATGGAAGGTAGCCTTGTAATTATGGAAGGTAGTCTATTGTCGACAATTTTTTTATTCCATTGGATGGTAGCCTTGTCATTATAGAAGGTAGTTTGTTGTCGATATTTTTGTTATTCCAATGGATGGTAACCTTGTCATTATGGAAGGTAGTCTTTTGTCAAGTTTTTTGTTACTCCAATGGATGGTAGACTTGTAACTATTGAAGGTAGTATGTTGTCGATATCTCTGTTACTCCAATGGATGATAGCCTTGTCATTATGCAAGGTAGTCAGTTGTTCATATTTTTGTTACTCCTATGGATGGTAGCCATATCATTATAGAAGGTAGTCTATTGTCAGGATTTTTGTTATTCCAATGGATGGTAGCCTTGTCATTATGGAAGGTAGTCGGTCGTTGAGATTTCTGTTACTCCAATGGATGGTAGCCTTGTCATTATTGAAGGTAGTTTGTTGTTCATATTTTTGTTACTCAAATGGATGGTAGCCTTGTCATTATGGAAGGTAGTCTATTGTCTAGATTTTTGTTATTCCAATAGATGGTAGCCTTTTCATTATGGAAGGTAGTTGTCTTTGAGATTTCTGTTACTTTAATGGATGGTAGACTTGTCATTATGGAAGGTAGTTAGTTGTTCAGATTTTTGTTACTCCAATGTATGATAGCCTTGTCATTATGGAAGGTAGTCTGTTGTCAAGATTTTTGATACTCCAATGGGTGGTAGCCTTGTAATTATGGAAGGTAGTTTGTTTTCGAGATTTTTATTACTCCAATGGATGGTAGACTTGTCACTATTGAAGGTAGTCTGTTGTCGATATCTCTTTTATTCCATTGGATGATAGCCTTGTCATTATGCAAGGTAGTTAGTTTTTCATATTTTCGTTACTCCAATGGATGGTAGCCATATCATTATAGAAGGTGGTCTATTGTCGGGATTTTTGTTATTCCAATGGATGGTAGCCTTGTCATTATGGAAGGCAGTCGGTCGTTGAGATTTCTAGTACTCCAATGGATGGTAGCCTTGTCATTATGGAAGGTAGTTTGTTGTTCAGATTTTTGTTCCTCCAATGGATGGTAGCCTTGTCATTATGGAAGGTAGTTGTCTTTGAGATTTCTGTTACTTTAATGGATGGTAGCCTTGTCATTATGGAAGGTAGTCTGTTGTTCAGATTTTTGTTACTCCAATGGATGATAGCCTTGTCATTATGGAAGGTAGTATGTTGTCAAGATTTTTGATACTCCAATAGGTTGTAGCCTTGTAATTATGGAAGGTAGTTTGTTGTCCATATTTTTGTTACTCCAATGGATGGTAGCCTTGCCATTATGGAAGGTAGTCTGTCATTGAGATTTCTATTACTCCAATGGATTGTAGCCTTGTAATTATGGAAGGTAGTCTGTTGTTCAGATTTTTGTTACTCCAATGTATGGTAGCCTTGTCATTATGGAAGGTTTTCTATTGTATAGATTTTTGTTATTCCAATGGATGGTAGCCATGTCATTATGCAAGGTAGTCTATGGTCGAGATTTTTGTTACTCCAATGGATGGTAGCCTTATCATTATGGAAGGTAGTCTGTCATTGAGATTTCTATTACTCCAATGGATTTTAGCCTTGTCATTATGGAAGGTAGTCTGTTGTTCAGATTTTTGTTAGTCCAATGTATGGTAGCCTTGTCATTATGGAAGGTTTTCTATTGTATAGATATTTGTTATTCCAATGGATGGTAGCCATGTCATTATGCAAGGTAGTCTGTTGTCGAGATTTTTGTTACTCCAATGGATGGTAGCCTTATCATTATGGAAGGTAGTCTATTTTCAAGATTTTTGTTACCCCAATGGATGGTAGCCTTGTAATTAGGGAAGGTAGTTTGTTGTCGAGATTTTTGTTACACCAAATAATGGTAGCCTTGTCATTATGGAATGTAGTTTGTCGTTGAGATTTTTGTTACTCCAATGGATTGTAGCCTTGTCATTATGGAAGGTAGTCTGTTCTTCAAATTTTTGTTACTCCAATGGAAGGTAGCCTTGTAATTATTGAAGGTAGTATGTTGTCGACAATTTTTTTATTCCATTGGATGGTAGCCTTGTCATTATGGAAGGTAGTTTGTTGTCGATATTTTTGTTATTCCAATGGATGGTAACCTTGTCATTATGGAAGGTAGTCTTTTGTCAAGATTTTTGTTACTCCAATGGATGGTAGACTTGTCACTATTGAAGGTAGTATGTTGTCGATATCTCTGTTACTCCAATGGATGATAGCCTTGTCATTATGCAAGGTAGTCAGTTGTTCATATTTTTGTTACTCTTATGGATGGTAGCCATATCATTATAGAAGGTAGTCTATTGTCAGGATTTTTGTTATTCCAATGGATGGTAGCCTTGTCATTATGGAAGGTAGTCGGCCGTTGAGATTTCTGTTACTCCAATGGATGGTAGCCTTGTCATTATTGAAGGTAGTTTGTTGTTCATATTTTTGTTACTCCAATGGATGGTAGCCTTGTCATTATGGAAGGTAGTCTATTGTCTAGATTTTTGTTATTCCAATAGATGGTAGCCTTGTCATTATGGAAGGTAGTTGTCTTTGAGATTCTGTTACTTTAATGGATGGTAGACTTGTCATTATGCAAGGTAGTCAGTTGTTCATATTTTTGTTACTCCAATGGATGGTAGCCATATCATTATAGAAGGTAGTTTATTGTCGGGATTTTTGTTATTTCAATGGATGGTAGCCTTGTCATTATGGAACGTAGTCGGTCGTTGAGATTTATGTTACTCCAATGGATGGTAGCCTTGTCATTATGGAAGGTAGTTTGTTGTTCAAAGTTTTGTTACTCCAGTGGATGGTAGCCTTATCATTATGGAAGGTAGTTGTCTTTGAGATTTCTGTTACTTTAATGGATGGTAGCCTTGTCATTATGGAAGGTAGTCTGTTGTTCAGATTTTTGTTACTCCAATGAATGGTAGCCTTATCATTATGGAAGGTTTTCTATTGTATAGATTTTTGTTATTCCAATGGATGGTAGCCATGTCATTATGCAAGGTAGTCTGTTGTCGAGATTTTTGTTACTCCAATGGATGGTAGCCTTATCATTATGGAAGGTAGTCTATTTTCAAGATTTTTGTTACCCCAATGGATGGTAGCCTTGTAATTAGGGAAGGTAGTCTGTTGTCGAGATTTTTGTTACACCAATGGATGGTAGCCTTGTCATTATGGAATGTAGTTTGTCGTTGTGATTTCTGTTACTCCAATGGCTTTTAGCCTTGTCCTTATGGAAGGTAGTCTGTTATTCAAATTTTTGTTACTACAATGGAAGGTAGCCTTGTAATTATGGAAGGTAGTCTATTGTCGACAATTTTTTTATTCTATTGGATGGTAGCCTTGTCATTATGGAAGGTAGTTTGTTGTCGATATTTTTGTTATTCCAATGGATGGTAACCTTGTCATTATGGAAGGTAGTCTTTTGTCGAGATTTTTGTTACTCCAATGGATGGTAGACTTGTCACTATTGAAGGTAGTATGTTGTCGATATCTCTGTTACTCCAATGGATGATAGCCTTGTCATTATGCAAGGTAGTCAGTTGTTCATATTTTTGTTACTCCTATGGATGGTAGCCATATCATTATAGAAGGTAGTCTATTGTCAGGATTTTTGTTATTCCAATGGATGGTAGCCTTGTCATTATGGAAGGTAGTCGATCGTTGAGATTTCTGTTACTCCAATGGATGGTAGCCTTGTCATTTTTGAAGGTAGTTTGTTGTTCATATTTTTGTTACTCAAATGGATGGTAGCCTTGTCATTATGGAAGGTAGTCTATTGTCTTTGAGATTTCTGTTACTTTAATGGATGGTAGACTTGTCATTATGGAAGGTAGTTAGTTGTTCAGATTTTTGTTACTCCAATGTATGATAGCCTTGTCATTATGGAAGGTAGTCTGTTGTCAAGATTTTTGATACTCCAATGGGTGGTAGCCTTGTAATTATGGAAGGTAGTTTGTTTTCAAGATTTTTATTACTCCAATGGATGGTAGACTTGTCACTATTGAAGGTAGTCTGTTGTCGATATCTCTTTTATTCCATTGGATGATAGCCTTGTCATTATGCAAGGTAGTTAGTTTTTCATATTTTCGTTACTCCAATGGATGGTAGCCATATCATTATAGAAGGTGGTCTATTGTCGGGATTTTTGTTATTCCAATGGATGGTAGCCTTGTCATTATGGAAGGTAGTCGGTCGTTGAGATTTCTGGTACTCCAATGGATGGTAGCCTTGTCATTATGGTAGGTAGTTTGTTGTTCAGATTTTTGTTCCTCCAATGGATGGTAGCCTTGTCATTATGGAAGGTAGTTGTCTTTGAGATTTCTGTTACTTTAATGGATGGTAGCCTTGTCATTATGGAAGGTAGTCTGTTGTTCAGATTTTTGTTACTCCAATGGATGATAGCCTTCTCATTATGGAAGGTAGTATGTTGTCAAGATTTTTGATACTCCAATAGGTTGTAGCCTTGTAATTATGGAAGGTAGTTTGTTGACCATATTTTTGTTACTCCAATGGTTGGTAGCCTTGTCATTATGGAAGGTAGTCTGTCATTGAGATTTCTATTACTCCAATGGATTGTAGCCTTGTAATTATGGAAGGTAGTCTGTTGTTCAGATTTTTGTTACTCCAATGTATGGTAGCCTTGTCATTATGGAAGGTTTTCTATTGTATAGATATTTGTTATTCCAATGGATGGTAGCCATGTCATTATGCAAGGTAGTCTGTTGTCGAGATTTTTGTTACTCCAATGGATTGTAGCCTTATCATTATGGAAGGTAGTCTATTTTCAAGATTTTTGTTACCCCAATGGATGGTAGCCTTGTAATTAGGGAAGGTAGTTTGTTGTCGAGATTTTTGTTACACCAATGGATGGTAGCCTTGTCATTATGGAATGAGTTTGTCGTTGAGATTTCTGTTACTCCAATGGATTGTAGCCTTGTCATTATGGAAGGTAGTCTGTTGTTCAAATTTTTGTTACTCCAATGGAAGGTAGCCTTGTAATTATGGAAGGTAGTATGTTGTCGACAATTTTTTTATTCCATTGGATGGTAGCCTTGTCATTATGGAAGGTAGTTTGTTGTCGATATTTTTGTTATTCCAATGGATGGTAACCTTGTCATTATGGAAGGTAGTCTTTTGTCAAGATTTTTGTTACTCCAATGGATGGTAGACTTGTCACTATTGAAGGTAGTATGTTGTCGATATCTCTGTTACTCCAATGGATGATAGCCTTGTCATTATGCAAGGTAGTCAGTTGTTCATATTTTTGTTACTCTTATGGATGGTAGCCATATCATTATAGAAGGTAGTCTATTGTCAGGATTTTTGTTATTCCAATGGATGGTAGCCTTGTCATTATGGAAGGTAGTCGGTCGTTGAGATTTCTGTTACTCCAATGGATGGTAGCCTTGTCATTATTGAAGGTAGTTTGTTGTTCATATTTTTGTTACTCCTATGGATGGTAGCCTTGTCATTATGGAAGGTAGTCTATTGTCTAGATTTTTGTTATTCCAATAGATGGTAGCCTTGTCATTATGGAAGGTAGTTGTCTTTGAGATTTCTGTTACTTTAATGGATGGTAGACTTGTCATTATGCAAGGTAGTCAGTTGTTCATATTTTTGTTACTCCAATGGATGGTAGCCATATCATTATAGAAGGTAGTTTATTGTCGGGATTTTTGTTATTCCAATGGATGGTAGCCTTGTCATTATGGAACGTAGTCGGTCGTTGAGATTTATGTTACTCCAATGGATGGTAGCCTTGTCATTATGGAAGGTAGTTTGTTGTTCAAAGTTTTGTTACTCCAGTGGATGGTAGCCTTATCATTATGGAAGGTAGTTGTCTTTGAGATTTCTGTTACTTTAATGGATGGTAGCCTTGTCATTATGGAAGGTAGTCTGTTGTTCAGATTTTTGTTACTCCAATGAATGGTAGCCTTATCATTATGGAAGGTTTTCTATTGTATAGATTTTTGTTATTCCAATGGATGGTAGCCATGTCATTATGCAAGGTAGTCTGTTGTCGAGATTTTTGTTACTCCAATGGATGGTAGCCTTATCATTATGGAAGGTAGTCTATTTTCAAGATTTTTGTTACCCCAATGGATGGTAGCCTTGTCATTATGGAATGTAGTTTGTCGTTGTGATTTCTGTTACTCCAATGGCTTTTAGCCTTGTCCTTATGGAAGGTAGTCTGTTATTCAAATTTTTGTTACTACAATGGAAGGTAGCCTTGTAATTATGGAAGGTAGTCTATTGTCGACAATTTTTTTATTCTATTGGATGGTAGCCTTGTCATTATGGAAGGTAGTTTGTTGTCGATATTTTTGTTATTCCAATGGATGGTAACCTTGTCATTATGGAAGGTAGTCTTTTGTCGAGATTTTTGTTACTCCAATGGATGGTAGACTTGTCACTATTGAAGGTAGTATGTTGTCGATATCTCTGTTACTCCAATGGATGATAGCCTTGTCATTATGCAAGGTAGTCAGTTGTTCATATTTTTGTTACTCCTATGGATGGTAGCCATATCATTATAGAAGGTAGTCTATTGTCAGGATTTTTGTTATTCCAATGGATGGTAGCCTTGTCATTATGGAAGGTAGTCGATCGTTGAGATTTCTGTTACTCCAATGGATGGTAGCCTTGTCATTATTGAAGGTAGTTTGTTGTTCATATTTTTGTTACTCAAATGGATGGTAGCCTTGTCATTATGGAAGGTAGTATATTGTCTTTGAGATTTCTGTTACTTTAATGGATGGTAGACTTGTCATTATGGAAGGTAGTTAGTTGTTCAGATTTTTGTTACTCCAATGTATGATAGCCTTGTCATTATGGAAGGTAGTCTGTTGTCAAGATTTTTGATACTCCAATGGGTGGTAGCCTTGTAATTATGGAAGGTAGTTTGTTTTCAAGATTTTTATTACTCCAATGGATGGTAGACTTGTCACTATTGAAGGTAGTCTGTTGTCGATATCTCTTTTATTCCATTAGATGATAGCCTTGTCATTATGCAAGGTAGTTAGTTTTTCATATTTTCGTTACTCCAATGGATGGTAGCCATATCATTATAGAAGGTGGTCTAATGTCGGGATTTTTGTTATTCCAATGGATGGTAGCCTTGTCATTATGGAAGGTAGTCGGTCGTTGAGATTTCTGGTACTCCAATGGATGGTAGCCTTGTCATTATGGAAGGTAGTTTGTTGTTCAGATTTTTGTTCCTCCAATGGATGGTAGCCTTGTCATTATGGAAGGTAGTTGTCTTTGAGATTTCTGTTACTTTAATGGATGGTAGCCTTGTCATTATGGAAGGTAGTCTGTTGTTCAGATTTTTGTTACTCCAATGGATGATAGCCTTCTCATTATGGAAGGTAGTATGTTGTCAAGATTTTTGATACTCCAATAGGTTGTAGCCTTGTAATTATGGAAGGTAGTTTGTTGACCATATTTTTGTTACTCCAATGGTTGGTAGCCTTGTCATTATGGAAGGTAGTCTGTCATTGAGATTTCTATTACTCCAATGGATTGTAGCCTTGTAATTATGGAAGGTAGTCTGTTGTTCAGATTTTTGTTACTCCAATGTATGGTAGCCTTGTCATTATGGAAGGTTTTCTATTGTATAGATTTTTGTTATTCCAATGGATGGTAGCCATGTCATTATGCAAGGTAGTCTATGGTCGAGATTTTTGTTACTCCAATGGATGGTAGCCTTATCATTATGGAAGGTAGTCTGTCATTGAGATTTCTATTACTCCAATGGATTTTAGCCTTGTCATTATGGAAGGTAGTCTGTTGTTCAGATTTTTGTTAGTCCAATGTATGGTAGCCTTGTCATTATGGAAGGTTTTCTATTGTATAGATATTTGTTATTCCAATGGATGGTAGCCATGTCATTATGCAAGGTAGTCTGTTGTCGAGATTTTTGTTACTCCAATGGATTGTAGCCTTATCATTATGGAAGGTAGTCTATTTTCAAGATTTTTGTTACCCCAATGGATGGTAGCCTTGTAATTAGGGAAGGTAGTTTGTTGTCGAGATTTTTGTTACACCAATGGATGGTAGCCTTGTCATTATGGAATGAGTTTGTCGTTGAGATTTCTGTTACTCCAATGGATTGTAGCCTTGTCATTATGGAAGGTAGTCTGTTGTTCAAATTTTTGTTACTCCAATGGAAGGTAGCCTTGTAATTATGGAAGGTAGTATGTTGTCGACAATTTTTTTATTCCATTGGATGGTAGCCTTGTCATTATGGAAGGTAGTTTGTTGTCGATATTTTTGTTATTCCAATGGATGGTAACCTTGTCATTATGGAAGGTAGTCTTTTGTCAAGATTTTTGTTACTCCAATGGATGGTAGACTTGTCACTATTGAAGGTAGTATGTTGTCGATATCTCTGTTACTCCAATGGATGATAGCCTTTCATTATGCAAGGTAGTCAGTTGTTCATATTTTTGTTACTCTTATGGATGGTAGCCATATCATTATAGAAGGTAGTCTATTGTCAGGATTTTTGTTATTCCAATGGATGGTAGCCTTGTCATTATGGAAGGTAGTCGGTCGTTGAGATTTCTGTTACTCCAATGGATGGTAGCCTTGTCATTATTGAAGGTAGTTTGTTGTTCATATTTTTGTTACTCCAATGGATGGTAGCCTTGTCATTATGGAAGGTAGTCTATTGTCTAGATTTTTGTTATTCCAATAGATGGTAGCCTTGTCATTATGGAAGGTAGTTGTCTTTGAGATTTCTGTTACTTTAATGGATGGTAGACTTGTCATTATGCAAGGTAGTCAGTTGTTCATATTTTTGTTACTCCAATGGATGGTAGCCATATCATTATAGAAGGTAGTTTATTGTCGGGATTTTTGTTATTCCAATGGATGGTAGCCTTGTCATTATGGAACGTAGTCGGTCGTTGAGATTTATGTTACTCCAATGGATGGTAGCCTTGTCATTATGGAAGGTAGTTTGTTGTTCAAAGTTTTGTTACTCCAGTGGATGGTAGCCTTATCATTATGGAAGGTAGTTGTCTTTGAGATTTCTGTTACTTTAATGGATGGTAGCCTTGTCATTATGGAAGGTAGTCTGTTGTTCAGATTTTTGTTACTCCAATGAATGGTAGCCTTATCATTATGGAAGGTTTTCTATTGTATAGATTTTTGTTATTCCAATGGATGGTAGCCATGTCATTATGCAAGGTAGTCTGTTGTCGAGATTTTTGTTACTCCAATGGATGGTAGCCTTATCATTATGGAAGGTAGTCTATTTTCAAGATTTTTGTTACCCCAATGGATGGTAGCCTTGTAATTAGGGAAGGTAGTCTGTTGTCGAGATTTTTGTTACACCAATGGATGGTAGCCTTGTCATTATGGAATGTAGTTTGTCGTTGTGATTTCTGTTACTCCAATGGCTTTTAGCCTTGTCCTTATGGAAGGTAGTCTGTTATTCAAATTTTTGTTACTACAATGGAAGGTAGCCTTGTAATTATGGAAGGTAGTCTATTGTCGACAATTTTTTTATTCTATTGGATGGTAGCCTTGTCATTATGGAAGGTAGTTTGTTGTCGATATTTTTGTTATTCCAATGGATGGTAACCTTGTCATTATGGAAGGTAGTCTTTTGTCGAGATTTTTGTTACTCCAATGGATGGTAGACTTGTCACTATTGAAGGTAGTATGTTGTCGATATCTCTGTTACTCCAATGGATGATAGCCTTGTCATTATGCAAGGTAGTCAGTTGTTCATATTTTTGTTACTCCTATGGATGGTAGCCATATAATTATAGAAGGTAGTCTATTGTCAGGATTTTTGTTATTCCATTGGATGGTAGCCTTGTCATTATGGAAGGTAGTCGGTCGTTGAGATTTCTGTTACTCCAATGGATGGTAGCCTTGTCATTATTGAAGGTAGTTTGTTGTTCATATTTTTGTTACTCAAATGGATGGTAGCCTTGTCATTATGGAAGGTAGTCTATTGTCTAGATTTTTGTTATTCCAATAGATGGTAGCCTTTTCATTATGGAAGGTAGTTGTCTTTGAGATTTCTGTTACTTTAATGGATGGTAGACTTGTCATTATGGAAGGTAGTTAGTTGTTCAGATTTTTGTTACTCCAATGTATGATAGCCTTGTCGTTATGGAAGGTAGTCTGTTGTCAAGATTTTTGATACTCCAATGGGTGGTAGCCTTGTAATTATGGAAGGTAGTTTGTTTTCGAGATTTTTATTACTCCAATGGATGGTAGACTTGTCACTATTGAAGGTAGTCTGTTGTCGATATCTCTTTTATTCCATTGGATAATATCCTTGTCATTATGCAAGGTAGTTAGTTTTTCATATTTTCGTTACTCCAATGGATGGTAGCCATATCATTATAGAAGGTGGTCTATTGTCGAGATTTTTGTTATTCCAATGGATGGTAGCCTTGTCATTATGGAAGGTAGTCGGTCGTTGAGATTTCTGGTACTCCAATGGATGGTAGCCTTGTCATTATGGAAGGTAGTTTGTTGTTCAGATTTTTGTTCCTCCAATGGATGGTAGCCTTGTCATTATGGAAGGTAGTTGTCTTTGAGATTTCTGTTACTTTAATGGATGGTAGCCTTGTCATTATGGAAGGTAGTCTGTTGTTCAGATTTTTGTTACTCCAATGGATGATAGCCTTGTCATTATGGAAGGTAGTATGTTGTCAAGATTTTTGATACTCCAATAGGTTGTAGCCTTGTAATTATGGAAGGTAGTTTGTTGTCCATATTTTTGTTACTCCAATGGATGGTAGCCTTGTCATTATGGAAGGTAGTCTGTCATTGAGATTTCTATTACTCCAATGGATTGTAGCCTTGTATTTATGGAAGGTAGTCTGTTGTTCAGATTTTTGTTACTCCAATGTATGGTAGCCTTGTCATTATGGAAGGTTTTCTATTGTATAGATTTTTGTTATTCCAATGGATGGTAGCCATGTCATTATGCAAGGTAGTCTATGGTCGAGATTTTTGTTACTCCAATGGATGGTAGCCTTATCATTATGGAAGGTAGTCTGTCATTGAGATTTCTATTACTCCAATGGATTTTAGCCTTGTCATTATGGAAGGTAGTCTGTTGTTCAGATTTTTGTTAGTCCAATGTATGGTAGCCTTGTCATTATGGAAGGTTTTCTATTGTATAGATATTTGTTATTCCAATGGATGGTAGCCATGTCATTATGCAAGGTAGTCTGTTGTCTAGATTTTTGTTACTCCAATGGATGGTAGCCTTATCATTATGGAAGGTAGTCTATTTTCAAGATTTTTGTTACCCCAATGGATGGTAGCCTTGTAATTAGGGAAGGTAGTTTGTTGTCGAGATTTTTGTTACACCAATGGATGGTAGCCTTGTCATTATGGAATGTAGTTTGTCGTTGAGATTTCTGTTACTCCTATGGAAGGTAGTCTGTTGTTCAAATTTTTGTTACTCCAGTGGATGGTAGCTTTATCATTATGGAAGGTAGTTGTCTTTGAGATTTCTGTTACTTTAATGGATGGTAGCCTTGTCATTATGGAAGGTAGTCTGTTGTTCAGATTTTTGTTACTCCAATGAATGGTAGCCTTATCATTATGGAAGGTTTTCTATTGTATAGATTTTTGTTATTCCAATGGATGGTAGCCATGTCATTATGCAAGGTAGTCTGTTGTCGAGATTTTTGTTACTCCAATGGATGGTAGCCTTATCATTATGGAAGGTAGTCTATTTTCAAGATTTTTGTTACCCCAATGGATGGTAGCCTTGTAATTAGGGAAGGTAGTCTGTTGTCGAGATTTTTGTTACACCAATGGATGGTAGCCTTGTCATTATGGAATGTAGTTTGTCGTTGTGATTTCTGTTACTCCAATGGCTTTTAGCCTTGTCCTTATGGAAGGTAGTCTGTTATTCAAATTTTTGTTACTACAATGGAAGGTAGGCTTGTAATTATGGAAGGTAGTCTATTGTCGACAATTTTTTTATTCTATTGGATGGTAGCCTTGTCATTATGGAAGGTAGTTTGTTGTCGATATTTTTGTTATTCCAATGGATGGTAACCTTGTCATTATGGAAGGTAGTCTTTTGTCGAGATTTTTGTTACTCCAATGGATGGTAGACTTGTCACTATTGAAGGTAGTATGTTGTCGATATCTCTGTTACTCCAATGGATGATAGCCTTGTCATTATGCAAGGTAGTCAGTTGTTCATATTTTTGTTACTCCTATGGATGGTAGCCATATGATTATAGAAGGTAGTCTATTGTCAGGATTTTTGTTATTCCAATGGATGGTAGCCTTGTCATTATGGAAGGTAGTCGGTCGTTGAGATTTCCGTTACTCCAATGGATGGTAGCCTTGTCATTATTGAAGGTAGTTTGTTGTTCATATTTTTGTTACTCCAATGGATGGTAGCCTTGTCATTATGGAAGGTAGTCTATTGTCTAGATTTTTGTTATTCCAATAGATGGTAGCCTTGTCATTATGGAAGGTAGTTGTCTTTGAGATTTCTGTTACTTTAATGGATGGTAGACTTGTCATTATGGAATGTAGTCATTTGTTCAGATTTTTGTTACTCCAATGGATGATAGCCTTGTCATTATGGAAGGTAGTCTGTTGTCAAGATTTTTGATACTCCAATGCATGGTAACCTTGTCATTATGGAAGGTAGTCTTTTGTCGAGATTTTTATTACTCCAATTGATGGTAGACTTGTCACTATTAAAGGTAGTATGTTGTCGATATCTCTGTTACTCCAATGGATGATAGCCTTGTCATTATGCAAGGTAGTCAGTTGTTCATATTTTTGTTACTCCTATGGATGGTAGCCATATGATTATAGAAGGTAGTCTATTGTCAGGATTTTTGTTATTCCAATGGATGGTAGCCTTGTCATTATGGAAGGTAGTCGGTCGTTGAGATTTCCGTTACTCCAATGGATGGTAGCCTTGTCATTATTGAAGGTAGTTTGTTGTTCATATTTTTGTTACTCCAATGGATGGTAGCCTTGTCATTATGGAAGGTAGTCTATTGTCTAGATTTTTGTTATTCCAATAGATGGTAGCCTTGTCATTATGGAAGGTAGTTGTCTTTGAGATTTCTGTTACTTTAATGGATGGTAGACTTGTCATTATGGAATGTAGTCATTTGTTCAGATTTTTGTTACTCCAATGGATGATAGCCTTGTCATTATGGAAGGTAGTCTGCTGTCAAGATTTTTGATACTCCAATGGGTGGTAGCCTTGTAATTATGGAAGGTAGTTTGTTTTCGAGATTTTTATTACTCCAATGGATGGTAGACTTGTCACTATTGAAGGTAGTCTGTTGTCGATATCTCTTTTAATCCATTGGATGATAGCCTTGTCATTATGCAAGGTAGTTAGTTGTTCATATTTTTGTTACTCCAATGGATGGTAGCCATATCATTATAGAAGGTAGTCTATTGTCGGGATTTTTGTTATTCCAATGGATGGTAGCCTTGTCTTTATGGAAGGTAGTCCGCCGTTGAGATTTCTGTTACTCAAATGGATGGTAGCCTTGTCATTATGGAAGGTAGTTTGTTGTTCAGATTTTTGTTACTCCAATGGATGGTAGCCTTGTCATTATGGAAGGTAGTTGTCTTTGAGATTTCTGTTACTTTAATGGATGGCAGCCTTGTCATTATGGAAGGTAGTCTATTGTTCAGATTTTTGTTACTCCAATGGATGATAGCCTTGTCATTATGGAAGGTAGTATGTTGTCAAGATTTTTGATACTCCAATGGGTTGTAGCCTTGTAATTATGGAAGGTAGTCTGTTGTCCATATTTTTGTTACTCCAATGGATGGTAGCCTTGTCATTATGGAAGGTAGTCTGTCATTGAGATTTCTATTACTCCAATGGATTGTAGCCTTGTCATGATGGAAGGTAGTCTGTTGTTCAGATTTTTGTTACTCTAATGTATGGTAGCCTTGTCATTATGGAAGGTTTTCTATTGTATAGATTTTTGTTATTCCAATGGATGGTAGCCATGTCATTATGCAAGGCAGTCTGTTGTCGAGATTTTTGTTACTCCAATGGATGGTAGCCTTATCATTATGGAAGGTAGTCTATTTTCAAGATTTTTGTTACCCCAATGGATGATAGCCTTGTAATTAGGGAAGGTAGTCTGTTGTCGAGATTTTTGTTACACCAATGGATGGTAGCCTTGTCATTATGGAATGTAGTTTGTCGTTGAGATTTCTGTTACTCCAATGGATTTTAGCCTTGTCATTATGGATGGTAGTCTGTTGTTCAAATTTTTGTTACTCCAATGGAAGGTAGCCTTGTAATTATGGAAGGTAGTCTGTTGTCGACAATTTTTTTATTCCATTGGATGGTAGCCTTGTCATTATGGAAGGTAGTTTGTTGTCGACATTTTTGTTATTCCAATGGATGGTAACCTTGTCATTATGGAAGGTAGTCTTTTGTCGAGATTTTTGTTACTCCAATGGATGGTAGACTTGTCACTATTGAAGGTAGTATGTTGTCGATATCTCTGTTACTCTAATGGATGATAGCCTTGTCATTATGCAAGGTAGTCAGTTGTTCATATTTTTGTTACTCCTATGGATGGTAGCCATATCATTATAGAAGGTAGTCTATTGTCAGTATTTTTGTTATTCCAATGGATGGTAGCCTTGTCATTATGGAAGGTAGTCGGTCGTTGAGATTTCTATTACTCCAATGGATGGTAGCCTTGTCATTATTGAATGTAGTTTGTTGTTCATATTTTTGTTACTCCAATGGATGGTAGCCTTGTCATTATGGAAGGTAGTCTATTGTCTAGATTTTTGTTATTCCAATAGATGGTAGCCATGTCATTATGGAAGGTAGTTGTCTTTGAGATTTCTGTTACTTTAATGGATGGTAGACTTGTCATTATGGAAGGTAGTCAGTTGTTCAGATTTTTGTTACTCCAATGGATGATAGCCTTGTCATTATGGAAGGTAGTCTGTTGTCAATATTTTTGATACTCCAATGGGTGGTAGCCTTGTAATTATGGAAGGTAGTTTGTTTTCGAGATTTTTATTACTCCAATGGATAGTAGACTTGTCACTATTGAAGGTAGTCTGTTGTCGATATCTCTTTTACTCCATTGGATGATTGCCTTGTCATTATGCAAGGTAGTTAGTTGTTAATATTTTTGTTACTCCAATGGATGGTAGCCATATCATTATAGAAGGTAGTCTATTGTCAGGATTTTTGTTATTCCAATGGATGGTAGCCTTGTCATTATGGAAGGTAGTCGGTCGTTGAGATTTCTGTTACTCCAATGGATGGTAGGCTTGTCATTATGGAAGGTAGTTTGTTGTTCAGATTTTTGTTACTCCAATGGATGGTAGCCTTGTCATTATGGAAGGTAGTTGTCTTTGAGATTTCTGTTACTTTAATGGATGGTAGCCTTGTCATTATGGAAGGTAGTCTGTTGTTCAGATTTTTGTTACTCCAATGGATGATAGCCTTGTCATTATGGAAGGTAGTATGTTGTCAAGATTTTTGATACTCCAATGGGTTGTAGCCTTGTAATTATGGAAGGTAGTCTGTTGTCCATATTTTTGTTACTCCAATGGATGGTAGCCTTGTCATTATGGAAGGTATTCTGTCATTCAGATTTCTATTACTCCAATGGATTGTAGCCTTGTCATTATGGAAGGTAGTCTGTTGTTCAGATTTTTGTTACTCCAATGAATGGTAGCCTTATCATTATGGAAGGTTTTCTATTGTATAGATTTTTGTTATTCCAATGGATGGTAGCCATGTCATTATGCAAGGTAGTCTGTTGTCGAGATTTTTGTTACTCCAATGGATGGTAGCCTTATCATTATGGAAGGTAGTCTATTTTCAAGATTTTTGTTACCCCAATGGATGGTAGCCTTGTAATTAGGGAAGGTAGTCTGTTGTCGAGATTTTTGTTACACAAGTGGATGGTAGCCTTGTCATTATGGAATGTAGTTTGTCGTTGTGATTTCTGTTACTCCAATGGCTTTTAGCCTTGTCCTTATGGAAGGTAGTCTGTTATTCAAATTTTTGTTACTACAATGGAAGTTAGCCTTGTAATTATGGAAGGTAGTCTGTTGTCGACAATTTTTTTATTCTATTGGATGGTAGCCTTGTCATTATGGAAGGTAGTTTGTTGTCGATATTTTTGTTATTCCAATGGATGGTAACCTTGTCATTATGGAAGGTAGTCTTTTGTCGAGATTTTTGTTACTCCAATGGATGGTAGACTTGTCACTATTGAAGGTAGTATGTTGTCGATATCTCTGTTACTCCAATGGATGATAGCCTTGTCATTATGCAAGGTAGTCAGTTGTTCATATTTTTGTTACTCCTATGGATGGTAGCCATATGATTATAGAAGGTAGTCTATTGTCAGGATTTTTGTTATTCCAATGGATGGTAGCCTTGTCATTATGGAAGGTAGTCGGTCGTTGAGATTTCCGTTACTCCAATGGATGGTAGCCTTGTCATTATTGAAGGTAGTTTGTTGTTCATATTTTTGTTACTCCAATGGATGGTAGCCTTGTCATTATGGAAGGTAGTCTATTGTCTAGATTTTTGTTATTCCAATAGATGGTAGCCTTGTCATTATGGAAGGTAGTTGTCTTTGAGATTTCTGTTACTTTAATGGATGGTAGACTTGTCATTATGGAATGTAGTCATTTGTTCAGATTTTTGTTTCTCCAATGGATGATAGCCTTGTCATTATGGAAGGTAGTCTGTTGTCAAGATTTTTGATACTCCAATGGGTGGTAGCCTTGTAATTATGGAAGGTAGTTTGTTTTCGAGATTTTTATTACTCCAATGGATGGTAGACTTGTCACTATTGAAGGTAGTCTGTTGTCGATATCTCTTTTACTCCATTGGATGATAGCCTTGTCATTATGCAAGGTAGTTAGTTGTTCATATTTTTGTTACTCCAATGGATGGTAGCCATATCATTATAGAAGGTAGTCTATTGTCGGGATTTTTGTTATTCCAATGGATGGTAGCCTTGTCATTATGGAAGGTAGTCCGCCGTTGAGATTTCTGTTACTCAAATGGATGGTAGCCTCGTCATTATGGAAGGTAGTTTGTTGTTCAGATTTTTGTTACTCCAATGGATGGTAGCCTTGTCATTATGGTAGGTAGTTGTCTTTGAGATTTCTGTTACTTTAATGGATGGTAGCCTTGTCATTATGGAAGGTAGTCTGTTGTTCAGATTTTTGTTACTCCAATGGATGATAGCCTTGTCATTATGGAAGGTAGTATGTTGTCAAGATTTTTGATACTCCAATGGGTTGTAGCCTTGTAATTATGGAAGGTAGTCTGTTGTCCATATTTTTGTTACTCCAATGGATGGTAGCCTTGTCATTATGGAAGGTAGTCTGTCATTGAGATTTCTATTACTCCAATGGATTGTAGCCTTGTCATTATGGAAGGTAGTCTGTTGTTCAGATTTTTGTTACTCCAATGAATGGTAGCCTTGTCATTATGGAAGGTTTTCTATTGTATAGATTTTTGTTATTCCAATGGATGGTAGCCATGTCATTATGCAAGGTAGTCTGTTGTCGAGATTTTTGTTACTCCAATGGATGGTAGCCTTATCATTATGGAAGGTAGTCTATTTTCAAGATTTTTGTTACCCCAATGGATGGTAGCCTTGTAATTAGGGAAGGTAGTCTGTTGTCGAGATTTTTGTTACACAAGTGGATGGTAGCCTTGTCATTATGGAATGTAGTTTGTCGTTGTGATTTCTGTTACTCCAATGGCTTTTAGCCTTGTCCTTATGGAAGGTAGTCTGTTATTCAAATTTTTGTTACTACAATGGAAGGTAGCCTTGTAATTACTGAAGGTAGTCTGTTGTCGACAATTTTTTTATTCTATTGGATGGTAGCCTTGTCATTATGGAAGGTAGTTTGTTGTCGATATTTTTGTTATTCCAATGGATGGTAACCTTGTCATTATGGAAGGTAGTCTTTTGTCGAGATTTTTGTTACTCCAATGGATGGTAGACTTGTCACTATTGAAGGTAGTATGTTGTCGATATCTCTGTTACTCCAATGGATGATAGCCTTGTCATTATGCAAGGTAGTCAGTTGTTCATATTTTTGTTACTCCTATGGATGGTAGCCATATGATTATAGAAGGTAGTCTATTGTCAGGATTTTTGTTATTCCAATGGATGGTAGCCTTGTCATTATGGAAGGTAGTCGGTCGTTGAGATTTCCGTTACTCCAATGGATGGTAGCCTTGTCATTATTGAAGGTAGTTTGTTGTTCATATTTTTGTTACTCCAATGGATGGTAGCCTTGTCATTATGGAAGGTAGTCTATTGTCTAGATTTTTGTTATTCCAATAGATGGTAGCCTTGTCATTATGGAAGGTAGTTGTCTTTGAGATTTCTGTTACTTTAATGGATGGTAGACTTGTCATTATGGAATGTAGTCATTTGTTCAGATTTTTGTTACTCCAATGGATGATAGCCTTGTCATTATGGAAGGTAGTCTGTTGTCAAGATTTTTGATACTCCAATGGGTGGTAGCCTTGTAATTATGGAAGGTAGTTTGTTTTCGAGATTTTTATTACTCCAATGGATGGTAGACTTGTCACTATTGAAGGTAGTCTGTTGTCGATATCTCTTTTACTCCATTGGATGATAGCCTTGTCATTATGCAAGGTAGTTAGTTGTTCATATTTTTGTTACTCCAATGGATGGTAGCCATATCATTATAGAAGGTAGTCTATTGTCGGGATTTTTGTTATTCCAATGGATGGTAGCCTTGTCATTATGGAAGGTAGTCCGCCGTTGAGATTTCTGTTACTCAAATGGATGGTAGCCTCGTCATTATGGAAGGTAGTTTGTTGTTCAGATTTTTGTTACTCCAATGGATGGTAGCCTTGTCATTATGGAAGGTAGTTGTCTTTGAGATTTCTGTTACTTTAATGGATGGTAGCCTTGTCATTATGGAAGGTAGTCTGTTGTTCAGATTTTTGTTACTCCAATGGATGATAGCCTTGTCATTATGGAAGGTAGTATGTTGTCAAGATTTTTGATACTCCAATGGGTTGTAGCCTTGTAATTATGGAAGGTAGTCTGTTGTCCATATTTTTGTTACTCCAATGGATGGTAGCCTTGTCATTATGGAAGGTAGTCTGTCATTGAGATTTCTATTACTCCAATGGATTGTAGCCTTGTCATTATGGAAGGTAGTCTGTTGTTCAGATTTTTGTTACTCTAATGTATGGTAGCCTTGTCATTATGGAAGGTTTTCTATTGTATAGATTTTTGTTATTCCAATGGATGGTAGCCATGTCATTATGCAAGGCAGTCTGTTGTCGAGATTTTTGTTACTCCAATGGATGGTAGCCTTATCATTATGGAAGGTAGTCTATTTTCAAGATTTTTGTTACCCCAATGGATGGTAGCCTTGTAATTAGGGAAGGTAGTCTGTTGTCGAGATTTTTGTTACACCAATGGATGGTAGCCTTGTCATTATGGAATGTAGTTTGTCGTTGAGATTTCTGTTACTCCAATGGATTTTAGCCTTGTCATTATGGATGGTAGTCTGTTGTTCAAATTTTTGTTACTCTAATGGAAGGTAGCCTTGTAATTATGGAAGGTAGTCTGTTGTCGACAATTTTCTTATTCCATTGGATGGTAGCCTTGTCATTATGGAAGGTAGTTTGTTGTCGATATTTTTGTTATTCCAATGGATGGTAACCTTGTCATTATGGAAGGTAGTCTTTTGTCGAGATTTTTGTTATTCCAATGGATGGTAGACTTGTCACTATTGAAGGTAGTATGTTGTCGATATCTCTGTTACTCCAATGGATGATAGCCTTGTCATTATGCAAGGTAGTCAGTTGTTCATATTTTTGTTACTCCTATGGATGGTAGCCATATCATTATAGAAGGTAGTCTATTGTCAGTATTTTTGTTATTCCAATGGATGGTAGCCTTGTCATTATGGAAGGTAGTCGGTCGTTGAGATTTCTGTTACTCCAATGGATGGTAGCCTTGTCATTATTGAATGTAGTTTGTTGTTCATATTTTTGTTACTCCAATGGATGGTAGCCTTGTCATTATGGAAGGTAGTCTATTGTCTAGATTTTTGTTATTCCAATAGATGGTAGCCTTGTCATTATGGAAGGTAGTTGTCTTTGAGATTTCTGTTACTTTAATGGATGGTAGACTTGTCATTATGGAATGTAGTCATTTGTTCAGATTTTTGTTACTCCAATGGATGATAGCCTTGTCATTATGGAAGGTAGTCTGTTGTCAAGATTTTTGATACTCCAATGGGTGGTAGCCTTGTAATTATGGAAGGTAGTTTGTTTTCGAGATTTTTATTACTCCAATGGATGGTAGACTTGTCACTATTGAAGGTAGTCTGTTGTCGATATCTCTTTTACTCCATTGGATGATAGCCTTGTCATTATGCAAGGTAGTTAGTTGTTCATATTTTTGTTACTCCAATGGATGGTAGCCATATCATTATAGAAGGTAGTCTATTGTCGGGATTTTTGTTATTCCAATGGATGGTAGCCTTGTCATTATGGAAGGTAGTCCGCCGTTGAGATTTCTGTTACTCAAATGGATGGTAGCCTCGTCATTATGGAAGGTAGTTTGTTGTTCAGATTTTTGTTACTCCAATGGATGGTAGCCTTGTCATTATGGAAGGTAGTTGTCTTTGAGATTTCTGTTACTTTAATGGATGGTAGCCTTGTCATTATGGAAGGTAGTCTGTTGTTCAGATTTTTGTTACTCCAATGGATGATAGCCTTGTCATTATGGAAGGTAGTATGTTGTCAAGATTTTTGATACTCCAATGGGTTGTAGCCTTGTAATTATGGAAGGTAGTCTGTTGTCCATATTTTTGTTACTCCAATGGATGGTAGCCTTGTCATTATGGAAGGTAGTCTGTCATTGAGATTTCTATTACTCCAATGGATTGTAGCCTTGTCATTATGGAAGGTAGTCTGTTGTTCAGATTTTTGTTACTCTAATGTATGGTAGCCTTGTCATTATGGAAGGTTTTCTATTGTATAGATTTTTGTTATTCCAATGGATGGTAGCCATGTCATTATGCAAGGCAGTCTGTTGTCGAGATTTTTGTTACTCCAATGGATGGTAGCCTTATCATTATGGAAGGTAGTCTATTTTCAAGATTTTTGTTACCCCAATGGATGGTAGCCTTGTAATTAGGGAAGGTAGTCTGTTGTCGAGATTTTTGTTACACCAATGGATGGTAGCCTTGTCATTATGGAATGTAGTTTGTCGTTGAGATTTCTGTTACTCCAATGGATTTTAGCCTTGTCATTATGGATGGTAGTCTGTTGTTCAAATTTTTGTTACTCTAATGGAAGGTAGCCTTGTAATTATGGAAGGTAGTCTGTTGTCGACAATTTTCTTATTCCATTGGATGGTAGCCTTGTCATTATGGAAGGTAGTTTGTTGTCGATATTTTTGTTATTCCAATGGATGGTAACCTTGTCATTATGGAAGGTAGTCTTTTGTCGAGATTTTTGTTATTCCAATGGATGGTAGACTTGTCACTATTGAAGGTAGTATGTTGTCGATATCTCTGTTACTCCAATGGATGATAGCCTTGTCATTATGCAAGGTAGTCAGTTGTTCATATTTTTGTTACTCCTATGGATGGTAGCCATATCATTATAGAAGGTAGTCTATTGTCAGTATTTTTGTTATTCCAATGGATGGTAGCCTTGTCATTATGGAAGGTAGTCGGTCGTTGAGATTTCTGTTACTCCAATGGATGGTAGCCTTGTCATTATTGAATGTAGTTTGTTGTTCATATTTTTGTTACTCCAATGGATGGTAGCCTTGTCATTATGGAAGGTAGTCTATTGTCTAGATTTTTGTTATTCCAATAGATGGTAGCCATGTCATTATGGAAGGTAGTTGTCTTTGAGATTTCTGTTACTTTAATGGATGGTAGACTTGTCATTATGGAAGGTAGTCAGTTGTTCAGATTTTTGTTACTCCAATGGATGATAGCCTTGTCATTATGGAAGGTAGTCTGTTGTCAAGTTTTTTGATACTCCAATGGATGGTAGACTTGTAATTATGGAAGGTAGTTTGTTTTCGAGATTTTTATTACTCCAATGGATGGTAGACTTGTCACTATTGAAGGTAGTCTGTTGTCGATATCTCTTTTACTCCATTGGATGATTGCCTTGTCATTATGCAAGGTAGTTAGTTGTTAATATTTTTGTTACTCCAATGGATGGTAGCCATATCATTATAGAAGGTAGTCTATTGTCAGGATTTTTGTTATTCCAATGGATGGTAGCCTTGTCATTATGGAAGGTAGTCGGTCGTTGAGATTTCTGTTACTCCAATGGTTGGTAGCCTTGTCATTATGGAAGGTAGTTTGTTGTTCAGATTTTTGTTACTCCAATGGATGGTAGCCTTGTCATTATGGAAGGTAGTTGTCTTTGAGATTTCTGTTACTTTAATGGATGGTAGCCTTGTCATTATGGAAGGTAGTCTGTTGTTCAGATTTTTGTTACTCCAATGGATGATAGCCTTGTCATTATGGAAGGTAGTATGTTGTCAAGATTTTAGATACTCCAATGGGTTGTTGCCTTGTAATTATGGAAGGTAGTCTGTTGTCCATATTTTTGTTACTCCAATGGATGGTAGCCTTGTCATTATGGAAGGTAGTCTGTCATTGAGATTTCTATTACTCCAATGGATTATAGCCTTGTCATTATGGAAGGTAGTCTGTTGTTCAGATTTTTGTTACTCCAATGTACGGTAGCCATGTCATTATGGAAGGTTTTCTATTGTATAGATTTTTGTTATTCCAATGGATGGTAGCCATGTCATTATGCAAGGTAGTCTGTTGTCGAGATTTTTGTTACTCCAATTGATGGTAGCCTTATCATTATGGAAGGTAGTCTATTTTCAAGATTTTTGTTACCCCAATGGATGGTAGCCTTGTAATTAGAGAAGGTAGTCTGTTGTCGAGATTTTTGTTACACCAATGGATGGTAGCCTTGTCATTATGGAATGTAGTTTGTCGTTGAGACTTCTGTTACTCCAATGGATTGTAGCCTTGTCATTATGGAAGGTAGTCTGTTGTTCAAATTTTTGTTACTCTAATGGAAGGTAGCCTTGTAATTATGGAAGGTAGTCTGTTGTCGACAATTTTTTTATTCCATTGGATGGTAGCCTTGTCATTATGGAAGGTAGTTTGTTATCGATATTTTTGTTATTCCAATGGATGGTAACCTTGTCATTATGGAAGGTAGTCTTTTGTCAAGAATTTTGTTACTCCAATGGATGGTCGACTTGTCACTATTGAAGGTAGTATGTTGTCGATATCTCTGTTACTCCAATGGATGATAGCCTTGTCATTATGCAAGGTAGTCAGTTGTTCATATTTTGGTTACTCCTATGGATGGTAGCCATATCATTCTAGAAGGTAGTCTATTGTCAGGATTTTTGTTATTCCAAAGGATGGTAGCCTTGTCATTATGGAAGGTAGTCGGTCGTTGAGATTTCTGTTACTCCAATGGATGGTAGCCTTGTCATTATTGAAGGTAGTTTGTTGTTCATATTTTTGTTACTCCAATGGATGGTAGCCTTGTCATTATGGAAGGTAGTCTATTGTCTAGATTTTTGTTATTCCAATAGATGGTAGCCTTGTCATTATGGAAGGTAGTTGTCTTTGAGATTTCTGTTACTTTAATGGATGGTAGATTTGTCATTATGGAAGGTAGTCAGTTGTTCAGATTTTTGTTACTCCAATGGATGATAGCCTTGTCATTATGGAAGGTAGTCTGTTGTCAAGATTTTTGATACTCCAATGGGTGGTAGCCTTGTACTTATGGAAGGTAGTTTGTTTTCAAGATATTTATTACTCCAATGGATGGTAGACTTGTCACTATTGAAGGTAGTCTGTTGTCGATATCTCTTTTACTCCATTGGATGATAGCCTTGTCATTATGCAAGGTAGTTAGTTGTTCATATTTTTGTTCCTCCAATGGATGGTAGCCATATCATTATAGAAGGTAGTCTATTGTCGGGATTTTTGTTATTCCAATGGATGGTAGCCTTGTCATTATGGAAGGTAGTCGGTCGTTGAGTTTTCTGTTACTCCAATGGATGGTAGCCTTGTCATTATGGAAGGTAGTTTGTTGTTCATATTTTTGTTACTCCAATGGATGGTAGCCTTGTCATTATGGAAGGTAGTTGTCTTTGAGATTTCTGTTACTTTAATGGATGATAGCCTTGTCATTATGGAAGGTATTCTGTTGATCAGATTTTTGTTACTCCAATGGATGATAGCCTTGTCATTATGGAAGGTACTATGTTGTCAAGATTTTTGATACTCCAATGGGTTGTAGCCTTGTAATTATGGAAGGTAGTCTGTTGTCCATATTTTTTTTACTCCAATGGATGGTAGCCTTGTCATTATGGAAGTTAGTATGTCATTGAGATTTCTATTACTCCAATGGATTGTAGCCTTGTCATTATGGAAGGTAGTCTGTTGTTCAGATTTTTGTTACTCTAATGTATGGTAGCCTTGTCATTATGGAAGGTTTTCTATTGTATAGATTTTTGTTATTCCAATGGATGGTAGCCATGTCATTATGCAAGGCAGTCTGTTGTCGAGATTTTTGTTACTCCAATAGATGGTAGCCTTATCATTATGGAAGGTAGTCTATTTTCAAGATTTTTGTTACCCCAATGGATGGTAGCCTTGTAATTAGGGAAGTTAGTCTGTTGTCGAGATTTTTGTTACACCAATGGATGGTAGCCTTGTCATTATGGAATGTAGTTTGTCGTTGAGATTTCTGTTACTCCAATGGATTTTAGCCTTGTCATTATGGATGGTAGTCTGTTGTTCAAATTTTTGTTACTCCAATGGAAGGTATCCTTGTAATTATGGAAGGTAGTCTGTTGTCGACAATTTTCTTATTCCATTGGATGGTAGCCTTGTCATTATGGAAGGTAGTTTGTTGTCGATATTTTTGTTATTCCAATGGATGGTAACCTTGTCATTATGGAAGGTAGTCTTTTGTCGAGATTTTTGTTATTCCAATGGATGGTAGACTTGTCACTATTGAAGGTAGTATGTTGTCGATATCTCTGTTACTCCAATGGATGATAGCCTTGTCATTATGCAAGGTAGTCAGTTGTTCATATTTTTGTTACTCCTATGGATGGTAGCCATATCATTATAGAAGGTAGTCTATTGTCAGTATTTTTGTTATTCCAATGGATGGTAGCCTTGTCATTATGGAAGGTAGTCGGTCGTTGAGATTTCTGTTACTCCAATGGATGGTAGCCTTGTCATTATTGAATGTAGTTTGTTGTTCATATTTTTGTTACTCCAATGGATGGTAGCCTTTTCATTATGGAAGGTAGTCTATTGTCTAGATTTTTGTTATTCCAATAGATGGTAGCCATGTCATTATGGAAGGTAGTTGTCTTTGAGATTTCTGTTACTTTAATGGATGGTAGACTTGTCATTATGGAAGGTAGTCAGTTGTTCATATTTTTGTTACTCCAATGGATGATAGCCTTGTCATTATGGAAGGTAGTCTGTTGTCAAGTTTTTTGATACTCCAATGGATGGTAGACTTGTAATTATGGAAGGTAGTTTTTTTTCGAGATTTTTATTACTCCAATGGATGGTAGACTTGTCACTATTGAAGGTAGTCTGTTGTCGATATCTCTTTTACTCCATTGGATGATTGCCTTGTCATTATGCAAGGTAGTTAGTTGTTAATATTTTTGTTACTCCAATGGATGGTAGCCATATCATTATAGAAGGTAGTCTATTGTCAGGATTTTTGTTATTCCAATGGATGGTAGCCTTGTCATTATGGAAGGTAGTCGGTCGTTGAGATTTCTGTCACTCCAATGGTTGGTAGCCTTGTCATTATGGAAGGTAGTTTGTTGTTCAGATTTTTGTTACTCCAATGGATGGTAGCCTTGTCATTATGGAAGGTAGTTGTCTTTGAGATTTCTGTTACTTTAATGGATGGTAGCCTTGTCATTATGGAAGGTAGTCTGTTGTTCAGATTTTTGTTACTCCAATGGATGATAGCCTTGTCATTATGGAAGGTAGTATGTTGTCAAGATTTTTGATACTCCAATGGGTTGTTGCCTTGTAATTATGGAAGGTAGTCTGTTGTCCATATTTTTGTTACTCCAATGGATGGTAGCCTTGTCATTATGGAAGGTAGTCTGTCATTGAGATTTCTATTACTCCAATGGATTATAGCCTTGTCATTATGGAAGGTAGTCTGTTGTTCAGATTTTTGATACTCCAATGTACGGTAGCCATGTCATTATGGAAGGTTTTCTATTGTATAGATTTTTGTTATTCCAATGGATGGTAGCCATGTCATTATGCAAGGTAGTCTGTTGTCGAGATTTTTGTTACTCCAATTGATGGTAGCCTTATCATTATGGAAGGTAGTCTATTTTCAAGATTTTTGTTACCCCAATGGATGGTAGCCTTGTAATTAGAGAAGGTAGTCTGTTGTCGAGATTTTTGTTACACCAATGGATGGTAGCCTTGTCATTATGGAATGTAGTTTGTCGTTGAGACTTCTGTTACTCCAATGGATTGTAGCCTTGTCATTATGGAAGGTAGTCTGTTGTTCAAATTTTTGTTACTCTAATGGAAGGTAGCCTTGTAATTATGGAAGGTAGTCTGTTGTCGACAGTTTTTTTATTCCATTGGATGGTAGCCTTGTCATTATGGAAGGTAGTTTGTTATCGATATTTTTGTTATTCCAATGGATGGTAACCTTGTCATTATGGAAGGTAGTCTTTTGTCAATAATTTTGTTACTCCAATGGATGGTCGACTTGTCACTATTGAAGGTAGTATGTTGTCGATATCTCTGTTACTCCAATGGATGATAGCCTTGTCATTATGCAAGGTAGTCAGTTGTTCATATTTTGGTTACTCCTATGGATGGTAGCCATATCATTCTAGAAGGTAGTCTATTGTCAGGATTTTTGTTATTCCAAAGGATGGTAGCCTTGTCATTATGGAAGGTAGTCGGTCGTTGAGATTTCTGTTACTCCAATGGATGGTAGCCTTGTCATTATTGAAGGTAGTTTGTTGTTCATATTTTTGTTACTCCAATGGATGGTAGCCTTGTCATTATGGAAGGTAGTCTATTGTCTAGATTTTTGTTATTCCAATAGATGGTAGCCTTGTCATTATGGAAGGTAGTTGTCTTTGAGATTTCTGTTACTTTAATGGATGGTAGATTTGTCATTATGGAAGGTAGTCAGTTGTTCAGATTTTTGTTACTCCAATGGATGATAGCCTTGTCATTATGGAAGGTAGTCTGTTGTCAAGTTTTTTGATACTCCAATGGGTGGTAGCCTTGTACTTATGGAAGGTAGTTTGTTTTCAAGATATTTATTACTCCAATGGATGGTAGACTTGTCACTATTGAAGGTAGTCTGTTGTCGATATCTCTTTTACTCCATTGGATGATAGCCTTGTCATTATGCAAGGTAGTTAGTTGTTCATATTTTTGTTACTCCAATGGATGGTAGCCATATCATTATAGAAGGTAGTCTATTGTCGGGATTTTTGTTATTCCAATGGATGGTAGCCTTGTCATTATGGAAGGTAGTCGGTCGTTGAGTTTTCTGTCACTCCAATGGATGGTAGCCTTGTCATTATGGAAGGTAGTTTGTTGTTCAGATTTTTGTTACTCCAATGGATGGTAGCCTTGTCATTATGGAAGGTAGTTGTCTTTGAGATTTCTGTTACTTTAATGGATGGTAACCTTGTCATTATGGAAGGTAGTCTGTTGTTCAGATTTTTGTTACTCCAATGGATGATAGCCTTGTCATTATGGAAGGTAGTATGTTGTCAAGATTTTTGATACTCCAATGGGTTGTAGCCTTGTAATTATGGAAGGTAGTCTGTTGTCCATATTTTTTTACTCCAATGGATGGTAGCCTTGTCATTATGGAAGTTAGTATGTCATTGAGATTTCTATTACTCCAATGGATTGTAGCCTTGTCATTATGGAAGGTAGTCTGTTGTTCAGATTTTTGTTACTCCAATGTATGGTAGCCTTGTCATTATGGAAGGTTTTCTATTGTATAGATTTTTGTTATTCCAATGGATGGTAGCCATGTCATTATGCAAGGTAGTCTGTTGTCGAGATTTTTGTTACTCCAATGGATGGTAGCCTTATCATTATGGATGGTAGTCTATTTTCAAGATTTTTGTTACCCCAATGGATGGTAGCCTTGTAATTAGGGAAGGTAGTCTGTTGACGAGATTTTTGTTACACCAATGGATGGTAGCCTTGTCATTATAGAATGTAGTTTGTCATTGAGATTTCTGTTACTCCAATGAATTGTAGCCTTGTCATTATGGAAGGTAGTCTGTTGTTCAAATTTTTGTTACTCCAATGGAAGGTAGCCTTGTAATTATGGAAGGTAGTATGTTGTCGAGAATTTTTTTATTCCATTGGATGGTAGCCTTGTCATTATGGAAGGTAGTTTGTTGTCGATATTTTTGTTATTCCAATGGATGGTAACCTTGTCATTATGGAAGGTAGTCTTTTGTCGAGATTTTTGTTACTCCAATGGATGGTAGACTTGTCACTATTGAAGGTAGTCTGTTGTCGATATCTCTTTTACTCCAATGGATGATAGCCTTGTCATTATGCAAGGTAGTCAGTTGTTCATATTTTTGTTACTCCAATGGATGGTAGCCTTGTCATTATGGAAGGTAGTAGGTCGTTGAGATTTCTGTTACTCCAATGGATGGTAGCCTTGTCATTATGGAAGGTAGTCTATTGTCTATATTTTTGTTATTCCAATGGATGGTAGCCTTGTCATTATGGAAGGTAGTCGGTCATTGAGAATTCAGTTAATCCAATGGATGGTAGCCTTGTCATTATGGAAGGTAGTGTAATTTCAGATTTTTGATACCCCAATGGATTATAGCCTTGTCATTATGCAAGGTAGTCTGTTGTTCATATGTTTCTTACTCCAATGGATGTGAGCCTTGTCATTAAGAAAGGTAGTCCGTCTTTGAGATTTCTGTTACTCCAATGGATGGTAGTCTTGTCATTATGGAAGGTAGTCTGTTGTTCAGATTTTTCTTACTCCAATGGATGGTAGCCTTGTCATTATGGAAGGTAGTCTATTGTCTAGATTTTTGTTACTCCAATGGATGGTAGCCTTCTTATTATGGAAGGCCTTATTTTGTCGAGATTTTTGTTACTCCAATGGATGGTAGCCTTGTCATTATTTAAGGTATTCTGTTGTCGATATCTTTGTTACACCAATGGATGATAGCCTTGTCATTATGGAAGGTAGTCTGTTGTCGAGATTATTGTTACTCCAATGGATGGGAGCCTTATCATTATGGGAGGTAGTCTGTTGTCGAGATTTTTGTTACCCAAATGGATGGTAGCCTTGTAATTATGGAAGGTAGTCTATTGTCGAGATTTTTCTTACACCAATCGATGGTAGCCTAGTCATTATGGAATGTAGTTTGTCATTTCTATTTTTGTTACTCTAACGGATTGTAGCCTTGTCATTATGGAAGGTATTCTATTGTTCAAATTTTTGTTACTCCAAAGGAAGGTAGCCTTGTAATTAGGGAAGGTAGTTTGTTGTTGACAATTTTTTTATTCCATTAGATTGTAGCCTTGTCATTATGGAAGGTAGTCTAATGTTCAAATTTTTGTTACCCCAATGGATTATAGCCTTGTCATTATGCAAGGTAGTTTGTTGTTCATATTTTTCTTACTCCAATGGATGGTAGCCCTGTCATTAGGAAAGGTAGTCCATCTTTGAGATTTCTGTTACTCCAATGGATGGTAGTCTTGTCATTATGGAAGGTAGTCTGTTGTTCAGATTTTTCTTACTCCAATGGATGGTAGCCTTGTCATTATGGAAGGTAGTCTATTGTCTAGATTTTTGTTACTCCAATGGATGGTAGCCTTCTTATTATGGAAGGCAGTATTTTGTCGAGATTTTTGTTACTCCAATGGATGGTAGCCTTGTGATTATGGAAGGTAGTTTGTTGTTGACAATTTTTTTATTCCATTAGATTGTAGCCTTGTCATTATGAAAGGTAGTTTGTTGTAGATATCTTTTTATTCCAATGGATTGTAACCTTGTCATTAAAAAAGGTAGTCTTTTATTGATATTTTTGTTACTACAATGGATGGTAGACTTGTCATTATTGAAGGTAGTCTATTGTCAAGATTTTTGTTATTCCAATGGATGGTAGCGTTGTCATTATGGAAGGTAGTCGGTCGTTGAGATTTTTGTTACTCCAATGGATGGTAGTCTTGTCATTATAGAAGGTAGTCTATTGTCTAGATTTTTGTTATTCTAATGGATGGTAGCCTTTTCATTATGGAAGGTAGTCGGTCATTGAGATTTCAGTTTCTCCAATGGATGGTAGCCTTGTCATTATGGAAGGTAGTCTAATGTTCAAATTTTTGTTACCCCAATGGATTATAGCCTTGTCATTATGGAAGGTAGTCTGTTGTTCAGATTATTCTTACTCCAATGGATGGTAGCCTTGTCATTATGGAAGGTAGTCTATTGTCTAGATTTTTGTTACTCCAATGGATGGTAGCCTTCTTATTATGGAAGGCAGTATTTTGTCGAGATTTTTGTTACTCCAATGGATGGTAGCCTTGTCATTATTTTAGGTATTCTGTTGTCGATATCTTTGTTACTCCAATGGATGATAGCCTTGTCATTATGGAAGGTAGTCTGTTGTCGAGATTATTGTTACTCTAATGGATGGTAGCCTTATCATTATGGGAGGTAGTCTATTGTCGAGTTTTTTTTACACCAATGGATGGTAGCCTTGTCATTATGGAATGTAGTTTGTCGTTCATATTTTTGTTACTCTAACGGATTGTAGCCTTGTCATTATGGAAGGTAGTCTATTGTTCGAATTTTTGTTACTCCAATGGAAGGAAGCCTTGTGATTATGGAAGGTAGTCTGTTGTTGACAATTTTTTTATTCCATTGGATTGTAGCCTTGTCATTATGGAAGGTAGTTTGCTGTAGATATCTTTTTTATTCCAATGGATGGTAACCTTGTCATTATGGAAGGTAGTATTTTGTTGATATTTTTGTTACTCCAATGGATGGTAGACTTATCATTATTGAAGGTAGTCTGTTGTCGATATCTCTGTTACTCCAATGGATGATAGCCTCTTCATTATGCACGGTAAGTTGTTGTTCATATTTTTGTTACTCCAATGGATGATAGACTTGTCATTATTGAAGGTAGTCGGTCGTTGAAATTTCTGTTACTTCAATGGATGGTAGCCTTGTCATTATTGAAGGTAGTCTGTTGTTAAGATTTTTGTTACTCCAATGGATGGTAGCCTTGTCATTATGGAAGGTAGTCTATTGTTTAGATTTTTGTTATTCCAATGGATGGTAGCCTTGTAATTATGGAAGGTAGTCTGTTGTTCAGATTTTTGTTACTCCAATGGATGATAGCCTTGTCATTATGGAAGGTAGTCTGTTGTTGAGATTTTTGATACTCCAATGGGTGGTAGCCTTGTAATTATGGAAGGTAGTATGTTGTCGAGATTTTTGTTACTCCAATGGATAATAGCCTTGTCATTATGGAAGGTAGTCTTTCGTTGAGATTTCTGTTATTCCAATGGATTGTAGCCTTGTCATTATGGAAGGTAGTCTGTTGTTCAGATTTTTATTACTCCAATGGATTGTAGCCTTGTCAATATGGAAGGTAGTCTGTTGTCGAGATTTTTTTATTCCATTGGATGGTAGCCTTGTCACTATGGAAGGTAGTCCATTGTCGAGATTTTTGTTACTCCAATGAATGGTAGCCTTGTCATTATGGAAGGTAGTCTGTTGTCGAGATTTTTGTTACCCCAATTGATGTAGCGTTGTCATTATGGAAGGTAGTTCTCTTTGAGATTTCTGTTACTTCAATGGATGGTAGCCTTGTCATTATGGAAGGTAGTCTGTTGTTCATATTTTTGTTACTCCAATGGATGATAGCCTTGTCATTATGGAAGGTAGTCTGTTGTCAAGATTTTGGATACTCCAATGGGTGGTATCCTTGTAATTATGGAAGGTAGACTGTCGTTGAGATTTCTGTTACTCCAATGGATTGTAGCCTTGTCATTATGGAAGGTAGTCTGTTGTTCAGATTTTTGTTACACCAATGGATGGTAGCCTTGTCATTATGGAAGGTTGTCTATTATATAGATTTTTGTTATTCCAATGGATGGTAGCCTTTTCATTATGGAAGGTGGTTGTCTTTGAGATTTCTGTTACTTCAATGGATGGTAGCCTTGTCATTATGGAAGGTAGTCTGTTGTTCATATTTTTGTTACTCCAATGGATGGTAGCCTTGTCATTATGGAAGGTAGTCTATTGTCTAGATTATTGTTACTCCAATGGAAGGTAGCCTTGTCATTATTTAAGGTATTCTGTTGTCGATATCTTTGTTACTCCAATGGATGATAGCCTTGTCATTATGGATGGTAGTCTGTTATCGAGATTTTTGTTACTCCAATGGATGGTAGCCTTATCATTATGGGAGGTAGTCTGTTGTCGAGATTATTGTTACCCAAATGGATGGTAGCCTTGTAATTATGGAAGGTAGTCTATTGTCGAGATTTTTGTTACACCAATGGATGGTAGCCTTGTCATTATGGAATGTAGTTTGTCATTCATATTTTTGTTACTCTAATGGATTGTAGCCTTGTCATTATGGAAGGTAATCTATTGTTCAAATTTTTGTTACTCCAATGGAAGGTAGCCTTGTGATTATGGAAGGTAGTCTGTTGTTGACAATTTTTTTATTCCATTGGATTGTAGCCTTGTCATTATGGAAGGTAGTTTGCTGTAGATATCTTTTTTATTCCAATGGATGGTAACCTTGTCATTATGGAAGGTAGTCTTTTGTTGAGATTTTTGTTACTCCAATGGATGGTATACTTGTCATTATTGAAGGTAGTCTATTGTCAAGATTTTTGTTATTCCAATGGATGGTAGCCTTGTCATTATGGAAGGTAGTCGGTCGTTGAGATTTCTGTTACTCCAATGGATGGTAGCCTTGTCATTATGGAAGGTAGTCTATTGTCTAGATTTTTGTTATTCCAATGGATGGTAGCCTTGTCATTATGGAAGGTAGTCGGTCACTGAGATTTCAGTTACTCCAATGGATGGTAGCCTTGTCATTATGGAAGGTAGTCTAATGTTCAAATTTTTGTTACCCCAATGGATTATAGCCTTGTCATTATGCAAGGTAGTTTGTTGTTCATATTTTTCTTGCTCCAATGGATGGTAGCCCTGTCATTAGGAAATGTAGTCCATCTTTGTGATTTTTGTTACTCCAATGGATGGTAGTCTTGTCATTATGGAAGGTAGTCTGTTGTTCAGATTTTTCTTACTCCAATGGATGGTAGCCTTGTCATTATGGAAGGTAGTCTATTGTCTAGATTTTTGTTACTCCAATGGATGGTAGCCTTCTTATTATGGAAGGCAGTATTTTGTCGAGATTTTTGTTACTCCAATGGATGGTAGCCTTGTGATTATGGAAGGTAGTTTGTTGTTGACAATTTTTTTATTCCATTAGATTGTAGCCTTCTCATTATGAAAGGTAGTTTGTTGTAGATATCTTTTTATTCCAATGGATTGTAACCTTGTCATTAAGGAAGGTAGTCTTTTATTGATATTTTTGTTACTCCAATGGATGGTAGACTTGTCATTATTGAAGGTAGTCTATTGTCAAGATTTTTGTTATTCCAATGGATGGTAGCCTTGTCATTATGGAAGGTAGTCGGTCGTTGAGATTTTTGTTACTCCAATGGATGGTAGTCTTGTCATTATGGAAGGTAGTCTATTGTCTAGATTTTTGTTATTCTAATGGATGGTAGCCTTTTCATTATGGAAGGTAGTCGGTCATTGAGATTTCAGTTTCTCCAATGGATGGTAGCCTTGTCATTATGGAAGGTAGTCTAATGTTCAAATTTTTGTTACCCCAATGGATTATAGCCTTGTCATTATGCAAGGTAGTCTGTTGTTCATATTTTTCTTACTCGAATGGATGGTATCCTTGTCATTAGGAAAGGTAGTCCATCTTTGAGATTTCTATTACTCCAATGGATGGTAGTCTTGTCATTATGGAAGGTAGTCTGTTGTTTAGATTATTCTTACTCCAATGGATGGTAGCCTTGTCATTATGGAAGGTAGTCTATTGTCTAGATTTTTGTTACTCCAATGGATGGTAGCCTTCTTATTATGGAAGGCAGTATTTTGTCGAGATTTTTGTTACTCCAATGGATGGTAGCCTTGTCATTATTTAAGGTATTCTGTTGTCGATATCTTTGTTACTCCAATGGATGATAGCCTTTTCATTATGGAAGGTAGTCTGTTGTCGAGATTATTGTTACTCTAATGGATGGTAGCCTTATCATTATGGGAGGTAGTCTATTGTCGAGTTTTTTTTACACCAATGGATGGTAGCCTTGTCATTATGGAATGTAGTTTGTCGTTCATATTTTTGTTACTCTAATGGATTGTAGCCTTGTCATTATGGAAGGTAGTCTATTGTTCAAATTTTTGTTACTCCAATGGAAGGTAGCCTTGTGATTATGGAAGGTAGTCTGTTGTTGACAATTTTTTTATTCCATTGGATTGTAGCCTTGTCATTATGGAAGGTAGTTTGCTGTAGATATCTTTTTTATTCTAATGGATGGTAACCTTGTCATTATGGAAGGTAGTATTTTGTTGATATTTTTGTTACTCCAATGGATGGTAGACTTATCATTATTGAAGGTAGTCTGTTGTCGATATCTCTGTTACTCCAATGGATGATAGCCTCTTCATTATGCACGGTAAGTTGTTGTTCATATTTTTGTTACTCCAATGGATGATAGACTTGTCATTATGGAAGGTAGTCGGTCGTTGAAATTTCTGTTACTTCAATGGATGGTAGCCTTGTCATTATTGAAGGTAGTCTGTTGTTAAGATTTTTGTTACTCCAATGGATGGTAGCCTTGTCATTATGGAGGGTAGTCTATTGTTTAGATTTTTGTTATTCCAATGGATGGTAGCCTTGTAATTATGGAAGGTAGTCTGTTGTTCAGATTTTTGTTACTCCAATGGATGATAGCCTTGTCATTATGTAAGGTAGTCTGTTGTTGAGATTTTTGATACTCCAATGGGTGGTAGCCTTGTAATTATGGAAGGTAGTATGTTGTCGAGATTTTTGTTACTCCAATGGATAGTAGCCTTGTCATTATGGAAGGTAGTCTTTCGTTGAGATTTCTGATATTCCAATGGATTGTAGCCTTGTCATTATGGAAGGTAGTCTGTTGTTCAGATTTTTATTACTCCAATGGATTGTAGCCTTGTCAATATGGAAGTTAGTCTGTTGTCGAGAATTTTTTATTCCATTGGATGGTAACCTTGTCACTATGGAAGGTAGTCCATTGTCGAGATTTTTGTTACTCCAATGAATGGTAGCCTTGTCATTATGGAAGGTAGTCTGTTGTCGAGATTTTTGTTACCCCAATGGATGTAGCATTGTCATTATGGAAGGTAGTCTATTGTCGATATTTTTGTTACTCCAATGGATGGTAGACTTCTCATTATGGAAGGTAGTTCTCTTTGAGATTTCTGTTACTTCAATGGATGGTAGCCTTGTCATTATGGAAGGTAGTCTGTTGTTCATATTTTTGTTACTCCAATGGATGATAGCCTTGTCATTATGGAAGGTAGTCTGTTGTCAAGATTTCTGATACTCCAATGGGTGGTATCCTTGTAATTATCGAAGGTAGACTGTCGTTGAGATTTCTGTTGCTCCAATGGATTGTAGCCTTGTCATTATGGAAGGTAGTCTGTTGTTCAGATTTTTGTTACACCAATGGATGGTAGCCTTGTCATTATGGAAGGTTGTCTATTATATATATTTTTGTTATTCTAATGGATGGTAGCCTTGTCATTATGGAAGGTAGTTGTCTTTGAGATTTCTGTTATTTCAATGGATGGTAGCCTTGTCATTATGGAAGGTAGTTTGTTGTTCATATTTTTGTTACTCCAATGGATGGTAGCGTTGTCATTATGGAAGGTAGTCTATTGTCTAGATTTTTGTTACTCCAATGGATGGTAGCCTTGTCATTATTTAAGGTATTCTGTTGTCGATATCTTTGTTACTCCAATGGATGATAGCCTTTTCATTATGGATGGTAGTCTGTTATCGAGATTTTTGTTACTCCAATGGATGGTAGCCTTATCATTATGGGAGGTAGTCTGTTGTCGAGATTATTGTTACCCAAATGGATGGTAGCCTTGTAATTATGGAAGGTAGTCTATTGTCGAGATTTTTGTTACTCCAATGGATGGTAGCCTTATCATTATGGAATGTAGTTTGTCATTCATATTTTTGTTACTCTAATGGATTGTAGCCTTGTCATTATGGAAGGTAATCTATTGTTCAAATTTTTCTTACTCCAATGGAAGGTAGCCTTGTGATTATGGAAGGTAGTCTGTTGTTGACAATTTTTTTATTCCATTGGATTGTAGCCTTGTCATTATGGAAAGTAGTTTGCTGTAGATATTTTTTTATTCCAATGGATGGTAACCTTGTCATTATGGAAGGTAGTCTTTTGTTGAGATTTTTGTTACTCCAATGGATGGTATACTTGTCAATATTGAAGGTAGTCTATTGTCAAGATTTTTGTTATTCCAATGGATGGTAGCCTTGTCATTATGGAAGGTAGTCGGTCGTTGAGATTTCTGTTACTCCAATGGATGGTAGCCTTGTCATTATGGAACGTAGTCTATTGTCTAGATTTTTGTTATTCCAATGGATGGTAGCCTTGTCATTATGGAAGGTAGTCGGTCACTGAGATTTCAGTTACTCCAATGGATGGTAGCCTTGTCATTATGGAAGGTAGTCTAATGTTCAAATTTTTGTTACCCCAATGGATTATAGCCTTGTCATTATGCAAGGTAGTTTGTTGTTCATATTTTTCTTACTACAATGGATGGTAGCCCTGTCATTAGGAAAGGTAGTCCATCTTTGAGATTTCTGTTACTCCAATGGATGGTAGTCTTGTCATTATGGAAGGTAGTCTGTTGTTCAGATTTTTCTTACTCCAATGGATGGTAGCCTTGTCATTATGGAAGGTAGTCTATTGTCTAGATTTTTGTTACTCCAATGGATGGTAACCTTCTTATTATGGAAGGCAGTATTTTGTCGAGATTTTTGTTACTCCAATGGATGGTAGCCTTGTCATTATTTAAGGTATTCTATTGTCGATATCTTTGTTACTCAAATGGATGATAGCCTTGTCATTATGGAAGGTAGTCTGTTGTCGAGATTATTGTTACTCCAATGGATGGTAGCCTTATCATTATGGGAGGTAGTCTGTTGTCGAAATTTTTGTTACCCAAATGGATGGTAGCCTTGTAATTATGGAATGTAGTCTATTGTCGAGATTTTTTTTACACCAATGGATGGTAGCCTTGTCATTATGGAATGTAGTTTGTCGTTCATATTTTTGTTACTCTAATGGATTGTAGCCTTGTCATTATGGAAGGTAGTCTATTGTTCAAATTTTTGTTACTCCAATGGAAGGTAGCCTTGTGATTATGGAAGGTAGTCTGTTGATGACAATTTTTTTATTCCATTGGATTGTAGCCTTGTCATTATGGAAGGTAGTTTGCTGTAGATATCTTTTTATTCCAATGGATGGTAACCTTGTCATTATGGAAGGTAGTCTTTTGTTGATATTTTTGTTACTCCAATGGATGGTAGACTTGTCATCATTGAAGGTAGTCTATTGTCAAGATTTTTGTTATTCCAATGGATGGTAGCCTTGTCATTATGGAAGGTAGTCGGTCGTTGTGATTTCTGTTACTCCAATGGATGGTAGCCTTGTCATTATGGAAGGTAGTCTATTGTCTAGATTTTTGTTATTCCAATGGATGGTAGCCTTGTCATTATGGAAGGTAGTCGTTCATTAAGATTTCAGTTACTTCAATGGATGGTAGCCTTGTCATTATGGAAGGTAGTCTAATGTTCAAATTTTTGTTACCCCAATGGATTATAGCCTTATCATTATGCAAGGTAGTCTGTTGTTCATATTTTTCTTACTCCAATGAATGGTAGCCTTGTCATTAGGAAAGGTAGTCCATTTTGAGATTTCTGTTACTCCAATGGATGGTAGTCTTGGTATTATGGAAGGTAGTTTGTTGTTCATATTTTTCTTACTCCAATGGATGGTAGCTTTGTCATTATGGATGGTAGTCTATTGTTTAGATTTTTTTTATTCCAATGGATGGTAGCCTTGTAATTATTGAAGGTAGTCGGTCTTTGAGATTTTTGTTACTTCAATGGATGGTAGCCTTGTCATTATGGAAGGTAGTCTGTTGTTCAGATTTTTGTTACTCCAATGGATGATAGCCTTGTCATTATGGAAGGTAGTCTGTTGTTGAGATTTTTGATACTCCAATGGGTGGTAGCCTTGTAATTATGGAAGGTAGTATGTTGTCGAGATTTTTGTTACTCCAATGGATAGTAGCCTTGTCATTATGGAAGGTAGTCTTTCGTTGAGATTTCTGTTATTCCAATGGATTGTAGCCTTGTCATTATGGAAGGTAGTCTGTTGTTCAGATTTTTATTACTCCAATGGATTGTAGCCTTGTCAATATGGAAGGTAGTCTGTTGTCGAGAATTTTTTATTCCATTGGATGGTAGCCTTGTCACTATGGAAGGTAGTCTGTTGTCGAGATTTTTGTTACCCCAATGGATGTAGCGTTGTCATTATGGAAGGTAGTCTGTTGTCGATATTTTTGTTACTCCAATGGATGGTAGCCTTATCATTATGGAAGGTAGTTCTCTTTGAGATTTCTGTTACTTCAATGGATGGTAGCCTTGTCATTATGGAAGGTAGTCTGTTGTTCATATTTTTGTTACTCCATTGGATGATAGCCTTGTCATTATGGAAGGTAGTCTGTTGTCAAGATTTTTGATACTCCAATGGGTGGTATCCTTGTAATTATGGAAGGTAGACTGTCGTTGAGATTTCTGTTACTCCAATGGATTGTAGCCTTGTCATTATGGAAGGTAGTCTGTTGTTCAGATTTTTGTTACACCAATGGATGGTAGCCTTGTCATTATGGAAGGTTGTCTATTATATAGATTTTTGTTATTCCAATGGATGGTAGCCTTGTCATTATGGAAGGTAGTTGTCTTTGAGATTTCTGTTACTTCAATGGATGGTAGCCTTGTCATTATGGAAGGTAGTTTGTTGTTCATATTTTTGTTACTCCAATGGATGGTAGCCTTGTCATTATGGAAGGTAGTCTATTGTCTAGATTTTTGTTACTCCAATGGATGGTAGCCTTGTCATTATTTAAGGTATTCTGTTGTCGATATCTTTGTTACTCCAATGGATGATAGCCTTGTCATTATGGATGGTAGTCTGTTATCGAGATTTTTGTTACTCCAATGGATGGTAGCCTTATCATTATGGGAGGTAGTCTGTTGTCGAGATTATTGTTACCCAAATGGATGGTAGCCTTGTAATTATGGAAGGTAGTCTATTGTCGAGATTTTTGTTACACCAATGGATGGTAGCCTTGTCATTATGGAATGTAGTTTGTCATTCATGAAATTCTGGCTGCAGATACTCAATGTCACATTCAATGTTGTGACACCGTATCTGACTTACTATATGACAGTAAATACAAAAACAATAAAGAACACAGTCAATTGTTTACCCAGTTCAGTGTGCAACAACACCTACTATGGGGGCTACCAAGGCAGGGAGGAAATCCACTATAAGAGATGTTAATTCAGGAATAAACCAACCAGTTTATCTCCTTCACTTAAAACCTACCCAATGCAATTTCAATCTAAGTACAACTTAAACCTGAGTTCCTACTCACTCCCCCTCAATCACAGCAGTGATACATAAAACAATTTGACTAATGATTTGATGAAGACAATCTTCAAAATAAACACTTGATTAAGCTTCACAGCTTTTTAATCAAGCAACACAATCACTCTTGCTTCACAGCTTTGAGTGATGCACACAACTAATCTTGACTCTACTTCACAGCTTTAGTCAAGGAACATTCACACACTCTTGCTTCAAAGCTTTGAGTGCTACACAACCCTTACAATTAAAAACCTATTCCAAGTCACTTATCACAATTATAATTGCTTGGAGTACAATAATCAAACCTATACAGATTACAAATGATCTTCTGATCAAAAAGGGATTTCTTGCAAAACAGCAGCTCTGTTGAATATATAGCAGCTGCAACTTCAGTTAGGGTTTCCACAAAAACCTAGGGTTAATTCCGTTTGACCTCAAGACCAGGTCACTGGACTTTATTAACCAGGTTAGGGTTGAGCTAAGTTACTCCTCAGAAAACGCAGGATTCTGTTCTGGAGAGACTGAGTTATTTTCCTGAAAAAACTCAGACTTATCCAACCTGCAAACCTGTTAGTTCAGAACAGGATGTCTTAACATCTGTTATGACATCTGAGAAAACCTGTCTACTGATTTAGCAAAATGTGATTATTTTGCAAAATGCTCAGATACACACTTATAAACATCAGTTCCTGAATGACAATATTTTTCTGCAAAGGTACCTAATGAATCAGTACAAACTAAGCTAGAATGTTATGACATCAGTCATGACATTCACACATACACTTGGGATTTACCAAAAATGCAAGCCAATACCTAAACACCTACAAACTCCCCCTTTGGAAGATTTTTGGCTAAAGACCCTAAGCAATCAGAGATAGATAGCAGCAGAAATAAGTGACAGCAGAAAAATAGAATGTCAAGTACTAATTAAGTAAGTACCAAAATATTCTCCCCCTCTTTAGCCACAAATGGGCCAAAGATACATGTTCATAAGATTATACAATTATCCAAAACAAAATAATAAGAGCAGCAGCAGAAAACAACTGAATATCAGCACCAACCAGCAGCACCACCAAACAGCAACCATCCTTTAAGCACTGTCATCAGACTCAGAGGATTCAGGCTTCTTCCTTTTCTTGTGAGCACTGTCAGCATTCTTCTCTTTGTTTGATGTCTCAACATTCTTAGAGACATTAGCATTTGAACTTTCTTGGTTCAGAGGAACAGAAATGCCAGGAACTGAGTGGTTCTCGTTCAGAATTCTTGAAACAATTTTTGCTATTGCTTGATTAACATAGGCTGTCCCTTCCCTATTTGCAATTTCAGGGGGAACTGAAGAAGAAGGATGAGATGGATTACCAGAGGCAGAAGCTTGGGACTTTCCTGCATGTCTTGTTCTCAACTCTTTGACCTTGGTGGGGTTAGTTCCCACTTTTCTACGAGAAGAGATCTCCAGAACTTCAGAGTCCAGACAGGAAGAGATTGTCCTAGAATCTTGATCAGAGGAAGAGGTTGAAATAGTCGTATTGGATGATGATGGTGTTTGAGACATTTTGACAGTCCTAGAGGACCAACAGCAACTGAGGAGAAAATTCTGATTGAGAGGCTCGGTTTTGATGAGGAGACGAGAGGGGAAGGAAGAAAAGGAGTGTCTTTTCAACTTCTTAAAAGAATTGTAGGAAATGGGAAAATATAATTTTAACCCAATCAGAACAGGCATAGCTCCTTTGATCCTTGTTTTAAGCAAAATTAATTGCTACAATTCCTCATGTTGGCAAATACCCAACTTACCCCTTAAGTTTTCAAATTGATTTGCATCTAGAGCCTTGGTAAAAATGTCAGCCAGCTGTAGCTCAGTGGCAACATGTTCCAATTTGATTGTCTTCTCTTCAACAAGGTCTCTGATAAAGTGATGTCGTATGTCAATATGTTTGGTCCTGCTATGCTGTATGGGATTCTTGGAAATGTTGATTGTACTCAGATTGTCACAGTACAATGTCATGACATCTTGTGTGACATTATACTCAGTGAGCATCTGTTTCATCCAGATCATTTGAGAGCAGCTACTACCAACTGCAATGTATTCAGCTTCAGCAGTAGAGAGAGACACACAATTCTGTTTCTTGCTGAACCAGGAAACCAGATTATTTCCCAAGAAGAAACATCCTCCAGAGGTGCTTTTTCTATCATCAGCACTACCAGCCCAATCAGCATCACAGTAGCCAGTCAGAGCTGGTTCACAGCCATGAGTATACATCAATCCATAGTTGTAAGTTCCACTTACATACTTCAAAATTATCTTTACTTGATTGATATGACTGACTTTGGGATCAGCTTGGTATCTTGCACAAACTCCAACTGCAAAGGCAATATCAGGTCTGCTGGCAGTTAAGTACAACAAGCTTCCTATCATGCTTCTGTACAGACTTTGATCCACCTTAACCCCACTTGAATCTTTGGAAAGCTTTAGATGAGTAGGAGAAGGAGTCCTTTTGTGACTTGCATTCTCCATACCAAACTTCTTTACAATGTTCTTAGCATACTTGCTTTGAGATAAGAAGATTGAGTCCTCCATCTGTGAGACTTGCAGTCCAAGAAAATAAGTTAGTTCTCCCATGAGACTCATTTCGAATTCAGCCTGCATTTGGTCAGCAAAGTGTTTAACCATATGTTCTGACATTCCTCCAAACACTATGTCATCAACATATATTTGGGCAACCATCAACTTCCCTCCTTCAGTTTTGACAAAGAGAGTTTTGTCTAAGCCTCCTTTTCTGTAGCCTTTGTCTGAGAGAAACTTTGTTAACCTGTCATACCATGCTCTAGGAGCTTGTTTCAGGCCATATAGGGCTTTTCTCAATTTGTAGACATGATCAGGGTGGGTTGGATCCACAAAGCCTTTAGGTTGTTCCACATAAGCTTCCTCATTCAAGTACCCATTTAGAAAGGCACTTTTCACATCCATCTGAAATTACTTGAACTTCAGAAGACAAGCAATTGACAACAAGAGTCTGATTGATTCCATCCTGGCTACAGGTACAAAGGTTTCATCAAAATCAACCCCTTCAACCTGGGTGTATCCTTGAGCAACAAGTCTTGCCTTATTTCTGGTGACAACTCCTTCAGCATCTGACTTGTTCTTGAATATCCATTTTGTCCCAATGATGTTAGTTCCTTCAGGTCTAGGAACCAGTTCCCAAACTTCATGTTGCTTGAATTGGTTCAGTTCATCTTGCATTGCACCAATCCAATATTCATCAGTTAAGGCTTCCTTGACATTTCTTGGTTCCATTTTGGACACAAAACAAGAGTTTGAGATGATTTCTCTAGATCTTGTGATGACTCCACTATTGGGATCTCCTATGATGAGCTCTTTTGGATGATCCTTCTGAATTCCGATGGAAGGGATCTTGCTAGCTTCCTTTGATTCAGATTCTGTTGTGGTGGAGTTGGGTAGGTCATTCTGTTGGGTTGAAGTCTCAAAGAATGTCTCAACAGTACAAGGAACATCTATTTCTTCATGATAATCATCAATTATAACATTTATTGATTCCATCATGGTTTTGGTTCTGGAGTTGAATACTCTATAAGCTCTGTTGTTTGAGGAGTATCCTAGAAATATGCCTTCATCACTTTTAGGGTCCAGTTTTCTTCTTTGTTCACGATCAGCCAGAATATAGCATTTGCTGCCAAACACATGGAAGTACTTCACAGTTTGTTTTCTTCCTTTCTAGAGTTCATATATGGTGGATGAGGTTCCCTTCCTCAAGGTGACCCTGTTATGAACATAGCAGGCTGTATTCATAGCTTCAGCCCAAAAATACATAGGAAGTCTTTTGGCATGTAACATTGCTCTGGCAGATTCCTGTATGGTCCTGTTTTTTCTTTCCACAACTCCATTTTGTTGAGGTGTTATAGGAGAAGAAAACTCATGACTAATTCCTTCTGAAGAACAGAAATCACCAAACTTGCTGTTTTCAAATTCCTTGCCATGATCACTTCTGATTCTGACAATACATCCTTCCTTCTCTCTTTGAATTCTTTTGCACAATTCTTTAAAAACTTCAAATACATCTGATTTTTCCCTAATGAAATTAATCCAGGTGAATCTGGAAAAATCATCCACAACCACATAGGCATATCTTTTACCACCAAGACTCTCTACTTGCATTGGTCCCATCAGATCCATATGGAGGAGTTCTAGAACCTTAGAGGTGGTCAGATGTCTTGACTTTGGATGTGACATCCTAGTCTTCTTACCAACCTGACATTCACCACAAACTCTTCCTTCATCAATTTGCAGTCTTGGAATCCCTCTGACTGCCTCCAAGGATATGATCCTCTTCATACCCCTTAGATGAAGATGGCCAAGTTTTTGGTGCCACAGTTTCACCTCTTTTTCTTCTCTTGCAATGGAACACACAGATGAGAAATTAGTGTTCTCAGGCTCCCATAAGTAACAGTTGTCTTTGGATATGACTCCTTTCATTACTATCTCTTGTTTGTCATTGATTACAAGGCATTCAGATTTTGAGAAATTGACCTTGAATCCTAGATCACACAATTGACTGATACTAATGAGATTAGCGGTCAGCCCTTTCACCAGCAGTACTTCATTCAGACTTGGAACTCCAGGGCAGTCCAAATCACCAACTCCTTTGATTTCACCTTTAGCCCCATCTCCAAAGGTCACAAAACTGGTGGTGTGAGGCTTAACATTATTGAGGAGGTTCTTGATTCCAGTCATGTGTATGGAACATCCACTGTCAAAGTACCAATCTTCCTTTGCAGAGACCCTCAGGGAAGTGTGAGCTATCAGTGCAGTAGCCTTTTTCTTCCATTTAGGAGCATGTGGTACCTTTTTAGACTTAGGTTTGACACCTGAGTTCTGATTAGGATATCCATGTAATCTGAAGCATAAGAGCTTTATGTGGCCATATCTCCCAGAATGATGACATCTCCATCATTGGTACCTTTTCTTCATATGTCTCTGTTCCTGATGTTGAGAGTTGTGTTGAGACATCTGTTTTGACATTTGCTTACCAGTACCAGATTTCTTTGCTTCCATAAATCCTAGTCCAGATTTATTTCCCACATTTTGTCCAACCTGAAGGATCTCTTCCAATTTGTCTGTTCCATTTGTCAACATCTTGACAGATTTGGTCATTTGATTCAGTTGTGAGTTCAGCAATTGAACTTCTCCTTCTAGATGACTTATAGTTTCAAGGTTTTCCCTTTTTTCAGCCTCCAGCTTTATGATGAGTTTTGATTGTTTCTCATTCTGCACACAGACTTCAGTACTTCTGATACACAATTTCTTGTAAGTATCAGCCAGTTCTTTAAAAGTCACCTCTTCATCACTGATGTCACTTTCAGAGTTACAAACACCAGTTAAAGCAGTAACTCGTTTGGTAGATTCTTCTTCAGAATTACTTTCTGAATCACAGTCAGACCAAGTAACTGTCATTCCTTTTTGTTTCTTAAGAAAGGTAGGACATTCAGCTCAAATATGCCCATATCCTTCACAACCATGGCATTGAATTCCTCTGCCTTGAATTCCCTTCTCTTCTGACCTTGGTCTTCTGCTGGAACTGTCAATGTCAGAGGGAATGTTATGAACATTAGACCTTGACTTTGGATCTATTATTTTGATGAGTTTGTTGAACTGTCTTCCAAGCATGGCTACAACTTTTGAAATATTTTCTTTAACATCAGTGTTGGACATAAGTGCTATGCTCTTGTTCTTCTTGTCACCATTATCAGTGATCCCCATCTCAAAAGTCTGAAGAGACCCAATAAGTTCATCCACTTTCAACTTGCTGATGTCCTGGGCTTCCTCTATGGAAGTTACCTTCATTGTAAATCTTTTAGGCAAGGATCTGAGAATCTTCCTCACCAGTTTTTCTTCTGACATCTTTTCTCCCAGTGCTCCTGAGGTGTTGGCAATCTCCAAGATGTTCATATGAAACTCATGAATGGTTTCATCTTCCATCATTTTTAGATTCTCAAACTTGGTAGTCAACATCTGAAGCCTTGACATTTTTACTTTGGAAGTGCCCTCATGAGTAGTTTTGAGAGTGTCCCAAACTTCCTTGGCCAGTTCATATTGATGTACTAGTCTGAAAATGTTTCTATCAATTCCATTGAACAAGGCATTTAAGGCTTTGGAATTTCCCAGGGCTAACTCATCTTCTTCTTTACTCCAATCTTCCTCAGGCTTCAGACTGATTGTCCCATCTTTCTCAGTTATGGTGGGATGGATCCATCCTTTGTCAGCAGCTCTCCAAGCCTTTTTGTCCAGAGATTTTAGGAAGGCAATCATACGGGGTTTCCAGTAGTCATAATTAGTTCCATCCAGAATGGGTGGTCTATTTCCAAAAACTCCTTCTTTGTCCATAGTGCCAGAAAGTAATATCCCTAGATCTCACCCAGTAATACAGGCAGGGTGCCTGCTCTGATGCCAATTGAAATTCTGGCTGCAGATACTCAATGTCACATTCAATGTTGTGACACCGTATCTGACTTACTATATGACAGTAAATACAAAAAATATAAAGAACACAGTCAATTGTTTACCCAGTTCAGTGTGCAACAACACCTACTCTGGGGGCTACCAAGCCAGGGAGGAAATCCACTATAAGAGATGTTAATTCAGGAATAAACCAACCAGTTTATCTCCTTCACTTAAAACATACCCAATGCAATTTCAATCTAAGTACAACTTAAACCTGAGTTCCTACTCACTCCCCCTCAATCACATCAGTGATACATAAAACAATTTGACTAATGATTTGATGAAGACACTCTTCAAAAACGAACACTTGATTAAGCTTCACAGCTTTTTAATCAAGCAACACAATCACTCTTGCTTCACAGCTTTGAGTGATGCACACAACTAATCTTGACTCTGCTTCACAGCTTTAGTCAAGGAACATTCAAACACTCTTGCTTCAAAGCTTTGAGTGCTACACAACCCTTACAATTAAAAACCTATTCCAAGTCACTTATCACAATGATAATTGCTTGGAGTACAATAATCAAACCTATACAGATTACAAATGATTTTCTGATCAAAAAGGGATTTCTTGCAAAACAGCAGCTCTGTTGAATATATAGCAGCTGCAACTTCAGTTAGGGTTTCCACAAAAACCTAGGGTTAATTCCGTTTGACCTCAAGACCAGGTCACAGGACTTTATTAACCAGGTTAGGGTTGAGCTAGGTTACTCCTCAGAAAACGCAGGATTCTGTTCTGGAGAGACTGAGTTATTTTCCTGAAAAAACTCAGACTTATCCAACCTGCAAACCTGTTAGTTCAGAACAGGATGTCTTAACATCTGTTATGACATCTGAGAAAACCTGTCTACTGATTTAGCAAAATGTGATCATTTTGCAAAATGCTCAGATACACACTTATAAACATCAGTTCCTGAATGACATTATTTTTCTGCAAAGGTACCTAATGAATCAGTACAAACTAAGCTAGAATGTTATGACATCAGTCATGACATTCACACATACACTTGGGATTTACCAAAAATGCAAGCCAATACCTAAACACCTACAATTCATATTTTTGTTACTCTAATGGATTGTAGCCTTGTCATTATGGAAGGTAATCTATTGTTCAAATTTTTGTTACTCCAATGGAAGGTAGCCTTGTGATTATGGAAGGTAGTCTGTTGTTGACAATTTATTTATTCCATTGGATTGCAGCCTTGTCATTATGGAAATTAGTTTGCTGTAGATATTTTTTTATTCCAATGGATGGTAACCTTGTCATTATGGAAGGTAGTCTTTTGTTGAGATTTTTGTTACTCCAATGGATGGTATACTTGTCTTTATTGAAGGTAGTCTATTGTCAAGATTTTTGTTATTCCAATGGATGGTAGCCTTGTCATTACGGAAGGTAGTCGATCGTTGAGATTTCTGTTACTCCAATGGAAGGTAGCCTTGTCGTTATGGAAGGTAGTCTATTGTCTATATTTTTGTTATTCCAATGGATGGTAGCCTTGTCATTATGGAAGGTAGTCGGTCATTGAGATTTCAGTTACTCCAATGGATGGTAGCCTTGTCATTATGGAAGGTAGTCTAATGTTCAGATTTTTGTTACACCAATGGATTATAGCCTTGTCATTATACAAGGTAGTTTGTTGTTCATATTTTTCTTACTCCAATGGATGGTAGCCCTGTCATTAGGAAAGGTAGTCCATCTTTGAGATTTTTGTTACTCCAATGGATGGTAGTCTTGTCATTATGGAAGGTAGTCTGTTGTTCATATTTTTCTTACTCCAATGGATGGTAGCCTTGTCATTATGGAAGGTAGTCTATTGTCTAGATTTTTGTTACTCCAATGGATGGTAGCCTTTCTTATTATGGAATGCAGTATTTTGTCGAGATTTTTGTTACTCCAATGGATGGTAGCCTTGTCATTATTTAAGGTATTCTGTTGTCGATATCTTTGTTACTCAAATGGATGATAGCCTTGTCATTATGGAAGGTAGTCTGTTGTCGAGATTATTGTTACTCCAATGGATGGTAGCCTTATCATTATGGGAGGTAGTCTGTTGTCGAGATTTTTGTTAGCCAAATGGATGGTAGCCTTGTAATTATGGAAGGTAGTCTATTGTCGAGATTTTTTTTACACCAACGGATGGTAGCCTTGTCATTATGGAATGTAGTTTGTCGTTCATATTTTTGTTACTCTAATGGATTGTAGCCTTGTCATTATGGAAGGTAGTCTATTGTTCAAATTTTTGTTACTCCAATGGAAGGTAGCCTTGTGATTATGGAAGGTAGTCTGTTGATGACAATTTTTTTATTCCATTGGATTGTAGCCTTGTCATTATGGAAGGTAGTTTGCTATAGATATCTTTTTATTCCAATGGATGGTAACCTTGTCATTATGGAAGGTAGTCTTTTGTTGATATTTTTGTTACTCCAATGGATGGTAGACTTGTCATTATTGAAGGTAGTCTATTGTCAAGATTTTTGTTATTCCAATGGATGGTAGCCTTCTCATTATGGAAGGTAGTTGGTTGTCGAGATTTTTGTTATTCCAATGGATGGTAGCCTTGTCATTATGGAAGGTTGTCTGTTGTTCAGATTTTTGTTACTCCAATGGATGGTAGCCTTGTCATTATAGAAGGTTGTCTATTGTCTAGATTTTTGTTATTCCAATGGATGATAGCCTTGTCATTATGGAAGGTAGTCGGTCATTGAGATTTCAGTTACTCCAATGGATGGTAGCCTTGTCATTATGGAAGGTAGTCTAATGTTCAAATTTTTGTTACCCCAATGGATTATAGCCTTGTCATTATGCAAGGCAGTCTGTTGTTCATATTTTTCTTACTCCAATGGATAGTAGCCTTGTCATTAGGAAAGGTAGTCAATCTTTGAGATTTCTGTTACTCCAATGGATGGTAGTCTTGGTATTAAGGAAGGTAGTCTGTTTTTCATATTTTTCATACTCCAATGGATGGTAGCCTTGTCATTATGGAAGGTAGTCTATTGACTAGATTTTTGTTACTCCAATGGATGGTAGCCTTCTTATTATGAAAGGCAGTATTTTGTCGAGATTTTTGTTACTCCAATGGATGGGAGCCTTGTCATTATTTAAGGTATTCTGTTGTCGATATCTTTGTTACTCAAATGGATGATAGCCTTGTCATTATGGAAGGTAGTCTGTTGTCGAGATTATTGTTACTCCAATGGATGGTAGCCTTATCATTATGGGAGGTAGTCTGTTGTCGAGATTTTTGTTACCCAAATGGATGGTAGCCTTGTAATTATGGAAAGTAGTCTATTGTCGAGAGTTTTTTTACACCAATGGATGGTAGCCTTGTCATTATGGAATGTAGTTTGTCGTTCATATTTTTGTTACTTTAATGGATTGTATCCTTGTCATTATGGATGGTAGTCTATTGTTCAAATTTTTGTTACTCCAATGGAAGGTAGCCTTGTGATTATGGAAGGTAGTCTGTTGATGACAATTTTTTTATTCCATTGGATTGTAGCCTTGTCATTATGGAATGTAGTTTGCTGTAGATATCTTTTTATTCCAATGGATGGTAACCTTGTCATTATGGAAGGTAGTCTTTTGTTGATATTTTTGTTACTCCAATGGATGGTAGACTTGTCATTATTGAAGGTAGTCTATTGTCAAGATTTTTGTTATTCCAATGGATGGTAGCCTTCTCATTATGGAAGGTAGTTGGTTGTCGAGATTTTTGTTATTCCAATGGATTGTAGCCTTGTCATTATGGAAGGTTGTCTGTTGTTCAGATTTTTGTTACTTCAATGGATGGTAGCCTTGTCATTATGGAAGGTTGTCTATTGTCTAGATTTTTGTTATTCCAATGGATGATAGCCTTGTCATTATGGAAGGTAGTCGGTCATTGAGATTTCAGTTACTCCAATGGATGGTAGCCTTGTCATTATGGAAGGTAGTCTAATGTTCAAATTTTTGTTACCCCAATGGATTATAGCCTTGTCATTATGCAAGGCAGTCTGTTGATCATATTTTTGTTACTCCAATGGATGGTAGCCTTGTCATTAGGAAAGGTAGTCAATCTTTGAGATTTCTGTTACTCCAATGGATGGTAGTCTTGGTATTAAGGAAGGTAGTCTGTTGTTCATATTTTTCATACTCCAATGGATGGTAGCCTTGTCATTATGGAAGGTAGTCTATTAACTAGATTTTTGTTACTCCAATGGATGGTAGCCTTCTTATTATGAAAGGCAGTATTTTGTCGAGATTTTTGTTACTCCAATGGATGGGAGCCTTGTCATTATTTAAGGTATTTTGTTGTCGATATCTTTGTTACTCAAATGGATGATAGCCTTGTCATTATGGAAGGTAGTCTGTTGTCGAGATTATTGTTACTCCAATGGATGGTAGCCTTATCATTATGGGAGGTAGTCTGTTGTCGAGATTTTTGTTACCCAAATGGATGGTAGCCTTGTAATTATGGAAAGTAGTCTATTGTCGAGAGTTTTTTTACACCAATGGATGGTATCCTTGTCATTATGGAATGTAGTTTGTCGTTCATATTTTTGTTACTCTAATGGATTGTAGCCTTGTCATTATGGATGGTAGTCTATTGTTCAAATTTTTGTTACTCCAATGGAAGGTAGCCTTGTGATTATGGAAGGTAGTCTGTTGATGACAATTTTTTTATTCCATTGGATTGTAGCCTTGTCATTATGGAATGTAGTTTGCTGTAGATATCTTTTTATTCCAATGGATGGTAACCTTGTCATTATGGAAGGTAGTCTTTTGTTGATATTTTTGTTACTCCAATGGATGGTAGACTTGTCATTATTGAAGGTAGTCTATTGTCAAGATTTTTGTTATTCCAATGGATGGTAGCCTTGTCATTATGGAAGGTAGTCGGTCGTTGATATTTCTATTACTCCAATGGATGGTAGCCTTGTCATTATGGAAGGTAGTCTATTGTCTAGATTTTTGTTATTCCAATGGATGGTAGCCTTGTCATTATGGAAGGTAGTCGGTCATTGAGATTTCAGTTACTCCAATGGATGGTAGCCTTGTCATTATGGAAGGTAGTCTAATGTTCAAATTTTTGTTACCCCAATGGATTATAGCCTTGTCATTAAGCAAGGCAGTCTGTTGTTCATATTTTTCTTACTCCAATGGATGGTAGCCTTGTCATTAGGAAAGGTAGTCAATCTTTGAGATTTCTGTTACTCCAATGGATGGTAGTCTTGGTATTAAGGAAGGTAGTATGTTGTTCATATTTTTCATACTCCAATGGATGGTAGCCTTGTCATTATGGAAGGTAGTCTATTGACTAGATTTTTGTTACTCCAATGGATGGTAGCCTTCTTATTATGAAAGGCAGTATTTTGTCGAGATTTTTGTTACTCCAATGGATGGGAGCCTTGTCATTATTTAAGGTATTCTGTTGTCGATATCTTTGTTACTCAAATGGATGATAGCCTTGTCATTATGGAAGGTAGTCTGTTGTCGAGATTATTGTTACTCCAATGGATGGTAGCCTTATCATTATGGGAGGTAGTCTGTTGTCGAGATTTTTGTTACCCAAATGGATGGTAGCCTTGTAATTATGGAAAGTAGTCTATTGTCGAGAGTTTTTTTACACCAATGGATGGTAGCCTTGTCATTATGGAATGTAGTTTGTCGTTCATATTTTTGTTACTTTAATGGATTGTATCCTTGTCATTATGGATGGTAGTCTATTGTTCAAATTTTTGTTACTCCAATGGAAGGTAGCCTTGTGATTATGGAAGGTAGTCTGTTGATGACAATTTTTTTATTCCATTGGATTGTAGCCTTGTCATTATGGAATGTAGTTTGCTGTAGATATCTTTTTATTCCAATGGATGGTAACCTTGTCATTATGGAAGGTAGTCTTTTGTTGATATTTTTGTTACTCCAATGGATGGTAGACTTGTCATTATTGAAGGTAGTCTATTGTCAAGATTTTTGTTATTCCAATGGATGGTAGCCTTCTCATTATGGAAGGTAGTTGGTTGTCGAGATTTTTGTTATTCCAATGGATTGTAGCCTTGTCATTATGGAAGGTTGTCTGTTGTTCAGATTTTTGTTACTTCAATGGATGGTAGCCTTGTCATTATGGAAGGTTGTCTATTGTCTAGATTTTTGTTATTCCAATGGATGATAGCCTTGTCATTATGGAAGGTAGTCGGTCATTGAGATTTCAGTTACTCCAATGGATGGTAGCCTTGTCATTATGGAAGGTAGTCTAATGTTCAAATTTTTGTTACCCCAATGGATTATAGCCTTGTCATTATGCAAGGCAGTCTGTTGATCATATTTTTGTTACTCCAATGGATGGTAGCCTTGTCATTAGGAAAGGTAGTCAATCTTTGAGATTTCTGTTACTCCAATGGATGGTAGTCTTGGTATTAAGGAAGGTAGTCTGTTGTTCATATTTTTCATACTCCAATGGATGGTAGCCTTGTCATTATGGAAGGTAGTCTATTAACTAGATTTTTGTTACTCCAATGGATGGTAGCCTTCTTATTATGAAAGGCAGTATTTTGTCGAGATTTTTGTTACTCCAATGGATGGGAGCCTTGTCATTATTTAAGGTATTCTGTTGTCGATATCTTTGTTACTCAAATGGATGATAGCCTTGTCATTATGGAAGGTAGTCTGTTGTCGAGATTATTGTTACTCCAATGGATGGTAGCCTTATCATTATGGGAGGTAGTCTGTTGTCGAGATTTTTGTTACCCAAATGGATGGTAGCCTTGTAATTATGGAAAGTAGTCTATTGTCGAGAGTTTTTTTACACCAATGGATGGTAGCCTTGTCATTATGGAATGTAGTTTGTCGTTCATATTTTTGTTACTTTAATGGATTGTATCCTTGTCATTATGGATGGTAGTCTATTGTTCAAATTTTTGTTACTCCAATGGAAGGTAGCCTTGTGATTATGGAAGGTAGTCTGTTGATGACAATTTTTTTATTCCATTGGATTGTAGCCTTGTCATTATGGAATGTAGTTTGCTGTAGATATCTTTTTATTCCAATGGATGGTAACCTTGTCATTATGGAAGGTAGTCTTTTGTTGATATTTTTGTTACTCCAATGGATGGTAGACTTGTCATTATTGAAGGTAGTCTATTGTCAAGATTTTTGTTATTCCAATGGATGGTAGCCTTCTCATTATGGAAGGTAGTTGGTTGTCGAGATTTTTGTTATTCCAATGGATTGTAGCCTTGTCATTATGGAAGGTTGTCTGTTGTTCAGATTTTTGTTACTTCAATGGATGGTAGCCTTGTCATTATGGAAGGTTGTCTATTGTCTAGATTTTTGTTATTCCAATGGATGATAGCCTTGTCATTATGGAAGGTAGTCGGTCATTGAGATTTCAGTTACTCCAATGGATGGTAGCCTTGTCATTATGGAAGGTAGTCTAATGTTCAAATTTTTGTTACCCCAATGGATTATAGCCTTGTCATTATGCAAGGCAGTCTGTTGATCATATTTTTGTTACTCCAATGGATGGTAGCCTTGTCATTAGGAAAGGTAGTCAATCTTTGAGATTTCTGTTACTCCAATGGATGGTAGTCTTGGTATTAAGGAAGGTAGTCTGTTGTTCATATTTTTCATACTCCAATGGATGGTAGCCTTGTCATTATGGAAGGTAGTCTATTAACTAGATTTTTGTTACTCCAATGGATGGTAGCCTTCTTATTATGAAAGGCAGTATTTTGTCGAGATTTTTGTTACTCCAATGGATGGGAGCCTTGTCATTATTTAAGGTATTTTGTTGTCGATATCTTTGTTACTCAAATGGATGATAGCCTTGTCATTATGGAAGGTAGTCTGTTGTCGAGATTATTGTTACTCCAATGGATGGTAGCCTTATCATTATGGGAGGTAGTCTGTTGTCGAGATTTTTGTTACCCAAATGGATGGTAGCCTTGTAATTATGGAAAGTAGTCTATTGTCGAGAGTTTTTTTACACCAATGGATGGTATCCTTGTCATTATGGAATGTAGTTTGTCGTTCATATTTTTGTTACTCTAATGGATTGTAGCCTTGTCATTATGGATGGTAGTCTATTGTTCAAATTTTTGTTACTCCAATGGAAGGTAGCCTTGTGATTATGGAAGGTAGTCTGTTGATGACAATTTTTTTATTCCATTGGATTGTAGCCTTGTCATTATGGAATGTAGTTTGCTGTAGATATCTTTTTATTCCAATGGATGGTAACCTTGTCATTATGGAAGGTAGTCTTTTGTTGATATTTTTGTTACTCCAATGGATGGTAGACTTGTCATTATTGAAGGTAGTCTATTGTCAAGATTTTTGTTATTCCAATGGATGGTAGCCTTGTCATTATGGAAGGTAGTCGGTCGTTGATATTTCTATTAGTCCAATGGATGGTAGCCTTGTCATTATGGAAGGTAGTCTATTGTCTAGATTTTTGTTATTCCAATGGATGGTAGCCTTGTCATTATGGAAGGTAGTCGGTCATTGAGATTTCAGTTACTCCAATGGATGGTAGCCTTGTCATTATGGAAGGTAGTCTAATGTTCAAATTTTTGTTACCCCAATGGATTATAGCCTTGTCATTAAGCAAGGCAGTCTGTTGTTCATATTTTTCTTACTCCAATGGATGGTAGCCTTGTCATTAGGAAAGGTAGTCAATCTTTGAGATTTCTGTTACTCCAATGGATGGTAGTCTTGGTATTAAGGAAGGTAGTATGTTGTTCATATTTTTCATACTCCAATGGATGGTAGCCTTGTCATTATGGAAGGTAGTCTATTGACTAGATTTTTGTTACTCCAATGGATGGTAGCCTTCTTATTATGAAAGGCAGTATTTTGTCGAGATTTTTGTTACTCCAATAGATGGGAGCCTTGTCATTATTTAAGGTATTCTGTTGTCGATATCTTTGTTACTCAAATGGATGATAGCCTTGTCATTATGGAAGGTAGTCTGTTGTCGAGATTATTGTTACTCCAATGGATGGTTGCCTTATCATTATGGGAGGTAGTCTGTTGTCGAGATTTTTGTTACCCAAATGGATGGTAGCCTTGTAATTATGGAAAGTAGTCTATTGTCGAGAGTTTTTTTACACCAATGGATGGTAGCCTTGTCATTATGGAATGTAGTTTGTCGTTCATATTTTTGTTACTCTAATGGATTATAGCCTTGTCATTATGGATGGTAGTCTATTGTTCAAATTTTTGTTACTCCAATGGAAGGTAGCCTTGTGATTATGGAAGGTAGTCTGTTGATGACAATTTTTTTATTCCATTGGATTGTAGCCTTGTCATTATGGAAGGTAGTTTGCTGTAGATATCTTTTTATTCCAATGGATGGTAACCTTGTCATTATGGAAGGTAGTCTTTTGTTGATATTTTTGTTACTCCAATGGATGGTAGACTTGTCAATATTGAAGGTAGTCTATTGTCAAGATTTTTGTTATTCCAATGGATGGTAGCCTTGTCATTATGGAAGGTAGTCGGTCGTTGAGATTTCTATTACTCCAATGGATGGTAGCCTTGTCATTATGGAAGGTAGTCTATTGTCTAGATTTTTGTTATTCCAATGGATGGTAGCCTTGTCATTATGGAAGGTAGTCGGTCATTGAGATTTCAGTTACTCCAATGGATGGTAGCCTTGTCATTATGGAAGGTAGTCTAATGTTCAAATTTTTGTTACCCCAATGGATTATAGCCTTGTCATTATGCAAGGCAGTCTGTTGTTCATATTTTTCTTACTCCAATGGATGGTAGCCTTGTCATTAGGAAAGGTAGTCCATTTTGAGATTTCTGTTACTCCAATGGATGGTAGTCTTGGTATTATGGAAGGTAGTCTGTTGTTCATATTTTTCATACTCCAATGGATGGTAGCCTTGTCATTATGGAAGGTAGTCTATTGACTAGATTTTTGTTATTCCAATGGATGGTAGCCTTCTTATTATGAAAGGCAGTATTTTGTCGAGATTTTTGTTACTCCAATGGATGGGAGCCTTGTCATTATTTAAGGTATTCTGTTGTCGATATCTTTGTTACTCAAATGGATGATAGCCTTGTCATTATGGAAGGTAGTCTGTTGTCGAGATTATTGTTACTCCAATGGATGGTAGCCTTATCATTATGGGAGGTAGTCTGTTGTCGAGATTTTTGTTACCCAAATGGATGGTAGCCTTGTAATTATGGAAAGTAGTCTATTGTCGAGAGTTTTTTTACACCAATGGATGGTAGCCTTGTCATTATGGAATGTAGTTTGTCGTTCATATTTTTGTTACTTTAATGGATTGTATCCTTGTCATTATGGATGGTAGTCTATTGTTCAAATTTTTGTTACTCCAATGGAAGGTAGCCTTGTGATTATGGAAGGTAGTCTGTTGATGACAATTTTTTTATTCCATTGGATTGTAGCCTTGTCATTATGGAATGTAGTTTGCTGTAGATATCTTTTTATTCCAATGGATGGTAACCTTGTCATTATGGAAGGTAGTCTTTTGTTGATATTTTTGTTACTCCAATGGATGGTAGACTTGTCATTATTGAAGGTAGTCTATTGTCAAGATTTTTGTTATTCCAATGGATGGTAGCCTTCTCATTATGGAAGGTAGTTGGTTGTCGAGATTTTTGTTATTCCAATGGATTGTAGCCTTGTCATTATGGAAGGTTGTCTGTTGTTCAGATTTTTGTTACTTCAATGGATGGTAGCCTTGTCATTATGGAAGGTTGTCTATTGTCTAGATTTTTGTTATTCCAATGGATGATAGCCTTGTCATTATGGAAGGTAGTCGGTCATTGAGATTTCAGTTACTCCAATGGATGGTAGCCTTGTCATTATGGAAGGTAGTCTAATGTTCAAATTTTTGTTACCCCAATGGATTATAGCCTTGTCATTATGCAAGGCAGTCTGTTGATCATATTTTTGTTACTCCAATGGATGGTAGCCTTGTCATTAGGAAAGGTAGTCAATCTTTGAGATTTCTGTTACTCCAATGGATGGTAGTCTTGGTATTAAGGAAGGTAGTCTGTTGTTCATATTTTTCATACTCCAATGGATGGTAGCCTTGTCATTATGGAAGGTAGTCTATTAACTAGATTTTTGTTACTCCAATGGATGGTAGCCTTCTTATTATGAAAGGCAGTATTTTGTCGAGATTTTTGTTACTCCAATGGATGGGAGCCTTGTCATTATTTAAGGTATTTTGTTGTCGATATCTTTGTTACTCAAATGGATGATAGCCTTGTCATTATGGAAGGTAGTCTGTTGTCGAGATTATTGTTACTCCAATGGATGGTAGCCTTATCATTATGGGAGGTAGTCTGTTGTCGAGATTTTTGTTACCCAAATGGATGGTAGCCTTGTAATTATGGAAAGTAGTCTATTGTCGAGAGTTTTTTTACACCAATGGATGGTATCCTTGTCATTATGGAATGTAGTTTGTCGTTCATATTTTTGTTACTCTAATGGATTGTAGCCTTGTCATTATGGATGGTAGTCTATTGTTCAAATTTTTGTTACTCCAATGGAAGGTAGCCTTGTGATTATGGAAGGTAGTCTGTTGATGACAATTTTTTTATTCCATTGGATTGTAGCCTTGTCATTATGGAATGTAGTTTGCTGTAGATATCTTTTTATTCCAATGGATGGTAACCTTGTCATTATGGAAGGTAGTCTTTTGTTGATATTTTTGTTACTCCAATGGATGGTAGACTTGTCATTATTGAAGGTAGTCTATTGTCAAGATTTTTGTTATTCCAATGGATGGTAGCCTTGTCATTATGGAAGGTAGTCGGTCGTTGATATTTCTATTACTCCAATGGATGGTAGCCTTGTCATTATGGAAGGTAGTCTATTGTCTAGATTTTTGTTATTCCAATGGATGGTAGCCTTGTCATTATGGAAGGTAGTCGGTCATTGAGATTTCAGTTACTCCAATGGATGGTAGCCTTGTCATTATGGAAGGTAGTCTAATGTTCAAATTTTTGTTACCCCAATGGATTATAGCCTTGTCATTAAGCAAGGCAGTCTGTTGTTCATATTTTTCTTACTCCAATGGATGGTAGCCTTGTCATTAGGAAAGGTAGTCAATCTTTGAGATTTCTGTTACTCCAATGGATGGTAGTCTTGGTATTAAGGAAGGTAGTATGTTGTTCATATTTTTCATACTCCAATGGATGGTAGCCTTGTCATTATGGAAGGTAGTCTATTGACTAGATTTTTGTTACTCCAATGGATGGTAGCCTTCTTATTATGAAAGGCAGTATTTTGTCGAGATTTTTGTTACTCCAATAGATGGGAGCCTTGTCATTATTTAAGGTATTCTGTTGTCGATATCTTTGTTACTCAAATGGATGATAGCCTTGTCATTATGGAAGGTAGTCTGTTGTCGAGATTATTGTTACTCCAATGGATGGTTGCCTTATCATTATGGGAGGTAGTCTGTTGTCGAGATTTTTGTTACCCAAATGGATGGTAGCCTTGTAATTATGGAAAGTAGTCTATTGTCGAGAGTTTTTTTACACCAATGGATGGTAGCCTTGTCATTATGGAATGTAGTTTGTCGTTCATATTTTTGTTACTCTAATGGATTATAGCCTTGTCATTATGGATGGTAGTCTATTGTTCAAATTTTTGTTACTCCAATGGAAGGTAGCCTTGTGATTATGGAAGGTAGTCTGTTGATGACAATTTTTTTATTCCATTGGATTGTAGCCTTGTCATTATGGAAGGTAGTTTGCTGTAGATATCTTTTTATTCCAATGGATGGTAACCTTGTCATTATGGAAGGTAGTCTTTTGTTGATATTTTTGTTACTCCAATGGATGGTAGACTTGTCAATATTGAAGGTAGTCTATTGTCAAGATTTTTGTTATTCCAATGGATGGTAGCCTTGTCATTATGGAAGGTAGTCGGTCGTTGAGATTTCTATTACTCCAATGGATGGTAGCCTTGTCATTATGGAAGGTAGTCTATTGTCTAGATTTTTGTTATTCCAATGGATGGTAGCCTTGTCATTATGGAAGGTAGTCGGTCATTGAGATTTCAGTTACTCCAATGGATGGTAGCCTTGTCATTATGGAAGGTAGTCTAATGTTCAAATTTTTGTTACCCCAATGGATTATAGCCTTGTCATTATGCAAGGCAGTCTGTTGTTCATATTTTTCTTACTCCAATGGATGGTAGCCTTGTCATTAGGAAAGGTAGTCCATTTTGAGATTTCTGTTACTCCAATGGATGGTAGTCTTGGTATTATGGAAGGTAGTCTGTTGTTCATATTTTTCATACTCCAATGGATGGTAGCCTTGTCATTATGGAAGGTAGTCTATTGACTAGATTTTTGTTATTCCAATGGATGGTAGCCTTCTTATTATGAAAGGCAGTATTTTGTCGAGATTTTTGTTACTCCAATGGATGGTAGCCTTGTCATTATTTAAGGTATTCTATTGTCGATATCTTTGTTACTCCAATGGATGATAGCCTTGTCATTATGGAAGGTAGCCTGTTGTCGAGATTATTGTTACTCCAATGGATGGTAGCCTTATCATTATGGGAGGTAGTCTATTATTCAGATTTTTGTTATTCCAATGGATGGTAGCCATGTGATTATGGAAGGTAGTCTGTTGTTGACAATTTTTTTATTCCATTGGATTGTAGCCTTGTCATTATGGAAGGTAGTTTGTTGTAGATATCTTTTTATTCCAATGGATGGTAACCTTGTCATTATGGAAGGTAGTCTTTTGTTGATATTTTTGTTACTCCAATGGATGGTAGACTTATCATTATTGAAGGTAGTCTGTTGTCGATATCTCTGTTACTCCAATGGATGATAGCCTCTTCATTATGCACGGTAGTCTGTTGTTCATATTTTTCTTATTCCAATGGATGATAGCCTTGTCATTATTGAAGGTAGTCGATCGTTGAGATTTCTGTTACTTCAATGGATGGTAGCCTTGTCATTATTGAAGGTAGTCTGTTGTTAAGATTTTTGTTACTCCAATGGATGGTAGCCTTGTCATTATGGAAGGTAGTCTATTGTTTAGATTTTTGTTATTCCAATGGATGGTGGCCTTATCATTATGGGAGGTAGTCTGTTGTCGAGATTATTGTTACCCAAATGGATGGTAGCCTTGTAATTATGGAAGGTAGTCTATTGTCGAGATTTTTGTTACACCAATGGATGGTAGCCTTGTCATTATGGAAGGTAGTCTGTTGTTGAGATTTTTGGTACTCCAATGGGTGGTAGCCTTGTAATTATGGAAGGTAGTATGTTGTCGATATTTTTGTTACTCCAATGGATAGTAGCCTTGTCATTATGGAAGGTAGTCTTTCGTTGAGATTTATGTTACTCCAATGGATTGTAGCCTTGTCATTATGGAAGGTAGTCTGTTGTTCAGATTTTTATTACTCCAATGGATTGTAGCCTTGTCAATATGGAAGGTAGTCTGTTGTCGAGAATTTTTTTGTCACTATGGAAGGTAGTCCATTGTCGAGATTTTTGTTACTCCAATGGACGGTAGCCTTGTCATTATGGAAGGTAGTTTGTTGTCGAGATTTTTGTTACCCCAATGGATGTAGCGTTGTCATTATGGAAGGTAGTCTGTTGTCGATATTTTTGTTACTCCAATGGATGGTAGCCTTGTCATTATGGAAGGTAGTCTATTGTCTAGATTTTTGTTAGTCCAATGGATGGTAGCCTTGTCATTATGGAAGGTAGTTGTCTTTGAGATTTATGTTACTTCAATGGATGGTAGCCTTGTCATTATGGAAGGTAGTCTGTTGTTCATATTTTTGTTACTCCAATGGATGATAGCCTTGTCATTATGGAAGGTAGTCTGTTGTCAAGATTTTTGATACTCCAATGGGTGGTAGCCTTATAATTATGGAAGGTAGTCTGTTGTCGAGATTTTTCTTACTCTAACGGATGGTACCCTTATCATTATGGAAGGTAGTCTGTCGTTGAGATTTATGTTACTCCAATGGATTGCAGCCTTGTCATTATGGAAGGTAGTATGTTGGTCAGATTTTTGTTACACCAATGGATGGTAGCCTTGTCATTATAGAAGGTTGTCTATTGTATAGATTTTTGTTTTTCCAACGAATGGTAGCCTTGTCATTATGGAAGGTAGTTGTCTTTGAGATTTCTGTTACTTCAATGGATGGTAGCCTTGTCATTATGGAAGGTAGTCTGTTGTTCATATTTTTGTTAGTCCAATGGATGATAGCCTTGTCATTATGGAAGGTAGGCTGTTATTGAGATTTTTGTTACCCCAATGGATGGTAGCCGTTTAATTAGGGAAGGTAGTCTGGATTCGAGATTTTTGTAACACCAATGGATGGTAGCCTTGTCATTATGGAATGTAGTTTGTCGTTGAGATTTCTGTTACTCCAATGGATTGTAGACTTGTCATTATGGAAGGTAGTCTGTTGTTCAAATTTTTGTTACTCGAATGGAAGGTAGCCTTGTCATTATGGAAGGTAGTCTGTTGTCGACAATTATATTATTCCATTGGATGGTAGCCTTTTCACTATAGAAGGTAGTCCGTTTTCGATATTTTTGTTATTCCAATGGATGGTAACCTTGTCATTATGGAAGGTAGTCTTTTGTCGAAAATTTTGTTACTCCAATGGATGGTAGACTTATTACTATTGAAGGTAGTCTGTTGTCGATATCTCTTTTACTCCATTGGATGATAGTCTTGTCATTATGCAAGGTAGTTAGTTGTTCATATTTTTGGTACTCCAATGGATTGTAGCCATGTCATTATAGAAGGTAGTCTATTGTCAAGATTTTTGTTATTCCAATGGATGGTAGCCTTGTCATTATGGAAGGTAGTCGGTCGTTGAGATTTCTGTTACTCCAATGGATAGTAGCCTTGTCATTATCGAAGGTAGTCTTATGTTCATATTTTTGTTACACCAATGGATGGTAGCCTTGTCATTATCGAAGATTGTCTATTGTCTAGATTTTTGTTATTGCAATGGATGGTAGCCTTGTCATTATGAAAGGAAGTCGGTCGTTGAGATTTCAGTTACTCCAATGGATGGTAGCCTTGTCATTATGGAAGGTAGCCTAATGTTCAGATTTTTGTTACCCCAATGGATTATAGCCTTGTCATTATGCAAGGTAGTCTGTTGTTCATAATTTTCTTACTCCAATGGATGGTAGCCTTGTCATTATAGAAGGTAGTCTATTGTCGAGATTTTTGTTATTCCAATGGATGGTAGCCTTGTCATTATGAAAGGTAGTCCGTCTTTGAGATTTATGTTACTTCAATGGATGGTAGCCTTGTCATTATGGAAGGTAGTATGTTGTTCAGATTTTTGTTACTCCAATGGATGATAGCCTTGTCAATATGGAAGGTAGTCTATTGTCGAGATTTTTGATACTCCAATGGGTGGTAGCCTTGTAATTATGGAAGGTATTTTTTTGTCGAGATTTTTGTTACTCCAATGGATGGTAGGCTTGTTATTATGGAAGGTAGTCTATTGTCTATATTTTTGTTACTCCAATGGATGGTAGCCTTCTTATTATGGAAGGCAGTATTTTGTCGAGAATTTTGTTACTCCAATGGATGGTAGCCTTGTCATTATTGAAGGTAGTCTGTTGTCGATATCTTTGTTACTCCAATGAAGGATAGCCTTGTCATTATGGAAGGTAGTGTGTTGTCGAGATTTTTGTTACTCCAATGGGTGGTAGCCTTATCATTATGGAAGGTAGTCTGTTGTCGAGATTTTTGTTACCCAAATCGATGGTAGCCTTGTAATTATGGAAGGTAGTCTATTGTCGAGATTTTTGTTACACCAATGGATGGTAGCCTTGTCATTATGGAATGTAGTTTGTCGTTCAGATTTTTGTTACTCTAATGGATTGTAGCCTTGTCATTATGGAAGGTAGTCTGTTGTTCAAATTTTTGTTACTCCAATGGAAGGTAGCCTTGTCATTATGGAAGGTTGTCTGTTGTTGACAATTTATTTGTTCCATTGGATTGTAGCCTTGTCATTATGGAAGATAGTCTGTTGTCTAGATTTTTGTTACTCCAATGGATGGTAGCCTTCTTATTATGGAAGGTAGTATTTTGTCGAGATTTTTGTTACTCCAATGGATGGTAGCCTTGTCATTATTGAAGGTCGTCTATTATCGATATCTTTGTTACTCCAATGGATGATAGCCTTGTCATTATGGAAGGTAATCTGTTGTTGAGATTTTTGATACTCCAATGGGTGGTAGCCTTGTAATTATGGAAGGTAGTATGTTGTCGAGAATTTTGTTACTCCAATGGATAGTAGCCTTGTCATTATGGTAGGTAATCTTTCGTTAAGATTTCTGTTACTCCAATGGATTGTAGCCTTGTCATTATGGAAGGAAGTCTGTTGTTCAGATTTTTATTACTTCAATGGATTGTATCCTTGTCAATATGGAAGGTAGTCTGTTGTCGAGAATTTTTTATTCCATTGGATGGTAGCCTTGTCACTATGGAAGGAAGTCCGTTGTCGAGATTTTTGTTACTCCAATGGATGGTAGCCTTGTCATTATGGAAGGTAGTCTGTTGTCGAGATTTTTGTTAACCCAATGGATGTAGCGTTGTCATTATGGAAGGTAGTCTGTTGTCGATATTTTTGTTACTCCAATGGATGGTAGCGTTGTCATTATGGAAGGTAGTCTATTGTCTAGATTTTTATTATTCCAATGGATAGTAGCCTTGTCATTATGGAAGGTAGTTGTCTTTGAGATTTATGTTACTTCAATGGATGGTAGCCATGTCATTATGGAAGGTAGTCTGTTGTTCGTATTTTTGTTACTCCAATGGATGATAGCCTTGTCATTATGGAAGGTAGTCTATTGTCAATATTTTTGATACTCCAATGGGTGGTAGCCTTGTAATTATGGAAGGTAGTCTGTTGTCGAGATTTTTGTTACTCTAATGGATGGTACCCTTATCATTATGGAAGGTAGTCTGTCGTTGAGATTTCTGTTACTCCAATGGATTGTAGCCTTGTCATTATGGAAGGTAGTTTGTTGGTCAGATTTTTATTACACCAATGGATGGTAGCCTTGTCATTATGGAAGGTTGTCTATTGTATAGATTTTTGTTATTCCAATGGATGGTAGCCTTGTCATTATGGAAGGTAGTTGTCTTTGAGATTTCTGTTACTTCAATGGATGGTAGCCTTGTCATTATGGAAGGTAGTCTGTTGTTCATATTTTTGTTACTCCAATGGATGATAGCCTTGTCATTATTGAAGGTAGTCCGTTATCGAGATTTTTGTTACCCCAATGGATGGTAGCCTTATAATTAGGGAAGGTAGTCTGTTGTCGAGATTTTTGTAACACCAATGGATGGAAGCCTTGTCATTATGGAATGTAGTTTGTCGTTGAGATTTATGTTACTCCAATGGATTTTAGCCTTGTCATTATGGAAGGTAGTCTGTTGTTCAAATTTTTGTTACTCGAATGGAAGGTAGCCTTGTCATTATGGAAGGTAGGCTGTTATTGAGATTTTTGTTACCCCAATGGATGGTAGCCGTTTAATTAGGGAAGGTAGTCTGGATTCGAGATTTTTGTAACACCAATGGATGGTAGCCTTGTCATTATGGAATGTAGTTTGTCGTTGAGATTTCTGTTACTCCAATGGATTGTAGACTTGTCATTATGGAAGGTAGTCTGTTGTTCAAATTTTTGTTACTCGAATGGAAGGTAGCCTTGTCATTATGGAAGGTAGTCTGTTGTCGACAATTATATTATTCCATTGGATGGTAGCCTTTTCACTATAGAAGGTAGTCCGTTTTCGATATTTTTGTTATTCCAATGGATGGTAACCTTGTCATTATGGAAGGTAGTCTTTTGTCGAAAATTTTGTTACTCCAATGGATGGTAGACTTATTACTATTGAAGGTAGTCTGTTGTCGATATCTCTTTTACTCCATTGGATGATAGTCTTGTCATTATGCAAGGTAGTTAGTTGTTCATATTTTTGGTACTCCAATGGATTGTAGCCATGTCATTATAGAAGGTAGTCTATTGTCAAGATTTTTGTTATTCCAATGGATGGTAGCCTTGTCATTATGGAAGGTAGTCGGTCGTTGAGATTTCTGTTACTCCAATGGATAGTAGCCTTGTCATTATCGAAGGTAGTCTTATGTTCATATTTTTGTTACACCAATGGATGGTAGCCTTGTCATTATCGAAGGTTGTCTATTGTCTAGATTTTTGTTATTGCAATGGATGGTAGCCTTGTCATTATGAAAGGAAGTCGGTCGTTGAGATTTCAGTTACTCCAATGGATGGTAGCCTTGTCATTATGGAAGGTAGCCTAATGTTCAGATTTTTGTTACCCCAATGGATTATAGCCTTGTCATTATGCAAGGTAGTCTGTTGTTCATAATTTTCTTACTCCAATGGATGGTAGCCTTGTCATTATAGAAGGTAGTCTATTGTCGAGATTTTTGTTATTCCAATGGATGGTAGCCTTGTCATTATGAAAGGTAGTCCGTCTTTGAGATTTATGTTACTTCAATGGATGGTAGCCTTGTCATTATGGAAGGTAGTATGTTGTTCAGATTTTTGTTACTCCAATGGATGATAGCCTTGTCAATATGGAAGGTAGTCTATTGTCGAGATTTTTGATACTCCAATGGGTGGTAGCCTTGTAATTATGGAAGGTATTTTTTTGTCGAGATTTTTGTTACTCCAATGGATGGTAGGCTTGTTATTATGGAAGGTAGTCTATTGTCTATATTTTTGTTACTCCAATGGATGGTAGCCTTCTTATTATGGAAGGCAGTATTTTGTCGAGAATTTTGTTACTCCAATGGATGGTAGCCTTGTCATTATTGAAGGTAGTCTGTTGTCGATATCTTTGTTACTCCAATGAAGGATAGCCATGTCATTATGGAAGGTAGTGTGTTGTCGAGATTTTTGTTACTCCAATGGGTGGTAGCCTTATCATTATGGAAGGTAGTCTGTTGTCGAGATTTTTGTTACCCAAATCGATGGTAGCCTTGTAATTATGGAAGGTAGTCTATTGTCGAGATTTTTGTTACACCAATGGATGGTAGCCTTGTCATTATGGAATGTAGTTTGTCGTTCAGATTTTTGTTACTCTAATGGATTGTAGCCTTGTCATTATGGAAGGTAGTCTGTTGTTCAAATTTTTGTTACTCCAATGGAAGGTAGCCTTGTCATTATGGAAGGTTGTCTGTTGTTGACAATTTATTTGTTCCATTGGATTGTAGCCTTGTCATTATGGAAGATAGTCTGTTGTCTAGATTTTTGTTACTCCAATGGATGGTAGCCTTCTTATTATGGAAGGTAGTATTTTGTCGAGATTTTTGTTACTCCAATGGATGGTAGCCTTGTCATTATTGAAGGTCGTCTATTATCGATATCTTTGTTACTCCAATGGATGATAGCCTTGTCATTATGGAAGGTAGTCTGTTGTTGAGATTTTTGATACTCCAATGGGTGGTAGCCTTGTAATTATGGAAGGTAGTATGTTGTCGAGAATTTTGTTACTCCAATGGATAGTAGCCTTGTCATTATGGTAGGTAATCTTTCGTTAAGATTTCTGTTACTCCAATGGATTGTAGCCTTGTCATTACGGAAGGAAGTCTGTTGTTCAGATTTTTATTACTTCAATGGATTGTATCCTTGTCAATATGGAAGGTAGTCTGTTGTCGAGAATTTTTTATTCCATTGGATGGTAGCCTTGTCACTATGGAAGGAAGTCCGTTGTCGAGATTTTTGTTACTCCAATGGATGGTAGCCTTGTCATTATGGAAGGTAGTCTGTTGTCGAGATTTTTGTTAACCCAATGGATGTAGCGTTGTCATTATGGAAGGTAGTCTGTTGTCGATATTTTTGTTACTCCAATGGATGGTAGCGTTGTCATTATGGAAGGTAGTCTATTGTCTAGATTTTTATTATTCCAATGGATAGTAGCCTTGTCATTATGGAAGGTAGTTGTCTTTGAGATTTATGTTACTTCAATGGATGGTAGCCATGTCATTATGGAAGGTAGTCTGTTGTTCGTATTTTTGTTACTCCAATGGATGATAGCCTTGTCATTATGGAAGGTAGTCTATTGTCAATATTTTTGATACTCCAATGGGTGGTAGCCTTGTAATTATGGAAGGTAGTCTGTTGTCGAGATTTTTGTTACTCTAATGGATGGTACCCTTATCATTATGGAAGGTAGTCTGTCGTTGAGATTTCTGTTACTCCAATGGATTGTAGCCTTGTCATTATGGAAGGTAGTTTGTTGGTCAGATTTTTATTACACCAATGGATGGTAGCCTTGTCATTATGGAAGGTTGTCTATTGTATAGATTTTTGTTATTCCAATGGATGGTAGCCTTGTCATTATGGAAGGTAGTTGTCTTTGAGATTTCTGTTACTTCAATGGATGGTAGCCTTGTCATTATGGAAGGTAGTCTGTTGTTCATATTTTTGTTACTCCAATGGATGATAGCCTTGTCATTATTGAAGGTAGTCCGTTATCGAGATTTTTGTTACCCCAATGGATGGTAGCCTTATAATTAGGGAAGGTAGTCTGTTGTCGAGATTTTTGTAACACCAATGGATGGAAGCCTTGTCATTATGGAATGTAGTTTGTCGTTGAGATTTATGTTACTCCAATGGATTTTAGCCTTGTCATTATGGAAGGTAGTCTGTTGTTCAAATTTTTGTTACTCGAATGGAAGGTAGCCTTGTCATTATTGAAGGTAGTCTGTTGTCGACAATTTTTTTATTCCATTGGATGGTAGCCTTGTCATTATAGAAGGTAGTCCGTTGTCGATATTTTTGTTATTCAAATGAATGGTAACCATGTCATTATGGAAGGTAGTCTTTTGTCGAGATTTTTGTTACTCCAATGGATGGTAGCCTTGTTGAGATTTTTGTTATTCCAATGAATGGTAACCATGTCACTATTGAAGGTAGTCTATTGTCGATATCTCTTTTACTCCATTGGATGATAGTCTTGTCATTATGCAAGGTAGTTAGTTGTTCATATTTTTGTTACTCCAATGGATTGTATCCATGTCATTATAGAAGGTAGTCTATTGTCGAGATTTTTGTTATTCCAATGGATGGTAGCCTTGTCATTATGGAAGGTAGTCGGTCGTTGAGATTTTTGTTACTCCAATGGATGGTAGCCTTGTCATTATGGAAGGTAGTCTTATGTTCATATTTTTGTTACTCCAATGGATGGTAGCCTTGTCATTATCGATGGTAGTCTATTGTCTAGATTTTTGTTATTCCAATGGATGGTAGCCTTGTCATTATGAAAGGAAGTCCGTCGTTGAGATTTCAGTTACTCCAATGGATGGTAGCCTTGTCATTATGGAAGGTAGTCTAATGTTCAGATTTTTGTTACCCCCATGGATTATAGCCTTGTCATTATGCAAGGTAGTCTGTTGTTCATAATTTTCTTACTCCAATGGATGGTAGCCTTGTCATTATAGAAGGTAGTCTATTGTCGAGATTTTTGTTATTCCAATGGATGGTAGCCTTGTCATTATGAAAGGTAGTCCGTCTTTGAGATTTCTGTTACTTCAATGGATGGTAGCCTTGTCATTATGGAAGGTAGTCTGTTGTTCAGATTTTTGTTACTCCAATGGATGATAGCCTTGTCAATATGGAAGGTAGTCTATTGTCGAGATTTTTGATACTCCAATGGGTGGTAGCCTTGTTGTTATGGAAGGTAGTCTATTGTCTATATTTTTGTTACTCCAATGGATGGTAGCCTTCTTATTATGGAAGGCAGTATTTTGTCGAGATTTTTGTTACTCCAATGGATGGTAGCCTTGTCATTATTGAAGTTAGTTTTTTGTCGATATCTTTGTTACTCCAATGGATGATAGCCTTGTCATTATGGAAGGTAGTCTGTTGTCGAGATTTTTGTTACTCCAATGGATGGTAGCCTTATCATTATGGAACATAGTCTGTTGTCGAGATTTTTGTTACACCAATGGATGGTAGCCTTGTCATTATGGAATGTAGTTGGCGTTCAGATTTTTGTTACTCTAATGGATTGTAGCCTTGTCATTATGGAAGGTAGTCTGTTGTTCAAATTTTTGTTACTCCAATGGAAGGTAGCCTTGTCATTATGGAAGGTTGTCAGTTGTTGACAATTTTTTTGTTCCATTGGATTGTAGCCTTGTCATTATCGAAGGTAGTCTGTTGTCTAGATTTTTGTTACTCCAATGGATGGTAGCCTTCTTATTATGGAAGGCAGTATTTTGTCGAGATTTTTGTTACTCCAATGGATGGTAGCCTTGTCATTATTGAAGGTCGTCTATTATCGATATTGTTGTTACTCCAATGGATGATAGCCTTGTCATTATGGAAGGGAGTCTGTTGTCGATATTTTTGTTACTCAAATGGATGGTAGCCTTATCATTATGGAAGATAGGCTGCTGTCGAGATTTCTGTTACCCAAATGGATGTTAGCCTTGTAATTATGGAAGGTAGTCTATTGTCTAGATTTTCGTTACACCAATGAATGGTAGCCTTTTCATTATGGAAGGTACTCTATTGTCGAGATTTTGGTTATTCCAATGCATGGTAGCCTTGTCATTATGGAAGGTAGTCTGTTGTCGAGATTTTTTATACTCCAATGGATGTTAGCCTTGTAATCATGGAAGGTAGTCTATTGTCGAGATTTTTGTTACTCTAATAGATGGTAGCCTTGTCTTTATAGAAGGTAGTTTGTCGTTGAGATTTCTGTTACTCCAATGGATTGTAGCCTTGTAATTATGCAAGGTAGTCTGTTGTTCATATTTTTGTTACTCCATTGGATGGTAGCCTTGTCACTATGGAAGGTAGTCCGTTGTTGAGATATTTGTTATTCCAATGGATGGTAACTTTATCATTATGGAAGGTAGTCTATTGTTCAGATTTTTGTTATTCCAATGGATGGTAGCCTTGTCATTATGGGAGGTAGTTTTTTGTCGAGATTTTTGTTACTCTAATGGACGGTAGCCTTGTCATTATTGAACGTAGTCTGTTATCGATATCTTTGTTACTCCAATGGATGATAGTCTTTTCATTATGGAAGGTAGTCTGTTGTCGAGATTTTTGTTACTCCAATGGATGGTAGCCTTATAATTTTGGAAGGTATTCTGTTGTCGAGATTTTTGTTACCCAAATGGATGGTAGCCTTGTAATTATGGAAGGTAGTCTATTGTCGAGTTTTTTGTTACACCAATGGATGGTAGCCTTGTCATTATGGAATGTAGTTTATCATTCAGATTATTGTTACTCTAATGGATTGTAGCCTTGTCATTATGGAAGGTAGTCTGTTGATCAAATTTAAATTACTCCAATGGATGGTAGCCTTGTCATTATGGAAGGTTGTCTGTTGTTGAAACTTTTTTTATTCCATTGGATTGTAGCCTTGTCATTATGGAAGGTTGTTTGCTGTCGATATTTTTTTATTCCAACGGATGGTAACCTTGTCATTATGGAAGGTAGTCTATTATTGAGATTTTTGTTACTCCAATGGATGGTAGACTTGTCATTATGGAAGGTAGTTTTTTGTCGAGATTTTTGTTACTCCAATGGATGGTAGCCTTGTCATTATAGAAGGTAGTCTGTTGCCGAGATTTTTGTTACCCCAATGGATGTAGCGTTGTCATTATGGAAGGTAGTCTGTTGTCGATATTTTTGTTACTCCAATGAATGGTAGCCTTGTCATTATGGAAGGTAGTCTGTTGTTGAGATTTCTGTTACTCCAATGTATTGTAGCCTTGCCGTTATGGAAGGTTGTCTGTTGTTCAGATTTTTTTTACTCCAATGGATGGTAGCCTTGTCATTATGGAAGAAAGTTTGTTGTCGAGATTTCTGTAATTCCAATGGATGGTAGCCTTATTATTATGGAAGGTGGTATTTTGTCGAGATTTTTGTTACTCCAATGGATGGTAGCCTTGTCATTATTAAAGGTAGTTTGTTGTCGATATCTTTGTTACGCCAATGAATGATAGCCTTGTCGTTATGGAAGGTAGTCTGTTGTCGAGATTTTTGTTACACCAATGTATGGTAGCCTTGTCATTATGAAATGTAGTTTGTCGTTGAGATTTCTGTTACTCCAATGGATTATAGCCTTGTCATTATGGAAGGTAGTCTGTTGTTCAGATTTCTATTACTCCATTGGATGGTAGCCTTGTCATTATGGAAGGTAGTCTATTGTCTATATTTCTGTTACTCCAATGGATGGTAGCCTTCTTATTATGGAAGGCAGTATTTTGTCGAGATTTTTGTTACTCCAATGGATGGTAGCCTTGTCATTATTGAAGGTAGTCTGTTGTCGATATCTCTGTTACTCCAATGGATGATATCCTTGTCATTATGTAAGGTAGTCTGTTGTCGAGATTTTTGTTACTCCAATGGATGGTAGCCTTATCATTATGGAAGGTACTCTATTGTCGAGATTTTGGTTATTCCAATGCACGGTAGCCTTGTCATTATGGATAGGAGTCTGTTGTCGATATTTTTTATACTCCAATGGATGGTAGCCTTGTAATTATGGAAGGTAGTCTATTGTCGAGATTTTTGTTACTCCAATAGATGGTCGCCTTGTCATTATAGAAGGTAGTCTGTCGTTGATATTTCTGTTACTCCAATGGATTGTGGCCTTGTAATTATGCAAGGTAGTCTATTGTTCATATTTTTGTTACTCCATTGGATGGTAGCCTTGTCACTATGGAAGGTAGTCCGTTGTTGAGATATTTGTTATTCCAATGGATGGTAACCATATCTTTATGGAAGGTAGTCTATTGTTCAGATTTTTGTTATTCAATTGGATGGTAGCCTTGTCATTATGGAAGGTAATTTTTTGTCGATATTTTTTTTACTCCAATGGATGGTAGCCTTGTCATTATTGAAGGTAGTCTATTATCGATATCTTTGTTACTTCTATGGATGATAGCCTTGTCATTATGGAAGGTTGTCTATTGTCAAGATTTCTGTTACTCCAATGGATGGTAGCCTTATCATTATGGAAGGTAGTCTGTTGTCGAGATTTTTGTTACCCAAATGGATGGTAGCCTTGTAATTATGGAAGGTAGTCTATTGTCGAGATTTTTGTTACACCAATGGATGGTAGCCTTGTCATTATGGAATGCAGTTTTATCGTTCAGATTTTTGTTACTCTAATGGATTGTAGCCTTGTCATTATGGAAGGTAGTCTGTTGTTCAAATTTTTGTTACTCCAATGGAAGGTAGCCTTGTCATTATGGAAGGTTGTCAGTTGTTGACAATTTTTTTGTTCCATTGGATTGTAGCCTTGTCATTATCGAAGGTAGTCTGTTGTCTAGATTTTTGTTACTCCAATGGATGGTAGCCTTCTTATTATGGAAGGCAGTATTTTGTCGAGATTTTTGTTACTCCAATGGATGGTAGCCTTGTCATTATTGAAGGTCGTCTATTATCGATATTGTTGATACTCCAATGGATGATAGCCTTGTCATTATGGAAGGGAGTCTGTTGTCGATATTTTTGTTACTCAAATGGATGGTAGCCTTATCATTATGGAAGATAGGCTGCTGTCGAGATTTCTGTTACCCAAATGGATGTTAGCCTTGTAATTATGGAAGGTAGTCTATTGTCTAGATTTTCGTTACACCAATGAATGGTAGCCTTTTCATTATGGAAGGTACTCTATTGTCGAGATTTTGGTTATTCCAATGCATGGTAGCCTTGTCATTATGGAAGGTAGTCTGTTGTCGAGATTTTTTATACTCCAATGGATGTTAGCCTTGTAATCATGGAAGGTAGTCTATTGTCGAGATTTTTGTTACTCTAATAGATGGTAGCCTTGTCTTTATAGAAGGTAGTTTGTCGTTGAGATTTCTGTTACTCCAATGGATTGTAGCCTTGTAATTATGCAAGGTAGTCTGTTGTTCATATTTTTGTTACTCCATTGGATGGTAGCCTTGTCACTATGGAAGGTAGTCCGTTGTTGAGATATTTGTTATTCCAATGGATGGTAACTTTATCATTATGGAAGGTAGTCTATTGTTCAGATTTTTGTTATTCCAATGGATGGTAGCCTTGTCATTATGGGAGGTAGTTTTTTGTCGAGATTTTTGTTACTCTAATGGACGGTAGCCTTGTCATTATTGAACGTAGTATGTTATCGATATCTTTGTTACTCCAATGGATGATAGTCTTTTCATTATGGAAGGTAGTCTGTTGTCGAGATTTTTGTTACTCCAATGGATGGTAGCCTTATAGTTTTGGAAGGTATTCTGTTGTCGAGATTTTTGTTACCCAAATGGATGGTAGCCTTGTAATTATGGAAGGTAGTCTATTGTCGAGTTTTTTGTTACACCAATGGATGGTAGCCTTGTCATTATGGAATGTAGTTTATCATTCAGATTATTGTTACTCTAATGGATTGTAGCCTTGTCATTATGGAAGGTAGTCTGTTGATCAAATTTTTGTTACTCCAATGGATGGTAGCCTTGTCATTATGGAAGGTTGTCTGTTGTTGAAACTTTTTTTATTCCATTGGATTGTAGCCTTGTCATTATGGAAGGTTGTTTGCTGTCGATATTTTTTTATTCCAACGGATGGTAACCTTGTCATTATGGAAGGTAGTCTATTATTGAGATTTTTGTTACTCCAATGGATGGTAGACTTGTCATTATGGAAGGTAGTTTTTTGTCGAGATTTTTGTTACTCCAATGGATGGTAGCCTTGTCATTATAGAAGGTAGTCTGTTGCCGAGATTTTTGTTACCCCAATGGATGTAGCGTTGTCATTATGGAAGGTAGTCTGTTGTCGATATTTTTGTTACTCCAATGAATGGTAGCCTTGTCATTATGGAAGGTAGTCTGTTGTTGAGATTTCTGTTACTCCAATGTATTGTAGCCTTGCCGTTATGGAAGGTTGTCTGTTGTTCAGATTTTTTTTACTCCAATGGATGGTAGCCTTGTCATTATGGAAGAAAGTTTGTTGTCGAGATTTCTGTAATTCCAATGGATGGTAGCCTTATTATTATGGAAGGTGGTATTTTGTCGAGATTTTTGTTACTCCAATGGATGGTAGCCTTGTCATTATTAAAGGTAGTTTGTTGTCGATATCTTTGTTACGCCAATGAATGATAGCCTTGTCGTTATGGAAGGTAGTCTGTTGTCGAGATTTTTGTTACACCAATGTATGGTAGCCTTGTCATTATGAAATGTAGTTTGTCGTTGAGATTTCTGTTACTCCAATGGATTATAGCCTTGTCATTATGGAAGGTAGTCTGTTGTTCAGATTTCTATTACTCCATTGGATGGTAGCCTTGTCATTATGGAAGGGAGTCTATTGTCTATATTTCTGTTACTCCAATGGATGGTAGCCTTCTTATTATGGAAGGCAGTATTTTGTCGAGATTTTTGTTACTCCAATGGATGGTAGCCTTGTCATTATTGAAGGTAGTCTGTTGTCGATATCTCTGTTACTCCAATGGATGATATCCTTGTCATTATGTAAGGTAGTCTGTTGTCGAGATTTTTGTTACTCCAATGGATGGTAGCCTTATCATTATGGAAGGTACTCTATTGTCGAGATTTTGGTTATTCCAATGCACGGTAGCCTTGTCATTATGGATAGGAGTCTGTTGTCGATATTTTTTATACTCCAATGGATGGTAGCCTTGTAATTATGGAAGGTAGTCTATTGTCGAGATTTTTGTTACTCCAATAGATGGTCGCCTTGTCATTATAGAAGGTAGTCTGTCGTTGATATTTCTGTTACTCCAATGGATTGTGGCCTTGTAATTATGAAAGGTAGTCTATTGTTCATATTTTTGTTACTCCATTGGATGGTAGCCTTGTCACTATGGAAGGTAGTCCGTTGTTGAGATATTTGTTATTCCAATGGATGGTAACCATATCTTTATGGAAGGTAGTCTATTGTTCAGATTTTTGTTATTCAATTGGATGGTAGCCTTGTCATTATGGAAGGTAATTTTTTGTCGATATTTTTTTTACTCCAATGGATGGTAGCCTTGTCATTATTGAAGGTAGTCTATTATCGATATCTTTGTTACTTCTATGGATGATAGCCTTGTCATTATGGAAGGTTGTCTATTGTCAAGATTTCTGTTACTCCAATGGATGGTAGCCTTATCATTATGGAAGGTAGTCTGTTGTCGAGATTTTTGTTACCCAAATGGATGGTAGCCTTGTAATTATGGAAGGTAGTCTATTGTCGAGATTTTTGTTACACCAATGGATGGTAGCCTTGTCATTATGGAATGCAGTTTTATCGTTCAGATTTTTGTTACTCTAATGGATTGTAGCCTTGTCATTATGGAAGGTAGTCTGTTGTTCAAATTTTTGTTACTCCAATGGCAGGTAGCCTTGTCATTATGGAAGGTTGTCTGTTGTTGACAATTTTTTTATTCCATTGGATTGTAGCCTTGTCATTATGGAAGGTAGTTTGCTATCGATATTTTTTTATTCTAATGGATGGTAACCTTGTCATTATGGAAGGTAGTTTATTGGTGAGATTTTTGTTACTCCAATGGATGGTAGCCTTGTCATTATTGAAGGTAGTCTGTTGTCGATATCTCTATTACTCCAATGGATGATATCCTTGTCATTATGGAAGGTAGTCTGTTGTCGAGATTTTTGTTACTCCAATGGATGGTAGCCTTATCATTATGGAAGGTAGTCTGTTGTCGAGATTTCTATTACCCAAATGGATGGTAGCCTTGTAATTATGGAAGGTAGTCTATTGTCGAGATTTTTGTAACACCAATGGATGGTAGCCTTTTCATTATGAAAGGTACTCTATTGTCGACATTTTGGTTATTCTAATGCATGGTAGCCTTGTCATTATGGAAGGTAGTCTTTTGTTGAGATTTTTTATACTCCAATGGATTGTAGCCTTGTAATTATGGAAGGTAGTCTATTGTCGAGATTTTTGTTACTCCAATAGATGGTAGCCTTGTCATTATAGAAGGTAGTCTGTCGTTGAGATTTCTGTTACTCCAATGGATTGTAGCCTTGTAATTATGCAAGGTAGTCTATTGTTCATATTTTGGTTACTCCATTGGATGGTAGCCTTGTCACTATGGAAGGTAGTTTGTTGTTGAGATATTTGTTATTCCAATGGACGGTAACCTAATCATTATGGAAGGTAGTCTATTGTTCAGATTTTTGTTATTCCAATGGATGGTAGCCTTGTCATTATGGAAGGTAGTTTTTTGTCGAGATTTTTGTTACTCCAATGGATGGTAGCCTTGTCATTATGGAAGGTAGTCTATTATCGAGATTTTTGTTACTCCAATGGATGGTAGCCTTATCATTATGGGAGGTAGTTTGCTGTCGAGATTTATGTTATTCCAATGGATGGTAACTTTGTTATTATGGAAGTTGGTATTTTGTCGAGATTTTTGTTACTGCAATGGTTGGTAGCCCTGTCATTATTAAAGGTAGTCTGTTGTTGATATCTTTGTTACGCTAATGAATGATAGCCTTGTCATTATGGAAGGTATTCTGTTGTCCAGATTTTTGTTACACCAGTGGATGGTAGCCTTGTCATTATGAAATGTAGTTTGTCGTTGAGATTTCTGTTACTCCAATGGATTATAGCCTTGTCATTATGGAAGGTAGTCTGTTATCGATATCTTTGTTACTCCAATGGATGATATCCTTGTCATTATGGAAGGTAGTCTATTGTCGAGATTTTTGTTACTCCAATGGATGGTACCCTTATCATTATGGGAGGTAGTTTGCTGTAGAGATTTTTGTTATTCCAATGGATGGTAACCTTGTTATTATGGAAGGTGGTATTTTATCGAGATTTTTGTTACTCCAATGGATAGTAGCCCTGTCATTATTAAAGGTAGTCTGTTGTCGATATCTTTATTACGCCAATGAATGATAACCTTGTCATTATGGAAGGTAGTCTATTGTCAAGATTTTTGTTACACCAATGGATGGTAGCCTTGTCATTATGAAATGTAGTTTGTCGTTGAGATTTCCGTTACTCCAATGGATTATAGCCTTGTCATTATGGAAGGTAGTCTGTTGTTCAGATTTTTGTTACTCCAATGAATGGTAGCCTTGTCATTATGGAAGGTAGTCTGTTGTCGAGAATTTTTAATCCATTGGGTGGAAGCCTTGTCACTATTGAAGGTAGTCCATTGTCGAGATATTTTTTATTCCAATGGATTGTAACCTTATCATTATGGAAGGTAGTGTTTTGTCGAGATTTTTGTTACTCCAATGGATAGTAGCCTTGTCATTATGGAAGGTAGTCTGTTTTCGATATTTTTGTTATTCCAATGAATGGTAGCCTTGTCATTATGGAAGGTAGTGTGTTGTTCAGATTTGTGTTACTCCAATGGATGGTAGCCTTGTCATTATGGAAGGTAGTCTATTGTCTGGATTTTTGTTACTCCAAAGGATGGTAGCCTTCTTATTATGGAAGGCAGTATTTTGTCGAGATTTTTGTTACTCCAATGGAGGGTTTCCTTGTCATTATTAAAGGTTGTCTGTTGTCGATATCTTTGTTACTCCAATGGATGATAGCCTTGTCATTATGGAAGGTAGTCTGTCATTGAGATTTTTGTTACTCCAATGGATTGTAGCCTTGCCATTATGGAAGGTAGTCTGTTGTTCAGATTTTTGTTACTCCAATGGATGGTAGCCTTGTCATTATGGAAGAAAGTTTGTTGTCGAGATTTTTGTTATTCCAATGGACGGTAACCTTGTTATTATGGAAGGTAGTATTTTTTCGAGATTTTTGTTACTCCAATGGATGGTAGCCTTGTCATTATTAATGGTAGTCTGTTATCGATATCTTTGTTACGCCAATGGATGATAGCCTTGTCATTATGGAAGGTACTCTGTTGTAGATATTTTTGTTACACCAATGGATGGTAGCCTTGTAATTATGAAAGGTATTTTGTCGTTGAGATTTCTGTTACTCCAATGGATTGTAGCCTTGTCATTATGGAAGGTAGTTTGTTGTTCAGACTTCTATTACTCCAATGGATTGTAGCCTTGCGATTATGGAAGGTAGTCTATTGTTCAGAATTTTGTTACTCCAACGGATGGTAGCCTTGTCATTATGGAAGGTAGTCTGTTGTCGAGATTTTTGTTACACCAATGGATGGTAGCCTTGTCATTATCAAAGGTAGTTCGTCGTTGATATTTCTGTTACTCCAATGGATTGTAGCCTTGTCATTATGGAAGGCAGTCTGTTGTTCAGATTTCTATTACTCCAATGGATTGTAGCCTTGCCATTATGGAAGGTAGTCTATTGTTTATATTTTTGTTACTCCAATGGATGGTAGTATTTCATTATGGAAGGTAGTCTATTGTCTAGATTTTTGTTACTCCAATGGATGGTAGCCTTGTCATTATTGAAGATAGTCTGTTGTCGATATCTTTGTTACTCCAATGGATGACAGCCTTGTAATTATAGAAGGTAGTCTATTGTCTAGATTTTTGTTACACCAATGGATGGTAGCCATGTCATTAGGGAAGGAACTCTATTGTCGAGATTTTGGTTATTGCAATGCATGGTAGCCTTGTCATTATGAAAGTTAGTCTGTTGTCGAGATTTTTTATACTCCAATGAATGGTAGCCTTGTAATTATGGAAGGTAGTATGTTGTCGATATTTTTGTTACTCCAATAGATTGTAGCCTTATCATTATATAAGGTAGTCTGTCATTGAGATTTCTGTTACTCCAATGGATTGTAGCCTTATATTTATGCAAGGTAGTCTGTTGTTCATAATTTTGTTACTCCAATGGATGGTAGCCTTGTCATTATGGAAGGTAGTCGGTCATTGAGATTTTTGTAACTTCAATGGATGGTAGCCTTGTCATTATGGAAGGTAGTGTGTTGTTCAGATTTCTGTTACTCCAATGGATGGTAGCCTTGTCATTATGGAAGGTAGTCTATTGTCTTGTTTTTGGTATTCCAATGGATGGTAGCCTTGTCATTATGGAAGGTAGTCAGTCTTTGAGTATTCTGTTACTCCAATGGATTTTAGCCTTGTAATTATGCAAGGTAGTCTGTTGTTCATATTTGTGTTACTCCAATGGATGGTAGCTTTGTCATTATTGAAGGTAGTTGGTCGTTGAGATTTGTGTTACTTCAATGGATGGTAGCCTTGTCATTATGGAAGGTAGTCTGTTGTTCATATTTTTCTTACTCCAATGGATGGTAGCCTTGTCATTATGGAAGGTAGTCTATTGTCTAGATTTTTGTTACTCCAATGGATGGTAGCCTTCTTATTATGGAAGGCATTATTTTGTCGAGATTTTTGTTACTCCAATGGATGGTAGACTTGTCATTATGGAAGGTAGTCTGTTGTCGATATCTCTGTTACTCCAATGGATGATAGCCTTTTCATTATGCAAAGTAGTCTATTATTCATAATTTTCTTACTCCAATGGATGGTAGCCTTGTTATTATGGAAGGTAGTCGGTCGTTGAGATATCTGTTACTTTAATGGATGGTAGCCTTGTCATTATTGAAGGTAGTCTGTTGTTTAGATTTTTTTTACTCCAATGGATGGTAGCCTTGTCATTATGGAAGGTAGTCTATTGTCTAGATTTCTGTTATTCCAACCGATGGTAGAATTATCATTATGGAAGGTAGTCGGTCTTTGATATTTTTGTTACTTCAATGGATGGTAGCCTTGTCATTATGGAAGGTAGTCTGTTGTTAAGATTTTTGTTACTCCAATGCATGATAGCCTTGTCATTATAGAAGGTAGTCTCTTGTTGAGATTTTTGATACTCCAATGGGTGGTAGCCTAGTAATTTTGGAAGGTAGTATGTTGTCAAGATTTCTGTTAATCCAATGGTTAGTAGCCTTGTCATTATGGAAGGTAGTCTGTCGTTGAGATTTCTGTTACTCGAATGGATTGTAGCCTTGTCATTATGGAAGGTAGTCTGTTATTCAGATTTTTGTTACTCAAATGGATTATAGCCTTGTCATTATGGAAGGTAGTCTGTTGTAGAGATTTTTGTTACTACAATGGATGGTAGCCTTGTCACTATGGAAGGTAGTCTGTTGTCGAGATATTTGTTATTCCAATGGATGGTAACCTTATCATTATGGAAGGTTGTCTTTTGTCGACATTTTTGTTATTCCAATGGATGGTAGCCTTGTCATTATGGAAGGAAGTTTTTTGTCGAGATTTTCGTTACTCCAATGGATGGTAGCCTTGTCATTGTGGAAGGTAGTCTGTTGTCGAGATTTTTGTTACTCCAATGAATGCTAGCCTTGTCATTATTGAAGGTAGTCTGTTGACGATATTTTTCTTACTCCAATGGATGGTAGCCTTGTTATTATAGAAGGTAGTCGGTCGTTGAGATTTCTGTTACTTCAATAGATGGTAGCGTTGTCATTATTGAAGGTAGTTTGTTGTTTAGATTTTTGTTACTCCAAATGATGGTAGCCTTGTCATTATGGAAGAAAGTTTGTTGTCGAGAATTTTTATTCCATTGGATGGAAGCCTTGTCACTATGGAATGTAGTCGGTCTTTGAGAATTTTGTTATTCCAATGGATTATAACCTTATCATTATGGAAGGTAGTCTGTTGTTCAGATTTTTGTTATTCCAATGGATGGTAGCCTTGTCATTATGGAAGGTAGTTTTTTGTCGAGATTTTTTTTACTCCAATGGATGGTAGCCTTGTCATTATGGAAGGTAGTCTTTTGTCGATATTTTTGTTACTCCAATGAATGGTAGCCTTGCCATTATGGAAGATAGTCTGTCGTTGAGATTTCTGTTACTCCAATGGATTGTAGCCTTGCCATTATGGAAGGTAGTCTTTTGTTCAGATTTTTGTTACTCCAATGGATGGTAGCCTTGTCATTATGGAAGGTAGTCTGTTGTTCAGATTTTTGTTACTACAATGGATGGTAGCCTTGTCACTATGGAAGGTAGTCCGTTGTCGAGATATTTGTTATTCCAATGGATGGTAACCTTAACATTATGGAAGGTAGTTTTTTGTCGAGATTTTCGTTACTCCAATGGATGGTACCCTTGTCATTATGGAAGGTAGTCTGTTGTCGATATTTTTGTTACCCAATTGGATGTAGCGTTATCATTATGGAAGGTAGTCTGTTGACGATATTTTTGTTACTCCAATGAATGGTAGCCTTGACATTATGAAAGGTAGTCTGTCGTTGAGATTTATGTTGCTCCAATGGATTGTAGCCTTGCCATTATTGAAGGTAGTCTGTTGTTCAGATTTTTGATACTCCAATGGATGGTAGCCTTGTCATTATGGAAGAAAGTATGTTGTCGAGAATTTTTATTCCATTGGATGGAAGCCTTGTCACTATGGAAGGTAGTCCGTTGTCGAAATATTTGTTATTCCAATGGATTGTGACCTTGTCATTATGGAAGGTAGTTTTTTGTTGAGATTTTTGTTATTCCAATGGATGGTAGCCTTGTCATTATGGAAGGTAGTCTATTGTCGATATTTTTGTTACTCCAATGAATGGTAGCCTTGTCATTATGGAAGATAGTCTGTCGTTGAGATTTTTTTTACTCCAATGGATTGTAGCCGTGCCATTATGGAAGGTAGTATGTTGTTCAGATTTTTGTTACTCCAATGGATGGTAGCCTTGTCATTATGGAAGAAAGTTTATTGTCGAGTTTTTTTTATTCCAATGGATGGTAACCTTGTTATTTTGGAAGGTTGTATTTTGTCGAGATTTTTTTACTCCAATGGATGTTAGCCTTGTCATTATTAAAGGTAGTCTGTTGTCGATATCTTTGTTACGCCAATGGATGATAGCCTTGTTATTTTGGAAGGTAGTCTGTTTTCGAGATTTTTGATACACCAATGGATGGTAGCCTTGTCATTATGAAATGTAGTTTGTCGTTGAGATTTCTGTTATTCCAATGGATGGTAGCCTTGTCATTATGGAAGGTAGTCAGTCGTTGAGATTTTTGTTACTCCAATGGAGGGTAGCCTTGTCATTATGAAAGGTACTCTATTGTCGAGATTTTTGTTATTCCAATGGATGGTAGCCTTGTCATTATGGAAGGTAGTCTGTTGTCGAGATTTTTTATACTCCAATGGATGGTAGCCTTGTAATTATGGAAGGTAGTCTGTTGTCGAGATTTTTGTTACTCCAATAGATGGTAGCCTTGTCATTATGGAAGGTAGTCTGTCATTGAGATTTCTGTTACTCCAATGGATTGTAGCCTTGTAATTATGCAAGGTAGTCTGTTGTTCATATTTTTGTTACTCCAATGGATGGTAGCCTTGTCATTATGGAAGGTAGTCGGTCGTTGAGATTTCTATTACTTCAATGGATGGTAGCCTTGTCATTATGGAAGGTATTCTATTGTTCAGATTTTTGTTACTCCAATGGATGGTAGCCTTGTCATTATGGAAGGTAGTCTATTGTCTAGATTTTTGTTATTCCAATGGATGGTATCCTTGTCATTATGGAAGGTAGTAGGTCTTTTAGATTTATGTTACTCCAATGGATTGTAGCCTTGTAATTATGCAAGGTAGTATGTTGTTCATATTTTTGTTACTCCAATGGATGGTAGCCTTGTCATTATGGAAGGTAGTCGGTTGTTGAGATTTCTATTACTTCAATGGATGGTAGCCTTGTCATTATGGAAGGTAGTCTGTTGTTCATATTTTTGTTACTCCAATGGATGGTAGCCTTATCATTATGTAAGGTAGTATATTGTCTAGATTTTTGTTATTCCAATGGATGGTAGCGTTGTCATTATGGAAGGTAGTCGGTCTTTGAGATTTCTATTACTTCAATGGATGGTATCCTTGTCATTATGGAATGTAGTCTGTTGTTCAGATTTTTGTTACTCTAATGGATGATAGCCTTGTCATTATGGAAGGTAGTCTATTGTCGAGATTTTTGATACTCCAATGGGTGGTAGCCTTTTAATTATGGAAGGTAGTCTGTTGTTGAGATTTTTGTTACTCCAATGGATGGTAGCCTTGTCATTACGGAAGGTAGTATGTCGTTTAGATTTCTGTTACTCCAATTCATTGTAGCCTTGTCATTATAGAAGGTAGTCTGTTGTTCAGATTTTTGTTACTCCAATGGATTGTAGCCTTGTCATTATGGAAGGTAGTCTTTTGTCGAGAATTTTTTATTCCATTGGATGGTAGCCTTGTCACTATGGAAGGTAGTCCGTTGTCGAGATATTTGTTATTCCAATGGATTGTAACCTTGTCATTATGGAAGGTAGTTTTTCTCGAGATTTTTGTTACTCCAATGGGTGATAGCCTTGTCATTATGGAAGGTAGTCTGTTGTCAAGATTTTTGTTACCCCAATGAATGTAGCATTGTCATATTGGAAGGCAGTCTGTTGTCGATATTTTTGTTACTCCAATGAATTGTAGGCTTGTCATTATGGAAGGTAGTCTATCGTTGAGATTTCCGTTACTCCAATGGATTGTAGCCTTGCCATTATGGAAGGTAGTCTGTTGTTCAGATTTTTGTTACTCTAATGGATGGTTGCCTTGTCATTATTGAAGGTAGTCTGTTGTAGAGATTTTTGTTACCCCAATGGATGTAGCGTTGTCATTATGGAAGGTAGTCTGTTGTCGAGATTTTTGTTACTCCAATGGATGGTAGCCTTATCATTATGGAAGGTAGTCTGTTTTCGAGATTTTTGTTACCCAAATGGATGGTAGCCTTGTAATTATGGAAGGTAGTCTATTGTCAAGATTTTTGTTACACCAATGGATGGTAGCCTTGTCATTATGGAATGTAGTTTGTCATTCAGATTTTTGTTACTCCAATGGATTGTAGCCTTGTCATTATGGAAGGTAGTCTTTTGTTGTCAATTTTTTTATTCCATTGGATTGTAGCCTTGTCATTATTGAAGGTAGTTTGTTGTCGATATTTTTGTTACTCCAGTGGATGGTAGACTTGTCATTATGCAAGATAGTTTGTTGTTCATATTTTTCTTTATCCAATGGATGGTAGCCTTGTCATTATGGAAGGTAGTCGGTCGTTGAGATTTCAGGTACTTCAATGGATGGTAGCCTTTTCATTATTGAAGGTAGTCTGTTGTTCAGATTTTTGTTACTCCAATGGATGGTAGCCTTGTCATTATGGAAGGTAGTCGGTCTTTGAGATTTTTGTTACTTTAATGGATGGTAGCCGTCATTATGGAAGGTAATTTGTTGTTCAGATTTTTGTTACTCCAAAGGATGATAGCCTTGTCATTATGGAAGGTAGTCTGTTCTTGAGATTTTTGATACTCCAATGGGTGGTAGCCTTGTAATTATGGAAGGTAGTACGTTGTCGAGATTTCTGTTACTCCAATGGATAGTAGCCTTGTCATTATGGAAGGTAGTCTATCATTGAGATTTCTATTACTCCAATGGATTGTAGCCATGTCATTATGGAAGGTAGTCGGTTGTTCAGATTTTTGTTACTCCAATGGATTGTAGCCTTGTCATTATGGAAGGTAGTCTGTTGTCGAGATTTTTGTTACTCCAATGGATGGTAGCCTTGTCACTATGGAAGGTAGTCCGTTGTCGAGATATTTGTTATTCCAATGGATGGTGACCTTATCATTATGGAAGGTAGTCTTTTGTCGACATTTTTGTTATTCCAATGGATGGTAGCCTTGTCATTATGGAAGGAAATTTTTTGTCGAGATTTTCGTTACTCCAATGGATGGTAGCCTTGTCATTATGGAAGGTAGTCTATTGTCGAGATTTTTGGTACCCCAAATTGATGTAGCGTTGTCATTATGGAAGGTAGTCTGTTGTCGATATTTTTGTTACTCCAATGAATGGTAGCCTTGTCATTATGGAAGGTAGTCTATCATTGAGATTTATGTTACTCTGATGGATTGTAGCCTTGCCATTATTGAAGGTAGTCTGTTGTTTAGATTTTTGTTACTCCAATGGATGGTAGCCTTGTCATTATGGAAGAAAGTCAGTTCTCGAGAATTTTTTATTCCATTGGATGGTAGTCTTGTCACTATGGAAGGTAGTCCATTGTCGAGATATTTGTTATTCCAATGGATTATAACCTTATCATTATGGAAGGTAGTATTTTGTCGACATTTTTGTTATTCCAATGGATGGTAGCCTTGTCATTATGAAAGGTAGTTTTTTGTCAAGATTTTTGTTACTCCAATGGATGGTAGCCCTGTCATTATGGAAGGTAGTCTATTGTCGTGTTTTTTGTTACCCCAATAGATGTAGAGTTGTCATTATGGAAGGTAGTTTGTTGTCGATATTTTTGTTACTCAAATGAATGGTAGGCTTGTCATTATGGAAGGTAGTCTGTCGTTCAGATTTCTGTTACTCCAATGGATTGTAGCCTTGCCATTATGGAAGGTAGTCTGTTGTTCAGATTTTTGTTACTCTAATGGATGGTAGCCTTATCATTATGGAAGGTAGTCCGTTGTCGAGATATTTGTTATTCCAATGGATGGTAACCTTATCATTATGGAAGGTAGTCTTTTGTGGAGATTTTTGTTATTCCAATGGATTGTAGCCTTGTCACTATGAAAGGTAGTCTGTTGTCGAGATTTTTGTTACTCCAATGGATGGTAGCCTTATCATTATGGAAGGTAGTCTGCTATCGATATCTTTGTTACTCCAATGGATGGAAGCCTAGTAATTATGGAAGGCAGTCTGTTCTCGAGATTTTTGTTATTCCAATAGATGGTAGCCTTGTCATTATGAAAGGTAGTATGTTGTCGATATTTTTGTTATTCCATGGATGGTAGCCTTGTCATTATGGAAGGTAGTCTGTTGTAGAGATTTTTGTTACCCCATTGGATGTAGCGTTGTCATTATGGAAGGTAGTCTGTTGTCGATATCTTTGTTACTCCAATGGATGATAGCCTTGTCATCATGGAAGGTAGTCTGTTGTCGAGATTTTTGTTACTCCAATGGATGGTAGCCTTATCATTATGGAAGGTAGTCTTTTGTCGAGGATTTTGTTACCCAAATGGATGTTAGCCTTGTAATTATGGAAGGTAGTCTATTGTCGAGATTTTTGTTACACCAATGGATGGTAGCCTTTTCATTATGGAATGTAGTTTGTCGTTCAGATTTTTGTTACTCAAATGGATTATAACCTTGTCATTGTGAAAGGTAGTCTGTCATTGAGATTTATGTTACTCCAATGGATTGTAGCCTTGTCATTATGGAAGGTAGTCTGTTGTTCAGATTTTTGTTACTCTAATGGATTGTAGCCTTGTCATTATGGATGGTAGTCTGCTGTCCAGATTTTTGTTACTCCAATGGATGGTAGCCTTGTCACTATGAAAGGTAGTCCGTTGTTGAGATATTTGTTATTCCAATGGATGCTAACCTTATCATTATGGAAGGTAGTGTTTTGTCGACATTTTTGTTATTCCAATGGATGGTAGCCTTGTCATTATGGAAGGTAGTTTTTTGTCGAGATTTTTGTTACTCCAATGGATGGTAGCCTTGACATTATGGAAAGTAGTCTGTTGTCGAGATTTTTGTTACCCCAATGGATGTAGCATTGTCATTATGGAAGGTAGTCTGTTGTCGATATTTTTGTTACTCCAATGAATGGTAGCCTTGTCATTATGGAAGGTAGTCTGTCGTTGAGATTTATGTTACTCCAATGGATTGTAGCCTTGCCATTATTGAAGGTAGTCTGTTATTCAGATTTTTGTTACTCCAATGGATGGTAGCCTTGTCATTATTGAAGAAAGTTTGTTGTCGAGAATATTTTATTCCATTGGATGGTAGCCTTGTCACTATGTAAGGTAGTCCGTTGTCGAGATATTTGTTATTTCAATGGATTGTAACCTTATCATTATGGAAGGTAGTGTTTTGTCGTGATTTTTGTTATTCCAATGGATGGTAGCCTTGTCATTATGGAAGGTAGTTTTTTGTCGAGATTTTTTTTACTCCAATGGATGATAGCCTTGTCATTATGGAAGGTAGTCTTTTGTCGAGATTTTTGTTACCCCAATGGATGTAGCATTGTCATTATGGAAGGAAGTCAGTTGTCGAGAATTTTTGATTCCATTGGATGGTAGCCTTGTCATTATGGAAGGTAGTCCGTTGTCGAGATATTTGTTATTCCAATGGATTATAACCTTATCATTATGGAAGGTAGTCTTTTGTCGACATTTTTGTTATTCCAATGGATGGTAGCCTTGTCATTATGAAAGGTAGTTTTTTGTCAAGATTTTTGTTACTCCAATGGATGGTAGCCCTGTCATTATGGAAGGTAGTCTATTGTCGAGATTTTTGTCACCCCAATAGATGTAGAGTTGTCATTACGGAAGGTAGTTTGTTGTCGATATTTTTGTTACTCCAATGAATGTTAGGCTTGTCATTATGGAAGGTAGTCTGTAGTTCAGATTTCCGTTACTCCAATGGATTGTAGCCTTGCCATTATGGAAGGTAGTCTGTTGTTCAGATTTTTGTTAATCTAATGGATGGTAGCCTTGTCATTATGGAAGAAAGTCTGTTGTCGAGAATTTTTTATTCCATTGGATTGTAGCCTTGTCACTATGGAAGGTAGTCCGTTGTCGAGATTTTTGTTATTCCAATGGATGGTAACCTTATCATTATGGAAGGTAGTCTTTTGTGGAGATTTTTGTTATTCCAATGGATGGTAGCCTTGTCACTATGAAAGTTAGTCGATTGTCGAGATTCTTGTTACTCAAATGGATGGTAGCCTTGTCATTATGGAAGGTAGTCTGTTTTGGATATCTTTGTTACTCCAATGGATGGAAGCCTAGTAATTATGGAAGGTAGTCTGTTCTAGAGATTTTTGTTATTCCAATAGATGGTAGCCTTGTCATTATGGAAGGTAGTCTATTGTCGAGATTTGTTTTACTCTAATGGATGGTATCCTTGTCATTATGAAAGGTAGTATGTTGTCGATATTTTTGTTATTCCATTGGATGGTAGCCTTGTCATTATTGAAGGTAGTCTGTTGTAGAGATTTTTGTTACCCCAATGGATGTAGCGTTGTCATTATGGAAGGTAGTCTGTTGTCGATATCTTTGTTACTCCAATGGATGATAGCCTTCTCATTATGGAAGGTAGTCTGTTGTCGAGATTTTTGTTACTCCAATAGATGGAAGCCTTATCATTAATGAAGGTAGTCTGTTGTCGAAATTTTTCTTACCCAAATGGATGTTAGCCTTGTAATTATAGAAGGTAGTCTATTGTCGAGATTTTTGTTACACCAATGGATGGTAGCCTTTTCATTATGGAATGTAGTTTGTTGTTCAGATTTTTGTTACTCAAATGGATTATAACCTTGTCATTGTGGAAGGTAGTCTGTCATTGAGATTTATGTTACTCCAATGGATTGTAGCCTTGTCATTATGGAAGGTAGTCTGTTGTCCAGATTTTTGTTACTCCAATGGATGGTAGCCTTGTCACTATGAAAGGTAGTCCGTTGTCGAGATATTTGTTATTCCAATGGATGCTAACCTTATCATTATTAAAGGTAGTGTTTTGTCGACATTTTTGTTATTCCAATGGATGGTAGCCTTGTCATTATGGATGGTAGTTTTTTGTCGAGATTTTTGTTACTCCAATGGATGGTAGCCTTGTCATTATGGAAAGTAGTCTGTTGTCGAGATTTTTGTTACCCCAATGGTTGTAGCATTGTCATTATGGAAGGTAGTCTGTTGTCGATATTTTTGTTACTCCAATGAATGGTAGCCTTGTCATTATGGAAGTTAGTCTGTCGTTGAGATTTATGTTACTCCAATGGATTGTAGCCTTGGCATTATTGAAGGTAGTTTGTTGTTCAGATTTTTGTTACTCCAATGGATGGTAGCCTTGTCATTATTGAAGAAAGTCTGTTGTCGAGAATATTTTAATCCATTGGATGGTAGCCTTGTCACTATGTAAGGTAGTCCGTTGTCGAGATATTTGTTATTCCAATGGACTGTAACCTTATTATTATGGAAGGTAGTGTTTTGTCGAGATTTTTGTTATTCCAATGGATGGTAGCCTTGTCATTATGGAAGGTAGTTTTTTGTCGAGATTTTTTTTACTCCAATGGATGATAGCCTTGTCATTATGGAAGGTAGTCTTTTGTCGAGATTTTTGTTACCCCAATGGATGTAGCATTGTCATTATGGAAGGAAGTCTATTGTCAATACTTTTGTTACTCCAATGAATGGTTGCCTTGTCATTATGGAAGGTAGTTTGTCATTGAGATTTCTGTTACTCCAATGGATTGTAGCCTTGCCAATATGGAAGGTAGTCTATTGTTTAAATTTTTGTTACTCCAATGGATGGTATCCTTGTCATTATGGAAGGTAGTCTGTTGTTCAGATTTCTATTACTCCAATGGATTGTAGCCTTGCCATTATAATAGGTAGTCTATTGTTCAGATTTTTGTTACTCCAATGGATGGTAGCCTTTGTCATTATTGAAGGTAGTCTGTTGTCGATATCTTTGTTACTCCAATGGATGATAGCCTTGTCATTATGGAAGGTAGTCTGTTGTCGAGATTTTTGTTACTCCAATGGATGATAGCCTTGTCATTATGAAAGGTAGTCCGTTGTCGAGATTTTTGTTACACCAATTGATGGTAGCCTTGTAATTAAGGAATATAGTCTGTTGTTGAGATTTTTGTTACACCAATTGATGGTAGCCTTGTCATTATGGAATATAGTTTGTCATTGAGATTTCTGTTACTCCAACGGGTGGTAGCCTTGTAATTATGCAAGGTAGTCTGTTGTTCATATTTTTGTTACTCCAATGGATGGTAGCCTTATCATTATGGAAGGTAGTCGGTCGTTGAGATTTCTGTTACTTTAATGGATGGTAGCTTTGTCATTATGGAAGGTAGTTTGTTGTTCAGATTTTTGTTACTCCAATGGATGGTAGCCTTGTCACTATGAAAGGTAGTCCGTTGTCGAGATATTTGTTATTCCAATGGATGCTAACCTTATCATTATTGAAGGTAGTGTTTTGTCGACATTTTTGTTATTCCAATGGATGGTAGCCTTGTCATTATGGAAGGTAGTTTTTTGTCGATATTTTTGTTACTCCAATGGATGGTAGCCTTGTCATTATGGAAAGTAGTCTGTTGTCGAGATTTTTGTTATCCCAATGGATGTAGCATTGTCATTATGGAAGGTAGTCTGTTGTCGATATTTTTGTTACTCCAATGAATGGTAGCCTTGTCATTATGGAAGTTAGTCTGTCGTTGAGATTTATGTTACTCCAATGGATTGTAGCCTTGGCATTATTGAAGGTAGTTTGTTGTTCATATTTTTGTTACTCCAATGGATGGTAGCCTTGTCATTATTGAAGAAAGTCTGTTGTCGAGAATATTTTAATCCATTGGATGGTAGCCTTGTCACTATGTAAGGTAGTCCGTTGTCGAGATATTTGTTATTCCAATGGATTGTAACCTTATTATTATGGAAGGTAGTGTTTTGTCGAGATTTTTGTTATTCCAATGGATGGTAGCCTTGTCATTATGGAAGGTAGTTTTTTGTCGAGATTTTTTTTACTCCAATGGATGATAGCCTTGTCATTATGGAAGGTAGTCTTTTGTCGAGATTTTTGTTACCCCAATGGATGTAGCATTGTCATTATGGAAGGAAGTCTATTGTCAATACTTTTGTTACTCCAATGAATGGTTGCCTTGTCATTATGGAAGGTAGTTTGTCATTGAGATTTATGTTACTCCAATGGATTGTAGCCTTGCCAATATGGAAGGTAGTCTGTTGTTCAAATTTTTGTTACTCCAATGGATGGTATCCTTGTCATTATGGAAGGTAGTCTGTTGTTCAGATTTCTATTACTCCAATGGATTGTAGCCTTGCCATTATAATAGGTAGTCTATTGTTCAGATTTTTGTTACTCCAATGGATGGTAGCCTTTGTCATTATTGAAGGTAGTCTGTTGTCGATATCTTTGTTACTCCAATGGATGATAGCCTTGTCATTATGGAAGGTAGTCTGTTGTCGAGATTTTTGTTACTCCAATGGATGATAGCCTTGTCATTATGAAAGGTAGTCTGTTGTCGAGATTTTTGTTACACCAATTGATGGTAGCCTTGTAATTAAGGAATATAGTTTGTTGTTGAGATTTTTGTTACACCAATTGATGGTAGCCTTGTCATTATGGAATATAGTTTGTCATTGAGATTTCTGTTACTCCAATGGATGGTAGCCTTGTAATTATGCAAGGTAGTCTGTTGTTCATATTTTTGTTACTCCAATGGATGGTAGCCTTGTCATTATGGAAGGTAGTCGGTCGTTGAGATTTCTGTTACTTTAATGGATGGTAGCTTTGTCATTATGGAAGGTAGTCTGTTGTTCAGATTTTTGTTACTGCAATGGATGATAGCCTTGTCATTATGGAAGGTAGTCTGTTGTTCAGATTTTTGTTACTCCAATGGATGGTAGCCTTGTCATTATGGAAGGTAGTCTATTGTCTATATTTTTGTTATTCTAATGAATGGTAACCTTGTCATTATGGAAGGTAGTCGGTCTTTGAGATTTCTGTTACTCCAATGGATTGTAGCCTTGTAATTATGCAAGGTAATCTGTTGTTCATATTTTTGTTACTCCAATGGATGGTAGCCTTGTCATTATGGAAGGTAGTCTTTTGTCGAGATTTTTGTTATTCCAATGGATGGTAGCCTTGTCATTAAGGAAGGTAGTTTTTTGTTAAGATTTTTGTTACTCCAATGGATGGTAGCCTTGTCATTATGGAAGGTAGTATGTTGTCGAGATTTTTGTTACCCCAATGGAAGTAGCCTTATCATTATGGAAGGTAGTCTGTTGTCGATATTTTTGTTACTCCAATGAATGGTAGCCTTGTCATTATGGAAGGTAGTCTTTTGTCGAGATTTTTCTTATTCCAATGGATGGTAGCCTTGTCATTATGGAAGGTATTTTTTGTCGAGATTTTTGTTATTCCAATGGATGGTAACCTTGTTATTATGGAAGGTAGTCTTTTGTTGAGATTTGTGTTACTCTAATGGATGGTAGCCTTGTCATTATGGAAGGTAGTATGTCGTTGATATTTTTGTTACTCCAATGGATTATAGCCTTGTCATTATGGAAGGGAGTCTATTGTCGAGATTTTTGTTATTCCAATGGATGGTAACCTTGTTATTATGGAAAGTAGTTTTTGTCGTGATTTTTATTACTCCAACGGATGGTAGCCTTGTCATTTTTGAAGGTAGTCTGTTGTCGATATCTCTGTTACTCCAATGGATGATAGCCTTGTCATTATGAAAGGTAGTCTATTTGTTCAGACATTCGTTACTCTAATGGATGGTAGCCTTGTCATTATGGAAGGTAGTCTATTGTCGAGTTTTTTGTTATTCCAATGGATGGTAGCCTTGTCATTATGGAAGGTAGTCGGTCGTTGAGATTTCTGTTACTCCAATGGATGGTAGCCTTGTCATTATGGAAGGTAGTCTGTTATTCAGATTTTTGTTACTCCAATGGATGATAGCCTTGTCATTATGGAAGGTAGTTTGTTGTCGAGATTTTTAATACTCCAATGGGTGGTAGCCTTATAATTATTGAAGGTAGTCTGTTGTCGAGATTTTTGGTACTCCAACGGATGGTAGCCTTGTCATTATGGAAGGTAGTCTGTCATTGAGATTTCTGTTACTCCAATGGATTGTATCCTTGTCATTATGAAAGGTAGTCTGTTATTCAGATTTTTGTTACTTCATTGGATGGTGACCTTGTCATTATGGAAGGTAGTATGTTGTCGAGATTTTTGTTATTCCAATGGATGGTAACCTTGTCATTATGGAAGGTAGTCTTTTGTCAAATATTTTTTTACTCAAATGGATGGTAGCCTTGTCATTATTGAAGGTAGTCTGTTGTCGATATCTCTGTTACTCCAATGGATGATAGCCTTGTCATTATGCAAGGTAGTCTGTTGTTTAGATTTTTTATACTCCAATGGATGGTAGCCCTGTCATTATGGAAGGTAGTCTATTGTCGATATTTTTGTTATTCCAATGGATGGTAGCCTTGTCATTATGGTAGGTATTCGGTCGTTGAGATTTCTGTTACTCCAATGGATGGTAGTTTTGTCATTATGGAAGGTAGTCTGTTGTTCATATTTTTGTTGCTCCAATATATGATAGCCTTGTCATTATGGAATGTAGTCTGTTGTCGAAAATTTTTATACTCCAATGGGTGGTAGCCATGTGATTATGGAAGGTAGTCTCTGTCGATATTTTTTTTACTCCAATGGATGATAGCCTTGTTATTATAGAAGGTAGTCTATCGTTGAGATGTATGTTACTCTAATGGATTGTAGCCTTGTCATTATGGAAGGTAGTCTGTTGTTCAGATTTTTGTTACTCCAATGGATTGTAGCCTTGTCATTATGGAAGGTAGTCTGTTGTCGAGAATTTTTTATTCCATTGGATGGTAGCCTTGTCATTATGGAAGGTAGTCTGTTGTTGAGATATTTCTTATTCCAATGGATGGTAACCTTGTCATTATGGAAGGTAGTCTTTTGTCGAGATTTTTGTTATTCCAATGGATGGTAGCGTTGTCATTAAGGAAGGTAGTTTTTTGTAGAGATTTTTGTTACTCCAATGATTGGTAGCCTTGTCATTATGGAAGGTAGTATGTTGTCAAGATTTTTGTTACCCCAATGGAAGTAGCCTTATCATTATGGAAGGTATTCTGTTGTCGATATTTTTGTTACTCCAATGAATGGTAGCCTTGTCATTATGGAAGGTAGTCTTTTGTTAAGATTTTTCTTATTCCAATGGATGGTAGCCTTGTCATTATGGAAGGTAGTTTTTTGTCGAGATTTTTGTTATTCCAATGGATGGTAACCTTGTTATTATGGAAGGTAGTCTTTTGTTGAGATTTGTGTTACTCCAATGGATGGTAGCCTTGTTATTATGGAAGGTAGTATGTCGTTGAGATTTTTGTTACTCCAATGGATTATAGCCTTGTCATTATGGAAGGGAGTCTATTGTCGAGATTTTTGTTATTCCAATGGATGGTAACCTTGTTATTATGGAAGGTAGTTTTTGTCGTGATTTTTGTTACTCCAACGGATGGTAGCCTTGTCATTTTTGAAGGTAGTCTGTTGTCGATATCTCTGTTACTCCAATGGATGATAGGCTTGTCATTATGAAAGGTAGTTTATTTGTTCAGACATTCGTTACTCTAATGGATGGTAGCCTTGTCATTATGGAAGGTAGTCTATTGTCGAGTTTTTTGTTATTCCAATGGATGGTAGCCTTGTCATTATGGAAGGTAGTCGGTCGTTGAGATTTCTGTTACTCCAATGGATGGTAGCCTTGTCATTATGGAAGGTAGTCTGTTGTTCAGATTTTTGTTACTCCAATGGATGATAGCCTTGTCATTATGGAAGGTAGTCTGTTGTCGAGATTTTAAATACTCCAATGGGTGGTAGCCTTATAATTATTGAAGGTAGTCTGTTGTCGAGATTTTTGGTACTCCAATGGATGATAGCCTTGTCATTATGGAAGGTAGTCTGTTATTCAGATTTTTGTTACTCTAATGGATTGTAGCCTTGTCATTATGGAAGGTTGTCTGTTGTCGAGAATTTTTTATCCCATTGGATGGTAGCCTTGTCATTATGGAAGGTAGTCTGTTGTCGAGATATTTTTTATTCCAATGGATGGTGACCTTGTCATTATGGAAGGTAGTCTTTTGTCGAGATTTTTGTTATTCCAATGGATGGTAGCCTTGTCATTATGGAAGGTAATCTGTTGTCGAGATTTTTGTTACCCAAATGGATGTAGCCTTGTCATTATAGAAGGTAGTATGTTGTCGATATTTTCGTTAGTCCAATGAATGGTATCCTTGTCATTATGGAAGGTAGTCTTTTGTCGAGATTTTTGTTATTCCAATGGATGGTAGCCTTGTCATTATGGAAGGTAGTTTTTTGTCAAGATTTTTGTTATTCCAATGGATGGTAACCTTGTTATTATGGAAGGTAGTCTTTTGTCGAGATTTGTGTTACTCCAATGGATGGTAGCCTTGTCATTATGGAAGGTAGTCTGTCGTTGAGATTTTTGTTACTCCATTGGATTATTGCCTTGCCATTATGGAAGGGAGTCTATTGTCAGGATTTTTGTTATTCCAATGGATGGTAACCTTGTTATTATGAAAGGTAGTCTTTTGTCGAGATTTTTGTTACTCCAACGGATGTTAGCCTTGTCATTATTGAAGGTAGTCTGTTGTCGACATCTCTGTTACTCCAATGGATGATAGCCTTGTCATTATGAAAGGTAGTCTGTTGCTCAGATATTGGGTACCCCAATGGATGGTAGCCTTGTCATTATGGAAGGTAGTCTATTGTCGAGATATTTGTTATTCCAAGTGATGGTAGCCTTTTCATTATGGTTGGTATTTGGTCGTTTAGATTTCTGTTAGTCCAATGGATGGTAGTCTTGTCATTATGAAAGGTAGTCTGTTGTTCATATTTTTGTTACTCCAATGGATGATAGCCTTGTCATTATGGAAGGTAGTCTGTTGTCGAAATTTTTTATACTCCAATGGGTGGTAGGCTTATGATTATGAAAGGTAGTCTGTTGTCGATATTTTTGTTACTCCAATGGATGATAGCCTTGTCATTATGGAAGGTAGTCTATCGTTGAGATTTTTTTTACTCCAATGGATTGTAGCCTTGTCATTATGGAAGGTAGTCTGTTGTTCAGATTTTTGTTACTCCAATGGATTGTAGCCTTGTCATTATGGAAGGTAGTCTGTTGTCGAGAATTTTTTATTCCATTGGATAGTAGCCTTGTCATTATGGAAGGTAGTATGTTGTCGAGATATTTTTTATTCCAATGGATGGTGACCTTGTCACTATGGAAGGTAGTCTTTTGTCGAGATTTTTGTTATTCCAATGGATGGTAGACTTGTCATTATGGAAGGTAGTTTTTTGTCGATATTTTTGTTACTCCAATGGATGGTAGCCTTGTCATTATGGAAGGTAGTTCGTTGTCGAGATTTTTGTTACCCCAATGGATGTAGCCTTGTCATTATGGAAGGTAGTCTATTATCGATATTTTTGTTAGTCCAATGAATGGTAGCCTTGTCATTATGGAAGGTAGTCTTTTGTCGAGATTTTTGTTATTCCAATGGATGGTAGCCTTGTCATTATGGAAGGTAGTTTTTTGTCGAGATTTTTGTTATTCCAATGGATGGTAACCTTGTTATTATGGAAGGTAGTCTTTTGTCGAGATTTGTGTTACTCCAATGGAAGGTATCCTTTTCATTATGGAAGGTAGTCTGTCGTTGAGATTTTTGTTACTCCATTGGACTATTGCCTTGTCATTATGGAAGGGAGTCTATTGTCAGGATTTTTTTTATTCCAATGGATGGTAACCTTGTTATTATGGAAGGTAGTCTTTTGTCGAGATTTTTGTTACTCCAACGGATGGTAGCCCTGTCCTTATTGAAGGTAGTCTGTTGTCGATATCTCTGTTACTCCAATGGATGATAGCCTTGTCATTATGAAAGGTAGTCTGTTGCTCAGATATTTGGTACTCCAATGGATGGTAGCCTTGTCATTATGGAAGGTAGTCTATTGGCTAGATTTTTGTTATTCCAATTGATGGTAGCCTTGTCATTATGGTAGGTATTCGGTCGTTGAGATTTATGTTAGTCCAATGGATGGTAGTCTTGTCATTATGGAAGGTAGTCTGTTGTTCATATTTTTGTTACTTCAATGGATGATAGCCTTGTCATTATGGAAGGTAGTCTGTTGTCGAAATTTTTTATACTCCAATAGGTGGAAGCCTTGTGATTATGGAAGGTAGTCTGTTGTCGAGATTTTTTGTTACTCCAATGGATGATAGCCTTGTCATTATGGAAGGTAGTTTGTTGTCGATATTTTTGATACTCCAATGGGTGGTAGCCTTATAATTATTGAAGGTAGTTTGTTGTCGAGATTTTTGTTACTCCAATGGATGGTAGCCTTGTCATTATGGAAGGTAGTCTGTCGTTGAGATTTCTTTTACTCCAATGCATTGTAGCCTTGTCATTATGGAAGGTAGTCTGTTGTTCAGATTTTTGTTACTCCAATGGATTGTAGCCTTGTCATTATGGAAGGTAGTCTGTTGTCGAGAATTTTTTATTCCATTGGATGGTAGCCTTGTCATTAGGGAAGGTAGTCTGTTGTTGAGATATTTTTTATTCCAATGGATGGTGACCTTGTCATTATGGAAGGTAGTCTTTTGTCGAGATTTTTGTTATTCCAATTGATGGTAGCCTTGTCATTATGGAAAGTAGTTTTTTTTCGAGATTTTTGTTACTCCAATGGATGGTAGCATTGTCATTATAGAAGGTAGTCTGTTGTCGAGATTTTTGTTACCCCAATGGATGTAGCCTTGTCATTATGGAAGATAGTCTGTTGTCGATATTTTCGTTAGTCCAATGAATGGTAGCCTTGTCATTATAGAAGGTAGTCTTTTGTCGAGATTTTTGTTATTCCAATGGATGGTAGCCTTGTCATTATGGAAGGTAGTTTTTTGTCGAGATTTTTGTTATTCCAATGGATGGTAACCTTGTTATTATAGAAGGTAGTCTTTTGTCAAGATTTGTGTTACTCCAATGGAAGGTATCCTTGTCATTATGGAAGGTAGTCTGTCGTTGAGATTTTTGTTATTCCATTGGATTATTGCCTTGTCATTATGGAAGGGAGTCTATTGTCAGGATTTTTTTTATTCCAATGGATGGTAACCTTGTTATTATGGAAGGTAGTCTTTTGTCGAGATTTTTGTTACTCCAACAGATGGTAGCCTTGTCATTATTGTAGGTAGTCTATTGTCGATATCTCTGTTACTCCAATGGATGATAGCCTTGTCATTATGAAAGGTAGTCTGTTGCTCAGATATTTGGTACTCCAATGGATGGTAGCCTTGTCATTATTGAAGGTAGTCTATTGTCGAGATTTTTGTTATTCCAATTGATGGTAGCCCTGTCATTATGTTAGTCCAATGGATGGTAGTCTTGTCATTATGGAAGGTAGTCTGTTGTTCATATTTTTGTTACTCCAATGGATGATAGCCTTGTCATTATGGAAGGTAGTCTGTTGTCGAAATTTTTTATACTCCAATGGGTGGTAGCCTTGTGATTATGGAAGGTAGTCTGTTGTCGAGATTTTTGTTACTCCAATGGATGATAGCCTTGTCATTATGGAAGGTAGTCTGTTGTCGAGATTTTTGATACTCCAATGGGTGATAGCCTTATAATTATTGATGGTAGTCTATTGTCGAGATTTTTGTTACTCCAATGGATGGTAGCCTTGTCATTATGGAAGGTAGTTTGTCGTTGATATTTCTGTTACTCCAATGGATTGTAACCTTGTCATTATGGAAGGTAGTCTGTTGTTCAGATTTTTGTTACTCCAATGGATTGTAGCCTTGTCATTGTGGAAGGTAGTCTGTTGTCCAGAATTTTTTATTCCATTGGATGGTAGCCTTGTCATTATGGAAGTTAGTATGTTGTCGAGATATTTTTTATTCCAATGGATGGTGACCTTGTCATTATGGAAGGTAGTCTTTCGTCGAGATTTTTGTTATTCCAATGGATGGTAGACTTGTCATTATGGAAGGTAGTTTTTTGTCGATATTTTTGTTTCTCCAATGGATGGTAGCCTTGTCATTATAGAAGGTAGTCTGTTGTCGAGATTTTTGTTACCCCAATGGATGTAGCCTTTTCATTATGGAAGGTAGTCTGTTGTCGATATTCTCGTTAGTCCAATGAATGGTAGCCTTGTCATTATGGAAGGTAGTCTTTTGTCTAGATTTTTGTTATTCCAATGGATGGTAGCCTTGTCATTATGGAAGGCAGTTTTTTGTCGAGATTTTTGTTATTCCAATGGATCGTAACCTTGTTATTATGGAAGGTAGTCTTTTGTCGCGATTTGTGTTACTCCAATGGAAGGTATCCTTGTCATTATGGAAGGTAGTCTGTCGTTGAGATTTTTGTTACTCCATTGGATTATTGCCTTGTCATTATGGAAGGGAGTCTATTGTCAGGATTTTTTATATTCCAATGGATGGTAACCTTGTTATTATGGAAGGTAGTCTTTTGTCGAGATTTTTGTTACTCCAACGGATGGTAGCCTTGTCATTATTGAAGGTAGTCTGTTGTCGATATCTCTGTTACTCCATTGGATGATAGCCTTGTCATTATGAAAGGTAGTCTGTTGCTCAGATATTTGGTACTCCAATGGATGGTAGCCTTGTCATTATGGAAGGTAGTCTATTGTCGAGATTTTTGTTATTCTAAGTGATGGTAGCCTTGTCATTATGGTCGGTATTCGGTTGTTGAGATTTTTGTTAGTCCAATGGATGGTAGTCTTGTCATTATGGAAGGTAGTCTGTTGTTCATATTTTTGTTACTCCAATGGATGATAGCCTTGTCATTATGGAAGGTAGTTTGTTGTCGAAATTTTTTATACTCCAATGGGTGGTAGGCTTGTGATTATGAAAGGTAGTCTATTGTCGAGATTTTTGTTACTCCAATGGATGGTAGCCTTGTCATTATGGAAGGTAGTCTATCGTTGAGATTTATGTTACTCCAATGGATTGTAGCCTTGTCATTATGGAAGGTAGTCTGTTGTTCAGATTTTTGTTACTCTAATGGATTGTAGCCTTGTCATTATGGAAGGTAGTCTGTTGTCGAGAATTTTTTATTCCATTGGATGGTAGCCTTGTCATTATGGAAGGTAGTATGTTGTCGAGATATTTTTTATTCCAATGGAAGGTGACCTTGTCATTATGGAAGGTAGTCTTTTGTCGAGATTTCTGTTATTCCAATGGATGGTAGACTTGTCATTATTGAAGGTAGTTTTTTGTCGATATTTTTGTTACTCCAATGGATGGTAGCCTTGTCATTATGGAAGGTAGTTTGTTGTCGAGATTTATGTTACCCCAATGGATGTAGCCTTGTCATTATGGAAGGTAGTCTGTTGTCGATATTTTCGTTAGTCCAATGAATGGTAGCCTTGTCATTATGGAAGGTAGTCTTTTGTCGAGATTAATGTTATTCCAATGGATGGTAGCCTTGTCATTATGGAAGGTAGTTTTTTGTCGAGATTTTTGTTATTCCAATGGATGGTAACCTTGTTATTATGGAAGGTAGTCTTTTGTCGAGATTTGCGTTACTCCAATGGAAGGTATGCTTGTCATTATGGAAGGTAGTCTGCCGTTGAGATTTTTGTTACTCCATTGGATTATTGCCTTGTCATTATGGAAGGGAGTCTATTGTCAGGATTTTTTTTATTCCAATGGATGGTAACCTTGTCATTATGGAAGGTAGTCTTTTGTCGAGATTTTTGTTACTCCAACAGATGGTAGCCTTGTCATTATTGAAGGTAGTGTGTTGTCGATATCTCTGTTACTCTAATGGATGATAGCCTTGTCATTATGAAAGGTAGTCTGTTGCTCAGATATTTGGTACTCCAATGGATGGTAGCCTTGTCATTATGGAAGGTAGTCTATTGTCGAGATTTTTGTTATTCTAATTGATGGTAGCCTTGTCATTATGGTAAGTATTCGATCGTTGAAATTTATGTTAGTCCAATGGATGGTAGTCTTGTCATTATGGAAGGTAGTCTGTTGTTCATATTTTTGTTACTCCAATGGATGATAGCCTTGTCATTATGGAAGGTAGTCTGTTTTCAAAATTCTTTATACTCCAACGGGTGGTAGGCTTGTGATTATGAAAGGTAGTCTGTTGTCGAGATTTTTGTTACTCCAATGAAAGGTAGCCTTGTCATTATGGAAGGTAGTCTATCGTTGAGATTTATGATACTCTAATGGATTGTAGCCTTGTCATTATGGAAGGTAGTCTGTTGTTTAGATTTTTGTTACTCCAATGGATTGTAGCCTTGTCATTATGGAAGGTAGTTTTTTGTCGAGATTTTTGTTATTCTAATGGATGGTAACCTTGTTATTATGGAAGGTAGTTTTTTGTCGAGATTTTTGTTACTCCAATGGATGGTAGCCTTGTCATTATGGAAGGTAGTCTGTCATTGAGATTTTTGTTACTCCATTGGATTATTGCCTTGTCATTATGGAAGGGAGTCTATTGTAAGGATTTTTGTTATTCCAATGGATGGTAACCTTGTTATTATGGAAGGTAGTCTTTTGTCGAGATTTTTGTTACTCCAACGGATGGTAGCCTTGTCATTATGGAAGGTAGTATGTTGTCGATATCTCTGTTACTCCAATGCATGATAGCCTTGTCATTATGAAAGGTAGTCTGTTGCTCAGATATTTGGTACTCCAATGGATGGCAGCCTTGTCATTATATAAGGTAGTGTGTTGTCGAGATTTTTGTTATTCCAATTGATGGTAGCCTTGTCATTATGGTAGGTATTCGGTCGTTGAGATTTCTGTTAGTCCAATGGATGTTAGTCTTGTCATTATGGAAGGTAGTCTGTTGTTCATATTTTTGTTACTCCAATGGATGATAGCCTTGTCATTATGGAAGGTAGTCTGTTGTCGAAATTTTTTATTCTCCAATGGGCGGTAGGCTTGTGATTATGAAAGGTAGTCTATTGTCGAGATTTTTGTTACTCCAATGGATGGTAGCCTTGTCATTATGGAAGGTAGTCTATCGTTGAGATTTATGTTACTCCAATGGATTGTAGCCTTGTCATTATGGAAGGTAGTCTGTTGTTCAGATTTTTGTTACTCCAATGGATTGTAGCCTTGTCATTATGGAAGGTAGTCTGTTGTCGAGAATTTTTTATTCCATTGGATGGTAGCCTTGTCATTATGGAAGGTAGTATGTTGTCGAGATATTTTTTATTCCAATGGATGGTGACCTTGTCATTATGGAAGGTAGTCTTTTGTCGAGATTTCTGTTATTCCAATGGATGGTAGACTTGTCATTATGGAAGGTAGTTTTTTGTCGATATTTTTGTTACTCCAATGGATGGTAGCCTTGTCATTATGGAAGGTAGTTTGTTGTCGAGATTTTTGTTACCCCAATGGATGTAGCCTTGTCATTATGGAAGGTAGTCTGTTGTCGATATTTTCGTTAGTCCAATGAATGGTAGCCTTGTCATTATGGAAGGTAGTCTTTTGTCGAGATTATGGTTATTCCAATGGATGGTAGCCTTGTCATTATGGAAGGTAGTTTTTTGTCGAGATTTTTGTTATTCCAATGGATGGTAACCTTGTTATTATGGAAGGTAGTCTTTTGTCGAGATTTGTGTTACTCCAATGGAAGGTATGCTTGTCATTATGGAAGGTAGTCTGCCGTTGAGATTTTTGTTACTCCATTGGATTATTGCCTTGTCATTATGGAAGGGAGTCTATTCTCAGGATTCTTTTTATTCCAATGGATGGTAACCTTGTCATTATGGAAGGTAGTCTTTTGTCGAGATTTTTGTTACTCCAACGGATGGTAGCCTTGTCATTATTGAAGGTAGTTTGTTGTCGATATCTCTGTTACTCTAATGGATGATAGCCTTGTCATTATGAAAGGTAGTCTGTTGCTCAGATATTTGGTACTCCAATGGATGGCAGCCTTGTCATTATAGAAGGTAGTGTGTTGTCGAGATTTTTGTTATTCCAATTGATGGTAGCCTTGTCATTATGGTAGGTATTCGGTCGTTGAGATTTCTGTTAGTCCAATGGATGTTAGTCTTGTCATTATGGAAGGTAGTCTGTTGTTCATATTTTCGTACTCCAATGGATGATAGCCTTGTCATTATGGAAGGTAGTCTGTTGTCGAAATTTTTTATTCTCCAATGGGCGGTAGGCTTGTGATTATGAAAGGTAGTCTATTGTCGAGATTTTTGTTACTCCAATGGATGGTAGCCTTGTCATTATGGAAGGTAGTCTATCGTTGAGATTTATGTTACTCCAATGGATTGTAGCCTTGTCATTATGGAGGGTAGTCTGTTGTTCAGATTTTTGTTACTCCAATGGATTGTAGCCTTGTCATTATGGAAGGTAGTCTGTTGTCGAGAATTTTTTATTCCATTGGATGGTAGCCTTGTCATTATGGAAGGTAGTATGTTGTCGAGATATTTTTTATTCCAATGGATGGTGACCTTGTCATTATGGAAGGTAGTCTTTTGTCGAGATTTCTGTTATTCCAATGGATGGTGACCTTGTCATTATGGAAGGTAGTCTTTTGTCGAGATTTCTGTTACTCCAATGGATGGTAGCCTTGTCATTATGGAAGGTAGTTTGTTGTCGATATTTTTGTTACCCCAATGGATGTAGCCTTGTCATTATGGAAGGTAGTCTGTTGTCGATATTTTCGTTAGTCCAATGAATGGTAGCCTTGTCATTATGGAAGGTAGTCTTTTGTCGAGATTAATGTTATTCCAATGGATGGTAGCCTTGTCATTATGGAAGGTAGTTTTTTGTCGAGATTTTTGTTATTCAAATGGATGGTAACCTTGTTATTATGGAAGGTAGAGTTTTGTCGAGATTTGTGTTACTCCAATGGAAGGTATGCTTGTCATTATGGAAGGTAGTCTGTCGTTGAGATTTTTGTTACTCCATTGGATTATTGCCTTGTCATTATGGAAGGGAGTCTATTGTCAGGATTCTTTTTATTCCAATGGATGGAAACCTTATCATTATGGAAGGTAGTCTTTTGTCGAGATTTTTGTTACTCCAACGGATGGTAGCCTTGTCATAATTGAAGGTAGTTTGTTGTCGATATCTCTGTTACTCTAATGGATGATAGCCTTATCATTATGAAAGGTAGTCTGTTGCTCAGATATTTGGTACTCCAATGAATGGTAGCCTTGTCATTATGGAAGGTAGTCTGTGTTCGAAATTTTTTATACTCCAATGGGTGGTAGCCTTGTGATTATGGAAGGTAGTCTGTTGTCGAGATTTTTGTTACTCCAATGGATGATAGCCTTGTCATTATGGAAGGTAGTCTGTTGTCGAGATTTTTGATACTCCAATGGGTGGTAGCCTTATAATTATTGAAGGTAGTCTGTTGTCGAGATTTTTGTTACTCCAATGGATGGTAGCCTTGTCATTATGGAAGGTAGTCTGTCGTTGAGATTTCTGTTACTCCAATGGATTGTAGCCTTGTCATTATGGAAGGTAGTCTGTTGTTCAGATTATTGTTACTCCAATGGATTGTAGCCTTGTCATTAAGGAAGGTAGTCTGTTGTCGAGAATTTTTTATTCCATTGGATGGTAGCCTTGTCAATATGGAAGGTAGTCTGTTGTCGAGATACTTTTTATTCCAATGGATGGTGACCTTGTCATTATGGAAGGTAGTCTTTTGTCGATATTTTTGTTATTCCAATGGATGGTAGCCTTGTCATTATGGAAAGTAGTTTTTTGTCGAGATTTTTGTTACTCCAATGGATGGTAGCCTTGTCATTATGGAAGGTAGTCTGTTGTCGAGATTTTTGTTACCCCGATGGATGTAGCCTTGTCATTATGGAAGGTAGTCTGTTGTCGATATTTTCGTTATTCCAATGGTTGGTAGCCTGGTCATTATGGAAGGTAGTCCTTTGTCGAGATTTTTGTTATTCCAATGGATGGTAGCCTTGTCATTATGGAAGGTAGTTTTTTGTCGGGATTTTTGTTATTCCAATGGATGGTAACCTTGTTATTATGGAAGGTAGTCTTTTGTCGATATTTTCGTTACTCCAATGAATGGTAGCCTTGTCATTACGGAAGGTAGTCTTTTGTCGAGATTTTTGTTATTCCAATGGATGGTAGCCTTGTCATTATGGAAGGTTGTTTTTTGTCGAGATTTTTGTTAATTCGATGGATGGTAACCTTATTATTATGGAAGGTAGTGTTTTGTCGAGATTTGTGTTACTCCAATGGATGGTAGCCTTGTCATTATGGAAGGTAGTCTGTCGTTGAGATTTTTGTTACTCCAATGGACTATAGCCTTGTCGTTATGGAAGGGAGTATATTGTCGAGATTTTTGTTATTCCAATGGATGGTAACCTTGTTATTATGGAAGGTAGTCTTTTGTCGAGATTTTTGTTACTCCAATGGATGATAGCCTTGTCATTATGAAAGGTAGTTTGTTGTTCAGATATTTGTTACTCCAATGGATGGTAGCCTTGTCATTATGGAAGGTAGTTTATTGTCGAGATTTTTGTTATTCCAATTGATGGTAGCCTTGTTAATATGGTAGGTATTCGGTTGTTGAGATTTCTGTTAGTCCAATGGATGGTAGTCTTGTCATTATGGAAGGTAGTCTGTTGTTCATATTTTTGTTACTCCAATGAATGATAGCCTTGTCATTATGGAAGGTAGTCTGTTGTCGAAATTTTTTATACTCCAATGGGTGGTAGCCTTGTGATTATGGAAGGTGGTCTGTTGTCGAGATTTTTGTTACTCCAATGGATGGTATCCTTGTCATTCTGGAAGGTAGTCTATCGTTGAGATATATATTATTCTAATGGATTGTAGCCCTGTCAATAAGGAAGGTAGTCTGTTGTTCAGATTTTTGTAACTCCAATGGATTGTAGCCTTGTCATTATGGAAGGTAGTCTGTTCTCGAGAATTATTTATTCCATTGGTTGGTAGCCTTGTCATTATGGAAGGTAGTCTGTTGTCGAGATATTTGTTATTCCAATGGATGGTAACCTTGTCATTATGGAAGGTAGTCTTTTGTCGAGATTTTTGTTACTCCAATGGATGGTAGCCTTGTCATTATGGAAGGCAGTCTGTTGTCGAGATTTTTGTTAACCCAATGTATGTAGCCTTGTCATTATGGAAGGTAGTCTATTGTCGATATTTTTGATACTCCATTTAATGGTAGCCTTGTCATTATGGAAGGTAGTCTTTTGTCGAGATTTTTGTTATTCCAATGGATGGTAGCCTTGTCATTATGGAAGGTAGTTTTTTGTCGAGATTTTTGTTATTCCAATGGATGGTAACCTTGTTATTATGGAAGGTAGTCTTTTGTCGAGATTTTTGTTACTACAACAGATGGTAGACTTTTCATTATGGAAGGTAGTCGGTTGTTGATATTTCTGTTACTCCAATGGATGGTAGCCTTGTGATTATGAAAGGTAGTCTATTGTTCATATTTTTGTCACTTCAATGGATGATAGCCTTGTCATTATGGAAGGTACTCTATTGTCAAGATTTTGGTTATTCCAATGTATGGTAGTCATGTCATTATGGAAGGTAGTCTGTTATCGAGATTTTTGATACTCCAATGGATGGTAGCCTTGTAATTATGGAAGGTAGTCTATTGTCGAGATTTTTGTTACTCCAATAGATGGTAGCCTTGTCAATATGGAATGTAGTCTGTTGTTCTGATTTTTGTTACTCCAATGGATGGTAGCCTTGTCATTATGGAAGGTAGTATGTTATCGATATCTCTGTTACTCCAATGCATGATAGCCTTGTCATTATTCAAGGTAGTCTGTTGTTCAAATTTTTGTTACTCCAATGGATGATAGCCTTATCATTATGGAAGGTAGTCTATTGTCGAGATTTTTGTTATTCCAATGGATGGTAGCCTTGTCATTATGGTAGGTATTCGATCGTTGAGATTTCTGATACTCCAATGGATGGTAGTCTTGTCATTATGGAAGGTAGTCTGTTGTTCATATTTTTGTTACTCCAATGGATGATAGCCATGTCATTATGGAAGGTAGCTTATTGTCGAAATTTTATATACTCCAATGGTTGGTAGCCTTGTGATTATGGAAGGTAGTCTATTGTCGAGATTTTTGTTACTCCAATGGATGGTACCCTTGTCATTATGGAAGGTAGTCTGTCGTTGAGATTTATGTTACTCTAATGGATTGTAGCCTTGTAATTATGGAAGGTAGTCTGTTGTCTAGATTTTTGTTACTCCAATAGATGGTAGCCTTGTCAATATGGAAGGTAGTCTATTGTTCTGATTTTTGTTACTCCAATGGATGGTAGCCTTGTCATTATGGAAGTTAGTTTGTGGTCGAGATTATTGTTATTCCATTGGATAGTAACCTTGTCATTATGAAAGGTTGTCTTTTGTCGAAATTTTTTTTACTCCAATGGATGGTAGCCTTTTCATTATTGAACGTAGTCTGTTGTCGATATCTCTGTTACTCCAATGGATGATAGCCTTGTCATTATGCAAGGTAGTCTGTTGTTCAAATTTTTGTTACTCCAATGGATGATAGCCTTGTCATTATGGAAGGTAGTCTATTGTCGAGATTTTTGTTATTCCAATGGATGGTAGCCTTGTCATTATGGTAGGTATTCGATCGTTGAGATTTCTGTTACTCGAATGGATGGTAGTCTTCTCATTATGGAAGGTACTCTGTTGTTCATAGTTTTGTTACTCTAATGGATGATAGCCATGTCATTATGGAAGGTAGTCTGTTGTCGAAATTTTATATACTCCAATGGTTGGTAGACTTGTGATTATGGAAGGTAGTCTATTGTCGAGATTTTTGTTACTCCAATGGATGGTAGCCTTGTCATTATGGAAGGTAGTCTGTTGTATAGATTTTTGTTAACCCAATGGATCAAGCCTTGTCATTATGGAAGGTATTCTGTTGTCGTAATTTTTATGACTCCAACGAATTATAGCCTTTCCATTATGGAAGGTAGTCTTTTGTCGAGATTTTTGTTATTCCAATGGTTGGTTGCCTGGTCATTATGGAAGGAAGTTTTTTGTCGAGATTTTTGTTATTCCAATGGATGGTAACCTTGTTATTATGGAAGGTTTTGTTGATATTTGTGTTACTCCAATGGATGGTAGCCTTCTCATTATGGAAGGTAGTCAGTCGTTGAGATTTTTGTTACTCAAATGGATGGTAGCCTTGTCATTATGGAAGGTAGTCTGTTGTTCAGATTTTTGTTACCACAATGGATGGTAGCCTTGTCATTATGGAAGGTAGTCTGTCGTTGAGATTTCTGTTACTCCAATGGATTATAGCCTTGTCATTACGGAAGGTAGTCTGTTATTCAGATTTTTGTTACTCCAATGGATTGTAGACTTGTCATTATGGAAGGTAATCTGTTGTCGAGAATTTTTTATTCCATTGGATGGTAGCCTTGTCATTATGGAAGGTAGTATGTTGTTGAGATATTTGTTATTCCAATGGATGGTGACCGTGTCATTATGGAAGGTAGTCTTTTGTCGAGATTTTTGTTATTTCAATGGATGGCATCCTTGTCATTATGGAAGGTAGTTCTTTGTCGAGATTTTTCTTACTCCAATGGATGGTAGCCTTGTCATTATGGAAGGTAGTCTGTTGTCGATATTTTTGTTACCCCAATGGATGTAGCATTGTCATTATGGAAGGTAGTCTGTTGTCGATATTTTCGTTACTCCAATGAATGGTAGCCTTGTCATTATGGAAGGTAGTATTTTGTCGAGATTTTTGTTATTCCAATGGATGGTAGCCTTGTCATTATAGAAGGTAGTTTTTTGTCGAGATTTTTGTTTTTCCAATGGATGGTAACCTTGTTATTATAGAAGGTAGTCTTTTATCGACAATTGTTTTACTCCAATGGACGGTAGCCTTGTCATTATGGAAGGTAGTATGTCTTTGAGATTTATTTTACTCTAATTGATTATAGCCTTGTCACTATGGAAGGTAGTCTTTTGTTCAGATTTTTGTTACTCCAATGGATTGTAGCCTTGTCATTATGGAAGGTAGTCTGTTTTCGTGAATTTTTTATTCCATTGGATGGTAGCCTTGTCATTATGGAAGGTAGTCTGTTGTTGAGATATTTGTTATTCCAATGGATGGTAACCTTGTCATTATGGAAGGTAGTCTTTTGTCCAGATTTTTGTTATTCCAATGGATGGTAGCCTTGTCATTATGGAAGGTAGTTTTTTGTCGAGATTTTTCTTATTCCAATGGATGGTAACCTTGTTATTATGGAAGGTAGTATTTTGTCGAGATTTGTGTTACTCCAATGGATGGTAACCTTGTCATTATGGAAGGTAGTCTGTCGTTGAGATTTTTGTTACTCCAATGGATTATAGCCTTGTCATTATGGAAGGGAGTCTATTGTCGAGATTTTTGTTATTCCAATGGTTGGTAACCTTGTTATTATGGAAGGTAGTCTTTTGTCGAGATTTTTGTTACTCCAACGGATGGTAGCCTTGTCATTATGGAAGGTAGTCGGTCGTTGATATTTTTGTTACTCCAATGGATTGTAGCCTTTTGATTATGAAAGGTAGTCTGTTGTTCAAATTTTTGTTACTTCAATGGATGATAGCCTTGTCATTATGGAAGGTACTCTATTGTGAAGATTTTGGTTATTCCAATGTATGGTAGCCTTGTCATTATGGAAGGTAGTCTGTTGTCGAGATTTTTGATACTCCAATTGATGGTAGCCTTGTAATTATGGAAGGTAGTCTGTTGTCGAGATTTTTGTTACTCCAATAGATGGTAGCCTTGTCAATATGGAAGGTAGTCTTTTGTTCTAATTTTTGTTACTCCAATGGATGGTAGCCTTGTCATTATGGAAGGTAGTTTGTTGTCGAAAAAAATTTTATTCCATTGGATGGCAGCCATGTCATTATGAAAGTTAGTCTGTGGTCGAGATTTTTGTTATTCCAATGGATAGTAACCTTGTCATTATGAAAGGTAGTCTTTTGTCGAAATTTTTTTTACTCCAATGGATGATAGCCTTGTCATTATTAAAGGTATTTTGTTGTCGATATCTCTGTTACTCCAATGGATGATAGCCTTGTCATTATGCAAGATAGTCTATTGTTCAAATTTATGTTACACCTATGGATGATAGCCTTGTCATTATGGAAGGTAGTCTATTGTCGAGATTTTTGTTATTCCAATGGATGGTAGCCTTGTCATTATGGTAGGTATTAGATCGTTGAGATTTCTGTTACTCCAATGGATGGTAGTCTTGTCATTATGGAAGGTAGTCGGTTGTTCATATTTTTGTTACTCCAATGGATGATAGCCTTGTCATTATGGAAAGTAGTCTGTTGTCGAAATTTTTTATACTCCAATGGTTGGTAGCCTTGTTATTATGGAAGGTAGTCTTTTGTCGAGATTTTTGTTATTCCAATGGATGGTAGCCTTGTCATTATGGAAGGTAGTTTTTTTCGAGATTTTTGTTACTCCAATGGATGGTAGCCTTGTCATTATGGAAGGTAGTCTATTGTCGAGATTTTTGTTAACCCAATGGATGAAGCCTTGTCATTATGGAAGGTAGTCTATTGTCGATATTTTTGTTACTCCAATGAATTGTAGCCTTGTCATTATGGAAGGTAGTTTTTTGTCGAGATTTTTGTTATTCCAATGGTTGGTAGCCTTGTCATTATGGAAGGTAGTCTGTTGTCGAGATTTTTGTTATTCCAATGGATGGTAACCTTGTTATTATGGAAGGTAGTCTTTTTTCGAGATTTGTGTTACTCCAATGGATGGTAGCCTTATCATTATGGAAGGTAGTCAGTCGTTGAGATTTCTGTTACTCCAATGGATGGTAGCCTTGTCATTATGGAAGGTAGTCTGTTATTCAGATTTTTGTTACTCCAATGAATGATAGCCTTGTCATTATGGAAGGTAGTCTGTTGTCGATATTTTTAATACTCCAATGGGTGGTAGCCTTATAATTATTGAAGGTAGTCTGTTGTCGAGATTTTTTTACTCCAATGGATGGTAGCCTTGTCATTATGGAAGGTAGTCTGTTGTCGTGATTTTTGTTACTCCAATGGATGGTAGCCTTGTCATTATTGAAGGTAGTCTGTTGTCGATATCTCTGTTACTCCAATGGATGATAGCCTTGTCATTATGGAAGGTAGTCTATTGTCGAGATTTTTGTTATTCCAATGGATGGTAGCCTTGTCATTATGGTAGGTATTCGACCGTTGAGATTTCTGTTACTCGAATGGATGGTAGTCTTGTCATTATGGAAGGTAGTCTGTTGTTCATATTTTTGTTACTCCAATGGATGATAGCCATGTCATTATGGAAGGTAGTCTGTTGTCGAAATTTTATATACTCCAATGGTTGGTAGCCTTGTGATTATGGAAGGTAGCCTGTTGTCGAGATTTCTGTTACTCCAATGGATGGTACCCTTGTCATTATGGAAGGTAGTCTGTCGTTGAGATTTATGTTACTCTAATGGATTGTAGCCTTGTCATTATGGAAGGTAGTCTGTTGTTCAGATTTTTGTTACTCCAATGGATTGTAGCCTTGTCATTATGGAAGGTAGTATGTTGTCGAGAATTTTTTATTCCAATGGATGATGACCTTGTCATTATGGAAGGTAGTCTTTTGTCGAGATTTTTGTTATTCCAATGGATGGTAACCTTGTTATTATGGAAGGTAGTCTTTTATCGATAATTGTGTTACACCAATGGACGGTAGCCTTGTCATTATTGAAGGTAGTATGTCGTTGAGATTTATTTTACTCTAATTGATTGTAGCGTTGTCACTATGGAAGGTAGTCTTTTGTTCAGATTTTTGTTACTCCAATGGATTGTAGCCTTGTCATTATGGAAGGTAGTCTGTTGTCGTGAATTTTTTATTCCATTGGATGGTAGCCTTGTCATTATGGAAGGTAGTCTGTTGTCGAGATATTTGTTATTCCAATGGATGGTAACCTTGTCATTATGGAAGGTAGTCTTTTGTCCAGATTTTTGTTATTCCAATTGATGGTAGCCTTGTCATTATGGAAGGTAGTTTTTTGTCGAGATTTTTGTTATTCCAATGGATTATAGCCTTGTCATTATGGAAGGGAGTCTATTGTCGAGATTTTTGTTATTCCAATGGATGGTAACCTTGTTATTATGGAAGGTAGTATTTTGTCGAGATTTTTGTTATTCCAATGGATTATAGCCTTGTCATTATGGAAGGTATTCTGTCGTTGAGATTTTTGTTATTCCAATAGTTGGTAACCTTGTTATTATGGAAGGTAGTCTTTTGTCGAGATTTTTGTTACTCCAATGGATGGTAGCCTTGTCATTATGGAAGGTAAGCTGTCGTTGAGATTTCTGTTACTCCAATGGATTGTAGCCTTGTCATTATGGAAGGTAGTATGTTGTTCAGATTTTTGTTACTCCAATGGACTGTAGCCTTGTCATAATGGAAGGTAGTCTGTTGTCGAGAATTTTTTATTCCATTGGATGGTAGCCTTGTCATTATGGAAGGTAGTATGTTGTCGAGATATTTGTTATTCCAATGGATGGTGACCTTGTCATTATGGAAGGTAGTCTTTTGTCGAGATTTTTGTTATTCCAATGGATGGTAGCCTTGTCATTATGGAAGGTAGTTCTTTGTCGAGATTTTTGTTACTCCAATGGATGGTAGCCTTGTCATTATGGAAGGTAGTCTGTTGTCGAAAAAAATCTTATTCCATTGGATGGTAGCCCTGTCATTATGGAAGTTAGTCTGTGGTCGAGATTTTTGTTATTCCATTGGATAGTAACCTTGTCATTATGAAAGGTAGTCTTTTGTCGAAATTTTTTTTATTCCAATGGATGGTAGCCTTGTCATTATTGAAGGTAGTCTGTTGTCGATATCTCTGTTACTCCAATGGATGATAGCCTTGTCATTATGCAAGGTAGTCTGTTGTTCAAATTTTTGTTACTCCAATGGATGATAGCCTTGTCATTATGGAAGGTAGTCTATTGTCGAGAGTTTTGTTATTCCAATGGATGGTAGCCTTGTCATTATGGTAGGTATTCGATCGTTGAGATTTTTGTTACTCGAATGGATGGTAGTCTTGTCATTATGGAAGGTAGTCTGTTGTTCATATTTTTGTTACTCCAATGGATGATAGCCATGTCATTATGGAAGGTAGTCTGTTGTAGAAATTTTATATACTCCAATGGTTGGTAGCCTTGTGATTATGGAAGGTAGTCTGTTGTCGAGATTTTTGTTACTCCAATGGATGGTACCCTTGTCATTATGGAAGGTAGTCTGTCGTTGAGATTTATGTTACTCTAATGGATTGTAGCCTTGTCATTATGGAAGGTAGTTTGTTGTTCAGATTTTTGTTACTCCAATGGATTGTAGCCTTGTCATTATGGAAGGTAGTCTGTTTTCGAGAATTTTTTATTCCATTGGATGGTAGCCGTGTCATTATGGAAGGTAGTCTTATGTCGAGATTTTTGTTATTCCAATGGATGGTAGCCTTGTCATTATGGAAGGTAGTCTGTTGTCGATATTTTTGTTAACCCAATGGATAAAGGCATGTCATTATGGAAGGTAGTCTGTTGTCAATATTTTTGTTACTCCAATGAATTATAGCCTTGTCATTATGGAAGGTAGTATTTTGTCGAGATTTTTGTTATTCCAATGGTTGGTAGCCTGGTCATTATAGAAGGAAGTTTTTTGTCGAGATTTTTGTTATTCCAATGGATGGTAACCTTGGTATTATGGAAGGTAGTCTTTTGTCGAGATTTGTGTTACTCCAATGGATGGTAGCCTTGTCATTATGGAAGGTAGTCAGTCATTGAGATTTTTGTTACTCCAATGGATGGTAGCCTTTTCATTATGGAAGGTATTCTGTTGTTCAGATTTTTGTTACTCCAATGGATGATAGCCTTCCCATTATGGAAGGTAGTCTGTTGTCGACATTTTTGATACTCCAATGGGTGGTAGCCTTATAATTATTGAAGTTAGTCTGTTGTCGAGATTTTTGTTACCAAAATGGATGGTAGCCTTGTCATTATGGAAGGTATTCTGTCGTTGAGATTTTTGTTACTCCAATGGATTGTATACTTGTCATTATGGAAGGTAGTATGTTGTTCAGATTTTTGTTACTCCAATGGATTGTAGCCTTGTCATAATGGAAGGTAGTCTGTTGTCGAGAATTTTTTATTCCATTGGATGGTAGCCTTGTCATTATGGAAGGTAGTATGTTGTCGAGATATTTGTTATTCCAATGGATGGTGACCTTGTCATTATGGAAGGTAGTCTTTTGTCGAGATTTTTGTTATTCCAATGGATGGTAACCTTGTTATTATGGAAGGTAGTCTTTTATCGATAGTTGTGTTACTCCAATGGACGGTAGCCTTGTCATTATGGAAGGTAGTATGTCATTGAGATTTATTTTACTCTAATTGATTGTAACCTTGTCACTATGGAAGGTAGTCTTTTGTTCAGATTTTTGTTACTCTAATGGATTGTAGCCTTGTCATTATGGAAGGTAGTCTATTGTCGTGAATTTTTTATTCCATTGGATGGTAGCCTTGTCATTATGGAAGGTAGTCTGTTGTCGAGATATTTGTTATTCCAATGGATGGTAACCTTGTCATTATGGAAGGTAGTCTTTTGTCCAGATTTTTGTTATTCCAATGGATGGTAGCCTTGTCATTATGGAAGGTAGTTTTTTGTCGAGATTTTTGTTATTCCAATGGATTATAGCCTTGTCATTACGGAAGGGAGTCTATTGTCTAGATTTTTGTTATTCCAATGGATTGTAACCTTGTTATTATGGAAGGTAGTATTTTGTCGAGATTTTTGTTATTCCAATGGATTATAGCCTTGTCATTATGGAAGGGAGTCTATTGTCGAGATTTTTGTTTTTCCAATGGTTGGTAACCTTGTCATTATGGAAGGTAGTATTTTGTCGAGATTTTTGTTATTCCAATGGATTATAGCCTTGTCATTATGGAAGGGAGTCTATTGTCGATATTTTTGTTATTCCAATGGTTGGTAACCTTGTTATTATGGAAGGTAGTCTTTTGTCGAGATTTTTTTTACTCCAATGGATGGTAGCCTTCTCATTATGGAAGGTAAGCTGTCGTTCAGATTTCTGTTACTCCAATGGATTGTAGCCTTGTAATTATGGAAGGTAGGATGTTGTTCAGATTTTTGTTACTCCAATGGATGATAGCCTTGTCATTATGCAAGGTAGTCTGTTGTTCAAGTTTTTGTTACCCCAATGGATGATAGCCTTTTCATTATGGAAGGTAGCCTATTGTCGAGATTTTTGTTATTCCAATGGATGGTAGCCTTGTCATTATGGTAGGTATTCGATCGTTGAGATTTCTGTTACTCGAATGGATGGTAGTCTTGTCATTATGGAAGGTAGTCTGTTGTTCATATTTTTGTTACTCCAATGGATGATAGCCATGTGATTATGGAAGGTAGTCTGTTGTCGAAATTTTATATACTCCAATGGTTGGTAGCCTTGTGATTATGGAAGGTAGTGTGTTGTCGAGATTTTTGTTACTCCAATGGATGGTACCCTTGTCATTATGGAAGGTAGTCTGTCGTTTAGATTTATGTTACTCTAATGGATTGTAGCCTTGTCATTATGGAAGGTAGTCTGTTGTTCAGATTTTTGTTACTCCAATGGATTGTAGCCTTGTCATTATGGAAGGTAGTCTGTTGTCGAGAATTTGTTATTCCATTGGATGGTAGCCGTGTCATTATGGAAGGTAGTCTTATGTCGAGATTTTTGTTATTCCAATGGATGGTAGCCTTGTCATTTTTGAAGGTAGTTTTTTGTCGAGATTTTTGTTACTCCAATGGATGGTAGCCTTGTCATTATGGAAGGTAGTCTGTTGTCGAGATTTTTGTTAACCCAATGGATGAAGCCTTGTCATTATGGAAGGTAGTCTGTTGTCGATATTTTTGTTACTCCAATGAATTATAGCCTTGTCATTATGGAAGGTAGTCTTTTGTCGAGATTTTTGTTATTCCAATGGTTGGTAGCCTTGTCATTATGGAAGGTAGTCTATTGTCGAGATTTTTGTTATTCCAATGGATGGTAACCTTGTTATTATGGAAGGTAGTCAGTCATTGAGATTTTTGTTACTCCAATGGATGGTAGCCTTGTCATTATGGAAGGTAGTCTGTTGTTCAGATTTTTGTTACTCCAATGGATGATATCCTTATCATTATGGAAGGTAGTCTGTTGTCGAGATTTTTGATACTCCAATGGGTGGTAGCCTTATAATTATTGAAGGTAGTCTGTTGTCGAGATTTTTGTTACCACAATGGATGGTAGCCTTGTCATTATGGAAGGTAGTCTGTCGTTGAGATTTCTGTTACTCCAATGGATTGTAGCCTTGTCATTACGGAAGGTAGTCTGTTGTTCAGATTTTTGTTACTCTAATGGATTGTAGCCTTGTCATTATGGAAGGTAATCTGTTGTCAATAATTTTTTATTCCATTGGATGGTAGCCTTGTCATTATGGAAGGTAGTATGTTGTTGAGATATTTGTTATTCCAATGCATGGTGACCTTGTCATTATGGAAGGTATTTCTTTGTCGATATTTTTGTTACTCCAATGGATGGTAGCCTTGTCATTATGGAAGGTAGTCTGTTGTCGATATTTTTGTTACCCCAATGGATGTAGCATTGTCATTATGGAAGGTAGTCTGTTGTCGATATTTTCGTTACTCCAATGAATGGTAGCCTTGTCATTATGGAAGGTAGTATTTTGTCGAGATTTTTGTTATTCCAATGGATTATAGCCTTGTCATTATGGAAGGTAAGCTATCGTTGAGATTTCTGTTACTCCAATGGATTGTAGCCTTGTCATTATGGAAGGTAGTCTATTGTCGAGATTTTTGTTAACCCAATGGATGAAGCCTTGTCATTATGGAAGGTAGTCTGTTGTCGATATTTTTGTTACTCCAATGAATTGTAGCCTTGTCATTATGGAAGGTAGTCTTTTGTCGAGATATTTGTTATTCCAATGGTTGGTAGCCTTGTCATTATGGAAGGTAGTCTGTTGTCGATATTTTTGTTATTCCAATGGATGGTAACCTTGTTATTGTGGAAGGTAATCTTTTGTCGAGATTTGTGTTACTCCAATGGATGGTAGCCTTGTCATTATGGAAGGTAGTCAGTCGTTGAGATTTCTGTTACTCCAATGGATGGTAGCCTTGTAATTATGGAAGGTAGTCTGTTGTTCAGATTTTTGTTACTCCAATGGATGATAGCCTTGTCATTATGGAAGGTAGTCTGTTGTCGATATTTTTGATACTCCAATGGGTGGTAGCCTTATAATTGTTGAAGGTAGTCTGTTGTCGAGATTTTTTTACTCCAATGGATGGTAGCCTTGTCATTATGGAAGGTAGTCTGTTGTCGTGATTTTTGTTACTACAATGGATGGTAGCCTTGTCATTATGGAAGGTAGGTTGTCGTTGAGATTTCTGTTAATCCAATGGATTGTAGCCTTGTCATAATGGAAGGTAGTCTTTTGTCGAGATATTTGTTATTCCAATGGATGGTGACCATGTCATTATGGAAGGTAGTCTTTTGTCGAGATTTTTGTTATTCCAATGGATGGTAACCTTGTCATTATGGAAGGTAGTTCTTTGTCGAGATTTTTGTTACTTCAATGGATGGTAGCCTTGTCATTATGGAAGGTAGTCTGTTGTCGATATTTTCGTTACTCCAATGAATGGTAGCCTTGTCATTATGGAAGGTAGTCTTTTGTCGAGATTTTTGTTATTCCAATGGATGGTAGCCTTGTCATTATGGAAGGTAGTTTTTTGTCGAGATTTTTGTTATTCCAATGGATGGTAACCTTGTTATTATGGAAGGTAGTCTTTTATCGAGAATTGTGTTACTCCAATGGACGGTAGCCTTGTCATTATGCAAGGTAGTCCGTCGTTGAGATTTATGTTACTCTAATTTATTGTAGCCTTGTCATTATGGAAGGTAGTCTGTTGTTCAGATTTTTGTTACTCCAATGGATTGTAGCCTCGTCATTATGGAAGGTAGTCTGTTGTCGTGAATTTTTTATTCCATTGGATGGTAGCCTTCTCATTATGGAAGGTAGTCTGTTGTCGAGATATTTGTTATTCCAATGGATGGTAACTTTGTCATTATGGAACGTAGTCTTTTGTCAAGATTTTTGTTATTCCAATGGGTGGTAGCCTTGTCATTTTGGAAGGTAGTTTTTTGTCGAGATTTTTGTTACTCCAACTGATGGTAGCCTTGTCATTGTGGAAGGTAGTATGCTGTCGAGATTTTTGTTAACCCAATGGATGTAGCCTTGTCATTATGGAAGGTAGTTTGTTGTCGATATTTTTGTTAACCCAATGGATGTAGCCTTGTCATTATGGAAGGTAGTCTGTTGTCGATATTTTCGTTACTCCAAAGAATGGTAGCTATTTAATTATGGAAGGTAGTCTTTTGTCTAGATTTTTGTTATTCTAATGGATGGTAGCCTTGTCATTATGGAAGGTAGTTTTTTGTCGAGATTTTTATTAATCCAATGGATGGTAACCTTGTTATTATGGAAGGTAGTCTTTTATCGAGAATTGTGTTACTCCAATGGACGGTAGCCTTGTCATTATGGAAGGTAGTCTGTCGTTGAGATTTATGTTACTCTAATTTATTGTAGCCTTGTCATTATGGAAGGTAGTCTGTTGTCGTGAATTTTTTATTCCATTGGATGGTAGCCTTGTCATTAAGGAAGGTAGTCTGTTGTCGAGATACTTGTTATTCCAATGGATGGTAACCGTGTCATTATGGAAGGTATTCTTTTGTCGAGATTTTTGTTATTCCAATGGATGGTAGCCTTGTCATTATGGAAGGTAGTCTGTTGTCGAGATTTTTGTTACTCCAATGGATGGTATCCTTGTCATTATGGAAGGTAGTCTTTTGTCCTTATTTTTGTTATTCCAATGGATGGTAGCCTCGTCATTATGGAAGGTAGTTTTTTGTCGATATTTTTGTTATTCCAATGGATGGTAACCTTGTTATTATGGAAGGTAGTCTTTTGTCGAGATTTGTGTTACTCCAATGGAGGGTAGCCCTGTCATTATGGAAGGTAGTCGGTCGTTGAGATTTCTGTTACTCAAATGGATGGTAGCCTTGTCATTATGCAAGGTAGTCTGTTGTTCAGATTTTTGTTACTTCAATGGATGATAGCCTTGTCATAATGGAAGGTACTCTATTGTTGAGATTTTGGTTAATCCAATGGATGGTAGCCTTGTCATTATGGAAGGAAGTTTGTTGTCGAGATTTTTGATACTTCAATGGATGGTAGCCTTGTAATTATGGAAGGTGGTCTGTTGTCGAGATTTTTGTTACTTCAATAGATGGTAGCCTTGTCATTATGGAAGGTAGTCTGTAGTTGAGATTTCTGTTACTCCAATGGATGGTACCCTTGTCATTATGGTAGGTAGTCTGTCGTTGAGATTTTTGTTACTCCATTGGATTATTGCCTTGTCATTATGGAAGGGAGTCTATTGTCAGGATTTTTGTTATTCCAATGGATGGTAACCTTGTTATTATGGAAGGTAGTCTTTTTTCGATATTTTTGTTACTCCAATGGATGGTAGCCATGTCATTATGGAAGGTAGTCTGGTGTCGAGATTTTTGTTACTCCAATGGATGGTAGCCTTGTCATTATGGAAGGTAGGCTGTCGTTGAGATTTCTGTTACTCCAACGGATTGTAGCCTTGTCATTATGAAAGGTAGTATGTTGTTCAGATTTTTGTTACTCCAATGGATTGTAGCCTTGTCATTATGGAAGGTAGTCTATTGTCGAAAATTTTTTATTCCATTGGATGTTAGCCTTGTCATTATGGAAGGTAGTATGTTGTCGAGATATTTTTTATTCCAATGGATGGTGACCTTGTCATTATGGAAGGTAGTCTTTTGTCGAGATTTTTGTTATTCCAATGGATGGTATCCTTGTCATTATGGACGGTAGTTCTTTGTCGAGATTTTTGTTACTCCAATGGATGGTAGCCTTGTCATTATAGAAGGTAGTCTGATGTCGATATTTTTGTTACCCCAATGGATGTAGCCTTATCATTATTGAAGGTAGTCTGTTGTCGATATTTTCGTTACTCCATTGAACGGTAGCCTTCTCATTATGGAAGGTAGTCTTTTGTCCAGATTTTTGTTATTCTAATGGATGGTAGCCTTGTCATTGTGGAAGGTAGTTTTTTGTCGAGATTGTTGTTATTCCAATGGATGGTAACCTTGTTATTATGGAAGGTAGTCTATTATCGAGAATTGTGTTACTCCAATGGACGGTAGCCTTGTCATTATTGAAGGTAGTCTGTCGTTGAGATTTATGTTACTCTAATTTATTGTATCCTTGTCATTATGGAAGGTAGTCTGTTGTTCAGATTCTTGTTACTCCAATGTATTGTAGCCTTGTCATTATGGAATGTAGTCTGTTGTCGTGAATTTTTTATTCCAATGGATGGTAACCTTGTCATTATGGAAGGTAGTTTTTTGTCGAGATTTTTGTTACTCCAATGGATGGTAGCCTTGTCATTATGGAAGGTAGTCTGTTGTCGAGATTTTTGTTTACCCAATGGATGTAGCCTTGTCATTATGGAAGGTAGTCTATTGTCGATATTTTTGTTACTCCAATGAATGGTAGCCTTGTCATTATGGAAGGTAGTCTTTTGTCGAGATTTTTTTTATTCCAATGGACGGTAGCCTCGTCATTATGGAAGGTAGTTTTTTGTCGATATTTTTGTTATTCCAATGGATGGTAACCATGTTATTATGGAAGGTAGTCTTTTGTCGAGATTTGTGTTACTCCAATGGAGGGTAGCCTTGTCATTATGAAAGGTAGTCTATTGTTCAGATTTTTGTTACTTCAATGGATGATAGCCTTGTCATTATGGAAGGTACTCTATTGTTAAGATTTTTGTTAATCCAATGGAAGGCAGTTTGTTGTCGAGATATTTGATACTCCAATGCATGGTAGCCTTGTAATTATGGGACGTGGTCTGTTGTCGAGATTTTTGTTACTTCAATAGATGGTAGCCTTGTCATTATGGAAGGTAGTCTGTAGTTGAGATTTATGTTACTCCAATGGATGGTAGCCTTGTCATTATGGAAGGTAGTTTGTCATTGAGGTTTTTGTTACTCCATTGGATTATTGCCTTGTCATTATGGTAGGGAGTCTATTGTCAGCATTTTTGTTATTCCAATGCATGGTAACCTTGTTATCAAGGAAGGTAGTCTTTTGTCGAGATTTTTGTTACTCCAACGGATGGTAGCCTTGTCATTATTGAAGGTAGTGTGTTGTCGATATCTCTGTTACTCCAATGGATGATAGCCTTGTCATTATGAAAGGTAGTTCGTTGCTCGAATATTTGGTACTCCAATGGATGGTAGCCTTGTAATATGGAAGGTAGTCTATTGTCAAGATTTTTGTTATTCCAATTGATGGTAGCCTTGTCATTATGGTAGGTATTCGGTCGTTGAGATTTCTGTTACTCCAATGGATGGTAGCCTTGTCATTATGGAAGGTAGTATGTCATTGAGATTTATGTTACTCTAATGGATTGTAGCCTTGTCATTATGGAAGGTAGTCTGTTGTTTAGATTTTTGTTACTCCAATGGATTGAGCCTTGTCATTATGGAAGGTAGTCTTTTGTAGATATTTTTATTACTCCAATGGATGGTAGCCTTGTCATTATTGAAGGTAGTCTGTTGTCGATATCTCTGTTACTCTAATGGATGATAGCCTTGTCATTATGCAAGCTAGTATGTTGTTCAGATTTTTGTTACTCCAATGGATGGTAGCCTTGTCATTATGGGAGGTAGTCTATTGTCGAGATTTTTGTTATTCCAGTGGATGGAAGCCTTGTCATTATGGAAGGTAGTTTGTTGTCAAGATTTTTGATACTCCAATGGATGGTAGCCTTGTCATTATGGAAGGTAGTCTGTTGTCGAGGTTTTTGTTACTCCAATAGATGGTAGCCTTTTCATTATGGAAGGTAGTCTGTCGTTGAGATTTATGTTACTCCAATGGATTGTAGCCTTGACATTATTAAAGGTAGTATGTTGTTCAGATTTTTGTTACTCCATTGGATGGTAGCCTTGTCATTACGGAAGCTAGTCTATTGTTTAGATTTTTGTTACTCTAATGGATGGTAGCCTCGTCATTATGGAAGATAGTTTTTTGTCGATATTTTTGTTATTCCAATGGATGGTAACCTTGTTTTTATGGAAGGTAGTATTTTGTCGAGATTTGTGTTACTCCAATGGATGGTAGACTTGTCATTATGGAAGGTAGTCTGTAGTTGAGATTTCTGTTACTCCAATGGATGGTAGCCTTGTCATTATGGAAGGTAGTATGTCGTTGAGATTTTTGTTACTCCATTGGATTATTACCTTGTCATTATGGAAGGGAGTCTATTGTCAGGATTTTTGTTATTCCAATGGATGGTAACCTTGTTATTATGGAAGGTAGTCGTTTGTCAAGATTTTTGTTACTCCAACGGATGGTAGCCTTGTCATTATTGAAGGTAGTCTGTTGTGGATATCTCTGTTACTCCAATGGATGATAGCCTGGTCATTATGAAAGGTAGTCTAATGTTAAGATTTTTGTTACTCCAATGGATGGTAGCCTTGTCATTATAGAAGGTAGTTTGTTGTCGAAAGTTTTTTTTATTTCATTGGATGGTAGCCTTGTCATTATGGAAGGTTGTCTGTTGTCGAGATTTTTGTTATTCCAATGGATGGTAACCTTGTCATTATGGAAGGTAGTCTTTTGTCGAGATTTTTTTTACTCCAAGAATTGGTAGCCTTGTCATTTTTGAAGGTAGTCTGTTGTCGATATCTCTGTTACTCCAATGGATGATAGCCTTGTGATTATGCAATGTAGTCTAATGTTAAGATTTTTGTTACTCCAGTTTATGGTAGCCTTGTCATTATCGAAGGTAGTCTATTGTCGAGATTTTTTTTATTCCAATGGGTGGTAGCCTTGTGATTATGGAAGGTAGTCTGTTGTCGAGATTTTTGTTACTCCAATGGATGGTAGCCTTGTCATTATGGAAGGTAGTCTGTCGTTGAGATTTATGTTACTCTAATGGATTGTAGCCTTGTCATTATGGAAGGTAGTCTGTTGTTTAAATTTTCGTTACGCCAATGGATTGTAGCCTTGTCATTATGGAAGGGTAGTCTGCTGTCGAGAATTTTTTATTCCATTGGATGGTAGCCTTGTCATTATTAAAGGTAGTCTGTTGTCTAGATATTTGTTATTCCATTGGATGGTGTCCTTGTCATTATGAAAGGTAGTCTTTTGTCGAGATTTTTGTTATTCCAATGGATGGTAGCCTTGTCATTACGGAAGGTAGTTTTTTGTCGAGATTTTTGTTACTCCAATGGATTGTAGCCTTGTCATTATGGAAGGTAGTCTGTTGTCGAGATTTTTGTTACCCCAGTGGATGTAGCCTTGTCATTATGGAAGGTAGTTTGTTGTCGATATTTTCGTTACTCCAATGAATGGTAGCCTTGTCATTATGGAAGGTAGTCTTTTGTCGTAAGTTTTGTTACTCCAATGGATAGTAGCCTTGTCATTATGGAAGGTAGTTTTTTGTCGAGATTTTTGTTATTCCAATGGATGGTAACCTTGTTATTATGGAAGGTAGTCTTTTGTCGAGATTTGTGTTACTCCAATGGATGGTAGCCTTGTCATTATGGAAGGAAGTCTGTCATTGAGATTTTTGTTACTCCAATGGATTATAGCCTTGTCATTATGGAAGGGAGTCTATTGTCGAGATTTTTGTTATTCCAATGGATGGTAACCTTGTTATTATGGAAGGTAGTCTTTTGTCGAGATTTTTGTTACTCCAACGGATGGTAGCCTTGTCATTATTGAAGGTAGTATGTTGTCGATATCTCTGTTACTCCAATGGATTGTAGCCTTGTCATTATGGAAGGTAGTCTATTATCGAGATTTTTGTTATTCCAATTGATGGTAGCCTTGTTATTATGGTAGGTATTCGGTCGTTGAGATTTCTGTTAGTCCAATGGATGGTAGTCTTGTCATTATGGAAGGTAGTTTGTTGTTCATATTTTTGTTACTCCAATGGATGATAGCCTTATCATTATGAAAGGTAGTCTGTTGTATAAAATTTTTATACTCCAATGGGTGGCAGCCTTGTGATTATGGAAGGTAGTCTATTGTCGAGATTTTTGTTACTCCAATGGATGGTAGCCTTGTCATTCTGGAAGGTAGTTTGTCGTTGAGATTTGTGTTATTCTAATGGATAGTAGCCTTGTCATTAAGGAAGGTAGTCTGTTGTTCAGATTTTTGTTACTCCAATGGATTGTAGCCTTGTCATTATGGAAGGTAGTTTGTTGTCAAGAATTTTTATTCCATTGGTTGGTAGCCTTGTCTCTATGGAAGGTAGTCTGTTGTCGAGATATTTGTTATTCCAATGGATGGTAACCTTGTCATTATGGAAGGTAGTCTTTTGTAGAGATTTTTGTTATTCCAATGGATGGTAACCTTGTCATTATGGAAGGTAGTTTTTTGTCGAGATTTTTGTTACTCCATTGGATGGTAGCCTTGTCATTATGGAAGGTAGTCTGTTGTCGAGATTTTTGTTAACCCAATGGATGTAGCCTTGTCATTATGGAAGGTATTCTATTGTCGATATTTTTGTTACTCCATTGAATGGTAGCCTTGTCATTATGGAAGGTAGTCTTTTGTCGTGATTTTTTTTACTCCAAGAATTGGTAGCCTTGTCATTTTTGAAGGTAGTCTGTTGTCGATATCTCTGTTACTCCAATGGATGATAGCCTGGTCATTATGCAAGGTAGTCTAATGTTAAGATTTTTGTTACTCCAATGGATGGTAGCCTTGTCATTATGGAAGGTAGTTTGTTGTCGATAGTTTTTTTTATTTCATTGGATGGTAGCCTTGTCATTATGGAAGGTAGTCTGTTGTCGAGATTTTTGTTATTCCAATGGATGGTAACCTTGTCATTATGGAAGGTAGTCTTTTGTCGAGATTTTTTTTACTCCTAGAATTGGTAGCCTTGTCATTTTTGAAGGTAGTCTGTTGTCGATATCTCTGTTACTCCAATGGATGATAGCCTTGTCATTATGCAATGTAGTCTAATGTTAAGATTTTTGTTACTCCAATGGATGGTAGCCTTGTCATTATGGAAGGTAGTCTATTGTCGAGATTGTTTTTATTCCAATGGGTGGTAGCCTTGTGATTATGGAAGGTAGTCTGTTGTCGAGATTTTTGTTACTCCAATGGATGGTAGCCTTGTCATTATGGAAGGTAGTCTGTCGTTGAGATTTATGTTACTCTAATGGATTGTAGCCTTGTCATTATGGAAGGTAGTCTGTTGTTTACATTTTTGTTACGCCAATGGATTGTAGCCTTGTCATTATGGAAGGTAGTCTGCTGTCGAGAATTTTTTATTCCATTGGATGGTAGCCTTGTCATTATTAAAGGTAGTATGTTGTCTAGATATTTGTTATTCCAATGGATGGTGTCCTTGTCATTATGAAAGGTAGTCTTTTGTTGAGATTTTTGTTATTCCAATGGATGGTAGCCTTGTCATTATGGAAGGTAGTTTTTTGTCGAGATTTTTGTTACTCCAATGGATTGTAGCCTTGTCATTATGGAAGGTAGTCTGTTGTCGAGATTTTTGTTTCCCCAATGGATGTAGCCTTGTCATTATGGAAGGTAGTCTGTTGTCGATATTTTCGTTACTCCAATGAATGGTAGCCTTGTCATTATGGAAGGTAGTCTTTTGTCGTAAGTTTTGTTACTCCAATGGATAGTAGCCTTGTCATTATGGAAGGTAGTTTTTTGTCGAGATTTTTGTTATTCCAATGGATGGTAACCTTGTTATTATGGAAGGTAGTCTTTTGTCGAGATTTGTGTTACTCCAATGGATGGTAGCCTTGTCATTATGGAAGGAAGTCTGTCATTGAGATTTTTGTTACTCCAATGGATTATAGCCTTGTCATTATGGAAGGGAGTCTATTGTCGAGATTTTTGTTATTCCAATGGATGGTAACCTTGTTATTATGGAAGGTAGCCTTTTGTCGAGATTTTTGTTACTCCAACGGATGGTAGCCTTGTCATTATTGAAGGTAGTCTGTTGTCGATATCTCTATTACTCCAATGGATTGTAGCCTTGTCATTATGGAAGGTAGTCTATTATCGAGATTTTTGTTATTCCAATTGATGGTAGCCTTGTTATTATGGTAGGTATTCGGTCGTTGAGATTTCTGTTAGTCCAATGGATGGTAGTCTTGTCATTATGGAAGGTAGTTTGTTGTTCATATTTTTGTTACTCCAATGGATGATAGCCTTGTCATTATGAAAGGTAGTCTGTTGTATAAAATTTTTATACTCCAATGGGTGGCAGCCTTGTGATTATGGAAGGTAGTCTATTGTCGAGATTTTTGTTACTCCAATGGATGGTAGCCTTGTCATTCTGGAAGGTAGTTTGTCGTTGAGATTTGTGTAATTCTAATGGATAGTAGCCTTGTCATTAAGGAAGGTAGTCTGTTGTTCAGATTTTTGTTACTCCAATGGATTGTAGCCTTGTCATTATGGAAGGTAGTTTGTTGTCAAGAATTTTTTATTCCATTGGTTGGTAGCCTTGTCTCTATGGAAGGTAGTCTGTTGTCGAGATATTTGTTATTCCAATGGATGGTAACCTTGTCATTATGGAAGGTAGTCTTTTGTAGAGATTTTTGTGATTCCAATGGATGGTAACCTTGTCATTATGGAAGGTAGTTTTTTGTCGAGATTTTTGTTACTCTAATGGATGGTAGCCTTGTCATTATGGAAGGTAGTCTGTTGTCGAGATTTTTGTTAACCCAATGGATGTAGCCTTGTCATTATGGAAGGTATTCTATTGTCGATATTTTTGTTACTCCATTGAATGGTAGCCTTGTCATTATGGAAGGTAGTCTTTTGTCGAGATTTTTGTTATTCTAATGGATGGTAGCCTTGTCATTATGGAAGGTAGTTTTTTGTCGAGAGTTTTGTTATTCCAATGGATGGTAACCTTTTTATTATGGAAGATAGTCTTTTGTCGAGATTTGTGTTACTCCAATGGATGGTAGCCTTGTCATTATGGAAGGAAGTCTGTCATTGAGATTTTTGTTACTCCAATGGATTATAGCCTTGTCATTATGGAAGGGAGTCTATTGTCGAGATTTTTGTTATTCCAATGGATGGTAACCTTGTTATTATGGAAGGTAGCCTTTTGTCGAGATTTTTGTTACTCCAACGGATGGTAGCCTTGTCATTATTGAAGGTAGTCTGTTGTCGATATCTCTATTACTCCAATGGATTGTAGCCTTGTCATTATGGAAGGTAGTCTATTATCGAGATTTTTGTTATTCCAATTGATGGTAGCCTTGTTATTATGGTAGGTATTCGGTCGTTGAGATTTCTGTTAGTCCAATGGATGGTAGTCTTGTCATTATGGAAGGTAGTTTGTGTTCATATTTTTGTTACTCCAATGGATGATAGCCTTGTCATTATGAAAGGTAGTCTGTTGTATAAAATTTTTATACTCCAATGGGTGGCAGCCTTGTGATTATGGAAGGTAGTCTATTGTCGAGATTTTTGTTACTCCAATGGATGGTAGCCTTGTCATTCTGGAAGGTAGTTTGTCGTTGAGATTTGTGTAATTCTAATGGATAGTAGCCTTGTCATTAAGGAAGGTAGTCTGTTGTTCAGATTTTTGTTACTCCAATGGATTGTAGCCTTGTCATTATGGAAGGTAGTTTGTTGTCAAGAATTTTTTATTCCATTGGTTGGTAGCCTTGTCTCTATGGAAGGTAGTCTGTTGTCGAGATATTTGTTATTCCAATGGATGGTAACCTTATCATTATGGAAGGTAGTCTTTTGTAGAGATTTTTGTGATTCCAATGGATGGTAACCTTGTCATTATGGAAGGTAGTTTTTTGTCGAGATTTTTGTTACTCTAATGGATGGTAGCCTTGTCATTATGGAAGGTAGTCTGTTGTCGAGATTTTTGTTAACCCAATGGATGTAGCCTTGTCATTATGGAAGGTATTCTATTGTCGATATTTTTGTTACTCCATTGAATGGTAGCCTTGTCATTATGGAAGGTAGTCTTTTGTCGAGATTTTTGTTATTCTAATGGATGGTAGCCTTGTCATTATGGAAGGTAGTTTTTTGTCGAGAGTTTTGTTATTCCAATGGATGGTAACCTTGTTATTATGGAAGGTAGTCTTTTGTCGAGATTTGTGTTACTCCAATGGATGGTAGCCTTGTCATTATGGAAGGAAGTCTGTCATTGAGATTTTTGTTACTCCAATGGATTATAGCCTTGTCATTATGGAAGGGAGTCTATTGTCGAGATTTTTGTTATTCCAATGGATGGTAACCTTGTTATTATGGAAGGTAGCCTTTTGTCGAGATTTTTGTTACTCCAACGGATGGTAGCCTTGTCATTATTGAAGGTAGTCTGTTGTCGATATCTCTATTACTCCAATGGATTGTAGCCTTGTCATTATGGAAGGTAGTCTATTATCGAGATTTTTGTTATTCCAATTGATGGTAGCCTTGTTATTATGGTAGGTATTCGGTCGTTGAGATTTCTGTTAGTCCAATGGATGGTAGTCTTGTCATTATGGAAGGTAGTTTGTTGTTCATATTTTTGTTACTCCAATGGATGATAGCCTTGTCATTATGAAAGGTAGTCTGTTGTATAAAATTTTTATACTCCAATGGGTGGCAGCCTTGTGATTATGGAAGGTAGTCTATTGTCGAGATTTTTGTTACTCCAATGGATGGTAGCCTTGTCATTCTGGAAGGTAGTTTGTCGTTGAGATTTGTGTAATTCTAATGGATAGTAGCCTTGTCATTAAGGAAGGTAGTCTGTTGTTCAGATTTTTGTTACTCCAATGGATTGTAGCCTTGTCATTATGGAAGGTAGTTTGTTGTCAAGAATTTTTTATTCCATTGGTTGGTAGCCTTGTCTCTATGGAAGGTAGTCTGTTGTCGAGATATTTGTTATTCCAATGGATGGTAACCTTGTCATTATGGAAGGTAGTCTCTTGTAGAGATTTTTGTGATTCCAATGGATGGTAACCTTGTCATTATGGAAGGTAGTTTTTTGTCAAGATTTTTGTTACTCTAATGGATGGTAGCCTTGTCATTATGGAAGGTAGTCTGTTGTCGAGATTTTTGTTAACCCAATGGATGTAGCCTTGTCATTATGGAAGGTATTCTATTGTCGATATTTTTGTTACTCCATTGAATGGTAGCCTTGTCATTATGGAAGGTAGTCTTTTGTCGAGATTTTTGTTATTCTAATGGATGGTAGCCTTGTCATTATGGAAGGTAGTTTTTTGTCGAGAGTTTTGTTATTCCAATGGATGGTAACCTTTTTATTATGGAAGATAGTCTTTTGTCGAGATTTGTGTTACTCCAATTGATGGTAGCCTTGTCATTATGGAAGGTAGTTTGTTGTTGAGATTTTTGTTACTCCAATGGATTATAGCCTTGTCATTATGGAAGCGAGTCTATTGGTTAGATTTTTTTTACTTCAATGGATGATAGCCTTGTCATTATGGATGGTACTCTTTTGTCGAGATTTTGGTTAATCCAATGGATGGTAGCCTTGTCATTATGGAAGGTAGTTTGTTGTCGAGATTTTTGATACTCATATGGATAGTAGCCTTGTAATTATGGAAGGTGGTCTGTTGTCGAGATTTTTGATACTCCAATGTATGGTAGCCTTGTAATTATGGAAGGTAGTCTGTTGTCGAGATTTTTGTTACTCCAATAGATGGTAGCCTTGTCAATATGGAAGGTAGTCAGTTTTTCTGATTTTTGTTACTCCAATAGATGGTCGCCTTTTCATTATGGAAGGTACTCTGTTGTCGAAAAAAATTTTATTCCATTGGATGGTAGCCATCTCATTATGGAAGGTAGTCTGTGGTCGATATTTTTGTTATTCCAATGGATGGTAACCTTGTCATTATGAAAGGTAGTCTTTTGTCGAATTTTTTTTACTCCAATGGAAGGTAGCCTTGTCATTATTGAAGGTAGTCTATTGTCGATATCTCTGTTACTCCAATGGATGATAGCCTTGTCATTATGCAAGGTAGTCTATTGTTCAGATTTTTGTTACTCCAATGGATGATAGCCTTGTCATTATGGAAGGTAGTCTATTGTCGAGATTTTTTTTATTCCAATGGATGGTAGCCTTGTCATTATGGTAGGTATTCGATCATTGAGATTTATGTTACTCCAATGGATGGTAGTCTTGTAATTATGGAAGGTAGTCTGTTGTTCATATTTTTGTTAAACCAATTAGTGATAGCCTTGTCATTATGGAAGGTAGTCTATTGTCGAAATCTTTTATACTCCAATGGTTGGTAGACTTGTGATTATGGAAGGTAGTCTGTTGTCGAGATTTTTGTTACTCCAATGGATGGTAGCCTTGTCATTATGGAAGGTAGTATGTCGTTGAGATTTATGTTACTCTAATGGATTGTAGCCTTGTCATTATGGAAGGTAGTCTGTTGTTCAGATTTTTGTTACTCCAATGTATTGTTGCCTTGTCATTATGGAAGGTAGTCTATTGTCGAGAATTTTATATTCCATTGGATGGTAGCCTTGTCATTATGGAAGGTAGTTTTTTGTTGAGATTTTTGTTACTATAATGGATGGTATCCTTGTCATTATGGAAGGTAGTTTTTTGTCGAGATTTTTGTTAACCCAATGGATGAAGCCTTGTCATTATGGAATATAGTCTGTTGTCGATATTTTTGTTACTCCAATGAATTATAGCCTTGTCATTTTTGAAGGTAGTCTGTTGTCGATATCTCTGTTACTCTAATGGCTGATAGCCTTGTCATTATGCAAGGTAGTCTAATGTTAAGATTTTTGTTATTCCAATGGATGGTAGCCTTGTCATTACGGAAGGTAGCCGGTCGTTGAGATTTCTGTTACTTCAATGGATGGTATACTTTTCATTATGGAAGGTAGTATGTTGTTCAGGTTTTTTATACTCCAATGGATAATATCCTTGTCATTATGGAAGGTACTGTATTGTCGAGATTTTGGTTATTCCAATGGATGGTAGCCTTGTCATTATGGAAGGTAGTCTGTTGTCGAGAATTTTTTATTCCATTGGATGGTAGCCTTGTCATTATGGAAGGTAGTATGTTGTCAAGATATTTGTTATTCCAATGGATGGTAACCTTGTCATTATGGAAGGTAGTCTTTTGTCGAGATTTTTGTTATTCCAATGGATGGTAGCCTTGTCATTATGGAAGGTAGTCTGTTGTCGAGATTTTTGTTAACCCAATGGATGTAGCCTTGTCATTATGGAAGGTAGTTTGTTGTCGATATTTTTGTTACTCCAATGAATGGTAGCCTTGTCATTATGGAAGGTAGTCTTTTATCGAGATTTTTGTTATTCCAATGGATGGTAGCCTTGTCATTATCGAAGGTAGTTTTTTGTCGAGATTTTTATTATTCCAATGGATGGTAACCTTGTTATTATGGAAGGTAGTCTTTTGTCGATATTTTTGTTACTCCAACGGAAGGTTACCTTGTCATTATGGAAGGTAGTCGGTCATTGATATTTTTGTTGCTCCAATGGATGGTAGCCTTGTCATTATGAAAGGTAGCTTGTTGTTCAGATTTTTGTTACTTCAATGGATGATAACCTTGTGATTAAGGAAGGTACTCTATTGTCAAGATTTTGGTCATTCTAATGAATGGTAGCCTTTACATTATGGAAGGTAGTCTGTTGTCGAGATTTTTGATACTCCAATGGATGGTAGCCTTGTAATTATAGAAGGTAGTCTGTTGTCGAGATTTTTTATACTCCAATAGATGGTAGCCTCGTCAATATGTCAGGTAGTCTGTTGTTCTAATTTTTGTTACTCCAATGGATGGTAGCCTTGTTATTATGGAAGGTAGTCTGTTTTCGAGATTTTTGTTATTCTAATGGATGGTAACCTTGTCATTATGAAATTTAGTCTTTTTTCGAAAAAAATTTTACTTCAATGGATGCTAGCCTTGTCATTATTGAAGGTAGTCTGTTGTCGATATCTCTGTTACTCCAATGGATGATAGCCTTGTCATTATGCAAGGTAGTCTGTTGTTAAAATTTTTGTTACTCCAATGGATGGTAGCCTTGTCATTATGGTAGGTATTTGATCGGTGAGATTTCGGTTACCACAATGGATGGTAGTTTTGTCCTTATGGAAGGTAGTCTGTTGTTCATATTTTTGTTACTCCAATGGATGATAACCTTGTCATTATGGAAGGTAGTCTGTTATCAAAAATTTTTATACTCCAATGGGTGGTAGCCATGTGATTATGGAAGGTAGTCTATTGTCTAGATTTTTTTTACTCCAATGGATGGTTTCCTTGTCATTATGGAAGGTAGTCTCTCGTTGAGATTTTTGTTACTCCAATGGATGGTAGCCTTGTCATTATGGAAGGTAGTCTGTTGTTCAGATTTTTGTTACTCCAATGGATTGTAGCCTTGTCATTATGGAAGGTAATCTATTGTCTATATTTTTGTTACTCCAATGAATTGTAGCCTTGTCATTATGGAAGGTAGTCTTTTGTTGAGATTTTTTTATTCCAATGGTTGGTAGCCTTGTCATTATGGAAGGTAGTTTTTTGTCGAGATTTGTGTTACTCCAATGGATGGTAGACTTGTCATTATTGAAGGTAGTCGGTCCTTGAGATTTCTGTTACTCCAATGGATGGTAGCCTTGTCATTAAGGAAGGTAGTCTGTTGTTCAGATTTTTGTTACTCCAATGGATGATAGCCTTACCATTATGGAAGGTGGTATGTTGTCGAGATTTTTGTTACTCCAATGGATGGTAGCTTTGTCATTATGGAAGGTAGTCTGTCATTTAGATTTCTATTGCTCCAATGGATTGTAGCCTTGTCATTATGGAAGGTAGTCTGTTGTTCTGATTTTTGTTACTCCAATGGATTGTAGCCTTGTCATTATGAAAGGAAGCCTGTTGTCGAGAATTTTTTATTCCATTGGATGATAGCCTTGTCATTATGGAAGGTAGTATGTTGTCGAGATATTTGTTATTCCAATGGATGGTGACCTTGTCATTATGGAAGGTAGTTTTTTGTCGAGATTTTTGTTATTCCAATGGATGGTAGCCGTGTCATTATGGAAGCTAGTTTTTTGTCGAGATTTTTGTTACTCCAACGGATGGTAGCCTTGTCATTATGGAAGGTAGTCAGTTGTCCAGATTTTTGTTACCCCAATGGATGTAGCCTTGTCATTATGGAAGGTAGTTTGTTGTCGATATTTTCGTTACTCCAATGAATGGTAGCCTTGTCATTATGGAAGGTAGTCTTTTGTCGATATTTTTGTTATTCCAATGGATGGTATCCTTGTTATTATGGAAGGTAGTTTGTTGTCGAGATTTTTGATACTCCAATGGATGGTAGCGTTGTAATTATGGAAGGTGGTTCGTTGTCAAGATTTTTGTTACTCCAATAGATGGTAGCCTTGTCATTATGGAAGGTAGTCTGTCATTGAGATTTCTGTTACTCCATTGGATGGTAGCCTTGTCATTATGGAAGGTAGTCTGTTGTCGAAAAAAAATTTATTTCATTGGATGGTAGCCTTGTCATTATGGAAGGTAGTCTATTGTCGAGATTTTTGTCATTCCAATGGATGGTAACCTTGTCATTATGGAAGGTAGTCTTTTGTAGATATTTTTATTACTCCAATGGATGGTAGCCTTGTCATTATTGAAGGTAGTCTGTTGTCGATATCTCTTTTACTCCAATGGATGATAGCCTTGTCATTATGCAAGCTAGTCTATTGTTCAGATTTTTGTTACTCCAATGGATGGTAGCCATGTCATTATGTGAGGTATTCTATTTTCGAGATTTTTGTTATTCCAATGGATGGTAGCCTTGTCATTATGGAAGGTAGTTTGTTGTCGAGATTTTTGATACTCTAATGGATGGTAGCCTTGTAATTATGGAAGGTAGTCTGTTGTCGAGGTTTTTGATACTCCAATAGATGATAGCGTTTTCATTATGGAAGGTAGTCTGTAGTTGAGATTTATGTTACTCCAATGGATTGTAGCCTTGTCATTATGGAAGGTAGTATGTTGTTCAGATTTTCGTTACTCCAATGGATGGTAGCTTTGTCATTATGGAAGGTAGTTTGTTGTCGAAAGTTTTTTTTATTTCATTGGATGGGATCCTTGTCATTATGGAAGGTAGTCTTTTGTCGAGATTTTTGTTATTCCAATGGATGGTAACCTTGTCATTATGGAAGGTAGTCTTTTGTCGAGATTTTTTTTACTCCAAGGGATGGTAGCCTTGTCATTTTTGACGGTAGTCTGTTGTCAACATCTCTGTTACTCCAATGGATGATAGCCTTGTCATTATGCAAGGTAGTCTAATGTTAATATTTTTGTTACTCCAATGGATGGTAGCCTTGTCATTATGGAAGGTAGTTTATTGTCGAGATTTTAGTTATTCCAATGGATGGTAGCCTTGTCATTATGGAAGGTCGCTGGTCGTTGAGATTTCTGTTACTCCAATGGATGGTATCCTTTTCATTATGGAAGGTAGTCTGTTGTTCAGATTTTTAATACTCCAATGGATAATAGCCTTGTCATTATGGAAGGTACTGTATTGTCTAGATTTTGGTTATTCCAATGGATGGTAGCCTTGTCATTACGGAAGGAAGTCTAATGTTGAGAATTTTTTATTCCATTGGATGGTAGCCTTGTCATTATCGAAGGTAGTATGTTGTCAAGATATTTGTTATTCCAATGGATGGTAACCTTGTCATTATGGAAGGTAGTCTTTTATCGAGATTTTTGTTATTCCGATGGATGGTAGCCTTGTCATTATGGAAGGTAGTTTTTTGTCGAGATTTTTGATAACCCAATGGATGTAGCCTTGTCATTATGGAAGGTAGTCTGTTGTCGATATTTTTGTTACTCTAATGAATGGTAGCCTTGTCATTATGGAAGGTAGTCTTTTGTCGAGATTTTTGTTATTCCAATGGATGGTAGCCTTGCCATTATGGAAGGTAGTTTTTTGTCGAGATTTTATTATTCCAATGGATGGTAACCTTCTTATTATGGAAGGTAGTCTTTTGTCGAGATTTGTGTTACTCCAATGGATGGTAGCCTTGTCATTATGGAAGATAGTCTGTCGTTGAGATTTTTGTTACTCCAATGGATTATAGCCTTGTCATTATGGAAGGGAGTCTACTGTCGAGATTTTTGTTATTCCAATGGATGGTAACCTTGTTATTATGGAAGGTAGTCTTTTGTCGAGATTTTTGTTACACCAACGGATGGTAGCCTTGTCAAAATGAAAGGTAGTCGGTCATTGATATTTCTGTTACTCCAATGGATGGTAGCCTTATCATTAGGAAAGGTAGTTTGTTGTTCAAATTTTTGTTACTTTAATGGATGATAGCCTTGTCATTATGGAAGGTACTCTATTGTCAAGATTTTGGTTATTCCAATGGATGGTAGCCTTGTCATTATGGAAGGTAGTCTGTTGTCGAGATTTTTGATACTCCAATGGATGGTAGCCTTGTAATTATGGAAGGTAGTCTGTTGTCGAGATTTTTGTCACTCTAATAGATGGTAGCCTTGTCAATATGTAAGGTAGCCTGTTGTTCTGATTTTTGTTACTCCAATGGATGGTAGCCTTGTTATTATGGAAGGTATTCTGTTGTCGAGATTTTTGTTATTCAAATGGATGGTAACCTTGTCATTATGAAATGTAGTCTTTTGTCGAAATTTTGTTTACTCCAATGGATGGTAGCCTTGTCATTATTGAAGGTAGTCTGTTGTCGATATCTCTGTTACCCCAATGGATGATAGCCTTGTCGTTATGAAAGGTAGTCTATTGTTCAGATTTTTGTTACTCCAATTGAAGGTATCCTTGTCATTATGGTAGGTATTCGATCGTTGAGATTTCTATTACTCCAATGGATGGTAGTCTTGTCATTATGGAAGGTAGTCTGTTGTTCATATTTTTTTTACTCCAATGGATGATAGCCTTGTCATTATGGAAGGTAGTCTGTTATCAAAAATTTTTATACTCCAATGGGTGGTAGCCTTGTGATTATGGAAGGTAGTCTATTGTCGAGAAATTTGTTACTCCAATGGATGGTTACCTTGTCATTATGGAAGGTAGTCTATCATTGAGATTTATGTTACTCTAAAGGATTGTAGCCTTGTCATTATGGAAGGTAGTCTGTTGTTCAGATTTTTGTTACTCCAATGGATGGTAGCCTTGTCATTATGGAAGGCAGTCTGTTGTCGAGAATTTTTTAGTCCATTGGATGGTAGCCTTGTCATTATGGAAGGTAGTCTGTTTTCGAAATATTTGTTATTCCAATGGATGGTAACCTTGTCATTATGGAAGGTAGTCTTATGTCAAGATTTTTGTTATTCCAATGGATGGTAGCCTTGTCATTATGGAAGGTAGTTTTTTGTCGAGATTTTTGTTACTCCAATGGATGGTAACCTTGTCATTATGGAAGGTAATCTGTTGTCGATATTTTTGTTACTCCAATGAATTGTAGCCTTGTGATTATGGAAGTTAGTTTTTTGTCGAGATTTTTGTTATTCCAATGGATGGTAACCTTGTTATTATGGAAGGTAGTCTTTTGTCGAGATTTGTGTTACTCCAATGGATGGTATCCTTGTCATTATGGAAGGTAGTTGGTCGTTGAGATTTCTGTTACTCCAATGGATGGTAGCCTTGTCATTACGGAAGGTAGTCTGTTGTTCAGATTTTTGTTACTCCAATGGATGATAGCCTTGTCATTATGGAAGGTAGTCTATTGTCAAAAATTTTGATACTCCAATGGGTGGTAGCCTTGTTATTATGGAAGGTAGTCTTTTATCCAGAATTGTGTTACTCCAATGGACGATAGCCTTGTCATTATGGAAGGTAGTCTGTCGTTGAGATTTATGTTACTCTAATTGATTGTAGCCTTGTCATTATGGAAGGTAGTCTGTTGTCCATATTTTTGTTAGTCCAATGGATTGTAGCCTTGTCATTATGGAAGGTAGTCCGTTGCCGTGAATTTTTTATTCCAACGGATGGTAGCCTTGTCATTATGGAAGGTAGTCTATTGTCGAGATTTTTGTTATTCCAATGGATGATAGCCTTGTCATTATGGAAGGTAGTTTTTTGTCGAGATTTTTATTACTCCAATAGATGGTCGCCTTGTCATTATGGAAGGTAGTCTGTTGTCGAGATTTTTGTTAACCCAATGGATGTAGCCTTGTCATTATGGAAGGTAGTCTGTTGTCGATATTTTTGTTACTCCAATGAATGGTAGCCTTGTCATTATGGAAAGTAGTCTTTTGTCAAGATTTTTGTTATTCCAATGGATGGTAGCCTTGTCATTATGGAAGGTAGTTTTCTGTCGAGATTTTTGTTATTCCAATGGATGGTAGCCTTGTCATTATGGAAGGTAGTCGGTCGTTGAGATTTCTGTTACTCCAATGGATGGTAGCCTTGTCATTATGGAAGGTAGTCAGTTGTTCATATTTTTGTTACTCCAATGGATGATAGCCTTGTCATTATGGAAGTTAGTCTGTTGTCGAGATTTTTGATACTCCAATGGGTGGTAGCCTTATAATTATTGAAGGTAGTCTGTTGTCGAGATTTTTGTTACTCCAATGGATGGTAGCTTTATCATTATGGAAGGTAGTATGTCGTTGAGATTTCTGTTCTCCAATGGATTGTTACCTTGTTATTATTGAAGGTAGTTTGTTGTTCAGATTTTTGTTACTCCAATGGATTATAGCCTTGTCATTATGAAAGGTAGCCTGTTGTCGAGAATTTTTTATTCCATTGGATGGTAGCCTTGTCATTATGGAAGGTAGTATGTTGTCGAGATATTTGTTATTCCAATGGATGGTTACCTTATCATTATGGAAGGTAGTCTGTTGTCGAGATTTTTGTTATTCCAAAGGATGGTAGCCTTGTCATTATGGAAGGTAGTTTTTTGTCGAGATTTTTGTTACTCCAATGGATGGTAGCCTTGTCATTATGGAAGGTAGTATGTCATTGAGATTTCTGTTACTCCAATGGATTGTAGCCTTTTCATTATGGAAGGTAGTCTGTTGTCGATATTTTCGTTACTCCAATGGATTGTAGCATTTTCATTATGGAAGGTAGTCTGTTGTCGAATTTTTTTTTATTCCATTGGATGCTAGCCTTGTAATTATGGAAGGTAGTCTATTGTCGATATTTTTGTTATTCCAATGGATGGTAGCCTTGTAATTATGGAAGGTAGTCTTTTATCGAGAATTGTGTTACTCCAATGGATGGTAGCCTTGTCATTATGGAAGGTAGTTTTTTGTCGAGATTTTTGTTAACCCAATGGATGATAACCTTGTTATTATGGAAGGTAGTCTTTTGCGAGATTTGTGTTACTCCAATGGATCGTAGCCTTGTCATTATGGAAGGTAGTCAGTCGTTGAGATTTCTGTTACTCCAATGGATGGTAGCCTTGTCATTATGAAAGGTAGTTTGTTGTTCAAATTTTTGTTACTTCAATGAATAATAGCCTTTTCATTATGGAAGGTACTCTATTGTCGAGATTTTGGTTATTCCAATGGATGGTAGCCTTGTCATTATGGAAGGTAGTCTGTTGTCGAGATTTTTGATACTCCAATGGATGGTAGCCTTGTAATTATGGAAGGTGGTCTATTGTCAAGATTTTTGTTAGTCCAATAGATGGTAGCCTTGTCATTATGGAAGGTAGTCTGTTGTCGAAATTTTTTTTATTCCGTTGGATGGTAGCCTTGTCATAATGGAAGGTAGTCTATTGTCGAGATTTTTTTTATTCCAATGGATGGTAACCTTGTCATTATGTAAGGTAGTCTTTTGTAGAGATTTTTATTACTCCAATGGATGGTAGCCTTGTCATTATTGATGGTAGTCTGTTGTCGATATCTTTGTTACTCCAATGGATGATAGCCTTGTCATTATGCAAGGTAGTCTATTGTTCAAATTTTTGTTACTCCATTGGATGGTAGTCTTGTCATCATGGAAGGTATTCTATTGTCGAGATTTTTGTTACTCCAATAGATGGTAGCCTTGTCATTATGGAAGGTAGTCTGTCATTGAGATTTCTGTTACTCCAATGGATTGTAGCCTTGTCATTATGGAAGGTAGTATGATGTTCATATTTTTGTTACTCCAATGGTTGGTAGCCTTGTCATTATGGAAGCTAGTTTGTTGTCGAAAGTTTTTATTATTTCATTGGATGGTAGCCTTGTCATTATGGAAGGTAGTCTGTAGTCGAGATTTTTGTTATTCCAATGGATGGTAACCTTGTCATTATGGAAGGTAGTCTTTTGTCGAGATTTTTTTTACTCCCATGGATGGTAGCCTTGTCATTATGGAATGTAGTCTGTTGTCGATATTTCTGTTACTCCAATGAATGGTAGCCTTGTCATTATGGAAGGTAGTCTGTCGTTGAGATTTCCGTTACTCCAATGGATAGTAGCCTTGTCATTATGGAAGGGAGTTTGTTGTCGAGATTTTTGTTATTCCAATGAATGGTAACCTTGTTATTTTGGAAGGTAGTCTTTTGTCGAGATTTTTGTTACTCCAATGGATGGTAGCCTTGTCATTATTGAAGGTAGTCTGTTTTCAATATCTTTGTTACTCCAAAGGATGATAGCCTTGTCATGATGCAAGGTAGTATATTGTTCAAATTTTTGTTACTTCAATGGATGGTAGCCTTGTCATTATAGAAGGTAGTCTATTGTAAAGATTTTTGTTATTCCAATGGATGGTAGCCTTGTCATTATGAAAGGTAGTTTGTTGTTCAGATTTTTGATACTTCAATGGATGATAGCCTTGTCATTATGGAAGGTACTCTATTGTCGAGATTTTGGTTATTCCCATGGATGGTAGCCTTGTCATTATGGAAGGTAGTCTGTTGTCGAGATTTTTTATACTCCAATGGATGGTAGCCTTGTAATTATGGAAGGTGGTCTGTTGTCGAGATTTATGTTACTCCAATAGATGGTAGCCTTATCATTATAGAAGGTAGTATGTCATTGAGATTTCTGTTACTCCAATGGATTGTAGCCTTTTCATTATGGAAGGTAGTCTGTTGTTCAGATTTTTGTTACTCAATTGGATTGTAGCCTTTTCATTATGGAAGGTAGTCTGTTGTCGAATTCTTTTTTATTCCATTGGATGGTAGCCTTGTAATTATGGAAGGTAGTCTATTGTCGACATTTTTGTTATTCCAATGGATGGTAGCCTTGTAATTATGGAAGGTAGTCTTTTATCGAGAATTGTGTTACTCCAATGGACGGTAGCCTTGTCATTATGGAAGGTAGTCTATCATTGAGATTTATGTTACTCTAATTGATTGTAGCCTTGTCATTACTGAAGGTAGTCTGTTCTTCATATTTTTATTATTCCAATGGATTGTAGCCTTGTCATTATGGAAGGTAGTCTGTTGTCGTGAATTTTTTATTCCATTGGATGGTAGCCTTGTCATTATCGAAGGTAGTCTGTTGTCGATAATTTTGTAACTCCAATGAATCGTAGCCTTGTCATTATGGAAGGTAGTCTTTTGTCGATATTTTTGTTATTCCAATGGATCGTAGCCTTGTCATTATGGAAGGTAGTCGGTCGTTGAGATTTCTGTTACTCCAATGGATGGTAGCCTTGTCATTATGAAAGGTAGTTTGTTGTTCATATTTTTGTTACTTCAATGAATAATAGCCTTTTCATTATGGAAGGTACTCTATTGTCGAGATTTTGGTTATTCCAATGGATGGTAGCCTTGTCATTATGGAAGGTAGTCTTTTGTCGAGATTTTTGATACTCCAATGGATGGTAGCCTTGTAATTATGGAAGGTGGTCTATTGTCAAGATTTTTGTTACTCCAATAGATGGTAGCCTTGTCATTATGGAACGTAGTCTGTCGTTGAGATTTCTGTTACTCCAATGGATGGTAGCATTGTCATTATGGAAGGTAGGCTGTTGTCGAAATTTTTTTTATTCCATTGGATGGTAGCCTTGTCATAATGGAAGGTAGTCTATTGTAGAGATTTTTTTTATTCCAATGGATGGTAACCTTGTCATTATGTAAGGTAGTCTTTTGTAGAGATTTTTATTACTCCAATGGATGGTAGCCTTGTCATTATTGATGGTAGTCTGTTGTCGATATCTTTGTTACTCCAATGGATGATAGCCTTGTCATTATGCAAGGTAGTCTATTGTTCAAATTTTTGTTACTCCAATGGATGGTAGTCTTGTCATCATGGAAGGTATTCTATTGTCGAGATTTTTGTTACTCCAATAGATGGTAGCCTTGTCATTATGGAAGGTAGTCTGTCATTGAGATTTCTGTTACTCCAATGGATTGTAGCCTTGTCATTATGGAAGGTAGTATGATGTTCAGATTTTTGTTACTCCAATGGTTGGTAGCCTTGTCATTATGGAAGCTAGTTTGTTGTTGAAAGTTTTTATTATTTCATTGGATGGTAGCCTTGTCATTATGGAAGGTAGTCTGTAGTCGAGATTTTAGTTATTCCAATGGATGGAAACCTTGTCATTATGGAAGGTAGTCTTTTGTCGAGATTTTTTTTACTCCAATGGATGGTAGCCTTGTCATTATGGAATGTAGTCTGTTGTCGATATTTCTGTTACTCCAATGAATGGTAGCCTTGTCATTATGGAAGGTAGTCTATCGTTGAGATTTCCGTTACTCCAATGGATAGTAGCCTTGTCATTATGGAAGGGAGTTTGTTGTCGAGATTTTTGTTATTCCAATGAATGGTAACCTTGTTATTTTGGAAGGAAGTCTTTTGTCGAGATTTTTGTTACTCCAATGGATGGTAGCCTTGTCATTATTGAAGGTAGTCTGTTTTCAATATCTTTGTTACTCCAAAGGATGATAGCCTTGTCATGATGCAAGGTAGTATATTGTTCAAATTTTTGTTACTTCAATGGATGGTAGCCTTGTCATTATAGAAGGTAGTCTATTGTAAAGATTTTTGTTATTCCAATGGATGGTAGCCTTGTCATTATGAAAGGTAGTCTGTTGTTCAGATTTTTGATACTTCAATGGATGATAGCCTTGTCATTATGGAAGGTACTCTATTGTCGAGATTTTGGTTATTCCCATGGATGGAGGCCTTGTCATTATGGAAGGTAGTTTGTTGTCGAGATTTTTTATACTCCAATGGATGGTAGCCTTGTAATTATGGAAGGTGGTCTGTTGTCGAGATTTATGTTACTCCAATAGATGGTAGCCTTATCATTATAGAAGGTAGTATGTCATTGAGATTTCTGTTACTCCAATGGATTGTAGCCTTTTCATTATGGAAGGTAGTCTGTTGTTCAGATTTTTGTTACTCAATTGGATTGTAGCCTTTTCATTATGGAAGGTAGTCTGTTGTCGAATTCTTTTTTATTCCATTGGATGGTAGCCTTGTAATTATGGAAGGTAGTCTATTGTCGACATTTTTGTTATTCCAATGGATGGTAGCCTTGTAATTATGGAAGGTAGTCTTTTATCGAGAATTGTGTTACTCCAATGGACGGTAGCCTTATCATTATGGAAGGTAGTCTATCGTTGAGATTTATGTTACTCTAATTAATTGTAGCCTTGTCATTACTGAAGGTAGTCTGTTCTTCATATTTTTGTTATTCCAATGGATTGTAGCCTTGTCATTATGGAAGGTAGTCTGTTGTCGTGAATTTTTTATTCCATTGGATGGTAGCCTTGTCATTATCGAAGGTAGTCTGTTATCGATAATTTTGTTACTCCAATGAATCGTAGCCTTGTCATTATGGAAGGTAGTCTTTTGTCGATATTTTTGTTATTCCAATGGATCGTAGCCTTGTCATTATGGAAGGTAGTCGGTCGTTGAGATTTCTGTTACTCTAATGGATGGTAGCCTTGTCATTATGAAAGGTAGTTTGTTGTTCATATTTTTGTTACTTCAATGAATAATAGCCTTTTCATTATGGAAGGTACTCTATTGTCGAGATTTTGGTTATTCCAATGGATGGTAGCCTTGTCATTATGGAAGGTAGTCTTTTGTCGAGATTTTTGATACTCCAATGGATGGTAGCCTTGTAATTATGGAAGGTGGTCTATTGTCAAGATTTTTGTTACTCCAATAGATGGTAGCCTTGTCATTATGGAACGTAGTCTGTCGTTGAGATTTCTGTTACTCCAATGGATGGTAGCATTGTCATTATGGAAGGTAGTCTGTTGTCGAAATTTTTTTTATTCCATTGGATGGTAGCCTTGTCATAATGGAAGGTAGTCTATTGTAGAGATTTTTTTTATTCCAATGGATGGTAACCTTGTCATTATGTAAGGTAGTCTTTTGTAGAGATTTTTATTACTCCAATGGATGGTAGCCTTGTCATTATTGATGGTAGTCTGTTGTCGATATCTTTGTTACTCCAATGGATGATAGCCTTGTCATTATGCAAGGTAGTTTATTGTTCAAATTTTTGTTACGGCAATGGATGGTAGTCTTGTCATCATGGAAGGTATTCTATTGTCGAGATTTTTGTTACTCCAATAGATGGTAGCCTTGTCATTATGGAAGGTAGTCTGTCATTGAGATTTCTGTTACTCCAATGGATTGTAGCCTTGTCATTATGGAAGGTAGTATGATGTTCAGATTTTTGTTACTCCAATGGTTGGTAGCCTTGTCATTATGGAAGCTAGTTTGTTGTTGAAAGTTTTTATTCTTTCATTGGATGGTAGCCTTGTCATTATGGAAGGTAGTCTGTAGTCGAGATTTTAGTTATTCCAATGGATGGAAACCTTGTCATTATGGAAGGTAGTCTTTTGTCGAGATTTTTTTTACTCCAATGGATGGTAGCCTTGTCATTATGGAATGTAGTCTGTTGTCGATATTTCTGTTACTCCAATGAATGGTAGCCTTGTCATTATGGAAGGTAGTCTGTCGTTGAGATTTCCGTTACTCCAATGGATAGTAGCCTTGTCATTATGGAAGGGAGTTTGTTGTCGAGATTTTTGTTATTCCAATGAATGGTAACCTTGTTATTTTGGAAGGTAGTCTTTTGTCGAGATTTTTGTTACTCCAATGGATGGTAGCCTTGTCATTATTGAAGGTAGTTTGTTTTCAATATCTTTGTTACTCCAAAGGATGATAGCCTTGTCATGATGCAAGGTAGTATATTGTTCAAATTTTTGTTACTTCAATGGATGGTAGCCTTGTCATTATAGAAGGTAGTCTATTGTAAAGATTTTTGTTATTCCAATGGATGGTAGCCTTGTCATTATGAAAGGTAGTTTGTTGTTCAGATTTTTGATACTTCAATGGATGATAGCCTTGTCATTATGGAAGGTACTCTATTGTCGAGATTTTGGTTATTCCCATGGATGGTAGCCTTGTCATTATGGAAGGTAGTCTGTTGTCGAGATTTTTTATACTCCAATGGATGGTAGCCTTGTAATTATGGAAGGTGGTCTGTTGTCGAGATTTATGTTACTCCAATAGATGGTAGCCTTATCATTATAGAAGGTAGTATGTCATTGAGATTTCTGTTACTCCAATGGATTGTAGCCTTTTCATTATGGAAGGTAGTCTGTTGTTCAGATTTTTGTTACTCAATTGGATTGTAGCCTTTTCATTATGGAAGGTCGTCTGTTGTCGAATTCTTTTTTATTCCATTGGATGGTAGCCTTGTAATTATGGAAGGTAGTCTATTGTCGACATTTTTGTTATTCCAATGGATGGTAGCCTTGTAATTATGGAAGGTAGTCTTTTATCGAGAATTGTGTTACTCCAATGGACGGTAGCCTTGTCATTATGGAAGGTAGTCTATCGTTGAGATTTATGTTACTCTAATTGATTGTAGCCTTGTCATTACTGAAGGTAGTCTGTTCTTCATATTTTTATTATTCCAATGGATTGTAGCCTTGTCATTATGGAAGGTAGTCTGTTGTCGTGAATTTTTTATTCCATTGGATGGTAGCCTTGTCATTATCGAAGGTAGTCTGTTGTCGATAATTTTGTAACTCCAATGAATCGTAGCCTTGTCATTATGGAAGGTAGTCTTTTGTCGATATTTTTGTTATTCCAATGGATCGTAGCCTTGTCATTATGGAAGGTAGTTTTTTGTCGAGATTTTTGTTAAACCAATGGATGATAACCTTGTTATTATGGAAGGTAGTCTTTTGTCGAGATTTGTGTTACTCCAATGGATCGTAGCCTTGTCATTATGGAAGGTAGTCGGTCGTTGAGATTTCTGTTACTCCAATGGATGGTAGCCTTGTCATTATGAAAGGTAGTCTGTTGTTCAGATTTTTTTTACTTCAATGGATGATAGCCTTGTCATTATGGAAGGTACTCTATTATCGAGATTTTGGTTATTCCAATGGATGGTAGCCTTGTCATTATGGAAGGTGGTCTGTTGTCAAGATTTTTGTTACTCCAATAGATGGTAGCCTTGTCATTATGGAATGTAGTCTGTCGTTGAGATTTCTGTTACTCCAATGGATGGTAGCCTTGTCATTATGTAAGGTAGTCTGTTGTCAAAATTTTTTTTATTCCATTGGATGGTAGCCTTGTCATTCTGGAAGGTAGTCTATTGTCGAGATTTTTGTTATTCCAATGGATGGTAACCTTGTCATTATGTAAGGTAGTCTTTTGTAGAGATTTTCATTACTCCAATGGATGGTAGCCTTGTCATTATTGATGGTAGTCTGTTATCGATATCTCTGTTACTCCAATGGATGTTAGCCTTGTCATTATGCAAGGTAGTCTATTGTTCAAATTTTCGTTACTCCAATGGATGGTAGTCTTGTCATCATGGAAGGTATTCTATTGTCGAGATTTTTGTTACTCCAATAGATGGTAGCCTTGTCATTATGGAAGGTAGTCTTTCGTTGAGATTTCTGTTACTCCAATGGATTATAGCCTTGTCATTATGGAAGGTAGTATGATGTTCAGATTTTTGTTACTCCAATGGTTGGTAGCCTTGTCATTATGGAAGGTATTTTGTTGTCGAAAGTTTTTATTATTTCATTGGATGGTAGCCTTGTCATTATGGAAGGTAGTCTGTAGTCGAGATTTTTGTTATTCCAATGGATGGTAACCTTGTCATCATGGAAGGTAGTCTTTTGTCGAGATTTTTGTTACTCCAATGGATGGTAGCCTTGTCATTATGGAATGTAGTCTGTTGTGGATATTTATGTTACTCCAATGAATGGTAGCCTTGTCATTATGGAAGGTAGTCTGTTGTTGAGATTTCCGTTACTCCAATGGATAGTAGCCTTGTCATTATGGAAGGGAGTTTGTTGTCGAGATTTTTGTTATTCCAATGAATGGTAACCTTGTTATTTTGGAAGGAAGTCATTTGTCGAGATTTTTCATACTCCAATGGATGGTAGCCTTGTCATTATTGAAGGTAGTCTGTTTTCAATATCTTTGTTACTCCAATGGATGATAGCCTTGTCATTATGCAAGGTAGTATATTGTTCAAATTTTTGTTACTCCAATGGATGGTAGCCTTGTCATTATAGAAGGTAGTCTATTGTCAAGATTTTTGTTATTCCAATGGATGGTAGACTTGTCATTATGGAAGGTAGTCGGTCATTGAGATTTCTGTTACTCCAATGGATGCTAGCCTTGTCATTATGAAAGGTAGTCTGTTGTTCAGATTTTTGTTACTTCAATGGATGATTGCCTTGTCATTATGGAAGGTACTCTATTGTCGAGATTTTGGTTATTCCCATGGATGGTAGCCTTGTCATTATGGAAGGTAGTCTGTTGTCGAGATTTTTTATACTCCAATGGATGGTAGCCTTGTAATTATGGAAGGTGGTCTGTTGTCGAGATTTTTGTTACTCCAATAGATGGTAGCCTAGTCATTATGGAAGGTAGTATGTCATTGAGACTTCTGTTACTCCAATGGATTGTAGCCTTTTCATTATGGAAGGTAGTCTGTTGTTCAGATTTTTGTTACTCCAATGGATTGTAGCCTTTTCATTATGGAAGGTAGTCTGTTGTCGATTTTTTTTTATTCCATTGGATGGTAGCCTTGTAATTATGGAAGGTAGTGTATTGTCGAGATTTTTGTTATTCCAATGGATGGTAGCCTTGTAATTATGTAAGGTAGTCTTTTGTAGAGATTTTTATTACTCCAATGGATGGTAGCCTTGTCATTATTGATGGTAGTTTGTTGTCGATATCTCTGTTACTCCAATGGATGATAGCCTTGTCATTATGCAAGGTAGTCTATTGTTCAAATTTTTGTTACTCCAATGGATGGTAGTCTTGTCATCATGGAAGGTATTCTATTGTCGAGATTTTTGTTATTCCAATAGATGGTAGCCTTTTTCATTATGGAAGGTAGTCTATCATTGAGACTTCTATTACTCCAATGGATTATAGCCTTGTCATTATGGAAGGTAATTTGTCATTGAGTCTTCTGTTACTCCAATGAATGGTATCCTTGTTAGAATGGAAGGTATTCTATTGTCGAGATTCTCGTTATTCCAATGGATGGTAGCCTTGTCATTATGGAATGTAGTCCGTTGTCGAGATTTTTGTTATTCCAATGGATGGTAGCCTTGTAATTATGAAATGTAGTCTTTTGTAGAGATTTTTATTACTCCAATGGATTGTAGCCTTGTCATTATTGAAGGTAGTCTGTTGTCGAGATTTTTGTTACCCCAATGGATGATAGCCTTGTCATTATGCAAGGTAGTCTGTTGTTCAGATTTCTGTTACTCCAATGGATGGTATCCTTGTCATAATGGTTGGTATTCTATTGTCAAGATTCTTGTTATTCCAATGGATGGTATCCTTGTCATTATGGAAGGTAGTCGATCGTTGAGATTTCTGTTACTCAAATGGATGGTAGCCTTATCATTCTGAAAGGTAGTCTGTTGTTCATATTTTTGTTACTTCAATGGATGATAGCCTTGTCATTATGGAAGGTACTCTATTGTCGAGATTTTGGTTTTTCCAATTGATGGTAGGCTTGTCATTATGGAAGGTAGTCTGTTGTCGAGATTTTTTATACTCCAATGGATGGTAGCCTTGTAATTATGGAAGGTAGTCTGTAGTCGAGATTTTTGTTATTCCAATGGATGGTAACCTTGTCATCATGGAAGGTAGTCTTTTGTCGAGATTTTTGTTACTCCAATGGATGGTAGCCTTGTCATTATGGAATGTAGTCTGTTGTCGATATTTATGTTACTCCAATGAATGGTAGCCTTGTCATTATGGAAGGTAGTCTGTTGTTGAGATTTCCGTTACTCCAATGGATAGTAGCCTTGTCATTATGGAAGGGAGTTTGTTGTCGAGATTTTTGTTATTCCAATGAATGGTAACCTTGTTATTTTGGAAGGAAGTCATTTGTCGAGATTTTTCATACTCCAATGGATGGTAGCCTTGTCATTATTGAAGGTAGTCTGTTTTCAATATCTTTGTTACTCCAATGGATGATAGCCTTGTCATTATGCAAGGTAGTATATTGTTCAAATTTTTGTTACTCCAATGGATGGTAGCCTTGTCATTATAGAAGGTAGTCTATTGTCAAGATTTTTGTTATTCCAATGGATGGTAGACTTGTCATTATGGAAGGTAGTCGGTCATTGAGATTTCTGTTACTCCAATGGATGCTAGCCTTGTCATTATGAAAGGTAGTCTGTTGTTCAGATTTTTGTTACTTCAATGGATGATTGCCTTGTCATTATGGAAGGTACTCTATTGTCGAGATTTTGGTTATTCCCATGGATGGTAGCCTTGTCATTATGGAAGGTAGTCTGTTGTCGAGATTTTTTATACTCCAATGGATGGTAGCCTTGTAATTATGGAAGGTGGTCTGTTGTCGAGATTTCTGTTACTCCAATAGATGGTAGCCTAGTCATTATGGAAGGTAGTATGTCATTGAGACTTCTGTTACTCCAATGGATTGTAGCCTTTTCATTATGGAAGGTAGTCTGTTGTTCAGATTTTTGTTACTCCAATGGATTGTAGCCTTTTCATTATGGAAGGTAGTCTGTTGTCGATTTTTTTTTATTCCATTGGATGGTAGCCTTGTAATTATGGAAGGTAGTCTATTGTCGAGATTTTTGTTATTCCAATGGATGGTAGCCTTGTAATTATGTAAGGTAGTCTTTTGTAGAGATTTTTATTACTCCAATGGATGGTAGCCTTGTCATTATTGATGGTAGTTTGTTGTCGATATCTCTGTTACTCCAATGGATGATAGCCTTGTCATTATGCAAGGTAGTCTATTGTTCAAATTTTTGTTACTCCAATGGATGGTAGTCTTGTCATCATGGAAGGTATTCTATTGTCGAGATTTTTGTTATTCCAATAGATGGTAGCCTTTTTCATTATGGAAGGTAGTCTATCATTGAGACTTCTATTACTCCAATGGATTATAGCCTTGTCATTATGGAAGGTAATTTGTCATTGAGTCTTCTGTTACTCCAATGAATGGTATCCTTGTTAGAATGGAAGGTATTCTATTGTCGAGATTCTCGTTATTCCAATGGATGGTAGCCTTGTCATTATGGAATGTAGTCCGTTGTCGAGATTTTTGTTATTCCAATGGATGGTAGCCTTGTAATTATGAAATGTAGTCTTTTGTAGAGATTTTTATTACTCCAATGGATTGTAGCCTTGTCATTATTGAAGGTAGTCTGTTGTCGAGATTTTTGTTACCCCAATGGATGATAGCCTTGTCATTATGCAAGGTAGTCTGTTGTTCAGATTTCTGTTACTCCAATGGATGGTATCCTTGTCATAATGGTTGGTATTCTATTGTCAAGATTCTTGTTATTCCAATGGATGGTATCCTTGTCATTATGGAAGGTAGTCGATCGTTGAGATTTCTGTTACTCAAATGGATGGTAGCCTTATCATTCTGAAAGGTAGTCTGTTGTTCATATTTTTGTTACTTCAATGGATGATAGCCTTGTCATTATGGAAGGTACTCTATTGTCGAGATTTTGGTTTTTCCAATTGATGGTAGGCTTGTCATTATGGAAGGTAGTCTGTTGTCGAGATTTTTTATACTCCAATGGATGGTAGCCTTGTAATTATGGAAGGTAGTCTGTAGTCGAGATTTTTGTTATTCCAATGGATGGTAACCTTGTCATCATGGAAGGTAGTCTTTTGTCGAGATTTTTGTTACTCCAATGGATGGTAGCCTTGTCATTATGGAATGTAGTCTGTTGTCGATATTTATGTTACTCCAATGAATGGTAGCCTTGTCATTATGGAAGGTAGTCTGTTGTTGAGATTTCCGTTACTCCAATGGATAGTAGCCTTGTCATTATGGAAGGGAGTTTGTTGTCGAGATTTTTGTTATTCCAATGAATGGTAACCTTGATATTTTGGAAGGAAGTCTTTTGTCGAGATTTTTGATACTCCAATGGATGGTAGCCTTGTCATTATTGAAGGTAGTCTGTTTTCAATATCTTTGTTACTCTAATGGATGATAGCCTTGTCATTATGCAAGGTAGTATATTGTTCAAATTTTTGTTACTCCAATGGATGGTAGCCTTGTCATTATAGAAGGTAGTCTATTGTCAAGATTTTTGTTATTCCAATGGATGGTAGACTTGTCATTATGGAAGGTAGTCGGTCATTGAGATTTCTGTTACTCCAATGGATGCTAGCCTTGTCATTATGAAAGGTAGTCTATTGTTCAGATTTTTGTTACTTCAATGGATGATTGCCTTGTCATTATGGAAGGTACTATATTGTCGAGATTTTGGTTATTCCCATGGATGGTAGCCTTGTCATTATGGAAGGTAGTTTGTTGTCGAGATTTTTTATACTCCAATGGATGGTAGCCTTGTAATTATGGAAGGTGGTCTGTTGTCGAGATTTCTGTTACTCCAATAGATGGTAGCCTAGTCATTATGGAAGATAGTATGTCATTGAGATTTCTGTTACTCCAATGGATTGTAGCCTTTTCATTATGGAAGGTAGTCTGTTGTCGATTTTTTTTATTCCATTGGATGGTAGCCTTGTAATTATGGAAGGTAGTCTATTGTCGAGATTTTTGTTATTCCAATGGATGTTAGCCTTGTAATTATGTAAGGTAGTCTTTTGTAGAGTTTTTTATTACTCCAATGGATGGTAGCCTTGTCATTATTGATGGTAGTTTGTTGTCGATATCTCTGTTACTCCAATGGATGATAGCCTTGTCATTATGCAAGGTAGTCTATTGTTCAAATTTTTGTTACTCCAATGGATGGTAGTCTTGTCATCATGGAAGGTATTCTATTGTCGAGATTTTTGTTACTCCAATAGATGGTAGCCTTTTTCATTATGGAAGGTAGTCTATCGTTGAGATTTCTATTACTCCAATGGATTATAGCCTTGTCATTATGGAAGGTAATTTGTCATTGAGTCTTCTGTTACTCCAATGAATGGTATCCTTGTCAGAATGGAAGGTATTCTATTGTCGAGATTCTCGTTATTCCAATGGATGGTAGCCTTGTCATTATGGAAGGTAGTCCGTTGTCGAGATTTTTGTTATTCCAATGGATGGTAGCCTTGTAATTATGAAAGGTAGTCTTTTGTAGAGATTTTTATTACTCCAATGGATTGTAGCCTTGTCATTATTGAAGGTAGTCTGTTGTCGAGATTTTTGTTACCCCAATGGATGATAGCCTTGTCATTATGCAAGGTAGTCTGTTGTTCAGATTTTTGTTACTCCAATGGATGGTATCCTTGTCATAATGGTTGGTATTCTATTGTCAAGATTCTTGTTATTCCAATGGATGGTATCCTTGTCATTATGGAAGGTAGTCGATCATTGAGATTTCTGTTACTCAAATGGATGGTAGCCTTATCATTCTAAAAGGTAGTCTGTTGTTCATATTTTTGTTACTTCAATGGATGATAGCCTTGTCATTATGGAAGGTACTCTATTGTCGAGATTTTGGTTTTTCCAATTGATGGTAGGCTTGTCATTATTGAAGGTAGTCTGTTGTCGAGATTTTTTATACTCCAATGGATGGTAGCCTTGTAATTATGGACGGTAGTCTGTTGTCGAGATTTTTGTTACTCCAATATATGGTAGCCTTGTCATTATGGAAGGTAGTTTTTTGTTGAAATTTTATTTATTCCATTTGATGGTAGCATTGTCATTATTGAAGGTAGTCTGTTTTCAATATCTTTTCTACTCCAATGGATGATAGCCTTGTCATTATACAAGGTAGTCTGTTGTTCAAATTTTTGTTACTCCAATGGATGGTAGCCTTGTCATTATAGAAGGTAGTCTTTTGTCAAGATTTTTGTTATTCCAATGGATGGTAGCCTTGTCATTATGGAAGGTAGTCTGTCGTTGAGATTTCGGTTACTCCAATGGATGCTAGCCTTGTCATTATGAAAGGTAGTATGTTGTTCAGATTTTTGTTACTTCAATGGATGATAGCCTTATCATTATGGAAGGTACGCTATTGTCTAGATTTTGGTTATTCCAATGGATGGTAGCCTTGTAAATTTGGAAGGTAGTCTGTTGTCGAGATTTTTGATACTCCAATGGATGGTAGCCTTGTAATTATGGAAGGTGGTATGTTGTCGAGATTTTTGTTACTCCAATAGATGGTATCCTTGTCATTATGGAAGGTAGTCTGTCGTTGAGATTTTTGTTACTCTAAAGGATTAAAGCCTTGTCATTATGGAATATAGTCTGTTGTTCAGATTTTTGTCACTCCAATGGATTGTAGCCTTGTCATTATGGAAGGTAGTCTGTTGTCGAATTTTTTTTATTCCATTGGATGGTAGCCTTGTAATTATGGAAGGTAGTCTATTGTCGAGATTTTTGTTATTCCAATTGATGGTAGCCTTGTAATTATGGAAGGTAGTCTTTAGTAGATATTTTCATTACTCCAATGGATGGTGGCCTTGTCATTATTGAAGGTAGTCTGTTGTCGATATCTTTGTTACTCCAATGGATGATAGCCTTGTCATTATGCAAGGTAGTCTGTTGTTCAGATTTTTGTTACTCCAATGGATGGTAACCTTGTCATAATGGAAGGTAGTTTGTTGTCGAGATACTTGTTATTCCAATGGATGGTAGCCTTATCATTATGGAAGGCAGTCGGTCGTTGAGATTTCTGTTACTCAAATGGATTGTAGCCTTGTCATTATGGAAGGTAGTTTGTTGTTCAGATTTTTGTTACTCCAATGGATGGTAGCCTATTCATTATGGAAGGTAGTCTGTTGTCGAGATTTTTTATACTCCAATGGATGGTAGCCTTGTAATTATGGAAGGTAGTCTGTTGTCGAGATTTTTGTTACTCCAATAGATGGTAGCCTTGTCATTATGGAAGGTAATCTGTCATTGAGTCTTCTGTTACTCCAATGGATTGTAGCCTTGTCATTATGGAAGGTAGTCTATTGTTCAGATTTTTGTTACTCCAATGGATGGTAGCCTTGTAATTATGGAAGGTAGTTGGTTGTTGAAATTTTCTTTATTCCATTGGATGGTAGCATTGTCATTATGGAAGGTAGTCTGTTGTCGAGATTTTTGTTATTCCAATGGATGTTAACCTTGTCATTATGGAAGGTAGCCTTTTGTCGAGATTTTTGTTACTCCAAGGCATGGTAGCCTTGTCATTTTTGAAGGTAGTCTGTTGTCGATATCTCTGTTACTCCAATGGATGATAGCTTTGTCATTATGTAAGGTAGTCTAATCTTAAGATTTTTGTTACTCCAATGGATGGTAGCCTTGTCATTATGGAAGGTAGTCTATTGTTGACATTTTTGTTATTCCAAAGGATGGTAGACTTGTCATTATGGAAGGTACTCGGTCGTTGATATTTTTGTTACTCCAATGGATGGTAGCCTTGTCATTATGAAAGGTAGTATGTTGTTCAGATTTTTGTTACTTCAATGGATGATAGCCTTATCATTATGGAAGGTACGCTATTGTCTAGATTTTGGTTATTCCAATTGATGTAGCCTTGTAAATTTGGAAGGTAGTCTGTTGTCGAGATTTTTGATACTCCAATGGATGGTAGCCTTGTAATTATGGAAGGTGGTATGTTGTCGAGATTTTTGTTACTCCAATAGATGGTATCCTTGTCATTATGGAAGGTAGTCTGTCGTTGAGATTTTTGTTACTCTAAAGGATTAAAGCCTTGTCATTATGGAATATAGTCTGTTGTTCAGATTTTTGTCACTCCAATGGATTGTAGCCTTGTCATTATGGAAGGTAGTCTGTTGTCGAATTTTTTTTATTCCATTGGATGGTAGCCTTGTAATTATGGAAGGTAGTCTATTGTCGAGATTTTTGTTATTCCAATTGATGGTAGCCTTGTAATTATGGAAGGTAGTCTTTAGTAGATATTTTCATTACTCCAATGGATGGTGGCCTTGTCATTATTGAAGGTAGTCTGTTGTCGATATCTTTGTTACTCCAATGGATGATAGCCTTGTCATTATGCAAGGTAGTCTGTTGTTCAGATTTTTGTTACTCCAATGGATGGTAACCTTGTCATAATGGAAGGTAGTCTGTTGTCGAGATACTTGTTATTCCAATGGATGGTAGCCTTATCATTATGGAAGGCAGTCGGTCGTTGAGATTTCTGTTACTCAAATGGATTGTAGCCTTGTCATTATGGAAGGTAGTCTGTTGTTCAGATTTTTGTTACTCCAATGGATGGTAGCCTATTCATTATGGAAGGTAGTCTGTTGTCGAGATTTTTTATACTCCAATGGATGGTAGCCTTGTAATTATGGAAGGTAGTCTGTTGTCGAGATTTTTGTTACTCCAATAGATGGTAGCCTTGTCATTATGGAAGGTAATCTGTCATTGAGTCTTCTGTTACTCCAATGGATTGTAGCCTTGTCATTATGGAAGGTAGTCTATTGTTCAGATTTTTGTTACTCCAATGGATGGTAGCCTTGTAATTATGGAAGGTAGTTGGTTGTTGAAATTTTCTTTATTCCATTGGATGGTAGCATTGTCATTATGGAAGGTAGTCTGTTGTCGAGATTTTTGTTATTCCAATGGATGTTAACCTTGTCATTATGGAAGGTAGCCTTTTGTCGAGATTTTTGTTACTCCAAGGCATGGTAGCCTTGTCATTTTTGAAGGTAGTCTGTTGTCGATATCTCTGTTACTCCAATGGATGGTAGCCTTGTCATTATGGAAGGTAGTTTATTGTTGACATTTTTGTTATTCCAAAGGATGGTAGACTTGTCATTATGGAAGGTAGTCGGTCGTTGATATTTTTGTTACTCCAATGGATGGTAGCCTTGTCATTATGGAAGGTAGTCTGTTGTTCAGATATTTGTTACTCCAATGGATAATAGCCTTGTCATTATGGAAGGTACTGTATAGTCGAGATTTTGGTTGTTCCAATGGATGGTAGCCTAGTCATTATGGATGGTAGTCGGTTGTCGAGTTTTTTGATACTCCAATTGATGGTAGCCTTGTAATTATGGAAGGTAGTTTGTTGTCGAGATACTTGTTATTCCAATGGATGGTAGCCTTGTCATTATGGAAGGTAGTCGGTCGTTGAGATTTCTATTGCTCAAATGGATTGTAGCCTTGACATTATGGAAGGTAGTCTGTTGTTCAGATTTTTGTTACTCCAATGAATGGTATCCTAGTCATTATGGAAGGTAGTCTGTTGTCGAGATTTTTTATACTCCAATGGATGGTAGCCTTGTAATTATGGAAGGTATTCTGTTGTCGAGATTTTTGTTACTCAAATAGATGGTAGCCTTGTCATTATGGAAGGTAATCTGTCATTGAGTCTTCTGTTACTCCAATGGATTGTAGCCTTGTCATCCTGGAAGGTAGTCTGTTTATCAGATTTTTGTTACTCCAATGGATGGTATCCTTGTAATTATGGAAGGTATTTGGTTATTGAAAATATCTTTATTCCATTGGATGGTAGCATTGTCATTATGGAAGGTAGTCTGTTGTCGAGATTTTTGTTATTCCAATGGATGGTAACCTTGTCATTATGGAAGGTAGCCTTTTGTCGAGATTTTTATTACTCCAAGGCACGGTAGCCTTGTCATTTTTGAAGGTAGTCTATTGTTGATATCTTTGTTACTCCAATGGATGATATCTTTGTCATTATGTAAGGTAGTCTAATCTTAAGATTTTTTTTACTCCAATGGATGGTATCCTTGTCATTATGGAAGGTAGTCTATTTTCGAGATTTTTGTTATTCCAATGGATGGTAGCCTTGTCATTATGGAAGGTAGTCGATCGTTGAGTTTTCTGTTACTCTAATGGATGGTAGCCTTGTCCTTATGGAAGGTAGTCTGTTGTTCAAATTTTTGTTACTCCAATGGACTGTAGCCTTGTCATTATGGAAGGTAGTCTGTTGTCAAAAATTTTTTTATTCCATTGGATGGTAGCCTTGTAATTATGTAAGGTAGTCAATTGTCGAGATTTTTGTTACTCCAATGGATGGTAGCCTTGTAATTATGGAAGGTAGTCTTTTGTAGATATTTTTATTACTCCATTGGATGGTAGCCTTGTCATTATTGAAGGTAGTCTGTTGTCGATATCTCTGTTATTCCAATGGATGATAGCCTTGTCATTATGCAAGGTAGTCTGTTGTTCAGATTTTTATTACTCCAATGAATGGTAGCCTTGTCATAATGGAAGGTATTCTATTGTCGAGATTATTGTTATTCCAATGGATGGTAGCCTTGTCGTTATGGAAGGTAGTTGGTCGTTGAGATTTCTGTTACTCAAATGGATTGTAGCCATGTCATTATGAAAGGTAGTCTGTTGTTCATATTTTCGTTACTCCAATGAATGGTAGCCTAGTCATTATGGAAGGTAGTCTGTTGTCGAGATTTTTTATACTCCAATGGATGGTAGCCTTGTAATTATGGAAGGTAGTCTGTTGTCGAGATTTTTGTTACTCCAATAGATGGTAGCCTTGTCATTATGGAAGGTAATCTGTCATTAGTCTTCTGTTACTCCAATGGATTGTAGCCTTGTCATCATGGAAGGTAGACTGTTTATCAGATTTTTGTTACTCCAATGGATGGTAGCCTTGTAATTATGGAAGGTAGTTGGTTGTTGAAATTTTCTTTATTCCATTGGATGGTAGCATTGTCATTATGGAAGGTAGTCTATTGTCGAGATTTTTGTTATTCCAATGGATGGTAACCTTCTCATTATGGAAGGTAGCCTTTTGTCGAGATTTTTGTTACTCCAAGGCATGGTAGCCTTCTCATTTTTGAAGGTAGTCTGTTGTCGATATCTCTGTTACTCCAATGGATGATAGCTTTGTCATTATGTAAGGTAGTCTAATCTTAAGATTTTTGTTACTCCAATGGATGGTAGCCTTGTCATTATGGAAGGTAGTCTATTATTGAAATTTTTGTTATTCCAAAGGATGGTAGACTTGTCATTATGGAAGGTAGTCGGTCGTTGATATTTTTGTTACTCCAATGGATGGTAGCCTTGTCATTTTGGAAGGTAGTATGTTATTCAGATATTTGTTACTCCAATGGATAATAGCCTTGTCATTATGGAAGGTACTGTATAGTCGAGATTTTGGTTGTTCTAATGGATGGTAGCCTAGTCATTATGGATGGTAGTTGGTTGTCGAGTTTTTTGATACTCCAATGGATGGTAGCCTTGTAATTATGGAAGGTAGTTTGTTGTCGAGATACTTGTTATTCCAATGGATGGTAGCCTTGTCATTATGGAAGGTAGTCGGTCGTTGAGATTTCTATTGCTCAAATGGATTGTAGCCTTGACATTATGGAAGGTAGTCTGTTGTTCAAATTTTTGTTACTCCAATGGATGGTAGCCTATTCATTATGGAAGGTAGTCTGTTGTCGAGATTTTTTATACTCCAATGGATGGTAGCCTTGTAATTATGGAAGGTATTCTGTTGTCGAGATTTTTGTTACTCAAATATATGGTAGCCTTGTCATTATGGAAGGTAATCTGTCATTGAGTCTTCTGTTACTCCAATGGATTGTAGCCTTGTCATCCTGGAATGTAGTCTGTTTATCAGATTTTTGTTACTCCAATGGATGGTAGCCTTGTAATTATGGAAGGTAGTTTGTTATTGAAAATATCTTTATTCCATTGGATGGTAGCATTGTCATTATGGAAGGTAATCTGTTGTCGAGATTTTTGTTATTCCAATGGATGGTAACCTTGTCATTATGGAAGGTAGCCTTTTGTTCGAGATTTTTATTACTCCAAGGCACGGTAGCCTTGTCATTTTTGAAGGTAGTCTATTGTCGATATCTCTGTTACTCCAATGGATGATAGCTTTGTCATTATGTAAGGTAGTCTAATCTTAAGATTTTTTTTACTCCAATGGATGGTAGCCTTGTCATTATGGAAGGTAGTCTATTGTCGACATTTTTGTTATTCCAATGGATGGTAGACTTGTCATTATGGAAGGTAGTCGGTCGTTGATATTTCTGTTACTCCAATTGATGGTAGACTTGTCATTATGGAAGGTAGTCTGTTGTTCAAATTTTTGTTACTCCAATGGACTGTAGCCTTGTCATTATGGAAGGTACTGTATAGTCGAGAATTTGGTTATTCCAATGGATGGTAGCCTAGTCATTATGGAAGGTAGTCTGTTGTCGAGTTTTTTGATACTCCAATGGATGGTAGCCTTGTAATTATGGAAGGTAGTTTGTTGTCGAGATACTTGTTATTCCAATGGATGGTAGCCTTGTCATTATGGAAGGTAGTTGGTCGTTGAGATTTCTGTTACTCAAATGGATTGTAGCCTTGACATTATGGAAGGTAGTCTGTTGTTCAGATTTTTGTTACACCAATGAATGGTAGCCTAGTCATTATGGAAGGTAGTCTGTTGTCGAGATTTTTTATACTCCAATGGATGGTAGCCTTGTAATTATGGAAGGTATTCTGTTGTCGAGATTTTTGTTACTCAAATAGATGGTAGCCTTGTCATTATGGAAGGTAATCTGTCATTGAGTCTTCTGTTACTCCAATGGATTGTATCCTTGTCATTATGGAAGGTAGTCTGTTGTTCAGATTTTTCTCACTCTAATGGATGGTGGCCTTGTAATTATGGAAAGTAGTTGGTTGTCGAGATTTTTGTTATTCCAATGGATGGTAACCTTGTCATTATGGAAGGTAGCCTTTTGTCGAGATTTTTATTATTTCAAGGCATGGTAGCCTTGTCATTTTTGAAGGTAGTCTATTGTTGATATCTCTGTTACTCCAATGGATGATAGCTTTGTCATTATGTAAGGTAGTCTAATCTTAAGATTTTTTTACTCCAATGGATGGTATCCTTGTCATTATGGAAGGTAGTCTATTGTCGAGATTTTTGTTATTCCAATGGATGGTAGCCTTGTCATTATGGAAGGTAGTCGATCGTTGAGATTTTTGTTACTCTAATGGATGGTAGCCTTGTCATTATGGAAGGTAGTGTGTTGTTCAAATTTTTGTTACTCCATTGGACTGTAGCCTTGTCATTATGGAAGGTAGTCTGTTGTCAAAAAAAATTTTATTCCATTGGATGGTACCCTTGTAATTATGGAAGGTAGTGTTTTGTAGATATTTTTATTACTCCAATGGATAGTAGCCTTGTCATTATTGAAGGTAGTCTGTTGGCGATATCTCCGTTACTCCAATGGATGATAGCCTTGTCATTATGCAAGGTAGTCTGTTGTTCAGATTTTTATTACTCCAATGGATGGTAGCCGTGTCATAATGGAAGGTATTCTATTTTCGACATTCTTGTTATTCCAATAGATGGTAGCCTTGTCGTTATGGAAGGTAGTCGGTCGTTGAGATTTCTGTTACTCAAATTGATTGTAGCCATGTCATTATGAAAGGTAGTCTGTTGTTCATATTTTTGTTACTTCAATGGATGATAGCCTTGTCATTATGGAAGGTACTCTATTGTCGATATTTTGGTTTTTCCAATGGATGCTAGCCTTGTCATAATGGAAGGTAGTCTGTTGTCGAGAGTTTTTATAGTCCAAATGATGGTAGCCTTGTAATTATGGAAGGTAGTCTGTTGTCGAGATTTTTGTTACTCCAATAGATGGTAGCCTTGTCATTATGGAAGGTAATATGTCATTGAGTCTTCTGTTACTCCAATGGATTATAGCCTTGTCATTATGCAAGGTAGTCTGTTGTTCAGATTTTTGTTACTCCAATGGATGGTATCCTTGTCATAATGGAAGGTATTCTATTGTCGAGATTCTTGTTATTCCAATGGATGGTAGCCTTGTCATTATAGAAGGTAGTCTGTTGTCGAGATTTTTGTTATTCCAGTGGATGGTAGCCTTGTAATTATGGAAGGTAGTCTTTTGTAGAGATTTTTATTACTCCAATGGATGGTAACCTTGTCAATATTGAAGGTAGTCTGTTGTTGTGATTTTTGTTACCCCAATGGATGATAGCCTTGTCATTATGCAAGGTAGTCTGTTTTTCAGATTTCTGTTACTCCAATGGATGGTATCCTTGTCATAATGGATGGTATTCTATTGTCGAGATTCTTGTTATTCCAATGGATGGTAGCCTTGTCATTATGGAAGGTAGTCGGTCGTTGAGATTTCTATTACTCACATGGATGGTAGCCTTGTCATTATGAAAGGTAGTCTGTTGTTTATATTTTTGTTAGTTCAATGGATGACAGCCTTGTCATTATGGAAGGTACTCTATTGTCGAGATTTTGGTTTTTCCAATTGATGGTAGCCTTGTCATTATGGAAGGTAGTTTGTTGTCGAGATTTTATATACTCCAATGGATGGTAGCCTTATAATTATGGAAGGTAGTTTGTTGTTGAAATTTTCTGTATTCCATTTGATGGTAGCATTGTCATTATTGAAGGTAGCCTGTTTTCAATATCTTTGTTACTCCAATGGATGATAGCCTTGTCATTATGGAAGGTAGTCTTTTGTTCAAATTTTTGTTACTCCAATGGATTGTAGCCTTCTCATTATAGAAGGTTGTCTTTTGTCGAGATTTTTGTTATTCCAATGGATGGTAGCCTTGTCATTATGGAAGGTAGTCTGTCATTGAGATTTCGGTTACTCCAATGGATGCTAGCCTTGTCATTATGAAAGGTAGTCTGTTGTTCAGATTTTTGTTACTTCAATGGATGATAGCCTTGTCATTATGGAAGGTACTCCATTGTCGAGATTTTGGTTATTCCAATGGATGGTAGCCTTGTCGTTATGGAAGGTAGTCTGTTGTCGAGATTTTTGATACTCCAATGGATGGCAGCCTTGTAATTATGGAAGGTGGTTTGTTGTCGAGATTTTTGTTACTCCAATAGATGGTAGCCTTGTCATTATGGAAGGTAATCTGCCATTGAGTCTTCTGTTACTCCAATGGATTGTAGCCTTGTCATTATGGAAGGTAGTATGTTGTTCAGATTTTTGTTACTCCAATGGATGGTAGCCTTGTAATTATGGAAGGTAGTTGGTTGTTGAAAATTTCTTTATTCCATTGGATGGTAGCATTGTCATTATGGAAGGTAGTCTGTTGTCGAGATTTTTGTTACTCCAAGGCATGGTAGACTTGTCATTTTTGAAGGTAGTCTATTGTCGATATCTCTGTTACTCCAATGGATGGTAGCCTTGTCATTATGGAAGGTAGTCTATTGTCGAGATTTTTGTTATTCCAATGGATGGTAGACTTGTCATTACGGAAGGTAGTCGGTCGTTGATATTTCTGTTACTCCAATGGATGGTAGGCTTGTCATTATGAAAGGTACTGTATAGTCGAGATTTTGTTTATTCCAATGGATGGTAGCCTAGTCATTATGGAAGGTAGTCTGTTGTCGAGATTTTTGATAATCCAATGGATGGTAGCCTTGTAATTATAGAAGGTAGTCTGTTGTCGAGATACTTGTTATTCCAATGGATGGTAGCCTTGTCATTATGGAAGGTAGTCGGTCGTTGAGATTTCTGTTACTCGAATGGATTGTAGCCTTGACATTATGGAAGGTAGTCTGTTGTTCAGATTTTTGTTACTCCAATGGATGGTAGCCTAGTCATTATGGAAGGTAGTCTGTTGTCGAGATTTTTTATACTCCAGTTGATGGTAGCCTTGTAATTATGGAAGGTATTCTGTTGTCGAGATTTTTGTTACTCCAATAGATGGTAGCCTTGTCATTATGGAAGGTAATCTGTCATTAAGTCTTCTGTTACTCTAATGGATTGTAGCCTTGTCATTATGGATGGTAGTTTGTTGTTCATATTTTTGTTACTCTAATGGATGGTAGCCATGTAATTATGGTAGGTAGTTGGTTGTTGAAATTTTCTTTATTCCATTGGATGGTAGCATTGTCATTATGGAAGGTAGTCTGTTGTCGATATTTTTGTTATTCCAATGGATGGTAACCTTGTCATTATGAAAGGTAGCCTTTTGTCGAGATTTTTGTTACTCTAAGGCATGGTAGCCTTGTCATTTTTGAAGGTAGTCTATTATTGATATCTCTGTTACTCCAATGGATGATAACTTTGTCATTATGTAAGATAGTCTAATCTTAAGATATTTGTTACTCCAATGGATGGTAGCCTTGTCATTATGGAAGGTAGTCTATTGTCGAGATTTTTGTTATTCCATTGGATGGTAGCCTTGTAATTATGAAAGGTAGTCTTTTGTAGTTATTTTTATTACTCCAATGGATTGTAGCCTTGTCATTATGGAAGGTAGTCTGTTGTTCAGATTTTTGTTACTCCAATGGATGGTAGCCTTGTAATTATGGAAGGTAGTTTGGGGTTGAAACTTTCTTTATTCCATTTGATGGTATTGTCATTATTGAAGGTAGTCTGTTTTCAATATCTTTGTTACTCCAATGGATGATAGCCTTGTCAATATGCAAGGTAGTCTGTTGTTTAAATTTTTGTTACTCCAATGGATGGTATCCTTGTCATTATAGAAGGTAGTCTTTTGTCGAGATTTTTGTTATTCCAATGCATGGTAGCCTTGTTATTACTGAAGGTAGTCTGTCGTTGAGATTTCGGTTACTCTAATGGATGCTAGCCTTGTCATTATGAATGGTAGTATGTTGTTCAGATTTTTGTTACTTAAATGAATGATAGCCTAGTCATTATGGAAGGTACTCTATTGTCGAGATTTGGTGATTCCAATGGATGGTATCCTTGTCATTATGGAAGGTAGTCTGTTGTCGAGATTTTTGATACTCCAATGGATGGTAGCCTTGTAATTATGGAAGGTGGTCTGTTTTCGAGATTTTTGTTACTCCAACAGATGGTAGCCTTGTCATTATGGAAGGTAGTCTGTCGTTGAGATTTCTTGTACTCCAATGGATTGTAGCCTTGTCATTATGGAATGTAGTCTGTTGTTCATATTTTTGTTACTCCAATGGATTGTAGCCTTGTCATTATGGAAGGTAGTCTGTTGTTCAGATTTTTGTTACTCTAATGGATGGTAGCCTTGTAATTATGGTAGGTAGTTGGTTGTTGAAATTTTCTTTATTCCATTGGATGGTAGCATTGTCATTATGGAAGGTAGTCTGTTGTCGAGATTTTTGTTATTCTAATGGATGGTAACCTTGTCATTATGAAAGGTAGCCTTTTGTCGAGATTTTTGTTACTCCAAGGCATGGTAGCCTTGTCATTTTTGAAGGTAGTCTATTATTGATATCTCTGTTACTCCAATGGATGATAACTTTGTCATTATGTAAGGTAGTCTAATCTTAAGATTCTTGTTACTCCAATGGAGGGTAGCCTTGTCATTATGGAAGGTAGTCTATTGTCGAGATTTTTGTTATTCCAATGGATGGTAGCCTTGTCATTATGGAAGGTAGTCTGTTGTTCAAATTTTTGTTACTCCAATGGACTGTAGCCTTGTCATTATGGAAGGTAGTCTGTTGTCAAAATTTTTTTTATCCCATTGGATGGTAGTCTTATAATTATGGAAGGTAGTCTATTGTCGAGATTTTTGTTATTCCAATGGATGGTAGCCTTGTAATTATGGAAGGTAGTCTTTTGTAGTTATTTTTATTACTCCAATGGATTGTAGCCTTGTCATTATGGAAGGTAGTCGGTTGTTCAAATTTTTGTTACTCCAATGGATGGCAGCCTTCTAATTATGGAAGGTAGTTTGTTGTTGAAACTTTCTTTATTCCATTTGATGGTAGCATTGTAATTATTGAAGGTAGTCTGTTTTCAATATCTTTGTTACTCCAATGGATTATAGCCTTGTCAATATGCAAGGTAGTCTGTTGTTTAAATTTTTGTTACTCCAATGGATGGTAGCCTTGTCATTATAGAAGGTAGTCTTTTGTCTTGATTTTTGTTATTCCAATGCATGGTAGCCTTGTCATTACTGAAGGTAGTCTGTCGTTGAGATTTCGGTTACTCTAATGGAGGCTAGCCTTGTCATTATGAAAGGTAGTATGTTGTTCAGATTTTTGTTACTTAAATGAATGATAGCCTTGTCATTATGGAAGGTACTCTATTGTCGAGATTTTGGTTATTCCAATGGATGGTATCCTTGTCATTATGGAAGGTAGTCTGTTGTCGAGATTTTTGATACTCCAATGGATGGTAGCCTTGTAATTATGGAAGGTGGTCTGTTTTCGAGATTTTTGTTACTCCTATAGATGGTAGCCTTGCCATTATGGAAGGTAGTCTGTCGTTGAGATTTCTTGTACTCCAATGGATTGTAGCCTTGTCATTATGGAATGTAGTCTGTTGTTCATATTTTTGTAACTCCAATGGATTGTAGCCTTGTCTTTATGGAAGGTAGTCTGTTGTCGAAATATTTTTTATTCCATTGGATGGAAGACTTGTAAATGGAAGGTAGTCTATTGTTGAGATTTTTGTTATTCCAATGGATGGTAGTCTTGTAATTATGGAAGGTAGTCTTTTATAGATTTTTTTATTACTCCAAGGGATGGTAGCCTTGTCATTATTGAAGGTAGTCTGTTGTCGATATCTCTGTTACTCCAGTGGATGATAGGCTTGTCATCATGCAAGGTAGTCTGTTGTTCAGATTTTTGTTACTCCAATGGATTGTAGCCTTGTCATAATGAAAGGTATTCTATTGTCTAGATACTTGTTATTCCAATGGATGGTAGCCTTGTCATTATGGAAGGTAGCCGGTCATTGAGATTTCTGTTACTCAAATGGATGGTAGCCTTGTCATTATGAAAGGTAGTCTTTTATTCATATTTTTGTTACTTCAATGGATGATAGCCTTGTCATTATGGAAGGTAGTCTGTTGTCGATATTTTTTATACTCCAATGGATGGTAGCCTTGTAATTATGGAAGGTAGTCTTTTGTCGAGATTTTTGTTACTCCAATGGATGGTAGCCTTGTCATTATTGAAGGTAGTCTGTTGTTGATATCTTTGTTACTCCAATGGATGATAGCCTTGTGATTATGCAAGGTAGTCTGTTGTTCAAATTTTTGTTACTCCAATGGATGGTAGCCTTGTCATTATGGAAGGTAGTCTGTTGTGGAGATTTTTGTTACCCCAATGGATGTAGCTTTGTCATTATGGACTGTAGTCTTTTGTTGATATTTCTGTTACTCCAATGAATGGTAGCCTTGTAATTATGGAATGTATTCTGTCGTTGAGATTTCTGTTACTCCAATGGATTGTAGCCTTGTCATTATGGAAGGGAGTCTGTTGTTGAGATATTTGTTATTCCAATGGATGGTAACCTTGTTATTATGGAAGGTAGTCTTTTGTCGAGATTTTTGTTACTCCAATGGATGGTAGCCTTGTCATTATTGAAGGTAGTCCATTTTCGATATCTTTGTTACTCCAATGGATGATAGACTTGTCATTATGCAAGGTAGTCTGTTGTTCAAATTTTTGTTACTCCAACGGATGGTAGCCTTGTCATTATAAAAGGTAGTCTATTGTCAAGATTTTTGTTATTCCAATGGATGGTAGCCTTGTCATTATGGAAGGTAGTCGATCGTTGAGATTTCTGTTACTCCAATGGATGCTAGCCTTGTCATTATGAAAGGTAGTCTGTTGTTCAGATTTTTGTTACTTCAATGGATGATAGCCTTGTCATTATGGAAGGTACTCTATTGTCCAGATTTTGTTTTTTCCAATGGATGGTAGCCTTTTCATTATGGAAGGTAGTCTGTTGTCGAGACTTTTTATACTCCAATGGATGGTAGCCTTGTAATTATGGAAGGTAGTCTGTTGGCGAGATTTTTGTTACTCCAATAGACAGTAGCCTTGTCATTATGGAAGGTAATCTGTCATTGAGTCTTCTGTTACTCCAATGGATTGTAGCCTTGTCATTATGGTAGGTAGTCTGTTATTAAGATTTTTGTTACTCCAATGGATGGTTGCCTTGTAATTATGGAAGGTAGTTTGTTGTTGAAATTTTCTTTATTCCATTGGATGGTAGCATTGTCATTATTGAAGGTAGTCTGTTGTCGAGATTTTTGTTATTCCAATGGATGGTAACCTTGTCATTATGGAAGGTATCCTTTTGTCGACATTTTAGTTACTCCAAGGCATGGTAGCCTTGTTATTTTTGAAGGTAGTCTGTTGTCGATATCAATGTTACTCCAGTGGATGATAGGCTTGTCATCATGCAAGGTAGTCAGTTGTTCAGATTTTTGTTACTCCAATGGATTGTAGCCTTGTCATAATGGAAGGTATTCTATTGTCTAGATACTTGTTATTTCAATGGATGGTAGCCTTGTCATTATGGAAGGTAGCCGGTCATTGAGATTTCTGTTACTCAAATGGATGGTAGCCTTGTCATTATGAAAGGTAGTCTATTATTCATATTTTTGTTACTTCAATGGATGATAGCCTTGTCATTATGGAAGGTAGTCTGTTGTCGATATTTTATATACTCCAATGGATGGTAGCCTTGTAAGTATGGAAGGTAGTCTTTTGTCGAGATTTTTGTTACTCCAATGGATGGTAGCCTTGTCATTATTGAAGGTAGTCTGTTGTTGATATCTTTGTTACTCCAATGGATGATAGCCTTGTGATTATGCAAGGTAGTCTGTTGTTCAAATTTTTGTTACTCCAATGGATGGTAGCCTTGTCATTATGGAAGGTAGTCTGTTGTCGAGATTTTTGTTACCCCAATGGATGGTAGCCTTGTCATTACTGAAGGTAGTCTGTCGTTGATATTTCGGTTACTCTAATGGAGGCTAGCCTTGTCATTATGAAAGGTAGTATGTTGTTCAGATTTTTGTTACTTAAATGAATGATAGCCTTGTCATTATGGAAGGTACTCTATTGTCGAGATTTTGGTTATTCCAATGGATGGTATCCTTGTCATTATGGAAGGTAGTCTGTTGTCGAGATTTTTGATACTCCAATGGATGGTAGCCTTGTAATTATGGAAGGTGGTCTGTTTTCGAGATTTTTGTTACTCCTATAGATGGTAGCCTTGTCATTATGGAAGGTAGTCTGTCGTTGAGATTTCTTGTACTCCAATGGATTTTAGCCTTGTCATTATGGAATGTAGTCTGTTGTTCATATTTTTGTAACTCCAATGGATTGTAGCCTTGTCTTTATGGAAGGTAGTCTGTTGTCGAAATATTTTTTATTCCATTGGATGGAAGACTTGTAAATGGAAGGTAGTCTATTATTGAGATTTTTGTTATTCCAATGGATGGTAGCCTTGTAATTATGGAAGGTAGTCTTTTATAGATTTTTTTATTACTCCAAGGGATGGTAGCCTTGTCATTATTGAAGGTAGTTTGTTGTCGATATCTCTGTTACTCCAGTGGATGATAGGCTTGTCATCATGCAAGGTAGTCTGTTGTTCAGATTTTTGTTACTCCAATGGATTGTAGCCTTGTCATAATGAAAGGTATTCTATTGTCTAGATACTTGTTATTCCAATGGATGGTAGGCTTGTCATTATGGAAGGTAGCCGGTCATTGAGATTTCTGTTACTCAAATGGATGGTAGCCTTGTCATTATGAAAGGTAGTCTATTATTCATATTTTTGTTACTTCAATGGATGATAGCCTTGTCATTATGGAAGGTAGTCTGTTGTCGATATTTTTTACACTCCAATGGATGGTAGCCTTGTAATTATGGAAGGTAGTCTTTTGTCGAGATTTTTGTTACTCCAATGGATGGTAGCCTTGTCATTATTGAAGGTAGTCTGTTGTTGATATCTTTGTTACTCCAATGGATGATAGCCTTGTGATTATGCAAGGTAGTCTGTTGTTCAAATTTTTGTTACTCCAATGGATGGTAGCCTTGTCATTATGGAAGGTAGTCTGTTGTGGAGATTTTTGTTACCCCAATGGATGTAGCTTTGTCATTATGGACTGTAGTCTTTTGTTGATATTTCTGTTACTCCAATGAATGGTAGCCTTGTAATTATGGAATGTATTCTGTCGTTGAGATTTCTGTTACTCCAATGGATTGTAGCCTTGTCATTATGGAAGGGAGTCTGTTGTTGAGATATTTGTTATTCCAATGGATGGTAACCTTGTTATTATGGAAGGTAGTCTTTTGTCGAGATTTTTGTTACTCCAATGGATGGTAGCCTTGTCATTATTGAAGGTAGTCCATTTTCGATATCTTTGTTACTCCAATGGATGATAGACTTGTCATTATGCAAGGTAGTCTGTTGTTCAAATTTTTGTTACTCCAACGGATGGTAGCCTTGTCATTATAAAAGGTAGTCTATTGTCAAGATTTTTGTTATTCCAATGGATGGTAGCCTTGTCATTATGGAAGGTAGTCGATCGTTGAGATTTCTGTTACTCCAATGGATGCTAGCCTTGTCATTATGAAAGGTAGTCTGTTGTTCAGATTTTTGTTACTTCAATGGATGATAGCCTTGTCATTATGGAAGGTACTCTATTGTCCAGATTTTGTTTTTTCCAATGGATGGTAGCCTTTTCATTATGGAAGGTAGTCTGTTGTCGAGACTTTTTATACTCCAATGGATGGTAGCCTTGTAATTATGGAAGGTAGTCTGTTGTCGAGATTTTTGTTACTCCAATAGACAGTAGCCTTGTCATTATGGAAGGTAATCTGTCATTGAGTCTTCTGTTACTCCAATGGATTGTAGCCTTGTCATTATGGTAGGTAGTCTGTTATTCAGATTTTTGTTACTCCAATGGATGGTTGCCTTGTAATTATGGAAGGTAGTTTGTTGTTGAAATTTTCTTTATTCCATTGGATGGTAGCATTGTCATTATTGAAGGTAGTCTGTTGTCGAGATTTTTGTTATTCCAATGGATGGTAACCTTGTCATTATGGAAGGTATCCTTTTGTCGACATTTTAGTTACTCCAAGGCATGGTAGCCTTGTTATTTTTGAAGGTATTCTGTTGTCGATATCAATGTTACTCCAGTGGATGATAGGCTTGTCATCATGCAAGGTAGTCTGTTGTTCATATTTTTGTTACTCCAATGGATTGTAGCCTTGTCATAATGGAAGGTATTATATTCTCTAGATACTTGTTATTTCAATGGATGGTAGCCTTGTCATTATGGAAGGTAGCCGGTCATTGAGATTTCTGTTACTCAAATGGATGGTAGCCTTGTCATTATGAAAGGTAGTCTATTATTCATATTTTTGTTACTTCAATGGATGATAGCCTTGTCATTATGGAAGGTAGTCTGTTGTCGATATTTTATATACTCCAATGGATGGTAGCCTTGTAAGTATGGAAGGTAGTCTTTTGTCGAGATTTTTGTTACTCCAATGGATGGTAGCCTTGTCATTATTGAAGGTAGTCTGTTGTTGATATCTTTGTTACTCCAATGGATGATAGCCTTGTGATTATGCAAGGTAGTCTGTTGTTCAAATTTTTGTTACTCCAATGGATGGTAGCCTTGTCATTATGGAAGGTAGTCTGTTGTCGAGATTTTTGTTACCCCAATGGATGTAGCTTTGTCATTATGGACTGTAGTCTTTTGTTGATATTTCTGTTACTCCAATGAATGGTAGCCTTGTCATTATGGAATATATTCTGTCGTTGAGATTTCTGTTACTCCAATGGATTGTAGCCTTGTCATTATGGAAGGGAGTCTGTTGTTGAGATATTTGTTATTCCAATGGATGGTAACCTTGTTATTATGGAAGGTAGTCTTTTGTCGAGATTTTTGTTACTCCAATGGATGGTAGCCTTGTCATTATTGAAGGTAGTCCATTTTCGATATCTTTGTTACTCCAATGGATGATAGACTTGTCATTATGCAAGGTAGTCTGTTGTTCAAATTTTTGTTACTCCAACGGATGGTAGCCTTGTCATTATAGAAGGTAGTCTATTGTCAAGATTTTTGTTATTCCAATGGATGGTAGCCTTGTCATTATGGAAGGTAGTCGATCGTTGAGATTTCTGTTACTCCAATGGATGCTAGCCTTGTCATTATGAAAGGTAGTCTGTTGTTCAGATTTTTGTTACTTCAATGGATGATAGCCTTGTCATTATGGAAGGTACTCTATTGTCCAGATTTTGTTTTTTCCAATGGATGGTAGCCTTTTCATTATGGAAGGTAGTCTGTTGTCGAGACTTTTTATACTCCAATGGATGGTAGCCTTGTAATTATGGAAGGTAGTCTGTTGTCGAGATATTTGTTACTATAATAGACAGTAGCCTTGTCATTATGGAAGGTAGTCTGTCATTGAGTCTTCTGTTACTCCAATGGATTGTAGCCTTGTCATTATGGTAGGTAGTCTGTTATTCAGATTTTTGTTACTCCAATGGGTGGTTGCCTTGTAATTATGGAAGGTAGTTTGTTGTTGAAATTTTCTTTATTCCATTGGATGGTAGCATTGTCATTATTGAAGGTAGTCTGTTGTCGAGATTTTTGTTATTCCAATGGATGGTAACCTTGTCATTATGGAAGGTATCCTTTTGTCGACATTTTAGTTACTCCAAGGCATGGTAGCCTTGTCATTTTTGAAGGTAGTCTGTTGTCGATATCTCTGTTACTCCAAGGGATGATAGCTTTGTCATTATGTAAGGTAGTCTAATCTTAAGATTTTTGTTACTCCAATGGATGGTAGCCTTGTCATTATGGAAGGTAGTCCATTGTCGAGATTTTTGTTATTCCAATGGATGGTAGCCTTGTCATTATTTGAAGGTAGTCGGTCGTTGAGATTTCTGTTACTCTAATGGATGGTAGCCTTGTCATTATGGAAGGTAGTCTGTTGTTCACATATTTGTTACTCCAATGGATAATAGCATTGTCATTATGGAAGGTACTGTATTATCGCGATTTTGGTTATTCCAAGGGATGGTAGCCTTGTCATTATGGAAGGTAGTCTGTTGTCGAGATTTTTGATACTCCAATGGATGTTAGCCTTGTAATTATGGAAGGTAGTCTGTTGTCGAGATTTTTGTTACTCCAATAGATGGTAGCCTTGTTATTATGGAAGGTAGTCTCTCCTTGAGATTTTTGTTACTCCAATGGATTGTAGCCTTGTCATTAAGGAAGGTAGTCTGTTGTTCAGATTTTTGTTACTCCAATGAATGGTAGCCTTGTCATTATGGAAGGTAGTTTGTTTTCAAATTTTTTTTTAGTCCATTGGATGGTAGACTTGTCATTATGGAAGATAGTCTGTTGTCGAGATTTTTGTTATTCCAATGGATGGTAACCTTGTCATTATGGAAGGTAGTCTTTTGTAAAGATTTTTGTTACTCCAATGGATGGTATCCTTGTCATTATAGTAGGTAGTCTGTTGTCGAGATTTTTGTTACCCCAATGGATGTAGCCTTGTCATTATGGAATGTAGTCTGTTGTCGATATTTCTGTTACTCCAATGAATAGTAGCCTTCTCATTATGGAAGGTTGCCTGTCGTTGAGATTTCTGTTACTCCAATGGATTGTAGCCTTGTCATTATGTAAGGGAGTCTATTGTCGAGATTTTTGTTATTCCAATGGATGGTAACCTTGTTATTATTTAAGGTAGTCTTTCGTCGAGATTTTTGTTACTCCAATGGATGGTAGCCTTGTCATTATTGAAGGTAGTCTGTTGTCGATATCTCTGTTACTCCAATGGATGATAGCCTTGTCATTATGCAAGGTAGTATGTTGTTCATATTTTTGATACTCCAATGGATGGTGGCCTTGTCATAATGGAAGGTATTCTATTGTCGAGATTCTTATTATTCCAATGGATGGTAGCCTTATCATTATGGGAGGTAGTCGGTTGTTGAGATTTCTGTTACTCAAATGGATGGTAACCTTGTCATTATGAAAGGTAGTCTGTTGTTCATATTTTTGTTATTTCAATGGATGATAGCCTTGTCATTATGGAAGGTACTATATTGTCGAGATTTTGGTTTTTCCAATGGATGGTAGCCTTGTCATTATAGAAAGTAGTCTATTGCCGAGATTTTTTATACTCCAATGGATGGTAGCCTTGTAATAATGGAAGGTCGTTTGTTGTTGAGATTTTTGTAACTCCAATAGATGGTAGCCTTGTCATTATGGAAGGTAACCTATCATTGAGGCTTCTGTTACTCCAATGGATTGTAGCCTTGTCATTATGGAAGGTAGTCTGTTGTTCAGATTTTTGTTACTCCAATGGATGGTAGCCTTGTAATTATGGAAGGTAGCTTGTTGTTGAAATTTTATTTATCCATTGGATGTTAGCATTGTCATTATGGAAGGTAGTCTGTTGTCGAGATTTCTGTTACTCCAATGAATGGTAGCCTTGTCATTATGGAAGGTAGTCTATCGTTGAGATTTCTGTTACTTCAATGGATTGTAGCCTTGTCATTATGGAAGGGAGTCTGTTGTCGAGATTTTTGTTATTCCAATGGATGGTAGCCTTGTCATTATGGAAGGTAGTCGGTCGTTGAGATTTCTGTTACTCCAATGGATGCTAGCCTTGTCATTATGAAAGGTAATATGTTGTTCATATTTTTGTTACTTCAATGGATGATAGCCTTGTCATTATGGAAGGTAGTATATTGTCGATATTTTTTATACTCCAATGGATGTAGCCTTGTCATTATGGAATGTAGTATGTTGTCGATATTTCTGTTACTCCAATGAATGGTATCCTTGTCATTATAGAAGGTAGTATGTCGTTGAGATTTCTGTTACTCCAATGGTTATTCCAATGGATGGTAGCCTTTTTATTATGGAAGGTAGTATATTGTCGATATTTTTTATACTCCAATGGATGGTAGCCTTGTAATTATGGAAGGTAGTCTGTTGTCGAGATTTTTGTTACTCCAATAGATGGTAGCCTTGTCATTATGGAAGGTAATCTGTCATTGAGTCTTTTGTTACTCCAATGGATTGTTGCCTTGTCATTAAGGAAGGTAGTCTGTTGTTTAGATTTTTGTTACTCCAACGGATTGTAGCATTGTCATTATGGAAGGTAGTATGTTGTCGAGATTTTTGTTATTCCAATGGATGGTAACCTTGTCATTATGGAAGGTAGTCTTTTGTCAAGATTTTTGTTACTCCAATGGATGGTAGCCTTGTCATTATGGAAGGTAGTCTGTTGTCGAGATTTTTGTTACCCCAATGGATGTAGCCTTGTCATTATGGAATGTAGTATGTTGTCGATATTTCTGTTACTCCAATGAATGGTATCCTTGTCATTATAGAAGGTAGTATGTCGTTGAGATTTCTGTTACTCCAATGGATCATAGCCTTGTCATTCTGTAAGGGAGTCTGTTGTCAAAGTTTTTGTTATTCCAATGGATGATAGCCTTGTCATTATGAAATGTAGTCTGTTGTCGATATTTCTGTTACTCCAATGAATCGTAGCCTTGTCATTTTGGAAGGTAGTCTGTCATTGAGATTTCTAGTACTCCAATGGATTGTAGCCTTGTCATTATGGAAGGGAGTCTGTTGTCAAGATTTTTGTTATTCCAATGGATGGTAACCTTGTTATTATGGAAGGTAGTCTTTTGTCGAGATTTTTGTTACTCCAACGGATGGTAGCCTTGTCATTATTGAAGGTAGTCTGTTGTCGATATCTTTGTTCCTCCAATGGACGATAGCCTTGTCATTATGCAAGGTAGTATATTGTTCAAATTTTTGTTACTCCAATGCATGGTAGCCTTGTCATTATGGAAGGTAGTCTGTTGTCGAGATTTTTGTTACCCCAATGGATGTAGCCTTGTCATTATGGAATGTAGTCTGTTGTCGATATTTCTGTTACTCCAATGAATGGTAGCCTTGTCATTATGGAAGGTTGTCTGTCGTTGACATTTCTGTTACTCCCATGGATTATAGCCTTGTCATTATGGAAGGGAGTCTGTTGTCGAGATATTTGTTATTCCAATGGTTGGTAACCTTGTTATTATGGAAGGTAGTCTTTTGTCGAGATTTTTGTTACTCCAATGGATTGTAGCCTTGTCATTATGCAAGGTAGTCCGTTGTTCAAATTTTTGTTACTCCAATGGATGGTAGCCTTGTCATTATAGAAGGTAGTCTATTATCAAGATTTTTGTTATTCCAATGCATGGTAGCCTTGTCATTATGGAAGGTAGTCGGTCGTTGAGATTTCTGTTACTCCAATGGCTGCTAGCCTTGTCATTATGAAAGGTAGTATGTTGTTCAGATTTTTGTTACTTCAATGGATGATAGCCTTGTCATTATGGAATGTACTCTATTGTCGAGATTTTGGTTTTTCCAATGGATGGTAGCCTTTTCATTACGGAAGGTAGTCTTTTGTCGAGATTTTTTATACTCCAATGGATGGTAGCCTTGTAATTATGGAAGGTAGTCTGTTGTCGAGATTTTTGTTACTCCAATAGATGGTAGACTTTTCATTATGGAAGGTTATCTGTTATTGAGTCTTTTGTTACTCCAATGGATTGTAGCCTTGTCATTATGGTAGGTAGTCTGTTGTTCAGATTTTTGTTACTCCAATGGATAGTAGCCTTGTAATTATGGAAGGTAGTTCGCTGTTGAAATTTTCTTTATTCCATTTTATTGTTGATTGTGATTATTGAAGGTTGTCTGTTTTCAATATCTTTGTTAGTCCAATGGATGATAGCCTTGTCATTATGAAAGGTAGTTTGTTGTTCAAATTTTTGTTACCCCAATGGATGTAGGCTTGTCATTATGGAATGTAGTATGTTGTCGATATTTCTGTCACTCCAATGAATGGTAGCCTTGTCATTATGGAAGGTAGTTTGTCGTTGAGATTTCTGTTACTCCAATGGATCATAGCCTTGTCATTATGTAAGGGAGTCTGTTGTCGAGATTTTTGTTATTCCAATGGATGGTAACCTTGTTATTATGGAAGGTAGTCTTTTGTCGAGATTTTTGTTACTCCAACGGATGGTAGCCTTGTCATTATTGAAGGTAGTCTGTTGTCGATATCTTTGTTACTCCAATGGATGATAGCCTTGTCATTATGCAAGGTAGTTTGTTGTTCAAATTTTTGTTACTCCGATGCATGGTAGCCTTGTCATTATGGAAGGTAGTCTGTTGTCGATATTTTTGTTACCCCAATGGATGTAGCCTTCTCATTATGGAATGTAGTCTGTTGTCGATATTTTTGTTACTCCAATGAATGGTAGCCTTGTCATTATGGAAGGTAGTCTGTCGTTGATATTTATGTTACTCCAATGGATTGTAGCCTTGTCATTATGGAAGGGAGTCTGTTGTTGAGATATTTGTTATTCCAATGGATGGTAACCTTGTTATTATGGAAGGTAGTCTTTTGTCGAGATTTTTGTTACTCCAATGGATTGTAGCCTTGTCATTATGCATGGTAGTCCGTTGTTTAAATTTTTGTTACTCCAATGGATGGTAGCCTTGTCATTATAGAAGGTAGTCTATTGTCATGATTTTTGTTATTCCAATGGATGGTAGCCTTTTCATTATGGAAGGTAGTCGGTTGTTGATATTTCTGTTACTCCAATGGATGCTAGCCTTGTCATTATGAAAGGTAGTCTGTTGTTCAGATTTTTGTTACTTCAATGGATGATAGCCTTGTCATTATGGAAGGTACTCTATTGTCGAGATTTTGGTTTTTCCAATGGATGGTAGCCTTTTCATTATGGAAGGTAGTCTTTTGTCAAGATTTTTTATACTCCAATGGATGGTAGCCTTGTAATTATGGAAGGTAGTCTGTTGTCGAGATTTTTGTTACTCCAATAGATTGTAGACTTGTCATTATGGAAGGTAATCTGTCATTGAGTCTTCTGTTACTCCAATGGATTGTAGCCTTGTGATTATGGTAGGTAGTCTGTTGTTCAGATTTTTGTTACTCCAATCGATGGTAGCCTTGTAATTAAGGAAGGTAGTTTGTTGTTGAAATTTTCTTTATTCCATTTTATGGTTGCATTGTCATTATTGAAGGTTGTCTGTTTTCAATATCTTTTTTAGTCCAATGGATGATAGCCTTGTCATTATGAAAGGTAGTTTGTTGTTCAAATTTTTGTTACTCCAATGGATGGTAGCCTTGTCATTATAGAAGTTAGTCTATTTTCAAGATTTTTGTTATTCCAATGGATGGTAGCCTTGTCATTATGGAAGGTAGTCGGTCGTTGAGATTTCTGTCACTCCAATGGATGCTAGCCTTGTCATTATGAAAGGTAGTCTGTTGTTCAAATTTTTGTTACTTCAATGGATGATAGCCTTGTCATTATGGAAGGTAGTCTGTTGTCGAGATTTTTGATACTCCTATGGATGCTAGCCTTGTAATTATGGAAGGTGGTCTTTTGTCGAGATTTTTGTTACTCCAATAGATGGTAGCCTTGTCATTATGGAAGGTAGTTTGTCATTGAGATTTCTGTTACTCCAATGGATGATAGCCTTGTCATTATGAAAGGTAGTCTGTTTTTCAGATTTTTGTTACTCCAATGGATTGTAGCCTTGTCATTAAGGAAGGTAGTATGTTGTCGAAATTTTTTTTATTCCATTGGAAGGTAGCCTTGTAATTATGGAAGGTAGTCTATTGTCGATATTTATGTTACTCCAATGGATGATAGCCTTGTCATTATGAAAGGTAGTCTGTTGTTCATATTTTTATTACTCCAATGGATTGTAGCCTTCTCATTATGGATGGTAGCCTTGTAATTATGGAAGGTAGCTTGTTGTTGAAATTTTATTTATCCATTGGATGTTAGCATTGTCATTATGGATGGTAGTCTGTTGTCGAGATTTTTGTTACTCCAATGGATGTAACCTTGTCATTATGGAATGTAGTCTGTTGTCGATATTTCTGTTACTCCAATGAATGGTAGCCTTGTCATTATGGAAGGTAGTCTATCGTTGAGATTTCTGTTACTTCAATGGATTGTAGCCTTGTCATTATGGAAGGGAGTCTGTTGTCGAGATTTTTGTTATTCCAATGGATGGTAGCCTTGTCATTATGGAAGGTAGTCGGTCGTTGAGATTTCTGTTACTCCAATGGATGCTAGCCTTTTCATTATGAAAGGTAATATGTTGTTCATATTTTTGTTACTTCAATGGATGATAGCCTTGTCATTATGGAAGGTACTCTATTGTCGAGATTTTGGTTATTCATATGGATGGTAGCCTTTTTATTATGGAAGGTAGTATATTGTCGATATTTTTTATACTCCAATGGATGGTAGCCTTGTAATTATGGAAGGTAGTCTGTTGTCGAGATTTTTGTTACTCCAATAGATGGTAGTCTTGTCATTATGGAAGGTAATCTGTCATTGAGTCTTTTGTTACTCCAATGGATTGTTGCTTTGTCATTAAGGAAGGTAGTTTGTTGTTTAGATTTTTGTTACTTTAACGGATTGTAGCATTGTCATTATGGAAGGTAGTATGTTGTCGAGATTTTTGTTATTCCAATGGATGGTAACCTTGTCATTATGGAAGGTAGTCTTTTGTCAAGATTTTTGTTACTCCAATGGATGGTAGCCTTGTCATTATGGAAGGTAGTCTGTTGTCGAGATTTTTGTTACCCCAATGGATGTAGCCTTGTCATTATGGAATGTAGTATGTTGTCGATATTTCTGTTACTCCAATGAATGGTAGCCTTGTCATTATAGAAGGTAGTATGTCGTTGAGATTTCTGTTACTCCAATGGATCATAGCCTTGTCATTCTGTAAGGGAGTCTGTTGTCAAAGTTTTTGTTATTCCAATGGATGGTAACCTTGTTATTATGGAAGGTAGTCTTTTGTCGAGATTTTTGTTACTCCAACGGATGGTAGCCTTGTCATTATTGAAGGTAGTCTGTTGTCGATATCTTTGTTACTCCAATGGATGATAGCCTTGTCATTATGCAAGGTAGTTTGTTGTTCAAAATTTTGTTACTCCAATGCATGGTAGCGTTGTCATTATGGAAGGTAGTCTATTGTCGAGATTTTTGTTACCCGAATGGATGCAGCCTTGTCATTATGGAATGTAGTCTGTTGTCGATATTTATGGTACTCCAAATAATGGTAGCCTTGTCATTATGGAAGGTAGTCTGTCGTTTATATTTCTGTTACTCCAATGGATTGTAGCCTTGTCATTATGGAAGGGAGTCTGTTGTTGAGATATTTGTTATTCCAATGGATGGTAACCTTGTTATTATGGAAGGTAGTCTTTTGTCGAGATTTTTTTTACTCCAATGGATGGTAGCCTTGTCATTATGGAAGGTAGTCGGTCGTTGAGATTTCTGTTACTCCAATGGATGCTAGCCTTGTCCTTATGAAAGGTAATCTGTTGTTCATATTTTTGTTACTTCAATGGATGATAGCCTTGTCATTATGGAAGGTACTCTATTGTCGAGATTTTGGTTATTCCAATGGATGGTAGCCTTGTCATTATGGAAGGTAGTATATTGTCGAGGTTTTTTATACTCCAATGCATGTTAGCCTTGTAATTATGGAAGGTAGTCTGTTGTCGAGATTTTTGTTACTCCAATAGATGGTAGCCTTGTCATTATGGAAGGTAATCTGTCATTGAGTCTTTTGTTACTCCAATGGATTCTTGCCTTGTCCTTAAGGAAGGTAGTCTTTTGTTTACATTTTTGTTACTCCAACGGATTGTAGCATTGTCATTATGGAAGGTAGTATGTTGTCGAGATTTTTGTTATTCCAATGGATGGTAACCTTGTCATTATGGAAGGTAGTCTTTTGTCAAGATTTTTGTTACTCCAATGGATGGTAGCCTTGTCATTATGGAAGGTAGTCTGTTGTCGAGATTTTTGTTACCCCAATGGATGTAGCCTTGTCATTATGGAATGTAGTATGTTGTCGATATTTCTGTCACTCCAATGAATGGTAGCCTTCTCATTATGGAATGTAGTCTGTTGTCGATATTTTTGTTACTCCAATGAATGGTAGCCTTGTCATTATGGAAGGTAGTCTGTCGTTGAGATTTCTGTTAATCCAATGGATTGTAGCCTTGTAATTATGGAAGGTAGTCTTTTGTCGAGATTTTTGTTACTCCAACGGATGGTAGCCTTGTCATTATTGAAGGTAGTCTGTTGTCGATATCTTTGTTACTCCAATGGATGATAGCCTTGTCATTATGCAAGGTAGTCTGTTGTTCAAATTTTTGTTACTCCAATGCATGGTAGCCTTGTCATTATGGAAGGTAGTCTGTTGTCGATATTTTTGTTACCCCAATGGATGTAGCCTTCTCATTATGGAATGTAGTCTGTTGTCGATATTTTTGTTACTCCAATGAATGGTAGCCTTGTCATTATGGAAGGTAGTCTGTCGTTGATATTTATGTTACTCCAATGGATTGTAGCCTTGTCATTATGGAAGGGAGTCTGTTGTTGAGATATTTGTTATTCCAATGGATGGTAACCTTGTTATTATGGAAGGTAGTCTTTTGTCGAGATTTTTGTTACTCCATTGGATTGTAGCCTTGTCATTATGCCGTGTAGTCCGTTGTTTAAATTTTTGTTACTCCAATGGATGGTAGCCTTGTCATTATAGAAGGTAGTCTATTGTCATGATTTTTGTTATTCCAATGGATGGTAGCCTTGTCATTATGGAAGGTAGTCGGTTGTTGATATTTCTGTTACTCCAATGGATGCTAGCCTTGTCATTATGAAAGGTAGTCTGTTGTTCAGATTTTTGTTACTTCAATGGATGATAGCCTTGTCATTATGGAAGGTACTCTATTGTCGAGATTTTGGTTTTTCCAATGGATGGTAGCCTTTTCATTATGGAAGGTAGTCTTTTGTCAAGATTTTTTATACTCCAATGGATGGTAGCCTTGTAATTATGGAAGGTAGTCTGTTGTCGAGATTTTTGTTACTCCAATAGATTGTAGACTTGTCATTATGGAAGGTAATCTGTCATTGAGTCTTCTGTTACTCCAATGGATTGTAGCCTTGTGATTATGGTAGGTAGTCTGTTGTTCAGATTTTTGTTACTCCAATCGATGGTAGCCTTGTAATTAAGGAAGGTAGTTTGTTGTTGAAATTTTCTTTATTCCATTTTATGGTTGCATTGTCATTATTGAAGGTTGTCTGTTTTCAATATCTTTTTTAGTCCAATGGATGATAGCCTTGTCATTATGAAAGGTAGTTTGTTGTTCAAATTTTTGTTACTCCAATGGATGGTAGCCATGTCATTATAGAAGTTAGTCTATTTTCAAGATTTTTGTTATTCCAATGGATGGTAGCCTTGTCATTATGGAAGGTAGTCGGTCGTTGAGATTTCTGTCACTCCAATGGATGCTAGCCTTGTCATTATGAAAGGTAGTCTGTTGTTCAAATTTTTGTTACTTCAATGGATGATAGCCTTGTCATTATGGAAGGTAGTCTGTTGTCGAGATTTTTGATACTCCTATGGATGCTAGCCTTGTAATTATGGAAGGTGGTCTTTTGTCGAGATTTTTGTTACTCCAATAGATGGTAGCCTTGTCATTATGGAAGGTAGTTTGTCATTGAGATTTCTGTTACTCCAATGGATGATAGCCTTGTCATTATGAAAGGTAGTCTGTTTTTCAGATTTTTGTTACTCCAATGGATTGTAGCCTTGTCATTAAGGAAGGTAGTATGTTGTCGAAATTTTTTTTATTCCATTGGAAGGTAGCCTTGTAATTATGGAAGGTAGTCTATTGTCGATATTTATGTTACTCCAATGGATGATAGCCTTGTCATTATGAAAGGTAGTCTGTTGTTCATATTTTTATTACTCCAATGGATTGTAGCCTTCTCATTATGGAAGGTAGTCTTTTGTCGAGATTTTTGTTACTCCAATGGATGGTAGCCTTCTCATTATTGAAGGTAGTCGGTTGTCGATATCTCTGTTACTCCAATGGATGATAGCCTTGTCATTATGCAAAGTAGTCTGTTGTTCAGATTTTTGTTACTCGAATGGATGGTGGCCTTGTCATAATGGAAGGTATTCTATTGTCGAGATTCTTATTATTCCAATGGATGGTAAACTTGTTATTATGGAAGGTAGTCTTTTGTCGATATTTCTGTTACTCAAATTGATGGTAGACTTGTCATTAAGAAAGGTAGTCTGTTGTTCATATTTTTGTTATTTCAATGGATGATAGCCTTGTCATTATGGAAGGTACTCTATTGTCGAGATTTTGGTATTTCCAATGGATGGTAGCCTTGTCATTATAGAAGGTAGTCTATTGTCGAGATTTTTTATACTCCAATGGATGGTAGCCTTGTAATAATGGAAGGTAGTCTGTTGTTGAGATTTTTGATACTCCAATAGATGGTAGCCTTGTCATTATGGAAGGTAATCTGTCATTGAGTCTTCTGTTACTCCAATGGATTGTAGCCTTGTCATTATGGAAGGTAGTCTGTTGTTGATATTTTTATTACTCCAATGGATGGTAGCCTTGTAATTATGGAAGGTAGCTTGTTGTGGAAATTTTATTTATCCATTGGATGGTAGCATTGTCATTATGGAAGGTAGTCTGTTGTCGAGATTTTTGTTACTCCAATAGATGTAGCCTTGTCATTATGGAATGTAGTTTGTTGTCGATATTTCTGTTACTCCAATGAATGGTAGCCTTGTCATTATGGAAGGTAGTATGTCGTTGAGATTTCTGTTAATCCAATGGATTGTAGCCTTGTCATTATGGAAGGGAGTCTGTTGTCGAGATATTTGTTATTCCAATGAATGGTAACCTTGTTATTATGGAAGGTAGTCTTTTGTCGATATTTTTGTTACTCCGATGGATGATAGCCTTGTCATTATTGAAGGTAGTCCGTTTTCGATATCTTTGTTACTCCAATGGATGATTGCCTTGTCATTATGCAAGGTAGTCTGTTGTTCAAATTTTTGTTACTCCAATGGATGGTAGCCTTGTCATTGTAGAAGGTAGTCTATTGTCAAGATTTTTGTTATTTCAATGGATGGTAGCCTTATCTTTATGGAAGGTAGTCGGTCGTTTAGATTTCTGTTACTCCAATGGATGCTAGCCTTGTCATTATGAAAGGTAGTCTGTTGTTCAGATTTTTGTTACTTCAATGGATGATAAACTTGACATTATGGAAGGTACTCTATTGTCGAGATTTTGGTTTTTCCAATGGATGGTAGCCTTTTCATTATGGAAGGTAGTCTATTGTCGATATTTTTTATACTCTAGTGGATGGTAGCCTTGTAATTATGGAAGGTAGTCTGTTGTCGAGGTTTTTGTTACTCCAATAGATGGTAGCCTTGTAGTTATGGAATGTATTCTGTCATTGAGTCTTCTGTTACTCCAATGGATTGTAGCCTTGTCATTACGGTAGGTAGTCTGTTGTTCAGATTTGTGTTACTCCAATGGATGGTAGCCTTGTAATTATGGAAGGTAGTTTGTTGTTGAAATTTTCTTTATTCCATTTTATGGTAGCATTGTCATTATTGAAGGTAGTCTGTTTTCAATATCTTTGTTACTCCAATGGATGATAGCCTTGTCATTAGGAAAGGTAGTTTGTTGTTTAAATTTTTGTTACTCCAATGGATGGTAGCCTTGTCATTATAGAAGGTAGTCTATTGTCAGTATTTTCGTTATTCCAATGTATGGTAGCCTTGTCATTATGGAAGGTAGTCGATCGTTGAGATTTCTGTTACTCCAATGGATGCTAGCCTTGTCATTATGAAAGGTAGCCTATTGTTCAGATTTTTGTTACTTCAATGGATGATAGCCTTGTGATTATGGAAGGTAGTCTGTTGTCGAGATTTTTGATACTCCAATGGATGCTAGCCTTGTAATTATGGAAGGTGGTCGGTTGTTGAGATTTCTGTTACTCAAATGGATGGTAGCCTTGTCATTATGAAAGGTAGTCTGTTGTTCATATTTTTGTTATTTCAATGGATGATAGCCTTGTCACTATGGAAGGTACTCTATTGTCGAGATTTTGGTTTTCCCAATGGTTGGTAGCCTTGTCATTATAGAAGGTAGTCTGTTGTCGATATTTTTTATACTCCAATGGATGGTAGCCTTGTAATTATGTAAGGTAGTCTGTTGTCGAGATTTTTGTTTCTCCAATAGTTGGTAGCCTTGTCATTATGGAAGGTAATCTGTCTTTGAGTCTTCTGTTACTCCAATGGATTGTAGCCTTGTCATTGTGGAAGGTAGTCTGTTGTTCAGATTTTTGTTACTCCAATGGATGGTAGCCTTGTAATTATGGAAGGTAGCTTGTTGTTGAAATTTTATTTATTCCATTGGATGGTAGCATTGTCATTATGGAAGGCAGTCTGTTGTCGAGATTTTTGTTATTCCAATGGATGGTAACCTTGTAATTATGGAAGGTAGCCTTTTGTCGAGATTTTTGTTACTCCAAGGCATGGTAGCCTTGTCATTTTTGAAGGTAGTCTGTTGTCGATATCTTTGTTACTCCAATGGATGATAGCTTTGTCATTATGTAAGGTAGTCTAATCTTAAGATTTTTATTACTCCAATGGATGGTAGCCTTGTCATTATGGAAGGTAGTTTATTGTTGAGATTTTTGTTATTCCAATGGATGGTAGCCTTTTCATTATGGAAGGTAGTCTGTTGTCGACATTTTTTATACTCCAGTGGATGGTAGCCTTGTAATTATGGAAGGTAGTCTGTTGTCGAGATTTTTGTTACTCCAATAGATGGTAGCCTTGTCATTATGGAATGTATTCTGTCATTGAGTCTTCTGTTACTCCAATGGATTGTAGCCTTGTCATTATGGTAGGTATTCTGTTGTTCAGATTTTTGTTACTCCAATGGATGGTAGCCTTGTAATTATGGAAGGTAGTTTGTTGTTGAAATTTTCTTTATTCCATTTTATGGTAGCATTGTCATTATTGAAGGTAGTTTGTTTTCAATATCTTTGTTACTCCAATGGATGATAGCCTTGTCATTATGAAAGGTACTTTGTTGTTTAAATTTTTGTTACTCCAATGGATGGTAGCCTTGTCATTATAGAAGGTAGTCTATTGTCAGTATTTTCGTTATTCCAATGGATGGTAGCCTTGTCATTATGGAAGGTAGTCGGTCTTTGAGATTTCTGTTACTCCAATGGATGCTAGCCTTGTCATTATGAAACATAGCCTATTGTTCAGATTTTTGTTACTTCAATGGTTGATAGCCTTGTGATTATGGTAGGTAGTCTGTTGTCGAGATTTTTGATACTCCAATGGATGCTAGCCTTGTAATTATGGAAGGTGGTCTGTTGTCGAGATTTTTTTTACCCCAATAGATGGTAGCCTTGTCCTTATGGAAGGTAGTCTGTCATTGAGATTTCTGTTACTCCAATGGATTGTAGCCTTGTCATTATGGAAGGTAGTCTGTTTTTCAGATTTTTGTTACTCCAATGGATTGTAGCCTTGTCATTATGGAAGGTAGTATGTTGTCAAAATTTTTTTTATTCCATTGGATGGTATCCTTGTAATTATGGAAGGTAGTCTATTGTCGAGTATTTTGTTATTGCAATGGATGGTAGCCTTGTTATTATTGAAGGTAGTCTGTTGTCGATATCTCTGTTACTCCAATGGATGATAGCCTTGTCATTATGCAAGGTAGTCTGTTGTTTAGATTTTTGTTACTCCAATGGATGGTAGCCTTGTCATAATGGAAGGTATTCTATTGTCGAGATTCTTGTTATTCCAATGGATGGTAGCCTTGTCATTTTAAAGGGTAGTCGGTTGTTGAGATTTCTGTTACTCAAATGGATGGTAGCCTTGTCATTATGAAAGGTAGTCTGTTGTTCATATTTTTGTTATTTCAATGGATGATAGCCTTGTCACTATGGAAGGTACTCTATTGTCGAGATTTTGGTTTTCCCAATGGATGGTAGCTTTGTCATTATAGAAGGTAGTCTGTTGTCGATATTTTTTATACTCCAATGGATGGTAGCCTTGTAATTATGTAAGGTAGTCTATTGTCGAGATTTTTGTTTCTCCAATAGATGGTAGCCTTGTCATTATGGAAGGTAATCTGTCTTTGAGTCTTCTGTTACTCCAATGGATTGTAGCCTTGTCATTGTGGAAGGTAGTCTGTTGTTCAGATTTTTGTTACTCCAATGGATGGTAGCCTTGTAATTATGGAAGGTAGCTTGTTGTTGAAATTTTATTTATTCCATTGGATGGTAGCATTGTCATTATGGAAGGCAGTCTGTTGTCGATAATTTTGTTATTCCAATGGATGGTAACCTTGTAATTATGGAAGTTAGCATTTTGTCGAGATTTTTGTTACTCCAAGGAATTGTAGCCTTGTCATTTTTGAAGGTAGTCTGTTGTCGATATCTCTGTTACTCCAATGGATGATAGCTTTGTCATTATGTAAGGTAGTCTAATCTTAAGATTTTTATTACTACAATGGATGGTAGCCTTGTCATTATTGAAGGTAGTTTATTGTTGAGATTTTTGTTATTCCAATGGATGGTAGCCTTTTCATTATGGAAGGTAGTCTGTTGTCGACATTTTTTATACTCCAGTGGATGGTAGCCTTGTAATTATGGAAGGTAGTCTGTTGGCGAGATTTTTGTTACTCCAATAGATGGTAGCCTTGTCATTATGGAATGTATTCTGTCATTGAGTCTTCTGTTACTCCAATGGATTGTAGCCTTGTCATTATGGTAGGTAGTCTGTTGTTCAGATTTTTGTTACTCCAATGGATGGTGGCCTTGTAATTATGGAAGGTAGTTTGTTGTTGAAATTTTCTTTATTCCATTTTATGGTAGCATTGTCGTTATTGAAGGTAGTCTATTTTCAATATCTTTGTTACTCCAATGGATGATAGCCATGTCATTATGAATGGTAGTTTGTTGTTTAAATTTTTGTTACTCCAATGGATGGTAGCCTTGTCATTATAGAAGGTAGTCTATTGTCAGTATTTTTGTTATTCCAATGGATGGTAGCCTTGTTATTATGGAAGGTAGTCGATCGATGAGATTTGTTACTCCAATGGATGCTAGCCTTGTCACTAGGAAAGGTAGTCTATTGTTCATATTTTTATTACTTCAATGGATGATAGCCTTGTGATTATGGAAGGTAGTCTGTTGTCGAGATTTTTGATACTCCAATGGATGCTAGCCTTGTAATTATGGAAGGTGGTTTGTTGTCGAGATTTTTGTTACTCCAATAGATGGTAGCCTTGTCATTATGGAAGGTAGTCTGTCATTGAGATTTCTGTTACTCCAATGGATTGTAGCCTTGTCATTATTGAAGGTAGTCTGTTTTTCAGATTTTTGTTACTCTAATGGATTGTAGCCTTGTCATTATGGAAGGTAGTATGTTGTCGAAATTTTTTTTATTCCATTGGATGGTAGCCTTGTAATTATGGAAGGTAGTCTATTGTCGAGATTTTTGTTATTCCAATGGATGGTAGCCTTGTAATTATGGAAGGTAGTCTTTTGTAGATATTTTTATTACTCCAATGGATGGTAGCCTTGTTATTATTGAAGGTAGTCTGTTGTGGATATCTCTGTTACTCCAATGGATGATAGCCTTGTCATTATGCAAGGTAGTCTGTTGTTCAAATTTTTGTTACTCCAATGGATGGTAGCCTTGTCATAATGGAAGGTATTCTATTGTCGAGATTCTTGTTATTCCAATGGATGGTAGCCTTGTCATTTTAAAAGGTAGTCGGTTGTTGAGATTTTTGTTACTCAAATGGATGGTAGCCTTGTCATTATGAAAGGTAGTTTGTTGTTCATATTTTTGTTATTTCAATGGATGATAGCCTTGTCACTATGGAAGGTACTCTATTGTCGAGATTTTGGTTTTTCCAATGGATGGTAGCCTTGTCATTATAGAAGGTAGTCTGTTGTCGATATTTTTGATACTCCAATGGATTGTAGCCTTGTAATTATGGAAGGTAGTCTGTTGTCGAGATTTTTGTTACTCCAATAGATTGTAGCCTTGTCATTATGGAAGGTAATCTGCCTTTGAGTCTTATGTTACTCCAATGGATTGTAGCCTTGTCATTATGGAAGGTAGTCTGTTGTTCAGATTTTTGTTACTCCAATGGATGGTAGCCTTGTAATTATGGAAGGTAGCTTGTTGTTGAAATTTTATTTATTCCATTGGATGGTTGCATTGTCATTATGGAAGGTAGTCTGTTGTCGAGATTTTTGTTATTCCAATGGATGGTAACCTTGTAATTATGGAAGGTAGCCTTTTGTCGAGATTTTTGTTACTCCAAGGCATGGTAGCCTTGTCATTTTTGAAGGTAGTCTGTTGTCGATATCTCTGTTACTCCAATGGATGATAGCTTTGTCATTATGTAAGGTAGTATAATCTTAAGATTTTTATTACTACAATGGATGGTAGCCTTGTCATTATGGAAGGTAGTTTATTGTTGAGATTTTTGTTATTCCAATGGATGGTAGCCTTTTCATTATGGAAGGTAGTCTGTTGTCGATATTTTTTATACTCCAGTGGATGGTAGCCTTGTAATTATGGAAGGTAGTCTGTTGTCGAGATTTTTGTTACTCCAATAGATGGTAGCCTTGTCATTATGGAATGTATTCTGTCATTGAGTCTTCTGTTACTCCAATGGATTGTAGCCTTGTCATTATGGTAGTTAGTCTCTTGTTCAGATTTTTGTTACTCCAATGGATGGTAGCCTTGTAATTATGGAAGGTAGTCTATTGTCGAGATTTTTGTTATTCCAACGGATGGTAGCCTTGTAATTATGGAAGGTAGTCTTTTGTAGATATTTTTATTACTCCAATGGATGGTAGTCTTGTTATTATTGAAGGTAGTATGTTGTCGATATCTCTGTTACTCCAATGGATGATAGCCTTGTCATTATGCAAGGTAGTCTGTTGTTCAGATTTTTGTTACTCCAATGGATGGTAGCCTTGTCATAATGGAAGGTATTCTATTGTCGAGATTCTTGTTATTCCAATGGATGGTAGCCTTGTCATTTTAAAAGGTAGTCGGTTGTTGAGATTTTTGTAACTCAAATGGATGGTAGCCTTGTCATTATGAAAGGTAGTCTGTTGTTCATATTTTTGTTATTTCAATGGATGATAGCCTTGTCACTCTGGAAGGTACTCTATTGTCGAGATTTTGGTTTTTCCAATGGATGGTAGCCTTGTCATTATAGAAGGTAGTCTTTTGTCGATATTTTTGATACTCCAATGGATGGTAGCCTTGTAATTATGGAAGGTAGTCTGTTGTCGAGATTTTTTTTACTCCAATAGATGGTAGCCTTGTAGTTATGGAATGTATTCTGTCATTGAGTCTTCTGTTACTCCAATGGATTGTAGCCTTGTCATTACGGTAGGTAGTCTGTTGTTCAGATTTGTGTTACTCCAATGGATGGTAGCCTTGTAATTATGGAAGGTAGTTTGTTGTTGAAATTTTCTTTATTCCATTTTATGGTAGCATTGTCATTATTGAAGGTAGTCTGTTTTCAATATCTTTGTTACTCCAATGGATGATAGCCTTGTCATTAGGAAAGGTAGTTTGTTGTTTAAATTTTTGTTACTCCAATGGATGGTAGCCTTGTCATTATAGAAGGTAGTCTATTGTCAGTATTTTCGTTATTCCAATGGATGGTAGCCTTGTCATTATGGAAGGTAGTCGATCGTTGAGATTTCTGTTACTCCAATGGATGCTAGCCTTGTCATTATGAAAGGTAGCCTATTGTTCAGATTTTTGTTACTTCAATGGATGATAGCCTTGTAATTTTGGAAGGTAGTCTGTTGTCGAGATTTTTGATACTCCAATGGATGCTAGCCTTGTAATTATGGAAGGTGGTCGGTTGTTGAGATTTCTGTTACTCAAATGGATGGTAGCCTTGTCATTATGAAAGGTAGTCTGTTGTTCATATTTTTGTTATTTCAATGGATGATAGCCTTGTCACTATGGAAGGTACTCTATTGTCGAGATTTTGGTTTTCCCAATGGATGGTAGCCTTGTCATTATAGAAGGTATTCTGTTGTCGATATTTTTTATACTCCAATGGATGGTAGCCTTGTAATTATGTAAGGTAGTCTGTTGTCGAGATTTTTGTTTCTCCAATAGATGGTAGCCTTGTCATTATGGAAGGTAATCTGTCTTTGAGTCTTCTGTTACTCCAATGGATTGTAGCCTTGTCATTGTGGAAGGTAGTCTGTTGTTCAGATTTTTGTTACTCCAATGGATGGTAGCCTTGTAATTATGGAAGGTAGCTTGTTGTTGAAATTTTATTTATTCCATTGGATGGTAGCATTGTCACTATGGAAGGCAGTCTGTTGTCGAGATTTTTGTTATTCCAATGGATGGTAACCTTGTAATTATGGAAGGTAGCCTTTTGTCGAGATTTTTGTTACTCCAAGGCATGGTAGCCTTGTCATTTTTGAAGGTAGTCTGTTGTCGATATCTTTGTTACTCCAATGGATGATAGCTTTGTCATTATGTAAGGTAGTCTAATCTTAAGATTTTAATTACTCCAATGGATGGTAGCCTTGTCATTATGGAAGGTAGTTTATTGTTGAGATTTTTGTTATTCCAATGGATGGTAGCCTTTTCATTATGGAAGGTAGTCTGTTGTCGACATTTTTTATACTCCAGTGGATGGTAGCCTTGTAATTATGGAAGGTAGTCTTTTGTCGAGATTTTTGTTACTCCAATAGATGGTAGCCTTCTCATTATGGAATGTATTCTGTCATTGAGTCTTCTGTTACTCCAATGGATTGTAGCCTTGTCATTATGGTAGGTATTCTGTTGTTCAGATTTTTGTTACTCCAATGGATGGTAGCCTTGTAATTATGGAAGGTAGTTTGTTGTTGAAATTTTCTTTATTCCATTTTATGGTAGCATTGTCATTATTGAAGGTAGTTTGTTTTCAATATCTTTGTTACTCCAATGGATGATAGCCTTGTCATTATGAAAGGTACTTTGTTGTTTAAATTTTTGTTACTCCAATGGATGGTAGCCTTGTCATTATAGAAGGTAGTCTATTGTCAGTATTTTCGTTATTCCAATGGATGGAAGCCTTGTCATTATGGAAGGTAGTCGGTCTTTGAGATTTCTGTTACTCCAATGGATGCTAGCCTTGTCATTATGAAACGTAGCCTATTGTTCATATTTTTGTTACTTCAATGGATGATAGCCTTGTGATTATGGTAGGTAGTCTGTTGTCGAGATTTTTGATACTCCAATGGATGCTAGCCTTGTAATTATGGAAGGTGGTCTGTTGTCGATATTTTTTTTACCCCAATAGATGGTAGCCTTGTCATTATGGAAGGTAGTCTGTCATTGAGATTTCTGTTACTCCAATGGATTGTAGCCTTGTCATTATGGAAGGTAGTCTGTTTTTCAGATTTTTGTTACTCCAATGGATTGTAGCCTTGTCATTATGGAAGGTAGTATGTTGTCAAAAATTTTTTTATTCCATTGGATGGTAGCCTTGTAATTATGGAAGGTAGTCTATTGTCGAGTATTTTGTTATTGCAATGGATGGTAGCCTTGTTATTATTGAAGGTAGTCTGTTGTCGATATCTCTGTTACTCCAATGGATGATAGCCTTGTCATTATGCAAGGTAGTCTGTTGTTCAGATTTTTGTTACTCCAATGGATGGTAGCCTTGTCATAATGGAAGGTATTCTATTGTCGAGATTCTTGTTATTCCAATGGATGGTAGCCTTGTCATTTTAAAGGGTAGTCGGTTGTTGAGATTTCTGTTACTCAAATGGATGGTAGCCTTGTCATTATGAAAGGTAGTCTGTTGTTCATATTTTTGTTATTTCAATGGATGATAGCCTTGTCACTATGGAAGGTACTCTATTGTCGAGATTTTGGTTTTCCCAATGGATGGTAGCCTTGTCATTATAGAAGGTAGTCTGTTGTCGATATTTTTTATACTCCAATGGATGGTAGCCTTTTAATTATGTAAGGTAGTCTGTTGTCGAGATTTTTGTTTCTCCAATAGATGGTAGCCTTGTCATTATGGAAGGTAATCTGTCTTTGAGTCTTCTGTTACTCCAATGGATTGTAGCCTTGTCATTGTGGAAGGTAGTCTGTTGTTCAGATTTTTGTTACTCCAATGGATGGTAGCCTTGTAATTATGGAAGGTAGCTTGTTGTTGAAATTTTATTTATTCCATTAGATGGTAGCATTGTCATTATGGAAGGCAGTCTGTTGTCGATAATTTTGTTATTCCAATGGATGGTAACCTTGTAATTATGGAAGGTAGCCTTTTGTCGAGATTTTTGTTACTCCAAGGAATTGTAGCCTTGTCATTTTTGAAGGTAGTCTGTTGTCGATATCTCTATTACTCCAATGGATAATAGCTTTGTCATTATGTAAGGTAGTCTAATCTTACGATTTTTATTACTCCAATGGATGGTAGCCTTGTCATTATGGAAGGTAGTTTATTGTTGAGATTTTTGTTATTCCAATGGATGGTAGCCTTTTCATTATGGAAGGTAGTCTGTTGTCGACATTTTTTATACTCCAGTGGATGGTAGCCTTGTAATTATAGAAGGTAGTCTATTGGCGAGATTTTTGTTACTCCAATAGATGGTAGCCTTGTCATTATGGAATGTATTCTGTCATTGAGTCTTCTGTTACTCCAATGGATTGTAGCCTTGTCATTATGGTAGGTAGTCTGTTGTTCAGATTTTTGTTACTCCAATGGATGGTGGCCTTGTAATTATGGAAGGTAGTTTGTTGTTGAAATTTTCTTTATTCCATTTTATGGTAGCATTGTCATTATTGAAGGTAGTCTATTTTCAATATCTTTGTTACTCCAATGGATGATAGCCATGTCATTATGAATGGAAGTTTGTTGTTTAAATTTTTGTTACTCCAATGGATGGTAGCCTTGTCATTATAGAAGGTAGTCTATTGTCAATATTTTTGTTATTCCAATGGATGGTAGCCTTGTTATTATGGAAGGTAGTCGATCGATGAGATTTGTTACTCCAATGGATGCTAGCCTTGTCACTAGGAAAGGTAGTTTATTGTTCATATTTTTATTACTTCAATGGATGATAGCCTTGTGATTATGGAAGGTAGTCTGTTGTCGAGATTTTTGATACTCCAATGGATGCTAGCCTTGTAATTATGGAAGGTGGTATGTTGTCGAGATTTTTGTTACTCCAATAGATGGTAGCCTTGTCATTATGGAAGGTAGTCTGTCATTGAGATTTCTGTTACTCCAATGGATTGTAGCCTTGTCATTATGGAAGGTAGTCTGTTTTTCAGATTTTTGTTACTCTAATGGATTGTAGCCTTGTCATTATGGAAGGTAGTATGTTGTCGAAAATTTTTTTATTCCATTGGATGGTAGCCTTGTAATTATGGAAGGTAGTCTATTGTCGAGATTTTTGTTATTCCAATGGATGGTAGCCTTGTAATTATGGAAGGTAGTCTTTTGTAGATATTTTTATTACTCCAATGGATGGTAGCCTTGTTATTATTGAAGGTAGTCTGTTGTCGATATCTCTGTTACTCCAATGGATGATAGCCTTGTCATTATGCAAGGTAGTCTGTTGTTCAAATTTTTGTTACTCCAATGGATGGTAGCCTTGTCATAATGGAAGGTATTCTATTGTCGAGATTCTTGTTATTCCAATGGATGGTAGCCTTGTCATTTTAAAAGGTAGTCAGTTGTTGAGATTTTTGTTACTCAAATGGATGGTAGCCTTGTCATTATGAAAGGTAGTTTGTTGTTCATATTTTTGTTATTTCAATGGATGATAGCCTTGTCACTATGGAAGGTACTCTATTGTCGAGATTTTGGTTTTTCCAATGGATGGTAGCCTTGTCATTATAGAAGGTAGTCTGTTGTCGATATTTTTTATACTCCAATGGATGGTAGCCTTGTAATTATGGAAGGTAGTCTGTTGTCGAGATTTTTGTTACTCCAATAGATTGTAGCCTTGTCATTATGGAAGGTAATCTGTCTTTGAGTCTTATGTTACTCCAATGGATTGTAGCCTTGTCATTATGGAAGGTAGTCTGTTGTTCAGATTTTTGTTACTCCAATGGATGGTAGCCTTGTAATTATGGAAGGTAGCTTGTTGTTGAAATTTTATTTATTCCATTGGATGGTTGCATTGTCATTATGGAAGGTAGTCTGTTGTCGAGATTTTTGTTATTCCAATGGATGGTAACCTTGTAATTATGGAAGGTAGCCTTTTGTCGAGATTTTTGTTACTCCAAGGCATGGTAGCCTTGTCATTTTTTAAGGTAGTCTGTTGTCGATATCTCTGTTACTCCAATGGATGATAGCTTTGTCATTATGTAAGGTAGTATAATCTTAAGATTTTTATTACTACAATGGATGGTAGCCTTGTAATTATGGAAGGTAGTTTATTGTCTAGATTTTTGTTATTCCAATGGATGGTAGCCTTTTCATTATGGAAGGTAGTCTGTTGTCGACATTTTTTATACTCCAGTGGATGGTAGCCTTGTAATTATGGAAGGTAGTCTGTTGTCGAGATTTTTGTTACTCCAATAGATGGTAGCCTTGTCATTATGGAATGTATTCTGTCATTGAGTCTTCTGTTACTCCAATGGATTGTAGCCTTGTCATTATGGTAGTTAGTCTCTTGTTCAGATTTTTGTTACTCCAATGGATGGTAGCCTTGTAATTATGGAAGGTAGTCTATTGTCGAGATTTTTGTTATTCCAACGGATGGTAGCCTTGTAATTATGGAAGGTAGTCTTTTGTAGATATTTTTATTACTCCAATGGATGGTAGCCTTGTTATTATTGAAGGTAGTATGTTGTCGATATCTCTGTTACTCCAATGGATGATAGCCTTGTCATTATGCAAGGTAGTCTGTTGTTCAGATTTTTGTTACTCCAATGGATGGTAGCCTTGTCATAATGGAAGGTATTCTATTGTCGAGATTCTTGTTATTCCAATGGATGGTAGCCTTGTCATTTTAAAAGGTAGTCGGTTGTTGAGATTTTTGTAACTCAAATGGATGGTAGCCTTGTCATTATGAAAGGTAGTCTGTTGTTCATATTTTTGTTATTTCAATGGATGATAGCCTTGTCAATATGGAAGGTACTCTATTGTCGAGATTTTGGTTTTTCCAATGGATGGTAGCCTTGTCATTATAGAAGGTAGTCTTTTGTCGATATTTTTGATACTCCAATGGATGGTAGCCTTGTAATTATGGAAGGTAGTCTGTTGTCGAGATTTTTGTTACTCCAATAGATGGTAGCCTTGTCATTATGGAAGGTAATCTGTCTTTGAGTCTTCTGTTACTCCAATGGATTGTAGCCTTGTCATTATGGAAGGTAGTCTGTTGTTCAGATTTTTGTTACTCCAATGGATGGTAGCCTTGTAATTATGGAAGGTAGCTTGTTGTTGAAATTTTATTTATTCCATTGGATGGTTGCATTGTCATTATGGAAGGTAGTCTGTTGTCGAGATTTTTGTTATTCCAATGGATGGTAACCTTGTAATTATGGAAGGTAGCCTTTTGTCGAGATTTTTGTTACTCCAAGGCATGGTAGCCTTGTCATTTTTTAAGGTAGTCTGTTGTCGATATCTCTGTTACTCCAATGGATGATAGCTTTGTCATTATGTAAGGTAGTATAATCTTAAGATTTTTATTACTACAATGGATGGTAGCCTTGTAATTATGGAAGGTAGTTTATTGTCTAGATTTTTGTTATTCCAATGGATGGTAGCCTTTTCATTATGGAAGGTAGTCTGTTGTCGACATTTTTTATACTCCAGTGGATGGTAGCCTTGTAATTATGGAAGGTAGTCTGTTGTCGAGATTTTTGTTACTCCAATAGATGGTAGCCTTGTCATTATGGAATGTATTCTGTCATTGAGTCTTCTGTTACTCCAATGGATTGTAGCCTTGTCATTATGGTAGTTAGTCTCTTGTTCAGATTTTTGTTACTCCAATGGATGGTAGCCTTGTAATTATGGAAGGTAGTCTATTGTCGAGATTTTTGTTATTCCAACGGATGGTAGCCTTGTAATTATGGAAGGTAGTCTTTTGTAGATATTTTTATTACTCCAATGGATGGTAGCCTTGTTATTATTGAAGGTAGTATGTTGTCGATATCTCTGTTACTCCAATGGATGATAGCCTTGTCATTATGCAAGGTAGTCTGTTGTTCAGATTTTTGTTACTCCAATGGATGGTAGCCTTGTCATAATGGAAGGTATTCTATTGTCGAGATTCTTGTTATTCCAATGGATGGTAGCCTTGTCATTTTAAAAGGTAGTCGGTTGTTGAGATTTTTGTAACTCAAATGGATGGTAGCCTTGTCATTATGAAAGGTAGTCTGTTGTTCATATTTTTGTTATTTCAATGGATGATAGCCTTGTCAATATGGAAGGTACTCTATTGTCGAGATTTTGGTTTTTCCAATGGATGGTAGCCTTGTCATTATAGAAGGTAGTCTTTTGTCGATATTTTTGATACTCCAATGGATGGTAGCCTTGTAATTATGGAAGGTAGTCTGTTGTCGAGATTTTTGTTACTCCAATAGATGGTAGCCTTGTCATTATGGAAGGTAATCTGTCTTTGAGTCTTCTGTTACTCCAATGGATTGTAGCCTTGTCATTATGGAAGGTAGTCTGTTGTTCAGATTTTTGTTACTCCAATGGATGGTAGCCTTGTAATTATGGAAGGTAGCTTGTTGTTGAAATTTTATTTATTCCATTGGATGGTTGCATTGTCATTATGGAAGGTAGTCTGTTGTCGAGATTTTTGTTATTCCAATGGATGGTAACCTTGTAATTATGGAAGGTAGCCTTTTATCGAGATTTTTGTTACTCCAAGGCATGGTAGCCTTGTCATTTTTGAAGGTAGTCTGTTGTCGATATCTCTGTTACTCCAATGGATGATAGCTTTGTCATTATGTAAGGTAGTATAATCTTAAGATTTTTATTACTCCAATGGATGGTAGCCTTGTCATTATAGAAGGTAGTTTATTGTTGAGATTTTTGTTATTCCAATGGATGGTAGCCTTTTCATTATGGAAGGAAGTCTGTTGTCGACATTTTTTATACTCCAGTGGATGGTAGCCTTGTAATTATACAAGGTAGTCTGTTGTCGAGATTTTTGTTACTCCAATAGATGGTAGCCTTGTCATTATGGAATGTATTCTGTCATTGAATCTTCTGTTACTCCAATGGATTGTAGCCTTGTCATTATGGTAGTTAGTCTCTTGTTCAGATTTTTGTTACTCCAATGGATGGTAGCCTTGTAATTATGGAAGGTAGTTTGTTGTTGAAATTTTCTTTATTCCATTTTATGGTAGCATTGTCATTATTGAAGGTAGTCTGTTTTCAATATCTTTGTTACTCCAATGGATGATAGCCTTGTCATTATGAAAGGTAGTTTGTTGTTTAAATTTTTGTTACGCCAATGGATGGTAGCCTTGTTAGTATGGAAGGTAGTCGGTCGTTGAGATTTCTGTTACTCTAATGGATGCTAGCCTTGTCACTATGAAAGGTAGTCTATTGTTCAGATTTTTGTTACTTCAATGGTGGATAGCCTTGTGATTATGGAAGGTAGTATGTTGTCGAGATTTTTGATACTCAAATGGATGCTAGCCTTGTAATTATTGAAGGTGGTCTGTTGTCTAGATTTTTGTTAACCCAATAGATGGTAGCCTTGTCATTATCGAAGGTAGTCTGTCATTGAGATTTCTGTTACTCCAATGGATTGTAGCCTTGTCATTATGGAAGGTAGTATGTTTTTCAGATTTTTGTTACTCCAAAGGATTGTACCCTTGTCATTATGGAAGGTAGTATGTTGTCGAAATTTTTTTTATTCCATTGGATGGTAGCCTTGTAATTATGGAAGGTAGTCTATTGTCGAGATTTTTGTTATTCCAATGGATGGTAGCCTTGTAATTATGGAAGGTAGTCTTTTGTATATATTTTTATTACTCCAATGGATGGTAGCCTTGTTATTATTGAAGGTAGTCTGTTGTCGATATCTCTGTTACTCCAATGGATGATAGCCTTGTCATTATGCAAGGTAGTCTGTTGTTCGGATTTTTGTTACTCCAAAGGATGGTAGCCTTGTCATAATGGAAGGTATTCTATTGTCGAGATTCTTGTTATTCCAATGGATGGTAGCCTTGTCATTTTAAAAGGTAGTCGGTTGTTGAGATTTCTGTTACTCAAATGGATGGTAGCCTTGTCATTATGAAAGGTAGTCTGTTGTTCATATTTTTGTTATTTCAATGGATGGTAGCCTTGTCATTTTGAAGGTAGTCTGTTGTCGATATCTCTGTTACTCCAATGGATGATAGCTTTGTCATTATGTAAGGTAGTCTAATCTTAAGATTTTTATTACTCCAATGGATGGTAGCCTTGTCATTATGGAATTTAGTCGGTCGTTGAGATTTCTGTTACTCCAATGGATGGTAGCCTTGTCATTATGGAAGGTAGTCTGTTGTTCAGATATTAGTTACTCCAATGGATGATAGCCTTGTCATTATGGAAGGTATTGTATTGTCGAGATTTTGGTTATTCCAATGGATGGTAGCCTTGTCATTATGGAAGGTAGTTTGTTGTCGAGATTTTTGATACTCCAATGGATGGTAGCCTTGTAATTATGGAAGGTAGTTTGTTGTCGAGATTTTTGTTACTCCAATAGATGGTAGCCTTGTCATTATGGAAGGTAGTCTCTCGTTGAGATTTCTGTTACTCCAATAGATTGTAGCCTTGTCATTATGGAAGGTAGACTGTTGTTCAGATTTTTGTTACTCCAATGAATGGGGGCCTTCTCATTAAGGAAGGTAGTTTGTTGTCAAATTTTTTTTTATTCCATTGGATGGTAGCCTTGTCATTATGGAAGGTAGTCTGCTGTCGAGATTTTTGTTATTCCAATGGATGGTAACCTTATCATTATAGAAGGTAGTATTTTGTCAAGATTTTTGTTACTCCAATGGTTGGTAGCCTTGTCATTATGGAAGGTAGTTTGTTGCCAAGATTTTTGTTACCCCAATGGATGTAGGCTTGTCATTATGGAATGTAGTCTGTTGTCGATATTTCTGTTACTCCAATGAATGGTAGCCTTGTCATTATGGAAGGTAGTCTGTCGTTGAGATTTCGGTTACTCCAATGGATTGTAGCCTTGTCATTATGTAAGGGAGTTTGTTGTCGAGATTTTTGTTATTCCAATGGATGGTAACCTTGTTATTATGGAAGGTATTCTTTTGTTGAGATTTTTGTTACTCCAACGGATGGTAGCCTTGTCATTATTGAAGGTTGTCTTTTGTCGATATCTTTGTTACTCCAACGGATGATAGCCTTGTCATTATGCAAGGTAGTCTGTTGTTCAAATTTTTGTTACTCCAATGGATGGTAGCCTTGTCATTATGGAAGGTAGTCTGTTGTCGAGATTTTTGTTACCCCAATGGATGTAGCCTTGTCATTATGGAATGTAGTCTATTGTCGAGATTTTTGTTATTCCAATGGATGGTAGCCTTGTAATTATCGAAGTTAGTCTTTTGTAGATATTTTTATTACTCCAATGGATGGTAGCCTTGTCATTATTGAAGGTAGTCTGTTGTCGATATCTCTGTTACTCCAATGGATGATAGCCTTATCATTATGCAAGGTAGTTTGTTGTTCAGATTTTTGTTACTCTAATGGATGGTAGCCTTGTCATAATGGAAGGTATTCTATTGTGGAAATTCTTGTTATTCCAATGGATGGTAGCCTTGTCATTATGGAAGGTAGTCGGTCGTTGAGATTTCTGTTACTCAAATGGATGGTAGCCCTGTCATTATGAAAGGTAGTCTGTTGTTCATATTTTTGTTATCTCAATGGATGATAGCCTTGTCATTATGGAAGGTACGCTATTGTCGAGATTTTGTTTTTCCAATGGATGGTAGCCTTGTCATTATGGAAGGTAGTCTGTTGTCGAGATTTTTTATACTCCAATGGATGGTAGCCTTGTAATTATGGAATGTAGTCTGTTGTCGAGATTTTTGTTACTCCAATAGATGGTAGCCTTGTCATTATGGAAGGTAGTCTGTTGTCGAGATTTTTGTTATTCCAATGGATGGTAGCCTTGTAATTATGGAAGGTAGTTTGTTGTCGAGATTTTTGTTACTCCAATAGATGGTAGCCTTGTCATTATGGAAGGTAGTCTCTCGTTGAGATTTCTGTTACTCCAATAGATTGTAGCCTTGTCATTATGGAAGGTAGTCTGTTTTTCACATTTTTGTTACTCCAATAAATGGTAGCCTTCTCATTATGGAAGGTAGTTGGTTGTCAAATTTTTTTTTATTCCATTGGATGGTAGCCTTGTCATTATGGAAGGTAGTCTGCTGTCGAGATTTTTGTTATTCCAATGGATGGTAACCTTATCATTATGGAAGGTAGTCTTTTGTCAAGATTTTTGTTACTCCAATGGATGGTAGCCTTGTCATTATGGAAGGTAGTCTGTTGTCGATATTTCTCTTACTCCAATGAATGGAAGCCTTGTCATTATGGAAGGTAGTATGTCGTTGAGATTTCTGTTACTCCAATGGATTGTAGCCTTGTCATTATGTAAGGGAGTTTGTTGTCGAGATTTTTGTTATTCCAATGGATGGTAACCTTGTTATTATGGAAGGTAGTCTTTTGTCGAGATTTTTGTTACTCCAATGGATGGTAGCCTTATCATTATTGAAGGAAGTCTGTTGTCGATATCTCTGTGACTCCAATGGATGATAGCCTTGTCATTATGCAAGGTAGTCTGTTGTTCAGGATTTTGTTACTCTAATGGATGGTAGCCTTGTCATAATGGAAGGTATCCTATTGTGGAGATTCTTGTTATTCCAATGGATGGTAGCCTTGTCATTATGGAAGGTAGTCGGTCGTTGAAATTTCTGTTACTCAAATGGATGGTAGCCCTGTCATTATGAACGGTAGTCTGTTGTTCATATTTTTGTTATTTCAATGGATGATAGCCTTGTCATTATGGAAGGTACGCTATTGTCGAGATTTTGGTTTTTCCAATGGATGGTAGCCTTGTCATTATGGAAGGTAGTCTGTTGTCGATATTTTTTATACTCCAATGGATGATAGCCTTGTAATTATGGAATGTAGTCTGTTGTCGAGATTTTTGTTACTCCAATAGAGGGTAGCCTTGTCATTATGGAAGGTACTCTGTTGTCGATATATTTGTTATTCCAATGGATGGTAGCCCTGTAATTATGGAAGGTAGTTTGTTGTCGAGATTTTTGTTACTCCAATAGATGGTAGCCTTGTCATTATGGAAGGTAGTCTCTCGTTGAGATTTCTGTTACTCCAATAGATTGTAGTCTTGTCATTATGGAAGGTACTCTGTTTTTCACATTTTTGTTACTCCAATGAATGGTAGCCTTCTCATTATGAAAGGTAGTTTGTTGTCAAATTTTTTTTATTCCATTGGATGGTAGCCTTGTCATTATTGAAGGTAGTCTGTTGTTGATATCTCTGTTACTCCAATGGATGATAGCCTTGTCATTATGCAAGGTAGTCTGTTGTTCAGATTTTTGTTACTCTAATGGATGGTAGCCTTGTCATAATGGAAGGTATTCTATTGTGGAGATTCTTGTTATTCCAATGGATGGTAGCCTTGTCATTATGGAAGGTAGTCGGTCGTTGAGATTTCTAATACTCAAATGGATGGTAGCCCTGTCATTATGAAAGGTAGTCTGTTGTTCATATTTTTGTTATTTCAATGGATGATAGCCTTGTCATTATGGAAGGTACGCTATTGTCGAGATTTTGGTTTTTCCAATGGATGGTAGCCTTGTCATTATGGAAGGTAGTCTGTTGTCGAGATTTTTTATACTCCAATGGATGGTAGCCTTGTAATTATGGAATGTAGTCTGTTGTCGAGATTTTTGTTACTCCAATAGATGGTAGCCTTGTCATTATGGAAGGTAGTCTGTTGTCGAGATTTTTGTTATTCCAATGGATGGTAACCTTGTCATTATGGAAGGTAGTCTTTTGTCAATATTTTTGTTACTCCAATGGATGGTAGCCTTGTCATTATGGAAGGTAGTTTGTTGTCAAATTTTATTTATTCCATTGGATGGTAGCCTTGTCATTATGGAAGGTAGTCTTTTGTCGAGATTTTTGTTATTCCAATGGATGGTAACCTTGTCATTATGGAAGGTAGTCTTTTGTCATGATTTTTGTTACTCCAATGTATGCTAGCCTTGTCATTATGGAAGGTAGTCTGTTGTCGAGATTTTTTAAACTCTAATGGATGGTAGCCTTGTAATTATGGAAGGTAGTCTGTTGTCGAGATTTTTGTTACTCCAATAGATAGTAGCCTTGTCATTATGGAAGGTAATCTGTCATTGAGTCTTCTGTTACTCCAATGGATTGTAGCCTTGTCATTATGGTAGGTAGTCTGTTGTTCAGATTTTTGTTACTCCAATGGATGGTAGCCTTGTAATTTTTGAAGGTAGTTTGTTGTTGAAATTTTCTTTATTCCATTTGATGGTAGCATTGTCATTATTGAAGGTAGTCTGTTTTCAATATCTTTGTTACTCCAATGGATGATAGCCTTGTCATTATGCAAGGTATTTTGTTGTTCAAATTTTTGTTACTCCAATGGATGGTAGCCTTGTCATTATAGAAGGTAGTCTATTGTCAAGATTTTTGTTATTCCAATGGATGGTAGGCTTGTCATTATGGAAGGTAGTCTATTGTCGAGATTTTTGATACTCCAATGGCTGCTAGCCTTGTAATTATGGAAGGTGATCTGTTGTCGAGATTTTTGTTACTCCAATAGATGGTAGCCTTGTCATTATGGAAGGTAGTCTGTCATTGAGATTTCTGTTACTCCAATGTATTGTAGCCTTGTCATTATGGAAGGTTGTCGATTGTTCATATTTTTGTTACTCCAATGGATTGTAGCCTTGTCATTATGTAAGGTAGTATGTTGTCGAAAATTTTTTATTCCATTGGATGGTAGCCTTGTAATTATGGAAGGTAGTCTATTGTCGAGATTTTTGTTATTCCAATGGATGGTAGCCTTGTAATTATGGAAGGTAGTCTTTTGTAGATATTTTTATTACTCCAATGGATGGTAGCCTTTTCATTATTGAAGGTAGTCTGTTGTCGATATCTCTGTTACTCCAATGGATGATAGCCTTGTCATTATGCAAGGTAGTCTGTTGTTCAGATTTTTGTTACTCTAATGGATGGTAGCCTTGTCATAATGGTAGGTATTCTATTGTGGAGATTCTTGTTATTCTAATGGATGGTAGCCTTGTCATTATAGAAGGTAGTCGGTCGTCGAGATTTCTGTTACTCAAATGGATGGTAGCCCTGTCATTATGAAAGGTAGTATGTTGTTCATATTTTTGTTATTTCAATGGATGATAGCCTTGTCATTATGGAAGGTACGCTATTGTCGAGATTTTGGGTTTTCCAATGGATGGTAGCCTTGTCATTATGGAAGGTAGTCTGTTGTCGAGATTTTTTATACTCCAATGGATGGTAGCCTTGTAATTATGGAATGTAGTCTGTTGTCGAGATTTTTGTTACTCCAATAGATGGTAGCCTTGTCATTATGGAAGGTAGTCTGTTGTCGAGATTTTTGTTATTCCAATGGATGGTAACCTTATCATTATGGAAGGTAGTCTTTTGTCAAGATTTTTGTTACTCCAATGGATAATAGCCATGTCATTATGGAAGGTAGTTTGTTGTCAAATTTTATTTATTCCATTGGATGGTAGCCTTGTCATTATGGAAGGTAGTCTGTTGTCGATATTTTTGATATTCCAATGGATGGTGACCTTGTTATTATGGAAGGTAGTCTTTTGTCAAGATTTTTGTTACTCCAATGGATGGTAGCCTTGTCATTATGGAAGGTAGTCTGTTGTCGAGATTTTTTATACTCCAATGGATGGTAGCCTTGTAATTATGGAAGGTAGTCTGTTGTCGAGATTTTTGTTACTCCAATAGATGGTAGCCTTGTCATTATGGAAGGTAATTTGTCATTGAGTCTTCTGTTACTCCAATGGATTGTAGCCTTGTCATTATGGTAGGTAGTCTGTTGTTCAGATTTTTGTTACTCCAATGGATGGTAGCCTTGTAATTATGGAAGGTAGTTTGTTGTTGAAATTTTCTTCATTCCGTTTGATGGTAGCATTGTCATTATTGAAGGTAGTCTGTTTTCAATATCTTTGTTACTCCAATGGATGATAGCCTTGTCATTATGCAAGGTAGTTTGTTGTTCAAATTTTTGTTACTCCAATGGATGGTAGCCTTGTCATTATAGAAGGTAGTCTATTGTCAAGATTTTTGTAATTCCCATGGATGGTAGCCTTGTCATTATGGAAGGTAGTCTATTGTCGAGATTTTTGATACTCCAATGGAAGCTAGCCTTGTAATTATGGAAGGTGATCTGTTGTCGAGATTTTTGTTACTCCAATAGATGGTAGCCTTGTCATTATGGAAGGTAGTCTGTCATTGAGATTTCTGTTACTCCAATGGATTGTAGCCTTGTCATTATGGAAGGTTGTCGATTTTTCAGATTTTTGTTACTCCAATGGATTGTAGCCTTGTCATTATGTAAGGTAGTATGTTGTCGACAATTTTTTATTCCATTAGATGGTAGCCTTGTAATTATGGAAGGTAGTCTATTGTCGAGATTTTTGTTATTCCAATGGATGGTAGCCTTGTAATTATGGAAGGTAGTCTTTTGTAGATATTTTTATTACTCCAATGGATGGTAGCCTTGTCATTATTGAAGGTAGTCTGTTGTCGATATCTCTGTTACTCCAATGGATGATAGCCTTGTCAATATGCAAGGTAGTCTGTTGTTCAGATTTTTGTTACTCTAATGGATGGTAGCCTTGTCATAATGGTAGGTATTCTATTGTGGAGATTCTTGTTATTCCAATGGATGGTAGCCTTGTCATTATGGAAGGTAGTCGGTCGTCGAGATTTCTGTTACTCAAATGGATGGTAGCCCTGTCATTATGAAAGGTAGTATGTTGTTCATATTTTTGTTATTTCAATGGATGATAGCCTTGTCATTATGGAAGGTACGCTATTGTCGAGATTTTGGGTTTTCCAATGAATGGTAGCCTTGTCATTATGGAAGGTAGTCTGTTGTCGAGATTTTTTATACTCCAATGGATGGTAGCCTTGTAATTATGGAATGTAGTCTGTTGTCGAGATTTTTGTTACTCCAATAGATGGTAGCCTTGTCATTATGGAAGGTAGTCTGTTGTCGAGACTTTTGTTATTCTAATGGATGGTAACCTTGTCATTATGGAAGGTAGTCTTTTGTCAAGATTTTTGTTACTCCAATGGATAGTAGCCATGTCATTATGGAAGGTAGTTTGTTGTCAAATTTTATTTATTCCATTGGATGGTAGCCTTGTCATTATGGAAAGTAGTCTGTTGTCGATATTTTTGATATTCCAATGGATGGTAACCTTGTTATTATGGAAGGTAGTCTTTTGTCAAGATTTTTGTTACTCCAATGGATTGTAGCCTTGTCATTATGGAAGGTAGTCTGTTGTCGAGATTTTTTATACTCCAATGGATGGTAGCCTTGTAATTATGGAAGGTAGTCTGTTGTCGAGATTTTTGTTACTCAAATAGATGGTAGCCTTGTCATTATGGAAGGTAATTTGTCATTGAGTCTTCTGTTACTCCAATGGATTGTAGCCTTGTCATTATGGTAGGTAGTCTGTTGTTCAGATTTTTGTTACTCCAATGGATGGTAGCCTTTTAATTATGGAAGGTAGTTTGTTGTTGAAATTTTCTTTATTCCGTTTGATGGTAGCATTGTCATTATTGAAGGTAGTCTGTTTTCAATATCTTTGTTACACCAATGGATCATAGCCTTGTCATTATGCAAGGTAGTTTGTTTTTCAAATTTTTGTTACTCCAATGGATGTTAGCCTTGTCATTATAGAAGGTAGTCTATTGTCAAGATTTTTGTTATTCCAATGGATGGTAGCCTTGTCATTATGGAAGGTAGTCTATTGTCGAGATTTTTGATACTCAAATGGATGCTAGCCTTGTAATTATGGAAGGTGATCTGTTGTCGAGATTTTTGTTACTCCAATAGATGGTAGCCTTTGCATTATGTAAGGTAGTCTGTCATTGAGATTTCTGTTACTCCAATGGATTGTAGCCTTATCATTATGGAAGGTTGTCGATTGTTCAGATTTTTGTTACTCCAATGGATTGTAGCCTTGTCATTATTTAAGGTAGTATGTTGTCGAAATTTTTTTTATTCCATTGGATGGTAGCCTTGTAATTATGGAAGGTAGTCTATTGTCGAGATTTTTTTTATTCCAATGTATGGTAGCCTTGTAATTATGGAAGGTAGTCTTTTGTAGATATTTTTATTACTCCAATGGATGGTAGCCTTGTCATTATTGAAGGTAGTCTGTTGTCGATATCTCTGTTACTCCAATGGATGATAGCCTTGTCATTATGCAAGGTAGTCTGTTGTTCAGATTTTTGTTACTCTAATGGATGGTAGCCTCGTCATAATGGTAGGTATTCTATTGTGGAGATTCTTGTTATTCCAATGGATGGTAGCCTTGTCATTATGGAAGGTAGTCGGTCGTCGAGATTTCTGTTACTCAAATGGATGGTAGCCCTGTCATTATGAAATGTAGTATGTTGTTCATATTTTTGTTATTTCAATGGATGATAGCCTTGTCATTATGGAAGGTACGCTATTGTCGAGATTTTGGGTTTTCCAATGGATGGTAGCCTTGTCATTATGGAAGGTAGTCTGTTGTCGAGATTTTTTATACTCCAATGGATGGTAGCCTTGTAATTATGGAATGTAGTCTGTTGTCGAGATTTTTGTTACTCCAATAGATGGTAGCCTTGTCATTATGGAAGGTAGTCTGTTGTCGATATTTTTGTTATTCCAATGGATGGTAACCTTGTCATTATGGAAGGTAGTCTTTTGTCAAGATTTTTGTTACTCCAATGGATGGTAGCCATGTCATTATGGAAGGTAGTTTGTTGTCAAATTTTATTTATTCCATTGGATGGTAGCCTTGTCATTATGGAAGGTAGTCTGTTGTCGATATTTTTGATATTCCAATGGATGGTAGCCTTGTCATTATGGAAGGTAGTCTTTTGTCAAGATTTTTGTTACTCCAATGGATGGTAGCCTTGTCATTATGGAAGGTAGTCTGTTGTCGAGATTTTTTATACTCCAATGGATGGTAGCCTTGTAATTATGGAAGGTAGTCTGTTGTCGAGATTTTTGTTACTCCAATAGATGGTAGCCTTGTCATTATGGAAGGTAATTTGTCATTGAGTCTTCTGTTACTACAATGGATTGTAGCCTTGTCATTATGGTAGGTAGTCTGTTGTTCAGATTTTTGTTACTCCAATGGATGGTAGCCTTGTAATTATGGAAGGTAGTTTGTTGTTGATATTTTCTTTATTTCGTTTGATGGTAGCATTGTCATTATTGAAGGTAGTCTGTTTTCAATATCTTTGTTACTCCAATGGATGATAGCCTTGTCATTATGCAAGGTAGTTTGTTGTTCAAATTTTTGTTACTCCAATGGATGGTAGCCTTGTCATTATAGAAGGTAGTCTATTGTCAAGATTTTTGTTATTCCAATGGATGGTAGCCTTGTCATTATGGAAGGTAATCGGTCATTGAGATTTCTGTTACTCCAATGGATGCTAGCCTTGTCATTATGAAAGGTAGTCTGTTGTTAATATTTTTTTTACTTCAATGGATGATAGCCTTCTCATTATGGAAGGTACTCTATTGTCGAGATTTTGGTTATTCCAATGGATGGTAGCCATGTCATTATGGAAGGTAGTCTATTGTCGAGATTTTTGATACTCCAATGGATGCTAGCCTTGTAATTATGGAAGGTGATCTGTTCTCGAGATTTTTGTTACTCCAATAGATGGTAGCCTTGTCATTATGGAAGGTAGTCTGTCATTGAGATTTCTGTTACTCCAATGGATTGTAGCCTTGTCATTATGGAAGGTTGTGAATTGTTCAGATTTTTGTTACTCCGATGGATTGTAGCCTTGTCATTATGTAAGGTAGTATGTTGTCGATTTTTTTTTATTCCATTGGATGGTAGCCTTGTAATTACAGAAGGTAGTATATTGTCGAGATATTTGTTATTCCAATGGATGGTAGCCTTGTAATTATGGAAGGTAGTCTTTTGTAGATATTTTTATTACTCCAATGGATGGTAGCCTTGTCATTATTGAAGGTAGTCTGTTGTCGATATCTCTGTTACTCCAATGGATGATAGCCTTGTCATTATGCAAGGTAGTCTGTTGTTCAGATTTTTGTTACTCTAATGGATGGTAGCCTCGTCATAATGGTAGGTATTCTATTGTGGAGATTCTTGTTATTCCAATGGATGGTAGCCTTGTCATTATGGAAGGTAGTCGGTCGTCGAGATTTCTGTTACTCAAATGGATGGTAGCCCTGTCATTATGAAATGTAGTATGTTGTTCATATTTTTGTTATTTCAATGGATGATAGCCTTGTCATTATGGAAGGTACGCTATTGTCGAGATTTTGGGTTTTCCAATGGATGGTAGCCTTGTCATTATGGAAGGTAGTCTGTTGTCGAGATTTTTTATACTCCAATGGATGGTAGCCTTGTAATTATGGAATGTAGTCTGTTGTCGAGATTTTTGTTACTCCAATAGATGGTAGCCTTGTCATTATGGAAGGTAGTCTGTTGTCGATATTTTTGTTATTCCAATGGATGGTAACCTTGTCATTATGGAAGGTAGTCTTTTGTCAAGATTTTTGTTACTCCAATGGATGGTAGCCATGTCATTATGGAAGGTAGTTTGTTGTCAAATTTTATTTATTCCATTGGATGGTAGCCTTGTCATTATGGAAGGTAGTCTGTTGTCGATATTTTTGATATTCCAATGGATGGTAGCCTTGTCATTATGGAAGGTAGTCTTTTGTCAAGATTTTTGTTACTCCAATGGATGGTAGCCTTGTCATTATGGAAGGTAGTCTGTTGTCGAGATTTTTTATACTCCAATGGATGGTAGCCTTGTAATTATGGAAGGTAGTCTGTTGTCGAGATTTTTGTTACTCCAATAGATGGTAGCCTTGTCATTATGGAAGGTAATTTGTCATTGAGTCTTCTGTTACTACAATGGATTGTAGCCTTGTCATTATGGTAGGTAGTCTGTTGTTCAGATTTTTGTTACTCCAATGGATGGTAGCCTTGTAATTATGGAAGGTAGTTTGTTGTTGATATTTTCTTTATTTCGTTTGATGGTAGCATTGTCATTATTGAAGGTAGTCTGTTTTCAATATCTTTGTTACTCCAATGGATGATAGCCTTGTCATTATGCAAGGTAGTTTGTTGTTCAAATTTTTGTTACTCCAATGGATGGTAGCCTTGTCATTATAGAAGGTAGTCTATTGTCAAGATTTTTATATTCCAATGGATGGTAGCCTTGTCATTATGGAAGGTAATCGGTCATTGAGATTTCTGTTACTCCAATGGATGCTAGCCTTGTCATTATGAAAGGTAGTCTGTTGTTAATATTTTTTTTACTTCAATGGATGATAGCCTTCTCATTATGGAAGGTACTCTATTGTCGAGATTTTGGTTATTCCAATGGATGGTAGCCATGTCATTATGGAAGGTAGTCTATTGTCGAGATTTTTGATACTCCAATGGATGCTAGCCTTGTAATTATGGAAGGTGATCTGTTCTCGAGATTTTTGTTACTCCAATAGATGGTAGCCTTGTCATTATGGAAGGTAGTCTGTCATTGAGATTTCTGTTACTCCAATGGATTGTAGCCTTGTCATTATGGAAGGTTGTGAATTGTTCAGATTTTTGTTACTCCAATGGATTGTAGCCTTGTCATTATGTAAGGTAGTATGTTGTCGAATTTTTTTTTATTCCATTGGATGGTAGCCTTGTAATTACAGAAGGTAGTATATTGTCGAGATATTTGTTATTCCAATGGATGGTAGCCTTGTAATTATGGAAGGTAGTCTTTTGTAGATATTTTTATTACTCCAATGGATGGTAGCCTTGTCATTATTGAAGGTAGTCTGTTGTCGATATCTCTGTTACTCCAATGGATGATAGCCTTGTCATTATGCAAGGTAGTTTGTTGTTCATATTTTTGTTACTCTAATGGATGGTAGCCTCGTCATAATGGTAGGTATTCTATTGTGGAGATTCTTGTTATTCCAATGGATGGTAGCCTTGTCATTATGGAAGGTAGTCGGTCGTCGAGATTTCTGTTACTCAAATGGATGGTAGCCCTGTCATTATGAAATGTAGTATGTTGTTCATATTTTTGTTATTTCAATGGATGATAGCCTTGTCATTATGGAAGGTACGCTATTGTCGAGATTTTGGGTTTTCCAATGGATGGTAGCCTTGTCATTATGGAAGGTAGTCTGTTGTCGAGATTTTTTATACTCCAATGGATGGTAGCCTTGTAATTATGGAATGTAGTCTATTGTCGAGATTTTTGTTACTCCAATAGATGGTAGCCTTGTCATTATGGAAGGTAGTCTGTTGTCGATATTTTTGTTATTCCAATGGATGGTAACCTTGTCATTATGGAAGGTAGTCTTTTGTCAAGATTTATGTTACTCCAATGGATGGTAGCCATGTCATTATGGAAGGTAGTTTGTTGTCAAATTTTATTTATTCCATTGGATGGTAGCCTTGTCATTATGGAAGGTAGTCTGTTGTCGATATTTTTGATATTCCAATGGATGGTAACCTTGTCATTCTGGAAGGTAGTCTTTCGTCAAGATTTTTGTCACTCCAATGGATGGTAGCCTTGTCATTATGGAAGGTAGTCTGTTGTCGAGATTTTTTATACTCCAATGGATGGTAGCCTTGTAATTATGGAAGGTAGTCTGTTGTCGAGATTTTTGTTACTCCCATAGATGGTATCCTTGTCATTATGGAAGGTAATTTGTCATTGACTCTTCTGTTACTCCAATGGATTGTAGCCTTGTCATTATGGTAGGTAGTCTGTTGTTCAGATTTTTGTTACTCCAATGGATGGTAGCCTTGTAATTATGGAAGGTAGTTTGTTGTTGAAATTTTCTTTATTCTGTTTGATGGTAGCATTGTCATTATTGAAGGGAGTCTGTTTTCAATATCTTTGTTACTCCAATGGATGATAGCCTTGTCATTATGCAAGGTAGTTTGTTGTTCAAATTTTTGTTACTCCAATGGATGGTAGCCTTGTCATTATAGAAGGTAGTCTATTGTCAAGATTTTTGTTATTCCAATGGATGGTAGCCTTGTCATTATGGAAGGTAATCGGTCGTTGAGATTTCTGTTACTCCAATGGATGCTAGCCTTGTCATTATGAAAGGTAGTCTGTTGTTCATATTTTTGTTACTTCAATGGATGATAGCCTTCTCATTATGGAAGGTACTCTATTGTCGAGATTTTGGTTATTCTAATGGATGGTAGCCATGTCATTATGGAAGGTAGTCTATTGTCGAGATTTTTGATAATCCAATGGATGCTAGCCTTGTAATTATGGAAGGTGATCTATTCTCGAGATTTTTGTTACTCCAATAGATGGTACCCTTGTCATTATGGAAGGTAGTCTGTCATTGAGATTTCTGTTACTCCAATGGATTGTAGCCTTGTCATTATGGAAGGTTGTCAATTGTTCAGATTTTTGTTACTCCAATGGATTGTAGCCTTGTCATTATGTAAGGTAGTATGTTGTCGAAATTTATTTTATTCCATTGGATGGTAGCCTTGTAATTATGGAAGGTAGTCTATTGTCGAGAGTTTTGTTATTCCAATGGATGGTAGCCTTGTAATTATGGAAGGTAGTCTTTTGTAGATATTTTTATTACTCCAATGGATTGTAGCCTTGTCATTATTGAAGGTAGTCTGTTGTCGATATCTCTGTTACTCCAATGGATGATAGCCTTGTCATTATGCAAGGTAGTCTGTTGTTCAGATTTTTGTTACTCTAATGGATGGTAGCCTCGTCATAATGGTAGGTATTCTATTGTGGCGATTCTTGTTATTCCAATGGATGGTAGCCTTGTCATTATGGAAGGTAGTCGGACGTCGAGATTTCTGTTACTCAAATGGATGGTAGCCTTGTCATTATGAAAGGTAGTATGTTGTTCATATTTTTGTTATTTCAATGGATGATAGCCTTGTCATTATGGAAGGTACGCTATTGTCGAGATTTTGGGTTTTCCAATTGATGGTAGCCTTGTCATTATGGAAGGTAGTCTGTTGTCGAGATTTTTTATACTCCAATGGATGGTAGCCTTGTAATTATGGAATGTAGTCTGTTGTCGAGATTTTTGTTACTTCAATAGATGGTAGCCTTGTCATTATGGAAGGTAGTCTGTTGTCGATATTTTTGTTATTCCAATGGATGGTAACCTTGTCATTATGGAAGGTAGTCTTTTGTCAAGATTTATGTTACTCCAATGGATGGTAGCCATGTCATTATGGAAGGTAGTTTGTTGTCAAATTTTATTTATTCCATTGGATGGTAGCCTTGTCATTATGGAAGGTAGTCTGTTGTCGATATTTTTGATATTCCAATGGATGGTAACCTTGTCATTCTGGAAGGTAGTCTTTCGTCAAGATTTTTGTCACTCCAATGGATGGTAGCCTTGTCATTATGGAAGGTAGTCTGTTGTCGAGATTTTTTATACTCCAATGGATGGTAGCCTTGTAATTATGGAAGGTAGTCTGTTGTTGAGATTTTTGTTACTCCAATGGATGGTAGCCTTGTCATTATGGAAGGTAATATGTCATTGAGTCTTCTGTTACTCCAATGGATTGTAGACGTGTCATTATGGTAGGTAGTCTATTGTTCAGATTTTTGTTACTCCAATGGATGGTAGCCTTGTAATTATGAAGTATAGTTTGTTGTTGAAATTTTCTTTATTCCGTTTGATGGTAGCATTGTCATTATTGAAGGTAGTCTGTTTTCAATATCTTTGTTACTCCAATGGATGATAGCCTTGTCATTATGCAAGGTAGTTTGTTGTTCAAATTTTTGTTACTCCAGTGGATGGTAGCCTTGTCATTATAGAAGGTAGTCTATTGTCAAGATTTTTGTTATTCCAATGAATGGTAGCCCTGTCATTATGGAAGGTAATCGGTCGTTGAGATTTCTGTTACTCCAATGGATGCTAGCCTTGTAATTATGAAAGGGAGTCTGTTGTTCATATTTTTGTTACTTCAATGGATGATAGCCTTCTCATTATGGAAGGTACTCTATTGTCGAGATTTTGTTTATTCCAATGGATGGTAGCCATGTCATTATGGAAGGTAGTCTATTGTCGAGATTTTTGATACTCCAATGGATGCTAGCCTTGTAATTATGGAAGGTGATCTGTTCTCGAGATTTTTGTTACTCCAATAGATGGTAGACTTGTCATTATGGAAGGTAGTCGGTCATTGAGATTTCTGTTACTCCAATGGATTGTAGCCTTGTCATTATGGAAGGTAGTCGGTTGTTCAGATTTTTGTTACTCCAATGGATTGTAGCCTTGTCATTATGGAAGGTAGTATGTTGTCGAAATTTTTTTTATTCCATTGGATGGTAGCCTTGTAATTATGGAAGGTAGTCTATTGTTGACAGTTTTGTTATTCCAATGGATGGTAGCCTTGTAATTATGGAAGGTAGTCTTTTGTAGATATTTTTATTACTCCAATGGATGGTAGCCTTGTCATTATTGAAGGTAGTCTGTTGTCGATATCTCTGTTACTCCAACGGATGATAGCCTTGTCATTATGCAAGGTAGTCTGTTGTTCAGATTTTTGTTACTCTAATGGATGGTAGCCTTGTCATAATGGTAGGTATTCTATTGTGGAGATTCTTGTTATTCCAATGGATGGTAGCCTTGTCATTATGGAAGGTAGTCGGTCGTCGAGATTTCTGTTACTCAAATGGATGGTAGCCCTGTCATTATGAAAGGTAGTATGTTGTTCATATTTTTGTTATTTCAATGGATGATAGCCTTGTCATTATGGAAGGTACGCTATTGTCGAGATTTTGGGTTTTCCAATGGATGGTAGCCTTGTCATTATGGAAGGTAGTCTGTTGTCGAGATTTTTTATACTCCAATGGATGGTAGCCTTGTAATTATGGAATGTAGTCTGTTGTCGAGATTTTTGTTACTCCAATAGATGGTAGCCTTGTCATTATGGAAGGTAGTCTGTTGTCGAGATTTTTGTTATTCCAATGGATGGTAACCTTGTCATTATGGAAGGTAGTCTTTTGTCAAGATTTATGTTACTCCAATGGATGGTAGCCATGTCATTATGGAAGGTAGTTTGTTGTCAAATTTTATTTATTCCATTGGATGGTAGCCTTGTCATTATGGAAGGTAGTCTGTTGTCGATATTTTTGATATTCCAATGGATGGTAACCTTGTCATTCTGGAAGGTAGTCTTTCGTCAAGATTTTTGTCACTCCAATGGATGGTAGCCTTGTCATTATGGAAGGTAGTCTGTTGTCGAGATTTTTTATACTCCAATGGATGGTAGCCTTGTAATTATGGAAGGTAGTCTGTTGTTGAGATTTTTGTTACTCCAATGGATGGTAGCCTTGTCATTATGGAAGGTAATATGTCATTGAGTCTTCTGTTACTCCAATGGATTGTAGACGTGTCATTATGGTAGGTAGTCTATTGTTCAGATTTTTGTTACTCCAATGGATGGTAGCCTTGTAATTATGAAGTATAGTTTGTTGTTGAAATTTTCTTTATTCCGTTTGATGGTAGCATTGTCATTATTGAAGGTAGTCTGTTTTCAATATCTTTGTTACTCCAATGGATGATAGCCTTGTCATTATGCAAGGTAGTTTGTTGTTCAAATTTTTGTTACTCCAGTGGATGGTAGCCTTGTCATTATAGAAGGTAGTCTATTGTCAAGATTTTTGTTATTCCAATGAATGGTAGCCCTGTCATTATGGAAGGTAATCGGTCGTTGAGATTTCTGTTACTCCAATGGATGCTAGCCTTGTAATTATGAAAGGGAGTCTGTTGTTCATATTTTTGTTACTTCAATGGATGATAGCCTTCTCATTATGGAAGGTACTCTATTGTCGAGATTTTGTTTATTCCAATGGATGGTAGCCATGTCATTATGGAAGGTAGTCTATTGTCGAGATTTTTGATACTCCAATGGATGCTAGCCTTGTAATTATGGAAGGTGATCTGTTCTCGAGATTTTTGTTACTCCAATAGATGGTAGACTTGTCATTATGGAAGGTAGTCGGTCATTGAGATTTCTGTTACTCCAATGGATTGTAGCCTTGTCATTATGGAAGGTAGTCGGTTGTTCAGATTTTTGTTACTCCAATGGATTGTAGCCTTGTCATTATGGAAGGTAGTATGTTGTCGAAATTTTTTTTATTCCATTGGATGGTAGCCTTGTAATTATGGAAGGTAGTCTATTGTTGAGAGTTTTGTTATTCCAATGGATGGTAGCCTTGTAATTATGGAAGGTAGTCTTTTGTAGATATTTTTATTACTCCAATGGATGGTAGCCTTGTCATTATTGAAGGTAGTCTGGTGTCGATATCTCTGTTACTCCAACGGATGATAGCCTTGTCATTATGCAAGGTAGTCTGTTGTTCAGATTTTTGTTACTCTAATGGATGGTAGCCTTGTCATAATGGTAGGTATTCTATTGTGGAGATTCTTGTTATTCCAATGGATGGTAGCCTTGTCATTATGGAAGGTAGTCGGTCGTCGAGATTTCTGTTACTCAAATGGATGGTAGCCCTGTCATTATGAAAGGTAGTATGTTGTTCATATTTTTGTTATTTCAATGGATGATAGCCTTGTCATTATGGAAGGTACGCTATTGTCGAGATTTTGGGTTTTCCAATGGATGGTAGCCTTGTCATTATGGAAGGTAGTCTGTTGTCGAGATTTTTTATACTCCAATGGATGGTAGCCTTGTAATTATGGAATGTAGTCTGTTGTCGAGATTTTTGTTACTCCAATAGATGGTAGCCTTGTCATTATGGAAGGTAGTCTGTTGTCGAGATTTTTGTTATTCCAATGGATGGTAACCTTGTCATTATTGAAGGTAGTCTTTTGTCAATATTTTTGTTACTCCAATGGATGGTAGCCATGTCATTATGGAAGGTAGTTTGTTGTCAAATTTTATTTATTCCATTGGATGGTAGCCTTGTAATTATGGAAGGTAGTCTGTTGTCGATATTTTTGATATTCCAATGGATGGTAACCTTGTCATTATGGAAGGTAGTCTTTTGTCAAGATTTTTGTTACTCCAATGGATGGTAGCCTTGTCATTATGGAAGGTAGTCTGTTGTCGAGATTTTTTATACTCCAATGGATGGTAGCCTTGTAATTATGGAAGGTAGTCTGTTGTTGAGATTTTTGTTACTCCAATGGATGGTAGCCTTGTCATTATGGAAGGTAATATGTCATTGAATCTTCTGTTACTCCAATGGATTGTAGACGTGTCATTATGGTAGGTAGTCTGTTGTTCAGATTTTTGTTACTCCAATGGATGGTAGCCTTGTAATTATGAAGTATAGTTTGTTGTTGAAATTTTCTTTATTCTGTTTGATGGTAGCATTGTCATTATTGAAGGTAGTCTGTTTTCAATATCTTTGTTACTCCAATGGATGATAGCCTTGTCATTATGCAAGGTAGTTTGTTGTTCAAATTTTTGTTACTCCAGTGGATGGTAGCCTTGTCATTATAGAAGGTAGTCTATTGTCAAGATTTTTGTTATTCCAATGAATGGTAGCCTTGTCATTATGGAAGGTAATCGGTCGTTGAGATTTCTGTTACTCCAATGGATGCTAGCCTTGTCATTATGAAAGGGAGTCTGTTGTTCATATTTTTGTTACTTCAATGGATGATAGCCTTCTCATTATGGAAGGTACTCTATTGTCGAGATTTTGTTTATTCCAATGGATGGTAGCCATGTCATTATGGAAGGTAGTCTATTGTCGAGATTTTTGATACTCCAATGGATGCTAGCCTTGTAATTATGGAAGGTGATCTGTGGTCGAGATTTTTGTTACTCCAATAGATGGTAGCCTTGTCATTATGGAAGGTAGTCTGTCATTGAGATTTCTGTTACTCCAATGAATTGTAGCCTTGTCATTATGGAAGGTAGTCGGTTGTTCAGATTTTTGTTACTCCAATGGATTGTAGCCTTGTCATTATGGAAGGTAGTATGTTGTCGAAATTTTTTTTATTCCATTGGATGGTAGCCTTGTAATTATGGAAGGTAGTCTATTGTCGAGATTTTTGTTATTCCAATGGATGGTAGCCTTGTAATTATGGAAGGTAGTCTTTTGTAGATATTTTTATTACTCCAATGGATGGTAGCCTTGTCATTATTGAAGGTAGTCTGTTGTCGATATCTCTGTTACTCCAACGGATGATAGCCTTGTCATTATGCAAGGTAGTCTGTTGTTCAGATTTTTGTTACTCTAATGGATGGTAGCCTTGTCATAATGGTAGGTATTCTATTGTGGAGATTCTTGTTAGTCCAATGGATGGTAGCCTTGTCATTATGGAAGGTAGTCGGTCGTCGAGATTTCTGTTACTCAAATGGATGGTAGCCCTGTCATTATGAAAGGTAGTATGTTGTTCATATTTTTGTTATTTCAATGGATGATAGCCTTGTCATTATGGAAGGTACGCTATTGTCGAGATTTTGGGTTTTCCAATGGATGGTAGCCTTGTCATTATGGAAGGTAGTCTGTTGTCGAGATTTTTTATACTCCAATGGATGGTAGCCTTGTAATTATGGAATGTAGTCTGTTGTCGAGATTTTTGTTACTCCAATAGATGGTAGCCTTGTCATTATGGAAGGTAGTCTGTTGTCGAGATTTTTGTTATTCCAATGGATGGTAACCTTGTCATTATGGAAGGTAGTCTTTTGTCAATATTTTTGTTACTCCAATGGATGGTAGCCATGTCATTATGGAAGGTAGTTTGTTGTCAAATTTTATTTATTCCATTGGATGGTAGCCTTCTCATTATGGAAGGTAGTCTGTTGTCGATATTTTTGATATTCCAATGGATGGTAACCTTGTCATTATGGAAGGTAGTCTTTTGTCAAGATTTGTGTTACTCCAATGGATGGTAGCCTTGTCATTATGGAAGGTAGTCTGTTGTCGAGATTTATTATACTACAATGGATGGTAGCCTTGTCATTATGGAAGGTAATATGTCATTGAGTCTTCTGTTACTCCAATGGATTGTAGACGTGTCATTATGGTAGGTAGTCTGTTGTTCAGATTTTTGTTAAACCAATGGATGGTAGCCTTGTAATTATGAAGTATAGTTTGTTGTTGAAATTTTCTTTATTCCGTTTGATGGTAGCATTGTCATTATTGAAGGTAGTCTGTTTTCAATATCTTTGTTACTCCAATGGATGATAGCCTTGTCATTATGCAAGGTAGTTTGTTGTTCAAATTTTTGTTACTCTAGTGGATGGTAGCCTTGTCATTATAGAAGGTAGTCTATTGTCAAGATTTTTGTTATTCCAATGAATGGTAGCCTTGTCATTATGGAAGGTAATCGGTCGTTGAGATTTCTGTTACTCCAATGGATGCTAGCCTTGTCATTATGAAAGGGAGTCTGTTGTTCATATTTTTGTTACTTCAATGGATGATAGCCTTCTCATTATGGAAGGTACTCTATTTTCGAGATTTTGTTTATTCCAATGGATGGTAGCCATGTCATTATGGAAGGTAGTCTATTGTCGAGATTTTTGATACTCCAATGGATGCTAGCCTAGTAATTATGGAAGGTGATCTGTGATCGAGATTTTTGTTACTCCAATAGATGGTAGCCTTGTCATTATGGAAGGTAGTCTGTCATTGAGATTTCTGTTACTCCAATGAATTGTAGCCTTGTCATTATGGAAGGTAGTCGGTTGTTCAGATTTTTGTTACTCCAATGGATTGTAGCCTTGTCATTATGGAAGGTAGTATATTGTCGAGATTTTTGTTATTCCAATGGATGGTAGCCTTGTAATTATGGAAGGTAGTCTTTTGTAGATATTTTTATTACTCCAATGGATGGTAGGCTTGTCATTATTGAAGGTAGTCTGTTGTCGATATCTCTGTTACTCCAATGGATGATAGCCTTGTCATTATGCAAGGTAGTTTGTTGTTCAAATTTTTGTTACTCCAATGGATGGTAGCCTTGTCATAATGGAAGGTATTCTATTGTCGAGATTCTTGTTATTCCAATGGATGGTAGCCTTGTCATTATGGAAGGTAGTCGGTTGTTGAGAATTCTGTTACTCAAATGGATGGTAGCCCTGTCATTATGAAAGGTAGTCTGTTGTTCATATTTTTGTTATTTCAATGGATGATAGCCTTGTCATTATGGAAGTTACGCTATTGTCGAGATTTTGGTTTTTCCAATGGATGGTAGCCTTGTCATTATGGAAGGTAGTCTGTTGTCGAGAGTTTTTATACTCCAATGGATGGTAGCCTTGTCATTATGGAAGGTAGTTTGATGTCAATTTTTTTTATTCCATTGGATGGTAGCCTTGTCATTATGGAAGGTAGTCTATTGTCGAGATTTTTGTTATTCCAATGGATGGTAACCTTGTCATTATTGAAGGTAGTCTTTTGTCAAGATTTTTGTTACTCCAATGGATGGTAGCCTTGTCATTATGGAAGGTAGTTTGTTGTCTAATTTTTTTTATTCCATTGGATGGTAGCCTTGTCATTATAGAAGGTAGTCTATTGTCGAGATTTTTGTTATTCCAATGGATGGTAACCTTGTCATTATGGAAGGTAGTCTTTTGTCAAGATTTTTGTTACTCCAATGGATGGTAGCCTTGTCATTATGGAAGGTAGTCTGTTGTCGTGATTTTTGTTACCCCAATGGATGTAGCCTTGTCATTATGGAATGTAGTCTGTTGTCGATATTTCTGTTACTCCAATGAATGGTAGCCTTGTCATTATGGAAGGTGTATGTCATTGAGATTTCTGTTACTCCAATGGATTGTAGCCTTGTCATTATGGAACGGAGTCTGTTGTCGAGATTTTTATTATTCTAATGGATGGTAACCTTGTTATTATGGAAGGTAGTCTTTTGTCGAGATTTTTGTTACTCCAGCGGATGGTAGCCTTATTATTATTGAAGGTAGTCTGTTGTCGATATCTTTGTTACTCCAATGGATGATAGCCTTGTCATTATGCAAGGTAGTCTGTTGTTCAAATTTTTGTTACTCCAATGGATGGTAGCCTTGTCATTATGGAAGGTAGTCTGTTGTCCAGATTTTTGTTACCCCATTGGATGTAGCCTTGTCATTATGGAATGTAGTCTGTTGTCGATATTTATGTTACTCCAATGAATGGTAGCCTTGTCATTATGGAAGGTAGTCTGTCGTTGAGATTTCTGTTACTCCAATGGATTGTAGCCTTGTCATTATGGAAAGGAGTTTGTTGTCGAGATATTTGTTATTCCAATGGATGGTAACCTTGTTATTATGGAAGGTAGTCTTTTGTCGAGATTTTTGTTACTCCAATGGATGGTAGACTTGTCATTATTGAAGGTAGTCCGTTTTCGATATCTTTGTTACTCCAATGGATGATAGCCTTGTCATTATGCAAGGTAGTCTGTTGTTCAAATTTTTGTTACTCCAATGGATGGTAGCCTTGTAATTATAGAAGGTAGTCTATTGTCAAGATTTTTGTTATTCCAATGGATGGTAGCCTTGTCATTATGGAAGGTAGTCGTTCGTTGATATTTCTGTTACTCCAATGGATGCTAGGCTTGTCATTATGAGAGGTAGTCAGTTGTTCAGATTTTTGTTATTTCAATGGATGATAGCCTTGTCATTATGGAAGGTACTCTATTGTCGAGATTTTGGTTTTTCCAATGGATGGTAGCCTTGTCATTATGGAAGGTAGTCTGTTGTCGAGATTTTTTATACTCCAATGGATGGTAGCCTTGTAATTATGGAAGGTAGTCTGTTGTCGAGATTTTTGTTACTCTAACAGATGGTAGTCTTGTCATTATGGAAGGTAATCTATCATTGAGTCTTATGTTACTCCAATGGATTGTAGCCTTTTACATTATGGTAGGTAGTCTGTTGTTCAGATTTTTGTTACTCCAATGGATGGTTTCCTTGTAATTATGGAAGGAAGTTTGTTGTTTAAATTTTCTTTATTCCATTTGATGGTAGCATTCTCATTTTTGAAGGTAGTCTGTTTTCAATATCTTTGTTACTCTGATGGATGATAGCCTTGTCATTATGCAAGGTAGTTTATTGTTCAAATTTTTGTTACCTCAATGGATGGTAGCCTTGTCATTATAGAAGGTAGTCCATTGTAAAAATTTTTGTTATTCCAAAGGATGGTAGCCTTGTCATTATGGAAGGTAGTCGGTCGTTGAGATTTCTGTTACTCCAATGGATGCTAGCCTTGTAATTATCAAAGGTAGTGTGTTGTTCTGATTTTTGTTACTTAAATGGATGATAGCCTTGTCATTATGGAAGGTACTCTATTGTCGATATTTTTGTTATTCCAATGGATGGTAGCCTTGTCATTATGGAAGGTAGTCTATTGTCGAGATTTTTGATACTCCAATGGATGCTAGCCCTGTAATTATGGAAGGTGATCTGTTGTCGATATTTTTGTTACTCCAATAGATGGTAGCCTTGTCATTATTGAAGGTAGTCTGTCATTGAGATTTCTGTTACTCCAATGGATTGTAGCCTTGTCATTATGGAAGGTAGTTTGTTGTTCAGATTTTTGTTACTCCAATGGATTGTAGCCTTGTCATTATGGAAGGTAGTATGTTGTCGAAATTTTTTTTATTCCATTGGATGGTAGCATTGTAATTATGGAAGGTAGTCTATTGTCGAGATTTTTGTTATTCCAATGGATTGTAGCCTTGTAATTATGGAAGGTAGTCTTTTGTAGATATTTTTATTACTCCAATGGATGGTAGCCTTGTCATTATTGAAGGTATTCTGTTGTCGATATCTCTGTTACTCCAATGGATGATAGCCTTGTCATTATGCAAGGTAGTCTATTGTTCAGATTTTTGTTACTCCAATGGATGGTAGCCTTGTCATAATGGAAGGTGTTCAATTGTCGAGATTCTTGTTATTCCGATGGATGGTAGCCTTGTCATTATGGAAGGTAGTCGGTCGTTGATATTTCTGTTACTCAAATGGATGGTAGCCTTGTCATTATGAAAGGTAGTCTGTTGTTCATATTTTTGTTATTTCAATGGAAGATAGCCTTGTCATTATGGAAGGTACGCTATTGTCGAGATTTTGGTTTTTCCAATGGATGGTAGCCTTGTCATTATGGAAGGTAGTCTGTTGTCAAGATTTTTTATACTCCAATGGATGGTAGCCTTGTAATTATGGAAGGTAGTATGTTGTCGAGATACTTGTTATTCCAATGGATGGTAGCCTTGTCAGTATGGAAGGTAGTCGGTCTTTGAGATTTCTGTTACTCCAATGGATGCTAGCTTTGTCATTATGAAAGGTAGTCTGTTGTTCAAATTTTTGTTACTTCAATGGATGATAGCCTTGTCATTATGGAAGGTACTCTATTGTCGAGATTTTTGTTATTCCAATGGATGGTAGCCTTGTCATTATGGAAGGTAGTCTATTATCGAGATTTTTGATACTCTAATGGATGCTAGCCTTGTAATTATGGAAGGTGATCTGTTGTCGAGATTTTTGTTACTCCAATAGATGGTTGCCTTGTCATTATGTAAGGTAGTCTGTCATTGAGATTTCTGTTACTCCAATGGATTGTAGCCTTGTCATTATGGAAGGTAGTCTGTTGTTCAGATTTTTGTTACTCCAATGGATTGTAGCCTTGTCATTATGGAAGGTAGTATGCTGTTGAAATTTTTTTATTCCATAGGATGGTAGCCTTGTAATTATGGAAGGTAGTCTATTGTCGAGATTTTTTTTATTCCAATAGATGGTAGCCTTGTAATTATGGAAGGTAGTCTTTTGTAGATATTTTTATTACTCCAATGGATGGTAGCCTTGTCATTATTGAAGGTAGTCTGTTGTCGATATCTCTGTTACTCCAATGGATGATAGCCTTGTCATTATGCAAGGTAGTCTGTTGTTCAGATTTTTGTTACTCCAATGGATGGTAGCCTTGTCATAATGGAAGGTATTCTATTTTCGAGATTCTTGTTATTCCAATGGATGGTAGCCTTGTCATTATGGAAGGTAGTCGGTCGTTGAGATTTCTGTTACTCAAATGGATGGTAGCCCTGTCATTATGAAAGGTAGTCTGTTGTTCATATTTTTGTTTTTTCAATGGATGATAGCCTTGTCATTATGGAAGGTACGCTATTGTCGAGATTTTTGTTTTTCCAATGGATGGTAGCCTTGTCATTATGGAAGGTAGTCTGTTGTCGAGAGTTTTTATACTCCAATGGATGGTAGCCTTGTCATTATGGAAGGTAGTTTGTTGTCAATTTTTTTTTATTCCATTGGATGGTAGCCTTGTCATTATGGAAGGTAGTCTGTTGTAGAGACTTTTGTTATTTCAATGGATGGTAACCTTGTCATTATTGAAGGTAGTCTTTTGTCAAGATTTTTGTTACTCTAATGGATGGTAGCCTTGTCATTATGAAAGGTAGTTTGTTGTCTGATTTTTTTTATTCCATTGGATGGTAGCCTTGTCATTATGGAAGGTAGTCTGTTGTCGTGATTTTTGTTATTCCAATGGATGGTAACCTTGTCATTATGGAAGGTAGTCTTTTGTCAAGATTTTTGTTACTCCAATGGATGGTAGCCTTGTCATTATGGAAGGTAGTCTGTTGTCGAGACTTTTGTTACCCCAATGGATGTAGCCTTGTCATTATGGAATGTAGTCTGTTGTTGATATTTCTATTACTCCAATGAATGGTAGCCTTTTCATTATGGAAGGTAGTCTGTCGTTGAGATTTTTGTTACTCCAATGGATTGTAGCCTTGTCATTATGTAAGGGAGTCTGCAGTCGAGATTTTTGTTATTCCAATGGATGGTAACCTTGTTATTATGGAAGGTAGTCTTTTGTCGAGATTTTTGTTACTCTAACGGATGGTAGCCTTGTCATTATTGAAGGTAGTCTGTTGTCGATATCTTTGTTACTCCAATGGATGATAGCCTTGTCATTATGCAAGGTAGTCCGTTGTTCAAATTTTTGTTACTCCAATGGATGGTTGCCTTGCCATTATGGAAGGTAGTCTGTTGTCGAGATTTTTGTTACCCCAATGGATGTAGCCTTGTCATTATGGAAAGTAGTCTGTTGTCGATATTTCTGTTACTCCAATGGATGCTAGCCTTGTCATTATGAAAGGTAGTTTGTTGTTCAGATTTTTGTTACTTCAATGGATGATAGCCTTGTCATTATGGAAGGTACTCTATTGTCGTGATTTTGGTTATTCCAATGGATGGTAGCCTTGTCATTATGGAAGGTAGTCTATTGTCGATATTTTTGATACTCCAATGGATGCTAGCCTTGTAATTATGGAAGGTGATCTGTTGTCGAGATTTTTGTTACTCCAATAGATGGTAGCCTTGTCATTATGTAAGGTAGTCTGTCATTGAGATTTCTGTTACTCCAATGGATTGTAGCCTTGTCATTATGGAAGGTAGTCTGTTGTTCATATTTTTGTTACTCCAATGGATTGTAGCCTTGTCATTATGGAAGGTAGTATGCTGTCGAAATTTTTTTTATTCCATAGGATGATAGCCTTGTAATTATGGAAGGTAGTCTATTGTCGAGATTTTATTTTTCCAATGGATGGTAGCCTTGTAATTATGGAAGGTAGTCTTTTGTAGATATTTTTATTACTCCAATGGATGGTAGCCTTGTCATTATTGAAGGTAGTCTGTTGTCGATATCTCTGTTACTCCAATGGATGATAGCCTTGTCATTATGCAAGGTAGTCTGTTGTTCAGATTTTTGTTACTCCAATGGATGGTATTCTTGTCATAATGGAAGGTATTCTATTGTCGAGATTCTTGTTATTCCAATGGATGGTAGCCTTGTCATTATGGAAGGTAGTCGGTCGTTGAGATTTCTGTTACTCAAATGGATGGTAGCCCTGTCATTATGAACGGTAGTTTGTTGTTCATATTTTGTTATTTCAATGGATGATAGCCTTGTCATTATGGAAGGTGCGCTATTGTCGAGATTTTTTTTTTTCCAATGGATGGTAGCCTTGTCATTATGGAAGGTAGTCTGTTGTCGAGAGTTTTTATACTCCAATGGATGTTAGCCTTGTTATTATGGAAGGTAGTCTGTTGTCGAGATTTTTGTTATTCCAATGGATGGTAACCTTGTCGTTATGGAAGGTAGTCTTTTCAAGATTTTTATTACTCCAATGGATGGTAGCCTTGTCATTATGGAAGGTAGTCTGTTGTCGAGATTTTTGTTACCCCAATGGATGTAGCCTTGCCATTATGGAATGTAGTCTGTTGTCGATATTTTTGTTACTCCAATGAATGGTAGCCTTGTCATTATGGAAGGTAGTCTGTTGTCGAGATTTTTGTTTTTCCAATGGATGGTAACCTTGTTATTATGTAAGTTAGTCTTTTGTCGAGATTTTTGTTACTCCAACGGATGGTAGCCTTATCATTATTGAAGGTAATCTGTTGTCGATATCTTTGTTACTCCAATGGATGATAGCCTTGTCTTTATGAAAGGTATTCTGTTGTTCAAATTTTTGTTTCTCCAATGGATGGTAGCCTTGTCATTATGGAAGGTAGTCTGTTGTCGAGATGTTTGTTACCCCAATGGTTGTAGCCTTGTCATTATGGAATGTAGTATGTTGTCGATATTTATGTTACTCCAATGAATGGTAGCCTTGTCATTATGGAAGGTAGTCTGTCGTTGAGATTTCTGTTACTCCAATGGATTGTAGCCTTGTCATTATGGAAGGAAGTCTGTTGTCGAGATATTTGTTATTCCAATGGATGGTAACCTTGTTATTATGGAAGGTAGTCTTTTGTCGAGATTTTTGTTACTCCAATGGATGGTAGCCTTGTCATTATTGAAGGTAGTCCGTTTTCGATATCTTTGTTACTCCAATGGATGATAGCCTTGTCATTATGCAAGGTAGTCTGTTGTTCAAATTTTTGTTACTCCAATGGATGGTAGCCTTGTAATTATAGAAGGTAGTCTATTGTCAATATTTTTGTTATTCCAATGGATGGTAGCCTTGTCATTATGGAAGGTAGTCGGTCATTGAGATTTCTGTTACTCCAATGGATGCTAGCATTGTCATTATGAAAGGTAGTTTGTTGTTCATATTTTTGTTACTTCAATGGATGATAGCCTTGTCATTATGGAAGGTATGGTATTGTCGATATTTTGGTTTTTCCAATGGATGGTAGCCTTGTCATTATGGAAGGTAGTCTGTTGTTGAGAGTTTTTATACTCCAATGGATGTTAGCCTTGTCATTATGGAAGGTAGTCTGTTGTCGAGATTTTTGTTACTCCAATGGATGGTAACCTTGTCATTATGGAAGGTAGTCTTTTGTCAAGATTTTTGTTACTCCAATGGATGGTAGCCTTGTCATTATGGAAGGTAGTCTGTTGTCGAGATTTTTGTTACCCCAATGGATGTAGCCTTGTCATTATGGAATGTAGTCTATTGTCGAAATTTTTGTTACACCAATGAATGGTAGCCTTGTCATTATGGAAGGGAGTCTGTTGTCGAGATTTTTGTTATTCCAATGGATGGTATCCTTGTTATTATGGAAGGTAGTCGTTCGTTGATATTTCTGTTACTCCAATGGATGCTAGGCTTGTCATTATGAGAGGTAGTCAGTTGTTCAGATTTTTGTTATTTCAATGGATGATAGCCTTGTCATTATGGAAGGTACTCTATTGTCGAGATTTTGGTTTTTCCAATGGATGGTAGCCTTGTCATTATGGAAGGTAGTCTGTTGTCGAGATTTTTTATACTCCAATGGATGGTAGCCTTGTAATTATGGAAGGTAGTCTGTTGTCGAGATTTTTGTTACTCTAACAGATGGTAGTCTTGTCATTATGGAAGGTAATCTATCATTGAGTCTTATGTTACTCCAATGGATTGTAGCCTTTTACATTATGGTAGGTAGTCTGTTGTTCAGATTTTTGTTACTCCAATGGATGGTTTCCTTGTAATTATGGAAGGAAGTTTGTTGTTTAAATTTTCTTTATTCCATTTGATGGTAGCATTCTCATTATTGAAGGTAGTCTGTTTTCAATATCTTTGTTACTCTGATGGATGATAGCCTTGTCATTATGCAAGGTAGTTTATTGTTCAAATTTTTGTTACCTCAATGGATGGTAGCCTTGTCATTATAGAAGGTAGTCCATTGTAAAATTTTTTGTTATTCCAAAGGATGGTAGCCTTGTCATTATGGAAGGTAGTCGGTCGTTGAGATTTCTGTTACTCCAATGGATGCTAGCCTTGTAATTATCAAAGGTAGTGTGTTGTTCTGATTTTTGTTACTTAAATGGATGATAGCCTTGTCATTATGGAAGGTACTCTATTGTCGATATTTTTGTTATTCCAATGGATGGTAGCCTTGTCATTATGGAAGGTAGTCTATTGTCGAGATTTTTGATACTCCAATGGATGCTAGCCCTGTAATTATGGAAGGTGATCTGTTGTCGATATTTTTGTTACTCCAATAGATGGTAGCCTTGTCATTATTGAAGGTAGTCTGTCATTGAGATTTCTGTTACTCCAATGGATTGTAGCCTTGTCATTATGGAAGGTAGTTTGTTGTTCAGATTTTTGTTACTCCAATGGATTGTAGCCTTGTCATTATGGAAGGTAGTATGTTGTCGAAATTTTTTTTATTCCATTGGATGGTAGCATTGTAATTATGGAAGGTAGTCTATTGTCGAGATTTTTGTTATTCCAATGGATTGTAGCCTTGTAATTATGGAAGGTAGTCTTTTGTAGATATTTTTATTACTCCAATGGATGGTAGCCTTGTCATTATTGAAGGTATTCTGTTGTCGATATCTCTGTTACTCCAATGGATGATAGCCTTGTCATTATGCAAGGTAGTCTATTGTTCAGATTTTTGTTACTCCAATGGATGGTAGCCTTGTCATAATGGAAGGTGTTCAATTGTCGAGATTCTTGTTATTCCGATGGATGGTAGCCTTGTCATTATGGAAGGTAGTCGGTCGTTGATATTTCTGTTACTCAAATGGATGGTAGCCTTGTCATTATGAAAGGTAGTCTGTTGTTCATATTTTTGTTATTTCAATGGAAGATAGCCTTGTCATTATGGAAGGTACGCTATTGTCGAGATTTTGGTTTTTCCAATGGATGGTAGCCTTGTCATTATGGAAGGTAGTCTGTTGTCAAGATTTTTTATACTCCAATGGATGGTAGCCTTGTAATTATGGAAGGTAGTATGTTGTCGAGATACTTGTTATTCCAATGGATGGTAGCCTTGTCAGTATGGAAGGTAGTCGGTCTTTGAGATTTCTGTTACTCCAATGGATGCTAGCTTTGTCATTATGAAAGGTAGTCTGTTGTTCAAATTTTTGTTACTTCAATGGATGATAGCCTTGTCATTATGGAAGGTACTCTATTGTCGAGATTTTTGTTATTCCAATGGATGGTAGCCTTGTCATTATGGAAGGTAGTCTATTATCGAGATTTTTGATACTCTAATGGATGCTAGCCTTGTAATTATGGAAGGTGATCTGTTGTCGAGATTTTTGTTACTCCAATAGATGGTTGCCTTGTCATTATGTAAGGTAGTCTGTCATTGAGATTTCTGTTACTCCAATGGATTGTAGCCTTGTCATTATGGAAGGTAGTCTGTTGTTCAGATTTTTGTTACTCCAATGGATTGTAGCCTTGTCATTATGGAAGGTAGTATGCTGTTGAAATTTTTTTATTCCATAGGATGGTAGCCTTGTAATTATGGAAGGTAGTCTATTGTCGAGATTTTTTTTATTCCAATAGATGGTAGCCTTGTAATTATGGAAGGTAGTCTTTTGTAGATATTTTTATTACTCCAATGGATGGTAGCCTTGTCATTATTGAAGGTAGTCTGTTGTCGATATCTCTGTTACTCCAATGGATGATAGCCTTGTCATTATGCAAGGTAGTCTGTTGTTCAGATTTTTGTTACTCCAATGGATGGTAGCCTTGTCATAATGGAAGGTATTCTATTTTCGAGATTCTTGTTATTCCAATGGATGGTAGCCTTGTCATTATGGAAGGTAGTCGGTCGTTGAGATTTCTGTTACTCAAATGGATGGTAGCCCTGTCATTATGAAAGGTAGTCTGTTGTTCATATTTTTGTTATTTCAATGGATGATAGCCTTGTCATTATGGAAGGTACGCTATTGTCGAGATTTTTGTTTTTCCAATGGATGGTAGCCTTGTCATTATGGAAGGTAGTCTGTTGTCGAGAGTTTTTATACTCCAATGGATGGTAGCCTTGTCATTATGGAAGGTAGTTTGTTGTCAATTTTTTTTTATTCCATTGGATGGTAGCCTTGTCATTATGGAAGGTAGTCTGTTGTAGAGACTTTTGTTATTTCAATGGATGGTAACCTTGTCATTATTGAAGGTAGTCTTTTGTCAAGATTTTTGTTACTCTAATGGATGGTAGCCTTGTCATTATGAAAGGTAGTTTGTTGTCTGATTTTTTTTATTCCATTGGATGGTAGCCTTGTCATTATGGAAGGTAGTCTGTTGTCGTGATTTTTGTTATTCCAATGGATGGTAACTTTGTCATTATGGAAGGTAGTCTTTTGTCAAGATTTTTGTTACTCCAATGGATGGTAGCCTTGTCATTATGGAAGGTAGTCTGTTGTCGAGACTTTTGTTACCCCAATGGATGTAGCCTTGTCATTATGGAATGTAGTCTGTTGTTGATATTTCTATTACTCCAATGAATGGTAGCCTTTTCATTATGGAAGGTAGTCTGTCGTTGAGATTTTTGTTACTCCAATGGATTGTAGCCTTGTCATTATGTAAGGGAGTCTGCAGTCGAGATTTTTGTTATTCCAATGGATGGTAACCTTGTTATTATGGAAGGTAGTCTTTTGTCGAGATTTTTGTTACTCTAACGGATGGTAGCCTTGTCATTATTGAAGGTAGTCTGTTGTCGATATCTTTGTTACTCCAATGGATGATAGCCTTGTCATTATGCAAGGTAGTCCGTTGTTCAAATTTTTGTTACTCCAATGGATGGTTGCCTTGCCATTATGGAAGGTAGTCTGTTGTCGAGATTTTTGTTACCCCAATGGATGTAGCCTTGTCATTATGGAAAGTAGTCTGTTGTCGATATTTCTGTTACTCCAATGGATGCTAGCCTTGTCATTATGAAAGGTAGTTTGTTGTTCAGATTTTTGTTACTTCAATGGATGATAGCCTTGTCATTATGGAAGGTACTCTATTGTCGTGATTTTGGTTATTCCAATGGATGGTAGCCTTGTCATTATGGAAGGTAGTCTATTGTCGATATTTTTGATACTCCAATGGATGCTAGCCTTGTAATTATGGAAGGTGATCTGTTGTCGAGATTTTTGTTACTCCAATAGATGGTAGCCTTGTCATTATGTAAGGTAGTCTGTCATTGAGATTTCTGTTACTCCAATGGATTGTAGCCTTGTCATTATGGAAGGTAGTCTGTTGTTCATATTTTTGTTACTCCAACGGATTGTAGCCTTGTCATTATGGAAGGTAGTATGCTGTCGAAATTTTTTTTATTCCATAGGATGGTAGCCTTGTAATTATGGAAGGTAGTCTATTGTCGAGATTTTATTTTTCCAATGGATGGTAGCCTTGTAATTATGGAAGGTAGTCTTTTGTAGATATTTTTATTACTCCAATGGATGGTAGCCTTGTCATTATTGAAGGTAGTCTGTTGTCGATATCTCTGTTACTCCAATGGATGATAGCCTTGTCATTATGCAAGGTAGTCTGTTGTTCAGATTTTTGTTACTCCAATGGATGGTATTCTTGTCATAATGGAAGGTATTCTATTGTCGAGATTCTTGTTATTCCAATGGATGGTAGCCTTGTCATTATGGAAGGTAGTCGGTCGTTGAGATTTCTGTTACTCAAATGGATGGTAGCCCTGTCATTATGAACGGTAGTTTGTTGTTCATATTTTGTTATTTCAATGGATGATAGCCTTGTCATTATGGAAGGTGCGCTATTGTCGAGATTTTTTTTTTCCAATGGATGGTAGCCTTGTCATTATGGAAGGTAGTCTGTTGTCGAGAGTTTTTATACTCCAATGGATGTTAGCCTTGTCATTATGGAAGGTAGTCTGTTGTCGAGATTTTTGTTATTCCAATGGATGGTAACCTTGTCGTTATGGAAGGTAGTCTTTTCAAGATTTTTATTACTCCAATGGATGGTAGCCTTGTCATTATGGAAGGTAGTCTGTTGTCGAGATTTTTGTTACCCCAATGGATGTAGCCTTGCCATTATGGAATGTAGTCTGTTGTCGATATTTTTGTTACTCCAATGAATGGTAGCCTTGTCATTATGGAAGGTAGTCTGTTGTCGAGATTTTTGTTTTTCCAATGGATGGTAACCTTGTTATTATGTAAGTTAGTCTTTTGTCGAGATTTTTGTTACTCCAACGGATGGTAGCCTTATCATTATTGAAGGTAATCTGTTGTCGATATCTTTGTTACTCCAATGGATGATAGCCTTGTCTTTATGAAAGGTATTCTGTTGTTCAAATTTTTGTTTCTCCAATGGATGGTAGCCTTGTCATTATGGAAGGTAGTCTGTTGTCGAGATGTTTGTTACCCCAATGGTTGTAGCCTTGTCATTATGGAATGTAGTATGTTGTCGATATTTATGTTACTCCAATGAATGGTAGCCTTGTCATTATGGAAGGTAGTCTGTCGTTGAGATTTCTGTTACTCCAATGGATTGTAGCCTTGTCATTATGGAAGGAAGTCTGTTGTCGAGATATTTGTTATTCCAATGGATGGTAACCTTGTTATTATGGAAGGTAGTCTTTTGTCGAGATTTTTGTTACTCCAATGGATGGTAGCCTTGTCATTATTGAAGGTAGTCCGTTTTCGATATCTTTGTTACTCCAATGGATGATAGCCTTGTCATTATGCAAGGTAGTCTGTTGTTCAAATTTTTGTTACTCCAATGGATGGTAGCCTTGTAATTATAGAAGGTAGTCTATTGTCAATATTTTTGTTATTCCAATGGATGGTAGCCTTGTCATTATGGAAGGTAGTCGGTCATTGAGATTTCTGTTACTCCAATGGATGCTAGCATTGTCATTATGAAAGGTAGTTTGTTGTTCATATTTTTGTTACTTCAATGGATGATAGCCTTGTCATTATGGAAGGTATGGTATTGTCGATATTTTGGTTTTTCCAATGGATGGTAGCCTTGTCATTATGGAAGGTAGTCTGTTGTTGAGAGTTTTTATACTCCAATGGATGTTAGCCTTGTCATTATGGAAGGTAGTCTGTTGTCGAGATTTTTGTTACTCCAATGGATGGTAACCTTGTCATTATGGAAGGTAGTCTTTTGTCAAGATTTTTGTTACTCCAATGGATGGTAGCCTTGTCATTATGGAAGGTAGTCTGTTGTCGAGATTTTTGTTACCCCAATGGATGTAGCCTTGTCATTATGGAATGTAGTCTATTGTCGATATTTTTGTTACACCAATGAATGGTAGCCTTGTCATTATGGAAGGGAGTCTGTTGTCGAGATTTTTGTTATTCCAATGGATGGTATCCTTGTTATTATGGAAGGTAGTCTTTTGTCGAGATTTTTGTTACTCCAATGGATGGTATCCTTATCATTATTGAAGGTAGTCTGTTGTCGATATCTTTGTTACTCCAATGGATGATAGCCTTGTCATTATGCAAGGTAGTCTGTTGTTCAAATTTTTGTTACTCCAATGGATGGTAGCCTTGTCATTATGGAAGGTAGTCTGTTGTCGAGATTTTTGTTACCCCAATGGATGTAGCCTTGTCATTATGGAATGTAGTCTGTTGTCGATATTTATGTTACTCCAATGAATGGTAGCCTTGTCATTATGGAAGGTAGTCTGTCGTTGAGATTTTTGATACTCATATGGATTGTAGCCTTGTCATTATGGAAGGGAGTTTGTTGTTAAGATATTTGTTATTCCAATGGATGGTAACCTTGTTATTATGGAAGGTAGTCTTTTGTCGAGATTCTTGTTACTCCAAAGGATGGTAGCCTTGTCATTATTGAAGGTAGTCTGTTTTCGATATTTTTGTTACTCCAATGGATGATAGCCTTGTCATTATGCAAGGTAGTCTGTTGTTCAAATTTTTGTTATTCCAATGGATGGTAGCCTTGTAATTATAGAAGGTAGTCTATTGTCAAGATTTTTGTTATTCCAATGGATGGTATCCTTGTCATTATGGAAGTTAGTCGGTCGTTGAGATTTCTGTTACTCCAATGGATGCTAGCCTTGTCATTATGAAAGGTAGTTTGTTGTTCAAATTTTTGTTACTTCAATGGATGATAGCCTTGTCATTATGGAAGGTACACAATTGTCGAGATTTTGGTTTTTCCAATGGATGGTAGCCTTGTCATTATGGAAGGTAGTCTGTTATCGCTAGTTTTTATACTCCAATAGATGTTAGCCTTGTCATTATGGAAGGTAGTCTGTTGTCGAGATTTTTGTTATTCAAATGGATGGTAACCTTGTCATTATGGAAGGTAGTATTTTTTCAAGATTTTTGTTACTCCAATGGATGGTAGCCTTGTCATTATGGAAGGTAGTCTGTTGTCGAAATTTTTGTTACCCCAATGGATGTAGCCTTGTCATTATGGAATGTAGTCTGTTGTCGATATTTTTGTTACTCCAATGAATGGTAACCTTGTCATTATGGAAGGTAGTCTGTTGTTCAGATTTTTGTTACTCCAATGGATTGTATCCTTGTCATTATGGAAGGTAGTATGTTGTCGAATTTTTTTTTATTCCATAGGATGGTAGCCTTCTAATTATGGAAGGTAGTCTATTGTCGAGATTTTTTTTATTCCAATGGATGGTAGCCTTGTAATTATGGAAGGTAGTCTTTTATAGATATTTTTATTACTCCAATGGATGGTAGCCTTGTCATTATTGAAGGTAGTCTGTTGTCGATATCTCTGTTACTCAAATGGATGATAGCCTTGTCATTATGCAAGGTAGTCTGTTGTTCAGATTTTTGTTACTCCAATGGATGGTATCCTTGTCATAATGGAAGGTATTCTATTGTCGAGATTCTTGTTATTCCAATGGATGGTAGCCTTGTCATTATGGAAGGTAGTCGGTCGTTGAGATTTCTGTTACTCAAATGGATGGTAGACCTGTCATTATGAAAGGTAGTCTGTTGTTCATATTTTTGTTATTTCAATGTATGATATCCTTGTCATTATGGAAGGTGCGCTATTGTCGAGATTTTTGTTTTTCCAATGGATGGTAGCCTTGTCATTATAGAAGGTAGTCTGTTGTCGAGAGTTTTTATACTCCAATGGATGTTAGCCTTGTCATTATGGAAGGTAGTCTGTTGTCGAGATTTTTGTTATTCCAATGGATGGTAACCTTGTCATTATGGAAGGTAGTCTTTTCAAGATTTTTGTTACTCCAATGGATGGTAGCCTTGTCATTATGGAAGGTAGTCTGTTGTCGAGATTTTTGTTACCCCAATGGATGTAGCCTTGCCATTATGGAATGTAGTCTGTTGTCGATATTTTTGTTACTCCAATGAATGGTAGCCTTGTCATTATGGAAGGTAGTCTATCGTTGAGATTTCTTTTACTCCAATGGATTGTAGCCTTGTCATTATGGAAGGGAGTCTGTTGTCGAGATTTTTGTTTTTCCAATGGATGGTAACCTTGTTATTATGTAAGTTAGTCTTTTGTCGAGATTTTTGTTACTCCAAAGGATGGTAGCCTTATCATTATTGAAGGTAGTCTGTTGTCGATATCTTTGTTACTCCAATGGATGATAGCCTTGTCATTATGAAAGGTAGTCTGGTTTTCAAATTTTTGTTACTGCAATGGATGGTAGCCTTGTCATTATGGAAGGTAGTCTGTTGTCGAGATTTTTGTTACCCCAATGGCTGTAGCCTTGTCATTATGGAATGTAGTCTGTTGTCGATATTTATGTTACTCCAATGAATGGTAGCCTTGTCATTATGGAAGGTAGTCTGTCGTTGAGATTTCTGTTACTCCAATGGATTGTAGCCTTGTCATTATGGAAGGAAGTCTGTTGTCGAGATATTTGTTATTCCAATGGATGGTAACCTTGTTATTATGGATGGTAGTCTTTTGTCGAGATTTTTGTTACTCCAATGGATGGAAGCCTTGTCATTATTGAAGGTAGTCCGTTTTCGATATCTTTGTTACTCCAATGGATGATAGCCTTGTCATTATGCAAGGTAGTCTGTTGTTCAAATTTTTGTTACTCCAATGGATGGTAGCCTTGTAATTATAGAAGGTAGTCTATTGTCAATATTTTTGTTATTCCAATGGATGGTAGCCTTGTCATTATGGAAGGTAGTCGGTCCTTGAGATTTCTGTTACTCCAATGGATGCTAGCATTGTCATTATGAAAGGTAGTTTGTTGTTCATATTTTTGTTACTTCAATGGATGATAGCCTTGTCATTATGGAAGGTATGGTATTGTCGAGATTTTGGTTTTTCCAATGGATGGTAGCCTTGTCATTATGGAAGGTAATCTGTTGTCTAGAGTTTTTGTACTCCAATAGATGTTAGCCTTGTCATTATGGAAGGTAGTCTGTTGTCGAGATTTTGTTATTCAAATGGATGGTAACCTTGTCATTATGGAAGGTAGTATTTTGTCAAGATTTTTGTTACTCCAATGGATGGTAGCCTTGTCATTATGGAAGGTAGTCTGTTGTCGAGATTTTTGTTACCCCAATGGATGTAGCCTTGTCATTATGGAATGTAGTCTGTTGTCGATATTTTTGTTACTCCAATGAATGGTAGCCTTGTCATTATGGAAGGTTGTTTGTCGTTGAGATTTTTGTTACTCCAATGGATTGTAGCCTTGTCATTATGGAAGGGAGTTTGTTGTCGAGATTTTTGTTATTCCAATGGATGGTAACCTTGTTATTATGGAAGGTAGTCTTTTGTCGAGATTTTTGTTACTCCAACGGATGGTATCATTATCATTATTGAAGGTAGTCTGTTGTCGATATTTTTTTTACTCCAATGGATGATAGCCTTGTCATTATGCAAGGTAGTCTGTTGTTCAAATTTTTGTTACTCCAATGGATGATAGCCTTGTCATTATGGAAGGTAGTCTGTTGTCGAGATTTTTGTTACCCCAATGGATGTAGCCTTGTCATTATGGAATGTAGTCTGTTGTCGATATTTATGTTACTCCATTGAATGGTAGCCTTGTCATTATGGAAGGTAGTCAGTCGTTGAGATTTTTGTTACTCATATGGATTGTAGCCTTGTCATTATGGAAGGGAGTCTATTGTCGAGATATTTGTTATTCCAATGGATGGTAACCTTGTTATTATGGAAGGTAGTCTTTTGTCGAGATTTTTGTTACTCAAATGGATGGTAGCCTTGTCATTATTGAAGGTAGTCCATTTTCGATATTTTTGTTACTCCAATGGATGATAGCCTTGTCATTATGCAAGGTAGTCTGTTGTTCAAATTTTTGTTATTCCAATGGATGGTAGCCTTGTAATTATAGAAGGTAGTCTATTGTCAAGATTTTTGTTATTCTAATGGATGGTAGCCTTGTCATTATGGAAGTTAGTCGGTCGTTGAGATTTCTGTTACTCCAATGGATGCTAGCCTTGTTATTATGAAAGGTAGTTTGTTGTTCAAATTTTTGTTACTTCAATGGATGATAGCCTTGTCATTATGGAAGGTACACTATTGTCGAGATTTTGGATTTTCCAATGGATGGTAGCCTTGTCATTATGGAAGGTAGTCTGTTGTCTAGAGTTTTTATACTCCAATAGATGTTAGCCTTGTCATTTTGGAAGGTAGTCTGTTGTCGAGATTTTTGTTATTCAAATGGATGGTAACCTTGTCATTATGGAAGGTAGTATTTTGTCAAGATTTTTGTTACTCCATTGGATGGTAGCCTTGTCATTATGGAAGGTAGTCTGTTGTCGAGATTTTTGTTACCCCAATGGATGTAGCCTTGTCATTATGGAATGTAGTCTGTTGTCGATATTTTTGTTACTCCAATGAATGGTAGCCTTGTCATTATGGAAGGTTGTTTGTCGTTGAGATTTTTGTTACTCCAATGGATTGTATCCTTGTCATTATGGAAGGGAGTCTGTTGTCGAGATTTTTGTTATTCCAATGGATGGTAACCTTGTTATTATGGAAGGTAGTCTTTTGTCGAGATTTTTGTTACTCCAACGGATGGTATCCTTATCATTATTGAAGGTAGTCTGTTGTCGATATTTTTTTTACTCCAATGGATGATAGCCTTGTCATTATGCAAGGTAGTCTGGTTTTCAAATTTTTGTTACTGCAATGGATGGTAGCCTTGTCATTATGGAAGGTAGTCTGTTGTCGAGATTTTTGTTACCCCAATGGCTGTAGCCTTGTCATTATGGAATGTAGTCTGTTGTCGATATTTATGTTACTCCAATGAATGGTAGCCTTGTCATTATGGAAGGTAGTCTGTCGTTGAGATTTCTGTTACTCCAATGGATTGTAGCCTTGTCATTATGGAAGGAAGTCTGTTGTCGAGATATTTGTTATTCCAATGGATGGTAACCTTGTTATTATGGATGGTAGTCTTTTGTCGAGATTTTTGTTACTCCAATGGATGGAAGCCTTGTCATTATTGAAGGTAGTCCGTTTTCGATATCTTTGTTACTCCAATGGATGATAGCCTTGTCATTATGCAAGGTAGTCTGTTGTTCAAATTTTTGTTACTCCAATGGATGGTAGCCTTGTAATTATAGAAGGTAGTCTATTGTCAATATTTTTGTTATTCCAATGGATGGTAGCCTTGTCATTATGGAAGGTAGTCGGTCCTTGAGATTTCTGTTACTCCAATGGATGCTAGCATTGTCATTATGAAAGGTAGTTTGTTGTTCATATTTTTGTTACTTCAATGGATGATAGCCTTGTCATTATGGAAGGTATGGTATTGTCGAGATTTTGGTTTTTCCAATGGATGGTAGCCTTGTCATTATGGAAGGTAATCTGTTGTCTAGAGTTTTTGTACTCCAATAGATGTTAGCCTTGTCATTATGGAAGGTAGTCTGTTGTCGAGATTTTGTTATTCAAATGGATGGTAACCTTGTCATTATGGAAGGTAGTATTTTGTCAAGATTTTTGTTACTCCAATGGATGGTAGCCTTGTCATTATGGAAGGTAGTCTGTTGTCGAGATTTTTGTTACCCCAATGGATGTAGCCTTGTCATTATGGAATGTAGTCTGTTGTCGATATTTTTGTTACTCCAATGAATGGTAGCCTTGTCATTATGGAAGGTTGTTTGTCGTTGAGATTTTTGTTACTCCAATGGATTGTAGCCTTGTCATTATGGAAGGGAGTCTGTTGTCGAGATTTTTGTTATTCCAATGGATGGTAACCTTGTTATTATGGAAGGTAGTCTTTTGTCGAGATTTTTGTTACTCCAACGGATGGTATCATTATCATTATTGAAGGTAGTCTGTTGTCGATATTTTTTTTACTCCAATGGATGATAGCCTTGTCATTATGCAAGGTAGTCTGTTGTTCAAATTTTTGTTACTCCAATGGATGATAGCCTTGTCATTATGGAAGGTAGTCTGTTGTCGAGATTTTTGTTACCCCAATGGATGTAGCCTTGTCATTATGGAATGTAGTCTGTTGTCGATATTTATGTTACTCCAATGAATGGTAGCCTTGTCATTATGGAAGGTAGTCAGTCGTTGAGATTTTTGTTACTCATATGGATTGTAGCCTTGTCATTATGGAAGGGAGTCTGTTGTCGAGATATTTGTTATTCCAATGGATGGTAACCTTGTTATTATGGAAGGTAGTTATTTGTCGAGATTTTTGTTACTCCAATGGATGGTAGCCTTGTCATTATTGAAGGTAGTCCGTTTTCGATATTTTTGTTACTCCAATGGATGATAGCCTTGTCATTATGCAAGGTAGTCTGTTGTTCAAATTTTTGTTACTCCAATGGATGGTAGCCTTGTAATTATAGAAGGTAGTCTATTGTCAAGATTTTTGTTATTCCAATGGATGGTAGCCTTGTCATTATGGAAGGTAGTCGGTCGTTGAGATTTCTGTTACTCCAATGGATGCTAGCCTTGTCATTATGAAAGGTAGTTTGTTGTTCAAATTTTTGTTACTTCAATGGATGATAGCCTTGTCATTATGGAAGGTACACTATTCTCGAGATTTTGGTTTTTCCAATGGATGGTAGCCTTGTCATTATGGAAGGTAGTCTGTTGTCGAGAGTTTTTATACATCTAATAGATGTTAGCCTTGTCATTATGGAAGGTAGTCTGTTGTCGAGATTTTTGTTATTCCAACAGATGGTAACCTTGTCATTATGGAAGGTAGTATTTTGTCAAGATTTTTGTTACTCCAATGGATGGTAGCCTTGTCATTATGGAAGGTAGTCTGTTGTCGAGATTTTTGTTACCCCAATGGATGTAGCCTTGTCATTATGGAATGTAGTCTGCTGTCGATATTTTTGTTACTCCAATGAATGGTAGCCTTGTCATTATGGAAGGTTGTCTGTCGTTGAGATTTCTGTTACTCCAATGGATTGTAGCCTTGTCATTATGTAAGGGAGTCTAATGTCGAGATTTTTGTTATTCCAATGGATGGTAACCTTGTTATTATGGAAGGTAGTCTTTTGTCGAGATTTTTGTTACTCCATCGGATGGTAGCCTTATCATTATTGAAGGTAGTCTGTTGTCGATATCTTTGTTACTCCAATGGATGATAGCCTTGTCATTATGCAAGGTAGTCTGTTGTTCAAATTTTTGTTACTCCAATGGATGGTAGCCTTGTAATTACAGAAGGTAGTCTATTGTCAATATTTTTGTTATTCCAATGAATGGTAGCCTTGTCATTATGGAAGGTAGTCGGTCGTTGAGATTTCTGTTACTCCAATGGATGCTAGCCTTGTCATTATGAAAGGTAGTTTGTTGTTCTGATTTTTGTTACTTCAATGGATGATAGCCTTGTCATTATGGAAGGTACTCTATTGTCGAGAATTTGGTTATTCCAATGGATGGTAGCCTTGTCATTATGGAAGGTAGTCTATTGTCGAGATTTTTGATACTCCAATGGATGCTAGCCTTGTAATTATGGAGGGTGATCTGTTGTCGATATTTTTGTTACTCCAATAGATGGTAGCCTTGTCATTATTGAAGGTAGTCTGTCATTGAGATTTCTGTTACTCCAATGGATTGTAGCCTTGTCATTATGGAAGGTAGTCTGTTGTTCATATTTTTGTTACTCCAATGGATTGTAGCCTTGTCATTATGAAAGGTAGTATGTTGTCGAAATTTTTTTTATTCCATTGGATGGTAGCCTTGTAATTATGGAAGGTAGTCTATTGTCGAGATTTTTTTTATTCCAATGTATGGTAGCCTTATAATTATGGAAGGTAGTCTTTTGTAGATATTTTTATTACTCCAATGGATGGTAGCCTTGTCATTATTGAAGGTATTATGTTGTCGATATCTCTGTTACTCCAATGGATGATAGCCTTGTCATTATGCAAGGTAGTCTGTTGTTCAGATTTTTGTTACTCCAAAGGATGTTAGCCTTGTCATAATGGAAGGTGTTCTATTGTCGAGATTCTTGTTATTCCAATGCATGGTAGCCTTGTCATTATGGAAGGTAGCCGGTCGTTGAGATTTTTGTTACTCAAATGGATGGTAGCCTTGTCATTATGAAAGGTAGTCTATTGTTCATATTTTTGTTATTTCAATGGATGATAGCCTTGTCATTATGGAAGATACGCTATTGTCGAGATTTTGGTTTTTCCAATGCATGGTAGCCTTGTCATTATGGAAGGTATTCTGTTGTCAATATTTTTTATACTCCAATGGATGGTAGCCTTGTAATTATGGAAGGTAGTCTGTTGTCGAGATTTTTGTTACTCCAATAGATGGTAGCCTTGTCATTATGGAAGGTAATCTGTCATTGAGTCTTCTGTTACTCCAATGGATTGTAGCCTTGTCATTATGGAAGGTAGTCTGTTATTCAGATTTTTGTTACTCCAACGGATGGGAGCCTTGTAATTATGGAAGGTAGCTTGTTGTTGAAATTTTATTTATTCCATTGGATGGTAGCATTGTCATTATGGAAGGTAGTTTGTTGTCGAGATTTTTGTTATTCCAATGGATAGTAACCTTGTCATTATGGAAGGTAGCCTTTTGTCGAGATTTTTGTTACTCCAAGGCATGGTAGCCTTGTCATTTTTGAAGGTAGTCTGTTGTCGATATCTCTGTTACTCCAATGGATGATAGCTTTTTCATTATGTAAGGTAGTCTAATCTTAAGAATTTTATTACTCCAATGGATGGTAGCCTTTTCATTATGGAAGGTAGTCTATTGTCGAGATTCTTGTTATTCCAATGGATGGTAGCCTTGTAATTATGGAAGGTAGTCGGTCGTTGAGATTTTTGTTACTCCAATGGATGGTAGCCTTGTCATTATGGAAGGTACTGTATTGTCGACATTTTGGTTATTCCAATGGATGGTAGCCTTGTCATTATGGAACGTAGTTTGTTGTCGAGATTTTTGATACTCAAATGGATGGTAGCTTGTAATTATGGAAGGTAGTCTGTTGTCGAGATTTTTGTTACTCCAATAGATGGTAGCCTTGTCATTATTGAAGATAGTCTGTTTTCGATATCTTTGTTACTCTAATGGATGATAGCCTTGTCATTATGCAAGGTAGTCTGTTGTTCAAATTTTTGTTACTCCAATGGATGGTAGCCTTGTCATTATAGAAGGTAGTCTATTGTCAAGATTTTTATTATTCCAATGGATGGTAGCCTTGTCATTATGGAAGGTAGTCGGTCGTTGAGATTTCTGTTACTCCAATGGATGCTAGCCTTGTCATTATGAAAGGTAGTCTGTTGTTCAGATTTATGCTACTTCAATGGATGATAGCCTTGTCATTATGGAAGGTACTCTATTGTCGAGATTTTGGTTTTTCCAATGGATGGTAGCCTTGTCATTATGGAAGGTAGTCTGTTGTCGAGATTTTTTATACTCCAATGGATGGTAGCCTTGTAATTATGGAAGGTAGTCTGTTGTCGAGATTTTAGTTACTCCAATAGATGGTAGCCTTGTCATTATGGAAGGTAATCTGTCATTGAGTCTTCTGTTACTCCAATGGATTGTAGCCTTGTCATTATGGAAGGTAGTCTGTTATTCAGATTTTTGTTACTCCAATGGATGGTAGCCTTGTAATTATGGAAGGTAGCTTGTTGTTGAAATTTTATTTATTCCATTGGATGGTAGCATTTTCATTATGGAAGGTAGTCTGTTGTCGAGATGTTTGTTATTCCAATGGATAGTAACCTTGTCAATATGGAAGGTAGCCTTTTGTCGAGATTTTTGTTACTCCAAGGCATGGTAGCCTTGTCATTTTTGAAGGAAGTCTGTTGTCGAGATTTTTGTTATTCCAATGGATGGTAGCCTTGTCATTATGGAAGGTAGTCGGTCGTTGAGATTTCTGTTACTCCAATGGATGCTAGCCTTGTCATTATGAAAGGTAGTTTGTTGTTCAGATTTTTGTTACTTCAATGGATGATAGCCTTGTCATTATGGAAGGTACTCTATTGTCGAAATTTTGGTTATTCCAATGGATGGTAGCCTTGTCATTATGGAAGGTAGTCTATTGTCGAGATATTTGATACTCCAATTGATGCTAGCCTTGTAATTATGGAAGGTGATCTATTGTCGAGATTTTTGTTACTCCAATAGATGGTAGCCTTGTCATTATTGAAGGTAGTCTGTCATTGAGATATTTTTTACTCCAATGGATTGTAGCCTTGTCATTATGGAAGGTAGTCTGTTTTTCAGATTTTTGTTACTCCAAGGGATTGTAGCCTTGTCATTATGGAAGGTAGTATGTTGTCGAAATTTTTTTTATTCCATTGGAGGTAGCCTTGTAATTACGGAAGGTAGTCTATTGTCGAGAATTTTGTTATTCCAATGGATGGTAGCATTGTAATTATGGAAGAGATTCTTTTGTAGATATTTTTATTACTGCAATGGATGGTAGCCTTGTCATTATTGAAGGTAGTCTGTTGTCGATATCTCTGTTACTCCAATGGATGATAGCCTTGTCATTATGCAAGGTAGTCTGTTGTTCATATTTTTGTTACTCCAATGGATGGTAGCCTTGTCATAATGGAAGGTATTCTATTGTCGATATTTTTGTTATTCCAATGGATGGTAGCCTTGTCATTATGGAAGGTAGTCGGTCGTTGAGATTTTTGTTACTCAAATGGATGGTAGCCTTGTCATTATGAAAGGTAGTCTGTTGTTCATATTTTTGGTATTTCAATGGATGATAGCCTTGCCATTATGGAAGGTACGCTATTGTTGAGATTTTGGTTTTTCCAATGGATGGTAGCCTTGTCATTATGGAAGGTAGTCCGTTGTCAAGATTTTTTATACTCCAAAGGATGGTAGCCTTGTAATTATGGAAGGTAGTCTGTTGTTGAGATTTTTGTTACTCCAATAGATGGTAGCCTTGTCATTATGGAAGGTAGTCTCTCGTTGAGATTTCTGTTACTCCAATGGATTGTAGCCTTGTCATTATCGAAGGTAGTCTATTGTTTAGATTTTTGTTACTCCAATGAATGGTAGCCTTGTCATAATGGAAGGTAGTTTGTTGTCAACTTTTTTTTATTCCATTGGATGGTAGCCTTGTCATTATGGAAGGTATTCTGTTGTCGAGATTTTTGTTATTCTAATGGATGGTAACCTTGTCATTATGGAAGGTAGTCTGTTGTCGAGATTTTTGTTACCCCAATGGATGTAGCATTGTCATTATGGAAGGTAGTCTGTTGTCGAGATTTTTGTTACCCCAATGGATGTAGCCTTGTCATTATGGAATGTAGTCTGTTGTCGATATTTATGTTACTCCAATGAATGGTAGCCTTGTCATTATGGAAGGTAGTCTGTCGTTGAGATTTCAGTTACTCCAACGGATTGTAGCCTTGTCATTATGGAAGGGAGTCTGTTGTCGAGATATTTGTTATTCCAATGGATGGTAACCTTGTTATTATGGAAGGTAGTCTTTTGTCGAGATTTTTGTTACTCCAATGGATGGTAGCCCTGTCATTATTGAAGGTAGTCCATTTTCGATATATTTGTTACTCCAATGGATGATAGCCTTGTCATTATGCAAGGTAGTCTGTTGTTCAAATTTTTGTTACTCCAATGGATGGTAGCCTTGTCATTATAGAAGGTAGTCTATTGTCAAGATTTTTGTTATTCTAATGGATGGTAGCCTTGTCATTATGGAAGGTAGTTTGCCGTTGAGATTTTTGTTACTCCAATGGATGTTAGCCTTGTCATTATGAAAGGTAGTCTGTTGTTCAGATTTTTGTTATTTCAATGGATGATAGCCTTGTCATTATGGAAGGTACTCTATTGTCGAGATTTTGGTTTTTCCAATGGATGGTAGCCTTGTCATTATGGAAGGTAGTCTGTTGTCGAGATTTTTTATACTCCAATGGATGGTAGCCTTGTAATTATGGAAGGTAGTCTGTTATTAAGTCTTCTGTTACTCAAATGGATTGTAGCCTTGTCATTATGGAAGGTAGTCTGTTATTCAGATTTTTGTTACTCCAATGGATGGTAGCCTTGTAATTATGGAAGGTATTTTGTTGTTGAAATTTTATTTATTCCATTGGATGGTGGAATTGTCATTATGGAAGGTAGCCTTTTGTCGAGAATTTTGTTACTCCAAGGCATGGTAGCCTTGTCATTTTTAAAGGTAGTCGGTTGTCGATATCTCAGTTACTCCAATGGAAGATAGCTTTTTCATTTTGTAAGGTAGTCTAATCTTAAGATTTTTGTTACTCCAATGGATGGTAGCCTTGTAATTATGGAAGGTAGTTTGTTGTTGAAATTTTCTTTATTCCATTTGATGGTAGCACTATCATTATTGAAGGTAGTATGTTTTCAAAATCTTTGTTACTCCAATGGATGATAGCCTTGTCATTATGCAAGGTAGTTTGTAGTTCAAATTTTTGTTACTCCAATGGATGGTAGCCTTGTCATTATTGAAGGTAGTCTATTGTCAAGATTTTTGTTATTCCAATGGATGGTAGCCTTGTCATTATGAAGGTAGTCGGTCGTTGAGATTTCTGTTACTCCAATGGATGCTAGCCTTGTCATTATGAAAGGTAGTCTGTTGTTCAGATTTTTGTTACTTCAATGAATGATAGCCTTGTGATTATGGAAGGTACTATATTGTCGAGATTTTGGTTATTCCAATGGATGGTAACCTTGTCATTATGGAAGGTAGTCTATTGTCGAGATTTTTGATACTCCAATGGATGTTAGCCTTGTAATTATGGAAGGTGATTTGTTGTCGAGATTTTTGTTACTCCAATGAATGGTAGCCTTGTCATTATGTAAGGTAGTCGGTCGTTGAGATTTTTGTTACTCCAATGGATTGTAGCCTTGTCATTATGGAAGGTAGTCTGTTGTTCAGATTTGTTTTACTCCAATGGATTGTAGCCTTGTCATTATGGAAGGTAGTATGTTGTCGAAATTTTTTTATTCCATTGGATGGTAGCCTTGTAATTATGGAAGGTAGTCTATTGTCGAGATTTTTGTTATTCCAATGGATTGTAGACTTGTAATTATGGAAGGTAGTTTATTGTCAAGATTTTTTATACTCCAATAGATGGTAGCCTTGTCATTATGGAAGGTAATCTGTCATTAAGTCTTCTGTTACTCAAATGGATTGTAGCCTTGTCATTATGGAAGGTAGTCTGTTATTCAGATTTTTGTTACTCCAATGGATGGTAGCCTTGTAATTATGGAAGGTATTTTGTTGTTGAAATTTTATTTATTCCATTGGATGGTGGAATTGTCATTATGGAAGGTAGTCTGTTGTCGAGATTTTTGTTAATTCCAATGGATGGTAACCTTGTCATTATGGAAGGTAGCCTTTTGTCGCGATTTTTGTTACTCCAAGGCATGGTAGCCTTGTCATTTTTGAAGGTAGTCTGTTGTCGATATCTCTGTTACTCCAATGGAAGATAGCTTTTTCATTATGTAAGGTAGTCTAATCTTAAGATTTTTGTTACTCCAATGGATGGTAGCCTTGTAATTATGGAAGGTAGTTTGTTGTTGAAATTTTCTTTATTCCATTTGATGGTAGCATTGTCATTATTGAAGGTAGTATGTTTTCAATATCTTTGTTACTCCAATGGATGATAGCCTTGTCATTATGCAAGGTAGTTTGTTGTTCAAATTTTTGTTACTCCAATGGATTGTAGCCTTGTCATTATTGAAGGTAGTCTATTGTCAAGATTTTTGTTATTCCAATGGATGGTAGCCTTGTAATTATGGAAGGTAATCGGTCGTTGTGATTTTTGTTACTCCAATGGATGCTAGCCTTGTCATTATGAAAGGTAATTTGTTGTTTAGATTTTTGTTACTTCAATGGATGATAGCCTTGTCATTATGGAAGGTACTCTATTGTCGAGATTTTGGTTATTCCAATGGATGGTAGCCTTGTCATTATGGAAGGTAGTCTATTGTCTAGGTTTTTGATACTCCAATTGATGCTAGCCTTGTAATTATGGAAGGTGATCTGTTGTCGAGATTTTTGTTACTCCAATAGATGGTAGCCTTGTCATTATTGAAGGTAGTCTGTCATTGAGATTTCTGTTACTCTAATGGATTGTAGCCTTGTCATTATGGAAGGTAGTCTGTTGTTCAGATTTTTGTTACTCCAATGGATTGTATCCTTGTCATTATGGAAGGTAGTATGTTGTCGAAATTTTTTTTATTCCATTGGATGGTAGCCTTGTAATTATGGAAGGTAGTCTATTGTCGATATTTTTGTTATTCCAATGGACGGTAGCCTTGTAATTATGGAAGGTAGTCTTTTGTAGATATTTTTATTACTCCGATGGATGGTAGCCTTGTCATTATTGAAGGTAGTCTGTTGTCGATATCTCTGTTACTCCAATGGATGATAGCTTTGTCATTATGCAATGTAGTCTGTTCTTCAGATTTTTGTTACTCCAATGGATGGTAGCCTTGTCATAATGGAAGGTATTCTATTGTCGAGATTCTTGTTATTCCAATGGATGGTAGCCTTGTCATTATGGAAGGTAGTCGGTCGTTGAGATTTCTGTTACTCAAATGGATGGTAGCCTTGTCATTATGAAAGGTAGTCTATTGTTCATATTTTTGTTATTTCAATGGATGATAGCCTTGTCATTTTGGAAGGTACGCTATTGTCGAGATTTTGGTTTTTCAAATGGATGGTAGCCTTGTCATTATGGAAGGTAGTTTGTTGTCAAGATTTTTTATACTCCAATGGATGGTAGCCTTATAATTATGGAAGGTAGTCTGTTGTCGAGATTTTTGTTACTCCAATAGATGGTAGCCTTGTCATTATGGAAGGTAATCTGTCATTGTGTCTTCTGTTACTCCAATGGATTGTAGCCTTGTCATTATGGAAGGTAGTCTGTTATTCATATTTTTGTTACTCAAATGGATGGTAGCCTTGTAATTATGGAAGGTAGCTTGTTGTTGAAATTTTATTTATTCCATTGGATGGTAGCATTGTCATTATGGAAGGTAGTCTGTTGTCGAGATTTTTGTTATTCCAATGGATGGTAACCTTGTCATTATGGAAGGTAGCCTTTTGTCGAGATTTTTGTTACTCCAAGGCATGGTAGCCTTGTCATTTTTGAAGGTAGTCTTTTGTCGATATCTCTGTTACTCTAATGGAAGATAGCTTTTTCATTATGTAAGTTAGTCTAATCTTAAGATTTTTGTTACTCCAATGGATGGTAACCTTGTCATTATGGAAGGTAGTGTATTGTCGAGATTTTTGTTATTCCAATGGATGGTAGCCTTGTCATTATGGAAGGTAGTCGGTCGTTGAGATTTCTTTACTCCAATGGATGCTAGCCTTGATGAAAGGTAGTATGTTGTTCAGATTTTTGTTACTTCAATGGATGATAGCCTTGTCATTATGGAAGGTACTCTATTGTCGAGATTTTGGTTATTCCAATGGATGGTAGCCTTGTAATTATGGAAGGTGATCTGTTGTCGAGATTTTTGTTACTCCAATAGATGGTAGCCTTGTCATTATTGAAGGTAGTATTTCATTGATATTTCTGTTACTCCAATGGATTGTAGCCTTGTCATTATGGAAGGTAGTCTATTGTTCAGATTTTTGTTACTCCAATGGATTGTAGCCTTGTCATTATGGAAGGTAGTCTGTTGTTCAGATTTTTGTTACTCCAATGGATTGTAGCCTTGTCATTATGGAAGGTAGTATGTTGTCGAAATTTTTTTTATTCCATTGGATGGTAGCCTTGTAATTATGGAAGGTAGTCTATTGTCGATATTTTTGTTATTCCAATGGACGGTAGCCTTGTAATTATGGAAGGTAGTCTTTTGTAGATATTTTTATTACTCCAATGGATGGTAGCCTTGTCATTATTGAAGGTAGTCTGTTGTCGATATCTCTATTACTCCAATGGATGATAGCCTTGTCATTATGCAAGGTAGTCTGTTGTTCAGATTTTTGTTACTCCAATGGATGGTAGCCTTGTCATAATGGAAGGTATTCTATTGTCGAGATTCTTGTTATTCCGATGGATGGTAGCCTTGTCATTATGGAAGGTAGTCGGTCGTTGAGATTTCTGTTACTCAAATGGATGGTAGCCTTGTAATTATGAAAGGTAGTCTGTTGTTCATATTTTTGTTATTTCAATGGATGATAGCCTTGTCATTATGGAAGGTACGCTATTGTCGAGATTTTGGTTTTTCAAATGGATGGTAGCCTTGTCATTATGTAAGGTAGTCTGTTGTCAAGATTTTAATACTCCAATGGATGGTAGCCTTATAATTATGGAAGGTAGTCTGTTGTCGAGATTTTTGTTACTCCAATATATGGTAGCCTTGTCATTATGGAAGGTAATATGTCATTGAGTCTTCTGTTACTCCAATGGATTGTAGCCTTGTCATTATGGAAGGTAGTCTGTTATTCAGATTTTTGTTACTCCAATGGATGGTAACCTTGTAATTATGGAAGGTAGCTTGTTATTGAAATTTTATTTATTCCATTGGATGGTAGCATTGTCATTATGGAAGGTAGTCTGTTGTCGAGATTTTTGTTATTCCAATGGATGGTAACCTTCTCATTATGGAAGGTAGCCTTTTGTCGATATTTTTGTTACTCCAAGGCATGGTAGCCTTGTCATTTTTGAAGGTAGTCTGTTGTCGATATCTCTGTTACTCCAATGGAAGATAGCTTTTTCATTATGTAAGGTAGTCTAATCTTAAGATTTTTGTTACTCCAATGGATGGTAGCCTTGTCCTTATGGAAGGTAGTCTATTGTCGAGATTTTTGTTATTCCAATGGATGGTAGCCTTGTAATTATGGAAGGTAGTCGATCATTGAGATTTCTGTTACTCTAATGGATGCTAGCCTTGTCATTATAGAAGGTAGTCTGTTGTTCAGATATTTGTTACTCCAATGGATAATAGCCTTGTCATTATGGAAGGTACTGTATTGTCGAGATTTTGGTTATTCCTATGGATGGTAGCCTTGTCATTATGGAAGGTAGTCTGCTGTCGAGATTTTTGATACTCCAATGGATGGTAGCCTTGTAATTATGGAAGGTAGTCTGTTGTCGAGATTTTTGTTACTCCAATAGATGGTAGCCTTGTCATTATGGAAGGTAGTCTCTCGTTGAGATTTCTGTTACTCCAATGGACTGTAGCCTTGTCATTATGGAAGGTAGTCTGTTGTTCAGATTTTTGTTACTCCAATAAATGGTAGCCTTGTCATAATGGAAGGTAGTTTGTTGTCAAATTTTTTTTATTCCATTGGATGGTAGCCTTGTCATTGTGGAAGGTAGTCTGTTGTCGAGATTTATTGTTATTCCAATGGATGGTAACCTTGTCATTATGGAAGGTAGTCTTTTGTCAAGATTTTTTTTTACTCCAATGGATGGTAGCCTTGTCATTATGGAAGGTAGTCTGTTGTCGAGATTTTTGTTACCCCAATGGATGTAGCCTTATCATTATGGAATGTAGTCTATTGTCGATATTTCTGTTACTCCAATGAATGGTAGCCTTGTCATTATGGAAGGTAGTCTGTCATTGAGATTTCTGTTACTCCAATGGATTGTAGCCTTGTAATTATGTAAGGGAGTCTGTTGTCGAGATTTTTGTTATTCCAATGGATGGTAACCTTGTTATTATGGAAGGTAGTCTTTTGTCGAGATTTTTTTTACTCTAATGGATGGTAACCTTGTCATTATTGAAGGTAGTCTGTTGTCGATATCTTTGTTACTCCAATGGATGATAGCCTTGTCATTATGCAAGGTAGTCTGTTGTTCAAATTTTTGTTACTCCAATGGATGGTAGCCTTGTCATTATGGAAGGTAGTCTGTTGTCGAGATTTTTGTTACCCCAATGGATGTAGCCTTATCATTATGGAATGTAGTCTGTTGTCGGTATTTATGTTACTCCAATGGATGGTAGCCTTGTAATTATGGAAGGTAGTCTATCGTTGAGATTTCTGTTACTCCAATGGATTGTAACCTTGAAATTTTGTAAGGTAGTCTTTTGTCGAGATTTTTGTTACTCCAATGGATGGTATCCTTGTAATTATTGAAGGAAGTCTGTTGTTCAAAATTTTGTTACTCCAATGGATGGTATCCTTGTCATTATAGAAGGTAGTCTATTGTCATGATTTTTGTTATTCCAATGGATGGTAACCTTGTCATTATGGAAGGTAGTCTTTTGTCAAGATTTTTGTTACTCCAATGGATGGTAGCCTTGTCAATATGGAAGGTAGTCTGTTGTCGAGATTTTTGTTACCCCAATGGATGTAGCCTTATCATTATGGAATGTAGTCTATTGTCGATATTTCTTTTATTCCAATGAATGGTAGCCTTGTCATTATGGAAGGTAGTCTGTCATTGAGATTTCTGTTACTCCAATGGATTGTAGCCTTGTAATTGTGTAAGGGAGTCTGTTGTCGAGATTTTAGTTATTCCAATGGATGGTAACCTTGTTATTATGGAAGGTAGTCTTTTGTCGAGATTTTTGTTACTCCAATGGATGTTAACCTTGTCATTATTGAAGGTAGTCTGTTGTCGATATCTTTGTTACTCCAATGGATGATAGCCTTGTCATTATGCAAGGTAGTCTGTTGTTCAAATTTTTTTTATTCCAATGGATGGTAGCCTTGTACTTATGGAAGGTAGTCTGTTGTCGAGATTTTTGTTACCCCAATGGATGTAGCCTTGTCATTATGGAATGTAGTGTGTTGTCGATATTTCTGTAACTCCAATGAATGGTAGCCTTGTCATTATGGAAGGTAGTCTGTCGTTGAGATTTCTGTTACTCCAATGGATTGTAGCCTTGTCATTATGGAATGGAGTTTGTTGTCGAGATATTTGGTATTCCAATGGATGGTAACCTTGTTATTATGGAAGGTAGTCTTTTGTCGAAATTTTTGTTACTCCAATGGATGGTAGCCTTGTCATTATTGAAGGTAGAGTGTTTTTGATATCTTTGTTACTCCAATAGATGATAGCCTTGTCATTATGCAAGGTAGTCTGTTGTTCAAAATTTTGTTACTCCAATGGATGGTAGCCTTGTCATTATAGAAGGTAGTCTATTGTCATGATTTTTGTTATTCCAATGTATGTTAGCCTTGTCATTATTGAAGGTAGTCGGTCGTTGAGATTTCTGTTACTCCAATGGATTGTAGCCTTGTAATTATGAAAGGTAGTCTGTTGTTCACATTTTTGTTACTTCAATGGATGATAGCCTTGTCATTATGGAAGGTACTCTATTGTCGAGATTTTGGTTATTCCAATGGATAGTAGCCTTGTCATTATGGAAGGTAGTCTGTTGTCGAGATTTTTGATACTGCAATGGATGGTAGCCTTGTAATTATGGAAGATGGTCTGTTGTCGAGATTTTTTTTACTCCAATAGATGGTAGCCATGTCATTATGGAACGGAGTCTGTCATTGTGATTTTTGTTACTCCAATGGATTGTAGCCTCGTCGTTATGGAAGGTAGTCTGTTGTCAAAAAAAATTTTATTCCATTGGATGGTAGCCTTGTAATTATGGAAGGTAGTCTATTGTCGATATTTTTGTTATTCCAATGGATGGTAGCCTTGTAATTATGGAAGGTAGTCTTTTGTAGAGATTTTTATTACTCCAATGGATGGTAGCCTTATCATTATTGAAGGTAGTTTGTTGTCGATATCTCTGTTTTTCCAATGGATGGTAGCCTTGTCATTATGGAAGGTAGTCGGTCATTGAGATTTCTGTTACTCAAATGGATGGTAGCCTTGTCATTATGAAAGGTAGTATGTTGTTCATATTTTTGTTACTTCAATGGATGATAGCCTTGTCATTATGGAAGGTACTATATTGTCGAGATTTTGGTTTTTCCAATGGATGGTAGTTTTGTCATTATGGAAGGTAGTCTATTGTCGAGATTTTTTATAATCCAGTGGATGGTAGCCTTTGAAATTATGGAAGGTAGTCTGTCATTGAGATTTCTGTTACTCTAATGGATTGTAGCCTTATCATTATGGAAGGTAGTTTGTTGTCGAAATTTTCTTTATTCCATTGGATGGTAGCATTGTCATTATGGAAGGTAGTCTGTTGTCGAGATTTTTGTTATTCCAATGGATGGTAACCTTGTCATTATGGAAGGTAGCCTTTTATCGAGATTTTTGTTACTCCAAGGGATGGTAGCCTTGTCATTTTTGAAGGTAGTCTATTTTCGATATCTTTGTTACTCCAATGGATGATAGCCTTGTCATTATGCAAGGTAGTCTGTTGTTCAAATTTTTATTACTCCAATGGATGGTAGCCTTGTCATTATAGAAGGTAGTCTATTGTCAAGATTTTTGTTATTCCAATGGATGGTAGCCTTGTCATTATGGAAGGTAGTCGATCGTTGAGATTTCTGTTTCTCCAATGGATGCTAGCCTTGTCATTATGAAAGGTAGTCCGTTGTTCACATTTTTGTTACTTCAATGGATGATAGCCTTGTCATTATGGAAGGTACTCTATTGTCGAGATTTTGGTTATTCCAATGGATGGTAGCCTTGTCATTATGGAAGGTAGTCTGTTGTCGAGATTTTTGATACTGCAATGGATGGTAGCCTTGTAATTATGGAAGATGGTCTGTTGTCAAGATATTTGTTACTCCAATAGATGGTAGCCTTGTCATTATGGAACAGAGTCTGTCATTGTGATTTCTGTTACTCCAATGGATTATTGCCTTGTTATTATGGAAGGTAGTCTGTTGTTCAGATTTTTGTTACTCCAATGGATTGTAGCCTTGTCGTTATGCAAGGTAGTCTGTTGTCGAAATTTTTTTTATTCCATTGGATGGTAGCCTTGTAATTATGGAAGGTAGTCTATTGTCGATATTTTTGTTATTCCAATGGATGGTAGCCTTGTAATTATGAAAGGTAGTCTTTTATAGAGATTTTTATTACTCCAATGGATGGTAGCCTTGTCATTATTGAAGGTAGTATGTTGTCGATATCTCTGTTACTCCAATGGATGATAGCCTTGTCATAATGCAAGGTAGTCTGTTGTTCAGATTTTTGTTACTCCAATGGATGGTAGCCTTGTCATAATGGAAGGTATTTTATTGTCGAGATTCTTGTTTTTCCAATGGACGGTAGCCTTGTCATTATGGAAGGTAGTCGGTCGTTGAGATTTCTGTTACTCAAAAGGATGGTAGCCTTGTCATTATGAAAGGTAGTCTGTTGTTCATATTTTTGTTACTTCAATGGATGATAGCCTTGTCATTATGGAAGGTACTCTATTATCAAGATTTTGGTTTTTCCAATGGATGGTAGTTTTGTCATTATGGAAGGTAGTCTGTTGTCGAGATTTTTTATACTCCAATGGATGGTAGCCTTGTAATTATAGAAGGTAGTCTGTTGTTGAGATTTTTGTTACTCCGATAGATGGTAGCCTTGTCATTATGGAAGGTAGACTCTTGTTGAGATTTCTGTTACTCCAATGGATTATAGCCTTGTCATTATGGAAGGTAGTCTGTCATTAAGATTTCTGTTACTCCAATGGATTGTAGCCTTGTCATTATGGAAGGTAGTCTGGTTTCGAGATTTTTGTTATTCCAATGGATGGTATACTTGTCATTATGGAAGGTAGCCTTTTGTCGAGATTTTTGTTACTCCAAGGGATGTTAGCCTTGTCATTTTTGAAGGTAGTCTGTTGTCGATATCTCTGTTACTCCAATGGATGATAGCCTTGTAATTATGGAAGGTAGTCTGTTGTTTAGATATTTGTTACTCAAATTGATAATAGCCTTGTCATTATGGAAGGTACTGTGTTGTCGTGATTTTTGTTATTCCAATGGATGGTAGCCTTGTCATTATGGAAGGTAGTCTGTTGTTTAGATTTTTGATACTCCAATGGATGGTAGCCTTGTAATTATGGAAGGTATTCTTTTGTCGAGATTTTTGTTACTCCAATAGATGGTAGCCTTGTCATTATGGAAGGTAGACTCTTGTTGAGATTTCTGTTACTCCAATGGATTATAGCCTTGTCATTATGGAAGGTAGTCTGTTGTCGAGATTTTTGTTACTCCAATGGATGGTAGCCTTGTCATTATGGAAGATGGTCTGTTGTCGAGATATTTGTTACTCCAATAGATGGTAGCCTTGTCATTATGGAACAAAGTCGGTCATTGTGATTTCTGTTACTCCAATGGATTGTAGCCTTGTCATTATGGAAGGTAGTCTGTTGTCGATATTTTTGTTACTCCAATGGATGGTAGCCTTGTCATTATGGAAAGTAGTTTGTTGTCAAATTTTTTTTTATTCCGTTGGATGGTAGCCTTATCATTATGGAAGGTAGTCTGTTGTCGAGATTTTTGTTATTCCAATGGATGGTAACCTTGTCATTATGGAAGGTAGTCTTTTGTCAAGATTTTTGTTACTCCAATGGATTGTAGCCTTGTCATTATGGAAGGTAGTCTGTTGTCGAGATTTTTGTTACCCCAATGGATGTAGCCTTGTCATTATGGAATGTAATCTATTGTCGATATTTCTGTTACTCCAATGAATGGTATCCTTGTAATTTTGGAAGGTAGTCTGTCGTTGAGATTTCTGTTACTCCAATGGATTGTAGCCTTGTCATTATGGAATGGATTCTGTTGTCGAGATTTTTGTTATTCCAATGGATGGTAACCTTGTTATTATGGAAGGTAGTCTTTTGTCGAGATTTTTGTTACTCCAATAGATGGTAGCCTTGTCATTATTGAATGTAGTTTGTTGTCGATATCTTTGTTACTCGAATGGATGATAGCCTTGTTATTATGCAAGGTATTTTGTTGTTCAAATTTTTGTTACTCCAATGGATGGTTGCCTTGTCATTATAAAAGGTAGTCTATTGTCAAGATTTTTGTTATTCCAATGGATGGTAGCCTTGTCATTATGAAAGGTAGTCTGTTGTCGAGATTTTTGTCACTCCAATGGATGGTAGCCTTGTCATTATGGAAAGTAGTTTGTTATCAAATTTTTTTTATTCCATTGGATGGTAGCCTTGTCATTATGGAAGGTAGTCTGTTGTCGAGATTTTTGTTATTCCAATGGATAGTAACCTTGTCATTATGGAAGGTAGTCTTTTGTCAAGATTTTTGTTACTCCAATGGATGGTAGCCTTGTCATTATGGAAGGTAGTATGTTGTCGAGATTTTTGTTACCCCAATGGATGTAGCCTTGTCATTATGGAATGTAATCTATTGTCGATATTTCTGTTACTCCAATGAATGGTATCCTTGTCATTTTGGAAGGTAGTCTATCGTTGAGATTTCTGTTACTCCAATGGTTTGTAGCCTTGTCATTATGGAAGGGAGTCTGTTGTCGAGATTTTTGTTATTCCAATGGATGGTAACCTTGTTATTATGGAAGGTAGTCTTTTGTCGAGATTATTGTTACTCCAATGGATGGTAGCCTTGTCATTATTGAAGGTAGTCTGTTGTCGATATCTTTGTTACTCCAATGGATGATAGCCTTGTTATTATGTAAGGTATTCTGTTGTTCAAATTTTTGTTACTCCAATGGATGGTTGCCTTGTCATTATAAAAGGTAGTCTATTGTCGAATATTTTTTTATTCCATTGGATGGTAGCCTTGTAATTATGGAAGGTAGTCTATTGTCGAGATTTTTTTTATTCCAATGGATTGTAACCTTGTCATTATGGATGGTAGTCTTTTATAGAGATTTTTATTACTCCAATGGATGGTAGCCTTGTCATTATTGAAGGTAGTCTGTAGTCGATATCACTGTTACTCCAATGGATGATAGCCTTGTCATTATGCAAGGTATTCTGTTGTTCAGATTTTTGTTACTCCAACGGATGGTAGCCTTGTCTTAATGGAAGGTATTCTATTGTCGAGATTCTTGTTATTCCAATGCATCATAGCCTTGTCATTATGGAAGGTAGTCGATCATTGAGATTTCTGTTACTCAAATGGATGGTAGCCTTGTCATTATGGAACGTAGTCGGTCGTTGAGATTTCTTTTACTCAAATGGATGGTAGCCTTGTCATTATGGAAGGTACTATATTGTCAAGATTTTGGTTTTTCCAATGGATGGTAGCCTTGTCATTATGGAAGGTAGTCTGTTGTCGAGATTTTTTATACTCCAACGGATGGTAGCGTTGTAATTATGGAAGGTAGTCTGTTATCGAGATTTTTGTTACTCAAATAGATGGTAGCCTTGTCATTATGGAAGGTAATCTGTCATTGAGATTTTTATTACTCCAATGGATTGTAGCCTTGTCATTATGGAAGGTAGTCTGTTGTTTAGATTTTTGTTACTCCAATGGATGGTAGCCTTGTAATTATGGAAGGTAGTTTGTTGTCGAAATTTTCTTTATTCCATTGGATGGTAGCATTGTCATTATGAAAGGTAGTCTGTTGTCGAGATTTTTGTTATTCCAATAACCTTGTCATTATGGAAGGTAGCCTTTTGTCGAGATTTTTGTTACTCCAAGGGATGGTAGCCTTGTCATTATGAAAGGTAGTCTAATCTTAAGATTTTTGTTACTCTAAAGGATGGTAGCCTTGTCATTATGGAAGGTAGTCTATTGTCGAGATTTTTGATATTCCAATGGATGGTAGCCCTTTCATTATGGAAGGTAGTCGGTCGTTGAGATTTTTGTTACTCTAATGGATGGTAGCCTTGTCATTATGGAAGGTAGTCTGTATTGTCGTGATTTTGGTTATTCCAATGGATGGTAGCCTTGTCATTATGGAAGATAGTCTGTTGTCGAGATTTTTGATACTCCAATGGATGGTAGCCTTGTAATTATGGAAGGTAGTATGTTGTCGAGATTTTTATTACTCCAATAGATGGTAGCCTTGTCATTATGGAATGTAGTCTCTCGTTGAGATTTCTGTTACTCCAATGGATTGTAGCCTTGTCATTATGGAAGGTAGTCTGTTATTCAGATTTTTGTTACTCCAATTGATGGTAGCCTTATCATTATGGAAGGTGGTTTGTTGTCGAATTTTTTTTATTCCATTGGATGGTAGCCTTGTCATTGTGGAAGGTAGTCTGTTGTCGAGATTTTTGTTATTCCAATGGATGGTAACCTTGTCATTATGGAAGGTAGTCTTTTGTCAAGATTTTTGTTACTCCAATGGATTGTAGCCTTGACATTATGGAAGGTAGTCTGTTGTCGAGATTTTTGTTACCCCAATCGATATAGCCTTTCCATTTTGGAATGTAGTCTGTTGTCGAGATTTCTGTTACTCCAATGAATGGTATCCTTGTCATTTTGGAATGTAGTCTGTCGTTGAGATTTCTGTTACTCCAATGGATTGTAGCCTTGTCATTATGGAAAGGAGTCTGTTGTCGATATTTTTATTATTCCAATGGATGGTAACCTTGTTATTATGGAAGGTTGTCTTTTGTCGAGATTTTTGTTACTCCAATGGATGGTAGCCTTGTCATTATTGAAGGTAGTCTGTTGTCGATATCTTTGTTACTCCAATGGATGATAGCCTTTTCATTATGCAAGGTAGTCTGTTGTTCAAATTTTTGTTACTCCAATGGATGGTTGCCTTATCATTATAAAAGGTAGTCTATTGTCAAGATTTTTGTTATTCCAATGGATGGTAGCCTTGTCATTATGGAAGGTAGTCGGTCGTTGAGATTTCTGTTACTCCAATAAATGGTAGCCTAGCCATTATGAAAGGTAGTCTGTCGTTCATATTTTTGTTACTTTAATGGATGATAGCCTTGTCATTATGGAAGTTAGTCTATTGTCGAGATTTTGGTAATTGCAATGGATGCTAGCCTTGTCATTATGGAAGGTAGTGTGTTGTCGAGATTTTTGTTACTCCAATAGATGGTAGCCTTGTCATTATGGAAGGTAGTCTGTCATTGAGATTTCTGTTACTCCAATGGATTGTAGCCTTGTCATTATGGAAGGTAGTCTGTTGTTCAGATTTTTGTTACTTCAATAGATTGTAGCCTTGTCATTATGGAAGGTAGTTTGTTGTCGAATATTTTTTTATTCCATTGGATGGTAGCCTTGTAATTATCGAAGGTAGTCTATTGTCGAGATTTTTGTTATTCCAATGGGTTGTAACCTTGTCATTATGGAAGGTAGTCTTTTGTAGATATTTTCATTACTCCAACGGATGGTAGCCTTATCATTATTGAAGGTAGTCTGTTGTCGATATCTCTTTTACTCCAATGGATAATAGCCTTGTCATTATGCAAGGTAGTCTGTTGTTCATATTTTTGTTACTCCAATGGATGGTAGCCTTGTCATAATGGAAGGTATTCTATTATCGATATTCTTGTTATTCCAATGCATGGTAGCCTTGTCATTATGGAAGGTAGTCGGTCGTTGAGATTTTTGTTACTCAAATGGATGGTAGACTTGTCATTATGGAAGGTAGTCGGTCGTTGAGATTTCTGTTACTCAAATGGATGGTAGCCTTGTCATTATGGAAGGTACTCTATTGTCAAGATTTCGGTTATTCCAATGGATGGTAGCCTTGTCATTATGGAAGGTAGTCTGTTGTCGAGATTTTTGATACTCCAACGGATGGTAGCCTTGTAATTATGGAAGGTAATCTGTCATTGAGATTTCTGTTACTCCAATGGATTGTAGCCTTGTCATTATGGAAGGTAGTCTGTTGTTCATATTTTTGTTACTCCAATGGATGGTAGCCTTGTAATTATTGAAGGTAGTTTGTTGTCTAAATTTTCTTTATTCCATTGGATGGTAGCATTGTCATTATGGAAGGTTGTCTGTTGTCGAGATTTTTGTTATTCCAATGGATGGTAACCTTGTCATTATGGAAGGTAGCCTTTTGTCGAGATTTTTGTTACTCCAAAGGATGGTAGCCTTGTCATTTTTGAAGGTAGTCTGTTGTCGATATCTCTGTTACTCCAATGGATGATAGCCTTGTCATTATGCAAGGTAGCATAATCTTAAGATTTTTGTTACTCTAATGGATGGTAGCCTTGTCATTATGGAAGGTAGTCAATTGTCGAGATTTTTGTTATTCCAATGGATGGTAGCCTTGTCATTATGGAAGGTAGTCGGTCGCTGAGATTTTTGTTACTCTAATGGATGGTAGCCTTGTCATTATGGAAGGTAGTCTGTTGTTCAGATATTTGTTACTCAAATGGATAATAGCCTTGTCATTATGGAAGGCACTGTATTGTCGTGATTTTGGTTATTCCAATGGATGGTAGACTTGTCATTATGGAAGGTAGTCTGTTGTCGAGATTTTTGATACTCCAATGGATGGTAGCCTTGTCATTATGGAAGGTAGTCCCTCGTTGAGATTTCTGTTACTCCAATGCATTGTAGCCTTGTCATTATGGAAGGTAGTCTGTTGTTCAGATTTTTGATACTCCAATTGATGGTAGCCTTATCATTATGGAAGGTGGTTTGTTGTCGAATTTTGTTTTATTCCATTGGATGGTACCCTTGTCAGTGTGGAAGGTAGTCTGTTGTCGAGATTTTTGTTATTCCAGTGGATGGTAACCTTGTCATTATGGAATGTAGTCTGTGGTCGATATTTCTGTTACTCCAATAGATGGTAGCCTTGTCATTATGGAAGGTAGTCTGTTGTCGAGATTTTTGTTACCCCAATGGATTGTAGCCTTGTCATCATGGAAGGGAGTTTGTTGTCGAGATTTTTATTATTCTAATGGATGGTAACCTTGTTATTATGGAAGGTAGTCTTTTGTCGAGATTTTTGTTACTCCAATGGATGGTAGCCTTGTCATTATTGAAGGTAGTCAATTGTCGATATCTTTGTTACTCCAATGGATGATAGCCTTGTCATTATGCAAGGTAGTCTGTTGTTCAAATTTTTATTACTCCAATGGATGTTTGCCTTATCATTATAAAAGGTAGTCTATTGTCAAGATTTTTGTTATTCCAATGAATGGTAGCCTTGTCATTATGGAAGGTAGTCGGTCGTTGAGATTTTTGTTACTCCAATGGAAGGTAGCCTAGCAATTATGAAAGGTAGTCTGTCATTCAGATTTTTGTTACTTTAATGGATGGTAGCCTTGTCATTATGGAAGGTAGTGTGTTGTCGAGATTTTTGTTACTCCAATAGATGGTAGCCTTGTCATTATGGAAGGTAGTCTGTCATTGAGATTTCTGTTACTCCAATGGATTGTAGCCTTGTCATTATGGAAGGTAGTCTGTTGTTCAGATTTTTGTTACTTCAATGGATTGTAGCCTTGTCATTATGGAAGGTAGTCTGTTGTCGAATATTTTTTTATTCCATTGGATGGTAGCCTTGTAATTATCGAAGGTAGTCTATTGTCGAGATTTTTGTTATTCCAATGGATTGTAACCTTGTCATTATGGAAGGTAGTCTTTTGTAGATATTTTTATTACTCCAATGGATGGTAGCCTTATCATTATTGAAGGTAGTCTGTTGTCGATATCTCTTTTACTCTAATGGATAATAGCCTTGTCATTATGCAAGGTAGTCTTTTGTTCAGATTTTTGTTACTCCAATGGATGGTAGCCTTGTCATAATGGAAGGTATTCTATTGTTGATATTCTTGTTATTCCAATGCATGGTAGCCTTGTCATTATGGAAGGTAGTCGGTCGTTGAGATTTCTGTTACTCAAATGGATGGTAGCCTTGTCATTATGGAAGGTACTCTATTGTCAAGATTTCGGTTATTCCAATGGATGGTAGCCTTGTCATTATGGAAGGTAGTCTGTTGTCGAGATTTTTGATACTCCAACGGATGGTAGCCTTGTAATTATGGAAGGTAATCTCTCATTGAGATTTCTGTTACTCTAATGGATTATAGCCTTGTTATTATGGAAGGTAGTCTGTTGTTCAGATTTTTGTTACTCCAATGGATGGTAGCCTTGTAATTATGGAAGGTAGTTTGTTGTCTAAATTTTCTTTATTCCATTGGATGGTAGCATTGTCATTATGGAAGGTTGTCTGTTGTCGAGATTTTTGTTATTCCAATGGATGGTAACCTTGTCATTATGGAAGGTAGCCTTTTGTCGATATTTTTGTTACTCCAAAGGATGGTAGCCTTTTCATTTTTGAAGGTAGTCTGTTGTCGATATCTCTGTTACTCCAATGGATGATAGCCTTGTCATTATGCAAGGTAGTCTAATCTTAAGATTTTTGTTACTCTAATGGATGGTAGCCTTGTCATTATGGAAGGTAGTCAATTGTCGAGATTTTTGTTATTCCAATGGATGGTAGCCTTGTCATTATGGAAGGTAGTCGGTCGCTGAGATTTTTGTTACTCTAATGGATGGTAGCCTTGTCATTATGGAAGGTAGTCTGTTGTTCAGATATTTGTTACTCAAATGGATAATAGCCTTGTCATTATGGAAGGCACTGTATTGTCGTGATTTTGGTTATCAATGGATGGTAGACTTGTCATTATGGAAGGTAGTCTGTTGTCGAGATTTTTGATACTCCAATGGATGGTAGCCTTGTCATTATGGAAGGTAGTCCCTCGTTGAGATTTCTGTTACTCCAATGCATTGTAGCCTTGTCATTATGGAAGGTAGTCTGTTGTTCAGATTTTTGATACTCCAATTGATGGTAGCCTTATCATTATGGAAGGTGGTTTGTTGTCGAATTTTGTTTTATTCCATTGGATGGTACCCTTGTCAGTGTGGAAGGTAGTCTGTTGTCGAGATTTTTGTTATTCCAGTGGATGGTAACCTTGTCATTATGGAAGGTATTCTTTTGTCAAGATTTTTGTTACTCCAATAGATGGTAGCCTTGTCATTATGGAAGGTAGTCTGTTGTCGAGATTTTTGTTACCCCAATGGATTGTAGCCTTGTCATCATGGAAGGGAGTTTGTTGTCGAGATTTTTATTATTCTAATGGATGGTAACCTTGTTATTATGGAAGGTAGTCTTTTGTCGAGATTTTTGTTACTCCAATGGATGGTAGCCTTGTCATTATTGAAGGTAGTCTGTTGTCGATATCTTTCTTGCTCCAATGGATGATAGCCTTGTCATTATGCAAGGTAGTCTGTTGTTCAAATTTTTGTTACTCCAAGGATGGTAGCCTTGTCATTATAGAAGGTAGTCTATTCTCAATATTTTTGTTATTCCAATGGATGGTAGCCTTGTCATTATGGAAGGTAGTCAGTCGTTGAGATTTCGGTTACTCCAATGGATGGTAGCCTTGTCATTATGAAAGGTAGTCTGTTGTTCATATTTTTGTTACTACAATGGATGATAGCCTTGTCATTATGGAAGGTACTCTATTGTCGAGATTTTGGTTATTCCAATGGATGGTAGCCTTGTCATTATGGGAGTTAGTCTTTTGTCGAGATTTTTGATACTCCAATGGATGGTAGCCTTGTCATTATGGAAGGTAGTCTATCATTGAGATTTCTGTTACTCCATTGGATGGTAGCCTTGTCATTATGGAAGGTAGTCTGTGGTTCAGATTTCTGTTACTCCAATGGATTGTAGCCTTGTCATTATGGAAGGTAGTATGTTGTTCAAATTTTTGTTACTCCAATGGATGGTAGCCTTGTCATTATGGAAGGGAGTCTGTTGTCGATATTTTTTTTATTCCAATGGATGGTAACCTTATTATTATGGAAGGTTGTCTTTTGTCGAGATTTTAGTTACTCCAATGGATGGTAGCCTTGTCATTATCGAAGGTAGTCTGTTGTCGATATCTTTGTTACTCCAATGGATGATAGCCTTGTAATTATGCAAGGTAGTCTGTTGTTCAAATTTTTTTTCCTCCAATGGAAGGTAGCCTTGTCATTATAGAAGGTAGTCTATTGTCAAGATTTTTTTTATTCCAATGGACGGTAGCCTTGTAATTATGGAAAGTAGTCGATCGTTGAGATTTCTGTTACTCCAATGGATGGTAGCCTTGTCAATATGACAGGTAGTCTGTTGTACAGATATTTGATACTTCAATGGATGATAGCCTTGTACTTATGGAAGGTACTCTATTGTCGAGATTTCGGTTATTCCAATGGATGGTAGCCTTGTCATTATGGAAGGTAGTCTATTGTCGAGATTTTTGATATTCCGATGGATGGTAGCCATATAATTATGGAAGGTGGTCTGTTGTCGAGTTTTTTGTTACTCCAATAGATGGTATCCTTGTCATTATGGAAGGTAGTCTGTCGTTGAGATTTCTGTAACTCCAATGTATTGTAGCCTTGTCATTATGGAAGGTAGTATGTTGTTCAGATTTTTGTTACTCCAATGGATGGTAACCTTGTCATTATCGAAGGTAGTCTGTTGTCGAAAAAAAATTTATTCCATTGGATGGTAGCCTTGTAATTATGGAAGGTAGTCTATTGTCGAGATTTTTGTTATTCCAATGGATGGTAACCATGTCATTATGGAAGGTAGTCTTTTGTATAGATTTTTATTACTCCAATGGATGGTAGCCTTGTCACTATTAAATGTAGTCTGTTGTCGATATCTCTGTTACTCAAAATGGATGATAGCCTTGTCATTATGCAAGGTAGTCTGTTGTTCAGATTTTTGTTACTCCAATGAATGGTAGCCTTGGCATTATGGAAGGCATTCTATTATCGAGATTATTGTTATTCCAATGATGGTAGCCATGTCATTATGGAAGGTAGTCGGTCGTTGAGATTTTTGTTACTCAAATGGATGGTAGCCTTGTCATTATGAAAGGTAGTCTATTTTTCATATTTTTGTTACTTCAATGGATGATAGCCTTGTCATTATGGAAGGTACTCTATTGTCGAGATTTTTGTTTTTCGAATGTATGGTAGCCTTTTCAATATGGAAGGTAGTCTGTTGTCGAGATTTTGGATTCTCCAATGGATGGTAGCCTAGTAATTATGGAAGGTAGTCTATTGTCGATATTTTTGTTACTCCAATAGATGGTAGCCTTTTCATTATGGAAGGTAGTCTGCCATTGAGATTTCTGTTACTCTAATGGATTGTAGCCTTGTCATTATGGAAGGTAGTCTGTTGTTCAAATTTTTGTTACTCCAATGGATGGTAGCCTTGTAATTATGGAAGGTAGTATTTTGTCAAGATTTTTGTTACTCCAAGGGATGGTAGCCTTGTCATTATTGAAGGTAGTCTATTGTCGATATCTCTCTTACTCCAATGGATGATAGGCTTGTCATTATTCAAGGTAGTCTGTTGTTAAGATTTTTGTTACTTTAATGGATGGTAGCGTTTTCATTATGGAAGGTAGTCAATTGTCGAGATTTTTGTTATTCCAATGGATGCTAGCCTTGTCATTGTGGAAAGTAGTCGACCATTGAGATTTCTATTACTCCAATGGATGGTAGCCTTGTCATTATGGAAGGTAGTCGGTTGTTCAAATTATTGTTACTCCAATGGAAGATAGCCTTGTCATTATGGAAGTTACTCTATTATCGAGATTTTGGTTATTCTAATGGATGGTAGCCTTGTAATTATGGAAGGTAGTCTGTTGTCGAGATTTCTATTACTCAAATGGATGGTAGCCTTTTCATTATGAAAGGTAGTCTATTGTTCATATTTTTGTTACTTCAATGGTTGATAGCCTTGTCATTAAGGAAGGTACTCTATTGTCCAGATTTTGGTTTTTCCAATGGATGGTAGCCTTTTCATTATGGAAGGTAGTCTGTTGTCGAGATTTTTGAAACTCCAATGGATGGTAGCCTTGTAATTATGGAAGGTAGTCTATTGTCGAGATTTTGGTTACTCCAATAGATGGTAGCCTTGTCATTATGGAAGATAGTTTGTCGTTGAGATTTCTGTTACTCCAATGGATTATAGCCTTGTAATTATGGAAGGTAGTATGTTGTTCAAATTTTTGTTACTCCAATGGATGGTAGCCTTGTAATTATGGAAGGTAGTCTTTTGTCGAGATTTTTTGTTACTCTAAGGGATGCTAGCCTTGTCATTATGGAAAGTAGTCGGTCGTTAAGATTTCTGTTACTCCAATGGATGGTAGCCTTGTCATTATGAAAGATAGTCTATTGTTCAGATTTTTGTTACTCCAATGGATGATAGCCTTGTCATTATGGAAGGTACTCTATTGTCGAGATTTTGCATATTCCAATGGATGGTAACCTTGACATTATGGGACGTAGTCTGTTGTCGAGATTTTTGATACTGCAATGGATGGTAGGCTTGTAATTATGGAAGGTAGTCTGTTGTCGAGATTTTTGTTATTCCAATGGATGGTAGCCTTGTCATTATGGAAAGTAGTTGTCTTTGAGATTTCTGCTACTTCAATGGATTATAGCCTTGTCATTATGGAAGGTAGTTTGTTGTTCAGATTTTTGTTACTCCAATGGATGATAGCCTTGTCATTATGGAAGGTAGTCTGTTGTCGAGATGTTTGTTACCCTAATGGATATAGCCTTGTCATTATGGAAGGTAGTCTGTTGTCGATATTTCTGTTACTCCAATGGATTGTAGCCTTGTCATTATGGAAGGGTGTCTGTTGTTGATATTTGTGTTATTCCAATGGATTGTAGCCTTGTCATTATGGAAGGTAGTTTGTTGTTCATATTTTTGTTACTCTAATGGATGATTGCCTTGTCATTATTGAAGGTAGTTTGTTGTTGATAATTCTATTACTCCAATGGATGGTAGCCTTGTCATTATGGAATGTAGTCGGTCGTTGAGATTTCTGTTACTCCAATGGATGGTAGCCTTGTCATTATGGAAGGTAGTATGTTGTTTAGATTTTTGTTACTCCAATGGATGATAGCCTTGTCATTATGGAAGGTAGTCTGTTGTGGAGATTTTTGATACTCCAATGGGTGGTAGCCTTGTAATTATGGAAGGTAGTCTGTTGTCGAGATTTTTGTTACTCTAATGGATGGTAGCCTTGTCATTATGGAAGGTAGTCTATCGTTGAGATTTTTGTTACTCCAATGGATTGTAGCCTTATCATTATGGAAAGTAGTCTGTTGTTCAAATTTTTGTTACTCCAATGGATGGTAGCCTTGTCATTATGGAAGGTAGTCAGTCGTTGAGATTTCTGTTACTCAAATGGATGGTAGCCTTGTCATTATGAAAGGTAGTCTATTGTTCATATTTTTGTTACTTCAATGGATGATAGCCTTGTCATTAAGGAAGGTACTCTATTGTCGAGATTTTGGTTTTTCCAATGGATGGTAGCCTTTTCATTATGGAAGGTAGTCTGTTGTCGAGATTTTTGATACTCCAATGGATGGTAGCCTTGTAATTATGGAAGGTAGTCTATTGTCGAGATTTTTGTTACTCCAATAGATGGTAGCCTTGTCATAATGGAAGGTAGTCTGTCGTTGAGATTTCTGTTACTCTAATGGATTGTATCCTGCTAATTATGGAAGGTAGTCTGTTGTTCAAATTTTTGTTACTCCAATGGATGGTAGCCTTGTAGTTATGGAAGGTAGTCTTTTGTCGAGATTTTTGTTACTCCAAGGGATGGTAGCCTTGTCATTATTGAAGGTAGTCTTTTGTCGATATCTCTGTTACTCCAATGGATGATAGCCTTGTCATTATGCAAGGTAGTCTATTGTTAATATTTTTGTTACTCCAATGGATGGTAGCCTTTTCATTATGTAAGGTAGTCAATTGTCGAGATTTTTGTTATTCCAATGGATGATAGCCTTGTCATTATGGAAAGTAGTCGGTCGTTAAGATTTCTGTTACTCCAATGGATGGTAGCCTTGTTATTATGGAAGATAGTCTATTGTTCAGATTTTTGTTACTCCAATGGATGATAGCCTTGTCATTATGGAAGGTACTCTATTGTCGAGATTTTGCATATTCCAATGGATGGTAACCTTGACATTATGGGACGTAGTCTGTTGTCGAGATTTTTGATACTGCAATGGATGGTAGGCTTGTAATTATGGAAGGTAGTCTGTTGTCAAGATTTTTGTTATTCCAATGGATGGTAGCCTTGTCATTATGGAAGGTAGTTGTCTTTGAGATTTCTGTTACTTCAATGGATTATAGCCTTGTCATTATGGAAGGTAGTTTGTTGTTCAGATTTTTGTTACTCCAATGGATGATAGCCTTGTCATTATGGAAGGTAGTCTGTTGTCGAGATGTTTGTTACCCTAATGGATATAGCCTTGTCATTATGGAAGGTAGTCTGTTGTCGATATTTCTGTTACTCCAATGAATGGTAGCCTTGTCATTATGGAAGGTAGTCTGTCGTTGAGATTTCTGTTACTCCAATGGATTGTAGCCTTGTCATTATGGAAGGGTGTCTGTTGTTGATATTTGTGTTATTCCAATGGATTGTAGCCTTGTCATTATGGAAGGTAGTTTGTTGTTCATATTTTTGTTACTCTAATGGATGATAGCCTAGTCATTATTGAAGGTAGTTTGTTGTTGATATCTCTATTACTCCAATGGATGGTAGCCTTGTCATTATGGAATGTAGTCGGTCGTTGAGATTTTTGTTACTCCAATGGATGGTAGCCTTGTCATTATGGAAGGTAGTATGTTGTTTAGATTTTTGTTACTCCAATGGATGATAGCCTTGTCATTATGGAAGGTAGTCTGTTGTGGAGATTTTTGATACTCCAATGGGTGGTAGCCTTGTAATTATGGAAGGTAGTCTGTTGTCGAGATTTTTGTTACTCTAATGGATGGTAGCCTTGTCATTATGGAAGGTAGTCTGTCGTTGAGATTTTTGTTACTCCAATGGATTGTAGCCTTATCATTATGGAAAGTAGTCTGTTGTTCAAATTTTTGTTACTCCAATGGATGGTAGCCTTGTCATTATGGAAGGTAGTCAGTCGTTGAGATTTCTGTTACTCAAATGGATGGTAGCCTTGTCATTATGAAAGGTAGTCTATTGTTCATATTTTTGTCACTTCAATGGATGATAGCCTTGTCATTAAGGAAGGTACTCTATTGTCGAGATTTTTGTTTTTCCAATGGATGGTAGCCTTTTCATTATGGAAGGTAGTCTGTTGTCGAGATTTTTGATACTCCAATGGATGGTAGCCTTGTAATTATGGAAGGTAGTCTATTGTCGAGATTTTTGTTACTCCAATAGATGGTAGCCTTGTCATAATGGAAGGTAGTCTGTCGTTGAGATTTCTGTTACTCTAATGGATTGTATCCTGGTAATTATGGAAGGTAGTCTGTTGTTCAAATTTTTGTTACTCCAATGGATGGTAGCCTTGTAGTTATGGAAGGTAGTCTTTTGTCGAGATTTTTGTTACTCCAAGGGATGGTAGCCTTGTCATTATTGAAGGTAGTCTGTTGTCGATATCTCTGTTACTCCAATGGATGATAGCCTTGTCATTATGCAAGGTAGTCTATTGTTAATATTTTTGTTACTTCAATGGATGGTAGCCTTTTCATTATGGAAGGTAGTCAATTGTCGAGATTTTTGTTATTCCAATGAATGATAGCCTTGTCATTATGTAAAGTAGTCGGTCGTTAAGATTTCTGTTACTCCAATGGATGGTAGCCTTGTCATTATGGAAGATAGTCTATTGTTCAGATTTTTGTTACTCCAATGGATGATAGCCTTGTCATTATGGAAGGTACTCTATTGTCGAGATTTTGCATATTCCAATGGATGGTAACCTTGACATTATCGGACGTAGTCTGTTGTCGAGATTTTTGATACTGCAATGGATGGTAGGCTTATAATTATGGAAGGTAGTCTGTTGTCGAGATTTTTGTTATTCCAATGGATGGTAGCCTTGTCATTATGGAAGGTAGTTGTCTTTGAGATTTCTGTTACTTCAATGGATTATAGCCTTGTCATTATGGAAGGTAGTTTGTTGTTCAGATTTTTGTTACTACAATGGATGATAGCCTTGTCATTATGGAAGGTAGTCTGTTGTCGAGATGTTTGTTACCCTAATGGATATAGCCTTGTCATTATGGAAGGTAGTCTATTGTCGATATTTCTGTTACTCCAATGAATGGTAGCCTTGTCATTATGGAAGGTAGTCTGTCGTTGAGATTTCTGTTACTCCAATGGATTGTAGCCTTGTCATTATGGAAGGGTGTCTGTTGTTGATATTTGTGTTATTCCAATGGATTGTAGCCTTGTCATTCGGGAAGGTAGTTTGTTGTTCATATTTTTGTTACTCTAATGGATGATAGCCTTGTCATTATTGAAGGTAGTTTGTTGTTGATATCTCTATTACTACAATGGATGGTAGCCTTGTCATTATGGAATGTAGTCGGTCGTTGAGATTTCTGTTACTCCAATAGATGGTAGCCTTATCATTATGGAAGGTAGTATGTTGTTTAGATTTTTGTTACTCCAATGGATGATAGCCTTGTCATTATGGAAGGTAGTCTGTTGTGGAGATTTTTGATACTCCAATGGGTGGTAGCCTTGTAATTATGGAAGGTAGTCTGTTGTCGAGATTTTTGTTACTCTAATGGATGGTAGCCTTGTCATTATGGAAGGTAGTCTGTCGTTGAGATTTTTGTTACTCCAATGGATTGTAGCCTTATCATTATGGAAAGTAGTCTGTTGTTCAAATTTTTGTTACTCCAATGGATGGTAGCCTTGTCATTATGGAAGGTAGTCAGTCGTTGAGATTTCTGTTACTCAAATGGATGGTAGCCTTGTCATTATGAAAGGTAGTCTATTGTTCATATTTTTGTTACTTCAATGGATGATAGCCTTGTCATTAAGGAAGGTACTCTATTGTCGAGATTTTGGTTTTTCCAATGGATGGTAGCCTTTTCATTATGGAAGGTAGTCTGTTGTCGAGATTTTTGATACTCCAATGGATGGTAGCCTTGTAATTATGGAAGGTAGTCTATTGTCGAGATTTTTGTTACTCCAATAGATGGTAGCCTTGTCATAATTGAAGGTAGTCTGTCGTTGAGATTTCTGTTACTCTAATGGATTGTATCCTGGTAATTATGGAAGGTAGTCTGTTGTTCAAATTTTTGTTACTCCAATGGATGGTAGCCTTGTAGTTATGGAAGGTAGTCTTTTGTCGAGATTTTTGTTACTCCAAGGGATGGTAGCCTTGTCATTATTGAAGGTAGTCTGTTGTCGATATCTCTGTTACTCCAATGGATGATAGCCTTGTCATTATGCAAGGTAGTCTATTGTTAATATTTTTGTTACTCCAATGGATGGTAGCCTTTTCATTATGGAAGGTAGTCAATTGTCGAGATTTTTGTTATTCCAATGGATGGTAGCCTTGTAATTATGGAAAGTAGTCGGTCGTTGAGATTTCTGTTACTCCAATGGATGGTAGCCTTGTCATTATGGAAGGTAGTCTGTTGTCGAGATTTTGGTTATTCCAATGGATGGTAACCTTGACATTATGGGAGGTAGTCTGTTGTCGAGATTTTTGATACTGCAATGGATGGTAGCCTTGTAATTGAAGGTAGTCTGTTGTCAAGATTTTTGTTATTCCAATGGATGGTAGCCTTGTCATTATGGAAGGTAGTTGTCTTTGAGATTTCTGTTACTTCAATGGATTGTAGCCTTGTCATTATGGAAGGTAGTTTGTTGTTCAGATTTTTGTTACTCCAATGGATGATAGCCTTGTCATTATGGAAGGCAGTCTGTTATCGAGATGTTTGTTACCCTAATGGATATAGCCTTGTCATTATGGAAGGTAATGTATTGTCTATATTTTTGTTAGTCCAATGAATGATAGCCTTGTCATTATGGAAGGTAGTCTGTCGTTGAGATTTTTGTTACTCCAATGGATTGTTGCCATGTCATTATGGAAGGTACTCTATTGTCGAGATTTTGCATATTCCAATGGATGGTAGCCTTGTCATTATCTGAGGTAGTCAGTTGTCGATATTTTTGATACTCCAATGGATGGTAGCCTTGTAATTATGGAAGGTAGTCTATTGTCGAGATTTTTGTTATTCCAATGGATGGTAGCCTTGTCATTATGGAAGGTAGTTGTCTTTGAGATTTCTGTTACTTCAATGGATGGTAGCATTGTCATTATGCAAGGTAGTCTGTTGTTAAGATTTTTGTTACTCCAATGGATGATAGCCTTGTCATTATGGAAGGTAGTCAATTGTCGAGATTTTTGTTATTCCAATGGATGGTAGCCTTGTCATTATGGAAAGTAGTCGGTCGTTGAGATTTTTGTTACTCCAATGGATGGTAGCCTTGTCATTATGGAAGGTAGTCTGTTGTTCATATTTGTGTTACTCCAATGGATGATAGCCTTGTCATTATGGAAGGTAGTCTGTTGTCGAAATTTTTTTTATACCATTGGATGGTAGCCTTATAATTATGGAAGGTAGTCTATTGTCGAGATTTTTGTTATTCCAATGGATGGTAATCTTGTCATTATGGAAGGTAGTCTTTTGTAGAGATTTTTATTACTCCAATGTATGATAGCCTTGTCACTATTGAAGGTAGTTTGTCGTCGATATCTTTGTTACTCCAATGGATGATAGCCTTGTCATTATGCAAGGTAGTCTATTGTTCAGATTTTTGTTACTCCAATGGATGGTAGGCTTGTCATTATGGAAGGAATTCTATTGTCGAGATTCTTGTTATTCCAATGGATGGGAGTCTTGTCATGATGGAGGGTAGTCGGTCATTGTGATTTTTGTTACTCAAATGGATGGTAGCCTTGTCATTATGAAAGGTAGTCTATTGTTCATATTTTTGTTACTTCAATGGATGATAGCCTTGTCATTAAGGAAGGTTCTCTATTGTCGAGATTTTGGTTTTTCCAATGGATGGTAGCCTTTTCATTATGGAAGGTAGTCTGTTGTCGAGATTTTTGAAACTCCAATGGATGGTAGCCTTGTAATTATGGAAGGTAGTCTATTGTCGAGATTTTTGTTACTCCAATATATCGTAGCCTTGTCATTATGGAAGGTAGTCTGTCGTTGAGATTTCTGTAACTCCAATGGATTGTAGCCTTGTAATTATGGAATGTAGTATGTTGTTCAAATTTTTGTTACTCCAATGGATTGTAGCCTTGTCATTATTGAAGGTAGTCTATTGTCGATATCTCTGTTACTCCAATGGATGATAGCCTTGTCATTATGCAAGGTAGTATGTTGTTAAGATTTTTGTTACTCCAATGGATGGTAGCCTTTTCATTATGGAAGGTAGTCAATTGTCGAGATTTTTGTTATTCCATTGGATGGTAGCCTTGTCATTATGGAAAGTAGTCGGTTGTTGAGATTTCTGTTACTCCAATGGATGGTAGCCTTGTCATTATGGAAGGTAGTATATTGTTTAGATTTTTGTTACTCCAATGGATGATAGCCTTGTCATTATGGAAGGGACTCTATTGTCGAGATTTTGGTTATTCCAATGGATGCTAACCTTGACATTATGGGACGTAGTCTGTTGTCGAGATTTTTGATACTGCAATGGATGGTAGGCTTGTAATTATGGAAGGTAGTCTATTGTCGAGATTTTTGTTATTCCAATAGATGGTAGCCTTGTCATTATGGAAGGTAGTTGTCTTTGAGATTTCTGTTACTTCAATGGATGGTAGCCTTGTCATTATGGAAGGTAGTTTGTTGTTCAGATTTTTGTTACTCCAATGGATGATAGCCTTGTCATTATGGAAGGTAGTCTGTTGTCGAGATGTTTGTTACCCTAATGGATATAGCCTTGTCATTATGGAAGGTAGTCTGTTATCGATATTTTTTTTACTTCAATGAATGATAGCCTTGTTATTATGGAAGGTAGTCTGTCATTGAGATTTCTGTTACTCCAATGGATTGTTGCCTTGTCATTATGGAAGGTACTGTATTGTCGAGATTTTTCATATTCCAATGGATGGTAGCCTTATCATTATGGGAGGTAGTCAGTTGTCGATATTTTTGATACTCCAATGGATGGTAGCCTTGTCATTATGGAAGGGTGTCTGTTGTCGAGATTTGTGTTATTCCAATGGATTGTAGCCTTGTCATTATGGAAGGTAGTCTATTGTTCATATTTTTATTACTCTAATGGATGATAGCCTTGTCATTATTGAAGGTAGTCTATTGTCGATATCTCTGTTACTCCAATGGATGGTAGCCTTGTCATTATGGAATGTAGTCGGTCGTTGAGATTTCTGCTACTCCAATGGATGGTAGCCTTGTCATTATGGAAGGTAGTTTGTTGTTCAGATTTTTGTTACTCCAATGGATGATAGCCTTGTCATTATGGAAGGTAGTCTGTTGTCGAGATTTTTGATACTCCAATGGGTGGTAGCCTTGTAATTATGGAAGGTAGTCTGTTGTCGAGATTTTTGTTACTCTAATGGATGGTAGCCTTGTCATTATGGAAGGTAGTCTGTCGTTGAGATTTCTGTTACTTCAATGGATTGTAGCCTTATCATTATGGAAAGTAGTCTGTTGTTCAAATTTTTGTTAGTCCAATGTATGGTAGCCTTTTCATTATGGAAGGTAGTCTGTTGACGAGATTTTTGATACTCCAATGGATGGTAGCCTTGTAATTTTGGAAGGTAGTCTGTTGGTGAGATTTTTGTTACACCAATGGATGGTAGCCTTCTCATTATGGAAGGTAGTTTTTCGTTGAGATTTCTGTTACTCCAATGGATTGTAGCCTTGTCATTGTGGAAGGTACTCTATTGTCGAGATTTTTGTTATTCCAATGGATGGTAGCCTTGTCATTATGGGAGGTAGTCTGTTGTCGAGATTTTTGATACTCCAATGGACGGTAGCCTTGTAATTATGGAAGGTAGTCTGTTGTCGAGATTTTTGTTATTCCAATGGATGGTAGCCTTGTCATTATGGAAGGTAGTTGTCTTTGAGATTTCTCTTACTTCAATGGATGGTAGCCTTGTCATTATGGAAGATAGTCTGTTGTTCAGATTTTTTTTACTCCAATGGATGATATCCTTGTCATTATGGAAGGTAGTATGTTATCGAGATGTTTGTTACCCCAATGGATATAGCCTCGTCATTATGGAAGGTAGTCTGTTGTCGATATTTCTGTTACTCCAATGAATGGTAGCCTTGTCATTATGGAAGGTAGTCTCTCGTTGAGATTTCTGTTACTCCAATGGATTGTAGCCTTGTCATTATGGAAGGGTGTCTGTTGTCGAGATTTGTGTTATTCCAATGGATTGTAGCCTTGTCATTATGGAAGGTAGTCTGTTGTTCATATCTTTGTTACTCCAATGGATGATAGCCTTGTCATTATAGAAGGTAGTCAATTGTCGAGATTTTTTTTATTCCAATGGATGGTAGCCTTGTCAATATGGAAAGTAGTCTGTTGTTCATATTTTTGTTACTCCAATGGTTGATAGCCTTGTCATTATAGAAGGTAGTCTATTGTCGAGATTTTTGTTATTCCAATGGATGGTAGCCTTTTCATTATGGAAGGTTGTGGGTCGTTAACATTTCTATTACTCCAATGGATGGTAGCCTTGTCAATATGGAAGGTAGTCTGTTGTTCAGATTTTTGTTACTCCAATGGATGATAGCCTAGTCATTATGGAAGGTAGTCTCTTGTCGAGATTTTTGATACTCCAATGGATGGTAGCCTTGTAATTTTGGAAGGTAGTCTGTTGGTGAGATTTTTGTTACACCAATGAATGGTAGCCTTCTCATTATGGAAGGTAGTTTGTCGTTGCGATTTCTGTTACTCCAAAGGATTGTAGCCTTGTCATAGGGGAAGGTACTCTATTGTCGAGATTTTGGTTATTCCAATGGATGGTAGCCTTGTCATTATGGAATGTAGTCTGTTGTCGAGATTTTTGTTATTCCAATGGATGGTAGCCTTGTCATTATGGAAGGTAGTTATCTTTGAGATTTCTCTTACTTCAATGGATGGTAGCCTTGTCATTATGGAAGGTAGTCTGTTGTTCAGATTTTTGTTACTCCAATGGATGATAGCCTTGTCATTATGGAAGGTAGTCTGTTGTCGAGATGTTTGTTACCCCAATGGATATAGCCTTGTAATTATGGAAGGTAGTCTGTTGTCGATATTTCTGTTACTCCAATAAATGGTAGCCTTGTCATTATGGAAGGGAGTCTGTTGTCGAAATTTGTGTTATTCTAATGGATTGTAGCCTTGTCATTATGGAAGGTAGTCTGTTGTTCATATTTTTGTTACTCCAATGGATGATAGCCTTCTCATTATAGAAGGAAGTCTATTGTTGAGATTTCTGTTACTCCAATGGATGGTAGCCTTGTCATTATGGAAGGTAGTCTGTTGTCGAGATTTTTGTTATTCCAATGGATGGTAGCCTTGTCATTATGGAAGGTAGTCAGTCGTTGAGATTTCTGTTACTCCAATGGATGGTAGCCTTGTCATTATGGAAGGTAGTCTATTGTTCAGATTTCTGTTACTCCAATGGATGATAGCCTTGTCATTATGGAAGGTAGTCTATTGGTTAAATTTTTGTGACTCCAATGGATGGTAGCCTTGTAATTATGGAAGGTAGTCTTTTGTAGAGATTTTTGATACTCCAAGGGATGGTAGCCTTGTCATTATTGAAGGTAGTCTGTTGTCGATATCTCTGTTACTCTAATGGATGGTAACCTTGTCATTATGCGAGGTAGTCTGTTGTCGAGATTTTTGATACTCCAATGGATAGTAGCCTTGTAATTATGGAAGGTAGTCTGTTGTCGAGATTTTTATTATTCCAATGGATGGTAGACTTGTCATTATGGAAGGTAGTTGTCTTTGAGATTTCTGTTTTTCAATGGATGGTAGCCTTGTCATTATGGAAGGTAGTCTGTTATCGAGATGTTTGTTACCCCAATGGATATAGCCTTGTCATTATGGAAGGTAGTCTGTTGTCGATATTTCTATTACTCCAATGAATGATAGCCTTGTCATTATTGAAGGTAGTCTGTCGTTGAGATTTCTGTTACTCCAATGGATTGTAGCCTTGTCATTATGGAAGGGAGTCTGTTGTCGAGATTTGTGTTATGCTAATGGATTGTAGCCTTGTCATTATGGAAGGTAGTCTGTTGTTCATATTTTTGTTACTCCAATGGATGATAGCCTTCTCATTATAGAAGGTAGTCTATTGTCGAGATTTTTGTTATTCCAATGGATGGTAGCCTTGTCATTATGGAAGGTAGTCAGTCGTTGAGATTTCTGTTACTCCAATGGATGGTAGCCTTGTCATTATGGAAGGTAGTCTATTGTTCAGATTTTTGTTACTCCAATGGATGATAGCCTTGTCATTATGGAAGGTAGTCTGTTGTCGAAATTTTTTTTATTCCATTGGATGCTAGCCTTGTAATTATGGAAGGTAGTCTATTATCGAGATTTTTGTTATTCCAATGGATGGTAGTCTTGTCACTATTGAAGGTAGTCTGTTGTCGATATCTCTGTTACTCCAATGGATGATAGCCTTGTCATTATGCAAGGTAGTCTGTTGTTCAGATTTTTGTTACTCCAATGGATGGTAGCCTTGTCATTGTGGAAGGTATTCTATTGTCGAGATTCTTGTTATTCAAATAGATGGTAGCCTTGTCATTATGGAAGGTAGTCGATCGTTGAGATTTCTGTTACTCAAATGGATGGTAGCCTTGTCATTATGAAAGGTAGTCTATTGTTCATGTTTTTGTTACTTCAATGGATGATAGCCTTGTCATTATGGAAGGTACTCTATTGTCGAGATTTTGGTTTTTCCAAAGGATGGTAGCCTTTTCATTATGGAAGGTAGTCTATTGTCGAGATTTTTGTTACTCCAATAGATGGTAGCCTTGTCATTATGGAAGGTAGTCCGTCGTTGAGATTTCTGTTACTCCAATGGATTGTAGCCTTGTCATTATGGAAGGTAGTCTATTGTTCAAATTTTTGTGACTCCAATGGATGGTAGCCTTGTAATTATGGAAGGTAGTCTGTTGTCGAGATTTTTATTATTCCAGTGGATGGTAGCCTTGTCATTATGGAAGGTAGTTGTCTTTGAGATTTCTGTTACTTCAATGGATGGTAGCCTATTCATTATGCAAGGTAGTCTGTTGTTCAGGTTTTTGTTACTCCAATGGATGGTAGCCTTGTCATTATGGAAGGTAGTCTATTGTCGAGATGTTTGTTACCCCAATGGATATAGCCTTGTCATTATGGAAGGTAGTATGTTGTCGATATTTCTATTACTCCAATGAATGATAGCCTTGTCATTATTGAAGGTAATCTGTCGTTGAGATTTCTGTTACTCCAATGGATTGTAGCCTTGTCATTATGGAAGGGAGTCTGTTGTCGAGATTTGTGTTATTCTAATGGATTGTAGCCTTGTCATTATGGAAGGTAGTCTGTTGTTCATATTTTTGTTACTCCAATGGATGATAGCCTTCTCATTATAGAAGGTAGTCTATTGTCGAGATTTCTGTTACTCCAATGGATGGTAGCCTTATCATTATGGAAGGTAGTCTATTGTTCAGATTTTTGTTACTCTAATGGATGATAGCCTTGTCATTATGGAAGGTAGTCTGTTGTCGAAATTTTTTTTATTCCATTGGATGTTAGCCTTGTAATTATGGAAGGTGGTCTATTGTCGAGATTTTTGTTATTCCAATGGATGGTAGTCTTGTCACTATTGAAGATAGTCTGTTGTCGATATCTCTGTTACTCCAATGGATGATAGCCTTGTCATTATGCAAGGTAGTCTGTTGTTCAGATTTTGGTTACTCCAATGGATGGTAGCCTTGTCATTATGGAAGGTATTCTATTGTCGAGATTCTTGTTATTCCAATGGATGGTAGCCTTGTCATTTTGGAAGCTAGTCGATCGTTGAGATTTCTGTTACTCAAATGGATGGTAGCCGTGTCATTATGAAAGGTAGTCTATTCTTCATATTTTTGTTACTTCAATGGATGATAGCCTTGTCATTATGGAAGGAACTCTATTGTCGAGATTTTGGTTTTTCCAAAGGATGGTAGCCTTTTCAGTATGGAAGGTAGTCTATTGTCGAGATTTTTGTTCTTCCAATAGATGGTAGCCTTGTTATTATGGAAGGTAGTCCGTAGTTGAGATTTCTGTTACTCCAATGGATTGTAGCCTTGTCATTATGGAAGGTAGTCTATTGTTCAAATTTTTGTGACTCCAATGGATTGTAGCCTTGTCATTATGGAAGGTAGTCTGTTGTCGATATCTCTGTTACTCTAATGGATGGTAGCCTTGTCATTATGCGAGGTAGTCTGTTGTCGAGATTTTTGATACTCCAATGGATGGTAGCCTTGTAATTATGGAAGGTAGTCTATTGTAGAGATTTTTATTATTCCAATGGATGGTAGCCTTGTCATTATGGAAGGTAGTTGTATTTGAGATTTCTGTTACTTCAATGGATGGTAGCCTATTCATTATGGAAGGTAGTCTGTTGTTCAGGTTTTTGTTACTCCAATGGATGATAGCCTTGTCATTATGGAAGGTAGTCTGTTGTCGAGATGTTTGTTACCCCAATGGATATAGCCTTGTCATTATGGAAGGTAGTCTGTTGTCGATATTTCTATTACTCCAATGAATGATAGCCTTTTCATTATGGAAGGTAGTCTGTCGTTGAGATTTCTGTTACTCCAATGGATTGTAGCCTTCTCATTATGGAAGGGAGTCTATTGTCGAGATTTTTGTTATTCCAATTGATTGTAGCCTTGTCATTATGGAAGGTATTCTATTGTTCACATTTTTGTAACTCCAATGGATTATAGCCTTGTCATTATAGAAGGTAGTCTATTGTCTAGATTTTTGTTACTCCAAGGGATGGTAGCCTTGTAATTATTGAAGGTAGTCTGTTATTGATATCTCTGTTACTCCAATGGATGATAGCCTTGTCATTATGCAAGGTAGTCTGTTGTTAAGATTTTTGTTACTCCCATGGATGGTAGCCTTTTCATTATGGAAGGTAGTCAATTGTCGAGATTTTTGTTATTCCAATGGATGGTAGCCTTGTCATTATGGAAAGTAACCGATCATTGAGATTTCTGTTACTCCAATGGATGGTAGCCTTATCATTATTGATGGTAGTTAGTTGTTCAGATTTTTGTTACTCCAATGGATGATAGCCTTGCCATTATGGAAGGTACTCTATTGTCGAGATTTTGGTTATTCCAATGGTTGGTAGCCTTGTCATTATGGGAGGTAGTCTGTTGTTGAGATTTTTGATACTCAAAAGGATGGTAGCCTTGTAATTATGGAAGGTAGTCTGTTGTCGAGATTTTTGTTATTCCAATGGATGGTAGCCTTGTCATTATGAAAGGTAGTCTGTTGTTCAGATTTTTGTGACTCCAATGGATGATAGCCTTGTCATTTTGGAAGGTAGTATGTCGTCGTGATGTTTGTTACCCCAATGGATATAGCCTTGCCATTATGGAAGGTAGTCTTTTATCGATATTTCTGTTACTCCAATGAATGGTAGCGTTGTCATTATGGAAGGTAGTCTGTCGTTGAGATTTCTGTTACTCCAATGGATTGTAGCCTTATCATTATTGAAGGTACTCTATTGTCGAGATTTTGGTTATTCCAATGGATGGTAGCCTTGTAATTATGGAAGGTAGTCTGTTGTCAAGATTTTTGTTATTCCAATGGATTGTAGCCTTGTCATTATGGAAGGTAGTTGTCTTTGAGATTTATGTTACTTCAATGGATGGTAGCCTTGTCATTATGGAAGGTAGTCTGTTGTTCAGATTTTTGTTACTCCAATGGATGATAGCCTTGTCATTATGGAAGGTAGTCTGTTGTCGAGATGTTTGTTACCCCAATGGATATAGCCTTGTCATTATGGAAGGTAGTCTGTTGTCGATATTTACGTTACTCCAATAAATGGTAGCCTTGTCATTATGGAAGGTAGTATGTCATTCAGATTTCTGTTACTCCAATGGATTGTAGCCTTGTCATTATGGAAGGGAGTCTGTTGTCGAGAGTTGTGTTATTCCAATGGATTGTAGCCTTGTCATTATGGAAGGTATTGTGTTGTTCATATTTTTGTTACTCCAATGGATGACAGCCTTGTCATTATAGAAGGTAGTCTATTGTCGAGATTTTTGTTATTCCAATGGATGGTAGCCTTGTCATTTTAGAAGGTAGTTGGTCGTTGATATTTCTGTTACTCCAATGGATGGTAGCCTTGTCATTATAGAAGGTAGTCTGTTGTTCAGATTTTTGTTACTCCAATGGATGATAGCCTTGTCATTATGGAAGGTAGTTTGTTGTCGAAATTTTTTTTATTCCATTGGATGCTAGCCTTTTAATTATGGAAGGTAGTCTATTGTCGAGATTTTTGTTATTCCAATGGATGGTAACCTTGTCATTATGGAAGGTAGTCTTTTGAAGAGATTTTTATTACTCCAATGGATGGTATCCTTGTCACTATTGTAGGTAGTCTGTTGCCGATATCTGTGTTACCCCAATGGATGATAGCCTTGTCATTATGCAAGGTAGTCTATTGTTCAGATTTTTGTTAGTCCAATGGATGGTAGCCTTGTCATTATGGAAGGTATTCTATTGTCGAGATTCTTGTTATTCCAATGGATGGTAGCCTTGTCATTATGGAAGGTAGTCAGTCGTTCAGATTTTTTTACTCAAATGGATGGTAGCCTTGTCATTATGAAAGGTAGTCTATTGTTCATATTTTTGTTACTTCAAAGGATGATAGCCTTGTCATTATGGAAGGTAATCTATTGTCGAGATTTTGGTTTTTCCAAAGGATGGTAGCCTTTTCATTATGGAAGGTAGTCTATTGTCGAGATTTTTTGTACTGCAATGGATGGTAGCCTTGTAATTATGGAAGGTAGTCTATTGTCGAGATTTTTGTTACTCCAATAGATGGTAGTCTTGTCATTATGGAAGGTAGTCCATCGTTGAGATTTCTGTTACTCCAATGGATTGTAGCCTTGTCATTATGGAAGGTAGTCTGTTGTTCAAATTTTTGTTAGTCCAATGGATGGTAGCCTTATAATTATGGAAGGTAGTCTTTTGTCGAGATTTTTGTTACTCCAAAGGATGGTAGCCTTGTCATTATTGAAGGTAGTCTGTTGTCGATATCTCTATTACTCCAATGGATGATAGCCTTGTCATTATGGAAGGTAGTCTGTTGTTCATATTTTTGTTACTCCAATGGATGATAGCCTTGTCATTATAAAAGGTAGTCAATTGTCTTGATTTTTGTTATTCCAATGTATGGTAGCCTTGTCATTATGGAATGTAGTCGATTGTTGAGATTTTTGTTACTCCTATGGATGGTAGCCTTATCATTATGGAAGGTAGTCTGTTGTTCAGATTTTTGTTACTCTAATGGATGATAACCTTGTCATTATGGAAGGTACTCTATTGCGAGATTTTGGTTATTCCAATGGATGGTAGCCTTTTCATTATGCGAGGTAACCTGTTGTCGAGATTTTTGATACTCCAATGGATGGCAGCCTTGTAATTATGGAAGGTAGTCTGTTGACGAGATTTTTGTTATTCCAGTGGATGGAATCCTTGTCATTATGGAAGGTAGTTGTCTTTGAGATTTTTGTTACTTCAATGGATGGTAACCTATTCATTATAGAAGGTAGTCTATTGTTCAGATTTTTGTTACTCCAACGAATGATAGCCTTGTCATTCCGAAGGTAGTCTGTTATCGATATTTCTGTTACTCCAATGAATGATAGCATTGTCATTATGGAAGGTAGTCTGTCGTTGAGATTTCTGTTACTCCAATGGATTGTAGCCTTGTCATTATGGAAGGGAGTCTGTTGTCGAGATTTTTGTTACTCCAATGAATGGTAGCCTTGTCATTATGGAAGGTAGTCTGTCGTTGAGATTTCTATTAGTCCAATGGATTGTAGCCTTGTCATTATGGAAGGTACTCTATTATCGAGATTTTCGTTATTCCAATGGATGATAACATTCTCATTATAGAAGGTAGTCTATTGTCGAGATTTTTATTATTCCAATGGATGGTAGCCTTGTCATTATGGAAGGTAGTCGGTCGTTGAGATTTCATTTTACTCCAATGAATGGTAGCCTTGTCATTATGGAAGGTAGTCTGTTGTCGAGATTTTTGATACTCCAATGGGTGGTAGCCTTGTAATTTTGGAAGGTAGTCTGTTGTCGAGATTTTTGTTACTCCAATGGATGGTAGCCTTGTCATTTGGAAGGTAGTCTGTCGTTGAGATTTCTGTTAGTCCAATGGATGGTAGCCTTGTCATTATGGAAGGTACTCTATTATCGAGATTTTGGTTATTCCAATGGATGGTAGCCTTGTCATTATGGGAGGTAGTCTGTTGTCGAGATTTTTGATACTCAAAAGGATGGTAGCCTTGTAATAATGGAAGGTAGTCTATTGTTGAGATTTTTGTTATTCTAATGGATGGTAGCCTTGTCATTATGGAAGGTAGTTGTCTTTGAGATTTCTGTTACTTCAATGGATGGTAGCCTTGTCATTATGAAAGGTAGTCTGTTGTTCAGATTTTTGTTACTCCAATGGATGATAACCTTGTCATTATGGAAGGTAGTTTGTTGTCGCGTTGTTTGTTACCCCAATGGATATAGCCTTGTAATTATGGAAGGTAGGCTTTTGTCGATATTTCTGTTACTCCAATGAATGGTAGCCTTGTCAATATGGAAGGTAGTTTGTCGTTGAGATTTCTGTTACTGCAATGGATTGTAGCCTTGTCATTATGGAAGGGAGTCTGTTATCGAGATTTGTGGTATTCCAATGGATTGTAGCCTTGTCATTATGGAAGGTAGTCTGTTGTTCATATTTTTGTTACTCCAATGGATTATAGCCTTGTCATTATAGAAGGTAGTCTATTGTTGAGATTTCTGTTACTCCAATGGATGGTAGCCTTGTCATTATGGAAGGTAGTCTGTTGTCGAGATTTTTGTTACTCCAATGGATGATAGCCTTGTCATTATGGAAGGTAGTCTGTTGTCGAGATTTTTGTTACTCTAATGGGTGGTAGCCTTGTAATTATGGAAGGTAGTCTATTGTCAAGATTTTTGTTACTCCAATGGATGGTAGCCTTGTCATTATGGAAGGTAGTCTGTCGTTGAGATTTATGTTAGTCCAATGGATTGTAGCCTTGACATTATGGAAGGTACTCTATTATCGAGATTTTGGTTATTCCAATGGATGGTAGCCTTGTCATTATGGGAGGTAGTCTGTTGTCGAGATTTTTGATACTCAAAAGGATGGTAGCCTTGTAATTATGGAAGGTAGTCTATTGTCGAGATTTTTGTTATTCCAATGAATGGTAGCCTTGTGATTATGGAAGGTAGTTGTCTTTGAGATTTCTGTTACTTCAATGGATGGTAGCCTTGTCATTTTGAAAGGTAGTTTGTTTTTCAGATTTTTGTTATACCAATGGATGATAGCCTTGTCATTATGGAAGGTAGTTTGTTGTCGTGATGTTTGTTACTCCAATGGATGATAGCCTTGTCATTATGGAAGGTAGTCTGTTGTCGAAATTTTTTTTATTCCATTGGATGCTAGCCTTGTAATTATGGAAGGTAGTCTATTATCGAGATTTTTGTTATTCCAATGGATGGTAGTCTTGTCACTATTGAAGGTAGTCTGTTGTCGATATCTCGGTTACTCCAATGGATGATAGCCTTGTCATTATGTAAGGTAGTCTGTTGTTCAGATTTTTGTTACTCCAATGGATGGTAGCCTTGTCATTATGGAAGGTATTCTATTGTCGAGATTCTTGTTATTCCAATGGATGGTAGCTTTGTCGTTATGGAAGGTAGTCGATCGTTGAGATTTCTGTTACTCAAATGAATGGTAGCCTTGTCATTATGAAAAGTAGTCTATTGTTAATATTTTTGTTACTTCAATGGATGATAGCCTTGTCATTATGGAAGGTACTCTATTGTCGAGATTTTGGTTTTTCCAAAGGATGGTAGCCTTTTCATTATGGAAGGTAGTCTATTGTCGAGATTTTTGTTACTCCAATAGATGGTAGCCTTGTCATTATGGAAGGTAGTCCGTCGTTGAGATTTCTGTTACTCAAATGGATTGTAGCCTTGTCATTATGGAAGGTAGTTGACTTTGAGATTTCTGTTTTTCAATGGATGGTAGCCTATTCATTATGGAAGGTAGTCTATTGTTCAGGTTTTTGTTACTTCAATGGATGATAGCCTTGTCATTATGGAAGGTAGTCTGTTGTCGAGATGTTTGTTACCCCAATGGATATAGCCTTATCATTATGGAAGGTAGTCTGTTGTCGATATTTCTATTACTCCAATGAATGATAGCCTTGTCATTATTAAAGGTAGTCTGTCGTTGATATTTCTGTTACTCCAATGGATTGTAGCCTTGTCATTATGGAAGGGAGTCTGTTTTCGAGATTTGTGTTATGCTAATGGATTATAGCCTTGTCATTATGGAAGGTAGTCTGTTGTTCATATTTTTGTTACTCCAATGGATAATAGCCTTCTCATTATAGAAGGTAGTCTATTGTCGAGATTTTTGTTATTCCAATGGATGGTAGCCTTGTCATTATGGAAGGTAGTCAATCGTTGAGATTTCTGTTACTCCAATGGATGGTAGCCTTGTCATTATGGAAGGTAGTCTATTGTTCAGATTTTTGTTACTCCAATGGATGATAGCCTTGTCATTATGGAAGGTAGTCTGTTGTCGAAATTTTTTTTATTCCATTGGATGCTAGCCTTGTAATTATGGAAGGTAGTCTATTATCGAGATTTTTGTTATTCCAATGGATGGTAGTCTTGTCACTATTGAAGGTAGTCTGTTGTCGATATCTCTGTTACTCCAATGGATGATAGCCTTGTCATTATGCAAGGTAGTCTGTTGTTCAGATTTTTGTTACTCCAATGGATGGTAGCCTTGTCATTGTGGAAGGTATTCTATTGTCGAGATTCTTGTTATTCCAATGGATGGTAGCCTTGTCATTATGGAAGGTAGTCGATCGTTGAGATTTCTATTACTCAAATGGATGGTAACCTTGTCATTATGAAAGGTAGTCTATTGTTCATGTTTTTGTTACTTCAATGGATGATAGCCTTGTCATTATGGAAGGTACTCTATTGTCGAGATTTTGGTTTTTCCAAAGGATGGTAGCCTTTTCATTATGGAAGGTAGTCTATTGTCGAGATTTTTGTTACTCCAATAGATGGTAGCCTTGTCATTATGGAAGGTAGTCCGTCGTTGAGATTTCTGTTACTCCAATGGATTGTAGCCTTGTCATTATGGAAGGTAGTCTATTGTTCAAATTTTTGTGACTCCAATGGATGGGAGCCTTGTAATTATGGAAGGTAGTCTTTTGTCGAGATTTTTGTTACTCCAAGGGATGGTAGCTTTGTCATTATTGAAGGTAGTCTGTTGTCGATATCTCTATTACTCTAATGGATGGTAGGCTTGTCATTATGCGAGGTAGTCTATTGTCGTGATTTTTGATACTCCAATGGATGGTAGCCTTGTAATTATGGAAGGTAGTCTGTTGTCGAGAATTTTATTATTCCAGTGGATGGTAGCCTTGTCATTATGGAAGGTAGTTGTCTTTGAGATTTCTGTTACTTCAATGGATGGTAGCCTATTCATTATGCAAGGTAGTCTGTTGTTCAGGTTTTTGTTACTCCAATGGATGGTAGCCTTGTCATTATGGAAGGTAGTCTCTTGTCGAGATGTTTGTTACCCCAATGGATATAGCCTTGTCATTATGGAAGGTAGTATGTTGTCGATATTTCTATTACTCCAATGAATGATAGCCTTGTCATTATCGAAGGTAGTCTGTCGTTGAGATTTCTGTTACTCTAATGGATTGTAGCCTTGTCATTATGGAAGGGAGTCTGTTGTCGAGATTTGTGTTATTCTAATGGATTGTAGCCTTGTGATTATGGAAGGTAGTCTGTTGTTCATATTTTTGTTACTCCAATGGATGATAGCCTTCTCATTATAGAAGGTAGTCTATTGTCGAGATTTCTGTTACTCCAATGCATGGTAGCCTTGTCATTATGGAAGGAAGTCTATTGTTCAGATTTTTGTTACTCCAATGGATGATAGCCTTGTCATTATATAAGGTAGTCTGTTGTCGAAATTTTTTTTATTCCATTGGATGTTAGCCTTGTAATTATGGAAGGTGGTCTATTGTCGAGATTTTTGTTATTCCAATGGATGGTAGTCTTGTCACTATTGAAGATAGTCTATTGTCGATATCTCTGTTACTCCAATGGATGATAGCCTTGTCATTATGCAAGGTAGTTTGTTGTTCAGATTTTGGTTACTCCAATGGATGGTAGCCTTGTCATTATGGAAGGTATTCTATTGTCGAGATTCTTGTTATTCCAATGGATGGTAGCCTTGTCATTTTGGAAGGTAGTCGATCGTTGAGATTTCTGTTACTCAAATGGATGGTAGCCTTGTCATTATGAAAGGTAGTCTATTGTTCATATTTTTGTTACTTCAATGGATGATAGACTTGTCATTATGGAAGGAACTCTATTGTCGAGATTTTGGTTTTTCCAAAGGATGGTAGCCTTGTCATTATGGAAGGTAGTCCGTCGTTGAGATTTCTGTTACTCCAATGGATTGTAGCCTTGTCATTATGGAAGGTAGTCTATTGTTCAAATTTTTGTGACTCCAATGGATTGTAGCCTTGTCATTATGGAAGGTAGTCTGTTGTCGATATCTCTGTTACTCTAATGGATGGTAGCCTTGTCATTATGCGAGGTAGTCTGTTGTCGAGATTTTTGATACTCCAATGGATGGTAGCCTTGTAATTATGGAAGGTAGTCTATTGTCGAGATTTTTATTATTCCAATGGATGGTAGCCTTGTCATTATGGAAGGTAGTTGTATTTGAGATTTCTGTTACTTCAATGGATGGTAGCCTATTCATTATGGAAGGTAGTCTGTTGTTCAGGTTTTTGTTACTCCAATGGATGATAGCCTTGTCATTATGGAAGGTAGTCTATTGTCGAGATGTTTGTTACCCCAATGGATATAGCCTTGTCATTATGGAAGGTAGTCTGTTGTCGATATTTCTATTACTCCAATGAATGATAGCCTTTTCATTATGGAAGGTAGTCTGTCGTTGAGATTTATGTTACTCCAATGGATTGTAGCCTTGTCATTATGGAAGGGAGTCTATTGTCGAGATTTTTGTTATTCCAATGGATTGTAGCCTTGTCATTATGGAAGGTATTCTATTGTTCACATTTTTGTAACTCCAATGGATTATAGCCTTGTCATTATAGAAGGTAGGCTATTGTCTAGATTTTTCTTACTCCAAGGGATGGTAGCCTTGTCATTATTGAAGGTAGTCTGTTATCGATATCTCTGTTACTCCAATGGATGATAGCCTTGTCATTATGCAAGGTAGTCTGTTGTTAAGATTTTTGTTACTCCCATGGATGGTAGCCTTTTCATTATGGAAGGTAGTCAATTGTCGAGATTTTTGTTATTCCAATGGATGGTAGCCTTGTCATTATGGAAAGTAATCGATCGTTGAGATTTCTGTTACTCCAATGGATGGTAGCCTTATCATTATTGAAGGTAGTCAGTTGTTCAGATTTTTGTTACTCCAATGAATGATAGCCTTGTCATTATGGAAGGTACTCTATTGTCGAGATTTTGGGTTATTCCAATGGATGGTAGCCTTGTCATTATGGGAGGTAGTCTGTTGTTGAGATTTTTGATACTCAAAAGGATGGTAGCCTTGTAATTATGGAAGGTAGTCTGTTGTCGAGATTTTTGTTATTCCAATGGATGGTAGCCTTGTCATTATGAAAGGTAGTCTGTTGTTCAGATTTTTGTGACTCCAATAGATGATAGCCTTGTCATTTTGGAAGGTAGTATGTTGTCGTGATGTTTGTTACCCCAATGGATATAGCCTTGCCATTATGGAAGGTAGTCTTTTGTCGATATTTCTGTTACTCCAATGAATGGTAGCGTTGTCATTATGGAAGGTAGTCTGTCGTTGAGATTTCTGTTACTCCAATGGATTGTAGCCTTATCATTATTGAAGGTACTCTATTGTCGAGATTTTGGTTATTCCAATGGATGGTAGCCTTGTAATTGTGGAAGGTAGTCTGTTGTCAAGATTTTTGTTTTTCTAATGGATTGTAGCCTTGTCATTATGGAAGGTAGTTGTCTTTGAGATTTATGTTACTTCAATGGATGGTAGCCTTGTCATTATGGAAGGTAGTCTGTTGTTCAGATTTTTGTTACTCCAATGGATGATAGCCTTATCATTATGAAAGGTAGTCTGTTGTCGAGATGTTTGTTACCCCAATGGATATAGCCTTGTCATTATGGAAGGTAGTCTGTTGTCGATATTTACGTTACTCCAATAAATGGTAGCCTTGTCATTATGTAAGGTAGTCTGTCGTTGAGATTTCTGTTACTCCAATGGATTGTAGCCTTGTCATTATCGAAGGGAGTCTGTTGTCGAGAGTTGTGTTATTCCAATGGATTGTAGCCTTGTCATTATGGAAGGTAGTCTGTTGTTCATATTTTTGTTACTCCAATGGATGACAGCCTTGTCATTATAGAAGGTAGTCTATTGTCGAGATTTTTTTTATTCCAATGGATGGTAGCCTTGTCATTTTAGAAGGTAGTTGGTCGTTGAGATTTCTGTTACTCCAATGGATGGTAGCCTTGTCATTATAGAAGGTAGTCTGTTGTTCAGATTTTTGTTACTCTAATGGATGATAGCCTTGTCATTATGGAAGGTAGTCTGTTGTAGAAATTTTTTTTATTCCATTGGATGCTAGCCTTTTAATTATGGAAGGTAGTCTATTGTCGAGATTTTTGTTATTCCAATGGATGGTAACCTTGTCATTATGGAAGGTAGTCTTTTGTAGAAATTTTTATTACTCCAATGGATGGTATCCTTGTCACTATTGTAGGTAGTCTGTTGCCGATATCTATGTTACCCCAATGGATGATAGCCTTGTCATTATGCGAGGTAGTCTGTTGTTCAGATTTTTGTTAGTCCAATGGATGGTAGCCTTGTCATTATGGAAGGTATTATATTGTCGAGATGTTTGTTACCCCAATGGATATAGCCTTGTCATTATGGAAGGTAGTCTGTTGTCGATATTTCTAATACTCCAATGAATGATAGCCTTTTCATTATGGAAGGTAGTCTGTCGTTGAGATTTATGTTACTCCAATGGATTGTAGCCTTGTCATTATGGAAGGGAGTCTATTGTCGAGATTTTTGTTATTCCAATGGATTGTAGCCTTGTCATTATGGAAGGTATTCTATTGTTCACATTTTTGTAACTCCAATGGATTATAGCCTTGTCATTATAGAAGGTAGTCTATTGTCTAGATTTTTCTTACTCCAAGGGATGGTAGCCTTGTCATTATTGAAGGTAGTCTGTTATCGATATCTCTGTTACTCCAATGGATGATAGCCTTGTCATTATGCAAGGTAGTCTGTTGTTAAGATTTTTGTTACTCCCATGGATGGTAGCCTTTTCATTATGGAAGGTAGTCAATTGTCGAGATTTTTGTTATTCCAATGGATGGTAGCCTTGTCATTATGGAAAGTAATCGATCGTTGAGATTTCTGTTACTCCAATGGATGGTAGCCTTATCATTATTGAAGGTAGTCAGTTGTTCAGATTTTTGTTACTCCAATGAATGATAGCCTTGTCATTATGGAAGGTACTCTATTGTCGAGATTTTGGGTTATTCCAATGGATGGTAGCCTTGTCATTATGGGAGGTAGTCTGTTGTTGAGATTTTTGATACTCAAAAGGATGGTAGCCTTGTAATTATGGAAGGTAGTCTGTTGTCGAGATTTTTGTTATTCCAATGGATGGTAGCCTTGTCATTATGAAAGGTAGTCTGTTGTTCAGATTTTTGTGACTCCAATAGATGATAGCCTTGTCATTTTGGAAGGTAGTATGTTGTCGTGATGTTTGTTACCCCAATGGATATAGCCTTGCCATTATGGAAGGTAGTCTTTTGTCGATATTTCTGTTACTCCAATGAATGGTAGCGTTGTCATTATGGAAGGTAGTCTGTCGTTGAGATTTCTGTTACTCCAATGGATTGTAGCCTTATCATTATTGAAGGTACTCTATTGTCGAGATTTTGGTTATTCCAATGGATGGTAGCCTTGTAATTGTGGAAGGTAGTCTGTTGTCAAGATTTTTGTTTTTCCAATGGATTGTAGCCTTGTCATTATGGAAGGTAGTTGTCTTTGAGATTTATGTTACTTCAATGGATGGTAGCCTTGTCATTATGGAAGGTAGTCTGTTGTTCAGATTTTTGTTACTCCAATGGATGATAGCCTTATCATTATGAAAGGTAGTCTGTTGTCGAGATGTTTGTTACCCCAATGGATATAGCCTTGTCATTATGGAAGGTAGTCTGTTGTCGATATTTACGTTACTCCAATAAATGGTAGCCTTGTCATTATGGAAGGTAGTCTGTCGTTGAGATTTCTGTTACTCCAATGGATTGTAGCCTTGTCATTATCGAAGGGAGTCTGTTGTCGAGAGTTGTGTTATTCCAATGGATTGTAGCCTTGTCATTATGGAAGGTAGTCTGTTGTTCATATTTTTGTTACTCCAATGGATGACAGCCTTGTCATTATAGAAGGTAGTCTATTGTCGAGATTTTTGTTATTCCAATGGATGGTAGCCTTGTCATTTTAGAAGGTAGTTGGTCGTTGAGATTTCTGTTACTCCAATGGATGGTAGCCTTGTCATTATAGAAGGTAGTCTGTTGTTCAGATTTTTGTTACTCTAATGGATGATAGCCTTGTCATTATGGAAGGTAGTCTGTTGTCGAAATTTTTTTTATTCCATTGGATGCTAGCCTTTTAATTATGGAAGGTAGTCTATTGTCGAGATTTTTGTTATTCCAATGGATGGTAACCTTGTCATTATGGAAGGTAGTCTTTTGTAGAAATTTTTATTACTCCAATGAATGGTATCCTTGTCACTATTGTAGGTAGTCTGTTGCCGATATCTATGTTACCCCAATGGATGATAGCCTTGTCATTATGCAAGGTAGTCTGTTGTTCAGATTTTTGTTAGTCCAATGGATGGTAGCCTTGTCATTATGGAAGGTATTATATTGTCGAGATTCTTGTTATTCCAATGGATGGTAGCCTTGTCATTATGGAAGGTAGTCAGTCGTTGAGATTTTTTTACTCAAATGGATGGTAGCCTTGTCATTATGAAAGGTAGTCTATTGTTCATATTTTTGTTACTTCAAAGGATGATAGCCTTGTCATTAAGGAAGGTACTCTATTGTCGAGATTTTGGTTTTTCCAAAGGATGGTAGCCTTTTCATTATGGAAGGTAGTCTATTGTCGAGATTTTTTATACTCCAATGGATGGTAGCCTTGTAATTATGGAAGGTAGTCTATTGTCGAGATTTTTGTTACTCCAATAGATGGTAGTCTTGTCATTATGGAAGGTAGTCCGTCGTTGAGATTTCTGTTACTCCAATGGATTGTAGCCTTGTCATTATGGAAGGTAGTCTGTTGTTCAAATTTTTGTTACTCCAATGGATGGTAGCCTTATAATTATTGAAGGTAGTCTTTTGTCGAGATTTTTGTTACTCCAAAGGATGGTAGCCTTGTCATTATTGAAGGTAGTTTGTTGTCGATATCTCTATTACTCCAATGGATGATAGCCTTGTCATTATGGAAGGTAGTCTGTTGTTCATATTTTTTTTACTCCAATGGATGATAGCCTTGTCATTATAAAAGGTAGTCAATTGTCGAGATTTTTGTTATTCCAATGTATGGTAGCCTTGTCATTATGGAATGTAGTCGATTGTTGAGATTTTTGTTACTCCTATGGATGGTAGCCTTGTCATTATGGAAGGTAGTCTGTTGTTCAGATTTTTGTTACTCTAATGGATGATAACCTTGTCATTATGGAAGGTACTCTATTGCGAGATTTTGGTTATTCCAATGCATGGTAGCCTTTTCATTATGCGAGGTAGCCTGTTGTCGAGATTTTTGATACTCCAATGGATGGCAGCCTTGTAATTATGGAAGATAGTCTGTTGACGAGATTTTTGTTATTCCAGTGGATGGTAGCCTTGTCATTATGGAAGGTAGTTGTCTTTGAGATTTTTGTTACTTCAATGGATGGTAGCCTATTCATTATGGAAGGTAGTCTATTGTTCAGATTTTTGTTACTCCAACGAATGATAGCCTTGTCATTTCGAAGGTAGTCTTTTATCGATATTTCTGTTACTCCAATGAATGATAGCATTGTCATTATAGAAGGTAGTCTGTCGTTGAGATTTCTGTTACTCCAATGGATTGTGGCCTTGTCATTTAGGAAGGGAGTCTGTTGTCGAGATTTTTGTTACTCCAATGAATGGTAGCCTTGTCATTATGGAAGGTAGTCTGTCGTTGAGATTTCTATTAGTCCAATGGATTGTAGCCTTGTCATTATGGAAGGTACTCTATTATCGAGATTTTCGTTATTCCAATGGATGATAGCATTCTCATTATAGAAGGTACTCTATTGTCGAGATTTTTATCATTCCAATGGATGGTAACCTTGTCATTATGGAAGGTAGTCGGTCGTTGAGATTTCATTTTACTCCAATGAATGGTAGCCTTGTCATTATGGAAGGTAGTCTGTTGTCGAGATTTTTGATACTCCAATGGGTGGTAGCCTTGTAATTTTGGAAGGTAGTCTGTTGTCAAGATTTTTGTTACTCTAATGGATGGTAGCCTTGTCATTTAGAAGGTAGTCTGTCGTTGAGATTTATGTTAGTCCAATGGATTGTAGCCTTGTCATTATGGAAGGTACTCTATTATCGAGATTTTGGTTATTCCAATGGATGGTAGCCTTGTCATTATGGGAGGTAGTCTGTTGTCGAGATTTTTGATACTCAAAAGGATGGTAGCCTTGTAATTATGGAAGGTAGTCTATTGTTGAGATTTTTGGTATTCTAATGGATGGTAGCCTTGTCATTATGGAAGGTAGTTGTCTTTGAGATTTATGTTACTTCAATAGATGGTAGCCTTGTCATTATGAAAGGTAGTCTGTTGTTCAGATTTTTGTTACTCCAGTGGATGATAGCCTTATCATTATGGAAGGTAGTTTGTTGTCGCGCTGTTTGTTACCCCAATGGATATAGCCTTGTAATTATGGAAGGTAGTCTTTTGTCGATATTTCTGTTACTCCAATGAATGGTAGCCTTGTCATTATGGAAGGTAGTTTGTCGTTGAGATTTCTGTTACTGCAATGGATTGTAGCCTTGTCATTATGGAAGGGAGTCTGTTATCGAGATTTGTGGTATTCCAATGGATTGTAGCCTTGTCATTATGGAAGGTAGTCTGTTGTTCATATTTTTGTTACTCCAATGGATGATAGCCTTGTCATTATAGGAGGTAGTCTATTGTTGAGATTTCTGTTACTCCAATGGATGGTAGCCTTGTCATTATGGAAGGTAGTCTGTTGTCGAGATTTTTGTTACTCCAATGGATGATAGCCTTGTAATTATGGAAGGTAGTCTGTTGTCGAGATTTTTGATACTCTAATGGGTGGTAGCCTTGTAATTATGGAAGGTAGTCTATTGTCGAGATTTTTGTTACTCCAATGGATGGTAGCCTTGTCATTATGGAAGGTAGTCTGTCGTTGAGATTTATGTTAGTCCAGTGGATTGTAGCCTTGACATTATGGAAGGTACTCTATTATCGAGATTTTGGTTATTCCAATGGATGGTAGCCTTGTCATTATGGGAGGTAGTCTGTTGTCGAGATTTTTGATACTCAAAAGGATGGTAGCCTTGTAATTATGGAAGGTAGTCTATTGTCGAGATTTTTGTTATTCCAATGAATGGTAGCCTTGTCATTATGGAAGGTAGTTGTCTTTGAGATTTCTGTTACTTCAATGGATGGTAGCCTTGTCATTTTGAAAGGTAGTTTGTTTTTCAGATTTTTGTTATCCCAATGGATGATAGCCTTGTCATTATGGAAGGTAGTTTGTTGTCGTGATGTTTGTTACCCCAATGGATATAGCCTTGTAATTATGGAAGCTAGTCTTTTGTCGATATTTCTGTTACTCCAATGAATGGTAGCCTTGTCATTATGGAAGGTAGTTTGTCGTTGAGATTTATGTTACTGTAATGGATTGTAGCCTTGTCATTATGGAAGGGAGTCTGTTATCAAGATTTGTGGTATTCCAATGGATTGTAGCCTTGTCATTATGGAAGGTATTCTATTGTCGAGATTTTTGTTATTCCAAAGGATGGTTGCCTTGTCATTATGGAAGGTAGTCGGTCATTGAGATTTCTGTTACTCCAATGGATGGTAGCCTTGTCATTATGGAAGGTAGTCTGTTGTTCAGATTTTTGTTACTCCAATGGATGAAAGCCTTGTTATTATGGAAGGTAGTCTGTTGTCGAGATTTTTGATACTCTAATGGGTGGTAGCCTTGTAATTATGGAAGGTAGTCTGTTGTCGAGATTTTTGTTACTCCATTGGATGGTAGCCTTGTCATTATGGAAGGTAGTCCGTCGTTGAGATTTCTGTTACTCCAATGGATTGTAGCCTTGTCATTATGGAAGGTAGTTTGTTGTTCAGATTTTTGTTACTCCAATGGATTGTAGCCTTGTCATTATGGAAGGTAGTCTGTTGTCGAGAATTTTTTATTCCATTGGATGGTAGCCTTTGTAGTTGTTTAGGTATTGGCTTGCATTTTTGGTAAAACCCAAGTGTATGTGTGAATGTCATGACTGATGTCATAACATTCTAGTTTAGTTTGTACTGATTCATTAGGTACCTTTGCAGAAAAATATTGTCATACAGGTACTTTTGTTTATAAGTGTGTATCTGAGCATTGTGCAAAATGATCACATTTTCCTAAATCAGTAGACAGGTTTTTCAGATGTCATAACAGATGTTAAGACATCCTGTTCTGAACTAACAGGTATGCAGGTTGGTTAATTCTGAGTTTTTTCAGGAAAATAACCCAGTCTTTTTAGAACAGAATCCGGCGTTTTCTTTGGGTTAACCTAGCTCAACCCTAACCTGGTTGATAAAGTCCTGTGACCTAGTCTTAAGGTCAAACGGAATTAACCCTAGGTTTTTGTGGAAACCCTAACTGAAGTTGCAGCTGCTATATATTCATCAGAGCTGCTGTTTTGGAATCAATCCCTTTTTGTTCAGAAGATCATTTGTAAACTGTATAGGTTTAATTATTGTACTTCAAGCAATTATCATTGTGATAAGTGACTTGGAATAGGTTTTTAGTTGTAAGGGTTGTGTAGCACTCAAAGCTTTGAAGCAAGAGTGTTTGAATGTTTCTTGACTAAAGCTGTGAAGCAGAGTCAAGTTAGTTGTGTGTATCACTCAAAGCTGTGAAGCAAGAGTGGTTGTGTTGCTTGATTAAAAAAGCTGTGAAGCTTAATCAAGTGTATGTTTTTGAAGAGTGTCTTCATCAATTCATTAGTCAAATTGTTTTATGTATCACTGCTGTGATTGAGGGGGAGTGAGTAGGAACTCAGGTTTAAGTTGTACTAAGATTGAAATTGCATTGGGTAGGTCTTAAGTGAAGGAGATAAACTGGTTGGTTTATTCCTGAATTAACATCTCTTATAGTGGATTTCCTCCCTGGCTTGGTAGCCCCCAGAGTAGGTGTTGTTGCACACTGAACTGGGTAAACAATTGACTGTGTTCTTTACTGTTTTTGTATTTATTGTCTTATAGAAAGTCAGATACGGTGTCATAACATTAAACGTGACATTGAGTATCTGCAGCCAGAATTTCAATTGGCATCAGAGCAGGCACCCTGCCTGTATTACTGGGTGAGATCTAGGGATATCACTTTCTGGCACTATGGACAAAGAAGGAGTTTTTGGAAATAGACCACCCATTCTGGATGGAACCAATTATGACTACTGGAAACCTCGTATGATTGCCTTCTTAAAATCTCTGGACAAAAAGGCTTGGAGAGCTGCTGACAAAGGATGGATCCATCCCACCATAACTGAGAAAGATGGGACAATCAGTCTGAAACCTGAGGAAGATTGGAGTAAAGAAGAAGATGAGTTAGCCCTGGGAAATTCCAAAGCTTTAAATGCCTTATTCAATGGAATTGATAGAAACATTTTCAGACTAGTCCATCAATATGAACTGGCCAAGGAAGTTTGGGACACTCTCAAAACTACTCATGAGGGCACTTCCAAAGTAAAAATGTCAAGGCTTCAGATGTTGACTACCAAGTTTGAGAATCTAAAAATGATGGAAGATGAAACCATTCATGAGTTTCACATGAACATCTTGGAGATTACCAACACCTCAGGAGCACTGGGAGAAAAGATGTCAGAAGAAAAACTGGTGAGAAAGATTCTCAGATCCTTGCCTAAAAGATTTGCAATGAAGGTAACTGCCATAGAAGAAGCCCAGGACATCAGCAAGTTGAAAGTGGATGAACTTATTGGGTCTCTTCAGACTTTTGAGATGGGGATCACTGATAATGGTGACAAGAAGAACAAGAGCATAGCACTTGTATCCAACACTGATGTTGAAAACAAGGAGGATGAAGAAGAAAATATTTCAGAAGCTATAGCCATGCTTGGAAGACAGTTCAACAAGCTCATCAAAAGAATGGATCCAAAGTCAAGGTCTAATGTTCATAACATTCCCTCTGACATTGACAGTTCCAGCAAAAGACCAAGGTCAGAAGAAAAGGGAAACCAAGGCAGAGGCATTCAATGCCATGGCTGTGAATGTTATGGACATATTCGAGCTGAATGTCCTACCTTTCTTAAGAAACAAAAGAAAGGAATGACTGTTACTTGGTCTGACTGTGATTCAGAAAGTAATTCTGAAGAAGAATCTGCCAAACTAGTTACTGCTCTAACTAGTGTTTGTACCTCTGACAGTGACACTGGTGATGAAGAAGTGACATTTGAAGAACTGGCTCATACCTACAAGAAATTGTGTATCAGAAGTGCTGAAGTCTGTGTGCAGAATGAGAAACAATCAAAACTCATTATAAAGCTGGAGGCTGAAAAAAGGGCAGATCTTGAAACTATAAGTCACCTAGAAGGGGAAGTTTAATTACTGAACTCACAACTGAACCAAATGACAAAATCTGTCAAGATGTTGACCAATGGATCAGATAAATTGGAAGAGATTCTTCAAGTTGGACAAAATGTGGGAAACAAATCTGGTCTAGGATTTGTGGAAGCTAAGAAATCTGGTGCAGACAAGAAGATCAGGCATGTTAAACAATTGTCAAAGCAGATGTCTCAACACAACTCTCAACATCAAAAATACATGAAGAAAAAATAACAAAGATGGAGATGTCATCATTGTGGGAGGTATGGACACATAAAGCCCTTCTGCTTCAAATTGCATGGATACCCCAATCAAAACTCAGGTGCTAAACCTAAGCCAAAAAGGGTACCACATACTCCTCATTGGAAGAAAAAGGCTACTGCCCTGATAGCCCATACTTCCCTGAGAGTGTCTGCAAAGGAAGGCTGGTACTTTGACAGTGGATGTTCCAGACACATGACTGGAATCAAGAACCTCCTCAATAATGTTAAGCCTCACACCACCAGTTTTGTGACCTTTGTAGATGGTGCTAAAGGTGAAATCAAAGGAGTTGGTGATTTGGACTGCCCTGGAGTTCCAAGTCTGAATGAAGTACTGCTGGTAAAAGGGCTGACTGCTAATCTCATTAGTATCAGTCAATTATGTGATCTAGGATTCAAGGTCAACTTCTCAAAATCTGAATGTCTAGTAATTAATGAAAAACTAGAAGTTGTAATGAAAGGAATCAGATCCAAAGATAACTGCTACTTGTGGCAGCCTGAGAACACTGATAACTCCATGATGTTTCCAATTACCAAAGAAGAAAAAGAGATGAAACTGTGGCATCATAAGCTTGGTCATCTTCATCTAAGAAGAATGAAAAGAGCTATCTCTATGGAAGAAGTCAGAAGGACTCCAAAACTACAGGTTGATAATGTCTATGATGTGGTGAATAAACTTGAAGAAGGATGTGTTGTCAGAACCAGAAGTAATCATGACAAGGATGTTGGAAACACCAAGTCTAGTAAATTCTGTTTCCCTGAAGAAATGAGGCGTGAAGTCTCCTCTCCTATAACTCTCCATCAAAATGGAGTGGACAAAAAGAAAATCATTCAAGAATCAACCAGAACTATGATTCATAGCAAAATAATGCCTTCCTAACTCTGTGCGGAAATAGTTGCTGCTGGGAATAATTGTTCTCAAAATATCTGGTCAAAACAAATGCTCACTGAGGATAATGTCTCACAAGATGTTGTGACATTGTGTTGTGACAATCTGAATACAATCAATATTTCCATGAACCCTATTCAGCATAACAGGACCAAGCACATTGACTTTGAAGAGAAGAAGTCATTTAAATTGGAACATGGTATCTTTAAGCTTCAACTGACTGATTCTTCTACCAAGGCTCTTGTTGGAAATAAACTTGAAAACTTGAGGGGCAGGTTGGGTATTTGCCAACATGAGAAATTATAGCAATTAATTTTGCTTAAAACAAGGGTTGAAGGAGTTAATTTTGTTAAGTTTATTTTTAGTGGGTTAATCATATGTTTTCCCAATTCTTTCAAAATCCTTAAGAAGTTGAAAAGACTCTCTTTTGCCTCCTACCTCTCTCGTCTTTGCAACCTGTTCCCTCCTCTCAATCAAAGTTTTCTCTCAAATTGCTACTGGTGCTCTAAGTCATTCAAAATGTCTCAGACATCATCTTCAACCAAGGCGACTTCATCATCCTCATCATCTTCATCATCTGAACAAGACTCTAGAGCAATCACCACATGCATAGAATTTGAAGTTCTTGAGGTCACTCCTCTCAGAGAGATGGCAACTGACCCTGCCAAAGTCAAAAAGCTAAGAACTAGACATGCAGGAAGAGCTCAAGCTGCAGCCTCTGGTAATCCTTCTCATCCTTCTTCTTCTGTACCAAATAGAGAAGGATCAGTTCAAGTTCATCAAGCTATTTCTAGGCTTGTTACTAGTATACTAAGCGGAAACCAACCTGTACCGGGGATTTCTGTCCCTTTAAATCAATCAGAAAGCCCAAATGTGGACGTCTCTGAGAATGTAGATGTCTCTGAGAATGTTGTGACACAAAAAGACAACATTCAGAACCCTTCAGAAAAGACTGTTGATCCACCTATCATTGATGTGCATGAGGATTACTCAGATAATGATCTGATTGCCAATGTAAACCCTAGCATAGCTAGGAGATTGATGAAAAGAAAGGGTAATCAGAATGATGCAAAATGTGTGTCCAAAGATAAACCTGCTGTTAAGAAATCCAAGGCTGAAGGCATGGCTGAGGTAGAATCTGTGAAAACTATTCAGACCAAAGGGAAGAAGGCCCAGGTGCGTACTGCTAGACAACCAATTTCAAAGAAGAGAAAAGAACCTGAATCTTCTGATTTTGATGAGGAATCAGAATTTGAGATTGATGCTGAAGAAATTCCTATCAGAAGGAAGCTCCCCTCCAGCAAAATTGCTAGAGTGCCTGAAGTCCCAACAGACAACATCTCTTTTCATCATCCTGACAATGCAAACAGATGGAAGTATGTTTGCTTAAAGAGAATAACTTTAGAAAGAGAACTCAACAATGATGCCTTGGAGTGCAAAGACATCATGGACCTGATCAAGAATGCTGGACTGATGAAGATAGTGATAAAATTTAACAAGTGTTATGAAAATCTGGTCAAGGAGTTTGTAGTGAACTTGTTTAATGATTGTGCTGATGGAAGGTCAGCTGACTTTGAAAGTGTTTTTGTTCGAGGAAGAAGGGTCAAGTTCTCTCCATCAGAAATTAACAAATTTCTTGGAAGAACAAATGAGGATTGTCCTGATCTGGAGGTCACTGACAATGAAGTTTGTCAAACCATCACAGCAAGGCAAGTGAAGTGCTGGCCCTTGAAAGGCAAGCTGAATGCCAGCAAACTCAGCATGAAATTTGCCATCCTGCACAAGATTGGTGAAGCCAATTGGGTGCCTACAAATCATAAATCAACTATCTCCACAGGATTGGGGAGATTTATTTATGCTGTGGGAACCAAGACTGCCTTTGACTATGGCAGGTATATCTTTGAAACTTTAAAACATGCTGGTAGTTATGCTGTCAAAGGACCAATTGCCTTTCCCTCCCTCCTTTGTGGAATTATCCTTGCACAATACCCTGATATCCTGGTGGCAAGAGATACAGTCTGCAAAAGAGCTCCTGCCCTTGGTTGCACTACAAACTGTTTCAAGGATCTCATGCTCCAGATATTGTCATAACATCAGCTGAGACATCGTCTGTGAAGACCCAGTCCAAGACATCTGATGTCATAGCTGTTTTAAAAGAGACCTGCAAAGAGCTGGAAGCTAGGAAAAAGACCCTAGAAATCCTAATTGCCAGGTTAGAAAAGGAGGAAGCTGAAGGAAACAGAAGGGAAGAAGGTGTAGAAGCTGAAGGTCATCTCAATATTGAAGAAACTAGCTCCTCTGAGTCTGATGACAGTGCTTAAAGGTTGGTGGAGTGCTGATTGGTGGAGGTGATGCTGGTCCCTGGTGGAGTTTGGAAGTGTGTTCAGTTTTTAGTTGCTGCTCTTATTACTTTCTCTGGATGACTGTATAATTTTTATGAACATGTATCTTTGGCCCATTTGTAGCTAAAGAGGGGGAGATATATTTTGGTACTTACTTAATTAGACATTCTATTTTTCTGCAGTCATTTCTTTCTGCTGCTATCTATCTCTGATTGCTTAGGGTCTTTAGCCAAAAATCTGCCAAAGGGGGAGTTTGTAGTTGTTTAGGTATTGGCTTGCATTTTTGGTAAAACCCAAGTGTATGTGTGAATGTCATGACTGATGTCATAACATTCTAGTTTAGTTTGTACTGATTCATTAGGTACCTTTGCAGAAAAATATTGTCATACATGTACTGTTGTTTATAAGTGTGTATCTGAGCATTTTGCAAAATGATCACATTTTCCTAAATCAGTAGACGGGTTTTTCAGATGTCATAACAGATGTTAAGACATCCTGTTCTGAACTAACAGGTATGCAGGTTGGTTAATTCTGAGTTTTTTCAGGAAAATAACTCAGTCTTTTCAGAACAGAATCCTGCGTTTTCTTTGGGTTAACCTAGCTCAACCCTAACCTGGTTGATAAAGTCCTGTGACCTAGTCTTAAGGTCAAACGGAATTAACCCTAGGTTTTTGTGGAAACCCTAACTGAAGTTGCAGCTGCTATATATTCATCAGAGCTGCTGTTTTGGAATCAATCCCTTTTTGGTCAGAAGATCATTTGTAAACTGTATAGGTTTAATTATTGTACTTCAAGCAATTATCATTGTGATAAGTGACTTGGAATAGGTTTTTAATTGTAAGGGTTGTGTAGCACTCAAAGCTTTGAAGCAAGAGTGTTTGAATGTTTCTTGACTAAAGCTGTGAAGCAGAGTCAAGTTAGTTGTGTGTATCACTCAAAGTTGTGAAGCAAGAGTGGTTGTGTTGCTTGATTAAAAAAGCTGTGAAGCTTAATCAAGTGTATGTTTTTGAAGAGTGTCTTCATCAATTCATTAGTCAAATTGTTTTATGTATCACTGCTGTGATTAAGGGGGAGTGAGTAGGAACTCAGGTTTAAGTTGTACTTAGATTGAAATTGCATTGGGTAGGTCTTAAGTGAAGGAGATAAACTGGTTGGTTTATTCCTGAATTAACATCTCTTATAGTGGATTTCCTCCCTGGCTTGGTAGCCCCCAGAGTAGGTGTTGTTGCACACTGAACTGGGTAAACAATTGACTGTGTTCTTTACTGTTTTTGTATTTACTATCTTATAGAAAGTCAGATACGGTGTCATAACATTAAACGTGACATTGAGTATCTGCAGCCAGAATTTCAGCTTTGTCATTATGGAAGGTAGTTGTCTTTGAGATTTCTGTTACTTCAATGGATGGTAGCCTTGTCATTATGGAAGGTAGTCTGTTGTTCAGATTTTTGTTACTCCAATGGATGATAGCCTTGTCATTATGGAAGGTAGTCTGTTGTCTAGATGTTTGTTACCTTAATGGATATAGCCTTGTCATTATGGAAGGTAGTCTGTTGTCAATATTTCTGTTACTCAAATGGATTGTAGCCTTGTCATTATGGAAGGTACTCTATTGTCGAGATTTTGGATATTCCAACGGATGGTTGCCTTGTCATTATGGGAGGTAGTCTGTTGTCACGTCTTTTGATACTCCAATGGATGGTAGCCTTATAATTATGGAATGTAGTCTGTTGTCGAGATTTTTGTTATTCCAATGGATGGTAACCTTGTCATTATGGAAGGTAGTTGTCTTTGAGATTTCTGTTACTTTAATGGATGGTAGCCTTGTCATTATGAAAGGTAGTCTTTTATCGAGATGCTTGTTACCCCAATGGATATAGCCTTGTCATTATGGAAGGTAGTCTGTTGTCGATATTTCTGTTACTCCAATGAATGAAAGCATTGTCATTATGGAAGGTAGTATGTCATTGAGATTTCTGTTACTCCAATGGGATGTAGCCTTGTCATTATGGAAGGGAGTCTGTTGTCGAGAATTGTGTTATTCCAATGGATTGTAGCCTTGTCATTATGGGAGGTAGTTTGTTGTTCATATTTTTGTTACTCCAATGGATGATAGCCTTGTCATTATAGAAGGTAGTCTGTTTTCGATATTTTTGTTATTCTAATGGATGGTAGCCTTGTCATTATGGAAGGTAGTCGGTCGTTGAGATTTTTGTTACTCTAATGGATGGTAGCCTTGTCATTATGGAAGGTAGTCTGTTGTTCAGATTTTTGTTACTCCAATGGATGATAGCCTTGTCATTATGGAAGGTAGTCTGCTGTCGAGATTTTTGATACTCCAATGGGTGGTAGCCTTGTAATTATGGAAGGTAGTCTATTGTCGAGATTTTTGTTACTCCAATGGATGGTAGCCTTGTCATTATGGAAGGTAGTCTGTCGTTGAGATTTCTGTTACTCCAATGGATTGTAGCCTTGTCATTATGGAAGGTAGTCTGTTGTTCAAATTTTTGTTACTCCAATGGATGCTTGCCTTGTAAATATGGAAGGTAGTCATTTCTCGAGATTTTTGTTACTCCAAGGGATGGTAGCCTTGTCATTATTGAAGGTAGTCTGTTGTCGATATCTCTGTTACTCCAGTGGATGATAGCCTTGTCATTATGCAAGGTAGTCTGTTGTTAAGATTTTTCTTACTCCAATGGATGGTAGCCTTTTCAATATGGAAGGTACTCAATTGTCGAGATTTTTGTTATTCCAATGGATTGTAGCCTTGTCATTATGGAAGGTAGTCTGTTGTCGAGATTTTTGTTATTCCAATGGATGGTAGCCTTGTCATTATGGAAGGTAGTTGTCTTTGAGATTTCTGTTATTCCAATGGATGGTAGCCTTGTCATTATACAAGGTAGTCTGTTGTTCAGATTTTTGTTACTCTAATGGATGAAAGTTTTGTCATTATGGAAGGTAGTCTGTTGTCGAGATGTTTGTTACCCCAATGGATATAGCCTTGTAATTATGGAAGGTAGTATGTTGTTGATATTTCTGTTACTCCAATGAATGGTAGCCTTGTCATTATGGAAGGTAGTCTGTCATTGAGATTTATGTTACTCCAATGGATTGTAGCCTTGTCATTATGGAAGGGAGTCTGTTGTCGAGATTTTTGTTATTCCAATGGATTGTAGCCTTGTCATTATGGAAGGTAGTCTGTTGTTCATATTTTTTTTACTCCAATGGATGATAGCCTTGTCATTATAGAAGGTAGTCTATTGTCGAGATTTTTGTTATTCCAATGGATTGTAGCCTTGTCATTATGGAAGGTAGTCTGTTGTTCAGATTTTTGTTACTCCAATGGATGATAGCTTTGTTATTATGGAAGGTAGTCTGTTGTCGAGATTTTTGATACTCTAATGGGTGGTATCCTTGTAATTATGGAAGGTAGTCTGTTGTCGAGATTTTTGGTACTCCAATGGATGGTAGCCTTGTCATTATGGAAGGTAGTCTGTCATTGAGATTTTTGTACTCCAATGGATTGTAGCCTTGTCATTATGGAAGGAAGTTTGTTGTTCAGATTTTTGTTACTCCAATGGATTGTAGCCATGTTATTATGGAAGGTAGTATGTTGTCGAGATTTTTGTTATTCCAATGGATGGTAGCCTTGTCATTATGGAAGGTGGTTGTCTTTGATATTTCTGTTACTTCAATGGATGGAAGCCTTGTCATTATGGAAGGTAGTCTGTTGTTCATATTTTTGTTACTCCAATGGATGATAGCCTTGTCATTATGGAAGGTAGTCTGTTGTCTAGATGTTTGTTACCCCAATGGATATAGCCTTGTCATTATGGAAGGTAGTATGTTGTCGATATTTCTGTTTCTCCAATGGATTGTAGCCTTGTCATTATGGAAGATACTCTATTGTCAAGATTTTGGTTATTCCAACGGATGGTAGCCTTGTCATTATGGGAGGTAGTCTGTTGTCGCGTCTTTTGATACTCCAATGGATGGTAGCCTTATAATTATGGAAGGAAGTCTGTTGTTGAGACTTTTGTTATTCCAATGGATGGTAGCCTTGTCATTATGGAAGCTAGTTGTCTTTGAGATTTCTGTTACTTTAATGGATGGTAGCCTTGTCATTATGAAAGGTAGTCTGTTGTCGAGATGTTTGTTACCCCAATGGAAATAGCCTTATCGATATTTCTGTTCCTCCAATGAATGGAAGCATTGTCATTATGGAAGATAGTATGTCGTTGAGATTTCTGTTACTCCAATGGGATGTCGCCATGTCATTATGGAAGGGAGTCTGTTGTCGAGATTTGTGTTATTCCAATGGATTGTAGCCTTGTCATTATGGAAGGTAGTATGTTGTTCATATTTTTGTTACTCCAATGGATGATAGCCTTGTCATTATAGAAGTTAGTCAATTTTCGAGATTTTTGTTATTCTAATGGATGGTAGCCTTGTCATTATGGATAGTAGTCGGTCGTTGAGATTTCTGTTACTCCAATGGATGGTAGCCTTGTCATTATGGAAGGTAGTCTGTTGTTCAGATTTTTGTTACTCGAATGGATGATAGCCTTTTCATTATGGAAGGTAGTATGTTGTCGAGATTTTTGATACTACAATGGGTGGTAGCCTTGTAATTATGGAAGGTAGTCTATTGTCGAGATTTTTGTTACTCCAATGGATGCTAGCCTTGTCATTATGGAAGGTAGTTTTTCATTGAGATTTCTGTTACTCCAATGGATTGTAGCCTTGTCATTATGGAAGGTAGTCTATTGTTTAAATTTTTGTTACTCCAATGGATGGTAGCCTTGTAATTATGGAAGGTAGTCATTTGTCGAGATTTTTGTTACTCCAAGGGATGGTAGCCTGGTCATTATTGAAGGTAGTCTGTTGTCGATATCTCTGTTACTCCAGTGGAAGATAACCTTGTCATTATGCAAGGTAGTCTATTGTTAAGATTTTTCTTACTACAATGGATGTTAGCCTTTTCATTATGGAAGGTAGTCAATTGTCGAGATTTTTGTTATTCCAATGGATGGTAGCCTTGTCATTATGGAAAGTAGTCGGTCGTTGAGATTTTTGTTACTCCAATGGATGGTAGCCTTGCCGTTATGGAAGGTAGTCTGTGGTCCAAATTTTTGTTACTCCAATGGATGATAGCCTTGTCATTATGGAAGGCACTCTATTGTCAATATTTTGGATATTCCAATGGATGGTAGCCTTGTCATTATGGGAGGTTGTCTGTTGTCGAGATTTTTGATACTCCAATGGATGGTAGCCTTGTAATTATGGAAGGCAGTCTGTTGTCGAGATTTTTGTTATTCCAATGGATGATAGCCTTGTCATTATACAAGGTAGTCTGTTGTTCAGATTTTTGTTACTCTAATGGACGAAAGTTTTGTCATTATGGAAGGTAGTCTGTTGTCGAGATGTTTGTTACCCCAATGGATATAGCCTTGTAATTATGGAAGGTAGTTTGTTGTCTGTATTTCTGTTACTCCAATGAATGGTAGCCTATGCATTATGGAAGGTAGTTTGTCGTTGAGATTTATGTTACTCCAATGGATTGTAGCCTTGTCATTATGGAAGGGAGTCTGTTGTCGAGATTTTTGTTATTCCATTGGATTGTAGCCTTGTCATTATGGAAGGTAGTCTGTTGTTAATATTTTTGTTACTCCAACGGATGATAGCCTTGTCATTATAGAAGGTAGTCTATTGTCGAGATTTTTGTTATTCCAATGGATGGTAGCCTTGTCATTTTGAAAGGTAGACTGTTGTTCAGATTTTTGTTACTCCAATGGATGGTAGCCTTGTCATTATGGAAGGTAGTCTGTGGTCCAAATTTTTGTTACTCCAATGGATGATAGCCTTGTCATTATGGAAGGTACTCTATTGTCGAGATTTTGGATATTCCAATGGATGGTAGCCTTGTCATTATGGGAGGTTGTCTGTTGTCGAGATTTTTGATACTCCAATGGATGGTAGCCTTGTAATTATGGAAGGTAGTCTGTTGTCGAGATTTTTGTTATTCCAATGGATGGTAGCCTTGTCATTATGGAAGGTAGTTGTCTTTGAGATTTCTGTTACTTCAATGGATGGTAGCCTTGTCATTATGGAAGGTAGTCTGTTGTTCAGATTTTTGTTACTCCAATGGATGAAAGTTTTGTCATTATGGAAGGTAGTCTGTTGTCGTGATGTTTGTTACCCCATTGGACATAGCCTTGTAATTATGGAAGGTAGTCTGTTGTCGATATTTCTATTACTCCAATGAATGGTACCCTTGTAATTATGGAAGGTAGTCTGTCGTTGAGATTTATGTTACTCCAATGGATGGTAGCCTTGCCGTTATGGAAGGTAGTCTGTGGTCCAAATTTTTGTTACTCCAATGGATGATAGCCTTGTCATTATGGAAGGTACTCTATTGTCAATATTTTGGATATTCCAATGGATGGTAGCCTTGTCATTATGGGAGGTTGTCTGTTGTCGAGATTTTTGATACTCCAATGGATGGTAGCCTTGTAATTATGGAAGGTAGTCTGTTGTCGAGATTTTTGATATTCCAATGGATGGTAGCCTTGTCATTATACAAGGTAGTCTGTTGTTCAGATTTTTGTTACTCTAATGGATGAAAGTTTTGTCATTATGGAAGGTAGTCTGTTGTCGAGATGTTTGTTACCCCAATGGATATAGCCTTGTAATTATGGAAGGTAGTTTGTTGTCTGTATTTCTGTTACTCCAATGAATGGTAGCCTTGTCATTATGGAAGGTAGTCTGTTGTCGAGATTTTTGTTATTCCATTGGATTGTAGCCTTGTCATTATGGAAGGTAGTCTGTTGTTCATATTTTTGTTACTCCAACGGATGATAGCCTTGTCATTATGGAAGGTACTCTATTGTCGAGATTTTGGATATTCCAACGGATGGTTGCCTTGTCATTATGGGAGGTAGTCTGTTGTCATGTCTTTTGATACTCCAATGGATGGTAGCCTTATAATTATGGAATGTAGTCTGTTGTCGAGATTATTGTTATTCCAATGGATGGTAACCTTGTCATTATGGAAGGTAGTTGTCTTTGAGATTTCTGTTACTTTAATGGATGGTAGCCTTGTCATTATGAAAGGTAGTCTTTTATCGAGATGCTTGTTACCCCAATGGATATAGCCTTGTCATTATGGAAGGTAGTCTGTTGTCGATATTTCTGTTACTCCAATGAATGAAAGCATTGTCATTATGGAAGGTAGTATGTCATTGAGATTTCTGTTACTCCAATGGGATGTAGCCTTGTCATTATGGAAGGGAGTCTGTTGTCGAGAATTGTGTTATTCCAATGGATTGTAGCCTTGTCATTATGGAAGGTAGTTTGTTGTTCATATTTTTGTTACTCCAATGGATGATAGCCTTGTCATTATAGAAGGTAGTCTATTTTCGATATTTTTGTTATTCTAATGGATGGTAGCCTTGTCATTATGGAAGGTAGTCGGTCGTTGAGATTTTTGTTACTCCAATGGATGGTAGCCTTGTCATTATGGAAGGTAGTCTGTTGTTCGGATTTTTGTTACTCCAATGGATGATAGCCTTGTCATTATGGAAGGTAGTCTGTTGTCGAGATTTTTGATACTCCAATGGGTGTCAGCCTTGTAATTATGGAAGGTAGTCTATTGTCGAGATTTTTGTTACTCCAATGGATGGTAGCCTTGTCATTATTGAAGGTAGTCTGTCGTTGAGATTTCTGTTACTCCAATGGATTGTAGCCTTGACATTATGGAAGGTAGTCTGTTGTTTAAATTTTTGTTACTCCAATGGATGCTAGCCTTTTAATTATGAAAGGTAGTCATTTCTCGAGATTTTTGTTACTCCAAGGGATGGTAGCCTTGTCATTATTGAAGGTAGTCTGTTGTCGATATCTCTGTTACTCCAGTGGATGATAGCCTTGTCATTATGCAAGGTAGTCTGTTGTTAAGATTTTTCTTACTCCAATGGATGGTAGCCTTTTCAATATGGAAGGTAGTCAATTGTCGAGATTTTTGTTATTCCAATGGATTGTAGCCTTGTCATTATGGAAGGTAGTCTGTTGTCGAGATTTTTGTTATTCCAATGGATGGTAGCCTTGTCATTATGGAAGGTAGTTGTCTTTGAGATTTCTGTTACTTCAATGGATGGTAGCCTTGTCATTATGGAAGGTAGTCTGTTGTTCAGATTTTTGTTACTCGAATGGATGAAACTTTTGTCATTATGGAAGGTAGTATGTTGTCGAGATGTTTGTTACCCCAATGGATATAGCCTTGTAATTATGGAAGGTAGTATGTTGTTGATATTTCTGTTACTCCAATGAATGGTAGCCTTGTCATTATGGAAGGTAGTCTGTCATTGAGATTTATGTTACTCCAATGGATTGTAGCCTTGTCATTATGGAAGGGAGTCTGTTGTCGAGATTTTTGTTATTCCAATGGATTGTAGCCTTGTCATTATGGAAGGTAGTCTGTTGTTCATATTTTTTTTACTCCAATGGATGATAGCCTTGTCATTATAGAAGGTAGTCTATTGTCGAGATTTTTGTTATTACAATGGATTGAAGCCTTGTCATTATGGAAGGTAGTCTGTCGTTGAGATTTCTGTTACTCCAATGGATTGTAGCCTTGTCATTATGGAAGGGAGTCTGTTGTCGAGATTTTTGTTACTCCAATGAATGGTAGCCTTGTCATTATGGAAGGTAGTCTGTCGTTGAGATTTCTATTAGTCCAATGGATTGTAGCCTTGTCATTATGGAAGGTACTCTATTTTCGAGATTTTCGTTATTCCAATGGATGATAGGATTCTCATTATAGAAGGTAGTCTATTGTCGAGATTTTTATCATTCCAATGGATGGTAGCCTTGTCATTATGGAAGGTAGTCGGTCGTTGAGATTTCATTTTACTCCAATGAATGGTAGCCTTGTCATTATGGAAGGTAGTCTGTTGTCGAGATTTTTGATACTCCAATGGGTGGTAGCCTTGTAATTTTGGAAGGTAGTCTGTTGTCGAGATTTTTGTTACTCCAATGGATGGTAGCCTTGTCATTTGGAAGGTAGTCTGTCGTTGAGATTTCTGTTAGTCCAATGGATTGTAGCCTTGTCATTATGGAAGGTACTCTATTATCGAGATTTTGGTTATTCCAATGGATGGTAGCCTTGTCATTATGGGAGGTAGTCTGTTGTCGAGATTTTTGATACTCAAAAGGATGGTAGCCTTGTAATTATGGAAGGTAGTCTATTGTTGAGATTTTTGTTATTCTAATGGATGGTAGCCTTGTCATTATGGAAGGTAGTTGGCTTTGAGATTTCTGTTACTTCAATGGATGGTAGCCTTGTCATTATGAAAGGTAGTCTGTTGTTCAGATTTTTGTTACTCCAGTGAATGATAGCCTTATCATTATGGAAGGTAGTTTGTTGTCGCGTTGTTTGTTACCCCAATGGATATAGCCTTGTAATTATGGAAGGTAGTCTTTTGTCGATATTTCTGTTACTCCAATGAATGGTAGCCTTGTCATTATGGAAGGTAGTTTGTCGTTGAGATTTCTGTTACTGCAATGGATTGTAGCCTTGTCATTATGGAAGGGAGTCTGTTATCGAGATTTGTGGTATTCCAATGGATTGTAGCCTTGTCATTATGGAAGGTAGTCTGTTGTTCATATTTTTGTTACTCCAATGGATGATAGCCTTGTCATTATAGGAGGTAGTCTATTGTTGAGATTTCTGTTACTCCAATGGATGGTAGCCTTGTCATTATGGAAGGTAGTCTGTTGTCGAGATTTTTGTTACTCCAATGGATGATAGCCTTGTAATTATGGAAGGTAGTCTGTTGTCGAGATTTTTGATACTCTAATGGGTGGTAGCCTTGTAATTATGGAAGGTAGTCTATTGTCGAGATTTTTGTTACTCCAATGGATGGTAGCCTTGTCATTATGGAAGGTAGTCTGTCGTTGAGATTTATGTTAGTCCAATGGATTGTAGCCTTGACATTATGGAAGGAACTCTATTATCGAGATTTTGGTTATTCCAATGGATGGTAGCCTTGTCATTATGGGAGGTAGTCTGTTGTCGAGATTTTTGATACTCAAAAGGATGGTAGCCTTGTAATTATGGAAGGTAGTCTATTGTCGAGATTTTTGTTATTCCAATGAATGGTAGCCTTGTCATTATGGAAGGTAGTTGTCTTTGAGATTTCTGTTACTTCAATGGATGGTAGCCTTGTCATTTTGAAAGGTAGTTTGTTTTTCAGATTTTTGTTATCCCAATGGATAATAGCCTTGTCATTATGGAAGGTAGTTTGTTGTCGTGATGTTTGTTACCCCAATGGATATAGCCTTGTAATTATGGAAGCTAGTCTTTTGTCGATATTTCTGTTACTCCAATGAATGGTAGCCTTGTCATTATGGAAGGTAGTTTGTCGTTGAGATTTATGTTACTGTAATGGATTGTAGCCTTGTCATTATGGAAGGGAGTCTATTATCGAGATTTGTGGTATTCCAATGGATTGTAGCCTTGTCATTATGGAAGGTATTCTATTGTCGAGATTTTTGTTATTCCAAAGGATGGTTGCCTTGTCATTATGGAAGGTAGTCGGTCGTTGAGATTTCTGTTACTCCAATGGATGGTAGCCTTGTCATTATGGAAGGTAGTCTGTTGTTCATATTTTTGTTACTCCAACGGATGATAGCCTTGTCATTATGGAAGGTACTCTATTGTCGAGATTTTGGATATTCCAACGGATGGTTGCCTTGTCATTATGGGAGGTAGTCTGTTGTCATGTCTTTTGATACTCCAATGGATGGTAGCCTTATAATTATGGAATGTAGTCTGTTGTCGAGATTATTGTTATTCCAATGGATGGTAACCTTGTCATTATGGAAGGTAGTTGTCTTGTAGATTTCTGTTACTTTAATGGATGGTAGCCTTGTCATTATCAAAGGTAGTCTTTTATCGAGATGCTTGTTACCCCAATGGATATAGCCTTGTCATTATGGAAGGTAGTCTGTTGTCGATATTTCTGTTACTCCAATGAATGAAAGCATTGTCATTATGGAAGGTAGTATGTCATTGAGATTTCTGTTACTCCAATGGGATGTAGCCTTGTCATTATGGAAGGGAGTCTGTTGTCGAGAATTGTGTTATTCCAATGGATTGTAGCCTTGTCATTATGGAAGGTAGTTTGTTGTTCATATTTTTGTTACTCCAATGGATGATAGCCTTGTCATTATAGAAGGTAGTCTATTTTCGATATTTTTGTTATTCTAATGGATGGTAGCCTTGTCATTATGGAAGGTAGTCGGTCGTTGAGATTTTTGTTACTCCAATGGATGGTAGCCTTGTCATTATGGAAGGTAGTCTGTTGTTCGGATTTTTGTTACTCCAATGGATGATAGCCTTGTCATTATGGAAGGTAGTCTGTTGTCGAGATTTTTGATACTCCAATGGGTGGTAGCCTTGTAATTATGGAAGGTAGTCTATTGTCGAGATTTTTGTTACTCCAATGGATGGTAGCCTTGTCATTATTGAAGGTAGTCTGTCGTTGAGATTTCTGTTACTCCAATGGATTGTAGCCTTGACATTATGGAAGGTAGTCTGTTGTTTAAATTTTTGTTACTCCAATGGATGCTAGCCTTGTAATTATGAAAGGTAGTCATTTCTCGAGATTTTTGTTACTCCAAGGGATGGTAGCCTTGTCATTATTGAAGGTAGTCTGTTGTCGATATCTCTGTTACTCCAGTGGATGATAGCCTTGTCATTATGCAAGGTAGTCTGTTGTTAAGATTTTTCTTACTCCAATGGATGGTAGCCTTTTCAATATGGAAGGTAGTCAATTGTCGAGATTTTTGTTATTCCAATGGATTGTAGCCTTGTCATTATGGAAGGTAGTCTGTTGTCGAGATTTTTGTTATTCCAATGGATGGTAGCCTTGTCATTATGGAAGGTAGTTGTCTTTGAGATTTCTGTTACTTCAATGGATGGTAGCCTTGTCATTATGGAAGGTAGTCTGTTGTTCAGATTTTTGTTACTCGAATGGATGAAACTTTTGTCATTATGGAAGGTAGTATGTTGTCGAGATGTTTGTTACCCCAATGGATATAGCCTTGTAATTATGGAAGGTAGTATGTTGTTGATATTTCTGTTACTCCAATGAATGGTAGCCTTGTCATTATGGAAGGTAGTCTGTCATTGAGATTTATGTTACTCCAATGGATTGTAGCCTTGTCATTATGGAAGGGAGTCTGTTGTCGAGATTTTTGTTATTCCAATGGATTGTAGCCTTGTCATTATGGAAGGTAGTCTGTTGTTCATATTTTTTTTACTCCAATGGATGATAGCCTTGTCATTATAGAAGGTAGTCTATTGTCGAGATTTTTGTTATTACAATGGATTGAAGCCTTGTCATTATGGAAGGTAGTCTGTCGTTGAGATTTCTGTTACTCCAATGGATTGTAGCCTTGTCATTATGGAAGGGAGTCTGTTGTCGAGATTTTTGTTACTCCAATGAATGGTAGCCTTGTCATTATGGAAGGTAGTCTGTCGTTGAGATTTCTATTAGTCCAATGGATTGTAGCCTTGTCATTATGGAAGGTACTCTATTTTCGAGATTTTCGTTATTCCAATGGATGATAGGATTCTCATTATAGAAGGTAGTCTATTGTCGAGATTTTTATCATTCCAATGGATGGTAGCCTTGTCATTATGGAAGGTAGTCGGTCGTTGAGATTTCATTTTACTCCAATGAATGGTAGCCTTGTCATTATGGAAGGTAGTCTGTTGTCGAGATTTTTGATACTCCAATGGGTGGTAGCCTTGTAATTTTGGAAGGTAGTCTGTTGTCGAGATTTTTGTTACTCCAATGGATGGTAGCCTTGTCATTTGGAAGGTAGTCTGTCGTTGAGATTTCTGTTAGTCCAATGGATTGTAGCCTTGTCATTATGGAAGGTACTCTATTATCGAGATTTTGGTTATTCCAATGGATGGTAGCCTTGTCATTATGGGAGGTAGTCTGTTGTCGAGATTTTTGATACTCAAAAGGATGGTAGCCTTGTAATTATGGAAGGTAGTCTATTGTTGAGATTTTTGTTATTCTAATGGATGGTAGCCTTGTCATTATGGAAGGTAGTTGGCTTTGAGATTTCTGTTACTTCAATGGATGGTAGCCTTGTCATTATGAAAGGTAGTCTGTTGTTCAGATTTTTGTTACTCCAGTGAATGATAGCCTTATCATTATGGAAGGTAGTTTGTTGTCGCGTTGTTTGTTACCCCAATGGATATAGCCTTGTAATTATGGAAGGTAGTCTTTTGTCGATATTTCTGTTACTCCAATGAATGGTAGCCTTGTCATTATGGAAGGTAGTTTGTCGTTGAGATTTCTGTTACTGCAATGGATTGTAGCCTTGTCATTATGGAAGGGAGTCTGTTATCGAGATTTGTGGTATTCCAATGGATTGTAGCCTTGTCATTATGGAAGGTAGTCTGTTGTTCATATTTTTGTTACTCCAATGGATGATAGCCTTGTCATTATAGGAGGTAGTCTATTGTTGAGATTTCTGTTACTCCAATGGATGGTAGCCTTGTCATTATGGAAGGTAGTCTGTTGTCGAGATTTTTGTTACTCCAATGGATGATAGCCTTGTAATTATGGAAGGTAGTCTGTTGTCGAGATTTTTGATACTCTAATGGGTGGTAGCCTTGTAATTATGGAAGGTAGTCTATTGTCGAGATTTTTGTTACTCCAATGGATGGTAGCCTTGTCATTATGGAAGGTAGTCTGTCGTTGAGATTTATGTTAGTCCAATGGATTGTAGCCTTGACATTATGGAAGGAACTCTATTATCGAGATTTTGGTTATTCCAATGGATGGTAGCCTTGTCATTATGGGAGGTAGTCTGTTGTCGAGATTTTTGATACTCAAAAGGATGGTAGCCTTGTAATTATGGAAGGTAGTCTATTGTCGAGATTTTTGTTATTCCAATGAATGGTAGCCTTGTCATTATGGAAGGTAGTTGTCTTTGAGATTTCTGTTACTTCAATGGATGGTAGCCTTGTCATTTTGAAAGGTAGTTTGTTTTTCAGATTTTTGTTATCCCAATGGATAATAGCCTTGTCATTATGGAAGGTAGTTTGTTGTCGTGATGTTTGTTACCCCAATGGATATAGCCTTGTAATTATGGAAGCTAGTCTTTTGTCGATATTTCTGTTACTCCAATGAATGGTAGCCTTGTCATTATGGAAGGTAGTTTGTCGTTGAGATTTATGTTACTGTAATGGATTGTAGCCTTGTCATTATGGAAGGGAGTCTATTATCGAGATTTGTGGTATTCCAATGGATTGTAGCCTTGTCATTATGGAAGGTATTCTATTGTCGAGATTTTTGTTATTCCAAAGGATGGTTGCCTTGTCATTATGGAAGGTAGTCGGTCGTTGAGATTTCTGTTACTCCAATGGATGGTAGCCTTGTCATTATGGAAGGTAGTCTGTTGTTCAGATTTTTGTTACTCCAATGGATGAAAGCCTTGTTATTATGGAAGGTAGTCTGTTGTCGAGATTTTTGATACTCTAATGGGTGGTAGCCTTGTAATTATGGAAGGTAGTCTGTTGTCGAGATTTTTGTTACTCCATTGGATGGTAGCCTTGTCATTATGGAAGGTAGTCCGTCGTTGAGATTTCTGTTACTCCAATGGATTGTAGCCTTGTCATTACGGAAGGTAGTTTGTTGTTCAAATTTTTGTTACTCCAATGGATTGTATCCTTGTCATTATGGAAGGTAGTCTGTTGTCGAGAATTTTTTATTCCATTGGATGGTAGCCTTTGTAGTTGTTTAGGTATTGGCTTGCATTTTTGGTAAAACCCAAGTGTATGTGTGAATGTCATGACTGATGTCATAACATTCTAGTTTAGTTTGTACTGATTCATTAGGTACCTTTGCAGAAAAATATTGTCATACAGGTACTGTTGTTTATAAGTGTGTATCTGAGCATTGTGCAAAATGATCACATTTTCCTAAATCAGTAGACAGGTTTTTCAGATGTCATAACAGATGTTAAGACATCCTGTTCTGAACTAACAGGTATGCAGGTTGGTTAATTCTGAGTTTTTTCAGGAAAATAACTCAGTCTTTTTAGAACAGAATCCGGCGTTTTCTTTGGGTTAACCTAGCTCAACCCTAACCTGGTTGATAAAGTCCTGTGACCTAGTCTTAAGGTCAAACGGAATTAACCCTAGGTTTTTGTGGAAACCCTAACTGAAGTTGCAGCTGCTATATATTCATCAGAGCTGCTGTTTTGGAATCAATCCCTTTTTGTTCAGAAGATCATTTGTAAACTGTATAGGTTTAATTATTGTACTTCAAGCAATTATCATTGTGATAAGTGACTTGGAATAGGTTTTTAATTGTAAGGGTTGTGTAGCACTCAAAGCTTTGAAGCAAGAGTGTTTGAATGTTTCTTGACTAAAGCTGTGAAGCAGAGTCAAGTTAGTTGTGTGTATCACTCAAAGCTGTGAAGCAAGAGTGGTTGTGTTGCTTGATTAAAAAAGCTGTGAAGCTTAATCAAGTGTATGTTTTTGAAGAGTGTCTTCATCAATTCATTAGTCAAATTGTTTTATGTATCACTGCTGTGATTGAGGGGGAGTGAGTAGGAACTCAGGTTTAAGTTGTACTTAGATTGAAATTGCATTGGGTAGGTCTTAAGTGAAGGAGATAAACTGGTTGGTTTATTCCTGAATTAACATCTCTTATAGTGGATTTCCTCCCTGGCTTGGTAGCCCCCAGAGTAGGTGTTGTTGCACACTGAACTGGGTAAACAATTGACTGTGTTCTTTACTGTTTTTGTATTTATTGTCTTATAGAAAGTCAGATACGGTGTCATAACATTAAACGTGACATTGAGTATCTGCAGCCAGAATTTCAATTGGCATCAGAGCAGGCACCCTGCCTGTATTACTGGGTGAGATCTAGGGATATCACTTTCTGGCACTATGGACAAAGAAGGAGTTTTTGGAAATAGACCACCCATTCTGGATGGAACCAATTATGACTACTGGAAACCTCGTATGATTGCCTTCTTAAAATCTCTGGACAAAAAGGCTTGGAGAGCTGCTGACAAAGGATGGATCCATCCCACCATAACTGAGAAAGATGGGACAATCAGTCTGAAACCTGAGGAAGATTGGAGTAAAGAAGAAGATGAGTTAGCCCTGGGAAATTCCAAAGCTTTAAATGCCTTATTCAATGGAATTGATAGAAACATTTTCAGACTAGTCCATCAATATGAACTGGCCAAGGAAGTTTGGGACACTCTCAAAACTACTCATGAGGGCACTTCCAAAGTAAAAATGTCAAGGCTTCAGATGTTGACTACCAAGTTTGAGAATCTAAAAATGATGGAAGATGAAACCATTCATGAGTTTCACATGAACATCTTGGAGATTACCAACACCTCAGGAGCACTGGGAGAAAAGATGTCAGAAGAAAAACTGGTGAGAAAGATTCTCAGATCCTTGCCTAAAAGATTTGCAATGAAGGTAACTGCCATAGAAGAAGCCCAGGACATCAGCAAGTTGAAAGTGGATGAACTTATTGGGTCTCTTCAGACTTTTGAGATGGGGATCACTGATAATGGTGACAAGAAGAACAAGAGCATAGCACTTGTATCCAACACTGATGTTGAAAACAAGGAGGATGAAGAAGAAAATATTTCAGAAGCTATAGCCATGCTTGGAAGACAGTTCAACAAGCTCATCAAAAGAATGGATCCAAAGTCAAGGTCTAATGTTCATAACATTCCCTCTGACATTGACAGTTCCAGCAGAAGACCAAGGTCAGAAGAAAAGGGAAACCAAGGCAGAGGCATTCAATGCCATGGCTGTGAATGTTATGGACATATTCGAGCTGAATGTCCTACCTTTCTTAAGAAACAAAAGAAAGGAATGACTGTTACTTGGTCTGACTGTGATTCAGAAAGTAATTCTGAAGAAGAATCTGCCAAACTAGTTACTGCTCTAACTAGTGTTTGTACCTCTGACAGTGACACTGGTGATGAAGAAGTGACATTTGAAGAACTGGCTCATACCTACAAGAAATTGTGTATCAGAAGTGCTGAAGTCTGTGTGCAGAATGAGAAACAATCAAAACTCATTATAAAGCTGGAGGCTGAAAAAAGGGAAGATCTTGAAACTATAAGTCACCTATAAGGGGAAGTTCAATTACTGAACTCACAACTGAACCAAATGACAAAATCTGTCAAGATGTTGACCAATGGATCAGATAAATTGGAAGAGATTCTTCAAGTTGGACAAAATGTGGGAAACAAATCTGGTCTAGGATTTGTGGAAGCTAAGAAATCTGGTGCAGACAAGAAGATCAGGCATGTTAAACAATTGTAAAAGTAGATGTCTCAACACAACTCTCAACATCAGAAATACATGAAGAAAAAATAACAAAGATGGAGATGTCATCATTGTGGGAGGTATGGACACATAAAGCCCTTCTTCTTCAAATTGCATGGATACCCCAATCAAAACTCAGGTGCTAAACCTAAGCCAAAAAGGGTACCACATACTCCTCATTGGAAGAAAAAGGCTACTGCCCTGATAGCCCATACTTCCCTGAGAGTGTCTGCAAAGGAAGGCTGGTACTTTGACAGTGGATGTTCCAGACACATGACTGGAATCAAGAACCTCCTCAATAATGTTAAGCCTCACACCACCAGTTTTGTGACCTTTGGAGATGGTGCTAAAGGTGAAATCAAAGGAGTTGGTGATTATGGAAGGTAGTCTGTCATTGAGATTTATGTTACTCCAATGGATTGTAGCCTTGTCATTATGGAAGGGAGTCTGTTGTCGAGATTTTTGTTATTCCAATGGATTGTAGCCTTGTCATTATGGAAGGTAGTCTGTTGTTCATATTTTTTTTAATCCAATGGATGATAGCCTTGTCATTATAGAAGGTAGTCTATTGTCGAGATTTTTGTTATTCCACTGGATTGTAGCCTTGTCATTATGGAAGGTAGTCTGTTGTTCAGATTTTTGTTACTCCAATGGATGATAGCTTTGTTATTATGGAAGGTAGTCTATTGTTGAGATTTTTGATACTCTAATGGGTGGTATCCTTGTAATTATGGAAGGTAGTCTGTTGTCGAGATTTTTGTTACTCCAATAAATGGTAGCCTTGTCATTATGGAAGGTAGTCTGTCGTTGAGATTTTTGTACTCCAATGGATTGTAGCCTTGTCATTATGGAAGGAAGTTTGTTGTTCAGATTTTTGTTACTCCAATGGATTGTAGCCTTGTTATTATGGAAGGTAGTATGTTGTCGGGATTTTTGTTATTCCAATGGATGGTAGCCTTGTCATTATGGAAGGTGGTTGTCTTTGAGATTTCTGTTACTTCAATGGATGGAAGCCTTGTCATTATGGAAGGTAGTCTGTTGTTCATATTTTTGTTACTCCAATGGATGATAGCCTTGTCATTATGGAAGGTAGTCTGTTGTCTAGATGTTTGTTACCCCAATGGATATAGCCTTGTCATTATGGAAGGTAGTATGTTGTCGATATTTCTGTTACTCCAATGGATTGTAGCCTTGTCATTATGGAAGATACTCTATTGTCAAGATTTTGGTTATTCCAACGGATGGTAGCCTTGTCATTATGGAAGGTAGTCTGTTGTCGCATCTTTTGATACTCCAATGGATGGTAGCCTTATAATTATGGAAGGAAGTCTGTTGTTGAGACTTTTGTTATTCCAATGGATGGTAGCCTTGTCATTATGGAAGCTAATTGTCTTTGAGATTTCTGTTACTTTAATGGATGGTAGCCTTGTCATTATAAAAGGTAGTCTATTGTCGAGATGTTTGTTACCCCAATGGAAATAGCCTTGTCGATATTTCTGTTCCTCCAATGAATGGAAGCATTGTCATTATGGAAGGTAGTATGTCGTTGAGATTTCTGTTACTCCAATGGGATGTAGCCATGTCATTATGGAAGGGAGTCTGTTGTCGAGATTTGTGTTATTCCAATGGATTGTAGCCTTGTCATTATGGAAGGTAGTATGTTGTTCATATTTTTGTTACTCCAATGGATGATAGCCTTGTCATTATAGAAGTTAGTCAATTTTCGAGATTTTTGTTATTCTAATGGATGGTAGCCTTGTCATTATGGAAGGTAGTCGGTCGTTGAGATTTCTGTTACTCCAATGGATGGTAGCCTTGTCATTATGGAAGGTAGTCTGTTGTTCAGATTTTTGTTACTCGAATGGATGATAGCCTTTTCATTATGGAAGGTAGTCTGTTGTCGAGATTTTTGATACTACAATGGGTGGTAGCCTTGTAATTATGGAAGGTAGTCTATTGTCGAGATTTTTGTTACTCCAATGGATGCTAGCCTTGTCATTATGGAAGGTAGTTTTTCATTGAGATTTCTGTTACTCCAATGGATTGTAGCCTTGTCATTATGGAAGGTAGTCTATTGTTTAAATTTTTGTTACTCCAATGGATGGTAGCCTTGTAATTATGGAAGGTAGTCATTTGTCGAGATTTTTGTTACTCCAAGGGATGGTAGCCTGGTCATTATTGAAGGTAGTCTGTTGTCGATATCTCTGTTACTCCAGTGGAAGATAACCTTGTCATTATGCAAGGTAGTCTATTGTTAAGATTTTTCTTACTACAATGGATGTTAGCCTTTTCATTATGGAAGGTAGTCTATTGTCGAGATTTTTGTTATTCCAATGGATGGTAGCCTTGTCATTTTGAAAGGTAGACTGTTGTTCAGATTTTTGTTACTCCAATGGATGGTAGCCTTGTCATTATGGAAGGTAGTCTGTGGTCCAAATTTTTGTTACTCCAATGGATGATAGCCTTGTCATTATGGAAGGTACTCTATTGTCGAGATTTTGGATATTCCAATGGATGGTAGCCTTGTCATTATGGGAGGTTGTCTGTTGTCGAGATTTTTGATACTCCAATGGATGGTAGCCTTGTAATTATGGAAGGTAGTCTGTTGTCGACATTTTTGTTATTCCAATGGATGGTAGCCTTGTCATTATGGAAGGTAGTTGTCTTTGAGATTTCTGTTACTTCAATGGATGGTAGCCTTGTCATTATGGAAGGTAGTCTGTTGTTCAGATTTTTGTTACTCCAATGGATGAAAGTTTTGTCATTATGGAAGGTAGTCTGTTGTCGTGATGTTTGTTACCCCATTGAACATAGCCTTGTAATTATGGAAGGAAGTCTGTTGTCGATATTTCTATTACTCCAATGAATGGTACCCTTGTCATTATGGAAGGTAGTCTGTCGTTGAGATTTATGTTACTCCAATGGATGGTAGCCTTGCCGTTATGGAAGGTAGTCTGTGGTCCAAATTTTTGTTACTCCAATGGATGATAGCCTTGTCATTATTGAAGGTACTCTATTGTCAATATTTTGGATATTCCAATGGATGGTAGCCTTGTCATTATGGGAGGTTGTCTGTTGTCGAGATTTTTGATACTCCAATGGATGGTAGCCTTGTAATTATGGAAGGTAGTCCGTTGTCGAGATTTTTGATATTCCAATGGATGGTAGCCTTGTCATTATACAAGGTAGTCTGTTGTTCAGATTTTTGTTACTCTAATGGATGAAAGTTTTGTCATTATGGAAGGTAGTCTGTTGTCGAGATGTTTGTTACCCCAATGGATATAGCCTTGTAATTATGGAAGGTAGTTTGTTGTCTGTATTTCTGTTACTCCAATGAATGGTAGCCTTGTCATTATGGAAGGTAGTTTGTCGTTGAGATTTATGTTACTCTAATGGATTGTAGCCTTGTCATTATGGAAGGGAGTCTGTTGTCGAGATTTTTGTTATTCCATTGGATTGTAGCCTTGTCATTATGGAAGGTAGTCTGTTGTTCATATTTTTGTTACTCCAACGGATGATAGCCTTGTCATTATAGAAGGTAGTCTATTGTCGAGATTTTTGTTATTCCAATGGATGGTAGCCTTGTCATTATGGAAGGTAGTCTGTGGTCCAAATTTTTGTTACTCCAATGGATGATAGCCTTGTCAATATGGAAGGTACTCTATTGTCGAGATTTTGGATATTCCAATGGATGGTAGCCTTGTCATTATGGGAGGTTGTCTGTTGTCGAGATTTTTGATACTCCAATGGATGGTAGCCTTGTAATTATGGAAGGTAGTCTGTTGTCGAGATTTTTGTTATTCCAATGGATGGTAGCCTTGTCATTATGGAAGGTAGTTGTCTTTGAGATTTCTGTTACTTCAATGGATGGTAGCCTTGTCATTATGGAAGGTAGTCTGTTGTTCAGATTTTTGTTACTCCAATGGATGAAAGTTTTGTCATTATGGAAGGTAGTCTGTTGTCGTGATGTTTGTTACCCCATTGGACATAGCCTTGTAATTATGGAAGGTAGTCTGTTGTCGATATTTCTATTACTACAATGAATGGTACCCTTGTCATTATGGAAGGTAGTGTGTCGTTGAGATTTATGTTACTCCAATGGATTGTAGCCTTGTCATTATGGAATGTAGTCTGTTGTCGAGATTTTTGTTATTCCAATGGATTGTAGCCTTGTCATTACGGAAGGTAGTCTGTTGTTCATATTTTTGTTACTCCGATGGATGATAGCCTTGTCATTATAAAAGGTAGTCTATTGTCGAGATTTTTGTTATACTAATGGATGGTAGCCTTGTCATTATGGAAGGTAGTCTGTTGTTCAGATTTTTGTTACTCCAATGCATGATATCCTTGTCATTATGGAATGTAGTCTATTGTCGAGATTTTTAATACTCCAATGGGTGGTAGCCTTGTAATTATGGAAGGTAGTCTGTTGTTGAGATTTTTGATACCCCTTTGGATGGTAGCCTTGTAATTATGGAAGGTAGTCTATTGTCGAGATTTTTGTTATTCTAATGGATGGTAGCCTTGTCATTATGGAAGGTAGTTGTCTTTGAGATTTCTGTTACTTCAATGGATTATAGCCTTGTCATTATGGAAGCTAGTCTGTTGTTCAGATTTTTGTTACTCCAATGGATATAGTCTTGTCATTATGGAAGGTAGTCTTATGTTGATATTTCTGTTACTCCAATGAATGGTAGCCTTGACATTATGGAAGGTAGTTTGTCGTTGAGATTTCTGTTACTCCAATGGATTGTAGCCTTGTCATTATGGAAGGGAGTATGTTGTCGAGATTTTTGTTATTCCAATGGATTGTAGCCTTGTCATTATGGAAGGTAGTCTGTTGTTCATATTTTTGTTACTCCAATGGATGATAGCCTTGTCATTATAGAAGGTAGTCTATTGTCGAGATTTTTGTTATTCCAATGGATGGTAGCCTTGTCATTATGGAAGGTAGTCTGTTGTTCATATTTTTGTTACTCCAATGGATGATAGCCTTGTTATTATGGAAGGTAGTCTGTTGTCGAGATTTTTGGTACTCCAATGGATGGTAGCCTTGTCATTAAGGAAGTTAGTCTGTTGTTGAGATTTCTGTTACTCCAATGGATTGTAGCCTTGTCATTATGGAATGTAGTCTGTTGTCGAGATTTTTGTTATTCCAATGGATTGTAGCCTTGTCATTACGGAAGGTAGTCTGTTGTTCATATTTTTGTTACTCCAATGGATGATAGCCTTGTCATTATAAAAGGTAGTCTATTGTCGAGATTTTTGTTATACTAATGGATGGTAGCCTTGTCATTATGGAAGGTAGTCTGTTGTTCAAATTTTTGTTACTCCAATGCATGATATCCTTGTCATTATGGAATGTAGTCTATTGTCGAGATTTTTAATACTCCAATGGGTGGTAGCCTTGTAATTATGGAAGGTAGTCTGTTGTTGAGATTTTTGATACCCCTTTGGATGGTAGCCTTGTAATTATGGAAGGTAGTCTATTGTCGAGATTTTTGTTATTCTAATGGATGGTAGCCTTTTCATTATGGAAGGTAGTTGTCTTTGAGATTTCTGTTACTTCAATGGATTGTAGCCTTGTCATTATGGAAGCTAGTCTGTTGTTCAGATTTTTGTTACTCCAATGGATATAGTCTTGTCATTATGGAAGGTAGTCTTATGTTGATATTTCTGTTACTCCAATGAATGGTAGCCTTGACATTATGGAAGGTAGTTTGTCGTTGAGATTTCTGTTACTCCAATGGATTGTAGCCTTGTCATTATGGAAGGGAGTATGTTGTCGAGATTTTTGTTATTCCAATGGATTGTAGCCTTGTCATTATGGAAGGTAGTCTGTTGTTCATATTTTTGTTACTCCAATGGATGATAGCCTTGTCATTATAGAAGGTAGTCTATTGTCGAGATTTTTGTTATTCCAATGGATGGTAGCCTTGTCATTATGGAATGTAGTATGTTGTTCATATTTTTGTTACTCCAATGGATGATAGCCTTGTTATTATGGAAGGTAGTCTGTTGTCGAGATTTTTGATACTCCAATGGATGGTAGCCTTGTCATTAAGGAAGGTAGTCTGTCGTTGAGATTTCTGTTACTCCAATGGATTGTAGCCTTGTCATTATGGAAGGTAGTTTGTTGTTCAGATTTGTGTTACTCTAATGGATTGTAGCCTTGTCATTATGGAAGGTAGTCTGTTGTCCAGATATTTGTTATTCCAATGGATGGTAGCCTTGTCATTATGGAAGGTAGTCTATTGTCGAGATTTTTGTTATTCCAATGGATGGTAGCCTTGTCATTATGGAAGGTAGTCTGTTGTTCAGATTTTTATTACTCCAATGGATGATAGCCTTGTTATTATGGAAGGTAGTCTGTTGTCGAGATTTTTGATACTCTAATGGGTGGTAGCCTTGTAATTATGGAAGGTAGTCTGTTGTCGAGGTTTTTGTTACTCCAATGGATGGTAGCCTTGTCATTATGGAAGGTAGTCTGTCGTTGAGATTTCTGTTACTCCAATGGATTGTAGCCTTGTCATTATGGAAGGTAGTTTGTTGTTCAGATTATTGTTACTCTAGTGGATTGTAGCCTTGTCATTATGGAAGGTAGTCTGTTATCGAAAATTTTTTATTCCATTGGATGGTAGCCTTGTCATTATGGAAGGTAGTTTGTTGTTCATATTTTTGTTACTCTAATGGATGATAGCCTTGTCATTATGGAAGGTAGTGTGTCGTCTAGATGTTTGTTACCCCAATGGATATAGCCTTGTCATTATGGAAGGTAGTCTGTTGTCGATATTTCTGTTACTCCAATGGATTGTAGCCTTGTCATTATGGAAGGTACTCTATTATCGAGATTTTGGTTATTCCAACGGATGGTAGCCTTGTCATTATGGGAGGTAGTCTGTTGTCGCTTCTTTTGATACTCCAATGGATGGTAGCCTTGTAATTATGGAAGGTAGTCTGTTGTTGAAATTTTTGTTATTCCAATGGATGGTAGCCTTGTCATTATGGAAGCTAGTTGTCTTTGAGATTTCTGTTACTTTAATGGATGGTAGCCTTGTCATTATGAAAGGTAGCCTGTTGTCTAGATGTTTGTTACCCCGATGGATATAGCCTTGTCATTATGGAAGGTAGTCTGTTGTCGATATTTCTGTTACTCCAATGGATTGTAGCCTTGTCATTATGGAAGGTACTCTATTGTCGAGATTTTGGTTATTCCAACGGATGGTAGCCTTGTCATTATGGGAGGTAGTCTGTTGTCGCGTCTTTTGATACTCCAATGGATGGTAGCCTTGTAATTATGGAAGGTAGTCTGTTGTTGAGATTTTTGTTATTCCAATGGATGGTAGCCTTGTCATTATGGAAGCTTGTTTTCTTTGAGATTTCTGTTACTTTAATGGATGGTAGCCTTGTCATTATGAAAGGTAGTCTGTTGTCGAGATGTTTGATACCCCAATGGATATAGCCTTCTCATTATGGAAGGTAGTTTGTTGTCGATATTTTTGTTACTCCAATGAATGGAAGCATTGTCATTATGAAAGGTAGTATGTCGTTGAGATTTCTGTTACTCCAATGGGATGTAGCCATGTCATTATGGAAGGGAGTCTGTTGTCGAGATTTGTGTTATTCCAATGGATTGTAGCCTTGTCATTATGGAAGGTAGTCTGTTGTTCATATTTTTGTTACTCCAATGGATGAGAGCCTTGTCATTATAGAAGGTAGTCTATTTTCGAGATTTTTTTTATTCAAATGGATGGTAGCCTTGTCATTATGGAAGGTAGTCGGTCGTTGAGATTTCTGTTACTCTAATGGATGGTAGCCTTGTCATTATGGAAGGTAGTCTGTTGTTCATATTTTTGTTACTCCAATGGATGATAGCCTTGTCATTATAAAAGGTAGTCTATTGTCGAGATTTTTGTTATACTAATGGATGGTAGCCTTGTCATTATGGAAGGTAGTCTGTTGTTCAAATTTTTGTTACTCCAATGCATGATATCCTTGTCATTATGGAATGTAGTCTATTGTCGAGATTTTTAATACTCCAATGGGTGGTAGCCTTGTAATTATGGAAGGTAGTCTGTTGTTGAGATTTTTGATACCCCTTTGGATGGTAGCCTTGTAATTATGGAAGGTAGTCTATTGTCGAGATTTTTGTTATTCTAATGGATGGTAGCCTTGTCATTATGGAAGGTAGTTGTCTTTGAGATTTCTGTCACTTCAATGGATTGTAGCCTTGTCATTATGGAAGCTAGTCTGTTGTTCAGATTTTTGTTACTCCAATGTATATAGTCTTGTCATTATGGAAGGTAGTCTTATGTTGATATTTCTGTTACTCCAATGAATGGTAGCCTTGACATTATGGAAGGTAGTTTGTCGTTGAGATTTCTGTTACTCTAATGGATTGTAGCCTTGTCATTATGGAAGGGAGTATGTTGTCGAGATTTTTGTTATTCCAATGGATTGTAGCCTTGTCATTATGGAAGGTAGTCTGTTGTTCATATTTTTGTTACTCCAATGGATGATAGCCTTGTCATTATAGAAGGTAGTCTATTGTCGAGATTTTTGTTATTCCAATGGATGGTAGCCTTGTCATTATGGAAGGTAGTCTGTTGTTCATATTTTTGTTACTCCAATGGATGATAGCCTTGTTATTATGGAAGGTAGTCTGTTGTCGAGATTTTTGATACTCCAATGGATGGTAGCCTTGTCATTAAGGAAGGTAGTCTGTCGTTGAGATTTCTATTACTCCAATGGATTGTAGCCTTGTCATTATGGAAGGTAGTTTGTTGTTCAGATTTGTGTTACTCCAATGGATTGTAGCCTTGTCATTATGGAAGGTAGTCTGTTGTCCAGATATTTGTTATTCCAATGGATGGTAGCCTTGTCATTATGGAAGGTAGTCTATTGTCGAGATTTTTGTTATTCCAATGGATGGTAGCCTTGTCATTATGGAAGGTAGTCTGTTGTTCAGATTTTTATTACTCCAATGGATGATAGCCTTGTTATTATGGAAGGTAGTCTGTTGTCGAGATTTTTGATACTCTAATGGGTGGTAGCCTTGTAATTATGGAAGGTAGTCTGTTGTCGAGGTTTTTGTTACTCCAATGGATGGTAGCCTTGTCATTATGGAAGGTAGTCTGTCGTTGAGATTTCTGTTACTCCAATGGATTGTAGCCTTGTCATTATGGAAGGTAGTTTGTTGTTCAGATTATTGTTACTCTAGTGGATTGTAGCCTTGTCATTATGGAAGGTAGTCTGTTATCGAGAATTTTTTATTCCATTGGATGGTAGCCTTGTCATTATGGAAGGTAGTTGTCTTTGAGATTTCTGTTACTTCAATGGATGGTAGCCTTGTCATTATGGAAGGTAGTTTGTTGTTCATATTTTTGTTACTCTAATGGATGATAGCCTTGTCATTATGGAAGGTAGTCTGTTGTCTAGATGTTTGTTACCCCAATGGATATAGCCTTGTCATTATGGAAGGTAGTCTGTTGTCGATATTTCTGTTACTCCAATGGATTGTAGCCTTGTCATTATGGAAGGTACTCTATTGTCGAGATTTTGGTTATTCCAACGGATGGTAGCCTTGTCATTATGGGAGGTAGTCTGTTGTCGCTTCTTTTGTTACTCCAATGGATGGTAGCCTTGTAATTATGGAAGGTAGTCTGTTGTTGAAATTTTTGTTATTCCAATGGATGGTAGCCTTGTCATTATGGAAGCTAGTTGTCTTTGAGATTTCTGTTACTTTAATGGATGGTAGCCTTGTCATTATGAAAGGTAGCCTGTTGTCTAGATGTTTGTTACCCCAATGGATATAGCCTTGTCATTATGGAAGGTAGTCTGTTGTCGATATTTCTGTTACTCCAATGGATTGTAGCCTTGTCATTATGGAAGGTACTCTATTGTCGAGATTTTGGTTATTCCAACGGATGGTAGCCTTGTCATTATGGGAGGTAGTCTGTTGTCGCGTCTTTTGATACTCCAATGGATGGTAGCCTTGTAATTATGGAAGGTAGTCTGTTGTTGAGATTTTTGTTATTCCAATGGATGGTAGCCTTGTCATTATGGAAGCTTGTTTTCTTTGAGATTTCTGTTACTTTAATGGATGGTAGCCTTGTCATTATGAAAGGTAGTCTGTTGTCGAGATGTTTGATACCCCAATGGATATAGCCTTCTCATTATGGAAGGTAGTTTGTTGTCGATATTTTTGTTACTCCAATGAATGGAAGCATTGTCATTATTAAAGGTAGTATGTCGTTGAGATTTCTGTTACTCCAATGGGATGTAGCCATGTCATTATGGAAGGGAGTTTGTTGTCGAGATTTGTGTTATTCCAATGGATTGTAGCCTTGTCATTATGGAAGGTAGTCTGTTGTTCATATTTTTGTTACTCCAATGGATGAGAGCCTTGTCATTATAGAAGGTAGTCTATTTTCGAGATTTTTTTTATTCAAATGGATGGTAGCCTTGTCATTATGGAAGGTAGTCGGTCGTTGAGATTTCTGTTACTCTAATGGATGGTAGCCTTGTCATTATGGAAGGTAGTCTGTTGTTCAGATTTTTGTTACTCCAATGAATGATAGCCTTTTCATTATGGAGGGTAGTCTGTTGTCGAGATTTTTGATACTGCAATGGGTGGTAGCCTTATAATTATGGAAGGTAGTCTATTGTCGAGATTTTTGTTACTCCAATGGATAGTAGCCTTGTCATTATGAAAGGTAGTCTGTCGTTGAGATATCTGTTACTCCAATGGATTGTAGCCTTGTCATTATGGAAGGTAGTCTGTTGTTCAAATTTTTGTTACTCCAATGGATGCTAGCCTTGTAATTATGGAAGGTAGTCATTTGTCGAGATTTTTGTTACTCCAAGGGATGGTAGCCTTGTCATTTTTGAAGGTAGTCTGTTGTCGATATCTCTGTTACTCCAGTGGATGATAGCCTTGTCATTATGCAAGGTAGTCTGTTGTTAAGATTTTTCTTACTCCAATGGATGATAGCCTTTTCATTATGGAAGGTAGTCAATTGTCGAGATTTTTGTTATTCCAATGGATGGTAGCCTTGTCATTATGGAAAGTAGTCGGTCGTTCAGATTTTTGTTACTCCAATGGATGGTAGCCTTGTCATTATTGAAGGTATTCTATGGTCCAAATTTTTGTTACTCCAATGGATGATAGCCTTTTTATTATGGAAGGTACTCTATTGTCGAGATTTTGGATATTCCAATGGATGGTAGCCTTGTCATTCTCGGAGGTAGTCTGTTGTCGAGATTTTTGATACTCCAATGGATGGAAGCCTTGTAATTATGGAAGGTAGTCTGTTGTCGAGATTTTTGTTATTCCAATGGATGGTAGCCTTGTCATTATGGAAGGTAGTTGTCTTTGAGATTTCTGTTACTTCAATGGATGGTAGCCTTGTCATTATGCAAGGTAGTTTGTTGTTCAGATTTTTGTTACTCTAATGGATGAAAGTTTTGTCATTATGGAAGGTAGTCTGTTGTCGAGATGTTTGTTACCCCAATGGATATAGCCTTGTAATTAGGGAAGGTAGTATGTTGTCGATATTTCTGTTACTCCAATGAATGGTAGCCTTGTCATTATGGAAGGTAGTCTGTCGTTGAGATTTATGTTACTCCAATGGATTGTAGCCTTGTCATTATGGAAGGGAGTCTGTTGTCGATATTTTTGTTATTCCATTGGATTGTAGCCTTGTCACTATGGAAGGTAGTCTGTTGTTCATGTTTTTGTTACTCCAATGGATGATAGCCTTGTCATTATAGAAGTTAGTCTATTGTCGAGATTATTGTTATTCCAATGGATGGTAGCCTTGTCATTATGAAAGGTAGTCAGTTGTTCAGATTTTTGTTACTCCAATGGATGGTAGCCTTGTCATTATGGAAGGTAGTCTGTGGTCCAAATTTTTGTTACTCCAATGGATGATAGCCTTGTCATTATGGAAGGTACTCTATTGTCGAGATTTTGGATATTCCAATGGATGGTAGCCTTGTCATTATGTGAGGTAGTTTGTTGTCGAGATTTTTGATACTCCAATGGATGGTAGCCTTGTAATTATGGAAGGTAGTCTGTTGTCGAGATTTTTGTTATTCCAATGGATGGTAGCCTTGTCATTATGGAAGGTAGTTGTCTTTGAGATTTCTGTTACTTCAATGGATGGTAGCCTTGTCATTATGGAAGGTAGTCTGTTGTTCAGATTTTTGTTACTCCAATGGATGAAAGTTTTGTCATTATGGAAGGTAGTCTGTTGTCGAGATGTTTGTTACCCCATTGGATATAGCCTTGTAATTATGGAAGGTAGTCTGTTGTCGATATTTCTGTTACTCCAATGAATGGTAGCCTTGTCATTATGGAAGGGAGTCTGTTGTCGAGATTTTTGTTATTCCAATGGATTGTAGCCTTGTCATTATGGAAGTTAGTCTGTTGTTCATATTTTTGTTACTCCAATGGATGATAGCCTTGTCATTATAAAAGGTAGTCTATTGTCAAGATTTTTGTTATTCTAATTGATGGTAGCCTTGTCATTATGGAAGGTAGTCGGTCGTTGAGATTTCTGTTACTCCAATGGATGGTAGCCTTGTCATTATGGAAGGTAGTCTGTTGTTCAGATTTTTGTTACTCGAATGGATGATAGCCTTTTCATTATGGAAGGTAGTCTGTTGTCGAGATTTTTGATACTACAATGGGTGGTAGCCTTGTAATTATGGAAGGTAGTCTATTGTCGAGATTTTTGTTACTCCAATGGATGCTAGCCTTGTCATTATGGAAGGTAGTTTTTCATTGAGATTTCTGTTACTCCAATGGATTGTAGCCTTGTCATTATGGAAGGTAGTCTATTGTTCAAATTTTTGTTACTCCAATAGATGGTAGCCTTGTAATTATGGAAGGTAGTCATTTGTCGAGATTTTTGTTACTCCAAGGGATGGTAGCCTGGTCATTATTGAAGGTAGTCTGTTGTCGATATCTCTGTTACTCCAGTGGAAGATAACCTTGTCATTATGCAAGGTAGTCTGTTGTTAAGATTTTTCTTACTCCAATGGATGTTAGCCTTTTCATTATGGAAGGTAGTCAGTTGTCGAGATTTTTGTTATTCCAATGGATGGTAGCCTTGTCATTATGGAAAGTAGTCGGTCGTTGAGATTTTTGTTACTCCAATGGATGGTAGCCTTGCCGTTATGGAAGGTAGTCTGTGGTCCAAATTTTTGTTACTCCAATGGATGATAGCCTTGTACTTATGGAAGGTACTCTATTGTCAATATTTTGGATATTCCAATGGATGGTAGCCTTGTCATTATGGGAGGTTGTCTGTTGTCGAGTTTTTTGATACTATAATGGATGGTAGCCTTGTAATTATGGAAAGTAGTCTGTTATTATGGAAGGTAGTTATCTTTGAGATTTCTGTTACTTCAATGGATGGTAGCCATGTCATTATGCAAGGTAGTCTGTTGTTCAGATTTTTGTTACCCTAATGGATGAAAGTTTTGTCATTATGGAAGGTAGTTTGTTGTCGAGATGTTTGTTACCCCAATGGATATAGCCTTGTAATTATGGAAGGTAGTTTGTTGTCTATATTTTTGTTACTCCAATGAATGATAGCCTTGTCATTATGGAAGGTAGTTTGTCGTTGAGATTTATGTTACTCTAATGGATTGTAGCCATGTCATTATGGAAGGGAGTCTGTTGTCGAGATTTTTGTTATTCCATTGGATTGTAGCCTTGTCATTATGGAAGGTAGTCTGTTGTTCATATTTTTGTTACTCCAACGAATGATAGCCTTGTCATTATAGAAGGTAGTCTATTGTCGAGATTTTTGTTATTCCAATGGATGGTAGCCTTGTCATTTTGAAAGGTAGTTTGTTGTTCAGATTTTTGTTACTCCAATGGATGGTAGCCTTGTCATTATGGAAGGTAGTCTGTGGTCCAAATTTTTGTTACTCCAATGGATGATAGCCTTGTCATTATGGAAGGTACTCTATTGTCGAGATTTTTGATATTACAATGGATGGTAGCCTTGTCATTATGGGAGGTTGTCTATTGTCGATATTTTTGATACTCCAATGGATGGTAGCCTTGTAATTATGGAAGGTAGTCATTTGTCGAGTTTTTTGTTACTCCAATGGATTGTAGCCTTGTCATTATGGAAGGTAGTCTGTCGTTGAGATATCTGTTACTCCAATGGATTGTAGCCTTGTCATTATGGAAGGTAGTCTGTTGTTCAAATTTTTGTTACTCCAATGGATGCTAGCCTTGTAATTATGGAAGGTAGTCATTTGTCGAGATTTTTGTTACTCCAAGGGATGGTAGCCTTGTCATTATTGAAGGTAGTCTGTTGTCGATATCTTTGTTACTCCAGTGGATGATAGCCTTGTCATTATGCAAGGTAGTCTATTGTTAAGATTTTTCTTACTCCAATGGATGGTAGCCTTTTCATTATGGAAGGTAGTCAATTGTGGAGATTTTTGTTATTCCAATGGATGGTAGCCTTGTCATTATGGAAAGTAGTCGGTCGTTGAGATTTTTGTTACTCCAATGGATGGTAGCCTTGTCATTATGGAAGGTAGTCTATGGTCCAAATTTTTGTTACTCCAATTGATGATAGCCTTGTCATTATGGAAAGTACTCTATTGTCGAGATTTTGGATATTCCAATGGATGGTAGCCTTGTCATTCTCGGAGGTAGTCTGTTGTCGAGATTTTTGATACTCCAATGGATGGTAGCCTTGTAATTATGGAAGGTAGTCTGTTGTCGAGATTTTTGTTATTCCAATAGATGGTAGCCTTGTCATTATGGAAGGTAGTTGTCTTTGAGATTTCTGTTACTTCAATGGATGGTAGCCTTGTCATTATGCAAGGTAGTTTGTTGTTCAGATTTTTGTTACTCTAATGGATGAAAGTTTTGTCATTATGGAAGGTAGTCTGTTGTCGAGATGTTTGTTACCCCAATGGATATAGCCTTGTAATTAGGGAAGGTAGTCTGTTGTCGATATTTCTGTTACTCCAATGAATGGTAGCGTTGTCATTATGGAAGGTAGTCTGTCATTGAGATTTATGTTACTCTAATGGATTGTAGCCTTGTCGTTATGGAAGGGAGTCTGTTGTCGATATTTTTGTTATTCCATTGGATTGTAGCCTTGTCACTATGGAAGGTAGTCTTTTGTTCATGTTTTTGTTACTCCAATGGATGATAGCCTTTTCATTATAGAAGGTAGTCTATTGTCGAGATTTTTGTTATTCCAATGGATGGTAGCCTTGTCATTATGAAAGGTAGTCTGTTGTTCAGATTTTTGTTACTCCAATGGATGGTAGCCTTGTCATTATGGAAGGTAGTCTGTGGTCCAAATTTTTGTTACTCCAATGGATGATAGCCTTGTCATTATGGAAGGTACTCTATTGTCGAGATTTTGGATATTTCAATGGATGGTAGCCTTGTCATTATGGGAGGTAGTCTGTTGTCGAGATTTTTGATACTCCAATGGATGGTAGCCTTGTAATTATGGAAGGTAGTCTGTTGTCGAGATTTTTGTTATTCCAATGGATGGTAGCCTTGTCATTATGGAAGGTACTTGTCTTTGATATTTCTGTTACTTCAATGGATGGTAGCCTTGTCATTATGGAAGGTAGTCTGTTGTTCAGATTTTTGTTACTCCAATGGATGAAAGTTTTGTCATTATGGAAGGTAGTCTGTTGTCGAGATGTTTGTTACCCCATTGGATATAGCCTTGTAATTATGGAAGGTAGTCTGTTGTCGATATTTCTGTTACTCCAATGAATGGTAGCCTTGTCATTATGGAAGGGAGTCTGTTGTCGAGATTTTTGTTATTCCAATGGATTGTAGCCTTGTCATTATGGAAGGTAGTCTGTTGTTCATTATTTTGTTACTCCAATGGATGATAGCCTTGTCATTATAAAAGGTAGTCTATTGTCGAGATTTTTGTTATTCCAATGGATCGTAGCCTTGTCATTATGGAAGGTATTATGTTGTTCAGATTTTTGTTACTCCAATGGATGATATCCTTGTCATTATGGAATGTAGTCTATTGTCGAGATTTTTGATACTCCAATGGGTGGTAGCCTTGTCATTATGAAAGGTAGTCTGTTGTTAAGATTTTTGTTACTCCAATGGATGGTAGCCTTGTCATTATGGAAGGTAGTCTGTGGTCCAAATTTTTGTTACTCCAATGGATGATAGCCTTGTCATTATGGAAGGTAGTTGTCTTTGAGATTTCTGTTATTCAATGGATGGTAGCCTTGTCATTATGGAAGGTAGTCTGTTGTTAAGATTTTTGTTACTCCAATGGATGAAAGTTTTGTCATTATGGAAGGTAGTGTGTTGTCGAGATGTTTGTTACCCCATTGGATATAGCCTTGTAATTATGGAAGGTAGTCTGTTGTCGATATTTCTGTTACTCCAATGAATGGTAGCCTTGTCAATATGGAAGGGAGTCTGTTGTCGAGATTTTTGTTATTCCAATGGATTGTAGCCTTGTCATTATGGAAGGTAGTCTGTTGTTCATATTTTTGTTACTCCAATGGATGATAGCCTTGTCATTATAAAAGGTAGTCTATTGTCGAGATTTTTGTTATTCCAATGGATGGTAGCCTTGTCATTATGGAAGGTAGTCTGTTGTTCAGATTTTTGTTACTCCAATGGATGGTAGCCTTGTCATTATGGAAGGTAGTCTGTCGTTGAGATTTCTGTTACTCCAATGGATTGTAGCCTTGTCATTATGCAAGGTAGTTTGTTGTTCAGATTTTTGTTACTCCAGTGGATTGTAGCCTTGTCATTATGGAAGGTAGTCTATTGTCGAGAATTTTTTATTCCATTGGATGGTAGCCTTTTCATTATGGAAGGTAGTTGTGTTTGAGATTTCTGTTACTTTAATGGATGGTAGCCTTGTCATTATGGAAGGTAGTCTGATGTTCAGATTTTTGTTACTCCAATGGATGGTAGCCTTGTCATTATGGAAGGTAGTCTGTTGTCTAGATGTTTGTTACCCCAATGGATAAAGCCTTGTCATTATGGAAGGTAGTCTGTTGTCGATATTTCTGTTACTCCAATGGATTGTAGCCTTGTCATTATGGAAGGTACTCTATTGTCGAGATTTAGGTTATTCCAACGGATGGTAGCCTTGTCATTATGGGAGGTAGTCTTATGTCGCGTGTTTTGATACTCCAATGGATGGTAGCCTTGTAATTATAGAAGGTAGTCTGTTGTTGAGATTTTTGTTATTCCAATGGATGGTAGCCTTGTCATTATGGAAGCTAGTTGTCTTTGAGATTTCTGTTACTTTAATGGATGGTAGCCTTGTCATTATGAAAGGTAGTATGCAGTCGAGATGTTTGATACCCCAATGGATATAGCCTTGTCATTATGGAAGGTAGTCTGTTGTCGATATTTCTGTTACTCCAATGAATGGAAGCATTGTTATTATGGAAGGTAGTATGTCATTGAGATTTCTGTTACTCCAATGGGATGTAGCCATGTCATTATGGAAAGGAGTCTGTTGTCGAGATTGGTGTTATTCCAATGGATAGTAGCCTTGTCATTTTGGAAGGTAGTCTGTTGTTCAAATTTTTGTTACTCCAATGGATGATAGCCTTGTCATTATAAAAGGTAGTCTATTTTTGAGATTTTTGTTATTCTAATGGATGGTAGCCTTGTCATTTTGGAAGGTAGTCGGTCATTGAGATTTTTGTAACTCTAATGGATGGTAGCCTTGTCATTATGGAAGGTAGTCTGTTGTTCAGATTTTTGTTACTCCAATGGATCATAGCCTTTTCATTATGGAAGGTAGTCTGTTCTCGAGATTTTAGATACTCCAATGGGTGGTAGCCTTGTAATTATGGAAGGTAGTCTATTGTCGAGATTTTTGTTACTCCAATTGATGGTAGCCTTGTCATTATGGAAGGTAGTCTGTCGTTGAGATTTCTGTTACTCCAATGGATTGTAGCCTTGTCATTATGGAAGGTAGTCTGTTGTTCAAATTTTTGTTACTCCAATGGATGCTAGCCTTGTAATTATGGAAGGTAGTCATTTGTCGAGATTTTTGTTACTCCAAGGGATGGTAGCCTTGTCATTATTGAAGGTAGTCTGTTGTCGATATCTCTGTTACTCCAGTGGATGATAGCCTTGTCATTATGCAAGGTAGTATGTTGTTAAGATTTTTCTTACTCCAATGGATGATAGCCTTTTCATTATGGAAGGTAGTCAATTGTCGAGATTTTTGACATTCCAATGGATGGTAGCCTTGTCATTATGGAAAGTAGTCGGTCGTTGAGATTTTTATTACTACAATGGATGGTAGCCTTGTCATTATGGAAGGTAGTCTGTGGTCCAAATTTTTGTTACTCCAATGGATGATAGCCTTGTCATTATGGAAGGTACTCTATTGTCGAGATTTTGGATATTCCAATGGATGGTAGCCTTGTCATTATGGGAGGTAGTCTGTTGTCGAGATTATTGATACTCCAATGGATGGTAGCCTTGTAATTATGGAAGGTAGTCTGTTGTCGAGATTTTTGTTATTCCAATGGATGGTAGCCTTGTCATTATGGAAGGTAGTTGTCTTTGAGATTTCTGTTACTTCAATGGATGGTAGCCTTGTCATTATGCAAGGTAGTCTGTTGTTCAGATTTTTGTTACTCTAATGAATGAAAGTTTTGTCATTATGGAAGGTAGTCTGTTGTTCAGATTTTTGTTACTCCAATGGATATAGGCTTATCATTATGGAAGGTAGTCTGTTGTCGATATTTCTGTTACTCCAATGAATGGTAGCCTTTCATTATGGAAGGTAGTCTGTCGTTGAGATTTATGTTACTCCAATGGATTGTAGCCTTGTCATTATGGAAGGGAGTCTGTTGTCGAGATTTTTGTTATTCCATTGGATTATAGCCTTGTCATTATGGAAGGTAGTATGTTGTTCATATTGTTGTTACTCCAATGGATGATAGCATTGTCATTATAGAAGGTAGTCTATTGTCGAGATTTTTGTTATTCCAATGGATGTTAGCCTTGTCATTATGAAAGGTAGTCTGTTGTTCAGATTTTTGTTACTCCAATGGATGGTAGCCTTGTCATTATGGAAGGTGGTCTGTGGTCCAAATTTTTGTTACTCCAATGGATGATAGCCTTGTCATTATGGAAGGTAGTCTGTTGTCGAGATTTTTGATACTCCAATGGGTGGTAGCCTTGTTATTATGGAAGGTGGTCTGTTGTCGAGATTTTTGTTATTCCAATGGATGGTAGCCTTGTCATTATGTAAGGTAGTTATCTTTGAGATTTCTGTTACTTCAATGGATGGTAGCCTTGTCATTATGCAAGGTAGTCTGTTGTTCAGATTTTTGTTACTCTAATGGATGAAAGTTTTGTCATTATGGAAGGTAGTCTGTTGTTCAGATGTTTGTTACTCCAATGGATATAGACTTGTCATTATGGAAGGTAGTCTGTTGTCGATATTTCTGTTACTCCAATGAATGGTAGCCTTATCATTATGGAAGGTAGTCTGTCGTTGAGATTTATGTTACTCCAATGGATTGTAGCCTTGTCATTACGGAAGGGAGTCTGTTGTTGAGATTTTTGTTATTCCATTGGATTGTAGCCTTGTCATTATGGAAGGTAGTATGTTGTTCATATTGTTGTTACTCTAATGGATGATAGCATTGTCATTATAGAAGGTAGTCTATTGTCGAGATTTTTGTTATTCCAATGGATGGTAGCCTTGTCATTATGAAAGGTAGTCTGTTGTTCAGATTTTTATTACTCCAATGGATGGTAGCCTTGTCATTATGGAAGGTAGTTTGTGGTCCAAATTTTTGTTACTCCAATGGATGATAGCCTTGTCATTATGGAAGGTAGTCTGTTGTCGAGATTTTTGATACTCCAATGGATGGTAGCCTTGTAATTATGGAAGGTAGTCTGTTGTCGAGATTTTTGTTATTTGAATGGATGGTAGCCTTGTCATTATGGAAGGTAGTTGTCTTTGAGATTTCTGTTAGTTCAATGGATGGTAGCCTTGTCATTATGGAAGGTAGTCTGTTGTTCAGATTTTTGTTACTCCAATGGATGAAAGTTTTGGCATTATGGAAGGTAGTCTGTTGTCGAGATGTTTGTTACCCCATTGGATATAGCCTTGTAATTATGGAAGGTAGTGTGTTATCGATATTTCTGTTACTCCAATGAATGGTAGCCTTGTCATTATGGAAGGGAGTCTGTTGTCGAGATTTTTGTTATTCCAATGGATTTTAGCTTTGTCATTATGGAAGGTAGTCTGTTGTTCATATTTTTGTTACTCCAATGGATGATAGCCTTGTCATTATAAAAGGTAGTCTATTGTCGAGATTTTTGTTATTCCAATGGATGGTAGCCTTGTCATTATGGAAGGTAGTCTGTTGTTCAGATTTTTGTTACTCCAATGGATGATATCCTTGTCATTATGGAATGTAGTCTATTGTCGAGATTTTTGATACTCCAATGGGTGGTAGCCTTGTAATTATGGAAGGTAGTCCGTTGTTGAGATTTTTGATACTCCAATGGATGGTAGCCTTGTCATTATAGAAGGTAGTCTATTTTCGAGATTTTTTTATTCTAATGGATGGTAGCCTTGTCATTATGGAAGGTAGTCGGTCGTTGAGATTTCTGTTACTCCAATGGATGGTAGCCTTGTCATTATGGAAGGTAGTCTGTTGTTCAGATTTTTGTTACTCGAATGGATGATAGCCTTTTCATTATGGAAGGTAGTCTGTTGTCGAGATTTTTGATACTACAATGGGTGGTAGCCTTGTAATTATGGAAGGTAGTCTATTGTCGAGATTTTTGTTACTCCAATGGATGCTAGCCTTGTCATTATGGAAGGGAGTCTGTTGTCGAGATTTGTGTTATTCCAATTGATTATAGCCTTGTCATTATGGAAGGTAATATGTTGTTCATATTGTTGTTACTCCAATGGATGATAGCATTATCGTTATAAAAGGTAGTCTATTGTCGAGATTTTTGTTATTCCAATGGATGGTAGCCTTGTCATTATGGAAGGTAGTCGGTTGTTGAGATTTTTGTTACTCCAATGGATGCTAGACTTGTCAATATGGAAGGTAGTCTGTTGTTCATATTTTTGTTACCCCAATGGATGATAGCCTTGTCATTATGGAAGGTAGTCTGTTGTCGAAAATATTTTTATTCCATTGGATGGTAGCCTTGTAATTTTGGAAGGTAGTCTATTGTCGAGATTTTTGTTATTCCAATGGATGGTAATCTTGTCATTATGGAAGGTAGTCTTTTGTAGAGATTTTTATTACTCCAATCGATGGTAGCCTTGTCACTATTGAAGGTAGGCTGTTGTCGATATCTCTGTTACTCCAACGGATGATAGCCTTGTCATTATGCAAGGTAGTTTGTTGTTCAGATTTTTGTTACTCCAATCGAAGGTAGCATTGTCATTATGGATGGTATTCTATTGTCGAGATTCTTGTTATTCCAATGGATGGTAGCCTTGTCATTATGGAAGGTAGTCGGTCATTGAGATTTCTATTACTCAAACGGATGGTAGCCTTGTCATTATGAAAGGTAGTCTATTGTTCATATTTTTGTTACTTGAATGGATGATAGCCTTGTCATTATGGAACATACACTATTTTCAAGATTTTGGTTTTTCCAATGGATAGTAGCCTTTTCATTATGGAAGGTAGTCTGTTGACGATATTTTGATACTCCAAAGGATGGTAGCCTTGTAATTATGGAAGGTAGTCTATTGTCGAGATTTTTGTTACTCCTATAGATGGTAGCCTTGTCATTATGGAAGGTAGTTTGTCGTTGAGATTTCTGTTACTCCAAAGGATTGTAGGCTTGTCATTATTGAAGGTAGTCTGTTGTTCAAAATTTTGTTACTCCAATGGATGGTAGCCTTGTAAATTATGGAAGGTAGTCTTTTGTCGAGATTTTTGTTACTCCAAGGGATGGTAGCCTTGTCATTATTTAAGGTAGTCTGTTGTAGATATCTCTGTTACTCCAATGGATGATAGCCTTGTCATTATGCGAGGTAGTCTGTTGTTAAGATTTTTGTTACTCCAATGGATGGTAGCCTTTTCATTATGGAAGGTAGTCAATTTTCGAGATTTTTGTTATTCCAATGGATGGTAGCCTTGTCATTATGGAAAGTAGTCGGTTGTTGAGATTTCTGTGACTCAAATGGATGGTAGCCTTGTCATTATGGAAGGTAGTCTGTCATTGAGATTTCTGTTACTCCAATGGATTGTAGCCTTGTCATTATGGAAGGTTCTCTATTGTCGAGATTTTACTTATTCCAATGGATGGTAGCCTTGTCATTATGGAAGGTAGTCTGTTGTCGAGATTTTTGATACTCCAATGGATGGTAGCCTTGTAATTATGGAAGGTAGTCTATTGTCGATATTTTTGTTATTCCAATGGATGGTAGCCTTGTCATTATGGAAGGTAGTTGTCTTTGAGATTTCTGTTACTTCAATGGATTGTAGCCTTGTCATTATGGAAGGTAGTCTGTTGTTCAGATTTTTGTTACTCCAATGGATATAGCCTTGTCATTATGAAAGGTAGTCTGTTGTTGATATTTCTGTTACTCCAATGAATGGTAGCCCTGTCATAATGGAAGGTAGTCTATTGTCGAGATTTGTGTTATTCCAATTGATTCTAGCCTTGTCATTATGGAAGGTAGTATGTTTTTCATATTGTTGTTACTCCAATGGATGATAGCATTGTCGTTATAGAAGGTAGTCTATTGTGGAGATTTTTGTTATTCCAATGGATGGTAGCCTTGTCATTATGGAAGGTAGTCGGTCGTTGAGATTTTTGTAACTCCAATGGATGGTAGCCTTGTCAATATGGAAGGTAGTCTGTTGTTCAGATTTTTGTTACTCCAATGGATGATAGCCTTGTCATTATGGAAGGTAGTCTTTTGTCGAAAATATTTTTATTCCATTGGATGGTAGCCTTGTAATTTTGGAAGGTAGTCTATTGTCGAGATTTTTGTTATTCCAATGGATGGTAACCTTGTCATTATGGAAGGTAGTCTTTTGTAGAGATTTTTATTACTCCAATGGATGGTAGCCTTATCACTATTAAAGGTAGTCTGTTGTCGATATCTCTGTTACTCCAACGGATGATAGCCTTGTCATTATGCAAGGTAGTTTGTTGTTCAGATTTTTGTTACTCCAATGGATGGTAGTGTTGTCATTATGGATGGTATTCTATTGTCGAAATTCTTGGTATTCCAATGGATGGTAGCCTTGTCATTATGGAAGGTAGTCGGTCGTTGAGATTTCTGTTACTCAAATGGATGGTAGCATTGTCATTATGAAAGGTAGTCAATTGTTCATATTTTTGTTACTTCAATGGATAATAACCTTGTCATTATTGAACGTACTCTATTTTTGAGATTTTGGTTTTTCCATTATGGAAGGTAGTCTGTTGACGATATTTTTGATACTCCAATGGATGGTAGCCTTGTAATTATGGAAGGTAGTCTATTGTCGAGATTTTTGTTACTCCAATAGATGGTAGCCTTGTCATTATGGAAGGTAGTTTGTCGTTGAGATTTCTGTTACTCCAATGGACTATAGGCTTGTGATTATTGAAGGTAGTCTGTTGTTCAAATTTTTGTTACTCCAATGGATGGTAGCCTTGTAATTATGGAAGGTAGTCTTTTGTCGAAATTTTTGTTACTCCAATGGATGGTAGCCTTGTCATTATTGAAGGTATTCTGTTGTCGATATCTCTATTACTCCAATGGATGATAGCCTTGTCATTATGCAAGGTAGTCTGTTGTTAAGATTTTTGTCACTCCAATGGATGTTAGTCTTTTCATTATGGAAGGTAGTCAATTTTCGAGATTTTTGTTATTCCAATGGATGGTAGCCTTGTCATTATGGAAAGTAGTCGGTTGTTGAGATTTCTGTGACTCCAATGGATGGTAGCCTTGTCATTATGGAAGGTAATCTGTTGTTCAGCTTTTTGTTACTCCAATGGATGGTAGCGTTGTCATTATGGATGGTATTCTATTGTCGAGATTCTTGTTATTCCAATGGATGGTAGCCTTGTCATTATGGAAGGTAGTCGGTCGTTGAGATTTCTGTTACTCAAATGGATGGTAGCCTTGTCATTATGAAAGCTAGTCTAGTGTTCATATTTTTGTTACTTCAATGGATGATAGCCTTGTCATTATGGAACATACTCTATTTTCGAGATTTTTGTTTTTCCAATGGATTGTAGCCTTTTCATTATGGAAGGTAGTCTATTGACGAGAATTTTGATACTCCAATGGATGGTAGCCTTGTAATTATGGAAGGTAGTCTATTGTCGAGATTTTTGTTACTCTGATAGATGGTAGCCTTGTCATTATGGAAGGTAGTTTGTCGTTGAGATTATGGAAGGTAGGTTGTTGTTCAAATTTTTGTTACTCCAATGGATGGTAGCCTTGTAATTATGGAAGGTAGTATTTTGTCGAGATTTTTGTTACTCCAAGGGATGGTAGCCTTGTCATTATTGAAGGTAGTCTGTTGTCGATATCTCTGTTACTCCAATGGATGATATCCTTGTCATTATGGAAAGTAGTTGGTTGTTGAGATTTCTGTGACTCCAATGGATGGTAGCCTTGTCATTATGGAAGGTAGTCTGTTGTCGAGATTTTTGATACTCCAATGGATGGTAGCCTTGTAATTATGGAAGGTAGTCTATTGTCGAGATTTTTGTTATTCCAATGGATGGTAGCCTTGTCATTATGGAAGGTAGTCGTCTTTGAGATTTCGGTTACTTCAATGGATTGTAGCCTTGTCATTATGGAAGGTAGTCTGTTGTTCAGATTTTTGTTACTCCAATGGATATAGCCTTGTCATTATGGAAGGTAGTCTGTTGCTGATATTTCTGTTACTCTAATGAATGGTAACCTTGTCATTATGGAAGGTAGTTTGTCGTTGAGATTTCTGCTACTCCAATGGATTGTAGCCTTGTCATTATGGAAGGGAGTCTGTTGTCGAGATTTGTGTTATTCCAATTGATTGTAGCCTTGTCATTATGGAAGGTAGTATGTTTTTAATATTGTTGTTACTCCAATGGATGATAGCATTGTCGTTATAGAAGGTAGTCTATTGTCGAGATTTTTGTTATTCCAATGGATGGTAGCCTTGTCATTATGGAAGGTAGTCGGTCGTTGAGATTTTTGTTACTCCAATGGATGGTAGCCTTGTCAATATGGAAGGTAGTCTGTTGTTCAGATTTTTGTTACTCCAATGGATGAGAGCCTTGTTATTATGGAAGGTAGTCTGTTGTCGAAAATATTTTTATTCCATTGGATGGTAGCCTTGTAATTTTGGAAGGTAGTCTATTGTCGAGATTTTTGTTATTCCAATGGATGGTAACCTTGTCATTATGAAAGGTAGTCTTTTGTAGAGATTTTTATTACTCCAATGGATGGTAGGCTTGTCACTATTGAAGGTAGTCTGTTGTCGATATCTCTGTTACTCCAACGGATGATAGCCTTGTCATTATGCAAGGTAGTCTGTTATTCAGATTTTTGTTACTCCAATGGATGGTAGCGTTGTCATTATGGATGGTATTCTATTGTCGAGATTCTTGTTATTCCAATGGATGGTAGCCATGTCATTATGGAAGGTAGTCAGTCGTTGAGATTTATGTTACTCAAATGGATGGTAGCCTTGTCATTATGAAAAGTAGTCTATTGTTCATATTTTTGTTACTTCAATGGATGATAGCCTTGTCATTATGGAACGTACTCTATTTTCGAGATTTTGGTTTTTCCAATGGATGGTAGCCTTTTCATTATGGAAGGTAGTCTGTTGACGAGATTTTTGATACTCCAATGGATGGTAGCCTTGTAATTATGGAAGGTAGTCTATTGTCGAGATTTTTGTTACTCCAATAGATGGTAGCATTGTCATTATGGAAGGTAGTTTTTCGTTGAGATTTCTGTTACTCCAATGGATTGTAGGCTTGTCATTATTGAAGGTAGTCTGTTGTTCAAATTTTTGTTACTCAATGGATGGTAGCCTTGTAATTATGGAAGGTAGTCTTTTGTCGAGATTTTTGTTACTCCAAGGGATGGTAGCCTTGTCATTATTGAAGGTATTCTGTTGTCGATATCTCTGTTACTCCAATGGATGATAGCCTTGTCATTATGCAAGGTAGTCTGTTGTTAAGATTTTTGTTACTCCAATGGATGGTAGCCTTTTCATTATGGAAGGTAGTCAATTTTCGAGATTTTTGTTATTCCAATGGATGGTAGCCTTGTCGTTATGGAAAGTAGTCGGTTATTGAGATTTTTGTGATTCCAATGGATGGTAGCCTTGTCATTATGGGAGGTAGTCTGTTGTCGAGATTTTTGATACTCCAATGGATGGTAGCCTTGTAATTATGGAAAGTAGTCTGTTGTCGAGATTTTTGTTATTCCAATGGATGGTAGCCTTTTCATTATGGTAGGTAGTTTCCTTTGAGATTTCTGTTACTTCAATGGATGGTAGCCTTGTCATTATGGAAGGTAGTCTGTTGTTCAAATTTTTGTTACTCCAATGGATGATAGCCTTGTCATTATGGAAGGTAGTCTGTTATCGAGATGTTTGTTACCCCAATGGATATACCCTTGTCATTATGGAAGGTAGTCTATTGTCGATATTTATGTTACTCCAATGAATGATAGCCTTGTAATTATGGAAGGTAGTCGGTCGTTGAGATTTCTGTTACTCAAATGGATGGTAGCCTTGTAATTATGGAAGGTAGTCTGTTGTTCATATTTTTGTTACTTCAATGGATGATAGCCTTGTCATTATGGAACGTACTCTATTTTCGAGATTTTGGTTTTTCCAATGGATGGTAGCCTTTTCATTATGGAAGGTAGTCTGTTGACGAGATTTTTGATACTCCAATGGATGGTAGCCTTGTAATTATGGAAGGTAGTCTATTGTCGAGATTTTTGTTACTCCAATAGATGGTAGCCTTGTCATTATGGAAGGTAGTTTGTCGTTGAGATTTCTGTTACTCCAATGGATTGTAGGCTTGTCATTATTGAAGGTAGTTTGTTGTTCGAATTTTTGTTACTCCAATGGATGGTAGCCTTGTAATTATGGAAGGTAGTCTTTTGTCGAGATTTTTGTTACTCCAAGGGATGGTAGCCTTGTCATTATTGAAGGTATTCTGTTGTCGATATCTCTGTTACTCCAATGGATGATAGCCTTGTCATTATGCAAGGTAGTCTGTTGTTAAGATTTTTGTTACTCCAATGGATGGTAGCCTTTTCATTATAGAAGGTAGTCAATTTTCGAGATTTTTGTTATTCCAATGGATGGTAGCCTTGTCATTATGGAAGGTGGTCGGTCGTTGAGATTTTTGTTACTCCAATGGATGGTAGGCTTGTCAATATGGAAGGTAGACTGTTGTTCAGATTTTTGTTACTCCAATGGATGATAGCCTTTTCATTATGGAAGGTAGTCTATTGTCGAAAATATTTTTATTCCATTGGATGGTAGCCTTGTAATTTTGGAAGGTAGTCTATTGTCGAGATTTTTGTTATTCCAATGGATGGTAACCTTGTCATTATGAAAGGTAGTCTTTTGTAGAGATTTTTATTTCTCCAATGGATGGTAGGCTTGTCACTATTGAAGGTAGTCTGTTGTCGATATCTCTGTTACTCCAACGTATGATAGCCTTGTCATTATGCAAGGTAGTCTGTTATTCAGATTTTTGTTACTCCAATGGATGGTAGCGTTGTCATTATGGATGGTATTCTATTGTCGAGATTCTTGTTATTCCAATGGATAGTAGCCATGTCATTATGGAAGGTAGTCGGTCGTTGAGATTTCTGTTACTCAAATGGATGGTAGCCTTGTCATTAAGAAAGGTAGTCTATTGTTCATATTTTTGTTACTTCAATGGATGATAGCCTTGTCATTATGGAACGTACTCTATTTTCGAGATTTTGGTGTTTCCAATGGATGGTAGCCTTTTCATTATGGAAGGTAGTCTGTTGACGAGATTTTTGATACTCCAATGGATGGTAGCCTTGTAATTATGGAAGGTAGTCTATTGTCGAGATTTTTGTTACTCCAATAGATGGTAGCCTTGTCATTATGGAAGGTAGTTTGTCGTTGAGATTTCTGTTACTCCAATGGATTGTAGGTGTGTCATTATTGAAGGTAGTCTGTTGTTCAAATTTTTGTTACTCTAATGGATGGTAGCCTTGTAATTATGGAAGGTAGTCTTTTGTCGAGATTTTTGTTACTCCAAGGGATGGTAGCCTTGTCATTATTGAAGGTATTCTGTTGTCGATATCTCTGTTACTCCAACGGATGATAGCCTTGTCATTATGCCAGGTAGTCTGTTGTTAAGATTTTTGTTACTCCAATGGATGGTAGCCTTTTCATTATGGAAGGTAGTCAATTTTCGAGATTTTTGTTATTCCAATGGATGGTAGCCTTGTCATTATGGAAAGTAGTCGGTTATTGAGATTTCTGTGACTCCAATGGATGGTAGCCTTATCATTCTGGAAGGTAGTCTGTTGTTCATATTTTTGTTACTCCAATGGATGATAGCCTTGTTATTATGGAAGGTTCTCTTTTATCGAGATTTTATTTATTCCAATGGATGGTAGCCTTGTCATTATGGGAGGTAGTCTGTTGTCGAGATTTTTGATACTCCAATGGATGGTAGCCTTGTAATTATGGAAAGTAGTCCGTTGTCGAGATTTTTGTTATTCCAATGGATGGTAGCCTTTTCATTATGGTAGGTAGTTTTCTTTGAGATTTCTGTTACTTCAATGGATGGTAGCCTTGTCATTATGGAAGGTAGTCTGTTGTTCAAATTTTTGTTACTCCAATGGATGATAGCCTTGTCATTATGGAAGGTAGTCTGTTGTCGAGATGTTTGTTACCCCAATGGATATACCCTTGTCATTATGGAAGGTAGTCTATTGTCGATATTTATGTTACTCCAATGAATGATAGCCTTGTAATTATGGAAGGTAGTCGGTCGTTAAGATTTCTGTTACTCAAATGGATGGTAGCCTTGTCATTATGAAAGGTAGTCTATTGTTCATATTTTTGTTACTTCAATGGATGATAGCCTTGTCATTATGGAACGTACTCTATTTTCGAGATTTTGGTTTTTCCAATGGATGGTAGCCTTTTCATTATGGAAGGTAGTCTGTTGACGAGATTTTTGATACTCCAATGGATGGTAGCCTTGTAATTATGGAAGGTAGTCTATTGTCGAGATTTTTGTTACTCCAATAGATGGTAGCCTTGTCATTATGGAAGGTAGTTTGTCGTTGAGATTTCTGTTACTCCAATGGATTGTAGGCTTGTCATTATTGAAGGTAGTCTGTTGTTCAAATTTTTGTTACTCCAATGGATGGTAGCCTTGTAATTATGGAAGGTAGTCTTTTGTCGAGATTTTTGTTACTCCAAGGGATGGTAGCCTTGTCATTATTGAAGGTATTATGTTGTCGATATCTCTGTTACTCCAATGGATGATAGCCTTGACATTATGCAAGGTAGTCTGTTGTTAAGATTTTTGTTACTCCAATGGATGGTAGCCTTTTCATTATGGAAGGTAGTCAATTTTCGAGATTTTTGTTATTCCAATGGATGGTAGCCTTGTCATTATGGAAAGTAGTCGGTTATTGAGATTTCTGTGACTCCAATGGATGGTAGCCTTATCATTATGGAAGGTAGTCTGTTGTTCATATTTTTGTTACTCCAATGGATGATAGCCTTGTTATTATGGAAGGTTCTCTATTATCGAGATTTTATTTATTCCAATGGATGGTAGCCTTGTCATTATGGGAGGTAGTCTGTTGTCGAGATTTTTGATACTCCAATGGATGGTAGCCTTGTAATTATGGAAAGTAGTCTGTTGTCGAGATTTTTGTTATTCCAATGGATGGTAGCCTTTTCATTATGGTAGGTAGTTTTCTTTGAGATTTTTGTTACTTCAATGGATGGTAGCCTTGTCATTATGGAAGGTAGTCTGTTGTTCAAATTTTTATTACTCCAATGGATGATAGCCTTGTCATTATAGAAGGTAGTCTGTTGTCGAGATGTTTGTTACCCCAATGGATATACCCTTGTCATTATGGAAGGTAGTTTATTGTCGATATTTATGTTACTCCAATGAATGATAGCCTTGTAATTATGGAAGGTAGTCTGTCATTGAGATTTCTGTTACTCCAATGGATTGTAGCCATGTCATTATGGAAGGGAGTCCGTTGTCGATATTTTTGTTATTCCAAAGGATTGTAGCCTGGTCATTATGGAAGGTAGTTTGTTGTTCATATTTTTTATACTCCAATGGATGATACCCTTGTCATTATTGAAGGTACTCTATTGTCGAGATTTTGGTTATTCCAATGGATGGTAGCCTTGTCATTATGAGAGGTAGTCTGTTATCGAGATTTTTGATACTCCAATGGATGGTAGCCTTGTAATTATGGAAGGTAGTCTGTTGTCTAGATTTTTTTTATTCCAATGGATGGTTGCCTTGTCATTATGGTAGGTAGTTGTCTTTGAGATTTCTGTTACTTCAATGGATGGTAGCCTTGTCTTTATGGAAGGTAGTCTGTTGTTCAGATTTTTGTTACTCTAATGGATGATAGCCTTGTCATTATGGAAGGTAGTCTGTTGTCGACATTTTTGTTACCCCAATGGATATAGCCTTGTCATTATGGAAGGTAGTCTGTTGTCGATATTTCTATTACTCCAATGAATGATAGCCTTGTAATTATGGAAGGTAGTCTGTCGTTAAAATTTCTGTTACTCCAATGGATTGTAGCCTTGTCATTATAGAAGGGAGTTTGTTGTCGAGATTTTTGTTATTCCAATGGATTGTAGCCTTGTCATTATGGAAGGTAGTCTGTTGTTCATATTTTTGTTACTCCAATGGATGATAGCCTTGTCATTATAGAAGGTAGTCTATTGTCGAGATTTTTGTTATTCCAATGTATGGTAGCCTTGCCATTATGGAAGGTAGTCGGTCGTTGATATTTCTATTACTCCAATGGATGGTAGCCTTGTCATTATGGAAGGTAGTCTATTGTTCAGATTTTTGTTACTCCAAAGGATGATAGCCTTGTCATTATGGAAGGTAGTCTGTTGTCGAGATTTTTGATACTCCAATGGGTGGTAGCCTTGTAATTTTGGAAGGTAGTCTGTTGTCGAGATTTTTGTTACTCCAATGGATGGTAGCCTTGTCATTATGGAAGGTAGTCTGTCGTTGAGATTTCTGTTACTCCAATGGATTGTAGCCTTGTCATTATGGAAGGTACTCTATTATCGAGATTTTGGTTATTCCAATGGATGGTGGCCTTGTCATTATCGGAGGTAGTCTATTGTCGAGATTTTTGATACTCAAATGGATGGTAGCCTTGTAATTATGGAAGGTAGTTTGTTGTCGAGATGTTTGTTATTCCATGGATGGTAGCCTTGTCATTATGGAAGGTAATCGGTCGTTGAGATTTCTGTTACTCCAATGGATGGTAGCCTTGCCATTATGGAAGGTATTTTTCTGTTCAGATTTTTGTTGCTCCAATGGATGATAGCCTTGTCATTATGGAAGGCTGTCGGTCGATGAGATTTTTATTACTCCAATGGATGGTAGCCTTGTCATTATGGAAGGTAGTCTGTTGTTCAGATTTTTGTTATTCCAATGGATGGTAGCCTTGTCATTATGGAAGGTTGTCGGTCGTTGAGATTTCTGTTACTCCAATGGATGGTAGCCTTGTCAATATGGAAGCTAGTCTGTTGTTCAGATTTTTGTAACTCCAATGAATGATAGCCTTGTCATTATGGAAGGTAGTCAGTCTTTGAGATTTCTGTTACTCCAAGGGATGGTAGCCTTGTCATTATGGAAGGTAGTCTGTTGTTCAGATTTTTGTTACTCCAATGGATGGTAGCCTTGTCATTATGGAAGGTTGTCTGTTGTCGAGATTTTTGATAATACAATGGGTGGTAGCCTTATAATTATGGAAGGTAGTCTGTTGTTGAGATTTCTGTTACTCCAATGGATGGTAGCCATGTCATTATGGAAGGAAGTCTGTCGTTGAGATTTTTGTTACTCCAATGGATTGTAGCCTTGTCATTATGGAAGGTACTCTATTGTCGAGATTTTGGTTATTCCAATGGATGGTAGCCTTGTCATTATGGGAGGTAGTATGTTGTCGAGATTTTTGATACTCCAATGGATGGTAGCCTTGTAATTATAGAAGGTAGTCTGTTGTCAAGATTTTTCTTATTTCAATGGATGGTAGCCTTGTCATTATGGAAGGTAGTTGTCTTTGTGATTTCTCTTACTTCAATGGATGGTAGCCTTGTCATTATGGAAGGTAGTCTGTTGTTCAGATTTTTATTACTCCAATGGATGATAGCATTGTCATTATGGAAGGTAGTCTTTTGTCGAGTTGTTTGTTACCCCAATGGATATAGCCTAGTCATTATGGAAGGTAGTTTGTTGGCGATGTTTCTGTTACTCCAATGAATGGTAGCCTTGTCATTATGGAATGTAGTCTGTCGTTAAGATTTATGTTACTCCAATGGATTGTAGCCTTGTCATTATGGAAGGGAGTCTATTGTCGAGATTTTTGTTATTCCAATGGATTGTAGCCTTGTCATTATGGAAGGTAGTCTGTTGTTCATATTTTTGTTACTCCAATGGATGATATCCTTGTCATTATAAAAGGTAGTCTATTGTCGAGATTTTTGTTATTCCAATGGATGGTAGCCTTGTCATTATGGAAGGTAGTCTGTTGTTCAGATTTTAGTTACTCCAATAGATGATATCCTTGTCATTATGGAATGTAGTCTATTGTCGAGATTTTTGATACTCCAATGGGTGGTAGCCTTGTAATTATGGAAGGTAGTCTGTTGTTGAGATTTTTGTTACTCCAATGGATGGTAGCCTTGTCATTATGGAAGGTAGTCTATCATTGAGATTTCTGTTACTCCAATGGATTGTAGCCTTGTCATTATGGAATGTACTTTATTGTAGAGATTTTGGTTATTCCAATGGATGGTAGCCTTTTCATTATGGGAGGTAGTCTGTTGTCGAGATTTTTGATACTCCAATGGATGGTAGCCTTGTAATTATGGAAGGTAGTCTATTGTCAAGATTTTTGTTATTCCAATGGATGGTAGCCTTGTCATTATGGAAGGTAGTTGTCTTTGAGATTTCTGTTACTTCAATGGATGGTAGCCTTGTCATTATGGAAGGTAGTCTGTTGTTCAGATTTTTGTTACTCCAATGGATATAGCCATGTCATTATGGAAGGTAGTCTGTTGTTGATATTTCTGTTACTCCAATGAATGGTAGCCTTGTCATTATGGAAGGTAGTTTGTCGTTGACATTTCAGTTACTCCAATGGATTGTATCCTTGTCATTATGGAAGGGAGTCTGTTGTCGAGATTTGTGTTATTCCAATTGATTGTAGCCTTGTCATTATGGAAGGTAGTATGTTGTTCATATTGTTGTTACTCCAATGGATGATAGCATTTTCGTAATAGAAGTTAGTCTATTGACAAGATTTTTTTTATTCCAATGGATGGTAGCCTTGTCATTATGGAAGGTAGTCGGTCGTTGAGATTTTAGTTACTCCAATGGATGGTAGCCTTGTCAATATGGAAGGTAGTCTGTTGTTCAGATTTTTGTTACTCCAATGGATGATGGCCTTGTCATTATGCAAAGGTAGTCTGTTGTCGAAAATAATTTTATTCCATTGGATGTTAGCCTTGTAATTTTGGAAGGTAGTCTATTGTCGAGATTTTTTTATTCCAATGGATAGTAACCTTGTCATTATGGAAGGTAGTCTTTTGTAGATATTTTTATTACTCCAATGGATGGTAGCCTTGTCACTATTGAAGGTAGTCTGTTGTCGATATCTCTGTTACTCCAACGGATGATAACCTTGTCATTATGCAAGGTAGTCTGTTGTTCAGATTTTTGTTACTCCAATGGATGGTAGTGTTGTCATTATGGATGGTATTCTATTGTCGAGATTCTTGTTATTCCAATGGATGGTAGCCTTGTCATTATGGAAGGTAGTCGGTCATTCAGATTTCTGTTACTCAAATGGATGGTAGCCTTGTCATTATGAAAGGTAGTCTATTGTTCATATTTTTGTTACTTCAATGGATGATAGCCTTGTCATTATGGAACGTACTCTATTGTCGAGATTTTGGTTTTTCCAATGGATGGTAGCCTTTTCATTATGGAAGGTAGTATGTTGACGAGATTTTTTATACTCCAATGGATGGTATCCTTGTAATTATGGAAGGTAGTCTATTGTCGATATTTTTGTTACTCCAATAGATGGTAACCTTGTCATTATGGAAGGTAGTTTGTTGTTGAGATTTCTGTTACTCCAATGGATTGTAGGCTTGTCATTATGGAAGGTAGTTTGTTGTTCAAATTTTTGTTACTCCAATGGATGGTAGCCTTGTAATTACGGAAGGTATTCTTTTGTCGAGATTTTTGTTACTCCAAGGGATGGTAGCCTTGTCATTATTGAAGGTAGTCTGTTGTCGATATCTCTATTACTCCAATGGATGATAGCATCGTCATTATGCAAGGTAGTCTGTTGTTCAAATTTTTGTTACTCCAACGGATGATAGCCTTGTCATTATGGAAGGTTCTCTATTGTCGAGATTTTATTTATTCCAATGGATGGTAGCCTTGTTATTATGGGAGGTAGTCTGTTGTCGAGATTTTTGATAATCCAATGGATGGTAGCCTTGTAATTATGGAAGGTAGTCTGTTGTCGAGATTTTTGTTATTCCAATGGATGGTAGCCTTTTTATTATGGTAGGTAGTTGTCTTTGAGATTTCTGTTACTTTAATGGATGGTAGCCTTGTCATTATGGAAGGTAGTCTGTTGTTCATATTTTTGTTACTCCAATGGATAATAGCCTTGTCATTATGGAAGGTAGTCTGTTGTCGAGATGTTTATTACCCCAATGGATATACCATTGTCATTATGGAAGGTAGTCTGTTGTCGATATTTCTGTTACTCCAATGAATGATAGCCTTGTAATTATGGAAGGTAGTCTGTCATTGAGATTTCTGTTACTCCAATGGATTTTAGCCTTGTCATTATGGAAGGGAGTCTGTTGTCGAGATTTTTGTTATTCCAAAGGATTATAGCCTTGTCATTATGGAAGGTAGTTTGTTGTTCATATTTTTGATACTCCAATGGATGATAGCCTTGTCATTGTTGAAGGTAGTCTATTGTCGAGAGTTTTGTTATTCCAATGGATGGTAGCCTTGTCATTATGGAAGGTAGTATGTTGTTCAGATTTTGGTTACTCTAAAGGATGATAGCCTTGTCATTATGGAAGGTAGTCTGTTGTCGAGATTTTTGATACTCCAATGGGTGGTAGACTTTTAATTTTGGAAGGTAGTCTGTTGTTGAGATTTTTACTACTCCAATGGATGGTAGCCTTGTCATTATTGAAGGTAGTTTGTTGTCGATATCTCTGTTACTCCAATGGATGATAGCCTTGTCATTATGCAAGGTAGTCTGTTGTTAAGATTTTTGTTACTCCAATGGACGGTAGCCTTTTCATTATGGAAGGTAGTCAATTGTCGAGATTTTTGTTATTCCAATGGATGGTAGCCTTTTCATTATGGAAAGTAGTCGGTTGTTGAGATTTTTGTTACTCCAATGGATGGTAGCCTTGTCATTATGGAAGGTAGTCTGTTGTTCAGATTTTTGTTACTCCAATGGATGATACCCTTGTCATTATGGAAGGTACTCTATTGTCGAGATTTTGGTTATTCCAATGGATGGTAGCCTTGTCATTATGTGAGGTAGTCTATTGTCGAGATTTTTGATACTCCAATGGATGGTAGCCTTGTAATTATGGAAGGTAGTCTATTGTCGAGATTTTTGTTATTCCAATGGATGGTAGCCTTGTCATTATGGTAGGTAGTTGTCTTTGAGATTTCTGTTACTTCAATGGATGGTCGCCTTGTCATTATGGAAGGTAGTCTGTTGTTCAGATTTTTGTTACTCCAATGGATGATAGCCTTGTCATGATGGAAGGTAGTCTGTTGTTGACATGTTTGTTTCCCCAAAGAATGATAGCCTTGTAACTATGGAAGGTAGTCTGTCGTTGAGATTTTTGTTACTCCAATGGATGATAGCCTTGTCATTATAGAAGGTAGTCTATTATCGAGATTTTTGTTATTCCAATGTATGGTAGCCTTGTCATTATGGAAGGTAGTCGGTCGTTGATATTTCTGTTACTCCAATGGATGGTAGCCTTGTCATTACGGAAGGTAGTTTGTTGTTCAGATTTTTGTTACTCCAAAGGATGATAGCCTTGTCATTATGGAAGGTAGTCTGTTGTCAAGATTTTTGAAACTCCAATGGGTGGTAGCCTTGTAATTTTGGAAGGTAGTCTGTTGTCGAGATTTTTGTTACTCCAATGGATGGTAGCCTTGTCATTATGGAAGGTAGTCTGTCATTGAGATTTCTGTTACTCCAATGGATTGTAGCCTTGTCATTATGGAAGGTACTCTATTATCGAGATTTTGGTTATTCTAATGGATGGTAGCCTTGTCATTATCGGAGGTAGTCTGTTGACGAGATTTTTGATACTCAAATGGATGGTAGCATTGTAATTATGGAAGGTAGTCGGTTGTCGAGATGTTTGTTATTCCAATGGATGGTAGCCTTGTTATTATGGAATGTAATCGGTCGTTGAGATTTCTGTTACTCCAATGGATGGTAGCCTTGCCATTATGGAAGGTATTATGTTGTTCAGATTTTTGTTACTCCAATGGATGATAGAGTTTTCATTATGGAAGGTAGTCGGTCATTGAGATTTCTGTTACTCCAATGGGTGGTAGCCTTATCATTATGGAAGGTAGTCTGTTGTTCAGATTTTTGTTACTCCAATAGATGATAGCCTTGTCATTATGGAAGGTAGTCTGTTGTCGATATTTTTGATATTCCAATGGGTGGTAGCCTTATAATTATGGAAGGTAGTCTGTTGTTGAGATTTTTGTTACTACAATGGATGGTAGCCTTGTCATTATGGAAGGTAGTTTGTCGTTGATATTTCTGTTACTCCAATTGATTGTAGCCTTGTCATTATGGAAGGTAGTCTTGTCATTATGGGAGGTAGTCTGTTGTCGATATTATTGATACTCCAATGGATGGTAGCCTTGTAATTATGGAAGGTAGTCTTTGTCAAGATTTTTGTTATTTCAATGGATGGTAGCCTTGTCATTATGGAAGGTAGTTTGTCTTTGAGATTTCTCTTACTTCAATGGATGGTAGCCTTGTCATTATGGAAGGTAGTCTGTTGTTCAGATTTTTATTACTCCAATGGATAATAGCCTTGTAATTATGGAAGGCAGTCATTTGTCGAGATTTTTGTTACTCCAAGGGATGGTAGCCTTGTCATTATACAAGGTAGTCTGTTGTTTAGATTTTTGTTACTCCAATGGATGGTAGCCTATTCATTATGGAAGGTAGTCAATTGTCGAGATTTTTGTTATTCCAATGGATGGTAGCCTTGTCATTATGGAAGGTAGTATGTTGTCCAAAATTTTGTTACTCTAATGGATGATAGCCTTGTCATTATGGAAGGTACTCTATTGTCGAGATTTTGGTTATTCCAATGGATGGTAGCCTTGTCATTATGGGAGGTAGTTTGTTTTCGAGATTTTTCATACTCCAATGAATGGTAGCCTTGTAATTATGGAAGGTAGTCTGTTGTCGAGATTTTTGTTATTCCAATGGATGGTAGCCTTGTCATTATGGAAGGTAGTTGTCTTTGAGATTTCTGTTACTTTAATGGATGGTAGCCTTGTCATTATGAAAGGTAGTCTGTTGTTCATATTTTTGTTACTGCAATGGATGATAGCCTTGTCATTATAGAAGGTATTCTATTGTCGAGATTTTTTTTATTCCAATGGATGGTAGCCTTGTAATTTTGGAAGGTAGTCGGTCGTTGAGATTTCTGTTATTCCAATGGATGGTAGCCTTGTCATTATGGAAGGTAGTCTGTTGTTCAGATTTTTTTTACTCCAATGGATGATAGCCTTGTCATTATGTAAGGTAGTCTGTTGTCGAGATTTTTGATACTCCAATGGGTGGTAGCCTTGTAATTATGGAAGGAAGTCTGTTGTCGAGATTTTTGTTACTCCAATGGATGGTAGCCTTGTCATAATGGAAGGTAGTCTGTCGTTGAGATTTTTGTTACCCCAATGGATTGTAGCCTTGTCATTATGGAAGGTAGTCTGTTGTTCACATTTTTGTTACTCCAATGGATGGTAACCTTGTAATTATGGAAGGTAGTCATTTGTCGAGATTTTTGTTACTCCAAAGGATGTTAGCCTATTCATTATTGAAGGTAGTCTGTTGTCGATATCTCTGTTACTCCAATGGATGATACCCTTGTCATTATGCAAGCTAGTTTGTTGATAAGATTTTTGTTACTCCAATGGATGGTAGCCTTTTCATTATGGAAGGTAGACAATTGTCGAAATTTTTGTTACTCCAATGGATCGTAGCCTTGTCATTATGGAAAGTAGTCTGTCGTTGAGATTTTTGTTACTCCAATGGATGGTAGCATTGTCATTATGGAAGGTAGTATGTTGTCCAAATTTTTGTTACTCCAATGGATGATAGCCTTGTAATTATGGAAGGTAGTCTGTTGTCGAGATTTTTGTTATTCCAATGGATGGTAGCCTTGTCATTATGGAAGGTAGTTGTCTTTGAGATTTCTGTTACTTCAATGGATGGTAGCCTTGTCATTATGGAAGGTAGTCTGTTGTTCAGATTTTTGTTACTCCAATGGATGATAGCCTTGCCTTTATAGAAGGTAGTATGTTGTCGAGATGTCTGTTACCCCAATGGATATAGCCTTGTCATTATAGAAGGTAGTTTGTTGTCGATATTTTAAATACTCCAATGAATGGTAGCCTTGTCATTATGGAAGGTAGTCTGTCGTTGAGATTTATGTTTCTCCAATGGATTGTAGCCTTGTCATTATGGAAGGGAGTCTGTTGTCGAGATTTTTGTTATTCCAATGGATTGTAGCCTTGTCATTATGGAAGGTAGTCCGTTGTTCATATTTTTGTTTCTCCAACGGATGATAGCCTTGTCATTATAGAAGGTAGTCTATTGTCGAGATTTTTGTTATTCCAATGGATGGTTGCCTTGTCATTATGGAAGGTAGTCTGTTGTTCAGATTTTTGTTACTCCAATGGATGATATCCTTGTCATTATGGAATGTAGTCTATTGCCGAGATTTTTGATACTCCAATGGGTGGTAGCCTTGTAATTATGGAAGGTAGTTTGTTGTTGAGATTTTTGTTACTCCAATGGATGGTAGCCTTGTCATTATGGAAGGTAGTCTGTCGTTGAGATTTCTGTTACTCCAACGGATTATAGCCTTGTCATTATGGAAGGTAATTTATTGTCGAGATTTTGGTTATTCCAATGGATGGTAGCCTTGTCATTATGGGAGGTAGTCTATTGTCGAGATTTTTTATACTCCAATGGATGATAGCCTTGTCATTATAGAAGGTAGCCTATTGTCGAGATTTTTGTTATCCCAATGGATGGTAGCCTTGTCATTATGGAAGGTAGTCGGTTGTCAAGATTTTTGATACTCCAATGGATGGTAGCCTTGTAATTATGGAAGGTAGTCTGTTGTCGAGATTTTTGTTATTCCAATGGATGGTAGCCTTGTCATTATGGTTGGTAGTTGTCTTTGAGATTTCTGTTACTTCAATGGATGGTAGCCTTGTCATTATGGAAGGTAGTCTGTTGTTCAGATTTTTGTTACTCCAATGGATGATAGCCTTGTCATTATGGAAGGTAGTTTGTTGTTGAAATGTTTGTTTCCCCAATGAATGATAGCCTTGTAACTATGGAAGGTAGTCTATCGTTGAGATTTTTGTTACTCCAATGGATGATAGCCTTGTCATTATAGAAGGTAGTCTATTGTCGAGATTTTTGTTATTCCAATGTATGGTAGCCTTGTCATTACGGAAGGTAGTCGGTCGTTGATATTTCTTTTACTCCAATGGATGGTAGCCTTGTCATTATGGAAGGTAGTTTGTTGTTCAGATTTTTGTTACTCCAAAGGATGATAGCCTTGTCATTATGGAAGGTAGTCTGTTGTCAAGATTTTTGAAACTCTAATGGGTGGTAGCCTTGTAATTTTGGAAGGTAGTCTGTTGTCGAGATTTTTGTTACTCCAATGCATCGTAGCCTTGTCATTATGGAAGGTAGTCTGTCATTGAGATTTCTGTTACTCCAATGGATTGTAGCCTTGTCATTATGAAAGGTACTCTATTATCGAGATTTTGGTTATTCCAATGGATGGTAGCCTTGTCATTATCGGAGGTAGTCTGTTGACAGGATTTTTGATACTCAAATGGATGGTAGCATTGTAATTATGGAAGGTAGTCGGTTGTCGAGATGTTTGTTATTCCAATGGATGGTAGCCTTGTCGTTATGGAATGTAACCGGTCGTTGAGATTTCTGTTACTCCAATGGATGGTAGCCTTGCCATTATGGAAGGTATTATGTTGTTCAGATTTTTGTTACTCCAATGGATGATAGAGTTGTCATTATGGAAGGTAGTCGGTCATTGAGATTTCTGTTACTCCAATGGGTGGTAGCCTTATCATTATGGAAGGTTGTCGGTCGCTGAGATTTCTGTTACTTCAATGGATGGTAGCCTTGTCAATATGGAAGGTAGTTTGTTGTTCAGATTTTTGTTACTCCAATAGATGATAGCCTTGTCATTATGGAAGGTTGTCTGTTGTCGAGATTTTTGATACTCCAATGGGTGGTAGCCTTATAATTATGGAAGGTAGTCTGTTGTTGAGATTTTTGTTACTACAATGGATGGTAGCCTTGTCATTATGGAAGGTAGTTTGTCGTTGAGATTTCTGTTACTCCAATTGATTGTAGCCTTGTCATTATGGAAGGTAGCCTTGTAATTATGGAAGGAAGACTGTTGTCGAGATTTTTGTTACTCCAATGGATGGTAGCCTTGTCATTATGGAAGGTAGTCTGTCATTGAGATTTCTGTTACTCCAATGGATTGTAGCCTTGTCATTATGGAAGGTAGTCTGTTGTTCAAATTTTTGTTACTCCAATGGATGGTAGCCTTGTAATTATGGTAGGTAGTCATTTGTCGAGATTTTTGTTACTCCAAGGGATGGTAGCCTTGTCATTATTGAAGGTAGTATGTTGTCGATATCTCTGTTACTTCAATAGATGGTAGCCTTGTCATTATGCAAGGTAGTCTGTTGTTAAGATTTTTGTTACTCCAATGGATGGTAGCCTTTTCATTATGGAAGGTAGTCAATTGTCGAGATTTTTATTATTCCAATGGATGGTAGCCTTATCATTATGGAAGGTAGTATGTTGTCCAAATTTTTGTTACTCCAATGGATGATAGCCTTGTCATATGGGAAGGTACTCTATTGTCGAGATTTTGGTTATTCCAATGGATGGTAGCCTTGTCATTATGGGAGGTAGGCTGTTGTCGAGATTATTGATACTCCAATGGATGGTAGCCTTGTAATTATGGAAGGTAGTCTGTTGTCGAGATTTTTCTTATTCCAATGGATGGTAACCTTGTCATTATGGAAGGTAGTTGTCTTTGATATTTTTGTTTCTTTAATGGATGGTAGCCTTGTCATTATGAAAGGTAGTCTGTTATTCAGATTTTTATTACTCCAATGGATGGTAGCCTTGTCATTATTGAAGGTAGTCTATTGTTGATATTTCTGTTACTCCAATGAATGGATGCGTTGTCATTATGGAAGGTAGTATGTCGTTGAGATTTTTGTTACTCCAATGGGATGTAGCCTTGTCATTATGGAAGGGAGTGTGTTGTCGAGATTTGTGTTATTACAATGGATTGTAGCCTTTTCATTATGGAAGGTAGTCTGTTGTTCATATTTTTATTACTCCAATGGATGATAGCCTTGTCATTATGGAAGGTAGTCTGTTGTCGAGATTTTTGATACTCCAATGGGTGGTAGCCTTTTAATTTTGGAAGGTAGTCGGTCGTTGAGATTTCTGTTACTCCAATGGATGGTAGCCTTGTCATTATGGAAGGTAGTCTGTTATTCAGTTTTTTGTTACTCCAATGGATGTTAGCCTTGTCATTATGGAAGGTAGTCTGTTGTCGAGATTTTTGATACTCCAATGGGTGGTAGCCTTGTAATTATGGAAGGGAGTTTGTTGTCGAGATTTTTGTTACTCCAATGGATTGTAGCCTTGTCATTATGGAAGGTAGTCTGTTGTTCAAATTTTTGTTACTCCAATGGATGGTAACCTTGTAATTATGGAAGGTAGTTATTTGTCGAGATTTTTGTTACTCCAGAGGATGGTAGCCTTGTCATTATTGAAGGGAGTCTGTTGTTGATATCTCTGTTACTCCAATGGATGATAGCCTTGTCGTTATGCAAGGTAGTCTGTTGTTAATATTATTGTTACTCCAATGGATGGTAGCCTTATCATTATGGAAGGTAGTATGTTGTACAAATTTTTGTTACTCCAATGGATGATAGCCTTGTCATTATGGAAGGTACTCTATTTTCGAGATTTTGGTTATTCCAATGGATGGTAGCCTTGTCATTATGGGTGGTAGTCTGCTTTCGAGATTTTTCATACTCCAATGGATGGTAGCCTTGTAATTATGGAAGGTAGTCTGTTGTCGAGATTTTTGTTATTCCAATGGTTGGTAGCCTTGTCATTATGGAAGGTAGTTGTCTTTTAGATTTATGTTACTTTTTTGGATGGTAGCCTTGTCATTATGAAAGGTAGTCTGTTGTTTAGATTTTTGTTACTCCAATGGATGATAGCCTTGTCATTATGGAAGGTAGTCTGTTGTCGAGATGTTTGTTACCCCAAAGGATATAGCCTTGTCATTATGGAAGGTAGTCTGTTGTCGATATTTCTGTTACTCCAATGAATGAAAGCCTTGTCATTATGGAAGGAAGTCTGTTGTTGAGATTTCTGTTACTCCAATGGGATGTAGCCTTTTCATTATGGAAGGGAGTCTGTTGTCGAGATTTTTGTTATTCTAATGGATTGTAGCCTTGTCATTATGGATGATAGTCTGTTGTTCATATTTTTGTTACTCCAATGGATGATAGCCTTGTCATTATGGAAGGTAGTCATTTGTCGAGATTTTTGTTACTCCAAAGGATAGTAGCCTTTTCATTATTAAAGGTAGTCTGTTGTCGATATCTCTGTTACTCCAATGGATGATAGCCTTGTCATTATGCAAGGTAGTTTGTTGTTAAGATTTTTGTTACTCCAATGGATGGTAGCCTTTTCATTATGGAAGGTAGACAATTGTCGAAATTTTTGTTACTCCAATGGATCGTAGCCTTGTCATTATGGAAAGTAGTCGGTCGTTGAGATTTTTGTTACTCCAATGGATGGTAGCCTTGTCATTATGGAAGGTAGTATGTTGTCCAAATTTTTGTTACTCCAATGGATGATAGCCTTGTAATTATGGAAGGTAGTCTGTTGTCGAGATTTTTGTTATTCCAATGGATGGTAGCCTTGTAATTATGGAAGGTAGTTGTCTTTGAGATTTCTGTTACTTCAATGGATGGTAGCCTTGTAATTATGGAAGGTAGTCTGTTGTTCAGATTTTTGTTACTCCAATGGATGATAGCCTTGTCATTATGGAAGGTAGTCTGTTGTCGAGATGTCTGTTACCCCAATGGATATAGCCTTGTCATTATGGAAGGTAGTCTGTTGTCGATATTTTTGTTACTCAAATGAATGGTAGCCTTGTCATTATGGAAGGTAGTCTGTCGTTGAGATTTATGTTACTCCAATGGATTGTAGCCTTCTCATTATGGAAGGGAGTCTGTTGTCGAGATTTTTGTTATTCCAATGGATTGTAGCCTTGTCATTATGGAAGGTAGTCTGTTGTCGATATCTCTGTTACTCCAACGAACGATAGCCTTGTCATTATAGAAGGTAGTCTATTGTCGAGATTTTTGTTATTCCAATGGATGGTAGCCTTGTCATTATGGAAGGTAGTCTGTTGTTCAGATTTTTGTTACTCCAATGGATGATATCCTTGTCATTATGGAATGTAGTCTATTGTCGAGATTTTTGATACTCCAATGGGTGGTAGCCTTGTAATTATGGAAGGTAGTCTGTTGTTGAGATTTTTGTTACTCCAATGGATGGTAGCCTTGTCATTATGGAAGGTAGTTTGTCGTTGAGATTTCTGTTACTCCAATAGATTATAGCCTTGTCATTATGGAAGGTAATTTATTATCGAGATTTTGGTTATTCCAATGGATGGTAGCCTTGTCATTATGGGAGGTAGTCTATTGTCGAGTTTTTTGATACTCCAATGGATGGTAGCCTTGTAACTATGGAAGGTAGTCTGTTGTCGAGATTTTTGTCATTATGGAAGGTAGTTGTCTTTGAGATTTTTGTTACTTCAATGGATGGTAGCCTTGTCATTATGGAAGGTAGTCTGTTGTTCATATTTTTGTTACTCCAATGAATATAGCCTTGTCATTATGGAAGGTAGTCTGTTGTTGATATTTCTATTACTCCAATGAATGGTAGCCTTGTCATTATGGAAGGTAGTTTGTCGTTGAGATTTCTGTGACTCCAATGGATTGTAGCCTTGTCATTATGGAAGGGAGTCTGTTGTCGAGATTTGTGTTATTCCAATGGATTGTAGCATTGTCATTATGGAAGGTAGTATGTTGTTCATATTTTTGTTACTCCAATGGATGGTAGCCTTGTAAATATGGAAGGTAGTCTATTGTCGATATCTCTGTTACTCCAATGGATGATAGACTTGTCATTATGCAAGGTAGTTTGTTGTTAAGATTTTTGTTATTCCAATTGATGGTAGCCTTTTTTTTATTATGAAAGGTAGTCAATTGTCGAGATTTTGGTTATTCCAATGGATGGTAGCCTTGTCATTATGGAAGGTAGTATGTTGTCCAAATTTTTGTTACTCCAATGGATGATAGCCTTGTCATTATGGAAGGTACTCTATTGTCGAGATTTTGGTTATTCCAATGGATGGTAGCCTTGTCATTATGGGAGGTAGTCTGCTGTCGAGATTTTTGATACTCCAATGGATGGTAGCCTTGTCATTATGGAAGGTAGTTGTCTTTGAGATTTTTGTTACTTTAATGGATGGTAGCCTTGTCATTATGAAAGGTAGTCTGTTGTTCAGATTTTTGTTACTCCAATGGATGGTAGCCTTGTCATTATGGGAGGTAGTCTGCTGTCGAGATTTTTGTTATTCCAATGGTCGGTAGCCTTGTCATTATGGAAGGTAGTTGTCTTTGAGATTTATGTTACTTTAATGGATGGTAGCCTTTTCATTATGAAAGATAGTCTGTTGTTCAGATTTTTGTTACTCCAATGGATGATAGCCTTGTCATTATGGAAGGTAGTCTGTTGTCGAGATGTTTGTTACCCCAATGTATATAACCATGTCATTAGGGAAGGTAGTTTGTTGTCGATATTTCTGTTACTCCAATGAATGGAAGCCTTGTCATTATGGAAGGTAGTATGTCGTTGAGATTTTTGTTACTCCAATGGGATGTAGCCTTATCATTATGGAAGGGAGTCTGTTGTCGAGATTTGTGTTATTCCAATGGATTATAGCCTTGTCATTATGGAAGGTAGTCTGTTGTTCATATTTTTGTTACTCCAATGGATGATAGCTTTGTCATTATAGAAGGTATTCTATTGTCAAGATTTTTGTTATTCCAATGGATGGTAGCCTTGTCATTATGGAAGGTAGTCTGTTGTCGATATCTCTGTTACTCCAATGGATGATAGCCTTGTCATTATGCAAGGTAGTCTGTTGTTAAGATTTTTGTTACTCCAATGGATGGTAGCCTTTTCATTATGGAAGGTAGTCAATTGTCGAGATTTTTGTTATTCCAATGGATGGTAGCCTTGTCATTATGGAAGGTAGTATGTTGTCCAAATTTTTGTTACTCCAATGGATGATAACCTTGTCGTTATGGAAGGTACTCTATTGTCGAGATTTTGGTTATTCCAATGGATGGTAGCCTTTTCATTATGGGAGGTAGTCTGCTGTCGAGATTTTTGATTCTCCAATGGATGGTAGCCTTGTAATTATGGAAGGTAGTCTGTTGTCGAGATTTTTGTTATTCCATTGGTCGGTAGCCTTGTCATTATGGAAGGTAGTTGTCTTTGAGATTTCTGTTACTACAATGGATGATAGCCTTGTCATTATGATAGGTAGTCTGTTGTTCAGATTTTTGTTACACCAATGGATGATAGCCCTGTCATTATGGAAGGTAGTCTGTTGTCGAGATTTCTGTTACTCCAATGAATGGAAGCCTTGTCATTATGGAAGGTAGTATGTCGTTGAGATTTTTGTTACTCCAATGGATGATAGCCTTGTCATTATAGAAGGTATTATATTGTCAAGATTTTTGTTATTCCAATGGATGGTAGCCTTGTCATTATGGATGGTAGTCGGTCGTTGAGATTTTTGTTACTCCAATGGATGATAGCCTTGTCATTATGGAAGGTAGTCTGTTGTCGAGATTTTTGATACTCTAATGGGTGGTAGCCTTGTAATTATGGAAGGAAGTTTGTTGTCGAGATTTTTGTTACTCCAATGGATGATAGCCTTGTCATTATGGAAGGTAGTATGTCGTTGAGATTTCTGTTACTCCAATGGATTGTAGCCTTGTCATTATGGAAGGTAGTTTGTTGTTCACATTTTTGTTACTCCAATGGATGGTAGCCTTGTAATTATGGAAGGAAGTCATATGTCGAGATTTTTGTTACTCCAAGGGATGGTAGCCTTGTCATTATTGAAGGTAGTCTGTTGTCGATATCTCTGTTACTCCAATGGATGATAGCCTTGTCATTATGCAAGGTAGTTTGTTGTTAAGATTTTTGTTACTCCAATGGATGGGAGCCTTTTCATTACGGAAGGTAGTCAATTGTCGAGATTTTTGTTATTCCAATGGATCGTAGCCTTGTCATTAAGGAAAGTAGTCGGTCGTTGAGATTTTTGTTACTCCAATGGACGGTAGCCTTGTCATTATGGAAGGTAGTATGTTGTCCAAATTTTTGTGACTCCAATGGATGATAGCCTTGTAATTATGGAAGGTAGTCTGTTGTCGAGATTTTTGTTATTCCATTGGTTGGTAGCCTTGTCATTATGGAAGGTAGTTGTCTTTGAGATTTTTGTTACTTTAATGGATGGTAGCCTTGTCATTATGATAGGTAGTCTGTTGTTCAGATTTTTGTTACTCCAATGGATGATAGCCTTGTCATTATGGAAGGTAGTCTGTTGTCGAGATTTTTGATACTCTAATGGGTGGTAGCCTTGTAATTATGGAAGGAAGTCTGTTGTCGAGATTTTTGTTACTCCAATGGATGGTAGCCTTGTCATTATGGAAGGTAGTATGTTGTTCACATTTTTGTTACTCCAAGGGATGGTAGCCTTGTAATTATGGAAGGAAGTCTGTTGTCGATATCTCTGTTACTCCAATGGATGATAGCCTTGTCATTATGCAAGGTAGTTTGTTGTTAAGATTTTTGTTACTCCAATGGATGGGAGCCTTTTCATTATGGAAGGTAGTCAATTGTCGAGATTTTTGTTATTCCAATGGATCGTAGCCTTGTCATTAAGGAAAGTAGTCGGTCGTTAAGATTTTTGTTACTCCAATGGATGGTAGCCTTGTCATTATCGAAGGTAGTATGTTGTACAAATTTTTGTTACTCTAATGGATGATAGCCTTGTAATTATGGAAGGTAGTCTGTTGTCGAGATTTTTATTATTCCAATGGATGGTAGCCTTGTCATTATGGAAGGTAGTTTGTTGTTCAGATTTTTGTTACTCCAATGGATGATAGCATTGTCATTATGGAAGGTAGTCTGTTGTCGAGATGTCTGTTACCCCAATGGATATAGCCTTATCATTATGGAAGGTAGTCAGTTGTCGATATTTCTGTTACTCCAATGAATGGTAGCCTTGTCATTGTGGAAGGTAGTATGTCGTTTAGATTTTTGTTACTCCAATGGGATGTAGCCTTATCATTATGGAAGGGAGTCTGTTGTCGAGATTTGTGTTATTCCAATGGATTGTAGCCTTGTCATTTTGGAAGGTAGTCTGTTGATCATATTTTTGTTACTCCAATGGATGATAGCCTTGTCATTATAGAAAGTATTCTATTGTCAAGATTTTTGTTATTCCAATGGATGGTAGCCTTGTCATTATGGAAGGTAGTTGGTCGTTGAGATTTCTGTTACTCCAATGGATGGTAGCCTTGTCATTATGGAAGGTAGTCTGTTGTTCAAATTTTTGTTACTCCAATGGATGATAGGCTTGTCATTATGGAAGGTAGTCTGTTGTCGAGATTTTTGATACTCCAATGGGTGGTAGCCTTGTAATTATGGAAGGAAGTATGTTTTCGAGATTTTTGTTACTCCAATGGATGGTAGCCTTGTCATTATGGAAGGTAGTATGTCGTTGAGATTTCTGTTACTCCAATGGATTGTAGCCTTGTCATTATGGAAGGTAGTCTGTTGTTCACATTTTTGTTACTCCAATTGATGGTAGCCTTGTAATTATGGAAGGTAGTCATTTGTCGAGATTTTTGTTACTCCAAGGGATGGTAGCCTTGTCATTATTGAAGGTAGTTTGTTGTCGATATCTCTGTTACTCCAATGGATGATAGCCTTGTCATTATTCAACGTAGTTTGTTGTTAAGATTTTTGTTACTCCAATGGATGGTAGCCTTTTCATTATGGAAGGTAGTCAATTGTCAAGATTTTTGTTATTCCAATGGATCGTAGCCTTGTCATTATGGAAAGTAGTCGGTGGTTGAGATTTTTGTTACTCCAATGGATGGTAGCCTTTTAAATATGGAAGGTAGTATGTTGTCCAAATTTTTGTTACTCCAATGGATGATAGCCTTATAATTGTGGAAGGTAGTCTGTTGTCGAGATTTTTGTTATTCCAATGGATGGTAGCCTTGTCATTATGGAAGGTAGTTGTCTTTGATATTTCTGTTACTTCAATGGATGGTAGCCTTGTCATTATGGAAGGTAGTCTGTTGTTCAGATTTTTGTTACTCCAATGGATGATATCCTTGTCATTATGGAAGGTAGTCTGTTGTCGAGATGTCTGTTACCCCAATGGATATAGCCTTGTCATTATGGAAGGTAGTTTGTTGTCGATATTTCTGTTACTCCAATGAATGGTAGCCTCGTCATTATGGAAGGTAGTCTGTCATTGAGATTTATGTTACTCCAATGGATTGTAGCCTTGTCATTATGGAAGGGAGTTTGTTGTCGAGATTTTTGTTATTCTAATGGATTGTAGCCTTGTCATTATGGAAGGTAGTTTGTTGTTCATATTTTTGCTACTCCAATGGATGATAGCCTTGTCATTACAGAAGGTAGTCTATTGTCGAGATTTTTGTTATTCCAATGGATGGTAGCCTTGTCATTATGGAAGGTAGTTTTTTGTTCAGATTTTTGTTAATCCAATGGATGATATCCTTGTCATTATGGAATGTAGTCTATTGTCGAGATTTTTGATACTACAATGGGTGGTGGCCTTGTAATTATGGAAGGTAGTATGTTGTTGAGATTTTTGTTACTCCAATGGATGATAGCCTTGTCATTATGAAAGGTAGTATGTCGTTGAGATTTTTGTTACTCCAATGGATTGTAGCCTTGTCATTATGGAAGGGAGTCTGTTGTCGAGATTTATGTTATTCCAATGGATTGTAGCCTTGTCATTATGGAAGGTAGTATGTTGTTCATATTTTTGTTACTCCAATGGATGATAGCATTGTCGTTAAAGAAGGTAGTCTATTGTTGAGATTTTTGTTATTTCAATGGATGGTAGCCTTGTCATTATGGAAAGTAGTCGGTCGTTAAGATTTCTGTTACTCCAATGGATGGTAGCCTTATCATTATGGAAGGTAGTCTGTTGTTCAGATTTTTGTTACTCCAATGGATGATAGCCTTGTCATTATGGAAGGTAGTCTGTCATTGAGATTTTTGTTACTCCAATGGATGATAGCCTTATAATTGTGGAAGGTAGTCTGTTGTCGAGATTTTTGTTATTCCAATGGATGGTAGCCTTGTCATTATAGAAGGTAGTTGTCTTTGATATTTCTGTTACTTCAATGGATGGTAGCCTTGTCATTATGGAAGGTAGTCTGTTGTTCAGATTTTTGTTACTCCAATGGATGATAGCCTTGTCATTATGGAAGGTAGTCTGTTGTCGAGATGTCTGTTACCCCAATGGATATAGCCTTGTCATTATGGAAGGTAGTTTGTTGTCCATATTTCTGTTACTCCAATGAATGGTAGCCTTGTCATTATGGAAGGTAGTCTGTCATTGAGATTTATGTTACTCCAATGGCTTGTAGCCTTGTCATTATGGAAGGGAGTTTGTTGTCAAGATTTTTGTTATTCTAATGGATTGTAGCCTTGTCTTTATGGAAGGTAGTTTGTTGTTCATATTTTTGTTACTCCAACGGATGATAGCCTTGTCATTATAGAAGGTAGTCTATTGTCGAGATTTTTGTTATTCCAATGGATGGTAGCCTTGTCATTATGGAAGGTAGTCTGTTGTTCAGATTTTTGTTAATCCAATGGATGATATCCTTGTCATTATGGAATGTAGTCTATTGTCGAGATTTTTGATACTCCAATGGGTGGTAGCCTTGTAATTATGGAAGGTAGTCTGTTGTTGATATTTTTGTTACTCCAATGGATGATAGCCTTGTCATTATGGAAGGTAGTATGTCGTTGAGATTTCTGTTACTCCAATGGATTGTAGCCTTGTCATTATGGAAGGGAGTCTATTGTCGAGATTTATGTTATTCCAATGGATTGTAGCCTTGTCATTATGGAAGGTAGTATGTTGTTCATATTTTTGTTACTCCAATGGATGATAGCATTGTCGTTAAAGAAGGTAGTCTATTGTTGAGATTTTTGTTATTTCAATGGATGGTAGCCTTGTCATTATGGAAGGTAGTCGGTCGTTAAGATTTCTGTTACTCCAATGGATGGTAGCCTTGTCATTATGGAAGGTAGTCTGTTGTTCAGATTTTTGTTACTCCAATGGATGATAGCCTTCTCATTATGGAAGGTAGTCTGTTGTCGAAAATATTTTTATTCCATTGGATGGTAGCCTTGTAATTATGGAAGTTAGTCTATTGTCGAGATTTTTCTTATTCCAATTGATGGAAACCTTGTCATTATGGAAGGTAGTCTTTTGTAGAGATTTTTATTACTCCAATAGATGGTAGCCTTGTCACTATTGAAGGTAGTCTGTTGTCGATATCTCTGTTACTCCAATGGATGATAGCCTTGTCATTATGCAAGGTAGTCTGTTGTTCAGATTTTTGTTACTCCAATGGATGGTAGCCTTGTCATTATGGAAGGTATTTTATTCTCGAGATTCTTGTTATTCCAATGGATGGTAGCCTTTTCATTATGGAAGGTAGTCGGTCGTTGAGATTTCTGTTACTCAAATGGATGGTATCCTTGTCATTATGAAAGGTAGTCTATTGTTCATATTTTTGTTACTTCAATGGATGATAGCCTTGTCATTATGGAAGGTACTCTATTGTCGAGATTTTGGTTTTACCAATGGATGGTAGCCTTTTCATTATGGAAGGTAGTCTGTTGTCGAGATTTTTGATACTCCAATTGATGGTAGCCTTGTAATTATGGAAGGTAGTCTATTGTCGAGATTTTTGTTACTCCAATAGATGGTAGCCTTGTCATTATGGAAGGTAGTCCGTTGTTGAGATTTCTGTTACTCCAATGGATTTTAGCCTTGTCATTATGGAAGGTAGTATGTTGTTCATATTTTTGTTACTCCAATGGATGATAGCATTGTCGTTAAAGAAGGTAGTCTATTGTTGAGATTTTTGTTATTTCAATGGATGGTAGCCTTGTCATTATGGAAGGTAGTCGGTCGTTAAGATTTCTGTTACTCCAATGGATGGTAGCCTTGTCATTATGGAAGGTAGTCTGTTGTTCAGATTTTTGTTACTCCAATGGATGATAGCCTTCTCATTATGGAAGGTAGTCTGTTGTCGAAAATATTTTTATTCCATTGGATGGTAGCCTTGTAATTATGGAAGTTAGTCTATTGTCGAGATTTTTCTTATTCCAATTGATGGAAACCTTGTCATTATGGAAGGTAGTCTTTTGTAGAGATTTTTATTACTCCAATAGATGGTAGCCTTGTCACTATTGAAGGTAGTCTGTTGTCGATATCTCTGTTACTCCAATGGATGATAGCCTTGTCATTATGCAAGGTAGTCTGTTGTTCAGATTTTTGTTACTCCAATGGATGGTAGCCTTGTCATTATGGAAGGTATTTTATTCTCGAGATTCTTGTTATTCCAATGGATGGTAGCCTTTTCATTATGGAAGGTAGTCGGTCGTTGAGATTTCTGTTACTCAAATGGATGGTATCCTTGTCATTATGAAAGGTAGTCTATTGTTCATATTTTTGTTACTTCAATGGATGATAGCCTTGTCATTATGGAAGGTACTCTATTGTCGAGATTTTGGTTTTACCAATGGATGGTAGCCTTTTCATTATGGAAGGTAGTCTGTTGTCGAGATTTTTGATACTCCAATTGATGGTAGCCTTGTAATTATGGAAGGTAGTCTATTGTCGAGATTTTTGTTACTCCAATAGATGGTAGCCTTGTCATTATGGAAGGTAGTCCGTTGTTGAGATTTCTGTTACTCCAATGGATTTTAGCCTTGTCATTATGGAAGGTAGTATGTTGTTCATATTTTTGTTACTCCAATGGATGATAGCATTGTCGTTAAAGAAGGTAGTCTATTGTTGAGATTTTTGTTATTTCAATGGATGGTAGCCTTGTCATTTTGGAAGGTAGTCGGTCGTTAAGATTTCTGTTACTCCAATGGATGGTAGCCTTGTCATTATGGAAGGTAGTCTGTTGTTCAGATTTTTGTTACTCCAATGGATGATAGCCTTCTCATTATGGAAGGTAGTCTTTTGTCGAAAATATTTTTATTCCATTGGATGGTAGCCTTGTAATTATGGAAGTTAGTCTATTGTCGAGATTTTTCTTATTCCAATTGATGGAAACCTTGTCATTATGGAAGGTAGTCTTTTGTAGAGATTTTTATTACTCCAATAGATGGTAGCCTTGTCACTATTGAAGGTAGTCTGTTGTCGATATCTCTGTTACTCCAATGGATGATAGCCTTGTCATTATGCAAGGTAGTCTGTTGTTCAGATTTTTGTTACTCCAATGGATGGTAGCCTTGTCATTATGGAAGGTATTTTATTCTCGAGATTCTTGTTATTCCAATGGATGGTAGCCTTTTCATTATGGAAGGTAGTCGGTCGTTGAGATTTCTGTTACTCAAATGGATGGTATCCTTGTCATTATGAAAGGTAGTCTATTGTTCATATTTTTGTTACTTCAATGGATGATAGCCTTGTCATTATGGAACGTACTCTATTGTCGAGATTTTGGTTTTTCCAATGGATGGTAGCCTTTTCATTATGGAAGGTAGTCTGTTGTCCAGATTTTTAACACTCCAATGGATGGTAGCCTTTTAATTATGGAAGGTAGTCTATTGTCGAGATTTTTGTTACTCCAATAGATGGTAGCCTTGTCATTATGGAAGGTAGTCCGTTGTTGAGATTTCTTTTACTCCAATGGATTTTAGCCTTGTCATTATGGAAGGTAGTCTGTTGTTCAAATTTTTGTTACTCCAATGGATGGTAGCCTTGTAATTATGGAAGGTAGTCTTTTGTCAAGATTTTTGTTACTCCAAGGGATGGTAGTCTTGTCATTATTGAAGGTAGTCTGTTGTCGATATCTCTGTTACTCCAATGGATGATAGCCTTGTCATTATGCAAGGAAGTCTGTTTTTAAGATTTTTGTTACTCCAATGGATGGTAGCCTTTTCATTGTGGAAGGTAGTCAATTGTCGATATTTTTGTTATTCCAATGGATGGTAGCCTTGTCATTATGTAAAGTAGTCGGTCGTTGAGATTTCTGTTACTCCAATGGATGGTAGCCTTGTCATTATGGAAGGTAGTTTGTTGTTCAAATTTTTGTTACTCCAATAGATGATAGCCTGGTCAATATGGAAGGTACTCTATTGTCGAGATTTTGGTTATTCCAATGGATGGTAGCCTTGTAATTATGGAAGGTAGTCTATTGCCGAGATTTTTGTTATTCCAATGGATGGTAACCTTGTCATTATGGAAGGTAGTGTTTTGTAGAGATTTTTATTACTCCAATGGATGGTAGCCTTGTCACTGTTAAAGGTAGTATGTTGTCGATATCTCAGTTACTCCAATGGATGATAGCCTTGTCATTATGCAAGGTAGTCTGTTGTTCAGATTTTTGTTACTCCAATGGATGGTAGCCTTGTCATTATGGAAGGTATTCTATTGTCGAGATTCTTGTTATTCCAATGGATGGTAGCCTTGTCATTATGGAAGGGAGTCGGTCGTTGAGATTTCTATTACTAACATGGATGGTAGCCTTGTCATTATGAAAGGTAGTCTATTGTTCATATTTTTGTTACTTGAATGGATGATAGCCTTGTCATTATGGGACGTACTCTATTGTCGAGATTTTGGTTTTTCCAATGGATGGTAGCCTTTTCATTATGGAAGGTAGTCTATTGTCTAGATTTTTGATACTCCAATGGATGGTAGCCTTGTAATTATGGAAGGTAGTCTATTGTCGAGATTTTTGTTACTCCAATAAATGGTAGCCTTGTCATTATGGAAGGTAGTCTGTCGTTGAGATTTCTGTTACTCCAATGGATTGTAGCCTTGTCATTATGGAAGGTAGTCTGTTGTTCAAATTTCTTTTACTCCAATGGATGGTAGCCTTGTAATTATGGAAGGTAGTCTTTTGTCGAGATTTTTGTTACTCCAAGGGATGGTAGCCTTGTCATTATTGAAGGTAGTCTTTTGTCGATATCTCTGTTACTCCAATGGATGATAGCCTTGTCATTATGCAAGGAAGTCTGTTGTTAAGATTTTTCTTACTTCAATGGATGGTAGCCTTTTCATTATGGAAGGTAGTCAATTGCGATATTTTTGTTATTCCAATGGATGGTAGCCTTCTTATTATGTAAAGTAGTTGGTCATTGAGATTTCTGTTACTCCAATGGATGGTAGCCTTGTCATTATGGAAGGTAGTCTGTTGTTCAAATTTTTGTTACTCCAATAGATGATAGTCTTGTCATTATGGAAGGTACTCTATTGTCGAGATTTAGGTTATTCCAATGGATGGTAGCCTTGTCATTATGGGAGGTAGTCTGTTGTCGAGATTTTTGATACTCCAATGGATGGTAGCCTTTTAATTATGGAAGGTAGTCTGTTGTCGAGATTTTTGTTAATCCAATGGATGGTAGCCTTGTCATTATGGAAGGTAGTCCATCGTTGAGATTTCTATTACTCCAGTGGATGGTAGCCTTGTCATTATGGAAGGTAGTCTGTTGTTCAGATTTTTGTTCCTCCAATGAATGATAGCCTTGTCATTATGGAAGGTAGTCTGTTATCGAAATTTTTTTTATTCCATTGGATGGTAGCCTTGTAATTATGGAAGGTAGTCTATTGCCGAGATTTTTGTTATTCTAATGGATGGTAACCTTGTCATTATGGAAGGTGGTGTTTTGTAGAGATTTTTATTACTCCAATGGATGGTAGCCTTGTCACTATTAAAGGTAGTCTGTTGTCGATATCTCAGTTACTCCAATGTATGATAGCCTTGTCATTATGCAAGGTAGTCTGTTGTCAGGATTTTTGTTACTCCAATGGATGGCAGTCTTGTCATTATGGAAGGTATTCTATTGTTGAGATTCTTGTTATTCCAATGGATGGTAGCCTTGTCATTATGGAAGGTAGTCGGTCGTTGAGATTTCTATTACTCAAATGGATGGTAGCCTTGTCATTATGAAAGGTAGTCTATTGTTCATATTTTTATTACTTGAATGGATGATAGCCTTGTCATTATAGAACGTACTCTATTGTCGAGATTTTGGTTTTTCCAATGGATGGTAGCCTTTTCATTATGGAAGGTAGTCTGTTGTCCAGATTTTTAACACTCCAATGGATGGTAGCCTTTTAATTATGGAAGGTAGTCTATTGTCGAGATTTTTGTTACTCCAATAAATGGTAGCCTTGTCATTATGGAAGGTAGTATGTCGTTGAGATTTCTGTTACTCCAATGGATTGTAGCCTTGTCATTAAGGAAGGTAGTCTGTTGTTCAAATTTCTTTTACTCCAATGGATGGTAGCCTTGTAATTATGGAAGGTAGTCTTTTGTCGAGATTTTTGTTACTCTAAGGGATGGTAGCCTTGTCATTATTGAAGGTAGTCTGTTGTCGATATCTCTGTTACTCCAATGGATGATAGCCTTGTCATTATGCAAGGAAGTCTGTTGTTAAGATTTTTCTTACTTCAATGGATGGTAGCCTTTTCATTATAGAAGGTAGTCAATTGTCGATATTTTTGTTATTCCAATGGATGGTAGAATTCTTATTATGTAAAGTAGTTGGTCATTGAGATTTCTGTTACTCCAATGGATGGTAGCCTTGTCATTATGGAAGGTAGTTTGTTGTTCAAATTTTTGTTACTCCAATAGATGATAGTCTTGTCATTATGGAAGGTACTCTATTGTCGAGATTTTGGTTATTCCAATGGATGGTAGCCTTGTAATTATGGAAGGTAGTCTATTGCCGAGATTTTTGTTATTCCAATGGATGGTAACCTTGTCATTATGGAAGGTAGTGTTTTGTAGAGATTTTTATTACTCCAATGGATGGTAGCCTTGTCATTATGGAAGGTAGTCCATCGTTGAGATTTTTATTACTCCAGTGGATGATAGCCTAGTCATTATGGAAGGTAGTCTGTTGTTCAGATTTTTGTTCCTCCAATGAATGATAGCCTTGTCATTATGGAAGGTAGTCTGTTGTCGAAAATTTTTTTATTCCATTGGATGGTAGCCTTGTAATTATGGAAGGTAGTCTATTGCCGAGATTTTTGTTATTCTAATGGATGGTAACCTTGTCATTATGGAAGGTGGTGTTTTGTAGAGATTTTTATTACTCCAATGGTTGGTAGCCTTGTCACTATTAAAGGTAGTCTGTTGTCGATATCTCAGTTACTCCAATGTATGATAGCCTTGTCATTATGCAAGGTAGTCTGTTGTCGGGATTTTTGTTACTCCAATGGATGGCAGTCTTGTCATTATGGAAGGTATTTTATTGTCGAGATTCTTGTTATTCCAATGGATGGTAGCCTTGTCATTATGGAAGGTAGTCGGTCGTTGAGATTTCTATTACTCAAATGGATGGTAGCCTTGTCATTATGAAAGGTAGTCTATTGTTCATATTTTTATTACTTGAATGGATGATAGCCTTGTCATTATGGAACGTACTCTATTGTCGAGATTTTGGTTTTTCCAATGGATGGTAGCCTTTTCATTATGGAAGGTAGTCTGTTGTCCAGATTTTTAACACTCCAATGGATGGTAGCCTTTTAATTATGGAAGGTAGTCTATTGTCGAGATTTTTGTTACTCCAATAAATGGTAGCCTTGTCATTATGGAAGGTAGTATGTCGTTGAGATTTCTGTTACTCCAATGGATTTTAGCCTTGTCATTAAGGAAGGTAGTCTGTTGTTCAAATTTCTTTTACTCTAATGGATGGTAGCCTTGTAATTATGGAAGGTAGTCTTTTGTCGAGATTTTAGTTACTCCAAGGGATGGTAGCCTTGTCATTATTGAAGGTAGTCTGTTGTCGATATCTCTGTTACTCCAATGGATGATAGCCTTGTCATTATGCAAGGAAGTCTGTTGTTAAGATTTTTCTTACTTCAATGGATGGTAGCCTTTTCATTATGGAAGGTAGTCAATTGTCGATATTTTTGTTATTCCAACGGATGGTAGCCTTCTTATTATGTAAAGTAGTTGGTCATTGAGATTTCTGTTACTCCAATGGATGGTAGCCTTGTCATTATGGAAGGTAGTCTGTTGTTCAAATTTTTGTTACTCCAATAGATGATAGTCTTGTCATTATGGAAGGTACTCTATTGTCGAGATTTTTGTTATTCAAATGGATGGTAGCCTTGTAATTATGGAAGGTAGTCTATTGCCGAGATTTTTGTTATTCCAATGGATGGTAACCTTGTCATTATGGAAGGTAGTGTTTTGTAGAGATTTTTATTACTCCAATGGATGGTAGCCTTGTCATTATGGAAGGTAGTCCATCGTTGAGATTTCTATTACTCCAGTGGATGGTAGCCTAGTCATTATGGAAGGTAGTCTGTTGTTCAGATTTTTGTTCCTCCAATGAATGATAGCCTTGTCATTATGGAAGGTAGTCTGTTGTCGAAATTTTTTTTATTCCATTGGATGGTAGCCTTGTAATTATGGAAGGTAGTCTATTGCCGAGATTTTTGTTATTCTAATGGATGGTAACCTTGTCATTATGGAAGGTGGTGTTTTGTAGAGATTTTTATTACTCCAATGGATGGTAGCCTTGTCACTATTAAAGGTAGTCTGTTGTCGATATCTCAGTTACTCCAATGTATGATAGCCTTGTCATTATGCAAGGTAGTCTATTGTTGGGATTTTTGTTACTCCAATGGATGGCAGTCTTGTCATTATGGAAGGTATTCTATTGTCGAGATTCTTGTTATTCCAATGGATGGTAGCCTTGTCATTATGGAAGGTAGTCGGTCGTTGAGATTTCTATTACTCAAATGGATGGTAGCCTTGTCATTATGAAAGGTAGTCTATTGTTCATATTTTTGTTACTTGAATGGATGATAGCCTTGTCATTACGGAACGTACTCTATTGTCGAGATTTTGGTTTTTCCAATGGATGGTAGCCTTATCATTATGGAAGGTAGTCTGTTGTCCAGATTTCTGTTACTCCAATGGATGGTTTCCTTGTCATTATGGAAGGTAGTTTGTTGTCGAAATTTTCGTTTTATTCCATTAGATGGTAGCCTTGTAATTATGGAAGGTAGTCTATTGTCGAGATTTTTGTTATTCCAATGGATGGTAACCTTGTCACTATTGAAGGTAGTCTGTTGTCGATATCTCTGTTACTCTAATGGATGATAGCCTTGTCATTATGCAAGGTAGTCTGTGGTTCAGATTTGTGTTACTCCAATGGATGGTAGCCTTGTCATTATGGAAGGTATTCTATTGTCGAGATTCTTGTTATTCCAATGGATGGTATCCTTGTCATTATGGAAGGTAATCGGTCGTTGAGATTTCTATTACTCAAATGGATGGTAGCCTTGTCATTATGAAAGGTAGTCTATTGTTCATATTTTTGTTACTTCAATGGATGACAACTTTCTCATTATGGAACGTACTCTATTGTCGAGATTTTGGTTTTTCCAATGGATGGTAGCCTTGTAATTATGGATGGTAGCCTTGTAATTATGGAAGGTAGTCTGTTGTCGAGATTTTTGTTACTCCAATGGATGGTAGCCTTGTAATTATGGAAGGTAGTCAATTGTAGAGAATTTTGTTATTCCAATGGATGGTAGCCTTGTCATAATGGAAAGTAGTCGGTTGTTGAGATTTCTGTTATTCCAATGGATTGTAGCCTTGTCATTATGGAAGGTAGTCTGTTGTTCATATTTTTGTTACTCCAATGGATGATAGCCTTGTCTTTATAGAAGGTAGTCTATTGTCGAGATTTTTGTTATTCCAATGGATGGTAACCTTGTCATTATGGATGGTAGTCGGTCGTTGATATTTCTGTTACTCCAATGGATGGTAGCCTTGTCATAATGGAAGGTAGTCTGTTGTTCAGATTTCTGTTACTCAAAAGGATGATAACCTTGTCATTATGGAAGGTAGTCTGTTGTCAAGATTTTTGATACTCCAATGGGTGGTAGCCTTGTAATTTTGGAAGGTAGTCTGTTGTCAAGATTTTTGATACTCAAATGGATGGTAGCCTTGTAATTATGGAAGGTAGTCTGTTGTCGAGATGTTTGTTATTCCAATGGATGGTAGCCTTGTCATAATGGAAGGTAGTCGGTCGTTGAGATTTCTGTTACTCCAATGGATGGTAGCCTTGTCATTATGGAAGGTAGTTTGTTATTCATATTTTTATTACTCCAATGGATGATAGCCTTGTCATTATAGAAGGTAGTCTGTTGTCGAAAATTTTTTTATTCCATTAGATGGTAGCCTTGTAATTATGGAAGGTAGTCTATTGTCGAGATTTTTGTTATTCCAATGGATGGTAGCCTTGTCATTATGGAAGGTAGTTATCTTTGAGATTTCTGTTACTTCAATGGATGGTAGCCTTGTCATTATGGAAGGTAGTCTGTTGTTCAGATTTTTGTTACTCCAATGGATGATAACGTTGTCATTATGGAAGGTAGTCTGTTGTCGAGATGTTTGTTACCCTAATGGATATAGCCTTGTCATTATGGAAGGTAGTCTGTTGTCGAGATTTTTGATACTCCAATGGATGGTAGCCTTGTAATTATGGAAGGTAGTCTGTTGTCGAGATTTTTGTTATTCCAATGGATGGTAGCCTTGTCATTATGGAAGGTAGTTATCTTTGAGATTTTTGTTACTTCAATGGATGGTAGCCTTGTCATTATGGAAGGTAGTCTGTTGTTCAGATTTTTGTTACTCCAATGGATGATAGCGTTGTCATTATGGAAGGTAGTATGTTGTCGAGATGTTTGTTACCCTAATGGATATAGCCTTGTCATTATGGAAGGTAGTCTGTTGTCGATATTTCTATTACTCCAATGAATGATATCCTTGTAATTATGGAAGGTAGTCTATCGTTGAGATTTCTGTTACTCCAATAGATTGTAGCCTTGTCATTATGGAAGGGAGTCTGTTGTCGAGATTTTTGTTATTCCAATGGATTGTAGCATTGTCATTATGGAAGGTAGTCTGTTGTTTAGATTTTTGTTACTCAAATGGATGATAGCCTTGTCATTATAGAAGGTAGTCTATTGTCGAGATTTTTGTTATTCCAATGGATGGTAGCCTTGTCATTATGGATGGTAGTCGGTCGTTGATATTTCTGTTACTCCAATGGATGGTAGCCTTGTCATAATGGAAGGTAGTCTGTTGTTCAGATTTCTGTTACTCAAAAGGATGATAGCCTTGTCATTATGGAAGGTAGTCTGTTGTCAAGATTTTTTATACTCCAATGGGTGGTAGCCTTGTAATTTTGGAAGGTAGTCTGTTGTCAAGATTTTTGATACTCAAATGGATGGTATCCTTGTAATTATGGAAGGTAGTCTGTTGTCGAGATAATTGTTATTCCAATGGATGGTAGCCTTGTCATTATGGAAGGTAGTCGGTCGTTGAGATTTCTGTTACTCCAATGGATGGTAGCCTTGTCATTATGGAAGGTAGTCTGTTGTCGAGATTTTTGTTATTCCAATGGATGGTAGCCTTGTCATTATGGAAGGTAGTTATCTTTGAGATTTCTGTTACTTCAATGGATGGTAGCCTTATCATTATGGAAGGTAGTCTGTTGTTCAGATTTTTGTTACTCCAATGGATGATAACATTGTCATTATGGAAGGTTGTTTGTTGTCGAGATGTTTGTTACCATAATGGATATAGCCTTGTCATTATGGAAGGTAGTCTATTGTCGATATTTCTGTTACTCCAATGGATGATATCCTTGTAATTACGGAAGGTAGTCTGTTGTCGAGATGTTTGTTATTCCAATGGATGGTAGCCTTGTCATTATGGAAGGTAGTCGGTCGTTGAGATTTCTATTACTCCAATGGATGGTAGCCTTGTCATTATGGAAGGTAGTCTGTAGTTCAGATTTTTATTACTCTAATGGATGATAGCCTTGTCATTATAGAAGGTAGTACGTTGTCGAAATATTTTTTATTCCATTGGATGGTAGCCTTGTAATTATGGAAGGTAGTCTATTGTCGAGATTTTTATTATTCCAATGGATGGTAACCTTATCATTATGGAAGGTAGTGTTTTGTAGAGATTTTTATTACTCCAATGGATGGTAGCCTTGTCACTATTGAAGGTAGTTTGTTGTCGATATCTGTGTTACTCCAATGGATGATAGCCTTGTCATTATGCAAGGTAGTTTGTTGTTTAGATTTTTGTTACTCCAATGGATGGTAGCCTTGTCATTATGGAAGGTATTCTATTGTCGAGATTCTTTTTATTCCAATGGATGGTAGCCTTGTCATTATGGAAGGTAGTCGGTCGTTGAGATTTCGGTTACTCAAAAGGATGGTAGCCTTGTCATTATGAAAGGTAGTCTGTTGTTCATATTTTTGTTACTTCAATGGATGGTAGCCTTTTCATTATGGAAGGTAGTCTGTTGTCGAGATTTTTGATACTCCAATGGATGGTAGCCTTGTAATTATGGAAGGTAGTCTATTGTCAAGATTTTTGTTACTCCAATAGATGGTAGCCATGTCATTATGGAAGGTAGTTTGTCGTTGAGATTTCTGTTACTCCAATGGATGGTAGCCTTGTCATAATGGAAGGTAGTCTGTTGTTCAGATTTTTGTTACTCAAAAGGATGATAGCGTTGTCATTATGGAAGGTAGTCTGTTGTCAAGATTTTTTATACTCCAATGGGTGGTAGCCTTGTAATTTTGGAAGGTAGTCTGTTGTCAAGATTTTTGATACTCAAATGGATGGTATCCTTGTAATTATGGAAGGTAGTCTGTTGTCGAGATAATTGTTATTCCAATGGATGGTAGCCTTGTCATTATGGAAGGTAGTCGGTCGTTGAGATTTCTGTTACTCCAATGGATGGTAGCCTTGTCATTATGGAAGGTAGTCTGTTGTCGAGATTTTTGTTATTCCAATGGATGGTAGCCTTGTCATTATGGAAGGTAGTTATCTTTGAGATTTCTGTTACTTCAATGGATGGTAGCCTTATCATTATGGAAGGTAGTCTGTTGTTCAGATTTTTGTTACTCCAATGGATGATAACATTGTCATTATGGAAGGTTGTTTGTTGTCGAGATGTTTGTTACCCTAATGGATATAGCCTTGTCATTATGGAAGGTAGTCTATTGTCGATATTTCTGTTACTCCAATGGATGATATCCTTGTAATTACGGAAGGTAGTCTGTTGTCGAGATGTTTGTTATTCCAATGGATGGTAGCCTTGTCATTATGGAAGGTAGTCGGTCGTTGAGATTTCTATTACTCCAATGGATGGTAGCCTTGTCATTATGGAAGGTAGTCTGTAGTTCAGATTTTTATTACTCTAATGGATGATAGCCTTGTCATTATAGAAGGTAGTACGTTGTCGAAATATTTTTTATTCCATTGGATGGTAGCCTTGTAATTATGGAAGGTAGTCTATTGTCGAGATTTTTATTATTCCAATGGATGGTAACCTTATCATTATGGAAGGTAGTGTTTTGTAGAGATTTTTATTACTCCAATGGATGGTAGCCTTGTCACTATTGAAGGTAGTTTGTTGTCGATATCTGTGTTACTCCAATGGATGATAGCCTTGTCATTATGCAAGGTAGTTTGTTGTTTAGATTTTTGTTACTCCAATGGATGGTAGCCTTGTCATTATGGAAGGTATTCTATTGTCGAGATTCTTTTTATTCCAATGGATGGTAGCCTTGTCATTATGGAAGGTAGTCGGTCGTTGAGATTTCGGTTACTCAAAAGGATGGTAGCCTTGTCATTATGAAAGGTAGTCTGTTGTTCATATTTTTGTTACTTCAATGGATGGTAGCCTTTTCATTATGGAAGGTAGTCTGTTGTCGAGATTTTTGATACTCCAATGGATGGTAGCCTTGTAATTATGGAAGGTAGTCTATTGTCAAGATTTTTGTTACTCCAATAGATGGTAGCCATGTCATTATGGAAGGTAGTTTGTCGTTGAGATTTCTGTTACTCCAATGGATGGTAGCCTTGTCATAATGGAAGGTAGTCTGTTGTTCAGATTTTTGTTACTCAAAAGGATGATAGCGTTGTCATTATGGAAGGTAGTCTGTTGTCAAGATTTTTTATACTCCAATGGGTGGTAGCCTTGTAATTTTGGAAGGTAGTCTGTTGTCAAGATTTTTGATACTCAAATGGATGGTATCCTTGTAATTATGGAAGGTAGTCTGTTGTCGAGATAATTGTTATTCCAATGGATGGTAGCCTTGTCATTATGGAAGGTAGTCGGTCGTTGAGATTTCTGTTACTCCAATGGATGGTAGCCTTGTCATTATGGAAGGTAGTCTGTTGTCGAGATTTTTGTTATTCCAATGGATGGTAGCCTTGTCATTATGGAAGGTAGTTATCTTTGAGATTTCTGTTACTTCAATGGATGGTAGCCTTATCATTATGGAAGGTAGTCTGTTGTTCAGATTTTTGTTACTCCAATGGATGATAACATTGTCATTATGGAAGGTTGTTTGTTGTCGAGATGTTTGTTACCCTAATGGATATAGCCTTGTCATTATGGAAGGTAGTCTATTGTCGATATTTCTGTTACTCCAATGGATGATATCCTTGTAATTACGGAAGGTAGTCTGTTGTCGAGATGTTTGTTATTCCAATGGATGGTAGCCTTGTCATTATGGAAGGTAGTCGGTCGTTGAGATTTCTATTACTCCAATGGATGGTAGCCTTGTCATTATGGAAGGTAGTCTGTAGTTCAGATTTTTATTACTCTAATGGATGATAGCCTTGTCATTATAGAAGGTAGTACGTTGTCGAAATATTTTTTATTCCATTGGATGGTAGCCTTGTAATTATGGAAGGTAGTCTATTGTCGAGATTTTTATTATTCCAATGGATGGTAACCTTATCATTATGGAAGGTAGTGATTTGTAGAGATTTTTATTACTCCAATGGATGGTAGCCTTGTCACTATTGAAGGTAGTTTGTTGTCGATATCTGTGTTACTCCAATGGATGATAACCTTGTCATTATGCAAGGTAGTTTGTTGTTTAGATTTTTGTTACTCCAATGGATGGTAGCCTTGTCATTATGGAAGGTATTCTATTGTCGAGATTCTTTTTATTCCAATGGATGGTAGCCTTGTCATTATGGAAGGTAGTCGGTCGTTGAGATTTCGGTTACTCAAAAGGATGGTAGCCTTGTCATTATGAAAGGTAGTCTGTTGTTCATATTTTTGTTACTTCAATGGATGGTAGCCTTTTCATTATGGAAGGTAGTCTGTTGTTGAGATTTTTGATACTCCAATGGATGGTAGCCTTGTAATTATGGAAGGTAGTCGATTGTCAAGATTTTTGTTACTCCAATAGATGGTAGCCATGTCATTATGGAAGGTAGTTTGTCGTTGAGATTTCTGTTACTCCAATGGATGGTAGCCTTGTCATAATGGAAGGTAGTCTGTTGTTCAGATTTTTGTTACTCAAAAGGATGATAGCGTTGTCATTATGGAAGGTAGTCTGTTGTCAAGATTTTTTATACTCCAATGGGTGGTAGCCTTGTAATTTTGGAAGGTAGTCTGTTGTCAAGATTTTTGATACTCAAATGGATGGTATCCTTGTAATTATGGAAGGTAGTCTGTTGTCGAGATAATTGTTATTCCAATGGATGGTAGCCTTGTCATTATGGAAGGTAGTCGGTCGTTGAGATTTCTGTTACTCCAATGGATGGTAGCCTTGTCATTATGGAAGGTAGTCTGTTGTCGAGATTTTTGTTATTCCAATGGATGGTAGCCTTGTCATTATGGAAGGTAGTTATCTTTGAGATTTCTGTTACTTCAATGGATGGTTGCCTTATCATTATGGAAGGTAGTCTGTTGTTCAGATTTTTGTTACTCCAATGGATGATAACATTGTCATTATGGAAGGTTGTTTGTTGTCGAGATGTTTGTTACCCTAATGGATATAGCCTTGTCATTATGGAAGGTAGTCTATTGTCGATATTTCTGTTACTCCAATGGATGATATCCTTGTAATTACGGAAGGTAGTCTGTTGTCGAGATGTTTGTTATTCCAATGGATGGTAGCCTTGTCATTATGGAAGGTAGTCGGTCGTTGAGATTTCTATTACTCCAATGGATGGTAGCCTTGTCATTATGGAAGGTAGTCTGTAGTTCAGATTTTTATTACTCTAATGGATGATAGCCTTGTCATTATAGAAGGTAGTACGTTGTCGAAATATTTTTTATTCCATTGGATGGTAGCCTTGTAATTATGGAAGGTAGTCTATTGTCGAGATTTTTATTATTCCAATGGATGGTAACCTTATCATTATGGAAGGTAGTGTTTTGTAGAGATTTTTATTACTCCAATGGATGGTAGCCTTGTCACTATTGAAGGTAGTTTGTTGTCGATATCTGTGTTACTCCAATGGATGATAGCCTTGTCATTATGCAAGGTAGTTTGTTGTTTAGATTTTTGTTACTCCAATGGATGGTAGCCTTGTCATTATGGAAGGTATTCTATTGTCGAGATTCTTTTTATTCCAATGGATGGTTGCCTTGTCATTATGGAAGGTAGTCGGTCGTTGAGATTTCGGTTACTCAAAAGGATGGTAGCCTTGTCATTATGAAAGGTAGTCTGTTGTTCATATTTTTGTTACTTCAATGGATGGTAGCCTTTTCATTATGGAAGGTAGTCTGTTGTCGAGATTTTTGATACTCCAATGGATGGTAGCCTTGTAATTATGGAAGGTAGTCTATTGTCAAGATTTTTGTTACTCCAATAGATGGTAGCCATGTCATTATGGAAGGTAGTTTGTCGTTGAGATTTCTGTTACTCCAATGGATGGTAGCCTTGTCATAATGGAAGGTAGTCTGTTGTTCAGATTTTTGTTACTCAAAAGGATGATAGCCTTGTCATTATGGAAGGTAGTCTGTTGTCAAGATTTTTGATACTCCAATGGGTGGTAGCCTTGTAATTTTGGAAGGTAGTCTGTTGTCAAGATTTTTGATACTCAAATGGATGGTATCCTTGTAATTATGGAAGGTAGTCTGTTGTCGAGATGTTTGTTATTCCAATGGATGGTAGCCTTGTCATTATGGAAGGTAGTCGGTCGTTGAGATTTCTGTTACTCCAATGGATGGTAGCCCTGTCATTATGGAAGGTAGTTTGTTGTTCAGATTTTTATTACTCCAATGGATGATAGCCTTGTCATTATAGAAGGTAGTCTATTGTCGAAAAATTTTTTATTCCATTGGATGGAAGCCTTGTAATTATGGAAGGTAGTCTATTGTCGAGATTTTTGTTATTACAATGGATGGTAGCCTTGTCATTATGGAAGGTAGTCGGTCGTTGAGATTTCGGTTACTCAAATGGATGGTAGCCTTGTCATTATGAAAGGTAGTTTGTTGTTCATATTTTTGTTACTCCAATGGATGATAACGTTGTCATTATGGAAGGTAGTCTGTTGTCGAGATGTTTGTTACCCTAATGGATATAGCCTTGTCATTATGGAAGGTAGTCTGTTGTCGAGATTTTTGATACTCCAATGGATGGTAGCCTTGTAATTATGGAAGGTAGTCTGTTGTCGAGATTTTTGTTATTCCAATGGATGGTAGCCTTGTCATTATGGAAGGTAGTTATCTTTGAGATTTCTGTTACTTCAATGGATGGTAGCCTTATCATTATGGAAGGTAGTCTGTTGTTCAGATTTTTGTTACTCCAATGGATGATAACATTGTCATTATGGAAGGTTGTCTGTTGTCGAGATGTTTGTTACCCTAATGGATATAGCCTTGTCATTATGGAAGGTAGTCTGTTGTCGATATTTCTGTTACTCCAATGGATGATATCCTTGTAATTATGGAAGGTAGTCTGTTGTCGAGATGTTTGTTATTCCAATGGATGGTAGCCTTGTCATTATGGAAGGTAGTCGGTCGGTGAGATTTCTATTACTCCAATGGAGGGTAGCCTTGTCATTATGGAAGGTAGTCTGTAGTTCAGATTTTTATTACTCCAATGGATGATAGCCTTGTCATTATAGAAGGTAGTCTGTTGTCGAAATTTTTTTTATTCCATTGGATGGTAGCCTTGTAATTATGGAAGGTAGTCTATTGTCGAGATTTTTATTATTCCAATGGATGGTAACCTTATCATTATGGAAGGTAGTGTTTTGTAGAGATTTTTATTACTCCAATGGATGGTAGCCTTGTCACTATTGAAGGTAGTCTGTTGTCGATATCTGTGTTACTCCAATGGATGATAGCCTTGTCATTATGCAAGGTAGTTTGTTGTTTAGATTTTTGTTACTCCATTGGATGGTAGCCTTGTCATTATGGAAGGTATTCTATTGTCGAGATTCTTTTTATTCCAATGGATGGTAGCCTTGTCATTATGGAAGGTAGTCGGTCGTTGAGATTTCGGTTACTCAAAAGGATGGTAGCCTTGTCATTATGAAAGGTAGTCTGTTGTTCATATTTTTGTTACTTCAATGGATGGAAGCCTTTTCATTATGGAAGGTAGTCTGTTGTCGAGATTTTTGATACTCCAATGGATGGTAGCCTTGTAATTATGGAAGGTAGTCTATTGTCAAGATTTTTGTTACTCCAATAGATGGTAGCCATGTCATTATGGAAGGTAGTTTGTCGTTGAGATTTCTGTTACTCCAAAGGATTGTAGCCTTGTCATTATGGAAGGTAGTCTGTTGTTCAAATTTTTCTTACTCCTATGGATGGTAGCCTTGTAATTATGGAAGGTAGTCTTTTGTCTAGATTTTTGTTACCCAAGGGATGGTAGCCTTGTCATTATTGAAGGTAGTCTGTTGTCAATATCTCTGTTTCTCCAATGGATGATAGCCTTGTCATTATGCAAGGTAGTCTGTTGTTAAGATTTTTGTTACTCCAATGGATGGTAGCCTTTTCATTATGGAAGGTAATCAATTGTCGAGATTTTTGTTATTCCAATGGATGGTAGCCTTGTCATTGTGGAAAGTAGTCGATTGTTGAAATTTCTGTTACTCCAATGGATGATAGCCTTGTCATGATGGAAGTTACTCTATTGTCGAGATTTTGGTTATTCCAATGGATGGTAGCCTTGTCATTATGGGAGGTAGTCTGTTGTCGAGATTTTTGATACTCCAATGGATGGTAGCCTTGTAATTATGGAAGGTAGTCTGTTGTCGAGATTTTTGTTATTCCAATGGATGGTAGCCTTGTCATTATGGAAGGTAGTTGTCTTTGAGATTTCTGTTACTTCAATGGATGGTAGCCTTGTCATTATGGAAGGTAATCTGTTGTTCAGATTTTTGTTACTCCAATGGATGATAGCCTTTTCATTATGGAAGGTAGTTTGTTATCGAGATGTTTGTTACCCCAATGGATATATCCTTGTCATTATGGAAGGTAGTCTGTTGTCGGTATTTCTGTTACTCCAGTGAATGATATCCTTGTAATTATGGAAGGTGGTCTGTCGTTGAGATTTCTGTTACTCCAATGGATTGTAGCCTTGTCATTATGGAAGGGAGTCTGCTGTCGATATTTTTGTTATTCCAATGGATTGTAGCCTTGTCATTATGGAAGGTAGTATGTTGTTCATATTTTTGTTACTCCAATGGATGATAGCCTTGTCATTATAGAAGGTAGTCTATTGTCGAGATTTTTGTTATTCCAATGGATGGTAGCCTTGTCATTATGGAAGTTAGTCGGTCGTAGATATTTCTGTTACTCCAATGGATGGTAGCCTTGTCATTATGGAAGGTAGTCTGTTGTTCAGATTTCTGTTACTCCAAAGGATGATAGCATTGTCATTATGGAAGTTAGTCTGTTGTCGAGATTTTTGATACTTCAATGGGTGGTAGCCTTGTAATTTTGGAAGGTAGTCTGTTGTTCAGATTTTTGTTACTACAATGGATGGTAGCCTTGTCATTATGGAAGTTATTCTATTGTCGAGATTCTTGTTATTCCAATGGATGGTAGCCTTGTCATTATGGAAGGTAGTCGATGGTTGAGATTTCTGTTACTCAAATGGATGGTAGCCTTGTCATTATGAAAGGTAGTCTATTGTTCATATTTTTGTTACTTCAATGGATGATAGCCTTATCATTATGGAAGGTACTCTATTGTCGAGATTTTAGTTTTTCCAATGGATGGTAGCCTTTTCATTATGGAAGGTAGTCTGTTGTCAAGATTTTTGATACTTCAATGGATGGTAGCCTTGTAATTATGCAAGGTAGTCTTTTGTCGACATTTTTGTTACTCCAAGGGATGGTAGCCTTGTCATTATTGAAGGTAGTTTGTTATCGATATCTCTGTTACTCCAATGGATGATAGCATTGTCATTATGCAAGGTAGTCTGTTGTTAAGATTTTTGTTACTCCAATGGATGGTAGCCTTTTCATTATGGAAGGTAGTCAATGGTCGAGACTTTTGTTATTCCAATGGATGGTAGCCTTGTCATTATGGAAGGTAGTTGTCTTTGAGATTTCTGTTACTTCAATGGATGGTAGCCTTGTCATTATTAAAGGTAGTCTATTGTTCATATTTTTGTTACTTCAATGGATGATAGACTTGTCATTATGGAAGGTACTCTATTGTCGAGATTTTGGTTATTGCAATGGATGGTGGCCTTGTCATTATGGAAGGTAGTCTGTTGTTGGGGTTTTTTTATACTCCAATGGATGGTAGCCTTGTAATTATGGTAGGTAGTCTGTTGTCGAGATTTTTGTTATTCCAATGGATGGTAGCCTTGTCATTATGTAAGGTAGTTGTCTTTGAAATTTTTGTTACTCCAATGGATTGTAGCCTTATCATTATGGAAGGGAGTCTATTGTCGAGATTTTTGTTATTCCAATGGATTGTAGCCTTATCATTATGGAAGGTAGTCTGTTGTTCATATTTTTGTTACTCCAATGGATGATAGTCTTGTCATTATAGAAGGTAGTCTATTGTCGAGATTTTTGTTATTCCAATGGATGGTAGCTATGTCATTATGGAAGGTAGTCGGTCGTTGATATTTCTGTTACTCCAATGGATGGTAGCCTTGTCATTATGGAAGGTAGTCTGTTGTTCAGATTTTTGTTACTCCAAAGGATGATAGGCTTGTCATTATGGAAGGTAGTCTGTCGTCGAGATTTTTGATACTCCAATGGGTGCTAGCCTTATAATTTTGGAAGGTAGTATGTTGTCGAGATTTTTGTAACTCCAATGGATGGTAGCCTTGTCATTATGGAAGGTAGTCTGTCGTTGAGATTTCTGTTACTCCAATGGATTCTAGCCTTGTCATTATGGAAGGTACTCTATTGTCGAGATTTTGGTTATTCCAATGGATGGTAGCCTTGTCATTATGGGAGGTAGTCTTTTGTCGAGATTTTTGATACTCAAATGGATGGTAGCCTTGTCATTATGGAAGGTATTTGTCTTTGAGATTTCTGTTACTTCAATGGATGGTAGCCTTGTCATTATGAAAGGTAGTCTGTTGTTCAAATTTTTGTTACTCCAATGGATGATAGCCTTGTCATTATGGAAGGTAGTATGTTGTCGAGATGTTTGTTACCCCAATGGATATAGCCTTGTCATTATGGAAGGTAGTCTGTTGTCGATATTTCTGTTACTCCAATGAATGATAGCCTTGTCATTATGGAAGGTAGTTTGTCGTTGAGATTTCTGTTACTCCAATGGATTGTAGCCTTTTCATTATGGATGGGAGTCTGTTATCGAGATTTGTGTTATTCCAATGGATTGTAGCCTTGTCATTATGGAAGGTAGTCTATTGTCGAGATTTTTGTTATTCAATGGATGGTAACCTTGTCATTATGGAAGGTAGTCTTTTGTAGAGATTTTTATTACTCCAATGGATGGTAGCCTTGTCACTATTGAAGGTATTCTGTTGTTGATATCTCTGTTACTCCAATGGATGATAGCCTTGTCATTATGCAAGGTAGTCTGTTGTTCAGATTTTTGTTACTCCAATGGATGGTAGCCTTGTCATTATGGAAGGTATTCTATTGTCGGGATTCTTGTTATTCCAATGGATGGTAGCCTTGTCATTATGGAAGGTAGTCGGTCGTTGAGATTTTTGTTACTCCAATGGATGGTAGACATGTCATTATGGAAGGTAGTCTGTTGTTCAGATTTTTGTTACTCCAAAGGATGATAGCCTTGTCATTATGGAAGGTAGTCTATTGTCGAGATTTTTGATACTCCAATAGGTGGTAGCCTTGTAATTTTGGAAGGTAGTCTGTTGTCAAGATTTTTGTTACTCCAATGGATGGTAGCCTTTCCATTATGGAAGGTAGTCTATCATTGAGATTTCTGTTACTCCAATGGATTGTAGCCTTGTCATTATTGAAGGTACTCTATTGTCGAGATTTTGGTTATTCCAATGGATGGTAGCATTGTCATTATGGGAGGTACTTTGTTGTCGAGATTTTTGATACTCAAATGGATGGTAGCCTTGTAATTATGGAAGGTAGTCTGTTGTCGAGATTTTTGTTATTTCAATGGATGGTAGCCTTGTCATTATGGAAGGTAGCTGTCTTTGAGGTTTCTGTTACTTCAATGGATGGTAGCCTTGTCATTATGAAAGGTAGTCTATTCTTCAGATTTTTGGTACTCCAATGGATGACAGCCTTGTCATTATGGAAGGTAGTCTGTTGTCGAGATGTTTATTACCCTAATGGATATAGCCTTGTCATTAGGGAAGGTAGTCTGTTGTCGATATTTCTGTTACTCCAATGAATGGTAGCCTTGTCATTATGGAAGGTAGTCTGTCGTTGAGATTTCTGTTACTCCAATGGATTGTAGCCTTGTCATTATGGAAGGGAGTTTGTTATCGAGATTTGTGTTATTCCAATGGATGTTAGCCTTGTCATTATGGAAGGTAGTCTATTGTCGAGATTTTTGTTATTCAATGGATGGTAACCTTGTCATTATGGAAGGTAGTCTTTTGTAGAGATTTTTATTACTCCAATGGATGGTAGCCTTGTCACTATTGAAGGTAGTCTGTAGTCGATATCTATGTTACTCCAATTGATGATAGCCTTGTCATTATGCAAGGTAGTCAGTTGTTCAGATTTTTGTTACTCCAATGGATGGTAGCCTTGTCATTATGGAAGGTATTATATTGTCGAGATTCTTGTTATTCCAATGGATGGTAGCCTTGTCATTATGGAAGGTTGTCGGTCGTTGAGATTTCTGTTACTCAAATGGATGGCAGCCTTATCATTATGAAAGTTAGTCTATTGTTCATATTTTTGTTACCTCAATGGATGATAGCCTTGTCATTATGGAAGGTACTCTATTGTCGAGATTTTGGTTTTTCCAATGGATGGTAGCCTTTTCATTATGGAAGGTAGTCTATTGTCGAGATTTTTATTACTCCAATGGATGGTAGCCTTGTAATTATGGAAGGTAGTCTATTGTCGAGATTTCTGTTACTCCAATGAATGGTAGCCTTGTCATTATGGAAGGTAGTCGGTCGTTGAGATTTTTGTTACTCCAATGGATGGTAGACGTGTCATTATGGAAGGTAGTTTGTTGTTCAGATTTTTGTTACTCCAAAGGATGATAGCCTTGTCATTATGGAAGGTAGTCTGTTGTCGAGATTTTTGATACTCCAATGGGTGGTAGCCTTGTAATTTTGGAAGGTAGTATGTTGTCGAGATTTTTGTTACTCCAATGGATGGTAGCCTTGTCATTATGGAAGGTAGTCTATCGTTGAGATTTCTGTTACTCCAATGGATTGTAGCCTTGTCTTTATGGAAGGTACTCTATTGTCGAGATTTTGGTTATTCCAATGGATGGTAGCTTTGTCATTATGGGAGGTAGTCTGTTCTCGAGATTTTTTATACTCAAATGGATGGTAGCCTTGTAATTATGGAAGGTAGTCTGTTGTCGAGATTTTTGTTATTTCAATGGATGGTAGCCTTGTTATTATGAAAGGTAGTTGTCTTTGAGATTTCTGTTACTTCAATGGATGGTAGCCTTGTCATTATGAAAGGTAGTCTGTTCTTCAGATTTTTGTTACTCCAATGGATGATAGCCTTGTCATTATGGAAGGTAGTCTGTTGTCGAGATGTTTGTTACCCCAATGGATATAGCCTTGTCATTATGGAAGGTAGTCTGTTGTCGATATTTCTGTTACTCCAATGAATGGTAGCCTTGTCATTATGGAAGGTAGTCTGTCGTTGAGATTTCTGTTACTCCAATGGATTGTAGCCTTGTCATTATGGAAGGGAGTCTGTTATCGAGATTTGTTTTATTCCAATGGATGTTAGCCTTGTCATTATGGAAGGTAGTCTATTGTCGAGATTTTTGTTATTCAATGGATGGTAACCTTGTCATTATGGAAGGTAGTCATTTGTAGAGATTTTTATTACTCCAATGGATGGTAGCCTTGTCACTATTGAAGGTAGTCTGTTGTCGATATCTCTGTTACTCCAATGGATGATAGCCTTGTCATTATGCAAGGTAGTCAGTTGTTCAGATTTTTGTTACTCCAATGGATGGTAGCCTTGTCATTATGGAAGGTATTCTATTGTCGAGATTCTTGTTATTCGTATGGATAGTATCCTTGTCATTATGGATGGTTGTCGGTCGTTGAGATTTCTGTTACTCAAATGGATGGTAGCCTTTCCATTATGAAAGTTAGTCTATTGTTCATATTTTTGTTACTTCAATGGATGATAGCCTTGTCATTATGGAAGGTACTCTATTGTCGAGATTTTGGTTTTTCCAATGGATGGTAGCCTTTTCATTATGGAAGGTAGTCTATTGTCGAGATTTTTGATACTCCAATGGATGTTATCCTTGTAATTATGGAAGGTAGTCTATTGTCGAGATTTTTGTTACTCCAATAGATGGTAGCCTTGTCATTATGGAAGGTAGTCTATTGTTCAAATTTTTGTTACTCCAATGGATGGTAGCCTTGTAATTACGAAAGGTAGTCTTTTGTCGAGATTTTTGTTACTCCAAGGGATGGTAGCCTTTTCATTATTGAAGGTAGTCTGTTGTCGATATCTCTGTTACTCCAATGGTTGATAGCCTTGTCATTATGCAAGGTAGTCTGTTATTAAGATATTTGTTACTCCAATGGATGGTAGTCTTTTCATTATGGAAGGTAGTCAATTGTCGAGATTTTTGTTATTCCAATGGATGGTAGCCTTGTCATTATGGAAAGTAGTCAGTCGTTGATATTTCTGTTACTCCAATGGATGGTTGCCTTGTCATTATGGAAGGAAGTCTATTATTCTGATTTTTGTTACTCCAATGGATGATAGCCTTGTCATTATGGAAGGTACTCTATTGTCGAGATTTTGGTTATTCCTATGGATGGTAGCCTTGTCATTATGGGAGGTAGTCTATTGTTCTGATTTTTGTTACTCCAATGGATGATAGCCTTGTAATTATGGAAGGTAGTCTGTTGTCGATATTTTTGTTATTCCAATGGATGGTAGCCTTGTCGTTATGGAAGGTAGTTGTCTTTGAGATTTCTGTTACTTCAATGGATGGTAGCCTTGTCATTATGGAAGGTAGTCTGTTGTTCAGATTTTTGTTACTCCAATGGATGGTAGCCTTGTCATTATGGAAGGTAGTCTATTGTCGAGATGTTTGTTACCCCAATGGATATAGCCTTGTCATTATGGAAGGTAGTCTGTTGTCGATATTTCTGTTACTCCAATTAATGATAGCCTTGTCATTATGGAAGGTAGTATGTCGTTGATATTTCTGTTACTCCAATGGATTGTAGCCTTGTCATTATGGAAGGGTACTGTTGTCGAGATTTTTGTTATTCCAATGGATTGTAGCCTTGTCATTATGGAAGGTAGTCTATTGTTCATATTTTTGTTACTCCAATGGATGATAGCCTTGTCATTATAGAAGGTAGTCTATTGTCGGGATTTTTGTTATTCCAATGGATGGCAGTCTTGTCATTATGGAAGGTAGTCGGTCGTTGAGATTTCTGTTTCTCTAATGGATGGTAGCCTTGTCATTATGGAAGGTAATCTGTTGTTCAGATTTTTGTTAATCCAATGGATGATAGCCTTGTCATTATGGAAGGTAGTCTGTTGTCGAGATTTTTTATACTCCAATGGTTGGTAGCCTTGTAATTATGGAAGGTAGTCTGTTGTCTAGATTTTTGTTACTCCAATGGATGGTAGCCTTGTCATTATGGAAGGTAATCTGTCGTTGAGATTTCGGTTACTCCAATGGATTGTAGCCTTGTCATTATGGAAGGTAGTTTGTTGTTCAGATTTTTGTTACTCCAATGGATTATAGCCTTGTCATTATGGAAGGAAGTCTGTTGTAGAGAATTTTTTATTCTATTGGATGGTAACCTTGTCATTATGGAAGGTAGTCTTTTGTCGAGATTTTTGTTATTCCAATGGACGGTAGCCTTGTCATTATGGAAGGTAGTTTTTTTTCGATATTTTCGTTACTCCAATGAATGATAGCCTTGTCATTATGGAAGGTAGTCTGTCTTTGAAATTTCTGTTACTCCAATGGATTGTATCCCTGTCATTATGGAAGGGAGTCTGTTGTCGAGATTTTTGTTATTCCAATGGATGGTAACCTTGTTATTATGGAAGGTAGTCTTTTGTCGAGATTTTTGTTACTCCAATGGATTGTAGCCTTGACATTATTGAAGGTAGTCTGTTGTCGATATCTCTGTTACTCCAATGGATGATAGCCTTGTCATTATGCAAAGTAGTCTGTTGCTCGGGTTTTTGTTACTCCAATGGATGGTATCCTTGCCATTATGGAAGTAAGTCTATTGTCGAGATTTTTGTTATTCCAATGGATGGTAGCCCTGTCATTATGGAAGGTAGTCGGTCGTTGAGATTTCTTTTACTGCAATGGATGGTAGCCTTGTCATTATGGAAGGTAGTCTGTCGTTGAGATTTCTGTTACTCCAATGGATTGTAGCCTTGTTATTATGGAAGCTAGTCTGTTGTTCAAATTTTTGTTACTCCAATGGATTGTAGGCTTGTCATTATGGAAGGTAGTCTTTTGAGCAGATTTTTGTTATTACAATGGATGGTAGCCTTGTCATTATGGAAGGTAGTTTTTTGTCGAGATTTTTGTTACTCCAATGGATGGTACCCTTGTCATTATGGAAGGTGGTCTCTTGTCAAGATTTTTGTTACCCCAATGGATATAGCCTTGTCATTATGGAAGGTAGTTTGTTGTCGATATTTTTGTTACTCCAATGAATGGTAGCCTTGTCATTATGGAAGGTAGTCTGTCTTTGAAATTTCTATTACTCCAATGGATTGTAGCCTTGTCATTATGGAAGGGAGTCTGTTATTCCAATGGATGGTAACCTTGTTTCTATGGAAGGTAGTCTTTTGTCCAGATTTTTGTTACTCCAATGGATGGTAGCCTTGTCATTATTGAAGGTAGTCTATTGGCGATATCTCTGTTACTCCAATGGATGATAGCCTTGTCATTATGCAAGGTAGTCTGTTGTTCATATTTTAATTACTCCATTAGATGGTATCCTTGTCATTATGGAAGGTAGTCTATTGTCGAGATATTTGTTATTCCAATGGATGGTAGCCATGTCATTATGGAAGGTAGTCGGTCGTTGAGATTTTTGTTATTCCAGTGGATGATAGCCTTGTCATTATGGAAGGTAGTTTGTTGTCGAGATTTTTGATACTCCAATGGGTGGTAGCCTTGTAATTATGGAAGGTAGTCTGTTGTTTAGATTTTTTTATCTCCAATAGATGGTAGCCTTGTCATTATGGAAGGTAGTTTGTCGTTGAGATTTCTGTTACTCCAATGGATTGTAGCCTTGTCATCATGGAAGGTAGTCTGTTGTTCAGATTTGTATTACTCCAATGGATTGTAGCCTTGTCATTATGGATGGTAATCTGTTGTCGAGAACTTTTTATTCCATTGGATGGTAGCCTTGTCATTATGGAACGTAGTCTATTGTCGAGATAATTGTTATTCCAATGGATGGTAGCCTTGTCATTATGGAAGGTAGTTTTTTGTTGAGATTTTTGTTACTCCAATGGATGGTAGCCTTGTCATTATGGAAGGTAGTTTGTTGTCGAGATCTTTGTTACCCCGATGGATGTAGCCTTGTCATTAAGGAAGGTAGTCTGTTGTCGATATTTTTGTTACTCCAATAAATGGTAGCCTTGTCATTATGGAAGGTAGTCTGTCGTTGAGATTTCTATTACTCCAATGGATTGTAGCCTTGTCATTATGGAAGGGAGTCTGTTTTCAATATTTTTGTTATTCCAATGGATGGTAACCTTGTTATTATGGAAGGTAGTCTTTTATCGAGATATTTGTTACTCGAATGGATGGTAGCCTTTTCATTATTTAAGGTAGTCTATTGTGGATATCTCTGTAACTCCAATAGATGATAGCCTTGTAATTATGCAAGGTAGTCTGTTGTTCATATTTTTGTTACTCCAATGGATGGTAGCCTTGTCATTATAGAAGGTAGTCTATTATCGATAATTTTTGTTATTCCAATGGATGGTAGCCTTGTCATTATGGAAGGTAATCGGTCGTTGAGATTTCTGTTACTCCAATGGATGGTAGCCTTGTCATTATGAAAGGTATTCTGTTGTTCAGATTTTCGTTACTTCAATGGATGATAGACTTTTTATTATGGAAGTTACTCTATTGTCGAGAATTTGGTTATTCCAATGGATGGTAGCCTTACCATAATGGAAGGTAGTCTATTGTCGAATTTTGGATACTCCAATGGATGGTAGCCTTGTAATCATAGAAGGTAGTCTATTGTCGAGATTTTTGTTACCCCAATGGATGTAGCCTTGTCATTATGGAAGGTAGTATGTTGTCGAGATTTTTTATACTCCAATGGGTGGTAGCCTTGTCATTATGGAACGTAGTTTTTTGTCGAGATTTTTGTTACTCCAATGGATGGTAGCCTTGTCATTATGGAAGGTACTCTGTTGTCGAGATTTTTATTACCCCATTTGATGTAGCCTTTTCATTATGGAAGGTAGTCTGTTGTCGATATTTTTGTTAATCTAATGAATGGTAGCCTTGTCATTATGGAATGTAGTCTGTCATTGAGATTTCTGTTACTCCAATGGATTGTAGCCTTGTCACTATGGAAGGGAGTCTGTTGTCAAGATTTTTGTTATTCCAATGGATGGTAGCCATGTCATTATTTAAGGTAGTCTGTTGTCGATATCTCTGTTACTCCAATGGATGATAGTGTTGTCATTATGCAAGGTAATTTGTTGTTCATATTTTTGTTACTCCAATGGATGGTAGCCTTGTCATTATATAAGGTAGTCTATTATCGAGATTTTTGTTATTCCAATGGATGGTAGCCTTGTCATTATGGAAGGTAGTCGGTTGTTGAGACATTTGTTACTCCAATGGATGGTAGCCTTTTCATTATGAAAGGTAGTCTGTTGGTTATATTTTTTTTACTTCAATGGATGATAGCCTTGTCATTATGGAAGGTACTCTATTGTCGAGATTTTGGTTATTCCAATGGATGGTAGCCTTACCATTATAGAAGGTAGTCTGTTGTCGAATTTTTGATACTCCAATGGATGGTAGCCTTGTAATTATGGATGGTAGTCTGCTGTCGAAATTTTTGTTACTCCAATAGATGGTATCCTTGTCATTATGGAAGGTAGTTTGTCGTTGAGATTTCTGTTACTCAAATGGATTGTAGGCTTGTCATTATGGAAGGTAGTCTGTTGTCGAGAATTTTTTATTCCATTGGATGGTAGCCTTGTCATTACGGAAGGTAGTCTTTGTGGAATTTTTTTTTATTCCAATGGATGGTAGCCTTGTCATTATGGAAGGTAGTTTTTTGTCGAGATTTTTGTTACTCCAATGGATGGTAGCCTTGTCATTATGGAAGGTAGTCTGTTGTCGAGATTTTTGTTACCCCAATGGATGTAGCCTTGTCATTATGGAATGTAGTCTGTTGTCGATATTTTTGTTACACCAATGAATGTTAGCCTTGTCATTATGGTAGGTAGTCTATCGTTGAGATTTCTGTTACTCCAATGGATTGTAGCCTTGTCATTATGGAAGGGAGTCTGTTGTCCAGATTTTTGTTATTCCAATGGATGGTAACCTTGTTATTATGGAAGGTTGTCTTTTGCCAAGATTTTTGTTACTCCAATGGATGGTAGCCTTGTCATTATTTAAGGTAGTCTATTGTCGATATCTCTGTTACTCCAATGGATGATAGCGTTGTCATTATGCAAGGTAGTATGTTGTTCATATTTTTGTTACTCTAATGGATGGTAGCCTTGTCATTATAGAAGGTAGTCTATTGTCAAGATTTTTGTTATTCCAATGGATGGTAGCCTTGTCATTATGGAAGGTAGTCGATCGTTGAGATTTTTGTTACTCCAATGGATGGTAGCCTAGTCATTATGGAAGGTAGTCTGTTGTTCAGATTTTTCTTACTCCAATGGATGATAGCCTTGTCATTATGGAAGGGAGTCTTTGTGGAAATTTTTGTTATTCCAATTTATGGTAGCCTTGTCATTATGGAAGGTAGTCTTTGTGGAAATTTTTGTTATTCCAATTTATGGTAGCCTTGTCATTGTGGAAGGTACTTTGTTGTCGAGATTTTTGTTACTCCAATGGATGGTAGCCTTGTCATTATGGAAGGTAGTCTGTTTTCTTGATTTTTGTTACCCCAATGGTTGTAGCCTTGTCATTATGGAAAGTAGTCTATTGTCAAGATTTTTCTTACTCCAATGGATGGTAGCCTTGTTATTATGGAAGGTAGTCTGTTGTCAAGATATTTTTTATTCCAATGGATGGTAGCCTTGTCATTATGGAAGGGAGTCTGTTGTTGAGATTTTTGTTATTCCAATGGATGGTAACCTTGTTACTATGGAAGGTAGTCTTTTGTCGAGATTTTTGTTACTCCAATGGATGGTAGCCTTGTCATTATTGAAGGTAGTTTGTTGTCGATATCTCTGTTACTCCAATGGATGATAGCCTTGTCATTATGCAAGGTAGTCTCAGATTTTTGTTACTCCAATGGATGGTATCCTTGTCATTAGGGAAAGTAGTGTATTGTCGAGATTTTTGTTATACCAATGGATAGTAGCCTTGTCATTATGGAAGGTAGTCGGTCGTTGAGATTTCTGTTACTCTAATGAATGGTAGCTTTGTCATTATGGAAGGTAGTCTATTGTTCAGATTTTTCTTACTCCAATGGATGATAGCCTTGTCATTATGGAAGGTAGTCTGTTGTCGAGATTTTTGATACTCCAATGGGTGGTAGCCTTGTAATTATGGAAGGTAGTCTATTATCTAAATTTTTCTTACTCCAATGGATGGTAGCCTTGTCATTATGGAAGGGAGTCTGTTGTCAAGAGATTTGTTATTCCAATGGATAGTAACCTTGTCATTATGGAAGGTAGTCTTTGTGGAAATTTTTGTTATTCCAATTTATGGTAGCCTTGTCATTATGGAAGGTAGTTTGTTGTCGAGATTTTTATTACTCCAATGGATGGTAGCCTTGTCATTATGGAAGGTAGTTTGTCATTTAGATTTCTGTTACTCCAATGGATTGCAGCCTTGTCATTATGGAAGGTAGTCTGTCGCTGAAATATATGTTACTCCAATGGATTGTAACATTGTCATTATGGAAGGTAGTATTTGTAGAAATTTTTGTTATTCCAATTGATGGTAGCCTTGTCATTATGGAAGGTAGTTTGTTGTCGAGATTTTTGATACTCCAATGGATGGTAGCCTTGTAATTATAGAAGGTAGTCTATTGTCGATATTTTTGTTACCCCAATGAATGGTAGCCTTGTCATTATGGAAGTAGTATGTTGTCGGTATTTTTGTTACTCCAGTGAATGGTAGCCTTGTCATTACGGAAGGTAGTCTATCGTTGAGATTTCTATTACTCCAATGGATTGTAGCCTTGTCATTATGGAAGGGAGTCTGTTGTCAAGATTTTTGTTATTCCAATGGATGGTAACCATGTTATTATGGAAGGCAGTCTTTTGTCGAGATTTTTGTTACTCCAATAGATGGAAGCCTTGTCATTATTTAAGGTAGTCTGTTGTCGATATCTCTGTTACTCTAATGAATGATAGCGTTGTCATTATGCAACATAGTCTGTTGTTCATATTTTTGTTACTCCAATGGATGGTAGCCTTGTCATTATAGAAGGTACTCTATTGTCGAGATTTTTGTTATTCCAATGGATGGTAGCCTTATCATTATGGAAGGTAGTCGATTGTTGAGATTTTTGTTACTCCAATGGACGGTAGCCTTGTCATTATGGAAGGTAGTATGTTGTTCAGATTTTTCTTACTCCAATGGATGATAGCCTTGTCATTATGGAAGGGAGTCTGTTGTCGAGATATTTGTTATTCCAATGGATGGTAACCTTGTCATTATGGGAGGTAGTCTTTATGGAAATTTTTGTTATTCCAATTTATGGTGGCCTTGTCATTGTGGAAGGTAGTTTGTTGTCGAGATTTTTATTACTCCAATGGATGGTAGCCTTGTAATTATGGAGGGTAGTCTGTTTTCTTGATTTTTGTTACCCCAATGGATGGTAGCCTTGTCATTATGGAAGGTAGTCTGTCGTCGAGATTTCTAGTACTCCAATGGATGATAGTCTTGTCATTATGGAAGGTAGTCTGTTGTCGAGAATTTTTTATTCCATTGGTTGGTAGCCATGTCATTATGGAAGGTAGTTTTTTGTCGAGATTTTTGTTACTCCAATGGATGGTAGCCTTTTCATTTTGGAAGGTAGTCTGTTGTCGAGATAATTGTTACCCCAATGGATGTAGCATTGTCATTATGGAAGGTAGTCTGTTGTCGATATTTTTGTTACTCCAATGAATGGTAGCATTGTCATTATGGAAGGTAGTCTATCATTGAGATTTCTGTTACTCCAATGGATTGCAGCCTTGTCATTATGGAAGGGAGTCAGTTGTCAAGATTTTTGTTATTCCAATGGATGGTAACCTTGTTATTATGGAAGGCAGTCTTTTGTCGAAATTTTTGTTACTCCAATGGATGGAAGCCTTGTCATTATTTAAGGTAGTCTGTTATCGATATCTCTGTTACTCCAATGAATGATAGCGTTGTCATTATGCAAGGTAGTCTGTTGTTCATATTTTTGTTACTCCAATGGATGGTAGCCTTGTCATTATAGAAGGGAGTCTATTGTCAAGATTTTTGTTATTCCAATGGATGGTAGACTTGTCATTATGGAAGGTAGTCGATCATTGAGAGTTTTGTTACTCCAATGGATGTTAGCCTTGTCATTATGGAAGGTAGTCTGTTGTTCAGATTTTTGATACTCCAAAGGGTGGTAGCCTTGTAATTATGGAAGGTAGTCTATTGTCGAGATTTTTATTACTCCAATGGATGGTAGCCTTGTCATTATGGAAGGTAGTCTGTCGTTGAGATTTATGTTACTCAAATGTATTGTAGCCTTTTCATTATGGAAGGTAGTTTGTTGTTCAGATTTTTGTTACTCCAATGAATTGTAGCCTTGTCATTATGGAAGGTAGTCTGTTGTCGAGATATTTGTTACTCCAATGGATGGTAACCTTGTCATTATGGAAGGTAGTATTTGTAGAAATTTTTGTTATTCCAATTGATGGTAGCCTTGTCATTATGGAAGGTAGTTTGTTGTCGAGATTTTTGATACTCCAATGGATGGTAGCCTTGTAATTATAGAAGATAGTCTGTTGTCGAGATTTTTGTTACCCAAATTAATGGTAGCCTTGTCATTATGGAAGTAGTATGTTGTCAATATTTTTGTTACTCCCGTGAATGATAGCCTTGTCATTACGGAAGGTAGTTTATCGTTGAGATTTCTGTTACTCCAATGGATTGTAGCCTTGTCATTATGGAAGGGAGTCTGTTGTCGAGATTTTTGTTATTCCAATGGGTGGTAACCTTGTTACTATGGAAGGTAGTCTTTTGTCGAGATTTTTGTTACTCCAATGGATAGTAGCCTTGTCATTATTGAAGGTAGTTTGTTGTCGATATCTCTGTTACTCCAATGAATGATAGCATTGTCATTATGCAAGGTAATCTCAGATTTTTGTTACTCCATTGGATGGTAGCCTTGTCATTATTGAAGGTAGTTTGTTGTCGATATCTTTGGTACTCCTATGGATGATAGCCTTTTCATTATGGAAGGTAGTATGTTGTTGAGATTTTATTTACTCCAATGGATGGTAGCTTTGTCATTATGGAAGGTAGTCTGTTGTTCATATTTTTCTTACTCCAATGGATGATATCCTTGTAATTATGGAAGGTAGTCTGTTGTCGAGATTTTTGATACTCCAATGGGTGGTAGCCATGTAATTATGGTAGGTAGTCTATTTTCGAGATTTTTGTTACTCCAATGGATGGTAGCCTTGTCATTATGGAAGGTAGTTTGTCGTTGAGATTTATGTTACTCCAATGGATGGTAACCTTGTCATTATAGAAGGTAGTCTTTGTGCAAATTTTTGTTATTCCAATTGATGGTAGCCTTGTCATTATGGAAGGTAGTTTGTTGTCGCTATTTTTATTACTCCAATGGATGGTAGCCTTGTCATTATGGAGGGTAGTCTGTTTTCTTGATTTTTGTTACCCCAATGGATGTAGCCTTGTAATTATGGAAGGTAGTCTGTTGTCGAGATTTTTGTTACTCCAATAGATGGTAGCCTTGTCATTATGGAAGGTAGTCTGTCGTTGAAATTTCTGTTACTCCAATGGATTGTAGCCTTGTCATTATGGAAGGTAGTCTGTTGTCGAGAATTTTTTATTCCATTGGATGGTAGTCTTGTCATTATGGAAGGTAGTCTGTTGATGAGATATTTGTTATTTCCATGGATGGTAACCTTGTCATTATGGAAGGTAGTCTTTGTGGAAATTTTTGTTATTCCAATGGATGGTAGCCTTGTCATTATGGAAGGTAGTTTTTTGTCGAGATTTTTGTTACTCCAATGGATGGTAGCCTTGTCATTATGGAAGGCAGTCTGTTGTCGAGATAATTGTTACCCCAATGGATGTAACATTGTCATTATGGAAGGTAGTCTATTGTCGATATTATTTTTACTCCAATGAATGGTAGCATTGTCATTATGGAAGGTAGTCTATCATTGAGATTTCTGTTCCTCCAATGGATTGCAGCCTTGTCATTATGGAAGGGAGTCTGTTGTCAAGATTTTTGTTATTCCAATGGATGGTAACCTTGTTATTATGGAAGGCAGTCTTTTGTCGAGATTTTTGTTACTCCAATGGATGGAAGCCTTGTCATTATTTAAGGTAGTCTGTTGTCGATATCTCGGTTATTCCAATTAATGATAGTGTTGTCATTATGCAAGGTAGTCTGTTGTTCATATTTTTGTTACTCCAATGGATGGTAGCCTTGTCATTATAGAAGGTAGTCTATTGTCAAGATTTTTGTTATTCCAATGGATGGTAGCCTTGTCATTATGGAAGGTAGTCTATTGTCGAGATTTTTTTACTCCAACGGATGGTAGCCTTGTCATTATGGAAGGTAGTCTGTCGTTGAGATTTATGTTACTCCAATGGATGGTAACCTTGTCATTATGGAAGGTAGTCTTTGTGGAAATTTTTGTTATTCCAATTGATGGTAGCCTTGTCATTATGGAAGGTAGTTTTTTGTCGCTATTTTTATTACTCCAATGGATGGTAGCCTCGTCATTATGGAGGGTAGTCTGTTTTCTTGATTTTTGTTACCCTAATGAATGTAGCCTTGTAATTATGGAAGGTAGTCTGTTGTCGAGATTTTTGTTACTCCAATAGATGGTAGCCTTGTCATTATGGAAGGTAGCCTGTCGTTGAGATTTCTGTTACTCCAATGGATTGTAGCCTTTTCATTATGGAAAGTAGTCTGTTGTCGGGAATTTTTTATTCCATTGGATGGTAGCCTTGTCATTATGGAAGGTAGTCTGTTGTTGAGATAATTGTTATTCCCATGGATGGTAACCTTGTCATTATGAAAGATAGTCTTTATGGAAATTTTTGTTATTCCAATGGATGGTAGCCTTGTCATTATGGAAGGTAGTTTTTTGTCGAGATTTTTGTTACTCCAATGGATGGTAGCCTTGTCATTATGGAAGGTAGTTTGTTGTCGAGATAATTGTTACCCCAATGGATGTAGCATTGTCATTATGGAAGGTAGTCTGTTGTCGATATTTTTGTTACTCCAATGAATGGTAGCATTCTCATTATGGAAGGTAGTCTATCATTGAGATTTCTGTTCCTCCAATGGATTGCAGCCTTGTCATTATGGAAGGGAGTCTGTTGTCAAGATTTTTGTTATTCCAATGGATGGTAACCTTGTTATTATGGAAGGCAGTCTTTTGTCGAGATTTTTGTTACTCCAATGGATGGAAGCCTTGTCATTATTTAAGGTAGTCTGTTGTTGATATCTCGGTTATTCCAATGAATGATAGTGTTGTCATTATGCAAGGTAGTCTGTTGTTCATATTTTTGTTACTCCAATGGATGGTAGCCTTGTCATTATAGAAGGTAGTCTATTGTCAAGATTTTTGTTATTCCAATGGATGGTAGCCTTGTCATTTTGGAAGGTAGTCTGTCGTTGAAATTTTTGTTACTCCAATGGATTGTAGCCTTGTGATTATGGAAGGTAGTCTGTTGTCGAGAATTTTTTATTCCATTGGATGGTAGCCTTGTCATTATGGAAGGTAGTCTGTTGTTGAGATATTTGTTATTCCCATGGATGGTAACCTTGTCATTATGGAAGGTAGTCTTTGTGGAAATTTTTGTTATTCCAATGGATGTTAGCCTTGTCATTATGGAAGGTAGTTTTTTGTCGAGAATTTTATTACTGCAATGGATGGTAGCCTTGTCATTGTGGAAGGTAGTTTGTTGTCGAGATAATTATTACCCCAATGGATGTAGCATTGTCATTATGGTAGGTAGTCTGTTGTCGATATCTCTGTTACTCTAATGAATGATAGCGTTTTCATTATGTGACGTAGTCTGTTGTTCATATTTTTGTTACTCCAATGGATGGAAGCCTTGTCATTATAGAAGGTACTCTATTGTAGAGATTTTTGTTATTCCAATTGATGGTAGCCTTATCATTATGGAAGGTAGTCGATCATTGAGATTTTTGTTACTCCAATGGACGGTAGCCTTGTCATTATGGAAGGTAGTATGTTGTTCAGATTTTCTTACTCCAATGGATGATAGCCTTGTCATTATGGAAGGGAGTCTGTTGTCGAGATATTTGTTATTCCAATGGATGGTAACCTTGTCATTATGGAAGGTAGTCTTTATGGAAATTTTTGTTATTCCAATTTATGGTAGCCTTGTCATTGTTGAAGGTAGTTTGTTGTCGAGATTTTTATTACTCCAATGGATGGTAGCCTTGTCATTATGGAGGGTAGTCTATTTTCTTGATTTTTGTTACCCCAATGGATGTAGCCTTGTAATTATGGAAGGTAGTCTGTTGTTGAGATTTTTATTACTCCAATAGATGGTAGCCTTGTTATTATGGAAGGTAGTATGTCGTTGAGATTTCTAGTACTCCAATGAATTGTAGCCTTGTCATTATGAAAGGTAGTCTGTTGTCGAAAATTTTTTATTCCATTGGTTGGTAGCCTTGTCATTATGGAAGGTAGTCTGTTGTCGAGATATTTGTTATTCCCATGGATGGTAACCTTTTCATTATGAAAGGTAGTCTTTGTGGAAATTTTTGTTATTCCAATGGATGGTAGCCTTGTCATTATGGAAGGTAGTTTTTTGTCGAGATTTTTGTTACTCCAATGGATGGTAGCCTTGTCATTATGGAAGGTAGTCTGTTGTCGAGATAATTGTTACCCCAATGGATGTAGCATTGTCATTATGGAAGGTAGTCTGTTGTCGATATTTTTGTTACTCCAAAGAATGGTAGCATTGTCATTATGGAAGGTAGTCTATCATTGAGATTTCTGTTACTCCAATGGATTGCAGCCTTGTCATTATGGAAGGGAGTCTGTTGTCAAGATTTTTGTTATTCCAATGGATGGTAACCTTGTTATTATGGAAGGCAGTCTTTTGTCGAGATTTTTGTTACTCCAATGGATGGAAGCCTTGTCATTATTTAAGGTAGTCTGTTGTCGATATCTCTGTTACTCCAATGAATGATAGCATTGTCATTATGCAAGGTAGTTTGTTGTTCATATTTTTGTTACTCCAATGGATGGTAGCCTTGTCATTATAGAAGGTAGTCTATTGTCAAGATTTTTGTTATTCCAATGGATGGTAGCCTTATGATTATGGAAGGTAGTTGATCATTGAGATTTTTCTTACTCCAATGGATGATAGCCTTGTCATTATGGAAGGTAGTCTTATGTCGAGATTTTTGATGCTCCAATGGATGGTAGCCTTGTCATTATGGAAGGTAGTCTGTCGTTGAGATTTATGTTACTCAAATGTATTGTAGCCTTTTCATTATGGAAGGTAGTTTGTTGTTCAGATTTTTGTTACTCCAATGAATTGTAGCCTTGTCATTATGGAAGGTAGTCTGTTGTCGAGATATTTGTTACTCCAATGGATGGTAACCTTGTCATTATGGAAGGTAGTATTTGTAGAAATTTTTGTTATTCCAATTGATGGTAGCCTTGTCATTATGGAAGGTAGTTTGTTGTCGAGATTTTTGATACTCCAATGGATGGTAGCCTTGTAATTATAGAAGATAGTCTGTTGTCGAGATTTTTGTTACCCAAATTAATGGTAGCCTTGTCATTATGGAAGTAGTATGTTGTCAATATTTTTGTTACTCCCGTGAATGATAGCCTTGTCATTACGGAAGGTAGTTTATCGTTGAGATTTCTGTTACTCCAATGGATTGTAGCCTTGTCATTATGGAAGGGAGTCTGTTGTCGAGATTTTTGTTATTCCAATGGGTGGTAACCTTGTTACTATGGAAGGTAGTCTTTTGTCGAGATTTTTGTTACTCCAATGGATAGTAGCCTTGTCATTATTGAAGGTAGTTTGTTGTCGATATCTCTGTTACTCCAATGAATGATAGCATTGTCATTATGCAAGGTAATCTCAGATTTTTGTTACTCCATTGGATGGTAGCCTTGTCATTATTGAAGGTAGTTTGTTGTCGATATCTTTGGTACTCCTATGGATGATAGCCTTTTCATTATGGAAGGTAGTATGTTGTTGAGATTTTATTTACTCCAATGGATGGTAGCTTTGTCATTATGGAAGGTAGTCTGTTGTTCATATTTTTCTTACTCCAATGGATGATATCCTTGTAATTATGGAAGGTAGTCTGTTGTCGAGATTTTTGATACTCCAATGGGTGGTAGCCATGTAATTATGGTAGGTAGTCTATTTTCGAGATTTTTGTTACTCCAATGGATGGTAGCCTTGTCATTATGGAAGGTAGTTTGTCGTTGAGATTTATGTTACTCCAATGGATGGTAACCTTGTCATTATAGAAGGTAGTCTTTGTGCAAATTTTTGTTATTCCAATTGATGGTAGCCTTGTCATTATGGAAGGTAGTTTGTTGTCGCTATTTTTATTACTCCAATGGATGGTAGCCTTGTCATTATGGAGGGTAGTCTGTTTTCTTGATTTTTGTTACCCCAATGGATGTAGCCTTGTAATTATGGAAGGTAGTCTGTTGTCGAGATTTTTGTTACTCCAATAGATGGTAGCCTTGTCATTATGGAAGGTAGTCTGTCGTTGAAATTTCTGTTACTCCAATGGATTGTAGCCTTGTCATTATGGAAGGTAGTCTGTTGTCGAGAATTTTTTATTCCATTGGATGGTAGTCTTGTCATTATGGAAGGTAGTCTGTTGATGAGATATTTGTTATTTCCATGGATGGTAACCTTGTCATTATGGAAGGTAGTCTTTGTGGAAATTTTTGTTATTCCAATGGATGGTAGCCTTGTCATTATGGAAGGTAGTTTTTTGTCGAGATTTTTGTTACTCCAATGGATGGTAGCCTTGTCATTATGGAAGGCAGTCTGTTGTCGAGATAATTGTTACCCCAATGGATGTAACATTGTCATTATGGAAGGTAGTCTATTGTCGATATTATTTTTACTCCAATGAATGGTAGCATTGTCATTATGGAAGGTAGTCTATCATTGAGATTTCTGTTCCTCCAATGGATTGCAGCCTTGTCATTATGGAAGGGAGTCTGTTGTCAAGATTTTTGTTATTCCAATGGATGGTAACCTTGTTATTATGGAAGGCAGTCTTTTGTCGAGATTTTTGTTACTCCAATGGATGGAAGCCTTGTCATTATTTAAGGTAGTCTGTTGTCGATATCTCGGTTATTCCAATTAATGATAGTGTTGTCATTATGCAAGGTAGTCTGTTGTTCATATTTTTGTTACTCCAATGGATGGTAGCCTTGTCATTATAGAAGGTAGTCTATTGTCAAGATTTTTGTTATTCCAATGGATGGTAGCCTTGTCATTATGGAAGGTAGTTTATTGTCGAGATTTTTTTACTCCAACGGATGGTAGCCTTGTCATTATGGAAGGTAGTCTGTCGTTGAGATTTATGTTACTCCAATGGATGGTAACCTTGTCATTATGGAAGGTAGTCTTTGTGGAAATTTTTGTTATTCCAATTGATGGTAGCCTTGTCATTATGGAAGGTAGTTTTTTGTCGCTATTTTTATTACTCCAATGGATGGTAGCCTCGTCATTATGGAGGGTAGTCTGTTTTCTTGATTTTTGTTACCCTAATGAATGTAGCCTTGTAATTATGGAAGGTAGTCTGTTGTCGAGATTTTTGTTACTCCAATAGATGGTAGCCTTGTCATTATGGAAGGTAGCCTGTCGTTGAGATTTCTGTTACTCCAATGGATTGTAGCCTTGTCATTATGGAAAGTAGTCTGTTGTCGGGAATTTTTTATTCCATTGGATGGTAGCCTTGTCATTATGGAAGGTAGTCTGTTGTTGAGATAATTGTTATTCCCATGGATGGTAACCTTGTCATTATGAAAGATAGTCTTTATGGAAATTTTTGTTATTCCAATGGATGGTAGCCTTGTCATTATGGAAGGTAGTTTTTTGTCGAGATTTTTGTTACTCCAATGGATGGTAGCCTTGTCATTATGGAAGGTAGTTTGTTGTCGAGATAATTGTTACCCCAATGGATGTAGCATTGTCATTATGGAAGGTAGTCTGTTGTCGATATTTTTGTTACTCCAATGAATGGTAGCATTCTCATTATGGAAGGTAGTCTATCATTGAGATTTCTGTTCCTCCAATGGATTGCAGCCTTGTCATTATGGAAGGGAGTCTGTTGTCAAGATTTTTGTTATTCCAATGGATGGTAACCTTGTTATTATGGAAGGCAGTCTTTTGTCGAGATTTTTGTTACTCCAATGGATGGAAGCCTTGTCATTATTTAAGGTAGTCTGTTGTTGATATCTCGGTTATTCCAATGAATGATAGTGTTGTCATTATGCAAGGTAGTCTGTTGTTCATATTTTTGTTACTCCAATGGATGGTAGCCTTGTCATTATAGAAGGTAGTCTATTGTCAAGATTTTTGTTATTCCAATGGATGGTAGCCTTGTCATTTTGGAAGGTAGTCTGTCGTTGAAATTTTTGTTACTCCAATGGATTGTAGCCTTGTGATTATGGAAGGTAGTCTGTTGTCGAGAATTTTTTATTCCATTGGATGGTAGCCTTGTCATTATGGAAGGTAGTCTGTTGTTGAGATATTTGTTATTCCCATGGATGGTAACCTTGTCATTATGGAAGGTAGTCTTTGTGGAAATTTTTGTTATTCCAATGGATGTTAGCCTTGTCATTATGGAAGGTAGTTTTTTGTCGAGAATTTTATTACTGCAATGGATGGTAGCCTTGTCATTGTGGAAGGTAGTTTGTTGTCGAGATAATTATTACCCCAATGGATGTAGCATTGTCATTATGGTAGGTAGTCTGTTGTCGATATCTCTGTTACTCTAATGAATGATAGCGTTTTCATTATGTGACGTAGTCTGTTGTTCATATTTTTGTTACTCCAATGGATGGAAGCCTTGTCATTATAGAAGGTACTCTATTGTAGAGATTTTTGTTATTCCAATTGATGGTAGCCTTATCATTATGGAAGGTAGTCGATCATTGAGATTTTTGTTACTCCAATGGACGGTAGCCTTGTCATTATGGAAGGTAGTATGTTGTTCAGATTTTCTTACTCCAATGGATGATAGCCTTGTCATTATGGAAGGGAGTCTGTTGTCGAGATATTTGTTATTCCAATGGATGGTAACCTTGTCATTATGGAAGGTAGTCTTTATGGAAATTTTTGTTATTCCAATTTATGGTAGCCTTGTCATTGTTGAAGGTAGTTTGTTGTCGAGATTTTTATTACTCCAATGGATGGTAGCCTTGTCATTATGGAGGGTAGTCTATTTTCTTGATTTTTGTTACCCCAATGGATGTAGCCTTGTAATTATGGAAGGTAGTCTGTTGTTGAGATTTTTATTACTCCAATAGATGGTAGCCTTGTTATTATGGAAGGTAGTATGTCGTTGAGATTTCTAGTACTCCAATGGATTGTAGCCTTGTCATTATGAAAGGTAGTCTGTTGTCGAAAATTTTTTATTCCATTGGTTGGTAGCCTTGTCATTATGGAAGGTAGTCTGTTGTCGAGATATTTGTTATTCCCATGGATGGTAACCTTTTCATTATGAAAGGTAGTCTTTGTGGAAATTTTTGTTATTCCAATGGATGGTAGCCTTGTCATTATGGAAGGTAGTTTTTTGTCGAGATTTTTGTTACTCCAATGGATGGTAGCCTTGTCATTATGGAAGGTAGTCTGTTGTCGAGATAATTGTTACCCCAATGGATGTAGCATTGTCATTATGGAAGGTAGTCTGTTGTCGATATTTTTGTTACTCCAAAGAATGGTAGCATTGTCATTATGGAAGGTAGTCTATCATTGAGATTTCTGTTACTCCAATGGATTGCAGCCTTGTCATTATGGAAGGGAGTCTGTTGTCAAGATTTTTGTTATTCCAATGGATGGTAACCTTGTTATTATGGAAGGCAGTCTTTTGTCGAGATTTTTGTTACTCCAATGGATGGAAGCCTTGTCATTATTTAAGGTAGTCTGTTGTCGATATCTCTGTTACTCCAATGAATGATAGCATTGTCATTATGCAAGGTAGTTTGTTGTTCATATTTTTGTTACTCCAATGGATGGTAGCCTTGTCATTATAGAAGGTAGTCTATTGTCAAGATTTTTGTTATTCCAATGGATGGTAGCCTTATGATTATGGAAGGTAGTTGATCATTGAGATTTTTCTTACTCCAATGGATGATAGCCTTGTCATTATGGAAGGTAGTCTTATGTCGAGATTTTTGATGCTCCAATGGATGGTAGCCTTGTCATTATGGAAGGTAGTCTGTCGTTGAGATTTATGTTACTCAAATGTATTGTAGCCTTGTCATTATGGAAGGTAGTCTGTTGTCGAGAATTTTTTATTACATTGAATGGTAGCCTTGTCATTATGGAAGGTAGTCTGTTGTCGAGATATTTGTGATTCCAATGGATGGTAACCTTGTCATTATGGAAGGTAGTATTTGTAGAAATTTTTGTTATTCCAATTGATGGTAGCCTTGTCATTATGGATGGTAGTTTGTTATCGAGATTTTTGATACTCTAATGGATGGTAGCCTTGTAATTATAGAAGGTAGTCGGTTGTCGATATTTTTGTTACCCCAATGAATGGTAGCCTTGTCATTATGGAAGTAGTATGTTGTCGTTATTTTTGTTACCCCAGTGAATGGTAGCCTTGTCATTACGGAAGGTAGTCTATCATTGAGATTTATGTTACTCCAATGGATTGTAGCCTTGTCATTATGGAAGGGAGTCTGTTGTCGAGATTTTTGTTATTCCAATGGGTGGTAACCTTGTTACTATGGAAGGTAGTCTTTTGTCGAGATTTTTGTTACTCCAATGGATGGTAGCCTTTTCATTATTGACAGTAGTTTGTTCTCGATATCTCTGTTACTCCAATGAATGATAGCGTTGTAATTATGCAAGGTAATCTAAAATTTTTGTTACTCCATTGGATGGTAGCCTTGTCATTATTGAAAGTAGTTTGTTGTCGATATCTTTGTTACTCCTATGGATGATAGCCTTTTCATTATGGAAGGTAGTATGTTGTTGAGATTTTAGTTACTCCAATGGATGGTAGCTTTGTCATTATGGAAGGTAGTCTTTTGTTCATATTTTTCTTACTCCAATGGATGATATCCTTGTCATTATGGAAGGTAGTCTGTTGTCGAGATTTTTGATACTCCAATGGATGGTAGCCTTGTCATTATGGAAGGTAGTCTGTCGTTGAGATTTATGTTACTCCAATGGATGGTAACCTTGTCATTATGGAAGGTAGTCTTCGTGAAATTTTTTGTTATTCCAATTGATGGTAGCCTTGTCATTATGGAAGGTAGTTTGTTGTCGCTATTTTTATTACTCCAATGGATGGTAGCCTTGTCATTATGGAGGGTAGTCTGTTTTCTTGATTTTTGTTACCCCAATGGATGTAGCCTTGTAATTATGGAAGGTAGTATGTTGTCGAGATTTTTGTTACTACAATAGACGGTATCCTTGTCATTATGGAAGGTAGTCTGTCGTTGAGATATTTGTTATCCCCATGGATGGTAACCTTGTCATTATGGAAGGTAGTCTTTGTGGAAATTTTTGTTATTCCAATGGATGGTATCCTTGTCTTTATGGAAGGTAGTTTTTTGTCGAGATTCTTGTTACTCCAATAGATGGTAGCCTTGTCATTATGGAAGGTAGTTTTTTTCGAGATTTTTGTTACTCCAATGGATGGTAGCCTTGTCATTATGGAAGGTAGTCTGTCGTTGAGATTTATGTTACTCAAATGTATTGTAGCCTTTTCATTATGGAAGGTAGTCTGTTGTTCAGATTTTTGTTACTCCAATGAATTGTAGCTTTGTCATTATGGAAGGTAGTATGTTCTCGAGAATTTTTTATTCCATTGGATGGTAGCCTTGTCATTATGGAAGGTAGTCTGTTGTCGAGATATTTGTTATTCCAATGGATGGTAACCTTGTCATTATGGAAGGTAGTATTTGTAGAAATTTTTGTTATTCCAATTGATGGTAGCCTTGTCGTTATGGAAGGTAGTTTGTTGTCGATATTTTTGATACTCCAATGGATGGTAGCCTTGTAATTATAGAAGGTAGTCTGTTGTCGATATTTTTGTTACCCCAATGAATGGTAGCTTTGTCATTATGGAAGTAGTATGTTGTCGATATTTTTGTTACTCCAGTGAATGGTAGCCTTGTAATTACAAAAGGTAGTCTATTGTCGAGATTTTTCTTACTCCAATGGATGGTAGCCTTGTCATTATGGAAGGTAGTCTGTTGTTGAGATTTTTGATACTCCAATGGGTGGTAGCCTTGTGATTATGGAAGGTAGTATATTGTCGAGATTTTTCTTATTCCAATGGATGGTAGCCTTGACATTATGGAAGGTAGTCTATTGTCGAGATATTTGTTATTCCAATGGATAGTAACCTTGTCATTATGGAAGGTAGTCTTTGTGGAAATTTTTGTTAATCCAATTGATGGTAGCCTTGTCATTATGGAAGGTAGTTTGTTGTCGAGATTTTTGTTACTCCAATGGATGGTAGCCTTGTCATTATGGAGGGTAGTCTATTTTCTTGATTTTTGTTACCCCAATGGATGTAGCCTTGTAATTATGGAAGGTAGTTTGTTATCGAGATTTTTGTTACTCCAATAGATAGTAGCCTTGTCATTATGGAAGGTAGTCTGTCGTTCAGATTTCTGTTACTCCAATGGATTGTAGCCTTGTCATTATGGAAGGTAGTCTTTTGTCTTGAATTTTTTATTCCATTTGATGGTAGCCTTGTCATTATGGAAGGTAGTCTGTTGTCGAGATATTTGTTATTCCCATGGATGGTAACCTTGTCATTATGGAAGGTAGTCTTTATGGAAATTTTTGTTATTCCAATGGATGGTAGCCTTGTCATTATGGAATGCAGTTTTTTGTCGAGATTTTTGTTACTCCAATGGATGGTAGCCTTGTCATTATGGAAGGTAGTCTGTTGTCGCGGTAATTGTTACCCTAATGGATGTAGCATTGTCATTATGGAAGGTAGTATGTTGTCAATATTTTTGTTACTCCAATGAATAGTAGCATTGTCATTATGGAAAGTAGTCTGTCGTTGAGATTTCTGTTACTCCAATGGATTGCAGCCTTGTCATTATGGAAGGGAGTATGTTGTATAGATTTTTGTTATTCCAATGGATGGTAACCTTGTTATTATGGAATGCAGTCTTTTGTCGAGATTTTTGTTACTCCAATGGATGGAAGCCTTGTCATTATTTAAGGTAGTCTGTTGTCGATATCTCTGTTACTCCAATGAATGATAGCATTATCATTATGCAAGGTAGTTTGTTGTTCATATTTTTGTTACTCCAATAGATGGTAGCCTTGTCATTATAGAAGGTAGTCTATTGTCGAGATTTTTTGTTATTCCAATGGATGGTAGCCTTGTCATTATGGAAGGTAGTCGGTCTTTGAAATTTCTGTTACTCTAATGGATGGTAGTCTTGTCATTATGAAAGGTAGTCTGTTGTTCAGATTTTTGTTACTTCAATGGATGATAGCCTTGTCATTATGGATGGTACTCTATTATCTAGAATTTGGTTATTCTAATAGATGGTAGCCTTACCATTATGCAAGGTAGTCTATTGTCGAATTTTTGATACTCCATTGGATGGTAGCCTTGTAATTATAGAAGGTAGTCTGTTGTCGAGATTTTTGTTACCCCAATGGATGTAGCCTTGTCATTATGGAAGTATTATGTTGTCGATATTTTTGTTACTCCAATGAATGGTAGCCTTGTCATTATGGAAGGTAGTCTATCGTTGAGATTTCTGTTACTCCAATGGATTGTAGCCTTGTCATTATGGAAGGGAGTCTGTTGTCTAGATTTTTGTTATTCCAATGGGTGGTAACCTTGTTACTATGGAAGGTAGTCTTTTGTCGAGATTTTTGTTACTCCAATAGATGGAAGCCTTGTCATTATTTAAGTTAGTCTGTTGTCGATTTCTCTGTTACTCTAATGAATGATAGCGTCATCATTATGCAAGGTAGTCTCATATTTTTGTTACTCCATTGGATGGTAGCCTTGTCATTATTGAAGTTAGTCTGTTGTCGATATCTTTGTTACTCCTATGGATGATAGCCTTGTCATTATGGAAGGTAGTATGTTATCGAGATTTTTGTTACTCCAATGGACGGTAGCCTTGTCATTATGGAAGTTAGTCTGTTGTTCAGATTTTCTTACTCCAATGGATGATAGCCTTGTCATTATGGAAGGGAGTCTGTTGTCGAGAATTTTGATACTCCAATGGGTGGTAGCCTTGTAATTATGGAAGGTAGTCTATTGTCAAGATTTTTCTTACTTCAATGCATGGTAGCCTTGTCATTATGGAAGGTAGTATGTCGTTGAGATTTATGTTACTCCAATGGATTGTAGCCTTGTCATTTTGGAAGGTAGTCTGTTGTTCAGATTTTTGTTACTCCAATGTATTGTAGCCTTGTCATTATAGAAGGTGGTCTGTTGTCAAGAATTTTTTATTCCATTGAATGGTAGCCTTGTCATTATGGAAGGTAGTCTATTGTCAAGATATTTATTATTCCACTGGATGGTAACCTTGTCATTATGGAAGGTAGTCTTTGTGGAAATTTATGTTATTCCAATTGATGGTAGCCTTTTCATTATGGAAGGTAGTTTGTTGTCGAGATTTTTGTTACTCCAATGGATGGTAGCCTTGTCATTATGGAAGGTAGTCTGTTGTCTTGATTTTTGTTACCCCAATGGATGTAGCCTTGTCATTATGGAAGGTATTCTGTTGTCGATATTGTTGTTACTCCAATAAATGCATGCCTTGTCATTATGGAAGGTAGTATGTCGTTGATATTTCTGTTACTCCAATGGATTGTAGCCTTGTCATTGTGGAAGGGAGTTTGTTGTCAAGATTTTTGTTATTCCAATGGATGGTAACCATGTTATTATGGAAGGTAGTCTTTTGTCAAGATTTTTGTTACTCCAATGGATGGTAACCTTGTCATTATTTAAGGTAGTCTGTTGTTGATATCTCAGTTACTCCAATGGATTATAGCATTGTCATTATGCAAGGTAGTCTATTGTTCATATTTTTATTACTCCAATGGATGGTAGCCTTGTCATCATAGAAGGTAGTCTATTGTCGAGATTTTTGTTATTCCAATGGATGGTAGCCTTGTCATTATGGAAGGTAGTCGGTCGTTGAGATTTTTGTTACTCCAATGTATGGTAGCCTTGTCATTATGAAAGGTAGTTTGTTGTTCAGATTTTTGTTACTTCAATGGATGATAGCCATGTCATTATGGAAGGTACTCTTTTATCGGGAATTTGGTTATTCCAATGGATGGTAGCCTCACCATTATGGAAGGTAGTCTATTGTCGAATTTTTGATACTCCAATGGATGGTAGCCTTGTAATTATAGAAGGTAGTCTGTTGTCGAGATTTTTTTTACCCCAATGGATGTAGGCTTGTAATTATGGAAGGTAGTTTGTTGTCGATATTTTTGTTACTCCAATGAATGGTAGCCTTGTCATTATGGAAGGTAGTCTATCGTTGAGATTTTTGTTACTCCAATGGATTGTAGCCTTGTCATTATGGAAGGGAGTCTGTTTTCGAGATTTTTGTTATTCCAATGGATGGTAACCTTGTTACTATGGAAGGTAATCTTTTGTCGAGATTTTCTTTACTCTAATGGATGGTAGCCTTGTCATTATTGAAGGTAGTCTGTTGTCGATATCTCTGTTACTCCAATGGATGATAGCCATGTCATTATGCAAGGTAGTCTGTTGTTCACAGTTTTGTTACTCCAATGGATGGTATCCTTTTCATTATGGAAGGTAGTCTATTATCGATATTTTTGTTATTCTAATGGAGGGTAGCCTAGTAATTATGGAAGGTAGTCGCTCGTTGATATTTCTATTACTCCAAGGATGGTAGCCTTGTCATTATGGTAGGTAGTCTGTTGTTCAGATTTTTCTTACTCCAATGGATGATAGCCTTCTCATTACGAAAGGTAGTTTGTTGTCGAGATTTTTGATACTCCAATGGGTGGTAGCCTTGTAATTATGGAAGGTAACCTATTGTCGAGATTTTTATTAATCCAATGGATTGTAGCCTTGTAATTATCGAAGGTAGTCTTTGTGGAAATTTCTGTTATTCCAATTGATGGTAGCCTTTTCATTATGGAAGGTAGTTTGTTGTCGAGATTTTTGTTACTCCAATGGATGGTAGCCTTGTCATTATGGAAGGTAGTCTGTTGTCTTGATTTTTGTTACCCCAATGGATGTAGCCTTGTCATTATGGAAGGTAGTCTGTTGTCGATATTGTTGTTACTCCAATGAATGCAAGCCTTGTCATTATGGAAGGTAGTATGTCGTTGATATTTCTGTTACTCCAATGGATTGTAGCCTTGTCATTGTGGAAGGGAGTCTGTTGTCAATATTTTTTTTATTCCCATGGATGGTAACCATGTTATTATGGAAGGTAGTCTTTTGTCAAGATTTTTGTTACTCCAATGGATGGTAACCTTGTCATTATTTAAAGTAGTCTGTTGTTGATATCTCAGTTACTCCAATGGATGATAGCCTTGTCATTATGCAAGGTAGTCTATTGTTCATATTTTTATTACTCCAATGGATGGTAGCCTTGTCATCATAGAAGGTAGTCTATTGTCGAGATTTTTGTTATTCCAATGGATGGTAGCCTTGTCATTATGGAAGGTAGTCGGTCGTTGATATTTTTGTTACTCCAATGTATGGTAGCCTTGTCATTATGAAAGGTAGTTTGTTGTTCAGATTTTTGTTACTTCAATGGATGATAGCCATGTCATTATGGAAGGTACTCTTTTATCGGGAATTTGGTTATTCCAATGGATGGTAGCCTTACCATTATGGAAGGTAGTCTATTGTCGAATTTTTGATACTCCAATGGATGGTAGCCTTGTAATTATAGAAGGTAGTCTGTTGTCGAGATTTTTGTTACCCCAATGGATGTAGGCTTGTAATTATGGAAGGTAGTTTGTTGTCGATATTTTTGTTACTCCAATGAATGGTAGCCTTGTGATTATGGAAGGTAGTCTATCGTTGAGATTTTTGTTACTCCAATGGATTGTAGCCTTGTCATTATGGAAGGGAGTCTGTTTTCGAGATTTTTGTTATTCCAATGGATGGTAACCTTGTTACTATGGAAGGTAGTCTTTTGTCGAGATTTTCTTTACTCTAATGGATGGTAGCCTTGTCATTATTGAAGGTAGTCTGTTGTCGATATCTCTGTTACTCCAATGGATGATAGCCATGTCATTATGCAAGGTAGTCTGTTGTTCACAGTTTTGTTACTCCAATGGATGGTATCCTTTTCATTATGGAAGGTAGTCTATTATCGATATTTTTGTTATTCTAATGGAGGGTAGCCTAGTAATTATGGAAGGTAGTCGCTCGTTGATATTTCTATTACTCCAAGGATGGTAGCCTTGTCATTATGGTAGGTAGTATGTTGTTCAGATTTTTCTTACTCCAATGGATGATAGCCTTCTCATTACGGAAGGTAGTTTGTTGTCGAGATTTTTGATACTCCAATGGGTGGTAGCCTTGTAATTATGGAAGGTAGTCTATTGTCGAGATTTTTATTACTCCAATGGATTGTAGCCTTGTAATTATCGAAGGTAGTCTTTCATTTAGATTTTTGTTACTCCAATGGATTGTAGCCTTGTCGTTATGGAGGGTAGTCTGTTGTCGAGAATTTTTTATTCCATTGGATGGTAGCCTTGTCATTATGGAAGGAAGTCTGTTGTCGAGAAATTTGTTATTCCAATGGATGGTAACCTTGTCATTATGGAAGGTAGTCTTTGTGGAAATTTTTTTTATTCCAATGGATGGTAGCCTTATCATTATGGAAGGTAGTTTTTTGTCGAGATTTTTGTTACTCCAATGGATGGTAGTCTTATCATTATGGAAGGTAGTCTGTTGTCGAGATTTTTGTTACCCCAATAGATGTAGCCTTGTCATTATGGAAGGTAGTCTGTTGTCGATATTTTTGTTACTCCAATAAATGGTAGCATTGTCATTATGGAAGGTAGTCTGTCGTTGATATTTCTGTTACTCCAATGGATTGTAGCCTTGTCATTATGGAAGGGAGTCTGTTGTCAAGTTTTTTGTTATTCCAATGGATGGTAACCTTGTTATTTTTGAAGGCAGTCTTTTGTCGAGATTTTTGTAACTCCAGTTGATAGAAGCCTTGTGATTATTTAAGGTAGTCTGTTGTCGATATCTCTGTTACTCCAATGGATGATAGCGTTGTCATTATGCAAGGTAGTTTATTGTTCATATTTTTGTTACTCCAATGGATGGTAGCCTTGTCATTATAGAAGGTAGTCATTTGTCGAGATTTTTGTTATTCTAATGGATGGAAGCCTTGTCATTATGGAAGGTAGTCGGTCGTTGAGATTTCTGTTACTCCAATGGATGGTAGCCTTGTCATTATGAAAGGTAGTCTGTTGTTCATATTTTTGTTACTCCAATGTATTGTAGCCTTGTCATTATGGATGGTAGTCTGTTGTCGAGAATTTTTATTCCATTGGATGGTAGCCTTGTCATTATGAAAGGTAGTCTATTGTCGAGATATTTGTTATTTCAATGGATGGTAACCTTGTCATTATGGAAGGTAGTCTCTGTGGAAATTTTTGTTATTCCAATTGATGGTAGCCTTGTCATTATGGAAGGTAGTGTGTTGTCGAGATTTTTGTTACTCCAATGGATGTCAGCCTTGTCATTATGGAAGGTAGTCTGTTATCTTCATTTTTGTTACCCCAATGGATGTAGCCTTGTCATTATGGAAGGTAGTCTGTTGTCGATATTTTTGTTACTCCAATGAATGCAATCCTTGTCATTATGGAAGGTAGTATGTCGTTGATATTTCTGTCACTCCAATGGATTGTAGCCTTGTCATTATGGAAGGGAGTCTGTTGTCAAGATTTTTGTTATTCCAATGGATGGTAACCTTGTTATTATGGAAGGTAGTCTTTTGTTAAGATTTTTGTTACTCCAATGGATGGTAACCTTGTCATTATTTAAGGTAGTCAGTTGTCGATATCTCAGTTACTCCAATGGATGATAGCCTTGTCATTATGCAAGGTCGTCTATTGTTCATATTTTTGTTACTCCAATGGATGGTAGCCTTGTCATTATAGAAGGTAGTCTATTGTCCAGATTTTTGTTATTCCAATGGATTGTAGCCTTGTCATTATGGAAGGTAGTCAGTCGTTGAGATTTCTGTTATGCCAATGGATTGCAGCCTTGTCTTTATGGAAGGGAGTCTGTTGTATAGATTTTTGTTATTCCAATGGATGGTAACCTTGTTATTATGGAATGCAGTCTTTTGTCGAGATTTTTGTTACTCCAATGGATGGAAGCCTTGTCATTATTTAAGGTAGTCTGTTGTCGATATCTCTGTTACTCCAATGAATGATAGCGTTGTCATTATGCAAGGTAGTCTGTTGTTCATATTTTTGTTACTCCAATAGATGGTAGCCTTGTCATTATAGAAGGTAGTCTATTGTCGAGATTTTTTGTTATTCCAATGGATGGTAGCCTTGTCATTATGGAAGGTAGTCGGTCTTTGAAATTTCTGTTACTCTAATGGATGGTAGTCTTGTCATTATGAAAGGTAGTCTGTTGTTCAGATTTTTGTTACTTCAATGGATGATAGCCTTGTCATTATGGATGGTACTCTATTATCGAGAATTTGGTTATTCCAATAGATGGTAGCCTTACCATTATGCAAGGTAGTCTATTGTCGAATTTTTGATACTCCAATGGATGGTAGCCTTGTAATTATAGAAGGTAGTCTGTTGTCGAGATTTTTGTTACCCCAATGGATGTAGCCTTGTCATTATGGAAGTATTATGTTGTCGATATTTTTGTTACTCCAATGAATGGTAGCCTTGTCATTATGGAAGGTAGTCTATCGTTGAGATTTCTGTTACTCCAATGGATTGTAGCCTTGTCATTATGGAAGGGAGTCTGTTGTCTAGATTTTTGTTATTCCAATGGGTGGTAACCTTGTTACTATGGAAGGTAGTCTTTTGTCGAGATTTTTGTTACTCCAATAGATGGAAGCCTTGTCATTATTTAAGTTAGTCTGTTGTCGATATCTCTGTTACTCCAATGAATGATGGCGTCGTCATTATGCAAGGTAGTCTCATATTTTTGTTACTCCATTGGATGGTAGCCTTGTCATTATTGAAGGTAGTCTGTTGTCGATATCTTTGTTACTCCTATGGATGATAGCCTTGTCATTATGGAAGGTAGTATGTTATCGAGATTTTTGTTACTCCAATGGACGATAGCCTTGTCATTATGGAAGTTAGTCTGTTGTTCAGATTTTCTTACTCCAATGGATGATAGCCTTGTCATTATGGAAGGTAGTCTGTTGTCGATATTTTTGATAGTCCAATGGGTGGTAGCCATGTAATTATGTAAGGTAGTCTATTGTCGAGATTTTTGTTACTCCAATGGATGGTAGCCTTGTCATTATGGAAGATAGTCTGTCGTTGAGATTTATGTTACTCCAATGGATTGTAGCTGTGTCATTATGGAAGGTAGTCTGTTGTTCAGATTTTTGTTACTCCAATGGATTATAGCCTTGTCATTATGGAAGGTAGTCTTTGTGGAAATTTTTGTTAATCCAATTGATGGTAGCCTTGTCATTATGGAAGGTAGTTTGTTGTCGAGATTTTTGTTACTCCAATGGATGGTAGCCTTGTCATTATGGAGGGTAGTCTATTTTCTTGATTTTTGTTACCCCAATGGACGTAGCCTTGTAATTATGGAAGGTAGTTTGTTATCGAGATTTTTGTTACTCCAATAGATAGTAGCCTTGTCATTATGGAAGGTAGTCTGTCGTTGATATTTCTGTTACTCCAATGGATTGTAGCCTTGTCATTATGGAAGGGAGTCTGTTGTCAAGATTTTTGTTATTCCAATGGATGGTAACCTTGTTATTTTGGAAGGCAGTCTTTTGTCGAGATTTTTGTAACTCCAGTTGATAGAAGCCTTGTGATTATTTAAGGTAGTCTGTTGTCGATATCTCTGTTACTCCAATGGATGATAGCGTTGTCAATATGCAAGGTAGTCTGTTGTTCATATTTTTGTTACTCCAATGGATGGTAGCCTTGTCATTGTAGAAGGTAGTCATTTGTCGAGATTTTTGTTATTCTAATGGATGGTAGCCTTGTCATTATGGAAGGTAGTCGGTCGTTGAGATTTTTGTTACTCCAATGGATGGTAGCCTTGTCATTATGAAAGGTAGTCTGTTGTTCATATTTTTGTTACTCCAATGTATTGTAGCCTTGTCATTATGGAAGGTAGTCTGTTGTCGAGAATATTTATTCCATTGGATGGTAGCCTTGTCATTATGGAAGGTAGTCTATTGTCGAGATATTTGTTATTCCAATGGATGGTAACCTTGTCATTATGGAAGGTAGTCTCTGTGGAAATTTTTGTTATTCTAATTGATGGTAGCCTTGTCATTATGGAAGGTAGTGTGTTGTCGAGATTTTTGTTACTCCAATGGATGTTAGCCTTGTCATTATGGAAGGTAGTCTGTTGTCTTCATTTTTGTTACCCTAATGGATTGTAGCCTTGTCATTATGGAAGGGAGTCTGTTGTCAAGATTTTTGTTATTCCAATGGATGGTAACCTTGTTATTATGGAAGGTAGTCTTTTGTAAAGATTTTTGTTACTCCAATGGATGGTAACCTTGTCATTATTTAAGGTAGTCAGTTGTCGATATCTCAGTTACTCCAATGGATGATAGCCTTGTAATTATGCAAGGTCGTCTATTGTTCATATTTTTGTTACTCCAATGGATGGTAGCCTTGTCATTATAGAAGGTAGTCTATTGTCCAGATTTTTGTTATTCCAATGGATTGTAGCCTTGTCATTATTGAAGGTAGTCGGTTGTTGAGATTTCTGTTACTCCAATGGATTGCAGCCTTGTCATTATGGAAGGGAGTCTGTTGTATAGATTTTTGTTATTCCAATGGATGGTAACCTTGTTATTATGGAATGCAGTCTTTTGTCGAGATTTTTGTTACTCCAATGGATGGAAGCCTTGTCATTATTTAAGGTAGTCTGTTGTCGATATCTCTGTTACTCCAATGAATGATAGCGTTGTCATTATGCAAGGTAGTATGTTGTTCATATTTTTGTTACTCCAATAGATGGTAGCCTTGTCATTATAGAAGGTAGTCTATTGTCGAGATTTTTTGTTATTCCAATGGATGGTAGCCTTGTCATTATGGAAGGTAGTCGGTCTTTGAAATTTCTATTACTTTAATGGATGGTAGTCTTGTCATTATGAAAGGTAGTCTGTTGTTCAGATTTTTGTTACTTCAATGGATGATAGCCTTGTCATTATGGATGGTACTCTATTATCGAGAATTTGGTTATTCCAATAGATGGTAGCCTTACCATTATGCAAGGTAGTCTATTGTCGAATTTTTGATACTCCAATGGATGGTAGCCTTGTAATTATAGAAGGTAGTCTGTTGTCGAGATTTTTGTTACCCCAATGGATGTAGCCTTGTCATTATGGATGTATTATGTTGTCGATATTTTTGTTACTCCATTGAATGGTAGCCTTGTCATTATGGAAGGTAGTCTATCGTTGAGATTTCTGTTACTCCAATGGATTGTAGCCTTGTCATTATGGAAGGGAGTCTGTTGTCTAGATTTTTGTTATTCCAGTGGGTGGTAACCTTGTTACTATGGAAGGTAGTCTTTTGTCGAGATTTTTTTTACTCCAATAGATGGAAGCCTTGTCATTATTTAAGTTAGTCTGTTGTCGATATCTCTGTAACTCCAATGAATGATAGCGTCGTCATTATGCAAGGTAGTCTCATATTTTTGTTACTCCATTGGATGGTAGCCTTGTCATTATTGAAGGTAGTCTGTTGTCGATATCTTTGTTACTCCTATGGATGATAGCCTTGTCATTATGGAAGGTAGTATGTTATCGAGATTTTTGTTACTCCAATGGACGGTAGCCTTGTCATTATGGAAGTTAGTCTGTTGGTCAGATTTTCTTACTCCAATGGATGATAGCCTTGTCATTATGGAAGGTAGTCTGTTGTCGAGATTTTTGATAGTCCAATGGGTGGTAGCCATGTAATTATGTAAGGTAGTCTATTGTCGAGATTTTTGTTACTCCATTGGATGGTAGCCTTGTCATTATGGAAGATAGTCTGTCGTTGAGATTTATGTTACTCCAATGGATTGTAGCCGTGTCATTATGGAAGGTAGTCTGTTGTTCAGATTTTTGTTACTCCAATGGATTATAGCCTTGTCATTATGGAAGGTAGTCTTTGTGGAAATTTTTGTTAATCCAATTGATGGTAGCCTTGTCATTATGGAAGGTAGTTTGTTGTCGAGATTTTTGTTACTCCAATGGATGGTAGCCTTGTCATTATGGAGGGTAGTCTATTTTCTTGATTTTTGTTACCCCAATGGATGTAGCCTTGTAATTATGGAAGGTAGTTTGTTATCGAGATTTTTGTTACTCCAATAGATAGTAGCCTTGTCATTATGGAAGGTAGTCTGTCGTTCAGATTTCTGTTACTCCAATGGATTGTAGCCTTGTCATTAAGGAAGGTAGTCTGTTGTCGAGATATTTGTTATTCCCATGGATGGTAACCTTGTCATTATGGAAGGTAGTCTTTATGGAAATTTTTGTTATTCCAACGGATGGTAGCCTTGTCATTATGGAATGCAGTTTTTTGTCGAGATTTTTGTTACTCCAATGGATGGTAGCTTTGTCATTATGGAAGGTAGTCTGTTGTCGCGGTAATTGTTACCCTAATGGATGTAGCATTGTCATTATGGAAGGTAGTATGTTGTCGATATTTTTGTTACTCCAATGAATAGTAGCATTGTCATTATGGAAAGTAGTCTGTCGTTGAGATTTCTGTTACTCCAATGGATTGCAGCCTTGTCATTATGGAAGGGAGTCTGTTGTATAGATTTTTGTTATTCCAATGGATGCTAACCTTGTTATTATGGAATGCCGTCTTTTGTCGAGATTTTTATTACTCCAATGGATGGAAGCCTTGCCATTATTTAAGGTAGTCTGTTGTCGATATCTCTGTTACTCCAATGAATGATAGCGTTGTCATTATGCAAGGTAGTCTGTTGTTCATATTTTGGTTACTCCAATAGATGGTAGCCTTGTCATTGTAGAAGGTAGTCTATTGTCGAGATTTTTTGTTATTCCAATGGATGGTAGCCTTGTCATTATGGAAGGTAGTCGGTCTTTGAAATTTCTGTTACTCTAATGGATGGTAGTCTTGTCATTATGAAAGGTAGTCTGTTGTTCAGATTTTTGTTACTTCAATGGATGATAGCCTTGTCATTATGGATGGTACTCTATTATCGAGAATTTGGTTATTCCAATAGATGGTAGCCTTACCATTATGAAAGGTAGTCTATTGTCGAATTTTTTATACTCCAATGGATGGTAGCCTTGTAATTATAGAAGGTAGTCTGTTGTCGAGATTTTTGTTACCCCAATGGATGTAGCCTTGTCATTATGGAAGTATTATGTTGTCGATATTTTTTTTACTCCAATGAATGGTAGCCTTGTCATTATGGAAGGTAGTCTATCGTTGAGATTTCTGTTACTCCAATGGATTGTAGCCTTGTCATTATGGAAGGGAGTCTGTTGTCTAGATTTTTGTTATTCCAATGGGTGGTAACCTTGTTACTATGGAAGGTAGTCTTTTGTCGAGATTTTTGTTACTCCAATAGATGGAAGCCTTGTCATTATTTAAGTTAGTCTGTTGTCGATATCTCTATTACTCCAATGAATGATAGCGTCGTCATTATGCAAGGTAGTCTCATATTTTTGTTACTCCATTGGATGGTAGCATTTTCATTATTTAAGGTAGTCTGTTGTTGATATCTTGGTTACTCCTATGGATGATAGCCTTGTCATTATGGAAGGTAGTATGTTATCGAGATTTTTTTACTCCAATGGATGGTAGCCTTGTCATTATGGAAGGTAGTCTGTTGTCGAGATATTTGTTACTTCAATGAATGGTAACCATGTCATTATGGAAGGTACTCTATTGTCTTGAATTTGGTTATTCCAATGGATGGTAGCCTTACCATTACGGAAGGTAGTCTGTTGTCGAATTTTTAAAACTCCAATGCATGGTAACCTTGTAATTATAGAAGGTAGTCTGTGGTCGATATTTTTTGTTACCCCAATGGATGTAGCCTTGTCATTATGGAAGTATTCTGTTTTCGATATTTTTGTTACTCCAATGAATTGTAGCCTTGTCATTATGGAAGGTAGTCTATCGTTGAGATTTCTGTTACTCCAATGGATTGTAGCCTTGTCATTATGGAAGGGAGTCTGTAGTCGAGATTTTTGTTATTCCAATGGATGGTAACCTTGTCACTATGGAAGGTAGTCTTTTGTCGAGATTTTTGTTACTCCAATGGATGGTAGCCTTGTCATTATTGAAGGTAGTCTATTGTCGATATCTTTGTTACTCCAATGGATGATAGCCTTGTCATTATGCAAGGTAGTATCAGATTTTTGTTACTCCATTGGATGGTAGCCTTGTCATTATTGAAGGTAGTCTGTTGTCGATATCTTTGTTACTCCTATGGATGATAGCCTTGTCATTATGGAAGGTAGTATGTTGTCGAGATTTCTGTTAGTCTAATGGATGGTAGCCTTGTCATTATGGAAGGTAGTTTGTTGTTCAGATTTTTCTTACTCCAATGGATGATAGCCTGGTCATTTTGGAAGGTAGTCTATTGTCGAGATTTTTGATACTCCAATGGGTGGTAGCCTTGTAATTATGGACGGTAGTCTATTTTAGAGATTTTTTTTACTCTAATGGACGATAGCCTTGTCATTATGGAAGGTATTCCGTCGTTGAGATTTATGTTACTCAAATGGATTGTAGCCTTTTCATTATGGAAGGTAGTCTGTTGTTCAGAATTTTTTATTCCATTGGATGTTAGCCTTGTCATTATGGAAGGTAGTCTGTTGTCGAGATATTTGTTATTCCAATGGATGGTAACCTTGTTATTATGGAAGGTAGTATTTGTCGAAATTTTTGTTATTCAAATTGATGGTAGCCTTGTCATTATGGAAGGTAGTTTGTTTTCGAGATTTTTGTTACTCCAATGGATGGTAGCCTTGTCATTATGAAAGGTAGTTTGTTTTCTATATTTTTTTGTTACCCCAATGGATGTAACCTTGTCATTATGGAAGGTCGTCTGTTGTTGATATTTTTGTTACTCCAATGAATGGTAGCCTTGTCATTATTGAATGTAGTCTATCATTGATGTAGGTGTTTCGTTATTGGCATGCATTTTTGGTAAAACCAGGTGTGTGAATGTCATGACTAATGTCATAACATTCTGATTTATTAGGTACTGGTCTATTAGGTACCTTTGCAGAAAAATAGTGGCATACAGGTACTGCTGTTTATGAGTGTGTAGCTGAGCATTTTGCAAAAAGATCACATTTATTGTCTTCTCAGTAAACAGGAATTCTGATGTCATAACAAATGTTAAGACATCCTGTACTGATCTAACAGTAGTGCAGTTTGGTTAATTCTGAGATTTTTCAGGAAGTTGGCTCATTCCTTCCAGAACAGAATCTCCCGTTGTCTTTGGGTTAACCTAGCTCAACCCTAAACTGGTTGATAAAGTCTTGTGACCAAGTCTTATGGTTAAACCTAATTAACCCTAGCTTTTTGTGGAAACCCTAACTGAAGAAACAGCTGCTATATATTCAACAGGTCTGCTGTTTGGAAAATATCTCTTTGGACTGAAGATCAATCAGAAACTGTATAGTTTTAACAGCTGTAATCCAAGCAATTATCATTGTGATAAGTTACTTGGAATAGGTTTTGTTTGTAAGGGTTTTTGTACCACTCAAAGCTTTGAAGCAAGAGTGTTTTGTGTCTCTTGACTAAAGCTTTGAAGCAAAGTAAAGTTAGGTTTATGTATCACTCAAAGCTTTGAAGCAAGAGTGTTTGTGTTACTTGATTAAAAAGCTGTGAAGCATAATCAAGTGTATGTTTTGAAGAGTGTCTTCATTAATTCATTAGTCAATTGTTTTAAGTATCACTGCTGTGATTAAGGGGGAGTGAGTAGGAACTCAGGTTTAAGTAGAACTTAGATTGAAGTTGCATTGGGTAGGTCTTAAGTGAAGGAGATAAACTGGTTGGTTTATTCTTGAATTAATATCTCTTATAGTGGATTTCCTCCCTGGCTTGGTAGCCCCCATAGTAGGAGTTGTTTCACACTGAACTGGGTAAACAATTGACTATGTTCTTTACTGTTTTTGTATTTACTGTCTTATAGAAAGTCAGATACGGTGTCATAACATTGACTGTGACATTGAGTATCTGCAGCCAGAATTACAATTGGCATCAGAGCAGGCACCCTGCCTGTATTACTGGGTGAGATCTAGGGATATCACTTTCTGGCACTATGGACAAAGGAATTTTTGTAAATAGACCACCCATTCTGGATGGAACAAATTATGACTACTGGAAACCTCGTATGATTGCCTTCTTAAAATCTCTGGACAAAAAGGCCTGGAGAGTTGCTGACAAAGGATGGAACCATCCCACCATAACTGAGAAAGATGGGACAATCAGTCTGAAGCCTGAGGAAAAATGGAGTAAAGAAGAAGATGAGTTAGCCCTGGGAAATTCCAAAGCTTTAAATGCCTTGTTCAATGGAATTGATAGAAACATATTCAGACTAGTACATCAATATGAACTGGCCAAGGAAGTTTGGGACACTCTCAAAACTACCCATGAGGGCACTTCCAAAGTAAAAATGTCAAGGCTTCAGATGCTGACTACCAAGTTTGAGAATCTAAAAATGATGGAAGATGAAACCATTCATGAGATTCACATGAACATCTTGGAGATTGCCAACACCTCAGGAACATTGGAAGAAAAGATGTCAGAAGAAAAACTGGTGAGAAAGATTCTCAGATCCTTGCCTAAAATATTTGCAATGAAGGTAACTACTATAGAGGAAGCCCAGGATATCAGCAAGTTGAAAGTTGATGAACTCATTGGGTCTCTTCAGACTTTTGAGATGGGGATCACTGAAAATGTTGACAAAAAGAACAAGAGCATAGCACTTGTATCCAACACTGAAGATGAAAACAAGGAGGATGAAGAAGAAAATATTTCAGAAGCTATAGTCATGCTTGGAAGACAATTCAACAAACTCATCAAAAGAATAGATCCAAAGTCAAGGTCTAATGTTCATAACATCACATCTGACATTGATAGTTCCAGTAGAAGACCAAGGTCAGAAGAGAAGGGAAATTAAGGCAGAGGAATTCAATGCCATGGTTGTGAAGGATATGGGCATATTCGAGCTGAATGTCCTACCTTTCTTAAGAAACAAAAGAAAGGAATGACTGTTACCTGGTCTGACTGTGATTCAGAAAGTAATTTTGAAGAAGAATCTGCCAAACTAGTTACTGCACTAACTGGTGTTTGTTCCTCTGAAAGTGACACTAGTGATGAGGAAGTGACATTTGAAGAACTGGCTGATACTTACAAGAAATTGTGTATTAGAAGTGCTGAAGTCTGTGTGCAGAATGAGAAACAAACAAAACTCATCATAAAGCTGGAGGCTGAAAAAAGGGCAGACCTTGAAACTATAAGTTATCTAGAAGGGGAAGTTCAAATGCTGAACTCAAAACTGAACCAGATGACAAAATCTGTCAAGATGCTGACAAATGGAACTGACAAATTGGAAGAAATCCTTCAGGTTGGAAAAAATATGGGAAACAAGTCTGGACTAGGATTTGTGGAAGCAAAGAAACCTGGTGCAGACAAGAAGATCAGGTCTGATAAACAAAGGTCAAAGCAGATGTCACAACATAACACTCAACATCGGGAACAGAAAAATATGAAGAAAAAGTACCAAAGATGGAGATGTCACCATTGTGGGAGGTTTGGTCACATAAAGCCTTTCTGCTTCAGATTGTATGGATACCCTAATCAGAACCCAGGTGTCAAACCTAAGGCTAACAAGGTACCACATACTCCTCAATGGAAGAAAAAGGCTACTGCCCTGATAGCCCACACTTCCCTGAGAGTCTCTGCAAAGGAAGACTGGTACTTTGACAGTGGGTGTTCTAAGCACATGACTGGAATCAAGAACATTCTCAATCATGTTAAACCTCACACCATTAGTTATGTGACCTTTGGAGATGGTGCTAAAGGTGAAATCAAAGGAGTTGGTAATTTGGACTGCCCTGGAGTTCCAAATCTGAATGAAGTACTATTGGTAAAAGGCCTGACTGCTAATCTCATTAGTATCAGTCAATTATGTGATCTAGGATTCAAGGTCAACTTCTCGAAATCTGAATGTCTTGTAATTAATGAAAAACAAGAAGTTGTAATGAAAGGAATCAGATCTAAAGACAACTGTTACTTGTGGCAGCCTGAGAACACTAATAACTCCACTATGTGTTCTATTGCCAAAGAAGAAAAAGAGGTGAAACTGTGGCACCAAAAACTTGGCCATCTTCATCTAAGAAGAATGAAAAGGACTATCTCTATGGAAGCAGTCAGAAGGATTCCAAGACTGCAAATTGATAAAAGGAGGGTTTGTGGTGAACATCAAGTGGAAAGGCTTGGTGAAAAGAGATATGTCTATGATGTGGTGAATAACTTTGAAGTTGTTAAAGAACTGTGCAAAAGAACTCAAAAATAAGGGTGTATTGTCAGAATCAGAAGTGATCATGACAAGGAATTTTGAAACAACAAGTTTAATAAGTTCTGTTTCTCAGAAGGAATTAGTCATGAATTCTCTTATCCTATAACTCCTCAACATAATGGAGTTGACAGAAGGAAAAATAGGATCATACAGGAATCTGCCAAAGCTATGATTCATGTCAAAAGAATTCCTTTTCAACTTTGTGCGGAAATAGTTGCAGCTGGTAGTAGCTGTTCTCAAATTATCTGGACAAAACAGATGCTCGCTGAGTATAATGTCTCCCAAGATGTTGTGGCATTGTATTGTGACAATCTGAATACAATTAATATTTCCAAGAACCCTATTCAGCATAGCAGGACCAAGCACATTGACCTTAAAAATTACTTTATCAGAGACCTTGTAGAGGAGAAGACAATTAAACTGGAACATGGTGTCATTAAGCTACAGCTGGCTGACATTTTTACCAAGGCTCTTGATGCAAATCAACTTGAAAACTTGAGGGGCAAGATGGGTATTTTCCAACATGAGAAATTATAGCAATTAATTTTGCTCAAAACAAGGGTTGAAGGAGTTATTTTTGTTAAGTCTATTTTAAGTGGTTTAATCATATATTTCCCAAAGTCTTTCAAAATTACTAAGAAGTTGAATAGACACACATTTGCCTCCTTCCACTCTCGACTTTGCAACATCTCTTTTTCTCTCATTCAAAGTTTTCTCCCTAGTTGCTACTGGTTTTCCAAGTCAATCAAAATGTCTCAAACTTCATCCTCATCCTAGACAACCATTTCATCTTCATCATCTGATCAAGATTCTCGAGCAATCACCTCATGCATGGATTCTGAAGTCCTGGAGATTACTCCTCTCAGAGAAATAGCAACTAACCCTTCCAAGGTCAAAAAGCTGAGAACAAGGCATGCAGGAAGGTCTCAGGCGACGTCTTCTGGTAATCCCTCTCAACCTTCATCTTCTGTACCTAATAGGGAAGGATCAGCTCATGTAAACCAAGCAATGGCTAGGCTTGTTACAAGAATCCTGAGTGAGAACCATTCGGTACCGGGGATTTCTGTTCCATTAAATCAAGAATCAACAAGCCCAAATGTTGAAGCAAATCCAGATGTCTCTGAGAATGTTGAGACACCAGATGACAACATTCAAAAACCATCTGAAAACCTGGATGACATTCAGAACCCTTCAGAGAAGAATGTTGAACCACCTGTTATTGACGTGGATGAGGAATACTCAGACAATGACCTGATTGCAAATATCAACCCTAGCATAGCTAGGAGAATGATGAACAGGAAGGGCAATCAAGATGCTGCAAAAGGTCTGAACAAATAGAAACCTGCTGATAAGAAAACCAGGTCTGAAAGGAAGACTGGTACTGTGAAGACTGGAATGTCCAAAGGGAAGGTGAAAGCCCAAGTGCATACTGGGAGTCTCTCAAAACCTGCTAGACAACCAATTACAAAGAAGAGAAAAGAACCTGAGTCTTCTGATTCTGATGAGGAATCAGAGTTTGAAATTAATGATGAAGACATTCCTATCAGAAGGAAACTCCCTTCCAGCAAAATGGCTAGAGTTCCTGAAGTCCCAACAGACAACATCTCTTTTCACCACCCTGACAATGCCAACAGATGGAAGTATGTTTGCTTAAAGAGAATAGCTTTAGAAAGAGAACTAAACAATGGTGCCATGGATTGCAAGGAAATCATGGACCTGATCAAAGTTGCTGGACTAATGAAGACTGTGGTAAAATTTACCAAGTGCTTTGAAAATCTGGTCAAGGAATTTATAATGAACTTGTCTGATGAATGTGCTGATGGAAGGTCAGCTGACTTTGAATGTGTTTATGTTAGAGGAAGAAGGGTTAATTTCTCTCCATCAGAAATTAACAAATTTCTTGGAAGATCAAATGAGGATTGCCCTGAACTGGAAGTCATTGACAATGAAGTATGTCAAACCATCACAGCAAGACAAGTCAAGTGCTGGCCCTTGAAAGGCAAGCTGAATGCCAGCAAACTGAGCATGAAATTTGCCATCCTGCACAAGATTGGTGCAACCAACTGGGTCCCTACCAACCACAAATCAACTATCTCCACAGGATTGGGGAGATTCATTTATGCTGTGGGAACCAAGACTGAATTTGACTATGGCAGGTATATTTTTGAACAAAATTTAAAAAATGCTGGTAGCTTTGCTGTCAAAGGCCATATTTCCTTTCCCTCCCTCCTTTGTGGAATTATCCTTGCACAATACCCTGATATCCTGGTGGCAAGAGATACTGCTTGCAAAAGAGCTCCTACTCTTGGGTTACACTACAAGCTTTTTCAGGGATCTCATGTTCCTGATATTGTCATAACATCAGCTGAGACATCATCTGTAAAAGCTCAGTCCAAAACCTATGATGTTATAGCTATATTGAAAGAGACCTGCAAAGAGCTGGAGACTAGGAAAAAGACTCTAGAAAACCTAATTGTCAGGTTAGAATAGGAGGAGGCTGAAGGAAACAGAAGGGAAGAGGGTGCTGCTGAAGATCAACTCAATACTGAAGAAAGTAGCTCCTCTGAAGGGGACAGTGCTTAAAGGTTGGTGGAGTTGATCCTGGTTCCTGGTGGAGTTTGCAAGTGTGTTCAGATTTTAGTTGTTGTTTTTATTACTTTTTCTGGATGACTGTATAAACATTTAAGTACATGTATCTTTGGCCCATTTGTGGCTAAAGAGGGGGAGATATTCTGTGGTTAATTACTTGATAGACACTATATTTTTCTGCAGTCACATTTATTCTGCTGCTATCTATTCTCTGATTGCTTAGGGGCTTTAGCCAAAAATCTGCCAAAGGGGGAGTTTGTAGGTGTTTAGTTATTGGCATGCATTTTTGGTAAAACCAGGTGTTTGAATGTCATGACTAATGTCATAACATTCTGATTTATTAGGTACTGGTTTATTAGGTACCTTTGCAGAAAAATAGTGGCATACAGGTACTACTGTTTATGAGTGTGTATCTGAGCATTTTGCAAAAAGATCACATTTATTGTCTTCTCAGTAAACAGGAATTCTGATGTCATAACAAATGTTAAGACATCCTGTACTGATCTAACAGTAGTGCGTTTGGTTAATTCTGAGATTTTTCAGGAAGTTGGCTCATTCCTTCCAGAACAGAATCTCCCATTGTCTTTGGGTTAACCTAGCTCAACCCTAAACTGGTTGATAAAGTCTTGTGACCAAGTCTTATGGTTAAACCTAATTAACCCTAGCTTTTTGTGGAAACCCTAACTGAAGAAACAGTTGCTATATATTCAACAGGTCTGCTGTTTGGAAAATATCTCTTTGGACTGAAGATCAATCAGAAACTGTATATTTTTAACTGATGTAATCCAAGCAATTATCATTGTGATAAGTGACTTGGAATAGGTTTTGTTTGTAAGGGTTTTTCTACCACTCAAAGCTTTGAAGCAAGAGCGTTTTGTGTCTCTTGACTAAAGCTTTGAAGCAAAGTCAAGTTAGGTTTATGTATCACTCAAAGCTGTGAAGCAAGAGTGTTTGTGTTACTTGATTAAAAAGCTGTGAAGCATAATCAAGTGTATGTTTTGAAGAGTGTCTTCATTAATTCATTAGTCAATTGTTTTAAGTATCACTGCTGTGATTGAGGGGGAGTGAGTAGGAACTCAGGTTTAAGTAGAACTTAGATTGAAGTTGCATTGGGTAGGTCTTAAGTGAAGGAGATAAACTAGTTGGTTTATTCCTAAATTAATATCTCTTATAGTGGATTTCCTCCCTGGCTTGGTAGCCCCCAGAGTAGGTGTTGTTTCACACTGAACTGGGTAAACAATTGATTGTGTTCTTTACTATTTTTGTATTTACTGTCTTATAGAAAGTCAGATACAGTGTCATAACATTGACTGTGACATTGAGTATTTGCAGCCAGAATTACAATTGAGATTTCTGTTAATCCAATGGATTTTAGCCTTGTCATTATGGAATGGAGTCTGTTGTCGAGATTTTTTTATTCCAATGGACGGTAACCTTGTTACTGTGGAAGGTAGTCTATTGTCGAGATTTTTCTTACTCCAATGGATGGTAGCCTTGTCATTATGGAATGTAGTCTTTTTGGAAATTTTTGTTATTCCAATTGATGGTAGCCTTGTCATTATGGAAGGTAGTCTATTTTCTTGATTTTTGTTACCCCAATGGATGTAGCCTTGTCATTATGGAAGTTAGTCTATTGTCGATATTTTTGTTACTCCAATGAATGATAGCCTTGTCATTATGGAAGGTAGTCTGTTGTAGAGATTTTTGTTATTCCAATGGATGGTAACCTTGTTACTATGGAAGGTAGTCTTTTGTCGAGATTTTTGTTACTCCAATGGATGGTAGCCTTGTCATTATTGAAGGTAGTCTCTTGTCGATATCTCTGTTACTCTAATGGATGATATCCTTGTCATTATGCAAGGTAGTCTCAGATTTTGTTACTCCAATGGATGGTATCCTTGTCATTATGGAAGGTAGTCTATTGTCGAGATTTTTTTTATTCTAATGGATAGTAGCCTTGTCATTATGGAAGGTAGTCGGTCGTTGAGATTTCTATTACTCCAATGGGTGGTAGCCTTGTCATTATGGAAGGTAGTCTGTTGTTCAAATTTTTCTTACTCCAATGGATGATAGCCTTGTCATTATGGAAGGTAGTCTGTTGTCGAGAATTTTGATACTCCAATGGGTGGTAGCCTTGTAATTATGGAAGGTAGTCTATTGTCGAGATTTTTCTTACTTCAATGCATGGTAGCCTTGTCATTATGGAAGGTAGTCTGTCGTTGAGATTTATGTTACTCCAATGGATTGTAGCCTTGTCATTTTGGAAGGTAGTCTGTTGTTCAGATTTTTGTTACTCCAATGTATTGTAGCCTTGTCATTATAGAAGGTAGTCTGTTGTCAAGAATTTTTTATTCCATTGAATGGTAGCCTTGTCATTATGGAAGGTAGTCTATTGTCAAGATATTTATTATTCCACTGGATGGTAACCTTGTCATCATGGAATGTAGTCTTTGTGGAAATTTCTGTTATTCCAATTGATGGTAGCCTTTTCATTATGGAAGGTAGTTTGTTGTCGAGATTTTTGTTACTCCAATGGATGGTAGCCTTGTAATTATGGAAGGTAGTCTGTTGTCTTGATTTTTGTTACCCCAATGGATGTAGCCTTGTCATTATGGAAGGTAGTCTGTTGTCGATATTGTTGTTACTCCAATGAATGCAAGCCTTGTCATTATGGAAGGTAGTATGTCGTTGATATTTCTGTTACTCCAATGGATTGTAGCCTTGTCATTGTGGAAGGGAGTCTGTTGTCAATATTTTTGTTATTCCAATGGATGGTAACCATGTTATTATGGAAGGTAGTCTTTTGTCAAGATTTTTGTTACTCCAATGGATGGTAACCTTGTCATTATTTAAGGTAGTCTGTTGTTGATATCTCAGTTACTCCAATGGATGATAGCCTTGTCATTATGCAAGGTAGTCTATTGTTCATATTTTTATTACTCCAATGGATGGTAGCGTTGTCATCATAGAAGGTAGTCTATTGTCGAGATTTTTGTTATTCCAATGGATGGTAGCCTTGTCATTATGGAAGGTAGTCGGTCGTTGAGATTTTTGTTACTCCAATGTATGGTAGCCATGTCATTATGGAAGGTACTCTTTTATCGGGAATTTGGTTATTCCAATGGATGGTAGCCTTACCATTATGGAAGGTAGTCTATTTTCGAATTTTTGATACTCCAATGGATGGTAGCCTTGTAATTATAGAAGGTAGTCTGTTGTCGAGATTTTTGTTACCCCAATGGATGTAGGCTTGTAATTATGGAAGGTAGTTTGTTGTCGATATTTTTGTTACTCCAATGAATGGTAGCCTTGTAATTATGGAAGGTAGTCTATCGTTGAGATTTTTGTTACTCCAATGGATTGTAGCCTTGTCATTATGGAAGGGAGTCTGTTTTCGAGATTTTTGTTATTCCAATGGATGGTAACCTTGTTACTATGGAAGGTAGTCTTTTGTCGAGATTTTCTTTACTCTAATGGATGGTAGCCTTGTCATTATTGAAGGTAGTCTGTTGTCGATATCTCTGTTACTCCAATGGATGATAGCCATGTCATTATGCAAGGTAGTCTGTTGTTCACAGTTTTGTTACTCCAATGGATGGTATCCTTTTCATTATGGAAGGTAGTCTATTATCGATATTTTTGTTATTCTAATGGAGGGTAGCCTAGTAATTATTGAAGGTAGTCGCTCATTGATATTTCTGTTACTCCAAGGATGGTAGCCTTGTCATTATGGTAGGTAGTATGTTGTTCAGATTTTTCTTACTCCAATGGATGATAGCCTTCTCATTACGGAAGGTAGTTTGTTGTCGAGAGTTTTGATACTCCATTGGGTGGTAGCCTTGTAATTATGGAAGGTAGTCTATTGTCGAGATTTTTGTTACTCCAATGGATTGTAGCCTTGTCGTTATGGAGGGTAGTCTGTTGTCGAGAATTTTTTATTCCATTGGATGGTAGCCTTGTCATTATGGAAGGAAGTTTGTTGTCGAGATATTTGTTATTCCAATGGATGGTAACCTTGTCATTATGGAAGGTAGTCTTTGTGGAAATTTTTTTTATTCCGATGGATGGTAGCCTTATCATTATGGAAGGTAGTTTTTTGTCGAGATTTTTGTTACTCCAATGGATGGTAGTCTTATCATTATGGAAGGTAGTCTGTTGTCGAGATTTTTGTTACCCCAATGGATGTAGCCTTGTCATTATGGAAGGTAGTCTGTTGTCGATATTTTTTTTACTCCAATAAATGGTAGCATTGTCATTATGGAAGGTAGTCTGTCGTTGATATTTCTGTTACTCCAATGGATTGTAGCCTTGTCATTATGGAAGGGAGTCTGTTGTCAAGATTTATGTTATTCCAATGGATGGTAACCTTGTTATTTTGGAAGGCAGTCTTTTGTCAAGATTTTTGTAACTCCAATTGATAGAAGCCTTGTGATTATTTAAGGTAGTCTGTTGTCGATATCTCTGTTACTCCAATGGATGATAGTGTCGTCATTATGCAAGGTAGTCTGTTGTTCATATTTTTTTTACTCCAATGGATGGTAGCCTTGTCATTATAGAAGGTAGTCATTTGTCGAGATTTTTGTTATTCTAATGGATGGTAGCCTTGTCATTATGGAAGGTAGTCGGTCGTTGAGATTTCTGTTACTTCAATGGATGGTAGCCTTGTCATTATGAAAGGTAGTCTATTGTTCATATTTTTGTTACTCCAATGTATTGTAGCCTTGTCATTATGGAAGGTAGTCTGTTGTCGAGAATTTTTATTCCATTGGATGGTAGCCTTGTCATTATGGAAGGTAGTCTATTGTCGAGATATTTGTTATTCCAATGGATGGTAACCTTGTCATTATGGAAGGTAGTCTCTGTGGAAATTTTTGTTATTCCAATTGATGGTAGCCTTGTCATTATGGAAGGTAGTGTGTTGTCGAGATTTTTTTTACTCCAATGGATGTTAGCCTTGTCATTATGGAAGGTAGTCTGTTGTCTTCATTTTTGTTACCCCAATGGATGTAGCCTTGTCATTATGGAAGGTAGTCTGTTGTTGATATTTTTGTTACTCCAATGAATGCAATCCTTGTCATTATGGAAGGTAGTATGTCGTTGATATTTCTGTTATTCCAATGGATTGTAGCCTTGTCATTATGGAAGGGAGTCTGTTGTCAAGATTTTTGTTATTCCAATGGATGGTAACCTTGTTATTATGGAAGGTAGTCTTTTGTAAAGATTTTTGTTACTCCAATGGATGGTAACCTTGTCATTATTTAAGGTAGTCAGTTGTCGATCTCTCAGTTACTCGAATGGATGATAGCCTTGTCATTATGCAAGGTCGTCTATTGTTCAGATTTTTGTTACTCCAATGGATGGTAGCCTTGTCATTATAGAAGGTAGTCTATTGTCCAGATTTTTGTTATTCCAATGGATTGTAGCCTTGTCATTATGGAAGGTAGTCGGTCGTTGAGATTTTTGTTACTCCAATGGATGGTAGCCTTGTCATTATGAAAGGTAGTCTATTGTTCAGATTTTTGTTACTTCAATGGATGATAGCCATGTCATTATGGAAGATACTCTATTGTCGGGAATTTGGTTATTCCAATGGATGGTAGCCTTACCATTATGGAAGGTAGTCTATTGTCGAATTTTTGATACTCCAATGGATGGTAGCCTTGTAATTATAGAAGGTAGTCTGTTGTCGAGATTTTTGTTACCCCAATGGATGTAGCCTTGTAATTATGGAAGGTAGTCTGTTGTCGATATTTTTGTTACTCCAATGAATGGTAGCCTTATCATAATGGAAGGTAGTCTATCATTAAGATTTCTGTTACTCCAATGGATTGTAGCCTTGTCATTATGGAAGGGAGCCTGTTTTCGAGATTTCTGTTATTCCAATGGATGGTAACCTTGTTACTATGGAAGGTAGTCTTTTGTCGAGATTTTCGTTACTCCAATGGATGGTAGCCTTGTCATTATTGAAGGTAGTCTGTTGTCGATATCTTTGTTACTCCAATGGATGATAGCCTTGTCATTATACAAGATAGTCTGTTGTTCAGATTTTTGTTACTCCAATGGATGGTATCCTTGTCATTATGGAAGGTAGTCTATTATCTATATTTTTGTTATTCTAATGGAGGGTAGCCTTGTAATTATGGAAGGTAGTCGATCGTTGATATTTCTGTTACTCCAAGGATGGTAGCCTTGTCATTATGGTAGGTAGTCTGTTGTTCAGATTTTTCTTACTCCACTGGATGATAGCCTTCTCATTATGGAAGGTAGTCTGTTGTCGAGATTTTTGATACTCCAATGGGTGGTAGCCTTGTAATTATGGAAGGTAGTCTATTGTCGAGATTTTTGTTACTCCAATGGATTGTAGCCTTGTCATTATCGAAGGTAGTCTTTCATTGAGATTTTTATTACTCCCATGGATTGTAGCCTTGTCGTTATGGAAGGTAGTCTGTTGTCGAGAATTTTTTATTCCATTGGATGGTAGCCTTGTCATTATGGAAGGAAGTCTGTTGTCGAGATATTTGGTATTCCAATGGATGGTAACCTTGTCATTATGGAAGGTAGTCTTTGTGGAAAATTTTTTTATTCTAGTGGATGGTAGCCTTGTCATTATGGAAGGTAGTTTTTTGTCGAGATTTTTGTTACTCCAATGGATGGTAGTCTTATCATTATGGAAGGTAGTCTGTTGTCGAGATTTTTGTTACCCCAATGGATGTAGCCTTGTCATTATGGAAGGTAGTCTGTTGTCGATATTTTTGTTACTCCAATAAATGGTAGCATTGTCATTATGGAAGATAGTCTGTCGTTGAGATTTCTGTTACTCCAATGGATTGTAGCCTTGTCATTATGGAAGGGAGTCTGTTGTCAAGATTTTTGTTATTCCAATGGATGGTAACCTTTTTATTATGGAAGGCAGTCTTTTGTCGAGATTTTTGTTACTCCAATGGATGGAAGCCTTGTCATTATTTAAGGTAGTCTGTTGTCGATATCTCTGTTACTCCAATGGATGATAGCGTTGTCATTATGCAAGGTAGTCTGTTGTTCATATTTTTGTTACTCCAATGGATGGTATCCTTGTCATTATAGAAGGTAGTCTATTGTCGAGATTTTTGTTATTCCAATAGATGGTAGCCTTGTCATTATGGAAGGTAGTCGGTCGTTGAGATTTCTGTTACTCCAATGGATGGTAGCCTTGTCATTATGAAAGGTAGTCTGTTGTTCATATTTTTGTTACATCAATGGATGATAGCCTTGTCATTATGGAAGGTACTCTATTGTCGAGATTTTGGTTATACCAATAGATGGTAGCCTTACCATTATGGAAGGTAGTCTGTTGTTGAATTTTTGATATTCCAATTGATGGTAGCCTTGTAATTATGGAAGGTAGTCTGTTGTCGAGATTTTTGTTACTCCAATAGATGGTAGCCTTGTAATTATGGAAGGTAGTTTGTCGTTGAGATTTCTGTTACTCCAATGGATTGTAGCCTTGTCATTATGGAAGGTAGTCTGTTGTCGAAAATTTTTTATTCCATTGGATGGTAGCCTTGTCATTATGGAAGGTAGTCTGTTGTCGAGATATTTCTTATTCCAATGGATGGTAACCTTGTCATTATGGAAGGTAGTTTGTCCTTGAGATTTCTATTACTCCAATGGATTGTAACCTTGTTATTATGGAAGGCAGTCTTTTGTCGAGATTTTTGTTACTCCAATGGATGGAAGCCTTGTCATTATTTAAAGTATTCTGTTGTCGATATCTCTGTTACTCCAATGGATGATAGCGTTGTCATTATGCAAGGTAGTATGTTATTCATATTTTTGTTACTCCAATGGATGGTAGCCTTGTCATTATGGAAGGTAGTCTGTTGTTCATCTTTTTGTTACTTCAATGGATGAATGCCTTGTCATTATGGAAGGTACTTTATTGTCGAGATTTTGGTTATTCCAATGGATGGTAGCCTTACCATTATGGAAGGTAGTCTATTGTCGAATTTTTGATACTCCAATGGATGGTAGCCTTGTAATTATGGAAGGTAGTTTGTTGTCGAGATTTTTGTTACTCCAATAGATGGTAGCCTTGTCATTATGGAAGGTAGCCTGTCGTTGAGATTTTTGTTACTCAAATGGATTGTAGCCTTGTCATTATGGAAGGTAGTCTGTTGTCGAGAATTTTTTATTCCATTGGATGGTAGCCTTGTCATTATGGAAGGGAGTCTGTTGTCGAGATATTTGTTATTCCAATGGATGGTAACCTTGTCATTATGGAAGGTAGTCTTTGTGGAAATTTTTTTTATTCCAATGGATGGTAGCCTTATCATTATGGAAGGTAGTTTTTGGTCGAGATTTTTGTTACTCCAATGGATGGTAGTCTTATCATTATGGAAGGTAGTCTGTTGTCGAGATTTTTGTTACCCCAGTGGATGTAGCCTTGTAATTATGGAAGGTAGTCTATTGTCGATATTTTTGTTACTCCAATAAATGGTAGCATTGTCATTATGGAAGGTAGTATGTCGTTGATATTTCTGTTACTCCAATGGATTGTAGCCTTGTCATTATGGAAGGGAGTCAGTTGTCAAGATTTTTGTTATTCCAATGGACTGTAACCTTGTTATTATGGAAGGCAGTCTTTTGTCGAGATTTTTGTAACTCCAATTGATAGAAGCCTTATGATTATTTAAGTTAGTCTGTTGTCGATATCTCTGTTACTCCAATGGATGATAGCGTTGTCATTATGCAAGGTAGTCTGTTGTTCATATTTTTGTTACTCCAATGGATGGTAGCCTTGTCATTATAGAAGGTAGTCATTTGTCGAGATTTTTAATATTCTAATGGATGGTAGCCTTGTCATTATGGAAGGTAGTCGGTCGTTGAGATTTCTGTTACTCCAATGGATGGTAGCCTTGTCATTATGAAAGGTAGTCTGTTGTTCAGATATTAGTTACTCCAATGTATTATAGCCTTGTCATTATGGAAGGTAGTCTGTTGTCGAGAATTTTTTATTCCATTGGATGGTAGCCTTGTCATTAATGAAGGTAGTCTATTGTCGAGATATTTGTTATTCCAATGGATGGTAACCTTGTCATTATGGAAGGTAGTCTCTGGGGAAATTTTTGTTATTCCAATTGATGGTAGCCTTGTCATTATGAAAGGTAGTGTGTTGTCGAGATTTTTGTTACTCCAATGGATGTTAGCCTTGTCATTATGGAAGGTAGTCTGTTGTCTTGATTTTTGTTACCCCAATGGATGTAGCCTTGTCATTCTGGAAGGTAGTCTGTTGTCGATATTTTTGTTACTCCAATGAATGCAAGCCTTGTCATTATGGAAGGTAGTATGTCGTTGATATTTCTGTTACTCCAATGGATTGTAGCCTTGTCATTATGGAAGGGAGTCTGTTGTCAAGATTTTTGTTATTCCAATGGATGGTAACCTTGTTATAATGGAAGGTAGTCTTTTGTCAAGATTTTTGTTACTCCAATGGATGGTAACCTTGTCATTATTTAAGGTAGTCAGTTGTCGATATCTCAGTTACTCCAATGGATGATAGCCTTGTCATTATGCAAGGTAGTCTGTTGTTCATATTTTTGTTACTCCAATGAATGGTAGCCTTGTCATTATAGAAGGTAGTCATTTGTCGAGATTTTTGTTATTCTAATGGATGGTAGCCTTGTCATTATGGAAGGTAGTCGGTCGTTGAGATTTCTGTTACTCCAATGGATGGTAGCCTTGTCATTATGAAAGGTAGTCTGTTGTTCAGATTTTTGTTACTCCAATGTATTGTAGCCTTGTCATTATGGAAGGTAGTCTGTTGTCGAGAATTTTTTATTCCATTGGATGGTAGCCTTGTCATGATGGAAGGTAGTCTATTGTCGAGATATTTGTTATTCCAATGGATGGTAACCTTGTCATTATGGAAGGTAGTCTCTGTGGAAATTTTTGTTATTCCAATTGATGGTAGCCTTTTCATTATGGAAGGTAGTGTATTGTCGAGATTTTTGTTACTCCAATGGATGTTAGCCTTGTCATTATGGAAGGTAGTCTGTTGTCTTGATTTTTGTTACCCCAATGGATGTAGCCTTGTCATTATGGAAGGTAGTCTTTTGTCGATATTTTTGTTACTCCAATGAATGCAATCCTTGTCATTATGGAAGGTAGTATGTCGTTGATATTTCTGTTACTCGAATGGATTGTAGCCTTGTCATTATGGAATGGAGTCTCTTGTCAAGATTTTTGTTAATCCAATGGATGGTAACCTTGTTATTATGGAAGGTAGTCTTTTGTCAAGATTTTTGTTACTCCAATGGATGTTAACCTTGTCATTATTTAAGGTAGTCAGTTGTCGATATCTCAGTTACTCCAATGGATGATAGCCTTGTCATTACGCATGGTCGTCTATTGTTCATATTTTTGTTACTCCAATAGATGGTAGCCTTGTCATTATAGAAGGTAGTCTATTGTCCAGATTTTTGTTATTCCAATGGATTGTAGCCTTGTCATTATGGAAGGTAGTCGGTCGTTGAGATTTTTGTTACTCCAATGGATGGTAGCCTTGTCATTATGAAAGGTAGTCTGTTGTTCAGATTTTTGATACTTCAATGGATGATAGCCATGTCATTATGGAAGGTACTCTATTGTCGGGAATTTGGTTATTCCAATGGATGGTAGCCTTACCATTATGGAAGGTAGTCTATTGTCGAATTTTTGATACTCCAATGGATGGTAGCCTTGTAATTATAGAAGGTAGTCTGTTGTCGAGATTTTTGTTACCCCAATGGATGTAGCCTTGTAATAATAGAAGGTAGTCTGTTGTCGATATTTTTGTTACTCCAATGAATGGTAGCCTTGTCATTATGGAAGGTAGTCTATCGTTAAGATTTCTGTTACTCCAATGGATTGTAGCCTTGTCATTATGGAAGGGAGCCTGTTTTCGAGATTTTTGTTATTCCAATGGATGGTAACCTTCTTACTATGGAAGGTAGTCTTTTGTCGAGATTTTCGTTACTCCAATGGATGGTAGCCTTGTCATTATTGAAGGTAGTCTGTTGTCGATATCTCTGTTACTCCAATGGATGATAGCCTTGTCATTATACAAGATAGTCTGTTGTTCAGATTTTTGTTACTCCAATGGATGGTATCCTTGTCATTATGGAAGGTAGTCTATTATCGATATTTTTGTTATTCTAATGGAGGGTAGCCTTGTAATTATGGAAGGTAGTCGGTCGTTGATATTTCTGTTACTCCAAGGATGGTAGCCTTGTCATTATGGTAGGTAGTCTGTTGTTCAGATTTTTCTTACTCCACTGGATGATAGCTTTCTCATTATGGAAGGTAGTCTGTTGTCGAGATTTTTGATACTCCAATGGGTGGTAGCCTTGTAATTATGGAAGGTAGTCTATTGTCGAGATTTTTGTTACTCCAATGGATTGTAGCCTTGTCATTATCGAATGTAGTCTTTCATTGAGATTTTTTATACTCCCATGGATTGTAGCCTTGTCGTTATGGAAGGTAATCTGTTGTTGAGAATTTTTTATTCCATTGGATGGTAGCCTTGTCATTATGGAAGGTAGTCTGTTGTCGAGATATCTGGTATTCCAATGGATGGTAACCTTGTCATTATGGAAGGTAGTTTTTTGTCGAGATTTTTGTTACTCTAATGGATGGTAGTCTTATCATTATGGAAGGTAGTCTGTTGTCGAGATTTTTGTTACCCCAATGGATGTAGCCTTGTCATTATGGAAGGTAGTCTATTGTCGATATTTTTGTTACTCCAATAAATGGTAGCATTGTCATTATGGAAGGTAGTCTGTCATTGAGATTTCTGTTACTCCAATGGATTGTAGCCTTGTCATTATGGAAGGGAGTCTGTTGTCAAGATTTTTGTTATTCCAATGGACTGTAACCTTGTTATTATGGAAGGCAGTCTTTTGTCGAGATTTTTGTTACTCCAATGTATGGAAGCCTTGTCATTATTTAAGGTAGTCTGTTGTCGATATCTCTGTTACTCCAATGGATGATAGCGTTGTCATTATGCAAGGTAGTCTGTTGTTCATATTTTTGTTACTCCAATGGATGGTATCCTTGTCATTATAGAAGGTAGTCTATTGTCGAGATTTTTGTTATTCCAATAGATGGTAGCCTTGTCATTATGGAAGGTAGTCGGTCGTTGAGATTTCTGTTACTCCAATGGATGGTAGCCTTGTCATTATGAAAGGTAGTCTGTTGTTCAGATTTTAGTTACTCCAATGTATTGTAGCCTTGTCATTATGGAAGGTAGTCTGTTGTCGAGAATTTTTTATTCCATTGGATGGTAGCCTTGTCATTAATGAAGGTAGTCTATTGTCGAGATATTTGTTATTCCAATGGATAGTAACCTTGTCATTATGGAAGGTAGTCTCTGGGGAAATTTTTGTTATTCCAATTGATGGTAGCCTTGTCATTATGAAAGGTAGTGTGTTGTCGAGATTTTTGTTACTCCAATGGATGTTAGCCTTTTCATTATGGAAGGTAGTTTGTTGTCTTGATTTTTGTTACCCCAATGGATGTAGCCTTGTCATTCTGGAAGGTAGTCTGTTGTCGATATATTTGTTACTCCATTGAATGCAAGCCTTGTCATTATGGAAGGTAGTATGTCGTTGATATTTCTGTTACTCCAATGGATTGTAGCCTTGTCATTATGGAAGGGAGTCTGTTGTCAAGATTTTTGTTATTCCAATGGATGGTAACCTTGTTATAATGGAAGGTAGTCTTTTGTCAAGATTTTTGTTACTCCAATGGATGGTAACCTTGTCATTATTTAAGGTAGTCAGTTGTCGATATCTCAGTTACTCCAATGGATGATAGCCTTGTCATTATGCAAGGTAGTCTGTTGTTCATATTTTTGTTACTCCAATGAATGGTAGCCTTGTCATTATAGAAGGTAGTCATTTGTCGAGATTTTTGTTATTCTAATGGATGGTAGCCTTGTCATTATGGAAGGTAGTCGGTCGTTGAGATTTCTGTTACTCCAATGGATGGTAGCCTTGTCATTATGAAAGGTAGTCTGTTGTTCAGATTTTTGTTACTCCAATGTATTGTAGCCTTGTCATTATGGAAGGTAGTCTGTTGTCGAGAATTTTTTATTCCATTGGATGGTAGCCTTGTCATGATGGAAGGTAGTCTATTGTCGAGATATTTGTTATTCCAATGGATGGTAACCTTGTCATTATGGAAGGTACTCTCTGTGGAAATTTTTGTTATTCCAATTGATGGTAGCCTTTTCATTATGGAAGGTAGTGTGTTGTCGAGATTTTTGTTACTCCAATGGATGTTAGCCTTGTCATTATGGAAGGTAGTCTGTTGTCTTGATTTTTGTTACCCCAATGGATGTAGCCTTGTCATTATGGAAGGTAGTCTTTTGTTGATATTTTTGTTACTCCAATGAATGCAATCCTTGTCATTATGGAAGGTAGTATGTCGTTGATATTTCTGTTACTCGAATGGATTGTAGCCTTGTCATTATGGAATGGAGTCTCTTGTCAAGATTTTTGTTATTCCAATGGATGGTAACCTTGTTATTATGGAAGGTAGTCTTTTGTCAAGATTTTTGTTACTCCAATGGATGTTAACCTTGTCATTATTTAAGGTAGTCAGTTGTCGATATCTCAGTTACTCCAATGGATGATAGCCTTGTCATTACGCATGGTCGTCTATTGTTCATATTTTTGTTACTCCAATAGATGGTAGCCTTGTCATTATAGAAGGTAGTCTATTGTCCAGATTTTTGTTATTCCAATGGATTGTAGCCTTGTCATTATGGAAGGTAGTCGGTCGTTGAGATTTTTGTTACTCCAATGGATGGTAGCCTTGTCATTATGAAAGGTAGTCTGTTGTTCAGATTTTTGATACTTCAATGGATGATAGCCATGTCATATGGAAGGTACTCTATTGTCGGGAATTTGGTTATTCCAATGGATGGTAGCCTTACCATTATGGAAGGTAGTCTATTGTCGAATTTTTGATACTCCAATGGATGGTAGCCTTGTAATTATAGAAGGTAGTCTGTTGTCGAGATTTTTGTTACCCCAATGGATGTAGCCTTGTAATAATGGAAGGTAGTCTGTTGTCGATATTTTTGTTACTCCAATGAATGGTAGCCTTGTCATTATGGAAGGTAGTCTATCGTTAAGATTTCTGTTACTCCAATGGATTGTAGCCTTGTCATTATGGAAGGGAGCCTGTTTTCGAGATTTTTGTTATTCCAATGGATGGTAACCTTCTTACTATGGAAGGTAGTCTTTTGTCGAGATTTTCGTTACTCCAATGGATGGTAGCCTTGTCATTATTGAAGGTAGTCTGTTGTCGATATCTCTGTTACTCCAATGGATGATAGCCTTGTCATTATACAAGATAGTCTGTTGTTCAGATTTTTGTTACTCCAATGGATGGTATCCTTGTCATTATGGAAGGTAGTCTATTATCGATATTTTTGTTATTCTAATGGAGGGTAGCCTTGTAATTATGGAAGGTAGTCGGTCGTTGATATTTCTGTTACTCCAAGGATGGTAGCCTTGTCATTATGGTAGGTAGTCTGTTGTTCAGATTTTTCTTACTCCACTGGATGATAGCTTTCTCATTATGGAAGGTAGTCTGTTGTCGAGATTTTTGATACTCCAATGGGTGGTAGCCTTGTAATTATGGAAGGTAGTCTATTGTCGAGATTTTTGTTACTCCAATGGATTGTAGCCTTGTCATTATCGAATGTAGTCTTTCATTGAGATTTTTTATACTCCCATGGATTGTAGCCTTGTCGTTATGGAAGGTAATCTGTTGTTGAGAATTTTTTATTCCATTGGATGGTAGCCTTGTCATTATGGAAGGTAGTCTGTTGTCGAGATATCTGGTATTCCAATGGATGGTAACCTTGTCATTATGGAAGGTAGTTTTTTGTCGAGATTTTTGTTACTCTAATGGATGGTAGTCTTATCATTATGGAAGGTAGTCTGTTGTCGAGATTTTTGTTACCCCAATGGATGAAGCCTTGTCATTATGGAAGGTAGTCTATTGTCGATATTTTTGTTACTCCAATAAATGGTAGCATTGTCATTATGGAAGGTAGTCTGTCGTTGAGATTTCTGTTACTCCAATGGATTGTAGCCTTGTCATTATGGAAGGGAGTCTGTTGTCAAGATTTTTGTTATTCCAATGGACTGTAACCTTGTTATTATGGAAGGCAGTCTTTTGTCGAGATTTTTGTTACTCCAATGTATGGAAGCCTTGTCATTATTTAAGGTAGTCTGTTGTCGATATCTCTGTTACTCCAATGGATGATAGCGTTGTCATTATGCAAGGTAGTCTGTTGTTCATATTTTTGTTACTCCAATGGATGGTATCCTTGTCATTATAGAAGGTAGTCTATTGTCGAGATTTTTGTTATTCCAATAGATGGTAGCCTTGTCATTATGGAAGGTAGTCGGTCGTTGAGATTTCTGTTACTCCAATGGATGGTAGCCTTGTCATTATGAAAGGTAGTCTGTTGTTCAGATTTTAGTTACTCCAATGTATTGTAGCCTTGTCATTATGGAAGGTAGTCTGTTGTCGAGAATATTTTATTCCATTGGATGGTAGCCTTGTCATTAATGAAGGTAGTCTATTGTCGAGATATTTGTTATTCCAATGGATAGTAACCTTGTCATTATGGAAGGTAGTCTCTGGGGAAATTTTTGTTATTCCAATTGATGGTAGCCTTGTCATTATGAAAGGTAGTGTGTTGTCGAGATTTTTGTTACTCCAATGGATGTTAGCCTTTTCATTATGGAAGGTAGTCTGTTGTCTTGATTTTTGTTACCCCAATGGATGTAGCCTTGTCATTCTGGAAGGTAGTCTGTTGTCGATATATTTGTTACTCCATTGAATGCAAGCCTTGTCATTATGGAAGGTAGTATGTCGTTGATATTTCTGTTACTCCAATGGATTGTAGCCTTGTCATTATGGAAGGGAGTCTGTTGTCAAGATTTTTGTTATTCCAATGGATGGTAACCTTGTTATAATGGAAGGTAGTCTTTTGTCAAGATTTTTGTTACTCCAATGGATGGTAACCTTGTCATTATTTAAGGTAGTCAGTTGTCGATATCTCAGTTACTCCAATGGATGATTGCCTTGTCATTATGCAAGGTAGTCTGTTGTTCATATTTTTGTTACTCCAATGAATGGTAGCCTTGTCATTATAGAAGGTAGTCATTTGTCGAGATTTTTGTTATTCTAATGGATGGTAGCCTTGTCATTATGGAAGGTAGTCGGTCGTTGATATTTCTGTTACTCCAATGGATGGTAGCCTTGTCATTATGAAAGGTAGTCTGTTGTTCAGATTTTTGTTACTCCAATGTATTGTAGCCTTGTCATTATGGAAGGTAGTCTGTTGTCGAGAATTTTTTATTCCATTGGATGGTAGCCTTGTCATGATGGAAGGTAGTCTATTGTCGAGATATTTGTTATTCCAATGGATGGTAACCTTGTCATTATGGAAGGTAGTCTCTGTGGAAATTTTTGTTATTCCAATTGATGGTAGCCTTTTCATTATGGAAGGTAGTGTGTTGTCGAGATTTTTGTTACTCCAATGGATGTTAGCCTTGTCATTATGGAAGGTAGTCTGTTGTCTTGATTTTTGTTACCCCAATGGATGTAGCCTTGTCATTATGGAAGGTAGTCTTTTGTCGATATTTTTGTTACTCCAATGAATGCAATCCTTGTCATTATGGAAGGTAGTATGTCGTTGATATTTCTGTTACTCGAATGGATTGTAGCCTTGTCATTATGGAATGGAGTCTCTTGTCAAGATTTTTGTTATTCAAATGGATGGTAACCTTGTTATTATGGAAGGTAGTCTTTTGTCAAGATTTTTGTTACTCCAATGGATGTTAACCTTGTCATTATTTAAGGTAGTCAGTTGTCGATATCTCAGTTACTCCAATGGATGATAGCCTTGTCATTACGCAAGGTCGTCTATTGTTCATATTTTTGTTACTCCAATGGATGGTAGCCTTGTCATTATAGAAGGTAGTCTATTGTCCAGATTTTTGTTATTCCAATGGATTGTAGCCTTGTCATTATGGAAGGTAGTCGGTCGTTGAGATTTTTGTTACTCCAATGGATGGTAGCCTTGTCATTATGAAAGGTAGTCTGTTGTTCAGATTTTTGATACTTCAATGGATGATAGCCATGTCATTATGGAAGGTACTCTATTGTCGGGAATTTGGTTATTCCAATGGATGGTAGCCTTACCATTATGGAAGGTAGTCTATTGTCGAATTTTTGATACTCCAATGGATGGTAGCCTTGTAATTATAGAAGGTAGTCTGTTGTCGAGTTTTTTGTTACCCCAATGGATGTAGCCTTGTAATAATGGAAGGTAGTCTGTTGTCGATATTTTTGTTACTCCAATGAATGGTAGCCTTGTCATTATGGAAGGTAGTCTATCGTTAAGATTTCTGTTACTCCAATGGATTGTAGCCTTGTCATTTTGGAAGGGAGCCTGTTTTCGAGATTTTTGTTATTCCAATTGATGGTAACCTTCTTACTATGGAAGGTAGTCTTTTGTCGAGATTTTCGTTACTCCAATGGATGGTAGCCTTGTCATTATTGAAGGTAGTCTGTTGTCGATATCTCTGTTACTCCAATGGATGATAGCCTTGTCATTATACAAGATAGTCTGTTGTTCAGATTTTTGTTACTCCAATGGATGGTATCCTTGTCATTATGGAAGGTAGTCTATTATCGATATTTTTGTTATTCTAATGGAGGGTAGCCTTGTAATTATGGAAGGTAGTCGGTCGTTGATATTTCTGTTATTCCAAGGATGGTAGCCTTGTCATTATGGTAGGTAGTCTGTTGTTCAGATTTTTCTTACTCCACTGGATGATAGCCTTCTCATTATGGAAGGTAGTCTGTTGTCGAGATTTTTGATACTCCAATGGGTGGTAGCCTTGTAATTATGGAAGGTAGTCTATTGTCGAGATTTTTGTTACTCCAATGGATTGTAGCCTTGTCATTATCGAATGTAGTCTTTCATTGAGATTTTTTATACTCCCATGGATTGTAGCCTTGTCGTTATGGAAGGTAGTCTGTTGTTGAGAATTTTTTATTCCATTGGATGGTAGCCTTGTCATTATGGAAGGTAGTCTGTTGTCGAGATATCTGGTATTCCAATGGATGGTAACCTTGTCATTATGGAAGGTAGTTTTTTGTCGAGATTTTTGTTACTCTAATGGATGGTAGTCTTATCATTATGGAAGGTAGTCTGTTGTCGAGATTTTTGTTACCCCAATGGATGTAGCCTTGTCATTATGGAAGGTAGTCTATTGTCGATATTTTTGTTACTCCAATAAATGGTAGCATTGTCATTATGGAAGGTAGTCTGTCGTTGAGATTTCTGTTACTCCAATGGATTGTAGCCTTGTCATTATGGAAGGGAGTCTGTTGTCAAGATTTTTGTTATTCCAATGGATGGTAACCTTTTTATTATGGAAGGCAGTCTTTTGTCGAGATTTTTGTTACTCCAATGGATGGAAGCCTTGTCATTATTTAAGGTAGTCTGTTGTCGATATCTCTGTTACTCCAATGGATGATAGCGTTGTCATTATGCAAGGTAGTCTGTTGTTCATATTTTTGTTACTCCAATGGATGGTATCCTTGTCATTATAGAAGGTAGTCTATTGTCGAGATTTTTGTTATTCCAATAGATGGTAGCCTTGTCATTATGGAAGGTAGTCGGTCGTTGAGATTTCTGTTACTCCAATGGATGGTAGCCTTGTCATTATTAAAGGTAGTCTGTTGTTCATATTTTTGTTACATCAATGGATGATAGCCTTGTCATTATGGAAGGTACTCTATTGTCGAGATTTTGGTTATTCCAATAGATGGTAGCCTTACCATTATGGAAGGTAGTCTGTTGTCGAATTTTTGATACTCTAATTGATGGTAGCCTTGTAATTATGGAAGGTAGTCTGTTGTCGAGATTTTTGTTACTCCAATAGATGGTAGCCTTGTAATTATGGAAGGTAGTTTGTCGTTGATATTTCTGTTACTCCAATGGATTATAGCCTTGTCATTATGGATGGTAGTCTGTTGTCGAGAATTTTTTATTCCATTGGATGGTAGCCTTGTCATTATGGAAGGTAGTCTGTTGTCGAGATATTTCTTATTCCAATGGATGGTAACCTTGTCATTATGGAAGGTAGTCTGTCTTTGAGATTTCTATTACTCCAATGGATTGTAGCCTTGTCATTATGGAAGGGAGTCTGTTGTCAAGATTTTTGTTATTCCAATGGATGGTAACCTTGTTATTATGGAAGGCAGTCTTTTGTCGAGATTTTTGTTACTCTAATGGATGGAAGCCTTGTCATTATTTAAGGTAGTCTGTTATCGATATCTCTGTTACTCCAATGGATGATAGCGATGTCATTATGCAAGGTAGTATGTTGTTCATATTTTTGTTACTCCAATGGATGGTAGCCTTGTCATTATAGAAGGAAGTCTGTTGTCGATATTTTTTTTATTCCAATGGATCGTAGCCTTGTCATTATGGAAGGTAGTCGGTCATTGAGATTTCTGTTACTCCAATGGATGGTAGCCTTGTCATTATGGAAGGTAGTTTGTTGTTCATATTTTTGTTACTTCAATGGATGAATGCCTTGTCATTATGGAAGGTACTTTATTGTCGAGATTTTGGTTATTCCAATGGATGGTAGCCTTACCATTATGGAAGGTAGTCTATTGTCAAATTTTTGATACTCCAATGGATGGTAGCCTTGTAATTATGGAAGGTAGTCTGTTGTCGAGATTTTTGTTACTCCAATAGATGGTAGCCTTGTCATTATGGAAGGTAGCGTGTCGTTGAGATTTTTGTTACTCAAATGGATTGTAGCCTTGTCATTATGGAAGGTAGTCTGTTGTCGAGAATTTTTTATTCCATTGGATGGTAGCCTTGTCATTATGGAAGGGAGCCTGTTGTCGAGATATTTGTTATTCCAATGGATGGTAACCTTGTCATTATGGAAGGTAGTCTTTGTGGAAATTTTTTTTATTCCAATGGATGGTAGCCTTATCATTATGGAAGGTAGTTTTTTGTCGAGATTTTTGTTACTCCAATGGATGGTAGTCTTATCATTATGGAAGGTAGTCTGTTATCGAGATTTTTGTTACCCCAATGGATGTAGCCTTGTCATTATGGAAGGTAGTCTGTTGTCGATATTTTTGTTACTCCAATAAATGGTAGCATTGTCATTATGGAAGGTAGTCTGTCGTTGATATTTCTGTTACTCCAATGGATTGTAGCCTTGTCATTATGGAAGGGAGTCTGTTGTCAAGATTTTTGTTATACCAATGGATGGTAACCTTGTTATTATGGAAGGCAGTCTTTTGTCGAGATTTTTGTAACTCCAATTGATAGAAGCCTTGTGATTATTTAAGGTAGTCTGTTGTCGATATCTCTGTTACTCCAATGGATGATAGCGTAGTCATTATGCAAGGTAGTCTGTTGTTCATATTTTTGTTACTCCAATGGATGGTAGCCTTGTCATTATAGAAGGTAGTCATTTGTCGAGATTTTTGTTATTCTAATGGATGGTATCCTTGTCATTATGGAAGGTAGTCGGTCGTTGAGATTTCTGTTACTCCAATGGATGGTAGCCTTGTCATTATGAAAGGTAGTCTGTTGTTCAGATTTTTGTTACTCCAATGTATTGTAGCCTTGTCATTATGGAAGGTAGTCTGTTGTCGAGAATTTTTTATTCCATTGGATGGTAGCCTTGTCATTATGGAAGGTAGTCTATTGTCGAGATATTTGTTATTCAAATGGATGGTAACCTTGTCATTATGGAAGGTAGTCTCTGTGGAAATTTTTGTTATTCCAATTGTTGGAAGCCTTGTCATTATGAAAGGTAGTGTGTTGTCGAGATTTTTGTTACTCCAATGGATGTTAGCCTTGTCATTATGGAAGGTAGTCTGTTGTCTTGATTTTTGTTACCCCAATGGATGTAGCCTTGTCATTATGGAAGGTAGTCTGTTGTCGATATTGTTGTTACTCCAATGAATGCAAGCCTTGTCATTATGGAAGGTAGTATGTGTAACACCCTCTAAAAACCCCGAATAAATTTTCGCAAATAACTAAAATCATAATTTCAGAGTACATGTATCAACGAGGATGTCACAACTCTCTTTTAATAAAAAAACAAGTTCCTGTCATGCATAACATAGAAGCAACTCATACATGTTTACACAGCGGAATAATTTAATTAACAAAACCAATGTTATAATATTTTTAAAATCATTAGGGATTAACACCTGGAAAATATCAACATCATATTATAACAAACGTAAGGAAATAAACGAGTCTGACTAAAACAGCTCGACAAACAAACGTTCCCGGAGTTACAACTACCAGAGCATGACCCGGACAATACTTAGACGAAAATAAACTAGAAACAACAAGCCTTCGCCAAGCACCTGAACGAAGCTCCTCAATCTGAAATATTCAACAGTAAGGGTGAGCATCTCATCTATACATTTGATTATACGTTCATAACAATCAATTCAGGAAACCATAAGCAACACCCAACAATTAGCATGTTTTATAGATTACAAAAACCCTTACAATTCATATATACATAATATCTTACTTTTCATGCTTATAATTAACATCAAACATCGTTAACAATTTAGTATTCGATACATGCATACAATCAATCAAATACAACATTGGAAAAATCATCCATTAATGTCATATTCAATGTAATGCAACACACCCATGCATGTGGTACCATTTTACCGCCCCATTAAATCTCGGGTCACGGATAACTCACCGTTCCATTATATCGCGGACACGGCTACCACCTCAACGTTCCATTAAATCGCGGACACGTATATTGGCCACCATGTTAATTCCACACAATGGGAATTAACAAATTCAACATGATATGTAAAGTATGTAACACTCAGCATACTATTAACATCAATCGACATATCATGCAACATCAACAATATCAAATATAACATGATCTGAATAGCATGTAACCACTCAGCATACTATTAAACACCATTCATATCAAGTTATATCATATTTCATGCTTGGTAACATCATCTAAAAGCATGACAATAAAGTCCACATAGTGTTGGTATCATAACATACAACCGTTATTCGATACAAGCATCAATCAACACTAGGAAAATCAATAAACAACATATTCAAAACATGTCAAACACTGCACATCAAAGCAGGATCAATCCGTACATAACAACATGCACAGAAAACATAGTTTAAAAACCAACACAGGAGGTTTAACACGGGTGCCCGTGTAAATCAACACTGCCCGCATGGAAATGTGTCCAGAAAACGCATTATTTTGCCAATACAGGGGATCAACACGGGCGCCCGTGTGAATCAACACGGCCCGTGTTGAAATGTGTCTGGAAAACACATTTTTTGGCAACACAGTGAATCAACACGGTTGCTCGTGTTAAACAACACGGCCCGTGTTGATGAGCGCGAGTCATATTTTTCCTGAACCTGCAGCAGCTCAGAACAGCAGCCAAACGCGAAAAATGCCATCCAAAACGCGCATTTCGGTACTTAACGACATCGATTTTGTATAACTCAAAACAACACATCAATTCCCTAATTACCAACAATTATCATAGTGACCTTAAAAGTGATTATTCGTCCTTTTGGGGAAATCTGATAACATTGAGGTTATCCCTAGAACCTCTAAGGTAGATTCACGATCATACAGATATACTCCCAATCCACCATTAGGAACCTAAAATCGTTAATTGATTTCATAAAATTGGGGACCTAAATCTTTTCTAACAAGGTTCAATCCTAAGGGTATCGATCCCTAATAACATCTAACAATTGGGGTTTCTCCCTACGATTATCCAAATCAACCGTACCTAAACCCATAAGCAAAAGTAAGTCGAGTAGTAGCCCCCCTTACCTTATCAATTTGCAGCTTTGAACTTTTTGAGCGATGTTCTTCGTTCTTCGTACCTTCAGAGCTCTGCTTCCCAATTCCCAAATTCTGTGTTATCGTGAATAATGAGAAAAAAAAAGCTTAAGTTCCAAAACATATCCTTATTCCTTTTGCACCCCCACTCTTTACTAACAACATCCAAGCCCAATAACTTAAAAACCCAATATTTCTCATTTCTTTTATTTTCTTCAAATATTCCAAAATAAATAATTTCTTTTTATTTTATTAATTCTAATAAAATAATTTCCCAATTAAATAAATCAAATAATTACAACTGGGGTGTTACAACTCTCCCCCACTAAAAGAGTTTTCATCCTCGAAAACATACCTTAGACGAACAGTTCCGGATAAGCCTCTCTCATCTGGCTCTCCAGCTCCCAAGTGATATTTCCATCTGCTGGACCTCCCCAAGCAACCTTCACTAATGCTATCTCTTTACCTCTTAACTGTTTCACTTCCCGATCTTCTATCCTCATAGGCAATGTTTCTACTGTCAGGTTATCTCTCACCTGTACATCATCTATTTGGATTACATGAGATGGGTCTGGAATGTATCTCCTCAACTGAGAAACATGAAAAACATCGTGCAAATTTGCAAGTCTCGGAGGTAAAGCAATACGATAAGCAACTTCTCCAACTCTTTCCGTAATCTGAAACGGACCAATAAAACACGGAGTCAACTTCTTAGATTTCAACGCTCGACCAATACCCGTCATCGGAGTAACTCTCATAACCACATGATCTCCAGCACTGAATTCTAAATTCTTTAACCTCTTATCATGATAACTTTTCTGACGACTCTGAGAAGCTCTCATCTTCTCTTGAATTAACTTGATCTTTTCAGTAGTCTGCTGAACAATCTCTGGCCCAATTACTGAACTCTCTCCAGATTCATACCAACACAAAGGCGTTCTACACCGTCTACCATACAATGCCTCGAACGGAGCCATACCAATACTCGAATGGTAACTATTGTTATAAGTAAATTCAATCAATGGCAAATAGCTATCCCAAGCTCCACCCTTCTCTAAAACACAAGCACGCAATAAATCTTCTAACGATTGAATCGTCCTCTCCGTCTGTCCATCAGTCTGAGGATGGTAAGCTGAACTCAACCTCAATTTAGTACCCAAAGCCTTCTGCAATCCTTCCCAAAATTTCGAAGTAAATCTCGGATCTCTATCTGACACAATACTAGAAGGAACTCCATGCAAACTCACTATTTTCTCAATATATAACTGTGCCAATCTCTCCATTGAGTAATCCATTCGCACCGGTATAAAATGAGCAGACTTAGTCAGTCTATCCACCACAACCCATATCGCTTCACAATTCTTAGGAGTCCTCGGCAACCCGGATACAAAATCCATAGAAATACTATCCCACTTCCATTCTGGAATAAACATCGGCTGCATAACTCCAGACGGCTTCTGATGCTCAATCTTCGATTTCTGACAGATTAAACATGCATACACAAATTCAGCTATTTCCTTTTTCATTCCCGGCCACCAAAACAATTTCTTCAAATCATGATACATTTTCGTGGCACCCGGATGAATACTCATCCCACTGCGATGTCCTTCCTCTAATATACTCTTCTTGATTTCTGCGACATCAGGAACACAAACTCTATCGCCAAATCTAATAACATCATTCTCATCAATTCTAAACTCACCACCTTGATCTTGGTTGATCAATGTCAATTTATCAACTAAATTAACATCGGATTTCTGCCCGATCCTAATCTCTTCTAGAATACCACTAGTAAGTTTCAACATACCCAAACGAACACACTTCGGAGTACCTTCACAAATTAAACTCAAATCTCGGAATTGTTCAATTAAATCCAATTCATGAACCATCATCATAGACATATGCAAGGATTTCCTACTCAAAGCATCTGCAACCACATTTGCCTTACCAGGATGGTAATTCAAACCAAAATCATAATCTTTGAGAAATTCCAACCACCTTCTTTGCCTCATATTGAGCTCTTTCTGATCGAAAAGATACTTCAAACTCTTATGATCACTGTACACTTCAAATCTCGAACCATATAGATAATGCCTCCACAATTTCAAGACAAACACAACTGCTGCCAACTCTAAATCATGAGTAGGATAGTTCCTTTCATGAACCTTCAACTGTCTTGAAGCATACGCAACTACCTGTTGATTCTGCATTAAAACACCACCTAATCCCATCAGAGATGCATCACAATAAACCACAAAAGATTCCACCAGATTCGGCAAAATCAGAATAGGAGCACTAGTCAATCTCCGCTTCAATTCTTGGAAACCTTTCTCACAATCAGAATCCCAAATAAACGCTTGTCCTTTTCGAGTCAACTTCGTCAATGGCAATGCTAACTTTGAGAATCCTTCGATAAACTTTCTGTAATAACCTGCAAGACCAAGAAAACTTCTGATTTCAGAAACAGTCTTCGGCGCTTCCCACTGAGATACTGCTTCTACTTTTGTAGGATCCACGACAATACCATTCTTAGAAATCACATGTCCAAGAAAACTAACTTCATTCAGCCAGAACTCACATTTGGACAACTTTGCATACAACTTCTTATCTTTCAACAACTCTAACACAATTCTGAGATGTTCCGCATGCTCTTCGTCATTCTTGGAATAAATCAGAATGTCATCAATAAAAACCACAACAAACTTATCCAGATACGGATGAAAAATCCTGTTCATATATTCCATGAAAACACCAGGTGCATTAGTAACTCCGAACGGCATAACATAATATTCATAATGCCCATACCTCGTTCGAAAAGCAGTCTTTTGAATATCTTCCGCTTTCACACGAATCTGATGATATCCAGATCTCAAGTCAATCTTACTGAATACACTGGCTCCAATTAGCTGATCCATTAAATCATCAATCCTCGGTAAAGGATACCGATTTTTAATGGTTACTTTGTTCAATTGCCTGTAATCAACACACAGTCTCATATAACCTTCTTTCTTCTTAACCAACAATACCGGAGCACCCCAAGGCAAAACACTTAGACGAATAAACTTCTTCTCCAGTAAATCTTCCAACTGACTCTTTAATTCAGCCAACTCAGACGCAGACATACGATATGGCGCCATCGACACCAGTCTCGTACCAGGAATCAAATCTATAGAGAATTCCACTTCTCTCTCAGGAGGTAACTCACAAACATCATCAGGAAAGACTTCTGGAAAATCACACACCACTGGAAATTCGCCACTCCTGACCTTTCCTGTTGCATCTAACGAAGCAAGTAACATAAACACCTTAGCACCGTCTTCCATTGCTTCGTGTACCTGTCTAGCAGTCATAGTCAAATTCTCGACGCCAACTGCCTCTGGGAAAATCACCGTCTTAGCAAAGCAGTTCAGATGAACCCGGTTGAATTCCAACCAGTTCATCCCAAGGATAATATCAATTTGTTCAAGCGGTAGGCACACTAAATCCATACCGAAACCTCTACCAAAAATCTCAATAGGACAATTCCTACATACAAGTGAAGTTGTCACTGAACCCGATGCTGGAGTATCAACAACCATGCTACCTCGCATATCAGATATGTCCAGTTTCAACCTCTCAGCACAATCCAAAGAAATGAAAGAATGAGTTGCACCAGTATCAATAATTGCAACTAATGGTGTGTCATGAATAAAACACGTACCTTTAATCAATCGATCCTCTGGAGTAGTCTCAGATCCAGACAAAGCGAACACTCTTCCACCTGACTGATCCTTCTTAGGTTTTGGACATTGCGGACGAATGTGACCTTCTTCGCCAATATTGTAACAAGTAACATACTTCCCTTTGCAATCAATAAACAAATGACCAGCCTTTCCACATTTATAGCACTTCTTCTCATCACTCTTGCAATCTCGAATGTGATGACCAGACTCACCACACCTATAGCATCTGATAGGAGCCTTAGAATCTCCCCCACTAGGCCTTTTCCAACCGCCTGATCTCTGGTTATCTCTACCATATGGCTTGCCACGGTCCATATGTTGCTTTCCTCTTTTATCAACAGCCCCACGAGAGTGAGATGACCTATTCTTGGTAATATCTTCTTCCAAGATTCTTCTACAATCCACCAGATCAGAAAATCTACGAATACGCTGGTACCTGATTCCCTGCTTAATCTCATCTCGGAGACCATTCTCAAATTTGATACATTTAGAGAATTCTCCAGCCTCACCATTGTTGTAGTGTGCATAATACTTTGCCAGCTCAGTGAACTTAGTAGCATACTCACTAACAGTCAGATTACCCTGCTTAAGCTCCAAAAACTCAATTTCCTTTCTTCCCCGAACATCTTCAGGAAAGTACCTCCTCAGAAAAGCTCTTCTGAAGTTAGCCCAAGTCAGTGCCTCTCCATCCTGAACCATTTCAGTCCTTGTTGCAACCCACCAATCGTCGGCCTCTGCTGCCAACATATGCGTACCATATCTGACCTTCAGATCTTCTGCACAATCAATCACACGGAAAATCCTTTTGATTTCCTTCAGCCACTTCTGAGCACCTTCAGGGTCATGTGTACCTTTGAACAACGGAGGATTGTTCCTTTGGAAATTCCCCAATTGCCTATCAGCACCAATCACGCCTCCAGTTGGGTTTCCAGCAAGTACACCAGCTAACATCCCCAAAGCCTCAGCTAGTGCAGCATCATTTCGTCCGTTACCTCTTCCAACCATATTCCTGAGAATTAAAACATACTCCTCATTAGAATACAGTATCGACAGTGTTACCTTACACTAATCGCATACAAAAGGGATGAATGACTCAAGACTCTGGTCGCAATGACCGACTATGCTCTGATACCACTATTGTAACACCCTCTAAAAACCCCGAATAAATTTTCGCAAATAACTAAAATCATAATTTCAGAGTACATGTATCAACGAGGATGTCACAACTCTCTTTTAATAAAAAAACAAGTTCCTGTCATGCATAACATAGAAGCAACTCATACATGTTTACACAGCGGAATAATTTAATTAACAAAACCAATGTTATAATATTTTTAAAATCATCAGGGATTAACACCTGGAAAATATCAACATCATATTATAACAAACGTAAGGAAATTAACGAGTCTGACTAAAACAGCTCGACAAACAAACGTTCCCGGAGTTACAACTACCAGAGCATGACCCGGACAATACTTAGACGGAAATAAACTAGAAACAACAAGCCTTGGCCAAGCACCTGAACGAAGCTCCTCAATCTGAAATATTCAACAGTAAGGGTGAGCATCTCAACTATACATTTGATTATACGTTCATAACAATCAATTCAGGAAACCATAAACATCACCCAACAATTAGCATGTTTTATAGATTACAAAAACCCTTACAATTCATATATACATAATATCTTACTTTTCATGCTTATAATTAACATCAAACATCGTTAACAATTTAGTATTCGATACATGCATACAATCAATCAAATACAACATTGGAAAAATCATCCATTCATGTCATATTCAATGTAATGCAACACACCCATGCATGTGGTACCATTTTACCGCCCCATTAAATCTCGGGTCACGGATAACTCACCGTTCCATTATATCGCGGACACGGCTACCACCTCAACGTTCCATTAAATCGCGGACACGTATATTGGCCACCATGTTAATTCCACACAATGGGAATTAACAAATGCAACATGATATGTAAAGTATGTAACACTCAGCATACTATTAACATCAATCGACATATCATGCAACATCAACAATATCAAATATAACATGATCTGAATAGCATGTAACCACTCAGCATACTATTAAACATCATTCATATCAAGTTATATCATATTTCATGCTTGGTAACATCATCTAAAAGCATGACAATAAAGTCCACATAGTGTTGGTATCATAACATACAACCGTTATTCGATACAAGCATCAATCAACACTAGGAAAATCAATAAACAACATATTCAAAACATGTCAAACACTGCACATCAAATCAGGATCAATCCGTACATAACAACATGCACAGAAAACATAGTTTAAAAACCAACACAGGAGGTTTAACACGGGTGCCCGTGTAAATCAACACTGCCCGCGTGGAAATGTGTCCAGAAAACGCATTATTTTGCCAATACAGGGGATCAACACGGGCGCCCGTGTGAATCAACACGGCCCGTGTTGAAATGTGTCTGGAAAACACATTTTTTGGCAACACAGTGAATCAACACGGGTGCCCGTGTTAAACAACACGGCCCGTGTTGATGAGCGCGGGTCAGATTTTTCCTGAACCTGCAGCAGCTCAGAACAGCAGCCAAACGCGAAAAATGCCAGCCAAAACGCGCATTTCGGTACTTAACGACATCGATTTTGTATAACTCAAAACAACACATCAATTCCCTAATTACCAACAATTATCATAGAGACCTTAAAAGTGATTATTCGTCCTTTTGGGGAAATCTGATAACATTGAGGTTATCCCTAGAACCTCTAAGGTATATTCACGATCATACAGATATACTCCCAATCCACCATTAGGAACCTAAAATCGTTAATTGATTTCATAAAATTGGGGACTTAAATCTTTTCTAACAAGGTTCAATCCTAAGGGTATCGATCCCTAATAACATCTAACAATTGGGGTTTCTCCCTACGATTATCCAAATCAACCGTACCTAAACCCATAAGCAAAAGTAAGTCGAGTAGTAGCCCCCCTTACCTTATCAATTTGCAGCTTTGAACTTTTTGAGCGATGTTCTTCGTTCTTCGTACCTTCAGAGCTCTGCTTCCCAATTCCCAAATTCTGTGTTATCGTGAATAATGAGAAAAAAAAAGCTTAAGTTCCAAAACATATCCTTATTCCTTTTGCACCCCCACTCTTTACTAACAACATCCAAGCCCAATAACTTAAAAACCCAATATTTCTCATTTCTTTTATTTTCTTCAAATATTCCAAAATAAATAATTTCTTTTTATTTTATTAATTCTAATAAAATAATTTCCCAATTAAATAAATCAAATAATTACAACTGGGGTGTTACAGTATGTCGTTGATATTTCTGTTACTCCAATGGATTGTAGCCTTGTCATTATGGAAGGGAGTCTGTTGTCAAGATTTTTGTTATTCCAATGGATGGTAACCTTGTTATTATGGAAGGTAGTCTTTTGTCAAGATTTTTGTTACTCCAATGGATGGTAACCTTGTCATTATTTAAGGTAGTCAGTTGTCGATATCTCAGTTACTCCAATGGATGATAGCCTTGTCATTATGCAAGGTCGTCTATTGTTCATATTTTTGTTACTCCAATGGATGGTAGCCTTGTCATTATAGAAGGTAGTCTATTGTCAAGATTTTTGTTATTCCAATGGATTGTAGCCTTGTCATTATGGAAGGTAGTCGGTCGTTGAGATTTTTGTTACTCCAATGGATGGTAGCCTTGTCATTATGAAAGGTAGTCTGTTGTTCAGATTTTTGTTACTTCAATGGATGATAGCCATGTCATTATGGAAGGTACTCTATTGTTGGGAATTTGGTTATTCCAATGGATGGGGGCCTTACCATTATGGAAGGTAGTCTATTGTCGAATTTTTGATACTCCAATTGATGGTAGCCTTGTAATTATAGAAGGTTGTCTGTTGTCGAGATTTTTGTTACCCCAATGGATATAGCCTTGTAATTATGGAAGGTAGTCTGTTGTCGATATTTTTGTTACTCCAATGAATGGTAGCCTTGTCATTATGGAAGGTAGTCTATCGTTAAGATTTCTGTTACTCCAATGGATTGTAGCCTTGTCATTATGGAAGGGAGCCTGTTTTCGAGATTTTTGTTATTCCAATGGATGGTAACCTTGTTACTATGGAAGGTAGTCTTTTGTTGAGATTTTCGTTACTCCAATGGATGGTAGCCTTGTCATTATTGAAGGTAGTCTGTTGTCGATATCTCTATTACTCCAATGGATGATAGCCTTGTCTTTATACAAGATAGTCTGTTGTTCATATTTTTGTTACTCCAATGGATGATATCCTTGTCATTATGGAAGGTAGTCTATTATCGATATTTTTGTTATTCTAATGGAGGGTAGCCTTGTAATTGTGGAAGGTAGTCGGTCGTTGATATTTCTGTTACTCCAAGGATGGTAGCCTTGTCATTATGGTAGGTAGTCTGTTGTTCATATTTTTCTTACTCCAATGGATGATAGCCTTCTCATTATGGAAGGTAGTCTGTTGTCGAGATTTTTGATACTCCAATGGGTGGTAGCCTTGTAATTATGGAAGGTAGTCTATTGTCGAGATTTTTGTTACTCCAATGGATTGTAGCCTTGTCATTATCGAAGGTAGTCTTTCATTGAGATTTTTGATACTCCCATGTATTGTAGCCTTGTCGTTATGGAAGGTAGTCTGTTGTTGAGAATTTTTTATTCCATTGGATGGTAGCCTTGTCATTATGGAAGGTAGTCTGTTGTCGAGATAGTTGGTATTCCAATGGATGGTAACCTTGTCATTATGGAAGGTAGTCTTTGTGGAAATTTTTTCTATTCCAGTGGATGGTAGCCTTGTCATTATGGAAGGTAGTTTTTTGTCGAGATTTTTGTTACTCTAATGGATGGTAGTCTTATCATTATGGAAGGTAGTCTGTTGTCGAGATTTTTGTTACCCCAATGGATGTAGCCTTGTCATTATGGAAGGTAGTCTATTGTCGATATTTTTGTTACTGCAATAAATGGTAGCATTGTCATTATGGAAGGTAGTCTGTCGTTGAGATTTCTGTTACTCCAATGGATTGTAGCCTTGTCATTATGGAAGGGAGTCTGTTGTCAAGATTTTTGTTATTCCAATGGATGGTAACCTTTTTATTATGAAAGGCAGTCTTTTGTCGAGATTTTTGTTACTCCAATGGATGGAAGCCTTGTCATTATTTAAGGTAGTCTGTTGTCGATATCTCTGTTACTCCAATTGATGATAGCGTTGTCATTATGCAAGGTAGTTTGTTGTTCATATTTTTGTTACTCCAATGGATGGTATCCTTGTCATTATAGAAGGTAGTCTATTGTCGAGATTTTTGTTATTCCAATAGATGGTAGCCTTGTCATTATGGAAGGTAGTCGGTCGTTGAGATTTCTGTTACTCCAATGGATGGTAGCCTTGTCATTATGAAAGGTAGTCTGTTGTTCATATTTTTGTTACATCAATGGATAATAGCCTTGTCATTATGGAAGGTACTCTATTGTCGAGATTTTGGTTATTCCAATAGATGGTAGCCTTACCATTATGGAAGGTAGTCTGTTGTCGAATGTTTGATACTCCAATGGATGGTAGCCTTGGAATTATGGAAGGTAGTCTGTTGTCGAGATTTTTGTTACTCCAATAGATGGTAGCCTTGTCATTATGGAAGATAGTCTGTCGTTGAGATTTTTGTTACTCATATGGATTGTAGCCTTGTCATTAAGGAAGGTAGTCTGCTGTCGAGAATTTTTTATTCCATTGGATGGTTTACCTTGTCATTATGGAAGGTAGTCTGTTGTCGATATATTTGATTCTCCAATAAATGGTAGCATTGTCATTATGGAAGGTAGTTTGTCTTTGAGATTTCTATTACTCCAATGGATTGTAGCCTTGTCATTATGGAAGGGAGTCTGTTGTCAAGATTTTGTTATTCCAATGGATGGTAACCTTGTTATTATGGAAGGCAGTCTTTTGTCGAGATTTTTGTTACTCTAATGGATGGAAGCCTTGTCATTATTTAAGGTAGTTTGTTGTCGATATCTCTGTTACTCCAATGGATGATAGCGTTGTCATTATGCAAGGTAGTATGTTGTTCATATTTTTGTTACTCCAATGGATGGTAGCCTTGTCATTATAGAAGGAAGTCTATTGTCGATATTTTTTTTATTCCAATGGATCGTAGCCTTGACATTATGGAAGGCAGTCGGTCATTGAGATTTCTATTACTCCAATGGATGGTAGCCTTGTCATTATGGAAGGTAGTTTGTTGTTCATCTTTTTGTTACTTAAATGGATGAATGCCTTGTCATTATGGACGGTACTTTATTGTCGCGATTTTGGTTATTCCAATGGATGGTAGCCTTACCATTATGGAAGGTAGTCTATTGTAGAATTTTTGATACTCCAATGGATGGTAGCCTTGTAATTATTGAAGGTAGTCTGTTGTCGAGATTTTTGTTTCTCCAATAGATGGTAGCCTTGTCATTATGGAAGGTAGCCTGTTGTTGAGATTTTTGTTATTCAAATGGATTGTAGCCTTGTCATTATGGAAGGTAGTCTGTTGTCGAGATATTTGTTATTCCAATGGATGGTAACCTTGTCATTATGGAAGGTAGTCTTTGTGGAAATTTTGGTTATTTCAATGGATGGTAGCCTTGTCATTATGGAAGGTAGTTTTTTGTCGAGATTTTTGTTACACCAATGGATGGTAGCGTTGTCATTATGGAAGGTAGTTTATCGTCGAGATTTTTGTTACTCCAATGGATGGTAGCCTTGCCATTATGGAAGGTAATCTGTTGTCAATATTTTTGTTACTCCAATTAATGGTAGCCTTGTCATTATCGAAGGTTGTCTATTGTACAGATTTTTGTTACTCCAATGGATGGTAGCCTTGTCATTATTGAACGTTGTCTATTGTAGAGATTTTTGTTACTCAAATGGATGGTAGCCTTGTCATTATGGAAGGTAGTCTGTTGTCGAGATTTTTGTTACTCCAATGGATGGTAGCCTTGCCATTATGGAAGGTAATCTGTTGTCAATATTTTTGTTACTCCAATGGATGGTTGCCTTGTCATTATCAAAGGTTGTCTATTGTAGAGACTTTTGTTACTCCAATGGATGGTAGCCTTGTCATTATCGAAGGTTGTCTATTGTAGAGATTTTTGTTACTCCATTGGATGGTAGCCTTGTTATTATGGAAGGTAGTCTGTTGTCGATATTTTTGTTACTCCAAGGGATGGTAGCCTTGTCTTTATGGAAGGTAGTCTGTTGTTGATATTTTTGTTACTCCAATGGATGGTAGCCTTGTCATTATGGAAGGTAGTCTGTTGTCGAGATTTTTGTTACTCCAATGGATGTAGTCTTGTCATTATGGCACGTTGTCTCTTGTTGAGATTTTTGTTATTCCATTGGATGGTAGCCTTGTCATTATGCAAGGTAGTCTATTGTCGAGATTTTTGTTACCCCAATGGATGGTAGTCTTTTCATTATGGAAGGTAGTCTGTTATCGAGATTTTTGTTACTCCGATGGATGGTATCCTTGTCATTATGGAAGGTAATATGTTGTCGATATTTTTGTTACTCCAATGGATGGTAGCCTTGCCATTATGGAATTTAGTCTGTCATTGAGATTTTTGTTACTCCAATGGATGGTAGCCTTGTTATTATGGAAGGTATTCTATTGTTCAGATTTTTGTTACTCCAATGGATGGTAGCCTTGTCATTATGAAAGGTGGTTTGTTGTCGAGATATTTGTTATTCCATTGGATGTTAGCCTTGTCATTATGGAAGGTAGTCTGTTGTCAATATTTTTGATACTCCAAGGGATGTTAACCTTGTCTTTATGGAAGGTAGTTTGTTGTCGATATTTTTGTTACTATAATGGATGGTAGCCTTATCTTTATGGAAGGTAGTCTGTTGTCGATATTTTTGTTACTACAATGGATGGTATCCTTGTCATTATGGAAGGTAGTCTATTATCGATATTTTTGTTACTACAATGGATGGTAGCCTTGTATTTATGGAAGGTAATGTGTTGTAGATATTTTTGTTACTCCAATGGCTGGTAGCCTTATCATTATGGAAGGTAGTCTGTTGTTGAGATCTTTGTTACCCAATGGATGGTAGCCTTGTTATTATGGAAGGTAGTCTATTGTAGATATTTTTGTTACTCCAATGGATGGTAGCCTTGTAATTATGAAAAGTAGTCTGTTGTCGAGATTGTTGTTATTCCCTTGGATGGTAGCCTTGTCATTATGGAAGGTAGTATATTGTCGAGATTTTTGTTATTCCAATGGATGGTAACCTTGTCATTATGGAAGGTAGTCTATTGTCGATATTTTTTTTACTCAAATGGATTATATCCTTGTCATTATGGAAGGTAGTCTGTTGTGGAGATTTTTGTTACTCCAAGGGATGGTAGCCTTGTATTTATGGAAGGTAGTCTTTATCAATATTTTTGTTACTCCAATGGATGGTAGCCTTGTCTTTAAGAAAGGTAGTTTGTTGTCGAAATTTTTGTTACTCCAATGGATGGTAGCCTTGTCATTAAGGAACATGGTCTATGGTCGAGATTTTTGTTATTCAATTGGATTCTTGCCTTGTAATTATGGAAGGTTGTCATTTGTCGAGATTTTTGTTACTCTCATGGATGGTAGCATTGTCATTATGGAAGGTCATTTGTTGTCGATATCTTTGTTCTTCAATGGATGGTAACCTTGTCATTATGGACGGTAGTCTATTGTTGATATATTTGTTACTCCAATGGATGGAAGCCTTGTCATTATGGAATGTGGTCTATTGTCGATATTTTTGTTACTCCAATGGATGGTAGACTTGTCATTATGGAAGGTAATCAGTTGTCGTTATTTTTGTTACTCCAATGGATGGTAGCCATGTCATTATCGAAGGTATTCTGTTGTAGAGATTTTTGTTACTCTAATGGATGGTAACCTTGTCATTATGGAAGGTAGTCTGTTGACGATATTTTTGTTACTCCAATGGATGGTAGCCTTGTCATTACGGAAGGTAGTCTGTTTTCGAGATTTTTGTTACTCCAATGGATGGTAGCCTTGTCATTATGGAACGTTGTCTATTGTCGAGATTTTTGTTATTCCATTGGATGTTAGCCTTGTTATTATTCAAGGTAGTCTGTTGTCGAGATTTTTGTTACTCCAATGGAAGGTAGCCTTTTCATTATGGAAGGTAGTCTTTTGTCGTGATATTTGTTACTCCAATGGATGGTAGCCTTGTCATTATGAAAGGTAATCGGTTGTCGATATTTTTGTTACTCCAATGGATGGTAGCCTTGTCATTATCGAAGGTTGTCTATTGTAGAGATTTTTGTTACTCCAATGGATGGTAGTGTTGTCATTATGGAAGGTAGTATGTTGTCGATATTTTTGTTACTCCAATGGATGGTAGCCTTGCCATTATGGAAGGTAGTCTATCGTTGAGATTTCTATTACTCCGATGGATGGTAGCCTTGTCATTATGGATGGTATTCTATTGTTCAGAATTTTGTTACTCCAATGGATGGTAGCCTTGTCATTATGAAAGGTAGTCTGTTGTCGATATTTTTATTATTCCATTGGATGCTAGCCTTGTCATTATGGAAGGTAGTCTATTGTCGATATTTTTGTTATTCCAATGGATGGTAACCTTGTCAATATGGAAGGTAGTTTGTTGTCGAGATTTTTTTAATCTAATGGATTGTAGCCTTGTCATTATTGAAGGTAGTCTGATGTCGATATTTTTGTTACTCCAAGGGATGGTAGACTTGTCTATATGGAAGATAGTCTATTGTCGATATTTTTGTTACTACAATGGATGGTAGCCTTGTCTTTATGTAAGGTAGTCTATTGTCGATATTTTTGTTACTCCAATCGATGGTAGCCTTGTCATTATGGAAGGTAATATGTCGTCGTAATTTTTGTTACTCCAATGGATGGTAGCCATGTCAGTATTGAAGCTAGTCTGTTGTCGAGATTTTTGTTACTAAATGGATGGTAGCCTTGTCATTATGGAAGGTAGTCTATTGTCGAGATTTTTGTTACTCCAATGGATGGTAGCCTTGTCATTATGAAAGGTAATCTGTTGTCGATATTTTTGTTACTCCAATGGATTGTAGCCTTGTCATTATCGAAGGTTGTCTATTGTAGAGATTTTTTTTACTCCAATGGATGGTAGCCTTGTCATTATGGAAGGTATTCTGTTGTCGATATTTTTGTTACTCCAATGGATGGTACCCTTGCCATTATAGAAGGTAGTCTATGATTGAGATTTCTGTTACTCCGATGGATGGTAGCCTAGTCATTTTGCAAGGTATTCTATTGTTCAGATTTTTGTTACTCCAATGGATTGCAGCCTTGTCATTATGAAATGTAGTCTGTTGTCGAGATTTTTGTTATTCCATTGGATGCTAGCCTTGTCATTATGGAAGGTAGTCTGTTGGCGATATTTTTGTTATTCCAATGGATTGTAGCCTTGTCATTATGGAAGGTAGTTTGTTGTCGATATTTTTTTTACTCCAAGGGATGGTAGCCTTGTCTTTATGGAAGGTAGTCTATTTTCGATATTTTTGTTACTACAATGGATGGTAGCCTTGTCTTTATGGAAGGTAGTATGTTGTCTATATTTTTGTTACTCCAATGATTGGTAGCCTTGTCATTATGGAAGGTAATATGTCGTCATAATTTTTGTTAGTCCAATGGACGGTAGCCATGTCATTATTGAAGCTAGTCTGTTGTCGAGATTTTTTTTATTCCAATGGATTGTATCCTTGTCATTATGGAAGGTAGGCTGTTGTCGATATTTTTGTTACTCCAAGGGATAGTAGCCTTGTCTTTATGAAAGGTAGTCTGTTGTGGATATTTTTGTTACTCCAATGGATGGTAGCCTTGTATTTATGGAAGGTAGTGTGTTGTCGATATTTTTGTTACTCCAATGGATGGTAGCCTTATCATTATGGAAGGTAGGTGTTGCCGAGATCTTTGTTACCCAATGGATGGTAGCCTTGTAATTATGGAATGTAGTCTATTGTCGAGATTGTTGTTATTCCATTGGATGGTAGCCTTATCATTATGGAAGGTAGTCTATTGTCGAGATTTTTGTTATTCCAATGGACGGTAACCTTGTCATTATGGAAGGTAGTCTGTTGTCGATATTTTTTTTACTCCAATGGATTGTATCCTTGTCATTATGGAAGGTAGTCTGTTGTCGAGATTTTTGTTACTCAAAGGGATGGTAGCCTTGTCTTTATGGAAGGCAGTCTTTATCAATATTTTTGTTACTCCAATGGACGGTAACCTTCTCATTATGGAAGGTAGTTTGTTGTCGATATTTTTTATTACTCCAATGGATGGTAGCCTTGTCATTATGGAAGGTAGTCTGTTGTCGAGATTTTTGTTACTCCAATGGATGGTAGCCTTGTCATTATGAAACATGGTCTATTGTCGAGATTTTTGTTATTCGATCGGATTGTAGCCTTGTCATTATGGAAGGTTGTCATTTGTCGAGATTTTTGTTACTCTCATGGATGGTAGTGTTGTCATTATGGAAGGTAGTTTATTGTCGATATCTTTGTTCCTCAATGGATGGTAGCCTTGTCATTATGGAAGGTAGTTTGTTATCGATATTTTTATTACTCCAATGGATGGTAGCCTTGTCATTATGGAATGTGGTCTATTGTCTAGATTTTTGTTACTCCAATGGATGGTAGCCTTGTCATTATGGAAGGTAATCAATTGTCGTTATTTTTGTTACTCCAATGGATAGTAGCCATGTCATTATCGAAGATAGTTTGTTATAGAGATTTTTGTTACTCCAACGGATGGTAGCCTTGTCTTTATGAAAGGTAGTCTATTGTCGATATTTTTGTTTACTCCAATGGATGGTAGCCTTGAATTTATGGAAGGTAGTGTGTTGTCAATATTATTGGTACTCCAATGGATGGTAGCCTTATCATTATGAAAGATAGTCTGTTGTCGAGATCTTTGTTACCCAATGGATGCTAGCCTTGTCATTATGGAAGGTAGTCTATTGTAGATATTTTTGTTACTCCAATGGATTGTAGCCTTGTAATTATGGAAGGTAGTCTGTTTTCGAGATTCTTGTTATTACATTGGATGGTAGTCTTGTCATTATGGAAGGTAGTTTATTGTCGAGATTTTTGTTATTCCAATGGATGGTAACCATGTCATTATGGATGGTAGTCTGTTGTCGATATTTTTTTTACTCCAATGGATTGTATCCTTGTCATTATGGAAGGTAGTCTGTTGTCGAGATTTTTGTTACTCCAAGGGATGGTAGCCTTGTCTTTATGGAAGGTAGTCTTTATCAATATTTTTGTTACTCCAATGGATGGTAGCCTTGTCTTTATGGAAGGTAGTTTGTTGTCGATATTTTTGTTACTCCAATGGATGGTAGCCTTGTCATTATGGAAGGTAGTCTATTGTCGAGATTTTTGTTACTCCAATGGATGGTAGCCTTATCATTATGGAATGTGGTCTATTGTCGAGATTTTTGTTATTCGATTGGATTATAGCCTTGCCATTATGGAAGGTTGTCATTTGTCGAGATTTTTGTTACTCTCATGGATGGTAGCGTTGTCATTATGGAAGGTAGTTTGTTGTCGATATCTTTGTTCCTCAATGGATGGTAGCCTTGTCATTATGGAAGGTAGTCAATTTCGTTATTTTTGTTACTCCAATGGATGGTAGCCTTGTCATTATGGAATGTGGTCTATTGTCGAGATCTTTGTTACTCTAATGGATGGTAGCCTTGTCATTATGGAAGGTAATCAGTTGTCATTATTTTTGTTACTCCAATGGATGGTAGCCATGTCATTATCGAAGGTAGTCTGTTGTAGTGATTTTTGTTACTCCAATGGATGGTAGCCTTGTCATTATGGAAGGTAGTCTGTTGTTGTCATTTTTGTTACTCCAATGGATGGTAGCCATGTCATTATCGAAGGTAGTGTGTTATAGAGATTTTTGTTACTCCAATGGATGGTAGCCTTGTCATTATGGAAGGTAGTTTGTTGTCGAGATTTTTGTTACTCTAATGGATGGTAGCCTTGTCATTATGGAACATGGTCTATTGTCGATATTTTTGTTATTCGATTGGATTGTAGCCTTGTCATTATGGAAGATTGTCATTTGTCGAGATTTTTGTTACTCTCATGGATGGTAGCATTGTCATTATGGAAGGTAGTTTGTTGTCGATATCTTTGTTCCTCAATGGATGGTAGCCTTGTCATTATGAAAGGTAGTCTATTGTCGATATTTTTGTTACTCCAATGGATGGTACCCTTGTCATTATGGAATGTGGTCTATTATCGAGATTTTTGTTACTCCAATGGATGGTAGCCTCGTCATTATGGAAGGTAATCAGTTGTCGTTATTTTTGTTACTTCAATGGATGGTAGCCATGTCATTATCGAAGGTAGTTTGTTTTAGATATTTTTGTTACTCCAATGGATGGTATCCTTGTCATTATCGAAGTTAGTATATTATCGATATTTTTGTTACTCCAATGGATGGTAGCCTTGTCATTATGGAAGGTAGTCTGTTGTCGAGATTTTAGTTACTCCAATGGATGGTAGCCTTGTCATTATGGAACATTGTCTATTGTCGAGATTTTTGTTATTCCATTGGTTGGTAGCCTTGTCATTATGCAAGGTAGTATGTCGTCGTAATTTTTGTTACTCCAATGGATGGTAGCCTTTTCATTATGGATGGTAGTCTGTTGTCGAGATTTTTTTTATTCCAATGGATTGTATCCTTGTCATTATGGAAGGTAGGTTGTGGTCGATATTTTTTTTACTCAAAGGGATGGTAGCCTTGTCATTATGGAAGGTAATCTGTCGTCGTAATTTTTGTTACTCCAATGGACGGTAGCCATGTCATTATCGAAAGTAGTCTGTTGTTTAGATTTTTTTATTCCAATGGATTGTGTAGGTGTTTAGGTATTGGCTTGCATTTTTGGTAAATCCCAAGTGTATGTGTGAATGTCATGACTGATGTCATAACATTCTAGTTCAGTTTGTACTGACTCATTAGGTACCTTTGCAGAAAAATAAAGTAATTCAAATACTGATGTTTATAAGTGTGTATCTGAGCATTTTGCAAAATGATCACATTTTGCTAAATCAGTAGACATGTTTTCTCAGATGTCATAACAGATGTTATGACATCCTGTTCTGAACTAACAGGATTGCAGGATTGGATAAGTCTGAGTTTTTTCAGGAAATAACTCAGTCCTTCCTGAACAGAATCCTGCGTTTTCTGAGGGGTAACCTAGCTCAACCCTAATCTGGTTAATAAAGTCCTGTGACCTGGTCTTTAGGTCAAACGGAATTATCCCTAGGTTTTTGGAAACCCTAACTGAAGTTGCAGCTGCTATATATTCAACAGAGCTGCTGTTTTTCAAGGATCTCTGCTGATTGATCAGAAGATCAATTTGTAATCTGTATAGATTTGATTATTGTACTCCAAGCAATTATCATTGTGATAAGTGCCTTGGAATAGGTTTCTATTTGTAAGGGTTGTGTAGCACTCAAAGCTTTGAAGCAAGAGTGTTTGAATGTTCCTTGACTAAAGCTGTGAAGCAGAGTCAAGTTAGTTGTGTACATCACTCAAAGCTGTGAAGCACGAGTGATTGTGTTGCTTGATTAAAAAGCTGTGAAGCTTAATCAAGTTTGTGTTTTTGAAGAGTGTCTTCATCAATTCTTAAGTCAAAATTGGTTATGTATCACTGTTGTGATTGAGGGGGAGTGAGTAGGAACTCAGGTTTAAGTTGTACTTAGATTAGAATTGCATTGGGTAGGTCTTAAGTGAAGGAGATAAACTGGTTGGTTTATTCCTGAATTAACATATCTTATAGTGGATTCTCTCCCTGGCTTGGTAGCCCCCAGAGTAGGTGTTGTTGCACACTGAACTGGGTAAACAATTGACTGTGTTCTTTATTGCTTTTGTATTTACTGTCACATAGTAAGTCAGATACGGTGTCATAACATTGAACGTGACATTGAGTATCTGCAGCCAGAATTTCAATTGGTATCAGAGCAGGCACCCTGCCTATATTACTGGGTGAGATCTAGGGATATCACTTTCTGGCGTTATGGACAAAGAAGGAGTTTTTGGAAATAGACCACCCATTCTGGATGGAACTAATTATGACTACTGGAAACCTCGTATGATTGCCTTCCTAAAATCTCTGGACAAAAAAGCTTGGAGAGCTGCTGACAAAGGATGGATTCATCCCACCATAACTGAGATAGATGGGACAATCAGTCTGAAGCCTGAGGAAGATTGGAGTAAAGAAGAAGATGAGTTAGCTCTGGGAAATTCAAAAGCTTTAAATGCCTTGTTCAATGGAATTGATAGAAACATTTTCAGACTAGTACATCAATATGAACTGGCCAAGGAAGTTTGGGACACTCTCAAAACTACTCATGAGGGAACTTCCAAAGTAAAAATGTCAAGGCTTCAGATGTTGACCACCAAATTTGAGAATCTAAAAATGATGGAAGATGAAACCATTCATGAGTTTCACCTGAACATCTTGGAGATTTCCAACACCTCAGGAGCACTGGGAGAAAAAATGTCAGAAGAAAAACTGGTGAGGAAGATTCTCAGATCCTTGCCTAAAAGATTTGCAATGAAGGTAACTGCCATAGAGGAAGCCCAGGACATTAGCAAGTTGAAAGTGGATGAACTTATTGGGTCTCTTCAGACTTTTGAGATGGGAATCACTAATAATGGTGTCAAAAAGAACAAGAGAATAGCACTTGTGTCCAACACTGATGTTGAAGAAAACATTTCAGAAGCTGTAGCCATGCTTGGAAGACAGTTCAACAAACTCATCAAAAGAATAGACCCAAAGTCAAGGTCTAATGTCCATAACATTCCCTCTAACATTGACAGTTCCAGCAGAAGACCAAGGTAAGAGGAGAAGGGAGTTCAAGGCAGAGGAATTCAATGCCATGGTTGTGAAGGATATGGGCATATTCGAGCTGAATGTCCTACCTTTCTTAAGAAACAAAAAGGAATGACAGTTACTTGGTCTGACTGCGATTCAGAAAGTAATTCTGAAGAAGAGACTGCCAAACGAGTTACTGCTTTGACTGGTGTTTGTACCTCTGAAAGTGACATCAGTGATGAAGAGGTGACTTTTGAAGAACTGGCTGATACTTACAAGGAATTGTGTATCAGAAGTACTGAAGTCTGTGTGCAGAATGAGAAACAATCAAAACTCATCATAAAGATGGAGGCTGAAAAAAGGGCAAACCTTGAAACTATAAGTCAACTAGAAGGAGAAGTTCAATTGCTAAACTCACAACTAAGTCAAATGCCCAAATCTGTCAAGATGTTGACAAATGGAACAGATAAATTGGAAGAGATCCTACAGGTTGGACAAAATGTGGGAAATAAATCCGGTCTAGGATTTATGGAAGCAACGAAATCTGGTTCTGGTAAGCAAATGTTAAAACAAATGTCTCAACACAACTCTCGACATCAGGAACAGAAACATATGAGGAAAAGGTACCAAAGATGGAAATGTCATCATTGTGGTAGATATGGCCACATAAAGCCCTTCTGCTTCAGATTACATGGATACCCTAATCAGAACTCAGGTGTCAAACCTAAGTCTAAAAAGGTACCACATGCTCCTAAATGGAAGAAAAAGACTACTGCACTGATAGCTCACACTTCCCTGAGGGTCTCTGCAAAGGAAGACTGGTACTTTGACAGTGGATGTTCAAGACATATGACTGGAATCAAGAACCTCCTCAATAATGTTAAGCCTCACACCACCAGTTTTGTGACCTTTGGAGATGGGGCTAAAGGTGAAATCAAAGGAGTTGGTGATTTGGACTGCCCCGTAGTTCCAAGTCTGAATGAAGTACTGCTGGTGAAAGGAGTGACCGCTAATCTCATTAGTATCAGTCAACTGTGTGATCTAGGATTCAAGGTCAATTTCTCAAGATCTGAATGCCTTGTAATCAATGACAAACAAGAGATAGTAATGAAAGGAGTCAGATCCAAAGACAACTGTTACTTGTGGGAGGTTGAGAACACTAATTTCTCATCTGTGTGTTCCATTGCAAAAGAAGAAAAAGAGGTGAAACTGTGGCACCAAAAACTTGGCCATCTTCATCTAAGGGGTATGAAGAGGATTATCTCCTTGGAGGCAGTCAGAGGGATTCCAAAACTGCAAATTGATGAAGGAAGAGTTTGTGGTGAATGTCAGGTTGGTAAGCAGACTAGGATGTCACATCCAAAGTCAAGACATCTGACCACCTCTAAGGTTCTAGAACTCCTCCATATGGATCTGATGGGACCAATGCAAGTAGAGAGTCTTGGTGGTAAAAGATATGCCTATGTGGTTGTGGATGATTTTTCCAGATTCACCTGGATTAATTTCATTAGGGAAAAATCAGATGCATTTGAAGTTTTTAGAGAACTGTGCAAGAGAATTCAAAGAGAGAAGGAAGGATGTATTGTCAGAATCAGAAGTGATCATGGCAAGGAATTTGAAAACAGCAAGTTTGATGACTTCTGTGCTTCAGAAGGAATCAGTCATGAGTTTTCTTCTCCCATAACACCTCAGCAAAATGGAGTTGTGGAAAGAAAAAACAGGACCATACAAGAATCTGCCAGAGCAATGTTACATGCCAAAAGACTTCCTATGTATTTTTGGGCTGAAGCTATGAATACAGCTTGCTATGTTCATAACAGGGTCACCTTGAGAAAGGGAACCTCATCCACCATATATGAACTCTGGAAAGGAAGAAAACCAACTGTGAAGTATTTCCATGTGTTTGGCAGCAAATGTTATATCCTGTCTGATCGTGAACAAAGAAGAAAACTGGACTCCAAAAGTGATGAAGGCATATTTCTAGGATACTCCTCAAACAGCAGAGCTTATAGAGTATTCAACTCCAGAACCAAAACCATGATGGAATCAATAAATGTTGTAATTGATGACTATCATGAAGAAATAGATGTTCCTTGTATTGTTGAGACATTCTTTGAGACTTCAACCCAACAGGGTGACCTACCCAACTCCACCACAACAGAATCTGAATCAAAGGAAGCTAGCAAGACTCCTTCCATCAGAATTCAGAAGAATCATCCAAAAGAGCTCATCATAGGAGATCCCAATAGTGGAGTCATCACAAGATCTAGAGAAATCATCTCAAACTCTTGTTTTGTGTCCAAAATGGAACCAAGAAATGTCAAGGAAGCCTTAACTGATGAATATTGGATTGGTGCAATGCAAGATGAACTGAACCAATTCAAGCAACATGAAGTTTGGGAACTGGTTCCTAGACCTGAAGGAACTAACATCATTGGGACAAAATGGATATTCAAGAACAAGTCAGATGCTGAAGGAGTTGTCACCAGAAATAAGGCAAGACTTGTTGCTCAAGGATACACCCAGGTTGAAGGGGTTGATTTTGATGAAACCTTTGCACCTGTAGCCAGATTGGAATCAATCAGACTCTTGTTGTCAATTGCTTGTCTTCTGAAGTTCAAGTTATTTCAGATGGATGTGAAAGGTGCCTTTCTAAATGGGTACTTAAATGAGGAAGCTTATGTGGAACAACCTAAAGGTTTTGTGGATCCAACCCATCCTGATCATGTCTACAAGTTGAGAAAAGCTCTATATGGCCTGAAACAAGCTCCTAGAGCATGGTATGACAGGTTAACAAAGTTTCTCTCAGACAAAGGCTACAGAAAAGGAGGCTTGGACAAAACTCTCTTTGTCAAAACTGAAGGAGGGAAGTTGATGGTTGCCCAAATATATGTTGATGACATAGTGTTTGGAGGAATGTCAGAACATATGGTTAAACACTTTGCTGACCAGATGCAGGCTGAATTTGAAATGAGTCTCATGGGAGAACTAACTTATTTTCTTGGACTACAAATCTCACGGATGGAGGACTCAATCTTCTTATCTCAAAGCAAGTATGCTAAGAATATTGTAAAGAAGTTTGGTATGGAGAATGCAAGTCACAAAAGGACTCCTGCTCCTACTCATCTAAAGCTTTCCAAAGATTCAAGTGGGGTTAAGGTGGATCAAAGTCTGTACAGAAGCATGATAGGAAGCTTGTTGTACTTAACTGCCAGCAGACCTGATATTGCCTTTGCAGTTGGAGTTTGTGCTAGATACCAAGATGATCCCAAAGTCAGTCATATCAATCAAGTGAAAAGAATTTTGAAGTATGTAAGTGGTACTTACAACTATGGATTGATGTATACTCATGGCTGTGAACCAGCTCTGACTGGCTACTGTGATGCTGATTGGGCTGGTAGTGCTGATGATAGAAAAAGCACCTCTGGAGGATGTTTCTTCTTGGGAAGTAATCTGGTTTCCTGGTTCAGCAAGAAACAGAATTGTGTGTCTCTTTCCACTGCTGAAGCTGAATACATTGCAGCTGGTAGTAGCTACTCTCAAATGATATGGATGAAACAGATGCTCACTGAGTATAATGTCAACATATCCAAGAATCCCATTCAGCATAGCAGGACCAAACATATTGATATACGACATCACTTTATCAGAGACCTTGTAGAAGAGAAGACAATCAAATTGGAACATGTTGCCACTGAGCTACAGCTGGCTGACATTTTTACCAAGGCTCTGGATGTAAATCAATTTGAAAACTTAAGGGGTAAGTTGGGTATTTCCCAAAATGAGGAATTGTAGCAATTAAGTTTGCTTAAAACAAGGATCAAAGGATTTATGTCTGTTCTGATTGGGTTAAAATTGTGTTTTCTCATTTCCTACAATTCTTTTAAGAAGTTGAATAGACACTCCTTTGCTTCCTTCCTCTCTCGTCTCCTCATCAAAACCCAGTCTCTCAATCAGAAATTTCTCCTCATTTGCTGTTGGTCCTTCAAAACTAACAAAATGTCTCAAACACCATCATCATCCAATACGACCATCTCAACCTCTTCCTCTGATCAAGATTCTGGGACAATCTCTTCTTGTCTGGACTCTGACGTTCTGGAGATCTCTTCTCATAGAAAAGTGGGAACTAACCCCACCAAGGTCAAAGAGTTGAGAACAAGACATGCAGGAAAGCCCCAAGCTTCTGCCTCTGGTAATCCATCTCATCCTTCCTCTTCAGTTCCCCCTGAAATTGCAAATAGCGAAGGGACAGCCTATGTTAATCAAGCAATAGCAAAAATTGTTTCAAGAATTCTGAACGAGAACCACTCAGTTCCTGGCATTTCTGTTCCTCTGAACCAAGAAAGCCCAAATGCTGAAACAAATCCAGATGTCTCTAAGAATGTTGAGACATCAAACAAAGAGAAGAATGCTGATATTGCTCACAAGAAAAGAAGGAAGCCTGAATCCTCTGGATCTGATGACAATGCTTGAAGGATGATTGTTGTTTGGTGGTGTTGCTGGTTGGTGTTGAAGTGTATTCAATTGTTTGGTGCTGCTGCTCTTACTAGTTTGTTTTGGATAACTGTATAATTTTATGAACATATATCTTTGGCCCATTTGTGGCTAAAGAGGGGGAGAATATTTTGGTACTTGCTTAATTAGTACTTGACATTCTGTGTTCTATTTTTCTGCTGTCACTTATTTCTGCTGCTATCTATCTCTGATTGTTTAAGGTCTTTAGCCAAAAATCTGCCAAAGGGGGAGTTTGTAGGTGTTTAGGTATTGGCTTTCATTTTTGGTAAATCCCAAGTGTATGTGTGAATGTCATGACTGATGTCATAACATTCTAGTTCAGTTTGTACTGACTCATTAGGTACCTTTGCAGAAAAATATTGTAATTCAAATACTGATGTTTATAAGTGTGTATCTGAGCATTTTGCAAAATGATCACATTTTGCTAAATCAGTAGACAGGTTTTCTCAGATGTCATAACAGATGTTATGACATCCTGTTCTGAATTAACAGGATTGCAGGATTGGATAAGTCTGAGTTTTTTCAGGAAATAACTCAGTCCTTCCTGAACAGAATCCTGCATTTTCTGAGGGGTAACCTAGCTCAACCCTAATCTGGTTAATAAAGTCCTGTGACCTGGTCTTTAGGTCAAACGGAATTATCCCTAGGTTTTTGGAAACCCTAACTGAAGTTGCAGCTGCTATATATTCAACAGAGCTGCTGTTTTTCAAGGATCTCTGCTGATTGATCAGAAGATCAATTTGTAATCTGTATAGATTTGATTATTGTACTCCAAGCAATTATCATTGTGATAAGTGCCTTGGAATAGGTTTCTATTTGTAAGGGTTGTGTAGCACTCAAAGCTTTGAAGCAAGAGTGTTTGAATGTTCCTTGACTAAAGCTGTGAAGCAGAGTCAAGTTAGTTGTGTACATCACTCAAAGCTGTGAAGCACGAGTGATTGTGTTGCTTGATTAAAAAGTTGTGAAGCTTAATCAAGTGTGTGTTTTTGAAGAGTGTCTTCATCAATTCTTAAGTCAAAATTGGTTATGTATCACTGCTGTGATTGAGGGGGAGTGAGTAGGAACTCAGGTTTAAGTTGTACTTAGATTAGAATTGCATTGGGTAGGTCTTAAGTGAAGGAGATAAACTGGTTGGTTTATTCCTGAATTAACATCTCTTATAGTGGATTCTCTCCCTGGCTTGGTAGCCCCCAAAGTAGGTGTTGTTGCACACTGAACTGGGTAAACAATTGACTGTGTTCTTTATTGCTTTTGTATTTACTGTCATATAGTAAGTCAGATACGGTGTCATAACATTGAACGTGACATTGAGTATCTGCAGCCAGAATTTCAGATTGTATCCTTGTCATTATGGAAGGTAGGCTGTTGTCGATATTTTTGTTACTCCAAGGGATAGTAGCCTTGTCTTTATAAAAGGTAGTTTGTTGTGCATATTTTTGTTACTCCAATGGATGGTAGCCTTGTATTTATGGAAGGTAGTGTGTTGTTGATATTTTTGTTACTCCAATGGATGGTAGCCTTATCATTATGGAAGGTAGCCTGGTGTAGAGATTTTTGTTACTCCAATGGATGGTAGCCTTGTCATTATGGAAGGTAGTCTGTTGTCGTTATTTTTGTTACTCCAATGGATGGTAGCCATGTCATTATCGAAGGTAGTCTGTTGTAGAGATTTTTGTTACTCCAATGGATGGTAGCCTTGTCATTATGGAAGGTAGTTTGTTGTCGAGATTTTTGTTACTCTAATGGATGGTAGCCTTGTCATTATGGAACATGGTCTATTGTCGATATTTTTGTTATTCGATTGGATTGTAGCCTTGTCATTATGGAAGATTGAAATTTGTCGAGACTTTTGTTACTCTCATGGATGGTAGCATTGTCATTATGGAAGGTAGTTTGATGTCGATATCTTTGTTACTCAATGGATGGTAACCTTGTCATTATGGAAGGTAGTTTATTGTCTATATTTTTGTTACTCTAATGGATGGTAGCCTTGTCATTATGGAATGTGGTCTATTGTCGAGATTTTTGTTACTCCAATGGATGGTAGCCTCGTCATTATGGAAGGTAATCAGTTGTCGTTATTTTTGTTACTCCAATGGATGGTAGCCATGTCATTATCGAAGGTAGTCTGTTGTATATATTTTTGTTACTCCAATGGATGGTAGCCTTGTCATTATGGAAGGTAGTTTATTATCGATATTTTTGTTACTCCAATGGATGGTAGCCTTGTCATTATGGAACATTGTCTATTGTCGATATTTTTGTTATTGCATTGGTTGGTAGCCTTGTCATTATGCAAGGTAGTCTATTGTCGAGATTTTTGTTACTCCAATGGATGGTAGCCTTTTCATTATGGAAGGTAGTCTGTTGTCGAGATTTTTGTTACTCCAATGGATGGTAGCCTTGTCATTAAGGAAGGTAATATGTCGTCGTAATTTTTGTTACTCCAATGGATGGTAGCCATGTCATTATCGAAGGTAGTCTCCTATCGAGATTTTTTTTATTCCAATGGATTGTATCCTTGTCATTATGGAAGGTAGGCTGTTGTCGATATTTTTGTTACTCCAAGGGATAGTAGCCTTGTCTTTATGATAGGTAGTCTGTTGTGGATATTTTTATTACTCCAATGGATGGTAGCCTTGTATTTATGGAAGGTAGTGTGTTGTCAATATTTTTGTTACTCCAATGGATGGTAGCCTTATCATTATGGAAGGTAGTCTGTTGTCGAGATCTTTGTTACCCAATGGATGGTAGCCTTGTCTTTATGGAAGGTAGTCTATTGTAGATATTTTTGTTACTCCAATGGATGGTAGCCTTGTAATTATGGAAGGTAGTCTGTTGTCGAAATTGTTGTTATTCCATTGGATGGTAGCCTTGTCATTATGGAAGGTAGGCTATTGTCGAGATTTTTGTTATTCCAATGGATGGTAACCTTGTCATTATGGAAGGTAGTATGTTGTCGATATTTTTTTACTCCAATGGATTGTATCATTGTCATTATGGAAGGTAGTCTGTTGTCGAGATTTTTGTTACTCCAATGGATGGTAGCCTTGTCTTTATGGAAGGTAGTTTGTTGTCGATATTTTTGTTACTCTAATGGATGGTAGCCTTGTCATTATGGAAGGTAGTCTGTTGTCGAGATTTTTGTTACTCAAATGGATGGTAGCCTTGTCATTACGGAACGTGGTCTATTGTCGAGATTTTTCTTATTCTATTGGATTGTAGCCTTGTCATTATGGAAGGTTGTCATTTGTCGAGATTTTTGTTACTCTCATGGATGGTAGTGTTGTCATTATGGAAGGTAGTTTGTTGTCGATATCTTTGTTCCTCAATGGGTTGTAGCCTTGTCATTATGGAAGATAGTCTGTTGTTGATATTTTTGTTACTCTAATGGATGGTAGCCTTGTCATTATGGAATGTGGTCTATTGTCAAAATTTTTGTTACTCCAATGGATGGTAGCCTTGTCATTATGGAAGGTAATCATTTGTCGTTATTTTTGTTACTCCAATGGATGGTAGCCATGTCATTATCGAAGATAGTTTGTTGTAGAGATTTTTGTTACTCCAATGGATGGTAGCCTTGTCTTTATGAAAGGTAGTCTATTGTCGATATTTTTGTTACTCCAATGGATGGTAGCCTTGTATTTATGGAAGGTAGTGTGTTGTCAATATTATTGGTACTCCAATGGATGCTAGCCTTATCATTATGGAAGGTAGTCTGTTGTCGAGATCTTTGTTACCTAATGGATGGTAGCCTTGTCATTATGGAAGGTAGTCTTTTGTAGATATTTTTGTTACTCTAACGGATTGTAGCCTTGTAATTATGGAAGGTAGTCTGTTGTCGAGCTTCTTGTTATTCCATTGGATGGTAGCCTTGTCATTATGGAAGGTAGTCTATTGTCGAGATTTTTCTTATTCCAATGGATGGTAACCTTGTCATTATGGAAGGTAGTCTGTTGTCGATATTTTTTTTACTCCAATGGATTGTATCCTTGTCATTATGGAAGGTAGTCTGTTGTCGAGATTTTTGTTACTTCAAGGGATGGTAGCCTTGTCTTTATGGAAGGTAGTCTTTATCAATATTTTTGTTACTCCAATGGATGGTAGCCTTGTCTTTATGGAAGGTAGTTTGTTGTCGATATTTCGGTTACTCCAATGGATGGTAGCCTTGTCATTATGGAAGGTAGTCTGTTGTCGAGATTTTTGTTACTCAAATGGATGGTAGCCTTGTTATTATGGAACGTGGTCTATTGTCGAGATTTTTGTTATTCGATTGGATTATAGCCTTGTCATTATGGAAGGTTGTCATTTGTCGAGATTTTTGTTACTCTCATAGATGGTAGCGTTGTCATTATGGAAGGTAGTTTGTTGTCGATATCTTTGTTTCTCAATGGATGGTAGCCTTGTCATTATGGAAGGTAGTCTATTGTCGATATTTTTGTTACTCCAATGGATGGTAGCCTTGTCATTATGGAATGTGGTCTATTGTTGAGATCTTTGTTACTCCAATGGATGGTAGCCTTGTCATTATGGAAGGTAATCAATTGTTGTTACTTTTGTTACTCCAATGGATGGTAGCCATGTCATTATCGAAGGTAGTCTGTTGTAGAGATTTTTGTTACTCCAATGGATGGTAGCCTTGTCATTATGGAAGGTAGTCTGTTGTCGATATTTTTGTTACTCCAATGCATGGTAGCCATGTCATTATCGAAGGTAGTCTGTTGTAGAGATATTTGTTACTCCAATGGATGGTAGCCTTGTCATTATGGAAGGTAGTTTGTTATCGAGATTTATGTTACTCTAATGGATGGTAGCCTTGTCATTATGGAACATGGTCTGTTGTCGATATTTTTGTTATTCGATTGGATTGTAGCCTTGTCATTATGGAAGGTTGTTATATGTCAAGATTTTTGTTACTCTCTTGGATGGTAGCATTGTCATTATGGAAGGTAGTTTGTTGTCGATATCTTTGTTTCTCAATGGATGGTAGCCTTGTCATTATGGAAGGTAGTCTATTGTCGATATTTTTGTTACTCCAATGGATGGTAGCCTTGTCATTATGGAATGTGGTCTATTGTCGATATTTTTGTTACTCCAATGGATGGTAGCCTCGTCATTATGGAAGGTATTCAGTTTACGATATTTTTGTTACTCCAATGGATGGTAGCCATGTCATTATCGAAGGTAGTCTGTTGTAGATATTTTTGTTACTCCAATGGATGGTAGCCTTGTCATTATGGAAGGTTGTACGTTATCGATATTTTTGTTACTCCAATGGATGGTAGCCTTGTCATTATGGAAGGTAGTCTGTTGTCGAGATTTTTGTTACTCCAATGGATGGTAGCCTTGTCATTATGGAACATTGTCTATTGTCGATATTTTTGTTATTCCATTGGATGGTAGCCTTGTCATTATGCAAGGTAGTCTGTTGTCGAGATTTTTGTTACTCCAAGGGATGGTTGCCTTGTCTTTATGGAAGGTAGTCTTTATCAATATTTTTGTTACTCCAATGGATGGTAGCCTTGTCTTTATGGAAGGTAGTTTGTTGTCGATATTTTAGTTACTCCAATGGATGGTAGCCTTGTCATTATGGTTGGTAGTCTATTGTCGAGATTTTTGTTACTCCAATGGATGGTAGCCTTGTCATTATGGAACGTGGTCTATTGTCTAGATTTTTGTTATTCGATTGGATTGTAGCCTTGTCATTATGGAAGGTTGTCTTTTGTCGAGATTTTTGTTACACTCATGGATGGTAGAGTTGTCATTATGGAGGGTAGTTTGTTGTCGATATCTTTGTTCTTCAATGGATGGTAGCCTTGTCATTATGGAAGGTAGTATGTTGTTGATATTTTTGTTACTCCAATGGATGGTAGTCTTGTCATTATGGAATGTGGTCTATTGTCGTGATTTTTGTTACTCCAATGGATGGTAGCCTTGTCATTATGGAAGGTAATCATTTGTCATTATTTTTGTTACTCCAATGGATGGTAGCCATGTCATTATCGAAGATAGTTTGTTGTAGAGATTTTTGTTACTCCAATGGAAGGTAGCCTCTTCTTTATGAAAGGTAGTCTATTGTCGATATTTTTGTTACTCCAATGGATGGTAGCCTTGTATTTATGGAAGTTAGTGTGTTGTCAATATTATTGGTACTCCAATGGATGGTAGCCTTATCATTATGGAAGGTAGTCTGTTGTCGAGATCTTTGTTACCCAATGGATGGTAGCCTTGTCATTATGGAAGGTAGTCTATTGTAGATATTTTTGTTACTCCAATGGATTGTAGCCTTGTAATTATGGAAGGTAGTCTGTTTTCGAGATTCTTGTTATTCCATTGGATGGTAGCCTTGTCATTATGGAAGGTAGTCTATTGTCGAGATTTTTGTTATTCCAATGGATGGTAACTTTGTCATTATGGAAGGTAGTCTGTTGTCAATATTTTTTTTACTCCAATGGATTGTATCCTTGTCATTATGGAAGGTAGTCCGTTGTCGAGATTTTTGTTACTCCAAGGGATGGTAGCCTTGTCTTTATGGAAGGTAGTCTTTATCAATATTTTTGTTACTCCAATGGATGGTAGCCTTGTCTTTATGGAAGGTAGTCTGTTGTCGAGATTTTTGTTACTCAAATGGATGGTAGCCTTGTCATTATGGAACGTGGTCTATTGTCGAGATTTTTGTTATTCGATTGGATTATAGACTTGTCATTATGGAAGGTTGTTATTTGTCGAGATTTTTGTTACTCTCATAGATGGTAGCATTGTCATTATGGAAGGTAGTTTGTTGTCGATATCTTTGTTTCTCAATGGATGGTAGCCTTGTCATTATGGAAGGTAGTCTATTGTCGATATTTTTGTTACTCCAATGGATGGTAGCCTTGTCATTATGGAATGTGGTCTATTGTTGAGATCTTTGTTACTCCAATGGATGGTAGCCTTGTCATTATGGAACGTGGTCTATTGTCTAGATTTTTGTTATTCGATTGGATTGTAGCCTTGTCATTATGGAAGGTTGTCTTTTGTCGAGATTTTTGTTACACTCATGGATGGTAGAGTTGTCATTATGGAGGGTAGTTTGTTGTCGATATCTTTGTTCTTCAATGGATGGTAGCCTTGTCATTATGGAAGGTATTATGTTGTTGATATTTTTGTTACTCCAATGGATGGTAGTCTTGTCATTATGGAATGTGGTCTATTGTCGTGATTTTTGTTACTCCAATGGATGGTAGCCTTGTCATTATGGAAGGTAATCATTTGTCATTATTTTTGTTACTCCAATGGATGGTAGCCATGTCATTATCGAAGATAGTTTGTTGTAGAGATTTTTGTTACTCCAATGGAAGGTAGCCTCTTCTTTATGAAAGGTAGTCTATTGTCGATATTTTTGTTACTCCAATGGATGGTAGCCTTGTATTTATGGAAGTTAGTGTGTTGTCAATATTATTGGTACTCCAATGGATGGTAGCCTTATCATTATGGAAGGTAGTCTGTTGTCGAGATCTTTGTTACCCAATGGATGGTAGCCTTGTCATTATGGAAGGTAGTCTATTGTAGATATTTTTGTTACTCCAATGGATTGTAGCCTTGTAATTATGGAAGGTAGTCTGTTTTCGAGATTCTTGTTATTCCATTGGATGGTAGCCTTGTCATTATGGAAGGTAGTCTATTGTCGAGATTTTTGTTATTCCAATGGATGGTAACTTTGTCATTATGGAAGGTAGTCTGTTGTCAATATTTTTTTTACTCCAATGGATTGTATCCTTGTCATTATGGAAGGTAGTCCGTTGTCGAGATTTTTGTTACTCCAAGGGATGGTAGCCTTGTCTTTATGGAAGGTAGTCTTTATCAATATTTTTGTTACTCCAATGGATGGTAGCCTTGTCTTTATGGAAGGTAGTCTGTTGTCGAGATTTTTGTTACTCAAATGGATGGTAGCCTTGTCATTATGGAACGTGGTCTATTGTCGAGATTTTTGTTATTCGATTGGATTATAGACTTGTCATTATGGAAGGTTGTTATTTGTCGAGATTTTTGTTACTCTCATAGATGGTAGCATTGTCATTATGGAAGGTAGTTTGTTGTCGATATCTTTGTTTCTCAATGGATGGTAGCCTTGTCATTATGGAAGGTAGTCTATTGTCGATATTTTTGTTACTCCAATGGATGGTAGCCTTGTCATTATGGAATGTGGTCTATTGTTGAGATCTTTGTTACTCCAATGGATGGTAGCCTTGTCATTATGGAACGTGGTCTATTGTCTAGATTTTTGTTATTCGATTGGATTGTAGCCTTGTCATTATGGAAGGTTGTCTTTTGTCGAGATTTTTGTTACACTCATGGATGGTAGAGTTGTCATTATGGAGGGTAGTTTGTTGTCGATATCTTTGTTCTTCAATGGATGGTAGCCTTGTCATTATGGAAGGTATTATGTTGTTGATATTTTTGTTACTCCAATGGATGGTAGTCTTGTCATTATGGAATGTGGTCTATTGTCGTGATTTTTGTTACTCCAATGGATGGTAGCCTTGTCATTATGGAAGGTAATCATTTGTCGTTATTTTTGTTACTCCAATGGATGGTAGCCATGTCATTATCGAAGATAGTTTGTTGTAGAGATTTTTGTTACTCCAATGGAAGGTAGCCTTGTCTTTATGAAAGGTAGTCTATTGTCGATATTTTTGTTACTCCAATGGATGGTAGCCTTGTATTTATGGAAGTTAGTGTGTTGTCAATATTATTGGTACTCCAATGGATGGTAGCCTTATCATTATGGAAGGTAGTCTGTTGTCGAGATCTTTGTTACCCAATGGATGGTAGCCTTGTCATTATGGAAGGTAGTCTATTGTAGATATTTTTGTTACTCCAATGGATTGTAGCCTTGTAATTATGGAAGGTAGTCTGTTTTCGAGATTCTTGTTATTCCATTGGATGGTAGCCTTGTCATTATGGAAGGTAGTCTATTGTCGAGATTTTTGTTATTCCAATGGATGGTAACTTTGTCATTATGGAAGGTAGTCTGTTGTCGATATTTTTTTTACTCCAATGGATTGTATCCTTGTCATTATGGAAGGTAGTCCGTTGTCGAGATTTTTGTTACTCCAAGGGATGGTAGCCTTGTTTTTATGGAAGGTAGTCTTTATCAATATTTTTGTTACTCCAATGGATGGTAGCCTTGTCTTTATGGAAGGTAGTCTGTTGTCGAGATTTTTGTTACTCAAATGGATGGTGGCCTTGTCATTATGGAACGTGGTCTATTGTTGAGATTTTTGTTATTCGATTGGATTATAGCCTTGTCATTATGGAAGGTTGTCATTTGTCGAGATTTTTGTTACTCTCATAGATGGTAGCGTTGTCATTATGCAAGGTAGTTTGTTGTCGATATCTTTGTTTCTCAATGGATGGTAGCCTTGTCATTATGGAAGGTAGTCTATTGTCGATATTTTTGTTACTCCAATGGATGGTAGCCTTGTCATTATGGAATGTGGTCTATTGTTGAGATCTTTGTTACTCCAATGGATGGTGGCCTTGTAATTATAGAAGGTAATCAGTTGTTGTTATTTTTGTTACTCCAATGGATGGTAGCCATGTCATTATCAAAGGTAGTCTGTTCTAGATATTTTTGTTACTCCAATGGATGGTAGCCATGTCATTATCGAAGGTAGTTTGTTGTAGATATTTTTGTTACTCCAATGGATGGTAGCCTTGTCATTATGGAAGGTAGTACGTTATCGATATTTTTGTTACTCCAATGGATGGTAGCCTTGTCATTATGGAAGGTAGTCTGTTGTCGAGATTTTTGTTACTCCAATGGATGGTAGACTTGTCATTATGGAAGATTGTCTATTGTCGATATTTTTGTTATTCCATTGGATGGTAGCCTTGTCATTATGCAAGGTAGTCTGTTGTCGAGATTTTTGTTACTCCAAGGGATGGTAGCCTTGTCTTTATGGAAGGTAGTCTTTATCAATATTTTTGTTACTCCAATGGATGGTAGCCTTGTCTTTATGGAAGGTAGTTTGTTGTCGATATTTTTGTTACTCCAATGGATGGTAGCCTTGTCATTATGGAAGGTAGTCTATTGTCGAGATTTTTGTTACTCCAATGGATGGTAGCCTTGTCATTATGGAACGTGGTCTATTGTCCAGATTTTTGTTATTCGATTGGATTGTAGCCTTGTCATTATGGAAGGTTGTCATTTGTCGAGATTTTTGTTACTCTCATGGATGGTAGAGTTGTCATTATGGAGGGTAGTTTGTTGTCGATATCTTCGTTCCTCAATGGATGGTAGCCTTGTCATTATGGAAGGTAGTCTGTTGTTGATATTTTTGTTACTCCAATGGATGGTAGCCTTGCAATTATGGAATGTGGTCTATTGTCGTGATTTTTGTTACTCCAATGGATGGTAGCCTTGTCATTATGGAAGGTAATCATTTGTCGTTATTTTTGTTACTCCAATGGATGGTAGCCATGTCATTATCGAAGATAGTTTGTTGTAGAGATTTTTATTATTCCAATGGATGGTAGCCTTGTCTTTATGAAAGGTAGTCTATTGTCGATATTTTTGTTACTCCAATTGATGGTAGCCTTGTATTTATGGAAGTTACTGTGTTGTCAATATTATTGGTACTCCAATGGATAGTAGCCTTATCATTATGGAAGGTAGTCTGTTGTCGAGATCTTTGTTACCCAATGGATGGTAGCTTTGTCATTATGGAAGGTAGTCTATTGTAGATATTTTTGTTACTCCAATGGATTGTAGCCTTGTAATTATGGAAGGTAGTCTGTTGTCGAGATTATTGTTATTCCATTGGATGGTAGCCTTGTCATTATGGAAGGTAGTCTATTATCGAGATTTTTGTTATTCCAATGGATGGTAGCCTTGTCATTATGGAACGTGGTCTATTGTCGAGATTTTTGTTATTCGATTGGATTATAGCCTTGTCATTATGGAAGGTTGTCATTTGTCGAGATTTTTGTTACTCTCATGGATGGTAGCGTTGTCATTATGGAAGGTAGTTTGTTGTCGATATCTTTGTTCCTCAATGGATGGTAGACTTATCATTATGGAAGGTAGTATATTGTTGATATTTTTGTTACTCCAATGGATGGTAGCCTTGTCATTATGGAATGTGGTCTATTGTCGAGATCTTTGTTACTCCAATGGATGGTAGCCTTGTCATTATGCAAGGTAATCAGTTGTCGTTATTTTTGTTACTCCAATGGATGGTAGCCATGTCATTATCGAAGGTGGTCTGTTGTAGAGATTTTTGTTACTCCAATGGATGGTAGCCTTGTCATTATGGAAGGTAGTCTGTTGTCGATATTTTTGTTACTCCAATGGATGGTAGCCATGTCATTATCGAAGGTAGTCTGTTGTAGAGATTTTTGTTACTCCAATGGATGGTAGCCTTGTCATTATGGAAGGTAGTTTGTTGTCGATATTTTTGTTACTCTAATGGATGGTAGCCTTGTCATTATGGAACATGGTCTGTCGTCGATATTTTTGTTATTCGATTGGATTGTAGCCTTGTCATTATGGAAGGTTGTCATTTGTCGAGATTTTTGTTACTCTCTTGGATGGTAGCGTTGTCATTATGGATGGTAGTTTGTTTTTGATATCTTTGTTCCTCAATGGATGGTAGCCTTGTCATTATGGAAGGTAGTCTATTGTCGATTTTTTTTTACTCCAATGGATGGTAGCCTTGTCATTATGGAATGTGGTCTATTGTCGAGATTTTTGTTATTCGATTGGATTGTAGCCTTGTCATTATGGAAGGTTGTCATTTGTCGAGATTTTTGTTACTCTCATGGATGGTAGTGTTGTCATTATGGAAGGTAGTTTGTTGTCGATATCTTTGTTCCTCAATGGATGGTAGCCTTGTCATTATAGAAGGTAGTATGTTGTTGATATTTTTGTTACTCCAATGGATGGTAGCCTTGTCATTATGGAATGTGGTCTATTGTCGAGATTTTTGTTACTCTAATGGATGGTAGCGTTGTCATTATGGAAGGTAATCATTTTTCATTATTTTTGTTACTCCAATGGATGGTAGCCATGTCATTATCGAAGATAGTTTGTTGTAGATTTTTATGTTACTCCAATGGATGGTAGCCTTGTCTTTATGAAAGGTAGTCTATTGTCGATATTTTCGTTACTCCAATGGATGGTAGCCTTGTATTTATGGAAGTTAGTGTGTTGTCAATATTATTGGTACTCCAATGGATGGTAGCCTTGTCATTATGGAACATGGTCTATTGTCCAGATTTTTGTTATTCGATTGGATTGTAGCCTTGTCATTATGGAAGGTTGTCATTTGTCGAGATTTTTGTTACTCTCATGGATGGTAGCCTTGTCATTATGGAAGGTAGTTTGTTGTCGATATCTTTGTTCCTCAATGGATGGTAGCCTTGTCATTATAGAAGGTAGTCTGTTGTTGATATTTTTGTTACTCCAATGGATGGTAGCCTTGTCTTTATGTAATGTAGTTTGTTGTCGATATTTTTGTTACTCCAATGGATGGTAGCCTTGTCATTATGGAAGGTAGTCTATTGTCGAGATTTTTGTTACTCCAATGGATGGTAGCCTTGTCATTATGGTACGTGGTCTATTGTCCAGATTTTTGTTATTCGATTGGATTGTAGCCTTGTCATTATGGAAGGTTGTCATTTGTCGAGATTTTTGTTACTTTCATGAATGGTAGTGTTGTCATTATGGAAGGTAGTTTGTTGTCGATATCTTTGTTCCTCAATGGATGGTAGCGTTGTCATTATGGAAGGTAGTCTGTTGTCGATATCTTTGTTACTCCAATGGATGGTAGCCTTGTCATTATGGAATGTGGTCTATTGTTGATATTTTTATTACTCCAATGGATGGTAGCCTTGTCATTATGGAATGTGGTCTATTGTCGAGATCTTTGTTACTCCAATGGATGGTAGCCTTGTCATTAAGCAAGGTAATAAGTTGTCGTTATTTTTGTTACTCCAATGGATGGTAGCCATGTCATTATCGAAGGTAGTCTGTTGTAGATATTTTTGTTACTCCAATGGATGGTAGCCTTGTCATTATGGAAGGTAGTCTGTTGTCGATATTTTTGTTACTCCAATGGATGGTAGCCATGTCATTATCGAAGGTAGTCTGTTGTAGAGATTTTTGTTACTCCAATGGATGGTAGCCTTGTCATTATGGAAGGTAGTTTATTGTCGATATTTTTGTTACTCTAATGGATGGTAGCCTTGTCATTATGGAACATGGTTTGTTGTCGATATTTTTGTTATTCGATTGGATTGTAGCCTTGTCATTATGGAAGGTTGTCATTTGTCGAGATTTTTGTTACTCTCTTGGATGGTAGCGATGTCATTATGGATGGTAGTTTGTTTTTGATATCTTTGTTCCTCAACGGATGGTAGCCTTGTCATTATGGAAGGTAGTCTATTGTCGATATTTTTTTTACTTCAATGGATGGTAGCCTTGTCATTATGGAATGTGGTCTATTGTCGAGATTTTTGTTACACCAATAGATGGTAGCCTCGTCATTATGGAAGGTAATCAGTTGTCGATATTTTTATTACTCCAATGGATGGTAGCCATGTCTTTATCGAAGGTAGTCTTTTGTACATATTTTTGTTACTCCAATGGATGGTAGCCTTGTCATTATGGAAGGTAGTACGTTATCGATATTTTTGGTACTCTAATGGATGGTAGCCTTGTCATTATGGAAGGTAGTCTATTGTCGATATTTTTGTTACTCCAATGGATGGTAGCCTTGTCATTATGGAATATTGTCTATTGTCGATATTTTTGTTATTCCATTGGATGGTAGCCTTGTCATTATGCAAGGTAGTCTGTTGTCGAGATTTTTGTTACTCCAAGGGATGGTAGCCTTGTCTTTATGGAAGGTAGTCTTTATCAATATTTTTATTACTCCAATGGATGGTAGCCTTGTCTTTATGGAAGGTAGTTTGTTGTCGATATTTTTGTTACTCCAATGGATGGTAGCCTTGTCATTATGGAAGGTAGTCTATTGTCGAGATTTTTGTTACTCCAATGGATGGTAGCCTTGTCATTATGGAACGTGGTCTATTGTCCAGATTTTTGTTATTCGATTGGATTGTACCCTTGTCATTATGGAAGGTTGTCATTTGTCGAGATTTTTGTTACTCTCATGGATGGTAGTGTTGTCATTATGGAAGGTAGTTTGTTGTCGATATCTTTGTTCCTCAATGGATGGTAGCCTTGTCATTATAGAAGGTAGTCTGTTGTTGATATTTTTGTTACTCCAATGGATGGTAGCCTTGTCATTATGGAATATGGTCTATTGTCGAGATTTTTGTTACTCTAATGGATGGTAGCCTTGTCATTATGGAAGGTAATCATTTGTCATTATTTTTGTTACTCCAATGGATGGTAGCCATGTCATTATCGAAGATAGTTTGTTGTAGATTTTTTTGTTACTCCAATGGATGGTAGCCTTGTCTTTATGAAAGGTAGTCTATTGTTGATATTTTTGTTACTCCGATGGATGGTAGCCTTGTATTTATGGAAGTTAGTGTGTTGTCAATATTATTGGTACTCCAATGGATGGTAGCCTTATCATTATGGAAGGTAGTCTGTTGTGGAGATCTTTGTTACCCAATGGATGGTAGCTTTGTCATTATGGAAGGTAGTCTATTGTAGATATTTTTGTTACTCCAATGGATTGTAGCCTTGTAATTATGGAAGGTAGTCTGTTGTCGAGATTATTGTTATTCCATTGGATGGTAGCCTTGTCATTATGGAAGGTAGTCTATTATCGAGATTTTTGTTATTCCAATGGATGGTAGCCTTGTCATTATGGAACGTGGTCTATTGTCGAGATTTTTGTTATTCGATTGGATTATAGCCTTGTCATTATGGAAGGTTGTCATTTGTCGAGATTTTTGTTACTCTCATGGATGGTAGCGTTGTCATTATGGAAGGTAGTTTGTTGTCGATATCTTTGTTCCTCAATGGATGGTAGACTTATCATTATGGAAGGTAGTATATTGTTGATATTTTTGTTACTCCAATGGATGGTAGCCTTGTCATTATGGAATGTGGTCTATTGTCGAGATCTTTGTTACTCCAATGGATGGTAGCCTTGTCATTATGCAAGGTAATCAGTTGTCGTTATTTTTGTTACTCCAATGGATGGTAGCCATGTCATTATCGAAGGTGGTCTGTTGTAGAGATTTTTGTTACTCCAATGGATGGTAGCCTTGTCATTATGGAAGGTAGTCTGTTGTCGATATTTTTGTTACTCCAATGGATGGTAGCCATGTCATTATCGAAGGTAGTCTGTTGTAGAGATTTTTGTTACTCCAATGGATGGTAGCCTTGTCATTATGGAAGGTAGTTTGTTGTCGATATTTTTGTTACTCTAATGGATGGTAGCCTTGTCATTATGGAACATGGTCTGTCGTCGATATTTTTGTTATTCGATTGGATTGTAGCCTTGTCATTATGGAAGGTTGTCATTTGTCGAGATTTTTGTTACTCTCTTGGATGGTAGCGTTGTCATTATGGATGGTAGTTTGTTTTTGATATCTTTGTTCCTCAATGGATGGTAGCCTTGTCATTATGGAAGGTAGTCTATTGTCGATTTTTTTTTACTCCAATGGATGGTAGCCTTGTCATTATGGAATGTGGTCTATTGTCGAGATTTTTGTTATTCGATTGGATTGTAGCCTTGTCATTATGGAAGGTTGTCATTTGTCGAGATTTTTGTTACTCTCATGGATGGTAGTGTTGTCATTATGGAAGGTAGTTTGTTGTCGATATCTTTGTTCCTCAATGGATGGTAGCCTTGTCATTATAGAAGGTAGTATGTTGTTGATATTTTTGTTACTCCAATGGATGGTAGCCTTGTCATTATGGAATGTGGTCTATTGTCGAGATTTTTGTTACTCTAATGGATGGTAGCGTTGTCATTATGGAAGGTAATCATTTTTCATTATTTTTGTTACTCCAATGGATGGTAGCCATGTCATTATCGAAGATAGTTTGTTGTAGATTTTTATGTTACTCCAATGGATGGTAGCCTTGTCTTTATGAAAGGTAGTCTATTGTCGATATTTTCGTTACTCCAATGGATGGTAGCCTTGTATTTATGGAAGTTAGTGTGTTGTCAATATTATTGGTACTCCAATGGATGGTAGCCTTGTCATTATGGAACATGGTCTATTGTCCAGATTTTTATTATTCGATTGGATTGTAGCCTTGTCATTATGGAAGGTTGTCATTTGTCGAGATTTTTGTTACTCTCATGGATGGTAGCCTTGTCATTATGGAAGGTAGTTTGTTGTCGATATCTTTGTTCCTCAATGGATGGTAGCCTTGTCATTATAGAAGGTAGTCTGTTGTTGATATTTTTGTTACTCCAATGGATGGTAGCCTTGTCTTTATGTAATGTAGTTTGTTGTCGATATTTTTGTTACTCCAATGGATGGTAGCCTTGTCATTATGGAAGGTAGTCTATTGTCGAGATTTTTGTTACTCCAATGGATGGTAGCCTTGTCATTATGGTACGTGGTCTATTGTCCAGATTTTTGTTATTCGATTGGATTGTAGCCTTGTCATTATGGAAGGTTGTCATTTGTCGAGATTTTTGTTACTTTCATGAATGGTAGTGTTGTCATTATGGAAGGTAGTTTGTTGTCGATATCTTTGTTCCTCAATGGATGGTAGCGTTGTCATTATGGAAGGTAGTCTGTTGTCGATATCTTTGTTACTCCAATGGATGGTAGCCTTGTCATTATGGAATGTGGTCTATTGTTGATATTTTTATTACTCCAATGGATGGTAGCCTTGTCATTATGGAATGTGGTCTATTGTCGAGATCTTTGTTACTCCAATGGATGGTAGCCTTGTCATTAAGCAAGGTAATAAGTTGTCGTTATTTTTGTTACTCCAATGGATGGTAGCCATGTCATTATCGAAGGTAGTCTGTTGTAGATATTTTTGTTACTCCAATGGATGGTAGCCTTGTCATTATGGAAGGTAGTCTGTTGTCGATATTTTTGTTACTCCAATGGATGGTAGCCATGTCATTATCGAAGGTAGTCTGTTGTAGAGATTTTTGTTACTCCAATGGATGGTAGCCTTGTCATTATGGAAGGTAGTTTATTGTCGATATTTTTGTTACTCTAATGGATGGTAGCCTTGTCATTATGGAACATGGTTTGTTGTCGATATTTTTGTTATTCGATTGGATTGTAGCCTTGTCATTATGGAAGGTTGTCATTTGTCGAGATTTTTGTTACTCTCTTGGATGGTAGCGATGTCATTATGGATGGTAGTTTGTTTTTGATATCTTTGTTCCTCAACGGATGGTAGCCTTGTCATTATGGAAGGTAGTCTATTGTCGATATTTTTTTTACTTCAATGGATGGTAGCCTTGTCATTATGGAATGTGGTCTATTGTCGAGATTTTTGTTACACCAATAGATGGTAGCCTCGTCATTATGGAAGGTAATCAGTTGTCGATATTTTTATTACTCCAATGGATGGTAGCCATGTCTTTATCGAAGGTAGTCTTTTGTACATATTTTTGTTACTCCAATGGATGGTAGCCTTGTCATTATGGAAGGTAGTACGTTATCGATATTTTTGGTACTCTAATGGATGGTAGCCTTGTCATTATGGAAGGTAGTCTATTGTCGATATTTTTGTTACTCCAATGGATGGTAGCCTTGTCATTATGGAATATTGTCTATTGTCGATATTTTTGTTATTCCATTGGATGGTAGCCTTGTCATTATGCAAGGTAGTCTGTTGTCGAGATTTTTGTTACTCCAAGGGATGGTAGCCTTGTCTTTATGGAAGGTAGTCTTTATCAATATTTTTATTACTCCAATGGATGGTAGCCTTGTCTTTATGGAAGGTAGTTTGTTGTCGATATTTTTGTTACTCCAATGGATGGTAGCCTTGTCATTATGGAAGGTAGTCTATTGTCGAGATTTTTGTTACTCCAATGGATGGTAGCCTTGTCATTATGGAACGTGGTCTATTGTCCAGATTTTTGTTATTCGATTGGATTGTACCCTTGTCATTATGGAAGGTTGTCATTTGTCGAGATTTTTGTTACTCTCATGGATGGTAGTGTTGTCATTATGGAAGGTAGTTTGTTGTCGATATCTTTGTTCCTCAATGGATGGTAGCCTTGTCATTATAGAAGGTAGTCTGTTGTTGATATTTTTGTTACTCCAATGGATGGTAGCCTTGTCATTATGGAATATGGTCTATTGTCGAGATTTTTGTTACTCTAATGGATGGTAGCCTTGTCATTATGGAAGGTAATCATTTGTCATTATTTTTGTTACTCCAATGGATGGTAGCCATGTCATTATCGAAGATAGTTTGTTGTAGATTTTTTTGTTACTCCAATGGATGGTAGCCTTGTCTTTATGAAAGGTAGTCTATTGTTGATATTTTTGTTACTCCGATGGATGGTAGCCTTGTATTTATGGAAGTTAGTGTGTTGTCAATATTATTGGTACTCCAATGGATGGTAGCCTTATCATTATGGAAGGTAGTCTGTTGTCGAGATCTTTGTTACCCAATGGATGGTAGCCTTGTCATTATGGAAGGTAGTCTATTGTAGATATTTTTGTTATTCCAATGGATGGTAGCCTTGTCATTATGGAAGGAAGTCTGTTGTCGATATTTTTTTTACTCCAATGGATTGTATGCTTGTCATTATTGAAGGTAGTCTATTGTCGAGATTTTTGTTACTCCAAGGGATGGTAGCCTTGTCTTTATGGAAGGTAGTCTTTATCAATATTTTTGTTACTCCAATGGATGGTAGCCTTGTCTTTATGGAAGGTAGTTCTTTGTCAATATTTTTGTTACTCCAATGGATGGTAGCCTTGTCATTATGGAAGGTAGTATGTTGTCCAGATTTTTGTTACTCCAATGGATGGTAGCCTTGTCATTATGGAACGTTGTCTATTGTCGATATTTTTGTTATTCGATTGGATTATAGCCTTGTCATTATGGAAGGTTGTCATTTGTCGAGATTTTTGTTACTCTCATGGATGGTAGCGTTGTCATTATGGAAGGTAGTTTGTTGTCGATATCTTTGTTCCTCAATGGATGGTAGCCTTGTCATTATAGAAGGTAGTCTATTGTTGATATTTTTGTTACTCCAATGGATGGTAGCCTTGTCATTATGGAATGTGGTCTATTGTCGAGATCTTTGTTACTCCAATGGATGGTAGCCTTGTCATTAAGCAAGGTAATAAGTTGTCGTTATTTTTGTTACTCCAATGGATGGTAGCCATGTCATTATCGAAGGTAGTCTGTTGTAGATATTTTTGTTACTCCAATGGATGGTAGCCTTGTCATTATGGAAGGTAGTCTGTTGTCGATATTTTTGTTACTCCAATGGATGGTAGCCATGTCATTATCGAAGGTAGTCTGTTGTAGAGATTTTTGTTACTCCAATGGATGGTAGCCTTGTCATTATGGAAGGTAGTTTATTGTCGATATTTTTGTTACTCTAATGGATGGTAGCCTTGTCATTATGGAACATGGTTTGTTGTCGATATTTTTGTTATTCGATTGGATTGTAGCCTTGTCATTATGGAAGGTTGTCATTTGTCGAGATTTTTGTTACTCTCTTGGATGGTAGCGATGTCATTATGGATGGTAGTTTGTTTTTGATATCTTTGTTCCTCAACGGATGGTAGCCTTGTCATTATGGAAGGTAGTCTATTGTCGATATTTTTTTTACTCCAATGGATGGTAGCCTTGTCATTATGGAATGTGGTCTATTGTCGAGATTTTTGTTACTCCAATGGATGGTAGCCTCGTCATTATGGAAGGTAATCAGTTGTCGATATTTTTATTACTCCAATGGATGGTAGCCATGTCTTTATCGAAGGTAGTCTTTTGTACATATTTTTGTTACTCCAATGGATGGTAGCCTTGTCATTATGGAAGGTAGTACGTTATCGATATTTTTGGTACTCCAATGGATGGTAGCCTTGTCATTATGGAAGGTAGTCTATTGTCGATATTTTTGTTACTCCAATGTATGGTAGCCTTGTCATTATGGAATATTGTCTATTGTCGATATTTTTGTTATTCCATTGAATGGTAGCCTTGTCATTATGCAAGGTAGTCTGTTGTCGAGATTTTTGTTACTCCAAGGGATGGTAGCCTTGTCTTTATGGAAGGTAGTCTTTATCAATATTTTTATTACTCCAATGGATGGCAGCCTTGTCTTTATGGAAGGTAGTTTGTTGTCGATAGTTTTGTTACTCCAATGGATGGTAGCCTTGTCATTATGGAAGGTAGTCTATTGTCGAGATTTTTGTTACTCCAATGGATGGTAGCCTTGTCATTATGGAACGTGGTCTATTGTCCAGATTTTTGTTATTCGATTGGATTGTACCCTTGTCATTATGGAAGGTTGTCATTTGTCGAGATTTTTGTTACTCTCATGGATGGTAGTGTTGTCATTATGGAAGGTAGTTTGTTGTCGATATCTTTGTTCCTCAATGGATGGTAGCCTTGTCATTATAGAAGGTAGTCTGTTGTTGATATTTTTGTTACTCCAATGGATGGTAGCCTTGTCATTATGGAATGTGGTCTATTGTCGAGATTTTTGTTACTCTAATGGATGGTAGCCTTGTCATTATGGAAGGTAATCATTTGTCATTATTTTTGTTACTCCAATGGATGGTAGCCATGTCATTATCGAAGATAGTTTGTTGTAGATTTTTTTGTTACTCCAATGGATGGTAGCCTTGTCTTTATGAAAGGTAGTCTATTGTCGATATTTTTGTTACTCCGATGGATGGTAGCCTTGTATTTATGGAAGTTAGTGTGTTGTCAATATTATTGGTACTCCAATGGATGGTAGCCTTATCATTATGGAAGGTAGTCTGTTGTCGAGATCTTTGTTACCCAATGGATGGTAGCCTTGTCATTATGGAAGGTAGTCTATTGTAGATATTTTTGTTATTCCAATGGATGGTAGCCTTGTCATTATGGAAGGAAGTCTGTTGTCGATATTTTTTTTACTCCAATGGATTGTATGCTTGTCATTATTGAAGGTAGTCTATTGTCGAGATTTTTGTTACTCCAAGGGATGGTAGCCTTGTCTTTATGGAAGGTAGTCTTTATCAATATCTTTGTTACTCCAATGGATGGTAGCCTTGTCTTTATGGAAGGTAGTTCTTTGTCAATATTTTTGTTACTCCAATGGATGGTAGCCTTGTCATTATGGAAGGTAGTATGTTGTCGAGATTTTTGTTACTCCAATGGATGGTAGCCTTGTCATTATGGAACGTGGTCTATTGTCGAGATTTTTGTTATTCGATTGGATTATAGCCTTGTCATTATGGAAGGTTGTCATTTGTCGAGATTTTTGTTACTCTCATGGATGGTAGCGTTGTCATTATGGAAGGTAGTTTGTTGTCGATATCTTTGTTCCTCAATGGATGGTAGCCTTGTCATTATAGAAGGTAGTCTATTGTTGATATTTTTGTTACTCCAATGGATGGTAGCCTTGTCATTATGGAATGTGGTCTATTGTCGAGATCTTTGTTACTCCAATGGATGGTAGCCTTGTCATTAAGCAAGGTAATAAGTTGTCGTTATTTTTGTTACTCCAATGGATGGTAGCCATGTCATTATCGAAGGTAGTCTGTTGTAGATATTTTTGTTACTCCAATGGATGGTAGCCTTGTCATTATGGAAGGTAGTCTGTTGTCGATATTTTTGTTACTCCAATGGATGGTAGCCATGTCATTATCGAAGGTAGTCTGTTGTAGAGATTTTTGTTACTCCAATGGATGGTAGCCTTGTCATTATGGAAGGTAGTTTATTGTCGATATTTTTGTTACTCTAATGGATGGTAGCCTTGTCATTATGGAACATGGTTTGTTGTCGATATTTTTGTTATTCGATTGGATTGTAGCCTTGTCATTATGGAAGGTTGTCATTTGTCGAGATTTTTGTTACTCTCTTGGATGGTAGCGATGTCATTATGGATGGTAGTTTGTTTTTGATATCTTTGTTCCTCAACGGATGGTAGCCTTGTCATTATGGAAGGTAGTCTATTGTCGATATTTTTTTTACTCCAATGGATGGTAGCCTTGTCATTATGGAATGTGGTCTATTGTCGAGATTTTTGTTACTCCAATGGATGGTAGCCTCGTCATTATGTAAGGTAATCAGTTGTCGATATTTTTATTACTCCAATGGATGGTAGCCATGTCTTTATCGAAGGTAGTCTTTTGTACATATTTTTGTTACTCCAATGGATGGTAGCCTTGTCATTATGGAAGGTAGTACGTTATCGATATTTTTGGTACTCCAATGGATGGTAGCCTTGTCATTATGGAAGGTAGTCTATTGTCGATATTTTTGTTACTCCAATGGATGGTAGCCTTGTCATTATGGAATATTGTCTATTGTCGATATTTTTGTTATTCCATTGGATGGTAGCCTTGTCATTATGCAAGGTAGTCTGTTGTCGAGATTTTTGTTACTCCAATGGATGGTAGCCTTGTCATTATGGAACATGGTCTATTGTCCAGATTTTTGTTATTCGATTGGATTGTAGCCTTGTCATTATGGAAGGTTGTCATTTGTCGACATTTTTGTTACTCTCATGGATGGTAGTGTTGTCATTATGGAAGGTAGTTTGTTGTCGATATCTTTGTTCCTCAATGGATGGTAGCCTTGTCATTATAGAAGGTAGTCTGTTGTTGATATTTTTGTTACTCCAATGGATGGTAGCCTTGTCATTATGGTATGTGGTCTATTGTCAAGATTTTTGTTACTCTAATGGATGGTAGCCTTGTCATTATGGAAGGTAATCATTTTTTATTATTTTTGTTACTCCAATGGATGGTAGCCATGTCATTATCGAAGATAGTTTGTTGTAGAGATTTTTGTTACTCCAATGGATGGTAGCCTTGTCTTTATGAAAGGTAGTCTATTGTTGATATTTTTGTTACTCCAATGGATGGTAGCCTTGTATTTATGGAAGTTAGTGTGTTGTCAATATTATTGGTACTCCAATGGATGGTAGCCTTATTATTATGGAAGGTAGTCTGTTGTCGAGATCTTTGTTACCCAATGGATGGGAGCCTTGTCATTATGGAGGGTAGTCTATTGTAGATATTTTTGTTATTCCAATGGATGGTAACCTTGTCATTATGGAAGGAAGTCTGTTGTCCATATTTTTTTTACTCCAATGGATTGTATCCTAGTCATTATCGAAGGTAGTCTGTTGTCGATATATTTGTTACTCCAATGGATGGTAGCCTTGTCATTATGGAAGGTAGTCTATTGTCGAGATTTTTGTTACTCTAATGGATGGTAGCCTTGTCATTATGGAACGTGGTCTATTGTCGAGATTTTTGTTATTCGATTGGATTGTAGCCTTGTCATTATGGAAGGTTCTCATTTTTCGAGATTTTTTTTACTCTTATGGATGTAAGCGTTGTCATTATGGAAGGTAGTTTGTTGTCGATATCTTTGTTCCTCAATGGATGTTAGCCTTGTCATTATGGAAGGTAGTCTGTTGTCGATATTTTTGTTACTCCAATGGATTGTAGCCTTGTCATTATCGAAGGTTGTATATTGTAGAGATTTTTGTGTCTCCAATGGATAGTAGCCTTGTAATTATGGAAGGTAGTGTGTTGTCGATATTTTTGTTACCCAATGGATGGTAGCCTTGTCATTTTGGAAGGTAGTCTATTGTAGATATTTTTGTTACTCCAATTGATGGTAGACTTGTCATTATGGAAGGTAGTCTATTGTCGAGATTTTTGTTATTCCAATGGATGGTAACCTTGTCATTATGGAAGGTAGTCTGTTATCGATATTTTTTTACTCCAATGGATTGTATCCTTGTCATTATGGAAGGTAGTATGTTGTCGAGATTTTTGTTAGTCCAAGGGATGGTAGCCTTGGCTTTATGGAAGGTAGTCTTTATCAATATTTTTGTTAATCTAATGGATGGTAGCCTTGTCTTTATGGATGGTAGTTTATTGTCGATATTTTTGTTACTCCAATGGATGGTAGCCTTGTTATTATGGAACGTGGTCTATTGTCGAAATTTTTGTTATTCGATTGGATTGTAGTCTTGTCATTATGGAAGGTTATCATTTGTCGTGATTTTTGTTTCTCTTATGGATTGTAGAGTTGTCAGTATGGAAGGTAGTTTGTTGTCGATATCTTTGTTCCTCAATGGATGGTAGCCTTGTCATTATGGAATGTGGTCTATTATCGAGATTTTTGTTATTCCAATGGATAGTAACCTTGTCATTATGGAAGGTAATCAGTTGTCGTTATTTTTGTTACTCCAATGGATGGTAGCCATGACATTATCGAAGGTAGTTTGTTATAGAGATTTTTGTTATTCCAATGGATGGTAACCTTGTCATTATGGAAGGTAGTCTGTTGTCGAGATTTTTTTTACTCCAATGGATTGTAGCCTTATCATTATGGAAGGTAGACTATTGTCGAGATTTTTGTTACTCCATGGGATGGTAGCCTTGTCTTTATGAAAGGTAGTCTGTTTTCGATATTTTTGTTACTCCGATGGATGGTAGCCTTGTAATTATGGAAGGTAATGTGTGGTCGATATTTTTCTTACTTCAATGGATGGTAGCCATGTCATTATCGAAGGTAGTCTTTTGTCGAGATCTTTGTTACCCAATGGATTGTAGCCTTGTCATTATTGAAGGTAGTATGTTGTCGAGATTTTTGTTACTCCAAGGGATAGTAGCCTTGTCATTATGGAAGGTAGTCTGTTATCGATATTTTTTTACTCCAATGGATTGTATCCTTGTCATTATGGAAAGTAGTATGTTGTCGAGATTTTTGTTACTCCAAGGGATGGTAGCCTTGGCTTTATGGAAGGTAGTCTTTATCAATATTTTTGTTACTCCAATGGATGGTAGCCTTGTTTTTATGGAAGGTAGTTTATTGTCGATATTTTTGTTACTCCAATGGATGGTAACCTTGTTATTATGGAACGTGGTCTATTGTCGAGGATTTTGTTATTCGATTGGATTGTAGCCTTGTCATTATGGAAGGTTGTCATTTGTCGAGATTTTTGTTTCTCTTATGGATGGTAGCGTTGTCAGTATGGAAGGTAGTTTGTTGTCGATATCTTTGTTCCTGAATGGATGGTAGCCTTGTCATTATGGAAGGTAGTCTGTTGTCGATATTTTTGTTACTCCAATGGATGGTAGCCTTGTCATTATGGAATGTGGTCTATTATCGAGATTTTTGTTATTCCAATGGATCGTAACCTTGTCATTATGGAAGGTAATCAGTTGTCGTTATTTTTGTTACTCCAATGGATGGTAGCCATGTCATTATCGAAGGTAGTTTGTTATAGAGATTTTTGTTACTACAATGGATGGTAGCCTTGTCATTATGGAAGGTAGTCTGTTGTCGATATTTTTGTTACTCCAATGGATGGTAGCCTTGCCGTTATGGAAGGTAGTCTATTGTCGGGATTTTTGTTATTCCAATGGATGGTAACCTTGTCATTATGGAAAGTAGTCTGTTGTCGAGATTTTTTTTACTCCAATGGATTGTAGCCTTATCATTATGGAAGGTAGACTATTGTCGAGATTTTTGTTACTCCAAGGGATGGTAGCCTTGTCTTTATGAAAGGTAGTCTGTTTTCGATATTTTTGTTACTCCAATGGATGGTAGCCTTGTCTTTATGGAAGGTAGTGTGTTGTCGATATTTTTTTACTCCAATGGATGGTAGCCTTATCATTATGGAAGATAGTATGTTGTCGAGATCTTTGTTACGCAATGGATGGTAGCCTTGTCATTATTGAAGGTAGTCTATTGTAGAGATCTTTGTTACACAATGGATAATAACCTTGTCATTATGGAAGGTAGTCTGTTGTCGAGATTTTTGTTAGTCCAATGGATGGTAGCCTTGTTATTATCGAAGGTAGTCTGTTGTAGAGATTTTTATTACTCCAATGGATGGTAGCCTTGTCATTATGGAAGGTAGTTTGTTGTCGATATTTTTGTTACTCCAATGGATGGTAGCCTTGCCATTATGGAAGGTAGTCTGTTGTCGGGATTTTTGTTACTCCAATGGATGGTAGCCTTGTCATTATGGATCATGGTCTATTGTCGAGATTTTTGTTATTCGATTGGATTGTAGCCTTGTCATTATGGAAGGTTGTCATTTGTCGAGATTTTTTTTACTCTCATGGATGGTAGCGTTGTCATTATGGAAGGTAGTTTGTTGTCGATATCTTTGTTCCTCAATGGATGGTAGCCTTGTCATTATGGAAGGTAGTCTGTTGTCGATATTTTTGTTACTCCAATGGATTGTAGCCTTGTCATTATTGAAGGTTGTCTATTGTAGAGATTTTTGTTACTCCAATGGATGGTAGCCTTGTAATTATGGAAGGTAGTGTGTTGTCGATATTTTTGTTACTCCAATGGATGGTAGCCTTATCATTATTGAAGGTAGTCTGTTGTCGAGATATTTGTTACCCAATGGATGGTAGCCTTGTCATTATGGAAGGTAGTTTGTTGTCGATATTTTTGTTACTCCAATGGATTGTAGCCTTGTCATTATCGAAGGTTGTCTATTGTAGTGATTTTTGTTACTCCAATTGATGGTAGCCTTGTCATTATGGAAGGTAATCAGTTGTCGTTATTTTTGTTACTCCAATGGATGGTAGCCATGTCATTATCGAAGGTAGTCTGTTATAGAGATTTTTGTTACTCCAATGGATGGTAGCCTTGTCATTATGGAAGGTAGTCTATTGTAGATATTATTGTTACTCCAATGGATGGTAGCCTTGTAATTATGGAAGGTAGTTTGTTGTCGAGATTGTTGTTATTCCATTGGATGGTAGCCTTGACATTATGGAATGTAGTCTATTGTCGATATTTTTGTTATTCCAATGGATGGTAACCTTGTCATTATGGAAGGTACTCTGTTGTCGATATTTTTTTTAGTATCCTTGTCATTATGGAATTTAGTAAGTTGTCGAGATTTTTGTTACTCCAAGGGATGGTAGCCTTGTCTTTATGGAAGGTAGTCTATTGTCGAGATTTTTGTTACTCCAATGGATGTTTGCATTGTCATTATGGAATGTAGTCTGTTGTTGAGATTTTTGGTATTCCATTGGATGGTAGCCTTATCATTATGGAAGGTAGTCTGTTGTCGAGGATTTTGATGGTCCAATGGATGGTAGACTTATCATTATGGAAGGTAGTCTATTGTCGAGATATTTGTTACTCCAATGGATGGTAGCCTTGTAATTAGGGAATTTAGTCTGCTGTCTAGATTTTTGTTACTCCAATGGATGGTAGCCTTTTCATTATGAAAGGTAGTCTGCTGTCGTGATATTTGATACTCTAATGGATGGTAGCCTTGTCATTATGGAAGGTAGTCTGTTGTTCAGATTTTTGTTACTCCAGTGGATGGTAGCCTTGTCATTATGGAAGGTAGTCTATTGTCGAGATTTTTGTTACTCCAATGGATGGTAGCCTTGTCATTATGTAAGGTAGTTTGTTGTCGAGATATTTGTTACTATAATGGATGGTAGCCTTGTCTTTAAGGAAGGTAGTTTGACGTTGTGATTTCTGTCACTCCAATGGATGTAGCCTTATCTTTATCGAAAGTAGACTATTGTTCAGATTTTGGTTTCTACATTGGATGGTAGACTTCTCATAATGGAAGGTAGTTTGTTCTCGAGATTTTTGTTATTCCATTGGATGGTAGCCTTGTAATTATGGAAGGTAGTCTATTTTCGATATTTTTTTACTAAAATGGATGGTAGCCTTGTCATTATGGAAGATAGTCTGTTGTCGAGATTTTTGTTACTCTAATGGATGGTAGCATTTTAATTATGGAAGGAAGTCTATTATCGATATCTTTTTTACTCCAATGGATGGTAGCCTTGTATTTATGGAAGGTAGTGTGTTGTCGATATTTTTGTTACTCCAATGGATTATAGCCTTATCATTTTGGAAGGTAGTCTGTTGTCGAAATGTTTGTTACCCAATGGATGGTAGCCTTGTCATTATGGAAGGTAGTCTATTGTAGATATTTTTGTTACTCAATGGATGGTAGCCTTATCATTATTGAAGGTGGTCTGTAATCGAGATCTTTGTTACCCAATGGATGGTAGCCTTGTCATTATGGAAGATATTTTGTTTGTGGAGATTTTTGTTACTCCAATGGATGGTAGCCTTGTCATTATGGAAGGTAGTCTGTTGTCGAGATTTTTGTTACTCCAATGGATGGTAGCCTTGTCATTATCGAATGTAGTTTGTTGTCGAGATTTTTGTTACTCCAATGGATGGTAGCCTTGTCAATATGGAAGGTAATTTGTTGTCGATATTTTTGTTACTCTAATATATGGTAGCCTTGTTATTATTGACGATAGTTTGTTGTAGAGATTTTTGTTACTCCAATGGATGGTAGCCTTGTCATTATGGAAGGTAGTCTGTTGTCGATATTATTGCCACTCCAATGGATGGTAGCCTTGTCATTATCGAAGGTAGTCTTTTGTAGAGATTTTTGTTACTCCAATTGATGGTAGCCTTGTCTTTATGGAAGGTAGTCTGTTGTCGATATTTTTTTTACTCCAATGGATCGTAGCCTTGTCTTTATGGAAGGTAGTTTGTTGTTGATATTTTTGTTACTCAAATGAATGGTAGCCTTGTCATTATGGAAGGTAGTCTGTTGTCGAGATCTTTGTTACCCAATGGATGGTAACCTTGTCATTATGGAAGGTAGTCTGTTGTCGATATTTTTGTTACTCCAATGGATGGTAGCCTTGTCATTATGGAACTTGGTCTATTGTAGATATTTTTGTTACTCCAATGGATGGTAGCCTTGTCATTATCGAAGGTCGTCTGTTATAGAGATTTTATTTACTCGAATGGATGGTAGCCTTGTCATTATGGAAGGTAGTGTGTTGTCGAGATTTTTGTTACTCCAATGGATGGTAGCCTTCTCATTATGGAAGGTAGTCTGTTGTCGAGATTTTTGTTACTCCAATGGATGGTAGCCTTGTCATTATGGAACGTGGTCTATTGTCGAAATTTTTGTTACTCCAATGGATGGTAGCCTTATCATTATGGAAGGTAATCTATAGTCGATATTTTTGTTACTCCAATGGATTGTAGCCTTGTCATTATCGAAGGTAGTATGTTGTCGATATTTTTGTTATTCCAATGGATGGTAGCCTTGTCATTATGGAAGGTAGTCTATTGTCGAGATTTTTTTTATTCCAATGGATGGTAACCTAGTCATTATGGACGGTAGTCTGCTGTTGAGATTTTTGTTACTCCAATGGATGGTAGCCTTGTCATTATTGAAGGTAGTCTTTTGTAGAGATTTTTGTTACTCCAATGGATGGTAGCCTTGTCTTTATGGAAGGTAGTCTATTGTCGATATTTTTGTTACTCCAATGGATCATAGCCTTGTATTTATGGAAGGTAGTTTGTTGTCGATATTTTTGTTACTCCAATGGATGGTAGCCTTGTCATTATGGAAGGTAGTATGTTGTCGAGATCTTTGTTACCCAATGTATGGTAACCTTGTCATTATGGAAGGTAGTTTGTTGTCGAGATTTTTGTTACTTCAATGGATGGTTGCCTTGTCATTATGGAACGTGGTCTATTGTCGAGATTTTTGTTATTCCATTTGAAGATAGCCTTGTCGTTATGGAAGGTATTTTGTTGTCGAGATTTTTGTTACTCCAATGGATGCTAGCCTTTTCATTATGGAAGGTAGTCTGTTGTCGAGATTTTTGTTACTCCAATGGATGGTAGCCTTGTCATTATGGAAGGTAATCTGTTTTCGATATTTTTGTTACTCCAATGTATGGTAGCCTTGTCAATATGGAAGGTAGTCAATTGTCGAGATTTTTGTTACTCTCATGGATGGTAGCCTTGTCATTATGGAAAGTAGTTTGTTGTCGAGATTTTTGTCATTCCAATCGATGGTAACCTTGTCATTATGCAAGGTAGTCTGTTGTCGAGATTTTTTTTACTCCAATGGATGGTAGCCTTGTCATTATGAAAGGTAGTTTGTTTTCAAGATTTTTTTATCCAATGGATGGTAGCCTTGTCATTATGGAAGGTAGTTTGTTGTCGATATCTCTGTTACTCAATGGATGGTAGCCTCATTATTATGAAAGGTAGTCTGTTGTCGAGATTTTTGTTACTTCAATGGATGGTAGCCTTGTCATTATGGAACCTGGTCTATTGTCGAGATTTTTGTTATTCCATTGGATGATAGCCTTGTCATTATGGAAGGTATTCTGTTGTCGAGATTTTTGTAACTCCAATGGATGCTAGACTTTTCATTATGGAAGGTAGTCTATTGTCGAGATTTTTGTTACTCTCATGGATGGTAGCCTTGTCAATATGGAAGGTAGTTTGTTGTCGAGATTTTTGTCATTCCAATCGATGGTAACCGTGTCATTATGCAAGGTAGTCTGTTGTCGAGATTTTTTTTACTCCAATGGATGGTAGCCTTGTCATTATGAAAGGTAGTCTATTTTCAAGATTTTTTTTTATCCAATGGATGGTAGCCTTGTCATTATGGAAGGTAGTCTGTTGTCGATATCTTTGTTACTCAATGGATGGTAGCCTCGTCATTATGGAAGGTATTTTGTTGTCGAGACTTTTGTTACTCCAATGGATGGTAGCCTTGTCAATATGGAAGGTAGTTTGTTGTCGATATTTTTATTACTCCAATGGATGGTAGCCACTTCATTATGGAACGTGGTCTATTGCCGAGATTTTTTTTATTCCATTGGATGGTATACTTGTCATTATGGAAGGTAGTCTGTTGTCGAGATTTTGGTTACTCCAATGGATGGTAGCCTCGTCATTATGGAAGGTAGTTTGTTGTCGAGATTTTTGTTACTCCAATGGATGGTAGCCTTGTCATTATGGAAGGTAATATGTTGTCGATATGTTTATTACTCAATGTATGGTAGCCTTGTCATTATGGAAGGTAGTATGTTGTCGAGATTTTTGTTACTCCAATGGATGGTAGCCTTGTCATTATTGAAGGTAGTCTGTAATGGAGATCTTTGTTACCCAATGGATGGTAGCCTTGTCATTTTGGAAGGTAGTCTGTTGTAGAGATTTTTGTTACTCCAATGGATGGTTGCCTTGTCATTATGGAAGGTAGTCTGTTGTCGAGATTTTTGTTACTCCAATGGATGGTAGCCTTGTCATTATCGAATGTAGTCTGTTGTCGAGATTTTTGTTACTACAATGGATGGTAGCCTTGTCAATATGGAAGGTAATATGTTGTCGATATTTTTGTTACTCCAATGGATGGTAGCCTTGACATTATCGAAGGTAGTCTGTTGTAGAGATTTTTGTTACTCCAATGGATGGTAGCCTTGTCATTATTAAAGGTAGTCTATTGTCGAGATTTTTTTTATTCCAAGGGTTAGTAACCTTGTCATTATCGAAGGTAGTTTGTTATCGATATTTTTTTTACTCCAATGGATGGTAGCCTTGTCATTATCGAAGGTAGTCTATTATAGAGATTTCTGTTACTCCAATGGATGGTAGGCTTGTCTTTATGGAAGGTAGTCTGTTGTCGATATTTTTGTTACTCTAATGGATCGTAGCCTTGTCTTTATGGAAGGTAGTTTATTGTCGATATTTTTGTTACTCCAATTGATGGTAGCCTTGTCATTATGGAAGCTAGTCTGTTATCGAGATCTTTGTTACCCAATGGATGGTAGCCTTGTCATTATGGAAGGTAGTCTGTTGTAAAGATTTTTAATACTCCAATGGATGGTAGCCTTGTCATTATGGAAGGTAGTCTGTTGTCGAGATTTTTGTTACTTCAATGGTTGGTAGCCTTGTCATTATGGAACGTGGTCTATTGTCGAGATTTTTGTTACTCCAATGGATGGTAGCCTTGTCATTATGGAAGGTAATATGTTGTCAATATTTTTATTACTCCAATGTATGGTAGCCTTGTCATCATCGAAGGTAGCCTGTTTTAGAGATTTTTGTAACTCCATAGGACGGTAGCCTTGTCATTATGGAACGTAGTCTGTTGTCGATATTTTTGTTACTCCAATGGATTGTAGCCTTGTCATTATTGAAGGTAGTCTGTTGTCGATATTTTTGTTACTACAATGGATGGTAGCCTTGTCTTTATGGAAGGTAGTCTGTTGTCGATATTTTTGTTACTCTAATGGATGGTAGCCTTTTCATTATGGAAGATAATTTGTCGTTGTAATTTTTTTATTCCAATGGATTGTATCCTTGTCATTATGGAAGGGAGGTTGTTGTCGAGATTTTATTTACTCCAAGGGATAGTAGCCTTGCCTTTATGAAAGGTAGTATGTTGTCGATATTTTTGTTACTCCAATGGATGGTAGCCTTGTCATTATGGAACATGGTCTATTGTCGAGATTTTTGTTATTCCATTGGATGATAGCCTTGTCATTATGGAAGGTATTCTGTTGTCAAGATTTTTGTTACTCCAATGGATGCTAGCCTTTTCATTAAGGAAGGTAGTCTGTTGTGGAGATTTTTGTTACTCTCATGGATGGTAGCCTTGTCAATATGGAAGGTAGTTTGTTGTCGAGATTTTTTTCATTCTAATCGATGGTAACCTTGTCATTATGCAAGGTAGTCTGTTGTCGAGAATTTTTTTACTCCAATGGATGGTAGCCTTGTCATTATGAAAGGTAGTCTGTTTTCATGATTTATTTTTATGCAATGGATGGTAGCCTTGTCATTATGGAAGGTAGTCTGTTGTCGATATCTTTGTTACTCAATGGATGGTAGCCTCGTCATTATGGAAGGTATTTTGTTGTCGATACTTTTGTTACTCCAATGGATGGTAACCTTGACAATATGGAAGGAAGTTTGTTGTCGATATTTTTATTACTCCAATGGATGGTAGCCACTTTATTATGGAACATGGTCTATTGCCGAGATTTTTTTTATTCCATTGGATGGTACCCTTATCATTATGGAAGGTAGTCTGTTGCCGAGATTTTGGTTACTCCAATGGATGGTAGCCTTTTCATTATGGAAGGTAGTTTGTTGTCGAGATTTTTGTTACTCCAATGGATGGTAGCCTTGTCATTATGGAAGGTAATATGTTGTCGATATGTTTATTACTCAATGTATGGTAGCCTTGTCATTATGGAAGGTAGTATGTTGTCGAGATTTTTGTTACTCCAATGGATGGTAGCCTTGTCAATATGGAAGGTAATATGTTGTCGATATTTTTGTTACTCCAATGGATGGTAGCCTTGACATTATCTAAGGTAGTCTGTTGTAGAGATTTTTGTTACTCCAATGGATGGTAGCCTTGTCATTATTGAAGGTAGTCTATTGTCGAGATTATTTTTATTCCAAGGGTTGGTAACCTTGTCATTATCGAAGGTAGTCTGTTGTCGATATTTTTGTTACTCCAATGGATGGTAGCCTTGTCATTATCGAAGGTAGTCTATTATAGAGATTTCTGTTACTCCAATGGTAGTAGGCTTGTCTTTATGGAAGGTAGTCTGTTGTCGATATTTTTGTTACACTAATGGATCGTAGCCTTGTCTTTATGGAAGGTAGTTTATTGTCGATATTTTTGTTACTCCAATTGATGGTAGCCTTGTCATTATGGAAGCTAGTCTGTTGTCGAGATCTTTGTTACCCAATGGATGGTAGCCTTGTCATTATGGAAGGTAGTCTGTTATAGAGATTTTTAATACTCCAATGGATGATAGCCTTGTCATTATGGAAGGTAGTCTGTTGTCGAGATTTTTGTTACTTCAATGGATGGTAGCCTTGTCATTATGGAACGTGGTCTATTGTAGAGATTTTTGTTATTCCATTAGATGATAGCCTTGTCATTATGGAAGGTATTCTGTTGTCGAGATTTTTGTTACTCCAATGGATGCTAGCCTTTTCATTATGGAAGGTAGTCTATTGTCGAGATTTTTGTTACTCCAATGGATGGTAGCCTTGTCATTATGGAAGGTAATATGTTGTCGATATTTTTGTTACTCTAATGTATGGTAGCCTTGTCATTATGGAAGGTAGTCAGTTGTCGAGAATTTTGTTACTTCAATGGATGGTAGCCTTGTCAATATGGAAGGTAATCTGTTGTCCATATTTTTGTTACTCCAATGGATGGTAGCCTTGTCATCATCGAAGGTAGCCTGTTTTAGAGATTTTTGTTACTCCAATGGATGGTAGCCTTGTCATTATGGATGGTAGTCTGTTCTCTATATTTTTGTTACTCCAAAGGATCGTAGCCTTGCCATTATGGAAGGTAGTCTGTCGTTGAGATTTCTGTTACTCCAATGGATGGTAGCTTTTTCATTATCGATGGTTGTCTATTGTAGAGATTTTTGTTACTCCAATGGACGGTAGCCTTGTCATTATGGAACGTAGTCTGTTGTCGATATTTTTGTTACTCCAATGGATGGTATCCTTGCCATTATGGAAGGTAGTTTGTCGTTGAGATTTCTGTTACTCCAATGGATGGTAGCCTTGTCATTATGGAAGATATTCTATTGTTCAGATTTTTGTTACTCCAATGGATGGTAGCCTTGTCATTATGAAAGGTAGTTTGTTCTCTAGATTTTTGTTATACCATTGGATGCTAGCCTTGTCATTATGGAAGGTTGTCTGTTGTCGATATTTTTGTTATTCTAATGGATGTTAACCTTGTCATTATGGAAGGTAGTTTGTTGTCGAGATTTTTTTACTCTAATGGATTGTAGCTTTGTCATTATGGAAGGTAGTTTGTTGTCGATATTTTTGTTACTACAATGGATGGTAGCCTTGTCTTTATGGAAGGTAGTCTGTTGTCGATATTTTTGTTACTCTAATGGATGGTAGCCTTTTCATTATGGAAGGTAATCTGTCGTCATAATTTTTTTATTCCAATGGATTGTATCCTTGTCATCATGGAAGGTAGGTTATTGTCGAGATTTTATTTACTCCAAGGGATAGTAGCCTTGTCTTTATGAAAGGTAGTATGTTGTCGATATTTTTGTTACTCCAATGGATGGTAGCCTTGTATTTATGGAAGGTAGTGTGTTGTCAATATTTTTGTTATTCCAATGGATGGTAGCCTTATCATTATGGAAGGTAGTCTGGTTTCGAGATCTTTGTTACCCAATGGACGGTAGCCTTTTCATTATGGAAGGTAGTCTATTGTAGATATTTTTGTTACTCCAATGGATGGTAGCCTTGTAATTATGGAAGGTAGTCTGTTGTCGAGATTTTTGTTACTCCAAGGGATGGTAGCCTTGTGTTTATGGAAGGTAGTCTTTATGGATATTTTTGTTACTCCAACGGATGGTAGACTTTTCTTTATGGAAGGTAGTTTGTTGTCGATATTTTTGTTACTCCAATTGATGGTATCCTTGTCATTATGGAAGGTTGTCTGTTGTCGAGATTTTTGTTACTCCAATGGATGGTAGCCTTATCATTATGGAACGTGGTCTATTTTCGAGATTTTTGTTACTCGATTGGATTGTAGCCTTGTCATTATGGAAGGTTGTCATTTGTCGAGATTTTTGTTACTCTCATGGATGGTAGCATTGTCATTATGGAAGGTAGTTTGTCTTCGATATCTTTATTCCTCAATGGATGGTACCCTTGTCATTATGGAAGGTAATCTGTTGTCGATATTTTTGTTATTCCAATGGATTGTAGCCTTGTCATTATGGAACGTGGTCTATTGTCAAGATTTTTGTTACTCCAATGGATGGTAGCCTTGCCATTATGGAAGGTAATCTGTTGTCGATATTTTTGTTATTCCAATTAATGTTAGCCTTGTCATTATCGAAGGTTGTCTATTGTAGAGATTTTTGTTACTCCAATGGATGGTAGCCTTGTCATTATCGAAGGTTGTCTATTGTAGAGATTTTTGTTACTCCAATGGATGGTAGCCTTGTCATTATCGAAGGTTGTTTATTGTAGATATTTTTGTTACTCAAATGGATGGTAGCCTTGTCATTATGGAAGGTAGTCTGTTGTCGAGATTTTTGTTACTCCAATGGATGGTAGCCTTGCCATTATGGAAGGTACTCTGTCGTCGACATTTTTTTTACTCCAATGGATGGTAGCCTTGTCATTATGGAATGTGGTCTATTGTCGAGATTTTTGTTACTCCAATGGATGGTAGCCTTGCCATTATGGAAGGTAATCTATTGTCGATATTTTTGTTACTCCAATGGATGGTAGCCTTGTCATTATCGAAGGTTGTCTATTGTAGAGATTTTTGTTACTCCATTGGATGGTAGCCTTGTCATTATGGAAGGTAGTCTGTTGTCGATATTTTTTTTACTCCAAGGGATGGTAGCGTTGTCTTTATAGAAGGTAGTCTGTTGTTGATATTTTTTTTACTCCAGTGGATGGTATCCTTGTCATTATGGAAGGTACTCTGTTGTCGACATCTTTGTTACTCAATGCATGGTAGCCTTGTCATTATGGAAGGTAGTCTGTTATTGCGATTTTTGTTACTCCAATGGATGGTAGCCTTGTCATTATGGAAGGTAGTCTGTTGTCGAGATTTTTGTTACTCCAATGGATGGTAGTCTTGTCATTATGGCACGTTGTCTCTTGTTGAGATTTTTGCTATTCCATTGGATTGTAGCCTTGTCATTATGCAAGGTAGTCTGTTGTCGAGATTTATGTTACTCCAATGGATGGTAGTCTTTTCATTATGGAAGGTAGTCTGTTATCGAGATTTTTGTTACTCCAATGGATGTATCCTTGTCATTATGAAAGGTAATATGTTGTTGATATTTTTGTTACTCCAATGGATGGTAGCCTTGTCATTATCGAAGGTTGTCGATTGTAGAGATTTTTGTTACTCCAATGGATGGTAGCCTTGTCATTATGGAAGGTACTCTGTTGTCAATATTTTTGTTACTCCAATGGATGTTAGCCTTGCCATTATGGAATTTAGTCTATCATTGAGATTTTTGTTACTCCAATGGATGGTAGCCTTGTTATTATGGAAGGTATTCTATTGTTCAGATTTTTGTTACTCCAATGGATGGTAGCCTTGTCATTATGGAAGGTATTATGTTGTCAATATTTTTGTTACTCCAAGGGATGGTAGCCTTGTCTTTATGGAAGGTACTCTGTTGTCGATAATTTTGTTACTACAATGGATGGTAGCCTTGTCTTTGTGGAAGGTAGTCTGTTGTCGATATTTTTGTTACTACAATGGATGGTAGCCTTGCCTTTATGGAAGGTAGTCTGTTGTCGATATTTTTGTTACTCTAATGAATGGTAGCCTTGTCATTATGGAAGGTCATCTGTCGTCGTAATTTTTTTTATTCCAATGGATTGTATCCTTGTCATTATGGAAGGTAGGTTGTTGTTGAGATTTTTGTTACTCCAAGGGATAGTAGCCTTGTCTTTATGAAAGGTAGTCTGTTGTCGATATTTTTGTTACTCCAATGGATGGTAGCCTTGTATTTATGGAAGGTAGTGTGTTGTAGATATTTTTGTTACTCCAATGGCTGGTAGACTTATCATTATGGAAGGTAGTCTGTTGTTGAGATCTTTGTTACACAATGGATGGTAGCCTAGTTATTATGGAAGGTAGTCTATTGTAGATATTTTTGTTACTCCAATGGATGGTAGCCTTGTAATTATGAAAGGTAGTCTGTTGTCGAGATTGTTGTTATTCCCTTGGATGGTAGCCTTGTCATTATGGAAGGTAGTATATTGTCGAGATTTTTGTTATTCCTATGGATGGTAACCTTGTCATTATGGAAGGTAGTCTATTGTCGATATTTTTTTTACTCAAATGGATTCTATCCTTGTCATTATGGAAGGTAGTCTTTATCAATATTTTTGTTACTCCAATGGATGGTAGCCTTGCCTTTAAGAAAGGTAGTCTGTTGTCGAGATTTTTGTTACTCCAATGGATGGTAGCCTTGTCATTAAGGGATGGTAGCCTTGTCTTTATGGAAGGTAGTCTTTATCAATATTTTTGTTACTCCAATGGATGGTAGCCTTGTCTTTAAGAAAGGTAGTCTGTTGTCGAGATTTTTGTTACTCCAATGGATGGTAGCCTTGTCATTAAGGAACATGGTCTACGGTCGAGATTTTTGTTATTCGATTGGATTGTAGCCTTGTAATTATGGAAGGTTGTCATTTGTCGAGATTTTTGTTACTCTCATGGATGGTAGCATTGTCATTATGGAAGGTCATTTGTTGTCGATATCTTTGTTCCTCAATGGATGGTAGCCTTGTCATTATGGAAGGTAGTCTGTTGTCGATATCTTTGTTCCTCAATGGATGGTAGCCTTGTCATTATGGAATGTGGTCTATTGTCGAGATTTTTGTTACTCCAATGGATGGTAGCCTTGTCATTATAGAAGGTAATCAGTTGTCATTATTTTTGTTACTCCAATGGATGGTAGCCATGTCATTATCGAAGGTAGTCTGTTGTAGAGATTTTTGTTACTCCAATGGATGGTAGCCTTGTCATTATGGAAGGTAGTCTGTTGACGATATTTTTGTTACTCCAATGGATGGTAGCCTTGTTATTACAGAAGGTAGTCTGTTTTCGAGATTTTTGGTACTCTAATGGATGGTAGCCTTGTGATTATGGAACGTTGTCTATTGTCGATATTTTTGTTATTCCATTGGATGTTAGACTTGTCATTATTCAAGGTAGTCTATTGTCGAGATTTTTGTTACTCCAATGGATGGTAGCCTTTTCATTAAGGAAGGAAGTCTGTTGTCATGATTTTTGTTACTCCAATGGATGGTATCCTTATCATTATGAAAGGTAATCTGTTGTCGATATTTTTGTTACTCTAATGGATGGTAGCCTTCTCATTATCGAAGGTTGTCTATTGTAGAGATTTTTGTTACTCCAATGGATGGTAGCGTTGTCATTATGGAAGGTAGTATGTTGTCGATATTTTTGTTACTCTAATGGATGGTATCTTCGCCATTATGGAAGGTAGTCTATCATTGAGATTTCTATTACTCCGATGGATGGTAGCCTTGTCATTATGGAAGGTATTCTATTATTCAGAATTTTGTTACTCCAATGGAAGGTAGCCTAGTTATTATGAAAGGTAGTCTGTTGTCAAGATTTTTATTATTCCATTGAATGCTAGCCTTGTCATTATGGAAGGTAGTCTGTTGTCGATTTTTTTGTTATTCTAATGGATGGTAACCTTGTCATTATGGAAGGTAGTTTGTTGTCCAGATTTTTTTACTCTAATGGATTGTAGCCTTGTCATTATTGAAGGTAGTCTGTTGTCGATATTTTTGTTACTCCAATGGATGGTAGCCTTGCCATTATGGAATTTAGTCTGTCATTGAGATTTTTGTTACTCCAATGTATGGTAGCCTTGTTATTATGGAAGGTATTCTATTGTTCAGATTTTTGTTACTATAATGGATGGTAGCCTTGTCATTATGAAAGGTGGTCTGTTGTCGATATTTTTGTTATTCCATTGGATGTTAGCCTTGTCATTATGGAAGGTAGTCTGTTGTCAATATTTTTGTTACTCCAAGGGATAGTAGCCTTGTCTTTATGGAAGGTAGTCTGTTGTCGATATTTTGGTTACTACAATGGATGGTAGCCTTGTCTTTATGGAAGGTAGTCTGTTGTCGATATTTTTGTTACTACAATGGATGGTAGCCTTGCCTTTATAGAAGGTAGTCTGTTGTCGATATTTTTGTTACTCTAATGGATGGTAGCCTTGTCATTATGGAAGGCAATCTGTCGTCGTAATTTTTTTATTCAAATGGATTGTATCCTTGTCGTTATGGAAGGTAGGTTGTTGTTGAGATTTTTGTTACTCCAGGGGATAGTAGCCTTGTCTTTATGAAAGGTAGTTTGTTGTCGATATTTTTGTTACTCTAATGGATGGTAGCCTTGTATTTATGGAAGGTAGTCTGTTGTAGATATTTTTGTTACTCCAATGGCTGGTAGCCTTATCATTATGGAAGGTAGTCTGTTGTTGAGATCTTTGTTACCCAATGGATGGTAGCCTTGTTATTATGGAAGGTAGTCTATTGTAGATATTTTTGTTACTCCAATGCATGGTAGCCTTGTAATTATGAAAGGTAGTCTGTTGTCGAGATTGTTGTTATTCCCTTTGATGGTAGCCTTGTCATTATGGAAGGTAGTATATTGTCGAGATTTTTGTTATTCCAATGGATGGTAACCTTGTCATTATGGAAGGTAGTCTATTGTCGATATTTTTTTTACTCAAATGGATTGTATCCTTGTCATTATGGAAGGTAGTCTGTTGTGGAGATTTTTGTTACTCCAAGGGATGGTAGCCTTGTCTTTATAGAAGGTAGTCTTTATCAATATTTTTGTTACTCCAATGGATGGTAGCCTTGTCTTTAAGAAAGGTAGTCTGTTGTCCAGATTTTTGTTACTCCAATGGATGGTAGCCTTGTCATTAAGGAACATGGTCTATGGTCGAGATTTTTGTTATTCGATTGGATTGTAGCCTTTTAATTATGGAAGGTTGTCATTTGTCGAGATTTTTGTTACTCTCATGGATGGTAGCATTGTCATTATGGAAGGTCATTTGTTGTCGATATCTTTGTTCCTCAATGGATGGTAGCCTTGTCTTTATGGAAGGTAGTCTAATATCGATATATTTGTTACTCCAATGGATGGTAGCCTTGTCATTATGGAATGTGGTCTATTGTCGAGATTTTTGTTACTCCAATGGATGGTAGCCTTGTCATTATGGAAGGTAATCAGTTGTCGTTATTTTTGTTACTCCAAGGGTTGGTAGCCATGTCATTATCGAAGGTAGTCTATTGTAGAGATTTTTGTTACTCCAATGGATGGTAGCCTTGTCATTATGGAAGGTAGTTTGTTGACGTTATTTTTGTTACTCCAATGGATGGTAGCCTTGTCATTACGGAAGGTAGTCTGTTTTCGAGATTTTTGTTACTCCAATGGATGGTAGCCTTGTCATTATTGAACGTTGTCTATTGTCCAGATTTTTGTTATTCCATTGGATGTTGGCCTTGTCATTATTCAAGGTAGTCTGTTGTCGAGATTTTTGTTACTCCAATGGACTTTAGCCTTTTCATTATGGAAGGTAGTCTGTTGTCGTAATTTTTGTTACTCCAATGGATGTTAGCCTTGTCATTATGAAAGGTAATCTGTTGTCGATATTTTTGTTACTCCAATGGATGGTAGCCTTGTCATTATCGAAGGTTGTCTATTGTAGAGATTTTTGTTATTCCAATGGATGGTAGCGTTGTCATTATGGAAGGTAGTATGTTGTCGATATTTTTGTTACTCCAATGGATGGTAGCCTTGCGATTATGGAAGGTAGTCTATCATTGAGATTTCTATTACTCCAATGGATGGTAGCCTTGTCATTATGGAAGGTATTATATTGTTCAGAATTTTGTTACTCCAATGGATGGTAGCCTTGTCATTATGAAAGGTAGTCTGTTGTCGAGATTTTTATTATTCCATTGGATGCTAGCCTTTTCATTATGGAAGGTAGTCTGTTGTCGATATTTTTGTTATTCAAGTGGATGGTAACCTTAACATTATGGAAGGTAGTTTGTTGTCGAGATTTTTTTACTCTAATGGATTGTAGCCTTGTCATTATTGAATGTAGTCTGTTGTCGATATTTTTGTTACTCCAAGGGATGGTAGCCTTGTCTTTATGGAAGGTAGTCTATTGTCGATATTTTTGTTACTACAATGGATGGTAGCCTTGTCTTTATGGAAGGTAGTCTATTGTCGATATTTTTGTTACTCCAATGGATGGTAGCCTTGTCATTATGGAAGGTAATATGTCGTCGTAATTTTTGTTACTCCAATGTACGGTAGCCATGTCATTATCGAAGCTAGTCTGTTGTCGAGATTTTTGTTACTCCAATGGATGGTAGCCTTGTCATTATGGAAGGTAGTCTGTTGTCGAGATTTTTGTTACTCCAATGGATGGTAGCCTTGTCATTATGAAAGGTAATCTGTTGTCGATATGTTTGTTACTCAAATGGATGGTAGCCTTGTAATTATCGAAGGTTGTCTATTGTAGAGATTTTTTTTACTCCAATGGATGGTAGCCTTGTCATTATGGAAGGTATTCTGTAGTCGATATTTTTGTTACTCCAATGGATGGTACCCTTGCCATTATGGAAGGTAATCAGTTGTCGTTATTTTTGCTACTCCAAGGGTTGGTAGCCATGTCATTATCTAAGGTAGTCTGTTGTAGAGATTTTTGTTACTCCAATGGATGGTAGCCTTGTCATTATGGAAGGTAGTCTGTTGACGTTATTTTTGTTACTCCAATGGATGGTAGCCTTGTCATTACGGAAGGTAGTCTGTTTTCGAGATTTTTGTTACTCCAATGGATGTTAGCCTTGTCATTATGGAACGTTGTCTATTGTCCAGATTTTTGTTATTCCATTGGATGTTAGCCTTGTCATTAATCAAGGTAGTCTTTTGTCGAGATTTTTGTTACTCCAATGGATGGTAGCTTTTTCATTATGGAAGGTAGTCTGTTGTCGTAATTTTTGTTACTCCAATGGATGGTAGTCTTGTCATTATGAAAGGTAATCTGTTGTCGATATTTTTTTTACTCCAATGGATGGTAGCCTTGTCATTATCGAAGGTTGTCTATTATAGAGGTTTTTGTTATTCCAATGGATGGTAGCGTTGTCATTATGGAAGGTAGTATGTTGTCGATATTTTTGTTACTCCAATGGATGGTAGCCTTGCGATTATGGAATGTAGTCTATCATTGAGATTTCTATTACTCCGATGGATGGTAGCCTTGTCATTATGGAAGGTATTCTATTGTTCAGAATTTTGTTACTCCAATGGATGGTAGCCTTGTCATTATGAAAGGTAGTCTGTTGTCGAGATTTTTACTATTCCATTGGATGCTAGCCTTTTCATTATGGAAGGTAGTCTGTTGTCGATATTTTTGTTACTCCATTGGATTGTAGCCTTGTCATTATTGAATGTAGTCTGTTGTCGATATTTTTGTTACTCCAAGGGATGGTAGCCTTGTCTTTATGGAAGATAGTCTATTGTCGATATTTTTGTTACTATAATGGATGGTAGCCTTGTCTTTATGGAAGGTAGTCTATTGTCGATATTTTTGTTACTCCAATGGATGGTAGCCTTGTCATTAAGGAAGGTAATATGTCGTCGTAATTTTTGTTACTCCAATGGACGGTAGTCATGTCATTATCGAAGCTAGTTTGTTGTCGAGATTTTTGTTACTCCAATGGATGGTAGCCTTGTCATTATGGAAGGTAGTCTGTTGTCGAGATTTTTGTTACTCCAATGGATGGTAGCCTTGTCATTATGAAAGGTAATTTGTTGTCGATATTTTTGTTACTCCAATGGATGGTAGCCTTGTCATTATCGAAGGTTGTCTATTGTAGAGATTTTTTTTACTCCAATGGATGGTAGCCTTGTCATTATGGAAGGTATTCTGTTGTCGATATTTTTGTTACTCCAATGGATGGTACCCTTGCCATTATGGAAGGTAATCAGTTGTCGTTATTTTTGCTACTCCAAGGGTTGGTAGCCATGTCATTATCTAAGGTAGTCTGTTGTAGAGATTTTTGTTACTCCAATGGATGGTAGCCTTTTCATTATGGAAGGTAGTCTGTTGACGAGATTTTTTTACTCTAATGGATTGTAGCCTTGTCATTATGGAAGGTAATTTGTTTTCGATATTTTTTTTACTCCAAGGGATGGTAGCCTTGTCTTTATGGAAGGTAGTCTATTTTCGATATTTTTGTTACTACAATGGATGGTAGCCTTGTCTTTATGGAAGGTAGTCTGTTGTCGATATTTTTGTTACTCCAATGATTGGTAGCTTTGTCATTATGGAAGGTAATATGTCGTCGTAGTTTTTCTTACTCCAATGGACGGTAGCCATGTCATTATCGAAGATAGTCTGCTGTCGAGATTTTTTTTATCCCAATGGATTGTATCCTTGTCATTATGGAAGGTAGTCTGTTGTGGATATTTTTGTTACTCCAATGGATGGTAGCCTTGTATTTATGGAAGGTAGTGTGGTGTCGATATTTTTGTTACTCCAATGGATGGTAGCCTTATCATTATTGAAGGTAGTCTGTTGTCGAGATCTTTGTTACCCAATGGATGGTAGCCTTGTCATTATGGGAGGTAGTCTATTGTAGATATTTTTGTTACTCCAATGGATGGTAGCCTTGTAATTATGGAAGGTAGTCTATTGTCGAGATTGTTGTTATTCCATTGGATGGTAGCCTTGTCATTATGGAAGGTAGTCTATTGTCGAGATTTTTGTTATTCCAATGGATGGTAACCTTGTCATTATGGAAGGTAGTCTGTTGTCGATATTTTTGTTACTCCAAGGGATGGTAGCGTTGTCTTTATGGAAGGTAGTCTTTATCAATATTTTTGTTACTCCAATGGATGGTAGCCTTGTCTTTATGGAAGGTAGTTTGTTGTCGATATTTTTTATTACTCCAATGGATGGTAGCCTTGTCATTATGGAAGGTAGTCTGTTGTCGAGATTTTAGTTACTCCAATTGATGGTAGCCTTGTCATTTTGAAATGTGGTCTATTGTCGAGATTTTTGTTATTCGATTGGATTGTAGCCTTGTCATTATGGAAGGTTGTCATTTGTCGAGATTTCTGTTACTCTCATGGATGGTAGTGTTGTCATTATGGAAGGTAGTTTGTTGTCGATATCTTTGTTCCTCAATGGATGGTAGCCTTGTCATTATGGAAGGTAATCAGTTGTCGTTATTTTTGTTACTCCAATGGATAGTAGCCATGTAATTATCGAAGATAGTTTGTTTTAGAGATTTTTGTTACTCCAACGGATGGTAGCCTTGTCCTTATGAAAGGTAGTCTATTGTCGATATTTTTGTTTACTCCAATGGATGGTAGCCTTGTATTTATGGAAGGTAATGTGTTGTCAATATTATTGGAACTCCAATGGATGGTAGCCTTATCATTATGGAAGGTAGTCTGTTGTCGAGATCTTTGTTACCCAATGGATGGTAGCCTTGTCATTATGGAAGGCAGTCTATTGTAGATATTTTTGTTACTCCAATGGATTGTAGCCTTGTAATTATGGAAGGTAGTCTGTTGTCGAGATTCTTGTTATTCCATTGGATGGTAGCCTTGTCATTATGGAAGGTAGTCTATTGTCGAGATTTTTGTTATTCCAATGGATGGTAACCATGTCATTATGGAAGGTAGTCTGTTGTCGATATTTTTTTTACTCCAATGGATTGTATCCTTGTCATTATGGAAGGTAGTCTGTTGTCGAGATTTTTGTTACTCCAAGGGATGGTAGCCTTGTCTTTATGGAAGGTAGTCTTTATCAATATTTTTGTTACTCCAATGGATGGTAGCCTTGTCTTTATGGAAGGTAGTTTGTTGTCGATATTTTTGTTACTCCAATGGATGGTAGCCTTGTCATTATGGAAGGTAGTTTGTTGTCGAGATTTTTTTACTCTAATGGATTGTAGCCTTGTTATTATGGAAGGTAGTTTGTTTTCGATATTTTTTTTACTCCAAGGGATGGTAGCCTTGTCTTTATGGAAGGTACTCTATTTTCGATATTTTTGTTACTACAATGGATGGTAGCCTTGTCTTTATGGAAGGTAGTCTGTTGTCGATATTTTTGTTACTCCAATGATTGGTAGCTTTGTCATTATGGAAGGTAATATGTCGTCGTAGTTTTTCTTACTCCAATGGACGGTAATATGTCATCGTAATTTTTGTTACTCCAATGGATGGTAGCCATGTCATTATCGAAGGTAGTCTGTTGTCGAGATTTTTTTTATCCCAATGGATTGTATCCTTGTCATTATGGAAGGTAGGCTGTTGTCGATATATTTGTTACTCCAAGGGATAATAGCCTTGTCTTTATGAAAGGTAGTGTATTGTGGATATTTTTGTTACTCTAATGGATGGTAGCCTTGTATTTATGGAAGGTAGTGTGTTGTCGATATTTTTGTTACTCCAATGGATGGTAGCCTTATCATTATGGAAGGTCGTCTGTTGTCGAGATCTTTGTTACCCAATGGATGGTAGCCTTGTCATTATGGAAGGTAGTCTATTGTAGATATTTTTGTTACTCCAATGGATGGTAGCCTTGTAATTATGGAAGGTAGTCTATTGTCGAGATTTTTGTTATTCCAATGGATGGTAACCTTGTCATTATGGAAGGTAGTCTGTTGTCGATATTTTTTTTACTCCAATGGATTGTATCCTTGTCATTATGGAAGGTAGTGTGTTGTCGAGATTTTTGTTACTCCAAGGGATGGTAGCCTTGTCTTTATGGAAGGTAGTCTTTATCAATAATTTTTTTACTCCAATGGATGGTAGCCTTGTCTTTATGGAAGGTACTTTGTTGTCGTTATTTTTGTTACTCCAATGGATAGTAGCCATGTCATTATCGAAGATAGTTTGTTGTAGAGATTTTTGTTACTCCAACGGATGGTAGCCTTGTCCTTATGAAAGGTAGTGTATTGTCGATATCATTGTTTACTCCAATGGACGGTAGCCTTGTATTTATGGAAGGTAATGTGTTGTCAATATTATTGGTACTCCAATGGATGGTAGCCTTATCATTATGGAAGGTAGTCTGTTGTCGAGATCTTTGTTACCCAATGGATTGTAGCCTTGTAATTATGGAAGGTAGTCTGTTGTCGAGATTCTTGTTATTCCATATGATGGTAGCCTTGTCATTATGGAAGGTAGTCTATTGTCGAGATTTTTGTTACTCCAATGGATGGTAGCCTTGTCATTATGGAAGGTAGTTTGTTGTCGATATTTTTTTTACTCCAAGGGATGGTAACCATGTCATTATGGAAGGTAGTCTGTTGTCGATATTTTTTTTAGTCCAATGGATTGTATCCTTGTCATTATGGAAGGTAGTCTGTTGTCGAGATTTTTGTTACTCCAAGGGATGGTAGCCTTGTCTTTATGGAAGGTAGTCTTTATCAATATTTTTGTTACTCCAATGGATGGTAGCCATGTCTTTATGGAAGGTAGTTTGTTGTCGATATTTTTGTTACTCCAATGGATGGTAGCCTTGTCATTATGGAATATGGTCTATTGTCGAGATTTTTGTTATTCGATTGGATTATAGTCTTGTCATTATGGAAGGTTGTCATTTGTCGAGATTTTTGTTACTCTCATGGATGGTAGCGTTGTCATTATGGAAGGTAGTTTGTTGTGGATATCTTTGTTCCTTAATGGATGGTAGCCTTGTCATTATGGAAGGTAGTCTATTGTCGTTAATTTTGTTACTCCAATGGATGGTAGCCTTTTCATTATGGAATATGGTCTATTGTCGAGATCTTTGTTACTCTAATGGATGGTAGCCTTGTCATTATGGAAGGTAATCAGTTGTCGTTATTTTTGTTACTCCAATGGATGGTAGCCAAGTCATTATCGAAGCTAGTCTGTTGTAGAGATTTTTGTTACTCTAATGGATGGTAGCCTTGTCATTATGGAAGGTAGTCTGTTGTCGTTATTTTTGTTACTCCAATGGATGGTAGCCATGTCATTATCGAAGGTAGTCTGTTGTAGAGATTTTTGTTACTCCAATGGATGGTAGCCTTGTCATTATGGAAGGTAGTTTGTTGTCGAGATTTTTGTTACTCTAATGGATGGTAGCCTTGTCTTTATAGAACATGGTCTATTGTCGATATTTTTGTTATTTGATTGGATTGTAGCCTTGTCATTACGGAAGATTGTCATTTGTCAAGATTTTTGTTACTCTCATGGATGGTAGCATTGTCATTATGGAAGGTAGTTTGTTGTCGATATCTTTGTTCCTCAATGGATGGTAGCCTTGTCATTATGGAAGGTAGTCTATTGTCGATATTTTTGTTACTCCAATGGATGGTAGCCTCGTCATTATGGAAGTTAATCAGTTGTCGTTATTTCGGTTACTCCAATGGATGGTAGCCATGTAACTATCGAAGGTAGTCTGTTGTAGATATTTTTGATACTCCAATGGATGGTAGCCTTGTCATTATGGAAGGTAGTATATTATCGATATTTTTGTTACTCCAATGGATGGTAGCCTTGTCATTATGGAAGGTAGTCTGTTGTCGAGATTTTTGTTACTCCAATGGATGGTAGCCTTATCATTATGGAACATTGTCTATTGTCGAGATTTTTGTTATTCCATTGGTTGGTAGCCTTGTCATTATGCAAGGTAGTCTGTTGTCGAGATTTTTGTGACTCCAATGGATGGTAGCCTTTTCATTATGGAAGGTAGTCTATTGTCGAGATTTTTGTTACTCCAATGGATGGTAGCCTTGTCATTATGGAAGGTAGTTTGTTGCCGATATTTTTTTTACTCCAAGGGATGGTAGCCTTGTGTTTATGGAAGGTAGTCTATTGTCGAGATTTTTGTTACTACAATGGATGGTAGACTTGTCTTTATGGAAGGTAGTCTGTTGTCGATATTTTTGTTACTCCAATGTATGGTAGCCTTGTCATTATGGAAGGTAATCTGTCGTCATAATTTTTGTTACTCCAATGGACGGTAGCCATGTCATTATCGAAGGTAGTCTGTTGTCGAGATTTTTTTTATTCCAATGGATTGTATCCTAGTCATTATGGAAGGTAGGCTGTTGTCGATATTTTTGTTACTCCAAGGGATAGTAGCCTTATCTTTATGAAAGGTAGTCTGTTGTGGATATTTTTGTTACTCCAATGGATGGTAGCCTTGTATTTATGGAAGGTAGTGTGTTGTCAATATTTTTGTTACTCCAATGGATGGTAGCCTTATCATTATAGAAGGTAGTCTGTTGTCGAGATCTTTGTTACCCAATGGATGGTAGCCTTGTCTTTATGGAAGGTAGTCTATTGTATATAATTTTGTTACTACAATGGATGGTAGCCTTGTAATTATGGAAGGTAGTCTGTTGTCGAGATTGTTGTTATTCCATTGGATGGTAGCCTTGTCATTATGGAAGGTAGTCTATTGTCGAGATTTTTGATATTCCAATGGATGGTAACCTTGTCATTATGGAAGGTAGTCTGTTGTCGATATTTTTTTTACTCCAATGGATTGTATCCTTGTCATTATGGAAGGTAGTCTGTTGTCGATATTTTTGTTACTCCAAGGGATGGTAGCCTTGTCTTTATGGAAGGTAGTCTTTATTAATATTTGTTTACTCCAATGGATGGTAGCCTTGTCTTTATGGAAGGTAGTTTGTTGTCGATATTTTTGTTACTCCAATGGATGGTAGCATTGTCATTATGGAAGGTAGTCTGTTGTCGAGATTTTTGTTACTCCAATGGATGGTAGCCTTGTCATTATGGAACGTGGTCTATTGTCGAGATTTTTGTTATTCGATTGGATTGTAGCCTTGTCATTATGGAAGGTTGTCATTTGTCGAGATTTTTGTTACTCTCATGGATGGTAGTGTTGTCATTATGGAAGGTAGTTTGTTGTCGATATCTTTGTTCCTCAATGGATGGTAGCCTTGTCATTATGGAAGGTAGTCTGTTGTTGATATTTTTGTTACTCTAATGGATGGTAGCCTTGTCATTATGGAATGTGGTCTATTGTCGAGATTTTTGTTACTCCAATGGATGGTAGTCTTGTCATTATGGAAGGTAATCATTTGTCGTTATTTTTGTTACTCCAATGGATGTTAGCCATGTCATTATCGAAGATAGTTTGTTGTAGAGATTTTTGTTACTCCAATGGATGGTAGCCTTGTCTTTATGAAAGGTAGTCTATTGTCGATATTTTTGTTACTCCAATGAATGGTAGCCTTGTATTTATGGAAGGTAGTGTGTTGTCAATATTATTGGTACTCCAATGGATGGTAGCCTTATCATTATGGAAGGTAGTCTGTTGTCGAGATCTTTGTTACCCAATGGATGGTAGCCTTGTCATTATGGAAGGTAGTCTATTATAGATATTTTTGTTACTCCAATGGATTGTAGCCTTGTAATTATGGAATGTAGTCTGTTGTCGGGATTCTTGTTATTCCATTGGATGGTAGCCTTGTCATTATGGAAGGTAGTCTATTGTCGAGATTTTTGTTATTCCAATGGATGGTAACCTTGTCATTATGGAAGGTAGTCTGTTGTCGATATTTTTTTTACTCCAATGGATTGTATCCTTGTCATTATGGAAGGTAGTCTGTTGTCGAGATTTTTTTTACTCCAAGGGATGGTAGCCTTGTCTTTATGGAAGGTAGTCTTTATCAATATTTTTGTTACTCCAATGGATGATAGCCTTGTCTTTATGGAAGGTAGTTTGTTATCGATATTTTTGTTACTCCAATGGATGGTAGCCTTGTCATTATCGAAGGTAGTCTCTTGTCGAGATTTTTTTTATTCCAATGGATTGTATCCTAGTCATTATGGAAGGTAGGCTGTTGTCGATATTTTTGTTACTCCAAGGGATAGTAGCCTTGTCTTTATGAAACGTAGTCTGTTGTGGATATTTTTGTTACTCCAATGGATGGTAGGCTTGTATTTATGGAAGGTAGTGTGTTGTCAATATTTTTGTTACTCCAATGGATGGTAGCCTTATCATTATAGAAGGTAGTCTGTTGTCGAGATCCTTGTTACCCAATGGATGGTAGCCTTGTCTTTATGGAAGGTAGTCTATTGTAGATATTTTTGTTACTACAATGGATGGTAGCCTTGTAATTATGGAAGGTAGTCTGTTGTCGAGATTGTTGTTATTCCATTGGATGGTAGCCTTGTCATTATGGAAGGTAGTCTATTGTCGAGATTTTTGATATTCCAATGGATGGTAACCTTGTCATTATGGAAGGTAGTCTGTTGTCGATATTTTTTTTACTCCAATGGATTGTATCCTTGTCATTATGGAAGGTAGTCTGTTGTCGATATTTTTGTTACTCCAAGGGATGGTAGCCTTGTCTTTATGGAAGGTAGTCTTTATTAATATTTTTGTTACTCCAATGGATGGTAGCCTTGTCTTTATGGAAGGTAGTTTGTTGTCGATATTTTTGTTACTCCAATGGATGGTAGCCTTGTCATTATGGAAGGTAGTCTGTTGTCGAGATTTTTGTTACTCCAATGGATGGTAGCCTTGTCATTATGGAACATGGTCTATTGTCGAGATTTTTGTTATTCGATTGGATTGTAGCCTTGTCATTATGGAAGGTTGTCATTTGTCGAGATTTTTGTTACTCTCATGGATGGTAGTGTTGTCATTATGGAAGGTAGTTTGTTGTCGATATCTTTGTTCCTCAATGGATGGTAGCCTTGTCATTATGGAAGGTAGTATGTTGTTGATATTTTTGTTACTCTAATGGATGGTAGCCTTGTCTTTATGGAATGTGGTCTATTATCGAGATTTTTGTTATTCCAATGGATGGTAGTCTTGTCATTATGGAAGCAAATCATTTGTCGTTATTTTTGTTACTCCAATGGATGTTAGCCATGTCATTATCGAAGATAGTTTGTTGTAGAGATTTTTGTTACTCCAATGGATGGTAGCCTTGTCTTTATGAAAGGTAGTCTATTGTCGATATTTTTTTTACTCCATTGGATGGTAGCCTTGTATTTATGGAAGGTAGTGTGTTGTCAATATTATTGGTACTCCAATGGATGGTAGCCTTATCATTATGGAAGGTAGTCTGTTGTCGAGATCTTTGTTACCGAATGGATGGTAGCCTTGTCATTATGGAAGGTAGTCTATTGTAGATATTTTTGTTACTCCAATGGATTGTAGCCTTGTAATTATGGAATGTAGTCTGTTGTCGAGATTCTTGTTATTCCATTGCATGGTAGCCTTGTCATTATGGAAGGTAGTCTATTGTCGAGATTTTTGTTATTCCAATGGATGGTAACCTTGTCATTATGGAAGGTAGTCTGTTGTCGATATTTTTTTTACTCCAATGGATTGTATCCTTGTCATTATGGAAGGTAGTCTGTTGTCGAGATTTTTGTTACTCCAAGGGATGGTAGCCTTGTCTTTATGGAAGGTAGTCTTTATCAATATTTGTGTTACTCCAATGGATGGTAGCCTTGTCTTTATGGAAGGTAGTTTGTTATCGATATTTTTGTTACTCCAATGGATGATAGCCTTGTCATTCTCGAAGGTAGTCTCTTGTCGAGATTTTTTTTATTCCAATGGATTGTATCCTAGTCATTATGGAAGGTAGTGTGTTGTCGATATTTTTGTTACTCCAATGGATGGTAGCCTTATCATTATAGAAGGTAGTCTGTTGTCGAGATCTTTGTTACCCAATGGATGGTAGCCTTGTCTTTATGGAAGGTAGTCTATTGTAGATATTTTTGTTACTACAATGGATGGTAGCCTTGTAATTATGGAAGGTAGTCTGTTGTCGAGATTGTTGTTATTCCATTGGATGCTAGCCTTGTCATTATGGAAGGTAGTCTATTGTCGAGATTTTTGATATTCCAATGGATGGTAACCTTGTCATTATGGAAGGTAGTCTATTGTCGATATTTTTTTTACTCCAATGGATTGTATCCTTGTCATTATGGAAGGTAGTCTGTTGTCGATATTTTTCTTACTCCAATGGATGGTAGCCTTGTCTTTATGGAAGGTAGTTTGTTGTCGATATTTTTGTTACTCCAATGGATGGTAGCCTTGTCATTATGGAAGGTAGTCTGTTGTCGAGATTTTTGTTACCCCAATGGATGGTAGCCTTGTCATTATGGAACGTGGTCTATTGTCGAGATTTTTGTTATTCGATTGGATTGTAGCCTTGTCATTATGGAAGGTTGTCATTTGTCGAGATTTTTGTTACTCTCATGGATGGTAGTGTTGTCATTATGGAAGGTAGTTTGTTGTCGATATCTTTGTTCCTCAATGGATGGTAGCCTTGTCATTATGGAAGGTAGTCTGTTGTTGATATTTTTGTTACTCTAATGGATGGTAGCCTTGTCATTATGGAATGTGGTCTACTGTCGAGATTTTTGTTACTCCAATGGATGGTAGTCTTGTCATTATGGAAGGTAATCATTTGTCGTTATTTTTGTTACTCCAATGGATGTTAGCCATGTCATTATCGAAGATAGTTTGTTGTAGAGATTTTTGTTACTCCAATGGATGGTAGCCTTGTCTTTATGAAAGGTAGTCTATTGTCGATATTTTTGTTATTCCAATGGATGCTAGCCTTGTATTTATGGAAGGTAGTGTGTTGTCAATATTATTGGTACTCCAATGGATGGTAGCCTTATCATTATGGAAGGTAGTCTGTTGTCGAGATCTTTGTTACCCAATGGATGGTAGCCTTGTCATTATGGAAGGTAGTCTATTGTAGATATTTTTGTTACTCCAATGGATTGTAGCCTTGTAATTATGGAATGTAGTCTGTTGTCGAGATTCTTGTTATTCCATTGGATGGTAGCCTTGTCATTATGGAAGGTAGTCTATTGTCGAGATTTTTGTTATTCCAATGGATGGTAACCTTGTCATTATGGAAGGTAGTCTGTTGTCGATATTTTTTTTACTCCAATGGATTGTATCCTTGTCATTATGGAAGGTAGTCTGTTGTCGAGATTTTTGTTACTCCAAGGGATGGTAGCCTTGTCTTTATGGAAGGTAGTCTTTATCAATATTTTTGTTACTCCAATGGATGGTAGCCTTGTCTTTATGGAAGGTAGTTTGTTATCGATATTTTTGTTACTCCAATGGATGTAAGCCTTGTCATTATGGAAGGTAGTCTGTTGTCGAGATTTTTGTTACTCCAATGGATGGTAGCCTTGTCATTATGGAACGTGGTCTAATGTCGAGATTTTTGTTATTCGATTGGATTATAGCCTTGTCATTATGGATGGTTGTCATTTGTCGAGATTTTTGTTACTCTCATAGATGGTAGCATTGTCATTATGGAAGGTAGTCTATTTTTGATATTTTTGTTACTCCCATGGATGGTAGCCTTGTCATTATGGAATGTGGTCTACTATCGAGATTTTTGTTACTCCAATGGATGGTAGCCTCGTCATTATGGAAGTTAATCAGTTGTCGTTATTTTTGTTACTCCAATGGATGGTAGCCATGTCACTATCGAAAGTAGTCTGTTGTAGATATTTTTGATACTCCAATGGATGGTAGCCTTGTCATTATGGAAGGTAGTATATTATCGATATTTTTGTTACTCCAATGGATGGTAGCCTTGTCATTATGGAAGGTAGTATGTTGTCGAGATTTTTGTTACTCCAATGGATGGTAGCCTTGTCATTATGGAACATTGTCTATTGTCGAGATTTTTGTTATTCCATTGGTTGGTAGCCTTGTCATTATGCAAGGTAGTCTGTTGTCGAGATTTTTGTGACTCCAATGGATGGTAGCCTTTTCATTATGGAAGGTAGTCTTTTGTTGAGATTTTTGTTACTCCAATGGATGGTAGCCTTGTCATTATGGAAGGTAGTTTGTTGTCGATATTTTTTTTACTCCAAGGGATGTTAGCCTTGTCTTTATGGAAGGTAGTCTATTGTCGAGATTTTTGTTACTACAATGGATGGTAGCCTTGTCTTTATGGAAGGTAGTCTGTTGTCGATATTTTTATTACTCCAATGGATGGTAGCCTTGGCATTATGGAAGGTAATATGTCGTCGTAATTTTTGTTACTCCAATGGACGGTAGCCATGTCATTATCGAAGGTAGTCTCTTGTCGAGATTTTTTTTATTCCAATGGATTGTATCTTAGTCATTATGGAAGGTAGGCTGTTTTAGATATTTTTTTTACTCCAAGGGATAGTAGCCTTGTCTTTATGAAAGGTAGTCTGTTGTGGATATTTTTGTTACTCCAATGGATGGTAGCCATGTCATTATCGAAGGTAGTCTGTTGTAGAGATTTTTGTTACTTCAATGGATGGTAGCCTTGTCATTATGGAAGGTAGTTTGTTCTCAAGATTTTTGTTACTCTAATGGATGGTAGCCTTGTATTTATGGAACGTTGTCTATTGTCGATATTTTTGTTATTCCATTGGATGTTAGCCTTGTCATTATTCAAGGTATTCTGTTGTCGAGATTTTTGTTACTCCAATGGATGGTAGCCTTTTCATTAAGGAAGGTAGTCTGTTGTCGTGATTTTTGTTACTCCAATGGATGGTAGCCTTATCACTATGAAAGGTAATATGTTGTCGATATTTTTGTTACTCTAATGGATGGTAGCCTTGTCATTATCGAAGGTTGTCTATTGTAGAGATTTTTGTTACTCCAATGGATGGTAGCGTTGTCATTATAGAAGGTAGTATGTTGTTGATATTTTTGATACTCCAATGGATGGTAGCCTTGCCATTAAGGAAGGTAGTCTATCATTGAGATTTCTATTACTCCGATGGATGGTAGCCTTGTCATTATGGAAGGTATTCTATTGTTCAGAATTTTGTTACTCCAATGGATGGTAGCCTAGTCATTATGAAAGGTAGTGTGTTGTCGAGATTTTTATTATTCCATTGGATGCTAGCCTTGTCATTATGGAAGGTAGTCTTTATAAATATTTTTGTTACTCCAATGGATGGTAGCCTTGTCTTTATGGAAGGTAGTTTGTTGTCGATATTTTTTATTACTCCAATGGATGGTAGCCTTGTCATTATGGAAGGTAGTCTGTTGTCGAGATTTTTGTTACTCCAATGGATGGTAGCCTTGTCATTATGAAATGTGGTCTATTGTCGAGATTTTTTTTATTCGATTGGATTGTAGCCTTGTCATTATGGAAGGTTGTCATTTGTCGAGATTTTTGTTACTCTCATGGATGGTAGTGTTGTCATTATGGAAGGTAGTTTGTTGTCGACATCTTTGTTCCTCAATGGATGGTAGCCTTGTCATTATGGAAGGTAATCAGTTGTCGTTATTTTTGTTACTCCAATGGATAGTAGCCATGTCATTATCGAAGATAGTTTGTTGTAGAGATTTTTGTTACTCCAACGGATGGTAGCCTTGTCCTTATAAAAGGTAGTCTATTGTCGATATTTTTGTTTACTCCAATGCATGGTAGCCTTGTATTTATGGAAGGTAATGTGTTGGCAATATTATTGGTACTCTAATGGATGGTAGCCTTATCATTATGGAAGGTAGTCTGTTGTCGAGATCTTTGTTACCCAATGGATGGTAGCCTTGTCATTATGGAAGGCAGTCTATTGTAGATATTTTTGTTACTCCAATGGATTGTAGCCTTGTAATTATGGAAGGTAGTCTGTTGTCGAGATTCTTGTTATTCCATTGGATGGTAGCCTTGTCATTATGGAAGGTAGTCTATTGTCGAGATTTTTGTTATTCCAATGGATGGTAACCATGTCATTATGGAAGGTAGTCTGTTGTCGATATTTTTTTACTCCAATGGATTGTATCCTTGTCATTATGGAAGGTAGTCTGTTGTCGAGATTTTTTTTACTCCAAGGGATGGTAGCCTTGTCTTTATGGAAGGTAGTCTTTATCAATATTTTTGTTACTCCAATGGATGGTAGCCTTGTCTTTATGGAAGGTAGTTTGTTGTCGATATTTTTGTTACTCCAATAGATGGTTGCCTTGTCATTGTGGAAGGTAGTCTGTTGTCGAGATTTTTGTTACTCCAATGGATGGTAGCCTTGTCATTATGGAATGTGGTCTATTGTCGAGATTTTTGTTATTCGATTGGATTATAGCCTTGTCATTATGGAAGGTTGTCATTTGTCGAGATTTTTGTTACTCTCATGGATGGCAGCGTTGTCATTATGGAAGGTAGTTTGTTGTTGATATCTTTGTTCCTCAATGGATGGTAGCCTTGTCATTATGGAAGGTAGTCTATTATCGTTATTTTTGTTACTCCAATGGATGGTAGCCTTGTCATTATGGAATATGGTCTATTGTCGAGATCTTTGTTACTCTAATGGATGGTAGCCTTGTCATTATGGAAGGTAATCAATTGTCGTTATTTTGGTTACTCCAATGGATGGTAGCCATGTCGTTGTCGAAGCTAGTCTGTTGTAGAGATTTTTGTTACTCCAATGGATGGTAGCCTTGTCATTATGGAACGTTGTCTATTGTCCAGATTTTTGTTATTCCATTGGATGTTAGCCTTGTCATTATTCAAGGTAGTCTGTTGTCGAGATTTTTGTTACTCCATTGGATGGTAGCCTTTTCATTATGGAAGGTAGTTTGTTGTCGTAATTTTTGTTACTCCAATGGATTGTAGCCTTGTCATTATGAAAGGTAATCTGTTGTCGATATTTTTGTTACTCCAATGGATGGTAGCCTTGTCATTATCGAAGGTTGTCTATTGTAGAGATTTTTGTTATTCCAATGGATGGTAGCGTTGTCATTATGGAAGGTGGTATGTTGTCGATATTTTTGTTACTCTAATGGATGGTAGCCTTGCCATTATGGAAGGTAGTCTATCATTGAGATTTCTATTACTGCGATGGATGGTAGCCTTGTCATTATTTAAGGTATTCTATTGTTCAGAATTTTGTTACTCCAATGGATGGTAGCCTTGTCATTATGAAAGGTAGTCTGTTGTCGAGATTTTTATTATTCCATTGGATGCTAGCCTTGTCATTATGGAAGGTAGTCTGTTGTCGATATTTTTGTTATTCCAATGGATGGTAACCTTGTCATTATGGAAGGTAGTTTGTTGTCGAGATTTTTTTACTCTAATGGATTGTAGCCTTGTCATTATGGAAGGTAGTGTGTTTTCGATATTTTTTTTACTCCAAGGGATGGTAGCCTTGTCTTTATGGAAGGTAGTCTATTTTCGATATTTTTGTTACTACAATGGATGGTAGCCTTGTCTTTATGGAAGGTAGTCTGTTGTCGATATTTTTGTTACTCCAATGATTGGTAGCCTTGTTATTATGGAAGGTAATATGTCGTCGTAATTTTTGTTACTCCAATGGACGGTAGCCATGTCATTATCGAAGGTAGTCTGTTGTCGAGATTTTTTTCATCCCAATGGATTGTATCCTTGTCATTATGGAAGGTAGGTTGTTGTCGATATATTTGTTACTCCAAGGGATAGTAGCCTTGTCTTTATGAAAGGTAGTCTGTTGTGGATATTTTTGTTACTCCAATGGATGGTAGCCTTGTATTTATGGAAGGTAGTGTGTTGTCGATATTTTTGTTACTCCAATGGATGGTAGCCTTATCATTATGGAAGGTAGTCTGTTGTCGAGATCTTTGTTACCCAATGGATGGTAGCCTTGTCATTATGGAAGGTAGTCTATTGTAGATATTTTTGTTACTCCAATGGATGGTAGCCTTGTAATTATGGAAGGTAGTCTATTGTCGAGATTGTTGTTATTCCATTGGATGGTAGCCTTGTCATTATGGAAGGTAGTCTATTGTCGAGATTTTTGTTATTCCAATGGATGGTAACCTTGTCATTATGGAAGGTAGTCTGTTGTCGATATTTTTTTTACTCCAATGGATTGTATCCTTGTCATTATGAAAGGTAGTATGTTGTCGAGATTTTTGTTACTCCAAGGGATGGTAGCCTTGTCTTTATGGAAGGTAGTCTTTATCAATATTTTTGTTACTCCAATGGATGGTAGCCTTGTCTTTATGAAGAGTAGTTTGTTGTCGATATTTTTTATTACTCCAATGGATGGTAGCCTTGTCATTATGGAAGGTAGTCTGTTGTCGAGATTTTTGTTACTCCAATGGATGGTAGCCTTGTCATTATGAAATGTGGTCTATTGTCGAGATTTTTGTTATTCGATTGGATTGTAGCCTTGTCATTATGGAAGGTTGTCATTTGTCGAGATTTTTGTTACTCTCATGGATGGTAGTGTTGTCATTATGGAAGGTAGTTTGTTGTCGACATCTTTGTTCCTCAATGGATGGTAGCCTTGTCATTATGGAAGGTAATCAGTTGTCGTTATTTTTGTTACTCCAATGGATAGTAGCCATGTCATTATCGAAGATAGTTTGTTGTAGAGATTTTTGTTACTTCAACGGATGGTAGCCTTGTCCTTATGAAAGGTAGTCTATTGTCGATATTTTTGTTTACTCCAATGGATGGTAGCCTTGTATTTATGGAAGGTAATGTGTTGTCAATATTATTGGTACTCCAATGGATGGTAGCCTTATCATTATGGAAGGTAGTCTGTTGTCGAGATCTTTGTTACCCAATGGATGGTAGCCTTGTCATTATGGAAGGCAGTCTATTGTAGATATTTCTGTTACTCCAATGGATTGTAGCCTTGTAATTATCGAAGGGAGTCTGTTGTCGAGATTCTTGTTATTCCATTGGATGGTAGCCTTGTCATTATGGAAGGTAGTCTATTGTCGAGATTTTTGTTATTCCAATGGATGGTAACCATGTCATTATGGAAGGTAGTCTGTTGTCGATATTTGTTTTACTCCAATGGATTGTATCCTTGTCATTATGGAAGGTAGTCTGTTGTCGAGATTTTATTTACTCCAAGGGATGGTAGACTTATCTTTATGGAAGGTAGTTTGTTGTCGATATTTTTGTTACTCCAATAGATGGTTGCCTTGTCATTGTGGAAGGTAGTCTGTTGTCGAGATTTTTGTTACTCCAATGGATGGTAGCCTTGTCATTATGGAATGTGGTCTATTGTCGAGATTTTTGTTATTCGATTGGATTATAGCCTTGTCATTATGGAAGGTTGTCATTTGTCGAGATTTTTGTTACTCTCATGGATGGCAGCGTTGTCATTATGGAAGGTAGTTTGTTGTTGATATCTTTGTTCCTCAATGGATGGTAGCCTTGTCATTATGGAAGGTAGTCTATTATCGTTATTTTTGTTACTCCAATGGATGGTAGCCTTGTCATTATGGAATATGGTCTATTGTCGAGATCTTTGTTACTCTAATGGATGGTAGCCTTGTCATTATGGAAGGTAATCAATTGTCGTTATTTTGGTTACTCCAATGGATGGTAGCCATGTCGTTGTCGAAGCTAGTCTGTTGTAGAGATTTTTGTTACTCCAATGGATGGTAGCCTTGTCATTATGGAACGTTGTCTATTGTCCAGATTTTTGTTATTCCATTGGATGTTAGCCTTGTCATTATTCAAGGTAGTCTGTTGTCGAGATTTTTGTTACTCCATTGGATGGTAGCCTTTTCATTATGGAAGGTAGTTTGTTGTCGTAATTTTTGTTACTCCAATGGATTGTAGCCTTGTCATTATGAAAGGTAATCTGTTGTCGATATTTTTGTTACTCCAATGGATGGTAGCCTTGTCATTATCGAAGGTTGTCTATTGTAGAGATTTTTGTTATTCCAATGGATGGTAGCGTTGTCATTATGGAAGGTGGTATGTTGTCGATATTTTTGTTACTCTAATGGATGGTAGCCTTGCCATTATGGAAGGTAGTCTATCATTGAGATTTCTATTACTGCGATGGATGGTAGCCTTGTCATTATTTAAGGTATTCTATTGTTCAGAATTTTGTTACTCCAATGGATGGTAGCCTTGTCATTATGAAAGGTAGTCTGTTGTCGAGATTTTTATTATTCCATTGGATGCTAGCCTTGTCATTATGGAAGGTAGTCTGTTGTCGATATTTTTGTTATTCCAATGGATGGTAACCTTGTCATTATGGAAGGTAGTTTGTTGTCGAGATTTTTTTACTCTAATGGATTGTAGCCTTGTCATTATGGAAGGTAGTGTGTTTTCGATATTTTTTTTACTCCAAGGGATGGTAGCCTTGTCTTTATGGAAGGTAGTCTATTTTCGATATTTTTGTTACTACAATGGATGGTAGCCTTGTCTTTATGGAAGGTAGTCTGTTGTCGATATTTTTGTTACTCCAATGATTGGTAGCCTTGTTATTATGGAAGGTAATATGTCGTCGTAATTTTTGTTACTCCAATGGACGGTAGCCATGTCATTATCGAAGGTAGTCTGTTGTCGAGATTTTTTTCATCCCAATGGATTGTATCCTTGTCATTATGGAAGGTAGGTTGTTGTCGATATATTTGTTACTCCAAGGGATAGTAGCCTTGTCTTTATGAAAGGTAGTCTGTTGTGGATATTTTTGTTACTCCAATGGATGGTAGCCTTGTATTTATGGAAGGTAGTGTGTTGTCGATATTTTTGTTACTCCAATGGATGGTAGCCTTATCATTATGGAAGGTAGTCTGTTGTCGAGATCTTTGTTACCCAATGGATGGTAGCCTTGTCATTATGGAAGGTAGTCTATTGTAGATATTTTTGTTACTCCAATGGATGGTAGCCTTGTAATTATGGAAGGTAGTCTATTGTCGAGATTGTTGTTATTCCATTGGATGGTAGCCTTGTCATTATGGAAGGTAGTCTATTGTCGAGATTTTTGTTATTCCAATGGATGGTAACCTTGTCATTATGGAAGGTAGTCTGTTGTCGATATTTTTTTTACTCCAATGGATTGTATCCTTGTCATTATGAAAGGTAGTATGTTGTCGAGATTTTTGTTACTCCAAGGGATGGTAGCCTTGTCTTTATGGAAGGTAGTCTTTATCAATATTTTTGTTACTCCAATGGATGGTAGCCTTGTCTTTATGAAGAGTAGTTTGTTGTCGATATTTTTTATTACTCCAATGGATGGTAGCCTTGTCATTATGGAAGGTAGTCTGTTGTCGAGATTTTTGTTACTCCAATGGATGGTAGCCTTGTCATTATGAAATGTGGTCTATTGTCGAGATTTTTGTTATTCGATTGGATTGTAGCCTTGTCATTATGGAAGGTTGTCATTTGTCGAGATTTTTGTTACTCTCATGGATGGTAGTGTTGTCATTATGGAAGGTAGTTTGTTGTCGACATCTTTGTTCCTCAATGGATGGTAGCCTTGTCATTATGGAAGGTAATCAGTTGTCGTTATTTTTGTTACTCCAATGGATAGTAGCCATGTCATTATCGAAGATAGTTTGTTGTAGAGATTTTTGTTACTTCAACGGATGGTAGCCTTGTCCTTATGAAAGGTAGTCTATTGTCGATATTTTTGTTTACTCCAATGGATGGTAGCCTTGTATTTATGGAAGGTAATGTGTTGTCAATATTATTGGTACTCCAATGGATGGTAGCCTTATCATTATGGAAGGTAGTCTGTTGTCGAGATCTTTGTTACCCAATGGATGGTAGCCTTGTCATTATGGAAGGCAGTCTATTGTAGATATTTCTGTTACTCCAATGGATTGTAGCCTTGTAATTATCGAAGGGAGTCTGTTGTCGAGATTCTTGTTATTCCATTGGATGGTAGCCTTGTCATTATGGAAGGTAGTCTATTGTCGAGATTTTTGTTATTCCAATGGATGGTAACCATGTCATTATGGAAGGTAGTCTGTTGTCGATATTTGTTTTACTCCAATGGATTGTATCCTTGTCATTATGGAAGGTAGTCTGTTGTCGAGATTTTATTTACTCCAAGGGATGGTAGACTTGTCTTTATGGAAGGTAGTCTTTATCAAAAATTTTGTTACTCCAATGGATGGTAGCCTTGTCTTTATGGAAGGTAGTTTGTTGTCGATATTTTTGTTACTCCAATGGATGGTTGCCTTGTCATTGTGGAAGGTAGTCTGTTGTCGATATTTTTGTTACTCCAATGGATGGTAGCCTTGTCATTATGGAATGTGGTCTATTGTCGAGATTTTTGTTATTCGATTGGATTATAGCCTTGTCATTATGGAAGGTTGTCATTTGTCAAGATTTTTGTTACTCTCATGGATGGCAGCGTTGTCATTATGGAAGGTAGTTTGTTGTTGATATCTTTGTTCCTCAATGGATGGTAGCCTTGTCATTATGGAAGGTAGTCTATTATCGTTATTTTTGTTACTCCAATGGATGATAGCCTTGTCATTATGGAATATGGTCTATTGTCGAGATCTTTGTTACTCTAATGGATGGTAGCCTTCTCATTATGGAAGGTAATCAATTGTTGTTATTTTGGTTACTCCAATGGATGGTAGCCATGTCATTGTCGAAGCTAGTCTGTTGTAGAGATTTTTGTTACTCCAATGGATGGTAGCCTTGTCATTATGGAACGTTGTCTATTGTCCAGATTTTTGTTATTCCATTGGATGTTAGCCTTGTCATTATTCAAGGTAGTCTGTTGTCGAGATTTTTGTTACTCCAATGGATGGTAGCCTTTTCATTATGGAAGGTAGTCTGTTGTCGTAATTTTTGTTACTCCAATGGATTGTAGCCTTGTCATTATGAAAGGTAATCTGTTGTCGATATTTTTGTTACTCCAATGGATGGTAGCCTTGTCATTATCGAAGGTTGTCTATTGTAGAGATTTTTGTTATTCCAATGGATGGTAGCGTTGTCATTATGGAAGGTAGTATGTTGTTGATATTTTTGTTACTCTAATGGATGGTAGCCTTGCCATTATGGAAGGTAGTCTATCATTGAGATTTCTATTACTCCGATGGATGGTAGCCTTGTCATTATGGAAGGTATTCTATTGTTCAGAATTTTGTTACTACAATGGATGGTAGCCTTGTCATTATGAAAGGTAGTCTGTTGTCGAGATTTTTATTATTCCATTGGATGCTAGCCTTGTCATTATGGAAGGTAGTCTGATGTCGATATTTTTGTTATTCCAATGGATGGTAACCTTGTCATTATGGAAGGTAGTTTGTTGTCGAGATTTTTTTACTCTAATGGATTGTAGCCTTGTCTTTATTGAATGTAGTCTGTTGTCGATATTTTTGTTACTCCAAGGGATGGTAGCCTTTTCTTTATGGAAGATAGTCTATTGTCAATATTTTTGTTACTATAATGGATGGTAGCCTTGTATTTATGGAAGGTAGTCTATTGTCGATATTTTTGTTACTCCAATGGATGGTAGCCTTGTCATTATGGAAGGTAATATGTCGTCGTAATTTTTGTTACTCCAATGGACGGTAGCCATGTCATTATCGAAGCTAGTCTGTTGTCGAGATTTTTGTTACTCCAATGGATGGTAGCCTTGTCATTATGGAAGGTAGTCTGTTGTCGAGATTTTTGTTACTCCAATGGATGGTAGCCTTGTCATTATGAAAGGTAATCTGTTGTCGAAATTTTTGTTACTCCAATGGATGGTAGCCTTGTCATTATCGAAGGTTGTCTATTGTAGAGATTTTTTTTACTCCAATGGATGGTAGCCTTGTCATTATGGAAGGTATTCTGTTGTCGATATTTTTGTTACTCCAATGGATGGTACCCTTGCCATTATGGAAGGTAGTCTATCATTGAGATTTCTGTTACTCCGATGGATGGTAGCCTTGTCATTTTGCAAGGTATTCTATTGTTCAGATTTTTGTTACTCCAATGGATGGTAGCCTTGTCATTATGAAAGGTAGTCTATTGTCGAGATTTTTGTTATTCCATTGGATGCTAGCCATGTCATTATGGAAGGTAGTCTGTTGTCGATATTTTTGTTATTCCAATGGATGGTAACCTTGTCATTATGGAAGGTAGTTTGTTGTCGAGATTTTTTTACTCTAATGGATTGTAGCCTTCTCATTATGGAAGGTAGTGTGTTTTCGATATTTTTTTTACTCCAAGGGATGGTAGCCTTGTCTTTATGGAAGGTAGTCTATTTTCGATATTTTTGTTACTACAATGGATGGTAGCCTTGTCTTTATGGAAGGTAGTCTGTTGTCGATATTTTTGTTACTCCAATGATTGGTAGCCTTGTTATTATGGAAGGTAATATGTCGTCGTAATATTTGTTACTCCAATGGACGGTAGCCATGTCATTATCGAAGGTAGTCTGTTGTCGAGAGTTTTTTCATCCCAATGGATTGTATCCTTGTCATTATGGAAGGTAGGTTGTTGTCGATATATTTGTTACTCCAAGGGATAGTAGCCTTGTCTTTATGAAAGGTAGTCTGTTGTGGATATTTTTGTTACTCCAATGGATGGTAGCCTTGTATTTATGGAAGGTAGTGTGTTGTCGATATTTTTGTTACTCCAATGGATGGTAGCCTTATCATTATGGAAGGTAGTCTGTTGTCGAGATCTTTGTTACCCAATGGATGGTAGCCTTGTCATTATGGAAGGTAGTCTATTGTAGATATTTTTGTTACTCCAATGGATGGTAGCCTTGTAATTATGGAAGGTAGTCTATTGTCGAGATTGTTGTTATTCCATTGGATGGTAGCCTTGTCATTATGGAAGGTAGTCTATTGTCGAGATTTTTGTTATTCCAATGGATGGTAACCTTGTCATTATGGAAGGTAGTCTGTTATCGATATTTTTTTTACTCCAATGGATTGTATCCTTGTCATTATGAAAGGTAGTGTGTTGTCGAGATTTTTGTTACTCCAAGGGATGGTAGCATTGTCTTTATGGAAGGTAGTCTTTATCAATATTTTTGTTACTCCAATGGATGGTAGCCTTGTCTTTATGGAAGGTAGTTTGTTGTCGATATTTTTTATTACTCCAATGGATGGTAGCCTTGTCATTATGGAAGGTAGTCTGTTGTCGAGATTTTTGTTACTCCAATGGATGGTAGCCTTGTCATTATGAAATGTGGTCTATTGTCGAGATTTTTGTTATTCGATTGGATTGTAACCTTGTCATTATGGAAGGTTGTCATTTGTCGAGATTTTTGTTACTCTCATGGATGGTAGTGTTGTCATTATGGAAAGTAGTTTGTTGTCGATATCTTTGTTCCTCAATGGATGTTAGCCTTGTCATTATGGAAGGTAATCAGTTGTCGTTATTTTTGTTACTCCAATGGATAGTAGCCATGTCATTATCGAAGATAGTTTGTTGTAGAGATTTTTGTTACTCCAACGGATGGTAGCCTTGTCCTTATGAAAGGTAGTCTATTGTCGATATTTTTGTTTACTCCAATGGATGGTAGCCTTGTATTTATGGAAGGTAATGTGTTGTCAATATTATTGGTACTCCAATGGATGGTAGCCTTATCATTATGGAAGGTAGTCTGTTGTCGAGATCTTTGTTACCCAATGGATGGTAGCCTTGTCATTATGGAAGGCAGTCTATTGTAGATATTTTTGTTACTCCAATGGATTGTAGCCTAGTAATTATGGAAGGTAGTCTATTGTCGAGATTTTTGTTATTCCAATGGATGGTAACCATGTCATTATGGAAGGTAGTCTGTTGTCGATATTTTTTTTACTCCAATGGATTGTATCCTTGTCATTATGGAAGGTAGTCTGTTGTCGAGATTTTTTTTACTCCAAGGGATGGTAGCCTTGTCTTTATGGAAGGTAGTCTTTATCAATATTTTTGTTACTCCAATGTATGGTAGCCTTGTCTTTATGGAAGGTAGTTTGTTGTCGATATTTTTGTTACTCCAATGGATGGTAGCCTTGTCATTGTCGAAGGTAGTCTTTTGTCGAGATTTTTGTTACTCCAATGGATGGTAGCCTTGTCATTATGGAATGTGGTCTATTGTCGAGATTTTTGTTAGTCGATTGGATTATAGCCTTGTCATTATGGAAGGTTGTCATTTGTCGAGATTTTTGTTACTCTCATGGATGGTAGCGTTGTCATTATTGAAGCTAGTTTGTTGTTGATATCTTTGTTCCTCGATGGATGGTAGCCTTGTCATTATGGAAGGTAGTCTATTGTCGTTATTTTTGTTACTCCAATGGATGGTAGCCTTGTCATTATGGAATATGGTCTATTGTCGAGATCTTTGTTACTCTAATGGATGGTAGCCTTGTCATTATATAATGTAATCAGTTGTCGTTATTTTTGTTACTCCAATGGATGGTAGCCATGTCATTATCGAAGCTAGTCTGTTGTAGAGATTTTTGTTACTCCAATGGATGGTAGCCTTGTCATTATGGAAGGCAGTCTGTTGTCATTATTTTTGTTACTCCAATGGATGGTAGCCATGTCATTATCGAAGGTAGTCTGTTGTAGAGATTTTTGTTACTCCAATGGATGGTAGCCTTGTCATTATGAAAGGTAGTCTGTTGTCGAGATTTTTATTATTCCATTGGATGCTAGCCTTGTCATTATGGAAGGTAGTCTGTTGTCGATATTTTTGTTATTCCAATAGATGGTAACCTTGTCATTATGGAAGGTAGTTTGTTGTCGAGATTTTTTTACTCTAATGGATTGTAGCCTTGTCATTATTGAATGTAGTCTGTTGTCGATATTTTTGTTACTCCAAGGGATGGGAGCCTTGTCTTTATGGAAGATAGTCTATTGTCGATATTTTTGTTACTATAATGGATGGTAGCCTTGTCTTTATGGAAGGTAGTCTATTGTCGATATTTTTGTTACTCCAATGGAAGGTAGCCTTGTCATTATGGATGGTAATATGTCGTCGTAATTTTTGTTACTCCAATGGACGGTAGCCATGTGATTATCGAAGCTAGTCTGTTGTCGATATTTTTGTTACTCCAATGGATGGTAGCCTTGTCATTATGGAAGGTATTCTGTTGTCGAGATTTTTGTTACTCCAATGGATGGTTGCCTTGTCATTATGAAAGGTAATTTGTTGTCGATATTTTTGTTACTCCAATGGATGGTAGCCTTGTCATTATCGAAGGTTGTCTATTGTAGAGATTTTTTTTACTCCAATGGATGGTAGCCTTGTCATTATGGAAGGTATTCTATTGTCGATATTTTTGTTACTCCAATGGATGGTACCCTTGCCATTATGAAAGGTATTCTATCATTGAGATTTCTGTTACTCCGATGGATGGTAGCCTTGTCATTTTGCAAGGTATTCTATTGTTCAGATTTTTGTTACTCCAATGCATGGTAGCCTTGTCATTATGAAAGGTAGTCTATTGTCTAGATTTTTGTTATTCCATTGGATGCTAGCCATGTCATTATGGAAGGTAGTCTGTTGTCGATATTTTTGTTATTCCAATGTATGGTAACCTTGTCATTATGGAAGGTAGTTTGTTTTCGAGATTTTTTTACTCTAATGGATTGTAGCCTTGTCATTATGCAAGGTAGTGTGTTTTTGATATTTTTTTTACTCCAAGGGATGGTAGCCTTGTCTTTATGGAAGGTAGTCTATTTTCGACATTTTTGTTACTACAATTGATGGTAGCCTTGTCTTTATGGAAGGTAGTCTATTGTCGATATTTTTGTTACTCCAATGATTGGTAGCCTTGTCATTATGGAAGGTAATATGTCGTCGTAATTTTTGTTACTCCAATGGACGGTAGCCATGTCATTTTCGAAGGTAGTCTGTTGTCAAGATTTTTTTTATCCCAATGGATTGTATCCTTGTCATTATGGAATGTAGGCTGTTGTCGATATATTTGTTACTCCAAGGGATAATAGCCTTGTCTTTATGAAAGGTAGTCTGTTATGGATATTTTTGTTACTCCAATGGATGGTAGCCTTGTATTTATGGAAGGTAGTGTGTTGTCGATATTTTTGTTACTCCAATGGATGGTAGCCTTATCATTATGGAAGGTAGTCTGTTGTCGAGATCTTTTTTACCCAATGGATGGTAGCCTTGTCATTATGGAAGGTAGTCTATTGTAGATATTTTAGTTACTCCAATGGATGGTAGCCTTGTAATTATGGAAGGTAGTCTATTGTCGAGATTGTTGTTATTCCATTGGATGGTAGCCTTGTCATTATGGAAGGTAGTCTATTGTCGAGATTTTTCTTATTCCAATGGATGGTAACCTTGTCATTATGGAAGGTAGTCTGTTGTCGATATTTTTTTTACTCCAATGGATTGTATCCTTGTCATTATGAAAGGTAGTGTGTTGTCGAGATTTTTGTTACTCCAAGGGATGGTAGCCTTGTCTTTATGGAAGGTAGTCTTTATCAATATTTTTGTTACTCCAATGGATGGTAGCCTTGTCTTTATGGAAGGTAGTTTGTTGTCGATATTTTTTATTACTCCAATGGATGGTAGCCTTGTCATTATGGAAGGTAGTCTGTTGTCGAGATTTTTGTTACTCCAATGGATGGTAGCCTTGTCATTATGAAATGTGGTCTATTGTCGAGATTTTTGTTATTCGATTGGATTGTAGCCTTGTCATTATGGAAGGTTGTCATTTGTCGAGATTTTTGTTACTCTAATGGATGGTAGTTTTGTCATTATGGAAGGTAGTTTGTTGTCGATATCTTTGTTCCTCAATGGATGGTAGCCTAGTCATTATGGAAGGTAATCAATTGTCGTTATTTTTGTTACTCCAATGGATAGTAGCCATGTCATTATCGAAGATAGTTTGTTGTAGAGATTTTTGTTACTCCAACGGATGGTAGCCTTGTCCTTATGAAAGGTAGTCTATTGTCGATATTTTTGTTACTCCAATGGATGGTAGCCTTGTCATTATGGAATGTGGTCTATTGTCGAGATCTTTGTTACTCCAATGGATGGTAGCCTTGTCATTATGGAAGGTAATCAGTTGTCGTTATTTTTGTTACTCCAATGGATGGTAGCCATATCATTATCGAAGGTAGTCTCTTGTAGAGATTTTTGTTACTCCAATGGATGGTAGCCTTGTCATTATGGAAGGTAGTCTGTTGTCGATTTTTTTGTTACTCCAATGGATGGTAGCCATGTCATTATCGAAGGTAGTCTGTTGTAGAGATTTTTGTTACTCCAATGGGTGGTAGCCTTGTCATTATAGAAGGTAGTTTGTTGTCGAGATTTTTGTTACTCTAATGGATGGTAGCCTTGTTATTATGGAACATGGTTTGTTGTCGATATTTTTGTTATTCGATTGGATTGTAGCCTTGTCATTATAAAAGGTTGTTATTTTTCGAGATTTTTGTTACTCTCTTGGATGGTAGCGTTGTCATTACGGAAGGTAGTTTGTTGTCGATATCTTTGTTCCTCAATGGATGGTAGCCTTGTCATTATGGAAGGTAGTCTATTGTCGATATTTTTGTTACTCCAATGGATTGTAGCCTTGTCATTATGGAATGTGGTCTATTGTCGAGATTTTTGTTACTCCAATGGATGATAGCCTCGTCATTATGGAAGGTAATCATTTGTCGATATTTTTGTTACTCCAATGGATGGTAGCCATGTCATTATCGAAGGTAGTCTGTTGTAGATATTTTTGTTACTCCAATGGATGGTAGCCTTGTCATTATGGAAGGTAGTACGTTATCGATATTTTTGTTACTCCAATGGATGGTAGCCTTGTCATTATGGAAGGTAGTTTGTTGTCGAGATTTTTGTTACTCCAATGGATGGTAGCCTTGTCATTATGGAACATTGTCTATTGTCGATATTTTTGTTATTCCATTGGATGGTAGCCTTGTCATTATGGAAGGTTGTCATTTGTCGAGATTTTTGTTACTCTCATGGATGGTAGTGTTGTCATTTTGGAAGGTAGTTTGTTGTCGATATCTTTGTTCCTCAATGGATGGTAGCCTTGTCATTATGGAAGGTAGTCTATTGTCGATATTTTTGTTACTCCAATGGATGGTAGCCTTGTCATTATGGAATATGGTCTATTGTCGAGATTTTTGTTACTCCAATGGATGGTAGCCTCGTCATTATGGAAGGTAATCAGTTGTCGATATTATTGTTACTCCAATGGATGGTAGCCATGTCATTATCAAAGGTAGTCTGTTGTAGATATTTTTGTTACTCCAATGGATGGTAGCCTTGTCATTATGGAAGGTAGTACGTTATCGATATTTTTGTTACTCCAATGGATGGTAGCCTTGTCATTATGGACGGTAGTTTGTTGTCGAGATTTTTGTTACTCCAATGGATGGTAGCCTTGTCATTATGGAACATGGTCTAATGTCGAGATTTTTGTTATTCGATTGGATTATAGCCTTATCATTATGGAAGGTTGTCATTTGTCGAGATTTTTGTTACTCTCGCAGATGGTAGCGTTGTCATTATGGAAGGTAGTTTGTTGTCGATATCTTTGTTCCTCAATGGATGGTAGACTTGTCATTATGGAAGGTAGTCTATTGTCGATATTTTTGTTACTCCAATGGATGGTAGCCTTGTCATTATGGAATGTGGTCTATTGTCGAGATCTTTGTTACTCCAATGGATGGTAGCCTTGTCATTATGGAAGGTAATCAGTTGTCGTTATTTTTGTTACTCCAATGGATGGTAGCCATGTCATTATCGAAGGTAGTGTGTTGTAGAGATTTTTTTTACTCAAATGGATGGTAGCCTTGTCATTATGGAAGGTAGTCTATTGTCGATATTTTTGTTACTCCAATGGATGGTAGCCATGTCATTATCGAAGGTAGTCTGTTGTAGAGATTTTTGTTACTCCAATGGATGGTAGCCTTGTCATTATGGAAGGTAGTTTGTTGTCGAGATTTTTGTTACTCTAATGGATGATAGCCTTGTCATTATGGAACATGGTTTGTTGTCGATATTTTTGTTATTCGATTGGATTGTAGCCTTGTCATTATGGAAGCTTCTTATTTGTCGAGATTTTTGTTACTCTCTTGGATGGTAGCGTTGTCATTATGGAAGGTAGTTTGTTGTCGATATCTTTGTTCCTCAATGGATGGTAGCCTTGTCATTATGGAAGGTAGTCTATTGTCGCTATTTTTGTTACTCCAATGGATGGTAGCCTTGTCATTATGGAATGTGGTCTATTGTCGAGATTTTTGTTACTCCAATGGATGGTAGCCTCTTCATTATGGAACGTAATCAGTTGTCGATATTTTCGTTACTCCAATGGATGGTAGCCATGTCATTATCAAAGGTAGTCTGTTGTAGATATTTTTGTTACTCCAATGGATGCTAGCCTTGTCATTATGGAAGGTAGTACGTTATCGATATTTTTGTTACTCCAATGGATGGTAGCCTTGTCATTATGGATGGTAGTCTGTTGTCGAGATTTTTGTTACTCCAATGGATGGTAGCCTTGTCATTATGGAACATTGTCTATTGTCGATATTTTTGTTATTCCAATGGATGGTAGCCTTGTCATTATGAAAGGTAGTCTGTTGTCGAGATTTTTGTTACTCCAAGGGATGGTAGCCTTGTCTTTATGGAAGGTAGTCTTTATCAATATTTTTGTTACTCCAATGGATGGTAGACTTGTCTTTAATGAAGGTAGTTTGTTGTCGATATTTTTGTTACTCCAATGGATGGTAGCCTTGTCATTATGGAAGGTAGTCTATTGTCGAGATTTTTGTTACTCCAATGGATGGTAGCCTTGTCATTATGGAACATGGTCTATTGTCCAGATTTTTGTTATTCGATTGGATTGTAGCCTTGTCATTATGGAAGGTTATCATTTGTCGAGATTTTTGTTACTCTCATGGATGGTAGAGTTGTCATTATGGAGGGTAGTTTGTTGTCGATATCTTTGTTCCTCAATGGATGGTAGCCTTGTCATAATGGAAGGTAGTCTTTTGTTGATATTTTTGTTACTCCAATGGATAATAGCCTTGTCATTATGGAATGTGGTCTATTGTCGAGATTTTTGTTACTCCAATGGATGGTAGCCTTGTCATTATGGAAGGTAATCATTTGTCGTTATTTTTGTTACTCCAATGGATGGTAGCCATGTCATTATCGAAGATAGTTTGTTGTAGAGATTTTTGTTACTCCAATGGATGGTAGCCTTGTCTTTATGAAAGGTAGTCTATTGTCGATATTTTTGTTACTCCAATGGATGGTAGCCTTGTATTTATGGAAGGTAGTGTGTTGTCAATATTATTGGTACTCCAATGGATGGTAGCCTTATCTTTATGGAAGGTAGTCTGTTACCGAGATCTTTGTTACCCAATGGATGGTAGCCTTGTCATTATGGAAGGTAGTCTATTGTAGATATTTTTGTTACTCCAATGGATTGTAGCCTTGTAATTATGTGTGGTAGTCTGTTGTCGAGATTCTTGTTATTCCATTTGATGGTAGCCTTGTCAATATGGAAAGTAGTCTATTGTCGAGATTTTTGTTATTCCAATGGATGGTAACCTTGTCATTATGGAAGGTAGTCTGTTGTCGATATTTTTTTTACTCCAATGGATTGTATCCTTGTCATTATGGAAGGTAGTCTGTTGTCGAGATTTTTGTTACTCCAAGGGATGGTAGCCTTGTCTTTATGGAAGGTAGTCTTTATCAATATTTTTATTACTCCAATGGATGGTAGCCTTGTCTTTATGGAAGGTAGTTTGTTGTCGATATTTTTGTTACTCCAATGGATGGTAGCCTTGTCATTATGGAAGGTAGTCTATTGTCGAGATTTTTGTTACTCCAATGGATGGTAGCCTAGTCATTATGGAACGTGGTCTATTGTCGAGATTTTTGTTATTCGATTGGATTATAGCCTTGTCATTATGGAAGGTTGTCATTTGTCGAGATTTTTGTTACTCTCATAGATGGTAGCATTGTCATTATGGAAGGTAGTTTGTTGTCGATATCTTTGTTCCTCAATTGATGGTAGCCTTGTCATTATGGAAGGTAGTCTATTGTCGATATTTTTGTTACTCCAATGGATGGTAGCCTTGTCATTATGGAATGTGGTCTACTGTCGAGATCTTTGTTACTCCAATGGATGGTAGCCTTGTCATTATGGAAGGTAATCCGTTGTCGTTATTTTGGTTACTCCAATGGATGGTAGCCATATCATTATCGAAGGTAGTCTGTTGTAGAGATTTTTGTTACTCCAATGGATGGTAGCCTTGTCATTATGGAAGGTAGTCTGTTGTCGATTTTTTTGTTACTCCAATGGATGGTAGCCATGTCATTATCGAAGGTAGTCTGTTGTAGAGATTTTTGTTACTCCAATGGGTGGTAGCCTTGTCATTATGGAAGGTAGTTTGTTGTCGAGATTTTTGTTACTCTAATGGATGGTAGCCTTGTCACTATGGAACATGGTTTGTTGTCGATATTTTTGTTATTCGATTGGATTGTAGCCTTGTCATTATAAAAGGTTGTTATTTGTCTAGATTTTTGTTACTCTCTTGGATGGTAGCGTTGTCATTATGGAAGGTAGTTTGTTGTCGATATCTTTGTTCCTCAATGGATGAAAGCCTTGTCATTATGGAAGGTAGTCTATTGTCGATATTTTTGTTACTCCAATGGATGGTAGCCTTGTCATTATGGAATGTGGTCTATTGTCGAGATTTTTGTTACTCCAATGGATGGTAGCCTCGTCATTATGCAAGGTAATCAGTTGTCGATATTTTTGTTACTCCAATGGATGGTAGCCATGTCATTATGGAAGGTAGTATGTTATCGATATTTTTGTTACTCCAATGGATGGTAGCCTTGTCATTATGGAAGGTAGTTTGTTGTCGAGATTTTTGTTACTCCAATGGATGGTAGCCTTGTCATTATGGAACATTGTCTATTGTCGATATTTTTGTTATTCCAATGGATGGTAGCCTTGTCATTATGAAAGGTAGTCTGTTGTCGAGATTTTTTTACTCCAAGGGATGGTAGCCTTGTCTTTATGGAAGGTAGTCTTTATCAATATTTTTGTTACTCCAATGGATGGTAGACTTGTATTTATGGAAGGTAGTTTGTTGTCGATATTTTTGTTACTCCAATGGATGGTAGCCTTGTCATTATGGAAGGTAGTCTATTGTCGAGATTTTTGTTACTCCAATGGATGGTAGCCTTGTCATTATGGAACGTGGTCTATTGTCCAGATTTTTGTTATTCGATTGGATTGTAGCCTTGTCATTATGGAAGGTTGTCATTTGTCAAGATTTTTGTTACTCTCATGGATGGTAGAGTTGTCATTATGGAGGGTAGTTTGTTGTCGATATCTTTCTTCCTCAATGGATGGTAGCCTTGTCATTATGGAAGCTAGTCTGTTGTTGATATTTTTGTTACTCCAATGGATGGTAGCCTTGTCATTATGGAATGTGGTCTATTGTCGAGATTTTTGTTACTCCAATGGATGGTAGCCTTGTCATTATGGAAGGTAATCATTTGTCGTTATTTTTGTTACTCCAATGGATGGTAGCCATGTCATTATCGAAGATAGTTTGTTGTAGAGATTTTTGTTACTCCAATGGATGGTAGCCTTGTCTTTATGAAAGGTAGTCTATTATCGATATTTTTGTTACTCCAATGGATGGTAGCCTTGTATTTATGGAAGGTAGTGTGTTGTCAATATTATTGGTACTCCAATGGATGGTAGCCTTATCATTATGGAAGGTAGTCTGTTGTCGAGATCTTTGTTACCCAATGGATGGTAGCCTTGTCATTATGGAAGGTAGTCTATTGTAGATATTTTTGTTACTCCAATGGATTGTAGCCTTGTAATTATTGGTGGTAGTCTGTTGTCGAGATTCTTGTTATTCCATTGGATGGTAGCCTTGTCATTATGGAAGGTAGTCTATTGTCGAGATTTTTGTTATTCCAATGGATGGTAACCTTGTCATTATGGAAGGTAGTCTGTTGTCGATATTTTTTTTACTCCAGTGGATTGTATCCTTGTCATTATGGAAGGTAGTCTGTTGTCGAGATTTTTGTTACTCCAAGGGATGGTAGCCTTGTCTTTATGGAAGGTAGTCTTTATCAATATTTTTATTACTCCAATTGATGGTAGGCTTGTCTTTATGGAAGGTAGTTTGTTGTCGATATTTTTGTTACTCCAATGGATGGTAGCCTTGTCATTATGGAAGGTAGTCTGTTGTCGAGATTTTTGTTACTCCAATGGATGGTAGCCTTGTCATTATGGAACGTGGTCTATTGTCGAGATTTTTGTTATTCGATTGGATTATAGCCTTGTCATTATGGAAGGTTGTCATTTGTCGATATTTTTGTTACTCTCATAGATGGTAGTGTTGTCATTATGGAAGGTAGTTTGTTGTCGATATCTTTGTTCCTCAATGGATGGTAGCCTTGTCATTATGGAAGGTAGTCTATTGTCGATATTTTTGTTACTCCAATGGATGGTAGCCTTGTCATTATGGAATGTGGTCTATTGTCGAGATCTTTGTTACTCCAATGGATGGTTGCCTTGTCATTATGGAAGGTAATCAGTTGTCGTTATTTTTGTTACTCCAATGGATGGTAGCCATGTCATTATCGAAGGTAGTCTGTTGTATAGATTTTTGTTACTCCAATGGATGGTAGCCTTGTCATTATGGAAGGTAGTCTGTTGTCGATATTTTTGTTACTCCAATGGATGGTAGCCATGTCATTATCAAAGGTAGTCTGTTGTAGAGATTTTTGTTACTCCAATGGGTGGTAGCCTTGTCATTATGGAAGGTAGTTTGTTGTCGAGATTTTTGTTACTCTAATGGATGGTAGCCTTGTCATTATGGAACATGGTTTGTTGTCGATATTTTTGTTATTCGATTGGATTGTAGCCTTGTCATTATAAAAGGTTGTTATTTGTCGAGATTTTTGTTACTCTCTTGGATGGTAACGTTGTCATTATGGAAGGTAGTTTGTTGTCGATATCTTTGTTCCTCAATGGATGGTAGCCTTGTCATTATGGAAGGTAGTCTATTGTCGATATTTTTGTTACTCCAATGGATGGTAGCCTTGTCATTATGGAATGTGGTCTATTGTCGAGATTTTTGTTACTCCAATGGATGGTAGCCTCGTCATTATGGAAGGTAATCAGTTGTCGATATTTTTGTTACTCCAATGGATGGTAGCCATGTCATTATCGAAGGTAGTCTGTTGTAGATATTTTTGTTACTCCAATGGATGGTAGCCTTGTCATTATGGAAGGTAGTATGTTATCGATATTTTTGTTACTCCAATGGATGGTAGCCTTGTCATTATGGAAGGTAGTCTGTTGTCGAGATTTTTGTTACTCCAATGGATGGTAGCCTTGTCATTACGGATCATTGTCTATTGTCGATATTTTTGTTATTCCATTGGATTGTAGCCTTGTCATTATGCAAGGTAGTCTGTTGTCGAGATTTTTGTTACTCCAAGGGATGGAAGCCTTGTCTTTATGGAAGGTAGTCTTTATCAATATTTTTGTTACTCCAATGTATGGTAGCCTTGTCTTTATGGAAGGTAGTTTGTTGTTGATATTTTTGTTACTCCAATGGATGGTAGCCTTGTCATTATGGAAGGTAGTCTATTGTCGAGATTTTTGTTACTCCAATGGATGGTAGCCTTGTCATTATGGAACGTGGTATATTTTCTAGATTTTTGTTATTCGATTGGATTGTAGCCTTGTCATTATGGAAGGTTGTCATTTGTCGAGATTTTTGTTACTCTCATGGAAGGTAGAGTTGTCATTATGGAGGGTAGTTTGTTGTCGATATCTTTGTTCCTCAATGGATGGTAGCCTTGTCATTATGGAAGGTAGTCTGTTGTTGATATTTTTGTTACTCCAATGGATGGTAGCCTTGTCATTATGGAATGTGGTCTATTGTCGAGATTTTTGATACTCCAATGGATGGTAGCCTTGTCATTATGGAAGGTAATCATTTGTCGTTATTTTTGTTACTCCAATGGATGGTAGCCATGTCATTATCGAAGATAGTTTGTTGTAGAGATTTTTGTTACTCCAATGGATGGTAGCCTTGTCTTTATGAAAGGTAGTCTATTATCGATATTTTTGTTACTCCAATGGATGGTAGCCTTGTATTTATGGAAGGTAGTGTGTTGTCAATATTATTGGTACTCCAATGGATGGTAGCCTTATCATTATGGAAGGTAGTCTGTTGTCGAGATCTTTGTTACCCAATGGATGGTAGCCTTGTCATTATGGAAGGTAGTCTATTGTAGATATTTTTGTTACTCCAATGGATTGTAGCCTTGTAATTATTGGTGGTAGTCTGTTGTCGAGATTCTTGTTATTCCATTGGATGGTAGCCTTGTCATTATGGAAGGTAGTCTATTGTCGAGATTTTTGTTATTCCAATGGATGGTAACCTTGTCATTATGGAAGGTAGTCTGTTGTCGATATTTTTTTTACTCCAATGGATTGTATCCTTGTCATTATGGAAGGTAGTCTGTTGTCGAGATTTTTGTTACTCCAAGGGATGGTAGCCTTGTCTTTATGGAAGGTAGTCTTTATCAATATTTTTATTACTCCAATTGATGGTAGGCTTGTCTTTATGGAAGGTAGTTTGTTGTCGATATTTTTGTTACTCCAATGGATGGTAGCCTTGTCATTATGGAAGGTAGTCTGTTGTCGAGATTTTTGTTACTCCAATGGATGGTAGCCTTGTCATTATGGAACGTGGTCTATTGTCGAGATTTTTGTTATTCGATTGGATTATAGCCTTGTCATTATGGAAGGTTGTCATTTGTCGAGATTTTTGTTACTCTCATAGATGGTAGTGTTGTCATTATGGAAGGTAGTTTGTTGTCGATATCTTTGTTCCTCAATGGATGGTAGCCTTGTCATTATGGAAGGTAGTCTATTGTCGATATTTTTGTTACTCCAATGGATGGTAGCCTTGTCATTATGGAATGTGGTCTATTGTCGAGATCTTTGTTACTCCAATGGATGGTTGCCTTGTCATTATGGAAGGTAATCAGTTGTCGTTATTTTTGTTACTCCAATGGATGGTAGCCATGTCATTATCGAAGGTAGTCTGTTGTATAGATTTTTGTTACTCCAATGGATGGTAGCCTTGTCATTATGGAAGGTAGTCTGTTGTCGATATTTTTGTTACTCCAATGGATGGTAGCCATGTCATTATCAAAGGTAGTCTGTTGTAGAGATTTTTGTTACTCCAATGGGTGGTAGCCTTGTCATTATGGAAGGTAGTTTGTTGTCGAGATTTTTGTTACTCTAATGGATGGTAGCCTTGTCATTATGGAACATGGTTTGTTGTCGATATTTTTGTTATTCGATTGGATTGTAGCCTTGTCATTATAAAAGGTTGTTATTTGTCGAGATTTTTGTTACTCTCTTGGATGGTAACGTTGTCATTATGGAAGGTAGTTTGTTGTCGATATCTTTGTTCCTCAATGGATGGTAGCCTTGTCATTATGGAAGGTAGTCTATTGTCGATATTTTTGTTACTCCAATGGATGGTAGCCTTGTCATTATGGAATGTGGTCTATTGTCGAGATTTTTGTTACTCCAATGGATGGTAGCCTCGTCATTATGGAAGGTAATCAGTTGTCGATATTTTTGTTACTCCAATGGATGGTAGCCATGTCATTATCGAAGGTAGTCTGTTGTAGATATTTTTGTTACTCCAATGGATGGTAGCCTTGTCATTATGGAAGGTAGTATGTTATCGATATTTTTGTTACTCCAATGGATGGTAGCCTTGTCATTATGGAAGGTAGTCTGTTGTCGAGATTTTTGTTACTCCAATGGATGGTAGCCTTGTCATTACGGATCATTGTCTATTGTCGATATTTTTGTTATTCCATTGGATTGTAGCCTTGTCATTATGCAAGGTAGTCTGTTGTCGAGATTTTTGTTACTCCAAGGGATGGAAGCCTTGTCTTTATGGAAGGTAGTCTTTATCAATATTTTTGTTACTCCAATGTATGGTAGCCTTGTCTTTATGGAAGGTAGTTTGTTGTTGATATTTTTGTTACTCCAATGGATGGTAGCCTTGTCATTATGGAAGGTAGTCTATTGTCGAGATTTTTGTTACTCCAATGGATGGTAGCCTTGTCATTATGGAACGTGGTATATTTTCTAGATTTTTGTTATTCGATTGGATTGTAGCCTTGTCATTATGGAAGGTTGTCATTTGTCGAGATTTTTGTTACTCTCATGGAAGGTAGAGTTGTCATTATGGAGGGTAGTTTGTTGTCGATATCTTTGTTCCTCAATGGATGGTAGCCTTGTCATTATGGAAGGTAGTCTGTTGTTGATATTTTTGTTACTCCAATGGATGGTAGCCTTGTCATTATGGAATGTGGTCTATTGTCGAGATTTTTGATACTCCAATGGATGGTAGCCTTGTCATTATGGAAGGTAATCATTTGTCGTTATTTTTGTTACTCCAATGGATGGTAGCCATGTCATTATCGAAGATAGTTTGTTGTAGAGATTTTTGTTACTCCAATGGATGGTAGCCTTGTCTTTATGAAAGGTAGTCTATTATCGATATTTTTGTTACTCCAATGGATGGTAGCCTTGTATTTATGGAAGGTAGTGTGTTGTCAATATTATTGGTACTCCAATGGATGGTAGCCTTATCATTATGGAAGGTAGTCTGTTGTCGAGATCTTTGTTACCCAATGGATGGTAGCCTTGTCATTATGGAAGGTAGTCTATTGTAGATATTTTTGTTACTCCAATGGATTGTAGCCTTGTAATTATTGGTGGTAGTCTGTTGTCGAGATTCTTGTTATTCCATTGGATGGTAGCCTTGTCATTATGGAAGGTAGTCTATTGTCGAGATTTTTGTTATTCCAATGGATGGTAACCTTGTCATTATGGAAGGTAGTCTGTTGTCGATATTTTTTTTACTCCAATGGATTGTATCCTTGTCATTATGGAAGGTAGTCTGTTGTCGAGATTTTTGTTACTCCAAGGGATGGTAGCCTTGTCTTTATGGAAGGTAGTCTTTATCAATATTTTTATTACTCCAATTGATGGTAGGCTTGTCTTTATGGAAGGTAGTTTGTTGTCGATATTTTTGTTACTCCAATGGATGGTAGCCTTGTCATTATGGAAGGTAGTCTGTTGTCGAGATTTTTGTTACTCCAATGGATGGTAGCCTTGTCATTATGGAACGTGGTCTATTGTCGAGATTTTTGTTATTCGATTGGATTATAGCCTTGTCATTATGGAAGGTTGTCATTTGTCGAGATTTTTGTTACTCTCATAGATGGTAGTGTTGTCATTATGGAAGGTAGTTTGTTGTCGATATCTTTGTTCCTCAATGGATGGTAGCCTTGTCATTATGGAAGGTAGTCTATTGTCGATATTTTTGTTACTCCAATGGATGGTAGCCTTGTCATTATGGAATGTGGTCTATTGTCGAGATCTTTGTTACTCCAATGGATGGTTGCCTTGTCATTATGGAAGGTAATCAGTTGTCGTTATTTTTGTTACTCCAATGGATGGTAGCCATGTCATTATCGAAGGTAGTCTGTTGTATAGATTTTTGTTACTCCAATGGATGGTAGCCTTGTCATTATGGAAGGTAGTCTGTTGTCGATATTTTTGTTACTCCAATGGATGGTAGCCATGTCATTATCAAAGGTAGTCTGTTGTAGAGATTTTTGTTACTCCAATGGGTGGTAGCCTTGTCATTATGGAAGGTAGTTTGTTGTCGAGATTTTTGTTACTCTAATGGATGGTAGCCTTGTCATTATGGAACATGGTTTGTTGTCGATATTTTTGTTATTCGATTGGATTGTAGCCTTGTCATTATAAAAGGTTGTTATTTGTCGAGATTTTTGTTACTCTCTTGGATGGTAACGTTGTCATTATGGAAGGTAGTTTGTTGTCGATATCTTTGTTCCTCAATGGATGGTAGCCTTGTCATTATGGAAGGTAGTCTATTGTCGATATTTTTGTTACTCCAATGGATGGTAGCCTTGTCATTATGGAATGTGGTCTATTGTCGAGATTTTTGTTACTCCAATGGATGGTAGCCTCGTCATTATGGAAGGTAATCAGTTGTCGATATTTTTGTTACTCCAATGGATGGTAGCCATGTCATTATCGAAGGTAGTCTGTTGTAGATATTTTTGTTACTCCAATGGATGGTAGCCTTGTCATTATGGAAGGTAGTATGTTATCGATATTTTTGTTACTCCAATGGATGGTAGCCTTGTCATTATGGAAGGTAGTCTGTTGTCGAGATTTTTGTTACTCCAATGGATGGTAGCCTTGTCATTACGGATCATTGTCTATTGTCGATATTTTTGTTATTCCATTGGATTGTAGCCTTGTCATTATGCAAGGTAGTCTGTTGTCGAGATTTTTGTTACTCCAAGGGATGGAAGCCTTGTCTTTATGGAAGGTAGTCTTTATCAATATTTTTGTTACTCCAATGTATGGTAGCCTTGTCTTTATGGAAGGTAGTTTGTTGTTGATATTTTTGTTACTCCAATGGATGGTAGCCTTGTCATTATGGAAGGTAGTCTATTGTCGAGATTTTTGTTACTCCAATGGATGGTAGCCTTGTCATTATGGAACGTGGTATATTTTCTAGATTTTTGTTATTCGATTGGATTGTAGCCTTGTCATTATGGAAGGTTGTCATTTGTCGAGATTTTTGTTACTCTCATGGAAGGTAGAGTTGTCATTATGGAGGGTAGTTTGTTGTCGATATCTTTGTTCCTCAATGGATGGTAGCCTTGTCATTATGGAAGGTAGTCTGTTGTTGATATTTTTGTTACTCCAATGGATGGTAGCCTTGTCATTATGGAATGTGGTCTATTGTCGAGATTTTTGATACTCCAATGGATGGTAGCCTTGTCATTATGGAAGGTAATCATTTGTCGTTATTTTTGATACTCCAATGGATGGTAGCCATGTCATTATCGAAGATAGTTTGTTGTAGAGATTTTTGTTACTCCAATGGATGGTAGCCTTGTCTTTATGAAAGGTAGTCTATTGTCGATATTTTTGTTACTCCAATGGATGGTAGCCTTGTATTTATGGAAGTTAGTGTGTTGTCAATATTATTGGTACTCCATTGGATGGTAGCCTTATCATTATGGAAGGTAGTCTGTTGTCGAGATCTTTGTTACCCAATGGATGGTAGCCTTGTCATTATGGAAGCTAGTCTATTGTAGATATTTTTGTTACTCCAATGGATTGTAGACTTGTAATTATGGAAGGTAGTCTGTTGTCGAGATTCTTGTTAGTCCATTGGATGGTAGCCTTGTCATTATGGAAGGTAGTCTATTGTCGAGATTTTTGTTATTCCAATGGATGGTAACTTTGTCATTATGGAAGGTAGTCTGTTGTCGATATTTTTTTTACTCCAATGGATTGTATCCTTGTCATTATGGAAGGTAGTCTGTTATCGTGATTTTTGTTACTCCAAGGGATGGTAGCCTTGTCTTTATGGAAGGTAGTTTTTATCAATATTTTTGTTACTCCAATGGATGGTAACCTTGTCTTTACGGAAGGTAGTTTGTTGTTGATATTTTTGTTACTCCAATGGATGGTAGCCTTGTCATTGTGGAAGGTAGTCTGTTGTCGAGATTTTTGTTACTCCAATGGATGGTAGCCTTGTCATTATGGAACGTGGTCTATTGTCGACATTTATGTTATTCGATTGGATTATAGCCTTGTCATTATGGAAGGTTGTCATTTGTCGAGATTTTTGTTACTCTCATGGATGGTAGCGTTGTCATTATGGAAGGTAGTTTGTTGTCGATATCTTTGTTCCTCAATGGATGGAAGCCTTGTCATTATGGAAGGTAGTCTATTATCGATATTTTTGTTACTCCAATGGATGGTAGCCTTGTCATTATGGAATGTGGTCTATTGTCGAGATCTTTGTTACTCCAATGGATGGTTGCCTTGTCATTATGGAAGGTAATCAGTTGTCGTTAATTTTGTTACTCCAATGGATGGTAGCCATGTCATTATCGAAGGTAGTCTGTTTTAGAGATTTTTGTTACTCCAATGGATGGTAGCCTTGTCATTATGGAAGGTAGTCTGTTGTCGATATTTTTGTTACTCCAATGGATGGTAGCCATGTCATTATCGAAGGTAGTCTGTTGTAGAGATTTTTGTTACTCCAATGGGTGGTAGCCTTGTCATTATGGAAGGTAGTTTGTTGTCGAGATTTTTGTTACTCTAATGGATGGTAGCCTTGTCATTATGGAACATGGTATGTTGTCGATATTTTTGTTATTCGATTGGATTGTAGCCTTGTCATTATAAAAGGTTGTTATTTGTCGAGATTTTTGTTACTCTCTTGGATGGTAACGTTGTCATTATGGAAGGTAGTTTGTTGTCCATATCTTTGTTCCTCAATGGATGGTAGCCTTGTCATTATGGAAGGTAGTCTATTGTCGATATTTTTGTTACTCCAATGGATGGTAGCCTTGTCATTATGGAATGTGGTCTATTGTCGAGATTTTTGTTACTCCAATGGATGGTAGCCATGTCATTATCGAAGATAGTTTGTTGTAGATATTTTTGTTACTCCAATGGATGGTAGCCTTGTCATTATGGAAGGTAGTACGTTATCGATATTTTTGTTACTCCAATGGATGGTAGCCTTGTCATTATGGAAGGTAGTCTGTTGTCGAGATTTTTGTTACTCCAATGGATGGTAGCCTTGTCATTACGGAACATTGTCTATTGTCGATATTTTTGTTATTCCATTGGATTGTAGCCTTGTCATTATGCAAGGTAGTCTGTTGTCGAGATTTTTGTTACTCCAAGGGATGGAAGCCTTGTCTTTATGGAAGGTAGTCTTTATCAATATTTTTGTTACTCCAATGGATGGTAGCCTTGTCTTTATGGAAGGTAGTTTGTTGTCGATATTTTTGTTACTCCAATGGATGGTAGCCTTGTCATTATGGAAGGTAGTCTATTGTCGACATTTTTGTTACTCCAATGGATGGTAGCCTTGTCATTATGGAACGTGGTATATTTTCTAGATTTTTGTTATTCGATTGGATTGTAGCCTTGTCATTATGGAAGGTTGTAATTTGTCGAGATTTTTGTTACTCTCATGGATGGTAGAGTTGTCATTATGGAGGGTAGTTTGTTGTCGATATCTTTGTTCCTCAATGGATGGTAGCCTTGTCATTATGGAAGGTAGTCTGTTGTTGATATTTTTGTTACTCCAATGGATGGTAGCCTTGTCATTATGGATTGTGGTTTATTGTCGAGATTTTTGATACTCCAATGGATGGTAGCCTTGTCATTATGGAAGGTAATCATTTATCGTTATTTTTGATACTCCAATGGATGGTAGCCATGTCATTATCGAAGATAGTTTGTTGTAGAGATTTTTGTTACTCCAATGGATGGTAGCCTTGTCTTTATGAAAGGTAGTCTATTGTTGATATTTTTGTTACTCCAATGGATGGTAGCCTTGTATTTATGGAAGTTAGTGTGTTGTCAATATTATTGGTACTCCAATGGATGGTAGCCTTATCATTATGGAAGGTAGTCTGTTGTCGAGATCTTTGTTACCCAATGGATGGTAGCCTTGTCATTATGGAAGCTAGTATATTGTAGATATTTTTGTTACTTCAATGGATTGTAGCCTTGTAATTATGGAAGGTAGTCTGTTGTCGAGATTCTTGTTAGTCCATTGGATGGTAGCCTTGTCATTATGGAAGGTAGTCTATTGTCGAGATTTTTGTTATTCCAATGGATGGTAACTTTGTCATTATGGAAGGTAGTCTGTTGTCGATATTTTTTTTACTCCAATGGATTGTAACCTTGTCATTATGGAAGGTAGTCTGTTATCGTGATTTTTGTTACTCCAAGGGATTGTAGCCTTGTCTTTATAGAAGGTAGTTTTTATCAATATTTTTGTTACTCCAATGGATGGTCACCTTGTCTTTATGGAAGGTAGTTTGTTGTTGATAGTTTTGTTACTCCAATGGATGGTAGCCTTGTCATTATGGAAGGTAGTCTATTGTCGAGATTTTTGTTACTCCAATGGATGGTAGCCTTGTCATTATGGAACGTGGTTTATTGTCGACATTTATGTTATTCGATTGGATTATAGCCTTGTCATTATGGAAGGTTGTCATTTGTCGAGATTTTTGTTACTCTCATGGATGGTAGCGTTGTCATTATGGAAGGTAGTTTGTTGTCGATATCTTTGTTCCTCAATGGATGGTAGCCTTGTCATTATGGAAGGTAGTCTATTATCGATATTTTTGTTACTCCAATGGATGGTAGCCTTGTCATTATGGAATGTGGTCTATTGTCGAGATCTTTGTTACTCCAATGGATGGTAGCCTTGTCATTATGGAAGGTAATCAGTTGTCGTTATTTTTGTTACTCCAATAGATGGTAGCCATGTCATTATCGAAGGTAGTCTTTGTAGAGATTTTTGTTACTCTAATGGATGGTAGCCTTGTCATTATGGAAGGTGGTCTGTTGTCGATATTTTTGTTACACCAATGGATGGTAGCCATGTCATTATCGAAGGTAGTCTGTTGTAGAGATTTTTGTTACTCCAATGGATGGTAGCCTTGTCATTATGGAAGGTAGTTTGTTGTCGAGATTTTTGTTACTCTAATGGATGGTAGCCTTGTCATTATGGAACATGGTGTGTTGTCGATATTTTTGTTATTCGATTGGATTGTAGCCTTGTCATTATGGAAGGTTGTCATTTGTCGATATTTTTGTTACTCTCTTTGATGGTAGCGTTGTCATTATGGAAGGTAGTTTGTTGTCGATATATTTGTTCCTCAATGGATGGTAGCCTTGTCATTATGGAAGGTAGTCTATTGTCTATATTTTTGTTACTCCAATGGATGGTAGCCTTGTCATTATGGAATGTCGTCTATTGCCCAGATTTTTGTTACTCTAATGGATGGTAGCCTCGTCATTATGGAATGTAATCAGTTGTAGATATTTTTGTTACTCCAATGGATGGTAGCCATGTCATTATCGAAGGTAGTCTGTTGTAGATATTTTTGTTACTCCAATGGATGGTAGCCTTGTCATTATGGAAGGTAGTACGTTATCGATATTTTTGTTACTCCAATTGATGGTAGCCTTGTCATTATGGAAGGTAGTCTGTTGTCGAGATTTTTGTTACTCCAATGGATGGTAGCCTTGTCATTATGGAAGATTGTCTATTGTCGATATTTTTGTTATTCCATTGGATGGTAGCCTTGTCATTATGCAAGGTAGTCTATTGTCGAGATTTTTGTTACTCCAAGGGATGGTAGCCTTGTCTTTATGGAAGGTAGTCTTTATCAATATTTTTATTACTCCAATGGATGGTAGCCTTGTCTTTATGGAAGGTAGTTTGTTGTCGATATTTTTGTTACTCCAATGGATGGTAGCCTTGTCATTATGGAAGGTAGTCTATTGTCGAGATTTTTGTTACTCTAATGGATGGTAGCCTTGTCATTATGGAATGTGGTCTATTGTCCAGATTTTTGTTAGTCGATTGGATTGTAGCCTTGTCATTATGGAAGGTTGTCATTTGTCGAGATTTTTGTTACTCTCATGGATGGTAGTGTTGTCATTATGGAAGGTAGTTTGTTGTCGATATCTTTGTTCCTCAATGGATGGTAGCCTTGTAATTATGGAAGGTAGTCTGTTGTTGATATTTTTGTTACTCCAATGGATGGTAGCCTTGTCATTATGGAATGTGGTCTATTGTCGAGATTTTTGTTACTCCAATGGATGGTAGCCTTGTCATTATGGAAGGTAATCATTTGTCATTATTTTTGTTACTCCAATGGATGGTAGCCAAGTCATTATCGAAGATAGTTTGTTGTAGAGATTTTTGTTACTCCAATGGATGGTAGCCTTGTCTTTATGAAAGGTAGTCTATTGTCGATATTTTTGTTACTCCAATGGATGGTAGCCTTGTATTTATGGAAGTTAGTGTGTTGTCAATATTATTGGTACTCCAATGGATGGTAGCCTTATCCTTATGGAAGGAAGTCTGTTGTCGAGATCTATGTTACCCAATGGATGGTAGCCTTGTCATTATGGAAGGTAGTCTATTGTAGATATTTTTGTTATTCCAATGGATGGTAACCTTGTCATTATGGAAGTTAGTTTGTTGTCGAAATTTTTTTACTCCAATGGATTGTATCCTTGTCATTATGGAAGGTAGTCTGTTGTCGAGATTTTTGTTACTCCAAGGGATGGTAGCCTTGTCTTTATGAATGGTAGTCTTTATCAATATTTTTGTTACTCCAATGGATGGTAGCCTTGTCTTTATGGAAGGTAGTTTGTTGTCGATATTTTTGTTACTCCCATGGATGGTAGCCTTGTCATTATGGAAGGTAGTCTGTTGTCGAGATTTTTGTTACTCCAATGGATGGTAGCCTTGCATTTTGGAACGTGGTCTATTGTTGAGATTTTTGTTATTCGATTGGATTATAGCCTTGTCATTATCGAAGGTTGTCATTTGTCGAGATTTTTGTTACTCTCATGGATGGTGGCGTTGTCATTATGGAAGGTAGTTTGTTGTCGATATCTTTGTTCCTCAATGGATGGTAGCCTTGTCATTATGGAAGGTAGTCTATTGTCGATATTTTTGTTACTCCAATGGATGGTAGCCTTGTCATTATGGAATGTGGTCTATTGTCGAGATCTTTGTTACTCCAATGGATGGTAGCCTTGTCATTATGGAAGGTAATCAGTTGTCGTTATTTTTGTTATTCCAATGGATGGTAGCCATGTCATTATCGAAGGTAGTCTGTTGTAGAGATTTTTGTTACTCCAATGGATGGTAGCCTTGTCATTATGGAAGGTAGTCAGTTGTCGATATTTTTGTTACTCCAATGGACGGTAGCCATGTCATTATCAAAGGTAGTCTATTGTAGAGATTTTTGTTACTCCAATGGATGGTAGCCTTGTCATTATGGAAGGTAGTTTATTGTCGAGATTTTTGTTACTCTAATGGATGGTAGCCTTGTAATTTTGGAACATGGTCTATTGTCGATATTTTTGTTATTCGATTGGATTTTAGCCTTGTCATTATGGAAGGTTGTCATTTGTCGAGATTTTTGTTGCTCTCTTGGATGGTAGCGTTGTCATTATGGAAGGTAGTTTGTTGTTGATATCTTTGTTCCTCAATGGATGGTAGCCTTGTCATTATGGAAGGTAGTCTATTGTCGATATTTTTGTTACTCCAATGGATGGTAGCCTTGTCATTATGGAATGTGGTCTATTGTCGAGATTTTTGTTACTCCAATGGATGGTAGCCTCGTCATTATGGAAGGTAATCAGTTGTCGTTATTTTTGTTACTCCAATGGATAGTAGCCATGTCATTATCGAAGGTAGTCTATTGTCGATATTTTTGTTACTCCAATGGATGGTAGCCTTGATTTATGGAAGTTAGTGTGTTGTTAATATTATTGGTACTCCAATGGATGGTAGCCTTATCATTATGGAAGGTAGTCGGTTGTCGAGATCTTTGTTACCCAATGGATGGTAGCCTTGTCATTATGGAAGCTAGTCTATTGTAGATATTTTTATTACTCCAATGGATTGTAGCCTTGTAATTATGGAAGGTAGTCTGTTGTCGAGATTCTTGTTATTCCATTGGATGGTAGCCTTGTCATTATGGAAGGTAGTCTATTGTCGAGATTTTTGTTATTCCAATGGATGGTAACTTTGTCATTATGGAACGTAGTCTGTTTTCGATATTTTTTTTACTCCAATGATATGTATCCTTGTCATTATGGAAGGTAGTCTGTTGTCGAGATTTTTGTTACTCCAAGGGATGGTAGCCTTGTCTTTATGGAAGGTAGTCTTTATCAATATTTTTATTACTCCAATGGATGGTAGCCTTGTCTTTATGGAAGGTAGTTTGTTGTCGATATTTTTGTTACTCCAATGGATGGTAGCCTTGTCATTATGGAAGGTAGTCTATTGTCGAGATTTTTGTTACTCTAATGGATGGTAGCCTTGTCATTATGGAATGTGGTCTATTGTCCAGATTTTTGTTAGTCGATTGGATTGTAGCCTTGTCATTATGGAAGGTTGTCATTTGTCGAGATTTTTGTTACTCTCATGGATGGTAGTGTTGTCATTATGGAAGGTAGTTTGTTGTCGATATCTTTGTTCCTCAATGGATGGTAGCCTTGTAATTATGGAAGGTAGTCTGTTGTTGATATTTTTGTTACTCCAATGGATGGTAGCCTTGTCATTATGGAATGTGGTCTATTGTCGAGATTTTTGTTACTCCAATGGATGGTAGCCTTGTCATTATGGAAGGTAATCATTTGTCATTATTTTTGTTACTCCAATGGATGGTAGCCAAGTCATTATCGAAGATAGTTTGTTGTAGAGATTTTTGTTACTCCAATGGATGGTAGCCTTGTCTTTATGAAAGGTAGTCTATTGTCGATATTTTTGTTACTCCAATGGATGGTAGCCTTGTATTTATGGAAGTTAGTGTGTTGTCAATATTATTGGTACTCCAATGGATGGTAGCCTTATCCTTATGGAAGGAAGTCTGTTGTCGAGATCTATGTTACCCAATGGATGGTAGCCTTGTCATTATGGAAGGTAGTCTATTGTAGATATTTTTGTTATTCCAATGGATGGTAACCTTGTCATTATGGAAGTTAGTTTGTTGTCGATATTTTTTTTACTCCAATGGATTGTATCCTTGTCATTATGGAAGGTAGTCTGTTGTCGAGATTTTTGTTACTCCAAGGGATGGTAGCCTTGTCTTTATGAATGGTAGTCTTTATCAATATTTTTGTTACTCCAATGGATGGTAGCCTTGTCTTTATGGAAGGTAGTTTGTTGTCGATATTTTTGTTACTCCCATGGATGGTAGCCTTGTCATTATGGAAGGTAGTCTGTTGTCGAGATTTTTGTTACTCCAATGGATGGTAGCCTTGCATTTTGGAACGTGGTCTATTGTTGAGATTTTTGTTATTCGATTGGATTATAGCCTTGTCATTATCGAAGGTTGTCATTTGTCGAGATTTTTGTTACTCTCATGGATGGTGGCGTTGTCATTATGGAAGGTAGTTTGTTGTCGATATCTTTGTTCCTCAATGGATGGTAGCCTTGTCATTATGGAAGGTAGTCTATTGTCGATATTTTTGTTACTCCAATGGATGGTAGCCTTGTCATTATGGAATGTGGTCTATTGTCGAGATCTTTATTACTCCAATGGATGGTAGCCTTGTCATTATGGAAGGTAATCAGTTGTCGTTATTTTTGTTATTCCAATGGATGGTAGCCATGTCATTATCGAAGGTAGTCTGTTGTAGAGATTTTTGTTACTCCAATGGATGGTAGCCTTGTCATTATGGAAGGTAGTCAGTTGTCGATATTTTTGTTACTCCAATGGACGGTAGCCATGTCATTATCAAAGGTAGTCTATTGTAGAGATTTTTGTTACTCCAATGGATGGTAGCCTTGTCATTATGGAAGGTAGTTTATTGTCGAGATTTTTGTTACTCTAATGGATGGTAGCCTTGTAATTTTGGAACATGGTCTATTGTCGATATTTTTGTTATTCGATTGGATTTTAGCCTTGTCATTATGGAAGGTTGTCATTTGTCGAGATTTTTGTTGCTCTCTTGGATGGTAGCGTTGTCATTATGGAAGGTAGTTTGTTGTTGATATCTTTGTTCCTCAATGGATGGTAGCCTTGTCATTATGGAAGGTAGTCTATTGTCGATATTTTTGTTACTCCAATGGATGGTAGCCTTGTCATTATGGAATGTGGTCTATTGTCGAGATTTTTTTTACTCCAATGGATGGTAGCCTCGTCATTATGGAAGGTAATCAGTTGTCGTTATTTTTGTTACTCCAATGGATAGTAGCCATGTCATTATCGAAGGTAGTCTATTGTCGATATTTTTGTTACTCCAATGGATGGTAGCCTTGATTTATGGAAGTTAGTGTGTTGTCAATATTATTGGTACTCCAATGGATGGTAGCCTTATCATTATGGAAGGTAGTCGGTTGTCGAGATCTTTGTTACCCAATGGATGGTAGCCTTGTCATTATGGAAGCTAGTCTATTGTAGATATTTTTATTACTCCAATGGATTGTAGCCTTGTAATTATGGAAGGTAGTCTGTTGTCGAGATTCTTGTTACTCCATTGGATGGTAGCCTTGTCATTATGGAAGGTAGTCTATTGTCGAGATTTTTGTTATTCCAATGGATGGTAACTTTGTCATTATGGAACGTAGTCTGTTTTCGATATTTTTTTTACTCCAATGATATGTATCCTTGTCATTATGGAAGGTAGTCTGTTGTCGAGATTTTTGTTACTCCAAGGGATGGTAGCCTTGTCTTTATGGAAGGTAGTCTTTATCAATATTTTTGTTACTCCAATGGATGGTAACCTTGTCTTTATGGAAGGTAGGTTGTTGTCGATATTTTTGTTACTCCAATGGATGGTAGCCTTGTCATTATGGAAGGTAGTCTGTTGTCGAGATTTTTGTTACTCCAATGGATGGTAGCCTTGTCATTATGGAACGTGGTTTATTGTCGACATTTATGTTATTCGATTGGATTATAGCCTTGTCATTATGGAAGGTTGTCATTTGTCGAGATTTTTGTTACTCTCATTGATGGTAGTGTTGTCATTATGGAAGGTAGTTTGTTGTCGATATCTTTGTTCCTCAATGGATGGTAGCCTTGTAATTATGGAAGGTAGTCTGTTGTTGATATTTTTGTTACTCCAATGGATGGTAGCCTTGTCATTATGGAATGTGGTCTATTGTCGAGATTTTTGTTACTCCAATGGATGGTAGCCTTGTCATTATGGAAGGTAATCATTTGTCATTATTTTTGTTACTCCAATGGATGGTAGCCAAGTCATTATCGAAGATAGTTTGTTGTAGAGATTTTTGTTACTCCAATGGATGGTAGCCTTGTCTTTATGAAAGGTAGTCTATTGTCGATATTTTTGTTACTCCAATGGATGGTAGCCTTGTATTTATGGAAGTTAGTGTGTTGTCAATATTATTGGTACTCCAATGGATGGTAGCCTTATCCTTATGGAAGGAAGTCTGTTGTCGAGATCTATGTTACCCAATGGATGGTAGCCTTGTCATTATGGAAGGTAGTCTATTGTAGATATTTTTGTTATTCCAATGGATGGTAACCTTGTCATTATGGAAGTTAGTTTGTTGTCGATATTTTTTTTACTCCAATGGATTGTATCCTTGTCATTATGGAAGGTAGTCTGTTGTCGAGATTTTTGTTACTCCAAGGGATGGTAGCCTTGTCTTTATGAATGGTAGTCTTTATCAATATTTTTGTTACTCCAATGGATGGTAGCCTTGTCTTTATGGAAGGTAGTTTGTTGTCGATATTTTTGTTACTCCCATGGATGGTAGCCTTGTCATTATGGAAGGTAGTCTGTTGTCGAGATTTTTGTTACTCCAATGGATGGTAGCCTTGCATTTTGGAACGTGGTCTATTGTTGAGATTTTTGTTATTCGATTGGATTATAGCCTTGTCATTATCGAAGGTTGTCATTTGTCGAGATTTTTGTTACTCTCATGGATGGTGGCGTTGTCATTATGGAAGGTAGTTTGTTGTCGATATCTTTGTTCCTCAATGGATGGTAGCCTTGTCATTATGGAAGGTAGTCTATTGTCGATATTTTTGTTACTCCAATGGATGGTAGCCTTGTCATTATGGAATGTGGTCTATTGTCGAGATCTTTGTTACTCCAATGGATGGTAGCCTTGTCATTATGGAAGGTAATCAGTTGTCGTTATTTTTGTTATTCCAATGGATGGTAGCCATGTCATTATCGAAGGTAGTCTGTTGTAGAGATTTTTGTTACTCCAATGGATGGTAGCCTTGTCATTATGGAAGGTAGTCAGTTGTCGATATTTTTGTTACTCCAATGGACGGTAGCCATGTCATTATCAAAGGTAGTCTATTGTAGAGATTTTTGTTACTCCAATGGATGGTAGCCTTGTCATTATGGAAGGTAGTTTATTGTCGAGATTTTTGTTACTCTAATGGATGGTAGCCTTGTAATTTTGGAACATGGTCTATTGTCGATATTTTTGTTATTCGATTGGATTTTAGCCTTGTCATTATGGAAGGTTGTCATTTGTCGAGATTTTTGTTGCTCTCTTGGATGGTAGCGTTGTCATTATGGAAGGTAGTTTGTTGTTGATATCTTTGTTCCTCAATGGATGGTAGCCTTGTCATTATGGAAGGTAGTCTATTGTCGATATTTTTGTTACTCCAATGGATGGTAGCCTTGTCATTATGGAATGTGGTCTATTGTCGAGATTTTTGTTACTCCAATGGATGGTAGCCTCGTCATTATGGAAGGTAATCAGTTGTCGTTATTTTTGTTACTCCAATGGATAGTAGCCATGTCATTATCGAAGGTAGTCTATTGTCGATATTTTTGTTACTCCAATGGATGGTAGCCTTGATTTATGGAAGTTAGTGTGTTGTCAATATTATTGGTACTCCAATGGATGGTAGCCTTATCATTATGGAAGGTAGTCGGTTGTCGAGATCTTTGTTACCCAATGGATGGCAGCCTTGTCATTATGGAAGCTAGTCTATTGTAGATATTTTTATTACTCCAATGGATTGTAGCCTTGTAATTATGGAAGGTAGTCTGTTGTCGAGATTCTTGTTATTCCATTGGATGGTAGCCTTGTCATTATGGAAGGTAGTCTATTGTCGAGATTTTTGTTATTCCAATGGATGGTAACTTTGTCATTATGGAACGTAGTCTGTTTTCGATATTTTTTTTACTCCAATGATATGTATCCTTGTCATTATGGAAGGTAGTCTGTTGTCGAGATTTTTGTTACTCCAAGGGATGGTAGCCTTGTCTTTATGGAAGGTAGTCTTTATCAATATTTTTGTTACTCCAATGGATGGTAACCTTGTCTTTATGGAAGGTAGGTTGTTGTCGATATTTTTGTTACTCCAATGGATGGTAGCCTTGTCATTATGGAAGGTAGTCTGTTGTCGAGATTTTTGTTACTCCAATGGATGGTAGCCTTGTCATTATGGAACGTGGTTTATTGTCGACATTTATGTTATTCGATTGGATTATAGCCTTGTCATTATGGAAGGTTGTCATTTGTCGAGATTTTTGTTACTCTCATTGATGGTAGTGTTGTCATTATGGAAGGTAGTTTGTTGTCGATATCTTTGTTCCTCAATGGATGGTAGCCTTGTAATTATGGAAGGTAGTCTGTTGTTGATATTTTTGTTACTCCAATGGATGGTAGCCTTGTCATTATGGAATGTGGTCTATTGTCGAGATTTTTGTTACTCCAATGGATGGTAGCCTTGTCATTATGGAAGGTAATCATTTGTCATTATTTTTGTTACTCCAATGGATGGTAGCCATGTCATTATCGAAGATAGTTTGTTGTAGAGATTTTTGTTACTCCAATGGATGGTAGCCTTGTCTTTATGAAATGTAGTCTATTGTCGATATTTTTGTTACTCCAATGGATGGTAGCCTTGTATTTATGGAAGTTAGTGTGTTGTCAATATTATTGGTACTCCAATGGATGGTAGCCTTATCCTTATGGAGGGAAGTCTGTTGTCGAGATCTATGTTACCCAATGGATGGTAGCCTTGTCATTATGGAAGGTAGTCTATTGTAGATATTTTTGTTATTCCAATGGATCGTAACCTTGTCATTATGGAAGTTAGTCTGTTGTCGATATTTTTTTTACTCTAATGGATTGTATCCTTGTCATTATGGAAGGTAGTCTGTTGTCGAGATTTTTGTTACTCCAAGGGATGGTAGCCTTGTCTTTATGGAAGGTAGTCGTTATCAATATTTTTGTTACTCCAATGGATGGTAGCCTTGTCTTTATGGAAGGTAGTTTGTTGTTGATATTTTTGTTACTCCCATGGATGGTAGCCTTGTCATTATGGAAGGTAGTCTGTTGTCGAGATTTTTGTTATTCCAATGGATGGTAACTTTGTCATTATGGAACGTAGTCTGTTTTCGATATTTTTTTTACTCCAATGATATGTATCCTTGTCATTATGGAAGGTAGTCTGTTGTCGAGATTTTTGTTACTCCAAGGGATGGTAGCCTTGTCTTTATGGAAGGTAGTCTTTATCAATATTTTTGTTACTCCATGGATGGTAACCTTGTCTTTATGGAAGGTAGGTTGTTGTCGATATTTTTGTTACTCCAATGGATGGTAGCCTTGTCATTATGGAAGGTAGTCTGTTGTCGAGATTTTTGTTACTCCAATGGATGGTAGCCTTGTCATTATGGAACGTGGTTTATTGTCGACATTTATGTTATTCGATTGGATTATAGCCTTGTCATTATGGAAGGTTGTCATTTGTCGAGATTTTTGTTACTCTCATTGATGGTAGTGTTGTCATTATGGAAGGTAGTTTGTTGTCGATATCTTTGTTCCTCAATGGATGGTAGCCTTGTAATTATGGAAGGTAGTCTGTTGTTGATATTTTTGTTACTCCAATGGATGGTAGCCTTGTCATTATGGAATGTGGTCTATTGTCGAGATTTTTGTTACTCCAATGGATGGTAGCCTTGTCATTATGGAAGGTAATCATTTGTCATTATTTTTGTTACTCCAATGGATGGTAGCCATGTCATTATCGAAGATAGTTTGTTGTAGAGATTTTTGTTACTCCAATGGATGGTAGCCTTGTCTTTATGAAATGTAGTCTATTGTCGATATTTTTGTTACTCCAATGGATGGTAGCCTTGTATTTATGGAAGTTAGTGTGTTGTCAATATTATTGGTACTCCAATGGATGGTAGCCTTATCCTTATGGAGGGAAGTCTGTTGTCGAGATCTATGTTACCCAATGGATGGTAGCCTTGTCATTATGGAAGGTAGTCTATTGTAGATATTTTTGTTATTCCAATGGATCGTAACCTTGTCATTATGGAAGTTAGTCTGTTGTCGATATTTTTTTTACTCTAATGGATTGTATCCTTGTCATTATGGAAGGTAGTCTGTTGTCGAGATTTTTGTTACTCCAAGGGATGGTAGCCTTGTCTTTATGGAAGGTAGTCGTTATCAATATTTTTGTTACTCCAATGGATGGTAGCCTTGTCTTTATGGAAGGTAGTTTGTTGTTGATATTTTTGTTACTCCCATGGATGGTAGCCTTGTCATTATGGAAGGTAGTCTGTTGTCGAGATTTTTGTTACTCCAATGGATGGTAGCCTTGTCATTTTGGGACGTGGTCTATTGTCGAGATTTTTGTTATTCGATTGGATTATAGCCTTGTCATTATCGAAGGTTGTCATTTGTCGAGATTTTTGTTACTCTCATGGATGGTGGCGTTGTCATTATGGAAGGTAGTTTGTTGTCGATATCTTTGTTCCTCAATGGATGGTAGCCTTGTCATTATGGAAGGTAGTCTATTGTCGATATTTTTGTTATTCCAATGGATGGTAGCCTTGTCATTATGGAATGTGGTCTATTGTCGAGATCTTTGTTACTCCAATGGATGGTAGCCTTGTCATTATGGAAGGTAATCAGTTGTCGTTATTTTTGTTACTCCAATGGATGGTAGCCATGTCATTATCGAAGGTAGTCTGTTGTAGAGATTTTTGTTACTCCAATGGATGGTAGCCTTGTCATTATGGAAGGTAGTCAGTTGTCGATATTTTTTTTACTCCAATGGATGGTAGCCATGTCATTATCAAAGGTAGTCTGTTGTATAGATTTTTGTTACTCCAATGGATGGTAGCCTTGTCATTATGGAAGGTAGTTTATTGTCGAGAATTTTGTTACTCTAATGGATGGTAGCCTTGTCATTATGGAACATGGTCTATTGTCGATATTTTTGTTATTCGATTGGATTTTAGCATGGTCATTATGGAAGGTTGTCATTTGTCGAGATTTTTGTTGCTCTCTTGGATGGTAGCGTTGTCATTATGGAAGGTAGTTTGTTGTCGATATCTTTGTTCCTCAATGGATGGTAGCCTTATCATTATGGAAGGTAGTCTATTATCGATATTTTTGTTACTCCAATGGAAGGTAGCCTTGTCATTATGGAATGTGGTCTATTGTCGAGATTTTTGTTACTCCAATGGATGGTAGCCTCGTCATTATGGAAGGTAATCAGTTGTCGTTATTTTTTTACTACAATGGATAGTAGCCATGTCATTATCGAAGGTAGTCTGTTGTAGATATTTTTGTTACTCCAATGGATGGTAGCCTTCTCTTTATGAAAGGTAGTCTATTGTCGATATTTTTCTTACTCCAATGGATGGTAGCATTGTATTTATGGAAGTTAGTGTGTTGTCAATATTATTGGTACTCCAATGGATGGTAGCCTTATCATTATGGAAGGTAGTCGGTTGTCGAGATCTTTGTTACCCAATGGATGGTAGCCTTGTCATTATGGAAGCTAGTCTATTGTAGATATTTTTATTACTCCAATGGATTGTAGCCTTGTAATTATGGAAGGTAGTCTGTTGTCGAGATTCTTGTTATTCCATTGGATGGTAGCCTTGTCATTATGGAAGGTAGTTTATTGTCGATATTTTTGTTATTCCAATGGATGGTAACTTTGTCATTATGGAAGGTAGTCTGTTGTCGATATTTTTTTTACTCCAATGGATTGTATCCTTGTCATTATGGAAGGTAGTCTGTTGTCGAGATTTTTGTTACTCCAAGGGATGGTAGCCTTGTCCTTATGGAAGGTAGTCTTTATCAATATTTTTGTTACTCCAATGGATGGTAACCTTGTCTTTATGGAAGGTAGGTTGTTGTCGATATTTTTGTTACTCCAATGGATGGTATCCTTGTCATTATGGAAGGTAGTCTATTGTCGAGATTTTTGTTACTCCAATGGATGGTAGCCTTGTCATTATGGAACGTGGTTTATTGTCGACATTTATGTTATTCGATTGGATTATAGCCTTGTCATTATGGAAGGTTGTCATTTGTCGATATTTTTGTTACTCTCATGGATGGTAGCATTGTCATTATGGAAGGTAGTTTGTTGTCGATATCTTTGTTCCTCAATGGATGGTAGCCTTGTCATTATGGAAGGTAGTCTATTGTCGATATTTTTGTTACTCCAATGGATGGTAGCCTTGTCATTATGGAATGTGGTCTATTGTCGAGATCTTTATTACTCCAATGGATGGTAGCCTTGTCATTATGGAAGGTAATCAGTTGTCGTTATTTTTGTTACTCCAATGGATGGTAGCCATGTCATTATCGAAGGTAGTCTGTTGTAGATATTTTTGTTACTCCAATGGATGGTAGCCTTGTCATTATGGAAGGTAGTTTGTTGTCGATATTTTTGTTACTCCAATGGATGGTAGCCATGTCATTATCGAAGGTAGTCTGTTGTAGAGATTTTTGTTACTCCAATGGATGGTAGCCTTGTCATTATGGAAGGTAGTTTGTTGTCGAGATTTTTGTTACTCTAATGGATGGTAGCCTTGTCATTATGGAACATGGTCTGTTGTCGATATTTTTGTTATTCGATTGGATTATAGCCTTGTCATTATGGAAGGTTGTCATTTGTCGAGATTTTTGTTACTCTCTTTGATGGTAGCATTGTCATTATGGAAGGTAGATTGATGTCGATATCTTTGTTCCTCAATGGATGGTAGCCTTGTCATTTTGGAAGGTAGTCTATTATCGATATTTTTGTTACTCCAATGGATGGTAGCCTTGTCATTATGGAATGTCGTCTATTGCCCAGATTTTTGTTACTCCAATGGATGGTAGCCTCGTCATTATGGAAGGTAATCAGTTGTCGATATTTTTGTTACTCCAATGGATTGTAGCCATGTCATTATCGAAGGTAGTCTGTTGTAGATATTTTTGTTACTCCAATGGATGGTAGCCTTGTCATTATGGAAGGTAGTACGTTATCGATATTTTTGTTACTCCAATGGATGGTAGCCTTGTCATTATGGAAGGTAGTCTGTTGTCGAGATTTTTGTTACTCCAATGGATGGTAGCCTTGTCATTATGGAAGATTGTCTATTGTCGATATTTTTGTTATTCCATTGGATGGTAGCCTTGTCATTATGCAAGGTAGTCTGTTGTCGAGATTTTTGTTACTCCAAGGGATGGTAGCCTTGTCTTTATGGAAGGTAGTCTTTATCAATATTTTTATTACTCCAATGGATGGTAGCCTTGTATTTATGGAAGGTAGTTTGTTGTCGATATTTTTGTTACTCCAATGGATGGTAGCCTTGTCATTATGGAAGGTAGTCTATTGTCAAGATTTTTGTTACTCCGATGGATGGTAGCCTTGTCATTATGGAACGTGGTCTATTGTCCAGATTTTTGTTATTCGATTGGATTGTAGCCTTGTCATTATGGAAGGTTGTCATTTGTCGAGATTTTTGTTACTCTCATGGATGGTAGTGTTGTCATTATGGAAGGTAGTTTGTTGTCGATATCTTTGTTCCTCAATGGATGGTAGCCTTGTAATTATGGAAGGTAGTCTGTTGTTGATATTTTTGTTACTCCAATGGATGGTAGCCTTGTCATTATGGAATGTGGTCTATTGTCGAGATTTTTGTTACTCCAATGGATGGTAGCCTTGTCATTATGGAAGGTAATCATTTGTCGTTATTTTTGTTACTCCAATGGATGGTAGCCATGTCATTATCGAAGATAGTTTGTCTTAGAGATTTTTGTTACTCCAATGGATGGTAGCCTTGTCTTTATGAAAGGTAGTCTATTGTCGATATTTTTGTTACTCCAATGGATGGTAGCCTTGTATTTATGGAAGTTAGTGTGTTGTCAATATTATTGGTACTCCAATGGATGGTAGCCTTATCATTATGGAAGGAAGTTTGTTGTCGAGATCTATGTTACCCAATGGATGGTAGCCTTGTCATTATGGAAGGTAGTCTATTGTAGATATTTTTGTTATTCCAATGGATGGTAACCTTGTCATTATGGAAGTTAGTCTGTTGTCGATATTTTTTTTACTCCAATGAATTGTATCCTTGTCATTATGGAACGTAGTCTGTTGTCGAGATTTTTGTTACTCCATGGGATGGTAGCCTTGTCTTTATGGAATGTAGTCTTTATCAATATTTTTGTTACTCCAATGGATTGTAGCCTTGTCTTTATGGAAGGTAGTTTGTTGTCGATATTTTTGTTACTCCCATGGATGGTAGCCTTGTCATTATGGAAGGTAGTCTGTTGTCGAGATTTTTGTTACTCCAATGGATGGTAGCCTTGTCATTTTGGAACATGGTCTATTGTCGAGATTTTTGTTATTCGATTGGATTATAGCCTTGTCATTATCGAAGGTTGTCATTTGTCGAGATTTTTGTTACTCTCATGGATGGTGGCGTTGTCATTATGGAAGGTAGTTTGTTGTCGATATCTTTGTTCCTCAATGGATGGTAGCCTAGTCATTATGGAAGGTACTCTATTGTCGATATTTTTGTTACTCCAATGGATGGTAGCCTTGTCATTATGGAATGTGGTCTATTGTCGAGATCTTTGTTACTCCAATGGATGGTAGCCTTGTCATTATGGAAGGTAATCAGTTGTCGTTATTTTTGTTACTCCAATGGATGGTAGCCATGTCATTATCGAAGGTAGTTTGTTGTAGAGATTTTTATTACTCCAATGGATGGTAGCCTTGTCATTATGGAAGGTAGTCTGTTGTCGATATTTTTGTTACTCCAATGGGGTGTAGCCATGTCATTATCGAAGGTAGTCTGTTGTAGAGATTTTTGTTACTCCAATGGATGGTAGCCTTGTCATTATGGAAGGTAGTTTATTGTCGAGATTTTTGTTACTCTAATGGATGGTAGCCTTGTCATTATGGAACATGGTCTATTGTCGATATTTTTGTTATTCGATTGGATTTTAGCCTTGTCATTATGGAAGGTTGTCATTTGTCGAGATTTTTGTTGCTCTCTTGGATGGTTGTGTTGTCATTATGGAAGGTAGTTTGTTGTCGATATCTTTGTTCCTCAATGGATGGTAGCCTTGTCATTATGGAAGGTAGTCTATTGTCGATATTTTTGTTACTCCAACGGATGGTAGCCTTTTCATTATGGAATGTGGTCTATTGTCGAGATTTTTGTTACTCCAATGGATGGTAGCCTCGTCATTATGGAATGTAATCAGTTGTCGTTATTTTTGTTACTCCAATGGATGGTAGACATGTCATTATCGAAGGTAGTCTGTTGTAGATATTTTTATTACTCCAATGGATGGTAGCCTTGTCATTATGGAAGGTAGTATGTTACGATATTTTTGTTACTCCAATGGATGGTAGCCTTGTCATTATGGAAGGTAGTCTGTTGTCGAGATTTTTGTTACTCCAATGGATGGTAGCCTTGTCATTATGGAACATTGTCTATTGTCGATATTTTTGTTATTCCATTGGATGGTAGCCTTGTCATTATGCAAGGTAGTCTGTTGTCGAGATTTTTGTTACTCCAATGGATGGTAGCCATGTCATTATCGAAGGTAGTCTGTTGTAGATATTTTTGTTACTCCAATGGATGGTAGCCTTGTCATTATGGAAGGTAGTATGTTATCGATATTTTTGTTACTCCAATGGATGGTAGCCTTGTCATTATGGAAGGTAGTCTGTTGTCGAGATTTTTGTTACTCCAATGGATGGTAGCCTTGTCATTATGGAACATTGTCTATTGTCTATATTTTTGTTATTCCATTGGATGGTATCCTTGTCATTATGGAAGGTAGTCTGTTATCGAGATTTTTGTTACTCCAAGGGATGGTAGCCTTGTCTTTATGGAAGGTAGTCTTTATCAATATTTTTGTTACTCCAATGGATGGTAGCCTTGTCTTTATGGAAGGTAGTTTGTTGTCGATATTTTTGTTACTCCCATGGATGGTAGCCTTGTCATTATGGAAGGTAGTCTGTTGTCGAGATTTTTGTTACTCCAATGGATGGTAGCCTTGTCATTTTGGAACATGGTCTATTGTCGAGATTTTTGTTATTCGATTGGATTATAGCCTTGTCATTATCGAAGGTTGTCATTTGTCGAGATTTTTGTTACTCTCATGGATTGTGGCGTTGTCATTATGGAAGGTAGTTTCTTGTCGGTATCTTTGTTCCTCAATGGATGGTAGCCTTATCATTATGGAAGGTACTTTATTGTCGATATTTTTGTTACTCTAAAGGATGGTAGCCTTGTCATTATGGAATGTGGTCTATTGTCGAGATCTTTGTTACTCCAATGGATGGTAGCCTTGTCATTATGGAAGGTAATTAGTTGTCGTTATTTTTGTTACTCCAATGGATGGTAGCCATGTCATTATCGAAGGTAGTCTGTTGTAGATATTTTTATTACTCCAATGGATGGTAGCCTTGTCATTATGGAAGGTAGTATGTTATCGATATTTTTGTTACTCCAATGGATGGTATCCTTGTCATTATGGAAGGTAGTCTCTTGTCGAGATTTTTGTTACTCCAATGGATGGTAGCCTTGTCATTATGGAACATTGTCTATTGTCGATATTTTTGTTATTCCATTGGATGGTAGCCTTGTCATTATGCAAGGTAGTCTGTTGTCGAGATTTTTGTTACTCCAATGGATGGTAGCCATGTCATTATCGAAGGTAGTCTGTTGTAGATATTTTTGTTACTCCAATGGATGGTAGCCTTGTCATTATGGAAGGTAGTATGTTATCGATATTTTTGTTACTCCAATGGATGGTAGCCTTGTCATTATGGAAGGTAATCAGTTGTCATTATTTTTGTTACTCCAATGGATGGTAGCCATGTCATTATCGAAGGTAGTCTGTTATAGAGATTTTTGTTACTCCAATGGATGGTAGCCTTGTCATTATGGAAGGTAGTCTATTGTAGATATTATTGTTACTCCAATGGATGGTAGCCTTGTAATTATGGAAGGTAGTTTGTTGTCGAGATTGTTGTTATTCCATTGGATGGTAGCCTTGACATTATGGAATGTAGTCTATTGTCGATATTTTTGTTATTCCAATGGATGGTAACCTTGTCATTATGGAAGGTACTCTGTTGTCGATATTTTTTTTACTCCAATGGATTGTATCCTTGTCATTATGGAATTTAGTAAGTTGTCGAGATTTTTGTTACTCCAAGGGATGGTAGCCCTGTCTTTTTGGAAGGTAGTCTATTGTCGAGATTTTTGTTACTCCAATGGATGTTTGCATTGTCATTATGGAAGGTAGTCTATTGTTGAGATTTTTGGTATTCCATTGGATGGTAGCGTTGTCATTATGGAAGGTAGTCTGTTGTCGAGGATTTTGATAGTCCAATGGATAGTAGCCTTATCATTATGGAAGGTAGTCTATTGTCGATATATTTGTTACTCCAATGGATGGTAGCCTTGTAATTAGGGAAGTTAGTCTGTTGTCTAGATTTTTGTTACTCCAATGGATGGTATCCTTTTCATTATGAAAGGTAGTCTGCTGTCGAGGTTTTTGATACTCTAATGGATGGTAGCCTTGTCATTATGGAAGGTAGTCTGTTGTTCAGATTTTTGTTACTCCAGTTGATGGTTGCCTTGTCATTATGGAACGTAGTCTATTGTCGAGATTTTTGTTACTCCAATGGATGGTAGCCTTGTCATTATGTAAGGTAGTTTGTTGTCGAGATATTTGTTACTATAATGGATGGTAGCCTTTACTTTAAGGAAGGTAGTTTGACGTTGTGATTTATGTCACTCCAATGGATGTAGCCTTATCTTTATCGAAAGTAGACTATTGTTCAGATTTTGGTTTCTGCAATGGATGGTAGACTTCTCATTATGGAAGGTAGTTTGTTCTCGAGATTTTTGTTATTCCATTGGATGGTAGCCTTGTCATTATGGAAGGTAGTCTGTTTTCGATATTTTTTTACTAAAATGGATGGTAGCCTTGTCATTATAGAAGATAGTCTGTTGTCGAGATTTTTGTTACTCTAATGGATGGTAGCATTTTCATTATGGAAGGTAGTCTATTATCGATATCTTTTTTACTCCAATGGATGGTAGCCTAGTCATTATGGAAGGTAGTCTGTCATCGTGATTTTTGTCACTCCAATGGATGGTATCCTTGTCACTATGGAAGGTAGTCTGTTGTTCAGATTTTTGTTACTCCAGTGGATGGTTGCCTTGTCATTATGGAATGTAGTCTATTGTCGAGATTTTTGTTACTCCAATGGATGGTAGCCTTGTCATTATGGAAGATAGTTTTGTGTTGAGATATTTGATACTCTAATGGATCGTAGCCTTATCTTTATAGAAGGTAGTCTCTCGTTGTGATTTTTGTCACTCCAATGGATGGTAGCCTAATCTTTATCGAAAGTAGACTATTGTTCAGATTTTTGTTACTCCAATGGATGGTAGACTTGTCATTATGTAAGGTAGTCTATTGTCGAGATTTTTGTTACTCCATTGGATGGTAGCCTTGTCATTATGGAAGGTAGTCTGTTTCGAGGTTTTTCTTATTCCCATAGATGGTAGCCTTGTCATTATGGAAGGTAGTGTGTTGTCGAATTTTTTTTTACTCCAATGGATGGTAGCCTTGTCATTATAGAATGTAGTCTGTTGTCGATGTTTTTTTTACTCCAATGGATTTTAGACTTGTCATTATTGCAGGTAGTCTGTTGCCGAGATTTTTGTTATTCCAATGGATGGTAGCCTTGTCATTATGGAAGGTAGTCTATTGTCAATATTTTTGTTACTCCAATGGATGGTAGCCTTTTCATTATGGAAGGTAGTCTGTTGTCGAGATTTTTGTTATTCCATTTGATGGTAGCCTTGTCATTATGGAAGGTAGTCTATTATCGGGAATTTTGTTATTCCAATAGATGGTATGCTTGTCATTATGGAAGGTAGTCTGTTGTCGATATTTTTGTTACTCTAATGCATTGTAGCCTTGTCATTATGGAAGGTAGTATGTTGTCAAGATTTTTGTTATTCCATTGGATGGTAGCCTTGTCATTATGGAAGGTAGTCTGTTGTCGAGATTTTTGTTAGTCCAATGGATGGTGGCCTTGTCATTATGGAACGTAGTCTGTTGTCGTTGTTTTTGTTACTCTAATGGATGGTAGCCTTGTCATTATGGAAGGTAGTCTCCTGTTGAGATTTTTGTTACTCCAATGGATGGTAGCCTTGTCATTATGGAAGGTAGTCTGTTGTCGAGATTTTTGTTACTCCAATGGATGGTAGCCTTGTCATTATTGAAGGTAGTATGTTATTGATATCTTTGTTACTCCAATGGATGGTAGCCTTGTCATTATGGAAGGTAGTGTGTTGTCAAGATTTTTGTTACTGCAATGGATAGTAGCCTTGTCATTATGGAACGTAGTCTGTTGTCGATGTTTTTGTTAATCTAATGGATGGTAGCCTTATCATTATGGAAGGTAGTTGGTTGTCGTGATTTTTGTTATTCAAAAGGTTGGTAGCCTTGTCATTATGGAAGGTAGTCTGTTGTATATATTTTTGTAACTTCAATGGATGGTAGCCTTGTCATTATGGAAGGTAGTCAGTCGTTGTGATTTCTGTCACTACAATGGATGGTAGCCTTATCACTATGGAAGGTAGTCTGTTCTCGAGATTTTTTTTATTCCATTGGATGGTAGCCTTATCATTATGGAAGGTAGTCTGTTCTCGAGATTTTTGTTATTCCAATGGATGGTAACCTTGTCATTATGGAAGGTAGTTTGTTGTCGAGTTTTTGTTACTCCAATGGATTGTAGCCTTGTATTTATGGAAGGTAGTTTATTTTCGATATTTTTGATACTCCACTGGATGGTAGCCTTGTCATTATGGAAGGTAGTTTGTTGTCCATATTTTTGTTACTCCAATGGATGGTACCCTTTTCATTATGGAAGGTAGTCTATTGTCGATATTTTGGTTACTCATATGGATGGTAGCCTTGTCATTATGGAAGGTAGTCTTTTGTCGAAATATTTGTTATTTCAATGGATGGTAGCCGTGTAATTATGGAACTTAGTCTGTTGTCGAGATTTTTGTTACTCCAATGGATGGTAGCCTTGTCATTATGGAAGGTAGTCTTTCGTTGAGATTTTTGTTAATCCAATGGATGGTAGCGTTATCATTATTGAAGGTAGTCTGTAGTTCAGATTTTTGTTACTCCAATGGATGGTAGCCTTGTCATTATGGAAGTTAGTCTGTTGTTGAGATTTTTGGTATTCCATTGGATGGTAGCCTTGTCATTATGGAAGGTAGTCTGTTGTCTAGGATTTTGATAGTCCAATGGATGGTAGCCTTATCATTATGGAAGGTATTCTGTTGTCGTGATATTTGTTACTCCAATGGATGGTAGCCTTGTAATTATGGAAGTTAGTCTGTTGTCTAGATTTTTGTTACTCCAATGGATGGTAGCCTTGTCATTCTGAAAGGTAGTCTGCTATCGAGATTTTTGATAGTCTAATGGATGGTAGCCATGTCATTATAGAAGGTAGTCTGTTGTCGAGATTTTTGTTACTCTAATGGATGGTAGCCTTGTAATTATGGAAGGTAGTCTATTTTCAATATTTTTGTTACTCCAATGGATGGTAGCATTGTCATTTTGGAAGGTAGTCTATTGTCGATATCTTTGTTACTCCAATGGATGGTAGACTTGTCCTTATGGAAGGTAGTCTATTGTCGATATTTTTTTTATTCCAATGGATGGTAGCCTTGTCATTATGGAAGGTAGTCTGTTCTCGATATTTTTCTTATTCCAATAAATGGTAGCCTTGTCATTATAGAAGGTAGTCTGTTGTCGAGATTTTTGTTACTCCAATGGATGGTAGCATTGTCATTATGGAATGTAGTCGGTTGTTGATGTTTTTGTTACTCCAATGGATGGTAGACTTGTCATTATTGAAGGTAGTCTGTTGTCGAGATTTTTTTTATTCCAATGGATGGTAGCCTTGTCATTATGGAAGGTAGTCTATTCTCGAGAATTTTGTTATTCCAATAGATGGTATGCTTGTCATTATGGAAGGTAGTTTGTTGTCGATATATTTGTTACTCTAATGGATGGTAGCCTTGTCTTTATGGAAGGTAATTTGTCGTTGTGATTTCTCTCACTCCAATGGACGGTAGCCTTATCTTTATTAAATGTAGACTATTGTTAAGATTTTTGTTTCTCCAATGGATGGTAGACTTGTCATTATGGAAGATAGTCTGTTTTCGAGATTTTTGTTACTAAAATGGATGGTAGCCTTGTCATTATGGAAGGTAGTCTGTTGTCGATATTTTTGTTACTCTAATGGATGGTAGCATTGTCATTTTGGAAGGTAGTCTATTGTCGATATCTTTGTTACTCCAATGGATTGTAGACTTGTCCTTATGGAAGGTAGTCTATTGTCGAAATTTTTTTTATTCCAATGGATGGTAGCCTTGTCATTATGGAAGGTAGTCTGTTCTCGATATTTTTCTTATTCCAATAAATGGTAGCCTTGTCATTATAGAAGGTATTCTGTTGTCGAGATTTTTGTTACTCCAATGGATGGTAGAATTGTCATTATGGAATGTAGTCGGTTGCTGATGTTTTTGTTACTCCAATGGATGGTAGACTTGTCATTATTGAAGGTAGTCTGTGGTCGAGATTTTTGTTATTCCAATGGATGGTAGCCTTGTCATTATGGAAGGTAGTCTATTCTCGAGAATTTTGTTATTCTAATAGATGGTATGCTTGTCATTATGGAAGGTAGTTTGTTGTCGATATTTTTGTTACTCCAATGGATGGTACCCTTTTCATTATGGAAGGTAGTCTATTGTCGATATTTTGGTTACTCCTATGGATGGTAGCCTTGTCATTATGGAAGATAGTCTTTTGTCGAAATATTTGTTACTTCAATGGATGGTAGCCTTGTAATTATGGAACTTAGTCTGTTGTCGAGATTTTTGTTACTCTAATGGATGGTAGCCTTGTAATTATGGAAGTTAGTCTGTTGTCTATGTAGGTGTTTAGGTATTGGCTTGCATTTTTGGTAAATCCCAAGTGTATGTGTAAATGTCATGACTGATGTCATAACATTCTAGTTCAGTTTGTACTAACTCATTAGGTACCTTTGCAGAAAAATATTGTATTTCAAGTACTGATGTTTATAAGTGTGTATCTGAGCATTTTGCAAAATGATCACATTTTGCTAATTCAGTAGACAGGTTTTCTCAGATGTCATAACAGATGTTATGACATCCTGTTCTGAACTAACAGGTTTGCAGGATGGATAAGTCTGAGTTTTTTCAGGAAATAACTCAGTCTTTCCTGAACAGAATCCTGCGTTTTCTGAGGGGTAACCTAGCTCAACCCTAACCTAGTTAATAAAGTCCTGTGACCTGGTCTTTAGGTCAAACGGAATGAACCCTAGGTTTTTGTGGAAACCCTAACTGAAGTTGCAGCTGCTATATATTCAACAGAGCTGCTGTTTTTCAAGTATCCCTCTTGATTGATCAGAAGATCATTTTGTAATCTGAATAGATTTGATTATTGTACTCCAAGCAATTATCATTGTGATAAGTGCCTTGGAATAGGTTTCTAATTGTAAGGGTTGTGTAGCACTCAAAGCTTTGAAGCAAGAGTGTTTGAATGTTCCTTGACTAAAGCTGTGAAGCAGAGTCAAGTTAGTTGTGTGCATCACTCAAAGCTGTGAAGCACGAGTGATTGTGTTTCTTGATTAAAAAGCTGTGAAGCTTAATCAAGTGTTTGTTTATGAAGAGTGTCTTCATCAATTCTTAAGTCAAATAGGTTTATGTATCACTGCTGTGATTGAGGGGGAGTGAGTAGGAACTCAGGTTTAAGTTGTACTTAGATTGGAATTGCATTGGGTAGGTCTTAAGTGAAGGAGATAAACTGGTTGGTTTATTCCTGAATTAAAATCTCTTATAGTGAATTTCCTCCCTGGCTTGGTAGCCCCCAGAGTAGGTGTTGTTGCACACTGAACTGGGTAAACAATTGACTGTGTTCTTTATTGCTTTTGTATTTACTGTCATATAGTAAGTCAGATACGGTGTCATAACATTGAACGTGACATTGAGTATCTGCTGCCAGAATTTCAGTCTAGATTTTTGTTACTCCAATGGATGGTAGCCTTGTCATTCTGAAAGGTAGTCTGCTGTCGAGATTTTTGATAGTCTAATGGATGGTAGCCTTGTCATTATGGAAGGTAGTCTGTTGTCGAGATTTTTGTTACTCCAATGGATGGTAGCCTTGTCATTATGGAAGGTAGTCTATTGTCAATATTTTTGTCACTAAAATGGATGGTAGCCTTATCACTATGGAAGGTAGTCCGTTCTCGAGATTTTTTTTACTCCATTGGATGGTAGCCTTATCATTATGGAAGGTAGTCTGTTCTCGAGATTTTTGTTATTCCAATGGATGGTAACCTTGTCATTAAGGAAGGTAGTCTGTTGTCTATATTTTTGTAACTTCAATGTATGGTATCCTTGCCATTATGGAAGGTAGTCTGTCGTTGTGATTTCTGTCACTACAATGGATGGTAGCCTTATCACTATGGAAGGTAGTCCGTTCTCGAGATTTTTTTATTCCATTTGATGGTAGCCTTATCATTATGGAAGGTAGTCTGTTCTCGAGATTTTTGTTATTCCAATGGATGGTAACCTTGTCATTATGGAAGGTAGTCTGTTGTCGAGTTTTTGTTACTCCAATGGATTGTAGCCTTGTAATTATGGAAGGTAGTTTGTTTTCGATATTTTTCTTATTCCAATAAATGGTAGCCTTGTCATTATAGAAGGTAGTCTGTTGTCGATATTTTTGTTACTCCAATGGATGGTAGCATTGTCATTATGGAATGTAGTCGGTTGTTGATGTTTTTGTTACTCCAATGGATGGTAGACTTGTCATTATTGAAGGTAGTCTGTTGTCGAGATTTTTGTTATTCCAATGGATGGTAGCCTTGTCATTATGGAAGGTAGTCTATTCTCGAGAATTTTGTTATTCCAATAGATGGTATGCTTGTCATTATGGAAGGTAGTTTGTTGATTATATTTTTGTTACTCCAATGGATGGTACCCTTTTCATTAAGGAAGGTAGTCTATTGTCGATATTTTGGTTACTCCTATGGATGGTAGCCTTGTCATTATGGAAGATAGTCTTTTGTCGAAATATTTGTTACTTCAATGGATGGTAGCCTTGTAATTATGGAACTTAGTCTGTTGTCGAGATTTTTGTTACTCCAATGGATGGTAGCCTTGTAATTATGGAAGTTAGTCTGTTGTCTAGATTTTTGTTACTCCAATGGATGGTAGCCTTGTCATTCTGAAAGGTAGTCTGCTGTCGAGATTTTTGATAGTCTAATGGATGGTAGCCTTATCATTATGGAAGGTAGTCTGTTCTCGAGATTTTTGTTATTCCAATGGATGGTAACCTTGTCAATATGGAAGGTAGTCTGTTGTCTATATTTTTGTAACTTCAATGTATGGTATCCTTGCCATTATGGAAGGTAGTCTGTCGTTGTGATTTCTGTCACTACAATGGATGGTAGCCTTATCACTATGGAAGGTAGTCCGTTCTCGAGATTTTTTTTATTCCATTTGATGGTAGCCTTATCATTATGGAAGGTAGTCTGTTCTCGAGATTTTTGTTATTCCAATGGATGGTAACCTTGTCATTATGGAAGGTAGTCTGTTGTCGAGTTTTTGTTACTCTAATGGATTGTAGCCTTGTAATTATGGAAGGTAGTTTGTTTTCGATATTTTTGATACTCCACTGGATGGTAGCCTTGTCATTATGGAAGGTAGTTTGTTGTCCATATTTTTGTTACTCCAATGGATGGTACCCTTTTCATTATGGAAGGTAGTCTATTGTCGATATTTTGGTTACTCCTATGGATGGTAGCCTTGTCATTATGGAAGGTAGTCTTTTGTCGAAATATTTTTACTTCAATGGATGGTAGCCGTGTAATTATGGAACTTACTCTGTTGTCAAGATTTTTGTTAGTCCAATGGATGGTAGCCTTGTCATTATGGAAGGTAGTCTTTCGTTGAGATTTTTGTTAATCCAATGGATGGTAGCTTTATCATTATTGAAGGTAGTCTGTAGTTCAGATTTTTGTTACTCCAATGGATGGTAGCCTTGTCATTATGGAAGTTAGTCTGTTGTTGGGATTTTTGGTATTCCATTGGATGGTAGCCTTGTCATTATGGAAGGTAGTCTGTTGTCTAGGATTTTGATAGTCCAATGGATGGTAGCCTTATCATTATGGAAGGTATTCTGTTGTCGAGATATTTGTTACTCCAATGGATGGTAGCCTTGTAATTATGGAAGTTAGTCTGTTGTCTAGATTTTTGTTACTCCAATGGATGGTAGCCTTTTCATTCTGAAAGGTAGTCTGTTATCGAGATTTTTGATAGTCTAACGGATGGTAGCCTTGTCATTAGGGAAGGTAGTCTGTTGTCGAGATTTTTGTTACTCCAATGGATGGTAGCCTTGTCATTATGGAAGGTAGTCTATTGTCAATATTTAGGTTACTCCAATGGATGGTAGCCTTCTCATTATGGAAGGTTGTTTGTTGTCTAGATATTTGTTACTCTAATGGATGGTAGCCTTGTCTTTATGGAAGGTAATTTGTCGTTGTGATTTCTGTCACTCCAATGGACGGTAGCCTTATCATTATCAAATGTAGACTATTGTTCAGATTTTTGTTTCTCCAATGGATGGTAGACTTGTCATTATGGAAGATAGTCTGTTTTCGAGATTTTTGTTACTAAAATGGATGGTAGCCTTGTCATTATGGAAGGTAGTCTGTTGTCGATATTTTTGTTACTCTAATGGATGGTAGCATTGTCATTTTGGAAGGTAGTCTATTGTCGATATCTTTGTTACTCCAATGGATGGTAGACTTGTCCTTATGGAAGGTAGTCTATTGTCGATATTTTTTTTATTCCAATGGATGGTAGCATTGTCATTATGGAAGGTAGTCTGTTCTCGATATTTTTCTTATTCCAATAAATGGTAGCCTTGTCATTATAGAAGGTATTCTGTTGTCGAGATTTTGGTTACTCCAATGGATGGTAGCATTGTCATTATGGAATGTAGTCGGTTGTTGATGTTTTTGTTACTCCAATGGATGGTAGACTTGTCATTATTGAAGGTAGTATGTTGTCGAGATTTTTGTTATTCCAATGGATGGTAGCCTTGTCATTATGGAAGGTAGTCTATTCTCGAGAATTTTGTTATTCTAATAGATGGTATGCTTGTCATTATGGAAGGTAGTTTGTTGTCGATATTTTTGTTACTCCAATGGATGGTACCCTTTTCATTATGGAAGGTAGTCTATTGTCGATATTTTGGTTACTCCTATGGATGGTAGCCTTGTCATTATGGAAGATAGTCTTTTGTCGAAATATTTGTTACTTCAACGGATGGTAGCCTTGTAATTATGGAACTTAGTCTGTTGTCGAGATTTTTGTTACTCCAATGGATGGTAGCCTTGTAATTATGGAAGTTAGTCTGTTGTCTAGATTTTTGTTACTCCAATGGATGGTAGCCTTGTCATTCTGAAAGGTAGTCTGCTGTCGAGATTTTTGATAGTCTAATGGATGGTAGCCTTGTCATTATGGAAGGTAGTCTGTTGTCGAGATTTTTGTTACTCCATTGGATGGTAGCCTTGTCATTAAGGAAGGTAGTCTATTGTCAATATTTTTGTTACTCCAATGGATGGTAGCCTTCTCATTATGGAAGTTAGTTTGTCGTTGTGATTTCTATCACTCCAATAAATGGTAGCCTTATCTTTATCAAATGTAGACTATTGTTCAGATTTTTGTTTCTCCAATGGATGGTAGACTTGTCATTATGGAATGTAGTTTGTTCTCGAGATTTTTGTTATTCCATTGGTTGGTAGCCTTGCCATTATGGAAGGTAGTTTATTTTCGATATTTTTGTTATTAAAATGGATGGTAGCGTTGTTATTATGGAAGGTAGTTTGTTGTCGATATTTTTGTTACTCTAATGGATGGTAGCATTGTCATTATGGAAGGTAGTCTATTGTCGATATCTTTGTTACTCCAATGGATGGTAGACTTGTCCTTATGGAAGGTAGTCTATTGTCGATATTTTTGTTATTCCAATGGATGGTAGCCTTGTCATTATGGAAATCAATCTGTCATTGTAATTTCTGTCACTCCAATGGATGGTATCCTTGTCACTATGGAAGGTAGTCTGTTGTTTAGATTTTTGTTACTCCAGTAGATGGTAGCCTTGTCATTATGGAACATAGTCTATTGTCAAGATTTTTGTTACTCCAATGGATCGTAGCCTTCTCATTATGGATGGTATTTTGTTGTCGAGATATTTGATACTCTAATGGGTGGTAGCCTTGTATTTATGGAAGGTAGTATGTCGTTGTGATTTTTGTCACTCCAATGGATGGTAGACTTGTCATTATGTAAGGTAGTCTTTTGTCGAGATTTTTGTTATTCCTTTGGATGGTAGCCTTGTTATTATGGAAGGTAGTCTGTTGTCGAGATTTTTGTTACCCCATTGGATGGTAGCCTTGTCATTATGGAAGGTAGTCTATTGTCAATATTTTTGTTACTCCAATGGATGGTAGCCTTCTCATTATGGAAGTTAGTTTGTTGTCTAAATATTTGTTACTCTAATGGATGGTAGCCTTGTCTTTATGGAAGGTAGTTTGTCGTTGTGATTTCTATCACTCCAATAAATGGTAGCCTTATCTTTATCAAATGTAGACTATTGTTCAGATTTTTGTTTCTCCAATGGATGGTAGACTTGTCATTATGGAATGTAGTTTGTTCTCGAGATTTTTGTTATTCCATTGGTTGGTAGCCTTGCCATTATGGAAGGTAGTCTATTTTCGATATTTTTGTTATTAAAATGGATGGTAGCGTTGTCATTATGGAAGGTAGTTTGTTGTCGATATTTTTGTTACTCTAATGGATGGTAGCATTGTCATTATGGAAGGTAGTCTATTGTCGATATCTTTGTTACTCCAATGGATGGTAGACTTGTCCTTATGGAAGGTAGTCTATTGTCGATATTTTTGTTATTCCAATGGATGGTAGCCTTGTCATTATGGAAATCAATCTGTCATTGTAATTTCTGTCACTCCAATGGATGGTATCCTTGTCACTATGGAAGGTAGTCTGTTGTTTAGATTTTTGTTACTCCAGTAGATGGTAGCCTTGTCATTATGGAACATAGTCTATTGTCAAGATTTTTGTTACTCCAATGGATCGTAGCCTTCTCATTATGGATGGTATTTTGTTGTCGAGATATTTGATACTCTAATGGGTGGTAGCCTTGTATTTATGGAAGGTAGTATGTCGTTGTGATTTTTGTCACTCCAATGGATGGTAGACTTGTCATTATGTAAGGTAGTCTTTTGTCGAGATTTTTGTTATTCCTTTGGATGGTAGCCTTGTCATTATGGAAGGTAGTTTGTTCTCGATATTTTTCTTATTCCAATAAATGGTAGCATTGTCATTATGGAATGTAGTCTATTGTTGATGTGTTTATTACTCCAATGTATGGTAGACTTGTCATTGTTAAAGGTAGTCTGTTGTCGAGATTTTTGTTATTCCAATGGATGGTAGCCTTGTCATTATGGAAGGTAGTCTATTCTCGAGAATTTTGTTATTCCAATAGATGGTATGCTTGTCATTATGGAAGGTAGTCTGTTGTCGATATTTTTATTACTCCAATGTATTGTAGCCTTGTCATTATGGAAGGTAGTATGTTGTCAAGATTTTTGTTATTCCATTGGATGGTAGCCTTTTCATTTTGGAAGGTAGTCTGTTGTCGAGATTTTTGTTAGTCCAATGGATGGTAGCCTTGTCATTATGGAACATAGTCTATTGTCGATGTTTTTGTTACTCTAATGGATGGTAGCCTTGTTATCATGGAAGGTAGTCTCTTGTCGAGATTTTTGTTACTCCAATGAATGGTAGCCTTGTCATTATGGAAGGTAGTCTGTTGTCGAGATTTTTGTTACTCCAATGGATGGTAGCCTTGTCATTATTGAAGGTAGTATGTTGTCGATATCTTTGTTACTCCATTGGATGGTAGCCTTGTCATTATGGAAGGTAGTATGTTCTCGAGATTTTTGTTATTCCAATAGATGGTAGCCTTTTCATTATAAAAAGTAGTCTGTTGTCGATATTTTTGTAACTCCAATGGATGATTGCCTTATCATTATGGAATTTAGTCTATTGTCGTGATTTTTGATAATCAAATGGATGGTATCCTTGTCATTATGGAAGGTAGTCTGTTGTTGAGATTTTTGTTACTGCAATGGATAGTAGCTTTTTCATTATGGAACGTAGTCTGTTGTCGATGTTTTCGTTACTCCAATGGATTGTAGCCTTGTCATTATGGAAGGTAGTCTGTCGTTGTGATTTCTGTCACTACAATGGATGGTAGCCTTATCACTATGGAAGGTAGTCCATTCTCGAGATTTTTTTTATTCCATTGGATGGTAGCCTTATCATTATGGAAGGTAGTCTGTTCTCGAGATTTTTGTTATTCCAATGGATGGTAACCTTGTCATTATGGAAGGTAGTCTGTTGTCGAGTTTTTGTTACTCCAATGGATTGTAGCCTGGTAATTATGGAAGGTAGTTTGTTTTCGATATTTTTGATACTCCACTTGATGGTAGCCTTGTCATTATGGAAGGTAGTTTGTTGTCGATATTTTTGTTACTCCAATGGATGGTACCCTTTTCATTATGGAAGTTAGTCTATTATCGATATTTTGGTTACTCCTATGGATGGTATCCTTGTCATTATGGAAGGTAGTCTGTTGTCGAGATTTTTGTTACTGCAATGGATAGTAGCCTTTTCATTATGGAACGTAGTCTGTTGTCGATGTTTTTGTTACTCCAATGGATGGTAGCCTTGTCATTATGGAAGGTAGTCTGTCGTTGTGATTTCTGTCACTACAATGGATGGTAGCCTTATCACTATGGAAGGGGGTTCGTTCTCGAGATTTTTTTTATTCCATTGGATGGTAGCCTTATCATTTTGGAAGGTAGTCTGTTCTCGAGATTTTTGTTATTCCAATGGATGGTATCCTTGTCATTATGGAAGGTAGTCTGTTGTCGAGTTTTTGTTACTCCAATGGATTGTAGCCTTGTAATTATGGAAGGTAGTTTGTTTTCGATATTTTTGATACTCCACTGGATGGTAGCCTTGTCATTATGGAAGGTAGTTTGTTGTCGATAATTTTGTTACTCCAATGGATGGTACCCTTTTCATTATGGAAGGTAGTCTATTGTCGATATTTTGGTTACTCCTATGGATGGTAGCCTTGTCATTATGGAAGGTAGTCTTTTGTCGAAATATTTGTTACTTCAATCGATGGTAGCCTTGTAATTATGGAACTTAGTCTGTTGTCGAGATTTTTGTTACTCCAATGGATGGTAGCCTTGTCATTATGGAAGGTAGTCTTTCGCTAAGATTTTTGTTAATCCAATGGATGGTAGCGTTGTCATTATGGAAGGTAGTCTGTAGTTCAGATTTTTGTTACTCCAATGGATGGTAGCCTTGTCATTATGGAAGGTAGTCTGTTGTTGATATTTTTGGTATTCCATTGGATGGTAGCCTTGTCATTATTGAAGGTAGTCTGTTGTCGAGGATTTTTGATAGTCTAATGGATGGTAGCCTTGTCATTATGGAAGGTAGTCTGTTTTCGAGATTTTTGTTACTCCAATGGATGGTAGCCTTGTCATTATGGAAGGTAGTCTATTGACAATATTTTTGTTACTCCAATGGATGGTAGCCTTGTCATTTTGGAAGGTAGTTTGTTGTCTAGATATTTGTTACTCTAATGGATGGTAGCCTTGTCTTTATGGAAGGTAGTTTGTCGTTGTGATTTCTGTCACTCCAATGGATGGTAGCCTTATCTTTATCAAAAGTAGACTATTGTTCAGATTTTTGTTTCTCCAATGGATGGTAGACTTGTCATTATGTAAAGTAGTTTGTTCTCTAGATTTTTGTTATTCCATTGGATGGTAGCCTTGTCCTTATGGAAGGTAGTTTGTTTTCGAGATTTTTGTTACTAAAATTGATGGTAGCCTTGTCATTATGGAAGGTAGTCTGTTGTCGATATTTTTGTTACTCTAATGGATGGTAGCATTGTCATTATGGAAGGTAGTCTATTGTCGATTTCTTTGTTACTCCAATGGATGGTAGCCTAGTCATTATGGAAGATACTCTGTTGTCGAGATTTTTGTTACTCCAATGGATGGTAGACTTGTCCTTATGGAAGGTAGTCTATTGTCGATATTTTTGTTATTCCAATTGATGGTAGCCTTGTCATTATGGAAGGTAGTCTGTCATTGTGATTTCTGTCACTCCAATGGATGGTATCCTTGTCACTATGGAAGGTAGTCTGTTGTTTAGATTTTTGTTACTCCAGTGGATGGTAGCCTTGTCATTATGGAACATAATTTATTGTCGAGATTTTTATTACTCTAATGGATGGTAGCATTATCATTATGGAAGGTAGTCTATTGTCGATATCTTTGTTACTCCAATGGATGGTAGCCTAGTCATTATGGAAGGTAGTCTGTTGTCGAGATTTTTGTTACTCCAATGGATGGTAGACTTGTCATTATGGAAGGTAGTCTGTTGTCGATATTTTTGTTATTCCAATGGATGATAGCCTTGTCATTATGGAAGGTAGTCTGTCATTGTGATTTCTGTCACTCCAATGGATGGTATCCTTGTCACTATGTAAGGTAGTATGTTGTTTAGATTTTTGTTACTCCAGTGGATGGTAGCCTTGTCATTATGGAACATAGTCTATTGTCGAGTTTTTTGTTACTCCAATGGATCGTAGCCTTCTCATTATGGAAGGTAGTTTGTTGTCGAGATATTTGTTACTCTAATGGGTGGTAGCCTTGTTTTTATGGTAGGTAGTCTGTCGTTGTGATTTTTGTCACTCCAATGGATGGTAGCCTAATCATTATCGAAAGTAGACTATTGTTCAGATTTTTGTTACTTCAATGGATGGTAGACTTGTCATTATGTAAGGTAGTCTGTTGTCGAGATTTTTGTTATTCCATTGGATGGTAGCCTTGTCATTATGGAAGGTAGTTTGTTCTCGATATTTTTCTTATTCCAATAAATGGTAGCCTTGTCATTATGGAAGGTAGTTTGTTGTCTAGATTTTTGTTACTCCAATGGATGGTAGCATTATCATTATGGAATGTAGTATGTTGTTGATGTTTTTGTTACTCCAATGGATGGTAGACTTGTCATTATTGAAGGTAGTCTATTTTCGAGATTTTTGTTATTCCAATGGATGGTAGCCTTGTCATTATGGAGGGTAGTCTATTGTCAATATTTTTGTTACTCCAATGGATGGTAGACTTGTCATTATGGAAGGTAGTCTGTTGTCCATATTTTTGTTACTCCAATGGATGGTAGCCTTGTCATTATGGAAGGTAGTCTGTTGTTGATATTTTTAGTACTCCAATGGATGGTAGCCTTATCATTATGGAAGGTAGTTTGTCATTGTGATTTCTGTCACTCCAATGGATGGTATCCTTGTCACTATGGAAGGTAGTCTGTTGTTTAGATTTTTTTTACTCCAGTGGATGGTAGCCTTGTCATTATGGAACGTAGTCTATTGTCGAGATTTTTGTTACTCTATTGGATGGTAGCATTTTCATTATGGAAGGTAGTCTATTGTCGATATCTTTGTTACTCCCATGGATTGTAGACTTGTCATTATGGAAGGTAGTCTGTTGTCGATATTTTTGTTATTCCAATGGATGGTAGCCTTGTCATTATGGAAGGTAGTCTGTCATTGTGATTTATGTCACTCCAATGGATGGTATCCTTGTCACTATGGAAGGTAGTCTGTTGTTTAGATTTTTGTTACTCTAGTGGATGGTAGCCTTGTCATTATGGAACGTAGTCTATTGTCGAGTTTTTTGTTACTCCAATGGATCGTAGCCTTCTCATTATGGAAGGTAGTTTGTTGTCGAGATATTTGTTACTCTAATGGGTGGTAGCCTTGTTTTTATGGTAAGTAGTCTGTCGTTGTGATTTTTGTCACTCCAATGGATGGTTGCATAATCTTTATCGAAAGTAGACTATTGTTCAGATTTTTGTTACTTCAATGTATGGTAGACTTGTCATTGTTAAAGGTAGTCTGTTGTCGATATTTTTGTTATTCCAATGGATGGTAGCCTTGTCATTATGGAAGGTAGTCTATTCTCGAGAATTTTGTTATTCCAATAGATGGTATGCTTGTCATTATGGAAGGTAGTCTGTTGTCGATATTTTTATTACTCCAATGTATTGTAGCCTTGTCATTATGGAAGGTAGTATGTTGTCAAGATTTTTGTTATTCCATTGGATGGTAGCCTTTTCATTTTGGAAGGTAGTCTGTTGTCGAGATTTTTGTTAGTCCAATGGATGGTAGCCTTGTCATTATGGAACATAGTCTATTGTCGATGTTTTTGTTACTCTAATGGATGGTAGCCTTGTTATCATGGAAGGTAGTCTCTTGTCGAGATTTTTGTTACTCCAATGAATGGTAGCCTTGTCATTATGGAAGGTAGTCTGTTGTCGAGATTTTTGTTACTCCAATGGATGGTAGCCTTGTCATTATTGAAGGTAGTATGTTGTCGATATCTTTGTTACTCCATTGGATGGTAGCCTTGTCATTATGGAAGGTAGTATGTTCTCGAGATTTTTGTTATTCCAATAGATGGTAGCCTTTTCATTATAAAAAGTAGTCTGTTGTCGATATTTTTGTAACTCCAATGGATGATTGCCTTATCATTATGGAATTTAGTCTATTGTCGTGATTTTTGATAATCAAATGGATGGTATCCTTGTCATTATGGAAGGTAGTCTGTTGTTGAGATTTTTGTTACTGCAATGGATAGTAGCTTTTTCATTATGGAACGTAGTCTGTTGTCGATGTTTTCGTTACTCCAATGGATTGTAGCCTTGTCATTATGGAAGGTAGTCTGTCGTTGTGATTTCTGTCACTACAATGGATGGTAGCCTTATCACTATGGAAGGTAGTCCATTCTCGAGATTTTTTTTATTCCATTGGATGGTAGCCTTATCATTATGGAAGGTAGTCTGTTCTCGAGATTTTTGTTATTCCAATGGATGGTAACCTTGTCATTATGGAAGGTAGTCTGTTGTCGAGTTTTTGTTACTCCAATGGATTGTAGCCTGGTAATTATGGAAGGTAGTTTGTTTTCGATATTTTTGATACTCCACTTGATGGTAGCCTTGTCATTATGGAAGGTAGTTTGTTGTCGATATTTTTGTTACTCCAATGGATGGTACCCTTTTCATTATGGAAGCTAGTCTATTATCGATATTTTGGTTACTCATATGGATGGTATCCTTGTCATTATGGAAGGTAGTCTGTTGTCGAGATTTTTGTTACTGCAATGGATAGTAGCCTTTTCATTATGGAACGTAGTCTGTTGTCGATGTTTTTGTTACTCCAATGGATGGTAGCCTTGTCATTATGGAAGGTAGTCTGTTGTCTATATTTTTGTAACTTCAATGGATGGTATCCTTGTCATTATGGAAGGTAGTCTGTCGTTGTGATTTCTGTCACTACAATGGATGGTAGCCTTATCACTATGGAAGGGGGTTCGTTCTCGAGATTTTTTTTATTCCATTGGATGGTAGCCTTATCATTTTGGAAGGTAGTCTGTTCTCGAGATTTTTGTTATTCCAATGGATGGTATCCTTGTCATTATGGAAGGTAGTCTGTTGTCGAGTTTTTGTTACTCCAATGGATTGTAGCCTTGTAATTATGGAAGGTAGTTTGTTTTCGATATTTTTGATACTCCACTGGATGGTAGCCTTGTCATTATGGAAGGTAGTTTGTTGTCGATAATTTTGTTACTCCAATGGATGGTACCCTTTTCATTATGGAAGGTAGTCTATTGTCGATATTTTGGTTACTCCTATGGATGGTAGCCTTGTCATTATGGAAGGTAGTCTTTTGTCGAAATATTTGTTACTTCAATCGATGGTAGCCTTGTAATTATGGAACTTAGTCTGTTGTCGAGATTTTTGTTACTCCAATGGATGGTAGCCTTGTCATTATGGAAGGTAGTCTTTCGCTAAGATTTTTGTTAATCCAATGGATGGTAGCGTTGTCATTATGGAAGGTAGTCTGTAGTTCAGATTTTTGTTACTCCAATGGATGGTAGCCTTGTCATTATGGAAGGTAGTCTGTTGTTGATATTTTTGGTATTCCATTGGATGGTAGCCTTGTCATTATTGAAGGTAGTCTGTTGTCGAGGATTTTTGATAGTCTAATGGATGGTAGCCTTGTCATTATGGAAGGTAGTCTGTTTTCGAGATTTTTGTTACTCCAATGGATGGTAGCCTTGTCATTATGGAAGGTAGTCTATTGACAATATTTTTGTTACTCCAATGGATGGTAGCCTTGTCATTTTGGAAGGTAGTTTGTTGTCTAGATATTTGTTACTCTAATGGATGGTAGCCTTGTCTTTATGGAAGGTAGTTTGTCGTTGTGATTTTTGTCACTCCAATGGATGGTAGCCTTATCTTTATCAAAAGTAGACTATTGTTCAGATTTTTGTTTCTCCAATGGATGGTAGACTTGTCATTATGTAAAGTAGTTTGTTCTTGAGATTTTTGTTATTCCATTGGATGGTAGCCTTGTCCTTATGGAAGGTAGTTTGTTTTCGAGATTTTTGTTACTAAAATTGATGGTAGCCTTGTCATTATGGAAGGTAGTCTGTTGTCGATATTTTTGTTACTCTAATGGATGGTAGCATTGTCATTATGGAAGGTAGTCTATTGTCGATTTCTTTGTTACTCCAATGGATGGTAGCCTAGTCATTATGGAAGATACTCTGTTGTCGAGATTTTTGTTACTCCAATGGATGGTAGACTTGTCCTTATGGAAGGTAGTCTATTGTCGATATTTTTGTTATTCCAATTGATGGTAGCCTTGTAATTATGGAAGGTAGTCTGTCATTGTGATTTCTGTCACTCCAATGGATGGTATCCTTGTCACTATGGAAGGTAGTCTGTTGTTTAGATTTTTGTTACTCCAGTGGATGGTAGCCTTGTCATTATGGAACATAATTTATTGTCGAGATTTTTATTACTCTAATGGATGGTAGCATTATCATTATGGAAGGTAGTCTATTGTCGATATCTTTGTTACTCCAATGGATGGTAGCCTAGTCATTATGGAAGGTAGTCTGTTGTCGAGATTTTTGTTACTCCAATGGATGGTAGACTTGTCATTATGGAAGGTAGTCTGTTGTCGATATTTTTGTTATTCCAATGGATGGTAGCCTTGTCATTATGGAAGGTAGTCTGTCATTGTGATTTCTGTCACTCCAATGGATGGTATCCTTGTCACTATGTAAGGTAGTATGTTGTTTAGATTTTTGTTACTCCAGTGGATGGTAGCCTTGTCATTATGGAACATAGTCTATTGTCGAGTTTTTTGTTACTCCAATGGATCGTAGCCTTCTCATTATGGAAGGTAGTTTGTTGTCGAGATATTTGTTACTCTAATGGGTGGTAGCCTTGTTTTTATGGTAGGTAGTCTGTCGTTGTGATTTTTGTCACTCCAATGGATGGTAGCCTAATCATTATCGAAAGTAGACTATTGTTCATATTTTTGTTACTCCAATGGATGGTAGACTTGTCATTATTGAAGGTAGTCTATTTTCGAGATTTTTGTTATTCCAATGGATGGTAGCCTTGTCATTATGGAGGGTAGTCTATTGTCAATATTTTTGTTACTCCAATGGATGGTAGACTTGTCATTATGGAAGGTAGTCTGTTGTCCATATTTTTGTTACTCCAATGGATGGTAGCCTTGTCATTATGGAAGGTAGTCTGTTGTTGATATTTTTAGTACTCCAATGGATGGTAGCCTTATCATTATGGAAGGTAGTTTGTCATTGTGATTTCTGTCACTCCAATGGATGGTATCCTTGTCACTATGGAAGGTAGTCTGTTGTTTAGATTTTTTTTACTCCAGTGGATGGTAGCCTTGTCATTATGGAACGTAGTCTATTGTCGAGATTTTTGTTACTCTATTGGATGGTAGCATTTTCATTATGGAAGGTAGTCTATTGTCGATATCTTTGTTACTCCCATGGATTGTAGACTTGTCATTATGGAAGGTAGTCTGTTGTCGATATTTTTGTTATTCCAATGGATGGTAGCCTTGTCATTATGGAAGGTAGTCTGTCATTGTGATTTATGTCACTCCAATGGATGGTATCCTTGTCACTATGGAAGGTAGTCTGTTGTTTAGATTTTTGTTACTCTAGTGGATGGTAGCCTTGTCATTATGGAACGTAGTCTATTGTCGAGTTTTTTGTTACTCCAATGGATCGTAGCCTTCTCATTATGGAAGGTAGTTTGTTGTCGAGATATTTGTTACTCTAATGGGTGGTAGCCTTGTTTTTATGGTATGTAGTCTGTCGTTGTGATTTTTGTCACTCCAATGGATGGTTGCATAATCTTTATCGAAAGTAGACTATTGTTCAGATTTTTGTTACTTCAATGGATGGTAGACTTGTCATTATGTAAGGTAGTCTATTGTCAAGATTTTTGTTATTCCATTGGATGGTAGCCTTTTCATTATGGAAGGTTGTCTGTTCCCGATATTTTTCTTATTCCAATAAATGGTAGCCTTGTCATTATGGAAGGTAGTCTGTTGTCTAGATTTTTGTTACTCCAATGGATGGTAGCTTTATCATTATGGAATGTAGTATGTTGTTGATGTTTTTGTTACTCCAATGGATGGTAGACTTGTCATTATTGAAGGTAGTCTGTTTTCGAGATTTTTGTTATTCCAATGGATGGTAGCCTTGTCATTATGGAGGGTAGTCTATTGTCAATATTTTTGTTACTCCAATGGATGGTAGCTTTGTCATTATGGAAGGTAGTCTGTTGTCCATATTTTTGTTACTCCAATGGATGGTAGCCTTGTCATTATGGAAGGTAGTCTGTTGTTGATCTTTTTAGTACTCCAATGGATGGTAGCCTTGTCATTATGGAAGGTAGTCTGTCATTGTGATTTCTGTCACTCCAATGGATGGTTTCCTTTTAACTATGGAAGGTAGTCTGTTGTTTAGATTTTTGTTACTCTAGTGGATGGTAGCCTTGTCATTATGGAACATAGTCTATTGTCGAGATTTTTGTTACTCCAATGGATCGTAGACTTCTCATTATGGAAGGTAGTTTGTTGTCGAGATATTTGTTACTCTAATGGTTGGCAGCCTTGTATTTATGGTAGGTAGTCTGTCGTTTTGATTTTTGTCACTCCAATGGATGGTAGCCAAATCATTATCGAAAGTAGACTATTGTTCAGATTTTTGTTACTTCAATGGATGGTAGACTTGTCATTATGTAAGGTAGTCTGTGGTCGAGATTTTTGTTACTCCAATGGATGGTAGCATTGTCATTATGGAATGTAGTATGTTGTTGATGTTTTTGTTACTCCAATGGATAGTAGACTTGTCATTATTGAAGGTAGTCTGTTGTCGAGATTTTTATTATTCCAATGGATGGTAGCCTTGTCATTATGGAAGGAAGTCTATTGTCAATATTTTTGTTACTCCAATGGATGGTAGCCTTGTCATTATGGAAGGTAGTCTGTTGTCAAGATTTTTGTTACTCCAATGGATGGTAGACTCGTCATTATGGAAGGTAGTCTATTGTCGATATTTTTAGTACTACAATGGATTGTAGCCATGTCATTATGGAAGGTAGTTTGTCGTTGTGATTTCTGTCAGTCCAATGGATGGTATCCTTTTCACTATGGAAGGTAGTCTGTTGATCAGATTTTTGTTACTCCAGTGGATGGTAGCCTTGTCATTATGGAAGGTAGTCTATTGTCGAGATTTTTGTTACACCAATGGGTAGTAGCCTTGTCATTATGTAATGTATTTTGTTGTCGAGATATTTGTTGCTCTAATGGATGGTAGTCTTGTCTTTATGGAAGGTAGTTTGACGTTGTGATTTCTATCACTCCAATGGATGGTAGCCTTATCTTTATCGATAGTAGACTATTGTTTCGATTTTGATTTCTCCAGTGGATGGTAGCGTTGTCATTATGGAAGGTAGTTTGTTCTCGATATTTTTGTTATTCCATTGGATGGTAGCCTTTTCATTATGGAAAGTAGTATGTTATCGAGATTTTTGTTACTCTAATGGATGGTAGCATTTTCATTATGGAAGGTAGTCTATTGTCGATATCTTTGTTACTCCAATGGATGGTAGCCTAGTCATTATGGAAGGTAGTCTGTCATTGTGATTTTTGTCACTCCAATGGATGGTGTCGTTGTCACTATGGAAGGTAGTCTTTTGTTCAGATTTTTGTTACTCCAGTGGATGGTAGCCTTATGATTATGGAATGTAGTCTATTAACGAGATTTTTGTTACTCCAATGGATGGTAGCCTTGTCATTATGGAAGATAGTTTGTTGTCGAGATATTTGTTACTCTAATGGATCGTAGCCTTGTCTTTATGGAAGGTAGTCTGTCGTTGTGATTTTTTTCAATCAAATGGATGGTAGCCTAATCTTTATCGAAAGTAGACTATTGTTCAGATTTTTGTTACTCCAATGGATGGTAGACTTGTCATTATGTAAGGTAGTCTGTTGATGAGAGTTTTGTTACTCCATTGGATGGTAGCCTTATCATTATGGAAGGTAGTTTGTTCTCGAGATTTTTCTTATTCCAATAGATGGTAGCCTTGTCATTATGGAAGGTAGTCTGTTGTCGAGAATTTTGTTACTCCAATTGATGGTAGCCTTGTCATTATGGAATGTAGTCTGTTGTCGATGTTTGTTTTACTCCAATGGATGGTATACTTGTCATTATGGAAGGTAGTCTATTGTCAATATTTTTGTTACTCCAATGGATGGTAGCCTTGTCATTATGGAAGGTAGTCTGTTGTCGAGATTTTTGATACTCCAATGGATGGTAGCCTTGTCATTATGGAAGGTAGTATGTCGTTGTGATTTCTATCACTCTAATGGATGGTAGCCTTGTCACTATGGAAGGTAGTGTGTTCTCGAGATTTTTGTTATTCCAATAGATGGTATGCTTGTCATTATGGAAGGTAGTCTGTTGTCGATATTTTTGTTACTCCAATGCATTGTAGCCTTGTCATTATGGAAGGTAGTATGTTGTCAAGATTTTTTTTATTCCATTGGATGGTAGCCTTGTCATAATGGTTGGTAGTCTGTTGTCGAGATTTTTGATAGTCCAATGGATGGTAGCCTTGTCATTATGGAAGGTAGTTTGTCGTTGTGATTTCTGTCACTCCAATGGATGGTATCCTTTTCACTATGGAAGGTAGTCTGTTGTTCAGATTTTTGTTACTCTAGTGGATGATAGCCTTGTCATTATGGAAGGTAGTCTATTGTCGAGATTTTTGTTACTCCAATGGATAGTAGCCTTGTCATTATGTAATGTATTTTGTTGTCGAGATATTTGTTGCTCTAATGGATGGTAGTCTTGTCTTTATGGAAGGTAGTTTGACGTTGTGATTTTTGTCACTCCAATGGATGGTAGCCTTATCTTTATCAAAAGGAGACTATTGTTCCGATTTTGATTTCTCCAATGGATGGTAGACTTGTCATTATGGAAGGTAGTTTGTTCTCGATATTTTTGTTATTCCATTGGATGGTAGCCTTTTAATTATGGAAGGTAGTCTATTTTCGAGATTTTTTTTACTAAAATGGATGGTAGCCTTGTCATTATGGAAGATAGTCTGTTGTCGAGATTTTGGTTACTCTAATGGATGGTAGCATTTTCATTATGGAAGGTAGTCTATTGTCGATATCTTTGTTACTCCAATGGATGGTAGCCTAGTCATTATGGAAGGTAGTCTGTCATTGTGATTTTTTTCACTCCAATGAATGGTGTCGTTGTCACTATGGAAGGTAGTCTTTTGTTCAGATTTTTGTTACTCCAGTGGATGGTAGCCTTATGATTATGGAATGTAGTCTATTGTCGAGATTTTTGTTACTCCAATGAATGGTAGCCTTGTCATTATGGAAGATAGTTTGTTGTCGAGATATTTGTTACTCTAATGGATCGTAGCCTTGTCTTTATGGAAGGTAGTCTGTCGTTGTGATTTTTGTCAATCAAATGGATGGTAGCCTAATCTTTATCGAAAGTAGACTATTGTTCAGATTTTTGTTACTCCAATGGATGGTAGACTCGTCATTATGTAAGGTAGTCTGTTGTCGAGAGTTTTGTTACTCCGTTGGATGGTAGCCTTATCATTATGGAAGGTAGTCTGTTCTCGAGATTTTTCTTATTCCAATAGATGGTAGCCTTGTCATTATGGAAGGTAGTCTGTTGTCGAGATTTTTGTTACTCCAATTGATGGTAGCCTTGTCATTATGGAATGTAGTCTGTTGTCGATGTTTGTTTTACTCCAATGGATGGTAGCCTTGTCATTATGGAAGGTAGTCTATTGTCAATATTTTTGTTACTCCAATGGATGGTAGCCTTGTCATTATGGAAGGTAGTCTGTTGTCGAGATTTTTTTTACTCCAATGGATGGTAGCCTCGTCATTATGGAAGGTAGTCTATTGTTGATATTTTTAGTACTGCAATGGATGGTAGCCTTGTCATTATGAAAGGGAGTATGTCGTTGTGATTTCTATCACTCTAATGGATGGTAGCCTTGTCACTATGGAAGGTAGTGTGTTCTCGAGATTTTTGTTATTCCATTGGAAAGGTAGCCTTGTCATTAGGGAAGGTAGTCTATTCTCGAAATTTTTGTTATTCCAATAGATGGTATGCTTGTCATTATGGAAGGTAGTCTGTTGTCGATATTTTTGTTACTCCAATGCATTGTAGCCTTGTCATTATGGAAGGTAGTATGTTGTCAAGATTTTTTTTATTCCATTGGATGGTAGCCTTGTCATAATGGTTGGTAGTCTGTTGTCGAGATTTTTGTTAGTCCAATGGATGGAAGCCTTGTCATTATGGAACATAGTCTGTTGTCGTTGTTTTTGTTACTCTAATGGATCATAGCCTTGTCATTATGGAAGGTAGTCCCTTGTCGAGATTTTTGTTACTCCAATGGATGGTAGCCTTGTCATTATGAAAGGTAGTCTGCTGTCGAGATTTTTGATAGTCTAAAGGATGGTAGCCTTGTCATTATGGAAGGTAGTCTGTTTTCGAGATTTTTGATACTCCAATGGATGGTAGCCTTGTCATTATGGAAGGTAGTCTATTGTCAATATTTTTGTTACTCCAATGGATGGTAGCCTTGTCATTTTGGAAGGTAGTTTGTTGTCTAGATATTTGTTACTCTATTGGATGGTAGCCTTGTCTTTATGGAAGGTAGTTTGTCGTTTTGATTTCTTTCACTCCAATGGATGGTAGCCTTATCTTTATCAAAAGTAGACTATTGTTCAGATTTTTGTTTCTCCAATGGATGGTAGACTTGTCATTATGGAAAGTAGTTTGTTCTCGAGATTTTTGTTATTCCATTGGATGGTAGCCTTGTCACTATGGAAGGTAGTCTGTTGTTTAGATTTTTGTTACTCCAGTGGATGGTAGCCTTGTCATTCTGGAACATAGTCTATTGTCGAGATTTTTGTTACTCTAATGGATGGTAGCATTTTCATTATGGAAGGTAGTCTATTGTCGATATCTTTGTTACTCCCATGGATTGTAGACTTGTCATTATGGAAGGTAGTCTGTTGTCGATATTTTTGTTATTCCAATGGATGGTAGCCTTGTCATTATGGAAGGTAGTCTGTCATTGTGATTTCTGTCACTCCAATGGATGGTGTCCTTGTCACTATGGAAGGTAGTCTGTTGTTTATATTTTTGTTACTCTAGTGGATGGTAGCCTTGTCATTATGGAACGTAGTCTATTGTCGAGATTTTTGTTACTCCAATGGATCGTAGCCTTCTCATTATGGAAGGTAGTTTGTTGTTGACATATTTGTTACTCTAATGGGTGGTAGCCTTGTATTTATGGAAGGTAGTCTGTCGTTGTGATTTTTGTCACTCCAATGGATGGTAGCCTAATCTTTATCGAAAGTTGACTATTGTTCAGATTTTTGTTACTTCAATGGATGGTAGACTTGTCATCATGTAAGGTAGTCTGTTGTCGAGATTTTTGTTATTCCATTGGATGGTAGCCTTGTCATTATGGAAGGTAGTTTGTTCTCGAGATTTTTCTTATTCCAATAAATAGTAGCCTTGTCATTATGGAAGGTAGTCTGTTGTCGAGATTTTTGTTACTCCCATGGATGGTAGCATTGTCGTTATGGAATGTAGTCTGTTGTTGATCTTTTTGTTACTCCAATGGATGGTAGACTTGTCATTAATGAATGTAGTCTGTTGTCGAGATTTTTGTTATTCCAATGGATGGTAGCCTTGTCATTATGGAAGGTAGTCTATTGTCAATATTTTTGTTACTCCAATGGATGGTAGCCTTGTCATTATGGAAGGTAGTCTGTTGTCGAGATTTTTGTTACTCCAATGGATGGTAGCCTCGTCATTATGGAAGGTAGTCTATTGTCGATATTTTTAGTACTGCAATGGATGGTAGCCTTGTCTTTATGGAAGGGAGTATGTCGTTGTGATTTCTATCACTCTAATGGATGGTAGCCTTGTCACTATGGAAGGTAGTGTGTTCTCGAGATTTTTGTTATTCCATTGGAAAGGTAGCCTTGTCATTATGGAAGGTAGTCTATTCTCGAAATTTTTGTTATTCCAATAGATGGTATGCTTGTCATTATGGAAGGTAGTCTGTTGTCGATATTTTTGTTACTCCAATGCATTGTAGCCTTGTCATTATGGAAGGTAGTATGTTGTCAAGATTTTTTTTATTCCATTGGATAGTAGCCTTGTCATAATGGTTGGTAGTCTGTTGTCGAGATTTTTGTTAGTCCAATGGATGGTAGCCTTGTCATTATGGAAGGTAGTATGTTATCGAGATTTTTGTTACTCCGATGGATGGTAGACTCGTCTTTATGGAAGGTAGTCTATTGTCGATATTTTTAGTACTACAATGGATGGTAGCCTTGTCATTATGGAAGGTAGTTTGTCGTTGTGATTTCTGTCACTCCAATGGATGGTATCCTTTTCACTATGGAAGGTAGTCTGTTGTTCAGATTTTTGTTACTCTAGTGGATGGTAGCCTTGTCATTATGGAAGGTAGTCTATTGTCGAGATTTTTGTTACTCCAATGGATAGTAGCCTTGTCATTATTTAATGTATTTTGTTGTCGAGATATTTGTTGCTCTAATGGATGGTAGTCTTGTCTTTATGGAAGGTAGTTTGACGCTGTGATTTCTGTCACTCCAATGGATGATAGCCTTATCTTTATCGAAAGTAGACTATTGTTCCGATTTTGATTTCTCCAATGGATGGTAGACTTGTCATTATGGAAGGTAGTTTGTTCTCGATATTTTTGTTATTCCATTGGATGGTAGCCTTTTCATTATTGAAGGTAGTCTATTTTCGAGATTTTTTTACTAAAATGGATGGTAGCCTTGTCATTATGGAAGATAGTCTGTTGTCGAGATTTTTGTTACTCTAATGGATGGTAGCATTTTCATTATGGAAGGTAGTCTATTGTCGATATCTTTGTTACTCCAATGGATGGTAGCCTAGTCATTATGGAAGGTAGTCTGTCATTGTGATTTTTTTCACTCCAATGGATGGTGTCGTTGTCACTATGGAAGGTAGTCTTTTGTTCAGATTTTTGTTACTCCAGTGGGTGTTAGCCTTATGATTATGGAATGTAGTCTATTGTCGAGATTTTTGTTACTCCAATGGATGGTAGCCTTGTCATTATGGAAGATAGTTTGTTGTCGAGATATTTGTTACTCTAATGGATCGTAGCCTTGTCTTTATGGAAGGTAGTCTGTCGTTGTGATTTTTGTCAATCAAATGGATGGTAGCCTAATCTTTATCGAAAGTAGACTATTGTTCAGATTTTTTTTACTCCAATGGATGGTAGACTTGTCATTATGTAAGGTAGTCTGTTGTCGAGAGTTTTGTTACTCCGTTGGATGGTAGCCTTATCATTATGGAAGGTAGTCTGTTCTCGAGATTTTTCTTATTCCAATAGATGGTAGCCTTGTCATTATGGAAGGTAGTCTGTTGTCGAGATTTTTTTTACTCCAATTGATGGTAGCCTTGTCATTATGGAATGTAGGCTATTGTCGATGTTTGTTTTACTCCAATGGATGGTAGCCTTTTCATTATGGAAGGTAGTCTATTGTCAATATTTTTGTTACTCCAATGGATGGTAGCCTTGTCATTATGGAAGGTAGTCTGTTGTCGAGATTTTTTTTACTCCAATGGATGGTAGCCTCGTCATTATGGAAGGTAGTCTATTGTTGATATTTTTAGTACTGCAATGGATGGTAGCCTTGTCATTATGGAAGGGAGTATGTCGTTGTGATTTCTATCACTATAATGGATTGTAGCCTTGTCACTATGGAAGGTAGTGTGTTCTCGAGATTTTTGTTATTCCATTGGAAAGGTAGCCTTGTCATTATGGAAGGTAGTCTATTCTCGAAATTTTTGTTATTCCAATAGATGGTATGCTTGTCATTATGGAAGGTAGTCTGTTGTCGATATTTTTGTTACTCCAATGCATTGTAGCCTTGTCATTATGGAAGGTAGTATGTTGTCAAGATTTTTTTTATTCCATTGGATGGTAGCCTTGTCATAATGGTTGGTAGTCTATTGTCGAGATTTTTGTTAGTCCAATGGATAGAAGCCTTGTCATTATGGAAGGTAGTATGTTATCGAGATTTTTGTTACTCCAATTGATGGTAGACTCGTCTTTACGGAAGGTAGTCTATTGTCGATATTTTTAGTACTACAATGGCTGGTAGCCTTGTCATTATGGAAGGTAGTTTGACGTTGTGATTTCTGTCACTCCAATGGATGGTAGCCTTATCTTTATCGAAAGTAGACTATTGTTCCGATTTTGATTTCTCCAATGGATGGTAGACTTGTCATTATGGAAGGTAGTTTGTTCTCGATATTTTTGTTATTCCATTGGATGGTAGCCTTTTCATTATTGAAGGTAGTCTATTTTCGAGATTTTTTTACTAAAATGGAGGGTAGCCTTGTCATTATGGAAGATAGTCTGTTGTCGAGATTTTTGTTACTCTAATGGATGGTAGCATTTTCATTATGGAAGGTAGTCTATTGTCGATATCTTTGTTACTCCAATGGATGGTAGCCTAGTCATTATGGAAGGTAGTCTGTCATTGTGATTTTTTTCACTCCAATGGATGGTGTCGTTGTCACTATGGAAGGTAGTCTTTTGTTCAGATTTTTGTTACTCCAGTGGATGGTAGCCTTATGATTATGGAATGTAGTCTATTGTCGAGATTTTTGTTACTCCAATGGATGGTAGCCTTGTCATTATGGAAGATAGTTTGTTGTCGAGATATTTGTTACTCTAATGGATCGTAGCCTTGTCTTTATGGAAGGTAGTCTGTCGTTGTGATTTTTGTCAATCAAATGGATGGTAGCCTAATCTTTATCGAAAGTAGACTATTGTTCAGATTTTTGTTACTCCAATGGATGGTAGACTTGTCATTATGTAAGGTAGTCTGTTGTCGAGAGTTTTGTTACTCCGTTGGATGGTAGCCTTATCATTATGGAAGGTAATTTGTTCTCGAGATTTTCTTATTCCAATAGATGGTAGCCTTGTCATTATGGAAGGTAGTCTGTTGTCGAGATTTTTGTTACTCCAATTGATGGTAGCCTTGTCATTATGGAATGTAGTCTGTTGTCGATGTTTGTTTTACTCCAATGGATGGTAGCCTTGTCATTATGGAAGGTAGTCTATTGTCAATATTTTTGTTACTCCAATGGATGGTAGCCTTGTCATTATGGAAGGTAGTCTGTTGTCGAGATTTTTGTTACTCCAATGGATGGTAGCCTCGTCATTATGGAAGTTAGTCTATTGTCGATATTTTTAGTACTGCAATGGATGGTAGCCTTGTCTTTATGGAAGGGAGTATGTCGTTGTGATTTCTATCACTCTAATGGATGGTAGCCTTGTCACTATGGAAGGTAGTGTGTTCTCGAGATTTTTGTTATTCCATTGGAAAGGTAGCCTTGTCATTATGGAAGGTAGTCTATTCTCGAAATTTTTGTTATTCCAATGCATTGTAGCCTTGTCATTATGGAAGGTAGTATGTTCTCAATATTTTTGTTACTCCATTGGATGTTAGCCTTGTCATTATGGAAGGTAGTCTCTTGTCGAGATTTTTGTTACTCCAATGGATGGTAGCCTTGTCATTATGAAAGGTAGTCTGCTGTCAAGGATTTTGATAGTCTAATGGATGGTAGCCTTGTCATTATGGAAGGTAGTTTGTTTTCGAGATTTTTGATACTCCAATGGATGGTAGCCTTGTCATTATGGAAGGTAGTCTATTGTCAATATTTTTGTTACTCCAATGGATGGTAGCCTTGTCTTTATGGAAGGTAGTTTGTCGTTTTGATTTCTGTCACTCCAATGGATGGTAGCCTTATCTTTATCAAAAGTAGACTATTGTTCAGATTTTTGATACTCCAATGGATGGTAGACTTGTCATTATGGAAAGTAGTTTGTTCTCCAGATTTTTGTTATTCCATTGGATGGTAGCCTTGTCAGTATGGAAGGTAGTCTGTTATTTAGATTTTTGTTACTCCAGTGGATGGTAGCCTTGTCATTCTGGAACATAGTCTATTGTCGAGATTTTAGTTACTCTAATGGATGGTAGCATTTTCATTATGGAAGGTAGTCTATTGTCGATATCTTTTTTACTCCCATGGATTGTAGACTTGTCATTATGGAAGGTAGTCTGTTGTCGATATTTTTGTTATTCCAATGGATGGTAGCCTTGTCATTATGGAAGGTAGTCTGTCATTGTGATTTCTGTCACTCCAATGGATGGTATCCTTGTCACTATGGAAGGTAGTATGTTGTTTAGATTTTTGTTACTCTAGTGGATGGTAGCCTTGTCATTATGGAACGTAGTCTATTGTCGAGATTTTTGTTACTCCAATGGATCGTAGCCTTCTCATTATGGAAGGTAGTTTGTTGTCGAGATATTTGTTACTCTAATGGGTGGTAACCTTGTATTTATGGAAGGTAGTCTGTCGTTGTGATTTTTGTCACTCCAATGGATGGTAGCCTAATCTTTATCGAAAGTTGACTATTGTTCATATTTTTGTTACTTCAATGGATGGTAGACTTGTCATCATGTAGAGTAGTCTGTTGTCGAGATTTTTGTTATTCCATTGGATGGTAGCCTTGTCATTATGGAAGGTAGTTTGTTCTCGAGATTTTTCTTATTCCAATAAATAGTAGCCTTGTCATTATGGAAGGTAGTCTGTTGTCGAGATTTTTGTTACTCCCATGGATGGTAGCATTGTCATTATGGAATGTAGTCTGTTGTTGATCTTTTTGTTACTCCAATGGATGGTAGACTTGTCATTAATGAAGGTAGTCTGTTGTCGAGATTTTTGTTATTCCAATGGATGGTAGCCTTGTCATTATGGAAGGTAGTCTATTGTCAATATTTTTGTTACTCCAATGTATGGTAGCCTTGTCATTATGGAAGGTAGTCTGTTGTCGAGATTTTTGTTACTCCAATGGGTGGTAGCCTCGTCATTATGGAAGGTAGTCTATTGTCGATATTTTTAGTACTGCAATGGATGGTAGCCTTGTCTTTATGGAAGGGAGTATGTCGTTGTGATTTCTATCACTCTAATGGATGGTAGCCTTGTCACTATGGAAGGTAGTGTGTTCTCGAGATTTTTGTTATTCCATTGGAAAGGTAGCCTTGTCATTATGGAAGGTAGTCTATTCTCGAAATTTTTGTTATTCCAATAGATGGTATGCTTGTCATTATGGAAGGTAGTCTGTTGTCGATATTTTTGTTACTCCAATGCATTGTAGCCTTGTCATTATGGAAGGTAGTATGTTGTCAAGATTTTTTTTATTCCATTGGATGGTAGCCTTGTCATAATGGTTGGTAGTCTGTTGTCGAGATTTTTGTTAGTCCAATGGATGGAAGCCTTGTCATTATGGAACATAGTCTGTTGTCGATGTTTTTGTTACTCTAATGGATGATAGCCTTGTCATTATGGAAGGTAGTCTCTTGTCGAGATTTTTGTTACTCCAATGGATTGTAGGCTTGTCATTATGAAAGGTAGTCTGCTGTCGAGATTTTTGATAGTCTAATGAATGGTAGCCTTGTCATTATGGAAGGTAGTCTGTTTTCGAGATTTTTGTTACTCCAATGGATGGTAGCCTTGTCATTATGGAAGGTAGTTTATTGTCAATATTGTTGTTACTCCAATGGATGGTAGCCTTGTCATTTTGGAAGGTAGTTTGTTGTCTAGATATTTGTTACGCTAATGGATGGTAGCCTTGTCTTTATGGAAGGTAGTTTGTCGTTGTGATTTCTGTCACTCCAATGGATGGTAGCCTTATCTTTATCAAAAGTTGTCTATTGTTCAGATTTTTGTTTCTCCAATGGATGGTAGACTTGTCATTATGGAAAGTAGTTTGTTCTCGAGATTTTTGTTATTCCATTGGATGGTAGCCTTGTCACTATGGAAGGTAGTCTGTTGTTTAGATTTTTGTTACTCTAGTGGATGGTAGCCTTGTCATTCTGGAACGTAGTCTATTGTCGAGATTTTTGTTACTCTAATGGATGGTAGCATTTTCATTATGGAAGGTAGTCTATTGTCGATATCTTTGTTACTCCCATGGATTGTAGACTTGTCATTATGGAAGGTAGTCTGTTGTCGATATTTTTGTTATTCCAATGGATGGTACCCTTGTCATTATGGAAGGTAGTCTGTCATTGTGATTTCTGTCACTCCAATGGATGGTATCCTTTTCACTATGGAAGGTAGTCTGTTGTTTAGATTTTTGTTACTCTAGTGGATGGTATCCTTGTCATTATGGAACGTAGTCTATTGTCGCGATTTTTGTTACTCCAATGGATCGTAGCCTTCTCATTATGGAAGGTAGTTTGTTGTCGAGATAATTGTTACTCTAATGTGTGGTAGCCTTGTATTTATGGAAGGCAGTCTGTCGTTGTGATTTTTGTCATTCCAATGGATGGTAGCCTAATCATCATGTAAGGTAGTCTGTTGTCGAGATTTTTGTTATTCCATTGGATGGTAGCCTTGTCATTATGGAAGGTTGTCTGTTCTCGAGATTTTTCTTATTCCAATAAATAGTAGCCTTGTCATTATGGAAGGTAGTCTGTTGTCGAGATTTTTGTTACTCCCATGGATGGTAGCATTGTCATTATGGAATGTAGTCTGTTGTTGATCTTTTTGTTACTCCAATGGATGGTAGACTTGTCATTATTGAAGGTAGTCTGTTGTTGAGATTTTTGTTATTCCAATGGATGGTAGCCTTGTCATTATGGAAGGAAGTCTATTGTCAATATTTTTGTTACTCCAATGGATGGTAGCCTTGTCATTATGGAAGGTAGTCTGTTGTCGTGATTTTTGTTACTCCAATGGATGGTAGACTCTTCATTATGGAAGGTAGTCTATTGTCGATATTTTTAGTATTACAATTGATGGTAGCCTTGTCATTATGGAAGGTAGTTTGTCGTTGTGATTTCTGTCACTCCAATGGATGGTATCCTTTTCACTATGGAAGGCAGTCTGTTGTTCAGATTTTTGTTACTCCAGTGGATGGTAGCCTTGTCATTATGGAAGGTAGTCTATTGTCGAGATTTTTGTTACTCCAATGGATAATAGCCTTGTCATTATGTAATGTATTTTGTTGTCGAGATATTTGTTGCTCTAATGGATGGTAGTCTTGTCTTTATGGAAGGTAGTTTGACGTTGTGATTTCTGTAACTCCAATGGATGGTAGCCTTATCTTTATCGAAAGTAGACTATTGTTCCGATTTTGATTTCTCCAATGGATGGTAGACTTGTCATTATGGAAGGTAGTTTGTTCTCGAGATTTTTGTTATTCCATTGGATGGTAGCCTTTTCATTATGGAAGGTAGTCTATTTTCGAGATTTTTTTTACTAAAATGGATGGTAACCTTGTCATTATGGAAGATATTTTGTTGTCGAGATTTTTGTTACTCTAATGGATGGTAGCATTTTCATTATGGAAGGTAGTCTATTGTCGATATCTTTGTTACTCCAATGGATGGTAGCCTTGTCATTATGGAAGGTAGTCTGTCATTGTGATTTTTGTCACTCCAATGGATGGTGTCCTTGTCACTATGGAAGGTAGTCTTTTGTTCAGATTTTTGTTACTCTAGTGGATGGTAGCCTTATGATTATGGAATGTAGTATATTGTCGAGATTTTTGTTACTCCAATGGACGGTAGCCTTGTCATTATGGAAGATAGTTTGTTGTCGAGATATTTGTTACTCTAATGGATCGTAGCCTTGTCTTTTTGGAAGGTAGTCTGTCGTTGTGATTTTTGTCACTCAAATGGATGGTAGCCTAATTATTATCGAAAGTAGACTATTGTTCAGATTTTTGTTACTCCAATGGATGGTAGACTTGTCATTATGTAAGGTAGTCTGTTATCGAGAGTTTTGTTACTCCATTGGATGGTAGCCTTATCATTATGGAAGGTAGTTTGTTCTCGAGATTTTTCTTATTCCAATAGATGGTAGCCTTGTCATTATGGAAGGTAGTCTGTTGTCGAGATTTTTGTTACTCCAATTGATGGTAGCCTTGTCATTATGGAATGTAGTATGTTGTCGATGTTTTTTTTACTCCAATGGATGGTATACTTGTGATTATTGCTGGTAGTCTGTTGCCGAGATTTTTGCTATTCCAATGGATTGTATCCTTGTCATTATGGAAGGTAGTCTATTGTCAATATTTTTGTTACTCCAATGGATTGTAGCCTTGTCATTATGGAAGGTAGTCTGTTGTCGAGATTTTTGATACTCCAATGGATGGTAGCCTTGTCATTATGGAAGGTAGTATGTCGTTGTGATTTCTATCACTCTAATGGATGGTAGCCTTGTCACTATGGAAGGTAGTGTGTTCTCGAGATTTTTGTTATTCCATTGGAAAGGTAGCCTTGTCATTATGGAAGGTAGTCTATTCTCGAAATTTTTGTTATTCCAATAGATGGTATGCTTGTCATTATTGAAGGTAGTTTGTTGTCGATATTTTTGTTACTCCAATGCATTGTAGCCTTGTCATTATGGAAGGTAGTATGTTGTCAAGATTTTTGTTATTCCATTGGATGGTAGCCTTGTCATTATGAAAGGTAGTATGTTCTCGATGTTTTTGTTATTGCAATAGATGGTAGCCTTGTCATTATGGAACGTAGTTTCTTGTCGAGATTTTTGTTATTCCTATGGATGGTAGCCTTGTCATTATGGAAGTTAGTCTGTCATTGTAATTTATGTCACTCCAATGGATGGTAGCCTTGTCAATATGGAAGGTAGTCTCTTTTTCAGATTTTTATTACTCTAATGGATGGTAGCCTTGTCATTATGGAAGGTAGTCTTTTCTCGAGATTTTTGTTATTCCAATAGATGGTAACCTTATCATTATGGAAGGTAGTCTGTTGTCGAGATTTTATTTACTCCAATAGATGGTAGCCTTGTCATTATGGAAGGCAGTATGTTGTCCATATCTTTGTTACTCCAATGGATGGTAGCCTTGTCATTATGAAAGGTAGTCTGTTGTCGACATTTCTGTTACTCCAATGGATGTGATCCTTGTCATTATGGAAGGTAGTCTGTTGTCATGAATTTTGTTACTCCCATGGATGGTAGCCTTATCATTATGGAATGTAGTCTGTTGTCGATGTTGTTTTTATTCCAATGGATGGTAGCCTTGTCATTATGGAAGGCAGTTTATTGTCGAGATTTTTGTTATTCCAACGGATGGTAGTCTGTCGTTGTGATTTCTGTCACTCCAATGGATGGTAGCCTTGTCAATATGGAAGGTAGTCTTCTGTTTAGATTTTTGTTACTCCATTTGATGGTAGCCTTGTCATTATGGAAGGTACTCTATTCTCGATATTTTTCTTATTCCAATGGATGGTAGCCTTGTCATTATGGAAGGTAGTCTGTTGTTGAAATTTTTGTTACTCCAATGATTGGTAGCCTTGTCATTATGGAATGTAGTATGTTGTCGATGTTTTTGTTACTCCAATGGATGGTAGACTTGTCATTATTGAAGGTAGTCTGTTGTCGAGATTTTTGTTATTCCAATGGATGGTAGCCTTGTCATTATGGAAGGTAGTCTATTGTCAATATTTTTGTTACTGCAATGGATGGTAGCCTTGTCACTATGGAAGGTAGTCTGTTCTCGAGATTTTTGTTATTCCAATATATGGTATGCTTGTCATTATGGAAGGTAGTCTGTTGTCGATATTTTTGTTACTCCAATGCATTATAGCCTTGTCATTATAGAAGGTAGTATGTTATCGAGATTTTTGTTATTCCATTGGATGGTAGCCTTGTCATTATGGAAGGTAGTCTGTTCTCGAGATTTTTGTTATTCTAATTGATGGTAGCCTTGTCATTATGGAATGTAGTTTCTTGTCGTGATTTTTGTTATTCCAATAGATGGTAGCCTTGTTATTATGGAAGGTAGTTTGTTGTTCATATTTTTGTTACTCTAATGGATGGTAGCCTTGTCATTAAGGATGGTAGTATGTTGTCGAGAATATTTATACTCCAATTGATGGTAGCCTTGTCATTATGGAAGGTAGTATGTCGTTGTGATTTCTGTCACTCCAATGGATGGTAGCCTTGTCAATATGGAAGGTAGTCTCTTGTTAAGATTTTTGTTACTCTAATGGATGGTAGCCTTTTCATTATGGAAGGTAGTCTTTTCTCGAGATTTTTGTTATTCCAATAGATGGTAACCTTGTCATTATGGAAGGTAGTCTGTTGTCGAGATTTTGTTTACTCCTATAGATGGTAGCCTTGTCATTATGGAAGGTAGTATGTTATCCATATCTTTGTTACTCCAATGGATGGTAGCTTTGTCATTATGAAATGTAGTCTGTTGTCGACATTTTTGTTACTCCAAAGGATGGTATCCTTGTCATTATGGAAGGTATCCTTGTCATTATGGAAGGTAGTCTATTGTCAATAATTTTTTTACTACAATGGATGGTAGCCTTGTCACTATGCAAGGTAGTCTGTTCTCGAGATTTTTGTTATTCCGTTGGATGGTAGCCTTGTCATTATGGAAGGTAGTCTATTCTCGAGATTTTTGTTATTCCAATAGCTGGTATGCTTGTCATTATGGAAGGTAGTCTGTTGTCGATATTTTTGTTACTCCAATGCATTATATCCTTGTCATTATGGAAGGTAGTATGTTATCGTAATTTTTGTTATTCCATTGGATGGTAGCCTTGTCATTATGGAAGGTTGTCTGTTGTCGATGTTTTTGTTATTCCAATAGATGGTAGCCTTGTCATTATGGAACGTAGTTTCTTGTCGAGAATTTTGTTATTCCTATAGATGGTAGCCTTGTCATTATGGAAGGTAGTCTGTTCTCGAGATTTTTGTTATTCCAATTGATGGTAGCCTTGTCATTATGGAATGTAGTTTCTTGTCGTGATTTTTGTTATTCCAATGGATGTTAGCCTTGTCATTATGGAAGGTAGTTTGTTGTTCATATTTTTGTTACTCTAATGGATGTTAGACTTGTCATTATGGATGGTAGTCTGTTGTCGAGAATTTTTATACTCCAATTGATGGTAGCCTTGTCATTATGGAAGGTAGTATGTCGTTGTGATTTCTGTTACTCTAATGGATGGTAGCCTTGTCATTATGGAAGGTAGTCTTTCCTCGAGATTTTTTTTATTCCAATAGATGGTAACCTTGTCATTATTGAAGGTAGTCTATTTTCTAAATTTTGTTTACTCCAATAGATGGTAGCCTTGTCATTATGGAAAGTAGTATGTTGTCGATATCTTTGTTACTCCAATGGATGGTAGCCTTGTCATTATGAAAGGTAGTCTGTTGTCGACATTTCTGTTACTCCAATGGATGGTATCCTTGTCATTATGGAAGGTAGTCTGTTGTCGATGTTTTTGTTATTCCAATAGATGGTAGCCTTGTCATTATGGAACGTAGTTTCTTGTCGAGATTTTTGTTATTCCTATGGATGGTAGCCTTGTCATTATGGAAGGTAGTCTTTTCTCGAGATTTTTGTTATTCCAATTGATGGTAGCCTTGTCATTATGGAATGTAGTTTCTTGTCGTGATTTTTGTTATTCCAATGAATGGTAGCCTTGTCATTATGGAAGGTAGTTTGTTGTTCATATTTTTGTTACTCTAATGGATGGTAGCCTTGTCATTATGGATGGTAGTCTGTTGTCAAGAATTTTTATACTCCAATTGATGGTAGCCTTGTCATTATGGAAGGTAGTATGTCGTTGTGATTTTTGTCACTCCAATGGATGGTAGCCTTGTCAATATGGAAGGTAGTCTCTTGTTCAGATTTTTGTTACTCTAATGGATGTTAGCCTTGTCATTATGGAAGGTAGTCTTTCCTCGAGATTTTTGTTATTCCAATAGATGGTAACTTTGTCATTATTGAAGGTAGTCTATTTTCGAGATTTTGTTTACTCCAATAGATGGTAGCCTTGTCATTATGGAAGGTAGTATGTTGTTGTGATTTCTGTCACTCCAATGGATGGTAGCCTTGTCAATATGGAAGGTAGTCTCTTGTTCAGATTTTTGTTACTCTAATGGATGGTAGCCTTGTCATTATGGAAGGTAGTCTTTTCTCGAGATTTTTGTTATTCCAATAGATGGTAACCTTGTTATTAGTGAAGGTAGTCTGTTTTCTAGATTTTGTTTACTCCAATAGATGATAGCCTTGTCATTATGGAAGGGAGTATGTTGTCCATATCTTTGTTAATCCAATGGATGGTAGCCTTGTCATTATGAAAGGTAGTCTGTTGTCGAGATTTCTGTTACTCCAATGGATGGTATTCTTGTCATTATGCAAGGTAGTTTATTGTCATGAATTTTGTTACTCCCATGGATGGTAGACTTGTCATTATTGAAGGTAGTCTGTTGTCGAAATTTTTGTTATTCCAATGGATGGTAGCCTTGTCATTATGGAAGGTAGTCTATTGTCAATATTTTTATTACTGCAATGGATGGTAGCCTTGTCACTATGCAAGGTAGTCTGTTCTCGAGATTTTTGTTATTCCGTTGGATGGTAGCCTTGTCATTATGGAAGGTAGTCGATTCTCGAGATTTTTGTTATTCCAATAGATGGTATGCTTGTCATTATGGAAGGTAGTCTGTTGTCGATATTTTTGTTACTCCAATGGATAGTAGACTTGTCATTATTGAAGGTAGTCTGTTGTCGAAATTTTTGTTAATCCAATGCATTATAGCCTTGTCATTATGGAAGGTAGTATGTTATCGAGATTTTTGTTATTCCATTGGATGGTAGCCTTGTCATTATGGAAGGAAGTCTGTTCTCGAGATTTTTGTTATTCCAATAGATGGTAGCCTTGTCATTATGGAAGGTAGTTTCTTGTCGAGATTTTTGTTATTCGATTGGATGGTAGCCTTGTCATTATGGAAGGTAATCTTTCGTTGTGGTTTCTGTCACTCCAATGGATGGTAGCCTTGTCAATATTGAAGGTAGTCTATTGTTCAGATTTTTCTTACTCCATTGGATGGTAACCTTGTCATTATGGAAGGTAGTCTATTCTTGAGATTTTTCTTATTCCAATGGATGGTAGCCTTGTCATTATGGAATGTAGTCTGTTGTTGATGTTTTTGTTATTCCAATAGATGGTAGCCTTGTCATTATGGAACGTAGTCTGTTGTCGATGTTTTTGTTACTCCAATGGATGGTAGACTTTCATTATTGAAGGTAGTCTGTTGTTGAAATTTTAGTTATTCCAATGGATGGTAGCCTTGTCATTATGGAAGGTAGTCTATTGTCAATATTTTTGTTACTGCAATGGATGGTAGCCTTGTCACTATGCAAGGTAGTCTGTTCTCGAGATTTTTGTTATTCCGTTGGATGGTAGCCTTGTCATTATGGAAGGTAGTCTGTTGTCATGAATTTTGTTACTCCCATGGATGGTAGCCTTGTCATTATAGAATGTAGTTTGTTGTCGAGATTTTTGTTATTCCAATGGATGGTAGCCTTGTCATTATGGAAGGTAGTTTGTCGTTGTGATTTCTGTCACTCCAATGGATGGTAGCCTTGTCAATATGGAAGGTAGTCTTTTGTTCAGATTTTTGTTACTCCATTGGATGGTAGCCTTGTCATTATGGAAGGTAGTCTATTCTCGAGATTTTTCTTATTCCAACGGATGGTAGCCTTGTCATTATGGAAGGTAGTTTGTTGTCGAAATTTTTGTTACTCCAATGGATGGTAATCTTGTTATTATGGAATGTAGTATGTTGTCGATGTTTTTGTTACTCCAATGGATGGTAGACTTGTCATTTTTGAAGGTAGTCTGTTGTCGAGATTTTTGTTATTCCAATGGATGGTAGCCTTGTCATTATGGAAGGTAGTCTATTGTCAATATTTTTGTTACTGCAATGGATGGTAGCTTTGTCACTATGGAAGGTAGTCTGTTCTCGAGATTTTTGTTATTCCGTTGGATGGTAGCCTTGTCATTATGGAAGGTAGTCTGTTGTCGATATTTTTGTTACTCCAATGCATTATAGCCTTGTCATTATGGAAGGTAGTATGTTCTCGAGATTTTTGTTATTCCAATTGATGGTAGCCTTGTCATTATGGAAAGTAGTTTCTTGTCGTGATTTTTGTTATTCCAATGGATGGTAGCTTTGTCATTATGAAAGGTAGTTTGTTGTCGAGATTTTTGTTATTCCAATGGATGGTAGCCTTGTCATTATGGAAGGTGTTGTAGAGATTTTTGTTACTCAATTGGATGGTAGCCTTGTCAATATGGAAGGTAGTCTGTTGTTCATATTTTTGTTTCTCTAATGGATGGTAGCCTTGTCATTATGGATGGTAGTCTGTTGTCGAGAATTTTTTTACTCCAATTGATGGTAGCCTTGTCATTATGGAAGGTAGTATGTCGTTGTGATTTCTGTCACTCCAATGGATGGTAGCCTTGTCAATATGGAAGGTAGTCTCTTGTTCAGATTTTTGTTACTCTAATGGATGGTAGCCTTGTCGTTATGGAAGGTAGTCTTTTCTCGAGATTTTTGTTATTCCAATAGATGGTAACCTTGTCATTATGGAAGGTAGTCTGTTTTCGAGATTTTGTTTACTCCAATAGATGGTAGCCTTGTCATTATGGAAGGTAGTATGTTGTCCATATCTTTGTTACTCCAATGGATGGTAGCCTTGTCATTATGAAAGGTAGTCTATTGTCGAGATTTCTGTTACTCCAATGGATGGTATTCTTGTCATTATGGAAGGTAGTATGTTGTCATGAATTTTGTTACTCCCATGGATGGTAGCCTTGTCATTATGGAATGTAGTCTGTTGTCGATGTTTTTTTTATTCCAATGGATGGTAGCCTTGTCATTATGGAAGGTAGTTTATTGTCGAGATTTTTGTTATTCCAAGGGATGGTAGCCTTTTCATTATGGAAGGCAGTCTGTCGTTGTGATTTCTGTCACTCCAATGGATGGTAGCCTTGTCAATATGGAAGGTAGTCTCTTGTTCAGATTTTTGTTACTCCATTGGATGGTAGCCTTGTCATTATGGAAGGTAGTCTATTCTCGATATTTTTCTTATTCCAATGGTTGGTAGCCTTTTTATTATGGAAGGTAGTCTGTTGTCGAAATTTTTGTTACTCCAATGGATGGTAGCCTTGTCATTATGGAATGTAGTCTGTTGTCGATGTTTTTGTTACTCCAATGGATGGTAGACTTGTCATTATTGAAGGTAGTCTGTTGTCGAAATTTTTGTTATTCCAATGGATGGTAGCCTTGTCATTATGGAAGGTAGTCTATTGTCAATATTTTTGTTACTGCAATGGATGGTAGCCTTGTCACTATGCAAGGTAGTCTGTTCTCGAGATTTTTGTTATTCCGTTGGATGGTAGCCTTGTCATTATGGAAGGTAGTCTATTCTCGAGATTTTTGTTATTCCAATAGATGGTATGCTTGTCATTATGGAAGGTAGTCTGTTGTCGATATTTTTGTTACTCCAATGGATAGTAGACTTGTCATTATTGAAGGTAGTCTGTTGTCGAAATTTTTGTTAATCCAATGCATTATAGCCTTGTCATTATGGAAGGTAGTATGTTATCGAGATTTTTGTTATTCCATTGGATGGTAGCCTTGTCATTATGGAAGGAAGTCTGTTCTCGAGATTTTTGTTATTCCAATAGATGGTAGCCTTGTCATTATGGAAGGTAGTTTCTTGTCGAGATTTTTGTTATTCGATTGGATGGTAGCCTTGTCATTATGGAAGGTAATCTTTCGTTGTGGTTTATGTCACTCCAATGGATGGTAGCCTTGTCAATATTGAAGGTAGTCTATTGTTCAGATTTTTGTTACTCCATTGGATGGTAACCTTGTCATTATGGAAGGTAGTCTATTCTTGAGATTTTTCTTATTCCAATGGATGGTAGCCTTGTCATTATGGAATGTAGTCTGTTGTTGATGTTTTTGTTATTCCAATAGATGGTAGCCTTGTCATTATGGAACGTAGTCTGTTGTCGATGTTTTTGTTACTCCAATGGATGGTAGACTTTCATTATTGAAGGTAGTCTGTTGTTGAAATTTTAGTTATTCCAATGGATGGTAGCCTTGTCATTATGGAAGGTAGTCTATTGTCAATATTTTTGTTACTGCAATGGATGGTAGCCTTGTCACTATGCAAGGTAGTCTGTTCTCGAGATTTTTGTTATTCCGTTGGATGGTAGCCTTGTCATTATGGAAGGTAGTCTATTCTCGAGATTTTTGTTATTCCAATAGATGGTATGCTTGTCATTATGGAAGGTAGTCTGTTGTCGATATTTTTGTTACTCCAATGCATTATAGCCTTGTCATTATGGAAGGTAGTATGTTGTTGTGATTTCTGTCACTCCAATGGATGGTAGCCTTGTCATTATGGAACGTAGTCTCTTGTTCACATATTTGTTACTCTAATGGATGGTAGCCTTGTCATTATGAAAGGTAGTCTGTTGTCGAGATTTCTGTTACTCCAATGGATGGTATTCTTGTCATTATGCAAGGTAGTTTGTTGTCCTTAATTTTGTTACTCCCATGGATGGTAGCCTTGTCATTATGGAATGTAGTCTGTTGTCGATGTTTTTTTTATTCCAATGGATGGTAGCCTTGTCATTATGGAAGGTAGTTTATTGTCGAGATTTTTGTTATTCCAATGGATGGTAGCCTTGTCAATATGGAAGTCAGTCTGTCGTTGTGGTTTCTGTCACTCCAATGGATGGTAGCCTTGTCAATTGGGAAGGTAGTCTCTTGTTCAGATTTTTTTTATTCCATTGGATGGTAGCCTTGTCATTATGGAAGGTAGTCTATTCTCGATATTTTTCTTATTCCAATGGATGATAGCCTTGTCATTATAGAAGGTAGACTGTTGTCGAAAATTTTGTTACTCCAATGGATGGTAGCCTTGTCATTATGGAATGTAGTCTGTTGTCCATGTTTTTGTTACTCCAATGGATGGTAGACTTGTCATTATTGAACGTAGTCTGCTGTCGAAATTTTTGTTATTCCAATGGATGGTAGCCTTGTCATTATGGAAGGTAGTCTATTGTCAATATTTTTGTTACTGCAATGGATGGTAGCCTTGTCACTATGCAAGGTAGTCTGTTCTCGAGATTTTTGTTATTCCTTTGGATGGTAGCCTTGTCATTATGGAAGGTAGTCTATTCTCGAGATTTTTTTTATTCCAATAGATGGTATGCTTGTCATTATGGAAGGTAGTCTGTTGTCGAAATTGTTGTTACTCCAATGCATTATAGCCTTGTCATTATGGAAGGTAGTATGTTATCGATATTTTTGTTATTCCATTGGATGGTAGCCTTGTCATTATGGAACGTAGTTTCTTGACGAGAATTTTGTTATTCCTATGGATGGTAGCCTTGTTATTATGGAAGGTAGTCTGTCGTTGTAATTTATGTCACTCCAATGGATGGTAGCCATGTCAATATGGAAGGTAGTCTCTTGTTCAGATTTTTGTTACTCTAATGGATGGTAGCCTTGTCATTATGGAAGGTAGTCTGTTGTCAAGATTTTGTTTACTCCAATAGATGGTAGCCTTGTCATTATGGAAGGAAGTATATTGTCCATATCTTTGTTACTCCAATGGATGGTAGCCTTGTCATTATGAAAGGTAGTCTGTTGTCGAGATTTCTGTTACTCCAATGGATGGTATTCTTGTCATTACGGAAGGTAGTATGTTGTCATGAATTTTGTTACTCCCATGGATGGTAGCCTTGTCATTATGGAATGTAGTCTGTTGTCGATGTTTTTTTATTCCAATGGATGGTAGCCTTGTAATTATGGAAGGTAGTTTATTGTCGAGATTTTTGTTATTCCAATGGATGGTAGCCATGTCATTATGGAAGGTAGTATGTCGTTGTGATTTCTGTCACTCCAATGGATGGTAGCCTTGTCAATATGGAAGGTAGTCTCTTGTTCATATTTTTGTTACTCCATTCGATGGTAGCCTTGTCATTATGGAAGGTAGTCTATTCTCGATATTTTTCTTATTCTAATGGATGATAGCCTTGTCATTATGGAAGGTAGTCTGTTGTCGAAATTTTTGTTACTCCAATGGATGGTAGCCTTCTCATTATGGAATGTAGTATGTTGTCGATGTTTTTGTTACTCCAATGGATGGTAGACTTGTCATTATTGAAGGTAGTCTGTTGTCGAAATTTTTGTTAATCCAATGCATTATAGCCTTGTCATTATGGAAGGTAGTATGTTATCGAGATTTTTGTTATTCCATTGGATGGTAGCCTTGTCATTATGGAAGGTAGTCTGTTGTCGATGTTTTTGTTATTCCAATAGATGGTAGCCTTGTCATTATGGAACGTAGTTTCTTGTCGAGATTTTTGTTATTCCCATGGATGGTAGCCTTGTCATTATGGAAGGTAGTCTGTCGTTGTAATTTATGTCACTCCAATGGATGGTAGCCTTGTCAATATGGAAGGTAGTCTCTTGTTTAGATTTTTGTTACTCTAATGGATGGTAGCCTGTTCATTATGGAAGGTAGTCTTTTCTCGAGATTTTTGTTATTCCAATAGATGGTAACCTTGTCATTATGGAAGGTATTTTGTTGTCGAGATTTTGTTTACTCCAATAGATGGTAGCCTTGTCATTATGGAAGGCAGTATGTTGTCCATATCTTTGTTACTCCAATGGATGGTAGCCTTGTCATTATGAAAGGTAGTATGTTGTCGAGATTTTTGTTACTCCAATGGATGGTATCCTTGTCATTATGGAAGGTAGTCTGTTCTCATGAATTTTGTTACTCCCATGGATGGTAGCCTTGTCATTATAGAATGTAGTTTGTTGTCGAGATTTTTGTTATTCCAATGGATGGTAGCCTTGTCATTATGGAAGGTAGTTTGTCGTTGTGATTTCTGTCACTCCAATGGATGGTAGCCTTGTCAATATGGAAGGTAGTCTTTTGTTCAGATTTTTGTTACTCCATTGGATGGTAGCCTTGTCATTATGGAAGGTAGTCTATTCTCGAGATTTTTCTTATTCCAATGGATGGTAGCCTTGTCATTATGGAAGGTAGTTTGTTGTCGAAATTTTTGTTACTCCAATGGATGGTAATCTTGTTATTATGGAATGTAGTATGTTGTCGATGTTTTTGTTACTCCAATGGATGGTAGACTTGTCATTTTTGAAGGTAGTCTGTTGTCGAGATTTTTGTTATTCCAATGGATGGTAGCCTTGTCATTATGGAAGGTAGTCTATTGTCAATATTTTTGTTACTGCAATGGATGGTAGCTTTGTCACTATGGAAGGTAGTCTGTTCTCGAGATTTTTCTTATTCCGTTGGATGGTAGCCTTGTCATTATGGAAGGTAGTCTGTTGTCGATATTTTTGTTACTCCAATGCATTATAGCCTTGTCATTATGGAAGGTAGTATGTTCTCGAGATTTTTGTTATTCCAATTGATGGTAGCCTTGTCATTATGGAAAGTAGTTTCTTGTCGTGATTTTTGTTATTCCAATGGATGGTAGCCTTGTCATTATGGAAGGTAGTTTGTTGTCGAGATTTTTGTTATTCCAATGGATGGTAGCCTTGTCATTATGGAAGGTGTTGTAGAGATTTTTGTTACTCAATTGGATGGTAGCCTTGTCAATATGGAAGGTAGTCTGTTGTTCATATTTTTGTTTCTCTAATGGATGGTAGCCTTGTCATTATGGATGGTAGTCTGTTGTCGAGAATTTTTTTACTCCAATTGATGGTAGCCTTGTCATTATGGAAGGTAGTATGTCGTTGTGATTTCTGTCACTCCAATGGATGGTAGCCTTGTCAATATGGAAGGTAGTCTCTTGTTCAGATTTTTGTTACTCTAATGGATGGTAGCCTTGTCGTTATGGAAGGTAGTCTTTTCTCGAGATTTTTGTTATTCCAATAGATGGTAACCTTGTCATTATGGAAGGTAGTCTGTTTTCGAGATTTTGTTTACTCCAATAGATGGTAGCCTTGTCATTATGGAAGGCAGTATGTTGTCCATATCTTTGTTACTCCAATGGATGGTAGCCTTGTCATTATGAAAGGTAGTCTGTTGTCGAGATTTTTGTTACTCCAATGGATGGTATCCTTGTCATTATGGAAGGTAGTCTGTTGTCATGAATTTTGTTACTCCCATGGACGGTAGCCTTGTCATTATAGAATGTAGTTTGTTGTCGAGATTTTTGTTATTCCAATGGATGGTAGCCTTGTCATTATGGAAGGTAGTTTGTCGTTGTGATTTCTGTCACTCCAATGGATGGTAGCCTTGTCAATATGGAAGGTAGTCTTTTGTTCAGATTTTTGTTACTCCATTGGATGGTAGCCTTGTCATTATGGAAGGTAGTCTATTCTCGAGATTTTTCTTATTCCAATGGATGGTAGCCTTGTCATTATGGAAGGTAGTTTGTTGTCGAAATTTTTGTTACTCCAATGGATGGTAATCTTGTTATTATGGAATGTAGTATGTTGTCGATGTTTTTGTTACTCCAATGGATGGTAGACTTGTCATTTTTGAAGGTAGTCTGTTGTCGAGATTTTTGTTATTCCAATGGATGGTAGCCTTGTCATTATGGAAGGTAGTCTATTGTCAATATTTTTGTTACTGCAATGGATGGTAGCTTTGTCACTATGGAAGGTAGTCTGTTCTCGAGATTTTTCTTATTCCGTTGGATGGTAGCCTTGTCATTATGGAAGGTAGTCTGTTGTCGATATTTTTGTTACTCCAATGCATTATAGCCTTGTCATTATGGAAGGTAGTATGTTCTCGAGATTTTTGTTATTCCAATTGATGGTAGCCTTGTCATTATGGAAAGTAGTTTCTTGTCGTGATTTTTGTTATTCCAATGGATGGTAGCCTTGTCATTATGGAAGGTAGTTTGTTGTCGAGATTTTTGTTATTCCAATGGATGGTAGCCTTGTCATTATGGAAGGTGTTGTAGAGATTTTTGTTACTCAATTGGATGGTAGCCTTGTCAATATGGAAGGTAGTCTGTTGTTCATATTTTTGTTTCTCTAATGGATGGTAGCCTTGTCATTATGGATGGTAATCTGTTGTCGAGAATTTTTTTACTCCAATTGATGGTAGCCTTGTCATTATGGAAGGTAGTATGTCGTTGTGATTTCTGTCACTCCAATGGATGGTAGCCTTGTCAATATGGAAGGTAGTCTCTTGTTCAGATTTTTGTTACTCTAATGGATGCTAGCCTTGTCGTTATGGAAGGTAGTCTTTTCTCGAGATTTTTGTTATTCCAATAGATGGTAACCTTGTCATTATGGAAGGTAGTCTGTTTTCGAGATTTTGTTTACTCCAATAGATGGTAGCCTTGTCATTATGGAAGGCAGTATGTTGTCCATATCTTTGTTACTCCAATGGATGGTAGCCTTGTCATTATGAAAGGTAGTCTGTTGTCGAGATTTTTGTTACTCCAATGGATGGTATCCTTGTCATTATGGAAGGTAGTCTGTTGTCATGAATTTTGTTACTCCCATGGACGGTAGCCTTGTCATTATAGAATGTAGTTTGTTGTCGAGATTTTTGTTATTCCAATGGATGGTAGCCTTGTCATTATGGAAGGTAGTTTGTCGTTGTGATTTCTGTCACTCCAATGGATGGTAGCCTTGTCAATATGGAAGGTAGTCTTTTGTTCAGATTTTTGTTACTCCATTGGATGGTAGCCTTGTCATTATGGAAGGTAGTCTATTCTCGAGATTTTTCTTATTCCAATGGATGGTAGCCTTGTCATTATGGAAGGTAGTTTGTTGTCGAAATTTTTGTTACTCCAATGGATGGTAATCTTGTTATTATGGAATGTAGTATGTTGTCGATGTTTTTGTTACTCCAATGGATGGTAGACTTGTCATTTTTGAAGGTAGTCTGTTGTCGAGATTTTTGTTATTCCAATGGATGGTAGCCTTGTCATTATGGAAGGTAGTCTATTGTCAATATTTTTGTTACTGCAATGGATGGTAACTTTGTCACTATGGAAGGTAGTCTGTTCTCGAGATTTTTGTTATTCCGTTGGATGGTAGCCTTGTCATTATGGAAGGTAGTCTGTTGTCGATATTTTTGTTACTCCAATGCATTATAGCCTTGTCATTATGGAAGGTAGTATGTTCTCGAGATTTTTGTTATTCCAATTGATGGTAGCCTTGTCATTATGGAAAGTAGTTTGTTGTCGTGATTTTTGTTATTCCAATGGATGGTAGCCTTGTCATTATGGAAGGTAGTTTGTTGTCGAGATTTTTGTTATTCCAATGGATGGTAGCCTTGTCATTATGGAAGGTGTTGTAGAGATTTTTGTTACTCAATTGGATGGTAGCCTTGTCAATATGGAAGGTAGTCTGTTGTTCATATTTTTGTTTCTCTAATGGATGGTAGCCTTGTCATTATGGATGGTAGTCTGTTGTCGAGAATTTTTTTACTCCAATTGATGGTAGCCTTGTCATTATGGAAGGTAGTATGTCGTTGTGATTTCTGTCACTCCAATGGATGGTAGCCTTGTCAATATGGAAGGTAATCTCTTGTTCATATTTTTGTTACTCTAATGGATGGTAGCCTTGTCGTTATGGAAGGTAGTCTTTTCTCGAGATTTTTGTTATTCCAATAGATGGTAACCTTGTCATTATGGAAGGTAGTCTGTTTTCGAGATTTTGTTTACTCCAATAGATGGTAGCCTTGTCATTATGAAAGGTAGTCTGTTGTCGAGATTTCTGTTACTCCAATGGATGGTATTCTTGTCATTATGGAAGGTAGTATGTTGTCATGAATTTTGTTACTCCCATGGATGGTAGCCTTGTCATTATGGAATGTAGTCTGTTGTCGATGTTTTTTTTATTCCAATGGATGGTAGCCTTGTCATTATGGAAGGTAGTTTATTGTCGAGATTTTTGTTATTCCAAGGGATGGTAGCCTTTTCATTATGGAAGGCAGTCTGTCGTTGTGATTTCTGTCACTCCAATGGATGGTAGCCTTGTCAATATGGAAGGTAGTCTCTTCTTCAGATTTTAGTTACTCCATTGGATGGTAGCCTTGTCATTATGGAAGGTAGTCTATTCTCGATATTTTTCTTATTCCAATGGTTGGTAGCCTTTTTATTATGGAAGGTAGTCTGTTGTCGAAATTTTTGTTACTCCAATGGATTGTAGCCTTGTCATTATGGAATGTAGTCTGTTGTCGATGTTTTTGTTACTCCAATGGATGGTAGACTTATCATTATTGAAGGTAGTCTGTTGTCGAAATTTTTGTTATTCCAATGGATGGTAGCCTTGTCATTATGGAAGGTAGTCTATTGTCAATATTTTTGTTACTGCAATGGATGGTAGCCTTGTCACTATGCAAGGTAGTCTGTTCTCGAGATTTTTGTTATTCCGTTGGATGGTAGCCTTGTCATTATGGAAGGTAGTCTATTCTAGAGATTTTTGTTATTCCAATAGATGGTATGCTTGTCATTATGGAAGGTAGTCTGTTGTCGATATTTTTGTTACTCCAATGGATGGTAGACTTGTCATTATTGAAGGTAGTCTGTTGTCGAAATTTTTGTTAATCCAATGCATTATAGCCTTGTCATTATGGAAGGTAGTATGTTATCGAGATTTTTGTTATTCCATTGGATGGTAGCCTTGTCATTATGGAAGGAAGTCTGTTCTCGAGATTTTTGTTATTCCAATAGATGGTAGCCTTGTCATTATGGAAGGTAGTTTCTTGTCGAGATTTTTGTTATTCGAATGGATGGTAGCCTTGTCATTATGGAAGGTAATCTTTCGTTGTGGTTTCTGTCACTCCAATGGATGGTAGCCTTGTCAATATTGAAGGTAGTCTATTGTTCAGATTTTTGTTACTCCATTGGATGGTAACCTTGTCATTATGGAAGGTAGTCTATTCTTGATATTTTTCTTATTCCAATGGATGGTAGCCTTGTCATTATGGAATGTAGTCTGTTGTTGATGTTTTTGTTATTCCAATAGATGGTAGCCTTGTCATTATGGAACATAGTTTCTTGTCGAGATTTTTGTTATTCCTATGGATGGTATCCTTGTCATTATGGAAGGTATTCTGTCATGGTAATTTATGTCACTCCAATGGATGGTAGCCTTTGTCATTATGGAAGGTAGTCTCTTGTTATGATTTTTGTTACTCTAATGGATGGTAGCCTTGTCATTTTGGAAGATAGTCTTTTCTCGAGATTTTTGTTATTCCTATAGATGGTAACCTTGTCATTATGGAAGGTAGTCTGTTGTCGAGATTTTGTTTACTTCAATAGATGGTAGCCTTGTCATTATGGAAGGCAGTATGTTGTCCATATCTTTGTTACTCCAATGGATGGTAGCCTTGTCATTATGAAAGGTACTCTATTGTCGAAATTTCTGTTACTCCAATGGATGGTATCCTTGTCATTATGGAAGGTAGTCTGTTGTCATGAATTTTGTTACTCCCATGGATGGTAGCCTTGTGATTATGGAATGTAGTCTGTTGTCGATGTTTTTTTTATTCCAATGGATGGTAGCCTGGTCATTATGGAAGGTAGTTTATTGTCGAGATTTTTTTTATTCAAACGGATGGTAGCCTTGTCATTATGGAAGGTAGTTTGTCGTTGTGATTTCTGTCACTCCAATGGATGATAGCCTTGTCAATATGGAAGGTAGTCTTCTTTTCAGATTTTTGTTACTCCATTGGATGGTAGCCTTGTCATTATGGAAGGTAGTCTATTCTCGAGATTTTTCTTATTCCAATGGATGGTAGCCTTGTCATTATGGAAGGTAGTCTGTTGTCGAAATTTTTGTTACTCCAATGGATGGTAACCTTGTCATTATGGAATGTAGTATGTTGTCGATGTTTTTGTTACTCCAATGGATGGTAGACTTGTCATTATTGAAGGTAGTCTGTTGTCGAGATTTTTGTTATTCCAATGGATGGTAGCCTTGTCATTATGGAAGGTAGTCTATTGTCAATATTTTTGTTACTGCAATGGTTGGTAGCTTTGTCTCTATGGAAGGTTGTCTGTTCTCGAGATTTTTGTTATTCCGTTGGATGGTAGCCTTGTCATTATGGAAGGTAGTCTGTTGTCGATATTTTTGTTACTCCAATGCATTATAGCCTTGTCATTATGGAAGGTAGTATGTTATCGAGATTTTTGTTATTCCATTGGACGGTAGCCTTTTCATTATGGAAGGTAGTCTGTTCTCGAGATTTTTGTTATTCCAATTGATGGTAGCCTTGTCATTATGGAAGGTAGTTTCTTGTCGTGATTTTTGTTATTCCAATGGATGGTAGCCTTGTCATTATGGAAGGTAGTTTGTTGTCGAGATTTTTGTTATTCCAATGGATGGTAGCATTGTCATTATGGAAGGTAGTCTGTCGTTGTGGTTTCTGTCACTCCAATGGATGGTAGCCTTGTCAATATGGAAAGTAGTCTGTTGTCGAGAATTTTTATACTCCAATTGATGGTAGCCTTGTCATTATGGAAGGTAGTATGTCGTTGTGATTTCTGTCACTCCAATGGATGGTAGCCTTGTCAATATGGAAGGTAGTCTCTTGTTCAGATTTTTGTTACTCTAATGGATGGTAGCCTTGTCATTATGGAAGGTAGTCTTTTCTCGAGATTTTTGTTATTCCAATAGATGGTAACCTTGTCATTATGGAAGGTAGTCTGTTTTCGAGATTTTGTTTACTCCAATAGATGGTAGCCTTGTCATTATGGAAGGTAGTATGTTGTCCATATCTTTGTTACTCCAATGGATGGTAGCCTTGTCATTATGAAAGGTAGTCTGTTGTCGAGATTTCTGTTACTCCAATGGATGGTATTCTTGTCATTATGGAAGGTAGTCTGTTGTCATGAATTTTGTTACTCCATTGGATGGTAGCCTTGTCATTATGGAATGTAGTCTGTTGTCGATGTTTTTTTTATTCCAATGGATGGTAGCCTGGTCATTATGGAAGGTAGTTTATTGTCGAGATTTTTTTTAATCAAACGGATGGTAGCCTTGTCATTATGGAAGGTAGTTCGTCGTTGTGATTTCTGTCACTCCAATGGATGATAGCCTTGTCAATATGGAAGGTAGTCTTCTTTTCAGATTTTTGTTACTCCATTGGATGGTAGCCTTGTCATTATGGAAGGTAGTCTATTCTCGAGATTTTTCTTATTCCAATGGATGGTAGCCTTGTCATTATGGAAGGTAGTCTGTTGTCGAAATTTTTGTTACTCCAATGGATGGTAACCTTGTCATTATGGAATGTAGTATGTTGTCGATGTTTTTGTTACTCCAATGGATGGTAGACTTGTCATTATTGAAGGTAGTCTGTTGTCGAGATTTTTGTTATTCCAATGGATGGTAACCTTGTCATTATGGAAGGTAGTCTGTTGTCAAGAATTTTGTTACTCCCATGGATGGTAGCCTTGTCATTATGGAATGTAGTATGTTGTCGATGTTTTTTTTATTCCAATGGATGGTAGCCTTGTCATTATGGAAAGTAGTTTATTGTCGAGATTTTTGTTATTCCAATGGATGGTAGCCTTGTCATTATGGAAGGCAGTCTGTCATTGTGATTTCTGTCACTCCAATGGATGGTAGCCTTGTCAATATGGAAGGTAGTCTCTTTTTCAGAGTTTTGTTACTCCATTGGATGGTAGCCTTGTCATTATGGAAGGTAGTTTATTCTCGATATTTTTCTTATTCCAATGGATGGTAGCCTTGTCATTATGGAAGGTAGTCTATTGTCAATATTTTTGTTACTGCAATGGTTGGTAGCTTTGTCTCTATGGAAGGTAGTCTGTTCTCGAGATTTTTGTTATTCCGTTGGATGGTAGCCTTGTCATTATGGAAGGTAGTCTGTTTTCGATATTTTTGTTACTCCAATGCATTATAGCCTTGTCATTATGGAAGGTAGTATGTTATCGAGATTTTTGTTATTCCATTGGACGGTAGCCTTTTCATTATGGAAGGTAGTCTGTTCTCGAGATTTTTGTTGTTCCAATTGATGGTAGCCTTGTCATTATGGAAGGTAGTTTCTTGTCGTGATTTTTGTTATTCCAATGGATGGTAGCCTTGTCATTATGGAAGGTAGTTTGTTGTCGAGATTTTTGTTATTCCAATGGATGGTAGCCTTGTCATTATGGAAGGTAGTCTGTCGTTGTGGTTTCTGTCACTCCAATGGATGGTAGCCTTGTCAATATGGAAGGTAGTCTGTTATCGAGAATTTTTATACTCCAATTGATGGAAGCCTTGTCATTATGGAAGGTAGTATGTCGTTGTGATTTCTGTCACTCCAATGGATGGTAGCCTTGTCAATATGGAAGGTAGTCTCTTGTTCAGATTTTTGTTACTCTAATGGATGGTAGCCTTGTCATTATGGAAGGTAGTCTTTTCTCAAGATTTTTGTTATTCCAATAGATGGTAACCTTGTCATTATGGAAGGTAGTCTGTTTTCGAGATTTTGTTTACTCCAATAGATGGTAGCCTTGTCATTATGGAAGGTAGTATGTTGTCCATATCTTTGTTACTCCAATGGATGGTAGCCTTGTCATTATGAAAGGTAGTCTGTTGTCGAGATTTCTGTTACTCCAATGGATGGTATTCTTGTCATTATGGAAGGTAGTCTGTTGTCATGAATTTTGTTACTCCCATGGATGGTAGCCTTGTCATTATGGAATGTAGTCTGTTGTCGATGTTTTTTTTATTCCAATGGATGGTAGCCTTGTCATTATGGAAAGTAGTTTATTGTCGAGATTTTTGTTATTCCAATGGATGGTAGCCTTGTCATTATGGAAGGCAGTCTGTCATTGTGATTTCTGTCACCCCAATGGATGGTAGCCTTGTCAATATGGAAGGTAGTCTCTTTTTCAGAGTTTTGTTACTCCATTGGATGGTAGCCTTGTCATTATGGAAGGTAGTTTATTCTCGATATTTTTCTTATTCCAATGGATGGTAGCCTTGTCATTATGGAAGGTAGTCTGTTGTCGAAATTTTTGTTACTCCAATGGATGGTAGCCTTATCATTATGGAATGTAGTCTGTTGTCGATGTTTTTGTTACTCCAATGGATGGTAGACTTGTCATTATTGAAGGAAGTCTATTGTCGAAATTTTTGTTATTCCAATGGATGGTAGCCTTGTCATTATGGAAGGTAGTCTATTGTCAATATTTTTGTTACTGCAATGGATGGTAGCCTTGTCACTATGCAAGGTAGTCTGTTCTCGAGATTTTTGTTATTCCGTTGGATGGTAGCCTTGTCATTATGGAAGGTAGTCTATTCTCGAGATTTTTGTTATTCAAATAGATGGTATGCTTGTCATTATGGAAGGTAGTCTATTGTCGATATTTTTGTTACTCCAATGCATTATAGCCTTGTCATTATGGAAGGTAGTATGTTATCGAGATTTTTGTTATTCCATTGGATGGTAGCCTTGTCATTATGGAAGGTAGTCTATTCTCGAGATTTTTGTTATTCCAATAGATGGTAGCCTTGTCATTATGGAAGGTAGTTTCTTTTCGAGATTGTTGTTATTCCAATAGATGGTAGCCTTGTCATTATGGAAGGTAATCTTTCGTTGTGGTTTCTGTCACTCCAATGGATGGTAGCCATGTCATTATGGAAGGTAATCTTTCGTTGTGGTTTCTGTCACTCCATTGGATGGTATCCTTGTCATTATGGAAGGTAGTCTATTCTTGAGATTTTTCTTATTCCAATGGATGGTAGCCTTGTCATTATGGAATGTAGTCTGTTGTTGATGTTTTTGTTATTCCAATAGATGGTAGCCTTGTCATTATGGAACGTAGTTTCTTGTCGAGATTTTTGTTATTCCTATGGATGGTATCCTTGTCATTATGGAAGGTATTCTGTCATTGTAATTTATGTCACTCCAATGGATGGTAGCCTTTGTCAATATGGAAGGTAGTCTCTTGTTATGATTTTTGTTACTCTAATGGATGGTAGCCTTGTCATTATGGAAGATAGTCTTTTCTCGAGATTTTTGTAATTCCAATAGATGGTAACCTTGTCATTATGGAAGGTAGTCTGTTGTCGAGATTTTGTTTACTCCAATAGATGGTAGCCTTGTCATTATGGAAGGCAGTATGTTGTCCATATCTTTGTTACTCCAATGGATGGTAGCCTTGTCATTATGAAAGGTAGTCTATTGTCGAAATTTTTGTTACTCCAATGGATGGTATCCTTGTCATTATGGAAGGTAGTCTGTTGTCAGGAATTTTGTTACTCCCATGGATGGTAGCCTTGTCATTATGGAATGTAGTCTGTTGTCGATGTTTTTCTTATTCCAATGGATGGTGGCCTGGTCATTATGGAAGGTAGTTTATTGTCGAGATTTTTTTTATTCAAACGGATGGTAGCCTTGTCATTATGGAAGGTAGTTCGTCGTTGTGATTTCTGTCACTCCAATGGATGATAGCCTTGTCAATATGGAAGGTAGTCTTCTTTTCAGATTTTTGTTACTCCATTGGATGGTAGCCTTGTCATTATGGAAGGTAGTCTATTCTCGAGATTTTTCTTATTCCAATGGATGGTAGCCTTGTCATTATGGAAGGTAGTCTGTTGTCGAAATTTTTGTTACTCCAATGGATGGTAACCTTGTCATTATGGAATGTAGTATGTTGTCGATGTTTTTGTTACTCCAATGGATGGTAGACTTGTCATTATTGAAGGTAGTCTGTTGTCGAGATTTTTGTTATTCCAATGGATGGTAGCCTTGTCATTATGGAAGGTAGTCTGTTGTCAAGAATTTTGTTACTCCCATGGATGGTAGCCTTGTCATTATGGAATGTAGTATGTTGTCGATGTTTTTTTTATTCCAATGGATGGTAGCCTTGTCATTATGGAAAGTAGTTTATTGTCGAGATTTTTGTTATTCCAATGGATGGTAGCCTTGTCATTATGGAAGGCAGTCTGTCATTGTGATTTCTGTCACTCCAATGGATGGTAGCCTTGTCAATATGGAAGGTAGTCTCTTTTTCAGAGTTTTGTTACTCCATTGGATGGTAGCCTTGTCATTATGGAAGGTAGTTTATTCTCGATATTTTTCTTATTCCAATGGATGGTAGCCTTGTCATTATGGAAGGTAGTCTATTGTCAATATTTTTGTTACTGCAATGGTTGGTAGCTTTGTCTCTATGGAAGGTAGTCTGTTCTCGAGATTTTTGTTATTCCGTTGGATGGTAGCCTTGTCATTATGGAAGGTAGTCTGTTTTCGATATTTTTGTTACTCCAATGCATTATAGCCTTGTCATTATGGAAGGTAGTATGTTATCGAGATTTTTGTTATTCCATTGGACGGTAGCCTTTTCATTATGGAAGGTAGTCTGTTCTCGAGATTTTTGTTATTCCAATTGATGGTATCCTTGTCATTATGGAAGGTAGTTTCTTGTCGTGATTTTTGTTATTCCAATGGATGGTAGCCTTGTCATTATGGAAGGTAGTTTGTTGTCGAGATTTTTGTTATTCCAATGGATGGTAGCCTTGTCATTATGGAAGGTAGTCTGTCGTTGTGGTTTCTGTCACTCCAATGGATGGTAGCCTTGTCAATATGGAAGGTAGTCTGTTATCGAGAATTTTTATACTCCAATTGATGGAAGCCTTGTCATTATGGAAGGTAGTATGTCGTTGTGATTTCTGTCACTCCAATGGATGGTAGCCTTGTCAATATGGAAGGTAGTCTCTTGTTCAGATTTTTGTTACTCTAATGGATGGTAGCCTTGTCATTATGGAAGGTAGTCTTTTCTCAAGATTTTTGTTATTCCAATAGATGGTAACCTTGTCATTATGGAAGGTAGTCTGTTTTCGAGATTTTGTTTACTCCAATAGATGGTAGCCTTGTCATTATGGAAGGTAGTATGTTGTCCATATCTTTGTTACTCCAATGGATGGTAGCCTTGTCATTATGAAAGGTAGTCTGTTGTCGAGATTTCTGTTACTCCAATGGATGGTATTCTTGTCATTATGGAAGGTAGTCTGTTGTCATGAATTTTGTTACTCCCATGGATGGTAGCCTTGTCATTATGGAATGTAGTCTGTTGTCGATGTTTTTTTTATTCCAATGGATGGTAGCCTTGTCATTATGGAAAGTAGTTTATTGTCGAGATTTTTGTTATTCCAATGGATGGTAGCCTTGTCATTATGGAAGGCAGTCTGTCATTGTGATTTCTGTCACCCCAATGGATGGTAGCCTTGTCAATATGGAACGTAGTCTCTTTTTCAGAGTTTTGTTACTCCATTGGATGGTAGCCTTGTCATTATGGAAGGTAGTTTATTCTCGATATTTTTCTTATTCCAATGGATGGTAGCCTTGTCATTATGGAAGGTAGTCTGTTGTCGAAATTTTTGTTACTCCAATGGATGGTAGCCTTATCATTATGGAATGTAGTCTGTTGTCGATGTTTTTGTTACTCCAATGGATGGTAGACTTGTCATTATTGAAGGAAGTCTATTGTCGAAATTTTTGTTATTCCAATGGATGGTAGCCTTGTCATTATGGAAGGTAGTCTATTGTCAATATTTTTGTTACTGCAATGGATGGTAGCCTTGTCACTATGCAAGGTAGTCTGTTCTCGAGATTTTTGTTATTCCGTTGGATGGTAGCCTTGTCATTATGGAAGGTAGTCTATTCTCGAGATTTTTGTTATTCAAATAGATGGTATGCTTGTCATTATGGAAGGTAGTCTATTGTCGATATTTTTGTTACTCCAATGCATTATAGCCTTGTCATTATGGAAGGTAGTATGTTATCGAGATTTTTGTTATTCCATTGGATGGTAGCCTTGTCATTATGGAAGGTAGTCTATTCTCGAGATTTTTGTTATTCCAATAGATGGTAGCCTTGTCATTATGGAAGGTAGTTTCTTGTCGAGATTGTTGTTATTCCAATAGATGGTAGCCTTGTCATTATGGAAGGTAATCTTTCGTTGTGGTTTCTGTCACTCCAATGGATGGTAGCCATGTCATTATGGAAGGTAATCTTTCGTTGTGGTTTCTGTCACTCCATTGGATGGTATCCTTGTCATTATGGAAGGTAGTCTATTCTTGAGATTTTTCTTATTCCAATGGATGGTAGCCTTGTCATTATGGAATGTAGTCTGTTGTTGATGTTTTTGTTATTCCAATAGATGGTAGCCTTGTCATTATGGAACGTAGTTTCTTGTCGAGATTTTTGTTATTCCTATGGATGGTATCCTTGTCATTATGGAAGGTATTCTGTCATTGTAATTTATGTCACTCCAATGGATGGTAGCCTTTGTCAATATGGAAGGTAGTCTCTTGTTATGATTTTTGTTACTCTAATGGATGGTAGCCTTGTCATTATGGAAGATAGTCTTTTCTCGAGATTTTTGTAATTCCAATAGATGGTAACCTTGTCATTATGGAAGGTAGTCTGTTGTCGAGATTTTGTTTACTCCAATAGATGGTAGCCTTGTCATTATGGAAGGCAGTATGTTGTCCATATCTTTGTTACTCCAATGGATGGTAGCCTTGTCATTATGAAAGGTAGTCTATTGTCGAAATTTTTGTTACTCCAATGGATGGTATCCTTGTCATTATGGAAGGTAGTCTGTTGTCATGAATTTTGTTACTCCCATGGATGGTAGCCTTGTCATTATGGAATGTAGTCTGTTGTCGATGTTTTTCTTATTCCAATGGATGGTGGCCTGGTCATTATGGAAGGTAGTTTATTGTCGAGATTTTTTTTATTCAAACGGATGGTAGCCTTGTCATTATGGAAGGTAGCTTGTCGTTGTGATTTCTATCACTCCAATGGATGATAGCCTTGTCAATATGGAAGGTAGTCTTCTGTTCATATTTTTGATACTCCATTGGATGGTAGCCTTGTCATTATGGAAGGTAGTCTATTCTCGAGATTTTTCTCATTCCAATGGATGGTAGCCTTGTCATTATGGAAGGTAGTCTGTTGTCGAAATTTTTGTTACTCCAATGGATGGTAACCTTGTCATTATGGAAAGTAGTATGTTGTCGATGTTTTTGTTACTCTAATGGATGGTAGACTTGTCATTATTGAAGGTAGTCTGTTGTCGAGATTTTTGTTATTCCAATGGATGGTAGCCTTGTCATTATGGAAGGTAGTCTATTGTCAATATCTTTGTTACTGCAATGGTTGGTAGCTTTGTCTCTATGGAAGGTAGTCTGTTCTCGAGATTTTTGTTATTCCGTTTGATGGTAGCCTTGTCATTATGGAAGGTAGTCTGTTGTCGATATTTTTGTTACTCCAATGCATTATAGCCTTGTCATTATGGAAGGTAGTATGTTATCGAGATTTTTGTTATTCCATTGGACGGTAGCCCTTTCATTATGGAAGGTAGTCTATTCTCGAGATTTTTGTTATTCCAATTGATGGTAGCCTTGTCATTATGGAAGGTAGTTTCTTGTCGTAATTTTTGTTATTCCAATGGATGGTAACCTTGTCGTTATGGAAGGTAGTTTGTTGTCGAGATTTTTGTTATTCCAATGGATGGTAGCCTTGTCATAATGGAAGGTAGTCTGTCGTTGTGGTTTCTGTCACTCCAATGGATGGTAGCCTTGTCAATATGGAAGGTAGTCTGTTGTCGAGAATTTTTATACTCCAATTGATGGTAGCCTTGTCATTATGGAAGGTAGTATGTCGTTGTGATTTCTGTCACTCCAATGGATGGTAGCCTTGTCAATATGGAAGGTATTCTCTTGTTCAGATTTTTGTTACTCTAATGGATGGTAGCCTTGTCATTATGGAAGGTAGTCTTTTCTCGAGATTTTTGTTATTCCAATAGATGGTAACCTTGTCATTATGGAAGGTAGTCTGTTTCCGAGATTTTGTTTACTCCAATAGATGGTAGCCTTGTCATTATGGAAGGTAGTATGTTGTCCATATCTTTGTTACTCCAATGGATGGTAGCCTTGTCATTATGAAAGGTAGTCTATTGTCGAGATTTCTGTTACTCCAATGGATGGTATTCTTGTCATAATGGAAGGTAGTCTGTTGTCATGAATTTTGTTACTCCCATGGATGGTAGCCTTGTCATTATGGAATGTAGTCTGTTGTCGATGTTTTTTTTATTCCAATGGATGGTAGCCTTGTCATTATGGAAAGTGGTTTATTGTCGAGATTTTTGTTATTCCAATGGATGGTAGCCTTGTCATTATGGAAGGCAGTCTGTCGTTGTGATTTCTGTCACTCCAATGGATGGTAGCCTTGTCAATATGGAAGGTAGACTCTTTTTCAGAGTTTTGTTACTCCATTGGATGGTAGCCTTGTCATTATGGAAGGTAGTCTATTCTCGATATTTTTCTTATTCCAATGGATGGTAGCCTTGTCATTATGGAAGGTAGTGTGTTGTCGAAATTTTTGTTACTCCAATGGATGGTAGCCTTGTCATTATGGAATGTAGTCTGTTGTCGATGTTTTTGTTACTCCAATGGATGGTAGACTTGTCATTATTGAAGGTAGTCTGTTGTCGAAATTTTTGTTATTCCAATGGATGGTAGCCTTGTCATTATGGAAGGTAGTCTATTGTCAATATTTTTGTTACTGCAATGGATGGTAGCCTTGTCACTATGCAAGGTAGTCTGTTCTCGAGATTTTTGTTATTCCGTTGGATGGTAGCCTTGTCATTATGGAAGGTAGTCTATTCTCGAGATTTTTGTTATTCCAATAGATGGTATGCTTGTCATTATGGAAGGTAGTCTATTGTCGATAATTTTGTTACTCCAATGCATTATAGCCTTGTCATTATGGAAGGTAGTATGTTATCGAGATTTTTGTTATTCCATTGGATGGTAGCCTTGTCATTTTGGAAGGTAGTTTATTCTCGAGATTTTTGTTATTCCAATAGATGGTAGCCTTGTCAATATGGAAAGGAGATTGTCGTCGATATTTTTGTTACTCCAATTGATGGTAGCCTTGTCATTATGGAAGGTAGTATGTTGTCCATAACTTTGTTACTCCAATGGATTGTAGCCTTGTCATTATGGAAGGTAGTCCGTTGTCGAGATTTCTAATACTCTAATGGATGATATCCTTGTCATTATGGAAGGTAGTCTGTTGTCAAGAATTTTGTTCCTCCAATGGATGGTAGCCTTGTCATTATGGAATGTAGTCCGTTGTCGATGTTTTTGTTATTCCAATGGATGGTAGCCATGTCATTATGGAAGGTAATCTTTCGTTGTGGTTTCTGTCACTCCAATGGATGGTAGCCTTGTCAATATGGAAGGTAGTCTATTCTTGAGATTTTTCTTATTCCAATGGATGGTAGCCTTGTCATTATGGAATGTAGTCTGTTGTTGATGTTTTTGTTATTCCAATAGATGGTAGCCTTGTCATTATGGAACGTAGTTTCTTGTCGAGATTTTTGTTATTCCTATGGATGGTATCCTTGTCATTATGGAACGTAGTTTCTTGTCGAGATTTTTGTTATTCCTATGGATGGTATCCTTGTCATTATGGAAGGTATTCTGTCATTGTAATTTATGTCATTCCAATGGATGGTAGCCTTTGTCAATATGGAAGGTAGTCTCTTGTTATGATTTTTGTTACTCTAATGGATGGTAGCCTTGTCATTATGGAAGATAGTATTTTCTCGAGATTTTTGTAATTCCAATAGATGGTAACCTTGTCATTATGGAAGGTAGTCTGTTGTCGAGATTTTGTTTACTCCAATAGATGGTAGCCTTGTCATTATGGAAGGCAGTATGTTGTCCATATCTTTGTTACTCCAATGGATGGTAGCCTTGTCATTATGAAAGGTAGTCTATTGTCAAAATTTTTGTTACTCCAATGGATGGTATCCTTGTCATTATGGAAGGTAGTCTGTTGTCATGAATTTTGTTACTCCCATGGATGGTAGCCTTGTCATTATGGAATGTAGTCTGTTGTCGATGTTTTTTTTATTCCAATGGATGGTAGCCTGGTCATTATGGAAGGTAGTTTATTGTCGAGATTTTTTTTATTCAAACGGATGGTAGCCTTGTCATTATGGAAGGTAGTTTGTCGTTGTGATTTCTGTCACTCCAATGGATGATAGCCTTGTCAATATGGAAGGTAGTCTTCTGTTCAGATTTTTGTTACTCCATTGGATTGTAGCCTTGTCATTATGGAAGGTAGTCTATTCTCGAGATTTTTCTTATTCCAATGGATGGTAGCCTTGTCATTATGGAAGGTAGTCTGTTGTCGAAATTTTTGTTACTCCAATGGATGGTAACCTTGTCATTATGGAAAGTAGTATGTTGTCGATGTTTTTGTTACTCCAATGGATGGTAGACTTGTCATTATTGAAGGTAGTCTGTTGTCGAGATTTTTGTTATTCCAATGGATGGTAGCCTTGTCATTATGGAAGGTAGTCTATTGTCAATATTTTTGTTACTGCAATGGTTGGTAGCTTTGTCTCTATGGAAGGTAGTCTGTTCTCGAGATTTTTGTTATTCCGTTGGATGGTAGCCTTGTCATTATGGAAGGTAGTCTGTTGTCGATATTTTTGTTACTCCAATGCATTATAGCCTTGTCATTATGGAAGGTAGTATGTTATCGAGATTTTTGTTATTCCATTGGACGGTAGCCCTTTCATTATGGAAGGTAGTCTGTTCTCGAGATTTTTGTTATTCCAATTGATGGTAGCCTTGTCATTATGGAAGGTAGTTTCTTGTCGTGATTTTTGTTATTCCAATGGATGGTAGCCTTGTCATTATGGAAGGTAGTTTGTTGTCGAGATTTTTGTTATTCCAATGGATGGTAGCCTTGTCATAATGGAAGGTAGTCTGTCGTTGTGGTTTCTGTCACTCCAATGGATGGTAGCCTTGTCAATATGGAAGGTAGTCTGTTGTCGAGAATTTTTATACTCCAATTGATGGTAGCCTTGTCATTATGGAAGGTAGTATGTCGTTGTGATTTCTGTCACTCCAATGGATGGTAGCCTTGTCAATATGGAAGGTAGTCTCTTGTTCAGATTTTTGTTACTCTAATGGATGGTAGCCTTGTCATTATGGAAGGTAGTCTTTTCTCGATATTTTTGTTATTCCAATAGATGGTAACCTTGTCATTATGGAAGGTAGTCTGTTTTCGAGATTTTGTTTACTCCAATAGATGGTAGCCTTGTCATTATGGAAGGTAGTATGTTGTCCATATCTTTGTTACTCCAATGGATGGTAGCCTTGTCATTATGAAAGGTAGTCTATTGTCGAGATTTTTGTTACTCCAATGGATGGTATTCTTGAAATAATGAAAGGTAGTCTGTTGTCATGAATTTTGTTACTCCCATGGATGGTAGCCTTGTCATTATGGAATGTAGTCTGTTGTCGATGTTTTTTTTATTCCAATGGATGGTAGCCTTGTCATTATGGAAAGTGGTTTATTGTCGAGATTTTTGTTATTCCAATGGATGGTAGTCTTGTCATTATGGAAGGCAGTCTGTCGTTGTGATTTCTGTCACTCCAATGGATGGTAGCCTTGTCAATATGGAAGGTAGACTCTTTTTCAGAGTTTTGTTACTCCATTGGATGGTAGCCTTGTCATTATAGAAGGTAGTCTATTCTCGATATTTTTCTTATTCCAATGGATGGTAGCCTTGTCATTATGGAAGATAGTGTGTTGTCGAAATTTTTGTTACTCCAATGGATGGTAGCCTTGTCATTATGGAATGTAGTCTGTTGTCGATGTTTTTGTTACTCCAATGGATGGTAGACTTATCATTATTGAAGGTAGTCTGTTGTCGAAATTTTTGTTATTCCAATGGATGGTAGCCTTGTCATTATGGAAGGTAGTCTATTGTCAATATTTTTGTTACTGCAATGGATGGTAGCCTTGTCACTATGCAAGGTAGTCTGTTCTCGAGATTTTTGTTATTCCGTTGGATGGTAGCCTTGTCATTATGGAAGGTAGTCTATTCTCGAGATTTTTGTTATTCCAATAGATGGTATGCTTGTCATTATGGAAGGTAGTCTATTGTCGATAATTTTGTTACTCCAATGCATTATAGCCTTGTCATTATGGAAGGTAGTATGTTATCGAGATTTTTGTTATTCCATTGGATGGTAGCCTTGTCATTATGGAAGGTAGTTTATTCTCGAGATTTTTGTTATTCCAATAGATGGTAGCCTTGTCATTATGGAAAGGAGATTGTCGTCGATATTTTTGTTACTCCAATTGATGGTAGCCTTGTCATTATGTAAGGTAGTATGTTATCCATAACTTTGTTACTCCAATGGATTGTAGCCTTGTCATTATGGAAGGTAGTCCGTTGTCGAGATTTCTGTTACTCTAATGGATGATATCCTTGTCATTATGGAAGGTAGTCTGTTGTCAAGAATTTTGTTACTCCAATGGATGGTAGCCTTGTCATTATGGAATGTAGTCTGTTGTCGATGTTTTTGTTATTCCAATGGATGGTAGCCTTGTCATTATGGAAGGTAGTTTCCGTTCGAGATTTTTGTTATTCCAATGGATTGTAGCCTTGTCATTATGGAAGGTAGTTTGTTGTCGAGATTTTTGTTATTCCAAATGGATGGTAGCCTTGTCATTATGGAAGGTAGTATGTCGTTGTGGTTTTTCTCAATCCAATGGATGGTAGCCTTGTCAATATGGAAGGTAGTCTCTTGTTCAGATTTTTGTTACTCCATTGGATGGTAGCCTTGTCATTATGGAAGTAGTCTATTCTCGAGATTTTTCTTATTCCAATGGATGGTAGCCTTGTCATTATGCCAGGTAGTCTGTTGTCGAAATTTTTGTTACTCCAATGGATGGTAACCTTGTCATTATGGAATGTAGTATGTTGTCGATGTTTTTGTTACTCCAATGGATGGTAGACTTGTCATTATTGAAGGTAGTCTGTTGTCGAGATTTTTGTTATTCCAATGGATGGTAGCCTTGTCATTATGGAATGTAGTCTATTGTCAATATTTTTGTTACTGCAATGGATGGTAGCTTTGTCACTATGGAAGGTAGTCTGTTCTCGAGATTTTTGTAATTCCGTTGGATGGTAGCCTTGTCATTATGGAAGGTAGTCTATTCTCGAGATTTTTGTTATTCAAATAGATGGTATGCTTGTCATTATGGAAGGTAGTCTATTGTCGATATTTTTGTTACTCCAATGCATTATAGCCTTGTCATTATGGAAGGTAGTATGTTATCTAGATTTTTGTTATTCCATTGGATGGTAGCCTTGTAATTATGGAAGGTAGTTTGTTCTCGAGATTTTTGTTATTCCATTAGATGGTAGCCTTGTCATTATGGAAAGGAGATTGTCGTCGATATTTTTGTTACTCCAATAGATGGTTGCCTTGTCATTATGGAAGGTAGTATGTTGTCCATAACTTTGTTACTCCAATGGATTGTAGCCTTGTCATTATGGAAGGTAGTCCGTTGTCGAGATTTATGTTACTCTAATGGATGATATCCTTGTCATAATGGAATGTAGTCTGTTGTCAAGAATTTTGTTACTCCAATGGATGGTAGCCTTGTCATTATGGAATGTAGTCTGTTGTCGAAGTTTTTGTTATTCCAATGGATGGTAGCCTTGTCATTATGGAAGGTAGTTTCTGTTCGAGATTTTTGTTATTCCAATGGAAGGTAGCCTTGTCATTATGGAAGGTAGTTTGTTGTCGAGATTTTTGTTATTCCAAATGGATGGTAGCCTCGTCATTATGGAAGGTAGTCTGTCGTTGTGGTTTTTCTCAATCCAATGGATGGTAGCCTTGTCAATATGGAAGGTAGATTGTTGTTCAGATTTTTGTTAATCTAATGGATGGTAGCCTTGTCATTATGGATGGTAGTCTGCTGTCGAGAATTTTGTTACTCCAATGGATGGTAGACTTGTCATTATGGAAGGCAGTCTATTCTCGAGATTTTTGTTATTCCATTCGATTGTAGCCCTGTCATTATTGAAGGTAGTCTATTCTTGAGATTTTTGTTATTCCAATATATGGTATGCTTGTCATTATGGAAGGTAGCCTGTTGTCGATACTTTTGTTACTCCAATGCATGGTAGCCTTGTCATTATGGAAGGTAGTATGTTGTCGAGATTTTTGTTATTCCATTGGATGGTAGCCTTGTCATTATGGAAGGTAGTCTATTCTCGAGATTTTTGTTATTCCAATAGATTGTAGCCTTGTAATTATGGAAGGGAGACTGTCGTCGAGATTTTTGTTACTCCAATAGATGGTAGCCTTGTCATTATGGAAGGTAGTATGTTGTCCATATCTGTATTAATCCAATGGATGGTAGCCTTGTCATTATGGAAGGTAGTCTGTTGTCAAGATTTCTGTTACTCCAATGGATGGTATCCTTGTCATTATGGAAGGTAGTCTGTTGTCAAGAATTTTGTTATTCCAATGGATGGTAGCCTTGTCATTATGGAAGGTAGTCTGTCATTGTGGTTTATGTCACTCCAATGTATGGTAGCCTTGTCAATATGGAAATTAGTCTGTTGTTCAGATTTTTGTTACTCTAATGGATGGTAGCCTTGTCATTATGTATGGTAGTCTGTTGTCGAGAATTTTGTTACTCCAATGGATTGTAGCCTTGTCATTATGGAAGGTAGTATGTCGTTGTGATTTCTGTCACTCTAATGGATGGTAGCCTTGTCACTATGGAAGGTAGTTTATTCTCGAGATTTTTGTTATTCCAATAGATGGTATGCTTGTCATTATTGAAGGTAGCCTGTTGTCGATACTTTTGTTACTCCAATGCATGGTAGACTTGTCATTATGGAAGGTAGTATGTTGTCGAGATTTTTGTTATTCCATTGGATGGTATCCTTGGCATTATGAAAGGCAGTCTGTTCTCGAGTTTTTGTTATTCCAATAGATGGTAGCCTTGTCATTATGGAAGGGAGACTGTCGTCGATATTTTTGATACACCAATAGATGGTAGCCTTGTTATTATGGAAGGTACTATGTTGTCCATATCTTTGTTAATCCAATGGATGGTAGCCTTTTCATTATGGAAGGTAGTCTGTCGTCGAGATTTTTGTTACACCAATAGATGGTAGCCTTGTCATTATGGAAGGTAGTTTGTTGTCAAGAATTTTGTTACTCCAATGGATGGTAGCCTTTTCATTATGGAATGTAGTCTGTTGTCGATGTTTTTGTTATTCCAATGGATGGTAGCCTTGTCATTATGGAAGGTAGTTTCTTGTCGATATTTTTGTTATTCCAATGGATGGTAGCCTTGTCAATATGGAATGTAGTTTGTTATCGATATTTTTGTTATTCCAATGGATGGTAACCTTGTTATTATGGAAGTTAGTTTGTTGTCGATATTTTTGTTATTCCAATGGATGGTAACCTTGTCATTATGGAAGATAGTCTATTGTCGATATATTTGTTACTCCAATGGATCGTAGCCTTGTCATTATGGAATGTAGTATGTTTTTTATATTTTTTTTACTCCAATGGATGGTAGCCTTGTCATTATGGAAGGTAGTTTGTTATCGAGATTTTTGTTATTCCATTGGATGGTAGCCTTGTCATTATGGAAGGTAGTTTGTTGTTTAGATTTTTGTTACTCCAATGGAAGGTAGTGTTATCGTTATGGAAGGTAGTTTGTTGTCGAGATATTTGTTATTCCAATGGATGGTAACCTTGTCATTATGGAAGGTAGTCACTTGTCGATATTTTTGTTACTCTAATGGATGGTAGCGTTGTCATTATGGAAGGTAGTTTGTTATCGATATTTTAGTTATTCCAATGGATGGTAACCTTGTCATTTTGGAAGTTAGTCTGTTGTCGATATTTTTGTTACTCCAATGGATGGTAGCCTTGTCATTATGGAAGGTAGTCAGTTTTTTATATTTTTGTTACTCCAATGGATGGTATCCTTGTCATTATGGAAGGTAGTTTTTTGTCGAGATATTTGTTATTCCATTGCATGGTAGCCTTGTCATTATGGATGGTAGTCTGTTGTTCAGATTTTTGTTACCCCAATGGAAGGTAGCCTTGTCATTATGGAAGGTAGTCTATTGTCGACATTTTTGTTATTCCATTGGATGGTAGCCTTGTCAATATGGAAGGTAGTATGTTGTCGACATTTTTTTTATGTCAATGGATGGTAACCTTGTCATTATGGAAGGTAGTCTATTGTCGAGATTTTTGTAACTTCAATAGATGGTAGCTTTGTCATCATGGAAGGTAGTATGTTGTCGATATCTTTGTTACTCCAATGGATGGTATCCTTGTTATTATGGAAGGTAGTATGTTGTGGAGATTTTTGTTACTCCAATGGATGGTAGCTTTGTCATTATGGAATGTAGTCTGTTGTTGATATTTTTAATACCCCATTTGATGGAAGCCTTGTCATTATGGAAGGTAGCTTGTTAACGATATCTTTTTTACTCCAATGGATGGTAGCCTTGTCATTATGGAAGGTAGTTTGTTGTCGAGATTTTTGTTATTCCAATGGATGGTAACCATGTCATTATGGAAAGTAATCTGTTGTCAATATTTTTGTTACTCTAATTAATGATAGCATTGTCATTATGGAAGGTAGTTTGTTATCGATATTTTTGTTATTCCAATGGATGGTAGCCTTGTTATTATGGAAGGTATTATGTTTTGGATATTTTTGTTACTCCAATGGATGGTAGCCTTGTCATTATGGAAGGTAGTCTGTTTTTTATATTTTTGTTACTCCAATGGATGGTAGCCTTGTCATTATGGAATGTAGTCTGTTGTCGAGATTTTTATTATTCCATTGGATGGTAGCGTTGTCATTATGGAAGGTAGTCTGTTGTTCAAATTTTTGTTATTCCATTGGATGGTAGCTTTGTCATTATGGAAGGTAGTCTGTTGTTGACATTTTTGTTATTTCAATGTATGGTAACCTTGTCATTATTGAAGGTAGTCTATTGTCAAGATTTTTGTTACTTCAATAGATTGTAGATTTGTCATCATGGAAGGTAGTCTGTTGTCGATATCTTTATTGCTCTAATGGATGGTAGCCTTGTTATTATGGAAGGTAGTCTATTGTCGAGATTTTTGTTACTCCAATGGATGGTAGCCTTTTAATTATGGAAGGTAGTCTATTGTCGATATTTTTGTTACTCCAATGGATGGTAGCCTTGTCATTATTGAAGGTAGTATGTTGTCGATATTTTTTTTACTCCAATGGATGTTAGCCTTGTCATTATGGAAGATAGTCAGTATTTTATATTTTTGTTACTCCAATGGATGGTAGCCTTGTCATTATGGAAGGTAGTCCGTTGTTGATATTTTTGTTAGTCTAATGGATGGTAGCTTTGTCATTATGGAAAGTAGTCTGCTGTCGATATTTTGATACCCCATTGGATGGAAGCCTTGTCATTATGGAAGGTAGTCTGTTGTAGAGATTTTTATTACTCCAATGGATGGTAGCCTTGTCATTATGGAAGGTAATCTGTTGTTTAGATTTTTGTTACTCCAATGGATAGTAGCCTTATCATTATGGAAGGTAGTCTGTTGTCGAGATTTTTTTTATTCCATTGGATGTTAGCCTTGTCAATATGGAAGGTAAGCTATTGTTGATATCTTTGTTACCCCAATGGATGGTAGCCTCGTCATTATGGAAGGTAGTCTGTTTTCGAGATTTCTATTACTCCAATGGATCATAGCCTTGTCATTATGGAAGGTAGTATGTTGTTGATATTTTTGTTAGTCTAATGGACGGTAGCTTTGTCATTTTGGAACGTAGTCTGTTGTTGATATTTTTGATACCCCATTGGATGGAAGCCTTGTCATTATGGAAGGTAGTCTGTTGTCGAGATTTTTATTACTCAAATGGATGGTAGCCTTGACATTATGGAAGGTATTCTGTTGTCGAGATATTTGTTACTCCAATGGATGGTAGCCTTGTCATTATTCAAGGTAGTCTGTTTTTTATATTTTTTTTACTCCAACGGATGGTAGCCTTGTCATTATGGAAGGTAGTTTGTTGTCGATATTTTTGTTATTCCATTGGATGGTAGCCTTGTCATTATGGAAGGTAGTTTGTTGTTCAGATTTTTGTTACTCCAATGGAAGGTACCGTTATCGTTATGGAAGGTAGTCTGTTGTCGAGATATTTGTTATTCCAATGGATGGTAACCTTGTCATTATGGAAGGTAGTCTCTTGTCGATATTTTTGTTACTCTAATGGATGGTAGCGTTGTCATTATGGAAGGTAGTTTGTTATTGATATTTTTGTTATTCTAATGGATGGTAACCTTGTCATTATGGAAGTTAGTCTGTTGTCGATATTTTTGTTACTCCAATGGATGGTAGCCTTGTCATTATGGAAAGTAGTTTTTTGTCGAGAATTTTGTTATTCCATTACATGGTAGCCTTGTCATTATGGAAGGTAGTCTGTTGTTCAGATTTTTGTTACCCCAATGGAAGGTAGCCTTGTAATTATGGAAGATACTCTGTTGTCGACATTTTTGTTATTCCATTGGATGGTAGCCTTGTCAATATGGAAGGTAGTATGTTGTCGACATTTTTGTTATTTCAATGGATGGTAACCTTGTCATTATGGAAGGTAGTCTATTGTCGAGATTTTTATAACTTCAATAGATGGTAGCTTTGTCATTATGGAAGGTAGTCTGTTGTTGATATCTTTGTTACTCCAATGGATGGTATCCTTGTTATTATGGAAGGTAGTATGTTGTGGAGATTTTTGTTACTCTAATGGATGGTAGCCTTGTCATCATGGAAGGTAGTCTGTTGTTTATATTTTTGTTACTCCAATGGATGGTAGCCTTGTCATTATGGAAGGTAGTTTGTTGTCGAGATTTTTGTTATTCCATTGGATAGTAGGCTTGTCATTATGGAAGGTAGTCTGTTATTCATATTTTTGTCACTCCAATCGAAGGTAGCCTTCTCATTATGGAAGTTAGTCTGTTGTCGAGATTTTTGTTATTCCATTGGATGGTAGCCTTATCATTATGGAAGGTAAGCTGTTGTTGATATCTTTGTTACCCCAATGGATGGTAGCCTTGTCATTATGGAAGGTAGTCTGTTGTCGAGATTTCTGTTACTCCAATGGATCGTAGCCTTGTCATTATGGAAGGTATTCTGTTGTTGATATTTTTATTAGTCCAATGGATGGTAGCTTTATCATTATGGAATGTAGTCTGTTGTCGATATTTTTGATACCCCATTTGATGGAAGCCTTGTCATTATGGAAGGTAGCTTGTTAACGATATCTTTTTTACTCCAATGGATGGTAGCCTTGTCATTATGGAAGGTAGTCTGTTGTCGAGATTTTTGTTATTCCAATGGATGGTAACCTTGTCATTATGGAAAGTAATCTGTTGTCTATATTTTTGTTACTCTAATGGATGATAGCATTGTCATTATGGAAGGTAGTCTGTTATCGATATTTTTGTTATTCCAATGGATGGTAACCTTGTCATTATGGATGTTAGTCTGTTGTCGATATCTTTGTTACTCCAATGGATGGTAGCCTTGTTATTATGGAAGGTATTATGTTGTGGATATTTTTGTTACTCCAATGGAAGGTAGCCTGGTCATTATGGAAGGTAGTCTGTTTTTTATATTTTTGTTACTCCAATGGATGGTAGCCTTGTCATTATGGAAGGTAGTTTGTTGTCGATATTTTTGTTACTCCATTGGATGGTAGCCTTGTCACTATAGAAGGTAGTCTGTTGTCGAGATTTTTATTATTCCATTGGATGTTAGCCTTGTCGTTATGGAAAGTAGTTTGTTGTCGAGATTTCGGTTACTCCAATGGATGGTAGCCTTGTCATTATGGAAGGTAGTCTGTTGTCGAGATTTTTGTTATTCCAATGGATGGTAACCTTGTCATTATGTAAGGTAGTCTATTGTCGATATTTTTGTTACTCTAATGGATGGTAGCGTTGTCATTATGGAAGGTAGTTTGTTATCGATATTTTTGTTACTTTAATGGATGGTAGCAATTTCAATATGGAAGGTAGTTTGTTATCGATATTTTTGTTATTCCAATGGATGTTAACCTTGTCATTATGGAAGTTAGTCTGTTCTCAATATTTTTGTTACTCCAATGGATGGGAGCCTTGTCATTATGGAAGGTAGTTAGTTTTTTATATTTTTGTTACTCCAATGGATGGTAGCCTTGTCATTACGGAAGGTGGTTTGTTGCCCAGATTTTTTTTATTCCATTGGATGGTAGCCTTGTCATTATGGAAGGTAGTCTGTTGTTCATATTTTTGGTACTCCAATGGAAGGTAGCGTTGTCATTATGGAAGGTAGTCTGTTTTCGAGATTTTTGTTATTCCAATGGATGGTAACCTTGTCATTATGGAAGGTAGTCTATTGTCGATATTTTTGTTACTCTAATGGATGGTAGCGTTGTCATTATGGAAGGTAGTTTTTTATTGATATTTTTGTTATTCCAATCGATGGTAACCTTTTCATTATGGAAGTTAGTATGTTGTCGATATTTTTGTTACTCCAATGGATGGTAGCCTTGTCATTATGGAAGGTGGTCAGTTTTTTATTTTTTTGTCACTCCAATGGATGGTAGCCTTATCATTATGGAAGGTAGTTTGTTGTCGAGATTTTTGTTATTCCATTGGATGGAAGCCTTGTCATTATGGAAGGTAGTCTGTTGTTCAGATTATAGTTTATTCCATTGGATGGTAGCCTTGTTATTATGGAAGGTAGTCTGTTGTCAACATTTTTGTTATTTCAATGTATGGTAACCTTGTCCTTATTGAAGGTAGTCTATTATCAAGATTTTTGTTACTTCAATAGATTGTAGATTTGTCATCATGGAAGGTAGTCTATTGTCGATATCTTTGTTACTCCAATAGATGGTAGCCTTGTTATTATGGAAGATAGTCTATTGTCGAGATTTTTGTTACTCCAATGGATGGTAGCCTTTTAATTATGGAAGGTAGTCTATTGTCGATATTTTTGTTACTCCAATGGATGGTAACCTTGTCATTATTGAAGGAAGTATGTTGTCGATATTTTTGTTACTCCAATGGATGGTAGCCTTGTCATTATGGAAGGTAGTCAGTTTTTTATATTTTTGTTACTCCGATGGATGGTAGCCTTGTCATTATGGAAGGCAGTTTTTTGTCCAGTTTTTTGTTATTCCATTGCATGGTAGCCTTGTCATTATGGAAGGTAGTTTGTTGTTCAGATTTTTGTTACCCCAATGGAAGGTAGCCTTGTCATTATGGAAGGTAGTCTGTTGTCGACATTTTTGTTATTCCATTGGATGGTAGCCTTTTCAATATGGAAGGTAAGCTAATGTTGATATCTTTGTTACCCCAATGGATGGTAGCCTCGTCATTATGGAAGGTAGTCTGTTGTCGAGATTTCTGTTACTCCAATGGATCGTAGCCTTGTCATTATGGAAGGTAGTCTGTTGTTGATATTTTTGTTAGTCTAAAGGACGGTAGCTTTGTCATTATGGAACATAGTCTGTTGTTGATATTTTTGATACCACTTTGGATGGAAGCCTTGTCATTATGGAAGGTAGTCTGTTGTCGAGATTTTTATTACTCAATGGATGGTAGCCTTGTCATTATGGAAGGTAATTTGTTGTTCAGATTTTTGTTACTCCAATGGATGGTAGCCTTATCATTATGGAAGGTAGTCTGTTGTCGAGATTTTTGTTATTCCATTGGATGTTAGCCTTGTCATTATGGAAGGTATTCTATTGTCGATATATTTGTTACTCCAATGGATGGTAGCCTTGTCAGTATGGAAGGTATTTGTTGTTCATATTTTTGTTACTCCAATGGATGGTAGCCTTGTCATTATGGAAGGTAGTCTATTCACGAGATTTTTGTTACTCCAATGGATGTTAGCCTTGTCAGTATGGCAGGTATCTGTTGTTCATATTTTTGTTACTCCAATGGATGGTAGCCTTGTCATTATTGAAGGTTGTCTATTGTCGATATTTTTGTTACTCTAATGGATGGTAGCATTGCCATTATGGAATGTAGTTTGTTATCGATATTTTTGTTATTCCAATGGATCGTAACCTTGTCATTATGGAAGTTAGTCTGTTGTCGATATTTTTGTTATTCCAATGGATGGTAACCTTGTCATTATGGAAGTTAGTCTATTGTCGATATATTTGTTACTCCAATGGATGGTAGCCTTGTCATTATGGAAGGTAGTCTGTTGTCGAGATTTTTGTTATTCCAATGGATGGTAACGTTGTCATTATGGAAGGTAGTCTCTTGTCGATATTTTTGTTACTCTAATGGATGGTAGCATTGTCATTATGGAAGGTAGTCTATTGTCGATATCTTTGTTACTCCAATGGATGGTAACCTTGTCATTATGGAAGTTAGTCTGTTGTCGATATTTTTGTTACTCCAATGGATGGTAGCCTTGTCATTATGGAAGGTAGTCAGTTTTTTATATTTTTGTTACTCCAATGCATGGTAGCCTTGTCATTATGGAAGGTTGTTTGTTGTTCATATTTTTGTTACCCCAATGGGAGGTAGCCTTGTCATTATGGAAGGTAGTCTGTTGTCGACATTTTTGTTATTCCATTGGATGGTAGCCTTGTCATTATGGAAGGTAAGCTGTTGTTGATATCTTTGTTACCCCAATGGATGGTAGCCTTGTCACTAAGGAAGGTAGTCTGTTGTCGAGATTTCTGTTACTCCAATGGATCGTAGCCTTGTCATTATGGATGGTAGTCTGTTGTTGATATTTTTGTTAGTCCAATGGATGGTAGCTTTTTCATTATGGAAGGTAGTCTGTTTTTTATATTTTTGTTACTCCAATGGATGGTAGCCTTGTCATTATGGAAGGTAGTTTGTTGTCAAGATTTTTGTTACTCCATTGGATGGTAGCCTTGTCATTATGGAAGGTAGTCTGTTGTCAAGATTTTTATTATTCCTGTGGATGGAAGCCTTGTCAGTATGGAAGGTATCTGTTGTTCATATTTTTGTTACTCCAATGGATGGCAGCCTTGTAATTATGGAAGGTAGTCTATTGTCGATATTTTTGTTACTCCAATGGATGGTAGCCTTGTCATTATTGAAGGTTGTATATTGTCGATATTTTTGTTACTCTAATGGATGGTAGCGTTGCCATTATGGAATGTAGTTTGTTATCGATATTTTTGTTATTCCAATGGATGGTAACCTTGTCATTATGGAAGTTAGTCTGTTGTCGATATTTTTGTTATTCCAATGGATGGTAACCTTGTCATTATGGAAGTTAGTCTATTGTCGATATATTTGTTACTCCAATGGATGGTAGCCTTGTCATTATGGAATGTAGTAAGTTTTTTATATTTTTGTTACTCCAATGGATGGTAGCCTTGTCATTATGGAAGGTAGTTTGTTGTCGAGATTTTTGTTATTCCATTAGATGGTAGCCTTGTAATTATGGCAGGTAGTTTGTTGTTCAGATTTTTGTTACTCCAATGGAAGGTAGCCTTGTCGTTATGGAAGGTAGTCTGTTGTCGACATTTTTGTTATTCCAATGGATGGTAGCCTTGTCATTATGGAAGGTAGTCTCTTGTCGATATTTTTGTTACTCTAATGGATGGTAGCGTTGTCATTATGGAAGGTAGTTTGTTATCGATATTTTTGTTATTCCAATGGATGGTAACCTTGTCATTATGGAAGTTAGTCTGTTGTTGATATTTTTGTTACTCCAATGGATGGTAGCCTTGTCATTATGGAAGGTAGTCAGTTTTTTATATTTTTGTTACTCCAATGGATGGTAGCCTTGTCATTATGGAAGGTAGTTTTTTGTCGAGATTTTTGTTATTCCATTGCATGGTAGCCTTGTCATTATGGAAGGTAGTCTGTTAATCAGATTTTTGTTACCCCAATGGAAGGTAGCCTTGTCATTATGGAAGGTAGTCTGTTGTCGACATTTTTGTTATTCCATTGGATGGTAGCCTTGTCATTATGGAAGGTAAGCTGTTGTTGATATCTTTGTTACCCCAATGGATGGTAGCCTTTTCATTATGGAAGGTAGTCTGTTGTTGAGATTTTTGTTACTTCAATGGATCGTAGCCTTGTCATTATGGAAGGTAGTTTGTTGTTGATATTTTTGTTAGTCCAATGGATGGTAGCTTTGTCATTATGGAGCGTAGTCTGTTGTCGATATTTTTGATACCCCATTGGATGGAAGCCTTGTCATTACGGAATGTAGCTTGTTAACGATATCTTTTTTACTCCAATGGATGGTAGCCTTGTCATTATGGAAGGTAGTCTGTTGTCGATAATTTTGTTATTCCAATGGATGGTAACCTTGTCATTATGGATGTTAGTCTGTTGTCGATATCTTTATTACTCCAATGGATGGTAGCCTTGTTATTATGGAAGGTAGTATGTTGTGGATATATTTGTTACTCTAATGGATGGTAGCCTTGTCATTATGGAAGGTAGTCTGTTTTTTATATTTTTGTTACTCCAATGGATGGTAGCCTTGTCGTTATGGAAGGTAGTTTGTTGTCGAGATTTTTGTTACTCCATTGGATTGTAGCCTTGTCATTATGGAAGGTAGTCTATTGTCGAGATTTTTATTATTCCATTGGATGTTAGCCTTGTCATTATGGAAGGTATTTTGTTGTCAAGATATTTTTTACTCCAATAGATGGAAGCCTTGTCAGTATGGAAGGTATTTGTTGTTCATATTTTTGTTACTCCAATGGATGGCAGCCTTGTAATTATGGAAAGTAGTCTATTGTCGAGATTTTTGTTACTCCAATGGATGGTAGCCTTGTCATTATTGAAGGTTGTATATTGTCGATATTTTTGTTACTTTAAGGATGGTAGCGTTGCCATTATGGAATGTAGTTTGTTATCGATATTTTTGTTATTCCAATGGATGCTAACTTTGTCATTATGGAAGTTAGTCTGTTGTCGATATTTTTGTTATTCCAATGGATGGTAACCTTGTCATTATGGAAGTTAGTCTATTGTCGATATATTTGTTACTCCAATGGAAGGTAGCCTTGTCATTATGGAATGTAGTAAGTTTTTTATATTTTTGTTACTCCAATGGATGGTAGCCTTGTCATTATGGAAGGTAGTTTGTTGTCGAGATTTTTGTTATTCCATTGGATGGTAGCCTTGTCATTATGGAAGGTAGTCTGTTTTTCATATTTTTGTCACTCCAATCGAAGGTAGCCTTGTCATTATGGAAGGTAGTCTATTGTCGAGATTTTTGTTATTCCATTGGATGGTAGCCTTGTCATTATGGAAGGTAGGCTTTTGTTGATATCTTTGTTACCCTAATGGATGGTAGCCTTGTCATTATGGAAGGTAGTCTGTTGTCGATATTTCTGTTACTCCAATGGATCGTAGCCTTGTCATTATGGAAGGTAGTCTATTGTTGATATTTTTGTTAGTCCAATGGATATTAGCTTTGTCATTATGGAACGTAGTCTATTGTCAATATATTTAATACCCCATTGGATGGAAGCCTTGTCATTATGGAAGGTAGCTTGTTAACGATATCTTTTTTACTCCAATGGATTGTAGCCTTGTCATTATGGAAGGTAGTCTGTTGTCGAGATTTTTGTTATTCTAATGGATGGTAACCTTGTTATTATGGAAAGTAATCTGTTGTCGATATTTTTGTTACTCTAATGGATGATAGCGTTGTCATTATGGAAGGTAGTCTGTTATCGATATTTTTGTTATTCCAATGGATGGTAACCTTGTCATTATGGATGTTAGTCTGTTGTCGATATCTTTGTTACTCCAATGGATGGTAGCCTTGTTATTATGGAAGGTAGTATGTTGTGGATATTTTTGTTACTCCAATGGATGGTATCCTTGTCATTATGGAAGGTAGTCTGTTTTTTATATTTTTGTTACTCCAATGGATGGTAGCCTTGTCATTATGGAAGGTAGTTTGTTGTCGAGATTTTTGTTACTCCATTGGATGGTAGCCTTGTCATTATGGAAGGTAGTTTGTTGTCGAGATTTTTATTATTCCATTGGAAGGTAGCCTTGTCGTTATGGAAGGTAGTCTGTTGTCGACATTTTTGTTATTCCGATGGATGGTAGCCTTGTCATTATGGAAGGTAGTCTCTTGTCGATATTTTTGTTACTCTAATGGATGGTAGCGTTGTCATTATGGAAGGTAGTTTGTTATCGATATTTTTGTTATTCCAATGGATGGTAACCTTGTCATTTTGGAAGTTAGTCTGTTGTCGATATTTTTGTTACTCGAATGGATGGTAGCCTTGTTATTATGGAAGGTAGTATGTTGTTGAGATTTTTGTTACTCCATTAGATGGTAGCCTTGTCATTATGGAAGGTAGTATGTTGTTTATATTTTTGTTACTCCAATGGATGGTAGCCTTGTCATTATGGAAGGTAGTTTGTTGTCGAGATTTTTGTTATTCCATTGGATTGTAGCCTTGTCATTATGGAAGGTAGTCTATTTTTCAAATTTTTGTCACTCCAATCGAAGGTAGCCTTGTCATTATGGAAGGTAGTCTGTTGTCGAGATTTTTGTTATTCCATTAGATGGTAGCCTTGTCATTATGGAAGGTAGGCTTTTGTTGATATCTTTGTTACCCTAATGGATGGTAGCCTTGTCATTATGGAAGGTAGTCTGTTGTCGATATTTCTGTTACTCCAATGGATCGTAGCCTTGTCATTATGGAAGGTAGTCTATTGTTGATATTTTTGTTAGTCCAATGGATAGTAGCTTTGTCATTATGGAACGTAGTCTATTGTCAATATATTTAATACCCCATTGGATGGAAGCCTTGTCATTATTGAAGGTAGCTTGTTAACGATATCTTTTTTACTCCAATGGATGGTAGCCTTGTCATTATAGAAGGTAGTCTGTTGTCGAGATTTTTGTTATTCCAATGGATGGTAACCTTGTTATTATGGAAAGTAATCTGTTGTCGATATTTTTGTTACTCTAATGGATGATAGCGTTGTCATTATGGAAGGTAGTCTGTTATCGATATTTTTGTTATTCCAATGGATGGTAACCTTGTCATTATGGATGTTAGTCTGTTGTCAATATCTTTGTTACTCCAATGGATGGTAGCCTTGTTATTATGGAAGGTAGTATGTTGTGGATATTTTTGTTACTCCAATGGATGGTAGCCTTGTCATTATTGAAGGTAGTCTGTTTTTTATATTTTTGTTACTCCAATGGATGGTAGCCTTGTCATTATGGAAGGTAGTTTGTTGTCGAGATTTTGTTATTCCATTGGATGGTAGCCTTGTAATTATGGAAGGTAGTTTGTTGTTCAGATTTTTGTTACTCCAATGGAAGGTAGCCTTGTCGTTTTGGAATGTAGTCTGTTGTCGACATTTTTGTTATTCCAATGGATGGTAGCCTTGTCATTATGGAAGGTAGTCTCTTGTCGATATTTTTTTTAATCTAATGGATGGTTGAGTTGTCATTATGGAAGGTAGTTTGTTATAGATATTTTTGTTATTCCAATGGATGGTAACCTTGTCATTATGGAAGTTAGTCTGTTGTCGATATTTTTGTTACTCCAATGGATGGTAGCCTTGTTATTATGGAAGGTAGTATGTTATGGAGATTTTTGTTACTCCATTGGATGGTAGCCTTGTCATTATGGAAGGTAGTCTGTTGTTTATATTTTTGTTACTCCAATTGATGGTAGCCTTGTCATTATGGAAGGTAGATTGTTGTCGAGATTTTTGTTATTCCATTGGATGGTAGCCTTGTCATTATGGAAGGTAGTCTGTTTTTCATATTTTTGTCATTCCAATCGAAGGTAGCCTTGTCATTATGGAAGGTAGTCTGTTGTCGAGATTTTTGTTATTCCATTGGATGGTAGCCTTGTCATTATGGAAGGTAAGCTTTTGTTGATATCTTTGTTACCCCAATGGATGGTAGCCTTGTCATTATGGAAGGTAGTCTGTCGTCGAGATTTCTGTTACTCCAATGGATCGTAGCCTTGTCATTATGGAAGGTAGTCTGTTGTTGATATTTTTGTTAGTCCAATGGATGGTAGCTTTGTCATTATGGAACGTAGTCTATTGTCGATATTTTTGATACCCCATTGGATGGAAGCCTTGTCATTATGGAAAGTAGCTTGTTAACGATATCTTTTTTACTCTAATGGATGATATCCTTGTCATTATGTAAGGTAGTCTGTTGTCGAGATTTTTGTTATTCCAATGGATGGTAACCTTGTCATTATGGAAAGTAATCTGTTGTCGATATTTTTGTTACTCTAATGGATGGTAGCGTTGTCATTATGGAAGGTAGTTTGTTATCGATATTTTTGTTATTCCAATGGATGGTAACCTTGTCATTATGGAAGTTAGTCTGTTGTCGATATTTTTGTTACTCCAATGGATGGTAGCCTTGTTATTATGGAAGGTAGTATGTTGTGGAGATTTTTGTTACTCCATTGGATGGTAGCCTTGTCATTATGGAAGGTAGTCTATTGTTTATATTTTTGTTACTCCAATTGATGGTAGCCTTGTCATTAGGGAAGGTAGATTGTTGTCGAGATTTTTGTTATTCCATTGGTTGGTAGCCTTGTCATTATGGAAGGTAGTCTGTTTTTCATATTTTTGTCATTCCAATCGAAGGTAGCCTTGTCATTATGGAAGGTAGTCTGTTGTCGAGATTTTTGTTATTCCATTGGATGGTAGCCTTGTCATTATGGAAGGTAAGCTTTTGTTGATATCTTTGTTACCCCAATGGATGTTAGCCTTGTCATTATGGAAGGTAGTCTGTCGTCGAGATTTCTGTTACTCCAATGGATCGTAGCCTTGTCATTATGGAAGGTAGTCTGTTGTTGATATTTTTGTTAGTCCAATGGATGGTAGCTTTGTCATTATGGAACATAGTCTATTGTCGATATTTTTGATACCCCATTGGATGGAAGCCTTGTCATTATGGAAAGTAGCTTGTTAACGATATCTTTTTTACTCTAATGGATGATATCCTTGTCATTATGTAAGGTAGTCTGTTGTCGAGATTTTTGTTATTCCAATGGATGGTAACCTTGTCATTATGGAAAGTAATCTGTTGTCGATATTTTTGTTACTCTAATGGATGGTAGCGTTGTCATTATGGAAGGTAGTTTGTTATCGATATTTTTGTTATTCCAATGGATGGTAACCTTGTCATTATGGAAGTTAGTCTGTTGTCGATATTTTTGTTACTCCAATGGATGGTAGCCTTGTTATTATGGAAGGTAGTATGTTGTGGAGATTTTTGTTACTCCATTGGATGGTAGCCTTGTCATTATGGAAGGTAGTCTGTTGTTTATATTTTTGTTACTCCAATTGATGGTAGCCTTGTCATTATGGAAGGTAGTTTGTTGTCGATATTTTTGTTATTCCATTGGATGGTAGCCTTGTCATTATGGAAGGTAGTCTGTTTTTCATATTTTTGTCACTCCAATCGAAGGTAGCCTTGTCATTATGGAAGGTAGTCTGTTATCGAGATTTTTGTTATTCCATTGGATGGTAGCCTTGTCATTATGGAAGGTAAGCTTTTGTTGATATCTTTGTTACCCCAATGGATGGTAGCCTTGTCATTATGGAAGGTAGTTTGTTGTCACGATTTCTGTTACTCCAATGGATCGTAGCCTTGTCATTATGGAAGGTAGTCTGTTGTTGATATTTTTGTTAGTCCAATGGATGGTAGCTTTGTCATTATGGAACGTTGTCTGTTGTCGATATTTTTGATACCCCATTGGATGGAAGCCTTGTCATTATGGAAGGTAGCTTGTTAACGATATCTTTTTTACTCCAATGGATGGTAGCCTTGTCATTATGTAAGGTAGTCTATTGTCGAGATTTTTGTTATTCCAATGGATGGTAACCTTGTCATTATGGAAAGTAATCTGTTGTCGATATTTTTGTTACTCTAATGGATGATAGCATTGTCATTATGGAAGGTAGTCTGTTATCGATATTTTTGTTATTCCAATGGATGGTAACCTTGTCATTATGGATGTTAGTCTGTTGTCGATATCTTTGTTACTCCATTGGATGGTAGCCTTGTTTTAATGGAAGGTAGTATGTTGTGGATATTTTTGTTACTCCAATGGATGGTAGCCTTGTCATTATGGAAGGTAGGCTGTTTTTTATATTTTTTTTACTCCAATGGATGGTAGCCTTGTCATTATGGAAGGTAGTTTGTTGTCGAGATTTTTGTTACTCCATTGGATGGTAGCCTTGTCATTATGGAAGGTAGTCTGTTGTCGAGATTTTTATTATTCCATTGGATGTTAGCCTTGTCATTATGGAAGGTATTCTGTTGTCGAGATATTTGTTACTCCAATGGATGGAAGCCTTGTCAGTATGGAAGGTATCTGTTGTTCATATTTTTGTTACTCCAATGGATGGTAGCCTTGTCATTATTGAAGGTTGTATATTGTCGATATTTTTGTTACTCTAATGGATGGTAGCGTTGCCATTATGGAATGTAGTTTGTTATCGATATTTTTGTTATTCCAATGGATGGTAACCTTGTCATTATGGAAGTTAGTCTGTTGTTGATATTTTTTTTATTCAAATGGATGGTAACCTTGTCATTATGGAAGTTAGTCTATTGTCGACATATTTGTTACTCCAATGGATGGTAGCCTTATCATTATGGAATGTAGTAAGTTTTTTATATTTTTGTTACTCCAATGGATGGTAGCCTTGTCATTGTGGAAGGTAGTTTGTTGTCGAGATTTTTGTTACTCCATTGGATGGTAGCCTTGTCATTATGGAAGGTAGTTTGTTGTTTATATTTTTGTTACTCCAATTGATGGTAGCCTTGTCATTATGGAAGGTAGTTTGTTGTCGAGATTTTTGTTATTCCATTGGATGGTAGCCTTGTCATTATGGAAGGTAGTCTGTTTTTCATATTTTTGTCACTCCAATCGAAGGTAGCCTTGTCATTATGGAAGGTAGTCTGTTGTCGAGATTTTTGTTATTCCATTGGATGGCAGCCTTGTCATTATGGAAGGTAAGCTTTTGTTGATATCTTTGTTACCCCAATGGATGGTAGCCTTGTCATTATGGAAGGTAGTCTGTTGTCGAGATTTCTGTTACTCCAATGGATCGTAGCCTTGTCATTATGGAAGGTAGTCTGTTGTTGATTATTTTTTGTTAGTCCAATGGATGGTAGCTTTGTCATTATGGAACGTAGTCTATTGTCGATATTTTTGATACCCCATTGGATGGAAGCCTTGTCATTATGGAAAGTAGCTTGTTAACGATATCTTTTTTACTCCAATGGATGATAGCCTTGTCATTATGTAAGGTAGTCTGTTGTCGAGATTTTTGTTATTCCAATGGATGGTAACCATGTCATTTAGGAAAGTAATCTGTTGTCGATATTTTTGTTACTCTAATGGATGGTAGCGTTGTCATTATGGAAGGTAGTTTGTTATCGATATTTTTGTTATTCCAATGGATGGTAACCTTGTCATTATGGAAGTTAGTCTGTTGTCGATATTTTTGTTACTCCAATGGATGGTAGCCTTGTTATTATGGAAGGTAGTTTGTTGTCGAGATTTTTGTTACTCCATTGGATGGTAGCCTTGTCATTATGGAAGGTAGTTTGTTGTTTATATTTTTGTTACTCCAATTGATGGTAGCCTTGTCATTATGGAAGGTAGTTTGTTGTCGAGATTTTTGTTATTCCATTGGATGGTAGCCTTGTCATTATGGAAGGTAGTCTGTTTTTCATATTTTTGTCACTCCAATCAAAGGTAGCCTTGTCATTATGGAAGGTAGTCTGTTATCGAGATTTTTGTTATTCCATTGGATGGCAGCCTTGTCATTATGGAAGGTAAGCTTTTGTTGATATCTTTGTTACCCCAATGGATGGTAGCCTTGTCATTATGGAAGGTAGTTTGTTGTCACGATTTCTGTTACTCCAATGGATCGTAGCCTTGTCATTATGGAAGGTAGTCTGTTGTTGATATTTTTGTTAGTCCAATGGATGGTAGCTTTGTCATTATGGAACGTTGTCTGTTGTCGATATTTTTGATACCCCATTGGATGGAAGCCTTGTCATTATGGAAAGTAGCTTGTTAACGATATTTTTTTTACTCCAATGGATGATAGCCTTGTCATTATGTAAGGTAGTCTGTTGTCGAGATTTTTGTTATTCCAATGGATGGTAACCTTGTCATTAAGGAAAGTAATCTGTTGTCGATATTTTTGTTACTCTAATGGATGGTAGCATTGTCATTATGGAAGGTAGTCTGTTGTCGAGGTTTCTGTTACTCCAATGGATCGTAGCCTTGTCATTATGGAAGGTAGTCTGTTGTTGATATTTTTGTTAGTCCAATGGATGGTAGCTTTGTCATTATGGAACGTAGTCTATTGTCGATATTTTTGATACCCCATTGGATGGAAGCCTTGTCATTATGGAAAGTAGCTTGTTAACGATATCTTTTTTACTCCAATGGATGATAGCCTTGTCATTATGTAAGGTAGTCTGTTGTCGAGATTTTTGTTATTCCAATGGATGGTAACCTTGTCATTAAGGAAAGTAATTTGTTGTCGATATTTTTGTTACTCTAATGGATGGTAGCGTTGTCATTATGGAAGGTAGTTTTTTATCGATATTTTTGTTATTCCAATGGATGGTAACCTTGTCATTATGGAAGTTAGTCTGTTGTCGATATTTTTGTTACTCCAATGGATGGTAGCCTTGTTATTATGGAAGGTAGTATGTTGTGGAGATTTTTGTTACTCCATTGGATGGTAGCCTTGTCATTATGGAAGGTAGTCTGTTGTTTATATTTTTGTTACTCCAATTGATGGTAGCCTTGTCATTATGGAAGGTAGTTTGTTGTCGATATTTTTGTTATTCCATTGGATGGTAGCCTTGTCATTATGGAAGGTAGTCTGATTTTCATATTTTTGTCACTCCAATCGAAGGTAGCCTTGTCATTATGGAAGGTAGTCTGTTGTCGAGATTTTTGTTATTCCATTGGATGGTAGCCTTGTCATTATGGAAGGTAAGCTTTTGTTGATATCTTTGTTACCCCAATGGATGGTAGCCTTGTCATTATGGAAGGTAGTCTGTTGTCGAGATTTCTGTTACTCCAATGGATCGTAGCCTTGTCATTATGGAAGGTAGTCTGTTGTTGATATTTTTGTTAGTCCAATGGATGGTAGCTTTGTCATTATGGAACGTAGTCTGTTGTCGATATTTTTGATACCCCATTGGATGGAAGCCTTATCATTATGGAAGGTAGCTTGTTAACGATATCTTTTTTACTCCAATGGATGGTAGCCTTGTCATTATGTAAGGTAGTCTATTGTCGAGATTTTTGTTATTCCAATGGATGGTAACCTTGTCATTATGGAAAGTAATCTGTTGTCGATATTTTTGTTACTCTAATGGATGATAGCGTTGTCATTATGGAAGGTAGTCTGTTATCGATATTTTTGTTATTCCAATGGATGGTAACCTTGTCATTATGGATGTTAGTCTGTTGTCGATATCTTTGTTACTCCATTGGATGGTAGCCTTGTTTTAATGGAAGGTAGTATGTTGTGGATATTTTTGTTACTCCAATGGATGGTAGCCTTGTCATTATGGAAGGTAGGCTGTTTTTTATATTTTTGTTACTCCAATGGATGGTAGCCTTGTCATTATGGAAGGTAGTTTGTTGTCGAGATTTTTATTATTCCATTGGATGTTAGCCTTGTCATTATGGAAGGTATTTTGTTGTCGAGATATTTGTTACTCCAATGGATGGAAGCCTTGTCAGTATGGAAGGTATCTGTTGTTCATATTTTTGTTACTCCAATGGATGGTAGCCTTGTAATTATGGAAGGTAGTCTATTGTCGAGATTTTTGTTACTCCAATGGATGGTAGTCTTGTCAGTATGGAAGGTATCTGTTGTTCATATTTTTGTTACTCCAATGGATGGTAGCCTTGTCATTATTGAAGGTTGTATATTGTCGATATTTTTGTCGTTATCGATATTTTTGTTGTTCCAATGGATGGTAACCTTGTCATTATGGAAGTTAGTCTGTTGATATTTTTTTTATTCAAATGGATGGTAACCTTGTCATTATGGAAGTTAGTCTATTGTCGATATATTTGTTACTCCAATGGATGGTAGCCTTATCATTATGGAATGTAGTAAGTTTTTTATATTTTTGTTACTCCAATGGATGGTAGCCTTGTCATTATGGAAGGTAGTTTTTTGTCGAGATTTTTGTTATTCCATTGGATGGTAGCCTTGTAATTATGGAAGGTAGTTTGTTGTTCATATTTTTGTTACTCCAATGGAAGGTAGCGTTGTCGTTATGGAAGGTAGTCTATTGTCGAGATTTTTGTTATTCAAATGGATGGTAACCTTGTCATTATGGAAGTTAGTTTGTTGTCGATATTTTTGTAACTCCAATGGATGGTAGCCTTGTCATTATGGAAGGTAGTCAGTTTTTTATATTTTTGTTACTCCAATGGATGGTAGCCTTGTCATTATGGAAGGTAGTTTTTTGTCGAGATTTTTGTTATTCCATTGCATGGTAGGCTTGTCATTATGGAAGGTAGTCTGTTGTTCAGATTTTTGTTACCCCAATGGAAGGTTGCCTTGTCATTATGGAAGGTAGGCTGTTGTCGACATTTTTGTTAATCCATTGGATGGTAGCCTTGTCATTATGGAAGGTAGTCTATTGTTGATATTTTTTTTACTCCAAGGTAGCCTTGTAATTATGGAAGGTAGCATGTTGTCCAGATTTTTGTTACTCTAATGGATGGTAGCCTTGTCATTATGGAAGGTAGTCTGTTGTCGATGTTTTTGTTATTCCAATGGATGGTAGCCTTGTCATTATGGAAGGTAGTTTCCATTCGAGATTTTTGTTATTCCAATGGATGGTAGCCTTGTCATTATGGAAGGTAGTTTGTTGTCGAGATTTTTGTTATTCCAATGGATGGTAGCCTTGTCATTATGGAAGGTAGTCTGTCGTTGTGGTTTCTGTCAATCCAATGGATGGTAGCCTCGTCAATATGGAAGGTAGTCTGTTGTTCAGATTTTTGTTACTCTAATGGATGGTAGCCTTGTCATTATGGATGGTAGTATGTTGTCGAGAATTTTGTTACTCCAATGGATGGTAGCCTTCTCATTATGGAAGGTAGTCTGTCGTTGTGATTTCTGTCACTCTAATGGATGGTAGCCTTGTCACTATGGAAGGCAGTCTATTCTCGAGATTTTTGTTATTCCATTGGATTGTAGCCCTGTCATTATTGAAGGTAGTCTATTCTTGAGATTTTTGTTATTCCAATAGATGGTATGCTTGTCATTATGGAAGGTAGCCTGTTATCGATACTTTTGTTACTCCAATGCATGGTAGCCTTGTCATTATGGAAGGTAGTATGTTGTCGAGATTTTTGTTATTCCATTGGATGGTAGCCTTGTCATTTTGGAAGGTAGTCTATTCTCGAGATTTTTGTTATTCCAAAGATTGTAGCCTTGTAATTATGGAATGGAGACGGTCGTCGAGATTTTTGTTACTCCAATAGATGGTAGCCTTGTCATTATGGAAGGTAGTATGTTGTCCATATCTTTGTTAATCCAATGGATGGTAGCCTTGTCATTATAGAAGGTAGTCTGTTGTCGAGATTTTTGTTACTCCAATGGATGGTAGCCTTGTCATTATGGAATGTAGTCTGTTGTCGATATTTTTGTTACTCCAATGGATGGTAGCCTTGTCATTATGGAAGGTAGTCAGTTTTTTATATTTTTGTTACTCTAATGGATGGTAGCCTTGTCATTATGGAAGGTAGTTTTTAGTCAAGATTTTTGTTATTCCATTGCATGGTAGCCTTGTCATTATGGAAGGTAGTCTATTGTTCAGATTTTTGTTACCCCAATGGAAGGTATCCTTGTCATTATGGAAGGTAGTTTGTTGTCGACATTTTTGTTATTCCATTGGATGGTAGCCTTGTCATTATGGAAGGTAGTCTATGGTTGATATTTTTGTTACTCCGAGGTAGCCTTCTAATTATGGAAGGTAGTCTGTTGTCCACATTTTTGTTACTATAATGGATGGTAGCCTTGTCATTATGGAAGGTAGTCTGTTGTCGATGTTTTTGTTATTCCAATGGATGGTAGCCTTGTCATTATGGAAGGTAGTTTCCATTCGAGATTTTTGTTATTCCAATGGATGGTAGCCTTGTCATTATGGAAGGTAGTTTGTTGTCGAGATTTTTGTTATTCCAATGGATGGTAGCCTTGTCATTATGGAAGGTAGTCTGTCGTTGTGGTTTATGTCACTCCAATGTATGGTAGCCTTGTCAATATGGAAGGTAGTCAGTTGTTCAGATTTTTGTTACTCTAATGGATGGTAGCCTTGTCATTATGTATGGTAGTCTGTTGTCGATAATTTTGTTACTCCAATGGATGGTAGCCTTGTCATTATAGAAGGTAGTTTGTCGTTGTGATTTCTGTCACTCTAATGGATGGTAGCCTTGTCACTATGGAAGGCAGTCTATTCTCGAGATTTTTGTTATTCCATTGGATGGTAGCCTTGTCATTTTTGAAGGTAGTCTATTCTCGAGATTTTTGTTATTCCAATAGATGGTATGCTTGTCATTATGGAAGGTAGCCTGTTGTCGATAAATTTGTTACTCCAATGCATGGTAGACTTGTCATTATGGAAGGTAGTATGTTGTCGATATTTTTGTTATTCCATTGGATGGTATCCTTGTCATTATGGAAGGTAGTCTGTTCTCGAGTTTTTGTTATTCCAATAGATGGTAGCCTTGTCATTATGGAAGGGAGACTGTCGTCGAGATTTTTGTTACTCCAATAGATGGTAGCCTTGTCCATATGGAAGGTAGTATGTTATCCATATCTTTGTTAATCCAATGGATGGTAGCCTTGTCATTATGGAAGGTAGTTTGTTGTCGAGATTTTTGTTACTCCAATGGATGGTATCCTTATCATTATGGAAGGTAGTTTGTTGTCAAGAATTTTGTTACTCCAATGGATGGTAGCCTTGTCATTATGGAATGTAGTCTGTTGTCGATGTTTTTGTTATTCCAATGGATGGTAGCCTTGTCATTATGGAAGGTAGTTTCTTGTCGAGATTTTTGTTATTACAATGGATGGTAGCCTTGTCATTATGGAAGGTAGTCTGTCGTTGTGGTTTCTGTCAATCCAATGGATGGTAGCCTTGTCAATATGGAAGGTAGTCTGTTGTTCATATTTTTGTTACTCTAATGGATGGTAGCCTTGTCATTATGGATGGTAGTCTGCTTTCGAGTATTTTGTTACTCCAATGGATGGTAGCCTTGTCATTATGGAAGGTAGTCTTTCGTTGTGATTTCTGTCACTCTAAAGGATGGTAGCCTTGTCACTATGGAAGGCAGTCTATTCTCGAGATTTTTCTTATTCCATTGGATTGTAGCCCTTTCATTATTGAAGGTAGTCTATTCTTGAGATTTCTATTATTCCAATAGATGGTATGCTTGTCATTATGGAAGGTAGCTTGTTGTCGATACTTTTGTTACTCCAATGCATGGTAGCCTTATCATTTTGGAAGGTAGTATGTTGTCGAGATTTTTGTTATTCCATTGGATGGTAGCCTTGTCATTATGGAAGGTATTCTATTCTCGAGATTTTTGTTATTCCAAAGATTGTAGCCTTGTAATTATGGAATGGAGACTGTCGTCGAGATTTTTGTTACTCCAATAGATGGTAGCCTTGTCATTATGGAGAGTAGTATGTTGTCCATATCTTTGTTAATCCAATGGATGGTAGCCTTGTCATTATGGAAGGTAGTCTGTTGTCAAGATTTCTGTTACTCCAATGGATGGTATCCATGTCATTATGGAAGGTAGTCTGTTGTCAAGAATTTTGTTACTCCAATGGATGGTAGCCTTGTCATTAAGGAATGTAGTCTGTTTTCGATGTTTTTGTTATTCCAATGGATGGTAGCCTTGTCATTATGGAAGGTAGTTTCTTGTCGAGATTTTTGTTATTCCAATGGATGGTAGCCTTGTCATTATAGAAGGTAGTTTGTTGTCGAGATTTTTGTTATTCCAATGGATGGTAGCCTTGTCATTATGGAAGGTAGTCTGTCATTGTGGTTTATGTCACTCCAATGTATGGTAGCCTTGTCAATATGGAAGGTAGTCTGTTGTTCATATTTTTGTTACTCTAATGGATGGTAGCCTTGTCATTATGTATGGTAGTCTGTTGTCGAGAATTTTGTTACTCCAATGGATGGTAGCCTTGTCATTATGGAAGGTAGTCTGTCGTTGTGATTTCTGTCACTCTAATGGATGGTAGCCTTGTCACTATGGAAGGCAGTCTATTCTCGAGATTTTTGTTATTCCATTGGATGGTAGCCTTGTCATTTTTGAAGGTAGTCTATTCTCGAGATTTTTGTTATTCCAATAGATGGTATGCTTGTCATTATGGAAGGTAGCCTGTTGTCGATACTTTTGTTACTCCAATGCATGGTAGACTTGTCATTATGGAAGGTAGTATGTTGTCGATAATTTTGTTATTCCATTGGATGGTATCCTTGTCATTATGGAAGGTAGTTTGTTCTCGAGTTTTTTGTTATTCCAATAGATGGTATGCTTGTCATTATGGAAGGTAGCCTGTTGTCGATAAATTTGTTACTCCAATGCATGGTAGACTTGTCATTATGGAAGGTAGTATGTTGTCGATATTTTTGTTATTCCATTGGATGGTATCCTTGTCATTATGGAAGGTAGTCTGTTCTCGAGTTTTTGTTATTCCAATAGATGGTAGCCTTGTCATTATGGAAGGGAGACTGTCGTCGAGATTTTTGTTACTCCAATAGATGGTAGCCTTGTCCATATGGAAGGTAGTATGTTATCCATATCTTTGTTAATCCAATGGATGGTAGCCTTGTCATTATGGAAGGTAGTTTGTTGTCGAGATTTTTGTTACTCCAATGGATGGTATCCTTATCATTATGGAAGGTAGTTTGTTGTCAAGAATTTTGTTACTCCAATGGATGGTAGCCTTGTCATTATGGAATGTAGTCTGTTGTCGATGTTTTTGTTATTCCAATGGATGGTAGCCTTGTCATTATGGAAGGTAGTTTCTTGTCGAGATTTTTGTTATTCCAATGGATGGTAGCCTTGTCATTATGGAAGGTAGTCTGTCGTTGTGGTTTCTGTCAATCCAATGGATGGTAGCCTTGTCAATATGGAAGGTAGTCTGTTGTCCATATTTTTGTTACTCTAATGGATGGTAGCCTTGTCATTATGGATGGTAGTCTGCTTTCGAGTATTTTGTTACTCCAATGGATGGTAGCCTTGTCATTATGGAAGGTAGTCTTTCGTTGTGATTTCTGTCACTCTAAAGGATGGTAGCCTTGTCACTATGGAAGGCAGTCTATTCTCGAGATTTTTCTTATTCCATTGGATTGTAGCCCTTTCATTATTGAAGGTAGTCTATTCTTGAGATTTCTGTTATTCCAATAGATGGTATGCTTGTCATTATGGAAGGTAGCTTGTTGTCGATACTTTTGTTACTCCAATGCATGGTAGCCTTATCATTTTGGAAGGTAGTATGTTGTCGAGATTTTTGTTATTCCATTGGATGGTAGCCTTGTCATTATGGAAGGTATTCTATTCTCGAGATTTTGTTATTCCAAAGATTGTAGCCTTGTAATTATGGAATGGAGACTGTCGTCGAGATTTTTGTTACTCCAATAGATGGTAGCCTTGTCATTATGGAAGGTAGTATGATGTCCATATCTTTGTTAATCCAATGGATGGTAGCCTTGTCATTATGGAAGGTAGTCTGTTGTCAAGATTTCTGTTACTCCAATGGATGGTATCCATGTCATTATGGAAGGTAGTCTGTTGTCAAGAATTTTGTTACTCCAATGGATGGTAGCCTTGTCATTATGGAATGTAGTCTGTTTTCGATGTTTTTGTTATTCCAATGGATGGTAGCCTTGTCATTATGGAAGGTAGTTTCTTGTCGAGATTTTTGTTATTCCAATGGATGGTAGCCTTGTCATTATAGAGGTTAGTTTGTTGTCGAGATTTTTATTATTCCAATGGATGGTAGCCTTGTCATTATGGAAGGTAGTCTGTCATTGTGGTTTATGTCACTCCAATGTATGGTAGCCTTGTCAATATGGAAGGTAGTCTGTTGTTCATATTTTTGTTACTCTAATGGATGGTAGCCTTGTCATTATGTATGGTAGTCTGTTGTCGAGAATTTTGTTACTCCAATGGATGGTAGCCTTGTCATTATGGAAGGTAGTCTGTCGTTGTGATTTCTGTCACTCTAATGGATGGTAGCCTTGTCACTATGGAAGGCAGTCTATTCTCGAGATTTTTGTTATTCCATTGGATGGTAGCCTTGTCATTTTTGAAGGTAGTCTATTCTCGAGATTTTTGTTATTCCAATAGATGGTATGCTTGTCATTATGGAAGGTAGCCTGTTGTCGATACTTTTGTTACTCCAATGCATGGTAGACTTGTCATTATGGAAGGTAGTATGTTGTCGATAATTTTGTTATTCCATTGGATGGTATCCTTGTCATTATGGAAGGTAGTTTGTTCTCGAGTTTTTGTTATTCCAATAGATGGTAGCCTTGTCATTATGGAAGGGAGACTGTCGTCGAGATTTTTGTTACTCCAATAGATGGTAGCCTTGTCATTATGGAAGGTAGTATGTTATCCATATCTTTGTTAATCCAATGGATGGTAGCCTTGTCATTATGGAAGGTAGTCTGTTGTAGAGATTTCTGTTACTCTAATGGATGGTATCCTTATCATTATGGAAGGTAGTTTGTTGTCAAGAATTTTGTTACTCCAATGGATGGTAGCCTTGTCATTATGGAATGTAGTCTGTTGTCGATGTTTTTGTTATTCCAATGGATGGTAGCCTTGTCATTATGGAAGGTAGTTTGTTGTCGAGATTTTTGTTATTCCAATGGATGGTAGCCTTGTCATTATGGAAGGTAGTTTGTCGTTGTGGTTTCTGTCACTCCAATGCATGGTAGCCTTGTCAATATGGAAGGTAGTCTGTTGTTCAGATTTTTATTACTCTAATGGATGGTAGCCTTGTCATTATTGATGGTAGTCTGTTGTCGAGAATTTTGTTACTCCAATGGATGATAGCGTTGGTATTATGGAAGGGAGTTTTTTATCGATATTTTTGTTATTCCAATGGATGGTAACCTTGTCATTATGGAAGTTAGTCTGTTGTCGATATTTTTGTTACTCCAATGGATGGTAGCCTTGTCATTATTGAAGGTAGTCTGTTTTTATATTTTTTTACTCCAACGGATGGTAGCCTTGTCATTATGGAAGGTAGTTTGTTGTCGAGATTTTTGTTATTCCATTGGATGGTAGCCTTGTCATTATGGAAGGTATTATGTTGTCGAGATTTTTATTATTCCATTGGATGTTAGCCTTGTCATTATGTATAATAGTTTGTTGTCGAGATTTTTGTTACTCCAATGGATGGTAGCCTTGTCATTATGGAAGGTAGTCTGTTGTCGAGATTTTTGTTATTCCAATGGATGGTAACCTTGTCATTATTGAAGGTAGTCTATTGCCGATATTTTTGTTACTCTAATGGATGGTAGCATTGCCATTATGGAATGTATTTTGTTATTGATATTTTTGTTATTCCAATGGATGGTAACCTTGTCATTATGGAAGTTAGTTTGTTGTCGATATTTTTGTTATTCCAATGGATGGTAGCCTTGTCATTATGGAATGTAGTAAGTTTTTTATATTTTTGTTACTCCAATGGATGGTAGCCTTGTCATTATGGAAGGTAGTTTGTTATCGAGATTTTTTTTATACCATTGGATGGTAGCCTTGTCATTATGGAAGGTAGTTTGTTGTTTAGATTTTTGTTACTCGAGTGGAAGTTAGCGTTATCGTTATGGAAGGTGGTCTGTTGTCGAGATTTTTATTATTCCAATGGATGCTAACCTTGTCATTATGGAAGGTAGTCTCTTGTCGATATTTTTGTTACTCTAATGGATGGTAGCGTTGTCATTATGGAAGGTAGTTTGTTATCGATATTTTTGTTATTCCAATGGATGGTAACCTTGTCATTATGGAAGTTAGTCTATTGTCGATATTTTTGTTACTCCAATGGATGGTAGCCTTTTCATTATGGAAGGTAGTCAGTTTTTTATATTTTTGTTACTCCAATGGATGGTAGCCTTGTCATTATGGAAGGTAGTTTTTTGTCGAGATTTTTGTTATTCCATTGCATGGTAGCCTTGTCATTATGGAAGGTAGTCTGTTGTTCAGATTTTTGTTACCCCAATGGAAGGTAGCCTTGTCATTATGGAAGGTAGTCTGTTGTCGACATTTTTGTTATTCCATTGGATAGTAGATTTGTCAATATTGAAGGTAGTATGTTGTCAACATTTTTGTTATTTCAATGGATGGTAACCTTGTCATTATGGAAGGTAGTCTATTGTCGAGATTTTTGTACCTTCAATAGATGGTAGCTTTGTCATCATGGAAGGTAGTCTGTTGTCGATATCTTTGTTACTCCAATGGATGGTAGCCTTGTTATTATGGAAGGTAGTATGTTGTGGAGATTTTTGTTACTCCAATGGATGGTAGCCTTGTCATTATGGAAGGTAGTTTGTTGTCGAGATTTTTGTTATTCCATTGGATGGTAGCCTTTTCATTATGGAAGGTAGTCTGTTGTTCATATTTTTGTCACTCCAATCGAAGGTAGCCTTGTCATTATGGAAGATAGTCTGTTGTCGAGATTTTTGTTATTCCATTGGATGGTAGCCTTGTCATTATGGAAGGTAAGTTGTTGTTGATATCTTTGTTACCCCAATGGATGGTAGCCTTGTCATTATGGAAGGTAGTCTGTTGTCGAGATTTCTGTTACTCCAATGGATCGTAGCCTTGTCATTATGGAAGGTAGTCTATTGTTGATATTTTTGTTAGTCCAATGGATGGTAGCTTTGTCATTATGGAATGTAGTCTGTTGTCGATATTTTTGATACCCCATTTGATGGAATCCTTGTCATTATGGAAGGTAGCTTGTTAACGATATCTTTTTTACTCCAATGGATGGTAGCCTTGTCATTATGGAAGGTAGTCTGTTGTCGAGATTTTTGTTATTATAATGGATGGTAACCTTGTCATTATGGAAAGTAATATGTTGTCGATATTTTTGTTACTCTAATGGATGATAGCGTTGTCATTATGGAAGGTAGTCTGTTATCGATTTTTTTGTTATTATAATGGATGGTAACCTTGTCATTATGGATGTTAGTCTGTTGTCGATATCTTTGTTACTCCAATGGATGATAGCCTTGTTATGATGGAAGGTATTTTGTTGTGGATATTTTTGTTACTCCAATGGATGGTAGCCTTGTCATTATGGAAGGTAGTCTATTTTTTATATTTTTGTTACTCCAATGGATGGTAGCCTTGTCATTATGGAAGGTAGTTTGTTGTCGATATTTTTGTTACTCCATTGAATGGTAGCCTTGTCATTATGGAAGGTAGTCTGTTGTCGAGATTTTTATTATTCCATTGGATGTTAGCCTTGTCATTATGGAAAGTAGTTTGTTGTCCAGATTTCTGTTACTCCAATGGATGGTAGCCTTGTCATTATGGAAGGTAGTCTGTTGTTGAGATTTTTGTTATTCCAATGGATGGTAACCTTGTCATTATGGAAGGTAGTCTATTGTCGATATTTTTGTTACTCTAATGGATGGTAGCGTTATCATTATGGAAGGTAGTTTGTTATCGATATTTTTGTTATTCCAATCGATGGTAACCTTTTCATTATGGAAGTTAGTCTGTTGTCGATATTTTTGTTACTCCAATGGATGGTAGCCTTGTCATTATGGAAGGTAGTCAATTTTTTATATTTTTGTTACTCCAATGGATGGTAGCCTTATCATTATGGAAGGTAGTTTGTTGTCGAGATTTTTGTTATTCCATTGGATGGAAGCCTTGTCATTATGGAAGGTAGTCTGTTGTTCAGATTTTTGTTATTTCAATGTATGGTAACCTAGTCATTATGGAAGGTAGTCTATTGTCAAGATTTTTGTTACTTCAATAGAAGTTAGATTTGTCATCATGGAAGGTAGTTTGTTGTCGATATCTTTGTTACTCCAATGGGTGGTAGCCTTGTTATTATGGAAGGTAGTCTATTGTCGAGATTTTTGTTACTCCAATGGATTGTAGCCTTTTAATTATGGAAGGTAGTCTATTGTCGATATTTTTGTTACTCCAATGGATTGTAGCCTTGTCATTATTGAAGGTAGTATGTTGTCGATATTTTTGTTACTCCAATGGATGGTAGCCTTGTCATTATGAAAGGTAGTCAGTTTTTTATATTTTTGTTACTCCAATGGATGGTAGCCTTGTCATTATGGAAGGTAGTCTGTTGTCGACATTTTTGTTATTCCATTGGATAGTAGCCTTTTCAATATGAAAGGTAAGCTATTGTTGATATCTTTGTTACCCCAATGGATGGTAGCCTCGTGATTATGGAAGGTAGTCTGTTGTCGAGATTTCTGTTACTCCAATGGATCGTAGCATTGTCATTATGGAAGGTAGTCTGTTGTTGATATTTTTGTTAGTCTAATGGACGGTAGCTTTGTCATTATGGAACATAGTCTGTTGTTGATATTTTTGATACCCCATTGGATGGAGGCCTTGTCATTATGGAAGATAGTCTGTTGTCGAGACTTTTATTACCCCAATGGATGGTAGCCTTGTCATTATGGAAGGTAATTTGTTGTTCAGATTTTTGTTACTCCAATGGATGGTAGCCTTATCATTATGGAAGGTAGTCTGTTGTCGAGATTTTTTTTATTCCATTGGATGTTAGCCTTGTCATTATGGAAGGTATTCTGTTGTCGAGATATTTGTTACTCCAATGGATGGTAGCCTTGTTAGTATGGAAGGTATCTGTTGTTCATTTTTTTGTTACTCCAATGGATGGTAGCCTTGTCATTATGGAAGGTAGTCTATTGTCGAGATTTTTGTTACTCCAATGAATGTTAGCCTTGTCAGTATGGAAGGTATCTGTTGTTCATATTTTTGTTACTCCAATGGATGGTAGCCTTGTCATTATTGAAGGTTATCTATTGTCGATATTTTTGTTACTCTAATGGATGGTAGCGTTGCCATTATGGAATGTAGTTTGTTATCGTTATTTTTGTTATTCCAATGGATGGTAACCTTGTCATTATGGAAGTTAGTCTGTTGTCGATATTTTTGTTATTCCAATGGATGGTAACCTTGTCATTATGGAAGTTAGTCTATTATCGATATATTTGTTACTCCAATGGATGGTAGCCTTGTCATTATGGAATGTAGTAAGTTTTTTATATTTTTGTTACTCCACTGGATGGTAGCCTTGTCATTTTGGAAGGTAGTTTGTTGTTGAGATTTTTGTTATTCCATTGGATGGTAGCCTTGTAATTATGGAAGGTAGTTTGTTGTTCAGATTTTTTTTACTCCAATGGAAGGTAGCGTTGTCGTTATGGAAGGTAGTCTCTTGTCGATATTTTGGTTACTCTAATGGATGGTAGCGTTGACATTATGGAAGGTAGTCTGTTATCGACATTTTTGTTATTCCAATGGATGGTAACCTTGTCATTATGGATGTTAGTCTGTTTTCGATATCTTTGTTACTCCAATGGATGGTAGCCTTGTTATTATGGAAGGTATTATGTTGTGGATATTTTTGTTACTCCAATGGATGGTAGCCTTGTCATTATGGAAGGTAGTCTGTTTTTTATATTTTTGTTACTCCAATGGATGGTAGCCTTGTCATTATGGAAGGTAGTTTGTTGTCGATATTTTTTTTACTCCATTGGATGGTAGCCTTGTCATTATGGAAGGTAGTCTGTTGTCGAGATTTTTATTATTCCATTGGATGTTAGCCTTGTCATTATGGAAAGTAGTTTGTTGTCGAGATTTCTGTTACTCCAATGGATGGTAGCCTTGTCATTATGGAAGGTAGTCTGTTGTCGAGATATTTGTCATTCCAATGGATGGTAACCTTGTCATTATGGAAGGTAGTCTATTGTCGATATTTTTGTTACTCTAATGGATGGTAGCATTGTCATTATGGAAGGTAGTTTGTTATCGATATTTTTGTTACTTTAATGGATGGCAGCATTGTCAATATGGAAGGTAGTTTGTTATTGATATTTTTGTTATTCCAATGGATGCTAACCTTGTCATTATGGAAGTTAGTCTGTTCTCGATATTTTTGTTACTCCAATGGATCGTAGCCTTGTCATTATGGAAGGTAGTTAGTTTTTTATATTTTTGTTACTCCAATGGATGGTAGCCTTGTCATTACGGAAGGTGGTTTGTTGCCCAGATTTTTGTTATTCCATTGGATGGTAGCCTTGTCATTATGGAAGGTAGTCTGTTGTTCATATTTTTGTTACTCCAATGGAAGGTAGCGTTGTCATTATGGAAGGTAGTATGTTTTCGAGATTTTTGTTATTCCATTGGATGGTAGCCTTGTAATTATGGAAGGTAAGTTGTTGTTGATATCTTTGTTAGAACAAAGTTTGAATCTACTACCCTATATTTAAGTTTTGATGATAACAAAGTGAAAAGATATATTATTTATAAGATTCATGTATGAACTATCTGATAAAGAAACACAACAGTTCATCAGCAGCTAAGTAGAGTCAGAATGAGCCAAGCCAGAACTTGCATTAAGTAAGCAACGGTACTGTGTATTGAAAGCAAATCAATACCAACGGCCTCATTCCAGACAAGATCTGCTCGATAAGGAAAGTTTGTAAATAGCATTGAATCAAGAATATTGCATCCAACGTTCAACATCTCAATGCTATATAAACAAGACTTTGAAGATTGAAATGGCTAATGCTCTCCAAATCTCTACACGCATAAAAGCTGATCAAAATCTTCTTACTCTCAGTTTTGCTAAACACTACACATTCTGATATTCTATCATTGTTTAGCAATCTAGTTTCTAAACTTTAAGTTGTGTATACATCACAGTTGTGATACAGTTTTGTAGAAAACATTCACACACTTAGTTTTATCTCTTTGTAAGAAAGTGTTTCCTTGACAAACCGGGTTGTGGTTTGGATCAAGAAGGCTTTAGCAGTTGTTAAAGCAGTCTGTAATATTCAGTTGAATATAGTGGATTAAGACCTCGTAGGAGAGAGGCGAAATCACCTTGACGGGTGGACTGGAGTAGTTTGAGATCAAACGAACCAGGATAAAAATATCTTGTTCGTTGCATTAGATTTCAGTTTTACAATTCAACCCCCCTTCTTGTGTTTTTCACTACTTCAATTGGTATCAGAGCGCCTGGTTCTGAGCTAAAACACTTAACCGTGTCAGTACAAGATCCAGCGTCAGAAAAACACAATGGCAGGAAACAATTCTCACATCAGCAATGACAACAATGAGGATAGAGACAGATTCAGCGGCAAACCTCCAGTCTTTGATGGAGAAAACTTTGATTATTGGAAAGACAGAATTGAAAGCTTCTTTCTGGCACATGATGCTGATCTGTGGGATATGGTGACAGATGGATACACGCACCCTGTGAATGCAAGCGGTCAGAAGATTGATAGAAAAACAATGTCTGATCAACAAAAGCGTGACTTCAAGAATCACCACAAGGCCAGAACCATCCTCCTCAGCGCCATCTCCTATACTGAGTATGAAAAGATCTCCAACAGAGACACAGCAAAGAATATTTCAGACTCACTCAAAATGACGCATGAGGGCAACGTTCAGGTCAAAGAAACAAAAGCTCTGGCGCTCATTCAGAAGTATGAGGCGTTCAAAATGGAAGAATCTGAATCCATTGAAACCATGTTCTCTAGATTCCAGATTCTGGTAGCTGGTCTCAAAGTTCTGGACAAAGGATACTCTACTGCTGACCATGTCAAGAAAATCATCATAAGTTTACCCAAGTAGTGGAGACCTATGGTTACAGCTCTGAAGCTAGCTAAAGATCTAAACAAAATCACTCTGGAGGAACTTATCAGCTCCCTCATAAGTCATGAGATAGAGCTAGAAGCTGACGAGCCTCAGAAGCAAGGTAAGCCTTTAGCATTAAAATCTAACAAAAAATTTGAGTCTAAAGTTTTGCAGGCAGTTGAAGAAACATCTGATGGATCCTCATCAGAAGAAGACTAACTCTCTCTCCTTTCCAGAAGAGTAAATCAACTGTGGAAGCAAAGACAAAGAAAGTTCAGGAATCCCAGAAGATCTGATCAGAACGAGTCTTCTTCCAGATACAGAAGGACAGATTCTTCCTCTGGATACAGAAGATCTGAAGGATCCTCCAGTAGCAAAAAGCTAAACACCAAGGACATCATCTGCTATGAGTGCAATGAGCAAGGACACTATAAGAGTGACTGCCCAAAGCTTCAGAGGGAAAAGCCCAAAAAGAAGTTTGGAAGAGAGAAGAAGAAAAGTCTCATGGCTACATGGGATGACTCTGACTCGTCTGAAGCTGACTCATAATCAGATGATGAGAGGGCAAACATAGCTCTCATGGATAACATCTCAGAAGATAGTGAAGCTTCTGAATCAGACTCAAAATCAGATACTGAAGAGGTATTTCCTAACTTTGCTGTTAACTTTACAAAGGCTGAACTTGCTGAAAGCCTTAATGAGATTCTGGAACGTTATCATCAAATTAGAGCTAAATTCAGATACCTGAAAAGGAATCTTGAATTTGACTCTAATAAGACTGAGAGTCTCAAATTGAAAAATTCTGAGCTGAGAAATAAGATTTCAAAATTAGAAAACACTTTACAAAACTCTCAGAAGGAACCAATTTCTGAAACTCCCAGCAACGCTGATGAGATCATCAAGGAGTATGATCACAGTTTCCAGAAGTTCATAGCTAAAAGCATAGATAGAAGCAAAATGGCTTCAATGATCTATGGAGTTAGCAGAAACGACAGGAAAGGAATAGGATACCAAGGTAAGGTTCCTACACCAAAGAATGTCATGGACTTAACCATTAAACACACTCCTCTGAATTCACATTTTGTATATGGTCACACACATGATATTAAATACACTAGCAGTAAGCACTTTGTGAAACCAAAATTCAACCAGAGTTTTGGTAAGACTAACAAATTAGGACCCAAGAAAATCTGGGTACCTAAGGATAAAATAATACATGTTGCAGATATCTTTAGCAGCAAGTCAGAAACAACAGTCATGGTACCTGGACTCTGGCTGCTCACGACACATGACGGGAAGAAGGCATATGTTCCAAAGCCTGGAAATTAAGCCTGGAGGCCACGTTGGCTTTGGAGGCAATCAGAGGGGAAAGATAATTGGCTCTGGAACTGTAGGTAATGGAAATCTTCCCTCTATCAATAATGTTCTGCTAGTAGATGGATTGATGCATAATCTGTTATCCATAAGTCAATTAAGTGATAACGGTTATGATATAATCTTTAATCAAAAATCATGTAAAGCTGTTAGTCAGAAAGATGGGACTATCCTGTTTAATGGTAAGAGGAAAAACAACATTTACAAAATCAAACTTTCTGAACTAAAAAGTCAGAATGTAAAATGCCTTCTGTCTGTTAACAACAAGCAGTGGATCTGGCACAGAAGATTGGGGCATGTTAGTATGAGAAGAATATCTCAGATTAACAAACTCAATCTGGTCAGAGGACTTCCTAATTTGAAGTTCAATTCAGATGCTCTGTGTGAAGCATGTCAGAAAGGCAAGTTTGCAAAACCTTCTTTTAAATCCAAAAATGTTGTTTCTACCTCTAAGCCATTAGAACTTCTGCACATTGACTTATTTGGACCAGTTAAAACTGCTTCAGTCAGTGGTAAGAAGTATGGGTTAGTAATCGTAGATGACTATAGCAGATGGACATGGGTAAAGTTCTTAAGACACAAGGACGAGTCACACTCTGTGTTTGTTACCTTCTGTAACCAAGTTCAGAATGAAAAGGATCTTAGAATCGTTAAAGTCAGAAGTGATCATGGTGGAGAATTTGAAAACAAAGATTTTGAGTCATTCTTTAATGACAGAGGCATTCTACATGATTTCTCTTGTCCTAGAACTCCCCAACAAAATGGAGTTGTAGAACGAAAGAACAGAACATTGCAAGAAATAGCCAGAACCATGATCAATGAGACAAACGTTGCTAAGACCTTCTGGGCAGAAGCAATAAACACAACGTGCTACATTCAGAATAGAATCTCAATAAGACCTATTCTGGAAAAGACTCCATATGAATTGTGGAAGAACAGAAATCCCAACATTTCATATTTTCATCCATTTGGATGTACTTGCTTTATATTAAATACAAAGAATTATTTGAACAAGTTTGACTCTAAAGCTCAGAAGTGTATTATGTTAGGATACTCTGAACGCTCAAGAGGGTACAGAGTATACAATACAGAAACACAGATTGTGGAAGAATCAATCAGTGTTCGTTTTGATGATAAGCTTGACTCTGAAAAGTCAAAGCAGAATGAAGTTTTTGCAGGTATAGAAATTGAATTTACAGGTTCTGAAGACAAGTCATCAGAAGCTCTCAACACAGACATTCCTTCAACGTCTGAGAGGAGCACTGCTAGCAATTCTACAACAGCTGCTGATCAACCTCAGAAGTGATTACCCAGAAGCAGCTTGGATCACCCAGAAGAGACTATCTTAGGAAGAAAGGAAGATCCAATCAGAACAAGAGCAAGCTTCAGAAACTCTGAAGAAACTCTTATGGGACTTGTGTCTCTGATTGAACCTTCTTCTATTGATGAAGCACTTATGGATAATGACTGGATTCTGGCAATGCAAGAAGAGCTGAATCTATTCACCAGAAACGACGTATGGGATCTCGTTCCCAGACCAAAAGGATTCAACGTCATTAGAACAAGATGGGTGTTCAGAAACAAGCTAAATGAACAAGGTGAAGTCATCAGAAACAAGGCACGACTGGTTGCACAAGGTTATAGTCAGCAAGAGGGGATAGACTAGACAGAAACCTTTGCCCCAGTCGCCAGGTTAGAATCTATCAGACTTTTAATTTCATTTGCTGTTAATAGAGGCATCACTCTGTATCAGATGGATGTCAAAAGTGCATTCTTAAATGGTTATATAGAAGAAGAAGTTTATGTACACCAACCCCCTGGTTTTGAAAATACAAAACATCCAGAACATGTTTTCAAACTAAAGAAGTCACTGTATGGTCTGAAACAAGCTCCCAGAGCTTGGTATGAAAGGCTAAGTAACTTTCTGTTAGAAAATGAATTCACCAGAGGGAAAGTGGACACTACTCTATTCTGTAAATCAGTTAAGAATGACATCTTAGTCTGTCAAATTTATGTTGATGATATTATTTTTGGTTCTACTAATCCTTCTCTTGGAAGAAAATTTGCTAAGTGTATGCAGGCAGAATTTGAGATGAGCCTCATGGGGGAACTGGAATTCTTTCTAGGAATTCAGATCAATCAAACTCCAGAGGGAACTTACATTCATCAGAGCAAATACATCAGAGATCTTCTGAAGAAATTTGACCTCTCAGAATGTAAGCCATCAAAGATTCCAATGCATCCCACGTGCATTCTGGAAAGAGAAGAGGTAAGCAAAAATGTAGAACAGAAAGTCTACAGAGGTATGATTGGTTCTCTCCTCTATCTGACTGCTTCAAGACCTGACATATTATTCATTGTTTGTATCTGTGCTAGATTCCAATCAGATCCTAGAGAATCTCACTTAACAGCTGTTAAGCGAATTTTCAAGTATCTGAAAGGTACTACTAATCTGGGTTTGTTTTATAGAAAATCTAGTGATTACAGCTTAGTAGGCTACTGCGATGCTGATTTTGCTGGAGACAGAGTAGAACGAAAAAGTACTTCTGGAAGCTGCCAGTTTCTGGGAGAAAATCTGATCTCTTGGTCCAGCAAAAGGCAATCAACAATTGCACTATCAACAGCAGAAGCTGAGTACATAGCAGCAGCAGGATGTAGCACACAAATGCTCTGGATGAAAAGTCAGCTTGAAGACTTCCAGATTTTTGAGAGTAACATTCCTATACTCTGCGATAATACTTCTGCTATTTGCTTAAGTAAGAATCCCATTTTACATTCTAGAGCTAAGCATATAGAAATAAAACATCACTTCATTAGGGACTATATTCAGAAAGGTATTTTGAACTTAAAATTTATAGATACAGACCATCAATGGGCTGATATCTTTACTAAACCCCTTTCAGAAGATAGGTTTAATTTCATTCTGAAACATCTCAGCATGAAAGTTTGTCCAGAGTGAAAATGTTTTAATTCCATATATTTACCTTCAGAATGTAATTGTTTTACTGTGAACTTCTGATCAATCTTCTTTCAGAAAGATAGAACATGCAGATTGTATCAGATGCAAGTCTAAAGATCTGAGAGTCTAAGCTCAAAGACAGACGTGCTGATCACTACATCAAACAAGTGTAATCCAATCATCAGCATATCTCTGAAGCAGAACGTGTGCATGCTTCTGAGAAGGAAAAGCGCTGATTGGGTGCATTGAGACACATGTCTGGTAACCGTTTTTAAGTATCTTTCTCAAATCCCCCAAAATCAGCAAGAATTTAATGAAAAGTAATCATGATTTTAAAATGCAATCATGATTTTTCTCTTTCTTAAAAACATTTATTTTTTCAAAATATTTTGAAACTCTATTTAAACACATTAATCTCTCATTCTCATTCTTTACGTTTTCTCACTAATACTCAAGCATTTTCTGCATATTTCTGTGTTCATCTCTTGCAAAACCCTTTTTCCTCAGTTTCTTCTCAAAACCTTTTTAGTGTGAACATGGCAACCTCCAACAGTGCTTCTGCAGGTCCTCAGAAGAAAGCATCATCTGAGCAATATCAAGTGCCATTCAGAACACTCCTCACTCCTGTGAAGAATCTTGAAGTGCTTTCTGAATTAATCATTGATTTTGGAAGCTTGAAGGAGAACGGTTTTGACATAACTGAAGAAGTTAGGGCACAAAAGTGGGAAAGGTATTTTGACAGGTTGGTTGGACCAACATTCCCTATGCTAGTCAAGGAATTCTGGATTCACGCTAAGGCTTCAACACATCTAGTCACCTCCTTTGTTATGGGGAAGAAGATTGTGATCACTGAGGATCACATTGCAAGGTTAATAGGTTACAGTGGCGGCGGCGTCCGTTGTGTGGACATGGCTGAAAGATGTGCTGATGTAGGTGTGATAGCTGCAAGGATTTTCACCCATGGGGTGCCCAGCAGCAAGATCAAAGATCTGAAGGATCATTACAGAGTTTGGGCTAAGATAATTCTGGGGTTCTTCAACCATAGGAAGCCAACTAGTTCACCTGATTACATAAATGTGGATCAGCAGTTTCTGATCTACTTTATTGATCAGAAGGTAAAAATCAATTTGGCTCATTTCCTGTTCAACCACCTCAGAACAAGTGTGAAGGAAACCAGGGAAGAAGAAAGAACCAAGAGGGATTGGATACCCTTTGGAAGGTTGATATCAGATATTCTGACAGAGAATAGGCTGATAGAGCATCTGATAGAAGCTCAAGAGCTAAGCACCATTGAACCAACAGTTGGGAAACCTCTGAACGCAAAGAACTTGAAGAAGATGAAGTTGATAGAGAATATCCAGAAGGAACCCAGAGCTACTCCTATTGCTGATATCACCAGCAGAACAGTTCCTCTGAGTGACTTTCCTTTATTTTCTGAGATAGAATCCAAACCAGAGGTGGTTCTTAGATACTTGGATGCGTGCAAGGCAGATGGTACAAATCCAAATCTGATTATCAAAGCTCTGCATCAACCTTAGCAAGAAGTGACTCTGAAGAAGACGAAGAAGAGGAAGGCACCTTCAGAAGGATCATCCCAGCAGACACCCAAGAAAAGAGGTAATTCATCTGCTACTTCTGTTTTAAATTCTTCTACTATTCCAGCATCTATTCCTCCTCAAACCTCTCATAGAATCTCAATCCCCATCCCTACCATAGATGAAACTGTACCAGAAGAGGACCCTTCTGAGGCATTAAAACTCAGAAGACCCAGAACCAAACATCCCAAACCAACAATCTCAACAACATCAGCAATTGACAAAGTGCTGCCTGACATTGATCAACACACTTCTGATCAACCAAACTCTGAACCACAAATTGTCCCTCCTCCACAACCAGAACAACAGCAATCCGCTGAAGAACCAGAACAACAACAACAACCACTCTCACCAATTCCTGAAGAACCCCTTATCCCTGAACAACCTGAAATTCCAACAACTTCTCCTCAACCAGCAAATCCGTCTCCCTCTCCTCAACCAGAAATTAATCCACCATCACCTCGACCTGAGTTTCATCACTCTGAAACTACTTCTCCTCAACCATCTGAACCTCATTCACCTCAACCATCACCTCTGGCAATCCAGCTGCCAGGTGGAACAACAATCACCCTAGCACAATTGCCATCCTCATCAGAATCTACACCACCAAATACTCCCAAAACACCACCAAGTCCAATCATAATTTCTGATTCTGAAACTCCATCTCCAAAACAAACTGCTGCCAAGCAAACCTCTGAAAACCCCAGCAGGACTTTCATAGACTTAACCAGTCTTGACCGTCTTGCTGATCTGAAACATAAAATTGCCATCCCAAAACCAAAACAACCAGATGTTGGCTCTGGTATTATGAATTTTGAAACAGGTGTGCAGCAATGGATTGCTTCTTTGAAGCAAGTCTGTCCTGGAATGATTGACCCAGCTGCTTCTGATCAGCTCTGGTCACAATTCAGACTTTGGGTACGTGCTGAAGCCCTCAAGTTGCAGGATATCAACTATGAGCAGGCACAACAGAATTTCAGCAAGCTTCTGAATGAAGTTGGAAGTCAGCTTCTGAAAGAAGACGTGCTCCCTCTGGATAGGGAACCTTGGTCTGAGAAACAGCAAGCTTCAAAGGTGCAATCAGAAGAAGACAAGACCATTCAAGCTGAAGAAAGTCAAGCAGAAGATGTTGCTGAAAGATCTAAGAAGCTTCCTGCTTCTGATGCTTCTCAAGCTGCCTTGGACAGGCAGACTCTGGAAGAACTAAAGCTGAATGACATGCGTCTGCAGCAGCGGATGGATGAAAACAACCAGAAGATGAAAGAAAGAATGGATGTGCAGGATAGCAAGATTGACACTGTTGTCCGCATGGTGCACAAGCAGAATGAGACTGCTGAAAAGATCCAAGCCATGCTGGAGAACCTGTTCACACGCTTGCCTCCTCAACCTTAGTCTTTTTTCATTCATGTCCTTTTCATGTTTTCTTTGACTTTCTGATGTACTGTTTGAATATGTTTTGTACTATTTTCATGTTTTGATTCTGAACCTTTTCAATATGACAAGTTTTTCTGATCTTAATTGTTTTAGCACATCACTTACACTTTTTGATTGCTGACAAAAAGGGGGAGAACAAGAATGATATTTTAAACAATAACGGCTAACTAGACAGAAACTCTCAAACATTCTACCTCTATTACTTGAAAATGTTTTTTCTATTTTGCTTAAAGTCTACAGGTACAAGGAAGCTCCTGGACACTCTGAAGACTAGAAGCTCTGATCACTATGAAGCTCTGATCCGCTCTGATACTCTGATCCAAAGCAAAGCTCTGACATGAAAAGCTCTGAAGCTCTGCTCTGACATGCTGATCTAAAGCTTCTGATAGTCAAAGACTCTGATACTCTAATGTTCAAAGAAAGGCAAAAAGATCTGATCCTGAAGAACACTTGTAATCAAAGGGAAGTAATAAACTCAGGGGGAGTATCTCTCAACTCTGATATCTTTTTACTCCTTATCTTTTTAACTCTTACTCTGATGCATCTTTCTGATACCTTTTCACGTTATTTTCATTTAAAAAATATCTAGTTTTTGTCATCATCAAAAAGGGGGAGATTGTTAGAACAAAGTTTGAATCTACTACCCTATATTTAAGTTTTGATGATAACAAAGTGAAAAGATATATTATTTATAAGATTCATGTATGAACTATCTGCTGCATAAAATTACTATGTTCTGACTTGCAGATACTCTGATTAATATAAGCAAGATCACACCTATTCAGCATCAGAATTTGGTTTCAGACATCAGCATCAGAAGTTGCCATATCAGAATGTCAGAATCAGATGATCAACTCACGTATATGTTGAAGCCTGATGAACAAGACTGCGCTCAACACTCTGATAAAGAAACACAACAGTTCATCAGCAGCTAAGCAGAGTCAGAATGAGCCAAGCCAGAACTTGCATTAAGTAAGCAACGGTACTGTGCATTGAAAGCAAATTAATACCAACGGCCTCATTCCAGACAAGATCTGCTCGATAAGGAAAGTTTGTAAATAGCATTGAATCAAGAATATTGCATCCAACGTTCAACATCTCAGTGCTATATAAACAAGACTTTGAAGATTGAAATGGCTAATTCTCTCCAAATCTCTACACGCATAAAAGCTGATCAAAATCTTCTTACTCTTAGTTTTGCTAAACACTACACATTCTGATATTCTATCATTGTTTAGCAATCTAGTTTCTAAACTTTAAGTTGTGTATACATCATAGTTGTGATACAGTTTTGTAGAAAACATTCACACACTTAGTTTTATCTCTTTGTAAGAAAGTGTTTCCTTGACAAACCGGGTTGTGGTTTGGATCAAGAAGGCTTTAGCAGTTGTTAAAGCAGTCTGTAATATTCAGTTGAATATAGTGGATTAAGACCTCGTTGGAGAGAGGCGAAATCACCTTGACGGGTGGACTGGAGTAGTTTGAGATCAAACGAACCAAGATAAAAATATCTTGTTCATTGCATTAGATTTCAGTTTTACAATTCAACCCCCCCTTCTTGTGTTTTTCACTACTTCAATCTTTGTTACCCGAATGGATGGTAACCTTGTCATTATAGAAGGTAGTATGTTGTAGAGATTTTTGTTATTCCATTGGATGGTAGCCTTTTCATTATGGAAGGTAGTCTGTTGTTCATATTTTTGTCACTCCAATCGAAGGTAGCCTTGTCATTATGGAAGGTAGTCTGTTGTCGAGATTTTTGTTATTCCATTGGATGGTAGCCTTGTCATTATGGAAGGTAAGCTGTTGTTGATATCTTTGTTACCCCAATGGATGGTATCCTTGTCATTATGGAAGGTAGTTTGTTGTCGAGATTTCTGTTACTCCAATGGATCGTAGCCTTGTCATTATGGAAGGTAGTCTGTTGTTGATATTTTTGCTGGTCCAATGGATGGTAGCTTTGTCATTATGGAATGTAGTCTGTTGTCGATATTTTTGATACCCCATTTGATGGAAGCCTTGTCATTATGGAAGGTAGCTTGTTAACGATATCTTTTTTACTCCAATGGATGGTAGCCTTGTCATTATGGAAGGTAGTCTGTTGTCGAGATTTTTGTTATTCCAATGGATGGTAACCTTGTCATTATGGAAAGTAATCTGTTGTCGATATTTTTGTTACTCTAATGGATGATAGCATTGTCATTATGGAAGGTAGTCTGTTATCGATATTTTTGTTATTCCAATGGATGGTAACCTTGTCATTATGGATGTTAGTCTGTTGTCGATATCTTTGTTACTCCAATGGATGGTAGCCTTGTTATTATGGAAGGTATTATGTTGTGGATACTTTTGTTACTCCAATGGATGGTAGCCTTGTCATTATGGAAGGTAGTCTGTTTTTTATATTTTTGTTACTCCAATGGATGGTAGCCTTGTCATTATGGAAGGTAGTTTGTTGCCGATATTTTTGTTACTCCATTGGATGGTAGCCTTGTCATTATGGAAGGTAGTCTGTTGTCGAGATTTTTATTATTCCATTGGATGTTAGCCTTGTCATTATGGAAATTAGTTTGTTGTCGAGATTTCTGTTACTCCAATGGATGGTAGCCTTGTCATTATGGAAGGTAGTCTGTTGTCGAGATTTTTGTCATTCCAATGGATGGTAACCTTGTCATTATGGAAGGTAGTCTATTGTCGATATTTTTGTTACTCTAATGGATGGTAGCATTGTCATTATGGAAGGTAGTTTGTTATCAATATTTTTGTTACTTTAATGGATGGTAGCATTGTCAATATGGAAGGTAGTTTGTTATTGATATTTTTGTTATTCCAATGGATGCTAACCTTGTCATTATGGAAGTTAGTATATTCTCGATATTTTTGTTACTCCAATGGATGGTAGCCTTGTCATTATGGAAGGTAGTTAGTTTTTTCTATTTTTGTTACTCCAATGGATGGTAGCCTTGTCATTACGGAAGGTGGTTTGTTGCCCAGATTTTTGTTATTCCATTGGATGGTAGCCTTGTCAATGGAAGGTAGTCTGTTGTTCATATTTTTGTTACTCCAACCGAAGGTAGCGTTGTCATTATGGAAGGTAGTCTGTTTTCGAGATTTTTGTTATTCCATTGGATGGTAGCCTTGTCATTATGGAAGGTAAGCTGTTGTTGATATCTTTGTTACCCGAATGGATGGTAACCTTATCATTATAGAAGGTAGTATGTTGTCGAGATTTTTGTTATTCCATTGGATGGTAGCCTTTTCATTATGGAAGGTAGTCTGTTGTTCATATTTTTGTCACTCCAATCGAAGGTAGCCTTGTCATTATGGAAGGTAGTCTGTTGTCGAGATTTTTGTTATTCCATTGGATGGTAGCTTTTTCATTATGGAAGGTAGTCTGTTGTTCATATTTTTGTCACTCCAATCGAAGGTAGCCTTGTCATTATGGAAGGTAGTCTGTTGTCGAGATTTTTGTTATTCCATTGGATGGTAGCCTTGTCATTATGGATGGTAAGTTGTTGGTGATATCTTTTTTACCCCAATGGATGGTAGCCTTGTCATTATGGAAGGTAGTCTGTTGTCGAGATTTCTGTTACTCCAATGGATCGTAGCCTTGTCATTATGGAAGGTAGTCTGTTGTTGATATTTTTGTTAGTCCAATGGATGGTAGCCTTGTCATTATGGAAAGTAATTTGTTGTCAATATTTTTGTTACTCTAATAGATGATAGCGTTGTCATTATGGAAGGTAGTCTATTATCGATATTTTTGTTATTCTAATGGATGGTAACCTTGTCATTATGGGTGTTAGTCTGTTGTCGATATCTTTGTTACTCCAATGGATGGTAGCCTTGTTATTATGGAAGGTATTATGTTGTGGATATTTTTGTTACTCCAATGGATGGTAGCCTTGTCATTATGGAAGGTAGTCTATTTTTTATATTTTTGTTACTCCAATGGATGGTAGCCTTGTCATTATGGAAGGTAGTTTGTTGTCGATATTTTTGTTACTCCATTGGATGGTAGCCTTGTCATTATGGAAGGTAGTCTGTTGTTGAGATTTTTATTATTCCATTGGATGTTAGCCTTGTCATTATGGAAAGTAGTTTGTTGTTGAGATTTCTGTTACTCCAATGGATGGTAGCCTTGTCATTATGGAAGGTAGTCTGTTGTCGAGATTTTTGTTATTCCAATGGATGGTAACCTTGTCATTATGGAAGGTAGTCTATTGTCGATATTTTTGTTACTCTAATGGATGGTAGCGTTGACATTATGGAAGGTAGTTTGTTATCGATATTTTTGTTACTTTAATGGATGGTAGCGTTGTCAATATGGAAGGTACTTTGTTATCGATATTTTTGTTATTCCAATCGAAGTTAACCTTGTCATTATGGAAGTTAGTCTGTTCTCGATATTTTTGTTACTCCAATGGATGGTAGCCTTGTCATTATGGAAGGTAGTTAGTTTTTTATATTTTTGTTACTCCAATGGATGGTAGCCTTGTCATTACGGAAGGTGGTTTGTTGCCCATATTTTTGGTATTACATTGGATGGGAGCCTTGTCATTATGGAAGGTAGTCTGTTGTTCATATTTTTGTTACTCCAATGGAAGGTAGCGTTGTCATTATGGAAGGTAGTCTGTTTCAGAGATTTTTGTTATTCCAATGGATGGTAACCTTGTAATTATGGAAGGTAGTCTATTGTCGATATTTTTGTTACTCTAATGGATTGTAGCGTTGTCATTATGGAAGGTAGTTTGTTATTAATATTTTTGTTATTCCAATCGATGGTAACCTTTTCATTATGGAAGTTAGTCTGTTGTCGATATTTTTGTTACTCCAATGGATGGTAGCCTTGTCATTATGGAAGGTAGTGTGTTGTCGATATCTTTGTTACTCCAATGGATGGTAGCCTTGTTATTATGGAAGGTAGTCTATTGTCGAGATTTTTGTTACTCCAATGGATGGTAGCCTTTTAATTATGGAAGGTAGTCTATTGTCGATATTTTTGTTACTCCAATGGATGGTAGCCTTGTCATTATTGAAGTTAGTATGTTGTCGATATTTTTGTTACTCCAATGGATGGTAGCCTTGTCATTATGGAAGGTAGTCAGTTTTTTATATTTTTGTAACTCCAATGGATGGTAGCCTTGTCATTATGGAAGGTAGTTTTTTGTCGAGATTTTTCTTATTCCATTGCATGGTGGCCTTGTCATTATGGAAGGTAGTCTGTTGTTCAGATTTTTTTTACCCCAATGGAAGGTAGCCTTGTCATTATGGAAGGTAGTCTGTTGTCGACATTTTTGTTATTCCATTGGATGGTAGCCTTGTCAATATGGAAGGTAAGCTATTGTTGATATCTTTGTTACCCCAATGGATGGTAGCCTCGTCATTATGGAAGGTAGTCTGTTGTCGAGATTTCTGTTACTCCAATGGATCGTAGCCTTGTCATTATGGAAGGTAGTCTGTTGTTGATATTTTTGTTAGTCTAATGGACGCTAGCTTTGTCATTATGGAACGTAGTCCGTTGTTGATATTTTTGATACCCCATTGGATGGAAGCCTTGTCATTATGGAAGGTAGTCTGTTGTCGAGATTTTTTTTACTCCAATGGATGGTAGCCTTGTCATTAGGGAAGGTAATTTGTTGTTCAGATTTTTGTTACTCCAATGGATGGTAGCCTTATCATTATGGAAGGTACTCTATTGTCGAGATTTTTGTTATTCCATTGGATGTTAGCCTTGTCATTATGGAAGGAATTTTGTTGTCGAGATATTTGTTACTCCAATGGATGGTAGCCTTGTCAGTATGGAAGGTATCTGTTGTTCATATTTTTGTTACACCAATGGATGGTAGCCTTGTCATTAAGGAAGGTAGTCTATTGCCGATATTTTTGTTACTCCAATGGATGTTAGCCTTGTCAGTATGGAAGGTATCTGTCGTTCATATTTTTGTTACTCCAATGGATGGTAGCCTTGTCATTATTGAAGGTTATCTATTGTCGATATTTTGGTTACTCTAATGGATGGTAGTGTTGCCATTATGGAATGTAGTTTGTTATTGATTTTTTTTTTATTCCAATGGATGGTAACCTTGTCATTATGGAAGTTAGTCTGTTGTCGATATTTTTGTTATTCCAATGTATGGTAACCTTGTCATTATGGAAGTTAGTCTATTGTCGATATATTTGTTACTCCAATGGATGGTAGCCTTGTCATTATGGAATGTAGTAAGTTTTTTATATTTTTGTTACTCCAATGGATGGTAGCCTTGTCATTATGGAAGGTAGTTTGTTGTCAAGATTTTTGTTATTCCATTGGATGATAGCCTTGTAATTATGGAAGGTAGTCTGTTGTTCAGATTTTTGTTACTCCAATGGAAGGTAGCGATGTCGTTATGGAAGGTAGTCTGTTATCGAGATTTTTGTTATTCTAATGGATGGTAAACTTTTCATTATGAAAGGTAGTCTCTTGTCGATATTTTTGTTACTCTAATGGATGGTAGCGTTGTCATTATGGAAGGTAGTTTGTTATCGATATTTTTGTTATTCTAATGGATGGTAACCTTGTAATTATGGAAGTTAGTCTGTTGTCGATATCTTTGTTACTCCAATGGATAGTAGCCTTGTTATTATGGAAGGTAGTATGTTGTGGAGATTTTTATTACTCTATTGGATGGTAGCCTTGTCATTATGGAAGGTAGTCTGTTGTTTATATTTTTGTTACTCCAATGGATGGTAGCCTTGTCATTATGGAAGGTAGTTTGTTGTCGATATTTTTGTTATTCCATTGGATAGTATCCTTGTCATTATGGAAGGTAGTCTGTTTTTCATATTTTTGTCACTCCAATCGAAGGTAGCCTTGTCATTATGGAAGGTAGTCTGTTGTTGAGATTTTTGTTATTCCATTGGCTGGTAGCCTTATCATTATGGAAGGTAAGCTATTGTTGATATCTTTGTTACCCCAATGGATGGTAGCCTTTTCATTATGGAAGGTAGTCTGTTGTCGAGATTTCTGTTACTCTAATGGATCGTAGCCTTGTCATTATGGAAGGTAGTCTGTTGTTGATATTTTTGTTAGTCCAATGGATGGTAGCTTTGTCATTATGGAACGTAGTCTGTTGACGATATTTTTGATACCCCATTGGATTAAAGCCTTGTCATTATGGAAGGTAGCTTGTTAACGATATCTTTTTTACTCCAATGGATGGTAGCCTTGTCTTTATGGAAGGTAGTCTATTGTCGAGATTTTTGTTATTCCAATGGATGGTAACCTTGTCATTATGGAAAGTAATCTGTTGTCGATATTTTTGTTACTCTAATGGATGATAGCATTGTCATTATGGAAGGTAGTCTGTTATCGATATTTTTGTTATTCCAATGGATGGTAGCCTTGTTATTATGGAAGGTAGTATGTTGTGGATATTTTTTTTACTCCAATGGATGGTAGCCTTGTCATTATGGAAGGTAGTCTGTTTTTTATATTTTTGTTACTCCAATGGATGGTAGCCTTGTCATTATGGAAGGTAGTTTATTGTCGAGATTTTTGTTACTCCATTGGATGGTAGCCTTGTCATTATGGAAGGTATTCTGTTGTCGATATTTTTATTATTCCATTGGATGTTAGCGTTGTCATAATGGAAGGTATTCTGTTGTCGAGATATTTGTTACTCCAATGGATGGAAGCCTTGTCAGTATGCAAGGTATCTGTTGTTCATATTTTTGTTACTCCAATGGATGGTAGCCTTGTAATTATGGAAGGTAGTCTATTGTCGAGATTATTGTTACTCCAATGGATGGTAGACTTGTCAGTATGGAAGGTATCTCTTGTTCATATTTTTGTTACTCCAATGGATGGTAGTCTTGTCATTATTGAAGGTTGTATATTGTCGATATTTTTGTTACTCTAATGGATGGTAGGGTTTCCATTATGGAATTTAGTTTGTTATCGATATTTTTGTTATTCCAATGGATGGTAACCTTGTCATTAAGGAAGTTAGTTTGTTGTCGATATTTTTGTTATTCCAATGGATGGTAACCTTGTCATTATGGAAGTTAGTGTATTGTCGATATATTTCTTACTCCAATGGATGGTAGCCTTGTCATTATGGAATGTAGTAAGTTTTTTATATTTTTGTTACTCCATTGGATGTTAGCCTTGTCATTATGGAAAGTAGTTTGTTGTCGAGATTTCTGTTACTCCAATGGATGGTAGCCTTGTCATTATGGAAGGTAGTCTGTTGTCGAGATTTTTGTTATTCCAATGGATGGTAACCTTGTCATTATGAAAGGTAGTCTATTGTCGATATTTTTGTTACTCTAATGGATGTTAACGTTGTCATTATAGAAGGTAGTTTGTTATCAATATTTTTTTTACTTTAATGGATGATAGCGTTGTCAATATGGAAGGTAGTTTGTTATCGATATTTTTGTTATTCCAATGGATGGTAACCTTGTCATTATGGAAGTTAGTCTGTTGTCGATATTTTTGTTACTCCACTGGATGGTAGCCTTGTTATTATGGAAGGTAGTATGTTATGGAGATTTTTGTTACTCCATTGGATGGTAGCCTTGTCATTATGGAAGGTAGTTTGTTGTTTATATTTTTGTTACTCCAATGGATGGTAGCCTTGTCATTATGGAAGGTAGTTTGTTGTCGAGTTTTTTTTATTCCATTGGATGGTAGCCTTGTCATTATGGAAGGTAGTCTGTTTTTCATATTTTTGTCACTCCAATCGAAAGTAGCCTTGTCATTATGGAAGGTAGTCTGTTGTCGAGAATTTTGTTATTCCATTGGATGGTAGCCTTGTCATTATGTAAGGTAAGTTGTTGTTGATATCTTTTTTACCCCAATGGATGGTAGCCTTGTCATTATAGAAGGTAGTCTATTGTCGAGATTTCTGTTACTCCAATGGATCGTAGCCTTGTATTATGGAAGGTAGTCTGTTGTTGATATTTTTGTTAGTCCAATGGATGGTAGCTTTGTCATTATGGAACGTAGTCTGTTGTCGATATTTTTGATACCCCATTGGATGGAAGCCTTATCATTATGGAAGGTAGCTTGTTAATGATATCTTTTTTACTCCAATGAATGGTAGCCTTGTCATTATGGAAGGCAGTCTGTTGTCGAGATTTTTGTTATTCCAATGGATGGTAACCTTGTTGTGATCGGTGGATCTGGAACTGACTGTTTAACGCTGGTTCGCGAAATGTCGCTGTAAGCAAGAGTCGCCACCGTCTTTTATTTTCTCCAAATGGAAAGGACAAAAGCACAGAAAAATTCCTTATAGAGATTGCTCTCGGTTCGGGAGGTAGATTATAGAAAAGGAAGGTATTAGCACCCTTTCTATCCATGGTTATCCATGGGCTCTTAGATACTTGCTCATTGTGTTTTCAAAATGGTTTGTTTGCTTTTCAACTGTGGGTTTTTAAAAAGTTTCTTTGAAAATTCCAGTTCGACTCTTGTATCGGTCCTCAAGAGTGTTTGAAAAATTGCTTTCGAAAGCTTTTGAAAATGTGTTGGTGTGAAAAGTATTTTTGAATTTGTTTTTGAAATTAGAGCAAGTATCTAGAGTCGTCTACCTACCCTAAGGAATTCGTCTGTGTAGATGTCCTTTAAAGTAGTGCCATCGCACCATTGAGAGGTAGGTAGCACCACCGTTGGAGGTGTTCGGGTCAATTCGAGGTTCGGGACATGGTGATCACCGGAGCAATGGGAAGACACCTTAGAAGCTACCCTCATGCCAGGTTCTCGGATCATGAGGACTTACTAAGACATCCTCTACTCGACGATCACCTTTCGAGGCAAGGCAACAGTGAGGCGTACCCTAGGGGTGGTGTGTGATTTGTGTGTCGTTTTCATTTATTTTTGTCTTTTGTCAAAGTGATCTATGCATTTGTTTTTATTTTATCATTCATTCTTGCATGTCATTATTTAACAGTTAAAAAGTGCGAAAGAGGTAAAGTTCTAAACTATTACAAAAGGCGCGGGTCCACATCGCCAAAATTTCCAGGACCCGATTTGACAGAAAAATAAAGAATTAAAGTGCGAAAAATATATTACACGGCTTTGGGAGAGGTACATAAATATTAAAAGAAAAAGAAATAAATATGCGAATTGAATTAAAACTGGAAACGAGGGCGTTGGACCCTTTTTAATGAAATTAAATTAAATTGTTAAATTAATTAAATTAAAAAGAAAAAGGAATTATTTTTTGAGATTTTTTTGCATTTATGGTTTGAATGAGAAAGATTAATTGAAATTAAAATGTTAACCCTAATTCTAATTGTTTTTTAGTTTATTAAGAAAGTATTAAAGTTAAACCTAAATTAACCTAATTATTTACATGCCATTTAATTACAAAAATAATATTTAATAATTAATTATTGTGAAAAGGAAAGAAAAAGGATAAAAATTGATACAAACCCTAATTCTACAAATTTTAGGTTTTTATTGAAAAAATATCAAGATGAATCCTAGATTTAAAAACTAAAATCATTTAATGAATTTTTTACAAAAATATTAGTTAAATAAAAATATTTATTTTTTGTCTTTTTCTGATTTTATATTGTTTTTATGTTTTTTATGAAAAATAATTAAATTAAAGAATTAAATTAAAAAAAGAAATAATTGAATCAAAATAAAAAATAAAATAAAATAGAAAAGATGTTGCAAGCCTAGGGGGGTCTGTCCCCAATTGAGAGGTGTATTATAGCAATTCCGGCCCAAGGTTTTAAGGCCCTTTTTGACTTCCCTTTCCAGCGTGTGAAGGTGTTGACTCATGTCCACTATGTTCCTCAAACTGTGGCCCTCTGATTGATCTTGGCATATGCGTGGCAAGCTGGATGATGAGTTGCACGGTAGACTCCCTGTATTGAAACTGCATAGGATGATAATTAAAGGAAAAATATAAGGAAAGGTGGGGGGGGGACCTGGGATCGAACCCAGGTCCTACAGATTACCACTACCAAGCCTTGCCACTAAAGCACTCTACACGCGTTGTATAATGAATAACAATCAATTAATATAAAATAAAACAAAGCGTTGGTGTCTTTTTCGCGCGAAATTTTGAATGAACCAATCGTTGCCTTCCACTTCATCATCTTCTTCGTGGTTTGTATTTTCCCTGAAACAAAAGATGGTTAGCGGGGGTTTTGAACCCCCCCCCCCCAAAACATGCCATATCCAATAATAGCGAATAGGCCATATGGGTTTATAAATTAGGCGCGAGGGTTGATTCTGAACCGTCCAAGCACGCTGAGTTTGGTCATGGCATTATGGTGTTCTAATTTTACCATATTCAAAAACCCCTAATTCGAAAGCTGAAGAACCCTAATATCCTTCAATGGTGAAATCGCGTATGGGTGATAAAAATGCAATCAAACAACTGGGTTAGCTTCAGAATCAATCAAGAAACATAATTCAAACATTAAAAAGTATTGAAAACGCATGAATAATGATGCAAGCATATGAAAAATTTTCTGTACAGGGTGCGATCGTTCTCACTGTTCTTGGTGTTAAAGCTTATGGTTTTGATTCCAATTCCTTCCTTGAAGTCTCATCAAGCCAATGGAATAGTTGTTTGGTCTTGAAAAACCCTAAAACCTAGTTTTCAGTTTTCAATTTTTAGGCAAAAAAACTCAAGTGTGGTTTTCTGTGTATGGCGCAGCTGGGAGATCCTTACCACTAGGGTTTTGATTAGGCTTATGTATGGATGGATTAGGGTTGAAAAAGAGGTCCAAAGGATCAAGGAATTGATGAGAGGATATTGATTTTCAAGGCAAAATATTTTCCAATCTTTTCATGCATATTTGCTACCAAATCATGACAAATCATATTGATTCTTTCCAAATCTAGCCATGCACGAAATATTGAGTATATATCATGCATAAAAAGATTTAAAACCTAGGTTTAGTATTTTTCATGTATTTTAATTAATTAAATGAATTATTAATGATTAAAAATCCAAATAAATAAATAAAAATGATAAAAAACTTCCCTTTGGGGCACATGGTCGTGCACATGCCTTGGATGATGAATTGTGGAAGAAAAAGAGGCCCATTAGCATTTTTAGGTCATTTGAATCAATGTTGACGTTTCAAAATATCCAAAAATTTCCCAACTTCCACAAGGCATAACTTGCTCAATTTTTAAGCTTTGCTCATGTTCTTGGACATTTTGGAAAGTTCTTTGAGTCCTCTAAGAAATGCCTTTGGTCCCATGTCATTTTGAGTTACCAATCTCAAGTTATGGCCTTTGACTTAAAGTCCCTTTTTGTTGACTTTTGAAAATGACCTATAATGTTGAAATTGATAACTTTTTGTGAGAGAATTTCTTGGACTTGAAGTATGAAGAGGAGTTGTAGGAAATGTCTTTCTCTTCAAAATGAGATTTGGATAGAATTTTTATGATAATCCATGTGAAAGTTATGCCTTGGTCAAGTTACAGTTGACTTTTTCAGCTGTCCAAATATGGAAACTTTTGCATCTTGATGATTTTTGAGCCAAGCTTTGAGAATCATGATCAAGCATTGATCAAATGATGTTTGTGGCTTCAAAATGAGATGTTGACCAAAAATGTGAACTTTTGACTGTCAAATGACCATTTTGCCCCTATAGTTGACTGTAGTGCAATTAGGGTTTTTGACTGTGCAATTTTGTGCTGTAAGTCTTGAAACTTGGCATGAGGATTCTTGACCATGTTTGTAGGCATGTGGGACTTGATTGGACCCTTGGAAACTTCATTTACTTTGTCAGAACCAAAACCCTAATTTTGACTGTCAGAAGGCCCTTACACTGTGCAACCCTTGGGGAATTTTGAAGCATGACTTGGCAATTTCTTGAAGAACATGGGAGGGAAAATTTTGGGGTACAACAGTTGCCCCTGTTCAATCTTCTTAGACCTGAGGATGCAGATTGGTTGACATGCCTTTCGTAATCCGAAGGTGGAAGATGATTGAACACTAGAGTGCCCAGAAATTTGCGCTCACATAGTAGTATGATGGTGGGAATGGGCTTATAGATGCCATTTAGAGATTGATGGATAGGATGATGGGCTTATAGATGCCATGCTAAGAGATGGTCGATAGGTGGATGGGCTTATAGATGCCATCTGGACGTTGATCGCATAAGAGATTCCTTAGCGAGAACCTGTGTACCTGCAAAAAGAAAGATGAGTATTTGACATGTTGCAGGAGCTGGTCTTCAGATGCTTTGTATAGATGTGTTCTGACTGGTTACAGGAGCTGGATCTGGAGCTTCAACCGGTGATGAATGAACCAGGGATGGTTACTACCTCAACAGGAATGGTGAGAGAACCTTGGATGATTACAACCTCAACAGCAATCATTGAGAGAATCTTGGATAACTTCAACCTCCACAGCAATCGTTGAGCGAATCTTGGGATGATTACTACCTCCGCAGTATCGGGGAGAGAACCATAGGCGACTATAACCTCAATAGCAATCATTGAGAGAATCTTGGATAACTTCAACTTCAACAGCAATCGTTAAGCGAATCTTGGGATGATTACTACCTCCGCAGTATCGGGGAGAGAACCACAGGCGACTACAACCTCAACAGCAATCATTGAGAGAATCTTGGATAACTTCAACTTCAACAGCAATCGTTGAGCGAATCTTGGGATGATTACTACCTCTGCAGTATCGGGGAGAGAATCACAGGCGACTACAACCTCAACAGCAATCATTGAGAGAATCTTGGATAACTTCAACTTCAACAGCAATCGTTGAGCGAATCTTGGGATGATTACTACCTCCGCAGTATCGGGGAGAGAACCACAGGCGACTACAACCTCAACAGCAATCATTGAGAGAATCTTGGATATCTTCTACTGAGTCTTTATCAAAAAAATCTATTTGGGGTCGATTTAACTGGACTAGAGAAGGCCTTGGACTGGGTAAGAAACAGAGAATCTTAGGGTCGATTAACTGAACCGGTCTAGGTCTTGAAATGTCTTCAACTGGGTAAGAAACAGGGAGATCTTAGGGTCGATCTGACTGAACCAGAGAAGGCCTGTGACTAGATAAGAAACAGAGAAATCTTTGGAGTCGATTTAACTGAACCAGACTAGGTCTTGAAGTATAGTTGAAAATTTAACTGGATCTTTCCTGAAAGGTAAAGGTCAGTCATATGCAATGCATGATATGGATCAGGCAATGATGTTCTCAACATAAGTGAGATTTGTAAGATATGATGCATATATGCATGCTACAATGATGTATGTGATGTTTAGGAATGTATGTTTTTCGTCTAGGAAAGTAAATCCTTGACGGGTGCCGGGAAGTCACTCCTGGGCTGATGTTGGAGAATAGATTTTGCTTCCGCTGGGGATGATAGTTGCAAGAATACCGGTAGGAGAAGATAACTCCGTTGGGGAATAAACTTGGCGAATAGAATTACTCTGCGGGAGAAAAGTACTCTGACGATCTTGCTGGGAAGCAATACTCTGTGGGGAGAGAGGTACTTTGTTGAGCTGTTTGATAATAACTTGCTGGGGATACCCTTGTTGTATTGGAAGTGTTGATAGACTTCGCTGGGGATAAGAAGACTTCGTCGAGGACGCTCTTTCCGTGGCTTTTGGCTGAGGATAACCCTGTTATATCCTGGTAAGGAAATAACTCTTTGAATAAAGCCGAGAGATGCGTTCGCGCTTTGCGAGAATAAGCTTCCAGAATCTACTGGGGATAAGCTTACTGCTTGGGGAGATGGGTCCCAACTTTCCTGGGGAAGATGGATTGGACTCTCTTGGGGAAGTTTTGAACTGTATCGGGAAATGACTCCGTTGAATGTTTGATATACCGCCGGGGAGAAATCTTTAGACCAAGACTGCCGGGGATGCTTGTTAAGAATGACTGTATGCTGCTGGGGAATGTTGAGATCTGCTGGAGGGTACCCAACTTCCTTAAGGTTGATTGATATAGCTTGGCTTGGGGCAAGTATACTGCTTGTTGGCTCACTCTCTGGGGAATTGGGACGTACTGGTTATGTTCTTCAGCTGAACCTACCTTGGTACCTTGGAGGACAGAACAATTAGATTGTTTAGACAACTCTTTATTGCCCCTATTTCTAATGTTACCTGTAATTAACCCTTTGTTTCGTATGCAATTATTCATGAGTTAGCAAATTATTGTAAATGCATATATCACAAATTGAACCTTGGACGTTCTTCGCAAAACAAAACAGAAAGGAAAAACAATTGGCAATTTTAACTAAAAAGTGTATTTTTATTGATTTTGAATTTTCCTGTGAATAGGCGTTTTTTATGTACAAGAGGCTGACGTCCTAGTAAGAGAACGCCGCCGAACAAAAGAGTTTATACAAATTTTGTACAAGAGAAAATAAAACAGCTGTGTGAAATGAATGATCCCACTGGGTTTCAACTCTGCAACTTCCTTTATAACTCCGAGCGTCTCATCACTTGATGACCTTGGTTGAAGATGAAGCTGACTGATCGATGCCGTCTGAACTTGATATAGATATCGGATTCTGGATGCAAAGTGATCAATGAGACATAGTATTACGCTTTATCCCTAATTTTTGCCTGGACCGCCCTTTTGGGTTTTCAGTCCACCGGGATACCCATTTTTGCCCAAGCCGCCTTTTCAGGTTTTCGACTTGCCGGGTGTATACATTTTTTTTATTTCATCCCTTCATTTTGCCCGAACCCTTTTGGTTCGCCGGGACGCCCTAATTTTTGCCTAGGCATGTCAGCCTAGCGGGTCTTTTTTATGCGTAATATCTTTTTACTATGTCTGCATTGGCGGGGTGAGGAAGGTCGTCACCATCCATATTGGTTAGAATCATGGCTCCTCCTGAGAACACATGTTTAACCACAAATTGCCCTTCATACGTAGGGGTCCATTTGCCCCTTGGATCACTCTGAGGAAGGATGATTCGCTTGATTACCAGATCCCCAACTTGATATTCCAGTGGTCTGACCTTTTTGTTAAATGCCCTGATCATCCGTTTTTGGTACGTCTGACCATGACAGATAGCAGCAAGTCTCTTTTCATCAATGAGGTTTAGCTGATCAAGTCGTGTCTGGATCCAATCATCTTCGTTCAGATTTGCATCCTTCATTATCCGGAGAGAGGGTATCTACACTTCGATCGGTAAGACTGCCTCCATACCATAAACCAAGGAGAAAGGAGTTGCCCCGGTTGACGTCCTAGCTGAGGTACAGTACCCATGTAGAGCGAACGGTAACATCTCGTGCCAATCTTTGTAGGTCCCTGTCATTTTCTGCACGATTTTCTTGATATTTTTATTTGCTGCTTCTACAGCCCCATTCATCTTCGGTCTGTAAGGAGAAGAATTATGGTGCTGTATCTTGAACTGCTCGCAGAGCTCAGTGATCATCTTGTTATTCAGATTGGTACCGTTGTCTGTAATAATTCTCTCAGGGACGCCGTATCGACAGATCAGGTTGTGCCGAATGAACCGTGCCACAACAGTCTTGGTTACCGTAGCATAGGATGTTGCTTCAACCCACTTCGTGAAATAATCAATTGCTACCAGGATGAAGCGATGTCCATTAGATGCCGTAGGTTTTATCTCACCGATCATGTCTATGCCCCACATTGCAAACGGCCAAGGCGCAGTCAGAACATTCAAAGGAACTGGAGGAATATGCACCTTGTCTGCATATATCTGGCATTTATGGCATGTCCGAGAATATTGGTAGCAGTCAGCTTCCATTGTGGACCAGTAATACCCTGCCCGAAGGATTTTCTTCGCCATAGTGTGTCCACTAGAATGTGTACCAAAGGTCCCTTCATGTAGCTCTTCCATGATCCTTTCTGCTTCAGTCTTATCCACACAACGCAGTAAGGTCGAATCATGGTTTCGCTTGTACAAGATGCCGTTGCTAAGGAAGAACTTCGCTGCGAACCTTATCAGAAACTTTTTATCATTGACAGATGCACCTTCAGGGTATTCCTGGGCTTCCAAATATCTCTTCACCTCATGGTACCAAGGCTTCTCAGTCACCAACTCAGTCTCGAGATCACAACAGTATGCCGGTTCGTCCAGTTTCCAGATGATGATCCGGGGAGCCTCATTATCCCATTTGACCTTGAACATAGAAGACATTGTAGCTAACGCGTCCGCCAACTGATTCTCTTCTCTTGGAAAGTGTTCAAAGGTTATCTTCGTGAAGTGGGGGATCAATGTCAACACACATTCTCTGTAAGGAATAAGATTCAGATGTTTCGTATCCCACTCTCCTTTGATCTGATTGATCACGAGAGCGGAATCTCCGAAGACACTCAGAAACTTGATCCTTAAATCGATCGCAGCTTGAAGACCCATGATGCACGCCTCATACTCTGCCATGATATTGGTGCAGTTGAAACATAGTCGGGCAGTGAGTGGAGTATGAGTGCCTTGAGGTGATATGATTATGGCGCCAATACCGTTTCCCAAAGCATTGGAGGCTCCATCAAAGTGCATAGACCATCGGGATCCTTCCTCAGGTCCTTCATCCGGTCCAGGTACTTCGCAATCAGTCACAATCATGATGCTCTCGTCTGGAAACTCGAAGTTCATTGAATGATAGTCGTCTACTGCCTGATGTGCCAAGTGGTCTGCCAATACACTTCCCTTGATGGCTTTATGGGTAGTGTACTGAATGTCGTATTCTGTCAAGATCATTTGCCATCTTGCGATTCTTCCAGACAGAGCAGGCTTTTCGAATATGTACTTTATAGGATCCATCTTTGAGATCAACAAGGTAGTGTGAGTCAGCATATACTGTCTCAGCCGGCGAGCAGCCCATACCAAAGCGCAGCAAGTTTTCTCGAGCAGTGAGTATCGGGTCTCACAGTCGGAAAACTTTTTGCTAAGGTAATAAATGGCGTGCTCTTTTCGGCCAGACTCGTCATGCTGCCCCAGCACACACCCCATTGAGTTATCAAGTACTGCAGGTATAGTATCAGAGGTCTCCCTTCAACCGGTGGCATAAGGATGGGTGGTTCTTGGAGATACTCTTTGATTCTGTCAAAAGCAGCCTGACATTCATCATTCCAGCGTACTACCTGATCTTTCTTCAGCAGCTTGAAGATTGGCTCACAGGTAGCAGTCAGGTGTGAGATGAAGCGAGCAATGTAATTCAGGCGTCCTAAGAAGCCTCTGACTTCCTTCTCTGTCCTAGGAACTGGCATCTCCTGAATGGCTTTAACCTTAGCAGGGTCCACTTGAATACCCTTATCACTTACAACGAAGCCTAGCAGCTTCCCAGATCTTACCCCGAAGGTGCACTTGTTCGGGTTCAACCTCAGTTTGTAAAACTTCAGACGGTCAAACAATTTCTGCAGATGATCTAGGTGCTCTTCCTCAGTTTGGGACCTTGCGATCATGTCGTCAAGATACACTTATATCTCATGATGGATCATGTCATGAAATAAAGAAACCATGGCACGTTGGTAGGTTGCCCCAGCGTTCTTTAGTCCGAAAGGCATGACCTTGTAGCAGAAAGTGCCCCACTGAGTAACAAAGGTAGTCTTTTCCATGTCTTCGGGTGCCATCTTGATCTGATTGTAACCTGAAAAACCATCCATGAAAGAGAACACCTTATGCTGAGCTGTATTGTCAACAAGGACATCAATGTGAGGTAGGGGGAAGTCATCTTTGGGGCTGGCCCTGTTCAGATCCCTGTAATCGACACACATTCTGACCTTACCTCCTTCTTTGGTACCGGCACCACATTAGCAATCCACTGAGGGTAAGAAGTCACTGCAAGGAACCCAGCATCAAACTGTTTCATAACCTCGGCTTTGATCTTCTCCGACATCTCTGGACGCATACGGCGGACCTTTTGCTTAACTGGAGGACAGTCTTCCTTAGTAGGAAAATGATGGACCACAACATCGGTATCCAACCCGGGCATGTCTTCATAGGACCAGGCAAAGATCTCCATATAATCATGTAGCATCTTAGTCAAACGTTGCTTAACGCTGAGCTCTAGGTTGGCACCAATCTTTACCTCTTTCTTGTCTGCCTCAGTACCCAAGTTTACTGTTTCCACTGGCTCTTCATGTGGTTGAATTTCCCTCTCTTTCTAAAGTAACAGTCTTGCAAGCTCGCCAGGCACTTCGCAATCATCTTCACCTTCGTCCTCGGCTAAGTTGATCGGATTTTCGAAGTCATAACTGGCAGTAGCAGAGTCGTTACCAGTGAGATCCAGAGTGGATTGAAACCTGTATGAGTGAGTGTGTGTAAATACAGCTGTTTTGAAATATGTATAAAGGAAGTAAAGACATAAAAGGAGCATAAGATTTGAAATGCGAGAAAACGTCCAAGATTTTCATTTATGATATATGAAATGACAATTTATATGCCCTCACAAATGAAGCCACGGTGCCCCGGGTAAGACACCGGGCCATAAAGTTCTAATTGTTTATTACAAATAACAAAACAACGAAGTTTATTACTGCGTAACAAAAGTAACAAGGGTATGGTCTTTGGCAATCCAATTGGTCAATCCGCCTTCAGTCGTCGGGTAGATCCAGCTATTGAATTTTGCTTCATCCACTTCATTATCTTCCCCAACAGCATTCACTCCCGGATTTGTAATGAGCACAGGAGGTCTTCTGGTCTTTGCCTTCCGCATAGCTTTCTGTCCCTCTGCAGTAAAACCCAATCCAAATTTCTCAGTTTTCTGTGTAAAGTCGGGAAGCCTGCCCCAGTTAGCACATTCACCTTTCTGAACCACAGCCCGGGCATCCTTCAGGGAAGCCATCTTCAAAGGGACATCCTCTTCGACTGCTGTTTCTGCTGCTGCTGAAATTGGAAGTACCTCTTCGAAATGCTGAAAGGGGGTTTCAATAAACTCCCCGTCCATCTCAATATACCTGAAGGAATTCAAATGGCTCACCATATACTCCTCCTCCCCTTGTAAAGTGACGATCTTCCCTCTGACAGGGTATTTCAGCTTCTGGTGCAAGGTAGAGGTCACTGCCCCAGCTTTGTGGATCCAAGGTCGACCCAGTAGACAAGAATACGATGGACGGATATCCATCACATAAAAAGTAGAGTCAAACACCTGAGAACCTACACGAATAGGGATGTCAACCTCTCCATGAACCATCCTCTTGGAACCGTCAAAGGCTCTGACAATAATATTGCTGGGTTTCAGTTCCAGGCCTTCACAATCCAGACAGTCTAAGGCCTTCTTAGGTAGCACATTCAAGGAAGAACCAGTGTCCACCAATACATGCGCCAGAGTAGTGCCCCTGCATTCAATAGAGACATGCAGGGCGTCATTGTGGTCTCTTCCCTTTGCAGTCAGGTCAGCATCTGAGAAACCCAAACCGTTGTCCGCTATCATATTTGCTACGCAATCAGTGAACTGAACTGCAGATGTTTCCTGTGGCACATGGGCCGTCTTGAGAAATGAGATTAAGGCCTTAGCATGGGCCTCTGAACACAGTAGCAAGGAGAGCATGGAGATTTTGGAGGGCGTATGCCCCAGCTGTTCCACAACATTGAAGTCACTCTTCTTTATTATTTTCAGGATTTCCTCCATCTCTTGTTGGGAGGCCTCAGCATTTATAGGTATCGGTGCCTCCATCCGGGCAGGCTCATCTTCAATCCCTTTGCCCCGAGCATTAGATGACTCGGCAGCAGGGGAAACAACTTGATCAGCAACAGGAACAAGTACACTTGTAGGTGTTATAAGGAGGGGTCTTCGAGTAGCGGGTGGTGCAATGTCAGGCAAGAAGAGCCTGCCACTGCGGGTAACCTTGGATGGACCAGTGATATCGCAGATACTGGCGCCAGTGTTGAACTCTTGTTTGATTCCATTCACATATACGTCTGCCCCATAGTGCCAGGGGACAGCTTTATCAGATTCGTAGGGGAGAGGCCCCGGAACAGTAATAACAACAGGTGCAACAGTCATGATTTGGACAGGCTTCTTCGGGAGAGCCTTGATTGGATTATTGAAGATGGTAACCACAAAAACTTCCTCTATCGGAACCAACTGAACAGAAGACTTCTTGAACAGAATCTCCTTACTGTCCATCAGGCTTTGGATGCCCAACTTCAGCAAGGGACAACCAGATAGGGAAACAACACAGAACATGCAACCCTCACTGCAACCCGGAAATAAACCGGCCAGCAGTAGGTTCCTCTTGACAGTCTTCAAAGGAGTAGCTAGATCACTCACAGAAACAGCATAAACGTCTTCCTCAACCGCATTTACTCCATGCTGAGGCATAGGAGAAATAACCACATTTGGCCTCTCAGGCGCTTCAAACTGTATCTCTTTCGCGTCAATAAGGTCTTGCACCTTATTCCTTAATGCCCAACAGTCATCAGTGGAATGCCCCGGGCTATCGGAGTGATAAGCACAGCGAGCGTTTGGGTTGTATTTAGGGGAAGCAGTGTTTAAAACCTTTGGCGCCTCTCTGACAGTCACTAGATTGGGAGATAGTAACTGCGGCAAGATTTAGGATAGGGTCATGCTCAAACGGGTGAATTCTCTCCGGGGTCTTTCAGCCCTTTGAGGATTGGTTGGCCGAGGAGCGGCAGTAGGCTTAGCAATCATTATCGCACTGACATATTGGCGGCGCTCAGATTTCTCTTGTCTCCTAGACCCGTATACAGCACTAGCCTCCTTCTTGAAGGGTTTCTTCTCTGAACTTGTAGATGCACCCTTCAGAATCTTACCAGACTTCAACCCAGCCTCAATTCTCTCTCCAGTCAGAATAAGATCGGTAAACCCTGCAGATGAGTTACCGATAAGATGGTTGAAAAATGGCCTGGATAGGGTCCCCAGGAACATGTCTACCAACTCCCGATCAGTCAACGGAGGCTGCACCCTGCCAGCCAGATCCCTCCACTTCTGAGCGTACTCTTTAAAACCTTCGCTTGAACCTAACGACATACCCTGGAGTTAGGTACGTGTAGGGGCAAGGTCGGCATTATACTGATACTGCTTATAGAAAGCAGTAGCCAACTCCTCCCAGTTACGAACCTTGGTCCCATCCAGCTGATAGAACCATTCGAGATGAGTCCCTAAAAGACTCTCCTGGAAGAAGTGGATCCACAAATTCTTATCCACTGAGTACGGTTGAATCTTCCGAACATAGGACCTGAGATGTAGCTTGGGACAAGATGCCCCATCATATTTGGTGAAGGATGGCGCTTTGAACTTACGAGGAATAATCACACCAGTAGACAAACCCAGATCTCCGAAATCCAGTCCAGGCACTTGCTGTATCTCCATAGCATTCAGCCTGTCCTCCAACTGCTTATATTTGTCTTCTGCAGGAGGATACTGTTCCTCATCAAAATTAGTCTCGTTGTCGGAGACTACCGGACTAGGACCTTTTTCCCCTTGAGGGGTACCCTTGCCAATGGAAGAACCAGCCTCTTCATTCTGCAGAGTGTTGCCAAACCTTCGGCCCGTGTTGAACAGAACAGTTCTTCTCTTCTTCTTCTTTTCCTTCTTCAGGAGCAGAGCCTTCAGCTCTTCTTGGCCCTGAGCCAAACCCCTGATTAATTCCTGAAATTGGGCATTTTGCGCCTGAAGAGCCTTGATAGACATCTCAGTTGATGATGAGTCGGGGTTCATGATGCTGAAATAAACAGCGAAGAACGGTAAGCAACCTGAAAAGAAGAAAACCTGTTATGCACATGATGAATGGAATGTGTATGATTTATGTTTTCAAAGACAATCGGGAATCAACTTTGTAAACAAAAAGGAACACACTTCATTAGATTCAACTTTGAAACTTAAATTGTTCAACAGGTTGCCCTTAGGCGTTACATGAAAGGAAATACTGAAAAGGGAAGTAAAACTGTAAAAGAACACCCAGAGTTCCTTATTGATCCCATGGTCTCCTCTTCTCAGTACGGATGTAGTCATTCAGAGCTCGCTCATTTTCCAACTGCTTCATCAGCTTTTGTATCTTCAATTCATGCTCGTTGAACTTTTCTCGGTAAGAATCCAGTTCTTCTCGCAGTTGCGACCAAGACCTCTTTAATGTCTCATAATCAGTAGGTATCTGAGGAGGAAGGACAGTTGGAGGAACACCATCTTTGTCAGGACACTCAAGAATGATGGGTCTGACAGCTTCGTACGGCATACCTAACTTCTGAGCACGGATGCGAACCCATTTGTAGTAGGCTTCCATAGGTAAAGAAGTCTTTGGCCCTAACTCTTGTGGGTCAGCTTTATGAACTTTGTCCCAAGCCTTGATGAACCTACGACGCAGCTCGTCACTATCCACTTGAAACTCGAAACTGATGTGAGGCACCAACATTTCATGAGGCCCTGCTCTTCTGTCTCTTCCAAACTGACGGAGCGCTAGACATGGATTGTAAGAGATTCCTCCTTGGGTACCAATCAGAGGAACATTAGGGTATTCCCCGCATCGATCAATAATAGCTATCTCATCCAAACCTCTGCAAGTCCAAATGATGTCTTTATCAGTGAGAGACATTAACCTATGAGCCCAACCTCTTCCTTCTTGGTTCTTCAGCACGAACTTAGGGAGGTGCAAAATAAACCACCTCACCAACAAAGGGATACAACACCATAGGGTTCCTCGTCTTCGGGTAGTACGAGCATGAAGTTGTTGCAAGATGTCACCCAAGAGAGTGGGCACGGGATTCTGAGACATAAAGATCCTTATGGCAGTGACATTGATGAAGTTGTCAGGATTAGGAAACAAGACTAGCCCATAGATTAAGAGAGCCAAGATGTCTTCATATGCCCTAAAGTCCAGATCGTTCCAGAAGCTGTTAGCTTTAGCAATCAGAAACTTGGCCAAGAAACCCTTAACTCCGCTTCTAGTCACCCAGTTGTCCATTACCTCTTGATGTGTCAAGGGAAGAGCTGCAACAACATCCTCAAGCCTGAGGGTCTTTTCCAAACCAGTGAAGGGAGTCTGATCCAAGATAGGGATACCCAGCAAATCCGAGAACTCTTCCAGGGTAGGGACCAGCTGGAAGTCTTGAAAGGTGAAGCACTGGTACAGAGGGTCGTAGAACTGGGTCAGAACACTCATCAACTGTTGATCCCGCTTTGCAGTGACTAAATTGAGAAGAGAACCATGCCTCTGAATGAAGGAAGTGGTATTTGGAATTCTGCTAACCAACTCTTCAAGCAACTCAGGTGAATGAACAAAGTTGAACCGGGTAGTATTCCTTCACACAGGCATCATGATGTCCTACAAAACAGAGCAAAGGTGAAACCCTCTTGTCTTTGAAATGGTCAGTCCTTATGCAGGATGCATGCAATGCTCATGATGTTATGATGTTATGATAAAGCACACCACAAATAGATACAAAGGCAAACATGGTAAGGCACACAAGTCACACAAGGCAAGCCCCTAAAGTTTAGGCCAGCATGAGGTCTAGGTACTACCCTCTTTCAGTTTGTTGGTTCATACCTGTCCTATCAAAGTAACCGGGTTCTTAGAGGATCCCAATATCATTGACTACCCTCAATCGATCATAACTCCAGCATCGCAATCTTTTCTTGCAGCCAGAACCATCACGAGAGTTTAGCCTCAATGGGCGTAGCATACTGCTATTGTTCTAATGGCCAAGTTGTGTCATTTAAGGTTCTAAGGTTATTGGTGCTTAATGACTCCTCAGAAGACCCATATTCTCCTCGTTGCAACACAAGGGATATCGGTACAGACCAAGGTGCCACACCAACGTAGCCACTGTTTCACTCGTGTCGGTCTACGCCGGACAGGTCCCTCACAGCTTATGCTACCTAAACAGGGTATCCCCAGATCCGGGTTAGGATCTATGTAACTCCCATGCAACCCACAAATTTAAAGCAGACAAGTCAATACAATTGAAAACACAGTTATGAACTAACCCTAAGGTACACCTCACTTTATAAAATATCCCCAGCAGAGTCGCCAGTTTTGTGATCGGTGGATCTGGAACTGACTGTTTAACGCTGGTTCGCGAAATGTCGCTGTAAGCAAGAGTCGCCACCGTCTTTTATTTTCTCCAAATGGAAAGGACAAAAGCACAGAAAAATTCCTTATAGAGATTGCTCTCGGTTCGGGAGGTAGATTATAGAAAAGGAAGGTATTAGCACCCTTTCTATCTATGGTTATCCATGGGCTCTTAGATACTTGCTCATTGTGTTTTCAAAATGGTTTGTTTTCTTTTCAACTGTGGGTTTTTAAAAAGTTTCTTTGAAAATTCCAGTTCGACTCTTGTATCGGTCCTCAAGAGTGTTTGAAAAATTGCTTTCGAAAGCTTTTGAAAATGTGTTGGTGTGAAAAGTATTTTTGAATTTGTTTTTGAAATTAGAGCAAGTATCTAAAGTCGTCTACCTACCCTAAGGAATTCGTCTGTGTAGATGTCCTTTAAAGTAGTGCGATCCCACCATTGAGAGGTAGGTAGCACCACCGTTGGAGGTGTTCGGGTCAATTCGAGGTTCGGGACATGGTGATGACCGGAGCAATGGGAAGACACCTTAGAAGCTACCCTCATGCCAGGTTCCCGGATCATGAGGACTTACTAAGACATCCTCTACTCGACGATCACCTTTCGAGGCAAGGCAACAGTGTGGCGTACCCTAGGGGTGGTGTGTGATTTGTGTGTCGTTTTCATTTATTTTTGTCTTTTGTCAAAGTGATCTATGCGTTTGTTTTTATTTTATCATTCATTCTTGCATGTCATTATTTAACAGTTAAAAAGTGCGAAAAAGGTAAAGTTCTAAACTATTACAAAAGGCGCGGGTCCACATCGCCAAAATTTCCAGGACCCGATTTGACAGAAAAATAAAGAATTAAAGTGCGAAAAATATATTACACGGCTTTGGGAGAGGTACATAAATATTAAAAGAAAAAGAAATAAATACGCGAATTGAATTAAAACTGGAAACAAGGGCGTTGGACCCTTTTTAATGAAATTAAATTAAATTGTTAAATTAATTAAATTAAAAAGAAAAAGGAATTATTTTTTGAGATTTTTTTGCATTTATGGTTTTAATGAGAAAGATTAATTGAAATTAAAATGTTAACCCTAATTCTAATTGTTTTTTAGTTTATTAAGAAAGTATTAAAGTTAAACCTAAATTAACCTAATTATTTACATGCCATTTAATTACAAAAATAATATTTAATAATTAATTATTGTGAAAAGGAAAGAAAAAGGATAAAAATTGATACAAACCCTAATTCTACAAATTTTAGGTTTTTATTGAAAAAATATCAAGATGAATCCTAGATTTAAAAACTAAAATCATTTAATGAATTTTTTACAAAAATATTAGTTAAATAAAAATATTTATTTTTTGTCTTTTTCTGATTTTATATTGTTTTTATGTTTTTTATGAAAAATAATTAAATTAAAGAATTAAATTAAAAAAAGAAATAATTGAATCAAAATAAAAAATAAAATAAAATAGAAAAGATGTTGCAAACCTAGGGGGGTCTGTCCCCAATTGAGAGGTGTATTGTAGCAATTCTGGCCCAAGGTTTTAAGGCCCTTTTTGACTTCCCTTGCCAGCGTGTGAAGGTGTTGACTCATGTCCACTATGTTCCTCAAACTGTGGCCCTCTGATTGATCTTGGCATATGCGTGGCAAGCTAGATGATGAGTTGCACGGTAGACTCCCTGTATTGAAACTGCATAGGATGATAATTAAAGGAAAAATATAAGGAAAGGGGGGGGGGGACCTGGGATCGAACCCAGGTCGTAGAGATTACCACTACCAAGCCTTGCCACTGAAGCACTCTACACGCGTTGTATAATGAATAACAATCAATTAATATAAAATAAAACAAAGCGTTGGTGTCTTTTTCGCGCGAAATTTTGAATGAACCAATCGCTGCCTTCCACTTCATCATCTTCTTCGTGGTTTGTATTTTCCCTGAAACAAAAGATGGTTAGCGGGGGTTTTGAACCCCCCCCCCCCCCCCCTCCAAAACATGCCATATCCAATAATAGCGAATAGGCCATATGGGTTTATAAATTAGGCGCGAGGGTTGATTCTGAACCGTCCAAGCACGCTGAGTTTGGTCATGGCATTATGGTGTTCTAATTTTACCATATTCAAAAACCCCTAATTCGAAAGCTGAAGAACCCTAATATCCTTCAATGGTGAAATCGCGTATGGGTGATAAAAATGCAATCGAACAACTGGGTTAGCTTCAGAATCAATCAAGAAACATAATTCAAACATTAAAAAGTATTGAAAACGCATGAATCATGATGCAAGCATATGAAAATTTTTCTGTACAGGGTGCGATCGTTCTCACTGTTCTTGGTATTAAAGCTTATGGTTTTGATTCCAATTCCTTCCTTGAAGTCTCAGCAAGCCAATGGAATAGTTGTTTGGTCTTGAAAAACCCTAAAACCTAGTTTTCAGTTTTCAATTTTTAGGAAAAAAACTCAAGTGTGGTTTTCTGTTTATGGCGCAGCTGGGAGATCCTTACCACTAGGGTTTTCATTAGGCTTATGTATGGATGGATTAGGGTTGAAAAAGAGGTCCAAAGGATCAAGGAATTGATGAGAGGATATTGATTTTCAAGGCAAAATATTTTCCAATCTTTTCATGCATATTTGCTACCAAATCATGACAAATCATATTGATTCTTTCCAAATCTAGCCATGCACGAAATATTGAGTATATATCATGCATAAAAATATTTAAAACCTAGGTTTAGTATTTTTCATGTATTTTAATTAATTAAAAGAATTATTAATGATTAAAAATCCAAATAAATAAATAAAAATGATAAAAAACTTCCCTTTGGGCCACATGGTCGTGCACATGCCTTGGATGATGAATTGTGGAAGAAAAAGAGGCCCATTAGCATTTTTAGGTCATTTGAATCAACGTTGACTTTTCAAAATATCCAAAAATTTCCCAAGTTCCACAAGGCATAACTTGCTCAATTTTTAAGCTTTGCTCATGTGCTTGGACATTTTGGAAAGGTCTTTGAGTCCTCTAACCAATGCCTTTGGTCCCATGTCATTTTGATTTACCAATCTCAAGTTATGTCCTTTGACTTAAAGTCCCTTTTTGTTGACTTTTGAAAATGACCTATAATGTTGAAATTGATAACTTTTTGTGAGAGCATTTCTTGGACTTGAAGTATGAAGAGGAGTTGTAGGAAATGTCTTTCTATTCAAAATGAGCTTTGGATGGAATTTTTCTGATAATCCATGTGAAAGTTATGCCATGGTCAAGTTACAGTTGACTTTTTCAACTGTCCAAATATGGAAACTTTTGCATCTTGATGATTTTTGAGCCAAGCTTTGAGAATCATGATCAAGCATTGATCAAATGATGTTTGTGGCTTCAAAATGAGATGTTGACCAAAAATTTGAACTTTTGACTGTCAAATGACCATTTTGCCCCTACAGTTGACTATAGTGCAATTAGGGTTTTTGACTGTGCAATTTTGTGCTGTAAGTCTTGAAACTTGGCATGAGGATGCTTGACCATGTTTGTAGGCATGTGGGACTTGATTGGACCCTTGGAAACTTCATTTACTTTGTCAGAACCAAAACCCTAATTTTGACTGTTAGGAGGCCCTTACACTGTGCAACCCTTGGGGAATTTTGAAGCATGACTTGGCAATTTCTTGAAGAATATGGGAGGGAAAATTTTGGGGTACAACACTTGTCATTATGGAAAGTAATCTGTTGTCGATATTTTTGTTACTCTAATGGATGATAGCGTTTTCATTATGGAAGGTAGTCTGTTATCGATATTTTTGTTATTCCAATGGATGGTAACCTTGTCATTATGGATGTTAGTCTATTGTCGATATCTTTGTTAATCCAATGGATGGTAGCCTTTTTATTATGGAAGGTAGTATGTTGTGGATATTTTTGTTACTCCAATGGATGGTAGCCTTGTCATTATGGAAGGTAATCTGTTTTTTATATTGTTGTTACTCCAATGGATGGTAGCCTTGTCATTATGGAAGGTAGTTTGTTGTCGAGATTTTTGTTACTCCATTGGATGGTAGCCTTGTCATTATGGAAGGTAGTCAGTTTTTTATATTTTTATTACTCCAACGGATGGTAGCCTTGTCATTATGGAAGGTAGTTTGTTATCGAGATTTTTGTTACTCCATTGGATGGTAGCCTTGTCATTATGGAAGGTAGTCTGTTGTCGAGATTTTTATTATTCCATTGGATGTTAGCCTGTCATTATGGAAGGTATTCTGTTGTCGAGATATTTGTTACTCCAATGGATGGTAGCCTTGTCAGTATGGAAGGTATCTGTTGTTCATATTTTTGTTACTCCAATGGATGATAGCCTTGTCATTATGGAAGGTAGTCTATTGCTGAGATTTTTGTTACTCCAATGGATGTTAGCCTTGTCAGTATAGAAAGTATCTGTCGTTCTTATTTTTGTTACTCCAATGGATGCTAGCCTTGTCATTATTGAAGGTTATCTATTGTCGATATTTTGGTTACTCTAATGGATGGTAGTGTTTCCATTATGGAATGTAGTTTGTTATTGATATTTTTGTTATTCCAATGGATGGTAACCTTGTCATTATGGAAGTTAGTCTGTTGTCGATATTTTTGTTATTCCAATGTATGGTAACCTTGTCATTATGGAAGTTAGTCTATTGTCGATATATTTATTACTCCAATGGATGGTAGCCTTGTCGTTATGGAATGTAGTAAGTTTTTTATATTTTTGTTACTCCAATGGATGTTAGCCTTGTCATTATGGAAGGTAGTTTGTTGTCGAGATTTTTGTTATTCCATTGGATGATAGCCTTGTAATTATGGAAGGTAGTTTGTTGTTCAGATTTTTGTTACTCCAATGGAAGGTAGCGATGTCGTTATGAAAGGTAGTCTGTTGTCGAGATTTTTGTTATTCCAATGGATGGTAACCTTGTCATTATGGAAGGTAGTCTCTTGTCGATATTTTTGTTACTCTAATGGATGGTAGCGTTGTCATTATGGAAGGTAGTTTGTTATCGATATTTTTGTTATTCCAATGGATGGTAACCTTGTAATTATGGAAGTTAGTCTGTTGTCGATATTTTTGTTACTCCAATGGATGGTAGCCTTGTCATTATGGAAGGTAGTTTTTTGTCGAGATTTTTGTTATTCATTGCATGGTTGCCTTGTCATTATGGAAGGTAGTCTGTTGTTCAGATTTTTGTTACCCAAATGGAAGGTAGCCTTGTCATTATGGAAGGTAGTCTGTTGTCGACATTTTTGTTATTCCATTGGATGGTAGCCTTGTCATTATGGAAGGTAGTCTATTGTTGATATTTTTGTTACTCCAATGGATGGTAGCCTTGTAATTATGGAAGGTAGTATGTTGTCCATATTTTTGTTACTCTAATGGATGGTAGCCTTTTCATTATGGAAGGTAGTTTATTGTCGATATCTTTGTTACTCCAATGGATGGTAGCCTTGTTATTATGGAAGGTAGTATGTTGTGGAGATTTTTATTACTCCATTTGATGGTAGCCTTGTCATTATGGAAGGTAGTCTGTTGTTTATATTTTTGTTACTCCAATGGATGGTAGCCTTGTCATTATGGAAGGTAGTTTGTTGTCGATATTTTTGTTATTCCATTGGATGGTATCCTTGTCATTATGTAAGGTAGTCTATTTTTCATATTTTTGTCACTCCAATCAAAGGTAGCCTTGTCATTATGGAAGGTAGTCTGTTGTTGAGATTTTTGTTATTCCATTGGATGGTAGCCTTGTCATTATGGAAGGTAAGTTGTTGTTGATATCTTTTTTACCCCAATGGATGGTAGCCTTGTCATTATGGAAGGTAGTTTGTTGTCGAGATTTCTGTTACTCTAATGGATCGTAGCCTTGTCATTATGGAAGGTAGTCTGTTGTTGATATTTTTGTTAGTCCAATGGATGGTAGCTTTGTCATTATGGAACGTAGTCTGTTGTCGACATTTTTGATACCCCATTGGATGGAAGCCTTGTCATTATGGAAGGTAGTCTATTGTCGAGATTTTTGTTATTACAATGTGAAATTCTGGCTGCAGATACTCAATGTCACATTTAATGTTATGACACCGTATCTGACTTTCTATAAGACAGTAAATACAAAAACAGTAAAGAACACAGTCAATTGTTTACCCAGTTCAGTGTGCAACAACACCTACTCTGGGGGCTACCAAGCCAGGGAGGAAATCCACTATAAGAGATGTTAATTCAGGAATAAACCAACCAGTTTATCTCCTTCACTTAAGACCTACCCAATGCAATTTCAAACTAAGTACAACTTAAACCTGAGTTCCTACTCACTCCCCCTCAATCACAGCAGTGATGCATAAAACAATTTGACTAATGAATTGATGAAGACACTCTTCAAAAACATACACTTGATTAAGCTTCACAGCTTTAGTCAAGAAAAATTCAAACACTCTTGCTTCAAAGCTTTGAGTGCTACACAACCCTTACAATTAAAAACCTATTCCAAGTCACTTATCACAATGATAATTGCTTGAAGTACAATAATTAAAACTTTACAGTTTACAAATGATCTTCTGACCAAAAAGGGATTCCTTGCAAAACAGCAGCTCTGTTGAATATATAGCAGCTGCATCTTCAGTTAGGGTTTCCACAAAAAGCTAGGGTTAATTCCATTTGACCTTAAGACTAGGTCATAGGACTTTATCAACCAGGTTAGGGTTGAGCTAGGTTAACCCAAAGAAAATGCAGGATGCTGTTCTGGAAAGACTGAGTCAGTTTCCTGAAAAAACTCAGAATTAACCAAACTGCAAACCTGTTAGTTCAGAACAGGATGTCTTAACATCTGTTATGACATCTGAAAAACCTGTCTACTGATTTAGGAAAATGTGATCATTTTGCAAAATGCTCAGATACACACTTATAAACATCAGTACCTGAATGACAATATTTTTCTGCAAAGGTACCTAATAAATCAGTACAAACTAAACTAGAATGTTATGACATCAGTCATGACATTCACACATGCACTTGGGTTTTACCAAAAATGCAAGCCAATAACTAAACAACTACAAACTCCCCCTTTGGCAGATTTTTGGCTAAAGACCCTAAGTAATCAGAGATAGATAGCAGCAGAAAGAAATGACTGCAGAAAAATAGAATTTCTAATTAAGCAAGTACCAAAATATTCTCCCCCTCTTTAGCCACAAATGGGCCAAAGATACATGTTCATAAAAATCATACAGTTATCCAGAAAAAAGTAATAAGAGCAGCAGCATAAAAAAACTGAACACACTTCCAAACCCCACCAGGTACCAGCACCAACTTCACCAAACAGCAATTCCACCAACCATTAAGCACTGTCATCAGACTCAGAGGATTCGGGCTTCTTCCTTTTCTTGTGAGCAATGTCAGCATTCTTCTCTTTGTCTGATGTCTCAACATCCTTAGAGACATCTGGATTTGTTTCAGCATTTGAACTTTCTTGATTCAAAGGAACAGAAATGCCAGGAACTGAGTGGTTCTCGTTCAGAATTCTTGAAACAATTTTAGCTATTGCTTGACTAACATAGGCTGACCCTTCCCTATTTGCAATTTCAGGGGGAACTGAAGAAGAAGGATGAGATGGATTACCAGAGGCAGAAGCTTGGGACTTTCCTGCATGTCTTGTTCTCAACTCTTTGACCTTGGTGGGGTTAGTTCCCACTTTTCTACGAGAAGAGATCTCCAGGACTTCAGAGTCCAGACAAGAAGAGATTGTCCTAGAATCTTGATCAGAGGAAGAGGTTGAAATAGTCGTATTGGATGATGATGGTGTTTGAGACATTTTGACAGTCTTAGAGGACCAACAACAACTGAAGAGAAAATTCTGATTGAGAGACTGGGTTTTGATGAGGAGACGAGAGGGGAAGGAAGAAAAGGAGTGTCTATTCAACTTCTTAAAAGAATTGAAGGAAATGGGAAAATATAATTTTAACCCAATCAGAACAAGCATAACTCCTTTAATCCTTGTTTTAAGCAAAATTAATTGCTACAATTCCTTATGTTGGCAAATACCCAACTTACCCCTCAAGTTTTCAAATTGATTTGCATCAAGAGCCTTGGTAAAAATGTCAGCCAGCTGTAGCTCAGTGGCAACATGTTCCAATTTGATTGTCTTCTCTTCTACAAGGTCTCTGATAAAGTGATGTCGTATGTCAATATGTTTGGTCCTACTATGCTGAATGGGATTCTTGGAAATGTTGATTGTACTCAGATTGTCACAGTACAATGTCATAACATCTTGTGTGACATTATACTCAGTAAGCATATGAACCAGGAAACCAGATTATTTCCCAAGAAGAAACATCCTCCAGAGGTGCTTTTTCTATCATCAGCACTACCAGCCCAATCAACATCACAGTAGCCAGTCAGAGCTGGTTCACAGCCATGAGAATACATCAACCCATAGTTGTAAGTTCCACTCACATACTTCAAAATTCTCTTCACTTGATTGATATGACTGACTTTGGGATCAGCTTGGTATCTTGCACAAACTCCAACTGCAAAGGCAATATCAGGTCTGCTGGCAGTTAAGTACAATAAGCTTCCTATCATGCTTCTGTACAGACTTTAATCCACCTTAACCCCACTTGAATCTTTGGAAAGCTTTAGATGAGTAGGAGCAGGAGTCCTTTTGTGACTTGCATTCTCCATACCAAACTTCTTTACAATGTTCTTAGCATACTTGCTTTGAGATAAGAAGATTGAGTCCTCCATCTGTGAGACTTGTCATTATGGAAGGTAGTCTGTTGTCGATATTTTTATTATTCCATTGGATGTTAGCATTGTCATTATGGAAGGTATTCTGTTGTCGAGATATTTGTTACTCCAATGGATGGAAGCCTTGTCAGTATGCAAGGTATCTGTTGTTCATATTTTTGTTACTCCAATGGATGGTAGCCTTGTAATTATGGAAGGTAGTCTATTGTCGAGATTATTGTTACTCCAATGGATGGTAGACTTGTAAGTATGGAAGGTATCTGTTGTTCATATTTTTGTTACTCCAATGGATGGTAGCCTTTTCATTATTGAAGGTTGTATATTGTCGATATTTTTGTTACTCTAATGGATGGTAGGGTTGCCATTATGGAATTTAGTTTGTTATCGATATTTTTGTTATTCCAATGGATGGTAACCTTGTCATTATGGAAGTTAGTCTGTTGTCGATATTTTTGTTATTCCAATGGATGGTAACCTTGTCATTATGGAAGTTAGTGTATTGTCGATATATTTGTTACTCCAATGGATGGTAGCCTTGTCATTATGGAATGTAGTAAGTTTTTTATATTTTTGTTACTCCATTGGATGTTAGCCTTGTCATTATGGAAAGTAGTTTGTTGTCGAGATTTCTGTTACTCCAATGGATGGTAGCCTTGTCATTATGGAAGGTAGTATGTTGTCGAGATTTTTGTTATTCCAATGGATGGTAACCTTGTCATTATGAAAGGTAGTCTATTGTCGATATTTTTGTTACTCTAATGGATGTTAACATTGTCATTATGGAAGGTAGTTTGTTATCAATATTTTTGTTACTTTAATGGATGATAGCGTTGTCAATATGGATGGTAGTTTGTTATCGATATTTTTGTTATTCCAATGGATGGTAACCTTGTCATTATGGAAGTTAGTGTGTTGTCGATATTTTTGTTACTCCAATGGATGGTAGCCTTGTTATTATGGAAGGTAGTTTGTTGTTCAGATTTTTGTTACTCGAATGGAAGGTAGCGCTGTCGTTATGGAAGGTAGTCTGTTGTCGATATTTTTGTTATTCCAATGGATGCTAACCTTGTCATTATGGAAGGTAGTCTCATGTCGATATTTTTGTTACTCTAATGGATGGTAGCGTTGTCATTATGGAAGGCAGTTTGTTATCAATATTTTTGTTATTCCAATGGATGGTAACCTTGTCATTATGGAAGTTAGTCTGTTGTCGATATTTTTGTTACTCCAATGGATGGTATCCTTGTCATTATGGAAGGTAGTTTTTTGTCGAGATTTTTGTTATTCCATTGCATGGTAGCCTTGTCATTATGGTAGGTAGTATCTTGTTCAGATTTTTCTTACCCCAATGGAAGGTAGCCTTGTCATTATGGAAGGTAGTCTGTTGTCGACATTTTTGTTTTTCCATTGGATGGTAGCCTTGTCATTATTGAAAGTAGTCTATTGTTGATATTTTTGTCACTCCAAGGTACCCTTGTAATTATGGAAGGTAGTCTGTTGTCCAAATTTTTGTTACTCAAACGGATGGTAGCCTTGTCATTATGGAAGGTAGTCTGTTGTCGATATCTTTGTTACTCCAATGGATGGTAGCCTTGTTATTATGGAAGGTAGTATGTTGTGGAGATTTTTGTTACTCCAATGGATGGTAGCCTTGTAATTATGGAAGGTAGTTTGTTGTTTATATTTTTGTTACTCCAATGGATGGTAGCCTTGTCATTATGGAAGGTAGTTTGTTGTCGAGATTTTTGTTATTCCATTGGATGGTAGCCTTGTCATTATGGAAGGTAGTCTGTTTTTCATATTTTTGTCACTCCAATTGAAGGTAACGTTGTCATTATGGAAGGTAGTCTGTTGTCGAGATTTTTGTTATTCCATTGGATGGTAGCCTTGTCATTATGGAAGGTAAGCTGATGTTTATATCTTTGTTACCCCAATTGATGGTAGCCTTGGAAGGTAGTCTGTTGTCGAGATTTCTGTTACTCCAATGGATCGTAGCCTTGTCATTATGGAAGGTAGTCTGTTGTTGATATTTTTGTTAGTCCAATGGATGGTATCTTTGTCATTATGGAACGTAGTATGTTGTCGATATTTTTGATACCCCATTGGATGGAAGCCTTGTCATTATGGAAGGTAGCTTGTTAACGATATCTTTTTTACTCCAATGGATGGTAACCTTGTCATTATGGAAAGTAATCTGTTGTCGATATTTTTGTTACTCTAATGGATGATAGTGTTGTCATTATAGAAGTTAGTTTGTTATCTATATTTTTGTTATTCCAATGGATGGTAACCTTGTCATTATGGATGTTAGTCTGTTGTCAATATCTTTGTTACTCCAATGGATGGTAGCCTTGTTATTATGGAACGTAGTATGTTGTGGATATTTTTGTTACTCCAATGGATGGTAGCCTTGTCATTATGGAAGGTAGTTTGTTGTCAAGATTTTTGTTACACCATTGGATGGTAGCCTTGTCATCATGTAAGGTAGTCTGTTGTCGAGATTTTTATTATTCCATTGGATGTTAGCCTTGTCATTATGGGAAGTAGTTTGTTGTCGAGATTTCTGTTACTGCAATGGATGGTAGCCTTGTCATTATGGAAGGTAGTCTGTTGTCGAGATTTTTGTTATTCCAATGGATGGTAACCTTGTCATTATGAAAGGTAGTCTATTGTCGATATTTTTGTTACTCTAATGGATAGTAACATTGTCATTATGGAAGGTAGTTTGTTATCAGTATTTTTGTTACTTTAATGGATGATAGCGTTGTCAATATGGAAGGTAGTTTGTTTTTGATATTTTTGTTATTCCAATGGATGCTAACCTTGTCATTATGAAATTTAGTCTGTTATCGATATTTTTGTTACTCCAATGGATGGTAGCCTTGTCATTATGGAAGGTAGTTTGTTGTCGATATTTTTGGTACTCCAATGGATGCTAGCCTTGTCATTATGGAAGGTAGTACGTTGTCGATATCTTTGTTACTCCAATGGATTGTAACCTTCTCATTATCGAAGGTAGTTTGTTGTCGATATTTTTGTTACTTCAATGGATGATAGCCTTGTCATTACGGAAGGTAGTCTGTTGTTGTGATTTCTGTCACTCCAATTGATGGTAGCCTTGTCACTATGGAAGGTAGTATGTTGTTCATATTTTTGTTACTCCAATGAATGGTAGCCTTGTCATTATGGAAGGTAGTCTATTGTCGAGATTTTTGTTACACCAATGAATGGTAGCATTATCATTATGGAAGGTTGTTTATTTTCGAGATTTTTGTTACTCCTATGGATGGTAGCCTTTGTCATTATGGAAGGTAGTATGTTTTCGAGATTTTTGTTACTCCAATGGATGGTAGCCTTGTCACTATGGAAGGTAGTCTATTGTCAATATTTTTGTTACTCCAATCGATGGTAGCCTTGTCATTATGGAAGGTAGTATGTCATTGTGATTTCTGTCACTCCAATGGATGGTAGCCTTGTCACTATGGAAGGTAGTCTGTTGTTCATATTTTTGTTACTCCAATGGATGGTAGCCTTGTAACTATGGAAGGTAGTCTATTGTCGAGACTTTTGTTACTTCAATGGATGGTAGACTTGTAATTATGGAAGGTTGTCTATTGTCGAGATTTTTGTTACTCTAATAGATGGTAGCCTTGTCATTATGGAAGGTAGTCTGTTTTCAAAATTTTTGTTACTCCAATGGATGGTAGCCTTGTCATTATGGAATGTAGTCTGTTGTCGAGATTTTCGTTACTCCAATGGATGGTATCATTATCATTGTGGATGGTAGTCTATTGTCGAGATTTTTGTTATTCCAATGGATGGTAGCCTTATCATTATGGAACGTAGTCCGTTGTCGATGTTTTTGTTACTCCAACGGATGGTAGCCTTGTCATTATGGAAGGTAGTATGTTGTCGAGATTTTTGTTACTTCAATGGATGGTAGCCTTGTCATTATGGAAGGTAGTTTGTTATAGAGATTTTTGTTACTCCGATGGATGCTAGCCTTGTAATTAGGGAAGGTAGTCTATCATTGTGAATTCTGTCACTCCAATGGATGGTAGCCTTGCCATTATGGAAGGTAATCTGTTGTTCAGATTGTTGTTACTCCAATGGATGGTAGCCTTGTCATTATGGAAGGTAGTCTATTGTCGAGATTTTTGTTACTCCAATGGATGGTAGACTTGTCATCATGGAAGGTTGTCTTTTGTCGAGATTTTTGTTATCTAATGGATGGTAGCCTTGTCATTATCGAAGGTAGTCTGTTTTCGAGATTTTTGTTACTCTAATGGATGGTAGCCTTGTCATTATGGAAGGTAGTTTGTTGTCGATATTTTTGGTACTCCAATGGATGCTAGCCTTGTCATTATGGAAGGTAGTACGTTGTCGATATCTTTGTTACTTCAATGGATTGTAGCCTTGTCATTATGGAAGGTAGTCTGTTGTCGAGATTTTTGTTACTTCAATGGATGCTAGCCTTGTCATTATGGAAGGTAGTCTGTCGTTGTGATTTCTGTCACTCCAATGGATGGTAGCCTTGTCACAATGGAAGGTAGTCTGTTGTTCATATTTTTGTTACTCCAATGGATGGTAGCGTTGTCATTATGGAAGGTAGTCTTTTGTCGAGATTTTTGTTACACCAATGAATGGTAGCCTTGTCTTTATGAAAGGTAGTCTATTGTCGATATTTTTGTTACTCCAATGGATGGTAGCCTTGTATTTATGGAAGGTAGTGTGTTGTCAATATTATTGGTACTCCAATGGATGGTAGACTTATCATTATGGAAGGTAGTCTGTTGTCGAGATCTTTGTTACCCAATGGATGGTAGCCTTGTCATTATGGAAGGTAGTCTATTGTAGATATTTTTGTTACTCCAATGGATTGTAGCCTTGTAATTATGGAATGTAGTCTGTTGTCGGGATTCTTGTTATTCCATTGGATGGTAGCCTTGTCATTATGGAAGGTAGTCTATTGTCGAGATTTTTGTTATTCCAATGGATGGTAACCTTGTCATTATGGAAGGTAGTCTGTTGTCGATATTTTTTTTACTCCCATGGATTGTATCCTTGTCATTATGGAAGGTAGTCTGTTGTCGAGATTTTTGTTACTCCAAGGGATGGTAGCCTTGTCTTTATGGAAGGTAGTCTTTATCAATATTTTTGTTACTCCAATGGATGGTAGCCTTGTCTTTATGGAAGGTAGTTTGTTATGGATATTTTTGTTACTCCAATGGATGGTAGCTTTGTCATTATCGAAGGTAGTCTCTTGTCGAGAAATTTTTTATTCCAATGGATTGTATCCTACTCATTATGGAAGGTAGGCTGTTGTCGATATTTTTGTTACTCCAAGGGATAGTAGCCTTGTCTTTATGAAACGTAGTCTGTTGTGGATATTTTTGTTACTCCAATGGATGGTAGCCTTGTATTTATGGAAGGTAGTGTGTTGTCAATATTTTTGTTACTCCAATGGATGGTAGCCTTATCATTATAGAAGGTAGTCTGTTGTCGAGATCTTTGTTACCCAATGGATGGTAGCCTTGTCTTTATGGAAGGTAGTCTATTGTAGATATTTTTGTTACTACAATGGATGGTAGCCTTGTAATTATGGAAGGTAGTCTGTTGTCGAGATTGTTGTTATTCCATTGGATGGTAGCCTTGTCATTATGGAAGGTAGTTTATTGTCAAGATTTTTGATATTCCAATGGATGGTAACCTTGTCATTATGGAAGGTAGTGTGTTGTCGATATTTTTTTTACTCCAATGGATTGTATCCTTGTCATTATGGAAGGTAGTCTGCTGTCGATATTTTTGTTACTCCAAGGGATGGTAGCCTTGTCTTTATGGAAGGTAGTCTTTATTAATATTTTTGTTACTCCAATGGATGGTAGCCTTGTCTTTATGGAAGGTAGTTTGTTGTCGATATTTTTGTTACTCCAATGGATGGTAGCCTTGTCATTATGGAAGGTAGTCTGTTGTCGAGATTTTTGTTACTCGAATGGATGGTAGCCTTGTCATTATGGAACGTGGTCTATTGTCGAGATTTTTGTTATTCGATTGGATTGTAGCCTTGTCATTATGGAAGGTTGTCATTTGTCGAGATTTTTGTTACTCTCATGGATGGTAGTGTTGTCATTATGGAAGGTAGTTTGTTGTCGATATCTTTGTTCCTCAATGGATGGTAGCCTTGTCATTATGGAAGGTAGTCTGTTGTTGATATTTTTGTTACTCTAATGGATGGTAGCCTTGTCATTATGGAATGTGGTCTATTGTCGAGATTTTTGTTATTCCAATGGATGGTAGTCTTGTCATTATGAAAGGTAATCATTTGTCGTTATTTTTGTTACTCCAATGGATGTTAGCCATGTCATTATCGAAGACAGTTTGTTGTAGAGATTTTTGTTACTCCAATGGATGGTAGCCTTGTCTTTATGAAAGGTAGTCTATTGTCGATATTTTTGTTACTCCAATGGATGGTAGCCTTGTATTTATGGAAGGTAGTGTGTTGTCAATATTATTGGTACTCCAATTGATGGTAGCCTTATCATTATGGAAGGTAGTCTGTAATCGAGATCTTTGTTACCCAATGGATGGTAGCCTTGTCATTATGGAAGGTAGTCTATTGTAGATATTTTTGTTACTCCAATGGATTGTAGCCTTGTAATTATGGAATGTAGTCTGTTGTCGAGATTCTTGTTATTCCATTGCACGGTAGCCTTGTCATTATGGAAGGTAGTCTATTGTCGAGATTTTTGTTATTCCAATGGATGGTAACCTTGTCATTATGGAAGGTAGTCTGTTGTCGATATTTTTTTTACTCCAATGGATTGTATCCTTGTCATTATGGAAGGTAGTCTGTTGTCGAGATTTTTGTTACTCCAAGGGATGGTAGCCTTGTCTTTATGGAAGGTAGTCTTTATCAATATTTTTGTTACTCCAATGGATGGTAGCCTTGTCTTTATGGAAGGTAGTTTGTTATCGATATTTTTGTTACTCCAATGGATGGTAGCCTTGTCATTATCGAAGGTAGTCTCTTGTCGAGATTTTTTTTATTCCAATGGATTGTATCCTAGTCATTATGGAAGGTAGGCTGTTGTCGATATTTTTGTTACTCCAAGGGATAGTAGCCTTGTCTTTATGAAACGTAGTCTGTTGTGGATATTTTTGTTACTCCAATGGATGGTAGCCTTGTATTTATGGAAGGTAGTGTGTTGTCAATATTTTTGTTACTCCAATGGATGGTAGCCTTATCATTATAGAAGGTAGTCTGTTGTCGAGATCTTTGTTACCCAATGGATGGTAGCCTTGTCTTTATGGAAGGTAGTCTATTGTAGATATTTTTGTTACTACAATGGATGGTAGCCTTGTAATTATGGAAGGTAGTCTGTTGTCGAGATTGTTGTTATTCCATTGGATGGTAGCCTTGTCATTATGGAAGGTAGTCTATTGTCGAGATTTTTGATATTCCAATGGATGGTAACCTTGTCATTATGGAAGGTAGTCTATTGTCGATATTTTTTTTACTCCAATGGATTGTTTCCTTGTCATTATGGAAGGTAGTCTGTTGTCGATATTTTTGTTACTCCAAGGGATGGTAGCCTTGTCTTTATGGAAGGTAGTCTTTATTAATATTTTTGTTACTCCAATGGATGGTAGCCTTGTCTTTATGGAAGGTAGTTTGTTGTCGATATTTTTGTTACTCCAATGGATGGTAGCCTTGTCATTATGGAAGGTAGTCTGTTGTCGAGATTTTTGTTACCCCAATGGATGGTAGCCTTGTCATTATGGAACGTGGTCTATTGTCGAGATTTTTGTTATTCGATTGGATTGTAGCCTTGTCATTATGGAAGGTTGTCATTTGTCGAGATTTTTGTTACTCTCATGGATGGTAGTGTTGTCATTATGGAAGGTAGTTTGTTGTCGATATCTTTGTTCCTCAATGGATGGTAGCCTTGTCATTATGGAAGGTAGTCTGTTGTTGATATTTTTGTTACTCTAATGGATGGTAGCCTTGTCATTATGGAATATGGTCTATTGTCGAGATTTTTGTTACTCCAATGGATGGTAGTCTTGTCTTTATGGAAGGTAGTATGTTTTCGAGATTTTTGTTACTCCAATGGATGGTAGCCTTGTCACTATGGAAGGTAGTCTGTTGTTCATATTTTTTTTAATCCAACGGATGGTAGCCTTGTCATTAGTGAAGGTAGTTGGTACTGGAGATGGTAGCCTTGTCATTAGCCTTGTCATTATGGAACGTATTATGATGTCGATGTTTTTGTTACTCCAATGGATGGTAGCCTTGTCACTATGAAAGGTAGTCTGTTGTTCATATTTTTGTTACTTCTATGGATGGTAGCCTTGTCATTATGGAAGGTTGTGTATTTTCTAGATTTTTGTTACTCTAATAGATGGTAGCCTTGTCATTATGGAAGGTAGTCTGTTTTCGATATTTTTGTTACTCCAATGGATGGTAGCCTTGTCATTATGGAATTTAGTCTGTTGTCGAGATTTTCGTTACCCCAATGGATGGTATCGTTGTCATTATGGATGGTAGTCTATTGTTGATATTTTTGTTATTCCAATGGATGGTAGCCTTGTCATTATGGAAGGTAGTTCGTTGTCGAGATTTTTGTAACTTCAATGGATGGTAGCCTTGTCATTATGGAAGGTAGTTTGTTGTCGATATTTTTGGTACTCCAATGGATGCTAGCCTTGTCATTATGGAAGGTAGTACGTTGTCGATATCTTTGTTACTTCAATGGATTGTAGCCTTGTCATTATGGAAGGTAGTCTGTTGTCGAGATTTTTGTTACTTCAATGGATGCTAGCCTTGTAATTATGGAAGGTAATCTGTCGTTGTGATTTTTGTCACTCCAATGGATGGTAGCCTTGTCACTATGAAAGGTAGTCTGTTGTTCATATTTTTGTTACTTCTATGGATGGTAGCCTTGACATTATGGAAGATTGTCTATTTTCTAGATTTTTGTTACTCTAATAGATGGTAGCCTTGTCATTATGGAAGGTAGTCTATTTTCGAGATTTTTGTTACTCCAATGGATGGTAGCCTTGTCATTATGGAATGTAGTCTGTTGTCGAGATTTTCGTTACCCAATGGATGGTATCGTTGTCATTATGGATGGTAGTCTATTGTTGATATTTTTGTTATTCCAATGGATGGTAGCCTTGTCATTATGGAACGTAGTCTATTGTCGATGTTTTTGTTACTCCAATGGATGGTAGCCTTGTCATTATGGAAGGTAGTTCGTTGTCGAGATTTTTGTTACTTCAATGGATGGTAGCCTTGTCATTATGGAAGGTAGTTTGTTGTCGATATTTTTGGTACTCCAATGGATGCTAGCCTTGTCATTATGGAAGGTAGTACGTTGTCGATATCTTTGTTACTTCAATGGATTGTAGCCTTGTCATTATGGAAGGTAGTCTGTTGTCGAGATTTTTGTTACTTCAATGGATGCTAGCCTTGTCATTATGGAAGGTAGTCTGTCGTTGTGATTTCTGTCACTCCAATGGATGGTAGCCTTGTCACAATGGAAGGTAGTCTGTTGTTCATATTTTTGTTACTCCAATGGATGGTAGCCTTGTCATTATGGAAGGTAGTCTATTGTCGAGATTTTTGTTACACCAATGAATGGTAGCATTATCATTATGGAAGGTTGTCTATTTTTGAGATTTGTGTTACTCCTATGGATGGTAGCCTTGTCTTTATGGAAGGTAGTATGTTTTCGAGATTTTTGATACTCCAATGGATGGTAGCCTTGTCACTATGGAAGGTAGTCTGTTGTTCATATTTTTTTAATCCAACGGATGGTAGCCTTGTCATTAGTGAAGGTAGTTGGTACTGGAGATTTTTGTTATTCCAATGGATTTTAGCCTTGTCATTATGGAACGTATTATGATATCGATGTTTTTGTTACTCTAATGGATGGTAGCCTTGTCATTATGGAAGGTAGTTTGTTGTCGAGATTTTTGTTACTCCAATGGATGCTAGCCTTGTCATTATGGAAGGAAGTATGTCGTTGTGATTTTTGTCACTCCAATGGATGGCAGCCTTGTCACTATGAAAGGTAGTCTGTTGTTCATATTTTTGTTACTTCTATGGATGGTAGCCTTGTCATTATGGAAGGTTGTCTATTTTATAGATTTTTGTTACTCTAATAGATGGTAGCCTTGTCATTATGGAAGGTAGTCTGTTTTCGAGATTTTTGTTACTCCAATGGATGGTAGCCTTGTCATTATGGAATGTAGTCTGTTGTCGAGATTTTCGTTACCCCAATGGATGGTATCGTTGTCATTATGGATGGTAGTCTATTGTTGATATTTTTGTTATTCCAATGGATGGTAGCCTTGTCATTATGGAACATAGTCTATTGTCGATGTTTTTGTTACTCCAATGGATGGTAGCCTTGTCATTATGGAAGGTAGTTCGTTGTCGAGATTTTTGTTACTTCAATGGATGGTATCCTTGTCATTATGGAAGGTAGTTTGTTGTAGATATTTTTGTTACTCCAGTGGATGCTAGCCTTGTCATTAGGGAAGGTAGTATATCATTGTGATTTCTGTCACTCCAATGGATTGTAGCCTTGCCACTATGGAAGGTAATCTATTGTTCATATTGTTGTTACTCCAATGGATGGTAGCCTTGTCATTATAGAAGGTAGTCTATTGTCGAGATTTTTGTTAATCCAATGGATGGTAGCCTTGTCAGTATGGAAGGTATCTGTTGTTCATATTTTTGTTACTCCAATGGATGGTAGCCTTGTCATTATTGAAGGATTCTATTGTCGATATTTTGGTTACTACAATGGATGGTAGCCTTGTCATTATGGAACATAGTCTATTGTAGATATTTTTGTTACTCCAATGCATGGTAGCCTTGTCATTATGGAAGGTAGTCTGTTGTCGAGATTTATGTTACCCCAATGGATGATAGCCTTGTCATTATGGAAGGTAGTATGTTCTGGAGATTTTTGTTACTCTAAGGGATGGTAGCCTTGTCATTATGGAAGGTATTTTGTTGTCGAGATTTTTGTTATTCCAATGGATGGTAGGCTTGTCATTATGTAAGGTAGTAGGTTGTTCATATTTTTGTCACTCAAATCGAAGGTAGCCTTGTCATTATGGAAGGTAGTCTGTTGTCGAGATTTTTGTAATTCCTTTGGATGGTAGCCTTGTCATTATGGAAGGTAAGCTGTTGTTGATATCTTTGTTACTCCAATGGATGGTAGCCTCGTCATTACAGAAGGTAGTCTGTTGTCGAGATTTCTGTTACTCCAATAGATCGTAGCCTTGTCATTATGGAAAGTAGTCTGTTGTCGATATTTTTGATAACCCATTGGATGGAAGCCTTGTTATTATGGAAGGTAGTCTGTTGTTGAGATTTTTATTACTCCAATGGATGGTAGCCTTGTCATTATGGAAGGTAATCTGTTGTTCAGATTTTTGTTACTCCAATGGATGGTAGCCTTATCATTATGGAAGGTAGTCTGTTGTCGAGATTTTTGTTATTCCATTGGATGTTAGCCTTGTCATTATGGAAGGTATTTTGTTGTCGAGATATTTGTTACTCCAATGGATGGTAGCCTTGTTAGTATGGAAGGTATCTGTTGTTCATATTTTTGTTACTACAATGGATGGTAGCCTTGTTATTATGGAAGGTAGTTTATTGTCGAGATTTTTGTTACTCCAATGGATGGTAGCCTTGTCAGTATGGAAGGTATTTGTTGTTCATATTTTTGTTAGTCCAATGGATGGTAGCCTTGTCATTATTGAAGGTTGTCTATTGTCGATATTTTTGTTACTCTAATGGATGGTTGCCTTGTCATTATGGAAGGTATTTTGTTGTCGATATTTTGGTTACTACAATGGATGGTAGCCTTATCATTATGGAATATAGTCTATTGTAGATATTTTTGTTACTCCAATGCATGGTAGCCTTGTCACTATGGAAGGTAGTGTGTTGTCGAGATTTATGTTACCCCAATGGATGGTAGCCTTGTCATTATGGAAGGTAGTTTGTTGTCAATATTTTTGTTACTCCAATGGATGGGAGTCTTGTCATTATGGAAGGTAATCTGTTGTCGAGATTTTTGTTACTTAAATGGATGGTAGCCTTGTCATTATGGAAGGTAGTTTATTGTCGAGATTTTTGTTACTCTAATGGATTCTAGCCTTGTCATTATGGAAGGTAGTGTGTCGTTGTGATTTATGTCACCCCAATGGATGGTAGCCTTGTCACTATGGAAGGCAGTCTGTTGTTCATATTTTTGTTACTCCAACGGATGGTAGCCTTGTCATTATGGAAGGTAGTCTATTGTCGAGATTTTTGTTACTCCAATGGATGGTAGACTTGTCATTATGGAAGGTTCTCTATTGTCGATATTTTTGTTACACTAATGGATGGTAGCCTTGTCATTATCGAAGGTAGTCTGTTTTCGAGATTTTGGTTACTCTAATGGATGGTATCCTTGTCATTATGGAAGGTAGTTTGTTGTTGATATTTTTGGTACTCCAATGGATGCTAGCCTTGTCATTATGGAAGGTAGTTTGTTGTCGATATTTTGTTACTTCAATGGATGCTAGCCTTGTCATTACAGAAGGTAGTCTGTCGTTGTGATTTCTGTCACTCCAATGGATGGTAGCCTTGTCACTATGGAAGGTAGTTTGTTGTTCATATTTTTGTTACTCTAATGGATGGTAGACTTGTCATTATGGAAGGTTGTCTATTGTCGTGATTTTTGTTACTCTAATAGATGGTAGCCTTGTCATTATGGAAGGTAGTCTGTTTTCGAGATTTTTGTTACTCCAATGGATGGTAGCCTTGTCATTATGGAATGTAGTCCGTTGTCGATATTTTCGTTACTCCAATGGATGGTATCATTATCATTGTGGATGGTAGTCTATTGTCGAGATTTATGTTATTCCAATGGATGGTAGCCTTGTCATTATGGAACGTAGTCTGTTGTCGATGTTTTTGTTACTCCAATGGATGGTAGCTTTGTCACTATGGAAGGTAGTCTGTTGTCGAGATTTTTTTATTCCTTTGGATGGTAGCCTTGTCATTATGGAAGGTAAGCTGTTGTTGATATCTTTGTTACTCCAATGGATGGTAGCCTCGTCATTATGGAAGGTAGTCTGTTGTCGAGATTTTTGTTTCTCCAATGGATCGTAGCCTTATAATTATGGAAGGTAGTCTGTTGTTGATATTTTTGTTAGTCTAATGGATGGTAGCTTTGTCATTATGGAAAGTAGTCTGTTGTCGATATTTTGATACCCCATTGGATGGAAGCCTTGTCATTATGGAAGGTAGTCTGTTGTCGAGATTTTTATTACTCCAATGGATGGTAGCCTTGTCATTATGGAAGGTAATCTGTTGTTCAGATTTTCGTTACTCCAATGGATGGTAGCCTTATCATTATGGAAGGTAGTTTGTTGTCGAGATTTTTGATATTCCATTGGATGTTAGCCTTGTCATTATGGAAGGTAATTTGTTGTCGAGATATTTGTTACTCCAATGGATGGTAGCCTTGTCAGTATAGAAGGTATTTGTTGTTCATATTTTTGTTACTCCAATGGATGGTAGCCTTGTCAGTATGGAAGGTATCTGTTGTTCATATTTTTGTAAGTCCATTGGATGGTAGCCTTTTCATTATTGAAGGTTTTCTATTGTTGATATTTTTGTTACTCTAATGGATGGTTGCCTTGTCATTATGGAAGGTATTTTGTTGTCAATATTTTGGTTACTACAATGGATGGTAGCCTTGTCATTATGGAACATAGTCTATTGTAGATATTTTTGTTACCCCAATGCATGGTAGCCTTGTCATTATGGAAGGTAGTCTGTTGTCGAGATTTATGTTACCCCAATGGATGGTAGCTTTGTCACTATGGAAGGTAGTCTGTTGTTCATATTTTTGTTACTCCAATGGATGCTAGCCTTGTCATTATGGAAGGTAGTCTGTTGTCGAGATTTTTGTTATTCCTTTGGATGGTAGCCTTGTAACTATGGAAGGTAAGTTGTTGTTCATATTTTTGTTACTCCAATTGATGGTAGCCTTGTCATTATGGAAGGTAGTCTGTTGTCGAGATTTCTGTTTCTCCAATGAATGGTATCATTATCATTATGGAAGGTTGTCTATTTTCGAGATTTTTGTTACTCCTATGGATGGTAGCCTTGTCATTTTGGAAGGTAGTATGTTTTCGAGATTTTTGTTACTACAATGGATGGTAGCCTTATCACTATGGAAGGTAGTCTGTTGTTTATATTTTTGTTACTCCAATCGATGGTAGCCTTGTCATTATGGAAGGTAGTTGGTTGTGGAGATTTTTGTTATTCCAATGGATTTTAGCCTTGTCATTATGGAATGTAGTATGTCATTGTGATTTCTGTCACTCCAATGGATGGTAGCCTTGTCACTATGGAAGGTAGTCTATTGTTCATATTTTTGTTACTCTAATGAATGGTAGACTTGTCATTATGGAAGGTTGTCTATTGTCGTGATTTTTGTTACTCTAATAGATGGTAGCCTTGTCATTATGGAAGGTAGTCTGTTTTCGAGATTTTTGTTACTCCAATGGATGGTAGCCTTGTCATTATGGAATGTAGTATGTTGTCGAGATTTTCGTTACTCCAATGGATGGTATCATTATCATTATGGATGGTAGTCTATTGTCGAGATTTTTGTTATTCCAATGGATGGTAGCCTTGTCATTATGGAACGTAGTCTGTTGTCGATGTTTTTGTTACTCCAATGGATGGTAGCCTTGTCATTATGGAAGGTAGTCTGTTGTCGAGATTTTTGTTATTCCTTTGGATGGTAGCCTTGTCATTATGGAAGGTAAGCTGTTGTTGATATCTTTGTTACTCCAATGGATGGTAGCCTCGTCATTATGGAAGGTAGTCTGTTGTCGAGATTTTTGTTTCTCCAATGGATCGTAGCCTTGTCATTATGGAAGGTAGTCTGTTGTTGATATTTTTGTTAGTCTAATGGATGGTAGCTTTGTCATTATGGAAAGTAGTCTGTTGTCGATATTTTGATACCCCATTGGATGGAAGCCTTGTCATTATGGAAGGTAGTCTGTTGTCGAGATTTTTATTACTCCAATGGATGGTAGTCTTGTCATTATGGAAGGTAATCTGTTGTTCAGATTTTTGTTACTCCAATGGATGGTAGCCTTATCATTATTGAAGGTAGTCTGTTGTCGAGATTTTTGTTATTCCATTGGATGTTAGCCTTGTCATTATGGAAGGTATTTTGTTGTCGAGATATTTGTTACTCCAATGGATGGTAGCCTTGTCAGTATGGAAGGTATCTGTTGTTCATATTTTTGTTACTCCAATGGATGGTAGCCTTGTCATTATGGAAGGTAGTTTATTGTCGAGATTTTTGTTACTCCAATGGATGGTAGCCTTGTCAGTATGGAAGGTATCTGTTGTTCATATTTTTGTTAGTCCAATGGATGGTAGCCTTGTCATTATTGAAGGTTGTCTATTGTCGATATTTTTTTACTCTAATGAATGGTTGCCTTGTCATTATGGAAGGTATTTTGTTGTCAATATTTTGGTTACTACAATGCATGGTAGCCTTGTCATTATGGAAGGTAGTCTGTTGTCGAGATTTATGTTACCCCAATGGATGGTAGCCTTGTCATTATGGAACGTAGTTTGTTGTCAATATTTTTGTTACTCCAATGGATGGGAGCCTTGTCATTATGAAAGGTAGTCTATTGTCGAGATTTTTGTTACTTAAATGGATTGTAGCCTTATCATTACGGAAGGTAGTTTATTGTCGAGATTTTTGTTACTCTAATGGATTCTAGCCTTGTCATTATGGAAGGTAGTGTGTCGTTGTGATTTATGTCACCCCAATGGATGGTAGCCTTTTCACTATGGAAGGTAGTCTTTTGTTCATATTTTTGTTACTCCAATGGATGGTAGCCTTGTCATTATGGAAGGTAGTCTATTGTCGAGATTTTTGTTACTCCAATGGATGGTAGACTTGTCATTATGGAAGATTGTCTATTGTCGAGTTTTTTGTTATACTAATGGATGGTAGCCTTGTCATTATCGAAGGTAGTCTATTTTCGAGATTTTGGTTACTCTAATGGATGGTATCCTTGTCATTATGGAAGGTAGTTTGTTGTCGATATTTTTGGTACTCCAATGGATGCTAGCCTTATCATTATGGAAGGTAGTACGTTGTCGATATCTTTGTTACTCCAATGGATTGTAACCTTGTCATTATGGAAGGTAGTTTGTTGTCAATATTTTTGTTACTTCAATGGATGCTAGCCTTGTCATTACGGAAGGTAGTCTGTCGTTGTGATTTCTGTCACTCCAATGGATGGTAGCCTTGTAACTATGGAAGGTAGTATGTTGTTCATATTTTTGTTACTCCAATTGATGGTAGCCTTGTCATTATGGAAGGTAGTCTATTGTCGAGATTTTTTTTACACTAATGAATGGTATCATTACCATTATGGAAGGTTGTCTATTTTCGAGATTTTTGTTACTCCTATGGATGGTAGCCTTGTCATTATGGAAGGTAGTATGTTTTCAAGATTTTTGTTACTCTAATGGATGGTAGCCTTGTCACTATGGACGGTAGTCTTTTGTTTATATTTTTGTTACTCCAATCGATGGTAGACTTGTCATTATGGAAGGTAGTTGGTTGTGGAGATTTTTGTTATTCCAATGGATTTTAGCCTTGTCATTATGGAATGTAGTATGTCATTATGATTTCTGTCACTCCAATGGATGGTAGCCTTGTCACTATGGAAGGTAGTCTATTGTTCATATTTTTGTTACTCTAATGGATGGTAGACTTGTCATTATGGTTGGTTGTCTATTGTCGTGATTTTTGTTACTCTAATAGATGGTAGCCTTGTCATTATGGAAGGTAGTCTGTTTTCGAGATTTTTGTTACTCCAATGGATGGTAGCCTTGTCATTATGGAATGTAGTCTGTTGTCGAGATTTTCGTTACTCCAATGGATGGTATCATTATCATTATGGATGGTAGTCTATTGTCGAGATTTTTGTTATTCCAATGGATGGTAGCCTTGTCATTATGGAACGTAGTCTGTTGTCGATGTTATTTTTACTCCAATGGATGGTAGCCTTGTCATTATGGAAGGTAGTCTGTTGTCGAGATATTTGTTATTCCTTTGGATGGTAGCCTTGTCATTATGGAAGGTAAGCTGTTGTTGATATCTTTGTTACTCCAATGGATGGTAGCCTCGTCATTATGGAAGGTAGTCTGTTGTCGAGATTTTTGTTTCTCCAATGGATCGTAGCCTTGTCATTATGGAAGGTAGTCTGTTGTTGATATTTTTGTTAGTCTAATGGATGGTAGCTTTGTCATTATGGAAAGTAGTCTGTTGTCGATATTTTGATACCCCATTGGATGGAAGCCTTGTCATTATGGAAGGTAGTCTATTGCCGAGATTTTTGTTACTCCAATGGATGGTAGCCTTGTCAGTATGGAAGTTATCTGTTGTTCATATTTTTGTTAGTCCAATGGATGGTAGCCTTGTCATTATTGAAGGTTGTCTATTGTCGATATTTTTGTTACTCTAATGGATGGTTGCCTTGTCATTATGGAAGGTATTTTTTTGTCAATATTTTGGTTACTACAATGGATGGTAGCCTTGTCATTATGGAACATAGTCTATTGTAGATATTTTTGTTACGCCAATGCATAGTAGCCTTGTCATTATGGAAGGTAGTCTGTTGTCGAGATTTTTGTTACCCCAATGGATGGTAGCCTTGTCATTATGGAACGTAGTTTGTTGTCAATATTTTTGTTACTTCAATGGATGGGAGCCTTGTCATTATGGAAGGTAGTCTGTTGTCGAGATTTTTGTTACTTAAATGGATTGTAGCCTTGTCATTATGGAAGGTAGTGTGTCGTTGTGATTTATGTCACCCCAATGGATGGTAGCTTTGTCACTATGGAAGGTAGTCTGTTGTTCATATTTTTGTTACTCCAATGGATGGTAGCCTTGTCATTATGGAAGGTAGTCTATTGTCGAGATTTTTGTTACTCCAATGGATGGTAGACTTGTCATTATGGAAGATTGTCTATTGTCGAGATTTTTGTTACACTAATGGATGGTAGCCTTGTCATTATCGAAGGTAGTCTGTTTTCGAGATTTTTGTTACTCTAATGGATGGTATCCTTGTCATTATGGAAGGTAGTTTGTTGTCGATATTTTTGGTACTCCAATGGATGCTAGCCTTGTCATTATGGAAGGTAGTACGTTGTCGATATCTTTGTTACTCCAATGGATTGTAACCTTGTCATTATGGAAGGTAGTTTGTTGTCGATATTTTTGTTACTTCAATGGATGCTAGCCTTGTCATTACGGAAGGTAGTCTGTCGTTGTGATTTCTGTCACTCCAATGGATGGTAGCCTTGTAACTATGGAAGGTAGTCTGTTGTTCATATTTTTGTTACTCCAATTGATGGTAGCCTTGTCATTATGGAAGGTAGTCTATTGTCGAGATTTTTTTTACACCAATGAATGGTATCATTATCATTATGGAAGGTTGTCTATTTTCGAGATTTTTGTTACTCCTATGGATGGTAGCCTTGTCATTATGGAAGGTAGTATGTTTTCAAGATTTTTGTTACTCTAATGGATGGTAGCCTTGTCACTATGGAAGGTAGTCTGTTGTTTATATTTTTGTTACTCCAATCGATGGTAGACTTGTCATTATGGAAGGTAGTTGGTTGTGGAGATTTTTGTTATTCCAATGGATTTTAGCCTTGTCATTATGGAATGTAGTATGTCATTATGATTTCTGTCACTCCAATGGATGGTAGCCTTGTCACAATGGAAGGTAGTCTATTGTTCAAATTTTTGTTACTCTAATGGATGGTAGACTTGTCATTATGGTTGGTTGTCTATTGTCGTGATTTTTGTTACTCTAATAGATGGTAGCCTTGTCATTATGGAAGGTAGTCTGTTTTCGAGATTTTTGTTACTCCAATGGATGGTAGCCTTGTCATTATGGAATGTAGTCTGTTGTCGAGATTTTCGTTACTCCAATGGATGGTATCATTATCATTATGGATGGTAGTCTAATTTCGAGATTTTTGTTATTCCAATGGATGGTAGCCTTGTCATTATGGAACGTAGTCTGTTGTCGATGTTTTTTTACTCCAATGGATGGTAGCCTTGTCATTATGGAAGGTAGTCTGTTGTCGAGATATTTGTTATTCCTTTGGATGGTAGCCTTGTCATTATGGAAGGTAAGCTGTTGTTGATATCTTTGTTACTCAAATGGATGGTAGCCTCGTCATTATGGAAGGTAGTCTGTTGTCGAGATTTTTGTTTCTCCAATGGATCGTAGCCTTGTCATTATGGAAGGTAGTCTGTTGTTGATATTTTTGTTAGTCTAATGGATGGTAGCTTTGTCATTATGGAAAGTAGTCTGTTGTCGATATTTTGATACCCCATTGGATGGAAGCCTTGTCATTATGGAAGGTAGTCTGTTGTCGAGATTTTTATTACTCCAATGGATGGTAGCCTTGTCATTATGGAAGGTAATCTGTTGTTCAGATTTTTGTTACTCCAATGGATGGTAGCCTTATCATTATGGAAGGTAGTCTGTTGTCGAGATTTTTGTTATTCCATTGGATGTTAGCCTTGTCATTATGGAAGGTATTTTGTTGTCGAGATATTTGTTACTCCAATGGATGGTAGCCTTGTCAGTATGGAAGGTATCTGTTGTTCATATTTTTGTTACTCCAATGGATGGTAGCCTTGTCATTATGAAAGGTAGTCTATTGCCAAGATTTTTGTTACTCCAATGGATGGTAGCCTTGTCAGTATGGAAGTTATCTGTTGTTCATATTTTTGTTAGTCCAATGGATGGTAGCCTTGTCATTATTGAAGGTTGTCTATTGTCGATATTTTTGTTACTCTAATGGATGGTTGCCTTGTCATTATGGAAGGTATTTTTTTGTCAATATTTTGGTTACTACAATGGATGGTAGCCTTGTCATTATGGAACATAGTCTATTGTATATATTTTTGTTACGCCAATGCATAGTAGCCTTGTCATTATGGAAGGTAGTCTGTTGTCGAGATTTTTGTTACCCCAATGGATGGTAGCCTTGTCATTATGGAACGTAGTTTGTTGTCAATATTTTTGTTACTCCAATGGATGGGAGCCTTGTCATTATGGAAGGTAGTCTGTTGTCGAGATTTTTGTTACTTAAATGGATTGTAGCCTTGTCATTATGGAAGGTAGTTTATTGTCGAGATTTTTGTTACTCTAATGGATTCTAGCCTTGTCATTATGGAAGGTAGTGTGTCGTTTTGATTTATGTCACCCCAATGGATGGTAGCTTTGTCACTATGGAAGGTAGTCTGTTGTTCATATTTTTGTTACTCCAATGGATGGTAGCCTTGTCATTATGGAAGGTAGTCTATTGTCGAGATTTTTGTTACTCCAATGGATGGTAGACTTGTCATTATGGAAGGTTGTCTATTGTCGAGATTTTTGTTACACTAATGGATGGTAGCCTTGTCATTATCGAAGGTAGTCTGTTTCGAGATTTTTGTTACTCTAATGGATGGTATCCTTGTCATTATGGAAGGTAGTTTGTTGTCGATATTTTTGGTACTCCAATGGATGCTAGCCTTGTCATTATGGAAGGTAGTACGTTGTCGATATCTTTGTTACTCCAATGGATTGTAACCTTGTCATTATGGAAGGTAGTTTGTTGTCGATATTTTTGTTACTTCAATGGATGCTAGCCTTGTCATTACGGAAGGTAGTCTGTCGTTGTGATTTCTGTCACTCCAATGGATGGTAGCCTTGTAACTATGGAAGGTAGTCTGTTGTTCATATTTTTGTTACTCCAATTGATGGTAGCCTTGTCATTATGGAAGGTAGTCTATTGTCGAGATTTTTTTTACACCAATGAATGGTATCATTATCATTATTGAAGGTTGTCTATTTTCGAGATTTTTGTTACTCCTATGGATGGCAGCCTTGTCATTATGGAAGGTAGTATGTTTTCGAGATTTTTGTTACTCCAATGGATGGTAGCCTTGTCACTATGGAAGGTAGTCTGTTGTTTATATTTTTGTTACTCTAATGGATGGTAGACTTGTCATTATGGAAGGTTGTCTATTGTCGAGATTTTTGTTACTCTAATAGATGGTAGCCTTGTCATTATGGAAGGTAGTCTATTTTCGAGATTTTTGTTACTCCAATGGATGGTAGACTTGTCATTATGGAATGTAGTATGTTGTCGATATTTTCGGTACTCCAATGGATGGTATCATTATCATTATGGATGGTAGTCTATTGTCGAGATTTTTGTTATTCCAATGGATAGTAGCCTTGTCATTATGGAACGTAGTCTGTTGTCGATGTTTTTGTTACTCCAATGGATGGTAGCCTTGTCATTATGGAAGGTAGTCTGTTGTTCATATTTTTGTTACTCTAATGGATGGTAGACTTGTCATTATGGAAGGTTGTCTATTGTCGAGATTTTTGTTACTCTAATAGATGGTAGCCTTGTCATGATGGAAGGTAGTCTGTTTTCGAGATTTTTGTTACTCCAATGGATGGTAGACTTGTCATTATAGAATGTAGTCTGTTGTCGAGATTCTCGTTACTCCAATGGATGGTATCATTATCATTATGGATGGTAGTCTATTGTCGAGATTTTTGTTATTCCAATGGATGGTAGCCTTGTCATTATGGAACGTAGTCTGTTGTCGATGTTTTTGTTACTCCAATGGATGGTAGCCTTGTCATTATGGAAGGTAGTCTGTTTTCCAGATTTTTGTTACTTCAATGGATGGTAGCCTTGTCATTATGGAAGGTAGTTTGTTGTAGAGATTTTTGTTACTTAAATGGATGGCAGCCTTGTCATTATGGAACGTAGTCTGTTGTCGATGTTTTTGTTACTCCAATGGATGGTAGCCTTGTCATTATGGAAGGTAGTCCGTTTTCGAGATTTTTGTTACTTCAATGGATGGGAGCCTTGTCATTATGGAAGGTAGTCTGTTGTCGAGATTTTTGTTACTTAAATGGATGGTAGCCTTGTCATTATGGAAGGTAGTTTATTGTCGAGATTTTTGTTACTCCAATGGATACTAGCCTTGTCATTATGGAAGGTAGTGTGTCATTGTGATTTATGTCACCCCAATGGATGGTAGCCTTGTCACTATGGAAGGTAGTCTGTTGTTCATATTTTTGTTACTCCAATGGATGGTAGCCTTGTCATTATGGAAGGTAGTCTATTGTCGAAATTTTTGTTACTCCAATGGATGGTAGACTTGTCATTATGGAAGGTTGTCCATTGTCGAGATTTTTGTTACACTAATGGATGGTAGCCTTGTCATTATCGAAGGTAGTCTGTTTTCGAGATTTTTGTTACTCTAATGGATGGTATCCTAGTCATTAGGAAGGTAGTTTGTTGTCGATATTTTTGGTACTCCAATGGATGCTAGCCTTGTCATTATGGAAGGTAGTACGTTGTCGATATCTTTGTTACTCCAATGGATTGTAACCTTGTCATTATGGAAGGTAGTTTGTTGTCGATATTTTTGTTACTTCAATGGATGCTAGCCTTGTCATTACGGAAGGTAGTCTGTCGTTGTGATTTCTGTCCCTCCAATGGATGGTAGCCTTGTAACTATGGAAGGTAGTCTGTTGTTCATATTTTTGTTACTCCAATTGATGGTAGCCTTATCATTATGGAAGGTAGTCTATTGTCGAGATTTTTTTTACACCAATGAATGGTATCATTATCATTATGGAAGGTTGTCTATTTTCGAGATTTTTGTTACTCCTATGGATGGTAGCCTTGTCATTATGGAAGGTAGTATGTTTTCGAGATTTTTGTTACTCTAATGGATGGTAGCCTTTTCACTATGGAAGGTAGTCTGTTGTTTATATTTTTGTTACTCCAATCGATGGTAGCCTTGTCATTATGGAAGGTAGTTGGTTGTGGATATTTTTGTTATTCCAATGGATTTTAGCCTTGTCATAATGGAAGGTAGTATGTCATTGTGATTTCTTTGACTCCAATGGATGGTGGCCTTGTCACTATGGAAGGTAGTCTGTTGTTCATATTTTTGTTACTCTAATGGATGGTAGACTTGTCATTATGGAAGGTTGTCTATTGTCGAGATTTTTGTGACTCTAATAGATGGTAGCCTTGTCATTATGGAAGGTAGTCTATTTTTGAGATTTTTGTTACTCCAATGGATGGTCGACTTGTCATTATGGAATGTAGTCTGTTGTCGAGATTTTCGTTACTCCAATGGATGGTATCATTATCATTATGAATGGTAGTCTATTGTCGAGATTTTTGTTAATCAATGGATGGTAGCCTTGTCATTATGGAACGTAGTCTGTTGTCGATGTTTTTGTTACTCCAATGGATGGTAGCCTTGTCATTATGGAAGGTAGTCCGTTTTCCAGATTTTTGTTAATTCAATGGATGGTAGCCTTGTCATTATGGAAGGTAGTTTGTTGTAGAGATTTTTGTTACGTAAATGGATGGCAGCCTTGTCATTATGGAACGTAGTCTGTTGTCGATGTTTTTGTTACTCCAATGGATGGTAGCCTTGTCATTATGGAAGGTAGTCTGTTTTTGAGATTTTTGTTACTTCAATGGAGGGGAGCCTTGTCATTATGGAAGGTAGTCTGTTGTCGAGATTTTTGTTACTTAAATGGATGGTAGCCTTGTCATTATGGAAGGTAGTTTATTGTCGAGATTTTTGTTACTCCAATGGATTCTAGCCTTGTCATTATGGAAGGTAGTGTGTCGTTGTGATTTATGTCACCCCAATGGATGGTAGCCTTGTCACTATGGAAGGTAGTCTGTTGTTCATATTTTTGTTACTCCAATGGATGGTAGCCTTGTCATTATGGAAGGTAGTCTATTGTCGAGATTTTTGTTACTCCAATGGATGGTAGACTTGTCATTATGGAAGGTTGTCTATTGTCGAGATTTTTGTTACACTAATTGATGGTATCCTTGTCATTATCGAAGGTAGTCTGTTTTCGAGATTATTGTTACTCTAATGGATAGTATCCTTGTCATTATGGAAGGTAGTTTGTTGTCGATATTTTTGGTACTTCAATGGATACTAGCCTTGTCATTATGGAAGGTAGTACGTTGTCGATATTTTTGTTACTCTAATGGATGGTAGCCTTGTCATTATCGAAGGTAGTCTGTTTTCGAGATTTTTGTTACTCTAATGGATGGTAGCCTTGTCATTACGGAAGGTAGTCTGTCGTTGTGATTTCTGTCACTCCAATGGATGGTAGCCTTGTAACTATGGAAGGTAGTCTGTTGTTCATATTTTTGTTAGTCCAATTGATGGTAGCCTTGTCATTATGGAAGGTAGTCTATTGTCGAGATTTTTTTTTACACCAATGAATGGTATCATTATCATTATGGAAGGTTGTCTACTTTCGAGATTTTTGTTACTCCTATGGATGGTAGCCTTGTCATTATGGAAGGTAGTATGTTTTTGAGATTTTTGTTACTCCAATGGATGGTAGCCTTGTCACTATGGAAGGTAGTCTGTTGTTTATATTTTTGTTACTCCAATCGATGGTAGCCTTGTCATTATGGAAGGTAGTTGGTTGTGGAGATTTTTGTTATTCCAATGGATTTTAGCCTTGTCATTATGGAAGGTAGTATGTCATTGTGATTTCTGTCACTCCAATGGATGGTAGCCTTGTCACTATGGAATGTAGTTTGTTGTTCATATTTTTGTTACTCTAATGGATGGTAGACTTGTCATTATGGAAGGTTGTCTATTGTCGAGATTTTTGTTACTCTAATAGATGGTAGCATTGTCATTACTGAAGGTAGTCTGTTTTTGAGATTTTTGTTACTCCAATGGATGGTAGCCTTGTCATTATGGAATGTAGTCTATTGTCGAGATTTTCGTTAATCCAATGGATGGTATCATTATCATTATGGATTGTAGTCTATTGTCGAGATTTTTGTTATTCCAATGGATGGTAGCCTTGTCTTTATGGAACGTAGTCTATTGTCGATGTTTTTACTACTCCAATGGATGGTAGCCTTGTCATTATGGAAGGTAGTCCGTTTTCGATATTTTTGTTACTTCAATGGATGGTAGCCTTGTCATTATGGAAGGTAGCTTGTTGTAGAGATTTTTGTTACTCCAATGGATGCTAGCCTTGTAATTTGGGAAGGTAGTCTATCGTTGTGATTTCTGTCACTCCAATGGATGGTAGCCTTGACACTATGGAAGGTAATCTGTTGTTCATATTGTTGTTACTCAAATGGATGGTAGCCTTGTCATTATGGAAGGTAGTCTATTGTCGAGAGTTTTGTTACTCCAATGGATGGTAGACTTGTCATTATGGAAGGTTGTCTATTGTCGAGATTTTTGTTACTCTAATGGATGGTAGCCTTGTCATTATCGAAGGTAGTCTGTTTTCGAGATTTTTGTTACTCTAATGGATGGTAGCCTTGTCATTATGGAAGGTAGTTTGTTGTCGATATTTTTGGTACTCCAATGGATGCTAGCCTTGTCATTATGGAAGGTAGTACGTTGTCGATATCTTTGTTACTCCAATGGATTGTAGCCTTGTCATTATGGAAGGTAGTCTGTTGTCGATATTTTTGTTACTTCAATGGATGCTAGTCTTGTCATTATGGAAGGTAGTCTGTCGTTGTGATTTCTGTCACTCCAATGGATGGTAGCCTTGTCACTATGGAAGGTAGTCTGTTGTTTATATTTTTGTTACTCCAATGGATGGTAGCCTTGTCATTATGGAAGGTAGTCTATTGTTGAGATTTTTGTTACACCAATGAATGGTAGCATTATCATTATGGAAGGTTGTCTATTTTCGAGATTTTTGTTACTCCTATGGAAGGTAGCCTTGTCATTAAGGAAGGTAGTATGTTTTCGAGATTTTTGTTACTCCAATGGATGGTAGCGTTGTCACTATGGAAGGTAGTCTGTTGTTCATATTTTTGTTAATCCAATGGATGGTAGCCTTGTCATTATGGAAGGTAGTTGGTTGTGGAGATTTTTGTTATTCCAATGGATTTTAGCCTTGTCATTATTGAATGTAATAAGTTGTCGTTGTTTTTTTTTCTCCAATGGATGGTAGCCTTGTCATTATGGAAGGTAGTATGTTGTCTAAATTTTTGTTATTCCAATGAATGGTAGCCTTGTCATTATGGAAGGTAGTTTGTTGTCGAGATTTTTCTTACTCCAATGGATGCTAGCCTTGTCATTATGGAAGGTAGTATGTCGTTGTGATTTCTGTCACTCCAATGGATGGTAGCCTTGTCACTATGGAAGGTAGTCTGTTGTTCATATTTTTGTTACTTCAATGGATTGTAGCCTTGTCATTATGGAAGGTTGTCTATTGCCGATATTTTTGTTACTCTAATAGATGGTAGCCTTGTCAGTATGGAAGGTAGTCTATTTTCGAGATTTTTGTTACTCCAATGGATGGTAGCCTTGTCATTATGGAACGTATTTTGTTGTCGATGTTTTTGTAACTCCAATGGATGGTAGCCTTGTCATTATGGAAGGTAGGTCGTTGTCGAGATTTTTGTTACTTCAATGGATGGTAGACTTGTCATTATTGAAGGTAGTTTGTTGTAGAGATTTTTGTTACTCCTATGGATGCTAGCCTTGTCATTAGGGAAGGTAGTCTATCGTTGTGATTTCTGTCACTCCAATGGATGGTAGCCTTGCCACTATGGAAGGTAATATGTTGTTCATATTGTTTTTACTCCAATGGATGGCAGCCTTGTCATTATGGAAGGTAGTCTATTATCGAGATTTTTGTTACTCCAATGGATGGTAGCCTTGTCAGTATGGAAGGTATTTGTTGTTCATTCTTTTGTTACTCCAATGGATGGTAGCCTTGTCATTATGGAAGGTAGTCTATTGTCGAGATTTTTGTTACTCCAATAGATCATAGCCTTGTCAGTATGGAAGGTATCTGTTGTTCATATTTTTGTTACTCCAATAGATGGTAGCCTTGTCATTATTGAAGGTATTCTATTGTTGATATTTTGGTTACTACAATGGATGGTAGCCTTGTCACTATGGAACATAGTCTATTGTAGATGTTTTTGTTACTCCAATGCATGGTAGTCTTGTCATTATGGAAGGTAGTCTGTTGTCGAGATTTATGTTACTCCAATGGATGGTAGCATTGTCACTATGGAAGGTAGTCTGTTGTTCATATTTTTGTTACTCCAATGGATGGTAGCCTTGTCATTATGGAAGGTAGTCTATTGTTGAGATTTTTATTACTCCAATGGATGGTAGCCTTGTCACTATGAAAGGTACTCTGTTGTTCATATTTTTGTTACTCCAATGGATGGTAGCCTTGTCATTATGGAAGGTAGTTTGTTGTCGAGATTTTTTTTATTCCAATGGATGGTAGCCTTGTCATTATGGAAGGTAGTCTGTTGTCGATATTTTTGGTACTCCAATGGATGGGAGCCTTGTAATTATGGAAGGTAGTCTGTTTTTGAGATTTTTGTTACTTAAATGGATGGTAGCCTTGTCATTATGGAAGGCAGTTTGTTGTCGAGATTTTTGTTACTCCAATTGATGCTAGCCTTGTCGTTATGGAAGGTATTCTGTCGTTGTGATTTATGTCACTCCAATGGATGCTAGCCTTGTCACTATGGAAGGTAGTCTGTTGTTCATATTTTTATTACTCCAATGGATGGTAGCCTTGTCATTATGGAGTGTAGTCTATTGTTGATATTTTTGTTACTCCAATGGATGGTAGCCTTGTCATTATGGAAGGTTGTCTATTGTCGAGATTTTTGTTACTCTAATGGATGGTATCCTTGTCATTATCGAAGGTAGTCTGTTTTCGAGATTTTTGTTACTCTAATGGATGGTAGCCTTGACTTTATGGAAGGTAGTTTGTTGTCAATATTTTTGTTACTCCAATGGATGCTAGCCTTGTCATTATTGAAGCTAGTACGTTGTCGATATCTTTGTTACTCCATTGGATTGTTGCCTTGTCATTATGGAAGGTAGTATGTTGTCGAGATTTTTGTTACTTCAATGGATGCTAGCCTTGTCAATACGGAAGGTATTATGTCGTTGTGATTTATGTCACTCCAATGGATGGTAGCCTTGCCACTATGGAAGGTAGTCTGTCGTTCATATTTTTGTTACTCCAATGGATGGTAGCCTTGTCATTATGGAAGGTAGTATGTCGTTGTGATTTCTATCACTCCAATGGATGGTAGCCTTGTCATTATGGAAGGTAGTCTGTTGTTCATATTTTTGTTACTCCAATGGATGGTAGCCTTGTAATTATGGAAGGTAGTCTATTATCGAGTTTTTTGTTACTTCAATGGATGGTAGCCTTGTCATTATGTTAGGTAGTCTGTTGTCTAGATTATTGTTATTCCAATGAATGGTAGCCTTGTCATTATGGAAGGTAGTTTGTTTTCAAGATTTTTGTTACTCCAATGGATGGTAGCCTTGTCAGTATGGAAGGTATATGTTGTTCATATTTCTGTCACTCCAATTGATGGTAGCCTTGTAACTATGGAAGGTAGTCTGTTGTTCATATTTTTGTTACTCCAATGGATGGTAGCCTTATAACTATGGAAGGTAGTTTATTGTCGAGATTTTTGTTACTTCAATGGACAATAGCCTTGTCATTATGGAAGGTTGTCTATTTTCTAGATTTTAGTTACTCTAATAGATGGTAGCCTTGTCATTATGGAAGGTAGTATGTTTTCGAGATTTTTGTTACTCCAATGGATGGTAACCTTGTAATTATGGAATGTAGTCTGTTGTCGATATTTTCGTTACTCCAATGGATGGTATCGTTGTCATTATGGATGGTAGTATATTGTTTAGATTTTTGTTATTCCAATGGATGGTAGCCTTGTCATTATGGAACGTAGTCTTTTGTCGATGTTTTTGTTACTCCAATGGATGGTAGCCTTGTCATTATAGAAGGTAGTCCGTTGTCGATATTTTTGTTACTTCAATGGATGCTAGCCTTGTCATTAGCGAAGGTAGTCTATCGTTGTGATTTCTGTCACTCCAATGGATGGTAGCCTTGTCACTATGGAAGGTAATCTTTTGTTCATGTTGTTGTTACTCTAATGGATGGTAGCCTTGTCATTATGGAAGGTAGTCTATTGTCGAGATTTTTGTTACTCCAGTGGATGGTAGCCTTGTCAGTATGGAAGGTATTTGTTGTTCATATTTTTGTTACTCCAATGGATGGTAGCCTTGTAATTATGGAAGGTAGTCTATTGTCGAGATTTTTCTTACTCCAATGGATGGTAGCCTTGTCAGTATGGAAGTTATTTGTTGTTCATATTTTTGTTACTCCAATGGTTGGTAGCCTTGTCATTATTGAAGGTTGTCTATTGTCGAGATTATTGTTACTCTAATGGATGGTAGCCTTGTCATTATGGAACATATTCTTTTGTAGATATTTTTGTTACTCCAATGCATGGTAGCCTTGTCATTATGGAAGGTAGTCTGTTGTCGAGATTTAGGTTACCCCAATGGATGGTAGCCTTGTCATTATGGAAGGTAGTCTGTTGTCGAGATTTTTTTTACTCTAATGGATGCTAGCCTTGTCATTATGGAAGGTAGTCTGTTGTCGAGATTTTTGTTATTTAAATGGATTGTAGCCTTGTCATTATGGTAGGTAGTTTGTTGTCGATATTTTTGTTACTCCAATGGATGCTAGCCTTGTCATTATGGTGGGTAATATGTCGTTGTGATTTATGTCACTTCAATGGATGGTAGCCTTGTCACTATGGAAGGTAGTCTGTTGTTCATATTTTTGTTACTCCAATGGATGGTAGCCTTATCATTACGAAAGGTTGTCTATTGTCAAGATTTTTGTACTCTAATGGATGGTAGCCTTGTCATTATCGAAGGTAGTCTGTTTTCGAGATTTTTGTTACTCTAATGTATGGTAGTCTTGTCTTTATAGAAGGTAGTTTGTTATCGTTATTTTTGTTACTCCAAAGGATGCTAGCCTTGTCATTATGGAAGGTAGTACATTGTCAATATCTTTGTTACTCCATTGGATTGTAGCCTTGTCATTATGGAAGGTTGTCTGTTGTCGAGATTTTTGTTACTTCAATGGATGCTAGCCTTGTCATTACGGAAGGTAGTCTGTCGTTGTGATTTATGTCACTCCCATGGATGGTAGCCTTGTCACTATGGAAGGTAATCTGTTGTTCATGTTGTTGTTACTCCAATGGATGGTAGCCTTGTCATTATGGAAGGTAGTCTATTGTCGATATTTTTGTTACTCCAGTGGATGGTAGCCTTGTCAGTATGGAAGGTATTTGTTGTTCATATTTTTGTTACTCCAATGGATGGTAGCCTTGTAATTATGGAAGGTAGTCTATTGTCGAGATTTTTCTTACTCCAATGGATGGTAGCCTTGTCAGTATGGAAGTTATTTGTTGTTCATATTTTTGTTACTCCAATAGTTGGTAGCCTTGTCATTATTGAAGGTTGTCTATTGTCGAGATTATTGTTACTCTAATGGATGGTAGCCTTGTCATTATGGAACATATTCTATTGTAGATATTTTTGTTACTCCAATGCATGGTAGCCTTGTCATTATGGAAGGTAGTCTGTTGTCGAGATTTAGGTTACCCCAATGGATGGTAGCCTTGTCAATATGGAAGGTAGTCTGTTGTCGAGATTTTTTTTACTCTAATGGATGCTAGCCTTGTCATTATGGAAGGTAGTCTGTTGTCGAGATTTTTGTTATTTAAATGGATGGTAGCCTTGTCATTATGGTAGGTAGTTTCTTGTCGAGATTTTTGTTACTCCAATGGATGCTAGCCTTGTCATTATGGAAAGTAATATGTCATTGTGATTTATGTCACTTCAATGGATGGTAGCCTTGTCACTATGGAAGGTAGTCTGTTGTTCATATATTTGTTACTCCAATGGATGGTAGCCTTGTCATTATAGAGTGTAGTCTATTGTCGAGATTTTTGTTACTCCAATGGATGGTAGCCTTGTCATTATGGAAGGTTGGCTATTGTCTAGATTTTTGTTACTCTAATGGATGGTAGCTTTGTCATTATCGAAGGTAGTTTGTTTTCGAGTTTTTTGTTACTCTAATGGATGGTAGCCTTGTCTTTATGGAAGGAAGTTTGTTGTCGTTATTTTTGTTACTCCAAAGGATGCTAGCCTTGTCATTATGGAAGGTAGTACATTGTCGATATCTTTGTTACTCCATTGGATTGTAGCCTTTTCATTATGGAAGGTAGACTGTTGTCGAGATTTTTGTTACTTCAATGGATGCTAGGCTTTTCATTACGGAAGGTAGTCTGTCGTTGTGATTTATGTCACTCCCATGGATGGTAGCCTTGTCACTATGGAAGGTAGTTTGTTGTTCATATTTTTGTTACTACAATGGACGGTAGCCTTGTCATTATGGAACTTAGTCTATTGTAGATATTTTTCTCACTCCAATGCATGGTAGCCTTGTCATTATGGAAGGTACTTTGTTGTCGAGATTTTTTTTATTCCAATGGATGGTAGCATTATCATTATGAAGTTAGTATGTCATCAATATTTTTGTTACTCCAATGGATGGTAGCCTTGTCATTATAGAAGGTAGTATGTTATCGATATTTTTGTTACTCCAATGGATGGTAGCCTTGTCAGTATGGAAGGTATCTGTTGTTCATATTTTTGTTACTCCAATGGATGGTAGCCTTGTCATTATGGAAGGTAGTCTATTGTCGAGATTTTTGTTACTCCAATAGATGGTAGCCTTGTCAGTATGGAAGCTATTTGTTGTTCATATTTTTGTTACTCCAATGGATGGTAGCCTTGTCATTATTGAAGGTATTCTATTGTCGATATTTTTGTTACTACAATGGATGGTAGCCTTGTCATTATGGAACATAGTCTATTGTAGATATTTTTGTTACTCCAATGCATGGTAGCCTTGTCATTATGGAAGGTAGCCTGTTGTCAAGATTTATGTTACCCCAATGGATGGTAGCCTTGTCATTATGGAAGGTAGTCTGTTGTTCATATTTTTGTTACTCAAATGGATGGTATCCTTGTCATTATGGAAGGTAGTCTATTGTTGAGATTTTTTTTACTCCAATTGATGGTAGCCTTGTCATTATGGAACGTAGTCTTTTGTCGATGTTTTTGTTACTCCAATGGATTGTAGCCTTGTCATTATGGAAGGTAGTCCGTTGTCGAGATTTTTGTTACTTCAATGGATGGTAGCCTTGTCATTATGGAAGGTAGTTTGTTGTAGAGATTTTTGTTACTCCAACGGATGCTGGCCTTGTCATTAGGGAAGGTAGTCTATCGTTGTGATTTCTGTCACTCCAATGGATGGTAGCCTTGCCACTATGGAAGGTAATCTGTTGTTCATATTGTTTTTACTCCAATGGATGGCAGCCTTTTCATTATGGAAGGTAGTCTATTATCGAGATTTTTGTTACTCCAATGGATGGTAGCCTTGTCAGTATGGAAGGTATTTGTTGTTCATATTTTTGTTACTCCAATGGATGGTAGCCTTGTCATTATGGAAGGTAGTCTATTGTCGAGATTTTTGTTACTCCAATGGATGGTAGCCTTGTCAGTATGGAAGGTATCTGTTGTTCATATTTTTGTTACTCCAATAGATGGTAGCCTTGTCATTATTGAAGGTATTCTATTGATGATATTTTGGTTACTACAATGGATGGTAGCCTTGTCACTATGGAACATAGTCTATTGTCGAGATTTATGTTACCCCAATGGATGGTAGCCTTGTCATTATGGAAGGTAGTTTGTTGTTCATATTTTTGTTACTCCAATGGATGGTATCCTTGTCATTATGGAAGGTAGTCTATTGTTGAGATTTTTTTTACTCCAATTGATGGTAGCCTTGTCATTATGGAACGTAGTCTTTTGTCGAGATTTTTTTTACTCTAATGGATGCTAGCCTTGTCATTATGGAAGGTAGTCTGTTGTCAAGATTTTTGTTATTTAAATGGATGGTAGCCTTGTCATTATGGTAGGTAGTTTGTTGTCGAGATTTTTGTTACTCCAATGGATGCTAGCCTTGTCATTATGGAAGGTAATATGTCGTTGTGATTTATGTCACTTCAATGGATGGTAGCCTTGTAACTATGGAAGGTAGTCTGTTGTTCATATTTTTGTTACTCCAATGGATGGTAGCCTTGTCATTATGGAGTGTAGTCTATTGTCGAGATTTTTGTTACTCCAATGGATGGTAGCCTTGTCATTATGGAAGGTTGTCTATTGTCGAGATTATTGTTACTCTAATGGATGGTAGCCTTGTCATTATGGAACATATTCTATTGTAGCTATTTTTGTTACTCCAATGCATGGTAGCCTTGTCATTATGGAAGGTAGTCTGTTGTCGAGATTTAGGTTACCCCAATGGATGGTAGCCTTGTCATTATGGAAGGTAGTCTGTTGTCGAGATTTTTTTTACTCTAATGGATGCTAGCCTTGTCATTATGGAAGGTAGTCTGTTGTCGAGATTTTTGTTATTTAAATGGATGGTAGCCTTGTCATTATGGTAGGTAGTTTCTTGTCGAGATTTTTGTTACTCCAATGGAGGCTAGCCTTGTCATTATGGAAAGTAATATGTCATTGTGATTTATGTCACTTCAATGGATGGTAGCCTTGTCACTATGGAAGGTAGTCTGTTGTTCATATATTTGTTACTCCAATGGATGGTATCCTTGTCATTATAGAGTGTAGTCTATTGTCGAGATTTTTGTTACTCGAATGGATGGTAGCCTTGTCATTATGGAATGTTGTCTATTGTCTAGATTTTTGTTACTCTAATGGATGGTAGCCTTGTCATTATCGAAGGTAGTTTGTTTTCGAGATTTTTGTTACTCTAATGGATGGTAGCCTTGTCTTTATGGAAGGAAGTTTGTTGTCGTTATTTTTGTTACTCCAAAGGATGCTAGCCTTGTCATTATGGAAGGTAGTACATTGTCGATATCTTTGTTACTCCATTGGATTGTAGCCTTTTCATTATGGAAGGTAGTCTGTTGTCGAGATTTTTGTTACTTCAATGGATGCTAGGCTTTTCATTACGGAAGGTAGTCTGTCGTTGTGATTTATGTCACTCCCATGGATGGTAGCCTTGTCACTATGGAAGGTAGTTTGTTGTTCATATTTTTGTTACTACAATGGACGGTAGCCTTGTCATTATGGAACTTAGTCTATTGTAGATATTTTTCTCACTCCAATGCATGGTAGCCTTGTCATTATGGAAGGTACTTTGTTGTCGAGATTTTTTTTACTCCAATGGATGGTAGCATTATCATTATGAAGTTAGTATGTCATCAATATTTTTGTTACTCCAATGGATGGTAGCCTTGTCATTATAGAAGGTAGTATGTTATCGATATTTTTGTTACTCCAATGGATGGTAGCCTTGTCAGTATGGAAGGTATCTGTTGTTCATATTTTTGTTACTCCAATGGATGGTAGCCTTGTCATTATGGAAGGTAGTCTATTGTCGAGATTTTTGTTACTCCAATAGATGGTAGCCTTGTCAGTATGGAAGCTATTTGTTGTTCATATTTTTGTTACTCCAATGGATGGAAGCCTTGTCATTATTAAAGGTATTCTATTGTCGATATTTTGGTTACTACAATGGATGGTAGCCTTGTCATTATGGAACATAGTCTATTGTAGATATTTTTGTTACTCCAATGCATGGTAGCCTTGTCATTATGGAAGGTAGTCTGTTGCCGAGATTTATGTTACCCCAATGGATGGTAGCCTTGTCATTATGGAAGGTAGTCTGTTGTTCATATTTTTGTTACTCCAATGGATGGTATCCTTGTCATTATGGAAGGTAGTCTATTGTTGAGATTTTTTTTACTCCAATTGATGGTAGCCTTGTCATTATGGAACGTAGTCTTTTGTCGATGTTTTTGTTACTCCAATGGATGGTAGCCTTGTCATTATGGAAGGTAGTCCGTTGTCGAGATTTTTGTTACTTCAATGGATGGTAGCCTTGTCATTATGGAAGGTAGTTTGTTGTAGAGATTTTTGTTACTCCAACGGATGTTGGCCTTGTCATTAGGGAAGGTAGTCTATTGTTGTGATTTCTGTCACTCCAATGGATGGTAGCCTTGCCACTATGGAAGGTAATCTGTTGTTCATATTGTTTTTACTCCAATGGATGGCAGCCTTTTCATTATGGAAGGTAGTCTATTATCGAGATTTTTGTTACTCCAACGGATGGTAGCCTTGTCAGTATGGAAGGTATTTGTTGTTCATATTTTTGTTACTCCAATGGATGGTAGCCTTGTCATTATGGAAGGTAGTCTATTGTCGAGATTTTTGTTACTCCAATGGATGGTAGCCTTGTCAGTATGGAAGGTATTTGTTGTTCATATTTTTGTTACTCCAATAGATGGTAGCCTTGTCATTATTGAAGGTATTCTATTGTTGATATTTTGGTTACTACAATGGATGGTAGCCTTGTCACTATGGAACATAGTCTATTGTCGATATTTATGTTACCCCAATGGATGGTAGCCTTGTCATTATGGAAGGTAGTTTGTTGTTCATATTTTTGTTACTCCAATGGATGGTATCCTTGTCATTATGGAAGGTAGTCTATTGTTGAGATTTTTTTTACTCTAATGGATGCTAGCCTTGTCATTATGGAAGGTAGTCTGTTGTCAAGATTTTTGTTATTTAAATGGATGGTAGCCTTGTCATTATGGTAGGTAGTTTGTTGTCGATATTTTTGTTACTCCAATGGATGCTAGCCTTGTCATTATGGAAGGTAATATGTCGTTGTGATTTATGTCACTTCAATGGATGGTAGCCTTGTAACTATGGAAGGTAGTCATTTGTTCATATTTTTGTTACTCCAATGGATGGTAGCCTTGTCATTATGGAGTGTAGTCTATTGTCGAGATTTTTTTTACTCCAATGGATGGTAGCCTTGTCATTATGGAAGGTTGTCTATTGTCGAGATTTTTGTTACTCTAATGGATGGTAGCCTTGTCATTATCCAAGGTAGTCTGTTTTCGAGATTTTTGTTACTCTAATGGATGGTAGCCTTGTCTTTATGGAAGGTAGTTTGTTGTCGATATTTTTGTTACTCCAATGGATGCTATCCTTGTCATTATGGAAGGTAGTACGTTGTCGATATCTTTGTTACTCCATTGGATTGTTGCCTTGTCATTATGGAAGGTAGTATGTTGTCGAGATTTTTGTTACTTCAATGGATGCTAGCCTTTTCATTACGGAAGGTAGTCTAATGTTGTGATTTATGTCACTCCAATGGATGGTAGCCTTGCCACTATGGAAGGTAGTCTGTTGTTCATATTTTTGTTACTCCAATGGATGGTAGCCTTATAACTATGGAAGGTAGTTTATTGTCGAGATTTTTGTTACTTCAATGGACGATAGCCTTGTCATTATGGAAGGTTGTCTATTTTCTAGATTTTAGTTACTCTAATAGGTGGTAGCCTTGTCATTATGGAAGGTAGTATGTTTTCGAGATTTTTGTTACTCCAATGGATGGTAACCTTGTAATTATGCACTGTAGTCTGTTGTCGATATTTTCGTTACACCAATGGATGGTATCGTTGTCATTATGGATGGTAGTCTATTGTTGAGATTTTTGTTATTCCAATGGATGGTAGCCTTGTCATTATGGAACGTAGTCTTTTGTCGATGTTTTTGTTACTCCAATGGATGGTAGCCTTGTCATTATGGAAGGTAGTCCGTTGTCGAGATTCTTGTTACTCCAACGGATGCTAGCCTTGTCATTAGCGAAGGTAGTCTATCGTTGTGATTTCTGTCACTCCAATGGATGGTAGCCTTGTCACTATGGAAGGTAATCTGTTGTTCATGTTGTTGTTACTCCAATGGATGGTAGCCTTGTCATTATGGAAGGTAGTCTATTGTCGAGATTTTTGTTACTCCAGTGGATGGTAGCCTTATCAGTATGGAAGGTATCTGTTGTTCATATTTTTGTTACTCCAATGGATGGTAGCCTTGTCATTATGGAAGGTAGTCTATTGTCGAGATTTTTGTTACTCCAATGGATGGTAGCCTTGTCAGTATGGAAGTTATTTGTTGTTCATATTTTTGTTACTCCAATGGATGGTAGCCTTGTCATTATTGAAGGTTGTCTATTGTCGAGATTATTGTTACTCTAATGGATGGTAGCCTTGTCATTATGGAAGGTATTCTGTTGTCGATATTTTGGTTACTACAATGGATGGTAGCCTTGTCATTATGTAACATATTCTATTGTAGATATTTTTGTTACTCCAATGCATGGTAGCCTTGTCATTATGGAAGGTAGTCTGTTGTGGAGATTTAGGTTACCCCAATGGATGGTAGCCTTGTCATTATGGAAGGTAGTCTGTTGTCGAGATTTTTTTTACTCTAATGGATGCTAGCCTTGTCATTATGGAAGGTAGTCTGTTGTCGAGATTTTTGTTATTTAAATGGATGGTAGCCTTGTCATTATGGTAGGTAGTTTGTTGTCGAGATTTTTGTTACTCCAATGGATGCTAGCCTTGTCATTATGGTGGGTAATATGTTGTTGTGATTTATGTCACTTCAATGGATGGTAGCCTTGTCACTATGGAAGGTAGTCTGTTGTTCATATTTTTGTTACTCCAATGGATGGTAGCCTTGTCATTATGGAGTGTAGTCTATTGTCGAGATTTTTGTTACTCCAATGGATGGTAGCCTTGTCATTACGAAAGGTTATCTATTGTCAAGATTTTTGTACTCTAATGGATGGTAGCCTTGTCATTATCGAAGGTAGTCTGTTTTCGAGATTTTTGTTACTCTAATAGATGGTAGTCTTATCTTTATAGAAGGTAGTTTGTTGTCGTTATTTTTGTTACTCCAAAGGATGCTAGCCTTGTCATTAGGAAGGTAGTACATTGTCAATATCTTTGTTACTCCATTGGATTGTAGCCTTGGCATTATGGAAGGTTGTCTGTTGTCGAGATTTTTGTTACTTCAATGGATGCTACCCTTGTCATTACGGAAGGTAGTCTGTCGTTGTGATTTATGTCACTCCCATGGATGGTAGCCTTGTCACTATGGAAGGTAGTTTGTTGTTCATATTTTTGTTACTCCAATGGATGGTAGCCTTGTCATTATGGAAGGTAGTCTATTGTCAAGATTTTGGTTACTACAATGGACGGTAGCCTTGTCATTATGGAACATAGTCTATTGTAGATATTTTTCTTACTCCAATGCATGGTAGCATTATCATTATGAAGTTTGTAAGTTATCGATATATTTGTAACTCCAATGGATGGTAGCATTATCTTTATGAAGTTAGTATGTTATCGATATTTTTGTTACTCCAATGGATGGTAGCCTTGTCATTATGGAAGGTAGTATGTTATCGATATATTTGTTACTCCAATGGATTGTAGCCTTGTCATTATTGAAGGTAGTCTGTTGTCGAGATTTTTGTTACTCCAATGGATGGTATCATTATCATTATGGATGGTAGTCTGTTGTCGAGAATTTTGTTACTCCAATGGATGGTAGCCTTGTCATTATGGAAGGTAGTCTGTTGTCGAGATTTTTTTTACTCTAATGGATGCTAGCCTTGTAATTATGGAAGGTAGTCTGTTGTCGAGATTTTTGTTATTTAAATGGATGGTAGCCTTGTCATTATGGTAGGTAGTTTCTTGTCGAGATTTTTGTTACTCCAATGGATGCTAGCCTTGTCATTATGGAATGTAATATGTCATTGTGATTTATGTCACTTCAATGGATGGTAGCCTTGTCACTATGGAAGGTAGTCTATTGTTCATATATTTTTTACTCCAATGGATGGTAGCCTTGTCATTATAGAGTGTAGTCTATTGTCGAGATTTCTGTTACTCCAATGGATGGTAGCCTTGTCATTATGGAAGGTTGTCTATTGTCTAGATTTTTGTTACTCTAATGGATGGTAGCCTTGTCATTATCGAAGGTAGTTTGTTTTTGAGATTTTTGTTACTCTAATGGATGGTAGCCTTGTCTTTATGGAAGGAAGTTTGTTGTCGTTATTTTTGTTACTCCAAAGGATGCTAGCCTTGTCATTATGGAAGGTAGTACATTGTCGATATCTTTGTTACTCCATTTGATTGTAGCCTTTTCATTATGGAAGGTAGTCTGTTGTCGAGATTTTTGTTACTTCAATGGATGCTAGGCTTTTCATTACGGAAGGTAGTCTGTCGTTGTGATTTATGTCACTCCCATGGATGGTAGACTTGTCACTATGGAAGGTAGTTTGTTGTTCATATTTTTGTTACTCCAATGGATGGTAGCCTTGTCATTATGGAAGGTAGTCTATTTTCAAGATTTTGGTTACTACAATGGACGGTAGCCTTGTCATTATGGAACATAGTCTATTGTAGATATTTTTCTTACTCCAATGCATGGTAGCCTTGTCATTATGGAAGGTACTTTGTTGTCGAGATTTTTGTTACTCCAATGGATGGTAGCATTATCATTATGAAGTTAGTATGTCATCAATATTTTTGTTACTCCAATGGATGGTATCCTTGTCATTATGGGAGGTAGTATGTTATCGATATTTTTGTTACTCCAATGGATGGTAGCCTTGTCAGTATGGAAGGTATCTGTTGTTCATACTTTTGTTACTAGAATGGATGGTAGCCTTGTCATTATGGAAGGTAGTCTATTGTCGAGATTTTTGTTACTCCAATAGTTGGTAGCCTTGTCAGTATGCAAGCTATTTGTTGTTCATATTTTTGTTACTCCAATGGATGGTAGCCTTGTCATTATTGAAGGTATTCTATTATCGATATTTTGGTTACTACAATGGATGGTAGCCTTGTCATTATGGAAGGTAGTCTGTTGTCGAGATTTATGTTACCCCAATGGATGGTAGCCTTGTCATTATGGAAGGTAGTATGTTGTTCATATTTTTGTTACTCCAATAGATGGTATCCTTGTCATTATGGAAGGTAGTCTATTGTTGAGATTTTTTTTACTCCAATTGATGGTAGCCTTGTCATTATGGAACGTAGTCTTTTGTCGAGATTTTTTTTACTCTAATGGATGATAGCCTTGTCATTATGGTAGGTAGTCTGTTGTCAAGATTTTTGTTATTTAAATGGATGGTAGCCTTGTCATTATGGTAGGTAGTTTGTTGTCGAGATTTTTGTTACTCCAATGGATGCTAGCCTTGTCATTATGGAAGGTAATATGTCATTGTGATTTATGTCACTTCAATGGATGGTAGCCTTGTCACTATGGAAGGTAGTCTGTTGTTCATATTTTTGTTACTCCAATGGATGGTAGCCTTGTCATTATGGAGTGTAGTCTATTGTCGAGATTTTTGTTACTCCAATGGATGGTAGCCTTGTCATTATGGAAGGTTGTCTATTGTCGAGATTTTTGTTACTCTAATGGATGGTAGCATTGTCATTATCGAAGGTAGTCTGTTTTCGAGATTTTTGTTACTCTAATGGATGGTAGCCTTGTCTTTATGGAAGGTAGTTTGTTGTCGATATTTTTGTTACTCCAATGGATGCTAGCCTTGTCATTATGGAAGGTAGTCGATATCTTTGTTACTCCATTGGATTGTTGCCTTGTCATTATGGAAGGTAGTATGTTGTCGAGATTTTTGTTACTTCAATGGATGCTAGCCTTTTCATTACGGAAGGTAGTCTAATGTTGTGATTTATGTCACTGCAATGGATGGTAGCCTTGCCACTATGGAAGGTAGTTTGTCGTTCATATTTTTGTTACTCCAATGGATGGTAGCCTTGTCAATATGGAAGGTAGTATGTCGTTGTGATTTCTATCACTCCAATGGATGGTAGCCTTGTCATTATGAAAGGTAGTTTGTTGTTCATATTTTTGTTACTCCAATGGATGGTAGCCTTGTAATTATGGAAGGTAGTCTACTGTCGAGATTTTTGTTACTTCAATGGACGGTAGCCTTGTCATTATGGAAGGTAGTCTGTTGTCTAGATTATTGTTATTCCAATGAATGGTAGCCTTGTCATTACGGAAGGTAGTTTGTTGTCAAGATTTTTGTTACTCCAATGGATGGTAGCCTTGTCAGTATGGAAGGTATCTGTTGTTCATATTTCTGTCACTCCAATGGATGGTAGCCTTGTCACTATGGAAGGTAGTCTGTTGTTCATATTTTTGTTACTCCAATGGATGGTAGCCTTATAACTATGGAAGGTAGTTTATTGTCGTGATTTTTGTTACTTAAATGGATGGTAGCCTTGTCATTATGGAATGTTGTCTATTTTCGAGATTTTAGTTACTCTAATAGATGGTAGCCTTGTCATTATGGAAGGTAGTCTGTTTTCGAGATTTTTGTTACTCCAATGGATGGTAGCCTTGCCATTATGGAATGTAGTCTTTTGTCGATATTTTCGTTACTCAAATGGATGGTATCGTTGTCATTATGGATGGTAGTCTATTGTCGAGATTTTTGTTATTCCAATTGATGGTAGCCTTGTCATTATGGAACGTAGTCTTTTGTCGATGTTTTTGTTACTCCAATGGATGGTAGCCTTGTCATTATGGAAGGTAGTCCGTTGTCGAGATTTTTGTTACTTCAATGGATGGTAGCCTTGTCATTATGGAAGGTAGTTTGTTGTAGAGATTTTTGTTACTCCAACGGATGATGGCCTTGTCATTAGGGAAGGTAGTCTATCGTTGTGATTTCTGTCACTCCAATGGATGGTAGCCTTGTCACTATGCAAGGTAATCTGTTGTTCATGTTGTTGTTACTCCAATGGATGGTACCCTTGTCATTATGGAAGGTAATCTATTGTCGAGATTTTTGTTACTCCAATGGATGGTAGCCTTGTCAGTATGGAAGTTATTTGTTGTTCATATTTTTGTTACTCCATTGGATGGTAGCCTTGTCATTATTGAAGGTTGTCTATTGTCGAGATTTTTCTTACTCTAATGGATGGTAGCCTTGTCATTATGGAAGGTATTCTATTGTCGATATTTTGGTTACTACAATGGATGGTAGACTTGTCATTATGGAACATAGTCTATTGTAGATATTTTTGTTACTCCAATGCATGGTAGCCTTGTCATTATGGAAGGTAGTCTGTTGTCGAGATTTATGTTACCCCAATGGATGGTAGCCTTGTCATTATGGAAGGTAGTCTGTTGTCGAGATTTTTTTTACTCTAATGGATGCTAGCCTTGTCATTATGGAAGGTAGTCTGTTGTCAAGATTTTTGTTATTTAAATGGATGGTATCCTTGTCATTATGGTAGGTAGTTTGTTGTCGAGATTTTTGTTACTCCAATGGATGCTAGCCTTGTCATTATGGAAGGTAATATGTCGTTGTGATTTATGTCACTTCAATGGATGGTAGCCTTGTCACTATGGAAGTTAGTCTGTTGTTCATATTTTTGTTACTCCAATGTATGGTAGCCTTGTCATTATGGAGTGTAGTCTATTGTCGAGATTTTTGTTACTCCAATGGATGGTAGCCTTGTCATTATGGAAGGTTGTCTATTATCGAGATTTTTGTTACTCTAATGGATGGTAGCCTTGTCATTATCGAAGGTAGTCTGTTTTCGAGATTTTTGTTACTCTAATGGATGGTAGTCTTGTCTTTATGGAAGGTAGTTTGTTGTCGTTATTTTTGTTACTCCAAAGGATGCTAGCCTTCTCATTATGGAAGGTAGTACATTGTCGATATCTTTGTTACTCCATTGGATTGTTAGCCTTGTCATTATGGAAGGTAGTCTGTTGTCTAGATTTTTGTTACTTCAATGGATGCTAGCCTTGTCATTACGGAAGGTAGTCTGTAATTGTGATTTATGTCACTCCCATGGATGGTAGCCTTGTCACTATGGAAGGTAGTTTGTTGTTCATATTTTTGTTACTCTAATGGATGGTAGCCTTGTCATTATTGAAGGTAGTCTATTGTCAAGATTTTGGTTACTACAATGGACGGTAGCCTTGTCATTATGGAACATAGTCTATTGTAGATATTTTTTTTACTCCAATGCATGGTAGCCTTATCATTATGGAAGGTACTTTGTTGTCGAGATTTTTGTTACTATAATGGATGGTAGCATTATCATTATGAAGTTAGTATGTTATCGATATTTTTGTTACTCCAATGGATGGTAGCCTTGTCATTATGGAATGTAGTATGTTATTGATATATTTGTTACTCCAATGGATTGTAGCCTTGTCATTATTGAAGGTAGTCTGTTGTCGAGATTTTTGTTACTCCAATGGATGGTAGCCTTGTCATTACGGAATGTAGTCTGTTATCGATATTTTCGTTACTCAAATGGATGGTATCGTTGTCATTATGGATGGTAGTCTATTGTCGAGATTTTTGTTATTCCAATGGATGCTAGCCTTGTCATTATGGAACGTAGTCTTTTGTCGATGTTTTTGTTACCCCAATGGATTGTAGCCTTGTCATTATGGAAGGTAGTCCGTTGTCGAGATTTTTGTTACTTCAATGGATGGTAGTCTTGTCATTATGGAAGGTAATATGTTGTTGTGATTTATGTCACTCCCATGGATGGTAGCCTTGTCACTATAGAAGGTAGTTTGTTGTTCATATTTTTGTTACTCTAATGGATGGTAGCCTTGTCATTGTTGAAGGTAGTCTATTGTCAAGATTTTGGTTACTACAATGGACGGTAGCCATGTCATTATGGAACATAGTCTATTGTAGATATTTTTCTTACTCCAATGCATGGTAGCCTTGTCATTATGGAAGGTACTTTGTTGTCGAGATTTTTGTTACTCCAATGGATGGTAGCATTATCATTATGAAGTTAGTATGTTATCGATATTTTTATTACTCCAATGGATGGTAGCCTTGTCATTATGGAATGTAGTATGTTATTGATATATTTGTTACTCCAATGGATTGTAGCCTTTTCATTATGGAAGGTAGTCTGTTGTCGAGATTTTTGTTACTCCAATTGATGGTATCGTTGTCATTATGGATGGTAGTCTGTTGTCGAGAATTTTGTTACTCCAATGGATGGTAGCCTTGTCATTATGGAACATAGTATGTTGTCGATGTTTTTGTTACTCCAATGGATGGTAGCCTTGTCATTATGGAAGGTACTCTGTTGTCGAGATTTTTGTTACTCCAATGGATGGTAGCCTTGTCATTATGGAAGGTAGTATGTCGTTGTGATTTCTATCACTCCAATGGATGGTAGCCTTGTCACTATGGAAGTTAGTCTGTTGTTCATATTTTTGTTACTCCAATGGATGGTAGCCTTGTAATTATGGAAGGTAGTCCATTGTCGATATTTTTGTTACTTCAATGGATGGTAGCCTTGTCATTATGGAAGGTTGGCTATTGTCGAGATTTTTGTTACTCTAATAGATGGTAGCCTTGTCATTATAGAAGGTAGTTTGTTTTCGAGATTTTTGTTAATCCAATGGATGGTAGCCTTGTAATTATGGAATGTAGTCTATTGTTGAGATTTTTGTTACTCCAATGGATGGTATCATTGTCATTATGGATGGTAGTCTATTGTCGTGATATTTGTTATTCCAATGGATTTTATCCTTGTCATTATGGAATGTAGTCTGTTGTCGATGTTTTTGTAACTCCAATGGATGGTATCATTGTCATTATTGAAGGTAGTTTGTTGTCGAGATTTTTGTTATTCTAATGGATGGTAGCCTTTTTATTATAGAAGGCAGTCTGTTGTCGATATTTTTGTTACTCCAATGGATGGTAGCTTGTCATTATGGAAGGTAGTCGGTTGTCGAGATTTTTGTTACTTCAATGGATGGTAGCCTTGTCATTTTGGAAGGTAGTTTGTTGTAGAGCTTTTTGTTACTCCAATGGATGATAACCTTGTCATTAGGGAAGGTAGTCTATCGTTGTGATTTTTGTCACTCCAATGGATGGTAGCCTTGTCACTATGGAAGGTAATTTGTTGTTCATGTTGTTGTTACTCCAATGGATGGTAGCCTTGTCATTATGGAAGGTAGTCTATTGTCGAGATTTTTGTTACTCCAAAGGATGGTAGCCTTGTCAGTATGGAAGGTATCTGTTGTTCATATTTTTGTTACTCCTGAAATTCTGGCTGCAGATACTCAATGTCACGTTTAATGTTTTGACACCGTATCTGACTTTCTATAAGATAGTAAATGCAAAAACAGTAAAGAACACAGTCAATTGTTTACCCAGGTCAGTGTGCAACAACACCTACTCTGGGGGCTACCAAGCCAGGGAGGAAATCCACTATAAGAGATGTTAATTCAGGAATAAACCAACCAGTTTATCTCCTTCACTTAAGACCTACCCAATGCAATTTCAATCTAAGTACAACTTAAACCTGAGTTCCTACTCACTCCCCCTCAATCACAGCAGTGATACATAAAACAATTTGACTAATGAATTGATGAAGACACTCTTCAAAAACATACACTTGATTAAGCTTCACAGCTTTTTAATCAAGCAACACAACTACTCTTGCTTCACAGCTTTGAGTGATACACACAACTAACTTGACTCTGCTTCACAGCTTTAGTCAAGAAACATTCAAACACTCTTGCTTCAAAGCTTTGAGTGCTACACAATGATAATTGCTTGAAGTACAATAATTAAACCTATACAGTTTACAAATGATCTTCTGACCAAAAAGGGATTACTTGCAAAACAGCAGCTCTGTTGAATATATAGCAGCTATAACTTCAGTTAGGGTTTCCACAAAAACCTAGGGTTAATTCCGTTTGACCTTAAGACTAGGTCACAGGACTTTATTAACCAGGTTAGGGTTGAGCTAGGTTAACCCAAAGAAAACGCAGGATTCTGTTCTGGAAAGACTGAGTTATTTTCCTGAAAAAACTCAGAATTAACCAACCTGCATACATGTCAGTTCAGAACAGGATGTCTTAACATCTGTTATGACATCTGAAAAACCTGTCTACTGATTTAGGAAAATGTGATCATTTTGCAAAATGCTCAGATACACACTTATAAACATCAGTACCTGAATGACAATATTTTTCTGCAAAGGTACCTAATGAATCAGTACAAACTAAACTAGAATGTTATGACATCAGTCATGACATTCACACATACACTTGGGTTTTACCAAAGATGCAAGCCAATAACTAAACAACTACAACTCCAATGGATGGTAGCCTTGTCATTATGGAAGGTTGTCTATTCTCGAGATTTTTGTTACTCTAATGGATGGTAGCCTTGTCATTATGGAAGGTATTCTGTTGTCGATATTTTGGTTACTACAATGGATGGTAGCCTTGTCATTATGGAACATAGTCTATTGTAGATATTTTTGTTACTCCAATGCATGGTATCCTTGTCATTATGGAAGGTAGTCTGTTTTCGAGATTTATGTTACCCCAATGGATGGTAGCCTTGTCATTATGGAAGGTAGTATGTTGTCGAGATTTTTTTTACTCTAATGGATGCTAGCCTTGTCATTATGGAAGGTAGTCTGTTGTCGAGATTTTTGTTATTTAAATGGATGGTAGCGTTTTCATTATGGTAGGTAGTTTGTTGTCGAGATTTTTGTTACTCCAATGGATGCTAGCCTTGTCATTATGGAAGGTAATATGTCGTTGTGATTTATGTCACTTCAATGGATGGTAGCCTTGTCACTAGGGAAGGTAGTATGTTGTTCATATTTTTGTTACTCCAATGGGTGGTAGCTTTGTCATTATGGAGTGTAGTCTATTGTCTAGATTTTTGTTACTCCAATGGATGGTAGCCTTGTCATTATGGAAGGTTATCTATTGTCGAGATTTTTGTTACTCTAATGGATGGTAGCCTTGTCATTATCTAAGGTAGTCTGCTTTTGAGATTTTTGTTACTCTAATGGATGGTAGCCTTGTGTTTATGGAAGGTAGTTTGTTGTCGTTATTTTTGTTACTCCAAAGGATGCTAGCCTTGTCATTATGGAAGGTAGTACATTATCGATATCTTTGTTACTCCATTGGATTATAGCCTTGTCATTATGGAAGGTAGTCTGTTGTCGAGATTTTTGTTACTTCAATGGATGCTAGCCTTGTCATTACGGAAGGTAGTATGTCGTTGTGATTTATGTCACTCCCATGGATGGTACCCTTGTCACTATGGAAGGTAGTTTGTTGTTCATACTTTTGTTACTCCAATGGATGGTAGCCTTATCATTATGGAAGGTAGTCTATTGTCAAGATTTTGGTTACTACAATGGACGGCAGCCTTGTCATTATGGAACATAGTCTATTGGAGATATATTTCTTACTCCAATGCATGTTAGCCTTGTCATTATGGAAGGTACTTTGTTGTCGAGATTTTTGTTACTCCCATGGATAGTAGCATTATCATTATGAAGTTAGTATGTTATCGATATTTTTGTTACTCCAATGGATGGTAGCCTCGTCATTATGGAAGGTAGTATGTTATCGATATATTTGTTACTCCAATGGATGGTAGCCTTGTCAGTATGGAAGGTATCTGTTGTTCAAATTTTTGTTACTCCAATGGATGGTAGCCTTGTCATTATGGAAGGTAGTCTATTTTTAAGATTTTTGTTACTCAAATGGATGGTAGCCTTGTCAGTATGGAAGGTATCTGTTGTTCATATTTTTGTTACTCCAATGGATGGTAGCCTTGTCATTATAGAAGGTAGTTTGTTGTCGATATTTTTGTTATTCCAATGGATGGTATCCTTGTCATTATGGAAGGTAGTATGTCGTTGTGGTTTCGGTTAATCCAATGGATGGTAGCCTTGTCAATATGTAAGGTAGTCTGTTGTTCAGATTTTTGTTACTCTAATGGATGGTAGCCTTGTCATTATGGATGGTAGTGTACTGTCGAGAATTTTGTTACTCCAATGGATGGTAGCCTTGTCATTATGGAAGGTAGTATGTCGTTGTGATTGCTGTCACTCTAATGGATGGTAGCCTTGTCACTATGGAAGGCAGTCTATTCTCGAGATTTTTGTTATTCCATTGGATTGTAGCCCTGTCATTATTGAACGTAGTCTATTCTTGAGATTTTTGTTATTCCAATAGATGGTATGCTTGTCATTATAGAAGGTAGCCTGTTGTCGATACTTTTGTTACTCCAATGCATGGTAGCCTTGTCATTATGGATGGTTGTATGTTGTTGAGATTTTTGTTATTCCATTGGATGGTAGCCTTGTCATTATGGAAGGTAGTCTGTTCTCGAGATTTTTGTAATTCCAATAGATTGTAGCCTTGTCATTATGGAAGGGAGACTGTCGTCGTGATTTTTGTTACTCCAATAGATGGTAGCCTTTTCATTATGGAAGGTAGTATGTTGTCAAGAATTTTGTTACTCCAATGGATGGTAGCCTTGTCATTATGGAATATAGTCTGTTGTTGATGTTTTTTTTATTCCAATGGATGGTAGCCTTGTCATTATGGAAGGTAGTTTCTTGTCGAGATTTTTGTTATTCCAATGGATGGTAGCCTTGTCATTATAGAAGGTAGTTTGTTGTCGAGATTTTTGTTATTCCAATGGATGGTAGCCTTGTCATTATGGAAGGTAGTCTGTCATTGTGGTTTATGTCACTCCAATGTATGGTATCCTTGTCAATATGGAAGGTAGTCTATTGTTCAAATTTTTGTTACTCTAATGGATGGTAGCCTTGTCATTATGTATCGTAGTCTGTTGTCGAGAATTTTGTTACTCCAATGGATGGTAGCCTTGTCATTATGGAAGGTAGTATGTCGTTGTGATTTCTGTCACTCTAATGGATGGTAGCCTTGTCACTATGGAAGGCAGTTTATTCTCGATATTTTTGTTATTCCATTGGATGGTAGCCTTGTCATTATTGAAGGTAGTCTATTCTAGAGATTTTTGTTATTCCAATAGATGGTATGCTTGTCATTATGGAAGGTAGCCTGTTGTCGATACTTTTGTTACTCCAATGCATGGTAGACTTGTCATTATGGAAGGTAGTATGTTGTCGAGATTTTTGTTATTCCATTGGATGGTATCCTTGTCTTTATGGAAGGTAGTATGTTCTCGTGTTTTTGTTATTCCAATAGATGGTAGCCTTGTCATTATTGAAGGGAGACTGTCGTCGATATTTTTGTTACTCCAATAGATGGTAGCCTTATCATTATGGAAGGTAGTATGTTGTCCATATCTTTGTTAATCCAATGGATGGTAGCCTTTTCATTATGGAAGGTAGTTTGTTGTCAAGAATTTTGTTACTCCAATGGATGATAGCCTTGTCATTATGGAATGTAGTCTATTGTCGATGTTTTTGTTATTCCAATGGATGGTAGCCTTGTCATTATGGAAGGTAGTTTCTTGTCGAGATTTTTGTTATTCCAATGTATGGTAGCCTTGTCATTATGGAAGGTAGTTTGTTGTCGAGATTTTTGTTATTCCAATGGATGGTAGCCTTGTCATTATGGAAGGTAGTCTGTCGTTGTGGTTTCTGTCACTCCAATGGATGGTAGCCTTGTCAATAAGGAAGGTAGTCTTTTGTTCATATTTTTATTACTCTAATGGATGGTAGCCTTGTCATTATTGATGGTAGTCTCTTGTCGAGAATTTTGTTACTCCAATGGATGATAGCGTTGACATTATGGAAGGTAGTTTTTTATCGATATTTTTGTTATTCCAATGGATGGTAGCCTTGTCATTATGGAAGGTTATCTATTGTCGAGATTTTTGTTACTCTAATGGATGGTAGCCTTGTCATTATCTAAGGTAGTCTGCTTTTGAGATTTTTGTTACTCTAATGGATGGTAGCCTTGTGTTTATGGAAGGTAGTTTGTTGTCGTTATTTTTGTTACTCCAAAGGATGCTATCCTTGTCATTATGGAAGGTAGTACATTATCGATATCTTTGTTACTCCATTGGATTGTAGCCTTGTCATTATGGAAGGTAGTCTCTTGTCGAGATTTTTGTTACTTCAATGGATGCTAGCCTTGTCATTACGGAAGGTAGTATGTCGTTGTGATTTATGTCACTCCCATGGATGGTACCCTTGTCACTATGGAAGGTAGTTTGTTGTTCATACTTTTGTTACTCCAATGGATGGTAGCCTTATCATTATGGAAGGTAGTCTATTGTCAAGATTTTGGTTACTACAATGGACGGTAGCCTTGTCATTATGGAACATAGTCTATTGTAGATATTTTTTTTACTCCAATGCATGGTAGCCTTATCATTATGGAAGGTACTTTGTTGTCGAGATTTTTGTTACTATAATGGATGGTAGCATTATCATTATGAAGTTAGTATGTTATCGATATTTTTGTTACTCCAATGGATGGTAGCCTCGTCATTATGGAAGGTAGTATGTTATCGATATATTTGGTACTCCAATGGATGGTAGCCTTGTCAGTATGGAAGGTATCTGTTGTTCAAATTTTTGTTACTCCAATGGATGGTAGCCTTGTCATTATGGAAGGTAGTCTATTTTCGAGATTTTTGTTACTCAAATGGATGGTAGCCTTGTCAGTATGGAAGGTATCTGTTGTTCATATTTTTGTTAGTCCAATGGATGGTAGCCTTGTCATTATAGAAGGTAGTTTGTTGTCGATATTTTTGTTATTCCAATGGATGGTATCCTTGTCATTATGGAAGGTAGTATGTCGTTGTGGTTTCGGTTAATCCAATGGATGGTAGCCTTGTCAATATGGAAGGTAGTCTGTTGTTCAGATTTTTGTTACTCTAATGGATGGTAGCCTTGTCATTATGGATGGTAGTGTACTGTCGAGAATTTTGTTACTCCAATGGATGGTAGCCTTGTCATTATGGAAGGTAGTCTGTCGTTGTGATTTCTGTCACTCTAATGGATGGTAGCCTTGTCACTATGGAAGGCAGTCTATTCTCGAGATTTTTGTTATTCCATTGGATTGTAGCCCTGTCATTATTGAACGTAGTCTATTCTTGAGATTTTTGTTATTCCAATAGATGGTATGCTTGTCATTATAGAAGGTAGCCTGTTGTCGATACTTTTGTTACTCCAATGCATGGTAGCCTTGTCATTATGGATGGTTGTATGTTGTTGAGATTTTTGTTATTCCATTGGATGGTAGCCTTGTCATTATGGAAGGTAGTCTGTTCTCGAGATTTTTGTAATTCCAATAGATTGTAGCCTTGTCATTATGGAAGGGAGACTGTCGTCGAGATTTTTGTTACTCCAATAGATGGTAGCCTTGTCATTATGGAAGGTAGTATGTTGTCAAGAATTTTGTTACTCCAATGGATGGTAGCCTTGTCATTATGGAATGTAGTCTGTTGTTGATGTTTTTTTTATTCCAATGGATGGTAGCTTTGTCATTATGGAAGGTAGTTTCTTGTCGAGATTTTTGTTATTCCAATGGATGGTAGCCTTGTCATTATAGAAGGTAGTTTGTTGTTGAGATTTTTGTTATTCCAATGGATGGTAGCCTTGTCATTATGGAAGGTAGTCTGTCATTGTGGTTTATGTCACTCCAATGTATGGTATCCTTGTCAATATGGAAGGTAGTCTATTGTTCAAATTTTTGTTACTCTAATGGATGGTAGCCTTGTCATTATGTATCGTAGTCTGTTGTCGAGAATTTTGTTACTCCAATGGATGGTAGCCTTGTCATTATGGAAGGTAGTCTGTCGTTGTGATTTCTGTCACTCTAATGGATGGTAGCCTTGTCACTATGGAAGGCAGTCTATTCTCGATATTTTTGTTATTCCATTGGATGGTAGCCTTGTCATTATTGAAGGTAGTCTATTCTCAATATTTTTGTTATTCCAATAGATGGTATGGTTGTCATTATGGAAGGTAGCCTGTTGTCGATACTTTTGTTACTCCAATGCATGGTAGACTTGTCATTATGGAAGGTAGTATGTTGTCGAGATTTTTGTTATTCCATTGGATGGTATCCTTGTCTTTATGGAAGGTAGTATGTTCTCGTGTTTTTGTTATTCCAATAGATGGTAGCCTTGTCATTATTGAAGGGAGACTGTCGTCGATATTTTTGTTACTCCAATAGATGGTAGCCTTATCATTATGGAAGGTAGTATGTTGTCCATATCTTTGTTAATCCAATGGATGGTAGCCTTTTCATTATGGAAGGTAGTTTGTTGTCAAGAATTTTGTTACTCCAATGGATGATAGCCTTTTCATTATGGAATGCAGTCTATTGTCAATGTTTTTGTTATTCCAATGGATGGTAGCCTTGTCATTATGGAAGGTAGTTTCTTGTGGAGATTTTTGTTATTCCAATGTATGGTAGCCTTGTCATTATGGAAGGTAGTTTGTTGTCGAGATTTTTGTTATTCCAATGGATGGTAGCCTTGTCATTATGGAAGGTAGTCTGTCGTTGTGGTTTCTGTCACTCCAATGGATGGTAGCCTTGTCAATATGGAAGGTAGTCTTTTGTTCAGATTTTTATTACTCTAATGGATGGTAGCCTTGTCATTATTGATGGTAGTCTGTTGTCGAGAATTTTGTTACTCCAATGGATGATAGCGTTGACATTATGGAAGGTAGTTTTTTATCGATATTTTTGTTATTCCAATGGATGGTAGCCTTGTCATTATGGAAGGTTATCTATTGTCGAGATTTTTGTTACTCTAATGGATGGTAGCCTTGTCATTATCTAAGGTAGTCTGCTTTTGTGATTTTTGTTACTCTAATGGATGGATGCCTTGTGTTTATGGAAGGTAGTTTGTTGTGGTTATTTTTGTTACTCCAAAGGATGCTAGCCTTGTCATTATGGAAGGTAGTACATTATCGATATCTTTGTTACTCCATTGGATTGTAGCCTTGTCATTATGGAAGGTAGTCTGTTGTCGAGATTTTTGTTACTTCAATGGATGCTAGCCTTTTCATTACGGAAGGTAGTATGTCGGTGTGATTTATGTCACTCCCATGGATGGTACCCTTGTCACTATGGAAGGTAGTTTGTTGTTCATACTTTTGTTACTCCAATGGATGGTAGCCTTATCATTATGGAAGGTAGTCTATTGTCAAGATTTTGGTTACTACAATGGACGGTAGCCTTGTCATTATGGAACATAGTCTATTGGAGATATTTTTCTTACTCCAATGCATGGTAGCCTTGTCATTATGGAAGGTACTTTGTTGTCGAGATTTTTGTTACTCCCATGGATAGTAGCATTATCATTATGAAGTTAGTATGTTATCGATATTTTTGTTACTCCAATGGATGGTAGCCTCGTCATTATGGAAGGTAGTATGTTATCGATATATTTGTTACTCCAATGGATGGTAGCCTTGTCAGTATGGAAGGTATCTGTTGTTCAAATTTTTGTTACTCCAATGGATGGTAGCCTTGTCATTATGGAAGGTAGTCTATTTTCGAGATTTTTGTTACTCAAATGGATGGTAGCCTTGTCAGTATGGAAGGTATCTGTTGTTCATATTTTTGTTACTCCAATGGATGGTAGCCTTGTCATTATAGAAGGTAGTTTGTTGTCGATATTTTTGTTATTCTAATGGATGGTATCCTTGTCATTATGGAAGGTAGTATGTCGTTGTGGTTTCGTTAATCCAATGGATGGTAGCCTTGTCAATATGGAAGGTAGTCTGTTGTTCAGATTTTTGTTACTCTAATGGATGGTAGCCTTTTCATTATGGATGGTAGTGTACTGCCGAGAATTTTGTTACTCCAATGGATGGTAGCCTTGTCATTATGGAAGGTAGTCTGTCGTTGTGATTTCTGTCACTCTAATGGATGGTAGCCTTGTCACTCTGGAAGGCAGTCTATTCTCGAGATTTTTGTTATTCCATTGGATTGTAGCCCTGTCATTATTGAACGTAGTCTATTCTTGAGATTTTTGTTATTCCAATAGATGGTATGCTTGTCATTATAGAAGGTAGCCTGTTGTCGATACTTTTGTTACTCCAATGCATGGTAGCCTTGTCATTATGGATGGTTGTATGTTGTTGAGATTTTTGTTATTCCATTGGATGGTAGCCTTGTCATTATGGAAGGTAGTCTGTTCTCGAGATTTTTGTAATTCCAATAGATTGTAGCCTTGTCATTATGGAAGGGAGACTGTCGTCGAGATTTTTGTTACTCCAATAGATGGTAGCCTTGTCATTATGGAAGGTAGTATGTTGTCAAGAATTTTGTTACTCCAATGGATGGTAGCCTTGTCATTATGGAATGTAGTCTGTTGTTGATGTTTTTTTTATTCCAATGGATGGTAGCCTTGTCATTATGGAAGGTAGTTTCTTGTCGAGATTTTTGTTATTCCAATGGATGGTAGCCTTGTCATTATAGAAGGTAGTTTGTTGTCGAGATTTTTGTTATTCCAATGGATGGTAGCCTTGTCATTATGGAAGGTAGTCTGTCATTGTGGTTTATGTCACTCCAATGTATGGTATCCTTGTCAATATGGAAGGTAGTCTATTGTTCAAATTTTTGTTACTCTAATGGATGGTAGCCTTGTCATTATGTATCGTAGTCTGTTGTCGAGAATTTTGTTACTCCAATGGATGGTAGCCTTGTCATTATGGAAGGTAGTCTGTCGTTGTGATTTCTGTCACTCTAATGGATGGTAGCCTTGTCACTATGGAAGGCAGTCTATTCTCGATATTTTTGTTATTCCATTGGATGGTAGCCTTGTCATTATTGAAGGTAGTCTATTCTCGAGATTTTTGTTATTCCAATAGATGGTATGCTTGTCATTATGGAAGGTAGCCTGTTGTCGATACTTTTGTTACTCCAATGCATGGTAGATTTGTCATTATGGAAGGTAGTATGTTGTCGAGATTTTTGTTATTCCATTGGATGGTATCCTTGTCTTTATGGAAGGTAGTATGTTCTCGTGTTTTTGTTATTCCAATAGATGGTAGCCTTATCATTATGGAAGGTAGTATGTTGTCCATATCTTTGTTAATCCAATGGATGGTAGCCTTTTCATTATGGAAGGTAGTTTGTTGTCAAGAATTTTGTTACTCCAATGGATGATAGCCTTGTCATTATGGAATGTAGTCTATTGTCGATGTTTTTGTTATTCCAATGGATGGTAGCCTTGTCATTATGGAAGGTAGTTTTTTGTCGAGATTTTTGTTATTCCAATGTATGGTAGCCTTGTCATTATGGAAGGTAGTTTGTTGTCGAGATTTTTGTTATTCCAATGGATAGTAGCCTTGTCATTATGGAAGGTAGTCTGTCGTTGTGGTTTCTGTCACTCCAATGGATGGTAGCCTTGTCAATATGGAAGGTAGTCTTTTGTTCAGATTTTTATTACTCTAATGGATGGTAGCCTTGTCATTATTGATGGTAGTCTGTTGTCGAGAATTTTGTTACTCCAATGGATGATAGCGTTGACATTATGGAAGGTAGTTTTTTATCGATATTTTTGTTATTCCAATGGATGGTAACCTTGTCATTATGGAAGGTATTCTGTTGTCGAGATTTTTATTATTCCATTGGATGTTAGCCTTGTCATTATGGAAAGTAGTTTGTTGTCGAGATTTTTGTTACTCCAATGGATGGTAGCCTTTTCATTATGGAAGGTAGTCTATTGGCGAGATTTTTGTTATTCCAATGGATGGTAACCTTGTAATTATTGAAGGTAGTCTATTGCCGAGATTTTTGTTACTCTGTTGATTGGTAGCGTCGCCATTATGGAATGTAGTTTGTTATCGATATTTTTGTTATTCTAATGGATGGTAACCTTGTCATTATTGAAGTTATTTTGTTGTCGATATTTTTGTTATTCCAATGGATGGTAACCTTGTCATTATGGAAGTTAGTCTATTATCGATATATATGTTACTCCAATGGATGGTAGCCTTGTCATTATGGAATGTAGTAAGTTTTTTATATTTTTCTTACTCCAATGGATGGTAGCCTTGTAATTATGGAAGGTTGTTTGTTATCGAGATTTTTGTTATTCCATTGGATGGTAGCCTTGTAATTATGGAAGGTAGTTTGTTGTTCAAATTTTTGTTACTCCAATGGAAGGTAGCGTTATCGTTATGGAAGGTAGTCTGTTGTCAAGATTTTTGTCATTCCAATGGATGGTAACCTTGTCATTATGGAAGGTAGACTCTTGGCGATATTTTTGTTACTCTAATGGATGGTAGCGTTGTCATTATGGAAGGTAGTTTGTTATCGATATTTTTGTTATTCTAATGGATGGTAACCTTGTCATTATGGAAGTTAGTCTGTTGTTGATATTTTTGTTACTCCAATGGATGGTAGCCTTGTCATTATAGAAGGTAGTCAGTTTTTTATATTTTTGTTACTCCAATGGATGGTAGCCTTGTCATTATGGTAGGTAGTTTTTTGTCGAGATTTTTGTTATTCCATTGCATGGTAGCCTTGTCATTATGGAAGATAGTCTGTTGTTCAGATTTTTGTTACCCCAATGGAAGGTAGCCTTGTCATTATGGAAGGTAGTCTGTTGTCGACATTTTTTTTTCCATTGGATGGTATCCTTGTCAATATGGAAGGTAGTATGTTGTCGACATTTTTTGTTATTTCAATGGATCGTAACCTTGTCATTATGGAAGGTAGTCTATTGTCGAGATTTTTGTAACTTTAAAAGATGGTAGCTTTGTCATCATGGAAGGTAGTCTGTCGTTGTGATTTCTGTCACTCTAATGGATGGTAGCCTTGTCACTATGGAAGGCAGTCTATTCTCGATATTTTTGTTATTCCATTGGATGGTAGCCTTGTCATTATTTAAGGTAGTCTATTCTCGAGATTTTTGTTATTCCAATAGATGGTATGCTTGTCATTATGGAAGGTAGCCTGTTGTCGATACTTTTGTTACTCCAATGCATGGTAGATTTGTCATTATGGAAGGTAGTATGTTGTCGAGATTTTTGTTATTCCATTGGATGGTATCCTTGTCTTTATGGAAGGTAGTATGTTCTCGTGTTTTTGTTATTCCAATAGATGGTAGCCTTGTCATTATTGAAGGGAGACTGTCGTCGATATTTTTGTTACTCCAATAGATGGTAGCCTTATCATTATGGAAGGTAGTATGTTGTCCATATCTTTGTTAATCCAATGGATGGTAGCCTTTTCATTATGGAAGGTAGTTTGTTGTCAAGAATTTTGTTACTCCAATGGATGATAGCCTTGTCATTATGGAATGTAGTCTATTGTCGATGTTTTTGTTATTCCAATGGATGGTAGCCTTGTCATTATGGAAGGTAGTTTTTTGTCGAGATTTTTGTTATTCCAATGTATGGTAGCCTTGTCATTATGGAAGGTAGTTTGTTGTCGAGATTTTTGTTATCCCAATGGATGGTAGCCTTGTCATTATGGAAGGTAGTCTGTCGTTGTGGTTTCTGTCACTCCAATGGATGGTAGCCTTGTCAATATGGAAGGTAGTCTTTTGTTCAGATTTTTATTACTCTAATGGATGGTAGCCTTGTCATTATTGATGGTAGTCTGTTGTCGAGAATTTTGTTACTCCAATGGATGATAGCGTTGACATTATGGAAGGTAGTTTTTTATCGATATTTTTGTTATTCCAATGGATGGTAAGCTTGTCATTATGGAAGGTATTCTGTTGTCGAGATTTTTATTATTCCATTGGATGTTAGCCTTGTCATTATGGAAAGTAGTTTGTTGTCGAGATTTTTGTTACTCCAATGGATGGTAGCCTTTTCATTATGGAAGGTAGTCTATTGGCGAGATTTTTGTTATTCCAATGGATGGTAACCTTGTCATTATTGAAGGTAGTCTATTGCCGAGATTTTTGTTACTCTGTTGATTGGTAGCGTCGCCATTATGGAATGTAGTTTGTTATCGATATTTTTGTTATTCTAATGGATGGTAACCTTGTCATTATTGAAGTTATTTTGTTGTCGATATTTTTGTTATTCCAATGGATGGTAACCTTGTCATTATGGAAGTTAGTCTATTGTCGATATATATGTTACTCCAATGGATGGTAGCCTTGTCATTATGGAATGTAGTAAGTTTTTTATATTTTTCTTACTCCAATGGATGGTAGCCTTGTAATTATGGAAGGTTGTTTGTTATCGAGATTTTTGTTATTCCATTGGATGGTAGCCTTGTAATTATGGAAGGTAGTTTGTTGTTTAAATTTTTGTTACTCCAATGGAAGGTAGCATTATCGTTATGGAAGGTAGTCTGTTGTCAAGATTTTTGTTATTCCAATGGATGGTAACCTTGTCATTATGGAAGGTAGACTCTTGGCGATATTTTTGTTACTCTAATGGATGGTAGCGTTGTCATTATGGAAGGTAGTTTGTTATCAATATTTTTGTTATTCCAATGGATGGTAACCTTGTCATTATGGAAGTTAGTCTGTTGTTGATATTTTTGTTACTCCAATGGATGGTAGCCTTGTCATTATGGAAGGTAGTCAGTTTTTTATATTTTTGTTACTCCAATGGATGGTAGCCTTGTCATTATGGAAGGTAGTTTTTTGTCGAGATTTTTGTTATTCCATTGCATGGTAGCCTTGTCATTATGGAAGATAGTCTGTTGTTCAGATTTTTGTTACCCCAATGGAAGGTAGCCTTGTCATTATGGAAGGTAGTCTGTTGTCGACATTTTTTTTTCCATTGGATGGTATCCTTGTCAATATGGAAGGTAGTATGTTGTCGACATTTTTTGTTATTTCAATGGATCGTAACCTTGTCATTATGGAAGGTAGTCTATTGTCGAGATTTTTGTAACTTTAATAGATGGTAGCTTTGTCATCATGGAAGGTAGTCTGTCGTTGTGATTTCTGTCACTCTAATGGATGGTAGCCTTGTCACTATGGAAGGCAGTCTATTCTCGATATTTTTGTTATTCCATTGGATGGTAGCCTTGTCATTATTGAAGGTAGTCTATTCTCGAGATTTTTGTTATTCCAATAGATGGTATGCTTGTCATTATGGAAGGTAGCCTGTTGTCGATACTTTTGTTACTCCAATGCATGGTAGATTTGTCATTATGGAAGGTAGTATGTTGTCGAGATTTTTGTTATTCCATTGGATGGTATCCTTGTCTTTATGGAAGGTAGTATGTTCTCGTGTTTTTGTTATTCCAATAGATGGTAGCCTTGTCATTATTGAAGGGAGACTGTCGTCGATATTTTTGTTACTCCAATAGATGGTAGCCTTATCATTATGGAAGGTAGTATGTTGTCCATATCTTTGTTAATCCAATGGATGGTAGCCTTTTCATTATGGAAGGTAGTTTGTTGTCAAGAATTTTGTTACTCCAATGGATGATAGCCTTGTCATTATGGAATGTAGTCTATTGTCGATGTTTTTGTTATTCCAATGGATGGTAGCCTTGTCATTATGGAAGGTAGTTTTTTGTCGACATTTTTGTTATTCCAATGTATGGTAGCCTTGTCATTATGGAAGGTAGTTTGTTGTCGAGATTTTTGTTATTCCAATGGATGGTAGCCTTGTCATTATGGAAGGTAGTCTGTCGTTGTGGTTTCTGTCACTCCAATGGATGGTAGCCTTGTCAATATGGAAGATAGTCTTTTGTTCAGATTTTTATTACTCTAATGGATGGTAGCCTTGTCATTATTGATGGTAGTCTGTTGTCGAGAATTTTGTTACTCCAATGGATGATAGCGTTGACATTATGGAAGGTAGTTTTTTATCGATATTTTTGTTATTCCAATGGATGGTAACCTTGTCATTATGGAAGGTATTCTGTTGTCGAGATTTTTATTATTCCATTGGATGTTAGCCTTGTCATTATGGAAAGTAGTTTGTTGTCGAGATTTTTGTTACTCCAATGGATGGTAGCCTTTTCATTATGGAAGGTAGTCTATTGGCGAGATTTTTGTTATTCCAATGGATGGTAACCTTGTCATTATTGAAGGTAGTCTATTGCCGAGATTTTTGTTACTCTGTTGATTGGTAGCGTCGCCATTATGGAATGTAGTTTGTTATCGATATTTTTGTTATTCTAATGGATGGTAACCTTGTCATTATTGAAGTTATTTTGTTGTCGATATTTTTGTTATTCCAATGGATGGTAACCTTGTCATTATGGAAGTTAGTCTATTGTCGATATATATGTTACTCCAATGGATGGTAGCCTTGTCATTATGGAATGTAGTAAGTTTTTTATATTTTTCTTACTCCAATGGATGGTAGCCTTGTAATTATGGAAGGTTGTTTGTTATCGAGATTTTTGTTATTCCATTGGATGGTAGCCTTGTAATTATGGAAGGTAGTTTGTTGTTCAAATTTTTGTTACTCCAATGGAAGGTAGCATTATCGTTATGGAAGGTAGTCTGTTGTCAAGATTTTTGTTATTCCAATGGATGGTAACCTTGTCATTATGGAAGGTAGACTCTTGGCGATATTTTTGTTACTCTAATGGATGGTAGCGTTGTCATTATGGAAGGTAGTTTGTTATCGATATTTTTGTTATTCCAATGGATGGTAACCTTGTCATTATGGAAGTTAGTCTGTTGTTGATATTTTTGTTACTCCAATGGACGGTAGCCTTGTCATTATGGAAGGTAGTCAGTTTTTTATATTTTTGTTACTCCAATGGATGGTAGCCTTGTCATTATGGAAGGTAGTTTTTTGTCGAGATTTTTGTTATTCCATTGCATGGTAGCCTTGTCATTATGGAAGATAGTCTGTTGTTCAGATTTTTGTTACCCCAATGGAAGGTAGCCTTGTCATTATGGAAGGTAGTCTTTTGTCGACATTTTTTTTTCCATTGGATGGTATCCTTGTCAATATGGAAGGTAGTATGTTGTCGACATTTTTTGTTATTTCAATGGATCGTAACCTTGTCATTATGGAAGGTAGTCTATTGTCGAGATTTTTGTAACTTTAATAGATGGTAGCTTTGTCATCATGGAAGGTATTCTGTTGTCGATATCTTTGTTACTCAAATGGATGGTTGCCTTGTCATTATGGAAGGTTGTCTGTGGTTTATATATTTGTTACTCCAATGGATGGTAGCCTTGTGATTATGGAAGGTAGTTTGTTGTCAAGATTTTTGTTATTCCATTGGATGGTAGCCTTGTCATTATGGAAGGTAGTCTGTTGTTCATATCTTTGTTACTCCAATGGATGGTAGCCTTGTCATTATGGAAGGCAGTCTGTTGTCGAGATTTTTGTTATTCCATTGGATGGTAGCCTTGTCATTATGGAAGGTAGGTTGTTGTTGATATCTTTGTTACCCCAATGGATGGTAGCCTTGTCATTATGGAAGGTAGTCTGTTGTCGAGATTTCTGTTACTCCAATTGATCGTAGCCTTGTCATTACGGAAGGTAGTCTGTTGTTGATATTTTTGTTAGTCCAATGGATGATAGCGTTGTCATTATGGAAGGTAGTCTGTTATCGATATTTTTGTTATTCCAATGGATGGTAACCTTGTCATTATGGATGTTAGTCTGTTGTCGATATCTTTGTTACTCCAATGGATGGTAGCGTTGTTATTATGGAAGGTATTATGTTGTGGATACTTTTGTTACTCCAATGGATGGTAGCCTTGTCATTATGGAAGGTAGTCTGTTTTTTATATTTTTGTTACTCCAATGGATGGTAGCTTTGTCATTATGGAAGGTAATTTGTTGTCGAGATTTTTGTTACTCCATTGGATGGTAGCCTTGTCATTATGGAAGGTAGTCTGTTGTCGAGATTTTTATTATTCCATTGGATGTTAGCCTTGTCATTATGGAAAGTAGTTTGTTGTCGAAATTTCTAATACTCCAATGGATGGTAGCCTTGTCATTATGGAAGGTAGTCTGTTGTCGAGATTTTTGTTATTCCAATGGATGGTAACCTTGTCCTTATGGAAGGTAGTCTATTGTCGATATTTTTGTTACTCTAATGGATGATAGCATTGTCATTATGGAAGGTAGTTTGTTATCGATATTTTTGTTACTTTAATGGATGGTAGCGTTGTCAATATGGAAGGTAGTTTGTTATCGATATTTTTGTTATTCCAATGGATGCTAACCTTGTCATTATGGTAGTTAGTTAGTTTTTTATATTTTTGTTACTCCAATGGATGGTAGCCTTGTCATTACGGAAGGTGGTTTGTTGTCCAGATTTTTGTTATTCCATTGGATGGTAGCCTTGTCATTATGGAAGGTAGTTTGTTGTTCATATTTTTGTTACTCCAATGGAAGGTAGCGTTGTCATTATGGAAGGTAGTCTGTTTTCAAGATTTTTGTTATTCCAATGGATGGTAACCTTGTCATTATGGAAGGTAGTCTATTTTCGATATTTTTGTTACTTTAATGGATGGTAGCATTGTCACTATGGAAGGTAGTTTGTTATCGATATTTTTGTTACTTTAATAGATGGTAGCGTTGTCAATATGGAAGGTAGTTTGTTATCGATATTTTTGTTATTCCAACGGATGCTAACCTTGTCATTATGGAAGTTAGTTAGTTTTTTATATTTTTGTTACTCCAATGGATTGTAGCCTTGTCATTACGGAAGGTGGTTTGTTGCCCAGATTTTTGTTATTCCATTGGATGGTAGCCTTGTCATTATGGAAGGTAGTCTGTTGTTCATATTTTTGTTACTCCAATGGAAGGTAGCGTTGTCATTATGGAAGGTAGTCTGTTTTCGAGATTTTTCTTATTCCAATGGATGGTAACCTTGTCATTATGGAAGGTAGTCTATTGTCGATATTTTTGTTACTCTGATGGATGGTAGCGTTGTCATTATGGAAGGTAGTTTGTTATTGATATTTTTGTTATTCCAATGGATAGTAACCTTTTCATTATGGAAGTTAGTCTGTTGTCGATATTTTTGTTACTCCAATGGATGGTAGCCTTGTCATTATGGAATGTAGTCAGTTTTTTATATTTTTGTTACTCCAATGGATGGTAGCCTTATCATTATGGAAGGTAGTTTGTTGTCGAGATTTTTGTTATTCCATTGGATGGAAGCCTTGTCATTATGGAAGGTAGTTTGTTGTTCAGATTATTGTTATTCCATTGGATGGTAGCCTTGTCATTATGGAAGGTAGTTAGTTGTCGACATTTTTGTTATTTCAATGTATGGTAACCTTGTCATTATGGAAGGTAGTCTATTGTTAAGATTTTTGTTACTTCAATAGATGATAGATTTGTCATCATGGAAGGTAGTCAGTTGTCGATATCTTTGTTACTCCAATGGATGATAGCCTTGTTATTATGGAAGGTAGTGTATTGTCGAGATTTTTGTTACTCCAATGGATGGTAGCCTTTTAATTATGAAAGGTGAAGGGGTGAAAAACACAAGAAGGGGGGGTTGAATTGTAAAACTGGAAACTTAAAGCAAATGACAAGATATTTTTATCCTGGTTCGTTTGATCTCAAACTACTCCAGTCCACCCGTTCAAGGTGATTTCGCCTCTCTCCAACGAGGTCTTAATTCACTATATTCAACTGAATACAAATCTGCTTTAGCAACTGCTAAAACCTTCTTGATTCAAACCACAATCCGGTTTGTCAAGGCAACACTTTCTTACACAGGAATGAACAAGTGTGTATGAATGTTTTCTACAAAAACTATATCACAACTGTGATGTTTACACAAATGAAGCTTAGAATACTAAGATGCTAAACGCTAATAGAGTATCAGAGTTTGGTGGTTTAGCAAAACTTGTAGAGTGAAGATTACTGTTCAGCTTTGTGCGTGTAGAGAGTTTGGAAGCATTAGCCGTGATAATCTTCAAAGCTTGGTTTATATAGCACTTGAGAAGATGAACATTGAAGCAAATATTCTTGATTCAATGCTATTAACAAGCTTTCCTTTTTGAGCAGATCTTGTCTAGAATGATGCCGTTGGTATTGATTAGCTTTCAATGCACAGTACTGTTGCTTCTTCAATGCACGATCTGGCTTGGCTCATTCTGATTCTGCTTCGCTGCTGATGAACTAATTTGTTTCTGTATCAGAGTGTTTTACGCGCAGTTCTGTTCATCAAGCTTCAGCATGTGCAAGCGTTGATCATCTGATCTTGACGTTCTGATTCAGCAACTTCTGATGCTGATGTGCAAACTCATATTCTGATGCTGAAAACGTGATCTTGCTTATTTTAATCAGCATATCTGCAAGTCAGAGCATAGTAATTTTAGGCAGCATATAATTCAATCATAAAATATTTAACTACTATATCTTTTCACTTTGTTATCATCAAAACTTAAATATAGGGTACTAGATTCAAACATTGTTCTAACAATCTCCCCCTTTTTGATGATGACAAAAACTAGATATTTTAAATGAAAAATAACGTGAAAAGTTATCAGATCTATGTATCAGAATAAGAAGTACGGAGAAGTCAGAGTTAAGAGATACTCCCCCTGAGTTTGTTACTTCCCTTTGATATGTGTGTTCTTCAGAGTCAGATCTTTTTCTATCTTTGAGCATCAGATTATAAGTCTTTGACTTATCAGAGAGCAGAGCTTCAGAGCTTTTCCTGTCAGAGCTTTGCTTCGGATCAGAGTGTTAGGTCGATCAGATCTTCATATATCAGAACTTCATATTTGATCAGAGCAACATGAGCTTTTATATTTTGATCAGAGCTTCTAGTTCTTAGTCTTCATAGTGTTCAGAGCTTCCTTGTGCCTGTAGACTTAACAACAAAACAGAAAAACATTTCAAGTAATAGAGTTAGAATGTTTGAGAATTTCTGTCTAGTTAGCCGTTATTGATTTTAAATATCATTCTTGTTCTCCCCCTTTTTGTCAGCAATCAAAAAGTGTTAGTGATGTGCTAAAACAATTTAGATCAGAAAAACAAATTATATTAAAATTAGTTCAGAGGAAAGAACATTACACAAGCATAGTCAAAACATAGTCAAAAGTACATCAGAAAATGACGAAAATATAGAGAATGTCATGCATGAAAAAATTTCAAGGTTGTGGGGGCATGCGTGAGAACAGGCTTTCCAGCATTGCTTGAATCTTTTCAGAAGTTGCATTCTGCTTCTGAACCATGGTGACAACAGTATCAATCTTGCTGTCCTGGACATTCATTCTTGCTTCCATCTTCTGATCACTCTCTTCCATCCGCTGCTGTAGACGCAAGTCATTCAGCCTTAATTCTTCCAGAGCCTGCCTGTCCAAGGCAGCTTGAGAACTTTCAGCAGGAGGAAGCTTCTCAGAACTTTCAGCTACATCTTCTGCTGGATTCTCTTCCTGAAGAGTCTTGTCTTCTTCTGAAGGTTGCACCTGTGCAGCTTGTTCTTTCTCAGACCACGATTCAGAGTCCAGAGGGAGCACAACTTCTTGAGGCAGCTGACTCTCAACTTCCTTCAGCAGCTTGCTAAAGTTCTGTTGAGCCTGCTCATAGTTGACGTCCTGCAGCTTGAGTGCTTCAGCACGAACCCATACTCTGAACTGTGACCAGAGCTGATCAGAAGCAGCTGGGTCGATCATCCCGGGACAGACTTGCTTCAGAGAAGCAATCCACTGCAGCATACCTGTTTCAAAGTCCAAAATACCAGAGCCAACATCTAGTTGCTTTGGTTTGGGAATGGCCAATTTGTGTCTTAAATCAGCAAGACGTTCAAGACTTGTTAAGTCAATGAATGTTCTGCTGGGGTTTTCAGATGATTGGTTTTCAGAGGTGTGCTGAGGTGCTGTTTGTTTTGGTGGATGGTTATCAGAGTCAGAGGATATGTCTATTGGAGTGGTTGGAGTTTTTGGAGGTGTTGATTCCTCTGATGATGGTAATTGGGGTCTGACAATGGTGGTTCCACATGGCAACTGTATTGCCAGCGGTGAAGGTTGAGGTGAGTGGGGATCAGAATGATGAGGAGATGGGGTTTCATAGCGATGAAACTCTGTTTGAGGTGAGGGAGGATTATTTTCTGGTTGAGGAGGTGGAACTTCTGATTGTTCAGGGATCAGAGGTTCTTCTGTGATAGGTTGTTGTTGTTCTGGTTCTGGTTGTGGTTCTGGTTGTGGTTCTGGTTGAATTTCTGGTTCAGGTTGTGGAGGAGGAATATTTGGTGGTTCAGAGTGAGGTTGAACAGAAGTATGTTCACGCTCAATGTCAGCTAGCACTCTATCAAGTGCTGGTGTTGTTGAAACAGTTGGTTGTTGTTTGGTAATTTTGAGGGGAATTTTGATTCTGGTTCTTCTGAGTTGTAAGGCCTCAGAAGGGTCTTCTGGTATTGTTTCATCAATAGTGGGGATTGGAATGGAAATTCTGTGAGAGGTTGGAGGCGGAGCAACAAATGTTGGAATAGTAGAGGAAATTGAAATAGGAGCAGCAGATGAATTACCTCGTTTCTTTGGAGTCTGGTGAGATGATCCTTCTGCTTTCCTCTTCTTTGACTTCTTCTGAGTCACTTCAGGTTGAACTTGACTCAGATCTTTGATCTTCAGCTTTGAACCTGCAACTTCTTCCTTGTGAGAATCTGGATACTTGGCAAACACATCAGGATGGGATTCCATTTCAGAAAATCTTGGGAAATCACTCAGAGGCACTCTTCTTCTGGAGATGTCAGCAGTTAAAGAAGCTCTGGGTTCCTTCCTGATATTGTCTATCAGCTTCATCTTTTTCAGATTCTTAGCATTCAGCGGTTTTCCAACAGTTGGTTCAAAATTGCCCAGTACTTTAGCTTCGCTCAGATAATCTATCAGCTTATTCTCTGTCAGAATATCTGATATGAGCCTCCCAAATGGTATCCAGTCTCTTTTCGTCCTTTCTTCTTCTCTAGTCTCTTTCACACTAGTCTTCAGATGATTGAACAGGAAGTGTGCCAAATTGATCTTCACCCTCTGATTAATAAAGTAGATCAGAAATTGCTGATCCACGTTTATATAGTCAGGAGAGCTTGTGGGCTTCCTGTGATTGAAACAGCCTAGAACAATCTTGGCCCACACTCTGCAGTGATCCTTCAGATCCTTGATTTTGCTGCTGGGAAAACCAAGAGTGAAAATACAGTTGGCTACCACACCAATATCAGGGCACCTATCAGCCATGTCCACACAACGGACTCCACCACCACTTTGACCAATTAACCTAGCAATGAGGTCTTCAGAAATTATTATCTTCTTTCCCATGACAGAAGAGATGACTAGATGCTTATCAATCTTGGCATGAATCCAAAATTCTTTGACAAGCTCTGGGAAGGTTGGTCCAACCAATCTATCAAAGTACCTCTCCCACTTTTGAGCTTTGACTTCAGCAGTTAGGTCAAATCCATTATCCTTCAAACTTTCGAAATCGATGATTAATTCAGAGAGAACCTCAAGATTCTTTACTGGTGTGAGAAGAGTTCTGGTAGGCGCTTGATATTGCTCAGAGGTTTCCTTCTTCTGATTTCCTGCAGAAATGCTGGAGGATGCCATTGTTCTCACACAAAAAGCTTGAGAGTGATTTGAGAAAAGCTAGGGTTTTGAAGGAGATATGCAGAAAAAATTCTTAAGAGATTATGAGTAAGCGTAAAGAATAAACATGAAGAGTAATGTGCTTAAATAGAATTTTCAAAAATTATTTTGAAAAATAAAACGTTTTTAATAGAGAGAAAAAGATAATGATTGCCATTAACAGGCGTGATTACTTTTGCATTTAATGCTTGCTGATTTTGGGGGATTTGAGAAAGATACTTAAAAACGGTTACCAGACATGTGTCTCAATGCACCCAATCAGCGCTTTGCCTTCCCAGAAACGTGCACGCGTTCTGCTTCAGGGATTTGCTGATGATTGGATGACACTTGTTTGATGTAGTGATCAGCACGTCTGTATTTGAGATTAGACTCTCAGATCTTTAGACTTGCCTCTGATACAATCTGCATGTTCTTACTTTCTGAAAGAAGATTGATCAGAAGTTCACAGTAATATAAATACATTCTGAAAGATAAAAATATGGAATTAAAGCATTTTCATTCTGGGCATACTTTCATGCTGAGATGTTTCAGAATGAAATTAAACCTATCTTCTGAAAGGGGTTTTGTAAAGATATCAGCCCATTGATGGTCTGTATCTATAAATTTCAAGTTTAAAATTCCTTTCTGAATATAGTCCCTAATGAAATGATGTTTTATTTCTATATGCTTAGCTCTAGAATGTAAAATAGGATTCTTACTTAAGCAAATAGCAGAAGTATTATCACAAAGAATAGGAATGTTACTCTCAAAAATCTGGAAGTCTTCAAGCTGACTTTTCATCCAGAGCATCTGTGTGCTACATCCAGCTGCTGCTATGTACTCAGCTTCTGCTGTTGACAGAGCAATAGTTGATTGCCTTTTGCTGGACCATGAGATCAGATTTTCTCCCAGAAACTGGCAGCTTCCAGAAGTACTTTTTCGTTCCACTCTGTCTCCAGCAAAATCAGCGTCGCAGTAGCCTACTAAACTGTAATCACTAGATTTTCTATAAAACAAACCCAGATTAGTAGTACCTTTCAGATACTTGAAAATTCGCTTAACAGCTGTTAAGTGAGATTCTCTAGGATCTGATTGGAATCTAGCACAAATACATACGCTGAATAGAATATCAGGTCTTGAAGCAGTCAGATAAAGGAGAGAACCAATCATACCTCTGTAGACCTTCTGTTCTACGCTTTTGCTTACCTCTTCTCTTTCCAGAATGCACGTGGGATGCATTGGAATCTTTGATGGCTTACATTCTGAGAGGTCAAATTTCTTCAGAAGATCTCTGATGTATTTGCTCTGATGAATGTAAGTTCCCTCTGGAGTTTGATTGATCTGAATTCCTAAAAAGAACTGCAGTTCCCCCATGAGGCTCATCTCAAATTCTGCCTGCATACACTTAGCAAATTTTCTTCCAAGAGAAGGATTAGTAGAACCAAAGATTATATCATCAACATAAATTTGACAGACTAAAATGTCACTCTTAACTGTTTTACAGAATAGAGTGGTGTCCACTTTCCCTCTGGTGAACTCATTTTCAAGCAGAAAGTTACTTAGCCTTTCATACCAAGCTCTGGGAGCTTGTTTCAGACCATACAGTGACTTTTTCAGTTTGAAAACATGTTCTGGATGTTTTGTATTTTCAAAACCTGGGGGTTGGTGAACATACACTTCTTCTTCTATATAACCATTTAAGAATGCACTTTTGACATCCATCTGATACAGAGTGATGCCTCTGTTAACAGCAAATGAAATTAAAAGTCTGATAGATTCTAACCTGGCGACTGGGGCAAAGGTTTCTGTATAGTCTATCCCCTCTTGCTGACTATAACCTTGTGCAACCAGTCGTGCCTTGTTTCTGACGACTTCACCTTGTTCATTGAGCTTGTTTCTGAACACCCATCTTGTTCCAATGACGTTGAATCCTTTTGGTCTTGGAACGAGATCCCAAACGTCGTTTCTGGTGAATTGATTCAGCTCTTCTTGCATTGCCAGAATCCAGTCATTGTCCAGAAGTGCTTCATCAATAGAAGAAGGTTCAATCAGAGACACAAGTCCCATCAGAGTTTCTTCAGAGTTTCTGAAGCTTGCTCTTGTTCTGATTGGATCTTCCTTTCTTCCTAGGATAGTCTCTTCTGGGTGATCCAAACTGCTTCTGGGTAATCTCTTCTGAGGTTGATCAGCAGCAGTTGTAGGATTCTTAGCATTGCTTCTTTCAGACGTTGAAGGAATGTCTGTGTTGAGAGCTTCTGATGACTTGTCTTCAGAACCTGCAAATTCAATTTCTATACCTGCAAGATTTTCATTCTGCTTTGACTTTTCAGAGTCAAGCTTGTCATCAAAACGAACACTGATTGATTCTTCCACAATCTGTGTTTCTGTATTGTATACTCTGTACCCTCTTGAGCGTTCAGAGTATCCTAACATAATACACTTCTGTGCCTTAGAATCAAACTTGTTCAAATAATTCTTAGTGTTTAACATATAGCAAGTACATCCAAATGGATGAAAATACGAAATGTTGGGCTTTCTGTTCTTCCACAATTCATATGGAGTCTTTTCCAGAATAGGTCTTATTGAGATTCTATTCTGAATGTAGCACGCTGTGTTTATTGCCTCTGCCCAGAAAGTCTTAGCAACGTTTGTCTCGTTGATCATGGTTCTGGCCATTTCTTGCAATGTTCTGTTCTTTCGTTCTACAACTCCATTTTGTTGGGGAGTTCTAGGACAAGAGAAATCATGCAGAATGCCTTTGTCATTAAAGAATGACTCAAAATCTTTATTTTCAAATTCTCCACCATGATCACTTCTGACTTTAACGATTCTAAGATCTTTTTCATTCTGAACTTGGTTACAGAAGGTAACAAACACAGAGTGTGACTCGTCCTTGTGTCTTAAGAACTTTACCCATGTCCATCTGCTATAGTCATCTACGATTACTAACCCATACTTCTTGCCACTGACAGAAGCAGTTTTAACTGGTCCAAATAAGTCAATGTGCAGAAGTTCTAATGGCTTAGAGGTAGAAACAACATTTTTGGATTTAAAAGAGGGTTTTGCAAATTTGCCTTTCTGACATGCTTCACACAGAGCATCTGAATTGAACTTCAAATTTGGAAGTCCTCTGACCAGATTGAGTTTGTTAATCTGAGATATTCTTCTCATACTAACATGTCCCAATCTTTTGTGCCAGATCCATTGCTCGTTGTTAACAGACAGAAGACATTTTACGTTCTGACTCTTAAGTTCAGAAAGTTTGATTTTGTAAATGTTGTTTTTCCTCTTACCATTAAATAGGATAGTCCCATCTTTCTGACTAACAGCTTTACATGATTTTTGATTAAAGATTATATCATAACCGTTATCACTTAATTGACTTATGGATAACAGGTTATGCATCAATCCATCAACAAGCAGAACATTATTAATAGAGGGAAGATTTCCGTTACCTACAGTTCCAGAGCCAATTATCTTTCCCCTCTGATTGCCTCCAAAGCCAACGTGGCCTCCAGGCTTAAGTTCCAGGCTTTGGAACATATGCCTTCTTCCCGTCATGTGACGTGAGCAGCCAGAGTCCAGGTACCATGACTGGTGTTTCTGACTTGCTGCTAAAGATATCTGCAACATGTATTATTTTATCCTTAGGTACCCAGATCTTCTTGGGTCCTGATTTGTTAGTTTTACCAAAACTCTGGTTGAATTTTGGTTTCACAAAGTGATTACTACTAGTATATTTGATGTCATGTGTGTGACCATACACAAAGTGTGAATTTAGAGGAGTGTATTTAATTGTTAAATCCATGACATTTTTAGGTGTAGGAACCTTACCTAGGTATCCTATTCCTTTCCTGCCGTTTCTGCTAACTCCATAGATCATTGAAGCCATTCTGCTTCTATCTATGCTTTTAGCAAGGAACTTCTGGAAACTATGATCATACTCCTTGATGATCTCATCAGCGTTGCTGGGAGTTTCAGCAATTGGTTCCTTCTGAGAGTTTTGTAAAGAGTTTTCTAATTTTAAAATTTTATCTCTCAGCTCAGAGTTTTCCAATTTGAGACTCTCAGACTTATTAGAGTCAGATTCAAGAGTTCTTTTCAGATCTCTGAATTTAGCTCTAATCTGCTGATAACGTTCCAGAATTTCATTGAGGCTTTCAGCAAGTTCAGCCTTTGTAAAATTAACAGCGAAGTTAGGGAATACCTCTTCTGTGTCTGATTCTGAGTCTGAGTCAGAAGCTTCACTGTCATCTGGAATGTTAGCCATAAGCGCTATGTTCGCCCTTTCATCATCTGATTCTGAGTCAGCTTCAGACGAGTCAGAGTCATCCCATGTGGCCATGAGACTTTTCTTCTTCTCTCTTCCAAACCTCTTTTTGGGCTTTTCCCTCTGAAGCTTTGGACAGTCACTCTTGTAGTGTCCTTGCTCATTGCACTCGTAGCAGATGATGTCTTTTATATTTGGCTTCTTGCTACCTGAGGAGCCTTCTGATCTTCTGTATCCAGAGGAAGAATCTGTCCTTCTGTATCTGGAAGAAGACTCGTTCTGATCAGATCTTCTGGGATTCCTGAACTTCCTTTGTCTTTGCTTCCACAGTTGATTTACTCTTCTGGAGAGAAGAGAAAGCTCGTCTTCTTCTGATGAGGATCCATCAGATGTTTCTTCAACTGCCTGCAAAACTTTAGATTCAGATTTTCTGTTAGATTTTAAAGCTATAGGCTTACCTTGCTTCTGAGGCTCGTCATCTTCCAGCTCTATCTCATGACTTCTGAGGGAGCTTATAAGTTCCTCCAGAGTGATTTTGTTGAGATCTTTCGCCAGCTTCAGAGCAGTAACCATAGGCCTCCACTGCTTGGGTAAACTTCTGATTATCTTCTTGACATGGTCAGCAGTAGAGTACCCCTTGTCCAGAACTTTGAGACCAGCTACCAGAATCTGGAATCTGGAGAACATAGTTTCAATGGATTCAGATTCTTCCATTTTAAACGCCTCATACTTCTGAATGAGCGCCAGAGCCTTTGTTTCCTTGACTTGGACGTTGCCCTCATGCGTCATTCTGAGAGAATCAAAGATGTTCTTAGCTGTGTCTCTGTTGGAGATCTTCTCATACTCAGTATAGGAGATAGCACTGAGGAGGATGGTTCTGGCCTTATGGTGATTCTTGAAATCACGCTTTTGTTGATCAGTCATTGATTTTCTATCAATCTTCTGACCAGTTGCATTAACAGGGTGCGTGTATCCATCTGTCACCATATCCCACAGATCAGCATCATGTGCTAGAAAGAAGCTTTCAATTCTGTCTTTCCAGTAGTCAAAGTTTTCTCCATCAAAGACTGGAGGTTTGCCGCTGAATCTGTCTCTATCCTCATTGTTGTCATTGCTGAAATGAGAGTTGTTTCCTGCCATAGTGTTTTTCTGACGCTGGATCTTTTACTGACACGGTTAAGTGTTTTAGCTCAGAACCAGGCGCTCTGATACCAATTGAAGGGGTGAAAAACACAAGAAGGGGGGGTTGAATTGTAAAACTGGAAACTTAAAGCAAATGACAAGATATTTTTATCCTGGTTCGTTTGATCTCAAACTACTCCAGTCCACCCGTTCAAGGTGATTTCGCCTCTCTCCAACGAGGTCTTAATTCACTATATTCAACTGAATACAAATCTGCTTTAGCAACTGCTAAAACCTTCTTGATTCAAACCACAATCCGGTTTGTCAAGGCAACACTTTCTTACACAGGAATGAACAAGTGTGTATGAATGTTTTCTACAAAAACTATATCACAACTGTGATGTTTACACAAATGAAGCTTAGAATACTAAGATGCTAAACGCTAATAGAGTATCAGAGTTTGGTGGTTTAGCAAAACTTGTAGAGTGAAGATTACTGTTCAGCTTTGTGCGTGTAGAGAGTTTGGAAGCATTAGCCGTGATAATCTTCAAAGCTTGGTTTATATAGCACTTGAGAAGATGAACGTTGAAGCAAATATTCTTGATTCAATGCTATTAACAAGCTTTCCTTTTTGAGCAGATCTTGTCTAGAATGATGCCGTTGGTATTGATTAGCTTTCAATGCACAGTACCGTTGCTTCTTCAATGCACGATCTGGCTTGGCTCATTCTGATTCTGCTTCGCTGCTGATGAACTAATTTGTTTCTGTATCAGTGTTTTACGCGCAGTTCTGTTCATCAAGCTTCAGCATGTGCAAGCGTTGATCATCTGATCTTGACGTTCTGATTCAGCAACTTCTGATGCTGATGTGCAAACTCATATTCTGATGCTGAAAACGTGATCTTGCTTATTTTAATCAGCATATCTGCAAGTCAGAGCATAGTAATTTTAGGCAGCATATAATTCAATCATAAAATATTTAACTACTATATCTTTTCACTTTGTTATCATCAAAACTTAAATATAGGGTACTAGATTCAAACATTGTTCTAACAAAAGGTAGTCTATTGTCGATAGTTTTGTTACTCCAATGGATGGTAGCCTTGTCATTGTTGAAGGTAGTATGTTGTCGATATTTTTGTTACTCCAAAGGATGGTAGCCTTGTCATTATGGAAGGTAGTCAGTTTTTTATATTTATGTTACTCCAATGGATCGTAGCCTTGTCATTATGAAAGGTAGTCTGTTGTTGATATTTTTGTTAGTCTAATGGACGGTAGCTTTGTCATTATGGAACGTAGTCTGTTGTCGATATTTTTGATACCCCATTGGATGGAACCCTTGTCATTATGGAAGGTAGTCTGTTGTCGAGATTTTTATTACTCCAATGGATGGTAGCCTTGTCATTATGGAAGGTAATTTGTTGTTGAGATTTTTGTTACTCCAATGGATGGTAGCCTTATCATTGATGGAAGGTAGTTTGTTGTCGAGATTTTTGTTATTCCATTGGATGTTAGCATTGTCATTATGGAAGGTATTCTGTTGTCGAGATATTTGTTACTCCAATGGATGGTAGCCTTGTCAGTATGGAAGGTATTTGTTGTTCATATTTTTGTTACTCCATTTGATGGTAGCCTTGTCATTATTGAAGGTTGTCTATTGTCGATATTTTTGTTACTCTAATGGATGGTAGCGTTGTCATTATGGAATGTAGTTTGTTATCGATATTTTTGTTATTCCAATGGATGGTAACCTTGTCATTATGGAAGTTAGTCTATTGTCGATATTATTGTTATTCCAATGGATGGTAACCATCTCATTATGGAAGTTAGTCTATTGTCGATATCTTTGTTACTCCAATGGATGGTAGCCTTGTCATTATGGAATGTAGTAAGTTTTTTATATTTTTGTTACTACAATGGATGGTAGCCTTGTCATTATGGGAGGTAGTTTGTTGTCGAGATTTTTGTTATTCCATTGGATGGTAGCCTTGTAATTATGGAAGGTAGTTTGTTGTTCAGATTTTTGTTACTCCAACGGAAGGTAGCGTTGTCGTTATGGAAGGTAGTTTGTTGTCGAGATTTTTGTTATTCCAATCGATGGTAACCTTGTCATTATGGAAGGTAGTCTCTTGTCGATATTTTTGTTACTCTAATGGATGGTAGCATTGTCATTATGGAAGGTAGTTTGTTATCGATATTTTTATTATTCCATTGGATGTTAGCCTTGTCATTATGGAAAGTAGTTTGTTGTCGAGATTTTTGTTACTCCAATGGATGGTAGCCTTGTCATTATGGAAGGTAGTCTGTTGTCGACATTTTTGTTATTCCAATGGATGGTAACCTTGTCATTATTGAAGGTAGTTTATTGTCGATATTTTTGTTACTCTGATGTTTGGTAGCGTTGCCATTATGGAATGTAGTTTGTTATCGATAATTTTGTTATTCCAATGGATGGTAACCTTGTCATTATTGAAGTTAGTTTGTTGTCGATATTTTTGTTATTCCAATGGATGGTAACCTTGTCATTATGGAAGTTAGTCTATTGTCGATATATATGTTACTCCAATGGATGGTAGCCTTGTCATTATGGAATGTAGTAAGTTTTTTATATTTTTCTTACTCCAATGGATGGTATCCTTGTAATTATGGAAGGTTGTTTGTTATCGAGATTTTTGTTATTCCATAGGATGGTAGCCTTGTAATTATGTAAGGTAGTTTGTTGTTCAGATTTTTGTTACTCCAATGGAAGGTAGCGTTATCTTTATGGAAGGTAGTCTGTTGTCAAGATTTTGTTATTCCAATGGATGGTAACCTTGTCATTATGGAAGGTAGACTCTTGTCGATATTTTTGTTACTCTAATGGATGGTAGCATTGTCATTATGGAAGGTAGTTTGTTATCGATATTTTTGTTATTCCAAATGATGGTAACCTTGTCATTATGGAAGTTAGTTTGTTGGCGATATTTTTGTTACTCCAATGGATGGTAGCCTTGTCATTATGGAAGGTAGTCAGTTTTTTATATTTTTGTTACTCCAATGGATGGTAGCCTTGTCATTATGGAAGGTAGTTTTTTGTCGAGATTTTTGTTATTCCATTGCATGGTAGCCTTGTCATTATGGAAGGTAGTCTGTTGTTCATATTTTTGTTACCCCAATGGAAGGTAGCCTTGTCATTATGGAAGGTAGTCTGTTGTCGACATTTTTGTTATTCCATTGGATGGTATCCTTGTCAATATGGAAGGTAGTATGTTGTCGACATTTTTTGTTATTTCAATGGATCGTAACCTTGTCATTATGGAAGGTAGTCTATTGTCGAGATTTTTGTAACTTCAATAGATGGTAGCTTTGTCATCATGGAAGGTAGTCTGTTGTCGATATCTTTGTTACTCCAATGGATGGTATCCTTGTTATTATGGAAGGTAGTATGTTGTGGAGATTTTTGTTACTCCAATGGATGGTAGCCTTGTCATTATGGAAGGTAGTCTGTTGTTTATATATTTGTTACTCCAATGGATGGTAGCCTTGTTATTATGGAAGGTAGTTTGTTGTCGAGATTTTTGTTATTCCATTGGATGGTAGCCTTGTCATTATGGAAGGTAGTCTGTTGTTCGTATTTTTGTCACTCCAACCGAAGGTAGCCTTGTCATTATGGAAGGTAGTCTGTTGTCGAGATTTTTGTTATTTCATTGGATGGTAGCCTTGTCATTATGGAAGGTAGGTTGGTGTTGATATCTTTGTTACCCCAATGGATGGTAGCCTTGTCATTATGGAAGGTAGTCTATTGTCGAGATTTTTGTTACTCCAATGGATCGTAGCCTTGTCATTATGGAAGGTAGTATGTTGTTAATATTTTTGTTAGTCCAATGGATGGTAACCTTGTCATTATGGAAAGTAATTTGTTGTCGATATTTTTGTTACTCTAATGGATTATAGCATTGTCATTATGGAAGGTAGTCTGTTATCGATATTTTTGTTATTCCAATGGATGGTAACCTTGTCATTATGGATGTTAGTCTATTGTCGATATCTTTGTTACTCCAATGGATGGTAGCCTTGTTATTATAGAAGGTATTATGTTGTGGATACTTTTGTTACTCCAATGGATGGTAGCCTTGTCATTATGGAAGGTAGTCTGTTTTTTATATTTTTGTTACTCCAATGGATGGTAGCCTTGTCATTATGGAAGGTAGTTTGTTGTCGAGATTTTTGTTACTCCATTGGATGGTAGCCTTGTCATTATGGAAGGTAGTCTGTCGTCGAGATTTTTGTTATTCCAATGGATGGTAACCTTGTCATTATGGAAGGTAGTCTATTGTCGATATTTTTGTTACTCTAATTGATGGTAGCATTGTCATTATGGAAGGTAGTTTGTTATCGATATTTTTGTTACTTTAATGGATGGTAGCGTTGTCAATATGGAAGGTAGTTTGTTATTGATATTTTTGTTATTCCAATGAATGCTAACCTTGTCATTATGGAAGTTAGTTAGTTTTTTATATTTTTGTTACTCCAATGGATGGTAGCCTTGTCATTACGGAAGGCGGTTTGTTGTCCAAATTTTTGTTATTCCATTGGATTGTAGCCTTGTCATTATGGAAGGTTGTCTGTTGTTCATATTTTTGTTACTCTAATGGAAGGTAGCGTTGTCATTATGGAAGGTAGTCTGTTTTCGAGATTTTTGTTATTCCAATGGATGGTAACCTTGTCATTATGGAAGGTAGTCTATTGTCGATATTTTTGTTACTCTAATGGATGGTAGCATTGTCATTATGGAAGGTAGTTTGTTATCGATATTTTTGTTACTTTAATTGATGGTAGCATTGTCAATATGGAAGGTAGTTTGTTATCGATATTTTTTTTTCCAATGGATGCTAACCTTGTCATTATGGAAGTTAGTTAGTTTTTTATATTTTTGTTACTCCAATGGATGGTAGCCTTGTCATTACGGAAGGTGGTTTGTTGTCCATATTTTTGTTATTCCATTGGATGGTAGCCTTGTCATTATGGAAGGTAGTCTGTTGTTCATATTTTTGTTACTCCAATGGAAGGTAGCGTTGTCATTATGGAAGGTAGTCTGTTTCCGAGATTTTTGTTATTCCAATGGATGGTAACCTTGTCATTATGGAAGGTAGTCTATTGACGATATTTTTGTTACTCTAATGGATGGTAGCGTTGTCATTATGGAAGGTAGTTTGTTATTGATATTTTTGTTATTCCAATGGATGGTAACCTTTTCATTATGGAAGTTAGTCTGTTGTCGATATTTTTGTTACTCCAATGGATGGTAGCCTTGTCATTATGGAAGGTAGTAAATTTTTTATATTTTTGTTACTCCAATGGATGGTAGCCTTATCATTATGGAAGGTAGTTTGTTGTCGAGATTTTTGTTATTCCATTGGATGGAAGCCTTGTCATTATGGAATGTAGTCTGTTGTTCAGATTATTGTTATTCCATTGGATGGTAGCCTTGTCATTATGGAAGGTAGTCTGTTGTCGAGATTTTTGTTATTTCAATGTATGGTAACCTTGTCATTATGGAAGGTAGTCTATTGTCAAGATTTTTGTTACTTCAATAGATGGTAGATTTGTCATCAAGGAAGGTAGTCAATTGTCGATATCTTTGTTAGTCCAATGGATGGTAGCCTTGTTATTATGGAAGGTATTATGTTGTGGATACTTTTGTTACTCCAATGGATGGTAGCCTTGTCATTATGGAAGGTAGTCTGTTTTTTATATTTTTGTTACTCCAATGGATGGTAGCCTTGTCATTATGGAAGGTAGTTTGTTGTCGAGATTTTTGTTACTCCATTGGATGGTAGCCTTGTCATTATGGAAGGTAGTGTGTTGTCGAGATTTTTATTATTCCATTGGATGTTAGCCTTGTCGTTATGGAAAGTAGTTTGTTGTCGAGATTTCTAATACTCCAATGGATGGTAGCCTTGTCATTATGGAAGGTAGTCTGTTGTCGAGATTTTTGTTATTCCAATGGATGGTAACCTTGTCATTATGGAAGGTAGTCTATTGTCGATATTTTTGTTACTCTAATGGATGGTAGCATTGTCATTATGGAAGGTAGTTTGTTATCGATATTTTTGTTACTTTAATGGATGGTAGCGTTGTCAATATGGAAGGTAGTTTGTTATCGATATTTTTGTTATTCCAATGGATGCTAACCTTGTCATTATGGAAGTTAGTTAGTTTTTTATATTTTTGTTACTCCAATGGATGGTAGCCTTGTCATTACGGAAGGTGGTTTGTTGTCCAGATTTTTGTTATTCCATTGGATGGTAGCCTTGTAATTATGGAAGGTAGTGTGTTGTTCATATTTTTGTTACTCCAATTGAAGGTAGCGTTGTCATTATGGAAGGTAGTCTATTTTCGAGATTTTTGTTATTCCAATGGATGGTAACCTTGTCATTATGGAAGGTAGTCTATTGTCGATATTTTTGTTACTCTAATGGATGGTAGCATTGTCATTATGGAAGGTAGTTTGTTATCGATATTTTTGTTACTTTAATGGATGGTAGCGTTGTCAATATGGAAGGTAGTTTGTTATCGATATTTTTGTTATTCCAATGGATGCTAACCTTGTCATTATGGAAGTTAGTTAGTTTTTTATATTTTTGTTACTCCAATGGATGGTAGCCTTGTCATTACGGAAGGTGGTTTGTTGTCCAGATTTTTGTTATTCCATTGGATGGTAGCCTTGTCATTATGGAAGGTAGTCTGTTGTTCATACTTTTGTTACTCCAATTGAAGGTAGCGTTGTCATTATGGAAGGTAGTCTGTTTTCGAGATTTTTGTTATTCCAATGGATGGTAACCTTGTCATTATGGAAGGTAGTCTATTGTCGATATTTTTGTTATTCTAATGGATGGTAGCGTTGTCATTATGGAAGGTAGTTTGTTATTGATATTTTTGTTATTCGAATGGATGGTAACCTTTTCATTATGGAAGTTAGTCTATTGTCGATATTTTTGTTACTCCAATGGATGGTAGCCTTGTCATTATGGAAGGTAGTCAGTTTTTTATATTTTTGTTACTCCAGTGGATGGTAGCCTTATCATTATGGAAGGTAGTTTGTTGTCGAGATTTTTGTTATTCCATTGGATGGAAGCCTTGTCATTATGGAAGGTAATCTGTTGTTCAGATTATTGTTATTCCATTGGATGGTAGCCTTGTCATTATGGAAGGTAGTCTGTTGTCGACATTTTTGTTATTTCAATGTATGGTAACCTTGTCATTATGGAAGGTAGTGTATTGTCAAGATTTTTGTTACTTCAATAGATGGTAGATTTGTCATCATGGAAGGTAGTCAGTTATCGATATCTTTGTTACTCCAATGGATGGTAGCCTTGTTATTATGGAAGGTAGTCTATTGTCGATATTTTTGTTACTCCAATGGATGGTAGCCTTGTCATTATTGAAGGTAGTATGTTGTCGATATTTTTGTTACTCCAAAGGATGGTAGCCTTGTCATAATGGAAGGTAGTTTTTTGTCGAGATTTTTGTTATTCCATTGCATGGTAGCCTTGTCATTATGGAATTTAGTCAGTTATTCAGATTTTTGTTACCCCAATGGAAGGTAGCCTTGTCATTATGGAAGGTAGTCTGTTGTCGACATTTTTGTTATTCCATTGGATGGTAGCCTTGTCAATATGGAAGGTAAGCTGTTGTTGATATCTTTGTTACCCCGATGGATGGTAGCCTCGTCATTATGGAAGAGGGTCTGTTGTCGAGATTTCTGTTACTCCAATGGATCGTAGCCTTGTCATTATGAATGGTAGTCTGTTGTTGATATTTTTGTTAGTCTAATGGAAGGTAGCTTTGTCATTATGGAACGTAGTCAGTTGTCGATATTTTTGATACCCCATTGGATGGAAGCCTTTTCATTATGGAAGGTAGTCTGTTGTCGAGATTTTTATTACTCCAATGGATGGTACCCTTGTCATTATGGAAGGTAATTTGTTGTTGAGATTTTTGTTACTCTAATGGATGGTAGCCTTATCATTTATGGAAGGTAGTCTTTTGTCGAGACTTTTGTTATTCCAATGGATGTTAGCCTTGTCATTATGGAAGGTATTCTGTTGTCGAGATATTTGTTACTCCAATGAATGGTAGCCTTGTCAGTATGGAAGGTATCTATTGTTCATATTTCTGTTACTCCATTGGATGGTAGCCTTGTAATTATGGAAGGTAGTCTATTGTCGAGATTTTTGTTACTCCAATGGATGTTATCCTTGTCAGTATGGAAGGTATCTGTTGTTCATATTTTTGTTACTCCAATGGATGGTAGCCTTGTCATTATTGAAGGTTGTATATTGTCGATATTTTTGTTACTCTAATGGATGGTAGCGTTGCCATTATGGAATGTAGCTTGTTATCGATATTTTTGTTATTCCAATGGATGGTAACCTTGTCTTTATGGAAGTTAGTCTGTTGTCGATATTTTTGTTATTCCAATGGATGGTAACCTTGTCATTATGGAAGTTAGTCTATTGTCAATATATTTGTTACTCCAATGGATGGTAGCCTTGTCATTATGGAATGAAGTAAGTTTTTTATATTTATATTACTCCAATGGATGGTAGCCTTGTCATTATGGAAGGTAGTTTGTTGTCGAGATTTTTGTTATTCCATTGGATGGTAGCCTTGTCATTATGGAAGGTAGTCTGTTGTTCATATTTTTGTCACTCCAATGGAAGGTAGCATTGTCGTTATGGAAGGTAGTATGTTGTCGAGATTTTTGTTATTCCAATGGATGGTAACCTTGTCATTATGGAAGGTAGTCTCTTTTCGATATTTTTGTTACTCTAATGGATGGTAGCGTTGTCATTATGGAAGGTAGTGTGTTATCGATATTTTTGTTATTCCAATTGATGGTAACCTTGTCATTATGGAAGTTAGTCTGTTGTCGATATTTTTGTTACTCCACTGGATGGTAGCCTTGTCATTATGGAAGGTTGTCAGTTTTTTATATTTTTGTTACTCCAATGGATGGTAGCCTTGTCATTATGGAAGGTAGTTTTTTGTCGAGATTTTTGTTATTCCATTGCATGGTAGCCTTGTCATTATGGAACATAGTTTGTTGTTCAGATTTTTGTTACCCCAATGGAAGGTAGCCTTGTCATTATGGAAGGTAGTCTATTGTTGATATTTTTGTTACTCCAATGGATGGTAGCCTTGTAATTATGGAAGGTAGTCTGTTGTCCAGATTTTTGTTACTCTAATGGATGGTAGCCTTGTCATTATGGAAGGTAGTCTATTGTCGATATCTTTGTTAATCCAATGGATAGTAGCCTTGTTATTATGGAAGGTAGTATGTTGTGGAGATTTTTGTTACTCCATTGGATGTTAGCCTTGTCATTATGGAAGGTAGTCTGTTGTTTATATTTTTGTTACTCCAATGGATGGTAGCCTTGTCATTATGGAAGGTAGTTTGTTGTCGAGATTTTTGTTATTCCATTGGATGGTAGCCTTGTCATTATGGAAGGTAGTCTGTTTTTCATATTTTTGTCACTCCAATCGAAGGTAACCTTGTCATTATGGAAGGTAGTCTGTTGTCGAGATTTTTGTTATTCCATTGGATGGTAGCCTTGTCATTATGGAAGGTAAGCTGTTGTTTATATCTTTGTTACCCCATTGGATGTTAGCCTTGTCATTATGGAAAGTAGTTTGTTGTCGAGATTTCTGTTACTCAAATGGATGGTAGCCTTGTCATTATGGAAGGTAGTCTATTGTGGAGATTTTTGTTATTCCAATGGATGGTAACCTTGTCATTATGGAAAGTAATATGCTGTCGATATTTTTTTTACTCTAACGGATGATAGCATTGTCATTATGGATGGTAGTCTGTTATCGATATTTTTGTTATTCCAATGGATGGTAACCTTGTCATTATGGATGTTAGTGTGTTGTCAATATCTTTGTTACTCCAATGGATGGTAGCCTTGTTATTATGGAAGGTAGTATGTTGTGGATATTTTTGTTACTCCAATGGATGGTAGCCTTGTCATTATGGAAGATAGTCTGTTTTTTATATTTTTGTTACTCCAATGGATGGTAGCCTTGTCATTATGGAAGGTAGTCTGTTTTTTATATTTTTGTTACTCCAATGGATGGTAGCCTTGTCATTATGGAAGGTAGTTTGTTGTCGAGATTTTTGTTACTCCATTGGATGTTAGCATTGTCATTATGAAAGGTAGTCTGTTGTCGAGATTTTTATTATTCCATTGGATGTTAGCCTTGTCATTATGGAAAGTAGTTTCTTGTCGAGATTTCTGTTACTCCAATGGATGGTAGCCTTGTCATTATGGAAGGTAGTCTGTTGTCGAGATTTTTGTTATTCCAATGGATGGTAACCTTGTCATTATTAAAGGTAGTCTGTTGTCGAGATTTCTATTACTCTAATGGATCGTAGCCTTGTCATTATGGAACGTAGTCTGTTGTTGATATTTTTGTTAGTCCAATGGATGGTAGCTTTATCATTATGGAACATAGTCTGTTGTCGATATTTTTGATACCCCATTGGATGGAAGCCTTGTCATTATGGAAGGTAGCTTGTTAACGATATCTTTTTTACTCCAATGGATGGTATCCTTGTCATTATGGAAGGTAGTCTGTTGTCGAGATTTTTATTATTCCAATGGATGGTAACCTTGTCATTATGGAAAGTAATTTGTTGTCGATATTTTTGTTACTCTAATGGATGACAGCGTTGTCATTATGGAAGGTAGTCTGTTATTGATATTTTCGTTATTCCAATGGATGGTAACCTTGTCATTATGGATGTTAGTCTGTTGTCGATATCTTTGTTACTCCATTGGATGGTAGCCTTGTTATTATGGAAGGTAGTCTGTTGTTCATATTTTTGTTACTCCAATGGAAGGTAGCGTTGTCATTATGGAAGGTAGTCTGTTTTTTATATTTTTGTTACTCCAATGGATGGTAGCCTTGTCATTATGGAAGGTAGTTTGTTTTTCGAGATTTGTTTTACTCCATTGGATGGTAGCCTTGTCATTATGGAAGGTAGTCTGTTGTCGGGATTTTTATCATCCCATTGGATGTTAGCCTTGTCATTATGGAAAGTAGTTTGTTGTCGAGATTTCTGTTACTCCAATGGATGGTAGCCTTGTCATTATAGAAGGTAGTCTGTGGTCGAGATTTTTGTTATTCCAATGGATGGTAACCTTGTCATTATGGAAAGTAATATGTTGTCGATATTTTTGTTACTCTAATGGATGATAGCGTTGTCATTATGGAAGGTAGTCTGTTATCGATATTTTTGTTATTCCAATGGATGGTAACCTTGTCATTATGGATTTAGTCTGTTGTCACTATCTTTGTTACTCCAATTGATGGTAGCCTTTTTATTATGGAAGGTAGTATGTTGTGGATATTTTTGTTACTCCAATGGATGGTAGCCTTGTCATTATTGAAGGTAGTCTGTTTTTTATATTTTTGTTACTCCAATGGATGGTAGCCTTGTCATTATGGAAGGTAGTTTGTTGTCGAGATTTTTGTTACTCCATTGGATGGTAGCATTGTCATTATGGAAGGTAGTCTGTTGTCGAGATTTTTATTATTCCATTGGATGTTAGCCTTGTCATTATGGAAAGTAGTTTGTTGTCGATATTTTTGTTACTCCAATGGATGGTAGCCTTGTCATTATGGAAGGTAGTCTGTTGTCGAGATTTTTGTTATTCCAATGGATGGTAACCTTGTCATTATTAAAGGTAGTCTGTTGTCGAGATTTCTGTTACTCCAATGGATCGTAGCCTTGTCATTATGGAAGGTAGTCTGTTGTTGATACTTTTGTTAGTCCAATGGATGGTATCTTTGTCATTATGAAACGTAGTCTGTTGTCGATATTTTTGATACCCCATTGGATGGAAGCCTTGTCATTATGGAAGGTAGCTTGTTAACGATATATTTTTTACTCCAATGGATGGTATCCTTGTCATTATGGAAGGTAGTCTGTTGTCGATATTTTTGTTATTCCAATGGATGGTAACGTTGTCATTATGGAAGGTAGTCTATTGTCGATATTTTTGTTACTCTAATGGATGGTAGCGTTGTCATTATGAAAGGTAGTTTGTTATTGATATTTTTGTTATTCCAAAATGGATGGTAACCTTTTCATTATGGAAGTTAGCCCGTTGTCGATATTTTTGTTACTCCAATGGATGGTAGCCTTGTCATTATGGAAGGTAGTCAGTTTTTTATATTTTTGTTACTCCAATGGATGGGAGCCTTATCATTATGGAAGGTAGTTTGTTGTCGAGATTTTTGTTATTCCATTGGATGGAAGCCTTGTCATTATGGAAGGTAGTCTCTTGTTCAGATTTTTGTTATTCCATTGGATGGTAGCCTTGTCATTATGGAAGGTAGTCTGTTGTCGACATTTTTGTTATTTCAATGTATGGTAACCTTGTCATTATGGAAGGTAGTCTATTATCGAGATTTTTGTTACTTCAATAGATGGTATATTTGTCATCATGGAAGGTAGTCTGTTGTCGATATCTTTGTTACTCCAATGGATGGTAGCCTTATCATTATGGAAGGTAGTCTGTTGTCGAGATTTTTGTTATTCCATTGGATGTTAGCCTTGTCATTATGGAAGGTATTCTGTTGTCGAGATATTTGTTACTCCAATGGATGGTAGCCTTGTCAGTATGGAAGGTATCTATTGTTCATATTTTTGTTACTCCAATGGATGGTAGCCTTGTCATTATGGAAGGTAGTCTATTATCGAGATTTTTGTTACTCCAATGGATGGTAGCCTTGTCAGTATGGAAGGTATCTGTTGTTCATATTTTTGTTACTCCAATGGATGGTAGCCTTGTGATTATTGAAGGTTGTCTATTGTCGATATTTTTATTACTCTAATGGATGGTTGCCTTGTCATTATGGAAGGTATTTTGTTGTCGATATTTTGGTTACTACAATGGATGGTAGCCTTGTCATTATGGAAGGTAGTCTGTTGTCGAGATTTATGTTACCCCAATGGATGGTATCCTTGTCATTATGGAAGGTAGTTTGTTGTCGATATTTTTGTTACTCAAATGGATGGGAGCCTTGTCATTATTGAAGGTAGTTTGTTGTCGAGATTTTTGTTACTTAAATGGATGGTAGCCTTGTCATTATGGAAGGTAGTTTATTGTGAAGATTTTTGTTACTTCAATGGATTCTAGCCTTGTCATTATGGAAGGTAGTGTGTCGTTGTGATTTATGTAACTCCAATGGATGGTAGCCTTGTCACTATGGAAGGTAGTATGTTGTTCACATTTTTGTTACTCCAATGGATGGTAGCCTTGTCATTATGGAAGGTAGTCTATTGTCGAGATTTCTGTTACTCCAATGGATGGTAGACTTGTCATTATGGAAGGTTGTCTATTGTCGAGATTTTTGTTACACTAATGGATGGTAGCCTTGTCATTATCGAAGGGTGTCTATTTTTGAGATTTTTGTTACTCTAATGGATGGTATCCTTGTCATTATGGAAGGTAGTTTGTTGTCGATATTTTTGGTACTCCAATGGATGCTAGCCTTGTCATTATGGAAGGTAGTACGTTGTCGATATCTTTGTTACTCCAATGGATTGTTACCTTGTCATTATGGAAGGTAGTTTGTTGTCGATATTTTTGTTACTTAAATGGATGATAGCCTTGTAATTACGTAATGTAGTCTGTCGTTGTGATTTCTGTCACTCCAATGGATGGTAGCCTTGTCGCTATGGAAGGTAGTTTGTTGTTCATAGTTTTTGTTACTCCAATGGATGGTAGCCTTGTCATTATGGAAGGTAGTCTATTGTCGAGATTTTTGTTACACCAATGAATGGTAGCATTATCATTATGGAAGGTTGTTTATGTTCGAGATTTTTGTTACTCCTATGGATGGTAGCCTTGTCATTATGGAAGGTAGTATGTTTTCGAGATTTTTGTTACTCCAATGGATGGTAGCCTTGTCACTATGGAAGGTAGTATGTTGTTCATATTTTTGTTACTCCAATTGATGGTAGCCTTGTCATTATGGAAGGTAGTTGGTTGTGGAGATTTTTGTTATTCCAATGGATTTTAGCCTTGTCATTATGGAAGGTAGTATGTCATTGTTATTTCTGTCACTCCAATGGATGGTAGACTTGTAACTATGGAAGGTAGCCTATTGTCGAGATTTTTGTTACTTCAATGGATGGTAGACTTGTCATTATGGAAGGTTGTCTATTGTCGAGATTTTTGTTACTCTAATGGATGGTAGCCTTGTCATTATGGAAGGTAGTCTATTTTCGAGATTTTTGTTACTCCAATGGATGGTAGCCTTGTCATTATGGAAGGTAGTCTGTTGTCGAGATTTTCGTTACTCTAATGGATGGTATCATTATCATTATGGATGGTAGTCTATTGTCGATATTTTTGTTATTCCAATGGATAGTAGCCTTGTCATTATGGAATGTAGTCTGTTGTCGATGTTTTTGTTACTCCAATGGATGGTAGCCTCGTCATTATGGAAGGTAGTTTGTTGTAGAGATTTTTGATACTCCAATGGATGCTAGCCTTGTAATTAAGGAAGGTAGTCTATCGTTGTGATTTCTGTCACTCCAATGGACGGTAGCCTTGCCACTATGGAAGGTAATTTGTTGTTCATATTGTTGTTACTCCAATGGATGGTAGCCATGTCATTATGGAAGGTAGTCTATTGTCGAGATTTTTTTTACTCCAATGGATGGTAGAATTGTCATTATGGAAGGTTGTCTATTGTCGAGATTTTTGTTACTCTAATGGATGGTTGCCTTATCATTATCGAAGGTAGTCTGTTTTCGAGATTTTTGTAACTCTAATTGATGGTAGCCTTGTCATCATGGAAGGTAGTTTGTTGTCGATATTTTTGGTACTCCAATGGATGGTAGCCTTGTCACTATGGAAGGTAGTACGTTGTCGATATCTTTGTTACTCCAATGGATTGTAGCCTTGTCATTATGGAAGGTAGTCTGTTGTCGAGATTTTTGTTACTTCAATGGATGCTATCCTTGTCATTATGGAAGGTAGTCTGTCATTGTGATTTCTGTCACTCCAATGGATGGTAGCCTTGTCACTATGGAAGGTAGTCTGTTGTTCATATTTTTGTTACTCCAATGGATGGTAGCCTTGTCATTATGTAAGGTTGTCTATTTTCGAGATTTTTGTTACTCTTATGGATGGTAGCCTTGTCATTATGGAAGGTAGTATGTTTTCGAGATTTTTGTTACTCCAATGGATGGTAGCCTTGTCACTATGGAAGGTAGTCTGTTGTCGAGATTTTCGTTACTCTAATGGATGGTATCATTATCATTATGGATGGTAGTCTATTGTCGATATTTTTGTTATTCCAATGGATAGTAGCCTTGTCATTATGGAATGTAGTCTGTTGTCGATGTTTTTGTTACTCCAATGGATGGTAGCCTCGTCATTATGGAAGGTAGTTTGTTGTAGAGATTTTTGATACTCCAATGGATGCTAGCCTTGTAATTAAGGAAGGTAGTCTATCGTTGTGATTTCTGTCACTCCAATGGACGGTAGCCTTGCCACTATGGAAGGTAATTTGTTGTTCATATTGTTGTTACTCCAATGGATGGTAGCCATGTCATTATGGAAGGTAGTCTATTGTCGAGATTTTTTTTACTCCAATGGATGGTAGAATTGTCATTATGGAAGGTTGTCTATTGTCGAGATTTTTGTTACTCTAATGGATGGTTGCCTTATCATTATCGAAGGTAGTCTGTTTTCGAGATTTTTGTAACTCTAATTGATGGTAGCCTTGTCATCATGGAAGGTAGTTTGTTGTCGATATTTTTGGTACTCCAATTGATGCTAGCCTTGTCATTATGGAAGGTAGTACGTTGTCGATATCTTTGTTACTCCAATGGATTGTAGCCTTGTCATTATGGAAGGTAGTCTGTTGTCGAGATTTTTGTTACTTCAATGGATGCTATCCTTGTCATTATGGAAGGTAGTCTGTCATTGTGATTTCTGTCACTCCAATGGATGGTAGCCTTGTCACTATGGAAGGTAGTCTGTTGTTCATATTTTTGTTACTCCAATGGATGGTAGCCTTGTCATTATGTAAGGTTGTCTATTTTCGAGATTTTTGTTACTCTTATGGATGGTAGCCTTGTCATTATGGAAGGTAGTATGTTTTCGAGATTTTTGTTACTCCAATGGATGGTAGCCTTGTCACTATGGAAGGTAGTCTGTTGTTCATATTTTTGTTAATCCAATGGATGGTAGCCTTGTCATTATGGAAGGTAGTTGGTTGTGGAGAATTTTTTTATTCCAATGGATTTTAGCCTTGTCATTATGGAACGTATTATGTAGTCGATGTTTTTGTTACTCCAGCTGATGGTAGCCTTGTCATTATGGAAGGTAGTCTGTTGTCTAAATTTTTGTTATTCCAATGAATGGTAGCCTTGTCATTATGGAAGGTAGTCTATTGTCGAGATTTTTGTTACAACAATGAATGGTAACATTATCATTATGGAAGGTTGTTTATTTTCGAGATTTTTGTTACTCCTATGGATGGTAGCCTTGTCATTATGGAAGGTAGTATGTTTTCGAGATTTTTGTTACTCCAATGGATGGTAGCCTTGTCACTATGGAAGGTAGTCTGTTGTTCATATTTTTGTTACTCCAATCGATGGTAGCCTTGTCATTATGGAAGGTAGTTGGTTGTGGAGATTTTTGTTATTCCAAGGGATTTTAGCCTTGTCATTATGGAAGGTAGTATGTCATTGTGATTTCTGTCACTCCAATGAATGGTAGCCTTGTCACTATGGAAGCTAGTCTGTTGTTCATATTTTTGTTACTCCAATGGATGGTAGCCTTGTAACTATGGAAGGTATTCTATTGTCGAGATTTTTGTTACTTCAATGGATGGTAGACTTGTCATTATGGAAGGTTGTCTATTGTCGAGATTTTTGTTACTCTAATAGATGTTAGCCTTGTCATTGTGGAAGGTAGTCTGTTTTTGAGATTTTTATTACTCCAATGGATGGTAGCCTTGTCATTATGGAATGTAGTCTGTTGTCGATATTTTCGTTACTCCAATGGATGGTATCATTATCATTATGGATGGTAGTCTATTGTCGAGATTTTTGTTATTCCAATGGATGGTAGCCTTGTCATTATGGAACGTAGTCTGTTGTCGATGGTTGTGTTACTCCAATGGATGGTAGCCTTGTCATTATGGAAGGTAGTACGTTGTCGAGATTTTTTTACTTCAATAGATGGTAGCCTTGTCATTACGGAAGGTAGTTTGTTGTAGAGATTTTTGTTACTCCAATGGATGCTAGCCTTGTAATTAGGGAAGGTAGTTTATCATTGTGATTTCTGTCACTCCAATGGATGGTAGCCTTGCCACTATGGAAGGTAATTTGTTGTTCATATTGTTGTTACTCCAATGGATGGTAGCCTTGTCATTATGGAAGGTAGTCTATTGTCGAGATTTTTGTTACTCCAATGGATGGTAGACTTGTCATTATGGAAGGTTATCTATTGTCGAGATTTTTGTTACTCTAATGGATGGTAGCCTTGTCATTATCGAAGGTAGTCTGTTTTCGAGATTTTTGTTACTCTAATGGATGGTAGCCTTGTCATTATGGAAGGTAGTTTGTTGTCGATATTTTTGGTACTCCAATGGATGCTAGCCTTGTAATTATGGAAGGTAGTACGTTGTCGATATCTTTGTTACTCCAATGGATTGTAGCATTGTCATTATGGAAGGTAGTCTGTTGTCGAGATTTTTGTTACTTCAATGGATGCTAGCCTTGTCATTATGGAAGGTAGTCTATCGTTGTGATTTCTGTCACTCCAATGGATGGTATCATTGTCATTATGGATGGTAGTTTGTTGTCGAGAATTTTGTTACTCCAATGGATGGTAGCCTTGTCATTATGGAAGGTAGTCTGTTGTCGAGATTTTTTTCACTCTAATGGATGCTAGCCCTGTCATTATGGAAGGTAGTTTGTTGTCGAGATTTTTGTTATTTAAATGGATGGTAGCCTTGTCATTATGGTAGGTAGTTTGTTGTCGAGATTTTTGTTACTCCAATGGATGCTAGCCTTGTCATTATGGAAGGTAATATGTCGTTGTGATTTATGTCACTTCAATGGATGGTTTCCTTGTCACTATGGAAGGTAGTCTGTTGTTCATATTTTTGTTACTCCAATGGATGGTAGCCTTGTCATTATGGAGTGTAGTCTATTGTCGAGATTTTTGTTACTCCAATGGATGGTAGCCTTTTCATTATGGAAGTTAGTCTGTTGTCGATATTTTTGTTACTCCAATGGATGGTAGCCTTGTCATTATGGAAGGTAGTAAATTTTTTATATTTTTGTTACTCCAATGGATGGTAGCCTTATCATTATGGAAGGTAGTTTGTTGTCGAGATTTTTGTTATTCCATTGGATGGAAGCCTTGTCATTATGGAAGGTAGTCTGTTCTTCAGATTATTGTTATTCCATTGGATGGTAGCCTTGTCATTATGGAAGGTAGTCTGTTGTCGACATTTTTGTTATTTCAATGTATGGTAACCTTGTCATTATGGAAGGTAGTCTATTGTCAAGATTTTTGTTACTTCAATAGATGGTAGATTTGTCATCAAGGAAGGTAGTCAATTGTCGATATCTTTGTTAGTCCAATGGATGGTAGCCTTGTTATTATGGAAGGTATTATGTTGTGGATACTTTTGTTACTCCAATGGATGGTAGCCTTGTCAATATGGAAGGTAGTTTGTTGTCGAGATTTTTTTACTCCATTGGATGGTAGCCTTGTCATTATGGAAGGTAGTGTGTTGTCGAGATTTTTATTATTCCATTGGATGTTAGCCTTGTCGTTATGGAAAGTAGTTTGTTGTTGAGATTTCTAATACTCCAATGGATGGTAGCCTTGTCATTATGGAAGGTAGTCTGTTGTCGAGATTTTTGTTATTCCAATGGATGGTAACCTTGTCATTATGGAAGGTAGTCTATTGTCGATATTTTTGTTACTCTAATGGATGGTAGCATTGTCATTATGGAAGGTAGTTTGTTATCGATATTTTTGTTACTTTAATGGATGGTAGCGTTGTCAATATGGAAGGTATTTGTTATCGATATTTTTGTTATTCCAATGGATGCTAACCTTGTCATTATGGAAGTTAGTTAGTTTTTTATATTTTTGTTACTCCAATGGATGGTAGCCTTGTCATTACGGAAGGTGGTTTGTTGTCCAGATTTTTGTTATTCCATTGGATGGTAGCCTTGTAATTATGGAAGGTAGTGTGTTGTTCATATTTTTGTTACTCCAATTGAAGGTAGCGTTGTCATTATGGAAGGTAGTCTAATTTCGAGATTTTTGTTATTCCAATGGATGGTAACCTTTTCATTATGGAAGGTAGTCTATTGTCGATATTTTTGTTACTCTAATGGATGGTAGCATTGTCATTATGGAAGGTAGTTTGTTATCGATATTTTTTTTACTTTAATGGATGGTAGCGTTGTCAATATGGAAGGTAGTTTGTTATCGATATTTTTGTTATTCCAATGGATGCTAACCTTGTCATTATGGAAGTTAGTTAGTTTTTTATATTTTTGTTACTCCAATGGATGGTAGCCTTGTCATTACGGAAGGTGGTTTGTTGTCCAGATTTTTGTTATTCCATTGGATGGTAGCCTTGTCATTATGGAAGGTAGTCTGTTGTTCATATTTTTGTTACTCCAATTGAAGGTAGCGTTGTCATTATGGAAGGTAGTCTTTTTTCGAGATTTTTGTTATTCCAATGGATGGTAACCTTGTCATTATGGAAGGTAGTCTATTGTCGATATTTTTGTTATTCTAATGGATGGTAGCGTTGTCATTATGGAAGGTAGTTTGTTATTGATATTTTTGTTATTCGAATGGATGGTAACCTTTTCATTATGGAAGTTAGTCTGTTGTCGATATTTTTGTTACTCCAATGGATGGTAGCCTTGTCATTATGGAAGGTAGTCAGTTTTTTATATTTTTGTTACTCCAGTGGATGGTAGCCTTATCATTATGGAAGGTAGTTTGTTGTCGAGATTTTTGTTATTCCATTGGATGGAAGCCTTGTCATTATGGAAGGTAGTCTGTTGTTCAGATTATTGTTATTCCATTGGATGGTAGCCTTGTCATTATGGAAGGTAGTCTGTTGTCGACATTTTTGTTATTTCAATGTATGGTAATCTTGTCATTATGGAAGGTAGTCTATTGTCAAGATTTTTGTTACTTCAATAGATGGTAGATTTGTCATCATGGAAGGTAGTCAGTTGTCGATATCTTTGTTACTCCAATGGATGGTAGCCTTGTTATTATGGAAGGTAGTCTATTGTCGATATTTTTGTTACTCCAATGGATGGTAGCCTTGTCATTATTGAAGGTAGTATGTTGTTGATATTTTTGGTACTCCAAAGGATGGTAGCCTTGTCATTATGGAAGGTAGTTTTTTGTCGAGATTTTTGTTATTCCATTGCATGGTAGCCTTGTCATTATGGAATTTAGTCAGTTATTCAGATTTTTGTTACCCCAATGGAAGGTAGCCTTGTCATTATGGAAGGTAGTCTGTTGTCGACATTTTTGTTATTCCATTGGATGGTAGCCTTGTCAATATGGAAGGTAAGTTGTTGTTGATATCTTTGTTACCCCAATGGATGGTAGCCTCGTCATTATGGAAGAGGGTCTGTTGTCGAGATTTCTATTACTCCAATGGATCGTAGCCTTGTCATTATGAATGGTAGTCTGTTGTTGATATTTTTGTTAGTCTAATGGAAGGTAGCTTTGTCATTATGGAACGTAGTCTGTTGTCGATATTTTTGATACCCCATTGGATGGAAGCCTTGTCATTATGGAAGGTAGTCTGTTGTCGAGATTTTTATTACTCCAATGGATGGTACCCTTGTCATTATGGAAGGTAATTTGTTGTTGATATTTTTGTTACTCTAATGGATGGTAGCCTTATCATTTATGGAAGGTAGTCTTTTGTCGAGACTTTTGTTATTCCAATGGATGTTAGCCTTGTCATTATGGAAGGTATTCTGTTGTCGAGATATTTGTTACTCCAATGAATGGTAGCCTTGTCAGTATGGAGGGTATCTATTATTCATATTTCTGTTACTCCATTGGATGGTAGCCTTGTAATTATGGAAGGTAGTCTATTGTCGAGATTTTTGTTACTCCAATGGATGTTATCCTTGTCAGTATGGAAGGTATCTGTTGTTCATATTTTTGTTACTCCAATGGATGGTAGCCTTGTCATTATTGAAGGTTGTATATTGTCGATATTTTTGTTACTCTAATGGATGGTAGCGTTGCCATTATGGAATGTAGCTTGTTATCGATATTTTTGTTATTCCAATGGATGGTAACCTTGTCTTTATGGAAGTTAGTCTGTTGTCGATATTTTTGTTATTCCAATGGATGGTAACCTTGTCATTATGGAAGTTAGTCTATTGTCGATATATTTGTTACTCCAATGGATGGTAGCCTTGTCATTATGGAATGAAGTAAGTTTTTTATATTTATATTACTCCAATGGATGGTAGCCTTGTCATTATGGAAGGTAGTTTGTTGTCGAGATTTTTGTTATTCCATTGGATGGTAGCCTTGTCATTATGGAAGGTAGTCTGTTGTTCATATTTTTGTCACTCCAATGGAAGGTAGCATTGTCGTTATGGAAGGTAGTATGTTGTCGAGATTTTTGTTATTCCAATGGATGGTAACCTTGTCATTATGGAAGGTAGTCTCTTTTCGATATTTTTGTTACTCTAATGGATGGTAGCGTTGTCATTATGGAAGGTAGTGTGTTATCGATATTTTTGTTATTCCAATGGATGGTAACCTTGTCATTATGGAAGCTAGTCTGTTGTCGATATTTTTGTTACTCCACTGGATGGTAGCCTTGTCATTATGGAAGGTAGTCAGTTTTTTATATTTTTGTTACTCCAATGGATGGTAGCCTTGTCATTATGGAAGGTAGTTTTTTGTCGAGATTTTTGTTATTCCATTGCATGGTAGCCTTGTCATTATGGAACATAGTTTGTTGTTCAGATTTTTGTTACCGCAATGGAAGGTAGCCTTGTCATTATGGAAGGTAGTCTATTGTTGATATTTTTGTTACTCCAATGGATGGTAGCCTTGTAATTATGGAAGGTAGTCTGTTGTCCAGATTTTTGTTACTCTAATGGATGGTAGCCTTTTCATTATGGAAGGTAGGCTATTGTCGATATCTTTGTTAATCCAATGGATAGTAGCCTTGTTATTATGGAAGGTAGTATGTTGTGGAGATTTTTGTTACTCCATTGGATGTTAGCCTTGTCATTATGGAAGGTAGTCTGTTGTTTATATTTTTGTTACTCCAATGGATGGTAGCCTTGTCATTATGGAAGGTAGTTTGTTGTCGAGATTTTTGTTATTCCATTGGATGGTAGCCTTGTCATTATGGAAGGTAGTCTGTTTTTCATATTTTTGTCACTCCAATCGAAGGTAACCTTGTCATTATGGAAGGTAGTCTGTTGTCGAGATTTTTGTTATTCCATTGGATGGTAGCCTTGTCATTATGGAAGGTAAGCTGTTGTTTATATCTTTGTTACCCCAATGGATGGTAGCCTTGTCATTATGGAAGGTAGTCTGTTGTCGAGATTTCTGTTACTCCAATGGATGGTAGCCTTGTCATTATGGAAGGTAGTCTGTTCTCGAGATTTTTATTATCCCATTGGATGTTAGCCTTGTCATTATGGAAAGTAGTTTGTTGTCGAGATTTCTGTTACTCAAATGGATGGTAGCCTTGTCATTATGGAAGGTAGTCTATTGTGGAGATTTTTGTTATTCCAATGGATGGTAACCTTGTCATTATGGAAAGTAATATGCTGTCGATATTTTTTTACTCTAACGGATGATAGCATTGTCATTATGGATGGTAGTCTGTTATCGATATTTTTGTTATTCCAATGGATGGTCACCTTGTCATTATGGATGTTAGTGTGTTGTCAATATCTTTGTTACTCCAATGGATGGTAGCCTTGTTATTATGGAAGGTAGTATGTTGTGGATATTTTTGTTACTCCAATGGATGGTAGCCTTGTCATTATGGAAGATAGTCTGTTTTTTATATTTTTGTTACTCCAATGGATGGTAGCCTTGTCATTATGGAAGGTAGTCTGTTTTTTATATTTTTGTTACTCCAATGGATGGTAGCCTTGTCATTATGGAAGGTAGTTTGTTGTCGAGATTTTTGTTACTCCATTGGATGTTAGCATTGTCATTATGAAAGGTAGTCTGTTGTCGAGATTTTTATTATTCCATTGGATGTTAGCCTTGTCATTATGGAAAGTAGTTTCTTGTCGAGATTTCTGTTACTCCAATGGATGGTAGCCTTGTCATTATGGAAGGTAGTCTGTTGTCGAGATTTTTGTTATTCCAATGGATGGTAACCTTGTCATTATTAAAGGTAGTCTGTTGTCGAGATTTCTATTATTCTAATGGATCGTAGCCTTGTCATTATGGAACGTAGTCTGTTGTTGATATTTTTGTTAGTCCAATGGATGGTAGCTTTATCATTATGGAACATAGTCTGTTGTCGATATTTTTGATACCCCATTGGATGGAAGCCTTGTCATTATGGAAGGTAGCTTGTTAACGATATCTTTTTTACTCCAATGGATGGTATCCTTGTCTTTATGGAAGGTAGTCTGTTGTCGAGATTTTTATTATTCCAATGGATGGTAACCTTGTCATTATTGAAAGTAATTTGTTGTCGATATTTTTGTTACTCTAATGGATGATAGCGTTGTCATTATGGAAGGTAGTCTGTTATTGATATTTTCGTTATTCCAATGGATGGTAACCTTGTCATTATGGATGTTAGTCTGTTGTCGATATCTTTGTTACTCCATTGGATGGTAGCCTTTTTATTATGGAAGGTAGTCTGTTGTTCATATTTTTGTTACTCCAATGGAAGGTAGCGTTGTCATTATGGAAGGTAGTCTGTTTTTTATATTTTTGTTACTCCAATGGATGGTAGCCTTGTCATTATGGAAGGTAGTTTGTTGTCGAGATTTTTTTTACTCCATTGGATGGTAGCCTTGTCATTATGGAAGGTAGTCTGTTGTCGGGATTTTTATTATCCCATTGGATGTTAGCCTTGTCATTATGGAAAGTAGTTTGTTGTCGAGATTTCTGTTACTCCAATGGATGGTAGCCTTGTCATTATAGAAGGTAGTCTGTGGTCGAGATTTTTGTTATTCCAATGGATGGTAACCTTGTCATTATGGAAAGTAATATGTTGTCGATATTTTTGTTACTCTAATGGATGATAGCGTTGTCATTATGGAAGGTAGTCTGTTATCGATATTTTTGTTATTCCAATGGATGGTAACCTTGTCATTATGGATTTAGTCTGTTGTCACTATCTTTGTTACTCCAATTGATGGTAGCCTTGTTATTATGGAAGGTAGTATGTTGTGGATATTTTTGTTACTCCAATGGATGGTAGCCTTGTCATTATTGAAGGTAGTCTGTTTTTTATATTTTTGTTACTCCAATGGATGGTAGCCTTGTCATTATGGAAGGTAGTTTGTTGTCGAGATTTTTGTTACTCCATTGGATGGTAGCATTGTCATTATGGAAGGTAGTCTGTTGTCGAGATTTTTATTATTCCATTGGATGTTAGCCTTGTCATTATGGAAAGTAGTTTGTTGTCGATATTTTTGTTACTCCAATGGATGGTAGCCTTGTCATTATGGAAGGTAGTCTGTTGTCGAGATTTTTGTTATTCCAATGGATGGTAACCTTGTCATTATTAAAGGTAGTCTGTTGTCGAGATTTCTGTTACTCCAATGGATCGTAGCCTTGTCATTATGGAAGGTAGTCTGTTGTTGATACTTTTGTTAGTCCAAAGGATGGTAACTTTTTCATTATGAAACGTATTCTGTTGTCGATATTTTTGATACCCCATTGGATGGAAGCCTTGTCATTATGGAAGGTAGCTTGTTAACGATATATTTTTTACTCCAATTGATGGTATCCTTGTCATTATGGAAGGTAGTCTGTTGTCGAGATTTTTGTTATTCCAATGGTTGGTAACCTTGTCATTATGGAAGGTGGTCTATTGTCGATATTTTTGTTACTCTAATGGATGGTAGCGTTGTCATTATGAAAGGTAGTTTGTTATTGATATTTTTGTTATTCCAAAATGGATGGTAACCTTTTCATTATGGAAGTTAGCCCGTTGTCGATATTTTTGTTACTCCAATGGATGGTAGCCTTGTCATTATGGAAGGTAGTCAGTTTTTTATATTTTTGTTACTCCAATGGATGGGAGCCTTATCATTATGGAAGGTAGTTTGTTGTCGAGATTTTTGTTATTCCATTGGATGGAAGCCTTGTCATTATGGAAGGTAGTCTCTTGTTCATATTTTTGTTATTCCATTGGATGGTAGCCTTGTCATTATGGAAGGTAGTCTGTTGTCGACATTTTTGTTATTTCAATGTATGGTAACCTTGTCATTATGGAAGGTATTCTATTATCGAGATTTTTGTTACTTCAATAGATGGTATATTTGTCATCATGGAAGGTAGTCTGGTGTCGATATCTTTGTTACTCCAATGGATGGTAGCCTTATCATTATGGAAGGTAGTCTGTTGTCGAGATTTTTGTTATTCCATTGGATGTTAGCCTTGTCATTATGGAAGGTATTCTGTTGTCGAGATATTTGTTACTCCAATGGATGGTAGCCTTGTCAGTATGGAAGGTATCTATTGTTCATATTTTTGTTACTCCAATGGATGGTAGCCTTGTCATTATGGAAGGTAGTCTATTATCGAGATTTTTGTTACTCCAATGGATGGTAGCCTTGTCAGTATGGAAGGTATCTATTGTTCATATTTTTGTTACTCCAATGGATGGTAGCCTTATGATTATTGAAGGTTGTCTATTGTCGATATTTTTATTACTCTAATGGATGGTTGCCTTGTCATTATGGAAGGTATTTTGTTGTCGATATTTTGGTTACTACAATGGATGGTAGCCTTGTCATTATGGAAGGTAGTCTGTTGTCGAGATTTATGTTACCCCAATGGATGGTATCCTTGTCATTATGGAAGGTAGTTTGTTGTCGATATTTTTGTTACTCAAATGGATGGGAGCCTTGTCATTATTGAAGGTAGTCTGTTGTCGAGATTTTTGTTACTTAAATGGATGGTAGCCTTGTCATTATGGAAGGTAGTTTATTGTCTAGATTTTTGTTACTCCAATGGATTCTAGCCTTGTCATTATGGAAGGTAGTGTGTCGTTGTGATTTATGTCACTCCAATGGATGGTAGCCTTGTCACTATGGAAGGTAGTATGTTGTTCACATTTTTGTTACTCCAATGGATGGTAGCCTTGTCATTATGGAAGGTAGTCTATTGTCGAGATTTCTGTTACTCCAATGGATGGTAGACTTGTCATTATGGAAGGTTGTCTATTGTCGAGATTTTTGTTACACTAATGGATGGTAGCCTTGTCATTATCGAAGGGTGTCTATTTTTGAGATTTTTGTTACTCTAATGGATGGTATCCTTGTCATTATGGAAGGTAGTTTGTTGTCGATATTTTTGGTACTCCAATGGATGCTAGCCTTGTCATTATGGAAGGTAGTACGTTGTCGATATCTTTGTTACTCCAATGGATTGTAACCTTGTCATTATGGAAGGTAGTTTGTTGTCGATATTTTTGTTACTTAAATGGATGATAGCCTTGTCATTACGTAATGTAGTATGTCGTTGTGATTTCTCTCACTCCAATGGATGGTAGCCTTGTCGCTATGGAAGGTAGTTTGTTGTTCATAGTTTTTGTTACTCCAATGGATGGTAGCCTTGTCATTATGGAAGGTAGTCTATTGTCGAGATTTTTGTTACACCAATGAATGGTAGCATTATCATTATGGAAGGTTGTTTATGTTCGAGATTTTTGTTACTCCTATGGATGGTAGCCTTGTCATTATGGAAGCTAGTATGTTTTCGAGATTTTTGTTACTCCAATGGATGGTAGCCTTGTCACTATGGAAGGTAGTATGTTGTTCATATTTTTGTTACTCCAATTGATGGTAGCCTTGTCATTATGGAAGGTAGTTGGTTGTGGAGATTTTTGTTATTCCAATGGATTTTAGCCTTGTCATTATGGAAGGTAGTATGTCATTGTTATTTCTGTCACTCCAATGGATGGTAGACTTGTAACTATGGAAAGTAGCCTATTGTCGAGATTTTTGTTACTTCAATGGATGGTAGACTTGTCATTATGGAAGGTTGTCTATTGTCGAGATTTTTGTTACTCTAATGGATGGTAGCCTTGTCATTATGGAAGGTAGTCTATTTTCGAGATTTTTGTTACTCCAATGGATGGTAGCCTTGTCATTATGGAAGGTAGTCTGTTGTCGAGATTTTCGTTACTCCAATGGATGGTATCATTATCATTATGGATGGTAGTCTATTGTCGAGGTTTTTGTTATTCCAATGGATAGTAGCCTTGTCATTATGGAATGTAGTCTGTTGTCGATGTTTTTGTTACTCCAATGGATGGTAGCCTTGTCATTATGGAAGGTAGTTTGTTGTAGAGATTTTTGATACTCCAATGGATGCTAGCCTTGTAATTAAGGAAGGTAGTCTATCGTTGTGATTTCTGTCACTCCAATGGACGGTAGCCTTGCCACTATGGAAGGTAATTTGTTGTTCATATTGTTGTTACTCCAATGGATGGTAGCCATGTCATTATGGAAGGTAGTCTATTGTCGAGATTTTTTTTACTCCAATGGATGGTAGAATTGTCATTATGGAAGGTTGTCTATTGTCGAGATTTTTGTTACTCTAATGGATGGTTGCCTTGTCATTATCGAAGGTAGTCTGTTTTCGAGATTTTTGTAACTCTAATTGATTGTAGCCTTGTCATTATGGAAGGTAGTTTGTTGTCGATATTTTTGGTACTCCAATGGATGCTAGCCTTGTCATTATGGAAGGTAGTACATTGTCGATATCTTTGTTACTCCAATGGATTGTAGCCTTGTCATTATGGAAGGTAGTCTGTTGTCGAGATTTTTGTTACTTCAATGGATGCTATCCTTGTCATTATGGAAGGTAGTCTGTCATTGTGATTTCTGTCACTCCAATGGATGGTAGCCTTGTCACTATGGAAGGTAGTCTGTTGTTCATATTTTTGTTACTCCAATGGATGGTAGCCTTGTCATTATGTAAGGTTGTCTATTTTCGAGATTTTTGTTACTCCTATGGATGGTAGCCTTGTCATTATGGAAGGTAGTATGTTTTCGAGATTTTTGTTACTCCAATGGATGGTAGCCTTGTCACTATGGAAGGTAGTCTGTTGTTCATATTTTTGTTAATCCAATGGATGGTAGCCTTGTCATTATGGAAGGTAGTTGGTTGTGGAGATTTTTGTTATTCCAATGGATTTTAGCCTTGTCATTATGGAAAGTATTATGTAGTCGATGTTTTTGTTACTCCAGTTGATGGTAGCCTTGTCATTATGGAAGGTTGTCTGTTGTCTAAATTTTTGTTATTCCAATGAATGGTAGCCTTGTCATTATGGAAGGTAGTCTATTGTCGGGATTTTTGTTACAACAATGAATGGTAACATTATCATTATGGAAGGTTGTTTATTTTCGAGATTTTTGTTACTCCTATGGATGGTAGCCTTGTCATTATGGAAGGTAGTATGTTTTCGAGATTTTTGTTACTCCAATGGATGGTAGCCTTGTCACTATGGAAGGTAGTCTGTTGTTCATATTTTTGTTACTCCAATCGATGGTAACCTTGTCATTATGGAAGGTAGTTGGTTGTGGAGATTTTTGTTATTCCAAGGGATTTTAGCCTTGTCATTATGGAAGGTAGTATGTCATTGTGATTTCTGTCACTCCAATGGATGGTAGCCTTGTCACTATGGAAGCTAGTCTGTTGTTCATATTTTTGTTACTCCAATGGATGGTAGCCTTGTAACTATGGAAGGTATTCTATTGTCGAGATTTTTGTTACTTCAATGGATGGTAGACTTGTCATTATGGAAGGTTGTCTATTGTCAAGATTTTTGTTACTCTAATAGATGGTAGCCTTGTCATTATGGAAGGTAGTCTGTTTTCGAGATTTTTATTACTCCAATGGATGGTAGCCTTGTCATTATGGAATGTAGTCTGTTGTCGATATTTTCGTTACTCCAATGGATGGTATCATTATCATTATGGATGGTAGTCTATTGTCGATATTTTTGTTATTCCAATGGATGGTAGCCTTGTCATTATGGAACGTAGTCTGTTTTCGATGGTTGTGTTACTCCAATGGATGGTAGCCTTGTCATTATGGAAGGTAGTACATTGTCGAGATTTTTTTACTTCAATAGATGGTAGCCTTGTCATTACGGAAGGTAGTTTGTTGTAGAGAATTTTGTTACTCCAATGGATGCTAGCCTTGTAATTAGGGAAGGTAGTTTATCGTTGTGATTTCTGTCACTCCAATGGATGGTAGCCTTGCCACTATGGAAGGTAATTTTTGTTCATATTGTTGTTACTCCAATGGATGGTAGCCTTGTCATTATGGAAGGTAGTCTATTGTCGAGATTTTTGTTACTCCAATGGATGGTAGACTTGTCATTATGGAAGGTTATCTATTGTCGAGATTTTTGTTACTCTAATGGATGGTAGCCTTGTCATTATCGAAGGTAGTCTGTTTTCGAGATTTTTGTTACTCTAATTGATGGTAGCCTTGTCATTATGGAAGGTAGTTTGTTGTCCATATTTTTGGTACTCCAATGGATGCTAGCCTTGTCATTATGGAAGGTAGTACGTTGTTGATATCTTTGTTACTCCAATGGATTGTAGCATTGTCATTATGGAAGGTAGTCTGTTGTCGAGATTTTTGTTACTTCAATTGATGCTAGCCTTGTCATTATGGAAGGTAGTCTATCGTTGTGATTTCGGTCACTCCAATGGATGGTATCATTGTCATTATGGATGGTAGTTTGTTGTCGAGAATTTTGTTACTCCAATGGATGGTAGCCTTGTCATTATGGAAGGTAGTCTGTTGTCGAGATTTTTTTCACTCTAATGGATGCTAGCCCTGTCATTATGGAAGGTAGTCTGTTGTCGAGATTTTTGTTATTTAAATGGATGGTAGCCTTGTCATTATGGTAGGTAGTTTGTTGTCGAGATTTTTGTTACTCCAATGGATGCTAGCCTTGTCATTATGGAAGGTAATATGTCGTTGTGATTTATGTCACTTCAATGGATGGTTGCCTTGTCACTATGGAAGGTAGTCTGTTGTTCATATTTTTGTTACTCCAATGGATGGTAGCCTTGTCATTATGGAGTGTAGTCTATTGTCGAGATTTTTGTTACTCCAATGGATGGTAGCCTTGTCATTATGGAAGGTTATCTATTGTCTAGATTTTAGTTACTCTAATGGATGGTAGCCTTGTCATTATCGAAGGTAGTCTGTTTTCGAGATTTTTGTTACTCTAATGAATGGTAGCCTTGTCTTTATGGAAGGTAGTTTGTTGTCGTTATTTTTGTTACTCCAAAGGATGCTAGCCTTGTCATTATGGAAGGTAGTACATTGTCGATATCTTTGTTACTCCATTGGATTGTAGCCTTGTCATTATGGAAGGTAGTCTATTGTCGAGATTTTTGTTACTTCAATGGATGCTAGCCTTGTCATTACGGAAGGTAGTCTGTCGTTATGATTTATGTCACTCCCATGGATGGTAGCCTTGTCACTATGGAAGGTAGTTTGTTGTTCATATTTTTGATACTCCAATGGATGGTAGCATTGTCATTATGGAAGGTAGTCTATTGTCATGATTTTGGTTACTACAATGGACGGTAGCCTTGGTATTTTGGAAGGTACTTTGTTGTCGACATTTTTGTTACTCCAATGGATGGTAGCATTATCATTATGAAGTTAGTATGTTATCAATATTTTTGTTACTCCAATGGATGGTAGCCTTGTCAGTATGGAAGGTATATGTTGTTCATATTTTTGGTACTCCAATGGATGGTAGCCTTGTCATTATGGAAGGTAGTCTATTGTCGAGATTTTTGTTACTCCAATAGATGGTAGCCTTGTCAGTATGGAAGGTATCTGTTGTTCATATTTTTGTTACTCCAATGGATGGTAGCCTTGTCATTATGGAAGGTAGTCTGTTGTCGATATTTTTGTTACTTCAATGGATGCTAGCCTTGTCATTACGGAAGTTAGTCTGTCGTTGTGATTTATGTCACTCCAATGGATGGTAGCCTTGCCACTATGGAAAGTAGTCTGTCGTTCATATTTTTGTTACTTCAATGGATGGTAGCCTTGTCATTATGGAAGGTAGTATGTCGTTGTGATTTCTATCACTCCAATGGAAGGTAGCCTTGTCATTATGGAATGTAGTCTATTGTCAAGATTTTGGTTACTACAATGGATGGTAGCCTTGTCATTATGGAACATAGTCTATTGTACATATTTTTCTTACTCCAATGCATGGTAGCCTTGTCATTATGGAAGGTACTTTGTTGTCGAGATTTTTGTTACTACAATAGATGGTAGCATTATCATTATGAAGTTAGTATGTTATCCATATTTTTGTTACTCCAATGGATGGTAGCCTTGTCATTATGGAAGGTAGTTTGTTGTCGAGATTTTTGTTATTCCAATGGATGGTAGCCTTGTCATTATGGAAGGTAGTCTGTTGTCGATATTTTTGTTACTCCAATGGATGGGAGCCTTGTAATTATGGAAGGTAGTCTGTTGTCGAGATTTTTGTTACTTAAATGGATGGTAGCCTTGTCATTATGGAATGTAGTTTGTTGTCGAGATTTTTGTTACTCCAATGGATGCTAGCCTTGTCATTATGGAAGATAGTATGTCGTTGTGATTTATGTCACTCCAATGGATGGTAGCCTTGTCACTATGGAAGGTAGTCTGTTGTTCATATTTTTGTTACTCCAATGGATGGTAGCCTTGTCATTATGGAGTGTAGTCTGTTGTCGAGATTTTTGTTACTCCAATGGATGGTAGCCTTGTCATTATGGAAGGTTGTCTATTGTCGAGATTTTTGTTACTCTAATGGATGGTAGCCTTGTCATTATCGAATGTAGTCTGTTTTCGAGATTTTTGTTACTCTAATGGATGGTAGCCTTGTCTTTATTGAAGGTAGTTTGTTGTCGATATTTTTGTTACTCCAATGGATGCTAGCCTTGTCATTATGGAAGGTAGTACGTTGTCGATATCTTTGTTACTCCATTGGATTGTTGCCTTGTCATTATGGAAAGTAGTATGTTGTCGATATTTTTGTTACTTCAATGGATGCTAGCCTTGTCATTACGGAAGATAGTCTGTCGTTGTGATTTATGTCACTCCAATGGATGGTAGCCTTGCCACTATGGAAGGTAGTCTGTCGTTCATATTTTTGTTACTTCAATGGATGGTAGCCTTGTCATTATGGAAGGTAGTATTTCGTTGTGATTTCTATCACTCCAATGGATGGTAGCCTTGTCATTATGGAAGGTAGTCTATTGTCAAGATTTTGGTTACTACAATGGATGGTAGCCTTGTTATTATGGAACATAGTCTATTGTAGATATTTTTCTTACTCCAATGCATGGTAGCCTTGTCATTATGGAAGGTACTTTGTTGTCGAGATTTTTGTTACTACAATCGATGGTAGCATTATCATTATGAAGTTAGTATGTTATCCATATTTTTGTTACTCCAAGTGATGGTAGCCTTGTCATTATGGAAGGTAATATGTTATCGATATATTTGTTACTACAACGGATTGTAGCCTTGTTATTATGGATGGTAGTCTGTTGTCGAGATTTTTGTTACTCCAATGGATGGTATCATTGTCATTATGGATGGTAGTCTGTTGTCGAGAATTTTTCTACTCCAATGGATGGTAGCCTTGTCATTATGGAAGGTAGTCCGTTGTCGAGATTTTTATTACTTCAATGGATGGTAGCCTTGTCATTATGGAAGGTAGTTTGTTGTAGAGATTTTTGTTACTCCAACGGATGCTAGCCTTGTCATTAGGGAAGGTAGTCTATCGTTGTGATTTCTGTCACTCCAATGGATGGTAGCCTTGTCACTATGGAAGGTAATCTGTTGTTCATGTTGTTGGTACTGAATGGATGGTAGCCTTGTCAGTATGGAAGGTATCTGTTGTTCATATTTTTGTTACTCCAATGGATGGTAGCCTTGTCATTATGGAAGGTAGTCTATTGTCGAGATTTTTGTTACTCCAATGGATGGTAGCCTTGTAATTATGGAAGTTATCTGTTGTTCATATTTTTGTTACTCCAATGGATGGTAGCCTTGTCATTATTGAAGGTTGTCTATTGTCGAGATTTTTGTTACTCTAACGGATGGTAGCCTTGTCATTATGGAAGGTATTTTGTTGTCGATATTTTGGTTACAACAATGGATGGTAGCCTTGTCATTATGGAACATAGTCTATTGTAGATATTTTTGTTACTCCAATGCATGGTAGCATTGTCATTATGGAAGGTAGTCTGTTGTCGAGATTTATGTTACCCCAATGGATGGTAGCCTTGTCATTATGGAAGGTAATCTGTTGTCGAGATTTTTTTTACTCTAATGGATGCTAGCCTTTTCATTATGGAAGGTAGTCTGTTGTCGAGATTTTTGTTATTTAAATGGATGGTAGCCTTGTCATTATGGTAGGTAGTTTTTTGTCGAGATTTTTGTTACTCCAATGGATGCTTTCCTTGTCATTATGGAAGGTAATATGTCATTGTGATTTATGTCACTTCAATGGATGGTAGCCTTGTCACTATGGAAGCTAGTCTGTTGTTCATATTTTTGTTACTCCAATGGATGGTAGCCTTGTCATTATGGAGTGAAGTCTATTGTCTAGATTTTTGTTACTCCAATGGATGGTAGCCTTGTCATTATGGAAGGTTGTCTATTGTCGAGATTTTTGTTACTCTAATGGATGGTAGCCTTGTAATTATCGAAGGTAGTCTGTTTTCGAGATTTTTGTTACTCTAATGGATGGTAGTCTTGTCTTTATGGAAGGTAGTTTGTTGTTGTTATTTTTGTTACTCTAAAGGATGCTAGCCTTGTCATTATGGAAGGTAGTACATTGTCGATATCTTTGGTAATCCATTGGATTGTAGCCTTGTCATTATGGAAGGTAGTCTGTTGTCGAGATTTTTGTTACCTCAATGGATGCTAGCCTTGTCATTACGGAAGGTAGTCTGTCGTTGTTATTTATGTCACTCCCATGGATGGTAGCCTTGTCACTATGGAAGGTAGTTTTTTGTTCATATTTTTGTTACTCCAATGGATGGTAGCCTTGTCATTATGGAAGGTAGTCTATTGTCAAGATTTTGGTTACTACAATGGATGGTAGCCTTGTCATTATGGAACATAGTCTATTGTAGATATTTTTCTTACTCCAATGCATGGTAGCCTTGTCATTATGGAAGGTACTTTGTTGTCGAGATTTTTGTTACTACAATCGATGGTAGCATTATCATTATGAAGTTAGTATGTTATCCATATTTTTGTTACTCCAATGGATGGTAGCCTTGTCATTATGGAAGGTAGTATGTTATCGATATATTTGTTACTCCAACGGATTGTAGCCTTGTTATTATGGAAGGTAGTCTGTTGTCGAGATTTTTGTTACTCCATTGGATGGTATCATTGTCATTATGGATGGTAGTCTGTTGTCGAGAATTTTGTTACTCCAATGGATGGTAGCCTTGTCATTATGGAAGGTAGTCCGTTGTCGAGATTTTTGTTACTTCAATGGATGGTAGCCTTGTCATTATGGAAGGTAGTTTGTTGTAGAGATTTTTGTTACTCCAACGGATGCTAGCCTTGTCATTAGGGAAGGTAGTCTATCGTTGTGATTTCTGTCACTCCAATGGATGGTAGCCTTGTCACTATGGAAGGTAATCTGTTGTTCATGTTGTTGGTACTCGAATGGATGGTAGCCTAGTCAGTATGGAAGGTATATGTTGTTCATATTTTTGTTACTCCAATGGATGCTAGCCTTGTCATTATGGAAGGTAGTACGTTGTCGATATCTTTGTTACTCCATTGGATTGTTGCCTTGTCATTATGGAAAGTAGTATGTTGTCGATATTTTTGTTACTTCAATGGATGCTAGCCTTGTCATTACGGAAGATAGTCTGTCGTTGTGATTTATGTCACTCCAATGGATGGTAGCCATGCCACTATGGAAGGTAGTCTGTCGTTCATATTTTTGTTACTTCAATGGATGGTAGCCTTGTCATTATGGAAGGTAGTATTTCGTTGTGATTTCTATCACTCCAATGGATGGTAGCCTTGTCATTATGGAAGGTAGTCTATTGTCAAGATTTTGGTTACTACAATGGATGGTAGCCTTGTTATTATGGAACATAGTCTATTGTAGATATTTTTCTTACTCCAATGCATGGTAGCCTTGTCATTATGGAAGGTACTTTGTTGTCGAGATTTTTGTTACTACAATCGATGGTAGCATTATCATTATGAAGTTAGTATGTTATCCATATTTTTGTTACTCCAAGTGATGGTAGCCTTGTCATTATGGAAGGTAATATGTTATCGATATATTTGTTACTACAACGGATTGTAGCCTTGTTATTATGGATGGTAGTCTGTTGTCGAGATTTTTGTTACTCCAATGGATGGTATCATTGTCATTATGGATGGTAGTCTGTTGTCGAGAATTTTTCTACTCCAATGGATGGTAGCCTTGTCATTATGGAAGGTAGTCCGTTGTCGAGATTTTTTTTACTTCAATGGATGGTAGCCTTGTCATTATGGAAGGTAGTTTGTTGTAGAGATTTTTGTTACTCCTATGGATGGTAGCCTTGTCATTATGGAAGGTAGTATGTTTTCGAGATTTTTGTTACTCCAATGGATGGTAGCCTTGTCACTATGGAAGGTAGTCTGTTGTTCATATTTTTGTTAATCCAATGGATGGTAGCCTTGTCATTATGGAAGGTAGTTGGTTGTGGAGATTTTTGTTATTCCAATGGATTTTAGCCTTGTCATTATGGAAAGTATTATGTAGTCGATGTTTTTGTTACTCCAGTTGATGGTAGCCTTGTCATTATGGAAGGTAGTCTGTTGTCTAAATTTTTGTTATTCCAATGAATGGTAGCCTTGTCATTATGGAAGGTAGTCTATTGTCGGGATTTTTGTTACAACAATGAATGGTAACATTATCATTATGGAAGGTTGTTTATTTTCGAGATTTTTGTTACTCCTATGGATGGTAGCCTTGTCATTATGGAAGGTAGTATGTTTTCGAGATTTTTGTTACTCCAATGGATGGTAGCCTTGTCACTATGGAAGGTAGTCTGTTGTTCATATTTTTGTTACTCCAATCGATGGTAACCTTGTCATTATGGAAGGTAGTTGGTTGTGGAGATTTTTGTTATTCCAAGGGATTTTAGCCTTGTCATTATGGAAGGTAGTATGTCATTGTGATTTCTGTCACTCCAATGGATGGTAGCCTTGTCACTATGGAAGCTAGTCTGTTGTTCATATTTTTGTTACTCCAATGGATGGTAGCCTTGTAACTATGGAAGGTATTCTATTGTCGAGATTTTTGTTACTTCAATGGATGGTAGACTTGTCATTATGGAAGGTTGTCTATTGTCAAGATTTTTGTTACTCTAATAGATGGTAGCCTTGTCATTATGGAAGGTAGTCTGTTTTCGAGATTTTTATTACTCCAATGGATGGTAGCCTTGTCATTATGGAATGTAGTCTGTTGTCGATATTTTCGTTACTCCAATGGATGGTATCATTATCATTATGGATGGTAGTCTATTGTCGATATTTTTGTTATTCCAATGGATGGTAGCCTTGTCATTATGGAACGTAGTCTGTTTTCGATGGTTGTGTTACTCCAATGGATGGTAGCCTTGTCATTATGGAAGGTAGTACATTGTCGAGATTTTTTTACTTCAATAGATGGTAGCCTTGTCATTACGGAAGGTAGTTTGTTGTAGAGAATTTTGTTACTCCAATGGATGCTAGCCTTGTAATTAGGGAAGGTAGTTTATCGTTGTGATTTCTGTCACTCCAATGGATGGTAGCCTTGCCACTATGGAAGGTAATTTGTTGTTCATATTGTTGTTACTCCAATGGATGGTAGCCTTGTCATTATGGAAGGTAGTCTATTGTCGAGATTTTTGTTACTCCAATGGATGGTAGACTTGTCATTATGGAAGGTTATCTATTGTCGAGATTTTTGTTACTCTAATGGATGGTAGCCTTGTCATTATCGAAGGTAGTCTGTTTTCGAGATTTTTGTTACTCTAATTGATGGTAGCCTTGTCATTATGGAAGGTAGTTTGTTGTCCATATTTTTGGTACTCCAATGGATGCTAGCCTTGTCATTATGGAAGGTAGTACGTTGTTGATATCTTTGTTACTCCAATGGATTGTAGCATTGTCATTATGGAAGGTAGTCTGTTGTCGAGATTTTTGTTACTTCAATTGATGCTAGCCTTGTCATTATGGAAGGTAGTCTATCGTTGTGATTTCGGTCACTCCAATGGATGGTATCATTGTCATTATGGATGGTAGTTTGTTGTCGAGAATTTTGTTACTCCAATGGATGGTAGCCTTGTCATTATGGAAGGTAGTCTGTTGTCGAGATTTTTTTCACTCTAATGGATGCTAGCCCTGTCATTATGGAAGGTAGTCTGTTGTCGAGATTTTTGTTATTTAAATGGATGGTAGCCTTGTCATTATGGTAGGTAGTTTGTTGTCGAGATTTTTGTTACTCCAATGGATGCTAGCCTTGTCATTATGGAAGGTAATATGTCGTTGTGATTTATGTCACTTCAATGGATGGTTGCCTTGTCACTATGGAAGGTAGTCTGTTGTTCATATTTTTGTTACTCCAATGGATGGTAGCCTTGTCATTATGGAGTGTAGTCTATTGTCGAGATTTTTGTTACTCCAATGGATGGTAGCCTTGTCATTATGGAAGGTTATCTATTGTCTAGATTTTAGTTACTCTAATGGATGGTAGCCTTGTCATTATCGAAGGTAGTCTGTTTTCGAGATTTTTGTTACTCTAATGAATGGTAGCCTTGTCTTTATGGAAGGTAGTTTGTTGTCGTTATTTTTGTTACTCCAAAGGATGCTAGCCTTGTCATTATGGAAGGTAGTACATTGTCGATATCTTTGTTACTCCATTGGATTGTAGCCTTGTCATTATGGAAGGTAGTCTATTGTCGAAATTTTTGGTACTTCAATGGATGCTAGCCTTGTCATTACGGAAGGTAGTCTGTCGTTATGATTTATGTCACTCCCATGGATGGTAGCCTTGTCACTATGGAAGGTAGTTTGTTGTTCATATTTTTGATACTCCAATGGATGGTAGCATTGTCATTATGGAAGGTAGTCTATTGTCATGATTTTGGTTACTACAATGGACGGTAGCCTTGGTATTTTGGAAGGTACTTTGTTGTCGACATTTTTGTTACTCCAATGGATGGTAGCATTATCATTATGAAGTTAGTATGTTATCAATATTTTTGTTACTCCAATGGATGGTAGCCTTGTCAGTATGGAAGGTATATGTTGTTCATATTTTTGGTACTCCAATGGATGGTAGCCTTGTCATTATGGAAGGTAGTCTATTGTCGAGATTTTTGTTACTCCAATAGATGGTAGCCTTGTCAGTATGGAAGGTATCTGTTGTTCATATTTTTGTTACTCCAATGGATGGTAGCCTTGTCATTATGGAAGGTAGTCTGTTGTCGATATTTTTGTTACTTCAATGGATGCTAGCCTTGTCATTACGGAAGTTAGTCTGTCGTTGTGATTTATGTCACTCCAATGGATGGTAGCCTTGCCACTATGGAAAGTAGTCTGTCGTTCATATTTTTGTTACTTCAATGGATGGTAGCCTTGTCATTATAGAAGGTAGTATGTCGTTGTGATTTCTATCACTCCAATGGAAGGTAGCCTTGTCATTATGGAATGTAGTCTATTGTCAAGATTTTGGTTACTACAATGGATGGTAGCCTTGTCATTATGGAACATAGTCTATTGTACATATTTTTCTTACTCCAATGCATGGTAGCCTTGTCATTATGGAAGGTACTTTGTTGTCGAGATTTTTGTTACTACAATAGATGGTAGCATTATCATTATGAAGTTAGTATGTTATCCATATTTTTGTTACTCCAATGGATGGTAGCCTTGTCATTATGGAAGGTAGTTTGTTGTCGAGATTTTTGTTATTCCAATGGATGGTAGCCTTGTCATTATGGAAGGTAGTCTGTTGTCGATATTTTTGTTACTCCAATGGATGGGAGCCTTGTAATTATGGAAGGTAGTCTGTTGTCGAGATTTTTGTTACTTAAATGGATGGTAGCCTTGTCATTATGGAATGTAGTTTGTTGTCGAGATTTTTGTTACTCCAATGGATGCTAGCCTTGTCATTATGGAAGATAGTATGTCGTTGTGATTTATGTCACTCCAATGGATGGTAGCCTTGTCACTATGGAAGGTAGTCTGTTGTTCATATTTTTGTTACTCCAATGGATGGTAGCCTTGTCATTATGGAGTGTAGTCTGTTGTCGAGATTTTTGTTACTCCAATGGATGGTAGCCTTGTCATTATGGAAGGTTGTCTATTGTCGAGATTTTTGTTACTCTAATGGATGGTAGCCTTGTCATTATCGAATGTAGTTTGTTTTCGAGATTTTTGTTACTCTAATGGATGGTAGCCTTGTCTTTATTGAAGGTAGTTTGTTGTCGATATTTTTGTTACTCCAATGGATGCTAGCCTTGTCATTATGGAAGGTAGTACGTTGTCGATATCTTTGTTACTCCATTGGATTGTTGCCTTGTCATTATGGAAAGTAGTATGTTGTCGATATTTTTGTTACTTCAATGGATGCTAGCCTTGTCATTACGGAAGATAGTCTGTCGTTGTGATTTATGTCACTCCAATGGATGGTAGCCTTGCCACTATGGAAGGTAGTCTGTCGTTCATATTTTTGTTACTTCAATGGATGGTAGCCTTGTCATTATGGAAGGTAGTATTTCGTTGTGATTTCTATCACTCCAATGGATGGTAGCCTTGTCATTATGGAAGGTAGTCTATTGTCAAGATTTTGGTTACTACAATGGATGGTAGCCTTGTTATTATGGAACATAGTCTATTGTAGATATTTTTCTTACTCCAATGCATGGTAGCCTTGTCATTATGGAAGGTACTTTGTTGTCGAGATTTTTGTTACTACAATCGATGGTAGCATTATCATTATGAAGTTAGTATGTTATCCATATTTTTGTTACTCCAAGTGATGGTAGCCTTGTCATTATGGAAGGTAATATGTTATCGATATATTTGTTACTACAACGGATTGTAGCCTTGTTATTATGGATGGTAGTCTGTTGTCGAGATTTTTGTTACTCCAATGGATGGTATCATTGTCATTATGGATGGTAGTCTGTTGTCGAGAATTTTTCTACTCCAATGGATGGTAGCCTTGTCATTATGGAAGGTAGTCCGTTGTCGAGATTTTTTTTACTTCAATGGATGGTAGCCTTGTCATTATGGAAGGTAGTTTGTTGTAGAGATTTTTGTTACTTCAACGGATGCTAGCCTTGTCATTAGGGAAGGTAGTCTATCGTTGTGATTTCTGTCACTCCAATGGATGGTAGCCTTGTCACTATGGAAGGTAATCTGTTGTTCATGTTGTTGGTACTGAATGGATGGTAGCCTTGTCAGTATGGAAGGTATCTGTTGTTCATATTTTTGTTACTCCAATGGATGGTAGCCTTGTCATTATGGAAGGTAGTCTATTGTCGAGATTTTTGTTACTCCAATGGATGGTAGCCTTGTAATTATGGAAGTTATCTGTTGTTCATATTTTTGTTACTCCAATGGATGGTAGCCTTGTCATTATTGAAGGTTGTCTATTGTCGAGATTTTTGTTACTCTAACGGATGGTAGCCTTGTCATTATGGAAGGTATTTTGTTGTCGATATTTTGGTTACAACAATGGATGGTAGCCTTGTCATTATGGAACATAGTCTATTGTAGATATTTTTGTTACTCCAATGCATGGTAGCATTGTCATTATGGAAGGTAGTCTGTTGTCGAGATTTATGTTACCCCAATGGATGGTAGCCTTGTCATTATGGAAGGTAATCTGTTGTCGAGATTTTTTTTACTCTAATGGATGCTAGCCTTTTCATTATGGAAGGTAGTCTGTTGTCGAGATTTTTGTTATTTAAATGGATGGTAGCCTTGTCATTATGGTAGGTAGTTTTTTGTCGAGATTTTTGTTACTCCAATGGATGCTTTCCTTGTCATTATGGAAGGTAATATGTCATTGTGATTTATGTCACTTCAATGGATGGTAGCCTTGTCACTATGGAAGGTAGTCTGTTGTTCATATTTTTGTTACTCCAATGGATGGTAGCCTTGTCATTATGGAGTGAAGTCTATTGTCTAGATTTTTGTTACTCCAATGGATGGTAGCCTTGTCATTATGGAAGGTTGTCTATTGTCGAGATTTTTGTTACTCTAATGGATGGTAGCCTTGTAATTATCGAAGGTAGTCTGTTTTCGAGATTTTTGTTACTCTAATGGATGGTAGTCTTGTCTTTATGGAAGGTAGTTTGTTGTTGTTATTTTTGTTACTCTAAAGGATGCTAGCCTTGTCATTATGGAAGGTAGTACATTGTCGATATCTTTGGTAATCCATTGGATTGTAGCCTTGTCATTATGGAAGGTAGTCTGTTGTCGAGATTTTTGTTACCTCAATGGATGCTAGCCTTGTCATTACGGAAGGTAGTCTGTCGTTGTTATTTATGTCACTCCCATGGATGGTAGCCTTGTCACTATGGAAGGTAGTTTTTTGTTCATATTTTTGTTACTCCAATGGATGGTAGCCTTGTCATTATGGAAGGTAGTCTATTGTCAAGATTTTGGTTACTACAATGGATGGTAGCCTTGTCATTATGGAACATAGTCTATTGTAGATATTTTTCTTACTCCAATGCATGGTAGCCTTGTCATTATGGAAGGTACTTTGTTGTCGAGATTTTTGTTACTACAATCGATGGTAGCATTATCATTATGAAGTTAGTATGTTATCCATATTTTTGTTACTCCAATGGATGGTAGCCTTGTCATTATGGAAGGTAGTATGTTATCGATATATTTGTTACTCCAACGGATTGTAGCCTTGTTATTATGGAAGGTAGTCTGTTGTCGAGATTTTTGTTACTCCATTGGATGGTATCATTGTCATTATGGATGGTAGTCTGTTGTCGAGAATTTTGTTACTCCAATGGATGGTAGCCTTGTCATTATGGAAGGTAGTCCGTTGTCGAGATTTTTGTTACTTCAATGGATGGTAGCCTTGTCATTATGGAAGGTAGTTTGTTGTAGAGATTTTTGTTACTCCAACGGATGCTAGCCTTGTCATTAGGGAAGGTAGTCTATCGTTGTGATTTCTGTCACTCCAATGGATGGTAGCCTTGTCACTATGGAAGGTAATCTGTTGTTCATGTTGTTGGTACTCGAATGGATGGTAGCCTAGTCAGTATGGAAGGTATATGTTGTTCATATTTTTGTTACTCCAATGGATGCTAGCCTTGTCATTATGGAAGGTAGTACGTTGTCGATATCTTTGTTACTCCATTGGATTGTTGCCTTGTCATTATGGAAAGTAGTATGTTGTCGATATTTTTGTTACTTCAATGGATGCTAGCCTTGTCATTACGGAAGATAGTCTGTCGTTGTGATTTATGTCACTCCAATGGATGGTAGCCATGCCACTATGGAAGGTAGTCTGTCGTTCATATTTTTGTTACTTCAATGGATGGTAGCCTTGTCATTATGGAAGGTAGTATTTCGTTGTGATTTCTATCACTCCAATGGATGGTAGCCTTGTCATTATGGAAGGTAGTCTATTGTCAAGATTTTGGTTACTACAATGGATGGTAGCCTTGTTATTATGGAACATAGTCTATTGTAGATATTTTTCTTACTCCAATGCATGGTAGCCTTGTCATTATGGAAGGTACTTTGTTGTCGAGATTTTTGTTACTACAATCGATGGTAGCATTATCATTATGAAGTTAGTATGTTATCCATATTTTTGTTACTCCAAGTGATGGTAGCCTTGTCATTATGGAAGGTAATATGTTATCGATATATTTGTTACTACAACGGATTGTAGCCTTGTTATTATGGATGGTAGTCTGTTGTCGAGATTTTTGTTACTCCAATGGATGGTATCATTGTCATTATGGATGGTAGTCTGTTGTCGAGAATTTTTCTACTCCAATGGATGGTAGCCTTGTCATTATGGAAGGTAGTCCGTTGTCGAGATTTTTTTTACTTCAATGGATGGTAGCCTTGTCATTATGGAAGGTAGTTTGTTGTAGAGATTTTTGTTACTCCAACGGATGCTAGCCTTGTCATTAGGGAAGGTAGTCTATCGTTGTGATTTCTGTCACTCCAATGGATGGTAGCCTTGTCACTATGGAAGGTAATCTGTTGTTCATGTTGTTGGTACTGAATGGATGGTAGCCTTGTCAGTATGGAAGGTATCTGTTGTTCATATTTTTGTTACTCCAATGGATGGTAGCCTTGTCATTATGGAAGGTAGTCTATTGTCGAGATTTTTGTTACTCCAATGGATGGTAGCCTTGTAATTATGGAAGTTATCTGTTGTTCATATTTTTGTTACTCCAATGGATGGTAGCCTTGTCATTATTGAAGGTTGTCTATTGTCGAGATTTTTGTTACTCTAACGGATGGTAGCCTTGTCATTATGGAAGGTATTTTGTTGTCGATATTTTGGTTACAACAATGGATGGTAGCCTTGTCATTATGGAACATAGTCTATTGTAGATATTTTTGTTACTCCAATGCATGGTAGCATTGTCATTATGGAAGGTAGTCTGTTGTCGAGATTTATGTTACCCCAATGGATGGTAGCCTTGTCATTATGGAAGGTAATCTGTTGTCGAGATTTTTTTTACTCTAATGGATGCTAGCCTTTTCATTATGGAAGGTAGTCTGTTGTCGAGATTTTTGTTATTTAAATGGATGGTAGCCTTGTCATTATGGTAGGTAGTTTTTTGTCGAGATTTTTGTTACTCCAATGGATGCTTTCCTTGTCATTATGGAAGGTAATATGTCATTGTGATTTATGTCACTTCAATGGATGGTAGCCTTGTCACTATGGAAGGTAGTCTGTTGTTCATATTTTTGTTACTCCAATGGATGGTAGCCTTGTCATTATGGAGTGAAGTCTATTGTCTAGATTTTTGTTACTCCAATGGATGGTAGCCTTGTCATTATGGAAGGTTGTCTATTGTCGAGATTTTTGTTACTCTAATGGATGGTAGCCTTGTAATTATCGAAGGTAGTCTGTTTTCGAGATTTTTGTTACTCTAATGGATGGTAGTCTTGTCTTTATGGAAGGTAGTTTGTTGTTGTTATTTTTGTTACTCTAAAGGATGCTAGCCTTGTCATTATGGAAGGTAGTACATTGTCGATATCTTTGGTAATCCATTGGATTGTAGCCTTGTCATTATGGAAGGTAGTCTGTTGTCGAGATTTTTGTTACCTCAATGGATGCTAGCCTTGTCATTACGGAAGGTAGTCTGTCGTTGTTATTTATGTCACTCCCATGGATGGTAGCCTTGTCACTATGGAAGGTAGTTTTTTGTTCATATTTTTGTTACTCCAATGGATGGTAGCCTTGTCATTATGGAAGGTAGTCTATTGTCAAGATTTTGGTTACTACAATGGATGGTAGCCTTGTCATTATGGAACATAGTCTATTGTAGATATTTTTCTTACTCCAATGCATGGTAGCCTTGTCATTATGGAAGGTACTTTGTTGTCGAGATTTTTGTTACTACAATCGATGGTAGCATTATCATTATGAAGTTAGTATGTTATCCATATTTTTGTTACTCCAATGGATGGTAGCCTTGTCATTATGGAAGGTAGTATGTTATCGATATATTTGTTACTCCAACGGATTGTAGCCTTGTTATTATGGAAGGTAGTCTGTTGTCGAGATTTTTGTTACTCCATTGGATGGTATCATTGTCATTATGGATGGTAGTCTGTTGTCGAGAATTTTGTTACTCCAATGGATGGTAGCCTTGTCATTATGGAAGGTAGTCCGTTGTCGAGATTTTTGTTACTTCAATGGATGGTAGCCTTGTCATTATGGAAGGTAGTTTGTTGTAGAGATTTTTGTTACTCCAACGGATGCTAGCCTTGTCATTAGGGAAGGAAGTCTATCGTTGTGATTTCTGTCACTCCAATGGATGGTAGCCTTGTCACTATGGAAGGTAATCTGTTGTTCATGTTGTTGGTACTCGAATGGATGGTAGCCTAGTCAGTATGGAAGGTATATGTTGTTCATATTTTTGTTACTCCAATGGATGGTAGCCTTGTCATTATGGAAGGTAGTCTATTGTCGAGATTTTGTTACTCCAATGGATGGTAGCCTTGTAAGTATGGAAGTTATCTGTTGTTCATATTTTTGTTACTCCAATGGATGGTAGCCTTGTCATTATTGAAGGTTGTCTATTGTAGAAATTTTTGTTACTCTAACGGATGGTAGCCTTGTCATTATGGAAGGTATTTTATTGTCGATATTTTGGTTACAACAATTGATGGTAGCCTTGTCATTATGGAACATATTCTATTGTAGATATTTTTGTTACTCCAATGCATGGTAGCATTGTCATTATGGAAGGTAGTCTGTTGTCGAGATTTATGTTACCCTAATGGATGGTAGCCTTGTCATTATGGAAGGTAATCTGTTGTCGAGATTTTTTTTACTCTAATGGATGCTAGCCTTTTCATTATGGAAGGTAGTCTGTTGTCGAGATTTTTATTATTTAAATGGATGGTAGCCTTGTCATTATGGTAGGTAGTTTTTTGTCGAGATTTTTGTTTCTCCAATGGATGCTTGCCTTGTCATTATGGAAGGTAATATGTCATTGTGATTTATGTCACTTCAATGGATGGTAGCCTTGTCACTATGGAAGGTAGTCTGTTGTTCATATTTTTGTTACTCCAATGGATGGTAGCCTTGTCATTATGGAGTGAAGTCTATTGTCGAGATTTTTGTTACTCCAATGGATGGTAGCCTTGTCATTATAGAAGGTTGTCTATTGTCGAGATTTTTGTTACTCTAATGGATGGTAGCCTTGTAATTATCGAAGGTAGTCTATTTTCGAGATTTTTGTTACTCTAATGGATGGTAGTCATGTCTTTATGGAAGGTAGTTTGTTGTTGTTATTTTTGTTACTCTAAAGGATGCTAGCCTTGTCATTATGGAAGGTAGTACATTGTCGATATCTTTGGTACTCCATTGGATTGTAGCCTTGTCATTATGGAAGGTAGCCTGTTGTCGAGATTTTTGTTACCTCAAAGGATGCTAGCCTTGTAATTACGGAAGGTAGTCTATCGTTGTGATTTATGTCACTCCCATGGATGGTAGCCTTGTCACTATGGAAGGTAGTTTTTTGTTCATATTTTTGTTACTCCAATGGATGGTAGCCTTGTCATTATGGAAGGTAGTCTATTGTCAAGATTTTGGTTACTACAATGGATGGTAGCCTTGTCATTATGGAACATAATCTATTGTAGATATTTTTCTTACTCCAATGCATGGTAGCCTTGTCATTATGGAAGGTACTTTGTTGTCGAGATTTTTGTTACTACAATCGATGGTAGCATTATCATTATGAAGTTAATATGTTATCCATATTTTTGTTACTCCAATGGATGGTAGCCTTGTCATTATGGAAGGTAGTATGTTATCGATATATTTGTTACTCCAACGGATTGTAGCCTTGTCATTATGGAAGGTAGTCTGTTGTCGAGATTTTTGTTACTCCATTGGATGGTAGCCTTGTCAGTATGGAAGGTATTTGTTGTTCATATTTTTTGTACTCCAATGGATGGTAGCCTTGTAATTATGGAAGGTAGTCTATTGTCGAGATTTTTCTTACTCCAATGGATGGTAGCCTTGTCAGTATGGAAGTTATTTGTTGTTCATATTTTTGTTACTCCAATGGATGGTAGCCTTGTCATTATGGAAGGTAGTCCGTTGTCGAGATTTTTGTTACTTCAATGGATGGTAGCCTTGTCATTATGGAAGGTAGTTTGTTGTAGAGATTTTTGTTACTCCAACGGATGCTAGCCTTGTCATTAGGGAAGGTAGTCTATCGTTGTGATTTCTGTCACTCCAATGGATGGTAGCCTTGTCACAATGGAAGGTAATCTGTTGTTCATGTTGTTGGTACTCGAATGGATGGTAGCCTAGTCAGTATGGAAGGTATATGTTGTTCATATTTTTGTTACTCCAATGGATGGTAGCCTTGTCATTATGGAAGGTAGTCTATTGTCGAGATTTTTGTTACTCCAATGGATGGTAGCCTTGTAAGTATGGAAGTTATCTGTTGTTCATATTTTTGTTACTCCAATGGATGGTAGCCTTGTCATTATTGAAGGTTGTCTATTGTCGAGATTTTTGTTACTCTAACGGATGGTAGCCTTGTCATTATGGAAGGTATTTTATTGTCGATATTTTGGTTACAACAATGGATGGTAGCCTTGTCATTATGGAACATATTCTATTGTAGATATTTTTGTTACTCCAATGCATGGTAGCATTGTCATTATGGAAGGTAGTCTGTTGTCGAGATTTATGTTACCCTAATGGATGGTAGCCTTGTCATTATGGAAGGTAATCTGTTGTCGAGATTTTTTTTACTCTAATGGATGCTAGCCTTTTCATTATGGAATGTAGTCTGTTGCCGAGATTTTTATTATTTAAATTGATGGTAGCCTTGTCATTATGGTAGGTAGTTTTTTGTCGAGATTTTTGTTTCTCCAATGGATGCTTGCCTTGTCATTATGGAAGGTAATATGTCATTGTGATTTATGTCACTTCAATGGATGGTAGCCTTGTCACTATGGAAGGTAGTCTGTTGTTCATATTTTTGTTACTCCAATGGATGGTAGCCTTGTCATTATGGAGTGAAGTCTATTGTCGAGATTTTTGTTACTCCAATGGATGGTAGCCTTGTCATTATAGAAGGTTGTCTATTGTCGAGATTTTTGTTACTCTAATGGATGGTAGCCTTGTAACTATCGAAGGTAGTCTATTTTCGAGATTTTTGTTACTCTAATGGATGGTAGTCATGTCTTTATGGAAGGTAGTTTGTTGTTGTTATTTTTGTTACTCTAAAGGATGCTAGCCTTGTCATTATGGAAGGTAGTACATTGTCGATATCTTTGGTACTCCATTGGATTGTAGCCTTGTCATTATGGAAGGTAGTCTGTTGTCGAGATTTTTGTTACCTCAAAGGATGCTAGCCTTGTAATTACGGAAGGTAGTCTGTCGTTGTGATTTATGTCACTCCCATGGATGGTAGCCTTGTCACTATGGAAGGTAGTTTTTTGTTCATATTTTTGTTACTCCAATGGATGGTAGCCTTGTCATTATGGAAGGTAGTCCATTGTCAAGATTTTGGTTACTACAATGGATGGTAGCCTTGTCATTATGGAACATAATCTATTGTAGATATTTTTCTTACTCCAATGCATGGTAGCCTTGTCATTATGGAAGGTACTTTGTTGTCGAGATTTTTGTTACTACAATCGATGGTAGCATTATCATTATGAAGTTAGTATGTTATCCATATTTTTGTTACTCCAATGGATGGTAGCCTTGTCATTATGGAAGGTAGTATGTTATCGATATATTTGTTACTCCAACGGATTGTAGCCTTGTTATTATGGAAGGTAGTCTGTTGTCGAGATTTTTGTTACTCCATTGGATGGTATCATTTTCATTATGGATGGTAGTCTGTTATCGAGAAATTTGTTACTCCAATGGATGGTAGCTTTGTCATTATGGAGGGTAGTCCGTTGTCGAGATTTTTATTACTTCAATGGATGGTAGCCTTGTCATTATGGAAGGTAGTTTGTTGTAGAGATTTTTGTTACTCTAACGGATGCTAGCCTTGTCATTAGGGAAGGTAGTCTATCGTTGTGATTTCTGTCACTCCAATGGATTGAAGCCTTGTCACTATGGAAGGTGATCTGTTGTTCATGTTGTTGGTACTCGAATGGATGGTAGCCTGGTCAGTATGGAAGGTATCTGTTGTTCATATTTTTGTTACTCCAATGGATGGTTACCTTGTCATTATGGAAGGTAGTCTATTGTCGAGATTTTTGTTACTCCAATGGATGGTAGCCTTGTAAGTATGGAAGTTATCTGTTGTTCATATTTTTGTTACTCCAATGGATGGTAGCCTTGTCATTATTGAAGGTTGTCTATTGTCGAGATTTTTTTTACTCTAACGGATGGTAGCCTTGTCATTATGGAAGGTATTTTATTGTCGATATTTTGGTTACAACAATGGATGGTAGCCTTGTCATTATGGAACATAGTCTATTGTAGATATTTTTGTTACTCCAATGCATGGTAGCATTGTCATTATGGAAGGTAGTCTGTTGTCGAGATTTATGTTACCCTAATGGATGGTAGCCTTGTCATTATGGAAGGTAATCTGTTGTCGAGATTTTTTTTACTCTAATGGATGCTAGCCTTTTCATTATGGAAGGTAGTCTGTTGTCGAGATTTTTATTATTTAAATGGATGGTAGCCTTGTCATTATGGTAGGTAGTTTTTTGTCGAGATTTTTGTTACTCCAATGGATGCTTGCCTTGTCATTATGGAAGGTAATATGTCATTGTGATTTATGTCACTTCAATGGATGGTAGCCTTGTCACTATGGAAGGTAGTCTGTTGTTCATATTTTTGTTACTCCAATGGATGGTAGCCTTGTCATTATGGAGTGAAGTCTATTGTCGAGATTTTTGTTACTCCAATGGATGGTAGCCTTGTCATTATGGAAGGTTGTCTATTGTCGAGATTTTTGTCACTTCAATGGATGGTAGCCTTGTAATTATCGAAGGTAGTCTGTTTTTGAGATTTTTGTTACTCTAATGGATGGTAGCCTTGTGTTTATGGAAGGTAGTTTGTTGTCGTTATTTTTGTTACTCGAAAGGATGCTAGCCTTGTCATTATGGAAGGTAGTACATTGTCGATATCTTTGTTACTCCATTGGATTGTAACCTTGTCAGTATGGAAGGTAGTCTGTTGTCGAGATTTTTGTTACTTCAATGGATGCTAGCCTTGTCATTACGGAAGGTAGTCTGTCGTTGTGATTTATGTGATTCCCATGGATGGTAGCCTTGTAACTATGGAAGGTAGTTTGTTGTTCATACTTTTGTTACTCCAATGCATGGTAGCCTTGTCATTATGGAAGGTAGTTTATTGTCAAGATTTTGGTTACTACAATGGATGGTAGCCTTGTCATTATGGAACATAGTCTATTGTAGATATTTTTCTTACTCCAATTCATGGTAGACTTGTCATTATGGAAGGTATTTGTTGTTGAGATTTTTGTTACTCCATGGATGGTAGCATTATCATTATGAAGTTAGTATGTTATCGATATTTTTGTTACTCCAATGGATGGTAGCCTTGTAAGTATGGAAGTTATCTGTTGTTCATATTTTTGTTACTCCAATGGATGGTAGCCTTGTCATTATTGAAGGTTGTCTATTGTCGAGATTTTTTTTACTCTAACGGATGGTAGCCTTGTCATTATGGAAGGTATTTTATTGTCGATATTTTGGTTACAACAATGGATGGTAGCCTTGTCATTATGGAACATAGTCTATTGTAGATATTTTTGTTACTCCAATGCATGGTAGCATTGTCATTATGGAAGGTAGTCTGTTGTCGAGATTTATGTTACCCTAATGGATGGTAGCCTTGTCATTATGGAAGGTAATCTGTTGTCGAGATTTTTTTTACTCTAATGGATGCTAGCCTTTTCATTATGGAAGGTAGTCTGTTGTCGAGATTTTTATTATTTAAATGGATGGTAGCCTTGTCATTATGGTAGGTAGTTTTTTGTCGAGATTTTTGTTACTCCAATGGATGCTTGCCTTGTCATTATGGAAGGTAATATGTCATTGTGATTTATGTCACTTCAATGGATGGTAGCCTTGTCACTATGGAAGGTAGTCTGTTGTTCATATTTTTGTTACTCCAATGGATGGTAGCCTTGTCATTATGGAGTGAAGTCTATTGTCGAGATTTTTGTTACTCCAATGGATGGTAGCCTTGTCATTATGGAAGGTTGTCTATTGTCGAGATTTTTGTCACTTCAATGGATGGTAGCCTTGTAATTATCGAAGGTAGTCTGTTTTTGAGATTTTTGTTACTCTAATGGATGGTAGCCTTGTGTTTATGGAAGGTAGTTTGTTGTCGTTATTTTTGTTACTCGAAAGGATGCTAGCCTTGTCATTATGGAAGGTAGTACATTGTCGATATCTTTGTTACTCCATTGGATTGTAACCTTGTCAGTATGGAAGGTAGTCTGTTGTCGAGATTTTTGTTACTTCAATGGATGCTAGCCTTGTCATTACGGAAGGTAGTCTGTCGTTGTGATTTATGTGATTCCCATGGATGGTAGCCTTGTAACTATGGAAGGTAGTTTGTTGTTCATACTTTTGTTACTCCAATGCATGGTAGCCTTGTCATTATGGAAGGTAGTTTATTGTCAAGATTTTGGTTACTACAATGGATGGTAGCCTTGTCATTATGGAACATAGTCTATTGTAGATATTTTTCTTACTCCAATTCATGGTAGACTTGTCATTATGGAAGGTATTTGTTGTTGAGATTTTTGTTACTCCATGGATGGTAGCATTATCATTATGAAGTTAGTATGTTATCGATATTTTTGTTACTCCAATGGATGGTAGCCTTGTCATTATGGAACGTAGTATGTTATCGATATATTTGTTACTCCAATGGATGGTAGCCTTGTCAGTATGGAAGCTATCTGTTGTTCATATTTTTGTTACTCCAATGGATGGTAGCCTTGTCATTATTGAAGATAGTCTATTGTCGAGAGTTTTGTTACTCCAATGGATGGTAGCCTTGTCATTATGGAACGTAGTCTGTTGTCGATGTTTTTGTTACTCCAATGGATGGTAGCCTTGTCATTATTGAATGTATTCTATTGTCGATATTTTAGTTTCTACAATGGATGGTAGCCTTGTCATTATGGAACACAGTCTATTGTAGATATTTTTGTTACTCCAATGCATGGTAGCCTTGTCATTTTGGAAGGTAGTCTGTTGTCGACATTTATGTTAACCCAATGGATGGTAGCCTTGTCATTATGGAAGGTAGTCTGTTGTCGAGATTTTTTTTACTCTAATGGATTCTAGCCTTGTGATTCTAGAAGTAGTCTGTCGTTGTGATTTCTATCGCTCCAATGGATGGTAGCCTTGTCACTATGGAAGGTAGTATGTTGTTCATATTTTTGTTACTCCAATGGATGGTAGCCTTGTAATTATGGAAGGTTGTCTATTGTCAAGATTTTTGTTACTCTAATGGATGGTAGCCTTGTAATTATCGAAGGTAGTCTGTATTTGAGATTTTTGTTACTCTAATGGATGGTATCCTTGTGTTTATGGAAGGTAGTTTGTTGTCGTTATTTTTGTTACTCCAAAGGATGCTAGCCTTATCATTATGGAAGGTAGTACATTGTCGGTATCTTTGTTACTCCATTGGGTTGTAGCCTTGTCATTATGGAAGGTAGTATGTTGTCAAGATTTTTGTTACTTCAATGGATGCTAGCCTTGTTATTACGGAAGGTAGTCTGTCGTTGTGATTTATGTCACTCCCATGGATGGTAGCCTTGTCACTATGGAAGGTAGTTTGTTGTTCATACTATTGTTACTCCAATGGATGGTAGCCTTGTAATTATGGAAGGTAGTTTATTGTCAAGATTTTGGTTACTACAATGGACGGTAGCCTTGTCATTATGGAACATAGTCTATTGTAGATATTTTTCTTACTCCAATGCATGGTAGCCTTGTCATTATGGAAGGTACTTTGTTGTCGAGATTTTTGTTACTCCAATGGATGGTAGCATTATCATTATGAAGTTAGTATGTTATCGATATTTTTGTTACTCCAATGGATGGTAGCCTTGTCATTATGGAAGGTAGTATGTTATCGATATATTTGTTACTCCAATGGATGGTAGCCTTGTCAGTATGGAAGGTATCTGTTGTTCATATTTTTATTACTCCAATGGATGGTAGCCTTGTCATTATGGAAGGTAGTCTATTGTCGAGATTTTTGTTACTCCAATGGATGGTAGCCTTGTCAGTATGGAAGGTATCTGTTGTTCATATTTTTGTTACTCCAATGGATGGTAGCCTTGTCATTATTAAAGGTATTCTATTGTCGATATTTTGGTTACTACAATGGATAGTAGCCTTGTCATTATGGAAGGTAGTCTGTTGTCGAGATTTATGTTACCCCAATGGATGGTAGCCTTGTCATTATGGAAGGAACTCTGTTGTCGAGATTTTTTTTACTCTAATGGATTCTAGCCTTGTGATTCTAGAAGTAGTCTGTCGTTGTGATTTCTATCATTCCAATGGATGGTAGCCTTGTCACTATGGAAGGTAGTCTGTTGTTCATATTTTTGTTACTCCAATGGATGGTAGCCTTGTCATTATGGAAGGTAGTCTATTGTTGAGATTTTTGTTACTCCAATAGATGGTAGCCTTGGCACTAAGGAAGGTACACTGTTGTTCATATTTTTGTTACTCCAATGGATGGTAGCCTTGTCATTACGGAAGGTAGTTTGTTGTCGAGATTTTTGTTATTCCAATGGATGGTAGCCTTGTCATTATGGAAGGTAGTCTATTGTCGATATTTTTGTTACTCCAATGGATGGGAGCCTTGTCATTATGGAAGGTAGTCAGTCGTTGTGATTTATGTAACTCCAATGGATGGTAGCCTTGTCACTATGGAAGGTAGTCTGTTGTTCATATTTTTGTTACTCTAATGGATGGTAGCCTTGTCATTACGGAGTGTAGTCTATTGTCGAGATTTTTGTTACTCCAATGGATGGTAGCCTTGCCATTATGGAAGGTTGTCTATTGTAGAGATTTTTGTTACACTAATGGATAGTAGCCTTGTAATTGTCGAAGGTAGTCTGTTTTTGATATTTTTATTACTCTAATGGATGGTATCCTTGTCATTATGGAAGGTAGTTTGTTGTCGATATTTTTGGTACTCCAATGGATACTAGCCTTGTTATTATGGAAGGTAGTACGTTGTCGATATCTTTGTTACTCCAATGGATGGTAGCCTTGTCATTATGGAAGGTAGTTTGTTGTAGAGATTTTTGTTACTCCAACGGATGCTAGCCATGTCATTACGGAAGGTAGTATGTCGTTGTGATTTATGTCACTCTAATGGATGGTAGCCTTGCCACTATGGAAGGTAGTTTGTCGTTCATATTTTTGTTACTCCAATGGATGGTAGCCTTGTCATTATGGAAGGTAGTATGTCGTTGTGATTTCTATCACTCCAATGGATGGTAGCCTTGTCACTATGGAAGGTAGTTTGTTGTTCATATTTTTGTTACTCCAATGGATGGTAGCCTTGTAATTATGGAATGTAGTCTATTGACGAGATTTTTCTTACTCCAATGCATGGTAGCCTTGTCATTATCGAAGGTAGTTTGTTGTCAAGATTTTTGTTACTCTAATGGATGGTAGCCTTGTCAGTATGGAAGGTATCTGTTGTTCATATTTCTGACACTCCAATGGATGGTTGCCTTGTCACTATGGAAGGTAGTATGTTGTTCATATTTTTGTTACTCCAATGGATGGTAGCCTTATAACTATGGAAGGTAGTTTATTGTCGAGATTTTTGTTACTTCAATGGATGGTAGCCTTTTCATTATGGAAGGTTGTCTATTTTCGAGATTTTAGTTACTCTAATAGATGGTAGCCTTGTCATTATGGAAGGTAGTCTGTTTTCGAGATTTTTGTTACTCCAATGGATGGTAGCCTTGTCATTATGGAATATAGTTTGTTGTCGATATTTTCGTTACTCCAATGGATGGTATCATTGTCATTATGGATGGTAGTCTATTGTCAAGATGTTTTGTTACTCCAATGGATGGTAGCCTTATAACTATGGAAGGTATCTGTTGTTCATATTTTTGTTACTCCAATGGATGGTAGCCTTGTCATTATGGAAGGTAGTCTATTGTCAAGATTTTTGTTACTCCAATGGATGGTAGCCTTGTCAAGATGGAAGTTATCTGTTGTTCATATTTTTGTTACTACAATGGATGGTAGCCTTGTCATTATGGAACATAGTCTATTGTAGATATTTTTGTTACTCCAATGCATGGTAGCCTTCTCATTATGGAAGGTAGTCTGTTGTCGAGATTTATGTTACCCCAATGGATGGTAGCCTTGTCATTATGGAAGGTAGTCTGTTGTCGAGATTTTTTTTACTCTAATGGATGGTAGCCTTGTCGTTATGGAGTGTAGTCTATTGTCGAGATTTTTGTTACTCCAATGGATGGTAGCCTTGTCATTATGGAAGGTTGTCTATTGTCGAGATTTTTGTTACTCTAATGGATGGTAGCCTTGTCATTATCGAAGGTAGTCTGTTTTCGATATTTTTGTTACTCTAATGGATGGTAGTCTTGTCTTTATGGAAGGTAGTTTGTTGTCGTTATTTTTGTTACTCCAAAGGATGCTAGCCTTGTCATTATGGAAGGTAGTACATTGTCGATATCATTGTTACTCCATTGGATTGTAGCCTTGTCATTATGGAAGGTAGTCTGTTGTCTAGATTTTTGTTACTTCAATGGATGCTAGCCTTGTCATTACGAAAGGTAGTTTGTGGTTGTGATTTATGTCACTCCCATGGATGGTAGCCTTGTCACTATGGAAGGTAGTTTGTTGTTCATATTTTTGTTACTCCAATGGATGGTAGCCTTGTCATTATGGAAGGTAGTCTATTGTCAAGATTTTGGTTACTACAATGGACGGTAGCCTTGTCATTATGGAACATAGTCTATTGTAGATATTTTTCTTACTCCAATGCATGGTAGACTTGTCATTATGGAAGGTACTTTGTTGTCGAGATTTTTGTTACTCCAATGGATGGTAGCATTATCATTATGAAGTTAGAATGTTATCGATATTTTTGTTACTCCAATGGATGGTAGCCTTGTCATTACGGAAGGTATTCTGTCGTTGTAATTTATGTCACTCCAATGGATGGTATCGTTGTCATTATGGATGGTAGTCTGTTGTCGATATTTTTGTTACTCCAATGGATGGTAGTCTTGTCATTATGGAAGGTAGTTTGTTTTCGAGATTTTTGTTAATCCAATGGATGGTAGCCTTGTCTTTATGGAATATAGTCTGTTGTCGATATTTTCGTTACTCCAATGGATGGTATCGTTGTCATTATGGATGGTAGTCTATTGTCGAGATTTTTATTATTCCAATGGATGGTAGCCTTGTCATTATGGAACGTAGTCTTTTGTCGATGTTTTCGTTACTCCAATGGATGCTAGCCTTGTCATTATGGAAGGTAGTACATTGTCGATATCTTTGTTACTCCATTGGATTGTAGCCTTGTCATTATGGAAGGTAGTCTGTTGTCGAGATTTTTGTTACTTCAATGGATGCTAGCCTTGTCATTATGGAAGGTAGTTTGTCGTTGTGATTTATGTCACTCCCATGGATGGTAGCCTTGTCACTATGGAAGGTAGTTTGTTGTTCATATTTTTGTTACTCCAATGGATGCTAGCCTTGTCATTATGGAAGGTAGTCTATTGTCAAGATTTTGGTTACTACAATGGACGGTAGCCTTGTCATTATGGAACATAGTCTATTGTAGATATTTTTCTTACTCCAATGCATGGTAGCCTTGTCATTATGGAAGGTACTTTGTTGTCGATATTTTTGTTACTCCAATGGATGGAAGCATTATCATTATGAAGTTAGTATGTTATCGATATTTTTGTTACTCCAATGGATGGTAGCCATGTCATTATGGAAGGTAGTTTGTTTTCGAGATTTTTGTTACTTCAATAGATGCTAGCCTTGTCATTACGGAAGGTAGTCTGTCATTGTGATTTATGTCACTCCAATGGATGGTATCGTTGTCATTATGGATGGTAGTATGTTGTCGATATTTTTGTTACTCCAATGGATGGTAGCCTTGTCATTATGGAACGTACTCTGTTGTCGATGTTTTTGTTACTCCAATGGATGGTAGCCTTGTTATTATAGAAGGTAGTTTGTTGTCGAGATTTTTGTTATTCCAAGGGATGGTAGCCTTGTCATTATGGAAGGTAGTCTGTTGTCGAGATTTTTTTTACTCCAATGGATGGTAGCCTTGTCATTATGGAAGGTAGTATGTCGTTGTGATTTCTATCACTCCAATGGATGGTAGCCTTGTCACTATGGAAGGTAGTCTGTTGTTCATATTTTTGTTACTCCAATGGATGGTAGCCTTGTAATTATGGAAGGTAGTCCATTGTCGAGATTTTTGTTACTTCCATGGATGGTAGCCTTGTCATTATGGAAGGTTGTCTATTGTCGAGATTTATGTTACTCTAATAGATGGTAGCCTTGTCATTATGGAAGGTAGTTTATTTTCGAGATTTTTGTTAATCCAATGGACGGTAGCCTTGTCATTATTGAATATAGTCTGTTGTCGATATTTTCGTTACTCCAATGAATGGTATCGTTGTCATTATGGATGGTAGTCTATTGTCGAGATTTTTGTAATTCCAATGGATGGTAGCCTTGTCATTATGGAATATAGTCTTTTGTCGATGTTTTTGTTACTCCAATGGATGGTAGCCTTGTCATTATGGAAGGTAGTCCGTTGTCGATATTTTTGTTACTTCAATGGATGGTAGCCTTGTCATTATGGAAGGTAGTTTGTTGTAGAGATTTTTGTTACTCCAACGGATGCTAGCCTTTTCATTAGGGAAGGTAGTCTATCGTTGTGATTTCTGTCACTCCAATGGATGGTAGCCTTGTCACTATGGAAGGTAATCTGTTGTTCATGTTGTTGTTACTCCAATGGATGGTAAACTTGTCATTATGGAAGGTAGTCTATTGTCGAGATTTTTGTTTCTCCAATGGATGGTAGCCTTGTCATTATGGAAGGTAGTCTATTGTCAAGATTTTTGTTACTCCAATGGATGTTAGCCTTGTCAGTATGGAAGTTATCTGTTGTTCATATTTTTGTTACTCCAATGGATGGTAGCCTCGTCATTATTGAAGGTTGTCTATTTTCTAGATTTTTGTTACTCTAATGGATGGTAGCTTTGTCATTATGAAAGGTATTCTGTTGTCGATATTTTGGTTACTACAATGGATGGAAGCCTTGTCATTATGGAAGGTAGTCTGTTATCGAGATTTATCTTACCCCAATGGATGGTAGCCTTGTCATTATGGAAGGTAGTCTGTTGTCGAGATTTTTTTTACTCTAATGGATGCTAGCCTTGTCGTTATGGAAGGTAGTCTGTTGTCGAGATTTTTGTTATTTAAATGGATGGTAGCCTTGTCATTATGGTAGGTAGTTTGTTGTCAAGATTTTTGTTACTCCAATGGATGCTAGCCTTGTCATTATGGAAGGTAATATGTCGTTGTGATTTATGTCACTTCAATGGATGGTAGCCTTGTCACTATGGAAGGTAGTCTGTTGTTCATATTTTTGTTACTCCAATGGATGGTAGCCTTGTCATTATGGAGTGTAGTCTATTGTCGAGATTTTTGTTACTTCCATGGATGGTAGCCTTGTCATTATGGAAGGTTGTCTATTGTCGATATTTTTGTTACTCTAATAGATGGTAGCCTTGTCATTATGGAAGGTAGTTTGTTTTTGAGATTTTTGTTAATCCAATGGATGGTAGCCTTGTCATTATGGAATATAGTCTGTTGTCGATATTTTCGTTACTCCAATGGATGGTATCATTGTCATTATGGATGGTAGTCTATTGTCGAGATTTTTATTATTCCAATGGATGGTAGCCTTGTCATTATGGAACGTAGTCTTTTGTCGATGTTTTTGTTACTCCAATGGATGCTAGCCTTGTCATTATGGAAGGTAGTACATTGTCGATATCTTTGTTACTCCATTGGATTGTAGCCTTGTCATTATGGAAGGTAGTCTGTTGTCGAGATTTTTGTTACTTCAATGGATGCTAGCCTTGTCATTACGGAAGGTAGTTTGTCGTTGTGATTTATGTCACTCCCATGGATGGTAGCCTTGTCACTATGGAAGGTAGTTTGTTGTTCATATTTTTGTTACTCCAATGGATGGTAGCCTTGTCATTATGGAAGGTAGTCTATTGTCAAGATTTTGGTTACTACAATGGACGGTAGCCTTGTCATTATGGAACATAGTCTATTGTAGATATTTTTCTTACTCCAATGCATGGTAGCCTTGTCATTATGGAAGGTACTTTGTTGTCGAGATTTTTGTTACTCCAATGGATGGTAGCATTATCATTATGAAGTTAGTATGTTATCGATATTTTTGTTACTCCAATGGATGGTAGCCTTGTCATTATGGAAGGTAGTTTGTTTTCGAGATTTTTGTTACTTCAATGGATGCTAGCCTTGTCATTACGGAAGGTAGTCTGTCGTTGTGATTTATGTCACTCCAATGGATGGTATCGTTGTCATTATGGATGGTAGGCTGTTGTCGATATTTTTGTTACTCCAATGGATGGTAGCCTTGTCATTATGGAACGTAGTCTGTTGTCGATGTTTTTGTTACTCCAATGGATGGTAGCCTTGTTATTATAGAAGGTAGTCTGTTGTCGAGATTTTTGTTATTCCAAGGGATGGTAGCCTTTTCATTATGGAAGGTAGTCTATTGTCGAGATTTTTGTTACTCCAATGGATGGTAGCCTTGTCATTATGGAAGGTAGTATGTCGTTGTGATTTCTATCACTCCAATGGATGGTAGCCTTGTCGCTATGAAAGGTAGTCTGTTGTTCATATTTTTGTTACTCCAATGGATGGTAGCCTTGTAATTATGGAAGGTAGTCCATTGTCGAGATTTTTGTTACTTCCATGGATGGTAGCCTTGTCAATATGGAAGGTTGTCTATTATCGAGATTTTTGTTACTCTAATAGATGGTAGTCTTGTCATTATGGAAGGTAGTTTGTTTTCGAGATTTTTGTTTATCCAATGGATGGTAGCCTTGTCATTATGGAATATAGTCTGTTTTCGATATTTTCGTTACTCCAATGGATGGTATCGTTGTCATTATGGATGGTAGTCTATTGTCGAGATTTTTGTTATTCCAATGGATGGTAGCCTTGACATTATGGAACGTAGTCTTTTGTCGATGTTTTTGTTACTCCAATGGATGCTAGCCTTGTCATTATGGAAGGTAGTACATTGTCGATATCTTTGTTACTCCATTGGATTGTAGCCTTGTCATTATGGAAGGTAGTCTGTTGTCGAGATTTTTGTTACTTCAATGGATGCTAGCCTTGTCATTACGGAAGGTAGTTTGTCGTTGTGATTTATGTCACTCCCATGGATGGTAGCCTTGTCACTATGGAAGGTAGTTTGTTGTTCATATTTTTGTTACTCCAATGGATGGTAGCCTTGTCATTATGGAAGGTAGTCTATTGTCAAGATTTTGGTTACTACAATGGACGGTAGCCTTGTCATTATGGAACATAGTCTATTGTAGATATTTTTCTTACTCCAATGCATGGTAGCCTTGTCATTATGGAAGGTACTTTGTTGTCGAGATTTTTGTTACTCCAATGGATGGTAGCATTATCATTATGAAGTTAGTATGTTATCGATATTTTTTTTACTCCAATGGATGGTAGCCTTGTCATTATGGAAGGTAGTTTGTTTTCGAGATTTTTGTTACTTCAATGGATGCTAGCCTTGTCATTACGGAAGGTAGTCTGTCGTTGTGATTTATGTCACTCCAATGGATGGTATCGTTGTCATTATGGATGGTAGGCTGTTGTCGATATTTTTGTTACTCCAATGGATGGTAGCCTTGTCATTATGGAACGTAGTCTGTTGTCGATGTTTTTGTTACTCCAATGGATGGTAGCCTTGTTATTATAGAAGGTAGTCTGTTGTCGAGATTTTTGTTATTCCAAGGGATGGTAGCCTTTTCATTATGGAAGGTAGTCTATTGTCGAGATTTTTGTTACTCCAATGGATGGTAGCCTTGTCATTATGGAAGGTAGTATGTCATTGTGATTTCTATCACTCCAATGGATGGTAGCCTTGTCGCTATGAAAGGTAGTCTGTTGTTCATATTTTTGTTACTCCAATGGATGGTAGCCTTGTAATTATGGAAGGTAGTCCATTGTCGAGATTTTTGTTACTTCCATGGATGGTAGCCTTGTCAATATGGAAGGTTGTCTATTATCGAGATTTTTGTTACTCTAATAGATGGTAGTCTTGTCATTATGGAAGGTAGTTTGTTTTCGAGATTTTTGTTTATCCAATGGATGGTAGCCTTGTCATTATGGAATATAGTCTGTTTTCGATATTTTCGTTACTCCAATGGATGGTATCGTTGTCATTATGGATGGTAGTCTATTGTCGAGATTTTTGTTATTCCAATGGATGGTAGCCTTGACATTATGGAACGTAGTCTTTTGTCGATGTTTTTGTTACTCCAATGGATGCTAGCCTTGTCATTATGGAAGGTAGTACATTGTCGATATCTTTGTTACTCCATTGGATTGTAGCCTTGTCATTATGGAAGGTAGTCTGTTGTCGAGATTTTTGTTACTTCAATGGATGCTAGCCTTGTCATTACGGAAGGTAGTTTGTCGTTGTGATTTATGTCACTCCCATGGATGGTAGCCTTGTCACTATGGAAGGTAGTTTGTTGTTCATATTTTTGTTACTCCAATGGATGGTAGCCTTGTCATTATGGAAGGTAGTCTATTGTCAAGATTTTGGTTACTACAATGGACGGTAGCCTTGTCATTATGGAACATAGTCTATTGTAGATATTTTTCTTACTCCAATGCATGGTAGCCTTGTCATTATGGAAGGTACTTTGTTGTCGAGATTTTTGTTACTCCAATGGATGGTAGCATTATCATTATGAAGTTAGTATGTTATCGATATTTTTTTTACTCCAATGGATGGTAGCCTTGTCATTATGGAAGGTAGTTTGTTTTCGAGATTTTTGTTACTTCAATGGATGCTAGCCTTGTCATTACGGAAGGTAGTCTGTCGTTGTGATTTATGTCACTCCAATGGATGGTATCGTTGTCATTATGGATGGTAGGCTGTTGTCGATATTTTTGTTACTCCAATGGATGGTAGCCTTGTCATTATGGAACGTAGTCTGTTGTCGATGTTTTTGTTACTCCAATGGATGGTAGCCTTGTTATTATAGAAGGTAGTCTGTTGTCGAGATTTTTGTTATTCCAAGGGATGGTAGCCTTTTCATTATGGAAGGTAGTCTATTGTCGAGATTTTTGTTACTCCAATGGATGGTAGCCTTGTCATTATGGAAGGTAGTATGTCATTGTGATTTCTATCACTCCAATGGATGGTAGCCTTGTCGCTATGAAAGGTAGTCTGTTGTTCATATTTTTGTTACTCCAATGGATGGTAGCCTTGTAATTATGGAAGGTAGTCCATTGTCGAGATTTTTGTTACTTCCATGGATGGTAGCCTTGTCAATATGGAAGGTTGTCTATTATCGAGATTTTTGTTACTCTAATAGATGGTAGTCTTGTCATTATGGAAGGTAGTTTGTTTTCGAGATTTTTGTTAATCCAATGGATGGTAGCCTTGTCATTATGGAATATAGTCTGTTTTCGATATTTTCGTTACTCCAATGGATGGTATCGTTGTCATTATGGATGGTAGTCTATTGTCGAGATTTTTGTTATCCAATGGATGGTAGCCTTGACATTATGGAACGTAGTCTTTTGTCGATGTTTTTGTTACTCCAATGGATGCTAGCCTTGTCATTATGGAAGGTAGTACATTGTCGATATCTTTGTTACTCCATTGGATTGTAGCCTTGTCATTATGGAAGGTAGTCTGTTGTCGAGATTTTTGTTACTTCAATGGATGCTAGCCTTGTCATTACGGAAGGTAGTTTGTCGTTGTGATTTATGTCACTCCCATGGATGGTAGCCTTGTCACTATGGAAGGTAGTTTGTTGTTCATATTTTTGTTACTCCAATGGATGGTAGCCTTGTCATTATGGAAGGTAGTCTATTGTCAAGATTTTGGTTACTACAATGGACGGTAGCCTTGTCATTATGGAACATAGTCTATTGTAGATATTTTTCTTACTCCAATGCATGGTAGCCTTGTCATTATGGAAGGTACTTTGTTGTCGATATTTTTGTTACTCCAATGGATGGAAGCATTATCATTATGAAGTTAGTATGTTATCGATATTTTTGTTACTCCAATGGATGGTAGCCTTGTCATTATGGAAGGTAGTTTGTTTTCGAGATTTTTGTTACTTCAATGGATGCTAGCCTTGTCATTACGGAAGGTAGTCTGTCGTTGTGATTTATGTCACTCCAATGGATGGTATCGTTGTCATTATGGATGGTAGGCTGTTGTCGATATTTTTGTTACTCCAATGGATGGTAGCCTTGTCATTATGGAACGTAGTCTGTTGTCGATGTTTTTGTTACTCCAATGGATGGTAGCCTTGTTATTATAGAAGGTAGTCTGTTGTCGAGATTTTTGTTATTCCAAGGGATGGTAGCCTTTTCATTATGGAAGGTAGTCTATTGTCGAGATTTTTGTTACTCCAATGGATGGTAGCCTTGTCATTATGGAAGGTAGTATGTCGTTGTGATTTCTATCACTCCAATGGATGGTAGCCTTGTCGCTATGAAAGGTAGTCTGTTGTTCATATTTTTGTTACTCCAATGGATGGTAGCCTTGTAATTATGGAAGGTAGTCCATTGTCGAGATTTTTGTTACTTCCATGGATGGTAGCCTTGTCAATATGGAAGGTTGTCTATTATCGAGATTTTTGTTACTCTAATAGATGGTAGTCTTGTCATTATGGAAGGTAGTTTGTTTTCGAGATTTTTGTTAATCCAATGGATGGTAGCCTTGTCATTATGGAATATAGTCTGTTTTCGATATTTTCGTTACTCCAATGGATGGTATCGTTGTCATTATGGATGGTAGTCTATTGTCGAGATTTTTGTTATTCCAATGGATGGTAGCCTTGACATTATGGAACGTAGTCTTTTGTCGATGTTTTTGTTACTCCAATGGATGCTAGCCTTGTCATTATGGAAGGTAGTACATTGTCGATATCTTTGTTACTCCATTGGATTGTAGCCTTGTCATTATGGAAGGTAGTCTGTTGTCGAGATTTTTGTTACTTCAATGGATGCTAGCCTTGTCATTACGGAAGGTAGTTTGTCGTTGTGATTTATGTCACTCCCATGGATGGTAGCCTTGTCACTATGGAAGGTAGTTTGTTGTTCATATTTTTGTTACTCCAATGGATGGTAGCCTTGTCATTATGGAAGGTAGTCTATTGTCAAGATTTTGGTTACTACAATGGACGGTAGCCTTGTCATTATGGAACATAGTCTATTGTAGATATTTTTCTTACTCCAATGCATGGTAGCCTTGTCATTATGGAAGGTACTTTGTTGTCGATATTTTTGTTACTCCAATGGATGGAAGCATTATCATTATGAAGTTAGTATGTTATCGATATTTTTGTTACTCCAATGGATGGTAGACATGTCATTATGGAAGGTAGTTTGTTTTCGAGATTTTTGTTACTTCAATAGATGCTAGCCTTGTCATTACGGAAGGTAGTCTATCATTGTGATTTATGTCACTCCAATGGATGGTATCGTTGTCATTATGGATGGTAGTCTGTTGTCGATATTTTTGTTACTCCAATGGATGGTAGCCTTGTCATTATGGAACGTACTCTGTTGTCGATGTTTTTGTTACTCCATTGGATGGTAGCCTTGTTATTATAGAAGGTAGTCTGTTGTCGAGATTTTTGTTATTCCAAGGGATGGTAGCCTTGTCATTATGGAAGGTAGTCTGTTGTCCATATTTTTTTTACTCCAATGGATGGTAGCCTTGTCATTATGGAAGGTAGTATGTCGTTGTGATTTCTATCACTCCAATGGATGGTAGCCTTGTCACTATGGAAGGTAGTCTGTTGTTCATATTTTTGTTACTCCAATGGATGGTAGCCTTGAAATTATGGAAGGTAGTCCATTGTCGAAATTTTTGTTACTTCCATGGATGGTAGCCTTGTCATTATGGAAGGTTGTCTATTGTCGAGATTTATGTTACTCTAATAGATGGTAGCCTTGTCATTATAGAAGGTAGTTTGTTTTCGAGATTTTTGTTAATCCAATGGATGGTAGCCTTGTCATTATGGAATATAGTCTGTTGTCGATATTTTCGTTACTCAAATGGATGGTATCGTTGTCATTATGGATGGTAGTCTATTGTCGAGATTTTTGTTATTCCAATGGATGGTAGCCTTGACATTATGGAACGTAATCTTTTGTCGATGTTTTCGTTACTCCAATGGATGCTAGCCTTGTCATTATGGAAGGTAGTACATTGTCGATATCTTTGTTACTCCATTGGATTGTAGCCTTGTCATTATGGAAGGTAGTCTGTTGTCGAGATTTTTGTTACTTCAATGGATGCTAGCCTTGTCATTACGGAAGGTAGTTTGTCGTTGTGATTTATGTCACTCCCATGGATGGTAGCCTTGTCACTATGGAAGGTAGTTTGTTGTTCATATTTTTGTTACTACAATGGACGGTAGCCTTGTCATTATGGAACATAGTCTATTGTAGATATTTTTCTTACTCCAATGCATGGTAGCCTTGTCATTATGGAAGGTACTTTGTTGTCGAGATTTTTGTGACTCCAATGGATGGAAGCATTATCATTATGAAGTTAGTATGTTATCGATATTTTTGTTACTCCAATGGATGGTAGCCTTGTCATTATGGAAGGTAGTTTGTTTTCGAGATTTTTGTTACTTCAATGGATGCTAGCCTTGTCATTACGGAAGGTAGTCTGTCGTTGTGACTTATGTCACTCCAATGGATGGTATCGTTTTCATTATGGATGGTAGTCTGTTGTCGATATTTTTGTTACTCCAATGGATGGTAGTCTTGTCATTATGGAACGTAGTCTGTTGTCGATGTTTTTGTTACTCCAATGGATGGTAGCCTTGTTATTATAGAAGGTAGTCTGTTGTCGAGATTTTTGTTATTCCAAGGGATGATAGCCTTCTCATTATGGAAGGTAGTCTGTTGTCGAGATTTTTGTTACTCCAATGGATGGTAGCCTTGTCATTATGGAAGGTAGTATGTCGTTGCGATTTCTATCACTCCAATGGATGGTAGCCTTGTCACTATGGAAGGTAGTCTGTTGTTCATATTTTTGTTACTCCAATTGATGGTAGCCTTGTAATTATGGAAGGTAGTCCATTGTCGAGATTTTTGTTACTTCCATGGATGGTAGCCTTGTCATTATGGAAGGTTGTCTATTGTCGAGATTTTTGTTACTCTAATAGATGGTAGCCTTGTCATTATGGAAGGTAGTTTATTTTCGAGATTTTTGTTAATCCAATGGATGGTAGCCTTGTCATTATTGAATATAGTCTATTGTCGATATTTTCGTTACTCCAATGAATGGTATCGTTGTCATTATGGATGGTAGTCTATTGTCGAGATTTTTGTAATTCCAATGGATGGTAGCCTTGTCATTATGGAATATAGTCTTTTGTCGATGTTTTTGTTACTCCAATGGATGGTAGCCTTGTCATTATGGAAGGTAGTCCGTTGTCGATATTTTTTGGTACTTCAATGGATGGTAGCCTTGTCATTATGGAAGGTAGTTTGTTGTAGAGATTTTTGTTACTCCAACGGATGCTAGCCTTTTCATTAGGGAAGGTAGTCTATCGTTGTGATTTCTGTCACTCCAATGGATGGTAGCCTTGTCACTATGGAAGGTAATCTGTTGTTCATGTTGTTGTTACTCCAATGGATGGTAAACTTGTCATTATGGAAGGTAGTCTATTGTCGAGATTTTTGTTTCTCCAATGGATGGTAGCCTTGTCATTATGGAAGGTAGTCTATTGTGAAGATTTTTGTTACTCCAATGGATGTTAGCCTTGTCAGTATGGAAGTTATCTGTTGTTCATATTTTTGTTACTCCAATGGATGGTAGCCTCGTCATTATTGAAGGTTGTCTATTTTCTAGATTTTTGTTACTCTAATGGATGGTAGCTTTGTCATTATGAAAGGTATTCTGTTGTCGATATTTTGGTTACTACAATGGATGGAAGCCTTGTCATTATGGAAGGTAGTCTGTTATCGAGATTTATCTTACCCCAATGGATGGTAGCCTTGTCATTATGGAAGGTAGTCTGTTGTCGAGATTTTTTTTACTCTAATGGATGCTAGCCTTGTCGTTATGGAAGGTAGTCTGTTGTCGAGATTTTTGTTATTTAAATGGATGGTAGCCTTGTCATTATGGTAGGTAGTTTGTTGTCAAGATTTTTGTTACTCCAATGGATGCTAGCCTTGTCATTATGGAAGGTAATATGTCGTTGTGATTTATGTCACTTCAATGGATGGTAGCCTTGTCACTATGGAAGGTAGTCTGTTGTTCATATTTTTGTTACTCCAATGGATGGTAGCCTTGTCATTATGGAGTGTAGTCTATTGTCGAGATTTTTGTTACTTCCATGGATGGTAGCCTTGTCATTATGGAAGGTTGTCTATTGTCGATATTTTTGTTACTCTAATAGATGGTAGCCTTGTCATTATGGAAGGTAGTTTGTTTTTGAGATTTTTGTTAATCCAATGGATGGTAGCCTTGTCATTATGGAATATAGTCTGTTGTCGATATTTTCTTTACTCCAATGGATGGTATCATTGTCATTATGGATGGTAGTCTATTGTCGAGATTTTTATTATTCCAATGGATGGTAGCCTTGTCATTATGGAACGTAGTCTTTTGTCGATGTTTTTGTTACTCCAATGGATGCTAGCCTTGTCATTATGGAAGGTAGTACATTGTCGATATCTTTGTTACTCCATTGGATTGTAGCCTTGTCATTATGGAAGGTAGTCTGTTGTCGAGATTTTTGTTACTTCAATGGATGCTAGCCTTGTCATTACGGAAGGTAGTTTGTCGTTGTGATTTATGTCACTCCCATGGATGGTAGCCTTGTCACTATGGAAGGTAGTTTGTTGTTCATGTTTTTGTTACTCCAATGGATGGTAGCCTTTTCATTATGGAAGGTAGTCTATTGTCAAGATTTTGGTTACTACAATGGACGGTAGCCTTGTCATTATGGAACATAGTCTATTGTAGATATTTTTCTTACTCCAATGCATGGTAGCCTTGTCATTATGGAAGGTACTTTATTGTCGACATTTTTGTTACTCCAATGGATGGTAGCATTATCATTATGAAGTTAGTATGTTATCGATATTTTTGTTACTCCAATGGATGGTAGCCTTGTCATTATGGAAGGTAGTTTGTTTTCGAGATTTTTGTTACTTCAATGGATGCTAGCCTTGTCATTACGGAAGGTAGTCTGTCGTTGTGATTTATGTCACTCCAATGGATGGTATCGTTGTCATTATGGATGGTAGGCTGTTGTCGATATTTTTGTTACTCCAATGGATGGTAGCCTTGTCATTATGGAACGTAGTCTGTTGTCGATGTTTTTGTTACTCCAATGGATGGTAGCCTGGTTATTATAGAAGGTAGTCTGTTGTCGAGATTTTTGTTATTCCAAGGGATGGTAGCCTTTTCATTATGGAAGGTAGTCTATTGTCGAGATTTTTGTTACTCTAATGGATGGTAGCCTTGTCATTATGGAAGGTAGTATGTCGTTGTGATTTCTATCACTCCAATGGATGGTAGCCTTGTCGCTATGAAAGGTAGTCTGTTGTTCATATTTTTGTTACTCCAATGGATGGTAGCCTTGTAATTATGGAAGGTAGTCCATTGTCGAGATTTTTGTTACTTCCATGGATGGTAGCCTTGTCAATATGGAAGGTTGTCTATTATCGAGATTTTTGTTACTCTAATAGATGGTAGCCTTGTCATTATGGAAGGTAGTTTGTTTTCGAGATTTTTGTTAATCCAATGGACGGTAGCCTTGTCATTATGGAATATAGTCTGTTTTCGATATTTTCGTTACTCCAATGGATGGTATCGTTGTCATTTAGGATGGTAGTCTATTGTCGAGATTTTTGTTATTCCAATGGATGGTAGCCTTGTCATTATGGAACGTAGTCTTTTGTCGATGTTTTTGTTACTCTAATGGATGGTAGCTTTTTCATTATGAAAGGTATTCTGTTGTCGATATTTTGGTTACTACAATGGATGGTAGCCTTGTCATTATGGAACATAGTCTATTGTAGATATTTTTGTTACTCCAATGCATGGTAGCCTTGTCATTATGGAAGGTAGTCTGTTATCGAGATTTATTTTACCCCAATGGATGGTAGCCTTGTCATTATGGAAGGTAGTCTGTTGTCGAGATTTTTTTTCCTGTAATGGATGCTAGCCTTGTCGTTATGGAAGGTAGTCTGTTGTCGAGATTTTTGTTATTTAAATGGATGGTAGCCTTGTCATTATGGTAGGTAGTTTGTTGTCGAGATTTTTGTTACTCCAATGGATGCTAGCCTTGTCATTATGGAAGGTAATATGTCGTTGTGATTTATGTCACTTCAATGGATGGTAACCTTGTCACTATGGAAGGTAGTCTGTTGTTCATATTTTTGTTACTCCAATGGATGGTAGCCTTGTCATTATGGAGTGTAGTCTATTGTCGAGATTTTTGTTACTCCAATGGATGGTAGCCTTGTTATTATGGAAGGTTGTCTATTGTCGAGATTTTTGTTATTCTAATGGATGGTAGCCTTGTCATTATCGAAGGTAGTCTGTTTTCGAGATTTTTGTTACTCTAATGGATGCTAGTCTTGTCTTTATGGAAGGTAGTTTGTTGTCGTTATTTTTGTTACTCCAAAGGATGCTAGCCTTGTCATTATGGAAGGTAGTACATTGTCGATATCTTTGTTACTCCATTGGATTGTAGCCTTGTCGTTATGGAAGGTAGTCTGTTGTCTAGATTTTTGTTACTTCAATGGATGCTAGCCTTGTCATTACGGAAGGTAGTTTGTCGTTGTGATTTATGTCACTCCCATGGATGGTAGCCTTGTCACTACGGAAGGTAGTTTGTTGTTCATATTTTTGTTACTCCAAAGGATGGTAGCCTTGTCATTATGGAAGGTAGTCTATTGTCAAGATTTTGGTTACTACAATGGACGGTAGCCTTGTCATTATGGTACATAGTCTATTGTAGATATTTTTCTTACTCCAATGCATGGTAGCCTTGTCATTATGGAAGGTACTTTGTTGTCGAGATTTTTGTTACTCCAATGGATGGTAGCATTATCATTATGAAGTTAGTATGTTATCGATATTTTTGTTACTCCAATGGATGGTAGCCTTACTAGCCTTGTCATTACGGAAGGTAGTCTGTCGTTGTGATTTATGTCACTCCAATGGATGGTAGTCTTGTCATTATGGATGGTAGTCTGTTGTCGATAATTTTGTTAATCCAATGGATGGTAGCCTTGTCATTATGGAATATAGTCTGTTGTCGATATTTTCGTTACTCCAATGGATGGTATCGTTGTCATTATGGATGGTAGTCTATTGTCGAGATTTTTGTTATTCCAAGGGATGGTAGCCTTGTCATTATGGAACATAGTCTTTTATCGATGTTTTTGTTACTCCAATGGATGCTAGCCTTGTCATTATGGAAGGTAGTACATTGTCGATATCTTTGTTACTCCATTGGATTGTAGCCTTGTCATTATGGAAGGTAGTCTGTTGTCGAGATTTTTGTTACTTCAATGGATGCTAGCCTTGTCATTACGGAAGGTAGTTTGTCGTTGTGATTTATGTCACTCCCATGGATGGTAGCCTTGTCACTATGGAAGGTAGTTTGTTGTTCATATTTTTGTTACTCCAATGGATGGTAGCCTTGTCATTATGGAAGGTAGTCTATTGTCAAGATTTTGGTTACTACAATGGACGGTAGCCTTGTCATTATGGAACATAGTCTATTGTAGATATTTTTCTTACTCCTATGCATGGGAGCCTTGTCATTATGAAAGGTACTTTGTTGTCGAGATTTTTGTTACTCCAATGGATGGTAGCATTATCATTATGAAGTTAGTATGTTATCGATATTTTTGTTACTCCAATGGATGGTAGCCTTGTCATTATAGAAGGTAGTTTGTTTTCGAGATTTTTGTTACTTCAATGGATGCTAGCCTTGTCATTACGGAAGGTAGTCTGTCGTTGTGATTTATGTCACTCCAATGGATGGTATAGTTGTCATTATGGATGGTAGTCTGTTGTCGATATTTTTGTTACTCAAATGGATGGTAGCCTTGTCATTATGGAACTTAGTCTATTGTCGATGTTTTTGTTACTCCAATGGATGGTAGCCTTGTTATTATAGAAGGTAGTCTGTTGTCGAGATTTTTGTTATTCCAAGGGATGGTAACCTTGTCATTATGGAAGGTAGTCTGTTGTCGAGATTTTTGTTACTCCAATGGATGGTAGCCTTGTCATTATGGAAGGTAGTATGTCGTGGTGATTTCTATCACTCCAATGGATGGTACCCTTGTCACTATGGAAGGTAGTCTGTTGTTCATATTTTTGTTACTCCAATGGATGGTAGCCTTGTAATTATGGAAGGTAGTCCATTGTCGAGATTTTTGTTACTTCCATGGATGGTAGCCTTGTCATTTTGGAAGGTTGTCTATTGTCGAGATTTTTGTTACTCTAATAGATGGTAGCCTTGTCATTATAGAAGGTAGTTTGTTTTCGAGATTTTTGTTAATCCAATGGATGGTAGCCTTGTCATTATGGAATATAGTCTGTTGTCGATATTTTCGTTACTCCAATGGATGGTATCGTTGTCATTATGGATGGTAGTCTATTGTCGAGATTTTTATTATTCCAAGGGATGGTAGCCTTGTCATTATGGAACGTAGTCTTTTATCGATGTTTTTGTTACTCCAATGGATGCTAGCCTTGTCATTATAGATGGTAGCCTTGTCATTATAGATGGTAGCCTTGTTATTATAGATGGTAGCCTTGTCATTATGGAAGGTAGTCTGTCGTTGTGATTTATGTCACTCCAATTGATGGTATCGTTGTCATTATCGATGGTAGTCTGTTGTCGATATTTTTGTTACTCCAATGGATGGTAGCCTTGTCATTATGGAATGTAGTCTGTTGTCGAGATTTTTGTTATTCCAAGGGATGGTAGCCTTGTCATTATGGAACGTAGTCTTTTATCGATGTTTTTGTTACTCCAATGGATGCTAGCCTTGTCATTATGGAAGGTAGTACATTGTCGATATCTTTGTTACTCCATTGGATTGTAGCCTTGTCATTATGGAAGGTAGTCTGTTGTGGAGATTTTTGTTACTCCAATGGATGGTAGCCTTGTCATTATGGAAGGTAGTATGTCGTTGTGATTTCTATCACTCCAATGGATGGTAGCCTTGTTATTATGGGAGGTAGTTTGTTGTTCATATTTTTGTTACTCCAATGGATGGTAGCCTTGTCATTATGGAAGGTAGTCTATTGTCAAGATTTTGGTTACTACAATGGACGGTAGCCTTGTTATTATAGATGGTAGTCTGTTGTCGATGTTTTTGTTACTCCAATGGATGGTAGCCTTGTTATTATAGAATGTAGTCTGTTGTCGTGATTTTTGTTATTCCAAGGGATGGTAGCCTTGTCATTATGGAATGTAGTCTTTTATCGATGTTTTTGTTACTCCAATGGATGCTAGCCTTGTCATTATGGAAGGTAGTACATTGTCGATATCTTTGTTACTCCATTGGATTGTAGCCTTGTCATTATGGAAGGTAGTCTGTTGTCGAGATTTTTGTTACTCCAATGGATGGTAGCCTTGTCATTATGGAAGGTAGTATGTCGTTGTGATTTCTATCACTCCAATGGATGGTAGCCTTGTCACTATGGAAGGTAGTCTGTTGTTCATAATTTTGTTACTCCAATGGATGGTAGCCTTGAAATTATGGAAGGTAGTCCATTGTCGAGATTTTTGTTACTTCCATGGATGGTAGCCTTTTCATTATGGAAGGTTGTCTATTGTCGAGATTTTTGTTACTCTAATGGATGGTAGCCTTGTCATTATCGAAGGTAGTCTGTTTTCGAGATTTTTGTTACTCTAATGGATGGTAGTCTTGTCTTTATGGAAGGTAGTTTGTTGTCGTTATTTTTGTTACTCCAAAGGATGCTAGCCTTGTCATTATGGAAGGTAGTACATTGTCGATATCTTTGTTACTCCATTGGATTGTAGCCTTGTCATTATGGAAGGTAGTCTGTTGTCTAGATTTTTGTTACTTCAATGGATGCTAGCCTTGTCATTACGGAAGGTAGTTTGTCGTTGTGATTTATGTCACTCCCATGGATGGTAGCCTTGTCACTATGGAAGGTAGTTTGTTGTTCATATTTTTGTTACTCCAATGGATGGTAGCCTTGTCATTATGGAAGGTAGTCTATTGTCAAGATTTTGGTTACTACAATGGACGGTAGCCTTGTCATTATGGTACATAGTCTATTGTAGATATTTTTCTTACTCCAATGCATGGTAGCCTTGTCGTTATGGAAAGTACTTTGTTGTCGAGATTTTTGTTACTCCAATGGATGGTAGCATTATCATTATGAAGTTAGTATGTTATCGATATTTTTGTTACTCCAATGGATGGTAGCCTTGTCATTATGGAAGGTAGTTTGTTTTCGAGATTTTTGTTACTTCAATGGATTCTAGCCTTGTCATTACGGAAGGTAGTCTGTCGTTGTGATTTATGTCACTCCAATGGATAGTATCGTTGTCATTATGGATGGTAGTCTGTTGTCGATATTTTTGTTACTCCAATGGATGGTAGCCTTGTCATTATGGAACGTAGTCTGTTGTCGATATTTTCGTTACTCCAATGGATGGTATCGTTGTCATTATGGATGGTAGTCTATTGTCGAGATTTTTGTTATTCCAAGGGATGGTAGCCTTGTCATTATGGAACGTATTCTTTTATCGATGTTTTTGTTACTCCAATGGATGCTAGCCTTGTCATTATGGAAGGTAGTACATTGTCGATATCTTTGTTACTCCATTGGATTGTAGCCTTGTCATTATGGAAGGTAGTCTGTTGTGGAGATTTTTGTTACTTCAATGGATGCTAGCCTTGTCATTACAGAAGGTAGTTTGTCGTTGTGATTTATGTCCCTCCCATGGATGGTAGCCTTGTCACTATGGAAGGTAGTTTGTTGTTCATATTTTTGTTACTCCAATGGATGGTAGCCTTCTCATTATGGAAGGTAGTCTATTGTCAAGATTTTGGTTACTACAATGGACGGTAGCCTTGTCATTATGGAACATAGTCTATTGTAGATATTTTTCTTACTCCAATGCATGGTAGCATTATCATTATGAAGTTAGTATGTTATCGATATTTTTGTTACTCCAATGGATGGTAGCATTATCATTATGAAGGTAGTTTGTTTTCGAGATTTTTGTTACTTCAATGGATGCTAGCCTTGTCATTACGGAAGGTAGTCTGTCATTGTGATTTATGTCACTCCAATGGATGGTATAGTTGTCATTATGGATGGTAGTCTGTTGTCGATATTTTTGTTACTCCAATGGATGGTAGCCTTGTCATTATGAAACGTAGTCTGTTGTCGATGTTTTTGTTACTCCAATGGATGGTAGCCTTGTTATTATAGAAGGTAGTCTGTTGTCGAGATTTTTGTTATTCCAAGGGATGGTAGCCTTGTCATTATGGAAGGTAGTCTGTTGTCGAGATTTTTGTTACTCCAATGGATGGTAGCCTTGTCATTATGGAAGGTAGTATGTCGTTGTGATTTCTATCACTCTAATGGATGGTAGCCTTATCACTATGGAAGGTAGTCTGTTGTTCATATTTTTGTTACTCCAATGGATGGTAGCCTTGTAATTATGGAAGGTAGTCCATTGTCGAGATTTTTGTTACTTCCATGGATGGTAGCCTTTTCATTATGGAAGGTTGTCTATTGTCGAGATTTTTGTTACTCTAATAGATGGGAGCCTTGTCATTATGGAAGGTAGTTTGTTTTCGAGATTTTTGTTAATCCAATGGACGGTAGCCTTGTCATTATGGAATATAGTCTGTTGTCGATATTTTCGTTACTCCAATGGATGGTATCGTTGTGATTATGGATGGTAGTCTATTGTCGAGATTTTTGTTATTCCAATGGATTGTAGCCTTGTCATTATGGAACAAAGTTTTTTGTCGATGTTTTTGTTACTCCAATGGATGGTAGCCTTGTCATTATGGAAGGTAGTTTGTTTTCGAGATTTTTGTTACTTCAATGGATGCTAGCCTTGTCATTACGGAAGGTAGTCTGTCATTGTGATTTATGTCACTCCAATGGATGGTATCATTGTCATTATGGATGGTAGTCTGTTGTCGATATTTTTGTTACTCCAATGGATGGTAGCCTTGTCATTATGGAACGTAGTCTGTTGTCGATGTTTTTGTTACTCCAATGGATGGTAGCCTTGTTATTATAGAAGGTAGTCTGTTGTCGAGATTTTTGTTATTCCAAGGGATGGTAGCCTTGTCATTATGGAAGGTAGTCTGTTGTCGAGATTTTTGTTACTCCAATGGATGGTAGCCTTGTCATTATGGAAGGTAGTATGTCGTTGTGATTTCTATCACTCCAATGGATGGTAGCCTTGTCACTATGGAAGGTAGTCTGTTGTTCATAATTTTGTTACTCCAATGGATGGTAGCCTTGAAATTATGGAAGGTAGTCCATTGTCGAGATTTTTGTTACTTCCATGGATGGTAGCCTTTTCATTATTGAAGGTTGTCTACTGTCGAGATTTTTGTTACTCTAATGGATGGTAGCCTTGTCATTATCGAAGGTAGTCTGTTTTCGAGATTTTTGTTACTCTAATGGATGGTAGTCTTGTCTTTATGGAAGGTAGTTTGTTGTCGTTATTTTTGTTACTCCAAAGGATGCTAGCCTTGTCATTATGGAAGGTAGTACATTGTCGATATCTTTGTTACTCCATTGGATTGTAGCCTTGTCATTATGGAAGGTAGTCTGTTTTCTAGATTTTTGTTACTTCAATGGATGCTAGCCTTGTCATTACAGAAGGTAGTTTGTCGTTGTGATTTATGTCACTCCCATGGATGGTAGCCTTGTCACTATGGAAGGTAGTTTGTTGTTCATATTTTAGTTACTCCAATGGATGGTAGCCTTGTCATTATGGAAGGTAGTCTATTTTCAAGATTTTGGTTACTACAATGGACGGTAGCCTTGTCATTATGGTACATAGTCTATTGTAGATATTTTTCTTACTCCAATGCATGGTAGCCTTGTCGTTATGGAAGGTACTTTGTTGTCGAGATTTTTGTTACTCCAATGGATGGTAGCATTATCATTATGAAGTTAGTATGTTATCGATATTTTTGTTACTCCAATGGATGGTAGCCTTGTCATTATGGAAGGTAGTTTGTTTTCGAGATTTTTGTTACTTCAATGGATGCTAGCCTTGTCATTACGGAAGTTAGTCTGTCGTTGTGATTTATGTCACTCCAATGGATGGTATCGTTGTCATTATGGATGGTAGTCTATTGTCGATATTTTTGTTACTCCAATGGATGGTAGCCTTGTCATTATGGAACGTAGTCTGTTGTCGATGTTTTTGTTACTCCAATGGATGGTAGCCTTGTTATTATAGAAGGTAGTCTGTTGTCGAGATTTTTGTTATTCCAAGGGATGGTAGCCTTGTCATTATGGAAGGTAGTCTGTCGTCGAGATTTTTGTTACTCCAATGGATGGTAGCCTTGTCATTATGGAAGGTAGTATGTCGTTGTGATTTCTATCACTCCAATGGATGGTAGCCTTGTCACTATGGAAGGTAGTCTGTTGTTCATAATTTTGTTACTCCAATGGATGGTAGCCTTGTAATTATGGAAGGTAGTCCATTGTCCATATTTTTGTTACTTCCATGGATGGTAGCCTTTTCATTATGGAAGGTTGTCTATTGTCGAGATTTTTGTTACTCTAATAGATGGTAGCCTTGTCATTATGGAGGGTAGTTTGTTTTCGAGATTTTTGTTAATCCAATGGACGGTAGCCTTGTTATTATAGAATATAGTCTATTGTCGATATTTTCGTTACTCCAATGGATGGTATCGTTGTCATTATGGATGGTAGTCTATTGTCGAGATTTTTGTTATTCCAATGGATGGTAGCCTTGTCATTATGGAACATAGTCTTTTGTCGATGTTTTTGTTACTCTAATGGATGGTAGCCTTGTCATTATGGAAGGTAGTCCGTTGTCGATATTTTTGTTACTTCAATGGATGGTAGCCTTGTCATTATGGAAGGTAGTTTGTTGTAGAGATTTTTGTTACTCCAACGGATGCTAGCCTTGTCATTAGGGAAGGTAGTCTATCATTGTGATTTCTGTCACTCCAATGGATGGTAGCCTTGTCACTATGGAAGGTAATCTGTTGTTCATGTTGTTGTTACTCCAATGGATGGTAAACTTGTCATTATGGAAGATAGTCTATTGTCGAGATTTTTGTTACTCCAATGGATGGTAACCTTGTCAGTATGGAAGGTATCTGTTGTTCATATTTTTTTACTCCAATGGATGGTAGCCTTGTCATTATGGAAGGTAGTCTATTGTCAAGATTTAAGTTACTCTAATGGATGGTAGCCTTGTCAGTATGGAAGTTATCTGTTGGTCATATTTTTGTTACTCCAATGGATGGTAGCCTCGTCATTATTGAAGGTTGTCTATTGTCGAGATTTTTGTTACTCTAATGGATGGTAGCTTTGTTATTATGAAAGGTATTCTGTTGTCGATATTTTGGTTACTACAATGGATGGTAGCCTTGTCATTATGGAACATAGTCTATTGTAGATATTTTTGTTACTCCAATGCATGGTAGCCTTGTCATTATGGAAGGTAGTCTGTTATCGAGATTTATCTTACCCCAATGGATGGTAGCCTTGTCATTATGGAAGGTAGTCTGTTGTTGAGATTTTTTTTACTCTAATGGATGCTAGCCTTGTCGTTATGGAAGGTAGTCTGTTGTCGAGATTTTTGTTATTTAAATGGATGGTAGCCTTGTAATTATGGTAGGTAGTTTGTTGTCGTGATTTTTGTTACTCCAATGGATGCTAGCCTTGTCATTATGGATGGTAATATGTCATTGTGATTTATGTCACTTCAATGGATGGTAGCCTTGTCACTATGGAAGGTAGTCTGTTGTTCATATTTTTGTTACTCCAATGGATGGTAGCCTTGTCATTATGGAGTGTAGTCTATTGTCGAGATTTTTGTTACTCCAATGGATGGTAGCCTTGTCATTATGGAAGGTTGTCTATTGTCGAGATTTTTGTTACTCAAATGGATGGTAGCCTTGTCATTATCGAAGGTAGTCTGTTTTCGAGATTTTTGTTACTCTAATGGATGGTAGTCTTGTCTTTATGGAAGGTAGTTTGTTGTCGTTATTTTTGTGACTCCAAAGGATGCTAGCTTTGTCATTATGGAAGGTAGTACATTGTCGATATCTTTGTTACTCCATTGGATTGTAGCATTGTCATTATGGAAGGTAGTCTGTTGTCTAGATTTTTGTTACTTCAATGGATGCTAGCCTTTTCATTACGGAAGGTAGTTTGTCATCGTGATTTATGTCACTCCCATGGATGGTAGCCTTGTCACTATGGAAGGTAGTTTGTTGTTCATATTTTTGTTACTCCAATGGATGGTAGCCTTGTCATTATGGAAGGTAGTCTATTGTCAAGATTTTGGTTACTACAATGGACGGTAGCCTTGTCATTATGGAACATAGTCTATTGTAGATATTTTTCTTACTCCAATGCATGGTAGCCTTGTCATTATGGAAGGTACTTTGTTGTCGAGATTTTTGTTACTCCAATGGATGGTAGCATTATCATTATGAAGTTAGTATGTTATCGATATTTTTGTTACTCCAATGGATGGTAGCCTTGTCATTATGGATGGTAGTTTGTTTTCGAGATTTTTGTTACTTCAATGGATGCTAGCCTTGTCATTACGGAAGGTAGTCTGTCGTTGTGATTTATGTCACTCCAATGGATGGTATCGTTGTCATTATGGATGGTAGTCTGTTGTCGATATTTTTGTTACTCCAATGGATGGTAGCCTTGTCATTATGGAACGTAGTCTGTTGTCGATGTTTTTGTTACTCCAATGGATGGCAGCCTTGTTATTATAGAAGGTAGTCTGTTGTCGAGATTTTTGTTATTCCAAGGGATGGTAGCCTTGTCATTATGGAAGGTAGTCTGTTGTCGAGATTTTTGTTACTCCAATGGATGGTAGCCTTGTCATTATGGAAGGTAGTATGTCGTTGTGATTTCTATCACTCCAATGGATGGTAGCCTTGTCACTATGGAAGGTAGTCTATTGTTCATAATTTTGTTACTCCAATGGATGGTAGCCTTGTAATTGTGGAAGGTAGTCCATTGTCGAGATTTTTGTTACTTCCATGGATGGTAGCCTTTTCATTATGGAAGGTTGTCTATTGTCGAGATTTTTGTTACTCTAATAGATGGTAGCCTTGTCATTATGGAAGGTAGTTTGTTTTCGAGATTTTTGTTAATCCAATGGATGGTAGCCTTGTCATTATGGAATATAGTCTGTTGTCGATATTTTCATTACTTCAATGGATGGTATCGTTGTCATTATGGATGGTAGTCTATTGTCGAGATTTTTGTTATTCCAATGGATGGTAGCCTTGTCATTATGGAACGTAGTCTTTTGTCGATGTTTTTGTTACTCCAATGAATGGTAGCCTTATCATTATGGAAGGTAGTCTGTTGTCGATATTTTTGTTACTTCAATGGATGGTAGCCTTGTCATTATGGAAGTTAGGTTGTTGTAGAGATTTTCGTTACTCCAACGGATGCTAACCTTGTCAATAGGGAACATAGTCTATCGTTGTGATTTCTGTCACTCCAATGGATGGTAGCCTTATCACTATGGAAGGTAATTTGTTGTTCATGTTGTTGTTACTCCAATGGATGGTAAACTTGTCATTATGGAAGGTAGTCTATTGTCGAGATTTTTGTTACTCCAATGGATGGTAGCCTTGTCAGTATGGAAGGTATCTGTTGTTCATATTTTTTTACTCCAATGGATGGTAGCCTTGTCATTATGGAAGGTAGTCTATTGTCAAGATTGCTGTTACTCCAATGGATGGTAGCCTTGTCAGTATGGAAGTTATCTGTTGTTCATATTTTTGTTACTCCAATGGATGGTAGCCTCGTCATTATTGAAGGTTGTCTATTGTCGAGATTTTTGTTACTCTAATGGATGATAGCTTTGTCATTATGAAAGGTATTCTGTTGTCGATGTTTTGGTTACTACAGGCGATGGTAGCCTTGTCATTATGGAACAAAGTCTATTGTAGATATTTTTGTTACTCCAATGCATGGTAGCCTTGTCATTATGGAAGGTAGTCTGTTATCGAGATTTATCTTACCCCAATGGATGGTAGCCTTGTCATTATGGAAGGTAGTCTGTTGTCGAGATTTTTTTTACTCTAATGGATGCTAGCCTTGTCGTTATGGAAGGTAGTCTGTTATCGAGATTTTTGTTATTTAAATGGATGGTAGCCTTGTCATTATGGTAGGTAGTTTGTTGTCGAGATTTTTGTTACTCCAATGGATGCTAGCATTGTCATTATGGAAGGTAATATGTCGTTGTGATTTATGTCACTTCAATGGATGGTAGCCTTGTCACTATGGAAGGTAGTCTGTTGTTCATATTTTTGTTACTCCAATGGATGGTAGCCTTGTCATTATGGAGTGTAGTCTATTATCGAGATTTTTGTTACTCCAATGGATGGTAGCCTTGTCATTATGGAAGGTTGTCTATTGTCGAGATTTTTGTTACTCTAATGGAGGGTAGTCTTGTCTTTATGGAAGGTAGTTTGTTGTCGTTATTTTTGTTACTCCAAAGGATGCTAGCCTTTTCATTATGGAAGGTAGTACATTGTCGATATCTTTGTTACTCCATTGGATTGTAGCCTTGTCATTATGGAAGGTAGTTTGTTGTCTAGATTTTTGTTACTTCAATGGATGCTAGCCTTGTCATTACGGAAGGTAGTTTGTCGTTGTGATTTATGTCACTCCCATGGATGGTAGCCTTGTCACTATGGAAGGTAGTTTGTTGTTCGTATTTTTGTTACTCCAATGGATGGTAGCCTTGTCATTATGGAAGGTAGTCTATTGTCAAGATTTTGGTTACTACAATGGACGGTAGCCTTGTCAATATGGAACATAGTCTATTGTAGATATTTTTCTTACTCCAATGCATGGTAGCCTTGTCATTATGGAAGGTACTTTGTTGTCGATATTTTTGTTACTCCAATGGATGGCAGCATTATCATTATGAAGTTAGTATGTTATCGATATTTTTGTTACTCCAATGGATGGTAGCCTCGTCATTATTGAAGGTTGTCTATTGTCGAGATTTTTGTTACTCTAATGGATGATAGCTTTGTCATTATGAAAGGTATTCTGTTGTCGATGTTTTGGTTACTACAGGGGATGGTAGCCTTGTCATTATGGAACAAAGTCTATTGTAGATATTTTTGTTACTCCAATGCATGGTAGCCTTGTCATTATGGAAGGTAGTCTGTTATCGAGATTTATCTTACCCCAATGGATGGTAGCCTTGTCATTATGGAAGGTAGTCTGTTGTCGAGATTTTTTTTACTCTAATGGATGCTAGCCTTGTCGTTATGGAAGGTAGTCTGTTATCGAGATTTTTGTTATTTAAATGGATGGTAGCCTTGTCATTATGGTAGGTAGTTTGTTGTCGAGATTTTTGTTACTCCAATGGATGCTAGCATTGTCATTATGGAAGGTAATATGTCGTTGTGATTTATGTCACTTCAATGGATGGTAGCCTTGTCACTATGGAAGGTAGTCTGTTGTTCATATTTTTGTTACTCCAATGGATGGTAGCCTTGTCATTATGGAGTGTAGTCTATTATCGAGATTTTTGTTACTCCAATGGATGGTAGCCTTGTCATTATGGAAGGTTGTCTATTGTCGAGATTTTTGTTACTCTAATGGAGGGTAGTCTTGTCTTTATGGAAGGTAGTTTGTTGTCGTTATTTTTGTTACTCCAAAGGATGCTAGCCTTTTCATTATGGAAGGTAGTACATTGTCGATATCTTTGTTACTCCATTTGATTGTAGCCTTGTCATTATGGAAGGTAGTTTGTTGTCTAGATTTTTGTTACTTCAATGGATGCTAGCCTTGTCATTACGGAAGGTAGTTTGTCGTTGTGATTTATGTCACTCCCATGGATGGTAGCCTTGTCACTATGGAAGGTAGTTTGTTGTTCGTATTTTTGTTACTCCAATGGATGGTAGCCTTGTCATTATGGAAGGTAGTCTATTGTCAAGATTTTGGTTACTACAATGGACGGTAGCCTTGTCAATATGGAACATAGTCTATTGTAGATATTTTTCTTACTCCAATGCATGGTAGCCTTGTCATTATGGAAGGTACTTTGTTGTCGATATTTTTGTTACTCCAATGGATGGTAGCATTATCATTATGAAGTTAGTATGTTATCGATATTTTTGTTACTCCAATGGATGGAAGCCTTGTCATTATGGAAGGTAGTCTGTTTTCAAGATTTTTGTTACTTCAATGGATGCTAGCCTTGTCATTACGGAAGGTAGTTTGTCGTTGTGATTTATGTCACTCCAATGGATGGTATCGTTGTCATTATGGATGGTAGTCTGTTGTTGATATTTTTGTTACTCTAATGGATGGTAGCCTTGTCATTATGGAATGTAGTCTGTTGTCGATGTTTTTGTTACTCCAATGGATGGTAGCCTTGTTATTATAGAAGGTAGTCTGTTGTCGAGATTTTTGTTATTCCAATGGATGGTAGCCTTGTCATTATGGAAGGTAGTCTGTTGTCGAGATTTTTGTTACTCCAATGGATGGTAGCCTTGTCATTATGGAAGGTAGTATGTCGTTGTGAATTCTATCACTCCAATGGATGGTAGCCTTGTCACTATGGAAGGTAGTCTGTTTTTCATATTTTTGTTACTCCAATGGATGGTAGCCTTGTAATTATGGAAGGTAGTCCATTGTCGAGATTTTTGTTACTTCCATGGATGGTGGCCTTGTCATTATGGAAGGTTGTCTATTGTCGAGATTTTTGTTACTCTAATAGATGGTAGCCTTGTCATTATAGAAGGTAGTTTGTTTTCGAGATTTTTGTTATTCCAATGGATTTTATCCTTGTCATTATGGAATATAGTCTGTTGTCGATGTTTTTGTAACTCCAATGGATGGTGTCATTGTCATTATGGAAGGTAGTTTGTTATCGAGATTTTTGTTATTCTAATGGATGGTAGCCTTGTCATTACAGAAGGTAGTCTGTTGTCGATATTTTTGTTACTCCAATGGATGGTAGCTTGTCATTATGGAAGGTAGTCTGTTGTCGAGATTTTTGTTACTTCAATGGATGGTAGCCTTGTCATTGTGGAAGGTAGTTTGTTGTAGAGCTTTTTGTAACTCCAATGGATGCTAGCCTTGTCATTAGGGAAGGTAGTCTATCATTTTGATTTCTGTCACTCCAATGGATGGTAGCCTTGTCACTATAGGAGGTAGTCTGTTTTTCATATTGTTGTTACTCCAATGGATGGTAGCCTTGTCATTATGGAAGGTAGTCTATTATCGATATTTTTGTTACTCCATTGGATGGTAGCCTTGTCAGTATGGAAGGTATCTGTTGTTCATATTTTTGTTACTCCAATGGATGGTAGCCTTGTCATTATGGAAGGTAGTCTATTGTCGACATTTTTGTTACTCCAACGGATGGTAGCCTTGTCATTATTGAAGGTTGTCTATTGTCGAGATTTTTGTTACTCTAATGGATGGTAGCCTTGTCATTATGGAAGGTATTTTGTTGTCGATTTTTTGGTTACTACAATGGATGGTAGCCTTGTAATTATTGAACTTAGACTATTGTAAATATTATTGTTACTCGAATGCATGGTAGCCTTTTCATTATGGAAGGTAGTTTGTTGTCAAGATTTATGTTACCCCAATGGATCCTAGCCTTGTCATTATGGAAGGTAGTCTGCTGTCGAGATTTTTGTTACTTAAATGGATGTTGGCCTTGTCATTCTGGAAGGTAGTCTGTCATTGTGAAAGGTAGTCTATTGTCGAGATTTTTGTTGCTCCAATGGATGGTAGCCTTGTCACTATGGAAGGTACTTTGTTGTTCATATATTTGTTACTCCAATGGATGGTAGCCTTGTCATTATGGAAGGTAGTTTGTTGTCGAGATTTTTGTTATTCCAATGGATGGTAGCCTTTTCATAATGGAAGTTAGTCTGTTGTCGATATTTTTGTTACTCCAATGTATGGGAGCCTTGTCATTATGGAAGGTAGTCTGCTGTCGAGATTTTTGTTACTTAAATGGATGGTAGCCTTGTCATTATGGAAGGTAGTTTGTTGTCGAGATTTTTGTTACTCCAATGGATGCTAGCCTTGTCATTATGGAAGGTAGTCTGTCGTTGTGATTTATGTCACTCCAATGGATGGTAGCCTTGTCATTATGGAAGGTAGTATGTTGTTCATATTTTTGTTACTCCAATGGATGGTAGCCTTGTCATTATGGAAGGTACTCTATTGTCGAGATTTTTGTTACTCCAATGGATGGTAGCCTTGTCATTATGGAAGGTTGTCTATTGTCGAGAATTTTGTTACTCTAATGGATGGTAGCCTTGTCATTATCGAAGGTAGTCTGTTTTCGAGATTTTTGTTACTCTAATGGATGCTAGCGTTGTCATTATGGAAGGTAGTTTGTTGTCGATATTTTTGTTACTCCAATGGATGCTAGCCTTGTCATTATGGAAGGTAGTACATTGTCTATATCTTTGTTACTCCATTGGATTGTAGCCTTGTCATTATGGAAGGTAGTCTGTTTTCGAGATTTTTGTTACTTCAATGGATGCTATCGTTGTCATTACAAAAGGTAGTCTGTCATTGTGATTTATGTCACTCCAATGGATGGTAGCCTTGTCATTATGGAAGGTAGTCTATTATCGATATTTTGGTTACTACAATGGATGGTAGCCATGTCATTATGGAACATAGTCTATTATAGATATTTTTGTTACTCCAATGCATGGTAGCCTTGTCATTATGGAAGGTAGTCTATTGTTGAGATTTTTGTTACTCCAATGGATGGTAGCATTATCATTATGGAAGGTAGTCTATTATCTATATTTTTGTTACTCCAATGGATGGTAGCCTTGTCATTATGGAAGGTAGTATGTTGTCGATATCTTTGTTACTCCAATGGATTGTAGCCTTGTCATTATGGAAGGTAGTCTGTTGTCGAGATTTTTGTTACTTCAATGGATGGTTTCATTGTCATTACGGATGGTAGTCTGTTGTCGTGAATTTTGTTATTCCAATGGATGGTAGCCTTGTCATTATGAAACGTAGTCTGTTGTCGATGTTTTTGTTACTCCAATGGATGGTAGCCTTGTTATTATAGAAGGTAGTCTGTTGCCGAGATTTTTGTTATTCCAATGGATGGTAGCCTTGTCATTATGGAAGGTAGTCTGTTGTCGAGATTTTTGTTACTCCAATGGATGGTAGCCTTGTCATTATGGAAGGTAGTATGTCGTTGGGATTTCTATCACTCTAATGGATGGTAGCCTTGTCACTATGGAAGGTAGTATGTTGTTCATATTTTTGTTACTCCAATGGATGGTAGCCTTGTAATTATGGAAGGTAGTCTATTGTCGAGATTTTTGTTACTTCAATGGATGGTAGCCTTGTCATTATGGAAGGTAGTTTGTTTCGAGATTTTTGTTACTCCAATGGATGGTAGCCTTGGCATTATGGAATGTAGTCTGTTGTTAAGATTTTTATTACTCCAATTTGATGGTATCGTTGTCATTATGGATGGTAGTCTATTGTCGAGATTTTTGTTATTCCAATGGATTTTAGCCTTGTCATTATGAAACGTAGTCTGTTGTCGATGTTTTTGTAACTCCAATGGATGGTATCATTGTCATTATGGAAGGTAGTTTGTTGTCGAGATTTTTGTTATTCCAATGGATGGTAGACTTGTCATTATAGAAGGTAGTCTGTTGTCGATATTTTTGTTAATCCAATGGATGGTAGCCTTGTCATTATGGAAGGTAGTACGTTGTCGACATTTTTGTTACTTTAATGGATGGTATCCTTGTCATTATGGAAGGTAGTTTGTTTTCGAGATTTTTGTTACTCCAATGGATGGTAGCCTTGTCACTATGGAAGGTAGTATGTTGTTCATATTTTTGTTACTCCAATGGATGGTAGCCTTGTCATTATGGAAGGTAGTCTATTGTCGAGATTTTTGTTGCTCCAATTGATGGTAGCCTTGTCACTATGGAAGGTACTCTGTTGTTCATATATTTGTTACTCCAACGGATGGTAGCCTTGTCATTATGGAAAGTAGTTTGTTGTCAAGATTTTTGTTATTCCAATGGATGGTAGCCTTTTCATTATGGAAGTTAGTCTGTTGTCGATATTTTTGTTACTCCAATGTATGGGAGCCTTGTCATTATGGAAGGTAGTTTGTTGTCGAGATTTTTGTTACTTAAATGGATGGTAGCCTTGTCATTATGGAAGGTAGTTTGTTGTCGAGATTTTTGTTACTCCAATGGATGCTAGCCTTGTAATTATGGAAGGTAGTTTGTCGTTGTGATTTATGTCAATCCAATGGATGGTAGCCTTGTCACTATAGAAGGTAGTTTGTTGTTCATATTTTTGTTACTCCAATGGATGGTAGCCTTGTAATTATGGAAGGTAGTCTATTGTTGAGATTTTTGTTACTCCAATGGATGGTAGCCTTGTCATTATGGAAGGTTGTCTATTGTCGAGACTTTTGTTACTCTAATGGATGGTAGCCTTGTCATTATCGAAGGGAGTCTGTTTTCCAGATTTTAGTTACTCTAATGGATGCTAGCGTTGTCATTATGGAAGGTAGTTTGTTGTCGATATTTTTGTTACTCCAATGGATGCTAGCCTTGTCATTATGGAAGGTAGTACATTGTCAATATCTTTGTTACTCCATTAGATTTTAGCCTTGTCATTATGAAAGGTAGTCTGTTTTCGAGATTTTTTTTACTTCAATGGATGCTAGCCTTGTCATAACGAAAGGTAGTCTATTGTCGAGATTTTTGTTGCTCCAATGGATGGTAGCCTTGTCACTATGGAAGGTACTTTGTTGTTCATATATTTGTTACTCAAATGGATGGTAGCCTTGTCATTATGGAAGGTAGTTTGTTGTCGAAATTTTTGTTATTCCAATGGATGGTAGCCTTTTCATTATGGAAGTTAGTCTGTTGTCGATATTTTTGTTACTCCAATGTATGGGAGCCTTGTCATTATGGAAGGTAGTCTGCTATCGAGATTTTTGTTACTTAAATGGATGGTAGCCTTGTCATTATGGAAGGTAGTTTGTTGTCGAGATTTTTGTTACTCCAATGGATGCTAGCCTTGTCATTATGGAAGGTAGTCTATCGTTGTGATTTATGTCACTCAAATGGATGGAAGCCTTGTCATTATGGAAGGTAGTATGTTGTTCATATTTTTGTTACTCCAATGGATGGTAGCCTTGTCATTATGGAAGGTAGTCTATTGTCGAGATTTTTGTTACTCCAATGGATGGTAGCCTTGTCATTATGGAAGGTTGTCTATTGTCGAGAATTTTGTTACTCTAATGGATGGTAGCCTTGTCATTATCGAAGGTAGTCTGTTTTCGATATTTTTGTTACTCTAATGGATGCTAGCGTTGTCATTATGGAAGGTAGTTTGTTGTCGATATTTTTGTTACTCCAATGGATGCTAGCCTTGTCATTATGGAAGGTAGTACATTGTCTATATCTTTGTTACTCCATTGGATTGTAGCCTTGTCATTATGGAAGGTAGTCTGTTTTCGAAATTTTTGTTACTTCAATGGATGTTATCATTGTCATTACAGAAGGTAGTCTGTCATTGTGATTTATGTCACTCCAATGGATGGTAGCCTTATCATTATGGAAGGTAGTCTATTGTCGATATTTTGGTTACTACAATGGATGGTAGCCATGTCATTATGGAACATAGTCTATTGTAGATATTTTTGTTACTCCAATGCATGGTAGCCTTGTCATTATGGAAGGTAGTCTATTGTTGAGATTTTTGTTACTCCAATGGATGGTAGCATTATCATTATGGAAGGTAGTCTATTATCTATATTTTTGTTACTCCAATGGATGGTAGCCTTGTCATTATGGAAGGTAGTATGTTGTCGATATCTTTGTTACTCCAATGGATTGTAGCCTTGTCATTATGGAAGGTAGTCTGTTGTCGAGATTTTTGTTACTCCAATGGATGGTTTCATTGTCATTACGGATGGTAGTCTGTTATCGTGAATTTTGTTATTCCAATGGATGGTAGCCTTGTCATTATGAAACGTAGTCTGTTGTCGATGTTTTTGTTACTCCAATGGATGGTAGCCTTGTTATTATAGAAGGTAGTCCGTTGCCGAGATTTTTGTTATTCCAATGGATGATAGCCTTGTCATTATGGAAGGTAGTTTGTTGTCGAGATTTCTGTTACTCCAATGGATGGTAGCCTTGTCATTATGGAAGGTAGTATGTCGTTGGGATTTCTATCACTCTAATGGATGGTAGCCTTGTCAATATGGAAGGTAGTATGTTGTTCATATTTTTGTTACTCCAATGGATGGTAGCCTTGTAATTATGGAAGGTAGTCTATTGTCGAGATTTTTGTTACTTCAATGGATGGTAGCCTTGTCATTATGGAAGGTAGTTTGTTTCGAGATTTTTGTTACTCCAATGGATGGTAGCCTTGTCATTATGGAAGGTAGTCTGTTTTCGAGATTTTTGTTACTCCAATGGATGGTATCGTTGTCATTATCGATGGTACTCTATTGTCGAGATTTTTGTTATTCCAATGGATTTTAGCCTTGTCATTATGGAACGTAGTCTGTTGTCGATGTTTTTGTAACTCCAATGGATGGTATCATTGTCATTATGGAAGGTAGTTTGTTGTCGAGATTTTTGTTATTCCAATGGATGGTAGACTTGTCATTATAGAAGGTAGTCTGTTGTCGATATTTTTGTTACTCCAATGGATGGTAGCCTTGTCATTATGGAAGGTAGTACGTTGTCGACATTTTTGTTACTTTAATGGATGGTATCCTTGTCATTATGGAAGGTAGTTTGTTTTCGAGAATTTTGTTACTCCAATGGATGGTAGCTTTGTCACTATGGAAGGTACTCTGTTGTTCATATATTTGTTACTCCAATGGATGGTAGCCTTGTCATTATGGAAGGTAGTTTGTTGTCAAGATTTTTGTTATTCCAATGGATGGTAGCCTTTTCATTATGGAAGTTAGTCTGTTGTCGATATTTTTGTTACTCCAATGTATGGGAGCCTTGTCATTATGGAAGGTAGTTTGTTGTCGAGATTTTTGTTACTTAAATGGATGGTAGCCTTGTCATTATGGAAGGTAGTTTGTTGTCGAGATTTTTGTTACTCCAATGGATGCTAGCCTTGTAATTATGGAAGGTAGTTTGTCGTTGTGATTTATGTCAATCCAATGGATGGTAGCCTTGTCACTATAGAAGGTAGTTTGTTGTTCATATTTTTGATACTCCAATGGATGGTAGCCTTGTAATTATTGAAGGTAGTCTATTGTCGAGATTTTTGTTACTCCAATGGATGGTAGCCTTGTCATTATGGAAGGTTGTCTATTGTCGAGACTTTTGTTACTCTAATGGATGGTAGTCTTGTCATTATCGAAGGTAGTCTGTTTTCCAGATTTTTGTTACTCTAATGGATGCTAGCATTGTCATTATGGAAGGTAGTTTGTTGTCGATATTTTTGTTACTCCAATGGATGCTAGCCTTGTCTATATGGAAGGTAGTACATTATCGATATCTTTGTTACTCCAATAGATTGTAGCCTTGTCATTATGGAAGGTAGTCTGTTTTCGAAATTTTTGTTACTTCAATGGATGCTAGCCTTGTCATAACGAAAGGTAATCTGTCGTTGTGATTTATGTCACTCCAATGGATGGTAGCCTTGTCATTATGGAAGGTAGTCTATTGTCGATATTTTGGTTACTACAATGGATGGTAGCCTTGACATTATGGAACATAGTCTATTGTAGATATTTTTGTTACTCTAATGTATGGTAGCCTTGTCATTATGGAAGGTAGTCTTTTGTTGAGATTTTTGTTACTCCAATGGATGGTAGAATTATCATTATGGAAGGAAGTCTATTATCAATATTTTTGTTAGTCCAATGGATGGTAGCCTTGTCATTATGGAAGGTAGTATGTTGTCGATATCTTTGTTACTCCAATGGATTGTAGCCTGGTCATTATGGAAGGTAGTCTGTTGTCGAGATTTTTGTTACTCCAATGGATGGTTTCGTTGTCATTATAGATGGTAGTCTGTTGTCGAGAATTTTGTTATTCCAATGGATGAAAGCCTTGTATTTATGGAACATAGTCTGTTTTCTGTGTTTTCGTTACTCCAATGGATGGTAGCCTTGTTATTCTAGAAGGTAGTTTGTTGCCGAGATTTTTGTTATTCTAATGGATGGTAGCCTTGTCATTATGGAAGGTAGTTTGTCGTCGAGATTTTTGTTACTCCAATGGATGGTAGCCTTTTCATTATGGAAGGTAGTTTGTCGTTGTGATTTCAATCACTCTAATGGATGGTAGCCATGTCACTATGGAAGGTATTTTGTTGTTCATATTTTTGTTACTCCAATGGATGGTAGCCTTGTAATTATGGAAGGTAGTCTATTGTCGAGATTTTTGTTACATCAATGGATGGTAGCCTTGTCATTATGGAAAGTTGTCTATTGTAGAGATTTTTGTTACTCTAATAGATAGTAGCCTTGTCATTATGGAAGGTAGTTTGTTTTCGAGATTTTTGTTACTCCAATGGATGGTAGCCTTGTCATTATGGAATGTAGTCTGTTGTCGAGATTTTTGTTACTCCAATGGATGGTATCGTTGTCATTATGGATGGTAGTCTATTGTTGAGATTTTTGTTATTCCAATGGATTTTAGCCTTGTCATTATGGAACGTAGTCTGTTGTTGATGTTTTTGTAACTCCAATGGATGGTATCATTCTCATTATGGATGGTAGCCTTGTCATTATGGAACGTAGTCTGTTGTTGATGTCTGTTGTCGATATTTTTGTTATTCCAAGGGATGGTAGCCTTGTCATTACAAAAGGTAGTCTGTTAATCGATATTTTTGTTACTCCAATTGATGGTAGCCTTGTCATTATGGAAGTTAGTACGTTGTCGAGATTTTTGTTACTCCAATGGATGGTAGCCTTGTCATTATGGAAGGTAGTCTGTTGTTCATATTGTTGTTACTCCAATGGATGGTAGCCTTGTCATTATGGAAGGTAGTCTATTGTCGAGATTTTTGTTACTCCAATGGATGGTAGCCTTGTCAGTATGGAAGGTATCTGTTGTTCATATTTTTGTTACTCCAATGGATGGTAGCCTTGTCCTTATGGAAGGTAGTCCATTGTCGAGATTTTTTTAACTCCAATAGATGGTAGCCTTGTCGTTATTGAAGGTTGTCTATTGTCAAGATTATTGTTACTCTAATGGATGGTAGCCTTGTCATTATGGAAGGTATTTTTTTGTCGATATTTTGGTTATTACAATGGATGGTAGACTTGTCATTATGGAACTTAGTCTATTGTAGATATTATTGTTACTCGAATTCATGGTAGCCTTGTCATTATGGAAGGTAGTTTGTTGTCAAGATTTATGTTACCCCAATGGATCGTAGCCTTGTCATTATGGAAGGTAGTATGTTGTCGAGATTTTTTTTATTCTAATGGATGATGGCCTTTTCATTCTGGAAGGTAGTCTGTCATTGTGATTTTTGTCACTCCAATGGATGGTAGTCTTGTCACTATGGAAGGTAGTCTGTTGTCGATATTTTTGTTACTCCAATGGATGGTAGACTTGTCATTATGGAAGGTAGTACGTTGTCGACATTTTTGTTACTTTAATGGATGGTAGCCTTGTCATTATGGAAGGTAGTTTGTTTTCGAGATTTTTGTTACTCCAATGGATGGTAGCCTTGTCACTATGGAAGGTAGTTTGTTGTTCATATTTTTGTTACTCCAATGGATGGTAGCCTTGTCATTATGGAAGGTAGTCTATTGTCGAGATTTTTGTTGCTCCAATGGATGGTAGCCTTGTCACTATGGAAGGTACTCTGTTGTTCATATATTTGTCACTCCAATGGATGGTAGCCTTGTCATTATGGAAGGTTGTTTATTGTCGAGATTTTTGTTATTCCAATGGATGGTAGCCTTTTCATTATGGAAGTTAGTCTGTTGTCGATATTTTTGTTACTCCAATGTATGGGAGCCTTGTCATTATGGAAGGTAGTTTGTTGTCGATATTTTTGTTACTTAAATGGATGGTAGCCTTGTCATTATGGAAGGTAGATTGTTGTCGAGATTTTTGTTACTCCAATGGATGCTAGCGTTGTCATTATGGAAGGTAGTCTGTCGTTTTGATTTATGTCACTCCAATGGATGGTAGCCTTGTCACTATGGAAGGTAGTCTGTTGTTCATATTTTTGTTACTTTAATGGATGGTAGCCTTGTCATTATTGAAGGTAGTCTATTGTCGAGATTTTTGTTACTCCAATGGATGGTAGCCTTGTCATTATGGAAGGTTGTCTATTGTCGAGACTTTTGTTACTCTAATGGATGGTAGCCTTGTCATTATCGAAGGTAGTTTGTTTTCGAGATTTTTGTTACTCTAATGGATGCTAGCGTTGTCATTATGGAAGGTAGTTTGTTGTCGATATTTTTGTTACTCCAATGGATGCTAGCCTTGTCAATATGGAAGGTAGTACATTGTCGATATCTTTGTTATTCCATTAGATTGTAGACTTGTCATTATGGAAGGTAGTCTGTTTTCGAGATTTTTGTTACTTCAATGGATGCTAGCCTTGTCATTACGAAAGGTAGTCTGTCGTTGTGATTTATGTGACTCCAATGGATGGTAGCCTTGTCATTATGGAAGGTAGTCTATTGTCGATATTTTGGTTACTACAATGGATGGTAGCCTTGTCATTATGGAACATAGTCTATTGTAGATATTTTTGTTACTCCAATGCATGGTAGCCTTGTCATTATGGAAGGTAGTTTTTTGTTGAGATTTTTGTTACTCCAATGGATCGTAGCATTATCATTATGGATGGTAGTCTATTATCAATATTTTTGTTACTCCAATGGATGGTAGCCTTGTCATTATGGAAGGTAGTATGTTGTCGATATCTTTGTTACTCCAATGGATTGTAGCCTTGTCATTATGGAAGGTAGGCTGTTGTCGAGATTTTTGTTACTCCAATGGATGGTTTCGTTGTCATTACAGATGGTAGTCTGTTGCCGAGATTTTTGTTATTCTAATGGATGGTAGCCTTGTCATTATACAAGGTAGTCTGTTGTCGAGATTTTTGTTACTCCAATGGATGGTAGCCTTGTCATTATGGAAGGTAGTATGTCGTTGTGATTTCAATCACTCTAATGGATGGTAGCCTTGTCACTATGGAAGGTAGTTTGTTGTTCATATTTTTGTTACTCCAATGGATGGTAGCCTTGTAATTATGGAACGTAGTTTGTTTTCGAGATTTTTGTTACTCCAATGGATGGTAGCCTTGTCATTATGGAATCTAGTCTGTTGTCGAGATTTTTGTTACTCCAATGGATGGTATCATTGTCATTATGGATGGTAGTCTATTGTTGAGATTTTTGTTATTCCAATGGATTTTAGCCTTGTCATTATGGAACGTAGTCTGTTGTTGATGTTTTTGTAACTCCAATGGATGGTATCATTGTCATTATGGAAGGTAGTTTGTTGTATATATTTTTGTTATTTCAATGGATGGTAGCCTTGTCATTATAAAAGGTAGTCTGTTAATCGATATTTTTGTTACTCTAATGGATGGTAGCCTTGTCATTATGGAAGGTAGGACGTTGTCGAGATTTTTGTTACTTCAATGGATGGTAGCCTTGTCATTATGGAAGGTAGTTTGTTTTCGAGATTTTTGTTACTCCAATGGATGGTAGCCTTGTCACTATGGAAGGTAATCTGTTGTTCATATTTTTGTTACTCCAATGGATGGTAGCCTTGTCATTATGGAAGGTAGTCTGTTGTTCATATTGTTGTTACTCCAATGGATGGTAGCCTTGTCATTATGGAAGGTAGTCTATTGTCGATATTTTTGTTACTCCAATGGATGGTAGCATTGTCAGTATGGAAGGTATTTGTTGTTCATATTTTTGTTACTCCAATGGATGGTAGCCTTGTCCTTATGGAAGGTAGTCTATTGTCGAGATTTTTTAACTCCAATGGATGGTAGCTTTGTTATTATGGAAGGTATTCTGTTGTCGATATTTTGGTTACTACAATGGATGGTAGCCTTGTCATTATGGAACTTAGTCTATTGTAGATATTATTGTTACTCGAATTCATGGTATCCTTGTCATTATGGAATGTAGTTTGTTGTCAAAATTTATGTTACCCCAATGGATCGTAGCCTTGTCATTATGGAAGGTAGTATGTTGTCGAGATTTTTTTTACTCTAATGGATACTGGCCTTTTCATTCTGGAAGGTAGTCTGTCATTGTGATTTTTATCACTCCAATGGATGGTAGCCTTGTCACTATGGAAGGTAGTCTCTTGTTCATATTTTTGTTACTCCAATGGATGGTAGCCTTGTCATTATGGAAGGAAGTCTATTGTCAAGATTTTTGTTGCTCCAATGGATGGTAGCCTTGTCACTTTGGAAAGTGCTCTGTTGTTCATATATTTGTTACTCCAATGGATGGTGGCCTTGTCATTATGGAAGGTTGTCTATTGTCGAGATTTTTGTTACTTCAATGGATGGTAGCCTTGTCATTATGGAAGGTTGTCTATTGTCGAGATTTTTGTTATTCCAATGGATGGTAGCCTTGTCATTATGGAAGGTAGTTTGTTTTCGAGATTTTTGTTATTCCAATGGATGGTAGCCTTGTTATTACAGAAGGTAGTCTGTTGTCGATATTTATGTTCTCCAATGGATGGTAGCCTTGTCATTACGGAAAGTAGTCCGTTGTCGAGATTTTTGTTATTTAAATGGATGGTAGCCTTGACATTATGGAAGGTAGTTTGTTGTAGAGCTTTTTGTTACTCCAATGGATGCTAGCCTTGATATTAGGGAAGGTAGTCTATCGTTGTGATTTTTGTCACTCCAATGGATGGTAGCCTTGTCACTATGGAAGGTAGTCTGTTGTTCATATTGTTGTTACTCCAATGGATGGTAGCCTTGTCATTATGGAATGTAGTCTGTTGTCGAGATTATTGTTACTCCAATGGATTGTATCATTGTCATTATGGATGGTAGTCTATTGTCGAGATTTTTGTTATTCCAACGGATTTTAGCCTTGTCATTATGGAACGTAGTCTGTTGTCGATGTTTTTGTAACTCCAGTGGATGGTATCATTGTCATTATGGAAGGTAGTTTGTTGTCGAGATTTTTGTTATTCCAATGGATGGTAGCCTTGTTATTACAGAAGGTAGTCTGTTGTCGATATTTATGTTCTCCAATGGATGGTAGCCTTGTCATTACGGAAGGTAGTTCGTTATCGAGATTTTTGTTATTTAAATGGATGGTAGCCTTGACATTATGGAAGGTAGTTTGTTGTAGAGCTTTTTGTTACTCCAATGGATGCTAGCCTTGATATTAGGGAAGGTAGTCTATCGTTGTGATTTTTGTCACTCCAATGGATGGTAGCCTTGTCACTATGGAAGGTAGTCTGTTGTTCATATTGTTGTTACTCCAATGGATGGTAGCCTTGTCATTATGGAAGGTAGTCTATTGTCGAGATTTTTGTTACTCCAATGGATGGTAGCCTTGTCTTTATGGAAGGTATCTGTTGTTCATATTTTTGTTACTCCAATGGATGGTAGCCTTGTCTTTATGGAAGGTAATCTATTGTCGAGATTTTTTTAACTCCAATGGATGGTAGCCTTGTCGTTATTGAAGGTTGTCTATTGTCAAGATTTTTGTTACTCTAATGGATGGTAGCCTTGTCATTTTGGAAGGTATTCTGTTGTCGATATTTTGGTTACTACAATGGATGGTGGCCTTGTCATTATGGAATTTAGTCTATTGTAGATATTATTGTTACTCGAATTCATGGTAGCCTTGTCATTATGGAAGGTAATTTGTTGTCAAGATTTATGTTACCCCAATAGATCGTAGCCTTGTCATTATGGAAGTTAGTATGTTGTCGAGATTTTTTTTACTCTAATGGATGCTGGATTTGTCATTCTGGAAGGTAGTCTGTCATTGTGATTTTTGTCACTCCAATGGATGGTATCCTTGTCACTATGGAAGGTAGTCTGTTGTTCATATTTTTGTTACTCCAATGGATGGTAGCCTTGTCATTATGGAAGGTAGTCTATTGTCGATATTTTTGTTTCTCCAATGGATGGTAGCCTTGTCACTATGGAAGGTACTCTGTTGTTCATATATTTGTTAATCCAATGGATGGTAGCCTTGTCATTATGGAAGGTTGTTTGTTGTCCAGATTTTTGTTAATCCAATGGATGGTAGCCTTTTCATTATGGAAGTTATTCTGTTGTCGATATTTTTGTTACTCCAATGTATGGGAGCTTTGTCATTATGGAAGGTAGTCTGTTATCAAGATTTTTGTTACTTAACTGGATGGTAGCCTTGTCATTATGGAAGGTAGTTTGTTGTTGATATTTTTTTACTCCAATGGATGCTAGCCTTGTCATTATGGAAGGTAGTCTGTCGTTGTGATTTATGTCACTCCAATGGATGGTAGCCTGGTCACTATGGAAGGTAGTATGTTGTTCATATTTTTGTTACTCCAATGGATGGTAGCCTTGTCATTATGGAAGGTAGTCTATTGTCGAGATTTTTGTTACTCCAATGGATGGTAGCCTTGTCATTATGGAAGGTTGTCTATTGTTGTGATTTTTATAACTCTAATGGATGGTAGCCCTGTCATTATCGAAGGTAGTCTGTTTTCGAGATTTTTATTACTCTAATGGATGCTAGCCTTGTCATTATGGAAGGTAGTCTGTTGTCGAGATTTTTGTTACTTCAATGGATGCTAGCATTGTCATTACGGAAGGTAGTCTGTCGTTGTGATTTATGTCACCGCAATGGATGGTAGCCTTGTCATTATGGAAGGTAGTCTATTGTCGAGATTTTGGTTACTACAATAGATGGTACCCTTGTCATTATGGAACATAGTCTATTGTAGATATTTTTGTTACTCCAATGCATGGTAGCGTTGTAATTATGGAAGGTAGTTTGTTGTTGAGATTTTTGTTACTCCAATGGATGGTAGCATTATCATTATGGAAGGTAGTCTATTATCGATATTTTTGTTACTCCAATGGATGGTAGCCTTGTCATTATGGAAGGTAGTATGTTGTCGATATCTTTGTTACTCCAATGGATTGTAGCCTTATCATTATGGAAGGTAGTCTGTTGTCGAGATTTTTGTTACTCCAATGGATGGTGTCGTTGTCATTATGGAAGGTAGTCTGTCGTTGTGATTTCTATCACTCCAATGGATGGTAACCTTGTCACTATGGAAGGTAGTCTATTGTTCATATGTTTGTTATTCCAATGGATGGTAGCCTTGTCATTATGGAAGGTAGTCTATTGTCGAGATTTTTGTTACTCCAATGGATGCTAGCCTTGTCATTATGAAAGGTAGTCTGTCGTTGTGATTTCTGTCACTCCAATGGATGGTAGCCTTGTCATTATGGAAGGTAGTCTATTGTCGAGATTTTTGTTACTGCAATGGATGGTAGCCTTGTCATTATGGAATGTTGTCTCTTGTTGATATTTTTGTTACTCTAATGGATGGTAGTCTTGTCATTATCGAAGGTACTCTGTTTTCGAGATTTTTATTACTCTAATGGATGCTAGCCTTGTCATTATGGAAGGTAGTTTGTTTTCGATATTTTTGCTACTCTAGTGGATGCTAGCCTTGTCATTATGGAAGGTAGTACATTGTCGATATCTTTGTTACTCCATTGGATTGTACCCTTGTCATTATGGAAGGTAGTCTGTTGTCGAGATTTTTGTTAGTTCAATGGATGCTAGCCTTGTCATTACGGAAGGTAGTCCTTCGTTGTGATTTATGTCACTACAATGGATGGTAGCCTTGTCATTATGGAAGGTAGTCTATTGTCGATATTTTGGTTACTACAATAGATGGTAGCCTTGTCAATATGGAACATAGTCTATTGTAGATATTTTTGTTACTCTAATGCATGGTAGCGTTCTAATTATGGAAGGTAGTCTGTTGTTGAGATTTTTGTTACTTCAATGGAGGGTAGCATTATCATTATGGAAGGTAGTCTATTATCGATATTTTTGTTACTCCAATGGATGGTAGCCTTGTCATTATGGAAGGTAGTATGTTGTTGATATCTTTGTTACTCCAATGGATTGTAGCCTTATCATTATGGAAGGTAGTCTGTTGTCGAGATTTTTGTTATTCCAATCGATGGTTTCGTTGTCATTATGGAAGGTAGTCTGTTGTCAAGATTTTTGTTACTCCAATGGACGCTAGCCTTGTCATTATGAAAGGTAGTCTATCGTTGTGATTTCTTTCACTCCAATGGATGGTAGCCTTGTCATTATGGAAGGTAGTCTATTGTCGAGATTTTTGTTACTCCAATGGATGGTAGCTTTGTCATTATGGAAGGTTGTTTCTTGTTGAGATTTTTGTTACTCTAATGCATGGTAGCCTTGTCATTATCGAAGGTAGTCTGTTTTCGAGATTTTTGTTACTCTAATGGATGCTAGCCTTGTCATTATGGAAGGTAGTTTGTTGTCGATATTTTTGTTACTCCAGTGGATGCTAACCTTGTCATTATGGAAGGTAGTACATTGTCGATATCTTTGTTACTCCAATGGATTGTACCCTTGTCATTATGGAAGGTAGTCTGTTGTCGAGATTTTTGTTACTTCAATGGATGCTAGCCTTGTCATTACGGAAGGTAGTCTGTCGTTGTGATTTATGTCACTGCAATGGATGGTAGCCTTGTCATTATGGAAGGTAGTCTATTGTCGAGATTTTGGCTACTACAATTGATGGTAGCCTTGCCATTATAGAACATAGTCTATTGTAGATATTTTTGTTACTCCAATGCATGGTAGCCTTGTAATTATGGAAGGTAGTCTATTGTTTAGATTTTTGTTACTCCAATGTATGGTAGCCGTTGTATCCCAAAATTTTCCCTCCCATATTCCTCAAGATTTGTCAAGAATGATCCTCAAATTCCTCAAGATTACTCAAGGATTGTACAGTCAAACCACTTCCTAAGCCAGGTGAAATTAGGGTTTTGGTTCTTTCAAGGAATTTGGGGTTTTCAATGGTTCAATCAAGTCTCATATGCCTATATACATTCTCAAGCACCTATATGCCAAGTTTCAAGACTCATAGTGCCAGTTTGCACAGTCAAAAGCTCCATTTGATCCACAGTCTACTGCAAGGGCAAAATGGTCATTTTGCAGTCAAAAGTCCGAATTTTTGGTCAAAATCTTATTTTGAGTTCACAATCATCATTTGATCAAGTCTTGATCATGATTCCTCAAGAATAGCTCAAAAATCATCAAGGCGCAAAAGTTACTATTTTTGGACAGTAGAAAAGTCAACTGTATCTTGACCAGGGCATAACTTTTTCATGGTTTGTCAGAAAAATTCCATCCAATGTTCATTTTGAAAGGGATGCAATTTCCTACAATCCATATTCACACTCCAAGTTCAAGAAATGCTCTCACAAGAAGTTACCAATTTCTACATTATAGGTCAATTTCAAAAGTCAACAAAAGTACACTTTGAGTCAAAGGCCATAACTTGAGATTGGTAAATCCAAATAACATGGAACCAAAGGAATTGGTTATAGGACTTCAATAGATTTCCAAAATGTCCAAGAACATGGTCATATGATCAAAATTGAGCAAGTTGTGCATTGGAGAAGTTGGGAAATTTTCATGAATTTGCAAAAGTCAACTTTGCTGAAAACACCTTCCTTTTGCTAATGGGCCACAAATCTCTTCTTGAAACTTTGCCCATGACCTATGCACGACCCACCAAGCTTAATGGGATTTATTTTCTTATTTTTATTGATTAATTGGATTTTTAATTAATATTAATCCATTTAATTAATTTAAATCATAGGAAAATAAAAGATTTGGTTTTTAAATCAATTTGTGAAGCAAACATGATCAGAACATGCTGGCAAATTCGTGCACAAGTCAAAGATACAAAAAAATCCAAATTTGGCAACATTGTTCAATCATGAAAAATCAAGAATATTTGATTTTCAATCAAAGATTTAAACATCAATGCCCATGGATTGGATCCAAAACTTTGACCTAATTTGATTCTCCTATATGTATGCAAGCTAACCATACCCTAGCACACGATTAAAAAGCTGCAGAAACAACCCTGTCAAATTCAAGAATTTCCAAGAAAATTAAAAACCTGTTCTTGCATTCTAGGTCGATTCAAGGCATTTTGTTCATTCAAATACATTGCAGGAGGTTCCAGGAACATTTTGCAATCAAATTCGAGCATCAAAGCTCAAGGAATCACGATACATAGTCCCACGGTTTGCCCTTATATTTCATAATTGTATCTCTTGATTCATGCACATTTAACATGTTTTTGTGATTGTTTTGCATTTCTAGAGACCCTATGAAGCTAATGGCATAATTAAATTGAATTGTAATGCCCTGAGTCGTGAGATGCCATGATCAAATTTCTAGGGTTCTTGAGCTTTTAAATGGGGCTTTTCAATCCAGGAAAAATTGGGACTAGTGAGATACATGACTGAAATCGTGAGACCAAGACGAACACAACCCATACCTCGCGAAATATTTATATTCACTGTGCTTCTAATCGCTATTTTTCCTTGCAGGAAGTAGTGGGGGTTAAAAACCCCTGCTATCTGATTCTAACTATGCAGGACAAACGAAGATGATGATGATGTGTTGATACCTCATTGGCTTATTTGAAAAGCGCGCGTTATTTTTTTATTTTACAGCATATTGATTAGTTTCCCCATATAATAATTGCTCCTTATGTTAATAACAATTGAAGCAGTTTGGCTGGATGGTAAAGGCGTTGGCATGTGAACATTGGGACCTGGGTTCGAATCCCAGGTCCCCCAAACGTTTATTTGTTTTTTTTCTGCAGGCGCTCTTGTGTAAGCTTGTAAAGGGATGTCCACCATGTGCTTCAGATCTCAGCACGCCAAGTGGCCTCAAACCTGATCCAAGGGTCTAGATGGAAGGACTATCATGGTCCTTAGTCAACATGCGTGTGGACAAATCAGAAAGTCAAACAGGCTGGAGAGTTAGTGGGCCTGGAAGTTGCAAAACACACCTCCTCTTGGGCCCATCACCCCCTGGGTTTATTCCTTTTTTTTATTCTTTTATATTTTTTCATTTAATTGTTTTATTATTAATTATTATTATTATTACTACCTAACAAATTAATATTTTCATAATAAAATCAGAAAACTAAAATATAGTATTTTTTATTATTATTTATTAAAATTAATTTCACCCTTTCATTATTTTTGTAAATAAATAAATAATTAATTAGTTTAGTTTTAATTAGGTCAATTTTAATATTTTTGCAATAATTTAAAATTAATATAGAACTAGGGTTTAATAGCTTTTGACCATCTTTATTTTTATTTCCTTAAAACATAAAAAACTCAAAAAAAAATATCTTTCTTTTATTTTATTAATTAATTAGTCTAGGTTTAATTTAATTAAATGCAAAATAATAAAAAACTTCTTTCTTTCTCAAAAAAGGGTCAAAACCCTAAAAAACTCTCTGATTCAATTTTTCGCGCGCGTGATTATTTTTTTATTCATATTTTGATGTATATAATTGTGTTTGCTCCGAGGATGTAATAGCTTTAATTAGGACTATTTATCGCTTTTATTTAATTTCCCGCAATTTACTTTTTCAAGGGTTTGTTTTTGGCGATGTAAATACCCGACGCCTTGTAATAGCTTAGATTTATTTTCCGCAAATGCTAGATGTATGCTAACTAGGCTATGCATGACAAGATCTCTCTTAAATTAAAATCAATCGTAGCTCACCGTAACATGTACAAAGATAACATAACTGAAACCTGACACACTCGCACATGCCACTCCTAGGGTACGCCTCACTTGGTTGCTTCGACGTGGTCATTGAGTATAGGGTGTTTTAGAGGTCGCCCTCCTATCTAAGGATCAAGTTGCCTTGAAACGGTTGCCTCGATAAAAAACGATCTAAGACATTAGGGTTACCGCTAAGGCGTCCTACTATTGCTTTAGTGACCACATGTCCCTAAAATCGAATTGACCCGAAAACTCCAACGATGGTGCTACCTACTTCTCAATAGAGGGATAGCATTGTCTAAAGGACATTTACACGTCTTAATTTCTTTTGAGTAGGTAGAGGTTCTCAGGTACTTGCTCTTTCAAAACAAAAATACTTTTCGCACTTACACTTTTTCAAACAAAGTCTTCGAACAAACACTTCATACACTCTTGAGGACAGATACAAGAGTTAAATCGAAGTTTTCAAACAAAACTTTTTCAAACCCACAAACACAAGAAAAGCAAAACATCTTTGAAAACATAGTGAGCAAGTACCTAAGAGCCTGTGGATAACCACGGATAGAAAGGGTGCTAACACCTTCCCTTTCTATAATCTACCTCCCTAACCCGAGAAACATCTCGAAAAGGAATTTTGCTGTGCTTTTGTCCTTTCCTTGTTGGTGAAAATAATAGACGGTGGCGACTCTTTCTTACCGCGACATTTTGCTAAACGCAAACGCGAACCAACATTTCAAAATAGTCAGTTCTATTTCCACCGATCACAGAACTGGCGACTCTGCTGGGGATCTTATAAGTGAGGTGTACCTTAGGATTAGATCACTTATGTTTTCAATTGTATTGCTTTGTATGCTTTAATCTTTGTGGGCTTGTATCGGAGTTTGATAGCTCCTAACTCGGATCTGGGGATACCCTTTAGGTAAGTAGCAATAAACTGTGAGGGACCTGTCCGGCGTAGACCGACACGGGTGAAGCAGTAGCTACGTTGGTGTGACACCTTGGTCTGTACCGATATCCCTTGTGTTGGAACGAGGAAAATATGGGTCTTCTAATGAGTCATTAAGCACCAGCTGACCTTAGAACCTTAAATTGACCAACTTGGCCATAGAACAGTAGCAGTATGCTACACTCATTCAGACTAAACTCTCGCGATGGTTCCGGCTGCAAGAAAAGGTTGCCAAACTGGAATTATGACCGATTGAGGGTAGTCAGTGATATTGAGATCCTCTAGAACCCGGTTACTATTTCTAGGACAGGTCTTAACCAACTGAAACTGAAAGAGGGTAGTACCTAAACTTCATGCCAGCCTGAAATCTAAGGGCTCTTTTGTGTGACTTGTGTTCCTTTGCCATGTTTGCCTTTTGTGAGTACTCGTGGTGTGCCTTTATCATAACATCATAACATCATAACATTGCATACATCTTGCATAAGGACTAACCCATTTCAAGGATCTCAAGGGTTTGTGATGCAGGTCATGATGAACCAAATGTCTAGCAAGGGGCAAAGGGGATTTATTTTCCTCTAGCCAAAGTTGTCTGGAGATCAAAACATGATAACTTGAGTCAGGGGTTATGACCCACTCGATATGGTGAGCCTGACTCTTGAAGAAGGACTCTCAGCAACATGAAGTTCCTTCAATCAAGCCGCAAAATTCAAATTCTAACAAGTTTCTTTGTTTACCCCACGAGATCCTTGAAAACATTGCATGCATATATCATTCATCATATGCATAACAGGTACCCCTTTTACAGGTCACTTATCTTCTTCGCTGTTTATTTCAGCAATCATCATGTCTACTGAACCTTCCACTGAACAAGGTATCAAGGCCCTCCAGGCCCAGAATGCCCAGTTCCAAGAGTTCGTTATGAGCCTAGCCCAGGGTCAACAGGATTTGAAAACTCTGATTCTGAAAGAGAGGAAGAAGAAGAAGAAGAGGACAATCATGTTCAACACTGGACGCAGATTTGGGAATGGGCTACAAAATGAGGTTGATATGACTACCTCATCTGTAGGGAAAGACAACCCACAAGAGAGAAGGGTTCCTAGTCTCTTGGTCTCCGACAACGAGACAGATTATGATGAAGAGCAGTACCCTCCTGCTGAGGATAGGTACAAATAGTTGGAGGACCGCTTGAGCGCCATGGAGATACAAAATGTTCCCGGGTTGGACTTTGGAGACCTAGGCTTATCCTCTGGGGTGGTGATTCCCCATAAGTTTAAGGCACCTGCTTTTTCCAAATATGACGGAGCTTCCTGCCCAAAACTGCACCTCCGGTCATATGTAAGGAAGATCCAGCCTTACACCGCTGACAAGAATTTGTGGATCCATTTCTTTCAGGACAGTCTTTCAGGGACTCAACTCGAGTGGTTCTATCAGCTAGATGGAGCCAGTATCCGTAACTGGGAGGATTTGGCTACTGTGTTCTATAAGAAGTATCAGTATAATTCTGACCTTACACCTACGCGTACCCAACTCCAGGGTATGTTAATAGGGACGGGTGAAGGATTTAAAGAGTATGCTCAAAAGTGGAGAGACCTTGCTGGAAGGGTGCAGCCACCTTTAACTGATCGTGAACTTGTGGATATGTTCTTGGGGACCCTGTCTGGTCCATTCTTTAACCATTTGATTGGAAATTCTTCAGCCGGGTTTACAGACCTTATCTTGATTGGTGAGAGAATTGAAGCTGGTATCAAGGCTGGGAAGATACAGAAAGGTGCCTCCTCGAGCACTGAAAAGAAGTTGTTCAAGAAAGAATCCAGTGTTGTCTATGGTTCAAGGAGACCAAATAGATCTGAACACCGCCAAGCTGTCAACGCGGTGGTCATTTCAAAACATGCCATTGCTCCTCAGCATCACAACCAACAAAGGGGTGAGAGACCTAGAAGGCAATTCACTCGACTTAGCATGACGTTGTCCCAGATATTGCCGCAGTTACTGACAACCAATTTGGTAACTCTAAGGGAAGCTCCTAAGAATCCCAACACTACATCCCCAAAGTACAATCCTAACACCCGCTGCGCTTATCACTCTGACAGCCCGGGGCATAATACATATGATTGTTGGACCTTGAAGAATAAGGTTCAAGACCTGATCGATGCAAAGGAGGTTGTGTTCGAGGCGCCCGAGAGGCCTAATGTTGTGACTGCCCCCATGCCCAAGAATGGAGTAAATGCTATTAGGGATAATGACGAGGAGGAGTTTGATATCGACAGGTGGATCTACCCCACGACCAACGGTGGATTAAGCAACTGGACAACGAAGGATTCTATGCCCGTTTCAGTTATCACCCAGTAATGAACTCTTTTGTTTTGAATTTGTAACAGACAATATTGTGAAACTTTATGGCCCGGTGTCTTACCCGAGGCACCGTGGCTTCATTTGTGAGGGCTTTTGTGTGTCATTTTCATATATAATTAATTAAAGCATTGGAAGTTTTTTGCATTTCAAATCTTGCGCTCCTTGTCTTTCTTTATATTGCAAAACAGCTATTTTACACACACTCACATATAGAGGTTCCAATCCACTATGGATCTCACTGGTAATGACTCTGCTACTGCCAGTTATGACTTCAAAAATTCGATCAAATTAGCCGAAGACGAAGGTGAAGATGATTGTGAAGTGCCTGGTGAGCTTGCAAGAATGCTACTCCAGGAAGAGAGGGCCATTCAACCACATGAGGAGCCAGTGGAAACAGTGAATCTGGGTACTGAGTCAGACAGGAAGGAAGTCAAGATCGGTGCAAATCTGGAGCTCAGTGTGAAACAACAGTTGATTCAAATGCTGCATGACTACGTGGAAATCTTTGCCTGGTCGTACGAAGATATGCCGGGGTTGGATACCGACATTGTGGTTCATCACCTGCCTACCAAGGAAGAATGCCCTCCGGTAAAACAAAAGGTTCGTCGTATGCGTCCAGAGATGTCCGAGAAAATCAAGGCTGAGGTTATGAAACAATTTGACGCCGGTTTTCTAGCAGTAACTTCTTACCCTCAGTGGGTTGCCAATGTGGTTCTGGTGCCGAAGAAAGATGGTAAGGTCCGAATGTGTGTTGACTACAGGGATTTGAACAGGGAGAGCCCCAAGGATGACCTCCCTTTACCTCACATCGACGTTCTGGTTGACAACACTGCTCAGCATATGGTATTCTCCTTTATGGAAAGTTTCTCCGGTTATAATCAAATCAAGATGGCTCCTGAAGACATGTCGAAGACCACTTTTGTTACTCAGTGGTGTACCTTTTGCTACAAAGTCATGCCTTTTGGGTTGAAAAATGTTGGGGCAATGTATCAGCGTGCCATGGTTGCTCTGTTTCATGATATGATCCGTCATGAGATCGAAGTATACGTCGACGATATGATTGCAAGGTTCCAAACTAAGGAGGAACACCTTGACCATCTACAGAAGCTGTTTGACCGGTTGAAGTTATACAAGCTGAGATTAAACCCGAACAAGTGCACCTTCGGGGTGAGATCTGGAAAACTACTTGGTTTCATCATAAGCGACAAAGGTATTCAAGTGGACCCTGCCAAAGTGAAATCCATACAAGAGATTCCAACTCCCAAGACAGAGAAAGAGGTCAGAGGCTTTCTAGGACGGTTGAACTACATTGCCCGATTCATCTCACATCTAACTGCTACTTGTGAGCCAATCTTCAAGCTACTGAAGAAAGATCAAGTAGTACGTTGGAATGATGAATGTCAGGCCGCTTTCGAAAGAATCAAAGAGTATCTCCAAGAGCCACCCATTCTTATGCCACCGGTTGAAGGGAGACCTCTAATCTTATACTTGATAGTACTGGAAAACTCAATGGGATGTGTGCTGGGTAAGCATGACGAGTCTGGCCGAAAAGAGTATGCTATTTATTACCTTAGTAAAAAGTTTACCGACTGTGAGACCCGATACTCACTGCTCGAGAAAACTTGCTACGCTTTGGTATGGGCTGCTCGCCGGCTAAGACAATATATGTTGACTCACACTACTCTATTGATTTCAAAAATGGATCCAATCAAGTATATCTTCAAAAAGCCTGCCTTGTCCGGAAGAATAGCAAGATGGCAGATGATCTTGACTGAATATGACATCCAGTATACGACTCAAAAGGCGATCAAGGGAAGTGTGTTGGCAGACCATTTGGCACATCAGGCAGTGGACGATTACCAGTCTATGAACTTTGAATTTCCAGACGAGAATATCATGGTAGTAACTGATTGTGAGATACCTTGACCGGATGAAGGACCTGAGGAAGGATCCCGATGGTCTATTCACTTCGACGGAGCCTCAAACGCTTTGGGTAATGGCATTGGCATTGTGATCATATCTCCTAAGGGCTCTCATACTCCACTTACCGCCCGACTATGTTTCAACTGCACCAACAACATGGGGGAGTATGAAGCATGCATCATGGGTCTTCAAGCTGCAATTGACCTAAGGATCAAGTTTCTGAGTGTCTTCGGAGATTCTGCTCTCGTGATCAGTCAGATCAAAGGCGAGTGGGATACGAAACACCCAAATATTATTCCTTACAAGGAGTATGTGTTGACGTTGCTTCCCCATTTCGAGGAGATAACCTTTGAACATTTCCCAAGAGGGGAGAATCAGTTGGTGGACGCGTTAGCTACAATGTCTTCTATGTTCAAAGTCAAGTGGGACAACGAGGCTCCCCGGATCATTATTTGGAAATTGGATGAACCTGCACATTGCTGTGATCTTGAGACCGAAGAGGTAACAAAAAAGCCTTGGTATCATGAAGTAAAGTGGTACCTCGAAGCCCAAGAATACCCCAAGGGTGCATCCGTTAATGACAAGAAGTTTCTGAGAAGATTCGTGGCAAAGTTCTTCCTCAGCAATGACATTCTTTACAAACGAAACCATGATTCAACCTTACTGCGTTGTGTGGATAAGACTGAAGCAGAAAGGATCATGGCAGAGCTGCAGGAAGGTACCTTTGGAACGCATTCCAGTGGACATACCATGGCATAGAAAATCCTTCGGGCAGGATATTACTGGTCCACAATGGAGGCCGACTGTTATCAGCACTCTCGGACATGTCACAAGTGCCAGGTCTATGCTGATAAGGTGCACATTCCTCTGGTTCATTTGAACGTCATGACAACACCTTGGCCTTTTGCAATGTGGGGCATTGATATGATTGGCGAGATCAGACCTACGGCATCCAACGGGCACCGCTTCATCCTAGTAGTGATTGATTACTTTACGAAGTGGGTTGAAGCAGCTTCTTTGCCACCGTAACCAAGAACGTCGTGGCGCGGTTCATTCGACACAACCTGATCTGTCGATACGGTGTACCAGAGAGGATCATTATGGATAATGGTACCAATCTTAACAACAAGATGATCACTGAGCTCTGCGAGCAATTCAAGATACAGCACCACAACACTTCTCCTTACCGGCCGAAGATGAATGGGGTTGTAGAAGCACCTAATAAGAACATTAAGAAGATCGTGCAGAAGAAGACAGTGACCTACAAAGATTGGCACGAGATGTTACCATTTTCTCTTCATGGGTACCGTACCTCAGCACGGACGTCAACAGGGGCAACACCCTATTCCTTGGTATATGGCATGGAGGCAGTCCTGCCCGTTGAAGTTCAGATACCCTCTCTCCAGATCACGAAGGATGCAGGTTTGAGCGAAGACGACTGGATCCAGACCCGGCTTGATCAACTAAACCTTATCGACAAAAAGAGACTCACTGCTATTTGTCATGGTCAGACGTACCAAAAACGGATGATCAAGGCATTTAACAAGAAAGTCAGGAGACAAGCATATCAAGTCGGAGACCTGGTAATCAAGCGCATCATTCTACCTCAAGGTGATCCCAGGGGAAAATGGACCCCTACGTACGAAGGGCCATTTGTGGTTAAGAGCATCTTCTCAGGAGGAGCGATGATGCTAACCACCATGGACAGTGACGACCTTCCTCACCCCGTCAATGCCGACATAGTAAAAAGATACTACGCATGATCAAAGACCCGCTAGGTCGACTGGCCTAGGCAAAAATAAGGGCTTCCCGGCGAACCAAAAGGGTTCGGGCAAAAATAAGGGATGAAAATATAAAAAAATCTGTACACCCAGCAAGTCGAAAACCTGAAAAGGCGGCTTGGGCAAAAATGGGTATCCCGGTGGACTGAAAACCCGAAAGGGCGGTCCAAGCAAAAATTAGGGATAAGCGTAACACTATGTCTCATTGGATCACCCCGCATCCAGACTTCGGTATCGACTATCAGGCTCAGACGGCACCAATCAATCAGATTCATCTCTAACTAAGCAGCAAAGTGATGAGATGCTTGAAGACATAAAGGCGATAGCAGAGTGGGAACCCAGTGGGATTATTCACATAGTTGTTTTGTTTTCTTTTTACAAACTGTATAAATCCTATCTGTTCGACGGTGTTCTCTTACTAGGACGTCATCCTCTTGTACAAAAATGCATATTTACAGGCAAACTTCAAAATCAATACAAGTTCATTTTTCAGACAAATTGCAAATTGTTTTTCCTTTATCTATTTTGTTTTGCAAAGAACGTCCAATGTTCATTTTTGATATATGCATTTGACATTAATTGCTACTCATAAATATTTGCATGCGAAACAAAGGACTAATTACGGGTGACATCGGAAGTAGGGGCAATAAGAATTGTCTAAGCGATCTAGTTGCTCTGTCCACCAAGGTACCAAGGTAGGTTCGACCGAAGAATATGACCAAGATACCTTCACTCCCCAAGAGTAAGACAAGATTCAGCAATACTTTCCCCAAGCAGAGTTAGTCTACTATCAGTCTTGAAAAAGTTGGGTATCCCTAGTAGATCTTAATATTCCCCAGCGGAGTATAAAGATATTCCTCGACAAGCATCCCCGGCAATCTTAATATTCCTCGACAGAATATAAGAATGTTCCCCGGCGGAATACAAGATACCCCCAGTGGAGCCATTTCCCAGCACAGTCTAAAAAAGCTTCCCCACCAGAGTTGAATCATCTTCCCCAGTAGATTCTGGAAGCTTGTCCCCTGTAGAGTACAAATGCATCTCTTCATCCATATTCAGAAGGTTATCCCCACCAGAGTCTAACTGGATTATCCTCAGCAAGTTGCAACGGAAAGATCATCCCCAGCGAAGTTCTTTCTATCCCCAGCGGAGTTCATCATCAAAATCCCCATTAGAGCTTATCAACAGAATCCCCAGCGGAGTTATCGTTAAAATCTCAGCGAAGCATCTCTCCCCACAGAGTAATTCCCCGCAGAGTAATCTCTTCATAAAGTTTACTCCCTAACGGAGTTATCCTCTCTTGCAAGTTTATCATCTTCGTTCATCATCCCCATCGGAAACAAAGAATTTAACATCATTCTCCAACAACTATCCGGGATTTATTTTCCCCAGCTAAAACATCACATTTTCATACATCATGATACATGCATATACGCATCACATCGTACGATCTCATTTATGTTGAGAACATCATTGCTCGATCCATATCATGCATTGCATATGACTGACCTTTACCTTTCAGGAAAGATGCAGTTAAAATTCTCAGCTATGTCAAAGGAGACAAAACCAGATAAATTGATTCCTAAAGATTTTTCTGATGCTAATACAATCAAAGGAGACAAATCCAGTCAAAGGAGACAAATCCAGTCAAAAGAGACAAATTCAGTCTATGGAGACAAAACCAGTTAAATCTATTCCTAAAGATTTTTCTGATCTGAGTACAGTCAAAGGAGACAGAATCAGTTAAATCGATTCCTAAAGATTTTTCTGATACCAACCCGTCAATGAAGACAACCCGTCAATGAAGACAACCTGTCAATGAAGACAAAACTACCAACCATCATCTCTCCAAATGGCATCTATAAGCCCATCCTCCTATCCATCATCTCTCCAAATGGCATCTGTAAGCCCATTCCCGACATCACATTGATGATACTACACCATGCGAGTGCAAATTTCTGGGCAATTTAGTGTTCAATCATCTTCCACCTTCGGATCACGAAAGGCACGCAAGCCAATCTACATCCTCAGGAATAAGAAGACTGAACAGGGGCAGCTGTTGTACCCCAAAATTTTCCCTCCCATATTCCTCAAGATTTTTCAAGAATGATCCTCAAATTCCTCAGGATTACTCAAGGATTGTACAGTCAAACCACTTCCTAAGCCAGCTGAAATTAGGGTTTTGGTTCTTTCAAGGAATTTCGGGTTTTCAATCGTTCAATCAAGTCTCATATGCCTATATACATTCTCAAGCACCTACATGCCAAGTTTCAAGACTCACAGTGCCAGTTTGCACAGTCAAAAGCTCCATTTGATCCACAGTCTACTGCAAGGGCAAAATGGTCATTTTGCAGTCAAAAGTCAGAATTTTTGGTCAACATCTTATTTTGAGTTCACAATCATCATTTGATCAAGTCTTGATCATGATTCCACAAGAATAGCTCAAAAATCATCAAGGCGCAAAAGTTACTATTTTTGGACAGTAGAAAAGTCAACTGTATCTTGACCAGGGCATAACTTTTTCATGGTTTGTCAGAAAAATTCCATCCAATGCTCATTTTGAAGGGGATGCAATTTCCTACAATCCAATTTCACACTCCAAGTTCAAGAAATGCTCTCACAAGAAGTTACCAATTTCTACATTATAGGTCAATTTCAAAAGTCAACAAAAGTACACTTGGAGTCAAAAGCCATAACTTGAGATTGGTAAATCCAAATAACATGGGACCAAAGGCATTGTTTAGAGGACTTCAAGAGCTTTCCAAAATGTCCCAGAACATGGTCATATGATCAAAATTGAGCAAGTTGTGCATTGGAGAAGTTGGGAAATTTTCATGAATTTGCAAAAGTCAACTTTGCTCAAAACACCTTCCTTTTGCTAATGGGCCTCAAATCTCTTCTTGAAACTTTTCCCATGACCTATGCACGACCCACCAAGCTTAATGGGATTTATTTTCTTATTTTTATTGATTAATTGGATTTTTAATTAATATTAATCCATTTAATTAATTTAAATCATAGGAAAATAAAAGATTTGGTTTTTAAATCAATTTATGAAGCAAACATGATCAGAACATGCTGGCAAATTCGTGTACAAGTGAAAGATACAAAAAAATCCAAATTTGGCAACATTGTTCAATCATGAAAAATCAAGAATATTTGATTTTCAATCAAAGATTTAAACATCAATGCCCATGGATTGGATCCAAAACTTTGACCTAATTTGATTCTCCTATATGTATGCAAGCTAACCATACCCTAGCACACGATTAAAAAGCTGCAGAAACAAACCTGTCAAATTCAAGAATTTCCAAGAAAATTAAAAACCTGTTCTTGCATTCTAGGTCGATTCAAGGCATTTTGTTCATTCAAATACATTGCAGGAGGTTCCAGGAACGTTTTGCAATCAAATTCGAGCATCAAAGCTCAAGGAATCACGATACACAGTCCCACGGTTTGCCCTTATATTTCATAATTGTATCTCTTGATCCATGCGCATTTAACATGTTTTTGTGATTGTTTTCCATTGCTAGAGACCCTACAAAGCTAATGGCATAATTGAATTGAACTGTAATGCCCTGAGTCGTGAGATGCCATGATCAAATTTATAGGGTTCTTGAGCTTTTAAATGGGGCTTTTCAATCTAGGAAAAATTGGGACTAGTGAGATACATGACTGAAATCGTGAGACCAAGACGAACACAACCCATACCTCGCGAAATATTTATATTCACTGTGCTTCTAATCGCTATTTTTCCTTGCAGGAAGTAGTGGGGGTTAAAAACCCCTGCTATCTGATTCTAACTATGCAGGACAAACGAAGATGATGATGATGTGTTGATACCTCATTGGCTTATTTGAAAAGCGCGCGTTATTTTTTTATTTTACAGCATATTGATTAGTTTCCCCATATAATAATTGCTCCTTATGTTAATAACAATTGAAGCAGTTTGGCTGGATGGTAAAGGCGTTGGCATATGAACATTGGGACCTGGGTTCGAATCCCAGGTCCCCCAAACGTTTATTTGTTTTTTTTCTGCAGGCGCTCTTGTGTAAGCTTGTAAAGGGATGTCCACCATGTGCTTCAGATCTCAGCACGCCAAGTGGCCTCAAACCTGATCCAAGGGTCTAGATGGAAGGACTATCATGGTCCTTAGTCAACATGCGTGTGGACAAATCAGAAAGTCAAACAGGCTGGAGAGTTAGTGGGCCTGGAAGTTGCAAAACACACCTCCTCTTGGGCCCATCACCCCCTGGGTTTATTCCTTTTTTTTCTTCTTTTATATTTTTTCATTTAATTGTTTTATTATTAATTATTATTATTATTACTACCTAACAAATTAATATTTTCATAATAAAATCAGAAAACTAAAATATAGTATTTTTTATTATTATTTATTAAAATTAATTTCACCCTTTCATTATTTTTGTAAATAAATAAATAATTAATTAGTTTAGTTTTAATTAGGTCAATTTTAATATATTTGCAATAATTTAAAATTAATATAGAACTAGGGTTTAATAGCTTTTGACCATCTTTATTTTTATTTCCTTAAAACATAAAAAACTCAAAAAAAATATCTTTCTTTTATTTTATTAATTAATTAGTCTAGGTTTAATTTAATTAAATGCAAAATGATAAAAAACTTCCTTCTTTCTCAAAAAAGGGTCAAAACCCTAAAAAACTCCCTGATTCAATTTTTCGCGCGTGTGATTATTTTTTGATTCATAGTTTGATCTATATAATTGTGTTTGCTCCGAGGATGTAATAGCTTTAATTAGGACTATTTATCACTTTTATTTAATTTCCCGTAATTTACTTTTTCAAGGGTTTGTTTTTGGCGATGTAAATACCCGACGCCTTGTAATAGCTTAGATTTATTTTCCGCAACTATTAACTGCTAGATGTATGCTAACTAGGCTATGCATGACAAGATCTCTCTTAAATTAAAATCAATCGTAGCTCACCGTAACATGTACAAAGATAACATAACTGAAACCTGACACACTCGCACATGCCACTCCTAGGGTACACCTCACTTGGTTGCCTCGACGTGGTCATTGAGTATAGGGTGTTTTAGAGGTCGCCCTCCTGTCTAAGGATCAATGTTTCCTCGAAACAGTTGCCTCGATAAAAAATGATCTAAGACATTAGGGTTACCGCTAAGGCGTCCTACTATTGCTTTAGTGACCACATGTCCCTAAAATCGAATTGACCCGAAAACTCCAACGACGGTGCTACCTACTTCTTAATAGTGGGATAGCACTGTCTAAAGGACATTTACACAACTTAATGTCTTTTGAGTAGGTAGAGGTTCTCAGGTACTTGCTCTTTCAAAACAAAAATACTTTTCGCACTTACACTTTTTCAAACAAAGTCTTCAAACAAACACTTCATACACTCTTGAGGAATGATACAAGAGTTAAATCGAAGTTTTCAAACAAAACTTTTTCAAACCCACAAACACAAGAAAAGTAAAACATCTTTGAAAACATAGTGAGCAAGTATCTAAGGGCCTGTGGATAACCACGGATAGAGAGGGTGCTAACACCTTCCCTTTCTATAATCTACCTCCCGAACCAGAGAAACATCTCGAAAAGGAATTTTGCTGTGCTTTTGTCCTTTCCTTGTTGGAGAAAATAAAAGACGGTGGTGACTCTTGCTTACCGCAACATTTTTCTAAACACAAACGCGAACTAGCATTTCAAAACAGTCAGTTCTATTTCCACCGATCACAGTAGCCTTGTCATTATGGAAGGTAGTATGTTGTTAATATCTTTGTTACTCCAATGGATTGTAGCCTTGTCATTATGGAAGGTAGTCTGTTGTCGAGATTTTTGTTACTCCAATGGATGGTTTCGTTGTCATTATGGAAGGTAGTTTGTTGTCAAGATTTTTGTTACTCCAATGGATGCTAGCCTTGTCATTATGGATGGTAGTATGTCATTATGATTTCTATAACTCCAATGGATGGTAGCCTTGTCACTATGGAAGGTAGTCTGTTGTTCATATGTTTGTTATTGCAATGGATGGTAGCCTTGTCATTATGGAAGGTAGTCTATTGTCGAGATTTTTGTTACTCCAATGGATGCTAGCCTTGTCATTATGAAAGGTAGTCTGTCGTTGTGATTTCTGTCACTCCAATGGATGGTATCCTTGTCATTATGGAAGGTAGTCTATTGTCGAGATTTTTGTTACTCCAATGGATGGTAGCCTTGTTATTATGGAAGGTTGTCTCTTGTTGAGATTTTTGTTACTCTAATGGATGGTAGCCTTGTCATTATCGAAGGTAGTCTGTTTTCGAGATTTTTGTTACTCTAATGGATGTTAGCCTTGTCATTATGGAAGGTAGTTTGTTGTCGATATTTTTGCTACTCCAGTGGATGCTAACCTTGTCATTATGGAAGGTAGTACATTGTCGATATCTTTGTTACTCCATTGGATTGTACCCTTGTCATTATGGAACGTAGTCTGTTGTCGATTTTTTTGTTACTCCAATGGATGGTAGCCTTGTCATTATAGAAGGTAGTCTGTTGTCGAGATTTTTATTATTTCAATGGATGGTAGCCTTGTCATTATGGAAGGTAGTCTGTTGTCGAGATTTTTGTTACTCCGATGGATGCTAACCTTGTCATTATGGAAGGTAATTTGTCGTTGTAATTTCTATCACTCCAATGGATGGTAGCCTTGTCACTATGGAAGGTAGTCTGTTGTTCATATTTTTGTTACTCCAATGGATTGTAGCCTTGTCATTATGGAAGGTATTCTATTGTCGAGATTTTTGTTACTCCAATGGATGCTAGCCTTGTCATTATGGAAGGTAGTCTGTCATTGTGATTTCTGTCACTTCAATGGATGGTTGCCTTGTCACTATGGAAGGTAGTCTGTTGTTCATATTTCTGTTACTCCAATGGATGGTAGCCTTTTCATTTTGGATGGTAGTCTGTTGTCGAGATTTTTGTTACTTCAATGGATGGTAGCCTTATCATTATGGAAGGTTGTCTATTGTCGAGATTTTTGTTACTCCAATGGATGCTAGCCTTCTCATTATAGAAGGTAGTCTGTCATTGTGATTTCTGTCACTCCAATGGATGGTAGCCTTGTCACTATGGAAGGTAGTCTGTTGTTAATATTTTTGTTACTCCAATGGATGGTAGCCTTCTCATTATGGAAGGTAGTTTGTCGTTGTGATTTCCGTCACTCCAATGGATGGTAGCCTTGTCACTATGGAAGGTAGTCTGTTGTTCGTATTTTTGTTACTTCAATGGATGGTAGCCTTGTCATTATGGAAGGTAGTCTATTGTCGAGATTTTTGTTACTCCAATGGATGGTAGCATTATCATTATGGAAGGTTGTCTGTTGTCCAGATTTTTGTTACTCCAATGGATGGTAGCCTTGTCATTATGGAAGGCAAACTGTTTTCAAGATTTTTGTTACTCCAATAGATGGTAGCCTTGTCATTATGGAAGGTAGTCTGTTGTCGAGATTGTTGTTACTCCAATGGAAGGTATCATTGTCATTATGGATGGTAGTCTGTTGTTGAGATTTTTATTATTCAAATGGATTGTAGCCTTGTCATTATGGAAGGTAGTCTATTGTCGAGATTTTTGTTACTCCAATGGATAGTAGCCTTGTCATTATGGAAGGTTGTCTATTGTCGAGATTTTTGTTACTCTAATGGATGGCAGCCTTGTCATTATCGAAGGTAGTCTGTTTTCGAGATTTTTGTTACTCTAATGGATGCTCGCCTTGCCATTATGGAAGGTAGTTTGTTGTCGATATTTTTGTTACTCCAATGGATGCTAGCCTTGTCATTATGGTAGGTAGTTAATTGTCGATATCTTTGTTACTCCGTTGGATTGTATCCTTGTCATTATGGAAGGTAGTTTGTTGTCGATATTTGTGTTACTCCAATGGATGGTATCATTGTAATTATAGATGGTTGTCTGTTGTCGAGAATTTTATTACTCCAATGGATGGTAGCCTTGTCATTATGGAACGTAGTCTGTTATCGATTTTTTTGTTACTCCAATGGATGGTAGCCTTGTCATTATAGAAGGTAGTCTGTTGTCGAGATTTTTGTTATTCCAATGGATGGTAGCCTTGTCATTATGGAAGGTAGTCTGTTGTCGAGATTTATGTTACTCTGATGGATGCTAACCTTGTCATTATGGAAGGTAATTTGTCGTTGTAATTTCTATCACTCCAATGGAAGGTAGCCTTGTCACTATGGAAGGTAGTCTGTTGTTCATATTTTTGTTACTCCAATGGATTGTAGCCTTGTCATTATGGAAGGTAGTCTATTGTCGAGATTTTTGTTAATCCAATGGATGCTAGCCTTGTCATTATGGAAGGTAGTCTGTCGTTGTGATTTCTGTCACTTCAATGGATGGTTGCCTTGTCACTATGGAAGGTAGTATGTTGTTCATATTTCTATTACTCCAATGGATGGTAGCCTTTTCATTTTGGTTGGTAGTCTGTTGTCGAGATTTTTGTTACTTCAATGGATGGTAGCCTTATCATTATTGAAGGTTGTCTATTGTCGAGATTTTTGTTACTCTAATGGATGGTGGCCTTGTCATTATGGAAGGTATTAAGTTGTCGATATTTTGGTTACTACAATGGATGGTAGCCTTGTCATTATGGAACATAGTCTATTATAGATTTTTTTTACTCCAATGCATGGTAGCCTTGTCATTGTGGAAGGTAGTCTGTTGTTGAGATTTTTGTTACCCCAATGGATGGTAGCCTTGTCATTATAGAAGGTAGTCTTTTGTCGATATTTTTGTTACCCCAATGGATGGTAGACTGGTCATAATGGAAGGTAGTCTGTTGTGGAGATTTTGGTTACTCCACTGGATGGTATCGTAGTCATTATGAATGGTAGTCTGTTGTCGAGTTTTTTGTTATTCCAATGGATGGTAGCCTTGTCATTATGGAATGTACCCTGTTGTCGATGTTTTTGTTACTCCAATGGATGGTATCGTTGCCATTATGCAAGGTAGTTTGTTGTCGAGATTTTTGTTATTCCATTTGATGGTAGCCTTGTCATTATGGAATGTAGTATGTTGTCGAGATTTTTGTTATTCCAATGGATGCTAGCCTTGTCATTATAAAAGGTAGTCTTTCATTGTGATTTCTGTCACTCCAATGGATGGTAGCCTTGTCACTATGGAAGGTAGTCTGTTATTAAAATTTGTGTTACTACAATGAATGGTAGCCTTGTCATTATGGAAGGTACTTTGTCATTGTGATTTCTGTCACTCCAATGGATGGTAGCCTTGTCACTATGGAAGGTAGTCTGTTGTTCATATTTTTGTTACTTCAATGGATGGTAGTCTATTGTCGAGATTTTTGTTACTCCAATGGATGGTAGCATTATCATAATGGAAGGTTGTCTGTTGTCGAGATTTTTGTTACTCCAATGGATGGTAGCCTTGTCATTATGGAAGGCAAACTATTTTCAAGATTTTTATTACTCCAATAGATGATAGCCTTGTCATTGTGGAAGGTAGTCTGTTGTCTAGATTTTTGTTACTCAAATGGAAGGTATCGTTTTCATTATGGATGGTAGTCTGTTGTTGATATTTTTGTTATTCCAATGGATTGTAGCCTTGTCATTATGGAAGGTAGTCTATTGTCGAGATTTTTGTTACTCCAATGGATGGTAGCCTTGTCATTATGGAAGGTTGTCTATTGTCGAGATTTTTGTTACTCTAATGGATGGTAGCCTTGTCATTATCGAAGGTAGTCTGTTTTCGAGATTTTTTTTACTCTAATGGATGCTAGCCTTGTCATTATGGAAGGTAGTTTGTTGTCGATATTTATGTTACTCCAATGGATGGTAGCCTTGTCATTATGGAAGGTAGTACATTGTCGATATCTTAGTTACTCCATTGGATTGTAGCCTTGTCATTATGGAAGGTAGTCTGTTGTCGAGATTTTTATTATTTCAATGGATGGTAGCCTTGTCACTATGGAAGGTAGTCTGTTGTTAATATTTTTGTTACTCTAATGGATGGTAGCCTTGTCATTATCGAAGGTAGTCTGTCGTTGTGATTTCTGTCACTCCAATGAATGGTAGCCTTGTAACTATGGAAGATAGTTTGTTGTTCATATTTTTGTTACTTCAATGGATGGTAGCGTTGTCATTATGGAAGGTAGTCTATTGTCGAGATTTTTGTTACTCCGATGGATGGTAGCATTATCATTATGGAAGGTTGTCTGTTGTCGAGATTTTTGTTACTCCATTGGATGGTAGCCTTGTAATTATGGAAGGCAGTCTGTTTTCAAGATTTTTGTTACTCCAATAAATGGTAGCCTTATCATTATGGAAGGTAGTCTGTTGTCGAGATTTTTGTTATTCCAAAGGATTGTAGCCTTGTCATTATGGAACGTATTCTGTTGTCGATGTTTTTGTTACTCCAATGGATGGTGGCCTTGTCATTATGGAAGCTAGTCTGTTGTCTAGATTTTTGTTACTCCAATGGATGCGAGCCTTGTGATTATTGAAGGTAGTCTGTTGTCGAGATTTTTGTTACTCCAATGGATGCGAGCCTTGTGATTATGGAAGGTAGTATGTCGTTGTGATTTATGTCACTCCAATGGATGGTAGCCTTGTCACTATGGAAGGTAGTCTATTGTTCATATTTTTGTTACTCCAATGGATGGTAGCCTTGTCATTATGGAAGGTTGTCTATTGTTGAGATTTTTGTTACTCTAATAGATGGTAGCCTTGTCATTATGGAAGGTAGTCTGTTGTCGATATTTTTGTTACTCCAATGGATGGTAGCCTTGTCATTATGGAAGGTAGTCTGTTGTCGAGATTTTTCTTACATCAATGGATGGTAGCCTTGTCATTATGGAAGGTAGTTTTTTGTCGATATTTTTGTTATTCCAATGGATGGTATCCTTTTCATTATGGAAGTTAGTCTGTTGTTGATATTTTTGTTACTCCAATGTATGGGAGCCTTGTCATTATGGAAAGTAGTTTGTTGTCGAGATTTTGGTTACTTAAATGGATGGTAGCCTTCTCATTATGGAAGGTAGTTTGTTGTCGAGATTTTTGTTACTCCAACGGATGCTAGCCTTGTCATTATGGAAGGTAGTTTGTCGTTGTGATTTATGTCACTCCAATGGATGGTAGCCTTGTCACTATGGAAGGTAGTCTGTTGTTCATATTTTTGTTACCCCAATGGATGGTAGCCTTGTCATTATGGAAGGTAGTCTATTGTAGATATTTTTTTTACTCCAATGGATGGTAGCCTCGTCATTATGGAAGGTTGTCTATTGTGGAGATTTTTGTTACTCCAATGTATGGTAGCCTTGTCATTATCGAAGATAGTCTGTTTTCCGGATTTTTTTTACTCTAATAAATGCTATCCTTGTCATTATGGAAGGTAGTTTGTTGTCGATATTTTTGTTTTACTAATGGATGCTAGCCTTGTCATTATGGAAGGTAGTCTGTTGTCGAGATTTTTGTTACTTCAAATGATGCTAGCCTTGTCATTACAGAAGGTAGTCTATCGTTGTGATTTATGTCACTCCAATGGATGGTAGCCTTGTCATTATGGAAGGTAGTCTATTGTCGAGATTTTGGTTACTACAATGGATGGTAGCCTTGTCATTATGGAACATAGTCTATTGTAGATATTTTTGTTACTCCAATGCGTGGTAGCCTTGTCATTATGGAAGGTAGTCTGTTGTTGAGATTTTTGTTACTCCAATGGATGGTAGCATTATCATTATGGAAGGTAGTCTATTATCGATATTTTTGTTACTCCAATGGATGGTAGCATTGTCATTATGGAAGGTAGTATGTTGTCGATATCTTTGTTACTCCAATGGATTGTAGCCTTATCATTATGGAAGGTAGTCTATTGTCGAGATTTTTGTTACTCCAATGTAAGGTATCGTTGTCATTATGGATGGTAGTCTGTTGTCGAGATTTTTGTTATTCCAATGGAATGTAGCCTTGTCATTATGGAACGTATTCTATTGTCGATGTTTTTGTTACTCCAATGGATGGTGGCCTTGTCATTATGGAAGGTTGTCTGTTGTCTAGATTTTTGTTATTCCAATGAATGTTAGCCTTGTCATTATGGAAGGTAGTCTGTTGTCGAGATTTTTGTTACTCCAATGGATGCTAGCCTTGTGATTATGGAAGGTAGTATGTCGTTGTGATTTCTATCACTCAAATGGTTGGTAGCCTTGTCACTATGGAAGGTATTCTATTGTTGATATTTTTGTTACTCCAATGGATTGTAGCCTTGTCATTATGGAAGTTTGTCTATTGTCGAAATTTTTGTTACTCTAATAGATGGTAGCCTTGTCATTATGGAAGGTAGTCTGTTGTCGTTATTTTTGTTACTCCAATGGATGGTAGCCTTGTCATTATGGAAGGTAGTCTGTTGTTGATATTTTTGTTACTCCAATGTATGGGAGCCTTGTCATTATGGAAGGTAGTCTGCTGTCGAGATTTTTGTTACTTAAATGGATGGTAGCCTTCTCATTATGGAAGGTAGTTTGTTATCGAGATATTTGTTACTCCAATGGATGCTAGCCTTGTCATTATGGAAGGTAGTTTGTCGTTGTGATTTATGTCACTCCAATGAATGGTATCCTTGTCACTATGGAAGGTAGTATGTTGTTCATATTTTTGTTACCCCAATTGATGGTAGCCTTGTCATTATGGAAGGTTGTCTATTGTCAAGATTTTTGTTACTCTAATGGATGGTAGCCTTGTCATTATCGAAGGTAGTCTGTTTTCGGGATTTTTGTTACTCCAATGGATGGTAGCCTTGTCATTATGGAAGGTAGTCTGTTGTTGATATTTTTGTTACTCCAATGTATGGGAGCCTTGTCATTATGGAAGGTAGTCTTTTGTCGAGATTTTTGTTACTTAAATGGATGGTAGCCTTCTCATTATGGAAGGTAGTTTGTTGTCGAGATTTTTGTTACTCCAATGGATGCTAGCCTTGTCATTATGAAAGGTAGTTTGTCGTTGTGATTTATGTCACTCCAATGGATGGTAGCCTTGTCACTATGGAAGGTAGTCTGTTGTGCATATTTTCTTTACTCCAATGGATGGTAGCCTTTTCATTATGGAAGGTTGTCTATTGTCAAGATTTTTGTTACTCTAATGGATGGTAGCCTTGTTATTATCGAAGGTAGTCTATTTTCTGGATTTTTGTTACTCTAATGGATGCTAGCCTTGTCATTATGGAAGGTAGTACATTGTCGATATCTTTGTTACTCCATTGGATTCTAGCCTCGTCATTATCGAAGGTAGTCTGTTGTCGAGATTTTTGTTAGTTCAATGGATGCTAGCCTTGTCATTACGGAAGGTCGTTTGTCGTTGTGATTCATGTCACTCCAATGGATGGTAGCCTTGTCATTATGGAAGGTAGTCTATTGTCGAGATTTTTGTTACTACAATGGATGGTAGCCTTGTCATTATGGAAGGTAGTTTGTTGTCGATATTTTTGTTACTCTAATGGATGCTAGCCTTGTCATTATGGAAGGTAGTACATTGTCGATATCTTTGTTACTCCATTGGATTGTAGCCTTGTCATTATGGAAGGTAGTCTGTTGTCGAGATTTTTGTTACTTCAATGGATGCTAGCCTTGTCATTACGGAAGGTAGTCTGTCGTTGTGATTTATGTCACTCCAATGGATGGTAGCATTGTCATTATGGAACATAGTCTATTGTAGATATTTTTGTTACTCCAATGCATGGTAGCCTTGTCATTAGGGATGGTAGTCTGTTGTTGAGATTTTTGTTACTCCAATGGATGGTAGCATTATCATTATGGAAGGTAGTCTATTATCGATATTTTTGTTACTCCAATGGATGGTAGCCTTGTCATTATGGAAGGTAGTATGTTGTCGATATCTTTGTTACTCCAATGGATTGTAGCCTTGTCATTATGCAAGGTAGTCTGTTGTCGAAATTTTTGTTACTATAATGGAAGGTATCGTTATCATTATGGATGGTAGTCTGTTGTCGAGATTTTTGTAATTCCAATGGATTGTAGCCTTGTCATTATGGAACGTATTCTGTTGTCGATGTTTTTGTTACTCCAATGGATGGTGGCCTTGTCATTATGGAAGGTAGTCTTTTGTCTAGATTTTTGTTATTCCAATGAATGGTAGCCTTATCATTATGGAAGGTAGTATGTTGTCGATGTTTTTGTTACCCCAATGGATGGTAGCCTTGTGATTATGGAAGGTAGTCTGTTGTCGAGATTTTTGTTATTCCAATGGATTGTAGCCTTGTCATTATGGAACGTATTTTGTTGTCGATGTTTTTGTTACTCCAATGGATGGTGGCCTTGTCATTATGGAAGGTTGTCTGTTGTCTAGATTTTTGTTATTCCAATGAATGGTAGCCTTGTCATTATGGAAGGTAGTCTGTTGTCGAGATTTTTGTTACTCCAATGGATGCTAGCATTGTGATTATGGAAGGTAGTATGTCATTGTGATTTCTATCATTCAAATGGATGGTAGCCTTGTCACTATCGAAGGTAGTCTATTGTTGATATTTTTGTTACTCCAATGGATGGTAGCCTTGTCATTATGGAAGTTTGTCTATTGTCGAGATTTTTGTTACTCTAATAGATGGTAGCCTTGTCATTATGGAAGGTAGTCTGTTGTCGATATTTTTGTTACTCCAATGGATGGTAGCCTTGTCATTATGGAAGTTAGTCTGTTGTTGATATTTTTGTTACTCCGATGTATGGGAGCCTTGTCATTACGGAAGGTAGTTTGTTTTCGAGATTTTTGTTACTTAAATGGATGGTAGCCTTCTCATTATGGAAGGTAGTTTGTTGTCTAGATTTTTATTACTCCAATGGATGCTAGCCTTGTCATTGTGGAAGGTAGTTTGTCGTTGTGATTTCTGTCACTCCAATGGATGGTAGCCTTGTCACTATGGAAGGTAGTCTATTGTTCATATTTTTGTTACTCCAATGGATTGTAGCCTTGTCATTATAAAAGGTAGTCTATTGTCGATATTTTTGTTACTCCAATGGATGATAGCCTTGTCATTATGGAAGGTTATTTATTGTCGAGATTTTTGTTACTCTAATGGATGGTAGCCTTGTCATTATCGAAGGTATTCTGTTTTCGAGATTTTTGTTACTCTAATGGATGCTACCCTTGTCATTATAAAAGGTAGTCTGTTGTCGAGATTTTTGTTACTCCAATGGATGCTAGCCTTGTCATTATAGAAGGTAGTCTATTGTCGAGATTTTTGTTACTATAATGGATGGTAGCCTTGTCATTATGGAACATAGTCTATTGTAGATATTTTTATTACTCCAATGCATGGTAGCCTTGTCATTATGGAAGGTTGTCTGTTGTCTAGATTTTTGTTATTCCAATGAATGGTAGCCTTGTCATTATGGAAGGTAGTCTGTTGTCGTGATTTTTGTTACTCCAATGGATGCTAGCCTTGTGATTATGGAAGGTAGTATGTCGTTGTGATTTCTATCACTCAAATGATGGTAGCCTTGTCACTATGGAAGGTAGTCTATTGTTGATATTTTTGTTACTCCAATGGATTGTAGCCTTGTCATTATGGAAGTTTGTCTATTGTGGAGATTTTTGTTACACTAATAGAAGGTAGCCTTGTCATTATGGAAGGTAGTCTGTTGTCGATATTTTTGTTACTCCAATGGATGGTAGCCTTGTCATTATGGAAGGTAGTCTGTTGTCGAGATTTTTCTTACATCAATGGATGGTAGCCTTGTCATTATGGAAGGTAGTTTTTTGTCGAGATTTTTGTTATTCCAATGGATGGTAGCCTTTTCATTATGGAAGTTAGTCAATTGTCGATATTTTTGTTACTCCAATGTAAGGGAGGCTTGTAATTATGGAAGGTAGTCTGTTGTCGAGATTTTTGTTACTTAAATGGATGGTAGCCTTCTCATTATGGAAGGTTGTTTGTTGTCGAGATTTTTGTTACTCCAATGGATGCTAGCCTTGTCATTATGGAAGGTAGTTTGTCGTTTTGATTTATGTCACTCCAATGGATGGTAGCCTTGTCACTATGGAAGGTAGTCTGTTGTTCATATTTTTGTTACTCCAATGGATTGTAGCCTTGTCATTATAAAAGGTAGTCTATTGTGGAGATTTTTGTTACTCCAATGGATGGTAGCCTTGTCATTATGGAAGGTTGTCTATTGTCGAGATTTTTTTTACTCAAATGGATCGTAGCCTTGTAATTATTGAAGGTATTCAGTTTTCGAGATTTTTGTTACTCTAATGGATTCTACCCTTGTCATTATGGAAGTTAGTCTGTTGTCGAGATTTTTGTTACTCCAATGGATGCTAGCCATGTCATTATGGAACGTAGTCTATTGTCGAGATTTTGGTTACTACAATGGATGGTAGCCTTGTCATTATGGAACATAGTCTATTGTAGATATTTTTATTACTCCAATGCATGGTAGCCTTGTCATTATGGAAAGTAGTCTGTTGTTGAGATTTTTGTTACTCCAATGGATGGTAGCATTATCATTATGGAAGGTAGTCTATTATCGATATTTTTGTTACTCGAATGGATGGTAGCCTTATCATTATGGAAGGTAGTATCTCGTCGATATCTTTGTTACTCCAATGGATTGTAGCCATGTCATTATGGAAGGTAGTCTGTTGTCGAGATTTTTGTTACTCCAATGGAAGGTATCGTTGTCATTATGGATGGTAGTCTGTTGTCGATATTTTTGTTATTCCAATGGATTGTAGCTTTGTCATTATGGAACGTATTCTGTTGTCGATGTTTTTGTTACTCCAATGGATGGTGACCTTGTCATTAAAGAAGGTAGTCTGTTGTCTAGATTTTTGTTATTCCAATGAATGGTAGCCTTATCATTATGGAAGGTAGTCTGTTGTCGAGATTTTTGTTACTCTAATGGATGCTAGCCTTGTGATTATGGAAGGTAGTATGTCGTTGTCATTTCTGTCACTCTAATAGATGGTAGCCTTGTCATTATGGAAGGTAGTCTGTTGTCGATATGGAAGGTAGTCTGTTGTCGAGATTTTTCATACTGCAATGGATGCTATCCTTGTCATTATGGAAGGTAGTTTTTTGTTGAGATTTTTGTTATTCCAATGGATGGTAGCCTTTTCATTATGGAAGTTAGTCTGTTGTTGATATTTTTGTTACTCCAATGTATGGGAGCCTTGTCATTATAGAAGGTAGTCTGTTGTCGAGATTTTTGTTACTTAAACGGATGCTAGCCTTGTCATTACGGAAGGTAGTCTATCATTGTGATTTAGGTCACTCCAATGGATGGTAGCCTTATCATTATGGAAGGTAGTCTATTGTCGAGATTTTGGTTACTACAATGGATGGTAGCCTTGTCATTATTGAACATAGTTTATTGTAGATATTTTTGTTACTCCAATGCATGGTAGCCTTGTCAATATGGAAGGTTGTCTGGTGTTGAGATTTTTGTTACTCCAATGGATGGTAGCATTATAATTATGGAAGGTAGTCTATTATCGTTATTTTTGTTACTCCAATGGATGGTAGCCTTGTCATTATGGAAGGTTGTATGTTGTCGATTTCTTTGTTACTCCAATGGATTGTAGCCTTGTCATTATGGAAGGTAGTCTATTGTCGAGATTTTAGTTACTCCAATGGATGGTTTCATTGTCATTATGGATGGTAGTCTGTTGTCGTGAATTTTGTTACTCCAATGGATGGTAGCCTTGTCATTATGGAACGTAGTATGTTGTCGATGTTTTTGTTACTCCAAGGGATGGTAGCCTTGTCATTATAGAAGGTAGTCTATTGTCGAGATTTTTGTTATTCCAATGGATTGTAGCCTTGTCATTATGGAACATATTCTGTTGTCGATGTTTTTGTTACCCCAATGGAGTGTGGCCTTGTCATTATGGAAGGTAATCTGTTGTCTATATTTTTGTTATTCCAATGAATGGTAGCCTTGTCATTATGGAAGGTAGTCTGTTGTCGAGATTTTTGTTACTCCAATGGATGCTAGCCTTATGATTATGGAAGGTAGTATGTCATTGTGATTTCTGTCACTCAAATGGATGGTATCCTTGTCACCATGGAAGGTAGTCTATTGTTCATATTTTTGTTACTGCAATGGATGGTAGCCTTGTCATTATGGAAGTTTGTCTATTGTCGAGATTTTTGTTATTCCAATGGATGGTAGCCTTTTCATTATGGAAGTTAGTCTGTTGTCGATATTTTTGTTACTCTAATGTATGGGAGCCTTGTCATTATGGATGGTAGTCTGTTGTCGATATTTTTGTTACTTAAATGGATGGTAGCCTTCTCATTAGGGAAGGTAGTTTGTTGTCGAGATTTTTGTTACTCCACTAGATGCTAGCCTTGTCATTATGGAAGGTAGTTTGCCGTTGAGATTTATGTCACTCCAATGGATGGTAGCCTTGTCACTATGGAAGGTAGTCTGTTGTTCATATTGTTGTTACTCCAATGGATGGTAGCCTTGTCATTATCGAAGGTAGTCTGTTTTCGAGATTTTTGTTACTCTAATGCATGCTACCCTTGTCATTATGGAAGGTAGTTTGTTGTCGATATTTTTGTTACTCCAATGGATGCTAGCTTTGTCATTATGAAAGGTAGTACATTATCGATATCTTTGTTACTCCATTGGATTGTAGCCTTGTCATTATGGAAGGTAGTCTGTTGTCGAGATTTTTGTTACTTCAATGGATGCTAGCCTTGTCATTATGGAAGGTAGTCTGTCGTTGTGATTTATGTCACTCCAATGGATGGTAGCCTTGTTATTATGGAAGGTATTCTATTGTCGAGATTTTGATTACTACAATGGATGGTAGCCTTGTCATTATGGAAGGTAGTCTGTTTTTGAGATTTTTGTTACTCCAATGGATGGTAGTATTATCATTATGGAAGGTAGTCTATTATCGATATTTTTGTTACTCCAATGAATGGTAGCCTTGTCATTATGGAAGGTAGTATGTTGTCGATATCTTTGTTACTCCAATGGATTGTAGCCTTGTCATTTTGGAAGGTAGTCTGTTGTCAAGATTTTTGTTACTCAAATGGAGGGTATCGTTGTCGTTATGGATGGTAGTTTGTTGTCGAGATTTTTTTTATTCCAATGGATTGTAGCCTTTTCATTATGGAACATATTCTGTTGTCGATGTTTTTGTTACTCCAATGGATGGTGGCCTTGTCATTATGGAAGGTAGTCTGTTGTCTAGATTTTTGTTATTCCAATGAATGGTAGCCTTATCATTATGGAATGTAGTCTGTTGTCGAGATTTTTATTACTCCAATTGATGCTAGCCTTGTGATTATGGAAGGTAGTATGTCGTTGTGATTTCTGTCACTCAAATGAATGGTAGCCTTGTCATTATGGAAGGTAGTCTATTGTTCATATTTTTGTTAATCCAATGGATGTTAGCCTTGTCATTATGGAAGGTAGTCTGTTTTCGAGATTTTTGTTACTTAAATGGATGGTAGCCTTCTCATTATGGAAGGTAGTTTGTTGTCGAAATTTTTTGTTACTACAATGGATGCTAGCCTTGTCAATATGGAAGGTAGTTTGTCGTTGTGATTTATGTCACTCCAATGGAAGGTTGCCTTGTCACTATGGAAGGTAGTTTGTTGTTCATATTTTTGTTACTCCAATGGATGTTAGCCTTGTCATTATGGAAGGTAATCTATTGTCGAGATTTTTGTTACTCCAATGGATTGTAGCCTTGTCATTATCGAAGGTAGTCTGTTTTAGAGATTTTTGTTACTCTAATGGATGCTAGCCTTGTCATTATGGAAGGTAGTTTGTTGTCGATATTTTTGTTACTACAACGGATGCTAGCCTTGTCATTATGGAAAGTAGTACATTGTCGATATTTTTGTTACTTCAATGGATGCAAGCCTTGTCATTACGGAAGGTAGTCTATCATTGTGATTTAGGTCACTCCAATGGATGGTAGCCTTATCATTATAGAACATAGTCTATTGTAGATGTTTTTGTTACTCTAATGCATGGTAGCCTTGTCATTATGGAAGGTAGTCTGTTGTTGAGATTTTTGTTACTCCAATGGATGGTAGCATTATAATTATGGAAGGTAGTCTATTATCGATATTTTTGTTACTACAATGGATGGTAGCCTTGTTATTATGGAAGGTTGTATGTTGTCGATATCTTTGTTACTCCTATGGATTGTAGCCTTGTCATTATGGAAGGTAGTCTGTTGTCGAGATTTTTGTTACTCCTATGGATGGTTTCATTGTCATTATGGATGGTAGTCTGTTGTCGTGAATTTTGTTACTCAAATGGATGGTAGCCTTGTCATTATGGAACGTAGTATGTTGTCGATGTTTTTGTTACTCCAATGGATGGTAGCCTTGTCATTATAGAAGGTAGTCTGTTGTCGATATTTTTGTTATTCCAATGGATTATAGCATTGTCATTATGGAACGTATTCTGTTGTCGATGTTTTTGTTACTCCTATGGATGGTGGCCTTGTCATTATGGAAGGTAGTCTGTTGTCTAGATTTTTGTTATTCCAATGAATGGTAGCCTTGTCATTATGGAAGGTAGTTTGTTGTCGACATTTTTGTTACTCCAATGGATGCTAGCCTTGTGATTATGGAAGGTAGTATGTCTATGTGATTTCTGTCACTCAAATGGATGGTAGCCTTGTCACTATGGAAGGTAGTCTATTGTTCATATTTTTGTTACACCAATGGATGGTAGCCTTGTCACTATGGAAGGTTGTCTATTGTCGAGATTTTTCTTACTCTAATAGATGGTAGCCTTGTCATTATGGAAGGTAGTCTATTGTCGATATTTTTGTTACTCCAATGGATGGTAGCCTTGTCATTATGGAAGGTAGTCAGTTGTCGAGATTTTTCTTACTTCAATGGATGGTAGCCTTGTCATTATGGAAGGTAGTTTTTTGTCGAGATTTTTGTTATTCCAATGGATGGTATCCTTTTCATTATGGAAGTTAGTCTGTTGTTGATATTTTTGTTACTCCAATGTATGGGAGCCTTGTCATTATGGAAGCTAGTCTGTTGTCGGGATTTTTGTTACTTAAACGGATGGTAGCCTTCTCATTATGGAAGGTAGTTTGTTGTCGAGATTTTTGTTACCCCAATGGATGCTAGCCTTGTCATTATGGAAGGTAGTTTGTCGTTGTGATTTAGGTCACTCCAATGGATGGTAGCCTTATCATTATGGAAGGTAGTCTATTGTCGAGATTTTGGTTACTACAATGGATGGTAGCCTTGTCATTATGGAACATAGTCTATTGTAGACATTTTTGTTACTCCAATGCATGGTAGCCTTGTCATTATGGAAGGTAGTCTATTGTTGAGATTTTTGTTACTCCAATGGATGGTAGCATTATAATTATGGAAGGTAGTCTATTATCGATATTTTTGTTACTCCAATGGATTGTAGCCTTGTCATTATGGAAGGTTGTATGTTGTCGATATCTTTGTTACTCCAATGGATTGTAGCCTTGTCATTATGGAAGGTAGTCTGTTGGCGAGATTTTTGTTACTCCAATGGATGGTTTCATTGTCATTATGGATGGTAGTCTGTTGTCGTGAATTTTTTTACTCCAATGGATGGTAGCCTTGTCATTATGGAACGTAGTATGTTGTCGATGTTTTTGTTACTCCAATGGATGGTGGCCTTGTCATTATGGAAGGTAGTATGTTGTCTAGATTTTTGTTATTCCAATGAATGGTAGCTTTGTCATTAAGGAAGGTAGTCTGTTGTCGACATTTTTGTTACTCCAATGGATGCTGGATGCTAGCCTTGTGATTATGGAAGGTAGTATGTCGTTGGGATTTCTGTCACTCAAATGGATGGTAGCCATGTCACTATGGAAGGTAGTCTATTGTTAATATTTTTGTTACTCCAATTGATGGTAGCCTTGTCATTATGGAAGTTTGTCTATTGTCGAGATTCTTGTAACTCTAATAGATGGTAGCCTTTTCATTATGGAAGGTAGTCTGTTGTCGATATTTTTGTTACTCCAATGGATGGTAGCCTTTTCATTATGGAAGGTAGTTTTTTGTCGAAATTTTTTTTAGTCCAATGGATGGTAGCCTTTTCATTATGGAAGTTAGTCTGTTGTCGATATTTTTGTTACTCTAATGTATGGGTGCGTTGTCATTATGGAAGGTAGTCTGTTGTCGAGAATTTTGTTACTTAAATGGATGGTAGCCTTCTCATTATGGAAGGTAGTTTGTTGTCGAGATTTTTGTTACTCCAATGGATGCTAGCCTTGTCATTATGGAAGGTAGTTTGTCGTTGAGATTAATGTCACTCCAATGGATGGTAGCCTTGTCACAATGGAAGGTAGTCTGTTGTTCATATTTTTGTTACTCCAATGGATGGTAGCCTTGTCATTATAAAAGGTTGTTTATTGTCGAGATTTTTGTTACTCCAATGGATGGTAGCCTTGTCATTATGGAAGGTTGTCTATTGTCGAGATTTTTGTTACTCTAATGGATGGTAGCCTTGTCATTATCGAAGGTATTCTGTTTTCGAGATTTTTGTTACTCTAATGGATGCTAGCCTTGTCATTATGGAAGGTAGTTTGTTGTCGATATTTTTGTTACTCCGATGGATGCTAGCCTTGTCATTATGGAAGGTAGTACATTGTCGATATCTTTTTTACTTCATTGGTTTGTAGCCTTGTCATTATGGAAGGTAGTCTGTTGTCGAGATTTTTGTTACTCCAATGCATGGTAGCCTTATCATTATGGAAGGTAGTCTGTTGTCGAGATTTTTGTTACTCCAATGGATGCTAGCATTATCATTATGGAAGGTAGTCTGTTATCGATGTTTTTGTTACTCCAATGGATGGTAGCCTTGTCATTATGGAAGGTAGTATGTTGTCAATATCTTTGTTACTCCAATGGATTGTAGCCTTGTCATTATGGAAGGTATTCTGTTGTCGAGATTTTTGTTACTCCAATTGATGGTATCATTGTCATTATGGATGGTAGTCTGTTGTCGAGAATTTTGTTACTCCAATGGATGGTAGCCTTGTCATTATGGAACGTAGTCTGTTGTCGATGTTTTTGTTATTCCAATGGATGGTAGCCTTGTCATTATAGAAGGTAGTCTGTTGTAGAGATTTTTTTATTCCAATGGATGGTAGCCTTGTCATTATGGAAGGTAGTCTGTTGTCGAGATTTTTGTTACTCCAATGGATGGTAACCTTGTAATTATGGAAGGTAGTCTGTCGTTGTGATTTCTGTCACTACAAAGGATGGTTGCCTTGTAACTATGGAAGGTAGTCTATTGTTTATATTTTTGTTACTCCAATGGACGGTAGCCTTGTCATTTTTGATGGTAGTCTGTTGTCGAGATTTTTGTTACTCCAATGGATGGTAGCCTTGTAATTATGGAAGGTTGTTTATTGTCGAGATTTTTGTTACTCTAATGGATGGTGGCCTTGTCATTATGGAAGGTATTCAGTTGTCGATATTTTGCTTACTACAATGGATGGTAGCCTTGTCATTATGGAACATAGTCTATTATAGATATTTTTGTTACTCCAATGCATGGTAGCCTTGTCATTATGGAAGGTAGTCTGTTGTCGAGATTTTTGTTACCCCAATGGATGGTAGCCTTGTCATTATTGAAGCTAGTTTGTTGTCGAGATTTTTGTTACTTAAATGGATGGTAGCCTTCTCATAATGGAAGGTAGTTTGTTGTCGAGATTTTTGTTACTCCAATGGATGCTAGCCTTGTCATTTTGGAAGGTAGTTTGTCGTTGTGATTTATGTCACTCCAATGGATGGTAGCCTTGTCACTATGGAAGGTAGTCTGTTGTTTATATTTTTGTTACTCCAATGGATGGTAGTCTTGTCATTATAAAAGGTTGTCTATTGTCGAGATTTTTGTTACTCCAATTGATGGTAGCCTTGCCATTATGGAAGGTTGTCTATTGTTGAGATTTTTGTTACTCTAATGGATTGTAGCCTTGTCATTATCGAAGGTAGTCTGTTTTAGACATTTTTGTTACTCTAATGGATGCTAGCCTTGTCATTATGGAAGGTAGTTTGTTGTCGATATTTTTGTTACTCCAACGGATGCTAGCCTTGTCATTATGGAAGGTAGTACATTGTCGATATTTTTGTTACTCCATTGGATTGTAGCCTTGTCATTATGGACGGTAGTCTGTTCTCGAGATTTTTGTTACTTCAATGGATGCAAGCCTTGTCATTACGGAAGGTAGTCTAGCATTGTGATTTAGGTCACTCCAATGGATGGTAGCCTTATCATTATGGAAGGTAGTCTATTGTCGAGATTTTGGTTACTACAATGGATGGTAGACTTGTCATTATGGAACATAGTCTATTGTAGATATTTTTGTTACTCCAATGCATGGTAGCCTTGTCATTCTGGAAGGTAGTCTGTTGTTGAGATTTTTGTTACTCCAATGGATGGTAGCATTATAATTATGGAAGGTAGTCTATTATCGATATTTTTGTTACTCCAATGGATGGTAGCCTTGTTATTATGGAAGGTTGTATGTTGTCGATATCTTTGTTACTCCAATGGATTGTAGCCTTGTCATTATGGAAGAAAGTCTGTTGTCGAGATTTTTGTTACTCCAATGGATGGTTTCATTGTCATTATGGACGGTAGTCTATTGTCGTGAATTTTGTTACTCCAATGGATGGTAGCCTTGTCATTATGGAACGTAGTATGTTGTCGATGTTTTTGTTACTCCAATGGATGGTAGCTTTGTCATTATAGAAGGTAGTTTGTTGTCGATATTTTTGTTATTCCAATGGATTATAGCCTTGTCATTATGGAATGTATTCTGTTGTCGATGTTTTTGTTACTCCTATGGATGGTGGCCTTGTCATTGTGGAAGGTAGTCCGTTGTCTAGATTTTTGTTATTCCAATGAATGGTAGCCTTGTCATTATGGAAGGTAGTCTGTTGTCGACATTTTTGTTACTCCAATGGATGCTAGCCTTGTGATTATGGAAGGTAGTATGTCTATGTGATTTCTGTCACTCAAATGGATGGTAGCCTTGTCACTATGGAAGGTAGTCTATTTTTCATATTTTTGTTACACCAATGGATGGTAGCCTTGTCACTATGGAAGGTTGTCTATTGTCGAGATTTTTCTTACTCTAATAGATGGTAGCCTTGTCATTATGGAAGGTAGTATATTTTCGATATTTTTGTTACTCCAATGGATGGTAGCCTTGTCATTATGGAAGGTAGTCTGTTGTCGAGATTTTTCTTACTTCAATGGATGGTAGCCTTGTCATTATGGAAGGTAGTTTTTTGTTGATATTTTTGTTATTCCAATGGATGGTATCCTTTTAATTATGGAAGTTAGTCTGTTGTTAATATTTTTGTTACTCCAATGTATGGGAGCCTTATCATTATGGAAGCTAGTCTGTTGTCGAGATTTTTGTTACTTAAACGGACGGTAGCCTTCTCATTATGGAAGGTAGTTTGTTGTCGAGATTTTTGTTACTCCAATGGATGCTAGCCTTGTCATTATGGAAGGTAGTTTGTCGTTGTGATTTATGTCACTCCAATGGATGGTAGCCTTGTCACTATGGAAGGTAGTATGTTGTTCATATTTTTGTTACTCCAATGGATGTTAGCCTTGTCATTATGGAAGGTAGTCTATTGTCGAGATTTTTGTTACTCCAATGGATGGTAGCCTTGTCATTATGGAAGGTTGTCTATTGTCTAGATTTTTGTTACTCTAATGGATTGTAGCCTTGTCATTATCGAAGGTAGTCTGTTTTCGAGATTTTTGTTACTCTAATGGATGCTAGCCTTGTCATTATGGAAGGTAGTTTGTTGCCGATATTTTTGTTACTCCAATGGATGCTAGCCTTGTCATTATGGAAGGTAGTACATTGTCGATATTTTTGTTAATCCATTGGATTGTAGCCTTGTCATTATGGACGGTAGTCTGTTGTCGAGATTTTTGTTACTTCAATGGATGCTAGCCTTGTCATTACGGAAGGAAGTCTATCATTGTGATTTAGGTCACTCCAATGGATGGTAGCCTTATCATTATGGAAGGTAGTCTATTGTCGAGATTTTGGTTACTACAATGGATGGTAGCCTTGTCATTATGGAACATAGTCTATTATAGACAATTTTGTTACTCCAATGCATGGTAGCCTTGTCATTATGGAAGGTAGTCTGTTGTTGAGATTTTTGTTACGCCAATGGATGGTAGCATTATAATTATGGAAGGTAGTCTATTATCGATATTTTTGTTACTCCAATGGATGGTAGCCTTGTCATTATGGAAGGTTGTATGTTGTCGATATCTTTGTTACTCCAATGGATTATAGCCTTGTCATTATGGAAGGTAGTCTGTTGTCGAGATTTTTGTTACTCCAATGGATGGTTTCATTGTCATTATGGATGGTAGTCTGTTGTCGTGAATTTTGTTACTCCAATGGATGGTAGCCTTGTCATTATGGAACGTAGTATGTTGTCGATGTTTTTGTTACTCCAATGGATGGTGGCCTTGTCATTATGGAAGGTAGTATGTTGTCTAGATTTTTGTTATTCCAATGAATGGTAGCTTTGTCATTAAGGAAGGTAGTCTGTTGTCGACATTTTTGTTACTCCAATGGATGCTAGCCTTGTGATTATGAAAGGTAGTATGTCGTTGTGATTTCTGTCACTCAAATGGATGGTAGCCATGTCACTATGGAGGTTTGTCTATTGTCGAGATTCTTGTAACTCTAATAGATGGTAGCCTTGTCATTATGGAAGGTAGTCTATTGCCGATATTTTTGTTACTCCAATGGATGGTAGCCTTGTCATTATGGAAGGTAGTTTTTTGTCGAGATTTTTGTTATTCCAATGGATGGTAGCCTTTTCATTATGGAAGTTAGTCTGTTGTCGATATTTTTGTTACTCTAATGTATGGGAGCGTTGTCATTATGGAAGGTAGTCTGTTGTCGAGATTTTTGTTACTTAAATGGATGGTAGCCTTCTCATTATGGAAGGTAGTTTGTTGTCGAGATTTTTGTTACTCCAATGGATGCTAGCCTTGTCATTATGGAAGGTAGTTTGTCGTTGAGATTTATGTCACTCCAATGGATGGTAGCCTTGTCACTATGGAAGGTAGTCTGTTGTTCATATTTTTGTTACTCCAATGGATGGTAGCCTTGTCATTATAAAAGGTTGTCTATTGTCGAGATTTTTGTTACTCCAATGGATGGTAGCCTTGTCATTATCGAAGGTATTCTATTTTCGAGATTATTGTTACTCTAATGGATGCTAGCCTTGTCATTATGGAAGGTAGTTTGTTGTCGATATTTTTGTTACTCCAATGGATGCTAGCCTTGTCATTATGGAAGGTAGTACATTGTCGATATCTTTTTTACTTCATTGGATTTTAGCCTTGTCATTATGGAAGGTAGTCTGTTGTCGAGATTTTTGTTACTCCAATGGATGCGAGCCTTGTCATTATGGAAGGTGGTCTATTGTCGAGATTATTGTTACTCTAATGGATGGTATCCTTGTCATTATGGTAGGTATTCAGTTGTCGATATTTTGGTTACTACAATGGATGGTAGCCTTGTCATTATGGAACATAGTCTATTGTAGATATTTTTGTTATTCCAATGGATGGTAGTCTTGTCATTACGAAAGGTAGTCTGTCGTTGTTATTTATTTCACTCCAATGGATGGTAGCCTTATCATTTTGGAAGGTAGTCTATTGTCGAGATTTTGGTTACTACAATGGATGGTAGCCTTGTCATTATGGAACATAGTCTATTATAGACAATTTTGTTACTCCAATGCATGGTAGCCTTGTCATTATGGAAGGTAGTCTGTTGTTGAGATTTTTGTTACGCCAATGGATGGTAGCATTATAATTATGGAAGGTAGTCTATTATCGATATTTTTGTTACTCCAATGGATGGTAGCCTTGTCATTATGGAAGGTTGTATGTTGTCGATATCTTTGTTACTCCAATGGATTATAGCCTTGTCATTATGGAAGGTAGTCTGTTGTCGAGATTTTTGTTACTCCAATGGATGGTTTCATTGTCATTATGGATGGTAGTCTGTTGTCGTGAATTTTGTTACTCCAATGGATGGTAGCCTTGTCATTATGGAACGTAGTATGTTGTCGATGTTTTTGTTACTCCAATGGATGGTGGCCTTGTCATTATGGAAGGTAGTATGTTGTCTAGATTTTTGTTATTCCAATGAATGGTAGCTTTGTCATTAAGGAAGGTAGTCTGTTGTCGACATTTTTGTTACTCCAATGGATGCTAGCCTTGTGATTATGAAAGGTAGTATGTCGTTGTGATTTCTGTCACTCAAATGGATGGTAGCCATGTCACTATGGAGGTTTGTCTATTGTCGAGATTCTTGTAACTCTAATAGATGGTAGCCTTGTCATTATGGAAGGTAGTCTATTGCCGATATTTTTGTTACTCCAATGGATGGTAGCCTTGTCATTATGGAAGGTAGTTTTTTGTCGAGATTTTTGTTATTCCAATGGATGGTAGCCTTTTCATTATGGAAGTTAGTCTGTTGTCGATATTTTTGTTACTCTAATGTATGGGAGCGTTGTCATTATGGAAGGTAGTCTGTTGTCGAGATTTTTGTTACTTAAATGGATGGTAGCCTTCTCATTATGGAAGGTAGTTTGTTGTCGAGATTTTTGTTACTCCAATGGATGCTAGCCTTGTCATTATGGAAGGTAGTTTGTCGTTGAGATTTATGTCACTCCAATGGATGGTAGCCTTGTCACTATGGAAGGTAGTCTGTTGTTCATATTTTTGTTACTCCAATGGATGGTAGCCTTGTCATTATAAAAGGTTGTCTATTGTCGAGATTTTTGTTACTCCAATGGATGGTAGCCTTGTCATTATCGAAGGTATTCTATTTTCGAGATTATTGTTACTCTAATGGATGCTAGCCTTGTCATTATGGAAGGTAGTTTGTTGTCGATATTTTTGTTACTCCAATGGATGCTAGCCTTGTCATTATGGAAGGTAGTACATTGTCGATATCTTTTTTACTTCATTGGATTTTAGCCTTGTCATTATGGAAGGTAGTCTGTTGTCGAGATTTTTGTTACTCCAATGGATGCGAGCCTTGTCATTATGGAAGGTGGTCTATTGTCGAGATTATTGTTACTCTAATGGATGGTATCCTTGTCATTATGGTAGGTATTCAGTTGTCGATATTTTGGTTACTACAATGGATGGTAGCCTTGTCATTATGGAACATAGTCTATTGTAGATATTTTTGTTATTCCAATGGATGGTAGTCTTGTCATTACGAAAGGTAGTCTGTCGTTGTTATTTATTTCACTCCAATGGATGGTAGCCTTGTCATTATGGAAGGTAGTCTATTGTCGTGATTTTGGTTACTGCAATGGATGGTAGCCTTGTCATTATGGAAGGTAGTCTGTTGTCAAGATTTTTGTTACTCCAATGGATGGTAGCCTTGTCATTATAGAAGGTAGTCTGTCGTTGTGATTTCTGTCACTCCAATGGATGGTAGCCTTGTCACTATGGAAGGTAGTCTGTTGTTCATATTTTTGTTACTCCAATGGATGGTAGCCTTGTCATTATGGAAGGTAGTCTATCGTTGTGATTTCTGTTACTCCAATTGATGGTAGCCTTGTCATTATGGAAGGGAGTCTATGGTCGAGATTGTTGTTACTCCAATGGATGGTAGCCTTGTCATTATGGAACGTAGTCTGTTGTCGATGTTTTTGTTATTCCAATGGATGGTAGCCTTGTCATTATAGAAGGTAGTCTGTTGTCGAGATTTTTTTTATTCCAATGGATGGTAGCCTTCTCATTATGGAAGGTAGTTTGTTGTCGAGATTTTTGTTACTCCAATGGATGCTAGCCTTGTCATTATGGAAGGTAGTTTGTCGTTGAGATTTATGTCACTCCAATGGATGGTAGCCTTGTCACTATGGAAGGTAGTCTGTTGTTCATATTTTTGTTACTCCAATGGATGGTAGCCTTGTCATTATAAAAGGTTGTCTATTGTCGAGATTTTTGTTACTCCAATGGATGGTAGCCTTGTCATTATCGAAGGTATTCTATTTTCGAGATTATTGTTACTCTAATGGATGCTAGCCTTGTCATTATGGAAGGTAGTTTGTTGTCGATATTTTTGTTACTCCAATGGATGCTAGCCTTGTCATTATGGAAGGTAGTACATTGTCGATATCTTTTTTACTTCATTGGATTGTAGCCTTGTCCTTATGGAAGGTAGTCTGTTGTCGAGATTTTTGTTACTCCAATGGATGCTAGCCTTGTCATTATGGAAGGTTGTCTATTGTCGAGATTATTGTTACTCTAATGGATGGTATCCTTGTCATTATGGTAGGTATTCAGTTGTCGATATTTTGGTTACTACAATGGATGGTAGCCTTGTCATTATGGAACATAGTCTATTGTAGATATTTTTGTTATTCCAATGGATGGTAGTCTTGTCATTACGAAAGGTAGTCTGTCGTTGTTATTTATTTCACTCCAATGGATGGTAGCCTTGTCATTATGGAAGGTAGTCTATTGTCGTGATTTTGGTTACTGCAATGGATGGTAGCCTTGTCATTATGGAAGGTAGTCTGTTGTCGAGATTTTTGTTACTCCAATGGATGGTAGCCTTGTCATTATAGAAGGTAGTCTGTCGTTGTGATTTCTGTCACTCCAATGGATGGTAGCCTTGTCACTATGGAAGGTAGTCTGTTGTTCATATTTTTGTTACTCTAATGGATGGTAGCCTTGTCATTATGGAAGGTAGTCTATCGTTGTGATTTCTGTTACTCCAATTGATGGTAGCCTTGTCATTATGGAAGGGAGTCTATGGTCGAGATTGTTGTTACTCCAATGGATGGTAGCCTTGTCATTATGTAACGTAGTCTTTTGTCGATGTTTTTGTTATTCCAATGGATGGTAGCCTTGTCATTATAGAAGGTAGTCTGTTGTCGAGATTTTTTTTATTCCAATGGATGGTAGCCTTGTCATTATGGAAGGTAGTATGTTGTCGAGATTTTTGTTACTCCAATGGATGGTAACCTTGTAATTATGGAAGGTAGTCTGTCGTTGTGATATCTGTCACTACAATGGATGGTTGCCTTGTCACTATGGAAGGTAGTCTGTTGTTTATATTTTGTTACTCCAATGGACGGTAGCCTTGTCATTTTGGATGGTAGTCTGTTGTCGAGATTTTTGTTACTACAATGGATGGTAGCCTTGTCATTATGGAAGGTTTTTATTGTCGAGATTTTTGTTACTCTAATGGATGGTGGCCTTGTCATTATGGAAGGTATTCAGTTGTCGATATTTTACTTACTACAATGGATGGTAGCCTTGTCATTATGGAACATAGTTTATTATAGATATTTTTGTTACTCCAATGCATGGTAGCCTTGTCATTATGGAAGGTAGTCTGTTGTCGAGATTTTTGTTACCCCAATGGATGGTAGCCTTGTCATTATTGAAGGTAGTATGTTGTCGATATTTTTGTTACCCCAATGGATGGTAGCTTTGTCATAATGGAAGGTAGTCTGTTGTCGAGATTTTTGTTACTCCAATGGATGGTATCATAGTCATTATGGATGGTAGTCTGTTGTCGAGATTTTTGTTATTCCAATGGATTGTAGCCTTGTCATTATGGAATTTAGTCTGTTGTCGATGTTTTTGTTACTCCAATGGATGGTATCATTGTCATTATGGAAGGTAGTTTGTTGTCGAGATTTTTGTTATTCCCTTGGATGGTAGCCTTGTCTTTATGGAATGTAGTATGTTGTCGATATTTTTGTTACCCCAATGGATGCTAGCCTTGTCATTATAGAAGGAGGTTTGTCCTTGTGAATTCTGTCACTCCAATGGATGGTAGCCTCGTCACTATGGAAGGTAGTATGTTGTTAATATTTTTGTTACTCCAATGGATGGTAGCCTTGTCATTGTGGAAGGTAGTCTGTCATTGTGATTTCTGTCACTCCAATGGATGGTAGCCATGTCACTATGGAAGGTAGTTTGTTGTTAATATTTTTGTTACTTCAATGGATGGTAGCCTTGTCATTATGGAAGGTAGTCTATTGTCGAGATTTTTGTTACTCCAATGGATGGTAGCATTATTATTATGGAAGGTTGTTTGTTGTCGAGATTTTTGTTACTCCAATGGATAGTAGCTTTGTCATTATGGAAGGCAGTCCGTTTTCAAGATTTTTGTTACTCCAATAGATGGTAGCCTTGTCATTATGAAAGGTAGTCTGTTGTCGAAATTTTTGTCACTCTAATGGAAGGTATCATTGTCATTATGGATGGTAGTCTGTTGTCGAGATTTTTGTTATTCTAATGGATTGTAGCCAAGTCATTATGGAACGTATTCTGGTGTCGATGTTTTTGTTACTCTAATGGATGGTGGCCTTGTCATTATGGAAGGTAGTCGGTTGTCTAGATTTTTGTTATTCCAATGAATGGTAGCCTTGTCATTATGGAAGGTAGTCTGTTGTCGAGATTTTTGTTACTCCAATGGATGATAGCCTTGTGATTATGGAAGGTAGTATGTCGTTGTAATTTCTATCACTCCAATGGATGGTAGCCTTGTCACTATGGAAGGTAGTCTGTTGTCGAGATTTTTCTTACTTTAATGGATGGTAACCTTGTCATTATGGAAGGTAGTTTTTTGTCGAGATTTTTGATACTCCAATGGATGCTAGCCTTCTCAATATGGAAGGTAGTCTGTCGTTGTGATTTTTGTCACTCCAATGGATGGTAGCCTTGTCACTTTTCATGGTAGTCTATTTTTCATATTTTTATTACTCCTATGGATGGTAGCCTTGTCATTATGGAAGATAGTCTATTGTCGAGATTTTTGTTACTCCAATGGATGGTAGCCTTGTCATTATGGAACGTAGTCTGTTGTCGATGTTTTTGTTAATGCAATGGATGGTAGCCTTGTCATTATAGAAGGTAGTCTGTTGTCGAGTATTTTGTTATTCCAATGGATGGTATCCTTGTCATTATGAAAGGTAGTCTGTTGTGGAGATTTATGTTACTCCAATGGATGCTAGCCTTGTCAATATGGAAGGAAGTATGCCGTTGTGATTTCAGTCACTCCAATGGATGGTAGCCTTGTCACTATGGAAGGTAGTCTGTTGTTCATATTTTGGTTACTTCAACGGATGGTAGCCTTGTCATTATTGAAGGTAGTCTATTGTCGAGATTTTTGTTACTCCAACGGATGGTAGCATTATCATTATGGAAGGTTGTCTGTTGTCGAGATTTTTGTTACTCCAATGGATGGTAGCCTTGTCATTATGGAAGGTAGTCTATTTTCGAAATTTTGGTTACTCCAATGGATGGTAGCCTTGTCATTATGGAAGGTAGTATGTTGTCGAGATTTTTGTTACTCCAATTGATGGTATCGTTGTCATTTTGGAAGGTAGTTTGTTGTCGAGATTTTTGTTATTCCATTGGATGGTAGCCTTGTCATTAGGGAAGGTAGTATGTTGTCGAGATTTTTGTTACTCCAATGGATGCTAGCCTTGTCTTTATAGAAGGTAGTCCGTCGTTGTGATTTCTGTCACTCCAATGGATGGTAGCCTTGTCACTATGGAAGGTAGTCTGTTGTTCATATTTTTGTTACTCCAACGGATGGTAGCCTTGTCATTATGGAAGGTAGTCTATCGTTGTGATTTCTGTTACTCCAATTGATGGTAGCCTTGTCATTATGGAAGGGAGTCTATGGTCGAGATTGTTGTTACTCCAATGGATGGTAGCCTTCTCATTATGGAACGTAGTCTGTTGTCGATGTTTTTGTTACTGTAATGGATGGTAGCCTTGTCATTATAGAAGGTAGTCTATTGTCGATATTTTTGTTATTCCAATGGATGGTAGCCTTGTCATTATGGAAGGTAGTCTGTTGTCGAGATTTTTGTTACTCCAATGGATGATATCCTTGTGATTATGGAAGGTAGTATGTCATTGTGATTTCTATCACTCCAATGGATGGTAGCCTTGTCACTATGGAAGGTAGTCTGTTGTCGATATTTTTGTTACTTTAATGGATGGTAGCCTTGTCATTATGGAAGGTAGTTTTTTGTCGAGATTTTTGATACTCCAATGGATGCTAGCCTTCTCAATATGGAAGGTAGTCTGTCGTTGTGATTTTTGTCACTCCAATGGATGGTATCCTTGTCACTTTTCATGGTAGTCTATTTTTCATATTTTTATTACTCCAATGGATGGTAGCCTTGTCATTATGGAAGATAGTCTATTGTCGAGATTTTTGTTACTCCAATGGATGGTAGCCTTGTCATTATGGAACGTAGTCTGTTGTCGATGTTTTTGTTAATGCAATGGATGGTAGCCTTGTCATTATAGAAGGTAGTCTGTTGTCGAGTATTTTGTTATTCCAATGGATGGTATCCTTGTCATTATGAAAGGTAGTCTGTTGTGGAGATTTATGTTACTCCAATGGATGCTAGCCTTGTCAATATGGAAGGAAGTATGCCGTTGTGATTTCAGTCACTCCAATGGATGGTAGCCTTGTCACTATGGAAGGTAGTCTGTTGTTCATATTTTGGTTACTTCAACGGATGGTAGCCTTGTCATTATTGAAGGTAGTCTATTGTCGAGATTTTTGTTACTCCAACGGATGGTAGCATTATCATTATGGAAGGTTGTCTGTTGTCGATATTTTTCTTACTCCAATGGATGGTAGCCTTGTCATTATGGAAGGTAGTCTATTTTCGAAATTTTGGTTACTCCAATGGATGGTAGCCTTGTCATTATGGAAGGTAGTATGTTGTCGAGATTTTTGTTACTCCAATTGATGGTATCGTTGTCATTTTGGAAGGTAGTTTGTTGTCGAGATTTTTGTTATTCCATTGGATGGTAGCCTTGTCATTAGGGAAGGTAGTATGTTGTCGAGATTTTTGTTACTCCAATGGATGCTAGCCTTGTCATTATAGAAGGTAGTCTGTCGTTGTGATTTCTGTCACTCCAATGGATGGTAGCCTTGTCACTATGGAAGGTAGTCTGTTGTTCATATTTTTGTTACTCCAATGGATGGTAGCCTTGTCATTATGGAAGGTAGTCTATCGTTGTGATTTCTGTTACTCCAATTGATGGTAGCCTTGTCATTATGGAAGGGAGTCTATGGTCGAGATTGTTGTTACTCCAATGGATGGTAGCCTTGTCATTATGGAACGTAGTCTGTTGTCGATGTTTTTGTTACTGTAATGGATGGTAGCCTTGTCATTATAGAAGGTAGTCTATTGTTGATATTTTTGTTATTCCAATGGATGGTAGCCTTGTCATTATGGAAGGTAGTCTGTTGTCGAGATTTTTGTTACACCAATGGATGCTATCCTTGTCATTATGGAAGGTAGTATGTCATTGTGATTTATGTCACTCCAATGGATGGTAGCCTTGTCACTATGGAAGGTAGACTGTTGTCGATGTTTTTGTTACTCCAAAGGATGGTAGCCTTGTCATTATAGAAGGTAGTCTGTTGTCGAGATTTTTTTTATTCCAATGGATGATAGCCTTGTCATTAAGGAAGGTAGTCTGTTGTCGAGATTTTTGTTACTCCAATGGATGGTAACCTTGTCATTATGGAAGGTAGTCTGTCGTTGTGATTTCTGTCACTACAATGGATGGTTGCCTTGTAACTATGGAAGGTAGTCTGTTGTTCATATTTCTGTTACTCCAATGGACGGTAGACTTGTCATTTTGGATGGTAGTCTGTTGTCGAGATTTTTGTTACTCCAATGGATGGTAGCCTTGTCATTATGGAAGGTTGTTTATTGTCAATATTTTTGTTACTCTAATGGATGTTGGCCTTGTTATTATGGAAGGTATTCAGTTGTCGATATTTTGCTTACTAGAATGGATGGTAGCCTTGTCATTATGGAAGGTAGTTCGTTGTTGATATTTTGTTACCCCAATGGATGGTAGCCTTGTCATTATGGAAGGTAGTCTGTTGTCGATATTTTTGTTACCCCAATGGATGGTAGCCTTGACATAATGGAAGGTAGTCTGTTGTCGAGATTTTTGTTACTCCAATGGATAGTATCGTAGTCATTATGGATGGTAGTCTGTTGTCGAGATTTTTGTTATTCCAATGGATTGTAGCCTTGTCATTATTGAATGTAGTCTGTTGTCGATGTTTTTGTTACTCCAATGGATGGTATCATTGTCATTATGGAAGGTAGTATGTTTTCGAGATTTTTGTTATTCCCTTGGATGGTAGCCTTGTCTTTATGGAATGTAGTATGTTGTCGAGATTTTTGTTACCCCAATGGATGCTAGCCTTGTCATTATAGAAGGTAGTCTATCCTTGTGATTTCTGTCACTCTAATGTATCGTAGCGTTGTCACTATGGAAGGTAGTATGTTGTTCATATTTTTGTTACTCCAATGGATGGTAGCCTTGTCATTATGGAAGGTAGTTTGTCGTTGTGATTTCTGTTACTCCAATGGATGGTAGCCAGGTCACTATGGAAGGTACTCTGTTGTTCATATTTTTGTTACTTCAATGGATGGTAGCCTTGTCATTATGGAAGGTAGTCTATTGTCAAGATTTTTGTTACTCCAATGGATGGTAGCATTATCATTTTGGAAGGTTGTCTGTTGTCGATATTTTTATTACTCCAATGGATGGTAGCCTTGTCATTATGGAAGGCAGTCTGTTTTTAATATTTTTGTTACTCCAATAGATGGTAGCCTTGTCATTATGAACGGTAGTCTGTTGTCGAGATTTTTTTACTCTAATGGAAGGTATCATTGTCATTATGGATTGTAGTCTGTTGTCGAGATTTTTGTTATTCCGTTGGATTGTAGCCTTGTCATTATGGAACGAATTCTGTTGTTGATGTTTTTGTTACTCCAATGGATGGTGGCCTTGTCATTATGGAAGGTAGTCTATTGTCTAGATTTTTGTTATTCCAATGAATGGTAGCCTTGTCATTATGGAAGGTAGTCTGTTGTCGAGATTTTTGTTACTCCAATGGATGCTAGCCTTGTGATTATGGAAGGTAGTATGTCGTTGTGATTTATGTCACTCCAATGGATGGTAGCCTTGTCACTATGGAAGGTAGTCTGTTGTCGATGTTTTTGTTACTCCAAAGGATGGTAGCCTTGTCATTATAGAAGGTAGTCTGTTGTCGAGATTTTTTTTATTCCAATGGATGATAGCCTTGTCATTAAGGAAGGTAGTCTGTTGTCCAGATTTTGGTTACTCCAATGGATGGTAACCTTGTCATTATGGAAGGTAGTCTGTCGTTGTGATTTCTGTCACTACAATGGATGGTTGCCTTGTCACTGTGGAAGGTAGTCTGTTGTTCATATTTCTGTTACTCCAATGGACGGTAGCCTTGTCATTTTGGATGGTAGTCTGTTGTCGAGATTTTTGTTACTCCAATGGATGGTAGCCTTGTCATTATGGAAGGTTGTTTATTGTCAATATTTTTGTTACTCTAATGGATGTTGGCCTTGTTATTATGGAAGGTATTCAGTTGTCGATATTTTGCTTACTAGAATGGATGGTAGCCTTGTCATTATGGAAGGTAGTTCGTTGTTGATATTTTGTTACCCCAATGGATGGTAGCCTTGTCATTATGGAAGGTAGTCTGTTGTCGATATTTTTGTTACCCCAATGGATGGTAGCCTTGTCATAATGGAAGGTAGTCTGTTGTCGAGATTTTTGTTACTCCAATGGATAGTATCGTAGTCATTATGGATGGTAGTCTGTTGTCGAGAATTTTGTTATTCCAATGGATTGTAGCCTTGTCATTATTGAATGTAGTCTGTTGTCGATGTTTTTGTTACTCCAATGGATGGTATCATTGTCATTATGGAAGGTAGTTTGTTGTCAAGATTTTTGTTATTCCCTTGGATGGTAGCCTTGTCTTTATGGAATGTAGTATGTTGTCGAGATTTTTGTTACCCCAATGGATGCTAGCGTTGTCATTATAGAAGGTAGTCTATCCTTGTGATTTCTGTCACTCTAATGGATGGTAGCGTTGTCACTATGGAAGGTAGTATGTTGTTAATATTTTTGTTACTCCAATGGATGGTAGCCTTGTCATTATGGAAGGTAGTCTGTCGTTGTGATTTCTGTTACTCCAATGGATGTTAGCCAGGTCACTATGGAAGGTAGTCCGTTGTTCATATTTTTGTTACTTCAATGGATGGTAGCCTTGTCATTATGGAAGGTAGTCTATTGTCAAGATTTTTGTTACTCCAATGGATGGTAGCATTATCATTTTGGAAGGTTTTCTGTTGTCGATATTTTTATTAGTCCAATGGATGGTAGCCTTGTCATTATGGAAGGCAGTCTGTTTTCAATATTTTTGTTACTCCAATAGATGGTAGCCTTGTCATTATGAAAGGTAGTCCGTTGTCGACATTTTTGTTACTCTAATGGAAGGTATCATTGTCATTATGGATGGTAGTCTGTTGTCGAGATTTTTGTTATTCCATTGGATTGTAGCCTTGTCATTATGGAACGTATTCTGTTGTCAATGTTTTTGTTACTCCAATGGATGGTGGCCTTGTCATTATGGAAGGTAGTTTGTTGTCTAGATTTTTGTTATTCCAATGAATGGTAGCCTTGTCATTATGGAAGGTAGTATGTTGTCGAGATTTTTGTTACTCCAATGGATGCTAGCCTTGTGATTATGGAAGGTAGTATGTCGTTGTGATTTCTGTCACTCCAATGGACGGTAGCCTTGTCACTATGGAAGGTAGTCTATTGTTCATATTTTTGTAACTCTAATGGATGGTAGCCTTGTCATTATGGAAGGTTGTCTATTGTTGAGATTTTTGTTATTCTAATAGATGGTAGCCTTGTCATTATGGATGGTAGTCTGTTGTCGATATTTTTGTTACTCCAATGGATGGTAGCCTTGTCATTATGGAAGGTAGTCTGTTGTCGAGATTTTTCTTACTTCAATGGATGGTAGCCTTATCATTATGGAAGGTAGTTTTTTTCGAGATTTTTGTTACTCCAATGGATCCTATCCTTCTCATTATGGAAGCTAGTCCGTCGTTGTGATTTCTGTCACTCCAATGGATGGTAGCCTTGTCACTATGCATGGTAGTCTGTTTTTCATATTTTTGTTACTCCAATGGATGGTAGCCTTGTCATTATGGAAGGTAGTCTATTGTCGAGATTTTTGTTACTCCGATGGATGTTGGCCTTGTTATTATGGAAGGTATTCAGTTGTCGATATTTTGCTTACTAGAATGGATGGTAGCCTTGTCATTATGGAAGGTAGTTCGTTGTTGATATTTTGTTACCCCAATGGATGGTAGCCTTGTCATTATGGAAGGTAGTCTGTTGTCGATATTTTTGTTACCCCAATGGATGGTAGCCTTGTTATAATGGAAGGTAGTCTGTTGTCGAGATTTTTGTTACTCCAATGGATAGTATCGTAGTCATTATGGATGGTAGTCTGTTGTCGAGATTTTTGTTATTCCAATGGATTGTAGCCTTGTCATTATTGAATGTAGTCTGTTGTCGATGTTTTTGTTACTCCAATGGATGGTATCATTATCATTATGGAAGGTAGTTTGTTCTCGAGATTTTTGTTATTCCCTTGGATGGTAGCCTTGTCATTATGGAATGTAGTATGTTGTCGAGATTTTTGTTACCCCAATGGATGCTAGCCTTGTCATTATAGAAGGTAGTCTGTCCTTGTGATTTCTGTCACTCTAATGGATGGTAGCGTTGTCACTATGGATGGTAGTATGTTGTTAATATTTTTGTTACTCCAATGGATGGTAGCCTTGTCATTATGTAAGGTAGTCTGTTGTTGTGATTTCTGTTACTCCAATGGATGGTAGCCATGTCACTATGGAAGGTAGTTTGTTGTTCATATTTTTGTTACTTCAATGGATGGTAGCCTTGTCATTATGGAAGGTAGTCTATTGTCAAGATTTTCGTTACTCCAATGGATGGTAGCATTATCATTATGGAAGGTTGTCTGTTGTCAATATTTTTATTACTCCAATGGATGGTAGCCTTGTCATTATGGAAGGCAGTCTGTTTTCAATATTTTTGTTACTCCAATAGATGGTAGCCTTGTCATTACGAACGGTAGTCTGTTGTCGAGATTTTTGTTACTCTAATGGAAGGTATCATTGTCATTATGGATGGTAGTCTGTTGTCGAGATTTTTGTTATTCCATTGGATTGTAGCCTTGTCATTATGGAACGTATTCTGTTTTCGATGTATTTGTTACTCCAATGGATGGTGGCCTTGTCATTATGGAAGGTAGTCTGTTGTCTAGATTTTTGTTATTCCAATGAATGGTAGCCTTGTAATTATGGAAGGTAGTCTGTTGTCGAGATTTTTGTTACTCCAATGGATGCTAGCCTTGTGATTATGGAAGGTAGTATGTCGTTGTGATTTCTGTCACTCCAATGGACGGTAGCCTTGTCACTATGGAAGGTAGTCTATTGTTCATATTTTTGTAACTCTAATGGATGGTAGCGTTGTCATTATGGAAGGTTGTCTATTGTCGAGATTTTTTTTTATTCTAATAGATGGTAGCCTTGTCATTATGGATGGTAGTCTGTTGTCGATATTTTTGTTACTCCAATGGATAAGAGCCTTGTCATTATGGAAGGTAGTCTGTTGTCGAGATTTTTCTTACTTCAATGGATGGTAGCCTTGTCATTATGGAAGGAAGTTTTTTATCGAGATTTTTGTTACTCCAATGGATGCTAGCCTTCTCATTATGGAAGGGAGTCTGTCGTTGTGATTTCTATCACTCCAATGGATGTTAGCCTTGTCACTATGCATGGTAGTCTATTTTTCATATTTTTGTCACTCCAATGGATGGTAGCCTTGTCCTTATGGAAGGTAGTCTATTGTCGAAATTTTTGTTACTCCAATGGATGGTAGAATTATCATTATGGAAGGTTGTCTGTTGCCGATGTTTTTGTTACTCCAAAGGATGGTAGCCTTGTCATTATGGAAGGTAGCCTTGTCAATATGGAAGGTTGTCTGTTGTCGAGATTTTTGTTACTCCAATGGATGGTATCATTGTCATTATGGATGGTAGTCTGTTGTCGAGAATTTTGTTATTCCAATGGATTGTAGCCTTGTCATTATGGAACGTATTCTGTTGTCGATGTTTTTGTTACTCCACTGGATGGTAGCCTTGTCATTATGGAAGGTAATTTGATGTCTAGATCTTTGTTATTCTAATGAATGGTAGCCTTGTCATTAAGGAAGGTAGTTTGTTGTCGAGATTTTTGTTACTCCAATGGATTCTAGCCTTGTCATTATGGAAGGTAGTCTGTCGTTGTTATTTCTGTCACTCCAATGGATGGTAGCCTTGTCTCTATGGAAGGTAGTCTATTGTCGCGATTTTTGTTACTCATATGGATGGTAGCCTTGTCATTATGGAAGGTTGTCTATTGTCGAGATTTTTGTTACTCTACTAGATGGTAGCCTTGTCATTATGGAAGGTAAAATATTTTCGAGATTTTTGTTACTCCAATGGATGGTAGCCTTGTCATTATAGAATGTAGTCTGTTGTCGAGATTTTTGTTACTCCAATGGATGGTAGTCTTATCACTATGGATGGTAGTCTGTTTTCGATATTATTGTTATTCCAATGGATTATAGCCTCGTCATTATGGAACATAGTCTGTTGTAGATGTTTTTGTTACTCTAATGGATGGTATCGTTGTCATTATGAAAGGTAGTTTGTTGTCGAGATTTTTGTTATTCCAATGGATGGTAGCCTTGTCATTATGGAATGTAGTCTGTTGTCGATATTTTTATTACTCCAATTGATGGTAGCCTTGTCATTATGGAAGGTAGTCCGTTGTCGAGATTTTTGTTACTTCAATGGATGGTAGCCTTGTCATTATGGAAGGTAGTTTATTATAGTGATTTTTGTTACTCTAATGGATGCTAGCCTCGTAATTAGCGAAGGTAGTCTATCATTGTGATTTATGTCACTCCAATGGATGGTAGCCTTGTCACTATGGAAGGTAGTCTATTGTGGATATTTTTGTTACTCCAATGGATGGTAGCCTTGTCATTATGGAAGGTAGTCTGGTTTTCATATTTTGGTTACTCCAATGGATGGTAGCCTTGTCATTATGCAAGGTAGTCTATTATCGAGATTTTTGTTACTCCAATGGATGGTATGGTTGTCATTATGGAAGGTTGTCTATTGTCGAGATTTTTGTTACTCTAATGGATGGTAGACTTGTCATTATGGAAGGTAGTCTGTTTTCGATATTTTTGTTACTCTAATGGATGGTATCATTGACATAATGGATGGTAGTCTGTTATCGAGATTTTTGTTATTCCAATGGATTTTAGCCTTGTCACTATGGAAGGTAGTCTGTTGTCGATATTTTTGTTACTCCAATGGATGGTAGCCTTTTCATTATGGAAGGTAGTCTGTTGTCGAGATTTTTGTTACTTCAATGGATGGTAGCCTTGTTATTATGGAAGGTAGTTTATTGTAGTGATTTTTGTTACTCTAATAGATGGTAGCCTTGTCACTATGGAAGGTAGTTTGTTTTCGATATTTTTGTTACTTCAATGGATGGTAGCCTTGTCATTATGGACGGTAGTTTATTGTAGATTTTTTTGTTACTCCAATGGCTGGTAGCCTTGTCTATATGGAAGGTTGTCTGTTGTCGAGATTTCTGTCATTCCAATGGATGGTAGCCTTGTCACTATGTAAGGTAGTCTGTTTTCGAGATTTTTGTTACTCTAATGGATTGAAGCCTTGCCATTATGGAAGGTAGTCTGTTGTCCAAATTTTTGTTACTCCAATGGATGCTAGCCTTGTGATTATGGAAGGTAGTCCATCGTTGTGATTTATGTCACTCCAATGGATGGTAGCCTTGTCACTATGGAAGGTAGTCTGTTGTTTATATTTTGGTTACTCCAATGGATGCTAGCCTTGTCATTATGGAAGGTAGTTTATTATCGAGATTTTTGTTACTACAATGGATGGTAGCCTTGTCATTATGGAACATAGTCTATTGTTGATATTTTTGTTACTCCAATGCATGGTAGCCTTATCATTATGGAAGGTAGTATGTTGTCGAGATTTTTGTTACTCCAATGGATGGTAGCATTATCATTATGGAAGGTAGTCTTTTGTCGATATTTTTTTTACTCCAATGGATGGTAGCCTTGTCATTATGGAACGTAGTCTGTTGTCGATGTTTTTGTTACTCCAATGGATGGTAGCCTTGTCATTATTGAAGGTACTGTGTTGTCGAGATTTTTGTTATTCCAATAGATGGTAGCCTTGTCATTATGGAAGGTAGTTTGTTGTCGATATCTTTGTTACTCCACTGGATTGTAGCCTTGTCATTATGGAAGGTAGTATGTTGCCGAGATTTTTGTTACTCCAATGGATGGTATCGTTGTCATTATGGATGGTAGTCTATTGTCGAGAATTTTGTTACTCCAATGGATGGTAGCCTTGTCATTATGGAACGTAGTCTGTTGTCGATGTTTTTGTTACTCCAATGGATGGTAGCCTTGTCATTATTGAAGGTACTGTGTTGTCGAGATTTTTGTTATTCCAATGGATGGTAGCCTTGTCATTATGGAAGGTAGTCTGTCGTTGTGATTTCTGTCACTCCAATAGATGGTAGCCTTGTTACTATGGAAGGTAGTCTGTTGTTCATATTTTTGTTACTCCAATGGATGGAAGCCTTGTCATTATGGAAGGTAGTCTTTTGTTGAGAATTTTTTTACTCCAATGGATGGTGACATTATCATTATGGAAGGTAGTCTGTTGTCGAGGTTTTTGTTATTCCAATGGATGGTAGCCTTGTCATTATGGAAGCTAGTCTATTTTTCGGATTTTTGTTACTCCAATGGATGGTAGCCTTGTCATTATAGAAGGTAGTCTGTTGTACATATTTTTGTTACTCCAAAGAATGGTAGCCTTGCCATTATGGAAGGTAGTCTATTGTCAAGAATTTTGTTACTCTAATGGATGGTAGCCTTGTCATTATGGAAGGTAGTCTGTTTTTGAGATTTTTGTTATTCCATTGGATGGTAGCCTTGTCATTATGGAAGGTTGTCTGTTGTCGAGATTTTTGTTACTCCAATGGATGGTAGCCTTGTCACTATGAAAGGTTGTCTATTGTCGATATTTTTGTTACAACAATGGATGGTAGCCTTGTCATTATGGAAGGTAGTTTGTTGTCTAGATTTTTGTTACTCCAATTGATTGTAGCCTTGTCATTATTGAAGGTAGTATGTTGTCGATATTTTTGTTACTATAATGGAAGGTAGCCTTGTCATTATCGAAGGTAGTCTGTTTTCGATATTTTTGTTACTCTAATGGATTGAAGCCTTGTCATTATGGAAGATAGTCTGTTGTCCAGATTTTTGTTACTCCAATGGATGGTAGCCTTGTGATTATGGAAGGTAGTCCGTCGTTGTGAATTATGTCACTCCAATGGATGGTAGCCTTGTCACTATGGAAGGTAGTCTGTTGTTCATATTTTTGTTACTCCAATGGATGGTAGCCTTGTCATTATGGAAGGTAATATGTTGTCGAGATTTTTGTTACTCCAATGGATGGTAGCATTATCATTATGGAAGGTAGTCTGTTGTCGATATTTTTTTTACTCCAATGGATGATAGCCTTATCATTATGGAAGGTTTTTTATTGTCGATATCTTTGTTACTCCAATGGATTGTAGCCTTGTCATTATGGAAGGTAGCATGTTGCCGAGATTTTTGTTACTCCAATGGATGGTATCGTTGTCATTATGGATGGTAGTCTGTTGTCGAGAATTTTGTTACTCCAATGGATGGTAGCCTTGTCATTATGGAACGTAGTCTGTTGTCGATGTTTTTGTTACTCCAATGGATGGTAGCCTTGTCATTATGGAAGGTAGTGTGTTGTCGAGATTTTTGTTATTCCAATGGATGGTAGCCTTGTCATTATGGAAGGTAGCCTGTCGTTGTGATTTCTGTCACTCTAATGGATGGTAGCCTTGTCACTATGGAAGGTAGTTTGTTGTTCATATTTTTGTTACTCAATTGGATGCTAGCCTTGTCATTATGGAAGGTAGTTTTTTGTTGAGAATTTTTTTACTCCAATGGATGGTGACATTATCATTATGGAAGGTAGTCTGTTGTCGAGATTTTTGTTACTCCAATGGATGGTATCCTTGTCATTATGGATGGTAGTCTGTTGTCGAGAATTTTGTTACTCCAATGGATGGTAGCCTTGTCATTATGGAACGTAGTCTGTTGTCGATGTTTTTGTTACTCCATTGGATGGTAGCCTTGTCATTATTTAAGGTACTGTGTTGTCGAGATTTTTTTTATTCCAATGGATGGTAGCCTTGTCATTATGGAAGGTAGTCAGTCGTTGTGATTTGTCACTCCAATGGATGGTAGCCTTGTCACTATGGAAGGTAGTCTGTTGTTCATATTTTATTTACTCCAATGGATGGTAGCCTTGTCATTATGGAAGGTAGTCTTTTGTTGAGAATTTTTTTACTCCAATGGATGGTGACATTATCATTATGGAAGGTATTTTGTTGTCGAGATTTTTGTTATTCCAATGGATGGTAGCCTTGTCATTATGGAAGGTAGTTTGTTGTTCGGATTTTTGTTACTCCAATGGATGGTAGCCTTGTCATTATAGAAGGTAGTTTGTTGTACATATTTTTGTTACTCCAATGAATGGTAGCCTTGCCATTGTGGAAGGTAGTCTGTTGTCGAGAATTTTGTTACTCTAATGGATGGTAGCCTTGTCATGATGGAAGGTAGTCTGTTGTCGAGATTTTTGTTACTCCAATGGATGGTAGCCTTGTCACTATGAAAGGTAGTCTATTGTCGATATTTTTGTTACAAAAATGGATGGTAGCCTTGTCATTATGGAAGGTAGTGTGTTGTCTAGATTTTTGTTACTCCAATTGATTGTAGCCTTGTCATTATTGAAGGTAGTATGTTGTCGATATTTTTTTTACTATAATGGAAGGTAGCCTTGTCATTAACGAAGGTAGTCTGTTTTCGAGATTTTTGTTACTCTAATGGATTGAAGCCTTGTCATTATGGAAGATAGTCTGTTGTCCAGATTTTTGTTACTCCAATGGATGCTAGCCTTGTGATTATAGAAGGTAGTCCGTCGTTGTGATTTATGTCACTCCAATGGATGGTAGCCTTGTGACTATGGAAGGTAGTCTGTTGTTCATATTTTTGTTACTCCAATGGATGGTAGCCTTGTCATTATTGAAGGTAGTATGTTCTCGATATTTTGGTTACTATAATGGATGGTAGCCTTGTCATTATGGAACATAGTCTATTTTCGAGATTTTTGTTACTCCAATGCATGGTAGCCTTGTCATTATGGAAGGTAGTATGTTGTCGAGATTTTTGTTACTCCAATGGATGGTAGCATTATCATTATGGAAGGTAGTCTGTTGTCGATATTTTTTTTACTCCAATGGATGATAGCCTTATCATTATGGAAGGTTGTTTATTGTCGATATCTTTGTTACTCCAATGGATTGTAGCCTTGTCATTATGGAAGGTAGCATGTTGCCGAGATTTTTGTTACTCCAATGCATGGTAGCCTTGTCATTATGGAAGGTAGTATGTTGTCGAGATTTTTGTTACTCCAATGGATGGTAGCATTATCATTATGGAAGGTAGTCTGTTGTCGATATTTTTTTTACTCTAATGGATGATAGCCTTATCATTATGGAAGGTTGTTTATTGTCGATATCTTTGTTACTCCAATGGATTGTAGCCTTGTCATTATGGAAGGTAGCATGTTGCCGAGATTTTTGTTACTCCAATGGATGGTATCGTTGTCATTATGGATGGTAGTCTGTTGTCGAGAATTTTGTTACTCCAATGGATGGTAGCCTTGTCATTATGGAACGTAGTCTGTTGTCAATGTTTTTGTTACTCCAATGGATGGTAGCCTTGTCATTATGGAAGGTAGTGTGTTGTCGAGATTTTTGTTATTCCAATGGATGGTAGCCTTGTCATTATGGAAGGTAGCCTGTCGTTGTGATTTCTGTCACTCTAATGGATGGTAGCCTTGTCACTATGGAAGGTAGTTTGTTGTTCATATTTTTGTTACTCAATTGGATGGTAGCCTTGTCATTATGGAAGGTAGTTTTTTGTTGAGAATTTTTTTACTCCAATGGATGGTGACATTATCATTATGGAAGGTAGTCTGTTGTCGAGATTTTTGTTAATCCAATGGATAGTATCCATGTCATTATGGATGGTAGTCTGTTGTCGAGAATTTTGTTACTCCAATGGATGGTAGCCTTGTCATTATGGAACGTAGTCTGTTGTCGATGTTTTTGTTACTCCAATGGATGGTAGCCTTGTCATTATTTAAGGTACTGTGTTGTCGAGATTTTTTTTATTCCAATGGATGGTAGCCTTGTCATTATGGAAGGTAGTCAGTCGTTGTGATTTGTCACTCCAATGGATGGTAGCCTTGTCACTATGGAAGGTAGTATGTTGTTCATATTTTTGTTACTCCAATGGATGGTAGCCTTGTCATTATGGAAGGTAGTCTTTTGTTGAGAATTTTTTTACTCCAATGGATGGTGACATTATCATTATGGAAGGTATTTTGTTGTCGAGATTTTTGTTATTCCAATGGATGGTAGCCTTGTCATTATGGAAGGTAGTTTGTTGTTCGGATTTTTGTTACTCCAATGGATGGTAGCCTTGTCATTATAGAAGGTAGTCTGTTGTACATATTTTTGTTACTCCAATGAATGGTAGCCTTGCCATTGTGGAAGGTAGTCTGTTGTCGAGAATTTTGTTACTCTAATGGATGGTAGCCTTGTCATTATGGAAGGTAGTCTGTTTTCGAGATTTTTGTTATTCCATTGGATGGTAGCCTTGTCATGATGGAAGGTTGTCTGTTGTCGAGATTTTTGTTACTCCAATGGATGGTAGCCTTGTCACTATGAAAGGTAGTCTTTTGTCGATATTTTTGTTACAAAAATGGATGGTAGCCTTGTCATTATGGAAGGTAGTGTGTTGTCTAGATTTTTGTTACTCCAATTGATTGTAGCCTTGTCATTATTGAAGGTAGTATGTTGTCGATATTTTTGTTACTATAATGGAAGGTAGCCTTGTCATTATCGAAGGTAGTCTGTTTTCGAGATTTTTGTTACTCTAATGGATTAAAGCCTTGTCATTATGGAAGATAGTCTGTTGTCCAGATTTTTGTTACTCCAATGGATGCTAGCCTTGTGATTATGGAAGGTAGTCCGTCGTTGTGATTTATGTCACTCCAATGGATGGTAGCCTTGTCACTATGGAAGGTAGTCTGTTTTTCATATATTTGTTACTCCAATGGATGGTAGCCTTGTCATTATGGAAGGTAGTTTATTATCGAGATTTTGGTTACTACAATGGATGGTAGCCTTGTCATTATGGAACATAGTCTATTGTTGATATTTTTGTTACTCCAATGCATGGTAGCCTTGTCATTATGGAAGGTAGTATGTTGTCGAGATTTTTGTTACTCCAATGGATGGTAGCATTATCATTATGGAAGGTAGTCTGTTGTCGATATTTTTTTTACTCCAATGGATGATAGCCTTATCATTATGGAAGGTTGTTTATTGTCGATATCTTTGTTACTCCAATGGATTGTAGCCTTGTCATTATGGAAGGTAGCATGTTGCCGAGATTTTTGTTACTCCAATGGATGGTATCGTTTTCATTATAGAATGTAGTCTATTGTCGAGAATTTTGTTTCTCCAATGGATGGTAGCCTTGTCATTATGGAACGTAGTCTGTTGTCGATGTTTTTGTTACTCCAATGGATGGTAGCCTTGTCATTATGGAAGGTAGTGTGTTGTCGAGATTTTTGTTATTCCAATGGATGGTAGCCTTGTCATTATGGAAGGTAGCCTGTCGTTGTGATTTCTGTCACTCTAATGGATGGTAGCCTTGTCACTATGGAAGGTAGTTTGTTGTTCATATTTTTGTTACTCAATTGGATGGTAGCCTTGTCATTATGGAAGGTAGTTTTTTGTTGAGAATTTTTTTACTCCAATGGATGGTGACATTATCATTATGGAAGGTAGTCTGTTGTCGAGATTTTTGTTACTCCAATGGATGGTATCCGTGTCATTATTTAAGGTACTGTGTTGTCGAGATTTTTTTTATTCCAATGGATGGTAGCCTTGTCATTATGGAAGGTAGTCAGTCGTTGTGATTTGTCACTCCAATGGATGGTAGCCTTGTCACTATGGAAGGTAGTCTGTTGTTTATATTTTTGTTACTGCAATGGATGGTAGCCTTGTCATTATGGAAGGTAGTCTTTTGTTGAGAATTTTTATACTCCAATGGATGGTGACATTATCATTATGGAAGCTAGTCTGTTGTTCGGATTTTTGTTACTCCAATGGATGGTAGCCTTGTCATTATGGAAGGTAGTCTGGTTTTCATATTTTTATTACTCTAATGGATGGTAGCCTTGTCACTATGGAAGGTAGTCTATTATCGAGATTTTTGTTACTCCAATGGATGGTAGCATTATCATTATGGAAGGTAGTCTGTTGTCGATATTTTTTTTACTCCAATGGATGATAGCCTTATCATTATGGAAGGTAGTATGTTGTCGAGATTTTTGTTACTCCAATGGATGGTAGCATTATCATTATGGAAGGTAGTCTGTTGTCAATATTTTTTTTACTCCAATGGATGATAGCCTTATCATTATGGAAGGTTGTTTATTGTCGATATCTTTGTTACTCCAATGGATTGTAGCCTTGTCATTATGGAAGGTAGCATGTTGCCGAGATTTTTGTTACTCCAATGGATGGTATCGTTGTCATTATGGATGGTAGTCTGTTGTCGAGAATTTTGTTACTCCAATGGATGGTAGCCTTGTCATTATGGAACGTAGTCTGTTGTCAATGTTTTTGTTACTCCAATGGATGGTAGCCTTGTCATTATGGAAGGTAGTGTGTTGTCGAGATTTTTGTTATTCCAATGGATGGTAGCCTTGTCATTATGGAAGGTAGCCTGTCGTTGTGATTTATGTCACTCTAATGGATGGTAGCCTTGTCACTATGGAAGGTAGTTTGTTGTTCATATTTTTGTTACTCAATTGGATGGTAGCCTTGTCATTATGGAAGGTAGTTTTTTGTTGAGAATTTTTTTACTCCAATGGATGGTGACATTATCATTATGGAAGGTAGTCTGTTGTCGAGATTTTTGTTAATCCAATGGATAGTATCCATGTCATTATGGATGGTAGTCTGTTGTCGAGAATTTTGTTACTCCAATGGATGGTAGCCTTGTCATTATGGAACGTAGTCTGTTGTCGATGTTTTTGTTACTCCAATGGATGGTAGCCTTGTCATTATTTAAGGTACTGTGTTGTCGAGATTTTTTTTATTCCAATGGATGGTAGCCTTGTCATTATGGAAGGTAGTCAGTCGTTGTGATTTGTCACTCCAATGGATGGTAGCCTTGTCACTATGGAAGGTAGTCTGTTGTTCATATTTTTGTTACTCCAATGGATGGTAGCCTTGTCATTATGGATGGTAGTCTTTTGTTGAGAATTTTTTTACTCCAATGGATGGTGACATTATCATTATGGAAGGTATTTTGTTGTCGAGATTTTTGTTATTCCAATGGATGGTAGCCTTGTCATTATGGAAGGTAGTTTGTTGTTCGGATTTTTGTTACTCCAATGGATGGTAGCCTTGTCATTATAGAAGGTAGTCTGTTGTACATATTTTTGTAACTCCAATGAATGGTAGCCTTGCCATTGTGGAAGGTAGTCTGTTGTCGAGAATTTTGTTACTCTAATGGATGGTAGCCTTGTCATTATGGAAGGTAGTCTGTTTTCGAGATTTTTGTTATTCCATTGGATGGTAGCCTTGTCATGATGGAAGGTTGTCTGTTGTCGAGATTTTTGTTACTCCAATGGATGGTAGCCTTGTAACTATGAAAGGTAGTCTTTTGTCGATATTTTTGTTACAAAAGTGGATGGTAGCCTTGTCATTATGGAAGGTAGTGTGTTGTCTAGATTTTTGTTACTCCAATTGATTGTAGCCTTGTCATTATTGAAGGTAGTATGTTGTCGATATTTTTGTTACTATAATGGAAGGTAGCCTTGTCATTATCGAAGGTAGTCTGTTTTCGAGATTTTTGTTACTCTAATGGATTAAAGCCTTGTCATTATGGAAGATAGTCTGTTGTCCAGATTTTTGTTACTCCAATGGATGCTAGCCTTGTGATTATGGAAGGTAGTCCGTCGTTGTGATTTATGTCACTCCAATGGATGGTAGCCTTGTCACTATGGAAGGTAGTCTGTTTTTCATATATTTGTTACTCCAATGGATGGTAGCCTTGTCATTATGGAAGGTAGTTTATTATCGAGATTTTGGTTACTACAATGGATGGTAGCCTTGTCATTATGGAACATAGTCTATTGTTGATATTTTTGTTACTCCAATGCATGGTAGCCTTGTCATTATGGAAGGTAGTATGTTGTCGAGATTTTTGTTACTCCAATGGATGGTAGCATTATCATTATGGAAGGTAGTCTGTTGTCGATATTTTTTTTACTCCAATGGATGATAGCCTTATCATTATGGAAGGTTGTTTATTGTCGATATCTTTGTTACTCCAATGGATTGTAGCCTTGTCATTATGGAAGGTAGCATGTTGCCGAGATTTTTGTTACTCCAATGGATGGTATCGTTTTCATTATAGAATGTAGTCTATTGTCGAGAATTTTGTTTCTCCAATGGATGGTAGCCTTGTCATTATGGAACGTAGTCTGTTGTCGATGTTTTTGTTACTCCAATGGATGGTAGCCTTGTCATTATGGAAGGTAGTGTGTTGTCGAGATTTTTGTTATTCCAATGGATGGTAGCCTTGTCATTATGGAAGGTAGCCTGTCGTTGTGATTTCTGTCACTCTAATGGATGGTAGCCTTGTCACTATGGAAGGTAGTTTGTTGTTCATATTTTTGTTACTCAATTGGATGGTAGCCTTGTCATTATGGAAGGTAGTTTTTTGTTGAGAATTTTTTTACTCCAATGGATGGTGACATTATCATTATGGAAGGTAGTCTGTTGTCGAGATTTTTGTTACTCCAATGGATGGTATCCGTGTCATTATTTAAGGTACTGTGTTGTCGAGATTTTTTTTATTCCAATGGATGGTAGCCTTGTCATTATGGAAGGTAGTCAGTCGTTGTGATTTGTCACTCCAATGGATGGTAGCCTTGTCACTATGGAAGGTAGTCTGTTGTTTATATTTTTGTTACTGCAATGGATGGTAGCCTTGTCATTATGGAAGGTAGTCTTTTGTTGAGAATTTTTATACTCCAATGGATGGTGACATTATCATTATGGAAGCTAGTCTGTTGTTCGGATTTTTGTTACTCCAATGGATGGTAGCCTTGTCATTATGGAAGGTAGTCTGGTTTTCATATTTTTATTACTCTAATGGATGGTAGCCTTGTCACTATGGAAGGTAGTCTATTATCGAGATTTTTGTTACTCCAATGGATGGTATGGTTGTCATTATGGAAGGTTGTCTGTTGTCGAGATTTTTGTTACTCTAATGGATGGTAGCCTTGTCATTATGGAAGGTAGTTTGTTTTCGAGATTTTTGTTACTCCAATGGATGGTATCATTGTCATAATGGATGGTAGTCTGTTATCGAGATTTTTGTTATACCAATGGATTTTAGCCTTGTCACTATGGAAGGTAGTTTGTTGTCGATATTTTTGTTACTCCAATGGATGGTAGCCATTTCATTATGGAAGGTAGTCTGTTGTCGAGATTTTTGTTACTTCAATAGATGGTAGCCTTGTCATTATGGAAGGTAGTTTATTGTAGAGATTTTTGTTACTCTAATAGATGGTAGCCTTGTCACTATGGAAGGTAGTTTGTTGTCGATATTTTTGTTATTATGGAAGGTAATCCATTATCGAGATTTTTGTTACTTCAATGGATGGTAGCCTTGTCATTATGGAAGGTAGTTTATTGTAGAGTTTATTGTTACTCCAATGGCTGGTAGCATTGTCATTTTGGAAGGTAGTCTGTTGTCGAGATTTTTGTTACTCCAATGGATGCTAGCCTTGTGATTATGGAAGGTAGTCCGTCGTTGTGATTTATGTCACTCCAATGGATGGTAGCCTTGTCACTATGGAAGGTAGTCTGTTGTTCATATTATTGTTACTCCAATGGAAGGTAGCCTTGTCATTATGGAAGGTAGTTTATTATCGAGATTTTGGTTACTACAATGGATGGTAGCCTTGTCATTATGGAACATAGTCTATTGTTGATATTTTTGTTACTTCAATGCATGGTAGCCTTGTCATTATGGAAGGTAGTACATTGTCGCGATTTTTGTTACTCCAATGGATGGTAGCCTTGTCATTATGGAAGGTAGTCTTTTGTTGAAAAGTTTTTTTACTCCAATGGATGGTGACATTATCATTATGGAAGGTAGTCTATTGTCGAGATTTTTGTTGTTCCAATGGATGGTAGCCTTGTCATTATAGAAGGTAGTCTGTTGTTCGGATTTTTTTTACTCTAATAGATGGTAGCCTTGTCATTATGGAAGGTAATCCATTATCGAGATTTTTGTTACTTCAATGGATGGTAGCCTTGTCATTATGGAAGGTAGTTTATTGTAGAGTTTATTGTTACTCCAATGGCTGGTAGCATTGTCATTTTGGAAGGTAGTCTGTTGTCGAGATTTTTGTTACTCCAATGGATGCTAGCCTTGTGATTATGGAAGGTAGTCCGTCGTTGTGATTTATGTCACTCCAATGGATGGTAGCCTTGTCACTATGGAAGGTAGTCTGTTGTTCATATTATTGTTACTCCAATGGAAGGTAGCCTTGTCATTATGGAAGGTAGTTTATTATCGAGATTTTGGTTACTACAATGGATGGTAGCCTTGTCATTATGGAACATAGTCTATTGTTGATATTTTTGTTACTTCAATGCATGGTAGCCTTGTCATTATGGAAGGTAGTACGTTGTCGCGATTTTTGTTACTCCAATGGATTGTAGCATTATCATTATGGAAGGTAGTTTGTTGTCGATATCTTTGTTACTCCAATGGATTGTAGCCTTGTCATTATGGAAGGTAGTATGTTGCCGAGATTTTTGTTACTCCAATGGATGGTATCGTTGTCATTATGGATGGTAGTCTGTTGTCGAGAATTTTTTTACTCCAATGGATGGTAGCCTTGTCATTATCGAACGTAGTCTGTTGTCGATGTTTTTGTTACTCCAATGGATGGTAGCCTTGTCATTATGGAAGGTAGTGTGTTGTCGAGAGTTTTGTTATTCCAATGGATGGTAGCCTTGTCATTATGGAAGGTAGTCTGTCGTGGTGATTTTTGTCACTCTAATGGATGGTAGCCTTTTCACTATGGAAGGTAGTCTGTTGGTCATATTTTTGTTACTCCAATGGATGGTAGCCTTGTCATTATGGAAGGTAGTCTTTTGTTGAAAAGTTTTTTTACTCCAATGGATGGTGACATTATCATTATGGAAGGTAGTCTATTGTCGAGATTTTTGTTGTTCCAATGGATGGTAGCCTTGTCATTATAGAAGGTAGTCTGTTGTTCGAATTTTTTTTACTCTAATGGATGGTAGCCTTGTCATTATAGAAGGTAGTCTGTTGTACATATTTTTGTTACTCCAATGAATGGTAGCCTTACCATTATGGAAGGTAGTCTGTTGTCGAGAATTTTGTTACTCTAATGGATGGTAGCCTTGTCATTATGGAAGGTAGTCTGTTTTCGAAATTTTTGTTATTCCATTGGATGGTAGCCTTGTCATTATGAAAGGTAGTCTGTTGTCGAGATTTTTGTTACTCCAATGGAAGGTAGCCTTGTCACTATGAAAGGTAGTCTATTGTCGATATTTTTGTTACAACAATGGATGGTAGCCTTGTCATTATGGAAGGTAGTCTGTTGTCTAGATTTTTGTTACTCCAATTGATTGTAGCCTTGTCATTATTGAAGGTAGTATGTTGTTGATATTTTTGTTACTATAATGGAAGGTAGCCTTGTCATTATTGAAGGTAGTCAGTTTTCTAGATTTTTGTTACTCTAATGCATTGAAGCCTTGTCATTATGGAACGTAGTCTGTTGTCCAGATTTTTGTTACTCCAATGGATGCTAGCCTTGTGATTATGGAAGGTAGTCCGTCGTTGTGATTTATGTCACTCCAATGGATGGTAGCCTTGTCACTATGGAAGGTAGTCTGTTGTTCATATTTTTGTTACTCCAATGGATGGTAGCCTTGTCATTATGGAAGGTAGTTTATTATCGAGATTTTGGTTACTACAATGGATGGTAGCCTTGTCATTATGGAACATAGTCTATTGTTGATATTTTTGTTACTCCAATGCATGGTAGCCTTGTCATTATCAAAGGTAGTATGTTGTCGAGATTTTTGTTACTCCAATGGATGGTAGCATTATCATTATGGAAGGTAGTTTTTTGTCGATATTTTTTTTACTCTAATGGATGGTAGCCTTATCATTATGGAAGGTTGTTTGTTGTCGATATCTTTGTTACTCCAATGGATTGTAGCCTTGTCATTTAGGAAGGTAGTATGTTGCCGAGATTTTTGTCACTCAAATGGATGGTATCGTTGTCATTATGGATGGTAGGGTGTTGTTGAGAATTTTGTTACTCCAATGGATGGTAGCCTTGTCATTATGGAACGTAGTCTGTTGTCAATGTTTTTGTTACTCCAATGGATGGTAGCCTTGTCATTATGGAAGGTATTGTGTTGTCGAGATTTTTGTTATTCCAGTGGATGGTAACCTTCTCATTATGGAAGATAGTCTGTCGTTGTGATTTCTGTCACTCTAATGGATAGTAGCCTTGTCACTATGGAAGGTAGTCTGTTGTTTATATTTTTGTTACTCCAATGGATGGTAGCCTTGTCATTATGGAAGGTAGTCTTTTGTTGAGAATTTTTTTACTCCAATGGATGGTGACATTATCATTATGGAAGGTAGTCTGTTGTCGAGATTTTTGTTATTCCAATGGATGGTAGCTTGTCATTATGGAAGGTAGTCTGTTGTTCAGATTTTTGTTACTCCAATGGATGGTAGCCTTGTCATTATAAAAGGTAGTCTGTTGTACATATTTTTGTTACTCCAATGAATGGTAGCCTTGCCATTATGGAATGTAGTCAGTTGTCGATATTTTTGTTACTCTAATGGATGGTAGCCTTGTCATTATGGAAGGTAGTCTGTTTTCGAGATTTTTGTTATTCCATTGGATGGTAGCCTTGTCATTATGGAAGGTAGTCTATTATCGTGATTTTTGTTACTCCAATGGATGGTAGCCTTGTCATTATGGAAGGTAGTTTGTTGTCGACATTTTTGTTACTCGAATGGATGGTAGCCTTGTCATTATGTAAGGTAGTTTGTTGTTCAGATTTTTGTTACTCCAATGGATGGTAGCCTTGTCATTATGCAAGGTATTCTATTGTTCAGATTTTTGTTACTCCAATGGATGGTAGCCTTATCGTTATGGAAGGTAGTTTGTTGTCGATATCTTTGTTACTCCAATGGATTGTAGCCTTATCATTATGGAAGGTAATATGTTGCCGATATTTTTGTTACTCCAATGGATGGTATCGGAGTCATTATGGATGGTAGTCTTTTTCCGAGAATTTTGTTACTCCAATGGATGGTAGCCTTGTCATTATGAAACGTAGTTTGTTGTCGATGTTTTTGTTACTCCAATGGATGGTAGCCTTGTCATTATGGAAGGTAGTGTGTTGTCGAGATTTTTGTTATTCCAATCGATGGTAGCCTTGTCATTATGGAAGGTAGTCTGTCGTTGTGATTTCTGTCACTCCAATGGAAGGTAGCCTTGTCACTATGGAAGTTAGTCTGTTGTTCATATTTTTGTTACTCCAATGGATGGTAGCCTTGCCATTATGGAAGGTAGTCTTTTGTTGATAATTTTTTTACTCCAATGGATGGTGACATTATCATTATGGAAGGTAGTTTGTCGTCGAGATTTTTGTTATTCCAATGGATGGTAGCCTTGTCATTATGGAAGGTAGTCTGTTGTTCGGATTTTTGTTACTCCAATGGATGGTAGCCTTGTCATTATAGAAGGTAGTCTATTGTACATATTTTTGTAACTCCAATGAATGGTAGCCTTGCCATTATGGAAGGTAGTCTGTTGTCGAGAATTTTGTTACTCTAATGGATGGTAGCCTTGTCATTATGGAAGGTAGTCTGTTGTCGAGATTTTTGTTATTCCATTGGATGGTAGCCTTGTCATTATGGAAGGTAGTCTGTTGTCGAGATTTTTGTTACTCCAATGGATGGTAGCCTTGTCACTATGAAAGGTAGTCTATTGTCGACATTTTTGTTACAACAATGGATGGTAGCCTTGTCATTATGGAAGGTAGTATGTTGTCTAGATTTTTGTTAATCCAATTGATTGTAGCCTTGTCATTATTGAAGGTAGTATGTTGTCGATATTTTAGTTACTATAATGGATGATAGCCTTGTCATTATAGAAGGTAGTTTGTTGTCGAGATTTTTGTTACTACAATGGATGCTAGCCTTTTCATTATGGAAGGTAGTCTGTTGTCGAGATTTTTGTCACTCCTATGGATGGTAGCCTTGTCGCTATGGAAGGTAGTCAGTTGTCGATATTTATGTTACTTTAATGGATGGTAGCCTTTTAATTATGGAAGGTAATCGATTGTCGAGATTTTTGTTACTCCAATGGACGGTAGCCTTGTCATTATGGAAGGTAGTATGTTGTCGTGATTTTTGTAACTACAATGGATGGTAGCCTTGTCATTATGGAAGGTAGTCTGTTGTCGACATTTTTGTTACTCCAATGGATGGTAGCCTTGTCATTATGGAAGGTAGTTTGTTGTTCAGATTTTTGTTACTCCAATGGATGGTAGCCTTGTCATTACGCAAGGTAGTCTGTTGTTCAGATTTTTGGTACTCCAATGGATGGTAACCATGTCATTATGGAAGGTAGTCTATTGTCAAGATTTTTGTTATTCCATTGAATGGTAGCCTTTTCATTATGAATCGTAGTATGTTGTCGATATTTTTGTTACTCCAATGGATGGTTGCCTTATCATTATGGAAGGTAGATTGTTGTCGAGAATTTTGTTACTCCAATGGATGGTAGCCTTGTTATTATGGCATGTAGTCTATTGTCGATGTTTTTGTTACTCGAATGGATGGTATCATTGTCATTATGGAAGGTAGTTTGTTGTCGAGATTTTTGTTATTCCATTGGATGGTAGCCTTGTCATTATGGAATGTAGTATGTTGTCGAGATTTTTGTTACTCCAATGGATGCTAGCCTTGTCATTATAGAAGGTAGTCTGTCGTTGTGATTTCTGTCACTCCAAAGGATGGTAGCCTTGTCACTATGGAACGTAGTCTGTTGTTAATATTTTGGTTACTCCAATGGATGGTAGCCTTGTCATTATGGAAGGTAGTCTGTCGTTGTGATTTCTGTCACTCCAATGGATGGTAGCCTTGTCATTATGGTAGTTAGTCTATTGTCGAGATTTTTGTTACTACAATGGATGGTAGCCTCGTCATTATGGAACATAGTCTATTGTAGATATTTTTGTTACTCCAATGCATGGTAGCCTTGTCATTATTGAAGGTAGTATGTTGTTGCGATTTTTGTTACTCCAATGGATGGTAGCATTATTATTATGGAAGGTAGTCTATTATCGATATTTTTGTTACTCCAATGGATGGTAGCCTTGTCATTATGGGAGGTAGTATGTTGTCGATATCTTTGTTACTCCAATGTATTGTAGCCTTGTCATTATGGAAGGTAGTCTGTTGTCGAGATTTTTTTTACTCCAATGGATGGTTTCATTGTCATTGAGGATGGTAGTCTGTTGTCGTGAATTTTGTTACTCCAATTAATGGTAGCCTTGTCATTATGGAACGTAGTCTGTTGTCGATGTTTTTGTTACTCCAATGGATGCTAGCCTTATCATTATAGAAGGTAGTCTGTAGTTGTGATTTCTGTCACTCCAATGGATGGTAGCCTTCTCACTATTGAACGTAGTCTGTTGTTAATATTTTTGTTACTCTAATGGATGGTAGCCTTATCATTATGGAAGGTAGTCTGTCGGTGTGATTTCTGTCACTCCAATGGATGGTAGCCTTGTCATTATTGAAGGTAGTCTATTGTCGATATTTTGGTTACTACAATGGATGGTAGCCTTATCATTATGGAAGATAGTCTATTGTAGATATTTTTGTTACTCCAATGCATTGTAGCCTTGTCATTACGGAAGGTAGTCTGTTGTTAAGATTTTTGTTACTCCAATGGATAGTAGCATTATCATTATGGAAGGTGGTCTATTATCGATATTTTTGTTAGTCCAATGGATGGTAGCCTTGTCATTATGGGAGGTAGTATGTTGTCGATATCTTTGTTACTCCAATGGATTGTATCCTTGTCATTATGGAAGGTAGTATGTTGTCGAGATTTTTGTTAGTCCAATGGATGGTTTCATTGTCATTATGGATGGTAGTCTGTTGTCGTGAATTTTGTTACTCCAATTAATTGTAGCCTTGTTATTATGGAAATTAGTCTGTTGTCGATGTTTTTGTTACTCCAATGGATGGTAGCCTTGTCATTATAGAAGGTAGTCTGTTGTCGAGATTTTTGTTATTCCAATGGATGCTAGCCTTGTCATTATGGAAGGTAGTCTGTCTTTGAGAATTCTGTCACTCCAATGGATGGTAGCCTTGTCACTTTGGAAGGTAGTCTGTTGTTCATATTTTTGTTACTCCAATGGACGATAGCCATGTCGTTTTGGATGGTAGTCTGTTGTCTAGATTTTTGTTACTCCAATGGATTGTAGCCTTGTCATTATAGAAGGTTGTCTATTGTCGAGATTATTGTTACTCTAATGGATGGTAGCCTTGTCATTATGGAAGGTATTCAGTTGTCGATATTTTGGTTACTACAATGGATGGTAGCCTTGTCATTATGGAACATAGTCTATTGTAGATATTTTTGTTACTCCAATGCATGGTAGCCTTGTCAATATGGAAGGTAGTCTGTTGTCGAGATTTTTGTTACTCCAATGGATGATAGCATTGTCATTATGGATGGTAGTCTGTTGTCGAGAATTTTGTTACTCCAATGGATGGTAGCCTTGTCATCATGGAACGTAGTCTGTTGTCGATGTTTTTGTTACTCCAATGGATGGTAGCCTTGTCATTATAGAAGGTAGTCTGTTGTCGAGATTTTTTTTATTCCAATGGATGGTAGCCTTGTCATTATGGAAGGTAGTCTGTTGTCGAGATCTTTGTTACTCCAATGGATTGTAGCCTTGTCATTATAGAAGGTAGTTTGTCCTTGTGATTTCTGTCACTCCAATGGATGGTAGCCTTATCACTATGGAAGGAAGTATGTTGTTAATATTTTTGTTACTCCAATGGATGGTAGCCTTGTCATTATGGAAGGTAGTCTGTCGTTGTGATTTCTGTCACTCCAATGGATGCTAGCCATGTCACTATGGAAGGTAGTCTGTTGTTCATATTTTTGTTACTTCAATGGATGGTTGCCTTGTCATTATGGAAGGTAGTCTATTGTCGAGATTTTTGTTACTCCAATGGATGGTAGCATTATCATTATAGAAGGTTGTCTGTTGTCGAGATTTTTGTTACTCCAATGGATGGTAGCCTTGTCATTATGAAAGGTAGTCTGTTGTCGAGATTTTTGTTACTCTAATGAAAGGTGCCGTTGTCATTATGGATGGTAGTCTATTGTCGAGATTTTTGTTAATCCAATGGATTGTAGCCTTGTCTTTATGGAACGTATTCTGTTGTCGATGTTTTTGTTACTCTAATGGATGGTGGCCTTGTCATTATAGAAGGTAGTCTGTTGTCTAGATTTTTGTTATTCCAATGAATGGTAGCCTTGTCATTATGGAAGCTAATCTGTTGTCGAGATTTTTGTTACTCCAATGGATGCTAGCCTTGTGATTATGGAAGGTAGTATGTCGTTGTGATTTATGTCACTCCAATGGATGGTAGCCTTGTCACTATGGAAGGTAGTCTATTGTTCATATTTTTGTTACTCCAATGGATGGTAGCCTTGCCATTATGGAAGGTTGTCTATTGTCGAGATTTTTGTTACTCTAATAGATGGTAGCCTTGTCATTATAGAAGGTAGTCTGTTATGGAGATTTTTGTTATTCCAATGGATGATATCCTTGTCATTATGGAAGGTAGTCTGTTGTCGAGATTTATGTTACTCCAATGGATGCTAGCCTTGTCATTATGGAAGGAAATATGTTGTTGTGATTTTTGTCACTCCAATGGATGGTAGCCTTGTCACTATGGAAGGAAGTCTGTTGATCATATTTTTGTTACTTCAATGGATGGTAGCCTTGTCATTATGGAAGGTAGTCTATTGTCGAGATTTTTGTTACTCCAATGGATGGTAGAATTATCATTATGGAAAGTTGTCTGTTGTCGAGATTTTTGTTACTCCAATGGATGGTAGACTTGTCATTATGGAAGGTAGTCTGTTGTCGAGATTTTTGTTACTCCAATGGATGGTAGCCTTGTCATTATGGAAGCTAGTTTGTTGTCGAGATCTTTGTTACTCTAATGGATTGTAGCCTTGTCATTATGGAAGGTAGTCTGTTGTCGAGATTTTTGTTACTCCAATGGATGGTTTCATTGTCATTATGGATGGTAGTCTGTTGTCGAGAATTTTGTTACTCCAATGGATGGTAGCCTTGTCATTATGGAACGTAATCTGTTGTCGATGTTTTTGTTACTCTAATGGATGGTAGCCTTGTCATTATAGAAGGTAGTGTGCTGTCGAGATTTTTTTTATTCCAATGGATGGTAGCCTTGTCATTATGGAAGGTAGTCTATTGTCGAGATTTTTGTTACTCCAATGGATGGTAACCTTGTTATTATGGAAGGTAGTCTGTCGTTGTGATTTCTGTCACTACAATGGATGGTTTCCTTGTCACTATGGAAGGTAGTTTGTTGTTCATATTTCTATTACTCCAATGGACGGTATCCTTGTCATTATGGAAGGTAGTCTGTTGTCGAGATTTTTGTTACCCCAATGGATGGTAGCCTTGTCATTATGGAAGGTAGTCTGTTGTCGATATTTTTGTTACCCCAATGGATGGTAACCTTGTCATAATGGAAGGTAGTCTATTGTCGAGATTTTTGTTACTCCAATGGATGGTATCATAGTCATTATGGATGGTAGTCGGTTGTCGAGATTTTTGTTATTCCAATGGATTGTAGCCTTGTCATTATGGAATGTAGTCTATTGTCGATGTTTTTGTTACTCCAATGGATGCTATCATTGTTATTATGGAAGGTAGTTTGTTGTCTGGATTTTTGTCATTCCCCTGGATGGTAGCCTTGTCATTATGGAATGTAGTATGTTGTCGAGATTTTTATTACCCCAATGGATGCGAGCCTTGTCATTATAGAAGGTAGTTTGTCCTTGTGATTTCTGTCACTCCAATGGATGTTAGCCTTATCACTATGGAAGGTAGTATGTTGATAATATTTTTGTTACTCCAATGGATGGTAGCCTTGTCATTATGGAAGGTAGTCTGTCGTTGTGATTGTTGTCACTCCAATGGATGGTAGCCATGTCACTATGGAAGGTAGTCTATTGTTCATATTTTTGTTACTTCAATGGATGGTTGCCTTGTCATTATGGAAGGTAGTCTATTGTCGAGATTTTTGTTACTCCAATGGATGGTAGCATTATCATTATAGAAGGTTGTCTGTTGTCGAGATTTTTGTTACTCCAATGGATGGTAGCCTTGTCATTATGAAAGGTAGTCTGTCATTATGGATGATAGCCTATTGTGGAGATTTTTGTTATTCCAATGGATGGTGGCCTTGTCATTATCGAAGGTAGTATGTTGTCTAGATTTTTGTTATTCCAATGAATGGTAGTCTTGTCATTATGGAAGGTAGTCTGTTGTCGAGATTTTTGTTACTCCAATGGATCCTAGCCTTGTGATTATGGAAGGTAGTATGTCGTTGTGATTTCTGTCAGTCCAATGGATGGTAGACTTGTCATTATGGAAGGTTGTCTACTGTCGAGATTTTTGTTACTCCAATGGATGGTAGCCTTGTCATTATGGAAGGTAGTCTGTTGTCGTGATTTTTCTTACTTCAATGGATGGTAGCCTTGTCATTATGGAAGGTAGTTTTTTTTGAGATTTTTGTTACTCCAATGGATGCTATCCTTCTCATTATGGAAGGTAGTCTGTCGTTGTGATTTATGTCACTCCAATGGATGGTAGCCTTGTCACTATGCATGATAGTCTGTTTTTCATATTTTTGTTACTCTAATGGATGGTAGCCTTGTCATTATGGAAGGTAGTCTATTATCAAGATTTTTGTTACTCCAATGGATAGTAGCCTTGTCATTATGGAACGTAGTGTGTTGTCGCTGTTTTTGTTAATGCAATGGATGGTAGCCTTGTCATTATAGAAGGTAGTCTGTTGTCGTGATTTTTGTTATTCCAATGGATGATATCCTTGTTATTATGGAAGGTAGTCTGTTGTTGAGATTTATGTTACTCCAATGGATGCTAGCCTTGTCATTATGGAAGGAAGTATGTCATTGTGATTTCTGTCATTCCAATGGATGCTAGCCTTGTCACTATGGAAGCTAGTCTGTTGATCATATTTTTGGTACTTCAATGGATGGTAGTCTTGTCATTATGGAAGATAGTCTATTGTCGAGATTTTTGTTACTCCAATGGATGGTAGAATTATCATTATGGAAAGTTGTCTGTTGTCGAGATTTTTGTTACTCCAATGGATGGTATACTTGTCATTATGGAAGGTAGTCTGTTTTCGAGATTTTTGTTACTCCAATGGATGGTAGCCTTGTCATTATGGAAGGTTGTCTATTGTCGAGATTTTTGTTACTCTAATAGATGGTAGCCTTGTCATTATGGAAGGTAGTCTATTGTCGATATTTTTGTTACTCCAATGGATGGTAGCCTTGTCATTATGGAAGGTAGTCTGTTGTCGAGATTTTTCTTACTTCAATGGATGGTAGCCTTGTCATTATGGAAGGTAGTTTTTTGTCGAGATTTTTGTTACTCAAATGGATGCTAGCCTTCTCATTATGGAAGGTAGTCTTTCGTTGTGATTTCTGTCACTCCAATGGATGGTAGCCTTGTCACTATGCATGGTAGTCTATTTTTCATATTTTTGTTACTCCAATGGATGGTATCGTTGTTATTATGGATGGTAGTTTGTTGTCGAGAATTTTGTTACTCCAATGGATGGTAGCCTTGTCATTATGGAACGTAGTCTGTTGTCGATGTTTTTGTTACTCCAATGGATGGTAGCCTTGTCATTATGGAAGGTAGTGTGTTGTCGAGATTTTTGTTATTCCAATGGATGGTAGCCTTGTCATTATGGAAGGTAGTTGTCTGTTGTCGAGATTTTTGTCACTCCAATGGATGGTAGCCTTGTCACTATGGAAGGTAGTCTGTTGTTCATATTTTTGTTACTCCAATGGATGGTAGCCTTGTCATTATGAAAGGAAGTATGTCGTTGTGATTTCTGTCACTCCAATGGATGATAGCCTTGTCACTATGGAAGCTAGTCTGTTGATCATATTTTTGTTACTTCAATGGATGGTAGCCTTGTCATTATGGATGGTAGTTTTATTATCAAGATTTTGGTTACTCTAATGGATGGTAGCCTTGTAATTATGGAAGGTAGTCTATTGTCGAGATTTTTGTTACTCTAATGAATGGTAGCCTTGTCATTATGGATAGTAGTATGTTGTCCAGATTTTTGTTACTCCAATGGATGGTAGCATTATCATTATGGAAGGTAGTCTGTTGTTGATATTTTTTTTACTCCAATGGATGGTAGCCTTATCATTATGGAAGGTAGTTTGTTGTCGATATCTTTGTTACTCCAATGGATTGTAGCCTTGTCATTATGGAAGGTAGTATGTTGCCGAGATTTTTGTTACTCCAATGGATGGTATCATTGTCATTATGGATGGTAGTCTGTTGTCGAGAATTTTGTTACTCCAATGGATGGTAGCCTTGTCATTATGGAACGTAGTCTGTTGTCGATGTTTTTGTTACTCCAATGGATGGTAGCCTTGTCAATATGGAAGGTAGTGTGTTGTCGAGATTTTTGTTATTCCAATGGATGGTAGCCTTGTCATTATGGAAGGTAGTTTGTCGTTGTGATTTATGTCACTCCAATGGATGGTAGCCTTGTCACTATGGAAGGTAGTATGTTGTTCATATTTTTGTTACTCCAATGGATGGTAGCCTTGTGATTATGGAAGGTAGTCTGTTGTCGAGAATTTTGTTACTCTAATGGATGGTAGCCTTGTCATTATAGAAGGTAGTCTGTTGTCGAGATTTTTGTTATTCCATTGGATGGTAGCCTTGTCATTATGGAAGGTAGTATATTGTCGAGATTTTTGTTACTCCAATGGATGGTAGCCTTGTCACTATGTAAGGTAGTCTACTGTCGATATTTTTGTTACAACAATGGATGGTAGCCTTGTCATTATGGAAGGTAGTCTGTTGTCTAGATTTTTGTTACTCCAATTGATTGTAGCCTTGTCATTATTAAAGGTAGTATGTTGTCGATATTTTTGTGACTATAATGGATGGTAGCCTTGTCATTATAGAAGGTAGTCTGTTGTCGAGATTTTTGTTACTACAATGGATGGTAGCCTTTTTATTATGGATGGTAGTCAGTTGTCGATATTTTTGTTACTCTAATGGATGGTAGCCTTGTAATTGTGGAAGGTAGTCTATTGTCGAGATTTTTGTTACTCCAATGGATGGTAGCCTTGTCATTATGGAAGGTAGTATGTTGTCGAGATTTTTGTTACTCCAATGGATGGTAGCATTATCATTATGGAAGTTAGTCTGTTGTCGATATTTTTTTTACTCCAATGGATGGTAGCCTTATCATTATGGAAGGTAGTTTGTTGTCGATATCTTTGTTACTCCAATGGATTGTAGCCTTGTCATTATGGAAGGTAGTATGTTGCCGAGAGTTTTGTTACTCCAATGGATGGTATCGTTTGAAGTGGTGAAAAACACAAGAAGGGGGGGGGGGGGGGGGGGGGGTTGAATTGAAAAACTGAAATCTAATGCAATGAACAAGATATTTTTATCCTGGTTCGTTTGATCTCAAACTACTCCAGTCCACCCGTCAAGGTGATTTCGCCTCTCTCCAACGAGGTCTTAATCCACTATATTCAACTGAATATTTCAGACTGCTTTAACAACTGCTAAAGCCTTCTTGATCCAAACCACAACCCGGTTTGTCAAGGTAACACTTTCTTACAAAGAGATAAAACTAAGTGTGAATGTTTTCTACAAAACTATATCACAACTGTGATGTATACACAAATTGAAGCTTAGAAACTAGATTGCTAAACAATGATAGAATATCAGAATGTGTGGTTTAGCAAAACTGAGAGAGAGAAGATTATGGTTAGCTTTTGTGCGTGTAGAGATTTGGAGAGCATTAGCCATTTCAATCTTCAAAGTCTTGTTTATATAGCATTGAGATGATGAACGTTGGATGCAATATTCTTGATTCAATGCTAATAAAAAACTTTCTTTATTGAGCAGATCTTGTCTGGAATGAGGCCGTTGGAATTAATTTGCTTTCAATGCACCGTACCGTTGCTTACTTAATGCAAGTTCTGGGTTTGATCATTCTGACTCTGCTTCGCTGCTGATGAACTGTTGTGTTTCTTTATCAGAGTGTTGAGCGCAGTCTTGTTCATCAGGCTTCAGCATATACGCAAGTTGATCATCTGATTCTGTCATTCTGATATGGCAACTTCTGATGCTGGTGTCTGAAACCAAATTCTGATGCTGAATAGATGTGATCTTGCTTATATCAATCAGAGTATCTGCAAGTCAGAACATAATAATTTTAGGCAGCAGATAGTTCATACATGAAACTTATAAATACTATATCTTTTCACTTTGTTATCATCAAAACTTAAATATAGGGTAGTAGATTCAAACTTTGTTCTAACAATCTCCCCCTTTTTGATGATGAGAAAAACTAGATATTTTTAAATTAAAATAACGTGAAAAGGTATCTGAGATATGCATCAGAGTAAGAAGTAAAAGGACTAGGAGTAAAGAGATATCAGAGTTGAGAGATACTCCCCCTGAGTTTATTACTTCCCTTTGATTACACGTGTTCTTCAGGATCAGATCTTTTTGCCTTTCTTTGAACATCATAGTATCAGAGTCTTTGACTTATCAGAAGCTTTATGTCAGAGCAGAGCTTCAGAGCTTTTCTTGTCAGAGCTTTGCTTTGGATCAGAGTATCAGAGCGGATCAGAACTTCATAGTGATCAGAGCTTCAGAGCTTCTAGTCTTCAGAGTGTCCAGGAGCTTCCTTGTACCTGTAGACTTTAAGCAAAATAGAAAAAAACATTTTAAAGTAATAGAGTTAGAATGTTTGAGAATTTCTGTCTAGTTAGCCGTTATTGTTTAAAATATCATTCTTGTTCTCCCCCTTTTTGTCAGCAATCAAAAAGTGTAAGTGATGTGCTAAAACAATTAAGATCGGAAAAACTAGTTATATTAAAAGAGTTCAGAATCAAAACATGAAAATAGTACAAAACACATCCAAGTAGTACATCAGAAAATCAAGGAAAGCATGAAAAGGACATGAATGAAAAAAGACTAAGGTTGAGGAGGCAAGCGTGTGAACAGGTTCTCCAGCATGGCTTGGATCTTTTCAGCAGTCTCATTTTGCTTGTTCACCATGCTGACAATAGTGTCAATCTTTCTATCCTGCACATCCATTCTCTCTTTCATCTTCTGGTCGCTTTCCTCCATCCGCTGCTGCAGACGCATGTCATTCAGCCTTAGTTCTTTCAGAGTCTGCCTGTCCAAGGCAGCTTGAGAAGCATCAGAAGCAGGAAGCTTCTGAGAGCTTTCAGCAACATCTTCTGCTGACTTTCTTCAGCTTGAATGGTCTTGTCTTCTTCTGATTGCACCTTTGCAGCTTGCAGTTTCTCAGACCAAGGTTCACTATCCAGAGGGAGCACGTCTTCTTTCAGAAGCTGACTTCCAACTTCATTCAAAAGCTTGCTGAAATTTTGTTGTGCCTGCTCATAGTTGATATCCGGCAACTTGAGGGCTTCAGCACGTACCCAAAGTCTGAATTGTGACCAGAGCTGATCAGAAGCAGCTGGGTCAATCATTCCAGGACAGACTTGCTTCAAAGAAGCAATCCATTGCAGCACACCTGTTTCAAAATTCATAATACCAGAGCCAACATCTGGTTGTTTAGGTTTTGGGATGGCAATTTTGTGTTTCAGATCAGCAAGACGGTCAAGACTGGTTAAGTCTATGAAAGTCCTGCTGGGGTTTTCGGAGGTTTTCTGGGCAGCTGTTTGTTTTGGAGATGGAGTATCAGAATCAGAGATTATGATTGGACTGGGTGGTGTTTTGGGAGTATTTGGTGGTGTAGATTCTGATGAGGATGACAATTGTGCTAAGGTGATAGTTGTTCCACCTGGCAGCTGGATTGCCAAAGGTGATGGTTGAGGTGAATGAGGTTCGGATGGTTGAGGAGAAGGAGTTTCAGAGTGATGAAACTCTGGTTGAGGTGATGGTGGATTAATTTCTGGTTGGGGAGAGGGAGACGGAATTGCTGGTTGAGGAGAAGTTGTTGGAATTTCTGATTTTTCAGGGATAAGGGGTTCTTCTGGAATTGGTGAGAGTGGTTGTTGTTGTTGTTGTTCTGGTTCTTCAGCAGATTGCTGTTGTTATGGTTGTGGAGGAGGAACAGTTTGTGGTTCAGAGATTGGTTGATCAGAGGTGTGTTGATCAATGTCAGACAGCACTTGATCAATTGCTGATGTTGTTGAGATTGTTAGTTGTTTGGGATGTTTGGTTCCAGGTCTTCTGAGTTTTAATGCCTCAGAAGGGTCCTCTTCTGGTACAGTTTCATCTATGGTAGGGATGGGGATTGAGATTCTATGAGAGGTTTGAGGAGGAATAGATGCTGGAATAGTAGAAGAATTTAAAACAGAAGCAGCAGAGGAATTACCTCTTTTCCTGGGTGTCTGCTGGGATGATCCTTCTGATGGTGCCTTCCTCTTCTTCGTCTTCTTCAGAGTCACTTCTTGCTGAGGTTGATGCAGAGCTTTGATAATCAGATTTGGATCTGAACCATCTGCCTTGCACGCATCCAAGTACCTGAGAACCACCTTTGGTTTGGATTCAATTTCAGAAAATAACGGAAAGTCACTCAGAGGCACTCTTCTGCTGGTGATATCAGCAATAGGAGTAGCTCTGGGTTCCTTCTGAATATTCTCTATAAGCTTCGTCTTCTTCAAGTTCTTTGCATTCAGAGGTTTCCCAACTGTTGGTTCAATAGTGCTTAGCTCTTGAGCTTCTATCAGATGCTCTATCAGCCTATTCTCTGTCAGAATATCTGATATCAACCTTCCAAAGGGTATCCAATCCCTCTTGGTTCTTTCTTCTTCCCTGGTTTCCTTCACACTTGTTCTGAGGTGGTTGAACAGGAAGTGAGCCAGATTGATCTTTACCTTATGATCAATAAAGTAGATCAGAAACTGCTGATCCACATTTATGTAATCAGGAGAACTGGTTGGTTTCCTGTGGTTGAAGCACCCCAGAATTATCTTAGCCCAAACTCTGTAATGATCCTTCAGATCTTTAATCTTGCTGCTGGGCACCCCATTAGTGAAAATCCTTGCAACTATCACACCCACATCAGCACATCTTTCAGCCATGTCCACACAACGGACGCCACCGCCACTGTAACCTATTAGCCTTGCAATGTGATCCTCAGTGATCACAATCTTCTTCCCCATAACAAAGGAGGTGACAAGATGTGTTGAAGCCTTGGCGTGAATCCAGAATTCCTTGACTAGCATTGGGAATGTTGGTCCAACCAACGTGTCGAAATACCTTTCCCACTTCTGTGCCCTAACTTCTTCAGTTAGGTCAAAACCGTTCTCCTTCAAGCTTCCAAAATCAATGATTAATTCAGAAAGCACTTCGAGATTCTTCACAGGAGTGAGGAGAGTTCTGAATGGCACTTGGTATTGCTCAGATGATGCTTTCTTATGAGGACCTGCAGAAGCACTGCTGGAGGTTGCCATGTTCACACTAAAAGGGTTTTGAGAATAAACTGAGGAAAATAGGTTTTGTAAGAGATGAACACAGAAATATGCAGAAAATGCTTGAGTATTAGTGAGAAAGCGTAAAGAATGAGAATGAGAGATTAATGTGCTTAAATAGAGTTTCAAAACTATTTTGAAAAGATAAACGTTTTTTAAGAGAGAGAAAAATCATGATTGCATTTTAAAAGCATGATTACTTTTCATTAAATGCTTGCTGATTTTGGGGGATTTGAGAAAGATACTTAAAAACAGTTACCAGACATGTGTCTCAATGCACCCAATCAGCGCTTTGCCTTCTCAGAAGCGTGCACGCGTTCTGCTTCAGAGATATGCTGATGATTGGATGACACTTGTTTGATGTACTGATCAGCACGTCTGTCTTTGAGCTTAGACTCTCAGATCTTTAGACTTGCATCTGATACAATCTGCATGTTCTATCTTTTTAAGCAAATAGCAGAAGTATTATTACAGAGTATAGGAATGTTACTCTAAAAAACCGGAAGTCTTCAAGCTGACTTTTCATCCAGAGCATTTGTGTGCTACATCCTGCTGCTGCTATGTACTCAGCTTCTGCTATTGATAAAGCAATTGTTGATTGCCTTTTGCTGGACCAAGAGATCAGATTTTCTCCCAAAAACTGGCAGCTTCCAGAAGTACTTTTACGTTCCACTCTGTCTCCAGCAAAATCAGCATCACAGTAGCCTACAAAGCTGTAATCACTAGATTTTCTATAAAACAAACCCATATTAGTAGTACCTTTCAGATACTTGAAAATTCGCTTAACAGCTGTTAAGTGAGATTCTCTAGGATCTGATTGGAATCTAGCACAGATACAAACACTGAATAATATGTCAGGTCTTGAAGCAGTCAGATAGAGGAGAGAACCAATCATACCTCTGTAGACTTTCTGTTCTACATTTTTGCTTACCTCTTCTCTTTCCAGAATGCACGTGGGATGCATTGGAATCTTTGATGGCTTACATTCTGAGAGGTCAAATTTCTTTAGAAGATCTCTGATATATTTGCTCTGATGAATGTAAGTTCCTTCTGGAGTTTGATTGATCTGAATTCCTAGAAAGAATTTCAGTTCCCCCATGAGGCTCATCTCAAATTCTGCCTGCATACACTTAGCAAATTTTCTTCCAAGAGAAGGATTAGTAGAACCAAAAATAATATCATCAACATAAATTTGACAGACTAAGATGTCACTCTTAACTGATTTACATAATAGAGTAGTGTCCACTTTCCCTCTGGTGAATTCATTTTCTAACAGAAAGTTACTTAGCCTTTCATACCAAGCTCTGGGAGCTTGTTTCAGACCATACAGTGACTTCTTTAGTTTGAAAACATGTTCTGGATGTTTTGTATTTTCAAAACCTAGGGGTTGGTGTACATAAACTTCTTCTTCTATATAACCATTTAAGAATGCACTTTTGACATCCATCTGATACAGAGTGATGCCTCTATTAACAGCAAATGAAATTAAAAGTCTGATAGATTCTAACCTGGCGACTGGGGCAAAGGTTTCTGTATAGTCTATCCCCTCTTGCTGACTATAACCTTGTGCAACCAGTCGTGCCTTGTTTCTGATGACTTCACCTTGTTCATTTAGCTTGTTTCTGAACACCCATCTTATTCCAATGACGTTGAATCCTTTTGGTCTGGGAACGAGATCCCATACATCGTTTCTGGTGAATTGATTCAGCTCTTCTTGCATTTCCAGAATCCAGTCATTATCCAGAAGTGCTTCATCAATAGAAGAAGGTTCAATCAGAGACACAAGTCCCATAAGTGTTTCTTCAGAATTTCTGAAGCTTGCTCTTGTCCTAATTGGATCTTCCTTTCTTCCTAGGATAGTCTCTTCTGGGTGATCCAAGCTGCTTCTGGGTAATCTCTTCTGAGGTTGATCAGCAGCTGTTGTAGGATTGCTAGCAGTTCTCCTTTCAGACGTTGAAGGAATGTCTATGTTGAGAGCTTCTGATGACTTGTCTTCAGAACCTGCAAATTCAATTTCTATACCTGCAAAAACTTCATTCTGCTTTGACTTTTCAGAGTCAAGCTTATCATCAAAACGAACACTGATTGATTCTTCCACAATCTGTGTTTCTGTATTGTATACTCTGTACCCTCTTGAGCGTTCAGAGTATCCTAACATAATACACTTTTGTGCTTTAGAGTCAAACTTGTTCAAATAATTCTTTGTATTTAATATAAAGCAAGTACATCCAAATGGATGAAAATATGAAATGTTGGGCTTTTTGTTCTTCCACAATTCATATGGAGTCTTTTCCAGAATAGGTCTTATTGAGATTCTATTCTGAATGTAGCACGCTGTGTTTATTGCCTCTGCCCAGAAGTTCTTAGCAACGTTTGTCTCATTGATCATGGTTCTGGCCATTTCTTGCAATGTTCTGTTCTTTCGTTCTACAACTCCATTTTGTTGGGGAGTTCTAGGACAAGAGAAATCATGCAGAATGCCTCTGTCATTAAAGAATGACTCAAAATCTTTGTTTTCAAATTCTCCACCATGATCACTTCTGACTTTAACGATTCTAAGATCCTTTTCATTCTGAACTTGGTTACAGAAGGTAACAAACACAGAGTGTGACTCGTCCTTGTGTCTTAAGAACTTTACCCATGTCCATCTGCTATAGTCATCTACGATTACTAACCCATACTTCTTACCACTGACTGAAGCAGTTTTAACTGGTCCAAATAAGTCAATGTGCAGAAGTTCTAATGGCTTAGAGGTAGAAACAACATTTTTGGATTTAAAAGAAGGTTTTGCAAATTTGCCTTTCTGACATGCTTCACATAGAGCATCTGAATTGAACTTCAAATTAGGAAGTCCTCTGACCAGATTGAGTTTGTTAATCTGAGATATTCTACTCATACTAACATGCCCCAATCTTCTGTGCCAGATCCACTGCTCGTTGTTAACAGACAGAAGAAATTTTACATTCTGACTCTTTAGTTCCGAAAGTTTGATTTTGTAAATGTTGTTTTTCCTCTTACCATTAAACAGGATAGTCCCATCTTTCTGACTAACAACTTTACATGATTTTTGATTAAAGATTATATCATAACCGTTATCACTTAATTGACTTATGGATAACAGATTATGCATCAATCCATCTACTAGCAGAACATTATTAATAGAGGGAAGATTTCCATTACCTACAGTTCCAGAGCCAATTATCTTTCCCCTCTGATTGCTTCCAAAACCAACGTGGCCTCCAGGCTTAAGTTCCAGGCTTTGGAACATATGCCTTCTTCCCGTCATGTGTCGTGAGCAGCCAGAGTCCAGGTACCATGACTGGTGTTTCTGACTCGCTGCTAAAGATATCTCTTCAGTGTCTGATTCTGAGTCTGATTCAGAAGCTTCACTATCTTCTGAAATGTTAGCCATGAGAGCTATGTTTGCCCTCTCATCATCTGATTCTGAGTCAGCTTCAGACGAGTCAGAGTCATCCCATGTAGCCATCAGACTTTTCTTCTTCTCTCTTCCAAACTTCTTTTTGGGCTTTTCCCTCTGAAGCTTTGGGCAGTCACTCTTATAGTGTCCTTGCTCATTGCACTCATAGCAGATGATGTCCTTGGTGTTTGGCTTTTTGCTAATGGAGGAGCCTTCAGATCTTCTGTATCCAGAGGAAGAATTTGTCCTTCTGTATCTGGAAGAAGACTCGTTCTGATCAGATCTTCTGGGATTTCTGAACTTCCTTTGTCTTTTCTTCCACAGTTGATTTACCCTTCTGGAGAGGAGGGAGAGTTCGTCTTCTTCTGATGAGGATCCATCAGATGTTTCTTCAACTGCCTGCAAAACTTTAGACTCAAATTTTCTGTTAGATTTTAATGCTAAAGGCTTACCTTGCTTCTGAGGCTCATCAGCTTCTAGCTCTATCTCATGACTTCTGAGGGAGCTGATAAGTTCCTCCAGAGTGATTTTGTTGAGATCTTTAGCTAGCTTCAGAGCTGTAACCATAGGTCTCCACTGCTTGGGTAAACTTCTGATGATTTTCTTGACATGGTCAGCAGTAGAGTATCCTTTGTCCAGAACTTTGAGACCAGCTACCAGAATCTGGAATCTAGAGAACATGGTTTTAATGGATTCAGATTCTTCCATTTTGAACGCCTCATACTTCTGAATGAGCGCCAGAGCTTTTGTTTCTTTGACCTGAACGTTGCCCTCATGCGTCATTCTGAGTGAGTCAAAAATATTCTTTGTTGTGTCTCTGTTGGAGATCTTTTCATACTCAGTATAGGAGATGGCGCTGAGGAGGATGGTTCTGGCTTTGTGGTGATTCTTGAAGTCACGCTTTTGTTGATCAGACATTGTTTTTCTATCAATCTTCTGACCGCTTTCATTCACAGGGTGCGTGTATCCATCTGTCACCATATCCCACAGATCAGCATCATGTGCCAGAAAGAAGCTTTCAATTCTGTCTTTCCAGTAATCAAAGTTTTCTCCATCAAAGACTGGAGGTTTGCCGCTGAATCTGTCTCTGTCCTCATTGTTGTCATTGCTGATGTGAGAATTGTTTCCTACCATTGTGTTTTTTTGACGCTGGATCTTGTACTGACACGGGTAAGTGTTTTAGCTCAGAACCAGGAGCTCTGATGCCAATTGAAGTGGTGAAAAACACAAGAAGGGGGGGGGGGGGGGGGGTTGAATTGAAAAACTGAAATCTAATGCAATGAACAAGATATTTTTATCCTGGTTCGTTTGATCTCAAACTACTCCAGTCCACCCGTCAAGGTGATTTCGCCTCTCTCCAACGAGGTCTTAATCCACTATATTCAACTGAATATTACAGACTGCTTTAACAACTGCTAAAGCCTTCTTGATCCAAACCACAACCTGGTTTGTCAAGGTAACACTTTCTTACAAAGAGATAAAACTAAGTGTGAATGTTTTCTACAAAACTGTATCACAACTGTAATGTATACACAAATTGAAGCTTAGAAACTAGATTGCTAAACAATGATAGAATATCAGAATGTGTGGTTTAGTAAAACTGAGAGAGAGAAGATTATGGTTAGCTTTTGTGCATGTAGAGATTTGGAGAGCATTAGCCATTTCAATCTTCAAAGTCTTGTTTATATAGCATTGAGATGATGAACGTTGGATGCAATATTCTTCATTCAATGCTAATAAAAAACTTTCCTTATTGAGCAGATCTTGTCTGGAATGAGGCCGTTGGAATTAATTTGCTTTCAATGCACAGTACCGTTGCTTACTTAATGCAAGTTCTGGCTTGACTCATTCTGACTCTGCTTCGCTGCTGATGAACTGTTGTGTTCCTTTATCAGAGTGTTGAGCGCAGTCTTGTTCATCAGGCTTCAGCATATACGCAAGTTGATCATCTGATTCTGTCATTCTGATATGGCAACTTCTGATGCTGGTGTCTGAAACCAAATTCTGATGCTGAATAGATGTGATCTTGCTTATATCAATCTGAGTATCTGCAAGTCAGAACATAATAATTTTAGGCAGCAGATAGTTCATACATGAAACTTATAAATACTATATCTTTTCACTTTGTTATCATCAAAACTTAAATATAGGGTAGTAGATTCAAACTTTGTTCTAACATCGTTGTCATTATGGATGGTAGTCTGTTGTCGCGAATTTTGTTACTCCAATGGATGGTGGCGTTGTCATTATGGAACGTAGTCTGTTGTCGATGTTTTTGTTACTCCAAAGGATGGTAGCCTTGTCATTATAGCAGGTAGTTTGTTCTCGAGATTTTTGTTATTCCAATGGATGGTAGCCTTGTCATTATGGAAGGTAGTTTGTCGTTGTGATTTATGTCACTCTAATGGATGGTAGCCTTGTCACTATGGAAGGTAGTATGTTGTTCATATTTTTGTTACTCCAATGGATGGTAGCCTTGTGATTATGGAAGGTAGTCTGTTGTCGAGAATTTTGTTACTATAATGGATGGTAGCCTTGTCATTATGGAAGGTAGTCTGTTGTCGAGATTTTTGTTATTCCATTGGATGGTAGCCTTGTCATTATGGAAGGTAGTATATTGTCGAGATTTTTGTTACTCCAATGGATGGTAGCCTTGTCACTATGAAAGGTAGTCTATTGTCGATATTTTTGTTACAACAATGGATGGTAGCCTTGTCATTATGGAAGGTAGTTTGTTGTCTAGATTTTTGTTACTCCAATTGATTGTAGCCTTGTCATTATTAAAGGTAGTATGTTGTCGATATTTTTGTGACTATAATGGATGGTAGCCTTGTCATTATAGAAGGTAGTCTGTTGTCGATATTTTTGTTACTACAATGGATGGTAGCCTTGTCATTATGGATGGTAGTCAGTTGTCGATATTTTTGTTACTCTAATGGATGGTAGCCTTGTAATTATGGAAGGTAGTCTATTGTCGAGATTTTTGTTACTCCAATGGATGGTAGCCTTGTCATTATGGAAGTTAGTCAGTTGTCGATATTTTTGTTACTCTAATGGATGGTAGCCTTGTAATTATGGAAGGTAGTCTATTGTCGAGATTTTTGTTACTCCAATGGATGGTATCCTTGTCATTATGGAAGGTAGTATATTGTCGAGATTTTTGTTACTCCAATGGATGGTAGCATTATCATTATGGAAGGTAGTCTGTTGTCGATATTTTTTTTACTCCAATGGATGGTATCATTGTCATTATGGATGGTAGTCTGTTGTCGAGAATTTTGTTACTCCAATGGATGGTAGCCTTGTCATTATGGAACGTAGTCTGTTGTCGATGTTTTTGTTACTCCAATGGATGGTAGCCTTGTTATTATGGAAGGTAGTTTGTTGTCAAGATTTTTGTTATTCCAATGGATGGTAGCCTTGTCATTACGGAAGGTAGTTTGTCGTTGTGATTTATGTCACTCCAATGGATGGTAGCCTTGTCACTATGGAAGGTAGTCTGTTGTTCATATTTTTGTTACTCCAATGGATGTTAGCCTTGTGATTATGGAAGGTAGTCTGTTGTCGAGAATTTTGTTACTCTAATGGATGGTAGCCTTGTCATTATGGAAGGTAGTCTGTTGTCGAGATTTTTTTTATTCCATTGGATGGTAGCCTTGTCATTATGGAAGGTAGTATATTGTCGAGATTTTTGTTACTCCAATGGATGGTAGCCTTGTCACTATGAAAGGTAGTCTATTGTCGATATTTTTGTTACAACAATGGATGGTAGCCTTGTCATTATGGAAGGTTGTCTGTTGTCTAGATTTTTGTTACTCCAATTGATTGTAGCCTTGTCATTATTGAAGGTAGTATGTTTTCGATATTTTTGTGACTATAATGGATGGTAGCCTTGTCATTATAGAAGTTAGTCAGTTGTCGAGATTTTTGTTACTCTAATGGATGGTAGCCTTGTAATTATGGAAGGTAGTCTATTGTCGAGATTTTTGTTACTCCAATGGATGGTATCCTTGTCATTATGGAAGGTAGTATGTTGTCGAGATTTTTGTTACTCCAATGGATGGTAGCATTATCATTATGGAAGGTAGTCTGTTGTCGATATTTTTTTTACTCCAATGGATGGTAGCCTTATCATTATGGAAGGTAGTTTGTTGTCGATATCTTTGTTACTCCAATGGATTGTAGCCTTGTCATTATGGAAGGTAGTATGTTGCCGAGAGTTTTGTTACTCCAATGGATGGTATCGTTGTCATTATGGATGGTAGTCTGTTGTCGAGAATTTTGTTACTCCAATGGATGGTAGCCTTGTCATTATGGAACGTAGTCTGTTGTCGATGTTTTTGTTACTCCAATGGATGGTAGCCTTGTCATTATGGAAGGTAGTGTGTTGTCGAGATTTTTGTTATTCCAATGGATGGTAGCCTTGTCATTATGGAAGGTAGTTTGTCATTGTGATTTATGTCACTCCAATGGATGGTAGCCTTGTCACTATGGAAGGTAGTCTGTTGTTCATATTTTTGTTACTCCAATGGATGGTAGCCTTGTCATTATGGAAGGAAGTATGTCGTTGTGATTTTTGTCACTCCAATGGATGATAGCCTTGTCACTATGGAAGGTAGTCTGTTGATCATATTTTTGTTACTTCAATGGATGGTAACCTTGTCATTATGGATGGTAGTTTATTGTCAAGATTTTGGTTACTACAATGATGGTAGCCTTGTCATTATGGAACATAGTCTATTGTGGATATTTTTGTTACTCCAATGCATGGTAGCCTTGTCATTATGGAAGGTAGTATGTTGTCGAGATTTTTGTTAGTCCAATGGATGGTAGCATTATCATTATGGAAGGTAGTCTGTTGTTGATATTTTTTTTACTCCAATGGATGGTAGCCTTATCATTATGGAAGGTAGTTTGTTGTCGATATCTTTGTTACTCCAATGGATTGTAGCCTTGTCATTATGGAAGGTAGTATGTTGCCGAGATTTTTGTTACTCCAATGGATGGTATCGTTGTCATTATGGATGGTAGTCTGTTGTCGAGAATTTTGTTACTCCAATGGATGGTAGCCTTGTCATTATGGAAGGTAGTCTGTTGTCGATGTTTTTGTTACTCCAATGGATCGTAGCCTTGTCATTATGGAAGGTAGTGTGTTGTCGAGATTTTTGTTATTCCAATGGATGGTAGCCTTGTCATTATGGAAGGTAGTTTGTCGTTGTGATTTATGTCACTCCAATGGATGGTAGCCTTGTCACTATGGAAGGTAGTATGTTGTTCATATTTTTGTTACTCTAATGGATGGTAGCCTTGTGATTATAGAAGGTAGTCTGTTGTCGAGAATTTTGTTACTCTAATGGATGGTAGCCTTGTCGTTATGGAAGGTAGTCTGTTGTCGAGATTTTTGTTATTCCATTGGATGGTAGCCTTGTCATTATGGAAGGTAGTATATTGTCGAGATTTTTGTTACTCCAATGGATGGTAGCCTTGTCACTATGAAAGGTAGTCTATTGTCGATATTTTTGTTACAACAATGGATGGTAGCCTTGTCATTATGGAAGGTAGTCTGTTGTCTAGATTTTTGATACTCCAATTGATTGTAGCCTTGTCATTATTAAAGGTAGTATGTTTTTGATATTTTTATGACTATAATGGATGGTAGCCTTGTCATTATAGAAGGTATTCTGTTGTCGAGATTTTTGTTACTACAATGGATGGTAGCCTTGTCATTATGGAAGGTAGTCAGTTGTCGATATTTTTGTTACGCTAATGGATGGTAGCCTCGTAATTATGGAAAGGTAGTCTATTGTCGAGATTTTTGTTACTCCAATGGATGGTAGCCTTGTCATTATGAAAGGTAGTATGTTGTCGAGATTTTTGTTACTCCAATGGATGGTAGCATTATCATTATGGAAGGTAGTCTGTTGTCGATATTTTTTTTACTCCAATGGATGGTAGCCTTATCATTATGGAAGGTAGTTTGTAGTCGATATCTTTGTTACTCCAATGGATTGTAGCCTTGTCATTATGGAAGGTAGTATGTTGCCGAGAGTTTTGTTACTCCAATGGATGGTATCGTTGTCATTATGGATGTTAGTCTGTTGTCGAGAATTTTGTTACTCCAATGGATGGTAGCCTTGTCATTATGGAACGTAGTCTGTTGTCGATGTTTTTGTTACTCCAATGGATGGTAGCCTTGTCATTATGGAAGGTAGTGTGTTGTCGAGATTTTTGTTATTCCAATGGATGGTAGCCTTGTCATTATGGAAGGTAGTTTGTCGTTGTGATTTATGTCACTCCAATGGATGGTAGCCTTGTCACTATGGAAAGTAGTCTGTTGTTCATATTTTTGTTACTCCAATGGATGGTAGCCTTGTGATTATGGAAGGTAGTCTGTTGTCGAGAATTTTGTTACTCTAATGGATGGTAGCCTTGTCATTATGGAAGGTAGTCTGTTGTCGAGATTTTTGTTATTCCATTGGATGGTAGCCTTGTCATTATGGAAGGTAGTATATTGTCGAGATTTTTGTTACTCCAATTGATGGTAGCCTTGTCACTATGAAAGGTAGTCTATTGTCGATATTTTTGTTACAACAATGGATGGTAGCCTTGTCATTATGGAAGGTAGTCTGTTGTCTAGATTTTTGTTACTCCAATTGATTGTAGCCTTGTCATTATTGAAGGTAGTATGTTGTCGATATTTTTGTGACTATAATGGATGGTAGCCTTGTCATTATAGAAGGTAGTCTGTTGTCGAGATTTTTGTTACTACAATGGATGGTAGCCTTGTCATTATGGGAGGTAGTCAGTTGTCGATATTTTTGTTACGCTAATGGATGGTAGCCTTGTAATTATGGAAAGGTAGTCTATTGTCGAGATTTTTGTTACTCCAATGGATGGTAGCCTTGTCATTATGAAAGGTAGTATGTTGTCGAGATTTTTGTTACTCCAATGGATTGTAGCATTATCATTATGGAAGGTAGTCTGTTGTCGATATTTTTTTTACTCCAATGGATGGTAGCCTTATCATTATGGAAGGTAGTTTGTTGTCGATATCTTTGTTACTCCAATGGATTGTAGCCTTGTCATTATGGAAGGTAGTATGTTGCCGAGAGTTTTGTTACTCCAATGGATGGTATCGTTGTCATTATGGATGGTAGTCTGTTGTCGAGAATTTTGTTACTCCAATGGATGGTAGCCTTGTCATTATGGAACGTAGTCTGTTGTCGATGTTTTTGTTACTCCAATGGATGGTAGCCTTGTCATTATGGAAGGTAGTGTGTTGTCGAGATTTTTGTTATTCCAATGGATGGTAGCCTTGTCATTATGGAAGGTAGTTTGTCATTGTGATTTATGTCACTCCAATGGATGGTAGCCTTGTCACTATGGAAGGTAGTCTGTTGTTCATATTTTTGTTACTCCAATGGATGGTAGCCTTGTCATTATGGAAGGAAGTATGTCGTTGTGATTTTTGTCACTCCAATGGATGATAGCCTTGTCACTATGGAAGGTAGTCTGTTGATCATATTTTTGTTACTTCAATGGATGGTAACCTTGTCATTATGGATGGTAGTTTATTGTCAAGATTTTGGTTACTACAATGATGGTAGCCTTGTCATTATGGAACATAGTCTATTGTGGATATTTTTGTTACTCCAATGCATGGTAGCCTTGTCATTATGGAAGGTAGTATGTTGTCGAGATTTTTGTTAGTCCAATGGATGGTAGCATTATCATTATGGAAGGTAGTCTGTTGTTGATATTTTTTTTACTCCAATGGATGGTAGCCTTATCATTATGGAAGGTAGTTTGTTGTCGATATCTTTGTTACTCCAATGGATTGTAGCCTTGTCATTATGGAAGGTAGTATGTTGCCGAGATTTTTGTTACTCCAATGGATGGTATCGTTGTCATTATGGATGGTAGTCTGTTGTCGAGAATTTTGTTACTCCAATGGATGGTAGCCTTGTCATTATGGAAGGTAGTCTGTTGTCGATGTTTTTGTTACTCCAATGGATCGTAGCCTTGTCATTATGGAAGGTAGTGTGTTGTCGAGATTTTTGTTATTCCAATGGATGGTAGCCTTGTCATTATGGAAGGTAGTTTGTCGTTGTGATTTATGTCACTCCAATGGATGGTAGCCTTGTCACTATGGAAGGTAGTATGTTGTTCATATTTTTGTTACTCTAATGGATGGTAGCCTTGTGATTATAGAAGGTAGTCTGTTGTCGAGAATTTTGTTACTCTAATGGATGGTAGCCTTGTCGTTATGGAAGGTAGTCTGTTGTCGAGATTTTTGTTATTCCATTGGATGGTAGCCTTGTCATTATGGAAGGTAGTATATTGTCGAGATTTTTGTTACTCCAATGGATGGTAGCCTTGTCACTATGAAAGGTAGTCTATTGTCGATATTTTTGTTACAACAATGGATGGTAGCCTTGTCATTATGGAAGGTAGTCTGTTGTCTAGATTTTTGATACTCCAATTGATTGTAGCCTTGTCATTATTAAAGGTAGTATGTTGTCGATATTTTTATGACTATAATGGATGGTAGCCTTGTCATTATAGAAGGTAGTCTGTTGTCGAGATTTTTGTTACTACAATGGATGGTAGCCTTGTCATTATGGAAGGTAGTCAGTTGTCGATATTTTTGTTACGCTAATGGATGGTAGCCTCGTAATTATGGAAAGGTAGTCTATTGTCGAGATTTTTGTTACTCCAATGGATGGTAGCCTTGTCATTATGAAAGGTAGTATGTTGTCGAGATTTTTGTTACTCCAATGGATGGTAGCATTATCATTATGGAAGGTAGTCTGTTGTCGATATTTTTTTTACTCCAATGGATGGTAGCCTTATCATTATGGAAGGTAGTTTGTAGTCGATATCTTTGTTACTCCAATGGATTGTAGCCTTGTCATTATGGAAGGTAGTATGTTGCCGAGAGTTTTGTTACTCCAATGGATGGTATCGTTGTCATTATGGATGTTAGTCTGTTGTCGAGAATTTTGTTACTCCAATGGATGGTAGCCTTGTCATTATGGAACGTAGTCTGTTGTCGATGTTTTTGTTACTCCAATGGATGGTAGCCTTGTCATTATGGAAGGTAGTGTGTTGTCGAGATTTTTGTTATTCCAATGGATGGTAGCCTTGTCATTATGGAAGGTAGTTTGTCGTTGTGATTTATGTCACTCCAATGGATGGTAGCCTTGTCACTATGGAAAGTAGTCTGTTGTTCATATTTTTGTTACTCCAATGGATGGTAGCCTTGTGATTATGGAAGGTAGTCTGTTGTCGAGAATTTTGTTACTCTAATGGATGGTAGCCTTGTCATTATGGAAGGTAGTCTGTTGTCGAGATTTTTGTTATTCCATTGGATGGTAGCCTTGTCATTATGGAAGGTAGTATATTGTCGAGATTTTTGTTACTCCAATTGATGGTAGCCTTGTCACTATGAAAGGTAGTCTATTGTCGATATTTTTGTTACAACAATGGATGGTAGCCTTGTCATTATGGAAGGTAGTCTGTTGTCTAGATTTTTGTTACTCCAATTGATTGTAGCCTTGTCATTATTGAAGGTAGTATGTTGTCGATATTTTTGTGACTATAATGGATGGTAGCCTTGTCATTATAGAAGGTAGTCTGTTGTCGAGATTTTTGTTACTACAATGGATGGTAGCCTTGTCATTATGGAAGGTAGTCAGTTGTCGATATTTTTGTTACGCTAATGGATGGTAGCCTTGTAATTATGGAAAGGTAGTCTATTGTCGAGATTTTTGTTACTCCAATGGATGGTAGCCTTGTCATTATGAAAGGTAGTATGTTGTCGAGATTTTTGTTACTCCAATGGATGGTAGCATTATCATTATGGAAGGTAGTCTGTTGTCGATATTTTTTTTACTCCAATGGATGGTAGCCTTATTATTATGGAAGGTAGTTTGTTGTCGATATCTTTGTTACTCCAATGGATTGTAGCCTTGTCATTATGGAAGGTAGTATGTTGCCGAGAGTTTTGTTACTCCAATGGATGGTATCGTTGTCATTATGGATGGTAGTCTGTTGTCGAGAATTTTGTTACTCCAATGGATGGTAGCCTTGTCATTATGGAACGTAGTCTGTTGTCGATGTTTTTGTTACTCCAATGGATGGTAGCCTTGTCATTATGGAAGGTAGTGTGTTGTCGAGATTTTTGTTATTCCAATGGATCGTAGCCTTGTCATTATGGAAGGTAGTTTGTCATTGTGATTTATGTCACTCCAATGGATGGTAGCCTTGTCACTATGGAAGGTAGTCTGTTGTTCATATTTTTGTTACTCCAATGGATGGTAGCCTTGTCATTATGGAAGGAAGTATGTCGTTGTGATTTCTGTCACTCCAATGGATGATAGCCTTGTCACTATGGAAGGTAGTCTGTTGATCATATTTTTGTTACTTCAATGGATGGTAACCTTGTCATTATGGATGGTAGTTTATTGTCAAGATTTTGGTTACTACAATGATGGTAGCCTTGTCATTATGGAACATAGTCTATTGTGGATATTTTTGTTACTCCAATGCATGGTAGCCTTGTCATTATGGAAGGTAGTATGTTGTCGAGATTTTTGTTAGTCCAATGGATGGTAGCATTATCATTATGGAAGGTAGTCTGTTGTTGATATTTTTTTTACTCCAATGGATGGTAGCCTTATCATTATGGAAGGTAGTTTGTTGTCGATATCTTTGTTACTCCAATGGATTGTAGCCTTGTCATTATGGAAGGTAGTATGTTGCCGAGATTTTTGTTACTCCAATGGATGGTATCGTTGTCATTATGGATGGTAGTCTGATGTCGAGAATTTTGTTACTCCAATGGATGGTAGCCTTGTCATTATGGAAGGTAGTCTGTTGTCGATGTTTTTGTTACTCCAATGGATCGTAGCCTTGTCATTATGGAAGGTAGTGTGTTGTCGAGATTTTTGTTATTCCAATGGATGGTAGCCTTGTCATTATGGAAGGTAGTTTGTCGTTGTGATTTATGTCACTCCAATGGATGGTAGCCTTGTCACTATGGAAGGTAGTATGTTGTTCATATTTTTGTTACTCTGATGGATGGTAGCCTTGTGATTATAGAAGGTAGTCTGTTGTCGAGAATTTTGTTACTCTAATTGATGGTAGCCTTGTCGTTATGGAAGGTAGTCTGTTGTCGAGATTTTTGTTATTCCATTGGATGGTAGCCTTGTCATTATGGAAGGTAGTATATTGTCGAGATTTTTGTTACTTCAATGGATGGTAGCCTTGTCACTATGAAAGGTAGTCTATTGTCGATATTTTTGTTACAACAATGGATGGTAGCCTTGTCATTATGGAAGGTAGTCTGTTGTCTAGATTTTTGATACTCCAATTGATTGTAGCCTTGTCATTATTGAAGGTAGTATGTTGTCGATATTTTTGTGACTATAATGGATGGTAGCCTTGTCATTATAGAAGGTAGTCTGTTGTCGAGATTTTTGTTACTACAATGGATGGTAGCCTTGTCATTATGGAAGGTAGTCAGTTGTCGATATTTTTGTTACGCTAATGGATGGTAGCCTTGTAATTATGGAAAGGTAGTCTATTGTCGAGATTTTTGTTACTCCAATGGATGGTAGCCTTGTCATTATGAAAGGTAGTATGTTGTCGAGATTTTTGTTACTCCAATGGATGGTAGCATTATCATTATGGAAGGTAGTCTGTTGTCGATATTTTTTTTACTCAAATGGATGGTAGCCTTATCATTATGGAAGGTAGTTTGTTGTCGATATCTTTGTTACTCCAATGGATTGTAGCCTTGTCATTATGGAAGGTAGTATGTTGCCGAGAGTTTTGTTACTCCAATGGATGGTGTCGTTGTCATTATGGATGGTAGTCTGTTGTCGAGAATTTTGTTACTCCAATGGATGGTAGCCTTGTCATTATGGAACGTAGTCTGTTGTCGATGTTTTTGTTACTCCAATGGATGGTAGCCTTGTCATTATGGAAGGTAGTGTGTTGTCGAGATTTTTGTTATTCCAATGGATGGTAGCCTTGTCATTATGGAAGGTAGTTTGTCATTGTGATTTATGTCACTCCAATGGATGGTAGCCTTGTCACTATGGAAGGTAGTCTGTTGGTCATATTTTTGTTACTCCAATGGATGGTAGCCTTGTCATTATGGAAGGAAGTATGTCGTTGTGATTTCTGTCACTCCAATGGATGATAGCCTTGTCACTATGGAAGGTAGTCTGTTGATCATATTTTTGTTACTTCAATGGATGGTAACCTTGTCATTATGGATGGTAGTTTATTGTCAAGATTTTGGTTACTACAATGATGGTAGCCTTGTCATTATGGAACATAGTCTATTGTGGATATTTTTGTTACTCCAATGCATGGTAGCCTTGTCATTATGGAAGGTAGTATGTTGTCGAGATTTTTGTTAGTCCAATGGATGGTAGCATTATCATTATGGAAGGTAGTCTGTTGTTGATATTTTTTTTACTCCAATGGATGGTAGCCTTATCATTATGGAAGGTAGTTTGTTGTCAATATCTTTGTTACTCCAATGGATTGTAGCCTTGTCATTATGGAAGGTAGTATGTTGCCGAGATTTTTGTTACTCCAATGGATGGTATCGTTGTCATTATGGATGGTAGTCTGTTGTCGAGAATTTTGTTACTCCAATGGATGGTAGCCTTGTCATTATGGAAGGTAGTTTGTTGTCGATGTTTTTGTTACTCCAATGGATCGTAGCCTTGTCATTATGGAAGGTAGTGTGTTGTCGAGATTTTTGTTATTCCAATGGATGGTAGCCTTGTCATTATGGAAGGTAGTTTGTCGTTGTGATTTATGTCACTCCAATGGATGGTAGCCTTGTCACTATGGAAGGTAGTATGTTGTTCATATTTTTGTTACTCTGATGGATGGTAGCCTTGTGATTATAGAAGGTAGTCTGTTGTCGAGAATTTTGTTACTCTAATGGATGGTAGCCTTGTCGTTATGGAAGGTAGTCTGTTGTCGAGATTTTTGTTATTCCATTGGATGGTAGCCTTGTCATTATGGAAGGTAGTATATTGTCGAGATTTTTGTTACTCCAATGGATGGTAGCCTTGTCACTATGAAAGGTAGTCTATTGTCGATATTTTTGTTACAACAATGGATGGTAGCCTTGTCATTATGGAAGGTAGTCTGTTGTCTAGATTTTTGATACTCCAATTGATTGTAGCCTTGTCATTATTGAAGGTAGTATGTTGTCGATATTTTTGTGACTATAATGGATGGTAGCCTTGTCATTATAGAAGGTAGTCTGTTGTCGAGATTTTTGTTACTACAATGGATGGTAGCCTTGTCATTATGGAAGGTAGTCAGTTGTCGATATTTTTGTTATGCTAATGGATGGTAGCCTTGTAATTATGGAAAGGTAGTCTATTGTCGAGATTTTTGTTACTCCAATGGATGGTAGCCTTGTCATTATGAAAGGTAGTATGTTGTCGAGATTTTTGTTACTCCAATGGATGGTAGCATTATCATTATGGAAGGTAGTCTGTTGTCGATATTTTTTTTACTCCAATGGATGGTAGCCTTATCATTATGGAAGGTAGTTTGTTGTCGATATCTTTTTTACTCCAATGGATTGTAGCCTTGTCATTATGGAAGGTAGTATGTTGCCGAGAGTTTTGTTACTCCAATGGATGGTATCGTTGTCATTATGGATGGTAGTCTGTTGTCGAGAATTTTGTTACTCCAATGGATGGTAGCCTTGTCATTATGGAACGTAGTCTGTTGTCGATGTTTTTGTTACTCCAATGGATGGTAGCCTTGTCATTATGGAAGGTAGTGTGTTGTCGAGATTTTTGTTATTCCAATGGATGGTAGCCTTGTCATTATGGAAGGTAGTTTGTCATTGTGATTTATGTCACTCCAATGGATGGTAGCCTTGTCACTATGGAAGGTAGTATGTTGTTCATATTTTTGTTACTCTAATGGATGCTAGCCTTGTGATTATAGAAGGTAGTCTGTTGTCGAGAATTTTGTTACTCTAATGGATGGTAGCCTTGTCGTTATGGAAGGTAGTCTGTTGTCGAGATTTTTGTTATTCCATTGGATGGTAGCCTTGTCATTATGGAAGGTAGTATATTGTCGAGATTTTTGTTACTCCAATGGATGGTAGCCTTGTCACTATGAAAGGTAGTCAATTGTCGATATTTTTGTTACAACAATGGATGGTAGCCTTGTCATTATGGAAGGTAGTCTGTTGTCTAGATTTTTGTTACTCCAATTGATTGTAGCCTTGTCATTATTGAAGGTAGTATGTTGCCGAGAGTTTTGTTACTCCAATGGATGGTGTCGTTGTCATTATGGATGGTAGTCTGTTGTCGAGAATTTTGTTACTCCAATGGATGGTAGCCTTGTCATTATGGAACGTAGTCTGTTGTCGATGTTTTTGTTACTCCAATGGATGGTAGCCTTGTCATTATGGAAGGTAGTGTGTTGTCGAGATTTTTGTTATTCCAATGGATGGTAGCCTTGTCATTATGGAAGGTAGTTTGTCATTGTGATTTATGTCACTCCAATGGATGGTAGCCTTGTCACTATGGAAGGTAGTCTGTTGGTCATATTTTTGTTACTCCAATGGATGGTAGCCTTGTCATTATGGAAGGAAGTATGTCGTTGTGATTTCTGTCACTCCAATGGATGATAGCCTTGTCACTATGGAAGGTAGTCTGTTGATCATATTTTTTTTACTTCAATGGATGGTAACCTTGTCATTATGGATGGTAGTTTATTGTCAAGATTTTGGTTACTACAATGATGGTAGCCTTGTCATTATAGAACATAGTCTATTGTGGATATTTTTGTTACTCCAATGCATGGTAGCCTTGTCATTATGGAAGGTAGTATGTTGTCGAGATTTTTCTTAGTCCAATGGATGGTAGCATTATCATTATGGAAGGTAGTCTGTTGTTGATATTTTTTTTACTCCAATGGATGGTAGCCTTATCATTATGGAAGGTAGTTTGTTGTCAATATCTTTGTTACTCCAATGGATTGTAGCCTTGTCATTATGGAAGGTAGTATGTTGCCGAGATTTTTGTTACTCCAATGGATGGTATCGTTGTCATTATGGATGGTAGTCTGTTGTCGAGAATTTTGTTACTCCAATGGATGGTAGCCTTGTCATTATGGAAGGTAGTTTGTTGTCGATGTTTTTGTTACTCCAATGGATCGTAGCCTTGTCATTATGGAAGGTAGTGTGTTGTCGAGATTTTTGTTATTCCAATGGATGGTAGCCTTTTCATTATGGAAGGTAGTTTGTCGTTGTGATTTATGTCACTCCAATGGATGGTAGCCTTGTCACTATGGAAGGTAGTATGTTGTTCATATTTTTGTTACTCTGATGGATGGTAGCCTTGTGATTATAGAAGGTAGTCTGTTGTCGAGAATTTTGTTACTCTAATGGATGGTAGCCTTGTCGTTATGGAAGGTAGTCTGTTGTCGAGATTTTTGTTATTCCATTGGATGGTACCCTTGTCATTATGGAAGGTAGTATATTGTCGAGATTTTTGTTACTTCAATGGATGGTAGCCTTGTCACTATGAAAGGTAGTCTATTGTCGATATTTTTGTTACAACAATGGATGGTAGCCTTGTCATTATGGAAGGTAGTCTGTTGTCTAGATTTTTGATACTCCAATTGATTGTAGCCTTGTCATTATTAAAGGTAGTATGTTGTCGATATTTTTATGACTATAATGGATGGTAGCCTTGTCATTATAGAAGGTAGTCTGTTGTCGAGATTTTTGTTACTACAATGGATGGTAGCCTTGTCATTATGGAAGGTAGTCAGTTGTCGATATTTTTGTTACGCTAATGGATGGTAGCCTTGTAATTATGGAAAGGTAGTCTATTGTCGAGATTTTTGTTACTCCAATGGATGGTAGCCTTGTCATTATGAAAGGTAGTATGTTGTCGAGATTTTTGTTACTCCAATGGATGGTAGCATTATCATTATGGAAGGTAGTCTGTTGTCGATATTTTTTTTACTCCAATGGATGGTAGCCTTATCATTATGGAAGGTAGTTTGTAGTCGATATCTTTGTTACTCCAATGGATTGTAGCCTTGTCATTATGGAAGGTAGTATGTTGCCGAGAGTTTTGTTACTCCAATGGATGGTATCGTTGTCATTATGGATGTTAGTCTGTTGTCGAGAATTTTGTTACTCCAATGGATGGTAGCCTTGTCATTATGGAACGTAGTCTGTTGTCGATGTTTTTGTTACTCCAATGGATGGTAGCCTTGTCATTATGGAAGGTAGTGTGTTGTAGAGATTTTTGTTATTCCAATGGATGGTAGCCTTGTCATTATGGAAGGTAGTTTGTCGTTGTGATTTATGTCACTCCAATGGATGGTAGCCTTGTCACTATGGAAAGTAGTCTGTTGTTCATATTTTTGTTACTCCAATGGATGGTAGCCTTGTGATTATGGAAGGTAGTCTGTTGTCGAGAATTTTGTTACTCTAATGGATGGTAGCCTTGTCATTATGGAAGGTAGTCTGTTGTCGAGATTTTTGTTATTCCATTGGATGGTAGCCTTGTCATTATGGAAGGTAGTATATTGTCGAGATTTTTGTTACTCCAATGGATGGTAGCCTTGTCACTATGAAAGGTAGTCTATTGTCGATATTTTTGTTACAACAATGGATGGTAGCCTTGTCATTATGGAAGGTAGTCTGTTGTCTAGATTTTTGTTACTCCAATTGATTGTAGCCTTGTCATTATTGAAGGTAGTATGTTGTCGATATTTTTGTGACTATAATGGATGGTAGCCTTGTCATTATAGAAGGTAGTCTGTTGTCGAGATTTTTGTTACTACAATGGATGGTAGCCTTGTCATTATGGAAGGTAGTCAGTTGTCGATATTTTTGTTACGCTAATGGATGGTAGCCTTGTAATTATGGAAAGGTAGTCTATTGTCGAGATTTTTGTTACTCCAATGGATGGTAGCCTTGTCATTATGAAAGGTAGTATGTTGTCGAGATTTTTGTTACTCCAATGGATGGTAGCATTATCATTATGGAAGGTAGTCTGTTGTCGATATTTTTTTTACTCCAATGGATGGTAGCCTTATCATTATGGAAGGTAGTTTGTTGTCGATATCTTTTTTACTCCAATGGATTGTAGCCTTGTCATTATGGAAGGTAGTATGTTGCCGAGAGTTTTGTTACTCCAATGGATGGTATCGTTGTCATTATGGATGGTAGTCTGTTGTCGAGAATTTTGTTACTCCAATGGATGGTAGCCTTGTCATTATGGAACGTAGTCTGTTGTCGATGTTTTTGTTACTCCAATGGATGGTAGCCTTGTCATTATGGAAGGTAGTGTGTTGTCGAGATTTTTGTTATTCCAATGGATGGTAGCCTTGTCATTATGGAAGGTAGTTTGTCATTGTGATTTATGTCACTCCAATGGATGGTAGCCTTGTCACTATGGAAGGTAGTATGTTGTTCATATTTTTGTTACTCTAATGGATGCTAGCCTTGTGATTATAGAAGGTAGTCTGTTGTCGAGAATTTTGTTACTCTAATGGATGGTAGCCTTGTCGTTATGGAAGGTAGTCTGTTGTCGAGATTTTTGTTATTCCATTGGATGGTAGCCTTGTCATTATGGAAGGTAGTATATTGTCGAGATTTTTGTTACTCCAATGGATGGTAGCCTTGTCACTATGAAAGGTAGTCAATTGTCGATATTTTTGTTACAACAATGGATGGTAGCCTTGTCATTATGGAAGGTAGTCTGTTGTCTAGATTTTTGTTACTCCAATTGATTGTAGCCTTGTCATTATTGAAGGTAGTATGTTGTCGATATTTTTGTGACTATAATGGATGGTAGCCTTGTCATTATAGAAGGTAGTCTGTTGTCGAGATTTTTGTTACTACAATGGATGGTAGCCTTGTCATTATGGAAGGTAGTCAGTTGTCGATATTTTTGTTACGCTAATGGATGGTAGCCTTGTAATTATGGAAAGGTAGTCTATTGTCGAGATTTTTGTTACTCCAATGGATGGTAGCCTTGTCATTATGAAAGGTAGTATGTTGTCGAGATTTTTGTTACTCCAATGGATGGTAGCATTATCATTATGGAAGGTAGTCTGTTATCGATATTTTTTTTACTCCAATGGATGGTAGCCTTATCATTATGGAAGGTAGTTTGTAGTCGATATCTTTGTTACTCCAATGGATTGTAGCCTTGTCATTATGGAAGGTAGTATGTTGCCGAGAGTTTTGTTACTCTAATGGATGGTATCGTTGTCATTATGGATGTTAGTCTGTTGTCGAGAATTTTGTTACTCCAATGGATGGTAGCCTTGTCATTATGGAACGTAGTCTGTTGTCGATGTTTTTGTTACTCCAATGGATGGTAGCCTTGTCATTATGGAAGGTAGTGTGTTGTCGAGATTTTTGTTATTCCAATGGATGGTAGCCTTGTCATTATGGATGGTAGTTTGTCGTTGTGATTTATGTCACTCCAATGGATGGTAGCCTTGTCACTATGGAAAGTAGTCTGTTGTTCATATTTTTGTTACTCCAATGGATGGTAGCCTTGTGATTATGGAAGGTAGTCTGTTGTCGAGAATTTTGTTACTCTAATGGATGGTAGCCTTGTCATTATGGAAGGTAGTCTATTGTCGAGATTTTTGTTATTCCATTGGATGGTAGCCTTGTCATTATGGAAGGTAGTATATTGTCGAGATTTTTGTTACTCCAATGGATGGTAGCCTTGTCACTATGAAAGGTAGTCTATTGTCGATATTTTTGTTACAACAATGGATGGTAGCCTTGTCATTATGGAAGGTAGTCTGTTGTCTAGATTTTTGTTACTCCAATTGATTGTAGCCTTGTCATTATTGAAGGTAGTATGTTGTCGATATTTTTGTGACTATAATGGATGGTAGCCTTGTCATTATAGAAGGTAGTCTGTTGTCGAGATTTTTGTTACTACAATGGATGGTAGCCTTATCATTATGGAAGGTAGTCAGTTGTCGATATTTTTGTTACGCTAATAGATGGTAGCCTTGTAATTATGGAAAGGTAGTCTATTGTCGAGATTTTTGTTACTCCAATGGATGGTAGCCTTGTCATTATGAAAGGTAGTATGTTGTCGAGATTTTTGTTACTCCAATGGATGGTAGCATTATCATTATGGAAGGTAGTCTGTTGTCGATATTTTTTTTACTCCAATGGATGGTAGCCTTATCATTATGGAAGGTAGTTTGTAGTCGATATCTTTGTTACTCCAATGGATTGTAGCCTTGTCATTATGGAAGGTAGTATGTTGCCGAGAGTTTTGTTACTCCAATGGATGGTATCGTTGTCATTATGGATGTTAGTTTGTTGTCGAGAATTTTGTTACTCCAATGGATGGTAGCCTTGTCATTATGGAACGTAGTCTATTGTCGATGTTTTTGTTACTCCAATGGATGGTAGCCTTGTCATTATGGAAGGTAGTGTGTTGTCGAGATTTTTGTTATTCCCATGGATGGTAGCCTTGTCATTATGGAAGGTAGTTTGTCGTTGTGATTTATGTCACTCCAATGGATGGTAGCCTTGTAACTATGGAAAGTAGTCTGTTGCTCATATTTTTGTTACTCCAATGGAAGGTAGCCTTGTGATTATGGAAGGTAGTCTATTGTCGAGAAATTTGTTACTCTAATGGATGGTAGCCTTGTCATTATGGAAGGTAGTCTGTTGTCGAGATTTTTGTTATTCCATTGGATGGTATCCTTGTCATTATGGAAGGTAGTATATTGTCGAGTTTTTTGTTACTCCAATGGATGGTAGCCTTGTCACTATGAAAGGTAGTCTATTGTCGATATTTTTGTTACAACAATGGATGGTAGCCTTGTCATTATGGAAGGTAGTCTGTTGTCTAGATTTTTGTTACTCCAATTTATTGTAGCTTTGTCATTATTGAAGGTAGTATGTTAATGATATTTTTGTGACTATAATGGATGGTAGCCTTGTCATTAGAGAAGGTAGTCTGTTGTCGAGATTTTTGTTACTACAATGGATGGTAGCCTTGTCATTATGGAAGGTAGTCAGTTGTCGATATTTTTGTTACTCTAATGGATGGTAGCATTGTAATTATGGAAGGTAGTCTATTGTCGAGATTTTTGTTACTCCAATGGATGGTAGCCTTGTCATTATGGAAGGTAGTATGTTGTCGAGATTTTCGTTACTCCAATGGATGGTAGCATTATCATTATGGAAGGTAGTCTGTTGTCGATATTTTTTTAACTCCAATGGATGGTAGCCTTATCATTATGGAAGGTAGTTTGTTATCGATATCTTTGTTACTCCAATGGATTGTAGCCTTGTCATTATGGAAGGTACTATGTTGCCGAGAGTTTTGTTACTCCAATGGATGGTATCGTTGTCATTATGGATGGTAGTTTGTTGTCGAGAATTTTGTTACTCCAATGGATGGTAGCCTTGTCATTATGGAACGTAGTCTGTTGTCGATGTTTTTGTTACTCCAATGGATGGTAGCCTTGTCATTATGGAAGGTAGTGTGTTGTCGAGATTTTTGTTATTCCAATGGATGGTAGCCTTGTCATTATGGAAGGTAGTTTGTCGATGTGATTTATGTCACTCCAATGGATGGTATCCTTGTCACTATGGAAGGTAGTATGTTGTTCATATTTTTGTTACTCCAATGGATGGTAGCCTTGTGATTATGGAAGGTAGTCTGTTGTCGAGAATTTTGTTACTCTAATGGATGGTAGCCTTGTCATTATGGAAGGTAGTCTGTTGTCGAGATTTTTGTTATTCCATTGGATGGTAGCCTTGTCATTATGGAAGGTAGTATATTATCGAGATTTTTGTTACTCCAATGGATGGTAGCCTTGTCACTATGAAAGGTAGTCTATTGTCGATATTTTTGTTACAACAATGGATGGTAGCCTTGTCATTATGGAAGGTAGTCTGTTGTCTAGATTTTTGTTACTCCGATTGATTGTAGCCTTGTCATTATTGAAGGTAGTATGTTGTCGATATTTTTGTGACTATAATGGATGGTAGCCTTGTCATTATAGAAGGTGGTCTGTTGTCGAGATTTTTGTTACTATAATGGATGGTAGCCTTGTCATTTTAGAAGGTACTCAGTTGTCGATATTTTTGTTACTCTAATGGAAGGTAGCCTTGTAATTATTGAAGGTAGTCTATTGTCGAGATTTTTGTTACTCCAATGGATGGTAGCATTATCATTATGGAATGTAGTCTGTTGTCGATATTTTTTTTACTCCAATGGATGGTAGCCTTGTCATTATGGAAGGTAGTATGTTGCCGAGAGTTTTGTTACTCCAATGGATGGTATCATTGTCATTATGGATGGTAGTCGTTGTCGAGAATTTTCTTACTCCAATGGATGGTAGCCATGTCATTATGGAACGTAGTCTGTTGTCGATGTTTTTGTTACTCCAATGGATGGTAGCCTTGTCATTATGGAAGGTAGTGTGTTGTCGAGATTTTTGTTGTTCCAATGGATGGTAGCCTTGTCATTATGGAAGGTAGTTTGTCGTTGTGATTTATGTCACTCCAATGGATGGTAGCCTTGTCACTATGGAAGGTAGTCTGTTGTTCATATTTTTGTTACTCCAATGGATGGTAGCCTTGTGATTATGGAAGGTAGTCTGTTGTCGAGAATTTTGTTACTCTAATGGATGGTAGCCTTGTCATTATGGAAGGTAGTCTGTTGTCGAGATTTTTGTTATTCCATTGGATGGTAGCCTTGTCATTATGGAAGGTAGTATATTGTCGAAATTTTTGTTACTCCAATGGATGATATCCTTGTCACTATGAAAGGTAGTCTATTATCGATATTTTTGTTACAACAATTGATGGTAGCCTTGTCATTATGGAAGGTAGTCTGTTGTCTATATTTTTGTTACTCCAATTGATTGTAGCCTTGTCATTATTGAAGGTAGTATGTTGTCGATATTTTTGTGACTATAATGGATGGTAGCCTTGTCATTATAGAAGGTAGTTTGTTGTCGAGATTTTTGTTACTACAATGGATGGTAGCCTTGTCATTATGGAAGGTAGTCAGTTGTCGATATTTTTGTTACTCTAATGGATGGTAGCCTTGTAATTATGGAAGGTGGTCTATTGTCGAGATTTTTATTACTCCAATGGATGGTAGCCTTGTAATTATAGAAGGTAGTATGTTGTCGTGATTTTTGTTACTCCAATGGATGGTAGCCTTGTCATTATGGAAGGTAGTCTGTTGTTGAAATTTTTGTTACTCCAATGGATGGTAGCCTTGTCATTATGGAAGGTAGTTTGTTGTTCAGATTTTTGTTACTCCAATGGAAGGTAGCCTTGTCATTATGCAAGGTGGTCTGTTGTAAAGATTTTTGTTACTCCAATGGATGGTAACCATGACATTATGGAAGGTAGTCTGTTGTCAAGATTTTTGTTATTCCGTTGAATGGTAGCCTTTTCATTATGAATCGTAGTATGTTGTCGATATTTTTGTTACTCCAATGGATGGTTGCCTTACCATTATGGAAGGTAGACTGTTGTGGAGAATTCTGTTACTCCATTGGATGGTAGCATTGTCATTATGGAAGGTAGTTTGTTGTTGAGATTTTTGTTATTCCATTGGATGGTAGCCTTGTCATTATGGAATGTAGTATGTTGTCGAGATTTTTTTTACTCCAATGGATGCTAGCCTTGTCATTATAGAAGGTAGTCTATCGTTGTGATTTCTGTCACTCTAATGGATGGTAGCCTTGTCAATATGGAAGGTAGTCTGTTGTTAATATTTTTGTTACTCCAATGGATGGTAGCCTTGTCATTATGGAAGGAAGTATGTCGTTGTGATTTCTGTCATTCCAATGGATGGTAGCGTTGTCACTATGGAAGGTAGTCTGTTGATCATATTTTTGTTACTTCAATGGATGGTAGCATTGTCATTATGGAAGGTAGTCTATTTTGGAGATTTTTGTTACTCCAATGGATGGTAGCCTTGTCATTATGGAAGGTAGTCTGTTGTTGATATTTTTGTTACTCCAATGGATGGTAGCTTTGTCATTATGGAAGGTAGTTTGTTGTCGAGATTTTTCTTACTTCAATGGATGGTAGCCTTGTCATTATGGAAGGTAATTTTTTGTCGAGATTTTTGTTACTCCAATGGATGCTAGCCCTCTCATTATGGAAGGTAGTCTATCATTGTGATTTCTGTCACTCCAATGGATGGTAGCCTTGTCATTATGGAAGCTAGTCTGTTGTCGAGATTTTTGTTATTCCATTGGATGGTAGCCTTGTTATTATGGAAGGTAGTCTGTTGTCGAGATTTTTGTTACTCCAATGGATGGCAGCCTTGTCATTATGGAAGGTAGTCTGTTGTCTAGCTTTTTGTTACTCCAATGGATGGTAGCCTTGTCATTATGGAAGGTAGTCTTTTGTCGAGATTTTTGTTACCCCAATGGATGGTAGCCTTGTCATTATTGAAGGTAGTCTGTTGTCGAGATTTTTGTTACTCCTATGGGTCGTAGCCTTGTCACTATAGAAGGTAGTTTGTTGTCGATGTTTTTGTTACTCCAATGGATGGTAGCCTTGTCACTATAAAAGGTTGTCTGTTGTCGATATTTTTGTTACTCCAATGGATGGTAGCCTTGTCATTATGGAAGATAGTCTATTGTCGAGATTTTTATTACTCCAATGGATGGTATCCTTGTCATTATGGAAGGTAGTCTATTGTCGAATATTTTTTTATTCCATTGGATGGTAGCCTTGTCATTATGAAACATAGTATGTTGTCGAGATTTTTGTTACTCCAATGGATCGTAGCCATGTCACTATAGAAGGTAGTTTTTTGTTGATGTTTTTGTTACTCCAATGGATGGTAGCCTTGTCAGTATAAAAGGTTGTTTGTTGTCGATATTTTTGTTACTCCAATGGATGGTAGCCTTGTCATTATGGAAGATAGTATATTGTCGAGATTTTTATTACTACAATGATGGTAGCCTTGTCATTATGGAACATAGTCTATTGTGGATATTTTTGTTACTCCAATGCATGGTAGCCTTGTCATTATGGAAGGTAGTATGTTGTCGAGATTTTTGTTAGTCCAATGGATGGTAGCATTATCATTATGGAAGGTAGTCTGTTGTTGATATTTTTTTTACTCCAATGGATGGTAGCCTTATCATTATGGAAGGTAGTTTGTTGTCGATATCTTTGTTACTCCAATGGATTGTTGCCTTGTCATTATGGAAGGTAGTATGTTGCCGAGATTTTTGTTACTCCAATGGATGGTATCGTTGTCATTATGGATGGTAGTCTGTTGTCGAGAATTTTGTTACTCCAATGGATGGTAGCCATGTCATTATGGAAGGTAGTCTGTTGTCGATGTTTTTGTTACTCCAATGGATCGTAGCCTTGTCATTATGGAAGGTAGTGTGTTGTCGAGATTTTTGTTATTCCAATGGATGGTAGCCTTGTCATTATGGAAGGTAGTTTGTCGTTGTGATTTATGTCACTCCAATGGATGGTAGCCTTGTCACTATGGAAGGTAGTATGTTGTTCATATTTTTGTTACTCTAATGGATGGTAGCCTTGTGATTATAGAAGGTAGTCTGTTGTCGAGAATTTTGTTACTCTAATGGATGGTAGCCTTGTCGTTATGGAAGGTAGTCTGTTGTCGAGATTTTTGTTATTCCATTGGATGGTAGCCTTGTCATTATGGAAGGTAGTATATTGTCGAGATTTTTGTTACTCCAATGGATGGTAGCCTTGTCACTATGAAAGGTAGTCAATTGTCGATATTTTTGTTACAACAATGGATGGTAGCCTTGTCATTATGGAAGGTAGTCTGTTGTCTAGATTTTTGTTACTCCAATTGATTGTAGCCTTGTCATTATTGAAGGTAGTATGTTGTCGATATTTTTGTGACTATAATGGATGGTAGCCTTGTCATTATAGAAGGTAGTCTGTTGTCGAGATTTTTGTTACTACAATGGATGGTAGCCTTGTCATTATGGAAGGTAGTCAGTTGTCGATATTTTTGTTACGCTAATGGATGGTAGCCTTGTAATTATGGAAAGGTAGTCTATTGTCGATATTTTTGTTACTCCAATGGATGGTAGCCTTGTCATTATGAAAGGTAGTATGTTGTCGAGATTTTTGTTACTCCAATGGATGGTAGCATTATCATTATGGAAGGTAGTCTGTTATCGATATTTTTTTTAATCCAATGGATGGTAGCCTTATCATTATGGAAGGTAGTTTGTAGTCGATATCTTTGTTACTCCAATGGATTGTAGCCTTGTCATTATGGAAGGTAGTATGTTGCCGAGAGTTTTGTTACTCCAATGGATGGTATCGTTGTCATTATGGATGTTAGTCTGTTGTCGAGAATTTTGTTACTCCAATGGATGGTAGCCTTGTCATTATGGAACATAGTCTGTTGTCGATGTTTTTGTTACTCCAATGAATGGTAGCCTTGTCATTATGGAAGGTAGTGTGTTGTCGAGATTTTTGTTATTCCAATGGATGGTAGCCTTGTCATTATGGATGGTAGTTTGTCGTTGTGATTTATGTCACTCCAATGGATGGTAGCCTTGTCACTATGGAAAGTAGTCTGTTGTTCATATTTTTGTTACTCCAATGGATGGTAGCCTTGTGATTATGGAAGGTAGTCTGTTGTCGAGAATTTTGTTACTCTAATGGATGGTAGCCTTGTCTTTATGGAAGGTAGTCTATTGTCGAGATTTTTGTTATTCCATTGGATGGTAGCCTTGTCATTATGGAAGTGAGTATATTGTCGAGATTTTTGTTACTCCAATGGATGGTAGCCTTGTCACTATGAAAGGTAGTCTATTGTCGATATTTTTGTTACAACAATGGATGGTAGCCTTGTCATTATGGAAGGTAGTCTGTTGTCTAGATTTTTGTTACTCCAATTGATTGTAGCCTTGTCATTATTGAAGGTAGTATGTTGTCGATATTTTTGTGACTATAATGGATGGTAGCCTTGTCATTATAGAAGGTAGTCTGTTGTCGAGATTTTTGTTACTACAATGGATGGTAGCCTTATCATTATGGAAGGTAGTCAGTTGTCGATATTTTTGTTACGCTAATAGATGGTAGCCTTGTAATTATGGAAAGGTAGTCTATTGTCGAGATTTTTGTTACTCCAATGGATGGTAGCCTTGTCATTATGAAAGGTAGTATGTTGTCGAGATTTTTGTTACTCCAATGGATGGTAGCATTATCATTATGGAAGGTAGTCTGTTGTCGATATTTTTTTTACTCCAATGGATGGTAGCCTTATCATTATGGAAGGTAGTTTGTAGTCGATATCTTTGTTACTCCAATGGATTGTAGCCTTGTCATTATGGAAGGTAGTATGTTGCCGAGAGTTTTGTTACTCCAATGGATGGTATCGTTGTCATTATGGATGTTAGTCTGTTGTCGAGAATTTTGTTACTCCAATGGATGGTAGCCTTGTCATTATGGAACGTAGTCTATTGTCGATGTTTTTGTTACTCCAATGGATGGTAGCCTTGTCATTATGGAAGGTAGTGTGTTGTCGAGATTTTTGTTATTCCCATGGATGGTAGCCTTGTCATTATGGAAGGTAGTTTGTCGTTGTGATTTATGTCACTCCAATGGATGGTAGCCTTGTAACTATGGAAAGTAGTCTGTTGCTCATATTTTTGTTACTCCAATGGAAGGTAGCCTTTAGATTATGGAAGGTAGTCTGTTGTCGAGAAATTTGTTACTCTAATGGATGGTAGCCTTGTCATTATGGAAGGTAGTCTGTTGTCGAGATTTTTGTTATTCCATTGGATGGTATCCTTGTCATTATGGAAGGTAGTATATTGTCGAGATTTTTGTTACTCCAATGGATGGTAGCCTTGTCACTATGAAAGGTAGTCTATTGTCGATATTTTTGTTACAACAATGGATGGTAGCCTTGTCATTATGGAAGGTAGTCTGTTGTCTAGATTTTTGTTACTCCAATTTATTGTAGCTTTGTCATTATTGAAGGTAGTATGTTAACGATATTTTTGTGACTATAATGGATGGTAGCCTTGTCATTAGAGAAGGTAGTCTGTTGTCGAGATTTTTGTTACTACAATGGATGGTAGCCTTGTCATTATGGAAGGTAGTCAGTTGTCGATATTTTTGTTACTTTAATGGATGGTAGCATTGTAATTATGGAAGGTAGTCTATTGTCGAGATTTTTGTTACTCCAATGGATGGTAGCCTTGTCATTATGGAAGGTAGTATGTTGTCGAGATTTTCGTTACTCCAATGGATGGTAGCATTATCATTATGGAAGGTAGTCTGTTGTCGATATTTTTTTAACTCCAATGGATGGTAGCCTTATCATTATGGAAGGTAGTTTGTTATCGATATCTTTGTTACTCCAATGGATTGTAGCCTTGTCATTATGGAAGGTACTATGTTGCCGAGAGTTTTGTTACTCCAATGGATGGTATCGTTGTCATTATGGATGGTAGTTTGTTGTCGAGAATTTTGTTACTCCAATGGATGGTAGCCTTGTCATTATGGAACGTAGTCTGTTGTCCATGTTTTTGTTACTCCAATGGATGGTAGCCTTGTCATTATGGAAGGTAGTGTGTTGTTGAGATTTTTGTTATTCCAATGGATGGTAGCCTTGTCATTATGGAAGGTAGTTTGTCGATGTGATTTATGTCACTCCAATGGATGGTATCCTTGTCACTATGGAAGGTAGTCTGTTGTTCATATTTTTGTTACTCCAATGGATGGTAGCCTTGTGATTATGGAAGGTAGTCTGTTGTTGAGAATTTTGTTACTCTAATGGATGGTAGCCTTGTCATTATGGAAGGTAGTCTGTTGTCGAGATTTTTGTTATTCCATTGGATGGTAGCCTTGTCATTATGGAAGGTAGTATATTATCGAGATTTTTGTTACTCCAATGGATGGTAGCCTTGTCACTATGAAAGGTAGTCTATTGTCGATATTTTTGTTACAACAATGGATGGTAGCCTTGTCATTATGGAAGGTAGTCTGTTGTCTAGATTTTTGTTACTCCGATTGATTGTAGCCTTGTCATTATTGAAGGTAGTATGTTGTCGGTATTTTTGTGACTATAATGGATGGTAGCCTTGTCATTATAGAAGGTAGTCTGTTGTCGAGATTTTTGTTACTATAATGGATGGTAGCCTTGTCATTTTGGAAGGTACTCAGTTGTCGATATTTTTGTTACTCTAATGGAAGGTAGCCTTGTAATTATTGAAGGTAGTCTATTGTCGAGATTTTTGTTACTCCAATGGATGGTAGCATTATCATTATGGAAGGTAGTCTCTTGTCGATATTTTTTTTACTCCAATGGATGGTAGCCTTGTCATTATGGAAGGTAGTATGTTGCCTTGAGTTTTGTTACTCCAATGGATGGTATCATTGTCATTATGGATGGTAGTCGTTGTCGAGAATTTTCTTACTCCAATGGATGGTAGCCTTGTCATTATGGAACGTAGTCTGTTGTCGATGTTTTTGTTACTCCAATGGATGGTAGCCTTGTCATTATGGAAGGTAGTGTGTTGTCGAGATTTTTGTTGTTCCAATGGATGGTAGCCTTGTCATTATGGAAGGTAGTTTGTCGTTGTGATTTATGTCACTCCAATGGATGGTAGCCTTGTCACTATGGAAGGTAGTCTGTTGTTCATATTTTTGTTACTCCAATGGATGGTAGCCTTGTGATTATGGAAGGTAGTCTGTTGTCGAGAATTTTGTTACTCTAATGGATGGTAGCCTTGTCATTATGGAAGGTAGTCTGTTGTCGAGATTTTTGTTATTCCATTGGATGGTAGCCTTGTCATTATGGAAGGTAGTATATTGTCGAGATTTTTGTTACTCCAATGGATGGTAGCCTTGTCACTATGAAAGGTAGTCTATTATCGATATTTTTGTTACAACAATGGATGGTAGCCTTGTCATTATGGAAGGTAGTCTGTTGTCTATATTTTTGTTACTCCAATTGATTGTAGCCTTGTCATTATTGAAGGTAGTATGTTGTCGATATTTTTGTGACTATAATGGATGGTAGCCTTGTCATTATAGAAGGTAGTTTGTTGTCGAGATTTTTGTTACTACAATGGATGGTACCCTTGTCATTATGGAAGGTAGTAAGTTGTCGATATTTTTGTTACTCTAATGGATGGTAGCCTTGTAATTATGGAAGGTGGTCTATTGTCGAGATTTTTATTACTCCAATGGATGGTAGCCTTGTAATTATAGAAGGTAGTATGTTGTCGTGATTTTTGTTACTCCAATGGATGGTAGCCTTGTCATTATGGAAGGTAGTCTGTTGTTGAAATTTTTGTTACTCCAATGGATGGTAGCCTTGTCATTATGGAAGGTAGTTTGTTGTTCAGATTTTTGTTACTCCAATGGAAGGTAGCCTTGTCATTATGCAAGGTGGTCTGTTGTTAAGATTTTTGTTACTCCAATGGATGGTAACCATGACATTATGGAAGGTAGTCTGTTGTCAAGATTTTTGTTATTCCGTTGAATGGTAGCCTTTTCATTATGAATCGTAGTATGTTGTCGATATTTTTGTTACTCCAATGGATGGTTGCCTTACCATTATGGAAGGTAGACTGTTGTGGAGAATTCTGTTACTCCATTGGATGGTAGCATTGTCATTATGGAAGGTAGTTTGTTGTTGAGATTTTTGTTATTCCATTGGATGGTAGCCTTGTCATTATGGAATGTAGTATGTTGTCGAGATTTTTTTTACTCCAATGGATGCTAGCCTTGTCATTATAGAAGGTAGTCTATCGTTGTGATTTCTGTCACTCTAATGGATGGTAGCCTTGTCACTATGGAAGGTAGTCTGTTGTTAATATTTTTGTTACTCCAATGGATGGTAGCCTTGTCATTATGGAAGGAAGTATGTCGTTGTGATTTCTGTCATTCCAATGGATGGTAGCGTTGTCACTATGGAAGGTAGTCTGTTGATCATATTTTTGTTACTTCAATGGATGGTAGCATTGTCATTATGGAAGGTAGTCTATTTTGGAGATTTTTGTTACTCCAATGGATGGTAGCATTGTCATTATGGAAGGTAGTCTGTTGTTGATATTTTTGTTACTCCAATGGATGGTAGCTTTGTCATTATGGAAGGTAGTTTGTTGTCGAGATTTTTCTTACTTCAATGGATGGTAGCCTTGTCATTATGGAAGGTAATTTTTTGTCGAGATTTTTGTTACTCCAATGGATGCTAGCCTTCTCATTATGGAAGGTAGTCTGTCGTTGTGATTTCTGTCACTCCAATGGATGGTAGCCTTGTCATTATGGAAGCTAGTCTGTTGTCGAGATTTTTGTTATTCCATTGGATGGTAGCCTTGTTATTATGGAAGGTAGTCTGTTGTCGAGATTTTTGTTACTCCAATGGATGGCAGCCTTGTCATTATGGAAGGTAGTCTGTTGTCTAGCTTTTTGTTACTCCAATGGATGGTAGCCTTGTCATTATGGAAGGTAGTCTTTTGTCGAGATTTTTGTTACCCCAATGGATGGTAGCCTTGTCATTATTGAAGGTAGTCTGTTGTCGAGATTTTTGTTACTCCTATGGGTCGTAGCCTTGTCACTATAGAAGGTAGTTTGTTGTCGATGTTTTTGTTACTCCAATGGATGGTAGCCTTGTCACTATAAAAGGTTGTCTGTTGTCGATATTTTTGTTACTCCAATGGATGGTAGCCTTGTCATTATGGAAGATAGTCTATTGTCGAGATTTTTATTACTCCAATGGATGGTATCCTTGTCATTATGGAAGGTAGTCTATTGTCGAATATTTTTTTATTCCATTGGATGGTAGCCTTGTCATTATGAAACATAGTATGTTGTCGAGATTTTTGTTACTCCAATGGATCGTAGCCATGTCACTATAGAAGGTAGTTTTTTGTTGATGTTTTTGTTACTCCAATGGATGGTAGCCTTGTCAGTATAAAAGGTTGTTTGTTGTCGATATTTTTGTTACTCCAATGGATGGTAGCCTTGTCATTATGGAAGATAGTATATTGTCGAGATTTTTATTACTCCAATGAATGGTATCCTTGTCATTATGGAAGGTAGTCTGTTGTCGAATATTTTTTTATTCAATTGGATGGTAGCCTTGTCATTATGAAACGTAGTATGTTGTCGAGATTTTTGTTACTCCAATGGATGGTATCCTTTTCATTTTGGAAGGTAGTCTGTTGTCGAGAATTTTGTTACTCCAATGGATGGTAGCCTTGTCATTATGGAAGGAAGTCTGTTGTCGAGATTTTTGTTACTCCAAAGGATGGTAGCCTTGTAATTATGGAAGGTAGTTTATTCTCTAGATTTTTGTTACTCCAATGGATGGTAGCCTTGTCATTAGGGAAGATAGTCTGTTGTCGAGATTTTTGTTACTCCAATGGATGGTAGCCTTGTCATTATGGAAGGTAGTGTGTTGTCGAGATTTTTGTTACTCTAATGGATGGTAGCCTTGTCATTATGAAACGTAGCCTGTTGTCGATATTTTTGTTACTCTAATGGATGGTAGCCTTGTCATTATGAAACGTATTCTGTTGTCGATGTTTTTGTTACTCCAATGGATGGTAGCCTTGTCACTATAGAAGTTAGTTTGTTGTCTATATTTTTGTTACTCCAATGGATGGTAGCCTTTTCATTATGGAAGATAGTCTATTGCCTATATTTTTGTTCCTCTAATGGATGGTAGCCTTGTCATTATGAAAGGTAGTTTGTTAATCATATTTTTGTTACTCCAATGGATGGTAGCCTTGTCATTATCGAAGGTAGTCTGTTGTTCAGATTTTTGTTACTCCAATGGATGGTATCCTTTTCATCATGGAAGGTAGTCTGTTGTCGAAATTTTTGTTATTTCATTGGATGGTAGCCTTGTTATTATGAAACGTAGTATGTTGTCGATATTTTGGTTACTCCAATGGACGGTAGCCTTATCATTATTGAAGGTAGTCTATTGTCGAGAATTTTGTTACTCCAATGGATGGTAGCCTTGTCATTATGGAAGGTTGTCTGTTATCGAGATTTTTGTTATTCCATTGGATGGTAGCCTTATCATTATTGAAGGTAGTCTGTTGTTCGGATTTTTGTTACTCCAATGGATGGTAGCCTTGTCATTATAGAAGGTAGTCTGTTGTACATATTTTTGTTACTCCAATGAATGGTAACCTTGTCATTATTGAAGGTAGTCTGTTGTCGAGATTTTTGTTATTCCATTGGATGGTAGCCTTGGTATTATGAAACATAGTATGTTGTCGATATTTTTGTTACTCCAATGGATGTTAGCCTTATCATTATGGAAGGTAGTGTGTTGTCGAGAATTTTCTTACTCCTATGGATAGGAGCCTTGTCATTATAGAAGGAAGTCTGTTGTCGAGATTTTTGTTATTCCATTGGATGGTATCCTTGTCATTATGGAAGGTAGTCTGTTGTCGGGATTTTTGTTACTCCAATGGATGGTAGCCTTGTCACTATGAAAGGTAGTCTATTGTCGATATTTTTGTTACAACAATGGATGGTAGCCTTGTCATTATGGAAGGTAGTCTGTTCTCTAGATTTTTGTTACTCCAATGGATGGTAACCTTGTCATTATGGAATGTAGTGTGTTGTCGAGATTTTTGTTACTCCAATGGATGGTAGCCTTGTCATTATGAAACATAGTTTGTTGTTGATATTTTTGTTACTCCAATGGATCGTAGCCTTGTCATATGGAAGGTAGTCTATTGTCGATGTTTTTGTTACTCCAATGGATGGTAGCCTTGTCACTATAGAAGTTAGTCTGTTGTCGATACTTTTGTTACTCCAATGGATGGTATCCTTTCCATTATGGAAGATAGTCTATTGTCGAGATTTTTGTTACTCCAACGGATGGTAGTCTTGTCATTATGAAAGGTAGTTTGTTGTTCATATTTTTGTTACTCTAATGGATGGTAGCCTTGTCATTATCGAAGGTAGTCTGTTGTTCAGATTTTTGTTACTCCAACGGATGGTATCCTTTTCATCATGGAAGGTAGTCTGTTGTCGAAATTTTTGTTATTTCATTGGATGGTAGCCTTCTTGTTATGAAACGTAGTATGTTGTCGATATTTTTGTTACTACAATGGACGGTAGCCTTATCATTATGGAAGGTAGTCTGTTGTCGAGTATTTTGTTACTCCAATGGATTGTAGCCTTGTCATTATGGAAGGTAGTGTGTTGTCGATATTTTTGTTATTCCATTGGATGGTAGCGTTGTCATTATGGATGGTAGTCTGTTGTTGATATTTTTGTTACTCCAATGGATGGTAGCCTTCTCATTAGGGAAGGTAGTCTGTTGTTCGGAATTTTTTTACTCCAATGGATGGTAGCCTTGTCATTATAGAAGGTAGTCTGTTGTACATATTTTTGTTACTCCAATGAATGGTATCCTTGTCATTATGGAAGGTAGTCTGTTGTCGAGATTTTTGTTATTCCATTGGATGGTAGCTTTGGTATTATGAAACGTAATATGTTGTCGATATTTTTGTTACTCCAATAGATGGTAGCCTTGTCATTATGGAAGGTAGTCTGTTGTCGAGATTTTTGTTATTCCATTGGATGGTAGCCTTGTAATTATGGAAGGTAGTCTGTTGTCGAGATTTTTGTTACTCCAATGGATGGTAGCCTCGTCATTATGGAAGGTAGTCTGTTGTCGAGATTTTTGTTATTCTATTGGATGGTAGCCTTGTCATTATGGAAGGTAGTCTGTTGTTGAGATTTTTGTTACTCCAATGGATGGTAGCCTTGTCATTACGGAAGGTAGTTTGTTGTACTTATTTTTGTTACTCCAATGAATGGTATCCTTGTCATTATGGAAGGTAGTCCGGTTTCTAGATTTTTGTTACTCCAATGGATGGTAGCCTTGTCATTATGGAAGGTAGTCTGTTGTGGAGATTTTTGTTATTCCATTGGATGGTAGCCTTGTAATTATGGAAGGTAGTCTGTTGTCGAGATTTTTGTTACTCCAATGGATGGTAGCCTCGTCATTATGGAAGGTAGTCTGTTGTCGAGATTTTTGTTATTCCATTGGATGGTAGCCTTGTCATTATGGAAGGTAGTCTGTTGTTGAGATTTTTGTTACTCCAATGGATGGTAGCCTTGTCATTATAGAAGGTAGTCTGTTGTACTTATTTTTGTTACTCCAATGAATGGTATCCTTGTCATTATGGAAGGTAGTCTGTTGTCTAGATTTTTGTTACTCCAATGGATGGTATCCTTGTCATTATGGAAGGTAGTCTGTTGTCGAATATTTTTTTATTCCATTGGATGGTAGCCTTGTCATTATGAAACATAGTATGTTGTCAAGATTTTTGTTACTCCAATGGATCGTAGCCATGTCACTATAGAAGGTAGTTTGTTGTCGATGTTTTTGTTACTCCAATGGATGGTAGCCTTGTCATTATGGAAGATAGTTTATTGTCGAGATTTTTATTACTCCAATGAATGGTATCCTTGTCATTATGGAAGGTAGTCTGTTGTCGAATATTTTTTTATTCCATTGGATGGTAGCCTTGTCATTTTGAAACGTAGTATGTTGTCGAGATTTTTGTTACTCCAATGGATGGTATCCTTTTCATTATGGAAGGTAGTCTGTTGTCGAGAATTTTGTTACTCCAATGGATGGTAGCCTTGTCATTATGGAAGGAAGTCTGTTGTCGAGATTTTTGTTACTCCAATGGATGGTAGCCTTGTCATTATGGAAGGTAGTCTATTCTCTAGATTTTTGTTACTCCAATGGATGGTAGCCTTGTCATTATGGAAGATAGTCTATTGTCGTGATTTTTGTTACTCCAATGGATGCTAGCCTTGTCATTATGGAAGGTAGTGTGTTTTCGAGACTTTTGTTACTCTAATGGATGGTAGCCTTGTCATTATGAAACGTAGTATGTTGTCGATATTTTTGTTACTCCAATGGATCGTAGCCTTGTCATATGGAAGGTAGTCTATTGTCGATGTTTTTGTTAATCCAATGGATGGTAGCCTTGTCACTATAGAAGTTAGTCTGTTGTCGATATTTTTGTTACTCCAATGGATGGTAGTCTTTTCATTATGGAAGATAGTCTATTGTCTAGATTTTTGTTACTCCAATGGATGGTAGTCTTGTCATTATGAAAGGTATCTTGTTGTTCATATTTTTGTTACTCCAATGGATGGTAGCCTTGTCATTATCGAAGGTAGTCTGTTGTTCAGATTTTTTTTACTCCAATGGATGGTATCCTTTTCATCATGGAAGGTAGTCTGTTGTCGAAATTTTTGTTATTTCATTGGATGGTAGCCTTGTTATTATGAAACGTAGTATGTTGTCGATATTTATGTTACTCCAATGGACGGTAGCCTTATCATTATTGAACGTAGTCTATTGTCGATAATTTTGTTAATCCAATGGATGGTAGCCTTGTCATTATGGAAGGTTGTCTGTTTCCGAGATTTTTGTTATTCCATTGGATGGTAGCCTTGTCATTATGGAAGGTAGTTTGTTGTTGAGATTTTTGTTACTCCAATGGATGGTAGCCTTATTATTAGGGAAGGTAGTCTGTTGTTCGGATTTTTGTTACTCCAATGGATGGGAGCCTTGTCATTATAGAAGGTAGTCAGTTGTACATATTTTTCTTACTCCAATGAATGGTAGCCTTGTCATTATGGAAGGTAGGCTGCTGTCGATATTTTTGTTATTCCATTGGATGGTAGCCTTGGTATTATGAATCGTAGTATGTTGTCGATATTTTTGTTACTCCAATGGATGTTAGCCTTATCATTATGGAAGGTAGTCTGTTGTCGAGAATTTTGTTACTCCAATGGATAGTAGCCTTGTCATTATGGAAGGTAGTCTGTTGTCGAGATTTTTGTTATTCCTTTGGATGGTATCCTTGTCATTATGGAAGGTAGTCTTTTGTCGAGATTTTTGTTACTCCAATGGATGGTAGCCTTGTCACTATGAAAGGTAGTCTATTGTCGATATTTTTGTTACAACAATGGATGTTAGCCTTGTCATTATGGAAGGTAGTCTGTTCTCTAGATTTTTGTTACTCCAATGGATCGTAGCCTTGTCATTATGGAAGATAGTCTGTCGTCGAGATTTTTGTTACTCCAATGGATGGTAGCCTTGTCATTATGGAAGGTAGTGTGTTGTTGAGATTTTTGTTACTCCAATGGATGTTAGCCTTGTCATTATGAAACGTAGTCTGTTGTTGATATTTTTTTTACTCCAATGGATCGTAGCCTTGTCATATGGAAGGTAGTCTATTTTCGATGTTTTTGTTACTCCTATGGATGGTAGCCTTGTCACTATAGAAGTTAGTCTGTTGTCGATATTTTTGTTACTCCAATGGATGGTAGTCTTTTCATTATGGAAGATAGTCTATTGTCTAGATTTTTGTTACTCCAATGGATGGTAGTCTTGTCATTATGAAAGGTATCTTGTTGTTCATATTTTTGTTACTCCAATGGATGGTAGCCCTGTCATTATCGAAGGTAGTCTGTTGTTCAGATTTTTTTTACTCCAATGGATGGTATGCTTTTCATCATGGAAGGTAGTCTGTTGTCGAAACTTTTGTTATTTCATTGGATGGTAGCCTTGTTATTATGAAACGTAGTATGTTGTCGATATTTATGTTACTCCAATGGACGGTAGCCTTATCATTATTGAACGTAGTCTATTGTCGATAATTTTGTTAATCCAATGGATGGTAGCCTTGTCATTATGGAAGGTTGTCTGTTACCGAGATTTTTGTTATTCCATTGGATGGTAGCCTTGTCATTATGGAAGGTAGTTTGTTGTTGAGATTTTTGTTACTCCAATGGATGGTAGCCTTATTATTAGGGAAGGTAGTCTGTTGTTCGGATTTTTGTTACTCCAATGGATGGGAGCCTTGTCATTATAGAAGGTAGTCTGTTGTACATATTTTTCTTACTCCAATGAATGGTAGCCTTGTCATTATGGAAGGTAGGCTGCTGTCGATATTTTTGTTATTCCATTGGATGGTAGCTTTGGTATTATGAATCGTAGTATGTTGTCGATATTTTTGTTACTCCAATGGATGTTAGCCTTATCATTATGGAAGGTAGTCTGTTGTCGAGAATTTTGTTACTCCAATGGATAGTAGCCTTGTCATTATGGAAGGTAGTCTGTTGTCGAGATTTTTGTTATTCCTTTGGATGGTATCCTTGTCATTATGGAAGGTAGTCTTTTGTCGAGATTTTTGTTACTCCAATGGATGGTAGCCTTGTCACTATGAAAGGTAGTCTATTGTCGATATTTTTGTTACAACAATGGATGTTAGCCTTGTCATTATGGAAGGTAGTCTGTTCTCTAGATTTTTGTTACTCCAATGGATCGTAGCCTTGTCATTATGGAAGATAGTCTGTCGTCGAGATTTTTGTTACTCCAATGGATGGTAGCCTTGTCATTATGGAAGGTAGTGTGTTGTTGAGATTTTTGTTACTCCAATGGATGTTAGCCTTGTCATTATGAAACGTAGTCTGTTGTTGATATTTTTTTTACTCCAATGGATCGTAGCCTTGTCATATGGAAGGTAGTCTATTTTCGATATTTTTGTTACTCTAATGGATGGTAGCCTTTTCATTATGGAAGATAGTCTATTGTCGAGATTTTTGTTACTCCAACGGATGGTAGTCTTGTCATTATGAAAGGTAGTTTGTTGTTCATATTTTTGTTACTCCAATGGATGGTAGCCTTGTCATTATCGAAGGCAGTCTGTTGTTCAGATTTTTGAAACTCCAATGGATGGTATGCTTTTCATCATGGAAGGTAGTCTGTTGTCGAAACTTTTGTTATTTCATTGGATGGTAGCCTTGTTATTATGAAACGTAATATGTTGTCGATATTTTTGTTACTCCAATGGACGGTAGCCTTATCATTATGGAAGGTAGTCTGTTGTCGAGAATTTTGTTACTCCAATGGATGGTAGCCCTTTTATTATGGAAGGTAGTCTGTTATCGAGATTTTTGTTATTCCATTGGATGGTAGCCTTGTCATTATGGAAGGTAGTCTGTTGTTGAGATTTTTGTTACTCCAATGGATGGTAGCCTTATCATTAGGGAAGGTAGTCTGTTGTTCGGATTTTTGTTACTCCAATGGATGGCAGCCTTGTCATTATAGAAGGTAGTCTGTTGTACATGTTTTTGTTACTCCAATGAATGGTATCCTTGTCATTATGGAAGGTAGTCTGTTGTCGAGATTTTTGTTATTCCATTGGATGGTAGCCTTGGTATTATGAAACGTAGTATGTTGTCGATATTTTTGTTACTCCAATGGATGTTAGCCTTATCATTATGGAAGGTAGTCTATTGTCGATATTTTTGTTATTCCATTGGATGGTAGCCTTGTCATTATGGAAGGTAGCCTGTTGTCGAGATTTTTGTTACTCCAATGGATGGTAGCCTTGTAACTATGAAAGGTAGTCTATTGTCGATATGGTAGCCTTGTCATTATGGAAAGGTAGTCTATTGTCTAGATTTTTGTTACTCCAATTTATTATAGCCTTGTCATAATGAAAGGTAGTCTATTGTTGATATTTTTGTTACTATAATGGATGGTAGCCTTGTCATTATAGAAGGTAGTCTGTTGTCGAGATTTTTGTTACCACAATGGATGGTAACCTTGTCATTATGGAACATAGTCTGTTGTCGATATTTTTGTTACTCCAATGGATGGTAGCTTTTTCATTATGGAAGATAGTCTATTGTCGAGATTTTTGTTACTCCAACGGATGGTAGTCTTGTCATTATGAAAGGTAGTTTGGTGTTCATATTTTTCTTACTCCAATGGATGGTAGCCTTGTCATTATCGAAGGTAGTCTGTTGTTCAGATTTTTGTTACTCCAATGAATGGTATCCTTTTCATCATGGAAGGTAGTCTGTTGTCGAAAATTTTGTTATTTCATTGGATGGTAGCCTTGTTATTATGAAACGTAGTATGTTTTCGATATTTTTGTTACTACAATGGACGGTAGCCTTATCATTATGGAAGGTAGTCTGTTGTTGAGAATTTTGTGACTCCAATGGATGGTAGCCTTGCCATTATTGAAGGTAGTCTGTTGTCGAGATTTTTTTATTCCATTGGATGGTAGCCTGTCATTATTGAAGGTAGTCTGTTGTTGAGACTTTGGTTACTCTAATGGATGGTAGCCTTGTCATTACAGAAGGTAGTCTGTTGTTCAGAATTTTGTTACTCCAATGGATGGTAGCCTTGTCATTATAGAAGGTAGTCTGTTGTACATATTTTTGTTACTCCAATGGATGGTAGCCTTGTCATTATGGAAGGTAGTCTGTTGTCGAGATTTTTATTATTCCATTGGATGGTAGCCTTGTCATTATAGAAGGTAGTCTGTTGTCGAGATTTTTGTTACTCCAATGGATGGTAGCCTTGTCACTATGAAAGGTAGTCTATTGTCGATATGGTAGCCTTGTCATTATGGAAGGTAGTCTGTTGTCTAGATTTTTGTTACTCCAATTGATTATAGCCTTGTCATTATAAAAGGTAGTCTGTTGTTGATATTTTTGTTACTATAATGGATGGTAGCGTTGTCATTATAGAAGGTAGTCTGTTGTCGAGATTTTTGTTACTACAATGGATGGTAACCTTTTCATTATGGAAGGTAGTCTGTTGTCGATATTTTTGTCACTCCTATGGATGGTAGCCTTGTCGCTATGGAAGGTAGTTTGTTGTTCATATTTTTTTGTTACTCCAATGGATGGTAGCCTTGTCATTATCGAAGGTAGTCTGTTGTTCAGATTTTTGTTACTCCAATGGATGGTATCCTTTTCATCATGGAAGGTAGTTTGTTGTCGAAATTTTTGTTATTTCATTGGATGGTAGCCTTGTTATTATGAAACGTAGTATGTTGTCGATATTTTTGTTACTACAATGGACGGTAGCCTTATCATTATGGAAGGTAGTCTGTTGTCGAGAATTTTGTTACTCCAATGGATGGTAGCCTTGTCATTATGGAAGGTAGTCTGTTGTCGAGATTTTTGTTATTCCATTGGATGGTAGCCTTGTCATTATGGAAGGTAGTCTGTTGTTGAGTTTTTTGTTACTCCAATGGATGGTAGCCTTGTCATTACGGAAGGTAGTCTGTTGTCGAGATTTTTGTTATTCCATTGGATGGTAGCTTTGGTATTATGAAATGTAGTATGTTGTCGATATTTTTGTTACTCCAATGGATGGTAGCCTTGTCATTATGGAAGGTAGTCTGTTGTCGAGATTTTTGTTATTCCATTAGATGGTAGCTTTGGTATTATGAAACGTAGTATGTTGTCGATATTTTTGTTACTCCAATGGATGGTAGCCTTGTCATTACGGAAGGTAGTCTGTTGTCGAGATTTTAGTTATTTCATTGGATGGTAGCCTTATCATTATGGAAGGTAGTCTGTTGTCGATATTTTTGTTACTCCAATGTATGGTAGCCTTGTCACTATGAAAGGTAGTCTATTGTCGATATGGTAGCCTTGTCATTATGGAAGGTAGTCTGTTGTCTAGATTTTTGTTACTCCAATTGATTATAGCCTTGTCATTATGAAAGGTAGTCTGTTGTTGATATTTTTGTTACTATAATGGACGGTAGCCTTGTCATTATAGAAGGTAGTCTATTGTCGAGATATTTGTTACTATAATGGATGGTAACCTTGTCATTATGGAAGGTAGTCTGTTGTCGACATTTTTGATACTCCAATGGATGGTAGCCTTGTCCTTATGGAAGGTAGTTTGTTGTTCAGATTTTTATTACTCCAATGGATGGTATCCTTTTCATCATGGAAGGTAGTCTGTTGTCGAAATTTTTGTTATTTCATTGGATGGTAGCCTTGTTATTATGAAACATAGTATGTTGTCGATATTTTTGTTACTACAATGGATGGTAGCCTTATCATTATGGAAGGTAGTCTGTTGTCGAGAATTTTGTTACTCCAATGGATGGTAGCCTTGTCATTATGGAAGGTAGTCTGTTGTCGAGATTTTTGTTATTCCATTGGATGGTAGCCTTGTCATTATGGAAGGTAGTCTGTTGTTGAGTTTTTTGTTACTCCAATGGATGGTAGCCTTGTCATTACGGAAGGTAGTCTGTTGTTCGGATTTTTGTTACTCCAATGGATGGTAACCTTATCATTATAGAAGGTAGTCTGTTGTACATATTTTTGTTACTCCAATGAATGGTATCCTTGTCATTATGGAAGGTAGTCTGTTGTCGAGATTTTTGTTATTCCATTGGATGGTAGCTTTGGTATTATGAAACGTAGTATGTTGTCGATATTTTTGTTACTCCAATGGATGGTAGCCTTGTCATTATGGAAGGTAGTCTATTGTCGAGATTTTAGTTATTCCATTGGATGGTAGCCTTATCATTATGGAAGGTAGTCTATTGTCGAGATTTTTGTTACTCCAATGGATGGTAGCCTTGTCACTATGAAAGGTAGTCTATTGTCGATATGGTAGGCTTGTCATTATGGAAGGTAGTCTGTTGTCTAGATTTTTGTTACTCCATTTGATTATAGCCTTATCATTATGAAAGGTAGTCTGTTGTTGATATTTTTGTTACTATAATGGATGGTAGCCTTGTCATTATAGAAGGTAGTCTGTTGTCGAGATTTTTGTTACTATAATGGATGGTAACCTTGTCATTATGGAAGGTAGTCTGTGTTGACATTTTTGTTACTCCAATGGATGGTAGCCTTGTCCTTATGGAAGGTAGTTTGTTGTTCATATTTTTATTACTCCAATGGATGGTATCCTTTTCATCATGGAAGGTAGTCTGTTGTGGAAATTTTTGTTATTTCATTGGATGGTAGCCTTGTTATTATGAAACGTAGTATGTTGTCGATATTTTTGTTACTACAATGGATGGTAGCCTTATCATTATGGAAGGTAGTATGTTGTCGAGAATTTTGTTACTCCAATGGATGGTAGCCTTGTCATTATGGAAGGTAGTCTGTTGTCGAGATTTTTGTTATTCCATTGGATGGTAGCCTTGTCATTTTGGAATGTAGTCTGTTGTTGAGTTTTTTGTTACTCCAATGGATGGTAGCCTTGTCATTACAGAAGGTAGTCTGTTGTTCGGATTTTTGTTACTCCAATGGATGGTAACCTTGTCATTATAGAAGGTAGTCTGTTGTACATATTTTTGTTACTCCAATGAATGGTATCCTTGTCATTATGGAAGGTAGTCTGTTGTCGAGATTTTTGTTATTCCATTGGATGGTAGCTTTGGTATTATGAAACGTAGTATGTTGTCGATATTTTTGTTACTCCAATGGATGGTAGCCTTGTCATAACGGAAGGTAGTCTGTTGTCGAGATTTTAGTTATTTCATTGGATGGTAGCCTTATCATTATGGAAGGTAGTCTGTTGTCGAGATTTTTGTTACTCCAATGGATGGTAGCCTTGTCACTATGAAAGGTAGTCTATTGTCGATATGGTAGCCTTGTCATTATGGAAGGTAGTCTGTTGTCTAGATTTTTGTTACTCCAATTGATTATAGCCTTGTCATAATGAAAGGTAGTCTGTTGTTGATATTTTTGTTACTATAATGGATGCTAGCCTTGTCATTATAGAAGGTAGTCTGTTGTCGAGATTTTTGTTACTCCAATGGATGGTAACCTTGTCATTATGGAAGGTAGTCTGTTGTCGACATTTTTGATACTCCAATGGATGGTAGCCTTGTCCTTATGGAAGGTAGTTTGTTGTTCAGATTTTTATTACTCCAATGGATGGTATCCTTTTCATCATGGAAGGTAGTCTGTTGTCGAAATTTTTGTTATTTCATTGGATGGTAGCCTTGTTATTATGAAACATAGTATGTTGTCGATATTTTTGTTACTACAATGGATGGTAGCCTTATCATTATGCAAGGTAGTCTGTTGTCGAGAATTTTGTTACTCCAATGGATGGTAGCCTTGTCATTATGGAAGGTAGTCTGTTGTCGAGATTTTTGTTATTCCATTGGATGGTAGCCTTGTCATTATGGAAGGTAGTTTGTTGTTGAGTTTTTTGTTACTCCAATGGATGGTAGCCTTGTCATTAGGGAAGGTAGTCTGTGTTAGAACAATGTTTGAATCTAGTACCCTATATTTAAGTTTTGATGATAACAAAGTGAAAAGATATAGTAGTTAAATATTTTATGATTGAATTATATGCTGCCTAAAATTACTATGCTCTGACTTGCAGATATGCTGATTAAAATAAGCAAGATCACGTTTTCAGCATCAGAATATGAGTTTGCACATCAGCATCAGAAGTTGCTGAATCAGAACGTCAAGATCAGATGATCAACGCTTGCACATGCTGAAGCTTGATGAACATAACTGCGCGTAAAACACTCTGATACAGAAACAAATTAGTTCATCAGCAGCGAAGCAGAATCAGAATGAGCCAAGCCAGATCGTGCATTGAAGAAGCAACGGTACTGTGCATTGAAAGCTAATCAATACCAACGGCATCATTCTAGACAAGATCTGCTCAAAAAGGAAAGCTTGTTAATAGCATTGAATCAAGAATATTTGCTTCAACGTTCATCTTCTCAAAGTGCTATATAAACCAAGCTTTGAAGATTATCACGGCTAATGCTTCCAAACTCTCTACACGCACAAAGCTGAACAGTAATCTTCACTCTACAAGTTTTGCTAAACCTCCAAACTCTGATACTCTATTAGCGTTTAGCATCTTAATATTCTAAGCTTCATTTGTGTAAACATCACAGTTGTGATATAGTTTTTTGTAGAAAACATTCATACACACTTGTTCATTCCTTTGTAAGAAAGTGTTGCCTTGACAAACCGGATTGTGGTTTGAATCAAGAAGGTTTTAGCAGTTGCTAAAGCAGATTTGTATTCAGTTGAATATAGTGAATTAAGACCTCGTTGGAGAGAGGCGAAATCACCTTGAACGGGTGGACTGGAGTAGTTTGAGATCAAACGAACCAGGATAAAAATACCTTGTCATTTGCTTTAAGTTTCCAGTTTTACAATTCAACCCCCCCTTCTTGTGTTTTTCACCCCTTCAATTGGCATCAGAGCGCCTGGTTCTGAGCTAAAACACTTAACCGTGTCAGTAAAAGATCCAGCGTCAGAAAAACACTATGGCAGGAAACAACTCTCATTTCAGCAATGACACCAATGAGGACAGAGACAGATTCAGCGGCAAACCTCCAGTCTTTGATGGAGAAAACTTTGACTACTGGAAAGACAGAATTGAAAGCTTCTTTCTAGCACATGATGCTGATCTGTGGGATATGGTGACAGATGGATACACGCACCCTGTTAATGCAACTGGTCAGAAGATTGATAGAAAATCAATGACTGATCAACAAAAGCGTGACTTCAAGAATCACCATAAGGCCAGAACCATCCTTCTCAGTGCTATCTCCTATACTGAGTATGAGAAGATCTCCAACAGAGACACAGCTAAGAACATCTTTGATTCTCTCAGAATGACGCATGAGGGCAACGTCCAAGTCAAGGAAACAAAGGCTCTGGCGCTCATTCAGAAGTATGAGGCGTTTAAAATGGAAGAATCTGAATCCATTGAAACTATGTTCTCCAGATTCCAGATTCTGGTAGCTGGTCTCAAAGTTCTGGACAAGGGGTACTCTACTGCTGACCATGTCAAGAAGATAATCAGAAGTTTACCCAAGCAGTGGAGGCCTATGGTTACTGCTCTGAAGCTGGCGAAAGATCTCAACAAAATCACTCTGGAGGAACTTATAAGCTCCCTCAGAAGTCATGAGATAGAGCTGGAAGCTGACGAGCCTCAGAAGCAAGGTAAGCCTATAGCTTTAAAATCTAACAGAAAATCTGAATCTAAAGTCTTGCAGGCAGTTGAAGAAACATCTGATGGATCCTCATCAGAAGAAGACGAGCTTTCTCTTCTCTCCAGAAGAGTAAATCAACTGTGGAAGCAAAGACAAAAGAAATTCAGGAATCCCAGAAGATCTGATCAGAACGAGTCTTCTTCCAGATACAGAAGAACAGATTCTTCCTCTGGATACAGAAGATCTGAAGGCTCCTCAGGTAGCAAGAAGCCAAATACAAAAGACATCATCTGCTACGAGTGCAATGAGCAAGGTCACTACAAGAGTGACTGTCCAAAGCTTCAGAGGGAAAAGCCAAAAAGGAAGTTTGGAAGAGAGAAGAAGAAAAGTCTCATGGCCACATGGGATGACTCTGACTCGTCTGAAGCTGACTCAGAATCAGATGATGAAAGGGCGAACATAGCGCTTATGGCTAACATTCCAGATGACAGTGAAGCTTCTGACTCAGACTCAGAATCAGACACAGAAGAGGTATTCCCTAACTTCGCTGTTAATTTTACAAAGGCTGAACTTGCTGAAAGCCTCAATGAAATTCTGGAACGTTATCAGCAGATTAGAGCTAAATTCAGAGATCTGAAAAGAACTCTTGAATCTGACTCTAATAAGTCTGAGAGTCTCAAATTGGAAAACTCTGAGCTGAGAGATAAAATTTTAAAATTAGAAAACTCTTTACAAAACTCTCAGAAGGTACCAATTTCTGAAACTCCCAGCAACGCTGATGAGATCATCAAGGAGTATGATCATAGTTTCCAGAAGTTCCTTGCTAAAAGCATAGATAGAAGCAGAATGGCTTCAATGATCTATGGAGTTAGCAGAAACGGTAGGAAAGGAATAGGATACCTAGGTAAGGTTCCTACACCTAAAAATGTCATGGATTTAACAATTAAATACACTCCTCTAAATTCACACTTTGTGTATGGTCACACACATGACATCAAATATACTAGTAGTAATCACTTTGTGAAACCAAAATTCAACCAGAGTTTTGGTAAAACTAACAAATCAGGACCCAAGAAGATCTGGGTACCTAAGGATAAAATAATACATGTTGCAGATATCTTTAGCAGCAAGTCAGAAACACCAGTCATGGTACCTGGACTCTGACTGCTCACGTCACATGACGGGAAGAAGGCATATGTTCCAAAGCCTGGAACTTAAGCCTGGAGGCCACGTTGGCTTTGGAGGCAATCAGAGGGGAAAGATAATTGGCTCTGGAACTGTAGGTAACGGAAATCTTCCCTCTATTAATAATGTTCTGCTTGTTGATGGATTGATGCATAACCTGTTATCCATAAGTCAATTAAGTGATAACGGTTATGATATAATCTTTAATCAAAAATCATGTAAAGCTGTTAGTCAGAAAGATGGGACTATCCTATTTAATGGTAAGAGGAAAAACAACATTTACAAAATCAAACTTTCTGAACTTAAGAGTCAGAACGTAAAATGTCTTCTGTCTGTCAACAACGAGCAATGGATCTGGCACAGAAGATTGGGACATGTTAGTATGAGAAGAATATCTCAGATTAACAAACTCAATCTGGTCAGAGGACTTCCAAATTTGAAGTTCAATTCAGATGCTCTGTGTGAAGCATGTCAGAAAGGCAAATTTGCAAAACCCTCTTTTAAATCCAAAAATGTTGTTTCTACCTCTAAGCCATTAGAACTTCTGCACATTGACTTATTTGGACCAGTTAAAACTGCTTCTGTCAGTGGCAAGAAGTATGGGTTAGTAATCGTAGATGACTATAGCAGATGGACATGGGTAAAGTTCTTAAGACACAAGGACGAGTCACACTCTGTGTTTGTTACCTTCTGTAACCAAGTTCAGAATGAAAAAGATCTTAGAATCGTTAAAGTCAGAAGTGATCATGGTGGAGAATTTGAAAATAAAGATTTTGAGTCATTCTTCAATGACAAAGGCATTCTGCATGATTTCTCTTGTCCTAGAACTCCCCAACAAAATGGAGTTGTAGAACGAAAGAACAGAACATTGCAAGAAATGGCCAGAACCATGATCAACGAGACAAACGTTGCTAAGACTTTCTGGGCAGAGGCAATAAACACAGCGTGCTACATTCAGAATAGAATCTCAATAAGACCTATTCTGGAAAAGACTCCATATGAATTGTGGAAGAACAGAAAGCCCAACATTTCGTATTTTCATCCATTTGGATGTACTTGCTATATGTTAAACACTAAGAATTATTTGAACAAGTTTGATTCTAAGGCACAGAAGTGTATTATGTTAGGATACTCTGAACGCTCAAGAGGGTACAGAGTATACAATACAGAAACACAGATTGTGGAAGAATCAATCAGTGTTCGTTTTGATGACAAGCTTGACTCTGAAAAGTCAAAGCAGAATGAAAATCTTGCAGGTATAGAAATTGAATTTGCAGGTTCTGAAGATAGGCCATCAGAAGCTCTCAACACAGACACTCCTTCAGCGTCTGAAAGAAGCAATGCTAGAAATCCTACAACTGCTGCTGATCAACCTCAGAAGAGATTACCCAGAAGCAGTTTGGATCACCCAGAAGAGACTATCCTAGGAAGAAAGGAAGATCCAATCAGAACAAGAGCAAGCTTCAGAAACTCTGAAGAAACTCTGATGGGACTTGTGTCTCTGATTGAACCTTCTTCTATTGATGAAGCACTTCTGGACAATGACTGGATTCTGGCAATGCAAGAAGAGCTGAATCAATTCACCAGAAACAACGTTTGGGATATCGTTCCAAGACCAAAAGGATTCAACGTCATTGGAACAAGATGGGTGTTCAGAAACAAGCTCAATGAACAAGGTGAAGTCGTCAGAAACAAGGCACGACTGGTTGCACAAGGTTATAGTCAGCAAGAGGGGATAGACTATACAGAAACCTTTGCCCCAGTCGCCAGGTTAGAATCTATCAGACTCTTAATCTCATTTGTTGTTAATAGAGGCATCACTCTGTATCAGATGGATGTCAAAAGTGCATTCTTAAATGGTTATATAGAAGAAGAAGTGTATGTTCACCAAACCCCAGATAGCAGCAGCTGAGTACATAGCAGCAGCTGGATGTAGCACACAGATGCTCTGGATGAAAAGTCAGCTTGAAGACTTCCAGATTTTTGAGAGTAACATTCCTATTCTTTGTGATAATACTTCTGCTATTTGCTTAAGTAAGAATCCTATTTTACATTCTAGAGCTAAGCATATAGAAATAAAACATCATTTCATTAGGGACTATATTCAGAAAGGAATTTTAAACTTGAAATTTATAGATACAGACCATCAATGGGCTGATATCTTTACAAAACCCCTTTCAGAAGATAGGTTTAATTTCATTCTGAAACATCTCAGCATGAAAGTATGCCCAGAATGAAAATGCTTTAATTCCATATTTTTATCTTTCAGAATGTATTTATATTACTGTGAACTTCTGATCAATCTTCTTTCAGAAAGTAAGAACATGCAGATTGTATCAGAGGCAAGTCTAAAGATCTGAGAGTCTAATCTCAAATACAGACGTGCTGATCACTACATCAAACAAGTGTCATCCAATCATCAGCAAATCCCTGAAGCAGAACGCGTGCACGTTTCTGAGAAGGCAAAGCGCTGATTGGGTGCATTGAGACACATGTCTGGTAACCGTTTTTAAGTATCTTTCTCAAATCCCCCAAAATCAGCAAGCATTAAATGCAAAAGTAATCACGCTTGTTAATGGCAATCATTATTTTTCTCTCTCTCTTAAAAACGTTTTATTTTTCAAAATAATTTTTGAAAATCCTATTTAAGCACATTACTCTTCATGTTTATTCTTTACGCTTACTCATAATCTCTTAAGAATTTTTCTGCATATCTCCTTCAAAACCCTAGCTTTTCTCAAATCACTCTCAAGCTTTTTGTGTGAGAACAATGGCATCCTCCAGCATTTCTGCAGGAAATCAGAAGAAGGAAACCTCTGAGCAATATCAAGCGCCTACCAGAACTCTTCTCACACCGGTTAAGAATCTTGAGGTTCTCTCTGAATTAATCATCGATTTCGAAAGTTTGAAGGATAATGGATTTGACCTAACTGCTGAAGTCAAAGCTCAGAAGTGGGAGAGGTACTTTGATAGATTGGTTGGACCAACCTTCCCAGAGCTTGTCAAAGAATTTTGGATTCATGCCAAGATTGATAAGCATCTAGTCATCTCTTCTGTCATGGGGAAGAAGATAATAATTTCTGAAGACCTCATTGCCAGGTTAATAGGTCAAAGTGGTGGTGGAGTCCGTTGTGTGGACATGGCTGATAGGTGCCCTGATATTGGTGTGGTAGCCAACTGCATATTCACTCTTGGTTTTCCCAGCAGCAAAATCAAGGATCTGAAGGATCACTGCAGAGTGTGGGCCAAGATTGTTCTAGGCTGTTTCAATCACAGGAAGCCCACAAGCTCTCCTGACTATATAAACGTGGATCAGCAATTTCTGATCTACTTTATTAATCAGAGGGTGAAGATCAATTTGGCACACTTCCTGTTCAATCATCTGAAGACTAGCGTGAAAGAGACTAGAGAAGAAGAAAGGACGAAAAGAGACTGGATACCATTTGGGAGGCTCATATCAGATATTCTGACAGAGAATAAGCTGATAGATTATCTGAGCGAAGCTAAAGTACTGGGCAATTTTGAACCAACTGTTGGAAAACCGCTGAATGCTAAGAATCTGAAAAAGATGAAACTGATAGACAATATCAGGAAGGAACCCAGAGCTTCTTTAACTGCTGACATCTCCAGAAGAAGAGTGCCTCTGAGTGATTTCCCAAGATTTTCTGAAATGGAATCCCATCCTGATGTGTTTGCCAAGTATCCAGATTCTCACAAGGAAGAAGTTGCAGGTTCAAAGCTGAAGATCAAAGATCTGAGTCAAGTTCAACCTGAAGTGACTCAGAAGAAGTCAAAGAAGAGGAAAGCAGAAGGATCATCTCACCAGACTCCAAAGAAACGAGGTAATTCATCTGCTGCTCCTATTTCAATTTCCTCTACTATTCCAACATCTGTTGCTCCGCCTCCAACCTCTCACAGAATTTCCATTCCAATCCCCACTATTGATGAAACAATACCAGAAGACCCTTCTGAGGCCTTACAACTCAGAAGAACCAGAATCAAAATTCCCCTCAAAATTACCAAACAACAACCAACTGTTTCAACAACATCAGCACTTGATAGCGTGCTAGCTGACATTGAGCGTGAACATACTTCTGTTCAACCTCACTCTGAACCACCAAATATTCCTCCTCCACAACCTGAACCAGAAATTCAACCAGAACCACAACCAGAACCAGAACAACAACAACCTATCACAGAAGAACCTCTGATCCCTGAACAATCAGAAGTTCCACCTCCTCAACCATAAAATAATCCTCCCTCACCTCAAACAGAGTTTCATCGCTATGAAACCCCATCTCCTCATCATTCTGATCCCCTCTCATCTCAACCTTCACCGCTGGCAATACAGTTGCCATGTGGAACCACCATTGTCACACCCCAGTTACCATCATCAGAGGAATCAACACCTCCAAAAACTCCAACCACTCCAATAGACATATCCTCTGACTCTGATAACCATCCACCAAAACAAACAGCACCTCAGCACACCTCTGAAAACCAATCATCTGAAAACCCCAGCAGAACATTCATTGACTTAACAAGTCTTGAACGTCTTGCTGATTTAAGACACAAATTGGCCATTCCCAAACCAAAGCAATTAGATGTTGGCTCTGGTATTTTGGACTTTGAAACAGGTATGCTGCAGTGGATTGCTTCGTTGAAGCAAGTTTGTCCGGGGATGATCGACCCAGCTGCTTCTGATCAGCTCTGGTCACAGTTCAGAGTATGGGTTCGTGCTGAAGCACTCAAGCTGCAGGACGTTAACTATGAGCAGGCTCAACAGAACTTTAGCAAGCTGCTGAAGGAAGTTGAGAGTCAGCTGCCTCAAGAAGTTGTGCTCCCTCTGGACTCTGAATCGTGGTCTGAGAAAGAACAAGCTGCACAGGTGCAACCTTCAGAAGAAGACACGACTCTTCAGGAAGAGAATCCAGCAGAAGATGTAGCTGAAAGTTCTGAAAAGCTTCCTCCTGCTGAAAGCTCTCAAGCTGCCTTGGACAGGCAGGCTCTGGAAGAATTAAGGCTGAATGACTTGCGTCTACAGCAGCGGATGGAAGAGAGTGATCAGAAGATGGAAGCAAGAATGAATGTCCAGGACAGCAAGATTGATACTGTTGTCACCATGGTTCAGAAGCAGAATGCAACTTCTGAAAAGATTCAAGCAATGCTGGAAAGCCTGTTCTCACGCATGCCCCCACAACCTTGAAATTTTTTCATGCATGACATTCTCTATATTTTCGTCATTTTCTGATGTACTTTTGACTATGTTTTGACTATGCTTGTGTAATGTTCTTTCCTCTGAACTATTTTTAATATAATTTGTTTTTCTGATCTAAATTGTTTTAGCACATCACTAACACTTTTTGATTGCTGACAAAAAGGGGGAGAACAAGAATGATATTTAAAATCAATAACGACTAACTAGACAGAAATTCTCAAACATTCTAACTCTATTACTTGAAATGTTTTTCTGTTTTGTTGTTAAGTCTACAGGCACAATGAAGCTCTGAACACTATGAAGACTAAGAACTAGAAGCTCTGATCAAAATATAAAAGCTCATGTTGCTCTGATCAAATATGAAGTTCTGATATATGAAGATCTGATCGACCTAACACTCTGATCCGAAGCAAAGCTCTGACAGGAAAAGCTCTGAAGCTCTGCTCTCTGATAAGTCAAAGACTTATAATCTGATGCTCAAAGATAGAAAAAGATCTGACTCTGAAGAACACACATATCAAAGGGAAGTAACAAACTCAGGGGGAGTATCTCTTAAACTCTGACTTCTCCGTACTTCTTATTCTGATACATAGATCTGATAACTTTTCACGTTATTTTTCATTTAAAATATCTAGTTTTTGCCATCATCAAAAAGGGGGAGATTGTTAGAACAATGTTTGAATCTAGTACCCTATATTTAAGTTTTGATGATAACAAAGTGAAAAGATATAGTAGTTAAATATTTTATGATTGAATTATATGCTGCCTAAAATTACTATGCTCTGACTTGCAGATATGCTGATTAAAATAAGCAAGATCACGTTTTCAGCATCAGAATATGAGTTTGCACATCAGCATCAGAAGTTGCTGAATCAGAACGTCAAGATCAGATGATCAACGCTTGCACATGCTGAAGCTTGATGAACAGAACTGCGTGTAAAACACTCTGATACAGAAACAAATTAGTTCATCAGCAGCGAAGCAGAATCAGAATGAGCCAAGCCAGATCGTGCATTGAAGAAGCAACGGTACTGTGCATTGAAAGCTAATCAATACCAACGGCATCATTCTAGACAAGATCTGCTCAAAAAGGAAAGCTTGTTAATAGCATTGAATCAAGAATATTTGCTTCAACGTTCATCTTCTCAAAGTGCTATATAAACCAAGCTTTGAAGATTATCACGGCTAATGCTTCCAAACTCTCTACACGCACAAAGCTGAACAGTAATCTTCACTCTACAAGTTTTGCTAAACCTCCAAACTCTGATACTCTATTAGCGTTTAGCATCTTAATATTCTAAGCTTCATTTGTGTAAACATCACAGTTGTGATATAGTTTTTTGTAGAAAACATTCATACACACTTGTTCATTCCTTTGTAAGAAAGTGTTGCCTTGACAAACCGGATTGTGGTTTGAATCAAGAAGGTTTTAGCAGTTGCTAAAGCAGATTTGTATTCAGTTGAATATAGTGAATTAAGACCTCGTTGGAGAGAGGCGAAATCACCTTGAACGGGTGGACTGGAGTAGTTTGAGATCAAACGAACCAGGATAAAAATACCTTGTCATTTGCTTTAAGTTTCCAGTTTTACAATTCAACCCCCCCTTCTTGTGTTTTTCACCCCTTCAGTCTGTTGTTCGGATTTTTGTTACTCCAATGGATGGTAACCTTATCATTATAGAAGGTAGTCTGTTGTACATATTTTTGTTACTCCAATGAATGGTATCCTTGTCATTATGGAAGGTAGTCTGTTGTCGAGATTTTTGTTATTCCATTGGATGGTAGCTTTGGTATTATGAAACGTAGTATGTTGTCGATATTTTTGTTACTCCAATGGATGGTAGCCTTGTCAAATATGGAAGGTAGTCTATTGTCGAGATTTTAGTTATTCCATTGGATGGTAGCCTTATCATTATGGAAGGTAGTCTGTTGTCGAGATTTTTGTTACTCCAATGGATGGTAGCCTTGTCACTATGAAAGGTAGTCTATTGTCGATATGGTAGGCTTGTCATTATGGAAGGTAGTCTGTTGTCTAGATTTTTGTTACTCCAATTGATTATAGCCTTATCATTATGAAAGGTAGTCTGTTGTTGATATTTTTGTTACTATAATGGATGGTAGCCTTGTCATTATAGAAGGTATTCTGTTGTCGAGATTTTTGTTACTATAATGGATGGTAACCTTGTCATTATGGAAGGTAGTCTGTATCGACATTTTTGTTACTCCAATGGATGGTAGCCTTGTCCTTATGGAAGGTAGTTTGTTGTTCAGATTTTTATTACTCCAATGGATGGTATCCTTTTCATCATGGAAGGTAGTCTGTTGTGGAAATTTTTGTTATTTCATTGGATGGTAGCCTTGTTATTATTAAACGTAGTATGTTGTCGATATTTTTGTTACTACAATGGATGGTAGCCTTATCATTATGGAAGGTAGTATGTTGTCGAGAATTTTGTTACTCCAATGGATGGTAGCCTTGTCATTATGGAAGGTAGTCTGTTGTCGAGATTTTTGTTATTCCATTGGATGGTAGCCTTGTCATTTTGGAATGTAGTCTGTTGTTGAGTTTTTTGTTACTCCAATGGATGGTAGCCTTGTCATTACAGAAGGTAGTCTGTTGTTCGGATTTTTGTTACTCCAATGGATGGTAACCTTGTCATTATAGAAGGTAGTCTGTTGTACATATTTTTGTTACTCCAATGAATGGTATCCTTGTCATTATGGAATGTAGTCTGTTGTCGAGATTTTTGTTATTCCATTGGATGGTAGCTTTGGTATTATGAAACGTAGTATGTTGTCGATATTTTTGTTACTCCAATGGATGGTAGCCTTGTCATTATGGAAGGTAGTCTGTTGTCGAGATTTTAGTTATTCCATTGGATGGTAGCCTTATCATTATAGAAGGTAGTCTGTTGTCGAGATTTTTGTTACTCCAATGGATGGTAGCCTTGTCACTATGAAAGGTAGTCTATTGTCGATATGGTAGCCTTGTCATTATGGAAGGTAGTCTGTTGTCTAGATTTTTGTTACTCCAATTGATTATAGCCTTGTCATAATGAAAGGTAGTCTGTTGTTGATATTTTTGTTACTATAATGGATGGTAGCCTTGTCATTATAGAAGGTAGTCTGTTGTCGAGATTTTTGTTACTCCAATGGATGGTAGCTTTTTCATTATGGAACATAGTCTGTTGTCGATATTTTTGTTACTCCAATGGATGGTAGCTTTTTCATTATGGAAGATAGTCTATTGTCGAGATTTTTTTTACTCCAACGGATGGTAGTCTTGTCATTATGAAAGGTAGTTTGTTGTTCATATTTTTCTTACTCCAATGGATGGTAGCCTTGTCATTATCGAAGGTAGTCTGTTGTTCATATTTTTGTTACTCCAATGGATGGTATCCTTTTCATCATGGAAAGTAGTCTGTTGTCGAAAATTTTGTTACTTCATTGGACGGTAGCCTTATCATTATGGAAGGTAGTATGATGTCGAGAATTTTGTTACTCCAATGGATGGTAGCCTTGTCATTATGGAAGGTAGTCTGATTTCGATATTTTTGTTATTCCATTGGATGGTAGCCTTGTCATTATGGAATGTAGTCTGTTGTTGAGTTTTTTGTTACTCCAATGGATGGTAGCTCTGTCATTACAGAAGGTAGTCTGTTGTTCGGATTTTTGTTACTCCAATGGATGATAGCCTTGTCATTATGGAAAGGTAGTTTGTTGTTCATATTTTTGTTACTCCATTGGATGGTATCCTTGTCATTATGGAAGGTAGTCTATTGTCGAAATTTTTGTTATTCCATTGGATGGTAGCCTTGTCATTATGAAACGTAGTATGTTGTCGATATTTTTGTTACTCCAATGGATGGTAGCCTTATTATTATGGAAGGTAGTTTGTTGTCGAGAATTTTGTTACTCCAATGGATGGTAGCCTTGTCATTATGGAAGGTAGTCTGTTGTCGAGATTTTTGTTACTCCAATGGATGGTAGCCTTGTCATTATGGAAGGTAGTTTGTTGTCTAGATTTTTGTTACTTCAATGGATCGTAGCCTTGTCACTAGGGAAGGTAGTCTGTTGTTGATGTTTTTGTTACTCCAATGGATGGTAGCCTTGTCACAATAGAAGGTAGTTTGTTGTCGATATTTTTGTTACTCCAATGGATGGTAGCCTTGTCATTATGCAAGATAGTCTATTGTCGAGATTTTTGTTACTCTAATGGATGGTTGTCTTTTCATTATGGAAGGTAGTTTGTTGTTCATATTTTTGTTACTCCAATGGATGGTAGCCTTGTCATTATCGAAGGTAGTCTGTTGTTTAGATTTTTGTTACTCCAATGGATGGTAGCCATGTCATTATGGAAGGTAGTCTGTTGTCGAAATTTTTTTTATTCCATTGGATGGTAGCCTTGTCATTATGCAACGTAGTATGTTGTCGATATTTTTATTAATCCAGTGTATGGTAGCCTTATAAGTATGGAAGGTAGTCTGTCGTTGAGATTTATGATACTCTAATGGATGGTAGCCTTGTCATTATGGAAGGTAGTCTGTTGTCGAGAATTTTGTTACTCCAATGGATGGTAGCCTTGTCATCCTTTTAATTATGGTAGGTAGTTTGTTGTCGAAATTTTTTTATTCCATTGGATGGTAGCCTTGTCATTATGGAACCTAATTTGTTGTTGATATTTTTGTTACTCAAATGGATGGTAGCCTTATGATTATGAAACGTAGTATGTTGTCGATATTTTTGTTACTCCAATGGATGGTAGCCTTATCATTATGGAAGGTATTCTGTTGTCGAGAATTTTGTTACTCCAATGGATGGTAGCCTTGGTATTATGACACGTAGTATGTTGTCGATATTTTTGTTACTCCAATGGATGTTAGCCTTATCATTATGGAAGGTAGTCTGTTGTCGAGATTTTTGTTATTCCATTGGATGGTAGCCTTGTCATTATGGAAGGTAGTCTGTTGTCGAGATTTTTGTTACTCCAATGGATGGTAGCCTTGTCACTATGAATTGTAGTCTGTTGTCTAGATTTTTGTTACTCCAATGCATTGTAGCCTTGTAATTATTGAAGGGTGTCTGTTGTCGATATTTTTGTTACTCCAATGGATGGTAGCCTTGTCATTATGGAAGGTAGTTTGTTGTTCAGATTTTTGTTACTCCAATGCATGGTAACCATGTCATTATGGAAGGTAGTCTGTTGTCGAGATTTTTGTTATTTCATTGGATGGTAGCCTTTTCATTATGAAAGGTAGTTTGTCGTTGAGATTTTTGTTACTCCAATGGATGGTAGCCTTGTCATTATGGAAGGTAGTTTGTTGTACATATTTTTGTTACTCCAATGAATGGTATCCTTGTCATTATGGAAGGTAGTCTGTTGTCGAGATTTTTGTTATTCCATTGGATGGTAGCTTTGGTATTATGAAACGTAGTATGTTGTCGATATTTTTGTTACTCCAATGGATGGTAGCCTTGTCACTATGAAAGGTAGTCTATTGTTGATATGGTAGCCTTGTCATTATGGAAGGTAGTCTGTTGTCTAGATTTTTGTTACTCCAATTTATTATAGCCTTGTCATAATGAAAGGTAGTCTGTTGTTGATATTTTTGTTACTATAATGGATGGTAGCCTTGTCATTATAGAAGGTAGTCTGTTGTCGAGATTTTTGTTACTACAATGGATGGTAACCTTGTCATTATGGAACATAGTCTGTTGTCGATATTTTTGTTACTCCAATGGATGGTAGCTTTTTCATTATGGAAGATAGTCTATTGTCGAGATTTTTGTTACTCCAACGGATGGTAGTCTTGTCATTATGAAAGGTAGTTTGTTGTTCATATTTTTCTTACTCCAATGGATGGTAGCCTTGTCATTATCGAAGGTAGTCTGTTGTTCAGATTTTTGTTACTCCAATGGATGGTATCCTTTTCATCATGGAAAGTAGTCTGTTGTCGAAAATTTTGTTATTTCATTGGACGGTAGCCTTATCATTATGGAAGGTAGTATGTTGTCGAGAATTTTGTTACTCCAATGGATGGTAGCCTTGTCATTATGGAAGGTAGTCTGTTTTCGATATTTTTGTTATTCCATTGGATGGTAGCCTTGTCATTATGGAATGTAGTCTGTTGTTGAGTTTTTTGTTACTCCAATGGATGGTAGCCTTGTCATTATAGAAGGTAGTCTATTGTTCGGATTTTTGTTACTCCAATGGATGATAGCCTTGTCATTATGGAAAGGTAGTTTGTTGTTCATATTTTTGTTACTCCATTGGATGGTATCCTTGTCATTATGGAAGGTAGTCTATTGTCGAGATTTTTTTTACTCCAACGGATGGTAGTCTTGTCATTATGAAAGGTAGTTTGTTGTTCATATTTTTCTTACTCCAATGGATGGTAGCCTTGTCATTATCGAAGGTAGTCTGTTGTTCAGATTTTTGTTACTCCAATGGATGGTATCCTTTTCATCATGGAAAGTAGTCTGTTGTCGAAAATTTTGTTACTTCATTGGACGGTAGCCTTATCATTATGGAAGGTAGTATGTTGTCGAGAATTTTGTTACTCCAATGGATGGTAGCCTTGTCATTATGGAAGGTAGTCTGTTTTCGATATTTTTGTTATTCCATTGGATGGTAGCCTTGTCATTATGGAATGTAGTCTGTTGTTGAGTTTTTTGTTACTCCAATGGATGGTAGCCTTGTCATTATAGAAGGTAGTCTGTTGTTCGGATTTTTGTTACTCCAATGGATGATAGCCTTGTCATTATGGAAAGGTAGTTTGTTGTTCATATTTTTGTTACTCCATTGGATGGTATCCTTGTCATTATGGAAGGTAGTCTATTGTCGAGATTTTTTTTACTCCAACGGATGGTAGTCTTGTCATTATGAAAGGTAGTTTGTTGTTCATATTTTTCTTACTCCAATGGATGGTAGCCTTGTCATTATCGAAGGTAGTCTGTTGTTCATATTTTTGTTACTCCAATGGATGGTATCCTTTTCATCATGGAAAGTAGTCTGTTGTCGAAAATTTTGTTACTTCATTGGACGGTAGCCTTATCATTATGGAAGGTAGTATGATGTCGAGAATTTTGTTACTCCAATGGATGGTAGCCTTGTCATTATGGAAGGTAGTCTGTTTTCGATATTTTTGTTATTCCATTGGATGGTAGCCTTGTCATTATGGAATGTAGTCTGTTGTTGAGTTTTTTGTTACTCCAATGGATGGTAGCTCTGTCATTACAGAAGGTAGTATGTTGTTCGGATTTTTGTTACTCCAATGGATGATAGCCTTGTCATTATGGAAAGGTAGTTTGTTGTTCATATTTTTGTTACTCCATTGGATGGTATCCTTGTCATTATGGAAGGTAGTCTATTGTCGAAATTTTTGTTATTCCATTGGATGGTAGCCTTGTCATTATGAAACGTAGTATGTTGTCGATATTTTTGTTACTCCAATGGATGGTAGCCTTATTATTATGGAAGGTAGTTTGTTGTCGAGAATTTTGTTACTCCAATGGATGGTAGCCTTGTCATTATGGAAGGTAGTCTGTTGTCGATATTTTTGTTACTCCAATGGATGGTAGCCTTGTCATTATGGAAGGTAGTTTGTTGTCTAGATTTTTGTTACTTCAATGGATCGTAGCCTTGTCACTAGGGAAGGTAGTCTGTTGTTGATGTTTTTGTTACTCCAATGGATGGTAGCCTTGTCACAATAGAAGGTAGTTTGTTGTCGATATTTTTGTTACTCCAATGGATGGTAGCCTTGTCATTATGCAAGATAGTCTATTGTCGAGATTTTTGTTACTCTAATGGATGGTAGTCTTTTCATTATGGAAGGTAGTTTGTTGTTCATATTTTTGTTACTCCAATGGATGGTAGCCTTGTCATTATCGAAGGTAGTCTGTTGTTTAGATTTTTGTTACTCCAATGGATGGTAGCCATGTCATTATGGAAGGTAGTCTGTTGTCGAGATTTTTTTTATTCCATTGGATGGTAGCCTTGTCATTATGCAACGTAGTATGTTGTCGATATTTTTATTAATCCAGTGTATGGTAGCCTTATAAGTATGGAAGGTAGTCTGTCGTTGAGATTTATGATACTCTAATGGATGGTAGCCTTGTCATTATGGAAGGTAGTCTGTTGTCGAGAATTTTGTTACTCCAATGGATGGTAGCCTTGTCATCCTTTTAATTATGGTAGGTAGTTTGTTGTCGAAATTTTTTTATTCCATTGGATGGTATCCTTGTCATTATGGAACCTAATTTGTTGTTGATATTTTTGTTACTCAAATGGATGGTAGCCTTATGATTATGAAACGTAGTATGTTGTCGATATTTTTGTTACTCCAATGGATGGTAGCCTTATCATTATGGAAGGTATTCTGTTGTCAAGAATTTTGTTACTCCAATGGATGGTAGCCTTGGTATTATGACACGTAGTATGTTGTCGATATTTTTGTTACTCCAATGGATGTTAGCCTTATCATTATGGAAGGTAGTCTGTTGTCGATATTTTTGTTACTCCAATGGATGGTAGCCTTGTCATTATGGAAGGTAGTCTGTTGTCGAGATTTTTGTTACTCCAATGGATGGTAGCCTTGTCACTATGAATGGTAGTCTGTTGTCTAGATTTTTGTTACTCCAATGCATTGTAGCCTTGTAATTATTGAAGGGTGTCTGTTGTCGATATTTTTGTTACTCCAATGGATGGTAGCCTTGTCATTATGGAAGGTAGTCTGTTGTTCAGATTTTTGTTACTCCAATGCATGGTAACCATGTCATTATGGAAGGTAGTCGGTTGTCGAGATTTTTGTTATTTCATTGGATGGTAGCCTTTTCATTATGAAAGGTAGTTTGTCGTTGAGATTTTTGTTACTCCAATGGATGGTAGCCTTGTCATTATGGAAGGTAGTTTGTTGTACATATTTTTGTTACTCCAATGAATGGTATCCTTGTCATTATGGAAGGTAGTCTGTTGTCGAGATTTTTGTTATTCCATTGGATGGTAGCTTTGGTATTATGAAACGTAGTATGTTGTCGATATTTTTGTTACTCCAATGGATGGTAGCCTTGTCATTATGGAAGGTAGTCTGTTGTCGAGATTTTAGTTATTCCATTGGATGGTAGCCTTATCATTATGGAAGGTAGTCTGTTGTCGAGATTTTTGTTACTCCAATGGATGGTAGCCTTGTCACTATGAAAGGTAGTCTATTGTCGATATGGTAGCCTTGTCATTATGGAAGGTAGTCTGTTGTCTAGATTTTTGTTACTCCAATTTATTATAGCCTTGTCATAATGAAAGGTAGTCTGTTGTTGATATTTTTGTTACTATAATGGATGGTAGCCTTGTCATTATAGAAGGTAGTCTGTTGTCGAGATTTTTGTTACTACAATGGATGGTAACCTTGTCATTATGGAACATAGTCTGTTGTCGATATTTTTGTTACTCCAATGGATGGTAGCTTTTTCATTATGGAAGATAGTCTATTGTCGAGATTTTTGTTACTCCAACGGATGGTAGTCTTGTCATTATGAAAGGTAGATTGTTGTTCATATTTTTCTTACTCCAATGGATGGTAGCCTTGTAATTATCGAAGGTAGTCTGTTGTTCAGATTTTTGTTACTCCAATGGATGGTATCCTTTTCATCATGGAAAGTAGTCTGTTGTCGAAAATTTTGTTATTTCATTGGACGGTAGCCTTATCATTATAGAAGGTAGTATGTTGTCGAGAATTTTGTTACTCCAATGGATGGTAGCCTTGTCATTATGGAAGGTAGTCTGTTTTCGATATTTTTGTTATTCCATTGGATGGTAGCCTTGTCATTATGGAATGTAGTCTGTTGTTGAGTTTTTTGTTACTCCAATGGATGGTAGCCTTGTCATTATAGAAGGTAGTCTGTTGTTCGGATTTTTGTTACTCCAATGGATGATAGCCTTGTCATTATGGAAAGGTAGTTTGTTGTTCATATTTTTGTTACTCCATTGGATGGTATCCTTGTCATTATGGAAGGTAGTCTATTGTCGAGATTTTTTTTACTCCAACGGATGGTAGTCTTGTCATTATGAAAGGTAGTTTGTTGTTCATATTTTTCTTACTCCAATGGATGGTAGGCTTGTCATTATCGAAGGTAGTCTGTTGTTCATATTTTTGTTACTCCAATGGATGGTATCCTTTTCATCATGGAAAGTAGTCTGTTGTCGAAAATTTTGTTACTTCATTGGACGGTAGCCTTATCATTATGGAAGGTAGTATGATGTCGAGAATTTTGTTACTCCAATGGATGGTAGCCTTGTCATTATGGAAGGTAGTCTGTTTTCGATATTTTTGTTATTCCATTGGATGGTAGCCTTGTCATTATGGAATGTAGTCTGTTGTTGAGTTTTTTGTTACTCCAATGGATGGTAGCTCTGTCATTACAGAAGGTAGTATGTTGTTCGGATTTTTGTTACTCCAATGGATGATAGCCTTGTCATTATGGAAAGGTAGTTTGTTGTTCATATTTTTGTTACTCCATTGGATGGTATCCTTGTCATTATGGAAGGTAGTCTATTGTCGAAATTTTTGTTATTCCATTGGATGGTAGCCTTGTCATTATGAAACGTAGTATGTTGTCGATATTTTTGTTACTCCAATGGATGGTAGCCTTATTATTATGGAAGGTAGTTTGTTGTCGAGAATTTTGTTACTCCAATGGATGGTAGCCTTGTCATTATGGAAGGTAGTCTGTTGTCGATATTTTTGTTACTCCAATGGATGGTAGCCTTGTCATTATGGAAGGTAGTTTGTTGTCTAGATTTTTGTTACTTCAATGGATCGTAGCCTTGTCACTAGGGAAGGTAGTCTGTTGTTGATGTTTTTGTTACTCCAATGGATGGTAGCCTTGTCACAATAGAAGGTAGTTTGTTGTCGATATTTTTGTTACTCCAATGGATGGTAGCCTTGTCATTATGCAAGATAGTCTATTGTCGAGATTTTTGTTACTCTAATGGATGGTAGTCTTTTCATTATGGAAGGTAGTTTGTTGTTCATATTTTTGTTACTCCAATGGATGGTAGCCTTGTCATTATCGAAGGTAGTTTGTTGTTTAGATTTTTGTTACTCCAATGGATGGTAGCCATGTCATTATGGAAGGTAGTCTGTTGTCGAGATTTTTTTTATTCCATTGGATGGTAGCCTTGTCATTATGCAACGTAGTATGTTGTCGATATTTTTATTAATCCAGTGTATGGTAGCCTTATAAGTATGGAAGGTAGTCTGTCGTTGAGATTTATGATACTCTAATGGATGGTAGCCTTGTCATTATGGAAGGTAGTCTGTTGTCGAGAATTTTGTTACTCCAATGGATGGTAGCCTTGTCATCCTTTTAATTATGGTAGGTAGTTTGTTGTCGAAATTTTTTTATTCCATTGGATGGTAGCCTTGTCATTATGGAACCTAATTTGTTGTTGATATTTTTGTTACTCAAATGGATGGTAGCCTTATGATTATGAAACGTAGTATGTTTTCGATATTTTTGTTACTCCAATGGATGGTAGCCTTATCATTATGGAAGGTATTCTGTTGTCGAGAATTTTGTTACTCCAATGGATGGTAGCCTTGGTATTATGACACGTAGTATGTTGTCGATATTTTTGTTACTCCAATGGATGTTAGCCTTATCATTATGGAAGGTAGTCTGTTGTCGATATTTTTGTTACTCCAATGGATGGTAGCCTTGTCATTATGGAAGGTAGTATGTTGTCGAGATTTTTGTTACTCCAATGGATGGTAGCCTTATCATTATGGAAGGTATTCTGTTGTCGAGAATTTTGTTACTCCAATGGATGGTAGCCTTGGTATTATGACACGTAGTATGTTGTCGATATTTTTGTTACTCCAATGGATGTTAGCCTTATCATTATGGAAGGTAGTCTGTTGTCGAGATTTTTGTTACTCCAATGGATGGTAGCCTTGTCACTATGAATGGTAGTCTGTTGTCTAGATTTTTGTTACTCCAATGCATTGTAGCCTTGTAATTATTGAAGGGTGTCTGTTGTCGATATTTTTGTTACTCCAATGGATGGTAGCCTTGTCATTATGGAAGGTAGTATGTTGTTCAGATTTTTGTTACTCCAATGCATGGTAACCATGTCATTATGGAAGGTAGTCTGTTGTCGAGATTTTTGTTATTTCATTGGATGGTAGCCTTTTCATTATTAAAGGTAGTTTGTCGTTGAGATTTTTGTTACTCCAATGGATGGTAGCCTTGTCATTATGGAAGGAAGTTTGTTGTTCATATTTTTGTTACTCCAATTCATGGTAACCATGTCATTATGGAAGGTAGTCTGTTGTCGAGATTTTTGTTATTCCATTGGATTGTAGCCTTTTCATTATGAAAGGTAGTTTGTCATTGAGATTTTTGTTACTCCAATTGATGGTAGCCTTGTCATTATGGAAAGTAGTCTGTTGTTCATATTTTAGTTACTCCAATGGATGGTAGCCTTGTCATTATGGAAGGTAGTATGTTGTTCATATTTTTGTTACTCCAATGAATAATAGCCTTGTCATTATGGAAGGTAGTCTGTTGTTCATATTTTTGTTACTCCAATGGATGGTAACCATGTCATTATGGAAGGTAGTCTATTGTCGAGATTTTTGTTATTCAATTGGATGGTAGCCTTGTCATTATGGAAGGTAGTATGTTGTCGATATTTTTGTTACTCCAATGGATGGTAGCCATATCACAATGGAAGGTAGACCGTTGTCGAGAATTTTGTTACTCCAAGGGATGATAGCCTTTTCATTATGGATGGTAGTCTGTTGTCGAGATTTTTTTTATTTCATTTGATGGTAGCCTTGTCATTATGGAACATAGTATGTTGTCGATATTTTTGTTACTCCAGTGAATGATAGCCTTATCATTATGGAAGGTAGTCTGTTTTCGAGATTTTTGTTACTTCAATGGATGGCAGCCTTGTCATTATGGAAGGTAGTCTGTTATCGATATTTTCGTTACTCCAATAGATGGTAGCCTTGTCATTATGAAACGTAGTCTGTTGTCGATGTTTTTGTTACTCCAATGGATCGTAGCCTTGTCACTAGGGAAGGTAGTTTGTTGTTGATGTTTTTGTTACTCCAATGGATGGTAGCCTTGTCACTATAAAAGGTAGTCTGTTGTCGATATTTTTTTTACTCCAATCGATGGTAGCCTTGTCATTATGGAAGACAGTCTATTGTCATGATTTTTGTTACTCCAATGGTTGGTAGTCTTGTTATTATGGAAGCTAGTTTATTGTTCATAATTTTGTTACTCCAATGGATGGTAGCCTTGTCATTACCGAAGGTAGTCTGTTGTTCAGATTTTTGTTACTCCAATGGATGGTAGCCATGTCATTATGGAAGGTTGTCTGTTGTCGACATTTTTTTTATTCCATTGGATTCTAGCCTTGTCATTATGAAATGTAGTATGTTGTCGATATTTTTGTTACTCCAATGTATGGTAGCCTTATCATTATGGATGGTAGCCTTCTCATTATGGAAGGTAGTCTGTTGTCGAGATTTTTTTTATTCCATTGGATGGTAGCCTTGTCATTATGCAACGTAGTATGTTATCGATATTTTTATTAATCCAGTGTATGGTAGCCTTATAAATATGGAAGGTAGTCTGTCGTTGAGATTTATGAGACTCTAATGGATGGTAGCCTTGTCATTATGGAAGGTAGTCTGTTGTCGAAATTTTTGTTATTCCATTGGATGGTAGCCTTGTCATTATGGACCATAATTTGTTGTTGATATTTTTGTTACTCAAATGGATGGTAGCCTGATGATTATGAAACGTAGTATGTTGTCGATATTTTTGTTACTCCAATGGATGGTAGTCTTATCATTATGGAAGGTATTCTGTTGTCGAGAATTTTGTTACTCCAATGGATGGTAGCCTTGTCATTATGGAAGGTAGTCTGTTGTCGAGATTTTTGTTATTCCAACGGATGGTAGCCTTGTCACTATGGAAGGTAGTCTATTGTCGATATTTTTGTTACTCCAATGGATGGTAGCCTTGTTATTATGGAAGGTAGTCTTTTGTCTAGATTTTTGTTACTCCAATGCATTGTAGCCTTGTAATTATTGAAGGGTGTTTGTTGTCGATATTTTTGTTACTCCAATGGATGGTAGCCTTGTCATTATAGAAGGTAGTCTGTTGTTCAGATTTTTGTTACTCCAATGCATGGTATCCATGTCATTATGGAAGGTAGTCTGTTGTCGAGATTTTTGTTATTTCATTGGATGGTAGCCTTTTCATTATGAAAGGTAGTTTGTCGTTAAGATTGTTGTTACTCCAATGGATGGTAGCCTTGTCATTATGGAAGGTAGTCAGTTGTTCAGATTTTTTTTACTCCAATGCATGGTAACCATGTCACTATGGAAGGTAGTCTGTTTTCGAGATTTTTGTTATTCCATTGGATGGTAGCCTTTTCATTATGAAAGGTAGTTTGTCGTTGAGATTTTTGTTACTCCAATTGATGGTAGCCTTGTCATTATGGAAGGTAGTCTTTTGTTCAGATTTTAGTTACTCCAATGGATGGTAGCCTTGTCATTATGGAAGGTAGTATGTTGTTCATATTTTTGTTACTCCAATGAATAATAGCCTTGTATTTATGGAAGGTAGTCTGTTGTTCAGATTTTTGTTACTCCAATGGATGGTAACCATGTCATTATGGAAGGTAGTCTGTTGTCGAGATTTTTGTTATTCAATTGGATGGTAGCCTTGTCATTATGGAAGGTAGTCTGTTGTCAATATTTTTGTTATTCCAATGGATGGTAGCCTTATCATTATGGAAGGTAGCCTGTTGTCGAGAATTTTGTTACTCCAAGGGATGGTAGCCTTGTCATTATGGAAGGTAGTCTGTTGTCGAGATTTTTGTTATTCCATTTGATGGTAGCCTTGTCATTATGGAACGTAGTATGTTGTCGATATTTTTGTTACTCCAGTGGATGATAGCCTTATCATTATGGAAGGTAGTCTGTCATTGAGATTTTTGATACTCCAATGGATGATAGCCTTGTCATTATTGAAAGGTAGTATGTTGTTTAGATTTTTGTTACTCCAATGGATGGTAGCCTTGTCATTATGGAAGGTAGTATGTTGTGTAGATTTTTGTTATTCCATTGGATTGTAGCCTTGTCATTATGAAATGTAGTATGTTGCCGATATTTTTGTTACTCCAATGGATGGTAGCCTTATCATTAGGGAAGGTAGTCTGTTGTCGAGAATTTTGTTACTCCAATGGATGGTAGCCTTGTCATTATGGAAGGTAGTCTGTTGTCGAGATTTTTGTTACTCCAATGGATGGTAGCCTTGTGATTATGGAAGGTAGTATGTTGTCTAGATTTTTGTTACTCCAATGGATGGTAGCCTTGTCATTATGGAAGGTAGTCTATTGTTCAGATTTTTGTTACTCCAGTGGATGGTATCCTTTTCATTATGGAAGTTAGTTTGTTTTCGAAATTTTTGTTATTCCGTTGGATGGTAGCCTTGTCATTATGAAACGTAGTATGTTGTCGATATTTTTGTTACTCCAATGGATGGTAGCCTTATCATTATGGAAGGTAGTCTGTTGTCGAGAATTTTGTTACTCCAATGGATGGTAGCCTTGTCATTATGGAATGTAGTCTGTTGTCGAGATTTTTGTTACTCCAATGGATGGTAGCCTTTTCATTATGAAAGCTACTATGTTGTCGAAGTTTTTGTTACTCCAATGGATGGTAGCCTTGTCATTATGGAAGGTAGTCTGTTGTCGAGATTTTTTTTATTCCATTGGATGGTAGCCTAGTCATTATGCAACGAAGTATGTTATCGATATTTTTATTAATCCAGTGTATGGTAGCCTTATAAATATGGAAGGTAGTCTGTCGTTGAGATTTATGATACTCTAATGGATGGTAGCCTTGTCATTATGGAAGGTAGTCTGTTGTCGAAATTTTTGTTATTCCATTGGATGGTAGCCTTGTCATTATGGAACATAATTTGTTGTTGATATTTTTGTTACTCAAATGGATGGTAGCCTTATGATTATGAAATGTAGTATTATGTCGATATTTTTGTTACTCCAATGGATGGTAGCCTTATCATTATGGAAGGTATTCTATTGTCGAGAATTTTGATACTCCAATGGATGATAGCCTTGTTATTATGGAAGGTAGTCAGTTGTCGAGATTTTTGTTACTCCAATGGATGGTAGCCTTGTGATTATGGAAGGAAGTATGTTGTCTAGATTTTTGTTACTCCAATGGATGGTAGCCTTGTCATTATGGAAGGTAGTCTATTGTTCAGATTTTTGTTACTCCAGTGGATGGTATCCTTTTCATTATGGAAGTTAGTCTGTTTTCGAAATTTTTGTTATTCCGTTGGATGGTAGCCTTGTCATTAAGAAACGTAGTATGTTGCCGATATTTTTGTTACTCCAATGGATGGTAGCCTTATCATTATAGAAGGTAGTCTGTTGTCGAGAATTTTGTTACTCCAATGGATGGTAGCCTTGTCATTATGGAAGGTAGTCTGTTGTCGAGATTTTTGTTACTCCAATAGATGGTAGCCTTGTCATTATGAAAGCTAGTATTTTGTCGAAATTTTTGTTACTCCAATGGATGGTAGCCTTGTCATTATGGAAGGTAGTCTGTTGTCGAGATTTTTTTTATTCCATTGGATGGTAGCCTTTTCATTATGCAACGTAGTATGTTATCGATATTTTTATTAATCCAGTGTATGGTAGCCTTATAAATATGGAAGGTAGTCTGTCGTTGAGATTTATGATACTCTAATGGATGGTAGCCTTGTCATTATTGAAGGTAGTTTGTTGTCGAAATTTTTGTTATTCCATTGGATGGTAGCCTTGTCATTATGGAACATAATTTGTTGTTGATATTTTTGTTACTCAAATGGATGGTAGCCTTATGATTATGAAATGTAGTATGTTGTCGATATTTTTGTTACTCCAATGGATGGTAGCCTTATCATTATGGAAGGTATTTTATTGTCGAGAATTTTGTCATCCAATGGATGGTAGCCTTGTCATTATGGAAGGTAGTCAGTTGTCGAGATTTTTGTTATTCCATTGGATCGTAGGCTTGTCATTATGGAAGGTAGTCTGTTGTCGAAATTTTTGTTATTCCAACGGATGGTAGCCTTGTCACTATGGAAGGTAGTCTATTGTCGATATTTTTGTTACTCCAATGGATGGTAGCCTTGTCATTATGGAAGGTAGTCTGTTGTCTAGATTTTTGTTACTCCAATGCATTGTAGCCTTGTAATTATTGAAGGGTGTCTGTTATCGATATTTTTGTTACTCCAATGGATGGTAGCCTTGTCATTATAGAAGGTAGTCTGTTGTTCAGATTTTTGTTACTCCAATGCATGGGAACCATGTCATTATGGAAGGTAGTCTATTGTTGAGATTTTTGTTATTTCATTGGATGGTAGCCTTTTCATTATGAAAGGTAGTTTGTCGTTGAGATTTTTGTTACTCCAATGGATGGTAGCCTTTTCATTATGGAAGGTAGTCTGTTGTTCAGATTTTTTTTACTCCAATGCATGGTAACCATGTCACTATGGAAGGTAGTCTGTTGTCGAGATTTTTGTTATTCCATTGGATGGTAGCCTTTTCATTATGAAAGGTAGTTTGTCGTTGAGATTTTTGTTACTCCAATTGATGGTAGCCTTGTCATTATGGAAGGTAGTCTGTTGTTCAGATTTTAGTTACTCCAATGGATGGTAGCCTTGTCATTATGGAAGGTAGTATGTTGTTCATATTTTTGTTACTCCAATGAATAATAGCCTTGTCATTATGGAAGGTAGTCTGTTGTTCATATTTTTGTTACTCCAATGGATGGTAACCATGTCATTATGGAAGGTAGTATGTTGTCGAGATTTTTGTTATTCAATTGGATGGTAGCCTTGTCATTATGGAAGGTAGTATGTTGTCAATATTTTTGTTATTCCAATGGATGGTAGCCTTATCATTATGGAAGGTAGACTATTGTCGAGAATTTTGTTACTCCAAGGGATGGTAGCCTTGTCATTATGGAAGGTAGTCTGTTGTCGAGATTTTTGTTATTCCATTTAATGGTAGCCTTGTCATTATGGAACGTAGTATGTTGTCGATATTTTTGTTACTCCAGTGGATGATAGCCTTATCATTATGGAAGGTAGTCTGTCATTGAGATTTTTGATACTCCAATGGATGATAGCCTTGTCATTTTGGAAAGGTAGTCTATTGTTTAGATTTTTGTTACTCCAATGGATGATATCCTTGTCATTATGGAAGGTAGTCTGTTGTCGAAATTTTTGTTATTCCATTGGATTGTAGCCTGACATTATGAAACGTAGTCTGTTGTCGAGAACTTTGTTACTCCAATGGATGGTAGCCTTGTCATTATGGAAGGTAGTCTGTTGTCGAGATTTTTGTTACTCCAATGGATGGTAGCCTTGTCATTATGGAAGGTAGTATGTTGTCTAGATTTTTGTTATTCCATTGGATTGTAGCCTTGTCATTATGAAATGTAGTATGTTGCTGATATTTTTGTTACTCCAATGGATGGTAGCCTTATCATTAGGGAAGGTAGTCTGTTGTCGAGATTTTTCTTACTCCAATGGATAATAGCCTTGTCATTATGGAAGGTAGTCTGTTGTCGAGATTTTTGTTACTCCAATGGATGGTAGCCTAGTGATTATGGAAGGTAGTATGTTGTCTAGATTTTTGTTACTCCAATGGATGGTAGCCTTGTCATTATGGAAGGTAGTCTGTTGTCGAGACTTTTGTTACTCCAATGGATGGTAGTCTTGTCATTATGGAAGGTAGTTTGTTGTTCTTATTTTTGTTACTCCAATGGCTGGTAGCCTTTTCATTATCGAAGGTAGTCTGTTGTTCATATTTTTGTTACTCCAATGGATGGTAGCCTTGTCATTATGGAAGGTAGTCTGTTGTCGACATTTTTTTTATTCTATTTGATGGTAGCCTTGTAAATATGCAACGTAGTATGTTGTCAATATTTTTATTACTCCAGTGTATGGTAGCCTTATGAATATGGAAGGGAGTCTGTCGTTGAGATTTCTGATACTCCAATGGATGGTAGCCTTGTCATTATGGAAGGTAGTCTATTGTTCAGATTTTTGTTACTCCAGTGGATGGTATCCTTTTCATTATGGAAGTTAGTCTGTTTTCGAAATTTTTGTTATTCCGTTGGATGGTAGCCTTGTCATTATGAAACGTAGTATGTTGTCGATATTTTTGTTACTCCAATGGATGGTAGCCTTATCATTATGGAGGGTAGTCTGTTGTCGAGAATTTTGTTACTCCAATGGATGGTAGCCTTGTCATTATGGAAGGTAGTCTGTTGTCGATATTTTTGTTACTCCAATGGATGGTAGCCTTGTCATTATGGAAGCTAGTATGTTGTCGATATTTTTGTTACTCCAATGGATGGTATCCTTATCATTATGGAAGGTAGACTATTGTCGAGAATTTTGTTACTCTAATGTATGGTAGCCTTGTCATTATGGAAGGTAGTCTGTTGTCGAGATTTTTTTTATTCCATTGGATGGTAGCCTTGTCATTATGCAACATAGTATGTTATCGATATTTTTATTAATCCAGTGTATGGTAGCCATATAAATATGGAAGGTAGTCTGTCGTTGAGATTTCTGATACTCTAATGGATGGTAGCCTTGTCATTATGGAAGGTAGTCTGTTTTCGAGAATTTTGTTACTCCAATGGATGGTAGCCTTGTCATCCTTTTCATTATAGAAGGTAGTTTGTTGTCTAAATTTTTGTTATTCCATTGGATGGTAGCCTTGTCATTATGGAACGTAATTTGTTGTTGATATTTTTGTTACTCAAATGGATGGTAGCCTTATGATTATGAAACATAGTATGTTGTCGATATTTTTGTTACTCCAATGGATGGTAGCCTTGTCATTATGGAAGGTAGTCTGTTGTTCAGATTTTTGTTACTCCAATGCATGGTAACCATGTCATTATGGAAGGTAGTCTGTTGTCGAGATTTTAGTTATTCCATTGGATGGTAGCCTTTTCCTTATGAAAGGTAGTTTGTCGTTGAGATTTTTGTTACTCCAATTGATGGTAGCCTTGTCATTATGGAAGGTAGTCTGTTGTTCAGATTTTAGTTACTCCAATGGATGGTAGCCTTGTCATTATGGAAGGTAGTATGTTGTTCATATTTTTGTTACTCCAATGAATAATAGCCTTGTCATTATGGAAGGTAGTCTGTTGTTCAGATTTTTGTTACTCCAATGGATGGTAACCATGTCATTATGGAAGGTAGTCTGTTGTCGAGATTTTTGTTATTCAATTGGATGATGGCCTTGTCATTATGGAAGGTAGTCTGTTGTCGATATTTTTGTTACTCCCATGGATGGTAGCCTTATCATTATGGAAGGTAGACTGTTGTCGAGATTTTTTTTATTCCATTTGATGGTAGCCTTGTCATTATGGAACGTAGTATGTTGTCGATATTTTTGTTACTCCAGTGGATGATAGGCTTATCATTATGGAAGGTAGTCTGTCATTAAGATTTTTGATACTCCAATGGATGATAGCCTTGTCATTATGGAAAGGTAGTCTGTTATTTAGATTTTTGTTACTCCAATGGATGGTATCCTTGTCATTATGGAAGGTAGTCTGTTGTCGAAATTTTTGTTATTCCATTGGATTGTAGCCTGACATTATGAAACGTAGTCTGTTGTCGAGAATTTTGTTACTCCAATGGATGGTAGCCTTGTCATTATGGAAGGTAGTCTGTTGTCGAGATTTTTGTTACTCCAATGGATGGTAGCCTTATCATTAGGGAAGGTAGTCTGTTGTCGAGAATTTTGTTACTCCAATGGATGGTAGCCTTGTCATTATGGAAGGGAGTCTGTTGTCGAGATTTTTGTTACTCCAATGGATGGTAGCCTTGTCATTATGGAAGGTAGTATGTTGTCTAGATTTTTGTTACTCCAATAGATGGTAGCCTTGTCATTATGGAAGGTAGTCTGTTGTCGAGATTTTTGTTACTCCAATTGATGGTAGTCTTGTCATTATGGAAGGTAGTTTGTTGTTCTTATTTTTGGTACTCCAATGGCTGGTAGACTTTTCATTATCGAAGGTAGTCTATTGTTCATATTTTTGTTACTCCAATGGATGGTAGCCTTGTCATTATGAAAGGTAGTATGTTGTCGACATTTTTTTAATTCTATTTGATGGTAGCCTTGTCATTATGCAACGTAGTATGTTGTCAATATTTTTATTACTCCAGTGGATGGTAGCCATATGAATATGGAAGGTAGTCTGTCGTTGAGATTTCTGATACTCCAATGGATGGTAGCCTTGTCATTATGGAAGGTAGTCTATTGTTCAGAATTTTGTTACTCTAGTGGATGGTATCCTTTTCATTATGGAAGTTAGTCTGTTTTTGAAATTTTTGTTATTCCGTTGGATGGTAGCCTTGTCATTATGAAACGTAGTATGTTGTCGATATTTTTGTTACTCCAATGGATGGTAGCCTTATCATTGTGGAAGGTAGTCTGTTATCGAGAATTTTGTTACTCCAATGGATGGTAGCCTTGTCATTATGGAAGGTAGTCTGTTGTCGAGATTTTTGTTACTCCAATGGATGGTAGCCTTGTCATTATGGAAGCTAGTATGTTGTCTAGATTTTTGTTACTCTAATGGATTGTAGCCTGTCATTATGGAAGGTAGTCTATTGTCGAGATTTTTGTTACTCCTATGGATTGTAGCCCTGTCATTACGGAATGTAGTCTGTTGTCGAGATTTTTGTTACTCCAATGGATGGTAGCCTTGTCATTATGGAACGTAGTCTATTATCGATATTTTTGTTACTCCAATGGATCGTAGCCTTGTCACTATGGAAGGTAGTCTGTTTTCAATATTTTTGTTACTCCAATGGATGGTAGCCTTGTCACTATAGAAGGTAGTCTGTTGTGGAGATTTTTGTTACTCCAATGGATTGTATTCTTGTCATTATGGAAGGAAGTTTTTTGTTCAAATTTTTGTTACTCCAATGGATGGTATCCTTGTCATTATGGAAGGTACTCTGTTGTAGAAATGTTTTATTATTCCATTGGATTGTAACCTTGTCATTATGAAACGTAGTATGTTGTCGATATTTTTGTTACTCCAATGGATGGTAGCCTTGTCATTATGGAAGATAGTCTATTGTCGAGATTTTTGTTACTCCAATGGATGGTAGCCTTGTCATTATGGAAGGTAGACTGTTGTCTAGATTTTTGTTACTCCAATGGATGGTAGCCTAGTCATTATGGAAGGTAGTCTGTTGTTGACATTTTTTTTATTCCATTTGATGGTAGCCTTGTCATTATGGAATGTAGTATGTTGTCGATATTTTTGTTACTCCAGTGGATGGTAGCCTTATCATTATGGAAGGTAGTCTGTCATTGAGATTTTTGTTACTCCAATGGATGGTAGCTTTGTCATTATGGAAGTTAGTCTGTCGTTGAGATTTATGATACTCCAATGGATGGTAGCCTTGTTATTATGGAAGGTAGTTTGTTGTTCAGATTTTTGTTACTCCAGTGGATGGTATCCTTTTCATTATGGAAGGTAGTCTCTTGTCGAACTTTTTGTTTTCCATTGGATGGTAGCCTTGTCATTATGGACCGTAATCTGTTGTCGATATTTTTGTTACTCAAATGGATGGTAGCCTTATCATTATGAAATGTATTATGTTTTCGATATTTTTGTTACTCCAGTGTATGGTAGCCTTATCAATATGGAAAGTAGTCTGTCGTTGAGATTTCTGATATTCCAATGGATGATAGCCTTGTCATTATGGAAAGGTAGTCTGTTGTTCAGATTTTTGTTACTTTAATGGATGGTATCCTTGTCATTATGAAAGGTAGTCTGTTGTAGAAATGTTTTATTATTCCATTGGATTGTAGCCTTGTCATTATGAAACGTAGTATGTTGTCAATATTTTTGTTACTCCAATGGATGGTAGCCTTATCATTATGAAAGGTAGTTTGTTGTCGAGAATTTTGTTACTCCAATGGATCGTAGCCTTGTCATTATGGAAGGTAGTCTATTGTCGAGATTTTTGTTACTCCAATGGATAATAGCCTTGTCATTATGGAAGGTAGAATGTTGTCTAGATTTTTCTTACTCCAATGGATGGTAGCATTGTCATTATGGAAGGTAGTATATTGTCGATATTTTTGTTACTCCAATGGATGGTAGCCTTGTCATTATGGAAGGTAGTCTGTTGTCGATATTTTCGTTACTCAAATGGATGGTAGCCTTGTCATTATGGAACGTAGTCTGTTCTCGATATTTTTGTTACTCCAACAGATCGTAGCCTTGTCACTATGGAAGGTAGTATGTTGTCGATATTTTTGTTACTCCAATGGATGGTAGCCTTGTCACTATAGAAGGTAGTCTATTGTCGATATTTTTGTTACTCCAATGGATGGTAGCCTTGTCATTATGGAAGATAGTCTGTTGTCGAGATTTTTGTTACTCCAATAGATGGTAGCCTTGTCATTATGGAAGGTAGACTGTTGTCCAGATTTTTGTTACTCCAATGGATGGTAGCCTAGTCATTATGGAAGGTAGTCTGTTGTTGACATTTTTTTTATTCCATTAGATGGTAGCCTTGTCATTATGGAATGTAGTATGTTGTCGATATTTTTTATACTCCAGTGGATGGTAGCCTTATCATTATGGAAGGTAGTCTGTCATTGAGATTTTTGTTACTCTAGTGGATGGTAGCCTTGTCATTATGGAAGGTAGTCTGTTGTTCAGATTTTTGTTACTCCAATGGATGGTATCCTTGTAATTATGGAAGGTAGTCTGTTGTCGAACTTTTTGTTATTCCATTGGATGGTAGCCTTGTCATTTTGGAACGTAATTTGTTGTCAATATTTTTGTTACTCCAATGGATGGTAGCCTTATCATTATGGAAAGTAGTCTGTTGTCGAGAATTTTGTTACTCCAATGGATGGTAGCCTTGTCATTAAAGAAGGTAGTCTGTTGTCGAGATTTTTGTTACTCAAATGCATGGTAGCCTTGTCATTATGGAAGGTAGTCTGTTGTCTAGATTTTTGTTACTCCAATGGATGGTAGCCTTGTCATTATGGAAGGTAATTTGTTGTCGACATTTTCGTTACTCCAATGGATGGTAGCCTTGTGTTTATGGAAGGTAGTCTGTTGTCGAGATTTTTGTTACTCCAATGGATGGTAGCCTTGTCACTATTGAAGGTAGTTTGTTGTTCAGATTTTTGATACTCCAATGGATGGTAGCCTTGTCATTATCAAAGGTAGTCTGTTGTTCATATTTTTGTTACTCCAATGGATCGTAGCAATGTCATTATGTAAGGTAGTCTTTTGTCGACATTTTTTTTATTCCATTGGATGGTAGCCTTTTCATTATTAAATGTAGTATGTTGTCGATATTATTGTTACTCCAATGGATGGTATCCTTATCATTATGGAAGGTAGACTGTTGTCGAGAATTTTGTTACTCCAATGGATGGTACCCTTGTCATTATGGAAGGTAGTCTATTGTCGAGATTTTTCTTATTCCATAGGATGGTAGCCTTGTCATTATGCAACGTAGTATGTTTTCGATATTTTAATTACTCCAGTGTATGGTAGCCTTATCAATATGGAAAGTAGTCTGTCATTGAGATTTCTGATACTCCAATAGATGGTAGCCTTGTCATTATGGAAGGTAGTCTGTTGTTCAGATTTTTGTTACTCCAGTGGATGGTATCCTTTTCATTATGGAAGGTAGTCTGTTGTCAAACTTTTTGTTTTCCATTGGATGGTAGCCTTATCATTATGGAACGTAATTTGTTGTCGATATTTTTGTTACTCAAATGGATGGTAGCCTTATCATTGTGAAACGTATTATGTTTTTGATATTTTTTTTACTCCAGCGTATGGTAGCCTTATCAATATGGAAAGTAGTCTGTCGTTGAGATTTCTAATACTCCAATGGATGGTAGCCTTGTCATTATGGAAGGTAGTGTGTTGTTCATATTTTTGTTACTCCAGTGGATGGTATCCTTTTCATTATGGAAGGTAGTCTTTTGTCGAACTTTTTGTTATTCCATTGGATGGTAGCCTTGTAATTATGGAACGTAATTTGTTGTCGATATTTTTGATACTCAAATGGATGGTAGCCTTATCATTATGAAACGTAGTATGTTTTCGATATTTTTTTACTCCAATGGATGTTAGCCTTATCATTATGGAAAGTAGTATGTCATCCATAATTTTGTTACTCCAATGGATGGTAGCCTGGTCAATATGGAAGGTAGTTTGTTGTCGAGATTTTTGTTATTCCATTGGATGGTATCCTTGTCATTATGGAAAGTAGTCTGTTGTCGAAATTTTTGTTACTCCAAGGGATGGTAGCCTTGTCATTATGGAAGGTAGTCTGTTGTCAAGATTTTTGTTACTCCAATGGATGGTAACCATGTCATTATGGAAGGAAGTCTGTTGTCGAGATTTTTGTTATTTCTTTTGATGCTAGCCTTTTCAATATGAAAGGTATTTTGTCGTTGAGATTTTTGTTACTCCAATGGATGGTATCCTTGTCATTATGGAAGGTAGTCAGTTGTTCAGATTTTTGTAACTCCAATGGATGGTAGCCTTGTGATTATGGAAGGTAGTCTGTTGTTCAGATTTTTGTTACTCCAATGAATGGTAGCCTTGTCATTATGGAAGGTAGTGTGATGTCGATATTTTTGTTATTCTATTGGATGTTATCCTTGTTATTATGAAACATAGTATGTTATCGATATTTTTGTTACTCCAATGGATGGTAGCGTTATCATTATGGAAGTTAGTCTGTTTTCGAGAATTTTGTTACTCCAATGGATGGTAGCCTTGTAATTATGGAAGGTAGTTTGTTTTCGAGATTTTTGTTATTTCATTGGATGGTAGCCTTGTCACTATGGAAGGTAGTCTGTTGTCGATATTTTTGTTGCTCCAATGGATGGTAGCCTTGTCATTATGGAAGATAGTTTGTTGTCTAGATTTTCGTTACTCCAATGGATTGTAGCCTTGTCAATATGGAAGGTAGTCTGTTGTCGATATTTTTGTTACTCCAATGGATGATAGCCTTTTCATTATGGAAGGTAGTCTGTTGTTCAGATTTTTGTTACTCCATTAGATGGTAGCGTTGTCATTATGGAAGGTAGTCTGTTGTTTAGATTTTTGTTACTCCAACGAATGGTAGCCTTGTCATTATGGAAGGTAGTGTGTTGTCAAGATTTATGTTATTCCATTGGATGGTAGCCTTGTTATTATGAAACATAGTATGTTATCGATATTTTTGTTAATCCAATGGATGGTAGCCTTATCATTATGGAAGGTAGACTGTTGTCGAGAATTTTGTTACTCCAATGTATGGTAGCCTTGTCATTTTGGAAGGTAGTCTGTTGTCGAGATTTTTGTTATTCCATTGGATGATAGCCTTTTCATTATGAAATGTAGTTTGTCGTTGAGATTTTTGTTACTCCAATGGATGGTAGCCTTGACATTATGGAGGGTAGTCTATTGTTCAGATTTTTGTTACTCCAATGGATGGTAGCCTTGTCATTATGGAAGGTAGTCTGTTGTTCAGATTATTGTTACTCCAATGAATGGTAGCCTTGTCATTATGGAAGGTAGTGTGTTGTCGACATTTTTGTTATTCTATTGGAAGGTATCCTTGTTATTATGAAACATAGTATGTTATCGATATTTTTGTTACTCCAATGGATGGTAGCGTTATCATTATGAAAGGTAGTCTGTTTTCGAGAATTTTGTTATTCCAATGGATGGTAGCCTTGTCATTATGGAAGGTAGTTTGTTTTCGAGATTTTTGTTATTTCATTGGATGGTAGCCTTGTCACTATGGAAGGTAGTCTGTTGTCGATATTTTTGTTACTCCAATGGATGGTAGCCTTTTCATTATGGAAGAAAGTTTGTTGTCTAGATTTTTGTTACTCCAACGGATTGTAGCCTTGTCAATATGGAAGGTAGTCTGTTGTCGATATTTTTGTTACTCCAATGGATGATAGCCTTGTCATTATGGAAGGTAGTCTGTTGTTCAGATTTTTGTTACTCCAATGAATGGTAACCATGTCATTATGAAAGGTAGTTTGTTGTCGATATTTTTGTTATTCCATTGGATGGTAGGCTTTTTATTATGGAAGGTAGTCTGTTGTCGATATTTTTGTTACTCCAATGGATGGTAGCCTTGTCATTATGGAAGATAGTTTGTTGTCTAGATTTTCGTTACTCCAATGGATTGTAGTCTTGTCAATATGGAAGGTAGTCTGTTGTCGATATGTTTGTTACTCCAATGGATGATAGCCTTGTCATTATGGAAGGTAGTCTATTGTTCAGATTTTTGTTACTCCAATGGATGGTAACCATGTCATTATGAAAGGTAGTATGTTGTCGAGATTTTTGTTATTCCATTGGATGGTAGGCTTTTTATTATGGAAGGTAGTCTGTTGTCGATATTTTTGTAACTCCAATGGATGATAGCCTTGTCTTTATGGAAGGTAGTCTGTTGTTCAGATTTTTGTTACTCCATTGGATGGTAGCCTTGTCATTATGGAAGGTAGTTTGTTGTTTAGATTTTAGTTACTCCAATGAATGGTAGCCTTGTCATTATGGAAGGTAGTGTGTTATCAAGATTTTTGTTATTCCATTGGATGGTAGCGTTGTTATTATGAAACATAGTATGTTATCGATATTTTTGTTAATCCAATGGATGGTAGCCTTATCATTATGGAAGGTAGTGTGTTGTCGAGAATTTTGTTACTCCAATGGATGGTAGCCTTGTCATTATGGAAGGTATTCTGTTATCGAGATTTTTGTTATTCCATTGGATGGTAGCCTTTTCATTATGAAAGGTAGTTTGTCGTTGAGATTTTTGTTACTCCAATGGATGGTAGCCTTGTCATTATTGAAGGTAGTATGTTGTTCAGATTTTTGTTACTCCAATGGATGGTAGCCTTGTCATTATGGAAGGTAGTCTGTTGTTCAGATTTTTGTTACTCCAATGAATGGTAGCCTTGTCATTATGGAAGGTAGTGTGTTGTCGATATTTTTGTTATTCTATTTGATGGTATCCTTGTTATTATGAAACATAGTATGTCATCGATATTTTTGTTACTCCAATGGATGGTAGCGTTATCATTTTGGAAGGTAGTCTGTTTTCGAGAATTTTGTTACTCCAATGGATGGTAGCCTTGTCATTATGGAAGGTAGTTTGTTTTCGAGATTTTTGTTATTTATTTGGATGGTAGCCTTGTCACTATGGAAGGTAGTCTGTTGTCGATATTTTTGTTACTCCAATGGATGGTAGCCTTGTCATTATGGAAGATAGTTTGTTGTCTAGATTTTTGTTAATCCAATGGATTGTAGCCTTGTCAATATGGAAGGTAGTCTGTTATCGATATTTTTGTTACTCCAATGGATGATAGCCTTGTCATTATGGAAGGTAGTCTGTATAACAGATTTTTGTTACTCCAATGGATGGTAACCATGTCATTATGAAAGGTAGTCTGTTGTCGAGATTTTTGTTATTTCATTGGATGGTAGGCTTTTTATTATGGAAGGTAGTCTGTTGTCGATATTTTTGTTACTCCAATGGATGATAGCCTTGTCATTATGGAAGGTAGTCTGTTGTTCAGATTTTTGTTACTCCATTAGATGGTAGCGTTGTCATTATGGAAGGTAGTATGTTGTTTAGATTTTTGTTACTCCAATGAATGGTAGCCTTGTCATTATGGAAGGTAGTGTGTTGTCAAGATTTATGTTATTCCATTGGATGGTAGCCTTGTTATTATGAAACATAGTATGTTATCGATATTTTTGTTAATCCAATGGATGGTAGCCTTATCATTATGGAAGGTAGTCTGTTGTCGAGAATTTTGTTACTCCAATGGATGGTAGCCTTGTCATTATGGAAGGTAGTCTGTTGTCGAGATTTTTGTTACTCCAATGGATGGTAGCCTTGTCATTATGAAACATAGTCTGTTGTCGATATTTTTGTTACTCTAATGGATGGTAGCCTTTTCATTATGGAAGGTAGTCTGTTGTCGAGATTTTTGTCACTCCTTGGATGGTAGCCTTGTCGCTATGGAAGGTAGTCAGTTGTCGATATTTTTGTTACTCCAATGGATGGTAGCATTGTAATTATGGAAGGTAGTCTATTGTCGAGATTTTTGTTATTCCAATGGATGGTAGCCTTGTCATTATGGAAGGTAGTATGTTGTTGTGATTTTTGTTACTCCAATGGATGGTAGCCTTGTCATTATGGAAGGTTGTATGTTGTCTACATTTTTGTTACTCCAATGGATGGTACCCTTGTCATTATGGAAGGTAGTTTGTTGTTCAGATTTTTGTTACTCCAATGGATGGTAGCTTTGTCAATAGGGAAGGTAGTCTGTTGTTGAAATTTTTGTTACTCGAATGGATGGTAGCCTTGTCACTATGAAAGGTAGTCTATTGTCGATATTTTTGTTACTCCAATGGATGGTAGCCTTGTCATTATGAAACGTAGTCTGTTGTCGATATTTTTGTTACTCCAATGGAACGTAGCCTTGTCACTAAGGAAGGTGGTCTGTTGTTCAGATTTTTATTACTCCAATGGATGGTAACCATGTCATTATGGAAGGTAGTCTGTTGTCAAGATTTTTGTTACTCCAATGGATGGTAGCCTTGTCATTATGAAAGTTAGTATGTTGTCGATATTTTTGTTACTCCAATGGATGGTATCCTTATCATTATGGAAGGTAGACTGTTGTCGAGAATATTGTTACTCCAATGGATGGTAGCCTTGTCATTATGGAAGGTAGTATGTTTTCAAGATTTTTGTTATTCCATTGGATGGTAGCCTTATCATTATGCAACGTAGTATGTTTTCGATATTTTTATTAATGCAGTGTCTGGTAGCCTTGTCATTATGGAACATAGTCTGTTGTCAATATTTTTGTTACTCCAATGGATGGTAGCCTTTTCATTATGGAAGGTAGTCTGTTGTCGAGATTTTTGTCACTCCTATGGATGGTAGCCTTGTCGCTATGGAAGGTAGTAAGTTGTGGATATTTTTTTTATTCCAATGGGTGGTAGCCTTGTCATTATGGAAGGTAGTATAATTTTTGTTACTCCAATGGATGGTAGCCTTGTCATTATGGAAGGTAGTCTGTTGTCGACATTTTTGTTCCTCCAATGGATGGTAGCCTTGTCATTATGGAATGTAGTTTTTTGCTCAGATTTTTGTTATTCCAATGGATGGTAGCCTTGTCATTATGGAAGGTAGTTTCCTTTGAGATTTATGTTGCTCCAATTGATGGTAGCCTAGTCATTATGGAAGGTAGTCTGTTGTTCAGATTTTTGTTACTCCTATGGATGGTAACCATCTCATTATGGAAGGTAGTCTGTTGTCGAGAATTTTTTTATTCTATTGGATGGTAGCCTTTTCATTATGAATCGTAGTATGTTATCGATATTATTGTTACTCCAATGGATGGTTGCCTTATCATTATGGAAGGTAGAATGTTGTCGAGAATTCGTTTACTCCAATGGATGGTAGCCTTGTCATTATGGAAGGTCGTCTGTTGTCGAGAATTTTGTTATTCCATTTCATGGTAGACTTGTCATTATGGAACGTAGTATGTTGTCGATATTTTTGTTACTCTAGTGGATGGTAGCCTTATCATTATGGAAGGTAGTCTGTCGTTGAGATTTTTGATACTCCAATGGATGGTATCCTTGTCATTATGGAAGGTAGTCTGTTGTCTAGATTTTTATTACTCCAATGGATGGTAACCTTGTCATTATGGAAGGTAGTATGTTGTTGAGATTTGTTACTCACTTGGATGGTAGCCTTGTCATTATGGAAGGTAGTCTATTGTCGAGATTTTTGTTACTCCAATAGATGGTAGCCTTGTCATTATGAAACGCAGTCTGTTGTCGATATTTTTGTTACTCCAATGGATCATAGCCTTGTCACTAGGGAAGGTGGTCTGTTGTCGATGTTTTTGTTACTCCAATGGATGATATCCTTGTCACTATAGAAGGTAGTCTGTTGTCGATATTTTTTTTACTCCAATAGATGGTAGCCTTGTCATTATGGAAGATAGTCTATTGTCGTGATTTTTTTTACTCCAATGGATGGTAGTCTTGTCATTATGCAACGTAGTATGTTGTCGATATTTTTATTAATCCAGTGTATGGTAGCCTTATCAATATGGAAGGTAGTCTGTCGTTGAGATTTATGATACTCCAATGGATGGTAGCCTTGTCATTATGGAAGGTAGTCTGTTGTCTAGATTTTTGTTACTCCAATGGATTGTAGCCTTGCAATATGGAAGGTAGTCTGTTGTCGATATTTTTGTTACTCCAATGGAAGATAGAATTGTCATTATGGAAGGTAGTCTGTTTTTCAAATTTTTGTTACTCCAATGGATGGTAACCATGTCATTATGGAAGGTAGTCTGTTGTCGAGATTTTTGTTATTCCATTGGATGGTAGGCTTTTTATTATGGAAGGTAGTTTGTTGTCGATATTTTTGTTACTCCAATGGATGGTAGCCTTGTCATTATGAAAGCTAGTATGTTGTTTAGATTTTTGTTACTCCAATGAATGGTAGCCTTGTCATTATGGAAGGTAGTGTGTTGTCGAGATTTTTGTTATTCCATTGGATGCTAGCCTTGTTATTATGAAACATAGTATATTATCGATATTTTTGTTAATCCAATGGATGGTAGCCTTATCATTATGAAAGGTAGTCTCTTGTCAAGAATTTTATTACTCCAATGGATGGTAGCCTTGTCATTATGGAAGGTAGACTATTGTCGAGAATTTTGTTACTCCAATGGATGGTAGCCTTGTCATTATGGAAGGTAGTCTGTTGTCGAGATTTTTGTTATTCCATTGGATGGTAGCCTTGTCATTATGCAACGTAGTATGTTGTCGATATTTTTATTAATCAAGTGTATGGTTGCCTTATCAATATGGAAGGTAGTGTCTCCTTGAGATTTCTGATGCTCCAATGGATGGTAGCCTTGTCATCCTTTTCATAATGGTAGGTAGTCTGTTGTCGATTTTTTTTTTTATTCCATTGGATGGTAGCCTTGTCATTATGGAACGTAATTTGTTGACGATATTAGTGTTACTCCAATGGATGGTAGCCTTATCGTTATGGAAGGTATTCTGTTGTTGAGAATTTTGTTACTCCAATGGATGGTAGCCTTGTCATTATGGAAGGTAGTCTGTTGTTCAGATTTTTTTTACTCCAATGGATGGTAACCATGTCATTATGGAAGGTAGTTTGTTGTCGAGATTTTTGTAATTCTATTGGAGGGTAGCCTTTTCATTATGAATCGTAGTATGTTGTCGATATTTTTGTTACTCCAATGGATGGTTTCCTTATCATTATGGAAGGTAGAATGTTGTCGAGAATTTGTTTACTCCAATGTATGGTAGCCTTGTCATTATGGAAGGTAGTCTGTTGTCGAGATTTTTGTTATTCCATTTGATGGTAGACTTGTCATTATGGAATGTAGTATGTTGTCGATATTTTTGTTACTCCAGTGGATGGTAGCCTTATCATTATGGAAGGTAGTCTGTCGTTGAGATTTTTGATACTCCAATGGATGATAGCCTTGTCATTTTGGAAGGGTAGTGTATTGTTCAGATTTTTGTTACTCCAATGGATGGTATCCTTGTCATTATGGAAGGTAGTCTATTGTCGAAATTTTTGTTATTCCATTTGATAGTAGCCTTGTCATTATGAAACGTAGTATGTTGTCGGTATTTTTGTTACTCCAATGGATGGTAGCCTTATCATTATGGAAGGTAGTCTATTGTCGAGAATTTTGTAACTCCAATGGATGGTAGCCTTGTCATTATGGAAGGTAGTCTGTTGTCGAGATTTTAGTTACTCCAATGGATGGTAGCCTTGTCATTATGGAAGGTAGTATGTTGTCTAGATTTTTGTTACTCCAATGGATGGTAGCCTTGTCATTATGGAAGGTAGTCTATTGTCGAGATTTTTGTTACTCCAATAGATGGTAGCCTTGTAATTATGAAACGTAGTCTGTTGTCGATATTTTTGTTACTCCAATGGATCGTAGCCATGTCACTCGGGAAGGTGGTCTGTTGTCGATGTTTTTGTTACTCCAATGGATGGTAGCCTTGTCACTATAGAAGGTAGTCTGTTGTCGATATTTTTTTTACTCCAATGGATGGTAGCCTTGTCATTATGGAAGATAGTCTATTGTCGTGATTTTTGTTACTCCAATGGATGGTAGTCTTGTCATTATGGAAGGTAGTTTGTTGTTCATAATTTTGTTACTCCGATGGAAGGTAGCCTTTTCATTATCGAAGGTAGTCTGTTGTTCAGATTTTTGTTACTCAAATAATTGGTAGCCATGTCATTATGGAAGGTAGTCTGTTGTCGAGAATTTTTTATTCATTTAGATGGTAGCCTTGTCATTATGAAATGTAGTATGTTGTCGATATTTTTGTTACTCCAATGGATGGTATCCTTATCATTATGGAAGGTAGACTGTTGTCGAGAATTTTGTTACTCCAATGGATGTTAGCCTTTGTCATTATGGAAGGTAGTCTGTTGTCGAGATTTTTGTTATTCCATTGGATGGTGGGCTTGTCATTATGCAACGAAGTATGTTGTCAATATTTTTATTAATCCAGTGTATGGTAGCCTTATCAATATTGAAGGTAGTCTGTCGTTGAGACTTTTGTTACTCCAATGGATGGTAACCTTGTCATCCTTTTCATTATGGTAGGTAGTCTGTCGTCGAAATTTTTATTATTCCATTGGATGGTAGCCTTGTCATTATGGAATGTAATTTTTTGTAGATATTTTTGTTACTCCAATGGATGGTAGCCTTATCATTATGGAAGGTATTCTGTTGTTTAGAATTTTGTTACTCCAATGGATGGTATCATTTTCATTATGGAAGGTAGTCTGTTGTCGAATTTTTGTTATTCCATTGGATGGTAGCCTTGTCATTATGGAAGGTAGTCTGTTATCGAAATTTTAATTACTCCAAAGGATGGTAGCCTTGTCACTATGGAAGGTAGTCTATTGTCGATATTTTTGTTACTCCAATGGATGGTAGCCTTGTCATTATGGAAGGTAGTCTGTTGTCTATATTTTTGTTATTCCAATGGATGGTAGCCTTGTCTTTATGGAAGGTAGTTTGTTGTCAATATTTTTGTTACTCCAATGGATGGTAGCCTTGTCATTATGGAAGGTAGTTTGTTGTTCATATTTTTGTTACTCCAATGGATGGTAACCATGTCAATATGGAAAGTAGTTTGTTGTCGAGATTTTTGTTATTCCATTGGATGGTAGCCTTGTCATTATAGAAGGAAGTATGTTGTCTAGATTTTTGTTACTCCAATGGATGGTAGTCTTGTCATTATGGAAGGAAGTTTGTTGTTCATATTTTTGTTACTCCAATGGATGGTAGCCTTGTCATTATGGAAGGTAGTCTGTTGTCGAGATTTTTGTTACTCCAATGGATGGTAGCCTTGTCATTATGGAAGGTAGTATGTTGTCTAGATTTTTGTTACTCCAATGGATGGTAGTCTTGTCATTATGGAAGTAAGTTTATTGTTCATATTTTTGTTACTCCAATGGATGGTAGCCTTGTCATTATGGAAGGTAGTATGTTGTCGAGATTTTTTTATTCCATTTGATGGTAGCCTTATAATTATGCAACGTAGTATGTTGTCGATATTTTTATTACTCCAGTGTATGGTAGCCTTATCAATATGGAAGGTAGTCTGTCATTGAGATTTTTGATACTCCAATGCATGGTAGCCTTGTCATTATGGAAGGTAGTCTATTGTTAAGATTTTTGTTACTCCAGTGGATGGTATCATTTTCATTATGGAAGGTAGTTTGTTGTAAAAAATCTTGTTATTCCATTGCATGGTAGCCTTGTCATTATGCAACTTAGTATGTTGTTGATATTTTAATTAATCCAGTGTATGGTAGCCTTATCAATATGGAAGGTAGTCTGTTGTTGAGATTTCTGATACTCCAATGGATTGTAGCCTTGTCAATATGGAAGGTAGTCTGTTGTCGATTTTTTTGTTACTCCAATGGATGATAACCTTGTCATTATGGAAGGTAGTCTGTTGTTCAGATTTTTGTTACTCCATTGGATGGTAGCCTTGTCATTATGGAAGGTAGTCTGTTGTTTAGATTTTTGTTACTCCAATGAATGGTAACCTTGTCATTATGGAAGGTAGTGTGTTGTCGAGATTTTTGTTATTCCATTGGATGGTAGCCTTGTTATTATGAAACATAGTATATTATCGATATTTTTGTTAATCCAATGGATGGCAGCCTTATCATTATGGAAGGTAGTCTCTTGTCGAGAATTTTTTTACTCCAATCGATGGTAGCCTTGTCATTATGGAAGGTAGACTGTTGTCGAGAATATTGTTACTCCAATGGATGGTAGCCTTGTCATTATGGAAGGTAGTCTGTTGTTAATATTTTTGTTATTCCATTGTATGGTAGCCTTGTCATTATGCAACGTAGTATGTTGTCGATATTTTTATTAATATAGTGTATGGTTGCCTTATCAATATGGAATGTAGTCTGTCGTTGAGATTTCTGATACTCCAATGGATGGTATCCTTGTCATTATGGAAGGTGGTCTATTGTCGAAATTTTTGTAATTCCATTGGATGGTAGCCTTGTTATTATGAAACATAGTATGTTGTCGATATTTTTGTTACTCCAATGGATGGTAGCCCTATCATTATGGAAGGTAGTCTGTTGTCGAGAATTTTGTTACTCCAATGGATGGTAGCCTTGTCATTATGGAAGGTAGTCTGTTGTCGAGATTTTTGTTACTCCAATGGATGGTAGCCTTGTCATTATGGAAGGTAGTCTGCTGTCTGGATTTTTGTTACTCCAATGGATGGTAGCCTTGTCATTATGGAAGGTAGTATGTTGTTGAGATTTTTGTTACTCCAATGGATGGTAGCCTTGTCATTATGGAGGGTAGTCTATTATCTAGATTTTTGTTACTCCAATAGATGGTAGCCTTGTCATTATGAAACGTAGTCTGTTGTCGATATTTTTGTTACTCCAATGGATCGTAGCCTTCTCACTAGGGAAGTTGGTCTGTTGTCGATGTTTTTGTTACTCCAATGGATGGTAGCCTTGTCACTATAGAAGGTAGTCTGTTGTCGATATTTTTTTACTCCAATGGATGGTAGCCTTGTCATTATGGAAGATAGTCTATTGTTGTGATTTTTGTTACTCCAATGGATGGTAGTCTTGTCATTATGGAAAGTAGTTTGTTGTTCATAATTTTTTTACTCCAATGGATGGTATCCTTTTCATTATCGAAGGTAGTCTGTTGTTCAGATTTTTGTTACTCCAATAATTGGTAGCAATGTCAATATGGAAGGTAGTCTGTTGTCGACATTTTTTTATTTGATTGGATGGTAGCCTTGTCATTATGAAATGTAGTATGTTGTCGATATTTTTGTTACTCCAATGGATGGTATACTTATCATTATGGAAGGTAGACTGTTGTCGAGAATTTTATTACTCCAATGGATGGTAGCCTTGTCATTATGGAAGGTAGTCTATTGTCGATATTTTTGTTATCCCATTGGATGGTAGCCTTGTCATTATGCAACGTAGTATGTTGTCGATATTTTTATTAATCCAGTGTAAGGTAGCCTTATCAATATGGAAGGTAGTTTGTCGTTGAGATTTCTGATACTCCAATGGATGGTAGCCTTGTCATTATGAAAGGTAGTCTGTTGTCGAGACTTTTGTTACTCCAATGGATGGTAGCCTTGTCATCCTTTCATTATGGTAGGTAGTTTGTTGTCGAAATTTTTGTTATTCCATTGGATGGTAGCCTTGTCTTTATGGAACGTAATTTGTTGTCGATATTTTTTTAACTCAAATGGATGGTAGCCTTATCATTATGAAACATAGTATGTTTTCGTTATTTTTGTTACTCCAATGGATGGTTGCCTTATCATTATAGAAGGTAGTCTGTCATTGAGATTTTTGATACTCCAATGGATGATAGCCTTGTCATTATGGAAAGGTAGTCTGTTGTTCAGATTTTTGTTACTCCAATGGATGGTATCCTTGTCATTATGGAAGGTAGTCTTTTGTCCAAATTTTTGTTATTCCATTGGATTGTAGCCTTGTCATTATGAAACGTAGTATGTTGTCGATATTTTTGTTACTCCAATGGATGGTAGCCTTATCATTAGGGAAGGTAGTCTGTTGTCGAGAATTTTGTTACTCCAATGGATGGTAGCCTTGTCATTATGGAAGGTAGTCTGTTGTCGAGATTTTTGTTACTCCAATGGATGGTAGCCTTGTCATTATGGAAGGTAGTTTGTTGTCGATATTTTTGTTACTCCAATGGATGGTAGCCTTGTCATTATGGAAGGTAGTCTGTTGTTCAGATTTTTGTTACTCCAATGGATGGTAACCATGTCAATATGGAATGTAGTCTGTTGTCGAGATTTTTGTTATTCCATTGGATGGTAGCCTTGTCATTATGGAAGGTAGTATGTTGTCTAGATTTTTGTTACTCCAATGTATGGTAGTCTTGTCATTATGGAAGGAAGTTTGTTGTTCATATTTTTGTTACTCCAATGGATGGTAGCCTTGTCATTATGGAAGGTAGTCTGTTGTCGAGATTTTTGTTACTCCAATGGATGGTAGCCTTGTCATTATGGAAGGTAGTATGTTGTCTAGATTTTTGTTACTCCAATGGATGGTAGTCTTGTCATTATGGAAGGAAGTTTGTTGTTCATATTTTTGTTACTCCAATGGATGGTAGCCTTGTCATTATGGAAGGTAGTATGTTGTCGACATTTTTTTATTCCATTTGATGGTAGCCTTATAATTATGCAACGTAGTATGTTGTCGATATTTTTATTACTCCAGTGTATGGTAGCCTTATCAATATGGAAGGTAGTCTGTCATTGAGATTTTTGATACTCCAATGCATGGTAGCCTTGTCATTATGGAAGGTAATTTGTTGTTCAGATTTTTGTTACTCCAGTGGATGGTATCATTTTCATTATGGAAGGTAGTCTGTTGTAGAAGTTTTTGTTATTCCATTGCATGGTAGCCTTGTCATTATGCAACTTAGTATGTTGTTGATATTTTTATTAATCCAGTGTATGGTAGCCTTATCAATATGGAAGGTAGTCTGTCGTTGAGATTTCTGTTACTCCAATGGATGGTAACCATGTCATTATTGAAGGTAGTTTATTGTCGATATTTTTGTTATTCCATTGGATGGTAGGCTTTTTATTATGGAAGATAGTCTGTTGTCGATATTTTTGTTACTCCAATGGATGATAGCCTTGTCATTATGGAAGGTAGTCTGTTGTTCAGATTTTTGTTACTCCATTGGATGGTAGCCTTGTCATTATGGAAGGTAGTCTGTTGTTTAGATTTTTGTTACTCCAATGAATGGTAGCCTTGTCATTATGGAAGGTAGTGTGTTGTCGAGATTTTTGTTATTCCATTGGATGGTAGCCTTATCATTATGGAAGGTAGTCTCTTGTCGAGAATTTCGTTACTCCAATGGATGGTAGCCTTGTCATTATGGAAGGTAGACTGTTGTCGAGAATATTGTTACTCCAATGGATGGTAGCCTTGTCATTATGGAAGGTAGTCTGTTGTCAATATTTTTGTTATTCCATTGGATGGCAGCCTTGTCATTATGCAACGTAGTATGTTGTTGATATTTTTATTAATATAGTGAATGGTTGCCTTATCAATATGGAAGGTAGTCTGTCGTTGAGATTTCTGATACTCCAATGGATGGTATCCTTGTCATTATGGAAGGTGGTCTATTGTCTAAATTTTTGTTATTCCATTGGATGGTAGCCTTATTATTATGAAACATAGTATGTTATCGATATTTTTGTTACTCCAATGGATGGTAGCCTTATCATTATGGAAGGTAGTCTGTTGTCGAGAATTTTGTTACTCCAATGGATGGTAGCCTTGTCATTATGGAAGGTAGTCTGTTGTCGAGATTTTTGTTACTCCAATGGATGGTAGCCTTGTCATTATGGAAGGTAGTCTGCTGTCTAGATTTTTGTTACTCCAATGGATGGTAGCCTTGTCATTATGGAAGGTAGTATGTTGTTGAGATTTTTGTTACTCCAATGGATGGTAGCCTTGTCATTATGGAAGGTAGTCTATTATCTAGATTTTTGTTACTCCAATAGATGGTAGCCTTGTCATTATGAAACGTAGTCTGTTGTCGATATTTTTGTTACTCCAATGTAGCCTTCTCACTAGGGAAGTTGGTCTGTTGTCGATGTTTTTGTTACTCCAATGGATGGTAGCCTTGTCACTATAGAAGGTAGTCTGTTGTCGATATTTTTTTTACTCCAATGGATGGTAGCCTTGTCATTATGGAAGATACTCTATTGTTGTGATTTTTGTTACTCCAATGGATGGTAGTCTTGTCATTATGGAAGGTAGTTTGTTGTTCATAATTTTTTTACTCCAATGGATGGTATCCTTTTCATTATCGAAGGTAGTCTGTTGTTCAGATTTTTGTTACTCCAATAATTAGTAGCCATGTCAATATGGAAGGTAGTCTGTTGTCGACATTTTTTTTATTCGATTGGAAGGTAGCCTTGTCATTAGGAAATGTAGTATGTTGTCGATATTTTTGTTACTCCAATGGAGGGTATCCTTATCATTATGGAAGGTAGACTGTTGTCGAGAATTTTGATACTCCAATGGATGGTAGCCTTGTCATTATGGAAGGTAGTCTGTTGTTGAGATTTTTGTTATCCCATTGGATGATAGCCTTTGTCATTATGCAACGTAGTATGTTGTCGATATTTTTATTAATCCAGTGTATGGTAGCCTTATCAATATGGAAGTTAGTTTGTCGTTGAGATTTCTGATACTCCAATGGATGGTAGCCTTGTCATTATGGAAGGTAGTTTGTTGTCGATATTTTTGTTACTCCAATGGATGGTAGCCTTGTCATTATGGAAGGTAGTCTATTGTTCAGATTTTTGTTACTCCAATGGATGGTAACCATGTAAATATGGAAGGTAGTCTGTTGTCGAGATTTTTGTTATTCCATTGGATGGTAGCCTTGTCATTATGGAAGGTAGTATGTTGTCTAGATTTTTGTTACTCCAATGGAGGGTAGTCTTGTAATTATGGAAGGAAGTTTGTTGTTCATATTTTTGTTACTCCAATGGATGGTAGCCTTGTCATTATGGAAGGTAGTCTGTTGTCGAGATTTTTGTTACTCCAATGGATGGTAGCCTTGTCATTATGGAAGGTAGTATGTTGTCTAGACTTTTGTTACTCCAATGGATGGTAGTCTTGTCATTATGGAAGGAAGTTTGTTGTTCATATTTTTGTTACTCCAATGGATGGTAGCCTTGTCATTATGGAAGGTAGTATGTTGTCGACATTTTTTTATTCCATTTGATGGTAGCCTTATAATTATGCAACGTAGTATGTTGTCGATATTTTTATTACTCCAGTGTTTGGTAGCCTTATCAATATGGAAGGTAGTCTGTCATTGAGATTTTTGATACTCCAATGCATGGTAGCCTTATCATTATGGAAGGTAGTCTGTTGTTCAGATTTTTGTTACTATAGTGGATGGTATCATTTTCATTATGGAAGGTAGTCTGTTGTAGAAATTTTTGTTATTCCATTGCATGGTAGCCTTGTCATTATGCAACTTAGTATGTTGTTGATATTTTTATTAATCCAGTGTATGGTAGCCTTATCAATATGGAAGGTAGTCTGTCGTTGAGATTTCTGATACTCCAATGGATGGTAGCCTTGTCATTATGGAAGGTAGTCTGTTGTCTTGATTTTTGTTACTCCAATGGATTATAGCCTTGTCAATATGGAAGGTAGTCTGTTGTCGATATTTTTGTTACTCCAATGGATGATAGGCTTGTCATTATGGAAGGTAGTCTGTTGTTCAGATTTTTGTTACTCCAATGGATGGTAACCATGTCATTATGGAAGGTAGTTTATTGTCGTGATTTTTGTTATTCCATTGGATGGTAGGCTTTTTATTATGGAAGGTAGTCTGTTGTCGATATTTTTGTTACTCCGATGGATGATAGCCTTGTCATTATGGAAGGTAGTCTGTTGTTCAGATTTTTGTTACTCCATTGGATGGTAGCCTTGTCATTATGGAAGGTAGTCTGTTGTTTAGATTTTTGTTACTCCAATGAATGGTAGCCTTGTCATTATGGAAGGTATTGTGTTGTCGAGATTTTTTTTATTCCATTGGATGGTAGCCTTGTTATTATGAAACATAGTATATTATCGATATTTTTGTTAATCCAATGGATGGTAGCCTTATCATTATGGAAGGTAGTCTCTTGTCAAGAATTTTGTTACTCCAATGGATGGTAGCCTTGTCATTATGGAAGTTAGACTGTTGTCGAGAATATTGTTACTCCAATGGATGGTAGCCTTGTTATTATGGAAGGTAGTCTGTTGTCGATATTTTTCTTATTCCATTGGATGGTAGCCTTGTCATTATGCAACGTAGTATGTTGTCGATATTTTTATTAATACGGTGTATGGTTGCCTTATCAATATGGAAGGTAGTCTGTCGTTGAGATTTCTGATACTCCAATGGATGGTATCCTTGTCATTATGGAAGGTGGTCTATTGTCTAAATTTTTGTTATTCCATTGGATGGTAGCCTTGTTATTATGAAACATAGTATGTTATCGATATTTTTGTTACTCCAATGGATGGTAGCCTTATCATTATGGAAGGTAGTCTGTTGTCGAGAATTTTGTTACTCCAATGGATGGTAGCCTTGTCATTATGGAAGGTAGTCTGTTATCGAGATTTTTGTTACTCCAATGGATGGTAGCCTTGTCATTATGGAAGGTAGTCTGCTGTCTAGATTTTTGTTACTCCAATGGATGGTATCCTTGTCATTATGGAAGGTAGTATGTTGTTGAGATTTTTGTTACTCCAATGGATGGTAGCCGTGTCATTATGGAAGGTAGTCTATTATCTAGATTTTTGTTACTCCAATAGATGGTAGCCTTGTCATTATGAAACGTAGTATGTTGTCGATATTTTTGTTACTCCAATGGATCGTAGCCTTCTCACTAGGGAAGTTGGTCTGTTGTCTATGTTTTTGTTACTCCACTGGATGGTAGCCTTGTCACTATAGAAGGTAGTCTGTTGTCGATATTTTTTTACTCCAATGGATGGTAGCCTTGTCATTATGGAAGATAGTCTATTGTTTTTATTTTTGTTACTCCAATGGATGGTAGTCTTGTCATTATGGAAGGTAGTTTGTTGTTCATAATTTTTTTACTCCAATGGATGGTATCCTTATCATTATCGAAGGTAGTCTGTTGTTCAGATTTTTGTTACTACAATAATTGGTAGCCATGTCAATATGGAAGGTAGTCTGTTGTCGACATTTTTTTATTCGATTGGATGGTAGCCTTGTCATTATGAAATGTAGCATGTTGTCGATATTTTTGTTACTCCAATGGATGGTATCCTTATCATTATGGAAGGTAGACTGTTGTCGAGAATTTTGTTATTCCAATGGATGGTAGCCTTGTCATTATGGAAGGTAGTCTATTGTCGAGATTTTTGTTATCCCATTGGATGGTAGCCTTTGTCATTATGCAACGTAGTATGTTGTCGATATTTTTATTAATCCAGTGTATGGTAGCCTTATCAATATGGAAGGTAGTTTGTCGTTGAGATTTCTGATACTCCAATGGATGGTAGCCTTGTCATTATGGAAGGTAGTCTGTTGTCTAGATTTTTGTTACTCCAATGGATTGTAGCCTTGTCAATATGGAAGGTAGTCTGTTGTCGATATTTTTGTTACTCCAATGGATGAGAGCCTTGTCATTATGGAAGGTAGTCTGTTGTTCAGATTTTTGTTACTCCAATGGATGGTAACCATGTCATTATGGAAGGTAGTTTATTGTCGTGATTTTTGTTATTCCATTGGATGGTAAGCTTTTTATTATGGAAGGTAGTCTGTTGTCCATATTTTTGTTACTCCAATGGATGATAGCCTTGTCATTATGGAAGGTAGTCTGTTGTTCAGATTTTTGTTACTCCATTGGATGGTGGCCTTGTCATTATGGAAGGTAGTCTGTTGTTCAGATTTTTGTTACTCCATTGGATGGTAGCCTTGTTATTATGAAACATAGTATATTATCGATATTTTTGTTAATCCAATGGATGGTAGCCTTATCATTATGGAAGGTAGTCTCTTGTCGAGAATTTTGTTACTCCAATGGATGGTAGCCTTGTCATTATGGAAGGTAGACTGTTGTCGAGAATATTGTTACTCCAATGGATGGTAGCCTTGTCATTATGGAAGGTAGTATGTTGTTGATATTTTTGTTATTCCATTGGATGGTAGCCTTGTCATTATGCAACGTAGTATGTTGTCGATATTTTTATTAATACAGTGTATGGTTGCCTTATCAATATGGAAGGTAGTCTGTCGTTGAGATTTCTTATACTCCAATGGATGGTATCCTTGTCATTATGGAAGGTGGTCTATTGTCGAAATTTTTGTTATTCCATTGGACGGTAGCCTTGTTATTATGAAACATAGTATGTTATCGATATTTTTGTTGCTCCAATGGATGGTAGCCTTATCATTATGGAAGGTAGTCTGCTGTCTAGATTTTTGTTACTCCAATGGATGGTAGCCTTGTCATTATGGAAGGTAGTATGTTGTTGAGATTTTTGTTACTCCAATGGATGGTAGCCTTGTCATTATGGAAGGTAGTCTATTATCTAGATTTTTGTTATTCCAATAGATGGTAGCCTTGTCATTATTAAACGTAGTTTGTTGTCGATATTTTTGTTACTCCAATGGATCGTAGCCTTCTCACTAGGGAAGTTGGTCTGTTGTCGATGTTTTTGTTACTCCAATGGATGGTAGCCTTGTCACTATAGAAGGTAGTCTGTTTTCGATATTTTTTTTTACTCCAACGGATGGTAGCCTTGTCATTATGGAAGATAGTCTATTGTTGTGATTTTTGTTACTCCAATGGATGGTAGTCTTTCATTATCGAAGGTAGTCTGTTGTTCAGATTTTTGTTACTCAAATAATTGGTAGCCATGTCAATATGGAAGGTAGTCTGTTGTCGACATTTTTTTTATTCGATAGGATGGTAGCCTTTTCATTATGAAATGTAGTATATGGTCGATATTTTTTTTACTCCAATGGATGGTATCCTTATCATTATGGAAGGTAGTCTGTTGTCGAGAATTTTGTTACTCCAATGGATGGTAGCCTTGTCATTATGGAAGGTAGTCTGTTGTCGAGATTTTTGTTACTCCAATGGATGGTAGCCTTGTCATTATGGAAGGTAGTCTGTTGTCTAGATTTTTGTTACTCCAATGGATGGTAGCCTTGTCATTATGGAAGGTAGTATGTTGTTGAGATTTTTGTTACTCCAATGGATGGTAGCCTTGTCATTATGGAAGGTAGTCTATTATCTAGATTTTTGTTACTCCAATAGATGGTAGCCTTGTCATTATGAAACGTAGTCTGTTGTCGATATTTTTGTTACTCCAATGTAGCCTTCTCACTAGGGAAGTTGGTCTGTTGTCGATGTTTTTGTTACTCCAATGGATGGTAGCCTTGTCACTATAGAAGGTAGTCTGTTGTCGATATTTTTTTTACTCCAATGGATGGTAGCCTTGTCATTATGGAAGATACTCTATTGTTGTGATTTTTGTTACTCCAATGGATGGTAGTCTTGTCATTATGGAAGGTAGTTTGTTGTTCATAATTTTTTTACTCCAATGGATGGTATCCTTTTCATTATCGAAGGTAGTCTGTTGTTCAGATTTTTGTTACTCCAATAATTAGTAGCCTTGTCAATATGGAAGGTAGTCTGTTGTCGACATTTTTTTTATTCGATTGGAAGGTAGCCTTGTCATTAGGAAATGTAGTATGTTGTCGATATTTTTGTTACTCCAATGGAGGGTATCCTTATCATTATGGAAAGTAGACTGTTGTCGAGAATTTTGATACTCCAATGGATGGTAGCCTTGTCATTATGGAAGGTAGTCTGTTGTTGAGATTTTTGTTATCCCATTGGATGATAGCCTTTGTCATTATGCAACGTAGTATGTTGTCGATATTTTTATTAATCCAGTGTATGGTAGCCTTATCAATATGGAAGGTAGTTTGTCGTTGAGATTTCTGATACTCCAATGGATGGTAGCCTTGTCATTATGGAAGGTAGTTTGTTGTCGATATTTTTGTTACTCCAATGGATGGTAGCCTTGTCATTATGGAAGGTAGTCTATTGTTCAGATTTTTGTTACTCCAATGGATGGTAACCATGTAAATATGGAAGGTAGTCTGTTGTCGAGATTTTTGTTATTCCATTGGATGGTAGCCTTGTCATTATGGAAGGTAGTCTGCTGTCTAGATTTTTGTTACTCCAATGGATGGTAGCCTTGTCATTATGGAAGGTAGTATGTTGTTGAGATTTTTGTTACTCCAATGGATGGTAGCCTTGTCATTATGGAAGGTAGTCTATTATCTAGATTTTTGTTATTCCAATAGATGGTAGCCTTGTCATTATTAAACGTAGTTTGTTGTCGATATTTTTGTTACTCCAATGGATCGTAGCCTTCTCACTAGGGAAGTTGGTCTGTTGTCGATGTTTTTGTTACTCCAATGGATGGTAGCCTTGTCACTATAGAAGGTAGTCTGTTTTCGATATTTTTTTTTACTCCAACGGATGGTAGCCTTGTCATTATGGAAGATAGTCTATTGTTGTGATTTTTGTTACTCCAATGGATGGTAGTCTTTCATTATCGAAGGTAGTCTGTTGTTCAGATTTTTGTTACTCAAATAATTGGTAGCCATGTCAATATGGAAGGTAGTCTGTTGTCGACATTTTTTTTATTCGATAGGATGGTAGCCTTTTCATTATGAAATGTAGTATATGGTCGATATTTTTTTTACTCCAATGGATGGTATCCTTATCATTATGGAAGGTAGTCTGTTGTCGAGAATTTTGTTACTCCAATGGATGGTAGCCTTGTCATTATGGAAGGTAGTCTGTTGTCGAGATTTTTGTTACTCCAATGGATGGTAGCCTTGTCATTATGGAAGGTAGTCTGTTGTCTAGATTTTTGTTACTCCAATGGATGGTAGCCTTGTCATTATGGAAGGTAGTATGTTGTTGAGATTTTTGTTACTCCAATGGATGGTAGCCTTGTCATTATGGAAGGTAGTCTATTATCTAGATTTTTGTTACTCCAATAGATGGTAGCCTTGTCATTATGAAACGTAGTCTGTTGTCGATATTTTTGTTACTCCAATGTAGCCTTCTCACTAGGGAAGTTGGTCTGTTGTCGATGTTTTTGTTACTCCAATGGATGGTAGCCTTGTCACTATAGAAGGTAGTCTGTTGTCGATATTTTTTTTACTCCAATGGATGGTAGCCTTGTCATTATGGAAGATACTCTATTGTTGTGATTTTTGTTACTCCAATGGATGGTAGTCTTGTCATTATGGAAGGTAGTTTGTTGTTCATAATTTTTTTACTCCAATGGATGGTATCCTTTTCATTATCGAAGGTAGTCTGTTGTTCAGATTTTTGTTACTCCAATAATTAGTAGCCTTGTCAATATGGAAGGTAGTCTGTTGTCGACATTTTTTTTATTCGATTGGAAGGTAGCCTTGTCATTAGGAAATGTAGTATGTTGTCGATATTTTTGTTACTCCAATGGAGGGTATCCTTATCATTATGGAAAGTAGACTGTTGTCGAGAATTTTGATACTCCAATGGATGGTAGCCTTGTCATTATGGAAGGTAGTCTGTTGTTGAGATTTTTGTTATCCCATTGGATGATAGCCTTTGTCATTATGCAACGTAGTATGTTGTCGATATTTTTATTAATCCAGTGTATGGTAGCCTTATCAATATGGAAGGTAGTTTGTCGTTGAGATTTCTGATACTCCAATGGATGGTAGCCTTGTCATTATGGAAGGTAGTTTGTTGTCGATATTTTTGTTACTCCAATGGATGGTAGCCTTGTCATTATGGAAGGTAGTCTATTGTTCAGATTTTTGTTACTCCAATGGATGGTAACCATGTAAATATGGAAGGTAGTCTGTTGTCGAGATTTTTGTTATTCCATTGGATGGTAGCCTTGTCATTATGGAAGGTAGTATGTTGTCTAGATTTTTGTTACTCCAATGGATGGTAGTCTTGTAATTATGGAAGGAAGTTTGTTGTTCATATTTTTGTTACTCCAATGGATGGTAGCCTTGTCATTATGGAAGGTAGTCTGTTGTCGAGATTTTTGTTACTCCAATGGATGGTAGCCTTGTCATTATGGAAGGTAGTATGTTGTCTAGACTTTTGTTACTCCAATGGATGGTAGTCTTGTCATTATGGAAGGAAGTTTGTTGTTCATATTTTTGTTACTCCAATGGATGGTAGCCTTGTCATTATGGAAGGTAGTATGTTGTCGACATTTTTTTATTCCATTTGATGGTAGCCTTATAATTATGCAACGTAGTATGTTGTCGATATTTTTATTACTCTAGTGTATGGTAGCCTTATCAATATGGAAGGTAGTCTGTCATTGAGATTTTTGATACTCCAATGCATGGTAGCCTTATCATTATGGAAGGTAGTCTGTTGTTCAGATTTTTGTTACTATAGTGGATGGTATCATTTTCATTATGGAAGGTAGTCTGTTGTAGAAATTTTTGTTATTCCATTGCATGGTAGCCTTGTCATTATGCAACTTAGTATGTTGTTGATATTTTTATTAATCCAGTGTATGGTAGCCTTATCAATATGGAAGGTAGTCTGTCGTTGAGATTTCTGATACTCCAATGGATGGTAGCCTTGTCATTATGGACGGTAGTCTGTTGTCTTGATTTTTGTTACTCCAATGGATTATAGCCTTGTCAATATGGAAGGTAGTTTGTTGTCGATATTTTTGTTACTCCAATGGATGATAGGCTTGTCATTATGGAAGGTAGTCTGTTGTTCAGATTTTTGTTACTCCAATGGATGGTAACCATGTCATTATGGAAGGTAGTTTATTGTCGTGATTTTTGTTATTCCATTGGATGGTAGGCTTTTTATTATGGAAGGTAGTCTGTTGTCGATATTTTTGTTACTCCGATGGATGATAGCCTTGTCATTATGGAAGGTAGTCTGTTGTTCAGATTTTTGTTACTCCATTGGATGGTAGCCTTGTCATTATGGAAGGTAGTCTGTTGTTTAGATTTTTGTTACTCCAATGAATGGTAGCCTTGTCATTATGGAAGGTATTGTGTTGTCGAGATTTTTTTTATTCCATTGGATGGTAGCCTTGTTATTATGAAACATAGTATATTATCGATATTTTTGTTAATCCAATGGATGGTAGCCTTATCATTATGGAAGGTAGTCTCTTGTCAAGAATTTTGTTACTCCAATGGATGGTAGCCTTGTCATTATGGAAGGTAGACTGTTGTCGAGAATATTGTTACTCCAATGGATGGTAGCCTTGTTATTATGGAAGGTAGTCTATTGTCGATATTTTTCTTATTCCATTGGATGGTAGCCTTGTCATTATGCAACGTAGTATGTTGTCGATATTTTTATTAATACGGTGTATGGTTGCCTTATCAATATGGAAGGTAGTCTGTCGTTGAGATTTCTGATACTCCAATGGATGGTATCCTTGTCATTATGGAAGGTGGTCTATTGTCTAAATTTTTGTTATTCCATTGGATGGTAGCCTTGTTATTATGAAACATAGTATGTTATCGATATTTTTGTTACTCCAATGGATGGTAGCCTTATCATTATGGAAGGTAGTCTGTTGTCGAGAATTTTGTTACTCCAATGGATGGTAGCCTTGTCATTATGGAAGGTAGTCTGTTGTCGAGATTTTTGTTACTCCAATGGATGGTAGCCTTGTCATTATGGAAGGTAGTCTGCAGTCTAGATTTTTGTTACTCCAATGGATGGTATCCTTGTCATTATGGAAGGTAGTATGTTGTTGAGATTTTTGTTACTCCAATGGATGGTAGCCGTGTCATTATGGAAGGTAGTCTATTATCTAGATTTTTGTTACTCCAATAGATGGTAGCCTTGTCATTATGAAACGTAGTCTGTTGTCGATATTTTTGTTACTCCAATGGATCGTAGCCTTCTCACTAGGGAAGTTGGTCTGTTGTCTATGTTTTTGTTACTCCACTGGATGGTAGCCTTGTCACTATAGAAGGTAGTCTGTTGTCGATATTTTTTTACTCCAATGGATGGTAGCCTTGTCATTATGGAAGATAGTCTATTGTTTTTATTTTTGTTACTCCAATGGATGGTAGTCTTGTCATTATGGAAGGTAGTTTGTTGTTCATAATTTTTTTACTCCAATGGATGGTATCCTTTTCATTATCGAAGGTAGTCTGTTGTTCATATTTTTGTTACTACAATAATTGGTAGCCATGTCAATATGGAAGGTAGTCTGTTGTCGACATTTTTTTATTCGATTGGATGGTAGCCTTGTCATTATGAAATGTAGCATGTTGTCGATATTTTTGTTACTCCAATGGATGGTATCCTTATCATTATGGAAGGTAGACTGTTGTCGAGAATTTTGTTACTCCAATGGATGGTAGCCTTGTCATTATGGAAGGTAGTCTATTGTCGAGATTTTTGTTATCCCATTGGATGGTAGCCTTTGTCATTATGCAACGTAGTATGTTGTCGATATTTTTATTAATCCAGTGTATGGTAGCCTTATCAATATGGAAGGTAGTTTGTCGTTGAGATTTCTGATACTCCAATGGATGGTAGCCTTGTCATTATGGAAGGTAGTCTGTTGTCTAGATTTTTGTTACTCCAATGGATTGTAGCCTTGTCAATATGGAAGGTAGTCTGTTGTCGATATTTTTGTTACTCCAATGGATGAGAGCCTTGTCATTATGGAAGGTAGTCTGTTGTTCAGATTTTTGTTACTCCAATGGATGGTAACCATGTCATTATGGAAGGTAGTTTATTGTCGTGATTTTTGTTATTTCATTGGATGGTAAGCTTTTTATTATGGAAGGTAGTCTGTTGTCCATATTTTTGTTACTCCAATGGATGATAGCCTTGTCATTATGGAAGGTAGTCTGTTGTTCAGATTTTTGTTACTCCATTGGATGGTGGCCTTGTCATTATGGAAGGTAGTTTGTTGTTCAGATTTTTGTTACTCCATTGGATGGTAGCCTTGTTATTATGAAACATAGTATATTATCGATATTTTTGTTAATCCAATGGATGGTAGCCTTATCATTATGGAAGGTAGTCTCTTGTCGAGAATTTTGTTACTCCAATGGATGGTAGCCTTGTCATTATGGAAGGTAGACTGTTGTCGAGAATATTGTTACTCCAATGGATGGTAGCCTTGTCATTATGGAAGGTAGTATGTTGTCGATATTTTTGTTATTCCATTGGATGGTAGCCTTGTCATTATGCAACGTAGTATGTTGTCGATATTTTTATTAAGACAGTGTATGGTTGCCTTATCAATATGGAAGGTAGTCTGTCGTTGAGATTTCTTATACTCCAATGGATGGTATCCTTGTCATTATGGAAGGTGGTCTATTGTCGAAATTTTTGTTATTCCATTGGACGGTAGCCTTGTTATTATGAAACATAGTATGTTATCGATATTTTTGTTGCTCCAATGGATGGTAGCCTTATCATTATGGAAGGTAGTCTGCTGTCTAGATTTTTGTTACTCCAATGGATGGTAGCCTTGTCATTATGGAAGGTAGTATGTTGTTGAGATTTTTGTTACTCCAATGGATGGTAGCCTTGTCATTATGGAAGGTAGTCTATTATCTAGATTTTTGTTATTCCAATAGATGGTAGCCTTGTCATTATGAAACGTAGTTTGTTGTCGGTATTTTTGTTACTCCAATGGATCGTAGCCTTCTCACTAGGGAAGTTGGTCTGTTGTCGATGTTTTTGTTACTCCAATGGATGGTAGCCTTGTCACTATAGAAGGTAGTCTGTTTTCGATATTTTTTTTTACTCCAACGGATGGTAGCCTTGTCATTATGGAAGATAGTCTATTGTTGTGATTTTTGTTACTCCAATGGATGGTAGTCTTTCATTATCGAAGGTAGTCTGTTGTTCAGATTTTTGTTACTCAAATAATTGGTAGCCATGTCAATATGGAAGGTAGTCTGTTGTCGACATTTTTTTATTCGATTGGATGGTAGCCTTTTCATTATGAAATGTAGTATATGGTCGATATTTTTTTTACTCCAATGGATGGTATCCTTATCATTATGGAAGGTAGACTGTTGTCGAGAATTTTGTTACTCCAATGGATGGTAGCCTTGTCATTATGGAAGGTAGTCTGTTGTCGAGATTTTTGTTATCCCATTGGATGGTAGCCTTGTCATTATGCAACGTAGTATGTTGTCGATATTTTTATTAATCCAGTGTATGGTAGCCTTATCAATATGGAAGGTAGTTTGTCGTTGAGATTTCTGATACTACAATGGATGGTAGCCTTGTCATTATGGAAGGTAGTCTGTTGTCGAGACTTTTGTTACTCCAATGGATGGTAGCCTTGTCATCCTTTTCATTATGGTAGGTAGTTTGTTGTCGAAATTTTTGTTATTCCTTTGGATGGTAGCCTTGTCTTTATGGAACGTAATTTGTTGTCGATAATTTTTTTACTCAAATGGATGGTAGCCTTATCATTATGAAACATAGTATGTTGTCGTTATTTTTGTTACTCCAATGGATGGTAGCCTTATCATTATAGAAGGTTGTCTGTCATTGAGATTTTTGATACTCCAATGGATGATAGCCTTGTCATTATGGAAAGGTAGTATGTTGTTCATATTTTTGTTACTCCAATGGATGGTATCCTTGTCATTATGGAAGGTAGTCTGTTGTCGAGAATTTTGTTACTCCAATGGATGGTAGCCTTGTCATTATGGAAGGTAGTCTGTTGTCGAGATTTTTGTTACTCCAATGGATGGTAGCCTTGTCATTATGGAAGGTATTCTATTGTCGAGATTTTTGTTACTCCAAAGGATGGTAGCCTTGTCATTATGGAATGTAGTCTGTTGTCGAGATTTTTGTTACTCCAATGGATGGTAGCCTTGTCATTATGGAACATAGTCTGTTGTCGATATTTTTGATACTCCAATGGATGGTAGCCTTGTCATTATGGAAGATAGTCTATTGTCGAGATTTTTGTTACTCCAATGGATGGTAGCCTTGTCAATATACAAGGCAGTCTGTTGTTCATATTTTTGTTACTCCAATGGATGATAGCCTTGTCATTATGGAAGGTAGTATGTTGTCGACATTTTTTTTATTCCATTTGATGGAAGCCTTGTCATTGTGGAACGTAGTATATTGTCGATATTTTTGTTACTCCAGTGGATGGTAGCCTTATCATTATGCAAGGTAGTCTGTCATTGAGATTTTTTATACTCCAATGGATGATAGCCTTGTTATTATGGAAAGGTAGTCTATTGTTCAGGTTTTTGTTACTCCAATGGATGGTATCCTTGTCATTATGGAAGGTAGTCTGTTGTTGAAATGTTTTGTTATTCCATTGGATTGTAGCCTTGTCATTATGAAACATAGTATGTTGTCGATATTTTTGTTACTCCAATGGATGGTAGCCTTAACATTATGGAAGGTAGTCTATTGTCGAGAATTTTGTTACCCCAATGGATGGTAGCCTTGTCATTATGGAAGGTAGTCTTTTGTCGAGATTTTTGTTACTCCAATGGATGGTAGCCTTGTCATTATGAAAGTTAGTGTGTTGTCTAGATTTTTGTTACTCCAATGGATGGTAGCCTTGTCATTATGGAAGGTAGTCTGTTGTCGAGATTTTTGTTGCTCCAATGGATGGTAGTCTTGTCATTATGGAAGGTAGTCTGTTGACAATATTTTCGTTACTCCAATGGATGGTAGCCTTGTCATTATGAAAAGTAGTCTGTTGTCGATATTTTTGTTACTCCAATGGGTCATAGCCTTGTCACTACGGAAGGTAGTCTTTTGTCGATATTTTTGTTACTCTAATAGATGGTAGCCTTGTCACTATAGAAGGTAGTCTGTTGTCGATATTTTTGTTACTCCAATGGATGGTAGCCTTTTCATTGTGGAAGATAGTCTATTATCGAGATTTTTGTTACTCCAATGGATGGTAGTCTTGTCATTATTGAAGGTAGTTTGTTGTTCAGATTTTTGTTACTCTAATGGATGGTAGCCTTCTCATTATCGAAGGTAGTCTGTTGTTTAGATTTGTATTACTCCAATGGATGGTAGCCTAGTAATTATGGAAGGTAGTCTGTTGTCGACATTTTTTTATTCCTTTTGATAGTAGCCTTGTCATTATGGAACGTAGTATGTTGTCGATATTTTTGTTACTCCAGTGGATCGTAGCCTTATAATTATGGAAGGTAGTCTGTCATTGAGATTTTTGATACTCCAACGGATGATTGCCTTGTCATTATGGAAAGGTAGTTTGTTGTTCAGATTTTTGTTACTCCAATGGATGGTATCCTTGTCATTATGGAAGGTTGTCTGTTGTCGAAATTTTTGTTAGTCCCTGGGATGGTAGCCTTGTCATTATGAAACGTAGTATGTTATCGATATTTTTGTTACTCCAATGGATGGTAGCCTTATCATTATGGAAGGTAGTCTATTGTCAAGAATTTTGTTACTCCAAGGGATGGTAGCCTTCTCATTATGGAAGGTAGTATGTTCTCGAGATTTTTGTTATTCCATTTGATGGTAGCCTTGTCATTATGGAACGTAGTATGTTGTCGATATTTTTGTTACTCCAGTGGATGGTAGCCATATCATTATGGAAGGTAGTCTATCATTGAGAATTTTTATACTCCAATGGATGATAGCCTTATTATTATGGAAAGGTAGTATGTTGTTCAGATTTTTGTTACTCCAATGGATGGTATCCTTGTCATTATGGAAGGTAGTCTGTTGTCGAAATGTTTTGTTATTCCATTGGATTTTAGCCTTTTCATTATGAAACATAGTATGTTGTCGATATTTTTGTTACTCCAATGGATGGTAGCCTTATCATTATGGAAGGTAGTCTGTTGTCGAGAATTTTGTTACTCCAATGGATGGTAGCCTTGTCATTATGGAATGTAGTCTTTTGTAGACATTTTTGTGACTCCAATGGATGGTAGCCTTGTCATTATGGAAGTTAGTATGTTGTCTAGATTTTTGTTACTCCAATGGTTGGTAGGCTTGTCATTATGGAAGATAGTCTGTTGTCGAGATTTTTGTTACTCCAATGGATGGTAGCCTTGTCATTATGGAAGGTAGTCTGTTGTCGATATTTTTGTTACTCCAATGGATGGTAGCCTTGTCATTATGGAAGGTAGTCTGTTGTCGATATTTTTGTTACTCCAATGGGTCATAGCCTTGTCACTATAGAAGGTAGTCTATTGTCGATATTTTTGTTACTCCAATAGATGGAAACCTTGTCACTATAGAAGGTAGTATGTTGTCGATATTTTTGTTACTCCAATGGATGGTAGCCTTGTCATTATGAAAGATAGTCTATTATCGAGATTTTTGTTACTCCAATGGATGGTAGTCTTGTCATTATTGAAGGTAGTTTGTTGTTCATATTTTTGTTACTCTAATGGATGGTAGCCTTCTCATTATCGAAGGAAGTCTGTTGTTCAGATTTTTGTTACTCCAATGGATGGTAGCCTAGTAATTATGGAAGGTAGTCTGTTGTCGACATTTTTTTATTCCATTTGATGGTAGCCTTGTCAATATGGAACGTAGTATGTTGTCGATATTTTTGTTAATCCAGTGGATCGTAGCCTTATCATTATGGAAGGTAGTATGTCATTGAGATTTTTGATACTCCAATGGATGATTGCCTTGTCATTATGGAAAGGTAGTTTGTTGTTCAGATTTTTGTTACTCCAATGGATGGTATCCTTGTCATTATGGAAGGTAGTCTGTTGTCGAAATTTTTGTTATTCCATTGGATGGTAGCCTTGTCATTATGAAACATAGTATGTTGTCGATATTTTTGTTACTCCAATGGATGGTAGCCTTATCATTATGGAAGGTAGTATGTTGTCGAGAATTTTGTTACACCAATGGATGGTAGCCTTGTCATTATGGAAGGTAGTCTGTTGTCGAGATTTTTGTTACTCCAATGCATGGTAGCCTTGTCATAATGGAAGGTAGTCTGTTGTCGAGAATTTTGTTACTCCAATGGATGGTAGCCTTGTCATGATGGAAGGTAGTCTGTTGTCGAGATTTTTGTTACTCCAATGCATGGTAGCCTTGTCATTATGGAAGGTAGTCTGCTGTCAAGATTTTTGTTACTCCAATGGATGGTAGCCTTGTCACTATGGAAGGTAGTCTGTTGTCGATATTTTTGTTACTCCAATGGATTGTTGCCTTGTCATTATGGAAGGTAGTCTATTGTCGAGATTTTTGTTATTCCATTGGATGGTAGCCTTGTCATTATGGAAGGTAGTCTGTTGTCGAGATTTTTGTTACTCCAATGGATGGTATCCTTATTATTATGGAAGCTAGTCTGTTGTCGAGATTTTTGTTATTCCATTGGATGGTAGCCTTGTTATTATGCAACGAAGTATGTTGTCGATATTTTTATTACTCTAGTGTATGGTAGCCTTATCAATATGGAAGGTAGTCTGTCGTTGAGATTTCTTATACTCCAATGCATGGTAGCCTTGTCATTATGGAAGGTAGTCTGTTGTTCAGATTTTTGTTACTCCAGTGGATGGTATCCTTTTCATTATGGAATGTAGTCTGTTGTCGAAATTTTTATTATTCCATTGGATGGTAGACTTGTCATTATAAAACGTAATTTGTTGTCGATATTTTTTTTACTCAAATGGATGGTAGCCTTATCATTATGAAACGTAGTATGTTGTCGATATTTTTGTAACTCCAATGGATTGTAGCCTTATCATTATGGAAGATAGTCTGTTGTCGAGAATTTTGTTACTCCAATGGATGGTAGCCTTGTCATTATGGAAGGTAGTCTGTTGTCGAGATTTTTGTTATTCCATTGGATGGTAGCCTTGTCATTATGGAAGGTAGTATGTTGTCAAAAATTTTGTTACTCCAATGGATGGTAGCCTTGTGACTATGAAAGGTAGTATATTGTCGATAATTTTGTTACTCCAATGGATGGTACCCTTGTCATTATGGAAGGTAGTCTGTTGTCTAGATTTTTGTTACTCCAATGGATTGTAGCCTTGACATTATGGAAGGTAGTCTGTTGTCGATATTTTTGTTACTCCAATGGATGATAGCCTTGTCATTATGGAAGGTAGTCTGTTGTTCATATTTTTGTTACTCCAATGGATGGTAACCATGTCATTATGGAAGGTAGTCTGTTGTTGAGATTTTTGTTATTCCATTGGATGGTAGCCTTTTCATTATGAAAGGTAGTTTGTCGTTGAGATTTTTGTTACTCCAATGGATGGTAACCTTGTCATTATGGAAGGTAGTCTGTTGTTCAGATTTTTGTTACTCCAATGGATGGTAGCCTTGTCATTATGGAAGGTAATCTGTTGTTCAGATTTTTGTAACTCCAACGAATGGTAGCCTTGTCATTATGGAAGGTAGTGTGTTGTCTAGATTTTTGTTATTCCATTGGATGGTAGCCTTGTTATTATGAAACATAATATTTTATCGATATTTTTGTTACTCCAATGGATGGTAGCCTTATCATTATGGAAGGTAGTCTGTTGTCGAGAATTTTGTTACTCCAATGGATGGTAGCCTTGTCATTATGGAAGGTAGTCTGTTGTCGAGATTTTTGTTACACCAATGGATGGTAGCCTTGTCATTATGGAAGGTAGTCTTTTGTCGTGATTTTTATTACTCCAATGCATGGTAGCCTTGTCATAATTGAAGGTAGTCTGTTGTCGAGAATTTTGTTACTCCAATGGATGGTAGCCTTGTAATGATGGAAGGTAGTCTGTTGTCGAGATTTTTGTTACTCCAATGCATGGTAGCCTTGTCATTATGGAAGGAAGTATGCTGTTAAGATTTTTGTTACTCCAATGGAAGGTAGCCTTGTCACTATGGAAGGTAGTCTGTTGTCGATATTTTTGTTACTCCAATGGATTGTTACCTTGTCATTATGGAAGGTAGTCTGTTGTCGAGATTTTTGTTATTCCATTGGATGGTAGCCTTGTCATTATGGAAGGTAGTCTATTGTCGAGATTTTTGTTACTCTAATGGATGGTAGCCTTGTCATTATGGAACTTAGTCTGTTGTCGATATTTTTGTCACTCTAATGGATCGTATCCTTGTCACTATGGAAGGTAGTCTATTGTCGATATTTTTGTTACTCCAATGGATGGTAGCCTTGTCATTATGGAAGATAGTCTATTGTCGAGATTTTTGTTACTCCAATGGATGGTAGTCTTGTCATTATGGATGGTAGTTTATTGTTCAGATTTTTGTTACTCCAATGGATGGTAGCCTTGTCATTATCGAAGGTAGTCTGTTGTTCAGATTTTTTTTATTCCATTGGATGGTAGCCTTGTCATTATGAAATGTAGTATGTTGTCGATAATTTTGTTACTCCAATGGATGGTATCCTTATTATTATGGAAGCTAGTATGTTATCAAGATTTTTGTTATTCCATTGGATGGTAGCCTTGTCATTATGCACCATAGTATGTTGTCGATATTTTTATTACTCCAGTGTATGGTAGCCTTATCAATATGGAAGGTAGTCTATCGTTGAGATTTATTATACTCCAATGCATGGTAGCCTTGTCATTATGGAAGGTAGTCTGTTGTTCAGATTTTTGTTACTCCAGTGGATGGTATCCTTTTCATTATGGAAGGTAGTCTGTAGTCGAAATTTTTGTTATTCCATTGGATGGTAGCCTTGTCATTATGGAACGTAATTTGTTGTCGATATTTTTTTTACTCAAATGGATGGTAGCCTTATCATTATGAAACGTAATATGTTGTCGATATTTTTGTAACTCTAATGGATTGTAGCCTTATCATTATGGAAGGTAGTCTGTTGTCGAGAATTTTGTTACTCCAATGGATGGTAGCCTTGTCATTATTGAAGGTAGTCTGTTGTCGAGATTTTTGTTATTCCATTGGATGGTAGCCTTGTCATTATGGAAGGTAGTCTGTTGTCAAAAATTTTTTTACTCCAATGGATGGTAGCCTTGTGACTATGAAAGGTAGTCTATTGTCGATATTTTGGTTACTCCAATTGATGGTAGCCTTGTCATTATGGAAGGTAATATGTTGTCTAGATTTTTGTTACTCCAATGGATTGTAGCCTTGTCATTATGGAAGGTAGTCTGTTGTCGATATTTTTGTTACTCCAATGGATGATAGCCTTGTCATTATGGAAGGTAGTCTGTTGTTCATATTTTTGTTACTCCAATTGATGGTAACCATGTCATTATGGAAGGTAGTCTGTTGTTGAGATTTTTGTTATTCCATTGGATGGTAGCCTTTTCATTATGAAAGGTAGTTTGTCGTTGAGATTTTTTTTACTCCAATGGATGGTAACCTTGTCATTATGGAAGGTAGTCTGTTGTTCAGATTTTTGTTACTCCAATGGATGGTAGCCTTGTCATTATGGAATGTAGTCTGTTGTTCAGATTTTTGTTACTCCAACGAATGGTAGCCTTGTCATTATGGAAGGTAGTGTGTTGTCTAGATTTTTGTTATTCCATTATATGGTAGCCTTGTTATTATGGAAGGTAGTATGTTATCGATATTTTTGTTACTCCAATGGATGGAAGCCTTATCATTATGTAAGGTAGTCTGTTGTCGAGAATTTTATTACTCCAATGGATGGTAGCCTTGCCATTATTGAAGGTAGTCTGTTGTCGAAATTTTTTTTATTCCATTGGATGGTAGCCTTTTCATTATGGAAGGTAGTCTGTTGTCGAGATTTTTGTTACTCCAATGGATGGTAGCCTTGTCATTATAGAAGGTAGTCTTTTGTCTAGATTTTTGTTACTCCAATGGATTGTAGCCTTGTCATTATGGAAGGTAGTCTGTTTTCGATATTTTTGTTACTCCAATGGATGGTAACCTTGTCATTATGGAACCTAGTCTGTTATCAATAATTTTGTTACTCCAATGGATGGTAGCCTTTTCATTATGGAAGGTAGTCTGTTGTCGAGATTTTTGTCACTCCAATGGTTGGTATCCTTGTCACTATAGAAGGTAGTCTGTTGTCGATATTTTTGTTACTCCAATGGATGGTAGCCTTGTCATTATGGAAGATAGTCTATTGTCGAGATTTTTGTTACTCTAATGGATGGTAGTCTTGTCATTATGGAAGGTTGTTTGTTGTTCAGATTTTTCTTACTCCAATGGATGGTAGCCTTGTCATAATCGAAGGTAGTATGTTGTTCAGATTTTTGTTACTCCAATGGATGGTAGCCATGTCATTATGGAAGGTAGTCTGTTGTCGACATTTTTTTTATTCCATTGGATGGTAGCCTTGTCATTATGAAATGTAGTATGTTGTCGATAATTTTGTTACTCCAATGGATGGTATCCTTATTATTATGGAAGCTAGTCTGTTGTCGAGATTTTTGTTATTCCATTGGATGGTAGCCTTGTCATTATGCAACATAGTATTTTGTCGATATTTTTATTACTCCAGTGTATGGTAGCCTTATCAATATGGAAGGTAGTCTGTCGTTGATATTTATTATACTCCAATGGATGGTAGCCTTTTCATTATGGAATGTAGTCTGTTGTTCTGGTTTTGTTACTCCAGTGGATGGTATCCTTTTCATCATGGAAGGTAGTCTGTAGTCGAAATTTTTGTTGTTCCATTGGATGGTAGCCTTGTCATTATGGAACGTAATTTGTTGTCGATATTTTTTTTACTCAAATGGATGGTAGCCTTATCATTATGAAACGTAGTATGTTGTCGATATTTTTGTTACTCCAATGGATCGTAGCCTTATCATTATGGAAGGTAGTCTATTATCGAGAATTTTGTTACTCCAATGGATGGTAGCCTTGTCATTATGGAAGGTAGTCTGTTGTCGAGATTTTTGTTATTCCATTGGATGGTAGCCTTGTCATTATGGAATGTAGTCTGTTGTCAAAATTTTTGTTACTCCAATGGATGGTAGCCTTGTGACTATGAAAGGTAGTCTATTGTCGATATTTTTGTTACTCCAATGGATGGTAGACTTGTCATTATGGAAGGTAATCTGTTGTCTAGATTTTTGTTACTCCAATGGATTGTAGCCTTGTCATTATGGAAGGTAGTCTGTTGTCGATAATTTTGTTACTCTAATGGATGATAGCCTTGTCATTATGGAAGGTAGTATGTTGTTCATATTTTTGTTACTTCAATGGATGGTAACCATGTCATTATGGAAGGTAGTCTGTTGTTGAGATTTTTGTTATTCCATTGGATGGTTGCCTTTTCATTATGAAAGGTAGTTTGTCGTTGAGATTTTTGTTACTCCAATGGATGGTAACCTTGTCATTATGGAAGGTAGTCTGTTGTTCAGATTTTTGTTACTCCAATAAATGGTAGCCTTGTCATTATGGAAGGTAGTTTATTGTTCCGATTTTTGTTACTCCAACAAATGGTAGCCTTGTCATTATGGAAGGTAGTGTGTTGTCTAGATTTTTGTTATTCCATTAGATGGTAATCTTGTTATTATGAAACATAGTATGTTATCGATATTTTTGTTACTCCAATGGATGGAAGCCTTATCATTATGTAAGGTAGTCTGTTGTCGAGAATTTTATTACTCCAATGGATGGTAGCATTGTCATTATGGAAGGTAGTCTGTTGTCGAAATTTTTTTTATTCCATTGGATGGTAGCCTTTTCATTATGGAAGGTAGTCTGTTGTCGAGATTTTTGTTACTCCAATGGATGGTAGCCTTGTCATTATAGAAGGTAGTCTTTTGTCTAGATTTTTGTTACTCCAATGGATTGTAGCCTTGGCATTATGGAAGGTAGTTTGTTGACGATATTTTTGTTACTCCAATGGATGGTAACCTTGTTATTATGGCACATAGTCTGTTGTCGATAATTTTGTTACTCCAATGGATGGCAGCCTTTTCATTATGGAAGGTAGCTTGTTGTCGAGATTTTTGTCACTCCAATGGTTGGTATCCTTGTCACTATATAAGGTAGTCTGTTGTCGATATTTTTGTTACTCCAATGGATGGTAGCCTTGTCATTATGGAAGATAGTCTATTGTCGAGATTTTTGTTACTCTAATGGATGGTAGTCTTGTCATTATGGAAGGTAGTTTGTTGTTCAGATTTTTGTTACTCCAATGGATGGTAGCCTTGTCATTATCGAAGGTAGTATGTTGTTCAGATTTTTGTTACTCCAATGGATGGTAGCCATGTCATTATGGAAGGTAGTCTGTTGTCCACATTTTTTTTATTCCATTGGATGGTAGCCTTGTCATTATGAAATGTAGTATGTTGTCGATAATTTTGTTACTCCAATGGATGGTATCCTTATTATTATGGAAGCTAGTCTGTTGTCGAGATTTTTGTTATTCTATTGGATGGTAGCCTTGTCATTATGCAACGTAGTATGTTGTGGATATTTTTATTACTCCAGTGTATGGTAGCCTTATCAATATGGAAGGTAGTATGTCGTTGATATTTATCATACTCCAATGGATGGTAGCCTTCTCATTATGGAAGGTAGTCTGTTGTTCTGATTTTTGTTACTCCAGTGGATGGTATCCTTTTCATTATGGAAGGTAGTCTGTAGTCGAAATTTTTGTTATTCCATTGGATGGTAGCCTTGTCATTATGGAACGTAATTTGTTGTCGATATTTTTTTTTACTAAAATGGATGGTAGCCTTATCATTATGAAACGTAGTATGTTCTCGATATTTTTGTTACTCCAATGGATCGTAGCCTTATCATTATGGAAGGTAGTCTATTATCGAGAATTTTGTTACTCCAATGGATGGTAGCCTTGTCATTATGGAAGGTAGTCTGTTGTCGAGATTTTTGTTATTCCATTGGATGGTAGCCTTGTCATTATGTAAGGTAGTCTGTTGTCAAAATTTTTGTTACTCCAATGGATGGTAGCCTTGTGACTATGAAAGGTAGTCTATTGTCGATATTTTTGTTACTCCAATGGATGGTAGACTTGTCATTATGGAAGGTAATTTGTTGTCTATATTTTTGTTACTCCAATGGATTGTAGCTTTGTCATTATGGAAGGTAGTCTATTGTCGATAATTTTGTTACTCTAATGGATGATAGCCTTGTCATTATGGAAGGTAGTATGTTGTTCATATTTTTGTTACTCCAATGGATGGTAACCATGTCATTATGGAAGGTAGTCTGTTGTTGAGATTTTTGTTATTCCATTGGATGGTAGCCTTTTCATTATGAAAGGTAGTTTGTCGTTGAGATTTTTGTTACTCCAATGGATGGTAACCTTGTCATTATGGAAGGTAGTCTATTGTTCAGATTTTTGTTACTCCAATAAATGGTAGCCTTGTCATTATGGAAGGTAGTTTATTGTTCCGATTTTTGTTACTCCAACGAATGGTAGCCTTGTCATTATGGAAGGTAGTGTGTTGTCTAGATTTTTGTTATTCCATTGGATGGTAGCCTTGTTATTATGAAACATAGTATGTTATCGATATTTTTGTTACTCCAATGGATGGAAGCCTTATCATTATGTAAGGTAGTCTGTTGTCGAGAATTTTATTACTCCAATGGATGGTAGCATTGTCATTATGGAAGGTAGTCTGTTGTCGAATTTTTTTTTATTCCATTGGATGGTAGCCTTTTCATTATGGAAGGTAGTCTGTTATCGAGATTTTTGTTACTCCAATGGATGGTAGCCTTGTCATTATAGAAGGTAGTCTTTTGTCTAGATTTTTGTTACTCCAATGGATTGTAGCCTTGGCATTATGGAAGGTAGTTTGTTGACGATATTTTTGTTACTCCAATGGATGGTAACCTTGTTATTATGGCACATAGTCTGTTGTCGATAATTTTGTTACTCCAATGGATGGCAGCCTTTTCATTATGGAAGGTAGTCTGTTGTCGAGATTTTTGTCACTCCAATGGTTGGTATCCTTGTCACTATAGAAGGTAGTCTGTTGTCGATATTTTTGTTACTCCAATGGATGGTAGCCTTGTCATTATGGAAGATAGTCTATTGTCGAGATTTTTGTTACTCTAATGGATGGTAGTCTTGTCATTATGGAAGGTAGTTTGTTGTTCAGATTTTTGTTACTCCAATGGATGGTAGCCTTGTCATTATCGAAGGTAGTATGTTGTTCAGATTTTTGTTACTCCAATGGATGGTAGCCATGTCATTATGGAAGGTAGTCTGTTGTCGACATTTCTTTTATTCCATTGGATGGTAGCCTTGTCATTATGAAATGTAGTATGTTGTCGATAATTTTGTTACTCCAATGGATGGTATCCTTATTATTATGGAAGCTAGTCTGTTGTCGAGATTTTTGTTATTCCATTGGATGGTAGCCTTGTCATTATGCAACATAGTATGTTGTGGATATTTTTATTACTCCAGTGTATGGTAGCCTTATCAATATGGAAGGTAGTTTGTCGTTGATATTTATCATACTCCAATGGATGGTAGCCTTCTCATTATGGAAGGTAGTCTGTTGTTCTGATTTTTGTTACTCCAGTGGATGGTATCCTTTTCATTATGGAAGGTAGTCTGTAGTCGAAATTTTTGTTATTCCATTGGATGGTGTGATCGGTGGATCTGGAACTGACTGTTTTAAAGCTGGTTCGCGAAATGTCGCGGTAAGCAAGAGTCGCCACCGTCTTTTATTTTCTCCAATAGGAAAGGACAAAAGCACAGAAAAATTCCTTTAAAGAGATCGCTCTCGGTTCGGGAGGTAGGTTATAGAAAGGGAAGGTATTAGCACCCTTTCTATCCATGGTTTATCCATGGGCTCTTAGGTACTTGCTCAATGTGTTTTCAAAATTGTTGTTTGCTTTTCAATTGTGGGTTTCAAAAATATTCTTTGAAAAGTTTCAGTTTAACTCATGCGTCAGAGTGTTTGAAAAGTTTGTTTGAAAGTTTTTTGAAAGTGTGTCGGTGTGAAAAGAGCTTGAATTTTATTTTGAAGAGAGCAAGTACCTACGAGAACCTACCTACCCTAAGGAATTCGTCTGTGTAAGAGTCCTTTAAAGTAGTGCCATCCCACCATTGAGAGGTAGGTAGCACCACCGTTGGAGGTGTTCGGGTCAATTCGAGTTTTAGGGACGTGGTGGTCACCGGAGCAACGGGAAAACACCTTAGAAGCTACCCTCATGCCAGGTTCCCGGATCATGAGGACTTACTAAGACGTTTTTCTACTCGACGACCACCTTTCGAAAGGCAACAGTGAGGCGTACCCTAGGGGTGGTGTGTGCGAATTGTGTGTCATTTTCAGTTCATTATTTGTCTTGTCATGCATCGGTGATCTAACGATTCAATTTTATTTTTCGGGCATTCATTCTTTCATACATATTTATTAACAGTTATATTTGCGAGAAAATAAATCTAACTATTACAACTGGCGCGGGTCCACATCGCCAAAAAAACCGAACCCGATTTGACTGAAAATAAAATAAAGCGAATAAAAAGTCCGAGAGTTTTTAATTACATGGCTTTGGGGCATATACAGAGGTATTTACACAAATGCGCGAAATAAAGACTAAATAAAATTAGGGCGTTGGACCCTTTAACAGATAATTAAAATAATCAAGGAAATTAAAAATTAAAAATAATGTTTTTGTGTTTTTTAGGTTTAAAAGAAAAAAGGGAAAAGATTAATTAAAATTAAAATCCTAGTTCTATCATTTTTTAAGTTTATTATGAAAAAGATTTAATTTTCTAACCTAATTAAATTCTAAGCTAATTATGTACAATTTTTGATTTATAGAAAATAAATAATAAATATTAACATTGTGAGAAAAAGGTTAAAGAATTAAAAAAAGATATGAAAAATTAATAATTACCCTAATTTTATATTTTTTGGATTTTTTATTATGAAAAAAAAAGAATTAAAATTAATATTAAAACCTAATTAAACTAATTGAATTACATTTTAATTTATTTAAAAAAAGAATCAAAGTTAATTACATTTTTTTGTCTTTTCTGTATTTTTAATGTTTCTTTATATTTTTTGTAAAAATTAATTAAATCAGAAAGTAAGAAAAAGTAAATAATAGAATATGAAGAAAATTAAAAAAGAAAAAAAAGATAGAACCAGGAGGTGTGAATTTGAATTTGGGAGTGCAATTTTGAGAGGCCTGGCCCAATTGCTGGCCATGTGTTGACCTTTTTTTTGATCCAATGTGGTGCCTTTGACTGAAGCGTAGCCTGTTCCCCAATCCTGGCCCTTGATGTGAGTGCTCTGGGACACGTGGATAACGCTTCTTGAATGTGCATGGTGAATCCTCATGTGGGCGTTGCATTGAACCTGGAAAGGAAAAATAAGATTGGAAATGTGTGAGACCTGGGGTTTGAACCCAGGTCATTAGAGTCAATAGCGTGTGTCCTAGCCAGCTGAGCCATTTGAATTCAATTAACATATTATAATTAATAAACAATATAAAATAAAACCAACGCATATGGACTAGCACGCGCGCGAATTTTGAATGGACGAGTCTCCGTGTGACAGCTCATCATCCCTTCCAATTTCCTGAAATGCAAACAGAGAAGGCAACGGTTTTGAAACGTTGTTTTACACATGCTATGAGAAAATAGCGAATAGCCATATAGGCTATATAAATTGTTCGCGATGGCATCTTCTCCTTCGTCTGGGTGTACTGAGTTCAGCCATGGTAGTCAGGGACTCTAATTTTTCCCCTAGGCAAAATCCCTAATTTTGATTAAGCTGCAACCCTAGGATTCGAAAATGGCAATTCTTTATTCATGGCACAAAAATGAAATTAAATGCATTGGTCAGTTTGGAAACCTTGTGAGGAACATGAATGTATAATTAAAAATGCAAGAGGATGCGTAAAATCAAGAATACGAATTCAAAATTTTGGCTGTACAGTTTGGATGGTAGCTATCAATTTGAGAAGCTTTGATTGAGGTTATGAATTGGGACACGTTCAAAATGGTCTCAGGAAGCTATTGGCACAAAAATTTTGGCTTGAGAAGATCCCCAGCTATGATTTCAGTTTTGCTTTTTATGTCCAAAATTTCAAATGTCCAAATGCCTTTTCAGCGTGCTTTGTGCTATGTTCTTGGTAGGGTTTGACTCAATGATCCTTAGGGAATTGAATAGGCATGCTAACTCCCCTTAATCCATGCTTGAGAAAGAATTGGCATTAGGGTTTGTTCATTAACCATTTTTTCCTAAATTCTAGCCAAAACCTAGACTTGGTATGAAAATGAACCTTGGCCTGATTTTTGAGTTGGTTCATGATGTATAGAACTTGTCCAAATTCATTTGACACCATTACATTGACTTTTAAATTTTATTTGAATTTTTAATGAATTAAAATGAATTAAATCATCAAAAATTAAATAAAAATGAAAAAGTCAACATTTGGTCTTGAAATCAGCCATGGGCCACGTGTGTGGCATGACAAGGATGGACAAAGTGAGAAAAATGGGGCCCTTTTGTCAAAATTGGATTTTCAATGATAATTGACTTTTGCCATTTCACAAAAATTTCCCAACTTCTACAAGGCATAACTTGCTCAATTTTTAAGCTTTTCACATGTTCTTGGACATTTTGGAAAGGTCTTTGAGTCCTTTAACCAATGTCTTTGGTCCCATGTCATTTTGATTTACCAATCTCAAGTTATGGCCTTTGACTTAAAGTCCCTTTTTGTTGACTTTTGAAAATGACCTGTAATGTTGAGATTGATAACTTTTTGTGAGAGCATTTCTTGGACTTGAAGTATGAAGATGAGTTGTAGGAAATGTCTTTCTCTTCAAAATGAGCTTTGGATGGAATTTTTCTGATAATCCATGTGAAAGTTATGCCCTGGTCAATTTCAGTTGACTTTTTCAGCTGTCCAAATATAGCAACTTTTGCATCTTTGATGATTTCTGAGCCAAACTTTGAGAATCATGATCAAGCATTGATCAAATGATGTTTGTGGCTTCAAAATGATATATTGACCAAAAATTTGAACTTTTGACTGTCAAATGACCATTTTGCCCCTACAGTTGACTGTAGTGCAATCTAGGGTTTTGACTGTGCAATCTTGAACTGAATGCCTTGAAACTTGATATGGGGATGCTTGACCATGTTTATAAGCATATGAGACTTGATTGAGCCTTTGAAAACTTCCTTTTCTTGATCAGACTCAAAACCCTAACTTTGACTGTATGGGAGACTGTTGCACTGCACAACCCTTGGGGAACTTTTCTAGCTTGGCTTGACAATTTCTTGAAGAATATGGGAGGGCAAATTTTGGGGTATAACAGATGGTAGCCTTGTCATTATGGAACGTAATTTGTTGTCGATATTTTTTTTACTAAAATGGATGGTAGCCTTATCATTATGAAACGTAGTATGTTCTCGATATTTTTGTTACTCCAATGGATCGTAGCCTTATCATTATGGAAGGTAGTCTATTATCGAGAATTTTGTTACTCCAATGGATGGTAGCCTTGTCATTATGGAAGGTAGTCTGTTGTCGAGATTTTTGTTATTCCATTGGATGGTAGCCTTGTCATTATGTAAGGTAGTCTGTTGTCAAAATTTTTGTTACTCCAATGGATGGTAGCCTTGTGACTATGAAAGGTAGTCTATTGTCGATATTTTTGTTACTCCAATGGATGGTAGACTTGTCATTATGGAAGGTAATCTGTTGTCTAGATTTTTGTTACTCCAATGGATTGTGGCTTTGTCATTATGGAAGGTAGTCTGTTGTCGATAATTTTGTTACTCTAATGGATGATAGCCTTGTCATTATGGAAGGTAGTATGTTGTTCATATTTTTGTTACTTCAATGGATGGTAACCATGTCATTATGGAAGGTAGTCTGTTGTTGAGATTTTTGTTATTCCATTGGATGGTTGCCTTTTCATTATGAAAGGTAGTTTGTCGTTGAGATTTTTGTTACTCCAATGGATGGTAACCTTGTCATTATGGAAGGTAGTCTGTTGTTCAGATTTTTGTTACTCCAATAAATGGTAGCCTTGTCATTATGGAAGGTAGTTTATTGTTCCGATTTTTGTTACTCCAACGAATGGTAGCCTTGTCATTATGGAAGGTAGTGTGTTGTCTAGATTTTTGTTATTCCATTAGATGGTAATCTTGTTATTATGAAACATAGTATGTTATCGATATTTTTGTTACTCCAATGGATGGAAGCCTTATCATTATGTAAGGTAGTCTGTTGTCGAGAATTTTATTACTCCAATGGATGGTAGCATTGTCATTATGGAAGGTAGTCTGTTGTCGAAATTTTTTTTATTCCATTGGATGGTAGCCTTTTCATTATGGAAGGTAGTCTGTTGTCGAGATTTTTGTTACTCCAATGGATGGTAGCCTTGTCATTATAGAAGGTAGTCTTTTGTCTAGATTTTTGTTACTCCAATGGATTGTAGCCTTGGCATTATGGAAGGTAGTTTGTTGACGATATTTTTGTTACTCCAATGGATGGTAACCTTGTTATTATGGCACATAGTCTGTTGTCGATAATTTTGTTACTCCAATGGATGGCAGCCTTTTCATTATGGAAGGTAGCTTGTTGTCGAGATTTTTGTCACTCCAATGGTTGGTATCCTTGTCACTATATAAGGTAGTCTGTTGTCGATATTTTTGTTACTCCAATGGATGGTAGCCTTGTCATTATGGAAGATAGTCTATTGTCGAGATTTTTGTTACTCTAATGGATGGTAGTCTTGTCATTATGGAAGGTAGTTTGTTGTTCAGATTTTTGTTACTCCAATGGATGGTAGCCTTGTCATTATCGAAGGTAGTATGTTGTTCAGATTTTCTTTACTCCAATGGATGGTAGCCATGTCATTATGGAAGGTAGTCTGTTGTCCACATTTTTTTTATTCCATTGGATGGTAGCCTTGTCATTATGAAATGTAGTATGTTGTCGATAATTTTGTTACTCCAATGGATGGTATCCTTATTATTATGGAAGCTAGTCTGTTGTCGAGATTTTTGTTATTCTATTGGATGGTAGCCTTGTCATTATGCAACGTAGTATGTTGTGGATATTTTTATTACTCCAGTGTATGGTAGCCTTATCAATATGGAAGGTAGTATGTCGTTGATATTTATCATACTCCAATGGATGGTAGCCTTCTCATTATGGAAGGTAGTCTGTTGTTCTGATTTTTGTTACTCCAGTGGATGGTATCCTTTTCATTATGGAAGGTAGTCTGTAGTCGAAATTTTTGTTATTCCATTGGATGGTAGCCTTGTCATTATGGAACGTAATTTGTTGTCGATATTTTTTTTTACTAAAATGGATGGTAGCCTTATCATTATGAAACGTAGTATGTTCTCGATATTTTTGTTACTCCAATGGATCGTAGCCTTATCATTATGGAAGGTAGTCTATTATCGAGAATTTTGTTACTCCAATGGATGGTAGCCTTGTCATTATGGAAGGTAGTCTGTTGTCGAGATTTTTGTTATTCCATTGGATGGTAGCCTTGTCATTATGTAAGGTAGTCTGTTGTCAAAATTTTTGTTACTCCAATGGATGGTAGCCTTGTGACTATGAAAGGTAGTCTATTGTCGATATTTTTGTTACTCCAATGGATGGTAGACTTGTCATTATGGAAGGTAATTTGTTGTCTATATTTTTGTTACTCCAATGGATTGTAGCTTTGTCATTATGGAAGGTAGTCTATTGTCGATAATTTTGTTACTCTAATGGATGATAGCCTTGTCATTATGGAAGGTAGTATGTTGTTCATATTTTTGTTACTCCAATGGATGGTAACCATGTCATTATGGAAGGTAGTCTGTTGTTGAGATTTTTGTTATTCCATTGGATGGTAGCCTTTTCATTATGAAAGGTAGTTTGTCGTTGAGATTTTTGTTACTCCAATGGATGGTAACCTTGTCATTATGGAAGGTAGTCTATTGTTCAGATTTTTGTTACTCCAATAAATGGTAGCCTTGTCATTATGGAAGGTAGTTTATTGTTCCGATTTTTGTTACTCCAACGAATGGTAGCCTTGTCATTATGGAAGGTAGTGTGTTGTCTAGATTTTTGTTATTCCATTGGATGGTAGCCTTGTTATTATGAAACATAGTATGTTATCGATATTTTTGTTACTCCAATGGATGGAAGCCTTATCATTATGTAAGGTAGTCTGTTGTCGAGAATTTTATTACTCCAATGGATGGTAGCATTGTCATTATGGAAGGTAGTCTGTTGTCGAAATTTTTTTTATTCCATTGGATGGTAGCCTTTTCATTATGGAAGGTAGTCTGTTATCGAGATTTTTGTTACTCCAATGGATGGTAGCCTTGTCATTATAGAAGGTAGTCTTTTGTCTAGATTTTTGTTACTCCAATGGATTGTAGCCTTGGCATTATGGAAGGTAGTTTGTTGACGATATTTTTGTTACTCCAATGGATGGTAACCTTGTTATTATGGCACATAGTCTGTTGTCGATAATTTTGTTACTCCAATGGATGGCAGCCTTTTCATTATGGAAGGTTGTCTGTTGTCGAGATTTTTGTCACTCCAATGGTTGGTATCCTTGTCACTATAGAAGGTAGTCTGTTGTCGATATTTTTGTTACTCCAATGGATGGTAGCCTTGTCATTATGGAAGATAGTCTATTGTCGAGATTTTTGTTACTCTAATGGATGGTAGTCTTGTCATTATGGAAGGTAGTTTGTTGTTCAGATTTTTGTTACTCCAATGGATGGTAGCCTTGTCATTATCGAAGGTAGTATGTTGTTCAGATTTTTGTTACTCCAATGGATGGTAGCCATGTCATTATGGAAGGTAGTCTGTTGTCGACATTTCTTTTATTCCATTGGATGGTAGCCTTGTCATTATGAAATGTAGTATGTTGTCGATAATTTTGTTACTCCAATGGATGGTATCCTTATTATTATGGAAGCTAGTCTGTTGTCGAGATTTTTGTTATTCCATTGGATGGTAGCCTTGTCATTATGCAACATAGTATGTTGTGGATATTTTTATTACTCCAGTGTATGGTAGCCTTATCAATATGGAAGGTAGTTTGTCGTTGATATTTATCATACTCCAATGGATGGTAGCCTTCTCATTATGGAAGGTAGTCTGTTGTTCTGATTTTTGTTACTCCAGTGGATGGTATCCTTTTCATTATGGAAGGTAGTCTGTAGTCGAAATTTTTGTTATTCCATTGGATGGTAGCCTTGTCATTATGGAACGTAATTTGTTGTCGATATTTTTTTTACTAAAATGGATGGTAGCCTTATCATTATGAAACGTAGTATGTTCTCGATATTTTTGTTACTCCAATGGATCGTAGCCTTATCATTATGGAAGGTAGTCTATTATCGAGAATTTTGTTACTCCAATGGATGGTAGCCTTGTCATTATGGAAGGTAGTCTGTTGTCGAGATTTTTGTTATTCCATTGGATGGTAGCCTTGTCATTATGTAAGGTAGTCTGTTGTCAAAATTTTTGTTACTCCAATGGATGGTAGCCTTGTGACTATGAAAGGTAGTCTATTGTCGATATTTTTGTTACTCCAATGGATGGTAGACTTGTCATTATGGAAGGTAATCTGTTGTCTAGATTTTTGTTACTCCAATGGATTGTGGCTTTGTCATTATGGAAGGTAGTCTGTTGTCGATAATTTTGTTACTCTAATGGATGATAGCCTTGTCATTATGGAAGGTAGTATGTTATTCATATTTTTGTTACTCTAATGGATGGTAACCATGTCATTATGGAAGGTAGTCTGTTGTTGAGATTTTTGTTATTCCATTGGATGGTAGCCTTTTCATTATGAAAGGTAGTTTGTCGTTGAGATTTTTGTTACTCCAATGGATGGTAACCTTGTCATTATGGAAGGTAGTCTGTTGTTCAGATTTTTGTTACTCCAATAAATGGTAGCCTTGTTATTATGGAAGGTAGTTTATTGTTCCGATTTTTGTTACTCCAACGAATGGTAGCCTTGTCATTATGGAAGGTAGTGTGCTGTCTAGATTTTTGTTATTCCATTGGATGGTAGCCTTGTTATTATGAAACATAGTATGTTATCGATATTTTTGTTACTCCAATGGATGGAAGCCTTATCATTATGTAAGGTAGTCTGTTGTCGAGAATTTTATTACTCCAATGGATGGTAGCATTGTCATTATGGAAGGTAGTCTGTTGTCGAAATTTTTTTTATTCCATTGGATGGTAGCCTTTTCATTATGGAAGGTAGTCTGTTATCGAGATTTTTGTTACTCCAATGGATGGTAGCCTTGTCATTATAGAAGGTAGTCTTTTGTCTAGATTTTTGTTACTCCAATGGATTGTAGCCTTGGCATTATGGAAGGTAGTTTGTTGACGATATTTTTGTTACTCCAATGGATGGTAACCTTGTTATTATGGCACATAGTCTGTTGTCGATAATTTTGTTACTCCAATGGATGGCAGCCTTTTTATTATGGAAGGTAGTCTGTTGTCGAGATTTTTGTCACTCCAATGGTTGGTATCCTTGTCACTATAGAAGGTATTCTGTTGTCGATATTTTTGTTACTCCAATGGATGGTAGCCTTGTCATTATGGAATATAGTCTATTTTCGAGATTTTTGTTACTCTAATGGATGGTAGTCTTGTCATTATGGAAGGTAGTTTGTTGTTCAGATTTTTGTTACTCCAATGGATGGTAGCCTTGTCATTATCGAAGGTAGTATGTTGTTCAGATTTTTGTTACTCCAATGGATGGTAGCCATGTCATTATGGAAGGTAGTCTGTTGTCGACATTTTTTTTATTCCATTGGATGGTAGGCTTGTCATTATGAAATGTAGTATGTTGTCGATAATTTTGTTACTCCAATGGATGGTATCCTTATTATTATGGAAGCTAGTATGTTGTCGAGATTTTTGTTATTCCATTGGATGGTAGCCTTGTCATTATGCAACGTAGTATGTTGTGGATATTTTTATTACTCCAGGGTATGGTAGCCTTATCAATATGGAAGGTAGTCTGTCGTTGATATTTATCATACTCCAATGGATGGTAGCCTTCTCATTATGGAAGGTAGTCTGTTGTTCTGATTTTTGTTACTCCAGTGGATGGTATCCTTTTCATTATGGAAGGTAGTCTGTAGTCCAAATTTTTGTTATTCCATTGGATGGTAGCCTTGTCATTATAAAACGTAATTTGTTGTCGATATTTTTTTTAATAAAATGGATGGTAGCCTTATCATTATGAAACGTAGTATGTTCTCGATATTTTTGTTACTCCAATGGATCGTAGCCTTATCATTATGGAAGGTAGTCTATTATCGAGAATTTTGTTACTCCAATGGATGGTAGCCTTGTCATTATGGAAGGTAGTCTGTTGTCGAGATTTTTGTTATTCCATTGGATGGTAGCCTTGTCATTATGTAAGGTAGTCTGTTGTCAAAATTTTTGTTACTCCAATGGATGGTAGCCTTGTGACTATGAAAGGTAGTCTATTGTCGATATTTTTGTTACTCCAATGGATGGTAGACTTGTCATTATGGAAGGTAATCTGTTGTCTAGATTTTTGTTACTCCAATGGATTGTAGCTTTGTCATTATGGAAGGTAGTCTGTTGTCGATAATTTTGTTACTCTAATGGATGATAGCCTTGTCATTATGGAAGGTAGTATGTTGTTCATATTTTTGTTACTCCAATGGATGGTAACCATGCCATTATGGAAGGTAGTCTGTTGTTGAGATTTTTGTTATTCCATTGGATGGTAGCCTTTTCATTATGAAAGGTAGTTTGTCGTTGAGATTTTTGTTACTCCAATGGATGGTAACCTTGTCATTATGGAAGGTAGTCTGTTGTTCAGATTTTTGTTACTCCAATAAATGGTAGCCTTGTTATTATGGATAGTAGTTTATTGTTCCGATTTTTGTTACTCCAACGAATGGTAGCCTTGTCATTATAGAAGGTAGTGTGCTGTCTAGATTTTTGTTATTCCATTGGATGGTAGCCTTGTTATTATGAAACATAGTATGTTATCGATATTTTTGTTACTCCAATGGATGGAAGCCTTATCATTATGTAAGTTAGTTTGTTGTCGAGAATTTTATTACTCCAATGGATGGTAGCCTTGTCATTATGGAAGGTAGTCTGTTGTCGAAAATTTTTTTATTCCATTGGATGGTAGCCTTTTCATTATGGAAGGTAGTCTGTTGTCGAGATTTTTGTTACTCCAATGGATGGTAGCCTTGTCATTATGGAAGGTAGTTTATCATTCAGATTTTTGTTACTCCAATGGATTATAGCCTTGTCATTATGGAAGGTAGTCTGTTGTCGAAATTTTTGTTATTCCATTGGATGGTAGACTTGTCATTATGGAACATAATTTGTTGTCGATATTTTTTTTACTCAAATGGATGGTAGCCTTGTCATTATGAAACGTAGTATGTTGTCGATATTTTTCTAACTCCAATGGATCGTAGCCTTATCATTATAGAAGGTAGTCTGTTGTCGAGAATTTTATTACTCCAATGGATGGTAGCCTTGTCATTATGAAAGGTAGTCTGTTGTCGAGATTTTAATTATTCCATTGGATGGTAGCCTTTTCATTATGAAAGGTAGTTTGTCGTTGATATTTTTGTTACTCCAATGGATGGTAGCCTTGTCGTTATCGAAGGTAGTATGTTATTCAGATTTTTGTTACTCCAATGGATGGTAGCCATGTCATTGTGGAAGGTAGTTTGTTGTCGACATTTTTTTTATTCCATTGGATGGTAGCCTTGTCATTATGAAATGTAGTATGTTATCGATAATTTTGTTACTCCAATGGATGGTATCCTTATTATTATGGAAGCTAGTCTGTTGTCGAGATTTTTGTTATTCCATAGGATGGTAGCCTTGTCATTATGCAACGTAGTATGTTGTGGATATTTTTATTACTCCAGTGTATGGTAGCCTTATCAATATGGAAGGTAGTCTGTCGATGATATTTATTATACTCCAATGGATGGTAGCCTTTTCATTATGGAAGGTAGTCTGTTGTTCTGATTTTTGTTACTTCAGTGGATGGTATCCTTTTCATTATGGAAGGTAGTCTGTAGTCGAAATTTTTGTTATTCCATTGGATGGTAGCCTTGTCATTATGGAACGTAATTTGTTGTCGATATTTTTTTTACTCAAATGGATGGTAGCCTTATCATTATGAAACGTAGTATGTTTTCGATATTTTTGTTACTCCAATGGATCGTAGCCTTATCATTATGGAAGGTAGTCTATTATCGAGAATTTTGTTACTCCAATGGATGGTAGCCTTGTCATTATGGAAGGTAGTCTGTTGTCGAGATTTTTGTTATTCCATTGGATGGTAGCCTTGTCATTATGGAAGGTAGTCTGTTGTCAAAAATTTTGTTACTCCAATGGATGGTAGCCTTGTGACTATGAAAGGTAGTCTATTGTCGATATTTTTGTTACTCCAATGGATGGTAGACTTGTCATTATGGAAGGTAGTATGTTGTTCATATTTTTGTTACTCCAATGGATGGTAACCATGTCATTATGGAAGGTAGTCTGTTGTTGAGATTTTTGTTATTCCATTGGATGGTAGCCTTTTCATTATGAAAGGTAGTTTGTCGTTGAGATTTTTGTTACTCCAATGGATGGTAACCTTGTCATTATGGAAGGTAGTCTGTTGTTCAGATTTTTGTTACTCCAATCGATGGTAGCCTTGTCATTATGGAAGGTAGTCTATTGTTCAGATTTTTGTTACTCCAACGAATGGTATACTTGTCATTATGAAAGGTAGTGTGTTGTATAGATTTTTGTTATTCCATTGGATGGTAGCCTTGTTATTATGAAACATAGTATGTTATCGATATTTTTGTTACTCCAATGGATGGTAGCCTTATCATTATGGAAGGTAGTCTGTTGTCGAGAATTTTATTACTCCAATGGATGGTAGCCTTGTTATTATGGAATGTAGTCTGTTGTCGAGATTTTTGTTACTCCAATGGATGGTAGCCTTGTCATTATAGAAGGTAGTCTTTTGTCTAGATTTTTGTTACTCCAATGGATTGTAGCCTTGTCATTATGGAAGGTAGTCTGTTGTCGATATTTTTGTTACTCCAATGGATGGTAACCTTGTCATTATGGAACGTAGTCTGTTGTCGATATTTTTATTACTCCAATGGGTGGTAGCCTTTTTATTATGGAAGGTAGTCTGTTGTCGAGATTTTTATCACTCCAATGGATGGTAGCCTTGTCACAATAGAAGGTAGTTTGTTGTCGATATTTTTGTTACTCCAATGGATGGTAGCCTTGTCATTATGCAAGATAGTCTATTGTCGAGATTTTTGTTACTCTAATGGATGGTAGTCTTTTCATTATGGAAGGTAGTTTGTTGTTCATATTTTTGTTACTCCAATGGATGGTAGCCTTGTCATTATCGAAGGTAGTCTGTTGTTCAGATTTTTGTTACTCCAATGGATGGTAGCCATGTCATTATGGAAGGTAGTCTGCTGTCGACATTTTTTTTATTCCATTGGATGGTAGCCTTGTCATTATGAAATGTAGTATGTTGTCGATATTTTTGTTACTCCAATGGATGTTATCCTTATTATTATGGAAGCTAGTCTGTTTTCAAGATTTTTGTTATTCCATTGGATGGTAGCCTTGTTATTATGCAACGTAGTATGTTGTCGATATTTTTATTACTCCAGTGTATGGTAGCCTTATCAATATGGAAGGTAGTCTGTCGTTGAGATTACTTATACTCCAATGGATGGTAGCCTTGTCATTATGGAAGTTAGTCTGTTGTTCAGATTTTTGTTACTCCAGTGGATGGTATCCTTTTCATTATGGAATGTAGTCTGTTGTCGAAATTTTTGTTACTCCAATGGATGGTAGCCTTGTCACAATAGAAGGTAGTCTGTTGTCGATATTTTTGTTACTCCAATGGATGGTAGCCTTGTCATTATGGAAGATTGTCTATTGTCGAGATTTTTGTTACTCTAATGGGTGGTAGTCTTGTCATTATGGAAGGTAGTTTGTTGTTAAGATTTTTGTTACTCCAATGGATGGTAGCCTTTAATTATCGAAGGTAGTCTGTTGTTCATATTGTTGTTACTCCAATGGATGGTAGCCATGTCATTATGGAATGTAGTCTGCTGTCGACATTTTTTTTATTCCATTGGATGGTAGCCTTGTCATTATGAAATGTAGTATGTTGTCGATATTTTTGTTACTCCAATGGATGGTATCCTTATTATTATGGAAGCTAGTTTGTTGTCGAGATTTTTCTTATTCCATTGGATGGTAGCCTTGTTATTATGCAACGTAGTATGTGGTCGATATTTTTATTACTCCAGTGTATGGTAGCCTTATTAATATGGAAGGTAGTCTGTCGTTGAGATTTCTTATACTCCAATGGATGGTAGCCTTGTCATTATGGAAGGTAGTTTGTCGTTCAGATTTTTGTTACTCCAGTGGATGGTATCCTTTTCATTATGGAATGTAGTCTGTTGTCGAAATTTTTGTTATTCCATTGGATGGTAGACTTGTCATTATGGAACATAATTTGTTTTCGATATTTTTTTTACTCAAATGGAAGGTAGCCTTATCATTATGAAACGTAGTATGTTGTCGATATTTTTCTAACTCCAATGGATCGTAGCCTTATCATTATGGAAGGTAGTCTGTTGTCGAGAATTTTATTACTCCAATGGATGGTAGCCTTGTCATTATGGAAGGTAGTCTGTTGTCGAGATTTTTGTTATTCCATTGGATGGTAGCCTTTTCATTATGAAAGGTAGTTTGTCGTTGATATTTTTGTTACTCCAATGGATGGTAACCTTGTCATTATGGAAGGTAGTATGTTGTTCAGATTTTTGTTACTCCAATGGATGGTATACTTGTCATTATGGAAGGTAGTGTGTTGTCTAGATTTTTGTTATTCCATTGGATGGTAGCCTTGTTATTATGAAACATAGTATGTTATCGATATTTTTGTTACTCCAATGGATGGTAGCCTTATCATTATGGAAGGTAGTCAGTTGTCGAGAATTTTATTACTCCAATGGATGGTAGCCTTGTTATTATGGAATGTAGTCTGTTGTCGAGAATTTTGTTACTCCAATGGATGGTAGCCTTGTCATTATAGAAGGTAGTCTTTTGTCTAGATTTTTGTTACTCCAATGGATTGTAACCTTGTCATTATGGAAGGTAGTCTGTTGTCGATATTTTTGTTACTCCAATGGATGGTAACCTTGTCATTATGGAACGTAGTCTGTTGTCGATATTTTTATTACTCCAATGGGTGGTAGCCTTTTTATTATGGAAGGTAGTCTGTTGTCGAGATTTTTATCACTCCAATGGATGGTAGCCTTGTCACAATAGAAGGTAGTTTGTTGTCGATATTTTTGTTACTCCAATGGATGGTAGCCTTGTCATTATGCAAGATAGTCTATTGTCGAGATTTTTGTTACTCTAATGGATGGTAGTCTTTTCATTATGGAAGGTAGTTTGTTGTTCATATTTTTGTTACTCCAATGGATGGTAGCCTTGTCATTATCGAAGGTAGTCTGTTGTTCAGATTTTTGTTACTCCAATGGATGGTAGCCATGTCATTATGGAAGGTAGTCTGCTGTCGACATTTTTTTTATTCCATTGGATGGTAGCCTTGTCATATGAAATGTAGTATGTTGTCGATATTTTTGTTACTCCAATGGATGTTATCCTTATTATTATGGAAGCTAGTCTGTTTTCAAGATTTTTGTTATTCCATTGGATGGTAGCCTTGTTATTATGCAACGTAGTATGTTGTCGATATTTTTATTACTCCAGTGTATGGTAGCCTTATCAATATGGAAGGTAGTCTGTCGTTGAGATTACTTATACTCCAATGGATGGTAGCCTTGTCATTATGGAAGTTAGTCTGTTGTTCAGATTTTTGTTACTCCAGTGGATGGTATCCTTTTCATTATGGAATGTAGTCTGTTGTCGAAATTTTTGTTACTCCAATGGATGGTAGCCTTGTCACAATAGAAGGTAGTCTGTTGTCGATATTTTTGTTACTCCAATGGATGGTAGCCTTGTCATTATGGAAGATTGTCTATTGTCGAGATTTTTGTTACTCTAATGGGTGGTAGTCTTGTCATTATGGAAGGTAGTTTGTTGTTAAGATTTTTGTTACTCCAATGGATGGTAGCCTTTAATTATCGAAGGTAGTCTGTTGTTCATATTGTTGTTACTCCAATGGATGGTAGCCATGTCATTATGGAATGTAGTCTGCTGTCGACATTTTTTTTATTCCATTGGATGGTAGCCTTGTCATTATGAAATGTAGTATGTTGTCGATATTTTTGTTACTCCAATGGATGGTATCCTTATTATTATGGAAGCTAGTTTGTTGTCGAGATTTTTCTTATTCCATTGGATGGTAGCCTTGTTATTATGCAACGTAGTATGTGGTCGATATTTTTATTACTCCAATGTATGGTAGCCTTATTAATATGGAAGGTAGTCTGTCGTTGAGATTTCTTATACTCCAATGGATGGTAGCCTTGTCATTATGGAAGGTAGTTTGTCGTTCAGATTTTTGTTACTCCAGTGGATGGTATCCTTTTCATTATGGAATGTAGTCTGTTGTCGAAATTTTTGTTATTCCATTGGATGGTAGACTTGTCATTATGGAACATAATTTGTTGTCGATATTTTTTTTACTCAAATGGAAGGTAGCCTTACCATTATGAAACGTAGTATGTTGTCGATATTTTTCTAACTCCAATGGATCGTAGCCTTATCATTATGGAAGGTAGTCTGTTGTCGAGAATTTTATTACTCCAATGGATGGTAGCCTTGTCATTATGGAAGGTAGTTTGTCGTTGATATTTTTGTTACTCCAATGGATGGTAACCTTGTCATTATGGAAGGTAGTATGTTGTTCAGATTTTTGTTACTCCAATGGATGGTATACTTGTCATTATGGAAGGTAGTGTGTTGTCTAGATTTTTGTTATTCCATTGGATGGTAGCCTTGTTATTATGAAACATAGTATGTTATCGATATTTTTGTTACTCCAATGGATGGTAGCCTTATCATTATGGAAGGTAGTCAGTTGTCGAGAATTTTATTACTCCAATGGATGGTAGCCTGGTTATTATGGAATGTAGTCTGTTGTCGAGATTTGTTTTACTCCAATGGATGGTAGCCTTGTCATTATAGAAGGTAGTCTTTTGTCTAGATTTTTGTTACTCCAATGGATTGTAGCCTTGTCATTATGGAAGGTAGTCTGTTGTCGATATTTTTGTTACTCCAATGGATGGTAACCTTGTCATTATGGAACGTAGTCTGTTGTCGATATTTTTGTTACTCCAATGGGTGGTAGCCTTTTTATTATGGAAGGTAGTCTGTTGTCGAGATTTTTATCACTCCAATGGATGGTAGCCTTGTCACAATAGAAGGTAGTTTGTTGTCGATATTTTTGTTACTCCAATGGATGGTAGCCTTGTCATTATGCAAGATAGTCTATTGTCGAGATTTTTGTTACTCTAATGGATGGTAGTCTTTTCATTATGGAAGGTAGTTTGTTGTTCATATTTTTGTTACTCCAATGGATGGTAACCATGTCATTATGGAAGGTAGTCTGTTGTTGAGATTTTTGTTATTCCATTGGATGGTAGCCTTTTCATTATGAAAGGTAGTTTGTCGTTGAGATTTTTGTTACTCCAATGGATGGTAACCTTGTCATTATGGAAGGTAGTCTGTTGTTCAGATTTTTGTTAATCCAATGGATGGTAGCCTTGTCATTATGGAAGGTAGTCTGTTGTTCAGATTTTTGTTACTCCAATGAATGGTAGCCTTGTCATTATGGAAGGTAGTGTGTTGTATAGATTTTTGTTATTCCTTTGGATGGTAGCCTTGTTATTATGAAACATAGTATGGTATCGATATTTTTGTTACTCCAATGGATTGAAGCCTTATCATTATGTAAGGTAGTCTGTTGTCGAGAATTTTATTACTCCATTGGATGGTAGCCTTGTCATTATGGAAGGTAGTCTGTTGTCAAAATTTTTGTTATTCCATTGGATGGTAGCCTTTTCATTATGGAAGGTAGTCTGTTGTCGAGATTTTTGTTACTCCAATGGATGGTAGCCTTGTCATTATAGAAGGTAGTCTTTTGTCTAGATTTTTGTTACTCCAATGGATTGTAGCCTTGTCATTATGGAAGGTAGTCTGTTGTCGATATTTTTGTTACTCCAATGGATGGTAACCTTGTCATTATGGAACGTAGTCTGTTGTCGATATTTTTGTTACTCCAATGGATGGTAGCCTTTTTATTATGGATGGTAGTCTGTTGTCGAGATTTTTATCACTCCAATGGATGGTAGCCTTGTCACAATAGAAGGTAGTTTGTTGTCGATATTTTTGTTACTCCAATGGATGGTAGCCTTGTCATTATGCAAGATAGTCTATTGTCGAGATTTTTGTTACTCTAATGGATGGTAGTCTTGTCATTATGGAAGGTAGTTTGTTGTTCATATTTTTGTTACTCCAATGGATGGTAGCCTTGTCATTATCGAAGGTAGTCTGTTGTTCAGATTTTTGTTACTCCAATGGATGGTAGCCATGTCATTATGGAAGGTAGTCTGCTGTCGACATTTTTTTTATTCCATTGGATGGTAGCCTTGTCATTATGAAATGTAGTATGTTGTCGATATTTTTGTTACTCTAATGGATGGTATCCTTATTATTATGGAAGCTAGTCTTTTGTCGAGATTTTTGTTATTCCATTGGATGGTAGCCTTGTTATTATGCAACGTAGTATGTTGTCGATATTTTTATTACTCCAGTGTATTGTAGCCATATCAATATGGAAGGTAGTCTGTCGTTGAGATTACTTATACTCCAATGGATGGTAGCCTTGTCATTATGGAAGTTAGTATGTTGTTCAGATTTTTGTTACTCCAGTGGATGGTATCCTTTTCATTATGGAATGTAGTCTGTTGTCGAAATTTTTGTTACTCCAATGGATGGTAGCCTTGTCACAATAGAAGGTAATTTGTTGTCGATATTTTTGTTACTCCAATGGACGGTAGCCCTGTCATTATGGAAGATTGTCTATTGTCGAGATTTTTGTTACTCTAATGGGTGGTAGTCTTGTCATTATGGAAGGTAGTTTGTTGTTAAGATTTTTGTTACTCCAATGGATGGTAGCCTTTAATTATCGAAGGTAGTCTGTTGTTCATATTGTTGTTACTCCAATGGATGGTAGCCATGTCATTATGGAAGGTAGTCTGCTGTCGACATTTTTTTTATTCCATTGGATGGTAGCCTTGTCATTATGAAATGTAGTATGTTGTCGACATTTTTGTTACTCCAATGGATGGTATCCTTATTATTATGGAAGCTAGTTTGTTGTCGAGATTTTTCTTATTCCATTGGTTGGTAGCCTTGTTATTATGCAACGTAGTATGTGGTCGATATTTTTATTACTCCAGTGTATGGTAGCCTTATCAATATGGAAGGTAGTCTATCTTTGAGATTTCTTATACTCCAATGGATGGTAGCCTTGTCATTATGGAAGGTAGTTTGTCGTTCAGATTTTTGTTACTCCAGTGGATGGTATGCTTTTCATTATGGAATGTAGTCTGTTGTCGAAATTTTTGTTATTCCATTGGATGGTAGACTTGTCATTATGGAACATAATTTGTTGTCGATATTTTTTTTACTCAAATGGATGGTAGCCTTATCATTATGAAACGTAGTATGTTGTCGATATTTTTCTAACTCCAATGGATCGTAGCCTTATCATTATGGAAGGTAGTCTGTTGTCGAGAATTTTATTACTCCAATGGATGGTAGCCTTGTCATTATGGAAGGTAGTATGTTGTCGAGATTTTTCTTATTCCATTGGATGGTAGCCTTTTCATTATGAAAGGTAGTTTGTCGTTGATATTTTTGTTACTCCAATGGATGGTAACCTTGTCATTATGGAAGGTAGTATGTTGTTCAGATTTTTGTTACCCCAATGGATGGTATACTTGTCATTATGGAAGGTAGTGTGTTGTCTAGATTTTTGTTATTCCATTGGATGGTAGCCTTGTTATTATGAAACATAGTATGTTATCGATATTTTTGTTACTCCAATGGATGGTAGCCTTATCATTATGGAAGGTAGTCAGTTGTCGAGAATTTTATTACTCCAATGGATGGTAGCCTTGTTATTATGGAATGTAGTCTGTTGTCGAGATTTTTGTTACTCCAATGGATGGTAGCCTTGTCATTATAGAAGGTAGTCTTTTGTCTAGATTTTTGTTACTCCAATGGATTGTAGCCTTGTCATTATGGAAGGTAGTCTGTTGTCGATATTTTTGTTACTCCAATGGATGGTAACCTTCTCATTATGGAACGTAGTCTGTTGTCGATATTTTTATTACTCCAATGGGTGGTAGCCTTTTTATTATGGAAGGTAGTCTGTTGTCGAGATTTTTATCACTCCAATGGATGGTAGCCTTGTCATAATAGAAGGTAGTTTGTTGTCGATATTTTTGTTACTCCAATGGATGGTAGCCTTGTCATTATGCAAGATAGTCTATTGTCGAGATTTTTGTTACTCTAATGGATGGTAGTCTTTTCATTATGGAAGGTAGTTTGTTGTTCATATTTTTGTTACTCCAATGGATGGTAGCCTTGTCATTATCGAAGGTAGTCTGTTGTAAAGATTTTTGTTACTCCAATGGATGGTAGCCATGTCATTATGGAAGGTAGTCTGCTGTCGACATTTTTTTTATTCCATTGGATGGTAGCCTTGTCATTATGAAATGTAGTATGTTGTCGATATTTTTGTTACTCCAATGGATGTTATCCTTATTATTATGGAAGCTAGTCTGTTTTCAAGATTTTTGTTATTCCATTGGATGGTAGCCTTGTTATTATGCAACGTAGTATGTTGTCGATATTTTTATTACTCCAGTGTATGGTAGCCTTATCAATATGGAAGGTAGTCTGTCGTTGAGATTACTTATACTCCAATGGATGGTAGCCTTGTCATTATGGAAGTTAGTCTGTTGTTCAGATTTTTGTTACTCCAGTGGATGGTATCCTTTTCATTATGGAATGTAGTCTGTTGTCGAAATTTTTGTTACTCCAATGGATGGTAGCCTTGTCATAATAGAAGGTAGTCTGTTGTCGATATTTTTGTTACTCCAATGGATGGTAGCCTTGTCATTATGGAAGATTGTCTATTGTCGAGATTTTTGTTACTCTAATGGGTGGTAGTCTTGTCATTATGGAAGGTAGTTTGTTGTTAAGATTTTTGTTACTCCAATGGATGGTAGCCTTTAATTATCGAAGGTAGTCTGTTGTTCATATTGTTGTTACTCCAATGGATGGTAGCCATGTCATTATGGAAGGTAGTCTGCTGTCGACATTTTTTTTATTCCATTGGATGGTAGCCTTGTCATTATGAAATGTAGTATGTTGTCGATATTTTTGTTACTCCAATGGATGGTATCCTTATTATTATTGAAGCTAGTTTGTTGTCGAGATTTTTCTTATTCCATTGGATGGTAGCCTTGTTATTATGCAACGTAGTATGTGGTCGATATTTTTATTACTCCAGTGTATGGTAGCCTTATCAATATGGAAGGTAGTCTGTCTTTGAGATTTCTTATACTCCAATGGATGGTAGCCTTGTCATTATGGAAGGTAGTTTGTCGTTCAGATTTTTGTTACTCCAGTGGATGGTATCCTTTTCATTATGGAATGTAGTCTGTTGTCGAAATTTTTGTTATTCCATTGGATGGTAGACTTGTCATTATGGAACATAATTTGTTGTCGATATTTTTTTTACTCAAATGGATGGTAGCCTTATCATTATGAAACGTAGTATGTTGTCGATATTTTTCTAACTCCAATGGATCGTAGCCTTATCATTATGGAAGGTAGTCTGTTGTCGAGAATTTTATTACTCCAATGGATGGTAGCCTTGTCATTATGGAAGGTAGTATGTTGTCGAGATTTTTCTTATTCCATTGGATGGTAGCCTTTTCATTATGAAAGGTAGTTTGTCGTTGATATTTTTGTTACTCCAATGGATGGTAACCTTGTCATTATGGAAGGTAGTATGTTGTTCAGATTTTTGTTACCCCAATGGATGGTATACTTGTCATTATGGAAGGTAGTGTGTTGTCTAGATTTTTGTTATTCCATTGGATGGTAGCCTTGTTATTATGAAACATAGTATGTTATCGATATTTTTGTTACTCCAATGGATGGTAGCCTTATCATTATGGAAGGTAGTCAGTTGTCGAGAATTTTATTACTCCAATGGATGGTAGCCTTGTTATTATGGAATGTAGTCTGTTGTCGAGATTTTTGTTACTCCAATGGATGGTAGCCTTGTCATTATAGAAGGTAGTCTTTTGTCTAGATTTTTGTTACTCCAATGGATTGTAGCCTTGTCATTATGGAAGGTAGTCTGTTGTCGATATTTTTGTTACTCCAATGGATGGTAACCTTGTCATTATGGAACGTAGTCTGTTGTCGATATTTTTATTACTCCAATGGGTGGTAGCCTTTTTATTATGGAAGGTAGTCTGTTGTCGAGATTTTTATCACTCCAATGGATGGTAGCCTTGTCATAATAGAAGGTAGTTTGTTGTCGATATTTTTGTTACTCCAATGGATGGTAGCCTTGTCATTATGCAAGATAGTCTATTGTCGAGATTTTTGTTACTCTAATGGATGGTAGTCTTTTCATTATGGAAGGTAGTTTGTTGTTCATATTTTTGTTACTCCAATGGATGGTAGCCTTGTCATTATCGAAGGTAGTCTGTTGTAAAGATTTTTGTTACTCCAATGGATGGTAGCCATGTCATTATGGAAGGTAGTCTGCTGTCGACATTTTTTTTATTCCATTGGATGGTAGCCTTGTCATTATGAAATGTAGTATGTTGTCGATATTTTTGTTACTCCAATGGATGTTATCCTTATTATTATGGAAGCTAGTCTGTTTTCAAGATTTTTGTTATTCCATTGGATGGTAGCCTTGTTATTATGCAACGTAGTATGTTGTCGATATTTTTATTACTCCAGCGTATGGTAGCCTTATCAATATGGAAGGTAGTCTGTCGTTGAGATTACTTATACTCCAATGGATGGTAGCCTTGTCATTATGGAAGTTAGTCTGTTGTTCATATTTTTGTTACTCCAGTGGATGGTATCCTTTTCATTATGGAATGTAGTCTGTTGTCGAAATTTTTGTTACTCCAATGGATGGTAGCCTTGTCATAATAGAAGGTAGTCTGTTGTCGATATTTTTGTTACTCCAATGGATGGTAGCCTTGTCATTATGGAAGATTGTCTATTGTCGAGATTTTTGTTACTCTAATGGGTGGTAGTCTTGTCATTATGGAAGGTAGTTTGTTGTTAAGATTTTTGTTACTCCAATGGATGGTAGCCTTTAATTATCGAAGGTAGTCTGTTGTTCATATTGTTGTTACTCCAATGGATGGTAGCCATGTCATTATGGAAGGTAGTCTGCTGTCGACATTTTTTTTATTCCATTGGATGGTAGCCTTGTCATTATGAAATGTAGTATGTTGTTGATATTTTTGTTACTCCAATGGATGGTATCCTTATTATTATTGAAGCTAGTTTGTTGTCGAGATTTTTCTTATTCCATTGGATGGTAGCCTTGTTATTATGCAACGTAGTATGTGGTCGATATTTTTATTACTCCAGTGTATGGTAGCCTTATCAATATGGAAGGTAGTTTGTCTTTGAGATTTCTTATACTCCAATGGATGGTAGCCTTGTCATTATGGAAGGTAGTTTGTCGTTCAGATTTTTGTTACTCCAGTGGATGGTATCCTTTTCATTATGGAATGTAGTCTGTTGTCGAAATTTTTGTTATTCCATTGGATGGTAGACTTGTCATTATGGAACATAATTTGTTGTCGATATTTTTTTTACTCAAATGGATGGTAGCCTTATCATTATGAAACGTAGTATGTTGTCGATATTTTTCTAACTCCAATGGATCGTAGCCTTATCATTATGGAAGGTAGTCTGTTGTCGAGAATTTTATTACTCCAATGGATGGTAGCCTTGTCATTATGGAAGGTAGTATGTTGTCGAGATTTTTCTTATTCCATTGGATGGTAGCCTTTTCATTATGAAAGGTAGTTTGTCGTTGATATTTTTGTTACTCCAATGGATGGTAACCTTGTCATTATGGAAGGTAGTATGTTGTTCAGATTTTTGTTACCCCAATGGATGGTATACTTGTCATTATGGAAGGTAGTGTGTTGTCTAGATTTTTGTTATTCCATTGGATGGTAGCCTTGTTATTATGAAACATAGTATGTTATCGATATTTTTGTTACTCCAATGGATGGTAGCCTTATCATTATGGAAGGTAGTCAGTTGTCGAGAATTTTATTACTCCAATGGATGGTAGCCTTGTTATTATGGAATGTAGTCTGTTGTCGAGATTTTTGTTACTCCAATGGATGGTAGCCTTGTCATTATAGAAGGTAGTCTTTTGTCTAGATTTTTGTTACTCCAATGGATTGTAGCCTTGTCATTATGGAAGGTAGTCTGTTGTCGATATTTTTGTTACTCCAATGGATGGTAACCTTGTCATTATGGAACGTAGTCTGTTGTCGATATTTTTATTACTCCAATGGGTGGTAGCCTTTTTATTATGGAAGGTAGTCTGTTGTCGAGATTTTTATCACTCCAATGGATGGTAGCCTTGTCATAATAGAAGGTAGTTTGTTGTCGATATTTTTGTTACTCCAATGGATGGTAGCCTTGTCATTATGCAAGATAGTCTATTGTCGAGATTTTTGTTACTCTAATGGATGGTAGTCTTTTCATTATGGAAGGTAGTTTGTTGTTCATATTTTTGTTACTCCAATGGATGGTAGCCTTGTCATTATCGAAGGTAGTCTGTTGTAAAGATTTTTGTTACTCCAATGGATGGTAGCCATGTCATTATGGAAGGTAGTCTGCTGTCGACATTTTTTTTATTCCATTGGATGGTAGCCTTGTCATTATGAAATGTAGTATGTTGTCGATATTTTTGTTACTCCAATGGATGTTATCCTTATTATTATGGAAGCTAGTCTGTTTTCAAGATTTTTGTTATTCCATTGGATGGTAGCCTTGTTATTATGCAACGTAGTATGTTGTCGATATTTTTATTACTCCAGTGTATGGTAGCCTTATCAATATGGCAGGTAGTCTGTCGTTGAGATTACTTATACTCCAATGGATGGTAGCCTTGTCATTATGGAAGTTAGTCTGTTGTTCAGATTTTTGTTACTCCAGTGGATGGTATCCTTTTCATTATGGAATGTAGTCTGTTGTCGAAATTTTTGTTACTCCAATGGATGGTAGCCTTGTCATAATAGAAGGTAGTCTGTTGTCGATATTTTTGTTACTCCAATGGATGGTAGCCTTGTCATTATGGAAGATTGTCTATTGTCGAGATTTTTGTTACTCTAATGGGTGGTAGTCTTGTCATTATGGAAGGTAGTTTGTTGTTAAGATTTTTGTTACTCCAATGGATGGTAGCCTTTAATTATCGAAGGTAGTCTGTTGTTCATATTGTTGTTACTCCAATGGATGGTAGCCATGTCATTATGGAAGGTAGTCTGCTGTCGACATTTTTTTTATTCCATTGGATGGTAGCCTTGTCATTATGAAATGTAGTATGTTGTCGATATTTTTGTTACTCCAATGGATGGTATCCTTATTATTATTGAAGCTAGTTTGTTGTCGAGATTTTTCTTATTCCATTGGATGGTAGCCTTGTTATTATGCAACGTAGTATGTGGTCGATATTTTTATTACTCCAGTGTATGGTAGCCTTATCAATATGGAAGGTAGTCTGTCTTTGAGATTTCTTATACTCCAATGGATGGTAGCCTTGTCATTATGGAAGGTAGTTTGTCGTTCAGATTTTTGTTACTCCAGTGGATGGTATCCTTTTCATTATGGAATGTAGTCTGTTGTCGAAATTTTTGTTATTCCATTGGATGGTAGACTTGTCATTATGGAACATAATTTGTTGTCGATATTTTTTTTACTCAAATGGATGGTAGCCTTATCATTATGAAACGTAGTATGTTGTCGATATTTTTCTAACTCCAATGGATCGTAGCCTTATCATTATGGAAGGTAGTCTGTTGTCGAGAATTTTATTACTCCAATGGATGGTAGCCTTGTCATTATGGAAGGTAGTCTGTTGTCGAGATTTTTCTTATTCCATTGGATGGTAGCCTTTTCATTATGAAAGGTAGTTTGTCGTTGATATTTTTGTTACTCCAATGGATGGTAACCTTGTCATTATGGAAGGTAGTATGTTGTTCAGATTTTTGTTACTCCAATGGATGGTATACTTGTCATTATGGAAGGTAGTGTGTTGTCTAGATTTTTGTTATTCCATTGGATGGTAGCCTTGTTATTATGAAACATAGTATGTTATCGATATTTTTGTTACTCCAATGGATGGTAGCCTTATCATTATGGAAGGTAGTCAGTTGTCGAGAATTTTATTACTCCAATGGATGGTAGCCTTGTTATTATGGAATGTAGTCTGTTGTCGAGATTTTTGTTACTCCAATGGATGGTAGCCTTGTCATTATAGAAGGTAGTCTTTTGTCTAGATTTTTGTTACTCCAATGGATTGTAGCCTTGTCATTATGGAAGGTAGTCTGTTGTCGATATTTTTGTTACTCCAATGGATGGTAACCTTGTCATTATGGAACGTAGTCTGTTGTCGATATTTTTATTACTCCAATGGGTGGTAGCCTTTTTATTATGGAAGGTAGTCTGTTGTCGAGATTTTTATCACTCCAATGGATGGTAGCCTTGTCACAATAGAAGGTAGTTTGTTGTCGATATTTTTGTTACTCCAATGGATGGTAGCCTTGTCATTATGCAAGATAGTCTATTATCAAGATTTTTGTTACTCTAATGGATGGTAGTCTTTTCATTATGGAAGGTAGTTTGTTGTTCATATTTTTGTTACTCCAATGGATGGTAGCCTTGTCATCATCGAAGGTAGTCTGTTGTTCAGATTTTTGTTACTCCAATGGATGGTAGCCATGTCATTATGGAAGGTAGTCTGCTGTCGACATTTTTTTTATTCCATTGGATGGTAGCCTTGTCATTATGAAATGTAGTATGTTGTCGATATTTTTGTTACTCCAATGGATGTTATCCTTATTATTATGGAAGCTAGTCTGTTGTCAAGATTTTTGTTATTCCATTGGATGGTAGCCTTGTTATTATGCAACGTAGTATGTTGTCGATATTTTTATTACTCCAGTGTATGGTAGCCTTATCAATATGGAAGGTAGTATGTCGTTGAGATTACTTATACTCCAATGGATGGTAGCCTTGTCATTATGGAAGTTAGTCTGTTGTTCAGATTTTTGTTACTCCAGTGGATGGTATCCTTTTCATTATGGAATGTAGTCTGTTGTCGAAATTTTTGTTACTCCAATGGATGGTAGCCTTGTCACAATAGAAGGTAGTCTGTTGTCGATATTTTGGTTACTCCAATGGATGGTAGCCTTGTCATTATGGAAGATAGTCTATTGTCGAGATTTTTGTTACTCTAATGGGTGGTAGTCTTGTCATTATGGAAGGTAGTTTGTTGTTAAGATTTTTGTTACTCCAATGGATGGTAGGCTTTAATTATCGAAGGTAATCTGTTGTTCATATTGTTGTTACTCCAATGGATGGTAGCCATGTCATTATGGAAGGTAGTCTGCTGTCGACATTTTTTTTATTCCATTGGATGGTAGCCTTGTCATTATGAAATGTAGTATGTTGTCGATATTTTTGTTACTCCAATGGATGGTATCCTTATTATTATGGAAGCTAGTCTTTTGTCGAGATTTTTGTTATTCCATTGGATGGTAGCCTTGTTATTATGCAACGTTGTATGTTGTCGATATTTTTATTACTCCAGTGTATGTTAGCCTTATCAATATTGAAGGTAGTTTGTCGTTGAGATTTCTTATACTACAATGGATGGTAGCCTTGTCATTATGGAAGGTAGTTTGTTGTTCATATTTTTGTTACTCCAGTGGATGGTATCCTTTTCATTATGGAACGTAGTCTGCTGTCGAAATTTTTGTTATTCCATTGGATGGTAGACTTGTCATTATGGAACATAATTTGTTGTCGATATTTTTTTTACTCAAATGGATGGTAGCCTTATCATTATGAAACATAGTATGTTGTCGATATTTTTGTAACAACAATGGATCGTAGCCTTATCATTACGGAAGGTAGTCTGTTGTCGAGAATTTTGTTACTCAAATGGATGGTAGCCTTGTCATTATGGAAGGTAGTCTGTTGTCGAGATTTTTGTTGTTCCATTGGATGATAGCCTTTTCATTATGAAAGGTAGTTTGTCGTTGATATTTTTGTTACTCCAATGGATGGTAACCTTGTCATTATGGAAGGTAGTATGTTGTTCAAATTTTTGTTACTCCAATGGATGGTAGCCTTGTCATTTTGGAAGGTAGTGTGTCGTCTAGATTTTTGTTATTCCATTGGATGGTAGCCTTGTTATTATGAAACATAGTATGTTATCGATATTTTTGTTACTCCAATGGATGGTAGCCTTATCATTATGGAAGGTAGTCTGTTGTCGAGATTTTTGTTACTCCAATGGATGGTAGCCTTGTCATTATAGAAGGTAGTCTTTTGTCTAGATTTTTGTTACTCCAATGGATTGTAGCCTTGTCATTATGGAAGGTAGTCTGTTGTCGATATTTTTGTTACTCCAATGGATGGTAACCTTGTCATTATGGAATGTAGTCTGTTGTCGATATTTTTGTTACTCCAATGGATGGTAGCCTTTTTATTATGGAAGGTAGTCTGTTGTCGAGATTTTTGTCACTCCAATGGATGGTAGCCTTATCACAATAGAAGGTAGTCTGTTGTCGATATTGTTGTTACTCCAATGGATGGTAGCCTTGTCATTATGCAAGATAGTCTATTGTCGAGATTTTTGTTACTCTAATGGATGGTAGTCTTGTCATTATGGAAGGTAGTTTGTTGTTCATATTTTTGTTACTCCAATGGATGGTAGCCTTGTCATTATCGAAGGTAGTCTGTTGTTCATATTTTTGTTACTCCAATGGATGGTAACCATGTCATTATGGAAGGTAGTCTGTTGTTGAGATTTTTGTTATTACATTGGATGGTAGCCTTTTCATTATGAAAGGTAGTTTGTCGTTGAGATTTTTGTTACTCCAATGGATGGTAACCTTGTCATTATGGAAGGTAGTCTGTTGTTCAGATATTTATTACTCCAATGGATGATAGCCTTGTCATTATGGAAGGTAGTCTGTTGTTCAGATTTTTGTTACTCCAACGAATGGTAGCCTTGTCATTATGGAAGGTAGTGTGTTGTCTAGATTTTTGTTATTCCATTCGATGGTAGCCTTGTTATTATGACACATAGTATGTTATCGATATTTTTGTTACTCTAATGGATTGAAGCCTTATCATTATGTAAGGTAGTCTGTTGTCGAGAATTTTATTACTCCAATGGATGGTAGCCTTGTCATTATGGAAGGTAGTCTATTTTTCAGATTTTTGTTAGTCCAACGAATGGTAGCCTTGTCATTATGGAAGGTAGTGTGTTGTCTAGATTTTTGTTATTCCATTGGATGGTAGCCTTGTTATTATAAAACATAGTATGTTATCGATATTTTTGTTACTCTAATGGATTGAAGCCTTATCATTATGTAAGGTAGTCTGTTGTCGAGATTTTTGTTACTCCAATGGATGGTAGCCTTGTCATTATGGAAGGTAGTCTGTTGTCGATATTTTTGTTACTCCAATGGATGGTAACCTTGTCATTATGGAACGAACTCTGTTGTCGATATTTTTGTTACTCCAATGGATGGTAGCCTTTTCATTATGGAAGGTAGTCTGTTGTCGAGATTTTTGTTACTCTAATGGATGATAGTCTTGTCATTATGGAAGGTAGTTTGTTGTTCAGATTTTTGTTACTCCAATGGATGGTAGCCTTGTCATTATTGAAGGTAGTCTATTGTTCAGATTGTTGTTACTCCAATGGACGGTAGCCATGTCATTATGGAAGGTAGTCTGCTGTCGACATTTTTTTTATTCCATTGGATGGTAGCCTTGTCATTATGAAATGTAGTATGTTGTCGATATTTTTGTTACTCCAATGGATGGTATCCTTATTATTATGGAAGCTAGTCTGTTCTCGAGATTTTTGTTATTCCATTGGATGGTAGCCTTGTTATTATGCAACGTAGTATGTTGTCGATATTTTTATTACTCCAGTGTATGGTAGCCTTATCAATATGGAAGGTAGTCTGTCGTTGAGATTTCTTATACTCCAATGGATGGTATCCTTGTCATTATGGAAGGTAGTTTGTCTTTTAGATTTTTGTTACTCCAGTGGATGGTATCCTTTTCATTATGGAATGTAGTCTGTTGTCGAAATTTTTGTTATTCCATTGGATGGTAGACTTGTCATTATGGAACGTAATTTGTTGACGATATTTTTTTTACTCAAATGGATGGTAGCCTTATCATTATGAAACGTAGTATGTTGTCGATATTTTTGTAACTCCAATGGATCGTAGCCTTATCATTATGGAAGGTAGTCTGTTGTCGAGAATTTTGTTACTCCAATGGATGGTAGCCTTGTCATTATGGAAGGTAGTCTGTTGTCGAGATTTTTGTTATTCCATTGGATGGTAGCCTTTTCATTATGAAAGGTAGTTTGTCGTTGATATTTTTGTTACTCCAATGGATGGTAACCTTGTCATTATGCAAGGTAGTATGTTGTTCAGATTTTTGTTACTCCAATGGATGGTAGCCTTGTCATTATGGAAGGTAGTGTGTTGTCTAGATTTTTGCTATTCCATTGGATGGTAGCCTTGTTATTATGAAACATAGTATGTTATCGATATTTTTGTTACTCCAATGGATGGTAGCCTTATCATTATGGAAGGTAGTCAGTTGTCGAGAATTTTATTACTCCAATGGATGGTAGCCTTGTTATTATGGAATGTAGTCTATTGTCGAGATTTTTGTTACTCCAATGGATGGTAGCCTTGTCATTATAGAAGGTAGTCTTTTGTCTAGATTTTTGTTACTCCAATCGATTGTAGCCTTGTCATTATGGAAGGTAGTCTGTTGTCGATATTTTTGTTACTCCAATGGATGGTAACCTTGTCATTATGGAACGTAGTCTGTTGTCGATATTTTTGTTACTCCAATGGATGGTAGCCTTTTTATTATGGAAGGTAGTCTGTTGTCGAGATTTTTGTCACTCCAATGGATGGTAGCCTTGTCACAATAGAAGGTAGTCTGTTGTCGATATTGTTGTTACTCCAATGGATGGTAGCCTTGTCATTATGCAAGATAGTCTATTGTCGAGATTTTTGTTACTCTAATGGATGGTAGTCTTGTCATTATGGAAGGTAGTTTGTTGTTCATATTTTTGTTACTCCAATGGATGGTAGCCTTGTCATTATCGAAGGTAGTCTGTTGTTCATATTTTTGTTACTCCAATGGATGGTAGCCATGTCATTATGGAAGGTAGTCTGCTGTCGACATTTTTTTATTCCATTGGATGGAAGCCTTGTCATTATGAAATGTAGTATGTTGTCGATATTTTTGTTACTCTAATGGATGGTATCCTTATTATTATGGAAGCTAGTCTGTTGTCGAGATTTTTGTTATTCCATTGGATGGTAGCCTTGTTATAATGCAACGTAGTATGTTGTCGATATTTTTATTACTCCAGTGTATGGTAGCCTTATCAATATGGAAGGTAGTATGCCGTTGAGATTACTTATACTCCAATGGATGGTAGCCTTGTCATTATGGAATTTAGTCTGTTGTTCAGATTTTTGTTACTCCAGTGGATGGTATCCTTTTCATTATGGAATGTAGTCTGTTGTCGAAATTTTTGTTACTCCAATGGATGGTAGCCTTGTCACAATAGAAGGTAGTCTATTGTCGATATTTTTGTTACTCCAATGGATGGTAGCCTTGTCATTATGGAAGATAGTCTATTGTCGAGATTTTTGTTACTCTAATGGATGGTAGTCTTGTCATTATGGAAGGTAGTTTGTTGTTCAGATTTTTGTTACTCCAATGGATGGTAGCCTTGTCATTATCGAAGGTAGTCTGTTGTTCATATTGTTGTTACTCCAATGGATGGTAGCCATGTCATTATGGAAGGTAGTCTGCTGTCGACATTTTTTTTATTCCATTGGATGGTAGCCTTGTCATTATGAAATGTAGTATGTTGTCGATATTTTTGTTACTCCAATGGATGGTATCCTTATTATTATGGAAGCTAGTCTTTTGTCGAGATTTTTGTTATTCCATTGGATGGTAGCCTTGTTATTATGCAACGTTGTATGTTGTCGATATTTTTATTACTCCAGTGCATGTTAGCCTTATCAATATTGAAGGTAGTTTGTCGTTGAGATTTCTTATACTACAATGGATGGTAGCCTTGTCATTATGGAAGGTAGTTTGTTGTTCATATTTTTGTTACTCCAGTGGATGGTATCCTTTTCATTATGGAACGTAGTCTGTTGTCGAAATTTTTGTTATTCCATTGGATGGTAGACTTGTCATTATGGAACATAATTTGTTGTCGATATTTTTTTTACTCAAATGGATGGTAGCCTTATCATTATGAAACATAGTATGTTGTCGATATTTTTGTAACAACAATGGATCGTAGCCTTATCATTACGGAAGGTAGTCTGTTGTCGAGAATTTTGTTACTCAAATGGATGGTAGCCTTGTCATTATGGAAGGTAGTCTGTTGTCGAGATTTTTGTTGTTCCATTGGATGATAGCCTTTTCATTATGAAAGGTAGTTTGTCGTTGATATTTTTGTTACTCCAATGGATGGTAACCTTGTCATTATGGAAGGTAGTATGTTGTTCAAATTTTTGTTACTCCAATGGATGGTAGCCTTGTTATTTTGGAAGGTAGTGTGTCGTCTAGATTTTTGTTATTCCATTGGATGGTAGCCTTGTTATTATGAAACATAGTATGTTATCGATATTTTTGTTACTCCAATGGATGGTAGCCTTATCATTATGGAAGGTAGTCTGTTGTCGAGATTTTTGTTACTCCAATGGATGGTAGCCTTGTCATTATAGAAGGTAGTCTTTTGTCTAGATTTTTGTTACTCCAATGGATTGTAGCCTTGTCATTATGGAAGGTAGTCTGTTGTCGATATTTTTGTTACTCCAATGGATGGTAACCTTGTCATTATGGAATGTAGTCTGTTGTCGATATTTTTGTTACTCCAATGGATGGTAGCCTTTTTATTATGGAAGGTAGTCTGTTGTCGAGATTTTTGTCACTCCAATGGATGGTAGCCTTATCACAATAGAAGGTAGTCTGTTGTCGATATTGTTGTTACTCCAATGGATGGTAGCCTTGTCATTATGCAAGATAGTCTATTGTCGAGATTTTTGTTACTCTAATGGATGGTAGTCTTGTCATTATGGAAGGTAGTTTGTTGTTCATATTTTTGTTACTCCAATGGATGGTAGCCTTGTCATTATCGAAGGTAGTCTGTTGTTCATATTTTTGTTACTCCAATGGATGGTAACCATGTCATTATGAAAGGTAGTCTGTTGTTGAGATTTTTGTTATTACATTGGATGGTAGCCTTTTCATTATGAAAGGTAGTTTGTGGTTGAGATTTTTGTTACTCCAATGGATGGTAACCTTGTCATTATGGAAGGTAGTCTGTTGTTCAGATATTTATTACTCCAATGGATGGTAGCCTTGTCATTATGGAAGGTAGTCTGTTGTTCAGATTTTTGTTACTCCAACGAATGGTAGCCTTGTAATTATGGAAGGTGGTGTGTTGTCTAGATTTTTGTTATTCCATTGGATGGTAGCCTTGTTATTATGAAACATAGTATGTTATCGATATTTTTGTTACTCTAATGGATTGAAGCCTTATCATTATGTAAGGTAGTCTGTTGTCGAGAATTTTATTACTCCAATGGATGGTAGCCTTGTCATTATGGAAGGTAGTCTATTTTTCAGATTTTTGTTACTCCAACGAATGGTAGCCTTGTCATTATGGAAGGTAGTGTGTTGTCTAGATTTTTGTTATTCCATTGGATGGTAGCCTTGTTATTATGAAACATAGTATGTTATCGATATTTTTGTTACTCTAATGGATTGAAGCCTTATCATTATGTAAGGTAGTCTGTTGTCGAGATTTTTGTTACTCCAATGGATGGTAGCCTTGTCATTATGGAAGGTAGTCTGTTGTCGATATTTTTGTTACTCCAATGCATGGTAACCTTGTCATTATGGAACGAATTCTGTTGTCGATATTTTTGTTACTCCAATGGATGGTAGCCTTTTCATTATGGAAGGTAGTCTGTTGTCGAGATTTTTGTTACTCCAATGGATGGTAGCCTTGTCATTATTGAAGGTAGTCTATTGTTCAGATTGTTGTTACTCCAATGGACGGTAGCCATGTCATTATGGAAGGTAGTCTGCTGTCGACATTTTTTTTATTCCATTGGATGGTAGCCTTGTCATTATGAAATGTAGTATGTTGTCGATATTTTTGTTACTCCAATGGATGGTATCCTTATTATTATGGAAGCTAGTCTGTTCTCGAGATTTTTGTTATTCCATTGGATGGTAGCCTTGTTATTATGCAACGTAGTATGTTGTTGATATTTTTATTACTCCAGTGTATGGTAGCCTTATCAATATGGAAGGTAGTCTGTCGTTGAGATTTCTTATACTCCAATGGATGGTATCCTTGTCATTATGGAAGGTAGTTTGTCTTTTAGATTTTTGTTACTCCAGTGGATGGTATCCTTTTCATTATGGAATGTAGTTTGTTGTCGAAATTTTTGTTATTCCATTGGATGGTAGACTTGTCATTATGGAACGTAATTTGTTGACGATATTTTTTTTACTCAAATGGATGGTAGCCTTATCATTATGAAACGTAGTATGTTGTCGATATTTTTTTAACTCCAATGGATCGTAGCCTTATCATTATGGAAGGTAGTCTGTTGTCGAGAATTTTGTTACTCCAATGGATGGTAGCCTTGTCATTATGGAAGGTAGTATGTTGTCGAGATTTTTGTTATTCCATTGGATGGTAGCCTTTTCATTATGAAAGGTAGTTTGTCGTTGATATTTTTGTTACTCCAATGGATGGTAACCTTGTCATTATGCAAGGTAGTATGTTGTTCAGATTTTTGTTACTCCAATGGATGGTAGCCTTGTCATTATGGAAGGTAGTGTGTTGTCTAGATTTTTGCTATTCCATTGGATGGTAGCCTTGTTATTATGAAACATAGTATGTTATCGATATTTTTGTTACTCCAATGGATGGTAGCCTTATCATTATGGAAGGTAGTCAGTTGTCGAGAATTTTATTACTCCAATGGATGGTAGCCTTGTTATTATGGAATGTAGTCTATTGTCGAGATTTTTGTTACTCCAATGGATGGTAGCCTTGTCATTATAGAAGGTAGTCTTTTGTCTAGATTTTTGTTACTCCAATCGATTGTAGCCTTGTCATTATGGAAGGTAGTCTGTTGTCGATATTTTTGTTACTCCAATGGATGGTAACCTTGTCATTATGGAACGTAGTCTGTTGTCGATATTTTTGTAACTCCAATGGATGGTAGCCTTTTTATTATGGAAGGTAGTCTGTTGTCGAGATTTTTGTTGTTCCATTGGATGATAGCCTTTTCATTATGAAAGGTAGTTTGTCGTTGATATTTTTGTTACTCCAATGGATGGTAACCTTGTCATTATGGAAGGTAGTATGTTGTTCAAATTTTTGTTACTCCAATGGATGGTAGCCTTGTTATTTTGGAAGGTAGTGTGTCGTCTAGATTTTTGTTATTCCATTGGATGGTAGCCTTGTTATTATGAAACATAGTATGTTATCGATATTTTTGTTACTCCAATGGATGGTAGCCTTATCATTATGGAAGGTAGTCTGTTGTCGAGATTTTTGTTACTCCAATGGATGGTAGCCTTGTCATTATAGAAGGTAGTCTTTTGTCTAGATTTTTGTTACTCCAATGGATTGTAGCCTTGTCATTATGGAAGGTAGTCTGTTGTCGATATTTTTGTTACTCCAATGGATGGTAACCTTGTCATTATGGAATGTAGTCTGTTGTCGATATTTTTGTTACTCCAATGGATGGTAGCCTTTTTATTATGGAAGGTAGTCTGTTGTCGAGATTTTTGTCACTCCAATGGATGGTAGCCTTATCACAATAGAAGGTAGTCTGTTGTCGATATTGTTGTTACTCCAATGGATGGTAGCCTTGTCATTATGCAAGATAGTCTATTGTCGAGATTTTTGTTACTCTAATGGATGGTAGTCTTGTCATTATGGAAGGTAGTTTGTTGTTCATATTTTTGTTACTCCAATGGATGGTAGCCTTGTCATTATCGAAGGTAGTCTGTTGTTCATATTTTTGTTACTCCAATGGATGGTAACCATGTCATTATGAAAGGTAGTCTGTTGTTGAGATTTTTGTTATTACATTGGATGGTAGCCTTTTCATTATGAAAGGTAGTTTGTCGTTGAGATATTTGTTACTCCAATGGATGGTAACCTTGTCATTATGGAAGGTAGTCTGTTGTTCAGATATTTATTACTCCAATGGATGGTAGCCTTGTCATTATGGAAGGTAGTCTGTTGTTCAGATTTTTGTTACTCCAACGAATGGTAGCCTTGTCATTATGGAAGGTAGTGTGTTGTCTAGATTTTTGTTATTCCATTGGATGGTAGCCTTGTTATTATGAAACATAGTATGTTATCGATATTTTTGTTACTCTAATGGATTGAAGCCTTATCATTATGTAAGGTAGTCTGTTGTCGAGAAATTTATTACTCCAATGGATGGTAGCCTTGTCATTATGGAAGGTAGTCTATTTTTCAGATTTTTGTTACTCCAACGAATGGTAGCCTTGTCATTATGGAAGGTAGTGTGTTGTCTAGATTTTTGTTATTCCATTGGATGGTAGCCTTGTTATTATGAAACATAGTATGTTATCGATATTTTTGTTACTCTAATGGATTGAAGCCTTATCATTATGTAAGGTAGTCTGTTGTCGAGATTTTTATTACTCCAATGGATGGTAGCCTTGTCATTATGGAAGGTAGTCTGTTGACGATATTTTTGTTACTCCAATGGATGGTAACCTTGTCATTATGGAACGAATTCTGTTGTCGATATTTTTGTTACTCCAATGGATGGTAGCCTTGTCATTATGGAAGGTAGTTTGTTGTTCAGATTTTTGTTACTCCAATGGATGGTAGCCTTGTCATTATTGAAGGTAGTCTATTGTTCAGATTGTTGTTACTCCAATGGACGGTAGCCATGTCATTATGGAAGGTAGTCTGTTGTCGACATTTTTTTTATTCCATTGGATGGTAGCCTTGTCATTATGAAATGTAGTATGTTGTCGATATTTTTGTTACTCCAATGGATGGTATCCTTATTATTATGGAAGCTAGTCTGTTCTCGAGATTTTTGTTATTCCATTGGATGGTAGCCTTGTTATTATGCAACGTAGTATGTTGTTGATATTTTTATTACTCCAGTGTATGGTAGCCTTATCAATATGGAAGGTAGTCTGTCGTTGAGATTTCTTATACTCCAATGGATGGTATCCTTGTCATTATGGAAGGTAGTTTGTCTTTTAGATTTTTGTTACTCCAGTGGATGGTATCCTTTTCATTATGGAATGTAGTCTGTTGTCGAAATTTTTGTTATTCCATTGGATGGTAGACTTGTCATTATGGAACGTAATTTGTTGACGATATTTTTTTTACTCAAATGGATGGTACCCTTATCATTATGAAACGTAGTATGTTGTCGATATTTTTTTAACTCCAATGGATCGTAGCCTTATCATTATGGAAGGTAGTCTGTTGTCGAGAATTTTTTACTCCAATGGATGGTAGCCTTGTCATTATGGAAGGTAGTCTGTTGTCGAGATTTTTGTTATTCCATTGGATGGTAGCCTTTTCATTATGAAAGGTAGTTTGTCGTTGATATTTTTGTTACTCCAATGGATGGTAACCTTGTCATTATGCAAGGTAGTATGTTGTTCAGATTTTTGTTACTCCAATGGATGGTAGCCTTGTCATTATGGAAGGTAGTGTGTTGTCTAGATTTTTGCTATTCCATTGGATGGTAGCCTTGTTATTATGAAACATAGTATGTTATCGATATTTTTGTTACTCCAATGGATGGTAGCCTTATCATTATGGAAGGTAGTCAGTTGTCGAGAATTTTATTACTCCAATGGATGGTAGCCTTGTTATTATGGAATGTAGTCTATTGTCGAGATTTTTGTTACTCCAATGGATGGTAGCCTTGTCATTATAGAAGGTAGTCTTTTGTCTAGATTTTTGTTACTCCAATCGATTGTAGCCTTGTCATTATGGAAGGTAGTCTGTTGTCGATATTTTTGTTACTCCAATGGATGGTAACCTTGTCATTATGGAACGTAGTCTGTTGTCGATATTTTTGTAACTCCAATGGATGGTAGCCTTTTTATTATGGAAGGTAGTCTGTTGTCGAGATTTTTGTCACTCCAATGGATGGTAGCCTTGTCACAATAGAAGGTAGTTTGTTGTCGATATTTTTGTTACTCCAATGGATGGTAGCCTTGTCATTATGCAAGATAGTCTATTGTCGAGATTTTTCTTACTCTAGTTGATGGTAGTCTTGTCATTATGGAAGGTAGTTTGTTGTTCATATTTTTGTTACTCCAATGGATGGTAGCCTTGTCATTATCGAAGGTAGTCTGTTGTTCAGATTTTTGTTACTCCAATGGATGGTAGCCATGTCATTATGGAAGGTAGTCTGCTGTCGACATTTTTTTATTCCATTGGATGGAAGCCTTGTCATTATGAAATGTAGTATGTTGTCGATATTTTTGTTACTCTAATGGATGGTATCCTTATTATTATGGAAGCTAGTCTGTTGTCGAGATTTTTGTTATTCCATTGGATGGTAGCCTTGTTATAATGCAACGTAGTATGTTGTCGATATTTTTATTGCTCCAGTGTATGGTAGCCTTATCAATATGGAAGGTAGTATGTCGTTGAGATTACTTATACTCCAATGGATGGTAGCCTTGTCATTATGGAATTTAGTCTGTTGTTCAGATTTTTGTTACTCCAGTGGATGGTATCCTTTTCATTATGGAATGTAGTCTGTTGTCGAAATTTTTGTTACTCCAATGGATGGTAGCCTTGTCACAATAGAAGGTAGTCTATTGTCGATATTTTTGTTACTCCAATGGATGGTAGCCTTGTCATTATGGAAGATAGTCTATTGTCGAGATTTTTGTTACTCTAATGGATGGTAGTCTTGTCATTATGGAAGGTAGTTTGTTGTTCAGATTTTTGTTACTCCAATGGATGGTAGCCTTGTCATTATCGAAGGTAGTCTGTTGTTCATATTGTTGTTACTCCAATGGATGGTAGCCATGTCATTATGGAAGGTAGTCTGCTGTCGACATTTTTTTATTCCATTGGATGGTAGCCTTGTCATTATGAAATGTAGTATGTTGTCGATATTTTTGTTACTCCAATGGATGGTATCCTTATTAATATGGAAGCTAGTCTGTTGTCGAGATTTTTGTTATTCCATTGGATGGTAGCCTTGTTATTATGCAACGTAGTATGTTGTCGATATTTTTATTACTCCAGTGTATGGTAGCCTTATCAATATGGAAGGTAGTCTGTCGTTGAGATTTCTTATACTCCAATGGATGGTAGCCTTGTCATTATGGAAGGTAGTTTGCTGTTCAGATTTTTGTTACTCCAGTGGATGGTATCCTTTTCATTATGGAACGTAGTCTGTTGTCGAAATTTTTGTTATTCCATTGGATGGTAGACTTGTCATTATGGAACATAATTTGTTGTCGATATTTTTTTTACTCAAATGGATGGTAGCCTTATCATTATGAAACATAGTATGTTGTCGATATTTTTGTAACAACAATGGATCGTAGCCTTGTCATTATGGAAGGTAGTATGTTGTCGAGATTTTTGTTGTTCCATTGGATGGTAGCCTTTTCATTATGAAAGGTAGTTTGTCGTTGATATTTTTGTTACTCCAATGGATGGTAACCTTGTCATTATGGAAGGTAGTATGTTGTTCAAAATTTTGTTACTACAATGGATGGTAGCCTTGTCATTATGGAAGGTAGTGTGTTGTCTAGATTTTTGTTATTCCATTGGATGGTAGCCTTGTTATTATGAAACATAGTATGTTATCGATATTTTTGTTACTCCAATGGATGGTAGCCTTATCATTATGGAAGGTAGTCAGTTGACGAGAATTTTATTACTCCAATGGATGGTTGCCTTGTCATTATGGAAGGTAGTCTGTTATCTAGATTTTTGTTACTCCAATGGATGGTAGCCTTGTCATTATAGAAGGTAGTCTTTTGTCTAGATTTTTGTTACTCCAATGGATTGTAGCCTTGTCATTATGGAAGGTAGTCTGTTGTCGATATTTTTGTTACTCCAATGGATGGTAACCTTGTCATTATGGACCGTAGTCTGTTGTCGATATTTTTGTTACTCCAATGGATGGTATCCTTTTTATTATGGAAGGTAGTCTGTTGTCGATATTTTTGTCACTCCAATGGATGGTAGCCTTGTCACAATAGAAGGTAGTCTATTGTCGATATTTTTGTTACTCCAATGGATGGTAGCCTTGTCATTATGCAAGATAGTCTATTGTCCAAATTTTTGTTACTCTAATGGATGGTAGTCTTGTCATTATGGAAGGTAGTTTGTTGTTCATATTTTTGTTACTCCAATGGATGGTAGCCTTGTCATTATCGAAGGTAGTCTGTTGTTCAGATTTTTGTTACTCCAATGGATGGTAGCCATGTCATTATGGAAGGTAGTCTGCTGTCGACATTTTTTTTATTCCATTGGATGGTAGCCTTGTCATTATGAAATGTAGTATGTTGTCGATATTTTTGTTACTCCAATGGATGGTATCCTTATTATTATAGAAGCTAGTCTGTTGTCGAGATTTTTGTTATTCCATTGGATGGTAGCCTTGTAATTATGTTGTCGATATTTTTATTACTCCAGTGTATGGTAGCCTTATCAATATGGAAGGTAGTCTGTCGTTGAGATTTCTTATACTCAAATGGATGGTAGCCTTGTCATTATGGAAGGTAGTTTGTTGTCGATATTTTTGTTACTCTAGTGGATCGTATCCTTGTCACTATGGAAAGTAGTGTGTTGTCGAAATTTTTATCACTCCAATGGATGGTAGCCTTGTCATAATAGAAGGTAGTCTGTTGTCGATATTTTTATTACTCTAATGGATGGTAGCCTTGTCATTATGGAAGATAGTCTATTGTCGAGATTTTTATTACTCTAATGGATGGTAGCCTTGTCATTATCGAAGGTAGTCTGTTGTTCAGATTTTAGTTACTCCAATGGATGGTAGCCATGTCATTATGGAAGGTAGTGTTTTGTTCAGATTTTTGTTAATCCAATGGATGGTAGCCTTGTCATTATCGAAGGTAGTCTGTTGTTCAGATTTTTGTTACTCCAATGGATGGTTGCCATGACTTTATGGAAGGTAGTCTGTTGTCGATATTTTTGTTACTCCAATGGATGGTAGCCTTTTCATTATGGAAGATAGTCTGTTGATGAGATTTTTGTCACTCCAATGTATGGTAGCCTTGTCACTATAGAAGGTAATCTGTTGTCGATATTTTTGTTACTCCAATGGAAGGTAGCCTTGTCAATATGGAAGATAGTCTATTGTCCAGATTTTTATTACTCCAATGGATGGTAGTCTTGTCATCATGGAAGGTAGTTTGTTGTTCAAATTTTTGTTACTCCAATGAATGGTAGCCTTGTCATTATCGAAGGTAGTTTGTTGTTCAGATTTTTGTTACTCTAATGGATGGTAGCCATGTCATTATGGAAGGTAGTTTGTTGTCGATATTTTTGTTACTCCAATGGATCGTATCCTTATCACTATGGAAGGTAGTCTGTTGTCGATATTTTTGTTAGTCCAATGGATGATAGCCTTGTCACTATAGAAGGTAGTTTGTTGTCGATATTTTTGTTACTCCAATGAATGGTAGCCTTGTCATTATGGAAGATAGACTATTGTCGAGATTTTTGTTACTCCAATGGATGGTAGTCTTGTCATTATGGAAGGTAGTTTGTTGTTCAGATTTTTGTTACTCCAATGGATGGTAGCCTTGTCATTATCGAAGGTAGTCTGTTGTTCCGATTTTTGTTATTCCAATGGATGGTAGCCATGTCATTATGGAAAGTAGTCTGTTGTCGATATTTTTGTTAGTCCAATGGATCGTATCCTTGTCACTATGGAAGGTAGTCTATTGTCGATATTTTTGTTACTCGAATGGATGGTAGCCTTGTCATTATGGAAGATAGTTTATTGTCGAGATGTTTGTTACTCCAATGGATGGTAGTCTTGTCATTATGGAAGGTAGTTTGTTGTTCAGATTTTTGTTAATCCAATGGATGGTAGCCTTGTCATTATCGAAGGTAGTCTGTTGTTCATATTTTTGTTACTCCAATGGATGCTAGCCATGTCATTATTGAAGGTAGTCTGTTGAAGAGATTTTTGTCACTCCAATGGATGGTAGCCTTGTCACTATAGAAGGAAGTTTGTTGTTGATATTTTTGTTACTCCAATGGATGGTAGCCTTGTGATTATGGAAGATAGTCTATTGTAGAGATTTTTATTACTCCAATTGATGGTAGTCTTGTCATTATGGAAGGTAATTCGTTTTTCAGATTTTTGTTACTCCAGTGGATCGTAGCCTTGTCATTATCGAAGATAGTCTGTTGTTTAGATTTTTATTACTCCAATGGATGGTAGCCATGTCATTATGGAAGGTAGTATGTTGTCGATATTTTTGTTACTCCAATGGATCGTATCCTTGTCACTATGGAAGGTAGTCTGTTGTCAACATTTTTGTTACTCCAATTGATGGTAGCCTTGTCACTATAGAAGGTAGTCTGTTGTCAATATTTTTGTTACTCCAATGGATGGTAGTCTTGTCATTATGGAAGGTAGTTTGTTGTTCAGATTTTTGTTACTCCAATGGATGGTAGCCTTGTAATTATCGAAGGTAGTCTGTTGTTCCGATTTTTGTTACTCCAATGGATGGTAGCCATGTCATTATGGAAAGTAGTCTGTTGTCGATATTTTTGTTACTCCAATGGATCGTATCCTTGTCATTATGGAAGGTAGTTTGTTGTCGATATTTTTGTTACTCGAATGGATGGTAGCATTGTCATTATGGAAGATAGTTTATTGTCGAGATTTTTGTTACTCCAATGGATGGTAGTCTTGTCATTATGGAAGGTAGTTTGTTGTTCAGATTTTTGTTAATCCAATGGATGGTAGCCTTGTCATTATCGAAGGTAGTCTGTTGTTCATATTTTTGTTACTCCAATGGATGCTAGCCATGTCATTATTGAAGGTAGTCTGTTGAAGAGATTTTTGTCACTCCAATGGATGGTAGCCTTGTCACTATAGAAGGAAGTTTGTTGTTGATATTTTTGTTACTCCAATGGATGGTAGCCTTGTGATTATGGAAGATAGTCTATTGTAGAGATTTTTATTACTCCAATTGATGGTAGTCTTGTCATTATGGAAGGTAATTCGTTTTTCAGATTTTTGTTACTCCAGTGGATCGTAGCCTTGTCATTATCGAAGATAGTCTGTTGTTTAGATTTTTATTACTCCAATGGATGGTAGCCATGTCATTATGGAAGGTAGTATGTTGTCGATATTTTTGTTACTCCAATGGATCGTATCCTTGTCACTATGGAAGGTAGTCTGTTGTCAACATTTTTGTTACTCCAATTGATGGTAGCCTTGTCACTATAGAAGGTAGTCTGTTGTCAATATTTTTGTTACTCCAATGGATGGTAGTCTTGTCATTATGGAAGGTAGTTTGTTGTTCAGATTTTTGTTACTCCAATGGATGGTAGCCTTGTAATTATCGAAGGTAGTCTGTTGTTCAGATTTTTGTTACTCCAATGGATGGTAGCCATGTCATCATGGAAGGTAGTCTGTTGTCGATATTTTTGTTACTCCAATGGATCGTATCCTTGTCATTATGGAAGGTAGTTTGTTGTCGATATTTTTGTTACTCCAATAGATGGTAGTCTTGTCACTATAAAGGTAGTCTGTTGTCGATATTTTTCTTACTCCAATGGATGGTATCCTTGTCATTATGGAAGATAGTTTATTGTCGAGATTTTTGTTACTCCAATGGAATTGTACTCTTGTCATTATGGAAGGTAGTTTGTTGTTCAGATTTTTGTTACTCTAATGGATGGTAGCCTTGTCATTATCGAAGGTTGTCTATTGTTCAGATTTTTGTTACTCCAATGGATGGTAGCCATGTCATTATGGAAGGTAGTCTGTTGTCGACATTTTTTTTATTCCATTTGATGGTAGCCATGTCATTATGAAATGTAGTATGTTGTTGATATTTTTGTTACTCCAATGGATGATATCCTTATTATTATGGAAGGTAGTCTGTTGTCGAAACTTTTGTCACTCCAATGGATGGTAGCCTTGTCACTCTCGAAGGTAGTCTGTTGTCGATATTTTTGTTACTCCAATGGATGGTAGCCTTGCCATTATGGAAGATAGTCTATTGTCGAGATTTTTATTACTCCAATGGATGGGAGTCTTGTCATTATGGAAGGGAGTTTGTTGTTCAGATTTTTGTTACTCCAATGGATGGTAGCCTTGTCATTATCGAAGGTAGTCTGTTGTTTAGATTTTTGTTACTCCAATGGATGGTAGCCATGTCATTATGGAAGCTAGTCTGTTGTCGATATTTTTATTACTCCAATGGATGGTAGCCTTTTCATTATGGAAGATAGTCTGTTGTCGAGATTTTTGTCACTCCAATGGATGGTAGCCTTGTCATTATAGAAGATAGTCTATTGTCGAGATTATTGTTACTCCAATGGATGGTAGTCTTGTCATTATGGAAGGTAGTTTATTGTTCAGATTTTTGTTACTCCAATGGATGGTAGCCTTGTCATTATCGAAGGTAGTCTGTTGTTCAGATTTTTGTTACTCCAATGGATGGTAGCCATGTCATTATGTAAGGTAGTCTGTTGTCGATATTTTTGTTACTCCAATGCATGGTAGCCTTTTCATTATGGAATATAGTCTGTTGACGAGATTTTTGTCACTCCAATGGATGGTAGCCTTGTCACTATAGAAGGTAGTCTGTTGTCGATATTTTTGTTACTCCAATGGATGGTAGCCTTGTCATTATGGAAGATAGTCTACTGTCGATATTTTTATTACTCCAATGGATGGTAGTCTTGTCATTATGGAAGGTAGTTTGGTGTTCAGATTTTTGTTACTCCAATGGATGGTAGCCTTGTCATTATCGAAGGTAGTCTGTTGTTCCGATTTTTGTTATTCCAATGGATGGTAGCCATGTCATTATGGAAAGTAGTCTGTTGTCGATATTTTTGTTAGTCCAAGGATCGTATCCTTGTCACTATGGAAGGTAGTCTATTGTCGATATTTTTGTTACTCGAATGGATGGTAGCCTTGTCATTATGGAAGATAGTTTATTGTCGAGATTTTTGTTACTCCAATGGATGGTAGTCTTGTCATTATGGAAGGTAGTTTGTTGTTCAGATTTTTGTTAATCCAATGGATGGTAGCCTTGTCATTATCGAAGGTAGTCTGTTGTTCATATTTTTGTTACTCCAATGGATGCTAGCCATGTCATTATTGAAGGTAGTCTGTTGAAGAGATTTTTGTCACTCCAATGGATGGTAGCCTTGTCACTATAGAAGGAAGTTTGTTGTCGATATTTTTGTTACTCCAATGGATGGTAGCCTTGTGATTACGGAAGATAGTCTATTGTAGAGATTTTTATTACTCCAATTGAGGGTAGTCTTGTCATTATGGAAGGTAATTCGTTTTTCAGATTTTTGTTACTCCAGTGGATCGTAGCCTTGTCATTATCGAAGATAGTCTGTTGTTTAGATTTTTATTACTCCAATGGATGGTAGCCATGTCATTATGGAAGGTAGTATGTTGACGATATTTTTGTTACTCCAATGGATCGTATCCTTGTCACTATGGAAGGTAGTCTGTTGTCAACATTTTTGTTACTCCAATTGATGGTAGCCTTGTCACTATAGAAGGTAGTCTGTTGTCAATATTTTTGTTACTCCAATGGATGGTAGTCTTGTCATTATGGAAGGTAGTTTGTTGTTCAGATTTTTGTTACTCCAATGGATGGTAGCCTTGTAATTATCGAAGGTAGTCTGTTGTTCAGATTTTTGTTACTCCAATGGATGGTAGCCATGTCATCATGGAAGGTAGTCTGTTGTCGATATTTTTGTTACTCCAATGGATCGTATCCTTGTCATTATGGAAGGTAGTTTGTTGTCGATATTTTTGTTACTCCAATAGATGGTAGTCTTGTCACTATAAAGGTAGTCTGTTGTCGATATTTTTCTTACTCCAATGGATGGTATCCTTGTCATTATGGAAGATAGTTTATTGTCGAGATTTTTGTTACTCCAATGGAATTGTACTCTTGTCATTATGGAAGGTAGTTTGTTGTTCAGATTTTTGTTACTCTAATGGATGGTAGCCTTGTCATTATCGAAGGTTGTCTATTGTTCAGATTTTTGTTACTCCAATGGATGGTAGCCATGTCATTATGGAAGGTAGTCTGTTGTCGACATTTTTTTTATTCCATTTGATGGTAGCCATGTCATTATGAAATGTAGTATGTTGTTGATATTTTTGTTACTCCAATGGATGATATCCTTATTATTATGGAAGGTAGTCTGTTGTCGAAACTTTTGTCACTCCAATGGATGGTAGCCTTGTCACTCTCGAAGGTAGTCTGTTGTCGATATTTTTGTTACTCCAATGGATGGTAGCCTTGCCATTATGGAAGATAGTCTATTGTCGAGATTTTTATTACTCCAATGGATGGGAGTCTTGTCATTATGGAAGGGAGTTTGTTGTTCAGATTTTTGTTACTCCAATGGATGGTAGCCTTGTCATTATCGAAGGTAGTCTGTTGTTTAGATTTTTGTTACTCCAATGGATGGTAGCCATGTCATTATGGAAGCTAGTCTGTTGTCGATATTTTTATTACTCCAATGGATGGTAGCCTTTTCATTATGGAAGATAGTCTGTTGTCGAGATTTTTGTCACTCCAATGGATGGTAGCCTTGTCATTATAGAAGATAGTCTATTGTCGAGATTATTGTTACTCCAATGGATGGTAGTCTTGTCATTATGGAAGGTAGTTTATTGTTCAGATTTTTGTTACTCCAATGGATGGTAGCCTTGTCATTATCGAAGGTAGTCTGTTGTTCAGATTTTTGTTACTCCAATGGATGGTAGCCATGTCATTATGTAAGGTAGTCTGTTGTCGATATTTTTGTTACTCCAATGCATGGTAGCCTTTTCATTATGGAATATAGTCTGTTGACGAGATTTTTGTCACTCCAATGGATGGTAGCCTTGTCACTATAGAAGGTAGTCTGTTGTCGATATTTTTGTTACTCCAATGGATGGTAGCCTTGTCATTATGGAAGATAGTCTACTGTCGAGATTTTTATTACTCCAATGGATGGTAGTCTTGTCATTATGGAAGGTAGTTTGGTGTTCAGATTTTTGTTACTCCAATGGATGGTAGCCTTGTCATTATCGAAGGTAGTCTGTTGTTCCGATTTTTGTTATTCCAATGGATGGTAGCCATGTCATTATGGAAAGTAGTCTGTTGTCGATATTTTTGTTAGTCCAAGGATCGTATCCTTGTCACTATGGAAGGTAGTCTATTGTCGATATTTTTGTTACTCGAATGGATGGTAGCCTTGTCATTATGGAAGATAGTTTATTGTCGAGATTTTTGTTACTCCAATGGATGGTAGTCTTGTCATTATGGAAGGTAGTTTGTTGTTCAGATTTTTGTTAATCCAATGGATGGTAGCCTTGTCATTATCGAAGGTAGTCTGTTGTTCATATTTTTGTTACTCCAATGGATGCTAGCCATGTCATTATTGAAGGTAGTCTGTTGAAGAGATTTTTGTCACTCCAATGGATGGTAGCCTTGTCACTATAGAAGGAAGTTTGTTGTCGATATTTTTGTTACTCCAATGGATGGTAGCCTTGTGATTACGGAAGATAGTCTATTGTAGAGATTTTTATTACTCCAATTGAGGGTAGTCTTGTCATTATGGAAGGTAATTCGTTTTTCAGATTTTTGTTACTCCAGTGGATCGTAGCCTTGTCATTATCGAAGATAGTCTGTTGTTTAGATTTTTATTACTCCAATGGATGGTAGCCATGTCATTATGGAAGGTAGTATGTTGACGATATTTTTGTTACTCCAATGGATCGTATCCTTGTCACTATGGAAGGTAGTCTGTTGTCAACATTTTTGTTACTCCAATTGATGGTAGCCTTGTCACTATAGAAGGTAGTCTGTTGTCAATATTTTTGTTACTCCAATGGATGGTAGTCTTGTCATTATGGAAGGAAGTTTGTTGTTCAGATTTTTGTTACTCCAATGGATGGTAGCCTTGTAATTATCGAAGGTAGTCTGTTGTTCAGATTTTTGTTACTCCAATGGATGGTAGCCATGTCATCATGGAAGGTAGTCTGTTGTCGATATTTTTGTTACTCCAATGGATCGTATCCTTGTCATTATGGAAGGTAGTTTGTTGTCGATATTTTTGTTACTCCAATAGATGGTAGACTTGTCACTATAAAGGTAGTCTGTTGTCGATATTTTTCTTACTCCAATGGATGGTATCCTTGTCATTATGGAAGATAGTTTATTGTCGAGATTTTTGTTACTCCAATGGAATTGTACTCTTGTCATTATGGAAGGTAGTTTGTTGTTCAGATTTTTGTTACTCTAATGGATGGTAGCCTTGTCATTATCGAAGGTTGTCTATTGTTCAGATTTTTGTTACTCCAATGGATGGTAGCCATGTCATTATGGAAGGTAGTCTGTTGTCGACATTTTTTTTATTCCATTTGATGGTAGCCATGTCATTTTGAAATGTAGTATGTTGTTGATATTTTTGTTACTCCAATGGATGATATCCTTATTATTATGGAAGGTAGTCTGTTGTCGAAACTTTTGTCACTCCAATGGATGGTAGCCTTGTCACTCTAGAAGGTAGTCTGTTGTCGATATTTTTGTTACTCCAATGGATGGTAGCCTTGTCATTATGGAAGATAGTCTATTGTCGAGATTTTTATTACTCCAATGGATGGGAGTCTTGTCATTATGGAAGGGAGTTTGTTGTTCAGATTTTTGTTACTCCAATGGATGGTAGCCTTGTCATTATCGAAGGTAGTCTGTTGTTTAGATTTTTGTTACTCCAATGGATGGTAGCCATGTCATTATGGAAGCTAGTCTGTTGTCGATATTTTTGTTACTCCAATGGATGGTAGCCTTTTCATTATGGAAGATAGTCTATTGTCGAGATTTTTGTCACTCCAATGGATGGTAGCCTTGTCATTATAGAAGATAGTCTATTGTCGAGATTATTGTTACTCCAATGGATGGTAGTCTTGTCATTATGGAAGGTAGTTTATTGTTCAGATTTTTGTTACTCCAATGGATGGTAGCCTTGTCATTATCGAAGGTAGTCTGTTGTTCAGATTTTTGTTACTCCAATGGATGGTAGCCATGTCATTATGTAAGGTAGTCTGTTGTCAATATTTTTGTTACTCCAATGCATGGTAGCCTTTTCATTATGGAATATAGTCTGTTGACGAGATTTTTGTCACTCCAATGGATGGTAGCCTTGTCACTATAGAAGGTAGTCTGTTGTCGATATTTTTGTTACTCCAATGGATGGTAGCCTTTTCATTATGGAAGATAGTCTACTGTCGAGATTTTTATTACTCCAATGGATGGTAGTCTTGTCATTATGGAAGGTAGTTTGGTGTTCAGATTTTTGTTACTCCAATGGATGATAGCCTTGTCATTATCGAAGGTAGTCTGTTGTTCAGATTTTTGTTACTCCAATGGATGGTAGCCATGTCATTTTGGAAGGTAGTCTGTTGTCGATATTTTTGTTACATCAATGGATCGTATCCTTGTCACTATGGAAGGTACTCTGTTGTCGATATTTTTGTTACTACGATGGATGGTAGCCTTGTCACTATAGAAGGTAGTCTGTTGTCGATATTTTTGTTACTCCAATGGATAGTAGCCTTGTCATTATGGAAGATAGTCTATTGTCGAGATTTTTGTTACTCTAATGGATGGTAGGTAGTCTTGTCATTATGGAAGGTAGTTTGTTGTTCAGATTTTTGTTACTCCAATGGATGGTAGCCTTGTAATTATCGAAGGCAGTCTGTTGTTCAGATTTTTGTTACTCCAATGGATGGTAGCCATGTCATCATGGAAGGTAGTCTGTTGTCGATATTTTTGTTACTCCAATGGATCGTATCCTTGTCATTATGAAAGGTAGTTTGTTGTCGATATTTTTGTTACTCCAATAGATGGTAGTCTTGTCACTATAAAGGTAGTCTGTTGTCGATATTTTTCTTACTCCAATGGATGGTATCCTTGTCATTATGGAAGATAGTTTATTGTCGAGATTTTTGTTACTCCAATGGAATTGTACTCTTGTCATTATGGAAGGTAGTTTGTTGTTCAGATTTTTGTTACTCTAATGGATGGTAGCCTTGTCATTATCGAAGGTTGTCTGTTGTTCAGATTTTTGTTACTCCAATGGATGGTAGCCTTGTCATTATGGAAGGTAGTTTGGTGTTCAGATTTTTGTTACTCCAATGGATGGTAGCCTTGTCATTATCGAAGGTAGTCTGTTGTTCAGATTTTTGTTACTCCAATGGATGGTAGCCATGTCATTTTGGAAGGTAGTCTGTTGTCGATATTTTTGTTACATCAATGGATCGTATCCTTGTCACTATGGAAGGTACTCTGTTGTCGATATTTTTGTTACTACGATGGATGGTAGCCTTGTCACTATAGAAGGTAGTCTGTTGTCGATATTTTTGTTACTCCAATGGATAGTAGCCTTGTCATTATGGAAGATAGTCTATTGTCGAGATTTTTGTTACTCTAATGGATGGTAGGTAGTCTTGTCATTATGGAAGGTAGTTTGTTGTTCAGATTTTTGTTACTCCAATGGATGGTAGCCTTGTAATTATCGAAGGCAGTCTGTTGTTCAGATTTTTGTTACTCCAATGGATGGTAGCCATGTCATCATGGAAGGTAGTCTGTTGTCGATATTTTTGTTACTCCAATGGATCGTATCCTTGTCATTATGAAAGGTAGTTTGTTGTCGATATTTTTGTTACTCCAATAGATGGTAGTCTTGTCACTATAAAGGTAGTCTGTTGTCGATATTTTTCTTACTCCAATGGATGGTATCCTTGTCATTATGGAAGATAGTTTATTGTCGAGATTTTTGTTACTCCAATGGAATTGTACTCTTGTCATTATGGAAGGTAGTTTGTTGTTCAGATTTTTGTTACTCTAATGGATGGTAGCCTTGTCATTATCGAAGGTTGTCTGTTGTTCAGATTTTTGTTACTCCAATGGATGGTAGCCTTGTCATTATGGAAGGTAGTTTGGTGTTCAGATTTTTGTTACTCCAATGGATGGTAGCCTTGTCATTATCGAAGGTAGTCTGTTGTTCAGATTTTTGTTACTCCAATGGATGGTAGCCATGTCATTTTGGAAGGTAGTCTGTTGTCGATATTTTTGTTACATCAATGGATCGTATCCTTGTCACTATGGAAGGTACTCTGTTGTCGATATTTTTGGTACTACGATGGATGGTAGCCTTGTCACTATAGAAGGTAGTCTGTTGTCGATATTTTTGTTACTCCAATGGATGGTAGCCTTGTCATTATGGAAGATAGTCTATTGTCGAGATTTTTGTTACTCCAATGGATGGTAGTCTTGTCATTATTGAAGGTAGTTTGTTGTTCAGATTTTTGTTACTCCAATGGATGGTAGCCTTGTCATTATCGAAGGTAGTCTGTTGTTCAGATTTTTGTTACTCCAATGGATGGTAGCCATGTCATTATGGAAGGTAGTCTGTTGTCGATATTTTTGTTACTCCAATGGATCGTATCCTTGTCACTATGGAAGGTAGTCTGTTGTCGATATTTTTGTTACTCGAATGGATGGTAGCCTTGTCATTATGGAAGATAGTTTATTGTCGAGATTTTTGTTACTCCAATGGATGGTAGTCTTGTCATTATGGAAGGTAGTTTGTTGTTCAGATTTTTTTTACTCCAATGGATGGTAGCCTTGTCATTATCGAAGGTAGTCTGTTGTTCAGATTTTTGTTACTCCAATGGATGGTAGCCATGTCATTATGGAAGGTAGTCTGTTGTCGATATTTTTGTTACTTCAATGGATCGTATCCTTGTCACCATGGAAGGTAGTCTGTTGTGAATATTTTTCTTACTCCAATGGATGGTATCCTTGTCACTATAGAAGGTAGTCTGTTGTCGATATTTTTTTTACTCCAATGGATGGTAGCCTTGTCATTATGGAAGATAGTCTATTGTCGAGATTTTTGTTACTCTAATGGATGGTAGTCTTGTCATTATTGAAGGTAGTTTGTTGTTCAGATTTTTGTTACTCCAATGGATGGTAGCCTTGTCATTATCGAAGGTAGTCTGTTGTTCAGATTTTTGTTACTCCAATGGATGGTAGCCATGTCATTATGGAAGGTAGTCTGTTGTCGATATTTTTGTTACTCCAATGGATCGTATCCTTGTCACTATGGAAGGTAGTCTGTTGTCGATATTTTTGTTACTCGAATGGATGGTAGCCTTGTCATTATGGAAGATAGTTTATTGTCGAGATTTTTGTTACTCCAATGGATGGTAGTCTTGTCATTATGGAAGGTAGTTTGTTGTTCAAATTTTTGTTACTCCAATGGATGGTAGCCATGTCATTATGGAAGGTAGTATGTTGTTGAAATTTTTGTTAATCCAAGGGATGGTAGCCTTTTAATTATGAAAGGTAGTCTATTGTCGAGATTTTTGTCACTCCAATGGATGGTAGCCTTGTCACTATAGAAGGTAGTCTGTTATCGTTATTTTTGTTACTCCAATGGATGGTAGCCTTGTCATTTTGTAAGATAGTCTATTGTCGAGATTTTTATTACTCTAACGGATGGTAGTCTTGTCATTATGGAAGGTAGTTTGTTGTTCAGATTTTTGTTACTCCAATGGATGGTAGCCTTGTCATTATCGAAGGTAGTCTGTTGTTCAGATTTTTGTTACTCCAATGGATGGTAGCCATGTCATTATGGAAGGTAGTATGTTGTCGATATTTTTGTTACTCCAATGGATCGTATCCTTGTCACTATGGAAGGTAGTCTATTGTCGATATTTTTGTTACTCCAATGAATGGTAGCCTTGTCAATATGGAAGGTAGTCTATTGTTATGGAAGGTAGTCTGTTGTCGATATTTTTGTTAATCCAACGGATGGTAGCCTTTTAATTATGGATGGTAGTGTGTTGTCGAGATTTTTGCAATTCCAATAGATGGTAGCCTTGTCACTATAGAAGGTATTCTGTTATCGTTATTTTTGTTACTCCAATGAATGGTAGCCTTGTCATTATGGAAGATAGTCTATTGTCGAGATTTTTATTACTCCAATGGATGGTAGTCTTGTCATTATGGAAGGTAGTTTGTTGTTCAGATTTTTGTTACTCCAATGGATGGTAGCCTTGTCATTATTGAAGGTAGTCTGTTGTCGATATTTTTGTTACTCCAATGGATGGTAGCCTTGTCACTATAGAAGGTAGTCTGTTGTCAATATTTTTGTTACTCCAATGGATTGTAGCCTTGTCATTATGGAAGATAGTCTATTGTCGAGATTTTTGTTACTCAATGGATGGTAGTCTTGTCATTATGGAAGGTAGTTTTTTGTTCAGATTTTTGTTACTCCAATGGATGGTAGCCTTGTCATTATTGAAGGTAGTCTGTTGTTCAGATTTTTGTTACTCGAATGAATGGTAGCCATGTCATCATGGAAGGTAGTCAGTTGTCGATGATTTTGTTACTCCAATGGATCATATCCTTGTCACTATGGAAGGTAGTCTGTTGTCGATATTTTTGTTACTCCAATAGATGGTAGCCTTTTCACTATAGAAGGTAGTTTGTTGTCGATATTTTTCTTACTCCAATGGATGGTAGCCTTGTCATTATGGAAGATAGTCTATTGTCGAGATTTTTGTTACTCCAATGGAATTGTAGTCTTGTAATTATAGAAGGTAGTTTGTTGTTCAGATTTTTGTTACTCTAATGGATGGTAGCCTTGTCATTATCGAAGGTTGTCCGTTGTTCAGATTTTTGGTACTCCAATGGATGGTAGCCATGTCATTATGGAAGGTACTCTGTTGTCGACATTTTTTTTATTCCATTGGATGGTAGCCATGTCATTATGAAATGTAGTATGTTGTCTATATTTTTGTTACTCCAATGGATGGTTTCCTTATTATTATGGAAGGTAGTCTGTTGTCGTGATTTTTGTTATTCCAATGGATGGTAGCCTTGTCATTATGCAACGTAGTATGTTGTTGATATTTTTATTACTCCAGTGTATGGTAGCCTTATCAATATGGAAGGTAGTCTGTCGTTGAGATTTCTTATACTCCAATGGATGGTAGCCTTGTCATTATGGAAGGTAGTCTGTTGTTCAGATTTTTGTTACTCCAGTGGATGGTATCCTTTTCATTATGGTAGGTAGTCTGTTGTCGAAATTTTTGTTATTCCATTGGATGTTAGCCTTGTCATTATGGAACGTAATTTGTTGTCGATTTTTTTGTTATTTAAATGGATGGTAGCCTTATCAAGATGAAACGTAGTATGTTGTCGATATTTTTGTTACTCCAATGGATGGTAGTCTTGTCATTATGGAAGGTAGTTTTTTGTTCATATTTTTGTTACTCCAATGGATGGTAGCCTTGTCATTATCGAAGGTAGTCTGTTGTCGAAATTTTTGTTATTCCATTGGATGGTAGCCTTGTCATTATGGAACATAATTTGTTTTCGATATTTTTGTTACTCAAATGGATGGTAGCCTTATCAATATGAAACGTAGTCTGTTGTCGATATTTTTGTTACTATAATGAATGGTAGCCTTGTCATTATGGAAGGTAGTTTGTTGTCGACATTTTTGTTACTCCAATGGATGGTAATCTTTTCATTATGGAACGTAGTCTGATGTCGATATTTTTGCTACTCCAATGGATGGTAGCCTTTTCATTATGGAAGGTACTCTATTGTCGAGATTTTTGTCACTCCAATGGATGGTAGCCTTGTGATTATAGAAGGTAGTCTGTTGTCGATATTTTTGTTACTCCAATGGATGGTAGCCTTGTCATTATGGAACATAGTCTATTGTCGAGATTTTTATTACTCCAATGGATGGGAGTCTTTTCATTATGGAAGGTAGTTTGTTGTTCAGATTTTTGTTACTCCAATGGATGGTAGCCTTGTCATTATCGAAGGTAGTCTGTTGTTCAGATTTTTGTTACTCCAACGGATGGTAGCCATGTCATTATGGAAGGTAGTCTGTTGTCGATATTTTTGTTACTCTAATGGATCGTATCCTTGTCACTATGTAAGGTAGTCTGTTGTTGATATTTTTGTTATTCCAATGGATGCTAACCTTGTCATTATGGAAGATAGTCTATTGTCGAGATTTTTGTTACTCCAATGGATGGTAGTCTTGTCATTATAGAAGGTAGTTTATTGTTCAGATTTTTGTTACTCCAATGGATGGTAGCCTTGTCATTATCGAAGGCAGTCTATTGTTCAGATTTTTGTTACTCCAATGGATGGTAGCCATGTCATTATGGAAGGTAGTCTGTTGTCGATATTTTTGTTACTCCAATGGATGGTAGCCTTTTCATTATGGAAGGTAGTCTGTTGTCGAGATTTTTGTTACACCAATGGACGGTAGCCTTGTCATTATGGAAGATAGTCTATTGTCGAGATTTTTATTACTCCAATGGATGGTAGTCTTGTCATTATGGAAGGTAGTTAGTTGTTCAGATTTTTGTTACTCCAATGGATGGGAGCCTTGTCATTATCGAAGGTAGTTTGTTGTTCAGATTTTTGTTACTCCAATGGATGGTAACCATGTCATTATGGAAGGTAGTCTGTTGTCGATATTTTTGTTACTCCAATGGATCGTATCCTTGTCACTATGGAAGGTAGTCTGTTGTCGATATTTTTGTTACTCCAATGGATGGTAGCCTTGTCATTATGGAATATAGTTTATTGTCGAGATTTTTGTTACTCCAATGAATGGTAGTCTTGTCATTATGGAAGGTAGTTTTTTGTTCATATTTTTGTTACTCCAGTGGATGGTAGCCTTGTCATTATCGAAGGTAGTTTGTTGTTCATATTTTTGTTTCTCCAATGGATGGTAGCCATGTCATTATGGAAGGTAGTCTGTTGTCGATATTTTTGTTAATCCAATGGATGGTAGCCTTTTAATCATGGAAGGTAGTCTGTTGTCGATATTTTTGTCACTCCAATGGATGGTAGCCTTGTCACTATAGAAGGTAGTCTGTTGTCGATATTTTTGTTACTCCAATGGATGGTAGCCTTTTCATTATGGAAGATAGCCTATTGTCGAGATTTTTATTACTCCAATGGATGGGAGTCATGTCATTATGGAAGGTAGTTTGTTGTTCAGATTTTTGTTACTCCAATGGATGGTAGCCTTGTCATTATCGAAGGTAGTCTGTTGTTCAGATTTTTGTTACTCCAATGGATGGTAGCCATGTCATTATGGAAGGTACTCTGTTGTCGACATTTTTTTATTCCATTGGATGGTAGACATGTCATTATGAAATGTAGTATGTTGTCGATATTTTTGTTACTCTAATGGATGGTATCCTTATTATTATGGAAGGTAGTCTGTTGTCGTGATTTTTGTTATTCCATTTGATGGTAGCCTTGTCATTATGCAACGTAGTATGTTGTTGATATTTTTATTACTCCAGTGTATGGTAGCCTTATCAATATGGAAGGTAGTCTGTCGTTGACATTTCTTATACTCCAATGGATGGTAGCCTTGTCATTATGGAAGGTAGTCTGTTGTTCAAATTTTTGTTACTCCTGTGGATGGTATCCTTTTCATTATGGAAGGTAGTCTGTTGTCGAAATTTTTGTTATTCCATTGGATGTTAGCCTTGTAATTATGGAAGGTAGGTTGTTGTCGATATTTTTGTTACTCAAATGGATGGTAGCCTTATCAATATGAAACGTAGTATGTTGTCAATATTTCTGTTACTCCAATGGATGGTAGTCTTGTCATTATGGAAGGTAGTTTGTTATACAGATTTTTGTTACTCCAATGGATGGTAGCCTTGTCATTATCGAAGGTAGTTTGTTATTCCGATTTTCGTTACTCCAATGGATAGTAGCCTTGTCTTTATGGAAGGTAGTTTGTTGTAGATATTTTTGTTACTCCAATGGATGGTAGCCTTATCAATATGGAAGGTAGTCTGATGTCGATATTTTTGTTACTCCAATGGATGGTAGCCTTTTCATTATGGAAGGTACTCTGTTGTCGAGATTTTTGTCACTCCAATGGATGGTAGCCTTGTCACTATAGAAGGTAGTGTGTTGTCGATATTTTTTTTACTCCAATGGATGGTAGCCTTGTCATTATGGAAGATAGTCTATTGTCGAGATTTTTATAACTCCAATGGATGGGAGTCTTGTCATTATGGAAGGTAGTTTGTTGTGCAGATTTTTGTTACTCTAATGGATGGTAGCCTTGTCATTATCGAAGGTAGTCTGTTGTTCAGATTTTTGTTACTCCAATGGATGGTAGCCATGTCATTATGGAAGGTAGTCTGTTGTCGATATTTTTGTCACTCCAATGGATCGTATCCTTGTCACTATGGAAGGTAGTCTGTTGTCGATATTTTTGTTACTCCAATGGATGGTAGCCTTGTCATTATGGAAGATAGTCTATTGTCGAGATTTTTGTCACTCCAATGGATGGTAGTCCTGTCATTATGGAAGGTAGTTTATTGTTCAGATTTTTGTTACTCCAATGGATGGTAGCCTTGTCATTATCGAAGGTAGTCTGTTGTTCAGATTTTTGTTACTCCAATGGATGGTAGCCATGTCATTATGGAAGGTAGTCTGTTGTCGATATAGTTGTAACTCCAATGGATGGTATCCTTTTCATTATGGAAGGTAGTCTGTTGTCGAGATTTTTGTCACTCCAATTGATGGTAGCCTTGTCACTATAGAAGGTAGTCTGTTATCGTTATTTTTGTTACTCCAATGGATGGTAGCCTTGTCATTATGGAAGATAGTCTATTGTCAATATTTTTATTACTCCAATGGATGGTAGTCTTGTCATTATGGAAGGTAGTTTGTTGTTCAGATTTTTGTTACTCCAATGGATGGTAGCCTGGTCATTATCGAAGGTAGTCTGTTCTTCAGATTTTTGTTACTCCAATGGATGGTAACCATGTCATTATGGAAGGTAGTCTGTTGTCGATATTTTTGTTACTCCAATGGATCGTATCCTTGTCACTATGGAAGGTAGTTTGTTGTCGATATTTTTGTCACTCCAATGGATTGTAGCCTTGTCACTATAGAAGGTAGTCTATTCTCGATATTTTTGTTACTCCAATGGATGGTATCCTTGTCATTATGGAAGATAGTTTATTGTCGAGATTTTCGTTACTCCAATGGATGGTAGTCTTGTCATTATGGAAGGTAGTTTGTTGTTCATATTTTTGTTACTCCAATGGATGGTAGCCTTGTCAATATCGAAGGTAGTCTGTTGTTCAAATTTTTGTTACTCCAATGGGTTGTAGCCATGTCATTATGGAAGGTAGTTTGTTGTCCATATTTTTGTTAATCCAATGGATGGTAGCCTTTTAATCATGGAAGGTAGTCTGTTGTCGAGATTTTTGTCACTCCAATGGATGGTAGCCTTGTCACTATAGAAGGTAGTCTGTTGTCGATATTTTTGTTACTCCAATGGATGGTAGCCTTGTCATTATGGAAGATAGTCTATTGTCGAGATTTTTGATACTCCAATGGATGGTAGTCTTGTCATTATGGAAGGTAGTTTGTTGTTCAGATTTTTGTTACTCCAATGGATGGTAGCCTTGTCATTATCGAAGGTAGTCTGTTGTTCAGATTTTTGTTACTCCAATGGATGGTAACCATGTCATTATGGAAGGTAGTCTGTTGTCGACATTTTTGTTACTCCAATGGATCTTATCCTTGTCACTATGGAAGGTAGTCTGTTGTCGATATTTTTGTTACTCCAATGGATGGTAGCCTTGTCATTATGGAAGATAGTCTATTGTCGAGATTTTTATTACTCCAATGGATGGTAGTCTTGTCATTATGGAAGGTAATTCGTTGTTCAGATTTTTGTTACTCCAATGGATGGTAGCCTTGTCATTATCGAAGGTAGTCTATTGTTCAGATTTTTGTTACTCCAAAGGATGGTAGCCATGTCATTATGGAAGGTAGTCTATTGTCGAAATTTTGGTTACTCCAAGGATCGTATCCTTGTCACTATGGAAAGTAGTCTGTTGTCGAGATTTTTGTCACTCCAATGGATGGTAGCCTTGTCACTATAGAAGGTAGTCTGTTGTCGATATTTTTGTTACTCCAATGGACGGTTGCCTTGTCATTATGGAAGAGAGTCTATTGTCGCGATTTTTATTACTCCAATGGATGGGAGTCTTGTCATTATGGAAGGTAGTTTGTTGTTCATATTTTTGTTACTCCAATGGATGGTAGCCTTGTCATTATCGAAGGTAGTCTGTTGTTCAGATTTTTGTTACTCCAATGGATGGTAGCCATGTCATTATGGAAGGTAGTTTGTTGTCGATATTTTTGTTACTCCAATGGATCATATCCTTGTCACTATGGAAGGTAGTCTGTTGTCGATATTTTTGTTACTCCAATGGATGGTAGCCTTGTCATTATGGAAGATAGTCTATTGTCGAGATTTTTGTTACTCCAATGGATGGTAGTCTTGTCATTATGGAAGGTAGTTTATTGTTCAGATTTTTGTTACTCCAATGGATGGTAGCCTTGTCATTATCGAAGGTAGTCTGTTGTTCAGATTTTTGTTACTCCAATGGATGGTAGCCATGTCATTATGGAAGCTAGTCTGTTGTCGATATTTTTGTTACTCCAATGGATGGTAACCTTTTCATTATGGAAGGTAGTCTGTTGTCGAGATTTTTGTCACTCCAATGGATGGTAGCCTTGCCAATATATAAGATAGTCTGTTGTCGTTATTTTTGTTACTCCAATGGATGGTAGCCTTGTCATTATTGAAGATAGTCTATTGTCGAGATTTTTATTACTCCAATGGATGGTAGTCTTGTTATTATGGAAGGTAGTTTGTTGTTCAGATTTTTGTTATTCCAATGGATGGTAGCCTTGTCATTATCGAAGGTAGTCTAGTGTTCAGATTTTTGTTACACCAATGGATGGTAACCATGTCATTATGGAAGGTAGTCTGTTGTCGATATTTTTGTTACTCCAATGGATTGTATCCTTGTCACTATGGAAGGTAGTCTGTTGTCGATATTTTTTACACTCCAATGGATGGTAGTCTTGTCACTATAGAAGGTTATCTGTTGTCGATATTTTTGTTACTCCAATGGATGGTAGCCTTGTCATTATGGAAGATATTCTATTGTCGAGATTTTTGTTACTCCAATGGATGGTAGTCTTGTCATTATGGATGGTAGTTTGTTGTTCAGAATTTTGTTACTCCAATGGATGGTAGCCTTGTCATTATCGAAGGTAGTCTGTTGTTCAGATTTTTGTTACTCCAATGGATGGTAGCCATGTCATTATGAAAGGTAGTCTGTTGTCGATATTTTTGTTACTCCAATGGATCGTATCCTTGTCACTATGGAAGGTAGTCTGTTGTCGATATTTTTGTTACTCCAATGGATGGTAGCCTTGTCATTATGGAAGATAGTTTATTGTCGAGATTTTTGTTTCTCCAATGGATGGTAGTCTTGTCATTATGGAAGGTAGTTTGTTGTTTATATTTTTGTTACTCCAATGGATAGTAGCCTTATCATTATCGAAGGTAGTCTGTTGTTCAGATTTTGTTTACTCCAATGGATGGTAGCCATGTCATTATGGAAGGTAGTCTGTTGTCGATATTTTATTAATCCAATGGATGGTAGCCTTTTAATCATGGAAGGTAGTCTGTTGTCCATATTTTTGTCACTCCAATGGATGGTAGCCTTGTCACTATAGAAGGTAGTCTGTTGTCGATATTTTTGTTACTCTAATGCATGGTAGCCTTGTCATTAAGGAAGATAGTCTATTTTCGAGATTTTTATTACTCCAATGGATGGTAGTCTTGTCATTATGGAAGGTAATTCGTTGTTCTGATTTTTGTTACTCTAATGTATGGTAGCCTTGTCATTATCGAAGGTAGTCTGTTGTTCAGATTTTTGTTACTCCAATGGATGGTAGCCATGTCATTATGGAAGGTAGTCTGTTGTCGATATTTTTGTTACTCCAATTGATGGTAGCCTTGTCACTATAGAAGGTAGTCTGTTGTCAATATTTTTGTTACTCCAATGGATGGTAGCCTTGTCATTATGGAAGATAGTCTATTGTCTTGATTTTTGTTACTCCAATGGATGGTAGTCTTTTCATTATCGAAGGTAGTTTGTTGTTGAAATTTTTGTTACTCCAATGGATGGTAGCCATGTCATCATGGAAGGTAGTCTGTTGTCGATAGTTTTGTTACTCCAATGGATCGTATCCTTGTCACTATGGAAGGTATTCTGTTGTCGATATTTTTGTTACTCCAATAGATGGTAGCCATGTCACTATAGAAAGTGGTCTGTTGTCGATATTTTTGTTACTCTAATGGATGGTAGCCTTGTCATTATGGAAGGTAGTTTGTTGTTCAGATTTTTGTTACTCCAATGGATGGTAGCCTTGTCATTATCGAAGGTAGTATGTTGTTCAGATTTTTGTTACTCCAATGGATGGTAGCCATGTCATTATGGAAGGTAGTCTGTTGTCGACATTTTTTTTATTCCATTGGATGGTAGCCTTGTCATTATGAAATGTAGTATGTTGTCGATAATTTTGTTACTCCAATGGATGGTATCCTTATTATTATGGAAGCTAGTCTGTTGTCGAGATTTTTGTTATTCCATTGGATGGTAGCCTTGTCATTATGCAACGTAGTATGTTGTGGATATTTTTATTACTCCAGTGTATGGTAGCCTTATCAATATGGAAGGTAGTCTGTCATTGATATTTATCATACTCCAATGGATGGTAGCCTTCTCATTATGGAAGGTAGTTTGTTGTTCTGATTTTTGTTACTCCAGAGGATGGTATCCTTTTCATTATGGAAGGTAGTCTGTAGTCGAAATTTTTGTTATTCCATTGGATGGTAGCCTTGTCATTATGGAACGTAATTTGTTGTCGATATTTTTTTTACTAAAATGGATGGTAGCCTTATCATTATGAAACGTAGTATGTTCTCGATATTTTTGTTACTCCAATGGATCGTAGCCTTATCATTATGGAAGGTAGTCTATTATCGAGAATTTTGTTACTCCAATGGATGGTAGCCTTGTCATTATGGAAGGTAGTCTGTTGTCGAGATTTTTGTTATTCCATTGGATGGTAGCCTTGTCATTATGTAAGGTAGTCTGTTGTCAAAATTTTTGTTACTCCAATGGATTGTAGCCTTGTGACTATGAAAGGTAGTCTATTGTCGATATTTTTGTTACTCCAATGGATGGTAGACTTGTCATTATGGAAGGTAATCTATTGTCTAGATTTTTGATACTCCAATGGATTGTAGCTTTGTCATTATGGAAGGTAGTCTGTTGTCGATAATTTTGTTACTCTAATGGATGATAGCCTTGTCATTTTGGAAGGTAGTATGTTGTTCATATTTTTGTTACTCTAATGGATGGTAACCATGTCATTATGGAAGGTAGTCTGTTGTTGAGATTTTTGTTATTCCATTGGATGGTAGCCTTTTCATTATGAAAGGTAGTTTGTCGTTGAGATTTTTGTTACTCCAATGGATGGTAACCTTGTCATTATGGAAGGTAGTCTGTTGTTCAGATTTTTGTTACTCCAATAATTGGTAGCCTTGTTATTATGGAAGGTAGTTTATTGTTCCGATTTTTGTTACTCCAACGAATGGTAGCCTTGTCATTATGGAAGGTAGTGTGCTGTCTAGATTTTTGTTATTCGATTGGATGGTAGCCTTGTTATTATGAAACATAGTATGTTATCGATATTTTTGTTACTCCAATGGATGGAAGCCTTATCATTATGTAAGGTAGTCTGTTGTCGAGAATTTTATTACTCCAATGGATGGTAGCATTGTCATTATGGAAGGTAGTCTGTTGTTGAAATTTTTTTTATTCCATTGGATGGTAGCCTTTTCATTATGGAAGGTAGTCTGTTATCGAGATTTTTGTTACTCCAATGGATGGTAGCCTTGTCATTATAGAAGGTAGTCTTTTGTCTAGATTTTTGTTACTCCAATGGATTGTAGCCTTGGCATTATGGAAGGTAGTTTGTTGACGATATTTTTGTTACTCCAATGGATGGTAACCTTGTTATTATGGCACATAGTCTGTTGTCGATAATTTTGTTACTCCAATGGATGGCAACCTTTTTATTATGGAAGGTAGTCTGTTGTCGAGATTTTTGTCACTCCAATGGTTGGTATCCTTGTCACTATAGAAGGTATTCTGTTGTCGATATTTTTGTTACTCCAATGGATGGTAGCCTTGTCATTATGGAAGATAGTCTATTGTCGAGATTTTTGTTACTCTAATGGATGGTAGTCTTGTCATTATGGAAGGTAGTTTGTTGTTCAAATTTTTGTTACTCCAATGGATGGTAGCCATGTCATTATGGAAGGTAGTATGTTGTTGAAATTTTTGTTAATCCAAGGGATGGTAGCCTTTTAATTATGAAAGGTAGTCTATTGTCGAGATTTTTGTCACTCCAATGGATGGTAGCCTTGTCACTATAGAAGGTAGTCTGTTATCGTTATTTTTGTTACTCCAATGGATGGTAGCCTTGTCATTTTGTAAGATAGTCTATTGTCGAGATTTTTATTACTCTAACGGATGGTAGTCTTGTCATTATGGAAGGTAGTTTGTTGTTCAGATTTTTGTTACTCCAATGGATGGTAGCCTTGTCATTATCGAAGGTAGTCTGTTGTTCAGATTTTTGTTACTCCAATGGATGGTAGCCATGTCATTATGGAAGGTAGTATGTTGTCGATATTTTTGTTACTCCAATGGATCGTATCCTTGTCACTATGGAAGGTAGTCTATTGTCGATATTTTTGTTACTCCAATGAATGGTAGCCTTGTCAATATGGAAGGTAGTCTATTGTTATGGAAGGTAGTCTGTTGTCGATATTTTTGTTAATCCAACGGATGGTAGCCTTTTAATTATGGATGGTAGTGTGTTGTCGAGATTTTTGCAATTCCAATAGATGGTAGCCTTGTCACTATAGAAGGTATTCTGTTATCGTTATTTTTGTTACTCCAATGAATGGTAGCCTTGTCATTATGGAAGATAGTCTATTGTCGAGATTTTTATTACTCCAATGGATGGTAGTCTTGTCATTATGGAAGGTAGTTTGTTGTTCAGATTTTTGTTACTCCAATGGATGGTAGCCTTGTCATTATTGAAGGTAGTCTGTTGTCGATATTTTTGTTACTCCAATGGATGGTAGCCTTGTCACTATAGAAGGTAGTCTGTTGTCAATATTTTTGTTACTCCAATGGATTGTAGCCTTGTCATTATGGAAGATAGTCTATTGTCGAGATTTTTGTTACTCAATGGATGGTAGTCTTGTCATTATGGAAGGTAGTTTTTTGTTCAGATTTTTGTTACTCCAATGGATGGTAGCCTTGTCATTATTGAAGGTAGTCTGTTGTTCAGATTTTTGTTACTCGAATGAATGGTAGCCATGTCATCATGGAAGGTAGTCAGTTGTCGATGATTTTGTTACTCCAATGGATCATATCCTTGTCACTATGGAAGGTAGTCTGTTGTCGATATTTTTGTTACTCCAATAGATGGTAGCCTTTTCACTATAGAAGGTAGTTTGTTGTCGATATTTTTCTTACTCCAATGGATGGTAGCCTTGTCATTATGGAAGATAGTCTATTGTCGAGATTTTTGTTACTCCAATGGAATTGTAGTCTTGTAATTATAGAAGGTAGTTTGTTGTTCAGATTTTTGTTACTCTAATGGATGGTAGCCTTGTCATTATCGAAGGTTGTCCGTTGTTCAGATTTTTGGTACTCCAATGGATGGTAGCCATGTCATTATGGAAGGTACTCTGTTGTCGACATTTTTTTTATTCCATTGGATGGTAGCCATGTCATTATGAAATGTAGTATGTTGTCTATATTTTTGTTACTCCAATGGATGGTTTCCTTATTATTATGGAAGGTAGTCTGTTGTCGTGATTTTTGTTATTCCAATGGATGGTAGCCTTGTCATTATGCAACGTAGTATGTTGTTGATATTTTTATTACTCCAGTGTATGGTAGCCTTATCAATATGGAAGGTAGTCTGTCGTTGAGATTTCTTATACTCCAATGGATGGTAGCCTTGTCATTATGGAAGGTAGTCTGTTGTTCAGATTTTTGTTACTCCAGTGGATGGTATCCTTTTCATTATGGTAGGTAGTCTGTTGTCGAAATTTTTGTTATTCCATTGGATGTTAGCCTTGTCATTATGGAACGTAATTTGTTGTCGATTTTTTTGTTATTTAAATGGATGGTAGCCTTATCAAGATGAAACGTAGTATGTTGTCGATATTTTTGTTACTCCAATGGATGGTAGTCTTGTCATTATGGAAGGTAGTTTTTTGTTCATATTTTTGTTACTCCAATGGATGGTAGCCTTGTCATTATCGAAGGTAGTCTGTTGTCGAAATTTTTGTTATTCCATTGGATGGTAGCCTTGTCATTATGGAACATAATTTGTTTTCGATATTTTTGTTACTCAAATGGATGGTAGCCTTATCAATATGAAACGTAGTCTGTTGTCGATATTTTTGTTACTATAATGAATGGTAGCCTTGTCATTATGGAAGGTAGTTTGTTGTCGACATTTTTGTTACTCCAATGGATGGTAATCTTTTCATTATGGAACGTAGTCTGATGTCGATATTTTTGCTACTCCAATGGATGGTAGCCTTTTCATTATGGAAGGTACTCTATTGTCGAGATTTTTGTCACTCCAATGGATGGTAGCCTTGTGATTATAGAAGGTAGTCTGTTGTCGATATTTTTGTTACTCCAATGGATGGTAGCCTTGTCATTATGGAACATAGTCTATTGTCGAGATTTTTATTACTCCAATGGATGGGAGTCTTTTCATTATGGAAGGTAGTTTGTTGTTCAGATTTTTGTTACTCCAATGGATGGTAGCCTTGTCATTATCGAAGGTAGTCTGTTGTTCAGATTTTTGTTACTCCAACGGATGGTAGCCATGTCATTATGGAAGGTAGTCTGTTGTCGATATTTTTGTTACTCTAATGGATCGTATCCTTGTCACTATGTAAGGTAGTCTGTTGTTGATATTTTTGTTATTCCAATGGATGCTAACCTTGTCATTATGGAAGATAGTCTATTGTCGAGATTTTTGTTACTCCAATGGATGGTAGTCTTGTCATTATAGAAGGTAGTTTATTGTTCAGATTTTTGTTACTCCAATGGATGGTAGCCTTGTCATTATCGAAGGCAGTCTATTGTTCAGATTTTTGTTACTCCAATGGATGGTAGCCATGTCATTATGGAAGGTAGTCTGTTGTCGATATTTTTGTTACTCCAATGGATGGTAGCCTTTTCATTATGGAAGGTAGTCTGTTGTCGAGATTTTTGTTACACCAATGGACGGTAGCCTTGTCATTATGGAAGATAGTCTATTGTCGAGATTTTTATTACTCCAATGGATGGTAGTCTTGTCATTATGGAAGGTAGTTAGTTGTTCAGATTTTTGTTACTCCAATGGATGGGAGCCTTGTCATTATCGAAGGTAGTTTGTTGTTCAGATTTTTGTTACTCCAATGGATGGTAACCATGTCATTATGGAAGGTAGTCTGTTGTCGATATTTTTGTTACTCCAATGGATCGTATCCTTGTCACTATGGAAGGTAGTCTGTTGTCGATATTTTTGTTACTCCAATGGATGGTAGCCTTGTCATTATGGAATATAGTTTATTGTCGAGATTTTTGTTACTCCAATGAATGGTAGTCTTGTCATTATGGAAGGTAGTTTTTTGTTCATATTTTTGTTACTCCAGTGGATGGTAGCCTTGTCATTATCGAAGGTAGTTTGTTGTTCATATTTTTGTTTCTCCAATGGATGGTAGCCATGTCATTATGGAAGGTAGTCTGTTGTCGATATTTTTGTTAATCCAATGGATGGTAGCCTTTTAATCATGGAAGGTAGTCTGTTGTCGATATTTTTGTCACTCCAATGGATGGTAGCCTTGTCACTATAGAAGGTAGTCTGTTGTCGATATTTTTGTTACTCCAATGGATGGTAGCCTTTTCATTATGGAAGATATCCTATTGTCGAGATTTTTATTACTCCAATGGATGGGAGTCATGTCATTATGGAAGGTAGTTTGTTGTTCAGATTTTTGTTACTCCAATGGATGGTAGCCTTGTCATTATCGAAGGTAGTCTGTTGTTCAGATTTTTGTTACTCCAATGGATGGTAGCCATGTCATTATGGAAGGTACTCTGTTGTCGACATTTTTTTATTCCATTGGATGGTAGACATGTCATTATGAAATGTAGTATGTTGTCGATATTTTTGTTACTCTAATGGATGGTATCCTTATTATTATGGAAGGTAGTCTGTTGTCGTGATTTTTGTTATTCCATTTGATGGTAGCCTTGTCATTATGCAACGTAGTATGTTGTTGATATTTTTATTACTCCAGTGTATGGTAGCCTTATCAATATGGAAGGTAGTCTGTCGTTGACATTTCTTATACTCCAATGGATGGTAGCCTTGTCATTATGGAAGGTAGTCTGTTGTTCAAATTTTTGTTACTCCTGTGGATGGTATCCTTTTCATTATGGAAGGTAGTCTGTTGTCGAAATTTTTGTTATTCCATTGGATGTTAGCCTTGTAATTATGGAAGGTAGGTTGTTGTCGATATTTTTGTTACTCAAATGGATGGTAGCCTTATCAATATGAAACGTAGTATGTTGTCAATATTTCTGTTACTCCAATGGATGGTAGTCTTGTCATTATGGAAGGTAGTTTGTTATACAGATTTTTGTTACTCCAATGGATGGTAGCCTTGTCATTATCGAAGGTAGTTTGTTATTCCGATTTTCGTTACTCCAATGGATAGTAGCCTTGTCTTTATGGAAGGTAGTTTGTTGTAGATATTTTTGTTACTCCAATGGATGGTAGCCTTATCAATATGGAAGGTAGTCTGATGTCGATATTTTTGTTACTCCAATGGATGGTAGCCTTTTCATTATGGAAGGTACTCTGTTGTCGAGATTTTTGTCACTCCAATGGATGGTAGCCTTGTCACTATAGAAGGTAGTGTGTTGTCGATATTTTTTTTACTCCAATGGATGGTAGCCTTGTCATTATGGAAGATAGTCTATTGTCGAGATTTTTATAACTCCAATGGATGGGAGTCTTGTCATTATGGAAGGTAGTTTGTTGTGCAGATTTTTGTTACTCTAATGGATGGTAGCCTTGTCATTATCGAAGGTAGTCTGTTGTTCAGATTTTTGTTACTCCAATGGATGGTAGCCATGTCATTATGGAAGGTAGTCTGTTGTCGATATTTTTGTCACTCCAATGGATCGTATCCTTGTCACTATGGAAGGTAGTCTGTTGTCGATATTTTTGTTACTCCAATGGATGGTAGCCTTGTCATTATGGAAGATAGTCTATTGTCGAGATTTTTGTCACTCCAATGGATGGTAGTCCTGTCATTATGGAAGGTAGTTTATTGTTCAGATTTTTGTTACTCCAATGGATGGTAGCCTTGTCATTATCGAAGGTAGTCTGTTGTTCAGATTTTTGTTACTCCAATGGATGGTAGCCATGTCATTATGGAAGGTAGTCTGTTGTCGATATAGTTGTAACTCCAATGGATGGTATCCTTTTCATTATGGAAGGTAGTCTGTTGTCGAGATTTTTGTCACTCCAATTGATGGTAGCCTTGTCACTATAGAAGGTAGTCTGTTATCGTTATTTTTGTTACTCCAATGGATGGTAGCCTTGTCATTATGGAAGATAGTCTATTGTCAATATTTTTATTACTCCAATGGATGGTAGTCTTGTCATTATGGAAGGTAGTTTGTTGTTCAGATTTTTGTTACTCCAATGGATGGTAGCCTGGTCATTATCGAAGGTAGTCTGTTCTTCAGATTTTTGTTACTCCAATGGATGGTAACCATGTCATTATGGAAGGTAGTCTGTTGTCGATATTTTTGTTACTCCAATGGATCGTATCCTTGTCACTATGGAAGGTAGTTTGTTGTCGATATTTTTGTCACTCCAATGGATTGTAGCCTTGTCACTATAGAAGGTAGTCTATTCTCGATATTTTTGTTACTCCAATGGATGGTATCCTTGTCATTATGGAAGATAGTTTATTGTCGAGATTTTCGTTACTCCAATGGATGGTAGTCTTGTCATTATGGAAGGTAGTTTGTTGTTCATATTTTTGTTACTCCAATGGATGGTAGCCTTGTCAATATCGAAGGTAGTCTGTTGTTCAAATTTTTGTTACTCCAATGGGTTGTAGCCATGTCATTATGGAAGGTAGTTTGTTGTCCATATTTTTGTTAATCCAATGGATGGTAGCCTTTTAATCATGGAAGGTAGTCTGTTGTCGAGATTTTTGTCACTCCAATGGATGGTAGCCTTGTCACTATAGAAGGTAGTCTGTTGTCGATATTTTTGTTACTCCAATGGATGGTAGCCTTGTCATTATGGAAGATAGTCTATTGTCGAGATTTTTGATACTCCAATGGATGGTAGTCTTGTCATTATGGAAGGTAGTTTGTTGTTCAGATTTTTGTTACTCCAATGGATGGTAGCCTTGTCATTATCGAAGGTAGTCTGTTGTTCAGATTTTTGTTACTCCAATGGATGGTAACCATGTCATTATGGAAGGTAGTCTGTTGTCGACATTTTTGTTACTCCAATGGATCTTATCCTTGTCACTATGGAAGGTAGTCTGTTGTCGATATTTTTGTTACTCCAATGGATGGTAGCCTTGTCATTATGGAAGATAGTCTATTGTCGAGATTTTTATTACTCCAATGGATGGTAGTCTTGTCATTATGGAAGGTAATTCGTTGTTCAGATTTTTGTTACTCCAATGGATGGTAGCCTTGTCATTATCGAAGGTAGTCTATTGTTCAGATTTTTGTTACTCCAAAGGATGGTAGCCATGTCATTATGGAAGGTAGTCTATTGTCGAAATTTTGGTTACTCCAAGGATCGTATCCTTGTCACTATGGAAAGTAGTCTGTTGTCGAGATTTTTGTCACTCCAATGGATGGTAGCCTTGTCACTATAGAAGGTAGTCTGTTGTCGATATTTTTGTTACTCCAATGGACGGTTGCCTTGTCATTATGGAAGAGAGTCTATTGTCGCGATTTTTATTACTCCAATGGATGGGAGTCTTGTCATTATGGAAGGTAGTTTGTTGTTCATATTTTTGTTACTCCAATGGATGGTAGCCTTGTCATTATCGAAGGTAGTCTGTTGTTCAGATTTTTGTTACTCCAATGGATGGTAGCCATGTCATTATGGAAGGTAGTTTGTTGTCGATATTTTTGTTACTCCAATGGATCATATCCTTGTCACTATGGAAGGTAGTCTGTTGTCGATATTTTTGTTACTCCAATGGATGGTAGCCTTGTCATTATGGAAGATAGTCTATTGTCGAGATTTTTGTTACTCCAATGGATGGTAGTCTTGTCATTATGGAAGGTAGTTTATTGTTCAGATTTTTGTTACTCCAATGGATGGTAGCCTTGTCATTATCGAAGGTAGTCTGTTGTTCAGATTTTTGTTACTCCAATGGATGGTAGCCATGTCATTATGGAAGCTAGTCTGTTGTCGATATTTTTGTTACTCCAATGGATGGTAACCTTTTCATTATGGAAGGTAGTCTGTTGTCGAGATTTTTGTCACTCCAATGGATGGTAGCCTTGCCAATATATAAGATAGTCTGTTGTCGTTATTTTTGTTACTCCAATGGATGGTAGCCTTGTCATTATTGAAGATAGTCTATTGTCGAGATTTTTATTACTCCAATGGATGGTAGTCTTGTTATTATGGAAGGTAGTTTGTTGTTCAGATTTTTGTTATTCCAATGGATGGTAGCCTTGTCATTATCGAAGGTAGTCTAGTGTTCAGATTTTTGTTACTCCAATGGATGGTAACCATGTCATTATGGAAGGTAGTCTGTTGTCGATATTTTTGTTACTCCAATGGATTGTATCCTTGTCACTATGGAAGGTAGTCTGTTGTCGATATTTTTTACACTCCAATGGATGGTAGTCTTGTCACTATAGAAGGTTATCTGTTGTCGATATTTTTGTTACTCCAATGGATGGTAGCCTTGTCATTATGGAAGATATTCTATTGTCGAGATTTTTGTTACTCCAATGGATGGTAGTCTTGTCATTATGGATGGTAGTTTGTTGTTCAGAATTTTGTTACTCCAATGGATGGTAGCCTTGTCATTATCGAAGGTAGTCTGTTGTTCAGATTTTTGTTACTCCAATGGATGGTAGCCATGTCATTATGAAAGGTAGTCTGTTGTCGATATTTTTGTTACTCCAATGGATCGTATCCTTGTCACTATGGAAGGTAGTCTGTTGTCGATATTTTTGTTACTCCAATGGATGGTAGCCTTGTCATTATGGAAGATAGTTTATTGTCGAGATTTTTGTTTCTCCAATGGATGGTAGTCTTGTCATTATGGAAGGTAGTTTGTTGTTTATATTTTTGTTACTCCAATGGATAGTAGCCTTATCATTATCGAAGGTAGTCTGTTGTTCAGATTTTGTTTACTCCAATGGATGGTAGCCATGTCATTATGGAAGGTAGTCTGTTGTCGATATTTTATTAATCCAATGGATGGTAGCCTTTTAATCATGGAAGGTAGTCTGTTGTCCATATTTTTGTCACTCCAATGGATGGTAGCCTTGTCACTATAGAAGGTAGTCTGTTGTCGATATTTTTGTTACTCTAATGCATGGTAGCCTTGTCATTAAGGAAGATAGTCTATTTTCGAGATTTTTATTACTCCAATGGATGGTAGTCTTGTCATTATGGAAGGTAATTCGTTGTTCTGATTTTTGTTACTCTAATGTATGGTAGCCTTGTCATTATCGAAGGTAGTCTGTTGTTCAGATTTTTGTTACTCCAATGGATGGTAGCCATGTCATTATGGAAGGTAGTCTGTTGTCGATATTTTTGTTACTCCAATTGATGGTAGCCTTGTCACTATAGAAGGTAGTCTGTTGTCAATATTTTTGTTACTCCAATGGATGGTAGCCTTGTCATTATGGAAGATAGTCTATTGTCTTGATTTTTGTTACTCCAATGGATGGTAGTCTTTTCATTATCGAAGGTAGTTTGTTGTTGAAATTTTTGTTACTCCAATGGATGGTAGCCATGTCATCATGGAAGGTAGTCTGTTGTCGATAGTTTTGTTACTCCAATGGATCGTATCCTTGTCACTATGGAAGGTATTCTGTTGTCGATATTTTTGTTACTCCAATAGATGGTAGCCATGTCACTATAGAAAGTGGTCTGTTGTCGATATTTTTGTTACTCTAATGGATGGTAGCCTTGTCATTATGGAAGGTAGTTTGTTGTTCAGATTTTTGTTACTCCAATGGATGGTAGCCTTGTCATTATCGAAGGTAGTATGTTGTTCAGATTTTTGTTACTCCAATGGATGGTAGCCATGTCATTATGGAAGGTAGTCTGTTGTCGACATTTTTTTTATTCCATTGGATGGTAGCCTTGTCATTATGAAATGTAGTATGTTGTCGATAATTTTGTTACTCCAATGGATGGTATCCTTATTATTATGGAAGCTAGTCTGTTGTCGAGATTTTTGTTATTCCATTGGATGGTAGCCTTGTCATTATGCAACGTAGTATGTTGTGGATATTTTTATTACTCCAGTGTATGGTAGCCTTATCAATATGGAAGGTAGTCTGTCATTGATATTTATCATACTCCAATGGATGGTAGCCTTCTCATTATGGAAGGTAGTTTGTTGTTCTGATTTTTGTTACTCCAGAGGATGGTATCCTTTTCATTATGGAAGGTAGTCTGTAGTCGAAATTTTTGTTATTCCATTGGATGGTAGCCTTGTCATTATGGAACGTAATTTGTTGTCGATATTTTTTTTACTAAAATGGATGGTAGCCTTATCATTATGAAACGTAGTATGTTCTCGATATTTTTGTTACTCCAATGGATCGTAGCCTTATCATTATGGAAGGTAGTCTATTATCGAGAATTTTGTTACTCCAATGGATGGTAGCCTTGTCATTATGGAAGGTAGTCTGTTGTCGAGATTTTTGTTATTCCATTGGATGGTAGCCTTGTCATTATGTAAGGTAGTCTGTTGTCAAAATTTTTGTTACTCCAATGGATTGTAGCCTTGTGACTATGAAAGGTAGTCTATTGTCGATATTTTTGTTACTCCAATGGATGGTAGACTTGTCATTATGGAAGGTAATCTATTGTCTAGATTTTTGATACTCCAATGGATTGTAGCTTTGTCATTATGGAAGGTAGTCTGTTGTCGATAATTTTGTTACTCTAATGGATGATAGCCTTGTCATTTTGGAAGGTAGTATGTTGTTCATATTTTTGTTACTCTAATGGATGGTAACCATGTCATTATGGAAGGTAGTCTGTTGTTGAGATTTTTGTTATTCCATTGGATGGTAGCCTTTTCATTATGAAAGGTAGTTTGTCGTTGAGATTTTTGTTACTCCAATGGATGGTAACCTTGTCATTATGGAAGGTAGTCTGTTGTTCAGATTTTTGTTACTCCAATAATTGGTAGCCTTGTTATTATGGAAGGTAGTTTATTGTTCCGATTTTTGTTACTCCAACGAATGGTAGCCTTGTCATTATGGAAGGTAGTGTGCTGTCTAGATTTTTGTTATTCGATTGGATGGTAGCCTTGTTATTATGAAACATAGTATGTTATCGATATTTTTGTTACTCCAATGGATGGAAGCCTTATCATTATGTAAGGTAGTCTGTTGTCGAGAATTTTATTACTCCAATGGATGGTAGCATTGTCATTATGGAAGGTAGTCTGTTGTTGAAATTTTTTTTATTCCATTGGATGGTAGCCTTTTCATTATGGAAGGTAGTCTGTTATCGAGATTTTTGTTACTCCAATGGATGGTAGCCTTGTCATTATAGAAGGTAGTCTTTTGTCTAGATTTTTGTTACTCCAATGGATTGTAGCCTTGGCATTATGGAAGGTAGTTTGTTGACGATATTTTTGTTACTCCAATGGATGGTAACCTTGTTATTATGGCACATAGTCTGTTGTCGATAATTTTGTTACTCCAATGGATGGCAACCTTTTTATTATGGAAGGTAGTCTGTTGTCGAGATTTTTGTCACTCCAATGGTTGGTATCCTTGTCACTATAGAAGGTATTCTGTTGTCGATATTTTTGTTACTCCAATGGATGGTAGCCTTGTCATTATGGAAGATAGTCTATTGTCGAGATTTTTGTTACTCTAATGGATGGTAGTCTTGTCATTATGGAAGGTAGTTTGTTGTTCAGATTTTTGTTACTCCAATGGATGGTAGCCTTGTCATTATCGAAGGTAGTATGTTGTTCAGATTTTTGTTACTCCAATGGATCGTAGCCATGTCATTATGGAAGGTAGTCTGTTGTCGACATTTTTTTTATTCCATTGGATGGTAGGCTTGTCATTATGAAATGTAGTATGTTGTCGATAATTTTGTTACTCCAATGGATGGTATCCTTATTATTATGGAAGCTAGTCTGTTGTCGAGATTTTTGTTATTCCATTGGATGGTAGCCTTGTCATTATGCAACGTAGTATGTTGTGGATATTTTTATTACTCCAGGGTATGGTAGCCTTATCAATATGGAAGGTAGTCTGTCGTTGATATTTATCATACTCCAATGGATGGTAGCCTTCTCATTATGGAAGGTAGTCTGTTGTTCTGATTTTTGTTACTCCAGTGGATGGTATCCTTTTCATTATGGAAGGTAGTCTGTAGTCGAAATTTTTGTTATTCCATTGGATGGTAGCCTTGTCATTATGGAACGTAATTTGTTGTCGATATTTTTTTTACTAAAATGGATGGTAGCCTTATCATTATGAAACGTAGTATGTTCTCGATATTTTTGTTACTCCAATGGATCGTAGCCTTATCATTATGGAAGGTAGTCTATTATCGAGAATTTTGTTACTCCAATGGATGGTAGCCTTGTCATTATGGAAGGTAGTCTGTTGTCGAGATTTTTGTTATTCCATTGGATGGTAGCCTTGTCATTATGTAAGGTAGTCTGTTGTCAAAATTTTTGTTACTCCAATGGATGGTAGCCTTGTGACTATGAAAGGTAGTCTATTGTCGATATTTTTGTTACTCCAATGGATGGTAGACTTGTCATTATGGAAGGTAATTTGTTGTCTAGATTTTTGTTACTCCAATGGATTGTAGCTTTGTCATTATGGAAGGTAGTCTATTGTCGATAATTTTTTTACTCTAATGGATGATAGACTTGTCATTATGGAAGGTAGTATGTTGTTCATATTTTTGTTACTCCAATGGATGGTAACCATGTCATTATGGAAGGTAGTCTGTTGTTGAGATTTTTGTTATTCCATTGGATGGTAGCCTTTTCATTATGAAAGGTAGTTTGTCGTTGAGATTTTTGTTACTCCAATGGATGGTAACCTTGTCATTTTGGAAGGTAGTCTGTTGTTCAGATTTTTGTTACTCCAATAAATGGTAGCCTTGTTATTATGGATAGTAGTTTATTGTTCCGATTTTTGTTACTCCAACGAATGGTAGCCTTGTCATTATGGAAGGTAGTGTGCTGTCTAGATTTTTGTTATTCCATTGGATGGTAGCCTTGTTATTATGAAACATAGTATGTTATCGATATTTTTGTTTCTCCAATGGATGGAAGCCTTATCATTATGTAAGTTAGTTTGTTGTCGAGAATTTTATTACTCCAATGGATGGTAGCCTTGTCATTATGGAAGGTAGTCTGTTGTCGAAATTTTTTTTATTCCATTGGATGGTAGCCTTTTCATTATGGAAGGTAGTCTGTTGTCGAGATTTTTGTTACTCCAATGGATGGTAGCCTTGTCATTATGGAAGGTAGTTTATCGTTCAGATTTTTGTTACTCCAATGGATTATAGCCTTGTCATTATGGAAGGTAGTCTGTTGTCGAAATTTTTGTTATTCCATTGGATGGTAGACTTGTCATTATGGAACATAATTTGTTGTCGATATTTTTTTTACTCAAATGGATGGTAGCCTTGTCATTATGAAACGTAGTATGTTGTCGATATTTTTCTAACTCCAATGGATCGTAGCCTTATCATTATAGAAGGTAGTCTGTTGTCGAGAATTTTATTACTCCAATGGATGGTAGCCTTGTCATTATGGAAGGTAGTCTGTTGTCGAGATTTTAATTATTCCATTGGATGGTAGCCTTTTCATTATGAAAGGTAGTTTGTCGTTGATATTTTTGTTACTCCAATGGATGGTAGCCATGTCATTATGGAAGGTAGTTTGTTGTCGACATTTTTTTTATTCCATTGGATGGTAGCCTTGTCATTATGAAATGTAGTATGTTATCGATAATTTTGTTACTCCAATGGATGGTATCCTTATTATTATGGAAGCTAGTCTGTTGTCGAGATTTTTGTTATTCCATAGGATGGTAGCCTTGTCATTATGCAACGTAGTATGTTGTGGATATTTTTATTACTCCAGTGTATGGTAGCCTTATCAATATGGAAGGTAGTCTGTCGATGATATTTATTATACTCCAATGGATGGTAGCCTTTTCATTATGGAAGGTAGTCTGTTGTTCTGATTTTTGTTACTCCAGTGGATGGTATCCTTTTCATTATGGAAGGTAGTCTGTAGTCGAAATTTTTGTTATTCCATTGGATGGTAGCCTTGTCATTATGGAACGTAATTTGTTGTCGATATTTTTTTTACTCAAATGGATGGTAGCCTTATCATTATGAAACGTAGTATATTTTCGATATTTTTGTTACTCCAATGGATCGTAGCCTTATCATTATGGAAGGTAGTCTATTATCGAGAATTTTGTTACTCCAATGGATGGTAGCCTTGTCATTATGGAAGGTAGTCTGTTGTCGAGATTTTTGTTATTCCATTGGATGGTAGCCTTGTCATTATGGAAGGTAGTCTGTTGTCAAAATTTTTGTTACTCCAATGGATGGTAGCCTTGTGACTATGAAAGGTAGTCTATTGTCGATATTTTTGTTACTCCAATGGATGGTAGACTTGTCATTATGGAAGGTAATCTGTTGTCTATATTTTTGTTACTCCAATTGATTGTAGCCTTGTCATTATGGAAGGTAGTCTGTTGTCGATAATTTTGTTACTCTAATGGATGATAGCCTTGTCATTATGGAAGGTAGTATGTTGTTCATATTTTTGTTACTCCAATGGATGGTAACCATGTCATTATGGAAGGTAGTCTGTTGTTGAGATTTTTGTTATTCCATTGGATGGTAGCCTTTTCATTATGAAAGGTAGTTTGTCGTTGAGATTTTTGTTACTCCAATGGATGGTAACCTTGTCATTATGGAAGGTAGTCTGTTGTTCAGATTTTTGTTACTCCAATCGATGGTAGCCTTGTCATTATGGAAGGTAGACTGTTGTTCAGATTTTTGTTACTCCAACGAATGGTAGCCTTGTCATTATGGAAGGTAGTGTGTTGTATAGATTTTTGTTATTCCATTGGATGGTAGCCTTGTTATTATGAAACATAGTATGTTATCGATATTTTTGTTACTCCAATGGATGGTAGCCTTGTCATTATGGAAGGTAGTCTGTTGTCAAAAATTTTGTTATTCCATTGGATGGTAGCTTTTTCATTATGGAAGGTAGTCTGCTGTCGAGATTTTTGTTACTCCAATGGATGGTAGCCTTGTCATTATAGAAGGTAGTCTTTTGTCTAGATTTTTGTTACTCCAATGGATTGTAGCCTTGTCATTATGGAAGGTAGTCTGTTGTCGATATTTTTGTTACTCCAATGGATGGTAACCTTGTCATTATGGAACGTAGTCTGTTGTCGATATTTTTGTTACTCCAATGGATGGTAGCCTTTTTATTATGGAAGGTAGTCTGTTGTCGAGATTTTTATCACTCCAACGGATGGTAGCCTTGTCACAATAGAAGGTAGTTTGTTGTCGATATTTTTGTTACTCCAATGGATGGTAGCCTTGTCATTATGCAAGATAGTCTATTGTCGAGATTTTTGTTACTCTAATGGATGGTAGTCTTGTCATTATGGAAGGTAGTTTGTTTTTCATATTTTTGTTACTCCAATGGATGGTAGCCTTGTCATTATCAAAGGTAGTCTGTTGTTCAGATTTTTGTTACTCCAATGGATGGTAGCCATGTCATTATGGAAGGTAGTCTGCTGTCGACATTTTTTTTATTCCATTGGATGGTAGCCTTGTCATTATGAAATGTAGTATGTTGTCGATATTTTTGTTACTCCAATGGATGGTATCCTTATTATTATGGAAGCTAGTCTGTTGTCAAGATTTTTGTTATTCCATTGGATGGTAGCCTTGTTATTATGCAACGTAGTATGTTGTCGATATTTTTATTACTCCAGTGTATGGTAGCCTTATCAATATGGAAGGTAGTCTGTCGTTGAGATTACTTATACTCCAATGGATGGTAGCCTTGTCATTATGGAAGTTAGTCTGTTGTTCAGATTTTTGTTACTCCAGTGGATGGTATCCTTTTCATTATGGAATGTAGTCTGTTGTCGAAATTTTTGTTACTCCAATGGATGGTAGCCTTGTCACAATAGAAGGTAGTCTGTTGTCGATATTTTTGTTACTCCAATGGATGGTAGCCTTGTCATTATGGAAGATAGTCTATTGTCGAGATTTTTGTTACTCTAATGGGTGGTAGTCTTGTCATTATGGAAGGTAGTTTGTTGTTAAGATTTTTGTTACTCCAATGGATGGTAGCCTTTAATTATCGAAGGTAGTCTGTTGTTCATATTGTTGTTACTCCAATGGATGGTAGCCATGTCATTATGGAATGTAGTCTGCTGTCGACATTTTTTTTATTCCATTGGATGGTAGCCTTGTCATTATGAAATGTAGTATGTTGTCGATATTTTTGTTACTCCAATGGATGGTATCCTTATTATTATGGAAGCTAGTTTGTTGTCGAGATTTTTCTTATTCCATTGGATGGTAGCCTTGTTATTATGCAACGTAGTATGTGGTCGATATTTTTATTACTCCAGTGTATGGTAGCCTTATTAATATGGAAAGTAGTCTGTCGTTGAGATTTCTTATACTCCAATGGATGGTAGCCTTGTCATTATGGAAGGTAGTTTGTCGTTCAGATTTTTGTTACACCAGTGGATGGTATCCTTTTCATTATGGAATGTAGTCTGTTGTCGAAATTTTTGTTATTCCATTGGATGGTAGACTTGTCATTATGGAACATAATTTGTTGTCGATATTTTTTTTACTCAAATGGAAGGTAGCCTTATCATTATGAAACGTAGTATGTTGTCGATATTTTTCTAACTCCAATGGATCGTAGCCTTATCATTATGGAAGGTAGTCTGTTGTCGAGAATTTTATTACTCCAATGGATGGTAGCCTTGTCATTATGGAAGGTAGTCTGTTGTCGAGATTTTTGTTATTCCATTGGATGGTAGCCTTTTCATTATGAAAGGTAGTTTGTCGTTGATATTTTTGTTACTCCAATGGATGGTAACCTTGTCATTATGGAAGGTAGTATGTTGTTCAGATTTTTGTTACTCCAATGGATGGTATACTTGTCATTATGGAAGGTAGTGTGTTGTCTAGATTTTTGTTATTCCATTGGATGGTAGCCTTGTTATTATGAAACATAGTATGTTATCGATATTTTTGTTACTCCAATGGATGGTAGCCTTATCATTATGGAAGGTAGTCAGTTGTCGAGAATTTTATTACTCCAATGGATGGTAGCCTGGTTATTATGGAATGTAGTCTGTTGTCGAGATTTTTTTTACTCCAATGGATGGTAGCCTTGTCATTATAGAAGGTAGTCTTTTGTCTAGATTTTTGTTACTCCAATGGATTGTAGCCTTGTCATTATGGAAGGTAGTCTGTTGTCGATATTTTTGTTACTCCAATGGATGGTAACCTTGTCATTATGGAACGTAGTCTGTTGTCGATATTTTTGTTACTCCAATGGGTGGTAGCCTTTTTATTATGGAAGGTAGTCTGTTGTCGAGATTTTTATCACTCCAATGGATGGTAGCCTTGTCACAATAGAAGGTAGTTTGTTGTCGATATTTTTTTTACTCCAATGGATGGTAGCCTTGTCATTATGCAAGATAGTCTATTGTCGAGATTTTTGTTACTCTAATGGATGGTAGTCTTTTCATTATGGAAGGTAGTTTGTTGTTCATATTTTTGTTACTCCAATGGATGGTAACCATGTCATTATGGAAGGTAGTCTGTTGTTGAGATTTTTGTTATTCCATTGGATGGTAGCCTTTTCATTATGAAAGGTAGTTTGTCGTTGAGATTTTTGTTACTCCAATGGATGGTAACCTTGTCATTATGGAAGGTAGTCTGTTGTTCAGATTTTTGTTAATCCAATGGATGGTAGCCTTGTCATTATGGAAGGTAGTCTGTTGTTCAGATTTTTGTTACTCCAACGAATGGTAGCCTTGTCATTATGGAAGGTAGTGTGTTGTATAGATTTTTGTTATTCCATTGGATGGTAGCCTTGTTATTATGAAACATAGTATGGTATCGATATTTTTGTTACTCCAATGGATTGAAGCCTTATCATTATGTAAGGTAGTCTGTTGTCGAGAATTTTATTACTCCATTGGATGGTAGCCTTGTCATTATGGAAGGTAGTCTGTTGTCAAAATTTTTGTTATTCCATTGGATGGTAGCCTTTTCATTATGGAAGGTAGTCTGTTGTCGAGATTTTTGTTACTCCAATGGATGGTAGCCTTGTCATTATAGAAGGTAGTCTTTTGTTTAGATTTTTGTTACTCCAATGGATTGTAGCCTTGTCATTATGGAAGGTAGTCTGTTGTCGATATTTTTGTTACTCCAATGGATGGTAACCTTGTCATTATGGAACGTAGTCTGTTGTCGATATTTTTGTTACTCCAATGGATGGTAGCCTTTTTATTATGGATGGTAGTCTGTTGTCGAGATTTTTATCACTCCAATGGATGGTAGCCTTGTCACAATAGAAGGTAGTTTGTTGTCGATATTTTTGTTACTCCAATGGATGGTAGCCTTGTCATTATGCAAGATAGTCTATTGTCGAGATTTTTGTTACTCTAATGGATGGTAGTCTTGTCATTATGGAAGGTAGTTTGTTGTTCATATTTTTGTTACTCCAATGGATGGTAGCCTTGTCATTATCGAAGGTAGTCTGTTGTTCAGATTTTTGTTACTCCAATGTATGGTAGCCATGTCATTATGGAAGGTAGTCTGCTGTCGACATTTTTTTTATTCCATTGGATGGTAGCCTTGTCATTATGAAATGTAGTATGTTGTCGATATTTTTGTTACTCCAATGGATGGTATCCTTATTATTATGGAAGCTAGTCTTTTGTCGAGATTTTTGTTATTCCATTGGATGGTAGCCTTGTTATTATGCAACGTAGTATGTTGTCGATATTTTTATTACTCCAGTGTATGGTAGCCTTATCAATATGGAAGGTAGTCTGTCGTTGAGATTACTTATACTCCAATGGATGGTAGCCTTGTCATTATGGAAGTTAGTCTGTTGTTCAGATTTTTGTTACTCCAGTGGATGGTATCCTTTTCATTATGGAATGTAGTCTGTTGTCGAAATTTTTGTTACTCCAATGGATGGTAGCCTTGTCACAATAGAAGGTAGTCTGTTGTCGATATTTTTGTTACTCCAATGGATGGTAGCCTTGTCATTATGGAAGATTGTCTATTGTCGAGATTTTTGTTACTCTAATGGGTGGTAGTCTTGTCATTATGGAAGGTAGTTTGTTGTTAAGATTTTTGTTACTCCAATGGATGGTAGCCTTTAATTATCGAAGGTAGTCTGTTGTTCATATTGTTGTTACTCCAATGGATGGTAGCCATGTCATTATGGAAGGTAATCTGCTGTCGACATTTTTTTTATTCCATTGGATGGTAGCCTTGTCATTATGAAATGTAGTATGTTGTCGACATTTTTGTTACTCCAATGGATGGTATCCTTATTATTATGGAAGCTAGTTTGTTGTCGAGATTTTTCTTATTCCATTGGATGGTAGCCTTGTTATTATGCAACGTAGTATGTGGTCGATATTTTTATTACTCCAGTGTATGGTAGCCTTATCAATATGGAAGGTAGTCTGTCTTTGAGATTTCTTATACTCCAATGGATGGTAGCCTTGTCATTATGGAAGGTAGTTTGTCGTTCAGATTTTTGTTACTCCAGTGGATGGTATCCTTTTCATTATGGAATGTAGTCTGTTGTCGAAATTTTTGTTATTCCATTGGATGGTAGACTTGTCATTATCGAACATAATTTGTTGTCGATATTTTTTTTACTCAAATGGATGGTAACCTTATCAATATGAAACGTAGTATGTTGTCGATATTTTTCTAACTCCAATGGATCGTAGCCTTATCATTATGGAAGGTAGTCTGTTGTCGAGAATTTTATTACTCCAATGGATGGTAGCCTTGTCATTATGGAAGGTAGTCAGTTGTCGAGATTTTTCTTATTCCATTGGATGGTAGCCTTTTCATTATGAAAGGTAGTTTGTCGTTGATATTTTTGTTACTCCAATGGATGGTAACCTTGTCATTATGGAAGGTAGTATGTTGTTCAGATTTTTGTTACTCCAATGGATGGTATACTTGTCATTATGGAAGGTAGTGTGTTGTCTAGATTTTTGTTATTCCATTGGATGGTAGCCTTGTTATTATGAAACATAGTATGTTATCGATATTTTTGTTACTCCAATGGATGGTAGCCTTATCATTATGGAAGGTAGTCAGTTGTCGAGAATTTTATTACTCCAATGGATGGTAGCCTTGTTATTATGGAATGTAGTCTGTTGTCGAGATTTTTGTTACTCCAATGGATGGTAGCCTTGTCATTATAGAAGGTAGTCTTTTGTCTAGATTTTTGTTACTCCAATGGATTGTAGCCTTGTCATTATGGAAGGTAGTCTGTTGTCGATATTTTTGTTACTCCAATGGATGGTAACCTTGTCATTATGGAACGTAGTCTGTTGTCGATATTTTTATTACTCCAATGGGTGGTAGCCTTTTTATTATGGAAGGTAGTCTGTTGTCGAGATTTTTATCACTCCAATGGATGGTAGCCTTGTCACAATAGAAGGTAGTTTGTTGTCGATATTTTTGTTACTCCAATGGATGGTAGCCTTGTCATTATGCAATATAGTCTATTGTCGAGATTTTTGTTACTCTAATGGATGGTAGTCTTTTCATTATGGAAGGTAGTTTGTTGTTCATATTTTTGTTACTCCAATGGATGGTAGCCTTGTCATTATCGAAGGTAGTCTGTTGTTCAGATTTTTGTTACTCCAATGGATGGTAGCCATGTCATTATGGAAGGTAGTCTGCTGTCGACATTTTTTTTATTCCATTGGATGGTAGCCTTGTCATTATGAAATGTAGTATGTTGTCGATATTTTTGTTACTCCAATGGATGTTATCCTTATTATTATGGAAGCTAGTCTGTTTTCAAGATTTTTGTTATTCCATTGGATGGTAGCCTTGTTATTATGCAACGTAGTATGTTGTCGATATTTTTATTACTCCAGTGTATGGTAGCCTTATCAATATGGAAGGTAGTCTGTCGTTGAGATTACTTATACTCCAATGGATGGTAGCCTTGTCATTATGGAAGTTAGTCTGTTGTTCAGATTTTTGTTACTCCAGTGGATGGTATCCTTTTCATTATGGAATGTAGTCTGTTGTCGAAATTTTTGTTACTCCAATGGATGGTAGCCTTGTCATAATAGAAGGTAGTCTGTTGTCGATATTTTTGTTACTCCAATGGATGGTGTCCTTGTCATTATGGAAGATTGTCTATTGTCGAGATTTTTGTTACTCTAATGGGTGGTAGTCTTGTCATTATGGAAGGTAGTTTGTTGTTAAGATTTTTGTTACTCCAATGGATGGTAGCCTTTAATTATCGAAGGTAGTCTGTTGTTCATATTGTTGTTACTCCAATGGATGGTAGCCATGTCATTATGGAAGGTAGTCTGCTGTCGACATTTTTTTTATTCCATTGGATGGTAGCCTTGTCATTATGAAATGTAGTATGTTGTCGATATTTTTGTTACTCCAATGGATGGTATCCTTATTATTATGGAAGCTAGTTTGTTATCGAGATTTTTCTTATTCCATTGGATGGTAGCCTTGTTATTATGCAACGTAGTATGTGGTCGATATTTTTATTACTCCAGTGTATGTTAGCCTTATCAATATGGAAGGTAGTCTGTCTTTGAGATTTCTTATACTCCAATGGATGGTAGCCTTGTCATTATGGAAGGTAGTTTGTCGTTCAGATTTTTGTTACTCCAGTGGATGGTATCCTTTTCATTATGGAATGTAGTCTGTTGTCGAAATTTTTGTTATTCCATTGGATGGTAGACTTGTCATTATGGAACATAATTTGTTGTCGATATTTTTTTTACTCAAATGGATGGTAGCCTTATCATTATGAAACGTAGTATGTTTTCGATATTTTTCTAACTCCAATGGATCGTAGCCTTATCATTATGGAAGGTAGTCTGTTGTCGAGAATTTTATTACTCCAATGGATGGTAGCCTTGTCATTATGGAAGGTAGTCTGTTGTCGAGATTTTTCTTATTCCATTGGATGGTAGCCTTTTCATTATGAAAGGTAGTTTGTCGTTGATATTTTTGTTACTCCAATGGATGGTAACCTTGTCATTATGGAAGGTAGTATGTTGTTCAGATTTTTGTTACTCCAATGGATGGTATACTTCTCATTATGGAAGGTAGTGTGTTGTCTAGATTTTTGTTATTCCATTGGATGGTAGCCTTGTTATTATGAAACATAGTATGTTATCGATATTTTTGTTACTCCAATGGATGGTAGCCTTATCATTATGGAAGGTAGTCAGTTGTCGAGAATTTTATTACTCCAATGGATGGTAGCCTTATCATTATGGAAGGTAGTCTGTTGTCGAGATTTTTGTTACTCCAATGGATGGTAGCCTTGTCATTATAGAAGGTAGTCTTTTGTCTAGATTTTTGTTACTCCAATGGATTGTAGCCTTGTCATTATGGAAGGTAGTCTGTTGTCGATATTTTTGTTACTCCAATGGATGGTAACCTTGTCATTATGGAACGTAGTCTGTTGTCGATATTTTTATTACTCCAATGGGTGGTAGCCTTTTTATTATGGAAGGTAGTCTGTTGTCGAGATTTTTATCACTCCAATGGATGGTAGCCTTGTCACAATAGAAGGTAGTTTGTTGTCGATATTTTTGTTACTCCAATGGATGGTAGCCTTGTCATTATGCAAGATAGTCTATTGTCGAGATTTTTGTTACTCTAATGGATGGTAGTCTTTTCATTATGGAAGGTAGTTTGTTGTTCATATTTTTGTTACTCCAATGGATGGTAGCCTTGTCATTATCGAAGGTAGTCTGTTTTTCAGATTTTTGTTACTCCAATGGATGGTAACCATGTCATTATGGAAGGTAGTCTGCTGTCGACATTTTTTTTATTCCATTGGATGGTAGCCTTGTCATTATGAAATGTAGTATGTTGTCGATATTTTTGTTACTCCAATGGATGTTATCCTTATTATTATGGAAGCTAGTCTGTTGTCAAGATTTTTGTTATTCCATTGGATGGTAGCCTTGTTATTATGCAACGTAGTATGTTGTCGATATTTTTATTACTCCAGTGTATGGTAGCCTTATCAATATGGAAGGTAGTATGTCGTTGAGATTACTTATACTCCAATGGATGGTAGCCTTGTCATTATGGAAGTTAGTCTGTTGTTCAGATTTTTGTTACTCCAGTGGATGGTATCCTTTTCATTATGGAATGTAGTCTGTTGTCGAAATTTTTGTTACTCCAATGGATGGTAGCCTTGTCACAATAGAAGGTAGTCTGTTGTCGATATTTTGGTTACTCCAATGGATGGTAGCCTTGTCATTATGGAAGATAGTCTATTGTCGAGATTTTTGTTACTCTAATGGGTGGTAGTCTTGTCATTATGGAAGGTAGTTTGTTGTTAAGATTTTTGTTACTCCAATGGATGGTAGCCTTTAATTATCGAAGGTAGTCTGTTTTTCATATTGTTGTTACTCCAATGGATGGTAGCGATGTCATTATGGAAGGTAGTCTGCTGTCGACATTTTTTTTATTCCATTGGATGGTAGCCTTGTCATTATGAAATGTAGTATGTTGTCGATATTTTTGTTACTCCAATGGATGGTATCCTTATTATTATGGAAGCTAGTCTTTTGTCGAGATTTTTGTTATTCCATTGGATGGTAGCCTTGTTATTATGCAACGTTGTATGTTGTCGATATTTTTATTACTCCAGTGTATGTTAGCCTTATCAATATTGAAGGTAGTTTGTCGTTGAGATTTCTTATACTACAATGGATGGTAGCCTTGTCATTATGGAAGGTAGTTTGTTGTTCATATTTTTGTTACTCCAGTGGATGGTATCCTTTTCATTATGGAACGTAGTCTGCTGTCGAAATTTTTGTTATTCCATTGGATGGTAGACTTGTCATTATGGAACATAATTTGTTGTCGATATTTTTTTTACTCAAATGGATGGTAGCCTTATCATTATGAAACATATTATGTTGTCGATATTTTTGTAACAACAATGGATCGTAGCCTTATCATTACGGAAGGTAGTCTGTTGTCGAGAATTTTGTTACTCAAATGGATGGTAGCCTTGTCATTATGGAAGGTAGTCTGTTGTCGAGATTTTTGTTGTTCCATTGGATGATAGCCTTTTCATTATGAAAGGTAGTTTGTCGTTGATATTTTTGTTACTCCAATGGATGGTAACCTTGTCAATATGGAAGGTAGTATGTTGTTCAAATTTGTGTTACTCCAATGGATGGTAGCCTTGTCATTTTGGAAGGTAGTGTGTCGTCTAGATTTTTGTTATTCCATTGGATGGTAGCCTTGTTATTATGAAACATAGTATGTTATCGATATTTTTGTTACTCCAATGGATGGTAGCCTTATCATTATGGAAGGTAGTCTGTTGTCGAGATTTTTGTTACTCCAATGGATGGTAGCCTTGTCATTATAGAAGGTAGTCTTTTGTCTAGATTTTTGTTACTCCAATGGATTGTAGCCTTGTCATTATGGAAGGTAGTCTGTTGTCGATATTTTTGTTACTCCAATGGATGGTAACCTTGTCATTATGGAATGTAGTCTGTTGTCGATATTTTTGTTACTCCAATGGATGGTAGCCTTTTTATTATGGAAGGTAGTCTGTTGTCGAGATTTTTGTCACTCCAATGGATGGTAGCCTTATCACAATAGAAGGTAGTGTGTTGTCGATATTGTTGTTACTCCAATGGATGGTAGCCTTGTCATTATGCAAGATAGTCTATTGTCGAGATTTTTGTTACTCTAATGGATGGTAGTCTTGTCATTATGGAAGGTAGTTTGTTGTTCATATTTTTGTTACTCCAATGGATGGTAGCCTTGTCATTATCGAAGGTAGTCTGTTGTTCATATTTTTGTTACTCCAATGGATGGTAACCATGTCATTATGGAAGGTAGTCTGTTGTTGAGATTTTTGTTATTACATTGGATGGTAGCCTTTTCATTATGAAAGGTAGTTTGTCGTTAAGATTTTTGTTACTCCAATGGATGGTAACCTTGTCATTATGGAAGGTAGTCTGTTGTTCAGATATTTATTACTCCAATGGATGGTAGCCTTGTCATTATGGAAGGTAGTCTGTTGTTCAGATTTTTGTTACTCCAACGAATGGTAGCCTTGTCATTATGGAAGGTAGTGTGTTGTCTAGATTTTTGTTATTCCATTGGATGGTAGCCTTGTTATTATGAAACATAGTATGTTATCGATATTTTTGTTACTCTAATGGATTGAAGCCTTATCATTATGTAAGGTAGTCTGTTGTCGAGAATTTTATTACTCCAATGGATGGTAGCCTTGTCATTATGGAAGGTAGTCTATTTTTCAGATTTTTGTTACTCCAACGAATGGTAGCCTTGTCATTATGGAAGGTAGTTTGTTGTCTAGATTTTTGTTATTCCATTGGATGGTAGCCTTGTTATTATGAAACATAGTATGTTATCGATATTTTTGTTACTCTAATGGATTGAAGCCTTATCATTATGTAAGGTAGTCTGTTGTCGAGATTTTTGTTACTCCAATGGATGGTAGCCTTGTCATTATGGAAGGTAGTCTGTTATCGATATTTTTGTTACTCCAATGGATGGTAACCTTGTCATTATGGAACGAACTCTGTTGTCGATATTTTTGTTACTCCAATGGATGGTAGCCTTTTCATTATGGAAGGTAGTCTGTTGTCGAGATTTTTGTTACTCTAATGGATGGTAGTCTTGTCATTATGGAAGGTAGTTTGTTGTTCAGATTTTTGTTACTCCAATGGATGGTAGCCTTGTCATTATTGAAGGTAGTCTATTGTTCAGATTGTTGTTACTCCAATGGACGGTAGCCATGTCATTATGGAAGGTAGTCTGCTGTCGACATTTTTTTATTCCATTGGATGGTAGCCTTATTATTATGAAACATAGTATGTTATCGATATTTTTGTTACTCCAATGGATGGTAGCCTTATCATTATGGAAGCTAGTCAGTTGTCGAGAATTTTATTACTCCAATGGATGGTAGCCTTGTTATTATGGAATGTAGTCTATTGTCGAGATTTTTGTTACTCCAATGGATGGTAGCCTTGTCATTATAGAAGGTAGTCTTTTGTCTAGATTTTTGTTACTCCAATGGATTGTAGCCTTGTCATTATGGAAGGTAGTCTGTTGTCGATATTTTTGTTACTCCAATGGATGGTAACCTTGTCATTATGGAACGTAGTCTGTTGTCGATATTTTTGTAACTCCAATGGATGGTAGCCTTTTTATTATGGAAGGTAGTCTGTTGTCGAGATTTTTGTCACTCCAATGGATGGTAGCCTTGTCACAAAAGAAGGTAGTTTGTTGTCGATATTTTTGTTACTCCAATGGATGGTAGCCTTGTCATTATGCAAGATAGTCTATTGTCCAGATTTTTCTTACTCTAATTGATGGTAGTCTTGTCATTATGGAAGGTAGTTTGTTGTTCATATTTTTGTTACTCCAATGGATGGTAGCTGTGTCATTATCGAAGGTAGTCTGTTGTTCAGATTTTTGTTACTCCAATGGATGGTAGCCATGTCATTATGGAAGGTAGTCTGCTGTCGACATTTTTTTATTCCATTGGATGGAAGCCTTGTCATTATGAAATGTAGTATGTTGTCGATATTTTTGTTACTCTAATGGATGGTATCCTTATTATTATGGAAGCTAGTCTGTTGTCGAGATTTTTGTTATTCCATTGGATGGTAGCCTTGTTATAATGCAACGTAGTATGTTGTCGATATTTTTATTACTCCAGTGTATGGTAGCCTTATCAATATGGAAGGTAGTATGTCGTTGAGATTACTTATACTCCAATGGATGGTAGCCTTGTCATTATGGAATTTAGTCTGTTGTTCAGATTTTTGTTACTCCAGTGGATGGTATCCTTTTCATTATGGAATGTAGTCTGTTGTCGAAATTTTTGTTACTCCAATGGATGGTAGCCTTGTCACAATAGAAGGTAGTCTATTGTCGATATTTTTGTTACTCCAATGGATGGTAGCCTTGTCATTATGGAAGATAGTCTATTGTCGAGATTTTTGTTACTCTAATGGATGGTAGTCTTGTCATTATGGAAGGTAGTTTGTTGTTCAGATTTTTGTTACTCCAATGGATGGTAGCCTTGTCATTATCGAAGGTAGTCTGTTGTTCATATTGTTGTTACTCCAATGGATGGTAGCCATGTCATTATGGAAGGTAGTCTGCTGTCGACATTTTTTTATTCCATTGGATGGTAGCCTTGTCATTATGAAATGTAGTATGTTGTCGATATTTTTGTTACTCCAATGGATGGTATCCTTATTAATATGGAAGCTAGTCTGTTGTCGAGATTTTTGTTATTCCATTGGATGGTAGCCTTGTTATTATGCAACGTAGTATGTTGTCGATATTTTTATTACTCCAGTGTATGGTAGCCTTATCAATATGGAAGGTAGTCTGTCGTTGAGATTTCTTATACTCGAATGGATGGTAGCCTTGTCATTATGGAAGGTAGTTTGCTGTTCAGATTTTTGTTACTCCAGTGGATGGTATCCTTTTCATTATGGAACGTAGTCTGTTGTCGAAATTTTTGTTATTCCATTGGATGGTAGACTTGTCATTATGGAACATAATTTGTTGTCGATATTTTTTTTACTCAAATGGATGGTAGCCTTATCATTATGAAACATAGTATGTTGTCGATATTTTTGTAACAACAATGGATCGTAGCCTTATCATTACGGAAGGTAGTCTGTTGTCGAGAATTTTGTTACTCCAATGGATGGTAGCCTTGTCATTATGGAAGGTAGTCTGTTGTCGAGATTTTTGTTGTTCCATTGGATGGTAGCCTTTTCATTATGAAAGGTAGTTTGTCGTTGATATTTTTGTTACTCCAATGGATGGTAACCTTGTCATTATGGAAGGTAGTATGTTGTTCAAATTTTTGTTACTCCTATGGATGGTAGCCTTGTCATTATGGAAGGTAGTGTGTTGTCTAGATTTTTGTTATTCCATTGGATGGTAGCCTTGTTATTATGAAACATAGTATGTTATCGATATTTTTGTTACTCCAATGGATGGTAGCCTTATCATTATGGAAGGTAGTCAGTTGACGAGAATTTTATTACTCCAATGGATGGTTGCCTTGTCATTATGGAAGGTAGTCTGTTGTCTAGATTTTTGTTACTCCAATGGATGGTAGCCTTGTCATTATAGAAGGTAGTCTTTTGTCTAGATTTTTGTTACTCCAATGGATTGTAGCCTTGTCATTATGGAAGGTAGTCTGTTGTCGATATTTTTGTTACTCCAATGGATGGTAACCTTGTCATTATGGACCGTAGTCTGTTGTCGATATTTTTGTTACTCCAATGGATGGTAGCCTTTTTATTATGGAAGGTAGTCTGTTGTCGATATTTTTGTCACTCCAATGGATGGTAGCCTTGTCACAATAGAAGGTAGTCTGTTGTCGATATTTTTGTTACTCCAATGGATGGTAGCCTTGTCATTATGCAAGATAGTCTATTGTCCAGATTTTTGTTACTCTAATGGATGGTAGTCTTGTCATTATGGAAGGTAGTTTGTTGTTCATATTTTTGTTACTCCAATGGATGGTAGCCTTGTCATTATCGAAGGTAGTCTGTTGTTCAGATTTTTGTTACTCCAATGGATGGTAGCCATGTCATTATGGAAGGTAGTCTGTTGTCGACATTTTTTTTATTCCATTGGATGGTAGCCTTGTCATTATGAAATGTAGTATGTTGTCGATATTTTTGTTACTCCAATGGATGGTATCCTTATTATTATGGAAGCTAGTCTGTTGTCGAGATTTTTGTTATTCCATTGGATGGTAGCCTTGTTATTATGTTGTCGATATTTTTATTACTCCAGTGTATGGTAGCCTTATCAATATGGAAGGTAGTCTGTCGTTGATATTTCTTATACTCAAATGGATGGTAGCCTTGTCATTATGGAAGGTAGTTTGTTGTCGATATTTTTGTTACTCTAGTGGATCGTATCCTTGTCACTATGGAAAGTAGTGTGTTGTCGAAATTTTTGTCACTCCAATGGATGGTAGCCTTGTCACAATAGAAGGTAGTCTGTTGTCGATATTTTTGTTACTCTAATGGATGGTAGCCTTGTCATTATGGAAGATAGTCTATTGTCGAGATTTTTGTTACTCTAATGGATGGTAGCCTTGTCATTATCGAAGGTAGTCTGTTGTTCAGATTTTTGTTACTCCCATGGATGGTAGCCATGTCATTATGGAAGGTAGTGTTTTGTTCAGATTTTTGTTAATCCAATGGATGGTAGCCTTGTCATTATCGAAGGTAGTCTGTTGTTCAGATTTTTGTTACTCCAATGGATGGTTGCCATGACTTTATGGAAGGTAGTCTGTTGTCGATATTTTTGTTACTCCAATGGATGGTAGCCTTTTCATTATGGAAGATAGTCTGTTGATGAGATTTTTTTCACTCCAATGTATGGTAGCCTTGTCACTATAGAAGGTAGTCTGTTGTCGATATTTTTGTTACTCCAATGGAAGGTAGCCTTGTCAATATGGAAGATAGTCTATTGTCCAGATTTTTATTACTCCAATGGATGGTAGTCTTGTCATCATGGAAGGTAGTTTGTTGTTCAAATTTTTGTTACTCCAATGAATGGTAGCCTTGTCATTATCGAAGGTAGTCTGTTGTTCAGATTTTTGTTACTCCAATGGATGGTAGCCATGTCATTATGAAAGGTAGTTTGTTGTCGATATTTTTGTTACTCCAATGGATCGTATCCTTATCACTATGGAAGGTAGTCTGTTGTCGATATTTTTGTTAGTCCAATGGATGATAGCCTTGTCACTATAGAAGGTAGTCTGTTGTCGATATTTTTGTTACTCCAATGAATGGTAGCCTTGTCATTATGGAAGATAGACTATTGTCGAGATTTTTGTTACTCCAATGGATGGTAGTCTTGTCATTATGGAAGGTAGTTTGTTGTTCAGATTTTTGTTACTCCAATGGATGGTAGCCTTGTCATTATCGAAGGTAGTCTGTTGTTCCGATTTTTGTTATTCCAATAGATGGTAGCCATGTCATTATGGAAAGTAGTCTGTTGTCGATATTTTTGTTAGTCCAATGGATCGTATCCTTGTCACTATGGAAGGTAGTCTATTGTCGATATTTTTGTTACTCGAATGGATGGTAGCCTTGTCATTATGGAAGATAGTTTATTGTCGAGATTTTTGTTACTCCAATGGATGGTAGTCTTGTCATTATGGAAGGTAGTTTGTTGTTCAGATTTTTGTTAATCCAATGGATGGTAGCCTTGTCATTATCGAAGGTAGTCTGTTGTTCATATTTTTGTTACTCCAATGGATGCTAGCCATGTCATTATTGAAGGTAGTCTGTTGAAGAGATTTTTGTCACTCCAATGGATGGTAGCCTTGTCACTATAGAAGGAAGTTTGTTGTCGATATTTTTGTTACTCCAATGGATGGTAGCCTTGTGATTATGGAAGATAGTCTATTGTAGAGATTTTTATTACTCCAATTGATGGTAGTCTTGTCATTATGGAAGGTAATTCGTTTTTCAGATTTTTGTTACTCCAGTGGATCGTAGCCTTGTCATTATCGAAGATAGTCTGTTGTTTAGATTTTTATTACTCCAATGGATGGTAGCCATGTCATTATGGAAGGTAGTATGTTGTCGATATTTTTGTTACTCCAATGGATCGTATCCTTGTCACTATGGAAGGTAGTCTGTTGTCAACATTTTTGTTACTCCAATTGATGGTAGCCTTGTCATTATGGAAGATAGTTTATTGTCGAGATTTTTGTTACTCTAATGGAATTGTACTCTTGTCATTATGGAAGGTAGTTTTTTGTTCAGATTTTTTTACTCTAATGGATGGTAGCCTTGTCATTATCGAAGGTTGTCTATTGTTCAGATTTTTGTTACTCCAATGGATGGTAGCCATGTCATTATGGAAGGTAGTCTGTTGTCGACATTTTTTTTATTCCATTTGATGGTAGCCATGTCATTATGAAATGTAGTATATTGTTGATATTTTTGTTACTCCAATGGATGATATCCTTATTATTATGGAAGGTAGTCTGTTGTCGAAACTTTTGTCACTCCAATGGATGGTAGCCTTGTCACTCTAGAAGGTAGTCTGTTGTCGATATTTTTGTTACTCCAATGGATGGTAGCCTTGTCATTATGGAAGATAGTCTATTGTCGAGATTTTTATTACTCCAATGGATGGGAGTCTTGTCATTATGGAAGGGAGTTTGTTGTTCAGATTTTTGTTACTCCAATGGATGGTAGCCTTGTCATTATCGAAGGTAGTCTGTTGTTTAGATTTTTGTTACTCCAATGGATGGTAGCCATGTCATTATGGAAGCTAGTCTGTTGTCGATATTTTTGTTACTCCTATGGATGGTAGCCTTTTCATTATGGAAGATAGTCTGTTGTCGAGATTTTTGTCACTCCAATGGATGGTAGCCTTGTCATTATAGAAGATAGTCTATTATCGAGATTATTGTTACTCCAATGGATGGTAGTCTTGTCATTATGGAAGGTAGTTTATTGTTCAGATTTTTGTTACTCCAATGGATGGTAGCCTTGTCATTATCGAAGGTAGTCTGTTGTTCAGATTTTTGTTACTCCAATGGATGGTAGCCATGTCATTATGTAAGGTAGTCTGTTGTCGATATTTTTGTTACTCCAATGCATGGTAGCCTTTTCATTATGGAATATAGTCTGTTGACGAGATTTTTGTCACTCCAATGGATGGTAGCCTTGTCACTATAGAAGGTAGTCTGTTGTCGATATTTTTGTTACTCCAATGGATGGTAGCCTTGTCATTATGGAAGATAGTCTACTGTCGAGATTTTTATTACTCCAATGGATGGTAGTCTTGTCATTATGGAAGGTAGTTTGGTGTTCAGATTTTTGTTACTCCAATGGATGATAGCCTTGTCATTATCGAAGGTAGTCTGTTGTTCAGATTTTTGTTACTCCAATGGATGGTAGCCATGTCATTTTGGAAGGTAGTCTGTTGTCGATATTTTTGTTACATCAATGGATCGTATCCTTGTCACTATGGAAGGTACTCTGTTGTCAATATTTTTGTTACTACGATGGATGGTAGCCTTGTCACTATAGAAGGTAGTCTGTTGTCGATATTTTTGTTACTCCAATGAATAGTAGCCTTGTCATTATGGAAGATAGTCTATTGTCGAGATTTTTGTTACTCTAATGGATGGTAGGTAGTCTTGTCATTATGGAAGGTAGTTTGTTGTTCAGATTTTTGTTACTCCAATGGATGGTAGCCTTGTAATTATCGAAGGTAGTCTGTTGTTCAGATTTTTGTTACTCCAATGGATGGTAGCCATGTCATCATGGAAGGTAGTCTGTTGTCGATATTTTTGTTACTCCAATGGATCGTATCCTTGTCATTATGAAAGGTAGTTTGTTGTCGATATTTTTGTTACTCCAATAGATGGTAGTCTTGTCACTATAAAGGTAGTCTGTTGTCGATATTTTTCTTACTCCAATGGATGGTATCCTTGTCATTATGGAAGATAGTTTATTGTCGAGATTTTTGTTACTCCAATGGAATTGTACTCTTGTCATTATGGAAGGTAGTTTGTTGTTCAGATTTTTGTTACTCTAATGGATGGTAGCCTTGTCATTATCGAAGGTTGTCTGTTGTTCAGATTTTTGTTACTCCAGTGGATGGTAGCCTTGTCATTATGGAAGGTAGTTTGGTGTTTAGATTTTTGTTACTCCAATGGATGGTAGCCTTGTCATTATCGAAGGTAGTCTGTTGTTCAGATTTTTGTTACTCCAATGGATGGTAGCCATGTCATTTTGGAAGGTAGTCTGTTGTCGATATTTTTGTTACATCAATGGATCGTATCCTTGTCACTATGGAAGGTACTCTGTTGTCGATATTTTTGGTACTACGATGGATGGTAGCCTTGTCACTATAGAAGGTAGTCTGTTGTCGATATTTTTGTTACTCCAATGGATGGTAGCCTTGTCATTATGGAAGATAGTCTATTGTCGAGATTTTTGTTACTCCAATGGATGGTAGTCTTGTCATTATTGAAGGTAGTTTGTTGTTCAGATTTTTGTTACTCCAATGGATGGTAGCCTTGTCATTATCGAAGGTAGTCTGTTGTTCAGATTTTTGTTACTCCAATGGATGGTAGCCATGTCATTATGGAAGGTAGTCTGTTGTCGATATTTTTGTTACTCCAATGGATCGTATCCTTGTCACTATGGAAGGTAGTCTGTTGTCGATATTTTTGTTACTCGAATGGATGGTAGCCTTGTCATTATGGAAGATAGTTTATAGTCGAGATTTTTGTTACTCCAATGGATGGTAGTCTTGTCATTATGGAAGGTAGTTTGTTGTTCAGATTTTTTTTACTCCAATGGATGGTAGCCTTGTCATTATCGAAGGTAGTCTGTTGTTCAGATTTTTTTTACTCCAATGGATGGTAGCCATGTCATTATGGAAGGTAGTCTGTTGTCGATATTTTTGTTACTTCAATGGATCGTATCCTTGTCACCATGGAAGGTAGTCTGTTGTGAATATTTTTCTTACTCCAATGGATGGTAGCCTTGTCACTATAGAAGGTAGTCTGTTGTCGATATTTTTTTTACTCCAATGGATGGTAGCCTTGTCATTATGGAAGATAGTCTATTGTCGAGATTTTTGTTACTCTAATGGATGGTAGTCTTGTCATTATTGAAGGTAGTTTGTTGTTCAGATTTTTGTTACTCCAATGGATGGTAGCCTTGTCATTATCAAAGGTAGTCTGTTATTCAGATTTTTGTTACTCCAATGGATGGTAGCCATGTCATTATGGAAGGTAGTCTGTTGTCGATATTTTTGTTACTCCAATGGATCGTATCCTTGTCACTATGGAAGGTAGTCTGTTGTCGATATTTTTGTTACTCGAATGGATGGTAGCCTTGTCATTATGGAAGATAGTTTATTGTCGAGATTTTTTTTACTCCAATGGATGGTAGTCTTGTCATTATGGAAGGTAGTTTGTTGTTCAAATTTTTGTTACTCCAATGGATGGTAGCCATGTCATTATGGAAGGTAGTATGTTGTTGAAATTTTTGTTAATCCAAGGGATGGTAGCCTTTTAATTATGAAAGGTAGTCTGTTGTCGAGATTTTTGTCACTCCAATGGATGGTAGCCTTGTCACTATAGAAGGTAGTCTGTTATCGTTATTTTTGTTACTCCAATGGATGGTAGCCTTGTCATTTTGGAAGATAGTCTATTGTCGAGATTTTTATTACTCTAACGGATGGTAGTCTTGTCATTATGGAAGGTAGTTTGTTGTTCAGATTTTTGTTACTCCAATGGATGGTAGCCTTGTCATTATCGAAGGTAGTCTGTTGTTCAGATTTTTGTTACTCCAATGGATGGTAGCCATGTCATTATGGAAGGTAGTATGTTGTCGATATTTTTGTTACTCCAATGGATCGTATCCTTGTCACTATGGAAGGTAGTCTATTGTCGATATTTTTGTTACTCCAATGAATGGTAGCCTTGTCAATATGGAAGGTAGTCTATTGTTATGGAAGGTAGTCTGTTGTCGATATTTTTGTTAATCCAACGGATGGTAGCCTTTTAATTATGGATGGTAGTGTGTTGTCGAGATTTTTGCAATTCCAATAGATGGTAGCCTTGTCACTATAGAAGGTATTCTGTTATCGTTATTTTTGTTACTCCAATGAATGCTAGCCTTGTCATTATGGAAGATAGTCTATTGTCGAGATTTTTATTACTCCAATGGATGGTAGTCTTGTCATTATGGAAGGTAGTTTGTTGTTCAGATTTTTGTTACTCCAATGGATGGTAGCCTTGTCATTATTGAAGGTAGTCTGTTGTCGATATTTTTGTTACTCCAATGGATGGTAGCCTTGTCACTATAGAAGGTAGTTTGTTGTCAATATTTTTGTTACTCCAATGGATTGTAGCCTTGTCATTATGGAAGATAGTCTATTGTCGAGATTTTTGTTACTCAATGGATGGTAGTCTTGTCATTATGGAAGGTAGTTTGTTGTTCAGATTTTTGTTACTCCAATGGATTGTAGCCTTGTCATTATTGAAGGTAGTCTGTTGTTCAGATTTTTGTTACTCGAATGAATGGTAGCCATGTCATCATGGAAGGTAGTCAGTTGTCGATGATTTTGTTACTCCAATGGATCATATCCTTGTCACTATGGAAGGTAGTCTGTTGTCGATATTTTTGTTACTCCAATAGATGGTAGCCTTTTCACTATAGAAGGTAGTTTGTTGTCGATATTTTTCTTACTCCAATGGATGGTAGCCTTGTCATTATGGAAGATAGTCTATTGTCGAGATTTTTGTTACTCCAATGGAATTGTAGTCTTGTAATTATAGAAGGTAGTTTGTTGTTCAGATTTTTGTTACTCTAATGGATGGTAGCCTTGTCATTATCGAAGGTTGTCCGTTGTTCAGATTTTTGGTACTCCAATGGATGGTAGCCATGTCATTATGGAAGGTACTCTGTTGTCGACATTTTTTTTATTCCATTGGATGGTAGCCATGTCATTATGAAATGTAGTATGTTGTCTATATTTTTGTTACTCCAATGGATGGTTTCCTTACTATTATGGAAGGTAGTCTGTTGTCGTGATTTTTGTTATTCCAATGGATGGTAGCCTTGTCATTATGCAACGTAGTATGTTGTTGATATTTTTATTACTCCAGTGTATGGTAGCCTTATCAATATGGAAGGTAGTCTGTCGTTGAGATTTCTTATACTCCAATGGATGGTAGCCTTGTCATTATGGAAGGTAGTCTGTTGTTCAGATTTTTGTTACTCCAGTGGATGGTATCCTTTTCATTATGGTAGGTAGTCTGTTGTCGAAATTTTTGTTAATCCATTGGATGTTAGCCTTGTCATTATGGAACGTAATTTGTTGTCGATTTTTTTGTTACTCAAATGGATGGTAGCCTTATCAAGATGAAACGTAGTATGTTGTCGATATTTTTGTTACTCCAATGGATGGTAGTCTTGTCATTATGGAAGGTAGTTTTTTGTTCATATTTTTGTTACTCCAATGGATGGTAGCCTTGTCATTATCGAAGGTAGTCTGTTGTCGAAATTTTTGTTATTCCATTGGATGGTAGCCTTGTCATTATGGAACATAATTTGTTTTCGATATTTTTGTTACTCAAATGGATGGTAGCCTTATCAATATGAAACGTAGTCTGTTGTCGATATTTTTGTTACTATAATGAATGGTAGCCTTGTCATTATGGAAGGTAGTTTGTTGTCGACATTTTTGTTACTCCAATGGATGGTAATCTTTTCATTATGGAACATAGTCTGATGTCGATATTTTTGTTACTCCAATGGATGGTAGCCTTTTCATTATAGAAGGTACTCTATTGTCGAGATTTTTGTCACTCCAATGGATGGTAGCCTTGTGATTATAGAAGGTAGTTTGTTGTTGATATTTTTGTTATTCCAATGGATGCTAACCTTGTCATTATGGAAGATAGTCTATTGTCGAGATTTTTGTTACTCCAATGGATGGTAGTCTTGTCATTATAGAAGGTAGTTTATTGTTCAGATTTTTGTTACTCCAATGGATGGTAGCCTTGTCATTATCGAAGGCAGTCTATTGTTCAGATTTTTGTTACTCCAATGGATGGTAGCCATGTCATTATGGAAGGTAGTCTGTTGTCGATATTTTTGTTACTCCAATGGATGGTAGCCTTTTCATTATGGAAGGTAGTCTGTTGTCGAGATTTTTGTTACACCAATGGACGGTAGCCTTGTCATTATGGAAGGTAGTTAGTTGTTCAGATTTTTGTTACTCCAATGGATGGTAGCCTTGTCATTATCGAAGGTAGTTTGTTGTTCAGATTTTTGTTACTCCAATGGATGGTAACCATGTCATTATGGAAGGTAGTCTGTTGTCGATATTTTTGTTACTCCAATGGATCGTATCCTTGTCACTATGGAAGGTAGTCTGTTGTCGATATTTTTGTTACTCCAATGGATGGTAGCCTTGTCATTATGGAATATAGTTTATTGTCGAGATTTTTGTTACTCCAATGAATGGTAGTCTTGTCATTATGGAAGGTAGTTTTTTGTTCATATTTTTGTTACTCCAGTGGATGGTAGCCTTGTCATTATCGAAGGTAGTTTGTTGTTCATATTTTTGTTTCTCCAATGGATGGTAGCCATGTCATTATGGAAGGTAGTCTGTTGTCGATATTTTTGTTAATCCAATGGATGGTAGCCTTTTAATCATGGAAGGTAGTCTGTTGTCGATATTTTTGTCACTCCAATGGATGGTAGCCTTGTCACTATAGAAGGTAGTCTGTTGTCGATATTTTTGTTACTCCAATGGATGGTAGCCTTTTCATTATGGAAGATAGCCTATTGTCGAGATTTTTATTACTCCAATGGATGGGAGTCATGTCATTATGGAAGGTAGTTTGTTGTTCAGATTTTTGTTACTCCAATGGATGGTAGCCTTGTCATTATCGAAGGTAGTCTGTTGTTCAGATTTTTGTTACTCCAATGGATGGTAGCCTTGTCATTATCGAAGGCAGTCTATTGTTCAGATTTTTGTTACTCCAATGGATGGTAGCCATGTCATTATGGAAGGTAGTCTGTTGTCGATATTTTTGTTACTCCAATGGATGGTAGCCTTTTCATTATGGAAGGTAGTCTGTTGTCGAGATTTTTGTTACACCAATGGACGGTAGCCTTGTCATTATGGAAGGTAGTTAGTTGTTCAGATTTTTGTTACTCCAATGGATGGTAGCCTTGTCATTATCGAAGGTAGTTTGTTGTTCAGATTTTTGTTACTCTAATGGATGGTAACCATGTCATTATGGAAGGTAGTCTGTTGTCGATATTTTTGTTACTCCAATGGATCGTATCCTTGTCACTATGGAAGGTAGTCTGTTGTCGATATTTTTGTTACTCCAATGGATGGTAGCCTTGTCATTATGGAATATAGTTTATTGTCGAGATTTTTGTTACTCCAATGAATGGTAGTCTTGTCATTATGGAAGGTAGTTTTTTGTTCATATTTTTGTTACTCCAGTGGATGGTAGCCTTGTCATTATCGAAGGTAGTTTGTTGTTCATATTTTTGTTTCTCCAATGGATGGTAGCCATGTCATTATGGAAGGTAGTCCGTTGTCGATATTTTTGTTAATCCAATGGATGGTAGCCTTTTAATCATGGAAGGTAGTCTGTTGTCGATATTTTTGTCACTCCAATGGATGGTAGCCTTGTCACTATAGAAGGTAGTCTGTTGTCGATATTTTTGTTACTCCAATGGATGGTAGCCTTTTCATTATGGAAGATAGCCTATTGTCGAGATTTTTATTACTCCAATGGATGGGAGTCATGTCATTATGGAAGGTAGTTTGTTGTTCAGATTTTTGTTACTCCAATGGATGGTAGCCTTGTCATTATCGAAGGTAGTCTGTTGTTCAGATTTTTGTTACTCCAATGGATGGTAGCCATGTCATTATGGAAGGTACTCTGTTGTCGACATTTTTTTTATTCCATTGGATGGTAGACATGTCATTATGAAATGTAGTATGTTGTCGATATTTTTGTTACTCCAATGGATGGTATCCTTATTATTATGGAAGGTAGTCTGTTGTCGTGATTTTTGTTATTCCATTTGATGGTAGCCTTGTCATTATGCAACGTAGTATGTTGTTGATATTTTTATTACTCCAGTGTATGGTAGCCTTATCAATATGGAAGGTAGTCTGTCGTTGACATTTCTTATACTCCAATGGATGGTAGCCTTGTCATTATGGAAGGTAGTCTGTTGTTCAAATTTTTGTTACTCCAGTGGATGGTATCCTTTTCATTATGGAAGGTAGTCTGTTGTCGAAATTTTTGTTATTCCATTGGATGTTAGCCTTGTAATTATGGAAGGTAGGTTGTTGTCGATATTTTTGTTACTCAAATGGATGGTAGCCTTATCAATATGAAACGTAGTATGTTGTCGATATTTCTGTTACTCCAATGGATGGTAGTCTTGTCATTATGGAAGGTAGTTTGTTGTACAGATTTTTGTTACTCCAATGGATGGTAGCCTTGTCATTATCGAAGGTAGTTTGTTATTCCGATTTTCGTTACTCCAATGGATGGTAGCCTTGTCATTATGGAAGGTAGTCTGTTGTCGATATTTTTGTTACTCCAATGGATGGTAGCCTTATCAATATGAAACGTAGTCTGTTGTCGATATTTTTGTTACTATAATGAATGGTAGCCTTGTCATTATGGAAGGTAGTTTGTTGTTTACATTTTTGTTACTCCAATGGATGGTAATCTTGTCATTATGGAAGGTAGTCTGATGTCGATATTTTTGTTACTCCAATGGATGGTAGCCTTTTCATTATGGAAGGTACTCTGTTGTCGAGATTTTTGTCACTCCAATGGATGGTAGCCTTGTCACTATAGAAGGTAGTGTGTTGTCGATATTTTTTTTACTCCAATGGATGGTAGCCTTGTCATTATGGAAGATAGTCTATTGTCGAGATTTTTATTACTCCAATGGATGGGAGTCTTGTCATTATGGAAGGTAGTTTGTTGTGCAGATTTTTGTTACTCTAATGGATGGTAGCCTTGTCATTATCGAAGGTAGTCTGTTGTTCAGATTTTTGTTACTCCAATGGATGGTAGCCATGTCATTATGGAAGGTAGTCTGTTGTCGATATTTTTGTCACTCCAATGGATCGTATCCTTGTCACTATGGAAGGTAGTTTGTTGTCGATATTTTTGTTACTCCAATGGATGGTAGCCTTGTCATTATGGAAGATAGTCTATTGTCGAGATTTTTGTCACTCCAATGGATGGTAGTCCTGTCATTATGGAAGGTAGTTTATTGTTCAGATTTTTGTTACTCCAATGGATGGTAGCCTTGTCATTATCGAAGGTAGTCTGTTGTTCAGATTTTTGTTACTCCAATGGATGGTAGCCATGTCATTATGGAAGGTAGTCTGTTGTCGATATAGTTGTTACTCCAATGGATGGTATCCTTTTCATTATGGAAGGTAGTCTGTTGTCGAGATTTTTGTCACTCCAATTGATGGTAGCCTTGTCACTATAGAAGGTAGTCTGTTATCGTTATTTTTGTTACTCCAATGGATGGTAGCCTTGTCATTATGGAAGATAGTCTATTGTCAATATTTTTATTACTCCAATGGATGGTAGTCTTGTCATTATGGAAGGTAGTTTGTTGTTCAGATTTTTGTTACTCCAATGGATGGTAGCCTTGTCATTATCGAAGGTAGTCTGTTCTTCAGATTTTTGTTACTCCAATGGATGGTAACCATGTCATTATGAAAGGTAGTCTGTTGTCGATATTTTTGTTACTCCAATGGATCGTATCCTTGTCACTATGGAAGGTAGTCTGTTGTCGATATTTTTGTCACTCCAATGGATGGTAGCCTTGTCACTATAGAAGGTAGTCTATTATCGATATTTTTGTTACTCCAATGGATGGTAGCCTTGTCATTATGGAAGATAGTTTATTGTCGAGATTTTCGTTACTCCAATGGATGGTAGTCTTGTCATTATGGAAGGTAGTTTGTTGTTCATATTTTTGTTACTCCAATGGATGGTAGCCTTGTCAATATCGAAGGTAGTCTGTTGTTCAAATTTTTGTTACTCCAATGGGTTGTAGCCATGTCATTATGGAAGGTAGTTTGTTGTCCATATTTTTGTTAATCCAATGGATGGTAGCCTTTTAATCATGGAAGGTAGTCTGTTGTCGAGATTTTTGTCACTCCAATGGATGGTAGCCTTGTCACTATAGAAGGTAGTCTGTTGTCGATATTTTTGTTACTCCAATGGATGGTAGCCTTGTCATTATGGAAGATAGTCTATTGTCGAGATTTTTGTTACTCCAATGGATGGTAGTCTTGTCATTATGGAAGGTAGTTTGTTGTTCAGATTTTTGTTACTCCAATGGATGGTAGCCTTGTCATTATCGAAGGTAGTCTGTTGTTCAGATTTTTGTTACTCCAATGGATGGTAACCATGTCATTATGGAAGGTAGTCTGTTGTTGATATTTTTGTTACTCCAATGGATCTTATCCTTGTCACTATGGAAGGTAGTCTGTTGTCGATATTTTTGTTACTCCAATGGATGGTAGCCTTGTCATTATGGAAGATAGTCTATTGTCGAGATTTTTATTACTCCAATGGATGGTAGTCTTGTCATTTTGGAAGGTAATTCGTTGTTCAGATTTTTGTTACTCCAATGGATGGTAGCCTTGTCATTATCGAAGGTAGTCTATTGTTCAGATTTTTGTTACTCCAAAGGATGGTAGCCATGTCATTATGGAAGGTAGTGTATTGTCGAAATTTTTGTTACTCCAAGGATCGTATCCTTGTCACTATGGAAAGTAGTCTGTTGTCGAGATTTTTGTCACTCCAATGGATGGTAGCCTTGTCACTATAGAAGGTAGTCTGTTGTCGATATTTTTGTTACTCCAATGGACAGTTGCCTTGTCATTATGGAAGAGAGTCTATTGTCGAGATTTTTATTACTCCAATGGATGGGAGTCTTGTCATTATGGAAGGTAGTTTGTTGTTCATATTTTTGTTACTCCAATGGATGGTAGCCTTGTCATTATCGAAGGTAGTCTGTTGTTCAGATTTTTGTTACTCCAATGGATGGTAGCCATGTCATTATGGAAGGTAGTTTGTTGTCGATATTTTTGTTACTCCAATGGATCATATCCTTGTCACTATGGAAGGTAGTCTGTTGTCGATATTTTTGTTACTCCAATGGATGGTAGCCTTGTCATTATGGAAGATAGTCTATTGTCGAGATTTTTGTTACTCTAATGGATGGTAGTCTTGTCATTATGGAAGGTAGTTTATTGTTCAGATTTTTGTTACTCCAATGGATGGTAGCCTTGTCATTATCGAAGGTAGTCTGTTGTTCAGATTTTTGTTACTCCAATGGATGGTAGCCATGTCATTATGGAAGCTAGTCTGTTGTCGATATTTTTGTTACTCCAATGGATGGTAACCTTTTCATTATGGAAGGTAGTCTGTTGTCGAGATTTTTGTCACTCCAATGGATGGTAGCCTTGCCAATATATAAGATAGTCTGTTGTCGTTATTTTTGTTACTCCAATGGATGGTAGCCTTGTCATTATTGAAGATAGTCTATTGTCGAGATTTTTATTACTCCAATGGATGGTAGTCTTGTTATTATGGAAGGTAGTTTGTTGTTCATATTTTTGTTATTCCAATGGATGGTAGCCTTGTCATTATCGAAGGTAGTCTAGTGTTCAGATTTTTTTTACTCCAATGGATGGTAACCATGTCATTATGGAAGGTAGTCTGTTGTCAATATTTTTGTTACTCCAATGGATTGTATCCTTGTCACTATGGAAGGTAGTCTGTTGTCGATATTTTTTACACTCCAATGGATGGTAGTCTTGTCACTATAGAAGGTTATCTGTTGTCGATATTTTTGTTACTCAAATGGATGGTAGCCTTGTCATTATGGAAGATATTCTATTGTCGAGATTTTTGTTACTCCAATGGATGGTAGTCTTGTCATTATGGATGGTAGTTTGTTGTTCAGAATTTTGTTACTCCAATGGATGGTAGCCTTGTCATTATCGAAGGTAGTCTGTTGTTCAGATTTTTGTTACTCCAATGGATGGTAGCCATGTCATTATGAAAGGTAGTCTGTTGTCGATATTTTTGTTACTCCAATGGATCATATCCTTGTCACTATGGAAGGTAGTCTGTTGTCGATATTTTTGTTACTCCAATGGATGGTAGCCTTGTCATTATGGAAGATAGTTTATTGTCGAGATTTTTGTTACTCCAATGGATGGTAGTCTTGTCATTATGGAAGGTAGTTTGTTGTTAATATTTTTGTTACTCCAATGGATAGTAGCCTTATCATTATCGAAGGTAGTCTGTTGTTCAGATTTTGTTTACTCCAATGGATGGTAGCCATGTCATTATGGAAGGTAGTCTGTTGTCGATATTTTATTAATCCAATGGATGGTAGCCTTTTAATCATGGAAGGTAGTCTGTTGTCCATATTTTTGTCACTCCAATGGATGGTAGCCTTGTCACTATAGAAGGTAGTCTGTTGTCGATATTTTTGTTACTCTAATGCATGGTAGCCTTGTCATTAAGGAAGATAGTCTATTTTCGAGATTTTTATTACTCCAATGGATGGTAGTCTTGTCATTATGGAAGGTAATTCGTTGTTCTGATTTTTGTTACTCTAATGTATGGTAGCCTTGTCATTATCGAAGGTAGTCTGTTGTTCAGATTTTTGTTACTCCAATGGATGGTAGCCATGTCATTATGGAAGGTAGTTTGTTGTCGATATTTTTGTTACTCCAATTGATGGTAGCCTTGTCACTATAGAAGGTAGTCTGTTGTCAATATTTTTGTTACTCCAATGGATGGTAGCCTTGTCATTATGGAAGATAGTCTATTGTCTTGATTTTTGTTACTCCAATGGATGGTAGTCTTTTCATAATCGAAGGTAGTCTATTGTTTAAATTTTTGTTACTCCAATGGATGGTAGCCATGTCATCATGGAAGGTAGTCTGTTGTCGATAGTTTTGTTACTCCAATGGATCGTATCCTTGTCACTATGGAAGGTATTATGTTGTCGATATTTTTGTTACTCCAATAGATGGTAGCCATGTCACTATAGAAAGTGGTCTGTTGTCGATATTTTTGTTACTCTAATGGATGGTAGCCTTGTCATTATGGAAGGTAGTTTGCTGTTCAGATTTTTGTTACTCTAATGGATGATAGCCTTGTCATTATCGAAGGTTGTCTGTTGTTCAGATTTTTGTTACTCCAATGGATGGTAGCCATGTCATTATGGAAGGTAGTATGTTGTCGATATTTTTGTTACTCCAATGGATGGTTTCCTTATTATTATGGAAGGTAGTCTGTTGTCGAGATTTTTGTTATTCCATTGGATGGTAGCCTTGTCATTATGCAACGTAGTATCTTGTTGATATTTTTATTACTCCAGTGTATGGTAGCCTTATCAATATGGAAGGTAGTCTGTCGTTGACATTTCTTATACTCCAATGGATGGTAGCCTTGTCATTATGGAAAGTAGTATGTTGTTCAGATTTTTGTTACTCCAGTGGATGGTATCCTTTTCTTTATGGAAGGTAGTCTGTTGTCGAAATTTTTGTTATTCCATTGGATGTTAGCCTTGTAATTATGGAAGGTAGGTTGTTGTCGATATTTTTGTTACTCAAATGGATGGTAGCCTTATCATTATGAAACGTAGTATGTTGTCGATATTTTTGTTACTCCAATGGATGGTACTTGTCATTATAGAAGGTAGTCTATTGTTCAGATTTTTGTTACTCCAATGGATGGTAGCCTTGTCATTATGGAAGGTAGTCTGTTGTCTAGATTTTTGTTACTCCAATGGTTTGTAGCCTTGTCATTATGGAAGGTAGTCTGTTGTTGATATTTTTGTTACTCCAATGGATGATAGCCTTGTCATTATGGAAGGTAGTCTGTTGTTCAAATTTTTGTTACTCCAATGGATGGTAGCCTTGTCATTATGGAAGGTAGTCTGTTGTTCAGATTTTTGTTACTCCAATGGATGGTAGCCTTTTCATTATGGAAGGTAGTCTGTTTTCAAAATTTTTGTTATTCCATTGGATGGTAGCCTTGTCAATATGAAACGTAGTATGTTGTCGATATTTTTGTTACTCCAATGGATGGTAGTCTTGTCATTATGGAAGGTAGTTTGTTGTTCAGATTTTTGTTACTCCAATGGATGGTAGCCTTTTCATTATGGAAGGTAGTCTGTTGTCAAAATTTTTGTTATTCCATTGGATGGTAGCCTTGTCATTATGGAATGTAATTTGTTTACCATAATTTTGTTACTCAAATTGATGGTAGCCTTATCATAATGAAACATAGCCTGTTGTCGATATTTTTGTTACTATAATGGATGGTAGCCTTGTCATTATGGAAGGTAATGTGTTGTCGACATTTTTGTTACTCCAATGGATGGTAACCTTGTCATTATGGAATGTAGTCTGTTGTCGATATTGTTGTTACTCCAATGGATGGTAGCCTTTTCATTATGGAAGGTAGTCTGTTGTCGAGATTTTTGTCACTCCAATGGATGGTAGCCTTGTCACTATAGAAGGTAGTCTGTTGTCGATATTTTTGTTACTCCAATGGATGGTAACCTTATCATTATGCAAGATAGTCTATTGTCGAGATTTTTATTACTCTAATGGATGGTAGTCTTGTCATTATGGAAGGTAGTTTGTTCTTTAGATTTTTGTTACTCCAATGGATGGTAGCCATGTCATTATGGAAGGTAGTGTGTTGTCGATATTTTTGTTACTCCAATTGATCGTATCCTTGTCACTATGGAAGGTAGTCTGTTGTCGATATTTTTGTTACTCCAATGGAAAGTAGCCTTCTCACTATGAAAGATAGTCTATTGTCGAGATATTTGTAACTCCAATGGATGGTAATCTTGTCATTATGGAAGGTAGTTTATTTTCAATATTTTTATTACTCCAATGGATGGTAGTCATTTCATTACGGAAGGTAGTTTGTTGTTCAGATTTATGTTACTCCAATGGATGGTAGCCTTGTCATTATCGAAGGTTGTCTGTTGTTCAGATTTTTGTAACTCCAATGGATGGTAGCCATGTCATTATGGAAGGTAGTCCGTTGTCGACATTTTTTTTATTCCATTGGATGGTAGCCTTGTCATTATAAAATGTAGTATGTTGTCGATATTTTTGTTACTCCAATGGATGGTATCCTTATTATTATGGAAGGTAGTCTGTTGTCGAGATTTTTGTTATTCCATTGGATGGTAGCCTTGTCATTATGCAACGTAGTATGTTGTCGATATTTTTATTACTCAAGTGTATGGTAGCCTTGTGACTATGAAAGGTAGTCCATTATCGATATTTTTGTTACTCCAATGGATGGTAGCCTTGTCATTATGGAAGGTAGTTTGTTGCCTAGATTTTTGTTACTCCAATGGATTGTAGCCGTGTCATTATGGAAGGTAGTTTGTTGTTGATATTTTTGTTACTCCAATGGATGATAGCCTTGTCATTATGGAAGGTAGTTTGTTGTTCAGATTTTTGTTACTTCAACGAATGATAGCCTTGTCATTATGGAAGGTAGTGTGTTATCGAGATTGTTGTTATTCCATTGGATGGTAGCCTTGTTATTATGAAACATAGTATGTTAACGATATTTTTGTTACTCCAATGAATGGTAGCCATATCATTATGGAAGTTAGTCTGTTGTCGAGATTTTTATTACTCCAATGGATGGTAGTCTTGTCATTATGGAAGGTAGTCTATTGTCGAGATTTTTGTTATTCCATTGGATGGTAGCCTTTTCATTATGGAAGGTAGTCTGTTGTCGAGATTTTTGTTACTCCAATGGATGGTAGCCTTGTCATTATGGAAGGTAGTCTTTTATCTAGATTTTTGTTACTCCAATGGATTATAGCCTTGTCATTATTGAAGGTAGTCTGTTGTCGATATTTTTGTTACTATAATGGATGGTAGCCTTGTCATTATGGAAGGTAGTCTGTTGTCGACATTTTTATTACTCCAATGGATGGTAACCTTGTCATTATGGAACATAGTCTATTGTCGATATTTTTGTTACTCCAATGGATGGTAGCCTTTTCATTATGGAAGGTAGTCTGGTGTCGAGATTTTTGTCACTCCAATGGATGGTAGCCTTGTCACTATAAGAAGGTAGTCTGTTGTCGATATTTTTGTTACTCCAATGGATGGTATCCTTGTCATTATGGAAGATAGTCTATTGTCGAGATTTTTGTTACTCTAATGGATGGTAGTCTTGTCATTATGGAAGGTAGTTTGTTGTTCAGATTTTTGTTACTCCAATGGATGGTAGCCTTGTCATTATCGAAGGTAGTCTGTTGTTCAGATTTTTGTTAGTCTAATGGATGGTAGCCATGTCATTATGGAAGGTAGTCTGTTGATGACATTTTTTTTATTCCATTGGATGGTAGCCTTGTCATTATGAAATGTAGTATGTTGTCGATATTTTTGTTACTCCAATGGATGGTATCCTTATCATTATGGAAGGTAGACTATTGACGAGAATTTTGTTACTCCAATGGATGGTAGCCTTGTCACTGTAGAAGGTAGTCTGTTGTCGATATTTTTGTTACTCTAATGGATGGTAGTCATGTCATTATGGAAGGTAGTTTGTTGTTCATATTTTTGTTACTCCAATGGATGGTTGCCTTGTCATTATCGAAGGTAGTATGTTGTTCATATTTTTGTTACTCCAATGGATGGTAGCCATGTCATTATGGAAGGTAGTATGTTGATGACATTTTTTTTATTCCATTGGATGATAGCCTTGTCATTATGAAATGTAGTATGTTGTCGATATTTTTGTTACTCCAATGGATGGTATCCTTATCATTATGGAAGGTAGACTGTTGATGAGAATTTTGTTACTCCAATGGATTGTATTCTTGTCATTATGGAAGGTAGTCTTTTGTTCAGATTTTTGTTACTCCAATGAATGGTAACCTTGTCATTATGGAAGGTAGTCTATTGTTCATATTTTTGTTACTCCAATGGATGGTAGCCTTGTCATTATGGAAGGTAGTCTGTTGTTCATATTTTATTTACTCCAACGAATGGTAGCCTTATCATTGTGGAGTGTAGTGTGTTGTCTAGATTTTTGTTATTGCATTGGATGGTAGCCTTATTATTATGAAACATAGTATGTTATCGATATTTTTGTTACTCCAATGGGTGGTAGCCTTATCATTATGGAAGGTAGTCTGTTATCGATAATTTTATTACTCCAATGGAGGGTAGCCTTGTCATTATGGAAGGTTGTCTGTTGCCGAAATTTTTGTTATTCCATTGGATGGTAGCCTTGTCATTATGGAAGGTAGTCTGTTGTCGAGATTTTTGTTACTCCAACGGATGGTAGCCTTGTCATTATGGAAGGTAGTCTTTTGTCTAGATTTTTGTTACTCCAATGGATTGTAGCCTTGTCATTATGGAAGGTAGTCTGTTTTCGATATTTTTGTTACTATAATGGATGGTAGCCTTGTCATTATGGAAGGTAGTCTATTGTCGACATTTTTATTACTCCAATGGATGGTGACCTTGTCATTATGGAAATAGTCTATTGTCGATATTTTTGTTACTCCAATGGATGGTAGCCTTTTCATTATGGAAGGTCGTATGTTGTCGAGATTTTTGTCACTCCAATGGATGGTAGCCTTGTCACTATAGAAGGTAGTCTGTTGTCGATATTTTTGTTACTCCAATGGATGGTAGCCTTGTCATTATGGAAGATAGTTTATTGTCGAGATTTTTGTTACACTAATGGATGGTAGTCTTGTCATTATGGAAGGTAGTTTGTTGTTCAAATTTTTGTTACTCCAATGGATGGTAGCGTTGTCATTATCGAAGGTAGTCTGTTGTTCAGATTTTTGTTACTCCAATGGATGGTAGCCATGTCATTATGGAAGGTAGTCTGTTGTTGACATTTTTTTTATTCCATTGGATGATAGCCTTGTCATTATGAAATGTAGTATGTTGTCGATATTTTTGTTACTCCAATGGATGGTATCCTTCTCATTATGGAAGGTAGACTGTTGACGAGAATTTTGTTACTCCAATTGATGGTAGCCTTGTCATTATGGAAGGTAGTCTGTTGTTCAGATTTTTGTTACTCCCATGGATGGTAACCTTGTCATTATGGAAGGTAGTCTGTTGTTCAGATTTGTGTTACTCCAATGGATGGTAGCCTTGTCATTATGGAAGGTAGTATGTTGTTCAGATTTTTGTTACTCCAACGAATGGTAGCCTTGTCATTATGGAAGGTAGTGTGTTGTCTAGATTTTTGTTATTCCATTGGATGGTAGCCTTGTTATTATGAAACATAGTATGTTATCGATATTTTTGTTACTCCAATGAACGGTAGCCTTATCATTATGGAAGGTAGTCTGTTGTCGAGAATTTTATTACTCCAATGGATGGTAGCCTTGTCATTATGGAAGGTAGTCTGTTTTCGAAATTTTTGCTATTCCATTGCATGGTAGCCTTTTCATTATGGATGGTAGTCTGTTTTCGAGATTTTTGTTACTCCAATGGATGGTAGCCTTGTCATTATGGAAGGTAGTCTTTTGTCTAGATTTTTATTACTCCAATGGATTGTAGCCTTGTCATTATGGAAGGTAGTCTATTGTCGATATTTTTGTTACTCCAATGGATGGTATCCTTGTTATTATGGAAGATAGTCTATTGTCGAGATTTGTGTTACTCCAATGGATGGTAGTCTTCTCATTATTGAAGGTAGTTTGTTGTTCAGATTTTTGTTACTCCAATGGATTGTAGCCTTGTCATTATCGTGGGTAGTCTGTTGTTCAGATTTTTGTTACTTTATTGGATGGTAGCCTTGTCATTATGAAACGTAGTATGTTGTCGATATTTTTGTTACTACAATGGATGGTAGTCTTGTCATTATGGAAGGTAGTTTGTTGTTCAGATTTTTGTTACTCCAATGGATGGTAGCCTTATCATTATCGAAGGTAGTGTGTTGTTCAGATTTTTGTTACTCCAATGGATGGTAGCCTTTTCATTTGTCCAAATTTTTATTATTCCATTGGATTGTAACCTTGTCATCATGGAACGTAATTTGTTTTCGATATTTTTATTACTCAAATGGATGGTAGCCTTATCATTATGAAACATAGTCTGTTGTCGTTATTTTTGTTACTATAATGGATGGTAGCCTTGTCATTATGGAAGGTTGTTTGTGGTCGACATTTTTGTTACTCCAATGGATGGTAACCTTGTCATTATGGAAGGTTGTTTGTGGTCGACATTTTTGTTACTCCAATGGATGGTAACCTTGTCATTATGGAACATAGTCTGTTGTCGATATTTTTGTTACTCCAATGGATGGTATCCTTGTCATTATGGAAGGTAGTCTGTTGTTCAGATTTTTGTTACTCCAATGGATGGTAGCCTTGTCATTATGGAAGGTAGTCTGTTGTTCAGATTTTATTTACTCCAACGAATGGTAGCCTTGTCATGATGGAAGGTAGTGTGTTGTCTAGATTTTTGTTATTCCATTGGATGGTAGCCTTGTTATTATGAAACATAGTATGTTATCGATATTTTTGTTACTCCAATGGATGGTAGCCTTATCATTATGGAAGGTAGTCTGTTATCGATAATTTTATTACTCTAATGGATGGTAGCCTTGTCATTATGGAATGTAGCCTTGTCATTATGAAATGTAGTATGTTGTAGATATTTTTGTTACTCCAATGGATGGTATCCTTATCATTATGGAAGGTAGACTGTTCACGAGAATTTTGTTACTCCAATGGATGGTATCCTTGTCATTATGGAAGGTAGTCTGTTGTTCAGATTTTATTTACTCCAACGAATGGTAGCCTTGTCATTATGGAAGGTAGTGTGTTGTCTAGATTTTTGTTACTCCAATGGATGGTAGACTTGTCATTATGGAAGGTAGTCTGTTGTTCAGATTTTTGTTACTCCAATGGATGGTAACCTTGTCATTATCGAAGGTAGTCTGTTGTTCAGATTTTTGTTACTCCAATGGATGGTAGCCTTGTCATTATGGAAGGTAGTATGTTGTTCAGATTTTTGTTACTCCAACGAATGGTAGCCTTGTCATTATGGAAGGTAGTGTGTTGTTTAGATTTTTGTTACTCCAATGGATGGTAGCCTTGTCATTATGGAAGGTAGTTTGTTGTCGAGAATTTTATTACTCCAATGGATGGTAGCCTTGTCATTATGGAAGGTAGTCTGTTGTCAAAATTTTTGCTATTCCATTGCATTGTAGCCTTTTCGTTATGGATGGTAGTCTATTTTCGAGATTTTTGTTACTCCAATGGATGGTAGCCTTGTCATTATGGAAGGTAGTCTTTTGTCTAGATTTTTATTACTCCAATGGATTGTAGCCTTGTCATTATGGAAGGTAGTTTGTTGTCGATATTTTTGTTACTATAATGGATGGTAGCCTTGTCATTATGGAAGGTAGTCTATTGTCGACATTTTTGTTACTCCAATGGACGGTAACCTTGTCAATATGGAATGTAGTCTGTTGTCGATATTTTTGTTACTCCAATGGATGTTAGCCTTTTCATTATGGAAGGTAGTCTGTTGTCGAGATTTTTGTGACTCCAATGGATGGTAGCCTTGTCATTATAGAAGGTAGTCTGTTGTCGATATTTTTGTTACTCCAATGGATGGTATCCTTGTCATTATGGAAGATAGTCTATTGTCGAGATTTGTGTTACTCCAATGGATGATAGCCTTGTCATTATGGAAGGTACTTTGTTGTTCAGATTTTCGTTACTTCAATGGATTGTAGCGTTGTCATTATCGAAGGTAGTCTGTTGTTCAGATTTTTGTTACTCCAATGGATGGTAGCCATGTCATTATGGAACGTAGTCTGTTGTTGACATTTATTTTATACCATTGGATGGTACCCTTGTCATTATGAAACGTAGTATGTTGTCGATGTTTTTGTTACTCCAATGGATGGTAGTCTTGTCATTATGGAAGGTAGTTTGTTGTTCAGATTTTTGTTACTCCAATGGATGGTAGCCTTGTCATTATCGAAGGTAGTGTGTTGTTCAGATTTTTGTTACTCCAATGGATGGTAGCCTTTTCATTATGGAAGTTAGTTTGTTGTCGAAATTTTTGTTATTCCATTGGATTGTAGCCTTGTCATTATGGAACGTAATTTGTTTTCGATATTTTTATTACTCAAATTTATGGTAGCCTTATCATTATGAAACGTAGTCTGTTGTCGATATTTTTGTTACTATAATGGATGGTAGCCTTGTCATTATGGAAGGTAGTTTGTTGTCGACATTTTTGTTACTCCAATGGATGGTAACCTTGTCATTATGGAACGTAGTCTGTTGTCGATATTTTTGTTACTCCAATGGATGGTAGCCTTTTCATTATGGAAGGTAGTATGTTGTTCAGATTTTTGTTACTCCAATGGATGGTAGCCATGTCATTATGGAAGGTAGTCTGTTGTTGACATTTTTTTTATTCCATTGGATGGTAGCCTTGTCATTATGAAACGTAGTATGTTGTCGATATTTTTGTTACTCCAATGGATGGTAGTCTTGTCATTATGGAAGGTAGTTTGTTGTTCAGATTTTTGTTACTCCAATGGATGGTAGCCTTTTCATTATCGAAGGTAGTGTGTTGTTCATATTTTTGTTACTCCAATGGATGGTAGCCTTTTCATTATGGAAGTTAGTTTGTTGTCGAAATTTTTGTTATTCCATTGGATTGTAGCCTTGTCATTATGGAACGTAATTTGTTTTCGATATTTTTATTAGTCAAATTGATGGTAGCCTTATCATTATGAAACATAGTCTGTTGTCGATATTTTTGTTACTATAATGGATGGTAGCCTTGTCATTATGGAAGGTAGTTTGTTGTCGAAATTTTTGTTACTCCAATGGATGGTAACCTTGTCATTATGGAACGTAGTTTGTTGTCGATATTTTTGTTACTCCAATGGATGGTATCCTTGTCATTATGGAAGGTAGTCTGTTGTTCAGATTTTTGTTACTCCAATGGATGGTAACTTTGTCATTATGGAAGGTAGTCTATTATTTAGATTTTTGTTACTCCAATGGATGGTAGCCTTGTCATTATGGAAGGTAGTCTGTTGTCCAGATTTTATTTACACCAACGAATGGTAGCCTTGTCATTATGGAAGGTAGTGTGTTGTCTAGATTTTTGTTATTCCATATGATGGTAGCCTTGTTATTATGAAAAATAGTATGTTATCGATATTTTTGTTACTCCAATGGATGGTAGCCTTATCATTATGGAAGGTAGTCTGTTTTCGATAATTTTATTACTCTAATGGATGGTAGCCTTGTCATTATGGAATGTAGCCTTGTCATTATGAAATGTAGTATGTTGTCGATATTTTTGTTACTCCAATGGATGGTATCCTTATCATTATGGAAGGTAGACTGTTGACGAGAATTTTGTTACTCCAATGGATGGTATCCTTTTAATTATTGAAGGTAGTCTGTTATTCAGATTTTTTTTACTCCAATGGATGGTAACCTTGTCATTATGGAAGGTAGTCTTGTCATTATGGAAGGTAGTTTGTTGTCGACATTTTTGTTACTCCAATGGATGGTAGCCATGTCATTATGGAAGGTAGTTTGTTGTCGATATTTTTTATACTCCAATGGATCTTATCCTTGTCACTATGAAAGGTAGTCTGTTGTCGATATTTTTGTTACTCCAATGTATGGTAGCCTTATCACCATAGAAGGTAGTTTGTTGTCGATATTTTTGTTACTCCAATGGATGGTAGCCTTGTCATTATGGAAGATAGTCTATTGTCGAGATATTGGTTACTCCAATGGATGGTAGTCTTGTCATTATGGAAGGTAGTTTGTTGTTCATATTTTTGTTACTCCAATGGATGGTAGCCTTGTCATTATCGAAGGTAGTCTGTTGTTCATATTTTTGTTACTCCAATGGATGGTAGCCATGTCATTATGGAAGGTAGTCTGGTGTCGATATTTTTCTTACTCCAATGGGTCGTATCCTTGTCACTATGGAAGGTAGTCTGTTGCCGATATTTTTGTTATTCCAACAGATGGTAGCCTTGTCACTATAAAAGGTAGTCTATTGTCGATATTTTTGTTACTCCAATGGATGGTAGCCTTGTCATTATGAAACGTAGTATGTTGTCGATATTTTTGTTAATCCAATGGATGGTAGTCTTGTCATTATGGAAGGTAGTTTGTTGTTCAGATTTTTGTTACTCCAATAGATGGTAGCCTTTTCATTATCGAAGGTAGGGTGTTGTTCATATTTTTGTTACTCCAATGGATGGTAGCCTTTTCATTATGGAAGTTAGTTTGTTGTCCAATTTTTTTTTATTCCATTGGATGGTAGCCTTGTCATTATGGAACGTAATTTGTTTTCGATATTTTTATTACTCAAATGGATGGTAGCATTATCATTATGAAACGTAGTCTGTTGTCGATATTTTTGTTACTATAATGGATGGTAGCCTTGTCATTATGGAAGGTAGTTTGTTGTCGACATTTTTGTTACTCCAATGGATGGTATCCTTGTCATTATGGAAGATAGTCTATTGTCGAGATTTGTGTTACTCCAATGGATGGTAGTCTTCTCATTATGGGAGGTAGTTTGTTGTTCAAATTTTTGTTACTTCAATGGATGGTAGCCATGTCATTATGGAAGGTAGTCTGTTGTTGACATTTTTTTTATTCCATTGGATGGTAGCCATGTCATTATGGAAGGTAGTCTGTTGTCGATATTTTTGTTACTCCAATGCATCGTAGTCTTGTCATTATGGAAGGTAGTTTGTTGTTCAGATTTTTGTTACTCCAATGGATGGTAGCCTTTTCATTATCGAAGGTAGTGTGTTGTTCATATTTTTGTTACTCCAATGGATGGTAGCCTTTTCATTATGGAAGTTAGTTTGTTGTCGAAATTTTTGTTATTCCATTGGATGGTAGCCTTGTCATTATGGAAGGTAATTTGTTTTCGATATTTTTATTACTCAAATGGATGGTAGCCTTATCATTATGAAACGTAGTCTGTTGTCGATATTTTTGTTACTATAATGGATGGTAGCCTTGTCATTATGGAAGGTAATTTGTTGTCGACATTTTTGTTACTCCAATGGATGGTAACCTTGTCATTATGGAACGTAGTCTGTTGTCGATATTTTTGTTACTCCAATGGATGGTAGCCTTTTCATTATGGAAGGTAGTATGTTGTTCAGATTTTTGTTACACCAATGGATGGTAGCCATGTCATTATGGAAGGTAGTCTGTTGTTGACATTTTTTTTATTCCATTGGATGGTAGCCTTGTCATTATGAAACGTAGTATGTTGTCGATATTTTTGTTACTCCAATGGATGATAGTCTTGTCATTATGGAAGGTAGTTTGTTGTTCAGATTTTTGTTACTCCAATGGATGGTAGCCTTTTCATTATCGAAGGTAGTGTGTTGTTCATATTTTTGTTACTCCAATGGATGGTAGCCTTTTCATTATGGAAGTTAGTTTGTTGTCGAAATTTTTGTTATTCCATTGGATGGTAGCCTTGTCATTATGGAACGTAATTTGTTTTCGATATTTTTATTACTCAAATGGATGGTAGCCTTATCATTATGAAACATAGACTGTTATCGATATTTTTGTTACTATAATGGATGGTAGCCTTGTCATTATGGAAGGTAGTCTGTTGTTCAGATTTTTGTTAATCCAATGGATGGTAACCTTGTCATTATGGAAGGTAGTCTGTTGTTCATATTTTTGTTACTCCAATGGATGGTACCCTTGTCATTATGGAAGGTAGTCTGTTGTCCAGATTTTATTTACTCCAACGAATGGTAGCCTTGTCATTATGGAAGGTAGTGTGTTGTCTAGATTTTTGTTATTCCATATGATGGTAGCCTTGTTATTATGAAAAATAGTATGTTATCGATATTTTTTTTACTCCAATGGATGGTAGCCTTATCATTATGGAAGGTAGTCTGTTATCGATAATTTTATTACTCTAATGGATGGTAGCCTTGTCATTATGGAATGTAGCCTTGTCATTATGAAATGTACTATGTTGTCGATATTTTTGTTACTCCAATGGATGGTATCCTTATCATTATGGAAGGTAGACTATTGACGAGAATTTTGTTACTCCAATGGATGGTATCCTTGTCATTATGGAAGGTAGTCTGTTGTTCAGATTTTTTTTACTCCAATGGATGGTAACCTTGTCATTATGGAAGGTAGTCTTGTCATTATGGAAGGTAGTTTGTTGTCGACATTTTTGTTACTCCAATGGATGGTAGCCATGTCATTATGGAAGGTAGTTTGTTGACGATATTTTTTATACTCCAATGGATCTTATCCTTGTCATTATGGAACGTAGTCTGTTGTCGATATTTTTGTTACTCCAATGGATGGTATCCTTGTCATTATGGAAGGTAGTCTGTTGTTCAGATTTTTGTTAATCCAATGGATGGTAACCTTGTCATTATGGAAGGTAGTCTGTTGTTCATATTTTTGTTACTCCAATGGATGGTACCCTTGTCATTATGGAAGGTAGTCTGTTGTCCAGATTTTATTTACTCCAACGAATGGTAGCCTTGTCATTATGGAAGGTAGTGTGTTGTCTAGATTTTTGTTATTCCATATGATGGTAGCCTTGTTATTATGAAAAATAGTATGTTATCGATATTTTTTTTACTCCAATGGATGGTAGCCTTATCATTATGGAAGGTAGTCTGTTATCGATAATTTTATTACTCTAATGGATGGTAGCCTTGTCATTATGGAATGTAGCCTTGTCATTATGAAATGTACTATGTTGTCGATATTTTTGTTACTCCAATGGATGGTATCCTTATCATTATGGAAGGTAGACTATTGACGAGAATTTTGTTACTCCAATGGATGGTATCCTTGTCATTATGGAAGGTAGTCTGTTGTTCAGATTTTTTTTACTCCAATGGATGGTAACCTTGTCATTATGGAAGGTAGTCTTGTCATTATGGAAGGTAGTTTGTTGTCGACATTTTTGTTACTCCAATGGATGGTAGCCATGTCATTATGGAAGGTAGTTTGTTGACGATATTTTTTATACTCCAATGGATCTTATCCTTGTCACTATGAAAGGTAGTCTGTTGTCGATATTTTTGTTACTCCAATGTATGGTAGCCTTATCACCATAGAAGGTAGTTTGTTGTCGATATTTTTGTTACTCCAATGGATGGTAGCCTTGTCATTATGGAAGATAGTCTATTGTCGAGATTTTGGTTACTCCAATGGATGGTAGTCTTGTCATTATGGAAGGTAGTTTGTTGTTCATATTTTTGTTACTCCAATAGATGGTAGCCTTGTCATTATCGAAGGTAGTCTGTTGTTCAGATTTTTATTACTCCAATGGATGGTAGCCATGTCATTATGGAAGGTAGTCTGTTGTCAATATTTTTCTTACTCCAATGGATCGTATCCTTGTCACTATGAAAGGTAATCTGTTGTCGATATTTTTGTTACTCCAACAGATGGTAGCCTTGTCACTATAAAAGGGAGTCTGTTGTCGATATTTTTGTTACTCCAATGGATGGTAGCCTTGTCATTATGAAACGTAGTATGTTGTCGATATTTTTGTTACTCCAATGGATGGTAGTCTTGTCATTATGGAAGGTAGTTTGTTGTTCAGATTTTTGTTACTCCAATGGATGGTAGCCTTTTCACTATAGAAGGTAGTGTGTTGTTCATATTTTTGTTACTCCAATGGATGGTAGCCTTTTCATTATGGAAGTTAGTTTGTTGTCGAAATTTTTGTTATTCCATTGGATGGTAGCCTTGTCATTATGGAACGTAATTTGTTTTCGATATTTTTATTACTCAAATGGATGGTAGCCTTATCATTATGAAACGTAGTCTGTTGTCGATATTTTTGTTACTATAATGCATGGTAGCCTTGTCATTATGGAAGGTAGTTTGTTGTCGACATTTTTGTTACTCCAATGGATGGTAACCTTGTCATTATGGAACGTAGTATGTTGTCGATATTTTTGTTACTCCAATGGATGGTATCCTTGTCATTATGGAAGGTAGTCTGTTGTTCAGATTTTTGTTAATCCAATGGATGGTAACCTTGTCATTATGGAAGGTAGTCTGTTGTTCATATTTTAGTTACTCCAATGGATGGTAGCCTTGTCATTATGGAAGGTAGTCTGTTGTTCATATTTTATTTACTCCAACGAATGGTAGCCTTGCCTTTATGGAAGGTAGTGTGTTGTCTAGATTTTTGTTATTCCATATGATGGTAGCCTTGTTATTATGAAACACAGTATGTTATCGATATTTTTGTTACTCCAATGGATGGTAGCCTTATCATTATGGAAGGTAGACTGTTATCGATAATTTTATTACTCTAATGGATGGTAGCCTTGTCATTATGGAATGTAGCCTTGTCATTATGAAATGTAGTATGTTGTCGATATTTTTGTTACTCCAATGGATTGTATCCTTATCATAATGGAAGGTAGACTGTTGACGAGAATTTTGTTACTCCAATGGATGGTATCCTTGTCATTATGGAAGGTAGTCTGTTGTTCAGATTTTTGTTACTCCAATGGATGGTAACCTTGTCATTATGGAAGGTAGTCTTGTCATTATGGAAGGTAGTTTGTTGTCGACATTTTTGTTACTCCAATGGATGGTAGCCTTGTCACTATAGAATGTAGTCTGTTGTCGATATTTTTGTTACTCCAATGGATGGTAGCCTTGTCATTATGGAAGATAGTCTATTGTCGAGATTTTTATTGCTCCAATGGATGGTAGTCTTGTCATTATGGAAGGTAGTTTGTTGTTCAGATTTTTGTTACTCCAATGGATTGTAGCCATGTCATTATGGAAGGTAATCTGTTGTCGATATTTTTTATACTCCAATGGATCTTATCCTTGTCACTATGAAAGGTAGTCTGTTGTCGATATTTTTGTTACTCCAATGTATGGTAGCCTTATCACCATAGAAGGTAGTTTGTTGTCGATATTTTTGTTACTCCAATGGATGGTAGCCTTGTCATTATGGAAGATAGTCTATTGTCGAGATTTTGGTTACTCCAATGGATGGTAGTCTTGTCATTATGGAAGGTAGTTTGTTGTTCATATTTTTGTTACTCCAATAGATGGTAGCCTTGTCATTATCGAAGGTAGTCTGTTGTTCAGATTTTTATTACTCCAATGGATGGTAGCCATGTCATTATGGAAGGTAGTCTGTTGTCAATATTTTTCTTACTCCAATGGATCATATCCTTGTCACTATGAAAGGTAATCTGTTGTCGATATTTTTGTTACTCCAACAGATGGTAGCCTTGTCACTATAAAAGGGAGTCTGTTGTCGATATTTTTGTTACTCCAATGGATGGTAGCCTTGTCATTATGGAAGATAGTCTATTGTCGAGATTTTTGTTACTCCAATGGATGGTAGTCTTGTCATTATGGAAGGTAGTTTATTGTTCAGATTTTTGTTACTCCAATGGATGGTAGCCTTGTCATTATCGAAGGTAGTCTGTTGTTCAGATTTTTGATACTCTAATGGATGGTAGCCATGTCATTATGGAAGGTAGTTTATTGTCGACATTTTTTTATTCCATTGGATGGTAGCCTTGCCATTATGAAATGTAGTATGTAGTCGATAATTTTGTTACTCCAATGGATGGTATCCTTATTATTATGGAAGGTAGTTTGTTGTCGAGATTTTTGTTATTCCATTGGATGGTAGCCTTGTCATTATGTAACGTAGTATGTTGTCGATATTTTTATTCCTCCAGTGTATGGTAGCCTTATCAATATGGAAGGTAGTCTTTCGTTGAGATTTCTTATACTCTTATGGATGGTAGCCTTGTCATTATGGAAGGTAGTCTGTTGTTCAGATTTTTATTACTCTAGTGGATGGTATCCTTTTCATTATGGAAGGTAGTCTGTTGTCGAAATTTTTGTTATTCCATTGGATGGTAGCCTTATCATTATGAAACGTAGTATGTTGTCGATATTTTTGTTACTCCAATGGATGGTAGCCTTATCATTATGGAAGGTAGTTTGTTGTCGTGAATTTAGTTACTCCAATGCATGGTAGCCTTGTCATTATGGAAGGTACTCTGTTGTCGAGATTTTTGTTATTCCATTGGATGGTAGCCTTGTCATTATGGAAGGTAGTCTGTTGTCAAAAAATTTGTTACTCCAATGGATGGTAGCCTTGTGACTATGACAGGTAGTCTATTGTCGATATTTTTGTTACTCCAATGGATGGTAGCCTTGTCATTATGGAAGGTAGTCTGTTGTCTAGATTTTTGTTAATCCAATGGATTGTAGCCTTGTCATTATGGAAGGTAGTCTGTTGTTGATATTTTTGTTACTCCAATGGATGATAGCCTTGTCATTATGGAAGGTAGTCTGTTGTTCATATTTTTGTTACTCCAATGGATGGTAACCATGTCATTATGGAAGGTAGTCTATTGTCTAGATTTTTGTTATTCCATTGGATGGTATCCTTTTCATTATGAAAGGTAGTTTGTTGTTGATATTTTTGTTACTCCAATGGATGGTAACCTTGTCATTATGGAAGGTAGTCTGTTGTTCAGATTTTTGTTACTCCAATGGATGGTAGCCTTGTCATTATGGAAGGTAGTCTGTTGTTCAGATTATTGTTACTCAAACAAATGGTAGCCTTGTCATTATGGAAGGTAGTGTGTTGTCTAGAATTTTGTTATTCCATTGGATGGTAGCCTTGTTATTATGAAACATAGTATGTTATCCATATTTTTGTTACTCCAATGGATGGTAGCCTTATCATTATGGAAGGAAGTCTGTTGTCGAGAATTTTATTTCTCCAATGGATGTTAGCCTTGTCATTATGGTAGGTAGTCTGTTGTCGAGATTTTTGTTATTCCATTGGATGGTAGCCTTGTCATTATGGAAGGTAGTCTGTTGTCGAGATTTTTGTTACTCCAATGGATGGTAGCCTTGTCATTATGGAAGGTATTCTTTTGTCTAGATTTTTTTTACTCCAATGGATTGTAGCCTTTTCGTTATCGAAGGTAGTCTGTTGTCGATATTGTTGTTACTATAATGGATGGTAGCCTTGTCATTATGGAAGGTAGTCTGTTGTCGACATTTTTATTACTCCAATGGATGGTAACCTTGTCATTATGGAACGTAGTCTGTTGTCGATATTTTTGTTACTCCAATGGATGGTAGCCTTTTCATTATGGAAGGTAGTCTGTTGTCTAGATTTTTGTCACTCCAATGGATGGTAGCCTTGTCACTATAGAAGGTAGTCTGTTGTCGATATTTTTGATACTCCAATGGATGGTAGCCTTTTCATTATGGAAGATAGTATATTGTCGAGATTTTTGTTACTCTAATGGATGGTAGTCTTGTCATTATGGAAGGTAGTTTGTTGTTCAGATTTTTGTTACTCCCATGGATGGTAGCCTTGTCATTATCGAAGGTAGTCTATTGTTCAGATTTTTGTTACTCCAATGTATGGTAGCCATGTCATTTTGGAAGGTAGTATGTTGTTGACATTTTTTTTTATTCCATTGGATGGTAGCCTTGTCATTATGAAATGTAGTATGTTGTCAATATTTTTGTTACTTCAATGGATGGTATCCTTATCATTATGGAAGGTAGACTGTTGACGAGAATTTTGTTACTCCAATGGATGGTATCCTTGTCATTATGGAAGGTAGTTTGTTGTTCATACTTTTGTTACTCCAATGGATGGTATCCTTTTCATTATGGAAGGTAGTCTGTTGTCGAAATTTTTGTTATTCCATTGGATGGTAGCCTTGTCATTATGGAACGTAATTTGTTTTCGATATTTTTGTTACTCAAATGGATGGTAGCCTTATCATTATGAAATGTAGTATGTTGTCGATATTTTTGTTACTCCAATGCATGGTAGTCTTGTCATTATGGAAGGTAGTTTGTTGTTCAGATTTTTGTTACTCCAATGAATGGTAGCCTTGTCATTATCGAAGGTAGTCAGTTGTTCATATTTTTGTTACTCTTAAGGATGGTATCCTTTTCATTATGGAAGGTAGTCTGTTGTCGAATTTTTTGTTATTCCATTGGATGGTAGCCTTGTCATTATGGAACGTAATCTGTTTTCGATATTTTTGTTCCTCAAATTGATGGTAGCCTTATCATTATGAAACATAGTCTGTTATCGATATTTTTGTTACTATAATGGATTGTAGCCTTGTCATTATGGAAGGTAGTCTATTGTCGACATTTTTGTTACTCCAATGTGTTGGTGTAAGCCCTAGAGGCCAATACTTTTGGTACTTGTATCGAATTATTTATTAATAATAAAAGGCATCTCTTTATTATGTTTGCTTTCCAAAATAATAAAGTCCCTAGAATGGTTTATTTGTTTAATGAAATGTTAAGTGTGACTTAATCATGAGATCTCATTAAACATAAGACACTATTCTTAAAGTATCTGTAGTCAAGCTTTAATGTGAAGTGGGATAACATTAAAGCATTAAGATTATTATGAAGATAGATTTATGATCACATCTCATGGATCATAGATAAGGAGTTATCAAGTCTTGACATAGGTATGAATATTAGGAGTAATATTTATACTGGATTGACCCGCTATGAGAATACTACATAGAATGTTATGCAAAGTGTCATAAGTTATTCTCATGATGATAATGGTGTATACCACCCTTCGACCTGAAACCACTATGGACCCTAGATGTAGAGTCAAGTACTTTATTGCTGATCAAACGTCATCCGTAACTGGATGACTATAAAGACGGTTGATGGGTACTTCACAAATCATGCTAAGGGACATGAGTGACCTAGATAGAATTTGCTTATCCTGCATAACAGGATAAATGTCTAAGGGCCCAATATTGAACTGGACAAGGGTGACACAGTGTATGCCTTGTGTTCAATATAGACATGAGGGCAAAAGGGTAATTGTACAACACAAATATTATCACGGAAAAGGTTTGGTCAGATCACATGAAATTTTCGTGACTTGGGTAACAGTGATGTGTTGCTAGATACCGCTCACTGTTTATTATATTAAATGTGTGATTTAATATAATTTCCAACGTCACGAAAACCTACAGGGTCACACACATGAGGACAGGTTGATGGGAGATAGAATAAATAAGGAACACCGTAAGGTACGGTGCACTTAAGTGTAATACGGAAAGTGGTAAGGTACAACGTGGATAAGTGATATATGGTACATCATAAGGTATGATGTCCATAAGCTTAACTGGGCTTTTATCTTATAGCCTTAATTGGGCTTTTATCTTGTAGCCCACACGAGTGATTCTATAAGTAGATCCCTTGTGATGAAGCAATTTCACTTGATGCAATTTCGTTTTTGATTCTCTCTCTCACTCAAGGTTTCCGTTCGTGATCAGCTAGCACTGTGACCGGAAGCGATCTGTTCGTGTGGACTGAGTAGAGGCGTTGTTCTTCATCAATGCTCGTGATCACAACATCAAAGGTCTGAATCGCCACAAGAGGTAAATATCTATATCACTAACCATGCTCATTCGTAAGGATCGCTAAACGAAAATTTTAAATTCCGATGCGCTTTTGATCGCAATTTTCCTTCACAACGGATGGTAACCTTGTCATTATGGAATGTAGTCTGTTGTCGATATTTTTGTTACTCCAATGGATGGTAGCCTTTTCATTAAGGAAGGTAGTCTGTTGTCGAGATTTTTGTCACTCCAATGGATGGTAGCCTTGTCACTATAGAAGGTAGTCTGTTGTCGATATTTTTGTTACTCCAATGGATGGTAGCCTTGTCATTATGGAAGATAGTCTATTGTCGATATTTTTGTTACTCCAATGGATGGTAGTCTTGTCATTATGGAAGGTAGTTTGTTGTTCAGATTTTTGTTACTCCAATGGATGGTAGCCTTGTCATTATTGAAGGTAGTCTGTTGTTCAGATTTTTGTTACTCCTAAGGATGGTAGCCTTTTCATTATGGAAGGTAGTCTGTTGTCGAAATTTTTGTTATTCCATTGGATGGTAGCCTTGTCATTATGGAACGTAATCTGTTTTCGATATTTTTGTTCCTCAAATGGATGGTAGCCTTATCATTATGAAACATAGTCTGTTATCAATATTTTTGTTACTATAATGGATGGTAGCCTTGTCATTATGGAAGGTAGTCTGTTGTCGACATTTTTGTTACTCCAATGTGTTGGTGTAAGCCCTAGAGGCCAATACTTTTGGTACTTGTATCGAATTATTTATTAATAATAAAAGGAATCTCTTTATTATGTTTGCTTTCCAAAATAATAAAGTCCCTAGAATGGTTTATTTGTTTAATGAAATGTTAAGTGTGACTTAATCATGAGATCTCATTAAACATAAGACACTATTCTTAAAGTATCTGTAGTCAAGCTTTAATGTGAAGTGGGATAACATTAAAGCATTAAGATTATTATGAAGATAGATTTATGATCACATCTCATGGATCATAGATAAGGAGTTATCAAGTCTTGACATAGGTATGAATATTAGGAGTAATATTTATACTGGATTGACCCGCTATGAGAATACTACATAGAATGTTATGCAAAGTGTCATAAGTTATTCTCATGATGATAATGGTGTATACCACCCTTCGACCTGAAACCACTATGGACCCTAGATGTAGAGTCAAGTACTTTATTGCTGATCAAACGTCATCCGTAACTGGATGACTATAAAGACGGTTGATGGGTACTTCACAAATCATGCTAAGGGACATGAGTGACCTAGATAGAATTTGCTTATCCTGCATAACAGGATAAATGTCTAAGGGCCCAATATTGAACTGGACAAGGGTGACACAGTGTATGCCTTGTGTTCAATATAGACATGAGGGCAAAAGGGTAATTGTACAACACAAATATTATCACGGAAAAGGTTTGGTCAGATCACATGAAATTTTCGTGACTTGGGTAACAGTGATGTGTTGCTAGATACCGCTCACTGTTTATTATATTAAATGTGTGATTTAATATAATTTCCAACGTCATAAAAACCTACAGGGTCACACACATGAGGACAGGTTGATGAGAGATAGAATAAATAAGGAACACCGTAAGGTACGGTGCACTTAAGTGTAATACGGAAAGTGGTAAGGTACAACGTGGATAAGTGATATATGGTACATCATAAGGTATGATGTCCATAAGCTTAACTGGGCTTTTATCTTATAGCCTTAATTGGGCTTTTATCTTGTAGCCCACACGAGTGATTCTATAAGTAGATCCCTTGTGATGAAGCAATTTCACTTGATGCAATTTCGTTTTTGATTCTCTCTCTCACTCAAGGTTTCCGTTCGTGATCAGCTAGCACTGTGACCGGAAGCGATCTGTTCGTGTGGACTGAGTAGAGGCGTTGTTCTTCATCAATGCTCGTGATCACAACATCAAAGGTCTGAATCGCCACAAGAGGTAAATATCTATATCACTAACCATGCTCATTCGTAAGGATCGCTAAACGAAAATTTTAAATTCCGATGCGCTTTTGATCGCAATTTTCCTTCACAACGGATGGTAACCTTGTCATTATGGAATGTAGTCTGTTGTCGATATTTTTGTTACTCCAATGGATGGTAGCCTTTTCATTAAGGAAGGTAGTCTGTTGTCGAGATTTTTGTCACTCCAATGGATGGTAGCCTTGTCACTATAGAAGGTAGTCTGTTGTCGATATTTTTGTTACTCCAATGGATGGTAGCCTTGTCATTATGGAAGATAGTCTATTGTCGATATTTTTGTTACTCCAATGGATGGTAGTCTTGTCATTATGGAAGGTAGTTTGTTGTTCAGATTTTTGTTACTCCAATGGATGGTAGCCTTGTCATTACTGAAGGTAGTCTGTTGTTCAGATTTTTGTTACTCCTAAGGATGGTAGCCTTTTCATTATGGAAGGTAGTCTGTTGTCGAAAATTTTGTTATTCCATTGGATGGTAGCCTTGTCATTATGGAACGTAATCTGTTTTCGATATTTTTGTTCCTCAAATGGATGGTAGCCTTATCATTATGAAACATAGTCTGTTATCAATATTTTTGTTACTATAATGGATGGTAGCCTTGTCATTATGGAAGGTAGTCTGTTGTCGACATTTTTGTTACTCCAATGTGTTGGTGTAAGCCCTAGAGGCCAATACTTTTGGTACTTGTATCGAATTATTTATTAATAATAAAAGGAATCTCTTTATTATGTTTGCTTTCCAAAATAATAAAGTCCCTAGAATGGTTTATTTGTTTAATGAAATGTTAAGTGTGACTTAATCATGAGATCCCATTAAACATAAGACACTATTCTTAAAGTATCTATAGTCAAGCTTTAATGTGAAGTGGGATAACATTAAAGCATTAAGATTATTATGAAGATATATTTATGATCACATCTCATGGACCATAGATAAGTAGTTATCAAGTCTTGACATAGGTATGAATATTAGGAGTAATATTTATACTGGATTGACCCGCTATGAGAATACTACATAGAATGTTATGCAAAGTGTCATAAGTTATTCTCATGATGATAATGGTGTATACCACCCTTCGACCTGAAACCACTATGGACCCTAGATGTATAGTCAAGTACTTTATTGTTGATCAAACGTCATCCGTAACTGGATGACTATAAAGACGGTTGATGGGTACTTCACAAATCATGCTAAGGGACATGAGTGACCTAGATGGAATTTGCTTATCCTGCACAACAGGATAAATGTCTAAGGGCCCAATATTGAACTGGACAAGGGTGACACAGTGTATGCCTTGTGTTCAATATAGACATGAGGGCAAAAGGGTAATTGTACAACACAAATATTATCACGGAAAAGGTTTGGTCAGATCACATGAAATTTTCGTGACTTGGGTAACAGTGATGTGTTGCTAGATACCGCGCACTGTTTATTATATTAAATGTGTGATTTAATATAATTGCCAACATCATGAAAACCTACAGGGTCACACACATAAGGACAGGTTGATGAGAGATAGAATAAATAAGGAACACCGTAAGGTACGGTGCACTTAAGTGTAATACGGAAAGTGGTAAGGTACAACGTGGATAAGTGATATATGGTACATCATAAGGTACGGTGCACTTAATTGGGCTTTTATCTTGTAGCCCACACGAGTGATTCTATAAGTAGATCCCTTGTGATGAAGCAATTTCACTTGATGCAATTTCGTTTTTGATTCTCTCTCTCACTCAAGGTTTCCGTTCGTGATCAGCTAGCACTGTGACCGGAAGGGATCTGTTCGTGTGGACTGAGTAGAGGCGTTGTTCTTCATCAACGCTCGTGATCACAATATCAAAGGTCTGAATCGCCACAAGAGGTAAATATCTATATCACTGACCATGCTCATTCGTAAGGATCGCTAAAGGAAAATTTTAAATTCCGATGCGCTTTTGATCGCAATTTTCCTTCACAACGGATGGTAACCTTGTCGTTATGGAACGTAGTCTGTTGTCGATATTTTTGTTACTCCAATGGATGGTAGCCTTTTCATTATGGAAGGTAGTCTGATGTCGAGATTTTTGTCACTTCAATGGATCGTAGCCTTGTCACTATAGAAGGTAGTCTGTTGTCGATATTTTTGTTACTCCAATGGATGGTAGCCTTGTCATTATGGAAGATAGTCTATTGTCGATATTTTTGTTACTCCAATGGATGGTAGTCTTGTCATTATGGAAGGTAGTTTGTTGTTCAGATTTTTGTTACTCCAATGGATGTTAGCCTTGTCATTATGGAAGGTAGTCTGTTGTCGAAATTTTTGATATTCCATTAGATGGTAGCCTTGTCATTATGGAACATAATTTGTTTTCGATATTTTTGTTACTCAAATGGATGGTAGCATTATCATTATGAAACATAGTATATTTTCGATATTTTTGTTACTATAATGTATAGTAGCCTTGTCATTATGGAAGGTAGTTTGTTGTCGACATTTTTGTTACACTAATGGATGGTAACCTTGTCATTATGGAACATAGTCTATTGTCGATATTTTTGTTACTCCAATGGATGGTAGCCTTTTCATTATGGAAGGTAGTTTGTTGTCGAGATTTTTGTCACTCCAATGGATGGTAGCCTTGTCACTATGGAAGGTAGTCTGTTGTCGAAATTTTTGATATTCCATTAGATGGTAGCCTTGTCATTATGGAACATAATTTGTTTTCGATATTTTTGTTACTCAAATGGATGGTAGCCTTATCATTATGAAACATAGTATATTTTCGATATTTTTGTTACTATAATGTATAGTAGCCTTGTCATTATGGAAGGTAGTTTGTTGTCGACATTTTTGTTACACTAATGGATGGTAACCTTGTCATTATGGAACATAGTCTATTGTCGGTATTTTTGTTACTCCAATGGATGGTAGCCTTTTTATTATGGAAGGTAGTTTGTTGTCGAGATTTTTGTCACTCCAATGGATGGTAGCCTTGTCACTATAGAAGGTAGTCTGTTGTCGATATTTTTGTTACTCCAATGGATGGTAGCCTTGTCAATATGGAAGATAGTCTATTGTCGAGATTTTTATTACTCCAATGGATGGTAGTCATGTCATTATGGAAGGTAGTTTGTTGTTCAGATATTTGTTACTCCAATGGATAGTAGCCTTGCCATTATCGAAGGTAGTCTGTTGTTCAGATTTTGTTACTCCAATGGATGGTAGCCATGTCATTATGGAAGGTAGTCTGTTGTCGACATTTTTTTTATTCCATTGGATAGTAGCCTTGTCATTATGACATGTAGTATGTTATCGACATTTTTGTTACTCCAATGGATGGTAACCTTATCATTATGGAAGGTAGACTGTTATCGAGAATTTTGTTACTACAATGGATGGTAGCCTTGTCATTATTGAAGGTAGTCTGTTGTTTAGATTTTTGTTACTCTAATGTATGGTATCCTTTTCATTATGGAAAGTAGTCTGTTGTCGAAATTTTTGTTATTCCACTGGATGGTAGCCTTGTCATTATGGAACGTAATTTGTTTTCGATATTTTTGTTACTCAAATGGATGGTAGCCTTATCATTATAAAACGCAGTATGTTGTCGATATTTTTGTTACTCCAATGGATGGTAGTCTTGTCATTATGGAAGGTAGTTTGTTGTTCAGATTTTTTTTACTCCAATGGATGGTAGCCTTATCATTATCGAAGGTAGTCTGTTGTTCAGATTTTTGTTACTTCTAAGGATGGTAGCCTTTTCATTATGGATGGTAGTCTGTTGTCGAAATTTTTGTTATTCCATTGGATGGTAGCCTTGTCATTATGGAACGTAATTTGTTTTCGATATTTTTGTTACTCAAATGGATGGTATCCTTATCATTATGAAACATAGTTTGTTGTCGATATTTTTGTTACTCCAATGGATTGTAGCCTTGTCATTATGGAAGGTAGTCTGTTGTTCAGACTTTTGTTACTCCAAAGGATAGTAGCCTTGTCATTATCGAAGGTAGTCTGTTGTTCATATTTTGTTACTCCAATGGATGGTAGCCATGTCATTGTGGAAGGTAGTATGTTGTCGACATTTTTTTATTCCATTGGATGGTAGCCTTGTCATTATGAAATGTAGTATGTTGTCGATATTTTTGTTACTCCAATGGATGGTATCCTTATCATTATGGAAGGTAGATTGTTGTCGAGAATTTTGTTACTCCAATGGATGGTAGCCTTGTCATTATCGAAGGTAGTCTGTTGTTCAGATTTTGTTACTCCAATGGATGGTAGCCATGTCATTATGGAAGGTAGTATGTTGTCGACATTTTTTTCATTCCATTGGATGGTAGCCTTGTCATTATGAAATGTAGTATGTTGTCGACATTTTTGTTACTCCAATGGATGGTATCCTTATCATTATGGAAGGTAGACTGTTATCGAGAATTTTGTTACTCCAATGGATGGTAGCCTTGTCATTATTGAAGGTAGTCTGTTGTTCAGATTTTTGTTACTCTAATGTATGGTATCCTTTTCATTATGGAAGGTAGTTTGTTGTCGAAACTTTTTTTATTCCATTGGATGGTAGCCTTGTCATTATGGAACGTAATTTGTTTTCGATATTTTTGTTACTCAAATGGATGGTAGCCTTATCATTATGAAACGTAGTTTGTTGTCGATATTTTTGTTACTCCAATGGATGGTAGTTTTGTCATTATGGAAGGTAGTTTGTTGTTCAGATTTTTTTTACTCCAATGGATGGTACCCTTGTCATTATGGAATGTAGTCTGTTGTTCAGATTTTTGTTACTCCTAAGGATGGTAGCCTTTTCATTATGGAAGGTAGTCTTTTGTCGAAATTTTTGTTATTCCATTGGATGGTAGCCTTGTCATTATGGAACGTAATTTGTTTTTGATATTTTTGTTACTCAAATGGATGGTAGCCTTATCTTTATGAAACGTAGTATGTTGTTGATATTTTTGTTACTCCAATGGATGGTAGTCTTGTCATTATGGAAGGTAGTTTGTTAATCAGATTTTTGTTACACCAATGGATAGTAGCCTTGTCATTATCGAAGGTAGTCTGTTGTTTAGATTTTGTTACTCCAATGGATGGTAGCCATGTCATTGTGGAAGGTAGTATGTTGTCGACATTTTTTTATTCCATTGGATGGTAGCCTTGTCATTATGAAATGTAGTATGTTGTCGATATTTTTGTTACTCCAATGGATGGTATCCTTATCATTATGGAAGGTAGATTGTTGTCGAGAATTTTGTTACTCCAATGGATGGTAGCCTTGTCATTATCGAAGGTAGTCTGTTGTTCAGATTTTGTTACTCCAATGGATGGTAGCCATGTCATTATGGAAGGTAGTATGTTGTCGACATTTTTTTCATTCCATTGGATGGTAGCCTTGTCATTATGAAATGTAGTATGTTGTCGACATTTTTGTTACTCCAATGGATGGTATCCTTATCATTATGGAAGGTAGACTGTTATCGAGAATTTTGTTACTCCAATGGATGGTAGCCTTGTCATTATTGAAGGTAGTCTGTTGTTCAGATTTTTGTTACTCTAATGTATGGTATCCTTTTCATTATGGAAGGTAGTTTGTTGTCGAAACTTTTTTTATTCCATTGGATGGTAGCCTTGTCATTATGGAACGTAATTTGTTTTCGATATTTTTGTTACTCAAATGGATGGTAGCCTTATCATTATGAAACGTAGTTTGTTGTCGATATTTTTGTTACTCCAATGGATGGTAGTTTTGTCATTATGGAAGGTAGTTTGTTGTTCAGATTTTTTTTACTCCAATGGATGGTACCCTTGTCATTATGGAATGTAGTCTGTTGTTCAGATTTTTGTTACTCCTAAGGATGGTAGCCTTTTCATTATGGAAGGTAGTCTTTTGTCGAAATTTTTGTTATTCCATTGGATGGTAGCCTTGTCATTATGGAACGTAATTTGTTTTTGATATTTTTGTTACTCAAATGGATGGTAGCCTTATCTTTATGAAACGTAGTATGTTGTTGATATTTTTGTTACTCCAATGGATGGTAGTCTTGTCATTATGGAAGGTAGTTTGTTAATCAGATTTTTGTTACACCAATGGATAGTAGCCTTGTCATTATCGAAGGTAGTCTGTTGTTCAGATTTTGTTACTCCAATGGATGGTAGCCATGTCATTATGGAAGGTAGTATGTTGTCGACATTTTTTTTATTCCTTTGGATGGTAGCCTTGTCATTATGAAATGTAGTATGTTGTCGATATTTTTGTTACTCCAATGGATGGTATCCTTATCATTATGGAAGGTAGATTGTTGTCGAGAATTTTGTTACTCCAATGGATGGTAGCCTTATCATTATTGAAGGTAGTCTGTTGTTCAGATTTTTGTTACTCTAATGTATGGTATCCTTTTCATTATGGAAGGTAGTTTGTTGTCGAAATTTTTTTTATTCCATTGGATGGTAGCCTTGTCATTATGGAACGTAATTTGTTTTCGATATTTTTGTTACTCAAATGGATGGTAGCCTTATCATTATGAAACGTAGTATGTTGTCGATATTTTTGTTACTCCAATGGATGGTAGTCTTGTCATTAAGGAAGGTAGTTTGTTGTTCAGATTTTTTTTACTCCAATGGATGGTAGCCTTGTCATTATCGAAGGTAGTTTGTTGTTCAGATTTTTGTTACTCCTAAGGATGGTAGCCTTTTCATTATGGAAGGTAGTCTGTTGTCGAAATTTTTGTTATTCCATTGGATGGTAGCCTTGTCATTATGGAACGTAATTTGTTTTCGATATTTTTGTTACTTATATGGATGGTAGCCTTATCTTTATGAAACGTAGTATGTTGTCGATATTTTTGTTACTCTAATGGATGGTAGTCTTGTCATTATGGAAGGTAGTTTGTTGTTCAGATTTTTTTTACCCCAATGGATGGTAGCCTTGTCATTATCGAAGGTAGTCTGTTTTTCAGATTTTTGTTACTCCTAAGGATGGTAGCCTTTTCATTATGGAAGGTAGTCTGTTGTCGAAATTTTTGTTATTCCATTGGATGGTAGCCTTGTCATTATGGAACGTAATTTGTTTTCGATATTTTTGTTACTCAAATGGATGGTATCCTTATCATTATGAAACATAGTCTGTTGTCGATATTTTTGTTACTATAATGGATTGTAGCCTTGTCATTATGGAAGGTAGTTTGTTGTCGACATTTTTGTTACTCCAATGGACGGTAACCATGTCATTATGGAACGTAGTTTGTTGTCGATATTTTTATTACTCCAATGGATGGTAGCTTTTTCATTATGGAAGGTAGTCTGTTGTCGACATTTTTGTCACTCCAATGGATGGTAGCCTTGTCACTATAGAAGGTAGTCTATTGTCGATATTTTTGTTACTCCAATGGATGGTAGCCTTGTCATTATGGAAGATAGTCTATTGTCGAGATTTTTATTACTCCAATGGATGGTAGTCTTGTCATTATGGAAGGTAATTTGTTGTTCAGATTTTTGTTACTCTAATGGATAGTAGCCTTGTCATTATCGAAGGTAGTCTGTTGTTCAGATTTTGTTACTCCAATGGATGGTCGCCATGTCATTATGGAAGGTAGTATGTTGTCGACATTTTTTTTATTCCATCGGATGGTAGCCTTGTCATTATGAAACGTAGTATATTGTCGATATTTTTGTTACTCCAATGGATGGTATCCTTATCATTATGGAAGGTAGACTGTTGTCAAGAATTTTGTTACTCCAATGGATTGTAGCCTTGTCATTATTGAAGGTAGTTTGTTGTTCAAATTTTTGTTACTCTAATGTATGGTATCCTTTTCATTATGGAAGGTAGTCTGTTGTCGAAATTTTTGTTATTCCATTGGACGGTAGCCTTGTCATTATGGATCGTAATTTGTTTTCAATATTTTTGTTACTCAAATGGATGGTAGCCTTATCATTATGAAACGTAGTATGTTGTCGATATTTTTGTTACTCCAATGGATGGTAGTCTTGTCATTATGGAAAGTAGTTTGTTTGTTCAGATTTTTTTTACTCCAATGAATAGTAGTCTTGTCATTATTGAAGGTAGTTTATTGTTCAGATTTTTGTTACTCCAATGGATGGTAGCCTTTTCATTATGGAAGGTAGTCTGTTGTCAAAATTTTTGTTATTCCATTGGATGGTAGCCTTGTCATTATGGAACGTAATTTGTTTTCGATATTTTTGTTACTCAAATGGATGGTAGCCTTATCATTATTAAACGTAGTCTGTAGTCGATATTTTTGTTACTCCAATGGATGGTAGCCTTGTCATTATGGAATGTAGTTTGTTGTCGACATTTTTGTTACTTCAATGGATGGTAACATTGTCATTATGGAACGTAGTCTGTTGTCGATATTTTTGTTACTCCAATGGATGGTAGCCTTTTCATTATGGAAGGTAGTCTGTTGTCGAGATTTTTGTCACTCCAATGGATGGTAGCCTTGTCACTATAAAAGGTAGTCTATTGTCGATATTTTTGTTAGTCCAATGGATGGTAGCCTTGTCATTATGGAAGATAGTCTATTGTCGATATTTTTATTACTCCAATGGATGGTAGTCTTGTCATTATGGAAGGTAGTCTGTTGTTCAGATTTTTGTTACTCTAATGTATGGTATCCTTTTCATTATGGAAGGTAGTCTGTTGTCGAAATTTTTGTTATTCCATTGGATGGTAGCCTTGTCATTATGGAACGTAATTTCTTTTCGATATTTTTGTTACTTATATGGATGGTAGCCTTATCTTTATGAAACGTAGTATGTTGTCGATATTTTTGTTACTCTAATGGATGGTAGTCTTGTCATTATGGAAGGTAGTTTGTTGTTCAGATTTTTTTTACCCCAATGGATGGTAGCCTTGTCATTATCGAAGGTAGTCTGTTTTTCAGATTTTTGTTACTCCTAAGGATGGTAGCCTTTTCATTATGGAAGGTAGTCTGTTGTCGAAATTTTTGTTATTCCATTGGATGGTAGCCTTGTCATTATGGAACGTAATTTGTTTTCGATATTTTTGTTACTCAAATGGATGGTATCCTTATCATTATGAAACATAGTCTGTTGTCGATATTTTTGTTACTATAATGGATTGTAGCCTTGTCATTATGGAAGGTAGTTTGTTGTCGACATTTTTGTTACTCCAATGGATGGTAACCATGTCATTATGGAACGTAGTTTGTTGTCGATATTTTTATTACTCCAATGGATGGTAGCTTTTTCATTATGGAAGGTAGTCTGTTGTCGACATTTTTGTCACTCCAATGGATGGTAGCCTTGTCACTATAGAAGGTAGTCTATTGTCGATATTTTTGTTACTCCAATGGATGGTAGCCTTGTCATTATGGAAGATAGTCTATTGTCGAGATTTTTATTACTCCAATGGATGGTAGTCTTGTCATTATGGAAGGTAGTTTGTTGTTCAGATTTTTGTTACTCTAATGGATAGTAGCCTTGTCATTATCGAAGGTAGTCTGTTGTTCAGATTTTGTTACTCCAATGGATGGTCGCCATGTCATTATGGAAGGTAGTATGTTGTCGACATTTTTTTTATTCCATCGGATGGTAGCCTTGTCATTATGAAACGTAGTATATTGTCGATATTTTTGTTACTCCAATGGATGGTATCCTTATCATTATGGAAGGTAGACTGTTGTCGAGAATTTTGTTACTCCAATGGATTGTAGCCTTGTCATTATTGAAGGTAGTTTGTTGTTCAAATTTTTGTTACTCTAATGTACGGTATCCTTTTCATTATGGAAGGTAGTCTGTTGTCAAAATTTTTGTTATTCCATTGGATGGTAGCCTTGTCATTATGGAACGTAATTTGTTTTCGATATTTTTGTTACTTATATGGATGGTAGCCTTATCTTTATGAAACGTAGTATGTTGTCGATATTTTTGTTACTCCAATGGATGGTAGTCTTGTCATTATGGAAAGTAGTTTGTTTGTTCAGATTTTTTTTACTCCAATGAATAGTAGGCTTGTCATTATTGAAGGTAGTTTATTGTTCAGATTTTTGTTACTCCAATGGATGGTAGCCTTTTCATTATGGAAGGTAGTCTGTTGTCAAAATTTTTGTTATTCCATTGGATGGTAGCCTTGTCATTATGGAACGTAATTTGTTTTCGATATTTTTGTTACTCAAATGGATGGTAGCCTTATCATTATTAAACGTAGTCTGTAGTCGATATTTTTGTTACTCCAATGGATGGTAGCCTTGTCATTATGGAATGTAGTTTGTTGTCGACATTTTTGTTACTTCAATGGATGGTAACATTGTCATTATGGAACGTAGTCTGTTGTCGATATTTTTGTTACTCCAATGGATGGTAGCCTTTTCATTATGGAAGGTAGTCTGTTGTCGAGATTTTTGTCACTCCAATGGATGGTAGCCTTGTCACTATAAAAGGTAGTCTATTGTCGATATTTTTGTTAGTCCAATGGATGGTAGCCTTGTCATTATGGAAGATAGTCTATTGTCGATATTTTTATTACTCCAATGGATGGTAGTCTTGTCATTATGGAAGGTAGTCTGTTGTTCAGATTTTTGTTACTCTAATGTATGGTATCCTTTTCATTATGGAAGGTAGTCTGTTGTCGAAATTTTTGTTATTCCATTGGATGGTAGCCTTGTCATTATGGAACGTAATTTCTTTTCGATATTTTTGTTACTTATATGGATGGTAGCCTTATCTTTATGAAACGTAGTATGTTGTCGATATTTTTGTTACTCTAATGGATGGTAGTCTTGTCATTATGGAAGGTAGTTTGTTGTTCAGATTTTTTTTACCCCAATGGATGGTAGCCTTGTCATTATCGAAGGTAGTCTGTTTTTCAGATTTTTGTTACTCCTAAGGATGGTAGCCTTTTCATTATGGAAGGTAGTCTGTTGTCGAAATTTTTGTTATTCCATTGGATGGTAGCCTTGTCATTATGGAACGTAATTTGTTTTCGATATTTTTGTTACTCAAATGGATGGTATCCTTATCATTATGAAACATAGTCTGTTGTCGATATTTTTGTTACTATAATGGATTGTAGCCTTGTCATTATGGAAGGTAGTTTGTTGTCGACATTTTTGTTACTCCAATGGATGGTAACCATGTCATTATGGAACGTAGTTTGTTGTCGATATTTTTATTACTCCAATGGATGGTAGCTTTTTCATTATGGAAGGTAGTCTGTTGTCGACATTTTTGTCACTCCAATGGATGGTAGCCTTGTCACTATAGAAGGTAGTCTATTGTCGATATTTTTGTTACTCCAATGGATGGTAGCCTTGTCATTATGGAAGATAGTCTATTGTCGAGATTTTTATTACTCCAATGGATGGTAGTCTTGTCATTATGGAAGGTAGTTTGTTGTTCAGATTTTTGTTACTCTAATGGATAGTAGCCTTGTCATTATCGAAGGTAGTCTGTTGTTCAGATTTTGTTACTCCAATGGATGGTCGCCATGTCATTATGGAAGGTAGTATGTTGTCGACATTTTTTTTATTCCATCGGATGGTAGCCTTGTCATTATGAAACGTAGTATATTGTCGATATTTTTGTTACTCCAATGGATGGTATCCTTATCATTATGGAAGGTAGACTGTTGTCGAGAATTTTGTTACTCCAATGGATTGTAGCCTTGTCATTATTGAAGGTAGTTTGTTGTTCAAATTTTTGTTACTCTAATGTACGGTATCCTTTTCATTATGGAAGGTAGTCTGTTGTCGAAATTTTTGTTATTCCATTGGATGGTAGCCTTGTCATTATGGAACGTAATTTGTTTTCGATATTTTTGTTACTTATATGGATGGTAGCCTTATCTTTATGAAACGTAGTATGTTGTCGATATTTTTGTTACTCCAATGGATGGTAGTCTTGTCATTATGGAAAGTAGTTTGTTTGTTCAGATTTTTTTTACTCCAATGAATAGTAGTCTTGTCATTATTGAAGGTAGTTTATTGTTCAGATTTTTGTTACTCCAATGGATGGTAGCCTTTTCATTATGGAAGGTAGTCTGTTGTCAAAATTTTTGTTATTCCATTGGATGGTAGCCTTGTCATTATGGAACGTAATTTGTTTTCGATATTTTTGTTACTCAAATGGATGGTAGCCTTATCATTATTAAACGTAGTCTGTAGTCGATATTTTTGTTACTCCAATGGATGGTAGCCTTGTCATTATGGAATGTAGTTTGTTGTCGACATTTTTGTTACTTCAATGGATGGTAACATTGTCATTATGGAACGTAGTCTGTTGTCGATATTTTTGTTACTCCAATGGATGGTAGCCTTTTCATTATGGAAGGTAGTCTGTTGTCGAGATTTTTGTCACTCCAATGGATGGTAGCCTTGTCACTATAAAAGGTAGTCTATTGTCGATATTTTTGTTAGTCCAATGGATGGTAGCCTTGTCATTATGGAAGATAGTCTATTGTCGATATTTTTATTATTCCAATGGATGGTAGTCTTGTCATTATGGAAGGTAGTCTGTTGTTCAGATTTTTGTTACTCTAATGTATGGTATCCTTTTCATTATGGAAGGTAGTCTGTTGTCGAAATTTTGGTTATTCCATTGGATGGTAGCCTTGTCATTATGGAACGTAATTTGTTTTCGATATTTTTGTTAGTCAAATGGATGGTAGCCTTATCATTATGAAACGTAGTATGTTGTCGATATTTTTGTTACTCCAATGGATGGTAGTCTTGTCATTATGGAAGGTAGTTTGTTGTTCAGATTTTTTTTACTCCAATGGATGGTAGCCTTGTCATTATGGAAGGTAATCTGTTGTTCAGATTTTTGTTACTCCTAAGGATGGTAGCATTTTCATTATGGAAGGTAGTCTTTTGTCGAATTTTTTTATTCCATTGGATGGTAGCCTTGTCATTATGGAACGTAATTGTTTTTGATATTTTTGTTACTCAAATGGATGGTAGCCTTATCTTTATGAAACGTAGTATGTTGTTGATATTTTTGTTACTCCAATGGATGGTAGTCTTGTCATTATGGAAGGTAGTTTGTTGTTCAGATTTTTGTTACTCAAATGGATAGTAGCCTTGTCATTATCGAAGGTAGTCTGTTGTTCAGATTTTGTTACTCCAATGGATGGTAGCCATGTCATTATGGAAGGTAGTATGTTGTCGACATTTTTTTTATTCCTTTGGATGGTAGCCTTGTCATTATGAAATGTAGTATGTTGTCGATATTTTTGTTACTCCAATGGATGGTATCCTTTTCATTATGGAAGGTAGATTGTTGTCGAGAATTTTGTTACTCCAATGGATGGTAGCCTTGTCATTATTGAAGGTAGTCTGTTGTTCAGATTTTTGTTACTCTAATGTATGGTATCCTTTTCATTATGGAAGGTAGTTTGTTGTCGAAATTTTTTTTATTCCATTGGATGGTAGCCTTGTCATTATGGAACGTAATTTGTTTTCGATATTTTTGTTACTCAAATGGATGGTAGCCTTATCATTATGAAACGTAGTATGTTGTCGATATTTTTGTTACTCCAATGGATGGTAGTCTTGTCATTATGGAAGGTAGTTTGTTGTTCAAATTTTTTTTACTCTAATGGATGGTAGCCTTGTCATTATCGAAGGTAGTTTGTTGTTCAGATTTTTGTTACTCCTAAGGATGGTAGCCTTTTCATTATGGAAGGTAGTCTGTTGTCGAAATTTTTGTTATTCCATTGGATGGTAGCCTTGTCATTATGGAACGTAATTTGTTTTCGATATTTTTGTTACTTATATGGATGGTAGCCTTATCTTTATGAAACGTAGTATGTTGTCGATATTTTTGTTACTCCAATGGATGGTAGTCTTGTCATTATGGAAGGTAGTTTGTTGTTCAGATTTTTTTTACCCCAATGGATGGTAGCCTTGTCATTATCGAAGGTAGTCTTTTGTTCAGATTTTTGTTACTCATAAGGATGGTAGCCTTTTCATTATGGAAGGTAGTATGTTGTCGAAATTTTTGTTATTCCATTGGATGGTAGCCTTGTCATTATGAAACGTAATTTGTTTTCGATATTTTTGTTACTCAAATGGATGGTAGCCTTATCATTATGAAACATAGTTTGTTTTCGATATTTTTGTTACTATAATGGATTGTAGCCTTGTCATTATGGAAGGTAGTTTGTTGTCGATATTTTTGTTACTCCAATGGATGGTAGCTTTTTCATTATAGAAGGTAGTCTGTTGTCGAGATTTTTGTCACTCCAATGGATGGTAGCCTTGTCAGTATAGAAAGTAGTCTATTGTCGATATTTTTGTTACTCCAATGGATTGTAGCCTTGTCATTATGGAAGATAGTCTATTGTCGAGATTTTTATTTCTCCAATGGATGGTAGTCTTGTCATTATGGAAGGTAGTTTGTTGTTCAGATTTTTGTTACTCCAATGGATAGTAGCCTTGTCATTATCGAAGGTAGTCTGTTGTTCAGATTTTGTTACTCCAATGGATGGTAGCCATGTCATTATGGAAGGTAGTACGTCGTCGACATTTTTTTTATTCCATTGGATATTAGCCTTGTCATTATGAAATGTAGTATGTTGTCAAAATTTTTGTTACTCCAATGGATGGTATCCTTATCATTATGGAAGGTAGACTGTTATCGAGAATTTTGTTACTACAATGGATGGTAGCCTTGTCATTATTGAATGTAGTCTGTTGTTCAGATTTTTGTTACTCTAATGTATGGTATCCTTTTCATTATGGAAGGTAGTCTGTTGTCGAAATTTTTGTTATTCCATTGGATGGTAGCCTTGTCATTATGGAACGTAATTTGTTTTCGATATTTTTGTTACTCAAATGGATGGTAGCCTTATCATTATAAAACGTAGTATGTTGTCGATATTTTTGTTACTCCAATGGATGGTAGTCTTGTCATTATTGAAGGTAGTTTGTTGTTCAGATTTTTTTTACTCCAATGGATGGTAGCCTTGTCATTATTGAAGGTAGTCTGTTGTTCAGATTTTTGTTACTCCTAAGGATGGTAACCTTTTCATTATGGAAGGTAGTCTGTTGTCGAAATTTTTGTTATTCCATTGGATGGTAGCCTTGTCATTATGGAACGTAATTTGTTTTCGATATTTTTGTTACTCAAATGGATGGTATCCTTATCATTATGAAACATAGTCTGTTGTCGATATTTTTGTTACTATAATGGATTGTAGCCTTATCATTATGGAAGGTAGTTTGTTGTCGACATTTTTGTTACTCCAATGGATGGTAACCATGTCATTATGGAACGTAGTTTGTTGTCGATATTTTTATTAATCCAATGGATGGTAGCTTTTTCATTATGGAAGGTAGTATGTTGTCGACATTTTTGTCACTCCAATGGATGGTAGCCTTGTCACTATAGAAGGTAGTCTATTGTCGATATTTTTGTTACTCCAATGGATGGTAGCCTGGTCATTATGGAAGATAGTCTATTGTCGAGATTTTTATTACTTCAATGGATGGTAGTCTTGTCATTATGGAAGGTAGTTTGTTGTTCAGATTTTTGTTACTCTAATGGATAGTAGCCTTATCATTATCGAAGGTAGTCTGTTGTTCAGATTTTGTTACTCCAATGGATGGTCGCCATGTCATTATGGAAGGTAGTATGTCGTCGACATTTTTTTTATTCCATCGGATGGTAGCCTTGTCATTATGAAATGTAGTATATTGTCGATATTTTTGTTACTCCAATGGATGGTATCCTTATCATTATGGAAGGTAGACTGTTGTCGAGAATTTTGTTACTCCAATGGATTGTAGCCTTGTCATTATTGAAGGTAGTTTGTTGTTCAGATTTTTGTTACTCTAATGTATGGTATCCTTTTCATTATGGAAGATAGTTTGTTGTCGAAATTTTTGTTATTCCATTGGACGGTAGCCTTGTCATTATGGATCGTAATTTGTTTTCAATATTTTTGTTACTCAAATGGATGGTAGCCTTATCATTATGAAACATAGTATGTTGTCGATATTTTTGTTACTCCAATGTATGGTAGTCTTGTCATTATGGAAAGTAGTTTGTTGTTCAGATTTTGTTTACTCCAATGAATAGTAGTCTTGTCATTATTTAAGGTAGTTTATTGTTCAGATTTTTGATACTCCAATGGATGGTAGCCTTTTCATTATGGAAGGTAGTCTGTTGTCAAAATTTTTGTTATTCCATTGGATGGTAGCCTTGTCATTATGGAACGTAATTTGTTTTCGATATTTTTGTTACTCAAATGGATGGTAGCCTTATCATTATTAAACGTAGTCTGTAGTCGATATTTTTGTTACTCCAATGGATGGTAGCCTTGTCATTATGGAATGTAGTTTGTTGTCGACATTTTTGTTACTTCAATGGATGGTAACCTTGTCATTATGGAACTTAGTCTGTTGTCGATATTTTTGTTACTCCAATGGATGGTAGCCTTTTCATTATGGAAGGTAGTCTGTTGTCGAGATTTTTGTCACTCCAATGGATGGTAGCCTTGTCACTATAAAAGGTAGTCTATTGTCGATATTTTTGTTAGTCCAATGGATGGTAGCCTTGTCATTATGGAAGATAGTCAATTGTCGATATTTTTATTACTCCAATGGATGGTAGTCTTGTTATTATGGAAGGTAGTTTGTTGTTCAGATTTTTGTTACTCCAATGGATGGTAGCCTTGTCATTATCGAAGGTAGTCTGTTGTTCAGATTTTTGTTACTCCAATGGATGGTAGCCTTGCCATTAGGAAATGAAGTATGTTGTCGATATTTTTGTTACTCCAATGGACGATATCCTTATCATTATGGAAGGTAGACTGTTGTCGAGAATTTTGTTACTCTAATGGATGGTAGCCATGTCATTATTGAAGGTAGTCTATTGTTCGGATTTTTGTTACTCCAATGGATGGAATCCTTTTCATTATGGAAGGTAGTCTGTTGTCGAAATATTTGTTATTCCATTGGATGGTAGCCTTGTCATTATGGAATGTAATTTGTTTTCGATATTTTTGTTACTCAAATGGATGGTAGCCTTATCATTATGAAACGTAGTATGTTGTCGATATTTTTGTTACTCCAATGGATGGTAGTCTTGTCATTATGGAAGTTAGTTTGTTGTTCAGATTTTTTTTACTCCAATGGATGGTAGCCATGTCATTATGGAAGGGAGTCTGTTGTCGATATTTTTGTTATTCCTTTGGATGGTAGCCTTGTCATTATGCAACGTAGTATGTTGTCGATATTTTTATTACTCCAGTGTATGGTAGCCTTATCAATATGGAAGCTAGTCTGTCATTGAGATTTTGGATACTCCAATGGATGGTAGCCTTGTCATTATGGAAGGTAGTTTGTTGTTCATATTTTTCTTACTCCAATGGATGGTATCCTTTTCATTATGGAAGGTAGTCTTTTGTCGAAATTTTTGGTATTGCATTGGATGGTAGCCTTGTCATTATGGAACGTAATTTGTTGTCGATATTTTTGTTACTCAAATGGATGGTAGCCTTATCATTATGAAACGCAATATGTTGTCAATATTTTTGTTACTCCAATGGATGGTAGCCTTGTCATTATGGAAGGTAGTTTGTTGTCGAGATTTTTGTTATTCCATTGGATGGTAGCCTTGTCATTATGGAAGGTAGTCAGTTGTCGATATTTTTGTTACTCCAATGAATGGTAGCCTTGTCATTATATAAGATAGTCTATTGTCGAGATTTTTGTTACTCTAATGGATGGTAGTCTTGTCATTATGGAAGGTAGTTTGTTGTTCTGATTTTTGTTACTCCAATGGATGGTAGCCTTGTCATTATCGAAGGTAGTCTATTGTTCAGATTTTTGTTACTCCAATGGATGGTAGTTATGTCATTATGGAAGGTAGTCTGTTGTTGACATTTTTTTATTCCATTGGATGGTAGCCTTGTCCTTATGAAATGTAGTATGTTGTCGATATTTTTGTTACTCCAATGGATGGTATCCTTATCATTATGGAAGGTAGACTGTTGACGAGATATTTATTACTCCAATGGATGGTAGCCTTGTCATTATGGAAGGTAGTCTGTTGTTGAGATTTTAGTTACTCCAATGGATGGTATCCTTTTCATTATGGAAGGTATTTTGTTATCGATATTTTGGTTATTCCATTGGATGGTATCCTTGTCATTATGGAAGGTAGTCTGTTGTCAAAAATTTTGTTACTCTAATGGATGGTAGCCTTGTGACTATGAAAGGTAGTCTATTGTTGATATTTTTGTTACTCCAATGGATGGTAGCCTTGTCATTATGGAAGGTAGTCTGTTGTCAAGATTTTTGTTACTCCAATGGATTGTAGCCTTGTCATTATGGAAGGTAGTCTGTTGTTATTATTTTTGTTACTCCAATGGATGATAGCCTTGTCATTATGGAAGGTAGTTTGTTGTCGATATCTTTGTTACTCCAATGGATGGTAGTCTTGTCATTATGGAAGGTAGTCTGTCATTGTGATTTCTGTCACTCCAATGGATGGTAGCCTTGTCACTATGGAAGGTAGTCTGTTCTCGAGATTTCTGTCACTCCAATGGATGGTAGCCTTGTCACTATGGAAGGTAGTCTGTTCTCGATATTTTTGTTATTCCATTGGATGGTAGCCTTGTCATTATGGAAGGTAGTCTATTTTCGAGATTTTTCTTATTCCAATAGATGGTAGCCTTGTAATTATGGAAGGTAGTCTGTTGTCGAGATTTTTGTTACTCCAATGGATGGTAGCCTTGTCATTATGGAAGGTAGTTTGTAGTCGAGATCTTTGTTAATCCAATGGATGGTAGCCTTGTCACTATGGAAGGTAGTCTGTTCCTAAGATTTTCTGTTATACCATTAGATGGTAGCCTTGTCATTATGGAAGGTAGTTTGTGGTCGTGATTTTTGTTTTTCAAATGGATGGTAGCCTTGTCATTATGGAAGGTAGTCTATTTTCTATATTTTTGTAACTTCAATGGATGGTAGCCTTGTCATTATGGAAGGTAATCTGTCATTGTGATTTCTAACACTACAATGGATGGTAGCCTTGTCACTATGGAAGGTAGTTTATTCATTATGGAAGGTAGTCTATTGTCGAGATTTTTGTTCATGTTTTTGTTAATCCAATGGATGGTAACCATGTCATTATGGAAGGTAGTCTATTGTCAAAATTTTTGTTATTCAATTGGATGGTAGCCTTTTCATTATGAAAGGTAGTTTGTTGTTCAGATTTTTGTTACTCCAATGGATGGTAACCTTGTCATTATGGAAGGTAGTCTTTTGTTCATATTTTTGTTACTCAAATGGATGGTAGTCTTGTCAATATGGAAGGTAGTTTGTTGTTCAGATTTTTGTTACTCCAATGGATGGCATCCTTTTCATTATGGAAGGTAGTCTGTTGTCGAAATTTTTATTATTCCATTGGATGGTAGCCTTGTCATTATGAAATGTAGTATGTTGTCGACATTTTTGTTACTCCAATGGATGGTATCCTTATCATTATGGAAGGTAGAATGTTATCGAGAATTTTGTTACTCCAATGGATGGTAGCCTTGTCATTATTGAAGGTAGTCTATTGTTCAGATTTTTGTTACTCTAATGTATGGTATCCTTTTCATTATGGAAGGTAGTCTGTTGTCGAAAATTTTTTTATTCCATTGGATGGTAGCCTTGTCATTATGGAACGTAATTTTTTTTCGATATTTTTCTTACTCAAATGGATGGTAGCCTTATCATTATGAAACGTAGTATGTTGTCGATATTTTTGTTACTCCAACGGATGGTAGTCTTGTCATTATGGAAGGTAGTTTGTTGTTCAGATTTTTTTTACTCCAATGGATGGTAGCCTTATCATTATCGAAGGTAGTCTGTTGTTCATATTTTTGTTACTCCTAGGGCTGGTAGCCTTTTCATTATGGAAGGTAGTATTTTGTCGAAATTTTTGTTATTCCATTGGATGGTAGCCTTGTTGTTATGGAACGTAATTTGTTTTTGATATTTTTGTTACTCAAATGGATGGTAGCCTTATCTTTATGAAACGTAGTATGTTGTCGATATTTTTGTTACTCCAATGGATGGTAGTCTTGTCATTATGGAAGGTAGTTTGTTGTTCAGATTTTTGTTACTCCAATGGATAGTAGCCTTGTCATTATTGAAGGTAGTCTGTTGTTCAGATTTTGTTACTCCAATGGATGGTAGCCATGTCATTATGGAAGGTAGTATGTTGTCGACATTTTTTTTATTCCTTTGGATGGTAGCCTTGTCATTATGAAATGTAGTATGTTGTCGATATTTTTGTTACTCCAATGGATGGTATCCTTATCAATATGGAAGCTAGTCTGTCATTGAGATTTTGGATACTCCAATGGATGGTAGCCTTGTCATTATGGAACGTAATTTGTTGTCGATATTTTTGTTACTCAAATGGATGGTAGCCTTATCATTATGAAACGCAGTATGTTGTCGATATTTTTGTTACTCCAATGGATGGTAGCCTTGTCATTATGGAAGGTAGTTTGTTGTCGAGATTTTTGTTATTCCATTGGATGGTAGCCTTGTCATTATGGAAGTTAGTCAGTTGTCGATATTTTTGTTACTCCAATGAATGGTAGCCTTGTCATTATATAAGATAGTCTATTGTCGAGATTTTTGTTACTCTAATGGATGGTAGTCTTGTCATTATGGAAGGTAGTTTGTTGTTCTAATTTTTGTTACTCCAATGGATGGTAGCCTTGTCATTATCGAAGGTAGTCTATTGTTCAGATTTTTGTTACTCCAATGGATGGTAGCCATGTCATTATGGAAGGTAGTCTGTGGTTGACATTTTTTTATTCCATTGGATGGTAGCCTTGTCCTTATGAAATGTAGTATGTTATCGATATTTTTGTTACTCCAATGGATGGTATCCTTATCATTATGGAAGGTAGACTGTTGACGAGAATTTTGCTACTCCAATGGATGGTAGCCTTGTCATTATGGAAGGTAGTCTATTGTTCAGATTTTTGTTACTCCAATGGATGGTATCCTTTTCATTATGGAAGGTAGTCTGTTGTCGAAATTTTTTTTATTCCATTGGATGGTAGCCTTGTCGTTATGGAACGTAATTTGTTTTTGATATTTTTGTTACTCAAATGGATGGTAGCCTTATCTTTATGAAACGTAGTATGTTGTCGATATTTTTGTTACTCCAATGGATGGTAGTCTTGTCATTATGGAAGGTAGTTTGTTGTTCAGATTTTTGTTACTCCAATGGATAGTAGCCTTGTCATTATTGAAGGTAGTCTGTTGTTCAGATTTTGTTACTCCAATGGATGGTAGCCATGTCATTATGGAAGGTAGTATGTTGTCGACATTTTTTTTATTCCTTTGGATGGTAGCCTTGTCATTATGAAATGTAGTATGTTGTCGATATTTTTGTTACTCCAATGGATGGTATCCTTATCAATATGGAAGCTAGTCTGTCATTGAGATTTTGGATACTCCAATGGATGGTAGCCTTGTCATTATGGAACGTAATTTGTTGTCGATATTTTTGTTACTCAAATGGATGGTAGCCTTATCATTATGAAACGCAGTATGTTGTCGATATTTTTGTTACTCCAATGGATGGTAGCCTTGTCATTATGGAAGGTAGTTTGTTGTCGAGATTTTTGTTATTCCATTGGATGGTAGCCTTGTCATTATGGAAGTTAGTCAGTTGTCGATATTTTTGTTACTCCAATGAATGGTAGCCTTGTCATTATATAAGATAGTCTATTGTCGAGATTTTTGTTACTCTAATGGATGGTAGTCTTGTCATTATGGAAGGTAGTTTGTTGTTCTAATTTTTGTTACTCCAATGGATGGTAGCCTTATCATTATCGAAGGTAGTCTATTGTTCAGATTTTTGTTACTCCAATGGATGGTAGCCATGTCATTATGGAAGGTAGTCTGTGGTTGACATTTTTTTATTCCATTGGATGGTAGCCTTGTCCTTATGAAATGTAGTATGTTATCGATATTTTTGTTACTCCAATGGATGGTATCCTTATCATTATGGAAGGTAGACTGTTGACGAGAATTTTGCTACTCCAGTGGATGGTAGCCTTGTCATTATGGAAGGTAGTCTATTGTTCAGATTTTTGTTACTCCAATGGATGGTATCCTTTTCATTATGGAAGGTAGTCTGTTGTCGAAATTTTTGTTATTCCATTGGATGGTAGCCTTGTCATTATGGAACGTAATTTGTTTTCGATATTTTTGTTACTCAAATGGTTGGTAGCCTTATCATTATGAAACGTAGTATGTTGTCCATATTTTTGTTACTCCAACGGATGGTAGTCTTGTCATTCTGGAAGGTAGTTTGTTGTTCAGATTTTTGTTACTCCAATGGATGGTAGCCTTGTCATTATCGAAGGTAGTCTATTGTTCAGATTTTTGTTACTCCATTGGATGGTAGCCTTGTCATTATGGAAGGTAGTCTATTGTTGAGATTTTAGTTACTCTAATGGATGGTAGCCCTGTCATTATGGAAGGTATTTTGTTATCGATATTTTTGTTTTTCCATTGGATGGTATCCTTGTCATTATGGAAGGTAGTATGTTGTCAAAAATTTTGTTACTCTAATGGATGGTAGCCTTGTGACTATGAAAGGTAGTCTATTGTCGATATTTTTGTTACTCCAATGGATGGTAGCCTTGTCATTATGGAAGGTAGTCTGTTGTCAAGATTTTTGTTACTCCAATGGATTGTAGCCTTGTCATTATGGAAGGTAGTCTGTTGTTATTATTTTTGTTACTCCAATGGATGATAGCCTTGTCATTATGGAAGGTAGTTTGTTGTCGATATCTTTGTTACTCCAATGGATGGTAGTCTTGTCATTATGGAAGGTAGTCTGTCATTGTGATTCCTGTCACTCCAATGGATGGTAGCCTTGTCACTATGGAAGGTAGTCTGTTCTCGAGATTTCTGTCACTCCAATGGATGGTAGCCTTGTCACTATGGAAGGTAGTCTGTTCTCGAGATTTTTGTTATTCCATTGGATGGTATCCTTGTCATTATGGAAGGTAGTCTATTTTCGAGTTTTTTGTTATTCCAATAGATGATAGCCTTGTAATTATGGAAGGTAGTCTGTTGTCGAGATTTTTGTTACTCCAATGGATGGTAGCCTTGTCATTATGGAAGGTAGTTTGTAGTCGAGATCTTTGTTAATCCAATGGATGGTAGCCTTGTCACTATGGAAGGTAGTCTGTTCCTAAGATTTTCTGTTATACCATTGGATGGTAACCTTGTCATTATGGAAGGTAGTTTGTGGTCGTGATTTTTGTTTTTCAAATGGATGGTAGCCTTGTCATTATGGAAGGTAGTCTGTTTTCTATATTTTTTTAACTTCAATGGATGGTAGCCTTGTCATTATGGAAGGTAATCTGTCATTGTGATTTCTGTCACTACAATGGATGGTAGCCTTGTCACTATGGAAGGTAGTCTATTCATTATGGAAGGTAGTCTATTGTCAAGATTTTTGTTAATCCAATGGATGGTAACCATGTCATTATGGATGGTAGTCTATTGTCAAGATTTTTGTTATTCCATTGGATGGTATCCTTATCATTATGGAAGGTAGACTATTATCGATAATTTTGTTACTCCAATGGATGGTAGCCTTGTCATTATTGAAGGTAGTCTGTTGTTCATATTTTTGTTACTCCAATGGATGGTAACCTTGTCATTATGGAAGGTAGTCTTTTGTTCAGATTTTTGTTACTCAAATGGATGGTAGTCTTGTCATTATGGAAGGTAGTTTGTTGTTCAGATTTTTGTTACTCCAATGGATGGTATCCTTTTCATTATGGAAGGTAGTCTGTTGTCGAAATTTTTGTTATTCCATTGGATGGTAGCCTTGTCATTATGAAATGTAGTATGTTGTCGACATCTTTGTTACTCCAATGGATGGTATCCTTATCATTATGGAAGGTAGACTGTTATCGAGAATTTTGTTTCTCTAATGGATGGTAGCCTTGTCATTATTGAAGGTAGTCTGTTGTTCAGATTTTTGTTACTCTAATGTATGGTATCCTTTTCATTATGGAAGGTAGTCAGTTGTCGAAATTTTTGTTATTCCATTGGATGGTAGCCTTGTCATTATGGAACGTAATTTGTTTTCGATATTTTTCTTACTCAAATGGATGGTAGCCTTATCATTATTAAACGTAGTATGTTGTCGATATTTTTGTTACTCCAACGGATGGTAGTCTTGTCATTATAAAAGGTAGTTTGTTGTTCAGATTTTTTTTACTCCAATGGATGGTAGCCTTGTCATTATCGAAGGTAGTCTGTTGTTCATATTTTTGTTACTCCTAAGGATGGTAGCCTTTTCATTATGGAAGGTAGTATTTTTTCGAAATTTTTGTTATTCCATTGGATGGTAGCCTTGTCGTTATGGAACGTAATTTGTTTTTGATATTTTTCTTACTCAAATGGATGGTAGCCTTATCATTATGAAACGTAGTATGTTGTCGATATTTTTGTTACTCCAACGGATGGTAGTCTTGTCATTATGGAAGGTAGTTTGTTGTTCAGATTTTTTTTACTCCAATGGATGGTAGCCTTGTCATTATCGAAGGTAGTCTGTTGTTCAGATTATTGTTACTCCTAAGGATGGTAGCATTGTCATTATGGAAGGTAATCTGTCATTGTGATTTCTGTCACTACAATGGATGGTAGCCTTGTCACTATGGAAGGTAGTCTATTCATTATGGAAGGTAGTCTATTGTCAAAATTTTTGTTATTCCATTGGATGGTAGCCTTTTCATTATGAAAGGTAGTTTGTTGTTCAGATTTTTGTTACTCCAATGGATGGTAACCTTGTCATTATGGAAGGTAGTCTTTTGTTCATATTTTTGTTACTCAAATGGATGGTAGTCTTGTCAATATGGAAGTTAGTTTGTTGTTCAGATTTTTGTTACTCCAATGGATGGCATCCTTTTCATTATGGAAGGTAGTCTGTTGTCGAAATTTTTGTTATTCCATTGGATGGTAGCCTTGTCATTATGAAATGTAGTATGTTGTCGACATTTTTGTTACTCCAATGGATGGTATCCTTATCATTATGGAAGGTAGACTGTTATCGAGAATTTTGTTACTCCAATGGATGGTAGCCTTGTCATTATTGAAGGTAGTCTGTTGTTCAGATTTTTGTTACTCTAATGTATGGTATCCTTTTCATTATGGAAGGTAGTCTGTTGTCGAAATTTTTTTTATTCCATTGGATGGTAGCCTTGTCATTATGGAACGTAATTTTTTTTCGATATTTTTCTTACTCAAATGGATGGTAGCCTTATCATTATGAAACGTAGTATGTTGTCGATATTTTTGTTACTCCAACGGATGGTAGTCTTGTCATTATGGAAGGTAGTTTGTTGTTCAGGTTTTTTTTACTCCAATGGATGGTAGCCTTGTCATTATCGAAGGTAGTCTGTTGTTTAGATTTTTGTTACTCCTAAGGATGGTAGCCTTTTCATTATGGAAGGTAGTATTTTGTCGAAATTTTTGTTATTCCATTGGATGGTTGCCTTGTCGTTATGGAACGTAGTATGTTGTCGATATTTTTGTTACTCCAATGGATGGTATCCTTATCAAAATGGAAGCTAGTCTGTCATTGAGATTTTGGATACTCCAATGGATGGTAGCCTTGTCCTTATGGAAGGTAGTTTGTTGTTCATATTTTTGTTACTCCAATGGATGGTATCCTTTTCATTATCGAAGGTAGTCTTTTGTCGAAATTTTTGGTATTGCATTGGATGGTAGCCTTGTCATTATGGAACGTAATTTGTTGTCGATATTTTTGTTACTCAAATGGATGGTAGCCTTATCATTATGAAACGCAGTATGTTGTCGATATTTTTGTTACTCCAATGGATGGTAGCCTTGTCATTATGGAAGGTAGTTTGTTGTCGAGATTTTTGTTATTCCATTGGATGGTAGCCTTGTCATTATGGAAGTTAGTCAGTTGTCGATATTTTTGTTACTCCAATGAATGGTAGCCTTGTCATTATATAAGATAGTCTATTGTCGAGATTTTTGTTACTCTAATGGATGGTAGTCTTGTCATTATGGAAGGTAGTTTGTTGTTCTAATTTTTGTTACTCCAATGGATGGTAGCCTTGTCATTATCGAAGGTAGTCTATTGTTCAGATTTTTGTTACTCCAATGGATGGTAGCCATGTCATTATGGAAGGTAGTCTATGGTTGACATTTTTTTATTCCATTGGATGGTAGCCTTGTCCTTATGAAATGTAGTATGTTATCGATATTTTTGTTACTCCAATGGATGGTATCCTTATCATTATGGAAGGTAGACTGTTGACGAGAATTTTGCTACTCCAATGGATGGTAGCCTTGTCATTATGGAAGGTAGTCTATTGTTCAGATTTTGATTACTCCAATGGATGGTATCCTTTTCATTATGGAAGGTAGTCTGTTGTCGAAATTTTTGTTATTCCATTGGATGGTAGCCTTGTCATTATGGAACGTAATTTGTTTTCGATATTTTTGTTACTCAAATGGTTGGTAGCCTTATCATTATGAAACGTAGTATGTTGTCCATATTTTTGTTACTCGAACGGATGGTAGTCTTGTCATTCTGGAAGGTAGTTTGTTGTTCAGATTTTTGTTACTCCAATGGATGGTAGCCTTGTCATTATTGAAGGTAGTCTGTTGTTCAGATTTTTGTTACTCTAATGTATGGTATCCTTTTCATTATGGAAGGTAGTCTGTTGTCGAAATTTTTTTTATTCCATTGGATGGTAGCCTTGTCATTATGGAACGTAATTTTTTTTCGATATTTTTCTTACTCAAATGGATGGTAGCCTTATCATTATGAAACGTAGTATGTTGTCGATATTTTTGTTACTCCAACGGATGGTAGTCTTGTCATTATGGAAGGTAGTTTGTTGTTCAGGTTTTTTTTACTCCAATGGATGGTAGCCTTGTCATTATCGAAGGTAGTCTGTTGTTTAGATTTTTGTTACTCCTAAGGATGGTAGCCTTTTCATTATGGAAGGTAGTATTTTGTCGAAATTTTTGTTATTCCATTGGATGGTAGCCTTGTCGTTATGGAACGTAGTATGTTGTCGATATTTTTGTTACTCCAATGGATGGTATCCTTATCAAAATGGAAGCTAGTCTGTCATTGAGATTTTGGATACTCCAATGGATGGTAGCCTTGTCCTTATGGAAGGTAGTTTGTTGTTCATATTTTTGTTACTCCAATGGATGGTATCCTTTTCATTATCGAAGGTAGTCTTTTGTCGAAATTTTTGGTATTGCATTGGATGGTAGCCTTGTCATTATGGAACGTAATTTGTTGTCGATATTTTTGTTACTCAAATGGATGGTAGCCTTATCATTATGAAACGCAGTATGTTGTCGATATTTTTGTTACTCCAATGGATGGTAGCCTTGTCATTATGGAAGGTAGTTTGTTGTCGAGATTTTTGTTATTCCATTGGATGGTAGCCTTGTCATTATGGAAGTTAGTCAGTTGTTGATATTTTTGTTACTCCAATGAATGGTAGCCTTGTCATTATATAAGATAGTCTATTGTCGAGATTTTTGTTACTCTAATGGATGGTAGTCTTGTCATTATGGAAGGTAGTTTGTTGTTCTAATTTTTGTTACTCCAATGGATGGTAGCCTTGTCATTATCGAAGGTAGTCTATTGTTCAGATTTTTGTTACTCCAATGGATGGTAGCCATGTCATTATGGAAGGTAGTCTGTGGTTGACATTTTTTTATTCCATTGGATGGTAGCCTTGTCCTTATGAAATGTAGTATGTTATCGATATTTTTGTTACTCCAATGGATGGTATCCTTATCATTATGGAAGGTAGACTGTTGACGAGAATTTTGCTACTCCAATGGATGGTAGCCTTGTCATTATGGAAGGTAGTCTATTGTTCAGATTTTGATTACTCCAATGGATGGTATCCTTTTCATTATGGAAGGTAGTCTGTTGTCGAAATTTTTGTTATTCCATTGGATGGTAGCCTTGTCATTATGGAACGTAATTTGTTTTCGATATTTTTGTTACTCAAATGGTTGGTAGCCTTATCATTATGAAACGTAGTATGTTGTCCATATTTTTGTTACTCCAACGGATGGTAGTCTTGTCATTCTGGAAGGTAGTTTGTTGTTCAGATTTTTGTTACTCCAATGGATGGTAGCCTTGTCATTATCGAAGGTAGTCTATTGTTCAGATTTTTGTTACTCCATTGGATGGTAGCCTTGTCATTATGGAAGGTAGTCTATTGTTGAGATTTTAGTTACTCTAATGGATGGTAGCCTTGTCATTATGGAAGCTATTTTGTTATCGATATTTTTGTTTTTCCATTGGATGGTATCCTTGTCATTATGAAAGGTAGTCTCTTGTCAAAAATTTTGTTACTCTAATGGATGGTAGCCTTGTGACTATGAAAGGTAGTCTATTGTCGATATTTTTGTTACTCCAATGGATGGTAGCCTTGTCATTATGGAAGGTAGTCTGTTGTCAAGATTTTTGTTACTCCAATGGATTGTAGTCTTGTCATTATGGAAGGTAGTATGTTGTTATTATTTTTGTTACTCCAATGGATGATAGCCTTGTCATTATGGAAGGTAGTTTGTTGTCGATATCTTTGTTACTCCAATGGATGGTAGTCTTGTCATTATGGAAGGTAGTCTGTCATTGTGATTCCTGTCACTCCAATGGATGGTAGCCTTGTCACTATGGAAGGTAGTCTGTTCTCGAGATTTTTGTCACTCCAATGGATGGTAGCCTTGTCACTATGGAAGGTAGTCTGTTCTCGAGATTTTTGTTATTCCATTGGATGGTAGCCTTGTCATTATGGAAGGTAGTCTATTTTCGAGATTTTTGTTATTCCAATAGATGATAGCCTTCTAATTATGGAAGGTAGTCTGTTGTCGAGATTTTTGTTACTCCAATGGATGGTAGCCTTGTCATTATGGAAGGTAGTTTGTAGTCGAGATCTTTGTTAATCCAATGGATGGTAGCCTTGTCACTATGGAAGGTAGTCTGTTCCTAAGATTTTCTGTTATGCCATTGGATGGTAACCTTGTCATTATGGAAGGTAGTTTGTGGTCGTGATTTTTGTTTTTCAAATGGATGGTAGCCTTGTCATTATGGAAGGTAGTCTGTTTTCTATATTTTTGTAACTTCAATGGATGGTAGCCTTGTCATTATGGAAGGTAATCTGTCATTGTGATTTCTGTCACTACAATGGATGGTAGCCTTGTCACTATGGAAGGTAGTCTATTCATTATGGAAGGTAGTCTATTGTCAAGATTTTTGTTAATCCAATGGATGGTAACCATGTCATTATGGAAGGTAGTCTATTGTCAAGATTTTTGTTATTCCATTGGATGGTATCCTTATCATTATGGAAGGTAGACTGTTATCGATAATTTTGTTACTCCAATGGATGGTAGCCTTGTCATTATTGATGGTAGTCTGTTGTTCATATTTTTGTTACTCCAATGGATGGTAACCTTGTCATTATGGAAGGTAGTCTTTTGTTCAGATTTTTGTTACTCAAATGGATGGTAGTCTTGTCATTATGGAAGGTAGTTAGTTGTTCAGATTTTTGTTACTCCAATGGATGGTATCCTTTTCATTATGGAAGGTAGTCTGTTGTCGAAATTTTTGTTATTCCATTGGATGGTAGCCTTGTCATTATGAAATGTAGTATGTTGTCGACATTTTTGTTACTCCAATGGATGGTATCCTTATCATTATGGAAGGTAGACTGTTATCGAGAATTTTGTTTCTCCAATGGATGGTAGCCTTGTCATTATTGAAGGTAGTCTGTTGTTCAGATTTTTGTTACTCTAATGTATGGTATCCTTTTCATTATGGAAGGTAGTCAGTTGTCGAAATTTTTGTTATTCCATTGGATGGTAGCCTTGTCATTATGGAACGTAATTTGTTTTCGATATTTTTCTTACTCAAATGGATGGTAGCCTTATCATTATGAAACGTAGTATGTTGTCGATATTTTTGTTACTCCAACGGATGGTAGTCTTGTCATTATGGAAGGTAGTTTGTTGTTCAGATTTTTTTTACTCCAATGGATGGTAGCCTTGTCATTATCGAAGGTAGTCTGTTGTTCAGATTTTTGTTACTTCTAAGGATGGTAGCCTTTTCATTATGGAAGGTAGTCTTTTGTCGAAATTTTTGTTATTCCATTGGATGGTAGCCTTGTCATTATGGAACGTAATTTGTTTTTGATATTTTTGTTACTCAAATGGATGGTAGCCTTATCTTTATGAAACGTAGTATGTTGTCGATATTTTCGTTACTCCAATGGATGGTAGTCTTGTCATTATGGAAGGTAGTTTGTTGTTCAGATTTTTTTTACCCCAATGGATGGTAGCCTTGTCATTATCGAAGGTAGTCTGTTGTTCAGATTTTTGTTACTCCTAAGGATGGTAGCCTTTTCATTATGAAGGTAGTATGTTGTCGAAATTTTTGTTATTTCATTGGATGGTAGCCTTGTCATTATGAAACGTAATTTTTTTTCGATATTTTTGTTACTCAAATGGATGGTAGCCTTATCATTATGAAACAGTCTATTGTCGATATTTTTGTTACTATAATGGATTGTAGCCTTGTAATTATGGAAGGTAGTTTGTTGTCGACATTTTTGTTACTCCAATGGATGGTAACCTTGTCATTATGGAACATAGTCTGTTGTCGATATTTTTGTTACTTCAATGGATGGTAGCTTTTTCATTATAGAAGGTAGTCTGTTGTCGAGATTTTTGTCACTCCAATGGATGGTAGCCTTGTCACTATAGAAGGTAGTCTGTTGTCGATATTTTTGTTACTCCAATGGATGGTAGCCTTGTCATTATGGAATATAGTCTATTGTCGAGATTTTTATTACTCCAATGGATAGTAGTCTTGTCGTTATGGAAGGTAGTTTGTTGTTCAGATTTTTGTTACTCTAATGGATAGTAGCCTTGTCATTATTGAAGGTAGTCTGTTGTTCAGATTTTGTTACTCCAATGGATGGTCGCCATGTAATTATGGAAGGTAGTATGTTGTCGACATTTTTTTTATTCCATCAGATGGTAGCCTTGTCATTATGAAATGTAGTATGTTGTCGATATTTTTGTTACTCCAATGGATGGTATCCTTATCATTATGGAAGGTAGACTGTTGTCGAGAATTTTGTTACTCCAATGGATGGTAGCCATGTCATTATGGAAGGTAGTCTGTTGTTGACATTTTTTTTATTCCATTGGATGCTAACCTTGTCAATATGAAATGTAGTATGTTGTCGATAAATTTATTACTCCAATGGATGGTATCCTTATCATTATGGAAGGTAGACTGTTAACGAGAATTTTGTTACTCCAATGGATGGTAGCCTTGTCATTATGGAAGGTAGTCTGTTGTTCAGATTTTTGTTACTCCAATGGATGGTATCCTTTTCATTATGGAAGGTAGTCTGTTGTCGAAATTTTTGTTATTCCATTGGATGGTAGCCTTGTTATTATGAAACATAGTATGTTATTGATATTTTTGTTACTCCAATGCATGGTAGCCTTATCATTATGGAAGGTAGTCTGCTGTCGACAATTTTATTACTCCAATGGATGGTAGCCTTGTCATTATGGAAGTTAGTATGTTGTCGAGATTTTTGTTATTCCATTGGATGAAAGCCTTGTCATTATGGAAGGTAGTCTGTTGTCGAGATTTTTGTTACTCCAATGGATGGTATCCTTGTCGTTATGGAAGGTAGTTTGTTGTTCAGATTTTTGTTACTCTAATGGATAGTAGCCTTGTCATTATCGAAGGTAGTCTGTTGTTCAGATTTTGTTACTCCAATGGATGGTCTCCATGTAATTATGGAAGGTAGTATGTTGTCGACATTTTTTTTATTCCATCGGATGGTAGCCTTGTCATTATGAAATGTAGTATGTTGTCGATATTTTTGTTACTCCAATGGATGGTATCCTTATCATTATGGAAGGTAGACTGTTGTCGAGAATTTTGTTACTCCAATGGATGGTAGCATTGTCATTATTGAAGGTAGTCTGTTGTTCAGATTTTTGTTACTCTAATGTATGGTATCCTTTTCATTATGGAAGGTAGTCTGTTGTCGAAATTTTTGTTATTCCATTGGACGGTAGCCTTGTCATTATGGATCGTAATTTTTTTCAATATTTTTGTTACTCAAATGGATGGTAGCCTTATCATTATGAAACGTAGTATGTTGTCGATATTTTTGTTACTCCAATGGATGGTAGTCTTGTCATTATGGAAAGTAGTTTGTTGTTCAGATTTTTTTACTTCAATGAATAGTAGCCTTGTCATTATTGAAGGTAGTTTATTGTTCAGATTTTTGTTACTCCAATGGATGGTAGCCTTTTCATTATGGAAGGTTGTCTGTTGTCAAAATTTTTGTTATTCCATTGGATGGTAGCCTTGTCATTATGAACGTAATTTGTTTTCGATATTTTTGTTACTCAAATGGATGGTAGCCTTATCATTATTAAACGTAGTCTGTAGTGGATATTTTTGTTAGTCCAATGGATGGTATCCTTGTCATTATGGAACATAGTCTGTTGTCGATATTTTTGTTACTCCAATGGATGGTAGCCTTTTCATTATGGAAGGTAGTCTGTTGTCGAGATTTTTGTCACTCCAATGGATGGTAGCCTTGTCACTATAAAAGGTAGTCTATTGTCTATATTTTTGTTACTCCAATGGATGGTATCCTTGTCATTATGGAAGATAGTCTATTGTCGATATTTTTATTACTCCAATGGATGGTAGTCTTGTCATTATCGAAGGTAGTCTGTTGTTCAGATTTTTGTTACTCCAATGGATGGTAGCCTTGCCATTATGAAATGTAGTATGTTGTCGATATTTTTGTTACTCCAATGGACCATATCCTTATCATTATGGAAGGTAGACTGTTGTCGAGAATTTTGTTACTCTAATGGATGGTAGCCATGTCATTATTGAAGGTAGTCTATTGTTCGGATTTTTGTTACTCCAATGGATGGAATCCTTTTCATTATGGAAGGTAGTCTGTTGTCGAAATTTTTGTTATTCCATTGGATGGTAGCCTTGTCATTATGGAACGTAATTTGTTTTCGATATTTTTGTTACTCAAATGGATGGTAGCCTTATCATTATGAAACGTAGTATGTTGTCGATATTTTTGTTACTCCAATGGATGGTAGTCTTGTCATTATGGAAGGTAGTTTGTTGTTCAGATTTTTTTTACTCCAATGGATGGTAGCCTTGTCATTATCGAAGGTAGTTTGTTGTTCAGAGTTTTGTTACTCCTAAGGATGGTAGCCTTTTCATTATGGAAGGTAGTCTGTTGTCAAAAATTTTGTTATTCCATTGGATGGTAGCCTTGTCATTATGGAACGTAATTTGTTTTCGATATTTTTGTTACTCAAATGGATTGTAGCCTTATCTTTTTGAAACGTAGTATGTTGTCGATATTTTTGTTACTCCAATGGATGGTAGTCTTGTCATTATGGAAGGTAGTTTGTTGTTCAGATTTTTTTTACCCCAATGGATGGTAGCCTTGTCATTATCGAAGGTAGTCCGTTGTTCAGATTTTTGTTACTCCTAAGGATGGTAGCCTTTTCATTATGGAAGGTAGTATGTTGTCGAAATTTTTGTTATTTCATTGGATGGTAGCCTTGTCATTATGAAACGTAATTTTTTTTCGATATTTTTGTTACTCAAATGGATGGTAGCCTTATCATTATGAAACATAGTCTATTGTCGATATTTTTGTTACTATAATGGATTGTAGCCTTGTCATTATGGAAGGTAGTTTGTTGTCGACATTTTTGTTACCCCAATGGATGGTAACCTTGTCATTATGGAACATAGTCTGTTGTCGATATTTTTGTTACTTCAATGGATGGTAGCTTTTTCATTATAGAAGGTAGTCTGTTGTCGAGATTTTTGTCACTCCAATGGATGGTAGCCTTGTCACTATAGAAGGTAGTCTGTTGTCGATATTTTTGTTACTCCAATGGATGGTAGCCTTGTCATTATGGAATATAGTCTATTGTCGAGATTTTTATTACTCCAATGGATAGTAGTCTTGTCATTATGGAAGGTAGTTTGTTGTTCAGATTTTTGTTACTCTAATGGATAGTAGCCTTGTCATTATCGAAGGTAGTCTGTTGTTCAGATTTTGTTACTCCAATGGATGGTCTCCATGTAATTATGGAAGGTAGTATGTTGTCGACATTTTTTTTATTCCATCGGATGGTAGCCTTGTCATTATGAAATGTAGTATGTTGTCAATATTTTTGTTACTCCAATGGATGGTATCCTTATCATTATGGAAGGTAGACTGTTGTCGAGAATTTTGTTACTCCAATGGATGGTAGCATTGTCATTATTGAAGGTAGTCTGTTGTTCAGATTTTTGTTACTCTAATGTATGGTATCCTTTTCATTATGGAAGGTAGTTTGTTGTCGAAATTTTTGTTATTCCATTGGACGGTAGCCTTGTCATTATGGATCGTAATTTGTTTTCAATATTTTTGTTACTCAAATGGATGGTAGCCTTATCATTATGAAACGTAGTATGTTGTCGATATTTTTGTTACTCCAATGGATGGTAGTCTTGTCATTATGGAAAGTAGTTTGTTGTTCAGATTTTTTTACTCCAATGAATAGTAGCCTTGTCATTATTGAAGGTAGTTTATTGTTCAGATTTTTGTTACTCCAATGGATGGTAGCCTTTTCATTATGGAAGGTTGTCTGTTGTCAAAATTTTTGTTATTCCATTGGATGGTAGCCTTGTCATTATGAACGTAATTTGTTTTCGATATTTTTGTTATTCAAATGGATGGTAGCCTTATCATTATTAAACGTAGTCTGTAGTGGATATTTTTGTTAGTCCAATGGATGGTAGCCTTGTCATTATGGAACATAGTCTGTTGTCGATATTTTTGTTACTCCAATGGATGGTAGCCTTTTCATTATTGAAGGTAGTCTGTTGTCGAGATTTTTGTAACTCCAATGGATGGTAGCCTTGTCACTATAAAAGGTAGTCTATTGTCTATATTTTTGTTACTCCAATGGATGGTAGCCTTGTCATTATGGAAGATAGTCTATTGTCGATATTTTTATTACTCCAATGGATGGTAGTCTTGTCATTATCGAAGGTAGTCTGTTGTTCAAATTTTTGTTACTCCAATGGATGGTAGCCTTGCCATTATGAAATGTAGTATGTTGTCGATATTTTTGATACTCCAATGGACCATATCCTTATCATTATGGAAGGTAGACTGTTGTCGAGAATTTTGTTACTCTAATGGATGGTAGCCATGTCATTATTGAAGGTAGTCTATTGTTCGGATTTTTGTTACTCCAATGGATGGAATCCTTTTCATTATGGAAGGTAGTCTGTTGTCGAAATTTTTGTTATTCCATTGGATGGTAGCCTTGTCATTATGGAACGTAATTTGTTTTCGATATTTTTGTTACTCAAATGGATGGTAACCTTATCATTATGAAACGTAGTATGTTGTCGATATTTTTGTTACTCCAATGGATGGTAGTCTTGTCATTATGGAAGGTAGTTTGTTGTTCAGATTTTTTTTACTCCAATGGATGGTAGCCTTGTCATTATCGAAGGTAGTTTGTTGTTTAGAGTTTTGTTACTCCTAAGGATGGTAGCCTTTTCATTATGGAAGGTAGTCTGTTGTCAAAAATTTTGTTATTCCATTGGATGGTAGCCTTGTCATTATGGAACGTAATTTGTTTTCGATATTTTTGTTACTCAAATGGATTGTAGCCTTATCTTTATGAAACGTAGTATGGTGTCGATATTTTTGTTACTCCAATGGATGGTAGTCTTGTCATTATGGAAGGTAGTTTGTTGTTCAGATTTTTTTTACCCCAATGGATGGTAGCCTTGTCATTATCGAAGGTAGTCCGTTGTTCAGATTTTTGTTACTCCTAAGGGTGGTAGCCTTTTCATTATGGAAGGTAGTATGTTGTCGAAATTTTTGTTATTTCATTGGATGGTAGCCTTTTCATTATGAAATGTAATTTTTTTCCGATATTTTTGTTACCCAAATGGATGGTAGCCTTATCATTATGAAACATAGTCTATTGTCGATATTTTTGTTACTATAATGGATTGTAGCCTTGTCATTATGGAAGGTAGTTTGTTGTCGACATTTTTGTTACCCCAATGGATGGTAACCTTGTCATTATGGAACATAGTCTGTTGTCGATATTTTTGTTACTTCAATGGATGGTAGCTTTTTCATTATAGAAGGTAGTCTGTTGTCGAGATTTTTGTCACTCCAATGGATGGTAGCCTTGTCACTATAGAAGGTAGTCTGTTGTCGGTATTTTTGTTACTCCAATGGATGGTAGCCTTTTCATTATGGAATATAGTCTATTGTCGAGCTTTTTATTACTCCAATGGATAGTAGTCTTGTCATTATGGAAGGTAGTTTGTTGTTCAGATTTTTGATACTCTAATGGATAGTAGCCTTGTCATTATCGAAGGTAGTCTGTTGTTCAGATTTTGTTACTCCAATGGATGGTCGCCATGTAATTATGGAAGGTAGTATGTTGTCGACATTTTTTTTATTCCATCGGATGGTAGCCTTGTCATTATGAAATGTAGTATGTTGTCGATATTTTTGTTACTCCAATGGATGGTATCCTTATCATTATGGAAGGTAGACTATTGTCGAGAATTTTGTTACTCCAATGGATGGTAGCATTGTCATTATTGAAGGTAGTCTGTTGTTCAGATTTTTGTTACTCTAATGTATGGTATCCTTTTCATTATGGAAGGTAGTCTATTGTCGAAATTTTTGTTATTCCATTGGACGGTAGCCTTGTCATTATGGATCGTAATTTGTTTTCAATATTTTTGTTACTCAAATGGATGGTAGCCTTATCATTTTGAAACGTAGTATGTTATGGATATTTTTGTTACTCCAATGAATGGTAGTCTTGTCATTATGGAAAGTAGTTTGTTGTTCAGATTTTTTTACTCCAATGAATAGTAGCCTTGTCATTATTGAAGGTAGTTTATTGTTTAGATTTTTGTTACTCCAATGGATGGTAGCCTTTTCATTATGGAAGGTTGTCTGTTGTCAAATTTTTTGTTATTCCATTGGATGGTATCCTTGTCATTATGAACGTAATTTGTTTTCGATATTTTTGTTACTCAAATGGATGGTAGCCTTATCATTATTAAACGTAGTTTGTAGTCGATATTTTTGTTACTCCAATGGATGGTAGCCTTGTCATTATGGAACATAGTTTGTTGTCGATATTTTTGTTACTCCAATGGATGGTAGCCTTTTCATTATGGAAGGTAGTCTATTGTCGAGATTTTTGTAACTCCAATGGATGGTAGCCTTGTCACTATAAAAGGTAGTCTATTGTCGATATTTTTGTTACTCCAATGGATGGTAGCCTTGTCATTATGGAAGATAGTCTATTATCGATATTTTCATTACTCCAATGGATGGTAGTCTTGTCATTATCGAAGGTAGTCTGTTGTTCAGATTTTTGTTACTCCAATGGATGGTAGCCTTGCCATTATGAAATGTAGTATGTTGTCGATATTTTTGTTACTCCAATGGACCATATCCTTATCATTATGGAAGGTAGACTGTTGTCGAGAATTTTGTTACTCTAATGGATGGTAGCCATGTCATTATTGAAGGTAGTCTATTGTTCGGATTTTTGTTACTCCAATGGATGGAATCCTTTTCATTATGGAAGGTAGTCTGTTGTCGAAATTTTTGTTATTCCATTGGATGGTAGCCTTGTCATTATGGAACGTAATTTGTTTTCGATATTTTTGTTACTCAAATGGATGGTAGCCTTATCATTATGAAACGTAGTATGTTGTCGATATTTTTGTTACTCCAATGGATGGTAGTCTTGTCATTATGGAAGGTAGTTTGTTGTTCAGATTTTTTTTACTCCAATGGATGGTAGCCTTGTCATTATCGAAGGTAGTTTGTTGTTCAGAGTTTTGTTACTCCTAAGGATGGTAGCCTTTTCATTATGGAAGGTAGTCTGTTGTCAAAAATTTTGTTATTCCATTGGATGGTAGCCTTGTCATTATGGAACGTAATTTGTTTTCGATATTTTTGTTACTCAAATGGATTGTAGCCTTATCTTTTTGAAACGTAGTATGTTGTCGATATTTTTGTTACTCCAATGGATGGTAGTCTTGTCATTATGGAAGGTAGTTTGTTGTTCAGATTTTTTTTACCCCAATGGATGGTAGCCTTGTCATTATCGAAGGTAGTCCGTTGTTCAGATTTTTGTTACTCCTAAGGATGGTAGCCTTTTCATTATGGAAGGTAGTATGTTGTCGAAATTTTTGTTATTTCATTGGATGGTAGCCTTGTCATTATGAAACGTAATTTTTTTTCGATATTTTTGTTACTCAAATGGATGGTAGCCTTATCATTATGAAACATAGTCTATTGTCGATATTTTTGTTACTATAATGGATTGTAGCCTTGTCATTATGGAAGGTAGTTTGTTGTCGACATTTTTGTTACCCCAATGGATGGTAACCTTGTCATTATGGAACATAGTCTGTTGTCGATATTTTTGTTACTTCAATGGATGGTAGCTTTTTCATTATAGAAGGTAGTCTGTTGTCGAGATTTTTGTCACTCCAATGGATGGTAGCCTTGTCACTATAGAAGGTAGTCTGTTGTCGATATTTTTGTTACTCCAATGGATGGTAGCCTTGTCATTATGGAATATAGTCTATTGTCGAGATTTTTATTACTCCAATGGATAGTAGTCTTGTCATTATGGAAGGTAGTTTGTTGTTCAGATTTTTGTTACTCTAATGGATAGTAGCCTTGTCATTATCGAAGGTAGTCTGTTGTTCAGATTTTGTTACTCCAATGGATGGTCTCCATGTAATTATGGAAGGTAGTATGTTGTCGACATTTTTTTTATTCCATCGGATGGTAGCCTTGTCATTATGAAATGTAGTATGTTGTCAATATTTTTGTTACTCCAATGGATGGTATCCTTATCATTATGGAAGGTAGACTGTTGTCGAGAATTTTGTTACTCCAATGGATGGTAGCATTGTCATTATTGAAGGTAGTCTGTTGTTCAGATTTTTGTTACTCTAATGTATGGTATCCTTTTCATTATGGAAGGTAGTTTGTTGTCGAAATTTTTGTTATTCCATTGGACGGTAGCCTTGTCATTATGGATCGTAATTTGTTTTCAATATTTTTGTTACTCAAATGGATGGTAGCCTTATCATTATGAAACGTAGTATGTTGTCGATATTTTTGTTACTCCAATGGATGGTAGTCTTGTCATTATGGAAAGTAGTTTGTTGTTCAGATTTTTTTACTCCAATGAATAGTAGCCTTGTCATTATTGAAGGTAGTTTATTGTTCAGATTTTTGTTACTCCAATGGATGGTAGCCTTTTCATTATGGAAGGTTGTCTGTTGTCAAAATTTTTGTTATTCCATTGGATGGTAGCCTTGTCATTATGAACGTAATTTGTTTTCGATATTTTTGTTATTCAAATGGATGGTAGCCTTATCATTATTAAACGTAGTCTGTAGTGGATATTTTTGTTAGTCCAATGGATGGTAGCCTTGTCATTATGGAACATAGTCTGTTGTCGATATTTTTGTTACTCCAATGGATGGTAGCCTTTTCATTATTGAAGGTAGTCTGTTGTCGAGATTTTTGTAACTCCAATGGATGGTAGCCTTGTCACTATAAAAGGTAGTCTATTGTCTATATTTTTGTTACTCCAATGGATGGTAGCCTTGTCATTATGGAAGATAGTCTATTGTCGATATTTTTATTACTCCAATGGATGGTAGTCTTGTCATTATCGAAGGTAGTCTGTTGTTCAGATTTTTGTTACTCCAATGGATGGTAGCCTTGCCATTATGAAATGTAGTATGTTGTCGATATTTTTGATACTCCAATGGACCATATCCTTATCATTATGGAAGGTAGACTGTTGTCGAGAATTTTGTTACTCTAATGGATGGTAGCCATGTCATTATTGAAGGTAGTCTATTGTTCGGATTTTTGTTACTCCAATGGATGGAATCCTTTTCATTATGGAAGGTAGTCTGTTGTCGAAATTTTTGTTATTCCATTGGATGGTAGCCTTGTCATTATGGAACGTAATTTGTTTTCGATATTTTTGTTACTCAAATGGATGGTAACCTTATCATTATGAAACGTAGTATGTTGTCGATATTTTTGTTACTCCAATGGATGGTAGTCTTGTCATTATGGAAGGTAGTTTGTTGTTCAGATTTTTTTTACTCCAATGGATGGTAGCCTTGTCATTATCGAAGGTAGTTTGTTGTTTAGAGTTTTGTTACTCCTAAGGATGGTAGCCTTTTCATTATGGAAGGTAGTCTGTTGTCAAAAATTTTGTTATTCCATTGGATGGTAGCCTTGTCATTATGGAACGTAATTTGTTTTCGATATTTTTGTTACTCAAATGGATTGTAGCCTTATCTTTATGAAACGTAGTATGGTGTCGATATTTTTGTTACTCCAATGGATGGTAGTCTTGTCATTATGGAAGGTAGTTTGTTGTTCAGATTTTTTTTACCCCAATGGATGGTTGCCTTGTCATTATCGAAGGTAGTCCGTTGTTCAGATTTTTGTTACTCCTAAGGATGGTAGCCTTTTCATTATGGAAGGTAGTATGTTGTCGAAATTTTTGTTATTTCATTGGATGGTAGCCTTTTCATTATGAAATGTAATTTTTTTCCGATATTTTTGTTACCCAAATGGATGGTAGCCTTATCATTATGAAACATAGTCTATTGTCGATATTTTTGTTACTATAATGGATTGTAGCCTTGTCATTATGGAAGGTAGTTTGTTGTCGACATTTTTGTTACCCCAATGGATGGTAACCTTGTCATTATGGAACATAGTCTGTTGTCGATATTTTTGTTACTTCAATGGATGGTAGCTTTTTCATTATAGAAGGTAGTCTGTTGTCGAGATTTTTGTCACTCCAATGGATGGTAGCCTTGTCACTATAGAAGGTAGTCTGTTGTCGGTATTTTTGTTACTCCAATGGATGGTAGCCTTTTCATTATGGAATATAGTCTATTGTCGAGCTTTTTATTACTCCAATGGATAGTAGTCTTGTCATTATGGAAGGTAGTTTGTTGTTCAGATTTTTGATACTCTAATGGATAGTAGCCTTGTCATTATCGAAGGTAGTCTGTTGTTCAGATTTTGTTACTCCAATGGATGGTCGCCATGTAATTATGGAAGGTAGTATGTTGTCGACATTTTTTTTATTCCATCGGATGGTAGCCTTGTCATTATGAAATGTAGTATGTTGTCGATATTTTTGTTACTCCAATGGATGGTATCCTTATCATTATGGAAGGTAGACTATTGTCGAGAATTTTGTTACTCCAATGGATGGTAGCATTGTCATTATTGAAGGTAGTCTGTTGTTCAGATTTTTGTTACTCTAATGTATGGTATCCTTTTCATTATGGAAGGTAGTCTATTGTCGAAATTTTTGTTATTCCATTGGACGGTAGCCTTGTCATTATGGATCGTAATTTGTTTTCAATATTTTTGTTACTCAAATGGATGGTAGCCTTATCATTTTGAAACGTAGTATGTTATGGATATTTTTGTTACTCCAATGAATGGTAGTCTTGTCATTATGGAAAGTAGTTTGTTGTTCAGATTTTTTTACTCCAATGAATAGTAGCCTTGTCATTATTGAAGGTAGTTTATTGTTTAGATTTTTGTTACTCCAATGGATGGTAGCCTTTTCATTATGGAAGGTTGTCTGTTGTCAAATTTTTTGTTATTCCATTGGATGGTATCCTTGTCATTATGAACGTAATTTGTTTTCGATATTTTTGTTACTCAAATGGATGGTAGCCTTATCATTATTAAACGTAGTTTGTAGTCGATATTTTTGTTACTCCAATGGATGGTAGCCTTATCATTATGGAACATAGTTTGTTGTCGATATTTTTGTTACTCCAATGGATGGTAGCCTTTTCATTATGGAAGGTAGTCTATTGTCGAGATTTTTGTAACTCCAATGGATGGTAGCCTTGTCACTATAAAAGGTAGTCTATTGTCGATATTTTTGTTACTCCAATGGATGGTAGCCTTGTCATTATGGAAGATAGTCTATTATCGATATTTTCATTACTCCAATGGATGGTAGTCTTGTCATTATCGAAGGTAGTCTGTTGTTCAGATTTTTGTTACTCCAATGGATGGTAGCCTTGCCATTATGAAATGTAGTATGTTGTCGATATTTTTGTTACTCCAATGGACCATATCCTTATCATTATGGAAGGTAGACTGTTGTCGAGAATTTTGTTACTCTAATGGATGGTAGCCATGTCATTATTGAAGGTAGTCTATTGTTCGGATTTTTGTTACTCCAATGGATGGAATCCTTTTCATTATGGAAGGTAGTCTGTTGTCGAAATTTTTGTTATTCCATTGGATGGTAGCCTTGTCATTTTGGAACGCAATTTGTTTTCGATATTTTTGTTACTCAAATGGATGGTAGCCTTATCATTATGAAACGTAGTATGTTGTCGATATTTTTGTTACTCCAATGGATGGTAGTCTTGTCATTATGGAAGTTAGTTTGTTGTTTAGATTTTTTTTACTCCAATGGATGGTAGCCATGTCATTATGGAAGGTAGTCTGTTGTCGATATTTTTGTTATTCCTTTGGATGGTAGCCTTGTCATTATGCAACGTAGTATGTTGTCGATATTTTTATTACTCCAGTGTATGGTAGCCTTATCAATATGGAAGCTAGTCTGTCATTGAGATTTTGGATACTCCAATGGATGGTAGCCTTCTCATTATGGAAGGTAGTTTGTTGTTTATATTTTTGTTACTCCAATGGATGGTATCCTTTTCATTATGGAAGGTAGTCTTTTGTCGAAATTTTTGTTATTGCATTGGATGGTAGCCTTGTCATTATGGAACGTAATTTGTTGTCGATATTTTTGTTACTCAAATGGATGGTAGCCTTATCATTAAGAAACACAGTCTGTTGTCGATATTTTTGTTACTCCAATGGATGGTAGCCTTTTCATTATGGAAGGTAGTCTGGTGTCGAGATTTTTGTCACTCCAATGGATGGTAGCCTTGTCACTATAGAAGGTAGTCTATTGTCGATATTTTTGTTACTCCAATGGATGGTAGCCTTGTCATTATGGAAGATAGTCTATTCTCGAGATTTTTGTTACTCTAATGGATGGTAGTCTTGTCATTATGGAACGTAGTTTGTTGTTCCGATTTTTGTTACTCCAATGGATGGTAGCCTTGTCTTTATCGAAGGTAGTCTATTGTTCAGATTTTTGTTACTCCAATGGATGGTAGCCATGTCATTATGGAAGGTAGTCTGTTGTTGACATTTTTTTTATTCCATTGTATGGTAGCCTTGTCCTTATGAAATGTAGTATGTTGTTGATATTTTTGTTACTCCAATGGATGGTATCCTTATCATTATGGAAGGTAGACTGTTGAGTAGAATTTTGTTACTCCAATGGATGGTAGCCTTGTCATTATGGAAGGTAGTCTGTTGTTCAGATTTTTGTTACTCCAATGGATGGTATCCTTTTCATTATGGAAGGTAGTTTGTTGTCGAAATTTTTGTTATTCCATTTAATGGTAGCCTTGTCATTATGGAACGTAATTTGTTTTCGATATTTTTGTTACTCAAATGGTTTATAGCCTTATCATTATGAAACGTAGTATGTTGTCCATATTTTTGTTACTCCAACGGGTGGTAGTCTTGTCATTCTGGATGGTAGTTTTTTGTTCAGATTTTTGTTACTCCAATGGATGGTAGCCTTGTCGTTATCGAAGGTAGTCTATTGTTCAGATTTTTGTTACTCCATTGGATGGTAGCCTTGTAATTATGGAAGGTAGTTTGTTGTTGAGATTTTAGTTACTCTAATGGATGGTAGCCTTGTCATTATGGAAGGTATTTTGTTGTCGATATTTTGGTTATTCCATTGGATGGTATCCTTGTCATTATGGAAGGTAGTCTGTTGTCAAAAATTTTGTTACTCCAATGGATGGTAGCCTTGTGACTATGAAAGGTAGTATATTGTCGATATTTTTGTTACTCCAATGGATGGTAGCCTTGTCATTATGGAAGGTAGTGTGTTGTCAATATTTTTGTTACTCCAATGGATGATAGCTTTGTCATTATGGAAGGTAGTTTGTTGTCGATATCTTTGTTACTCTAATGGATGGTAGTCTTTTCATTATGGAAGGTAGTCTGTCTTTGTGATTTCTATCACTCCAATGGATGGTAGCCTTGTCACTATGGAAGGTAGTCTGTTCTTGAGATTTCTGTCACTCCAATGGATGGTAGCCTTGTCACTATGGAAGGTAGTTTGTTCTCGAAATTTTTGTTATTCCATTGGATGGTAGCCTTGTCATTATGGAAGGTAGTCTGTTTTCGAGATTTTTGTTATTCCAATAGATGGTAGCCTTGTAATTATGGAAGGTAGTCTGTTGTCGAGATTTTTGTTACTCCAATGGATGGTAGCCTTGTCATTATGGAAGGTAGTTTGTAGTCGAGATCTTTGTTAATCCAATGGATGGTAGCCTTGTCACTACGGATGGTAGTCTGTTCCTAAGATTTTCTGTTATACCATTGGATGGTAGCCTTGTCATTATGGAAGGTAGTTTGTTGTCGTGATTTTTGTTTTTCAAATGGATGGTAGCCTTGTCATTATGGAAGGTAGTCTGTTGTCTATATTTTTGTAACTTTAATGGATGGTAGCCTTGTCATTATGGAAGGTAATCTGTCATTGTGATTTCTGTCAATACAATGGATGGTAGCCTTGTCACTATGGGAGGTAGTCTATTCATTATGGAAGGTAGTCTATTGTCGAGATTTTTGTTCATGTTTTTGTTAATCCAATGGATGTAACCATGTCATTATGGAAGGTAGTCTATTGTCAAGATTTTTGTTATTCCATTGGATGGTAGCCTTTTCATTATGAAAGGTAGTTTGTTGTTCAGATTTTTTTTACTCCAATGGATGGTAACCTTGTCATTATGGAAGGTAGTCTTTTGTACATATTTTTGTTACTCAAATGGATGGTAGTCTTGTCATTATGGAAGGTAGTTTGTTGTTCAGATTTTTGTTACTCCAACGCATGGTATCCTTTTCATTATGGAAGGTAGTCTGTTGTCGAAGTTTTTGTTATTCCATTGGATGGTAGCCTTGTTATTTTGAAACATAGTATGTTATCGATATTTTTTTTAGTCCAATGGATGGTAGCCTTATCATTATGGAAGGTATTCTGCTGTCGAGAATTTTATTACTCCAATGGATGGTAGCCTTGTCATTATGGAAGGTAGTATGTTGTCGAGATTTTTGTTATTCCATTGGATGGTAGCCTTGTCATTATGGAAGGTAGTCATTTATCGAGATTTTTTTTACTCCAATGGATGGTAGCCTTGTCATTATGGAAGGTAGTCTTTTGTCTAGATTTTTGTTACTCCAATGGATTGTAGCCTTTTCATTATGGAAAGTAGTCTTTTGTCGATATTGTTGTTACTATAATGGATGATAGCCTTGTCATTATGGAAGGTAGTCTGTTGTCGACATTTTTATTATTCCAATTGCTGGTAACCTTGTCATTATGGAACGTAGTTTGTTGTCGATATTTTTGTTACTCCAATGGATGGTAGCCTTTTCATTATGGAAGGTAGTCTGTTGTCGAGATTTTTGTCACTCCAATGGATGGTAGCCTTGTCACTATAGAAGGTAGTCTATTGTCGATATTTTTGTTACTCCAATGGATGGTAGCCTTGTCATTATGGAAGATAGTCTATTCTCGAGATTTTTGTTACTCTAATGGATGGTAGTCTTGTCATTATGGAAGGTAGTTTGTTGTTCCGATTTTTGTTACTCCAATGGATGGTAGCCTTGTCATTATCGAAGGTAGTCTGTTGTTCAGATTTTTGTTACTCCAATGGATGGTAGTCATGTCATTATGGAAGGTAGTCTGTTGTTGACATTTTTTTTATTCCATTGGATGGTAGCCTTGTCATTATGAAATGTAGTATGTTGTCGATATTTTTGTTACTCCAATGGATGGTATCCTTATCATTATGGAAGGTAGACTGTTGACGAGAATTTTGTTACTGCAATGGATGGTAGCCTTGTCATTATGGAAGGTAGTCTGTTGTTCAGATTTTTGTTACTCCAATGGATGGTATCCTTTTCATTATGGAAGGTAGTCTGTTGTCGAAATTTTTGTTATTCCATTGGATGGTAGCCTTGTCATAATGGAACGTAATTTGTTTTTGATATTTTTGTTACTCAAATGGATGGTAGCCTTATCATTATGAAACATAGTATGTTTTCGATATTTTTGTTACTCCAATGGATGGTAGTCTAGTCATTATAGAAGGTAGTTTGTTGTTCAGATTTTTGTTACTCCAATGGATGGTAGCCTTGTCATTATCGAAGGTAGTGTGTTGTTCAGATTTTTGTTACTCCAATGGATGGTATCCTTTTCAGTATAGAAGGTAGTCTGTTGTTGAAAGTTTTGTTATTCCATTGGATGGTAGCCTTGTTATTATGAAACATAGTATGTTATCGATATTTTTGTTACTCCAATGGATGGTAGCCTTATCATTATGGAAGGTAGTCTGCTGTCGAGAATTTTATTACTCCAATGGATGGTAGCCTTGTCATTATGGAAGTTAGTCTATTGTCGAGATTTTTGTTATTCCATTGGATGGAAACCATGTCGTTATGGAAGGTAGTCTGTTGTCGAGATTTTTGTTACTCCAATGGATGGTAGCCTTGTCATTATGGAAGGTAGTCTTTTGTCTAGATTTTTGTTACTCCAATGGATTGTAGCCTTTTCATTATGGAAGGTAGTCTATTGTCGATATTGTTGTTACTATAATGGATGGTAGCCTCGTCATTATGGAAGGTAGTCTGTTGTCGACATTTTTATTATTCCAATTGATGGTAACCTTGTCATTATGGAACGTAGTCTGTTGTCGATATTTTTGTTACTCCAATGGATGGTAGCCTTTTCATTATGGAAGGTAGTCTGTTGTCGAGATTTTTGTCACTCCAATGGATGGTAGCCTTGTCACTATAGAAGGTAGTCTATTGTCGATATTTTTGTTACTCCAATGGATGGTAGCCTTGTCATTATGGAAGATAGTCTATTCTCGAGATTTTTGTTACTCTAATGGATGGTAGTCTTGTCATTATGGAAGGTAGTTTGTTGTTCCGATTTTTGTTACTCCAATGGATGGTAGCCTTGTCATTATCGAAGGTAGTCTGTTGTTCAGATTTTTGTTACTCCAATGGGTGGTAGTCATGTCATTATGGAAGGTAGTCTGTTGTTGACATTTTTTTTATTCCATTGGATGGTAGCCTTGTCATTATGAAATGTAGTATGTTGTCGATATTTTTGTTACTCCAATGGATGGTATCCTTATCATTATGGAAGGTAGACTGTTGACGAGAATTTTGTTACTGCAATGGATGGTAGCCTTGTCATTATGGAAGGTAGTCTGTTGTTCAGATTTTTGTTACTCCAATGGATGGTATCCTTTTCATTATGGAAGGTAGTCTGTTGTCGAAATTTTTGTTATTCCATTGGATGGTAGCCTTGTCATAATGGAACGTAATTTGTTTTTGATATTTTTGTTACTCAAATGGATGGTAGCCTTATCATTATGAAACATAGTATGTTTTCGATATTTTTGTTACTCCAATGGATGGTAGTCTAGTCATTATAGAAGGTAGTTTGTTGTTCAGATTTTTGTTACTCCAATGGATGGTAGCCTTGTCATTATCGAAGGTAGTGTGTTGTTCAGATTTTTGTTACTCCAATGGATGGTATCCTTTTCAGTATAGAAGGTAGTCTGTTGTTGAAAGTTTTGTTATTCCATTGGATGGTAGCCTTGTTATTATGAAACATAGTATGTTATCGATATTTTTGTTACTCCAATGGATGGTAGCCTTATCATTATGGAAGGTAGTCTGCTGTCGAGAATTTTATTACTCCAATGGATGGTAGCCTTGTCATTATGGAAGTTAGTCTATTGTCGAGATTTTTGTTATTCCATTGGATGGAAACCATGTCGTTATGGAAGGTAGTCTGTTGTCGAGATTTTTGTTACTCCAATGGATGGTAGCCTTGTCATTATGGAAGGTAGTCTTTTGTCTAGATTTTTGTTACTCCAATGGATTGTAGCCTTTTCATTATGGAAGGTAGTCTATTGTCGATATTGTTGTTACTATAATGGATGGTAGCCTCGTCATTATGGAAGGTAGTCTGTTGTCGACATTTTTATTATTCCAATTGATGGTAACCTTGTCATTATGGAACGTAGTCTGTTGTCGATATTTTTGTTACTCCAATGGATGGTAGCCTTTTCATTATGGAAGGTAGTCTGTTGTCGAGATTTTTGTCACTCCAATGGATGGTAGCCTTGTCACTATAGAAGGTAGTCTATTGTCGATATTTTTGTTACTCCAATGGATGGTAGCCTTGTCATTATGGAAGATAGTCTATTCTCGAGATTTTTGTTACTCTAATGGATGGTAGTCTTGTCATTATGGAAGGTAGTTTGTTGTTCCGATTTTTGTTACTCCAATGGATGGTAGCCTTGTCATTATCGAAGGTAGTCTGTTGTTCAGATTTTTGTTACTCCAATGGGTGGTAGTCATGTCATTATGGAAGGTAGTCTGTTGTTGACATTTTTTTTATTCCATTGGATGGTAGCCTTGTCATTATGAAATGTAGTATGTTGTCGATATTTTTGTTACTCCAATGGATGGTATCCTTATCATTATGGAAGGTAGACTGTTGACGAGAATTTTGTTACTGCAATGGATGGTAGCCTTGTCATTATGGAAGGTAGTCTGTTGTTCAGATTTTTGTTACTCCAATGGATGGTATCCTTTTCATTATGGAAGGTAGTCTGTTGTCGAAATTTTTGTTATTCCATTGGATGGTAGCCTTGTCATAATGGAACGTAATTTGTTTTTGATATTTTTGTTACTCAAATGGATGGTAGCCTTATCATTATGAAACATAGTATGTTTTCGATATTTTTGTTACTCCAATGGATGGTAGTCTAGTCATTATAGAAGGTAGTTTGTTGTTCAGATTTTTGTTACTCCAATGGATGGTAGCCTTGTCATTATCGAAGGTAGTGTGTTGTTCAGATTTTTGTTACTCCAATGGATGGTATCCTTTTCAGTATAGAAGGTAGTCTGTTGTTGAAAGTTTTGTTATTCCATTGGATGGTAGCCTTGTTATTATGAAACATAGTATGTTATCGATATTTTTGTTACTCCAATGGATGGTAGCCTTATCATTATGGAAGGTAGTCTGCTGTCGAGAATTTTATTACTCCAATGGATGGTAGCCTTGTCATTATGGAAGTTAGTCTATTGTCGAGATTTTTGTTATTCCATTGGATGGAAACCATGTCGTTATGGAAGGTAGTCTGTTGTCGAGATTTTTGTTACTCCAATGGATGGTAGCCTTGTCATTATGGAAGGTAAGCTTTTGTCTAGATTTTTGTTACTCCAATGGATTGTAGCCTTTTCATTATGGAAGGTAGTCTATTGTCGATATTGTTGTTACTATAATGGATGGTAGCCTCGTCATTATGGAAGGTAGTCTGTTGTCGACATTTTTATTATTCCAATTGATGGTAACCTTGTCATTATGGAACGTAGTCTGTTGTCGATATTTTTGTTACTCCAATGGATGGTAGCCTTTTCATTATGGAAGGTAGTCTGTTGTCGAGATTTTTGTCACTCCAATGGATGGTAGCCTTGTCACTATAGAAGGTAGTCTATTGTCGATATTTTTGTTACTCCAATGGATGGTAGCCTTGTCATTATGGAAGATAGTCTATTCTCGAGATTTTTGTTACTCTAATGGATGGTAGTCTTGTCATTATGGAAGGTAGTTTGTTGTTCCGATTTTTGTTACTCCAATGGATGGTAGCCTTGTCATTATCGAAGGTAGTCTGTTGTTCAGATTTTTGTTACTCCAATGGATGGTAGTCATGTCATTATGGAAGGTAGTCTGTTGTTGACATTTTTTTTATTCCATTGGATGGTAGCCTTGTCATTATGAAATGTAGTATGTTGTCGATATTTTTGTTACTCCAATGGATGGTATCCTTATCATTATGGAAGGTAGACTGTTGACGAGAATTTTGTTACTGCAATGGATGGTAGCCTTGTCATTATGGAAGGTAGTCTGTTGTTCAGATTTTTGTTACTCCAATGGATGGTATCCTTTTCATTATGGAAGGTAGTCTGTTGTCGAAATTTTTGTTATTCCATTGGATGGTAGCCTTGTCATAATGGAACGTAATTTGTTTTTGATATTTTTGTTACTCAAATGGATGGTAGCCTTATCATTATGAAACATAGTATGTTTTCGATATTTTTGTTACTCCAATGGATGGTAGTCTAGTCATTATAGAAGGTAGTTTGTTGTTCAGATTTTTGTTACTCCAATGGATGGTAGCCTTGTCATTATCGAAGGTAGTGTGTTGTTCAGATTTTTGTTACTCCAATGGATGGTATCCTTTTCAGTATAGAAGGTAGTCTGTTGTTGAAAGTTTTGTTATTCCATTGGATGGTAGCCTTGTTATTATGAAACATAGTATGTTATCGATATTTTTGTTACTCCAATGGATGGTAGCCTTATCATTATGGAAGGTAGTCTGCTGTCGAGAATTTTATTACTCCAATGGATGGTAGCCTTGTCATTATGGAAGTTAGTCTATTGTCGAGATTTTTGTTATTCCATTGGATGGAAACCATGTCGTTATGGAAGGTAGTCTGTTGTCGAGATTTTTGTTACTCCAATGGATGGTAGCCTTGTCATTATGGAAGGTAGTCTTTTGTCTAGATTTTTGTTACTCCAATGGATTGTAGCCTTTTCATTATGGAAGGTAGTCTATTGTCGATATTGTTGTTACTATAATGGATGGTAGCCTCGTCATTATGGAAGGTAGTCTGTTGTCGACATTTTTATTATTCCAATTGATGGTAACCTTGTCATTATGGAACGTAGTCTGTTGTCGATATTTTTGTTACTCCAATGGATGGTAGCCTTTTCATTATGGAAGGTAGTCTGTTGTCGAGATTTTTGTCACTCCAATGGATGGTAGCCTTGTCACTATAGAAGGTAGTCTATTGTCGATATTTTTGTTACTCCAATGGATGGTAGCCTTGTCATTATGGAAGATAGTCTATTCTCGAGATTTTTGTTACTCTAATGGATGGTAGTCTTGTCATTATGGAAGGTAGTTTGTTGTTCCGATTTTTGTTACTCCAATGGATGGTAGCCTTGTCATTATCGAAGGTAGTCTGTTGTTCAGATTTTTGTTACTCCAATGGATGGTAGTCATGTCATTATGGAAGGTAGTCTGTTGTTGACATTTTTTTTATTCCATTGGATGGTAGCCTTGTCATTATGAAATGTAGTATGTTGTCGATATTTTTGTTACTCCAATGGATGGTATCCTTATCATTATGGAAGGTAGACTGTTGACGAGAATTTTGTTACTGCAATGGATGGTAGCCTTGTCATTATGGAAGGTAGTCTGTTGTTCAGATTTTTGTTACTCCAATGGATGGTATCCTTTTCATTATGGAAGGTAGTCTGTTGTCGAAATTTTTGTTATTCCATTGGATGGTAGCCTTGTCATAATGGAACGTAATTTGTTTTTGATATTTTTGTTACTCAAATGGATGGTAGCCTTATCATTATGAAACATAGTATGTTTTCGATATTTTTGTTACTCCAATGGATGGTAGTCTAGTCATTATAGAAGGTAGTTTGTTGTTCAGATTTTTGTTACTCCAATGGATGGTAGCCTTGTCATTATCGAAGGTAGTGTGTTGTTCAGATTTTTGTTACTCCAATGGATGGTATCCTTTTCAGTATAGAAGGTAGTCTGTTGTTGAAAGTTTTGTTATTCCATTGGATGGTAGCCTTGTTATTATGAAACATAGTATGTTATCGATATTTTTGTTACTCCAATGGATGGTAGCCTTATCATTATGGAAGGTAGTCTGCTGTCGAGAATTTTATTACTCCAATGGATGGTAGCCTTGTCATTATGGAAGTTAGTCTATTGTCGAGATTTTTGTTATTCCATTGGATGGAAACCATGTCGTTATGGAAGGTAGTCTGTTGTCGAGATTTTTGTTACTCCAATGGATGGTAGCCTTGTCATTATGGAAGGTAGTCTTTTGTCTAGATTTTTGTTACTCCAATGGATTGTAGCCTTTTCATTATGGAAGGTAGTCTATTGTCGATATTGTTGTTACTATAATGGATGGTAGCCTCGTCATTATGGAAGGTAGTCTGTTGTCGACATTTTTATTATTCCAATTGATGGTAACCTTGTCATTATGGAACGTAGTCTGTTGTCGATATTTTTGTTACTCCAATGGATGGTAGCCTTTTCATTATGGAAGGTAGTCTGTTGTCGAGATTTTTGTCACTCCAATGGATGGTAGCCTTGTCACTATAGAAGGTAGTCTATTGTCGATATTTTTGTTACTCCAATGGATGGTAGCCTTGTCATTATGGAAGATAGTCTATTCTCGAGATTTTTGTTACTCGAATGGATGGTAGTCTTGTCATTATGGAAGGTAGTTTGTTGTTCCGATTTTTGTTACTCCAATGGATGGTAGCCTTGTCATTATCGAAGGTAGTCTGTTGTTCAGATTTTTGTTACTCCAATGGATGGTAGTCATGTCATTATGGAAGGTAGTCTGTTGTTGACATTTTTTTTATTCCATTGGATGGTAGCCTTGTCATTATGAAATGTAGTATGTTGTCGATATTTTTGTTACTCCAATGGATGGTATCCTTATCATTATGGAAGGTAGACTGTTGACGAGAATTTTGTTACTGCAATGGATGGTAGCCTTGTCATTATGGAAGGTAGTCTGTTGTTCAGATTTTTGTTACTCCAATGGATGGTATCCTTTTCATTATGGAAGGTAGTCTGTTGTCGAAATTTTTGTTATTCCATTGGATGGTAGCCTTGTCATAATGGAACGTAATTTGTTTTTGATATTTTTGTTACTCAAATGGATGGTAGCCTTATCATTATGAAACATAGTATGTTTACGATATTTTTGTTACTCCAATGGATGGTAGTCTAGTCATTATAGAAGGTAGTTTGTTGTTCAGATTTTTGTTACTCCAATGGATGGTAGCCTTGTCATTATCGAAGGTAGTGTGTTGTTCAGATTTTTGTTACTCCAATGGATGGTATCCTTTTCAGTATAGAAGGTAGTCTGTTGTTGAAAGTTTTGTTATTCCATTGGATGGTAGCCTTGTTATTATGAAACATAGTATGTTATCGATATTTTTGTTACTCCAATGGATGGTAGCCTTATCATTATGGAAGGTAGTCTGCTGTCGAGAATTTTATTACTCCAATGGATGGTAGCCTTGTCATTATGGAAGTTAGTCTATTGTCGAGATTTTTGTTATTCCATTGGATGGAAACCATGTCGTTATGGAAGGTAGTCTGTTGTCGAGATTTTTGTTACTCCAATGGATGGTAGCCTTGTCATTATGGAAGGTAGTCTTTTGTCTAGATTTTTGTTACTCCAATGGATTGTAGCCTTTTCATTATGGAAGGTAGTCTATTGTCGATATTGTTGTTACTATAATGGATGGTAGCCTCGTCATTATGGAAGGTAGTCTGTTGTCGACATTTTTATTATTCCAATTGATGGTAACCTTGTCATTATGGAACGTAGTCTGTTGTCGATATTTTTGTTACTCCAATGGATGGTAGCCTTTTCATTATGGAAGGTAGTCTGTTGTCGAGATTTTTGTCACTCTAATGGATGGTAGCCTTGTCGCTATACAAGCTAGTCTGTTGTCGATATTTTTGTTACTCCAATGGATGGTAGCCTTCTCATTATGGAAGATAGTCTATTGTTGAGATTTTTGTTACTCTAATGGATGGTAGTCTTTTCATTATGGAAGGTAGTTTGTTGTTCTGATTTTTGTTACTCCAATGGATGGTAGCCTTGTCATTATCGAAGGTAGTCTGTTGTTCAGATTTTTGTTACTCCAATGGATGGTAGCCATGTCATTATGGAAGGTAGTCTGTTGTTGACATTTTTTTTATTCCATTAGATGCTAGCCTTGTCAATATGAAATGTAGTATGTTGTCGATATTTTTATTACTCCAATGGATGGTATCCTTATCATTATGGAAGGTAGATTGTTAACGAGAATTTTGTTACTCCAATGGATGGTAGCCTTGTCATTATGGAAGGTAGTCTGTTGTTCAGATTTTTGTTACTCCAATGGATGGTATCCTTTTCATTATGGAAGGTAGTCTGTTGTCGAAATTTTTGTTATTCCATTGGATGGTAGCCTTGTCATTATGGAACGTAATTTGTTTTCTATATTTTTGTTACTCAAATGGATGGTAGCCTTATCATTATGAAACATAGTATGTTGTCAATATTTTTGTTACTCCAATGGATGGTAGTCTTGTCATTAAGGAAGGTAGTTTGTTGTTCGGATTTTTGTTACTCCAATGGATGGTAGCCTTGTCATTATCAAAGGTAGTCTGTTGTTCATATTTTTGTTACTCCAATGGATGGTATCCTTTTCATTATAGAAGGTAGTCTATTGTCGAAATTTTTGTTATTCCATTGGATGGTAGCCTTGTTATTATGAAACATTGTATGTTATTGATATTTTTGTTACTCCAATGCATGGTAGCCTTATCATTATGGTAGGTAGTCTGCTGTCGACAATTTTATTACTCCAATGGATGGTAGCCTTGTCATTATGGAAGTTAGTCTGTTGTCGAGATTTTTGTTATTCCATTGGATGAAAGCCTTGTCATTATGGAAGGTAGTCTGTTGTCGAGATTTTTGTTACTCCAATGGATGGTAGCCTTGTCATTATGGAAGGCAGTCTTTTTCTAGATTTTTTTTACTCCAATGGATTGTAGCCTTTTCATTATGGAAGGTAGTCTGTTGTCGATATTGTTGTTACTATAATGGATGTTAGCCTTGTCATTATGGAAGGTAGTCTGTTGTCGAGATATTTGTCACTCCAATGGATGGTATCCTTGTCACTATAGAAGGTAGTCTGTTGTCGATATTTTTGTTACTCCAATAGATGGTAGCCTTGTCATTTTGGAAGATAGTTTGTTGTCGATATTTTTGTTACTCCAATGGATGGTAGCCTTTTCATTATGGAAGGTAGTCTGTTGTCGAGATTTTTGTCACTCCAATGGATGGTAGCCTTGTCATTATGGAACGCAATTTGTTTTCGATATTTTCGTTACTCAAATGGATGATAGCCTTATCATTATGAAACGTAGTATGTTGTCGATATTTTTGTTACTCCAATGGATGGTAGTCTTGTCATTATGGAAGGTAGTTTGTTGTTCATATTTTTGTTACTCCAATGAATGGTAGCCTTGTCATTATCTAAGGTAGTCTGTTGTTCATATTTTTGTTACTCCTAAGGATGGTAGCCTTGTCATTATCGAACGTAATTTGTTTTCGATATTTTTGTTATTCCATTGGATGGTAGCCTTGTCATTATGGAACGTAATTTGTTTTCGATATTTTTGTTACTCAAATGGATGGTAGCCTTATCATTATGAAACGTAGTCTGTTGTCGATATGTTTGTTACTATAATGGATGGTAGCCTTGTCATTATGGAAGGTAATTTGTTGTCGATATTTTTGTTACTCCAATGGATGGTAGCCTTTTCATTATGGAAGGTAGTCTGTTGTCGAGATTTTTTTCACTCCAATGGATGGTAGCCTTGTCACTATAGAAGGTAGTCTATTGTCGATATTTTTGTTACTCCAATGGATGGTAGCCTTGTCATTATGGAAGGTAGTCTATTGTCAAGATTTTTATTACTCCAATGGATAGTAGTCTTGTCATTATGGAAGGTAGTCTGTTGTTCATATTTTTGTTACTCTAATGGATGGTAGCCATGTCATTATGGAAGGTAGTCTGTTGTCGACATTTTTTTTATTCCATTGGAAGGTAGCCTTGTCATTATGAAATGTAGTATGTTGTCGATATTTTTGTTACTCCAATGGATGGTATCCTTATCATTATGGAAGGTAGATTGTTGTCGAGAATTTTGTAACTCCAATGGATGCGAGCCTTGTCATTATTGGAGGTAGTCGGTTGTTCAGATTTTTGTTACTCCAATTTATGGTATCCTTTTCATTATGGAAGGTAGTTTGTTGTCAAAATTTTTGTTATTCCATTAGATGGTAGCCTTGTCATTATGGAACGTAATTTGTTTTCAATATTTTTGTTACTCAAATGGATGGTAGCCTTATCATTATGAAAAGTAGTATGTTGTCGATATTTTTGTTATTCCAATGGATGGTAGTCTTGTCATTATGGAAGGTAGTTTGTTGTTCAGATTTTTTTTACTTAGCCTTGTCATTATCGAAGGTAGTCTGTTGTTCAGATTTTTGTTACTCCAATGGATGGTAGCCTTTTCATTATGGAAGGTAGTCTGCTGTCGACAATTTTATTACTCCAATGGATGGTAGCCTTGTCATTATGGAATTTAGTCTGTTGTCGAGATTTTTGTTATTCCATTGGATGAAAGCCTTGTCCTTATGGAAGGTAGTCTGTTGTCGAGATTTTTGTTACTCCAATGGATGGTAGCCTTGTCATTATGGAAGGCAGTATTTTGTCTAGATTTTTTTTACTCCAATGGATTGTAGCCTTTTCATTAAGGAAGGTAGTCTGTTGTCGATATTGTTGTTACTATAATGGATGTTAGCCTTGTCATTATGGAAGGTAGTCTGTTGTCGACATTTTTATTACTCCAATGGATGGTAACCTTGTCATTATGGAACGTAGTCTGTTGTCGATATTTTTGTTACTCCAATGAATGGTATCCTTTTCATTATGGAAGGTAGTCTGTTGTCGAGATTTTTGTCACTCCAATGGATGGTATCCTTGTCACTATAGAAGGTAGTCTGTTGTCGATATTTTTGTTACTCCAATAGATGGTAGCCTTGTCATTTTGGAAGATAGTCTGTTGTCGATATTTTTGTTACTCCAATGGATGGTAGCCTTTTCATTATGGAAGGTAGTCTGTTGTCGAGATTTTTGTCACTCCAATGGATGGTAGCCTTGTCATTATGGAAAGCAATTTGTTTTCGATATTTTCGTTACTCAAATGGATGATAGCCTTATCATTATGAAACGTAGTATGTTGTCGATATTTTTGTTACTCCAATGGATGGTAGTCTTGTCATTATGGAAGGTAGTTTGTTTTTCATATTTTTGTTACTCCAATGAATGGTAGCCTTGTCATTATCTAAGGTAGTCTGTTGTTCATATTTTTGTTACTCCTAAGGATGGTAGCCTTGTCATTATCGAACGTAATTTGTTTTCGATATTTTTGTTATTCCATTGGATGGTAGCCTTGTCATTATGGAAGGTAATTTGTTGTCGATATTTTTGTTACTCCAATGGATGGTAGCCTTTTCATTATGGAAGGTAGTCTGTTGTCGAGATTTTTTTCACTCCAATGGATGGTAGCGTTGTCACTATAGAAGGTAGTCTATTGTCAATATTTTTGTTACTCTAATGGATGGTAGCCTTGTCATTATGGAAGATAGTCTATTGTCAAGATTTTTATTACTCCAATGGATGGTAGTCTTGTCATTATGGAAGGTAGTCTGTTGTTCATATTTTTGTTACTCCAATGGATGGTAGCCATGTCATTATGGAAGGTAGTCTGTTGTCGACATTTTTTTTATTCCATTGGATGGTAGCCTTGTCATTATGAAATGTAGTATGTTGTCGATATTTTTGTTACTCCAATGGATGGTATCCTTATCATTATGGAAGGTAGATTGTTGTCGACAATTTTGTAACTCCAATGGATGCGAGCCTTGTCATTATTGAAGGTAGTCGGTTGTTCAGATTTTTGTTACTCCAATTTATGGTATCCTTTTCATTATGGAAGGTAGTCTGTTGTCGAAATTTTTGTTATTCCATTGGATGGTAGCCTTGTCATTATGGAATGTAATTTGTTTTCAATATTTTTGTTACTCAAATGGATGGTAGCCTTATCATTATGAAAAGTAGTATGTTGTCGATATTTTTGTTATTCCAATGGATGGTAGTCTTGTCATTATGGAAGGTAGTTTGTTGTTCAGATTTTTTTTACATAGCCTTGTCATTATCGAAGGTAGTTTGTTGTTCAGATTTTTGTTACTCCAATGGATGGTAGCCTTTTCATTATGGAAGGTAGTCTGTTGACAAAAATTTTGTTATTCCATTGGATGGTTATGGAACGTAACTTGTTTTTGATATTTTTGTTACTCAAATGGATGGTAGCCTTATCATTATGAAACGTAGTCTGTTGTCGATATGTTTGTTACTATAATGGATGGTATCCTTGTCATTATGGAAGGTAGTCTGTTGTCGACATTTTTATTACTCCAATGGATGGTAACCTTGTCATTATGGAACGTAGTCTGTTGTCGATATTTTTGTTACTCCAATGAATGGTATCCTTTTCATTATGGAAGGTAGTCTGTTGTCGAGATTTTTGTCACTCCAATGGATGGTATCCTTGTCACTATAGAAGGTAGTCTGTTGTCGATATTTTTGTTACTCCAATAGATGGTAGCCTTGTCATTTTGGAAGATAGTCTGTTGTCGATATTTTTGTTACTCCAATGGATGGTAGCCTTTTCATTATGGAAGGTAGTCTGTTGTCGAGATTTTTGTCACTCCAATGGATGGTAGCCTTGTCATTATGGAAAGCAATTTGTTTTCGATATTTTCGTTACTCAAATGGATGATAGCCTTATCATTATGAAACGTAGTATGTTGTCGATATTTTTGTTACTCCAATGGATGGTAGTCTTGTCATTATGGAAGGTAGTTTGTTTTTCATATTTTTGTTACTCCAATGAATGGTAGCCTTGTCATTATCTAAGGTAGTCTGTTGTTCATATTTTTGTTACTCCTAAGGATGGTAGCCTTGTCATTATCGAACGTAATTTGTTTTCGATATTTTTGTTATTCCATTGGATGGTAGCCTTGTCATTATGGAAGGTAATTTGTTGTCGATATTTTTGTTACTCCAATGGATGGTAGCCTTTTCATTATGGAAGGTAGTCTGTTGTCGAGATTTTTTTCACTCCAATGGATGGTAGCCTTGTCACTATAGAAGGTAGTCTATTGTCAATATTTTTGTTACTCTAATGGATGGTAGCCTTGTCATTATGGAAGATAGTCTATTGTCAAGATTTTTATTACTCCAATGGATGGTAGTCTTGTCATTATGGAAGGTAGTCTGTTGTTCATATTTTTGTTACTCCAATGGATGGTAGCCATGTCATTATGGAAGGTAGTCTATTGTCGACATTTTTTTTATTCCATTGGATGGTAGCCTTTTCATTATGAAATGTAGTATGTTGTCGATATTTTTGTTACTCCAATGGATGGTATCCTTATCATTATGGAAGGTAGATTGTTGTCGAGAATTTTGTAACTCCAATGGATGCGAGCCTTGTCATTATTGAAGGTAGTCGGTTGTTCAGATTTTTGTTACTCCAATTTATGGTATCCTTTTCATTATGGAAGGTAGTCTGTTGTCGAAATTTTTGTTATTCCATTGGATGGTAGCCTTGTCATTATGGAACGTAATTTGTTTTCAATATTTTTGTTACTCAAATGGATGGTAGCCTTATCATTATGAAAAGTAGTATGTTGTCGATATTTTTGTTATTCCAATGGATGGTAGTCTTGTCATTATGGAAGGTAGTTTGTTGTTCAGATTTTTTTTACATAGCCTTGTCATTATCGAAGGTAGTCTGTTGTTCAGATTTTTGTTACTCCAATGGATGGTAGCCTTTTCATTATGGAAGGTAGTCTGTTGACAAAAATTTTGTTATTCCATTGGATGGTTATGGAACGTAACTTGTTTTTGATATTTTTGTTACTCAAATGGATGGTAGCCTTATCATTATGAAACATAGTCTGTTGTCGATATGTTTGTTACTATAATAGATGGTAGCCTTGTCATTATGGAAGGTAGTTTGTTGTCGACATTTTTGTTACTCCAATGGATGGTAACCTTGTCATTATGGAACGTAGTCTGTTGTCGATATTTTTGTTACTCCAATGGATGGTAGTCTTATCATTATGGAAGGTAGTCTGTTGTCGAGATTTTTGTCACTCTAATGGATGGTAGCCTTGTCACTATAGAAGGTAGTCTATTTTCGATATTTTTGTTACTCCAATGGATGGTAGCCTTGTCATTATGGAAGATAGTCTATTGTCAAGATTTTTATTACTCCAATGGATGGTAGTCTTGTCATTATGGAAGGTAGTCTGTTGTTCATATTTTGTTACTCCAATGGATGGTAGCCCTGTCATTATGGAAGGTAGTCTGTTGTTGACTTTTTTTTTATTCCATTGGATGGTATCCTTATCATTATGGAAGGTAGACTGTTGACGAGAATTTTGTTACTCCAATGGATGGTAGCCTTTTCATTATGGAAGGTAGTTTGTTGTCGAAATTTTATTTATTCCATTGGATGGTAGCCTTGTCATTATGGAACGTAATTGGTTTTCGATATTTTTGTTACTCAAATGGATGGTTCCTTATCATTATGAAACGTAGTATGTTGTCGATATTTTTGTTACTCCAATGGATGGTAGTCTTGTCATTATGGAAGGTAGTCTGTTGTTCAGATTTTTGTTACTCCTAAGGATGGTAGCCTTTTCATTATGGAAGGTAGTCTGTTGTCGAGATTTTTGTCACTCTAATGGATGGTAGCCTTGTCGCTATAGAAGGTAGTCTGTTGTCGATATTTTTGTTACTCCAATGGATGGTAGCCTTCTCATTATGGAAGATAGTCTATTGTTGAGATTTTTGTTACTCTAATGGATGGTAGTCTTGTCATTATGGAAGGTAGTTTGTTGTTCTGATTTTTGTTACTCCAATGGATGGTAGCCTTGTCATTATCGAAGGTAGTCTGTTGTTCAGATTTTTGTTACTCCAATGGATGGTAGCCATGTCATTATGGAAGATAGTATGTTGTTGACATTTTTTTATTCCATTGGATGCTAGCCTTGTCAATATGAAATGTAGTATGTTGTCGATATTTTTATTACTCCAATGGATGGTATCCTTATCATTATGGAAGGTAGATTGTTAACGAGAATTTTGTTACTCCAATGGATGGTAGCCTTGTCATTATGGAAGGTAGTCTGTTGTTCAGATTTTTGTTACTCCAATGGATGGTATCCTTTTCATTATGGAAGGTAGTCTGTTGTCGAAATTTTTGTTATTCCATTGGATGGTAGCCTTGTCATTATGGAACGTAATTTGTTTTCTATATTTTTGTTACTCAAATGGATGGTAGCCTTATCATTATGAAACATAGTATGTTGTCAATATTTTTGTTACTCCAATGGATGGTAGTCTTGTCATTAAGGAAGGTAGTTTGTTGTTCAAATTTTTGTTACTCCAATGGATGGTAGCCTTGTCATTATCGAAGGTAGTCTGTTGTTCATATTTTTGTTACTCCAATGGATGGTATCCTTTTCATTATAGAAGGTAGTCTGTTGTCTAAATTTTTGTTATTCCATTGGATGGTAGCCTTGTTATTATGAAACATAGTATGTTATTGATATTTTTGTTACTCCAATGCATGGTAGCCTTATCATTATGGAAGGTAGTCTGCGCTCGACAATTTTATTACTCCAATGGATGGTAGCCTTGTCATTATGGAAGTTAGTCTGTTGTCGAGATTTTTGTTATTCCATTGGATGAAAGCCTTGTCATTATGGAAGGTAGTCTGTTGTCGAGATTTTTGTTACTCCAATGGATGGTAGCCTTGTCATTATGGAAGGCAGTCTTTTGTCTAGATTTTTTTTACTCCAATGGATTGTAGCCTTTTCATTATGGAAGGTAGTCTGTTGTCGATATTGTTGTTACTATAATGGATGTTAGCCTTGTCATTATGGAAGGTATTTTGTTGTCGACATTTTTATTACTCCAATGGATGGTAACCTTGTCATTATGGAACGTAGTTTGTTGTCGATATTTTTGTTACTCCAATGAATGGTAGCCTTTTCATTATGGAAGGTAGTCTGTTGTCGAGATTTTTTTCACTCCAATGGATGGTAACCTTGTCACTATAGAAGGTAGTCTATTGTCGATATTTTTGTTACTCCAATGGATGGTAGCCTTGTCATTATGGAAGATAGTCTATTGTCAAGATTTTTATTACTCACATGGATGGTAGTCTTGTCATTATGGAAGGTAGTATGTTGTTCATATTTTTGTTACTCCAATGGATGGTAGCCATGTCATTATGGAAGGTAGTCTATTGTCGACATTTTTTTTATTCCATTAGATGGTAGCCTTGTCATTATGAAATGTAGTATGTTGTCGATATTTTTGTTACTCCAATGGATGGTATCCTTATCATTATGGAAGGTAGATTGTTGTCGAGAATTTTGTAACTCCAATGGATACGAGCCTTGTCATTATTGAAGGTAGTCGGTTGTTCAGATTTTTGTTACTCCAATTTATGGTATCCTTTTCATTATGGAAGGTAGTCTGTTGTCGAAATTTTTGTTAATCCATTGGATGGTAGCCTTGTCATTATGGAACGTAATTTGTTTTCAATATTTTTGTTACTCAAATGGATGGTAGCCTTATCATTATGAAAAGTAGTATGTTGTCGACATTTTTGTTATTCCAATGGATGGTAGTCTTGTCATTATGGAAGGTAGTTTGTTGTTCAGATTTTTTTTACTTAGCCTTGTCATTATCGAAGGTAGTCTGTTGTTCAGATTTTTGTTACTCCAATGGATGGTAGCCTTTTCATTATGGAAGGTAGTCTGTTGACAAAACTTTTGTTATTCCATTGGATGGTTATGGAACGTAATTTGTTTTTGATATTTTTGTTACTCAAATGGATGGTAGCCTTATCATTATGAAACGTAGTCTGTTGTCGATTTGTTTGTTACTATAATGGATGGTAGCCTTGTCATTATGGAAGGTAGTTTGTTGTTGACATTTTTGTTACTCCAATGGATGGTAACCTTGTCATTATGGAACGTAGTCTGTTGTCGATATTTTTGTTACTCCAATGGATGGTAGCCTTTTCATTATGGAAGGTAGTCTGTTGTCGAGATTTTTGTCACTCTAATGGATGGTAGCCTTGTCACTATAGAAGGTAGTCTATTGTCGATATTTTTGTTACAACAATGGATGGTAGCCTTGTCATTATGGAAGATAGTCTATTGTCAAGATTTTTATTACTCCAATGGATGATAGTCTTGTCATTATGGAAGGTAGTCTGTTGTTCATATTTTTGTTACTCCAATGGATGGTAGCCCTGTCATTATGGAAGGTAGTCTATTGTTGACTTTTTTTTTATTCCATTGGATGGTAGCTTTGTCATTATGAAATGTAGTATGTTGTCGATATTTTTGTTACTCCAATGGATGGTATCCTTATCATTATGGAAGGTAGACTGTTGACGAGAATTTTGTTACTCCAATGGATGGTAGCCTTGTCATTATGGAATGTAGTCTGTTGTTCAAATTTTTGTTACTCCAATGGATGGTATCCTTTTCATTATGGAAGGTAGTTTGTTGTCGAAATTTTATTTATTCCATTGGATGGTAGCCTTGTCATTATGGAACGTAATTTGTTTTCGATATTTTTGTTACTCAAATGGATGGTTCCTTATCATTATGAAGCGTAGTAGGTTGTCGATATTTTTGTTACTCCAATGGATGGTAGTCTTGTCATTATGGAAGGTAGTCTGTTGTTCAGATTTTTGTTACTCCTAAGGATGGTAGCCTTTTCATTATGGAAGGTAGTCTGTTGTCGAAATTTTTGTTATTCCATTGGATGGTATCCTTATCATTATGGAACGTAATTTGTTTTCGATATTTTTGTTACTCAAATGGATGGTAGCCTTATCATTATGAAACGTAGTCTGTTGTCGATTTTTTTGTTAGTATAATGGATGGTAGCCTTGTCATTATGGAAGGTAGTTTGTTGTCGACATTTTTGTTACTCCAATGGATGGTAACCTTGTCATTATGGAACGTAGTCTGTTGTCGATATTTTTGTTACTCCAATGGATGGTAGCCTTTTCATTATGGAAGGTAGTCTGTTGTCGAGATTTTTGTCACTCCAATGGATGGTAGCCTTGTCACTATAGAAGGTAGTCTGTTGTCGATATTTTTGTTACTCCAATGGATGGTAGCCTTGTCATTATGGAAGATAGTCTATTGTCGAGATTTTTATTACTCCAATGGATGGTAGTCTTGTAATTATGGAAGGTAGTTTGTTGTTCATATTTTTGTTACTCCAATGGATGGTAGCCTTGTCATTATCGCAGGTAGTCTGTTGTTCAGATTTTTGTTACTCCAATGGATGGTAGCCATGTCATTATGGAAGGTAGTCTGTTGTCGACATTTTTTTTATTCCATTGGATGGTAGCCTTGTCATTATGAAATGTAGTATGTTGTCGATATTTTTGTTACTCCAATGGATGGCATCCTTATCATTATGGAAGGTAGACTGTTGTCGAGAATTTTGTTACTCCAATGGATGGTAGCCTTGTCATTATTGAAGGTAGTCTATTGTTCAGATTTTTGTTACTCCAATGGATGGCATCCTTTTCATTATGGAAGGTAGTCTGTTGTCGAAAATTTTGTTATTCCATTGGATGGTAGCCTTGTCATTATGGAACGTAATTTGTTTTCAATATTTTTGTTACTCAAATGGATGGTAGCCTTATCATTATGAAATGTAGTATGTTGTCGATATTTTTGTTACTCCAATGGATGGTAGTGTTGTCATTATGGAAGGTAGTTTGTTGTTCAATTTTTTTTTACTCCAATGGATGGTAGCCTTGTCATTATCGAAGGTAGTCTGTTGTTCAGATTTTTGTTACTCCAATGGATGGTAGCCTTTTCATTATGGAAGGTAGTGTGTTGTCGACATTTTTTTTATTCCATTGGATGGTAGCCTTGTCATTATGAAATGTAGTATGTTGTCGATATTTTTGTTACTCCTATGGATGGTATCCTTATCATTATGGAAGGTAGATTGTTGTCGAGAATTTTGTTACTCCAATGGATGGTAGCCTTGTCATTATTGAAGGTAGTCTATTGTTCAGATTTTTGTTACTCCAATGGATTGTATCCTTTTCATTATGGAAGGTAGTCTGTTATCGAAATTTTTGTTACTCCATTGGATGGTAGCCTTGTCATTATGGATCGTAATTTGTTTTCGATATTTTTGTTACTCAAATGGATGGTAGCCTTATCATTATGAAACGTAGTCGGTTATCGATATTTTTGTTACTATAATGGATGGTAGCCTTGTCATTATGCAAGGTAGTTTCTTGTCTACATTTTTGTTACTCCAATGCATGGTAACCTTGTCATTATGGAACGTAGTCTGTTGTCGATATTTTTGTTACTCCAATGGATGGTAGCCTTTTCATTATGGGAGGTAGTCTATTGTCGAGATTTTTGTCACTCCAATGGATGGTAGCCTTGTCACTATAGAAGGTAGTCTATTGTCGATATTTTTGTTACTCCAATGGATGGTAGCCTTGTCATTATGGAAGATAGTCTATTGTCGAGATTTTTATTACTCCAATGGATGGTAGTCTTGTCATTATGGAAGGTAGTTTTTTGTTCAGATTTTTGTTACTCCAATGGCAGGTAGCCTTGTCATTATCGAAGGTAGTCTATTGTTCAGATTTTTGATACTCCAATGGATGGTAGCCATGTCATTATGGAAGGTAGTCTATTGTCGACATTTTTTTTATTCCATTGGATGATAGCCTTGTCATTATGAAATGTAATATGTTGTCTATATTTTTGTTACTCCAATGGATGGTATCCTTATCATTATGGAAAGTAGATTGTTATCAAGAATTTTGTTACTCCAATGGATGGTAGCCTTTTCATTATTGAAGGTAGTCTATTGTTCAGATTTGTTTTACTCCAATGGATGGTATCCTTTTCATTATGGAAGGTAGTCTGTTGTCGAAATTTATCTTATTCCATTGGATGGTAGCCTTGTCATTATTGAACATAATTTGTTTTCGATATTTTGGTTACTCAAATGGATGGTAGCCTTATCATTATGAAACGTAGTATGTTGTCGATATTTTTGTTACTCCAATGGATGGTAGACTTGTAATTATGGAAGGTAGTTTTTTGTTCAGATTTTTTTTACTCCAATGGATGGTAGCCTTGTCATTATCGAAGGTAGTCTGATGTTCAGATTTTTGTTACTCCAATGGATGGTTGCCATGTCATTATGGAAGGTAGTCTGTTGTCGACATTTTTTTTATTCCATTGGATGGTAGCCTTTTCATTATGAAATGTAGTATGTTGTTGATATTTTTGTTACTCCTATGGATGGTATCCTTATCATTATGGAAGGTAGATCGTTGTCGAGAATTTTGTTACTCCAATGGATGGTAGCCTTGTCATTATTGAAGGTAGTCTATTGTTCAGATTTTTGTTACTCCAATGGATTGTATCCTTTTCATTATGGAAGGTAGTCTGTTGTCGAAATTATTTTTACTCCATTCGATGGTAGCCTTGTCATTATGGATCGTAATTTGTTTTCAATATTGTTGTTACTCAAATGGATGGTAGCCTTATCATTATGAAACGTAGTGGGTTATCGATATTTTTGTTACTATAATGGATGGTAGCCTTGTCATTATGGAAGGTAGTTTCTTGTCTACATTTTTGTTACTCCAATGCATGGTAACCTTGTCATTATGGAACGTAGTCTGTTGTCGATATTTTTGTTACTGCAATGGATGGTAGCCTTTTCATTATGGAAGGTAGTCTATTGTCGAGATTTTTGTCACTCCAATGGATGGTAGCCTTATCACTATAGAAGGTAGTCTATTGTCGATATTTTTGTTACTCCAATGGATGGTAGCCTTGTCATTATGGAAGATAGTCTATTGTCGAGATTTTTATTACTCCAATGCATGGTAGTCTTGTCATTATTGAAGGTAGTTTGTTGTTCATATTTTTGTTACTCCAATGGATGGTAGCCTTGTCATTATCGAAGGTAGTCTATTGTTCAGATTTTTGTTACTCTAATGGATGGTAGCCATGTCATTATGGAAGGTAGTCTGTTGTCGACATTTTTTTTATTCCATTGGATGGTAGCCTTGTCATTATGAAATGTAGTATGTTGTCGATATTTTTATTACTCCAATGGATTGTATCCTTATCATTATGGAAAGTAGATTGTTGTGGAGAATTTTGTCACTCCAATGGATGGTAGCCTTGTCATTATTGAAGGTAGTCTATTGTTCAGATTTTTGTTACTCCAATGGATGGTATCCTTTTCATTATGGAAGGTAGTCTGTTGTCGAAGTTTTTGTTATTCCATTGGATGGTAGCCTTGTCATTATGGAACGTAATTTGTTTTCGATATTTTTTTTACTTAAATGGATGGTAGCGTTATCATTATGAAACGTAGTATGTTGTCGAGATTTTTGTTACTCCAATGGATGGTAGACTTGTCATTATGGAAGGTAGTTTTTTGTTCAGATTTTTTTTACTCAAATGGATGGTAGCCTTGTCATTATCGAAGGTAGTCTGTTGTTCAGATTTTTGTTACTCCAATGGATGGTTGCCATGTCATTATGGAAGGTAGTCTGTTGTCGACATTTTTTTTATTCCATTGGATGATAGCCTTGTCATTATGAAATGTAATATGTTGTCTATATTTTTGTTACTCCAATGGATGGAATCCTTATCATTATGGAAAGTAGATTGTTATCAAGAATTTTGTTACTCCAATGGATGGTAGCCTTGTCATTATTGAAGGTAGTCTATTGTTCTGATTTTTGTTACTCCATTGGATGGTATCCTTTTCATTATGGAAGGTAGTCTGTTGTCGAAATTTTTGTTACTCCATTGGATGGTAGCCTTGTCATTATGGAACGTAATTTGTTTTCAATATTTTTGTTACTCAAATGGATGGTAGCCTTATCATTATGAAACGTAGTATGTTGTCGATATTTTTGTTACTCCAATGGATGGTAGTCTTGTCATTATGGAAGGTAGTTTGTTGTTCAGATTTTTTTACTCCAATGGATGGTAGCCTTGTCATTATCGAAGGTAGTTTGTTGTTTAGATTTTTGTTACTCCAGTGGATTGAAGCCTTGTCATTATGGAAGGTAGTCTGTTGTCGATATTTTTGTTATTCCTTTGGAAGGTAGCCTTGTCATTATGCAACGTAGTATGTTGTCGATATTTTTATTACTCCAGTGTATGGTAGCCTTATCAATATGGAAGGTAGTCTGTCGTTGAGATTTCGAATACTCCAATGGATGGTAGCCTTGTCATTATGGAAGGTAGTTTGTTGTTCATATTTTTGTTACTCCAATGGATGGTATCCTTTTCGTTATGGAAGGTAGTCTTTTGTCCAAATTTTTGTTATTCCAATGGATGGTAGCCTTGTCATTATGGAACGTAATTTGTTGTCGATATTTTTGTTACTCAAATGGATGGTAGCCTTGTCATTATGAAACGTAGTATGTTGTCAATATTTTTGTTACTCCAATGGATGGTAGCCTTTTCATTATGGAAGGTAGTCTATTGTCGAGATTTTTGTCACTCCAATGGATGGTAACCTTGTCACTATAGAAGGTAGTCTGTTGTCGATATTTTTGTTACTCCAATGAATGGTAGCCTTGTCATTATGGAAGATAGTCTATTGTCGAGATTTTTATTACTCCAATGCATGGTAGTCTTGTCATTATGGAAGGTAGTTTGTTGTTCAGATTTTTGTTACTCCAATGGATGGTAGCCTTGTCATTATCGAAGGTAGTCTTTTGTTCAGATTTTTGTTACTCTAATGGATGGTAGCCATGTCATTATGGAAGGTAGTTTGTTGTCGACATTTTTTTTATTGCATTGGATGGTAGCCTTGTCATTATGAAATGTAGTATGTTGTCGATATTTTTGTTACTCCAATGGATTGTATGCTTATCATTATGGAAAGTAGATTGTTGTTGAGAATTTTGTTACTCCAATGGAAGGTAGCCTTGTCATTATTGAAGGTAGTCTATTGTTCAGATTTTTGTTACTCCAATGGATGGTATCCTTTTCATTATGGAAGGTAGTCTGTTGTCGAAGTTTTTGTTATTCCATTGGATGGTAGCGTTGTCATTATGGAACGTAATTTGTTTTCAATATTTTTGTTACTCAAATGGATGGTAGCCTTATCATTATGAAACGTAGTATGTTGTCGATATTTTTGTTTCTCCAATGGATGGTAGTCTTGTCATTATGGAAGGTAGTTTGTTGTTCATATTTTTTTTACTCCAATGGATGGTAGCCTTGTCATTATCGAAGGTAGTCTATTGTTTAGATTTTTGTTACACCAATGGATGGAAGCCATGTCATTATGGAAGGTAGTCTGTTGTCGATATTTTTGTTATTCCTTTAGAAGGTAGCCTTGTCATTATGCAACGTAGTATGTTGTCGATATTTTTATTACTCCAGTGTATGGTAGCCTTATCAACATGGAAGGTAGTCTGTCGTTGAGATTTCGGATACTCCAATGGATGGTAGCCTTGTCATTATGGAAGGTAGTTTTTTGTTCATATTTTTGTTACTCCAATGGATGGTATCCTTTTCATTATGGAAGGTAGTCTTTTGTCGAAATTTTTGTTACTCAAACGGATGGTAGCCTTATCATTATGAAACGTAGTATGTTGTCGATATTTTTGTAACTCCAATTGATGTAGCCTTATCATTATGGAAGGTAGTCTGTTGTCGAGAATTTTGTTACTCCAATGGATGGTAGCCTTGTCATTATGGAAGGTAGTCTGTGGTCGAGATTTTTGTTATTCCATTGGATGGTAGCCTTGTCATTATGGAAGGTAGTCAGTTGTCGGAAATTTTGTTACTCCAATGGATGGTAGCCTTGTCACTATGGAAGGTAGTCTATTGTCGATATTTTTGTTACTCCAATGGATGGTAGCCTTGTCACTATGGAAGGTAGTCTATTGTCGATATTTTTGTTACTCCAATGGAGGGTAGCCTTGTCACTCTGGAAGGTAGTATGTTGTCTAGATTTTTTTTACTCCAATGGATGGTAGCCTTGTCATTATGGAAGGTAGTCTGTTGTCGAAATTTTTGTTACTCCAATGGATGGTAGCCTAGTCACTATGAAAGGTAGTCTATTTGTCGATATTTTTGTTACTCCAATGGATGGTAGCCTTGTCATTATGGAAGGTAGTCTGTTGTCTAGATTTTGGTTACTCCAATGGATTGTAGCCTTGTCATTATGGAAGGTAGTATGTTGTCGATATTTTTGTTACTCCAATAGATGGTAGCCTTGTCATTATGGAAGGTAGTAAGTTGTCGGAACTTATGTTACTCCAATGGATGGTAGCCTTGTCACTATAGAAGGTAGTCTATTGTCGATATTTTTGTTACTCCAATGGAGGGTAGCCTTGTCACTCTGGAAGGTAGTATGTTGTCTAGATTTTTGTTACTCCAATGGATGGTAGCCTTGTCATTATGGAAGGTAGTCTGTTGTCGAAATTTTTGTTACTCCAATGGATGGTAGCCTAGTCACTATGAAAGGTAGTCTATTTGACGATATTTTTGTTACTCCAATGGATGGTAGCCTTGTCATTATGGAAGGTAGTCTGTTGTCTAGATTTTGGTTACTCCAATGGATTGTAGCCTTGTCATTATGGAAGGTAGTATGTTGTCGATATTTTTGTTACTCCAATGGATGATAGCCTTGTCATTATGGAAGGTAGTCTGTTGTGCAGATTTTTGTTACTCCAATGGATGGTAAGCATGTCATTATGGAAGGTAGTCTGTTGTCGAGATTTTTGTTATTCCATTGGATGGTAGCCTTTTCATTATGAAAGGTAGTTTGTCGTTGAGATTTTTGTTACTCCAATGAATGGGAGCCTTGTCATTATGGAAGGTAGTCTGTTGTTCAGATTTTTGTTACTCTGATGGATGGTAGCCTTGTAATTATGGAAGGTAGTTTTTTGTTTAGATTTTTGTTACTCCAATCAATGGTAGCCTTTTCATTTTTGAAGGTAGTGTGTTGTCGAGAATTTTGTTATTCCATTGGATGGTAGCCTTGTCATTATAAAAGGTAGTCCGTTGTCGAGAATTTTGTTTATCCATTGGATGGTAGCATTTTCATTATGGAAGATAGTCTGTTGTCGAGAGTTTTCTTACTCCAATGGATGGTAGCCTTTTCAATATGGGAGGTAGTCTATTGTCGAGATTTTTGTCACTCCAATGGATGGTAGCCTTGTCACTGTAGAAGGTAGTCTATTGTCGATATTTTTGTTACTCCAATGGATGGTAGCCTTGTCATTATGGAAGATAGTCTATTGTCGAGATTTTTGTTACTCCAATGGATGGTAGTCTTGTCATTATGGAAGGTAGTTTGTTGTTCAGATTATTGTTACTCCAATGGAAGGTAGCCTTGTCATTATCGAAGGTAGTCTATTGTTAAGATTTTTGTTACTCCAATGGATGGTAGCCATGTCATTATGGAAGGTAGCCTATTGTCGACATTTTTTTTATTCCATTGGATGGTAGCCTTGTCATTATGAAACGTAATATGTTGTCTATATTTTTGTTACTCCAATGGATGGTATCCTTATCATTATGGAAAGTAGTTTGTTGTCTAGAATTTTGTTACTCCAATGGATGGTAGCCTTGTCATTATTGAAGGTAGTCTATTGTCGAAATTTTTGTTATTCCATTGGATGGTAGCCTTGTGATTATGGAACGTAATTTTATTTCAATATTTTTGTTAATCAAATGGATGGTAGCCTTAGCATTATGAAACGTAGTATGTTGTCGATATTTTTGTTTCTCCAATGGATGGTAGTCTTGTCATTATGGAAGGTAGTTTGTTGTTCAGAGTTTTTTTACTCCAATGGATGGTAGCCTTGTCATTATCGAAGGTAGTCTATTGTTTAGATTTTTGTTACTCCAATGGATGGAAGCCATGTCATTATGGAAGGTAGTCTATTGTCGATATTTTTGTTATTCCTTTGGAAGGTAGCCTTGTCATTATGCAACGTAGTATGTTGTCGATATTTTCACTACTCCCGTGTATGGTAGCCTTATCAATATGGAAGGTAGTCTGTCGTTGAGATTTCAGATACTCCAATGGATGGTAGCCTTGTCATTATGGAAGGTAGTTTGTTGTTCATATTTTTGTTACTCCAATGGATAATATCCTTTTCATTATGGAAGGTAGTATTTTGTCGAAATTTTTGTTATTCCATTGGATGGTAGACTCTTCATTATGGAACGTAATTTGTTGTCGATATTTTTGTTACTCAAATGGATGGTAGCCTTATCATTATGAAACGTAGTATGTTGTCGATATTTTTGTAACTCCAATGGATGTAGCCTTATCATTATGGAAGGTATTCTGTTGTCGAGAATTTTGTTACTCTAATGGATGGTAGCCTTGTCATTATGGAAGGTAGTCTGTGGTCGAGATTTTTGTTATTCCATTGGATGGTAGCCTTGTCATTATGGAAGGTAGTCAGTTGTCGGAAATTTTGTTACTCCAATGGATGGTAGCCTTGTCACTATGGAAGGTAGTCTATTGTCGATATTTTTGTTACTCCAATGGAGGGTAGCCTTGTCACTCTGGAAGGTAGTATGTTGTCTAGATTTTTGTTACTCAAATGGATGGTAGCCTTGTCATTATGGAAGGTAGTCTGTTGTCGAAATTTTTGTTACTCCAATGGATGGTGGCCTAGTCACTATGAAAGGTAGTCTATTTGTCGATATTTTTGTTACTCCAATGGATGGTAGCCTTGTCATTATGGAAGGTAGTCTGTTCTCTAGATTTTGGTTACTCCAATGGATTGTAGCCTTGTCATTATGGAAGGTAGTCTGTTGTTCAGATTTTTGTTACTCCAATGGATGGTAAGCATGTCATTATGGAAGGTAGTTTGTTGTCGATATTTTTGTTATTCCATTGGATGGTAGCCTTTTCATTATGAAAGGTAGTTTGTCGTTGAGATTTTTGTTACTCCAATGGATGGTAGCCTAGTCATTATGGAAGGTAGTTTGTTGTTCAGATTTTTGTTACTCTGATGGATGGTAGCCTTGTCATTATGGAAGGTAGTTTGTTGATTAGATTTTTGTTACTCCAATCAATGGTAGCCTTTTCATTATGGAAGGTAGTGTGTTGTCGAGAATTTTGTTATTCCATTGGATGGTAGCCTTGTCATTATAAAAGGTAGTCTGTTGTCGAGAATTTTGTTGTTCCATTGGATGGTAGCATTTTCATTATGGAAGGTAGTCCGTTGTCGAGATTTTTGGTACTCCAATGGAAGGTAGCCTTTTCATTATGGGAGGTAGTCTATTGTCGAGATTTTTGTCACTCCAATGGATGGTAGCCTTGTCACCGTAGAAGGTAGTCTATTGTCGATATTTTTGTTACTCCAATGGATGGTAGCCTTGTCATTATGGAAGATAGTCTATTGTCGATATTTTTGTTACTCAAATGGATGGTAGCCTTATCATTATGAAACGTAGTATGTTTTCGATATTTTTGTTACTCTAATGGAAGGTAGCCTTATCATTATGGAAGGTAGTCTGTTGTCGAGAATTTTGTTACTCCAATGGATGGTAGCCATGTCATTATGGAAGGTAGTCTATTGTCGACATTTTTTTTATTCCATTGGATGGTTTCCTTGTCATTATGAAACGTAATATGTTGTCTATATTTTTGTTACTCCAATTGATGGTATCCTTATCATTATGGAAAGTAGATTGTTGTCTAGAATTTTGTTACTCCAATGGATGGTAGCCTTGTCATTATTGAAGGTAGTCTATTGTTCAGATTTTTTTTACTCCAATGGATGGTATCCTTTTCATTATGGAAGGTAGTCTGTTGTCGAAATTTTTGTTATTCCATTGGATGGTAGCGTTGTCATTATGGAACGTAATTTGTTTTTGATATTTTTGTTACTCAAATGGATGGTAGCCTTATCATTATGAAACGTAGTATGTTGTCGATATTTTTGTTTCTCCAATGGATGGTAGTCTTGTCATTATGGAAGGTAGTTTGTTGTTCAGATTTTTTTTACTCCAATGGATGGTAGCCTTGTCATTATCGAAGGTAGTCTATTGTTTAGATTTTCGTTACTCCAATGGATGGAAGCCATGTCATTATGGAAGGTAGTCTGTTGTCGATATTTTTGTTATTCCTTTGGAAGGTAGCCTTGTCATTATGCAACGTAGTATGTTGTCGATATTTTTATTACTCCAGTGTATGGTAGCCTTATCAATATGGAAGGTAGTCTATCGTTAGGATTTCGGATACTCCAATGGATGGTAGCCTTGTCATTAAGGAAGGTAGTTTGTTGTTCATATTTTTGTTACTCCAATGGATGGTAACCTTTTCATTATGGAAGGTAGTCTTTTGTCGAAATTTTTGTTATTCCATTGGATGGTAGACTTGTCATTATGGAACGTAATTTGTTGTCGATATTTTTGTTACTCAAATAGATGGTAGCCTTATCATTATGAAATGTAGTATGTTGTCGATATTTTTGTAACTCCAATGGATGTAGCCTTATCATTATGGAAGGTAGTCTGTTGTCGAGAATTTTGTTACTCCAATGGATGGTAGCCATGTCATTATGGAAAGTAGTCTATTGTCGACATTTTTTTTATTCCATTGGATGGTAGCCTTGTCATTATGAAACGTAATATGTTGTCTATATTTTTGTTACTCCAATGGATGGTATCCTTATCATTATGGAAAGTAGATTGTTGTCTAGAATTTTGTTACTCCAATGGATGGTAGCCTTGTCATTATCGAAGGTAGTCTATTGTTCAGATTTTTGTTACTCCAATGGATGGAAGCCATGTCATTATGGAAGGTAGTCTATTGTCGATATTTTTGTTATTCCTTTGGAAGGTAGCCTTGTCATTATGCAACGTAGTATGTTGTCGATATTTTCACTAATCCCGTGTATGGTAGCCTTATCAATATGGAAGGTAGTCTGTCGTTGGGATTTCAGATACTCCAATGGATGGTAGCCTTGTCATTATGGAAGGTAGTTTGTTGTTCATATTTTTGTTACTCCAATGGATGGTATCCTTTTCATTATGGAAGGTAGTATTTTGTCGAAATTTTTGTTATTCCATTGGATGGTAGACTTGTCATTATGGAACGTAATTTGTTGTCGATATTTTTGTTACTCAAATGGATGGTAGCCTTATCATTATGAAACGTAGTATGTTGTCTATATTTTTGTAACTCCAATGGATGTAGCCTTATCATTATGGAAGGTAGTCTGTGGTCGAGATTTTTGTTATTCCATTGGATGGTAGCCTTGTCATTATGGAAGGTAGTCAGTTGTCGGAAATTTTGTTACTCCAATGGATGGTAGCCTTGTCACTATGGAAGGTAGTCTATTGTCGATATTTTTGTTACTCCAATGGAGGGTAGCCTTGTCACTCTGGAAGGTAGTATGTTGTCTAGATTTTTGTTACTCAAATGGATGGTAGCCTTGTCATTATGGAAGGTAGTCTGTTGTCGAAATTTTTGTTACTCCAATGGATGGTGGCCTAGTCACTATGAAAGGTAGTCTATTTGTCGATATTTTTGTTACTCCAATGGATGGTAGCCTTGTCATTATGGAAGGTAGTCTGTTCTCTAGATTTTGGTTACTCCAATGGATTGTAGCCTTGTCATTATGGAAGGTAGTCTGTTGTTAAGATTTTTGTTACTCCAATGGATGGTAAGCATGTCATTATGGAAGGTAGTCTGTTGTCGATATTTTTGTTATTCCATTGGATGGTAGCCTTTTCATTATGAAAGGTAGTTTGTTGTTCATATTTTTTTTACTCTAATGGATGGTAGCCTTGTCATTATCGAAGGTAGTCTATTGTTTATATTTTTGTTACTCCAATGGATGGAAGCCATCTCATTATGGAAGGTAGTCTGTTGTCGATATTTTTGTTATTCCTTTGGAAGGTAGCCTTGTCATTATGCAACGTAGTATGTTGTCGATATTTTAATTACTCCAGTGTATGGTAGCCTTATCAATATGGAAGGTAGTCTGTCGTTGAGATTTCGGATACTCCAATGGATGGTAGCCTTGTCATTATGGAAGGTAGTTTGTTGTTCATATTTTTGTTACTCCAATGGATGGTATCCTTTTCATTATGGAAGGTAGTCTTTTGTCGAAATTTTTGTTATTCCATTGGATGGTAGACTTGTCATTATGGAACGTAATTTGTTGTCGATATTTTTGTTACTCAAATGGATGGTAGCCTTATCATTATGAAACGTAGTATGTTGTCGATATTTTTATAACTCCAATGGATGTAGCCTTATCATTATGGAAGGTAGTCTGTTGTCGAGAATTTTGTTACTCCAATGGGTGGTAGCCTTGTCATTATGGAAGGTAGTCTGTGGTCGAGATTTTTGTTACTCCAATGGATGGTAGCCTTGTCACTATGGAAGGTAGTCTATTGTCGATATTTTTGTTACTCCAATGGAGGGTAGCCTTGTCACTCTGGAAGGTAGTATGTTGTCTAGATTTTTGTTACTCCAATGGATGGTAGCCTTGTCATTATGGAAGGTAGTCTGTTGTCGAAATTTTTGTTACTCCAATGGATGGTAGCCTAGTCACTATGAAAGGTAGTCTATTTGTCGATATTTTTGTTACTCCAATGGATGGTAGCCTTGTCATTATGGAAGGTAGTCTGTTGTCTAGATTTTGGTTACTCCAATGGATTGTAGCCTTGTCATTATGGAAGGTAGTATGTTGTCGATATTTTTGTTACTCCATTGGATGATAGCCTTGTCATTATGGAAGGTAGTCTGTTGTTCAGATTTTTGTTACTCCAATGGATGGTAAGCATGTCATTATGGAAGGTAGTCTGTTGTCGAGATTTTTGTTATTCCATTGGATGGTAGCCTTTTCATTATGAAAGGTAGTTTTTCGTTGAGATTTTTGTTACTCCAATGAATGGGAGCCTTGTCATTATGGAAGGTAGTCTGTTGTTCAGATTTTTGTTACTATGATGGATGGTAGCCTTGTCATTATGGAAGGTAGTTTGTTGTTTAGATTTTTGTTACTCTAATCAATGGTAGCCTTTTCATTTTGGAAGGTAGTGTGTTATCGAGAATTTTGTTATTCCATTGGATGGTAGCCTTGTCATTATAAAAGGTAGTCTGTTGTCGAGAATTTTGTTTATCCATTGGATGGTAGCATTTTCATTATGGAAGATAGTCTGTTGTCGAGAGTTTTTTTACTCCAATGGATGGTAGCCTTTTCAATATGGGAGGTAGTCTATTGTCGAGATTTTTGTCACTTCAATGGATGGTAGCCTTGTCACTGTAGAAGGTAGTCTATTATCGATATTTTTGTTACTCCAATGGATGGTAGCCTTGTCATTATGGAAGATAGCCTATTGTCGAGATTTTTATTACTCCAATGGATGGTAGTCTTGTCATTATGGAAGGTAGTTTGTTGTTCAGATTATTGTTACTCCAATGGAAGGTAGCCTTGTCATTATCGAAGGTAGTCTATTGTTTAGATTTTTGTTACTCCAATGGATGGTAGCCATGTCATTATGGAAGGTAGTCTATTGTCGACATTTTTTTTATTCCATTGGATGGTAGCCTTGTCATTATGAAACGTAATATGTTGTCTATATTTTTGTTACTCCAATGGATGGTATCCTTATCATTATGGAAAGTAGATTGTTGTCTAGAATTTTGTTACTCCAATGGATGGTAGCCTTGTCATTATTGAAGGTAGTCTATTGTCGAAATTTTTGTTATTCCATTGGATGGTAGCCTTGTCATTATGGAACGTAATTTTATTTCAATATTTTTGTTAATCAAATGGATGGTAGCCTTAGCATTATGAAACGTAGTATGTTGTCTATATTTTTGTAACTCCAATGGATGTAGCCTTATCATTATGGAAGGTAGTCTGTGGTCGAGATTTTTGTTATTCCATTGGATGGTAGCCTTGTCATTATGGAAGGTAGTCAGTTGTCGGAAATTTTGTTACTCCAATGGATGGTAGCCTTGTCACTATGGAAGGTAGTCTATTGTCGATATTTTTGTTACTCCAATGGAGGGTAGCCTTGTCACTCTGGAAGGTAGTATGTTGTCTAGATTTTTGTTACTCAAATGGATGGTAGCCTTGTCATTATGGAAGGTAGTCTGTTGTCGAAATTTTTGTTACTCCAATGGATGGTGGCCTAGTCACTATGAAAGGTAGTCTATTTGTCGATATTTTTGTTACTCCAATGGATGGTAGCCTTGTCATTATGGAAGGTAGTCTGTTCTCTAGATTTTGGTTACTCCAATGGATTGTAGCCTTGTCATTATGGAAGGTAGTCTGTTGTTAAGATTTTTGTTACTCCAATGGATGGTAAGCATGTCATTATGGAAGGTAGTCTGTTGTCGATATTTTTGTTATTCCATTGGATGGTAGCCTTTTCATTATGAAAGGTAGTTTGTCTTTGAGATTTTTGTTACTCCAATGGATGGTAGCCTAGTCATTATGGAAGGTAGTCTGTTGTTCAGATTTTTGTTACTCTGATGGATGGTAGCCTTGTCATTATGGAAGGTAGTTTGTTGTTTAGATTTTTGTTACTCCAATCAATGGTAGCCTTTTCATTATGGAAGGTAGTGTGTTGTCGAGAATTTTGTTATTCCATTGGATGGTAGCCTTGTCATTATAAACGGTAGTCTGTTGTCGAGAATTTTGTTGTTCCATTGGATGGTAGCATTTTCATTATGGAAGGTAGTCCGTTGTCGAGATTTTTGGTACTCCAATGGAAGGTAGCCTTTTCATTATGGGAGGTAGTCTATTGTCGAGATTTTTGTCACTCCAATGGATGGTAGCCTTGTCACTGTAGAAGGTAGTCTATTGTCGATATTTTTGTTACTCCAATGGATGGTAGCCTTGTCATTATGGAAGATAGTCTATTGTCGATATTTTTGTTACTCAAATGGATGGTAGTCTTATCATTATGAAACGTAGTATGTTTTCGATATTTTTGTTACTCCAATGGAAGGTAGCCTTATCATTATGGAAGGTAGTCTGTTGTCGAGAATTTTGTTACTCCAATGGATGGTAGCCATGTCATTATGGAAGGTAGTCTATTGTCGACATTTTTTTTATTCCATTGGATGGTAGCCTTGTCATTATGAAACGTAATATGTTGTCTATATTTTTGTTACTCCAATGGATGGTATCCTTATCATTATGGAAAGTAGATTGTTGTCTAGAATTTTGTTACTCCAATGGATGGTAGCCTTGTCATTATCGAAGGTAGTCTATTGTTCAGATTTTTTTTACTCCAATGGATGGTATCCTTTTCATTATGGAAGGTAGTCTGTTGTCGAAATTTGTGTTATTCCATTGGATGGTAGCGTTGTCATTATGGAACGTAATTTGTTTTCAATATTTTTGTTAATCAAATGGATGGTAGCCTTATCATTATGAAACGTAGTATGTTGTCGATATTTTTGTTTCTCCAATGGATGGTAGTCTTGTCATTATGGAAGGTAGTTTGTTGTTCATATTTTTTTTACTCTAATGGATGGTAGCCTTGTCATTATCGAAGGTAGTCTATTGTTTATATTTTTGTTACTCCAATGGATGGAAGCCATGTCATTATGGAAGGTAGTCTGTTGTCGATATTTTTGTTATTCCTTTGGAAGGTAGCCTTGTCATTATGCAACGTAGTATGTTGTCGATATTTTAATTACTCCAGTGTATGGTAGCCTTATCAATATGGAAGGTAGTCTGTCGTTGAGATTTCGGATACTCCAATGGATGGTAGCCTTGTCATTATGGAAGGTAGTTTGTTGTTCATATTTTTGTTACTCCAATGGATGGTATCCTTTTCATTATGGAAGGTAGTCTTTTGTCGAAATTTTTGTTATTCCATTGGATGGTAGACTTGTCATTATGGAACGTAATTTGTTGTCGATATTTTTGTTACTCAAATGGATGGTAGCCTTATCATTATGAAACGTAGTATGTTGTCGATATTTTTATAACTCCAATGGATGTAGCCTTATCATTATGGAAGGTAGTCTGTTGTCGAGAATTTTGTTACTCCAATGGATGGTAGCCTTGTCATTATGGAAGGTAGTCTGTGGTCGAGATTTTTGTTATTCCATTGGATGGTAGCCTTGTCATTATGGAAGGTAGTAAGTTGTCGGAAATTATGTTACTCCAATGGATGGTAGCCTTGTCACTATGGAAGGTAGTCTATTGTCGATATTTTTGTTACTCCAATGGAGGGTAGCCTTGTCACTCTGGAATGTAGTATGTTGTCTAGATTTTTGTTACTCCAATGGATGGTAGCCTTGTCATTATGGAAGGTAGTCTGTTGTCGAAATTTTTGTTACTCCAATGGATGGTAGCCTAGTCACTATGAAAGGTAGTCTATTTGTCGATATTTTTGTTACTCCAATGGATGGTAGCCTTGTCATTATGGAAGGTAGTCTGTTGTCTAGATTTTGGTTACTCCAATGGATTGTAGCCTTGTCATTATGGAAGGTAGTATGTTGTCGATATTTTTGTTACTCCATTGGATGATAGCCTTGTCATTATGGAAGGTAGTCTGTTGTTCAGATTTTTGTTACTCCAATGGATGGTAAGCATGTCATTATGGAAGGTAGTCTGTTGTCGAGATTTTTGTTATTCCATTGGATGGTAGCCTTTTCATTATGAAAGGTAGTTTTTCGTTGAGATTTTTGTTACTCCAATGGATGGTATCCTTATCATCATGGAAAGTAGATTGTTGTCTAGAATTTTGTTACTCCAATGGATGGTAGCCTTGTCATTATTGAAGGTAGTCTATTGTTCAGATTTTTTTTACTCCAATGGATGGTAGCCTTTTCATTAAGGAAGGTAGTCTGTTGTCGAGAATTTTGTTATTCCATTGGATGGTAGCCTTGTCATTATAAAAGGTAGTCTGTTGTCGAGAATTTTGTTGTTCCATTGGATGGTAGCATTTTCATTATGGAAGGTAGTCTGTTGTCGAGATTTTTGGTACTCCAATGGAAGGTAGCCTTTTCATTATGGGAGGTAGTCTATTGTCGAGATTTTTGTCACTCCAATGGATGGTAGCCTTGTCACTGTAGAAGGTAGTCTATTGTCGATATTTTTGTTACTCCAATGGATGGTAGCCTTGTCATTATGGAAGATAGTATATTGTCGATATTTTTGTTACTCAAATTGGATGGTAGCCTTATCATTATGAAACGTAGTATGTTTTCGATATTTTTGTTACTCCAATGGAAGGTAGCCTTATCATTATGGAAGGTAGTCTGTTGTCGAGAATTTTGTTACTCCAATGGATGGTAGCCATGTCATTATGGAAGGTAGTCTATTGTCGACATTTTTTTATTCCATTGGATGGTAGCCTTGTAATTATGAAACGTAATATGTTGTCTATATTTTTGTTACTCCAATTGATGGTATCGTTATCATTATGGAAAGTAGATTGTTGTCTAGAATTTTGTTACTCCAATGGATGGTAGCCTTGTCATTATTGAAGGTAGTCTATTGTTCAGATTTTTTTTACTCCAATGGATGGTATCCTTTTCATTATGGAAGGTAGTCTGTTGTCGAAATTTTAGTTATTCCATTGGATGGTAGCCTTGTCATTATGGAACGTAATTTGTTTTTGATATTTTTGTTACTCAAATGGATGGTAGCCTTATCATTATGAAACGTAGTATGTTGTCGATATTTTTGTTTCTCGAATGGATGGTAGTCTTGTCATTATGGAAGGTAGTTTGTTGTTCAGATTTTTTTTACTCCAATGGATGGTAGCCTTGTCATTATCGAAGGTAGTCTATTGTTTAGATTTTCGTTACTCCAATGGATGGAAGCCATGTCATTATGGAAGGTAGTTTGTTGTCGATATTTTTGTTATTCCTTTGGAAGGTAGCCTTGTCATTATGCAACGTAGTATGTTGTCGATATTTTTATTACTCTAGTGTATGGTAGCCTTATCAATATAGAAGGTAGTCTATCGTTGAGATTTCGGATACTCCAATGGATGGTAGCCTTGTCATTAAGGAAGGTAGTTTGTTGTTCATATTTTTGTTACTCCAATGGATGGTATCCTTTTCATTATGGAAGGTAGTCTTTTGTCGAAATTTTTGTTATTCCATTGGATGGTAGACTTGTCATTATGGAACGTAATTTGTTGTCGATATTTTTGTTACTCAAATAGATGGTAGCCTTATCATTATGAAACGTATTATGTTGTCGATATTTTTGTAACTCCAATGGATGTAGCCTTATCATTATGGAAGGTAGTTTGTTGTCGAGAATTTTGTTACTCCAATGGATGGTAGCCATGTCATTATGGAAGGTAGTCTATTGTCGACATTTTTTTTATTCCATTGGATGGTAGCCTTGTCATTATGAAACGTAATATGTTGTCTATATTTTTGTTACTCCAATGGATGGTATCCTTATCATTATGGAAAGTAGATTGTTGTCTAGAATTTTGTTACTCCAATGGATGGTAGCCTTGTCATTATCGAAGGTAGTCTATTGTTCAGATTTTTGTTACTCCAATGGATGGTATCCTTTTCATTATGGAAGGTAGTCTGTTGTCGAAATTTTTGTTATTCCATTGGATGGTAGCCTTGTCATTATGGATCGTAATTTGTTTTCAATATTTTTTTTAATCAAATGGATGGTAGCCTCATCATTATGAAACGTAGTATGTTGTCGATATTTTTGTTTCTCCAATGGATGGTAGTCTTGTCACTATGGAAGGTAGTTTGTTGTTCAGATTTTTTTTACTCCAATGGATGGTAGCCTTGTCATTATCGAAGGTAGTCTATTGTTTAGATTTTTGTTACTCCAATGGATGGAAGCCATGTCATTATGGAAGGTAGTCTGTTGTCGATATTTTTGTTATTCCTTTGGAAGGTAGCCTTGTCATTATGCAGCGTAGTATGTTGTCGATATTTTTATCACTCCAGTGTATGGTAGCCTTATCAATATGGAAGGTAGTCTGTCGTTGTGATTTTGGATACTCCAATGGATGGTAGCCTTGTCATTATGGAAGGTAGTTTGTTGTTCATATTTTTGTTACTCCAATGGATGGTAGCCTTTTCATTATGGAAGGTAGTCTTTTGTTGAAATTTTTTTATTCCATTGGATGGTAGACTTGTCATTATGGAACGTAATTTGTTGTCGATATTTTTGTTACTCAAATGGATGGTTGCCTTTTCATTATGAAACGTAGTATGTTTTCGATATTTTTGTAACTCCAATGGATGTAGCCTTATCATTATGGAAGGTAGTCTGTTGTCGAGAATTTTGTTACTCCAATGGATGGTAGCCATGTCATTATGGAAGGTAGTCTATTGTCGACATTTTTTTTATTCCATTGGATGGTAGCCTTGTAATTATGAAACGTAATATGTTGTCAATATTTTTGTTACTCCAATGGATGGTATCCTTATCATCATGGAAAGTAGATTGTTGTCTAGAATTTTGTTACTCCAATGGATGGTAGCCTTGTCATTATTGAAGGTAGTCTATTGTTCAGATTTTTTTTACTCCAATGGATGGTATCCTTTTCATTATGGAAGGTAGTCTGTTGTCGGAATTTTTGTTATTCCATTAGATGGTAGCCTTGTCATTATGGAACGTAATTTGTTTTCAATATTTTTGTTAATCAAATGGATGGTAGCCTTATCATTATGAAACGTAGTATGTTGTCGATATTTTTGTTTCTCCAATGGATGGTAGTCTTGTCATTATGGAAGGTAGTTTGTTGTTCAGATTTTTTTTACTCCAATGGATGGTAGCATTGTCATTATCGAAGGTAGTCCATTGTTTAGATTTTTGTTACTCCAATGGATGGAAGCCATGTCATTATGGAAGGTAGTCTGTTGTCGATATTTTTGTTATTCCTTTGGAAGGTAGCCTTGTCATTATGCAACGTAGTATGTTGTCGATATTTTTATTACTCTAGTGTACGGTAGCCTTATCAATATGGAAGGTAGTCTGTCATTGTGATTTTGGATACTCCAATGGATGGTAGCCTTGTCATTATGGAAGGTAGTTTGTTGTTCATATTTTTGTTACTCCAATGGATGGTATCCTTTTCATTATGAAAGGTAGTCTTTTGTCGAAATTTTTGTAATTCCATTGAAGGTAGACTTGTCATTATGGAACGTACTTTGTTGTCGATATTTTTGTTACTCAAATGGATGGTTGCCTTATCATTATGAAACGTAGTATGTTGTCGATATTTTTGTAACTCCAATGGATGTAGCCTTATCATTATGGAAGGTAGTCTGTTGTCGAGAATTATGTTACTCCAATGGATGGTAGCCTTGTCATTATGGAAGGTAGTCTGTGGTCGAGATTTTTGTTATTCCATTGGATGGTAGCCTTGTCATTATGGAAGGTAGTCAGTTGTCGGAAATTTTGTTACTCCAATGGATGGTAGCCTTGTCACTATGGAAGGTAGTCTATTGTCGATATTTTTGTTACTCCAATGGAGGGTAGCCTTGTCACTCCGGAAGGTAGTATGTTGTCGATATTTTTGTTACTCCAATGGATGGTAGCCTTGTCATTATGGAAGGTAGTATGTTGTCTAGATTTTGGTTACTCCAATGTATTGTAGCCTTGTCATTATGGAATGTAGTCTGTTGTTCAGATTTTTGTTACTCCAATGGATGGTAAGCATGTCATTATGGAAGGTAGTTTGTTGTCGATATTTTTGTTATTCCATTGGATGGTAGCCTTTTCATTATGAAAGGTAGTTTGTCGTTGAGATTTTTGTTACTCCAATGGATGGTAGCCTTGTCATTATAGAAGGTAGTCTGTTGTTCAGATTTTTGTTACTCTGATGGATGGTAGCCTTGTTATTAAGGAAGGTAGTTTGTTGTTTAGATTTTTGTTACTCCAATCAATGGTAGCCTTTTCATTATGGAAGGTAGTGTGTTGTCGAGAATTTTGTTATTCCATTGGATGGTAGCCTTGTCATTATGAAAGGTAGTCTGTTGTCGAGAATTTTGTTGTTCCATTGGATGGTAGCTTTTTCATTATGGAAGGTAGTATGTTGTCGATATTTTTATTTCTCCAATGGATGGTAGTCTTGTCATTATGGAAGGTAGTTTGTTGTTCAGATTTTTTTTACTCCAATGGATGGTAGCATTGTCATTATCGAAGGTAGTCCATTGTTTAGATTTTTGTTACTCCAATGGATGGAAGCCATGTCATTATGGAAGGTAGTCTGTTGTCGATATTTTTGTTATTCCTTTGGAAGGTAGCCTTGCCATTATGTAACGTAGTATGTTGTCGATATTTTTATTACTCCAGTGTATGGTAGCCTTATCAATATGGAAGGTAGTCTGTCGTTCAAATTTCGAATACTCCAATGGATGGTAGCCTTGTCATTATGGAAGGTAGTTTGTTGTTCATATTTTTGTTACTCCAATGGATGGTATCCTTTTCATTATGGAAGGTAGTCTTTTGTCGAAAATTTTGTTATTCCATTGGATGGTAGACTTGTCGTTATGGAACGTAATTTGTTGTCGATATTTTTGTTACTCAAATGGATGGTAGCCTTATCATTATGAAACGTAGTATGTTGTCGATATTTTTGTAACTCCAATGGATGTAGCGTTATCATTATGGAAGGTAGTCTGTTGTCGAGAATTTTGTTACTCCAATGGATGGTAGCTTTGTCATTATGGAAGGTAGTCTGTGGTCGAGATTTTTGTTATTCCATTGGATGGTAGCCTTGTCATTATGGAAGGTAGTCAGTTGTCGGAAATTTTGTTACTCCAATGGATGGTAGCCTTGTCACTATGGAAGGTAGTCTATTGTCGATATTTTTGTTACTCCAATGGAGGGTAGCCTTGTCACTCTGGAAGGTAGTATGTTGTCTAGATTTTTGTTACTCCAATGGATGGTAGCCTTGTCATTATGGAAGGTAGTCTGTTGTCGAAATTTTTGTTATTCCAACAGATGGTAGCCTAGTCACTATGAAAGGTAGTCTATTTGTCGATATTTTTGTTACTCCAATGGATGGTAGCCTTATCATTATGGAAGGTAGTATGTTGTGTAGATTTTGGTTACTCCAATGGATTGTAGCCTTGTCATTATGGAAGGTAGTCTATTGTTCAGATTTTTGTTACTCCAATGGATGGTAAGCATGTCATTATGGAAGGTAGTTTGTTGTCGATATTTTTGTTATTCCATTGGATGGTAGCCTTTTCATTATGAAAGGTAGTTTGTCGTTGAGATTTTTGTTACTCCAATAGATGGTAGCCTTGTCATTATGGAAGGTAGTCTGTTGTTCAGATTTTTGTTACTCTGATGGATGGTAGCCTTGTCATTATGGAAGGTAGTTTGTTGTTTAGATTTTTGTTACTCCAATCAATGGTAGCCTTTTCATTATGGAAGGTAGTGTGTTGTCGAGAATTTTGTTATTCCATTGGATGGTAGCCTTGTCATTATGAAAGGTAGTCTGTTGTCGAGAATTTTGTTGTTCCATTGGATGGTAGCATTTTCATTATGGAAGGTAGTCTGTTGTCGAGATTTTTGTTACTCCAATGGATGGTAGCCTTTTCATTATGGGAGGTAGTCTATTGTCGAGATTTTTGTCACTCCAATGGATGGTAGCCTTGTCACTATAGAAGGTAGTCTATTATCGATATTTTTGTTACTCCAATGGATGGTAGCCTTGTCATTATGGAAGATAGTCTATTGTCGAGATTTTTATTATTCCAATGGATGGTAGTCTTGTCATTATGGAAGGTAGTTTGTTGTTCAGATTTTTGTTACTCCAATGGAAGGTAGCCTTGTCATTATCGAAGGTAGTCTATTGTTCAGATTTTTGTTACTCCAATGGATGGTAGCCATGTCTTTATGGAAGGTAGTCTATTGTCGACATTTTTTTATTCCATTGGATGGTAGCCTTGTCATTATGAAACGTAATATGTTGTCTATATTTTTGTTACTCCAATGGATGGTATCCTTATCATTATGGAAAGTAGATTGTTGTCTAGAATTTTGTTACTCCAATGGATGGTAGCCTTGTCATTATTGAAGGTAGTCTATTGTTCAGAATTTTGTTACTCCAATGGATGGTATCCTTTTCATTATGGAAGGTAGTCTGTTGTCGAAATTTTTGTTATTCCATTGGATGGTAGCCTTGTCATTATGGAACGTAATTTGTTTTCAATATTTTTGTTAATCAAATGGATGGTAGCCTTATCATTATGAAACGTAGTATGTTGTCGATATTTTTGTTTCTTTAATGGATGGTAGTCTTGTCATTATGGAAGGTAGTTTGTTGTTCAGATTTTTTTTACTCCAATGGATGGTAGCCTTGTCATTATCGAAGGTAGTCTATTGTTTAGATTTTTGTTACTCCAATAGATGGAAGCCATGTCATTATGGAAGGTAGTCTGTTGTCGGTATTTTTGTTATTCCTTTGGAAGGTAGCCTTGTCATTATGCAACGTAGTATGTTGTCGATATTTTTATTACTCCAGTATATGGTAGCCTTATCAATATGGAAGGTAGTCTGTCGTTGAGATTTCGGATACTCCAATGGATGGTAGCCTTGTCATTATGGAAGGTAGTTTGTTGTTCATATTTTTGTTACTCCAATGGATGGTATCCTTTTCATTATGGAAGGTAGTCTTTTGTCGAAATTTTTGTTATTCCATTGGATGGTAGACTTGTCATTATGGAACGTAATTTGTTGTTGATATTTTTGTTACTCAAATGGATGGTAGCCTTAACATTATGAAACGTAGTATGTTGTCGATATTTTTGTAACTCCAATGGATGTAGCGTTATCATTATGGAAGGTAGTCTATTGTCGAGAATTTTGTTACTCCAATGGATGGTAGCCTTGTCATTATGGAAGGTAGTCTGTGGTCGAGATTTTTGTTATTCCATTGGATGGTAGCCTTGTCATTATGGAAGGTAGTCAATTGTCGGAAATTTTGTTACTCCAATGGATGGTAGCCTTGTCACTATGGAAGGTAGTCTATTGTCGATATTTTTGTTACTCCAATGGAGGGTAGCCTTGTCACTCTGGAAGGTAGTATGTTGTCTAGATTTTTGTTACTCCAATGGATGGTAGCCTTGTCATTATGGAAGGTAGTATGTTGTCGAAATTTTTGTTACTCCAATGGATGGTAGCCTAGTCACTATGAAAGGTAGTCTATTTGTCTATATTTTTGTTACTCCAATGGATGGTAGCCTTGTCATTATGGAAGGTAGTCAGTTGTCTAGATTTTGGTTACTCCAATGGATTGTAGCCTTGTCATTATGGAAGGTAGTTTGTTGTTCATATTTTTGTTACTCCAATGGATGGTAAGCATGTCATTATGGAAGGTAGTCTGTTGTCGATATTTTTGTTATTCCATTGGATGGTAGCCTTTTCATTATGAAAGGTAGTTTGTTGTTGAGATTTTTGTTACTCCAATGGATGGTAGCCTTGTCATTATGGAAGGTAGTCTGTTGTTCAGATTTTTGTTACTCTGATGGATGGTAGCCTTGTCATTATGGAAGGTAGTTTGTTGTTTAGATTTTTGTTACTCCAATCAATTGTAGCCTTTTCATTATGGAAGGTAGTGTGTTGTTGAGAATTTTGTTATTCCATTGGATGGTAGCCTTGTCATTATGAAAGGTAGTCTGTTGTCGAGAATTTTGTTGTTCCATTGGATGGTAGCATTTTCATTATGGAAGGTAGTCTGTTGTCGATATTTTTGTTACTCCAATGGATGGTAGCCTTTTCATTATCGGAGGTAGTCTATTGTCGAGATTTTTGTCACTCCAATGGATGGTAGCCTTGTCACTATAGAAGGTAGTCTATTGTCGATATTTTTGTTACTCCAATGGATGGTAGCCTTGTCATTATGAAAGATAGTCTATTGTCGAGATTTTTATTACTCCAATGGATGGTAGTCTTGTCATTATGGAAGGTAGTTTGTTCTTCAGATTTTTGTTACTCCAATGGAAGGTAGCCTTGTCATTATCGAAGGTAGTCTATTGTTCAGATTTTTGTTACTCCAATGGATGGTAGCCATGTCATTATGGAAGGTAGTCTATTGTCGACATTTTTTTTATTCCATTGGATGGTAGCCTTGTCATTATGAAACGTAATATGTTGTCTATATTTTTGTTACTCCAATGGATGGTATCCTTATCATTATGGAAAGTAGATTGTTGTCTAGAATTTTATTACTCCAATGGATGGTAGCCTTGTCATTATTAAAGGTAGTCTATTGTTCAGATTTTTGTTACTCCAATGGATGGTATCCTTTACATTATGGAAGGTAGTCTGTTGTCGAAATATTTGTTATTCCATTGGATGGTAGCCTTGTCATTATGGAACGTAATTTGTTTTCAATATTTTTGTTAATCAAATGGATGGTAGCCTTATCATTATGAAACGTAGTATGTTGTCGATATTTTTATTTCTCCAATAGATGGTAGTCTTGTCATTATGGAAGGTAGTTTGTTGTTCAGATTTTTTTTACTCCAATGGATGGTAGCCTTGTCATTATCGAAGGTAGTCCATTGTTTAGATTTTTGATACTCCAATGGATGGAAGCCATGTCATTATGGAAGGTAGTCTGTTGTCGATATTTTTGTTATTCCTTTGGAAGGTAGCCTTTCCATTATGCAACGTAGTATGTTGTCGATATTTTTATTACTCCAGTGTATGGTAGCCTTATCAATATGGAAGGTAGTCTGTCGTTCAGATTTCGGATACTCCAATGGATGGTAGCCTTGTCATTATGGAAGGTAGTTTGTTGTTCATATTTTTGTTACTCCAATGGATGGTATCCTTTTCATTATGGAAGGTAGTCTTTTGTCGAAATTTTTGTTATTCCATTGGATGGTAGACTTGTCGTTATGGAACGTAATTTGTTATCGATATTTTTGTTACTCAAATGGATGGTAGCCTTATCATTATGAAACGTAGTATGTTGTCGATATTTTTGTAACTCCAATGGATGTAGCGTTATCATTATGGAAGGTAGTCTGTTGTCGAGAATTTTGTTACTCCAATGGATGGTAGCCTTGTCATTATGGAAGGTAGTCTGTGGTCGAGATTTTTGTTATTCCATTGGATGGTAGCCTTGTCATTATGGAAGGTAGTCAGTTGTCGGAAATTTTGTTACTCCAATGGATGGTAGCCTTGTCACTATGGAAGGTAGTCTATTGTCGATATTTTTGTTACTCCAATGGAGGGTAGCCTTGTCACTCTGGAAGGTAGTATGTTGTCTAGATTTTTGTTAATCCAATGGATGGTAGCCTTTTCATTATGGAAGGTAGTCTGTTGTCGAAATTTTTGTTATTCCAACGGATGGTAGCCTAGTCACTATGAAAGGTAGTCTATTTGTCGATATTTTTGTTACTCCAATGGATGGTAGCCTTATCATTATGGAAGGTAGTCTGTTGTCTAGATTTTTGTTACTCCAATGGATTGTAGCCTTGTCATTATGGAAGGTAGTCTGTTGTTCAGATTTTTGTTACTCCAATGGATGGTAAGCATGTCATTATGGAAGGTAGTCTGTTGTCGATATTCTTGTTATTCCATTGGATGGTAGCCTTTTCATTATGAAAGGTAGTTTGTCGTTGAGATTTTTGTTACTCCAATGGATGGTAGCCTTGTCATTATGGAAGGTAGTCTGTTGTTCAGATTTTTGTTACTCTGATGGATGGTAGCCTTGTCATTATGGAAGGTAGTTTGTTGTTTAGATTTTTGTTACTCCAATCAATGGTAGCCTTTTCATTATGGAAGGTAGTGTGTTGTCTAGAATTTTGTTATTCCATTGGATGGTAGCCTTGTCATTATGAAAGGTAGTCTGTTGTCGAGAATTTTGTTGTTCCATTGGATGGTAGCATTTTCATTATGGAAGGTAGTCTGTTGTCGAGATTTTTGTTACTCCAATGGATGGTAGCCTTTTCATTATGGGAGGTAGTCTATTGTCGAGATTTTTGTCACTCCAATGGATGGTAGCCTTGTCACTATAGAAGGTAGTCTATTATCGATATTTTTGTTACTCCAATGGATGGTAGCCTTGTCATTATTGAAGATAGTCTATTGTCGAAATTTTTATTACTCCAATGGATGGTAGTCTTGTCATTATGGAAGGAAGTTTGTTGTTCAGATTTTTGTTACTCCAATGGAAGGTAGCCTTGTCATTATCGAAGGTAGTCTATTGTTCAGATTTTTGTTACTCCAATGGATGGTAGCCATGTCATTATGGAAGGTAGTCTATTGTCGACATTTTTTTTATTCCATTGGATGGTAGCCTTGTCATTATGAAACGTAATATGTTGTCTATATTTTTGTTACTCCAATGGATGGTATCCTTATCATTATGGAAAGTAGATTGTTGTCTAGAATTTTGTTACTCCAATGGATGGTAGCCTTGTAATTATCGAAGGTAGTCTGTTGTTTAGATTTTTGTTACTCCAATGGATGGTATCCTTTTCATTATGGAAGGTAGTCTGTTGTCGAAATTTTTGTTATTCCATTGGATGGTAGCCTTGTCATTATGGAACGTAATTTGTTTTCAATATTTTTGTTAATCAAATGGATGGTAGCCTTATCATTATGAAACGTAGTATGTTGTCGATATTTTTGTTTCTTTAATGGATGGTAGTCTTGTCATTATGGAAGGTAGTTTGTTTTTCAGATTTTTTTTACTCCAATGGATGGTAGCCTTGTCATTATCGAAGGTAGTCTATTGTTTAGATTTTTGTTACTCCAATGGATGGAAGCCATGTCATTATGGAAGGTATTCTGTTGTCGGTATTTTTGTTATTCCTTTGGAAGGTAGCCTTGTCATTATGCAACGTAGTATGTTGTCGATATTTTTATTACTCCAGTGTATGGTAGCCTTATCAATATGGAAGGTAGTCTGTCGTTGAGATTTCGGATACTCCAATGGATGGTAGCCTTGTCATTATGGAAGGTAGTTTGTTGTTCATATTTTTGTTACTCCAATGGATGGTATCCTTTTCATTATGGAAGGTAGTCTTTTGTCGAAATTTTTGTTATTCCATTGGATGGTAGCCTTGTCATTATGGAATGCAATTTGTTGTCGATATTTTTGTTACTCAAATGGATGGTAGCCTTATCATTATGAAACGTAGTATGTTGTCGATATTTTTGTTAATCCAATGGATTCCTTTTCATTATGGAAGGTAGACTGTTGTCGAGAATTTTGTTACTCCAATGGATGGTAGCCTTGTCATTATGGAAGGTAGTCTGTTGTTCAGATTTTTGTTACTCTGATGGATGGTAGCCTTGTCATTATGGAAGGTAATTTGTTGTTTAGATTTTTGTTACTCCAATCAATGGTAGCCTTTTCATTATGGAAGGTAGTGTGTTGTCGAGAATTTTGTTATTCCATTGGATGGTAGCCTTGTCATTATGAAAGGTAGTCTGTTGTCGAGAATTTTGTTGTTCCATTGGATGGTAGCATTTTCATTATGGAAGGTAGTCTGTTGTCGAGATTTTTGTTACTCCAATGGATGGTAGCCTTTTCATTATGGGAGGTAGTCTATTGTCGAGATTTTTGTCACTCCAATGGATGGTAGCCTTGTCACTATAGAAGGTAGTCTATTGTCGATATTTTTGTTACTCCAATGGATGGTAGCCTTGTCATTATGGAAGATAGTCTATTGTCGAGATTTTAATTACTCCAATGGATGGTAGTCTTGTCATTATGGAAGGTAGTTTGTTGTTCATATTTTTGTTACTCCAATGGAAGGTAGCCTTGTCATTATCGAAGGTAGTCTATTGTTCAGATTTTTGTTACACCAATGGATGGTAGCCATGTCATTATGGAAGGTAGTCTATTGTCGAAATTTTTTTTATTCCATTGGATGGTATCCTTATAATTATGGAAAGTAGATTGTTGTCTAGAATTTTGTTACTCCAATGGATGGTAGCCTTGTCATTATTGAAGGTAGTCTATTGTTCAGATTTTTTTACTCCAATGGATGGTATCATTTTCATTATGGAAGGTAGTCTGTTGTCGAAATTTTTGTTATTCCATTGGATGGTAGCCTTGTTATTATGGAACATAATTTGTTTTCGATATTTTTGTAACTCAAATGGATGGTAGCCTTATCAATATAAAACGTAGAATGTTGTCGATATTTTTGTTACTCCAATGGATGGTAGACTTGTCATTATGGAAGGTAGTTTTTTGTTCAGATTTTTTTTACTCCAATGGATGGTAGCCTTGTCATTATCGAAGGTAGTCTGTTGTTCAGATTTTTGTTACTCCAATGGATGGTTGCCATGTCATTATAGAAGGTAGTTTGTTGTCTACATTTTTTTTATTCCATTGGATGGTAGCCTTGTCATTATGAAATGTAGTATGTTGTCGATATTTTTGTTACTCCAATGGATGGTATCCTTATAATTATGGAATGTAGATTTTTGTCGAGAATTTTGTTACTCCAATGGATGGTAGCCTTGTCATTATTGAAGGTAATCTATTGTTTAGATTTTTGTTACTCCAATTGATGGTATCCTTTTCATTATGGAAGGTAGTCTGTTATCGAAATTTTTGTTACTCCATTAGATGGTAGCCTTGTCATTATGGAACGTAATTTGTTTTCGATATTTTTGTTACTCAAATGGATGGTAGACTTATCATTATGAAACGTAGTATGTTGTCGATATTTTTGTTACTCCAATGGATGGTTGTTTTGTCATTATGGAAGGTAGTTTGTTGTTCAAATTTTTTTTACTCCAATGGATGGTAGCCTTGTCATTATCGAAGGTATTCTGTTGTTTAGATTTTTGTTACTCCAATGGATGGAAGCCATGTCATTATGGAAGGTAGTCTGTTGTCGATATTTTTGTTATTCCTTTGGAAGGTAGCCTTGTCATTATGCAACGTAGTATGTTGTCGATATTTTTGTTACTCCAGTGTATGGTAGCCTTATCAATATGGAAGGTAGTCTGTCGTTGAGATTTCGAATACTCCAATGGATGGTAGCCTTGTCATTATGGAAGGTAGTGTTTTGTCGAAATTTTTTTTATTCCATTGGATGGTAGCCTTGTCATTATGGAACGTAATTTGTTGTCGATATTTTTGTTACTCAAATGGATGGTAGCCTTATCATTATGAAACGTAGTATGTTGTCGATATTTATGTTACTCCAATGGATGGTAGCCTTTTCATTATGGAAGGTAGTCTATTGTCGAGATTTTTGTCACTCCAATGGACGGTAGCCTTTTCACTATAGAAGGTAGTCTGTTGTTGATATTTTTGTTACTCCAATGGATGGTAGCATTGTCATTATGGAAGATAGTCTATTGTCGAGATTTTTATTACTCCAATGGATGGTAGTCTTGTCATTATGGAAGGTAGTTTGTTGCTCAGATTTTTGTTACTCCAATGGATGGTAGCCTTGTCATTATCGAAGGTAGTCTATTGTTCAGATTTTTGTTACTCCAATGGATGGTAGCCATGTCATTATGGAAGGTAGTCTGTTGTCAACATTTTTTTTATTCCATTGGATGGTAGCCTTGTCATTATGAAATGTAGTATGTTGTCGATATTTTTGTTACTCCAATGGATGGTATCCTTATCATTATGGAAAGTAGATTGTTGTCTAGAATTTTGTTACTCCAATGGATGGTAGCCTTGTCATTATTGAAGGTAGTCTATTGTTCAGATTTTTGTTACTCCAATGGAAGGTATCCTTTTCATTATGGAAGGTAGTCTGTTGTCGAAATTTTTGTTATTCCATTGGATGGTAGCCTTGTCATTATGTAACATAATTTGTTTTCGATATTTTTGTTACTCAAATGGATGGTAGCCTTATCATTATGAAACGTAGTATGTTGTCGATATTTTTGTTACTCCAATGGATGGTAGACTTGTCATTATGGAAGGCAGTCTGTTGTCGAGATTTTTGTTATTCCATTTGTTGGTGGCCTTGTCATTATGGAACGTAGTATGTTGTCGATATTTTTTTTACTCTAGTGGATGGTAGCCTTATCATTATGGAAGGTAGTCTGACGTTGATATTTTTGATACTCCAATGTATGGTAGCCTTGTCATTAATGAAGGTAGTCTGTTGTTAAGATTTTTGTTACTCCAACGGATGGTAGCCTTGTCATTATGGAAGATAGTCTATTGTCAAGATTTTTATTACTCCAATGGATGGTAGTCTTGTCATTATGGAAGGTAGTTTGTTGTTCAGATTTTTGTTACTCCAATGGATGGTAGCCTTGTCATTATCGAAGGTAGTCTATTGTTCAGATTTTTGTTACTCCAATGGATGGTAGCCTTGTCATTATGGAAGGTATTCTGTTGTCGACATTTTTTTTATTCCATTGGATGGTAGCCTTGTCATTATGAAATGTAGTATGTTGTCGATATTTTTGTTACTCCAATAGATGGTATCCTTATCATTATGGAAAGTAGATTGTTGTCGAGAATTTTGTTACTCCAATGGATGGTAGCCTTGTCATTATTGAAGGTAATCTATTGTTCAAATTTTTCTTACTCCAATGGATGGTATCCTTTTCATTATGGAAGGTAGTCTGTTATCGAAATTTTAGTTATTCCATTGTATGGTAGCCTTGTCATTATGGAACATAATTTGTTTTCGATATTTTTGTTACTCAAATGGATGGTAGCCTTATCATTATGAAACGTAGTATGTTGTCGATATTTTTGTTACTCCAATGGATGGTAGACTTGTCATTATGGAAGGTAGTTTTGTGTTCAGATTTTTTTTACTCCAATGGATGGTAGCCTTGTTATTATCGAAGGTAGTCTGTTGTTTAGATTTTTGTTACTCCAATGGATGGTAGCCATGTCATTATGGAAGGTAGTCTGTTGTCGAAATTTTTGTTATTCCATTGGATGGTAGCCTTGTCATTATGGAACGTAATTTGTTTTCAATATTTTTTTTACTCAAATGGATGATAGCCTTATCATTATGAAACGTAGTATGTTGTCGATATTTTTGTTTCTCCAATGGATGGTAGTCTTGTCATTATGGAAGGTAGTTTGTTGTTCAGATTTTTTTTACTCCAATGGATGGTAGCCTTGTCATTATCGAAGGTAGTCAATTGTTTAGATTTTTGTTACTCTAATGGATGGAAGCCATGTCAATATGGAAGGTAGTCTATTATCGATATTTTTGTTATTCCTTTGGAAGGTAGCCTTGTCATTATGCAACGTAGTATGTTGTCGATATTTTTATTACTCCAGTGTATGGTAGCCTTATCAATATGGAAGGTAGTCTGTCGTTGAGATTTCAGATACTCCAATGGATGGTATCCTTGTCATTATGGAAAGTAGTCTGTTGTTCATATTTTTGTTACTCCAATGGATGGTAGCCATGTCATTATGGATGGTAGTCTGTTGTCGAAATTTTTGTTATTCCATTGGATGGTAGCCTTGTCATTATGGAACGCAATTTGTTGTCGATATTTTTGTTACTCAAATGGATGGTAGCCTTATCATTATGAAACGTAGTATGTTGTCGATATTTTTGTTACTCCAATGGATGATATCCTTATCATTATGGAAGGTAGACTGTTGTCGAGAATTTTGTTACTCCAATGGATGGTAGCCTTGTCATTATGGAAGGTGGTCTATTGTTCAGATTTTTGTTACTCTTATGGATGGTAGCCTTGTCATTATGGAAGGTAGTTTGTTGTTTAGATTTTTGTTACTCCAATCAATGGTAGCCTTTTCATTATGGAAGGTAGTGTGTTGTCGAAAATTTCATTATTCCATTGGATGGTAGCCTTGTCATTATGAAAGGTAGTCTGTTGTCGAGAATTTTGTTGTTCCATTGGATGGTAGCATTTTCATTATGGAAGGTAGTCTGTTGTCGAGATTTTTGTTACTCCAATGGATGGTAGCCTTTTCATTATGGGAGGTAGTCTATTGTCGAGATTTTTGTCACTCCAATGGATGGTAGCCTTGTCACTATAGAAGGTAGTCTATTGTCGATATTTTTGTTACTCCAATTGATGGTAGCCTTGTCATTATGGAAGATAGTCTATTGTCGAGATTTTTATTACTCCAATGGATGGTAGTCTTGTCATTATGGAAGGTAGTTTTTTGTTCAAATTTTTTTTACTCCAATGGATGGTAGCATTGTCATTACCGAAGGTAGTCTGTTGTTCGGATTTTTGTTACTCCAATGGATCGTTGCCATGTCATTATGGAAGGTAGTCTGATGTCGACATTTTTTTTATTCCATTGGATGGTAGCCTTGTCATTATAAAATGTAGTATGTTGTCGATATTTTTGTTGCTCCAATGGATGGTATCCTTATAATTATGGAACATAGATTGTTGTCGAGAATTTTGTTACTCCAATGGATGGTAGCCTTGTCATTATTGAAGGTAGTCTATTGTTCATATTTTTGTTACTCCAATTGATGGTATCCTTTTCATTATGGAAGGTAGTCTGTTGTCGAAATTTTTGTTACTCCATTAGATGGTAGCCTTGTCATTATGGAACGTAATTTGTTTTCGATATTTTTGTTACTCAAATGGATGGTAGCCTTATCATTATGAAACGTAGTATGTTGTCGATATTTTTGTTACTCCAATGGATTGTAGTTTTGTCATTATGGAAGGTAGTTTGTTGTTCAGATTTTTTTTACTCCAATGGATGGTAGCCTTGTCATTATCGAAGGTAGTCTGTTGTTTAGATTTTTGTTACTCCAATGGATGGAAGCCATGTCATTATGGAAGGTAGTCTGTTCTCGATATTTTTGTTATTCCTTTGGAAGGTAGCCTTGTCATTATGCAACGTAGTATGTTGTCGATATTTTTATGACTCCAGTGTAGGGTAGCCTTATCAATATGGAAGGTAGTCTGTCGTTGAGATTTCAGATACTCCAATGGATGGTAGCCTTGTCATTATGGAAGGTAGTTTGTTGTTCATATTTTTGTTACTCCAATGGATGGTATCCTTTTCATTATGGAAGGTAGTCTTTTGTCGAAATTTTTGTTATTCCATTGGATTGTAGCCTTGTCATTATGGAACGTAATTTGTTCTCGATATTTTTGTTACTCAAATGGATGGTAGCCTTATCATTATGAAACGTAGTGTGTTGTCGATATTTTTGTTACTCCAATGGATGGTAGCCTTTTCATTATGGAAGGTAGTCTATTGTCGAGATTTTTGTCACTCCAATGGATGGTAGCCTTGTCACTATAGAAGGTAGTCTGTTGTTGATATTTTTGTTACTCCAATGGATGGTAGCCTTGTCATTATGGAAGATAGTCTATTGTCGAGATTTTTATTACTCCAATGGAAGGTAGTCTTGTCATTGTGGAAGGTAGTTTGTTGTTCAGATTTTTGTTACTCCAATGGATGGTAGCCTTGTCATTATCGAAGGTAGTCTATTGTTCATATTTTTGTTACTCCAATGGATGGTAGCTTTGTCATTATGGAAGGTAGTTTGTTGTCGACATTTTTTTTATTCCATTGGATGGTAGCCTTGTCATTATGAAATGTAGTATGTTGTCGATATTTTTGTTACTCCAATGGATGGTATCCTTATCATTATGGAAAGTAGATTGTTGTCGAGAATTGTGTTACTCCAATGGATGGTAGCCTTGTCATTATTAAAGGTAGTCTATTGTTCAAATTTTTGTTACTCCAATGGATGGTATCCTTTTCATTATGGAAGGTAGTCTGTTGTCGAAATTTTTGTTATTCCATTGGATGGTAGCCTTTTCATTATGGAACATAAATTGTTTTCGATATTTTTGTTACTCTAATGGATGGTAGCCTTATCATTATGAAACGTAGTATGTTGTCGATATTTTTGTTACTCCAATGGATGGTAGACTTGTCATTATGGAAGGTAGTTTTGTGTTCAGATTTTTATTACTCCAATGGATGGTAGCCTTGTCATTATCGAAGGTAGTCTGTTGTTCAAATTTTTGTTACTCCAATGGATGGTAGCCATGTCATTATGGAAGGTAGTCTGTTTTCGACATTTTTTTTATTCCATTGGATGGAAGCCTTGTCATTATGAAATGTAGTATGTTGTCGATATTTTTGTTACTCCAATGGATGGTATCCTTATCATTATGGAAGGTAGATTGTTGTCGAGAATTTTGTTACTCCAATGGATGGTAGCCTTGTCATTATTGAAGGTAGTCTATTGTTCAAAATTTTGTTACTCCAATGGATGGTATCCTTTTCATTATGAAAGGTAGTCTGTTGTCGAAATTTTTGTTATTCCACTGGATGGTAGCTTTGTCATTATGGAACGTAATTTGTTTTCAATATTTTTGTTACTCAAATGGATGGTAGCCTTATCATTATGAAACGTAGTATGTTGTCGATATTTTTGTTTCTCCAATGGATGGTAGTCTTGTCATTATGGAAGGTAGTTTATTGTTAAGATTTTTTTTACTCCAATGGATGGTAGCCTTGTCATTATCGAAGGTAGTCTATTGTTTAGATTTTTGTTACTCTAATGGATGGAAGCCATGTCAATATGGAAGGTAGTCTATTGTCGATATTTTCGTTATTCCTTTGGAAGGTAGCCTTGTCATTATGCAACGTAGTATGTTGTCGATATTTTTATTACTCCAATGGATTGTAGCCTTGTCATTATGGAAGGTAGTTTGTTGTTCATATTTTTGATACTCCAATGGATGGTATCCTTTTCATTATGGAAGGTAGTCTTTTGTCGAAATTTTTGTTATTCCATTGGATGGTAGCCTTGTCATTATGGAACGTAATTTGTTGTCGATATTTTTGTTACTCAAATGGATGGTAGCCTTATCATTATGAAACGTAGTATGTTGTCGATATTTTTGTAACTCCAATGGATGTAACCTTATCATTATGGAAGGTAGTCTGTTGTCGAGAATTTTGTTACTCCAATTGATGGTAGCCTTGTCATTATTGAAGGTAGTCTGTGGTCGAGATTTTTGTTATTCCATTGGATTGTAGCCTTGTCATTATGGAAGGTAGTCAGTTGTCGGAATTTTTGTAACTCTAATGGATGGTAGCCTTATCACTATGGAAGGTAGTCTATTGTCGATATTTTTGTCACTCCAATGGAGGGTAGCCTTGTCACTCTGGAAGGTAGTATGTTGTCTAGATTTTGTTACTCCAATGGATGTTAGCCTTGTCATTATGGAAGGTAGTGTGTTGTCGAAATTTTTGTTACTCCAATAGATGGTAGCCTAGTCACTATTTAAGGTAGTCTATTGTCGATATTTTTGTTACTCCAATGGATGGTAGCCTTGTCATTAGGGAAGGTAGTCTGTTGTCTAGATTTTGGTTACTCCAATGGATTGTAGCCTTGTCATTATGGAATGTAGTATGTTGTCGATATTTTTGTTACTCCAATGGATGATAGCCTTGTCATTATGGAAGGTAGTCTGTTGTTCAGATTTTGGTTACTCCAATGGATGCTAAGCATGTCATTATGGAAGCTAGTCTGTTGTCGAGATTTTTGTTATTCCATTGGATGGTAGCCTTTTCACTATGAAAGGTAGTTTTTCGTTGAGATTTTTGTTACTCTAATGGATGGTATCCTTGTCATTACGGAAGGTAGTCTGTTGTTCAGATTTTTATTACTCTGATGGATGGTAGCCTTGTCATTATGGAAGGTAGTTTGTTGTTTAGATTTTTGTTACTCCAATCAATGGTAGCCTTTTCATTATGGAAGGTAGTGTGTTGTCGAGAATTTTGTTATTCCATTGGATGGTAGCCTTGTCATTATGAAAGGTAGTCTGTTGTCGAGAATTTTGTTATTCCATTGGATGGTAGCCTTTTCATTATGGAATTTAGTCTGTTGTCGAGATTTTTGTTACTCCAATGGATGGTAGCCTTGTCATTATGGAAAGTAGTTTGTTTTCGAGATTTTTTTTACTCCAATGGATGGTAGCCTTGTCATTATGGAAAGTAGTCTATTGTCGAGATTTTTGTTACTCCAATGGACGGTAGCCTTGTCATTATGGAACTTAGTCTGTTGTCGATATTCTTGTTACTCCAATGGATCGTATCCTTGTCCCAATGGAACGTAGTCTGTTGTCGATATTTTTGTTACTCCAATGGATTGTATCCTTGTCACTATGGAAGGTAGTCTGTTATCGATATTTTTGTTACTCCAATGGATGGTAGCCTTGTCATGGAAGATAGTCTATTGTCGAGATTTTTGTTACTCCAATGGATGGTAGTCTTGTCATTATGGAAGGTAGTTTGTTGTTCAGATTATTGTTGCTCCAATGGATGGTAGCCTTGTCATTATCGAAGTTATTTTGTTGTTCAGATTTTTGTTACTCCAATGGATGGTAGCCATGTCATTATGGAAGGTAGTCTGTTGTCGACATTTTTTTTATTCAATTGGATGGTAGCCATGTCATTATGAAATGTAGTATGTTGTCGATATTTTTGTTACTCCAACGGATGGTATCCTTATTATTATGGAAGGTAGTCTGTTGTCGAGATTTTTGTTATTCCATTGGATGGTAACCTTGTCATTATGCAACGTAGTATGTTGTCCATATTTTTATTACTCCAGTGTATGATAGCCTTATCGATATGGAAGGTAGTCTGTCGTTGAGATTTCTGATACTCCAATGGATGGTAGCCTTGTCATTATGGAAGGTAGTCTGTTGGTCATATTTTTCTTACTCTAGTGGGTGGTATCCTTTTCATTATGGAAGGCAGTCTGTTGTCGAAATTTTTGTTATTCCATTAGATGGTAGCCTTGTCATTATGGAACTTAATTTGTTGTCGATACTTTTGTTACTAAAATGAATGGTAGCCTTATCATTATGAAACGTAGTATGTTGTCGATATTTTTGTTACTCCAATGGATGGTAGCCTTATCGTTATGGAAGGCAGTCTGTTGTCGAGAATTTTGTTACTCCAATGGATGGTAGCCTTGTCATTATGGCATGTAGTTTGTTGTCAAGATTTTTGTTATTCCATTGGATGGTAGCCTTGTCATTATGGAAGGTAGTTTGTTTTCGAAATTTTTGTTACTCCAATGGATGGTAGCCTTGTCATTATGGAAGGTAGTCTGTTGTCTCGATTTTTGTTACTCCAATGGATTGTAGCCTTATCATTATGGAAGGTAGTCTGTTGACGATATTTTTGTTACTCTAATGTATGATAGCCTTGTCATTATGGAAGGTAGTCTGTTGTTCATATTTTTTTTACTCCAATGGATGGTAACCACGTCATTATGGAAGTTAGTTTGTTGTCGAGATTTTTGTTATTCCATTGGATGGTAGCCTTTTCATTATGAAAGGTAGTCGGTCGTTGAGATTTTTATTACTCCAATGGATAGTAACCTTGTCATTATGGAAGGTAGTCTGTTGTTCGGATTTTTGTTACTCCAATGGATGGTAGCCTTGTCATTATGGAAGGTAGTCTGTGGTTCAGATTTTTGTTACTCCAACGAATGGTAGCCTTGTCATTATGGAAGGTAGTGTGTTGTCAAGATTTTTGTTTTTCCATTGGATGGTAGCCTTGTTATTATGAAACATAATATGTTATCGATATTTTTATTACTCCAATGGATGGTGGCCTTATCATTATGGAAGGTAGTCTGTTGTCGAGAATTTTATTACTCCAATGGATGGTAGCCTTGTCATTATGGAAGGTAGTCTCTTGTCGATATTTTTGTTATTCCATTGGATGGTAGCCTTGTCATTATGGAAGGTAGTCAGTTGTCAGAATTTTTGTTACACCAATGGATGGTAGCCTTGTCACTATGGAAGGTAGTCTATTGTCGATATTTTTGTCACTCCAATGGAGGGTAGCCTTGTCACTCTAGAAGGTAGTATGTTGTCTAGATTTTTGTTACTCCAATGGATGGTAGCCTTGTCATTATGAAAGGTAGTCTGTTGTCGAAATTTTTGTTACTCCAATGGATGGTAGCCTAGTCACTATGTAAGGTAGTCTATTGTCGATATTTTTGTTACTCTAATGGATGGTAGCCTTGTCATTATGGAAGGTAGTCTGTTGTCTAGATTTTGGTTACTCCAATGGATTGTAGCCTTGTCATTATGGAAGGTAGTATGTTGTCGATATTTTTGTTACTCCAATGGATGATAGCCTTGTCATTATGGAAGGTAGTCTGTTGTTCAGATTTTTGTTACTCCAATGGATGGTAAGCATGTCATTATGGAAGGTAGTTTGTTGTCGAGATTTTTGTTATTCCATTGGATGGTAGCCTTTTCACTATGAAAGGTAGTTTGTCGTTGAGATTTTTGTTACTCTAATGGATGGTAGCCTTGTCATTATGGAAGGGAGTCTGTTGTTCAGATTTTTATTACTCTGATGGATGGTAGCCTTGTCATTATGGAAGGTAGTTTGTTGTTTATATTTTTGTTACTCCAATCAATGGTAGCCTTTTCATTATGGAAGGTAGTGTGTTGTCGAGAATTTACTTATTCCATTGGATGGAAGCCTTGTCATTATGAAAGGTAGTCTGTTGTCGAGAATTTTGTTGTTCCATTGGATGGTAGCCTTTTCATTATGGAAGGTAGTATGTTGTCGAGATTTTTGTTACTCCAATGGATGGTAGCTTTGTCATTATGGAAAGTAGTTTGTTGTCGAGATTTTTTTTACTCCAATGGATGGTAGCCTTGTCATTATGGAAGGTAGTCTGTTGTCGAGATTTTTGTTACTCCAATGGACGGTAGCCTTGTCATTATGGAACTTAGTCTGTTGTCGATATTTTTGTTACTCCAATGGATTGTATCCTTGTCCCAATGGAACGTAGTCTGTTGTCGATATTTTTGTTACTCCAATGGATTGTATCCTTGTCACTATGGAAGGTAGTCTGTTATCGATATTTTTGTTACTCCAATGGATGGTAGCCTTGTCATTATGGAAGATAGTCTATTGTCGAGATTTTTGTTACTCCAAAGTATGGTAGTCTTGTCATTATGGAAGGTAGTTTGTTGTTCAGATTTTTGTTGCTCCAATGGATGGTAGCCTTGTCATTATCGAAGGTATTTTGTTGTTCAGATTTTTGTTACTCCAATGGATGGTAGCCATGTCATTATGGAAGGTAGTCTGTTGTCGACATTTTTTTATTCAATTGGATGGTAGCCTTGTCATTATGAAATGTAGTATGTTGTCGATATTTTTGTTACTCCAACGGATGGTATCCTTATTATTATGGAAGGTAGTCTGTTGTCGAGATTTTTGTTATTCCATTGGATGGTAACCTTGTCATTATGCAACGTAGTATGTTGTCCATATTTTTATTACTCCAGTGTATGATAGCCTTATCGATATGGAAGGTAGTCTGTCGTTGAGATTTCTGATACTCCAATGGATGGTAGCCTTGTCATTATGGAAGGTAGTCTGTTGTTCATATTTTTCTTACTCTAGTGGGTGGTACCCTTTTCATTATGGAAGGTAGTCTGTTGTCGAAATTTTTGTTATTCCATTAGATGGTAGCCTTGTCATTATGGAACTTAATTTGTTGTCGATACTTTTGTTACTAAAATGAATGGTAGCCTTATCATTATGAAACGTAGTATGTTGTCGATATTTTTGTTACTCCAATGGATGGTAGCATTATCATTATGGAAGGCAGTCTGTTGTCGAGAATTTTGTTACTCCAATGGATGGTAAGCATGTCATTATGGAAGGTAGTTTGTTGTCGAGATTTTTGTTATTCCATTGGATGGTAGCCTTTTCACTATGAAAGGTAGTTTGTCGTTGAGATTTTTGTTACTCTAATGGATGGTAGCCTTGTCATTATGGAAGGGAGTCTGTTGTTCAGATTTTTATTACTCTGATGGATGGTAGCCTTGTCATTATGGAAAGTAGTTTGTTGTTTAGATTTTTGGTACTCCAATCAATGGTAGCCTTTTCATTATGGAAGGTAGTGTGTTGTCGAGAATTTACTTATTCCATTGGATGGTAGCCTTGTCATTATTAAAGGTAGTCTGTTGTCGAGAAATTGGTTGTTCCATTGGATGGTAGCCTTTTCATTATGGAAGGTAGTCTGTTGTCGAGATTTTTGTTACTCCAATGGATGGTAGCTTTGTCATTATGGAAAGTAGTTTGTTGTCGATATTTTTTTTACTCCAATGGATGGTAGCCTTGTCATTATGGAAGGTAGTCTGTTGTCGAGATTTTTGTTACTCCAATGGACGGTAGCCTTGTCATTATGGAACTTAGTCTGTTGTCGATATTTTTGTTACTCCAATGGATCGTATCCTTGTCCCAATGGAACATAGTCTGTTGTCGATATTTTTGTTACTCCAATGGATTGTATCCTTGTCACTATGGAAGGTAGTCTGTTATCGATATTTTTGTTACTCCAATGGATGGTAGCCTTGTCATTATGGAAGATAGTCTATTGTCGAGATTTTTGTTACTCCAAAGTATGGTAGTCTTGTCATTATGGAAGGTAGTTTGTTGTTCAGATTTTTGTTGCTCCAATGGATGGTAGCCTTGTCATTATCGAAGGTATTTTGTTGTTCAGATTTTTGTTACTCCAATGGATGGTAGCCATGTCATTATGGAAGGTAGTCTGTTGTCGACATTTTTTTATTCAATTGGATGGTAGCCTTGTCATTATGAAATGTAGTATGTTGTCGATATTTTTGTTACTCCAACGGATGGTATCCTTATTATTATGGAAGGTAGTCTGTTGTCGAGATTTTTGTTATTCCATTGGATGGTAACCTTGTCATTATGCAACGTAGTATGTTGTCCATATTTTTATTACTCCAGTGTATGATAGCCTTATCGATATGGAAGGTAGTCTGTCGTTGAGATTTCTGATACTCCAATGGATGGTAGCCTTGTCATTATGGAAGGTAGTCTGTTGTTCATATTTTTCTTACTCTAGTGGGTGGTATCCTTTTCATTATGGAAGGTAGTCTGTTGTCGAAATTTTTGTTATTCCATTAGATGGTAGCCTTGTCATTATGGAACTTAATTTGTTGTCGATACTTTTGTTACTAAAATGAATGGTAGCCTTATCATTATGAAACGTAGTATGTTGTCGATATTTTTGTTACTCCAATGGATGGTAGCATTATCATTATGGAAGGCAGTCTGTTGTCGAGAATTTTGTTACTCCAATGGATGGTAAGCATGTCATTATGGAAGGTAGTTTGTTGTCGAGATTTTTGTTATTCCATTGGATGGTAGCCTTTTCACTATGAAAGGTAGTTTGTCGTTGAGATTTTTGTTACTCTAATGGATGGTAGCCTTGTCATTATGGAAGGGAGTCTGTTGTTCAGATTTTTATTACTCTGATGGATGGTAGCCTTGTCATTATTGAAGGTAGTTTGTTGTTTAGATTTTTGGTACTCCAATCAATGGTAGCCTTTTCATTATGGAAGGTAGTGTGTTGTCGAGAATTTACTTATTCCATTGGATGGTAGCCTTGTCATTATGAAAGGTAGTCTGTTGTCGAGAATTTTGTTGTTCCATTGGATGGTAGCCTTTTCATTATGGAAGGTAGTCTGTTGTCGAGATTTTTGTTACTCCAATGGATGGTAGCTTTGTCATTATGGAAAGTAGGTTGTTGTCGATATTTTTTTTACTCCAATGGATGGTAGCCTTGTCATTATGGAAGGTAGTCTGTTGTCGAGATTTTTGTTACTCCAATGGACGGTAGCCTTGTCATTATGGAACTTAGTCTGTTGTCGATATTTTTGTTACTCCAATGGATCGTATCCTTGTCCCAATGGAACGTAGTCTGTTGTCGATATTTTTGTTACTCCAATGGATTGTATCCTTGTCACTATGGAAGGTAGTCTGTTATCGATATTTTTGTTACTCCAATGGATGGTAGCCTTGTCATTATGGAAGATAGTCTATTGTCGAGATTTTTGTTACTCCAAAGTATGGTAGTCTTGTCATTATGGAAGGTAGTTTGTTGTTCAGATTTTTGTTGCTCCAATGGATGGTAGCCTTGTCATTATCGAAGGTATTTTGTTGTTCAGATTTTTGTTACTCCAATGGATGGTAGCCATGTCATTATGGAAGGTAGTATGTTGTCGACATTTTTTTATTCAATTGGATGGTAGCCTTGTCATTATGAAATGTAGTATGTTGTCGATATTTTTGTTACTCCAACGGATGGTATCCTTATTATTATGGAAGGTAGTCTGTTGTCGAGATTTTTGTTATAACATTGGATGGTAACCTTGTCATTATGCAACGTAGTATGTTGTCCATATTTTTATTACTCCAGTGTATGATAGCCTTATCGATATGGAAGGTAGTCTGTCGTTGAGATTTCTGATACTCCAATGGATGGTAGCCTTGTCATTATGGAAGGTAGTCTGTTGTTCATATTTTTCTTACTCTAGTGGGTGGTATCCTTTTCATTATGGAAGGCAGTCTATTGTCGAAATTTTTGTTATTCCATTAGATGGTAGCCTTGTCGTTATGGAACTTAATTTGTTGTCGATACTTTTGTTACTAAAATGAATGGTAGCCTTATCATTATGAAACGTAGTATGTTGTCGATATTTTTGTTACTCCAATGGATGGTAGCATTATCATTATGGAAGGCAGTCTGTTGTCGAGAATTTTGTTACTCCAATGGATGGTAGCCTTGTCATTATGGCATGTAGTTTGTTGTCAAGATTTTTGTTATTCCATTGGATGGTAGCCTTGTCATTTTGGAAGGTAGTCTGTTTTCGAAATTTTTGTTACTCCAATGGATGGTAGCCTTGTCATTATGGAAGGTAGTCTGTTGTCTCGATTTTTGTTACTCCAATGGATTGTAGCCTTATCATTATGGAAGGAAGTCAGTTGACGATATTTTTGTTACTCTAATGGATGATAGCCTTGTCATTATGGAAGGTAGTCTGTTGTTCATATTTTTTTTACTCCAATGGATGGTAACCACGTCATTATGGAAGTTAGTTTGTTGTCGAGATTTTTGTTATTCCATTGGATGGTAGCCTTTTCATTATGAAAGGTAGTCGGTCGTTGAGATTTTTGTTACTCCAATGGATGGTAACCTTGTCATTATGGAAGGTAGTCTGTTGTTCATATTTTTGTTACTCCAATGGATGGTAGCCTTGTCATTATGGAAGGTAGTCGGTGGTTCAGATTTTTTTTACTCCAACGAATGGTAGCCTTGTCATTATGGAAGGTAGTGTGTTGTCAAGATTTTAGTTTTTCCATTGGATGGTAGCCTTGTTATTATGAAACATAGTATGTTATCGATATTTTTATTACTCCAATGGATGGTGGCCTTATCATTATGGAAGGTAGTATGTTGTCGAGAATTTTATTACTCCAATGGATGGTAGCCTTGTCATTATGGAAGGTAGTCTCTTGTCGATATTTTTGTTATTCCATTGGATGGTATCCTTGTCATTATGGAAGGTAGTCTGTTGTCGAGATTTTTGTTAATCCAATGGATTGTAGCCTTGTCATTATGGAAGGTAATCTTTTGTCTAAATTTTTGTTACTCCAATGGATTGTAGCCTTGTCATTATGGAAGGTAGTCTATTATCGATATTTTTGTTACTATAATGGATGGTAGCCTTGTCATTATGGAAGGTAGTCTGTTGTCGACATTTTTGTTACTCCAATGGATGGTAACCTTGTCATTATGGAACATAGTATGTTGTCGATATTTTTGTTACTCCAATGGATGGTTGCCTTTTTATTATAGAAGGTAGTCTGTTGTCGAGATTTTTGTCACTCCAATGGATGGTAGCCTTGTCACTATAGAAGGTAGTCTGTTGTCGATATTTTTGTTACTCCAATGGATGGTAGCCTTGTCATTATGGAAGATAGTATATTGTCAAAAAATTTGGTACTCTAATGGATGGTAGTCTTGTCATTATGGAAGGTATTTTGTTGTTAAGATTATTGTTACTCCAATGGATGGTAGCCTTGTCATTATCGAAGGAAGTCTGTTGTTCAAATTTTTGTTACTCCAATGGATGGTAGCCTTGTCATTATGGAAGGTAGTCTGTTGTTGACATTTTTTTATTCCATTGGATGGTAGCCTTTTCATTATGAAATGTAGTATGTTGTCGATATTTTTTTTACTCCAATGGATGGTATCCTTATCATTAAAGAAGGTAGACTGTTGTCGAGAATTTTGTTACTCCAATGGATGGTAGCCTTGTCATTATGGAAGGTAGTCTGTTATCAAAATTTTTGTTACTCCAATGGATGGTAGCCTTGTCACTATGAAAGGTAGTCTATTGTCGATATTTTTGTTACTCCAATGGATGGTAGCCTTGTCATTATAGAAGGTAGTCTGTTGTCTAGATTTTGGTTACTCCAATGGATTGTAGCCTTGTCATTATGGAAGGTAGTCTGTTGTCGATATTTTTGTTACTCCAATGGATGATAGCCTTGTCCTTATGGAAGGTAGTCTGTTGTTCATATTTTTGTTACTCCAATGGATGGTAACCACGTCATTATGGAAGGTAGTTTGTTGTCGAGATTTTTGTTATTCCATTGAATGGTAGCCTTTTCATTATGAAAGGTAGTTGGTCGTTGAGATTTTTGTTACTCCAATGGATGGTAACCTTGTCATTATGGAAGGTAGTCTGTTGTTCAGATTTTTGTTACTCCAATGGATGGTAGCCTTGTCATTATGGAAGGTAGTAAATGGTTCAGATTTTTGTTACTAAAACGAATGGTAGCCTTGTCATTATGGAAGGTAGTGTGTTGTCAAGATTTTTATTTTTCCATTGGATGGTAGCCTTGTTATTATGAAACATAGTATGTTATCAATATTTGTGTTACTCCAATGGATGGTAGCCTTATCATTATGGAAGGTAGTCTATTGTCGAGAATTTTATTACTCCAATGGATGGTAGCCTTGTAATTATGGAAGGTAGTCTCTTGTCGAGATTTTTGTTATTCCATTGGATGGTAGCCTTGTCATTATGAAAGGTAGTCTGTTGTCGAGTTTTTTGTTACTCCAATGGATGGTAGCCTTGTCATTATGGAAGGTAGTCTTTTTTCTATATTTTTATTACTCCAATGGATTGTAGCCTTCTTATTATGGAAGGTAGTCTATTGTTGATATTTTTGTTACTATAATGGATGGTAGCCTTGTCATTATGGAAGGTAGTCTGCTGTCGACATTTTTGTTACTCCAATGGATGGTAACCTTCTCATTATGGAACATAGTCTGTTGTTGATATTTTTGTTACTCTAATGGATGGTAGCCTTTTCATTATAGAAGGTAGTCTGTTGTCGAGATTTTTGTCACTCCAATGGATGGTAGCCTTGTCACTATAGAAGGTAGTCTTTTGTCAATATTTTTGTTACTCCAATGGATGGTAGCCTTGGAATTATCAAAGGTAGTCTGTTGTTCAGATTTTTGTTACTCCAATGGATGGTAGCCATGTCATTATGGAAGGTAGTCTGTTGTTCAAATTTTTTTATTCCATTGGATGGTAGCCTTTTCATTATGAAATGTAGTATGTTATCGATATTTTTGTTACTCCAATGCATGGTATCCTTATCATTATGGAAGGTAGAATGTTGTCGAGAATTTTGTTACTCCAATGGATGGTAGCCATGTCATTATGGAAGGTAGTCTGTTGTTCATATTTTTCTTACTCCAATGGATGGTAGCCTTTTCATTATGGAAGGTAGTCTGTTGTCGAAAATTTTTTTATTCCATTGGAAGGAAGCCTAGTCATTATGGAACATAATTTGTTTTCGATATTTTTGTTAATCAAATGGATGGTAGCCTTATCATTATGGAACGTAGTATGTTGTCGATATTTTTGTTACTATAATGGATGGTGGCCTTGTCATTATGGAAGGTAGTTTGTTGTCGACATTTTTGTTACTCCAATGGATGGTAACCTTGTCATTATGGAACATAGTCTGTTGTCAAAATTTTTGTTACTCCAATGGATGGTAGCCTTGTCACTATGAAAGGTATTCTATTGTCGATATTTTTGTTACTCCAATGGATGATAGCCTTGTCATTATGGAAGGTAGTCTGTTGTCTAGATTTTGGTTACTCCAATGGATTGTAGCCATGACATTATGGAAGGTAGTCTATTGTCGATATTTTTTTTACTCCAATAGATGATAGTCGTGTCCTTATGGAAGGTAGTCTGTTGTTCATATTTTTGTTACTCCAATGGATGGTAGTCTTATCATTATGAAACGTAGTATGTTGTCGATATTTTTATTACTCCAATGGATGATAGCCTTGTCCTTATGGAAGCTAGTCTCTTGTTCATATTTTTGTTACTCCAATGGATGGTAACCACGTCATTATGGAAGGTAGTTTGTTGTTGAGATTTTTTTTATTCCATTGGATGGTAGCCTTTTCATTATGAAAGGTAGTTCGTCGTTGAGATTTTTGTTACTCCAATGGATGGTAACCTTTTCATTATGGAAGGTAGTCTGTTGTTCAGATTTTTGTTACTCCAATGGATGGTGGCCTTGTCATTATCGAAGGTAGTCAGTGGTTCAGATTTTTGTTACTAAAACGAATGGTAGCCTTATCATTATGGAAGGTAGTGTGTTGTCAAGATTTTTTTTTTCCATTGGATGGTAGCCTTGTTATTATGAAACATAGTATGTTATCGATATTTTTGTTACTCCAATGGATGGTTGCCTTATCATTATGGAAGGTAGTCTGTTGTCGAGAATTTTATTACTCCAATGGATGGTAGCCTTGTCATTATGGAAGGTAGTCTCTTGTCGAGATTTTTGTTATTCCATTGGATGGTAGCCTTGTCATTATGGAAGGTAGTCTGTTGTCGATATTTTTGTTACTCCAATGGATGGTAGCCTTGTCATTATGGAAGGTAGTCTGTTGTCGATATTTTTGTTACTCCAATGGATGTTAGCCTTTTCATTATGGAAGGTAGTCTGTTGTCGAGATTTTTTTCACTCCAATGGATGGTAGCCTTGTCACTATAAAAGGTAGTCTGTTGTCGATATTTTTGTTACTCCAATGGATGGTAGCCTTGTCATTATGGAAGATAGTATATTGTCGAGATTTTTGTTACTCTAATGGATGGTAGTCTTGTCATTATGGAAGGTAGTTTGTTGTTCAGATTTTTGTTACTCCAATGGATGGTAGCCTTGGCATTATCAAAGGTAGTCTATTGTTCAGATTTTTGTTACTCCAATGGATGGTAGCCATGTTATTATGGAAGGTAATTTGTTGTTGACATTTTTTTATTCCATTGGATGGTAGTCTTGTCATTATGAAATGTAGTATGTTGTCGACATTTTTGTTACTCCAATGGATGGTATCCTTATCATTAGGGAAGGTAGACTGTTGTCGAGAATTTTGTTACTCCAATGGATGGTAGCCTTGTCATTATGGAAGGTAGTCTGTTGTTCAGATTTTTGTTACTCCAATGGATGGTATCCTTTTCATTATGGAAGGTAGTCTGTTGTCGAAATTTTTGTTATTCCATTGGATGGTAGCCTTGTCATTATGGAACGTAATTTTTTTCCGATATTTTTGTTACTCAAATGGATGGTAGCCTTATCATTATGAAACGTAGTATGTTGTCGATATTTTTGTTACTCCAGTGGATGGTAGTCTTGTCATTATGGAAGGTAGTTTGTTGTTCAGATTTTTTTTACTCCAATGGATGCTAGCCTTGTCATTATCGAAGGTAGTCTGTTGTTCAGATTTTTGTTACTCCAATGGATGGTAGCCTTTTCATTATGGAAGGTAGTCTGTTGTCGAAATTTTTGTTATTCCATTGGATGGTAGCCTTGTCATTATGGAAGGTTGTCTGTTGTCGTGATTTCTGTTATTCCATTGGATTGTAGCCTTGTCATTATGAAATGTAGTCTATTGTCGAGATTTTCGTTATTCCAATGGATGATAGACTTGTCATTATGGAAGGTAGTTTGTTGTCGAGATTTTTGTTACTCCAATGGATGGTACCCTTGTCATTATGGAAGGTAGTCTGTGGTCGAGATTTTCGTTATTCCAATGGATGGTAGACTTGTCATTATGGAAGGCAGTCTGTTGTCGAGATTTTTGTTACTCCAATGTATGGTACACTTGTCATTATGGAAGGTAGTCTATTGTCGAGATTTTTTTTACTTCAATAGATGGTAGCCTTGTCATTATGGAAGGTAGTCTGTTGTCGAGATTTTTGTCACTCCAATGGATGGTAGCCTTGTAATTATGGAAGGTAGTATGTTGTCGATATCTTTGTAACTCCAATGGATGGTAGCCTTCTCATTATGGAAGGTAGTTTGTTGTCGATATTTTTGTTACTCCAATGGATGGTAGCCTTGTCATTATGGAAGGTAGTCTCTTGTTGACATTTTTGTTACTCCTATGGATGGTAGCGTTGTCATTATAGAAGGTAGTCTGTTCTCCCGATTTTTGTTACTCTAATGGATGGTAGCCTTGTCATTATGGAAGGTAGTCTGTCGTTGTGATTTCTGATACTCGAATGGATGGTAGCCTTGTCATTATGGAAGGTAGTCTATTGTTTAGATTTTTGTTACTCTAATGGATGGTACCTTGTCATTATAGAATGTAGTCTTTTGGCGATATTTTGGTTACTCCATTGGATGTTAGCCTTGTAATTATGGAAGGTAGTCTGTTGTCAACAATTTTTTTATTCTAATGGATGGTAGCCTTGTCATTATGGAAGTTAGTTTGTTGTCGTGATTTTTGTTATTCCATTGGATTGTAGCCTTGTCATTATGAAAGGTAGTCTGTTGTCGAGATTTTTGTTTTTCCAATGGATGGTAGACTTGTGATTATGGAAGGTAGTCTGTTGTCGAGATTTTTGTTACTCCAATGGATGGTACCCTTGTCATTATGGAAGGTAGTCTGTTGTCGAGATTTTTTTTACTATAATAGATGGTAGCCTTGTCATTATGGAAGGTAGTCTGTTGTCGAGATTTTTTTTACTCCATTGGATGGTAGCCTTGTCATTATGGAAGGTAGTTTATTGTCGAGATTTTTGTTATTCCAATGGATGGTAGCCTTGTCATTATGGAAGGTAGTTTGTTGTCGTGATTTTTATTACTCCAATGGATGGTTGCTTTGTCATTATGGAAGGTAGTCTGTTGTCGAGATTTTTTTTACTACAATAGATGGTAGCCTTGTCATTATGGAAGGTAGTCAATTGTCGAGATTTTTATTAATCCATTGGATGGTAGCCTTGTCATTATGGAAGGTAGTTTATTGTCGAGATTTTTGTTATTCCAATGGATGGTAGACTTGTCATTATGGCAGGTAGTCTGTTGTCGAGATTTTTGTTACTCCAATGGATGGTACCCTTGTCATTATGGAAGGTAGTCTGTTGTCGAGATTTTCTTTACTGCAATAGATGCTAGCCTTGTCATTATGGAAGGTAGTGTGTTGTCGAGATTGTTTTAACTGCAATAGATGGTAGCCTTGTCATTATGGAAGGTAGTCTGTTGTCGAGATTTTTGTTACTCCATTGGATGGTAGCCTTGTCATTATGGAAGGTAGTCTGTTGTCGAGATTTTTGTTATTCCAATGGATGGTAGCCTTGTCATTATGGAAGGTAGTCTGTTGTCGTGATTTTTATTACTCCAATGGATGGTAGCCTTGTCATTATGGAAGGTAGTATGTTGTCGATATCTTTGTAACTCCAATGGATGGTAGCCTTCTCATTATGGAAGGTAGTTTGTTGTCGACATTTTTGTTACTCCAATGGATGGTAGCCTTGTCATTATGGAAGGTAGTCTCTTGTTGACATTTTTGTTACTCCAATGGATGCTAGCGTTGTCATTATGGAAGGTAGTCTGTTGTCTAGATTTTGGTTACTCCAATGGATTGTAGCCTTGACATTATGGAAGGTAGTCTGTTGTCGATATTTTTGTTACTCCAATGGATGATAGCCTTGTCCTTATGGAAGGTAGTCTGTTGTTCATATTTTTGTTACTTCAATGGATGGTAACCACGTCATTATGGAAGGTAGTTTGTTGTCGACATTTTTGTTATTCCATTGGATGGTAGACTTTTCATTATGAAAGGTAGTTGGTCGTTGAGATTTTTGTTACTCCAATGGATGGTAACCATGTCATTATGGAAGGTAGTCTGTTGTTCAGATTTTTGTTACTCCAATGGATGGTAACCTTGTCATTATGGAAGGTAGTGTGTTGTGAAGATTTTTGTTTTTCCATTGGATGGTAGCCTTGTTATTATGAAACATAGTATGTTATCGATATTTTTATTACTCCAATGGATGGTGGCCTTATCAATATGGAAGGTAGTCTGTTGTCGAGAATTTTATTACTCCAATGGATGGTAGCCTTGTCATTATGGAAGGTAGTCTCTTGTCAATATTTTTGTTATTCCATTGGATGGTAGCCTTGTCATTATGGAAGGTAGTCTGTTGTCGAGATTTTTGTTAATACAATGGATTGTAGCCTTGTCATTATGGAAGGTAGTCTTTTGTCTAGATTTTTGTTACTCCAATGGATTATAGCCTTTTCATTATGGAAGGTAGTCTCTTGTAGATATTTTTGTTATTCCATTGGATGGTAGCCTTGTCATTATGGAAGGTAGTCTGTTGTCGAGATTTTTGTTAATCCAATTGATTGTAGCCTTGTCATTATGGAAGGTAGTCTTTTGTCTAGATTTTTGTTTCTCCAATGGATTGTAGCCTTGTCATTATGGAAGGTAGTCTATTGTCGATATTTTTGTTACTATAATGAATGGTAGCCTTGTCATTATGGAAGGTAGTCTGTTGTCGACATTTTTGTTACTCCAATGGATGGTAACCTTGTCATTATGGAACGTAGTCTGTTGTCGATATTTTTTTTTACTCCAATGGATGGTAGCCTTTTCATTATAGAAGGTAGTCTGTTGTTGAGATTTTTGTCACTGCAATGGATGGTAGCCTTGTCACTATAGAAGGTAGTCTATTGTCGATATTTTTGTTACTCCAATGGATGGTAGCCTTGTCATTATGGAAGATATTATATTGTCAAAAATTTTGTTACTCTAATGGATGGTAGTCTTGTCATTATGGAAGGTATTTTGTTGTTAAGATTATTGTTACTCCAATGGATGGTAGCCTTGTCATTATCGAAGGTAGTTTGTTGTTCAGATTTTTGTTACTCCAATGGATGGTAGCCATGTCATTATGGAAGGTAGTCTGTTGTTGACATTTTTTTATTCCATTGGATGGTAGCCTTGTCATTATGAAATGTAGTATGTTGTCGATATTTTTTTTACTCCAATGGATGGTATCCTTATCATTATGGAAGGTAGACTGTTGCCGAGAATTTTGTTACTCCAATGGATGGTAGCCTTGTAATTATGGAATGTAGTCTATTGTCGAGATTTTTGTTATTCCATTGGATGGTAGCCTTGTCATTATTGAAGGTAGTCTGTTGTTAAAATTTTTGTTACTCCAATGGATGGTAGCCTTGTGACTATGAAAGGTAGTCTATTGTCGATATTTTTGTTACTCCAATGAATGGTAGCCTTGTCATTATGGAAGGTAGTCTGTTGTCTAGATTTTTGTTACTCCAATGGATTGTAGCCTTGTCATTATGGAAGGTAGTCTGTTGTCGATATTTTTGTTACTCCAATGGATGATAGCCTTGTTCTTAAGGAAGGTAGTCTGTTGTTCATATTTTTGTTACTCCAATGGATGGTAACCACGTCATTATGGAAGGTAGTTTGTTGTCGAGAATTTTGTTATTCCATTGGATGGTAGCCTTTTCATTATGAAAGGTAGTTTGTCAATGAGATTTTTGTTACTCCAATGGATGGTAACCTTGTCATTATGGAAGGTAGTCTGTTGTTCAGATTTTTGTTACTCCAATGGATGGTAGCCTTGTCATTATGGAAGGTAGTCAGAGGTTCAGATTTTTGTTACTAAAACGAATGGTAGCCTTGTCATTATGGAAGGTAGTGTGTTGTCAAGATTTTTATTTTTCCATTGGATGGCAGCCTTGTTATTATGAAACATAGTATGTTATCGATATTTTTGTTACTCCAATGGATGACAGCCTTATCATTATGGAAGGTAGTCTGTTGTCGAGAATTTTGTTACTCCAATGGATGGTAGCCTTGTCATTATAGAAGGTAGTCTCTTGTCGAGATTTTTGTTATTCCATTGGATGGTAGCCTTGTCATTATGGAAGGTAGTCTGTTGTCGAGATTTTTGTTACTCCAATGGATGGTAGCCTTGTCATTATGGAAGGTAGTCTTTTTTCTAGATTTTTGTTACTCCAATGGATTGTAGCCTTCTCATTATGGAAGGTAGTCTATTGTCGATATTTTTGTTACTATGATGGATGGTAGCCTTGTCATTATGGAAGGTAGTCTGTTGTCGACATTTTTGTTACTCCAATGGATGGTAACCTTGTCATTATGGAACATAGTCTGTTGTTGATATTTTTGTTACTCCAATGGATGGTAGCCTTTTCATTATAGAAGGTAGTCTGTTGTCGAGATTTTTGTCACTCCCATGGATGGTAGCCTTGTCACTATAGAAGGTAGTCTTTTTTCAATGTTTTTGTTACTCCAATGGATGGTAGCCTTGTCATTATGGAAGATAGTATATTGTCAAAAATTTTGTTACTCTAATGGATGGTAGTCTTGTCATTATGGAAGGTATTTTGTTGTTCAGATTTTTGTTACTCCAATGGATGGTAGCCATGTCATTATGGAAGGTAGTCGGTTGTTGACATTTTTTTATTACATTGGATGGTAGCCTTTTCATTATGAAATGTAGTATGTTATCGATATTTTTGTTACACCAATGCACGATATCCTTATCATTATGGAAGGTAGACTGTTGTCGAGAATTTTGTTACTGCAATGGATGGTAGCCATGTCATTATGGAAGGTAGTCTGTTGTTCATATTTTTGTTACTCCAATGGATGGTATCCTTTTCATTATGGAAGGTAGTCTGTTGTCGAAATTTTTGTTATTCCATTGGATGGTAGCCTTGTCATTATGGAACGTAATTTGTTTTCAATATTTTTGTTACTCCAATGGATGGTAGTCTTGTCATTATGGAAAGTAGTTCGTTGTTCAAATTTTTGTTACTCCAATGGATGGTAGCCTTGTCATTATCGAAGGTAGTCTGTTGTTCATATTTTTGTTACTCCAATGGATGGTAGCCTTTTCATTATGGAAGGTAGTCTGTTGTCCAAATTTTTTTTATTCCATTAGATGGAAGCCTTGTCATTATGGAACGTAATTTGTTTTCGATATTTTTGTTAATCAAATCGATGGTAGCCTTATCATTATGAAACGTAGTTTGTTGTCGACACTTTTGTTACTCCAATGGATGGTAACCTTGTTATTATGGAACGTAGTCTGTTGTCGATATTTTTGTTACTCCTATGGATGGTAGCCTTTTCATTATGGAAGGTAGTCTGTTGTCGAGATTTTTGTCACTCCAATGGATGGTAGCCTTGTCACTATAGAAGGTAGTCTATTGTCGATATTTTTGTTACTCCAATGGATTGTAGCCTTGTCATTATGGAAGATAGTCTATTGTCGAGATTTTTGTCACTCGAATGGATGGTAGTCTTGTCATTATGGAAAGTAGTTTGTTGTTCAGATTTTTGTTACTCCAATTGATGGTAGCCTTGTCATTATCGAAGGTAGTTTGTTGTTCATATTTTTGTTACTCCAATGGATGGTAGCCATGTCATTATGGAAGTTAGTTTGTTGTCGACATTTTTTTTATTCCATTGGATGGTAGCCTTGTCTTTATGAAATTTAGTATGTTGTCGATATTTTTTTTACTCCAATGGATGGTATCCTTATCATTATGGAAGGTAGACTGTTGTCGAGAATTTTGTTACTCCAATGGATAGTAGCCAAGTCATTATGGAAGGTAGTCTGTTGTTCAGATTTTGGTTACTCCAATGGATGGTATCCTTTTCATTATGGAAGGTAGTTTGTTGTTGAAATTTTTGTTATTCCATTGGATGGTAGCCTTGTCATTATAGAACGTAATTTGTTTTCGATATTTTTGTTAATTAAATGGATGGTAGCCTTGTCATTATGGAAGGTAGTTTGTTGCTCAGATTTTTGTTACTCCAATGGATGGTAGCCATGTCATTATGGAAGGTAGACTATTATCGATATTTTTGTTATTCCTTTGGATGGTAGCCTTGTCATTATGCAACGTAGTATGTTGTCGATATTTTTACTACTCCAGTGTATGGTAGCCTTATCAATATGGAAGGTAGTATGTTGTTGAGATTTCTGATACACCAATGGATGGTAGCCTTGTCATTATGGAAGGTAGTCTGTTGTTCAGATTTTTGTTACTCCAATGGATGGTAGCCTTGTCATTCTGGAAGGTAGTCTGTTGTTCAGATTTTTTTTACTCCAACGAATGGTAGCCTTGTCTTATGGAAGGTAGTGCGTTGTCAAGATTTTTTTTATTCCATTGGATGGTAGCCTTGTTATTATGAAACATAGTATGTTATCGATATTTTTGTTACTCCAATGTATGGTAGCCTTATCATTATGGAAGGTAGTCTGTTATCCAGAATTTTATTACTCCAATGGATGGTAGCCTTGTCATTATGGAAGGTAGTCTGTTGTCGAGATTTTTGTAATTCCATTGGATGGTAGCCTTTTTATTAGGGAAGGTAGTCTGTTGACGAGATTTTTGTTACACCAATGGATGGTAGCCATGTCATTATGGAAGGTAGTCTTTTGTCTAGATTTTTGTTACTCCAATGGATGGTTGCCTTGTCATTATGGAAGGTAGTCTGTTGTTGATATTTTTGTTACTATAATGGATGTTAGCCTTGTCATTATGGAAGGTAGTCTGTTGTCGACATTTTTGTTACTCCAATGGATGGTAACCTTGTCATTATGGAACGTAGTCTATTGTCGTTATTTTTGTTACTCCAATGGATTGTAGCCTTTTCATTATGGAAGGTAGTCTGTTGTCGAGATTTTTGTCACTCCAATGGATGGTAGCCTTGTCACTATAGAAGGTAGTTTGTTGTCGATATTTTTGTTACTCCAATGGATGGTAGCCTTGTCATTATGGAAGATAGTATATTGTCGAGATTTTTGTTACTCTAATGGATGGTAGTCTTGTCATTATGGAAGGTAGTTTGTTGTTCAGATTTTTGTTACTCCAATGGATGGTAGCCTTGGCATTATCGAAGGTAGTCTGTTGTTCAGATTTTTGTTACTCCAATGGATGGTAGCCATGTTATTATGGAAGGTAGTTTGTTGTTGACATTTTTTTATTCCATTGGATGGTATCCTTGTCATTATGAAATGTAGTATGTTGTCGATATTTTTGTTACTCCAATGGATGGTATCCTTATCATTATGGAAGGTAGACTGTTGTCGAGAATTTTGTTACTCCAATGGATTGTAGCCATATCATTATGGAAGGTAGTCTGTTGTTCAGATTTTTGTTACTCCAATGGATGGTATCCTTTTCATTAAGGAAGGTAGTCTGTTTTCGAAATTTTTGTTATTCCATTGGATGGTAGCCTTGTCATTATGGAACGTAATTTGTTTTCGATATTTTAGTTACTCAAATGGATGGTAGCCTTATCATTATGAAACGTAGTATGTTGTCGATATTTTTGTTACTATAATGGATGGTAGCCTTGTCATTATGGAAGGTAGTCTTTTGTCTAGATTTTTGTTACTCCAATGGATTGTAGCCTTATCATTATGGAACGTAGTCTGTTGTCAAAATTTTTGTTACTATAATGGATGATAGCCTTGTCATTATGGAAGGTAGTCTGTTGTCGACATTTTTGTTACTCCAATGGATGGTAACCTTGTCATTATGGAACATAGTCTATTGTCGATATTTTTGATACTCCAATGGATGGTAGCCTTGTCATTATGGAAGGTATTCTATTGTCGAAATTTTTGTCACTCCAATGGATGGTAGCCTTGTCACTATATAACGTAGTCTGTTGTCGATATTTTTGTTACTCCAATGGATGGTAGCCTTGTCATTATGGAAGATAGTCTATTGTCGAGATTTTTGTTACTCCAATGGATGGTAGTCTTGTCATTAAGGAAGGTAGTTTGTTGTTTATATTTTTGCTACTCCAATGGATAGTAGCCTTGTCGTTATCAAAGGTAGTCTGTTGTTCAGATTTTTGTTACTCCAATGGATGTTAGACTTGTCTTTATGAAATTTAGTATGTTGTCGATATTTTTTTACTCCAATGGATGCTATCCTTATCATTATGGAAGGTAGACTATTGTTGAGAATTTTGTTACTCCAATGGATAGTAGCCATGTCATTATGGAAGGTAGTCTGTTGTTCAAATTTTTGTTACTCCAATGGATGGTATCCTTGTCATTATGGAACGTAATTTTTTTCCGATATTTTTGTTACTCAAATGGATGGTAGTCTTATCATTATTAAACGTAGTATGTTGTCGATATTTTTGTTACTCCGGTGGATGGTAGTCTTGTCATTATGGAAGGTAGTTTGTTGTTCAGATTTTTGTTACTCCAATGGATGGTAGCCTTTTCATTATGGAAGGTAGTCTGTTGTCGAAATTTTTTTTATTCCATTGGATGGTAGCCTTGTCATTATGGAACGTAATTTGTTTTTGATATTTTAGTTACTCAAATGGATGGTAGCCTTATCATTAAGAAACGTAGTATGTTGTCGATATTTTTGTTACTATAATGGATGGTGGCCTTGTCATTATGGAAGGTAGTTTGTTGTCGACATTTTTGTTACTCCAATGGATGGTAACCTTGTCATTATGGAACGTAGTCTGTTGTCAAAATTTTTGTTACTCCAACGGATGGTAGCGTTTTCATTATGGAAGGTAGTCTATTGTCGAGATTTTTGTCACTCCAATGGATGGTAGCCTTGTCATTATGGAAGATAGTCTATTGTCGAGATTTTTGTTACTCCAATGGATGGTAGTCTTGTCATTATGGAAGGTAGTTTGTTGTTTATATTTTTGCTACTCCAATGGATGGTAGCTTTGTCGTTATCAAAGGTAGTCTGTTGTTCAGATTTTTGTTACTCCAATGGATGGTAGCCATGTCATTATGGAAGGTAGTATGTTGTCGACATTTTTCTTATTCCATTGGATGGTAGCCTTGTCTTTATGAAATTTAGTATGTTGTCGATATTTTTGTTACTCCAATGGATGGTATCCTTATCATTATGGAAGGTACACTGTTGTCGAGAATATTGTTACTCCAATGGATAGTAGCCTTGTCATTATGGAAGGTAGTCTGTTGTTCAGATTTTTGTTACTCCAATGGATGGTATCCTTTTCATTATGGAAGGTAGTCTGTTGTCGATATTTTTGTTATTCCATTGGATGGTAGCCTTGTCATTATGGAACATAATTTGTTTTCGATATTTTTGTTACTCAAATGGATGGTAGCCTTATCATTATGAATCGTAGTATCTTGTCGATATTTTTGTTACTCCAATGGATGGTAGTCTTGTCATTATCGAAGGTAGTTTGTTGTTCAGATTTTTATTACTCCAATGGATGGTAGCCTTGTCATTATGGAAGGTAGTCTGTTGTTCAGATTTTTGTTTCTCTAATGGATGGTATCCTTTTCATTATGGAAGGTAGTCTGTTGTCGAAATTTTTGTTATTCCATTGGATGGTAGCCTTGTCATTATGGAACGTGATTTGTTGTCGATATATTTGTTACTCAAATGGATGGTAGCCTTATCATTATGAAACATAGTATGTTGTCGATATTTTTGTTTCTCCAATGGATGGTAGCCTTGTCATTATGAAAGGTAGTCTGTTCTGGATATTTTTGTCACTCCAATGGATGGTGGCCTTTTCGCTATGGAAGGTAGTCAGTTGTCGATATTTTTGTTACTCCAATGTATGGTATCCTTGTAATTATGTTTTGTATTCTATTGTCGAGATTTTTGTTACTCCAATGGATGGTACCCTTGTCATTATGGAAGATAGTATGTTTTCGTGATTTTTGTTACTCCAATGGATGGTAGTGTTGTCATTATGGAAGGTAGTCTGTTGTCGACATTTTTGTTACTCCAATGGATGGTAGGCTTGTCATTATGGAAGGTAGTTTGTTGTTCAAATTTTTTTTACTCCAATGGATGGTAGCCTTGTCATTATGGAAGGTAGTCTATTGTTCATATTTTTGTTACTCCAATGGATGGTAAACATGTCATTATGGAAGGTAGTCTATTGTCGAGATTTTTTTTATTCCATTGGATGGTAGCCTTGTCATTATGAAATGTAGTATGTTGTCGATATTTTTGTTACTCCAATGGATGGTAGCCTTATCAATATGGAAGGTAGACTGTTGTCGAGAATTTTGTTACTCCAATGGATGGTAGCCTTGTCATTATGGAAGGTAGACTGTCGTCGAGATTTTTGTTATTCCATTGGTTGGTAGCCTTGTCATTATGGAACGTAGTATGTTGTCGATATTTTTTTTACTCTAGTGGATGGTAGCATTATCATTATGGAAGGTAGTCTGTCGTTGAGATTTTTGATACTCCAATGGATGGTAGCCTTGTCATTATAGAAGGTAGTCTGTTGTTCAGATTTTTGTTACTCCAATGGATGGTATCCTTGTCATTATGGAAGATAGTCTGTTGTCGAGATTTTTGTTATTCCATTGGATGGTAGCATTGTCATTATGAAACGTAGTATGTTGTCGATATTTTGGTACTCCAATGGATGGTAGCCTTGTAATTATGGAAGATAGTCTGTTGTCGATAATTTTGTTACTTCAATACATGGTAGCCTTATCATTATTGAAGGTAGTCTGTTGTCGAGATTTTTGTTACTCCAATGGATGGTAGCCTTGTCATTATGGAAGGTAGTCTATTGTTCAGATTTTTGTTACTCCAACGGATGGTAGCCTTGTCATTATTTAACGTAATTTATTTTCGATATTTTTGTTACTCAAATGGATGGTAGCCTTATCATTATGAAACATAGTATGTTGTCGATATTTTTGTTACTCCAGTGGATGGTAGTCTTGTCATTATGGAAGGTAGTTTGTTGTTCAGATTTTTGTTACTCCAATGATGGTAGCCTTGTCATTATCGAAGGTAGTCTGTTGTTTAGATTTTTGTTACTCCAATGGATGGTAGCCTTTTCATTATGGAACGTAATTTGTTTTCGATATTTTAGTTACTCAAATGGATGGTAGCCTAATCATTATGAAACGTAGTATGTTGTCGATATTTTTGTTACTATAATGGATGGTGGCCTTGTCATTATGGAAGGTAGTTTGTTGTCGACATTTTTGTTACTCCAATGGATGGTAGCGTTTTCATTATGTAAGGTAGTCTATTGTCTAGATTTTTGTCACTCCAATGGATGGTAGCCTTGTCATTTTAGAAGGTAGTCTGTTGTCGATATTTTTGTTACTCCAATGGATGGTAGCCTTGTCATTATGGAAGATAGTCTATTGTCGATATTTTTGTTACTCCAATGGATGGTAGTCTTTTCATTATGGAAGGTAGTTTGTTGTTTATATTTTTGCTACTCCAATGGATGGTAGCCTTGTCGTTATCGAAGGTAGTCTCTTGTTCAGATTTTTGTTACTCCAATGGATGGTAGCCTTGTCATTATGGAAGGTAGTCTATTGTTCATATTTTTGTCACTCCAATGGATGGTAAACATGTCATTATGGAAGGTAGTCTATTGTCGAGATTTTTTTTATTCCATTGGATGGTAGCCTTGTCATTATGAAATGTAGTATGTTGTCGATATTTTTTTTACTCCAATGGATGGTAGCCTTATCAATATGGAAGGTAGACTGTTGTCGAGAATTTTGTTACTCCAATGGATGGTAGCCTTGTCATTATGGAAGGTAGTCTATTGTTCATATTTTTGTTACTCCAATGGATGGTAACCATGACATTATGGAAGGTAGTCTATTGTCGAGATTTTTTATATTCATTTTGTTGATAGCCTTGTCATTATGAAACGTAGTATGTTATCGATATTTTTGTTACTCCAGTGGATGGTAGCCTTATCATTATGGAAGGTAGTCTGTCGTTGATATTTTTGATACTCCAATGGATGGTAGCCTTGTCATTATGGAAGGTAGTCTGTTGTTCAGATTTTTGTTACTCCAATGGATGGTATCCTTGTCATTATGGAAGATAGTCTGTTGTTGAGATTTTTGTTATTCCATTGGATGGTAGCCTTGTCATTATGAAACGTAGTATGTTGTCGATATTTTTGTTACTCCAATGGATGGTAGCCTTATCATTATGGAAGATAGTCTGTTGTCGAGATTTTTGTTACTCCAATGGATGATAGCCTTGTCATTATGGAAGGTAGTCTATTGTTCAGATTTTTGTTACTCCAACGGATCGTAGCCTTGTCATTATGGAACGTAATTTGTTTTTGATATTTTTGTTACTCAAATGGATGGTAGCCTTATCATTATGAAACATAGTATGTTGTCGATATTTTTGTTACTCCAGTGCATGGTAGTCTTGTCATTATGGAAGGTAGTTTGTTGTTCAGATTTTTGTTACTCCAATGATGGTAGCCTTGTCATTATCGAAGGTAGTCTGTTGTTCAGATTTTTGTTACTCCAATGGATGGTAGCCTTTTCATTATGGAAGGTAGTCTGTTGTCGAAATTTTTGTTATTCCATTGGATGGTAGCCTTGTCATTATGGAACGTAATTTGTTTTCGATATTTTATTTACTCAAATGGATGGTAGCCTTATCATTATGAAACGTAGTATGTTGTCCATATTTTTGTTACTATAATGGATGGTGGCCTTGTCATTATGGAAGGTAGTTTGTTGTCGACATTTTTGTCACTCCAATGGATGGTAGCCTTGTCACTATAGAAGGTAGTTAGTTGTCGATATTTTTGTTACTCCAATGGATGGTAGCCTTGTCATTATGGAAGATAGTCTATTGTCGATATTTTTGTTACTAAAATGGATGGTAGTCTTCTCATTATGGAAGGTAGTTTGTTGTTTATATTTTTGCTACTCCAATGGATGGTAGCCTTGTCGTTATCAAAGGTAGTATGTTGTTCAGATTTTTGTTACTCCAATGGATGGTAGCCATGTCATTATGGAAGGTAGTCTGTTGTCGATATTTTTGTTATTCCATTGGATGGTAGCCTTGTCATTATGGAACATAATTTGTTTTCGATATTTTTGTTACTCAAATGGATGGTAGCCTTATCATTATGAATCGTAGTATCTTGTCGATATTTTTGTTACTCCATTGGATGGTAGTCATGTCATTATGAAATGTAGTATGTTGTCGATATTTTTGTTACTCCAATGGATGGTAGCCTTATCAATATGGAAGGTAGACTGTTATCGAGAATTTTGTTACTCCAATGGATGGTAGCCTTGTCATTATGGAAGGTAGTCTATTGTTCATATTTTTGTTACTCCAATGGATGGTAACCATGTCATTATGGAAGGTAGTCTATTGTCGAGATTTTTTTAATTCCATTTGTTGGTAGCCTTGTCACTATGAAACATAGTATGCTGTCGATATTTTTGTTACTCCAGTGGATGGTAGCCTTATCATTATGGAAGGTAGTCTGTCGTTGAGATTTTTGATACTCCAATGGATGGTAGCCTTGTCATTATGGAAGGTAGTCTGTTGTTCAAATTTTTGTTACTCCAATGGATGGTATCCTTGTCATTATGGAAGATAGTCTGTTGTCGAGATTTTTGTTATTCCATTGGATGGTATCCTTGTCATTATGAAACATAGTATGTTGTCGATATTTTTGTTACTCCAATGGATGGTAGCCTTATCATTATGGAAGATAGTCAGTTGTCGAGATTTTTGTTACTCCAATGGATGATAGCCTTGTCATTATGGAAGGTAGTCTATTGTTCAAATTTTTGTTACTCCAACGGATGGTAGCCTTGTCATTATGGAACGTAATTTGTTTTCGATATTTTTGTTACTCAAATGGATGGTAGCCTTATCATTATGAAACATAGTATGTTGTCGATATTTTTGTTACTCCAGTGGATGGTAGTCTTGTCATTATGGATGGTAGTTTGTTGTTCAGATTTTTGTTACTCCAATGATGGTAGCCTTGTTATTATCGAAGATAGTCTGTTGTTCAGATTTTTGTTACTCCAATGGATGGTAGCCTTTTCATTATGGAAGGTAGTATGTTGTCGAAATTTTTGTTATTCCATTGGATGGTAGCCTTGTCATTATGGAATGTAATTTATTTTCGATATTTTAGTTACTCAAATGGATGGTAGCCTTGTCATTATGGAAGGTAGTTTGTTGTCGACATTTTTGTTACTCCAATGGATGGTAGAGTTTTCATTATGGAAGGTAGTCTATTGTCTAGATTTTTGTCACTCCAATGGATGGTAGCCTTGTCACTATAGAAGGTAGTCTGTTGTCGATATTTTTGTTACTCCAATGGATGGTAGCCTTGTCATTATGGAAGATAGTCTATTGTCGATATTTTTGTTACTCCAATGGATGGTATTCTTTTCATTATGGAAGGTAGTTTGTTGTTTATATTTTTGCTACTCCAATGGATGGTAGCCTTGTCGTTATCGAAGGTAGTCTCTTGTTCAGATTTTTGTTACTCCAATGGATGGTAGCCTTGTCATTATGGAAGGTAGTCTATTGTTCATATTTTTGTTACTCCAATGGATGGTAACCATGTCATTATGGAAGGTAGTCTATTGTCGAGATTTTTTTTATTCCATTGGATGGTAGCCTTGTCATTATGAAATGTAGTATGTTGTCGATATTTTTGTTACTCCAATGGATGGTAGCCTTATCAATATGGAAGGTAGTCCGTCGTTGAGATTTTTGATACTCCAATGGATGGTAGCCTTGTCATTATGGAAGGTAGTCTGTTGTTCAGATTTTTGTTACTCCAATGGATGGTATACTTGTCATTATGGAAGATAGTCTGTTGTCGATATTTTTGTTATTCCATTGGATGGTAGCCTTGTCATTATGGAACGTAGTATGTTGTCGATATTTTTGTTACTCCAGTGGATGGTAGCCTTATCATTATGGAAGATAGTCTGTTGTCGAGATTTTTGTTATTCCATTGGATGGTAGTCTTGTCATTATGGAACGTAATTTGTTTTCGATATTTTAGTTACTCAAATGGATGGTAGCCTTGTCATTATGGAAGGTAGTTTGTTGTCGACATTTTTGTTACTCCAATGGATGGTAGGGTTTTCATTATGGAAGGTAGTCTATTGTCTAGATTTTTGTCACTCCAATGGATGGTAGCCTTGTCACTATAGAAGGTAGTCTGTTGTCGATATTTTTGTTACTCCAATGGATGGTAGCCTTGTCATCATGGAAGATAGTCTATTGTCGATATTTTTGTTACTCCAATGGATGGTAGTCTTTTCATTATGGAAGGTAGTTTGTTGTTTATATTTTTGCTACTCCAATGGATGGTAGCCTTGTCGTTATCGAAGGTAGTCTCTTGTTCAGATTTTTGTTACTCCAATGGATGGTAGCCTTGTCATTATGGAAGGTAGTCTATTGTTCATATTTTTGTTACTCTAATGGATGGTAACCATGTCATTATGGAAGGTAGTCTATTGTCGAGATTTTTTTTATTCCATTGGATGGTAGCCTTGTCATTATGAAATGTAGTATGTTGTCGATATTTTTGTTACTCCAATGGATGGTAGCCTTATCAATATGGAAGGTAGTCCGTCGTTGATATTTTTGATACTCCAATGGATGGTAGCCTTGTCATTATGGAAGGTAGTCTGTTGTTCTGATTTTTGTTACTCCAATGGATGGTATACTTGTCATTATGGAAGATAGTCTGTTGTCGAGATTTTTGTTATTCAATTGGATGGTAACCTTGTCATTATGGAACGTAGTATGTTGTCGATATTTTTGTTACTCCAGTGGATGGTAGCCTTATCATTATGGAAGATAGTCTGTTGTCGAGATTTTTGTTACTCCAATGGATGATAGCCTTGTCATTATGGAAGGTAGTCTATTGTTCAGATTTTTGTTACTCCAACGGATGGTAGCCTTGTCATTATGGAACGTAATTTGTTTTTGATATTTTTGTTACTCAAATGGATGGTAGCCTTATCATTATGAAACATAGTATATTGTCGATATTTTTGTTACTCCAGCGGATGGTAGTCTTGTCATTATGGAAGGTAGTTTGTTGTTCAGATTTTTGTTACTCCAATGATGGTAGCCTTGTCATTATCGAAGGTAGTCTGTTGTTCAGATTTTTGTTACTCCAATGGATGGTAGCCTTTTCATTATGGAAGGTAGTCTGTTGTCGAAATTTTTGTTATTCCATTGGATGGTAGCCTTGTCATTATGGAACGTAATTTGTTTTCGATATTTTATTTACTCAAATGGATGGTAGCCTTATCATTATGAAACGTAGTATGTTGTCCATATTTTTGTTACTATAATGGATGGTGGCCTTGTCATTATGGAAGGTAGTTTGTTGTCGACATTTTTGTCACTCTAATGGATGGTAGCCTTTTCACTATAGAAGGTAGTTAGTTGTCGATATTTTTGTTACTCCAATGGATGGTAGCCTTGTCATTATGGAAGATAGTCTATTGTCGATATTTTTGTTACTAAAATGGATGGTAGTCTTGTCATTATGGAAGGTAGTTTGTTGTTTATATTTTTGCTACTCCAATGGATGGTAGCCTTGTCGTTATCGAAGGTAGTCTGTTGTTCAGATTTTTGTTACTCCAATGGATGGTAGCCATGTCATTATGGAAGGTAGTATGTTGTCGACATTTTTTTATTCCATTGGATGGTAGCCTTGTCATTATGAAATTTAGTATGTTGTCGATATTTTTGTTACTCCAATGGATGGTATCCTTATCATTAAGGAAGGTACACTGTTGTCGAGAATTTTGTTACTCCAATGGATAGTAGCCTTGTCATTTTGGAAGGTAGTCTGTTGTTCAGATTTTTGTTACTCCAATGGATGGTATCCTTTTCATTATGGAAGGTAGTCTGTTGTCGATATTTTTGTTATTCCATTGGATGGTAGCCTTGTCATTATGGAACATAATTTGTTTTCGATATTTTTGTTTCTCAAATGGATGGTAGCCTTATCATTATGAATCGTAGTATCTTGTCGATATTTTTGTTACTCCATTGGATGGTAGTCTTGTCATTATGAAATGTAGTATGTTGTCGATATTTTTGTTACTCCAATGGGTGGTAGCCTTATCAATATGGAAGGTAGACTGTTATCGAGAATTTTGTTACTCCAATGGATGGTAGCCTTGTCATTATGGAAGGTAGTCTATTGTTCATATTTTTGTTACTCCAATGGATGGTAACCATGTCATTATGGAAGGTAGTCTATTGTCGAGATTTTTTTTATTACATTTGTTGGTAGCCTTGTCATTATGGAACGTAGTATGCTGTCGATATTTTTGTTACTCTAGTGGATGGTAGCCTTATCATTATGGAAGGTAGTCTGTCGTTGAGATTTTTGATACTCCAATGGATGGTAGCCTTGCCATTATGGAAGGTAGTCTGTTGTTCAGATTTTTGTTACTCCAATGGATGGTATCCTTGTCATTATGGAAGATAGTCTGTTGTCGAGATTTTTGTTATTCCATTGGATGGTAGCCTTGTCATTATGAAACGTAGTATGTTGCTGATATTTTTGTTACTCCAATGGATGGTAGCCTTATCATTATGGAAGATAGTCTGTTGTCGAGATTTTTGTTACTCCAATGGATGATAGCCTTGTCATTATGGAAGGTAGTCTATTGTTCAGATTTTTGTTACTCCAACGGATGGTAGCCTTGTCATTATGGAACGTAATTTGTTTTTGATATTTTTGTTACTCAAATGGATGGTAGCCTTATCATTATGAAACATAGTATGTTGTCGATATTTTTGTTACTCCAGTGGATGGTAGTCTTGTCATTATGGAAGGTAGTTTGTTGTTCAGATTTTTGTTACTCCAATGATGATAGCCTTGTCATTATCGAAGGTAGTCTGTTGTTCAGATTTTTGTTACTCCAATGGATGGTAGCCTTTTCATTATGGAAGGTAGTCTGTTGTCGAAATTTTTGTTATTCCATTGGATGGTAGCCTTGTCATTATGGAACGTAATTTGTTTTTGATATTTTATTTACTCAAATGGATGGTAGCCTTATCATTATGAAACGTAGTATGTTGTCCATATTTTTGTTACTATAATGGATGCTTGCCTTGTCATTATGGAAGGTAGTTTGTTGTCGACATTTTTGTCACTCCAATGGATGGTAGCCTTGTCACTATAAAAGGTAGTTAGTTGTCGATATTTTTGTCACTCCAATGGATGGTAGTCTTGTCATTATGGAAGGTAGTTTGTTGTTTATATTTTTGCTACTCCAATGGATGGTAGCCTTGTCGTTATCGAAGGTAGTATGTTGTTCAGATTTTTGTTACTCCAAGGGATAGTAGCCATGTCATTATGGAATGTAGTATGTTGTCGACATTTTTTTTCCATTGGATGGTAGCCTTGTCATTATGAAATTTAGTATGTTGTCGATATTTTTGTTACTCCAATGGATGGTATCCTTATCATTATGGAAGGTACACTGTTGTCGAGAATTTTGTTACTCCAATGGATAGTAGCCTTGTCATTTTGGAAGGTAGTCTGTTGTTCAGATTTTTGTTACTCCAATGGATGGTATCCTTTTCATTATGGAAGGTAGTCTGTTGTCGATATTTTTTGTTATTCCATTGGATGGTAGCCTTGTCATTATGGAACATAATTTGTTTTCGATATTTTTGTTACTCAAATGGATGGTAGCCTTATCATTATGAATCGTAGTATCTTGTCGATATTTTTGTTACTCCATTGGATGGTAGTCTTGTCATTATCGAAGGTAGTTTGTTGTTCAGATTTTTATTACTCCAATGGATGGTAGCCTTGTCATTATTGAAGGTAGTCTGTTGTTCAGATTTTTGTTTCTCTAATGGATGGTATCCTTTTCATTATGGAAGGTAGTCTGTTGTCGAAATTTTTGTTATTCCATTGGATGGTATCCTTGTCATTATGGAACGTAATTTATTGTCGATATTTTTGTTACTCAAATCGATGGTAGCCTTATCATTATGAAACGTAGTATGTTGTCGATATTTTTGTTTCTCCAATGGATGGTTCCCTTATCATTATGAAAGGTAGTTTGTTGTCAATATTTTTGTCACTCCAATGGATGGTGGCCTTGTCGCTATGGAAGGTAGTCAGCTGTCAATATTTTTGTTACTCCAATGTATGGTAGCCTTGTAATTATGGAAGGTATTCTATTGTCGAGATTTTTGTTACTCCAATGGATGGTATCCTTGTCATTATGGAAGGTAGTATGTTTTCGTGATTTTTGTTACTCCAATGGATGGTAGCCTTGTCGTTATCGAAGGTAGTCTGTTGTTCAGATTTTTTTTACTCTAATGGATGGTAGCCATGTCATTATGGAAGGTAGTATGTTGTCGACATTTTTTTTATTCCATTGGATGGTAGCCTTGTCATTATGAAATTTAGTATGTTGTCGATATTTTTGTTACTCCAATGGATGGTATCCTTATCATTATGGAAGGTACACTGTTGTCGAGAATTTTGTTACTCCAATGGATAGTAGCCTTGTCATTTTGGAAGGTGGTCTGTTGTTAAGATTTTTTTTACTCCAATGGATGGTATCCTTTTCATTATGGAAGGTAGTCTGTTGTCGATATTTTTGTTATTCCATTGGATGGTAGCCTTGTCATTATGGAACATAATTTGTTTTCGATATTTTTGTTACTCAAATGGATGGTAGCCTTATCATTATGAATCGTAGTATCTTGTCGATATTTTTGTTACTCCATTGGATGGTAGTCTTGTCATTATGAAATGTAGTATGTTGTCGATATTTTTGTTACTCCAATGGATGGTAGCCTTATCAATATGGAAGGTAGACTGTTATCGAGAATTTTGTTACTCCAATGGATGGTAGCCTTGTCATTATGGAAGGTAGTCTGTTGTTCAGATTTTTGTTTCTCTAATGGATGGTATCCTTTTCATTATGGAAGGTAGTCTATTTTCGAAATTTTTGTTATTCCATTTGTTGGTAGCCTTGTCATTATGGAACATAATTTGTTGTCAATATTTTTGTTACTCAAATGGATGGTAGCCTTATCATTATGAAACGTAGTATGTTGTCGTTATTTTTGTTTCTCCAATGGATGGTAGCCTTGTCATTATGAAAGGTAGTCTGTTGTCGATATTTTTGTCACTCCAATGGATGGTGGCCTTGTCGCTATGGAAGGTAGTCAGTTGTCGATATTTTTGTTACTCCAATGTATGGTAGCCTTGTAATTATGGAAGGCATTCTATTGTCGAGATTTTTGTTACTCCAATGGATGGTACCCTTGTCATTATGGAAGGTAGTATGTTTTCGTAATTTTTGTTACTCCAATGGATGGTAGCGTTGTCATTATGGAAGGTAGTCTGTTGTCGACATTTTTGTTACTCCAATGGATGGTAGCCTTGTCATTATGGAAGGTAGTTTTTTGTTCAAATTTTTGTTACTCCAATGGATGGTAGCCTTGTCATTATGGAAGGTAGTCTATTGTTCATATTTTTGTTACTCCAATGGATGGTAACCATGTCATTATGGAAGGTAGTCTATTGTCGAGATTTTTTTTATTCCATTGGATGGTAGCCTTGTCATTATGAAATGTAGTATGTTGTCGATATTTTTGTTACTCCAATGGATGGTAGCCTTATCAATATGGAAGGTAGACTGTTGTCGAGAATTTTGTTACTCCAATGGATGGTAGCCTTGTCAATATGGAAGGTAGTCTGTTGTCGAGATTTTTGTTATTCCATCTTTTGGTAGCCTTGTCATTATGGAAGGTAGTCTGTTGTCGATATTTTTGTTACTCCAATGGATGGTAGCCTTGTCATTATGGAAGATATTAAATTGTCTAGATTTTTGTTACTCTAATGGATGGTAGTCTTGTCATTATGGAAGGTTGTTTGTTGTTTAGATTTTTGTTACTCCAATGGATGGGAGCCTTGGCTTTATCGAAGGTAGTCTGTTGTTCAAATTTTTGTTACTCCAATGGATGGTAGCCATGTTATTATGGAAGGTAGTTTGTTGTTGACATTTTTTATTCCATTGGATGGTAGCCTTGTCATTATGAAATGTAGTATGTTGTCGATATTTTTGTTACTCCAATGAGTGGTATCCTTATCATTAGGGAAGGTAGACTGTTGTCGAGAATTTTGTTACTCCAATGGATGGTAGCCTTGTCATTATGGAAGGTAGTCTATTGTTCAAATTTTTGTTACTCCAATGGATGGTATCCTTTTCATTATGGAAGGTAGTCTGTTGTCGAAATTTTTGTTATTCCATTGGATGGTAGCCTTGTCATTATGGAACGTAATTTTTTTTCGATATTTCTGTTACTCAAATGGATGGTAGCCTTATCATTATGAAACGTAGTATCTTGTCGATATTTTTGTTACTCCAATGGATGGTAGTCTTGTCATTATCGAAGGTTTTGTTGTTCAGATTTTTATTACTTCAATGGATGGTAGCCTTGTCATTATGGAAGGTAGTCTGTTGTTCAGATTTTTGTTTCTCCAATGGATGGTATCCTTTTCATTATGGAAGGTAGTATGTTGTCGACATTTTTTTTATTCCATTGGATGGTAGCCTTGTCATTATGAAACGTAGTATGTTGTCGATATTTTTGTTTCTCCAATGGATGGTAGCCTTGTCATTATGAAAGGTATTCTGTTGTCGATATTTTTGTCACTCCAATGGATGGTGGCCTTGTCGCTATGGAAGGTAGTCAGTTGTCGATATTTTTGTTACTCCAATGTATGGTAGCCTTGTAATTATAGAAGGTATTCTATTGTCGAGATTTTTGTTACTCCAATGGATGGTACCCTTGTCATTATGGAAGGTAGTATGTTTTCGTGATTTTTGTTACTCCAATGGATGGTAGCGTTGTCATTATGGAAGGTAGTCTGTTGTCGACATTTTTTTTACTCCAATGGATGGTAGGCTTGTCATTATGGAAGGTAGTTTGTTGGTCAAATTTTTGTTACTCCAATGGATGGTAGGCTTGTCATTATGGAAGGTAATCTATTGTTCATATTTTTGTTACTCCAATGGATGGTAACCATGTCATTATGGAAGGTAGTCTATTGTCGAGATTTTTTTTTATTCCATTGGATGGTAGCCTTATCAATATGAAAGGTAGACTGTTGTCGAGAATTTTGTTACTCCAATGGATGGTAGCCTTATCAATATGAAAGGTAGACTGTTGTCGAGAATTTTGTTACTCCAATGGATGGTAGCCTTGTCATTATGGAAGGTACTCTGTTGTCGAGATTTTTGTTATTCCATTGGTGTGTAGCCTTGTCATTATGGAACGTAGTATGTTTTCGATATTTTTGTTACTCCAGTGGATGGTAGCCTTATCATTATGGAAGGTAGTCTGTCGTTGAGATTTTTGATACTCCAATGGATGGTAGCCTTGTCATTATGGAAGGTAGTCAGTTGTTCAGATTTTTGTTACTCCAATGGATGGTATCCTTGTCGTTATGGAAGATAGTCTGTTGTCGAGATTTTTGTTATTCCATTGGATGGTAGCCTTGTCATTATGAAACGTAGTATGTTGTCTATATTTTTGTTACTCAAATGGTTGGTAGCCTTATCATTATGGAAGATAGTCTGTTGTCGATAATTTTGTTACTTCAATGGATGGTAGCCTTGTCATTATTGAAGGTAGTATGTTGTCGAGATTTTTGTTACTCCAATGGATGGTAGCCTTGTCATTATGGAAGGTAGTCTATTGTTCAGATTTTTGTTACTCCAACGGATGGTAGCCTTGTCATTATGGAATGTAATTTGTTTTCGATATTTTTGTTACTCAAATGGATGGTAGCCTTATCATTATGAAACATAGTATGTTGTCGATATTTTTGTTACTCCAGTGGATGGTAGTCTTGTCATTATGGAAGGTAGTTTGTTGTTCAGATTTTTGTTACTCCAATGATGGTAGCCTTGTCATTATCGAAGGTAGTCTGTTGTTCAGATTTTTGTTACTCTAATGGATGGTAGCCTTTTCATTATGGAAGTTAATCTGTTGTCGAAATTTTGTTTATTCCATTGGATGGTAGCCTTGTCATTATGGAACGTAATTTTTTTTCGATATTTTAGTTACTCAAATGGATGGTAGCCTTATCATTATGAAACGTAGTATGTTGTCGATATTTTTGTTACTATAATGGATGGTGGCCTTGTCATTATGGAAGGTAGTTTGTTGTCGACATTTTTGTTACTCCAATGGATGGTAGCGTTTTCATTATGGAAGGTAGTCTATTGTCTAGATTTTTGTCACTCCAATGGATGGTAGCCTTGTCACTATAGAAGGTAGTCTATTGTCGATATTTTTGTTACTCCAAAGGATGGTAGCCTTGTCATTATGGAAGATAGTCTATTGTCGATATTTTTGTTACTCCAATGGATGGTAGTCTTGTCATTATGGAAGGTAGTTTGTTGTTTATATTTTTGCTACTCCAATGGATGGTAGCCTTGTCGTTATCGAAGGTAGTCTGTTGTTCAGATTTTTGTTACTCCAATGGATGGTAGCCTTGTCATTATGGAAGGTAGTCTATTGTTCATATTTTTGTTACTCCAATGGATGGTAACCATGTCATTATGGAAGGTAGTCTATTGTCGAGATTTTTTTTATTCCATTGGATGGTAGCCTTGTCATTATGAAATGTAGTATGTTGTCGATATTTTTGTTACTCCAATGGATGGTATCCTTTTCATTATGGAAGGTAGTATGTTGTCGACATTTTTTTTATTCCATTGGATGGTAGCCTTGTCATTATGAAACGTAGTATGTTGTCGATATTTTTGTTTCTCCAATGGATGGTAGCCTTGTCATTATGAAAGGTATTCTGTTGTCGATATTTTTGTCACTCCAATGGATGGTGGCCTTGTCGCTATGGAAGGTAGTCAGTTGTCGATATTTTTGTTACTCCAATGTATGGTAGCCTTGTAATTATAGAAGGTATTCTATTGTCGAGATTTTTGTTACTCCAATGGATGGTACCCTTGTCATTATGGAAGGTAGTATGTTTTCGTGATTTTTGTTACTCCAATGGATGGTAGCGTTGTCATTATGGAAGGTAGTCTGTTGTCGACATTTTTTTTACTCCAATGGATGGTAGGCTTGTCATTATGGAAGGTAGTTTGTTGGTCAAATTTTTGTTACTCCAATGGATGGTAGGCTTGTCATTATGGAAGGTAATCTATTGTTCATATTTTTGTTACTCCAATGGATGGTAACCATGTCATTATGGAAGGTAGTCTATTGTCGAGATTTTTTTTTATTCCATTGGATGGTAGCCTTATCAATATGAAAGGTAGACTGTTGTCGAGAATTTTGTTACTCCAATGGATGGTAGCCTTATCAATATGAAAGGTAGACTGTTGTCGAGAATTTTGTTACTCCAATGGATGGTAGCCTTGTCATTATGGAAGGTACTCTGTTGTCGAGATTTTTGTTATTCCATTGGTGTGTAGCCTTGTCATTATGGAACGTAGTATGTTTTCGATATTTTTGTTACTCCAGTGGATGGTAGCCTTATCATTATGGAAGGTAGTCTGTCGTTGAGATTTTTGATACTCCAATGGATGGTAGCCTTGTCATTATGGAAGGTAGTCAGTTGTTCAGATTTTTGTTACTCCAATGGATGGTATCCTTGTCGTTATGGAAGATAGTCTGTTGTCGAGATTTTTGTTATTCCATTGGATGGTAGCCTTGTCATTATGAAACGTAGTATGTTGTCTATATTTTTGTTACTCAAATGGATGGTAGCCTTATCATTATGGAAGATAGTCTGTTGTCGATAATTTTGTTACTTCAATGGATGGTAGCCTTGTCATTATTGAAGGTAGTATGTTGTCGAGATTTTTGTTACTCCAATGGATGGTAGCCTTGTCATTATGGAAGGTAGTCTATTGTTCAGATTTTTGTTACTCCAACGGATGGTAGCCTTGTCATTATGGAATGTAATTTGTTTTCGATATTTTTGTTACTCAAATGGATGGTAGCCTTATCATTATGAAACATAGTATGTTGTCGATATTTTTGTTACTCCAGTGGATGGTAGTCTTGTCATTATGGAAGGTAGTTTGTTGTTCAGATTTTTGTTACTCCAATGATGGTAGCCTTGTCATTATCGAAGGTAGTCTGTTGTTCAGATTTTTGTTACTCTAATGGATGGTAGCCTTTTCATTATGGAAGGTAATCTGTTGTCGAAATTTTTGTTATTCCATTGGATGGTAGCCTTGTCATTATGGAACGTAATTTTTTTCCGATATTTTAGTTACTCAAATGGATGGTAGCCTTATCATTATGAAACGTAGTATGTTGTCGATATTTTTGTTACTATAATGGATGGTGGCCTTGTCATTATGGAAGGTAGTTTGTTGTCGACATTTTTGTTACTCCAATGGATGGTAGCGTTTTCATTATGGAAGGTAGTCTATTGTCTAGATTTTTGTCACTCCAATGGATGGTAGCCTTGTCACTATAGAAGGTAGTCTATTGTCGATATTTTTGTTACTCCAAAGGATGGTAGCCTTGTCATTATGGAAGATAGTCTATTGTCGATATTTTTGTTACTCCAATGGATGGTAGTCTTGTCATTATGGAAGGTAGTTTGTTGTTTATATTTTTGCTACTCCAATGGATGGTAGCCTTGTCGTTATCGAAGGTAGTCTGTTGTTCAGATTTTTGTTACTCCAATGGATGGTAGCCTTGTCATTATGGAAGGTAGTCTATTGTTCATATTTTTGTTACTCCAATGGATGGTAACCATGTCATTATGGAAGGTAGTCTATTGTCGAGATTTTTTTTATTCCATTGGATGGTAGCCTTGTCATTATGAAATGTAGTATGTTGTCGATATTTTCGTTACTCCAATGGATGGTAGCCTTATCAATATGGAAGGTAGACTGTTGTCGAGAATTTTGTTACTCCAATGGATGGTAGCCTTGTCATTATGGAAGGTAGTCTGTTGTCAAGATTTTTGTTATTCCATTTGTTGGTAGCCTTGTCATTATGGAACATAGTATGTTGCCGATATTTTTGTTACTCCAGTGGATGGTAGCCTTATCATTATGGAAGGTAGTCTGTCGTTGAGATTTTTGATACTCCAATGGATGGTAGCCTTGTCATTATGGAAGGTAGTCAGTTGTTCAGATTTTTGTTACTCCAATGGATGGTATCCTTATCATTATGGAAGATAGTCTGTTGTCGAGATTTTTGTTATTCCATTGGATGGTAGCCTTGTCATTATGAAACGTAGTATGTTGTCGATATTTTTGTTACTCCAATGGATGGTAGCCTTATCATTATGGAAGATAGTCTGTTGTCGATAATTTTGTTACTTCAATGGATGGTAGCCTTGTCATTATTGAAGGTAGTCTATTGTCGAGATTTTTGTTACTCCAATGGATGATACCCGTGTCATTATGGAAGGTAGTCTATTGTTCAGATTTTTGTTACTCCAACAGATGGTAGCCTTGTCATTATGGAACGTAATTTGTTTTCGATATTTTTGTTACTCAAATGGATGGTAGCCTTATCATTATGAAACATAGTATGTTGTCAATATTTTTGTTACTCCAGTGGATGGTAGTCTTGTCATTATGGAAGGTAGTTTGTTGTTTAGATTTTTGTTACTCCAATGATGGTAGCCTTGTCATTATCGAAGGTAGTCTGTTGTTCAGATCTTTGTTACTCCAATGGATGGTAGCCTTTTCATTATGGAAGGTAGTCTGTTGTCGAAATTTTTGTTATTCCATTGGATGGTAGCCTTGTCATTATGGAACGTAATTTGTTTTCGATATTTTAGTTACTCAAATGGATGGTAGCCTTATCATTATGAAACGTAGTATGTTGTCGATATTTTTGTTACTATAATGGATGATGGCCTTGTCATTATGGAAGGTAGTTTTCTTGTCGACATTTTTGTTACTCCAATGGATGGTAACCTTGTTATTATGGAACGTAGTCTGTTGTCAAATATTTTGTTACTCCAATGGATGGTAGCGTTTTCATTATGGAAGGTAGTCTATTGTCGAGATTATTGTCACTCCAATGGATGGTAGCCTTGTCACTATAGAAGGTAGTCTGTTGTCGATATTTTTGTTACTCCAATGGATGGTAGCCTTGTCATTATGGAAGATAGTCTATTGTCGATATTTTTGTTACTCCAATGGATGGTAGTCTTGTCATTATGGAAGGTAGTTTGTTGTTTATATTTTTGCTACTCCAATGGATGGTAGCCTTGTCGTTATCGAAGGTAGTCTATTGTTCAGATATTTGTTACTCCAATGGATGGTAGCCATGTCATTATGGAAGGTAGTATGTTGTCGACATTTTTTTATTCCATTGGATGGTAGCCTTGTCATTATGAAATTTAGTATGTTGTCGATATTTTTGTTACTCCAATGGATGGTATCCTTATCATTATGGAAGGTACACTGTTGTCGAGAATTTTGTTACTCCAATGGATAGTAGCCTTGTCATTTTGGAAGGTAGTCTGTTGTTCAGATTTTTGTTACTCCAATGGATGGTATCCTTTTCATTATGGAAGGTAGTCTGTTGTCGATATTTTTGTTATTCCATTGGATGGAAGCCTTGTCATTATGGAACATAATTTGTTTTCAATATTTTTGTTACTCAAATGGTTGGTAGCCTTATCATTATGAATCGTAGTATCTTGTCGATATTTTTGTTACTCCAATGGATGGTAGTCTTGTCATTATCGAAGGTAGTTTGTTGTTCAGATTTTTATTACTGCAATGGATGGTAACCTTGTCATTATGAAAGGTAGTCTGTTGTTCAGATTTTTGTTTCTCTAATGGATGGTATCCTTTTCATTATGGAAGGTAGTCTGTTGTCGAAATTTTTGTTATTCCATTGGATGGTATCCTTGTCATTATGGAACGTAATTTGTTGTCAATATTTTTGTTACTCAAATGGATGGTAGCCTTATCATTATGAAACGTAGTATGTTGTCGATATTTTTGTTTCTCCAATGGATGGTAGCCTTGTCATTATGAAAGGTAGTTTGTTGTCGATATTTTTGTCACTCCAATGGAGTGTTGCCTTGTCGCTATGGAAGGTAGTCAGTTGTCGATATTTTTGTTACTCCAATGTATGGTAGCCTTGTAATTATGGAATGTATTCTATTGTCGAGATTTTTGTTACTCCAATGGATGGTATCCTTGTCATTATGGAATGTAGTATGTTTTCGTGATTTTTGTTACTCCAATGGATGGTAGCCTTGTCGTTATCGAAGGTAGTCTGTTGTTCATATTTTTGTTACTCTAATGGATGGTAGCCATGTCATTATGGAAGGTAGTATGTTGTCGACATTTTTTTTATTCCATTGGATGGTAGCCTTTTCATTATGAAAGGTAGTCTGTTGTCGATATTTTTGTCACTCCAATGGATGGTGGCCTTGTCGCTATGGAAGGTAGTTAGTTGTCGATATTTTTGTTACTCCAATGTATGGTAGCCTTGTAATTATGGAAGGCATTCTATTGTCGAGATTTTTGTTACTCCAATGGATGGTACCCTTGTCATTATGGAAGGTAGTATGTTTTCGTGATTTTTGTTACTCCAATGGATGGTAGGGTTGTCATTATGGAAGGTAGTCTGTTGTCGACATTTTTGTTACTCTAATGGATGGTAGCCTTGTCATTATGGAAGGTAGTTTTTTGTTCAAATTTTTGTTAATCCAATGGATGGTAGCCTTGTCATTATGGAAGGTAGTCTATTGTTCATATTTTTGTTACTCCAATGGATGGTAACCATGTCATTATGGAAGGTAGTCTATTGTCGAGATTTTTTTTATTCCATTGGATGGTAGCCTTATCATTATGAAATGTAGTATGTTGTCGATATTTTTGTTACTCCAATGGATGGTAGCCTTATCAATATGGAAGGTAGACTGTTGTCGAGAATTTTGTTACTCCAATGGATGGTAGCCTTGTCATTATGGAAGGTAGTCTGTTGACGAGATTTTTGTTATTCCATTTGTTGGTAGCCTTGTCATTATGGAACGTAGTATGTTGTCGATATTTTTGTTACTCCAGTGGATGGTAGCCTTATCATTATGGAAGGTAGTATGTCGTTGTGATTTTTGATACTCCAATGGATGGTAGCCTTGTCATTATGGAAGGTAGTCTATTATTCAGATATTTGTTCCTCCAATTGATGGTATCCTTGTCATTATGGAAGGTAGTCTGTTGTCGAGATTTTTGTTATTCCATTGGATGGTAGCCTTGTCATTATGAAACATAGTATGTTGTCGATATTTTTGTTACTCCAATGGATGGTAGCCTTATCATTATGGAAGATAGTATGTTGTCGATAATTTTGTTACTTCAATGGATGGTAGCCTTGTCATTATTGAAGGTAGTCTTTTGTCGAGATTTTTGTTACTCCAATGGATGGTAGCCTTGTCATTATGGAAGGTAGTCTATTGTTCAGATTTTTGCTACTCCAACGGATGGTATCCTTGTCATTATGGAACGTAATTTGTTTTCGATATTTTTGTTACTCAAATGGATGGTAGCCTTATCATTATGAAACATAGTATGTTGTCGATATTTTTGTTACTCCAGTGGATGGTAGTCTTGTCATTATGGAAGGGAGTTTGTTGTTCAGATTTTTGTTACTCGAATGGATGGTAGCCTTGTCATTATCGAAGGTAGTCTGTTGTTCAGATTTTTGTTACTCCAATGGATGGTAGCCTTTTCATTATGGAAGGTAGTCTGTTGTCGAAATTTTTGTTATTCCATTGGATGGTAGCCTTGTCACTATAGAAGATAGTCTATTGTCGATATTTTTGTTACTCCAATGGATGGTAGCCTTGTCATTATGGAAGATAGTCTATTGTCGAGATTTTTGTTACTCCAATGGATGGTAGCCTTGTCATTATGGAAGTTAGTCTGTTGTCTATATTTTTTTTATTCCATTGGATGGTAGCCTTGTCATTATGAAATTTAGTATGTTGTCGATATTTTTGTTACTCCAATGGATGGTATCCTTATCATTATGGAAGGTAGACCGTTGTCGAGAATTTTGTTACTCCAATGGATAGTAGTCATGTCATTATGGAAGGTAGTCTGTTGTTCAGATTTTTGTTACTCCAATGGATGGTATCCTTTTCATTATGGAAGGTAGTCTGTTGTCGAAATTTATGTTATTCCATTGGATGGTAGCCTTGTCATTATGGAACGTAATTTATTTTCGATATTTTTGTTACTTAAATGGATGGTAGCCTTATCATTATGAAAGGTAGTATGTTGTCGATATTTTTGTTAACCCAATGAATGGTAGTCTTGTCATTATGGAAGGTAGTTTGTTGTTCAGACTTTTCTAACTCCAATGGATGTTAGCCTTGTCATTATCGAAGGTAGTCTTTTGTTCAAATTTTTGTTACTCCAATGGATGGTAGCCATGTCATTATGGAAGGTAGTCTGTTGTCGATATTTTTGTTATTCCTTTGGATGGTAGCCTTGTCATTATGCAACGTAGTATGTTGTCGATATTTTTATTACTCCAATGTATGGTAGCCTTATCAATATGGAAGGTAGTCTGTCGTTGAGATTTCTGATAATTCAATGAATGGTAGCCTTGTCATTATGGAAGGTAGTCTTTTGTCTAGATTTTTGTTACTCCAATGGATGGTATCCTTATCATTATGGAAGGTAGACTGTTGTCGAGAATTTTGTTACTCCAATGGATAGTAGCCTTGTCATTTTGGAAGGTAGTCTGTTGTTCAGATTTTTGTTACTCCAATGGATGGTATCCTTTTCATTATGGAAGGTAGTCGGTTGTCGATATTTTTGTTATTCCATTGGATGGTAGCCTTGTCATTATGGAACATAATTTGTTTTCGATATTTTTGTTACTCAAATGGATGGTAGCCTTATCATTATGAAACGTAGTATCTTGTCGATATTTTTGTTACTCCAATGGATGGTAGTCTTGTCATTATCGAAGGTTTTGTTGTTTAGATTTTTATTACTCCAATGGATGGTAGCCTTGTCATTATGGAAGGTAGTCTGTTGTTCAAATTTTTGTTTCTCCAATGGATGGTATCCTTTTCATTATGGAAGGTAGTATGTTGTCGACATTTTTTTTATTCCATTGGATGGTAGCCTTGTCATTATGGAACGTAATTTTTGTCGATATTTTTGTTACTCAAATGGATGGTAGCCTTGTCATTATGGAAGGTAGTCTGTTGTCGACATTTTTGTTACTCCAATGGATGGTAGCCTTTTCATTACGGAAGGTAGTCTGTTGTCGAGATTTTTGTAACCCCAATGGATGGTAGCCTTGTCACTATAGAAGGTAGTCTGTTGTCGATATTTTTGTTACTCCAATGGATGTTAGCCTTGTCATTATGGAAGATAGTATATTGTCGAAATTTTTGTTACTCTAATGGATGGTAGTCTTGTCATTATGGAAGGTAGTTTTTTGTTCAGATTTTTATTACTCCAATGGATGGTAGCCTTGGCATTATCGAAGGTAGTCTGTTGTTCAGATTTTTGTTACTCCAATGGATGGTAATCTTTTCATTATGGAAGGTAGTCTGTTGTCGAAATTATTGTTATTCCATTGGATGGTAGCCTTGTCATTATAATTTGTTATCGATATTTTTGTTACTCAAATGGATGGTAGCCTTATCATTATGAAACGTAGTATGTTGTCGATATTTTTGTTACTATAATGGATGGTGGCCTTGTCATTATGGAAGGTAGTTTGTTGTCGACATTTTTGTTACTCCAATGGATGGTAACCTTGTCATTATGGAAGGTAGTCTGTTGTCAAAAATTTTGTTACTCCAATGGATGGTAGCGTTTTCATTATGGAAGGTAGTCTGTGGTCGAGATTTTTGTCACTCCAATGGATGGTAGCCTTGTCACTATAGAAGGTAGTCTGTTGTCGATATTTTTGTAACTCCAATGGATGGTAGCCTTGTCATTATGGAAGATAGTCTATTGTCGAGATTTTTGTTACTCCAATGGATGGTGGCCTTGTCATTATGGAAGTTAGTCTGTTGTCGACATTTTTTTTATTCCATTGGATGGTAGCCTTGTCATTATGAAATTTAGTAAGTTGTCGATATTTTTGTTACTCCAATGGATGGTATCCTTATCATTATGGAAGGTAGATTGTTGTTGAGTATTTTGTTACACCAATGGATAGTAGCCATGTCATTATGGAAGGTAGTCTGTTGTACAGATTTTTGATACTCCAATGGATGGTATCCTTTTCATTATGGAAGGTAGTCTGTTATCGAAATTTATGTTATTCCATTGGATGGTAGCCTTGTCATTATAAAACGTAATTTGTTTTCTATATTTTTGTTACTTAAATGGATGGTAGCCTTATCATTATGAAACGTAGTATGTTGTCGATATTTTTGTTAACCCAATGGATGGTAGTCTTGTCATTATGGAAGGTAGTTTGTTGTTCAGATTTTTGTTACTCAAATGGATGGTAGCCTTGTCATTATCGAAGGTAGTCTTTTGTTCAGATTTTTGTTACTCCAATGGATGGTAGCCATGTCATTATGGAAGGTAGTCTGTTGTCGATATTTTTGTTATTCCTTTGGATGGTAGCCTTGTCATTATGCAACGTAGTATGTTGTCGATATTTTTATTACTCCAGTGTATGGTAGCCTTGTCATTATGGAAGGTAGTTTTTTGTTCATATTTTTGTTACTCCAATGGATGGTAGCCTTGGCATTATCGAAGGTAGTCTGTTGTTCAGATTTTGGTTACTCTAATGGATGGTAGCCATGTTATTATGGAAGGTAGTTTGTAGTTGACATTCTTTTATTCCATTTGATGGTATCCTTGTCATTATGAAATGTAGTATGTTGTCGATATTTTTGTTACTCCAATGGATGGTATCCTTATATTTATGGAAGGTAGACTGTTGTCGAGAATTTTGTTACTCCAATGGATGGTAGCCTTGTCATTATGGAAGTTATTCTGTTGTTGACATTTTTTTTATTCCATTGGATGGTAGCCTTGTCATTATGAAATTTAGTATGTTGTCGATATTTTTGTTACTCCAATGGATGGTATCCTTATCATTATGGAAGGTAGACTGTGGTTGAGAATTTTGTTACACCAATGGATAGTAGCCATGTCATTATGGAAGTTAGTCTGTTGTTCAGATTTTTGATACTCCAATGGATGGTATCCTTTTCATTATGGAAGGTAGTCTGTTGTCGAAATTTATGTTATTCCATTGAATGGTAGCCTTGTCATTATAGAACGTAATTTGTTTTCGATATTTTTGTTACTTAAATGGATGGTAGCCTTATCATTATGAAACGTAGTATGTTGTCGATATTTTTGTTACTCCAATGGATGGTAGCCTTGTCATTATCGAAGGTAGTCTTTTGTTCAGATTTTTGTTACTCCAATGGATGGTAGCCATGTCATTATGGAAGGTAGTCTGTTGTCGATATTCTTGTTATTCCTTTGGATGGTAGCCTTGTCATTATGCAACGTAGTATGTTGTCAATATTTTTATTACTCCAGTGTATGGTAGCCTTATCAATATGGAAGGTAGTCTGTCGTTGAGATTTCTGATACTCCAATGAATGGTAGCCTTGTCATTATGGAAGGTAGTCTTTTGTCTAGATTTTTGTTACTGCAATGGATTATAGCCTTGTCATTATGGAAGGTAGTCTGTTGTCGATATTTTTGTTACTATAATGGATGGTAGCCTTGTAATTATAGAAGGTAGTCTGTTGTCGACATTTTTGTGACTCCAATGGATAGTAACCTTGTCATTATGGAACGTAGTCTGTTGTCGATATTTTTGTTACTCCAATGAATGGTAGCCTTTTCATTATGGAAGGTAGTCTGTTGTCGAGATTTTTGTCACTCCAATGGATGGTAGCCTTGTCACTATAGAAGGTAGTCTGTTGTCGATATTTTTGTTACTCCAATGGATGGTAGCCTTGTCATTATGGAAGATAGTATATTGTCGAGATTTTTGTTACTCTAATGGATGGTAGTATTGTCATTATGGAAGGTAGTTTTTTGTTCATATTTTTGGTACTCCAATGGATGGTAGCCTTGGCATTATCGAAGGTAGTCTATTGTTCAGATTTTTGTTACTCTAATGGATGGTAGCCATGTTATTATGAAAGGTAGTTTGTAGTTGACATTCTTTTATTCCATTTGATGGTAGCCTTGTCATTATGAAATGTAGTATGTTGTCGATATTTTTGTTACTCCAATGGATGGTATCCTTATAATTATGGAAGGTAGACTGTTGTCGAGAATTTTGTTACTCCAATGGATGGTAGCCTTGTCATTATGGAAGTTATTCTGTTGTCGACATTTTTTTTATTCCATTGGATGGTAGCCTTGTCATTATGAAATTTAGTATGTTGTCGATATTTTTGTTACTCCAATGGATGGTATCCTTATCATTATGGAAGGTAGACTGTGGTTGAGAATTTTGTTACACCAATGGATAGTAGCCATGTCATTATGGAAGGTAGTCTGTTGTTCAGATTTTTGATACTCCAATGGATGGTATCCTTTTCATTATGGAAGGTAGTCTGTTTTCGAAATTTATGTTATTCCATTGGCAGGTAGCCTTGTCATTATAGAACGTAATTTGTTTTCGATATTTTTGTTACTTAAATGGATGGTAGCCTTATCATTATGAAACGTAGTATGTTGTCGATATTTTTGTTACTCCAACGGATGGTAGCCTTGTCATTATCGAAGGTAGTCTTTTGTTCAGATTTTTGTTACTCCAATGGATGGTAGCCATGTCATTATGGAAGGTAGTCTGTTGTCGATATTTTTGTTATTCCGTTGGATGGTAGCCTTGTCATTATGCAACGTAGTATGTTGTCGATATTTTTATTACTCCAGTGTATGGTAGCTTTATCAATATGGAAGGTAGTCTGTCGTTGAGATTTCTGATACACCAATGAATGTAGCCTTGTCATTATGGAAGGTAGTCTTTTGTCTAGATTTTTGTTACTCCAATGGATTGTAGCCTTGTCATTATGGAAGGTAGTCTGTTGTCGATATTTTTGTTACTATAATGGATGGTAGCCTTGTCATTATGGAAGGTAGTCTGTTGTCGATATTTTTGTTACTCCAATGGATGGTAGCCTTGTCATTATGGAAGATAGTATATTGTCGAGATTTTTGTTACTCCAATGGATGGTAGCCATGTTATTATGGAAGGTAGTTTGTAGTTGACATTTTTTTATTCCATTTGATGGTAGCCTTGTCATTATGAAATGTAGTATGTTGTCGATATTTTTGTTACTCCAATGGATGGTATCCTTATCATTCCGGAAGGTAGACTGTTGTCGAGAATTTTGTTACTCCAATGGATGGTAGCCTTGTCATTATGGAAGGTAGTCTGTTGTTGAGATTTTTGTTACTCCAATGGATGGTATCCTTTTCATTATGGAAGGTAGTCTGTTGTCGAAATTTTTGTTATTCCATTGGATGGTAGCCTTGTCATTATGGAGCGTAATTTGTTTTCGATATTTTAGTTACTCAAATGGATGGTAGCCTTATCATTATTATGGATGGTATCCTTATCATTATGGAAGGTAGACTGTTGTCGTTATTTTTGTTACTATAATGGATGGTGGCCTTGTCTTTATGGAAGGTAGTTTGTTGTCGATATTTTTGTTACTCCAATGGATGGTAACCTTGTCATTATGGAACATAGTCTGTTGTCAAAAAATTTGTTACTGCAATGGATGGTAGCATTTTCATTATTGAAGGTAGTCTGTGGTCGAGATTTTTGTCACTTCAATGGATGGTAGCCTTGTCACTATAGAAGGTAGTCTATTGTCGATATTTTTATTACTCCAATGGATGGTAGCCTTGTCATTATGGAAGATAGTCTATTGTCGAGATTTTTGTTACTCCAATGGATGGTAGCCTAGTCATTATGGAAGTTAGTCTGTTGTCGACATTTTTTTATTCCATTGGATGGTAGCCTTTTCATTATGAAATTTAGTATGTTGTCGATATTTTTGTTATTCCAATGGATGGTAGCCTTGTCACTATGGCAGGTAGTATGTTGTCTAGATTTTTGTTACTCTAATGGATTGTAGCCTCGTCATTATGGAAGGTAGTCTGTTGTCGATATTTTTGTTACTACAATGGATGGTAGCCTTGTCCTAATGAAATTAGTCTGTTGTCGTTATTTTTGTCACTCCAATGGATGGTAGCCTTGTCGCTATGGAAGGTAGTCAGTTGTCGATATTTTTGTTACTCCAATGGATGGTAGCCTCGTATATATGGAAGGTAGTCTATTGACGAGATTTTTGTTACTCCAATGGATGGTACCCTTTTCATTATGGAAGGTAGTATGTTTTCATGATTTTTGTTACTCCAATGGATGGTATCCTTGTCATTATGGAAGGTAGTCTATTGTCGACATTTTTGTTACTCCAATGGATGGTAGCCTTGTCGTTATGGAAGGTAGTTTGTTATTCAAATTTTTGTTACTCCAATGGATGGTATCCTTGTCATTATGGAAGGTAGTCTATTGTTCAGGTTTTTTTTACTCCAATGGATGGTAACCATGTCATTATGGAAGGTAGTCTATTGTCGACATTTTTTTTATTCCATTGGATGGTAGCCTTGTCATTATGAAATGTAGTATGTTGTCGATATTTTTGTTACTCCAATGGATGGTAGCCTTATCAATATGGAAGGTAGACTGTTGTCGAAAATTTTGTTACTCCAATGGATGGTAGCCTTATTATTATAGAAGGTAGTCTGTTGTCGAGATTTTTGTTATTCCATTTGTTGGTAGCCTTGTCATTATGGAACCTACTATGTTGTCGATATTTTTGTTTCTCCAGTGGATGGTAGCCTTATCATTATGGAAGGTAGTCTGTCGTTGAGATTTTTGATACTCCAATTGATGGTAGCCTTGTCATTATGGAAGGTAGTCTGTTGTTCAGATTTTTGTTAGTCCAATGGATGGTATCCTTGTCATTATGGAAGGTAGTCTGTTGTCGAGATTTTTGTTATTCCATTGGATGGTAGCCTTGTCATTATGAAACGTAGTATGTTGTCGATATTTTTGTGACTCTAATGGATGGTAGCCTTATCATTATGTAAGGTAGTCTATTGTCGATAATTTTTTTACTCCAATGGATGGTAGCCTTGTCATTATTGAAGGTAGTCTTTTGTCGAGATTTTTGTTACTCCAATGGATGGTAGCCTTGTCATTATGGAACGTAATTTGTTTTCCATATTTTTGTTACTCAAATAGATGGTAGCCTTATCATTATGAAACATAGTATGTTGTCGATATTTTTGTTTCTCCAATGGATGGTAGCCTTATCATTATGGAAGGTAGTCTGTTGTCGAGAGTTTTGATACTCCAATGGATGGTAGCCTTGTCATTATGGAAGGTAGTCTGTTGTCGAAATTTTTGTTATTCCATTGGATGGTAGCCTTGTCATTATGGAAGGTAGTCTGTTGTCAATATTTTTGTTACTCCAATGGATGGTAGCCTTGTCAATATGGAAGGTAGTCTATTGTCGATATTTTTGTTACTCCAATGAATGGTAGCCTTGTCACTTTGGAAGGTAGTATGTTGTCTAGATTTTTGTTACTCCAATGGATCGTAGCCTCGTCATTATGGAAGGTAGTCTGTTGTCGATATTTTTTTTACTACAATGGATGGTAGCCTTGTCATTTTGAAAGGTAGTCTGTTGTCGATATTTTTGTCACTCCAAAGGATGGTAGCCTTGCCGCTATGGAAGGTAGTCAGTTGTCGATATTTTTGTTACTCCAATGGATAGTAGCCTTGTAATTATGGAAGGTAGTCTATTGACGAGATTTTTGTTACTCCAATGGATGGTACCCTTGTCATTATGGAAGGTAGTATGTTTTCGTGATTTTTGTTACTCCAATGGATGGTAGCCTTGTCATTATGGAAGGTAGGCTGTTGTCGAAATTTTTGTTACTCAAATGGATGGTAGCCTTGTCATTATGGAAGGTAGTTTGTTGTTCAAATTTTTGTTACTCCAATGGATGGTAGCCTTGTCATTATGGAAGGTAGTCTATTGTTCAGATTTTTGTTACTCCAATGGATGGTAACCATGTCATCATGCAAGGTAGTCTATTGTCGAGATTTTTTTTATTCCAATGGATGGTAGCCTTGTCATTATGAAATGTAGTATGTTGTCGATATTTTTGTTACTCCAATGGATGGTAGCCTTATCAATATGGAAGGTAGACTGTTGTCGAGAATTTTGTTACTCCAATGGATGGTAGCCTTATCATTATTGAAGGTAGTCTGTTGTCGAGATTTTTGTTATTCCATTTGTTGGTAGCCTTGTCATTATGGAACGTAATATGTTGTCGATATTTTTGTTACTCCAGTGGTTGGTAGCCTTATCATTATGGAAGGTAGTCTGTCATTGAGATTTTTGATACTCCAATGGATGGTAGCCTTGTAATTATTGAAGGTAGTCTGTTGTTCAGATTTTTGTTACTCCAATGGATGGTATCCTTGTCATTATGGAAGGTAGTCTGTTGTCGAGATGTTTGTTATTCCATTGGATGGTATCCTTGTCATTATGAAACGTAGTATGTTGTCGATATTTTTATTACTCTAATGGAAGGTAGCCTTATCATTATGGAAGGTAGTCTATTGTCGATAATTTTGTTACTCCAATGGATGGTAGCCTTGTCATTATTGAAGGTAGTCTGTTGTCGAGATTTTTGTTACTCCAATGGATGGTAGCCTTGTCATTATGGAACGTAATTTGTTTTCCATATTTTTGTTACTCAAATAGATGGTAGCCTTATCATTATGAAACATAGTATGTTGTCGATATTTTTGTTACTCCAGTGGATGGTAGTCTTGTCATTATGGAAGGTAGTTTGTGGTTCAGATTTTTGTTACTCCAATGGATGGTAGCCTTCTCATTATCGAAGGTAGTCAGTTGTTCAAATTTTTGTTACTCCAATGGATGGTAGCCTTTTTATTATGGAAGGTAGTCTGTTGTTCAGATTTTTGATTCTCCAATGGATGGTATCCTTTTTATTATGGAAGGTAGTCTGTTGTCGAAATTTTTGTTATTCCATTGGATGGTAGCCTTGTCATTATGGAACGTAATTTGTTGTCGATATTTTTGTTACTCAAATGGATGGTAGTCTTATCATTATGAAGTGTAGTATGTTGTCGATATTTTTGTTTCTCAAATGGATGGTAGCATTATCATTATGGAAGGTAGTCTGTTGTCGAGAATTTTGTTACTCCAATGGATGGTAGCCTTGTCATTATGGAAGGTAGTCTGTTGTCGAGATTTTTGTTATTCCATTGGATGGTAGCCTTGTCATTATGGAAGGTAGTCTGTTGTCGATATTTTTGTTACTCTAATGGATGGTAGCCTTGTCGTTATGGAAGGTAGTTTGTTGTTCAAATTTTTGTTACTCCAATGGATGGTAGCCTTGTCATTATGGAAGGTAGTCTATTGTTCAGATTTTTGTTAATCCAATGGATGGTAACCATGTCATTATGGAAGGTAGTCTATTGTCAAGATTTTTTTTATTCCATTGGATGGTAGCCTTGTCATTATGGAAGGTAGTATGTTGTTCATTTTTTTGTTACTCCAATGGATGGTATCCTTATCAATATGGAAGGTAGTCTGTTGTCGAGAATTTTGTTACTCCAATGGATGGTAGCCTTGTCATTATGGAACATAATTTGTTTTCAATATTTTTGTTACTCAAATGGATGGTAGCCTTATCAATATGAAACGTAGTATATTGTCGATATTTTTGTTACTCCAATGGATGGTAGTCTTGTCATTATGGAAGGTAGTTTGTTGTTTAGATTTTTGATACTCCAATGGATGGTAGCCTTGTCATTATGGAAGGTAGTCTGTTGTTCAGATTTTTGTTACTCCAATAAATGGTAGCCATGTCATTATGGAAGGTAGCCTGTTGTCGATATTTTTGTTATTCCTTTGGATGGTAGCCTTGTCCTTATGCAACGTAGTATGTTTTCGTGATTTTTGTTACTCCAATGGATGGTAGCCTTCTCATTATGGAAGGTAGTCTGTTGCCGACATTTTTGTTACTCCAATGGATGGTAGCCTTGTCATTATGGAAGGTAGTTTGTTGTTCAAATTTTTGTTACTCCAATGGATGGTAGCCTTGTCATTATGGAAGGTAGTCTATTGTTCAGATTTTTGTTACTCCAATGGATGGTAACCATGTCATTATGGAAGGTAGTCTATTGTCGAGTTTTTTTTATTCCATTGGATGGTAGCCTTGTCATTATGAAATGTAGTATGTTGTCGATATTTTTGTTACTCCAATGGATGGTAGCCTTATCTATATGGAAGGTAGACTGTTGTCCAGAATTTTGTTACTCCAATGGATGGTAGCCTTATCATTATTGAAGGTAGTCTGTTGTCGAGATTTTTATTATTCCATTTGTTGGTAGCCTTGTCATTATGGAACGTAGTATGTTATCGATATTTTTGTTAATCCAGTGGATGGTAGCCTTATCATTATGGAAGGTAGTCTGTCGTTGAGATTTTTGATACTCCAATGGATGGTAGCCTTGTCATTTTGGAAGGTAGTCTGTTGTTCAGATTTTTGTTACTCCAATGGATGGTATCCTTGTCATTATGGAAGGTAGTCTGTTGTCGAGATTTTTGTTATTCCATTGGATGGTAGCCTTGTCATTATGAAACGTAGTATGTTGTCGATATTTTTTTTACTCTAATGGATGGTAGCCTTATCATTATGTAAGGTAGTATATTGCCGATAATTTTATTACTCCAATGGATGGTAGCCTTGTCATTATTGAAGGTAGTCTGTTGTCGAGATTTTTGTTACTCCAATGGATGGTAGCCTTGTCATTATGGAACGTAATTTGATTTCCATATTTTTGTTACACAAATAGATGGTAGCCTTATCATTATGAAACTTAGTATGTTGTCGATATTTTTGTTTCTCCAATGGATGGTAGCCTTATCATTATGGAAGGTAGTCTATTGTCGAGAATTTTGTTACTCCAATGGATGGTAGCCTTGTCATTATGGAAGGTAGTCCGTTGTCGAGATTTTTGTTATTCCATTGGATGGTAGCCTTGTCATTATGGAAGGTAGTCTGTTGTCGATATTTTTGTTACTCCAATGGATGGTAGCCTTGTCACTATGGAAGGTAGTATGTTGTCTAGATTTTTGTTACTCCAATGGATCGTAGCCTCGTCATTATGGAAGGTAGTCTGTTGTCGATATTTTTGTTACTACAATGAATGGTAGCCTTGTCATTATGAAAGGTAGTCTTTTGTCGATATTTTTGTCACTCCAATGGATGGTAGCCTTGTCGCTATGGAAGGTATTCAGTTGTCGATATTTTTGTTACTCCAATGGATGGTAGCCTTGTAATTATGGAAGGTAGTCTATTGACGAGATTTTTGTTACTCCAATGGATGGTACCCTTGTCATTATGGAAGGTAGTATGTTATCGTGATTTTTGTTACTCCAATGGATGGTAGCCTTGTCATTATGGAAGGTAGTCTGTTGTCGACATTTTTGTTACTCCATTGGATGGTATCCTTGTCATTATGAAATTTAGTATGTTGTCGATATTTTTGTTACTGAAATGGATGGTATCCTTATCATTATGGAAGGTAGACTGTTGTCGAGAATTTTGTTACTACAATGGATAATAGCCTTGTCATTATGGAAGGTAGTATGTTGTTCAGATTTTTGTTACTCCAATGGATGGTATCCTTTTCATTATGGAAGGTAGTCTGTTGTCGAGATTTTTGTTATTCAATTGGATGGTAGCCTTGTCATTATGAAACGTAGTATGTTGTCGATATTTTTGTTTCTCTAATGGATGGTAGCCTTATCATTATGGAATTTAGTCTATTGTCGATAATTTTGTTACGCCAATGGATGGTAGCCTTGTCATTATTAAAGGTAGTCTGTTGTCGAGATTTTTTTTACTCTAATGGATGGTAGCCTTGTCATTATGGAACGTAATTTGTTTTCCATATTTTTTTTACTCAAATAGATGGTAGGCTTATCATTATGAAATATCGTATGTTGTCGATATTTTTGTTACTCCAGTGGATGGTAGTCTTGTCATTAAGGAAGGTAGTTTGTGGTTCAGATTTTTGTTACTCCAATGGATGGTAGCCTTCTCATTATCGAAGGTAGTCGGTTGTTCAGATTTTTGTTACTCCAATGGATGGTAGCCTTTTCAATATGGAAGGTAGTCTGTTGTCAAAAATTTTGTTATTCCATTGGATGGTAGCCTTGTCATTATGGAACGTAATTTGTTTTCGATATTTTAGTTACTCAAATTGATGGTAGCCTTATCATTATGAAACGTAGTATGTTGTCGATATTTTTGTTACTATAATGGATGGTGGCTTTGTCATTATGGAAGGTAGTTTGTTGTCGACATTTTTGTTACTCCAATGGATGGTAACCTTGTCATTTTGGAACGTAGTCTGTTGTCAAAAATTTTGTTACTCCAATGGATGGTAGCATTTTCATTATGAAAGGTAGTCTGTGGTCGATATTTTTGTCACTCCAATGGATGGTAGCCTTGTCACTATAGAAGGTAGTCTATTGTCGAGATTTTTGTTACTCCAATGGATGGTAGTCTTGTCATTATGGAAGGTAGTTTGTTGTTCATATTTTTGTTACTCCAATGGATGGTAGCCTTGTCGTTTTCGAAGGTAGTCTGTTGCTCAGATTTTTGTTACTCCAATGGATGGTAGCCATGTCATTATGGAAGGTAGTATGTTGTCGACATTTTTATTATTCCATTGGATGGTAGCCTTGTCATTATGAAATTTAGTATGTTGTCGATATTTTTGTTACTGCAATGGATGGTATCCTTATCATTATGGAAGGTAGACTGTTGTTGAGAATTTTGTTACTACAATGGATAGTAGCCTTGTCATTATGGAAGGTAGTATGTTGTTCAGATTTTTGTTACTCTAATGGATGGTATCCTTTTCATTATGGAAGGTAGTCTGTTGTCGAGATTTTTGTTATTCCATTGGATGGTAGCCTTGTCATTATGAAACGTAGTATGTTGTCGATATTTTTGTTTCTCTAATGGATGGTAGCCTTATCATTATGGAATTTAGTCTATTGTCGATAATTTTGTTACGCCAATGGATGGTAGCCTTGTCATTATTAAAGGTAGTCTGTTGTCGAGATTTTTTTTACTCTAATGGATGGTAGCTGTTGTACCCCAAAATTTGCCCTCCCATATTCATCAAGAATTGGCAAAGTCAAGGTCACAAAATGCCCCAAGGACTATGCAGCTCAACTGTCTCCTACACAGTCAAAACTAGGGTTTGAGTTCTGGTCAAGCAAATGAACTTTTCAATGGCCCAATCAAGTCTCATATGCCTACAAAGATGGTCAAGCATCCTCATGTCAAGTTTCAAGGCATTCAGCTCAAAATTGCACAGTCAAAACCCTATATTGCACTACAGTCAACTGTAGGGGCAAAATGGTCATTTGACAGTCAAAAGTTCAAATTTTTGGTCAACATATCATTTTGAAGCCACAAACATCATTTGATCAATGCTTGATCATGATTTTCAAGATTTGGCTCAGAAATCATCAAAGATGCAAAAGTTGCTATATTTGGACAGCTGAAAAAGTCAACTGAAATTGACCAGGGCATAACTTTCACATGGATTGTCAGAAAAATTCCATCCAAAGCTCATTTTGAAGAGAAAGACATTTCCTAAAATTCATCTTCATGTTCCAAGTCCAAGAAATGCTCTCACAAAAAGTTATCAATTTCAACATTATAGGTCATTTTCAAAAGTCAACAAAAAGTGACTTTAAGTCAAAGGCCATAACTTGAGATTGGTAAATCAAAATGACATGGGATCAAAGGCATTGGTTAAAGGACTCAAAGACCTTTCCAAAATGTCCAAGAACATGTGAAAAGCTTAAAAATTGACCAAGTTATGCCTTGTGGAAGTTGGGAAATTTTGGGAAATTTTTGAAAGTCAACATTGATGCAAAAGGCCTAAAAATGCAAATGGGCCTATTTTCCTTCCAAATTTCTTCATGCCAAGCCTATGCACGACCACTAGGCCCAAAGGGAAGTATTCTCATATTTTTTAATTATTTATTTGAATTAATATTAATTTATATTCATTTAAATGATTTTAATATATGAAAAATATCAAACTAACCTAAAAAAATCTTTTTGTGCACATTCTAATCTCTACAATTCGTGCATATCTCAAATAGGCAAGCTTTGGTGCTAATTGATCAGATTTGGTACAAGATACATGAGAAAAAGATTGGAAAAGATTCTTAACAAATCAAAGATTGAAAACAATTATGGACATGGATTTTATTGAATCTTTTTAACCTAAACCATTCCATACAAGTACTGGATGAGAACCCTAATGCTAGAGGACAAAAAGCTGCGCTCAAAAGCAAGGACCAAAACTTGAAAACTGTCAAAAAAATTGGAAACTGATTTCAAGGTTCTAAGTAGATTCAAGCCTCCATTCCTTTGGCAATAGCTTCCTTGTGTGATTCTGAACGTGTATCAATCATAAACCACAAGCAAAGCTACAAGAACTGGTAAAACGGGTTCAAACTGTACCAAAGAACATCCATAATCGTATTTTGGTTTTAAGGCATGATCATGGCATTTTAATGATATATTCATGTTCCTTACAAGGTTTTACAACTGACCATTATATTTAATTGAGTTTTTGTGTTGTATAGAAGACATTGCCATGTTTCTTTTTTAGGGTTTTCAGGAGCTTGAAAGAGGGTTTTTACGTAGAGGCAAAATCAGAACTCCAAACCACCATGGTTGAACTCAGGGCTCAGAGACGAGAAGATCCATATGCTCGCGAACAATTTATGATGCCTAGGGTTCTAATCGTTATTTTTCAATAGGCACCTTTCTGCAACGCGTTAAAACCGTTGCCATATGGTTTTTATTTTCAGGCACGCGAAGAAGACAACTCCGTGGCACGCAGGGATTGGTTAATTCGAAATTTCGCGCGCGTATCAAAGAGCACTAACTTTTTTTTATATAATATTTATTGACTATTGTATATTAATTGAAACGCAAATGGCACAGATGGCAGGCACATGCAAGGACAATCCACAAGACCTGGGTTCGAACCCCAGGTCTTTCACATATTCCATATTATTTTTCATCAACTAATTCCATGCAATGCTCATGTCAAGGTACACTATACACGCTACATCCAGGCCACTCACGTGTGCACTAAGACCAATCCAAAGCCAAGATTCTGAAGAACACATGCACTCAAGTCAAACGCATCATACATAATCCAGAAAGGTCAACGAACTTCCATGCTTATTGGGCCTGATCTTTGGACCAACACCCCCATCTGGGGCCTGAACCCCCCCTCCTGGTTTGCATTTTCTTATTTATGTTTATATTTTATGTTCTTTTATTGCAATTTTATTTAATTTGTCATCTCAATTTAATTAATTAATTTTGTTTACAAAAAATATAAAAAACATTCAAAAAATCAGAAAAAGCCAAAAAATATAATATTATTTTATGTATTAATTATTTTTATAAATAAATTAGAATGTAAATTATGTAGTGTAATTAGGTTTTAATTTTAATTCCTTTTTAATAAAAAATCAAAAAATGTAGAATTTAGGTTTTAATTGTTAATTCTTTTTGTTTCCCTTTTTCCACAATAATAACTATTTATTTATTTATTTATTTTTATAATTGAAATTGTACATAAATAAATTAGGGTTTAACTTAGATTATATTTTAACTCTTTCATAATAAATAAAATATTAGAATTAGGGTTTGCTTCTTAATTTAATTTCAATTAACTTTTTCCTTATTAAATCTAAAAAACCATAAAAATACCCAAAAACATTTTTTTCTTAATTTTAATTTTAATTCCTCTTTATTTAATTAATTCATTAACTTTAAAAAGGGTCCAACGCCCTAGTTTTGTTTTGATTATTTTCTTTTGCGCATTTACTTTATTGCTTAGTATAATTCTGTAAATCTCCCAAAGCCATGTACATCTATTTCTCGCACTTTATTTCTTCGCATTATTTATTTTTCTGCTAAATCGGGTCCGGTTTAATTTTGGCGATGTGGACCCGCGCCATTTGTAATAGTTTAGATTTATTTCCTCGCAAAATATTTAACTGTTAACCAAACATGAAAGAATGAATGTCCTAATTAAAATCAAGCGTAGAACACGACAAACATGACAAGACAAATAACTGAAACATGACACACAATTCGCACACACCACCCCTAGGGTACGCCTCACTGTTGCCTTTCGAAAGGTGGTCGTCGAGTAGAAAATGTCTTAGTAAGTCCTCATGATCCGGGAACCTGGCATGAGGGTAGCTTCTAAGGTGTCTTCCCATTGCTCTGGTGATCACCACGTCCCGAACATCGAATTGACCCGAACACCTCCAACGGTGGTGCTACCTACCTCTCAATGGTGGGATGGCACTACCTTTAAGGACATCTACACAGACGAATTCCTTAGGGTAGGTAGGTTCTCAAGGATACTTGCTCTAATTTCAAACAAATTCAAAAAGACTCTTCACACTGACACATTTTCAAAAGCTTTCAAAGCAAATTTTTCAAACACTCTGATGTACGAGTCGATCTGAAATTTTTCAAAAGAAACTTTTAAAACCCACAGTTGAAAAGCAAACAAACCATTTTTGAAAACACAATGAGCAAGTATCTAAGAGCCCATGGATAACCATGGATAGAAAGGGTGCTAACACCTTCCCTTTCTATAACCTACCTCCCGAACCGAGAGCAATCTCTTAAAAGGAATTTTTCTGTGCTTTTGTCCTTTCCATTTGGAGAAAATAAAAGACGGTGGCGACTCTTGCTTCCGCGACATTTCGCGAACCAGCGTTAAACAGTCAGTTCCAGATCCACCGATCACAGAACTGGCGACTCTGCTGGGGATATAACTTAAAGTGAGGTGTACCTTAGGACTAAGATCACTGTGTTTTCAATTGCTTTCCTTGCTTGCTTTACTATTGTGGGTTGCATCGGAGATACATAGATCCTAACCCGGATCTGGGGATACCCTGTTTAGGTAGCATAAGCTGTGAGGGACCTGTCCGGCGTAGACCGACACAGGTGAAGCAGTGGCTACGTTGGTGTGGCACCTTGGTCTGTACCGATATCCCTTGTGTCGCAACGAGGAGAATATGGGTCTTCTAAGGAGTCATTAAGCACCAACAACCTTAGAACCTTAATTGACACAACTTGGCCTTTAGAACAGTAGCAGTATGCTACGCCCATTGAGGCTAAACTCTCGTGATGGTTCTGGCCGCAAGAAAAGATTGCGATGCTGGAGTTATGACCGATTGAGGGTAGTCAATGATATTGGGATCCTCTAAGAACCCGGTTACTTTGATTAGGACAGGTTGAACCCACCAACTTCAAGAGGGTAATACCTAGACCCCATGCTGGCCTAAACCCTAAGGGCCTCTCTTGTGTGACTTGTGTGCCTTCGTACTTGACTACTTGCATACTTGTTATCTGACCCTTGATGTCTTGCAGGTGTTGTTCATAGTCCTTAATTGGGACTTATAACAGGGTGTACTAACCACTTGCAGGTCTTGTTTATAGTCCTTAATTGGGACTCATGACAGGGTACTAAGTTTCTTGCAGGTCTTGTTTATAGTCCTTAACCAGGACTCATGACAGGGTTTACCAAATTTCTTGCAGGTGTTGTTTATAGTCCTCAACTGGGACTCATAACAAAGTATACTGAATTTCTTGCAGGGTTTGTTCATAGTCCTTAATTGGGACTCATAACAGGGTTTACCTACATCACCCCATGCATAGCATGACATCATACCATTGCATACCATTGCATACATCCTAACCCATTTCAAGGATCTCAAGGGCTTGTGATGCAGGTCATGATGAATCAAACATCTAGCAAGGGGCAAAGAGGATTTATTTTCCTCCAGCCCAAGTTGTCAGAGGCTATGACCCACTTGATATGGTGAGCTTTGACACTTGAAGAAGGTTCCCCTAGCCAAGGTTGTCAGGGGCTATGACCCACTGGATATGGTGAGCCTTTGACCCTTGAAAAAAGGACTCTCAACAAATATGAAGTTCCTTCAATCAAGCTACCGGATTCAATACTAACAGTTTTCTTGTTTATCCCGCGAGATCCTTGAAAACATTGCATGCATATCATACATCTCATTGCATTGCAGGTATACCTTGGACAGGTCACTCACCATCTTCGCTGTTTATTTCAGCAATGGCTTTCCAACCAGACAACCAAGATCTCCGTACTCAGAATGCCCAACTGCGAGAAATGTTCTTGAACCTATCCCAGGGGCAAGAAGAAATAAAGACTCTCCTCACCAGGAACTCGACCTTAGGGAATGCAGGGGGTATCAGGAACGATCAGCTGGAAGGGCTACAAATTGAGTTGGCAACCATGAAGATCCAAATGATGGGGCAGTTGGTAGGCCAAATGACTCTCATTCAGGACTTAGCTCAAAAACAAGAAGAGCTCCGGGTCCTCGTCACCAAGCTGCTTCAAAATAATCCAGTAGGGCAAACAGCCAAGGTGGAAGCTCCAGCCATCATTCAACCACATGCGGGGCAAGAAGACAAAGGAAAATCTCCTCAGCTTGCTTCAGGGTCACGAGCCCAGCCTCAACGGGGTAGTCAACGTAAACGAAATGCGCCCGGAAGACATTTCTCGGAGACTGATATACCCTCATCCTTTATACTGAGGCGCTTGCTGGATGTCAATTTGATCACTCTAAAGGACCCTCCCAAAAATCCCAACAGGACAGCTTCGAGGTATAACCCTGACACCCACTGCGCTTATCATTCAGACAGCCCGGGGCATGCTACAGACGACTGTTGGACCTTGAAGAACAAAATCCAGGATTTGATTGACGAAGGGGTGGTAGAGTTCATGCCAGACGGCGAGATGAAAATCTTCCACTGAGAATTCTCCATCTGAGATAGCTAGTTCAAACTAAGAAACTTTTGTTCATTCGAATGTTCAAGTTGTATTTGTCTCCGATTGTTTAAACATTTATTCATGTCAAACGTTGTTATTTCATTAATGCATCGCTTATGTCTGTTTTGAATCAATATATTCGCATTCACTATATGCAAACTGTTTTCATATTTTTTCTAATGTCAACTCTTGATCTTTAATCCTAAGCCTCTTGAGGGAGGATGACGAAAACGATACCGCAATTTACAGTATGCTTTTGAACAAACCCCGTTGATGAGGTACATGCATTGTTTCAACCCCTAAACACTGGAGTTATAAGGATGATAATCCCTCGTCAACCCATCAGAGCCAAAGAAGTAGGAGTTTTTTATTTTCGAAAATCAAAACCCTTAATCATAACCCGGGGCAGGGTAGTCTCTCAGTTGATCCAAGTGCATAACGAATGGCACCGAAGAGATCTTTACAAAACGAACAAAAGCAGGGATGGTTCAGAACAATCAAAAGGACAGGCAGTCATCATCAAAATTCATAAATGAAAAGCCCAAAAAGTCTAAACCTACAAAGGGGACTTATGAAACTGGGGCATCCCGCTGACTGTAATTCCAAAAAGGAAACAGTTCAGGCAAAAAAGAAAGGGATAACAAAAATCAAGAAAGAGGTATCACCAACCCTCAACAAAAAAAGGAATGATTGCCTAAACAAAATAAGTCATCTGAACCATTACTGGAACGTCAAAGCAAAGACTCAAACAAGGTCTAACGTATGATCAACTGAGTTTAGGTTTGGAGAACATCACGAAGAGCGGGTGGGTACAAATAAAATTTGAGCCTTTATCCTTTGTTTCTTAAACCGTGAACCAGGCCACGATATAACCCTTAAAAGTCCTAGCTGAAGCATGGGTTAGTTCAAAAGCATATTGTTACGAAGGTATCCTGACTCCTGAAGGCCTACGGTAAAATAACGAGTTGACATCACGTTTTACAAACATTAACTTGTTTTATGAAAAAGAATGCATTTTCAAAATCTTCAAAACAGACATAAGCTCGGCATTTTTAACATAACCTTGTTTGCATATGACCTTTTGTTTGAACAGCCAGGAACTTCGCACGATGAATGTCTAATGAACAAAAGTACTTCCAATCAAGGAGCACGGCATGACTATTGTCCATCATCTGGGGCAGTTAAGTCAAGATCCAGAGAATCTCTCAAAAGGCCAACCAGCCTGGGGCAAATCTCTGCCTAAGTCACTTGGAGCACTCCAACAACGAATCTGACCTGATCAAACACCTTCTGGTGGCATGACAAAGCACTTATAACAGGGGCAACTCCCTACATTCTGAAAGCACGGACATAGTCAAAAAAAATACCACGCATAATCAAAGACCCGCTAGGTTGACATACCTAGGCAAAAATAAGGGGTTCCCGGCGAACCAAAAGGGTTCGGGCAAAATGAGGGATGAAATGAAAAAAATCTGTACACCCGGCAAGTCGAAAACCTGAAAAGGCGGCTTGGGAAAAAATGGGTATCCCGGTGGACTGAAAACCCGAAAGGGCGGTCCAGGCAAAAGTTAGGGATCAAAGCGTACGACTATGTCCTGTCATCTTGTAACCTGCCTACCAGAAGAAGCTTGGTCTATCAACAACTATCAGCCCCCCACAGGTGCCTTCTCCCATAGAAACAGGGGCAATAAAGAGTTGTCCAAGCAAGCTAATTGTTCTATCCCCCAAGGTACTAAGGAAGGTTCAGCTAAAGAACACGGCCAAGTGTATCTTAAATCCCCAGAGAGTGGTTCAACAGAACAATACATTCTTCTCCAGGCAAGTCATCAAATATCAAGGCAATTGAGTATCCTCCTGTAGATCTCAATACCTCTCCAGCAGCACGCATTCTTAACAAGCATCCCCGGCAGTCTTGGTCTAAAGATTGTTCCCCGGCGGTATACCACCATTCAAAGGGATCATCCTCCAGCATATCAAAACTTCCCCAGGAGAGTCCAATCCAGCTTCCCCAGGAAATTTGGAATTCATATCTCCCCAAGCAGTAAGCTTATCCCCAATATATTCTGGAAGCTTATCCCTCGCAGCGCACGAACGCGTCATCCGGCTTGATTTAAAGAGTTATTTCCGTAACAGGATATAACTGGGTTATCCTCAGCCAAAAGCCACGGAAAGAGCGTCCTCGGCAAAGTATCTTCCTACCCCCAGCATAACTCATCAACGGTATCCCCAGCGAAGTCATCTTCATCAACTCAGCAAAGCATCGCTATCCCCACAGAGTAACACTCCCCAGCATGATCGCTAGAGTATCTTTTCTCCCGCAGAGTTATTTCATTCCTCAACGGAGTTATCTCCTCCTACCGGTATTCTTGCAACGAATCATCCACAGCGGAAGCAAAATCTCTTCCTCAACATCAGCCCAGGACATAACTTCCCGGCACCCGTCAAGGATTCATTTTCCTAGACGAAACACATACATGAATCATCACATACGTCATTATAGCATGCATGTACGCATCATATCGTATAAATCGCATCCATATTGAGAACATCATTGCTTGATCCATATCATACATTGCATATAACTGACCTTTACCTTGCAGGAAAGATGCAGTTGAAATTCTCAAACATATTTCAAGGACTTCTCTAGTCCAGTTAAATCGACTCCAAACAGATTTTTCTGATAAAGACTCAGTAGAAGTTCTCTTATGGTCCCCTCTCCAACGGCGTGTGAGGTGGTAATTCCTTCTTCAGATGTTTCCCTCTCCGGCATGAGCGTGAGGTGATATTCTCTTATGGTCCCCTCTCCAACGGCGTGTGAGGTGGTAATTCCTTCTTCAGATTTTCCCCTCTCCGGCATGAGCGTGAGGTGATATTCTCTTATGGTCCCCTCTCCAACGGCGTGTGAGGTGGTAATTCCTTCTTCAGATGTTCCCCTCTCCGGCATGAGCGTGAGGTGATATTCTCTTATGGTCCCCTCTCCAACGGCGTGTGAGGTGGTAATTCCTTCTTCAGATGGTCCCCTCTCCAACGGCGTGTGAGGCGGTAATTCCTTCTTCAGATGTTCCCCTCTCCGGCATGAGCGTGAGGTGATATTCTCCTATGGTCCCCTCTCCAACGGCGTGTGAGGTGGTAATTCCTTTTTCAGATGTTTCCCTCTCCGGCATGAGCGTGAGGTGATATCCCCTTTCAGATTATAATGTCCTTTGGTTCTCTTCCTGACACTACGAAGATGGTAATCCTCACCAAGATTTTCTCAACGAGCGTTGTTGAAGTTAAAATCATCCAAGGTTCACTTATCATTCAGGTTAAGGCAGTAACCATCCCTGGTTCATTCATCAGCATTTGAAGCTCCAGACTCAGCTCCTGTAACCAATCAGGACATATCTATATCAAGCACCTAAAATCAGCTCCTGCGACGTGTCAGGTACTCATTTCTCTGTTTTGCAGGTATGCAGGTTCTCGCTAAGGAATCTCCTACGCGATCAACGTCCAGATGGAATCTATAACCCCATCATCCTATCCAAGCAACATCCAAATGGCATCTATAAGCCCATTCCCCCATCACTGCTACTATGTGAGCGCAAATTTCTGGGCACTCTAGTGTTCAATCATCTTTTACCCTCGGATTACGAAAGGCACGTCAGCCAATCTGCATCCTCAGGTCTAAGAAGATTGAACAGGGGCAACTGTTGTACCCCAAAATTTGCCCTCCCATATTCATCAAGAATTGGCAAAGTCAAGGTCACAAAATGCCCCAAGGACTATGCAGCTCAACTGTCTCCTACACAGTCAAAACTAGGGTTTGAGTTCTGGTCAAGCAAATGAACTTTTCAATGGCCCAATCAAGTCTCATATGCCTACAAAGATGGTCAAGCATCCTCATGTCAAGTTTCAAGGCATTCAGCTCAAAATTGCACAGTCAAAACCCTATATTGCACTACAGTCAACTGTAGGGGCAAAATGGTCATTTGACAGTCAAAAGTTCAAATTTTTGGTCAACATATCATTTTGAAGCCACAAACATCATTTGATCAATGCTTGATCATGATTTTCAAGATTTGGCTCAGAAATCATCAAAGATGCAAAAGTTGCTATATTTGGACAGCTGAAAAAGTCAACTGAAATTGACCAGGGCATAACTTTCACATGGATTGTCAGAAAAATTCCATCCAAAGCTCATTTTGAAGAGAAAGACATTTCCTACAATTCATCTTCATGTTCCAAGTCCAAGAAATGCTCTCACAAAAAGTTATCAATTTCAACATTATAGGTCATTTTCAAAAGTCAACAAAAAGTGACTTTAAGTCAAAGGCCATAACTTGAGATTGGTAAATCAAAATGACATGGGATCAAAGGCATTGGTTAAAGGACTCAAAGACCTTTCCAAAATGTCCAAGAACATGTGAAAAGCTTAAAAATTGACCAAGTTATGCCTTGTGGAAGTTGGGAAATTTTGGGAAATTTTTGAAAGTCAACATTGATGCAAAAGGCCTAAAAATGCAAATGGGCCTATTTTCCTTCCAAATTTCTTCATGCCAAGCCTATGCACGACCACTAGGCCCAAAGGGAAGTATTCTCATATTTTTTAATTATTTATTTGAATTAATATTAATTTATATTCATTTAAATGATTTTAATATATGAAAAATATCAAACTAACCTAAAAAAATCTTTTTGTGCACATTCTAATCTCTACAATTCGTGCATATCTCAAATAGGCAAGCTTTGGTGCTAATTGATCAGATTTGGTACAAGATACATGAGAAAAAGATTGGAAAAGATTCTTAACAAATCAAAGATTGAAAACAATTATGGACATGGATTTTATTGAATCTTTTTAACCTAAACCATTCCATACAAGTACTGGATGAGAACCCTAATGCTAGAGGACAAAAAGCTGCGCTCAAAAGCAAGGACCAAAACTTGAAAACTGTCAAAAAAATTGGAAACTGATTTCAAGGTTCTAAGTAGATTCAAGCCTCCATTCCTTTGGCAATAGCTTCCTTGTGTGATTCTGAACGTGTATCAATCATAAACCACAAGCAAAGCTACAAGAACTGGTAAAACGGGTTCAAACTGTACCAAAGAACATCCATAATCGTATTTTGGTTTTAAGGCATGATCATGGCATTTTAATGATATATTCATGTTCCTTACAAGGTTTTACAACTGACCATTATATTTAATTGAGTTTTTGTGTTGTATAGAAGACATTGCCATGTTTCTTTTTTAGGGTTTTCAGGAGCTTGAAAGAGGGTTTTTACGTAGAGGCAAAATCAGAACTCCAAACCACCATGGTTGAACTCAGGGCTCAGAGACGAGAAGATCCATATGCTCGCGAACAATTTATGATGCCTAGGGTTCTAATCGTTATTTTTCAATAGGCACCTTTCTGCAACGCGTTAAAACCGTTGCCATATGGTTTTTATTTTCAGGCACGCGAAGAAGACAACTCCGTGGCACGCAGGGATTGGTTAATTCGAAATTTCGCGCGCGTATCAAAGAGCACTAACTTTTTTTATATAATATTTATTGACTATTGTATATTAATTGAAACGCAAATGGCACAGATGGCAGGCACATGCAAGGACAATCCACAAGACCTGGGTTCGAACCCCAGGTCTTTCACATATTCCATATTATTTTTCATCAACTAATTCCATGCAACGCTCATGTCAAGGTACACTATACACGCTACATCCAGGCCACTCACGTGTGCACTAAGACCAATCCAAAGCCAAGATTCTGAAGAACACATGCACTCAAGTCAAACGCATCATACATAATCCAGAAAGGTCAACGAACTTCCATGCTTATTGGGCCTGATCTTTGGACCAACACCCCCATCTGGGGCCTGAACCCCCCTCCTGGTTTGCATTTTCTTATTTATGTTTATATTTTATGTTCTTTTATTGCAATTTTATTTAATTTGTCATCTCAATTTAATTAATTAATTTTGTTTACAAAAAATATAAAAAACATTCAAAAAATCAGAAAAAGCCAAAAAATATAATATTATTTTATGTATTAATTATTTTTATAAATAAATTAGAATGTAAATTATGTAGTGTAATTAGGTTTTAATTTTAATTCCTTTTTAATAAAAAATCAAAAAATGTAGAATTTAGGTTTTAATTGTTAATTCTTTTTGTTTCCCTTTTTCCACAATAATAACTATTTATTTATTTATTTATTTTTATAATTGAAATTGTACATAAATAAATTAGGGTTTAACTTAGATTATATTTTAACTCTTTCATAATAAATAAAATATTAGAATTAGGGTTTGCTTCTTAATTTAATTTCAATTAACTTTTTCCTTATTAAATCTAAAAAACCATAAAAATACCCAAAAACATTTTTTTCTTAATTTTAATTTTAATTCCTCTTTATTTAATTAATTCATTAACTTTAAAAAGGGTCCAACGCCCTAGTTTTGTTTTGATTATTTTCTTTTGCGCATTTACTTTATTGCTTAGTATAATTCTGTAAATCTCCCAAAGCCATGTACATCTATTTCTCGCACTTTATTTCTTCGCATTATTTATTTTTCTGCTAAATCGGGTCCGGTTTAATTTTGGCGATGTGGACCCGCGCCATTTGTAATAGTTTAGATTTATTTCCTCGCAAAATATTTAACTGTTAACCAAACATGAAAGAATGAATGTCCTAATTAAAATCAAGCGTAGAACACGACAAACATGACAAGACAAATAACTGAAACATGACACACAATTCGCACACACCACCCCTAGGGTACGCCTCACTGTTGCCTTTCGAAAGGTGGTCGTCGAGTAGAAAACGTCTTAGTAAGTCCTCATGATCCGGGAACCTGGCATGAGGGTAGCTTCTAAGGTGTCTTCCCATTGCTCTGGTGATCACCACGTCCCGAACATCGAATTGACCCGAACACCTCCAACGGTGGTGCTACCTACCTCTCAATGGTGGGATGGCACTACCTTTAAGGACATCTACACAGACGAATTCCTTAGGGTAGGTAGGTTCTCAAGGATACTTGCTCTAATTTCAAACAAATTCAAAAAGACTCTTCACACTGACACATTTTCAAAAGCTTTCAAAGCAAATTTTTCAAACACTCTGATGTACGAGTCGATCTGAAATTTTTCAAAAGAAACTTTTAAAACCCACAGTTGAAAAGCAAACAAACCATTTTTGAAAACACAATGAGCAAGTATCTAAGAGCCCATGGATAACCATGGATAGAAAGGGTGCTAACACCTTCCCTTTCTATAACCTACCTCCCGAACCGAGAGCAATCTCTTAAAAGGAATTTTTCTGTGCTTTTGTCCTTTCCATTTGGAGATAATAAAAGACGGTGGCGACTCTTGCTTCCGCGACATTTCGCGAACCAGCGTTAAACAGTCAGTTCCAGATCCACCGATCACAGTAGCCTTGTCATTATGGAACGTAATTTGTTTTCCATATTTTTTTTACTCAAATAGATGGTAGCCTTATCATTATGAAACATCGTATGTTGTCGATATTTTTGTTACTCCAGTGGATGGTAGTCTTGTCATTATGGAAGGTAGTTTGTGGTTCAGATTTTTGTTACTCCAATGGATGGTAGCCTTGTCATTATGAAATGTAGTATGTTGTCGATATTTTTGTTACTCCAATGGATGGTAGCCTTATCAATATGGAAGGTAGACTATTGTCGAGAATTTTGTTACTCCAATGGATGGTAGCCTTATCATTATTGAAGGTAGTTTGTTTTCGAGATTTTTGTTATTCCATTTGATGGTAGCCTTATCATTATGAAACGTAGTATGTTGTCGATATTTTTGGTACTATAATGGATGGTGGCTTTGTCATTATGGAAGGTAGTTTGTTGTCGACATTTTTGTTACTCCAATGGATGGTAACCTTGTCATTATCGAAAGTAGTCTGTTGTCAAAATTTTTGTTACTCCAATGGATGGTAGCGTTTTCATTATGAAAGGTAGTCTGTGGTCGATATTTTTGTCACTCCAATGGATGGTAGCCTTGTCACTATAGAAGGTAGTCTATTGTCGATATTTTTGTTACTCCAATTAATGGAATCCTTGTCATTATGGAAGATAGTCTATTGTCGAGATTTTTGTTACTCCAATGGATGGTAGTCTTGTCATTACGGAAGGTAGTTTGTTGTTCATATTTTTGTTACTCCAATGGATGGTAGCCTTGTCGTTTTCGAAGGTAGTCTGTTGTTCAGATTTTTGTTACTCCAATGGATGGTAGCCATGTCATTATGGAAGGTAGTATGTTGTCGACATTTTTATTATTCCATTGGATGGTAGCCTTGTCATTATGAAATTTAGTATGTTGTCGATATTTTTGTTACTGCAATGGATGGTATCCTTATCATTAAGGAAGGTAGACTGTTGTCGAGAATTTTGTTACTCCAATGGATAGTAGCCTTGTCATTATGGAAGGTAGTATGTTGTTCAGATTTTTGTTACTCCAATGGATGGTATCCTTTTCATTATGGAAGGTAGTCTGTTGTCGATATTTTTGTTACTCCATTGGATGGTAGCCTTGTCATTATGGAACGTAATTTGTTTTCAATATTTTTGTTACTCAAATGGATGTTAGCCTTATCTTTATGAAACGTAGTATATTGTCGATATTTTTGTTACTCCAATGGATGGTAGTCTTGTCATTATGGAAGGTAGTTTGTTGTTTAGATTTTTGTTACTCCAATGGATGGTAGCCTTGTCATTATGGAAGGTAGTCTGTTGTTCATATTTTTGTTACTCCAATGGATGGTAGCCATGTCATTATTGAAGGTAGTCTGTTGTCGATATTTTTGTTATTCCTTTGGATGGTAGCCTTGTCCTTATGCAACGTAGTATGTTGTCGATATTTTTATTACTCCAGTTTATGGTAGCCTTATCAATATGGAAGGTAGTCTATTGTTCAGATTTTTGTTACTCCAATGGATGATATCCTTTTCATTATGGAAGGTAGTCTGTTGTCGAAATTTATTTTATTCCATTGGATGGTAGCCTTGTCATTATGGAAGGTAGTCTGTTGTCGAGAATTTTGTTACTCCAATGGATGGTAGCCTTGTCATTATGGAAGGTAGTCTGTTGTCGAGATTTTTGTTATTCCATTGGATGGTAGCTTTGTCATTATGGAAGGTAGTTTGTTGTTCATATTTTTGTTACTCCAATGGATGGTAGCCATGTCATTATGGAAGGTAGTCTGTTGTCGATATTTTTGTTATTCCTTTGGATGATAGCCTTGTCCTTATGCAACGTAGTATGTTGTCGATATTTTTATTACTCCAGTTTATGGTAGCCTTATCAATATGGAAGGTAGTCTGTTGTTCAGATTTTTGTTACTCCATTGGATGGTATCCTTTTCATTATGGAAGGTAGTCTGTTGTCGAAATTTTTTTATTCCATTGGATGGTATCCTTGTCATTATGGAAGGTAGTCTACTGTCGAGAATTTTGTTACTCCAATGGATGGTAGCCTTGTCATTATGGAAGGTAGTCTGTTGTCGATATTTTTGTTACTCCAATGGATGGTAGCCTTGTCACTATGGAAGGTGGTCTATTGTCGATGTTTTTGTTACTCCAATGGATGGTAACCTTGTCACTATTGAAGGTAGTATGTTGTTTAGATTTTTGTTACTCCAATGGATTGTAGCCTCATCATTATGGAAGGTAGTCTGTTGTCGATATTTTTGTTACTACAATGGATGGTAGCCTTGTCATTATGAAAGGTAGTCTGTTGTCGATATTTTTGTCACTCCAATGGATGGTAGCCTAGTCGCTATGGAAGGTAGTCAGTTGTCGATATTTTTGTTACTCCAATGGATGGTAGCCTCGTAATTATGGAAGGTAGTCTATTGACGAGATTTTTGTTACTCCAATGGATGGTACCCTTGTCATTATGGAAGGTAGTATGTTTTCGTGATTTTTGTTACTCCAATGGATGGTACCCTTGTCATTATGGAAGGTAGTCTGTTGTCGACATTTTTGTTACTCCAATGGATGGTAGCCTTGTCGTTATGGAAGGTAGTTTGTTGTTCAAATTTTTGTTACTCCAATGGATGGTAGCCTTGTCATTATGGAAGGTAGTCTATTGTTCAGATTTTTGTTACTCCAATGGATGGTAACCATGTCATTATGGAAGGTAGTCTATTGTCGAGATTTTTTTTATTCCATTGGATGGTAGCCTTGTCATTATGAAATGTAGTATGTTGTCGATATTTTTGTTACTACAATGGATGGTAGCCTTATCAATATGGAAGGTAGACTATTGTCGAGAATTTTGTTACTCCATTGGATGGTAGCCTTGTCATTATGGAAGGTAGTCTGTTGTCGAGAATTTTGTTACTCCAATGGATGGTAGCCTTGTCATTATGGAAGGTAGTCTGTTGTCAAGATTTTTGTTATTCCATTGGATGGTAGCCTTGTCGTTATGGAAGGTAGTCTGTTGTCGATATTTTTATTACTCCAATGGATGGTAGCCTTGTCACTATGGAAGGTAGTCTATTGTCGACATTTTTGTTACTCCAATGGATGGTAACCTTGTCATTATGGAACGTAGTCTGTTGTCAAAATTTTTGTTACTCCAATGGATGGTAGCGTTTTCATTATGAAAGGTAGTCTGTGGTCGAGATTTTTGTCACTCCAATGGATGGTAGCCTTGTCACTATAGAAGGTAGTCTATTGTCGATATTTTTGTTACTCCAATTAATGGTAGCCTTGTCATTATGGAAGATAGTCTATTGTCGAGATTTTTGTTACTCCAATGGATGGTAGTCTTGTCATTATGGAAGGTAGTTTGTTGTTCATATTTTTGTTACTCCAATGGATGGTAGCCTTGTCGTTTTCGAAGGTAGTCTGTTGTTCAGATTTTTGTTACTCCAATGGATGATAGCCATGTCATTATGGAAGGTAGTATGTTGTCGACATTTTTATTATTCCATTGGATGGTAGCCTTGTCATTATGAAATTTAGTATGTTGTCGACATTTTTGTTACTGCAATGGATGGTATCCTTATCATTATGGAAGGTAGACTGTTGTCGAGAATTTTGTTACTCCAATGGATAGTAGCCTTGTCATTATGGAAGGTAGTATGTTGTTCATATTTTTGTTACTCCAATGGATGGTATCCTTTTCATTATGGAAGGTAGTCTGTTGTCGATATTTTTGTTACTCCTTTGGATGCTAGCCTTGTCATTATGGAACGTAATTTGTTTTCAATATTTTTGTTACTCAAATGGATGTTTGCCTTATCTTTATGAAACGTAGTATATTGTCGATATTTTTGTTACTCCAATGGATGGTAGTCTTGTCATTATGGAAGGTAGTTTGTTGTTTAGATTTTTGTTACTCCAATGGATGGTAGCCTTGTCATTATGGAAGGTAGTCTGTTGTTTATATTTTTGTTACTCCAATGGATGGTAGCCATGTCATTATTGAAGGTAGTCTGTTGTCGATATTTTTGTTATTCCTTTGGATGGTAGCCTTGTCCTTATGCAACGTAGTATGTTGTCGATATTTTTATTACTCCAGTTTATGGTAGCCTTATCAATATGGAAGGTAGTCTATTGTTCAGATTTTTGTTACTCCAATGGATGCTATCCTTTTCATTATGGAAGGTAGTCTGTTGTCGAAATTTTTTTTATTCCATTGGATGGTAGCCTTGTCATTATGGAAGGTAGTCTGTTGTCGAGAATTTTGTTACTCCAATGGATGGTAGCCTTGTCATTATGGAAGGTAGTCTGTTGTCGAGATTTTTGTTATTCCATTGGATGGTAGCTTTGTCATTATGGAAGGTAGTCTGTTGTTCATATTTTTGTTACTCCAATGGATGGTAGCCATGTCATTATGGAAGGTAGTCTGTTGTCGATATTTTTGTTATTCCTTTGGATGATAGCCTTGTCCTTATGCAACGTAGTATGTTGTCGATATTTTTATTACTCTAGTTTATGGTAGCCTTATCAATATGGAAGGTAGTCTGTTGTTCAGATTTTTGTTACTCCAATGGATGGTATCCTTTTCATTATGGAAGGTAGTCTGTTGTCGAAATTTTTTTATTCCATTGGATGGTATCCTTGTCATTATGGAAGGTAGTCTGTTGTCGAGAATTTTGTTACTCCAATGGATGGTAGCCTTGTCATTATGGAAGGTAGTCTGTTGTCGATATTTTTGTTACTCCAATGGATGGTAGCCTTGTCACTATGGAAGGTGGTCTATTGTCGATGTTTTTGTTACTCCAATGGATGGTAACCTTGTCACTATTGAAGGTAGTATGTTGTTTAGATTTTTGTTACTCCAATGGATTGTAGCCTCATCATTATGGAAGGTAGTCTGTTGTCGATATTTTTGTTACTACAATGGATGGTAGCCTTGTCATTATGAAAGGTAGTCTGTTGTCGATATTTTTGTCACTCCAATGGATGGTAGCCTAGTCGCTATGGAAGGTAGTCAGTTGTCGATATTTTTGTTACTCCAATTGATGGTAGCCTCGTAATTATGGAAGGTAGTCTATTGACGAGATTTTTGTTACTCCAATGGATGGTACCCTTGTCATTATGGAAGGTAGTATGTTTTCGTGATTTTTGTTACTCCAATGGATGGTAGCCTTGTCATTATGGAAGGTAGTCTATTGTCGACATTTTTGTTACTCCAATGGATGGTAGCCTTGTCGTTATGGAAGGTAGTTTGTTGTTCAAATTTTTGTTACTCCAATGGATGGTAGCCTTGTCATTATGGAAGGTAGTCTATTGTTCATATTTTTGTTACTCCAATGGATGGTAACCATGTCATTATGGAAGGTAGTCTATTGTCGAGATTTTTTTTATTCCATTGGATGGTAGCCTTGTCATTATGAAATGTAGTATGTTGTCGATATTTTTGTTACTACAATGGATGGTAGCCTTATCAATATGGAAGGTAGACTATTGTCGAGAATTTTGTTACTCCATTGGATGGTAGCCTTGTCATTATGGAAGGTAGTCTGTTGTCGAGAATTTTGTTACTCCAATGGATGGTAGCCTTGTCATTATGGAAGGTAGTATGTTGTCGATATTTTTGTTTCTCTAATGGATGGTAGCCTTATCATTATGGAATTTAGTCTATTGTCGATAATTTTGTTACGCCAATGGATGGTAGCCTTGTCATTATTGAAGGTAGTCTGTTGTCGAGATTTTTGTTACTCTAATGGATGGTAGCCTTGTCATTATGGAACGTAATTTGTTTTCCATATTTTTGTTACTCAAATTGATGGTAGCCTTATCATTATGAAACGTAGTATGTTGTCGATATTTTTGTTACTATAATGGATGGTGGCCTTGTCATTATGGAAGGTAGTTTGTTGTCGACATTTTTGTTACTCCAATGGATGGTAACCTTGTCATTATGGAACGTAGTCTGTTGTCAAAAAATTTGTTACTCCAATGGATGGTAGCGTTTTCATTATGAAAGGTAGTCTGTGGTCGAGATTTTTGTCACTCCAATGGATGGTAGACTTGTAACTATAGAAGGTAGTCTATTGTCGATATTTTTGTTACTCCAATTAATGGTAGCCTTGTCATTATGGAAGATAGTCTATTGTCGAGATTTTTGTTACTCCAATGGATGGTAGTCTTGTCATTATGGAAGGTAGTTTGTTGTTCATATTTTTGTTACTCCAATGGATGATAGCCTTGTCGTTTTCGAAGGTAGTCTGTTGTTCATATTTTTGTTACTCCAATGGATGGTAGCCATGTCCTTATGGAAGGTAGTATGTTGTCGACATTTTTATTATTCCATTGGATGGTAGCCTTGTCATTATGAAATTTAGTATGTTGTCGATATTTTTGTTACTGCAATGGATGGTATCCTTATCATTATGGAAAGTAGACTGTTGTTGAGAATTTTGTTACTCCAATGGATATTAGCCTTGTCATTATGGAAGGTAGTATGTTGTTCAGATTTTTGTTACTCCAATGGATGGTATCCTTTTCATTATGGAAGGTAGTCTGTTGTCGATATTTTTGTTACTCCATTGGATGGTAGCCTTGTCATTATGGAACATAATTTGTTTTCAATATTTTTGTTACTCAAATGGATGGGAGCCTTATCATTATGAAACGTAGTATATTGTCGATATTTTTGTTACTCCAATGGATGGTAGTCTTGTCATTATGGAAGGTAGTTTGTTGTTTAGATTTTTGTTACTCCAATGGATGGTAGTCTTGTCATTATGGAAGGTAGTCTGTTGTTCATATTTTTGTTACTCCAATGGATGGTAGCCATGTCATTATGGAAGGTAGTCTCTTGTCGATATTTTTGTTATTCCTTTGGATTGTAGCCTTGTCCTTATGCAACGTAGTATGTTGTCGATATTTTTATTACTCCAATTTATGGTAGCCTTATCAATATGGAAGGTAGTCTATTGTTCAGATTTTTGTTACTCCAATGGATGGTATCCTTTTCATTATGGAAGGTAGTCTGTTGTCGAAATTTTTTTTATTCCATTGGATGGTAGCCTTGTCATTATGGAAGGTAGTCTGTTGTCGAGAATTTTGTTACTCCAATGGATGGTAGCCTTGTCATTATGGAAGGTAGTCTATTGTCGATATTTTTGTTACTCCAATGGATGGTAGCCTTGTCACTATGGAAGGTGGTCTATTGTCGATGTTTTTGTTACTCCAATGGATGGTAACCTTGTCACTATTGAAGGTAGTATGTTGTTTAGATTTTTGTTACTCCAATGGATTGTAGCCTCATCATTATGGAAGGTAGTCTGTTGTCAATATTTTTGTTACTACAATGGATGGTAGCCTTGTCATTATGAAAGGTAGTCTGTTGTCGATATTTTTGTCACTCCAATGGATGGTAGCCTAGTCGCTATGGAAGGTAGTCAGTTGTCGATATTTTTGTTACTCCAATGGATGGTAGCCTCGTAATTATGGAAGATAGTCTATTGACGAGATTTTTGTTACTCCAATGGATGGTACCCTTGTCATTATGGAAGGTAGTATGTTTTCGTGATTTTTGTTACTCCAATGGATGGTAGCCTTTTCATTATGGAAGGTAGTCTGTTGTCGACATTTTTTTTACTCCAATGGATGGTAGCCTTGTCATTATGAAAGGTAGTTTGTTGTTCAAATTTTGGTTACTCCAATGGATGGTAGCCTTGTCATTATGGAAGGTAGTCTATTGTTCAGATTTTTGTTACTCCAATGGATGGTAACCATGTCATTATGGAAGGAAGTCTATTGTCGAGATTTTTTTTATTCCATTGGATGGTAGCCTTGTCATTATGAAATGTAGTATGTTGTCGATATTTTTGTTACTACAATGGATGGTAGCCTTATCAATATGGAAGGTAGACTGTTGTCGAGAATTTTGTTACTCCATTGGATGGTAGCCTTGTCATTATGGAAGGTAGTCTGTTGTCGAGAATTTTGTTACTCCAATGGATGGTAGCCTTGTCACTATGGAAGGTAGTCTATTGTCGACATTTTTGTTACTCTAATGGATGGTAACCTTGTCATTATGGAACGTAGTCTGTTGTCAAAATTTTTGTTACTCTAATGGATGGTAGCGTTTTCATTATGAAAGGTAGTCTGTGGTCGAGATTTTTGTCACTCCAATGGATGGTAGCCTTGTCACTATAGAAGGTAGTCTATTGTCGATATTTTTGATACTCCAATTAATGGTAGCCTTGTCATTATGGAAGATAGTCTATTGTCGAGATTTTTTTTACTCCAATGGATGATAGTCTTGTCATTATGGAAGGTAGTTTGTTGTTCATATTTTTGTTACTCCAATGGATGGTAGCCTTGTCGTTATCGAAGGTAGTCTGTTGTTCAGATTTTTATTACTCCAATGGATGGTAGCCATGTCATTATGGAAGGAAGTATGTTGTCGACATTTTTATTATTCCATTGGATGGTAGCCTTGTCATGATGAAATTTAGTATGTTGTCGATATTTTTGTTACTGCAATGGATGGTATCCTTATCATTATGGAAGGTAGACTGTTGTCGAGAATTTTGTTACTCCAATGGATAGTAGCCTTGTCATTATGGAAGGTAGTATGTTGTTCAGATTTTTGTTACTCCAATGGATGGTATCCTTTTCATTATGGAAGGTAGTTTGTTGTCGAGATTTTTGTTATTCCATTGGATGGTAGCCTTGTCATTATGAAACGTAGTATGTTGTCGATATTTTTGTTTCTCTAATGGATGGTAGCCTTATCATTATGGAATTTAGTCTATTGTCGATAATTTTGTTACGCCAATGGATGGTAGCCTTGTCATTATTGAAGGTAGTCTGTTGTCGAGATTTTTGTTACTCTAATGGATGGTAGCCTTGTCATTATGGAACGTAATTTGTTTTCCATATTTTTGTTACTCAAATAGATGGTAGCCTTATCATTATGAAACATCGTATGTTGTCGATATTTTTGTTACTCCAGTGGATGGTAGTCTTGTCATTATGGAAGGTAGTTTGTGGTTCATATTTTGGTTACTCCAATGGATGGTAGCCTTCTCATTATCGAAGGTAGTCTGTTGTTCAGATTTTTGTTACTCCAATGGATGGTAGCCTTTTCATTATGGAAGGTAGTCTGTTGTCAAAAAATTTGTTATTCCATTGGATGGTAGCCTTGTCATTATGGAACGTAATTTATTTTCGATATTTTAGTTACTCAAATTGAAGGTAGCCTTATCATTATGAAACGTAGTATGTTGTCGATATTTTTGTTACTATAATGGATGGTGGCCTTGTCATTATGGAAGGTAGTTTGTTGTCGACATTTTTGTTACTCCAATGGATGGTAACCTTGTCATAATGGAAGGTAGTCTGTTGTCAAAAATTTTGTTACTCCAATGGATGGTAGCGTTTTCATTATGAAAGGTAGTCTGTGGTCGAGATTTTTGTCACTCCAATGGATGGTAGCCTTGTCACTATAGAAGGTAGTCTATTGTCGATATTTTTGTTACTCCAATTAATGGTAGCCTTGTCATTATGGAAGATAGTCTATTGTCGAGATTTTTGTTACTCCAATGGATGGTAGTCTTGTCATTATGGAAGGTAGTTTGTTGTTCATATTTTTGTTACTCCAATGGATGGTAGCCTTGTCGTTTTCGAAGGTAGTCTGTTGTTCAGATTTTTGTTACTCCAATGGATGGTAGCCATGTCATTATGGAAGGTAGTATGTTGTCGACATTTTTATTATTCCATTGGATGGTAGCCTTGTCATTATGAAATTTAGTATGTTGTCGATATTTTTGTTACTGCAATGGATGGTATCCTTATCATTATGGAAGGTAGACTGTTGTTGAGAATTTTGTTACTCCAATGGATAGTAGCCTTGTCATTATGGAAGGTAGTATGTTGTTCAGATTTTTGTTACTCCAATGGATGGTATCCTTTTCATTATGGAAGGTAGTCTGTTGTCGATATTTTTGTTACTCCATTGGATGGTAGCCTTGTCATTATGGAACGTAATTTGTTTTCAATATTTTTGTTACTCAAATGGATGGTAGCCTTATCATTATGAAACGTAGTATATTGTCGATATTTTTGTTACTCCAATGGGTGGTAGTCTTGTCATTATGGAAGGTAGTTTGTTGTTTAGATTTTTGTTACTCCAATGGATGGTAGTCTTGTCATTATGGAAGGTAGTCTGTTGCTCATATTTTTGTTACTCCAATGGATGTTAGCCATGTCATTATGGAAGGTAGTCTCTTGTCGATATTTTTGTTATTCCTTTGGATGGTAGCCTTGTCCTTATGCAACGTAGTATGTTGTCGATATTTTTATTACTCCAATGGATGGTAGCCTTATCAATATGGAAGGTAGTCTGTTGTCGAAATTTTTTTTATTCCATTGGATGGTAGCCTTGTCATTATGGAAGGTAGTCTGTTGTCGAGAATTTTGTTACTCCAATGGATGGTAGCCTTGTCATTATGGAAGGTAGTCTGTTGTCGAGATTTTTGTTATTCCAATTGATGGTAGCTTTGTCATTATGGAAGGTAGTCTGTTGTTCATATTTTTGTTACTCCAATGGATGGTAGCCATGTCATTATGGAAGGTAGTCTGTTGTCGATATTTTTGTTATTCCTTTGGATGATAGCCTTGTCCTTATGCAACGTAGTATGTTGTCGATATTTTTATTACTCCAGTTTATGGTAGCCTTATCAATATGGAAGGTAGTCTGTTGTTCAGATTTTTGTTACTCCAATGGATGGTATCCTTTTCATTATGGAAGGTAGTCTGTTGTCGAAATTTTTTTATTCCATTGGATGGTATCCTTGTCATTATGGAAGGTAGTCTGTTGTCGAGAATTTTGTTACTCCAATGGATGGTAGCCTTGTCATTATGGAAGGTAGTGTGTTGTCGATATTTTTGTTACTCCAATGGTTGGTAGCCTGTTCATTATGGAACGTAATTTGTTTTCCATATTTTTGTTACTCAAATAGATGGTAGCCTTATCATTATGAAACATAGTATGTTGTCGATATTTTTGTTTCTCCAATGGATGGTAGCCTTATCATTATGGAAGGTAGTCTGTTGTCGAGAATTTTGTTACTTCAATGGATGGTAGCCTTGTCATTATGGAAGGTAGTCTGTTGTCGAGATTTTTGTTATTCCATTGGATGGTAGCCTTGTCATTATGGAAGGTAGTCTGTTGTCGATATTTTTGTTACTCCAATGGATGGTAGCCTTGTCACTATGGAAGGTAGTCTATTGTCGATATTTTTGTTACTCCAATGGATGGTAACCTTGTCACTATGGAAGGTAGTATGTTGTCTAGATTTTTGTTACTCCAATGGATTGTAGCCTCATCATTATGGAAGGTAGTCTGTTGTCGATATTTTTGTTACTAAAATGGATGGTAGCCTTGTCATTATGAAATGTAGTCTGTTGTCGATATTTTTGTCACTCTAATGGATGGTAGCCTTGTCGCTATGGAAGGTAGTCAGTTGTCGATATTTTTGTTACTCCAATGGATGGTAGCCTCGTAATTATGGAAGGTAGTCTATTGACGAGATTTTTGTTACTCCAATGGATGGTACCCTTGTCATTATGGAAGGTAGTATGTTTTCGTGAATTTTGTTACTCCAATGGATGGTAGCCTTGTCATTATGGAAGGTAGTCTGTTATCGACATTTTTGTTACTCCAATGGATGGTAGCCTTGTCGTTATGGAAGGTAGTCTATTGTTCAGATTTTTGTTACTCCAATGGATGGTAACCATGTCATTATGGAAGGTAGTCTATTGTCGAGATTTTTTTTATTCCATTTGATGGTAGCCTTGTCATTATGAAATGTAGTATGTTGTCGATATTTTTGTTACTCAAATGGATGGTAGCCTTATCAATATGGAAGGTAGACTGTTGTCGAGAATTTTGTTACTCCTATGGATGGTAGCCTTATCATTATTGAAGGTAGTCTGTTGTCGAGATTTTTGTTATTCCATTTGTTGGTAGCCTTGTCATTATGGAACGTACTATGTTGTCGATATTTTTGTTACTCCAGTGGATGGTAGCCTTATCATTATGGAAGGTAGTCTATCGTTGAGATTTTTGATACTCCAATGGATGGTAGCCTTTTCATTATGGAAGGTAGTTTGTTGTTCAAATTTTTGTTAGTCCAATGGATGGTATCCTTGTGATTATGGAAGGTAGTCTGTTGTCGAGATTTTTGTTATTCCATTGGATGGTAGCTTTGTCATTATGAAACGTAGTATGTTGTCGATATTTTTGTTACTCTAATGGATGGTAGCCTTATCATTATGTAAGGTAGTCTATTGTCGATAATTTTGTTACTCCAATGGATGGTAGCCTTGTCATTATTGAAGGTAGTCCGTTGTCGAGATTTTTGTTACTCCTATGGATGGTAGCCTGTTCATTATGGAACGTAATTTGTTTTCCATATTTTTGTTACTCAAATAGATGGTAGCCTTATCATTATGAAACATAGTATGTTGTCGATATTTTTGTTTCTCCAATGGATGGTAGCCTTATCATTATGGAAGGTAGTCTGTTGTCGAGAATTTTGTTACTTCAATGGATGGTAGCCTTGTCATTATGGAAGGTAGTCTGTTGTCGAGATTTTTGTTATTCCATTGGATGGTAGCCTTGTCATTATGGAAGGTAGTCTGTTGTCGATATTTTTGTTACTCCAATGGATGGTAGCCTTGTCACTATGGAAGGTAGTCTATTGTCGATATTTTTGTTACTCCAATGGATGGTAGCATTGTCACTATGGAAGGTAGTATGTTGTCTAGATTTTTGTTACTCCCATGGATCGTAGCCTCGTCATTATGGAAGGTAGTCTGTTGTCGATATTTTTGTTACTACAATGGATGGTAGCCTTGTCATTATGAAAGGTAGTCTATTGTCGATATTTTTTTCACTCCAATGGATGGTAGCCTTGTCGCTATGGAAGGTAGTCAGTTGTCGATATTTTTGTTACTCCAATGGAATGTAGCCTTGTAATTATGGAAGGTAGTCTATTGACGAGATTTTTGTTACTCCAATGGATGGTACCCTTGTCATTATGGAAGGTAGTATGTTTTCGTGATTTTTGTTATTCCAATGGATGGTAGCCTTGTCATTATGGAAGGTAGTCTGTTGTCGACATTTTTGTAACTCCAATGGATGGTAGCCTTGTCATTATGGAAGGTAGTTTGTTGTTCAAATTTTTGTTACTCCAATGGATGGTAGCCTTGTCATTATGGAAGATAGTCTATTGTTCAGATTTTTGTTACTCCAATGGATGGTAACCATGTCATTATGGAAGGTAGTCTATTGTCGAGATTTTTTTTATTCCACTGGATGGTAGCCTTGTCATTATGAAATGTACTATGTTGTCGATATTTTTGTTACTCCAATGGATGGTAGCCTTATCAATATGGAAGGTAGTCTGTCGTTGAGATTTTTGATACTCCAATGGATGGTAGCCTTGACATTAGGGAAGGTAGTCTGTTGTTCAGATTTTTGTTACTCCAATGGATGGTATCCTTGTCATTATGGAAGGTAGTATGTTGTCGAGATTTTTGTTATTCCATTGGATGGTAGCCTTGTCATTATGAAACGTAGTATGTTGTCGATATTTTTGTTTCTCTAATGGATGGTAGCCTTATCATTATGGAAGGTAGTCTATTATCGATAATTTTGTTATGCCAATGGATGGTAGCCTTGTCATTATGGAACGTAATTTCTTTTCCACATTTTTGTTACTCAAATAGATGGTAGCCTAATCATTATGAAACATAGTATGTTGTCGATATTTTTGTTACTCCAGTGGATGGTAGTCTTGTCATTATGGAAGGTAGTTTGTGGTTCAGATTTTTGTTACTCCAATGGATGGTAGCCTTCTCATTATCGAAGGTAGTCTGTTGTTCAGATTTTTGGTACTCCAATGGATGGTAGCCTTTTCATTATGGAAGGTAGTCTATTGTCAAAAAATTTGTTATTCCAATGGATGGTAGCCTTGTCATTATGGAACGTAATTTGTTTTCGATATTTTAGTTGCTCAAATTGATGGTAGCCTTATCATTATGAAACGTATTATGTTGTCGATATTTTTGTTACTATAATGGATGGTGGCCTTGTCATTATGGAAGGTAGTTTGTTGTCGACATTTTTGTTACTCCAATGTATGGTAACCTTGTCATTATGGAACGTAGTCTGTTGTCAAAATTTTTGTTACTCCAATGGATGGTAGCCTTGTCACTATAGAAGGTAGTCTATTGTCGATGTTTTTGTTACTCTAATGAATGGTAGCCTTGTCATTATGGAAGATAGTCTATTGTCGAGATTTTTGTTACTCCAATGGATGGTAGTCTTGTCATTATGGAAGGTAGTTTGTTGTTCATATTTTTGTTACTCCAATGGATGGTAGCCTTGTCGTTATCGAAGGTAGTCTGTTGTTCAGATATTTGTTACTCCAATGGATGGTAGCCATGTCATTATGGAAGGTAGTATGTTGTCCACATTTTTATTATTCCATTGGATGGTAGCCTTGTCATTATGAAATTTAGTATGTTGTTGATATTTTTGTTACTGCAATGGATGGTATCCTTATCATTATGGAAGGTAGACTATTGACGAGAATTTTGTTACTCCAATGGATAGTAGCCTTGTCATTATGGAAGGTAGTTTGTTGTTCAGATTTTTGTTACCCCAATGATGGTATCCTTTTCATTATGGAAGGTAGTATGTTGTCGATATTTTTGTTACTCCATTGGATGGTAGCCTTGTCATTATGGAACGTAATTTGTTTTCAAGATTTTTGTTACTCAAATGGATGGTAGCCTTATCATTATGAAACGTAGTATATTGTCGATATTTTTGTTACTCCAATGGATGGTAATCTTGTCATTATGGAAGGTAGTTTGTTGTTTAGATTTTTGTTACTCCAATGGATGGTAGCCTTGTCATTATGGAAGGTAGTCTGTTGTTTAGATTTTTGTTACTCCAATGGATGGTAGCCATGTCATTATGGAAGGTAGTTTGTTGTCGATATTTTTGTTATTCCTTTGGATGGTAGCCTTGTCCTTATGCAACGTAGTATGTTGTCGATATTTTTATTACTCCAGTTTATGGTAGCCTTATCAATATGGAAGGTAGTCTGTTGCTCAGATTTTTGTTACTCTAATGGATGGTATCCTTTTCATTATGGAAGGTAGTCTGTTGTCGAAATTTTTTTTATTCCATTGGATGGTAGCCTTGTCATTATGGAACGTAATTTGTTGTCGATATTTTTGTTACTCAAATGGATGGTAGCCTTATCATTATGGAAGGTAGTCGGTTGTCGAGAATTTTGTTACTCCAATGGATGGTAGCCTTGTCATTATGGAAGGTAATCTGTTGTCGAGATTTTTGTTATTCCCTTGGATGGTAGCCTTGTCATTATGGAAGGTAGTCTTTTGTTGAAATTTTTATTACTCCAATGGATGGTAGCGTTGTCACTATGGAAGGTAGTCTATTGTCGATATTTTTATTACTCCATTGGATGGTAGCCTTGTCACTATGGAAGGTAGTATGTTGTCTAGATTTTTGTTACTCTAATGAATTGTAGCCTCGTCATTATGGAAGGTAGTCTGTTGTCGATATTTTTGTTACTACAATGGATGGTAGCCTTGTCATTATGGAAGGTAGTCTGTTGTCGATATTTTTGTCACTCCAATGGATGGTAGCCTTGTCTCTATGGAAGGTAGTCAATTTTCGATATATTTGTTACTCCAATGGATGGTAGCTTTGTAATTATGGAAGGTAGTCTATTGTCGAGATTTTTGTTACTCCAATGGATGGTAGCCTTGTCATTATGGAAGGTAGTATGTTGTCGTGATTTTTGTTACTCCAATGGATGGTAGCCTTGTCATTATGGAAGGTAGTCTGTTGTCGACATTTTTGTTACTCCAATGGATGGTAGCCTTGTCATTATGGAAGGTAGTTTGTTGTTCAAATTTTTGTTACTCCAATGGATGGTAGCCTTGTCATTATGGAAGGTAGTCTGTTGTCGACATTTTTGATACTCCAATGGATGGTAGCCTTGTCATTATGGAAGGTAGTTTGTTGTTCAAAATTTTGTTACTCCAATGGATGGTAGCCTTGTCATTATGGAAGGTAGTCTATTGTTCATAATTTTGTTACTCCAATGCATGGTAACCATGTCATTATGGAAGGTGTTCTATTGTCGAGATTTTTTATTCCATTGGATGGTAGCCTTGTCATTATGAAATGTAGTATGTTGTCGATATTTTTGTTACTCCAATGGATGGTAGCCTTATCAATATGGAAGGTAAACTGTTGTCGAAAATTTTGTTACTCCAATGGATGGTAGCCTTGTCATTATGGAAGGTAGCCTGTTGTCGAGATTTTTGTTATTCCATTTGTTGGTGGCCTTGTCATTATGGAACATAGTATGTTGTCGATATTTTTTTTACTCCAGTGGATGGTAGCCTTATCATTATGGAAGGTAGTCTGACGTTGAGATTTTTGATACTCCAATGTATCGTAGCCTTGTCATTAACGAAGGTAGTCTGTTGTTCTGATTTTTGTTACTCCAATGGATGGTATCCTTTTCATTATGGAAGGTAGTTTGCTGTCGAGATTTTTTTTATTCCGTTAGATGGTAGCCTTGTTATTATGAAATGTAGTATGCTGTCGATATTTTTGTTACTCCAATGGATGGTAGCCTTATCATTATGGAAGGTAGTCTGTTGTCGAGAATTTTGTTACTCTATTGGATGGTAGCCTTGTCATTATGGAAGGTAGTCTATTGTCGAGATTTTTGTTATTCCATTGGATGGTAGCCTTGTCATTATGGAAGGTAGTCTGTTGTCGAGATTTTTGTTACTCCAATGTATGGTAGCCTTTTCACTATGGAAGGTAGTCTATTGTCGATATTATTGTTACTCCAATGGATGGTAGCCTTGTCATTATGGAAGGTAGTCTGTTGTCTAGATTTTTGTTACTCCAATGGATTGTAGACTTGTCATTATGGAAGGTAGTCTACTGTCGATATTTTTGTTACTATAATGGATGGTAGCCTTGTCATTATGGAAGGTAGTCTGTTGTCGATATTTTTGTTACTCCAATGGATGGTAGCCTTGTCGCTATGTAAGGTAGTCAGTTGTCGATATTTTTGTTACTCCTATGGATGGTAGCATTGTCATTATGGAAGGTAGTCTATTGTCGAGATTTTTGTTAGTCCAATGGATGGTAGCCTTGTCACTATGGAAGGTAGTATGTTGTCGTGATTTTTGGTACTCCAATGGATGGTAGCCTGGTCATTATGGAAGGTAGTCTGTTGTCGACATTTTTGTTACTACAATGGATGGTATCCTTGTCATTACGAAAGGTAGTCTGTTGTTTAGATTTTTGTTACTCCAATTGATGGTAACCATGTCATTATTGAGGGTAGTTTCTTGTCGAGATTTTTGTTATTCCATTGGATGGTAGCCTTTTAATTATGAAAGGTAGTTTTTCGTATATATTTTTGTTACTCCAATGGATGGTAGCCCTGTCATTATGGAAGGTAGTCTGTTGTTCAGATTTTTGTTACTGCAATGGATGGTATCCTTGTCATTATGGAAGGTAGTCTGTTGTTCAGATTTTTGGTACTCCAATGAATGGTAGCCTTGTTATTATGGAAGGTAGTCTGTTGTCGAGATTTTTGTTATTCCATTGGATGGTAGCCTTGTTATTATGAAACGTAGTATGTTGTCAATATTTTTGTTACTCCAATGGATTGTAGCCTTATCATTATGCAAGGTAGTTTGTTGTGAAGAATTTTGTTACTCCAATGGATGGTAGCCTTGTCATTATGGAAGGTAGTATGTTGTCCAGATTTTTGTTATTCCATTGGATGGTAGCCTTGTCATTATGGAAGGTAGTCTGTTGTCAAGATTTTTGTTAATCCATTAGATGGTAGCCTTGTTATTATGGAAGGTAGTCTATTGTCGATATTTTTGTTACTATAATGGATGTTAGCCTTGTCATTATGGAAGGTAGTTTGTTGTCGAGATTTTTGTTACTCCAATGGATGGTAACCTTGTCGCTATGTAAGGTAGTCAGTTGTCGATATTTTTGTTACGCCAATGGATGGTAGCCTTGTCATTATGGAAGGTAGTCTATTGTCGAGATTTTTGTTACTTCAATGGATGGTAGCCTTGTCACTATGGAAGGTAGTATGTTGTCGTGATTTTTATTACTCCAATGGATGGTAGCCTTGTCATTATGGAAGGTAGTCTATTGTCGAGATTTTTGTTATTCCATTGTATGGTAGCCTTGTCATTATGGTAGGAAGTCTATTGTCGATATTTTTGTTACTCCAATGGATGGTAGCCTTGTCACTATGGAAGGTAGTATGTTGTCTATATTTTTGTTACTATAATGGATTGTAGCCTCGTCATTATGGAAGGTAGTCTATTGTCGATATTTTTGTTACTACAATGGATGGTAGCCTTGTCATTATGGAAGGTAGTCTGTTGTCGATATTTTTGTCACTCCAATGGATGGTAGCCTTGTCGCTATGGAAGGTAGTCAGTTGTCGATATTTTTGTTCCTCCAATGGATGGTAGCCTTGTAATTATGGAAGGTAGTCTATTGTCGAGATTTTTTTTACTCCAATGGATGGTAGCCTTGTAATTATGGAAGGTAGTATGTTGTCGTGATTTTTGTTACTCCAATGGATGGTAGCCTTGTCATTATGGAAGGTAGTCTGTTGTCGACATTTTTGTTACTCCAATGGATGGTAGCCTTGTCATTATGGAAGGTAGTTTGTTGTTCAAATTTTTGTTACTCCAATGGATGGTTGCCTTGTCATTATGGAAGGTAGTCTATTGTTTAGATTTTTGTTACTCCAATGCATGGTAACCATGTCATTATATAAGGTAATCTATTGTCGATATTCTTTATATTCCATTGGATGGTAGCCTTGTCATTATGAAATGTAGTATGTTATCGATATTTTTGTTACTCCAATGGATAGTAGCCTTATCAATATGGAAGGTAGACTGTTGTCGAGAATTTTGTTACTCCAATGGATTGTAGCCTTGTCATTATGGAAAGTAGTCTGTTGTCGAGATTTTTTGTTATTCCATTTGTTGGTAGCCTTGTCATTATGGAACGTAGTATGTTGTCGATATTTTTGTTACTCAAGTGGGTGGTAGCCTTATCATTATGGAAGGTAGTCTGACATTGAGATTTTTGATACTCCAATGTATGGTAGCCTTGTCATTATGGAAGGTAGTCTGTTGTTCAGATTTTTGTTACTCCAATGGATGGTATCCTTGTCATTATGGAAGGTAGTCTGTTGTCGAGATTTTTGTTATTCCGTTAGATGGTAGCCTTGTTATTATGAAACGTAGTATGTTGTCGATATTTTTGTTACTCCAATGGATGGTAGCCTTATCATTATGGAAGGTAGTCTGTTGTCAAGAATTTTGTTACTCTAATGGATGGTAGCCTTGTCATTATGGAATGTAGTCTGTTGTCGAGATTTTTGTTATTCCATTAGATGGTAGCCTTGTCATTATGGAAGGTAGTCTGTTGTCGAGATTTTTGTTACTCCAATGGATGGTAGCCTTTTCAATATGGAAGGTAGTCTATTGTCGATATTTTTGTTACTCCAATGGATGGTAGCCTTGTCATTATGGAGGGTAGTTTGTTGTCTAAATTTTTATTACTCCAATGGATTGTAGCCTTGTCATTATGGAAGGTAGTCTATTGTCGATATTTTTGTTACTATAATGGATGGTAGCCTTGTCATTATGGAAGGTAGTCTGTTGTCGAGATTTTTGGTACTCCAATGGATGGTAGCCTTGTCGCTATGGAAGGTAGTCTGTTGTAGATATTTTTGTTACTCCAATGGATGGTAGCCTTGTCATTATGGAAGGTAGTCTATTGTAGAGATTTTTGTTACTCCAATGGATGGTAGCCTTATCAATATGGAGGGTAGACTGTTGTCGAGAATGTTGTTACTCCAATGGATGGTAGCCTTGTCATTATGGAAGGTAGTCTGTTGTCGAGATTTTTGTTATTCCATTTGTTGGTGGCCTTGTCATTATGGAACATAGTATGTTGTCGATATTTTTTTTACTCCAGTGGATGGTAGCCTTATCATTATGGAAGGTAGTCTGACGTTGAGATTTTTGATACTCCAATGTATGGTAGCCTTGTAATTAATGAAGGTAGTCTGTTGTTCGGATTTTTGTTACTCCAATGGATGGTATCCTAGTCATTATGGAAGGTAGTCTGCTGTCGAGATTTTTGTTATTCCGTTAGATGGTAGCCTTGTTATTATGAAACGTAGTATTTTGTCGATATTTTTGTTACTCCAATGGATGGTAGCCTTATCATTATGGAAGGTAGTCTGTTGTCGAGAATTTTGTTACTCTAATGGATGGTAGCCTTGTCATTATGGAAGGTAGTCTGTTGTCGAGATTTTTGTTATTCCATTGGATGGTAGCCTTGTCATTATGGAAGGTAGTCTGTTGTCGAGATTTTTGTTACTCCAATGGATGGTAGCCTTTTCAATATGGAAGGTAGTCTATTGTCGATATTTTTGTTACTCCAATGGATGGTAGCCTTGTCACTATGGAGGGTAGTCTGTTGTCTAGATTTATATTACTCCAATGGATTGTAGCCTTGTCATTATGGAAGGTAGTCTATTGTCGATATTTTTGTTACTATAATGGATGGTAGCCTTGTCATTATGGAAGGTAGTTTGTTGTCGAGATTTTTGTTACTCCAATGGATGGTAGCCTTGTCGCTATGGAAGGTAGTCTGTTGTCGATATTTTTGTTACTCCAATGGATAGTAGCCTTGTCATTATGGAAGGTAGTCTATTGTAGATATTTTTGTTACTCCAATGGTTGGTAGCTTTATCAATATGGAAGGTAGACTGTTGTCGAGAATTTTGTTACTCCAATGGATGGTAGCCTTGTCATTATGGAAGGTAGTCTGTTGTCGAGATTTTTGTTATTCCATTTGTTGGTGGCCTTGTCATTATGGAACATAGTATGTTGTCGATATTTTTTTTACTCTAGTGGATGGTAGCCTTATCATTATGGATAGGAGTCTGACGTTGAGATTTTTGATACTCCAATGTATGGTAGCCTTGTCATTAATGAAGATAGTCTGTTGTTCCGATTTTTTTTACTCCAATGGATGGTATCCTTGTCATTATGGAAGGTAGTCTGCTGTCGAGATTTTTGTTATTCCGTTAGATGGTAGCCTTGTTATTACGAAACGTAGTATGTTGTCGATATTTTTGTTACTCCAATGTATGGTAGCCTTATCATTATGGAAGGTAGTCTGTTGTCGAGAATTTTGTTACTCTAATGGATGGTAGCCTTGTCATTATGGAAGGTAGTCTGTTGTCGAGATTTTTGTTATTCCATTGGATGGAAGCCTTCTCATTATGGAAGGTAGTCTGTTGTCGAGATTTTTGTTACTCCAAATGATGGTAGCCTTTTCACTATGGAAGGTAGTCTATTGTCAATATTTTTGTTACTCCAATGGATGGTAGCCTTGTCATTATGGAAGGTAGTTTGTTTTCTAGATTTTTGTTACTCCAATGGATTGTAGCCTTGTCATTATGGAAGGTAGTCTATTGTCAAAAATTTTGTTACTCCAATGGATGGTAGCGTTTTCATTATGAAAGGTAGTCTGTGGTCGAGATTTTTGTCACTCCAATGGATGGTAGCCTTGTCACTATAGAAGGTATTCTATTGTCGATATTTTTGTTATTCCAATGAATGGTAGCCTTGTCATTATGGAAGATAGTCTATTGTCGAGATTTTTGTTACTCCAATGGATGGTAGTCTTGTCATTATGGAAAGTAGTTTGTTTTTCATATTTTTGTTACTCCAATGGATGGTAGCCTTGTCGTTATCGAAGGTAGTCTGTTGTTCAGATTTTTGTTACTCCAATGGATGGTAGCCATGTCATTATGGAAGGTAGTATGTTGTCGACATTTTTATTATTCCATTGGATGGTAGCCTTGTCATTATGAAATTTAGTATGTTGTCGATATTTTTGTTACTGCAATGGATGATATCCTTATCAATATGGAAGGTAGACTGTTGTCGAGAATTTTGTTACTCCAATGTATAGTAGCCTTGTCATTATGAAAGGTAGTCTGTTGTCGATATTTTTGTTACTCCATTGGATGGTAGCGTTGTCATTATGGAACGTAATTTGTTTTCAATATTTTTGTTACTCAAATGGATGGTTACCTTATCATTATGAAACGTAGTATATTGTCGATATTTTTGTTACTCCAATGGATGGTAGCCTTGTCATTATGGAAGGTAGTCTGTTGTCGACATTTTTGTTACTCCAATGGATGGTAGCCTTGTCATTATGGAAGGTAGTTTGTTGTTCAAATTTTTGTTACTCCAATGGATGGTTGCCTTGTCATTATGGAAGGTAGTCTATTGTTTAGATTTTTGTTACTCCAATACATGGTAACCATGTCATTATATAAGGTAATCTATTGTCGATATTCTTTATATTCCATTGGATGGTAGCCTTGTCATTATGAAATGTAGTATGTTATCGATATTTTTGTTACTCCAATGGATAGTAGCCTTATCAATATGGAAGGTAGACTGTTGTCGAGAATTTTGTTACTCCAATGGATTGTAGCCTTGTCATTATGGAAAGTAGTCTGTTGTCGAGATTTTTTGTTATTCCATTTGTTGGTAGCCTTGTCATTATGGAACGTAGTATGTTGTCGATATTTTTGTTACTCCAGTGGATGGTAGCCTTATCATTATGGAAGGTAGTCTGACATTGAGATTTTTGATACTCCAATGTATGGTAGCCTTGTCATTATGGAAGGTAGTCTGTTGTTCAGATTTTTGTTACTCCAATGGATGGTATCCTTGTCATTATGGAAGGTAGTCTGTTGTCGAGATTTTTGTTATTCCGTTAGATGGTAGCCTTGTTATTATGAAACGTAGTATGTTGTCGATATTTTTGTTACTCCAATGGATGGTAGCCTTATCATTATGGAAGGTAGTCTGTTGTCAAGAATTTTGTTACTCTAATGGATGGTAGCCTTGTCATTATGGAATGTAGTCTGTTGTCGAGATTTTTGTTATTCCATTAGATGGTAGCCTTGTCATTATGGAAGGTAGTCTGTTGTCGAGATTTTTGTTACTCCAATGGATGGTAGCCTTTTCAATATGGAAGGTAGTCTATTGTCGATATTTTTGTTACTCCAATGGATGGTAGCCTTGTCATTATGGAGGGTAGTCTGTTGTCTAAATTTTTATTACTCCAATGGATTGTAGCCTTGTCATTATGGAAGGTAGTCTATTGTCGATATTTTTGTTACTATAATGGATGGTAGCCTTGTCATTATGGAAGGTAGTCTGTTGTCGAGATTTTTGGTACTCCAATGGATGGTAGCCTTGTCGCTATGGAAGGTAGTCTGTTGTAGATATTTTTGTTACTCCAATGGATGGTAGCCTTGTCATTATGGAAGGTAGTCTATTGTAGAGATTTTTGTTACTCCAATGGATGGTAGCCTTATCAATATGGAGGGTAGACTGTTGTCGAGAATGTTGTTACTCCAATGGATGGTAGCCTTGTCATTATGGAAGGTAGTCTGTTGTCGAGATTTTTGTTATTCCATTTGTTGGTGGCCTTGTCATTATGGAACATAGTATGTTGTCGATATTTTTTTTACTCCAGTGGATGGTAGCCTTATCATTATGGAAGGTAGTCTGACGTTGAGATTTTTGATACTCCAATGTATGGTAGCCTTGTAATTAATGAAGGTAGTCTGTTGTTCGGATTTTTGTTACTCCAATGGATGGTATCCTAGTCATTATGGAAGGTAGTCTGCTGTCGAGATTTTTGTTATTCCGTTAGATGGTAGCCTTGTTATTATGAAACGTAGTATTTTGTCGATATTTTTGTTACACCAATTAATGGTAGCCTTATCACTATGGAAGGTAGTCTGTTGTCGAGAATTTTGTTACTCTAATGGATGGTAGCCTTGTCATTATGGAAGGTAGTCTGTTGTCGAGATTTTTGTTATTCCATTGGATGGTAGCCTTGTCATTATGGAAGGTAGTCTGTTGTCGAGATTTTTGTTACTCCAATGGATGGTAGCCTTTTCAATATGGAAGGTAGTCTATTGTCGATATTTTTGTTACTCCAATGGATGGTAGCCTTGTCACTATGGAGGGTAGTCTGTTGTCTAGATTTATATTACTCCAATGGATTGTAGCCTTGTCATTATGGAAGGTAGTCTATTGTCGATATTTTTGTTACTATAATGGATGGTAGCCTTGTCATTATGGAAGGTAGTTTGTTGTCGAGATTTTTGTTACTCCAATGGATGGTAGCTTTTTCGCTATGGAAGGTAGTCTGTTGTCGATATTTTTGTTACTCCAATGGATAGTAGCCTTTTCATTATGGAAGGTAGTCTATTGTAGATATTTTTGTTACTCCAATGGTTGGTAGCTTTATCAATATGGAAGGTAGACTGTTGTCGAGAATTTTGTTACTCCAATGGATGGTAGCCTTGTCATTATGGAAGGTAGTCTGTTGTCGAGATTTTTGTTATTCCATTTGTTGGTGGCCTTGTCATTATGGAACATAGTATGTTGTCGATATTTTTTTTACTCCAGTGGATGGTAGCTTATCATTATGGATAGGAGTCTGACGTTGAGATTTTTGATACTCCAATGTATGGTAGCCTTGTCATTAATGAAGATAGTCTGTTGTTCAGATTTTTGTTACTCCAATGGATGGTATCCTTGTCATTATGGAAGGTAGTCTGCTGTCGAGATTTTTGTTATTCCGTTAGATGGTAGCCTTGTTATTACGAAACGTAGTATGTTGTCGATATTTTTGTTACTCCAATGTATGGTAGCCTTATCATTATGGAAGGTAGTCTGTTGTCGAGAATTTTGTTACTCTAATGGATGGTAGCCTTGTCATTATGGAAGGTAGTCTGTTGTCGAGATTTTTGTTATTCCATTGGATGGAAGCCTTCTCATTATGGAAGGTAGTCTGTTGTCGAGATTTTTATTACTCCAAATGATGGTAGCCTTTTCACTATGGAAGGTAGTCTATTGTCAATATTTTTGTTACTCCAATGGATGGTAGCCTTGTCATTATGGAAGGTAGTTTGTTTTCTAGATTTTTGTTACTCCAATGGATTGTAGCCTTGTCATTATGGAAGGTAGTCTATTGTCAAAAATTTTGTTACTCCAATGGATGGTAGCGTTTTCATTATGAAAGGTAGTCTGTGGTCGAGATTTTTGTCACTCCAATGGATGGTAGCCTTGTCACTATAGAAGGTATTCTATTGTCGATATTTTTGTTACTCCAATGAATGGTAGCCTTGTCATTATGGAAGATAGTCTATTGTCGAGATTTTTGTTACTCCAATGGATGGTAGTCTTGTCATTATGGAAAGTAGTTTGTTTTTCATATTTTTGTTACTCCAATGGATGGTAGCCTTGTCGTTATCGAAGGTAGTCTGTTGTTCAGATTTTTGTTACTCCAATGGATGGTAGCCATGTCATTATGGAAGGTAGTATGTTGTCGACATTTTTATTATTCCATTGGATGGTAGCCTTGTCATTATGAAATTTAGTATGTTGTCGATATTTTTGTTACTGCAATGGATGATATCCTTATCAATATGGAAGGTAGACTGTTGTCGAGAATTTTGTTACTCCAATGTATAGTAGCCTTGTCATTATGGAAGGTAGTCTGTTGTCGATATTTTTGTTACTCCATTGGATGGTAGCGTTGTCATTATGGAACGTAATTTGTTTTCAATATTTTTGTTACTCAAATGGATGGTTACCTTATCATTATGAAACGTAGTATATTGTCGATATTTTTGTTACTCCAATGGATGGTAGTCTTGTCATTATGGAAGGTAGTGTGTTGTTTAGATTTTTGTTACTCCAATGGATTGTAGCCTTGTCATTATGGAAGGTAGTCTGTTGTTCAGATTTTTGTTACTCCAATGGATGGTAGCCATGTCATTATGGAAGGTAGTCTGTTGTCGATATTTTTGTTATTCCTTTGGATGGTAGCCTTGTCCTTATGCAACGTAGTATGTTGTCGATATTTTTATTACTCCAGTTTATGGTAGCCTTATCAATATGGAAGGTAGTCTTTTGTTCAGATTTTTGTTACTCCAATGGATGGTATCCTTTTCATTATGGAAGGTAGTCTGTTGTCGAAATTTTTTTTATTCCATTGGATGGTAGCCTTGTCATTATGGAACGTAATTTGTTGTCGATATTTTTTTTACTCCACTGGATGGTAGCCTTATTATTATGGAAGGTAGTCTGACGTTGAGATTTTTGATAATCCAATGTATGGTAGCCTTCTCATTAATGAAGGTAGTCTGTTGTTCAGATTTTTATTACTCCAATGGATGATATCCTTGTCATTATGGAAGGTAGTCTGTTGTCGAGATTTTTGTTATTCCGTTAGATGGTAGCCTTGTTATTATGAAACGTAGTATGTTGTCGATATTTTTGGTTACTCCAATGGATGGTAGCCTTTTCACTATGGAAGGTAGTCTATTATCGATAATTTTATTACTCCAATGGATGGTAGCCTTGTCGCTATGGAAGGTAGTCAGTTGTCAATATTTTTGTTACTCCAATGGATGGTAGCCTTGTAGTTATGGAAGGTAGTCTATTGTCGAGATTTTTGTTACTCCAATGGATGGTAGCCTTGTCATTATGGAAGGTAGTATGTTGTCGTGATTTTTGTTACTCCAATGGATGGTAGCCTTGTCATTATGGAAGGTAGTCTATTGTCGACATTTTTGTTACTCCAATGGATTATAGCCTTGTCATTATGGAAGGTAGTTTGTTGTTCAAATTTTTGTTACTCCAATGGATGGTAGCCTTGTCATTATGGAAGGTAGTCTATTGTTCATATTTATGTTACTCCAATGCATGGTATCCATGTCATTATAGAAGGTAGTCTATTGTCGATATTTTTGTTACTCCAATGGATGGTAGCCTTGTCATTATGGAAGGTAGTCTGTTGTCTAGATTTTTGTTACTCCAATGGATTGTAGCCTTGTCATTATAGAAGGTAGTCTATTGTTGATATTTTTGTTACTATAATGGATGGTAGCCTTGTCGCTATGTAAGGTAGTCAGTTGTTGATATTTTTGTTTCTCCAATGGATGGTAGCATTGTCATTATGGAAGGTAGTCTATTGTCGAGATTTTTGTTACTCCAATGGATGGTAGTATGTTGTCGTGATTTTTGTTACTCCAATGGATGGTAGCCTGGTCATTATGGAAGGTAGTCTGTTGTCGACATTTTTGTTACTACAATGGATGGTATCCTTGTCATTATGGAAGGTAGTTTGTTGTTCAGAATTTTGTTACTCCAATGGATGGTAGCCTTGTCATTACGGAAGGTAGTCTTTTGTTCAGATTTTTGTTACTCCAATGGATGGTAACCATGTCATTATGGAGGGTAGTTTGTTGTCGAGATTTTTGTTATTCCATTGGATGGTAGCCTTTTAATTATGAAAGGTAGTTTGTCGTTGATATTTTTGTTACTCCAATGGATGGTAGCCCTGTCATTATGGAAGGTAGTCTGTTGTTCAGATTTTTGTTACTGCAATGGATGGTATCCTTGTAATTATGGAAGGTACTCTATTGTTCAGATTTTTGTTACTCCAATGAATGGTAGACTTCTTATTATGGAAGGTAGTCAGTTGTCGGGATATTTGTTATTCCATTGGATGGTAGCCTTGTTATTATGAAACGTAGTATGTTGTCGATATTTTTGTTTCTCCAATGGATTGTAGCCTTATCATTATGGAAGGTAGTCTGTTGTCGATAATTTTGTTACTCCATTAGATGGTAGCCTTGTTATTATGGAAGGTAGTCTATTGTCGATATTTTTGTCACTATAATGGACAGTAGCCTTGTCATTTTGGAAGGTAGTCAGTTGTCGATATTTTTGTTAGTCCAATGGATGGTAGCCTTGTCATTATGGAAGGTAGTCTATTGTCGAGATTTTTTTTACTCCAATGGATGGTAGCCTTGTCACTATGGAAGGTAGTATTTTGTCGTGATTTTTGTTACTCCAATGGATGGTAGCCTTGTCATTATGGAAGGTAGTCTGTTGTCGATATTTTTGTTATTCCATTGGATGATAGCCTTGTCATTATGGAAGGTAGTCTATTGTCGATATTTTTGTTACTCCAATGGATGGTAGCCTTGTCACTATGGAAGGTAGTATGTTGTCTATATTTTTGTTACTCTAATGGATTGTAGCCTCGTCATTATGGAAGGTTGTCTGTTGTCGATATTTTTGTTACTACAATGGATGGTAGCCTTGTCATTATGGAAGGTAGTCTGTTGTCGATATTTTTGTCACTCAAATGGATGGTAGCCTTGTCGCTATGGAAGGTAGTCAGTTGTCGATATTTTTGTTACTCCAACGGATGGTAGCCTTGTAATTATGGAAGGTAGTCTATTGTCGAGATTTTTGTTACTCCAATGGATGGTAGCCTTGTCATTATGGAAGGTAGTATGTTGTCGTGATTTTTGTTACTCCAATGGATGGTAGCCTTGTCATTATGGAAGGTAGTCTGTTGTCGACATTTTTGTTACTCCAATGGATGGTAGCCTTGTCATTATGGAAGGTAGTTTGTTGTTCAAATTTTTGTTACTCCAATGGATGGTAGCCTTGTCATTATGGAAGGTAGTCTATTATTCAGATTTTTGTTACTCAAATGCATGGTAACCATGTCATTATGGAAGGTAGTCTATTATCGAAATTTTTTTTATTTAATTGGATGGTAGCCTTGTCATTATGAAATGTAGTATGTTATCTATATTTTTGTTACTCTAATGGATGGAAGCCTTATCAATATGGAAGGTAGACTGTTATCGAGACTTTTGTTACTCCAATGGATGGCAGCCTTGTCATTATGGAAGGTAGTCTGTTGTCGAGATTTTTGTTATTCCATTTGTTGGTAGCCTTGTCATTATGGAACGTAGAATGTTGTCGATATTTTTGTTACTCCAGTGGATGGTAGCCTTATCATTATGGAAGGTAGTCTGACGTTGAGATTTTTGATACTCCAATGTATGGTAGCCTTGTCATTATGGAAGGTAGTCTGTTGTTCAGATTTTTGTTATTCCGTTAGATGGTAGCATTGTTATTATGAAACTTAGTATGTTCTCGATATTTTTGTTACTCCAATGTATGGTAGCCTTATCATTATGGAAGGTAGTCTGTTGTCGAGAATTTTGTTACTCTAATGGATGGTAGCCTTGTCATTATGGAAGGTAGTTTGTTGTCGAGATTTTTGTTATTCCATTGGATGGTAGCCTTGTCATTATGGAAGGTAGTCTGTTGTCGATATTTTTGTTACTCCAATGGATGGTAGCGTTTTCACTATGAAAGGTAGTCTATTGTCGATATTTTTGTTACTCCAATGGATGGTAGCCTTGTCATTATGGAGGGTAGTCTGTTGTCTAGATTTTTGTTACTCCAGTGGATTGTAGCCTTGTCATTATGGAAGGTAGTCTATTGTCGATATTTTTGTTAATATAATGGATGGTAGCCTTGTCATTATGGAAGGTAGTCTATTGTAGAGATTTTTGTTACTCCAATGGATGGTAGCCTTATCAATATGGAAGGTAGACTATTGTCGAGAATTTTGTTACACCAATTGATGGTAGCCTTGTCATTATGGAAGGTAGTCTGTTGTCCAGATTTTTGTTATTCCTTTTGTTGGTGGCCTTGTCATTATGGAACGTAGTATGTTGTCGATATTTTTTTTACTCCAGTGGATGGTAGCCTTATCATTATGGGAGGTAGTCTGACGTTGAGATTTTTGATACTTCAATGTATGGTAGCCTTGTCATTAATGAAGGTAGTCTGTTGTTCAGATTTTTGTTACTCCAATGGATGGTATCCTTGTCATTATGGAAGGTAGTCTGCTGTCGAGATTTTTGTTATTTCGTTAGATGGTAGCCTTGTTATTATGAAACATAGTATGTTGTCGATATTTTTGTTACTCCAATGGATGGTAGACTTATCATTATGGAAGGTAATATGTTGTCGAAATTTTTGTTACTCCAATGGCTGGTAGCCTTGTCATTATGGAAGGTAGTATTTTGCCGAGATTTTTATTACACTAATGGATGGCAACCTCGTCATTATGGAAGGTAGTATGTTGTCGAGATTTTTGTTACTCGAATGGATGATAGCCTTGTCATTACGGAAGGTAGTATGTTGTCGTGTTTTTTGTTATTCCATTGAATGGTAGCCTTGTCATTATGGAAGGTAGTCTATTGTCGAGATTTTTGTTATTCGATTGGATGGTAGCCTTGTCATTATGGAAGGTAGTCTGTTGTCGAGATTTTTGTTACTCTAATGGATGGTAGCCTTATCATTATGGAAGGTAGTCTGTTGTCGAGATTTTGTTACTCTAATGGATGGTAGCCTTGTCATTATGGAAGGTAGTCTGTCGTTGATATTTCTTTTACTCCAATGGATGGTAGCCTTTTCATTATGGAAGATAGTCTATTGTCGAGATTTTTATTACTCAAATGGATGGTAGCCTTGTCATTTTGGAAGGTAATTTGTTGTCGATATTTTTGTTACTCCAGTGGATGGTAGACTTGTCATTATGGAACGTAGTATGTTTTTGAGTTTTTTGTTACTGCAATGGATGGTAGCCTTGTCATCATGGAAGGTAGTCTGTTGCCGAGATTTTTATAACCACAATGGATGGCAGCCTTGTCATTATGGAAGGTAGTATGTTGTCGAGATTTTTATTACTCCAATGGATGGTAGCCTTGTCATTACGGAAGGTAGTCTATTGTCGAGTTTTTTGTTATTCCATTGGATAGTAGCCTTGTCATTACGGAAGGTAGTCTGTTGTCGATATTTTTGTTATTCCAATGGATGGTACCCTTGTTATTATGGAAGGTAGTCTGTTGTCGAGATTTTTGTTACTCAAATGGATGGTAGCCTTGTCATTATGGAAGGTAGTATGTTGTCGAGATTTTTATTACTCGAATGGATGATAGCCTTGTCATTACGGAAGGTAGTCTGTTGTCGATTTTTTTGATATTCCATTGAATGGTAGCCTTGTCATTACGGAAAGTAGTCTGTTGTCGAGATTTTTGTTATTCCATTAGATGGTAGCCTTGTCATTATGGAAGGTAGTTTGTTGTCGATATTTTTGTTACTCTAATGGATGGTAGCCTTATCATTATGGAAGGTAGTCTGTTGTCGAGATTTTATTACTCTAATGGATGGTAGCCTTGTCATTATGGAAGGTAGTCTGTTGTCGATATTTTTGTTACTCAAATGGATGGTAGCCTTGTCATTATGGAAGGTAGTATGTTGTCGAGATTTTTATTACTCGAATGGATGATAGCCTTGTCATTACGGAAGGTAGTCTGTTGTCGATTTTTTTGATATTCCATTGAATGGTAGCCTTGTCATTACGGAAGGTAGTCTGTTGTCGAGATTTTTGTTATTCCATTAGATGGTAGCCTTGTCATTAAGGAAGGTAGTTTGTTGTCGAGATTTTTGTTACTCTAATGGATGGTAGCCTTATCATTATGGAAGGTAGTCTGTTGTCGAGATTTTGTTACTCCAATGGATGATAGCCTTTTCATTATGGAAGGTAGTCTATTGTCAAGATTTTTGTTACTCAAATGGATGGTAGCCTTGTCATTTTGGAAGGTAGTATGTTGTCGATATTTTTGTTACTCCAATGGATGGTAGACTTGTCATTATGGAACGTAGTATGCTTTTGAGATTTTTGTTACTCCAATGGATGGTAGCCTTGTCATCATGGAAGGTAGTCTGTTGCCGAGATTTTTATTACCCCAATGGATGGCAGCCTTGTCATTAAGGAAGGTAGTATGTTGTCGAGATTTTTGTTACTCCAATGGATGGTAGCCTTGTCATTATGGAAGGTAGTCTATTGTCGTGTTTTTTGTTATTCGATTGGATGGTAGCCTTGTCATTACGGAAGGTAGTCTGTTGTCGATATTTTTGTTATTCCAATGGATGGTAGCCTTGTTATTATGGAAGGTAGTCTGTTGTCGAGATTTTTGTTACTCAAATGGATGGTAGCCTTGTCATTATGGAAGGTAGTATGTTGTCGATATTTTTATTACTCCAATGGATGGTAAACTTATCATTATGGAAGGTAGTCTGTTTTCGAGATTTTTGTTACTCCAATGGATGCTAGCCTTGTCATCATGGAAGGTAGTCTGTTGCGGAGATTTTATTACCCCAATGGATGGCATCCTTGTCATTATGGAAGGTAGTATGTTATCGAGATTTTTGTTACTCCAATGGATGGTAGCCTTGTCATTACCAAAGGTAGTCTGTTGTCGAGTTTTTTGTTATTCCATTGGATGGTAGCCTTGTCATAACAGAAGGTAGTCTGTTGTCGAGATTTTTGTTATTCCATTGGATGGTAGCCTTGTCATTATGGAATGTAGTATGTTGTCGAGATTGTTGTTTCTCAAATGGATGATAGACTTGTCATTACGGAAGGTAGTCTGTTGTCGAGTTTTTTGTTATTCCATTGGATGGTAGCCTTTCTTTAAGGAAGGTAGTCTATTGTCAAGATTTTTGTTACTCCAATGGATGGCAGCCTCGTCATTATGAAAGGTAGTATGTTGTCGATATTTTTGTTACTCCAATGGATGGTAGACTTATCATTATGGAAGGTAATATGTTGTCGAAATTTTTGTTACTCCAATGGCTGGTAGCCTTGTCATTATGGAAGGTAGTATGTTGCCAAGATTTTTCTTACCCTAATGGATGGCAACCTCGTCATTATGGAAGGTAGTATGTTGTCGAGATTTTTGTTACTCGAATGGATGATAGCCTTGTCATTACGGAAGGTAGTATGTTGTCGAGTTTTTTGTTATTCCATTGAATGGTAGCCTTGTCATTATGGAAGGTAGTATGTTGTCGAGATTTTTGTTATTCGATTGGATGGTATCCTTGTCATTATGAAAGGTAGTCTGTTGTCGAGATTTTTGTTACTCTAATGGATGGTAGCCTTATCATTATGGAGGTAGTCTGTTGTCGAGATTTTGTTACTCTAATGGACGGTAGCCTTGTCATTATGGAAGGTAGTCTGTCGTTGATATTTCTTTTACTCCAATGGATGGTAGCCTTTTCATTATGGAAGATAGTCTATTGTCGAGATTTTTATTACTCAAATGGATGGTAGCCTTGTCATTTTGGAAGGTAATATGTTGTCGATATTTTTGTTACTCCAATGGATGGTAGACTTGTCATTATGGAACGTAGTATGTTTTTGAGTTTTTTGTTACTCCAATGGATGGTAGCCTTGTCATCATGGAAGGTAGTCTGTTGCCGAGATTTTTATAACCCCAATGGATGGCAGCCTTGTCATTATGGAAGGTAGTATGTTGTCGAGATTTTTATTACTCCAATGGATGGTAGCCTTGTCATTACGGAAGGTAGTCTATTGTCGAGTTTTTTGTTATTCCATTGTATAGTAGCCTTGTCATTATGGAAGGTAGTCTGTTGTCGATATTTTTGTTATTCCAATGGATGGTAGCCTTGTTATTATGGAAGGTAGTCTGTTGTCGAGATTTTTGTTACTCAAATGGATGGTAGCCTTGTCATTATGGAAGGTAGTATGTTGTCGAGATTTTTATTACTCGAATGGATGATAGCCTTGTCATTACGGAAGGTAGTCTGTTTTCGAGAGTTTTGTTACTCCAATGGATGCTAGCCTTGTCATCATGGAAGGTAGTCTGTTGCCGAGATTTTATTACCCCAATGGATGGCATCCTTGTCATTATGGAAGGTAGTATGTTGTCGAGATTTTTGTTACTCCAATGGATGGTAGCCTTGTCATTACGAAAGGTAGTCTGGTGTCGAGTTTTTTGTTATTCCATTGGATGGTAGCCTTGTCATTACGGAAGGTAGTCTGTTGTCGAGATTTTTGTTATTCCATTGGATGGTAGCCTTGTCATTATAAAAGGTAGTCTGTTGTCGAGATTTTTGTTTCTCAAATGGATGATAGCCTTGTCATTACGGAAGGTAGTCTGTTGTCCAGTTTTTTGTTATTCCATTGAATGGTAGCCTTGTCATTACGGAAGGTAGTCTATTGTCGAGATTTTTGTTATTCAATCGGATGGTAGCCTTGTCATTCTGGAAGGTAGTCTGTTGTCGAGATTTTTGTTACTCTAATGGATGGTAGCCTTGTCATTATGGAAGGTAGTCTGTTGTCGAGATTTTTGTTACTCTAATGGATGGAAGCCTTGTCATTGTGGAAGGTAGTCTGTCGTTGAGATTTCTTTTACTCCAATGAATGGTAGCCTTTTCATTATGGAAGGTAGTCTGTTGTCGAGATTTTTGTTACTCAAATGGATGGTAGCCTTGTCATTTTGGAAGGTAGTGTGTTGTCGATATTTTTGTTACTCCAATGGATGGTAGACTTGTAATTATGGAATGTAGTATGTTTTTGAGATTTTTGTTACTCCAATGGATGGTAGACTTGTCTTTATGGAAGGTAGTATGTTGGCGAGATTTTTATTACTCCAATTGATGCTAGCCTTGTCATCATGGAAGGTAGTCTGTTGCCGAGATTTTTATTACCCCAATGGATGGCAGCCTTGTCATTATACAAGGTAGTATGTTGTCGAGATTTTTATTACTCCAATGGATTGTAGCCTTGTCATTACGGAAGGTAGTCTATTGTCGAGATTTTTGTTACTCCAATGGATGGTAGCCTTGTCATTACGTAAGGTAGTTTGTTGTCGAGTTTTTTGTTATTCCATTGGATGGTAGCCTTGTCATTACGGAAGGTAGTTTGTTGTCGAGATTTTTGTTATTCCATTGGATGGTAGCCTTGTCATTATGGAAGGTAGTCTGTTGTCGAGATTTTTGTTTCTCAAATGGATGGTAGCCTTCTCATTATGGAAGGTAGTATGTTGTCGATATTTTTGTTACTCCAATGGATGGTAGACTTGTCATTATGGAAGGTAGTATGTTGTCGAGATTTTTGTTACTCCAATGGCTGGTAGCCTTGTCATTATCGATCGTAGTCTGTTGCCGAGATTTTTATTACCCCAATGGATTGAAGCCTTGTCATTATGGAAGGTAGTATGTTATCGAGATTTTTGTTACTCCAATGGATGATAGCCTTGTCATTACAGAAGGTAGTCTGTTGTCGTGTTTTTTGTAATTCCATTGGATGTTAGCCTTGTCATTACGGAAGGTAGTCTGTTGTCGAGATTTTTGTTATTCCATTGGATGGTAGCCTTGTTATTATGGAAGGTAGTATGTTGTCGAGATTTTTGTTACTCTAACGGATGGTAGCCTTGTCATTATGGAAGGTAGTATGTTGTCGATATTTTAATTACTCCAATGGATGGTAGACTTGTCATTATGGAAGGTAGTCTGTTGTTGAGATTTTTGTTACTCCAATGGATGGTAGCCTTGTCATTATGGACGGTAGTCTGTTGCCGAGATTTTTATTACCCCAATGGATTGAAGCCTTGTCATTATGGAAGGTAGAATGTTGTCGAGATTTTTGTTATTCCAATGGATGGTAGCCTTGTCATTATGGAAGGTAGTCTGTTGTTGAGTTTTTTTTATTCCATTGGATGGTAGCCTTGTCATTATGGAAGGTAGTCTATTTTCGAGATTTTTGTTACTCAAATGGATGGTAGCCTTGTCATTATAGAAGGTAGTATGTTGTCGATATTTTTGTTACTCCAATGGATGGTAGACTTGTCATTATGGAAGGTAGTCTGTTGTCGAGATTTTTGTTACTCCAATGGATGATAGGCTTTTCATTATGGAAGGTAGTCTGTTGCCAAGAATTTTATTACCCCAATGGATGGCAGCCTTGTCATTATGGAAGGTAGTCTATTGTCGAGTTTTTTGTTATGCCATTAGATGGTAGCCTTGTCATTACGGAAGGTAGTCTGTTGTCGAGATTTTTGTTATTCCATTGGATGGTAGCCTTGTCATTATGGAAGGTAGTCTGTTGTCGAGATTTTTGTTACTCTAATGGATGGTAGCCTTGTCATTATGGAAGGTAGTCTGTTCTCGAGACTTTTGTTACTCTAATGGATGGTAGCCTTGTCATTATGGAAGGTTGTCTGTCATTGAGATTTCTTTTACTCCAATGGATGGTAGCCTTTTCATTATGGAAGGTAGTCTGTTGTCGAGATTTTTGTTACTCAAATGGATGGTAGCCTTGTCATTTTGGAAGGTAGTATGTTGTCGATATTTTTGTTACTCCAATGGATGGTAGACTTGTCATTATGGAACGTAATATGTTTTTGAGATTTTTGTTACTCCAATGGATGGTAGCCTTGTCATTATGGAAGGTAGTATGTTGTCGAGATTTTTATTACTCCAATGGATGCTAGCCTTGTCATCATGGAAGGTAGTCCGTTGCCGAGATTTTTATTACCCCAATGGATGGCATCCTTGTCATTATGGAAGGTAGTATGTTGTTGAGATTTTTGTTACTCCAATGGATGGTAGCCTTGTCATTACGGAAGGTAGTCAATTGTCGAGTTTTTTGTTATTCCATTGGATGGTAGCCTTGTCATTATGGAAGGTAGTATGCTATCGATATTTTTATTACTCCAATGGATGGTAGACTTATCATTATGGAAGGTAGTCTGTTTTCGAGATTTTTGTTACTCCAATGGATGCTAGCCTTGTCATCATGGAAGGTAGTCTGTTGCCGAGATTTTATTACCCCAATGGATGGCAGCCTTGTCATTATGGAAGGTAGTATGTTGTCGAGATTTTTGGTACTCCAATGGATGGTAGCCTTGTCACTACAAAAGGTAGTCTGGTGTCGAGTTTTTTGTTATTCCATTGGATGATAGCCTTGTCATTATAGATGGTAGTCTATTGCCGAGATTTTTATTACCCCAATGGATGGCAGCCTTGTCATTATGAAAGGTAGTATGTTGTCGATATTTTTGTTACTCCAATGGATGGTAGACTTATCATTATGGAAGGTAATATGTTGTCGAAATTTTTGTTACTCCAATGGCTGGTAGCCTTGTCATTATGGAAGGTTTTATGTTGCCGAGATTTTTATTACCCTAATGGATGGCAACCTCGTCATTATGGAAGGTAGTATGTTGTCGAGATTTTTGTTACTCGAATGGATGATAGCCTTGTCATTACGGAAGGTAGTATGTTGTCGAGTTTTTTGTTATTCCATTGAATGGTAGCCTTGTCATTATGGAAGGTAGTCTGTTGTCGAGATTTTTGTTATTCGATTGGATGGTATCCTTATCATTATGGAAGGTAGTCTGTTGTCGAGATTTTTGTTACTCTAATGGATGGTAGCCTTATCATTATGGAAGGTAGTCTGTTGTCGAGATTTTGTTACTCTAATGGATGGTAGCCTTGTCATTATGGAAGGTAGTCTGTCGTTGATATTTCTTTTACTCCAATGGATGGTAGCCTTTTCATTATGGAAGATAGTCTATTGTCGAGATTTTTATTACTCAAATGGATGGTAGCCTTGTCATTTTGGAAGGTAATATGTTGTCGATATTTTTGTTACTCCAATGGATGGTAGACTTGTCATTATGGAACGTAGTATGTTTTTGAGTTTTTTGTTACTCCAATGGATGGTAGCCTTGTCATGATGGAAGGTAGTCTGTTGCCGAGATTTTTATAACCCCAATGGATGGCAGCCTTGTCATTATGGAAGGTAGTATGTTGTCGAGATTTTTATTACTCCAATGGATGGTAGCCTTGTCATTACGGAAGGTAGTCTATTGTCGAGTTTTTTGTTATTCCATTGGATAGTAGCCTTGTCATTATGGAAGGTAGTCTGTTGTCGATATTTTTGTTATTCCAATGGATGGTAGCCTTGTTATTATGGAAGGTAGTCTGTTGTCGAGATTTTTGTTACTCAAATGGATGGTAGCCTTGTCATTATGGAAGGTAGTATGTTGTCGAGATTTTTATTACTCGAATGGATGATAGCCTTGTCATTACGGAAGGTAGTCTGTTTTCGAGAGTTTTCTTACTCCAATGGATGCTAGCCTTGTCATCATGGAAGGTAGTCTGTTGCCGAGATTTTATTACCCCAATGGATGGCATCCTTGTCATTATGGAAGGTAGTATGTTGTCGAGATTTTTGTTACTCCAATGGATGGTAGCCTTGTCATTACGAAAGGTAGTCTGGTGTCGAGTTTTTTGTTATTCCATTGGATGGTAGCCTTGTCATTACGGAAGGTAGTCTGTTGTCGAGATTTTTGTTATTCCATTGGATGGTAGCGTTGTCATTATGGAAGGTAGTCTGTTGTCGAGATTTTTGTTTCTCAAATGGATGATAGCCTTGTCATTACGGAAGGTAGTCTGTTGTCCAGTTTTTTGTTATTCCATTGAATGGTAGCCTTGTCATTACGGAAGGTAGTCTATTGTCGAGATTTTTGTTATTCAATCGGATGGTAGCCTTGTCATTCTGGAAGGTAGTCTGTTGTCGAGATTTTTGTTACTCTAATGGATGGAAGCCTTGTCATTGTGGAAGGTAGTCTGTCGTTGAGATTTCTTTTACTCCAATGGATGGGAGCCTTTTCATTATGGAAGGTAGTCTGTTGTCGAGATTTTTGTTACTCAAATGGATGGTAGCCTTGTCATTTTGGAAGGTAGTATGTTGTTAATATTTTTTTTACTCCAATGGATGGTAGACTTGTCATTATGGAATGTAGTATGTTTTTGAGATTTTTGTTACTCCAATGGATGGTAGACTTGTCTTTATGGAAGGTAGTATGTTGGCGAGATTTTTATTACTCCAATTGATGCTAGCCTTGTCATCATGGAAGGTAGTCTGTTGCCGAGATTTTTATTACCCCAATGGATGGCAGCCTTGTCATTATACAAGGTAGTATGTTGTCGAGATTTTTATTACTCCAATGGATGGTAGCCTTGTCATTACGGAAGGTAGTCTATTGTCGAGATTTTTGTTACTCCAATGGATGGTAGCCTTGTCATTACGTAAGGTAGTTTGTTGTCGAGTTTTTTATTATTCCATTGGATGGTAGCCTTGTCATTACGGAAGGTAGTTTGTTGTCGAGATTTTTGTTATTCCATTGGATGGTAGCCTTGTCATTATGGAAGGTAGTCTGTTGTCGAGATTTTTGTTTCTCAAATGGATGGTAGCCTTCTCATTATGGAAGGTAGTATGTTGTCGATATTTTTGTTACTCCAATGGATGGTAGACTTGTCATTATGGAAGGTAGTATGTTGTCGAGATTTTTGTTACTCCAATGGCTGGTAGCCTTGTCATTATCGATCGTAGTCTGTTGCCGAGATTTTTATTACCCCAATGGATTGAAGCCTTGTCATTATGGAAGGTAGTATGTTATCGAGATTTTTGTTACTCCAATGGATGATAGCCTTGTCATTACAGAAGGTAGTCTGTTGTCGTGTTTTTTGTAATTCCATTGGATGTTAGCCTTGTCATTACGGAAGGTAGTCTGTTGTCGATATTTTTGTTATTCCATTGGATGGTAGCCTTGTTATTATGGAAGGTAGTATGTTGTCGAGATTTTTGTTACTCTAACGGATGGTAGCCTTGTCATTATGGAAGGTAGTATGTTGTCGATATTTTTGTTACTCCAATGGATGGTAGACTTGTCATTATGGAAGGTAGTCTGTTGTTGAGATTTTTGTTACTCCAATGGGTGGTAGCCTTGTCATTATGGACGGTAGTCTGTTGCCGAGATTTTTATTACCCCAATGGATAGAAGCCTTGTCATTATGGAAGGTAGAATGTTGTCGAGATTTTTGTTATTCCAATGGATGGTAGCCTTGTCATTATGGAAGGTAGTCTGTTGTTGAGTTTTTTTTATTCCATTGGATGGTAGCCTTGTCATTATGGAAGGTAGTCTATTTTCGAGATTTTTGTTACTCAAATGGATGGTAGCCTTGTCATTATAGAAGGTAGTATAATGTCGATATTTTTGTTACTCCAATGGATGGTAGACTTGTCATTATGGAAGGTAGTCTGTTGTCGAGATTTTTGTTACTCCAATGGATGATAGGCTTTTCATTATGGAAGGTAGTCTGTTGCCAAGAATTTTATTACCCCAATGGATGGCAGCCTTGTCATTATGGAAGGTAGTCTATTGTCGAGTTTTTTGTTATGCCATTAGATGGTAGCCTTGTCATTACTGAAGGTAGTCTGTTGTCGAGATTTTTGTTATTCCATTGGATGGTAGCCTTGTCATTATGGAAGGTAGTCTGTTGTCGAGATTTTTGTTACTCTAATTGATGGTAGCCTTGTCATTATGGAAGGTAGTCTGTTGTCGAGAGTTTTGTTACTCTAATGGATGGTAGCCTTGTCATTATGGAAGGTTGTCTGTCATTGAGATTTCTTTTACTCCAATGGATGGTAGCCTTTTCATTATGGAAGGTAGTCTGTTGTCGAGATTTTTGTTACTCAAATGGATGGTAGCCTTGTCATTTTTGAAGGTAGTATGTTGTCGATATTTTTGTTACTCCAATGGATGGTAGACTTGTCATTATGGAACGTAGTATGTTTTTGAGATTTTTGTTACTCCAATGGATGGTAGCCTTGTCATTATGGAAGGTAGTATGTTGTCGAGATTTTTATTACTCCAATGGATGCTAGCCTTGTCATCATGGAAGGTAGTCTGTTGCCGAGATTTTTATTACCCCAATGGATGGCATCCTTGTCATTATGGAAGGTAGTATGTTGTTGAGATTTTTGTTACTCCAATGGATGGTAGCCTTGTCATTACGGAAGGTAGTCAATTGTCGAGTTTTTTGTTATTCCATTGGATGGTAGCCTTGTCATTTCGGAAGGTAGTCTGTTGTCGATATTTTTGTTATTCCAATGGATGGTAGCCTTGTTATTATGGAAGGTAGTCTGTTGTCGAGATTTTTGTTACTGAAATGGATGGTAGCCTTGTCATTATAGAAGGTAGTATGCTATCGATATTTTTATTACTCCAATGGATGGTAGACTTATCATTATGGAAGGTAGTCTGTTTTCGAGATTTTTGTTACTCCAATGGATGCTAGCCTTGTCATCATGGAAGGTAGTCTGTTGCCGAGATTTTATTACCCCAATGGATGGCAGCCTTGTCATTATGGAAGGTAGTATGTTGTCGAGATTTTTGGTACTCCAATGGATGGTAGCCTTGTCACTACAAAAGGTAGTCTGGTGTCGAGTTTTTTGTTATTCCATTGGATGATAGCCTTGTCATTATAGATGGTAGTCTATTGCCGAGATTTTTATTACCCCAATGGATGGCAGCCTTGTCATTATGAAAGGTAGTATGTTGTCAAGAATTTTGTTACTCCAATGGATGATAGCCTTGTAATTACGGAAGGTAGTCTGTTGTCGAGTTTTTTGTTATACCATTGGATGGTAGCCTTGTCATTACGGAAGGTAGTCTATTGTCGAGATTTTTATTATTCCATTGGATGGTAGCCTTGTCATTATGGAAGGTAGTCTGTTGTCGAGATTTTTGTTACTCTAATGGATGGTAGCCTTGTCATTATGGAAGGTAGTCTGTTGTCGAGATTTTTGTTACTCTAATGTATGGTAGCCTTGTCATTATGGAAGGTAGTCTGTCGTTGAGATTTATTTTACTCCGATGGATGGTAGCCATGACATTATGTAAAATATTGTGTCGGTTATGATTTTTGATACTCTATTGGATGGCAACCTTGTCATTATTGAAGGTAGTCTGTTTTCGAGATTTTTGTTATTCCAATGGATGGATGCCTTGTCATTAAGGAAGGTAGTCTATTGTCAAGATTTTTGTTACCCCAATGGATGGCAGCCTTTTCATTATGGAAGGTAGTCTGTTGTCGAGATTTTTGTTACTCAAATGGATGGTAGCCTTGTCATTATGGAAGGTAGTATGTTGTCGATATTTTTGTTACTCCAATGGATGGTAGACTTGTCATTATGGAAGGTAGTCTGTTGTTGAGATTTTTGTTACTCCAATGGATGGCAGCCTTGTCATTATGGAAGGTAGTATGTTGTCGAGATTTTTGTTATTCCAATGGATGGTAGCCTTTTCATTATGGAAGGTAGTCTGTTGTTGAGTTTTTTGTTATTCCATTGGATGGTAGCCTTGTCATTACGGAAGGTAGTTTGATGTTGAGATTTTTTTTATTCCGTTGGACGGTAGCCTTGAAATTATGGAAGGTAGTCTATTATCGAGATTTTTGTTACTCAAATGGATGGTAGACTTGTCATTATGGAAGGTAATATGTTGTCAATATTTTTGTTACTCCAATGGATGGTAGACTTGTCATTATGGAAGGTAGTCTGTTGTCGAGATTTTTGTTACTCCAATGGATGATAGCCTTTTCATTATGGAAGGTAGTCTTTTGTCGAGATTTTTGTTATTCCATTGGATGGTAGCCTTGTCATTACGGAAGGTAGTCTGTTGTCGATATTTTTGTTATTCCATTGGATGGTAGCCTTGTCATTATGGAAGGTAGTCTGTTGTCGAGATTTTTGTTACTCTAATGGATGGTAGCCTTGTCATTATGGAAGGTAGTCTGTTGTCGAGATTTTTGTTACTCTAATGGATGGTAGCCTTGTCATTATGGAAGGTAGTCTATCGTTGAGATTTCTTTTACTCCAATGGATGGTAGCCTTTTCATTATGGGAGGTAGTCTGTTGTCAAGATTTTTGTTACTCAAATGGATGGTCGCCTTGTCATTTTGGAAGGTAGTATGTTGTCGATATTTTTGTTACTCCAATGGATGGTAGCCTTGTCCTTATGGAAGGTAGTATGTTTTTGAGATTTTTGTTACTTCAATGGATGGTAGCCTTGTCATTATGGAAGGTAGTATGTTGTCGAGATTTTTATTACTCCAATGGATGCTAGCCTTGTCATCATGGAAGGTAGTCTGTTGCCGAGATTTTTATTACCCCAATGGATGGCCGCCGTGTCATTATGGAAGGTAGTCTGTTGTCGAGATTTTTGTTACTCCAATGGATGGTAGCCTTGTCATTACGGAAGGTAGTCTATTGTCGAGTTTTTTGTTATTCCATTGGATGGTAGCCTTGTCATTACGGAAGGTAGTCTGTTGTCAAGATTTTTGTTATTCCGTTGGATGGTAGCCTTGTCATTATGGAAGGTAGTCTATTGTCGAGATTTTTGTTACTCTAATGGATGGTAGCCTTGTTATTATAGAAGGTAGTCTGTTGTCGAGATTTTTGTTACCCTAATGGATGGTAGCCTTGTCATTATGGAAGGTAGTCTGTCGTTGAGATTTCTTTTACTCCAATGGATGGTAGCCTTTTCATTATGGAAGGTAGTCTGTTGTCGAGATTTTTGTTACTCAAATGGATGGTAGCCTTGTCATTATGGAAGGTAGTATGTTGTCGATATTTTTGTTACTCCAATTGATGGTAGACTTGTCATTATGGATCATCGTATGTTTTTGAGATTTTTGGTTACTCCAATTGATGGTAGCCTTGTCATTATGGAAGGTAGTATGTTGTCGAGATTTTTATTACTCCAATGGATGGTAGGCTTGTCATTACAGAAGGTAGTCTATTGTCGTGTTTTTTGTTTTTCCATTGGATGGTAGCCTTATCATTACGGAAGGTAGTTTGTTGTCGATATTTTTGTTATTCCAATGGATGGAAGCCTTGTTATTATGGAAGGTAGTCTGTTGTCGAGATTTTTGTTACTCCAATGGATGGTAGCATTGTCATTACGGAAGGTAGTGTGTTAACGAGTTATTTGTTATTCCATTGGATGGTAGCCTTATCATTACGGAAGGTAGTCTGTTGTCGAGATTTTTGTTATTCCATTGGATGGTAGCCTTGTCATTATGGAAGGTAGTCTGTTGACGAGATTTTTGTTTCTCAAATGGATGGTAGCCTTCTCATTATGGAAGGTAGTATGTTGTCGATATTTTTATTACCCCAATGGATGGCAGCCTTGTCATTACGGAAGGTAGTCTGTTGTCGAGATTTTTGTTACCTCAAATGGATGGTAGCCTTGTTATTATGGAAGGTAGTCTGTTGTAGAGATTTTTGTTACTCTAATGGATGCTAGCCTTGTCATCATGGAAGGTAGTCTGTTTCCTAGATCTAATTACCCCAATGGATGGCACCCGTGTCATTATGGAAGGTAGTATGTTGTCGAGATTTTTGTTACTCCAATGGATGGTAGCCTTGTCATTATGGAAGGTAGTCTGTTGTCGAGTTTTTTGTTATTCCGTTGGATGGTAGCCTCGTCATTACGGAAGGTAGTCTGTTGTCGATATTTTTGTTATTCCAATGGATGGTAGCCTTGTTATTACGGAAGGTAGTCTGTTGTCGAGATTTTTGTTACTCAAATGGATGGTAGCCTTGTCATTATGGAAGGTAGTATGTTATCGATATTTTTATTACTCCAATGGATGGTAGACTTATCATTATGGAAGGTAGTCTATTTTCGAGATTTTTGTAACTCCAATGGATGCTAGCCTTGTCATCATGGAAGGTAGTCTGTTGCCGAGATTTTATTACCCCAATGGATGGCAGCCTTGTCATTATGGAAGGTAGTATGTTGTCGAGATTTTTATTACTCCAATGGATGGTAGCCTTGTCATTACGGAAGGTAGTCTGTTGCAGAGTTTTTTGTTATTCCATTGGATGTTAGCCTTGTCATTATGGATGGTAGTCTGTTGCCGAGATTTTTATTACCCCAATGGATGGAAGCCTTGTCATTATGGAAGTTAGTATGATGTCGAGATTTTTGTTACTCCTATGGATGATAGCCTTGTCATTACGGAAGGTAGTCTGTTGTCGAGTTTTTTGTTATTCCATTGGATGGTAGCCTTGTCATTACGGAAGGTAGTCTGTTGGCGAGATTTTTGTTATTCCATTGGATGGTAGCCTTGTCATTATGGAAGGTAGTTTGTTGTCGATATTTTTGTTACTCTAATGGATGGTAGCCTTGTCATTATGGAAGGTAGTCTGTTGTCGAGATTTTAGTTACTCTAATGGATGGTAGCCTTTTCATTATGGAAGGTAGTCTGTCGTTGAGATTTCTTTTACTCCGATGGATGGTAGCCATGACATTATGTAAAATATTGTGTCGGTTAAGATTTTTGATACTCTATTGGATGGAAGCCTTGTCATTATTGAAGGTAGTCTGTTGTCGAGATTTTTGTTATTCCAATGGATGGAAGCCTTGTCATTAAGGAAGGTAGTCTATTGTCAAGATTTTTGTTACTCCAATGGATGGTAGCCTTGTCATTATGGAAGGTAGTCTGTCGTTGAAATTTCTTTTACTCCAATAGATGGTAGCCTTTTCATTATGTAAGGTAGTCTGTTGTCGAGATTTTTGTTACTCAAATGGATGGTAGACTTGTCATTATGGAAGGTAGTATGTTGTCGATATTTTTATTACTCCAATGGATGGTAGACTTATCATTATGGAAGGTAGTCTGTTTTCGAGATTTTTGTAACTCCAATGGATGCTAGCATTGTCATCATGGAAGGTAGTCTGTTGCCGAGATTTTATTACCCCAATGGATGGCAGCTTTGTCATTATGGAAGGTAGTATGTTTTCGAGATTTTTGTTACTCCAATGGATGGTAGCCTTGTCATTACGGAAGGTAGTCTATTGTCGAGTTTTTTGTTATTCCATTGAATGGTAGCCTTGTCATTACGGAAGGTAGTCTGTTGTCGTGATTTTTGTTATTCCATTGGATGGTAGCCTTGTCATTATGGAAGGTAGTCTGTTGTCGAGATTTTTGTTACTCTAATGGATGGTAGCCTTGTCATTATGGAAGGTAGTATGTTGTCGAGATTTTAGTTACTCTAATGGATGGTAGCCTTGTCATTATGGAAGGTAGTCTGTCGTTGAGATTTCTTTTACTCCAATGGATAGTAGCTGTGATCGGTGGATCTGGAACTGACTGTTTAACGCTGGTTCGCGAAATGTCGCGGAAGCAAGAGTCGCCACCGTCTTTTATTTTCTCCAAATGGAAAGGACAAAAGCACAGAAAAATTCCTTATAGAGATTGCTCTCGGTTCGGGAGGTAGGTTATAGAAAGGGAAGGTGTTAGCACCCTTTCTATCCATGGTTATCCATGGGCTCTTAGATACTTGCTCATTTGTGTTTTCAAAAATGGTTTGTTTGCTTTTCAACTGTGGGTTTTAAAAAGTTTCTTTGAAAATTCCAGTTCGACTCTTGTATCGGTCCTCAAGAGTGTTTGAAAAATTGCTTTCGAAAGCTTTTGAAAATGTGTTGGTGTGAAAAGTATTTTTGGATTTGTTTTGAAATTTAGAGCAAGTATCTACGAGAACCTACCTACCCTAAGGAATTCGTCTGTGTAGATGTCCTTTAAAGTAGTGCCATCCCACCATTGAGAGGTAGGTAGCACCACCGTTGGAGGTGTTCGGGTCAATTCGAGGTTCGGGACATGGTGATCACCAGAGCAATAGGAAGACACCTTAGAAGCTACCCTCATGCCAGGTTCCCGGATCATGAGGACTTACTAAGACATCCTCTACTCGACGATCACCTTTCGAGGCAAGGCAACAGTGAGGCGTACCCTAGGGGTGGTGTGTGATTTGTGTGTCATGTTCAGTTATTTTGTCTTATTCATGTCAAGGTGATCTATGCGTTTGTTTTTATTTTATCATTCATTCTTGCATGCATTTATTAACAGTTAAAAAGATGCGGAAATTAAAAGTTCTAAACTATTACAAAGGCGCGGGTCCACATCGCCAAATTTAATCCAGGACCCGATTTGACAGAAAATAAAGAAGTAAAGTGCGAGAAATAAAATGTCCGAGTTTACAAGGCTTTGGGAGAATTACATTAATAATATAAGAAATAAAATAAAATGCGCGAATTGGAATTAAAATTGGAAGCGAGGGCGTTGGACCCTTTTTAATGAAATTAAATTAAATGATTAAACTAATGAAATTAAAGAGAAAAAAGAAATTATTAATTTTTTTGAGTTTTTGGTATTTATGTTTTTTATGTATTTTTATGAGAAAGATTAAATGAAATTAAAATATTAACCCTAATTCTAATTTTTTTTATTTATTAAGAAAAACATGTTAAAATTTAACTTAATTTACTAAAGAATTTATGTACATGTTTATTTACAAAATAAATTAGTAGTTAATAATAATAATAATGATGAGAAAATTATTTATTAAAAAAAATGATGAAAAAGTTAAAAACCCTAATTTCTACATATTTAATTTATTAAGAAAAATATTAAAGTTTTGAAACCTAAATTAATCTAATTAATTGTTTAAAGTTTATTTACAAAAATAATAATAGTAAAATTAATATTAATAAAATAAACATTTTTTTGATTTTTCTGTATTTTATATTTATTATGAAAATTATTTTATGGAATTAAAAGAAAACAATTAAAAAACATATAAAAGAATAAAAAGGAAAAACAAATAAAAATTAAAAATTGAGCAAACCATAGGGGGTGTCTGGCCCAAGGGGAGGTTTTTTGAAGTATTGACTCCTGAGTACCGTGGTCTGCATTCTTTGGTCATTGGATTGAGTTTCATGCATAAGTTGTTCTACTTTGGCCATTTGGCTTTTGGCTTTTGGCTTTTGGCCATTTGTGTTCTGGCTTCAACGTTCCCTTAATGTCTGGCTTAATGTCTGCCTCGCCATGTATTGGTGTCATGCATAAAATGTTCTACTTTGGCCATTTGGCTTTTGGCCTTTTGGCCATTTGGCTTTTGGCCTCAACGTTCCTTAATGAACCTGCATGGGATCCTGTCTAAATCTGCAGTGTTGAACCTCATGAACACATTAAATAAAATCATAAAAATTCAAATAAAACCAACATATGAAGAAATTTAATGTTTAGGCACAATATGGCATGTATGAATGATTATACCCTTTTGATCATAGAGATCAAATCAATCTTACCCTTACTGGAAGATTAGTGACCTGAATGCTTTTATGCCTTACTGGAAAATTAGGATCGTGGAGATCAGGCCAGCCTTATCCTTACTGAAGAAGTAATAAGATGTTGGTTTGTAACTGAGATGGCTTGTTTGTAGTGAGAGAGGGATTTGTAATAAGGATTTCAATGTTTTAGGGTTCTTGAGAGAATTTGATATTCTGATAGCGTTGTGGCAAGGGTTTTCTTTTTTCTCCTCTCTTTTATCTTCTTTTTTTTTCTCCTCCTTTTTTTGGTTTGTGTGAAAAGAAGGTGATTATATAATGGAAATTAGGGTAAAGAAAATGGGCTTTGAATGTGCAATTGGGCCTCCCATGTCCACTTGAGTTCGTCACTTTCCAGGCTAAATCGCAGGGACTTAAGTGCAATTTTTGAAGTTGAAATGTGAAAACAAAATGTAGCCGGCATCGAGAATTAACTCCTGTCCGAAAATCGACTCAATCGGATAAACGGTGAATTAGTTATGAATTTTTGAAGTTTCAGCTCAGACAAACATATTTTGGGCTCCAGTGTCGACTCTGACACGTTCTTCAATAAAAAACTGGTATTGATCGGTGCATAATTTAGTCTCGACTTTTGAAGCAAAGTTGTAGATCTATGAGTCAGTGACCTTGTGTAAAAATATGAGTCCAATTCGATAAAAATTGACCGAGTTATGAATTTTCGAAGTTTCGGCCCAGATAAAATAATATTCAGCATTCAGGAATTTCAGCGTGTCACGCACTCTGAGCAAAAAACGAAGGCCTTTTGAATACCGTTTGAACTCAATACCTTCTGTGAAAATGTAGCCAACTCAATTTGTGAAATTTTGGCGCTGGAACCAGCTCGATACGATGAAAATCGACCAAGTTATGATTTTCTGAACATGACGCAAATAAACTTCTGTCACAAATTTTCTGCACCAAAATACTTGATAAATCCACATTTTTGAAGACCTTCTGATCGAAATTGGCTTCCAGCCGTGAGATATGAAAACGTAGATAATGTCAAGACGGAATTTTGGCCACCGGAACGGGTGAAAAACGAGTCACGATCTTCAAGTTATGAATTTTTTAGCGCGTAAAAACTGCACTTTCAGCACACTTTTTCACCATATTTCTTCGAGAAAACTCACACATTCGGATACCTTCTTTAAAGAATTGACTCTTGAGCCGAACCTGAATTTGAGAATATGTTATCAGAGATATCTTGGCGAAAGAATACCTGAATATGACGCGCCGGGTTGGACTTGTGAATTTTTCTTGAGAAATATGGGAGGGCAAATTTTGGGGTACAACAGTTGCCCCTGTTCAATCTTCTTAGACCTGAGGATGCAGACTGGTTGACGTGCCTTTCGTAATCCGAGGGTAGAAGATGATTGAACACTAGAGTGCCCAGAAATTTGCGCTCACATAGTAGCACTGATGGTGGAAATGGGCTTACAGATGCCATTTGGAGATTGATGGATGGGATGATGGGCTTATAGATGCCATCTGGATGTTGATCGCATAAGAGATTCCTTAGCGAGAACCTGCATACCTGCAAAAGAGAAAAAATGAGTACCTGACACGTTGCAGGAGCTGGTTTTCAGATGCTTGGTATAGATATGTCCTGACTGGTTACAGGAGCTGGATCTGGAGCTTCAAAAGATGATGAATGAACCAGGGATGGTTACTACCTCAGCATGAACAGTGAGAGAACCTTGGGTGATTTTAACTTCAACAGCAATCATTGAGAAAATCTTGGGATTACCACCTTCGCAGGATCGGGAAGAGAACCATAGGCAATTATAATCTCAAAAGCAAACATTGAAAAAACCTGGGTTGGAATTATCATCTCACGCACCGTCGGGGAGAGAACTATAGGAAATTATAACCTAAAAGGGAATTACATCTCACGCACCGTCGGGGATAGAACCATTATAATCTGAAAGGAAATATCACCTCACTCACCGTCGGAGAGGGAACCATATGAAATTATAATCTGAAAAGGAATTATCACCTCACTCCCCGTCGGAGAGGGAACCATAGGAAATTATAATCTGAAAAGGAATTATCACCTCACTCACCGTCGGAGAGGGAACCATAGGAAATTATAATCTGAAAAGGAAATATCACCTCACGCACCATCGGAGAGGGAACTAATAGGAAAGGAATTATCACCTCACGCACCATCGGAGAGGGAACCATAGGAAATTATAACCTAAAAAGGAATTACCACCTCACGCACCATCGGAGAGGGAACCATAAGGAAAGGAATTACCACCTCACGCACCATCGGAGAGGGAACCATAAGGAAAGGAATTACCACCTCACGCACCATCGGAGAGGGAACCATAGGAAAGGAATTATCACTTCACGCACCATCGGAGAGGGAACCATCAGGAAAGGAATTACCACCTCACGCACCATCGGAGAGGGAACCATAGGAAAGGAATTATCACCTCACGCACCATCGGAGAGGGAACCATCAGGAAAGGAATTACCACCTCACGCACCACCGGAGAGGGAACCATAGAAAATTATAATCTCAAAAGGAATTATCACCTCACGCACCATCGGAGAGGGAACCATAGGAAATTATAACCTAAAAAGGAATTACCACCTCACGCACCATCGGAGAGGGAACCATCTGAAAAGGAATTACCACCTCACTCACCGTCGGAGAGGGAACCATAGAAAAAGAATTATCACCTCACTCACCGTCGGAGAGGGAACCATCTGAAAAGGAATTATCACCTCACTCACCGTCGGAGAGGGAACCATCTGACAAGGACTGATCACCTCACTCACCGTCGGAGAGGGAACCATAGGAGACTATCACCTCACTCACCGTCGGAGAGGGAAACATCTGAAAAGGACTGATCGCCTCACTCACCGTCGGAGAGGGAACCATCTGGGATAACTTCTACTGAGTCTTCATCAGAAAAATCTGTTGGGAGTCGATTTAGCTGGACTAGAGAAGGCCTTGAAATATGATTGAGAATCTCAACTGCATCTTTCCTGAAAGGTAAAGGTCAGTCATATGCAATGCATGATATGGATCGAGCAATGATGTTCTCAACATAAATGAGATTTGTATGACATAATGCGTCTATGCATGCTATAATGATGTATGTGATGTTTTATGTATGTTTTTGTCTAGGAAAGTGAATCCTTGACGGATGCCGGGAAGTCGTATCCTGGGCTGATGTTGAAGAATAGATTTTGCTTCCGCTGGGGGTAATAACTGCAAGAATACCGGTAGGAGAAGATGACTCCGTTGCGGAATAAACTTGGCAAAATGGAAGATTCTGCGGGGAGAAAAGATACTCTAGCGACCATGCTGGGAAGCAATACTCTGTGGGAAGAGGGATGTCTTGCTGAGTGTTGATAATAATTTGCTGGGGATACCCTTGTTGCGTTGGAAGTGTTGATAGACTTCGCTGGGGTAAGAAGACTTCGTCGAGGACGCTCTTTCCGTGGCTTTTGGCTGAGGATAACCCAGTTATATCCTGTTAAGGAAATAACTCTTTGAATGAATCCGGGAGATGCGTTCGTGCTCTGCGAGGGGATAAGCTTCCAGAATCTACTAGGGATAAGCTTACTGCTTGGGGAGATGAATTCCAATTTTCCTGGGGAAACTAGATTGGACTCTCTTGGGGAAGTTTTGATATGCTGGGGAAATGATTCTTTTGAATGCTGGTATGCCGCCGGGGAATAATCTTCAGACCAAGTCTGCCGGGGACACTTGTTATGAATATGTGTATTTCTTCCGGGGAACGTTGAGATCTACTGATGGATACTCAAATTCCTTAAGATTTGTTAACTCTGCTTGGAGAAGAATGCACTGACTTGCTGACTTACTCTTTGGGGAATTAATATGTACTGGTCATATTCTTTAGCTAAACCTACCTTGGTATCTTGGAGGACATAACAATTAGATTGCTTAGACCACTCATTACTGCCCCTGTTTCTGAGGTGGGAGAGGAAGACCTGTGAGGTGCTGATAGTTGCTGATGGACAAACTCTCTTCTGGTAGACAGGTGATAAGATGACAGGACATAGTCCTACGCTTTGATCCCTAACTTTTGCCTGGACTGCCCTTTCGGGTTTTCAGTCCACCGGGATACCCATTTTTGCCCAAGCCGCCTTTCCAGGTTTTCGACTTGCCGGGTGTACAGATTTTTTTATTTCATCCCTTCATTTTGCCCGAACCCTTTTGGTTCGCCGGGAAGCCCTTATTTTTGCCTAGGTATGTCAACCTAGCGGATCTTTGGTTACCCGTAGTATCTTTTTCGACTGTGTCCATGTTCTCAGAATGTAGGGAGTTGCCCCTGTTAGAAGTGTTTTGTCATGCCACCAGAAGGTGTTTGATCAGGCCAGATTCGTTGTTGAAATGCCCCAAGTGACTTAGGCGGAGATTTGCCCCAGGCTATTTGGCCTTTGAGAGATTCTCCGAATCTTGATTGGATTGCCCCAGATGATGGACCATGCTCATGTCGTGCCCCTTGATTGGAAGTGCTTTTGTTCACTAGGTATTCATCGTGCGAATTTCCCTGCTGTTCAAACAAAAAGTCATATGCAAACAAAGTTATGTTAAAAATGCAAAGCTTATGTTTGTCTTGAAGATTTTGAAAATGCATGCTTTTCATAAAACAAGTGATTGTTTGTAAAACGTGATGTCAACTCCTTCTTTATAGTAAGCCTTAAGGAGTCAGGATACCTTTCGTCACAGCATGCTTTCGAACTAACCCATGCTTCAGCTAGGACTTTTAAGGGTTATAGCGTGGCCTGGTTCACGGTTAAAGAAACAAAGGATAAAGGCTCAAATTATTTGTACCCACCCGCTCTTCGTGATGTTCTCCAAACCTAAACTCAGTTGATCATACGTTATACCTTGTTTGAGTCTTTGCTCTGATTTTCCGGTGATGATTCAGATGTTGACAATTTATTTTGGATAGGCAGTCATTCCTTTTTTGTTGAGTGTTTGTAAGACCTCTTTCTTGTCTGATTTTTGTTATCCCTTTCTTTTTTTGCCAGAACTGTTTCCTTTTTTGGAATTACAGTCAGCGGGATGCCCCAGTTTTATAAGTCCCCTTTATAGGTTTTGACTTTTTGGGCTTTTCATTTATGAATTTTTTGATAATGACTGCCTGCCCTTATGATTGTTCGGAACCATCACTGTCTTTTTTTTTTTTTATAAGGACCTCTTTGGTGCCATTTGTTATGCACTTGGATCAACTGAGAGACTACCCTGCCCCAGGTTATGATTAAGGGTTTTAAATTTCGAAAAGAAAAAACTCCTACTTCTTTGGCTCAGAGGGGTTGATGAGGGATTATCTTCCTTATAACTCCAGTGTTTAGGAATTGAAACAATGCCTGTACCTCATAAGCGGGGTCTGTTCAAAAGCATACTGTAGATTGCGGTATCGTTTTCGTCATCCTCCCTCAAGAGGCTTAGAATTATTAATTGAGAATTGATCATCAGAAAAAATATGAAAATAATTTGCATAGAGTGAATACGAATATATTGGTTCAAAATAGACATAAGCGATGCATTAATGGAATAACAATGTTTAACATGAATAAATGTTTGAACAAAAGAAAATTGCAACTTGAACATTCGAATGAACAAAAATTTCCTAGTCTCAGGGCTTGTCACTTCACATAGTGGGTCCTGTGGGGATGGTAGAAGTACTCAGCCTGGCCCTCTTGGGTGAATTCCACAGCTCCCTCCTCGATCAGATCCTGGATCTTATTTTTCAGAGTCCAACAATCCTCTGTAGCATGCCCTGGGCTGTCAGAATGATAAGCGCAGTGAGCGTTGGGGTTATACCTTGAAGGTGTCCTGTTGGGATTCTTAGGAGGATCCTTTAGAGTTACCAAATTCAACCTCAGCAGTTGTTGTAAGGCTTGAGGTAGTGACACGTTGAGCTTGGTGAATTGCCTTTTGGGCTTGTCTGACTGAAGCTGGTGAGGTTGATACTGAATTGGTGATACTGAAGCCATATGAGGAGCTTTCTCCTTGCCTCTCTGTCTCAAAGATGGTCGAACGATGACTGGCTCTTTACCCTTAGATGTTCGCCCCAGTTGGTTACCCTGAAGCAGTTGGTTGACTAGAAACCGGAGCTCATCCTGTCTTTGAGCTAACCCTTGAATGGCATTCCTCTGCCCCAGCATTTGGGCTTTCATTGCATCCATCTCAGCTTGTAGGTGTTTCAGCCCTTCATCCTCAGCACTGTTCCTGACAAAGGTCCCCATGAGAAGCGTCCTTAGCTCCTCCTGCCCCTTGGATAGATTCAGGAGGACTTCCCCGAACCGAGTCTCTTGAGCAAGAAGGTCCTGGTTATCTGGTTGGAGGGCCATTGCTGAAATAAACAGCGAGAAAGGTAAGTGACCTGCAACAAAGATACCTGTTATGCAATGATGTGTATGACATGCATGCAACGTTTTCAAGGACCTCGCGGGATAAACAAGAAAATTTGTTAGAACTTGGGTGCTTGATTGAAGGAAACCCATGTTGTTGAGAATTCTTCTTCAAGGGTCAAAGGCTCACCATATCCAGTGGGTCATAGCCCCTGACTTTAGTCATCCTGTCTGGCTTTGATGTCCAAACAACCTTGGTTGGGGGGAACCTTCTTCAAGTGTCAAAGCTCACCATATCAAGTGGGTCATAGCCCCTGACAACTTTGTCTAGAGGAAAATAAATCCTCTTTGCCCCTTGCTGGGATAGTTAATTCACCATGACCTGCATCACGAGCCCTTGAGATCCTTGAAATGGGTTAGGATGTATGCAATGGTATGATGTCATGATATGCATGGGGTAATATGGATAAACCCTGTTATGAGTCCTCGTTAAGGACTGCAAACCAAAACCTGCAAGAAACTCAAGTAAAACCTGTCATGAGTCCCAATTAAGGACTATAAACAAAACCTGCAAGAAACATAGTAAGCCCTGTCATGGGTCCCAATTAAGGACTAAAACAAAACCTGCAAGTAGTTCATGTATCAGATAACAAGCATGCAAGTAGTCAAGTACGAAGGCACACAAGTCACACAAGAGAAGCCCTTAGAGTTTAGGCCAGCATGAGGTCTGGGTAGTACCCTCTTGAAGTTGGTGGGTTCAACCTGTCCTATTAGAAGTAACCGGGTTCTAAAGGTCCCAATATCACGGGATTGCTTTCATTGTTCATTGTTTCGATTTAGCCACTGAACTGGCGACCGAAATATTCCAGGAAAGCAACCCTCAATTGAGTGTAGTATCGAGTATCAACCAACCTCGGACTGCACCAAAGTCAGTTATCTCACTACCCTAAAGAGGCCAAGATAGTTCAATTAAGGTTCCTAAGGTTTGTTGATGCTTCACGACACCACGCGGAGGCCCCGTACTCTCCTTGACTGAACTCAAGGGTTACCGGTACACACCGAAGTGCCACATCAACGTAGCAGACTGTTTCAACCATGTCGGTATACCCCGCACAGTTCCCTCACAACCTTGTTGCTACTTTCTAAGAAGGTATCCCCCAGATCCGGGTTAGGATCTATAGAACTCCCAAGCAACCCACAATTTAAAGCACACAAGGAAAATAATTGAAAACACAGTTATGAACTAGCCCTAAGGTACACCTCACTTTAAAAGGATATTCCCCAGCAGAGTCGCCAGTTCTGTGATCGGTGGATCTGGAACTGACTGTTTAACGCTGGTTCGCGAAATGTCGCGGAAGCAAGAGTCGCCACCGTCTTTTATTTTCTCCAAATGGAAAGGACAAAAGCACAGAAAAATTCCTTATAGAGATTGCTCTCGGTTCGGGAGGTAGGTTATAGAAAGGGAAGGTGTTAGCACCCTTTCTATCCATGGTTATCCATGGGCTCTTAGATACTTGCTCATTTGTGTTTTCAAAAATGGTTTGTTTGCTTTTCAACTGTGGGTTTTAAAAAGTTTCTTTGAAAATTCCAGTTCGACTCTTGTATCGGTCCTCAAGAGTGTTTGAAAAATTGCTTTCGAAAGCTTTTGAAAATGTGTTGGTGTGAAAAGTATTTTTGGATTTGTTTTGAAATTTAGAGCAAGTATCTACGAGAACCTACCTACCCTAAGGAATTCGTCTGTGTAGATGTCCTTTAAAGTAGTGCCATCCCACCATTGAGAGGTAGGTAGCACCACCGTTGGAGGTATTCGGGTCAATTCGAGGTTCGGGACATGGTGATCACCAGAGCAATAGGAAGACACCTTAGAAGCTACCCTCATGCCAGGTTCCCGGATCATGAGGACTTACTAAGACATCCTCTACTCGACGATCACCTTTCGAGGCAAGGCAACAGTGAGGCGTACCCTAGGGGTGGTGTGTGATTTGTGTGTCATGTTCAGTTATTTTGTCTTATTCATGTCAAGGTGATCTATGCGTTTGTTTTTATTTTATCATTCATTCTTGCATGCATTTATTAACAGTTAAAAAGATGCGGAAATTAAAAGTTTTAAACTATTACAAAGGCGCGGGTCCACATCGCCAAATTTAATCCAGGACCCGATTTGACAGAAAATAAAGAAGTAAAGTGCGAGAAATAAAATGTCCGAGTTTACAAGGCTTTGGGAGAATTACATTAATATTATAAGAAATAAAATAAAATGCGCGAATTGGAATTAAAATTGGAAACGAGGGCGTTGGACCCTTTTTAATGAAATTAAATTAAATGATTAAACTAATGAAATTAAAGAGAAAAAAGAAATTATTAATTTTTTTGAGTTTTTGGTATTTATGTTTTTTATGTATTTTTATGAGAAAGATTAAATGAAATTAAAATATTAACCCTAATTCTAATTTTTTTATTTATTAAGAAAAACATGTTAAAATTTAACTTAATTTACTAAAGAATTTATGTACATGTTTATTTACAAAATAAATTAGTAGTTAATAATAATAATAATGATGAGAAAATTATTTATTAAAAAAAATGATGAAAAAGTTAAAAACCCTAATTTCTACATATTTAATTTATTAAGAAAAATATTAAAGTTTTGAAACCTAAATTAATCTAATTAATTGTTTAAAGTTTATTTACAAAAATAATAATAGTAAAATTAATATTAATAAAATAAACATTTTTTTGATTTTTCTGTATTTTATATTTATTATGAAAATTATTTTATGGAATTAAAAGAAAACAATTAAAAAACAATTAAAAGAATAAAAAGGAAAAACAAATAAAAATTAAAAATTGAGCAAACCATAGGGGGTGTCTGGCCCAAGGGGAGGTTTTTTGAAGTATTGACTCCTGAGTACCGTGGTCTGCATTCTTTGGCCATTGGATTGAGTTTCATGCATAAGTTGTTCTACTTTGGCCATTTGGCTTTTGGCTTTTGGCTTTTGGCTTTTGGCTTTTGGCCATTTGTGTTCTGGCTTCAACGTTCCCTTAATGTCTGGCTTAATGTCTGCCTCGCCATGTATTGGTGTCATGCATAAAATGTTCTACTTTGGCCATTTGGCTTTTGGCCTTTTGGCCATTTGGCTTTTGGCCTCAACGTTCCTTAATGAACCTGCATGGGATCCTGTCTAAATCTGCAGTGTTGAACCTCATGAACACATTAAATAAAATCATAAAAATTCAAATAAAACCAACATATGAAGAAATTTAATGTTTAGGCACAATATGGCATGTATGAATGATTATACCCTTTTGATCATAGAGATCAAATCAATCTTACCCTTACTGGAAGATTAGTGACCTGAATGCTTTTATGCCTTACTGGAAAATTAGGATCGTGGAGATCAGGCCAGCCTTATCCTTACTGAAGAAGTAATAAGATGTTGGTTTGTAACTGAGATGGCTTGTTTGTAGTGAGAGAGGGATTTGTAATAAAGATTTCAATGTTTTAGGGTTCTTGAGTGAATTTGATATTCTGATAGCGTTGTGGCAAGGGTTTTCTTTTTTCTCCTCTCTTTTCTCTTTTTTTTTTTTCTCCTCCTTTTTTTGGTTTGTGTGAAAAGAAGGTGATTATATAATGGAAATTAGGGTAAAGAAAATGGGCTTTGAATGTGCAATTGGGCCTCCCATGTTCACTTGAGTTCGTCACTTTCCAGGCTAAATCGCAGGGACTTAAGTGCAATTTTTGAAGTGGAAATGTGAAAACAAAATGTAGCCGGCATCGAGAATTAACTCCTGTCCGAAAATCGACTCAATCGGATAAACGGTGAATTAGTTATGAATTTTTGAAGTTTCAGCTCAGACAAACTTATTTTGGGCTCCAGTGTCGACTCTGACACGTTCTTCAATAAAAAACTGGTATTGATCGGTGCATAATTTGGTCTCGACTTTTGAAGCAAAGTTGTAGATCTATGAGTCAGTGACCTTGTGTAAAAATATGAGTCCAATCCGATAAAAATTGACCGAGTTATGAATTTTCGAAGTTTCGGCCCAGATAAAATAATATTCAGCATTCAGGATTTTCAGCGTGTCACGCACTCTGAGCAAAAAACGAAGGCCTTTTGAATACCGTTTGAACTCAATACCTTCTGTGAAAATGTAGCCAACTCAATTTGTGAAATTATGGCGCCGGAACCAGCTCGATACGATGAAAATCGACCAAGTTATGATTTTCTGAACATGACGCAAATAAACTTCTGTCACAAATTTTCTGCACGAAAATACTTGATAAATCCACATTTTTGAAGACCTTCTGATCGAAATTGGCTTCCAGCCGTGAGATATGAAAACGTAGATAATGTCAAGACGGAATTTTGGCCACCGGAACGGGTGCAAAACGAGTCACGATCTTCAAGTTATGAATTTTTTAGCGCGTAAAAACTGCACTTTCAGCACACTTTTTCACCATATTTCTTCGAGAAAACTCACACATTCGGATACCTTCTTTAAAGAATTGACTCTTGAGCCGAACCTGAATTTGAGAATATGTTATCAGAGATATCTTGGCGAAAGAATACCTGAATATGACGCGCCGGGTTGGACTTGTGGATTTTTCTTGAGAAATATGGGAGGGCAAAGTTTGGGGTACAACAGTTGCCCCTGTTCAATCTTCTTAGACCTGAGGATGCAGACTGGTTGACGTGCCTTTCGTAATCCGAGGGTAGAAGATGATTGAACACTAGAGTGCCCAGAAATTTGCGCTCACATAGTAGCACTGATGGTGGAAATGGGCTTACAGATGCCATTTGGAGATTGATGGATGGGATGATGGGCTTATAGATGCCATCTGGATGTTGATCGCATAAGAGATTCCTTAGCGAGAACCTGCATACCTGCAAAAGAGAAAAAATGAGTACCTGACACGTTGCAGGAGCTGGTTTTCAGATGGTTGGTATAAATATGTCCTGACTGGTTACAGGAGCTGGATCTGGAGCTTCAAAAGATGATGAATGAACCAGGGATGGTTACTACCTCAGCATGAACAGTGAGAGAACCTTGGGTGATTTTAACTTCAACAGCAATCATTGAGAAAATCTTGGGATTACCACCTCCGCAGGATCGGGAAGAGAACCATAGGCAATTATAATCTCAAAAGCAAACATTGAAAAAACCTGGGTTGGAATTATCATCTCACGCACCGTCGGGGAGAGAACTATAGGAAATTATAACCTAAAAGGGAATTACATCTCACGCACCGTCGGGGATAGAACCATTATAATCTGAAAGGAAATATCACCTCACTCACCGTCGGAGAGGGAACCATAGGAAATTATAATCTGAAAAGGAATTATCACCTCACTCACCGTCGGAGAGGGAACCATAGGAAATTATAATCTGAAAAGGAATTATCACCTCACTCACCGTCGGAGAGGGAACCATAGGAAATTATAATCTGAAAAGGAAATATCACCTCACGCACCATCGGAGAGGGAACTAATAGGAAAGGAATTATCACCTCACGCACCATCGGAGAGGGAACCATAGGAAATTATAACCTAAAAAGGAATTACCACCTCACGCACCATCGGAGAGGGAACCATAAGGAAAGGAATTACCACCTCACGCACCATCGGAGAAGGAACCATAAGGAAAGGAATTACCACCTCACGCACCATCGGAGAGGGAACCATAGGAAAGGAATTATCACCTCACGCACCATCGGAGAGGGAACCATCAGGAAAGGAATTACCACCTCACGCACCATCGGAGAGGGAACCATAGGAAAGGAATTATCACCTCACGCACCATCGGAGAGGGAACCATCGGGAAAGGAATTACCACCTCACGCACCATCGGAGAGGGAACCATAGAAAATTATAATCTCAAAAGGAATTATCACCTCACGCACCATCGGAGAGGGAACCATAGGAAATTATAACCTAAAAAGGAATTACCACCTCACGCACCATCGGAGAGGGAACCATCTGAAAAGGAATTACCACCTCACTCACCGTCGGAGAGGGAACCATAGAAAAAGAATTATGACCTCACTCACCGTCGGAGAGGGAACCATCTGAAAAGGAATTATCACCTCACTCATCGTCGGAGAGGGAACCATCTGACAAGGACTGATCACCTCACTCACCGTCGGAGAGGGAACCATAGGAGACTATCACCTCACTCACCGTCGGAGAGGGAAACATCTGAAAAGGACTGATCGCCTCACTCACCGTCGGAGAGGGAACCATCTGGGATAACTTCTACTGAGTCTTCATCAAAAAAATCTGTTGGGAGTCGATTTAGCTGGACTAGAGAAGGCCTTGAAATATGATTGAGAATCTCAACTGCATCTTTCCTGAAAGGTAAAGGTCAGTCATATGCAATGCATGATATGGATCGAGCAATGATGTTCTCAACATAAATGAGATTTGTATGACATAATGCGTCTATGCATGCTATAATGATGTATGTGATGTTTTATGTATGTTTTTGTCTAGGAAAGTGAATCCTTGACGGATGCCGGGAAGTCGTATCCTGGGCTGATGTTGAAGAATAGATTTTGCTTCCGCTGGGGGTAATAACTGCAAGAATACCGGTAGGAGAAGATGACTCCGTTGCGGAATAAACTTGGCAAAATGGAAGATTCTGCGGGGAGAAAAGATACTCTAGCGACCATGCTGGGAAGCAATACTCTGTGGGAAGAGGGATGTCTTGCTGAGTGTTGATAATAATTTGCTGGGGATACCCTTGTTGCGTTGGAAGTGTTGATAGACTTCGCTGGGGTAAGAAGACTTCGTCGAGGACGCTCTTTCCGTGGCTTTTGGCTGAGGATAACCCAGTTATATCCTGTTAAGGAAATAACTCTTTGAATAAAGCCGGGAGACGCGTTCGTGCTCTACGAGGGGATAAGCTTCCAGAATCTACTGGGGATAAGCTTACTGCTTGGGGAGATGAATTCCAATTTTCCTGGGGAAACTAGATTGGACTCTCTTGGGGAAGTTTTGATATGCTGGGGAAATGATTCTTTTGAATGCTGGTATGCCGCCGGGGAATAATCTTCAGACCAAGTCTGCCGGGGACACTTGTTATGAATATGTGTATTGCTGCCGGGGAACATTGAGATCTACTGAAGGATACTCAAATTCCTTAAGATTTGTTAACTCTGCTTGGAGAAGAATGCACTGACTTGCTGACTTACTCTTTGGGGAATTAATATGTACTGGTCATATTCTTTAGCTGAACCTACCTTGGTATCTTGGAGGACAGAACAATTAGATTGCTTAGACCACTCATTACTGCCCCTGTTTCTGAGGTGGGAGAGGAAGACCTGTGAGGTGCTGATAGTTGCTGATGGACAAACTCTCTTCTGGTAGACAGTGATAAGATGACAGGACATAGTCGTACGCTTTGATCCCTAACTTTTGCCTGGACTGCCCTTTCGGGTTTTCAGTCCACCGGGATACCCATTTTTGCCCAAGCCGCCTTTCCAGGTTTTCGACTTGCCGGGTGTACAGATTTTTTTATTTCATCCCTTCATTTTTCCCGAACCCTTTTGGTTCGCCGGGAAGCCCTTATTTTTGCCTAGGTATGTCAACCTAGCGGGTCTTTGATTACGTGTAGTATCTTTTTCGACTGTGTCCATGTTCTCAGAATGTAGGGAGTTGCCCCTGTTAGAAGTGTTTTGTCATGCCACCAGAAGGTGTTTGATCAGGCCAGATTCGTTGTTGAAATGCCCCAAGTGACTTAGGCGGAGATTTGCCCCAGGCTATTTGGCCTTTGAGAGATTCTCCGAATCTTGATTGGATTGCCCCAGATGATGGACCATGCTCATGTCGTGCCCCTTGATTGGAAGTGCTTTTGTTCACTAGGTATTCATCGTGCGAATTTCCCTGCTGTTCAAACAAAAAGTCATATGCAAACAAAGTTATGTTAAAAATGCAAAGCTTATGTCTGTCTTGAAGATTTTGAAAATGCATGCTTTTCATAAAACCAGTGATTGTTTGTAAAACGTGATGTCAACTCCTTCTTTATAGTAAGCCTTAAGGAGTCAGGATACCTTTCGTCACAGCATGCTTTCGAACTAACACATGCTTCAGCTATGACTTTTAAGGGTTATAGCGTGGCCTGGTTCACGGTTTAAGAAACAAAGGATAAAGGCTCAAATTATTTGTACCCACCCGCTCTTCGTGATGTTCTCCAAACCTAAACTCAGTTGATCATACGTTATACCTTGTTTGAGTCTTTGCTCTGATTTTCCGGTGATGATTCAGATGTTGACAATTTATTTTGGATAGGCAGTCATTCCTTTTTTGTTGAGGGTTTGTAAGACCTCTTTCTTGTCTGATTTTTGTTATCCCTTTCTTTTTTTGCCAGAACTGTTTCCTTTTTTGGAATTACAGTCAGCGGGATGCCCCAGTTTTGTAAGTCCCCTTTATAGGTTTTGACTTTTTGGGCTTTTCATTTATGAATTTTTTGATAATGACTGCCTGCCCTTATGATTGTTCGGAACCATCACTGTCTTCTTTTTTTTTTATAAGGACCTCTTTGGTGCCAATTGTTATGCACTTGGATCAACTGAGAGACTACCCTGCCCCAGGTTATGATTAAGGGTTTTAAATTTCGAAAAGAAAAAACTCCTACTTCTTTGGCTCAGAGGGGTTGACGAGGGATTATCTTCCTTATAACTCCAGTGTTTAGGAATTGAAACAATGCCTGTACCTCATAAGCGGGGTCTGTTCAAAAGCATACTGTAGATTGCGGTATCGTTTTCGTCATCCTCCCTCAAGAGGCTTAGAATTATTAATTGAGAATTGATCATCAGAAAAAATATGAAAATAATTTGCATAGAGTGAATACGAATATATTGGTTCAAAATAGACATAAGCGATGCATTAATGGAATAACAATGTTTAACATGAATAAATGTTTGAACAAAAGAAAATTGCAACTTGAACATTCGAATGAACAAAAATTTCCTAGTCTCAGGGCTTGTCACTTCACATAGTGGGTCCTGTGGGGATGGTAGAAGTACTCAGCCTGGCCCTCTTGGGTGAATTCCACAGCTCCCTCCTCGATCAGATCCTGGATCTTATTTTTCAGAGTCCAACAATCCTCTGTAGCATGCCCCGGGCTGTCAGAATGATAAGCGCAGTGAGCGTTGGGGTTATACCTTGAAGGTGTCCTGTTGGGATTCTTAGGAGGATCCTTTAGAGTTACCAAATTCAACCTCAGCAGTTGTTGTAAGGCTTGAGGTAGTGACACGTTGAGCTTTGTGAATTGCCTTTTGGGCTTGTCTGACTGAAGCTGGTGAGGTTGATACTGAATTGGTGATACTGAAGCCATATGAGGAGCTTTCTCCTTGCCTCTCTGTCTCAAAGATGGTCGAACGATGACTGGCTCTTTACCCTTAGACGTTTGCCCCAGTTGGGTACCCTGAAGCAGTTGGTTGACGAGAAACCGGAGCTCATCTTGTCTTTGAGCTAACCCTTGAATGGCATTCCTCTGCCCCAGCATTTGGGCTTTCATTGCATCCATCTCAGCTTGTAGGTGTTTCAGCCCTTCATCCTCAGCACTGTTCCTGACAAAGGTCCCCATGAGAAGCGTCCTTAGCTCCTCCTGCCCCTTGGATAGATTCAGGAGGACTTCCCCGAACCGAGTCTCTTGAGCAAGAAGGTCCTGGTTATCTGGTTGGAGGGCCATTGCTGAAATAAACAGCGAGAAAGGTAAGTGACCTGCAACAAAGATACCTGTTATGCAATGATGTGTATGACATGCATGCAACGTTTTCAAGGACCTCGCGGGATAAACAAGAAAATTTGTTAGAACTTGGGTGCTTGATTGAAGGAAACCCATGTTGTTGAGAATTCTTCTTCAAGGGTCAAAGGCTCACCATATCCAGTGGGTCATAGCCCCTGACTTTAGTCATCCTGTCTGGCTTTGATGTCCAAACAACCTTGGTTGGGGGGAACCTTCTTCAAGTGTCAAAGCTCACCATATCAAGTGGGTCATAGCCCCTGACAACTTTGTCTAGAGGAAAATAAATCCTCTTTGCCCCTTGCTGGGATAGTTGATTCACCATGACCTGCATCACGAGCCCTTGAGATCCTTGAAATGGGTTAGGATGTATGCAATGGTATGATGTCATGATATGCATGGGGTAATATGGATAAACCCTGTTATGAGTCCTCGTTAAGGACTGCAAACCAAAACCTGCAAGAAACTCAAGTAAAACCTGTCATGAGTCCCAATTAAGGACTATAAACAAAACCTGCAAGAAACTTAGTAAGCCCTGTCATGGGTCCCAATTAAGGACTAAAACAAAACCTGCAAGTAGTTCATGTATCAGATAACAAGCATGCAAGTAGTCAAGTACGAAGGCACACAAGTCACACAAGAGAAGCCCTTAGAGTTTAGGCCAGCATGAGGTCTGGGTAGTACCCTCTTGAAGTTGGTGGGTTCAACCTGTCCTATTAGAAGTAACCGGGTTCTAAAGGTCCCAATATCACGGGATTGCTTTCATTATTCATCGTTTCGATTTAGCCACTGAACTGGCGACCGAAATATTCCAGGAAAGCAACCCTCAATTGAGTGTAGTATCGAGTATCAACCAACCTCGGACTGCACCAAAGTCAGTTATCTCACTACCCTAAAGAGGCCAAGATAGTTCAATTAAGGTTCCTAAGGTCTGTTGATGCTTCACGACACCACGCGGAGGCCCCGTACTCTCCTTGACTGAACTCAAGGGTTACCGGTACACACCAAAGTGCCACATCAACGTAGCAGACTGTTTCAACCATGTCGGTATACCCCGCACAGTTCCCTCACAACCTTGTTGCTACTTTCTAAGAAGGTATTCCCCAAATCCGGGTTAGGATCTATAGAACTCCCAAGCAACCCACAATTTAAAGCACACAAGGAAAACAATTGAAAACACAGTTATGAACTAGCCCTAAGGTACACCTCACTTTAAAAGGATATTCCCCAGCAGAGTCGCCAGTTCTGTGATCGGTGGATCTGGAACTGACTGTTTAACGCTGGTTCGCGAAATGTCACGGAAGCAAGAGTCGCCACCGTCTTTTATTTTCTCCAAATGGAAAGGACAAAAGCACAAAAAAATTCCTTATAGAGATTGCTCTCGGTTCGGGAGGTAGGTTATAGAAAGGGAAGGTGTTAGCACCCTTTCTATCCATGGTTATCCATGGGCTCTTAGATACTTGCTCATTTGTGTTTTCAAAAATGGTTTGTTTGCTTTTCAACTGTGGGTTTTAAAAAGTTTCTTTGAAAATTCCAGTTCGACTCTTGTATCGGTCCTCAAGAGTGTTTGAAAAATTGCTTTCGAAAGCTTTTGAAAATGTGTTGGTGTGAAAAGTATTTTTGGATTTGTTTTGAAATTTAGAGCAAGTATCTACGAGAACCTACCTACCCTAAGGAATTCGTCTGTGTAGATGTCCTTTAAAGTAGTGCCATCCCACCATTGAGAGGTAGGTAGCACCACCGTTGGAGGTGTTCGGGTCAATTCGAGGTTCGGGACATGGTGATCACCAGAGCAATAGGAAGACACCTTAGAAGCTACCCTCATGCCAGGTTCCCGGATCATGAGGACTTACTAAGACATCCTCTACTCGACGATCACCTTTCGAGGCAAGGCAACAGTGAGGCGTACCCTAGGGGTGGTGTGTGATTTGTGTGTCATGTTCAGTTATTTTGTCTTATTCATGTCAAGGTGATCTATGCGTTTGTTTTTATTTTATCATTCATTCTTGCATGCATTTATTAACAGTTAAAAAGATGCGGAAATTAAAAGTTCTAAACTATTACAAAGGCGCGGGTCCACATCGCCAAATTTAATCCAGGACCCGATTTGACAGAAAATAAAGAAGTAAAGTGCGAGAAATAAAATGTCCGAGTTTACAAGGCTTTGGGAGAATTACATTAATATTATAAGAAATAAAATAAAATGCGCGAATTGGAATTAAAATTGGAAGCGAGGGCGTTGGACCCTTTTTAATGAAATTAAATTAAATGATTAAACTAATGAAATTAAAGAGAAAAAAGAAATTATTAATTTTTTTGAGTTTTTGGTATTTATGTTTTTTATGTATTTTTATGAGAAAGATTAAATGAAATTAAAATATTAACCCTAATTCTAATTTTTTTTATTTATTAAGAAAAACATGTTAAAATTTAACTTAATTTACTAAAGAATTTATGTACATGTTTATTTACAAAATAAATTAGTAGTTAATAATAATAATGATGAGAAAATTATTTATTAAAAAAAATGATGAAAAAGTTAAAAATCCTAATTTCTACATATTTAATTTATTAAGAAAAATATTAAAGTTTTGAAACCTAAATTAATCTAATTATTTGTTTAAAGTTTATTTACAAAAATAATAATAGTAAAATTAATATTAATAAAATAAACATTTTTTTGATTTTTCTGTATTTTATATTTATTATGAAAATTATTTTATGGAATTAAAAGAAAACAATTAAAAAACAATTAAAAGAATAAAAAGGAAAAACAAATAAAAATTAAAAATTGAGCAAACCATAGGGGGTGTCTGGCCCAAGGGGAGGTTTTTTGAAGTATTGACTCCTGAGTACCGTGGTCTGCATTCTTTGGCCATTGGATTGAGTTTCATGCATAAGTTGTTCTACTTTGGCCATTTGGCTTTTGGCTTTTGGCTTTTGGCTTTTGGCCATTTGTGTTCTGGCTTCAACGTTCCCTTAATGTCTGGCTTAATGTCTGCTTGGCCATGTATTGGTGTCATGCATAAAATGTTCTACTTTGGCCATTTGGCTTTTGGCCTTTTGGCCATTTGGCTTTTGGCCTCAACGTTCCTTAATGAACCTGCATGGGATCCTGTCTAAATCTGCAGTGTTGAACCTCATGAACACATTAAATAAAATCATAAAAATTCAAATAAAACCAACATATGAAGAAATTTAATGTTTAGGCACAATATGGCATGTATGAATGATTATACCCTTTTGATCATGGAGATCAAATCAATCTTACCCTTACTGGAAGATTAGTGACCTGAATGCTTTTATGCCTTACTGGAAAATTAGAATCGTGGAGATCAGGCCAGCCTTATCCTTACTGAAGAAGTAATAAGATGTTGGTTTGTAACTGAGATGGCTTGTTTGTAGTGAGAGAGGGATTTGTAATAAGGATTTCAAGGTTTTAGGGTTCTTGAGAGAATTTGATATTCTGATAGCGTTGTGGCAAGGGTTTTCTTTTTAGCGCGTGCAAAACGAGTCACGATCTTCAAGTTATGAATTTTTTAGCGCGTAAAAACTGCACTTTCAGCACACTTTTTCACCATATTTCTTCGAGAAAACTCACACATTCGGATACCTTCTTTAAAGAATTGACTCCTAAGCCGAACCTGAATTTGAGAATATGTTATCAGAGATATCTTGGCGAAAGAATACCTGAATATGACGCGCCGGGTTGGACTTGTGAATTTTTCTTGAGAAATATGGGAGGGCAAATTTTGGGGTACAACAGTTGCCCCTGTTCAATCTTCTTAGACCTGAGGATGCAGACTGGCTGACGTGCCTTTCGTAATCCGAGGGTAGAAGATGATTGAACACTAGAGTGCCCAGAAATTTGCGCTCACATAGTAGCACTGATGGTGGAAATGGTCTTACAGATGCCATTTGGAGATTGATGGATGGGATGATGGGCTTATAGATGCCATCTGGATGTTGATCGCATAAGAGATTCCTTAGCGAGAACCTGCATACCTGCAAAAGATAAAAAATGAGTACCTGACACGTTGCAGGAGCTGGTTTTCAGATGCTTGGTATAGATATGTCCTGACTGGTTACAGGAGCTGGATCTGGAGCTTCAAAAGATGATGAATGAACCAGGGATGGTTACTACCTCAGCATGAACAGTGAGAGAACCTTGGGTGATTTTAACTTCAACAGCAATCATTGAGAAAATCTTGGGATTACCACCTCCGCAGGATCGGGAAGAGAACCATAGGCAATTATAATCTCAAAAGCAAACATTGAAAAAACCTGGGTTGGAATTATCATCTCATGCACCGTCGGGGAGAGAACTATAGGAAATTATAACCTAAAAGGGAATTACATCTCACGCACCGTCGGGGATAGAACCATTATAATCTGAAAGGAAATATCACCTCACTCACCGTCGGAGAGGGAACCATAGGAAATTATAATCTGAAAAGGAATTATCACCTCACTCAACGTCGGAGAGGGAACCATAGGAAATTATAATCTGAAAAGGAATTATCACCTCACTCACCGTCGGAGAGGGAACCATAGGAAATTATAATCTGAAAAGGAAATATCACCTCACGCACCATCGGGGAGGGAACTAATAGGAAAGGAATTATCACCTCACGCACCATCGGAGAGGGAACCATAGGAAATTATAACCTAAAAAGGAATTACCACCTCACGCACCATCGGAGAGGGAACCATAAGGAAAGGAATTACCACCTCACGCACCATCGGAGAGGGAACCATAAGGAAAGGAATTACCACCTCACGCACCATCGGAGAGGGAACCATAGGAAAGGAATTATCACCTCACGCACCATCGGAGAGGGAACCATCAGGAAAGGAATTACCACCTCACGCACCATCGGAGAAGGAACCATAGGAAAGGAATTATCACCTCACGCACCATCGGAGAGGGAACCATCAGGAAAGGAATTACCACCTCACGCACCATCGGAGAGGGAACCATAGAAAATTATAATCTCAAAAGGAATTATCACCTCACGCACCATCGGAGAGGGAACCATAGGAAATTATAACCTAAAAAGGAATTACCACCTCACGCACCATCGGAGAGGGAACCATCTGAAAAGGAATTACCACCTCACTCCTCGTCGGAGAGGGAACCATAGAAAAAGAATTATCACCTCACTCACCGTCGGAGAGGGAACCATCTGAAAAGGAATTATCACCTCACTCACCGTCGGAGAGGGAACCATCTGACAAGGACTGATCACCTCACTCACCGTCGGAGAGGGAACCATAGGAGACTATCACCTCACTCACCGTCGGAGAGGGAAACATCTGAAAAGGACTGATCGCCTCACTCACCGTCGGAGAGGGAACCATCTGGGATAACTTCTACTGAGTCTTCATCAGAAAAATCTGTTGGGAGTCGATTTAGCTGGACTAGAGAAGGCCTTGAAATATGATTGAGAATCTCAACTGCATCTTTCCTGAAAGGTAAAGGTCAGTCATATGCAATGCATGATATGGATCGAGCAATGATGTTCTCAACATAAATGAGATTTGTATGACATAATGCGTGTATGCATGCTATAATGATGTATGTGATGTTTTATGTATGTTTTTGTCTAGGAAAGTGAATCCTTGACGGATGCCGGGAAGTCGTATCCTGGGCTGATGTTGAAGAATAGATTTTGCTTCCGCTGGGGGTAATAACTGCAAGAATACCGGTAGGAGAAGATGACTCCGTTGCGGAATAAACTTGGCAAAATGGAAGATTTTGCGGGGAGAAAAGATACTCTAGCGACCATGCTGGGAAGCAATACTCTGTGGGAAGAGGGATGTCTTGCTGAGTGTTGATAATAATTTGCTGGGGATACCCTTGTTGCGTTGGAAGTGTTGATAGACTTCGCTGGGGTAAGAAGACTTCGTCGAGGACGCTCTTTCCGTGGCTTTTGGCTGAGGATAACCCAGTTATATCCTGTTAAGGAAATAACTCTTTGAATAAAGCCGGGAGACGCGTTCGTGCTCTGCGAGGGGATAAGCTTCCAGAATATACTGGGGATAAGCTTACTGCTTGGGGAGATGAATTCCAATTTTCCTGGGGAAACTAGATTGGACTCTCTTGGGGAAGTTTTGATATGCTGGGGAAATGATTCTTTTGAATGCTGGTATGCCGCCGGGGAATAATCTTCAGACCAAGTCTGCCGGGGACACTTGTTATGAATATGTGTATTGCTGCCGTGGAACGTTGAGATCTACTGAAGGATACTCAAATTCCTTAAGATTTGTTAACTCTGCTTGGAGAAGAATGCACTGACTTGCTGACTTACTCTTTGGGGAATTAATATGTACTGGTCATATTCTTTAGCTGAACCTACCTTGGTATCTTGGAGGACAGAACAATTAGATTGCTTAGACCACTCATTACTGCCCCTGTTTTTGAGGTGGGAGAGGAAGACCTGTGAGGTGCTGATAGTTGCTGATGGACAAACTCTCTTCTGGTAGACAGGTGATAAGATGATAGGACATAGTCGTACGCTTTGATCCCTAACTTTTGCCTGGACTGCCCTTTCGGGTTTTCAGTCCACCGGGATACCCATTTTTGCCCAAGCCGCCTTTCCAGGTTTTCAACTTGCCGGGTGTACAGATTTTTTTATTTCATCCCTTCATTTTGCCCGAACCCTTTTGGTTCACCGGGAAGCCCTTATTTTTGCCTAGGTATGTCAACCTAGCGGGTCTTTGATTACGCGTAGTATCTTTTTCGACTGTGTCCATGTTCTCAGAATGTAGGGAGTTGCCCCTGTTAGAAGTGTTTTGTCATGCCACCAGAAGGTGTTTGATCAGGCCAGATTCGTTGTTGAAATGCCCCAAGTGACTTAGGCGGAGATTTGCCCCAGGCTATTTGGCCTTTGAGAGATTCTCCGAATCTTGATTGGATTGCCCCAGATGATGGACCATGCTCATGTCGTGCCCCTTGATTGGAAGTGCTTTTGTTCACTAGGTATTCATCGTGCGAATTTCCCTGCTGTTCAAACAAAAAGTCATATCCAAACAAAGTTATGTTAAAAATGCAAAGCTTATGTCTGTCTTGAAGATTTTGAAAATGCATGCTTTTCATAAAACAAGTGATTGTTTGTAAAACGTGATGTCAACTCCTTCTTTATAGTAAGCCTTAAGGAGTCAGGATACCTTTCGTCACAGCATGCTTTCGAACTAACCCATGCTTCAGCTAGGACTTTTAAGGGTTATAGCGTGGCCTTTTGAATACCGTTTGAACTCAATACCTTCTGTGAAAATGTAGCCAACTCAATTTGTGAAATTTTGGCGCCGGAACCAGCTCGATACGATGAAAATCGACCAAGTTATGATTTTCTGAACATGACGCAAATAAACTTCTGTCACAAATTTTCTGCACGAAAATACTTTATAAATCCACATTTTTGAAGACCTTCTGATCGAAATTGGCTTCCAGCCGTGAGATATGAAAACGTAGATAATGTCAAGACGGAATTTTGGCCACCGGAACGGGTGCAAAACGAGTCACGATCTTCAAGTTATGAATTTTTTAGCGCGTAAAAACTGCACTTTCAGCACACTTTTTCACCATATTTCTTCGAGAAAACTCACACATTCGGATACCTTCTTTAAAGAATTGACTCTTGAGCCGAACCTGAATTTGAGAATATGTTATCAGAGATATTTGGCGAAAGAATACCTGAATATGACGCGCTGGGTTGGACTTGTGAATTTTTCTTGAGAAATATGGGAGGGCAAATTTTGGGGTACAACAGTAGCCTTTTCATTATGGAAGGTAGTCTGTTGTCGAGATTTTTGTTACTCAAATGGATGGTAGCCTTCTCACTATGGAAGGTAGTATGTTGTTGATATTTTTGTTACTCCAATGGATGGTAGACTTGTCATTATGGAAAGTAGTATGTTGTCGAGATTTTTGTTACTCCAATGGCTGGTAGCATTGTCATTATGGAAGGTAGTCTATTACCGAGATTTTTATTACCCCAATGGATGGCAGCCTTGTCATTATGGCAGGTAGTATGTTGTCGAGATTTTTGTTACTCCAATGGATGATAGCCTTGTCATTACGGAAGGTAGTCTGTTGTCGAGTTTTTTTGTTATTCCATTGGATGGAAGGCTTGTCATTAAGGAAGGTAGTCTGTTGTCGAGATTTTTGTTATTCCATTGGATGGTAGCCTTGTCATTATGGAAGGTAGTCTGTTGTCGAGTTTTTTGTTATTCCATTGGATGGTAGCCTTGTCATTATGGAAGGTAGTCTATTGTCGAGATTTTTGTTACTCAAATGGATGGTAGCCTTGTCATTATGGAAGGTAGTATGTTGTCGATATTTTTGTTACTCCAATGGATGGTAGACTTGTCATTATGGAAGGTAGTCTGTTGTCGATATTTTTGTTACTCAAATGGATGATAGCCTTTTCATTATGGAAGGTAGTTTGTTGCCAAGATTTTTATTACCCCAATGTATGGCAGCCTTGTCATTATGGAAGGTAGTATGTTGTCGAGATTTTTGTTATTCCAATGGATGGTAGCCTTGTCATTACGGAAGGTAGTCTATTGTCGAGTTTTTTGTTATTCCATTGGATGGAAGCCTTGTCACTATGGAAGGTAGTTTGTTGTCGAGATTTTTGTTATTCCATTGGATGGTAGCCTTGTCATCATGGAAGGTAGTCTGTTATCGAGATTTTTGTTATTCCATTGGATGGTAGCCTTGTCATTATGGAAGGTAGTCTGTTGTCGATATTTTTCTTATTCCAATGGATGGTAGCCTTGTTATTATGGAAGGTAGTCTGTTGTCGAGATTTTTGTTACTCAAATGGATGGTAGCCTTGTCATTATGGAAGGTAGTATGTTGTCGATATTTTTATTACTCCAATGGACGGTAGACTTATCACTATGGAAAGTAGTCTGTTTTCGAGATTTTTGTTACTCCAATGGATGCTAGCCTTATCATCATGGAAGGTAGTCTGTTGCCGAGATTTTATTACCCCAATGGATGGCAGCCTTGTCATTATGGAAGGTAGTATGTTGTCGAGATTTTTGTTACTACAATGGATGGTAGCCTTGTCATTACGGAAGATAGTCTGTTGTCGAGTTTTTTGTTATTCCATTGGATGGTAGCCTTGTCATTACGAAAGGTAGTCTGTTGTCGAGATTTTTGTTATTCCATTGGATGGTAGCCTTTTCATTATTGAAGGTAGTCTGTTGTTGAGATTTTTGTTTCTCAAATGGATGGTAGCCTTCTCATTATGGAAGGTAGTAGTATTTCGATATTTTTGTTACTCCAATGGATGGTAGACTTGTCATTATGGAAAGTAGTCTGTTGTCGAGATTTTTGTTACTCAAATGGATGGTAGCCTTTTCATTATGGAAGGTAGTCTGTTGCCAAGATTTTTATTACCCCAATTGATGGAAGCCTTGTCATTATGGAAGGTAGTATGTTTTCTAGATTTTTGTTACTCCAATGGATGGTAGCCTTGTTATTACGGAAGGTAGTCTGTTGTCGAGATTTTTGTTATTCCATTGGATGGTAGCCTTGTCATTATGGAAGGTAGTCTATTGTCGAGATTTTTGTTACTCTAATGGATGGTAGCCTTGTCATTATGGAAGGTAGTCTGTTGTCGAGATTTTTGTTATTCTAATGGATGGTAGCCTTGTCATTGTGGAAGGTAGTCTGTCGTTGAGATTTCTTTTACTCCAATGGATGGTAGCCTTTTCATTATGGAAGGTAGTCTGTTGTCGAGATATTTATTACTCAAATGGATGGTAGCCTTGTCATTTTTGAAGGTAGTATGTTGTTGATATTTTTTTTACTCCAATGGCTGGTAGCCTTGTCATTATGGAAGGTAGTCTATTGCCGAGATTTTTATTACCCCAACGGATGGCAGCCTTGTCATTATGGAAGGTAGTATGTTGTCGAGATTTTTGTTACTCCAATGGCTGGTAGCCTTGTCATAATGGAAGGTAGTCTGTTGCCGAGATTTTTATTACCCCAATGGATGGCAGCCTTGTCATTATGGAAGGTAGTATGTTGTCAAGATTTTTGTTACTCCAATGGATGGTAGCCTTGTCATTACAGAAGGTAGTCTATTGTCGAGTTTTTTGTTATTCCATTGGATGGTAGCCTTGTCATTACGAAAGGTAGTCTATTGTCGATATTTTTGTTATTCCAATGGATGGTAGCCTTGTTATTATGGAAGGTAGTCTGTTGTCGAGATTTTTTTTACTCAAATGGATGGTAGCCTTGTCATTATGGAAGATAGTATGTTGTCGATATTTTTATTACTCCAAGGATGGTAGACTTATCATTATGGAAGGTAGTCTGTTTTCGAGATTTTTGTTACTCCAATGGATGCTAGCCTTGTCATCATGGAAGGTATTCTGTTGCCGAGATTTTATTACCCCAATGGATGGCAGCCTTGTCATTATGGAAGGTAGTATGTTGTCGAGATTTTTGTTACTCCAATGGCTGGTAGCCTTGTCATTATGGAAGGTAGTCTGTTGCCGAGATTTTTATTACCCCAATGGATGGCAGCCTTGTCATTATGGAAGGAAGTATGTTGTCGAGATTTTTGTTACTCCAATGGATGATAGCCTTGTCATTACGGAAGGTAGTCTCTTGTCGAGTTTTTTGTTATTCCATTGGATGGTAGGCTTGTCATTACAGAAGGTAGTCTATTGTCGAGATTTTTGTTACCTCAAATTGATAGTAGCCTTGTTATTATGGAAGGTAGTCTCTTGTCGAGATTTTTGTTACTCAAATGGATGGTAGCCTTGTCATTATGGAAGGTAGTATGTTATCGATATTTTTATTACTCCAATGGACGGTAGACTTATCACTATGGAAAGTAGTCTGTTTTCGAGATTTTTGTTACTCCAATGGATGCTAGCCTTATCATCATGGAAGGTAGTCTGTTGCCGAGATTTTATTACCCCAATGGATGGCAGCCTTGTCATTATGGAAGGTAGTATGTTGTCGAGATTTTTGTTACTCTAATGGATGGTAGCCTCGTCATTACGGAAGGTAGTCTGTTGTCGAGTTTTTTGTTATTCCATTGAATGGTAGCCTTCTCATTACGGAAGGTAGTCTGTTGTCGAGATTTTTGTTATTCCATTGGATGGTAGCCTTTTCATTATTGAAGGTAGACTATTGTCGAGATTTTTGTTTCTCAAATGGATGGTAGCCTTCTCATTATGGAAGGTAGTATGTTTTCGATATTTTTGTTACTCCAATGGATGGTAGACTTGTCATTATGGAAAGTAGTCTGTTGCCAAGATTTTTATTACCCCAATTGATGGAAGCCTTGTCATTATGGAAGGTAGTATGTTTTCGAGATTTTTGTTACTCCAATGGATGGTAGCCTTGTCATTACGGAAGGTAGTCTGTTGTCGAGTTTTTTGTTATTCCATTGGATGGTAGCCTTGTCATTACGGAAGGTAGTCTGTTGTCGAGATTTTTTTTATTCCATTGGATGGTAGCCTTGTCATTATCGAAGGTAGTCTGTTCTAGAGATTTTTGTTACTCTAAAAGATGGTAGCCTTGTCATTATGGAAGGTAGTCTGTTGTCGAGATTTTTGTTATTCTAATGGATGGTAGCCTTGTCATTATGGAAGGTAGTCTGTCATTGAGATTTCTTTTACTCCAATGGATGGTAGCCTTTTCATTATGGAAGGTAGTCTGTTGTCGAGATATTTATTACTCAAATGGATGGTAGCCTTGTCATTTCGGAAGGTAGTATGTTGTCGATATTTTTGTTACTCCAATGGCTGGTAGCCTTGTCATTATGGAAGGTAGTCTATTGCCGAGATTTTTATTACCCCGACGGATGGCAGCCTTGTCATTATGGAAGGTAGTATGTTGTCGAGATTTTTGTTACTCCAATGGATGGTAGCCTTGTCATTATGGAAGGTAGTCTATTGCCGAGATTTTTATTACCCCAACGGATGGCACCCTTGTCATTATGGAAGGTAGTATGTTGTCGAGATTTTTGTTACTCCAATGGATGATAGCCTTGTCATTACGGAAGGTAGTCTGTTGTCGAGTTTTTTGTTATTCAATTGGATGGTAGGCTTGTCATTACGGAAGGTAGTCTGTTGTCGAGATTTTTGTTACCTCAAATGGATGGTAGCCTTGTTATTATGGAAGGTAGTCTGTTGTCGAGATTTTTGTTACTCAAATGGATGGTAGCCTTGTCATTACGGAAGGTAGTCTGTTGTCGAGATTTTTGTTATTCCATTGGATGGTAGCCTTGTCGTTACGGAAGGTAGTCTGTTGTTGATATTTTTGTTATTCCAATGGATGGTAGCCTTATTATTATGGAAGGTAGTCTGTTGTCGAGATTTTTGTTACTCAAATGGATGGTAGCCTTGTCATTATGGAAGGTAGTATGTTGTCGATATTTTGATTACTCAAATGGATGGTAGACTTATCATTATGGAAGGTAGTCTGTTTTCTATATTTTTGTTACTCCAATAGATGCTAGACTTGTCATCATGGAAGGAAGTCTGTTGCCGAGATTTTATTATTCCAATGGATGGCAGCCTTGTCATTACGGAAGGTAGTCTGTTGTCGAGTTTTTTGTTATTCCATTGGATGGTATCCTTTTCATTATAGATGGTAGTCTGTTGCCGAGATTTTTATTACCCCAATGGATGGAAGCCTTGTCATTATGGAAGGTAGTATGTTATCGATATTTTTGTTACTTATATGGATGATAGCCTTGTAATTACGGAAGGTAGTTTGTTGTCGAGTTTTTTGTTATTCCATTGGATGGTAGCCTAGTCATTACGGAAGGTAGTCTGTTGTCGAGATTTTTGTTATTCCATTGGATGGTAGCCTTGTCATTATGGAAGGTCGTCTGTTGTCGAGATTTTTGTTACTCTAATGGATGGTAGCCTTGTCATTATGGAATGTAGTCTGTTGTCGAGATTTTTGTTACTCTAATGGATGGTAGCCTTGTCATTATGGAAGGTAGTCTGTCGTTGAGATTTCTTTTACTCCGATGGATGGTATCCATGACATTATGTAAAATATTGTGTCGGTTAAGATTTTTTATACTCTATTGGATGGCAGCCTTGTCATTAGTGAAGATAGTCTATTGTCGAGATTTTTGTTATTCCAATGGATGGAAGCCTTGTCATTAAGGAAGGTAGTCTATTGTCAAGATTTTTTTTACTCCAATGGATGGTAGCCTAGTCATTATGGAAGGTAGTCTGTCGTTGAGATTTCTTTTACTCCAATGGATGGTAGCCTTTTCATTATGGAAGGTAGTCTGTTGTCGAGATTTTTGTTACTCAAATGGATGGTAGCATTATCATTATGGAAGGTAGTATGTTATCGATATTTTTATTACTCCAATGGATGGTAGACTTATCATTATGGAAGGTAGTCTATTTTCGAGATTTTTGTTACTCCAATGGATGCTAGCCTTGTCATCATGGAAGGTAGTCTGTTGCCGATATTTTATTACCCCAATGGATGGCAGCCTTGTCATTATGTAAGGTAGTATGTTGTCGAGATTTTTGTTACTCCAATCGATGGTAGCCTTGTCATTACAGAAGGTAGTCTGATGTCGAGATTTTTGTTATTCCATTGGATGGTAGTCTTTTCATTATTGAAGGTAGTCTGTTGTCGAGATTTTTGTTTCTCAAATGGATGGTAGCCTTCTCATTATGGAAGGTAGTATGTTTTCGATATTTTTGTTACTCCAATGGATGGTAGACTTGTCATTATGGAAAGTAGTTTGTTGTCGAGATTTTTGTTACTCAAATGGATGGTAGCCTTTTAATTATGGAAGGTAGTCTGTTGCCAAAAATTTTATTACCCCAATTGATGGAAGCCTTGTCATTATGGTAGGTAGTATGTTTTCAAGATTTTTGTTACTCCAATGGATGGTAGCCTTGTCATTACGGAAGGTAGTCTATTGTCGAGTTTTTTGTTATTCCATTGGATGGTAGCCTTGTCATTACGGAAGGTAGTCTGTTGTCGAGATTTTTCTTATTCCATTGGATGGTAGCCTTGTCATTATGGAAGGTAGTCTATTGTCGAGATTTTTGTTACTCTAATGGATGGTAGCCTTGTCATTATGGAAGGTAGTCTGTTGTCGAGATTTTTGTTATTCTAATGGATGGTAGCCTTGTCATTATGGAAGGTAGTATGTCGTTGAGATTTCTTTTACTCCAATGGATGGTAGCCTTTTCATTATGGAAGGTAGTCTGTTGTCGAGATATTTATTACTTAAATGGATGGTAGCCTTGTCATTTTGGAAGGTAGTATGTTGTCGATATTTTTGTTACTCCAATGGCTGGTAGCCTTGTCATTATGGAAGGTAGTCTATTGCCGAGATTTTTGTTACCCCAACGGATGTCAGCCTTGTCATTATGGAAAGTAGTATGTTGTCGAGATTTTTGTTACTCCAATGGCTGGTAGCCTTGTCATTATGGAAGGTAGTCTATTGCCGAGATTTTTATTACCCAAACGGATGGCAGCCTTGTCATTATGGAAGGTAGTATGTTGTCGAGATTTTTGTTACTCCAATGGATGATAGCCTTGTCATTACGGAAGGTAGTCTATTGTCGAGTTTTTTGTTATTCCATTGGATGGTAGACTTGTCATTACGGAAGGTAGTCTGTTGTCGAGATTTTTGTTACCTCAAATGGATGGTAGCCTTGTTATTATGGAAGGTAGTCTGTTGTCGAGATTTTTGTTACTCAAATGGATGGTAGCCTTGTCATTATAGAAAGTAGTATGTTGTCGATATTTTTATTACTCCAATGGATGGTAGACTTATCATTATGGAAGGTAGTCTATTTTCGATATTTTTGTTACTCCAATGGATGCTAGCCTTGTCATCATGGAAAGTAGTCTGTTGCCGAGATTTTATAACCCCAATGGATGGCAGCCTTGTCATTATGGAAGGTAGTATGTTGTCGAGATTTTTGTTACTCCAATGGATGGTAGCCTTGTCATTACGGAAGGTAGTCTGTTATTGAGTTTTTTGTTATTCCATTGGATGGTAGCCTTGTCATTACGGATGGTAGTCTGTTGCCGAGATTTTTATTACCCCAATGGATGGAAGCCTTATCATTATGGAAGGTAGTATGTTGTCGAGATTTTTGATGCTCCTATGGATGATAGCCTTGTCATTACGGAAGGTAGTCTGTTGTCGAGTTTTTTGTTATTCCATTGGATGGTAGCCTTGTCATTACGGAAGGTAGTCTATTGTCGAGATTTTCGTTATTCCATAGGATGGTAGCCTTGTCATTTTGGAAGGTAGTCTGTTGTCGAGATTTTTGTTACTCTAATGCATGGTAGCCTTGTCATTATGGAAGGTAGTCTGTTGTCGAGATTTTTGTTACTCTAATGGATGGTAGCCTTGTCATTATGGAAGGTAGTATGTCGTTGAGATTTCTTTTACTCCGATGGATGGTAGCCATGACATTATGTAAAATATTAGGTCGGTTAAGATTTTTGATACTCTATTGGATGGCAGCCTTGTCATTATTGAAGGTAGTCTGTTGTCGAGATTTTTGTTATTCCAATGGATGGAAGCCTTGTCATTAAGGAAGGTAGTCTATTGTCAACATTTTTTTTACTCCAATAGATGGTAGCCTTGTCATTATGGAAGGTAGTCTGTCGTTGAGATTTCTTTTACTCCATTGGATTATAGCCTTTTCATTATGGAAGGTAGTCTGTTGTCGAGATTTTTGTTACTCAAATGGATGGTAGCCTTGTCATTATGGAAGGTAGTATGTTATCGATATTTTTATCACTCCAATGGATGGTAGACTTATCATTATGGAAGGTAGTCTGTTTTCGAGATTTTTGTTACTCCAATGGATGCTAGCCTTGTCATCATGGAAGGTAGTCTGTTGCCGAGATTTTATTACCCCAATGGATGGCAGCCTTGTCATTATGGAAGGTAGTATGTTGTCGAGATTTTTGTTACTCCAATGGATGGTAGCATTTTCATTACAGAAGGTAGTCTGTTGTCGAGTTTTTTGTTATTCCATTGCATGGTAGCCTTGTCATTACGGAAGGTAGTCTATTGTCGAGATTTTTGTTATTCCAATGGATGGTAGCCTTGTTATTATGGAAGGAGGTCTGTTGTCGAGATTTTTGTTACTCAAATAAATGGTAGCCTTGTCATTATGGAAGGTAGTATGTTGTCGATATTTTCATTACTCCAATGGATGGTATACTTATCAATATGGAAGGTAGTTTGTTTTCGAGATTTTTGTTACTCCAATGGATGCTAGCCTTGTCATCATGGAAGGTAGTCTGTTGCCGAGATTTTATTACCCCAATGGATGGCAGCCTTGTCATTATGGAAGGTAGTATGTTGTCTAGATTTTTGTTACTCCAATGGATGGTAGACTTGTCATTACGGAAGGTAGTCTGTTGTCGAGTTTTTTGTTATTCCATTGGATGGTAGCCTTGTCATTACGAAAGGTAGTCTGTTGTCGATATTTTTGTTATTCCAATGGATGGTAGCCTTGTTATTATGGAAGGTAGTCTGTTGTCAAGATTTTTGTTACTCAAATGGATGGTAGCCTTGTCATTATGCAAGGTAGTATGTTGTCGATATTTTGATTACTCCAATGGATGGTAGACTTATCATTATGGAAGGTAGTCAGTCGTTGAGATTTCTTTTACTACAATGGATGGTAACCTTTTCATTATGGAAGGTAGTCTGTTGTCGAGATTTTTGTTACTCAAATGGATGGTAGCCTTGTCATTTTGGAAGGTAGTATGTTGTCGATATTTTTGTTACTCCAATGGATGGTAAACTTGTCATTATGGAACGTAGTATGTTTTTGAGATTTTTGTTACTCCAATTGATGGTAGCCTTTTCATTATGGAAGGTTGTATGTTGTCGAGATTTTTATTACTCCAATGGATTCTAGTCTTGTCATCATGGAAGGTAGTCTGTTGCCGAGATTTTTATTACCCCAAGGGATGGAAGCCTTGTCATTATGGAAGGTAGTATGTTGTCGAGATTTTTGTTACTCCAATGGATGGTAGCCTTGTCATTACGGAAGGTAGTCTATTGTCGAGTTTTTTGTTATTCCATTGGATGGTAGCCTTGTCATTTTGGAAGGTAGTCTGTTGTCGATATTTTTGTTATTCCAATGGATGGTAGACTTTTTATTATGCAAGGAGGTCTGTTGTCGAGATTTTTGTTACTCAAATAAATGGTAGCCTTGTCATTATGGAAGGTAGTATGTTGTCGATATTTTTTTTACTCCAACGGATGGTAGACTTATCATTATGGAAGGTAGTTTGTTTTCGAGATTTTTGTTACTCCAATGGATGCTAGCCTTGTCATCATGGAAGGCAGTCTGTTGCCGAGATTTTATCACCCCAATGGATGACAGCCTTGTCATTATGGAAGGTAGTATGTTGTCTAGATTTTTGTTACTCCAATGGATGGTAGCCTTGTCATTACGGAAGGTAGTTTGTTGTCGAGTTTTTTGTTATTCCATTGGATGGTAGCCTTGTCATTACGGAAGGTAGTCTGTTGTCGAGATTTTTATTATTCCATTGGATGGTAGTCTTGTCATTATGGAAGGTAGTCTGTTGTCGAGATTTTTGTTTCTCAAATGGATGGTAGCCTTCTCATTATGAAAGGTAGTATGTTGTCGATATTTTTGTTACTCCAATGGATGGTAGACTTGTCATTACCGAAGGTAGTCTATTGTCGAGATTTTTGTTATTCCAATGGATGGTAGCCTTGTTATTATGGAAGGAGGTCTGTTGTCGAGATTTTTGTTACTCAAATAAATGGTAGCCTTGTCATTATGGAAGGTAGTATGTTGTCGATATTTTCATTACTCCAATGGATGGTATACTTATCATTATGGAAGGTAGTTTGTTTTCGAGATTTTTGTTACTCCAATGGATGCTAGCCTTTTCATCATGGAAGGTAGTCTGTTGCCGAGATTTTATTACCCCAATGGATGGCAGCCTTGTCATTATGGAAGGTAGTATGTTGTCTAGATTTTTGTTACTCCAATGGATGGTAGCCTTGTCATTACGGAAGGTAGTCTGTTGTCGAGTTTTTTGTTATTCCATTGGATGGTAGCCTTGTCATTACGGAAGGTAGTCTATTGTCGAGATTTTTGTTATTCCATTGGATGGTAGCCTTGTCATTATGGAAGGTAGTCTGTTGTCGAGATTTTTGTTACTCTAATGGATGGTAGCCTTGTCATTATGGAAGGTAGTCTGTTGTCGAGATTTTTGTTACTCTAATGGATGGTAGCCTTGTCATTATGGAAGGTAGTCTATCGTTGAGATTTCTTTTACTCCGATGGATGGTAGCCATGACATTATGTAAAATATTGTGTCGGTTAAGATTTTTGATACTCTATTGGATGGCTGCCTTGTCATTATTGAAGGTAGTCTGTTGTCGAGATTTTTGTTATTCCAATGGATGGAAGCCTTGTCATTAAGGAAGGTAGTCTATTGTCAAGATTTTTGTTACTCCAATGGATCGTAGCCTTGTCATTATGGAACGTAGTCTGTCATTGAGATTTCTTTTACTCCAATGGATGGTAGCCTTTTCATTATGGAAGGTAGTCTATTGTCTATATTTTTGTTACTCAAATGGATGGTAGCCTTGTCATTATGGAAGGTAGTATGTTGTTGATATTTTAGTTACTCCAATGGATGGTAGACTTGTCATTATGGAAGGTAGTCTGTTGTTGAGATTTTTGTTACTCCATTGGATGGTAGCCTTGTCATTATGGAAGGTAGTCTGTTGACGAGATTTTATTACCCCAATGGATGGCAGCCTTGTCATTATGGAAGGTAGTATGTTGTCGAGATTTTTGTTACTCCAATGGATGGTAGCCTTGTTATTACGGAAGGTAGTCTGTTGTCGAGTGTTTTGTTATTCCATTGGATGGTAGCCTTGTCAATACGGAAGGTAGTCTGTTGTCGAGATTTCTGTTATTCCATTGGATGGTAGCCTTGTCATTATGGAAGGTAGTCTGTTGTGGAGATTTTTGTTTCTCAAATGGATGGTAGCCTTCTCATTATGGAAGGTAGTATGTTTTCGATATTTTTGGTACTCCAATGGATGGTAGACTTGTCATTATGGAAAGTAGTTTGTTGTCGAGATTTTTGTTACTCAAATGGATGGTAGCCTTTTCATTATGGAAGGTAGTCTGTTGCCAAGATTTTTATTAACCTAATTGGTGGCAGCCTTGTCATTATGGAAGGTAGTATGTTTTCGAGATTTTTGTTACTCCAATGGATGGTAGCCTTGTCATTACGTAAGGTAGTCTATTGTCGAGTTTTTTGTTATTCCATTGGATGGTAGGCTTGTCATTACGGATGGAAGTCTGTTGTCGACATTTTTGTTATTCCATTGGATGGTAGCCTTGTCATTATGGAAGGTAGTCTGTTGTCGAGATTTTTGTTACTCTAATGGATGGTAGCCTTGTCATTATGGAAGGTAGTCTGTTGTCGAGATTTTTGTTACTCTAATGGATGGTAGCCTTGTCATTATGGAAGGTAGTCTATCATTGAGATTTCTTTTACTCCGATGGATGGTAGCCATGACATTATGTAAAATATTGTGTCGGTTAAGATTTTTGATACTCTATTGGATGGCTGCCTTGTCATTATTGAAGGTAGTCTGTTGTCGAGATTTTTGTTATTCCAATGGATGGAAGCCTTGTCATTAAGGAAGGTAGTCTATTGTCAAGATTTTTGTTACTCCAATGGATCGTAGCCTTGTCATTATGGAACGTAGTCTGTCATTGAGATTTCTTTTACTCCAATGGATGGTAGCCTTTTCATTATGGAAGGTAGTCTATTGTCGAGATTTTTGTTACTCAAATGGATGGTAGCCTTGTCATTATGGACGGTAGTATGTTGTCGATATTTTTGTTACTCCAATGGATGGTAGACTTGTCATTATGGAAGGTAGTCTGTTGTTGAGATTTTTGTTACTCCATTGGATGGTAGCCTTGTCATTATGAAAGGTAGTCTGTTGCCGAGATTTTATTACCCCAATGGATGGCAGCCTTGTCATTATGGAAGGTAGTATGTTGTCGAGATTTTTGTTACTCCAATGGATGGTAGCCTTGTTATTACGGAAGGTAGTCTGTTGTCGAGTGTTTTGTTATTCCATTGGATGGTAGCCTTGTCAATACGGAAGGTAGTCTGTTGTCGAGATTTCTGTTATTCCATTGGATGGTAGCCTTGTCATTATGGAAGGTAGTCTGTTGTCGAGATTTTTGTTTCTCAAATGGATGGTAGCCTTCTCATTATGGAAGGTAGTATGTTTTCGATATTTTTGTTACTCCAATGGATGGTAGACTTGTCATTATGGAAAGTAGTTTGTTGTCGAAATTTTTGTTACTCAAATGGATGGTAGCCTTTTCATTATGGAAGGTAGTCTGTTGCCAAGATTTTTATTAACCTAATTGATGGCAGCCTTGTCATTATGGAAGGTAGTATGTTTTCGAGATTTTTGTTACTCCAATGGATGGTAGCCTTGTCATTACGGAAGGTAGTCTATTGTCGAGTTTTTTGTTATTCAATTGGATGGTAGGCTTGTCATTACGGATGGATGTCTGTTGTCGACATTTTTGTTATTCCATTGGATGGTAGCCTTGTCATTATGGAAGGTAGTCTATTGTCGAGATTTCTGTTACTCTAATGGATGGTAGCCTTGTCATTATGGAAGGTAGTCTGTTATCGAGATTTTTGTTACTCTAATGGATGTTATCCTTGTCATTATGGAAGGTAGTTTGTGGTTGAGATTTCCTTTACTCCAATGGATGGTAGCCTTTTAATTATGGAAGGTAGTCTGTTTTCGAGATTTTTGTTACTCAAATGGATGGTAGCCTTGTCATTTTAGAAGGTAGTATGTTGTCGATATTTTTGTTACTCCAATGGATGGTAGACTTGTCATTATGGAACGTAGTATGTTTTTGAGATTTTTGTTACTCCAATTGATGGTAGCCTTGTCATTATGGAAGGTAGTATGTTGTCGAGATTTTTATTACTCCAATGGATGCTAGTCTTGTCATAGTGGAAGGTAGTCTGTTGACGAGATTTTTATTACCCCAATGGATGGCAGCCATGTCATTATGGAAGGTAGTATGTTGTCGAGATTTTTTTTACTCCAATGGACGGTAGCCTTGTCATTACGGAAGGTAGTCTATTGTCGAGTTTTTTGTTATTCCATTGGATGGTAGCCTTGTCATTACGGAAGGTAGTCTGTTGTCGATATTTTTGTTATTCAAATGGATGGTAGCCTTGTTATTATGGAAGGTAGTCTGTTGTCTATATTTTTGTTACTCAAATGGATGGTAGCCTTGTCATTATGGAAGGTAGTATGTTGTCGATATTTTTATTACTCCAATGGATGGTAGACTTTTAATTATGGAAGGTAGTATGTTTTCGAGATTTTTGTTACTCCAATGGATGCTAGCCTTGTCATCATGGAAGGTAGTTTGTTGCCGAGATTTTATTACCCCAATGGATGGAGCCTTGTCATTATGGAAGGTAGTATGTTGTCGAGATTTTTGTTATTCCAATGGATGGTAACCTGGTCATTACGGAAGTTAGTCTGTTGTCGATTTTTTTGTTATTCCATTGGATGGTAGCCTTGTCATTACGGAAGGTAGTCTGTTGTCGAGATTTTTGTTATTCCATTGGATGGTAGCCTTGTCATTATGGAAGGTAGTCTGTTGTCGAGATTTTTGTTTCTCAAATGGATGGTAGCCTTCTTATTATGGAAGGTAGTATGTTGTCGATATTTTTGTTACTCTAATGGATGGTAGACTTGTCATTATGGAAGGTAGTATGTTGTCGAGATTTTTGTTACTCCAATGGCTGGTAGTCTTGTCATTATGGAAGGTAGTCAGTTACCGAGATTTTTATTACCCCGATGGATGGCAGCCTTGTCATTATGGAAGGTAGTATGTTGTCAAGATTTTTGTTACTCAAATGGATGATAGCCTTGTCATTACGGAAGGTAGTATGTTGTCGAGTTTTTTGTTATTCCATTGGATGGTAGGCTTGTCATTACGGAAGGTAGTCTATTGTCGAGATTTTTGTTATTCCATTGGATGGTAGCCTTGTCATTATGGAAGGTAGTCTGTTGTAGAGATTTTTGTTACTCTAATGGATGGTAGCCTTGTCATTATGGAAGGTAGTCTATTGTCGAGATTTTTGTTACTCTAATGGATGGTAGCCTTGACATTATGGAAGGTAGTCTATCGTTGAGATTTCTTTTACTCCGATGGATGGTAGCCATGACATTATGTAAAATATTGTGTCGGTTAAGATTTTTGATACTCTATTGGATGGCAGCCTTGTCATTATTGAAGGTAGTCTGTTGTCGAGATTTTTGTTATTCCAATGGATGGAAGCCTTGTCATTAAGGAAGGTAGTCTATTGTCAAGATTTTTGTTACTCCAATGGATGTTAGCCTTGTCGTTATGGAAGGTAGTCTGTCGTTGAGATTTCTTTTACTCCAATGGATGGTAGCCTTTTCATTATGGAAGGTAGTCTATTGTCGAGATTTTTGTTACTCAAATGGATGGTAGCCTTGTCATTATGGAAGGTAGTATGTTGTCGATATTTTTGTTACTCCAATGGATGGTAGACTTGTCATTATGGAAGGTAGTCTGTTGTTGAGATTTTTGTTACTCCAATGGATGGTAGCCTTGTCATTATGGAAGGTAGTCTGTTGCCGAGATTTTTATTACCCCAATGGATGGCAGCCTTGTCATTATGGAAGGTAGTATGTTGTCGAGATTTTTGTTATTCCAGTGGATGGTAGCCTTGTCATTATGGAAGGTAGTCTGTTGCCGAGATTTTATTACCCCAATGGATGGCAGCCTTGTCATTATGGAAGGTAGTATGTTGTCGAGATTTTTGTTATTCAAATGGATGGTAGCCTTGTTATTATGGAAGGTAGTATGTTGTCTATATTTTTGTTACTCAAATGGATGGTAGCCTTGTCATTATGGAAGGTAGTATGTTGTCGATATTTTTATTACTCCAATGGATGGTAGACTTTTAATTATGGAAGGTAGTCTGTTTTCAGTATTTTTGTTACTCCAATGGATGCTAGCCTTGTCATCATGGAAGGTAGTTTGTTGCCGAGATTTTATTACCCCAATGGATGGAGCCTTGTCATTATGGAAGGTAGTATGTTGTCTAGATTTTTGTTACTCCAATGGATGGTAGCCTTGTCATTACGGAAGGTAGTCTGTTGTCGAGTTTTTTGTTATTCCATTGGATGGTAGCCTTGTCATTACGGAAGGTAGTCTATTGTCGAGATTTTTGTTATTCCATTGGATGGTAGCCTTGTCATTATGGAAGGTAGTCTGTTGTCGAGATTTTTGTTACTCTAATGGATGGTAGCCTTGTCATTATGGAAGGTAGTCTATTGTCGAGATTTTTGTTACTCTAATGGATGGTAGCCTTGTCATTATGGAAGGTAGTCTATCGTTGAGATTTCTTTTACTCCGATGGATGGTAGCCATGACATTATGTAAAATATTGTGTCGGTTATGATTTTTGATACTCTATTGGATGGCTGCCTTGTCATTATTGAAGGTAGTCTGTTGTCGAGATTTTTGTTATTCCAATGGATGGAAGCCTTGTCATTAAGGAAGGTAGTCTATTGTCAAGATTTTTGTTACTCCAATGGATCGTAGCCTTGTCATTATGGAACGTAGTCTGTCATTGAGATTTCTTTTACTCTAATGGATGGTAGCCTTTTTAATTATGGAAGGTAGTCTATTGTCGAGATTTTTGTTACTCAAATGGATGGTAGCCTTGTCATTATGGACGGTAGTATGTTGTCGATATTTTTGTTACTCCAATGGATGGTAGACTTGTCATTATGGAAGGTAGTCTGTTGTTGAGATTTTTGTTACTCCATTGGATGGTAGCCTTGTCATTATGGAAGGTAGTCTGTTGCCGAGATTTTATTACCCCAATGGATGGCAGCCTTGTCATTATGGAAGGTAGTATGTTGTCGAGATTTTTGTTACTCCAATGGATGGTAGCCTTGTTATTACGGAAGGTAGTCTGTTGTCGAGTGTTTTGTTATTCCATTGGATGGTAGCCTTGTCAATACGGAAGGTAGTCTATTGTCGAGATTTCTGTTATTCCATTGGATGGTAGCCTTGTCATTATGGAAGGTAGTCTGTTGTCGAGATTTTTGTTTCTCAAATGGATGGTAGCCTTCTCATTATGGAAGGTAGTATGTTTTCGATATTTTTGTTACTCCAATGGATGGTAGACTTGTCATTATGGAAAGTAGTTTGTTGTCGAGATTTTTGTTACTCAAATGGATGGTAGCCTTTTCATTATGGAAGGTAGTCTGTTGCCAAGATTTTTATTAACCTAATTGATGGCAGCCTTGTCATTATGGAAGGTAGTATGTTTTCGAGATTTTTGTTACTCCAATGGATGGTAGCCTTGTCATTACGGAAGGTAGTCTATTGTCGAGTTTTTTGTTATTCCATTGGATGGTAGGCTTGTCATTACGGATGGAAGTCTGTTGTCGACATTTTTGTTATTCCATTGGATGGTAGCCTTGTCATTATGGAAGGTAGTCTGTTGTCGAGATTTCTGTTACTCTAATGGATGGTAGCCTTGTCATTATGGAAGGTAGTCTGTTATCGAGATTTTTGTTACTCTAATGGATGGTATCCTTGTCATTATGGAAGGTAGTTTGTGGTTGAGATTTCCTTTACTCCAATGGATGGTAGCCTTTTCATTATGGAAGGTAGTCTGTTGTCGAGATTTTTGTTACTCAAATGGATGGTAGCCTTGTCATTTTAGAAGGTAGTATGTTGTCGATATTTTTGTTACTCCAATGGATGGTAGACTTGTCATTATGGAACGTAGTATGTTTTTGAGATTTTTGTTACTCCAATTGATGGTAGCCTTGTCATTATGGAAGGTAGTATGTTGTCGAGATTTTTATTACTCCAATGGATGCTAGTCTTGTCATAGTGGAAGGTAGTCTGTTGACGAAATTTTTATTACCCCAATGGATGGCAGCCATGTCATTATGGAAGGTAGTATGTTGTCGAGATTTTTTTTACTCCAATGGACGGTAGCCTTGTCATTACGGAAGGTAGTCTATTGTCGAGTTTTTTGTTATTCCATTGGATGGTAGCCTTGTCATTACGGAAGGTAGTCTGTTGTCGATATTTTTGTTATTCAAATGGATGGTAGCCTTGTTATTATGGAAGGTAGTCTGTTGTCTATATTTTTGTTACTCAAATGGATGGTAGCCTTGTCATTATGGAAGGTAGTATGTTGTCGATATTTTTATTACTCCAATGGATGGTAGACTTTTAATTATGGAAGGTAGTCTGTTTTCGAGATTTTTGTTACTCCAATGGATGCTAGCCTTGTCATCATGGAAGGTAGTTTGTTGCCAAGATTTTATTACCCCAATGGATGGAGCCTTGTCGTTATGGAAGGTAGTATGTTGTCGAGATTTTTGTTATTCCAATGGATGGTAACCTGGTCATTACGGAAATTAGTCTGTTGTCGATTTTTTTGTTATTCCATTGGATGGTAGCCTTGTCATTACGGAAGGTAGTCTGTTGTCGAGATTTTTGTTATTCCATTGGATGGTAGCCTTGTCATTATGGAAGGTAGTCTGTTGTCGAGATTTTTGTTTCTCAAATGGATGGTAGCCTTCTTATTATGGAAGGTAGTATGTTGTCGATATTTTTGTTACTCTAATGGATGGTAGACTTGTCATTATGGAAGGTAGTATGTTGTCGAGATTTTTGTTACTCCAATGGCTGGTAGTCTTGTCATTATGGAAGGTAGTCAGTTACCGAGATTTTTATTACCCCGATGGATGGCAGCCTTGTCATTATGGAAGGTAGTATGTTGTCAAGATTTTTGTTACTCAAATGGATGATAGCCTTGTCATTACGGAAGGTAGTATGTTGTCGAGTTTTTTGTTATTCCATTGGATGGTAGGCTTGTCATTACGGAAGGTAGTCTATTGTCGAGATTTTTGTTATTCCATTGGATGGTAGCCTTGTCATTATGGAAGGTAGTCTGTTGTTGAGATTTTTGTTACTCTAATCGATGGTAGCCTTGTCATTATGGAAGGTAGTCTGTTGTCGTGATTTTTGTTACTCTAATGGATGGTAGCCTTGTCATTATGGAAGGTAGTCTATCGTTGAGATTTCTTTTACTCCGATGGATGGTAGCCATGACATTATGTAAAATATTGTGTCGGTTAAGATTTTTGATACTCTATTGGATGGCAGCCTTGTCATTATTGAAGGTAGTCTGTTGTCGAGATTTTTGTTATTCCAATGGATGGAAGCCTTGTCATTAAGGAAGGTAGTCTATTGTCAAGATTTTTGTTACTCCAATGGATGTTAGCCTTGTCGTTATGGAAGGTAGTCTGTCGTTGAGATTTCTTTTACTCCAGTGGATGGTAGCCTTGTCATTATGGAAGGTAGTCTGTTGCCGAGATTTTATTAGCCCAATGGATGGCAGCCTTGTCATTATGGAAGGTAGTATGTTGTCGAGATTTTTGTTACTCCAATGGATGGTAGCCTTGTTATTACAGAAGGTAGTCTGTTGTCGAGTGTTTTGTTATTCCATTGGATGGTAGCCTTGTCAATACGGAAGGTAGTCTGTTGTCGAGATTTCTGTTATTCCATTGGATGGTAGCCTTGTCATTATGGAAGGTAGTCTGTTGTCGAGATTTTTTGTTTCTCAAATGGTTGGTAGCCTTCTCATTATGGAAGGTAGTATGTTTTCAATATTTTTGTTACTCCAAAGGATGGTAGACTTGTCATTATGGAAAGTAGTTTGTTGTCGAGATTTTTGTTACTCAAATGGATGGTAGCCTTTTCATTATGGAAGGTAGTCTGTTGCCAAGATTTTTATTAACCTAATTGATGGCAGCCTTGTCATTATGGAAGGTAGTATGTTTTCGAGATTTTTGTTACTCCAATGGATGGTAGCCTTGTCATTACGGAAGGTAGTCTATTGTCGAGTTTTTTGTTATTCCATTGGATGGTAGGCTTGTCATTACGGATGGAAGTCTGTTGTCGACATTTGTTATTCCATTGGATGGTAGCCTTGTCATTATGGAAGGTAGTCTGTTGTCGAGATTTCTGTTACTCTAATGGATGGTAGCCTTGTCATTATGGAAGGTAGTCTGTTATCGAGATTTTTGTTACTCTAATGGATGGTAGCCTTGTCATTATGGAAGGTAGTTTGTGGTTGAGATTTCCTTTACTCCAATGGATGGTAGCCTTTTCATTATGGAAGGTAGTCTATTGTCGAGATTTTTGTTACTCAAATGGATGGTAGCCTTGTCATTTTAGAAGGTAGTATGTTGTCGATATTTTTGTTACTCCAATGGATGGTAGACTTGTCATTATGGAACGTAGTATGTTTTTGAGATTTTTGTTATTCCAATTGATGGTAGCCTTGTCATTATGGAAGGTAGTATGTTGTCGAGATTTTTATTACTCCAATGGATGCTAGTCTTGTCATAGTGGAAGGTAGTCTGTTGACGAGATTTTTATTACCCCAATGGATGGCAGCCATGTCATTATGGAAGGTAGTATGTTGTCGAGATTTTTTTTACTCCAATGGACGGTAGCCTTGTCATTAAGGAAGGTAGTCTATTGTCGAGTTTTTTGTTATTCCATTGGATGGTAGCCTTGTCATTACGGAAGGTAGTCTATTGTCGATATTTTTGTTATTCAAATGGATGGTAGCCTTGTTATTATGGAAGGTAGTCTGTTGTCTATATTTTTGTTACTCAAATGGATGGTAGCCTTGTCATTATGGAAGGTAGTATGTTGTCGATATTTTTATTACTCCAATGGATGGTAGACTTATCATTATGTAAGGTAGTCTGTTTTCGAGATTTTTGTTACTCCAATGGATGCTAGCCTTGTCATCATGGAAGGTAGTTTGTTGCAGAGATTTTATTACCCCAATGGATGGAGCCTTGTCATTATGGAAGGTAGTATGTTGTCGAGATTTTTGTTATTCCAATGGATGGTAGCCTGGTCATTACGGAAGGTAGTCTGTTGTCGATTTTTTCGTTATTCCATTGGATGGTAGCCTTGTCATTACGGAAGGTAGTCTGTTGTCGAGATTTTTGTTATTCCATTGGATGGTAGCCTTGTCATTATGGAAGGTAGTCTGTTGTCGAGATTTTTGTTTCTCAAATGGATGGTAGCCTTCTTATTATGGAAGGTAGTATGTTGTCGATATTTTTGTTACTCCAATGGATGGTAGACTTGTCATTATGGAAGGTAGTCTGTTGTCGAGATTTTTGTTACTCCAATGGCTGGTAGTCTTGTCATTATGGAAGCTAGTCAGTTACCGAGATTTTTATTACCCCGATGGATGGCAGCCTTGTCATTATGAAAGGTAGTATGTTGTCAAGATTTTTGTTACTCAAATGGATGATAGCCTTGTCATTACGGAAGGTAGTATGTTGTCGAGTTTTTTGTTATTCCATTGGATGGTAGGCTTGTCATTACGGAAGGTAGTCTGTTGTCGAGATTTTTGTTATTCCATTGGATGGTAGCCTTGTCATTATGGAAGGTAGTTTGTTGTTGAGATTTTTGTTACTCTAATGGATGGTAGCCTTGTCATTATGGAAGGTAGTCTGTTGTCGAGATTTTTGTTACTCTAATGGATGGTAGCCTTGTCATTATGGAAGGTAGTCTATCGTTGAGATTTCTTTTACTCCGATGGATGGTAGCCATGACATTATGTAAAATATTGTGTCGGTTAAGATTTTTGATACTCTATTGGATGGCAGCCTTGTCATAATTGAAGGTAGTCTGTTGTCGAGATTTTTGTTATTCCAATGGATGGAAGCCTTGTCATTAAGGAAGGTAGTCTATTGTCAAGATTTTTGTTACTCCAATGGATGGTAGCCTTGTCGTTATGGAAGGTAGTCTGTCGTTGAGATTTCTTTTACTCCAATGGATGGTAGCCTTTTCATTATGGAAGGTAGTCTATTGTCGAGATTTTTGTTACTCAAATGGATGGTAGCCTTGTCATTATGGAAGGTAGTATGTTGTCGATATTTTTGTTACTCCAATGGATGGTAGACTTGTCATTATGGAAGGTAGTCTGTTGTTGAGATTTTTGTTACTCCAATGGATGGTAGCCTTGTCATTATGGAAGGTAGTCTGTTGCCGAGATTTTTATTACCCCAATGGATGGCAGCCTTGTCATTATGGAAGGTAGTATGTTGTCGAGATTTTTGTTATTCCAGTGGATGGTAGCATTGTCAATATGGAAGGTAGTCTGTTGTCGAGATTTTTGTTATTCCATTGGATGGTAGCCTTGTCATTATGGAAGGTAGTTTGTTGTTGAGATTTTTGTTACTCTAATGGATGGTAGCCTTGTCATTATGGAAGGTAGTCTGTTGTCGAGATTTTTGTTACTCTAATGGATGGTAGCCTTGTCATTATGGAAGGTAGTATATCGTTGAGATTTCTTTTACTCCGATGGATGGTAGCCATGACATTATGTAAAATATTGTGTCGGTTAAGATTTTTGATACTCTATTGGATGGCAGCCTTGTCATAATTGAAGGTAGTCTGTTGTCGAGATTTTTGTTATTCCAATGGATGGAAGCCTTGTCATTAAGGAAGGTAGTCTATTGTCAAGATTTTTGTTACTCCAATGGATGGTAGCCTTGTCGTTATGGAAGGTAGTCTGTCGTTGAGATTTCTTTTACTCCAATGGATGGTAGCCTTTTCATTATGGAAGGTAGTCTATTGTCGAGATTTTTGTTACTCAAATGGATGGTAGCCTTGTCATTATGGAAGGTAGTATGTTGTCGATATTTTTGTTACTCCAATGGATGGTAGACTTGTCATTATGGAAGGTAGTCTGTTGTTGAGATTTTTGTTACTCCAATGGATGGTAGCCTTGTCATTATGGAAGGTAGTCTGTTGCCGAGATTTTTATTACCCCAATGGATGGCAGCCTTGTCATTATGGAAGGTAGTATGTTGTTGAGATTTTTGTTATTCCAGTGGATGGTAGCATTGTCAATATGGAAGGTAGTCTGTTGTTGAGTTTTTTGTTATACCATTGGATGGTAGCCTTGTCATTATGGAAGGTAGTCTGTTGTCGAGATTTTTGTTATTCCATTGGATGGTAGCCTTGTCATTATGGAAGGTAGTCTGTTGTCGAGATTTTTGTTACTCAAATGGATGGTAGCCTTGTCATTAGGGAAGGTAGTATGTTGTCGATATTTTTGTTACTCCAATGGATGGTAGCCTTGTCATTATTGAAGGTAGTCTGTTGTCCATATTTTTATTACTCCAATGGATGGTAGCCTTTGTCATTATAGAAGGTAGTCTGTTGTCGATATTTTTGTTACTCCAATGGATGGTAGCCTTGTCATTATGGAAGGTAGTTTGTCGTTGAGATTTCTGTTACTACAATGGATGGTAGCCTTGTCATTATTAAAGTTAGTCTATTTTTCAGATTTTTGTTACTCCAATTGATGGTAGCCTTGTCATTATGGAAGGTAGTCTGTTGTTGAGTTTTTTTTTATTCCATGGGATGGTAACCTTTTCTTTACGGAAGGTAGCATGTTGTCGAGATTTTTGTTATTCCAATGGATGGTAACCTTGTCATTATGGAAGGTAGTCTGTTGTTAAGATTTTTGTTACTCCAATGGATGGTAGCCTTGTCATTATGGAAGGTAGTCTGTTATCGATATCTTTGTTACTCCAATGGATGGTAGCCTTGTCATTATGGAAGGTAGTCTAAAATCGAGAATTTTATTACTCCAATGGAAAGTAGCCTTGTCATTATGGAAGGTAGTCTATCATTGAGATTTCTTTTACTCCAATGGATGGTAAACTTGGCATTATGTAAAATATTGTGTCGGTTAAAACTTTTGATACTCCATTGGATGGCAGTCTTTTCATTATGGAAGGTAGTATGTTATCGAGATTTTTGTTATTCCAATGAATGGTAGTCTTGTCATTAAGGAAGGTAGTCTATTGTCAAGATTTTTGTTACTCCAATGGATGTTAGCCTTGTCATTATGGAAGGTAGTCTGTTGTCGATATTTTTGTTACTCCGACGGATGGTAGCCTTGTCATTATGGAAGGTAGTCTGTTGTTGAGATTTCTTTTACTCCAATGGATGGTAGCCTTGGCATTATGTAAAATATTGTGTCGGTTAAAATGTTTGATACTCCATTGAATGGCAGCCTTGTCATTATGGAAGGTAGTATGTTGTCGAGATTTTTGTTATTCCAATGGATGGAAGCCTTGTCATTATGAAAGGTAGTCTGATGTCGAGGTTTTTGTTATTCCAATGCATGGTAGTCTTGTCATTACCGAAGTTAGTCTGTTGTCGAGTTTTTGTTATTCCATTGGATGATAGCCTTGTCATTATGGAAGGTAGTCTGTTGCCGCGATTTTTATTACCCCGATGGATGGCAGCCTTGTAATTATAGAAGGTAGTATGTTGTCAAGATTTTTGTTACTCTAATGGATGATAGCCTTGTCATTACGGAAGGTAGTATGTTGTCGAGTTTTTTGTTATTCCATTGGATGGTAGGCTTGTCATTACGGAAGGTAGTCTGTTGTCGAGATTTTTGTTATTCCATTGGATGGTAGCCTTATTATTATGGAAGGTAGTCTGTTGTCGAGATTTTTGTTACTCTAATGGATGGTAGCCTTGTCATTATGGAAGGTAGTCTGTTGTCTAGATTTTTGTTACTCTAATGGATGGTAGCCTTGTCATTATGGAAGGTAGTATGTTGTCGAGATTTTTGTTACTCCAATGGCTGGTAGCCTTGTCATTATGGAAGGTAGTCTGTTGCCGAGATTTTTATTACCCCGATGGATGGCAGCCTTGTCATTATGGAAGGTAGTATGTTGTCAAGATTTTTGTTACTCCAATGGATGATAGCCTTGTAATTACGGAAGGTAGTATGTTGTCGAGTTTTTTGTTATTCGATTGGATGGTAGGCTTCTCATTACGGAAGGTAGTCTGTTGTCGAGATTTTTGTTATTCCATTGGATGGTAGCCTTGTCATTATGGAAGGTAGTCTGTTGTCGATATTTTTGTTACTCTAATGGATGGTAGCCTTGTCATTATGGAAGGTAGTATGTTGTCGAGATTTTTGTTACTCTAATGGATGGTATCCTTGTCATTATGGAAGGTAGTCTATCGTTAAGATTTCTTTTACTCCGATGGATGGTAGCCATGACATTATGTAAAATATTGTGTCGGTTAAGATTTTTGATACACTATTGGATGGCAGCCTTGTCATTATTGAAGGTAGTCTGTTGTCGAGATTTTTGTTATTCCAATGGATGGAAGCCTTGTCATTAAGGAAGGTAGTCTATTGTCAAGATTTTTGTTACTCCAATGGATGGTAGCCTTGTCATTATGGAAGGTAGTCTGTCGTTGAGATTTCTTTTACTCCAATGGATGGTAGCCTTTTCATTATGGAAGGTAGTCTATTGTCGGGATTTTTGTTACTCAAATGGATGGTAGCCTTGTCATTATGGAAGGTATTATGTTGTCGATATTTTTGTTACTCCAATGGATGGTAGACTTGTCATTATGGAAGGTAGTCTGTTGTTGAGATTTTTGTTACTCCAATGGATGGTAGCCTTGTCATTATGGAAGGTAGTCCGTTGCCGATATTTTTATTACCCCAATGGATGGCAGCCTTGTCATTATGGAAGGTAATATGTTGTCGAGATTTTTGTTATTCCAGTGGATGGTAGCCTTGTCATTATGGAAGGTAGTCTGTTGTTGAGTTTTTTGTTATACCATTGGATGGTAGCCTTGTCATTATGGAAGGTAGTCTGTTGTCGAGATTTTTGTTATTCCATTGGATGGTAGCCTTGTCATTATGGAAGGTAGTCTGTTGTCGAGATTTTAGTTACTAAAATGGATGGTAGCCTTGTCATTAGGGAAGTTAGTATGTTGTCGATATTTTTGTTACTCCAATGGATGGTAGCCTTGTCATTATTGAAGGTAGTCTGTTGTCGATATTTTTATTACTCCAATGGATGGTAGCCTTTGTCATTATGGAAGGTAGTCTGATGTCGATATTTTTGTTACTCCAATGGATGGTAGCCTTGTCATTATGGAAGGTAGTTTGTCGTTGAGATTTCTGTTACTACAATGGATGGTAGCCTTGTCATTATTAAAGTTAGTCTATTTTTCAGATTTTTGTTACTCCAATTGATGGTAGCCTTGTCATTATGGAAGGTAGTCTGTTGTTGAGTTTTTTTTTATTCCATGGGATGGTAACCTTTTCTTTACGGAAGGTAGCCTGTTGTCGAGATTTTTGTTATTCCAATGGATGGTAACCTTGTCATTATGGAAGGTAGTCTGTTGTTAAGATTTTTGTTACTCCAATGGATGGTAGCCTTGTCATTATGGAAGGTAGTCTGTTATCGATATCTTTGTTACTCCAATGGATGGTAGCCTTGTCATTATGGAAGGTAGTCTAAAATCGAGAATTTTATTACTCCAATGGAAAGTAGCCTTGTCATTATGGAAGGTAGTCTATCATTGAGATATCTTTTACTCCAATGGATGGTAAACTTGGCATTATGTAAAATATTGTGTCGGTTAAAACTTTTGATACTCCATTGGATGGCAGTCTTTTCATTATGGAAGGTAGTATGTTATCGAGATTTTTGTTATTCCAATGAATGGTAGTCTTGTCATTAAGGAAGGTAGTCTATTGTCAAGATTTTTGTTACTCCAATGGATGTTAGCCTTGTCATTATGGAAGGTAGTCTGTTGTCGATATTTTTGTTACTCCGACGGATGGTAGCCTTGTCATTATGGAAGGTAGTCTGTTGTTGAGATTTCTTTTACTCCAATGGATGGTAGCCTTGGCATTATGTAAAATATTGTGTCGGTTAAAATGTTTGATACTCCATTGAATGGCAGCCTTGTCATTATGGAAGGTAGTATGTTGTCGAGATTTTTGTTATTCCAATGGATGGAAGCCTTGTCATTATGAAAGGTAGTCTGATGTCGAGGTTTTTGTTATTCCAATGCATGGTAGTCTTGTCATTACCGAAGTTAGTCTATTGTCGAGTTTTTGTTATTCCATTGGATGATAGCCTTGTCATTATGGAAGGTAGTCTGTTGCCGCGATTTTTATTACCCCGATGGATGGCAGCCTTGTAATTATAGAAGGTAGTATGTTGTCAAGATTTTTGTTACTCTAATGGATGATAGCCTTGTCATTACGGAAGGTAGTATGTTGTCGAGTTTTTTGTTATTCCATTGGATGGTAGGCTTGTCATTACGGAAGGTAGTCTGTTGTCGAGATTTTTGTTATTCCATTGGATGGTAGCCTTATTATTATGGAAGGTAGTCTGTTGTCGAGATTTTTGTTACTCTAATGGATGGTAGCCTTGTCATTATGGAAGGTAGTCTGTTGTCTAGATTTTTGTTACTCTAATGGATGGTAGCCTTGTCATTATGGAAGGTAGTATGTTGTCGAGATTTTTGTTACTCCAATGGCTGGTAGCCTTGTCATTATGGAAGGTAGTCTGTTGCCGAGATTTTTATTACCCCGATGGATGGCAGCCTTGTCATTATGGAAGGTAGTATGTTGTCAAGATTTTTGTTACTCCAATGGATGATAGCCTTGTAATTACGGAAGGTAGTATGTTGTCGAGTTTTTTGTTATTCGATTGGATGGTAGGCTTCTCATTACGGAAGGTAGTCTATTGTCGAGATTTTTGTTATTCCATTGGATGGTAGCCTTGTCATTATGGAAGGTAGTCTGTTGTCGAGATTTTTGTTACTCTAATGGATGGTAGCCTTGTCATTATGGAAGGTAGTCTGTTGTCGAGATTTTTGTTACTCTAATGGATGGTATCCTTGTCATTATGGAAGGTAGTCTATCGTTAAGATTTCTTTTACTTCGATGGATGGTAGCCATGACATTATGTAAAATATTGTGTCGCTTAAGATTTTTGATACACTATTGGATGGCAGCCTTGTCATTATTGAAGGTAGTCTGTTGTCGAGATTTTTGTTATTCCAATGGATGGAAGCCTTGTCATTAAGGAAGGTAGTCTATTGTCAAGATTTTTGTTACTCCAATGGATGGTAGCCTTGTCATTATGGAAGGTAGTCTGTCGTTGAGATTTCTTTTACTCCAATGGATGGTAGCCTTTTCATTATGGAAGGTAGTCTATTGTCGAGATTTTTGTTACTCAAATGGATGGTAGCCTTGTCATTATGGAAGGTATTATGTTGTCGATATTTTTGTTACTCCAATGGATGGTAGACTTGTCATTATGGAAGGTAGTCTGTTGTTGAGATTTTTGTTACTCCAATGGATGGTAGCCTTGTCATTATGGAAGGTAGTCTGTTGCCGAGATTTTTATTACCCCGATGGATGGCAGCCTTGTCATTATGGAAGGTAGTATGTTGTCAAGATTTTTGTTACTCCAATGGATGATAGCCTTGTAATTACGGAAGGTAGTATGTTGTCGAGTTTTTTGTTATTCGATTGGATGGTAGGCTTCTCATTACGGAAGGTAGTCTGTTGTCGAGATTTTTGTTATTCCATTGGATGGTAGCCTTGTCATTATGGAAGGTAGTCTGTTGTCGATATTTTTGTTACTCTAATGGATGGTAGCCTTGTCATTATGGAAGGTAGTATGTTGTCGAGATTTTTGTTACTCTAATGGATGGTATCCTTGTCATTATGGAAGGTAGTCTATCGTTAAGATTTCTTTTACTCCGATGGATGGTAGCCATGACATTATGTAAAATATTGTGTCGGTTAAGATTTTTGATACACTATTGGATGGCAGCCTTGTCATTATTGAAGGTAGTCTGTTGTCGAGATTTTTGTTATTCCAATGGATGGAAGCCTTGTCATTAAGGAAGGTAGTTTATTGTCAAGATTTTTGTTACTCCAATGGATGGTAGCCTTGTCATTATGGAAGGTAGTCTGTCGTTGAGATTTCTTTTACTCCAATGGATGGTAGCCTTTTCATTATGGAAGGTAGTCTATTGTCGGGATTTTTGTTACTCAAATGGATGGTAGCCTTGTCATTATGGAAGGTATTATGTTGTCGATATTTTTGTTACTCCAATGGATGGTAGACTTGTCATTATGGAAGGTAGTCTGTTGTTGAGATTTTTGTTACTCCAATGGATGGTAGCCTTGTCATTATGGAAGGTAGTCCGTTGCCGATATTTTTATTACCCCAATGGATGGCAGCCTTGTCATTATGGAAGGTAATATGTTGTCGAGATTTTTGTTATTCCAGTGGATGGTAGCCTTGTCATTATGGAAGGTAGTCTGTTGTTGAGTTTTTTGTTATACCATTGGATGGTAGCCTTGTCATTATGGAAGGTAGTCTGTTGTCGAGATTTTTGTTATTCCATTGGATGGTAGCCTTGTCATTATGGAAGGTAGTCTGTTGTCGAGATTTTAGTTACTAAAATGGATGGTAGCCTTGTCATTAGGGAAGTTAGTATGTTGTCGATATTTTTGTTACTCCAATGGATGGTAGCCTTGTCATTATTGAAGGTAGTCTGTTGTCGATATTTTTATTACTCCAATGGATGGTAGCCTTTGTCATTATGGAAGGTAGTCTGATGTCGATATTTTTGTTACTCCAATGGATGGTAGCCTTGTCATTATGGAAGGTAGTTTGTCGTTGAGATTTCTGTTACTACAATGGATGGTAGCCTTGTCATTATTAAAGTTAGTCTATTTTTCAGATTTTTGTTACTCCAATTGATGGTAGCCTTGTCATTATGGAAGGTAGTCTGTTGTTGAGTTTTTTTTTATTCCATGGGATGGTAACCTTTTCTTTACGGAAGGTAGCCTGTTGTCGAGATTTTTGTTATTCCAATGGATGGTAACCTTGTCATTATGGAAGGTAGTCTGTTGTTAAGATTTTTGTTACTCCAATGGATGGTAGCCTTGTCATTATGGAAGGTAGTCTGTTATCGATATCTTTGTTACTCCAATGGATGGTAGCCTTGTCATTATGGAAGGTAGTCTAAAATCGAGAATTTTATTACTCCAATGGAAAGTAGCCTTGTCATTATGGAAGGTAGTCTATCATTGAGATATCTTTTACTCCAATGGATGGTAAACTTGGCATTATGTAAAATATTGTGTCGGTTAAAACTTTTGATACTCCATTGGATGGCAGTCTTTTCATTATGGAAGGTAGTATGTTATCGAGATTTTTGTTATTCCAATGAATGGTAGTCTTGTCATTAAGGAAGGTAGTCTATTGTCAAGATTTTTGTTACTCCAATGGATGTTAGCCTTGTCATTATGGAAGGTAGTCTGTTGTCGATATTTTTGTTACTCCGACGGATGGTAGCCTTGTCATTATGGAAGGTAGTCTGTTGTTGAGATTTCTTTTACTCCAATGGATGGTAGCCTTGGCATTATGTAAAATATTGTGTCGGTTAAAATGTTTGATACTCCATTGAATGGCAGCCTTGTCATTATGGAAGGTAGTATGTTGTCGAGATTTTTGTTATTCCAATGGATGGAAGCCTTGTCATTATGAAAGGTAGTCTGATGTCGAGGTTTTTGTTATTCCAATGCATGGTAGTCTTGTCATTACCGAAGTTAGTCTGTTGTCGAGTTTTTGTTATTCCATTGGATGATAGCCTTGTCATTATGGAAGGTAGTCTGTTGCCGCGATTTTTATTACCCCGATGGATGGCAGCCTTGTAATTATAGAAGGTAGTATGTTGTCAAGATTTTTGTTACTCTAATGGATGATAGCCTTGTCATTACGGAAGGTAGTATGTTGTCGAGTTTTTTGTTATTCCATTGGATGGTAGGCTTGTCATTACGGAAGGTAGTCTGTTGTCGAGATTTTTGTTATTCCATTGGATGGTAGCCTTATTATTATGGAAGGTAGTCTGTTGTCGAGATTTTTGTTACTCTAATGGATGGTAGCCTTGTCATTATGGAAGGTAGTCTGTTGTCTAGATTTTTGTTACTCTAATGGATGGTAGCCTTGTCATTATGGAAGGTAGTATGTTGTCGAGATTTTTGTTACTCCAATGGCTGGTAGCCTTGTCATTATGGAAGGTAGTCTGTTGCCGAGATTTTTATTACCCCGATGGATGGCAGCCTTGTCATTATGGAAGGTAGTATGTTGTCAAGATTTTTGTTACTCCAATGGATGATAGCCTTGTAATTACGGAAGGTAGTATGTTGTCGAGTTTTTTGTTATTCGATTGGATGGTAGGCTTCTCATTACGGAAGGTAGTCTGTTGTCGAGATTTTTGTTATTCCATTGGATGGTAGCCTTGTCATTATGGAAGGTAGTCTGTTGTCGAGATTTTTGTTACTCTAATGGATGGTAGCCTTGTCATTATGGAAGGTAGTCTGTTGTCGAGATTTTTGTTACTCTAATGGATGGTATCCTTGTCATTATGGAAGGTAGTCTATCGTTAAGATTTCTTTTACTTCGATGGATGGTAGCCATGACATTATGTAAAATATTGTGTCGCTTAAGATTTTTGATACACTATTGGATGGCAGCCTTGTCATTATTGAAGGTAGTCTGTTGTCGAGATTTTTGTTATTCCAATGGATGGAAGCCTTGTCATTAAGGAAGGTAGTCTATTGTCAAGATTTTTGTTACTCCAATGGATGGTAGCCTTGTCATTATGGAAGGTAGTCTGTCGTTGAGATTTCTTTTACTCCAATGGATGGTAGCCTTTTCATTATGGAAGGTAGTCTATTGTCGAGATTTTTGTTACTCAAATGGATGGTAGCCTTGTCATTATGGAAGGTATTATGTTGTCGATATTTTTGTTACTCCAATGGATGGTAGACTTGTCATTATGGAAGGTAGTCTGTTGTTGAGATTTTTGTTACTCCAATGGATGGTAGCCTTGTCATTATGGAAGGTAGTCCGTTGCCGATATTTTTATTACCCCAATGGATGGCAGCCTTGTCATTATGGAAGGTAATATGTTGTCGAGATTTTTGTTATTCCAGTGGATGGTAGCCTTGTCATTATGGAAGGTAGTCTGTTGTTGAGTTTTTTGTTATACCATTGGATGGTAGCCTTGTCATTATGGAAGGTAGTCTGTTGTCGAGATTTTTGTTATTCCATTGGATGGTAGCCTTGTCATTATGGAAGGTAGTCTGTTGTCGAGATTTTTGTTACTAAAATGGATGGTAGCCTTGTCATTAGGGAAGGTAGTATGTTGTCGATATTTTTGTTACTCCAATGGATGGTAGCCTTGTCATTATTGAAGGTAGTCTGTTGTCGATATTTTTATTACTCCAATGGATGGTAGCCTTTGTCATTATGGAAGGTAGTCTGATGTCGATATTTTTGTTACTCCAATGGATGGTAGCCTTGTCATTATGGAAGGTAGTTTGTCGTTGAGATTTCTGTTACTACAATGGATGGTAGCCTTGTCATTATTAAAGTTAGTCTATTTTTCAGATTTTTGTTACTCCAATTGATGGTAGCCTTGTCATTATGGAAGGTAGTCTGTTGTTGAGTTTTTTTTTTATTCCATGGGATGGTAACCTTTTCTTTACGGAAGGTAGCCTGTTGTCGAGATTTTTGTTATTCCAATGGATGGTAACCTTGTCATTATGGAAGGTAGTCTGTTGTTAAGATTTTTGTTACTCCAATGGATGGTAGCCTTGTCATTATGGAAGGTAGTTTGTTATCGATATCTTTGTTACTCCAATGGATGGTAGCCTTGTCATTATGGAAGGTAGTCTAAAATCGAGAATTTTATTACTCCAATGGAAAGTAGCCTTGTCATTATGGAAGGTAGTCTGTCATTGAGATTTCTTTTACTCCAATGGATGGTAAACTTGGCATTATGTAAAATATTGTGTCGGTTAAAATTTTTGATACTCCATTGGATGGCAGTCTTTTCATTATGGAAGGTAGTATGTTATCGAGATTTTTGTTATTCCAATGAATGGTAGTCTTGTCATTAAGGAAGGTAGTCTATTGTCAAGATTTTTGTTACTCCAATGGATGTTAGCCTTGTCATTATGGAAGGTAGTCTGTTGTCGATATTTTTTTTACTCCGACGGATGGTAGCCTTGTCATTATGGAAGGTAGTCTGTTAGTGAGATTTCTTTTACTCCAATGGATGGTAGCCTTGGCATTATGTAAAATATTGTGACGGTTAAAATGTTTGATACTCCATTGAATGGCAGCCTTGTCATTATGGAAGGTAGTATGTTGTCGATATTTTTGTTATTCCAATGGATGGAAGCCTTGTCATTATGAAAGGTAGTCTGATGTCGAGGTTTTTGTTATTCCAATGCATGGTAGCCTTGTCATTACCGAAGTTAGTCTGTTGTCGAGTTTTTGTTATTCCATTGGATGATAGCCTTGTCATTATGGAAGGTAGTCTGTTGCCGCGATTTTTATTACCCCGATGGATGGCAGCCTTGTAATTATAGAAGGTAGTATGTTGTCAAGATTTTTGTTACTCTAATGGATGATAGCCTTGTCATTACGGAAGGTAGTATGTTGTCGAGTTTTTTGTTATTCCATTGGATGGTAGGCTTGTCATTACGGAAGGTAGTCTGTTGTCGAGATTTTTGTTATTCCATTGGATGGTAGCCTTGTCATTATGGAAGGTAGTCTGTTGTCGAGATTTTTGTTACTCTAATGGATGGTAGCCTTGTCATTATGGAAGGTAGTCTGTTGTCTATATTTTTGTTACTCTAATGGATGGTAGCCTTGTCATTATGGAAGGTAGTATGTTGTCGAGATTTTTGTTACTCCAATGGCTGGTAGCCTTGTCATTATGGAAGGTAGTCTGTTGCCGAGATTTTTATTACCCCGATGGATGGCAGCCTTGTCATTATGGAAGGTAGTATGTTGTCAAGATTTTTGTTACTCCAATGGATGATAGCCTTGTAATTACGGAAGGTAGTATGTTGTCGAGTTTTTTGTTATTCGATTGGATGGTAGGCTTCTCATTACGGAAGGTAGTCTGTTGTCGAGATTTTTGTTATTCCATTGGATGGTAGCCTTGTCATTATGGAAGGTAGTCTATTGTCGAGATTTTTGTTACTCTAATGGATGGTAGCCTTGTCATTATGGAAGGTAGTCTGTTGTCGAGATTTTTGTTACTCTAATGGATGGTATCCTTGTCATTATGGAAGGTAGTCTATCGTTAAGATTTCTTTTACTCCGATGGATGGTAGCCATGACATTATGTAAAATATTGTGTCGCTTAAGATTTTTGATACACTATTGGATGGCAGCCTTGTCATTATTGAAGGTAGTCTGTTGTCGAGATTTTTGTTATTCCAATGGATGGAAGCCTTGTCATTAAGGAAGGTAGTCTATTGTCAAGATTTTTGTTACTCCAATGGATGGTAGCCTTGTCATTATGGAAGGTAGTCTGTCGTTGAGATTACTTTTACTCCAATGGATGGTAGCCTTTTCATTATGGATGGTAGTCTATTGTCGAGATTTTTGTTACTCAAATGGATGGTAGCCTTGTCATTATGGAAGGTATTATGTTGTCGATATTTTTGTTACTCCAATGGATGGTAGACTTGTCATTATGGAAGGTAGTCTGTTGTTGAGATTTTTGTTACTCCAATGGATGGTAGCCTTGTCATTATGGAAGGTAGTCCGTTGCCGATATTTTTATTACCCCAATGGATGGCAGCCTTGTCATTATGGAAGGTAATATGTTGTCGAGATTTTTGTTATTCCAGTGGATGGTAGCCTTGTCATTATGGAAGGTAGTCTGTTGTTGAGTTTTTTGTTATACCATTGGATGGTAGCCTTGTCATTATGGAAGGTAGTCTGTTGTCGAGATTTTTGTTATTCCATTGGATGGTAGCCTTGTCATTATGGAAGGTAGTCTGTTGTCGAGATTTGTTACTAAAATGGATTGTAGCCTTGTCATTAGGGAAGGTAGTATGTTGTCGATATTTTTGTTACTCCAATGGATGGTAGCCTTGTCATTATTGAAGGTAGTCTGTTGTCGATATTTTTATTACTCCAATGGATGGTAGCCTTTGTCATTATGGAAGGTAGTCTGATGTCGATATTTTTGTTACTCCAATGGATGGTAGCCTTGTCATTATGGAAGGTAGTTTGTCGTTGAGATTTCTGTTACTACAATGGATGGTAGCCTTGTCATTATTAAAGTTAGTCTATTTTTCAGATTTTTGTTACTCCAATTGATGGTAGCCTTGTCATTATGGAAGGTAGTCTGTTGTTGAGTTTTTTTTTTATTCCATGGGATGGTAACCTTTTCTTTACGGAAGGTATCCTGTTGTCGAGATTTTTGTTATTCCAATGGATGGTAACCTTGTCATTATGGAAGGTAGTCTGTTGTTAAGATTTTTGTTACTCCAATGGATGGTAGGCTTGTCATTATGGAAGGTAGTTTGTTATCGATATCTTTGTTACTCCAATGGAAGGTAGCCTTGTCATTATGGAAGGTAGTCTAAAATCGAGAATTTTATTACTCCAATGGAAAGTAGCCTTGTCATTATGGAAGGTAGTCTGTCATTGAGATTTCTTTTACTCCAATGGATGGTAAACTTGGCATTATGTAAAATATTGTGTCGGTTAAAACTTTTGATACTCCATTGGATGGCAGTCTTTTCATTATGGAAGGTAGTATGTTATCGAGATTTTTGTTATTCCAATGAATGGTAGTCTTGTCATTAAGGAAGGTAGTCTATTGTCAAGATTTTTGTTACTCCAATGGATGTTAGCCTTGTCCTTATGGAAGGTAGTCTGTTGTCGATATTTTTGTTACTCCGACGGATGGTAGCCTTGTCATTATGGAAGGTAGTCTGTTGTTGAGATTTCTTTTACTCCAATGGATGGTAGCCTTGGCATTATGTAAAATATTGTGTCGGTTAAAATGTTTGATACTCCATTGAATGGCAGCCTTGTCATTATGGAAGGTAGTATGTTGTCGATATTTTTGTTATTCCAATGGATGGAAGCCTTGTCATTATGAAAGGTAGTCTGATGTCGAGGTTTTTGTTATTCCAATGCATGGTAGCCTTGTCATTACCGAAGTTAGTCTGTTGTCGAGTTTTTGTTATTCCATTGGATGATAGCCTTGTCATTATGGAAGGTAGTCTGTTGCCGCGATTTTTATTACCCCGATGGATGGCAGCCTTGTAATTATAGAAGGTAGTATGTTGTCAAGATTTTTGTTACTCTAATGGATGATAGCCTTGTCATTACGGAAGGTAGTATGTTGTCGAGTTTTTTTTTATTCCATTGGATGGTAGGCTTGTCATTACGGAATGTAGTCTGTTGTCGAGATTTTTGTTATTCCATTGGATGGTAGCCTTGTCATTATGGAAGGTAGTCTGTTGTCGATATTTTTGTTACTCTAATGGATGGTAGCCTTGTCATTATGGAAGGTAGTCTGTTGTCTAGATTTTTGTTACTCTAATGGATGGTAGCCTTGTCATTATGGAAGGTAGTATGTTGTCGAGATTTTTGTTACTCCAATGGCTGGTAGCCTTGTCATTATGGAAGGTAGTCTGTTGCCGAGATTTTTATTACCCCGATGGATGGCAGCCTTGTCATTATGGAAGGTAGTATGTTGTCAAGATTTTTGTTACTCCAATGGATGATAGCCTTGTAATTACGGAAGGTAGTATGTTGTCGAGTTTTTTGTTATTCGATTGGATGGTAGGCTTCTCATTACGGAAGGTAGTCTGTTGTCGAGATTTTTGTTATTCCATTGGATGGTAGCCTTGTCATTATGGAAGGTAGTCTATTGTCGAGATTTTTGTTACTCTAATGGATGGTAGCCTTGTCATTATGGAAGGTAGTCTGTTGTCGAGATTTTTGTTACTCTAATGGATGGTATCCTTGTCATTATGGAAGGTAGTCTATCGTTAAGATTTCTTTTACTCCGATGGATGGTAGCCATGACATTATGTAAAATATTGTGTCGCTTAAGATTTTTGATACACTATTGGATGGCAGCCTTGTCATTATTGAAGGTAGTCTGTTGTCGAGATTTTTGTTATTCCAATGGATGGAAGCCTTGTCATTAAGGAAGGTAGTCTATTGTCAAGATTTTTGTTACTCCAATGGATGGTAGCCTTGTCATTATGGAAGGTAGTCTGTCGTTGAGATTTCTTTTACTCCAATGGATGGTAGCCTTTTCATTACGGAAGGTAGTCTATTGTCGAGATTTTTGTTACTCAAATGGATGGTAGCCTTGTCATTATGGAAGGTATTATGTTGTCGATATTTTTGTTACTCCAATGGATGGTAGACTTGTCATTATGGAAGGTAGTCTGTTGTTGAGATTTTTGTTACTCCAATGGATGGTAGCCTTGTCATTATGGAAGGTAGTCTGTTGCCGAGATTTTTATTACCCCAATGGATGGCAGCCTTGTCATTATGGAAGGTAATATGTTGTCGAGATTTTTGTTATTCCAGTGGATGGTAGCCTTGTCATTATGGAAGGTAGTCTGTTGTTGAGTTTTTTGTTATACCATTGGATGGTAGCCTTGTCATTATGGAAGGTAGTCTGTTGTCGAGATTTTTATTATTCCATTGGATGGTAGCCTTGTCATTATGGAAGGTAGTCTGTTGTCGAGATTTTTGTTACTAAAATGGATGGTAGCCTTGTCATTAGGGAAGGTAGTATGTTGACGATATTTTTGTTACTCCAATGGATGGTAGCCTTGTCATTATTGAAGGTAGTCTGTTGTCGATATTTTTATTACTCCAATGGATGGTAGCCTTTGTCATTATGGAAGGTAGTTTGTCGTTGAGATTTCTGTTACTACAATGGATGGTAGCCTTGTCATTATTAAAGTTAGTCTATTTTTCAGATTTTTGTTACTCCAATTGATGGTAGCCTTGTCATTATGGAAGGTAGTCTGTTGTTGAGTTTTTTTTTTATTCCATGGGATGGTAACCTTTTCTTTACGAAAGGTAGCCTGTTGTCGAGATTTTTGTTATTCCAATGGATGGTAACCTTGTCATTATGGAAGGTAGTCTGTTGTTAAGATTTTTGTTACTCCAATGGATGGTAGCCTTGTCATTATGGAAGGTAGTCTGTTATCGATATCTTTGTTACTCCAATGGATGGTAGCCTTGTCATTATGGAAGGTAGTCTAAAATCGAGAATTTTATTACTCCAATGGAAAGTAGCCTTGTTATTATGGAAGGTAGTCTGTCATTGAGATTTCTTTTACTCCAATGGATGGTAAACTTGGCATTATGTAAAATATTGTGTCGGTTAAAACTTTTGATACTCCATTGGATGACAGTCTTTTCATTATGGAAGGTAGTATGTTATCGAGATTTTTGTTATTCCAATGAATGGTAGCCTTGTCATTAAGGAAGGTAGTCTATTGTCAAGATTTTTGTTACTCCAATGGATGTTAGCCTTGTCATTATGGAAGGTAGTCTGTTGTCGATATTTTTGTTACTCCAACGGATGGTAGCCTTGTTGTTGTACCCCAAAATTTGCCCTCCCATATACTTCAAAAATAGCCAAGTCAAAGCTTCAAAGTTCCCCAAGGGTTGCACAGTTCAAGGACCTCCTAACAGTCAAAAACTAGGGTTTTGGTTCTGACAAAGAAAATGAAGTTTCCAAGGGTCCAATCAAGTCCCACATGCTTATAAACATTGTCAAGTATCCTCATACCAAGTTTCAAGACTTACAGCACAAAGTTGCACAGTCAAAAACCCTAATTGCTCAACAGTCAACTATAAGGGCAAAATGGTCATTTGACAGTCAAAAGTTCAAATTTTTGGTCAACATCTCATTTTGAAGCCACAAACATCATTTGATCAATTCTTGATCATGATTTTCAAGGCATGGCTCAAAAAGTCTCAAGATGCAAAGGTTTCCATATTTGGACAGTTGAAAAAGTCAACTGTGACTTGACCAAGGCATAACTTCCACATGGTTTATCAGAAAAATTCCATCCAAAGCTCATTTTGAAGAGAAAGACATTTTCTACAACTCCTCTTCACACTTCAAGTCCAAGAAATTCTCTCACAAAAAGTTATCAATTTCAACATTATAGGTTATTTTCAAAAGTCAACAAAAAGGGACTTTAAGTCAAACGCCATAACTTGAGATTGGTAAATCAAAATTACATGGGACCAAAGGCATTGGTTAGAGGACTTCAAGACCTTTCCAAAATGTCCAAGAACGTGATCAAAGCTTAAAAATTGAGCAAGATATGTCTTGTGGAAGTTGGGAAAGTTTTGGGTATTTTGAAAAGTCAACTTTGCTTCAAATGCCTTAAAATTGCTAATGGGCCACATTTTCTTCCAAGATTCATCATCCAAAGCATATGCACGACCATTTGGCCCAAAGGGAATTTATTCATCATTTTTATTTATTTATTTGAATTTTTAAATTGCTATTAATTCATTTAATAAAATAAAATATGTAAAAAATACCAAAGCAAGGTTTTCAAATCTTTTTATGCATGAAATATCTTCAAGATTTCGTGCATTATCTGATATGGAAAGAATCAAGGTGATTTGGACATAATTGGTATCAAAACACATGTGAAAAAGATTGAAAAATATGCCATGAAAATCAAATATTGTTCTCATCAATGCAAAGATCTTTTAATTGAAAACTCAACCCTAATTCACTCCAAACATAAGTCAGATGCTAGACCTAGTGCAAGAGACCTCGAAGCTGCGCCCAAAGCTGAAGAAAAACATTGAAATTTTTGTGGAAAAAGTGAAAACTAAAAACACGATTCCAAGGAGTTTCAAGGCAAAACATTAACTCCATTGCATTCCCGAGGCTTCAAGGAACGTATACTGATCAAAACCATCAACTCTAACGTCAAGAAACGGTAGAACGACCGTGTCTTGTTCATGATTTTTTCCATATTCTTGTATCATAATTCATGCATTGTTTGCAATTTTTAATATTGGATTTGTATTCATTGGATCATTCTAAAGCTAATCATATGTTTTGATTGAGTTTTTATGCATCGTACGCGATTTCACCATTGAAGCTCGCTAGGGTTCCTCAAGCTCCAAATTGGGCATTTTCGTATACTGTAAAATTAGGACATCCCAGTAACATGGCTAAACTCAGGAAGCTTGGACGAACTTAACACACTATTCGCGCTCAATTTATGAGCCACCATATTCTATTCGCTATTTTTTATGCTTGCTATTTAGTGGGGGTTTAAAACCCCCGTTATTCAGTTTGTTTTTGTTTCAGGTACAGCAAGCAAGTGGGGAAGAAGGTGAGGTGTAAGGCGATGGTTGGTGTATTTGAATTTCGCGCGGAAAAATGCCACTAATCTTTATTTCACGTTATATTGATCACTTGTCATATTATGTACAAAGCAACACAACAGCGCAGCTGGCAAGGTATTGGTTTGGTAAGCAATGGGACCTGGGTTCGATCCCCAGGTCCCCTCCCTTTATTCCATACTATTTTGCTAACCATGTTCCTATGCAGCACTTTCCCCAAGTGTTCATCATACACCCATAATCCAGACGTGCCACATGGCCACTGAGGGCAATCCAAGGGTCCTGATCTGATGAATACCATGGACACTGGTCAATGCACACGCACGCTTCATGAAAAGTCAAACAAAGGCCTTAAACATTGGGCCTAATTACTAGACAATTCCTCTAGTTTGGGGACAGAACCCCCATTGGTTTGCTTTTTTTCATTCTTTTTTCATATTTTTCTATTTTATTTGTTTTAATTAGTTTTAACTTAATTCTTTAAATTAATTTTATTTCATAAAATATAAAAATAATATAAAAACCAGAAAAGATAAAATATATATATATATATATATATATATATATATATATATATATATATATATATATATATATATATATATATATATATATATATATATATTTTATTTTAATATCTTTGTAAATAAATTGTATCAATTAATTTAGTTATAAATTCTAGGGTTAATTTTAATATTTTCTAATAAACTAAAAATTTGTAGAATTAGGGTTTTGATTATTTTTATCCTTTCTTTCTCACCATATTAATAATTAATTATATATTTTTGTAAATAAAATTGAATTAATTAATTAGGTTAATTTTAGGTGCAACTTTAACCTATTTCTAAATAAATAAAAAATAGTTAGAATTAGGGTTAATTAATTAATTTTTTTTAATTTCATTTAACTCTCTCATAAAAGTCCATAAATACAAAAACTCAAAAGTCTTTTCTTTTTATTTTAATTTAATTAATTTGTTAATCGTAGTTTAATTTCATTAAAAAAGGGTCCAACGCCCTCGCATTCGATCGTAATTCCATTTCGCGCGCTTATTTTATTTCCTCTTTTTATGTAATTCTCCCAAAGCCGTGTAAATTTGATATTTATCTTTTGCACTTTATTTTATGTCAAATCTGGTCCTGGATTTAATTTGGCGATGTGGATCCGCGCCTTTGTAGTAGCGTAGGAACTTTAATTCTCGCACTTTTTAACTGTTAATAAATTTGCATGCAAGAATGAATGTCAAAATAAAAATAACGCGTAGATCACCCATGACATGAACAAGACAAAAATATCTGAAAATGATACACGAATCACACACCACCCCTAGGGTACGCCTCACTGTTGCTTTGCCCCTCGAAAGGTGATCGTCGAGTAGAGGATGTTTTAGTAAGTCCTCATGATCCGGGAACCTGGCATGAGGGTAGCTTCTAAGGTATCTTCCTATTGCTCTGGTGATCACCATGTCCCGAACCTTCGAATTGACCCGAACACCTCCAATGGTGGTGCTACCTACCCCTCAATGGTGGGATGGCACTACTTTAAGGACATTTACACAGATGAATTCCTTAGGGTAGGTAGACGACTCTAGATACTTGCTCTAATTTCAAAACAAATCAAAAATACTTTTCACACCGACACCTTTTCAAAAAGCTTTCGAAAGCAATTTTTCAAACACTCTTGAGGACCGATACAAGAGTCGAACTGGAATTTTCAAAGAAACTTTTTAAAACCCACATTGAAAAGCAAACAAACCATTTTTGAAAACACAATGAGCAAGTATCTAAGAGCCCATGGATAACCATGGATAGAAAGGGTGCTAACACCTTCCCTTTCTATAAATCTACCTCCCGAACCGAGAGCAATCTCTATAAGGAATTTTTCTGTGCTTTTGTCCTTTCCATTTGGAGAAAATAAAAGACGGTGGCGACTCTTGCTTCCGCGACATTTCGCGAACCAGCGTTAAACAGTCAGTTCCAGATCCACCGATCACAAAACTGGCGACTCTGTTGGGGATACTTTAAAAGTGAGGTATACCTTAGGACTAAGATCACTTGTGTTTTCAATTGTCTGAATTGTTTGCTTTATTATTATGGGTACTGTCTTGGGAGTTCTATAGATCCTAACCCGGATCTAGGGGATACCTTCTTAGAAAGTAGCAACAAGGCTGTGAGGGAACTGTGCGGGGTATACCGACATGGTTGAAACAGTCTGCTACGTTGATGTGGCACTTTGGTGTGTACCGGTAACCCTTGAGTTCAGTCAAGGAGAGTACGGGGCCTCCGTGTGGTGTCATGAAGCATCGACAGACCTTAGGAACCTTAATTGAACTATCTTGGCCTCTTTAGGGTAGTGAGATAACTGACTTTGGTGCAGTCCGAGGTTGGTTGATACTCGATACTACACTCAATTGAGGGTTGATTTCCTGGAATATTTCGGTCGCCAGTTCAGTGGCTAAATCGAAACGATGAACAATGAAAGCAATCCGGTGATATTGGGACCCTTAGAACCCGGTTACTTCTAATAGGACAGGTTGAGCCCACCAACTTCAAGAGGGTAATACCCAGACCCCATGCTGGCCTAAACTCTAAGGGCTTGTCTTGTGTGACTTGTGTGCCTTACATGTTTGCCTTTGAAAATATTTGTGGTGTGTTTAATCATAGCATCATGACATCATCCAACATCATATGCATTGACTAACCATTTCAGGCGTTCGAATCTTCATCTTTGTTCTTATTTTGTAGGACATGGAAACTGTTCGCAGAAAGACAATTCAAATCAGCCTTGTAAGGGTCCCTTCTCAGCTTAAGGAACTTATATCCAGGATCCCCGAGAGCTCTTAATTCAGTGAGAGACATGGAAGACTCATCAGCTTGGTCAATACCAATATTGAGGAAGATATGATAAAGGTCCTGTTCCAGTTCTTTGACCCTCTGCATCACTGTTTCACCTTCTTGGATTATCAGCTGGTACCTACATTGGAGGAGTTCTCCCAGCTCCTGAAGATCCCTATCCTTGATCAACTACCCTACAACGGTACGGAAAAGGAACCCAAGCTTGAAGAGATTGCTAAAGCCTTACACCTACAATCATCTGATCTCAAGGGACATTGGGAAGTTAGAAGTGGCATCAAAGGGTTCTTATCCAGGTTTCTGTTTGAAAAGGCCCATGAATGTTGGAACTCCCTTGACTTACAAGCTTTTGAAGAAGTTGTGGCCCTCCTTGTCTATGGTTTGGTGTTGTTCCCTAACCCAGATCAGCATATAGATATCAGTGTTGTCCAGATCTTCATGTCCAAGAATCCTATACCTACGTTGCTGGGGGACATCCTTCACTCATGTTACACTCGAACCATGAGAAAAAGAGGTGTCCTTATGTGCTGCACTCCTCTCCTGGGAAGGTGGTTTATTTCGCACCTTCCACAATCAGTTTTGAAGAACGAGCGGGGTTTAAGGTGGTCACAACGGTTGATGACTCTCACACATGCAGATATACATTGGTCCCCTCGGTCCAGAGAGGATGTCACTATCATTGATCGTTGCGGGGAGTACCCTAATGTTCCTTTACTTGGAATCAGAGGAGGTATTACTTACAACCCATGCCTGGCTTGGAGACAGTTTGGTTATGCTCGGAGGGATGGCCCTCACGATATGTTAATTCCTGACATAGTTTTTGACTTCGACAACGATGCCCAAGGACTTCGCCAGAGATTTATCAGAGCTTGGAGGATGCCAAGTAGGATAGACAGCAAGACACTGGGGCACAGGAACTCCATCCCGTTGGAACCTTATCTTAAGTGGGTACGGACCCGCTCCCAGAAGTTAGTGATGCCATATCCTCATATGCTCCCTGTGATCAAAGAGCCGGTCTTGGAAGGAGAAGTGTCCTACATCATTCAGCATCCTGATATGCCCACATCCTGGGAAGAGATGCAGAAGAGCTGGATCCAGCTTAAGGAAGAGCGGAATTCTCTTGACACCAGTCTACATGCTAGTGAAAAGAAGGTCTTGGAGCTCACCCGCCTATTGCATGAGGAGAGGAATCTCAACACCTACATAGCTCCAAAGAGGATGCGTAGTGTCTTTTGGGATTGATTTGCTTTGTAATTTGTGCCCATGAGGTTTTGATGTACTGAACAATTATTTCCTTAATGATAACGTGTGTTCTTTTTTGTCTACAACAAATTTGAACTTTCGAACCCTTGAATGCATTGCATAAACACATATCATTCATCATGTGCATAGCAGGTTTTCTTCTTTTCAGGTTGCTTACAGTTCTTCGCTGTTTATTTCATCATCATGAATCCCGACTCATCATCAACCGAGATGTCCATCAAGGCTCTTCAGGCGCAGAATGCGCAATTTCAGGAACTAATCATGGGTTTGGCTCAGGGCCAAGAAGAGCTGAAGGCTCTGCTCTTGAAGAAGGAGAAGAAGAAGAAGAGGAGAACTGTTCTTTTTAACTCGGGCCGAAGGTTTGGCAACACTCTGCAGAATGAAGAGGCTGGTTCTTCTATAGGCAAGAGTAGTCCCCAAGGCGGAAAAGGTCCTAGTCCGGTGGTCTCTGACAACGAGACTGATTTTGATGAGGAACAGTATCCTCCTGCAGAAGACAGATACAAGCAGTTGGAGGACAAACTGAATGCTATGGAGATCCAACAAGTGCCTGGGCTGGATTTCGGAGACTTGGGTTTGTATACTGGTGTGATCATTCCTCATAAGTTCAAAGCACCATCCTTTACCAAGTATGACGGGGCGTCTTGTCCCAAGCTGCATCTCAGATCCTACGTGCGGAAGATTCAACCGTACTCAGTGGACAAGAACTAGTGGATCCACTTCTTCCAGGAGAGTCTTTCAGGGACTCATCTCGAATGGTTCTATCAGCTGGATGGGACCAAGGTTCGTAACTGGGAGGAGTTGGCTACTGCTTTTTACAAGCAGTATCAATATAATGCCGACCTTGCCCCTACACGTACCCAACTCCAGGGTATGTCGCTAGGTTCAAGCGAAGGTTTTAAAGAGTACGCACATAAGTGGAGGGATCTGGCTGGTAGGGTGCAGCCTCCGTTGACTGACCGGGAGTTGGTAGACGTGTTCTTGGGGACCCTATCTGGGCCATTTTTCAACCATCTTATCGGGAATTCGTCTGCAGGGTTCACTGATCTTATTCTGACTGGAGAGAGAATTGAGGCTGGGATGAAGTCTGGTAAAATTCAGAAGGGTGCATCTACAAGTTCTGAGAAGAAGCCCTTTAAAAAGGAGGCCAGTGCTGTATATGGGTCTAGAAGACAAGAGAAACCTGAGCGCCGCCAATCTGTCAATGCGGTGATGATTGCTAAGCCTGCTGCCGCTCCTCGACAAACCAATCCTCAAAGGGCTGAAAGACCTAGAAGAGAGTTCACCCGGTTGAGTATGACTCTATCCCAAATCTTGCCGCAGTTGCTGTCCACCAACCTAGTGACTGTCAGAGAGGCCCCGAAGGTGGTGAATACGGCTTCTCCCAAATACAATCCAAATGCCCGCTGTGCTTATCATTCCGATAGCCCGAGACATTCCACTGATGATTGCTGGGCCTTAAGGAATAAGGTGCAAGACCTTATTGACGCAAAAGAGATACAGTTTGAAGTGCCTGAGAGGCCAAATGTGGTGACTTCTCCTATGCCCCAGCATGGAGTAAATGTTGTTGATGAAGATGTATACGCTGTTTCTGTGAATGATGTAGCTACTCCCTTAATGACTGTCAAAAGGAATCTACTGTTGGCCGGTTTATTTCCGGGTTGTAGTGAAGGTTGCCTTTTCTGTGCTGTTTCCCTTTCCGGTTGTCCTTTGCTGAAGTTGGGCATCCAAAGCCTAATGGACAGCAAAGAGATTCTGTTCAAGAAGACTGCTGTTCAGTTGGTTCCGGTAGAAGAAGTTTCTGTTGTTACAATCCTTAATAACCCAATCAAGGCTCTCCCAAGGAAGCCGGTTCAAATCATGACTGTCGCACCTGTTGTTATTACTGTTCTGAGGCCTCTCCCCTATGAATCTGATAAGGCTGTCCCCTGGCACTATGGGGCAGACGTGTATATACATGGAATCAAGCAAGAGTTCAACACTGGCACCAGCATCAGCAATATCACTGGTCCAACAAAAGTAACCCGCAGTGGCAGGCTCTTCTCGCCTGACATTGCGCCACCCGCTATTCGAAGACCCCTCACCATAACACCTGCAAGTATACCTGTTCCCGTTTCTGATCAAGTTGTTTCCCCTGCGGTCGAGTCATCTAATGCTCGGGGTAAAGGGATTGAAGACGAGCCTGCCCGGATGGAGGCACCAAAATCTGTGACTGCTGAGGCCTCCCAACAAGAGATGGAGGAAATTCTAAAAATAATCAAGAAGAGTGACTTTAATGTTGTGGAGCAGCTGGGGCATACACCCTCCAAAATCTCCATGCTCTCCTTGCTACTGTGCTCAGAGGCCCATGCTAAGGCCTTGATTTCATTCCTCAAGACGGCCCATGTGCCACAAGAGACCTCTGCAGTCCAGTTTACTGATTGCGTAGCAAATCTGACAGCAGACAATGGTTTGGGTTTCTCGGATGCTGACCTTACTGCCAAGGGAAGGGACCACAATGATGCCCTGCATGTCTCTATTGAATGCAGGGGTACTACTCTGGCGCACGTGTTGGTGGACACTGGTTCTTCCCTAAATGTGCTACCCAAGAAAGCCTTAGACCGTTTGGATTATGAAGGCCTGGAGCTGAAACCTAGCAATATCATCGTCAGAGCCTTTGACGGTTCTAAGAGGATTGTTTATGGAGAGGTAGACATTCCTATTCGTGTGGGTTCTCAAGTATTTGACTCTAACTTTTATGTGATGGATATCCGTCCATCGTATTCTTGTCTATTGGGTCGACCTTGGATCCACAAAGTTGGGGCAGTGACCTCTACCTTGCACCAGAAGCTAAAATACCCTGCCAGAGGGAAGATTGTCACTGTGCAGGGAGAGGAGGAGTATATGGTGAGCCATTTGAATTCCTTCAGGTATATTGAGATGGACGGGGAGTTTATTGAAACCCCCTTTCAGCATTTTGAAGAGGTACCTCCAACATTAGCAGCAGTAGAAACAGTGGTCGAAGAGGATGTTCCTTTGAAGATGGCTTCCTTGAAGGATGCCCGGGCTGTGGTCAAGAAAGGTGAATGTGATAACTGGGGCAGGCTCCCCGATTTTACACAGAAAACTGACAAGTTTGGGATGGGTTTTACTGCAGAGGGTCAGAAAGCTATGCGGAAGGCAAAGATCAGAAGACCTCCTGTGCTTATTACCAACCCAGGAGTGAATGCTGTGGGAGATGAAGATGAAGTGGGAGAGTCAAAGTTCAATAGCTGGATCTACCCGACAACTGATGGCGGATTAACCAATTGGATTGCCAAAGATCATACTCCTGTTACTTTTGTTACGCAGTAATAAACTTCTTTGTTTTGTTATTTGTAATAAACAATTAAAACTCTATGGCCCGGTGTCTTACCCGAGGCACCGTTGGCTTCATTTGTGAGGGCATATAAATTGTCATTTCATATATCATGAATAAAAATCTTGGACGTTTTCTCGCATTTCAAATCTTATGCTCCTTTTCTTTCTTTCCTTCCTTTATATATTACAAAAACAGCTGTATTTACACACACTCACTCAGACAGGTTTCAATCCACTCTGGATCTCACTGGTAACGACTCTGCTACTGCCAGTTATGACTTTGAAAATCCGATCAACTTAGCCGAAGACGAAGGTGAAGATGATTGCGAAGTGCCTGGCGAGCTTGCAAGACTGTTACTCCAGGAAGAGAGGGCAATTCAACCACACGAAGAGCCAATGGAAACAATAAATCTGGGTAATGAGGCAGACAGAAAGGAGGTAAAGATTGGTGCCAACCTAGAGCTAAACGTGAAGAAGCAGTTGACTCAGATGCTACATGATTATATGGAGATCTTTGCCTAGTCCTACGAAGACATGCCCGGGTTGGATACCGATATTGTGGTCCATCACTTGCCTACTAAGGAAGACTGCCCTCCGGTTAAGCAAAAGGTCCGCCGTATGCATCCAGAGATGTCTGAGAAGATCAAAGCCGAGGTTATGAAACAGTTTGATGCCGGTTTCCTTGCAGTGACTTCTTACCCTCAGTGGGTTGCTAATGTGGTGCTGGTACCAAAGAAGGACGGTAAGGTCAGAATGTGTGTCGACTACAGGGACCTGAACAGGGCCAGCCCCAAAGATGACTTCCCCCTACCTCACATTGATATCCTTGTTGACAATACAGCTCAGCATAAGGTGTTCTCTTTCATGGATGGTTTTTCAGGTTACAATCAGATCAAGATGGCACCTGAAGACATGGAAAAGACTACCTTTATTACTCAGTGGGGCACCTTCTGCTACAAGGTCATGCCTTTTGGACTGAAGAACGCTGGGGCAACCTACCAACGTGCCATGGTTGCTTTATTTCATGACATGATCCATCATGAGATAGAAGTGTATGTTGACGACATGTTCGCAAGGTCCCAAACTGAGGAAGAGCACCTAGATCATCTGCAGAAATTGTTTGACCGTCTGAAGTTGTACAAGCTGAGGTTGAACCCGAACAAGTGCACCTTCGGGGTAAGATCTGGGAAGTTGCTAGGCTTCGTTGTAAGTGATAATGGTATTCAAGTGGACCCTGCCAAGGTCAAAGCCATTCAAGAGATGCCAGTTCCTAAGACAGAGAAAGAGGTCAGAGGCTTTTTAGGACGCCTGAATTACATTGCTCGATTCGTCTCGCATCTAACCGCTACCTGTGAGCCAATCTTCAAGCTGCTGAAGAAAGATCAGGTAGTACGTTGGAATGATGAATGTCAGGCTGCTTTTGACAGAATCAAAGAGTATCTCCAAGAACCACCCATCCTTATGCCACCGGTTGAAGGGAGACCTCTGATACTATACCTGACAGTACTTGACAACTCAATGGGGTGTGTGCTGGGGCAGCATGACGAGTCTGGCCGAAAAGAGCACGCCATTTATTACCTTAGCAAAAAGTTTACCGACTGTGAGACCCGATACTCACTGCTCGAGAAAACTTGCTGCGCTTTGGTATGGGCTGCTCGCCGGCTGAGACAGTATATGCTGACTCACACTACCTTGTTGATCTCAAAGATGGATCCTATAAAGTACATATTTGAAAAGCCTGCTCTGTCTGGGAGAATAGCAAGATGGCAGATGATCTTGACAGAATACGACATCCAGTACACGACTCAGAAAGCCATCAAGGGAAGTGTATTGGCAGACCACTTGGCACATCAGGCCGTAGACGACTATCAGTCAATGAACTTCGAGTTTCCAGACGAGAGCATCATGATTGTGACTGATTGTGAAGTACCTGGACCGGATGAAGGACCTGAGGAAGGATCCCGATGGTCTATGCACTTTGATGGAGCCTCCAATGCTTTGGGTAACGGTATCGGCGCTGTGATCATATCTCCTCAAGGCACTCATACTCCACTCACTGCCCGACTATGTTTCAACTGTACCAACAACATGGCGGAGTATGAGGCATGCATCATGGGTCTTCAAGCTGCGATTGACTTAAGGATAAAGTTTCTGAGTGTCTTCGGAGATTCCGCTCTCGTGATCAATCAGATCAAAGGATAGTGGGATACGAAACATCCGAATCTTATTCCTTACAGAGAATGTGTGTTGACCTTGATCCCCCACTTCACAGAGATAACCTTCGAACACTTTCCGAGAGAGGAGAATCAGTTGGCGGACGCGTTAGCTACGATGTCTTCTATGTTCAAGGTCAAATGGGACAATGAGGCTCCCCGGATCATCATCTGGAAACTGGACGAACCGGCATACTGTTGTGATCTCGAGACTGAATTGGTGACTGAGAATCCTTGGTACCATGAGGTGAAGAGATATCTGGAAGCTCAGGAATACCCTGAAGGTGCATCTGTCAATGGTAAAAAGTTTCTGAGAAGGTTCGCAGCGAAGTTCTTCCTTAGCAACGGCATCCTGTATAAGCGAAACCATGATTCGACCTTACTGCATTGTGTGGACAAGACAGAAGCAGAAAGGATCATGGAAGAGCTACATGAAGGGACCTTCGGAACACATTCCAGTGGACACACTATGGCAAAGAAGATCCTTCGGGCAGGGTATTTCTGGTCCACAATGGAAGCTTACTGTTACCAACATTCTCGGACATGCCATAAATGCCAGATTTATGCAGACAAGGTGCATGTTCCTCCAGTTCCTCTAAATGTCTTGACAGCACCTTGGCCGTTTGCAATGTGGGGCATAGACATGATCGGTGAGATTAAACCTACAGCGTCCAATGGGCATCGCTTCATCCTGGTAGCCATTGATTACTTCACGAAGTGGGTTGAAGCGGCTTCCTACGCTACAGTAACCAAGACTGTTGTGGCACGGTTCATTCGGCACAACCTGATCTATCGGTACGGCGTCCCTGAAAGAATTATTACAGACAACGGTACCAATCTGAATAACAAGATAATCACTGAGCTCTGCGAGCAGTTTAAGATATAGCACCACAACTCTTCTCCTTATCGGCCGAAGATGAATGGGGCTGTAGAAGCAGCAAATAAAAATATCAAGAAAATCGTGCAGAAGATGACAGTGACTTATAAAGATTGGCACGAGATGTTACCGTTCGCTCTACATGGGTACCGTACCTCAGCCAGGACGTCAACCGGGGCAACTCCTTTCTCCTTGGTCTACGGCATGGAGGCAGTCTTACCGATCGAAGTGCATATACCCTCTCTCCGGATAATGAAGGATGCAGATCTGAACGAAGATGATTGGATCCAGACACGACTTGATCAGTTAAACCTCATTGATGAAAAAAGACTTGCTGCTATCTGTCATGGTCAGACGTATCAGAAACGGATGATCAGGGCATTTAACAAGAAGGTTAGACCACAAGAGTATCAAGTTGGGGATCTGGTAATCAAGAGAATCATCCTTCCTCAGAGTGATCCAAGGGGCAAATGGACCCCTACGTACGAAGGGCCATTTGTGGTTAAGCATGTGTTCTCAGGAGGAGCCATGATTCTAACCAACATGGATGGTGACGACCTTCCTCACCCCGCCAATGCAGACATAGTAAAAAGATACTATGCATGATAAAGACCCGCTAGGTTGACATACCTAGGCAAAAATTAGGGCTCCCGGCGAACCAAAAGGGTTCGGGCAAAATGAAGGGATGAAATGGAAAAAATCTGTACACCCGGCAAGTCGAAAACCTGAAAAGGCGGCTTGGGCAAAAATGGGTATCCCGGTGGACTGAAAACCCGAAAGGGCGGTCCAGGCAAAAGTTAGGGATAAAGCGTAATACTATGTCTCATTGGATCACTCTGCATCCAGAATCCGGTATCTACATCAAGTTCAGACGGCATCGATCAGTCAGCTTCATCTTCAACTAAGTTCATCAAGTGATGAGACGCTCAAAGACATAAAGGCAATAGCAGAGTCGAAACCCAGTGGGATCGTTCATTTCACACAGCTGTTTTATTTTCCCTTGTACAAATTGTATAAATTCTTTTGGTCGGCGGCGTTCTCTTACTAGGACGTCAGCCTCTTGTACATAAACGCCTATTTTGCAGGCAAATTCAGAATCAATACAAATACACTTTTCAGCTAAAATTGCCAATTGTTTTCCTTTTCTGTTTTGTTTTGCGAAGAACGTCCAAGGTTCAGTTTGTGATATATGCATTGACAATAATTTGCTAACTCATGAATATTTGCATACGAAACAAAGGATCAATTACAGGTAACAGTAGAAACAGGGGCAATAAAGAGTTGTCTAAAGCGATCTAATTGTTCCGTCCACCAAGGTATCAAAATAGGTTCAACTGAAGAACATAATCAGATATCTTAAATCCCCAGAGAGTGAGCCAGCAAGTCAGTGCACTCTCCCCAGACTATAATATCAACCTTAAGGAAGTTGGGTATCCTCCAGCAGATCTCAACATTCCCCAGCAATATACAGACATTCTTAACAAGTATCCCCGGCAGTCTTAACCTAACGATTGTTCCCCGGCGGTATATCAAACGTTCAATAGAGTCATTTCCCCAATACAGCTTAAAACTTCCACAGGAGAGTCCAATCCAGGTTCCCCAGGAAAGTTGGAATCCATCTCCCTAAGCAGTAAGCTTATCCCCAGTAGATTCTGGAAGCTTATCCTCGCAGAGCACGAACGCGTCTCCCGGCTTTATTCAAAGAGTTATTTCCTTACCAGAATATAACTGGGTTATCCTCAACCAAAAGCCACGGAAAGATCGTCTTCAGCGAAGTCTTCTTATCCCCAGCGAAGTCTATTAGCACTTCCAACACAACAATGGTATCCCCAGCGAAGTTACCATCAACATTTCAGCAAAGTACCTCCCCCACAAAGTTTTGTTTCCCAGCAAGATTGTCAGAGTACTTTTCTCCCCGCAGAATAATCCATTCGCCAAGTTTATTCCCCAACAGAGTTATCTTCTCCTACCGGTATTCTTGCAACTATCATCCCCAGCGGAAGCAAAAATCTATTCTTCAACATCATCCCAGGATATGACTTCCCGGCACCCGTCAAGGATTTATTTTCCTAAGACAAAAAGATACATTCATAAACATCACATTTTCATACATTATAGCATGCATATACGCATTATACCTTACAAATCTCATTTATGTTGAGAACATCATCGCTTGATTCATATCATGCATGACATATGACTGACCTTTACCTTTCAGGAAAGATCCAGTTAAGTTCTCAGCTATATTTCAAGACCTAGTCTGGTTCAGTTAAATCGACCCTAAGATTTTCCTGTTTCTTATCCAGTCAAAGGCCTTCTCTGGTTCAGTCAGATCGACCCTAAGATCTCCCTGATTCTTATCCAGTTGAAGACATTTCAAGACCTAGACCGGTTCAGTTAAATCGACCCTAATATTTTTCTGTTTCTTATCCAGTCAAAGGCCTTCCCTGGTTCAGTCAAATCGACCCCAAGATCTCCCTGTTTCTTACCCAGTTGAAGATTTCAAGACCTAGACCGGTTCAGTTAAATCGACCCTAAGATTTTTCTATTTCTTATCCAATCAAAGGCCTTCTCTAGTCTAGTTAAATCGACCCCTAAAAGATTTTCCTGATAAAGACTCAGTTGAAGACACCCAAGATTCTCCCAGCGTTACTGTTGAGGTAGTAATCGTCCCCAGATTCTCTCAGCGTTCCTGTTGAGGTAGTAATCACCCCAAGATTCTCTCAGCGTTACTGTTGAGGTAGTAATCGTCCCCAGATTCTCTCAACGTTCCTGCTGAGGTAGTAATCATCCAAGGTTCTCTCACCGTCCCGTTGAGGTAGTAGCCATCCCTGGTTCATTCATCACCTTTTGAAGATCCAGATCCAGCTCCTGTAACCAGTCAGGACACACCTATATAAAGAATCTGAAGACTAGCTCCTGTAACAGGTCAGATAATCATTTTCTTTTGAAGGTACGCAAGTTCTCGCTAAGGAATCTCTTACGCGATCGGCGCCCAGATGGCATCTATAAGCCCATCAGCCCATCCATCATCTCTCAGCATGGCATCTATAAGCCCATCATCCTATTCATCAATCTCCAAATGGCATCTGTAAGCCCATTCCCCACATCACACTACTATGTGAGCGCAAATTTCTGGGCACTCTAGTGTTCAATCATCTTCCACCTTCGGATTACGAAAGGCACGTCAGCCAATCTGCATCCTCAGGTCTAAGAAGATTGAACAGGGGCAACTGTTGTACCCCAAAATTTTCCCTCCCATATACTTCAAAAATGGCCAAGTCAAAGCTTCAAAGTTCCCCAAGGGTTGCACAGTTCAAGGAACTCCTAACATTCAAAAACTAGGGTTTTGGTTCTGACAAAGAAAATGAAGTTTCCAAGGGTCCAATCAAGTCCCACATGCTTATAAACATTGTCAAGTATCCTCATACCAAGTTTCAAGACTTACAGCACAAAGTTGCACAGTCAAAAACCCTAATTGTTCAACAGTCAATTGTAGGGGCAAAATGGTCATTTGACAGTCAAAAGTTCAAATTTTTGGTCAACATCTCATTTTGAAGCCACAAACATCATTTGATCAATTCTTGATCATGATTTTCAAGGCATGGCTCAAAAAGTCTCAAGATGCAAAGGTTTCCATATTTGGACAGTTGAAAAAGTCAACTGTGTCTTGACCAAGGCATAACTTCCACATGGTTTATCAGAAAAATTCAATCCAAAGCTCATTTTGAAGAGAAAGACATTTTCTACAACTCCTCTTCACACTTCAAGTCCAAGAAATGCTCTCACAAAAAGTTATCAATTTCAACATTATAGGTTATTTTCAAAAGTCAACAAAAAGGGACTTTAAGTCAAAGGCCATAACTTGAGATTGGTAAATCAAAATGACATGGGACCAAAGGCATTGGTTAGAGGACTTCAAGGCCTTTCCAAAATGTCCAAGAACATGATCAAAGCGTAAAAATTGAGCAAGATATGTCTTGTGGAAGTTGGGAAATGTTCGGGTATTTTGAAAAGTCAACATTGCTTCAAATGCCTTAAAATTGCTAATGGGCCACATTTTCTTCCAAGATTCATCATCCAAAGCATATGCACGACCATTTGGCCCAAAGGGAATTTATTCATCATTTTTATTTATTTATTTGAATTTTTAAATTGCTATTAATTCATTTAATAAAATAAAATATGTAAAAAATACCAAAGCAAGCTTTTCAAATCTTTTTATGCATGAAATATCTTCAAGATTTCGTGCATTATCTGATATGGAAAGAATCAAGGTGATTTGGACATAATTGGTATCAAAACACATGTGAAAAAGATTGAAAAATATGCCATGAAAATCAAATATTGTTCTCATCAATGCAAAGATCTTTTGATTGAAAACTCAACCCTAATTCACTCCATACATAAGCCAGATGCTAGACATAGTGCAAGAGACCTCGAAGCTGCGCCCAAAGATGAAGAAAAACATTGAAATTTTTGTGGAAAAAGTGAAAACTAAAAACACGATTCCAAGGAGTTTCAAGCCAAAACATTAACTCCATTGCATTCCTGAGGCTTCAAGGAACGTATACTGATCAAAACCATCAACTCTAACGTCAAGAAACGGTAGAACGACCGTGTCTTGTTCATGATTTTTTCCATATTCTTGTATCATAATTCATGCATTGTTTGCAATTTTTAATATTGGATTTGTATTCATTGGATCATTCTAAAGCTAACCATATGTTTTGATTGAGTTTTTATGCATCGTACGCGATTTCACCATTGAAGCTTGCTAGGGTTCCTCAAGCTCCAAATTGGGCATTTTCGTATACTGTAAAATTAGGACATCCTAGTACCATGGCTAAACTCAGGAAGCTTGGACGAACTTAACACACTATTCGCGCTAAATTTATGAGCCACCATATTTTATTCTCTACTTTTTATGCTTGCTATTTAGTGGGGGTTTAAAACCCCCGCTATTCAGTTTGTTTTTGTTTCAGGTACAACAAGCAAGTGGGGAAGAAGGTGAGGTGTAAGGCGATGGTTGGTGTATTTGAATTTCGCGCGGAAAAATGCCACTAATCTTTATTTCATGTTATATTGATCACTTGTCATATTATGTACAAAGCAACACAACAGCGCAGCTGGCAAGGTATTGGTTTGGTAAGCAATGGGACCTGGGTTCGATCCCCAGGTCCCCTCCCTTTATTCCATACTATTTTGCTAACCATGTTCCTATGCAGCACTTTCCCCAAGCGTTCATCATACACCCATAATCCAGACGTGCCACATGGCCACTGAGGGCAATCCAAGGGTCCTGATCTGATGAATACCATGGACACTGGTCAATGCACACGCACGCTTCATGAAAAGTCAAACAAAGGCCTTAAACATTGGGCCTAATTACTAGACAATTCCTCCAGTTTGGGGACAGAACCCCCATTGGTTTGCTTTTTTTCATTTTTTTTCATATTTTTCTATTTTATTTGTTTTAATTAGTTTTAACTTAATTCTTTAAATTAATTTATTTTCATAAAATATAAAAATAATATAAAAACCAGAAAAGATAAAAACAAAAAAAACAAAAATATATTTTATTTTAATATCTTTGTAAATAAATTGTATCAATTAATTTAGTTTTAAATTCTAGGGTTAATTTTAATATTTTCTAATAAACTAAAAATTTGTAGAATTAGGGTTTTGATTATTTTTATCCTTTCTTTCTCACCATATTAATAATTAATTATATATTTTTGTAAATAAAATTGAATTAATTAATTAGGTTAATTTTAGGTGCAACTTTAACCTATTTCTAAATAAATAAAAAATAGTTAGAATTAGGGTTAATTAATTAATTTTTTTTTAATTTCATTTAACTCTCTCATAAAAGTCCATAAATACAAAAACTCAAAAGTCTTTTATTTTTATTTTAATTTAATTAATTTGTTAATCGTAGTTTAATTTCATTAAAAAAGGGTCCAACGCCCTCGCATTCGATCGTAATTCCAATTCGCCCGCTTATTTTATTTCCTCTTTTTATGTAATTCTCCCAAAGCCGTGTAAATTTGATATTTATCTTTCGCACTTTATTTCATGTCAAATCGGGTCCTGGATTTAATTTGGCGATGTGGACCCGCGCCTTTGTAATAGCGTAGGAACTTTAATTCTCGCACTTTTTAACTGTTAATAAATTTGCATGCAAGAATGAATGTCAAAATAAAAATAACGCGTAGATCACCCATGACATGAACAAGACAAAAATATCTGAAAATGATACACGAATCACACACCACCCCTAGGGTACGCCTCACTGTTGCTTTTCCCCCTCGAAAGGTGATCGTCGAGTAAAGGATGTTTTAGTAAGTCCTCATGATCCGGGAACCTGGCATGAGGGTAGCTTCTAAGGTATCTTCCTATTGCTCTGGTGATCACCATGTCCCGAACCTTCGAATTGACCCGAACACCTCCAATGGTGGTGCTACCTACCCCTCAATGGTGGGATGGCACTACTTTAAGGACATTTACACAGACGAATTCCTTAGGGTAGGTAGACGACTCTAGATACTTGCTCTAATTTCAAAACAAATCAAAAATACTTTTCACACCGACACCTTTTCAAAAAGCTTTCGAAAGCAATTCTTCAAACACTCTTGAGGACCGATACAAGAGTCGAACTGAAATTTTCAAAGAAACTTTTTAAAACCCACATTGAAAAGCAAACAAACCATTTTTGAAAACACAATGAGCAAGTATCTAAGAGCCCATGGATAACCATGGATAGAAAGGGTGCTAACACCTTCCCTTTCTATAAATCTACCTCCCGAACCGAGAGCAATCTCTATAAGCAATTTTTCTATGCTTTTGTCCTTTCCATTTGGAGAAAATAAAAGACGGTGGAGACTCTTGCTTCCGCGACATTTCGCGAACCAGCGTTAAACAGTCAGTTCCAGATCCACCGATCACACTTGTCATTATGGAAGGTAGTCTGTCGTTGAGATTTCTTTTACTCCAATGGATGGTAGCCTTGGCATTATGTAAAATATTGCGTCGGTTAAAATTTTTGATACTCCATTGGATGGCAGCCTTGTCATTATGGAAGGTAGTCTGTTGTCGAGATTTTTGTTATTCCAATGGATGGAAGCCTTGTCATTAAGGAAGGTAGTCTATTGTCAAGATTTTTTGTTACTCAAATGGATGGTAGCCTTGTCATTAGGGAAGGTAGTCTGACGTTGAGATTTCTTTTACTCCAATGGATGGTAGCCTTTTCATTATGGAAGGTAGTCTATTGTCGAGATTTTTGTTACTCAAATGGATGGTAGCCTTGTCATTATGGAAGGTAGTATGTTGTCGATATTTTTGTTACTCCAATGGATGGTAGACTTGTCATTATGGAAGGTAGTCTATTGTTGAGATTTTTGTTACTCCAATGGATGGTAGCCTTGTCATTATGGAAGGTAGTCTGTTGCCGAGATTTTTATTACCCCAATGGATGGCAGCCTTGTCATTATGGAAGGTAGTATGTTGTCGAGATTTTTGTTATTCCAGTGGATGGTAGCCTTGTCATTATGGAAGGTAGTCTGTTGTTGAGTTTTTTGTTATACCATTGGATGGTAGCCTTGTCATTATGGAAGGTAGTCTGTTGTCGAGATTTTTGTTATTCCAGTGGATGGTAGCCTTGTCGTTATAGAAGGTAGTCTGTTGTTGAGTTTTTTGTTATACCATTGGATGGTAGCCTTGTCATTATGGAAGGTAGTCTGTTGTCGAGATTTTTGTTATTCCATTGGATGGTAGCCGTGTCATTATGGAAGGTAGTCTGTTGTCGAGATTTTTGTTACTCAAATGGATGGTAGCCTTGTCATTATGGAAGGTAGTATGTTGTGGATATTTTTGTTACTCCAATGGATGGTAGCCTTGTCATTATTAAAGGTAGTCTGTTGTCGATATTTTTATTACTCCAATTGATGGTAGCCTTTGTCATTATGGAAGGTAGTCTGTTGTCGATATTTTTGTTACTCCAATGGATGGTAGCCTTGTCATTATGGAAGGTAGTTTGTCGTTGAGATTTCTGTTACTACAATGGATGGTAGCCTTGTCATTATTAAAGTTAGTCTGTTTTTCAGATTTTTGATACTCCAATTGATGGTAGCCTTGTCATTATGGAAGGTAGTCTGTTGTTGAGTTTTTTTTTATTCCATGGGATGGTAACCTTTTCTTTACGGAAGGTAGTCTGTTGTCGAGATTTTTGTTATTCCAATGGATGGTAACCTTGTCATAATGGAAGGTAGTCTGTTGTTAAGATTTTTGTTACTCCAATGGATGGTAGCCTTGTCATTATGGAAGGTAGTCTGTTATCAATATCTTTGTTACTCCAATGGATGGTAGCCTTGTCATTATGGAAGGTAGTCTATTATCGAGAATTTTGTTACTCCAATGGAAAGTAGCCTTGTCATTATGGAAGGTAGTCTATCATTGAGATTTCTTGTACTCCAATGGATGGTAAACTTGGCATTATGTAAAATATTGTGTCGGTTAAAACTTTTGATACTCCATTGGATGGCACTCTTTTCATTATGGAGGGTAGTATGTTATCGAGATTTTTGTTATTCCAATGAATGGTAGCCTTGTCATTAAGGAAGGTAGTCTATTGTCAAGATTTTTGTTACTCCAATGGATGTTAGCCTTGTCATTATGGAAGGTAGTCTGTTGTCGATATTTTTGTTACTCCAACGTATGGTAGCCTTGTCATTATGGAAGGTAGTCTGTGATTGAGATTTCTTTTACTCCAATGGATGGTAGCCTTGGCATTATGTAAAATATTGCGTCGGTTAAAATTTTTGATACTCCATTGGATGGCAGCCTTGTCATTATGGAAGGTAGTCTGTTGTCGAGATTTTTGTTATTCCAATGGATGGAAGCCTTGTCATTAAGGAAGGTAGTCTATTGTCAAGATTTTTGTTACTCAAATGGATGGTAGCCTTGTCATTAGGGAAGGTAGTCTGTCGTTGAGATTTCTTTTACTCCAATGGATGGTAGCCTTTTCATTATGGAAGGTAGTCTATTGTCGAGATTTTTGTTACTCAAATGGATGGTAGCCTTGTCATTATGGAAGGTAGTATGTTGTCGATATTTTTGTTACTCCAATGGATGGTAGACTTGTCATTATGGAAGGTACTCTGTTGTTGTGATTTTTGTTACTCTAATGGATGGTAGCCTTGTCATTATGGAAGGTAGTCTGTTGCCGAGATTTTTATTACCCCAATGGATGGCAGCCTTGTCATTATGGAAGGTAGTATGTTGTCGAGATTTTTCTTATTCCAGTGGATGGTAGCCTTGTCATTATGGAAGGTAGTCTGTTGTTGAGTTTTTTACTATACCATTGGATGGTAGCCTTGTCATTATGGAAGGTAGTCTGTTGTCGAGATTTTTGTTATTCCATTGGATGGTAGCCTTGTCATTATGGAAGGTAGTCTGTTGTCGAGATTTTTGTTACTCAAATGTATGGTAGCCTTGTCATTATGGAAGGTAGTATGTTGTCGATATTTTTGTTACTCCAATGGATTGTAGCCTTGTCATTATTGAAGGTAGTCTGTTATCGATATTTTTATTACTCCAATGGATGGTAGCCTTTGTCATTATGGAAGGTAGTCTGTTGTCGATATTTTTGTTACTCCAATGGATGGTAGCCTTGTCATTATGGAAGGTAGTTTGTCGTTGAGATTACTGTTACTACAATGGATGGTAGCCTTGTCATTATGGAAGGTAGTCTGTTGTTGAGTTTTTTTTTATTTCATGGGATGGTAACCTTTTCTTTACGGAAGGTAGTCTGTTGTCGAGATTTTTGTTATTCCAATGGATGGTAACCTTGTCATTATGTAAGGTAGTCTGTTGTTAAGATTTTTGTTACTCCAATGGATGGTAGCCTTGTCATTATGGAAGGTAGTCTGTTGTCGATATTTTTGTTACTCCAACGTATGGTAGCCTTGTCATTATGGAAGGTAGTCTGTCGTTGAGATTTCTTTTACTCCAATGGATGGTAGCCTTGGCATTATGTAAAATATTGTGTCGGTTAAAATTTTTATTACCCCAATGGATGGCAGCCTTGTCATTATGGAAGGTAGTATGTTGTCGAGATTTTTGTTATTCCAGTGGATGGTAGCCTTGTCATTATGGAAGGTAGTCTGTTGTTGAGTTTTTTGTTATACCATTGGATGGTAGCCTTTTCATTATGGAAGGTAGTCTGTTGTCGAGATTTTTGTTATTCCATTGGATGGTAGCCTTGTCATTATGGAAGGTAGTCTGTTGTCGAGATTTTTGTTACTCAAATGGATGGTAGCCTTGTCATTATGGAAGGTAGTATGTTGTCGATATTTTTGTTACTCTAATGGATGGTAGCCTTGTCATTATGGAAGGTAGTCTGTTGTCGATATTTTTGTTACTCCAATGGATGGTAGCCTTGTCATTATGGAAGGTAGTCTGTTGCCAAGATTTTTATAACCCAAATGGATGGCAGCCTTGTCATTATGGAAGGTAGTCTGTTGTTGAGTTTTTTACTATACCATTGGATGGTAGCCTTGTCATTATGGAAGGTAGTCTGTTGTCGAGATTTTTGTTATTCTATTGGATGGTAGCCTTGTCATTATGGAAGGTAGTATGTTGTCGAGATTTTTGTTACTCAAATTTATGGTAGCCTTGTCATTATGGAAGGTAGTATGTTGTCGATATTTTTGTTACTCCAATGGATGGTAGCCTTGTCAATATTGAAGGTAGTCTGTTGTCGATATTTTTATTACTCCAATGGATGGTAGCCTTTCTCATTATGGAAGGTAGTCTGTTGTCGATATTTTTGTTACTCCAATGGATGGTAGCCTTGTCATTATGGAAGGTAGTTTGTCGTTGAGATTACTGTTACTACAATGGATGGTAGCCTTGTCATTATGGAAGGTAGTCTGTTGTTGAGTTTTTTTTTATTTCATGGGAAGGTAACCTTTTCTTTACGGAAGGTAGTCTGTTGTCGAGATTTTTGTTATTCCAATGGATGGTAACCTTGTCATTATGTAAGGTAGTCTGTTGTTAAGATTTTTGTTACTCCAATGGATGGTAGCCTTGTCATTATGGAAGGTAGTCTGTTGTCGATATTTTTGTTACTCCAACGTATGGTAGCCTTGTCATTATTGAAGGTAGTCTGTCGTTGAGATTTCTTTTACTCCAATGGATGGTAGCCTTGGCATTATGTAAAATATTGTGTCGGTTAAAATTTTTGATACTCCATTGGATGGCAGCCTTGTCATTATGGAAGGTAGTATGTTGTCGAGATTTTTGTTATTCCAATGGATGGTAGCCTTGTCATTATGGAAGGTAGTCTGTTGTTGAGTTTTTTGTTATACCATTGGATGGTAGCCTTTTCATTATGGAAGGTAGTCTGTTGTCGAGATTTTTGTTATTCCATTGGATGGTAGCCTTGTCATTATGGAAGGTAGTCTGTTGTCGAGATTTTTGTTACTCAAATGGATGGTAGCCTTGTCATTATGGAAGGTAGTATGTTGTCGATATTTTTGTTACTCTAATGGATGGTAGGCTTGTCATTATGGAAGGTAGTCTGTTGTCGATATTTTTGTTACTCCAATGGATGGTAGCCTTGTCATTATGGAAGGTAGTCTGTTGCCAAGATTTTTATTACCCCAATGGATGGCAGCCTTGTCATTATGGAAGGTAGTATGTTGTCGAGATTTTTGTTATTCCAGTGGATGGTAGCCTTGTTATTATGGAAGGTAGTCTGTTGTTGAGTTTTTTGTTATACCATTGGATGGTAGCCTTTTCATTATGGAAGGTAGTCTGTTGTCGAGATTTTTGTTATTCCATTGGATGGTAGCCTTGTCATTATGGAAGGTAGTCTGTTGTCGAGATTTTTGTTACTCAAATGGATGGTAGCCTTGTCATTATGGAAGGTAGTATGTTGTCGATATTTTTATTACTCCAATGGATGGTAGCCTTTGTCATTATGGAAGGTAGTCTGTTATCGATATCTTTGTTACTCCAATGGATGGTAGCCTTGTCATTATGGAAGGTAGTCTATTATCGAGAATTTTGTTACTCCAATGGAAAGTAGCCTTGTCATTATGGAAGGTAGTCTATCATTGAGATTTCTTGTACTCCAATGGATGGTAAACTTGGGATTATGTAAAATATTGTGTCGGTTAAAACTTTTGATACTCCATTGGATGGCACTCTTTTCATTATGGAAGGTAGTATGTTATCGAGATTTTTGTTATTCCAATGAATTGTAGCCTTGTCATTAAGGAAGGTAGTCTATTGTCAAGATTTTTGTTACTCCAATGGATGTTAGCCTTGTCATTATGGAAGGTAGTCTGTTGTCGATATTTTTGTTACTCCAACGTATGGTAGCCTTGTCATTATGGAAGGTAGTCTGTCGTTGAGATTTCTTGTACTCCAATGGATGGTAGCCTTGGCATTATGTAAAATATTGCGTCGGTTAAAATTTTTGATACTCCATTGGATGGAAGCCTTGTCATTATGGAAGGTAGTCTGTTCTCGAGATTTTTGTTATTCCAATGGATGGAAGCCTTGTCATTAAGGAAGGTAGTCTATTGTCAAGATTTTTGTTACTCAAATGGATGGTAGCCTTGTCATTAGGGAAGGTAGTCTGTCGTTGAGATTTCTTTTACTCCAATGGATGGTAGCCTTTTCATTATGGAAGGTAGTCTATTGTCGAGATTTTTGTTACTCAAATGGATGGTAGCCTTGTCATTATGGAAGGTAGTATGTTGTCGATATTTTTGTTACTCCAATGGATGGTAGACTTGTCATTATGGAAGGTAGTCTGTTGTTGTGATTTTTGTTATTCCAATGGATGGGAGCCTTGTCATTATGGAAGGTAGTCTGTTGCCGAGATTTTTATTACCCCAATGGATGGCAGCCTTGTCATTATGGAAGGTAGTATGTTGTCGAGATTTTTCTTATTCCAGTGGATGGTAGCCTTGTCATTATGGAAGGTAGTCTGTTGTCGATATTTTTGTTACTCCAACGTATGGTAGCCTTGTCATTATGGAAGGTAGTATGTCGTTGAGATTTCTTTTACTCCAATAGATGGTAGCCTTGGCATTATGTAAAATATTGTGTCGGTTAAAATTTTTGATACTCCATTGGATGGCAGCCTTGTCATTATGGAAGGTAATATGTTGTCGAGATTTTTGTTATTCCAATGGATGGTAGCCTTGTCATTATGGAAGGTAGTCTATTGTTGAGTTTTTTGTTATACCATTGGATGGTAGCCTTTTCATTATGGAAGGTAGTCTGTTGTCGAGATTTTTGTTATTCCATTGGATGGTAGCCTTGTCATTATGGAAGGTAGTCTGTTGTCGAGATTTTTGTTACTCAAATGGATGGTAGCCTTGTCATTATGGAAGGTAGTATGTTGTCGATATTTTTGTGACTCTAATGGATGGTAGGCTTGTCATTATGGAAGGTAGTCTGTTGTCGATATTTTTGTTACTCCAATGGATGGTAGCCTTGTCATTATGGAAGGTAGTCTGTTGCCAAGATTTTTATTACCCCAATGGATGGCAGCCTTGTCATTATGGAAGGTAGTATGTTGTCGAGATTTTTGTTATTCCAGTGGATGGTAGCCTTGTCATTATGGAAGGTAGTCTGTTGTTGAGTTTTTTGTTATACCATTGGATGGTAGCCTTTTCATTATGGAAGGTAGTCTGTTGTCGAGATTTTTGTTATTCCATTGGATGGTAGCCTTGTCATTATGGAAGGTAGTCTGTTGTTGAGATTTTTGTTACTCAAATGGATGGTAGCCTTGTCATTATGGAAGGTAGTATGTTGTCGATATTTTTATTACTCCAATGGATGGTAGCCTTTGTCATTATGGAAGGTAGTCTGTTATCGATATCTTTGTTACTCCAATGGATGGTAGCCTTGTCATTATGGAAGGTAGTCTATTATCGAGAATTTTGTTACTCCAATGGAAAGTAGCCTTGTCATTATGGAAGGTAGTCTATCATTGAGATTTCTTGTACTCCAATGGATGGTAAACTTGGGATTATGTAAAATATTGTGTCGGTTAAAACTTTTGATACTCCATTGGATGGCACTCTTTTCATTATGGAAGGTAGTATGTTATCGAGATTTTTGTTATTCCAATGAATTGTAGCCTTGTCATTAAGGAAGGTAGTCTATTGTCAAGATTTTTGTTACTCCAATGGATGTTAGCCTTGTCATTATGGAAGGTAGTCTGTTGTCGATATTTTTGTTACTCCAACGTATGGTAGCCTTGTCATTATGGAAGGTAGTCTGTCGTTGAGATTTCTTTTACTCCAATGGATGGTAGCCTTGGCATTATGTAAAATATTGCGTCGGTTAAAATTTTTGATACTCCATTGGATGGCAGCCTTGTCATTATGGAAGGTAGTCTGTTCTCGAGATTTTTGTTATTCCAATGGATGGAAGCCTTGTCATTAAGGAAGGTAGTTTATTGTCAAGATTTTTGTTACTCAAATGGATGGTAGCCTTGTCATTAGGGAAGGTAGTCTGTCGTTGAGATTTCTTTTACTCCAATGGATGGTAGCCTTTTCATTATGGAAGGTAGTCTATTGTCGAGATTTTTGTTACTCAAATGGATGGTAGCCTTGTCATTATGGAAGGTAGTATGTTGTCGATATTTTTGTTACTCCAATGGATGGTAGACTTGTCATTATGGAAGGTAGTCTGTTGTTGTGATTTTTGTTATTCCAATGGATGGTAGCCTTGTCATTATGGAAGGTAGTCTGTTGCCGAGATTTTTATTACCCCAATGGATGGCAGCCTTGTCATTATGGAAGGTAGTATGTTGTCGAGATTTTTCTTATTCCAGTGGATGGTAGCCTTGTCATTATGGAAGGTAGTCTGTTGTTGAGTTTTTTACTATACCATTGGATGGTAGCCTTGTCATTAAGGAAGGTAGTCTGTTGTCAAGATTTTTGTTATTCCATTGGATGGTAGCCTTGTCATTATGGACGGTAGTCTGTTGTCGAGATTTTTGTTACTCAAATGGATGGTAGCCTTGTCATTATGGAAGGTAGTATGTTGTCGATATTTTTGTTACTCCAATGGATGGTAGCCTTTTCATTATTGAAGGTAGTCTGTTGTCGATATTTTTATTACTCCAATGGATGGTAGCCTTTGTCATTATGGAAGGTAGTCTGTTGTCGATATTTTTGTTACTCCAATGGATGGTAGCCTTGTCATTATGGAAGGTAGTTTGTCGTTGAGATTACTGTTACTACAATGGATGGTAGCCTTGTCATTATGGAAGGTAGTCTGTTGTTGAGTTTTTTTTTATTTCATGGGATGGTAACCTTTTCTTTACGGAAGGTAGTCTGTTGTCGAGATTTTTGTTATTCCAATGGATGGTAGCCTTTTCATTATTGAAGGTAGTCTGTTGTCGATATTTTTATTACTCCAATGGATGGTAGCCTTTGTCATTATGGAAGGTAGTCTGTTGTCGATATTTTTGTTACTCCAATGGATGGTAGCCTTGTCATTATGGAAGGTAGTTTGTCGTTGAGATTACTGTTACTACAATGGATGGTAGCCTTGTCATTATGGAAGGTAGTCTGTTGTTGAGTTTTTTTTTATTTCATGGGATGGTAACCTTTTCTTTACGGAAGGTAGTCTGTTGTCGAGATTTTTGTTATTCCAATGGATGGTAACCTTGTCATTATGGAAGGTAGTCTGTTGTTAAGATTTTTGTTACTCCAATGGATGCTAGCCTTGTCATTATGGAAGGTAGTCTGTTGTCGATATTTTTGTTACTCCAACGTATGGTAGCCTTGTCATTATGGAAGGTAGTCTGTCGTTGAGATTTCTTTTACTCCAATGGATGGTAGCCTTGGCATTATGTAAAATATTGTGTCGGTTAAATTTTTTTATACTCCATTGGATGGCAGCCTTGTCATTATGGAAGGTAGTATGTTGTCGAGATTTTTGTTATTCCAATGGATGGTAGCCTTGTCATTATGGAAGGTAGTATGATGTCGAGGTTTTTGTTATTCCAATGGATGGTAGCCTTGTCATTACGAAGGTTAGTCTGCTGTCGAGTTTTTGTTATTCCATTGGATTGTAGCCTTGTCATTATGGAAGGTAGTCGGTTGTCGAGATTTTTGTTACTCCAATGAATGGTAGCCTTATCATTATTGAAGGAAGTCTGTTGTTGATATTTTTATTACTCCAATGGATGGTAGCCTTGTCATTATGGAAGGTAGTCTGTTGTCGATATTTTTGTTACTCCAATGGATGGTAGCCTTGTCATTATGGAAGGTAGTCTGTTGCCGAGATTTTTATTACCCCAATGGATGGCAGCCTTGTCATTATGGAAGGTAGTATGTTGTCGAGATATTTGTTATTCCTGTGGATGGTAGCCTTGTCATTATGGAAGGTAGTCTATTGTTGAGTTTTTTGTTATACCATTGGATGGTAGCCTTTTCATTATGGAAGGTAGTCTGTTGTCGAGATTTTTGTTATTCCATTGGATGGTAGCCTTGTCATTATGGAAGGTAGTCTGTTGTCGAGATTTTTGTTACTCAAATGGATGGTAGCCTTGTCATTATGGAAGGTAGTATGTTGTCGATATTTTTGTTACTCCAATGGATGGTAGCCATGTCATTATTGAAGGTAGTCTGTTGTCGATATTTTTATTACTCCAATGGATGGTAGCCTTTGTCATTATGGAAGGTAGTCTGTTATCGATGTCTTTGTTACTCCAATGGATGGTAGCCTTGTCATTATGGAAGGTAGTCTATTATCGAGAATTTTGTTACTCCAATGGAAAGTAGCCTTGTCATTATGGAAGGTAGTCTATCATTGAGATTTCTTGTACTCCAATGAATGGTAAATTGGCATTATGTAAAATATTGTGTCGGTTAAAACTTTTGATACTCCATTGGATGGCACTCTTTTCATTATGGAAGGTAGTATGTTATCGAGATTTTTGTTATTCCAATGAATGGTAGCCTTGTCATTAAGGAAGGTAGTCTATTGTCAAGATTTTTGTTACTCCAATGGATGTTAGCCTTGTCATTATGGAAGGTAGTCTGTTGTCGATATTTTTGTTACTCCAACGTATGGTAGCCTTGTCATTATGGAAGGTAGTTTGTCGTTGAGATTTCTTTTACTCCAATGGATGGTAGCCTTGGCATTATGTAAATTATTGCGTCGGTTAAAATTTTTGATACTCCATTGGATGGCAGCCTTGTCATTATGGAAGGTAGTCTGTTGTCGAGATTTTTGTTATTCCAATGGATGGAAGCCTTGTCATTATGGAAGGTAGTCTGTTGTCGATATTTTTGTTACTCCAATGGATGGTAGCCTTTTCATTATGGAAGGTAGTTTGTCGTTGAGATTACTGTTACTACAATGGATGGTAGCCTTGTCATTATGGAAGGTAGTCTGTTGTTGAGTTTTCTTTTATTTTATGGGATGGTAACCTTTTCTTTACGGAAGGTAGTCTGTTGTTGAGATTTTTGTTATTCCAATGGATGGTAACCTTGTCATTATCGAAGGTAGTCTGTTGTTAAGATTTTTGTTACTCCAATGGATGGTAGCCTTGTCATTATGGAAGGTAGTCTGTTGTCGATATTTTTATTACTCCAACGTATGGTAGCCTTGTCATTATGGAAGGTAGTTTGTCGTTGAGATTTCTTTTACTCCAATGGATGGTAGCCTTGGCATTATGTAAAATATTGTGTCGGTTAAAATTTTTGATACTCCATTGGATGGCAGCCTTGTCATTATGGAAGGTAGTATGTTGTCGAGATTTTTGTTATTCCAATGAATGGTAGCCTTGTCATTATGGAAGGTAGTCTGATGTCGAGGTTTTTGTTATTCCAATGGATGGTAGCCTTGTCATTACGAAGGTTAGTCTGTTGTCGAGTTTTTGTTATTCCATTGGATGGTAGCCTTGTCATTATGGAAGGTAGTCGGTTGTCGAGATTTTTGTTACTCCAATGAATGGTAGCCTTATCATTATTGAAAGAAGTCTATTGTTGATATTTTTATTACTCCAATGGATGGTAGCCTTGTCATTATGGAAGGTAGTCTGTTGTCGATATTTTTGTTACTCCAATGGATGGTAGCCTTGTCATTATGGAAGGTAGTCTGTTGCCGAGATTTTTATTACCCCAATGGATGGCAGCCTTGTCATTATGGAAGGTAGTATGTTGTCGAGATTTTTGTTATTCCAGTGGATGGTAGCCTTGTCATTATGGAAGGTAGTCTGTTGTTGAGTTTTTTGTTATACCATTGGATGGTAGCCTTTTAATTATGGAAGGTAGTCTGTTGTCGAGATTTTTGTTATTCCATTAGATGGTAGCCTTTTTATTATGGAAGGTAGTCTGTTGTCGAGATTTTTGTTACTCAAATGGATGGTAGCCTTGTCATTATGGAAGGTAGTATGTTGTCGATATTTTTGTTACTCTAATGGATGGTAGCCTTGTCATTATTGAAGGTAGTCTGTTGTCGATATTTTTATTACTCTAATGCTTGGTAGCCTTTGTCATTATGGAAGGTAGTCTGTTGTCGACATTTTTGTTACTCCAATGGATGGTAGCCTTGTCATTATGGAAGGTAGTTTGTCGTTGAGATTACTGTTACTACAATGGATGGTACCCTTGTCATTATGGAAGGTAGTCTGTTGTTGAGTTTTTTTTTATTTCATGGGATGGTTACCTTTTCTTTACGAAAGGTAGTCTGTTGTCGAGATTTTTGTTATTCCAATGGATGGTAACCTTGTCATTATGGAAGGTAGTCTGTTGTTAAGATTTTTGTTACTCCAATGGATGGTAGCCTTGTCATTATGGAAGGTAGTCTGTTGTCGATATTTTTATTACTCCAATGTATGGTAGCCTTGTCATTATGGAAGGTAGTCTGTCGTTGAGATTTCTTTTACTCCAATGGATGGTAGCCTTGGCATTATGTAAAATATTGTGTCGGTTAAAATTTTTGATACTCCATTGGATGGCAGCCTTGTCATTATGGAAGGTAGTATGTTGTCGAGATTTTTGTTATTCCAGTGGATGGTAGCCTTGTCATTATGGAAGGTAGTCTGATGTCGAGGTTTTTGTTATTCCAATGGATGGTAGCCTTGTCATTACGAAGGTTAGTCTGTTGTCGAGTTTTTGTTATTCCATTGGATGGTAGCTTTGTCATTATGGAAGGTAGTCGGTTGTGGAGATTTTTGTTACTCCAATGAATGGTAGCCTTATCATTATTGAAAGAAGTCTGTTGTTGATATTTTTATTACTCCAATGGATGGTAGCCTTGTAATTATGGAAGGTAGTCTGTTGTCGATATTTTTGTTACTCCAATGGATGGTAGCCTTGCCATTATGGAAGGTAGTCTGTTGCCGAGATTTTTATTACCCCAATGGATGGCAGCCTTGTCATTATGGAAGGTAGTATGTTGTCGAGATTTTTGTTATTCCAGTGGATGGTAGCCTTGTCATTATGGAAGGTAGTCTGTTGTTGAGTTTTTTGTTATACCATTGGATGGTAGCCTTTTCATTATGGAAGGTAGTCTGTTGTCGAGATTTTTGTTATTCCATTGGATGGTAGCCTTGTCATTATGGAAGGTAGTCTGTTGTCGAGATTTTTGTTACTCAAATGGATGGTAGCCTTGTCATTATGAAAGGTAGTATGTTGTCGATATTTTTGTTACTCTAATGGATGGTAGCCTTGTCATTATTAAAGGTAGTCTGTTGTCGATATTTTTATTACTCCAATGGATGGTAGCCTTTGTCATTATGGAAGGTAGTCTGTTGTCGACATTTTTGTTACTCCAATGGATGGTAGCCTTGTCATTATGGAAGGTAGTTTGTCGTTGAGATTTCTGTTACTACAATGGATGGTAGCCTTGTCATTATTAAAGTTAGTCTATTTTTCAGATTTTTTATACTCCAATTGATGGTAGCCTTGTCATTATGGAAGGTAGTCTGTTGTTGAGTTTTTTTTTATTCCATGGGATGGTAACCTTTTCTTTACAGAAGGTAGTCTGTTGTCGAGATTTTTGTTATTCCAATGGATGGTAACCTTGTCATTATGGAAGGTAGTCTGTTGTTAAGATTCTTGTTACTCCAATGGATGGTAGCCTTATCATTATGGAAGGTAGTATGTTATCAATATCTTTGTTACTCCAATGGATGGTAGCCTTGTCATTATGGAAGGTAGTCTATTATCGAGAATTTTGTTACTCCAATGGAAAGTAGCCTTGTCATTATGGAAGGTAGTCTATCATTGAGATTTCTTGTACTCCAATGGATGGTAAACTTGGCATTATGTAAAATATTGTGTCGGTTAAAACTTTTGATACTCCATTGGATGGCACTCTTTTCATTATGGAAAGGTAGTATGTTATGGAGACTTTTGTTATTCCAATGAATGGTTGCCTTGTCATTAAGGAATGTAGTCTATTGTCAAGATTTTTGTTACTCCAATGGATGTTAGCCTTGTCATTATGGAAGGTAGTCTGTTGTCGATATTTTTGTTACTCCAACGTATGGTAGCCTTGTCATTATGGAAGGTAGTTTGTCGTTGAGATTTCTTTTACTCCAATGGATGATAGCCTTGGCATTATGTAAAATATTGTGTCGGTTAAAATTTTTGATACTCCATTGGATGGCAACCTTGTCATTATGGAAGGTAGTATGTTGTCGAGATTTTTGTTATTCCAATGGATGGTAGCCTTGTCATTATGGAAGGTAGTCTGATGTCGAGGTTTTTGTTATTCCAATGGATGGTAGCCTTGTCATTACGAAGGTTAGTCTGTTGTCGAGTTTTATTTATTCCATTGGATGGTAGCCTTGTCATTATGGAAGGTAGTCGGTTGTCGAGATTTTAGTTACTCCAATGAATGGTAGCCTTATCATTATTGAAGGAAGTCTGTTGTTGATATTTTTATTACTCCAATGGATGGTAGCCTTGTCATTATGGAAGGTAGTTTGTCGTTTAGATTTATGTTACTACAATGGATGGTAGCCTTGTCATTATTAAAGTTAGTCTATTGTTCAGATTTTTGTTACTCCAATTGATGGTAGCCTTGTCATTATGGAAGGTAGTTTGTTGTAGAGATTTTTGTTATTACAATGGATAGTAGCCTTGTCATTATGGAAGGTAGTCTGTTATCGAGATTTTTGTTACTCCAATGGATGGTAGCCTTGTCATTATGGAAGGTAGTTTGTTGCCGAGATTTTTATTACCCCAATGGATGGCACCCTTGTCATTATGGAAGGTAGTATGTTGTCGAGATTTTTGTTATTCCAATGGATGGTAGCCTTGTCATTATGGAAGGTAGGTTGTTGTCGAGTTTTTTTTTATTCCATTGGATGGTAGCCTTGTCATTAAGGAAGTTAGTTTGTTCACGAGTTTTTGTTATTCCATTGGATGGTAGCCTTGTCATTATTGAAGGTAGTCTGTTGTCGATATTTTTATTACTCCAATGGATGGTAGCCTTTTCATTATGGAAGGTAGTCTGTTGTCGATATTTTTGTTACTCAAATGGATGGTAGCCTTGTCATTATGGAAGGTAGTATGTTGTCGATATTTTTGTTACTCCAATGGATGGTAGACTTGTCATTATGGAAGGTAGTTTGTTGTTGAGATTTTTGTTACTCCAATGGATGGTAGCCTTGTCATTACCGAAGGTAGTCTGTTGCCTAGATTTTTATTACCCCAATGGATGGCAGCCTTGTCATTATGGAAGGTAGTATGTTGTCGAGATTTTTGTTATTCCAATGGATGGTAGCCTTGTCATTATGAAAGGTAGTCAATTGTCGAGATTTTTGTTATTCCATTGGATGGTAGTCATGTCATTATGGAAGGTAGTCTGTTGTCGAGATTTTTGTTACTCAAATGGATGGTAGCCTTGTAATTATGGAAAGTAGTTTGTCGTTGAGATTTTTGTTACTACAATGGATGGTAGCCTTGTCATTATTAAAGTTAGTCTATTTTTCATCTTTTTGTTACTCCAATTGATGGTAGCCTTGTCATTATGGAAGGTAGTATGTTGTCGAGTTTTTTTTTATTCCATGGGATGGTAACATTTTCTTTACGGAAGGTAGTCTGTTGTCGAGATTTTTGTTATTCCAGTGGATGGTAGCCTTGTCATTATGGAATGTAGTCTGTTGTTGAGTTTTTTGTTATACCATTGGATGGTAGCCTTTTCATTATGGAAGGTAGTCTGTTGTCGAGATTTTTGTTATTCCATTGGATGGTAGCCTTGTCATTATGGAAGGTAGTCTGTTGTCGAGATTTTTGTTACTCAAATGGATGGTAGCCTTGTCATTATGAAAGGTAGTATGTTGTCGATATTTTTGTTACTCTAATGGATGGAAGCCTTGTCATTATTAAAGGTAGTCTGTTGTCGATATTTTTATTACTCCAATGGATGGTAGCCTTTGTCATTATGGAAGGTAGTCTGGTGTCGACATTTTTGTTACTCCAATGGATGGTAGCCTTGTCATTATGGAAGGTAGTTTGTCGTTGAGATTTCTGTTACTACAATGGATGGTAGCCTTGTCATTATTAAAGTTAGTCTATTTTTCAGATTTTTGATACTCCAATTGATGGTAGCCTTGTCATTATGGAAGGTAGTCTGTTGTTGAGTTTTTTTTATTCCATGGAATGGTAACCTTTTCTTTACGGAAGGTAGTCTGTTGTCGAGATTTTTGTTATTCCAATGGATGGTAACCTTGTCATTATGGAAGGTAGTCTGTTGTTAAGATTTTTGTTACTCCAATGGATGGTAGCCTTGTCATTATGGAAGGTAGTATGTTATCGATATCTTTGTTACTCCAATGGATGGTAGCCTTGTCATTATGGAAGGTAGTCTATTATCGAGAATTTTGTTACTCCAATGGAAAGTAGCCTTGTCATTATGGAAGGTAGTCTATCATTGAGATTTCTTGTACTCCAATGGATGGTAAACTTGGCATTATGTAAAATATTGTGTCGGTTAAAACTTTTGATACTCCATTGGATGGCACTCTTTTCATTATGGAAGGTAGTATGTTATCGAGATTTTTGTTATTCCAATGAATGGTATCCTTGTCATTAAGGAATGTAGTCTATTGTCAAGATTTTTGTTACTCCAATGGATGTTAGCCTTGTCATTATGGAAGGTAGTCTGTTGTCGATATTTTTGTTACTCCAACGTATGGTAGCCTTGTCGTTATGGAAGGTTGTTTGTCGTTGAGATTTCTTTTACTCCAATGGATGATAGCCTTGGCATTATGTAAACTATTGTGTCGGTTAAAATTTTTGATACTCCATTGGATGGCAGCCTTGTCATTATGGAAGGTAGTATGTTGTCGAGATTTTTGTTATTCCAATGGATGGTAGCCTTGTCATTATGGAAGGTAGTCTGATGTCGAGGTTTTTGTTATTCCAATGGATGGTAGCCTTGTCATTACGAAGGTTAGTCTGTTGTCGAGTTTTTGTTATTCCATTGGATGGTAGCCTTGTCATTATGGAAGGTAGTCGGTTGTCGAGATTTTAGTTACTCCAATGAATGGTAGCCTTATCATTATTGAAGGAAGTCTGTTGTTGATATTTTTATTACTCCAATGGATGGTAGCCTTGTCATTATGGAAGGTAGTTTGTCGTTGAGATTTATGTTACTACAATGGATGGTAGCCTTGTCATTATTAAAGTTAGTCTATTGTTCAGATTTTTGTTACTCCAATTGATGGTAGCCTTGTCATTATGGAAGGTAGTTTGTTGTAGAGATTTTTGTTATTACAATGGATAGTAGCCTTGTCATTATGGAAGGTAGTCTGTTATGGAGATTTTTGTTACTCCAATGGATGGTAGCCTTGTCATTATGGAAGGTAGTTTGTTGCCGAGATTTTTATTACCCCAATGGATGGCACCCTTGTCATTATGGAAGGTAGTATGTTGTCGAGATTTTTGTTATTCCAATGGATGGTAGCCTTGTCATTATGGAAGGTAGGCTGTTGTCGAGTTTTTTTTTATTCCATTGGATGGTAGCCTTGTCATTAAGGAAGTTAGTTTGTTCACGAGTTTTTGTTATTCCATTGGATGGTAGCCTTGTCATTATTGAAGGTAGTCTGTTGTCGATATTTTTATTACTCCAATGGATGGTAGCCTTTTCATTATGGAAGGTAGTCTGTTGTCGATATTTTTGTTACTCAAATGGATGGTAGCCTTGTCATTATGGAAGGTAGTATGTTGTCGATATTTTTGTTAATCCAATGGATGGTAGACTTGTCATTATGGAAGGTAGTTTGTTGTTGAGATTTTTGTTACTCCAATGGATGGTAGCCTTGTCATTATCGAAGGTAGTCTGTTGCCTAGATTTTTATTACCCCAATGGATGGCAGCCTTGTCATTATGGAAGGTAGTATGTTGTCGAGATTTTTGTTATTCCAATGGATGGTAGCCTTGTCATTATGGAAGGTAGTCAGTTGTCGAGATTTTTGTTATTCCATTGGATGGTAGCCTTGTCATTATGGAAGGTAGTCTGTTGTCGAGATTTTTGTTACTCAAATGGATGGTAGCCTTGTAATTATGGAAAGTAGTTTGTCGTTGAGATTTTTGTTACTATAATGGATGGTAGCCTTGTCATTATTAAAGTTAGTCTATTTTTCATCTTTTTGTTACTCCAATTGATGGTAGCCTTGTCATTATGGAAGGTAGTATGTTGTCGAGTTTTTTTTTATTCCATGGGATGGTAACATTTTCTTTACGGAAGGTAGTCTGTTGTCGAGATTTTTGTTATTCCAATGGATGGTAGCCTTGTCATTATGGAAGGTATTTTGTTGCCGAGATTTTTGTTACTCAAATGGATGGCAGCCTTGTCATTATGGAAGGTAGTATGTTGTCGAGATTTTTGTTATTCCAATGGATGGTAGCCTTGTGATTATGGAAGGTAGTCTGTTGTCGAGATTTTTGTTATTCCATTGGATGGTATCCTTGTCATTCTGGAAGGTAGTCTATTGTCGAGATTTTTGTTACTCAAATGGATGGTAGCCTTGTAATTATGGAAAGTAGTATGTTGTCAATATTTTTGTTACTCCAATGGATGGTAGACTTGTCATTATGGAAGGTAGTCTGTTGTCGAGATTTTTGTTACTCCAATGGCTGGTAGCCTTGTTATTATGGAAGGTAGTCTGTTGCCGAGATTTTTATTACCCCAATGGATGGCAGCCTTGTCATTATGGAAGGTAGTATGTTGTCGAGATTTTTGTTACCCCAATGGCTGGCAGCCTTGTCATTATGGAAGGTAGTCTGTTGTCGAGTTTTTTGTTATTCCATTGGATGGTAGCCTTGTAATTAAGGAAGGTAGTCTGTTGTCGAGTTTTTGTTATTCCATTGGATGGTAGCCTTGTCATTATGAAAGGTAGTCGGTTGTCGAGATTTTTGTTACTCCAATTGATGGTAGCCTTATCATTATTGAAGGTAGTCTATTGCCGATATTTTTATTACTCCAATGGATGGTATCCTTGTCATTATGGAAGATAGTCTGTTGTCGATATTTTTGTTACTCCAATGGATGGTAGCCTTGTCATTATGGAAGGTAGTTTGTCATTGAGATTTCTGTTACTACAATGGATTGTAGCCTTGTCATTATTAAGGTTAGTCTATTATTCAGATTTTTGTTACTCCAATTGATGGTAGCCTTGTCATTATGGAAGGTAATCTGTTGTAGAGACTTTTGTTATTACAATGGATGGTAGCCTTTTCATTATGGAAGGTAGTCTATTATCGAGATTTTTGTTACTCCAATGGATGGTAGCCTTGTCATTATGGAAGGTAGTCTGTTGTCTAGTTTTTTGTTATTCCATTGGATGGTAGCCTTGTCATTAAGGAAGTTAGTTTGTTTTCGAGTTTTTGTTATTCCATTGGATGGTAGCCTTTTCATTATTGAAGGTAGTTTGTTGTCGATATTCTTATTACTCCAATGGATGGTAGCCTTTTAATTATGGAAGGTAGTCTGTTGTCGAGATTTTTGTTACTCAAATGGATGGTAGCCTTGTCATTATTGAAGGTAGTATGTTGTCGATATTTTTGTTACTCCAATGGATGGTAGACTTGTCATTATGGAAGGTAGTTTGTTGTTGAGATTTTTGTTAATCCAATGGAAGGTAGCCTTGTCATTATGGAAGGTAGTCTGTTGCCGAGATTTTTATTACCCCAATGGATGGCAGCCTTGTCATTATGGAAGGTAGAATGTTGTCGAGATTTTTGTTATTCCAATGGATTGTAGCCTTGTCATTATGGAAGGTAGTCTGTTGTCGAGATTTTTGTTATTCCATTGGATGGTAGCCTTGTCATTATAGAAGGTAGTCTGTTGTCGAGATTTTTGTTACTCAAATGGATGGTAGCCTTGTAATTATGGAAGGTAGTTTGTCGTTGAGGTTTCTGTTACTACAATGGATGGTAGCCTTGTCATTATTAAAGTTAGTCTATTTTTCAGATTTTTGTTACTCCAATTGATGGTAGACTTGTCATTATGGAAGGTAGTATGTTGTCGAGTTTTTTTTTATTCCATGGGATGGTAAGATTTTCTTTACGGAAGGTAGTCTGTTGTCGAGATTTTTGTTATTCCAATGGATGGTAGCCTTGTCATTATGGAAGGTAGTCTATTGTCAAGATTTTTGTTACTCCAACGGATGTGAGCCTTGTCATTATGGAAGGTAGTCTGTCGTTGAGATTTCTTTTACTCCAATGGATGGTAGCCTTGGCATTATGTAAAATATTGTGTCGGTTAAAATTTTTGATACTCCATTGGATGGCAGCCTTGTCATTATGGAAGGTAGTATGTTGTGGAGATTTTTGTTATTCCAATGGATGGTAGCCTTGTCATTATGGAAGGTAGTCTGATGTCGAGGTTTTTGTTATTCCAATGGATGGTAGCCTTGTCATTACGAAGGTTAGTCTGTTGTCGAGTTTTTGTTATTCCATTGGATGGTAGCCTTGTCATTATGGAAGGTAGTCGGTTGTCGAGATTTTAGTTACTCCAATGAATGGTAGCCTTATCATTATTGAAGGAAGTCTGTTGTTGATATTTTTATTACTCCAATGGATGGTAGCCTTGTCATTATGGAAGGTAGTCTATTGTCGATATTTTTGTTACTCCAATGGATGGTAGCCTTGTCATTATGGAAGGTAGTTTGTCGTTGAGATTTCTGTTACTACAATGGATGGTAGCCTTGTCATTATTAAAGTTAGTCTATTGTTCAGATTTTTGTTACTCCAATTGATGGTAGCCTTCTCATTATGGAAGGTAGTTTGTTGTAGAGATTTTTGTTATTACAATGGATGGTAGCCTTGTCATTATGGAAGGTAGTCTGTTATCGAGATTTTTGTTACTCCAATGGATGGTAGCCTTGTCATTATGGAAGGTAGTTTGTTGCCGATATTTTTATTACCCCAATGGATGGCACCCTTGTCATTATGGAAGGTAGTATGTTGTCGAGATTTTTGTTATTCCAATGGATGGTAGCCTTGTCATTATGGAAGGTAGGCTGTTGTCGAGTTTTTTTTTATTCCATTGGATGGTAGCCTTGTCATTAAGGAAGTTAGTTTGTTGTCGAGTTTTTGTTATTCCATTGGATGGTAGCCTTGTCATTATTGAAGGTAGTCTGTTGTCGATATTTTTATTACTCCAATGGATGGTAGCCTTTTCATTATGGAAGGTAGTCTGTTGTCGAGATTTTTGTTACTCAAATGGATGGTAGCCTTGTCATTATGGAAGGTAGTATGTTGTCGATATTTTTGTTACTCCAATGGATGGTAGACTTGTCATTATGGAAGGTAGTTTGTTGTTGAGATTTTTGTTACTCCAATGGATGGTAGCCTTGTCATTATCGAAGGTAGTCTGTTGCCTAGATTTTTATTACCCCAATGGATGGCAGCCTTATCATTATGGAAGGTAGTATGTTGTCGAGATTTTTGTTATTCCAATGGATGGTAGCCTTGTCATTATGGAAGGTAGTCAGTTGTCGAGATTTTTGTTATTCCATTGGATGGTAGCCTTGTCATTATGGAAGGTAGTCTGTTGTCGAGATTTTTGTTACTCAAGTGGATGGTAGCCTTGTAATTATGGAAAGTAGTTTGTCGTTGAGATTTTTGTTACTACAATGGATGGTAGCCTTGTCATTATTAAAGTTAGTCTATTTTTCAGAATTTTGTTACTTCAATTGATGGTAGACTTGTCATTATGGAAGGTAGTATGTTGTCGAGTTTTTTTTTATTCCATGGGATGGTAACATTTTCTTTACGGAAGGTAGTCTGTTGTCGAGATTTTTGTTATTCCAATGGATGGTAGCCTTGTCATTATTGAAGGTAGTCTATTGTCAAGATTTTTGTTACTCCAACGGATGTGAGCCTTGTCATTATGGAAGGTAGTCTGTCGTTGAGATTTCTTTTACTCCAATGGATGGTAGCCTTGGCATTATGTAAAATATTGTGTCGGTTAAAATTTTTGATACTCCATTGGATGGCAGCCTTGTCATTATGGAAGGTAGTATGTTATCGAGATTTTTGTTATTCCAATGGATGGTAGCCTTGTCATTATGGAAGGTAGTCTGATGTCTAGGTTTTTGTTATTCCAATGGATGGTAGCCTTGTCATTACGAAGGTTAGTCTGTTGTCGAGTTTTTGTTATTCCATTGGATGGTAGCCTTGTCATTATGGAAGGTAGTCGGTTGTCGAGATTTTAGTTACTCCAATGAATGGTAGCCTTATCATTATTGAAGGAAGTCTGTTGTTGATATTTTTATTACTCCAATGGATGGTAGCCTTGTCATTATGGAAGGTAGTTTGTCGTTGAGATTTATGTTACTACAATGGATGGTAGCCTTGTCATTATTAAAGTTAGTCTATTGTTCAGATTTTTGTTACTCCAATTGATGGTAGCCTTGTCATTATGGAAGGTAGTTTGTTGTAGAGATTTTTGTTATTACAATGGATAGTAGCCTTGTCATTATGGAAGGTAGTCTGTTATCGAGATTTTTGTTACTCCAATGGATGGTAGCCTTGTCATTATGGAAGGTAGTTTGTTGCCGAGATTTTTATTACCCCAATGGATGGCACCCTTGTCATTATGGAAGGTAGTATGTTGTCGAGATTTTTGTTATTCCAATGGATGGTAGCCTTGTCATTATGGAAGGTAGGCTGTTGTCGAGTTTTTTTTTATTCCATTGGATGGTAGCCTTGTCATTAAGGAAGTTAGTTTGTTCACGAGTTTTTGTTATTCCATTGGATGGTAGCCTTGTCATTATTGAAGGTAGTTTGTTGTCGATATTTTTATTACTCCAATGGATGGTAGCCTTTTCATTATGGAAGGTAGTCTGTTGTCGATATTTTTGTTACTCAAATGGATGGTAGCCTTGTCATTATGGAAGGTAGTATGTTGTCGATATTTTTGTTACTCCAATGGATGGTAGACTTGTCATTATGGAAGGTAGTTTGTTGTTGAGATTTTTGTTACTCCAATGGATGGTAGCCTTGTCATTATCGAAGGTAGTCTGTTGCCTAAATTTTTATTACCCCAATGGATGGCAGCCTTGTCATTATGGAAGGTAGTATGTTGTCGAGATTTTTGTTATTCCAATGGATGGTAGCCTTGTCATTATGGAAGATAGTCAGTTGTCGAGATTTTTGTTATTCCATTGGATGATAGCCTTGTCATTATGGAAGGTAGTCTGTTGTTGAGATTTTTGTTACTCAAATGGATGGTAGCCTTGTAATTATGGAAAGTAGTTTGTCGTTGAGATTTTTGTTACTACAATGGATGGTAGCCTTGTCATTATTAAAGTTAGTCTATTTTTCATCTTTTTGTTACTCCAATTGATGGTAGCCTTGTCATTATGGAAGGTAGTATGTTGTCGAGTTTTTTTTTATTCCATGGGATGGTAACATTTTCTTTACGGACGGTAGTCTGTTGTCGAGATTTTTGTTATTCCAGTGGATGGTAGCCTTGTCATTATGGAAGGTAGTCTGTTGTTGAGTTTTTTGTTATACCATTGGATGGTAGCCATTTCATTATGGAAGGTAGTCTGTTGTCGAGATTTTTGTTATTCCATTGGATGGTAGCCTTGTCATTATGGAAGGTAGTCTGTTGTCGAGATTTTTGTTACTCAAATGGATGGTAGCCTTGTCATTATGAAAGGTAGTATGTTGTCGATATTTTTGTTACTCTAATGGATGGTAGCCTTGTCATTATTAAAGGTAGTCTGTTGTCGATATTTTTATTACTCCAATGGATGGTAGCCTTTGTCATTATGGAAGGTAGTCTGTTGTCGACATTTTTGTTACTCCAATGGATGGTAGCCTTGTCATTATGGAAGGTAGTTTGTCGTTGAGATTTCTGTTACTACAATGGATGGTAGCCTTGTCATTATTAAAGTTAGTCTATTTTTCAGATTTTTGATACTCCAATTGATGGTAGCCTTGTCATTATGGAAGGTAGTCTGTTGTTGAGTTTTTTTTATTCCATGGGATGGTAACCTTTTCTTTACGGAAGGTAGTCTGTTGTCGAGATTTTTGTTATTCCAATGGATGGTAACCTTGTCATTATGGAAGGTAGTCTATTGTTAAGATTTTTGTTACTCCAATGGATGGTAGCCTTGTCATTATGGAAGGTAGTATGTTATCGATATCTTTGTTACTCCAATGGATGGTAGCCTTGTCATTATGGAAGGTAGTCTATTATCGAGAATTTTGTTACTCCAATGGAAAGTAGCCTTGTCATTATGGAAGGTAGTCTATCATTGAGATTTCTTGTACTCCAATGGATGGTAAACTTGGCATTATGTAAAATATTGTGTCGGTTAAAACTTTTGATACTCCATTGGATGGCACTCTTTTCATTATGGAAGGTAGTATGTTATCGAGATTTTTGTTATTCCAATGAATGGTATCCTTGTCATTAAGGAATGTAGTCTATTGTCAAGATTTTTGTTACTCCAATGGATGTTAGCCTTGTCATTATGGAAGGTAGTCTGTTGTCGATATTTTTGTTACTCCAACGTATGGTAGCCTTGTCATTATGGAAGGTAGTTTGTCGTTGAGATTTCTTTTACTCCAATGGATGATAGCCTTGGCATTATGTAAAATATTGTGTCGGTTAAAATTTTTGATACTCCATTGGATGGCAGCCTTGTCATTATGGAAGGTAGTATGTTGTCGAGATTTTTGTTATTCCAATGGATGGTAGCCTTGTCATTATGGAAGGTAGTCTGATGTCGAGGTTTTTGTTATTCCAATGGATGGTAGCCTTGTCATTACGAAGGTTAGTCTGTTGTCGAGTTTTTGTTATTCCATTGGATGGTAGCCTTGTCATTATGGAAGGTAGTCGGTTGTCGAGATTTTAGTTACTCCAATGAATGGTAGCCTTATCATTATTGAAGGAAGTCTGTTGTTGATATTTTTATTACTCCAATGGATGGTAGCCTTGTCATTATGGAAGGTAGTTTGTCGTTGAGATTTATGTTACTACAATGGATGGTAGCCTTGTCATTATTAAAGTTAGTCTATTGTTCAGATTTTTGTTACTCTAATTGATGGTAGCCTTGTCATTATGGAAGGTAGTTTGTTGTAGAGATTTTTGTTATTACAATGGATAGTAGCCTTGTCATTATGGAAGGTAGTCTGTTATCGAGATTTTTGTTACTCCAATGGATGGTAGCCTTGTCATTATGGAAGGTAGTTTGTTGCCGAGATTTTTATTACCCCAATGGATGGCACCCTTGTCATTATGGAAGGTAGTATGTTGTCGAGATTTTTGTTATTCCAATGGATGGTAGCCTTGTCATTATGGAAGGTAGGCTGTTGTCGAGTTTTTTTTTATTCCATTGGATGGTAGCCTTGTCATTAAGGAAGTTAGTTTGTTCACGAGTTTTTATTATTCCATTGGTTGGTAGCCTTGTCATTATTGAAGGTAGTCTGTTGTCGATATTTTTATTACTCCAATGGATGGTAGCCTTTTCATTATGGAAGGTAGTCTGTTGTCGATATTTTTGTTACTCAAATGGATGGTAGCCTTGTCATTATGGAAGGTAGTATGTTGTCGATATTTTTGTTACTCCATTGGATGGTAGACTTGTCATTATGGAAGGTAGTTTGTTGTTGATATTTTTGTTACTCCAATGGATGGTAGCCTTGTCATTATCGAAGGTAGTCTGTTGCCTAGATTTTTATTACCCCAATGGATGGCAGCCTTGTCATTATGGAAGGTAGTATGTTGTCGAGATTTTTGTTATTCCAATGGATGGTAGCCTTGTCATTATGGAAGGTAGTCAGTTGTCGAGATTTTTGTTATTCCATTGGATGGTAGCCTTGTCATTATGGAAGGTAGTCTGTTGTCGAGATTTTTGTTACTCAAATGGATGGTAGCCTTGTAATTATGGAAAGTAGTTTGTCGTTGAGATTTTTATTACTACAATGGATGGTAGCCTTGTCATTATTAAAGTTAGTCTATTTTTCATCTTTTTGTTACTCCAATTGATGGTAGCCTTGTCATTATGGAAGGTAGTATGTTGTCGAGTTTTTTTTTATTACATGGGATGGTAACATTTTCTTTACGGAAGGTAGTCTGTTGTCGAGATTTTTGTTATTCCAATGGATGGTAGCCTTGTCATTATGGAAGGTATTCTGTTGCCGAGATTTTTGTTACTCAAATGGATGGCAACCTTGTCATTATGGAAGGTAGTATGTTGTCGAGATTTTTGTTATTCCAATGGATGGTAGCCTTGTGATTATGGAAGGTAGTCTGTTGTCGAGATTTTTGTTATTCCATTGGATGGTATCCTTGTCATTCTGGAAGGTAGTCTATTGTCGAGATTTTTGTTACTCAAATGGATGGTAGCCTTGTAATTATGGAAAGTAGTATGTTGTCAATATTTTTGTTACTCCAATGGATGGTAGACTTGTCATTATGGAAGGTAATCTGTTGTCGAGATTTTTGTTACTCCAATGGCTGGTAGCCTTGTAATTATGGAAGGTAGTCTGTTGCCGAGATTTTTATTACCCCAATGGATGGCAGCCTTGTCATTATGGAAGGTAGTATGTTGTCGAGATTTTTGTTACCCCAATGGCTGGCAGCCTTGTCATTATGGAAGGTAGTCTGTTGTCGAGTTTTTTGTTATTCCATTGGATGGTAGCCTTGTCATTAAGGAAGGTAGTCTGTTGTCGAGTTTTTGTTATTCCATTGGATGGTAGCCTTGTCATTATGAAAGGTAGTCGGTTGTCGAGATTTTTGTTACTCCAATTCATGGTAGCCTTATCATTATTGAAGGTAGTCTATTGCCGATATTTTTATTACTCCAATGGATGGTATCCTTGTCATTATGGAAGATAGTCTGTTGTCGATATTTTTGTTACTCCAATGGATGGTAGCCTTGTCATTATGGAAGGTAGTTTGTCATTGAGATTTCTGTTACTACAATGGATGGTAGCCTTGTCATTATTAAGGTTAGTCTATTATTCAGATTTTTGTTACTCCAATTGATGGTAGCCTTGTCATTATGGAAGGTATTCTGTTGTAGAGACTTTTGTTATTACAATGGATGGTAGCCTTTTCATTATGGAAGGTAGTCTGTTATCGAGATTTTTGTTACTCCAATGGATGGTAGCCTTGTCATTATGGAAGGTAGTCTGTTGCCGAGATTTTTATTACACCAATGGATGGCAGGCTTGTCATTATGGAAGGTAGTATGTTGTCGAGATTTTTGTTATTCCAATGGATGGTAGCCTTGTCATTATGGAAGGTAGTCTGTTGTCTAGTTTTTTGTTATTCCATTGGATGGTAGCCTTGTCATTAAGGAAGTTAGTTTGTTTTCGAGTTTTTGTTATTCCATTGGATGGTAGCCTTGTCATTATTGAAGGTAGTTTGTTGTCGATATTCTTATTACTCCAATGGATGGTAGCCTTTTCATTATGGAAGGTAGTCTGTTGTCGAGATTTTTGTTACTCAAATGGATGGTAGCCTTGTCATTATGGAAGGTAGTATGTTGTCGATATTTTTGTTACCCCAATGGATGGTAGACTTGTCATTATGGAAGGTAGTTTGTTGTTGAGATTTTTGTTACTCCAATGGAAGGTAGCCTTGTCATTATGGAAGGTAGTCTGATGTCGAGGTTTTTGTTATTCCAATGGATGGTAGCCTTGTCATTACGAAGGTTAGTCTGTTGTCGAGTTTTTGTTATTCCATTGGATGGTAGCCTTGTCATTATGGAAGGTAGTCGGTTGTCGAGATTTTAGTTACTCCAATGAATGGTAGCCTTATCATTATTGAAGGAAGTCTGTTGTTGATATTTTTATTACTCCAATGGATGGTAGCCTTGTCATTATGGAAGGTAGTTTGTCGTTGAGATTTATGTTACTACAATGGATGGTAGCCTTGTCATTATTAAAGTTAGTCTATTGTTCAGATTTTTGTTACTCCAATTGATGGCACCCATGTCATTATGGAAGGTAGTTTGTTGTAGAGATTTTTGTTATTACAATGGATAGTAGCCTTGTCATTATGGAAGGTAGTCTGTTATCGAGATTTTTGTTACTCCAATGGATGGTAGCCTTGTCATTATGGAAGGTAGTTTGTTGCCGAGATTTTTATTACCCCAATGGATGGCACCCTTGTCATTATGGAAGGTAGTATGTTGTCGAGATTTTTGTTATTCCAATGGATGGTAGCCTTGTCATTATGGAAGGTAGGCTGTTGTCGAGTTTTTTTTTATTCCATTGGATGGTAGCCTTGTCATTAAGGAAGTTAGTTTGTTCACGAGTTTTTGTTATTCCATTGGATGGTAGCCTTGTCATTATTGAAGGTAGTCTGTTGTCGATATTTTTATTACTCCAATGGATGGTAGCCTTTTCATTATGGAAGGTAGTCTGTTGTCGATATTTTTGTTACTCAAATGGATGGTAGCCTTGTCATTATGGAAGGTAGTATGTTGTCGATATTTTTGTTACTCCAATGGATGGTAGACTTGTCATTATGGAAGGTAGTTTGTTGTTGATATTTTTGTTACTCCAATGGATGGTAGCCTTGTCATTATCGAAGGTAGTCTGTTGCCTAGATTTTTATTACCCCAATGGATGGCAGCCTTGTCATTATGGAAGGTAGTATGTTGTCGAGATTTTTGTTATTCCAATGGATGGTAGCCTTGTCATTATGGAAGGTAGTCAGTTGTCGAGATTTTTGTTATTCCATTGGATGGTAGCCTTGTCATTATGGAAGGTAGTCTGTTGTCGAGATTTTTGTTACTCAAATGGATGGTAGCCTTGTAATTATGGAAAGTAGTTTGTCGTTGAGATTTTTGTTACTACAATGGATGGTAGCCTTGTCATTATTAAAGTTAGTCTATTTTTCATCTTTTTGTTACTCCAATTGATGGTAGCCTTGTCATTATGGAAGGTAGTATGTTGTCGAGTTTTTTTTTATTACATGGGATGGTAACATTTTCTTTACGGAAGGTAGTCTGTTGTCGAGATTTTTGTTATTCCAATGGATGGTAGCCTTGTCATTATGGAAGGTAGTCTGTTGTTGAGTTTTTTGTTATACCATTGGATGGTAGCCTTTTCATTATGGAAGGTAGTCTGTTGTCGAGATTTTTGTTATTCCATTGGATGGTAGCCTTGTCATTATGAAAGGTAGTCTGTTGTCGATATTTTTATTACTCCAATGGATGGTAGCCTTTGTCATTATGGAAGGTAGTCTGTTGTCGACATTTTTGTTACTCCAATGGAGGGAAGCCTTGTCATTATGGAAGGTAGTTTGTCGTTGAGATTTCTGTTACTACAATGGATGGTAGCCTTGTCATTATTAAAGTTAGTCTATTTTTCAGATTTTTGATACTCCAATTGATGGTAGCCTTGTCATTATGGAAGGTAGTCTGTTGTTGAGTTTTTTTTATTCCATGGGATGGTAACCTTTTCTTTACGGAAGGTAGTCTGTTGTCGAGATTTTTGTTATTCCAATGGATGGTAACCTTGTCATTATGGAAGGTAGTCTGTTGTTAAGATTTTTGTTACTCCAATGGATGGTAGCCTTGTCATTATGGAAGGTAGTATGTTATCGATATCTTTGTTACTCCAATGGATGGTAGCCTTGTCATTATGGAAGGTAGTCTATTATCGAGAATTTTGTTACTCCAATGGAAAGTAGCCTTGTCATTATGGAAGGTAGTCTATCATTGAGATTTCTTGTACTCCAATGGATGGTAAACTTGGCATTATGTAAAATATTGTATCGGTTAAAACTTTTGATACTCCATTGGATGGCACTCTTTTCATTATGGAAGGTAGTATGTTATCGAGATTTTTGTTATTCCAATGAATGGTATCCTTGTCATTAAGGAATGTAGTCTATTGTCAAGATTTTTTTTACTCCAATGGATGTTAGCCTTGTCATTATGGAAGGTAGTCTGTTGTCGATATTTTTGTTACTCCAACGTATGGTAGCCTTGTCATTATGGAAGGTAGTTTGTCGTTGAGATTTCTTTTACTCCAATGGATGATAGCCTTGGCATTATGTAAAATATTGTGTCGGTTAAAATTTTTGATACTCCATTGGATGGCAGCCTTGTCATTATGGAAGGTAGTATGTTGTCGAGATTTTTTTTATTCCAATGGATGGTAGCCTTGTCATTATGGAAGGTAGTCTGATGTCGAGGTTTTTGTTATTCCAATGGATGGTAGCCTTGTCATTACGAAGGTTAGTCTGTTGTCGAGTTTTTGTTATTCCATTGGATGGTAGCCTTGTCATTATGGAAGGTAGTCGGTTGTCGAGATTGTAGTTACTCCAATGAATGGTAGCCTTATCATTATTGAAGGAAGTCTGTTGTTGATATTTTTATTACTCCAATGGATGGTAGCCTTGTCATTATGGAAGGTAGTTTGTCGTTGAGATTTATGTTACTACAATGGATGGTAGCCTTGTCATTATTAAAGTTAGTCTATTGTTCAGATTTTTGTTACTCCAATTGATGGTAGCCTTGTCATTATGGAAGGTAGTTTGTTGTAGAGATTTTTGTTATTACAATGGATAGTAGCCTTGTCATTATGGAAGGTAGTCTGTTATCGATATTTTTGTTACTCCAATGGATGGTAGCCTTGTCATTATGGAAGGTAGTTTGTTGCCGAGATTTTTAGTACCCCAATGGATGGCACCCTTGTCATTATGGAAGGTAGTATGTTGTCGAGATTTTTGTTATTCCAATGGATGGTAGCCTTGTCATTATGGAAGGTAGGCTGTTGTCGAGTTTTTTTTTATTCCATTAGATGGTTGCCTTGTCATTAAGGAAGTTAGTTTGTTCACGAGTTTTTGTTATTCCATTGGATGGTAGCCTTGTCATTATTGAAGGTAGTCTGTTGTCGATATTTTTATTACTCCAATGGATGGTAGCCTTTTCATTATGGAAGGTAGTCTGTTGTCGATATTTTTGTTACTCAAATGGATGGTAGCCTTGTCATTATGGAAGGTAGTATGTTGTCGATATTTTTGTTACTCCAATGGATGGTAGACTTGTCATTATGGAAGGTAGTTTGTTGTTGAGATTTTTGTTACTCCAATGGATGGTAGCCTTGTCATTATCGAAGGTAGTCTGTTGCCTAGATTTTTATTACCCCAATGGATGGCAGCCTTGTCATTATGGAAGGTAGTATGTTGTCGAGATTTTTGTTATTCCAATGGATGGTAGCCTTGTCATTATGGAAGGTAGTCAGTTGTCGAGATTTTTGTTATTCCATTGGATGGTAGCCTTGTCATTATGGAAGGTAGTCTGTTGTCGAGATTTTTGTTACTCAAATGGATGGTAGCCTTGTAATTATGGAAAGTAGTTTGTCGTTGAGATTTTTGTTACTACAATGGATGGTAGCCTTGTCATTATTAAAGTTAGTCTATTTTTCATCTTTTTGTTACTCCAATTGATGGTAGCCTTGTCATTATGGAAGGTAGTATGTTGTCGAGTTTTTTTTTATTCCATGGGATGGTAACATTTTCTTTACGGAAGGTAGTCTGTTGTCGAGATTTTTGTTATTCCAATGGATGGTAGCCTTGTCATTATGGAAGGTATTCTGTTGCCGAGATTTTTGTTACTCAAATGGATGGCAGCCTTGTCATTATGGAAGGTAGTATGTTGTCGAGATTTTTGTTATTCCAATGGATGGTAGCCTTGTGATTATGGAAGGTAGTCTGTTGTCGAGATTTTTGTTATTCCATTGGATGGTATCCTTGTCATTCTGGAAGGTAGTCTATTGTCGAGATTTTTGTTACTCAAATGGATGGTAGCCTTGTAATTATGGAAAGTAGTATGTTGTCAATATTTTTGTTACTCCAATTGATGGTAGACTTGTCATTATGGAAGGTAGTCTGTTGTTGAGATTTTTGTTACTCCAATGGCTGGTAGCCTTGTTATTATGGAAGGTAGTCTGTTGCCGAGATTTTTATTACCCCAATGGATGGCAGCCTTGTCATTATGGAAGGTAGTATGTTGTCGAGATTTTTGTTACCCCAATGGCTGGCAGCCTTGTCATTATGGAAGGTAGTCTGTTGTCGAGTTTTTTGTTATTCCATTGGATGGTAGCCTTGTCATTAAGGAAGGTAGTCTGTTGTCGAGTTTTTGTTATTCCATTGGATGGTAGCCTTGTCATTATGAAAGGTAGTCGGTTGTCGAGATTTTTGTTACTCCAATTGATGGTAGCCTTATCATTATTGAAGGTAGTCTATTGCCGATATTTTTATTACTCCAATGGATGGTATCCTTGTCATTATGGAAGATAGTCTGTTGTCGATATTTTTGTTACTGCAATGGATGGTAGCCTTGTCATTATGGAAGGTAGTTTGTCATTGAGATTTCTGTTACTACAATGGATGGTAGCCTTGTCATTATTAAGGTTAGTCTATTATTCAGATTTTTGTTACTCCAATTGATGGTAGCCTTGTCATTATGGAAGGTAGTCTGTTGTAGAGACTTTTGTTATTACAATGGATGGTAGCCTTTTCATTATGGAAGGTAGTCTGTTATCGAGATTTTTGTTACTCCAATGGATGGTAGCCTTGTTATTATGGAAGGTAGTCTGTTGCCGAGATTTTTATTACACCAATGGATGGCAGGCTTGTCATTATGGAAGGTAGTATGTTGTCGAGATTTTTGTTATTCCAATGGATGGTAGCCTTGTCATTATGGAAGGTAGTATGTTGTCTAGTTTTTTGTTATTCCATTGGATGGTAGCCTTGTCATTAAGGAAGTTAGTTTGTTTTCGAGTTTTTGTTATTCCATTGGATGGTAGCCTTGTCATTATTGAAGGTAGTTTGTTGTCGATATTCTTATTACTCCAATGGATGGTAGCCTTTTCATTATGTAAGGTAGTCTGTTGTCGAGATTTTTGTTACTCAAATGGATGGTAGCCTTGTCATTATGGAAGGTAGTATGTTATCGATATTTTTGTTACTCCAATGGATGGTAGACTTGTCATTATGGAAGGTAGTTTGTTGTTGAGATTTTTGTTACTCCAATGGAAGGTAGCCTTGTCATTATGGAAGGTAGTCTGTTGCCGAGATTTTTATTACCCCAATGGATGGCAGCCTTGTCATTATGGAAGGTAGAATGTTGTCGAGATTTTTGTTATTCCAATGGATTGTAGCCTTGTCATTATGGAAGGTAGTCTGTTGTCGAGATTTTTGTTATTCCATTGGATGGTAGCCTTGTCATTATAGAAGGTAGTCTGTTGTCGAGATTTTTGTAACTCAAATGGATGGTAGCCTTGTAATTATGGAAGGTAGTTTGTCGTTGAGGTTTCTGTTACTACAATGGATGGTAGCCTTGTCATTATTAAAGTTAGTCTATTTTTCAGATTTTTGTTACTCCAATTGATGGTAGACTTGTCATTATGGAAGGTAGTATGTTGTCGAGTTTTTTTTTATTCCATGGGATGGTAAGATTTTCTTTACGGAAGGTAGTCTGTTGTCGAGATTTTGTTATTCCAATGGATGGTAGCCTTGTCATTATGGAAGGTAGTCTATTGTCAAGATTTTTGTTACTCCAACGGATGTGAGCCTTGTCATTATGGAAGGTAGTCTGTCGTTGAGATTTCTTTTACTCCAATGGATGGTAGCCTTGGCATTATGTAAAATATTGTGTCGGTTAAAATTTTTGATACTCCATTGGATGGCAGCCTTGTCATTATGGAAGGTAGTATGTTGTCGAGATTTTTGTTATTCCAATGGATGGTAGCCTTGTCATTATGGAAGGTAGTCTGATGTCGAGGTTTTTGTTATTCCAATGGATGGTTGCCTTGTCATTACGAAGGTTAGTCTGTTGTCGAGTTTTTGTTATTCCATTGGATGGTAGCCTTGTCATTATGGAAGGTAGTCGGTTGTCGAGATTTTAGTTACTCCAATGAATGGTAGCCTTATCATTATTGAAGGAAGTCTGTTGTTGATATTTTTATTACTCCAATGGATGGTAGCCTTGTCATTATGGAAGGTAGTCTGTTGTCGATATTTTTGTTACTCCAATGGATGGTAGCCTTGTCATTATGGAAGGTAGTTTGTCGTTGAGATTTCTGTTACTACAATGGATGGTAGCCTTGTCATTATTAAAGTTAGTCTATTGTTCAGATTTTTGTTACTCCAATTGATGGTAGCCTTCTCATTATGGAAGGTAGTTTGTTGTAGAGATTTTTGTGATTACAATGGATGGTAGCCTTGTCATTATGGAAGGTAGTCTGTTATCGAGATTTTTGTTACTCCAATGGATGGTAGCCTTGTCATTATGGAAGGTAGTTTGTTGCCGATATTTTTATTACCCCAATGGATGGCACCCTTGTCATTATGGAAGGTAGTATGTTGTCGAGATTTTTGTTATTCCAATGGATGGTAGCCTTGTCATTATGGAAGGTAGGCTGTTGTCGAGTTTTTTTTATTCCATTGGATGGTAGCCTTGTCATTAAGGAAGTTAGTTTGTTGTCGAGTTTTTGTTATTCCATTGGATGGTAGCCTTGTCATTATTGAAGGTAGTCTGTTGTCGATATTTTTATTACTCCAATGGATGGTAGCCTTTTCATTATGGAAGGTAGTCTGTTGTCGAGATTTTTGTTACTCAAATGGATGGTAGCCTTGTCATTATGGAAGGTAGTATGTTGTCGATATTTTTGTTACTCCAATGGATGGTAGACTTGTCATTATGGAAGGTAGTTTGTTGTTGAGATTTTTGTTACTCCAATGGATGGTAGCCTTGTCATTATCGAAGGTAGTCTGTTGCCTAGATTTTTATTACCCCAATGGATGGCAGCCTTGTCATTATGGAAGGTAGTATGTTGTCGAGATTTTTGTTATTCCAATGGATGGTAGCCTTGTCATTATGGAAGGTAGTCAGTTGTCGAGATTTTTGTTATTCCATTGGATGGTAGCCTTGTCATTATGGAAGGTAGTCTGTTGTCGAGATTTTTGTTACTCAAATGGATGGTAGCCTTGTAATTATGGAAAGTAGTTTGTCGTTGAGATTTTTGTTACTACAATGGATGGTAGCCTTGTCATTATTAAAGTTAGTCTATTTTTCAGAATTTTGTTACTCCAATTGATGGTAGACTTGTCATTATGGAAGGTAGTATGTTGTCGAGTTTTTTTTTATTCCATGGGATGGTAACATTTTCTTTACGGAAGGTAGTCTGTTTTCGAGATTTTTGTTATTCCAATGGATGGTAGCCTTGTCATTATGGAAGGTAGTCTATTGTCAAGATTTTTGTTACTCCAACAGATGTGAGCCTTGTCATTATGGAAGGTAGTTTGTCGTTGAGATTTCTTTTACTCCAATGGATGGTAGCCTTGGCATTATGTAAAATATTGTGTCGGTTAAAATTTTTGATACTCCATTGTATGGCAGCCTTGTCATTATGGAAGGTAGTATGTTGTCGAGATTTTTGTTATTCCAATGGATGGTAGCCTTGTCATTATGGAAGGTAGTCTGATGTCGAGGTTTTTGTTATTCCAATGGATGGTAGCCTTGTCATTACGAAGGTTAGTCTGTTGTCGAGTTTTTGTTATTCCATTGGATGGTAGCCTTGTCATTATGGAAGGTAGTCGGTTGTCGAGATTTTAGTTACTCCAATGAATGGTGGCCTTATCATTATTTAAGGAAGTCTGTTGTTGATATTTTTATTACTCCAATGGATGGTAGCCTTGTCATTATGGAAGGTAGTCTGTTGTTGATATTTATTTTACTCCAATGGATGGTAGCCTTGTCATTATGGAAGGTAGTTTGTCGTTGAGATTTCTGTTACTACAATGGATGGTAGCCTTGTCATTATTAAAGTTAGTCTATTGTTCAGATTTTTGTTACTCCAATGGATGGCAGCCTTGTCATTATGGAAGGTAGTATGTTGTCGAGATTTTTGTTATTCCAATGGATGGTAGCCTTGTCATTATGGAAGGTAGTCAGTTGTCGAGATTTTTGTTATTCCATTGGATGGTAGCCTTGTCATTATGGAAGGTAGTCTGTTGTCGAGATTTTTGTTACTCAAATGGATGGTAGCCTTGTAATTATGGAAAGTAGTTTGTCGTTGAGATTTTTGTTACTACAATGGATGGTAGCCTTGTCATTATTAAAGTTAGTCTATTTTTCATCTTTTTGTTACTCCAATTGATGGTAGCCTTGTCATTATGGAAGGTAGTATGTTGTCGAGTTTTTTTTTATTCCATGGGATGGTAACATTTTCTTTACGGAAGGTAGTCTGTTGTCGAGATTTTTGTTATTCCAATGGATGGTAGCCTTGTCATTATGGAAGGTATTCTGTTGCCGAGATTTTTGTTACTCAAATGGATGGCAGCCTTGTCATTATGGAAGGTAGTATGTTGTCGAGATTTTTGTTATTCCAATGGATGGTAGCCTTGTGATTATGGAAGGTAGTCTGTTGTCGAGATTTTTGTTATTCCATTGGATGGTATCCTTGTCATTCTGGAAGGTAGTCTATTGTCGAGATTTTTGTTACTCAAATGGATGGTAGCCTTGTAATTATGGAAAGTAGTATGTTGTCAATATTTTTGTTACTCCAATTGATGGTAGACTTGTCATTATGGAAGGTAGTCTGTTGTTGAGATTTTTGTTACTCCAATGGCTGGTAGCCTTGTTATTATGGAAGGTAGTCTGTTGCCGAGATTTTTATTACCCCAATGGATGGCAGCCTTGTCATTATGGAAGGTAGTATGTTGTCGAGATTTTTGTTACCCCAATGGCTGGCAGCCTTGTCATTATGGAAGGTAGTCTGTTGTCGAGTTTTTTGTTATTCCATTGGATGGTAGCCTTGTCATTAAGGAAGGTAGTCTGTTGTCGAGTTTTTGTTATTCCATTGGATGGTAGCCTTGTCATTATGAAAGGTAGTCGGTTGTCGAGATTTTTGTTACTCCAATTGATGGTAGCCTTATCATTATTGAAGGTAGTCTATTGCCGATATTTTTATTACTCCAATGGATGGTATCCTTGTCATTATGGAAGATAGTCTGTTGTCGATATTTTTGTTACTGCAATGGATGGTAGCCTTGTCATTATGGAAGGTAGTTTGTCATTGAGATTTCTGTTACTACAATGGATGGTAGCCTTGTCATTATTAAGGTTAGTCTATTATTCAGATTTTTGTTACTCCAATTGATGGTAGCCTTGTCATTATGGAAGGTAGTCTGTTGTAGAGACTTTTGTTATTACAATGGATGGTAGCCTTTTCATTATGGAAGGTAGTCTGTTATCGAGATTTTTGTTACTCCAATGGATGGTAGCCTTGTTATTATGGAAGGTAGTCTGTTGCCGAGATTTTTATTACACCAATGGATGGCAGGCTTGTCATTATGGAAGGTAGTATGTTGTCGAGATTTTTGTTATTCCAATGGATGGTAGCCTTGTCATTATGGAAGGTAGTCTGTTGTCTAGTTTTTTGTTATTCCATTGGATGGTAGCCTTGTCATTAAGGAAGTTAGTTTGTTTTCGAGTTTTTGTTATTCCATTGGATGGTAGCCTTGTCATTATTGAAGGTAGTTTGTTGTCGATATTCTTATTACTCCAATGGATGGTAGCCTTTTCATTATGTAAGGTAGTCTGTTGTCGAGATTTTTGTTACTCAAATGGATGGTAGCCTTGTCATTATGGAAGGTAGTATGTTATCGATATTTTTGTTACTCCAATGGATGGTAGACTTGTCATTATGGAAGGTAGTTTGTTGTTGAGATTTTTGTTACTCCAATGGAAGGTAGCCTTGTCATTATGGAAGGTAGTCTGTTGCCGAGATTTTTATTACCCCAATGGATGGCAGCCTTGTCATTATGGAAGGTAGAATGTTGTCGAGATTTTTGTTATTCCAATGGATTGTAGCCTTGTCATTATGGAAGGTAGTCTGTTGTCGAGATTTTTGTTATTCCATTGGATGGTAGCCTTGTCATTATAGAAGGTAGTCTGTTGTCGAGATTTTTGTAACTCAAATGGATGGTAGCCTTGTAATTATGGAAGGTAGTTTGTCGTTGAGGTTTCTGTTACTACAATGGATGGTAGCCTTGTCATTATTAAAGTTAGTCTATTTTTCAGATTTTTGTTACTCCAATTGATGGTAGACTTGTCATTATGGAAGGTAGTATGTTGTCGAGTTTTTTTTTATTCCATGGGATGGTAAGATTTTCTTTACGGAAGGTAGTCTGTTGTCGAGATTTTGTTATTCCAATGGATGGTAGCCTTGTCATTATGGAAGGTAGTCTATTGTCAAGATTTTTGTTACTCCAACGGATGTGAGCCTTGTCATTATGGAAGGTAGTCTGTCGTTGAGATTTCTTTTACTCCAATGGATGGTAGCCTTGGCATTATGTAAAATATTGTGTCGGTTAAAATTTTTGATACTCCATTGGATGGCAGCCTTGTCATTATGGAAGGTAGTATGTTGTCGAGATTTTTGTTATTCCAATGGATGGTAGCCTTGTCATTATGGAAGGTAGTCTGATGTCGAGGTTTTTGTTATTCCAATGGATGGTTGCCTTGTCATTACGAAGGTTAGTCTGTTGTCGAGTTTTTGTTATTCCATTGGATGGTAGCCTTGTCATTATGGAAGGTAGTCGGTTGTCGAGATTTTAGTTACTCCAATGAATGGTAGCCTTATCATTATTGAAGGAAGTCTGTTGTTGATATTTTTATTACTCCAATGGATGGTAGCCTTGTCATTATGGAAGGTAGTCTGTTGTCGATATTTTTGTTACTCCAATGGATGGTAGCCTTGTCATTATGGAAGGTAGTTTGTCGTTGAGATTTCTGTTACTACAATGGATGGTAGCCTTGTCATTATTAAAGTTAGTCTATTGTTCAGATTTTTGTTACTCCAATTGATGGTAGCCTTCTCATTATGGAAGGTAGTTTGTTGTAGAGATTTTTGTGATTACAATGGATGGTAGCCTTGTCATTATGGAAGGTAGTCTGTTATCGAGATTTTTGTTACTCCAATGGATGGTAGCCTTGTCATTATGGAAGGTAGTTTGTTGCCGATATTTTTATTACCCCAATGGATGGCACCCTTGTCATTATGGAAGGTAGTATGTTGTCGAGATTTTTGTTATTCCAATGGATGGTAGCCTTGTCATTATGGAAGGTAGGCTGTTGTCGAGTTTTTTTTATTCCATTGGATGGTAGCCTTGTCATTAAGGAAGTTAGTTTGTTGTCGAGTTTTTGTTATTCCATTGGATGGTAGCCTTGTCATTATTGAAGGTAGTCTGTTGTCGATATTTTTATTACTCCAATGGATGGTAGCCTTTTCATTATGGAAGGTAGTCTGTTGTCGAGATTTTTGTTACTCAAATGGATGGTAGCCTTGTCATTATGGAAGGTAGTATGTTGTCGATATTTTTGTTACTCCAATGGATGGTAGACTTGTCATTATGGAAGGTAGTTTGTTGTTGAGATTTTTGTTACTCCAATGGATGGTAGCCTTGTCATTATCGAAGGTAGTCTGTTGCCTAGATTTTTATTACCCCAATGGATGGCAGCCTTGTCATTATGGAAGGTAGTATGTTGTCGAGATTTTTGTTATTCCAATGGATGGTAGCCTTGTCATTATGGAAGGTAGTCAGTTGTCGAGATTTTTGTTATTCCATTGGATGGTAGCCTTGTCATTATGGAAGGTAGTCTGTTGTCGAGATTTTTGTTACTCAAATGGATGGTAGCCTTGTAATTATGGAAAGTAGTTTGTCGTTGAGATTTTTGTTACTACAATGGATGGTAGCCTTGTCATTATTAAAGTTAGTCTATTTTTCAGAATTTTGTTACTCCAATTGATGGTAGACTTGTCATTATGGAAGGTAGTATGTTGTCGAGTTTTTTTTTATTCCATGGGATGGTAACATTTTCTTTACGGAAGGTAGTCTGTTTTCGAGATTTTTGTTATTCCAATGGATGGTAGCCTTGTCATTATGGAAGGTAGTCTATTGTCAAGATTTTTGTTACTCCAACAGATGTGAGCCTTGTCATTATGGAAGGTAGTTTGTCGTTGAGATTTCTTTTACTCCAATGGATGGTAGCCTTGGCATTATGTAAAATATTGTGTCGGTTAAAATTTTTGATACTCCATTGTATGGCAGCCTTGTCATTATGGAAGGTAGTATGTTGTCGAGATTTTTGTTATTCCAATGGATGGTAGCCTTGTCATTATGGAAGGTAGTCTGATGTCGAGGTTTTTGTTATTCCAATGGATGGTAGCCTTGTCATTACGAAGGTTAGTCTGTTGTCGAGTTTTTGTTATTCCATTGGATGGTAGCCTTGTCATTATGGAAGGTAGTCGGTTGTCGAGATTTTAGTTACTCCAATGAATGGTGGCCTTATCATTATTTAAGGAAGTCTGTTGTTGATATTTTTATTACTCCAATGGATGGTAGCCTTGTCATTATGGAAGGTAGTCTGTTGTTGATATTTATTTTACTCCAATGGATGGTAGCCTTGTCATTATGGAAGGTAGTTTGTCGTTGAGATTTCTGTTACTACAATGGATGGTAGCCTTGTCATTATTAAAGTTAGTCTATTGTTCAGATTTTTGTTACTCCAATGGATGGCAGCCTTGTCATTATGGAAGGTAGTATGTTGTCGAGATTTTTGTTATTCCAATGGATGGTAGCCTTGTCATTATGGAAGGTAGTCAGTTGTCGAGATTTTTGTTATTCCATTGGATGGTAGCCTTGTCATTATGGAAGGTAGTCTGTTGTCGAGATTTTTGTTACTCAAATGGATGGTAGCCTTGTAATTATGGAAAGTAGTTTGTCGTTGAGATTTTTGTTACTACAATGGATGGTAGCCTTGTCATTATTAAAGTTAGTCTATTTTTCATCTTTTTGTTACTCCAATTGATGGTAGCCTTGTCATTATGGAAGGTAGTATGGTGTCGAGTTTTTTTTTATTCCATGGGATGGTAACATTTTCTTTACGGAAGGTAGTCTGTTGTCGAGATTTTTGTTATTCCAATGGATGGTAGCCTTGTCATTATGGAAGGTATTCTGTTGCCGAGATTTTTGTTACTCAAATGGATGGCAGCCTTGTCATTATGGAAGGTAGTATGTTGTCGAGATTTTTGTTATTCCAATGGATGGTAGCCTTGTGATTATGGAAGGTAGTCTGTTGTCGAGATTTTTGTTATTCCATTGGATGGTATCCTTGTCATTCTGGAAGGTAGTCTATTGTCGAGATTTTTGTTACTCAAATGGATGGTAGCCTTGTAATTATGGAAAGTAGTATGTTGTCAATATTTTTGTTACTCCAATTGATGGTAGACTTGTCATTATGGAAGGTAGTCTGTTGTCGAGATTTTTGTTACTCCAATGGCTGGTAGCCTTGTTATTATGGAAGGTAGTCTGTTGCCGAGATTTTTATTACCCCAATGGATGGCAGCCTTGTCATTATGGAAGGTAGTATGTTGTCGAGATTTTTGTTACCCCAATGGCTGGCAGCCTTGTCATTATGGAAGGTAGTCTGTTGTCGAGTTTTTTGTTATTCCATTGGATGGTAGCCTTGTCATTAAGGAAGGTAGTCTGTTGTCGAGTTTTTGTTATTCCATTGGATGGTAGCCTTGTCATTATGAAAGGTAGTCGGTTGTCGAGATTTTTGTTACTCCAATTGATGGTAGCCTTATCATTATTGAAGGTAGTCTATTGCCGATATTTTTATTACTCCAATGGATGGTATCCTTGTCATTATGGAAGATAGTCTGTTGTCGATATTTTTGTTACTCCAATGGATGGTAGCCTTGTCATTATGGAAGGTAGTTTGTCATTGAGATTTCTGTTACTACAATGGATGGTAGCCTTGTCATTATTAAGGTTAGTCTATTATTCAGATTTTTGTTACTCCAATTGATGGTAGCCTTGTCATTATGGAAGGTAGTCTGTTGTAGAGACTTTTGTTATTACAATGGATGGTAGCCTTTTCATTATGGAAGGTAGTCTGTTATCGAGATTTTTGTTACTCCAATGGATGGTAGCCTTGTCATTATGGAAGGTAGTCTGTTGCCGAGATTTTTATTACACCAATGGATGGCAGGCTTGTCATTATGGAAGGTAGTATGTTGTCGAGATTTTTGTTATTCCAATGGATGGTAGCCTTGTCATTATGGAAGGTAGTCTGTTGTCTAGTTTTTTGTTATTCCATTGGATGGTAGCCTTGTCATTAAGGAAGTTAGTTTGTTTTCGAGTTTTTGTTATTCCATTGGATGGTAGCCTTGTCATTATTGAAGGTAGTTTGTTGTCGATATTCTTATTACTCCAATGGATGGTAGCCTTTTCATTATGTAAGGTAGTCTGTTGTCGAGATTTTTGTTACTCAAATGGATGGTAGCCTTGTCATTATGGAAGGTAGTATGTTATCGATATTTTTGTTACTCCAATGGATGGTAGACTTGTCATTATGGAAGGTAGTTTGTTGTTGAGATTTTTGTTACTCCAATGGAAGGTAGCCTTGTCATTATGGAAGGTAGTCTGTTGCCGAGATTTTTATTACCCCAATGGATGGCAGCCTTGTCATTATGGAAGGTAGAATGTTGTCGAGATTTTTGTTATTCCAATGGATTGTAGCCTTGTCATTATGGAAGGTAGTCTGTTGTCGAGATTTTTGTTATTCCATTGGATGGTAGCCTTGTCATTATAGAAGGTAGTCTGTTGTCGAGATTTTTGTAACTCAAATGGATGGTAGCCTTGTAATTATGGAAGGTAGTTTGTCGTTGAGGTTTCTGTTACTACAATGGATGGTAGCCTTGTCATTATTAAAGTTAGTCTATTTTTCAGATTTTTGTTACTCCAATTGATGGTAGACTTGTCATTATGGAAGGTAGTATGTTGTCGAGTTTTTTTTTATTCCATGGGATGGTAAGATTTTCTTTACGGAAGGTAGTCTGTTGTCGAGATTTTGTTATTCCAATGGATGGTAGCCTTGTCATTATGGAAGGTAGTCTATTGTCAAGATTTTTGTTACTCCAACGGATGTGAGCCTTGTCATTATGGAAGGTAGTCTGTCGTTGAGATTTCTTTTACTCCAATGGATGGTAGCCTTGGCATTATGTAAAATATTGTGTCGGTTAAAATTTTTGATACTCCATTGGATGGCAGCCTTGTCATTATGGAAGGTAGTATGTTGTCGAGATTTTTGTTATTCCAATGGATGGTAGCCTTGTCATTATGGAAGGTAGTCTGATGTCGAGGTTTTTGTTATTCCAATGGATGGTTGCCTTGTCATTACGAAGGTTAGTCTGTTGTCGAGTTTTTGTTATTCCATTGGATGGTAGCCTTGTCATTATGGAAGGTAGTCGGTTGTCGAGATTTTAGTTACTCCAATGAATGGTAGCCTTATCATTATTGAAGGAAGTCTGTTGTTGATATTTTTATTACTCCAATGGATGGTAGCCTTGTCATTATGGAAGGTAGTCTGTTGTCGATATTTTTGTTACTCCAATGGATGGTAGCCTTGTCATTATGGAAGGTAGTTTGTCGTTGAGATTTCTGTTACTACAATGGATGGTAGCCTTGTCATTATTAAAGTTAGTCTATTGTTCAGATTTTTGTTACTCCAATTGATGGTAGCCTTCTCATTATGGAAGGTAGTTTGTTGTAGAGATTTTTGTGATTACAATGGATGGTAGCCTTGTCATTATGGAAGGTAGTCTGTTATCGAGATTTTTGTTACTCCAATGGATGGTAGCCTTGTCATTATGGAAGGTAGTTTGTTGCCGATATTTTTATTACCCCAATGGATGGCACCCTTGTCATTATGGAAGGTAGTATGTTGTCGAGATTTTTGTTATTCCAATGGATGGTAGCCTTGTCATTATGGAAGGTAGGCTGTTGTCGAGTTTTTTTTATTCCATTGGATGGTAGCCTTGTCATTAAGGAAGTTAGTTTGTTGTCGAGTTTTTGTTATTCCATTGGATGGTAGCCTTGTCATTATTGAAGGTAGTCTGTTGTCGATATTTTTATTACTCCAATGGATGGTAGCCTTTTCATTATGGAAGGTAGTCTGTTGTCGAGATTTTTGTTACTCAAATGGATGGTAGCCTTGTCATTATGGAAGGTAGTATGTTGTCGATATTTTTGTTACTCCAATGGATGGTAGACTTGTCATTATGGAAGGTAGTTTGTTGTTGAGATTTTTGTTACTCCAATGGATGGTAGCCTTGTCATTATCGAAGGTAGTCTGTTGCCTAGATTTTTATTACCCCAATGGATGGCAGCCTTGTCATTATGGAAGGTAGTATGTTGTCGAGATTTTTGTTATTCCAATGGATGGTAGCCTTGTCATTATGGAAGGTAGTCAGTTGTCGAGATTTTTGTTATTCCATTGGATGGTAGCCTTGTCATTATGGAAGGTAGTCTGTTGTCGAGATTTTTGTTACTCAAATGGATGGTAGCCTTGTAATTATGGAAAGTAGTTTGTCGTTGAGATTTTTGTTACTACAATGGATGGTAGCCTTGTCATTATTAAAGTTAGTCTATTTTTCAGAATTTTGTTACTCCAATTGATGGTAGACTTGTCATTATGGAAGGTAGTATGTTGTCGAGTTTTTTTTTATTCCATGGGATGGTAACATTTTCTTTACGGAAGGTAGTCTGTTTTCGAGATTTTTGTTATTCCAATGGATGGTAGCCTTGTCATTATGGAAGGTAGTCTATTGTCAAGATTTTTGTTACTCCAACGGATGTGAGCCTTGTCATTATGGAAGGTAGTTTGTCGTTGAGATTTCTTTTACTCCAATGGATGGTAGCCTTGGCATTATGTAAAATATTGTGTCGGTTAAAATTTTTGATACTCCATTGGATGGCAGCCTTGTCATTATGGAAGGTAGTATGTTGTCGAGATTTTTGTTATTCCAATGGATGGTAGCCTTGTCATTATGGAAGGTAGTCTGATGTCGAGGTTTTTGTTATTCCAATGGATGGTAGCCTTGTCATTACGAAGGTTAGTCTATTGTCGAGTTTTTGTTATTCCATTGGATGGTAGCCTTGTCATTATGGAAGGTAGTCGGTTGTCGAGATTTTAGTTACTCCAATGAATGGTGGCCTTATCATTATTTAAGGAAGTCTGTTGTTGATATTTTTATTACTCCAATGGATGGTAGCCTTGTCATTATGGAAGGTAGTCTGTTGTTGATATTTATTTTACTCCAATGGATGGTAGCCTTGTCATTATGGAAGGTAGTTTGTCGTTGAGATTTCTGTTACTACAATGGATGGTAGCCTTGTCATTATTAAAGTTAGTCTATTGTTCAGATTTTTGTTACTCCAATTGATGGTAGCCTTCTCATTATGGAAGGTAGTTTGTTGTAGAGATTTTTGTTATTACAATGGATGGTAGCCTTGTCATTATGGAAGGTAGTCTGTTATCGAGATTTTTGTTACTCCAATGGATGGTAGCCTTGTCATTATGGAAGGTAGTTTGTTGCCGATATTTTTATTACCCCAATGGATAGCACCCTTGTCATTATGGAAGGTAGTATGTTGTCGACATTTTTGTTATTCCAATGGATGGTAGCCTTGTCATTATGGAAGGTAGGTTGTTGTCGAGTTTTTTTTTATTCCATTGGATGGTAGCCTTGTCATTAAGGAAGTTAGTTTGTTGTCGAGTTTTTGTTATTCCATTGGATGGTAGCCTTGTCATTATTGAAGGTAGTCTGTTGTCGATATTTTTATTACTCCAATGGATGGTAGCCTTTTCATTATGGAAGGTAGTCTGTTGTCGAGATTTTTGTTACTCAAATGGATGGTAGCCTTGTCATTATGGAAGGTAGTATGTTGTCGATATTTTTGTTACTCCAATGGATGGTAGACTTGTCATTATGGAAGGTAGTTTGTTGTTGAGATTTTTGTTACTCCAATGGATGGTAGCCTTGTCATTATCGAAGGTAGTCTGTTGCCTAGATTTTTATTACCCCAATGGATGGCAGCCTTGTCATTATGGAAGGTAGTATGTTGTCGAGATTTTTGTTATTCTAATGGATGGTAGCCTTGTCATTATGGAAGGTAGTCAGTTGTCGAGATTTTTGTTATTCCATTGGATGGTAGCCTTGTCATTATGGAAGGTAGACTGTTGTCGAGATTTTTGTTACTCAAATGGATGGTAGCCTTGTAATTATGGAAAGTAGTTTGTCGTTGAGATTTTTGTTACTACAATGGATGGTAGCCTTGTCATTATTAAAGTTAGTCTATTTTTCAGAATTTTGTTACTCCAATTGATGGTAGACTTGTCATTATGGAAGGTAGTATGTTGTCGAGTTTTTTTTTATTCCATGGGATGGTAACATTTTCTTTACGGAAGGTAGTCTGTTGTCGAGATTTTTGTTATTCCAATGGATGGTAGCCTTGTCATTATGGAAGGTAGTCTATTGTCAAGATTTTTGTTACTCCAACGGATGTGAGCCTTGTCATTATGGAAGGTAGTTTGTCGTTGAGATTTCTTTTACTCCAATGGATGGTAGCCTTGGCATTATGTAAAATATTGTGTCGGTTAAAATTTTTGATACTCCATTGGATGGCAGCCTTGTCATTATGGAAGGTAGTATGTTGTCGAGATTTTTGTTATTCCAATGGATGGTAGCCTTGTCATTATGGAAGGTAGTCTGATGTCGAGGTTTTTGTTATTCCAATGGATGGTAGCCTTGTCATTACGAAGGTTAGTCTGTTGTCGAGTTTTTGTTATTCCATTGGATGGTAGCCTTGTCATTATGGAAGGTAGTCGGTTGTCGAGATTTTAGTTACTCCAATGAATGGTGGCCTTATCATTATTTAAGGAAGTCTGTTGTTGATATTTTTATTACTCCAATGGATGGTAGCCTTGTCATTATGGAAGGTAGTCTGTTGTTCATATTTATTTTACTCCAATGGATGGTAGCCTTGTCATTATGGAAGGTAGTTTGTCGTTGAGATTTCTGTTACTACAATGGATGGTAGCCTTGTCATTATTAAAGTTAGTCTATTGTTCAGATTTTTGTTACTCCAATTGATGGTAGCCTTCTCATTATGGAAGGTAGTTTGTTGTAGAGATTTTTGTTATTACAATGGATGGTAGCCTTGTCATTATGGAAGGTAGTCTGTTATCGAGATTTTTGTTACTCCAATGGATGGTAGCCTTGTCATTATGGAAGGTAGTTTGTTGCCGATATTTTTATTACCCCAATGGATGGCACCCTTGTCATTATGGAAGGTAGTATGTTGTCGAGATTTTTGTTATTCCAATGGATGGTAGCCTTGTCATTATGGAAGGTAGGTTGTTGTCGAGTTTTTTTTTATTCCATTGGATGGTAGCCTTGTCATTAAGGAAGTTAGTTTGTTGTCGAGTTTTTGTTATTCCATTGGATGGTAGCCTTGTCATTATTGAAGGTAGTCTGTTGTCGATATTTTTATTACTCCAATGGATGGTAGCCTTTTCATTATGGAAGGTAGTCTGTTGTCGAGATTTTTGTTACTCAAATGGATGGTAGCCTTGTCATTATGGAAGGTAGTATGTTGTCGATATTTTTGTTACTCCAATGGATGGTAGACTTGTCATTATGGAAGGTAGTCTGTTGTTGAGATTTTGTTTACTCCAATGGATGGTAGCCTTGTCATTATCGAAGGTAGTCTGTTGCCTAGATTTTTATTACCCCAATGGATGGCAGCCTTGTCATTATGGAAGGTAGTATGTTGTCGAGATTTTTGTTATTCCAATGGATGGCAGCCTTGTCATTATGGAAGGTAGTCTGTTGCCGAGATTTTTATTACACCAATGGATGGCAGGCTTGTCATTATGGAAGGTAGTATGTTGTCGAGATTTTTGTTATTCCAATGGATGGTAGCCTTGTCATTATGGAAGGTAGTCTGTTGTCTAGTTTTTTGTTATTCCATTGGATGGTAGCCTTGTCATTAAGGAAGTTAGTTTGTTTTCGAGTTTTTGTTATTCAATTGGATGGTAGCCTTGTCATTATTGAAGGTAGTTTTTTTGTCGATATTCTTATTACTCCAATGGATGGTAGCCTATTCATTATGGAAGGTAGTCTGTTGTCGAGATTTTTATTACTCAAATGGATGGTAGCCTTGTCATTATGGAAGGTAGTATGTTGTCGATATTTTTGTTACTCCAATGGATGGTAGACTTGTCATTATGGAAGGTAGTTTGTTGTTGAGATTTTTGTTACTCCAATGGAAGGTAGCCTTGTCACTATGGAAGGTAGTCTGTTGCCGAGATTTTTATTACCCCATTGGATGGTAGCCTTGTCATTATGGAACGTAGAATGTTGTCGAGATTTTTGTTATTCCAATGGATGGTAGCCTTGTCATTATGGAAGGTAGTTTGTCGTTGAGGTTTCTGTTACTACAATGGATGGTAGCCTTGTCATTATTAAAGTTAGTCTATTTTTCAGATTTTTGTTACTCCAATTGATGGTAGACTTGTCATTATGGAAGGTAGTATGTTGTCGAGTTTTTTTTTATTCCATGGGATGGTAACATTTTCTTTACGGAAGGTAGTCTGTTGTCGAGATTTTTGTTATTCCAATGGATGGTAGCCTTGTCATTATGGAAGGTAATCTGTTGCCGAGATTTTTGTTACTCAAATGGATGGCAGCCTTGTCATTATGGAAGGTAGTATGTTGTCGAGATTTTTGTTATTCCAATGGATGGTAGCCTTGTCATTATGGAAGGTAGTCTGTTGTCGAGATTTTTGTTATTCCATTGGATGGTAGCCTTGTCATTATGGAAGGTAGTCTATTGTCGAGATTTTTGTTACTCAAATGGATGGTAGCCTTGTAATTATGGAAGGTAGTATGTTGTCAATATTTTTGTTACTCCAATGGATGGTAGACTTGTCATTAAGGAAGGTAGTTTGTTGTCGAGATTTTTGTTACTCCAATGGCTGGTAGCCTTGTCATTATGGAAGGTAGTCTGTTGGCGAGATTTTTATTACCCCAATGGATGGCAGCCTTGTCATTATGGAAGGTAGTATGTTGTCGAGATTTTTGTTATTCTAATGGATGGTAGCCTTATCATTATCGAAGGTAGTTTGTCGTTGAGATTTCTGTTACTACAATGGATGGTAGCCTTGTCATTATTAAATTTAGTCTATTTTTCAGATTTTTGTTACTCCAATTGATGGTGGCCTTGTTATTATGGAAGGTAGTATGTTGTCGAGTTTTTTTTTATTCCATGGGATGGTAACCTTTTCTTTACGGAAGGTAGTCTGTTGTAGAGATTTTTGTTATTCCAATGGATGGTAGCCTTGTCATTATGGAAGGTAGTCTGTTGCCGGGATTTTTGTTACTCAAATGGATGGCAGCCTTGTCATTAAGGAAGGTAGTATGTTGTCGAGATTTTTGTTATTCCAATGAATGGTAGCCTTGTCATTATGGAAGGTAGTCTGTTGTCGAGATTTTTTTTATTCCATTGGATGGTAGCCTTGTCATTATTGAAGGTAGTCTGTTGTCGAGATTTTTGTTACTCAAATGGATGGTAGCATTGTAATTAAGGAAGGTAGTATGTTGTCAATATTTTTGTTACTCCAATGGATGGTAGACTTGTCATTATGGAAGGTAGTCTATTGTCGTGATTTTTGTTACTCAAATGGTTGGTAGCCTTGTCATTATGGAAGGTAGTCTGTTGCCGAGATTTTTATTACACCAATGGATGGCAGCCTTGTCATTATGGAAGGTAGTATGTTGTCGAGATTTTTGTTACCCCAACGGATGGCAGCCTTGTCATTATGGAAGGTAGTCTGTTGTCGAGTTTTTTGTTATTCCATTGGATGGTAGCCTTGTCATTACAGAAGGTAGTATGTTGTCGAGTTTTTGTTATTCCATTGGATGGTAGCCTTGTCATTATGAAAGGTAGTCGGTTGTCGAGATTTTTGTTACTCCAATGGATGGTAGCCTTATCATTATTGAAGGTAGTCTGTTGCCGATATTTTTATTACTCCAATGGATGGTAGCCTTGTCATTATTGAAGGTAGTCTGTTGTCGATATTTTTATTACTCCAATGGATGGTAGCCTTGTCATTATGGAAGGTAGTTTGTCGTTGAGATTTCTGTTACTACAATGGATGGTAGCCTTGTCATTATTAAGGTTAGTCTATTATTCAGATTTTTGTTACTCCAATTGATGGTAGCCTTGTCATGATGGAAGGTAGTCTGTTGTAGAGATTTTTGTTATTACAATGGATGGTAGCCTTGTCATTATGGAAGGTAGTCTGTTATCGAGATTTTTGTTACTCCAATGGATGGTAGCCTCGTCATTATGGAAGGTAGTCTGTTGCCGAGATTTTTATTACACCAATGGATGGCAGCCTTGTCATTATGGAAGGTAGTATGTTGTCGAGATTTTTGTTATTCTAATGGATGGTAGCCTTGTCATTATGGAAGGTAGTTTGTCGTTGAGATTTCTGTTACTACAATGGATGGCAGCCTTGTCATTATTAAAGTTACACTATTTTTCATATTTTTGTTACTCCAATTGATGGTAGCCTTGTCATTATGGAAGGTAGTATGTTGTCGTATTTTTTTTATTCCATGTGATGGTAACCTTTTCTTTACGGAAGGTAGTCTGTTGTCGAGATTTTTGTTATTCCAATGGATGGTAGCCTTGTCATTATGGAAGGTAGTCTGTTGCCGAAATTTTTGTTACTTAAATGGATGGCAGCCTTGTCATTATGGAAGGTAGTATGTTGTCGAGATTTTTGTTATTCCAATGGATGGTAGCCTTGTGATTATGGAAGGTAGTCTGTTGTCGAGATTTTTGTTATTCCATTGGATGGTAGCCTTGTCATTATGGAAGGTAGTCTATTGTCGAGATTTTTGTTACTCAAATGGATGGTAGCCTTGTAATTATGGAAAGTAGTATGTTGTCAATATTTTTGTTACTCCAATGGATGGTAGACTTGTCATTATGGAAGGTAGTCTGTTGTCGAGATTTTTGTTACTCCAATGGCTGGTAGCCTTGTCATTATGGAAGGTAGTCTGTTGCCGAGATTTTTATTACCCCAATGGATGGCAGCCTTGTCATTATGGAAGGTAGTATGTTATCGAGATTTTTGTTACCCCAATGGCTGGCACCCTTGTCATTATGGAAGGTAGTCTGTTGTCGAGTTTTTTGTTGTTCCATTGGATGGTAGCCTTGTCATTACGGAAGGTAGTCTGTTGTCGAGTTTTTGTTATTCCATTGGATGGTAGCCTTGTCATTATGAAAGGTAGTCGGTTGTCGAGATTTTTGTTACTCCAATTGATGGTAGCCTTATCATTATTGAAGGTAGTCTGTAGCCGATATTTTTATTACTCCAATGGATGGTAGCCTTGTCATTATGGAAGGTAGTCTGTTGTCGATATTTTTGTTACTCCAATGGATGGTAGCCTTGTCATTATGGAAGGTAGTTTGTCGTTGAGATTTCTGTTACAACAATGGATGGTAGCCTTGTCATTATTAAGGTTAGTCTATTATTCAGATTTTTGTTACTCCAATGGATGGTAGCCTTGTCATTATTAAGGTTAGTCTATTATTCCGATTTTTGTTACTCCAATTGATGGTAGCCTTGTCATTATGGAAGGTAGTCTGTTGTAGAGACTTTTGTTATTACAATGGATGATAGCCTTGTCATTATGGAAGGTAGTCTGTTATAGAGATTTTTGTTACTCCAATGGATGGTAGCCTTGTCATTATGGAAGGTAGTCTGTTGTCGTGATTTTTATTACCCCAATGGATGACAGCCTTGTCATTATGGAAGGTAGTATGTTGTCGAGATTTTTGTTACCCCAATGGATGGCAGCCTTGTCATTATGGAAGGTAGTCTATTGTCGAGTTTTTTGTTATTCCATTGGATGGTAGCCTTTTCATTACGGAAGGTAGTCTGTTTTCGAGTTTTTGTTATTCCATTGGATGGTAGCCTTGTCATTATGAAAGGTAGTCGGTTGTAGAGATTTTTGTTACTCCAATGGATGGTAGCCTTATCATTATTGAAGGTAGTCTATTGTCGATATTTTTATTACTCCAATGGATGGTAGCCTTGTCATTCTGGAAGGTAGTATGTTGTCGATTTTTTTGTTACTCCAGTGGATGGTAGCCTTGTCATTATGGAAGGTAGTCTGTCATTGATATTTTTGTTACTACAATGGATGGTAGCCTTGTCATTATTAAAGTTAGTCTATTATTCAGATTTTTGTTACTCCAATTGATGGTAGCCTTGTCATTATGGAAGGTAGTCTGTTGTAGAGATTTTTGTTATTACAATGGATGGTAGCCTTGTCATTATGGAAGGTAGTCTGTTATCGAGATTTTTGTTACTCCAATGGATGGTAGCCTCGTCATTATGGAAGGTAGTCTGTTGCCGAGATTTTTATTACACCAATGGATGGCAGCCTTGTCATTATGGAAGGTAGTATGTTGTCGAGATTTTTGTTATTCTAATGGATGGTAGCCTTGTCATTATGGAAGGTAGTTTGTCGTTGAGATTTCTGTTACTACAATGGATGGCAGCCTTGTCATTATTAAAGTTACACTATTTTTCATATTTTTGTTACTCCAATTGATGGTAGCCTTGTCATTATGGAAGGTAGTATGTTGTCGTATTTTTTTTATTCCATGTGATGGTAACCTTTTCTTTACGGAAGGTAGTCTGTTGTCGAGATTTTTGTTATTCCAATGGATGGTAGCCTTGTCATTATGGAAGGTAGTCTGTTGCCGAAATTTTTGTTACTTAAATGGATGGCAGCCTTGTCATTATGGAAGGTAGTATGTTGTCGAGATTTTTGTTATTCCAATGGATGGTAGCCTTGTGATTATGGAAGGTAGTCTGTTGTCGAGATTTTTGTTATTCCATTGGATGGTAGCCTTGTCATTATGGAAGGTAGTCTATTGTCGAGATTTTTGTTACTCAAATGGATGGTAGCCTTGTAATTATGGAAAGTAGTATGTTGTCAATATTTTTGTTACTCCAATGGATGGTAGACTTGTCATTATGGAAGGTAGTCTGTTGTCGAGATTTTTGTTACTCCAATGGCTGGTAGCCTTGTCATTATGGAAGGTAGTCTGTTGCCGAGATTTTTATTACCCCAATGGATGGCAGCCTTGTCATTATGGAAGGTAGTATGTTATCGAGATTTTTGTTACCCCAATGGCTGGCACCCTTGTCATTATGGAAGGTAGTCTGTTGTCGAGTTTTTTGTTGTTCCATTGGATGGTAGCCTTGTCATTACGGAAGGTAGTCTGTTGTCGAGTTTTTGTTATTCCATTGGATGGTAGCCTTGTCATTATGAAAGGTAGTCGGTTGTCGAGATTTTTGTTACTCCAATTGATGGTAGCCTTATCATTATTGAAGGTAGTCTGTAGCCGATATTTTTATTACTCCAATGGATGGTAGCCTTGTCATTATGGAAGGTAGTCTGTTGTCGATATTTTTGTTACTCCAATGGATGGTAGCCTTGTCATTATGGAAGGTAGTTTGTCGTTGAGATTTCTGTTACAACAATGGATGGTAGCCTTGTCATTATTAAGGTTAGTCTATTATTCAGATTTTTGTTACTCCAATGGATGGTAGCCTTGTCATTATTAAGGTTAGTCTATTATTCCGATTTTTGTTACTCCAATTGATGGTAGCCTTGTCATTATGGAAGGTAGTCTGTTGTAGAGACTTTTGTTATTACAATGGATGATAGCCTTGTCATTATGGAAGGTAGTCTGTTATAGAGATTTTTGTTACTCCAATGGATGGTAGCCTTGTCATTATGGAAGGTAGTCTGTTGTCGTGATTTTTATTACCCCAATGGATGACAGCCTTGTCATTATGGAAGGTAGTATGTTGTCGAGATTTTTGTTACCCCAATGGATGGCAGCCTTGTCATTATGGAAGGTAGTCTATTGTCGAGTTTTTTGTTATTCCATTGGATGGTAGCCTTTTCATTACGGAAGGTAGTCTGTTTTCGAGTTTTTGTTATTCCATTGGATGGTAGCCTTGTCATTATGAAAGGTAGTCGGTTGTAGAGATTTTTGTTACTCCAATGGATGGTAGCCTTATCATTATTGAAGGTAGTCTATTGTCGATATTTTTATTACTCCAATGGATGGTAGCCTTGTCATTATGGAAGGTAGTATGTTGTCGATTTTTTTGTTACTCCAGTGGATGGTAGCCTTGTCATTATGGAAGGTAGTCTGTCATTGATATTTTTGTTACTACAATGGATGGTAGCCTTGTCATTATTAAAGTTAGTCTATTATTCAGATTTTTGTTACTCCAATTGATGGTAGCCTTGTCATTATGGAAGGTAGTCTGTTGTAGAGATTTTTGTTATTACAATGGATGGTAGCCTTGTCATTATGGAAGGTAGTCTGTTATCGAGATTTTTGTTACTCCAATGGATGGTAGCCTCGTCATTATGGAAGGTAGTCTGTTGCCGAGATTTTTATTACACCAATGGATGGCAGCCTTGTCATTATGGAAGGTAGTATGTTGTCGAGATTTTTGTTATTCTAATGGATGGTAGCCTTGTCATTCTGGAAGGTAGTTTGTCGTTGAGATTTCTGTTACTACAATGGATGGCAGCCTTGTCATTATTAAAGTTACACTATTTTTCATATTTTTGTTACTCCAATTGATGGTAGCCTTGTCATTATGGAAGGTAGTATGTTGTCGTATTTTTTTTATTCCATGTGATGGTAACCTTTTCTTTACGGAAGGTAGTCTGTTGTCGAGATTTTTGTTATTCCAATGGATGGTAGCCTTGTCATTATGGAAGGTAGTCTGTTGCCGAAATTTTTGTTACTTAAATGGATGGCAGCCTTGTCATTATGGAAGGTAGTATGTTGTCGAGATTTTTGTTATTCCAATGGATGGTAGCCTTGTGATTATGGAAGGTAGTCTGTTGTCGAGATTTTTGTTATTCCATTGGATGGTAGCCTTGTCATTATGGAAGGTAGTCTATTGTCGAGATTTTTGTTACTCAAATGGATGGTAGCCTTGTAATTATGGAAAGTAGTATGTTGTCAATATTTTTGTTACTCCAATGGATGGTAGACTTGTCATTATGGAAGGTAGTCTGTTGTCGAGATTTTTGTTACTCCAATGGCTGGTAGCCTTGTCATTATGGAAGGTAGTCTGTTGCCGAGATTTTTATTACCCCAATGGATGGCAGCCTTGTCATTATGGAAGGTAGTATGTTGTCGAGATTTTTGTTACCCCAATGGCTGGCACCCTTGTCATTATGGAACGTAGTCTGTTGTCGAGTTTTTTGTTGTTCCATTGGATGGTAGCCTTGTCATTACGGAAGGTAGTCTGTTGTCGAGTTTTTGTTATTCCATTGGATGGTAGCCTTGTCATTATGAAAGGTAGTCGGTTGTCGAGATTTTTGTTACTCCAATTGATGGTAGCCTTATCATTATTGAAGGTAGTCTGTAGCCGATATTTTTATTACTCCAATGGATGGTAGCCTTGTCATTATGGAAGGTAGTCTGTTGTCGATATTTTTGTTACTCCAATGGATGGTAGCCTTGTCATTATGGAAGGTAGTTTGTCGTTGAGATTTCTGTTACTACAATGGATGGTAGCCTTGTCATTATTAAGGTTAGTCTATTATTCAGATTTTTGTTACTCCAATGGATGGTAGCCTTGTCATTATTAAGGTTAGTCTATTATTCCGATTTTTGTTACTCCAATTGATGGTAGCCTTGTCATTATGGAAGGTAGTCTGTTGTAGAGACTTTTGTTATTACAATGGATGATAGCCTTGTCATTATGGAAGGTAGTCTGTTATAGAGATTTTTGTTACTCCAATGGATGGTAGCCTTGTCATTATGGAAGGTAGTCTGTTGTCGTGATTTTTATTACCCCAATGGATGACAGCCTTGTCATTACGGAAGGTAGTCTGTTGTCGAGTTTTTGTTATTCCATTGGATGGTAGCCTTGTCATTATGAAAGGTAGTCGGTTGTCGAGATTTTTGTTACTCCAATTGATGGTAGCCTTATCATTATTGAAGGTAGTCTGTAGCCGATATTTTTATTACTCCAATGGATGGTAGCCTTGTCATTATGGAAGGTAGTCTGTTGTCGATATTTTTGTTACTCCAATGGATGGTAGCCTTGTCATTATGGAAGGTAGTTTGTCGTTGAGATTTCTGTTACTACAATGGATGGTAGCCTTGTCATTATTAAGGTTAGTCTATTATTCAGATTTTTGTTACTCCAATGGATGGTAGCCTTGTCATTATTAAGGTTAGTCTATTATTCCGATTTTTGTTACTCCAATTGATGGTAGCCTTGTCATTATGGAAGGTAGTCTGTTGTAGAGACTTTTGTTATTACAATGGATGATAGCCTTGTCATTATGGAAGGTAGTCTGTTATAGAGATTTTTGTTACTCCAATGGATGGTAGCCTTGTCATTATGGAAGGTAGTCTGTTGTCGTGATTTTTATTACCCCAATGGATGACAGCCTTGTCATTACGGAAGGTAGTCTGTTGTCGAGTTTTTGTTATTCCATTGGATGGTAGCCTTGTCATTATGAAAGGTAGTCTGTTGTAGAGATTTTTGTTATTACAATGGATGGTAGCCTTGTCATTATGGAAGGTAGTCTGTTATCGAGATTTTTGTTACTCCAATGGATGGTAGCCTCGTCATTATGGAAGGTAGTCTGTTGCCGAGATTTTTATTACACCAATGGATGGCAGCCTTGTCATTATGGAAGGTAGTATGTTGTCGAGATTTTTGTTATTCTAATGGATGGTAGCCTTGTCATTATGGAAGGTAGTTTGTCGTTGAGATTTCTGTTACTACAATGGATGGCAGCCTTGTCATTATTAAAGTTACACTATTTTTCATATTTTTGTTACTCCAATTGATGGTAGCCTTGTCATTATGGAAGGTAGTATGTTGTCGTATTTTTTTTATTCCATGTGATGGTAACCTTTTCTTTACGGAAGGTAGTCTGTTGTCGAGATTTTTGTTATTCCAATGGATGGTAGCCTTGTCATTATGGAAGGTAGTCTGTTGCCGAAATTTTTGTTACTTAAATGGATGGCAGCCTTGTCATTATGGAAGGTAGTATGTTGTCGAGATTTTTGTTATTCCAATGGATGGTAGCCTTGTGATTATGGAAGGTAGTCTGTTGTCGAGATTTTTGTTATTCCATTGGATGGTAGCCTTGTCATTATGGAAGGTAGTCTATTGTCGAGATTTTTGTTACTCAAATGGATGGTAGCCTTGTAATTATGGAAAGTAGTATGTTGTCAATATTTTTGTTACTCCAATGGATGGTAGACTTGTCATTATGGAAGGTAGTCTGTTGTCGAGATTTTTGTTACTCCAATGGCTGGTAGCCTTGTCATTATGGAAGGTAGTCTGTTGCCGAGATTTTTATTACCCCAATGGATGGCAGCCTTGTCATTATGGAAGGTAGTATGTTATCGAGATTTTTGTTACCCCAATGGCTGGCACCCTTGTCATTATGGAAGGTAGTCTGTTGTCGAGTTTTTTGTTGTTCCATTGGATGGTAGCCTTGTCATTACGGAAGGTAGTCTGTTGTCGAGTTTTTGTTATTCCATTGGATGGTAGCCTTGTCATTATGAAAGGTAGTCGGTTGTCGAGATTTTTGTTACTCCAATTGATGGTAGCCTTATCATTATTGAAGGTAGTCTGTAGCCGATATTTTTATTACTCCAATGGATGGTAGCCTTGTCATTATGGAAGGTAGTCTGTTGTCGATATTTTTGTTACTCCAATGGATGGTAGCCTTGTCATTATGGAAGGTAGTTTGTCGTTGAGATTTCTGTTACAACAATGGATGGTAGCCTTGTCATTATTAAGGTTAGTCTATTATTCAGATTTTTGTTACTCCAATGGATGGTAGCCTTGTCATTATTAAGGTTAGTCTATTATTCCGATTTTTGTTACTCCAATTGATGGTAGCCTTGTCATTATGGAAGGTAGTCTGTTGTAGAGACTTTTGTTATTACAATGGATGATAGCCTTGTCATTATGGAAGGTAGTCTGTTATAGAGATTTTTGTTACTCCAATGGATGGTAGCCTTGTCATTATGGAAGGTAGTCTGTTGTCGTGATTTTTATTACCCCAATGGATGACAGCCTTGTCATTATGGAAGGTAGTATGTTGTCGAGATTTTTGTTACCCCAATGGATGGCAGCCTTGTCATTATGGAAGGTAGTCTATTGTCGAGTTTTTTGTTATTCCATTGGATGGTAGCCTTTTCATTACGGAAGGTAGTCTGTTTTCGAGTTTTTGTTATTCCATTGGATGGTAGCCTTGTCATTATGAAAGGTAGTCGGTTGTAGAGATTTTTGTTACTCCAATGGATGGTAGCCTTATCATTATTGAAGGTAGTCTATTGTCGATATTTTTATTACTCCAATGGATGGTAGCCTTGTCATTATGGAAGGTAGTATGTTGTCGATTTTTTTGTTACTCCAGTGGATGGTAGCCTTGTCATTATGGAAGGTAGTCTGTCATTGATATTTTTGTTACTACAATGGATGGTAGCCTTGTCATTATTAAAGTTAGTCTATTATTCAGATTTTTGTTACTCCAATTGATGGTAGCCTTGTCATTATGGAAGGTAGTCTGTTGTAGAGATTTTTGTTATTACAATGGATGGTAGCCTTGTCATTATGGAAGGTAGTCTGTTATCGAGATTTTTGTTACTCCAATGGATGGTAGCCTCGTCATTATGGAAGGTAGTCTGTTGCCGAGATTTTTATTACACCAATGGATGGCAGCCTTGTCATTATGGAAGGTAGTATGTTGTCGAGATTTTTGTTATTCTAATGGATGGTAGCCTTGTCATTCTGGAAGGTAGTTTGTCGTTGAGATTTCTGTTACTACAATGGATGGCAGCCTTGTCATTATTAAAGTTACACTATTTTTCATATTTTTGTTACTCCAATTGATGGTAGCCTTGTCATTATGGAAGGTAGTATGTTGTCGTATTTTTTTTATTCCATGTGATGGTAACCTTTTCTTTACGGAAGGTAGTCTGTTGTCGAGATTTTTGTTATTCCAATGGATGGTAGCCTTGTCATTATGGAAGGTAGTCTGTTGCCGAAATTTTTGTTACTTAAATGGATGGCAGCCTTGTCATTATGGAAGGTAGTATGTTGTCGAGATTTTTGTTATTCCAATGGATGGTAGCCTTGTGATTATGGAAGGTAGTCTGTTGTCGAGATTTTTGTTATTCCATTGGATGGTAGCCTTGTCATTATGGAAGGTAGTCTATTGTCGAGATTTTTGTTACTCAAATGGATGGTAGCCTTGTAATTATGGAAAGTAGTATGTTGTCAATATTTTTGTTACTCCAATGGATGGTAGACTTGTCATTATGGAAGGTAGTCTGTTGTCGAGATTTTTGTTACTCCAATGGCTGGTAGCCTTGTCATTATGGAAGGTAGTCTGTTGCCGAGATTTTTATTACCCCAATGGATGGCAGCCTTGTCATTATGGAAGGTAGTATGTTGTCGAGATTTTTGTTACCCCAATGGCTGGCACCCTTGTCATTATGGAACGTAGTCTGTTGTCGAGTTTTTTGTTGTTCCATTGGATGGTAGCCTTGTCATTACGGAAGGTAGTCTGTTGTCGAGTTTTTGTTATTCCATTGGATGGTAGCCTTGTCATTATGAAAGGTAGTCGGTTGTCGAGATTTTTGTTACTCCAATTGATGGTAGCCTTATCATTATTGAAGGTAGTCTGTAGCCGATATTTTTATTACTCCAATGGATGGTAGCCTTGTCATTATGGAAGGTAGTCTGTTGTCGATATTTTTGTTACTCCAATGGATGGTAGCCTTGTCATTATGGAAGGTAGTTTGTCGTTGAGATTTCTGTTACTACAATGGATGGTAGCCTTGTCATTATTAAGGTTAGTCTATTATTCAGATTTTTGTTACTCCAATGGATGGTAGCCTTGTCATTATTAAGGTTAGTCTATTATTCCGATTTTTGTTACTCCAATTGATGGTAGCCTTGTCATTATGGAAGGTAGTCTGTTGTAGAGACTTTTGTTATTACAATGGATGATAGCCTTGTCATTATGGAAGGTAGTCTGTTATAGAGATTTTTGTTACTCCAATGGATGGTAGCCTTGTCATTATGGAAGGTAGTCTGTTGTCGTGATTTTTATTACCCCAATGGATGACAGCCTTGTCATTACGGAAGGTAGTCTGTTGTCGAGTTTTTGTTATTCCATTGGATGGTAGCCTTGTCATTATGAAAGGTAGTCGGTTGTCGAGATTTTTGTTACTCCAATTGATGGTAGCCTTATCATTATTGAAGGTAGTCTGTAGCCGATATTTTTATTACTCCAATGGATGGTAGCCTTGTCATTATGGAAGGTAGTCTGTTGTCGATATTTTTGTTACTCCAATGGATGGTAGCCTTGTCATTATGGAAGGTAGTTTGTCGTTGAGATTTCTGTTACTACAATGGATGGTAGCCTTGTCATTATTAAGGTTAGTCTATTATTCAGAATTTTGTTACTCCAATGGATGGTAGCCTTGTCATTATTAAGGTTAGTCTATTATTCCGATTTTTGTTACTCCAATTGATGGTAGCCTTGTCATTATGGAAGGTAGTCTGTTGTAGAGACTTTTGTTATTACAATGGATGATAGCCTTGTCATTATGGAAGGTAGTCTGTTATAGAGATTTTTGTTACTCCAATGGATGGTAGCCTTGTCATTATGGAAGGTAGTCTGTTGTCGTGATTTTTATTACCCCAATGGATGACAGCCTTGTCATTATGGAAGGTAGTATGTTGTCGAGATTTTTGTTACCCCAATGGATGGCAGCCTTGTCATTATGGAAGGTAGTCTATTGTCGAGTTTTTTGTTATTCCATTGGATGGTAGCCTTTTCATTACGGAAGGTAGTCTGTTTTCGAGTTTTTGTTATTCCATTGGATGGTAGCCTTGTCATTATGAAAGGTAGTCGGTTGTAGAGATTTTTGTTACTCCAATGGATGGTAGCCTTATCATTATTGAAGGTAGTCTATTGTCGATATTTTTATTACTCCAATGGATGGTAGCCTTGTCATTATGGAAGGTAGTATGTTGTCGATATTTTTGTTACTCCAGTGGATGGTAGCCTTGTCATTATGGAAGGTAGTCTGTCATTGATATTTTTGTTACTACAATGGATGGTAGCCTTGTCATTATTAAAGTTAGTCTATTATTCAGATTTTTGTTACTCCAATTGATGGTAGCCTTGTCATTATGGAAGGTAGTCTGTTGTAGAGATTTTTGTTATTACAATGGATGGTAGCCTTGTCATTATGGAAGGTAGTCTGTTATCGAGATTTTTGTTACTCCAATGGATGGTAGCCTCGTCATTATGGAAGGTAGTCTGTTGCCGAGATTTTTATTACACCAATGGATGGCAGCCTTGTCATTATGGAAGGTAGTATGTTGTCGAGATTTTTGTTATTCTAATGGATGGTAGCCTTGTCATTATGGAAGGTAGTTTGTCGTTGAGATTTCTGTTACTACAATGGATGGCAGCCTTGTCATTATTAAAGTTACACTATTTTTCATATTTTTGTTACTCCAATTGATGGTAGCCTTGTCATTATGGAAGGTAGTATGTTGTCGTATTTTTTTTATTCCATGTGATGGTAACCTTTTCTTTACGGAAGGTAGTCTGTTGTCGAGATTTTTGTTATTCCAATAGATGGTAGCCTTGTCATTATGGAAGGTAGTCTGTTGCCGAAAATTTTGTTACTTAAATGGATGGCAGCCTTGTCATTATGGAAGGTAGTATGTTGTCGAGATTTTTGTTATTCCAATGGATGGTAGCCTTGTGATTATGGAAGGTAGTCTGTTGTCGAGATTTTTGTTATTCCATTGGATGGTAGCCTTGTCATTATGGAAGGTAGTCTATTGTCGAGATTTTTGTTACTCAAATGGATGGTAGCCTTGTAATTATGGAAAGTAGTATGTTGTCAATATTTTTGTTACTCCAATGGATGGTAGACTTGTCATTATGGAAGGTAGTCTGTTGTCGAGATTTTTGTTACTCCAATGGCTGGTAGCCTTGTCATTATGGAAGGTAGTCTGTTGCCGAGATTTTTATTACCCCAATGGATGGCAGCCTTGTCATTATGGAAGGTAGTATGTTGTCGAGATTTTTGTTACCCCAATGGCTGGCACCCTTGTCATTATGGAAGGTAGTCTGTTGTCGAGTTTTTTGTTGTTCCATTGGATGGTAGCCTTGTCATTACGGAAGGTAGTCTGTTGTCGAGTTTTTGTTATTCCATTGGATGGTAGCCTTGTCATTATGAAAGGTAGTCGGTTGTCGAGATTTTTGTTACTCCAATTGATGGTAGCCTTATCATTATTGAAGGTAGTCTGTAGCTGATATTTTTATTACTCCAATGGATGGTAGCCTTGTCATTATGGAAGGTAGTCTGTTGTCGATATTTTTGTTACTCCAATGGATGGTAGCCTTGTCATTATGGAAGGTAGTTTGTCGTTGAGATTTCTGTTACTACAATGGATGGTAGCCTTGTCATTATTAAGGTTAGTCTATTATTCAGATTTTTGTTACTCCAATGGATGGTAGCCTTGTCATTATTAAGGTTAGTCTATTATTCCGATTTTTGTTACTCCAATTGATGGTAGCCTTGTCATTATGGAAGGTAGTCTGTTGTAGAGACTTTTGTTATTACAATGGATGATAGCCTTGTCATTATGGAATGTAGTCTGTTATAGAGATTTTTGTTACTCCAATGGATGGTAGCCTTGTCATTATGGAAGGTAGTCTGTTGTCGTGATTTTTATTACCCCAATGGATGACAGCCTTGTCATTATGGAAGGTAGTATGTTGTCGAGATTTTTGTTACCCCAATGGATGGCAGCCTTGTCATTATGGAAGGTAGTCTATTGTCGAGTTTTTTGTTATTCCATTGGATGGTAGCCTTTTCATTACGAAAGGTAGTCTGTTTTCGAGTTTTTGTTATTCCATTGGATGGTAGCCTTGTCATTATGAAAGGTAGTCGGTTGTAGAGATTTTTGTTACTCCAATGGATGGTAGCCTTATCATTATTGAAGGTAGTCTATTGTCGATATTTTTATTACTCCAATGGATGGTAGCCTTGTCATTATGGAAGGTAGTATGTTGTCGATATTTTTGTTACTCCAGTGGATGGTAGCCTTGTCATTATGGAAGGTAGTCTGTCATTGATATTTTTGTTACTACAATGGATGGTAGCCTTGTCATTATTAAAGTTAGTCTATTATTCAGATTTTTGTTACTCCAATTGATGGTAGCCTTGTCATTATGGAAGGTAGTCTATTGTAGAGATTTTTGTTATTACAATGGATGGTAGCCTTGTCATTATGGAAGGTAGTCTGTTATCGAGATTTTTGTTACTCCAATGGATGGTAGCCTTGTCATTATGGAAGGTAGTCTGTTGCCGAGATTTTTATTACCCCAATGGATGGCAGCCTTGTCATTATGGAAGGTAGTATGTTGTCGAGATTTTTGTTATTCTAATGGATGGTAGCCTTGTCATTATTGAAGGTAGTTTGTCGTTGAGATTTCTGTTACTACAATGGATGGTAGCCTTATCATTATTAAATTTAGTCTATTTTTCATATTTTTGTTACTCCAATTGATGGTAGCCTTGTCATTATGGAAGGTAGTATGTTGTCGAGTTTTTTTTTATTCCATGGGATGGTAACCTTTTCTTTACGGAAGGTAGTCTGTTGTCGAGATTTTTGTTATTCCAATGGATGGTAGCCTTGTCATTATGAAAGGTAGTCGGTTGTAGAGATTTTTGTTACTCCAATGGATGGTAGCCTTATCATTATTGAAGGTAGTCTATTGTCGATATTTTTATTACTCCAATGGATGGTAGCCTTGTCATTATGGAAGGTAGTCTGTTGTCGATATTTTTGTTACTCCAATGGATGGTAGCCTTATCATTATGGAAGGTAGTTTGTCGTTGATATTTTTGTTACTACAATGGATGGTAGCCTTGTCATTATTAAAATTAGTCTATTATTCAGATTTTTGTTACTCCAATTGATGGTAGCCTTGTCATTATGGAAGGTAGTCTATTGTAGAGATTTTTGTTATTACAATGGATGGTAGCCTTGTCATTATGGAAGGTATTCTGTTATCGAGATTTTTGTTACTCCAATGGATGGTAGCCTTGTCATTATGGAAGGTAGTCTGTTGCCGAGATTTTTATTACCCCAATGGATTGCAGCCTTGTCATTATGGAAGGTAGTATGTTGTCGAGATTTTTTGTTATTCTAATGGATGGTAGCCTTGTCATTATGGAAGGTAGTTTGTCGTTGAGATTTCTGTAACTACAATTGATGGTAGCCTTGTCATTATTAAATTTAGTCTATTTTTCAGATTTTTGTTACTCCAATTGATGGTAGCCTGGTCATTATGGAAGGTAGTATGTTGTCGAGTTTTTTTTTATTCCATGGGATGGTAACCTTTTCTTTACGGAAGGTAGTCTGTTGTCGAGATTTTTGTTATTCCAATGGATGGTAGCCTTGTCATTATGGAAGGTAGTCTGTTGCCGGGATTTTTGTTACTCAAATGGATGGCAGCCTTGTCATTATGGAAGGTAGTATGTTGTCGAAATTTTTGTTATTCCAATGGATGGTAGCCTTGTCATTATGGAAGGTAGTCTGTTGTCGAGATTTTTGTTATTCCATTGGATGGTAGCCTTGTCATTATTGAAGGTAGTCTATTGTCGAGATTTTTGTTACTCAAATGGATGGTAGCCTTGTAATTAAGGAAGGTAGTATGTTGTCAATATTTTTGTTACTCCAATGGATGGTAGACTTGTCATTATGGAAGGTAGTCTGTTGTCGAGATTTTTGTTACTCAAATGGATGGTAGCCTTGTCATTATGGAAGGTAGTATGTTTTCGATATTTTTGTTACTCCAATGGATGGTAGACTTGTCATTATGGAAGGTAGTTTGTTGTTGAGATTTTTGTTACTCCAATGGAAGGTAGCCTTGTCATTATGGAAGGTAGTCTGTTGCCGAGATTTTTATTACCCTAATGGATGGCAGCCTTGTCATTATGGAAGGTAGTATGTTATCGAGATTTTTGTTATTCCAATGGATGGTAGCCTTGTTATTATGGAAGGTAGTCTGTTGTCAAGATTTTTGTTATTCCATTGGATGGTAGCCTTGTCATTATGGAAGGTAGTCTGTTGTCGATATTTTTGTTACTCTAATGGATGGTAGCCTTGTCATTATGGAAGGTAGTTTGTCATTGATATTTTTGTTACTACAATGGATGGTAGCCTTGTCATTATTAAAGTTAGTCTATTGTAGGGATTTTTGTTACTCCAATTGATGGTAGCCTTGTCATTATGGAAGGTAGTCTGTTGTAGAGATTTTTGTTATTACAATGGATGGTAGCCTTGTCATTATGGAAGATAGTCTGTTGCCGAGATTTTTATTACACCAATGGATGGAAGCCTTGTCATTATGGAAGGTAGTATGTTGTCGAGATTTTTGTTATTCTAATGGATGGTAGCCTTGTCATTATGGAAGGTAGTTTGTCGTTGAGATTTCTGTTACTACAATGGATTGTAGCCTTGTCATTATTAAATTTAGTCTATTTTTCAGATTTTTGTTACTCCAATTGATGGTAGCCTTGTCATTATGGAAGGTAGTATGTTGTCGAGTTTTTTTTATTCCATGGGATGGTAACCTTTTCTTTACAGAAGGTAGTCTGTTGTCGAGATTTTTGTTATTCCAATGGATGGTAGCATTGTCATTGTGGAAGGTAGTCTGTTGCCGGGATTTTTGTTACTCAAATGGATGGCAGCCTTGTCATTATGGAAGGTAGTATGTTATCGAGATTTTTTTTATTCCAATGGATGGTAGCCTTGTCATTATGGAATGTAGTCTGTTGTCGAGATTTTTGTTATTCCATTGGATGGTAGCCTTGTCATTATTGAAGGTAGTCTGTTGTCGAGATTTTTGTTACTCAAATGGATGGTAGCCTTGTAATTAAGGAAGGTAGTATGTTGTCAATATTTTTGTTACTCCAATGGATGGTAGACTTGTCATTATGGAAGGTAGTCTATTGTCGAGATTTTTGTTACTCAAATGGTTGGTAGCCTTGTCATTATGGAAGGTAGTCTGTTGCCGATATTTTTATTAAACCAATGGATGGCAGCCTTGTCATTATGGAAGGTAGTATGTTGTCGAGATTTTTGTTACCCCAATGGATGGCAGCCTTGTCATTATGGAAGGTAGTCTGTTGTCGAGTTTTTTGTTATTCCATTGGATGGTAGCCTTGTCATTACAGAAGGTAGTCTGTTGTCGAGTTTTTGTTATTCCATTGGATGGTAGCCTTGTCATTATGAAACGTAGTCGGTTGTCGAGATTTTTGTTACTCCAATGGATGGTAGCCTTATCATTATTGCAGGTAGTCTGTTGCCGATATTTTTATTACTCCAATGGATGGTAGCCTTGTCATTATGGAAGGTAGTTTGTTGTTGAGATTTCTGTTACTACAATGGATGGTAGCCTTGTCATTATTAAGGTTAGTCTATTATTCAGATTTTTGTTACTCCAATTGATGGTAGCCTTGTCATTATGGAAGGTAGTCTGTTGTAGAGATTTTTGTTATTACAATGGATGGTAGCCTTGTCATTATGGAAGGTAGTCTGTTGCCGAGATTTTTATTACACCAATGGATGGAAGCCTTGTCATTATGGAAGGTAGTATGTTGTCGAGATTTTTGTTATTCTAATGGATGGTAGCCTTGTCATTATGGAAGGTAGTTTGTCGTTGAGATTTCTGTTACTACAATTGATGGTAGCCTTTTCATTATTAAAGTTACACTATTTTTCATATTTTGTTTACTCCAATTGATGGTAGCCTTGTCATTATGGAAGGTAGTATGTTGTCGAGTTTTTTTTATTCCATGGGATGGTAACCTTTTCTTTACGGAAGGTAGTCTGTTGTCGAGATTTTTGTTATTCCAATGGATGGTAGCCTTGTCATTATGGAAGGTAATCTGTTGCCGAGATTTTTGTTACTCAAATGGATGGCAGCCTTGTCAATATGGAAGGTAGTATGTTGTCGAGATTTTTGGTATTCCAATGGATGGTAGCCTTGTCATTATGGAAGGTAGTTTGTTGTCGAGATTTTTGTTATTCCATTGGATGGTAGCCTTGTCATTATGGAAGGTAGTCTGTTGTCGATATTTTTGTTACTCAAATGGATGGTAGCCTTGTAATTATGGAAGATAGTCTGTTGCCGAGATTTTTATTACTCCGATAGCTGGTAGCCTTGTCATTATGGAAGGTAGTCTGTTGCCGAGATTTTTATTACTCCAATGGATGGCAGCCTTGTCATTATGGAAGGTAGTATGTTGTCGAGATTTTTGTTACCCCAATGGATGGCAGCCTTGTCATTATGGAAGGTAGTCTGTTGTCGAGTTTTTTATTATTCCATTTGATGGTAGCCTTGTCATTACGGAAGGTAGTCTGTTGTCGAGTTTTTGTTATTCCATTGGATGGTAGCCTTGTCATAATGGAAGGTAGTCGGTTGTCGAGATTTTTGTTACTCCAATGGATGGTAGCCTTGTCATTATTGAAGGTAGTTTGTTGTTGATATTTTTATTACTCCAATGGATTGTAGCCTTGTCATTATGGAAGGTAGTCTGTTGTCGATATTTTTTTTACTCCAATGGATGGTAGCCTTGTCATTATGGAAGGTAGTTTGTCATTGAGATTAATGTTACTACAATGGATGGTAGCCTTGTGATTATTAAAGTTAGTCTATTTTTCAGATTTTTGTTACTCCAATTGATGGTAGCCTTGTCATTATGGAAGGTAGTCTGTTGTCGAGTTTTTTTTATTCCATGGGATGGTAACCTTTTCTTTACGGAAGGTAGTTTGTTGTCGAGATTTTTGTTATTCAAATGGATGGTAACCTTGTCATTATGGAAGGTACACTGTGTTTAAGATTTTGTTTACTCCAATGGGTGGTAGCCTTGTCATTATAGAAGGTAGTCTGTTATCGAGAATTTTGTTACTCCAATGGAAAGTAGCCTTGTCATTATGGAAGGTAGTCTATCGTTGAGATTTCTTTTACTCCAATGGATGGTAAACTTGGCATTATGTAAAATATTGTGTCGGTTAAAACTTTTGATACTCCATTGGATGGCAGTCTTTTCATTATGAAAGGTAGTATGTTATCGAGATTTTTGTTATTCCAATGAATGGTAGCCTTGTCATTAAGGAAGGTAGTCTATTGTCATGATTTTTGTCACTCCAATGGATGTTAGCCTTGTTATTACCGAAGTTAGTCTGTTGTCGAGTTTTTGTTATTCCATTGGATGGTAGCCTTGTCATTATGGAAGGTAGTCTGTTGTCGATATTTTTGTTACTCAAATGGATGGTATCCTTGTAATTATGGAAGGTAGTCTGTTGCCGAGATTTTTATTACTCCGATAGCTGGTAGCCTTGTCATTATGGAAGGTAGTCTGTTGCCGAGATTTTTATTACTCCAATGGATGGCAGCCTTGTCATTATGGAAGGTAGTATGTTGTCGAGATTTTTGTTACCCCAATGGATGGCAGCCTTGTCATTATGGAAGGTAGTCTGTTGTCGAGTTTTTTGTTATTCCATTTGATGGTAGCCTTGTCATTACGGAAGGTAGTCTGTTGTCGAGTTTTTGTTATTCCATTGGATGGTAGCCTTGTCATAATGGAAGGTAGTCGGTTGTCGAGATTTTTGTTACTCCAATGGATTGTAGCCTTGTCATTATTGAAGGTAGTTTGTTGTTGATATTTTTATTACTCCAATGGATTGTAGCCTTGTCATTATGGAAGGTAGTCTGTTGTCGATATTTTTTTTACTCCAATGGATGGTAGCCTTGTCATTATGGAAGGTAGTTTGTCGTTGAGATTAATGTTACTACAATGGATGGTAGCCTTGTCATTATTAAAGTTAGTCTATTTTTCAGATTTTTGTTACTCCAATTGATGGTAGCCTTGTCCTTATGGAAGGTAGTCTGTTGTCGAGTTTTTTTTTATTCCATGGGATGGTAACCTTTTCTTTACGGAAGGTAGTTTGTTGTCGAGATTTTTGTTATTCAAATGGATGGTAACCTTGTCATTATGGAAGGTACACTGTGTTTAAGATTTTTTTTACTCCAATGGATGGTAGCCTTGTCATTATAGAAGGTAGTCTGTTATCGAGAATTTTGTTACTCCAATGGAAAGTAGCCTTGTCATTATGGAAGGTAGTCTATCGTTGAGATTTCTTTTACTCCAATGGATGGTAAACTTGGCATTATGTAAAATATTGTGTCGGTTAAAACTTTTGAAACTCCATTGGATGGCAGTCTTTTCATTATGAAAGGTAGTATGTTATCGAGATTTTTGTTATTCCAATGAATGGTAGCATTGCCATTAAGGATGGTAGTCTATTGTCATGATTTTTGTCACTCCAATGGATGTTAGCCTTGTCATTACCGAAGTTAGTCTGTTGTCGAGTTTTTGTTATTCCATTGGATGGTAGCCTTGTCATTATGAAAGGTAGTTGGTTGTCGAGATTTTTGTTACTTCAATGGATGGTAGCCTTATCATTATTGAAGGTACTCTGTTGTCGATATTTTTATTACTCCAATGGATGGTAGCCTTGTCATTATGGAAGGTAGTCTGTTGTCAATATTTTTGTTACTCCAATGGATGGTAGCCTTGTCATTATGGAAGGTAGTTTGTCGTTGAGATTTATGTTACTACAATGGATGGTATCCTTGTGATTATTAAAGTTAGTCTATTATTCAGATTTTTGTTACTCCAATTGATGGTAGCCTTGTCATTATGGAAGGTAGTATGTTGTAGAGATTTTTGTTATTATAATGGATGGTATCCTTGTCATTATGGAAGGTAGTCTGTTATCGAGATTTTTGTTACTCCAATGGATGGTAGCCTTGTCATTATGGAAGGTAGTCTGTTGCCAAGATTTTTATTACCCCAATGGATGGCAACCTTGTCATTATGGAAGGTAGTATGTTGTCGAGATTTTTGTTATTCCAATGGATGGTAGCCTTGTCATTATGGAAGGTAGTTTCTCGTAGAGATTTCTGTTACTACAATGGATGGTAGCCTTATCATTATTAAAGTTAGTCTATTTTTCAGATTTTTGTTACTCCTATTGATGGTAGCCTTGTCATTATGGAAGGTAGTATGTTGTCGAGTTTTTTTTATTCCATGGGATGGTAACCTTTTCTTTATGGATGGTAGTCTGTTGTCGAGATTTTTGTTATTCCAATGGATGGTAGCCTTGTCATTATGGAAGGTAGTCTGTTGCCGAGAATTTTGTTACTCAAATGGATGGCAGCCTTGTCATTATGGAAGGTAGTATGTTTTCGAGATTTTTGTTATTCCAATGGATGGTAGCCTTGTCATTATGGAAGGTAGTCTGTTGTCGAGATTTTGGCTATTCCATTGGATAGTAGCCTTGTCATTATGGAAGGTAGTCTATTGTCGAGATTTTTGTTACTCAAATGGATGGTAGCCTTGTAATTATGGAAGGTAGTATGTTGTCAATATTTTTGTTACTCCAATGGATGGTAGACTTGTCATTATGGAAGGTAGTCTGTTGTCGAGATTTTTGTTACTCCAATGGCTGGTAGCCTTGTCATTATGGAAGGTAGTCTGTTGCCGAGATTTTTATTACCCCAATGGATGACAGCCTTGTCATTATGGAAGGTAGTATGTTGTCGAGATTTTTGTTACCCCAATGGATGGCAGCCTTGTCATTATGGAAGGTAGTCTGTTGTCGAGTTTTTTTGTTATTCCATTGGATGGTAGCCTTTTCATTATGGAAGGCAGTCTGTTGTCGAGTTTTTGTTATTCCATTGGATGACAGCCTTGTCATTATGGAAGGTAGTATGTTGTCGAGATTTTTGTTACCCCAATGGATGGCAGCCTTGTCATTATGGAAGGTAGTCTGTTGTCGAGTTTTTTTGTTATTCCATTGGATGGTAGCCTTGTCATTACAGAAGGTAGTCTGTTGTCGAGTTTTTGTTATTCCATTGGATGGTATCCTTGTCATTATGAAAGGTAGTCGGTTGTCGATATTTTTGTTACTCCAATGGATGGTAGCCTTATCATTATTGAAGGTAGTCTGTTGCCGATATTTTTATTACTCCAATGGATGGTAGCCTTGTCATTATGGAAGGTAGTCTGTTGTCGATATTTTTATTACTCCAATGGATGGTAGCCTTGTCATTATGGAAGGTAGTTTGTCGTTGAGATTTCTGTTACTACAATGGATGGTAGCCTTGTCATTATTAAGGTTAGTCTATTATTCAGATTTTTGTTACTCCAATTGATGGTAGCCTTGTCATTATGGAAGGTAATCTGTTATAGAGATTTTTGTTATTACAATGGATGGTAGCCTTGTCATTATGGAAGGTAGTCTGTTGCCGAGATTTTTATTACACCAATGGATGGAAGCCTTGTCATTATGGAAGGTAGTATGTTGTCGAGATTTTTGTTATTCTAATGGATGGTAGCCTTGTCATTATGGAAGGTAGTTTGTCGTTGAGATTTCTGTTACTACAAAGGATGGTAGCCTTGTCATTATTAAAGTTACACTATTTTTCATATTTTTGTTACTCCAATTGATGGTAGCCTTGTCATTATGGAAGGTAGTATGTTGTCGAGTTTTTTTTTATTCCATGGGATGGTAACCTTTTCTTTACGGAAGGTAGTCTATTGTCGAGATTTTTGTTATTCCAATGGATGGTAGACTTGTCATTATGGAAGGTAGTCTGTTGCCGAGAATTTTGTTACTCAAATGGATGGCAGCCTTGTCATTATGGAAGGTAGTATGTTTTCGAGATTTTTGTTATTCCAATGGATGGTAGCCTTGTCATTATGGAAGGTAGTCTGTTGTCGAGATTTTGGCTATTCCATTGGATAGTAGCCTTGTCATTATGGAAGGTAGTCTATTGTCGAGATTTTTGTTACTCAAATGGATGGTAGCCTTGTAATTATGGAAGGTAGTATGTTGTCAATATTTTTGTTACTCCAATGGATGGTAGACTTGTCATTATGGAAGGTAGTCTGTTGTCGAGATTTTTGTTACTCCAATGGCTGGTAGCCTTGTCATTATGGAAGGTAGTCTGTTGCCGAGATTTTTATTACCCCAATGGATGACAGCCTTGTCATTATGGAAGGTAGTATGTTGTCGAGATTTTTGTTACCCCAATGGATGGCAGCCTTGTCATTATGGAAGGTAGTCTGTTGTCGAGTTTTTTTGTTATTCCATTGGATGGTAGCCTTTTCATTACGGAAGGCAGTCTGCTGTCGAGTTTTTGTTATTCCATTGGATGACAGCCTTGTCATTATGGAAGGTAGTATGTTGTCGAGATTTTTGTTACCCCAATGGATGGCAGCCTTGTCATTATGGAAGGTAGTCTGTTGTCGAGTTTTTTTGTTATTCCATTGGATGGTAGCCTTGTCATTACAGAAGGTAGTCTGTTGTCGAGTATTTGTTATTCCATTGGATGGTAGCCTTGTCATTATGAAAGGTAGTCGGTTGTCGATATTTTTGTTACTCCAATGGATGGTAGCCTTATCATTATTGAAGGTAGTCTGTTGCCGATATTTTTATTACTCCAATGGATGGTAGCCTTGTCATTATGGAAGGTAGTCTGTTGTCGATATTTTTATTACTCCAATGGATGGTAGCCTTGTCAATATGGAAGGTAGTTTGTCGTTGAGATTTCTGTTACTACAATGGATGGTAGCCTTGTCATTATTAAGGTTAGTCTATTATTCAGATTTTTGTTACTCTAATTGATGGTAACCTTGTCATTATGGAAGGTAGTCTGTTGTAGAGATTTTTGTTATTACAATGGATGGTAGCCTTGTCATTATGGAAGGTAGTCTATTGCCGAGATTTTTATTACACCAATGGATGGAAGCCTTGTCATTATGGAAGGTAGTATGTTGTCGAGATTTTTGTTATTCTAATGGATGGTAGCCTTGTCATTATGGAAGGTAGTTTGTCGTTGAGATTTCTGTTACTACAATGGATGGTAGCCTTGTCATTATTAAAGTTACACTATTTTTCATATTTTTGTTACTCCAATTGATGGTAGCCTTGTCATTATGGAAGGTAGTATGTTGTCGAGTTTTTTTTTATTCCATGGGATGGTAACCTTTTCTTTACGGAAGGTAGTCTGTTGTCGAGATTTTTGTTATTCCAATGGATGGTAGCCTTGTCATTATGGAAGGTAGTCTGTTGTCGAGATTTTTGTTACTCAAATGGATGGTAGCCTTGTAATTATGGAAGGTAGTCTGTTGCCGAGATTTTTATTACTCCGATGGCTGGTAGCCTTGTCATTATGGAAGGTAGTCTATTGCCGAGATTTTTATTTCTCCAATGGATGGCAGCCTTGTCATTATGGAAGGTAGTATGTTGTCGAGATTTTTGTTACCCCAATGGATTGCAGCCTTGTCATTATGGAAGGTAGTCTGTTGTCGAGTTTTTTGTTATTCCATTTGATGGTAGCCTTGTCATTACGGAAGGTAGTCTGTTGTCAATTTTTTTTATTCCATTGGATGGTAGCCTTGTCATTATGGAAGGTAGTCGGTTGTCGAGATTTTTGTTACTCCAATGGATGGTAGCCTTGTCATTATTGAAGGTAGTTTGTTGTTGATATTTTTATTACTCCAATGGATGGTAGCCTTGTCATTATGGAAGGTAGTCTGTTGTCGATATTTTTTTTACTCCAATGGATGGTAGCCTTGTCATTATGGAAGGTAGTTTATCGTTGAGATTAATGTTACTACAATGGATGGTAGCCTTGTTATTATTAAAGTTAGTCTATTTTTCAGATTTTTGTTACTCCAATTGATGGTAGCCTTGTCATTATGGAAGGTAGTTTGTTGTCGAGTTTTTTTTATTGCATGGGATGGTAACCTTTTCTTTACGGAAGGTAGTTTGTTGTCGAGATTTTTGTTATTCAAATGGATGGTAACCTTGTCATTATGGAAGGTACACTGTGTTTAAGATTTTTTTTACTCCAATGGATGGTAGCCTTGTCATTATGGAAGGTAGTCTGTTATCGAGAATTTTGTTACTCCAATGGAAAGTAGCCTTGTCATTATGGAAGGTAGTCTATCGTTGAGATTTCTTTTACAACAATGGATGGTAAACTTGGCATTATGTAAAATATTGTGTCGGTTAAAACTTTTGATACTCCATTGGATGGCAGTCTTTTCATTATGGAAGGTAGTATGTTATCGAGATTTTTGTTATTCCAATGAATGGTAGCCTTGTCATTAAGGAAGGTAGTCTATTGTAATGATTTTTGTCACTCCAATGGATGTTAGCCTTGTCATTACCGAAGTTAGTCTGTTGTCGAGTTTTTGTTATTCCATTGGATGGTAGCCTTGTCATTATGAAAGGTAGCCGGTTGTCGAGATTTTTGTTACTTCAATGGATGGTAGCCTTATCATTATTGAAGGTAGTCTGTTGTCGATATTTTTATTACTCCAATGGATGGTAGCCTTGTCATTATGGAAGGTAGTCTGTTGTCAATATTTTTGTTACTCCAATGGATGGTAGCCTTGTCATTATGGAAGGTAGTTTGTCGTTGAGATTTCTGTTACTACAATGGATGGTAGCCTTGTGATTATTAAAGTTAGTCTATTATTCAGATTTTTGTTACTCCAATTGATGGTAGCCTTGTCATTATGGAAGGTAGTCTGTTGTAGAGATTTTTGTTATTATAATGGATGGTATCCTTTTCATTATGGAAGGTAGTCTGTTATCGAGATTTTTGTTACTCCAATGGATGGTAGCCTTGTCATTATGGAAGGTAGTCTGTTGCCGAGATTTTTATTACCCCAATGGATGGCAACCTTATCATTATGGAAGGTAGTATGTTGTCGAGATTTTTGTTATTCCAATGGATGGTAGCCTTGTCATTATGGAAGGTAGTTTCTCGTAGAGATTTCTGTTACTACAATGGATGGTAGCCTTATGATTATTAAAGTTAGTCTATTTTTCAGATTTTTGTTACTCCTATTGATGGTAGCCTTGTCATTATGGAAGGTAGTATGTTGTCGAGTTTTTTTTATTCCATGGGATGGTAACCTTTTCTTTATGGATGGTAGTCTGTTGTCGAGATTTTTGTTATTCCAATGGATGGTAGCCTTGTCATTATGGTAGGTAGTCTGTTTCCGAGATTTATGTTACTCAAATGGATGGCAGCCTTGTCATTATGGAAGGTAGTATGTTGTCGAGATTTTTGTTATTCCAATGGATGGTAGCCTTGTCATTATGGAAGGTAGTCTATTGTCAAGATTTTTGTTATTCCATTGGATGGTAGCCTTGTCATTATGGAAGGTAGTCTGTTATCGAGATTTTTGTTACTCAAATGGATGGTAGCCTTGTAATTATGGAAGGTAGTATGTTGTCAATATTTTTTTTACTCCAATGGATGGTAGACTTGTCATTATGGAAGGTAGTCTGTTGTCGAGATTTTTGTTACTCCAATGGCTGGTAGCCTTGTCATTATGGAAGGTAGTCTGTTGCCGAGATTTTTATTACCCCAATGGATGGTAGCCTTGTCATTATGGAAGGTAGGATGTTGTCGAGATTTTTGTTATTCCATTGGATGGTAGCCTTGTCATTACAGAAGGTAGTCTGTTGTCGAGTTTTTGTTATTCCATTGGATGGTATCCTTGTCATTATGGAAGGTAGTCGGTTGTCGAGATTTTTGTTACTCCAATGGATGGTAGCCTTGTCATTATTGAAGGTAGTCTGTTGTCGATATTTTTATTACTCCAATGGATGGTAGCCTTGTCATTATGGAAGGTATTCCGTTTGTCGATATTTTTGTTACTCCAATGGATGGTAGCCTTGTCATTATGGAATGTAGTTTGTAGTTGAGATTAATGTTACTACAATGGATGGTAGCCTTGTCATTATTAAAGTTAGTCTATTTTTCAGATTTTTGTTACTCCAATTGATGGTAGCCTTGTCATTATGGAAGGTAGTCTGTTGTCGAGTTTTTTTTTATTCCATGGGATGGTAACCTTTTATTTACGGAAGATAGTCTGTTGTCGAGATTTTTGTTATTCCAATGGATGGTAACCTTGTCATTATGGAAGGTAGACTGTTGTTAAGATTTTTGTTACTCCAATGGATGGTAGCCTTGTCATTATGGAAGGTAGTCTGTTGCCGAGATTTTTGTTACTCCAATGGATGGTAGCCTTGTCATTATTGAAGGTAGTCTATTGTCGATATTTTTATTACTCCAATGGATGGTAGCCTTGTCATTATGGAAGGTAGTCCGTTTGTCGATATTTTTGTTACTCCAATGGATGGTAGCCTTGTCATTATGGAATGTAGTTTGTCGTTGAGATTAATGTTACTACAATGGATGGTAGCCTTGTCATTATTAAAGTTAGTCTATTTTTCAGAATTTTGTTACTCCAATTGATGGTAGCCTTGTCATTATGGAAGGTAGTCTGTTGTCGAGTTTTTTTTATTCCATGGGATGGTAACCTTTTCTTTACGGAAGGTAGTCTATTGTCGAGATTTTTGTTATTCCAATGGATGGTAACCTTGTCATTATGGAAGGTAGATTGTTGTTAAGATTTTTGTGACTCCAATGGATGGTAGCCTTGTCATTATGGAAGGTAGTCTGTTGCCGAGATTTTTGTTACTCCAATGGACGGCAGCCTTGTCATTATGGAAGGTAGTATGTTGTCGAGATTTTTGTTATTACAATGGATGGTAGCCTTGTCATTATGGAAGGTAGTTTGTCGTTGAGATTTCTGTTACTACAATGGATGGTAGCCTTGTCATTATGGAAGGTAGTATGTTGTCGAGTTTTATTTTATTCCATGGGATGGTAACCTTTTCTTTACGGAAGGTAGTATGTTGTCGAGATTTTTGTTATTCCAATGGATGGTAGCCTTGTCATTATAGAAGGTAGTCTGTTGCCGAGATTTTTGTTACTCAAATGGATGGCATCCTTGTCATTATTGAAGGTAGTATGTTGTCGAGATTTTTGTTATTCAAATGGATGGTAGCCTTTTCATAATGGAAGGTAGTCTGTTGTCGAGATTTTTGTTATTCCATTGGATGGTAGCCTTATCATTATGGAAGGTATTCAGTTGTCGAGATTTTTGTTACTCAAATGGATGGTAGCCTTGTAATTATGGAAGGTAGTATGTTGTCAATATTTTTGTTACTCTAATTGATGGTAGACTTGTCATTATGGAAGGTAGTCTGTTGTCGAGATTTTTGATACTCCAATGGCTGGTAGCCTTGTCATTATGGAAGATAGTCTGTTGTCGAGATTTTTATTACCCCAATGGATGGAAGCCTTGTCATTATGGAAGGTAGTTTGTTGTCGAGATTTTTGTTATTCCATTGGATGGTAGCCTTGTCATTACGGAAGGTAGTCTATTGTCGAGTTTTTGTTATTCCATTGGATGGTAGCCTTGTCATTATGAAAGGAAGTCGGTTGTCGAGATTTTTGTTACTCCAATGGATGGTAGCCTTATCATTATTGAAGGTAGTCTGTTGTCGATATTTTTATTACTCCAATGGATGGTAGCCTTGTCATTATGGAAGGTAGTCCGTTTGTCGATATTTTTGTTACTCCAATGGATGGTAGCCTTGTCATTATGGAATGTAGTTTGTAGTTGAGATTAATGTTACTACAATGGATGGTAGCCTTGTCATTATTAAAGTATTCTATTTTTCAGATTTTTGTTACTCCAATTGATGGTAGCCTTGTCATTATGGAAGGTAGTCTGTTGTCGAGTTTTTTTTTATTCCATGGGATGGTAACCTTTTATTTACGGAAGATAGTCTGTTGTCGAGATTTTTGTTATTCCAATGGATGGTAACCTTGTCATTATGGAAGGTAGACTGTTGTTAAGATTTTTGTTACTCCAATGGATGGTAGCCTTGTCATTATTGAAGGTAGTCTGTTGCCGAGATTTTTGTTACTCCAATGGATGGTAGCCTTGTCATTATTGAAGGTAGTCTATTGTCGATATTTTTATTACTCCAATGGATGGTAGTCTTGTCATTATGGAAGGTAGTCCGTTTGTCGATATTTTTGTTACTCCAATGGATGGTAGCCTTGTCATTATGGAATGTAGTTTGTCGTTGAGATTAATGTTACTACAATGGATGGTAGCCTTGTCATTATTAAAGTTAGTCTATTTTTCAGAATTTTGTTACTCCAATTGATGGTAGCCTTGTCATTATGGAAGGTAGTCTGTTGTCGAGTTTTTTTTATTCCATGGGATGGTAACCTTTTCTTTACGGAAGGTAGTCTATTGTCGAGATTTTTGTTATTCCAATGGATGGTAACCTTGTCATTATGGAAGGTAGATTGTTGTTAAGATTTTTGTTACTCCAATGGATGGTAGCCTTGTCATTATGGAAGGTAGTCTGTTGCCGAGATTTTTGTTACTCCAATGGATGGCAGCCTTGTCATTATGGAAGGTAGTATGTTGTCGAGATTTTTGTTATTACAATGGATGGTAGCCTTGTCATTATGGAAGGTAGTTTGTCGTTGAGATTTCTGTTACTACAATGGATGGTAGCCTTGTCATTATTAAAGTTAGTCTATTTTTCAGATTTTTGTTACTCTAATTGATGGTAGCCTTGTCATTATGGAAGGTAGTATGTTGTCGAGTTTTATTTTATTCCATGGGATGGTAACCTTTTCTTTACGGAAGGTAGTATGTTGTCGAGATTTTTGTTATTCAAATGGATGGTAGCCTTGTCATTATATAAGGTAGTCTGTTGCCGAGATTTTTGTTACTCAAATGGATGGCATCCTTGTCATTATTGAAGGTAGTATGTTGTCGAGATTTTTGTTATTCAAATGGATGGTAGCCTTTTCATAATGGAAGGTAGTCTGTTGTCGAGATTTTTGTTATTCCATTGGATGGTAGCCTTATCATTATGGAAGGTATTCAGTTGTCGAGATTTTTGTTACTCAAATGGATGGTAGCCTTGTAATTATGGAAGGTAGTATGTTGTCAATATTTTTGTTACTCTAATTGATGGTAGACTTGTCATTATGGAAGGTAGTCTGTTGTCGAGATTTTTGATACTCCAATGGCTGGTAGCCTTGTCATTATGGAAGATAGTCTGTTGTCGAGATTTTTATTACCCCAATGGATGGAAGCCTTGTCATTATGGAAGGTAGTTTGTTGTCGAGATTTTTGTTATTCCATTGGATGGTAGCCTTGTCATTACGGAAGGTAGTCTATTGTCGAGTTTTTGTTATTCCATTGGATGGTAGCCTTGTCATTATGAAAGGAAGTCGGTTGTCGAGATTTTTGTTACTCCAATGGATGGTAGCCTTATCATTATTGAAGGTAGTCTGTTGTCGATATTTTTATTACTCCAATGGATGGTAGCCTTGTCATTATGGAAGGTAGTCCGTTTGTCGATATTTTTGTTACTCCAATGGATGGTAGCCTTGTCATTATGGAATGTAGTTTATAGTTGAGATTAATGTTACTACAATGGATGGTAGCCTTGTCATTATTAAAGTTAGTCTATTTTTCAGATTTTTGTTACTCCAATTGATGGTAGCCTTGTCATTATGGAAGGTAGTCTGTTGTCGAGTTTTTTTTTATTCCATGGGATGGTAACCTTTTATTTACGGAAGATAGTCTGTTGTCGAGATTTTTGTTATTCCAATGGATGGTAACCTTGTCATTATGGAAGGTAGACTGTTGTTAAGATTTTTGTTACTCCAATGGATGGTAGCCTTGTCATTATTGAAGGTAGTCTGTTGCCGAGATTTTTGTTACTCCAATGGATGGTAGCCTTGTCATTATTGAAGGTAGTCTATTGTCGATATTTTTATTACTCCAATGGATGGTAGTCTTGTCATTATGGAAGGTAGTCCGTTTGTCGATATTTTTGTTACTCCAATGGATGGTAGCCTTGTCATTATGGAATGTAGTTTGTCGTTGAGATTAATGTTACTACAATGGATGGTAGCCTTGTCATTATTAAAGTTAGTCTATTTTTCAGAATTTTGTTACTCCAATTGATGGTAGCCTTGTCATTATGGAAGGTAGTCTGTTGTCGAGTTTTTTTTATTCCATGGGATGGTAACCTTTTCTTTACGGAAGGTAGTCTATTGTCGAGATTTTTGTTATTCCAATGGATGGTAACCTTGTCATTATGGAAGGTAGATTGTTGTTAAGATTTTTGTTACTCCAATGGATGGTAGCCTTGTCATTATGGAAGGTAGTCTGTTGCCGAGATTTTTGTTACTCCAATGGATGGCAGCCTTGTCATTATGGAAGGTAGTATGTTGTCGAGATTTTTGTTATTACAATGGATGGTAGCCTTGTCATTATGGAAGGTAGTTTGTCGTTGAGATTTCTGTTACTACAATGGATGGTAGCCTTGTCATTATTAAAGTTAGTCTATTTTTCAGATTTTTGTTACTCTAATTGATGGTAGCCTTGTCATTATGGAAGGTAGTATGTTGTCGAGTTTTATTTTATTCCATGGGATGGTAACCTTTTCTTTACGAAAGGTAGTATGTTGTCGAGATTTTTGTTATTCCAATGGATGGTAGCCTTGTCATTATAGAAGGTAGTCTGTTGCCGAGATTTTTGTTACTCAAATGGATGGCATCCTTGTCATTATTGAAGGTAGTATGTTGTCGAGATTTTTGTTATTCAAATGGATGGTAGCCTTTTCATAATGGAAGGTAGTCTGTTGTCGAGATTTTTGTTATTCCATTGGATGGTAGCCTTATCATTATGGAAGGTATTCAGTTGTCGAGATTTTTGTTACTCAAATGGATGGTAGCCTTGTAATTATGGAAGGTAGTATGTTGTCAATATTTTTGTTACTCTAATTGATGGTAGACTTGTCATTATGGAAGGTAGTCTGTTGTCGAGATTTTTGATACTCCAATGGCTGGTAGCCTTGTCATTATGGAAGATAGTCTGTTGTCGAGATTTTTATTACCCCAATGGATGGAAGCCTTGTCATTATGGAAGGTAGTTTGTTGTCGAGATTTTTGTTATTCCATTGGATGGTAGCCTTGTCATTACGGAAGGTAGTCTATTGTCGAGTTTTTGTTATTCCATTGGATGGTAGCCTTGTCATTATGAAAGGAAGTCGGTTGTCGAGATTTTTGTTACTCCAATGGATGGTAGCCTTATCATTATTGAAGGTAGTCTGTTGTCGATATTTTTATTACTCCAATGGATGGTAGCCTTGTCATTATGGAAGGTAGTCTGTTGTCGATATTTTTGTTACTCCAATGGATGGTAGGCTTGTCATTATGGAAGGTAGTTTGTCGTTGAGATTTCTGTTACTACATTGGATGGTAGCCTTGTCATTATTAAAGTTAGTCCATTATTCAGATTTTTGTTACTCCAATTGGTGGTAGCCTTGTCATTATGGAAGGTAGTCTGTTGTCGAGTTTTTTTTTATTCCATGGGATGGTAACCTTTTATTTACGGAAGATAGTCTGTTGTCGAGATTTTTGTTATTCCAATGGATGGTAACCTTGTCATTATGGAAGGTAGACTGTTGTTAAGATTTTTGTTACTCCAATGGATGGTAGCCTTGTCATTATTGAAGGTAGTCTGTTGCCGAGATTTTTGTTACTCCAATGGATGGTAGCCTTGTCATTATTGAAGGTAGTCTATTGTCGATATTTTTATTACTCCAATGGATGGTAGTCTTGTCATTATGGAAGGTAGTCCGTTTGTCGATATTTTTGTTACTCCAATGGATGGTAGCCTTGTCATTATGGAATGTAGTTTGTCGTTGAGATTAATGTTACTACAATGGATGGTAGCCTTGTCATTATTAAAGTTAGTCTATTTTTCAGAATTTTGTTACTCCAATTGATGGTAGCCTTGTCATTATGGAAGGTAGTCTGTTGTCGAGTTTTTTTTATTCCATGGGATGGTAACCTTTTCTTTACGGAAGGTAGTCTATTGTCGAGATTTTTGTTATTCCAATGGATGGTAACCTTGTCATTATGGAAGGTAGATTGTTGTTAAGATTTTTGTTACTCCAATGGATGGTAGCCTTGTCATTATGGAAGGTAGTCTGTTGCCGAGATTTTTGTTACTCCAATGGATGGCAGCCTTGTCATTATGGAAGGTAGTATGTTGTCGAGATTTTTGTTATTACAATGGATGGTAGCCTTGTCATTATGGAAGGTAGTTTGTCGTTGAGATTTCTGTTACTACAATGGATGGTAGCCTTGTCATTATTAAAGTTAGTCTATTTTTCAGTTTTTTGTTACTCTAATTGATGGTAGCCTTGTCATTATGGAAAGTAGTATGTTGTCGAGTTTTATTTTATTCCATGGGATGGTAACCTTTTCTTTACGGAAGGTAGTATGTTGTCGAGATTTTTGTTATTCCAATGGATGGTAGCCTTGTCATTATAGAAGGTAGTCTGTTGCCGAGATTTTTGTTACTCAAATGGATGGCATCCTTGTCATTATTGAAGGTAGTATGTTGTCGAGATTTTTGTTATTCAAATGGATGGTAGCCTTTTCATAATGGAAGGTAGTCTGTTGTCGAGATTTTTGTTATTCCATTGGATGGTAGCCTTATCATTATGGAAGGTATTCAGTTGTCGAGATTTTTGTTACTCAAATGGATGGTAGCCTTGTAATTATGGAAGGTAGTATGTTGTCAATATTTTTGTTACTCTAATTGATGGTAGACTTGTCATTATGGAAGGTAGTCTGTTGTCGAGATTTTTGATACTCCAATGGCTGGTAGCCTTGTCATTATGGAAGATAGTCTGTTGTCGAGATTTTTATTACCCCAATGGATGGAAGCCTTGTCATTATGGAAGGTAGTTTGTTGTCGAGATTTTTGTTATTCCATTGGATGGTAGCCTTGTCATTACGGAAGGTAGTCTATTGTCGAGTTTTTGTTATTCCATTGGATGGTAGCCTTGTCATTATGAAAGGAAGTCGGTTGTCGAGATTTTTGTTACTCCAATGGATGATAGCCTTATCATTATTGAAGGTAGTCTGTTGTCGATATTTTTATTACTCCAATGGATGGTAGCCTTGTCATTATGGAAGGTAGTCCGTTTGTCGATATTTTTGTTACTCCAATGGATGGTAGCCTTGTCATTATGGAATGTAGTTTGTAGTTGAGATTAATGTTACTACAATGGATGGTAGCCTTGTCATTATTAAAGTTAGTCTATTTTTCAGATTTTTGTTACTCCAATTGATGGTAGCCTTGTCATTATGGAAGGTAGTCTGTTGTCGAGTTTTTTTTTATTCCATGGGATGGTAACCTTTTATTTACGGAAGATAGTCTGTTGTCGAGATTTTTGTTATTCCAATGGATGGTAACCTTGTCATTATGGAAGGTAGACTGTTGTTAAGATTTTTGTTACTCCAATGGATGGTAGCCTTGTCATTATTGAAGGTAGTCTGTTGCCGAGATTTTTGTTACTCCAATGGATGGTAGCCTTGTCATTATTGAAGGTAGTCTATTGTCGATATTTTTATTACTCCAATGGATGGTAGTCTTGTCATTATGGAAGGTAGTCCGTTTGTCGATATTTTTGTTACTCCAATGGATGGTAGCCTTGTCATTATGGAATGTAGTTTGTCGTTGAGATTAATGTTACTACAATGGATGGTAGCCTTGTCATTATTAAAGTTAGTCTATTTTTCAGAATTTTGTTACTCCAATTGATGGTAGCCTTGTCATTATGGAAGGTAGTCTGTTGTCGAGTTTTTTTTATTCCATGGGATGGTAACCTTTTCTTTACGGAAGGTAGTCTATTGTCGAGATTTTTGTTATTCCAATGGATGGTAACCTTGTCATTATGGAAGGTAGATTGTTGTTAAGATTTTTGTTACTCCAATGGATGGTAGCCTTGTCATTATGGAAGGTAGTCTGTTGCCGAGATTTTTGTTACTCCAATGGATGGCAGCCTTGTCATTATGGAAGGTAGTATGTTGTCGAGATTTTTGTTATTACAATGGATGGTAGCCTTGTCATTATGGAAGGTAGTTTGTCGTTGAGATTTCTGTTACTACAATGGATGGTAGCCTTGTCATTATTAAAGTTAGTCTATTTTTCAGATTTTTGTTACTCTAATTGATGGTAGCCTTGTCATTATGGAAGGTAGTATGTTGTCGAGTTTTATTTTATTCCATGGGATGGTAACCTTTTCTTTACGAAAGGTAGTATGTTGTCGAGATTTTTGTTATTCCAATGGATGGTAGCCTTGTCATTATAGAAGGTAGTCTGTTGCCGAGATTTTTGTTACTCAAATGGATGGCATCCTTGTCATTATTGAAGGTAGTATGTTGTCGAGATTTTTGTTATTCAAATGGATGGTAGCCTTTTCATAATGGAAGGTAGTCTGTTGTCGAGATTTTTGTTATTCCATTGGATGGTAGCCTTATCATTATGGAAGGTATTCAGTTGTCGAGATTTTTGTTACTCAAATGGATGGTAGCCTTGTAATTATGGAAGGTAGTATGTTGTCAATATTTTTGTTACTCTAATTGATGGTAGACTTGTCATTATGGAAGGTAGTCTGTTGTCGAGATTTTTGATACTCCAATGGCTGGTAGCCTTGTCATTATGGAAGATAGTCTGTTGTCGAGATTTTTATTACCCCAATGGATGGAAGCCTTGTCATTATGGAAGGTAGTTTGTTGTCGAGATTTTTGTTATTCCATTGGATGGTAGCCTTGTCATTACGGAAGGTAGTCTATTGTCGAGTTTTTGTTATTCCATTGGATGGTAGCCTTGTCATTATGAAAGGAAGTCAGTTGTCGAGATTTTTGTTACTCCAATGGATGGTAGCCTTATCATTATTGAAGGTAGTCTGTTGTCGATATTTTTATTACTCCAATGGATGGTAGCCTTGTCATTATGGAAGGTAGTCTGTTGTCGATATTTTTGTTACTCCAATGGATGGTAGCCTTGTCATTATGGAAGGTAGTTTGTCGTTGAGATTTCTGTTACTACATTGGATGGTAGCCTTGTCATTATTAAAGTTAGTCCATTATTCAGATTTTTGTTACTCCAATTGGTGGTAGCCTTGTCATTATGGAAGGTAGTCTGTTGTCGAGTTTTTTTTTATTCCATGGGATGGTAACCTTTTATTTACGGAAGATAGTCTGTTGTCGAGATTTTTGTTATTCCAATGGATGGTAACCTTGTCATTATGGAAGGTAGACTGTTGTTAAGATTTTTGTTACTCCAATGGATGGTAGCCTTGTCATTATTGAAGGTAGTCTGTTGCCGAGATTTTTGTTACTCCAATGGATGGTAGCCTTGTCATTATTGAAGGTAGTCTATTGTCGATATTTTTATTACTCCAATGGATGGTAGTCTTGTCATTATGGAAGGTAGTCCGTTTGTCGATATTTTTGTTACTCCAATGGATGGTAGCCTTGTCATTATGGAATGTAGTTTGTCGTTGAGATTAATGTTACTACAATGGATGGTAGCCTTGTCATTATTAAAGTTAGTCTATTTTTCAGAATTTTGTTACTCCAATTGATGGTAGCCTTGTCATTATGGAAGGTAGTCTGTTGTCGAGTTTTTTTTATTCCATGGGATGGTAACCTTTTCTTTACGGAAGGTAGTCTATTGTCGAGATTTTTGTTATTCCAATGGATGGTAACCTTGTCATTATGGAAGGTAGATTGTTGTTAAGATTTTTGTTACTCCACTGGATGGTAGCCTTGTCATTATGGAAGGTAGTCTGTTGCCGAGATTTTTGTTACTCCAATGGATGGCAGCCTTGTCATTATGGAAGGTAGTATGTTGTCGAGATTTTTGTTATTACAATGGATGGTAGCCTTGTCATTATGGAAGGTAGTTTGTCGTTGAGATTTCTGTTACTACAATGGATGGTAGCCTTGTCATTATTAAAGTTAGTCTATTTTTCAGATTTTTGTTACTCTAATTGATGGTAGCCTTGTCATTATGGAAGGTAGTATGTTGTCGAGTTTTATTTTATTCCATGGGATGGTAACCTTTTCTTTACGAAAGGTAGTATGTTGTCGAGATTTTTGTTATTCCAATGGATGGTAGCCTTGTCATTATAGAAGGTAGTCTGTTGCCGAGATTTTTGTTACTCAAATGGATGGCATCCTTGTCATTATTGAAGGTAGTATGTTGTCGAGATTTTTGTTATTCAAATGGATGGTAGCCTTTTCATAATGGAAGGTAGTCTGTTGTCGAGATTTTTGTTATTCCATTGGATGGTAGCCTTATCATTATGGAAGGTATTCAGTTGTCGAGATTTTTGTTACTCAAATGGATGGTAGCCTTGTAATTATGGAAGGTAGTATGTTGTCAATATTTTTGTTACTCTAATTGATGGTAGACTTGTCATTATGGAAGGTAGTCTGTTGTCGAGATTTTTGATACTCCAATGGCTGGTAGCCTTGTCATTATGGAAGATAGTATGTTGTCGAGATTTTTATTACCCCAATGGATGGAAGCCTTGTCATTATGGAAGGTAATTTGTTGTCGAGATTTTTGTTATTCCATTGGATGGTAGCCTTGTCATTACGGAAGGTAGTCTATTGTCGAGTTTTTTTTATTCCATTGGATGGTAGCCTTGTCATTATGAAAGGAAGTCGGTTGTCGAGATTTTTGTTACTCCAATGGATGGTAGCCTTATCATTATTGAAGGTAGTCTGTTGTCGATATTTTTATTACTCCAATGGATGGTAGCCTTGTCATTATGGAAGGTAGTCTGTTGTCGATATTTTTGTTACTCCAATGGATGGTAGCCTTGTCATTATGGAAGGTAGTTTGTCGTTGAGATTTCTGTTACTACATTGGATGGTAGCCTTGTCATTATTAAAGTTAGTCCATTATTCAGATTTTTGTTACTCCAATTGGTGGTAGCCTTGTCATTATGGAAGGTAGTATGTTGTCGAGTTTTTTTTTATTCCATGGGATGGTAACCTTTTCTTTATGGATGGTAGTCTGTTGTCAAGATTTTTGTTATTCCAATGGATGGTAGCCTTGTCATTATGGAAGGTAGTCTGTTGTCGAGATTTTTGTTACTCAAATGGATGGCAGCCTTGTCATTATGGACGGTAGTATGTTGTCGAGATTTTTGTTATTCCAATGGATGGTAGCCTTGTCATTATGGAAGGTAGTCTGTTGTCGAGATTTTTGTTATTCCATTGGATGGTAGCCTTGTCATTATGGAAGGTAGTCTGTTATCGAGATTTTTGTTACTCAAATGGATGGTAGCCTTGTAATTATGGAAGGTAGTATGTTGTCAATATTTTTGTTACTCTAATGGATGGTAGACTTGTCATTATGGAAGGTAGTCTGTTGTCGAGATTTTTGTTACTCCAACGGCTGGTAGCCTTGTCATTATGGAAGGTAGTCTGTTGCCGAGATTTTTATTACCCCAATGGATGGCAGCCTTGTCATTATGGAAGGTAATATGTTGTCGAGATTTTTGTTACCCCAATGGATGGCAGCCTTGTCATTATGGAAGGTAGTCTGTTGTCGAGTTTTTAGTTATTCCATTGGATGGTAGCCTTGTCATTACGGAAGGTAGTCTATTTTCGAGTTTTTGTTATTCCATTGGATGGTAGCCTTGTCATTATGGAAGGTAGTCGTTTATCGAGATTTTTGTTACTCCAATGGATGGTAGCCTTGTCATTATTGAAGGTAGTCTGTTGTCGATATTTTTATTACTCCAATGGATGGTAGCCTTGTCATTATGGAAGGTAGTCTGTTGTCGATATTTCTGTTACTCCAATGGATGGTAGCCTTGTCATTATGGAAGGTAGTCTATTATTCAGATTTTTGTTACTCCAATTGATGGTAGCCTTGTCATTATGGAAGGTAGTGTGTTGTAGAGATTTTTGTTATTATAATGGATGGTATCCTTGTCATCATGGAAGGTAGTCTGTTATCGAGATTTTTGTTACTCCAATGGATGGTAGCCTTGTCATTATGGAAGGTAGTCTGTTGGCGATATTTTTATTACCCCAATGGATGGCAACCTTGTCATTATGGAAGGTAGTATGTTGTCGAGATTTTTGTTATTCCAATGGATGGTAGCCTTGTCATTATGGAAGGTAGTTTCTCGTTGAGATTTCTGTTACTACAATGGATGGTAGCCTTGTCATTATGGAAGGTAGTATGTTGTCGAGTTTTTTTTATCCCATGGGATGGTAACCTTTTCTTTATGGATGGTAGTCTGTTGTCGAGATTTTTGTTATTCCAATGGATGGTAGCCTTGTCATTATGGAAGGTAGTCTGTTGCCGAGATTTATGTTACTCAAATGGATGGCAGCCTTGTGATTATGGAAGGTAGTATGTTGTCGAGATTTTTGTTATTCCAATGGATGGTACCCTTGTCATTATGGAAGGTAGTCTGTGTTCGAGATTTTTGTTATTCCATTGGATGGTAGCCTTGTCATTATGGAAGGTAGTTTGTTATCGAGATTTTTGTTACTCAAATGGGTGGTAGCCTTGTAATTATGGAAGGTAATATGTTGTCAATATTTTTTTTACTCCAATGGATGGTAGACTTGTCATTATGGAAGGTAGTCTGTTGTCGAGATTTTTGTTACTCCAACGGCTGGTAGCCTTGTCATTATGGAAGGTAGTCTGTTGCCGAGATTTTTATTACCCCAATGGATGGTAGCCTTGTCATTATGGAAGGTAGTATGTTGTCGAGATTTTTGTTACCCCAATGGATGGCAGCCTTGTCATTATGGAAGGTAGTCTGTTGTCGAGTTTTTTGTTATTCCATTGGATGGCAGCCTTGTCATTACGGAAGGTAGTCTATTGTCGAGTTTTTGTTATTCATGGTAGCCTTGTCATTATGGAAGGTAGTCGGTTGTCGAGATTTTTGTTACTCCAATGGATGGTAGCCTTGTCATTATTGAAGGTAGTCTGTTGTCGATATTTTTATTACTCCAATGGATGGTAGCCTTGTCATTATGGAAGGTAGTCCGTTTGTCGATATTTTTGTTACCCCAATGGATGCTAGCCTTGTCATTATGGAATGTAGTTTGTCGTTGAGATTAATGTTACTACAATGGTTGGTAGCCTTGTCATTATTAAAGTTAGTCTATTTTTCAGATTTTTGTTACTCCAATTGATGGTAGCCTTGTCATTATGGAAGGTAGTCTGTTGTCGAGTTTTTTTTTATTCCATGGGAAGGTAACCTTTTCTTTACGGAAGGTAGTCTGTTGTCGAGATTTTTGTTATTCCAATGGATGGTAACCTTGTCATTATGGAAGGTAGACTGTTGTTAAGATTTTTGTTACTCCAATGGATGGTAGCCTTGTCATTATCGAAGGTAGTCTGTTGCCGAGATTTTTGTTACTCCAATGGACGGCAGCCTTGTCACTGTGGAAGGTAGTATGTTGTCGAGATTTTTGTTATTCCAATGGATGGTAGCCTTGTCATTATGGAAGGTAGTCTGTTATCGATATCTTTGTTACTCCAATGGATGGTATCCTTGTCATTATGGAAGGTAGTCTGTTGTCGAGAATTTTGTTACCCCAATGGAAAGTAGTCGTGTCATTATGGAAGGTAGTATGTCGTTGAGATTTCTTTTACTCCAATGGATGGTAAACATGGCATTATGTAAAATATTGAGTCGGTTAAAACTTTTGATACTCCATTGGATGGCAGCTTTTCATTATGGAAGGTAGTATGTTATCGAGATTTTTGTTATTCCAATGAATGGTAGCCTTGTCATTAAGGAAGGTAGTTTATTGTCAAGATTTTTGTTACTCCAATGGATGTTAGCCTTGTCATTATGGAATGTAGTCTGTTATCGAGATTTTTGTTACTCCAACGGATGGTAGCCTTGTCATTATGGAAGGTAGTCTGTCGTTGAGATTTCTTTTACTCCAATGGATGGTAGCCTTGGCATTATGTAAAATATTGTGTCGGTTAAAATTTTTGATACTCCATTGGATGGCAGCTTTGTCATTATGGAAGGTAGTATGTTGTCGAGATTTTTGTTATTCCAATGGATGGTAGCCTTGTCATTATGGAAGGTAGTCTGTTGTCGAGGTTTTTGTTATTCCAATAACTGGTAGCCTTGTCATTACGGAAGTTAGTCTGTTGTCGAGTTTTTGTTATTCCATTGGATGGTAGCCTTGTCATTATGGAAGGTAGTTTGGCGTTGAGATTAATGTTACTACAATGGATGGTAGCCTTGTCATTATTAAAGTTAGTCTATTTTTCAGATTTTTGTTACTCCAATTGATGGTAGCCTCGTCATTATGGAAGGTAGTTTGTTGTCGAGTTTTTTTTATTCCATGGGATGGTAACCTTTTCTTTACGGAAGGTTGTCTGTTTTCGAGATTTTTGTTATTCCAATGGATCGTAACCTTGTCATTATGGAAGGTAGTCTTTTGTTAAGATTTTCGTTACTCCAATGGATGGTAGCCTTGTCATTATGGAAGGTAGTCTATTATCGATATCTTTGTTACTCCAATGGATGGTATCCTTATCATTATGGAAGGTAGTCTGTTGTCGAGAATTTTGTTACCCCAATGGAAAGTAGCCGTGTCATTACGGAAGGTAGTATGTTGTCGAGATTTCATTTACTCCAATGGATGGTAAACATGGCATTATGTAAAATATTGTGTCGGTTAAAACTTTTGATACTCCATTGGATGGCAGCTTTTCATTATGGAAGGTAGTATGTTATCGAGATTTTTTTTATTCCAATGAATGGTAGCCTTGTCATTAAGGAAGGTAGTCTATTGTCAAGATTTTTGTTACTCCAATGGATGTTAGCCTTGTCATTATCGAAGGTAGTCTGTTGTCGAGATTTTGTTTACTCCAACGGATGGTAGCCTTGTCATTATGGAAGGTAGTCTGTCGTTGAGATTTCTTTTATTCCAAAGGATGGTAGCCTTTGCATTATGTAAAATATTGTGTCGGGTAAAATTTTTGATACTCCATTGGATGGCAGCCTTGTCATTATGAAAGGTAGTATGTTGTCGAGATTTTTGTTATTCCAATGGATGGTAGCCTTGTCATTATGGAAGGTAGTTTGTTGTCGAGGTTTTTGTTATTCTAATGGATGGTAGCCTTGTCATTACAGAAGTTAGTCTGTTGTCGAGCTTTTGTTATTCCATTGGATGGTAGCCTTGTCATTAAGGAAGGTAGTCGGTTGTCGAGATTTTTGTTACTCCAATGGATGGTAGCCTTATTATTATTGAAGGTAGTCTGTTGTCGATATTTTTATTACTCCAATGGATGGTAGCCTTGTCATTATGGAAGGTAGTCTGTTGTCGATATTTTTTTTACTCCAATGGATGGTAGCCTTGTCATTATGGAAGGTAGTTTGTCGTTGAGATTTCTGTTACTACAATGGATTGTAGCCTTGTCATTATTAAAGTTAGTCTATTGTTCAGATTTTTGTTACTCCAATTGATGGTAGCCTTGTCATTATGGAAGGTAGTCTGTTGTAGAGATTTTTGTTATTACAATGGATGGTAGCCTTGTCATTATGGAAGGTAGTCTGTTATCGAGATTTTTGTTACTCCAATGGATGGTAGCCTTGTCATTATGGAAGGTATTTTGTTGTTAAGATTTTTGTTACTCCAATGGATGGTAGCCTTGTCATTATGGAAGGTAGTCTTTTGTCGAGAATTTTGTTACTCCAATGGAAAGTAGCCTTGTCATTATGGAAGGTAGTCTGTCGTTGAGATTTCTTTAATCCAATGGATGGTAAACTTGGCATTATGTAAAATATTGTGTCGGTTAAAACTTTTGATACTCCATTGGATGGCAGTCTTTTCATTATGGAAGGTAGTATGTTATCGAGATTTTTGTTATTCCAATGAATGGTAGCCTTGTCATTAAGGAAGGTAGTCTATTGTCAAGATTTTTGTTACTCCAATGGATGTTAGCCTTGTCATTATGGAAGGTAGTCTGTTGTCGAGATTTTTGTTACTCCAACGGATGGTAGCCATGTCATTATGGAAGGTAGTCTGTCGTTGAGATTTCTTTTACTCCAATGGATGGTAGCCTTGGCATTATGTAAAATATTATGTCGGTTAAAATTTTTGATACTCCATTGGATGGAAGCCTTGTCATTATGGAAGGTAGTATGTTGTCGAGATTTTTGTTATTCCAATGGATGGTAGCCTTGTCATTATGAAAGGTAGTCTGTTATCGAGGTTTTTATTATTCCAATGGATGGTAGCCTTGTCATTATGAAGTTAGTCTGTTGTCGAGTTTTTGTTATTCCATTGGATGGTAGCCTTGTCATTATGGAAGGTAGTTTGGCGTTGAGATTAATGTTACTACAATGGATGGTAGCCTTTTCATTATTAAAGTTAGTCTATTTTTCAGATTTTTGTTACTCCAATTGATGGTAGCCTTGTCATTATGGAAGGTAGTTTATTGTCGAGTTTTTTTTATTCCATGGGATGGTAACCTTTTCTTTACGGAAGGTTGTCTGTTTTCGAGATTTTTGTTATTCCAATGGATCGTAACCTTGTCATTATGGAAGGTAGTCTGTTGTTAAGATTTTCGTTACTCCAATGGATGGTAGCCTTGTCATTATGGAAGGTAGTCTATTATCGATATCTTTGTTACTCCAATGGATGGTATCCTTATCATTATGGAAGGTAGTCTGTTGTCGAGAATTTTGTTACCCCAATGGAAAGTAGCCGTGTCATTATGGAAGGTAGTATGTGGTTGAGATTTCATTTACTCCAATGGATGGTAAACATGGCATTATGTAAAATATTGTGTCGGTTAAAACTTTTGATACTCCATTGGATGGCAGCTTTTCATTATGGAAGGTAGTATGTTATCGAGATTTTTTTTATTCCAATGAATGGTAGCCTTGTCATTAAGGAAGGTAGTCTATTGTCAAGATTTTTGTTACTCCAATGGATGTTAGCCTTGTCATTATCGAAGGTTGTCTGTTGTCGAGATTTTTTTTACTCCAACGGATGGTAGCCTTGTCATTATGGAAGGTAGTCTGTCGTTGAGATTTCTTTTATTCCAACGGATGGTAGCCTTTGCATTATGTAAAATATTGTGTCGGGTAAAATTTTTGATACTCCATTGGATGGCAGCCTTGTCATTATGGAAGGTAGTATGTTGTCGAGATTTTTGTTATTCCAATGGATGGTAGCCTTGTCATTATGGAAGGTAGTCTGTTGTCGAGGTTTTTGTTATTCCAATGGATGGTAGCCTTGTCATTACGGAAGTTAGTCTGTTGTCGAGTTTTTGTTATTCCATTCGATGGTAGCCTTTTCATTATGGAAGGTAGTCGGTTGTCGAGATTTTTGTTACTCCAATGGATGGTAGCCTTATCATTATTGAAGGTAGTCTGTTGTCGATATTTTTATTACTCCAATGGATGGTAGCCTTGTCATTATGGAAGGTAGTCTGTTGTCGATATTTTTTTTACTCCAATTGATGGTAGCCTTGTCATTATGGAAGGTAGTTTGTCGTTGAGATTTCGGTTACTACAATGGATGGTAGCCTTGTCATTATTAAAGTTAGTCTATTGTTCAGATTTTTGTTACTCCAATTGATGGTAGCCTTGTCATTATGGAAGGTAGTATGTTGTAGAGATTTTTGTTATTACAATGGATGGTAGCCTTGTCATTATGGAAGGTAGTCTGTTATCGATATTTTTGTTACTCTAATGGATGGTAGCCTTGTCATTATGGAAGGTAGTCTGTTGCCGAGATTTTTATTACCCCAATGGATGGCAGCCTTGTCATTATGGAAGGTAGTATGTTGTCGAGATTTTTGTTATTCCAATGGATGGTAGCCTTGTCATTATGGAAGGTAGTTTGTCGTTGAGATTTCTGTTACTACAATGGATGGTAGCCTTGTCATTATTAAAGTTAGTCTATTTTTCAGATTTTTGTTCCTCCAATTGATGGTAGCCTTGTCATTATGGAAGGTAGTCTGTTGTCTAGTTTTTTTTTATTCCATGGGATGGTAACCTTTTCTTTACGGAAGGTAGTCTGTTGTCGAGATTTTTGTTATTCCAATGGATGGTAACCTTGTCATTATGGAAGGTAGTCTGTTGTTCAGATTTTTGTTACTCCAATGGATGGTAGCCTTGTCATTATGGAAGGTAGTCTGTTATCGATATCTATGTTACTCCAATGGATGATAGCCTAGTCATTATGGAAGGTAGTTTGTTGTCGAGAATTTTGTTACTCCAATGGAAAGTAGCCTTGTCATTATGGAAGGTAGTCTATCGTTGAGATTTCTTTTAATCCAATGGATGGTAAACTTGGCATTATGTAAAATATTATGTCAGTTAAAACTTTTGATACTCCATTGGATGGCAGTCTTTTCATTATGGAAGGTAGTATGTTATCGAGGTTTTTGTAATTCCAATGAATGGTAGCCTTGTCATTAAGGAAGGTAGTCTATTGTCAAGATTTTTGTTACTCCAATGGATGTTAGCCTTGTCATTATGGAAGGTAGTCTGTTGTCGAGATTTTTGTTACTCCAGCGGATGGTAGCCTTGTCATTATGGAAGGTAGTATGTCGTTGAGATTTCTTTTACTCCAATGGATGGTAGCCTTGGCATTATGTAAAATATTGTGTCGGTTAAAATTTTTGATACTCCATTGGTGGCAGCCTTGTCATTATGGAAGGTAGTATGTTGTCGAGATTTTTGTTATTCCAATGGATGGTAGCCTTGTCATTATGGAGGGTAGTATGTTGTCAAGGTTTTTGTTATTCCAATGGATGGTAGCCTTGTCATTACAGAAGTTAGTCTGTTGTCGAGTTTTTGTTATTCCATTGGATGCTAGCCTTGTCATTATGGAAGGTAGTCGGTTGTCGAGATTTTTGTTACTCCAATGGATGGTAGCCTTATCATTATTGAAGGTAGTCTGTTGTCGATATTTTTATTACTCCAATGGATGGTAGCCTTGTCATTATGGAAGGTAGTCTGTTGTCGATATTTTTCTTACTCCAATGGATGGTAGCCTTGTCATTATGGAAGGTAATTTGTCGTTGAGATTTCTGTTACTACAATGGATGGTAGCCTTGTCATTATTAAAGTTAGTCTATTGTTCAGATTTTTGTTACTCCAATTGATGGTAGCCTTGTCATTATGGAAGGTAGTCTGTTGTAGAGATTTTTGTTATTACAATGGATGGTAGCCTTGTCATTATGGAAGGTAGTCTGTTATCGAGATTTTTGTTACTCCAATGGATGGTAGCCTTGTCATTATGGAAGGTAGTCTATTGCCGAGATTTTTATTACCCCAATGGATGGCAGTCTTGTCATTAGGGAAGGTAGTATGTTGTCGAGATTTTTGTTATTCCAACGGATGGTAGCCTAGTCATTATGGAAGGTAGTTTGTCGTTGAGATTTCTGTTACTCCAATGGATGGTAAACTTGGCATTATGTAAAATATTATGTCGGTTAAAACTTTTGATACTCCATTGGATGGCAGTCTTTTCATTATGGAAGGTAGTATGTTATCGAGATTTTTGTTATTCCAATGAATGGTAGCCTTGTCATTAAGGAAGGTAGTCTATTGTCAATATTTTTGTTACTCCAATGGATGTTAGCCTTGTCATTATGGAAGGTAGTCTGTTGTCGAGATTTTTGTTACTCCAACGGATGGTAGCCTTGTCATTATGGAAGGTAGTCTGTCGTTGAGATTTCTTTTACTCCAATGGATGGTAGCCTTGGCATTATGTAAAATATTATGTCGGTTAAAATTTTGGATACTCCATTGGATGGTAGCCTTGTCATTATGGAAGGTAGTATGGTGTCGAGAATTTTGTTATTCCAATGTATGGTAGCCTTGTCATTATGGAAGGTAGTCTGTTGTTGAGGTTTTTGTTATTCCAATGCATGGTAGCCTTTTCATTACGGAAGTTAGTCTGTTGTCGAGTTTTTGTTATTCCATTGGATGGTAGCCTTGTCATTATGGAAGGTAGTCGGTTGTCGAGATTTTTGTTACTCCAATGGATGGTAGCCTTATCATTATTGAAGGTAGCCTGTTATCGATATTTTTATTACTCAAATTGATGGTAGCCTTGTCATTATGGAAGGTAGTTTGTTATCGATATTTTTGTTACTCTAATGGATGGTAGCCTTGTCATTATGGAAGGTAGTTTGTCGTTGAGATTTCTATTACTACAATGGATGGTAGCCTTGTAATTATTAAAGTTAGTCTATTGTTCAGATTTTTGTTACTCCATTTGATGGTAGCCTTGTCATTATGGAAAGTAGTCTGTTGTAGAGATTTTTGTTATTACAATGGATTGTAGCCTTGTCATTATGGAAGGTAGTCTGTTATCGAGATTTTTGTTACTCCAATGGATGGTAGCCTCGTCATTATGGAAGGCACTCTGTTGCCGAGATTTTTATTACCCCAATGGATTGCAGCCTTGTCATTATGGAAGGTAGTATGTTGTCGAAATTTTTGTTATTCCAATGGATGGTAGCCTTGTAATTATGGAAGGTAGTCTGTTGTCGAGTTTTTTGTTATTCCGTTGGATGGTAGCCTTGTCATTAAGGAAGTTAGTTTGTTGTCGAGTTTTTGTTATTCCATTGGATGGTAGCCTTGTCATTAAGGAAGGTAGTCGGTTGTCGAGATTTTTGTTACTCAAATGGATGGTAGCCTTGTCATTATGGAAGGTAGTATGTTGTCGATATTTTTGTTACTCCAATGGATGGTAGACTTGTCATTATGGAAGGTAGTTTTTGGTTGAGATTTTTGTTACTCCAATGTATGGTAGCCTTGTCATTATGGAAGGTAGTCTGTTGCCGAGATTTTTATTACCCCAATGGATGGCAGCCTTGTAATTATGGAAGGTAGTATGTTGTCGAGATTTTTGTTATTCGAATGGATGGTAGCTTTGTCATTATGGAAGGTAGTCTGTTGTCGAGATTTTTGTTATTCCATTGGATGGTAGCCTTGTCATTATGGAAGGTAGTCTGTTGTCAAGATTTTTGTTACTCAAATGGATGGTAGCCTTGTCATTATGGAAGGTATTATGTCGTCAATATTTTTGTTACTCCAATGGATAGTAGACTTGTCATTATGGAAGGTAGTCTGTTGTCGATATTTTTGTTACTCCAATGGCTGGTAGCCTTGTCATTATGGAAGGTAGTCTGTTGCCGAGATTTTTATTACCCCAATGGATGGCAGCCTTGTCATTATGGAAGGTAGTATGTTGTCGAGATTTTTGTTACTCCAATGGATGATAGCCTTGTCATTACGGAAGGTAGTCTGTTGTCTAGTTTTTGTTATTCCATTAGATGGTAGCCTTGTCATTACAGAAGGTAGTCAGTTGTCGATATTTTTGTTTTTCCATTGGATGGTAGCCTTGTCATTATGGAAGGTAGTCTGTTGTCGAGATTTTTGTTACTCTAATGGATGGCAGCCTTGTCATTATGGAAGGTAGTCTGTCGTTGAGATTTCTTTTACTCCGATGGATGGTAGCCATGACATTATGTAAAATATTGTGTCGGTTAAGATTTTTGATACTCTATTGGATGGCAGCCTTGTCATTATTGAAGGTAGTCTGTTGTCCATATTTTTGTTATTCCAATGGATGGTAGCCTTGTCATTAAGGAATGTAGTCTATTGTCAAGATTTTTGTTACTTCAATGGAAATTAGCCTTGTCATTATGGAAGGTAGTCTGTTGTCAAGATTTTTGTTACTCCAATGGATGATAGCCTTGTAATTCTGGAAGGTTGTCTGTCGTAGAGATTTCTTTTACTCCAATGGATGGTAGCCTTTTCATTATGGAAGGTAGTCTGTTGTCGAGATTTTTGTTAATCAAATGGATGGTAGCGTTGTCATTATGGAAGGTAGTATGTTGTCGATATTTTTGTTACTCCAATGGATGGTAAACTTGTCATTATGGAAGGTAGTCTATTGTTGAGACTTTTGTTACTCCAATGGATGGTAGCCTTGTCATTATGGAAGGTAGTATGTTGCCGAGATTTTTATTACCCCAATGGATGGCAGCCTTATCATTATGGAAGGTAGTATGTTGTCGAGATTTTTGTTATTCCAATGGATGGTAGCCTTGTCATTATGGAAGGTAGTCTGTTGTCAAGTTTTTTGTTATTCCATTGGATGGTAGCCTTGTCATTAAGGAAGTTAGTCTGTTGTCGAGTTTTTGTTATTCCATTTGATGGTAGCCTAGTCATTATGGATGGTAGTCGGTTATCGAAATTTTTGTTACTCCAATGGATGATAGCCTTGTCATTATTGGAGGTAGTCTGTTATCGATATTTTTATTACTCCAATGGATAGTAGCCTTGTCATTATGGAAGGTAGTCTATTGTCGATATTTTTGTTACTCCAATGGATGGTAACCTTGTCATTATGGAAGGTAGTTTGTCGTTGAGATTTATGTTACTACAATGGATGGTAGCCTTGTCATTGTTAAAGTTAGTCTATTGTTCAGATTTTTGTTACTCCAATTGATGATAGCCTTGTCATTATGGAAGGTAGTCTGTTGTCGAGTTTTTTTTTATTCCATGGGATGGTAACCTTTTCTTTACGGAAGGTAGTCTGTTGTCAAGATTTTTGTTATTCCAATGGATGGTAACCTTGTCATTATGGAAGGTAGTCTGTTGTTAATATTTTTGTTACTCCAATGGATGGTAGCCTTGTCATTATGGAAGGTAGTCTGTTATCGATATCTTTGTTACTCCGATGGATGGTAGCCTTGTCATTATGGAAGGTAGTCTGTTGTCGAGAATTTTGTTACTCCAATGGAAAGTAGCCTTGTCATTATGGAAGGTAGTCTGTCGTTGAGATTTCTTTTACTCCAATGGATGGTAAACTTGGCATTATGTAAAATATTGTGTCGGTTAAAACTTTTGATACTCCATTGGATGGTAGTCTTTTCATTATGGAAAGTAGTATGTTATCGAGATTTTTGTTATTCCAATGAATGGTAGCCTTGCCATTAAGGAAGGTAGTCTATTTTCAAGATTTTTGTTACTCCAATGGATGTTAGCCTTGTCATTATGGAAGGTAGTCTGTTGTCGATATTTTTGTTACTCCAATGGATGGTAGCCTTGTCATTACGGAAGGTAGTTTGTCTTTGAGATTTCTTTTACTCCAATGGATGGTAGCCTTGGCATTATGTAAAATATTGTGTCAGTTAAAATTTCTGATACTCCATTGGATGGCAGCCTTGTCATTATGGAAGGTAGTATGTTGTCGAGATTTTCTGTTATTCCAATGGATGGTAGCCTTGTTATTATGGAAGGTAGTCTATCGTCGAGGTTTTTGTTATTCCAATGGATGGTAGCCTTGTCATTATGGAAGGTTATCAGTTGTCGAGATTTTTGTTACTCCAATGGATGGTAGCCTTATCATTATTGAAGGTAGTATGTTGTCGATATTTTTATTACTCCAATGGATGGTAGCCTTGTCATTATGGAAGGTAGTCTATTGTCGAGATTTTTGTCACTCCAATGGATGGTAGCCTTGACATTATGAAAGGTAGTCTGTTGGCGAGATTTTTGTTACTCCAATGGATGGTAGCCTTGTCATTATGGAAGGTAATCTCTTGTTGATATTTTTGTTACTCTAATGGATGGTAGCCTTGTCATTATGGAAGGAAGTTTGTTGTCGAGTTTTTTTTATTCCATGGGATGGTAACCTTTTCTTTACGGAAGGTAGTCTGTTGTCGAGATTTTTGTTATTCCAATGGATGGTAACCTTGTCATTATGAAAGGTAGTCTGTTGTTAAGATTTTTGTTACTCCAATGGATGGTAGCCTTGTCATTATGGAAGGTAGTTTGTTATCGATATCTTTGTTACTCCAATGGATGGTAGCCTTGTCATTATGGAAGGTAGTCTGTTGTCGAGAATTTTGTTACTCCAATGGAAAGTAGCCTTGTCATTATGGAAGGTAATTTGTCGTTGAGATTTCTTTTACTCCAATGGATGGTAAACTTGGCATTATGTAAAATATTGTGTCGGTTAAAACTTTTGAAACTCCATTAGGTGGCAGTCTTTTCATTATGGTAGGTAGTATGTTATCTAGATTTTTCTAATTCCAATGAATGGTAGCCTTGTCATTAAGGAAGGTAGTCTATTGTCAAGATTTTTGTTACTCCAATGGATGTTAGCCTTGTCATTCTAGAAGGTAGTCTGTTGTCGATATTTTTGTTACTCCAACGGATGGTAGCCTTGTCATTATGGAAGGTAGTCTGTCGTTGGGATTTCTTTTACTCCAATGGATGGTAGCCTTGGCATTATGTAAAATATTGTGTCGGTTAATAATTTTGATACTCCGTTGGATGGCATCCTTGTCATTATGGAAGGTAGTTTGTTGTCGAGATTTTTGTTATTCCAATGGATGGTAGCCTTCTCACTAAGGAAGGTAGTCTATTGTCAAGATTTTTGTTACTCCAATGGATGGTAGCCTTTTAATTATGGAAGGTAGTCTGTTGTCGATATTTTTGTTACTCAAATAGATGGTAGCCTTGTCATTATGGAAGGTAGTATGTTGTCGATATTTTTGTTACTCCAATGGATGGTAGACTTGTCATTATGAAAGGAAGTTTATTGTCTAGATTTTTGTTACTCCAATGGATGGTAGCCTTGTCATTATGGAAGGTAGTCTGTTACCGAGATTTTTATTACCCCAATGGATGGCAGCCTTGTCATTATGGAAGGTAGTATGTTGTCGAGATTTTTGTTACTCCAATGGATGGTATCCTTGTCATTAATGAAGGTAGTCTATTGTCGATATTTTTGTTATTCCATAGGATGGTAGCCTTGTCATTATGGAAGGTAGTCGGTTGTCGAGATTTTTATTACTCCAATGGATGGTAGCCTTGTCATTATGGAAGGTATTCTGTTGTCGATATCTTTTTTACTCCAATGGATGGTAGCCTTGTCATTATGGAAGGTAGTCTGTTGTCGATATTTTTGTTTCTCTAATGGATGGTCGCCTTGTCAATATGGAAGGTAGGTTGTCGTTGAGATTTATTTTACTCCAATGGATGGTAGCCATGACATTATGTAAAATATTGTGTCGGTTAATATTTTTGATACTCCATTGGATGGCAGCCTTGTCATTATTGAAGGTAGTATGTTGTCGAGATTTTTGTTATTCTAATGGATGGTAGCCTTGTCATTAAGGAAGGTAGTCTGTTGTCAAGATTTTTGTTACTCCAATGGATGTTAGCCTTGTCATTATGGAAGGTAGTCTGTTGTCGAGATTTTTGTTACTCTAATGGATGGTAGCGTTGTAATTTTGGAAGGTAGTCTGTCGTAGAGATTTCTTTTACTCCAATGGATAGAAGCCTTGGCATTATGTAAAAGATTGTGTCGGTTAAAATTTTTGATACTCCATTGGATGGCAACCTTGTCATTATGGAAGGTAGTCTGTTGTCGAGATTTTTGTTATTCCAATGGATGGTAGCCTTGTCATTAAGGAAGGTAGTCTATTGTCAAGATTTTTGTTACTCCAATGGATGGTAGCCTTTTCATTATTAAAGGTAGTATGTTGCCGAGATTTTTGTTACTCAAATGGATGGTAGCCTTGTCATTATGGAAGATAGTATGTTGTCGAGATTTTTGTTACTCCAATGGATGGTAGCCTAGTCATTATGGAAGGTAGTCTGTTGTCGAGTTTTTTGTTATTCCATTGGATGGTAGCCTTGTCATTACGGAAGGTAGTCTGTTGTCGATATTATTGTTATTCCCTTGGATGGTAGCCTTGTCATTATGGAAGGTAGTCTGTTGCCGATATTTTTGTTACTCCAATGGATGGTAGACTTGTCATTATGGAAGGTAATATGTTGTTGAGATTTTTGTTACTCCAATGGATGGTAGCCTTGTCATTACGTAAGGTAGTCTGTTGTCGAGATTTTTGTTATTCCATTGGATGGTAGCCTTGTCATTATGGAAGGTAGTCTATTGTTGATATTTTTGTTACTCTAATGGATGGTAGCCTTGTCATTATAGAAGGTAGTCTGTCGTTGAGATTTCTTTTACTCCAATGGATGGTAGCCATATCATTATGTAAAATATTGTGTCAGTTAAGATTTTTAATACTCTATTGGATGGCATCCTTTTCATTGTTGAAGGTAGTCTGTTGTCGAGATTTTTGTTATTCCATTGGATGGCAGCCTTGTCATTATGGAATGTAGTCTGCTGTCGAGATTTTTGTGACTCCAATGGATGGTAGCCTTTTCATTATTAAAGGTAGTTTGTTTTCGAGATTTTTGTTACTCAAATGGATGGTAGCCTTGTCATTATGGAAGGTAGTATGTTGTCGAGATTTTTGTTACTGCAATGGATGGTAGCCTTGTCTTTACGAAAGGTAGTCTGTCATTGAGATTTCTTTTACTCCAATGGATGGTAGCCTTGGCATTATGTAAAATATTGTGTTGGTTAAAATTTTTGATACTCCATTGGATGGCAGCCTTGTCATTATGGAAGGTAGTATGTTGTCGAGATTTTTGTTATTCCAATGGATGGTAGCCTTGTCATTATGGAATGTAGTCTGTTGTCGAGGTTTTTGTTATTCCAATGGATGGTAGCCTTGTCATTAAGGAAGTTAGTCTGTTGTCGAGTTTTTGTTATTCCATTGGATGGTAGCCTTGTCATTATGGAAGGTAGTCGGTTGTCGAGATTTTTGTTACTCCAATGGATGGTAGCCTTATCATTATTGAAGGTAGTATATTGTCGATATTTTTATTACTCCAATAGATGGTAGCCTTGTCATTATGGAAGGTAGTCTGTTGTCGATATTTTTGTTACTCCAATTGATGGTAGCCTTTTCATTATTAAAGGTAGTATGTTGCCGAGATTTTTGTTACTCAAATGGATGGTAGCCTTGTCATTATGGAAGATAGTATGTTGTCGAGATTTTTGTTACTCCAATGGATGGTAGCCTAGTCATTATGGAAGGTAGTCTGTTGTCGAGTTTTTTGTTATTCCATTGGATGGTAGCCTTGTCATTACGGAAGGTAGTCTGTTTTCGATATTATTGTTATTCCCTTGGATGGTAGCCTTGTCATTATGGAAGGTAGTCTGTTGCCGATATTTTTGTTACTCCAATGGATGGTAGACTTGTCATTATGGAAGGTAATATGTTGTTGAGATTTTTGTTACTCCAATGGATGGTAGCCTTGTCATTATGGAAGGTAGTCTGTTACCGAGATTTTTATTACCCCAATGGATTGCAGCCTTGTCATTATGGAAGGTAGTATGTTGTCGAGATTTTTGTTACTCCAATGGATGGTAGCCTTGTCATTACGTAAGGTAGTCTGTTGTCGAGTTTTTTGTTATTCCATTAGATGGTAGCCTTGTCATTACGGAAGGTAGTCTGTTGTCGAGATTTTTGTTATTCCATTGGATGGTAGCCTTGTCATTATGGAAGGTAGTCTATTGTTGATATTTTTGTTACTCTAATGGATGGTAGCCTTGTCATTATGGAAGGTAGTCTGTCGTTGAGATTTCTTTTACTCCAATGGATGGTAGCCATATCATTATGTAAAATATTGTGTCGGTTAAGATTTTTAATACTCTATTGGATGTCATCCTTCTCATTATTGAAGGTAGTCTGTTGTCGAGATTTTTGTTATTCCATTGGATGGCAGCCTTGTCATTATGGAAGGTAGTCTGCTGTCGAGATTTTTGTTATTCCAATGGATGGTAGCCTTGTCATTAAGGAAGGTAGTCTATTGTCGAGTTTTTTGTGACTCCAATGGATGGTAGCCATTTCATTATTAAAGGTAGTCTGTTTTCGAGATTTTTGTTACTCAAATGGATGGTAGCCTTGTCATTATGGAAGGTAGTATGTTGTCGAGATTTTTGTTACTGCAATGGATGGTAGCCTTGTCTTTACGAAAGGTAGTCTGTCATTGAGATTTCTTTTACTCCAATGGATGGTAGCCTTGGCATTATGTAAAATATTGTGTCGGTTAAAATTTTTGATACTCCGTTGGATGGCAGCCTTGTCATTATGGAAGGTAGTATGTTGTCGAGATTTTTGTTATTCCAATGGATGGTAGCCTTGTCATTATGGAATGTAGTCTGTTGTCGAGGTTTTTGTTATTCCAATGGATGGTAGCCTTGTCATTAAGGAAGTTAGTCTGTTGTCGAGTTTTTGTTATTCCATTGGATGGTAGCCTTGTCATTATGGAAGGTAGTCGTTTGTCGAGATTTTTGTTACTACAATGGATGGTAGCCTTATCATTATTGAAGGTAGTATATTGTCGATATTTTTATTACTCCAATAGATGGTAGCCTTGTCATTATGGAAGGTAGTCTGTTGTCGATATTTTTGTTACTCTAATGGATGGTAGCATTGTCATTATGGAAGGTAGTTTGTCGTTGAGATTTCTGGTACTACAATGGATGGTAGCCGTGTAATTTTTAAAGTTAGTCTATTGTTCAGATTTTTGTTACTCCAATTGATGGTAGCCTTGTCATTATGGAAGGTAGTCTGTTGTCGAGTTTTTTTTTATTCCATGGGATGGTAACCTTTTCTTTACGGAAGGTAGTCTGTTGTCGAGATTTTTGTTATTCCAATGGATGGTAACCTTGTCATTATGGAAGGTAGTTCGTTGTTAAGATTTTTGTTACTCCAATGGATGGTAGCCTTGTCATTATGTTAGGTAGTCTGTTATCGATATCTCTGTTACTCCAATGGATGGTAGCCTTGTCATTATGGAAGGTAGTCTGTTGCCAAATATTTTGTTACTCCAATGCAAAGTAGCCTTGTCATTAAGGAAGGTACTCTGTCGTTGAGATTTCTTTTACTCCAATGGATGGTAAACTTGGCATTATGTAAAATATTGTGTCAGTTAAAACTTTTGATACTCCATTGGATGGCAGTCTATTCATTATGGAAGGTAGTATGTTATCGAGATTTTTGTTATTCCAATGAATGTTAGCCTTGTCATTAAGGAAGGTAGTCTATTGTCAAGATTTTTGTTACTCCAATGGATGTTAGCCTTGTCATTATGGAAGGTAGTCGGTTCTCGAGATTTTTGTTACTCCAACGTATGGTAACCTTGTCATTATGGAAGGTAGTCTGTCGTTGAGATTTCTTTTACTCCAATGGATGGTAGCCTGGGCATTATGTAAAATATTGTGTCGGTTAAAATTTTTGATACTCCATTGGATGGCAGCCTTGTCATATGGAAGGTAGTCTGTTGTCGAGATTTTTTTTATTCCAATGGATGGTAGCCTTGTCACTAAGGAAGGTAGTCTATTGTCAAGATTTTTGTTACTCCAATGGATGGTAGCCTTTTCATTATGGAAGGTAGTCTGTTGTCGATATTTTTGTTACTCAAAAAGATGGTAGCCTTGTCATTATGGAAGGTAGTATGTTGTCGAGATTTTTGTTACTCCATTGGATGGTAGCCTTGTCATTATGGAAGGTAGTCGGTTGTCGATATTTTTGTTACTCCAATGGATGGTAGCCTTGTCATTATGGAAGGTAGTCTATTGTCGATATCTTTTTTACTCCAATGGATGGTAGCCTTGTCATTATGGAAGGTAGTCTATTGTCGATATTTTTGTTACTCTAATGGATGGTCGCCTTGTCATTATGGAAGGTAGGCTGTCGTTAAGATTTATTTTACTCTAATGGATGGTAGCCATGACATTATGTAAAATATTGTGTCGGTTAAGATTTTTGATACTCCATTGGATGGAAACCTTGTCATTATTGAAGGTAGTATGTTGTCGAGATTTTTGTTATTCCAATGGATGGTAGCCTTGTCATTAAGGAAGGTAGTCTATTTTCAAGATTTGTGTTACTCCAATGGATGTTAGCCTTGTCGTTATGGAAGGTAGTCTGTTGTCGATATTTTTGTTACTCTAATGGATGGTAGCCTTGTAATTATGGAAGGTAGTCTGTCGTTGATATTTCTTTTACTCCAATGGATGGTAGCCTTGGCATTATGTAAAAGATTGTGTCGGTTAAATTTCTTGATACTATATTGGATGGCAGCCTTGTCATTATGGAAGGTACTCTGTTGTCGAGATTTTTGTTATTCCAATGGATGGTAGCCTTGTCATTAAGGAAGGTAGTCTATTGTCAAGATTTTTGTAACTCCAATGGATGGTAGCCTTTTCATTATTAAAGGTAGTCTGTTGCCGAGATTTTTGTTACTCAAATGAATGGTAGGCTTGTCATTATGGAAGGTAGTATGTTGCCAATATTTTTTTTACTCCAATGGATGGTAGCCTTGTCATTACGGAAGGTAGTCTGTTGTCGAGATTTTTGTTACTCCAATGGATGGTAGCCTTTTCATTATGGAAGGTAGTTTGTTGTCGAGATTTTTGTTACTCCAATGGATGGTAGCCTTGTCATTACAAAAGGTAGTTTGTTGTCGAATTTTTTGTTATTCCATTAGATGGTAGCCTTATCATTATGGAAGGTAGTATGTTGTCGAGATTTTTGTTATTCCACTGGATGGTAGCCTTGTCATTATGGAAGGTAGTCTATTGTTGAGATTTTTGTTATTCTAATGGATGGTAGCCTTGTCATTATGTAAGGTAGTTTGTCGTTGAGATTTCTTTTACTCCAAAGGATGGTAGCCATATCATTATGTAAAATATTGTGTCGGTTAAGATTTTTGATACTCTATTGGATGGAAGCCTTTTCATTATTGAAGGTAGTCTGTTGTCGATATTTTTGTTATTCCAATGGATGGTAGCCTTGTCATTAAGGAAGGTAGTCTATTGTCAAGATTTATGTTACTCCAATGGATGTTAGCCTTGTCATTATGGAAGGTAGTCTGTCGTTGAGATTTATTTTACTCCAATGGATGGTAGCCTTGGCATTATGTAAAATATTGTGTCGGTTCAAATTTTTGATACTCCATTGGATGGCAGCCTTGTCATTATGGAAGGTAGTCTGTTGTCAAGATTTTTGTTATTCCAATGGATGGTAGCCTTGTCATTAAGGAAGGTAGTCTATTGTCAAGATTCTTGTTACTCCAATGGATGGTAGACTTCTCTTTATGGAAGGTAGTCTGTTGTCGCGATTTTTGTTACTCTAATGGATGGTAGCCTTGTCATTGTAGAAGGTAGTTTGTCGTTGAGATTTCTGTTACTCCAATGGATGGTAGCCTTGTCATTATGGAAGGTAGTCTGTTGTTCAGATTTTTGTTACTCCAATGGATGGTAGCCTTGTCATTATGGAAGGTAGTCTGTTGTCGAGTCTTTTGTTATTCCATTAGATGATAGCCTTGTCATTACGGAAGGTGGTTTGTTGTTGAGATTTTTGTTATTCCAATGGATGTACCCTTGTCATTAAGGAAGGTAGTCTATCGTCAAGATTTATGTTACTCCAATGGATGTTAGCCTTGTCATTATGGAAGGCAGTTTGTTGTCGAGATTTTTGTTACTCCAATGGATGGTAGCCTTGTCATTATGGAAGGTAGTATGTCGCTCAGATTTCTTTTACTCCAATAGATGGTAGCCTTGGCATTATGTAAAATATTGTGTCGGTTAAAATTTTTGATACTCCATTGGATTGCAGCCTTGTCATTATGGAAGGTAGTCTGTTGTCGAGATTTTTGTTATTTCAATGGATGGTAGCCTTGTCATTAAGGAAGGTAGTCTATTGTCAATATTTTTGTTACTCCAATGGATGGCAGCCTTGTCATTATGGAAGGTAGTCTGTTGTCGATATTTTTGTTACTCCAATGGATGGTAGCCTTGTCATTATGGAAGGTAGTCTGTTGTCGAGTTTTTTGTTATTCCATTGGATGATAGCCTTGTCATTACGGAAGGTAGTCCATTGTCGAGATTTTAGTTACTCCAATGGATGGTAGCCTTGTCATTATGGAAGGTAGTCTGTCATTGAGATTTCTTTTACTCCAATGGATGGTAGCCTTGGCATTATGTAAAATATTGTGTCGGTTAAAATTTTTCATACTCCGTTGGATGGCCGCCTTGTCATTATAGAAGGTAGTCTGTTGTCGAGATTTTTGTTATTCCAATGGATGGTAGCCTTGTCATTAAGGAAGGTAGTCTATTGTAAAGATTTTTGTTACTCCAATGGATGGTAGCCTTTTCATTATGGAAGGTAGTCTGTTGTCGAGATTTTTGTTACTTAAAGGGATGGTAGCCTTGTCATTATGGAAGGTAGTATGTTGTCGATATTTTTGTTACTCCAATGGATGGTAGCCTTGTCAATATGGAAGGTAGTCTGTTGGTCAGATTTTTATTACCCCAATGTATGGCAGCCTTGTCATTATGGAAGGTAGTATGTTGTCGCGATTTCTGTTACTCCAATGGATGGTATCCTTGTCCTCAAGGAAGGTGTTTATTGTAAAGATTTTTGTTACTTCAATGGATGTTATCCTTGTCAATATGGAAGGTAGTCTATTGTCAAGATTTTTGTTACTCAAATAGATGGTAGCCTTAGCATTATGTAAAATATTGTGTCGGTTAAAATTTTTGATACTCCATTGGATGGCAGCCTTGTCATTATGGAAAGTAGTATGTTGTCGAAAATTTTTTTATTCCAATGGATGGTAGCCTTGTCATTAAGGAAGGTAGTCTATTGTCAAGATTTTTGTTACTCCAATGGATGGTAGCCTTTTCATTATGGAAGGTAGTCTGTTGTCGAGATTTTTGTTACTCAAATGGATGGTAGCCTTGTCATTATGGAAGGTAGTATGTTGTCGATATTTTTGTTACTCCAATGGATGGTAGACATGTCATTATTGAAGGTAGTCTATTGTCGAGATTTTTGTTACTCCAATGGATGGTAGCCTTGTAATCATCGAAGGTATCCTGTTGCCGAGATTTTTATTACCCCAATGGATAGCAGCCTTGTCATAATGGAAGGTAGTATGTTGTCGAGATTTTTGTTACTCCAATGGATGGTAGCCTTGTCATTATGGAAGGTAGTCTGTTGTCGAGTCTTTTTTGATTCAATTGGATGGTAGCCTTGTCATTACGGAAGGTAGCCTGTTGTCGAGATTTTTGTTATTCCATTGGATGGTAGCCTTGTCATTATGGAAGGTAATCGGTTGTCGAAAATTTTGTTACTCCAATGGATGGTAGCCTCTTCATTATGGAAGGTAGTCTGTTGTCGATATCTTTGTTACTCCAATGGTTGGTAGCCTTGTCATTATGGAAGGTAGTATGTTGTCGAGATTTTTTTTACTCTAATGGATGGTAGCCTTGTCATTATGGAAGGTAGTATGTCGTTGAGATTTCTTTTACTCCAATGGATGGCAGCCTTGTTATTATTGAAGGTAGTCTGTTGTTCAGATTTTTGTTACTTCAATGGATGGTAGCCTTGTCATTATGGAAGGTACTCTGTTGTCAAGATTTTTGTTATTCCAATGGATGGTAGCCTTGTCATTAAGGAACGTAGTCTATTGTCAAGATTTTTGTTACTCCAATGGATGGTAGCCTTTTCATTATGGAAGGTAGTCTGTTGTCGATATTTTTGTTACTCAAATGGATGGTAGCCTTGTCATTATGGAAGGTAGTATGTTGTCGATATTTTTATTACTCCAATGGATGGTATACTTGTCATTATGGAAAGTAGTCTATTGTCGATATTTTTGTTACTCCAATCGATGCTAGCCATGTCATCATGGAAGCTAGACTGTTGCCAAGATTCTTATTACCACAATGGATGGCAGCCTTGTCATTATGGAAGGTAGTATGTTGTCGATATTTTTGTTACTCCAATGGATGGTAGCCTTGTCATTATGGAAGGTAGTCTGTTGTCGATTTTTTGTTATTCCATTGGATGGTAGCCTTGTCATTACGGAAGGTAGTCTATTGTCGAGATTTTGTTTACTCCAATGGATGGTAGCCTTGTGATTATGGAAGGTAGTCTGTCATTGATATTTCTTTTACTCCAATGGATGGTAGCCTTGGCATTATGTAAAATATTGTGTCGGTTAAAATTTTTGATACTCCATTGGATGGCTGCCTTATCATTATAGAAGGTAGTCTGTTGTCGAGATTTTTGTTATTCCAATGGATGGTAGCCTTGTCATTAAGGAAGGTAGTCTATTGTAAAGATTTTTGTTACTCCAATGGATGGTAGCCTTTTAATTATAGAAGGTAGTTTGTTGTCGAGATTTATGTTACTTAAATGGATGGTAGCCTTGTCATTATGGAAGGTAGTATGTTGCCGATATTTTTGTTACTCCAATGGATGGTAGCCTTGTCAATATGGAAGGTAGTCTGTTGGTTAGATTTTTATTACCCCAATGGATGGCAGCCTTGTCATTATGGAAGGTAGTATGTTGTCGAGATTTCTGTTACTCCAATGGATGATATCCTTGTCCTTAAGGAAGGTGTCTATTATCGATATTTTTGTTACTCCAATGGATGTTAGCCTTGTCATTATGGAAGGTAGTCTGTTGTCAAGTTTTTTGTTACTCCAATGGATGATAGCCTTGTCATTATGGAAGATAGTCGGTCGTTCAGATTTCTTTTACTCCAATGGATGGTAGCCTTAGCATTATGTAAAATATTGTGTCGGTTAAAATTTTTGATACTCCATTGGATGGCAGCCTTGTCATTATGGAAGGTAGTATGTTGTTGAGATTTTTTTTATTCCAATGGATGGTAGCCTTGTCATTAAGGAAGGTAGTCTATTGTCAAGATTTTTGTTACTCCAATGGATGATAGCCTTTTCATTATGGAAGGTAGTCTGTTGTCGAGATTTTTGTTACTCAAATGGATGGTAGCCTTGTCATTATGGAAGGTAGTATGTTGTCGATATTTTTGTTACTCCAATGGATGGTAGACATGTCATTATGGAAGGTAGTCTATTGTCGAGATTTTTGTTACTCCAATGGATGGTAACCTTGTAATCATCGAAGGTAGCCTGTTGCCGAGATTTTTATTACCCCAATGGATAGTAGTCTTGTCATAATGGAAGGTAATATGTTGTCGAGATTTTTGTTACTCCAATGGATTGTAGCCTTGTCATTATGGAAGGTAGTTTGTTGTCGAGTTTTTTGTGATTCAATTGGATGGTAGCCTTGTCATTATGGAAGGTAGTCTGTTGTCGAGATTTTTGTTATTCCATTGGATGGTAGCCTTGTCATTATGGAAGATAATCGGTTGTCGAAAATTTTGTTACTCCAATGGATGGTAGCCTCTTCATTATGGAAGGTAGTCTGTTGTTGATATCTTTGTTACTCCAATGGTTGGTAGCCTTGTCATTATGGAAGGTAGTATGATGTCGAGATTTTTTTTACTCTAATGGATGGTAGCCTTGTCATTATGAAAGGTAATATGTCGTTGAGATTTCTTTTACTCCAATGGATGGCAGCCTTGTTATTATGGAAGGTAGTCTATTGTTCAGATTTTTATTACTCCAATGGATGGTAGCCTTGTCATTATGGAAGGTAGTCTGTTGTCGAGATTTTTGTTATTCCAATGGATGGTAGCCTTGTCATTAAGGAAGGTAGTCTATTGTCAAGATTTTTGTTACTCCAATGGATGGTAGCCTTTTCATTATGGAAGGTAGTCTGTTGTCGATATTTTTGTTACTCAAATAGATGGTAGCCTTGTCATTATGGAAGGTAGTATGTTGTCGATATTTTTATTACTCCAATGGATGGTAGACTTGTCATTATGGAAGGTAGTCTATTGTCGAGATTTTTGTTACTCCAATGGATGCTAGCCTTGTCATCATGGAAGGTAGTCTGTTGCCAAGATTTTTATTACCCCAATGGATGGAAGCCTTGTCATTATGGAAGGTGTTATGTTGTCGATATTTTTGTTACTCTAATGGATGGTAGCTTTGTCATTATGGAAGGTAGTCTGTTGTCGAGTTTTTTGTTATTCCATTGGATGGTAGCCTTGTCATTACGGAAGGTAGTCTATTGTCGAGATTTTTGTTACTCCAATGGATGGTAGCCTTGTCATTATGGAAGTTAGTCTGTCATTGATATTTCTTTTACTCCAATGGATGGTAGCCTTGGCATTATGTAAAATATTGTGTCGGTTAAAATTTTTGATACTCCATTAGATGGCTGCCTTGTCATTATAGAAGGTAGTCTGTTGTCGAGATTTTTGTTATTCCAATGGATGGTAGCCTTGTCATTAAGGAAGGTAGTCTATTGTAAAGATTTTTGTTACTCCAATGGATGGTAGCCTTTTCATTATGGAAGGTAGTCAGTTGTCGAGATTTTTGTTACTTAAATGGATGGTAGCCTTGTCATTATGGAAGGTAGTATGTTGCCGATATTTTTGTTACTCCAATGGATGGTAGCCTTGTCAATATGGAAGGTAGTCTGTTGGTTAGATTTTTATTACCCCAATGGATGGCAGCCTTGTCATTATGGAAGGTAGTATGTTGTCGAGATTTCTGTTACTCCAATGGATGATATCCTTGTCCTTAAGGAAGGTGTCTATTATCGATATTTTTGTTACTCCAATGGATGTTAGCCTTGTCATTATGGAAGGTAGTCTGTTGTCAAGTTTTTTGTTACTCCAATGGATGATAGCCTTGTCATTATGGAAGATAGTCGGTCGTTCAGATTTCTTTTACTCCAATGGATGGTAGCCTTAGCATTATGTAAAATATTGTGTCGGTTAAAATTTTTGATACTCCATTGGATGGCAGCCTTGTCATTATGGAAGGTAGTATGTTGTTGAGATTTTTTTTATTCCAATGGATGGTAGCCTTGTCATTAAGGAAGGTAGTCTATTGTCAAGATTTTTGTTACTCCAATGGATGATAGCCTTTTCATTATGGAAGGTAGTCTGTTGTCGAGATTTTTGTTACTCAAATGGATGGTAGCCTTGTCATTATGGAAGGTAGTATGTTGTCGATATTTTTGTTACTCCAATGGATGGTAGACATGTCATTATGGAAGGTAGTCTATTGTCGAGATTTTTGTTACTCCAATGGATGGTAACCTTGTAATCATCGAAGGTAGCCTGTTGCCGAGATTTTTATTACCCCAATGGATAGTAGTCTTGTCATAATGGAAGGTAATATGTTGTCGAGATTTTTGTTACTCCAATGGATGGTAGCCTTGTCATTATGGAAGGTAGTTTGTTGTCGAGTTTTTTGTGATTCAATTGGATGGTAGCCTTGTCATTATGGAAGGTAGTCTGTTGTCGAGATTTTTGTTATTCCATTGGATGGTAGCCTTGTCATTATGGAAGATAATCGGTTGTCGAAAATTTTGTTACTCCAATGGATGGTAGCCTCTTCATTATGGAAGGTAGTCTGTTGTTGATATCTTTGTTACTCCAATGGTTGGTAGCCTTGTCATTATGGAAGGTAGTATGATGTCGAGATTTTTTTTACTCTAATGGATGGTAGCCTTGTCATTATGGAAGGTAATATGTCGTTGAGATTTCTTTTACTCCAATGGATGGCAGCCTTGTTATTATGGAAGGTAGTCTATTGTTCAGATTTTTATTACTCCAATGGATGGTAGCCTTGTCATTATGGAAGGTAGTCTGTTGTCGAGATTTTTGTTATTCCAATGGATGGTAGCCTTGTCATTAAGGAAGGTAGTCTATTGTCAAGATTTTTGTTACTCCAATGGATGGTAGCCTTTTCATTATGGAAGGTAGTCTGTTGTCGATATTTTTGTTACTCAAATAGATGGTAGCCTTGTCATTATGGAAGGTAGTATGTTGTCGATATTTTTATTACTCCAATGGATGGTAGACTTGTCATTATGGAAGGTAGTCTATTGTCGAGATTTTTGTTACTCCAATGGATGCTAGCCTTGTCATCATGGAAGGTAGTCTGTTGCCAAGATTTTTATTACCCCAATGGATGGAAGCCTTGTCATTATGGAAGGTGTTATGTTGTCGATATTTTTGTTACTCTAATGGATGGTAGCTTTATCATTATGGAAGGTAGTCTGTTGTCGAGTTTTTTGTTATTCCATTGGATGGTAGCCTTGTCATTACGGAAGGTAGTCTATTGTCGAGATTTTTGTTACTCCAATGGATGGTAGCCTTGTCATTATGGAAGTTAGTCTGTCATTGATATTTCTTTTACTCCAATGGATGGTAGCCTTGGCATTATGTAAAATATTGTGTCGGTTAAAATTTTTGATACTCCATTGGATGGCTGCCTTGTCATTATAGAAGGTAGTCTGTTGTCGAGATTTTTGTTATTCCAATGGATGGTAGCCTTGTCATTAAGGAAGGTAGTCTATTGTAAAGATTTTTGTTACTCCAATGGATGGTAGCCTTTTCATTATGGAAGGTAGTCAGTTGTCGAGATTTTTGTTACTTAAATGGATGGTAGCCTTGTCATTATGGAAGGTAGTATGTTGCCGATATTTTTGTTACTCCAATGGATGGTAGCCTTGTCAATATGGAAGGTAGTCTGTTGGTCATATTTTTATTACCCCAATGGATGGCAGCCTTGTCATTATGGAAGGTAGTATGTTGTCGAGATTTTTGTTACTCCAATGGATGGTATCCTTGTCCTTAAGGAAGGTGTCTATTGTCAAGACTTTTATTACTCCAATGGATGTTAGCCTTGTCATTATGGAAGGTAGTCTGTTGTCAAGATTTTTGTTACTCCAATGGATGATAGCCTTGTCATTATGGAAGGTAGTCGGTCGTTCAGATTTCTGTTACTCCAATGGATGGTAGCCTTAGCATTATGTAAAATATTGTGTCGGTTAAAATTTTTGATACTCCATTGGATGGCAGCCTTGTCATTATGGAAGGTAGTATGTTGTCGAGATTTTTTTTATTCCAAAAGATGGTAGCCTTGTCATTAAGGAAGGTAGTCTATTGTCAAGATTTTTGTTACTCCAATGGATGGTAGCCTTTTCATTATGGAAGGTAGTCTGTTGTCGAGATTTTTGTTACTCAAATGGATGGTAGCCTTGTCATTGTGGAAGGTAGTATGTTGTCGATATTTTTGTTACTCCAATGGATGGTAGACATGTCATTATGGAAGGTAGTCTATTGTCGAGATTTTTGTTACTCCAATGGATGGTAGCCTTGTAATCATCGAAGGTAGCTTGTTGCCGAGATTTTTACTACCCCAATGGATAGCAGCCTTGTCATAATGGAAGGTAGTATGTTGTCGAGATTTTTGTTACTCCAATGGATGGTAGCCTTGTCATTATGGAAGGTAGTCTGTTGTCGAGTTTTTTGTGATTCAATTGGATGGTAGCCATGTCATTATGGAAGGTAGTCAGTTGTCGAGATTTTTGTTATTCCATTGGATGGTAGCCTTGTCATTATGGAAGGTAATCGGTTGTCGAAAATTTTGTTACTCCAATGGATGGTAGCCTCTTCATTATGGAAGGTAGTCTGTTGTCGATATCTTTGTTACTCCAATGGTTGGTAGCCTTGTCATTATGGAAGGTAGTATGATGTCGAGATTTGTTTTACTCTAATGGATGGTAGCCTTGTCATTATGGAAGGTAGTATGTCGTTGAGATTTCTTTTACTCCAATGGATGGCAGCCTTGTTATTATGGAAGGTAGTCTATTGTTCAGATTTTTGTTACTCCAATGGATGGTAGCCTTGTCATTATGGAAGGTAGTCTGTTGTCGAGATTTTTGTTATTCCAATGGATGGTAGCCTTGTCATTCAGGAAGGTAGTCTATTGTCAAGATTTTTGTTACTCCAACGGATGGTAGCCTTTTCATTATGGAAGGTAGTTTGTTGTCGATATATTTGTTACTCAAATGGATGGTAGCCTTGTCATTATGGAAGGTAGTATGTTGTGGATATTTTTACTACTCCAATGGATGGTAGACTTGTCATTATGGAAGGTAGTCTATTGTCGAGATTTTTGTTACTCCAATGGATACTAGCCTTGTCATCATGGAAGGTAGTCTGTTGCCAAGATTTTTATTATCCCAATGGATGGCAGCCTTGTCATTATGGAAGGTGGTATGTTGTCGATATTTTTGTTACTCCAATGGATGGTAGCCTTGTCATTATGGAAGGTAGTCTGTTGTCGAGTTTTTTGTTATTCCATTGGATGGTAGCCTTGTCATTACGGAAGGTAGTCTATTGTCGAGATTTTTGTTACTCCAATGGATGGTAGCCTTGTCATTATGGAAGTTAGTCTGTCATTGATATTTCTTTTACTCTAATGGATGGTAGCCTTGGCATTATGTAAAATATTGTGTCGGTTAAAATTTTTGATACTCCATTGGATGGCTGCCTTGTCATTATAGAAGGTAGTCTGTTGTCGAGATTTTTGTTATTCCAATGGATGGTAGCCTTGTCATTAAGGAAGGTAGTCTATTGTAAAGATTTTTGTTACTCCAATGGATGGTAGCCTTTTCATTATGGAAGGTAGTCTGTTGTCGAGATTTATGTTACTTAAATGGATGGTAGCCTTGTCATTATGGAAGGTAGTATGTTGCCGATATTTTTCTTACTCCAATGGATGGTAGCCTTGTCAATATGGAAGGTAGTCTGTTGGTCAGATTTTTATTATTCCAATGAATGGCAGCCTTGTCATTATGGAAGGTAGTATGTTGTCGAGATTTCTGTTACTCCAATGGATGGTATCCTTGTCCTTAAAGAAGGTGTCTATTGTCAAGATTTTTGTTACTCCAATGGATGTTAGCCTTGTCATTATGGAAGGTAGTCTGTTGTCAAGATTTTTGTTACTCCAATGGATGATAGCCTTGTCATTATGGAAGGTAGTCTGTCGTTCAGATTTCTTTTACTCTAATGGATGGTAGCCTTAGCATTATGTAAAATATTGTGTCGGTTAAAATTTTTGATACTCCATTGGATGGCAGCCTTGTCATTATGGAAGGTAGTATGTTGTCGAGATTTTTTTTATTCCAATGGATGGTAGCCTTGTCATTAAGGAAGGTAGTCTATTGTCACGATTTTTGTTACTCCAATGGATGGTAGCCTTTTCATTATGGAAGGTAGTCTGTTGTCGAGATTTTTGTTACTCAAATGGATGGTAGCCTTGTCATTATGGAAGGTAGTATGTTGTCGATATTTTTGTTACTCCAATGGATGGTAGACATGTCATTATGGAAGGTAGTCTATTGTCGAGATTTTTGTTACTCCAATGGATGGTAACCTTGTAATCATCGAAGGTAGCCTGTTGCCGAGATTTTTATTAACCCAATGGATAGCAGCCTTGTCATAATGGAAGGTAGTATGTTGTCGAGATTTTTGTTACTCTAATGGATGGTAGCCTTGTCATTATGGAAGGTAGTCTGTTGTCGAGTTTTTTGTGATTCAATTGGATGGTAGCCTTGTCATTATGGAAGGTAGTCAGTTGTCGAGATTTTTGTTATTCCATTGGATGGTAGCCTTGTCATTATGGAAGGTAATCGGTTGTCGAAAATTTTGTTACTCCAATGGATGGTAGCCTCTTTATTATGGAAGGTAGTCTGTTGTCGATATCTTTGTTACTCCAATGGTTGGTAGCCTTGTCATTATGGAAGGTAGTATGTTGTCGAAATTTTTTTTACTCTAATGGATGGTAGCCTTGTCATTATGGAAGGTAGTATGTCGTTGAGATTTCTTTTACTCCAATGGATGGCAGCATTGTTATTATGGAAGGTAGTCTGTTGTTCAGATTTTTGTTACTCCAATGGATGGTAGCCTTGTCATTATGGAAGGTAGTCTATTGTCGAGATTTTTGTTATTCCAATGGATGGTAGCCTTGTCATTAAGGAAGGTAGTCTATTGTCAAGATTTTTGTTACTCCAACGGATGGTAGCCTTTTCATTATGGAAGGTAGTCTGTTGTCGATATTTTTGTTACTCAAATGGATGATAGCCTTGTCATTATGGAAGGTAGTATGTTGTCGATATTTTTATTACTCCAATGGTTGGTAGACTTGTCATTATGGAAGGTAGTCTATTGTCGATATTTTTGTTACTCCAATGGATGCTAGCCTTGTCATCATGGAAGGTAGTTTGTTGCCAAGATTTTTATTACCACAATGGATGGCAGCCTTGTCATTATGGAAGGTGGTATGTTGTCGATATTTTTGTTACTCCAATGGATGGTAGCCTTGTCATTATGGAAGGTAGTCTGTTGTCGAGTTTTTTGTTATTCCATTGGATGGTAGCCTTGTCATTACAGAAGGTAGTCTATTGTCGAGATTTTTGTTACTCCAATGGATGGTAGCCTTGTCATTATGGAAGTTAGTTTGTCATTGATATTTCTTTTACTCCAATGGATGGTAGCCTTGGCATTATGTAAAATATTGTGTCGGTTAAAATTTTTGATACTCCATTGGATGGCTGCCTTGTCATTATAGAAGGTAGTTTGTTGTCGAGATTTTTGTTATTCCAATGGATGGTAGCCTTGTCATTAAGGAAGGTAGTCTATTGTAAAGATTTTTGTTACTCCAATGGATGGTAGCCTTTTCATTATGGAAGGTAGTCTGTTGTCGAGATTTCTGTTACTTAAATGGATGGTAGCCTTGTCATTATGGAAGGTAGTATGTTGCCGATATTTTTGTTACTCCAATGGATGGTATCCTTGTCAATATGGAAGGTAGTCTGTTGGTCAGATTTTTATTACCCCAATGGATGACAGCCTTGTCATTATGGAAGGTAGTATGTTGTCGAGATGTCTGTTACTCCAATGGATGGTATCCTTGTCCTTAAGGAAGGTGTCTATTGCCAAGATTTTTGTTACTCCAATGGATGTTAGCCTTGTCATTATGGAAGGTAGTCTGTTGTCAAGATTTTTGTTACTCCAATGGATGATAGCCTTGTCATTATGGAAGGTAGTCTGTCGTTCAGATTTCTTTTACTCCAATGGATGGTAGCCTTAGCATTATGTAAAATATTGTGTCGGTTAAAATTTTTGATACTCCATTGGATGGCAGCCTTGTCATTATGAAAGGTAGTATGTTGTCGAGATTTTTTTTATTCCAATGGATGGTAGCCTTGTCATTAAGGAAGGTAGTCTATTGTCACGATTTTTGTTACTCCAATGGATGGTAGCCTTTTCATTATGGAAGGTAGTCAGTTGTCGAGATTTTTGTTACTCAAATGGATGGTAGCCTTGTCATTATGGAAGGTAGAATGTTATCGATATTTTTGTTACTCCAATGGATGGTAGACATGTCATTATAGAAGGTAGTCTATTGTCGAGATTTTTGTTACTCCAATGGATGGTAGCCTTGTAATCATCGAAGGTAGCCTGTTGTCGAGATTTTTATTAACCCAATGGATAGCAGCCTTGTCATAATGGAAGGTAGTATGTTGTCGAGATTTTTGTTACTCCAATGGATGGTAGCCTTGTCATTATGGAAGGTAGTCTGTTGTCGAGTCTTTTGTGATTCAATTGGATGGTAGCCTTGTCATTACGGAAGGTAGCCTGTTGTCGAGATTTTTGTTTTTCCATTGGATGGTAGCCTTGTCATTATGGAAGGTAATCGGTTGTCGAAAATTTTGTTACTCCAATGGATGGTAGCCTCTTCATTATGGAAGGTAGTCTGTTGTCGATATCTTTGTTACTCCAATGGTTGGTAGCCTTGTCATTATGGAAGGTAGTATGTTGTCGAGATTTTTTTTTACTCTAATGGATGGTAGCCTTGTCATTATGGAAGGTAGTATGTTGTTGAGATTTCTTTTACTCCAATGGATGGCAGCCTTGTTATTATGGAAGGTAGTCTGTTGTTCAGATTTTTGTTACTTCAATGGATGGTAGCCTTGTCATTATGGAAGGTAGTTTGTTGTCGAGATTTTTGTTATTCCAATGGATGGTAGTCTTGTCATTAAGGAAGGTAGTCTATTGTCAAGATTTTTGTTACTCCAATGGATGGTAGCCTTTTCATTATGGAAGGTAGTCTGTTGTCGATATTTTTGTTACTCAAATGGATGGTAGCCTTGTCATTATGGAAGGTAGTATGTTGTCGATATTTTTATTACTCCAATGGATGGTAGACTTGTCATTACGGAAGGTAGTCTATTGTCGATATTTTTGTTACTCCAATGGATGCTAGCCTTGTCATCATGGAAGGTAGTCTGTTGCCAAGATTTTTATTACCACAATGGATGGCAGCCTTGTCATTATGGAAGGTAGTATGTTGTCGATATTTTTGTTACTCCAATGGATGGTAGCCTTGTCATTATGGAAGGTAGTCTGTTGTCGAGTTTTTTGTTATTCCATTGGATGGTAGCCTTGTCATTACGGAAGGTAGTCTATTGTCGAGATTTTTGTTACTCCAATGGATGGTAGCCTTGTGATTATGGAAGGTAGTTTGTCATTGATATTTATTTTACTCCAATGGATGGTAGCCTTGGCATTATGTAAAATATTGTGTCGGTTAAAATTTTTGATACTCCATTGGATGGCTGCCTTGTCATTATAGAAGGTAGTCTGTTGTCGAGATTTTTGTTATTCCAATGGATGGTAGCCTTGTCATTAAGGAAGGTAGTCTATTGTAAAGATTTTTGTTACTCCAATGGATGGTAGCCTTTTTATTATGGAAGGTAGTCTGTTGTCGAGATTTATGTTACTTAAATGGATGGTAGCCTTGTCATTATGGAAGGTAGTATGTTGCCGATATTTTTGTTACTCCAATGGATGGTAGCCTTGTCAATATGGAAGGTAGTCTGTTGGTTAGATTTTTATTACCCCAATGGATGATAGCCTTATCATTATGGAAGGTAGTATGTTGTCGAGATGTCTGTTACTCCAATGGATGGTATCCTTGTCCTTAAGGAAGGTGTCTATTGCCAAGATTTTTGTTACTCCAATGGATGTTAGCCTTGTCATTATGGAAGGTAGTCTGTTGTCAAGATTTTTGTTACTCCAATGGATGATAGCCTTGTCATTATGGAAGGTAGTCTTTCGTTCAGATTTCTTTTACTCCAATGGATGGTAGCCTTAGCATTATGTAAAATATTGTGTCGGTTAAAATTTTTGATACTCCATTGGATGGCAGCCTTGTCATTATGGAAGGTAGTATGTTGTCGAGATTTTTTTTATTCCAATGGATGGTAGCCTTGTCATTAAGGAAGGTAGTCTATTGTCAAGATTTTTGTTACTCCAATGGATGGTAGCCTTTTCATTATGGAAGGTAGTCTGTTGTCGAGATTTTTGTTACTCAAATGGATGGTAGCCTTGTCATTATGGAAGGTAGTATGTTATCGATATTTTTGTTACTCTAATAGATGGTAGACATGTCATTATGGAAGGTAGTCTATTGTCGAGATTTTTGTTACTCCAATGGATGGTAACCTTGTAATCAACGAAGGTAGCCTGTTGCCGAGATTTTTATTACCCCAATGGATAGCAGCCTTGTCATAATGGAAGGTAGTATGTTGTCGAGATTTTTGTTACTCCAATGGATGGTAGCCTTGTCATTATGGAAGGTAGTCTGTTGTCGAGTTTTTTGTGATTCAATTGGATGGTAGCCTTGTCATTATGGAAGGTAGTCTGTTGTCGAGATTTTTGTTATTCCATTGGATGGTACCCTTGTCATTATTGAAGGTAATCGGTTGTCGAAAATTTTGTTACTCCAATGGATGGTAGCCTCTTCATTATGGAAGGTAGTCTGTCGTCGATATCTTTGTTACTCCAATGGTTGGTAGCCTTGTCATTATGGAAGGTAGTATGTTGTCGAGATTTTTTTTTACTCTAATGATGGTAGCCTTGTCATTATGGAAGGTAGTATGTCGTTGAGATTTCTTTTACTCCAATGGATGGCAGCCTTGTTATTATGGAAGGTAGTATGTTGTTCAGATTTTTGTTACTTCAATGGATTGTAGCCTTGTCATTATGGAAGGTAGTTTGTTGTCGAGATTTTTGTTATTCCAATGGATGGTAGCCTTGTTATTAAGGAAGGTAGTCTATTGTCAAGATTTTTGTTACTCCAATGGATGGTAGCCTTTTCATTATGGAAGGTAGTCTGTTGTCGATATTTTTGTTACTCAAATGGATGGTAGCCTTGTCATTATGGAAGGTAGTATGTTGTCGATATTTTTATTACTCCAATGGATGGTAGACTTGTCATTACGGAAGGTAGTCTATTGTCGATATTTTTGTTACTCCAATGGATGCTAGCCTTGTCATCATGGAAGGTAGTCTGTTGCCAAGATTTTTATTACCTCAATGGATGGCAGCCTTGTCATTATGGAAGGTAGTATGTTGTCGATATTTTTGTTACTCCAATGGATGGTAGCCTTGTCATTATGGAAGGTAGTCTGTTGTCGAGTTTTTTGTTATTCCATTGGATGGTAGCCTTGTCATTACGGAAGGTAGTCTATTGTCGAGATTTTTGTTACTCCAATGGATGGTAGCCTTGTCATTAGGCAAGGTAGTCTGTCATTGATATTTCTTTTACTCCAATGGATGGTAGCCTTGGCATTATGTAAAATATTGTGTCGGTTAAAATTTTTGATAATCCATTGGATGGCTGCCTTGTCATTATAGAAGGTAGTCTGTTGTCGAGATTTTTGTTATTCCAATGGATGGTAGCCTTGTCATTAAGGAAGGTAGTCTATTGTAAAGATTTTTGTTACTCCAATGGATGGTAGCCTTTTTATTATGGAAGGTAGTTTGTTGTCGAGATTTATGTTACTTAAATGGATGGTAGCCTTGTCATTATGGAAGGTAGTATGTTGCCGATATTTTTGTTACTCCAATGGATGTTAGCCATGTCATTATGGAAGGTAGTCTGTTGTCAAGATTTTTGTTACTCCAATGGATGATAGCCTTGTCATTATGGAAGGTAGTCTGTCGTTCAGATTTCTTTTACTCCAATGGATGGTAGCCTTAGCATTATGTAAAATATTGTGTCGGTTAAAATTTTTGATACTCCATTGGATGGCAGCCTTGTCATTATGGAAGGTAGTATGTTGTCGAGATTTTTTTTATTCCAATGGATGGTAGCCTTGTCATTAAGGAAGGTAGTCTATTGTCAAGATTTTTGTTACTCCAATGGATGGTAGCCTTTTCATTATGGAAGGTAGTCTGTTGTCGATATTTTTGTTACTCAAATGGATGGTAGCCTTGTCATTATGGAAGGTAGTATGTTGTCGATATTTTTATTACTCCAATGGATGGTAGACTTGTCATTACGGAAGGTAGTCTATTGTCGATATTTTTGTTACTCCAATGGATGCTAGCCTTGTCATCATGGAAGGTAGTCTGTTGCCAAGATTTTTATTACCACAATGGATGGCAGCCTTGTCATTATGGAAGGTAGTATGTTGTCGATATTTTTGTTACTCCAATGGATGGTAGCCTTGTCATTATGGAAGGTAGTCTGTTGTCGAGTTTTTTGTTATTCCATTGGATGGTAGCCTTGTCATTACGGAAGGTAGTCTATTTTCGAGATTTTTGTTACTCCAATGGATGGTAGCCTTGTCATTATGGAAGGTAGTCTGTCATTGATATTTCTTTTACTCCAATGGATGGTAGCCTTGGCATTATGTAAAATATTGTGTCGGTTAAAATTTTTGATACTCCATTGGATGGCTGCCTTGTCATTATAGAAGGTAGTCTGTTGTCGAGATTTTTGTTATTCCAATGGATGGTAGCCTTGTCATTAAGGAAGGTAGTCTATTGTAAAGATTTTTGTTACTCCAATGGATGGTAGCCTTTTTATTATGGAAGCTAGTCTGTTGTCGAGATTTATGTTACTTAAATGGATGGTAGCCTTGTCATTATGGAAGGTAGTATGTTGCCGATATTTTTGTTACTCCAATGGATGTTAGCCTTGTCATTATGGAAGGTAGTCTGTTGTCAAGATTTTTGTTACTCCAATGGATGATAGCCTTGTCATTATGGAAGGTAGTCTATCGTTCAGATTTCTTTTACTCCAATGGATGGTAGCCTTAGCATTATGTAAAATATTGTGTCGGTTAAAATTTTTGATACTCCATTGGATGGCAGCCTTGTCATTATGGAAGGTAGTATGTTGTCGAGATTTTTTTTATTCCAATGGATGGTAGCCTTGTCATTAAGGAAGGTAGTATATTGTCAAGATTTTTGTTACTCCAATGGATGGTAGCCTTTTCATTATGGAAGGTAGTCTGTTGTCGAGATTTTTGTTACTCAAATGGATGGTAGCCTTGTCATTATGGAAGGTAGTATGTTGTCGATATTTTTGTTACTCAAATAGATGGTAGACATGTCATTATGGAAGGTAGTCTACTGTCGAGATTTTTGTTACTCCAATGGATGGTAACCTTGTAATCATCGAAGGTAGCCTGTTGCCGAGATTTTTATTACCCCAATGGATAGCAGCCTTGCCATAATGGAAGGTAGTATGTTGTCGAGATTTTTGTTACTCCAATGGATGGTAGCCTTGTCATTATGGAAGGTAGTCTGTTGTCGAGTTTTTTGTGATTCAATTGGATGGTAGCCTTGTCATTATGGAAGGTAGTCTGTTGTCGAGATTTTTGTTATTCCATTGGATGGTACACTTGTCATTATGGAAGGTAATCGGTTGTCGAAAATTTTGTTACTCCAATGGATGGTAGCATCTTCATTATGGAAGGTAGTATGTTGTCGATATCTTTGTTACTCCAATGGTTGGTAGCCTTGTCATTATGGAAGGTAGTATGATGTCGAGATTTTTTTTACTCTAATGGATGGTAGCCTTGTCATTATGGAAGGTAGTCTGTTGTCGAGATTTTTGTTATTCAAATGGATGGTAGCCTTGTCATTAAGGAAGGTAGTCTATTATCAAGATTTTTGTTACTCCAATGGATGGTAGCCTTTTCATTATGGAAGGTAGTCTGTTGTCGATATTTTTGTTACTCAAATGGATGGTAGCCTTGTCATTATGGAAGGTAGTATGTTGTCGATATTTTTATTACTCCAATGCATGGTAGACTTGTCATTATGGAAGGTAGTCTATTGTCGAGATTTTTGTTACTCCCATGGATGCTAGCCTTGTCATCATGGAAGGTAGTCTGTTGCCAAGATTTTTATTACCCTAATGGATGGCAGCCTTGTCATTATGGAAGGTGGTATGTTGTCGATATTTTTGTTACTCCAATGGATGGTAGCCTTGTCATTATGTAAGGTAGTCTGTTGTCGAGTTTTTTGTTATTCCATTGGATGGTAGCCTTGTCATTACGGAAGGTAGTCTATTGTCGAGATTTTTGTTACTCAAATGGATGGTAGCCTTGTCATTATGGAAGTTAGTCTGTCATTGATATTTCTTTTACTCCAATGGATGGTAGCCTTGGCATTATGTAAAATATTGTGTCGATTAAAATTTTTGATACTCCATTGGATGGCTGCCTTGTCATTATAGATGGTAGTCTGTTGTCGAGATTTTTGTTATTCCAATGGATGGTAGCCTTGTCATTAAGGAAGGTAGTCTATTGTAAAGATTTTTGTTACTCCAATGGATGGTAGCCTTTTCATTATGGAAGGTAGTCTGTTGTCGAGATTTTTGTTACTTAAATGGATGGTAGCCTTGTCATTATGGAAGGTAGTATGTTGCCGATATTTTTGTTACTCCAATGGATGGTAGCCTTGTCAATATGGAAGGTAGTCTGCTGGTCAGATTTTTATTACCCCAATGGATGGAAGCCTTGTCATTATGGAAGGTAGTATGTTGTCGAGATTTCTGTTACTCCAATGGATGGTATCCTTGTCCTTAAGGAAGGTGTCTATTGTCAAGATTTTTGTTACTCCAATGGATGTTAGCCTTGTCATTACGGAAGGTAGTCTGTTGTCAAGATTTTTGTTACTCCAATGGATGATAGCCTTGTCATTATGGAAGGTAGTCTGTCGTTCAGTTTTCTTTTACTCCAATGGATGGTAGCGTTAGCATTATGTAAAATATTGTGTCGGTTAAAATTTTTGATACTCCATTGGATGGCAGCCTTGTCATTATGGAAGGTAGTATGTTGTCGAGATTTTTTTTATTCCAATGGATGGTATCCTTGTCATTAAGGAAGGTAGTCTATTGTCAAGATTTTTGTTACTCCAATGGATGGTAGCCTTTTCATTATGGAAGGTACTCTGTTGTCGAGATTTTTGTTACTCAAAAGGATGGTAGCCTTGTCATTATGGAAGGTAGTATGTTGCCGATATTTTTGTTACTCCAATGGACAGTAGACATGTCATTATAGAAGGTAGTCTATTGTCGAGATTTTTGATACTCCAATGGATGGTAGCCTTGTAATCATCGAAGGTAGCCTGTTGCCGAGGTTTTTATTACCCCAATGGATAGCAGCCTTGTCATAATGGAAGGTAGTATGTTGTCGAGATTTTTGTTACTCCAATGGATGGTAGCCTTGTCATTATGGAAGGTAGTCTGTTGTCGAGTTTTTTGTGATTCAATTGGATGGTAGCCTTGTCATTATGGAAGGTAGTCTGTTGTCGAGATTTTTGTTACACCAACTGATGGTAGCCTTGTCATTATGGAAGGTAATCGGTTGTCGAAAATTTTTTTACTCCAATGGATGGTAGCCTCTTCATTATGGAAGGTAGTCTGTTTTCGATATCTTTGTTACTCCAATGGTTGGTAGCCTTGTCATTATGGAAGGTAGTATGATGTCGAGATTTTTTTTACTCTAATGGATGGTAGCCTTGTCATTATGGAAGGTAGTATGTCGTTGAGATTTCTTTTACTCCAACGGATGGCAGCCTTGTTATTATGGAAGGTAGTCTGTTGTTCAGATTTTTGTTACTCCAATGGATGGTAGCCTTGTCATTATGGAAGGTAGTCTGTTGTCGAGATTTTTGTTATTCCAATGGATGGTAGCCTTGTCATTAAGGAAGGTAGTCTATTGTCAAGATTTTTGTTACTCCAATGGATGGTAGCCTTTTCATTATGGAAGGTAGTCTGTTGTCGATATTTTTGTTACTCCAATGGATGGTAGCCTTGTCATTATGGAAGGTAGTATGTTGTCGATATTTTTATTACTCCAATGGATGGTAGACTTGTCATTATGGAAGGTAGTCTATTGTCGAGATTTTTGTTACTCCAATGGATGCTAGCCTTGTCATCATGGAAGGTAGTCTGTTGCCAAGATTTTTATTACCCCAATGGATGGCAACCATGTCATTATGGAAGGTGGTATGTTGTCGATATTTTTGTTACTCCAATGGATGGTAGCCTTGTCATTATGGAAGGTAGTCTGTTGTCGAGTTTTTTGTTATTCCATTGGATGGTAGCCTTGTCATTACGGAAGGTAGTCTATTGTCGAGATTTTTGTTACTCCAATGGATGGTAGCCTTGTCATTATGGAAGTTAGTCTGTCATTGATATTTCTTTTACTCCAATGGATGGTAGCCTTGGCATTATGTAAAATATTGTGTCGGTTAAAATTTTTGATACTCCATTGGATGGCTGCCTTGTCATTATAGAAGGTAGTCTGTTGTCGAGATTTTTGTTATTCCAATGGATGGTAGCCTTGTCATTAAGGAAGGTAGTCTATTATAAAGATTTTTGTTACTCCAATGGATGGTAGCCTTTTCATTATGGAAGGTAGTCTGTTGTCGAGATTTTTGTTACTTAAATGGATGGTAGCCTTGTCATTATGGAAGGTAGTATGTTGCCGATATTTTTGTTACTCCAATGGATTGTAGCCTTGTCAATATGGAAGGTAGTCTGTTGGTCAGATTTTTATTACCCCAATGTATGGCAGCCTTGTCATTATGGAAGGTAGTATGTTGTCGAGATTTCTGTTACTCCAATGGATGGTATCCTTGTCCTTAAGGAAGGTGTCTATTGTCAAGATTTTTGTTACTCCAATGGATGTTAGCCTTGTCATTATGGAAGGTAGTCTGTTGTCCAGATTTTTGTTACTCCAATGGATGATAGCCTTGTCATTATGGAAGGTAGTCTGTCGTTCAGTTTTCTTTTACTCCAATGGATGGTAGCCTTAGCATTATGTAAAATATTGTGTCGGTTAAAATTTTTGATACTCCATTGGATGGCAGCCTTGCCATTATGGAAGGTAGTATGTTGTCGAGATTTTTTTTATTCCAATGGATGGTAGCCTTGTCATTAAGGAAGGTAGTCTATTGTCAAGATTTTTGTTACTCCAATGGATGGTAGCCTTTTCATTAGGGAAGGTAGTCTGTTGTCGAGATTTTTGTTACTCAAATGGATGGTAGCCTTGTCATTATGGAAGGTAGTATGTTGTCGATATTTTTGTTACTCCAATGGATGGTTAACATGTCATTATGGAAGGTAGTCTATTGTCGAGATTTTTGTTACTCCAATGGATGGTAGCCTTGTAATCATCGAAGGTAACCTGTTGCCGAGATTTTTATTACCCCAATGGATAGCAGCCTTGTCATAATGGAAGGTAGTATGTTGTCGAGATTTTTGTTAGTCCAATGGATGGTAGCCTTGTCATTATGCCAGGTAGTCTGTTGTCATGTTTTTTGTGATTCAATTGGATGGTAGCCTTGTCATTATGGAAGGTAGTCTGTTGTCGAGATTTTTGTTATTTCATTGGATGGTAGCCTTGTCATTATGGAAGGTAATCGGTTGTCGAAAATTTTGTTACTCCAATGGATGGTAGCCTCTTCATTATGGAAGGTAGTCTGTTATTGATATCTTTGTTACTCCAATGGTTGGTAGCCTTGTCATTATGGAAGATAGTATGTTGTCGAGATTTTTTTTACTCTAATGGATGGTAGCCTTGTCATTATGGAAGGTAGTATGTCGTTGAGATTTCTTTTACTCCAATGGATGGTAGCCTTGTTATTATGGAAGGTAGTCTGTTGTTCAGATTTTTGTTACTCCAATGGATGGTAGCCTTGTCATTATGGAAGGTAGTCTGGTTTCGAGTCTTTTGTTATTCCAATGAATGGTAGCCTTTTCATTAAGGAAGGTAGACTATTGTCAAGATTTTTGTTACTCCAATGGATGGTAGACTTGTCATTATGGAAGGTAGTCTGTTGTCGAGATTTTTGTTACTCCAATGGATGGTAGCCTTGTCATTATGGAAGGTAGTATGTTGCCGATATTTTTATTACTCCAATGGATGGTAGACTTGTCATTATGGAAGGTAGTCTATTGTCGAGATTTTTGTTACTCCAATGGATGCTAGCCTTGTCATCATGGAAGGTAGTCTGTTGCCAAGATTTTTATTACCCCAATGGATGATAGCCTTATCATTATGGAAGGTGGTACGTTGTCAATATTTTTGTTACTCCAATGGATGGTAGCCATGTCATTATTGAAGGTAGTCTGTTGTCGAGTTTTTTGTTATTCCATTGGATGGTAGCCTTGTCATTACGGAATGTAGTCTATTGTCGAGATTTTTGTTACTCCAATGGATGGTAGCCTTGTCATTATGGAAGTTAGTCTGTCATTGATATTTCTTTTACTCCAATGGATGGTAGCCTTGGCATTATGTAAAATATTGTGTCGGTTAAAATTTTTGATACTCCATTGGATGGCTGCCTTGTCATTATAGAAGGTAGTCTGTTGTCGAGATTTTTGTTATTCCAATGGATGGTAGCCTTGTCATTAAGGAAGGTAGTCTATTGTAAAGATTTTTGTTACTCCAATGGATGGTAGCCTTTTCATTATGGAAGGTAGTCTGTTGTCGAGATTTTTGTTACTTAAATGGATGGTAGCTTTGTCATTATGGAAGGTAGTATGTTGCCGATATTTTTGTTACTCCAATGGATGGTAGCCTTGTCAATATGGAAGGTAGTCTGTTGGTCAGATTTTTATTACCCCAATGGATGGCAGCCTTGTCATTATGGAAGGTAGTATGTTGTCGAGATTTCTGTTACTCCAATGGATGGTATCCTTGTCCTTAAGGAAGGTGTCTATTGTCAAGATTTTTGTTACTCCAATGGATGTTAGCCTTGTCATTATGGAAGGTAGTCTGTTGTCCAGATTTTTGTTACTCCAATGGATGATAGCCTTGTCATTATGGAAGGTAGTCTGTCGTTCAGTTTTCTTTTACTCCAATGGATGGTAGCCTTAGCATTATGTAAAATATTGTGTCGGTTAAAATTTTTGTTACTCCAATGGATGGCAGCCTTGTCATTATGGAAGGTAGTATGTTGTCGAGATTTTAGTTACTCCAATGGATGGTAGCCTTGTCATTAAGGAAAGTAGTTTATTGTCAAGATTTTTGTGACTCCAATGGATGGTAGCCTTTTCATTATGGAAGGTAGTCTGTTGTCGATATTTTTGTTACTCAAATGGATGGTAGCTTGTCATTATGGAAGGTAGTATGTTGTCGATATTTTTGTTACTCCAATGGATGGTAGACATGTCATTATGGAAGGTAGTCTGTTGTCGAGATTTTTGTTACTCCAATGGATGGTAGCCTTGTAATCATCGAAGGTAGCCTGTTGCCGAGATTTTTATTACCCCAATGGATAGCAGCCTTGTCATAATGGAAGGCAGTATGTTGTCGAGATTTTTGTTAGTCCAATGGATGGTAGCCTTGTCATTATGCAAGGTAGTCTGTTGTCATGTTTTTTGTGATTCAATTGGATGGTAGCCTTGTCATTATGGAAGGTAGTCTGTTGTCGAGATTTTTGTTATTTCATTGTATGGTAGCGTTGTCATTATGGAAGGTAATCGGTTGTCGAAAATTTTGTTACTCCAATGGATGGTAGCCTCTTCATTATGGAAGGTAGTCTGTTGTCGATATCTTTGTTACTCCAATGGTTGGTAGCCTTGTCATTATGGAAGGTAGTATGTTGTCGAGATTTTTTTTACTCTAATGGATGGTAGCCTTGTCATTATGGAAGGTAGTATGTCGTTGAGATTTCTTTTACTCCAATGGATGGCAGCCTTGTTATTATGGAAGGTAGTCTGTTGTTCAGATTTTTGTTACTCCAATGGATGGTAGCCTTGTCATTATGGAAGGTAGTCTGGTTTCGAGTCTTTTGTTATTCCAATGAATGGTAGCCTTTTCATTAAGGAAGGTAGACTATTGTCAAGATTTTTGTTACTCCAATGGATGGTAGACTTGTCATTATGGAAGGTAGTCTGTTGTCGAGATTTTTGTTACTCCAATGGATGGTAGCCTTGTCATCATCAAAGGTAGTCTGTTGCCGAGATTTTTATTACCCCAATGGATGGCAGCCTTGTCCTTAAGGAAGGTAGTCTATTGTCAAGATTTTTGTTACTCCAATGGATGTTAGCCTTGTCATTATGGAAGGTAGTCTGTTGTCAAGATTTTAGTTACTCCAATGGATGGTAGCCTTGTCATTAAGGAAAGTAGTTTATTGTCAAGATTTTTGTGACTCCAATGGATGGTAGCCTTTTCATTATGGAAGGTAGTCTGTTGTCGATATTTTTGTTACTCAAATGGATGGTAGCTTGTCATTATGGAAGGTAGTATGTTGTCGATATTTTTGTTACTCCAATGGATGGTAGACATGTCATTATGGAAGGTAGTCTGTTGTCGAGATTTTTGTTACTCCAATGGATGGTAGCCTTGTAATCATCGAAGGTAGCCTGTTGCCGAGATTTTTATTACCCCAATGGATAGCAGCCTTGTCATAATGGAAGGCAGTATGTTGTCGAGATTTTTGTTACTCCAATGGATGGTAGCCTTGTCATTATGGAAGGTAGTTTGTTGTCAAGTTTTTTGTGATTCAATTGGAATGTAGCCTTGTCATTACGGAAGGTAGTCTGTTGTCGAGATTTTTTTTATTCCATTGGATGGTAGCCTTGTTATTATGGAAGGTAATCGGTTGTCGAAAATTTTGTTACTCCAATGGATGGTAGCCTCTTCATTATGGAAGGTAGTCTGTTGTCGATATATTTGTTACTCCAATGGTTGGTAGCCTTGTCATTATGGAAGGTAGTATGTTGTCGAGATTTTTTTTACTCTAATGGATGGTAGCCTTGTCATTATGGAAGGTAGTATGTCGTTGAGATTTCTTTTACTCCAATGGATGGCAGCCTTGTTAATATGGAAGGTAGTCTGTTGTTCAGATTTTTGTTACTCCAATGGATGGTAGCCTTGTCATTATGGAAGGTAGTCTGGTTTCGAGTCTTTTGTTATTCCAATGGATGGTAGCCTTTTCATTAAGGAAGGTAGACTATTGTCAAGATTTTTGTTACTCCAATGGATGGTAGACTTGTCATTATGGAAGGTAGTATGTTGTCGAGATTTTTGTTACTCAAATGGATGGTAGCCTTGTCATCATCGAAGGTATTCTGTGGCCGAGATTTTTATTACCCCAATGGATGGCAGCCTTGTCATTATGGAAGGTAGTATGTTGTCGAGATTTTTGTTACTCCAATGGATGGTAGCCTTGTCATTATGGAAGGTAGTCTGTTGTCGAGTTTTTTGTTATTCCATTGGATGATAGCCTTGTCATTACGGAAGGTGGTTTGTTGTCGAGATTTTTGTTATTCAAACAGATGGTAACCTTGTCCTTAAGGAAGGTAGTCTATTGTCAAGATTTTTGTTACTCCAATGGATGTTAGCCTTGTCATTATGGAAGGTAGTCTGTTGTCAAGATTTTTGTTACTCCAATGGATGGTAGCCTTGTAATTATGTAAAATATTACGTCGGTTAAAATTTTAGATACTCCAATGGAAGGAAGCCTTTTCATTATGCAAGGTAGTATGTTGTCGATATTTTTGTTACTCCAATGGATGGTAGACATGTCATTATGGAAGGTAGTCTGTTGTCGAGATTTTTGTTACTCCAATGGATGGTAGCCTTGTAATCATCGAAGGTAGCCTGTTGCCAAGATTTTTATTACCCCAATGGATGTCAGCCTTGTCATAATGGAAGGTAGTATGTTGTCGAGACTTTTTTTATTCCAATGGATGGTAGCCTTGTCATTATGGAAGGTAGTCTGTTGTCGAGTTTTTTGTGATTCCATTGGATGGTAGCCTTGTCATTACGGAAGGTAGTCTGTTGTCGAGATTTTTGTTATTCAATTGGATGGTAGCCTTGTCATTATGGAAGGTAATCAATTTTCGAAAATTTTGTTACTCTAATGGATGGTAGCCTTGTCATTATGGAAGGTAGTTTGTTGTCGATATCTTTGTTACTCCAATTGTTGGTAGCCTTGTCATTATTGAAAGTAGTCTGTTGACGAGATTTTTTTTACTCTAATGGATGGTAGCCTTGTCATTATGGAAGGTAGTATGTCGTTGAGATTTCTTTTACTCCAATGGATGGCAGCCTTGTTTTTATGGAAGGTAGTTTGTTGTTCAGATTTTTGTTACTCCAATGGATGGTAGCCTTGTCATTATGGAAGGTAGTCTGTTGTCGAGTCTTTTGTTTATTCCAATGGATGGTAGCCTTGTCATTAAGGAAGGTAGTCTATTGTCAAGATTTTTATTACCCCAATGGATGGTAGACTTGTCATTATGGAAGGTAGTTTGTTGTCGAGATTTTTGTTACTCCAATGGATGGTAGCCTTGTCATCATCGAAGGTAGTCTGTTGCCGAGATTTTTATTACCCCAATGGATGGTAGCCTTGTCATTATGGAAGGTAGTATGTTGTCGAGTTTTTTGTTATTCCATTGGATGGTAGCCTTGTCATTACGGAAGGTAGTCTGTTGTCGAGATTTTTGTTATTCCATTGGATTGTAGCCTTGTCATTAAGGAAGGTAGTCGGTTGTCGAGATTTTTGTTACTCCAATGGATGGTAGCCTTGTCATTATGGAAGGTAGTATGTCGTTGAGATTTCTTTTACTCCAATGGATGGTAGCCTTGGCATTATGTAAAATATTGTGTCGGTTTAAAGTTTTGATACCCCATTGGACGGCAGCCTTGTCATTATGGAAGGTAGTCTGTTGTCGATATTTTTGTTAATCCATGGGATGGTAGCCTTGTCATTAAGGAAGATAGTCTATTGTCAATATTTTTGTTACTCCATTGGATGATAGCCTTTTCATTATTAAAGGTAGTCTGTTGTCGAGATTTTTGTTACTCAAATGGATGGTAGCCTTGTCATTATGGAAGGTAGTATGTTGTCGATATTTTTGTTACTCCAATGGATGATAGACATGTCATTATGGAAGGTAGTCCGTTATCGAGATTTTTGTTACTCCAATGGATGGTAGCCTTGTCATCATCGAAGGTAGCCTGTTGCCGAGATTTTTATTACTCCAATGGATGGCAGCCTTGTCATAATGGAAGGTAGTATGTTGTCGAGATTTTTTTTACTCCAATGGATGGTAGCCTTGTCATTATGGAAGGTAGTATGTCGTTCAGATTTCTTTTACTCCAATGGATGGTAGCCTTGGCATTATGTAAAATATTGTGTCGGTTAAAATTTTTGATACTCCATTGGATGGCAGCCTTGTCATTATGGAAGGTAATTTGTTGTCGAGATTTTTGTTATTCCAATGGATGGTAGCCTTGTCATTAAGGAAGGTAGTCTGTTGTCGAGATTTTTGTTATTCCAATGGATGGCAGCCTTTTCATTATGGAAGGTAGTCTGTTGTCGACATTTTTGTTACTCAAATGGATGGTAGCCTTGTCATTATGGAAGGTAGTATGTTGTCGATATTTTTGTTACTCCAATGGATGGTAGACATGTCATTATGGAAGGTAGTCTGTTGTCGAGATTTTTGTTACTTCAATGGATGGTAGCCTTGTCAGCATTGAAGGTAGTCTGTTGCCGAGATTTTTATTACCCCAATGGATGGCAGCCTTGTCGTTATGGAAGGTAGTATGTTGTCGAGATTTTTGTTAGTCCAATGGATGGTAGCCTTGTCATTATGCAAGGTAGTCTGTTGTGATGTTTTTTGTGATTCAATTGGATGGTAGCCTTGTCATTATGGAAGGTAGTCTGTTGTCGAGATTTTTGTTATTTCATTGTATGGTAGCCTTGTCATTATGGAAGGTAATCGGTTGTCGAAAATTTTGTTACTCCAATGGATGGTAGCCTCTTCATTATGGAAGGTAGTCTGTTGTCGATATCTTTGTTACTCCAATGGTTGGTAGCCTTGTCATTATGGAAGGTAGTATGTTGTCGAGATTTTTTTTACTCTAATGGATGGTAGCCTTGTCATTATGGAAGGTAGTATGTCGTTGAGATTTCTTTTACTCCAATGGATGGCAGCCTTGTTATTATGGAAGGTAGTCTGTTGTTCAGATTTTTGTTACTCCAATGGATGGTAGCCTTGTCATTATGGAAGGTAGTCTGGTTTCGAGTCTTTTGTTATTCCAATGAATGGTAGCCTTTTCATTAAGGAAGGTAGACTATTGTCAAGATTTTTGTTACTCCAATGGATGGTAGACTTGTCATTATGGAAGGTAGTCTGTTGTCGAGATTTTTGTTACTCCAATGGATGGCAGCCTTGTAATCATCGAAGGTAGCCTGTTGCCAAGATTTTTATTACCCCAATGGATGTCAGCCTTGTCATAATGGAAGGTAGTATGTTGTCGAGATTTTTTTATTCCAATGGATGGTAGCCTTGTCATTATGGAAGGTAGTCTGTTGTCGAGTTTTTTGTGATTCCATTGGATGGTAGCCTTGTCATTACGGAAGGTAGTCTGTTGTCGAGATTTTTGTTATTCAATTGGATGGTAGCCTTGTCATTATGGAAGGTAATCAATTTTCGAAAATTTTGTTACTCTAATGGATGGTAGCCTTGTCATTATGGAAGGTAGTTTGTTGTCGATATCTTTGTTACTCCAATTGTTGGTAGCCATGTCATTATTGAAAGTAGTATGTTGACGAGATTTTTTTTACTCTAATGGATGGTAGCCTTGTCATTATGGAAGGTAGTATGTCGTTGAGATTTCTTTTACTCCAATGGATGGCAGCCTTGTTTTTATGGAAGGTAGTTTGTTGTTCAGATTTTTGTTACTCCAATGGATGGTAGCCTTGTCATTATGGAAGGTAGTCTGTTGTCGAGTCTTTTGTTTATTCCAATGGATGGTAGCCTTGTCATTAAGGAAGGTAGTCTATTGTCAAGATTTTTATTACCCCAATGGATGGTAGACTTGTCATTATGGAAGGTAGTCTGTTGTCGAGATTTTTGTTACTCCAATGGATGGTAGCCTTGTCATCATCGAAGGTAGTCTGTTGCCGAGATTTTTATTACCCCAATGGATGGTAGCCTTGTCATTATGGAAGGTAGTATGTTGTCGAGTTTTTTGTTATTCCATTGGATGGTAGCCTTGTCATTACGGAAGGTAGTTTGTTGTCGAGATTTTTGTTATTCCATTGGATTGTAGCCTTGTCATTAAGGAAGGTAGTCGGTTGTCGAGATTTTTGTTACTCCAATGGATGGTAGCCTTGTCATTATGGAAGGTAGTATGTCGTTGAGATTTCTTTTACTCCAATGGATGGTAGCCTTGGCATTATGTAAAATATTGTGTCGGTTTAAAGTTTTGATACCCCATTGGACGGCAGCCTTGTCATTATGGAAGGTAGTCTGTTGTCGATATTTTTGTTAATCCATGGGATGGTAGCCTTGTCATTAAGGAAGATAGTCTATTGTCAATATTTTTGTTACTCCATTGGATGGTAGCCTTTTCATTATTAAAGGTAGTCTGTTGTCGAGATTTTTGTTACTCAAATGGATGGTAGCCTTGTCATTATGGAAGGTAGTATGTTGTCGGTATTTTTGTTACTCCAATGGATGGTAGACATGTCGTTATGGAAGGTAGTCCGTTATCGAGATTTTTGTTACTCCAATGGATGGTAGCCTTGTCATCATCGAAGGTAGCCTGTTGCCGAGATTTTTATTACCCCAATGGATGGCAGCCTTGTCATAATGGAAGGTAGTATGTTGTCGAGATTTTTTTACTCCAATGGATGGTAGCCTTGTCATTATGGAAGGTAGTATGTCGTTCAGATTTCTTTTACTCCAATGGATGGTAGCCTTGGCATTATGTAAAATATTGTGTCGGTTAAAATTTTTGATACTCCATTGGATGGCAGCCTTGTCATTATGGAAGGTAATTTGTTGTCGAGATTTTTGTTATTCCAATGGATGGTAGCCTTGTCATTAAGGAAGGTAGTCTGTTGTCGAGATTTTTGTTATTCCAATGGATGGCAGCCTTTTCATTATGGAAGGTAGTCTGTTGTCGACATTTTTGTTACTCAAATGGATGGTAGCCTTGTCATTATGGAAGGTAGTATGTTGTCGATATTTTTGTTACTCCAATGGATGGTAGACATGTCATTATGGAAGGTAGTCTGTTGTCGAGATTTTTGTTACTTCAATGGATGGTAGCCTTGTCAGCATTGAAGGTAGTCTGTTGCCGAGATTTTTATTACCCCAATGGATGGAAGCCTTGTCATTATGGAAGGTAGTATGTTGTCGAGATTTTTGTTAGTCCAATGGATGGTAGCCTTGTCATTATGCAAGGTAGTCTGTTGTGATGTTTTTTGTGATTCAATTGGATGGTAGCCTTGTCATTATGGAAGGTAGTCTGTTGTCGAGATTTTTGTTATTTCATTGTATGGTAGCCTTGTCATTATGGAAGGTAATCGGTTGTCGAAAATTTTGTTACTCCAATGGATGGTAGCCTCTTCATTATGGAAGGTAGTCTGTTGTCGATATCTTTGTTACTCCAATGGTTGGTAGCCTTGTCATTATGGAAGGTAGTATGTTGTCGAGATTTTTTTTACTCTAATGGATGGTAGCCTTGTCATTATGGAAGGTAGTATGTCGTTGAGATTTCTTTTACTCCAATGGATGGCAGCCTTGTTATTATGGAAGGTAGTCTGTTGTTCAGATTTTTGTTACTCCAATGGATGGTAGCCTTGTCATTATCGAAGGTAGTCTGGTTTCGAGTCTTTTGTTATTCCAATGAATGGTAGCCTTTTCATTAAGGAAGGTAGACTATTGTCAAGATTTTTGTTACTCCAATGGATGGTAGACTTGTCATTATGGAAGGTAGTCTGTTGTCGAGATTTTTGTTACTCCAATGGATGGTAGCCTTGTAATCATCGAAGGTAGCCTGTTGCCAAGATTTTTATTACCCCAATGGATGTCAGCCTTGTCATAATGGAAGGTAGTATGTTGTCGATATTTTTTTTATTCCAATGGATGGTAGCCTTGTCATTATGGAAGGTAGTCTGTTGTCGAGTTTTTTGTGATTCCATTGGATGGTAGCCTTGTCATTACGGAAGGTAGTCTGTTGTCGAGATTTTTGTTATTCAATTGGATGGTAGCCTTGTCATTATGGAAGGTAATCAATTTTCGAAAATTTTGTTACTCTAATGGATGGTAGCCTTGTCATTATGGAAGGTAGTTTATTGTCGATATCTTTGTTACTCCAATTGTTGGTAGCCTTGTCATTATTGAAAGTAGTCTGTTGACGAGATTTTTTTTACTCTAATGGATGGTAGCCTTGTCATTATGGAAGGTAGTATGTCGTTGAGATTTCTTTTACTCCAATGGATGGCAGCCTTGTTTTTATGGAAGGTAGTTTGTTGTTCAGATTTTTGTTACTCCAATGGATGGTAGCCTTGTCATTATGGAAGGTAGTCTGTTGTCGAGTCTTTTGTTTATTCCAATGGATGGTAGCCTTGTCATTAAGGAAGGTAGTCTATTGTCAAGATTTTTATTACCCCAATGGATGGTAGACTTGTCATTATGGAAGGTAGTCTGTTGTCGAGATTTTTGTTACTCCAATGGATGGTAGCCTTGTCATCATCGAAGGTAGTCTGTTGCCGAGATTTTTATTACCCCAATGGATGGTAGCCTTGTCATTATGGAAGGTAGTATGTTGTCGAGTTTTTTGTTATTCCATTGGATGGTAGCCTTGTCATTACGGAAGGTAGTCTGTTGTCGAGATTTTTGTTATTCCATTTGATTGTAGCCTTGTCATTAAGGAAGGTAGTCGGTTGTCGAGATTTTTGTTACTCCAATGGATGGTAGCCTTGTCATTATGGAAGGTAGTATGTCGTTGAGATTTCTTTTACTCCAATGGATGGTAGCCTTGGCATTATGTAAAATATTGTGTCGGTTTAAAGTTTTGATACCCCATTGGACGGCAGCCTTGTCATTATGGAAGGTAGTCTGTTGTCGATATTTTTGTTAATCCATGGGATGGTAGCCTTGTCATTAAGGAAGATAGTCTATTGTCAATATTTTTGTTACTCCATTGGATGGTAGCCTTTTCATTATTAAAGGTAGTCTGTTGTCGAGATTTTTGTTACTCAAATGGATGGTAGCCTTGTCATTATGGAAGGTAGTATGTTGTCGATATTTTTGTTACTCCAATGGATGGTAGACATGTCATTATGGAAGGTAGTCCGTTATCGAGATTTTTGTTACTCCAATGGATGGTAGCCTTGTCATCATCGAAGGTAGCCTGTTGCCGAGATTTTTATTACCCCAATGGATGGCAGCCATGTCATAATGGAAGGTAGTATGTTGTCGAGATTTTTTTTACTCCAATGGATGGTAGCCTTGTCATTATGGAAGGTAGTATGTCGTTCAGATTTCTTTTACTCCAATGGATGGTAGCCTTGGCATTATGTAAAATATTGTGTCGGTTAAAATTTTTGATACTCCATTGGATGGCAGCCTTGTCATTATGGAAGGTAATTTGTTGTCGAGATTTTTGTTATTCCAATGGATGGTAGCCTTGTCATTAAGGAAGGTAGTCTGTTGTCGAGATTTTTGTTATTCCAATGGATGGCAACCTTTTCATTATGGAAGGTAGTCTGTTGTCGACATTTTTGTTACTCAAATGGATGGTAGCCTTGTCATTATGGAAGGTAGTATGTTGTCGATATTTTTGTTACTCCAATGGATGGTAGACATGTCATTATGGAAGGTAGTCTGTTGTCGAGATTTTTGTTACTTCAATGGATGGTAGCCTTGTCAGCATTGAAGGTAGTCTGTTGCCGAGATTTTTATTACCCCAATGGATGGCAGCCTTGTCATTATGGAAGGTAGTATGTTGACGAGATTTTTGTTAGTCCAATGGATGGTAGCCTTGTCATTATGCAAGGTAGTCTGTTGTGATGTTTTTTGTGATTCAATTGGATGGTAGCCTTGTCATTATGGAAGGTAGTCTGTTGTCGAGATTTTTGTTATTTCATTGTATGGTAGCCTTGTCATTATGGAAGGTAATCGGTTGTCGAAAATTTTGTTACTCCAATGGATGGTAGCCTCTTCATTATGGAAGGTAGTCTGTTGTCGATATCTTTGTTACTCCAATGGTTGGTAGCCTTGTCATTATGGAAGGTAGTATGTTGTCGAGATTTTTTTTACTCTAATGGATGGTAGCCTTGTCATTATGGAAGGTAGTATGTCGTTGAGATTTCTTTTACTCCAATGGATGGTAGCCTTGGCATTATGTAAAATATTGTGTCGGTTTAAAGTTTTGATACCCCATTGGACGGCAGCCTTGTCATTATGGAAGGTAGTCTGTTGTCGATATTTTTGTTAATTCATGGGATGGTAGCCTTGTCATTAAGGAAGATAGTCTATTGTCAATATTTTTGTTACTCCATTGGATGATAGCCTTTTCATTATTAAAGGTAGTCTGTTGTCGAGATTTTTGTTACTCAAATGGATGGTAGCCTTGTCATTATGGAAGGTAGTATGTTGTCGATATTTTTGTTACTCCAATGGATGATAGACATGTCATTATGGAAGGTAGTCCGTTATCGAGATTTTTGTTACTCCAATGGATGGTAGCCTTGTCATCATCGAAGGTAGCCTGTTGCCGAGATTTTTATTACCCCAATGGATGGCAGCCTTGTCATAATGGAAGGTAGTATGTTGTCGAGATTTTTTTTACTCCAATGGATGGTAGCCTTGTCATTATGGAAGGTAGTATGTCGTTCAGATTTCTTTTACTCCAATGGATGGTAGCCTTGGCATTATGTAAAATATTGTGTCGGTTAAAATTTTTGATACTCCATTGGATGGCAGCCTTGTCATTATGGAAGGTAATTTGTTGTCGAGATTTTTGTTATTCCAATGGATGGTAGCCTTGTCATTAAGGAAGGTAGTCTGTTGTCGAGATTTTTGTTATTCCAATGGATGGCAGCCTTTTCATTATGGAAGGTAGTCTGTTGTCGACATTTTTGTTACTCAAATGGATGGTAGCCTTGTCATTATGGAAGGTAGTATGTTGTCGATATTTTTGTTACTCCAATGGATGGTAGACATGTCATTATGGAAGGTAGTCTGTTGTCGAGATTTTTGTTACTTCAATGGATGGTAGCCTTGTCAGCATTGAAGGTAGTCTGTTGCCGAGATTTTTATTACCCCAATGGATGGCAGCCTTGTCGTTATGGAAGGTAGTATGTTGTCGAGATTTTTCTTAGTCCAATGGATGGTAGCCTTGTCATTATGCAAGGTAGTCTGTTGTGATGTTTTTTGTGATTCAATTGGATGGTAGCCTTTTCATTATGGAAGGTAGTCTGTTGTCGAGATTTTTGTTATTTCATTGTATGGTAGCCTTGTCATTATGGAAGGTAATCGGTTGTCGAAAATTTTGTTACTCCAATGGATGGTAGCCTCTTCATTATGGAAGGTAGTCTGTTGTCGATATCTTTGTTACTCCAATGGTTGGTAGCCTTGTCATTATGGAAGGTAGTATGTTGTCGAGATTTTTTTTACTCTAATGGATGGTAGCCTTGTCATTATGGAAGGTAGTATGTCGTTGAGATTTCTTTTACTCCAATGGATGGCAGCCTTGTTATTATGGAAGGTAGTCTGTTGTTCAGATTTTTGTTACTCCAATGGATGGTAGCCTTTTCATTATGGAAGGTAGTCTGGTTTCGAGTCTTTTGTTATTCCAATGAATGGTAGCCTTTTCATTAAGGAAGGTAGACTATTGTCAAGATTTTTGTTACTCAAATGGATGGTAGCCTTGTCATTATGGAAGGTAGTATGTTGTCGATATTTTTGTTACTCCAATGGATGATAGACATGTCATTATGGAAGGTAGTCCGTTATCGAGATTTTTGTTACTCCAATGGATGGTAGCCTTGTCATCATCGAAGGTAGCCTGTTGCCGAGATTTTTATTACCCCAATGGATGGCAGCCTTGTCATAATGGAAGGTAGTATGTTGTCGAGATTTTTTTTACTCCAATGGATGGTAGCCTTGTCATTATGGAAGGTAGTATGTCGTTCAGATTTCTTTTACTCCAATGGATGGTAGCCTTGGCATTATGTAAAATATTGTGTCGGTTAAAATTTTTGATACTCCATTGGATGGCAGCCTTGTCATTATGGAAGGTAATTTGTTGTCGAGATTTTTGTTATTCCAATGGATGGTAGCCTTGTCATTAAGGAAGGTAGTCTGTTGTCGAGATTTTTGTTATTCCAATGGATGGCAGCCTTTTCATTATGGAAGGTAGTCTGTTGTCGACATTTTTGTTACTCAAATGGATGGTAGCCTTGTCATTATGGAAGGTAGTATGTTGTCGATATTTTTGTTACTCCAATGGATGGTAGACATGTCATTATGGAAGGTAGTCTGTTGTCGAGATTTTTGTTACTTCAATGGATGGTAGCCTTGTCAGCATTGAAGGTAGTCTGTTGCCGAGATTTTTATTACCCCAATGGATGGCAGCCTTGTCGTTATGGAAGGTAGTATGTTGTCGAGATTTTTCTTAGTCCAATGGATGGTAGCCTTGTCATTATGCAAGGTAGTCTGTTGTGATGTTTTTTGTGATTCAATTGGATGGTAGCCTTTTCATTATGGAAGGTAGTCTGTTGTCGAGATTTTTGTTATTTCATTGTATGGTAGCCTTGTCATTATGGAAGGTAATCGGTTGTCGAAAATTTTGTTACTCCAATGGATGGTAGCCTCTTCATTATGGAAGGTAGTCTGTTGTCGATATCTTTGTTACTCCAATGGTTGGTAGCCTTGTCATTATGGAAGGTAGTATGTTGTCGAGATTTTTTTTACTCTAATGGATGGTAGCCTTGTCATTATGGAAGGTAGTATGTCGTTGAGATTTCTTTTACTCCAATGGATGGCAGCCTTGTTATTATGGAAGGTAGTCTGTTGTTCAGATTTTTGTTACTCCAATGGATGGTAGCCTTTTCATTATGGAAGGTAGTCTGGTTTCGAGTCTTTTGTTATTCCAATGAATGGTAGCCTTTTCATTAAGGAAGGTAGACTATTGTCAAGATTTTTGTTACTCAAATGGATGGTAGCCTTGTCATTATGGAAGGTAGTATGTTGTCGATATTTTTGTTACTCCAATGGATGATAGACATGTCATTATGGAAGGTAGTCCGTTATCGAGATTTTTGTTACTCCAATGGATGGTAGCCTTGTCATCATCGAAGGTAGCCTGTTGCCGAGATTTTTATTACCCCAATGGATGGCAGCCTTGTCATAATGGAAGGTAGTATGTTGTCGAGATTTTTTTTACTCCAATGGATGGTAGCCTTGTCATTATGGAAGGTAGTATGTCGTTCAGATTTCTTTTACTCCAATGGATGGTAGCCTTGGCATTATGTAAAATATTGTGTCGGTTAAAATTTTTGATACTCCATTGGATGGCAGCCTTGTCATTATGGAAGGTAATTTGTTGTCGAGATTTTTGTTATTCCAATGGATGGTAGCCTTGTCATTAAGGAAGGTAGTCTGTTGTCGAGATTTTTGTTATTCCAATGGATGGCAGCCTTTTCATTATGGAAGGTAGTCTGTTGTCGACATTTTTGTTACTCAAATGGATGGTAGCCTTGTCATTATGGAAGGTAGTATGTTGTCGATATTTTTGTTACTCCAATGGATGGTAGACATGTCATTATGGAAGGTAGTCTGTTGTCGAGATTTTTGTTACTTCAATGGATGGTAGCCTTGTCAGCATTGAAGGTAGTCTGTTGCCGAGATTTTTATTACCCCAATGGATGGCAGCCTTGTCGTTATGGAAGGTAGTATGTTGTCGAGATTTTTCTTAGTCCAATGGATGGTAGCCTTGTCATTATGCAAGGTAGTCTGTTATGATGTTTTTTGTGATTCAATTGGATGGTAGCCTTGTCATTATGGAAGGTAGTCTGTTGTCGAGATTTTTGTTATTTCATTGTATGGTAGCCTTGTCATTATGGAAGGTAATCGGTTGTCGAAAATTTTGTTACTCCAATGGATGGTAGCCTCTTCATTATGGAAGGTAGTCTGTTGTCGATATCTTTGTTACTCCAATGGTTGGTAGCCTTGTCATTATGGAAGGTAGTATGTTGTCGAGATTTTTTTTACTCTAATGGATGGTAGCCTTGTCATTATGGAAGGTAGTATGTCGTTGAGATTTCTTTTACTCCAATGGATGGCAGCCTTGTTATTATGGAAGGTAGTCTGTTGTTCAGATTTTTGTTACTCCAATGGATGGTAGCCTTGTCATTATGGAAGGTAGTCTGGTTTCGAGTCTTTTGTTATTCCAATGAATGGTAGCCTTTTCATTAAGGAAGGTAGACTATTGTCAAGATTTTTGTTACTCCAATGGATGGTAGACTTGTCATTATGGAAGGTAGTCTGTTGTCGAGATTTTTGTTACTCCAATGGATGGCAGCCTTGTAATCATCGAAGGTAGCCTGTTGCCAAGATTTTTATTACCCCAATGGATGTCAGCCTTGTCATAATGGAAGGTAGTATGTTGTCGAGATTTTTTTATTCCAATGGATGGTAGCCTTGTCATTATGGAAGGTAGTCTGTTGTCGAGTTTTTTGTGATTCCATTGGATGGTAGCCTTGTCATTACGGAAGGTAGTCTGTTGTCGAGATTTTTGTTATTCAATTGGATGGTAGCCTTGTCATTATGGAAGGTAATCAATTTTCGAAAATTTTGTTACTCTAATGGATGGTAGCCTTGTCATTATGGAAGGTAGTTTGTTGTCGATATCTTTGTTACTCCAATTGTTGGTAGCCATGTCATTATTGAAAGTAGTATGTTGACGAGATTTTTTTACTCTAATGGATGGTAGCCTTGTCATTATGGAAGGTAGTATGTCGTTGAGATTTCTTTTACTCCAATGGATGGCAGCCTTGTTTTTATGGAAGGTAGTTTGTTGTTCAGATTTTTGTTACTCCAATGGATGGTAGCCTTGTCATTATGGAAGGTAGTCTGTTGTCGAGTCTTTTGTTTATTCCAATGGATGGTAGCCTTGTCATTAAGGAAGGTAGTCTATTGTCAAGATTTTTATTACCCCAATGGATGGTAGACTTGTCATTATGGAAGGTAGTCTGTTGTCGAGATTTTTGTTACTCCAATGGATGGTAGCCTTGTCATCATCGAAGGTAGTCTGTTGCCGAGATTTTTATTACCCCAATGGATGGTAGCCTTGTCATTATGGAAGGTAGTATGTTGTCGAGTTTTTTGTTATTCCATTGGATGGTAGCCTTGTCATTACGGAAGGTAGTCTGTTGTCGAGATTTTTGTTATTCCATTGGATTGTAGCCTTGTCATTAAGGAAGGTAGTCGGTTGTCGAGATTTTTGTTACTCCAATGGATGGTAGCCTTGTCATTATGGAAGGTAGTATGTCGTTGAGATTTCTTTTACTCCAATGGATGGTAGCCTTGGCATTATGTAAAATATTGTGTCGGTTTAAAGTTTTGATACCCCATTGGACGGCAGCCTTGTCATTATGGAAGGTAGTCTGTTGTCGATATTTTTGTTAATCCATGGGATGGTAGCCTTGTCATTAAGGAAGATAGTCTATTGTCAATATTTTTGTTACTCCATTGGATGGTAGCCTTTTCATTATTAAAGGTAGTCTGTTGTCGAGATTTTTGTTACTCAAATGGATGGTAGCCTTGTCATTATGGAAGGTAGTATGTTGTCGGTATTTTTGTTACTCCAATGGATGGTAGACATGTCGTTATGGAAGGTAGTCCGTTATCGAGATTTTTGTTACTCCAATGGATGGTAGCCTTGTCATCATCGAAGGTAGCCTGTTGCCGAGATTTTTATTACCCCAATGGATGGCAGCCTTGTCATAATGGAAGGTAGTATGTTGTCGAGATTTTTTTTACTCCAATGGATGGTAGCCTTGTCATTATGGAAGGTAGTATGTCGTTCAGATTTCTTTTACTCCAATGGATGGTAGCCTTGGCATTATGTAAAATATTGTGTCGGTTAAAATTTTTGATACTCCATTGGATGGCAGCCTTGTCATTATGGAAGGTAATTTGTTGTCGAGATTTTTGTTATTCCAATGGATGGTAGCCTTGTCATTAAGGAAGGTAGTCTGTTGTCGAGATTTTTGTTATTCCAATGGATGGCAGCCTTTTCATTATGGAAGGTAGTCTGTTGTCGACATTTTTGTTACTCAAATGGATGGTAGCCTTGTCATTATGGAAGGTAGTATGTTGTCGATATTTTTGTTACTCCAATGGATGGTAGACATGTCATTATGGAAGGTAGTCTGTTGTCGAGATTTTTGTTACTTCAATGGATGGTAGCCTTGTCAGCATTGAAGGTAGTCTGTTGCCGAGATTTTTATTACCCCAATAGATGGAAGCCTTGTCATTATGGAAGGTAGTATGTTGTCGAGATTTTTGTTAGTCCAATGGATGGTAGCCTTGTCATTATGCAAGGTAGTCTGTTGTGATGTTTTTTGTGATTCAATTGGATGGTAGCCTTGTCATTATGGAAGGTAGTCTGTTGTCGAGATTTTTGTTATTTCATTGTATGGTAGCCTTGTCATTATGGAAGGTAATCGGTTGTCGAAAATTTTGTTACTCCAATGGATGGTAGCCTCTTCATTATGGAAGGTAGTCTGTTGTCGATATCTTTGTTACTCCAATGGTTGGTAGCCTTGTCATTATGGAAGGTAGTATGTTGTCGAGATTTTTTTTACTCTAATGGATGGTAGCCTTGTCATTATGGAAGGTAGTATGTCGTTGAGATTTCTTTTACTCCAATGGATGGCAGCCTTGTTATTATGGAAGGTAGTCTGTTGTTCAGATTTTTGTTACTCCAATGGATGGTAGCCTTGTCATTATGGAAGGTAGTCTGGTTTCGAGTCTTTTGTTATTCCAATGAATGGTAGCCTTTTCATTAAGGAAGGTAGACTATTGTCAAGATTTTTGTTACTCCAATGGATGGTAGACTTGTCATTATGGAAGGTAGTCTGTTGTCGAGATTTTTGTTACTCCAATGGATGGTAGCCTTGTAATCATCGAAGGTAGCCTGTTGCCAAGATTTTTATTACCCCAATGGATGTCAGCCTTGTCATAATGGAAGGTAGTATGTTGTCGAGATTTTTTTTATTCCAATGGATGGTAGCCTTGTCATTATGGAAGGTAGTCTGTTGTCGAGTTTTTTGTGATTCCATTGGATGGTAGCCTTGTCATTACGGAAGGTAGTCTGTTGTCGAGATTTTTGTTATTCAATTGGATGGTAGCCTTGTCATTATGGAAGGTAATCAATTTTCGAAAATTTTGTTACTCTAATGGATGGCAGCCTTGTCATTATGGAAGGTAGTTTGTTGTCGATATCTTTGTTACTCCAATTGTTGGTAGACTTGTCATTATTGAAAGTAGTCTGTTGACGAGATTTTTTTTACTCTAATGGATGGTAGCCTTGTCATTATGGAAGGTAGTATGTCGTTGAGATTTCTTTTACTCCAATGGATGGCAGCCTTGTTTTTATGGAAGGTAGTTTGTTGTTCAGATTTTTGTTACTCCAATGGATGGTAGCCTTGTCATTATGGAAGGTAGTCTGTTGTCGAGTCTTTTGTTTATTCCAATGGATGGTAGCCTTGTCATTAAGGAAGGTAGTCTATTGTCAAGATTTTTATTACCCCAATGGATGGTAGACTTGTCATTATGGAAGGTAGTCTGTTGTCGAGATTTTTGTTACTCCAATGGATGGTAGCCTTGTCATCATCGAAGGTAGTCTGTTGCCGAGATTTTTATTACCCCAATGGATGGTAGCCTTGTCATTATGGAAGGTAGTATGTTGTCGAGTTTTTTGTTATTCCATTGGATGGTAGCCTTGTCATTACGGAAGGTAGTCTGTTGTCGAGATTTTTGTTATTCCATTGGATTGTAGCCTTGTCATTAAGGAAGGTAGTCGGTTGTCGAGATTTTTGTTACTCCAATGGATGGTAGCCTTGTCATTATGGAAGGTAGTATGTCGTTGAGATTTCTTTTACTCCAATGGATGGTAGCCTTGGCATTATGTAAAATATTGTGTCGGTTTAAAGTTTTGATACCCCATTGGACGGCAGCCTTGTCATTATGGAAGGTAGTCTGTTGTCGATATTTTTGTTAATCCATGGGATGGTAGCCTTGTCATTAAGGAAGATAGTCTATTGTCAATATTTTTGTTACTCCATTGGATGGTAGCCTTTTCATTATTAAAGGTAGTCTGTTGTCGAGATTTTTGTTACTCAAATGGATGGTAGCCTTGTCATTATGGAAGGTAGTATGTTGTCGATATTTTTGTTACTCCAATGGATGGTAGACATGTCATTATGGAAGGTAGTCCGTTATCGAGATTTTTGTTACTCCAATGGATGGTAGCCTTGTCATCATCGAAGGTAGCCTGTTGCCGAGATTTTTATTACCCCAATGGATGGCAGCCTTGTCATAATGGAAGGTAGTATGTTGTCGAGATTTTTTTTACTCCAATGGATGGTAGCCTTGTCATTATGGAAGGTAGTATGTCGTTCAGATTTCTTTTACTCCAATGGATGGTAGCCTTGGCATTATGTAAAATATTGTGTCGGTTAAAATTTTTGATACTCCATTGGATGGCAGCCTTGTCATTATGGAAGGTAATTTGTTGTCGAGATTTTTGTTATTCTAATGGATGGTAGCCTTGTCATTAAGGAAGGTAGTCTGTTGTCGAGATTTTTGTTATTCCAATGGATGGCAACCTTTTCATTATGGAAGGTAGTCTGTTGTCGACATTTTTGTTACTCAAATGGATGGTAGCCTTGTCATTATGGAAGGTAGTATGTTGTCGATATTTTTGTTACTCCAATGGATGGTAGACATGTCATTATGGAAGGTAGTCTGTTGTCGAGATTTTTGTTACTTCAATGGATGGTAGCCTTGTCAGCATTGAAGGTAGTCTGTTGCCGAGATTTTTATTACCCCAATGGATGGCAGCCTTGTCATTATGGAAGGTAGTATGTTGTCGAGATTTTTGTTAGTCCAATGGATGGTAGCCTTGTCATTATGCAAGGTAGTCTCTTGTGATGTTTTTTGTGATTCAATTGGATGGTAGCCTTGTCATTATGGAAGGTAGTCTGTTGTCGAGATTTTTGTTATTTCATTGTATGGTAGCCTTGTCATTATGGAAGGTAATCGGTTGTCGAAAATTTTGTTACTCCAATGGATGGTAGCCTCTTCATTATGGAAGGTAGTCTGTTGTCGATATCTTTGTTACTCCAATGGTTGGTAGCCTTGTCATTATGGAAGGTAGTATGTTGTCGAGATTTTTTTTACTCTAATGGATGGTAGCCTTGTCATTATGGAAGGTAGTATGTCGTTGAGATTTCTTTTACTCCAATGGATGGCAGCCTTGTTATTATGGAAGGTAGTCTGTTGTTCAGATTTTTGTTACTCCAATGGATGGTAGCCTTGTCATTATGGAAGGTAGTCTGGTTTCGAGTCTTTTGTTATTCCAATGAATGGTAGCCTTTTCATTAAGGAAGGTAGACTATTGTCAAGATTTTTGTTACTCCAATGGATGGTAGACTTGTCATTATGGAAGGTAGTCTGTTGTCGAGATTTTTGTTACTCCAATGGATGGTAGCCTTGTCATCATCAAAGGTAGTCTGTTGCCGAGATTTTTATTACCCCAATGGATGGCAGCCTTGTCCTTAAGGAAGGTAGTCTATTGTCAAGATTTTTGTTACTCCAATGGATGTTAGCCTTGTCATTATGGAAGGTAGTCTATTGTCAAGATTTTAGTTACTCCAATGGATGGTAGCCTTGTCATTAAGGAAAGTAGTTTATTGTCAAGATTTTTGTGACTCCAATGGATGGTAGCCTTTTCATTATGGAAGGTAGTCTGTTGTCGAGATTTTTGTTACTCAAATGGATGGTAGCTTGTCATTATGGAAGGTAGTATGTTGTCGATATTTTTGTTACTCCAATGGATGGTAGACATGTCATTATGGAAGGTAGTCTGTTGTCGAGATTTTTGTTACTCCAATGGATGGTAGCCTTGTAATCATCGAAGGTAGCCTGTTGCCGAGATTTTTATTACCCCAATGGATAGTAGCCTTGTCATAATGGAAGGCAGTATGTTGTCGAGATTTTTGTTACTCCAATGGATGGTAGCCTTGTCATTATGGAAGGTAGTTTGTTGTCAAGTTTTTTGTGATTCAATTGGAATGTAGCCTTGTCATTACGGAAGGTAATCTGTTGTCGAGATTTTTTTTATTCCATTGGATGGTAGCCTTGTCATTATGGAAGGTAATCGGTTGTCGAAAATTTTGTTACTCCAATGGATGGTAGCCTCTTCATTATGGAAGGTAGTCTGTTGTCGATATATTTGTTACTCCAATGGTTGGTAGCCTTGTCAATATGGAAGGTAGTATGTTGTCGAGATTTTTTTTACTCTAATGGATGGTAGCCTTGTCATTATGGAAGGTAGTATGTCGTTGAGATTTCTTTTACTCCAATGGATGGCAGCCTTGTTAATATGGAAGGTAGTCTGTTGTTCAGATTTTTGTTACTCCAATGGATGGTAGCCTTGTCATTATGGAAGGTAGTCTGGTTTCGAGTCTTTTGTTATTCCAATGGATGGAAGCCTTTTCATTAAGGAAGGTAGACTATTGTCAAGATTTTTGTTACTCCAATGGATGGTAGACTTGTCATTATGGAAGGTAGTATGTTGTCGAGATTTTTGTTACACAAATGGATGGTAGCCTTGTCATTATTAAAGGTAGTCTGTTGTCGAGATTTTTGTTACTCCAATGGATGGTAGCCTTGTCATCATCGAAGGTAGTCTGTTGCCAAGATTTTTATTACCCCAATGGATAGCAGCCTTGTCATTATGGAAGGTGGTATGTTGTCGATATTTTTGTTACTCCAATGGATGGTAGCCTTGTCATTATGGAAGGTAGTCTGTTGTCGAGTTTTTTTTTATTCCATTGGATGGTAGCCTTGTCATTACGGAAGGTAGTCTATTGTCGAGATTTTTGTTACTCCAATGGATGGTAGCCTTGTCATTATGGAAGTTAGTCTGTCATTGATATTTCTTTTACTCCAATGGATGGTAGCCTTGGCATTATGTAAAATATTGTGTCGGTTAAAAATTTTGATACTCCATTGGATGGCTGCCTTGTCATTATAGAAGGTAGTCTGTTGTCGAGATTTTTGTTATTCCAATGGATGGTAGCCTTGTCATTAAGGAAGGTATTCTATTGTAAAGATTTTTGTTACTCCAATGGATGGTAGCCTTTTCATTATGGAAGGTAGTCTGTTGTCGAGATTTTTGTTACTTAAATGGATGGTAGCCTTGTCATTATGGAAGGTAGTATGTTGCCGATAGTTTTGTTACTCCAATGGATGGTAGCCTTGTCAATATGGAAGGTAGTCTATTGGTCAGATTTTTATTACCCCAATGGATGGCAGCCTTGTCATTATGGAAGGTAGTATGTTGTCGAGATTTCTGTTACTCCAATGGATGGTATCCTTGTCCTTAAGGAAGGTGTCTATTGTCAAGATTTTTGTTACTCCAATGGATGTTAGCCTTGTCAATATGGAAGGTAGTCTGTTGTCTATATTTTTGTTACTCCAATGGATGATAGCCTTGTCATTATGGAAGGTAGTCTGTCGTTCAGTTTTCTTTTACTCCAATGGATGGTAGCCTTAGCATTATGTAAAATATTGTGTCGGTTAAAATTTTTGATACTCCATTGGATGGCAGCCTTGTCATTATGGAATGTAGTATGTTGTCGAGATTTATTTTATTCCAATTGATGGTAGCCTTGTCATTAAGGAAGGTAGTCTGTTGTTCAGATTTTTGTTACTCCAATGGATGGTAGCCTTGTCATTATGGAAGGTAGTCTGGTTTCGAGTCTTTTGTTATTCCAATGAATGGTAGCCTTTTCATTAAGGAAGGTAGACTATTGTCAAGATTTTTGTTACTCCAATGGATGGTAGACTTGTCATTATGGAAGGTAGTCTGTTGTCGAGATTTTTGTTACTCCAATGGATGGTAGCCTTGTAATCATCGAAGGTAGCCTGTTGCCGAGATTTTTATTACCCTAATGGATAGCAGCCTTGTCATAATGGAAGGTAGTCTGTTGTCGAGATTTTTGTTACTCCAATGGATGGTAGCCTTGTCGTTATGGAAGGTAGTCTGTTGTCGAGTTTTTTGTTATTCCATTGGATGATAGCCTTGTCATTACGGAAGGTGGTTTGTTGTCGAGATTTTTGTTATTCCAATGGATGGTAACCTTGTCCTTAAGGAAGGTAGTCTATTGTCAAGATTTTTGTTACTCCAATGGATGTTAGCCTTGTCATTATGGAAGGTAGTCTGTTGTCAGGATTTTTGTTACTCCAATGGATGGTAGACTTGTCATTATGGAAGGTAGTCTGTTGTCGAGATTTTTGTTACTCCAATGGATGGTAGCCTTGTCATCATCGAAGGTAGTCTGTTGCCGAGATTTTTATTACCTCAATGGATGGAAGCCTTGTCATTATGGAAGGTAGTATGTTGTCGAGATTTTTGTTACTCCAATGGATGGTAGCCTTGTCATTATGGAGGGTAGTCTGTTGTCGAGATTTTTGTTACTCCAATGGATGGTAGCCTTGTCATCATCGAAGGTAGTCTGTTGCCAAGATTTTTATTACCCCAATGGATAGCAGCCTTGTCATTATGGAAGGTGGTATGTTGTCGATATTTTTGTTACTCCAATTGATGGTAGCCTTGTCATTATGGAAGGTAGTCTGTTGTCAAGTTTTTTTTTATTCCATTGGATGGTAGCCTTGTCATTACGGAAGGTAGTCTATTGTCGAGATTTTTGTTACTCCAATGGATGGTAGCCTTGTCATTATGGAAGGTAGTCTGGTTTCGAGTCTTTTGTTATTCCAATGAATGGTAGCCTTTTCATTAAGGAAGGTAGACTATTGTCAAGATTTTTGTTACTCCAATGGATGGTAGACTTGTCATTATTGTAGGTAGTCTGTTGTCGAGATTTTTGTTACTCCAATGGATGGTAGCCTTGTAATCATCGAAGGTAGCCTGTTGCCGAGATTTTTATTACCCCAATGGATAGCAGCCTTGTCATAATGGAAGGTAGTATGTTGTCGAGATTTTTGTTAGTCCAATGGATGGTAGCCTTGTCGTTATGGAAGGAAGTCTGTTGTCGAGTTTTTTGTGATTCAATTGGATGGTAGCCTTGTCATTATGGAAGGTAGTCTGTTGTCGAGATTTTTGTTATTTCATTGGATGGTAGCCTTGTCATTATGGAAGTTAATCGGTTGTCGAAAATTTTGTTACTCCAATGGATGGTAGCCTCTTCATTATGGAAGGTAGTCTGTTGTCGATATCTTTGTTACTCCAATGGATGGTAGCCTTGTCATCATCGAAGGTAGTCTGTTGCCGAGATTTTTATTACCCCAATGGATGGTAGCCTTGTCATTATGGAAGGTAGTATGTTGTCGAGTTTTTTGTTATTCCATTGGATGGTAGCCTTGTCATTACGGAAGGTAGTCTGTTGTCGAGATTTTTGTTATTCCATTGGATTGTAGCCTTGTCATTAAGCAAGGTAGTCGGTTGTCGAGATTTTTGTTACTCCAATGGATGGTAGCCTTGTCATTATGGAAGGTAGTATGTCGTTGAGATTTCTTTTACTCCAATGGATGGTAGCCTTGGCATTATGTAAAATATTGTGTCGGTTTAAAGTTTTGATACCCCATTGGACGGCAGCCTTGTCATTATGGAAGGTAGTCTGTTGTCGATATTTTTGTTAATCCATGGGATGGTAGCCTTGTCATTAAGGAAGATAGTCTATTGTCAATATTTTTGTTACTCCATTGGATGGTAGCCTTTTCATTATTAAAGGTAGTCTGTTGTCGAGATTTTTGTTACTCAAATGGATGGTAGCCTAGTCATTATGGAAGGTAGTATGTTGTCGATATTTTTGTTACTCCAATGGATGGTAGACATGTCATTATGGAAGGTAGTCCGTTATCGAGATTTTTGTTACTCCAATGGATGGTAGCCTTGTCATCATCGAAGGTAGCCTGTTGCCGAGATTTTTATTACCCCAATGGATGGCAGCCTTGTCATAATGGAAGGTAGTATGTTGTCGAGATTTTTTTTACTCCAATGGATGGTAGCCTTGTCATTATGGAAGGTAGTATGTCGTTCAGATTTCTTTTACTCCAATGGATGGTAGCCTTGGCATTATGTAAAATATTGTGTCGGTTAAAATTTTTGATACTCCATTGGATGGCAGCCTTGTCATTATGGAAGGTAATTTGTTGTTGAGATTTTTGTTATTCCAATGGATGGTAGCCTTGTCATTAAGGAAGGTAGTCTGTTGTCGAGATTTTTGTTATTCCAATGGATGGCAGCCTTTTCATTATGGAAGGTAGTTTGTTGTCGACATTTTTGTTACTCAAATGGATGGTAGCCTTGTCATTATGGAAGGTAGTATGTTGTCGATATTTTTGTTACTCCAATGGATGGTAGACATGTCATTATGGAAGGTAGTTTGTTGTCGAGATTTTTGTTACTTCAATGGATGGTAGCCTTGTCAGCATTGAAGGTAGTCTATTGCCGAGATTTTTATTACCCCAATGGATGGCAGCCTTGTCATTATGGAAGGTAGTATGTTGTCGAGATTTTTGTTAGTCCAATGGATGGTAGCCTTGTCATTATGCAAGGTAGTCTGTTGTGATGTTTTTTGTGATTCAATTGGATGGTAGCCTTGTCATTATGGAAGGTAGTCTGTTGTCGAGATTTTTGTTATTTCATTGTATGGTAGCCTTGTCATTATGGAAGGTAATCGGTTGTCGAAAATTTTGTTACTCCAATGGATGGTAGCCTCTTCATTATGGAAGGTAGTCTGTTGTCGATATCTTTGTTACTCCAATGGTTGGTAGCCTTGTCATTATGGAAGGTAGTATGTTGTCGAGATTTTTTTTACTCTAATGGATGGTAGCCTTGTCATTATGGAAGGTAGTATGTCGTTGAGATTTCTTTTACTCCAATGGATGGCAGCCTTGTTATTATGGAAGGTAGTCTGTTGTTCAGATTTTTGTTACTCCAATGGATGGTAGCCTTGTCATTATGGAAGGTAGTCTGGTTTCGAGTCTTTTGTTATTCCAATGAATGGTAGCCTTTTCATTAAGGAAGGTAGACTATTGTCAAGATTTTTGTTACTCCAATGGATGGTAGACTTGTCATTATGGAAGGTAGTCTGTTGTCGAGATTTTTGTTACTCCAATGGATGGTAGCCTTGTCATCATCAAAGGTAGTCTGTTGCCGAGATTTTTATTACCCCAATGGATGGCAGCCTTGTCCTTAAGGAAGGTAGTCTATTGTCAAGATTTTTGTTACTCCAATGGATGTTAGCCTTGTCATTATGGAAGGTAGTCTATTGTCAAGATTTTAGTTACTCCAATGGATGGTAGCCTTGTCATTAAGGAAAGTAGTTTATTGTCAAGATTTTTGTGACTCCAATGGATGGTAGCCTTTTCATTATGGAAGGTAGTCTGTTGTCGAGATTTTTGTTACTCAAATGGATGGTAGCTTGTCATTATGGAAGGTAGTATGTTGTCGATATTTTTGTTACTCCAATGGATGGTAGACATGTCATTATGGAAGGTAGTCTGTTGTCGAGATTTTTGTTACTCCAATGGATGGTAGCATTGTAATCATCGAAGGTAGCCTGTTGCCGAGATTTTTATTACCCCAATGGATAGTAGCCTTGTCATAATGGAAGGCAGTATGTTGTCGAGATTTTTGTTACTCCAATGGATGGTAGCCTTGTCATTATGGAAGGTAGTTTGTTGTCAAGTTTTTTGTGATTCAATTGGAATGTAGCCTTGTCATTACGGAAGGTAATCTGTTGTCGAGATTTTTTTTATTCCATTGGATGGTAGCCTTGTCATTATGGAAGGTAATCGGTTGTCGAAAATTTTGTTACTCCAATGGATGGTAGCCTCTTCATTATGGAAGGTAGTCTGTTGTCGATATATTTGTTACTCCAATGGTTGGTAGCCTTGTCAATATGGAAGGTAGTATGTTGTCGAGATTTTTTTTACTCTAATGGATGGTAGCCTTGTCATTATGGAAGGTAGTATGTCGTTGAGATTTCTTTTACTCCAATGGATGGCAGCCTTGTTAATATGGAAGGTAGTCTGTTGTTCAGATTTTTGTTACTCCAATGGATGGTAGCCTTGTCATTATGGAAGGTAGTCTGGTTTCGAGTCTTTTGTTATTCCAATGGATGGAAGCCTTTTCATTAAGGAAGGTAGACTATTGTCAAGATTTTTGTTACTCCAATGGATGGTAGACTTGTCATTATGGAAGGTAGTATGTTGTCGAGATTTTTGTTACTCAAATGGATGGTAGCCTTGTCATCATCGAAGGTATTCTGTTGCCGATATTTTTATTACCCCAATGGATGGCAGCCTTGTCATTATGGAAGGTAGTATGTTGTCGAGATTTTTGTTACTCCAATGGATGGTAGCCTTGTCATTATGGAAGGTAGTCTGTTGTCGAGTTTTTTGTTATTCCATTGGATGATAGCCTTGTCATTACGGAAGGTGGTTTGTTGTCGAGATTTTTGTTATTCCAACAGATGGTAAGCTTGTCCTTAAGGAAGGTAGTCTATTGTCAAGATTTTTGTTACTCCAATGGATGTTAGCCTTGTCATTATGGAAGGTAGTCTATTGTCAAGATTTTTGTTACTCCAATGGATGGTAGCCTTGTCCTTATGGAAGGTAGTATGTTGTCGATATTTTTATTACTCCAATGGATGGTAGACTTGTCATTATGGAAGGTAGTCTATTGTCGAGATTTTTGTTACTCCAATGGATGCTAGCCTTGTCATCATGGAAGGTAGTCTGTTGCCAAGATTTTTATTACCCCAATGGATGGCAGCCTTGTCATTATGGAAGGTGGTATGTTGTTGGTATTTTTGTTACTCCAATGGATGGTAGCCTTGTCATTATGAAAGGTAGTCTGTTGTCGAGTTTTTTGTTATTCCATTGGATGGTAGCCTTATCATTACGGAAGGTAGTCTATTGTCGAGATTTTTGTTACTCCAATGGATGGTAGCCTTGTCATTATGGAAATTGGTCTGTCATTGATATTTCTTTTACTCCAATGGATGGTAGCCTTGGCATTATGTAAAATATTGTGTCGGTTAAAATTTTTGATACTCCATTGGATGGCTGCCTTGTCATTATAGAAGGTAGTATGTTGTCGAGATTTTTGTTATTCCAATGGATGGTAGCCTTTTCATTATGGAAGGTAGTTTGTTGTCGAGATTTTTTTTACTTAAATGGATGGTAGCCTTGTCATTATGGAAGGTAGTATGTTGCCGTTAATTTTGTTACTCCAATGGATGGTAGCCTTGTCAATATGGAAGGTAGTCTGTTGGTCAGATTTTTATTACCCCAATGGATGGAAGCCTTGTCATTATGGAAGGTAGTATGTTGTCGAGATTTCTGTTACTCCAATGGATGGTATCCTTGTCCTTAAGGAAGGTGTCTATTGTCAAGATTTTTTTTTCTCCAATGGATGTTAGCCTTGTCATTATGGAAGGTAGTCTGTTGTCCAGATTTTTGTTACTCCAATGGATGATAACCTTGTCATTATGGAAGGTAGTCTGGTTTCGAGTCTTTTGTTATTCCAATGAATGGTAGCCTTTTCATTAAGGAAGGTAGACTATTGTCAAGATTTTTGTTACTCCAATGGATGGTAGACTTGTCATTATGGAAGGTACTCTGTTGTCGAGATTTTTGTCACTCCAATGGATGGAAGCCTTGTCATTATGGAAGGTAGTATGTTGTCGAGATTTTTGTTACTCCAATGGATGGTAGCCTTGTCATTATTAAAGGTAGTCTGTTGTCGAGATTTTTGTTACTCCAATGGATGGTAGCCTTGTCATCATCGAAGGTAGTCTGTTGCCAAGATTTTTATTACCCCAATGGATAGCAGCCTTGTCATTATGGAACGTGGTATGTTGTCGATATTTTTGTTACTCCAATGGATGGTAGCCTTGTCATTATGGAAGGTAGTCTGTTGTCGAGTTTTTTTTTATTCCATTGGATGGTAGCCTTGTCATTACGGAAGGTAGTCTATTGTCGAGATTTTTGTTACTCCAATGGATGGTAGCCTTGTCATTATGGAAGTTAGTCTGTCATTGATATTTCTTTTACTCCAATGGATGGTAGCCTTGGCATTATGTAAAATATTGTGTCGGTTAAAAATTTTGATACTCCATTGGATGGCTGCCTTGTCATTATAGAAGGTAGTCTGTTGTCGAGATTTTTGTTATTCCAATGGATGGTAGCCTTGTCATTAAGGAAGGTAGTCTATTGTAAAGATTTTTGTTACTCCAATGGATGGTAGCCTTTTCATTATGGAAGGTAGTCTGTTGTCGAGATTTTTGTTACTTAAATGGATGGTAGCCTTGTCATTATGGAAGGTAGTATGTTGCCGATAGTTTTGTTACTCCAATGGATGGTAGCCTTGTCAATATGGAAGGTAGTCTATTGGTCAGATTTTTATTACCCCAATGGATGGCAGCCTTGTCATTATGGAAGGTAGTATGTTGTCGAGATTTCTGTTACTCCAATGGATGGTATCCTTGTCCTTAAGGAAGGTGTCTATTGTCAAGATTTTTGTTACTCCAATGGATGTTAGCCTTGTCATTATGGAAGGTAGTCTGTTGTCTATATTTTTGTTACTCCAATGGATGATAGCCTTGTCATTATGGAAGGTAGTCTGTCGTTCAGTTTTCTTTTACTCCAATGGATGGTAGCCTTAGCATTATGTAAAATATTGTGTCGGTTAAAATTTTTGATACTCCATTGGATGGCAGCCTTGTCATTATGGAATGTAGTATGTTGTCGAGATTTATTTTATTCCAATTGATGGTAGCCTTGTCATTAAGGAAGGTAGTCTGTTGTTCAGATTTTTGTTACTCCAATGGATGGTAGCCTTGTCATTATGGAAGGTAGTCTGGTTTCGAGTCTTTTGTTATTCCAATGAATGGTAGCCTTTTCATTAAGGAAGGTAGACTATTGTCAAGATTTTTGTTACTCCAATGGATGGTAGACTTGTCATTATGGAAGGTAGTCTGTTGTCGAGATTTTTGTTACTCCAATGGATGGTAGCCTTGTAATCATCGAAGGTAGCCTGTTGCCGAGATTTTTATTACCCCAATGGATAGCAGCCTTGTCATAATGGAAGGTAGTCTGTTGTCGAGATTTTTGTTACTTCAATGGATGGTAGCCTTGTCGTTATGGAAGGTAGTCTGTTGTCGAGTTTTTTGTTATTCCATTGGATGATAGCCTTGTCATTACGGAAGGTGGTTTGTTGTCGAGATTTTTGTTATTCCAATGGATGGTAACCTTGTCCTTAAGGAAGGTAGTCTATTGTCAAGATTTTTGTTACTCCAATGGATGTTAGCCTTGTCATTATGGAAGGTAGTCTGTTGTCAGGATTTTTGTTACTCCAATGGATGGTAGACTTGTCATTATGGAAGGTAGTCTGTTGTCGAGATTTTTGTTACTCCAATGGATGGTAGCCTTGTCATCATCGAAGGTAGTCTGTTGCCGAGATTTTTATTACCTCAATGGATGGAAGCCTTGTCATTATGGAAGGTAGTATGTTGTCGAGATTTTTGTTACTCCAATGGATGGTAGCCTTGTCATTATGGAGGGTAGTCTGTTGTCGAGATTTTTGTTACTCCAATGGATGGTAGCCTTGTCATCATCGAAGGTAGTCTGTTGCCAAGATTTTTATTACCCCAATGGATAGCAGCCTTGTCATTATGGAAGGTGGTATGTTGTCGATATTTTTGTTACTCCAATGGATGGTAGCCTTGTCATTATGGAAGGTAGTCTGTTGTCGAGTTTTTTTTTATTCCATTGGATGGTAGCCTTGTCATTACGGAAGGTAGTCTATTGTCGAGATTTTTGTTACTCCAATGGATGGTAGCCTTGTCATTATGGAAGTTAGTCTGTCATTGATATTTCTTTTACTCCAATGGATGGTAGCCTTGTCATTAAGGAAGGTAGTCTGTTGTTCAAATTTTTGTTACTCCAATGGATGGTAGCCTTGTCATTATGGAAGGTAGTCTGGTTTCGAGTCTTTTGTTATTCCAATGAATGGTAGCCTTTTCATTAAGGAAGGTAGACTATTGTCAAGATTTTTGTTACTCCAATGGATGGTAGACTTGTCATTATGGAAGGTAGTCTGTTGTCGAGATTTTTGTTACTCCAATGGATGGTAGCCTTGTAATCATCGAAGGTAGCCTGTTGCCGAGATTTTTATTACCCCAATGGATAGCAGCCTTGTCATAATGGAAGGTAGTATGTTGTCGAGATTTTTGTTAGTCCAATGGATGGTAGCCTTGTCGTTATGGAAGGTAGTCTGTTGTCGAGTTTTTTGTGATTCAATTGGATGGTAGCCTTGTCATTATGGAAGGTAGTCTGTTGTCGAGATTTTTGTTATTTCATTGGATGGTAGCCTTGTCATTATGGAAGTTAATCGGTTGTCGAAAATTTTGTTACTCCAATGGATGGTAGCCTCTTCATTATGGAAGGTAGTCTGTTGTCGATATCTTTGTTACTCCAATGGTTGGTAGCCTTGTCATTATGGAAGGTAGTATGTTGTCGAGATTTTTTTTACTCTAATGGATGGTAGCTTTGTCATTATGGAAGGTAGTATGTCGTTGAGATTTCTTTTACTCCAATGGATGGCAGCCTTGTTATTATGGAAGCTAGCCTGTTGTTCAGATTTTTGTTACTCAAATGGATGGTAGCCTTGTCATTATGGAAAGTAGTCTGGTTTCGAGTCTTTTGTTATTCCAATGGATGGTAGCCTTTTCATTAAGGAAGGTAGACTATTGTCAAGATTTTTGTTACTCCAATGGATGGTAGACTTGTCATTATGGAAGGTAGTATGTTGTCGAGATTTTTGTTACTCCAATGGATGGTAGCCTTGTCATTATGGAAGGTAGTCTGTTGTCGAGATGTTTGTTACTCCAATGGATGGTAGCCTTGGCATCATCGAAGGTAGTCTGTTGCCGATATTTTTATTACCCCAATGGATGGAAGCCTTGTCATTATGGAAGGTAGTATGTTGTCGAGATTTTTGTTACTCCAATGGATGGTAGCCTTGTCGTTATGGAAGGTAGTCTGTTGCCGAGATTTTTGTTACTCCAATGGATGGTAGACTTTTCATTATGGAAGGTAGTCTGTTGTCGAGATTTTTGTTACTCCAATGGATGGTAGCCTTGTCATCATCGAAGGTAGTCTGTTGCCGAGATTTTTATTACCCCAATGGATAGAAGCCTTGTCATTATGGAAGGTAGTATGTTGTCGAGATTTTTGTTACTCCAATGGATGGTAGCCTTGTCATTATGGAAGGTAGTCTGTTGTCGAGATTTTTGTTACTCCAATGGATGGTAGCCTTGGCATCATCGAAGGTAGTCTGTTGCCGAGATTTTTATTACCCCAATGGATGGCAGCCTTGTCATTATGGAAGGTAGTATGTTGTCAAGATTTTTGTTACTCCAATGGATGGTAGCCTTGTCGTTATGGAAGGTAGTCTTTTGCCGAGATTTTTATCACCCCAATGGATGGCAGCCTTGTCATTATGGAAGGTAGTATGTTGTCGAGATTTTTGTTACTCCAATGGATGGTAGCCTTGTCATTATGGAAGGTAGTCTGTTGTCGAGTTTTTTGTTATTCCATTGGATGATAGCCTTGTCACTACGGAAGGTGGTTTGTTGTCGAGATTTTTGTTATTCCAACAGATGGTAACCTTGTCCTTAAGGAAGGTAGTCTATTGTCAAGATTTTTGTTACTCCAATGGATGTTAGCCTTGTCATTATGGAAGGTAGTCTGTTGTCAAGATTTTTGTTACTCCAATGGATGGTAGCCTTGTAATTATGGAAGGTAGTCTGTCGTTCAGATTTCTTTTACTCCAATGGATGGTAGCCTTGGCATTATGTAAAATATTATGTCGGTTAAAATTTTAGATACTTCATTGGATGGAAGCCTTGTCATTATGGAAGGTAGTCTGTTGTCGAGATATTTATTATTCCAATGGATGGTAGCCTTGTCATAAAGGAAGGTAGTCTATTGTCAAGATTTTTGTTACTCCAATGGATGGTAGCCTTTTCATTATGGAAGGTAGTCTGTTGTCGAGATTTTTTTTACTCAAATAGATGGTAGCCTTGTCATTATGGAAGGTAGTATGTTGGCGATATTTTTGTTACTCCAATGGATGGTAGACATGTCATTATGTAAGGTAGTCTGTTGTCGAGATTTTTGTTACTCCAATGGATGGTAGCCTTGTAATTATCGAAGGTAGCCTGTTGCCAAGATTTTTATTACCCCAATGGATGTCAGCCTTGTCATAATGGAAGGTAGTATGTTGTCGAGATTTTTTTTATTCCAATGGATGGTAGCCTTGTCATTATGGAAGGTAGTCTGTTGTCGAGTTTTTTGTGATTCCATTGGATGGTAGCCTTGTCATTACGGAAGGTAGTCTATTGTCGAGATTTTTGTTACTCAATTGGATGGTAGCCTTGTCATTATGGAAAGTAATCGATTGTCGTAAATTTTGTTACTCCAATGGATGGTAGCCTTGTCATTATGGAAGGTAGTCTGTTGTCGATATCTTTGTTACTCCAATTGTTGGTAGCCTTGTCATTATTGAAGGTAGTCTGTTGTCGAGATTTTTATTACTCTAATGGATGGTAGCCGTGTCATTATGGAAGGTAGTATGTCGTTGAGATTTCTTTTACTCCAATGGATGGCAGCCTTGTTTTTATGGAAGGTAGTTTGTTGTTCAGATTTTTGTTACTCCAATGGATGGTAGCCTTGTTATTATGGAAGGTAGTTTGTTGTCGAGTCTTTTGTTTATTCCAATGGATGGTAGCCTTGTCATTAAGGAAGGTAGTCTATTGTCATGATTTTTGTTACCCCAATGGATGGTAGACTTGTCATTATGGAAGGTAGTCTGTTGTCGAGATTTTTGTTACTCCAATGGATGGTAGCCTTGTCATCATCGAAGGTAGTCTGTTGCCGAGATTTTTATTACCCCAATGGATGGTAGCCTTGTCATTATGGAAGGTAGTATGTTGTCGAGGTTTTTGTTACTCCAATGGATGGTAGCCTTGTCATTATGGAAGGTAGTATGTTGTCGAGTTTTTTGTTATTCCATTGGATGGTAACCTTGTCATTACGGAAGGTACTCTGTTGTCGAGATTTTTGTTATTCCATTGGATTGTAGCCTTGTCATTAAGGAAGGTAGTCGGTTGTCGAGATTTTTGTTACTCCAATGGATGGTAGCCTTGTCATTATGGAAGGTAGTATGTCATTGAGATTTCTTTTACTCCAATGGATGGTAGCCTTGGCATTATGTAAAATATTGTGTCGGTTAAAAGTTTTGATACCCCATTGGATGGCAGCCTTGTCATTATGGAAGGTAGTCTGTTGTCGATATTTTTGTTAATCCATGGGATGGTAGCCTTGTCATTAAGGAAGATAGTCTATTGTCAATATTTTTGTTACTCCAATGGATGGTAGCTTTTTCATTATTAAAGGTAGTGTGTTGTCGAGATTTTTGTTACTCAAATGGATGGTAGCCTTGTCATTATGGAAGGTAGTATGTTGTCGATATTTTTGTTACTCCAATGGATGGTAGACATGACATTATGGAAGGTAGTCTGTTATTGAGATTTTTGTTACTCCAATGGATGGTAGCCTTGTCATCATCGAAGGTAGCCTGTTGCCGAGATTTTTATTATCCCAATGAATGGCAGCCTTGTCATAATGGAAGGTAGTATGTTGTCGAGATTTATTTTACTCCAATGGATGGTAGCCTTATCATTATGGAAGGTAGTCTGTCGTTCAGATTTCTTTTACTCCAATGGATGGTAGCCTTGGCATTATGTAAAATATTGTGTCGGTTAAAATTTTTGATACTTTATTGGATGGCAGCCTTGTCATTATGGAAGGTAATTTGTTGTTGATATTTTTGTTATTCCAATGGATGGTAGCCTTGTCATTAAGGAAGGTAGTATGTTGTCGATATTTTTGTTACTCAAATGGATGGTAGCCTTGTCATTATGGAAGGTAGTATGTTGTCGATATTTTTGTTACTCCAATGGATGGTAGACATGTCATTATGGAAGGTAGTCTGTTGTCGAGATTTTTGTTACTCCAATGGATGGTAGCCTTGTCATCATTGAAGGTAGTCTGTTGCCGAGATTTTTATTACCCCAATGGATGGCAGCCTTGTCATTATGGAAGGTGGTATTTTGTCGAGATTTTTGTTACTCCAATAGATGGTAGCCTTGTCGTTATGGAAGGTAGTCTGTTGTCTAGTTTTTTGTAATTCCATTGGATGATAGCCTTGTCATTACGGAAGGTGGTTTGTTGTCGAGATTTTTGTTATTCCAATGGATGGTAACCTTGTCCTTAAGGAAGGTAGTCTATTGTCAAGATTTTTGTTACTCCAATGGATGTTAGCCTTGTCATTATGGAAGGTAGTCTGTTGTCGAGATTTTTGTTACTCAAATGGATGGTAGCCTTGTCATTATGGAAGGTAGTATGTTCTCGATATTTTTGTTACTCCAATGGATGGTAGACATGTCATTATGGAAGGTAGTCTGTTGTCGAGATTTTTGTTACTCCAATGGATGGTAGCCTTGTCATCATTGAAGGTAGTCTGTTGCTGAGATTTTTATTACCCCAATGGATGGCATCCTTGTCATTATGGAAGGTAGTATTTTGTCGAGATTTTTGTTACTCCAATGGATGGTATCCTTGTCGTTATGGAAGGTAGTCTGTTGTCTAGTTTTTTGTTATTCCATTGGATGATAGCCTTGTCATTACGGAAGGTGGTTTGTTGTCGAGATTTTTGTTATTCCAATGGATGGTAACCTTTTCCTTAAGGAAGGTAGTCTATTGTCAAGATTTTTGTTACTCCAATGGATGTTAGCCTTGTCATTATGGAAGGTAGTCTGTTGTCATGATTTTTGTTACTCCAATGGATGGTAGACTTTTCATTATGGAAGGTAGTCTGTTGTCGAGATTTTTGTTACTCCAATGGATGGTAGCCTTGTCATCATCGAAGGTAGTCTGTTGCCGAGATTTTTATTACCCCAATGGATAGAAGCCTTGTCATTATGGAAGGTAGTATGTTGTCGAGATTTTTGTTACTCCAATGGATGGTAGCCTTGTCATTATGGAAGGTAGTCTGTTGTCGAGATTTTTGTTACTCCAATGGATGGTAGCCTTGGCATCATCGAAGGTAGTCTGTTGCCGAGATTTTTATTACCCCAATGGATGGCAGCCTTGTCATTATGGAAGGTAGTATGTTGTCGAGATTTTTGTTACTCCAATGGATGGTAGCCTTGTCGTTATGGAAGGTAGTCTGTTGTCGAGTTTTTTGTTATTCCATTGGATGATAGCCTTGTCATTACGGAAGGTGGTTTGTTTTCGAGATTTTTGTTATTCCAATGGATGGTAACCTTGTCCTTAAGGAAGGTAGTCTATTGTCCAGATTTTTGTTACTCTAATGGATTTTAGCCTTGTCATTATGGCAGGTAGTTTGTTGTCAAGATTTTTGTTACTCCAATGGATGGTAGACTTGTCATTATGGAAGGTAGTCTGTTGTCGAGATTTTTGTTACTCCAATGGATGGTAGCCTTGTCATCATCGAAGGTAGTCTGTTGCCTAGATTTTTATTACCCCAATGGATGGAAGCCTTGTCATTATGGAAGGTAGTATGTTGTCGAGATTTTTGTTACTCCAATGGATGGTAGCCTTGTCATTATGGAAGGTAATCTGTTGTCGAGATTTTTGTTACTCCAATGGATGGTAGCCTTGTCATTATGGAAGGTAGTCTGTTGTCGAGATTTTTGTTACTCCAATGGATGGTAGCCTTGTCATCATCGAAGGTAGTCTGTTGCCGAGATTTTTATTACCCCAATGGATGGAAGCCTTGTCATTATGGAAGGTAGTATGTTGTCGAGATTTTTATTACTCCAATGGATGGTAGCCTTGTCATTATGGAAGGTAGTCTGTTGTCGAGTTTTTTGTTATTCCATGGACGATAGCCTTGTCATTACGAAAGGTGGTTTGTTGTCGAGATTTTTGTTATTCCAATGGATGGTAACCTTGTCCTTAAGGAAGGTAGTCTATTGTCAAGATTTTTGTTACTCCAGTGGATGTTAGCCTTGTCATTATGGAAGGTAGTTTGTTGTCAAGTTTTTTTTACTCCAATGGATGGTAGCCTTGTCATTATGGAAGGTAGTCTGTCGTTCAGATTTCTTTTACTCCAATGGATGGTAGCCTTGGCATTATGTAAAATATTGTGTCGGTTAAATTTTAGATACTCCATTGGATGGAAGCCTTGTCATTATGGAAGGTAGTCAGTTGTCGAGATTTTTGTTATTCCAATGGATGGTAGCCTTGTCATTAAGGAAGGTAGTCTATTGTCAAGATTTTTGTTACTCCAATGGATGGTAGCCTTTTCATTATGGAAGGTAGTCTGTTATCGAGATTTTTGTTACACAAATGGATGGTAGCCTTTTCATTATTGAAGGTAGTATGTTGTCGATATTTTTTTTACTCTAATGGATGGTAGCCTTGTCATTATGGAAGGTAGTATGTCGTTGAGATTTATTTTACTCCAATGGATGGACGCCTTGTTATTATGGAAGGTAGTTTGTTGTTCTGATTTTTGTTACTCCAATGGATGGTAGCCTTGTCATTATGGAAGGTAGTCTGTTGTTGAGTCTTTTGTTTATTCCAATGGATGGTAGCCTTGTCATTAAGGAAGGTAGTCTATTGTCAAGATTTTTGTTACTCCAATGGATGGTAGACTTGTCATTATGGAAGGTAGTCTATTGTCGAGATTTTTGCTACTCCAATGGATGGTAGCCTTGTCATCATCGAATGTAGTCTGTTGCCGAGATTTTTATTACCCCAATGGACAGTAGCCTTGACATTATGGAAGGTAGTATGTTGTCGAGGTTTTTGTTACTCCAATGGATGGTAGCCTTGTCATTATGGAAGGTAGTCTATTCTCGAGTTTTTTGTTATTCCATTGGATGGTAGCCTTGTCATTACGGAAGGTAGTCTGTTGTCGAGATTTTTGTTATTCCATTGGATTGTAGCCTTGTCATTAAGGAAGGTAGTCGGTTGTCGAGATTTTTGTTACTCCAAAGGATGTTAGCCTTGTCATTATTGAAGGTAGTATGCCGTTGAGATTTTTTTTACTCCAATGGATGGTAGCCTTGGCATTATGTAAAATATTGTGTCGGTTAAAATTTTTGATACCCCTTTGGATGGCAGCCTTGTTATTATGGAAGGTAGTCTGTTGTCGATATTTTTGTTATTCCAAGGGATGGTAGCCTTATCATTAAGGAAGGTTGTCTATTGTCAAGATTTTTGTTACTCCAATGGATGGTAGCCTTTTCATTATTAAAGGTAGTCTGTTGTCGAGATTTTTGTTACTCAAATGGATGGTAGCCTTGTCATTATGGAAGGTAGTATGTTGTCGATATTTTTGTTACTCCAATGGATGGTAGACATGTCATTATGGAAGGTAGTTTGTTGTCGAGATTTTAATTACTCCAATGGATGGTAGCCTTGTCATCATCGAAGGTAGCCTGTTGCCGAGATTTTTATTACCTCAATGGATGGCAGCCTTATCATAATGGAAGGTAGTATGTTGTCGAGATTTTTGTTACTCCAATGGATGGTAGCCTTGTCATTATGTAAGGTAGTCTGTGGTCGAGTTTTTTGTGATTCCATTGGATGGTAGCCTTGTCATTACGGAAGGTAGTCTGTTGTCGATATCTTTGTTACTCCAATTGTTGGTAGCCTTGTCATTATGGAAGGTAGTCTGTTGTCGATATCTTTGTTACTCCAATTGTTGGTAGCCTTGTCATTATGGAAGGTAGTCTGTTGTCGAGATTTTTTTTACTCTAATGGATGGTAGCCTTGTCATTATGGAAGGTAGTATGTCATTGAGATTTCTTTTAATCCAATGGATGGCAGCCTTGTTATTATGGAAGGTAGTTTGTTGTTCAGATTTTTGTTACACCAATGGATGGTAGCCTTGTCATTAAGGAAGGTAGTCTGTTGTCGAGTCTTTTATTTATTCCAATGGATGGTAGCCTTGTCATTAAGGAAGGTAGTCTATTGTCAAGATTTTTGTTACTCCAATGGATGGTAGCCTTGTCATTATGGAAGGTAGTCTATTGTCGAGATTTTTGTTACTCCAATGGATGGTAGCCTTGTCATCATCGAAGGTAGTCTGTTGCCGAGATTTTTATTACCCCAATGGATGGCAGCCTTGTCATAATGGAAGGTAGTATGTTGTCGAGATTTATTTTACTCCAATGGATGGTAGCCTTATCATTATGGAAGGTAGTCTGTCGTTTAGATTTCTTTTACTCCAATGGATGGTAGCCTTGGCATTATGTAAAATATTGTGTCGGTTAAAATTTTTGATACTTTATTGGATGGCAGCCTTGTCGTTATGGAAGGTAATTTGTTGTCGAGATTTTTGTTATTCCAATGGATGGTAGCCTTGTCATTAAGGAAGGTAGTATGTTGTCGATATTTTTGTTACTCAAATGGATGGTAGCCTTTGTCATTATGGAAGGTAGTATGTTGTCGATATTTTTGTTACTCCAATGGATGGTAGACATGTCATTATGGAAGGTAGTCTGTTGTCGATATTTTTGTTACTCCAATGGATGGTAGCCTTGTCATCATTGAAGGTAGTCTGTTGCCGAGATTTTTATTACCCCAATGGATGGCAGCCTTGTCATTATGGAAGGTAGTATTTTGTCGAGATTTTTGTTACTCCAATGGATGGTAGCCTTGTCGTTATGGAAGGTAGTCTGTTGTCTAGTTTTTTGTTATTCCATTGGATGATAGCCTTGTCATTACGGAAGGTGGTTTGTTGTCGAGATTTTTGTTATTCCAATGGATGGTAACCTTGTCCTTAAGGAAGGTAGTCTATTGTCAAGATTTTTGTTACTCCAATGGATGTTAGCCTTGTCATTATGGAAGGTAGTCTGTTGTCTAGATTTTTGTTACTCAAATGGATGGTAGCCTTGTCATTATGGAAGGTAGTATGTTGTCGATATTTTTGTTACTCCAATGGATGGTAGACATGTCATTATGGAAGGTAGTCTGTTGTCGAGATTTTTGTTACTCCAATGGATGGTAGCCTTGTCATCATTGAAGGTAGTCTGTTGCCGAGATTTTTATTACCCCAATGGATGGCATCCTTGTCATTATGGAAGGTAGTATTTTGTCGAGATTTTTGTTACTCCAATGGATGGTAGCCTTGTCGTTATGGAAGGTAGTCTGTTGTCTAGTTTTTTGTTATTCCATTGGATGATAGCCTTGTCATTACGGAAGGTGGTTTGTTGTCGAGATTTTTGTTATTCCAATGGATGGTAACCTTTTCCTTAAGGAAGGTAGTCTATTGTCAAGATTTTTGTTACTCCAATGGATGTTAGCCTTGTCATTATGGAAGGTAGTCTGTTGTCATGATTTTTGTTACTCCAATGGATGGTAGACTTTTCATTATGGAAGGTAGTCTGTTGTCGAGATTTTTGTTACTCCAATGGATGGTAGCCTTGTCATCATCGAAGGTAGTCTGTTGTCGAGATATTTATTACCCCAATGGATAGAAGCCTTGTCATTATGGAAGGTAGTCTGTTGTCGAGATTTTTGTTACTCCAATGGATGGTAGCCTTGTCATTATGGAAGGTAGTCTGTTGTCGAGATTTTTGTTACTCCAATGGATGGTAGCCTTGTCATCATCGAAGGTAGTCTGTTGCCGAGATTTTTATTACCCCAATGGATGGCAGCCTTGTCATTATGGAAGGTAGTATATTGTCGAGATTTTTATTACTCCAATGGATGGTAGCTTTGTCATTATGGAAGGTAGTTTGTTGTCGAGTTTTTTGTTATTCCATGGACGATAGCCTTGTCATTACGAAAGGTGGTTTGTTGTCGAGATTTTTGTTATTCCAATGGATGGTAACCTTGTCCTTAAGGAAGGTAGTCTATTGTCAAGATTTTTGTTACTCCAATGGATGTTAGCCTTGTCATTATGGAAGGTAGTCTGTTGTCAAGATTTTTTTTACTCCAATGGATGGTAGCCTTGTCATTATGGAAGGTAGTCTGTCGTTCAGATTTCTTTTACTCCAATGGATGGTAGCCTTGGCATTATGTAAAATATTGTGTCGGTTAAATTTTAGATACTCCATTGGATGGAAGCCTTGTCATTATGGAAGGTAGTCAGTTGTCGAGATTTTTGTTATTCCAATGGATGGTAGCCTTGTCATTAAGGAAGGTAGTCTATTGTCAAGATTTTTGTTACTCCAATGGATGGTAGCCTTTTCATTATGGAAGGTAGTCTGTTATAGAGATTTTTGTTACACAAATGGATGCTAGCCTTTTCATTATTGAAGGTAGTATGTTGTCGATATTTTTTTTACTCTAATGGATGGTAGCCTTGTCATTATGGAAGGTAGTATGTCGTTGAGATTTATTTTACTCCAATAGATGGACGCCTTGTTATTATGGAAGGTAGTTTGTTGTTCTGATTTTTGTTACTCCAATGAATGGTAGCCTTGTCATTATGGAAGGTAGTCTGTTGTTGAGTCTTTTGTTTATTCCAATGGATGGTAGCCTTGTCATTAAGGAAGGTAGTCTATTGTCAAGATTTTTGTTACTCCAATGGATGGTAGACTTGTCATTATGGAAGGTAGTCTATTGTCGAGATTTTTGTTACTCCTATGGATGGTAGCCTTGTCATCATCGAATGTAGTCTGTTGCCGAGATTTTTATTACCCCAATGGACAGTAGCCTTGACATTATGGAAGGTAGTATGTTGTCAAGGTTTTTGTTACTCCAATGGATGGTAGCCTTGTCATTATGGAAGGTAGTCTATTCTCGAGTTTTTTGTTATTCCATTGGATGGTAGCCTTGTCATTACGGAAGGTAGTCTGTTGTCGAGATTTTTGTTATTCCATTGGATTGTAGCCTTTTCATTAAGGAAGGTAGTCGGTTGTCGAGATTTTTGTTACTCCAAAGGATGGTAGCCTTGTCATTATGGAAGGTAGTATGCCGTTGAGATTTTTTTTACTCCAATGGATGGTAGCCTTGGCATTATGTAAAATATTGTGTCGGTTAAAATTTTTGATACCCCTTTGGATGGCAGCCTTGTTATTATGGAAGGTAGTCTGTTGTCGATATTTTTGTTATTCCAAGGGATGGTAGCCTTATCATTAAGGAAGGTTGTCTATTGTCAAGATTTTTGTTACTCCAATGGATGGTAGCCTTTTCATTATTAAAGGTAGTCTGTTGTCGAGATTTTTGTTACTCAAATGGATGGTAGTCTTGTCATTATGGAAGGTAGTATGTTGTCGATATTTTTGTTACTCCAATGGATGGTAGACATGTCATTATGGAAGGTAGTTTGTTGTCGAGATTTTTATTACTCCAATGGATGGTAGCCTTGTCATCATCGAAGGTAGCCTGTTGCCGAGATTTTTATTACCCCAATGGATGGCAGCCTTGTCATAATGGAAGGTAGAATGTTGTCGAGATTTTTGTTACTCCAATGGATGGTAGCCTTGTCATTATGTAAGGTAGTCTGTGGTCGAGTTTTTTGTGATTCCATTGGATGGTAGCCTTGTCATTACGGAAGGTAGTCTGTTGTCGATATCTTTGTTACTCCAATTGTTGGTAGCCTTGTCATTATGGAAGGTAGTCTGTTGTCGATATCTTTGTTACTCCAATTGTTGGTAGCCTTGTCATTATGGAAGGTAGTCTGTTGTCGAGATTTTTTTACTCTAATGGATGGTAGCCTTGTCATTATGGAAGGTAGTATGTTGTCGAGATTTTTGTTATTCCAATGGATGGTAGCCTTGTCATCATCGAAGGTAGTCTGTTGCCGAGATTTTTATTACCCCAATGGATGGTAGCCTTGTCATTATGGAAGGTAGTATGTTGTCGAGATTTTTGTTACTCCAATGGATGGTAGCCTTGTCATTATGGAAGGTAGTCTATTGTCGAGTTTTTTGTTATTCCATTGGATGGTAACCTTGTCATTACAGAAGGTAGTCTGTTGTGGAGATTTTTGTTATTCCATTGGATTGTAGCCTTGTCATTAAGGAAGGTAGTCGGTTGTCGAGATTTTTGTTACTCCAATTGATGGTAGCCTTGTCATTATGGAAGGTAGTATATCGTTGAGATTTCTTTTACTCCAATGGATGGTAGCCTTGGCATTATGTAAAATATTGTGTCGGTTAAAATTTTTGATACCCCATTGGATGGCAACCTTGTCATTATGGAAGGTAGTGTGTTGTTGATATTTTTGTTATTCCAAGGGATGGTAGCCTTGTCATTAAGGAAGGTAGTCTATTGTCAAGATTTTTATTACTCCAATGGATGGTAGCCTTTTCATTGTTAAAGGTAGTCTGTTGTCGAGATTTTTGTTACTCAAATGGATGGTAGCCTTGTCATTATGGAAGGTAGTATGTTGTCGATATTTTTGTTACTCCAATGGATGGTAGACATGTCATTATGGAAGGTAGTCTGTTGTCGAGATTTTTGTTACTCCAATGGATGGTAGCCTTGTCATCATCGAAGGTAGCCTGTTGCCGAATTTCTTATTACCCCAATGGATGGCAGCCTTGTCATAATGGAAGGTAGTATGTTGTCGAGATTTTTGTTACTCCAATGGATGGTAGCCTTGTCATTATGGAAGGTAGTCGGTTGTCGAGATTTTTGTTACTCCAATGGATGTTAGCCTTGTCATTATGGAAGGTAGTCTGTTGTCGATATCTTTGTTACTCCAATGGTTGGTAGCCTTGTCATAATGGAAGGTAGTCTATTGTCGAGATTTTTTTTACTCTAATGGATGGTAGCCTTGTCATTATGGAAGGTAGTATGTCGTTGAGATTTCTTTTACTCCAATGGATGGTAGCCTTGTTATTATGTAAGGTAGTCTGTTGTTCAGATTTTTGTTACTCCAATGGATGGTAGCCTTGTCATTATGGAAGGTAGTCTATTGTTAAGATTTTTGTTACTCCAATGGATGGTAGACTTGTCATTATGGAAGGTAGTCTGTTGTCGAGATTTTTGTTACTCTAATGGATGGTAGCCTTGTCATCATCGAAGGTAGCCTGTTGCCGAGATTTTTATTACCCCAATGGATGGAAGCCTTGTCATTATGGAAGGTAGTATGTTGTCGAGATTTTTGTTACTCCAATGGATGGTAGCCTTGTCATTATGGAAGGTAGTCTGTTGTCAAGTCTTTTGTTATTCCAATGGATGGTAGCCTTATCATTAAGGAAGGTATTCTATTGTCAAGATTTTTGTTACTCCAATGGATGGTAGACTTGCCTTTATAGAAGGTAGTCTGTTTTCAAGATTTTTGTTACTCCAATGGATGGTAGCCTTATCATCATCAAAGGTAGTCTGTTGCCGAGATTTTTATTACCCCGATAGATGGCAGCCTTGTCATTATGGAAGGTAGTATGTTGTCGAGTTTTTTGTTACTCCAATGGATGGTAGCCTTGTCATTATGGAAGATAGTCTATTGTCGAGTTTTTTTGTTATTCCATTGGATGGTAGCCTCTTCATTACGGAAGGTAGTCTATTGTCGAGATTTTTGTTATTCCATTGGATGGTAGCCTTGTCATTATGGAAGGTAATCGGTTGTCGAGATTTTTGTTACTCCATTGGATGGTAGCCTTGTCATTATGGAAGGTAGTATGTCGTTGAGATTTCTTTTACTCCAATGGATGGTAGCCTTGGCATTATGTAAAATATTGTGTCGGTTAAATTTTTTGATACTCCACTGGATGGCAGCCTTGTCATTATGGATGGTAGTCTGTTGTCGAGATTTTTGTTATTCCAATGGATGGTAGCCTTGTCATTAATGAAGGTAGTCTATTGTCAAGATTTTTGTTAATCCAATGGACGGTAGCCTTTTCATTATGGAAGGTAGTATGTTTTCGATATTTCTGTTACTCCAATGGATGGTAGACATGTCATTATGGAAGATAGTCTGTTATCGAGATTTTTGTTACTCCAATTGATGGTAGCCTTGTCATCATCGAAGGTAGCCAGTTGCCGATATTTTTATTACCCCAATGGATGGCAGCCTTGTCATAATGGAAGGTAGTATGTTGTCCAGATTTTTGTTACTCCAATGGATGGTTGCCTTGTCATTATGGAAGGTAGTCTATTGTCGAGTTTTTTGTGATTCCATTGGATGGTAGCCTTGTCATTATGAAAGGTAGTCTATTGTCGAGATTTTTGTTATTCCAATGGATGGTAGCCTTCTCATTAAGGAAGGTAGTCTGTTGTCGAGATTTATGTTATTCCAATGGATGGTAGCCTTTTTATTTTGGAAGGTAGTCTATTGTTGATATTTTTGTTACTCAAATGGATGGTAGCCTTGTCATTATGGAAGGTAGTATGTTGTCGATATTTTTGTTACTCAAATGGATGGTAGCCTTATCATTATGGAAGGTAGTATGTTGTCGATATTTTTGTTACTCCAATGGATGGTAGACATGTTATTATGGAAGGTAGTCTGTTGTCGAGATTTTTTATACTCCAATGGATGGTAGCCTTATCATCATCGAAGGTATCCTATTGCCGAGATTTTTATTAGCCCGAAGGATGGCAGCCTTGTCATTATGGAAGGTAGTATGTTGTCGATATTTTTGTTTATCCAATGGATGGTAGCTTTGCCATTATGGAAGGTAGTCTGTTGTTGAGTTTTTTGTGATTCCTTTGGCTGGTAGCCTTGTCATTACGGAAGGTAGTCTGTTGTCTAGATTTTTGGTATTCCATTGGATGGTAGCCTTGTCATTATGGATAGGAGTTGGTTGTCAATATTTTTGTTACTCCAATGGATGTTACCCTTGTCATTATGGAAGGTAGTCTGTTGTGGATATCTTTGTTACTCCAATGGTTGGTAGCCTTGTCATTATGGAAGGTAGTCTGTTGTCGAGATTTTTTTTACTCTAATGGATGGTAGCCTTGTCATTATGGAAGGTAGTCTGTTGTCGAGTCTTTTGTTATTCCAATGGATGGTAGCCTTGTCATTAAGGAAGGTAGTCTATTGTCAAGATTTTTTTACTCCAATGGATGGTAGACTTGCCTTTATGGAAGGTAGTCAGTTGTCGATATTTTTGTTACTCCAATGGATGGTAGCTTTGTCATCATCGAAGGTAGTCTGTTGCCGAGATTTTTATTACCCCAATGGATGGAAGCCTTGTCATTATGGAAGGTAGTATGTTGTCCATATTTTTGTTACTCCAATGGATGGTAGCCTTGTCATTATGGAAGGTAGTCTATTGTCGAGTTTTTTTTATTCCATTGGATGGTAGCCTTGTCATTACGGAAGGTAGTCTGTTGTTGAGATTTTTGTTATTCCATTGGATGGTAGCCTTTTCATTATGGAAGGTAGTCGATTGTCGAGAATTTTGTTACTCCAATGGATGGTAGCCTTGTCATCATGGAAGGTAGTATGTCGTTGAGATTTATTTTACTCCAATGGATGGTAGCCTTGGCATTATGTAAAATATTGTGTCGGTTAAATTTTTTGATACTCCATTGGATGGCAGCCTTGTCATTATGGATGGTAGTCTGTTGTCGAGATTTTTGTTATTCCAATGGATGGTAGCCTTGTCATTAAGGAAGGTAGTCTATTGTCAAGATTTTTGTTACTCCAATGGACGGTAGCCTTTTCATTATGGAAGGTAGTATGTTGTCGATATTTTTGTTACTCCAATGGATGGTAGCCTTGTCATTATGGAAGGTAGTATGTCGTTGAGTTTTTTTGTTACTCCAATGGATGGTAGACTTTCCATCTAGGAAGGTAGTCTGTTGTCGAGATTTCTGTTACTCCAATGGATGGTAGCCTTGTCATCATCGAAGGTAGCCTGTTGCCGAGATTTTTATTACCCTAATGGATGGCAGCCTTGTCATAATGGAAGGTAGTATGTTGTCGAGATTTTTGTTACTCCAATGGATGGTAGCCTTGTCATTACGGAAGGTAGTCTATTGTCGAGTTTTTTGTGATTCCATTGGATGGTAGCCTTGTCATTACGGAAGGTAGTCTGTTGTCGAGATTTTTGTTATTTAATTGGATGGAAGCCTTATCATTATGGAAGGTAATAGGTTGTCGAAAATTTTGTTACTCCAATGGATGGTAGCCTTGTCATTATGGAAGGTAGTTTGTTGTCGATATCTTTGTTACTCCAATGGATGGTAACCTTGTCATTATGGAAGGTAGTGTGTTGTCGAGATTTTTGTTACTCTAATGGATGGTAGCTTTGTCATTATGGAAGGTAGTATATCGTTGAGATTTCTTTTACTCCAATGGATGGTTGCCTTGTCATTATGGAAGGTAGTCTATTGTCGAGTTTTTTGTGATTCCATTGGATGGTAGCCTTGTCATTATGAAAGGTAGTCTATTGTCGAGATTTTTGTTATTCCAATGGATGGTAGCCTTCTCATTAAGGAAGGTAGTCTGTTGTCGAGATTTATGTTATTCCAATGGATGGTAGCCTTTTTATTTTGGAAGGTAGTCTATTGTCGATATTTTTGTTACTCAAATGGATGGTAGCATTGTCATTATGGAAGGTAGTATGTTGTCGATATTTTTGTTACTCAAATGGATGGTAGCCTTATCATTATGGAAGGTAGTATGTTGTCGATATTTTTGTTACTCCAATGGATGGTAGACATGTCATTATGGAAGGTAGTCTGTTGTCGAGATTTTTTATACTCCAATGGATGGTAGCCTTATCATCATCGAAGGTATCCTATTGCCGAGATTTTTATTAGCCCAAAGGATGGCAGCCTTGTCATTATGGAAGGTAGTATGTTGTCGATATTTTTGTTTATCCAATGGATGGTAGCTTTGTCATTATGGAAGGTAGTCTGTTGTTGAGTTTTTTGTGATTCCTTTGGCTGGTAGCCTTGTCATTACGAAAGGTAGTCTGTTGTCTAGATTTTTGGTATTCCATTGGATGGTAGCCTTGTCATTATGGATAGGAGTTGGTTGTCAAGATTTTTGTTACTCCAATGGATGTTAGCCTTGTCATTATGGAAGGTAGTCTGTTGTCGATATCTTTGTTACTCCAATGGTTGGTAGCCTTGTCATTATGGAAGGTAGTCTGTTGTTGAGATTTTTTTTACTCTAATGGATGGTAGCCTTGTCATTATGGAAGGTAGTCTGTTGTCGAGTCTTTTGTTATTCCAATGGATGGTAGCCTTGTCATTAAGGAAGGTAGTCTATTGTCAAGATTTTTTTTACTCCAATGGATGGTAGACTTGCCTTTATGGAAGGTAGTCAGTTGTCGATATTTTTGTTACTCCAATGGATGGTAGCTTTGTCATCATCGAAGGTAGTCTGTTGCCGAGATTTTTATTACCCCAATGGATGGAAGCCTTGTCATTATGGAAGGTACTATGTTGTCCATATTTTTGTTACTCCAATGGATGGTAGCCTTGTCATTATGGAAGGTAGTCTATTGTCGAGTTTTTTTTATTCCATTGGATGGTAGCCTTGTCATTACGGAAGGTAGTCTGTTGTTGAGATTTTTGTTATTCCATTGGATGGTAGCCTTTTCATTATGGAAGGTAGTCGATTGTCGAGAATTTTGTTACTCCAATGGATGGTAGCCTTGTCATCATGGAAGGTAGTATGTCGTTGAGATTTATTTTACTCCAATGGATGGTAGCCTTGGCATTATGTAAAATATTGTGTCGGTTAAATTTTTTGATACTCCATTGGATGGCCGCCTTGTCATTATGGATGGTAGTCTGTTGTCGAGATTTTTGTTATTCCAATGGATGGTAGCCTTGTCATTAAGGAAGGTAGTCTATTGTCAAGATTTTTGTTACTCCAATGGACGGTAGCCTTTTCATTATGTAAGGTAGTATGTTGTCGATATTTTTGTTACTCCAATGGATGGTAGCCTTGTCATTATGGAAGGTAGTCTGTCGTTGAGTTTTTTTGTTACTCCAATGGATGGTAGACTTTCCATCTAGGAAGGTAGTCTGTTGTCGAGATTTCTGTTACTCCAATGGATGGTAGCCTTGTCATCATCGAAGGTAGCCTGTTGCCGAGATTTTTATTACCCTAATGGATGGCAGCCTTGTCATAATGGAAGGTAGTATGTTGTCGAGATTTTTGTTACTCCAATGGATGGTAGCCTTGTCATTATGGAAGGTAGTCTATTGTCGAGTTTTTTGTGATTCCCTTGGATGGTAGCCTTGTCATTACGGAAGGTAGTCTGTTGTCGAGATTTTTGTTATTTAATTGGATGGAAGCCTTATCATTATGGAAGGTAATAGGTTGTCGAAAATTTTGTTACTCCAATGGATGGTAGCCTTATCATTATGGAAGGTAGTTTGTTGTCGATATCTTTGTTACTCCAATGGATGGTAACCTTGTCATTATGGAAGGTAGTGTGTTGTCGAGATTTTTGTTACCCTAATGGATGGTAGCTTTGTCATTATGGAAGGTAGTATATCGTTGAGATTTCTTTTACTCCAATGGTTGGTAGCCTTGTTATTATGGAAGGTAGTCTATTGTTCAGATTTTTGTTACTCCAATGGATGGTAGCCTTGTCATTATGAAAGGTAGTATGTTGTCGAGTCTTTTGTTATTCCAATGGATGGTATCCTTGTCATTAAGTAAGGTAGTCTATTGTCAAGATTTTTGTTACTCCTAAGGATGGTAGACTTGTCATTATGGTTGGTAGTCTGTTGTCGAGTTTTTTGTTACTCCAACGGATGGCAGCTTTGTCATTATGGAAGGTAGTATGTTATTAAGATTTTTGTTACTCCAATCGATGGTAGTCTTGTCATTATGGAAGGTAGTCTGTTGTCAAGTCTTTTTTTATTCCAATGGATGGTAGCCTTGTCATTAAGGAAGGTAGTCTATTGTCAAGATTTTTGTTACTCCGATGGATGGTAGACTTGCCATTATGGAAGGTAGTCTGTTGTCGAGATTTTTGTTAGTGCAATGGATGTAGACTTGCCTTTATGGAAGGTAGTCTGTTATCGAGATTTTTGTTACTCCAATGGATGGTAGGCTTGTCATCATTGAAGGTAGTCTATTGCCGAGATTTTTATTACCCCAATGCATGGCAGCCTTGTCATTATGGAATGTAGTATGTTGTCGAGATTTTTTTTACTCCATTGGATGGTAGCCTTGTCATTATGGAAGGTAGTCAATTTTCTAGTTTTTTTGTTATTCCATGTGATGGTAGCCTTGTCATTACGGAAGGTAGTCTGTTGTTGAGATTTTTGTTATTCCATTGGATGGTAGCCTTGTCATTATGGAAGGTAGTCGGTTGTCGAGATTTTGGTTACTCCAATGGATGGTAGAATTGTCATTATGGAAGGTAGTATGTCGTTGATATTTCTTTTACTCCAATGGATGGTAGCCTTGGCATTATGTTAAATATTGTGTCGGTTAAATTTTTTGATACTCCATTGGATGGCAGCCTTGTCATTATGGATGGTAGTCTGTTGTCTAGATTTTTGTTATTCCAATGGATGGTAGCCTTGTCATTAAGGAAGGTAGTTTATTGTCAAGATTTTTGTTACTCCAATGGACGGTAGCCTTTTCATTATGGAAGGTAGTATGTTTTCGATATTTTTGTTACTCCAATGGATGGTAGACATGTCATTATGGAAGGTAGTCTATTGTCGAGATTTTTGTTACTCTAATGGATGGTAGCCTTGTCATCATCGAAGGTAGCCTGTTGCCGAGATTTTTATTACCCCAATGGATGGCAGCCTTGTCATAATGGAAAGTAGTATGTTGTCGATATTTTTGTTACTCCAATGGATGGTAGCCTTGTCATTATGGAAGGCAGTCTATTGTCGAGTTTTTTGTGATTCCATTGGATGGTAGCCTTGTCATTACGGAAGGTAGTCTATTGTCGAGATTTTTGTTATTCCATTGGATGGTAGCCTTGTCTTTATGGAAGGTAATAGGTTGTCGAATCTTTTGTTACTCCAATGGATGGTAGCCTTGTAATTATGGAAGGTAGTCTATTATCGATATCTTTGTTACTCCAATGGATGGTAGCCTTGTCATTATAGAAGGTAGTATGTTGTCGAGATTTTTGTTACTCTAATAGATGGTAGCCTTGTCGTTATGGAAGGTAGTATGTCGTTGAGATTTCTTTTACTCCAATGGATGGTAGCCTTGTTATTATGGAAGGTAGTCTGTTGTTCAGATTTTTGTTACTCCAATGGATAGTAGCCTTGTCATTATGGAAGGTAGTCTGTTGTCGAGCCTTTTATTATTCCAATGGATGGTAGCCTTGTCATTAAGTAAGGTAGTCTATTGTCAAGATTTTTGTTACTCCAATGGATGGTAGACTTGTCATTATGGTAGGTAGTCTGTTATCGAGATTTTTGTTACTCCAATGGATGGTAGCCTTGTCATCATCGAAGTTAGTCTGTTTCCGATATTTTATTACCCTAATGGATGGCAGCCTTGTCATTATGGAAGGTAATAGGTTGTCGAAAATTTTGTTACTCCATTGGATGGTAGCCTTGTCATTATGGAAGGTAGTTTGTTGTCGATATCTTTGTTACTACAATGGATGGTAGCCTTGTCATTATGGAAGGTAGTGTGTTGTCGAGATTTTTGTTACTCTAATGGATGGTAGCTTTGTCTTTATGGAAGGTAGTATGTCGTTGAGATTTCTTTTACTCCAATGGATGGTAGCCTTGTTATTATGGAAGGTAGTCTATTGTTCAGATTTTTGTTACTCCAATAGATGGTAGCCTTGTCATTATGAAAGGTAGTATGTTGTCGAGTCTTTTGTTATTCCAATGGATGGTAGCCTTGTCATTAAGTAAGGTAGTCTATTGTCAAGATTTTTGTTAATCCTAAGGATGGTAGACTTGTCATTATGGTAGGTAGTTTGTTGTCGAGATTTTTGTTACTCCAATGGATGGCAGCTTTGTCATTATGGAAGGTAGTATGTTATTAAGATTTTTGTTACTCCAATGGATGGTAGTCTTGTCATTATGGAAGGTAGTCTGTTGTCAAGTCTTTTTTTATTCCAATGGATGGTAGCCTTGTCATTAAGGAAGGTAGTCTATTGTCAAGATTTTTGTTACTCCGATGGATGGTAGACTTGCCATTATGGAAGGTAGTCTGTTGTCGAGATTTTTGTTAGTGCAATGGATGGTAGACTTGCCTTTATGGAAGGTAGTCTGTTATCAAGATTTTTGTTACTCCAATGGATGGTAGCCTTGTCATCATTGAAGGTAGTCTGTTGCCGAGATTTTTATTACCCCAATGCATGGCAGCCTTGTCATTATGGAAGGTAGTATGTTGTCGAGATTTTTTTTACTCCATTGGATGGTAGCCTTGTCATTATGGAAGGTAGTCAATTTTCTAGTTTTTTTGTTATTCCATGTGATGGTAGCATTGTCATTACGGAAGGTAGTCTGTTGTTGAGATTTTTGTTATTCCATTGGATGGTAGTCTTGTCATTATGGAAGGTAGTCGGTTGTCGAGATTTTGGTTACTCCAATGGATGGTAGAATTGTCATTATGGAAGGTAGTATGTCGTTGATATTTCTTTTACTCCAATGGATGGTAGCCTTGGCATTATGTAAAATATTGTGTCGGTTAAATTTTTTGATACTCCATTGGATGGCATCCTTGTCATTATGGATGGTAGTCTGTTGTCGAGATTTTTGTTATTCCAATGGATGGTAGCCTTGTCATTAAGGAAGGTAGTCTATTGTCAAGATTTTTGTTACTCCAATGGACGGTAGCCTTTTCATTATGGAAGGTAGTATGTTTTCGATATTTTTGTTACTCCAATGGATGGTAGACATGTCATTATGGAAGGTAGTCTGTTGTCGAGATTATTGTTACTCCAATGGATGGTAGCCTTGTCATCATCGAAGGTAGCCTGTTGCCGAGATTTTTATTACCCCAATGGATGGGAGCCTTGTCATTATGGAAGGTAGTATGATGTCGAGATTTTTGTTACAACAATGGATGGTTGCCTTGTCATTATGGAAGGTAGTATGTTGTCGAGATTTTTGTTATTCCATTGGATGGTAGCCTTGTCATTATGGAAGGTAGTCGGTTTACGAGATTTTTGTTACTCCAATGGATGATAGCCTTGTCATTATAGAAGGTAGTCTTTCGTTGAGATTTTTTTTACTCCAATGGATGGTAGCCTTGTCATTATGGAAGGTAGTCTGTTGTCGAGATTTTTGTTATTCCATTGGATGGTAGCCTTGTCATTATGGAAGGTAGTCGGTTTACGAGATTTTTGTTACTCCAATGGATGGTAGCCTTGTCATTATGGAAGGTAGTTTGTTGTCGATATCTTTGTTACTCCAATGGATGGTAGCCTTGTCATTATGGAAGGTAGTGTGTTGTCGAGATTTTTGTTACTCTAATGGATGGTAGCTTTGTCATTATGGAAGGTAGTATGTCGTTGAGATTTCTTTTACTCCAATGGATGGTAGCCTTGTTATTATGGAAGGTAGTCTATTGTTCAGATTTTTGTTACTCCAATGGATGGTAGCCTTGTCATTATGAAAGGTAGTATGTTGTCGAGTCTTTTGTTATTCCAATGGATGGTAGCCTTGTCATTAAGTAAGGTAGTCTATTGTCAAGATTTTTGTTAATCCTAAGGATGGTAGACTTGTCATTATGGTAGGTAGTTTGTTGTCGAGATTTTTGTTACTCCAATGGATGGCAGCTTTGTCATTATGGAAGGTAGTATGTTATTAAGATTTTTGTTACTCCAATGGATGGTAGTCTTGTCATTATGGAAGGTAGTCTGTTGTCAAGTCTTTTTTTATTCCAATGGATGGTAGCCTTGTCATTAAGGAAGGTAGTCTATTGTCAAGATTTTTGTTACTCCGATGGATGGTAGACTTGCCATTATGAAAGGTAGTCTGTTGTCGAGATTTTGTTAGTGCAATGGATGGTAGACTTGCATTTATGGAAGGTAGTCTGTTATCGAGATTTTTGTTACTCTAATGGATGGTAGCCTTGTCATCATTGAAGGTAGTCTGTTGCCGAGATTTTTATTACCCCAATGCATGGCAGCCTTGTCATTATGGAAGGTAGTATGTTGTCGAGATTTTTTTTACTCCATTGGATGGTATCCTTGTCATTATGGAAGGTAGTCAATTTTCTAGTTTTTTTGTTATTCCATGTGATGGTAGCATTGTCATTACGGAAGGTAGTCTATTGTTGAGATTTTTGTTATTCCATTGGATGGTAGTCTTGTCATTATGGAAGGTAGTCGGTTGTCGAGATTTTGGTTACTCCAATGGATGGTAGAATTGTCATTATGGAAGGTAGTATGTCGTTGATATTTCTTTTACTCCAATGGATGGTAGCCTTGGCATTATGTTAAATATTGTGTCGGTTAAATTTTTTGATACTCCATTGGATGGCATCCTTGTCATTATGGATGGTAGTCTGTTGTCGAGATTTTTGTTATTCCAATGGATGGTAGCCTTGTCATTAAGGAAGGTAGTCTATTGTCAAGATTTTTGTTACTCCAATGGACGGTAGCCTTTTCATTATGGAAGGTAGTATGTTTTCGATATTTTTGTTACTCCAATGGATGGTAGACATGTCATTATGGAAGGTAGTCTGTTGTCGAGATTTTTGTTACTCCAATGGATGGTAGCCTTGTCATCATCGAAGGTAGCCTGTTGCCGAGATTTTTATTACCCCAATGGATGGGAGCCTTGTCATTATGGAAGGTAGTATGATGTCGAGATTTTTGTTACAACAATGGATGGTAGCCTTGTCATTATGGAAGGTAGTATGTTGTCGAGATTTTTGTTATTCCATTGGATGGTAGCCTTGTCATTATGGAAGGTAGTCGGTTTACGAGATTTTTGTTACTCCAATGGATGATAGCCTTGTCATTATAGAAGGTAGTCTTTCGTTGAGATTTTTTTTACTCCAATGGATGGTAGCCTTGTCATTATGGAAGGTAGTCTGTTGTCGAGATTTTTGTTATTCCATTGGATGGTAGCCTTGTCATTATGGAAGGTAGTCGGTTTACGAGATTTTTGTTACTCCAATGGATGATAGCCTTGTCATTATGGAAGGAAGTCTTTCGTTGAGATTTTTTTTACTCCAATGGATGGTAGCCTTGGCATTATGTAAAATATTATGTCGGTTAAAATTTTTGATACTCCATTGGTTGGCAGCCTTGTCATTATGGAAGGTAGTCTGTTGTCGAGATTTTTGTTATTCCAATGGATGGTAGCCTTGTCATTAAGGAAGGTAGTATATTGTCAAGATTTTTGTTACTCCAATGGATGGTAGCCTTTTCATTATTAAAGGTAGTCTGTTGTCGAGATTTTTGTTACTCAATTGGATGTTAGCCCTTTCATTATGGAAGGTAGTATGTTGTCGATATTTTTGTTACTCCAATGGATGGTAGACTTGTCATTATGGAAGGTAGTCTGTTGTCGAGATTTTTGTTACTCCAATGGATGCTAGCCTTGTCATTATGGAAGGTAGTCTGTTGCCGAGATTTTTATTACCCCAATGGATGGCAGCCTTGTCATTATGGAAGGTAGTATGTTATCAAGATTTCTGTTACTCTAATGGACGGTAGCCTTGTCATTATGGAAGGTAGCCTGTCGTTGAGATTTCTTTTACTCCAATGGATGGTAGCCTTGGCATTATGTAAAATATTGTGTCGTTTAAAGGTTTTGATACTCCATTGGATGGCAGCCTTGTCATTATGGAAGGTAGTATGTTGTCGAGATTTTTGTAACTCAAATGGATGGTAGCCTTTTCATTATCGAAGGTAGTCTGTTGTCGAGATTTTTGTTACTCAAATGGATGGTAGCCTTGTCATTATGGAAGGTAGTACGTTGTCGATATTTTTGTAACTCCAATGGATGGTAGCCTTGTCAATATAGAAGGTAGTATGTCGGTCACATTTTTGTAACTATAATTGATGGTAGCCTTGTCATTATAGAAGGTAGTCTGTTGTCGAGTCTTTTGTTATTCCATTGGATGGTAGCCTTGTCATTACGGAAGGTGATTTATTGTCGAGATTTTTGTTATTCCAATGGATGGTAACCTTGTCATTAAGGAAGGTAGTCTATTGTCAAGCTTTTTGTTATCCAATGGCTGCTAGCCTTGTCATTATGGAAGGTAGTCTGTTGTCGAGATTTTTGTTACCCTAATTTATAGTAGCCTTGTCATTATGGAAGGAGGTCTGTCGTTCAGATTTCTTTTACTCCAATGGATGGTAGCCTTGGCATTATGTAAAATATTGTGTCGGTTAAAATTATTGATACTCCTTTGGATGGCAGCCTTGTCATTATGGAAGGTAGTTTGTTGTCGAGATTTTTGTTATTCCAATGGATGGTAGACTTGTCATTATGGAAGGAGGTTTGTTGTCGAGATTTATGTTACTCGAGTGGATGTTAGCCTTGTCATTATGGAAGGTAGTCTGTTGCCGAGATTTTTATTACCACAATGGATGGAAGCCTTGTCATTATGGAAGGTATTATGTTGTCGAGATTTCTGTTACTCCAATGGATGGTAACCTTGTCATTACGGAAGGTAGTCTGTTGTCGAGATTTTTGTTGATTTAATGGATGGTAACCTGGTCAATATGGATGGTAGCCTGTCGTTGAGATTTCTTTTACTCCATTGGATGGTAGCCTTGGCATTATGTAAAATATTGTGTCGGTTAAAATTTTTGATACTCCATTGGATGACAGCCTTGTCATTATGGAAGGTGGTTTGTTGTCGAGATTTTTGTTATTCCAATGGATGATAACCTTGTCATTAAGGAAGGTAGTCTATTGTCAAGATTTTTGTTACTCCAATGGATGTTAGCCTTGTCATTATGGAAGGTAGTCTAATGTCGAGATTTTTGTTACCCTAATGGATGGTAGCCTTGTCATTATGGAAGGTAGTTTGTCGTTCAGATTTATTTTACTCCAATGGATGGTAGCCTTGGCATTATGTAAAATATTGTGTGGGTTAAAATTTTTTATACTCCATTAGATGGCAACCTTGTCATTATGGAAGGTAGTCTGTTGTCGAGATTTTTGTTACTTCAATGGATGGTAGCCTTGTCATCATCGAAGGTAGTCTGTTGCCGAGATTTTTATTACCCCAATGGATGGCAGCCTTGTCATTATGGAAGGTAGTCTGTTGTCTAGATTTTTGTTACTCCAATGGATGTTAGCCTTGTCATTATGGAAGGTAGTCTAATGTCGAGATTTTTGTTACCCTAATGGATGGTAGCCTTGTCATTATGGAAAGTAGTTTGTCGTTCAGATTTATTTTACTCCAATGGATGGTAGCCTTGGCATTATGTAAAATATTGTGTGGGTTAAAAATTTTGATACTCCATTAGATGGCAGCCTTGTCATTATGGAAGGTAGTCTGTTGTCGAGATTTTTGTTACTTTAATGGATGGTAGCCTTGTCATCATCGAAGGTAGTCTGTTGCCAAGATTTTTATTACCCCAATGGATGGCAGCCTTGTCATTATGGAAGGTAGTCTGTTGTCGAGATTTTTGTTACTCCAATGGATGGTAGCCTTGTCATTATGGAAGATAGTCTGTTGTCGAGTTTTTTGTGCTTCTATTGGATAGTAGCCTTGTCATTACGGAACGTAGTTTGTTGTCGAGATTTTTGTTATTCCATTGGATGGTAGCCTTGTCATTATGGAAGGTACTCGATTGTCGAAAATTTTGTTACTCCAATGGATGGTAGCCTTGTCATTATGGAAGGTAGTCTGTTGTCGATATCTTTGTTACTCCAATGGATGGTAGCCTTGTCATTATGGAAGATAGTCTGTTGTCGAGATTTTTGTTACTCTAATGGATGGTAGCCTTGTCATTATGGAAGGTAGTATGTCGTTGAGATTTCTTTTACACCAATGGATTGTAGCCTTGTTATTATGGAAGGTAGTCTGTTGTTCAGATTTTTTTTACTCCAATGAATGGTATCCTTGTCATTATGGAAGGTAGTCTGTTGTCGAGTCTTTTGTTATTCCAATGGATGGTAGCCTTGTCATTAAGGAAGGTAGTCTATTGTCAACATTTTTGTTACTCCAATGGATGGTAGACTTGTTATTATGGAAGGTAGTCTGTTGTTGAGATTTTTGTTACTCCAATGGATTGTTGCCTTGTCATCATCGAAGGTAGTCTGTTGCCGATATTTTTATTACACCAATGGATGGAAGCCTTGTCATTATGGAAGGTAGTATGTTGTCGAGATTTTTTTAACTCCAATGAATGGTAGCCTTGTCATTATGGAAAGTAGTTTGTTGTCGAATTTTTTGTTATTCCACTGGATGGTAGCCTTGTCATTACGGAAGGTACTCTATTGTCGAGATTTTTGTTATTGCATTGGATGGTAGCCTTGTCATTATGGAAGGTAGTCGGTTGTCGAGATTTTTGTTACTCCAATGGATAGTAGCCTATTCATTATGGAAGGTAGTCTGATGTCGATATCTTTGTTACTCCAATGGATGGTAGCCTTGTCATTATGGAAGGTAATCATTTGTCTAGATTTTTATTACTCTAATGGATGGTAGCCTTGTCATTATGGAAGGTAGTTTGTCGTTGAGATATATTTTACTCCAATGGATGGTACCCATGACATTATGTAAAATATTGTGTCGGTTAAGATTTTTGATACTCCATTGGATGGCAGCCTTGTCATTATGGAAGGTAGTCGGTTGTCAAGATTTTTGTTACTCTAATGGATGGTAGCCTATTCATTATGGAAGGTAGTCTGTTGTCAATATCTTTGTTACTCCAATGGATGGTAGCCTTGTCATTATGGAAGGTAGTCTGTTGTCGAGATTTTTGTAACTCTAATGGATGGTAGCCTTGTCATTATGGAAGGTAGTATGTCGTTGAGATTTCTTTTACTCCAATGGATGGTAGCCTTGTTATTATGGAAGGTATTCTGTTGTTCAGATTTTTGTTACTCCAATGGATGGTAGCCTTGTCATTATGGAAGGAAGTCTGTTGTCGAGTCTTTTGTTATTCCAATGGATGGTGGCCTTGTCATTAAGGAAGGTAGTCTATTGTCAAGATTTTTTTTACTCCAATGGATGGTAGACTTATCATTATGGAAGGTAGTCTGTTGTCGAGATTTTTGTTAATCCAATGGATGGTAGCCTTGTCATTATGGAAGGTAGTATGTTGTCGATATTTTTGTTACTCAAATGGATGGTAGACTTATCATTATGGAAGGTAGTCTGCTGTCGAGATTTTTGGTACTTCAATGGATGGTAGCCTTGTCATCATCGAAGGTAGTCTGTTGCCGAGATTTTTATTACCCCAATGGATGGCAGCCTTGTCATTATGGAAGGTAGTATGTTGTCGAGATTTTCGTTACTCCAATGGATGGTAGCCTTGTCATTATGGAAGGTAGTCAGTTGTCTAGATTTTTGTTACTCTAATGGATGGTAGCCTTGTCATTATGGAAGGTAGTTTGTCGTTGAGATTTCTTTTACTCCAATGGATGGTAGCCATGACATTATGTAAAATATTATGTCGGTTAAGATTTTCGATACTCCATTGGATGGCAGTCTTGTCATTATTGAAGGTAGTCTGTTATCGAAAATTTTGTTATTCCAATGGATGGTAGCCTTGTCATTAAGGACGGTAATCTATTGTCAAGATTTTTTTACTCCAATGGATGTTAGCCTTGTCATTATGGAAGGTAGTCTGTTGTCGAGATTTTTGTTACTCTAATAGATGTTAGCCTTGTCATTATGGAAGGTAGTCTGTCGTTGAGATTTCTTTTACTCCAATGGATGGTAGCCTTGGAATTATTTAAAATATTGTGTCGGTTAAAATTTTGGATACTCCATTGGATGGCAGCCTTGTCATTATGGAAGGTAGTCTGTTATCGTGATTTTTGTTATTCCAATGGATGGTAGGCTTGTCATTAAGGAAGGTAGTCTATTGACAAGATTTTTGTTACTCCAATGGATGGTAGACTTGTCATTATGGAAGGTAGTCTGTTGTCGAGATTTTTGTTACTCCAATGGATGGTAGCCTTGTCATTACGGAAGGTAGTTTGTCGTTGAGATTTCTGTTACTCCAACGGATGGTAGCCTTGTCATTATGGAAGGAAGTCTGTTGTTCCGATTTTTTTTACTACAATGGATGGTCGCCTTGTCATTATGGAAGGTAGTTTGTTTTCGAGTCTTTTGTTATTCCATTTGATGGTAGCCTTGTCATTACAGAAGATTGTTTGTTGTCGAGATTTTTTTTATTCCAATGGATGGTAACCTTGTCATTAAGGAAGGTAGTTTATTGTCATGAATTTTGTTACTCCAATGGATGTTAGCCTTGTCATTATGGAAGGTAGTGTGTTGCCGATATTTTTGTTACTCCAATGGATGGTAGCCTTGTCATTATGGAAGGTAGTTTGTCGTTGAGGTGTCTTTTACTCCAATGGATGGTAGCCTTGGCGTTATGTAACATATTGTGTCGGTTAAAATTTTTGATACTCCATTGGATGGCAGCCTTGTCATTATGGAACGTAGTCTCTTTTCGAGATTTTTGTTATTCAAATGGATGGTAGCCTTTTCATTATGGAAGGTAGTCTGTTGTCGAGACTTTTTTTACTCAAATGAATGGTAGCCTTGTCATTATGGAAGGTAGTATGTTGTCAATATTTTTGTTACCCCAATGGATGGTAGACTTGTCATTATAGAAGGTAGTCTATTGTCGATATTTTTGTTACTCCAATGGATGGTAGCCTTGTCATTATGGAAGGTAGTTTGTTGTTGAGATTTCTTTTACTCCAATGGATGGTAGCCTTGGCATTATGTAAAATATTGTGTCTGTGATCGGTGGATCTGGAACTGACTGTTTAACGCTGGTTCGTGAAATGTCGCGGAAGCAAGAGTCGCCACCGTCTTTTATATTCTCCAAACATGGAAAGGACAAAAGCACAGCAAAAATCCTTATGAGATAATTTCTCGGTTCGGGAGGTAGATTTATAGAAAAGGAAGGTGTTAGCACCCTTTCTATCCATGGTTATCCATGGGCTCTTAGATACTTGCTCATTTGTGTTTTCAAAAGTGTTTGCTTTTCAAAGTGCGAGTGGGTTTGAATAAGTTTCGTTTAAAGATTTCAGATAGACTCTTGTATCAGTCCTCAAGAGTGTTTGAAAAATTGTTTTGGAAAGCTTTTTTTGAAAGTGTCGGTATGAAAAGAAGTTTTGATTTGTTTTGAATTAGAGCAAGTATTTATGAGTCATCTACCTACCCTAAGGAATTAGGTTGTGTGAATGTCCTTAAGGTAGTGCCATCCCACCATTGAGAGATAGGTAGCACCACCGTTGGAGGTGTTCGGGTCAATTCGTTTATAGGGACAGTATGGTCACCAGAGCAACAGTAGGACACCTTAGAAGCTACCCTTATGCCATTGATCCTTTTTAATTCCGAGGCAACCGTTTCGAGGCAACTGGATCATGTCATGGACATAAGGACTTACTAAAACGTCCTATACTCGACGACCACGTTTCGAGGGCAAGGCAACAGTGAGGCGTACCCTAAGAGTGGTGTGTGAATTTGTGTGTTATTTTCATGTTATGTTTTATCTTGTACATGTATCATGGTGATCTACGCTTGTTTTTAATTTAGGCCATACATTCTTTCATGCAATTTAGTAGTTTAAAAGTGCGGAAATTTTAATGCGGAAAGTAAAATCCTACGCTATTACAAGGCGCGGGTCTATACATCGCCAAATTAACAAAGACCCGTTTTTAATAAAATGCAGAAAATAAATAAATTCCTAATTACTATTACAAGGCTTGAGCAATTACATAATATTTACAAGAAAATAAAAATAAATGCGCGAAAAGAAAAATAGAACGTTCGAGGGCGTTGGACCCTTTTGAAATTAAATTGAATTAAAAGTTAATTAAGTATTAAATTAAAGAAAAGAAATGTTTTTTTGTTTTTTGTATTTAATGAAATAAGAAAAGAATTTAAAATTAGAAGGAAACCCTAGTTCTAAATATTTTTAATTATTAAAGAAAAGGTTAAAGTTTAAAACCTAATTTATGCTAATTAATTATTTACATATTTATTTACAAAATATTTAGTAATTAATAATAATAATAATGATGAGAAAATTATTTGTTAAAAAAAATGAAAAGGTTAAAAAACCCTAATTTCTACATATTTTATTAATTTAAGAAAATATTAAAGTTTTAAAACCTAAATTAACTAAGTTAATTGTTAGAGTTTATTTACAAAATAAATTAATTTAAATATTAATTAAACATATTTTAGTTTCTGATTTTTTTATTTATGAAAATTAATTTATGAAATTAAAGAAAACAATTAAAATAATTAATAGAATTAAGAAAGAAAAACAAATTAAAAATTGATGCAAACCATGGGGGGTATCAGGCCCATTTAGGAGGTTTTTTGGAAGTAATTTGGCCTATTAGAAAAAAAGCCTTGTTTGACTTTCTGGCATCACGTGCGTGTTCATTGACTACTGAGTACCGTGGTCTGCATTCTTTGGCTATTGGATTGGGTTTCATGCATAAGTTGTTCTACTTTGGCCATTTGACTTTTGGCTTTTGGCTTTTGGCCATTTGTGTTTTGGCCTCAACGTTCCTTAATCTTTTCAGGATGTCTGTCTCGCCATGTATTGGTGTCATGCATAAGTTGTTCTTTTTTGGCCATTTGGCTTTTGGCCATTTGTGTTCTGGCCTCAACGTTCCTTAATGAACCTGCATGGGATCCTGTCTAAATCTGCAGTGTTGAATCTCATGAACACATTAAATAAAATCATAAAATGCAAATAAAGCCAATATATGAAGAAATTTAATGTTTAGGCACAATATGGCATGTATGAATGATTATACCCTTTTGATCATGGAGATCAAATCAATCTTACCCTTACTGGAAAATTAGTGACCTGAATGCTTTTATGCCCTTTGGATCATGGAGATCAAGCCGGCCTTATCCTTACTGAAGAAGTAGTGAGGTGTTGGTTTGTAACTGTGATGGCTTGTTTGTAGTGAGATAGGGATTTGTAATAAGGATTTCAAGGTTTTAGGGTTCTTGAAAGAATTTGATATTCTAACAGTGTTGTGGAAAGGGTTATTTTTCTCTCTTTTCCTCCTCTCTCCTCTTTTTTCCTCTCTGGTTTGTGTGAAAAGAAAGTGATTATATAATGGAAATTAGGGTAAAGAAAATGTGCTTTGAATGTGCAATTGGGCCTCCATGTTCACTTGAGTTCGTCACTTTCCAGGCTAAATCGCAGGGACTTAAGTGCAATTTTTTAAGTTGAAATGTGAAAACAAAATGTAGCCGACATCGATAACTAACTCCTGTCTGAAAATCGGCTCAATCGGATAAACGGTGAATTAGTTATGAATTTTTGAAGTTTCAGCTTAAAAAAACTTATTTTGGGCTCCAGTGTCGACTCTGACACGTTCTTCAATAAAAAACTGGTATTGATCGGAGCATAATCCCGTCTCGAACTTTGAAGAAACGTTGTAGATCTATGAGTCAAGGACCTTGTGTAAAAATATGAGCCCAATCCGATAAAAATTGACCGAGTTATGAATTTTCGAAGTTTCGGCCCAGATGAAATAATATTCAGCATTCAGGATTTTCAGCGTGTCATGCACTCTGAGCAAAAAACGAAGGCCTTTTGAATACCATTTGAACTCAATACCTTCTCTGAAAATGTAGTCAACTCAATTTGTGAAATTTTGGCGCCGGAACCAGCTCGATACGATGAAAATCGACCAAGTTATGATTATCTGAACATGACGCAAATAAACTTCTGTCGCAAATTTTCTGTATGAAAATACTTGATAAATCCACATTTTTGAAGACCTTCTGATTGAAACTAGCTTCCAGCCGTGAGAGATGAAAATGTAGATAATGTCAAGACGGAATTTTGGCCACCGGAACGGGTTCAAAACGAGCCACGATCTTCAAGTTATGAATTTTTTAGCGCGTAAAAACTACACTTTCAGCACACTTTTTCACCATATTTCTTCGAGAAAACTCACACATTCGGATACCTTCTTTAAAGAATTGACTCTTGAGCCGAACCTGAATTTGAGAATATGTTATCAGAGATATCTTGGCGAAAGAATACCTGAATATGACGCGCCGGGTTGGACTTGTGAATTTTTCATGAAATGTTTTGAGAAATATGGGAGGGCAAATTTTGGGGTACAACAGTTGCCCCTGTTCAATCTTCTTAAACCTGAGGATGTAGACTGGCTGTCGTGCCTTTCGTAATCCGAAGGTGGAAGATGATTGAACACTAGAGTGCCCAGAAATTTGCGCTCACATGTTAGAGTATCAGCAGTGTGATAGCGGGAATGGGCTTACAGATGCCATTTGGAGAGATGGTGGATAGGGGATGGGCTTATAGATGCCATCTGGAGCTGTTGGTATGTGGATGGGCTTATTGATGCCATCTAGGTGTCGATCGCGTAAGAGATTCCTTCGCGAGAACTTGCGTACCTGAAAAAGAAAAATAATTATCTGGCCTGTTACAGGGGTTGATCTTCAAACTCTTCATGTGGATGTGCCCTGGCTGGATACAGGAATCGAATCTTTAAACTCTTCAGACGTGCTCTGGAAAGATACAGGAATCGAGTCCGGAGAATATAGTCGTCAACAGATACACCCTGGCAAGATATAGGAATCAGATCTTCGAACTCTTCAGACGTGCCCTGGCAAGATACAGGAATCGAGTCTGGATTATAGTCATCAATAGATACACCCTGGCGAGATACAGGAATCGGATCTTCGAACTCTTCAGACGTGCCCTGGCAAGATACAGGAATCGAGTTTGGTAATGTTAGTCGTCAACAGATACACCCTGGCAAGATACAGGAATCAGATCCTCAAACTCTTCAGACGTGCCCTGGCAAGATAAAGGAATCGAGTCTGGTAATGTTAGTCGTCAACAGATACACCCTGGCAAGATACAGGAATCAGATCCTCAAACTCTTCAGACGTGCCCTGGCAGGATACAGGAATCGAGTCTGGTAATGTTAGTCGTCAACAGATACACCCTGGCAAGATACAGGAATCGGATCCTCAAACTCTTCAGACGTGCCCTGGCAAGATACAAGAATCGAGTCTGGTAATGTTAGTCGTCAACAGATACACCCTGGCAAGATACAGGAATCGGGTCTGGTAATGTTAGTCGTCAACAGATACACCCTGGCAAGATACAGGAATCAGATCCTCAAACTCTTCAGACGTGCCCTGGCAAGATACAGGAATCGAGTTTGGTAATGTTAGTCGTCAACAGATACACCCTGGCAAGATACAGGAATCGGATCCTCAAACTCTTCAGACGTGCCCTGGCAAGATACAGGAATCGAGTCTGGTAATGTTAGTCGTCAACAGATACACCCTGGCAAGATATAGGAATCGGATCCTCAAACTCTTCAGACGTGCCCTGGAAAGATACAGGAATCGAGTCTGGTAATGTTAGTCATCAACAGATACACCCTGGCAAGATACAGGAATCGGATCCTCAAACTCTTCAGACGTGCCCTGGCAAGATACAGGAATCGAGTCTGGTAATGTTAGTCGTCAACAGATACACCCTGGCAAGATACAAGAATCGGATCCTCAAACTCTTCAGACGTGCCCTGGCAAGATACAGGAATCGAGTCTGGTAATGTTAGTCGTCAACAGATACACCCTGGCAAGATACAGGAATCGAATCCTCAAACTCTTCAGACGTGCCCTGGCAAGATACAGGAATCGGATCCTCAAACTCTTCAGACGTGCCCTGGCAAGATACAGGAATCGAGTCTGGTAATGTTAGTCGTCAACAGATACACCCTGGCAAGATACAGGAATCAGATCCTCAAACTCTTCAGACGTGCCCTGGCAAGATACAGGAATTGAGTCTGGTAATGTTAGTCGTCAACAGATACACCCTGGCAAGATACAGGAATCGGATCCTCAAACTCTTCAGCTGTGCCCTGGCAAGATACAGGAATCGAGTCTGGAATTAGTCGTCAACAGATACACCCTGGCAAGATACAGGAATCGGATCCTCAAACTCTTCAGACGTGCCCTGGCAAGATACAGGAATCGAGTCTGGTAATGTTAGTTGTCAACAGATACACCCTGGAAAGATACAGGAATCGGATCCTCAAACTCTTCAGACGTGCCCTGGCAAGATACAAGAATCGAGTCTGGAATTAGTCGTCAACAGATACACCCTGGCAAGATACAGGAATCGGATCTTTAGTTGTGACCGTTGATGGTAATTATCTTTGTATTAACCTTTGTCCTGAAAAGACAAAACGTTAGTTGTATGAAATGTCATGATGTATGACATGCGTGATGTTCCCAGAATGAATGAGATTGTATGTTCATGATGCGTATACGCATGCTGTAATGTATGGAAATGCGATGTTTATGAATGTATGTTTTTGTCTAGGAAAGTAAATCCTTGACGGGTGCCGGGAAGTTAAATCCTGGGCTGATGTGGAATAGAGCTTCGTTGTTTCCGCTGGGGATGATGGTTGTAAGAATACCGGTAGGAGAAGATGACTCCATTGGGGAATAGACTTGGCGAATAGATTACTCTGCGGGGACTGAACTCTGTGGGGAAAGAGATGTACTTTGCTGAGATGATGATAACTCCGCTGGGGATACCATTGATAGGTTATGTTGAGGGAATTGATGAAATCCGCTGGAGGATAGGAAGACTTCGTCGGGGATGATCTTTCCGTGGCAATTGGCTGAGGATAAGCTAGTTATATCCTGGTGGGGAAATAACCTTCTGAATAAAGCCGGGGGAGCGTTCGTGCTCTGCAGGTGATAAGCTTCTGGAATCTACTGGGGATAAGCTTCCTGCTGGGGAGATGGATCCAACTCTCTTGGGGAGACTTTGGAACTAGACTCTCCTGGGGAAATTTTGAGATATACTGGGGAAGTGACTCCATTGAATGTCTGTATACCGCCGGGGAACAATCTTAGATCAAGACTGCCGGGGATGCTTGTTAAGAACGTTGGTATACTCCGCTGAGGAATGTTGAGATCTGCTGGGGATAATCCAACTTCCATAAGGCTGACGGAGTAGGCTAACTCTGCTCGGGGAGAGTGTCGTTGACTTGCTAGGAGATATTGTGCCTTGTTAGGGCTGATGGGAGAGAATTATTGAATCTTGGCTCACTCTCTGGGGAATTAAGGCATCTTGGTTACATTCTTCAGCCTACCTTAGTACCTTGGTGGACAGAGTAATTAGATCGCTTTAGACAACTCTTATTGCCCCAGTTTCTGATGTGAGAGGAGAGGATACTGGTGGAGGCCTGATGATGAGCTCATGTAAAACTGCATCTTTGGAGGGAGGAAACCTGTGTAGGGTTTACTGATGACAAGTCCGTATAAAACTATGTCTGGAGTTTGGGAGGGGAACTTGTGTGGGGTTATCTTGATGACGAGTCCGTGTAAAACCGTATCTAGAGCTGGGAAGGAAACCTATGTAGGGTTTACTGATGACGAGTCCGTGTAAAACCACCTCTGAAGTTGAGAAGGAACCGGTGTAAGGTTTCTTGATGATGATCAAGTAGATAATTGTCCTGTTTGGTTTCGGATACTAATCCACGATCAGTCGTCCACAGAATTTCCCTGGCTTGTTACCAGTGTTGATCTGAAGCTGTAAAGGTAGATGGTAATCATCTTTTGATTGATCTTTCCTTGGTACTTTGGTTGACATAGCAACTGGATCGCCTGGACCACTCATTATTGCCCCTGTTTCTGAGGTGAGGGAAGAAGATACCTGTGGAGGTGCTTGATGACTGCCGATTGACAAATCTTCTTCTGGTAGGCAAGTGACGAGATGTCGGGACATAGTCGTACACTTTTGATCCCTAACTTTTGCATGGACTGCCCTTTTGGGTTTTCAGTCCACTGGGATACCCATTTTTGCCCAAGCCGCCTTTTCAGGTTTTCGACTTGTCGGGTGTACAAATTTTTCATTTTCATCCCTTATTTTGCCCGAACCCTTTTGGTTCACCGGGAAGCCCTAATTTTTGCCTAGGTATGTCAACCTAGCGGGTCTTTTATCGTGCGTAGTATTTTTTCGACTATGTCCACGCTCTTAGAATGCAGGGAGGTGCCCCTGGCTGCTTGTGTTGCCATGTTACCAGAAGATGTCTGATCGTGCAAGATTTGTTGCTGGAATTCCTGTCCAATGCCCCAAGTGTCTCAGATGAAGAGTTGCCCCTAGCTGCTTGGCATCGTTGAGAGATTCTCTGGATCTTGACTTAACTGCCCCAGATGGTAGACCATGATTATGTCGTGCCCCTTGATTGGAGATACTCTTGTTCATTAGACTTTCGTCATGCGAATTTCTCTGCTGTTCAAACAACTAGTCATATGCAAGCAATGTTATATTAGAAATGCAAAGCTTATGTCTGTCTTGAAGTTTTTTGAAAATGCATTTTTTAGTAAAAACAAGTGAATTTTGTAAAATGCGATGTCAACTCGTTATTTTACCGCAAGCCTTAAGGAGTCAGGATACATTTTGTAACAGTATACTTTTGAACTAACCCATGCTTCAGCTAGGACTTTTTAAGGGTTATAACGTGGCCTGGTTCACGGTTTAAGAAACAAAGGATAAAGGCTCAAATTATTTGTACCCACCCGTTCTTCGTGATGTTCTTCAAACCTAAGCTCAGTTGATCGTGCGTTAGACCTTGTTTGAGTCTTTGTCCTGATGGTTCAGATATTGATGATTTATTCTGAATAGGAAGTCATTTTTTGTTTTTGTTGAGGGTTTGTATGACCTCTTTATTTTTGATTTCGCTATCCCTAAATTTTGCCTGAACTGTTTCTTTTGTGATTACAGTCAGCGGGATGCCCCAGTTTTGTAAGTCTCCTTCATAGGTTTTGACTTATTGGGTTTTTATTTTTGAGATATAATGACTGCCTATCCTTATGATTATTCAGAATCATCACTGTCTTCTTTTTTTTTTGTAAGGACCTCTTTGGTGCAATTTGTTATGCACCTGGATCAGCTGAGAGAACTACCCTGCCCCAGGTTATGATTAAGGGTTTTAATTTTCGAAAAGAAAAACTCCTACTTCTTTGGCTCAGAGGGGTTGACGAGGGATTATCTTCCTTATAACTCCAGTGTTTAGGGATTGAAACAATGCTTGTACCTCATCAGCGGGGTCTGTTCAAAAGCATATTGTAAGGATCGTGGTATCGTTTTCGTCATCCTCCCTCAAGAGGCTTAGAATTTTCAATCAAGAGTTGATCATCACAAAAATATGAAAACAGTTTGCATATAGTGAATACGAAATAATTACTTCAAAACAGACATGTGTAATGCATTAATGAAATAACCAAGTTTGACATGAAATAAAATGTTTGAACAATCAAAGAAAATTACAATCTGAACATTCAAATGAACAAAAGTTTCCAATCCTAGCCATGTTTTGACAAGGGAGCAGTGGTCACATTCGGAGTCTCTGGAGAGTCGAACTGGACTTCCTTCGCGTTGATCAGATCCTGAACCTTGTTTCTCAAAGTCCAACAATCATCTGTAGCATGCCCCGGGCTGTCAGAATGATAAGCGCAGCGAACGTTGGGGTTATACCTTGAAGGCGTCCTGTTGGGATTCTTTGGAGGGTCCATGAGAGTTACCAACTTGGTTTCCAGCAACTGTGGCAATATCTGTGACAAGGTCATGCCGAGGGGAGTGAATTGCCTTTTGGGTCTCTCTTCCCTTTGCTGATTGTGACGCTGAGGAGCGTCGTTCGATTTTGCAATAACCACCGCGTTGACATCTTGGCGGTGTTCGGACTTATTCTGCCCTTTTGAGCCATAGACAGCACTAGATTCTCTCTTGGATGGTTTCTTCTCAGTGTTCGAGGAGTCACCATTTTGTATTTTCCCCGACTTGATGCCAGCTTCTATTCTTTCCCCGGTCAAGATCAGATCTGTAAACCCAGCAGCAGAATTCCCAATCAGGTGGTTGAAGAATGGACCAGACAGGGTCCCCAAGAACATGTCGACGAGCTCACGGTCAGTCAGAGGTGGTTGTACCCTTCCAGCAAGGTCCCTCCATTTTTGAGCATATTCTTTGAAACCTTCACCTGCACCCATAGACATTCCTGAAGCTGAGTGCGCGTGAGAGCAAGGTCAGCATTGTACTGGTACTGCTTGTAGAATGCAGTGGCCAAATCCTCCCAGCTGCGGATGTTAGCTCCATTCAGTTGATAGAACCAGTCGAGTTGGGTTCCAGACAGACTATCCTGAAAGAAGTGAATCCATAAATTCTTGTCAGCCGTGTAGGGCTGGATCCTCCTTGTGTAAGACCTGAGATGCAGCTTAGAACATGATGCCCCGTCATACTTTGCAAAGGCAGTTGCCTTGAATTTGTGCGGGATTACTACCCCAGAAGACAGACATAGATCCTCGAAGTCCAGGCCGGGCACTTTTTGTATCTCCATGGCACTTAATCGGTCTTCCAACTGTTTATACTTGTCCTCAGCTGGAGGGTATTGTTCATCATTGAAATCTGTCTCGTTGTCGGAGACCACTGGACTAGGAACCTCCCTTTCTTGGGGACTGTCTTTCCCAACAGATGGGGTAGTCTGCTCAACTTCATTTCGTGATCCATTCCTAGATTTGCGTCTAGGGTTGAACAGCACCGTCCTCTTCTTCTTCTTTTTCAAAAGTAGGGTCTTCAGATCTTGTTGCCCCTGGGCCAAACTCATGATCAACTCTTGGAACTGGGCGTTCTGAGCCTGGAGAGCCTTGATGGATTGCTCAGTAGATGATTCAGGATTCATGACGATCGGCTGAAATAGACAGCAAAGAAGGTAAGTAACCTGTAAAAAGGGATACCTGTAATGCAATGATATGTATATATGCATGCAATGTTTTTAAGGATCTCGCGGGGTAGACAAGAAAATTGTTAGAGTTGGGATCCAGTAGCTTGATTGAAGGAACTTCATGTTATTGGGAGTCCTTCTTCAAGAGTCAAGGCTCACCATATCAAGTGGGTCATAGCCCCTGACTCAAGTTATCATGTTTTGGTCTCTAGACAACTTGGCTAGAGGAAAATAAGTCCCCTTTGCCCCTTGCTGGACAGTTGGTTCATCATGACCTGCATCACAGACCCTTGAGATCCTTGAAATGGATTAGTCCTTATGTAGGATGTATGCAATGGTATGATGTTATGCTATGCATGGAGTGATATATGTAAACCCTGTTATGAGTCCAGATTAAGGACTATAAACAAAACCTGCAAGAAACTCAAGTGTCAGATAACAAGCATGAAAATAGTCAAGTTGGAAGGCACACAAGTCACACAAGAGAAACCCTTAGAGTTTAGGCCAGCATGGGGTCTAGGTATTACCCTCTTTCAGTTTGTTGGTTAAGACCTGTCCTATCAGAAGTAACCGGGTTCTAAGGGTCCCAATATCATTGGATTGTTTTCTGTGTTCATCGTTTCGATTTAGCCACTGAACTGGCGACCGGAATATTCCAAGAAAACAACCCTCAATTGAGTGTAGTATCGAGTATCAACCAACCTCGGACTGCACCAAAGTCAGTTATCTCACTACCCTAAAGAAGCCAAGATGGTTCAATTAAGGTTCCTAAGGTCAGTTGATGCTTCACGACACCACGCGGCAGCCCCGTACTCTCCTTGACTTGACTCAAGGGTTACCGGTACTCACCAAAGTGCCACATCAACGTAGCAGACTGCTTCAACCATGTCGGTGTACCCCGCACAGTTCCCTTACAGTCTTGTTGCTACTTTCTAAGAAGGTATCCCCCAGATCCGGGTTAGGATCTATAGAACTCCCAAGACAGTACCCACAATAATGAAGCAAACAAATCAGACAATTGAAAACATAAGTATGAGCTATCCTAAGGTACACCTCACTTTCAAGTAGTCCCCAGCAGAGTCGCCAGTTCTGTGATCGGTGGATCTGGAACTGACTGTTTAACGCTGGTTTGCGAAATGTCGCGGAAGCAAGAGTCGCCACCGTCTTTTATATTCTCCAAACATGGAAAGGACAAAAGCACAGCAAAATTCCTTATGAGATAATTTCTCGGTTCGGGAGGTAGATTTATAGAAAGGGAAGGTGTTAGCACCCTTTCTATCCATGGTTATCCATGGGCTCTTAGATACTTGCTCATTTGTGTTTTCAAAAGTGTTTGCTTTTCAAAGTGTGAGTGGGTTTGAAAAAGTTTCGTCTAAAGATTTCAGATCGACTCTTGTATCAGTCCTCAAGAGTGTTTGAAAAATTGTTTTGGAAAGCTTTTTTTGAAAGTGTCGGTATGAAAAGAAGTTTTGATTTGTTTTGAATTAGAGAAAGTATCTATGAGTCATCTACCTACCCTAAGGAATTAGGCTGTGTAAATGTCCTTAAGGTAGTGCCATCCCACCATTGAGAGATAGGTAGCACCACCGTTGGAGGTGTTCGGGTCAATTCGTTTGTAGGGACAGTATGGTCACCAGAGCAACAGTAGGACACCTTAGAAGCTACCCTTATGCCATTGATCCTTTTTAATTCCGAGGCAACCGTTTCGAGGCAACTGGATCATGTCATGGACATAAGGACTTACTAAAACGTCCTATACTCGACGACCACGTTTCGAGGGCAAGGCAACAGTGAGGCGTACCCTAAGAGTGGTGTGTGAATTTGTGTGTTATTTTCATGTTATGTTTTATCTTGTACATGTATCATGGTGATCTACGCTTGTTTTTAATTTAGGTCATACATTCTTTCATGCAATTTAGTAGTTTAAAAGTGCGGAAATTTAAATGCGGAAAGTAAAATCCTACGCTATTACAAGGCGCGAGTCTATACATCGCCAAATTAACAAAGACCCGTTTTTAATAAAATGCGAAAAATAAATAAATTCCTAATTACTATTACAAGGCTTGAGCAATTACATAATATTTACAAGAAAATAAAAATAAATGCGCGAAAAGAAAAATAGAACGTTCGAGGGCGTTGGACCCTTTTGAAATTAAATTGAATTAAAAGTTAATTAAGTATTAAATTAAAGAAAAGAAATGTTTTTTTGTTTTTTGTATTTAATGAAATAAGAAAAGAATTTAAAATTAGAAGGAAACCCTAGTTCTAAATATTTTTAATTATTAAGAAAAGGTTAAAGTTTAAAACCTAATTTATGCTAATTAGTTATTTACATATTTATTTACAAAATATTTAGTAATTAATAATAATAATAATAATGGTGAGAAAATTATTTGTTAAAAAAAATGAAAAGGTTAAAAAACCCTAATTTCTACATATTTTATTAATTTAAGAAAATATTAAAGTGTTAAAATCTAAATTAACTAAGTTAATTGTTAGAGTTTATTTACAAAATAAATTAATTTAAATATTAATTAAACATATTTTAGTTTCTGATTTTTTTATTTATGAAAATTAATTTATGAAATTAAAGAAAACAATTAAAATAATTAATAGAATTAAGAAAGAAAAACAAATTAAAAATTGATGCAAACCATGGGGGGTATCAGGCCCATTTAGGAGGTTTTTTGGAAGTAATTTGGCCCATTAGACAAAAAGCCTTGTTTGACTTTCTGGCATCACGTGCGTGTTCATTGACTCCTGAGTACCGTGGTCTGCATTCTTTGGCCATTGGATTGGGTTTCATGCATAAGTTGTTCTACTTTGGCCATTTGGCTTTTGGCTTTTGGCTTTTGGCCATTTGTGTTTTGGCCTCAACGTTCCTTAATCTTTTCAGGATGTCTGTCTCGCCATGTATTGGTGTCATGCATAAGTTATTCTTTTTTGGCCATTTGGCTTTTGGCCATTTGTGTTCTGGCCTCAACGTTCCTTAATGAACCTGCATGGGATCCTGTCTAAATCTGCAGTGTTGAATCTCATGAACACATTAAATAAAATCATAAAATGCAAATAAAGCCAGTATATGAAGAAATTTAATGTTTAGGCACAATATGGCATGTATGAATGATTATACCCTTTTGATCATGGAGATCAAATCAATCTTACCCTTACTGGAAAATTAGTGACCTGAATGCTTGTATGCCCTTTGGATCATGGAGATCAAGCCAGCCTTATCCTTACTGAAGAAGTAGTGAGGTGTTGGTTTGTAACTGTGATGGCTTGTTTGTAGTGAGATAGGGATTTGTAATAAGGATTTCAAGGTTTTAGGGTTCTTGAAAGAATTTGATATTCTAACAGTGTTGTGGCAAGGGTTTTTTTTCTCTCTTTTCCTCCTCTCTCCTCTTTTTTCCTCTCTGGTTTGTGTGAAAAGAAAGTGATTATATAATGGAAATTAGGGTAAAGAAAATGCGCTTTGAATGTGCAATTAGGCCTCCATGTTCACTTGAGTTCGTCACTTTCCAGGCTAAATCGCAGGGACTTAAGTGCAATTTTTGAAGTTGAAATGTGAAAACAAAATGTAGCCGACATCGATAACTAACTCCTGTCCAAAAATCGGCTCAATCGGATAAACGGTGCATTAGTTATGAATTTTTGAAGTTTCAGCTCAAACAAACTTATTTTGGGCTCCAGTGTCGACTCTGACACGTTCTTCAATAAAAAACTGGTATTGATCGGAGCATAATCTAGTCTCAACCTTTGAGGCAAAGTTGTAGATCTATGAGTCAGGGACCTTGTGTAAAAATATAAGCCCAATCCAATAAAAATTGACCGAGTTATGAATTTTCGAAGTTTCGGCCCAGATGAAATAATATTCAGCATTCAGGATTTTCAGCGTGTCACGCACTCTGAGCAAAAAACGAAGGCCTTTTGAATACCGTTTGAACTCAATACCTTCTGTGAAAATGTAGTCAACTCAATTTGTGAAATTTTGGCACCGGAACCAGCTCGATACGATGAAAATCGACCAAGTTATGATTATCTGAACATGACGCAAATAAACTTCTGTCACAAATTTTCTGTATGAAAATACTTGATAAATCCACATTTTTGAAGACCTTCTGATTGAAACTGGCTTCCAGTCGTGAGAGATGAAAACGTAGATAATGTCAAGACGGAATTTTGGCCACCGGAACGGGTTCAAAACGAGCCACGATCTTCAAGTTATGAATTTTTTAGCGCGTAAAAACTGCACTTTCAGCACACTTTTTCACCATATTTCTTCGAGAAAACTCACACATTCGGATACCTTCTTTAAAGAATTGACTCTTGAGCCGAACCTGAATTTGAGAATATGTTATCAGAGATATCTTGGCGAAAGAATACCTGAATATGACGCGCCGGGTTGGACTTGTGAATTTTTCATGAAATGTTTTGAGAAATATGGGAGGGCAAATTTTGGGGTACAACAGTGTCGTTTAAAATTTTTGATACTCCATTGGATGGCAGCCTTGTAATTACGGAATGTAGTCTGTTGTCGAGATTTTTGTTCTTCCAATTGATGGCAGCCTTGTCATTATGGATGGTAGTATGTTGTCGAGATTTTTGTTACTCCAATGGATTTAGCCTTGTCATTATGGAAGGTAGTCTGTTGTCGAGTTTTTTGTTATTCCATTGGATGGTAGCCTTGTCATTACGGAAGGTAGTCTGTTGTCGAGATTTTTTTTATTCCATTGGATGGTAGCCTTATCATTATGGAAGGTAGTCGATTGTCGAGATTTTTGTTACTCCAATGGATGGTAGCCTTGTCATTAAGGAAGGTAGTCTATTGTCAAGATTTTTGTTACTCCAATGGATGGTAGCCTTTTCATTATGGAAGGTAGTTTGTCATCGAGATTTTTGTTACTCAAATGGATGGTAGCCTTGTCATTATGGATGGTAGTATGTTGTCTATATTTTTGTTACCCCAATGGATGGTAGACTTGTCATTATGAAAGGTAGTATGTTGTCGAGATTTTTGTTACTCCAATGATTGGTAGCCTTGTCATTATGGAAGGTAGTCTGTTCCCAAGATTTTTATTACCCCAATGGATGGTAGCCTTGTCATTATGGAAGGTAGTATGTTGTCGAGATTTTTGTTACTCCAATGGATGGTAGCCTTGTCATTATGAAAGGTAGTTTGTTTTCGAGTTTTTTGTTATTCCAATGGATGGTAGCCTTGTCATTATGGAAGGTAGTCTGTTGTCGAGATTTTTGTTCCTCCAATGGAACGTAGCCTTGTCATTATGGAACGTAGTCTGTCGTTGAGATTTCTTTTACTCCAATGGATGGTAGCCTTGTCATTATGGAAGGTAGTCTGTTGCCGAGATTTTTATTACCCCAATGGATGGTAGCCTTGTCATTATGGAAGGTAGTTTGTTGTCGAGTTTTTTGTTATTCCATTGGATGGTAGCCTTGTCATTATGAAAGGTAGTAGGTTGTCGAGATTTTTGTTACTCTAATGGATGGTAGCCTTGTCATTATGGAAGGTAGTCTGTTGTCAATATCTTTGTTACTCTAATGGATGGTAGCCTTGTCATTATAAAAGGTAGTCTATTGTCGAGATTTTTGTTGCTCTAATGGATGGTAGCCATGTAATTATGGAAGGTAGTCTGTCGTTGAGATTTCTTTTACTCCAATAGATGGTAGCCATGACATTATGTAAAATATTATGTCGGTTAAGATTTTTGATACTCAATTGGATGGCAGCCATGTCATTATGGAAGGTAGTCTGTTGTCGAGATTTTTCTTATTCCAATGGATGGTAGCCTTGTCATTAAGGAAGGTAGTCTATTGTCAAGATTTTTGTTACTTCAATGGATGGTAGCCTTTTCATTATGGAAGGTAGTCTGTTGTCGAGATTTTTGTTACTCAAATGGATTGTAGCCTTATCATTATGGAAGGTAGTATGTTGTCAATATTTTTGTTACCCCAATGGATGGTAGACTTGTCATTATCGAAGGTAGTCTATTGTCGAGATTTTTGTTACTCCAATGGATGGTTGCCTTGTCATTATGGAAGGTAGTTTGTCGTTGAGATTTATTTTACTCGAATGGATGGTAGCCTTGGCATTATGTAAAATATTGTGTCGTTTAAAATTTTTGATACTCCATTGGATGGCAGCCTTGTCATTACGGAATGTAGTCTGTTGTCGAGATTTTTGTTCTTCCAATTGATGGCAGCCTTGTCATCTTGGATGGTAGTATGTTGTCGAGATTTTTCTTATTCCATTGGATGGTAGCCTTGTCATTATGGAAGGTAGTCTGTTGTCGAGATTTTTTTTATTCCATTGGATGGTAGCCTTATCATTATGGAAGGTGGTCGATTGTCGAGATTTTTGTTACTCCAATGGATGGTAGCCTTGTCATTAAGGAAGGTAGTCTATTGTCAAGATTTTTGTTACTCCAATGGATGGTAGCCTTTTCATAATGGAAGGTAGTTTGTCGTCGAGATTTTTTTTACTCAAATGGATGGTAGCCTTGTCATTATGGATGGTAGTATGTTGTCTATATTTTTGTTACCCCAATGGATGGTAGACTTGTCATTATGAAAGGTAGTATGTTGTCGAGATTTTTGTTACTCCAATGGATGGTAGCCTTGTCATTATGGAAGGTAGTCTGTTCCCATGATTTTTATTACCCCAATGGATGGCAGCCTTGTCATTATGGAAGGTAGTATGTTGTCGAGATTTTTGTTACTCCAATGGATGGTAGCCTTGTCATTATGGAAGGTAGTTTGTTTTCGAGTTTTTTGTTATTCCAATGGATGGTAGCCTTGTCATTATAGAAGGTAGTCTATTGTCGAGATTTTTGTTCCTCTAATGGAACGTAGCCTTGTCATTATGGAAGGTAGTCTGTCGTTGAGATTTCTTTTACTCCAATGGATGGTAGCCTTGTCATTATGGAAGGTAGTCTGTTGCCGAGATTTTTATTACCCCAATGGATGGTAGCCTTGTCATTATGGAAGGTAGGTTGTTGTCGAGTTTTTTGTTATTCCATTGGATGGTAGCCTTGTCATTATGGAAGGTAGTAGGTTGTCGAGATTTTTGTTACTCTAATGGATGGTATCCTTGTCATTATTGAAGGTAGTCTGTTGTCGATATCTTTGTTACTCCAATGGATGGTAGCCTTGTCATTATAAAAGGTAGTCTATTGTCGAGATTTTTGTTGCTCTAATGGATGGTAGCCATGTAATTATGGAAGGTAGTATGTCGTTGAGATTTCTTTTACTCCAATAGATGGTAGCCATGACATTATGTAAAATATTGTGTCGGTTAAGATTTTTGATACTCAATTGGATGGCAGCCTTGTCATTATGGAAGGTAGTCTGTCGTCGAGATTTTTGTTATTCCAGTGGATGGTAGCCTTGTCATTAAGGAAGGTAGTCTATTGTCAAGATTTTTTTTACTTCAATGGATGGTAGCCTTTTCATTATAGAAGGTAGTCTGTTGTCGAGATTTTTGTTACTCAAATGGATGGTAGCCTTATCATTATGGAAGGTAGTATGTTGTCAATATTTTTGTTACCCCAATGGATGGTAGACTTGTCATTATAGAAGGTAGTCTGTTGTAGAGATTTTTGTTACTCCAATGGATGGTAGCCTTGTCATTATGGAAGGTAGTCTGTTGCCGAGATTTTTATTACCCGAATGGATGGAAGTCTTGTCATTATGGATGGTAGTATGTTGTCGAGATTTTTATTACTCCAATGGATGGTATACTTGTCTTTATGGAAGGTAGTTTGTTGTCCAGTTTTTTGTTATTCAATTGCATTTTAGCCTTGTCATTACGGAAGGTAGTCTGTTGTCGAGATTTTTGTTATTCCATTGGATGGTAGCCTTGTCATTATGGAAGGTAGTCGGTTGTCGAGATTTTTGTTATTCCATTGGATGGTAGCCTTGTCATTATGGAAGGTAGTCGGTTGTCGAGATTTTTGTTACTCCAATGGATGTTAGCCTTGTCATTATGGAAGGTAGTCTATTGTCGAGATTTTTGTTACTCCAATGGATGGTATCCTTGTCATTATGGAAGGTAGTCTATTTTCAAGATTTTTGTTACTCCAATGGATGATAGCCTTGTCATTATGGAAGGTAGTCTTTCGTTGAGATTTCTTTTACTCCAATGGATGGTAGCCTTGGCATTATGTAAAATATTGTGTCGGTTAAAATTTTTGATACTCCATTGGATGGCAGCCTTGTCATTATGGAAGGTAGTCTGTTGTCGAGATTTTTGTTATTCCAATGGATGGTGGCCTTGTCATTAAGGAAGGTAGTCTATTGTCAAGATTTTTGTTACTCCAATGGATGGTAGCCTTTTCAATATTAAAGGTAGTCTGTTGTCGAGATTTTTGTTACTCAATTGGATGTTAGCCCTGTCATCATGGAAGGTAGTATGTTGTCGATATTTTTGTTACTCCAATGGATGGTAGACTTGTCATTATGGAAGGTAGTCTGTTGTCGAGATTTTTGTTACTCCAATTGATGCTAGCCTTGTCATTATGGAAGGTAGTTTGTTGCCGAGAGTTTTATTACCCCAATGGATGGCAGCCTTGTCATTATGGAAGGTAGTATGTTGTCAAGATTTCTGTTACTCTAATGGATGGTAGCCTTGTCATTACGGAAGGTAGTATGTTGTCGAGATTTTTGTAACTCCAATGGATGGTAGCCTTGTCATTATGGAAGGTAGCCTGTCGTTGAGATTTATTTTACTCCAATGGATGGTAGCCTAGGCATTATGTAAAATACTGTGTCGGTTAAAATTTTTGATACTCCATTGGATGGCAGCCTTGTCATTATGGAAGGTAGTATTGTGTCGAGATTTTTGTAACTCAAATGGATGGTAGCCTTTTCATTATCGAAGGTAGTCTGTTGTCGAGATTTTTGTTACTCAAATGGATGGTAGCCTTGTCATTATGGAAGGTAGTATGTTATCGATATTTTTGTTACTTCAATGGATGGTAGCCTTGTCAATATGGAAGGTAGTCTGTCGGTCAGATTTTTGTTACTATAACGGATGGTAGCCTTGTGATTATAGAAGGTAGTCTGTTGTCGAGTCTTTTGTTATTCCATTGGATGATAGCCTTGTCATTACGGAAGGTGGTTTATTGTCGAGATTTTTGTTATTCCAATGGATGGTAACCTTGTCATTAAGGAAGGTAGTCTATTGTCAAGATTTTTGTTATCCAATGGATGCTATCCTTGTCATTATGGAAGGTAGTCTGTTGTCGAGATTTTTGTTACCCTAATGGATAGTAGCCTTGTCATTATGGAAGGTAGTCTGTCGTTCAGATTTCTTTTACTCCAATGGATGGTAGCCTTGGCATTATGTAAAATATTGTGTCGGTTAAAATTATTGATACTCCATTGGATGGCAGCCTTGTCATTATGGAAGGTAGTCTGTTGTCGAGATTTTGTTATTCCAATGGATGGTAGACTTGTCATTATGGAAGGAGGTCTGTTGTCGAGATTTTTGTTACTCCAATGGATCCTCGCCTTGTCATTATGGAAGGTAGTCTGTTGCCGAGATTTTTATTACCCCAATGGATGGCAGCCTTGTCATTATGGAAGGTATTATGTTGTCGAGATTTATGTTACTCCAATGGATGGTAGCCTTGTCATTACGGAAGGTAGTCTGTTGTCGAGATTTTTGTTACTTTAATGGATGGTAACCTTGTCAATATGGAAGGTAGCCTGTCGTTGAGATTTCTTTTACTCCAATGGATGGTAGCCTTGGCATTATGTAAAATATTTTGTCGGTTAAAATTTTTGATACTCCATTGGATGACAGCCTCGTCATTACGGAAGGTGGTTTGTTGTCGAGATTTTTGTTATTCCAATGGATGATAACCTTGTCATTAAGGAAGGTAGTCTATTGTCAAGATTTTTGTTATTCCAATGGATGTTAGCCTTGTCATTATGGAAGGTAGACTAATGTCGAGATTTTTGTTACCCTAATGGATGGTAGCCTTGTCATTATGGAAGGTAGTCTGTCGTTCAGATTTCTTTTACTCCAATGGATGGTAGCCTTGGCATTATGTAAAATATTGTGTGGGTTAAAAATTTTGATACTCCATTAGATGGCAGCCTTGTCATTATGGAAGGTAGTCTATTGTCGAGATTTTTGTTACTTCAATGGATGGTAGCCTTGTCATCATCGAAGGTAGTCTGTTGCCGAGATTTTTATTACCCCAATGGATGGCAGCCTTGTCATTATGGAAGGTAGTCTGTTGTCGAGATTTTTGTTACTCCAATGGATGGTAGCCTTGTCATTATGGAAGGTAGTCTGTTGTCGAGTTTTTTGTGCTTCTATTGGATGGTAGCCTTGTCATTACGGAAGGTAGTCTGTGGTCGAGATTTTTGTTATTCCATTAGATGGTAGCCTTGTCATTATGGAAGGTAATCGGTTGTCGAAAATTTTGTTACTCCAATGGATGGTAGCCTTGTCATTATAGAAGGTAGTCTGTTGTCGATATCTTTGTTACTCCAATGGATGGTAGCCTTGTCATTATGGAAGGTAGTCTGTTGTCGAGACTTTTGTTACTCTAATGGATGGTAGCCTTGTCATTATGGAAGGTAGTATGTCATTGAGATTTCTTTTACTCCAATGGATGGTAGCCTTGTTATTATAGAAGGTAGTCTGTTGTTCAGATTTTTGTTACTCCAATGGATGATAGCCTTGTCATTATGGAATGTAGTCTGTTGTCGAGTCTTTTGTTATTCCAATGGATGGTAGCCTTGTCATTAAGGAAGGTAGTCTATTGTCAACATTTTTGTTACTCCAATGGATGGTAGCCTTGTCATCATAGAAGGTAGTCTGTTGCCAATATTTTTATTACCCCAATGGATGGAAGCCTTGTCATTATGGAAGTTAGTATGTTGTCGAGATTTTTTTAACTCCAATGGATGGTAGCCTTGTCATTATGGAAAGTAGTTTGTTGTCGAATTTTTTGTTATTCCATTGAATGGTAGCCTTGTCATTACAGAAGGTACCCTGTTGTCGAGATTTTTGTTATTGCATTGGATGGTAGCCTTGTCATTATGGAAGGTAGTCGGTTGTCGAGATTTTTGTTACTCCAATGGATGGTAGCCTATTCATTATGGAAGGTAGTCTGATGTCGATATCTTTGTTACTACAATGGATGGTAGCCTTGTCATTATGGAAGGTAGTCAGTTGTCTAGATTTTTATTACTCTAATGGATGGTAGCCTTGTTATTATGGAAAGTAGTTTGTCGTTGAGATATCTTTTACTCCAATGGATGGTAGCCATGACATTATGTAAAATATTGTGTCAATTATGATTTTTGATATTCCATTGGATGGCAGCCTTGTCATTATGGAAGGTAGTCGGTTGTCGAGATTTTTGTTACTCTAATGGATGGTAGCCTATTCATTATGGAAGGTAGTTTGTTGTCGATATCTTTGTTACTCCAATGGATGGTAGCCTTGTCATTATGGAAGGTAGTCTGTTGTCGAGACTTTTGTTACTCTAATGGATGGTAGCCTTGTCATTATGGAAGGTAGTATTTCATTGAGATTTCTTTTACTCCAATGGATAGTAGCCTTGTTATTATGGAAGGTAGTCTATTGTTCAGATTTTTGTTACTCCAATGGATGGTAGCCTTGTCATTATGGAAGGAAGTCTGTTGTCGAGTCTTTTGTTATTCCAATTGATGGTAGGCTTGTCATTAAGGAAGGTAGTATGTTGTCAAGATTTTTTTTACTCCAATGGATGGTAGACTTGTCATTATGGAAGGTAGTCTGTTGTCGAGATTTTTGTTACTCCAATGGATGGTAGCCTTGTCATTATAGAAGGTAGTTTGTTGTCGATATTTTTGTTACTCCAATGGATGGTAGACTTGCCATCATCGAAGGTAGTTTGCTGCCGTGATTTTTATTACCCCAATGGATGGCATCCTTGTCATCATCGAAGGTAATTTGTTGCCGAGATTTTTGTTTACTCCAATGGATGTTAGCCTTGTCATTATGGAAGTTAGTCTGTTGTCTAGATATTTTTACTCTAATGGATGGTAGCCTTGTCATTATGGAAGGTAGTTTATCGTTGAGATTTCTTTTACTCCAATGGATGGTAGCCATGACATTATGTAAAATATTGTGTCGGTTAAGATTTTTGATACTCCATTGGATGGCAGTCTTGTCATTATTGAAGGTAGTCTGTTATCGAAAATTTTGTTATTCCAATGGATGGTAGCCTTGTCATTAAGGAAGGTAGTCTATTGTCAATATTTTTTTTACTCCAATGGATGTTAGCCTTGTCATTATGGAAGGTAGTCTATTATCGAGATTTTTGTTACTCTAATAGATGTTAGCCTTGTCATTATGGAAGGCAGTCTGTCCTTGAGATTTCTTTTACTCCAATGGATGGTAGACTTGTCATTATGGAAGGTAGTCTGTTATCGAGATTTTTGTTACTCCAATAGATGCTAGCCTTGTCATTTTGGAAGGTAGTATGTTGCTGAGAGTTTTATTACCCCAATGGATGGCTGCCTTGTCATTATGGAAGGTAGTATGTTGTCAAGATTTCTGTTACTCTAATGGATGGTAGCCTTGTCATTATGGAAGGTAGTATGTTGTCGAGATTTTTGTAACTCCAATGGATGGTAGCCTTGTCATTATGGAAGGTAGCCTGTCGTTGAGATTTCTTTTACTCCAATGGATGGTAGCCTTGGCATTATGTAAAATATTGTGTCGGTTAAAATTTTTGATACTCCATTGGATGGCAGCCTTGTCATTATGGAAGGTAGTATTGTGTCGAGATTTTTGTAACTTAAATGGATGGTAGCCTTTTCATTATCGAAGGTAGTCTGTTGTCGAGATTTTTGTTACTCAAATGGATGGTAGCCTTGTCATTATGGAAGGTAGTATGTTGTCGATATTTTTGTTACTCCAATGGATGGTAGCCTTGTCAATATGGAAGGTAGTCTGTCGGTCAGATTTTTTTTACTCCAATGGATGGTAGACTTGTCATTATGGAAGGTAGTCTGTTGTCGAGATTTTTGTTACTCCAATGGATGGTAGCCTTGTCATTATGGAAGGTAGTATGTTGTCGATATTTTTGTTACTCCAATGGATGGTAGACTTGTCATTATGGAAGGTAGTCTATTGTCGAGATTTTTGGTACTTCAATGGATGGTATCCTTGTCATCATCGAAGGTAGTTTGTTGCCGAGATTTTTATTACCCCAATGGATGGCAGCCTTGTCATTATGGAAGATAGTATGTTGTCGAGATTTTTGTTGCTCCAATGGATGGTAGCCTTGTCATTATGGAAGGTAGTCTGTTGTCGAGTTTTTTGTGCTTCTATTGGATGGTAGCCTTGTCATTACGGAAGGTAGTCTGTGGTCGAGATTTTTGTTATTCCATTAGATGGTAGCCTTGTCATTATGGAAGGTAATCGGTTGTCGAAAATTTTGTTACTCCAATGGATGGTAGCCTTGTCATTATAGAAGGTAGTCTGTTGTCGATATCTTTGTTACTCCAATGGATGGTAGCCTTGTCATTATGGAAGGTGGTCTGTTGTCGAGACTTTTGTTACTCTAATGGATGGTAGCCTTGTCATTATGGAAGGTAGTATGTCGTTGAGATTTCTTTTACTCCAATGGATGGTAGCCTTGTTATTATAGAAGGTAGTCTGTTGTTCAGATTTTTGTTACTCCAATGGATGGTAGCCTTGTCATTATGGAATGTAGTATGTTGTCGAGTCTTTTGTTATTCCAATGGATGGTAGCCTTGTCATTAAGGAAGGTAGTCTATTGTCAACATTTTTGTTACTCCAATGGATGGTAGCCTTGTCATCATAGAAGGTAGTCTGTTGCCAATATTTTTATTACCCCAATGGATGGAAGCCTTGTCATTATGGAAGTTAGTATGTTGTCGAGATTTTTTTAACTCCAATGGATGGTAGCCTTGTCATTATGGAAAGTAGTTTGTTGTCGAGTTTTTTGTTATTCCATTGAATGGTAGCCTTGTCATTACAGAAGGTACCCTGTTGTCGAGATTTTTGTTATTGCATTGGATGGTAGCCTTGTCATTATGGAAGGTAGTCGGTTGCCGAGATTTTTGTTTACTCCAATGGATGTTAGCCTTGTCATTATGGAAGTTAGTCTGTTGTCTAGATATTTTTACTCTAATGGATGGTAGCCTTGTCATTATGGAAGGTAGTTTATCGTTGAGATTTCTTTTACTCCAATGGATGGTAGCCATGACATTATGTAAAATATTGTGTCGGTTAAGATTTTTGATACTCCATTGGATGGCAGTCTTGTCATTATTGAAGGTAGTCTGTTATCGAAAATTTTGTTATTCCAATGGATGGTAGCCTTGTCATTAAGGAAGGTAGTCTATTGTCAATATTGTTTTTACTCCAATGGATGTTAGCCTTGTCATTATGGAAGGTAGTCTATTATCGAGATTTTTGTTACTCTAATAGATGTTAGCCTTGTCATTATGGAAGGTAGTCTGTCCTTGAGATTTCTTTTACTCCAATGGATGGTAGACTTGTCATTATGGAAGGTAGTCTGTTATCGAGATTTTTGTTACTCCAATGGATGCTAGCCTTGTCATTTTGGAAGGTAGTATGTTGCCGAGAGTTTTATTACCCCAATGGATGGCTGCCTTGTCATTATGGAAGGTAGTATGTTGTCAAGATTTCTGTTACTCTAATGGATGGTAGCCTTGTCATTACGGAAGGTAGTATGTTGTCGAGATTTTTGTAACTCCAATGGATGGTAGCCTTGTCATTATGGAAGGTAGCCTGTCGTTGAGATTTCTTTTACTCCAATGGATGGTAGCCTTGGCATTATGTAAAATATTGTGTCGGTTAAAATTTTTGATACTCCATTGGATGGCAGCCTTGTCATTATGGAAGGTAGTATTGTGTCGAGATTTTTGTAACTTAAATGGATGGTAGCCTTTTCATTATCGAAGGTAGTCTGTTGTCGAGATTTTTGTTACTCAAATGGATGGTAGCCTTGTCATTATGGAAGGTAGTATGTTGTCGATATTTTTGTTACTCCAATGGATGGTAGCCTTGTCAATATGGAAGGTAGTCTGTCGGTCAGATTTTTTTTACTCCAATGGATGGTAGACTTGTCATTTTGGAAGGTAGTCTGTTGTCGAGATTTTTGTTACTCCAATGGATGGTAGCCTTGTCATTATGGAAGGTAGTATGTTGTCGATATTTTTGTTACTCCAATGGATGGTAGACTTGTCATTATGGAAGGTAGTCTATTGTCGAGATTTTTGGTACTCCAATGGATGGTATCCTTGTCATCATCGAAGGTAGTTTGTTGCCGAGATTTTTATTACCCCAATGGATGGCAGCCTTGTCATTATGGAAGGTAGTATGTTGTCGAGATTTTTGTTGCTCCAATGGATGGTAGCCTTGTCATTATGGAAGTTAGTCAATTGTCTAGATTTTTTTAATCTAATGGATGGTATCCTTGTCATTATGGAAGGTAGTTTATCGTTGAGATTTCTTTTACTCCAATGGATGGTAGCCATGACATTATGTAAAATATTGTGTCGGTTAAGATTTTTGATACTCCATTGGATGGCAGTCTTGTCATTATTGAAGGTTGTCTGTTATCGAAAATTTTGTTATTCCAATGGATGGTAGCCTTGTCATTAAGGAAGGTAGTCTATTGTCAAGATTTTTTTTACTCCAATGGATGTTAGCCTTGTCATTATGGAAGGTAGTCTATTGTCGAGATTTTTGTTACTCTAATAGATGTTAGCCTTGTCATTATGGAAGGTAGTCTATCGTTGAGATTTCTTATACTCCAATGGATGGTAGCCTTGGAATTATGTAAAATATTGTGTCGGTTAAAATTTTGGATACTCCATTGGATGGCAGCCTTGTCATTATGGAAGGTAGGCTGTTGTCGAGATTTTTGTTATTCTAATGGATGATAGGCTTGTCATTAAGGAAGGTAGTCTATTTTCAAGATTTTTGTTACTCCAATGGATGGTAGCCTTGTCATTACGGAAGGTAGTTTGTCGTTGAGATTTCTGTTACTCCAACGGATGGTAGCCTTGTCATTATGGAAGGTATTCTGTTGTTCAGATTTTTTTTACTCCAATGGATGGTAGCCTTGTCATTATGGAAGGTAGTCTGTTGTCGAGTCTTTTGTTATTCCATTTGATGGTAGCCTTATCATTACAGAAGATGGTTTGTTGTCGAGATTTTTGTTATTCCAATGGATGTGAACCTTGTCATTAAGGAAGGTAGTCTATTGTCAAGAATTTTGATACTCCAATGGATGTTAGCCTTGTCATTATGGAAGGTAGTGTGTTGCCGATATTTTTGTTACTCCAATCGATGGTAGCCTTGTCATTATGGAAGGTAGTTTGTCGTTGAGATTTCTTTTACTCCAATGGATGGTAGCCTTGGCATTATGTAACATATTGTGTCGGATAAAATTTTTGATACTCCATTGGATGACAGCCTTGTCATTATGGAACGTAGTCTTTTTTCGAGATTTTTGTTATTCCAATGGATGGTAGCCTTTTCATTATGGAAGGTAGTCTGTTGTCGAGAGTTTTGTTACTCAAATGAATGGTAGCCTTGTCATTGTGGAAGGTAGTATGTTGTCAATATTTTTGTTACCCCAATGGATGGTAGACTTGTCATTATGGAAGGTAGTCTATTGTCGAGATTTTTGTTACTCCAATGGATGGTAGCCTTGTCATTATGGAAGGTAGTTTGTCGTTGAGATTTCTTTTACTCCAATGGATGTTAGCCTTGGCATTATGTAAAATATTGTGTCGTTTAAAACTTTTGATACCCCATTGGATGGCAGCCTTGTCATTACGGAACGTAGTCTGTTGTCGAGATTTTTGTTCTTCCAATTGATTGCAGCCTTGTCATTATGGATGGTAGTATGTTGTCGAGATTTTTGTTACTCCAATGGATTTAGCCTTATCATTATGGAAGGTAGTCTGTTGTCGAGTTTTTTGTTATTCCATTGGATGGTAGCCTTGTCAATACGGAAGGTAGTCTATTGTCGATATTTTTGATATTCCAATGGATGGTAGCCTTATCATTATGGAAGGTAGTCGATTGTCGAGATTTTTGTTACTCCAATGGATGGTAGCCTTGTCATTAAGGAAGGTAGTCTATTGTCAAGATTTTTGTTACTCCAATGGATGGTAGCCTTTTCATTATGGAATGTACTCTGTCGTCGAGATTTTTGTTACTCATATGGATGGTAGCCTTGTCATTATGGATGGTAGTATGTTGTCTATATTTTTGTTACCCCAATGGATGGTAGACTTTTCATTATGAAACGTAGTATGTTGTCGAGATTTTTGTTACTCCAATGGATGCTAGCCTTCTCATTATGGAAGGTAGTTTGTTCCGAAGATTTTTATTACCCCAATGGATGGCAGCCTTGTCATTATGGAAGGTAGTATGTTGTAAAGATTTTTGTTACTACAGTGGATGGTAGCCTTGTCATTATGGAAGGTAATTTGTTGTCGAGTTTTTTGTTATTCCAATGGATGGTAGCCTTGTCATTATGGAAGGTAGTCTGTTGTCGAGATTTTTGTTCCTCCAATGGAACGTAGCCTTGTCATTATGGAAGGGAGTCTGTCGTTGAGATTTCTTTTACTCCAACGGATGGTAGCCTTGTCATTATGGAAGGTAGTCTGTTGCCGAGATTTTTATTACCTCAATGGATGGTAGCCTTGTCAATATGGAAGGTAGTTTGTTGTCGAGTTTTTTGTTATTCCATTGGATGGTGGCCTTGTCATTATGGAAGGTAGTAGGTTGTCGAGATTTTTGTTACTCTAATGGATGGTAGCCTTGTCATTATGGAAGGTAGTCTCTTGTCGATATCTTTGTTACTCCAATGGATGGTAGCCATGTCATTATAAAAGGTAGTCTATTGTCGAGATTTTTGTTGCTCTAGTGGATGGTAGCCATGTAATTATGAAAGGTAGTATGTCGTTGAGATTTCTTTTACTCCAATAGATGGTAGCCATGACATTATGTAAAATATTGTGTCGGTTAAGATTTTTGATACTCAATTGGATGGCAGCCTTGTCTTTATGGAAGGTAGTCTGTTGTCGAGATTTTTGTTATTCCAATGGATGGTAGCCTTGTCATTAAGGAAGGTAGTCTATTGTCAAGATTTTTGTTACTTCAATGGATGGTAGCCTTTTCATTATGGAAGGTAGTCTGTTGTCGAGATTTTTATTACTCCAATGGATGGTAGACTTGTCTTTATGGAAGGTAGTTTGTTGTCGAGTTTTTTGTTATTCCATTGCATTTTAGCCTTGTCATTACGGAAGGTAGTCTGTTGTCGAGATTTTTGTTATTCCATTGGATGGTAGCCTTGTCATTATGGAAGGTAGTCGGTTGTCGAGATTTTTGTTATTCCATTGGATGGTAGCCTTGTCATTATGGAAGGTAGTCGGTTTTCGAGGATTTTGTTACTCCAATGGATGGTAGCCTTGTCATTATGGAAGGTAGTCTATTGTCAAGATTTTTGTTACTCCAATGGATGGTAGCCTTGTCATTACGGAAGGTAGTCTGTTGTCGAGATTTTTGTTATTCCATTGGATGGTAGCCTTGTCATTATGGAAGGTAGTCGGTTGTCGAGATTTTTGTTACTCCAATGGATGGTAGCCTTGTTATTATGGAAGGTAGTCTATTGTCAAGATTTTTGTTACTCCAATGGATGGTAGCCTTGTCATTATGGAAGGTAGTCTATTGTCAAGATTTTTGTTACTCCAATGGATGGTAGCCTTGTCATTATGGAAGGTAGTCTGTTGTCGAGATTTTTGTTACTCCAATAGATGGTATACTTGTCATTATGGAAGGTAGTCTGTCGTTGAGATTTCTTTTACTCCAATGGATGGTAGCCTTTGCATTATGGAAGGTAGTCTGTTGTCGAGATTTTTGTTATTACAAAGGATGGTAGCCTTGTCATTAAGGAAGGTAGTCTATTGTCAAGATTTTTGTTACTCCAATGGATGGTGGCCTTTTCATTATAGAAGGTAGTCCGTCGTCGATATTTTTGTTACTCAAATAGATGGTAGCCTTGTCATTATGGAAGGTAGTATGTTGTCAATATTTTTGTTACCCCGGTGGATGGTACACTTGTCATTATGGAAGGTGTAGCGATAAAAAATGTAGCGGGGTAAATCGGAGATCGAATTATTGATTAATTCGTCTCACAAAAGCAAGAGTCGCCACCGCGCTTCATTATTTCCAAAGGAAAAGGGAAAAGAGCGAAATAAAACCCTAAGTATGCAATGTAAATAATAATAAAATACAAAGCGTTTTTGAAAAGAGATCTTATGGTTTGGGGGTTGGTTATACAGTGGGAAGGTACTAGCACCCAATGTATCTATAGTACTCTATAGGAACCTTTTGAAATATCTGTTTATTAAGATTGTTCGTTCGATTGAAAAATAGATTGTTTTGGCCGAAAGGGGTGTACAGACGGGTTTTTGAAGATGCGACGACCTAATGTCGAAGTTTTTGCTTAAAGGGCATAAATTTTGAAAAGGGTGAATATTTGAGGAAAAATTACCCTAAGCTTTTAATGAATGAGAGTATTCGCTCGATCGTTTTTGAGGACATGAAGTCAACAAAAATTAGACAATTCCCTTTGGATTGGCGCAAACAGAATAATCAAGTAAATGCGAGATATTTAAACAGAAAATTATGAGATAAATGATATACAACAAATTAAATAAGAGACTGAGTGTGAACATGCATTTTTAGATTTTTGTGTAATATATGAAGAGAAAAATGTTTTAATTGGTTACGCATTTTAACATAGATAAAAAGTAATGAGAATTAATAGAAATGTTTTTTAAGTTTTTAAGTTTCTATTTTTTATGTCTTTTCTATATTGGTATTTAACCAAAATGAGGGAAGTAAATTAAAGAAGAAAAAAAAGCATGTTTTTTAGTTTTCTCATTTTTACCTTCATATGTTTTTAGAGATATTAAATATTTTTCAAACTAAATAAAACTTACAAGCCATGAATTTAAATTTAATTAGAAATAAGGAAGACTAAAATTATTAAATAAACCTAAATTTAAACTAAATGAGATTTGGGTAAAATATTAAAAATTGTCTAATTAAAACTATATGTTTATTTCTAGGAAACTAATTAGTCTAAATTAAATAAGTTATCTAAGAAAATGAATAAAATTTAACTAAAGAGCATATGAAAGATGGGGTGGGGGTAGCAATTACAATGGGCTTAAGTTAAAAAGAAATTGAGCTTGGTTGAGGGAAATGGAGCGGGTCATTGGAGGACCCAGACCCAAGAAAAAGAACACAATGCTGTAAAAAAAACCTAGGAATGTGGTAAGCTGGCCGCCGCCGGTGGCCGCGTCTTGGATGGTAGATGCCGGCTTGCTTCCCGTTCCTTACGCAACACAGCGGTTCAACAGTCACTAACAAATTGCAGTACGGCAAAGGTTAGAGGAGCGTAGATGGAGAGGAGGGTTACGGAAAGGTTATCAATTTGACGAAAGAAATTGAGGCGGAGCGTATACAATGAAAAAAGGGGTTTCGCTGTTTATGAAGGAATCGAAGAGAGTTCGGCGCGGAGGAGAACAAAGGGTTAGCAAAGAAGGGGGTTGCAGGGTGGTGATGGAAATCGTAGGTCTTCTTCTTGCACTTCTTCATCGATTTTGATTTTAGGGATGTCGGTTGAAACTTCCTATGGCTTCATCGATGATGGTGATGGAATGAATCATGGAAAGAAACGAAACGTGGTGTTTTGGGCGTTAGGTGGTGAATGCTTGTGGTACCGAAGGAGAGCCGGAGCAAGGTGGGCTTACAGCGGAAGTTTGGAGGGAGTATGGAAGTAGTTTGCTGATGGGGAGAGCGACGCTGGGGAATTGGTCAACGGTGCTACTGATTTCTCTGCCCGATAAAAAGGTAAAACGTTATATTACTCTTTTCCCACATCTCTCTTTCTCTAGGTTTCCTTACGCTACATCTTTCCTCTAAGGACTCTGTTTACCCAGGATATCCTCGATAAGATCCACAGCTTCTTGAACCGTTGTGATGCTCTATGCACTATCTTCTTCAATGCGGATGATAGACACTTCCTAGAGTCCCAACACCATCTCAACTGTATCAAGTGAAACGCTCCAAGAGATACAAATTGATTCGCCGGTAGAGTCATCTGATAAAGCCAGCTGCTTCTTCTGCTGGAAAGTAATAATTGTGAAGACTATGGCAGAGGTTTGGAGTTGCGAATTTGAGAGTGGCAGAAGAATAGAATGAAGATGATAGTGATGAACCGTGAAGTCCGAATGGGTAACTGAAAAAAGGTTTGAGAACTTTCTATATTGTTTTCAAGTTGATTTTAAATTAACGGTGTGTTTATGACTGTGTCGGTCTTGCAACATTATGGGTCTTGAAATTTATCGATTGAGTTATTGCCGGTGCTAGAATAGGGATTTGATGTGTTGCTGTAACCGAACAACGGTAGGGTTGATGAAGGCAGCGATTAGCTTATCGCTCTTTGAAGTTTGTCTGCTTGTTTAGGATTATTGTGATTGTACATTGATGCAATTGTTGAGTGGAATTGTTATTTTCTGTTTTCACTTGCAGGTAAAAGAAGCAAGGTAGATTGATGCGAGATTGGAAGGAGATTGTTGGTGAAATTACAAGAAGAAGGAAAGGAGATAAAGAAGGGAAGTGGCTGGTTGTTTTAAGGTTGACGGAGGAGGTCGAGAAATTGATGGAGCGAAGATTGAGTACACTCTCGGCTAAGACCCTATGCGGTACTTACGGTAATGCACTCTATTTCACAGTTGCTCAAATCTAAATCTCGTATTTGGTTCTCATGATTTCCTTGTTTTCACAGCTCTTAAAGATTCAATAGTGAAATCATCACGTGAATGAAAACTCTAACCTCAACAATAATTATGAACAAACAAAATGATAGTAATCATAAAGCGGAACAAGATTTACAGTGGTATCAAAGAAAGAGAAAAGAAGAATACCGACAGAGAGGAGGATTTCTCTGGAAATTATTAAGGTATTATGTTTGATTCCTCGACCCTATCATGCTTCTGATTTTGAACATTGTGGTGTTGTGTTTGTATGTTTCCTGGTTTGTTTATGTTGATCAACGGTTTATCAGTGTGCAGGTTTTTATTGCTTTCATGCTATGCGGAATGGTTTTGCAGTAGGTTCTGTGGTTTAGCAATATGCTAAGATTTTGAATGGTTTTTGTGGTTTTTGCAATATGCTAAGGTTTTGAATAGTTTTTATGCTATGCAGAATGGTTTTGCAGTAGGTTTTGTGGTTTTGCAATATGCTATGGTTTTTGAATGGTTTTGGACAGTACTGTTTTATATATGGTTTTGATACAGTATGCAGGTTATGAAGCAGGTTATGTGGTTTTTGCCTTGGAAAAAATGGTTTTTTTCTGCTTGATAGTCTTGTGTAGAGATCTTATGCAAGTTAAGACTTATCCTTTTGAAGGGGTTTTCTTCTCATATGACCGTTGCTTCTTTGTTGATGGCTCAAGTCTGAATATATTTAATATATTTTCCTGATGCTCTGCATATATGCTGCTACATATGGTTTGACTTTATTCCTATTTCATGCTTAAACCAAAACCTGCAAAACTAAACCTCTTCCTCTCTCTCTCTCTCAAGTACAGAAATGATACATAAATGTGATATGTACTTTATATTCTGAAATTGCAAACATGCTGGAATATGATGAAAAATGGGAACATATATTGCTTGCATACGTTGTTTTAAGACTGCACATTACTCTGTCCACTGCATTTGTACAGTAGAGGAGCCTATGCCATCTTTCTTCTTAAGTTGCAATAAGTTTACGTTGGCCTTTGTTTGTGAACTTACACATGCTGTTGATTTGTGGCTTATGCAGTTTTGACCAAAAAAAATGAATTTATACATATTTAAAATATGCAGTGGGCTTTTTGACAAAAATGCAATTGATTTTAAAATGTGCTATTTTTTAATTGTGCATTCATAAAAATTCCTCCCTTTTTGTGAACCGGGAGAAATCCCGTGATTTGCAAAAAGGGTAAGCTGATTCCGGCCGTTTGCTTTTAATGATGAACATTAAATTTATTTTTCTGCTCTTAATTGTTTATTCAATTCTGACTTTTCTTTTAATCGTTTTTGCAGGTAAAATTTAAATGAGCAGACAAGAGCATTGGATAGAAGATTAGAATTAGAATTTAGGAAAATAGTTTTTTTTATTTTACTTTAAGCATTTGTGTAATTGTCTTTATAAATGTTTTGTAATAACACAATATTTAAATGACAATTGTAATAAATAGAATAAAGTGAATAAAAATTCTATTATTTCCCAATTAATTCTTTTTCTTTCCAATTATTTATTTATTGTTTATAATTCCTTAAATTATATAATGATTGAAAATCAAATTCAATCATTTAAATTCAGAATGACAAACAAATAAATAAACATCATTGACCAATTAACAAATTCAACTATTTAATTCATTATTCATAAAAATTCTAAATTATAATAATTAAAAATAGAATTTTAATTATTTAACCTAGAATGATAAGGAATTAAATAATCATTGTTGATCAATTAATAAACTCATTCTCAAATGCTTATTTCATTATTCATAAGTCTTTAAATTATATAACAATTGAAAAAAATAGATTCCAATTATTTAAATTTAAGATAATAAATAATTAATAAACGTCATTTAAATCTTGATCGGTTAATAAATTTAGCGTTCAACAAATAAACAGCTCCCGACTCGAAAAAAAAATTATGAATTTTTAAATTGCTTTGAAAATTTGATAAAATAGGTCAAAACCCTTGCAATGCGAATGATGCAGATGGAAGACGGTATCTTAGGTCAAAATTTGGGGTACAACAGCTGCCCCTATTTAAGTTCCTTCTATCCGGAGATATGAAGATTAAGGTCTTCGTCTCGACGAGATTGAAGGTACTTAAATACATAATTACGCAAATTTTGTCCTATGATGCCGTCATCAGGCAGTGATATGAATGTAGTGCATGAATTCACAGAGAAAGATATTGTATGAAACAAGACAATGCTGGAGGAATCGAACACCAACAAAACACAGAGACATGAATTATACGCTACTGGGGAAAACGAGCTATCGACTTCAAACGACAGACTCCTGACAGCGAACAAAACTGAGGGAATACGACCTCTAACCCTAACAAAGAGAGCATCTTGCATAGGCCATAACAGATCATTGATCCAAAATAGTGAGTTCGCAACTCAAGGTCAAAGATAGACAGAGAGTATCAAATTTTGCTGATGATGGACTACCAACTTCTGAAGGTAATGATTCACAACAAACTTCTCTGTGAGATTTCCGGAGATGTACTCATTAATGCTGATATAATAAGATTGTAGATACGCAAGTTGTTCAAATAAAGAAATGGTCACTTGTTGTCTTGCCAAAAATATTACGACATACAAGTTGCTCAAATAAAGAGGCTGCCACTTGCTGTCGTCCCAAGAAAATACCAATAATATACAAGCTGCTCAAATAAAGAAGTTGCCGCTTGCTGCTGTCCAAGGAAAATACCGATAACATACAAGCTGCTCAAATAAAGAAGCTGTCGCTTGTTGTTGTCCAAAGAAAATACCAATAACATACAAGCTGCTCAAATAAAGAAGTTGCCGCTTGCTGTCGTCCAAAGAAAATACCGATAACATACAAGCTGCTCAAATAAAGAAGCTGCCGCTTGCTGTCGTCCAAAGAAAATACCGATAACATACAAACTGCTCCAATAAAGAAGCTGCCGCCTGCTGTATTCCAGAAAAGTAGTAACGTACTGGTAACTCATGAAGAGTTTGCTGCTTGTCGCTTTCAGAAAAAACAAAATGACACACTAGTAGCTCATGAAGAACTGCTGCTCGGCGCTTTCAAAAGAAATAAATAACGCACTAGTAGCTCATGAAGAACTACTGCTCGGCGCTTTCAAAAAGTAATGACGCACTAGTAGCTCGTGAAGAACTGCTGCTCAGCGCTTTAGAAAGTAAATAACGCACTAGTAGCTCATGAAGAACTGCTGCTCGGCGCTTCAGAAAGTAAATAACGCACTAGTAGCTCATGAAGAACTGCTGCTCGGCGCTTTCCAAAGATAGTAACGTACAAGTTGCTCGTGAAGAGCTGCCGCTTGTCGTTTTCCAACGGGGTCTATAACGTACAAGTTGCTCATGAAGAGCTAACACTTGTCGTTTTCCAAAATAATTCAGAAGGAAACTGCGATGATACTGGCAGAGAATAAAATCTTCATCAAAGAGAACCCTGAATCAATCCTTCCCGAGGAGATCAAAAACTTAAATGTGCAAAATAAATGCACCAGTCGTCTTGGTCGCAAACTCACTGGGGAAAATCAAAGAGTATAGCCTATGCAAGAGGCAGCAACTTCATCCAGGAATAACCAGAGAGAAAACAGTCAAACAAGACTCCTCCCAATGAGAAAGTAACTCGATTGGGGAAATTATCCTATCCAGAAATGGACAAGGTAAGCTAAATCAAAAATCATCCACGAGGATTAGCTCAGTTGGGGAATTAGAAAGGGAGCGCACTTTATGCTTAAATTGACACTCTATTTGGAAAGATCAAATACGTTATTTGAATAGACACAACCAAGGTGTACGAACTCAAAGACAACAACAAATTCAATTGTGCATGCATGAGGCAATGGTGAATGAATAAATGAATGTCATGTATATGCTGACGAAACCGACAGGGGAAATGGACAGAAGATGATAAGACATCACAGTACAACCCGGTACTCGGCTAATCTCAAAAAGAGGGGAACATCACTGGAGATAGAAGACAAAAACCCGCTGGAGCAAAGTCCTTTTACAAGGCTTAAATCTCTTTCGAGAGGAAGATATTTCAGGTAGAAAACCCAAAGTCCAGTCTTCTACTGTTGACAACCCATTGAAAGGATAACAACACGAACAAATGCTTCAGCCGGAAAGAGTCATTCTTAGCTGGAGATAACGGGAACACCACCCTCTGATAAAGTGTGCAATACATAACACACATCCTGACAAGTCTAGATTGCCCCTGGGACCAATATTGGATGCCCCAAATTTACTGCTGATGAGCTGCATGATGCACGACGATTCTTGCGAATAACTTCACTTCTAAAATGCCCCAAGCTAAAAGGTTGATGAGGAGAAATCGTCTAACGAGGGTTTTACAACAGACCTGGAATTCACCATGCTCTGGTGTCTTCAAACTCTTAGAGGAATTTATCAAATCTCGACGCAATTGCCCCGGATTGACTGTAGTCGGCACAACAAAGTCTTCGAATTTTTGCCCCAATCGAGCAAACAAGTTGGGAAAAACATTAATTGGGAGAATCAACATGTTCGTGCTTAAGGTCTTCAGCTGACATGCCCCTGGATATGATTTTCTTGAATTGATTCTCCAATTACTCAACATAGTTTCAAGCCTTAAAAGGGTAAACTCATCACTGGTGTTTATGTGAGCTTCCTCGATATCAAACAAATGTTTTGCAGTTAGAAAAGTTTATTATGAGAATGAAAATTCTAATGCAACAGTTATGTAAGTCTTGAAGATTTTGAAAGATATCGCACAAATTTTGCGAGTTAAAGCACCATTTATTTTTGTATAGGAAAAACATATGATACCAACATAACTATTTAGAACATTCATGGGAGTCAGGAACACTATCTCATTGAAGTATGCTTTCAAAATAACCTTGCTTCAATTAGGACTTTTGAAGGTTGTAATGTGGTCCGATTCATGGGTTTTTTAGAAAAAGATTTTAAGGCTCAAAATATTTGGTGCCCACCCATTCTTCATGATGTTCTCCAACTCTATGTTCGGTTAATTCAACATGAGTGTTCATCTCTCAAAGGATTTTGTGACGGTAACATCTTCCTTGCGAATTTTGAACACTCAATCAGATTAACTGAAAACTACCCTGCCCCAGGTTAAAATTCAAGGTTTTTTCGTATAGAAAAGAAACTTCTGCTTCAAAGGCTCAAAAGGGGTTAGCAAGGGATTATCTTCCTTATATCTCCGGTGTTTAGGGATTTGAAACAATGCCTGTACATCATCAACAAGATTTTATTCAAAAGCATGCAACCAAAGATTTTGTGTTCTTTAGATCATCATCCCCCCTTCAATCTCTGCCTAGGCAAGAGAATGGGCAACATGTTGGTATCATAATGCAAAAAGAAATTTAAAATTTGAAAGCAAATATGAGTGAAACGAATGAATTTCTTCAAGACAAACATACTCATTGTATTAAAATAATCATTCAGACGCAAACAAGTTCTTACATGCAAACAATGTTTCGATAAATAAGAAAAGCTACAAAAGCAGAAACAAGTTAATAATCTGGGAAGGCTTTCCACTTGAACTACCGAAAACATCTTCAAAAACTCAAAGTCACCCTCAATCGTGTTTACTCTTCGGCGCCTATTTGATTTGAACTTCAAAACCAACGTCCTTGAACGACAAGATACCACCTCTGATCAACTTCTGAACCTCAATCTTCAAAGCGAAGCAACCCTCCAAGTCATGCCCACGAGCACCTTGATGAAAAGTACAAGCCAAATCAGCTTTGTAGTTCCAATGTATCTTCTCAGGAGCCTTCGGTGGAGGTCGGGTCTGAACCAAATTCCTCTGCATCAGGATAGGGAACAACTCTGTATAGGTGATTGGAATTGAATCAAACTGGGTTTTCCTCTTATTAGGAACTCGCTGATTCTGTTGATGAACATGATGATTCTGATGATGATTATTTCTTCTGGTTCTCTTCTTGGAAAAGTCATTATCAAACTTCTTCACACCATTAGCTGCACTACCGTCTTCATATAAACATCCCTTTCCAACATCTTCTTCTAGACGCACTCCCACATTCACCTTGTCAGGAAAGCCATCAGGTGCATTAACCATCACCTTTTCATGAGAAAAAGATTTTAGAGTTTCCGTGAAGACTTTTATCATTGCTTCCTCCCTCCTAGAAGGATTGACTTGGGCGGCGACCAGAATTTCAACCAAACCAGTTAAGTGCTCCACACTAGCTTTCAAAACAATCACCTCTCTGCGGAGTTCAGAAATCTCTTGCTTGATATTCTCCATTATCCTCTTAGCGCGAGTGTTGTACTAGTGAGACCAAGGGAAAAAATAAGACTCGGAAAAAGACCTTTGAAAGTGAGACAAAGAAAATGTAGAATGATGTATGATATGCAAAGGAGAGTTTTATTTGACTTTCAAGGAACTCAAGATATCAAGTTATAAACATCCAAGTATGAAGATAACAGATGAATTTTAAATTGGCTCCAAACATTGATCAAGTTATCGTCAAGATCAATCATCCATTTTGGTGGATTAGGGTTTTCGCCCTATCGACACCCAAGATCCATTGAGTTTGACGAAACTAGTGATGTTTACATAGAAAGACCTCCAAACTCCTTCAAAGTTAAGTGAAAAGAGTTTTATGGATGCATGAATGCATGGCGATGCAACAACCACAAGCAAGGTCAAAAACATGGGGTTTAAAGGTTCAACGTTCAGCATGGAGTCGAGGGTAAAGCCCACCCAAAGGTACGTACTAACGTTTTGATCACACCTGTAAGACAAGGTTCTAAGAGTTCCTAGAGTCTACATCCCTCTTTCGGATATTGCCAACGTCTTGATTACTCAATAATTAGCAATATTCTCAAGAGAAACTCGTCCGAGCGTAGCATCGCGTGACAACTACTTCCGAATTACTCCGTTGTAGTCTCCGCGCTACACCTAAAAAGGCCAAGATGGGTTAGGGTTCTACGGTCCTCAACTTCTCGGGCTCCTAGGTCGAAAATAACAATGTATTCCCGATTACTCGGTAAACAAATATTAAGTTCAAGAGGGCCTTCCATTGAGTGGGGGATCTCATGCCTCCTTCTTCGGGATTACTCCCTCAAAGTTAGCATGACTATACCGCCCGTACTATTCCTTAAGTGTTACTTAATCCGGGTATAGGATTCGTCCTTTGCAAAAACCCAAACACCCCAATTTAAACATATAATCAAGAAAATCAAATAATAAAACAGATAAGACAAATTAGGCTTAACCCACTCAGGGATGGACCAGCAAGAGGTTAATCTATCCCCAGCAGAGTCGCCAATTCTGTAGCGATAAAAAATGTAGCGGGGTAAATCGGAGATCGAATTATTGATTAATTCGTCTCACAAAAGCAAGAGTCGCCACCGCGCTTCATTATTTCCAAAGGAAAAGGGAAAAGAGCGAAATAAAACTCTAAGTATGCAATGTAAATAATAATAAAATACAAAGCGTTTTTGAAAAGAGATCTTATGGTTCGGGGGTTGGTTATACAGTGGGTAGGTACTAGCACCCAATGTATCTATAGTACTCTATAGGAACCTTTTGAAATATCTGTTTATTAAGATTGTTCGTTCGATTGAAAAATAGATTGTTTTGGCCGAAAGGGGTGTACTGACGGGTTTTTGAAGATGCGACGACCTAATGTCGAAGTTTTTGCTTAAAGGGCATAAATTTTGAAAAGGGTGAATATTTGAGGAAAAATTACCCTAAGCTTTTAATGAATGAGAGTATTCGCTCGATCGTTTTTGAGGACATGAAGTCAACAAAAATTAGACAATTCCCTTTGGATTGGCGCAAACAGAATAATCAAGTAAATGCGAGATATTTAAACAGAAAATTATGAGATAAATGATATACAACAAATTAAATAAGAGACTGAGTGTGAACATGCATTTTTAGATTTTTGTTTAATATATGAAGAGAAAAATGTTTTAATTGGTTACGCATTTTAACATAGATAAAAAGTAATGAGAATTAATAGAAATGTTTTTTAAGTTTTTAAGTTTCTATTTTTTATGTCTTTTCTATATTGGTATTTAACCAAAATGAGGGAAGTAAATTAAAGAGAAAAAAAAGCATGTTTTTTAGTTTTCTCATTTTTACCTTCATATGTTTTTAGAGATATTAAATATTTTTCAAACTAAATAAAACTTACAAGCCATGAATTTAAATTTAATTAGAAATAAGGAAGACTAAAATTATTAAATAAACCTAAATTTAAACTAAATGAGATTTGGGTAAAATATTAAAAATTGTCTAATTAAAACTATATGTTTATTTCTAGGAAACTAATTAGTCTAAATTAAATAAGTTATCTAAGAAAATGAATAAAATTTAACTAAAGAGCATATGAAAGATGGGGTGGGGGTAGCAATTAGAATGGGCTTAAGTTAAAAAGAAATTGAGCTTGGTTGAGGGAAATGGAGCGGGTCATTGGAGGACCCAGACCCAAGAAAAAGAACACAATGCTGTAAAAAAAAACCTAGGAATGTGGTAAGCTGGCCGCCGCCGGTGGCCGCATCTTGGATGGTAGATGCCGGCTTGCTTCCCGTTCCTTACGCAACACAGCGGTTCAACAGTCACTAACGAATTGCAGTACGGCAAAGGTTAGAGGAGCGTAGATGGAGAGGAGAGTTACGGAAAGGTTATCAATTTGACGAAAGAAATTGAGGCGGAGCGTATACAATGAAAAAAGGGGTTTCGCTGTTTATGAAGGAATCGAAGAGAGTTCGGCACGGAGGAGAACAAAGGGTTAGCAAAGAAGGGGGTTGCAGGGTGGTGATGGAAATCGTAGGTCTTCTTCTTGCACTTCTTCATCGATTTTGATTTTAGGGATGTCGGTTGAAACTTCCTATGGCTTCGTCGATGATGGTGATGGAATGAATCATGGAAAGAAACGAAACGTGGTGTTTTGGGTGTTAGGTGGTGAATGCTTGTGGTACCGAAGGAGAGCCGGAGCAAGGTGGGCTTACAGCGGAAGTTTAGAGGGAGTATGGAAGTAGTTTGCTGATGGGGAGAGCGACGCTGGGGAATTGGTCAACGGTGCTACTGATTTCTCTGCCCGATAAAAAGGTAAAACGTTATATTACTCTTTTCCCACATCTCTCTTTCTCTAGGTTTCCTTACGCTACATCTTTCCTCTAAGGACTATGTTTACCCAGGATATCCTCGATAAGATCCACAGCTTCTTGAACCGTTGTGATGCTCTATGCACTATCTTCTTCAATGCGGATGATAGACACTTCCTAGAGTCCCAACACCATCTCAACTGTATCAAGTGAAACGCTCCAAGAGATACAAATTGATTCGCCGGTAGAGTCATCTGATAAAGCCAGCTGCTTCTTCTGCTGGAAAGTAATAATTGTGAAGACTATGGCAGAGGTTTGGAGTTGCGAATTTGAGAGTGGCAGAAGAATAGAATGAAGATGATAGTGATGAACCGTGAAGTCCGAATGGGTAACTGAAAAAAGGTTTGAGAACTTTCTATATTGTTTTCAAGTTGATTTTAAATTAACGGTGTGTTTATGACTGTGTCGGTCTTGCAACATTATGGGTCTTGAAATTTATCGATTGAGTTATTGCCGGTGCTAGAATAGGGATTTGATGTGTTGCTGTAACCGAACAACGGTAGGGTTGATGAAGGCAGCGATTAGCTTATCGCTCTTTGAAATTTGTCTGCTTGTTTAGGATTATTGTGATTGTACATTGATGCAATTGTTGAGTGGAATTGTTATTTTCTGTTTTCACTTGCAGGTAAAAGAAGCAAGGTAGATTGATGCGAGATTGGAAGGAGATTGTTGGTGAAATTACAAGAAGAAGGAAAGGAGATAAAGAAGGGAAGTGGCTGGTTGTTTTAAGGTTGACGGAGGAGGTCGAGAAACTGATGGAGCGAAGATTGAGTACACTCTCGGCTAAGACCCTATGCGGTTCTTACGGTAATGCACTCTATTTCACAGTTGCTCAAATCTAAATCTCGTATTTGGTTCTCATGATTTCCTTGTTTTCACAGCTCTTAAAGATTCAATAGTGAAATCATCACGTGAATGAAAACTCTAACCTCAACAATAATTATGAACAAACAAAATGATAGTAATCATAAAGCGGAACAAGATTTACAGTGGTATCAAAGAAAGAGAAAAGAAGAATACCGACAGAGAGGAGGATTTCGCTGGAAATTATTAAGGTATTATGTTTGATTCCTCGACCCTATCATGCTTCTGATTTCGAACATTGTGGTGTTGTGTTTGTATGTTTCCTGGTTTGTTTATGTTGATCAACGGTTTATCAGTGTGCAGGTTTTTATTGCTTTCATGCTATGCGGAATGGTTTTGCAGTAGGTTCTGTGGTTTAGCAATATGCTAAGATTTTGAATGGTTTTTGTGGTTTTTGCAATATGCTAAGGTTTTGAATAGTTTTTATGCTATGCAGAATGGTTTTGCAGTAGGTTCTGTGGTTTTGCAATATGCTATGGTTTTTGAATGGTTTTGGACAGTACTGTTTTATATATGGTTTTGATACAGTATGCAGGTTATGAAGCAGGTTATGTGGTTTTTGCCTTGGAAAAAATGGTTTTTTTCTGCTTGATAGTCTTGTGTAGAGATCTTATGCAAGTTAAGACTTATCCTTTTGAAGGGGTTTTCTTCTCATATGACCGTTGCTTCTTTGTTGATGGCTCAAGTCTGAATATATTTAATATATTTTCCTGATGCTCTGCATATATGCTGCTACATATGGTTTGACTTTATTCCTATTTCATGCTTAAACCAAAACCTGCAAAACTAAACCTCTTCCTCTCTCTCTCTCTCAAGTACATAAATGATACATAAATGTGATATGTACTTTATATTCTGAAATTGCAAACATGCTGGAATATGATGAAAAATGGGAACATATATTGCTTGCATACGTTGTTTTAAGACTGCACATTACTCTGTCCACTGCATTTGTACAGTAGAGGAGCCTATGCCATCTTTCTTCTTAAGTTGCAATAAGTTTACGTTGGCCTTTGTTTGTGAACTTACACATGCTGTTGATTTGTGGCTTATGCAGTTTTGACCAAAAAAAATGAATTTATACATATTTAAAATATGTAGTGGGCTTTTTGACAAAAATGCAATTGATTTTAAAATGTGCTATTTTTTAATTGTGCATTCATAAAAATTCCTCCCTTTTTGTGAACCGGGAGAAATCCCGTGATTTGCAAAAAGGGTAAGCTGATTCCGGCCGTTTGCTTTTAATGATGAACATTAAATTTATTTTTCTGCTCTTAATTGTTTATTCAATTCTGACTTTTCTTTTAATCGTTTTTGCAGGTAAAATTTAAATGAGCAGACAAGAGCATTGGATAGAAGATTAGAATTAGAATTTAGGAAAATAGTTTTTTTTATTTTACTTTAAGCATTTGTGTAATTGTCTTTATAAATGTTTTGTAATAACACAATATTTAAATGACAATTGTAATAAATAGAATAAAGTGAATAAAAATTCTATTATTTCCCAATTAATTCTTTTTCTTTCCAATTATTTATTTATTGTTTATAATTCCTTAAATTATATAATGATTGAAAATCAAATTCAATCATTTAAATTCAGAATGACAAACAAATAAATAAACATCATTGACCAATTAACAAATTCAACTATTTAATTCATTATTCATAAAAATTCTAAATTATAATAATTAAAAATAGAATTTTAATTATTTAACCTAGAATGATAAGGAATTAAATAATCATTGTTGATCAATTAATAAACTCATTCTCAAATGCTTATTTCATTATTCATAAGTCTTTAAATTATATAACAATTGAAAAAAATAGATTCCAATTATTTAAATTTAAGATAATAAATAATTAATAAACGTCATTTAAATCTTGATCGGTTAATAAATTTAGCGTTCAACAAATAAACAGCTCCCGACTCGAAAAAAAAATTATGAATTTTTAAATTGCTTTGAAAATTTGATAAAATAGGTCAAAACCCTTGCAATGCTAATGATGCAGATGGAAGACGGTATCTTAGGTCAAAATTTGGGGTACAACAGAAGGTAGTCTGTTGTCGAGATTTTTCTTACTCCAATGAATGGTAGCCTTGTCATTATGGAAGGTAGTCTGTCGCCGAGATTTTTATTACCCCAATGGATGGCAGCCTTGTCATAATGGAAGGTAGTATGTTGTCGAGATTTTTGTTATTCCATTCGATGGTAGGCTTGTCATTACAGAAGGTAGTCTGTTGTCGAGATTTTTGTTATTCCATTGGATGGTAGCCTTGTCATTATGGAAGGTAGTCGGTTGTCAAGATTTTTGTTACTCCAAAGGATGGTAGCCTTGTCATTATGGAAGGTAGTCTGTTGTCGAGATTTTTGTTACTCCAATAGATGGTAGACTTGTCATTATGGAAGGTAGGCTGTCGTTGAGATTTCTTTTACTCCAATGGATGGTAGCCTTGGCATTATGTAAAATATTGTGTCGGTTAAAATTTTTGATACTCCATTGGATGGCAGCCTTTGCATTATGGAAGGTAGTCTGTTGTCGAGATTTTTGTTATTCCATGGGATGGTAGCCTTGTCATTAAGGAAGGTAGTTTATTGTCAAGATTTTTGTTACTACAATGGATGGTAGCCTTTTCATTATAGAAGGTAGTCTGTCATCGAGATTTTTGTTACTCAAATAGATGGTAGCCTTGTCATTATGGAAGGTAGTATGTTGTCAATATTTTGGTTACCCCGATGGATGGTACACTTGTCATTATGGAAGGTAGTCTGTTGTCGAGATTTTTGTTACTCCAATGGATGGTAGGCTTGTCATTATGGAAGGTAGTCTGTTACCGAGATTTTTATTACCCCAATGGATGGCAGCCTTGTCATAATGGAAGTTAGTATGTTGTCGAGATTTTTGCTATTCCATTAGATGGTAGGCTTGTCATTACAGAAGGTAGTCTGTTGTCGAGATATTTGTTATTCCATTGGATGGTAGCCTTGTCATTGTGGAAGGTAGTCGGTTGTCGAGAGTTTTGTTACTCCAAAGGATGGTAGCCTTGTCATTATGGAAGGTAGTCTGTTGTCGATATCTTTGTTACTCCAATGGATGGGGTAGCCTTGTCATTTTGGAAGGTACTCTGTTGTCGAGATTTTTGTTCCTCCAATGGAAAGTAGCCTTGTCATTATGGAAGATAGTCTGTCGTTTAGATTTCGTTTACTCGAATGGATGGTAGCCTTGGCATTATGTAAAATATTGTGTCGGTTAAAATTTTTGATACTCCATTGGATGGCAGCCTTTTCATTATGGAAGGTAGTAAGTTGTCGAGATTTTTATTATTCCAATGGATGGTAGCCTTGTCATTAAAGAAGGTAGTCTATTGTCATAATTTTTGTTAATCCAATGGATTGTAGCCTTTTCATTATGGAAGGTAGTCTGTTGTCGAGATTTTTGTTACTCAAATGGACGGTAGCCTTGTCATTATGGAAGGTAGTATGTTGTCGATATTTTTGTTACTCCAATGGATGGTAGCCTTGTCATTATGGAAGGTAGTCTGTTGCCGAAATTTTTATTACCCCAATGGATGGCAGCCTTGTCATTATGGAAGGTAGTCTGTTGTCGATATCTTTGTTACTCTAATGGATGGTAGCCTTGTCATTATGGAAGGTAGTCTCTTGTCGAGATTTTTGTTACTTCAATGGATGGTAGTCTTGTCATTATGGAAGGTTGTCTGTTGTCGAGTTTTTTGTTATTCCATTGGATGGTAGCCTTGTCATTACGGAAGGTAGACTGTTCTCGAGATTTTTGTTATTCCATTGGATGGTAGCCTTGCCATTATGGAAGGTAGTCGGTTGTCGAGATTTTTGTTACTCTAATGGATGGTAGCCTTGTCATTATGGAAGGTAGTCTGTTGTCGATATCTTTGTTACTCTAATGGATGGTAGCCTTGTCATTATGGAAGGTAGTCTCTTGTCGAGATTTTTGTTCCTCCAATGGAAAGTAGCCTTGTCATTATGGAAGGTAATCTATCGTTGAGATTTCTTTTACTCCAATGGATGGTAGCCTTGGCATTATGTAAACTATTGTGTCGGTTAAAATTTTTGATACTCCATTGGATGGCAGCCTTTTCATTATGGAAGGTAGTAAGTTGTCGAGATTTTTGTTATTCCAATGGATGGTAACCTTGTCATTAAGGAAGGTAGTCCATTGTCAAGATTTTTGTTACTCCAATGGATGGTAGCCTTTTCATTATGGAAGGTAGTCTGTTGTCGAGATTTTTGTTACTCAAATGGACGGTAGCCTTGTCATTATGGAAGGTAGTATGTTGTCGATATTTTTGTTACTCCAATGGATGGTAGCATTTTCATTATGGAAGGTAGTCTGTTGCCGATATTTTTATTACCCCAATGGATGGCAGCCTTGTCATTATGGAAGGAAGTATGTTGTCGATATTTTTGTTACTCCAATGGATGGTAGCTTTGTCATTATGGAAGGTAGTCTGTTGTCGAGTTTTTTGTTATTCCATTGGTTTGTAGCCTTCTCATTACGGAAGGTAGTTTGTTCTCGAGATTTTTGTTATTCCATTGGATGGTAGCCTTGTCATTATGGAAGGTAGTCGGTTGTCGAGATTTTTGATACTCTAATGGATGGTAACCTTGTCATTATGGAAGGAAGTCTATTTTCGATATCTTTGTTACTCCAATGGATGGTAGCCTTGTCATTATAGAAGGTAGTCTGTTGTCGAGGTTTTTTTTACTCTAATGGATGGTAGCCTTGTAATTATGGAAGGTAGTAAGTCGTTGAGATTTCTTTTACTCCAATGGATGGTAGCCATGAAATTATGTAAAATATTATGTCGGTTAAATTTTTGATACTCCATTGGATGGCAGCCTTGTCATTATTGAAGGTAGTCTGTTGTCGAGATTTTTGTTATTACAATGGATGGTAGCCTTGTCATTAAGGAAGGTAGTCTATTGTCAAGATTTTTTTTACTCCAATGGATGTTAGAATTGTCATTATGGAAGGTAGTCTGTTGTCGAGAATTTTGTTACTCCAATGGATGGTAGCCTTGTCATTATGGAAGGTAGTCTTTCGTTGAGATTTCTTTTACTCCAATGGATGGTAGCCTTGACATTATGTAAAATATTTTGTCGATTAAGATTTTTGTTACTCCATTGGATTGCAGCCTTGTCATTATGGAAATTAGTCTGTTGTCGAGATTTTTGTTATTCCAATGGATGGTAGCCTTGTCATTATGCAAGGTAGTCTGTTGTGGATATCTTTGTTACTCCAATGGATGGTAGCCTTGTCATTTTGGAAGGTAGTCTGTTGTCGAGATTTTTGTTACTCCAATGGATGGTAGCCTTGTAATTATGGAAGGTAGTCTATTGCCGAGATTTTTATTACCACAATGGATGGCAGCCTTGTCATTATGGAAGGTAGTATGTTGTTGAGATTTTTGTTACTCCAATGGATGGTAGCCTTGTCATTATGGAAGGTAGTCTGTTGTCGAGATTTTTGTTACTCCAATGGATGGTAGCCTTGTCATTATGGAAGGTAGTCTGTTGTCGATATCTTTGCTACTCCAATGGATGGTAGCCTTGTCATTATAAAAGGTAGTTTGTTGTCGAGATTTTTATTCCTCCAATGGAAAGTAGCCTTGTCATTATGGAAGGTAGTCCATCGTTGAGATTTCTTTTACTCCTATGGATGGTAGCTTTGGCATTATGTAAAATATTGTGTCGGTTAAAATTTTTGATACTCCATTGGATGGCAGCCTTTTCATTATGGAAGGTAGTAAGTTGTCAAGATTTTTGTTATTCCAATGGATGGTAGCCTTGTCATTAAGGAAGGTAGTCTATTGTCAAGATTATTGTTACTCCAATGGATGGTAGCCTTTTCATTATGGAAGGTAGTCTGTTGTCGAGATTTTTGTTACTCAAATGGACGGTAGCCTTGTCATTATGGAAGGTAGTATGTTGTCGATATTTATGTTACTCCAATGGATGGTAGCCTTGTCATTATGGAAGGTAGTCTGTTACCGAGATTTTTAATACCCCAATGGATGGCAGCCTTGTCATTATGGAAGGTAGTATGTTGTCGAGATTTTTATTACCACATTTTCGAGATTTTTGTTATTCCATTGGATGGTAGCCTTGTCATTAAGGAAGGTAGTCGGTTGTCGAGATTTTTGTTACTCCAATGGATGGTAGCCTTGTCATTATGGAAGGTAGTCTATTGTCAATATTTTTGTTACTCCAATGGATGGTAGCCTTGTCATTATGGAAGGTAGTCTATTGTCAAGATTTTTGTTACTCCAATGGATGGTAGCCTTGTCATTATGGAAGGTAGTCTGTGGTCGAGATTTTTGTTACTCCAATAGATGGTAGACTTGTCATTATGGAAGGTAGTCTGTCGTTGAGATTTCTTTTACTCCAATGGATGGTAGCCTTGGCATTATGTAAAATATTGTGTCAGTTAAAATTTTTGATACTCCATTGGATGGCAGCCTTAGCATTATGGAAGGTAGTCTGTTGTCGAGATTTTTGTTATTCCAATGGATGGTAGCCTTGTCAATAAGGAAGGTAGTCTATTGTCAAGATTTTTGTTACTCCAATGGATGGTAGCCTTTTCATTATAGAAGGTAGTCTGTCGTCGAGATTTTTGTTACTCAAATAGATGGTAGCCTTGTCATTATGGAAGGTAGTATGTTGTCAATATATTTGTTACTCCATTGGATGGTAGACTTGTCATTATGGAAGGTAGTCTGTTGTCGAGATTTTTGTTACTCCAATGGATGGTAGCCTTGTCATTATGGAAGATAGTCTGTTACCGAGATTTTTATTACCCCAATGGATGGCAGCCTTGTCATAATGGAAGGTAGTATGTTGTCGATATTTTTGTTATTCCATTGGATGGTAGGCTTGTCATTACGGAAGGTAGTCTGTTGTAGAGATTTTTGTTATTCCATTGGATGGTAGCCTTATCATTATGGAAGGTAGTCGGTTGTCGAGAATTTTGTTACTCCAAAGGATGGTAGCCTTGTCATTATGGAAGGTAGTATGTTGTCGATATCTTTGTTACTCCAATGGATGGTAGCCTTGTCATTATGGAAGGTACTTTGTTGTCGAGATTTTTGTTCCTCCAATGGAAAGTAGCCTTGTCATTATGGAAGATAGTCTGTCGTTTAGATTTCTTTTACTCCAATGGATGGTAGCCATGGCATTATGTAAAATATTATGTCGGTTAAAATTTTTGATACTCCATTGGATGGTAGCCTTTTCATTATGGAAGGTAGTAAGTTGTCGAGATTTTTGTTATTCCAATGGATGGTAGCCTTGTCATTAAAGAAGGTAGTCTATTGTCATGATTTTTGTTAATCCAATGGATGGTAGCCTTTTCATTATGGAAGGTAGTCTATTGTCGAGACTTTTGTTACTCAAATGGACGGTAGCCTTGTCTTTATGGGAGGTAGTATGTTGTCAATATTTTTGTTACTCCAATGGATGGTATCCTTGTCATTATGGAAGTTAGTCTGTTGCCGACATTTTTATTACCCCAATGGATGGCAGCCTTGTTATTATGGAAGGTAGTATGTTGTCAAGATTTTTGTTACTTCAATGGATGGTAGCCTTGTCATTATGGAAGGTTGTCTGTTATCGAGTTTTTTGTTATTCCATTGGATGGTAGCCTTGTCATTAAGGTAGGTATACTGTTCTCGAGATTTTTGTTATTCCATTGGATGGTAGCCTTGTCATTATGAAAGGTAGTCGGTTGTCGAGATTTTTGTTACTCTAATGGATGGTAGCCTTGTAATTATGGAAGGTAGTCTGTCGTTGAGATTTCTTTTACTCCAATGGATGGTAGCCATGACATTATGTAAAATATTGTGTCAGTTAAGATTTTTGATACTCCATTGGATGGCAGCCTTGTCATTATTGAAGGTAGTCTGTTGTCGAGATTTTTGTTATTCCAACGGATGGTAGCCTTGTCATTAAGGAAGGTAGTCTATTGTTAAGATTTTTGTTACTCCAATGGATGTTAGCCTTGTCATTATGGAAGGTAGTCTGTTGTCGAGATTTTTGTTACTCCAATGGATGGTAGCCTTGTCATTATGGAAGGTAGTATGTCATTGAGATTTCTTTTAATCCAATGGATGGTAGACTTGGCATTATGTAAAATATTGTGTCGGTTAAAAGTTTTGTTACTCCAATGGATGGTAGCCTTGTCATTATGGAAGGTAGTCTATTTTCGAGATTTTTATTACCCCAATGGATGGCAGCCTTGTCATTATGGAAGGTAGTATGTTGTCGAGATTTTTGTTACTCCAATGGATGGTAGCCTTGTCATTATGCAAGGTAGTTTGTTGTCGAGTTTTTTGTTATTCCATTGGATGGTAGGCTTATCATTACGGAAGGTAGTCTGTTGTCGAGATTTTTGTTATTCCATTGGATTGTAGCCTTGTCATTATGGAAGGTAGTCGGTTGTCGAGATTTTTGTTACTCCCATGGATGGTAGCCTTGTCATTATGGAAGGTAGTCTGTTGTCGATGTCTTTGTTACTCTAATGGATAGTAGCCTTGTCATTATGGAAGGTAGTATGTTGTCGAGATTTTTGTTCCTCCAATGGAATGTAGCCTTGTCATTATGGAAGGTAGTCTGTCGTTGAGATTTCTTTTACTCCAATGGACGGTAGCCTTGTCATTATGGAAGGTAGTATGTTGTCGATATTTTTTTTACTCCAATGGATGGTAGCATTGTCATTATGGAAGGTAGTTTGTTGCCGAGATTTTTATTACCCCAATGGATGGCAGCCTTGTAGTATGGAAGGTAGTATGTTGTCGAGATTTTTTTTACTCCAATGGATGGTAGCCTTGTCATTATGGAAGGTAGTCTGTTGTCGAGTTTTTTGTTATTCCACTGGATTGTAGCCTTCTCATTACGGAAGGTAGTCTATTCTCGAGATTTTTGTTATTCCATTGGATGGTAGGCTTGTCATTATGGAAGGTAGTCGGTTGTCGAGATTTTTGATACTCCAATGGATGGTAGCCTTGTCATTATGGAAGGTAGTCTGTTGTCGAATTCTTTGTTACTCCAATGGATGGTAGCCTTGTCATTATAGAAGGTAGTCTGTTGTCGAGATTTTTGTTACTCTAATGGATGGTAGCCTTGTAATTATGGAAGGTAGTAAGTCGTTGAGATTTCTTTTACTCCAATGGATGGTAGCCATGACATTTTGTAAATTATTATGAAGGTTAATATTTTTGATACTCCATTGGATGGCAGCCTTGTCATTATTGAAGGTAGTCTGTTGTCGAGATTTTTGTTATTACAATGGATGGTAGCCTTGTCATTAAGGAAGGTAGTCTATTGTCAAGATTTTTTTTACTCCAATGGATGTTAGAATTGTCATTATGGAAGGTAGTCTGTTGTCGAGAATTTTGTTACTCCAATGGATGGTAGCCTTGTCATTATGGAAGGTAGTCTTTCGTTGAAATTTCTTTTACTCCAATGGATGGTAGCCTTGACATTATGTAAATATTTTTTCGATTAGGATTTTTGTTACTCCATTGGATTGCAGCCTTGTTATTATGGAAAGTAGTCTGTTGTCGAGATTTTTGTTATTCCAATGGATGGTAGCCTTGTCATTATGGAAGGTAGTCTGTTGTGGATATCTTTGTTACTCCAATGGATGGTAGCCTTGTCATTTTGGAAGGTAGTCTGTTGTCGAGATTTTTGTTACTCCAATGGATGGTAGCCTTGTAATTATGGAAGGTAGTCTGTTGCCGAGATTTTTATTACCACAATGGATGGCAGCCTTGTCATTATGGAAGGTAGTATGTTGTTGAGATTTTTGTTACTCCAATGGATGGTAGCCTTGTCATTATGGAAGGTAGTCTGTTGTCGAGATTTTTGTTACTCCAATGGATGGTAGCCTTGTCATTATGGAAGGTAGTCTGTTGTCGATATCTTTGCTACTCCAATGGATGGTAACCTTGTCATTATAGAAGGTAGTTCGTTGTCGAGATTTTTATTCCTCCAATGGAAAGTAGCCTTGTCATTATGGTAGGTAGTCCATCGTTGAGATTTCTTTTACTCCTATGGATGGTAGCTTTGGCATTATGTAAAATATTGTGTCGGTTAAAATTTTTGATACTCCATTGGATGGCAGCCTTTTCATTATGGAAGGTAGTAAGTTGTCAAGATTTTTGTTATTCCAATGGATGGTAGCCTTGTCATTAAGAAAGGTAGTCTATTGTCAAGATTATTGTTACTCCAATGGATGGTAGCCTTTTCATTATGGTAGGTAGTCTGTTGTCGAGATTTTTGTTACTCAAATGGACGGTAGCCTTGTCATTATGGAAGGTAGTATGTTTTCGATATTTATGTTACTCCAATGGATGGTAGCCTTGTCATTATGGAAGGTAGTCTGTTACCGAGATTTTTAATACCCCAATGGATGGCAGCCATGTCATTATGGAAGGTAGTATGTTGTCGAGATTTTTATTACCACATTGTCGAGATTTTTGTTATTCCATTGGATGGTAGCCTTGTCATTAAGGAAGGTAGTCGGTTGTCGAGATTTTTGTTACTCCAATGGATGGTAGCCTTGTCATTATGGAAGGTAGTCTATTGTCAATATTTTTGTTACTCCAATGGATGGTAGCCTTGTCATTATGGAAGGTAGTCTATTGTCAAGATTTTTGTTACTCCAATGGATGATAGCCTTGTCATTATGGAAGGTAGTTTGTGGTCGAGATTTTTGTTACTCCAATAGATGGTAGACTTGTCATTATGGAAGGTAGTCTGTCGTTGAGATATCTTTTACTCCAATGGATGGTAGCCTTGGCATTATGTAAAATATTGTGTCAGTTAAAATTTTTGATACTCCATTAGATGGCAGCCTTTGCATTATGGAAGGTAGTCTGTTGTCGAGATTTTTGTTATTCCAATGGATGGTAGCCCTGTCAATAAGGAAGGTAGTCTATTGTCAAGATTTTTGTTACTCCAATGGATGGTAGCCTTGTCATTATGGAAGATAGTCTGTTGCCGAGATTTTTATTACCCCAATGGATGGCAGCCTTGTCATAATGGAAGGTAGTATGTTGTCGAGATTTTTGTTATTCCATTGGATGGTAGGCTTGTCATTACGTAAGGTAGTCTGTTGTCGAGATTTTTGTTATTCCATTGGATGGTAGCCTTATCATTATGGAAGGTAGTCGGTTGTCGAGACTTTTGTTACTCCAAAGGATGGTAGCCTTGTCATTATGGAAGGTAGTATGTTGTCGATATCTTTGTTACTCCAATGGATGGTAGCCTTGTCATTATGGAAGGTACTCTGTTGTCGAGATTTTTGTTCCTCCAATGGAAAGTAGCCTTATCATTATGGAAGATAGTCTGTCGTTTAGATTTCTTTTACTCCAATGGATGGTAGCCTTGGCATTATGTAAAATATTGTGTCGGTTAAAATTTTTGATACTCCATTGGATGGCAGCCTTTGCATTATGGAAGGTAGTATGTTGTCAATATATTTGTTACTCCATTGGATGGTAGACTTGTCATTATGGAAGGTAGTCTGTTGTCGAGATTTTTGTTACTCCAATGTTTGGTAGCCTTGTCATTATGGAAGATAGTTTATTGCCGATATTTTTATTACCCCAATGGATGGCAGCCTTGTCATAATGGAAGGTAGTATGTTGTCGCGATTTTTGTTATTCCATTGGATGGTAGGCTTGTCATTACGGAAGGTAGTCTGTTGTCGAGATTTTTGTTATTCCATTGGATGGTAGCCTTATCATTATGGAAGGTAGTCGGTTGTCGAGACTTTTGTTACTCCAAAGGATGGTAGCCTTGTCATTATGGAAGGTAGTATGTTGTCGATATCTTTGTTACTCCAATGGATGGTAGCCTTGTCATTATGGAAGGTACTCTGTTGTCGAGATTTTTGTTCCTCCAATGGAAAGTAGCCTTGTCATTATGGAAGATAGTCTGTCGTTTAGATTTCTTTTACTCCAATGGATGGTAGCCTTGGCATTATGTAAAATATTGTGTCGGTTAAAATTTTTGATACTCCATTGGATGGCAGCCTTTTCATTATGGAAGGTAGTAAGTTGTCGAGATTTTTGTTATTCCAATGGATGGTAGCCTTGTCATTAAAGAAGGTAGTCTATTGTCATGATTTTTGTTAATCCAATGGATGGTAGCCTTTTCATTATGGAAGGTAGTCTGTTGTCGAGACTTTTGTTACTCAAATGGACGGTAGCCTTGTCATTATGGGAGGTAGTATGTTGTCGATATTTTTGTTACTCCAATGGATGGTATCCTTGTCATTATGGAAGTTAGTCTGTTGCCGAGATTTTTATTACCCCAATGGATGGCAGCCTTGTCATTATGAAAGGTAGTATGTTGTCAAGATTTTTGTTACTTCAATGGATGGTAGCCTTGTCATTATGGAAGGTTGTCTGTTATCGAGTTTTTTGTTATTCCATTGGATGGTAGCCTTGTCATTACGGAAGGTATACTGTTCTCGAGATTTTTGTTATTCCATTGGATGGTAGCCTTGTCATTATGGAAGGTAGTCTGTCGTTGAGATTTCTTTTACTCCAATGGATGATAGCCATGACATTATGTAAAATATTATGTCAGTTAAGATTTTTGATACTCCATTGGATGGCAGCCTTGTCATTATTGAAGGTAGTCTGTTGTCGAGATTTTTGTTATTCCAACGGATGGTAGCCTTGTCATTAAGGAAGGTAGTCTATTGTTAAGATTTTTGTTACTCCAATGGATGTTAGCCTTGTCATTATGGAAGGTAGTCTGTTGTCGAGATTTTTGTTACTCCAATGGATGGTAGCCTTGTCATTATGGAAGGTAGTATGTCGCTGAGATTTCTTTTAATCCAATGGATGGTAGCCTTGGCATTATGTAAAATATTGTGTCGGTTAAAAGTTTTGTTACTCCAATGGATGGTAGCCTTGTCATTATGGAAGGTAGTCTATTTTTCGAGATTTTTATTACCCCAATGGATGGCAGCCTTGTCATTATGGAAGGTAGTATGTTGTCGAGATTTTTGTTACTCCAATGGATGGTAGCCTTTTCATTATGGAAGGTAGTTTGTTGTCGAGTTTTTTGTTATTCCATTGGATGGTAGGCTTATCATTACGGAAGGTAGTCTGTTGTCGAGATTTTTTTTATTCCATTGGATTGTAGCGTTGTCATTATGGAAGGTAGTCGGTTGTCGAGATTTTTTTTACTCCCATGGATGGTAGCCTTGTCATTATGGAAGGTAGTCTGTTGCCGATATCTTTGTTACTCTAATGGATGGTAGCCTTGTCATTATGGAAGGTTGTCTGTTGTCGAGATTTTTGTTCCTCCAATGGAATGTAGCCTTGTCATTATGGAAGGTAGTCTGTCGTTGAGATTTCTTTTACTCCAATGGACGGTAGCCTTGTCATTATGGAAGGTAGTATGTTGTCGATATTTTTTTTACTCCAATGGATGGTAGCATTGTCATTATGGAAGGTAGTCTGTTGCCGAGATTTTTATTACCCCAATGGATGGCAGCCTTGTAGTATGGAAGGTAGTATGTTGTCGAGATTTTTGTTACTCCAATGGATGGTAGCCTTGTCATTATGGAAGGTAGTCTATTGTCGAGTTTTTTGTTATTCCATTGGATTGTAGCCTTCTCATTACGGAAGGTAGTCTGTTCTCGAGATTTTTGTTATTCCATTGGATGGTAGGCTTGTCATTATGGAAGGTAGTCGGTTGTCGAGATTTTTGATACTCCAATGGATAGTAGCCTTGTCATTATGGAAGGTAGTGTGTTGTCGAATTCTTTGTTACTCCAATGGATGGTAGCCTTGTCATTATAGAAGGTAGTCTGTTGTCGAGATTTTTGTTACTCTAATGGATGGTAGCCTTGTAATTATGGAAGGTAGAAAGTCGTTGAGATTTCTTTTACTCCAATGGATGGTAGCCATGACATTTTGTAAAATATTATGATGGTTAAGATTTTTGATACTCCATTGGATGGCAGCCTTGTCATTATTGAAGGTAGTCTGTTGTCGAGATTTTTGTTATTACAATGGATGGTAGCCTTGTCATTAAGGAAGGTAGTCTATTGTCAAGATTTTTTTTACTCCAATGGATGTTAGAATTGTCATTATGGAAGGTAGTCTGTTGTCGAGAATTTTGTTACTCCAATGGATGGTAGCCTTGTCATTATGGAAGGTAGTCTTTCGTTGAGATTTCTTTTACTCCAATGGATGGTAGCCTTGACATTATGTAAAATATTTTGTCGATTAAGATTTTTGTTACTCCATTGGATTGCAGCCTTGTCATTATGGAAAGTAGTCTGTTGTCGAGATTTTTGTTATTCCAATGGATGGTAGCCTTGTCATTATGGAAGGTAGTCTGTTGTGGATATCTTTGTTACTCCAATGGATGGTAGCCTTGTCATTTTGGAAAGTAGTCTGTTGTCGAGATTTTTGTTACTCCAATGGATGGTAGCCTTGTAATTATGGAAGGTAGTCTGTTGCCGAGATTTTTATTACCACAATGGATGGCAGCCTTGTCATTATGGAAGGTAGTATGTTGTTGAGATTTTTGTTACTCCAATGGATGGTAGCCTTGTCATTATGGAAGGTAGTCTGTTGTCGAGATTTTTGTTACTCCAATGGATGGTAGCCTTGTCATTATGGAAGGTAGTCTGTCGTTGAGATTTCTTTTACTCCAATGGATGGTAGCCTTGGCATTATGTAAAATATTGTGTCGGTTTAAAATTTTGATACTCCATTGGATGGCAGCCTTTTCATTATGGAAGGTAGTTTGTTGTCGAGATTTTTGTTATTCCAATGGATGGTAGCCTTGTCATTAAGGAAGGTAGTCTATTGTCAAGATTTTTGTTACTCCAATGGATGGTAGACATGTCATTGTGGAAGGTAGTATGTTGTCGAGATTTTTGTTACTCCAATGGATGGTAGCCTTGTCACTACGGAAGGTAGTTTGTCGTTGAGATATTTGTTACTCCAGTGGATGGTAGCCTTTTAATTATGGAAGGTAGTTTGTTGTTCAGATTTTTGTTACTCCTATGGATGGTAGCCTTGTCATTATGGAAGGTAGTATCTTTCGAGTTTTTTGTTATTCCATTGGATGGTAGCGTTGTCATTATGGAAGGTGGTTTGTTGTCGAGATTTTTGTTATTCCAATGGATGGTAGCCTTGTCATTATGGAAGGTAGTCTGTTGTGGATATCTTTGTTACTCCAATGGATGGTAGCCTTGTCATTCTGAAAGGTAGTCTGTTGTCGAGATTTTTGTTACTCCAATGGATGGTAGCCTTGTCATTATGGAAGGTAGTCTGTCGTTGAGATTTCTTTTACTCCAATGGATGGTAGCCTTGATATTATGTAAAATATTTTTCCGCTTAAGATTTTTGTTACTCCATTGGATGGCAGCCTTGTCATTATGGAAGGTAGTCTGTTGTCGAGATTTTTGTTATTCCAATGGATGGTAGCCTTGTCATTATGGAAGGTAGTATGTTGTTGATATCTTTGTTACTCCAATGGATGGTAGCCTTGTCATTCTGGAAGGTAGTCTGTTGTCGAGATTTTTGTTACTCCAATGGATGGTAGCCTTGTAATTATGGAAGGTAGTCTGTTGTCAAGATTTTTATTACCACAATGGATGGCAGCCTTGTCATTGTGGAAGGTAGTATGTTGTCGAGATTTTTGTTACTCCAATGGATGGTAGCCTTGTCAATATGTAATGTAGTTTGTTGTCGAGATTTTTGTTACTCCAATGGATGGTAGCCTTGTCATTATGGAAGGTAGTCTGTTGTTGATATCTTTGTTACTCCAATGGATGGTAGCCTTGTCATTATAGAAGGTAGTCTGTTGTCGAGATTTTTGTTCCTCCAATGGAAAGTAGCCTTGTCATTATGGAAGGTAGTCTGTCATTGAGATTTCTTTTACTCCAATGGATGGTAGCTTTGGCATTATGTAAAATATTGTGTCGGTTAAAATTTTTGATACTCCATTGGATGGCAGCCTTTTCATTATGGAAGGTAGTAAGTTGTCAAGATTTTTGTTATTCCAATGGATGGTAGCCTTGTCATTAAGGAAGGTAGTCTATTGTCAAGATTTTTGTTACTCCAATGGATGGTAGCCTTTTCATTATGGAAGGTAGTCTGTTGTCGAGATTTTTGTTACTCTAATGGACGGTAGCCTTGTCTTTATGGAAGGTAGTATGTTGTCGATATTTATGTTACTCCAATGGATGGTAGCCTTGTCATTATGGAAGGTAGTCTGTTACCGAGATTTTTACTACCCCAATGGATGGCAGCCTTGTCATTTTGGAATGTAGTCGGTTGTCGAGATTTTTGTTACTCCAATGGATGGTAGCCTTATCATTATGGAAGGTAGTCTATTGTCAAGATTTTTGTTACTCCAATGGATGGTAGCCTTGTCATTATGGAAGGTAGTCTGTGGTCGAGATTTTTGTTACTCCAATAGATGGTAGACTTGTCATTATGGAAGGTAGTCTGTCGTTGAGATTTCTTTTACTCCAATGGATGGTAGCCTTCGCATTATGTAAAATATTGTGTCAGTTAAAATTTTTGATACTCCATTGGATGGCAGCCTTTGCATTATGGAAATTAGTCTGTTGTCGAGATTTTTGTTATTCCAATGGATGGTAGCCTTGTCAATAAGGAAGGTAGTCTATTGTCAAGATTATTGTTACTCCAATGGATGGTAGCCTTTTCATTATAGAAGGTAGTCTGTCGTCGAGATTTTTGTTACTCAAATAGATGGTAGCCTTGTCATTATGGAAGGTAGTATGTTGTCAATATATTTGTTACTCCATTGGATGGTAGACTTGTCATTATGGAAGGTAGTCTGTTGTCGAGATTTTTGTTACTCCAATGGATGGTAGCCTTGTCATTATGGAAGATAGTCTGTTGCCGAGTTTTTTATTACCCCAATGGATGGCAGCCTTGTCATAATGGAAGGTAGTATGTTGTCGAGATTTTTGTTATTCCATTGGATAGTAGGCTTGTCATTACGGAAGGTAGTCTGTTGTCGAGATTTTTGTTATTCCATTGGATGGTAGCCTTCTCATTATGGAAGGTAGTCGGTTGTCGAGACTTTTGTTACTCCAAAGGATGGTAGCCTTGTCATTATGGAAGGTAGTATGTTGTCGATATCTTTGTTACTCCAATGGATGGTAGCCTTGTCATTATGGAAGGTACTCTGTTGTCGAGATTTTTGTTCCTCCAATGGAAAGTAGCCTTGTCATTATGGAAGATAGTCTGTCGTTTTGATTTCTTTTACTCCAATGGATGGTAGCCTTGGCATTATGTAAAATATTGTGTCGGTTAAAATTTATGATACTCCATTGGATGGCAGCCTTTTCATTATGGAAGGTAGTAAGTTGTCGAGATTTTTGTTATTCCAATGGATGGTAGCCTTGTCATTAAAGAAGGTAGTCTATTGTCATGATTTTTGTTAATCCAATGGATGGTAGCCTTTTCATTATGGAAGGTAGTCTGTTGTCGAGACTTTTGTTACTCAAATGGACGGTAGCCTTGTCATTATGGGAGGTAGTATGTTGTCGATATTTTTGTTACTCCAATGGATGGTATCCTTGTCATTATTGAAGTTAGTCTGTTGCCGAGATTTTTATTACCCCAATGGATGGCAGCCTTGTCATTATGGAAGGTAGTATGTTGTCAAGATTTTTGTTACTTCAATGGATGGTAGCCTTGTTATTATGGAAGGTTGTCTGTTATCGAGTTTTTTGTTATTCCATTGGATGGTAGCCTTGTCATTACGGAAGGTATACTGTTCTCGAGATTTTTATTATTCCATTGGATGGTAGCCTTGTCATTATGGAAGGTAGTCGGTTGTCGAGATTTTTGTTACTCTAATGGATGGTAGCCTTGTAATTATGGAAGGTAGTCTGTCGTTGAGATTTCTTTTACTCCAATGGATGGTAGCCATGACATTATGTAAAATATTGTGTCAGTTAAGATTTTTGATACTCCATTGGATGGCAGCCTTGTCATTATTGAAGGTAGTCTGTTGTCGAGATTTTTGTTATTCCAACGGATGGTAGCCTTGTCATTAAGGAAGGTAGTCTATTGTTAAGATTTTTGTTACTCCAATGGATGTTAGCCTTGTCATTATGGAAGGTAGTCTTTTGTCGAGATTTTTGTTACTCCAATGGATGGTAGCCTTGTCATTATGGAAGGTAGTATGTCGTTGAGATTTCTTTTAATCCAATGGATGGTAGACTTGGCATTATGTAAAATATTGTGTCGGTTAAAAGTTTTGTTACTCCAATGGATGGTAGCCTTGTCATTATGGAAGGTAGTCTATTTTCGAGATTTTTATTACCCTAATGGATGGCAGCCTTGTCATTATGGAAGGTAGTATGTTGTCGAGATTTTTGTTACTCCAATGGATGGTAGCCTTGTCATTATGGAAGGTAGTTTGTTGTCGAGTTTTTTGTTATTCCATTGGATGGTAGGCTTATCATTACAGAAGGTAGTCTGTTGTCGAGATTTTTGTTATTCCATTGGATTGTAGCCTTGTCATTATGGAAGGTAGTCGGTTGTCGAGATTTTTGTTACTCCCATGGATGGTAGCCTTGTCATTATGGAAGGTAGTCTGTTGTCGATATCTTTGTTACTCTAATGGATGGTAGCCTTGTCATTATGGAAGGTAGTCTGTTGTCGAGATTTTTGTTCCTCCAATGGAATGTAGCCTTGTCATTATGGAAGGTAGTCTGTCGTTGAGATTTCTTTTACTCCAATGGACGGTAGCCTTGTCATTATGGAAGGTAGTATGTTATCGATATTTTTTTTACTCCAATGGATGGTAGCATTGTCATTATGGAAGGTAGTCGGTTGCCGGGATTTTTATTACCCCAATGGATGGCAGCCTTGTAGTATGGAAGGTAGTATGTTGTCGAGATTTTTGTTACTCCAATGGATGGTAGCCTTGTCATTATGGAAGGTAGTCTGTTGTCGAGTTTTTTGTTATTCCATTGGATTGTAGCCTTCTCATTACGGAAGGTAGTCTGTTCTCGAGATTTTTGTTATTCCATTGGATGGTAGGCTTGTCATTATGGAAGGTAGTCGGTTGTCGAGATTTTTGATACTTCAATGGATGGTAGCCTTGTCATTATGGAAGGTAGTCTGTTGTCGAATTCTTTGTTACTCCAATGGATGGTAGCCTTGTCATTATAGAAGGTAGTCTGTTGTCGAGATTTTTGTTACTCTAATGGATGGTAGCCTTGTAATTATGGAAGGTAGTAAGTCGTTGAGATTTCTTTTACTCCAATGGATGGTAGCCATGACATTTTGTAAAATATTATGATGGTTAACATTTTTGATACTCCATTGGATGGCAGCCTTGTCATTATTGAAGGTAGTCTGTTGTCGAGATTTTTGTTATTACAATGGATGGTAGCCTTGTCATTAAGGAAGGTAGTCTATTGTCAAGATTTTTTTTACTCCAATGGATGTTAGAATTGTCATTATGGAAGGTAGTCTGTTGTCGAGAATTTTGTTACTCCAATGGATGGTAGCCTTGTCATTATGGAAGGTAGTCTTTCGTTGAGATTTCTTTTACTCCAACGGATGGTAGCCTTGACATTATGTAAAATATTTTGTCGATTAAGATTTTTGTTACTCCATTGGATTGCAGCCTTGTCATTATGGAAAGTAGTCTGTTGTCGAGATTTTTGTTATTCCAATGGATGGTAGCCTTGTCATTATGGAAGGTAGTCTGTTGTGGATATCTTTGTTACTCCAATGGATGGTAGCCTTGTCATTTTGGAAGGTAGTCTGTTGTCGAGATTTTTGTTACTCCAATGGATGGTAGCCTTGTAATTATGGAAGGTAGTCTGTTGCCGAGATTTTTATTACCACAATGGATGGCAGCCTTGTCATTATGGAAGGTAGTATGTTGTTGAGATTTTTGTTACTCCAATGGATGGTAGCCTTGTCATTATGGAAGGTAGTCTGCTGTCGAGATTTTTGTTACTCCAATGGATGGTAGCCTTGTCATTATGGAAGGTAGTCTGTTGTCGATATTTTTGCTACTCCAATGGATGGTAGCCTTGTCATTATAGAAGGTAGTTTGTTGTCGAGATTTTTATTCCTCCAATGGAAAGTAGCCTTGTCATTATGGAAGTTAGTCCATCGTTGAGATTTCTTTTACTCCTATGGATGGTAGCTTTGGCATTATGTAAAATATTGTGTCGGTTAAAATTTTTGATACTCCATTGGATGGCAGCCTTTTCATTATGGAAGGTAGTAAGTTGTCAAGATTTTTGTTATTCCAATGGATGGTAGCCTTGTCATTAAGGAAGGTAGTCTATTGTCAAGATTATTGTTACTCCAATGGATGGTAGCCTTTTCATTATGGAAGGTAGTTTGTTGTCGAGATTTTTGTTACTCAAATGGACGGTAGCCTTGTCATTATGGAAGGTAGTATGTTGTCGATATTTATGTTACTCCAATGGATGGTAGCCTTGTCATTATGGAAGGTAGTCTGTTACCGAGATTTTTAATACCCCAATGGATGGCAGCCTTGTCATTATTGAAGGTAGTATGTTGTCGAGATTTTTATTACCACATTATCGAGATTTTTGTTATTCCATTGGATGGTAGCCTTGTCATTAAGGAAGGTAGTCGGTTGTCGAGATTTTTGTTACTCCAATGGATGGTAGCCTTGTCATTATGGAAGGTAGTCTATTGTCAATATTTTTGTTACTCCAATGGATGGTAGCCTTGTCATTATGGAAGGTAGTCTATTGTCAAGATTTTTGTTACTCCAATGGATGGTAGCCTTGTCATTATGGAAGGTAGTCTGTGGTCGAGATTTTTGTTACTCCAATAGATGGTAGACTTGTCATTATGGAAGGTAGTCTGTCGTTGAGATTTCTTTTACTCCAATGGATGGTAGCCTTGGAATTATGTAAAATATTGTGTCAGTTAAAATTTTTGATACTCCATTGGATGGCAGCCTTTGCATTATGGAAGGTAGTCTGTTGTCGAGATTTTTGTTATTCCAATGGATGGTAGCCTTGTCAATAAGGAAGGTAGTCTATTGTCAAGATTTTTGTTACTCCAATGGATAGTAGCCTTGTCATTATGGAAGATAGTTTGTTGCCGAGATTTTTATTACCCCAATGGATGGCAGCCTTGTCATAATGGAAGGTAGTATGTTGTCGAGATTTTTGTTATTCCATTGGATGGTAGGCTTGTCATTACGGAAGGTAGTCTGTTGTCGAGATTTTTGTTATTCCATTGGATGGTAGCCTTATCATTATGGAAGGTAGTCGGTTGTCGAGACTTTTGTTACTCCAAAGGATGGTAGCCTTGTCATTATGGAAAGTAGTATGTTGTCGATATCTTTGTTACTCCAATGGATGGTAGCCTTGTCATTATGGAAGGTACTCTGTTGTCGAGATTTTTGTTCCTCCAATGGAAAGTAGCCTTGTCATTATGGAAGATAGTCTGTCGTTTAGATTTCTTTTACTCCAATGGATGGTAGCCTTGGCATTATGTAAAATATTGTGTCGGTTAAAATTTTTGATACTCCATTGGATGGCAGCCTTTGCATTATGGAAGGTAGTATGTTGTCAATATATTTGTTACTCCATTGGATGGTAGACTTGTCATTATGGAAGGTAGTCTGTTGTCGAGATTTTTGTTACTCCAATGGATGGTAGCCTTGTCATTATGGAAGATAGTTTGTTGCCGAGATTTCTATTACCCCAATGGAATGCAGCCTTGTCATAATGGAAGGTAGTATGTTGTCGAGATTTTTGTTATTCCATTGGATGGTAGGCTTGTCATTACGGAAGGTAGTCTGTTGTCGAGATTTTTGTTATTCCATTGGATGGTAGCCTTATCATTATGGAAGGTAGTCGGTTGTCGAGACTTTTGTTACTCCAAAGGATGGTAGCCTTGTCATTATGGAAGGTAGTATGTTGTCGATATCTTTGTTACTCCAATGGATGGTAACCTTGTCATTATGGAAGGTACTCTGTTGTCGAGATTTTTGTTCCTCCAATGGAAAGTAGCCTTGTCATTATGGAAGATAGTCTGTCGTTTAGATTTCTTTAACTCCAATGGATGGTAGCCTTGGCATTAAGTAAAATATTGTGTCGGTTAAAATTTTTGATACTCCATTGGATGGCAGCCTTTTCATTATGGAAGGTAGTAAGTTGTCGAGATTTTTGTTATTCCAATGGATGGTAGCCTTGTCATTAAAGAAGGTAGTCTATTGTCATGATTTTTGTTAATCCAATGGATGGTAGCCTTTTGATTATGGAAGTTAGTCTGTTGTCGAGACTTTTGTTACTCAAATGGACGGTAGCCTTGTCATTATGGGAGGTAGTATGTTGTCGATATTTTTGTTACTCCAATGGATGGTATCCTTGTCATTATGGAAGTTAGTCTGTTGCCGAGATTTTTATTACCCCAATGGATGGCAGCCTTGTCATTATGGAAGGTAGTATGTTGTCAAGATTTTTGTTACTTCAATGGATGGTAGCCTTGTCATTATGGAAGGTTGTCTGTTATCAAGTTTTTTGTTATTCCATTGGATGGTAGCCTTGTCATTACGGAAGGTATACTGTTCTCGAGATTTTTGTTATTCCATTGGATGGTAGCCTTGTCATTATGGAAGGTAGTCTGTCGTTGAGATTTCTTTTATTCCAATGGATGGTAGCCATGACATTATGTAAAATATTATGTCAGTTAAGATTTTTAATACTCCATTGGATGGCAGCCTTGTCATTATTGAAGGTAGTCTGTTGTCGAGATTTTACTTATTCCAACAGATGGTAGCCTTGTCATTAAGGAAGGTAGTCTATTGTTAAGATTTTTGTTACTCCAATGGATGTTAGCCTTGTCATTATGGAAGGTTGTCTGTTGTCGAGATTTTTGTTACTCCAATGGATGGTAGCCTTGTCATTATGGAAGGTAGTATGTCGTTGAGATTTCTTTTAATCCAATGGATGGTAGCCTTGGCATTATGTAAAATATTGTGTCGGTTAAAAGTTTTGTTACTCAAATGGATGGTAGCCTTGTCATTATGGAAGGTAGTCTATTTTCGAGATTTTTATTACCCCAATGGATGGCAGCCTTGTCATTATGGAAGGTAGTATGTTGTCGAGATTTTTGTTACTCCAATGGATGGTAGCCTTGTCAGTATGGAAGGTAGTTTGTTGTCGAGTTTTTTATTATTCCATTGGATGGTAGGCTTATCATTACGGAAGGTAGTCTGTTGTCGAGATTTTTGTTATTCCATTGGATTGTAGCCTTGTCATTATGGAAGGTAGTCGGTTGTCGATATTTTTGTTACTCCCATGGATGGTAGCCTTGTCATTATGGAAGGTAGTCTGTTGTCGATATCTTTGTTACTCTAATGGATGGTAGCCTTGTCATTATGGAAGGTAGTCTGTTGTCGAGATTTTTGTTCCTCCAATGGAAAGTAGCCTTGTCATTATGGAAGGTAGTCTGTCGTTGAGATTTCTTTTACTCCAATGGACGGTAGCCTTGTCATTATGGAAGGTAGTATGTTGTCGATATTTTTTTTACTCCAATGGATGGTAGCATTGTCATTATGGAAGGTAGTCTGTTGCCGAGATTTTTATTACCCCAATGGATGGCAGCCTTGTAGTATGGAAGGTAGTATGTTGTCGAGATTTTTGTTACTTCAATGGATGGTAGCCTTGTCATTATGGAAGGTAGTCTGTTGTCGAGTTTTTTGTTATTCCATTGGATTGTAGCCTTCTCATTACGGAAGGTAGTCTAATCTCGAGATTTTTGTTATTCCATTGGATGGTAGGCTTGTCATTATGGAAGGTAGTCGGTTGTCGAGATTTTTGATACTCCAATGGATGGTAGCCTTGTCATTATGGGAGGTAGTCTGTTGTCGAATTCTTTGTTACTCCAATGGATGGTAGCCTTGTCATTATAGAAGGTAGTCTGTTGTCGAGATTTTTGTTACTCTAATGGATGGTAGCCTTGTAATTATGGAAGGTAGTAAGTCGTTGAGATTTCTTTTACTCCAATGGATGGTAGCCATGACATTTTGTAAAATATTATGATGGTTAAGACTTTTGATACTCCATTGGATGGCAGCCTTGTCATTATTGAAGGTAGTCTGTTGTCGAGATTTTTGTTATTACAATGGATGATAGCCTTGTCATTAAGGAAGGTAGTCTATTGTCAAGATTTTTTTTACTCCAATGGATGTTAGAATTGTCATTATGGAAGGTAGTCTGTTGTCGAGATTTTTGTTACTCCAATGGATGGTAGCCTTGTCATTATGGAAGGTAGTCTGTCGTTGAGATTTCTTTTACTCCAATGGATGGTAGCCTTGGCATTATGTAAAATATTGTGTCGGTTTAAAATTTTGATACTCCATTGGATGGCAGCCTTTTCATTATGGAAGGTAGTTTGTTGTCGAGATTTTTGTTATTCCAATGGATGGTAGCCTTGTCATTAAGGAAGGTAGTCTATTGTCAAGATTTTTGTTACTCCAATGGATGGTAGACATGTCATTGTGGAAGGTAGTATGTTGTCGAGATTTTTGTTACTCCAATGGATGGTAGCCTTGTCATTACAGAAGGTAGTTTGTCGTTGAGATATTTGTTACTCCAGTGGATGTTAGCCTTTTAATTATGGAAGGTAGTTTGTTGTTCAGATTTTTGTTACTCATATGGATGGTAGCCTTGTCATTATGGAAGGTAGTATCTTTCGAGTTTTTTGTTATTCCATTGGATGGTAGCGTTGTCATTACGGAAGGTGGTTTGTTGTCGAGATTTTTGTTATTCCAATGGATGGTAGCCTTGTCATTATGGAAGGTAGTCTGTTGTGGATATCTTTGTTACTCCAATGGATGGTAGCCTTGTCATTCTGAAAGGTAGTCTGTTGTCGAGATTTTTGTTACTCCAATGGATGGTAGCCTTGTCATTATGGAAGGTAGTCTGTCGTTGAGATTTTTGTTACTCTAATGGATGGTAGCCTTGACATTATGTAAAATATTTTTCCGGTTAAGATTTTTGTTACTCCATTGGATGGCAGCCTTGTCATTATGGAAGGTAGTCTGTTGTCGAGATTTTTGTTATTCCAATGGATGGTAGCCTTGTCATTATGGAAGGTAGTCTGTTGTGGATATCTTTGTTACTCCAATGGATGGTAGCCTTGTCATTCTGGAAGGTAGTCTGTTGTCGAGATTTTTGTTACTCCAATGGATGGTAGCCTTGTAATTATGGAAGGTAGTCTGTTGCCGAGATTTTTATTACCACAATGGATGGCAGCCTTGTCATTATGGAAGGTAGTATGTTGTCGAGATTTTTGTTACTCCAATGGATGGTAGCCTTGTCAATATGGAATGTAGTTTGTTGTCGAGATTTTTGTTACTCCAATGGATGGTAGCCTTGTCATTATGGAAGGTAGTCTGTTGTTGATATCTTTGTTACTCCAATGGATGGTAGCCTTGTCATTATGGAAGGTAGTATGTCATTGAGATTTCTTTTACTCCAATGGATGGTAGCTTTGGCATTATTGAAAATATTGTGTCGGTTAAAATTTTTGATACTCCATTGGATGGCAGCCTTTTCATTATGGAAGGTAGTAAGTTGTCAAGATTTTTGTTATTCCAATGGATGGTAGCCTTGTCATTAAGGAAGGTAGTCTATTGTCAAGATTTTTGTTACTCCAATGGATGGTAGCCTTTTCATTATGGAAGGTAGTCTGTTGTCGAGATTTTTGTTACTCTAATGGACGGTAGCCTTGTCTTTATGGAAGGTAGTATGTTGTCGATATTTATGTTACTCCAATGGATGGTAGCCTTGTCATTATGGAAGGTAGTCTGTTACCGAGATTTTTACTACCCCAATGGATGGCAGCCTTGTCATTTTGGAAGGTAGTCGGTTGTCGAGATTTTTGTTACTCCAATGGATGGTAGCCTTGTCATTATGGAAGGTAGTCTATTATCATGATTTTTGTTACTCCAATGGATGGTAGCCTTGTCATTATAGAAGGTAGTCTATTGTCAAGATTTTTGTTACTCTAATGGATGGTAGCCTTATCATTATGGAAGGTAGTCTGTCGTTGAGATTTCTTTTACTCCAATGGATGGTAGCCTTGGCATTATGTAAAATATTGTGTCGGTTAAAATTTTTGATACTCCATTGGATGGCAGCCTTTGCATTATGGAAGGTAGTTTGTTGTCGAGATTTTTGTTATTCTAATGGATGGTAGCCTTGTCATTAAGGAAGGTAGACTATTGTCAAGATTTTTGTTACTCCAATGGATGGTAGCCTTTTCATTATGGAAAGTAGTATGTCGTCGAGATTTTTGTTACTCAAATAGATGGTAGCCTTGTCATTATAGAAGGTAGTATGTTGTCGATATTTTTGTTACCCTAATGGATGGTAGACTTGTCATTATGGAAGGTAGTCTGTTGTCGAGATTTTTATTACTCCAGTGGATGGTAGCCTTGTCATTATGGAAGGTAGTCTGTTGCCGAGATTTTTATTACCCCAATGGATGGCAGCCTTGTCATTATGGAAGGTAGTATGTTGTCGAGATTTTTGTTATTCCATTGGATGGTAGGCTTGTCATTACGGAAGGTAGTTTGTTGTCGATATTTTTGTTATTCCATTAGATGGTAGCCTTGTCATTATGGAAGGTATTCGGTTGTCGAGATTTTTGTTACTCCAAAGGATGGTAGCCTTGTCATTATGGAAAGTAGTTTGTTGTCGATATCTTTGTTACTCCAATGGATGGTAGACTTGTCATTATGGAAGGTACTCTGTTGTCGAGATTTTTGTTCCTCCAATAAAAAGTAGCCTTGTCATTATGGAAGGTAGTCTGTCGTTTAGATTTCTTTTACTCCAATTGATGGTAGCCTTGGCATTATGTAAAATATTGTGTCGGTTAAAATTTTTGATACTCCATTGGATGGCAGCCTTTTCATTATGGAAGGTAGTAAGTTGTCGAGATTTTTGTTATTCCAATGGATGGTAGCCTTGTCATTAAGGAAGGTAGTCTATTGTCAAGATTTTTGTTACTCCAATGGATGGTAGCCTTTTCATTATGGAAGGTAGTCTGTTGTCGAGATTTTTGTTACTCAACTGGACGGTAGCCTTGTCATTTTGGAAGGTAGTATGTTGTCGATATTTTTGTTACTCCAATGGTAGGTAGCCTTGTCATTATGGAAGGTAGTCTGTTGTCGAGATTTTTATTACCCCAATGGATGGCAGCCTTGTCATTATGGAAGGTAGTATGTTGTCGAGATTTTTGTTACTTCAATGGATTGTAGCCTTGTCATTATGGAAGGTTGTATGTTTTCGAGTTTTTTGTTATTCCATTGGATGGTAGCCTTGTCATTACGGAAGGTAGACTGTTCTCGAGATTTTTGTTATTCCATTGGATGGTAGCCTTGTCATTATGGAAGGTAGTCGGTTGTCGAGATTTTTGTTACTCCAAAGGATGGTAGCCTTGTAATTATGGAAAGTAGTATGTTGTCGATATCTTTGTTACTCCAATGGATGGTAGCCTTGTCATTATGGAAGGTACTCTGTTGTCGAGATTTTTGTTCCTCCAATGGAAAGTAGCCTTGTCATTATGGAAGATAGTCTGTCGTTTAGATTTCTTTTACTCCAATGGATGGTAGCCTTGGCATTATGTAAAATATTGTGTCGGTTAAAATTTTTGATACTCCATTGGATGGCAGCCTTTGCATTATGGAAGGTAGTATGTTGTCAATATATTTGTTACTCCATTGGATGGTAGACTTGTCATTATGGAAGGTAGTCTGTTGTCGAGATTTTTGTTACTCCAATGGATGGTAGCCTTGTCATTATGGAAGATAGTTTGTTGCCGAGATTTCTATTACCCCAATGGAATGCAGCCTTGTCATAATGGAAGGTAGTATGTTGTCGAGATTTTTGTTATTCCATTGGATGGTAGGCTTGTCATTACGGAAGGTAGTCTGTTGTCGAGATTTTTGTTATTCCATTGGATGGTAGCCTTATCATTATGGAAGGTAGTCGGTTGTCGAGACTTTTGTTACTCCAAAGGATGGTAGCCTTGTCATTATGGAAGGTAGTATGTTGTCGATATCTTTGTTACTCCAATGGATGGTAACCTTGTCATTATGGAAGGTACTCTGTTGTCGAGATTTTTGTTCCTCCAATGGAAAGTAGCCTTGTCATTATGGAAGATAGTCTGTCGTTTAGATTTCTTTAACTCCAATGGATGGTAGCCTTGGCATTAAGTAAAATATTGTGTCGGTTAAAATTTTTGATACTCCATTGGATGGCAGCCTTTTCATTATGGAAGGTAGTAAGTTGTCGAGATTTTTGTTATTCCAATGGATGGTAGCCTTGTCATTAAAGAAGGTAGTCTATTGTCATGATTTTTGTTAATCCAATGGATGGTAGCCTTTTGATTATGGAAGTTAGTCTGTTGTCGAGACTTTTGTTACTCAAATGGACGGTAGCCTTGTCATTATGGGAGGTAGTATGTTGTCGATATTTTTGTTACTCCAATGGATGGTATCCTTGTCATTATGGAAGTTAGTCTGTTGCCGAGATTTTTATTACCCCAATGGATGGCAGCCTTGTCATTATGGAAGGTAGTATGTTGTCAAGATTTTTGTTACTTCAATGGATGGTAGCCTTGTCATTATGGAAGGTTGTCTGTTATCAAGTTTTTTGTTATTCCATTGGATGGTAGCCTTGTCATTACGGAAGGTATACTGTTCTCGAGATTTTTGTTATTCCATTGGATGGTAGCCTTGTCATTATGGAAGGTAGTCTGTCGTTGAGATTTCTTTTATTCCAATGGATGGTAGCCATGACATTATGTAAAATATTATGTCAGTTAAGATTTTTAATACTCCATTGGATGGCAGCCTTGTCATTATTGAAGGTAGTCTGTTGTCGAGATTTTACTTATTCCAACAGATGGTAGCCTTGTCATTAAGGAAGGTAGTCTATTGTTAAGATTTTTGTTACTCCAATGGATGTTAGCCTTGTCATTATGGAAGGTTGTCTGTTGTCGAGATTTTTGTTACTCCAATGGATGGTAGCCTTGTCATTATGGAAGGTAGTATGTCGTTGAGATTTCTTTTAATCCAATGGATGGTAGCCTTGGCATTATGTAAAATATTGTGTCGGTTAAAAGTTTTGTTACTCAAATGGATGGTAGCCTTGTCATTATGGAAGGTAGTCTATTTTCGAGATTTTTATTACCCCAATGGATGGCAGCCTTGTCATTATGGAAGGTAGTATGTTGTCGAGATTTTTGTTACTCCAATGGATGGTAGCCTTGTCAGTATGGAAGGTAGTTTGTTGTCGAGTTTTTTATTATTCCATTGGATGGTAGGCTTATCATTACGGAAGGTAGTCTGTTGTCGAGATTTTTGTTATTCCATTGGATTGTAGCCTTGTCATTATGGAAGGTAGTCGGTTGTCGATATTTTTGTTACTCCCATGGATGGTAGCCTTGTCATTATGGAAGGTAGTCTGTTGTCGATATCTTTGTTACTCTAATGGATGGTAGCCTTGTCATTATGGAAGGTAGTCTGTTGTCGAGATTTTTGTTCCTCCAATGGAAAGTAGCCTTGTCATTATGGAAGGTAGTCTGTCGTTGAGATTTCTTTTACTCCAATGGACGGTAGCCTTGTCATTATGGAAGGTAGTATGTTGTCGATATTTTTTTTACTCCAATGGATGGTAGCATTGTCATTATGGAAGGTAGTCTGTTGCCGAGATTTTTATTACCCCAATGGATGGCAGCCTTGTAGTATGGAAGGTAGTATGTTGTCGAGATTTTTGTTACTTCAATGGATGGTAGCCTTGTCATTATGGAAGGTAGTCTGTTGTCGAGTTTTTTGTTATTCCATTGGATTGTAGCCTTCTCATTACGGAAGGTAGTCTAATCTCGAGATTTTTGTTATTCCATTGGATGGTAGGCTTGTCATTATGGAAGGTAGTCGGTTGTCGAGATTTTTGATACTCCAATGGATGGTAGCCTTGTCATTATGGGAGGTAGTCTGTTGTCGAATTCTTTGTTACTCCAATGGATGGTAGCCTTGTCATTATAGAAGGTAGTCTGTTGTCGAGATTTTTGTTACTCTAATGGATGGTAGCCTTGTAATTATGGAAGGTAGTAAGTCGTTGAGATTTCTTTTACTCCAATGGATGGTAGCCATGACATTTTGTAAAATATTATGATGGTTAAGACTTTTGATACTCCATTGGATGGCAGCCTTGTCATTATTGAAGGTAGTCTGTTGTCGAGATTTTTGTTATTACAATGGATGATAGCCTTGTCATTAAGGAAGGTAGTCTATTGTCAAGATTTTTTTTACTCCAATGGATGTTAGAATTGTCATTATGGAAGGTAGTCTGTTGTCGAGATTTTTGTTACTCCAATGGATGGTAGCCTTGTCATTATGGAAGGTAGTCTGTCGTTGAGATTTCTTTTACTCCAATGGATGGTAGCCTTGGCATTATGTAAAATATTGTGTCGGTTTAAAATTTTGATACTCCATTGGATGGCAGCCTTTTCATTATGGAAGGTAGTTTGTTGTCGAGATTTTTGTTATTCCAATGGATGGTAGCCTTGTCATTAAGGAAGGTAGTCTATTGTCAAGATTTTTGTTACTCCAATGGATGGTAGACATGTCATTGTGGAAGGTAGTATGTTGTCGAGATTTTTGTTACTCCAATGGATGGTAGCCTTGTCATTACAGAAGGTAGTTTGTCGTTGAGATATTTGTTACTCCAGTGGATGTTAGCCTTTTAATTATGGAAGGTAGTTTGTTGTTCAGATTTTTGTTACTCATATGGATGGTAGCCTTGTCATTATGGAAGGTAGTATCTTTCGAGTTTTTTGTTATTCCATTGGATGGTAGCGTTGTCATTACGGAAGGTGGTTTGTTGTCGAGATTTTTGTTATTCCAATGGATGGTAGCCTTGTCATTATGGAAGGTAGTCTGTTGTGGATATCTTTGTTACTCCAATGGATGGTAGCCTTGTCATTCTGAAAGGTAGTCTGTTGTCGAGATTTTTGTTACTCCAATGGATGGTAGCCTTGTCATTATGGAAGGTAGTCTGTCGTTGAGATTTTTGTTACTCTAATGGATGGTAGCCTTGACATTATGTAAAATATTTTTCCGGTTAAGATTTTTGTTACTCCATTGGATGGCAGCCTTGTCATTATGGAAGGTAGTCTGTTGTCGAGATTTTTGTTATTCCAATGGATGGTAGCCTTGTCATTATGGAAGGTAGTCTGTTGTGGATATCTTTGTTACTCCAATGGATGGTAGCCTTGTCATTCTGGAAGGTAGTCTGTTGTCGAGATTTTTGTTACTCCAATGGATGGTAGCCTTGTAATTATGGAAGGTAGTCTGTTGCCGAGATTTTTATTACCACAATGGATGGCAGCCTTGTCATTATGGAAGGTAGTATGTTGTCGAGATTTTTGTTACTCCAATGGATGGTAGCCTTGTCAATATGGAATGTAGTTTGTTGTCGAGATTTTTGTTACTCCAATGGATGGTAGCCTTGTCATTATGGAAGGTAGTCTGTTGTTGATATCTTTGTTACTCCAATGGATGGTAGCCTTGTCATTATGGAAGGTAGTATGTCATTGAGATTTCTTTTACTCCAATGGATGGTAGCTTTGGCATTATTGAAAATATTGTGTCGGTTAAAATTTTTGATACTCCATTGGATGGCAGCCTTTTCATTATGGAAGGTAGTAAGTTGTCAAGATTTTTGTTATTCCAATGGATGGTAGCCTTGTCATTAAGGAAGGTAGTCTATTGTCAAGATTTTTGTTACTCCAATGGATGGTAGCCTTTTCATTATGGAAGGTAGTCTGTTGTCGAGATTTTTGTTACTCTAATGGACGGTAGCCTTGTCTTTATGGAAGGTAGTATGTTGTCGATATTTATGTTACTCCAATGGATGGTAGCCTTGTCATTATGGAAGGTAGTCTGTTACCGAGATTTTTACTACCCCAATGGATGGCAGCCTTGTCATTTTGGAAGGTAGTCGGTTGTCGAGATTTTTGTTACTCCAATGGATGGTAGCCTTGTCATTATGGAAGGTAGTCTATTATCATGATTTTTGTTACTCCAATGGATGGTAGCCTTGTCATTATAGAAGGTAGTCTATTGTCAAGATTTTTGTTACTCTAATGGATGGTAGCCTTATCATTATGGAAGGTAGTCTGTCGTTGAGATTTCTTTTACTCCAATGGATGGTAGCCTTGGCATTATGTAAAATATTGTGTCGGTTAAAATTTTTGATACTCCATTGGATGGCAGCCTTTGCATTATGGAAGGTAGTTTGTTGTCGAGATTTTTGTTATTCTAATGGATGGTAGCCTTGTCATTAAGGAAGGTAGACTATTGTCAAGATTTTTGTTACTCCAATGGATGGTAGCCTTTTCATTATGGAAAGTAGTATGTCGTCGAGATTTTTGTTACTCAAATAGATGGTAGCCTTGTCATTATAGAAGGTAGTATGTTGTCGATATTTTTGTTACCCTAATGGATGGTAGACTTGTCATTATGGAAGGTAGTCTGTTGTCGAGATTTTTATTACTCCAGTGGATGGTAGCCTTGTCATTATGGAAGGTAGTCTGTTGTCGAGATTTTTATTACCCCAATGGATGGCAGCCTTGTCATTATGGAAGGTAGTATGTTGTCGAGATTTTTGTTATTCCATTGGATGGTAGGCTTGTCATTACGGAAGGTAGTTTGTTGTCGATATTTTTGTTATTCCATTAGATGGTAGCCTTGTCATTATGGAAGGTATTCGGTTGTCGAGATTTTTGTTACTCCAAAGGATGGTAGCCTTGTCATTATGGAAAGTAGTTTGTTGTCGATATCTTTGTTACTCCAATGGATGGTAGACTTGTCATTATGGAAGGTACTCTGTTGTCGAGATTTTTGTTCCTCCAATAAAAAGTAGCCTTGTCATTATGGAAGGTAGTCTGTCGTTTAGATTTCTTTTACTCCAATTGATGGTAGCCTTGGCATTATGTAAAATATTGTGTCGGTTAAAATTTTTGATACTCCATTGGATGGCAGCCTTTTCATTATGGAAGGTAGTAAGTTGTCGAGATTTTTGTTATTCCAATGGATGGTAGCCTTGTCATTAAGGAAGGTAGTCTATTGTCAAGATTTTTGTTACTCCAATGGATGGTAGCCTTTTCATTATGGAAGGTAGTCTGTTGTCGAGATTTTTGTTACTCAACTGGACGGTAGCCTTGTCATTTTGGAAGGTAGTATGTTGTCGATATTTTTGTTACTCCAATGGTAGGTAGCCTTGTCATTATGGAAGGTAGTCTGTTGTCGAGATTTTTATTACCCCAATGGATGGCAGCCTTGTCATTATGGAAGGTAGTATGTTGTCGAGATTTTTGTTACTTCAATGGATTGTAGCCTTGTCATTATGGAAGGTTGTATGTTTTCGAGTTTTTTGTTATTCCATTGGATGGTAGCCTTGTCATTACGGAAGGTAGACTGTTCTCGAGATTTTTGTTATTCCATTGGATGGTAGCCTTGTCATTATGGAAGGTAGTCGGTTGTCGAGATTTTTGTTACTCTAATGGATGGTAGCCTTGTAATTATGGAAGGTAGTTTATCGTTGAGATTTCTTTTACTCCAATGGATGGTAGCCATGACATTATGTAAAATATTGTGTCGGTTAAGATTTTTTATACTCCATTGGATGGAAGCCTTGTCATTATTGAAGGTAGTCTATTGTCGAGATTTTTGTTATTCCAACGGATGGTAGCCTTGTCATTAAGGAAGGTAGTCTATTGTTAAAAATTTTGTTACTCCAATGGATGTTAGCCTTGTCATTATGGAAGGTAGTCTGTTAACTAGATTTTTGTTACTCCAATGGATGGTAGCCTTGTCATTATGGAAGGTAGTATGTCGTTGATATTTCTTTTACTCCAATGGATGGTAACCTTGGCATTATGTAAAATATTGTGTCGGGTAAAATTTTTGTTACTCCAATGGATGGTAGCCTTGTCATTATGGAAGGTAGTATGTTGTCGAGATTTTTGTTACTCCAATGGATGGTAGCCTTGTCATTATAGAAAGTAGTCTTTCATTGATATTTATGTTACTCCAATGGATGGTAGCCTTGTCATTATGGTAGGTAGTCTTTCATTGAGATTTATATTACTCCAATGGATGGTGGCCTTGTCATTATTGAAGGTAGTATGTTGTCTAGATTTTTGTTACTCCAGTGGATGGTAGACTTGTCATTATGGAAGGTAGTTTGTTGTCGATATCTTTTTTACTCCAATGGATGGTAGCCTTGTCATTATGGAAGGTAGTCTTTCGTTGAGATTTTTGTTATTCCAATGGATGGTAGCATTGTCATTATGGAAGGTAGTCTGTTGTCGAGTTTTTTGTTATTCCATTGGATTGTAGCCTTCTCATTACGGAAGGTAGTCTGTTCTGGAAATTTTTGTTATTCCATTGGATGGTAGGCTTGTCATTATGGAAGGTAGTCGGTTGTCGAGATTTTTGATACTCCAATGGATGGTAGCTTTGTCATTATGGAAGGTAGTCAGTTGTCGATATCTTTGTTACTCCAATGGATGGTAGCCTTGTCATTATATAAGGTAGTCTGTTGTCGAGATTTTTGTTACTCTAATGTATGGTAGCCTTGTAATTATGGAAGGTAGTAAGTCGTTGAGATTTCTTTTACTCCAATGGATGGTAGCCATGACATTATGTAAAATATTATGATGGTTAAGATTTTTGATACTCCATTTGATAGCAGCCTTGTCATTATTGAAGGTAGTCTGTTGTCGAGATTTTTGTTATTACAATGGATGGTAGCCTTGTCATTAAGGAAGGTAGTCTATTATCAAGACTTTTTTTACTCCAATGGATGTTAGAATTGTCATTATGGAAGGTAGTTTGTTGTCGAGACTTTTGTTACTCCAATGGATGTTAGCCTTGTCATTATGGAAGGTAGTCTGTCGTTGAGATTTCTTTTACTCCAATGGATGGTAGCCTTGGCATTATGTAAAATGTTGTGTCGGTTAAAAATTTTGATACTCCATTGGATGGCAGCCTTTTCATTATGGAAGGTAGTCTGTTGTCTAGATTTTTGTTATTCCAATGGATGGTAGCCTTGTCATTAAGGAAGGTAGTCTATTGTCAAGATTTATGTTACTCCAATGGATGGTATACATGTCATTATGGAAGGTAGTATTGAAGGAAAATGGCGATCAAAAACGCAGCGGAATATAAAATTTTCCTTTAGAGATCCTTACGAATGAGCATGGTCAGTGATAGAAAGTTTTACCTCTTGTGGCGATTCAGACCTTTGATGTCGTGATCACGAGCGTTGATGAAGAACAACGCCTCTACTCAGTCCACACGAACAGATCGCTTCCGGTCACAGTGCTAGCTGATCACGAACGGAAACCTTGAGTGAGAGAGAGAGAGTCAAAAACGAAAATGCATCAAGTGAAAAAACTTCATCACAAGAGATCTATTTATAGAATCACTCGTGTGGGCTACAAGCTAAAAGCCCAATTAAGGCTATAAGCTAAAAGCCCAATTAAGCTTATGGACATCATACCTTATGATGTACCATATATCACTTATCCGCGTGGTACCTTACCACTTTCCGTATTACACTTAAGTGCACCGTACCTTACGGTGTTCCTTATTTATTCTATCTCTCATCAACCTGTCCTTATGTGTGTGACCCTGTAGGTTTTCGCGACGTTGGCAATTATATTAAATTACACATTTAATATAATAAACAGTGAGCGGTATCTAGCAACACATCACTGTTACCCAAGTCACGAAAATGTCATGTGATCTGACCAAACCTTTTCCGTGATAATATTTGTGTTGTACAATTACCCTTTTACCCTCATGTCTATATTGAACACAAGGCATACACTGTGTCACCCTTGTCCAGTTCAATATTGGGCCCTTAGACATTTATCCTGTTATGCAGGATGAGCAAATTCCATCTAGTTCACTCATGTCCCTCAGCATGCTTTGTGAAGTACCCATCAACCGTCTTTATAGTCATCCAGTTACGGATGACGTTTGATCAGCAATAAAGTACTTGACTCTACATCTAGGGTCCATAGTGGTTTCAGGTCGAAGGGTGGTATACACCATTATCATCATGAGAATAACTTATGACACTTTGCATAACATTTTATGTAGTATTCTCATAACGGGTCAATCCAGTATAAATATTACTCCTAATATTCATACCTATGTCAAGACTTGATAACTCCTTATCTATGATCCATGAGATGTGATCATCAATCTATCTTCATAATAATCTTAATGCTTTAATGTTATCCCACTTCACATTAAAGCTCGACTACGGATACTTTAAGAATAGTGTCTTATGTTTAATGGGATCTCATGATTAAGTCACACTTAACATTTCATTAAACAAATAAACCATTCTAGGGACTTTATTATTTTGGAAAGCAAACATAATAAAGAAATGCCTTTTATTATAAATAATTCGATACAAGTACCAAAAGTATTGGCCTCTAGGGCTTACACCAACAAGTATGTTGTCGAGATTTTTGTTAATCCAATGGATGGTAGCCTTGTCATTATGGAAGGTAGTTTGTCGTTGAGATTTTTGTTACTCCAATGGATGGTAGCCTTTTCATTATGGAAGGTAGTTTGTTGTTCAGATTTTTGTTACTCCTATGGATGGTTGCCTTGTCATTATGGAAGGTAGTATGTTTCGAGTTTTTTGTTATTCCATTGGATGGTAGCCTTGTCATTGCGGAAGGTGGTTTGTTGTCGAGATTTTTGTTATTCCAATGGATGGTAGCCTTGTCATTATGGAAGGTAGTATGTTATGGATATCTTTGTTACTCCAATGGATGGTAGCCTTGTCATTCTGAAAGGTAGTCTGTTATCGAGATTTTTGTTACTCCAATGGATGGTAGCCTTGTCATTATGGAAGGTAGTCTGTCGTTGAGATTTCTTTTACTCCAATGGATGGTAGCCTTGACATTATGTAAAATATTTTTTCGGTTAAGATTTTTGTTACTCCATTGGATGGCAGCCTTGTCATTATGGAAGGTAGTCTGTTGTCGAGATTTTTGTTATTCCAATGGATGGTAGCCTTGTCATTATGGAAGGTAGTCTGTTGTGGATTTCTTTGTTACTCCAATGGATGGTAGCCTTGTCATTCTGGAAGGTAGTCTGTTGTCGAGATTTTTGTTATTCCAATGGATGGTAGCCTTGTCATTATGGAAGGTAGTCTGTTGTGGATATATTTGTTACTCCAATGGATGGTAGCCTTGTCATTAAGGAAGGTAGTCTATTGTTAAAATTTTTGTTACTCCAATGGTTGTTAGCCTTGTCATTATGGAAGGTAGTCTGTTAACTAGATTTTTGTTACTCCAATGGATGGTAGCCTTTTCATTATGGAAGGTAGTATGTCGTTGATATTTCTTTTACTCCAATGGATGGTAGCCTTGGCATTATGAAAAATATTGTGTCGGGTAAAATTTTTGTTACTCCAATGGATGGTAGCCTTGTCATTATGGAAGGTAGTATGTTGTCGAGATTTTTGTTACTCCAATGGATGGTAGCCTTGTCATTATAGAAAGTAGTCTTTCATTGATATTTATGTTACTCCAATGGATGGTAGCCTTGTCATTATGGTAGGTAGTCTTTCATTGAGATTTATATTACTCCAATGGATGGTGGCCTTGTCATTATTGAAGGTACTATGTTGTCTAGATTTTTGTTACTCCAGTGGATGGTAGACTTGTCATTATGGAAGGTAGTTTGTTGTCGATATCTTTTTTACTCCAATGGATGGTAGCCTTGTCATTATGGAAGGTAGTCTTTCATTGAGATTTTTGTTATTCCAATGGATGGTAGCATTGTCATTATGGAAGGTAGTCTGTTGTCGAGTTTTTTGTTATTCCATTGGATTGTAGCCTTCTCATTACGGAAGGTAGTCTGTTCTGGAAATTTTTGTTATTCCATTGGATGGTAGGCTTGTCATTATGGAAGGTAGTCGGTTGTCGAGATTTTTGATACTCCAATGGATGGTAGCTTTGTCATTATGGAAGGTAGTCAGTTGTCGATATCTTTGTTACTCCAATGGATGGTAGCCTTGTCATTATATAAGGTAGTCTGTTGTCGAGATTTTTGTTACTCTAATGGATGGTAGCCTTGTAATTATGGAAGGTAGTAAGTCGTTGAGATTTCTTTTACTCCAATGGATGGTAGCCATGACATTATGTAAAATATTATGATGGTTAAAATTTTTGATACTCCATTGGATAGCAGCGTTGTCATTATTGAAGGTAGTCTGTTGTCGAGATTTTTGTTATTACAATGGATGGTATCCTTGTCATTAAGGAAGGTAGTCTATTATCAAGACTTTTTTTACTCCAATGGATGTTAGAATTGTCATTATGGAAGGTAGTTTGTTGTCGAGATTTTTGTTACTCCAATGGATGTTAGCCTTGTCATTATGGAAGGTAGTCTGTCGTTGAGATTTCTTTTACTCCAATGGATGGTAGCCTTGGCATTATGTAAAATGTTGTGTCGGTTAAAAATTTTGATACTCCATTGGATGGCAGCCTTTTCATTATGGAAGGTAGTCTGTTGTCGAGATTTTTGTTATTCCAATGGATGGTAGCCTTGTCATTAAGGAAGGTAGTCTATTGTCAAGATTTATGTTACTCCAATGGATGGTATACATGTCATTATGGAAGGTAGTATTGAAGGAAAATGGCGATCAAAAACGCAGCGGAATATAAAATTTTCCTTTAGAGATCCTTACGAATGAGCATGGTCAGTGATAGAAAGTTTTACCTCTTATGGCGATTCAGACCTTTGATGTCGTGATCACGAGCGTTGATGAAGAACAACGCCTCTACTCAGTCCACACGAACAGATCGCTTCCGGTCACAGTGCTAGCTGATCACGAACGGAAACCTTGAGTGAGAGAGAGAGTCAAAAACGAAAATGCATCAAGTGAAAAAACTTCATCACAAGAGATCTATTTATAGAATCACTCGTGTGGGCTACAAGCTAAAAGCCCAATTAAGGCTATAAGCTAAAAGCCCAATTAAGCTTATGGACATCATACCTTATGATGTACCATATATCACTTATCCACGTGGTACCTTACCACTTTCTGTATTACACTTAAGTGCACCGTACCTTACGGTGTTCCTTATTTATTCTATCTCTCATCAACCTGTCCTTATGTGTGTGACCCTGTAGGTTTTCGCGACGTTGGCAATTATATTAAATTACACATTTAATATAATAAACAGTGAGCGGTATCTAGCAACACATCACTGTTACCCAAGTCACGAAAATGTCATGTGATCTGACCAAACCTTTTCCGTGATAATATTTGTGTTGTACAATTACCCTTTTGCCCTCATGTCTATATTGAACACAAGGCATACACTGTGTCACCCTTGTCCAGTTCAATATTGGGCCCTTAGACATTTATCCTGTTATGCAGGATGAGCAAATTCCATCTAGTTCACTCATGTCCCTCAGCATGCTTTGTGAAGTACCAATCAACCGTCTTTATAGTCATCCAGTTACGGATGACGTTTGATCAGCAATAAAGTACTTGACTCTACATCTAGGGTCCATAGTGGTTTCAGGTCGAAGTGTGGTATACACCATTATCATCATGAGAATAACTTATGACACTTTGCATAACATTTTATGTAGTATTCTCATAACGGGTCAATCCAGTATAAATATTACTCCTAATATTCATACCTATGTCAAGACTTGATAACTCCTTATCTATGATCCATGAGATGTGATCATCAATCTATCTTCATAATAATCTTAATGCTTTAATGTTATCCCACTTCACATTAAAGCTCGACTACGGATACTTTAAGAATAGTGTCTTATGTTTAATGGGATCTCATGATTAAGTCACACTTAACATTTCATTAAACAAATAAACCATTCTAGGGACTTTATTATTTTGGAAAGCAAACATAATAAAGAAATGCCTTTTATTATAAATAATTCGATACAAGTACCAAAAGTATTGGCCTCTAGGACTAACACCAACAAGTATGTTGTCGAGACTTTTGTTAATCCAATGGATGGTAGCCTTGTCATTATGGAAGGTAGTTTGTCGTTGAGATTTTTGTTAATCCAATGGATGGTAGCCTTTTCATTATGGAAGGTAGTTTGTTGTTCAGATTTTTGTTACTCCTATGGATGGTTGCCTTGTCATTATGGAAGGTAGTATGTTTCGAGTTTTTTGTTATTCCATTGGATGGTAGCCTTGTCATTGCGGAAGGTGGTTTGTTGTCGAGATTTTTGTTATTCCAATGGATGGTAGCCTTGTCATTATGGAAGGTAGTATGTTGTGGATATCTTTGTTACTCCAATGGATGGTAGCCTTGTCATTCTGAAAGGTAGTCTGTTATCGAGATTTTTGTTACTCCAATGGATGGTAGCCTTGTCATTATGGAAGGTAGTCTGTCGTTGAGATTTCTTTTACTCCAATGGATGGTAGCCTTGACATTATGTAAAATATTTTTTCGGTTAAGATTTTTGTTACTCCATTGGATGGCAGCCTTGTCATTATGGAAGGTAGTCTGTTGTCGAGATTTTTGTTATTCCAATGGACGGTAGCCTTGTCATTATGGAAGGTAGTCTGTTGTGGATATCTTTGTTACTCCAATGGATGGTAGCCTTGTCATTCTGGAAGGTAGTCTGTTGTCGAGATTTTTGTTATTCCAATGGATGGTAGCCTTGTCATTATGGAAGGTAGTCTGTTGTGGATATCTTTGTTACTCCAATGGATGGTAGCCTTGTCATTCTGGAAGGTAGTCTGTTGTCGAGATTTTTGTTACTCCAATGGATGGTAGCCTTGTAATTATGGAAGGTAGTCTGCTGTCGAGATTTTTATTACCACAATGGATGGCAGCCTTGTCATTATGGAAGGTAGTATGTTGTCGAGATTTTTGTTACTCCAATGGATGGTAGCCTTGTCAATATGGAATGTAGTTTGTTGTCGAGATTTTTGTTACTCCAATGGATGGTAGCCTTGTCATTATGGAAGGTAGTATGTTGTCGATATCTTTGTTACTCCAATGGATGGTAGCCTTGTCATTATAGAAGGAAGTCTGTTGTCGAGATTTTTGTTCCTCCAATGGAAAGTAGCCTTGTCATTATGGAAGGTAGTCTGTCGTTGAGATTTCTTTTACTCCAATGGATGGTAGCTTTGGCATTATGTAAAATATTGTGTCGAGTAAAAATTTTGATACTCCATTGGATGGAAGCCTTTTCATTATGGAAGGTAGTAAGTTGTAAAGATTTTTTTTATTCCAATGGATGGTAGCCTTGTCATTAAGGAAGGTAGTCTATTGTCAAGATTTTTGTTACTCCAATGCATGGTAGCCTTTTCATTATGGAAGGTAGTCTGTTGTCGAGATTTTTGTTACTCAAATGGGCGGTAGCCTTGTCTTTATGGAAGGTAGTATGTTGTCGATATTTATGTTACTCCAATGGATGGTAGCCTTGTCATTTTGGAAGGTAGTCTGTTACCGAGATTTTTACTACCCCAATGGATGGCAGCCTTGTCATTATGGAAGGTAGTCGGTTGTCGAGATTTTTGTTACTCCAATGGATGGTAGACTTGTCATTATGGAAGGTAGTCTGTCGTTGAGATTTCTTTTACTCCAATGGATGGTAGCCTTGGCATTATGTAAAATATTCTGTCGGTTAAAATTTTTGATACTCCATTGGATGGCAGCCTTTGCATTATGGAAGGTAGTCTGTTGTCGAGATTTTTGTTATTCCAATGGATGGTAGCCTTGTCATTAAGGAAGGTAGTATGTTGTCAAGATTTTTATTACTCCAATGGATGGTAGCCTTTTCATTATGGAAGGTAGTCTGTCGTCGAAATTTTTGTTACTCAAATAGATGGTAGCCTTGTCATTATGGAAGGTAGTATGTTGTCAATATTTTTGTTACCCTAATGGATGGTAGACTTGTCATTATGGAAAGTAGTCTGTTGTCGAGATTTTTTTTACTCCAATGGATGGGAGCCTTGTCATTATGGAAGGTAGTCTGTTGCCGAGATTTTTATTACCCCAATGGATGGCAGCCTTGTCATTATGGAAGGTAGTATGTTGTCGAGATTTTTGTTATTCCATTGGATGGTAGGCTTGTCATTACGGAAGGTAGTTTGTTGTCGATATTTTTGTTATTCCATTGGATGGTAGCCTTGTCATTATGGAAGGTATTCAGTTGTCGAGATTTTTGTTACTCCAAAGGATGGTAGCCTTGTCATTATGGAAAGTAGTTTGTTGTCGATATCTTTGTTACTCCAATGGATGGTAGACTTGTCATTATGGAAGGTACTCTGTTGTCGAGATTTTTGTTCCTCCAATAAAAAGTAGCCTTGTCATTATGGAAGGTAGTCTGTCGTTTAGATTTCTTTTACTCCAATGGATTGTAGCCTTGGCATTATGTAAAATATTGTGTCGGTTAAAATTTTTGATACTCCATTGGATGGCAGCCTTTTCATTATGGAAGGTAGTAAGTTGTCGAGATTTTTGTTATTCCAATGGATGGTAGCCTTGTCATTAAGGAAGGTAGTCTATTGTCAAGATTTTTGTTACTCCAATGGATGGTAGCCATTTCATTTTGGTAGGTAGTCTGTTGTCGAGATTTTTGTTACTCAAATGGACGGTAGCCTTTTCATTATGGAAGGTAGTATGTTGTCGATATTTTTGTTACTCCAAATGATGGTAGCCTTGTCATTATGGAAGGTAGTCTGTTGCCGAGATTTTATTACCCCAATGGATGGCAGCCTTGTCATTATGGAAGGTAGTATGTTGTCGAGATTTTTGTTACTTCAATGGATTGTAGCCTTGTCATTATGGAAGGTTGTTTGTTGTCGAGTTTTTTGTTATTCCATTGGATGGTAGCCTTGTCATTATGGAAGGTAGTCGATTGTCGAGATTTTTGTTACTCTAATGGATGGTAGCCTTGTAATTATGGAAGGTAGTTTGTCGTTGAGATTTCTTTTACTCCAATGGATTGTAGCCATGACATTATGTAAAATATTGTGTCGGTTAAGATTTTTTATAATCCATTGGATGGAAGCCTTGTCATTATTGAAGGTAGTTTATTTTCGAGATTTTTGTTATTCCAACGGATGGTAGCCTTTTTATTAAGGAAGGTAGTCTATTGTTAAAAATTTTGTTACTCCAATGGATGTTAGCCTTGTCATTATGGAAGGTAGTCTGTTAACGAGATTTTTGTTACTCCAATGGATGGTAGCCTTGTCATTATGGAAGGTAGTATGTCGTTGAGATTTCTTTTACTCCAATGGATGGTAGCCTTGGCATTATGTAAAATGTTGTGTCGGTTAAAATTTTTGTTACTCCAATGGATGGTAGCCTTGTCATTATGGAAGGTAGTATGTTGTCGAGATTTTTGTTACTCCAATGGATGGTAGCCTTGTCATTATATAAAGTAGTCTTTCTTTGATATTTATGTTACTCCAATGGATGGTAGCCTTGTCATTATGGTAGGTAGTATTTCATTGAGATTTATATTACTCCAATGGATGGTGGCCTTGTGATTATTGAAGGTAGTCTGTTGTCTAGATTTTTGTTACTACAGTGGATGGTAGATTTGTCATTATGGAAGGTAGTTTGTTGTCGATATCTTTTTTACTCCAATGGATGGTAGCCTTGTCATTATAGAAGGTAGTCTTTCGTTGAGATTTTTGTTAGTCCAATGGATGGTAGCCTTGTCATTATGGAAGGTAGTATGTTATTCATATTTTGTTAGTCCAATGGATGGTAGCCTTGTCATTATGGAAAGTAGTCTGTTGTTAAGATTTTTGTTTTTCCATTGGATGGTAGCCTTGTCATTATGGAAGGTAGTTTATTGTCGAGATTTTTGTTATTCCAATAGATGGTAACCTTGTCATTATGGAAGGTAGTTTGTTATCGAGATTTTTGTTACTCCAATGGATGGTAGCCTTTACATTATGGAAGGTAGTCTTTCGTTGAGTTTTTGTTAGTCCAATGGATGGTAGCCTTGTCATTATGGAAGGTAGCCCGTTGTTCATATTTTTGTTACTCCAATGGATGGTAGCCTTGTCATTATGGAAGGTAGTTTGTTGTTGTAATTTTTGTTATTCCATTGGATGGTAGCCTTGTCATTATGGAAGGTAGTTTGTTGTCGAGATTTTTGTTATTCCAACAGATGGTAACCTTGTCATTATGGAAGGTAGTCTGTTGTCGAGATTTTTCTTACTCCAATGGATGGTAGCCTTGTCATTATGGAAGGTAGTCTATTGTCAATATATTTTTACTCTAATGAATGGTAGCCTTGTCATTATGGAAGGTAGTCTTTTGTTGAGATTTTTATTAGTCCAATGGATGGTAGCCTTGTCATTATGGAAGGTAGTCCGTTGTTCATATTTTTGGTACTCCAATGGATGGTAGCCTTGTTTTGAAAACACTTTGAGCAAGTACCTAAGAGCCCGTGGATAACCACGGATAGAAAGGGTGCTAACACCATCCCTTTCTATAATCTACCCCCCGGACCCGAGAAACATCTTGAAAAAGGAATTTTTCTGTGCTTTTTTCCTTTCCTTGTTGGATAAAATAAAATACGGTGGCGACTCTTGATTACCGCGACATTTTGCGAAAACAAACGCAAAACGCGAACCAGCATTCCGAAAAATAGTCAGTTCTCTCCCACCGTATCACAGAACTGGCGACTCTGCTGGGGATAATGCTTATAAGTGGGGTGTACCTTAGGATTAGATCATTGTGTTTTCAATTGTTTGCTTTGTATGATTTATATTTGTGGGCTTGTATCGGAGTTACTATAGATCATAACCCGGATCTAGGGATACCCTTTAGGTAAGTAGCAATAAACTGTGAGGGAATTGTACGGCGTAGACCGCTACGGTTGAAGCAGTAGCTACGTTGGTGTGGCACTTTAGATTGTATCGATATCCCTTGTGTTGGAACGAGGAGATTATGGGTCATCTAAGGGGTCATTAAGCACCAACTAACCTTAGAACCTTTAAATTTACCAACTTGGCCATAGAACAGTAGCAGTATGCTACACTCATTGAGGCTAAACTCTCGCGGTGATTCCGGCTGCAAGAAAAGGTTGCTAAACTGGAATTATGACCGATTGAGGGTAGTCAGTGATATTGAGATCCTCTAGAACCCGATTACTATTTTTAGGACAGGTTTAAACCAACTGAACTGAAAGAGGGTAGTACCTAAGCTCCTTGCCAGCCTGAAATCTAAGGGCTCTCTGTGTGACTTGTATGCTTTTACCATGTTTGCTATTTGTGGATACTTGTGACGTGCTTTCTATCATGACATCATGACATCATAACATTGCATACATCTTGCATTGGACTAACCTATTTCAAAGACAGGAGGGATTCACCTTTGTTCTGTTTTGTAGGTCATGATGCCCATGCGTAGGAATACCATCCGGATCAACTTTGTCCAGGTTCCCACCATGCTCAAAGAGTTGATTGCAAAGATGCCTGATACTACCTCCTTCATCAGAAGACATGGGTATCTTCTCAGTTTGGTTACCTCCAAATTGGACGAGCAGATGATGAGTGTTCAGGTCCAATTCTATGATCCACTGTACCATTGTTTTACTTTCCAAGACTACCAGTTGGTTCCCACCTTAGAAGAGTTCTCTGATCTGCTCGGTATCTCTATTCTGGAGCAGACCCTGTTTACTGGTTGGGAGAAGATTCTTAGGCCGGAAGAAATTGCTTCAGCCTTTCATATGACTAAAGATGAGGTAATGGCTAATTGGGAGACTAGAAGTGGAGCAAAGGGCTTTTTGACTAAGTTTTTGGTTGGTAAGGCTAACTATTTCTGGGATAGTCTAGACTTTAAGGCATTCGAAGATATTCTGGCTCTTCTGATATATGGCTTGGTAATGTATCCGAACTCTGACTCCTTCGTTGATGTAAATGCGGTGAAAATCTTCATCTCTCGTAATCCGGTACCCACTCTCTTGGGTGACATTCTTCATCAGCTTTATGCTCGTACTGCCCGAAAGCGGGGAACCTTGATGTGTTGTGCTCCGTTATTGGCGAGGTGGTTTATTTCGCACCTCCCCAAATCAGTGCTGAAGAACAAAGAAGGCATGGGTTGGGCCTATAGGGTTATGTCTCTCTCTCATAATGACATCATCTGGACTCTCAAGGGTATGGACGAGGTGGCTATTATTGATCAATGTGGGGAGTACCCCAATGTTCCACTGATAGGAACACATGGGGAATTTCTTATAACCCATGCTTGGCCTTACGTCAGTTCGGGAGAGCCAGAAGAGAAGGACCTCATGAGCTGCTAATGCCTAGTATCATCTTTGATTTTCAAGGGGATAGCGATGAGCAACGCCGCAGATTCATAAGGGCTTGGGATAGAGTTCACAGATCTGATCCGCACGAGTTGGGTCCAAAGACTTCTCTTCCGATGGATCCATATCTCAGATGGGTCTGTATCCGTGCCCAAAAGCTGGGTATGCCATATGAAGTCGTTCGGCCCATCATTGTTGAAATTGCTAATGAAGAAGGGGTTCTTCCGACCATCCTCCATCCTTACATGCTCACTGACATTGGGGCACTGAAGAGATCTTGGATGCAGCTGAGAGAGGAACGAGATGCTTACTGAGAGAAGTTCAACGAGCAAGAGCAGAAGATCCAGAGGTTGACTAGGCAGTTAGAGAACGAGCAGATTCTCAATGACTATGTCTGCACCGATAAGAAGAGACCATGGGAGCACTGATTGTCCTTTGTTTATTTCCTTTCCAGTTTTCATTTACTTTTCAGTATTTCCATTCTTGTAACACCTTAAGGGAAATTTGTTAAAAATTTTGAACTTCAAGTTTACCTAATAAAAGTGAGTTTCATTTCTTGTTTACAAATTTGAATCTCTCGATTGTCTTTGAAATCATGTTATACGCATTTCATCCCATGCACTTCATAACATGTACCCATTACAGGTCTCTTATCTTCTTCGCTGTTTATTTCAGAACTCATCATGTCTGCTGAACCTTCAACTGAGCAAGCAATCAAGGCCCTACAGGCCCAGAATGCCCAATTCCAAGAGCTGTTCATGAATCTAGCTAAGGGTCAGCAAGATCTGAAGACCCTGATTCTGAAAGAGAAGAAGAAGAAGAAGAAGAAGAAGAAGAAGAAGAAGAAGAAGAAGAGGACAATCCTGTTTAACACGGGTCACAGGTTTGGAAACAGGCTACAGAATGAAGTTGATTTGACCACCTCATCTGGAGGGAAAGATAGTCAGGAAGAAAGGAGGGCTCCTAGCCCTGTGGTCTCCGACAATAAGACGAACTTCGACGAAGACCAGTATCCTCTTGCTGAGGATAGATACAAACAACTGGAAGACCGGTTGAGTGCTATGGAAGTTCAGAAAGTGCCTGGTCTGGACTTTGGTGATCTGGGTCTATCATCTGGGGTAGTAATTCCCCACAAGTTCAAGGCACCAGCCTTTGTTAAGTATGACAGAGTTTCTTGTCCGAAGTTGCACCTCCGGTCATATGTAAGGAAGATTCAGCCGTACACCACTGATAAGAACCTGTGGATCCACTTCTTTCAAGACAGTCTCTCAGGGACTCAGCTTGAGTGGTTTTACCAGTTGGACGGGGCCAATATCCGCAGTTGGGAAGATTTGGCTACTGCTTTCTACAGGCAGTACCAATACAATTCCGACCTCACTCCCACGCGTACCCAACTCCAGGGTATGTCAATGGGAACGGGTGAAGGTTTCAAAGATTATGCTCAGAAGTGGAGGGACCTCGCCGGAAGAGTGCAACCACCCTTGGCTGATCGGGAACTTGTGGATATGTTTCTAGGGACCTTGTCTGGTCCATTTTTCAATCATCTGATTGGAAGTTCTTCATCTGGGTTTACAGAGCTTATCATGACTGGGGAAAGGATTGAGGTTGGTATTAAGGCTAGTAAGATACAAAAGGGTGCTTCATCAAGCACCGAGAAGAAGCCCTTTAAGAAAGAGTCCATTGTTGTCTACAGTTTGAAAAGACAGAATAGACCTGAACACCGCCAAGCTGTTAATGCGGTTGTTATTTCAAGACCTGTTGGTGCTCCTCAACACAACAATCAACAAAAAGACGAGAGACCTCGGAGGAAATACACCCGTCTAATCATGACTTTGTCTCAGATTCTTACGCAATTATTGAAAACCAATCTGGTGATTCCAAGGGAAGCCCTGAAGAATCCAAATATCACATCACTGAAGTACAACCCTAATGCCCGTTGTGCTTATCACTCTGATAGCCCGGGGCATAATACAGATGATTGCTAGTCTTTGAAGAATAAGATACAGGACTTAATTGATGCTAAGGAGATTGAGTTCGAGGCGCCCGAAAGGCCTAATGTTGTGACTGCTCCTATGCCCAAGAACGGAGTGAATGCTATAGATTAAGACTCGTTTGTGGTTTCTGTGAACGACATTGTTACCCCTTTGATGACTGTGAAGAAGAACCTTTTGCTAGCCGGTTTATTTTCGGGTTGTGATGAGGGTTGTCGTATGTGTTCTATTCTATCGACCGGTTGCCATATTTTGAAGTCAGATGTCCAATGCCTGATGGATAGTAAAGAAATTATGTTCGAGAAGTTACCATCATTACCATTTTCGACAATTCTTCCAAGGCTCCCTCGAGGAAGCTTGTTAGAATTACATTTGTTCCAAGAACTGCACCATTGATCATCACTGTTCCTGGGCCTATCCCCTTCACCTCTGATAAAGCTGTCCCTTGGAATTACGGGGCCGATGTTTATTTTCATGGAGTTAAACAAGAGTTGGATGTTGATACTGACGTCAGCAATATTGTTGGACCTGCTAAAGTCACCCGCAGCGGAAGACTTTTCTCACCTGATATCTCTCTACCGACAGCCCGAAAACCTGTTGTCATCACACCTGCCAGTGTACCTGCTACTATTCCTATTCAAGTTCCTATCCTTACCCCTGTCGCCGAGTCATCTGACACTCGGGGCAAAGGGACCACCAGTGAGCCTTCCCAGACGGATGCACCGAAGACGATTACTGTTGAAGCTTCTAAACAAGAGATGGAAGAAATTTTGAAAATTATCAAAAAGAGTGACTACAATGTAGTTGAACAGCTGGGGAAAACCCCGTCCAAGATTTCTATGTTGTCACTGTTGCTATGCTCAGAGGCCCATGCCAAGGCTCTGATTACATTTATGAAGACTGCACACGTACCACAAGAGACATCAGCTGATCAGTTTAAAGATTACATGGCCAACCTGACTGCTGATAATGGGTTTGGTTTCTCTGACGCCGACTTGACTGCTAAAGGGAAGAATCACAATGATGACCTGCATGTCTCCATTGAATGCAGGGGCACTACTCTTGCTCATGTATTGGTGGATACTGGTTCCTCATTGAACGTCTTGCCGAAGAAAGCTCTAGACCGGTTGGACTGTGAAGGGTTGGAGTTGAAACCAAGCAACATTATCGTCAGCGCCTTTGATGGGTCTAAGAGGATGGTGCACGGAGAAGTTGATATTCTGATTAAGGTTGGTTCTCAAGTTTTTACCTCTACATTCTATTTGATTGACATTCGGCCATCTTATTCTTGTTTGCTGGGTCGCCCATGGATCCACAAAGCTGGGGCCGTAACCTCAACGCTCCACCAGAAGCTGAAATACTCGGTCAAAGGGAAGATTGTGACAGTACAAGGAGAGGAAGAGTACATGGTGAGCCACCTCAACTCTTTCCGATATGTAGATATGGATGGGGAGTTCATTGAGACCCCATTTCAGCATTTTGAAGAGGTTCCCCAGACACTGGCATCACCTGAGACTGTTGTTGAAGATTCTCCTATGAAGATGGCTTCCTTTAGGGATGCCCGGGTTGTTGTCGAGAAAGGTGGGTGTGCAAATTGGGGCCAACTCTCTGATTTTACACAGAAGACTAACAAGTTTGGTTTGGGTTTCACTGCAGAAGCTCAAAGGGCTGTTCGGAATGCATTGATTGGAAGACATCCCGTGTTCATCAGCAACTCGGGAGTGAATTCCATTGAAGACGATGTGGAAGAGTCTGAGTTCGACAACTTGATCTATCCTATGACCGACGGTGGACCAAGCAACTGGACAGCAAAGGACTTCATCCCTATTTCTTTTGTTACCCAGTAATGAAACTTTTGTTTTGAATTTGTAACAGACAATGCTTTAAACTTTATGGCCCGGTGTCTTACCCGGGGCACTGTGGCTTCATTCGTGAGGGCTTTATGTGTGTCATTTTCATATATCATTAATAAAAGCATTGGACGTTTCTTGCATTTCAAATTTTGCGCTCCTTATATTTTATTATATATTGCAAAACAGCTATTCTACACACACTCACATATACAGGTCTACATCCACTCTGGATCTCGCTGGTAACGACTCTGCTACTACCAGTTATGACTTCGAGAATCCGATCAACTTAGCCGAAGACGAAGGTGAAGATGATTGCGAAGTGCCTGGTGAACTTGCAAGACCGTTACTCCAGGAAGAGAGGGCCATTCAACCACACGAAGAGTCGGTGGAATCAGTGAATCTGGGTACTGAGATAGACAAGAAGGAAGTCAATATCGATGCAAATATGGAACTTAGTGTGAAGCAATGGTTGATTCAGATGATGCATGACTATGTTGAGATCTTTGCCTGGTCTTATGAAGATATGCCTGTTACTTCTTACCCTCAGTGGGTGGCTAACGTGGTTTCGGTGCCAAAGAAGGATGGTAAGGTTCGAATGTGTGTTGACTATAGGGATTTGAACAGGGCAAGCCCCAAGGATGATTTCCTTCTGCCTCGTATCGACGTTCTAGTTGACAACACCGCTCAGCACAAGGTATTCTCCTTTATGGACGGTTTCTCCGGTTATAACCAGATTAAAATGGCTCCCGAAGACATGGAGAAGACAACTTTTGTTACTCAGTGGGGTACCTTTTGCTACAAGGTCATGCCTTTTGGATTGAAGAATGTTGGGGAAACGTATCAGCGTGCCATGGTTGCTTTATTTCATGATATGATCCATCATGAGATTGAAGTATACGTCGACGATATGATTGCAAGGTCCCAGACTGAGGAAGAACACCTTGACCATCTGCAGAAGCTGTTTGATAGGCTGAAGTTGTACAAGTTGAGGTTAAACCCGAACAAGTGCACCTTCGGGGTGAGATCTGGTAAGATGTTGGGTTTCGTCGTAAGCGATAAAGATATTCAAGTGGATCCGGAAAAAGTGAAGGCCATCCAGGAGATGCCAGCTCCCAGAACAGAGAAAGAAGTCAGAAGCTTTCTGGGACGTCTGAACTACATTGCCTGATTCATCTCGCACCTGACTGCTACTTGTGAGCCAATCTTCAAGCTGCTGAAGAAAGATCAAGTAGTACATTGGAATGATGAATGCCAAGCCGCTTTCGAAAGGATTAAAGAGTATCTCCAAGAGCCACCCATTATGATGCCTCCAGTTGAAGGAAGACCTTTAATCTTATACTTGACAGTACTCGACAACTCAATAGGGTGTGTGTTGGGTCAACATGACGAGTCTGGCCGAAAAGAGCATGCTATTTATTACCTTAGCAAAAAGTTTACCGACTGCGAGACCCGATACTCGTTGCTCGAGAAAACTTGCTGCGCTTTGGCATGGGCTGCTCGCCGGCTGAGACACTATATGCTGACTCACACCACCTTATTGATATCAAAGATGGATTCAATCAAGTATATCTTCGAAAAACCTGCTTTGTATGGAAGAATAGCGAGATGGCAGATGATATTGACTGAGTATGACATCCAGTACACGACCCAAAAGGCAATCAAGGGAAGTTTGTTGGCAGACCATTTGGCACATCAGGAAGTGGATGATTACCAGTCTATGAACTTTGAATTTCCGGATGAGAATATAATTCTAGTAACTGACTGTGAGACACCTGGACCGGATGAAGGACCTGAGGAAGGATCCTGATGGTCTATATACTTTGATGGAGCTTCAAATGCTTTGGGTAATGGCATTGGCGCTGTGATCATATCTCCTAAAGGCTCTCATACTCCATTTACCGCCCGACTATGTTTCAACTGCACCAACAACATGGCGGAGTATGAAGCATGCATCATGGGTCTTCGAGCAGCCATTGACCTAAGGATTAAGTTTCTAAGTGTCTTCGGAGATTTCGCTCTCGTGATCAGTCAGATCAAAGGCGAGTGGGATATGAAACACCCTAATCTTATTCCTTACAAGGAGTATGTATTGACATTGCTTCCCCATTTTTAGGAGATAACCTTTGAACACTTCCCTAGAGAGGAGAATCAGTTGGTGGAGGCGTTGGCTATGATGTCTTCTATGTTCAAAGTCAATTGGGACAACGAGGCTCCCCGGATCATCATTGAAAGGTTGGATGAACCTGCACATTGCTGTGATCTTGAGAATGAAGAGGTAATAGAAAAGCCCTGGTATCATGAGGTGAAGAGGTATCTTGAAGCTCAGGAATACCCCGAGGGTGCATCTGTTAATGACAAAAAGTTTCTGAGGAGGTTCTCGGCGAAGTTCTTCATCAGCAATGGCATCCTTTACAAGTGTAACCATGATTCAACCTTACTGCGTTGTGTGGATAAGAATGAAGCAGAAAGAATCATGACAGAATTACATGAAGGTGCTTTCGGAACTCATTCCAATGGACATACCATGGCAAAGAAAATCCTTCGGGCAGGATATTATTGGTCCACTATGGAAGCCGACTGTTATCAGCATTCTCGGACATGTCACAAGTGCCAGGTCTACGTTGATAAGATGCACATACCTCCAGTTCCTCTGAACGTCTTGACGGCACCTTGGCCTTTTGCAATGTGGGGCATTGATATGATCGGCGAGATCATACCTACAGCGTCCAACGGGCATCGTTTCATCTTGGTAGCAATTGATTACTTTACGAAGTGGGTTGAAGCAGCTTCCTTTGCTATTATAACCAAGAACGTCTTGGCACGGTTTATTCGGCATAATCTGATCTGTCGATACGATGTACCAGAGAGGATCATAACAGACAATGGTACCAATCTCAACAACAAAATGATCACCGAGCTCTGCGAGCAATTTAAGATACAGCATCATAACTCTTCTCCCTATCGGTCGAAGATAAATGGGGTTGTTGAAGCAGCCAATAAGAACATTAAGAAGATTGTGCAGAAGATGACAGTAACATACAAAGACTGGCACGAGATGTTACCGTTTGCTCTTCATGGGTACCGTACCTTAGCACGGACGTCAACAGGGGAAACACCCTACTCCTTGGTATATGGCATGGAGGCAGTCTTGCCCCCCGAAGTTCAGATACCCTCTCTTTGGATCATGAAGGATGCAGGTTTGAGTGAAGATGACTAGATTCAGACCCGTCTTGATCAGCTGAACCTAATCGACAAAAAGAGACTTACTGCTATTTCTCATGGTCAGACGTACAAAAAATGGATGATCAAGGCATTTAACAAGAAGGTCAGACGACAAGAGTATCAATTTGGGGATCTGGTTATCAAGCGCATTATTCTACCTCAAGGTGATCCCAGGGGCAAATGGACCCCTACTTACGAAGGGCCATTTGTGGTTAAGAACATCTTCTCAGGAGGAGCTATGATTCTAACCACCATGGATGGTGACGACCTTCCTCACCCCGTCAATGCAGACATAGTGAAAAGATACTACGCATAATTAAAGACCCGCTAGGTTGACTAGCCTAGGCAAAAATAAGGGCTTCCCGGCGAACCAAAAGGGTTCGGGCAAAAATAAGGGATGAAAATGAAGAAAAAAACATGTACACCCGGCAAGTCGAAAACCTGAAAAGGCGGCTTGGGCAAAAAAGGGTATCCCGGTGGACTGAAAACCCGAAAGGGCAGTCCAGGAAAAAATTAGGGATCAAAGAGTAACACTATGTCTCATTGGATCACCTTACATCCAGACTTCGGTATCAACTATCAAGCTCGGACGACACTAATCAATCTGATCTATCTTCAACCAACAGCAAAGTGATGAGATGCTCGAGGACATAAAGGCAATAGCAGAGTTGAAACCCACTGGGATCATTCACATAGTTGTTTTATTTTCTTTTCACAATTTGTGTAAATTCTATCTGTTCGGCGGCGTTCTCTTACTAGGACGTTAGCCTCTTGTACAAAAACGCCTATTTATAGGCCAAACTTCAAAATTAATACAATTCATTTTCAAAGAAATTTCAAATTTTGTTTCCTTTATCTGTTTTGATTTGCAAAGAACGTCCATTGTTCATTTTTTATATATGCATTTGACATTAATTGTTGCTCATGAATATTTACATGTGAAACAAAAGACGATTACGGGTAATCTCAGAAACAGGGGCAAATAAGAATTGTCCGAACTGTATGGTTGCTCTGTCCACCAGGTACAAAGGTAGATTCAGCTGAAGAATATGGCTAAGATACTTTCACTCCCCGCAAAGTAAGACAGTAATGGTAGCTCTCCCCCAGCTGAGACTTGCAACTATGAGTGAATCAGTAGTATCCTCCCCAAGCAGAGTTGATCTACCATTAGCACTAAAAAGGCTTAATATCCCCAGCAGTCTTAATATTCCCCAATGGAGTATAAGAATGTTCCCCAGCAAAATACAAGATACCCCAGTGGAGTCAATATTTCCCCAGCACGGTCTGAAATAGCTTCCCTAATAGAGTTGAATCATCATCCCCAGTAGACTCTGGAAGCTTATCCCCAACGGAGTACAAAATAAATCTCCCCAGCCGAGTTCAAAGGATCACTCCCAGCAGAATTCAGAGGATTATCCCCATAAAAGTCTAACAGGGTTATCCTCAGTAAGTCGTAATTAAAAGATCATCCCCAGCGAAGTTCTTTCCTTTCACAAATAGGAATTCAATCCTCAACAGATTCAGTACCACCAGCAACGGTAATCTATCCCCAGTAGATTTTATCAGTGGAGTCCTCAGCAGAGCATCTCTACCCCACAGAGTAACCTCCGCATCAGTTTATTCTCCAATGGAGTTCTCTTCTCCTGCAGGTTTATTCTCGCAATCACCTTCGTTCACCATCCCCAGTGGAAACGAAGAGTTCAACCCTTGTCTCCAGCAGCTATCCGGGATTTATTTTCCCCAGCTAAAACATTACATTTCCATACATCATGATACATGCATATACGCATCATACCATAAAATCTCATTTATATTGAGAACATCATTGCTTGATCCATATCATGCATTGCATATGACTGACCTTTACCTTTCAGGAAAGATCCAGTTAAGTTCTCAGCTATATCAAAGACCTTCTCTGGTCCAGTTAAATCGATTCCTAAATATTTTTCTGATGTCGATCCAGTCAAAGTTATTCCAAGACCTTGCCTATTCCAGTTAAATCAATTCCTAAAGATTTCTCCGATTCCGATCCAGTCAAAGTTATTCCAAGACCTTGTCTGGTCCAGTTAAATCGATTCCTAAAGATTTTTCTGATGTCGATCCAGTCAAAGTTATTCCAAGACCTTGTCTGGTCCAATTAAATCGATTCCTAAAGATTTTTCTGATGTCGATCCAGTCAAAGTTATTCCAAGACCTTCTCTGGTCCAGTTAAATCGATTCCTAAAGATTTTTCTGATGCCGATCCAGTCAAAGTTATTCCAAGACCTTGTCTGGTCCAGTTAAATCGATTCCTAAAGATTTTTCTGATGCCGATCCAGTCAAAGTTATTCCAAGACCTTGTCTGGTCCAGTTAAATCGATTCCTAAAGATTTTTCTAATGCCAATCCAGTCAAAGTTAATCCAAGACCTCCTCTGGTTCAGTCAGATCGACGATAAGATCTCCATGTTTCGTATTCCATTCAAAGTTCAAACCATCTATCAGCAGTCTCCAAATGGCGTCTGTAAGCCCATTCCTGATATCGCAATGCTGATACCACTTCATGCGAGTGCAAATTTCTGGGCACTCTATGGTTCAATCATCTTCCACCTTCGGATCACGAAAGGCCGGAAAGCCAATCTATATCCTCCGCTTTAAGAAAATTGAACAGGGGCAGCTGTTGTACCCCAAAAATTGTACCTCTCATATTTCTCAAAACATGGCAAGAAAAATCCCCAAGTGGCTCAAGATGGCTCAAGAGTTGGACAGTCAAGTCATCTCCTAAGGCAGTCAATCTCAAATTAGGGTTTTGTGTTGCATCAAGGTCCTTGCATCCAAATGACCTTAAGTTCTCCCCAATGTCCTAATATGTTCTCAAGCTCATCCATGTCAAATTTCAAGCCTTGCAGAGGAAGTTTGGTCAGTCAATTGCTCAAGAGGTCCAAAAATCGACTATGTTAGGGCAAAAGTCAATTGTGACCTACAATTAGTCAAACTTCAATATTTTTTGTCAACATTCTCATTTTGAAGGATATTTCATCATTTGATCAAGGTTTGATCATCATTCATCCAGGATTGCTCAAAATTCATCAAGAATCAAAAGTTGCTAAATTAGGGTTTTGTAGGAAAAGTCAACTCAACTTTGACCAAGCATAACTTTCTCATACTTTATGAGAAATTACCCATCCAAAGCTCATTTTGAATAGGATGCAATTTCCTACAATCCATCTTCACACCCCGAGATCAAGAAATGCACTCACAAAAAGTTACAAATTTGGACATTATAGGTCATTTTTGAAAGTCAACAAAAACACCTTTTTTCCAAAGCTTATAACTTGGTAATGATATATCAAAATGATATGAGACCAACAGTTTTGGTTAAAGGACATCTCAAGCTTTCTAAAAAGTCCAAGAACACTTCCAAAAGTTCAAAATTGAGGAAGTTATGCATTGTTGAAGTTGGGCATTTTTGCAAAATTGCCAAAAGTCAACTAACCCCAAAACTTCCAATTTTGTCAAATGGGCCCATTCTTTTCCACTTGATTTGATCTTGTCACACTACACACGTGTCCTAGATTCAGCCTTATCTCTATTTATTAATATTTCTATTTTATTTGATTTTTTATTGAATTAATTCATTTTAAATCAATTTAAATCAAATAAAATCCAAATATTGATGACTTAGGATATTTTTGGTTGTTATAGGTCTTAATTATCATTATGATCATGATTAAATCCGCATCAAGCTTTTCATGTACAAAAATATTGGATTTTGGACCAAATTGGAAGGTTATCAATGGTGAATCAAATCATATCTCCAAGCATTGATTTACAAAGATTCAAGACCCAAAACTTGACCTAATCCAATGCAGCATACAGATACAATGCAAAGGCACACGAATTAGGGGTTAGAAGCTGCAGAACCATCAAAACCAAACTTGAGAAAACTTGAAAAAAGTGTGAATCTGAAATCGTGCTTAGAGGCAGTTTCAACACTAAATCTCAACGTGAATCAATTGCTGGACCTCCGCTGAGTCAGAAGCAATCAAAAGCACACTCTCATACCCTCCCAATCGCGATGTAAGTCTCTCACAAAACCGCTCTGCACTTGAAATTGCAACTCCATATTTTTGCATCTTTTGAACAAATCTTTGGTATATTCATGATGCTCATTCAATTTGCAAGCTTTCTGCATTAACCAATTATGTTTATATGACTTGTAGTGCCATACCCGAATCTAGGGTTCTTGGTTTGTATTTTTGGGCATTTTTTTCTACAGGTAAAATTGGAGCCATTGATGGATATAGACGTGCTCAGAAGACCTAGACGAGCATGAATATGGTCTTGGAATTAATTTTTATGGCCTAGGATAGATTTTAGGATGCAGCTACGGATTTAGCTGCGGATTTAAATCCGCAGGTAAATAACCAGGTTTCAACGAGGAAGACGATGACGCGTCCCCCTCCCATTCGCTGATTCAAATCTCGCGCTTTATTTTTATATTTTTTGGCATATTGACTTGTTTCCCATATTATTATTATTACCTAATACTATGACAAATGAAGTGTAGTGGCTCAGTGGCAAAGGCGTTAGTGCAAGATCCAACAGGACCTAGGTTCGAATCCCAGGTCCCCATATGCTTTGTATTATTTTTTCACAGATATTCCAGCGCATTTCAAGAATTATGGACTACCATACACCATCAAATATCAAAGCACCAGCTGGCCCAAGGCCAGATCTGGTGACTCAAGTTGAATATCCACCATAGGGATGAGTCAATGGACGCACACTGGATCAGAAAGTCAACACAGGCTTGCATGTTCATGGGCCCTGAAATTGCTAAGCAAACCTCCCAAAATCAGGCCCATATATTTCTAACTCTCTTTATTTCTTTTATTATTTCATTTAATTATTGTTATTATTTTTAATTTAATTAACCAATCAAGCTATTTCTTAATAAAAACCAAAAAAACCAAAAAATATATTTTATTTATTGAAATTAAATTCAGCACTTTATTTTTGTAAATAAATATTAATTTAATTAATTTAGTCTAATTAAGAATTAACTTTAATATCTTTTGCAATAATTAAAATTAATGTAGATAATTAGGTTTTACTAACTTTGATCAAATTTATTTTTATTTCCTTAAATATCAAAAACTCCAAAAATATTTTTCTTAATTAATTAGTTTATTAATTTAATGATTAACTTAATTTAATTTCTTTTAATTCAAAAAACAACTAAAAATGCTTTCTTTCAAAAAAAAAGGGTCAAAACCCTAAAAATTCGCATCCGATTTAATTTCCCGCACGCGATCCATTTGATTTTAATATTGTATCTGTTTCCTGAAATGTAATAGTTTAATTAGGACTTTGATTATTTTATCGCTTTATTTATTTTCCGTATTTTAATTTCAAGGGTTGTTTTTGGCGATGTAAATACCCGACGCCTTGTAATAGTTAGCTTTAATTTCCGCAATTTAATTTCCGCAACTTATAAACTGTTAGATGTTTGATAATAGGGAATGCATGACAAGATCAAATGTTTAAACCTAAAATCAACATAGATAACCATTGACATGTAAAAAGATAAAATTGACCGAAATAACACACTCGCACATGCGCACTCTTAAGGTACACCTCACTTGGTTGCCTTCGAACGTGGTCATTAAGTATAGGAAGTTTTAGAAGTCGCCCTCTTGTCCAAAGATCATAGTTGCCTCGAAACGGTTGCCTCAGAAAAATGATCTAAGACATTAGAGTTACCGCTAAGGCGTCCTAACATTGCTTTAGTGACCACACGTCCCTTAATCGAATTGACCCTTAAAACTCCAACGACGGTGCTACCTACTCATCAATAGTGGGATAGCATTGTCTAAAGGATATTAGTACAGATTGATTCCTTTTTTGAGTAGGTAGTTAGTTCTTAAGTACTTTCTCTCTTCAAAATAAAATAAAACTTTTCGCACTTAGACTTTTCAAACAAAAACTTCTTTCAAACCCACAAACACAAAGAAAAGCAATTTTTAAAAACACTTTCAGAAAGTATCTAAGAGCCCTTGGATAACCACGGATAGAAAGGGTGCTAACACCTTCCCTTTCTATAATCTACCCCCCAGACCCGAGAAACATCTCGAAAAAGGAATTTTTCTGTGCTTTTTTCCTTTCCTTGTTGGATAAAATAAAAGACGGTGGCGACTCTTGCTTACCGCAACATTTTGCGAAAACAAACGCAAAACGCGAACCAGCATTCCAAAAAACAGTCAGTTCTCTCCCACCATATCACAGTCGGTGTTTGTTATCTTTTTGCTATCTTCAGTGAACGTTGATAGTTCATCATCAGTGAACGGAGGTGATATGATATGTTTTATCTTTCTACTTTCAGTGAATGTTGGTAGTACATCGGTAGTGAATGTCGGTGTCTGTTATCTTTTTTCTATCTTCAGTGAACGTTGATAGTTCATCGTCAGTGAACGGTGGTGATATGATATGTTTTATCTTTCTACCTTCAGTGAACATTGGTAGTACAGCAGTAGTGAACGTCGGTGTTTTTTATCTTTTTTCTATCTTCAGTGAACGTTGATAGTTCATCGTAAGTGAATGGCGGTGATATGATATATTTTCTCTTCCTACCTTCAGTGAACGTTGGTAGTACATCGGCAGTGAACGTCGATGCTTGTTATCCTTCTCTCTGATTTCTTTTCTTGGGATTTACCAGTGATTTATTTTCCTATTGGGATTTCCTTTTTGTGGCTACATTTTATGTCACATCCCCAATGCTACTTTGCATCTCTTTTATTCCATTCATATGCATTCATATGCATAAATGTTTGCATAGCATCTTAGGGCCAAAAACAAGATTTGTCTTATATTTAAGTGTCTTCAATCACGTCGACACGAAGATTTTTAACCTTTATATCTCTGGATAGAAGAAACTTAAATAAGGGCAGCTGTTATACCCCAATTTTTGCCCCTAAGATCCCTTCATCATACCATATTGTTTCAATCACCACAAAATCACATTAGGGCTTTTGGTTCTTCTACTTATCTTTAGCTTTGCTCTATGAGGAGTTACCAAGCACCTTAACTTGTTTTCTCTTATGATCATGGATATTTTGCTTTGATTTTCTCTCTAAATTAACAAAATTCAATATTGGTTTGTCTCACTTATTGATAATGTAGGTCAAGGCAATGAGGTTTTAGCATGTTGCTTCATGGGTTCATGAGTTTATTTCCATACCCTAGTCAAAAGCTTGAGAGATTCAAACCTCACTATTGAAGTTGTTTTGAAGTTGGTATGAAATTGGTTGGTGGACATAGGTCCTCATCATCATCCTCAACAATTTTTATTCACAAAAGAAGAGTATTGGCACAAAAAGTTTGTTCAAACTTGGCAAAGTTCCACCAAGCTTTCTTTGGATCTAGAGGCTAGGGTTTTGGATTTCAAAGGGGCATATCTTGCTCATCTTTTGGTATTTTTGAGTTATTCCAAAAAACATTCTTCTCTTCAAAGAGTTACCGAAACATCACTTCAAAAATTCTAAGGAGTTTTCATGTGGAAGGAATTTAATAAAGGAGGAAAGTTACAAGTCACCCAGATGAATTCCCATTTTCCTATATATGATTTCAAATGGTAATAACTTGGTCAATTTTTATCACTTTGAGCCCATTCTTTTTTCATGATTACCTTAAGGATGTGTACTTCATTCCCTCTTTTATGTGCAAAGTAAGAAAATGGATGGAAGTTGCCTTAAGAATGCAAGAGATTATAGGTCATTTCATGATTTTTGGCCAACTTCAACAAGTCATAACTTGCTCAATTTTTGGAGATTTTGATTGGTTCAAATTGCAAAATGTCATTCAAAAGGTCTACTTCATTCCATATTTTTTGATCAAGAGCAAATTATAAGTGCAAGGCCATTTTTGGAAGCAAGAGATTATATGTCATTTTTAAAGAAGAATTTGAAATATTTCAAAGTATGGAAAGTCAACTCTTTTTCCTCAACTTTGACTCCATGTAACTTTCAGCTCAAGCATCCATTTGATTCCATTCTTTTTCCATTACAAAGCTTGTAACATCATCTTTCCAAAAGAATCTTGCCCTAAGACCCCTTGAGGTGGAAATTCCATTGGATTGAACTTGGTAACTTGGAACTGAAGTTTCACCATAAATCAGAATTTGAAATCCATGTTTTGGCCTTTAACAATCAAATTAGCATGCGTTTATGATCTAAACATGTTTAACCAAGTTGCCAAAGTGGATTAGAGCCTTAAAACGCAAGGATTTGATAAGTTTTGATACAAATCAGATCACACTTTGCTCGTGTATCAGGTTCACACGATTTCCCTCTAATTTGCATCATTCCACACGCTTAAGCATTCCATTTGATTCCCTATAAATAGAGGGTAATCCCCCATTCAAATTCCCAAGCTTAGATAGCCAGAATCACCCTGCCAAACTTACTTCACAACTCATAATTCAGCTACTTCGAATCCTTTCTCAAGCCTTTTTCAATCCATTTTCTCCATCAATTCACCTTCGTTGATCTTCCCTAAACCTAACCATACATTTACATTCAAGAATCGTGCCCTACATTGCTCCATAGAAGTCCAGTTTCAGAGCTCTGTAACTCAACTTCAATAGATAGATTCCTTCATCAATTCTTCGAAACTTTGGTATCATTGTATTGCTCTCATTTCCCCGGTTCTAGTCGCAACAGTTACTTTCATCTAGAAACACATTTTGACCATGAATTTTCAAATCCCTTTTCAAAACATTATTTCCAAATTGCTTGAGTTACAGTTTATATAAAAATGGCGCAAGGGTATGGTTGTCTTCGTCTTGAAGAGACGAAACGAATGGCATAGGTCTGAGCTTCTGATTTTACAGTTGGAGAGACCTGCAATTCGTGAGAGCTGGAGGTTGAAGATGACCAACGTGTCATCTTCTAACCAATGAAAGCGTGACATTTGTGATTTTCAAATTCTGATTTATTTAATGATTATGTACATTATTCAGTAAAGACCATGATATGCATAACGCGCCAGATCCCTTGGATTTAATTACTAACGCGTTTTGACTCTCATCCAATGGTCCACATCTTTTTCTTTTATTTTCTTTTTCTAATTGTTATATTTTAATTGTTTTAAATTTTAAAAAATCATAGAAAATTCATTTTTAGTCCAAAAAATCTGAAAAAATTATGAAAAATATTTTTGATTATTCTCTTTCTGATTTTTATTTTTTCACAATTTATTTTTGTGTTTTGATATTTTTTATGAAATTTACACTGATTTGATTTGTTTAAAATGTTTAAAAATACTTTTACACATTTTTTAATTCTGAAAAAATTATGGAATGATCCAATGACATTGTGACAAATATTGGTGGCCTCATTTTATTTTTGTTTCTGACTTTGTTATTTTTTACTATTTTTGTTTATTTTACCTATTTATTTTAATTTTTAAAAATAGTTTCTGACTTTTAAATATTACCAAAAATTTTATAAAAATATTTGGATCCATTTCTGATTTTGTATGGCCTTATTTTTCATTTCTTGATTAATTTGAACATAATTGATATTTTCCTCATTATTTTCTTTTTTTAAAAACATTTTTAAACCTTTTAATGTATTTATTAAATATGATATTATTTTGTGATTATTTTCTGGCTGACTTGAGTTCTTTTTTTTTATCATGACTTTATTAACATCATTGGATCTTGGGTGTTGAGTTCAACTCCACCAAAATGGATGAATGATTTTAATAATAGTTTGATTAAATATTAATTCAAAAGTGGTTTATTCTTTTTTTACCCTAATCCCTCTTCATCTCATCCCCTTCTTATTGCACTAAATGTTGTTGGAGCATGATCTCTATATCATGTCTCAAAACGAATGGTGTATAGATTGCTATTGACCGGCCTCAAAATAGGTGCGACTTCTATATAAGTGCACTTACGATTGCTTAACATAGCGCTAAATTTTGTCCCAATTCGAATAAATGATCATTTGTGGCCCAAACTTATGATTGCAAGCCCAAGTATGTTAATTTGATCTCTTTGATCCAATAACCTTGAGATTCATTGTGTGGAGGCTTTGGTTCTACCAATCCTCTAATGGATCTACAACACCTTTGATCAACGCGGATCACTTAAACATTGTTGATCATTAAATGGTACTTATGAGAATTCCAAATGGATGATATACTTGACAAAAAGCAAATGCAACTTGTTGTGTAGAGGCTTTGGTTCTACCAATCCTCTAATGAGTTCCAAATGCAGGTTTCAAGATGATCATCCAACTAACCACTAATTATTAACTTGCTTTATTTTATGCTTTTTATTCTTTTATGCTTTATGCACTATTTACTTTTAGCATTTACATTTCATGCCATTTTCATCTTTGCTCATTTGAGCATTTATTTTCTTGTCATTTTTACTTTGCTCACTTGAGCTTTTATTTTTCCTTTTCCTAAGATGCTTAATAACCAACTTAAACCCTAAAAAACTCTTAATGGTACTTGGACTATTTGGTTACTATCCTTGGCATGATGGAGCAGTGGACTTTTTCTTGGACTTAGGATTAGAAACCTTGGCCTATCTTGGAGACCTTGTGATCTTATCTGATTATTTTGTCTGGAGCTCTTGAGGTTTACCTCAAGACATTGGATTGCTTGTTTGTTTTTGTGTGCTGTTTTTGTGATTGCATCCTTTGTTGTAATCTGGAATTCACCCGTATACAGCCGTTACTCTGTCCAATTTTTTAGAAGACTTAATACACTTGAAGAGGTCTAGTATCTTTGCTTGCTTGGTTTCAATCCAAAGAATGGGAATTCTATCTTGACTCATAATGTCAAGTTGTGGCTTCTTGTTGGTTAGATGGTCCTTATCCTTAGCTTTTACGTTATTCTTTAGGATAGCCTCTTGTTCTCCTCCCACCTTCTTTAATTCCAAAATCCTTCTCCCTCCTTTTGAAAACCCTTCTTGTTTTTTCATTTGAACCACTTTCATAATAAACTTGGGCTTATGTCCATGCATTTTCAAAAATATTTTCATAAATAAACTCCAATAAATTTAATAATACCTTGACATTTTTTGTGAGAAGACTAAAAGTCAAATAATCTCATTTCAAACTATTTTGCCACTTTGGTTTTTATCTTTAAACTTTTCTCAAAAGGTCAGACTTTTGTCAATCCTTGTAGTGATGCAAACAACTATACTTCTACAATATGCAGTAAAGTGAGATATTTTCCACTTGGGTGTTGAGTGAGGCATTGTTGATTTTAAAATCCAAGCCTTTATCCTCCACTTTGAGATGATGCAAATTCTCCTTTCTCATGATTGTGGGTAGTAAGTATGTTTTTCACACGGACAATGACGATGATGTCTTATCTCTTAAAATTAACCAACATACTTGTTTCAAACTTTTAAAATAGGAACTACGTGTACCCCGATCCCCTATTGCATGAAAGGTGGTACGTAGGCACTAAAGGTTCGCAACCGCGGCGGGTGCAAAAATCATAAAATAATATATTTATTTTCTCAACTCCACCATCCATTTTATATATAACCCATTTTATAGAAAAAATACACAGAATTTACAAAGAGGTTCCTGCGGAGTACCGTAGATGTTTAGAGTGCTAATACCTTCCCTTTGCATAACCAACCCCCTTACCTTGAATCTTTCCCTTTTTTTGGGTTATTCGCTCTTTTCCCATTCCTTTGGAAACAATAAAGTGCGGTGGCGATTTTTATTTTTGATTTGTATAAAGTCTAGTCAATCCAATGGCTTAGTCTTGAACATTTCTACCGCTACACTCGTGAATTTGCTTTGTGAGCTCCAACACTTTCTTTTCACTTTCATATAATTGAGTTTCAAAGGTGTCTTGTTCTTCCATGAGTTGAATCCAGGACTTCTTCAATTCTTCAAGGTCAGTGGGCATGTCTGGATGGAGGATGGTGCGAGAAAAGTCTCCTTCAACAATAGGCTCCATGATCACTGGTAGAACAACTGGGTATGGCATCATGAGGTTTTGAGCACGAGTTCATATCCATTTGAGATAATGCTCCAGAGGGATGGAATTCTTATTTCCTAAAGTCTTGCTATCCGTCTTGCTTACCATGCCCCAAGCATGTATAAATCTCCAACGATAACCTTGAGGATCATTTTCGTAATCAAACATAATACCCTAGATAAGTGCGTCGTGAGGACCATCTCTTCGAGCGTAACCAAATTGACGTAGAGCCAAAGAAGGATTGTAAGTAATACCTCCCCTAATGCCAAGGAGTGGGACATTAGGGAATTCCCCACAAAGATCAATGATAATGATATCCTCGTGAGATCGGGACACCAATAGATATCTGTATGAGAAAGTGACATTATTCTTTGCGACCACCTCAAACCTTTTTCATTATTCATTACCAAGTGGTGAAGGTGAGAAATAAACAACCTAGACAGCAGAGGTATACAACACATGAGAGTTCCTCGCTTCTTCATAGTACGAGTGTGAAGAGAATGCAAAATATCTCCGAGCAAGGTAGGTACAGGATTACGAGTAAGGAAAATTTTGACAGTGTTCACATCTATGAGTTGGTTTGGATTAGGGAATAGCACCAAAACATAGATCAACAAAGCCAATATTTCCTCGAAAGCCTGAAAACTCATAGCATCCAGAAATAACCGAGCCTTCTCTAACAGAAATTTAGCAAGAAAACCCTTGACTCCACTTTTTGTTTCCCAATTAGATACAATGTCGGACCACTTCAGATGTAAGGTTGCTGCAATTTTTCCAGGTTGTGGATCTTTCTCTAAGCCAGTGAAAGGTGTTCGGTCAAGAAAAGGTATTCCCAGTAGCTTAGAGAACTCTTCCATTGTGCGTACCAGCTGATAATCCAGAAAGGTGAAACAGTGATGTGCAGGATCAAGAACTGGAACTGAACACTCATCATGTCTTCATCAAAACTCGGGGTAACCAGACTGAGTAGTCTACCACACCTTTTGATGAATGGAGAACTTTCGAGAACCCTCGAGACTAACTCTTTAAGTGGAGGAGGCACCCTTACAAAGTTGACCCAAATAGTGTTTCTGCGAGCGAAGTCCATAACCTACAAAACAGAACAAAGATAAATCTCTAGTTCCTTGAAATGGTTAGTGAAAATGACATGTGTAATGATGTCATGATGTTATGATGTCATGCTCGAACAATTTAACCATATACAAACAAAACACACAAGGCCTTAGGTTCATGCTTTCATGAAGTTTATAGGTAAGTACCCTCTTGAAGTTTTAGTTGGCCTAACTTGTCCTAAAACAAGTAACCAGGTTCTAAGAGCCTCAATATCATTTATCTTTCTCTCAAGAATTGTTTCAGCACAAGCATCTGATTTGCGACAAAAATATCCCGAGAGTCCAATCTTAATAAGTGTAGCATCGAGTATCGACCAACTTTAGTGTGCACCAAAGTTGGTTATCTCACTACTTTCTAATGGCTAAGTTGTGTCAACTAAGGTTCTAGATTCAGTTAGTGCTTTATGACACCATGCGACAGCCCAGCATTCTCCTTGACTGACTCAAAGGACACCAGCACCAACCAATGTGTCGCACCAAAGTAGCCATCGCTTTAACCGTATCAGTATACTCTGTATAGTTTTCACGATATATTGCTACTTACATAAAATGCCCTCAGATCCAGGTATAGGATCTATACAAGAAATAAAACCCAAGCATATCCCAAAATATAAATTATACAAGGCAATAAGTAATGTAATAAAGATGATCTAGCTCTTAAGGTAACCCCACTTTTAGTTTTTATTTCCCCAGCAGAGTCGCCAGTTCTATAATACGGTGGGAGAACTGACTTTTGGGTTTTGCATTTTATCGCAGATGTTGGGGATAGCAAGAGTCGCCACTGACTTTTCTTTTATCCAATAAAGGAAAGGGTGAAAAGAACATGAAAGACCTTTTGATAATATTCTGAGTAAGGGGGATAGGATATGAAAAGGGAAGGTGTTAGCACCTTTTTCATCTGTAGTCATCTACGGGATCTTAATCGCTAGCTCTTTTTTGAAATGCTTTGTGTTTGGGTATGTTTTGTAAATATTTTGAAAATTCCTATGTACGACAATTTTGTAATGATTCTCGTATCGTTAAAATTTTTGTTTTGAAAAATATTTGTTGAAAGGAAATGTTGTTTTTGAAAGTGTTTTTGAAAATTCCAATGTAAGGCAATTTTGTAATGATTCTTGTATCATTGAGAATGTATACAAAATGTTTGTTTTGAAAATATTTGTGAAAGAAAGTGTTGAAAAGATGTTTTGTTTTGAAAAGTTTATGAGCAAGCGACTACAAGCGTTCTACCTACTCAAAAGAGTCTTTGTTCTTTTCCTCTTCCTTTAGATATTTCTACCCTACCATTAGTTAGTAGGAAGTCCTATCATTGGATATGAGGGACAGGCGTGGGTCATCGTACAGTCATCGAAGGAAACTTGTAGGATGCTTTAGCAAATTTCGTAAGGGACTAAGATCGTTTACCGAAGGCAACATTTAAGGGTTATCGAGGGACTACGATCTTTTAACCGAGGGTCTTTTTCTAAAGCATCCCACGTTCAAGGGAAATGACTGTTTTTCATCCGAGACAACAAGTGGGGTTACCCTAGAGGTGTGTGTGTGAGTAGTGTTTTAATTTCAAGTATTTATCTTGAGATTAGGTTTTGTAATATTTGTTCTTTTTACGTCTTTCCATGCACGCCTAATTAATCTATCAGTTAAATATATACAAGTTCAGAAAGAATGCGGGAAAATAATTCTGCCCTATTACATCGTTTCGGGAGTGGGGGTACAAACCATAAAAAATGGGGAGGAAAGCAATAAACCCTAATTATCTATTACAAAATGTTGACAGTTTACAATATTGAAAAATAATGCGAAAAAGTAAAATGAGCGCGCGGAGATTGAAAAGGGGAAAGATGTTTAAGAAACCCTACAATATTTCTAAGTGTTTAAGAAAAATGTTTTGTTTTTGTTTAGAAAAATATTTGAAATGTGAAATAAAAATTAGACCTAATTCTAATTAATTTACAATTTAATTATTTAAAATAAAATAAAGTGTGATTAAATTAATTAATTGTTATTTATCAAAAGTTAAGTTAATTAATTAAAAAAACTATATCTAAATATTTTTATGATTTTTCTGATTTAAATTTAAAAAAATATTAAAAGAAAACAATTAATTTAAAACAACAAAAAAAAGAAATTTAAAGGGCCTGCTGAAAATAAATAAATTGGGGGTATGAAAAGAAAAAGAAATGTTAGGCCCAAAACAAAGGGCCCAGGCGCCTGTGATGATCCTGCATGGCTGGCTCTAGGGGACTCACAGTGCACACGTCAGATCTAGGGCGTTAGATCTGGCTTGATGAATATCTAATGATGATGGCATGAGGCTCATGATATGTGTGCTAGGCTTGCTCACACCGGGTCTGTAGAGAAAAATATGTAAAAAAATAAAAGGGTACCACCGGGGCCTGAACCCAGGTCCCTAAGGTCATAACGTGATTGTTTTACCACTAGGGTGGTTGTTTCATCCAGTTATGAAATGCCCCCCACTAAATATATTATAAAACTTGTTTTCAAAATTTTGAAATGGCCATCTTCATCTTTCTCGCGCGTACGAATAGCAACAACACCAACATTACTAAGAATTTAACAAGGATTTCAAATATGCAAGCATCATAAATTGACTTGGACTATAACTCACGAATTTTTATCAGTACCAAAATGAAACTCTAACTGGTCAGAGCTAAAATTCTCATCACAGGGCCAATTTAAATGAGAACTAAAGGCATGGTTAGCTTCATAGACATGATATCTACATTTTATCTTTTGAAAGTATGTATAAATAATGCGTGTATCAAGATTTCACAGTTCAAGGAAACTTACCTCTTGAAGAAAAAACCAATACCCTCTACACGACTTCCAGAAGTGAAATGATTATCCTAACACCTTCTTGGGTCCTTGTTGATGCTTAGTGAATGCTCAGCTTGCTTGGAAACTCTCTGACCCCCCTACCCGAATCAAATTGCAAATGGCCAAAGCAAGAATGGTGAACAATGATAGTGGTGTTACATAAGCTAAATGATGGCTTGGATAACTTCTATAGGATGTATATGGAGTGTTTGGATGGTTGGTTTGTAAAGGACTTGAGAGCTTTTGGAAATTCACAAGTTTGTGACTTTGTGCAAAAATTAAGCTTTGGCTGAGGTAGTGACTTTGAGCATTGAGGTCACCCTGAACTTGGAAGCAAAGCCCTCTATTTATAGGTAATATTTCTATTTTATGAGAAAATGAATTGGTTAAATTGGATTTGTAGAAAAAAGGTTGGCTTAGTTGGATTGTAAGTGAAGGTACATGGCCATTCCATAGTTTCAATGTGAAGTACAAGATAATATGAAGTGGTTAGAGGATTTATCCATGTTGCTTATGGATTCTATATTGAGTGTGTGTAGAGGAAATAAGTAAGAGGCTCAAGGAGAATTGACAATTGCATAAAGCACGCTTTATGGGAATGGAAGTGTGATCTTTTTCCCTTAAATGGCTAAATGGATTGGATAATGCTTGAATCAAATGGACCATAGCTCAAAAGCTTGTGTAATCTTCTGATTAGAGATAGATTTACAAGTTAAGAGGCCTACAAAGTGATATTACAAGGCATGTCTATGAGATTTGATTATGAGTTCATCATAAAAATGACCTATAATTTAAGTTTGATATGCCATCTTCATCTCTTCGAAACATCTAGCTCAAGTATGATAAATTTGTGTTCTTGGACATTTTGGAAATCTTGAATCAAGATCTACAACTTTCAAGTTGACCATTTTGGCTAAATCAATTTGGATCTTGGTGAAAATTTGCCAAGAAGGTGGGATAAAAAACTGGTCAAAACTTGTTGAAAAATTTTCTAAGCATTGGATAAAAATATCACAACTTCATGGGCTTATATATATTAAATTAAGCACTTTTTGAGGATCATCCCACATTAAAAAAGTTGTAGGATTCATTAACCCCTACAACTTTCATGCTGAAAGTTTTCCTTGAATCAACTTGTATCTTGAGGAAAATTTGCTTGTGAAGTTAGGGTTTTTTAGGTACAAAACACTCGAATTTTTCTAAGTGTTTGAAAGTTTTCCAACTTTTACTTTATTGATTCTCTTGATTCTTGATGACAAAGTTTTATATTTTGAATGTCTTGATAATTCTTGATTTTTGAATTCCAATGTTGACCAAAAAAGTCAAAGTTTGACTTTCGTGTGTCTGTTGACTTTTCATCAATTGATCCAATTCTTCAACTATCAATCACTTGTATCTTTGAAAATGTCTTGAGCCATGTAATTAGGTCAAGATGTTGTATTTTAACCCTTGAGATCATGCTTCAAGCCATTAGGTCATGCACTAGTCCAAAACTCAATGATCAATCATCTTCAATCAAAACCTTAATTTGGCAATTTTTTGCCTTTGATGATTTGAGGGTTTTCCTTGAGAAATAATGATCAACCCTTGTTAAAATTATAAATGTCACACTAAAATATTGATGTTGATAAAAAAATCTTGAAGTTTGATTGTATGTTGACCATAGTTGACTTTTTATCTAATACAGTTGACTTTCAATCTTCTGAGCCATTAACTGACAAACATGTGATGCAAGACTTGAAACTGGACATAAGAATTATTGAGGACCTATGATGAATCATGAAAGTAATTTGATACCCTTGAAACCCAATATTTCTTATGAAGCACAAAACCTAGCTATAGACCCTTGCTTAGGAGAAGATTTGACCAGTCAACTCTTGAGTAGCTTTGAGTATTTGAGACCATTGTGAACATGTTTTGAAGAAAATGATAGGGAAAATTTTGGGGTACAACATTATACAATAATCACAAACAAACTTATAAACAAGTTTTAAGGGTTTAACGTCACGAGTATGGATTCAATTGTTAAGAACCACCCATAAGGTATGTACTAAGGGTTTATTGTACCTGTAGAACAAGGTTCTAAAAGTTCTCAAACCGTGATTCCTCTTTCGGATATTACTGATTTACACAACTACTTGTGATTACCAATAATATTCTCAAGAAAAACCCGTCTGAGTGTAGTATCTGTAACATCTAATTCAAAACTACTTTTGAATTATCACTGCACTATATCCTAAAGGCCAAGATGGGTTAAGGGATCTATGGTCCTTACCTTCACGAGCTCTCAGGTCAAAACTAATAATGCTTCAACAATTGTTTTGTTTAGCATTACCACCCTTAAAGAAGCCTCCATTGAGTGGGTTTATCATATGTTGCTTATGTCAGGATTACTCCAGTCATGTAACTTTTGATTATACCACCATCCTAATCTTAAGTGTAACTTAGTCTGGGTGTATGACTTGTCTTTTGCAAAAAATCACCAAAAAACCCCAAAGGAAATAGAAAACATCACATATATACAAACCAAAATAACAAAAATATATAAAACAAATTACGCTCTAACCCTCTTGAGAACTTTTCCCCATTGAAGTCGCCATTTTTGTTGTGGTGAAAAATCGAGAGACCGGGCTATTGACTAACTTGACTTACAAAGTTTTAAGAAGTAACCGTCGAACATTATTGTTTCCAAAGAAAATGGAAAAGATCAAAATCATATATTTAACATGCAACGGGAGAGGTAAATCTAAAAGTAAAGCATAAAGAAGAGATCTAAGTTACGGGGGTTAGTTTATACAAAGGGAAGGTATTAACACCTTATGTATCCGTAGTACTCTATAGGAACCTTTTATAATATCTATTTTTGGTTAAAATAGTTTGTTTGCTAAGAGAGTGTGGAGATGAGAAAAGAAATATATTTTATTATATTTTTGTTTGGAAAGATATGAAGTCTTATACCTACGTATCAATGAAGGATCAAAACCTCGTAGTTCATGGTAAATATGCCAAAAAAATTTATTGTGGTTGATTTTAGAAAAAAGAGATATTGCATCATCTTAAGGAGAATACTCAACTGATACCACCACAATTATGAGAAAATGGATCTTGCATCATCGTGAAGGAATGTCTATTAACTTGGATATAAGATCAACATGTTGCCATTGGTTTCCTCATGTGGAAATAATCAAATTTACTTCAATCATTACTATAGGGATAGGAGTATTACATGTCAATTATAAAGTGGATTTATATCTAATTTCTTTTGAGAAAAAGTTTTTAAATTGAAAAGACAAAGTAAAAAAAATATTTGGGTGAGGTTGAATCACTTTTTAGTCTTTTGAAATTGTTTAATATTCTTAAGTGTATTGAAGCATTTATTAAAGAAAGAAAGTTTGAAAGTGCAATGACATAAAGTCAAGGTTTTTTATGAAAGTGGTTCAAGTTTGAAATTAGGGTTTGGGTAAACACAAACAATTACAAAGGTAATATACAAAAGTTAAACACATAAATATGAACTTAAGATATACATATGCACATGACTATTAAGTTAATAATATAATCTATTTCCTTAGATTTTGACACAAATATTAACACAAATGAAGTATAAACATCAACCAACATCACATGAATATTTAAATTAATATCAAAGCAAATAAATATGCAAGCTTCATAGATTAGAGTTTCACACAATCAAAACATCAATCAAGACATCAAAACAATAGTAAGGATTTAACTGAGCATGGTAAGAACAAAATCTAAAATTTCATTCAAAGCAACAAGATATTTTAAATCATGTTCATTTAATCAATACTTAATCATAGTATGAAAATAAAATCACAAACAAGTGAGTACATTAAAGTACCATGATATTTAAAAGATCCATTTAAGAAAAATATTTACAAAAATTTTAAAAGAAAATACCAAGATTTAATTAAATAAACAATCTATTTTTTGGTTTTTTTTAATAGTTAACATAATAAATAAATAAAGTAAAATTAAAGATAAATGAAATATTTTTAGTGCTTTAAAGTATTTAAGCTTAATAAAATAAAAATCAAAAGAGAAAATAAAATAAATAAATAAACTAAAACTAAAAAATAAATTGAAAAGAAAAGAAAAAGAAACAAAATAAAAGAAAATTAGTGGTAAAAATTAACGGATGTGGTCAAGGGGGTTTGAACCCATGATCTTGAGGTCAATGCAAAAAACATTGACCACTGAGACACGCACTATGTTTTATTACTATTATACCACCACAAAATCAAATATACAACATGTTTCTGAATGTGTAGCAAAAAGAAAGAATTGAAACAAATAAAAAGTGAGTTGTCAGGTTCAAACCCACAACCTTTCGCTCACTTCACAAAGTAACAGTACTAATGTGTTAACCACTATGGCACAATATCCATTTATTTATATAACAACTAAAACTAAATATAAAATTAAATTAATTTTTAAAACTGAGTTTTGGCACCAGACTTCATCTTATTCATCGTTACGGTATGTTTTTCTCAAAAATAGCCAAATTCTAACTTTCTCATATATGCATCCAAAATAAAAATTAAATATACCATTTTGCTCGAAATTTCATGAGGATTTCAAATATGTAATTAACTTTTATTAAATTTCACTTAATAATTCTGATTTTTCAAAGTAAAGTCAACCCTAAAAAATTTTAAACTAAAATTAAATTGTAACCAAGCACAAACAAAACCCAAATGCATAGGGCTTTTAATTCTTACATTTTAACAAGCATAAATGGCATAATAATGAATCGAAATGATGCTTAAATAAGTGAGTATAATGTTAAAAAAAAATTACCTATTGAATCAAGGTCCAATGCTTTTTTTTGCACTTACAGAAGTGAAGTAATGATGCAATGAGCTTCCTTGAACCTCCGGAAAACTAATGGTATGCTTACTTTATGCTGAAAATGTTTGAATCTTCCCAACTAAGTCAACTTGCAAGAGGGAAAACTTAAAAATGGATGGCATATTTTGGAGGTTATAGTCACAAACTAATGCATACAAAACTTTGTTTGTTATGTATAAATGGTGTTTCATTGGAAACCTTGAAAGAAACTTGCAAGGATTGAAGAACCCGAGCTTAAGGTTTTTGAACAAGAATGGAGTTTGTATGGTTTTATCTATGTGTTTGGGTGTTTGAGAGAATTAATTTTTTGTGTTTTTCAATGACAAGAGGGCCTCTATTTATAGAGAAGTTTGAGAAGGCTTAGGGATCAAGAAAACAAATATTGTTGAGTTTTAGTTTGGTTGGATCACAAGTGTGTAGTTACATGAACATCCATGGTTCCAATGTGAGATGTTGCTTGATTTATGGACAATGGGCTCTCTTTTCTGCATAATAGGATGTTAATTATGAGTTTGTTTGATTAGAGAACAAAGTATGGGCTCAATGTAAGTTTGGTTGAGAAAAAGTATGCTTTATCAAAGTGGATATGTGGCTTTTTGCAAAATGCTCTCAAAAAGGTATTTGGAATTGGACAATGGCTTAACTTCTTGTGTAATGCACTTTTGTGTAAAACATCATTTAAATTGGGATAAGAAGCAACAAGGGTCTGCAAAGCAAGATTATGTGAGATTTGGTTGGTTTGACATGAACTTGCACCATAAATATGCCTTGTAAAAACATCTTCGCCAGTGTTACTTCATATCTTCAAAACACATAGCTCAAGTATGATAAATTCATGCTCTTGGAATTTTCGAAAAGATGAGAGCATCCTCTACAACTTTTATGTTGAGCACTTGGCCTGAGTCAATTGGGATCATGGAGGAAAATACCTTAGAAAATTGGTATTTTAAGCTGAAAACACTTAGAAAATTCTTCCAAGTCTTTGGACATTTTAACAACTTTGAGATGTCAACTTGATCACTTCATCTCTTTCAATCCATGCATTTTTTTGGAACTTATCCCATATGGAAAAGTTTAAGTATGTAATATTATCTACAATTTGTTTACCGTGGAAATTGGTAAACAACCGCTGATCCTCCAAAAGGTTACTTATTTGGTGACTCGCAGGATCGATCAGATTGATCCTAAGACATGGTTGATTTTTTGGGGTTTGACTAAGTCTAATGATGGTTAATGCCAGTAAAGTAAAGACACTTTATGTAAATTGCATGAAGAAAAACTTGGTAGAATAAATGAAAGCGTTAAATAAAGGCTTCGACAGGGAAGGGTAAATGAAAAAGGCAATAAAGTGCTGGAATATAAAAGACTTTGATTAATTTAAATGGTGTTTCACACATACATTCTCAACAATTCTTTCGCTCACACTGGGTACTTGAATCTAAATGAGTGACTTGTATATAATGATGAACACACGCGAAAACTACGTGAACAACTAGTATTTATACTAAACACATCTCAAGTAACCGTTGGGCAGTTACGCTGCTTCGAGATGACACCACTTGGCATGCTCACAGCATTCGACGCTCCTGATCTTGGCACGTTGCACTTGGTAACTGCTGGGAACCGTTTTCCCTCCAAACATTCGAATCTTAAACCGTTCCATTCTGAGCATCAAATACATTTGTCGAGAAGCTCCTTCGACGTCTAAGGCAACAAGATTCCTACTTAAACAAATCCTCTAAGTACCTTGCCACCTTCTGACGAGCATTCGACAGGATTAGCTGGTCGAAACCATTCCTCATGATTAATGGTCTATATTAATAAAAAACAAGGGTGTCGAATTTAGGAGCCAGCAAATTGCCCCCCAAGAATGCCTTCTTTCGACGCTGAAAAGAAAAAGGCTTCTTTGAGATTCCACCCGACACTTGTCTTTCATTCTTAGCCACAGATTAACTCGTGAGCTTTTCGTCTCCTACCAACCAACTGACAATCCCAAAAAGTCATCATTCCAACTGTTCCTAAGACGTCACTTCAGTAAGGTGTTTGGCGTGCCCAATGTCTTTTCACAGATTGTCATCGTGACAATTTCCCAAAATCGAGGGTGCACGCTGCACCGTTTCCGTTCTGCAGAACGGCTATGTCAGCGAATGAGCGCCACGTGCCCCACTATCGTCAGAAACATTAAATGACCTCGAGTTTTGTAATTTTCCAATCACTATAAATAGAGCTAGGTGCCCCTCATGGGACTTTTTCACGCTATTCTTCATCCACCTTCATATTAAACAGAAAACTTTTGCAAACACTTTATTCTTCATCCACCTTCATCTTAACCCAAAAATGGCTTCAGGTTCTCGTTCTTCTAATGCTCCCAGTTCTAACATTCCTTCTAAAACTGCCCAACCAAAAGTCTTCTCAACTGTTCCAACAGTTAACTCCAAAGGCATGTGAAGGGTTCCTGAACCCCTGGGAACTGCAGAGTGTGAAGCTTATTCTTCTCAACTGCTGATTCCGGTTGGATACTCCAACCAGGTTTTCGCCATGTCTGGCCCTTTATCTACATGCATTGCTGACTCCACGAAGATCAAGAGCTTCTTCCCGGTGCTTGAGGCACTCAAGCCTGTTGGGTGCTCCAAAAAGGCTGCAGATGACAACGAAGATCCTGCAAAAGAAAAGATAGATCTTCGTTTCTTCAACAGAGGTGTTAGGGCTTTTAGGTCTAGCCCTAGCCTTACACCAGACTACAGCGCTTGGCTAGACAAGATGGAAAAAAGCCAGGCTTCGATTTGGAAGAACCTGGGGATTTATGACCTAGTCATGTTGTCGAAGACTGGTCTCAACTAATCCCCTGAAATGCTGGTAGCCTCTTTGCTATTCTGGGACTATACTCACTTCACCTTCCACCTGCCTTGTGGAATGATAACACCCACTCTCTTCGACGTGGCTGCCATCACCGGTCTTCGACCAACTGGGGATTACTTCGACCCAGAGGAAATGTCTGAAGACCAGATTGGGTTTTCAGCTACCAAACCCACTTACACCACCTACATCAACCACTATCATGACAGGTCGATAGCTAATGTGACGAACGTGGAGCACATTGCGTTTCTAGCCCTTTGGCTATCACGCTTCGTGTTCTGCACGAAGTCCCTACAGGTGACGAAGAAAATGGTCACCCTTGCTACCCAGCTTCACCACGGTCAAAACATCTGTTTGGCCAAATTAATACTGGCGAACCTGTATGAGTCAATAAGCAGTGGAGCGACTCTGTTAAAGGTAATAGAAAATAGAGACAGTTTGTTGCTTGCAGGACCCTTCTGGCTACTACAACTATGGCTAAATGCCACTTTTTAGTCTTTCTTACCTCATAAAACTCAGATAAACGAACAAGCTCCTGAGATAGCCAACAGGCGTATCGAAGGCACCAGACTGGCTTTACTGACTCCCACTGAGGATGGGCTGGAACTCCAACAGACCTTTGCAAACTTCGTTTTGATGTTTGCAGGAAGAAAAGAATTCACCTCGACCATGGCTCCTTTCGCCCGTCGAAAGTTTGGTCCAGAATGGTTCACCAGGCCCCATCCCAAGTCATCAGGTGACCCTCACCTCGAAGAACACACAACACTGTGGGAAGCATTTCTCACTCCCAGAATAATGCCACTGCGCTTTAAGAGTTCCAAGAATCACCTAAGCCTGATCGCTTATCAGCCAAATTTGGTCTCTCGACAGTTTGGTATCATCCAATCACTTCCTTCTCCCATTTTCCCTAGGGAGAAATCAATGTTGTATTTTTGCAATGATTACACTGAAGATGCTGCTACCAAGCACATTGGTAGGTATGCTGGTCGAACAGTACTCTCACTGTTCGACTATCAACTCAACTTCCTCTGTTCACCATCTTTTGAAGACTGGTGGAAGAGTTATTATGCTGAAGAGTTCTTCGATGAAAAAGATTTTGTGGACGAACTCCAGAATTCCTTCGTTCTGGTCCTTGACAAAATAAAGAAATGTACGTTCACTCTCCAAATTATATTTGTCTTTCCATTTCGACTTATAACTTGTTAATTATCACTTGTGAACGCGTCTTCTTTCAGTTGTTCGAAAGCCTGCAGCAAAGAAAACCACAGAAAGCCATCAGGGAGGAGGTCCCTTTATAAAACCTTCAGCACCGGTAACCAGACTTTTATTATTTCCTTCTGGTTTTAACATCCTGATTTTCGATGTGGCACTCTAAATCGACTCCATTTGGTTTTCAGGAACCCGCACCTAAGAAACGACCTGTACTAACGGTCGAATCTGCGAGTGACGACGAGGATGAATCTCCCCCCGCTCCTCTTAAATGGAGAAAACTAAAGAAAGATGCCCCTGCTCCTGAGCCTCGACCCATGATCATAATAAAGGTTGCAGGGAGAAGACCCATGCCACCTCCTGTGATCATCGAAGAGCCCACGGAGGAGGAGCTGAACGTCTTGCTCAACAAACCCGTCGAAAGTGATAATTCCAGCCCTGGGGCTGAAATTCCTCTACAGGTAGTTCCTCCGACCATTTTTAACTTAGGTGTCGATGTTCACGTTCGATTGTGTATCTTTCTAAACCAGAAGATTCTTCCTCTTCTATTTTCAGGAGACCACCGAAAGTTCAGCACTAAAAACTTCAGAGACACAAGACTCTGCTGAACATAGTAGGCAACAAGAGGAGGAATTGGCGAACGATGAAGCCATTGCCGAAGCAGAGGAACAACAACCGAAGGAAACTCAAGTGGTCGATCTGACGGAGGAGCAACATGACGAAGGGGATCATGTTGATGCTGGCACTACTGAACTACAGGTCGAAGAGAGTCATGTCGATGCAAACGCTACTGAACAACTTCAACCCCAAGCCAACGCTGCTGTAAGAGCTACCACCTCGACAAAGCCCAAGTCTAAAGAAGACTTGGCCCTTTTGAAGCAAACTGATCCCATTGGCTACCTGAATGCCATGATTGAGAGTAGGGGAAGTTCATCTGACCTTAGTCATGATGCTTCTACTGCATCGGGGAAGTCCACTTCGACTTCTCCTCTTGATGAGGCTTTGATGAAGGTCAAGGCTCAGTTCTTCAAAAAGGATCTGATGAAGGATTTGGAGGGGGATACTACTTCTCTGTCCTGTCTGGGAGCTGTTTTGAATGCAGTCGATTTGCTTACTGTGTCTCCAGAGGTTTCCAGCTTTATCTTGGAGTTATACTCCATTGTTGACCAAGTCTCTGCGGACTATCGACGTCAGAGGGGCTTCAACAGCCAGCTCGAAGCGCTATATGGCAAGAGTTCTTCTGCCTGGACTGAGGTAGCTGAAACGACTTCTCGAATTGCAGAGTTGTCGAAGCAGAAGACATCCAAGCAGGAAGAAATTGACGCCATAGATCGAGATAATGCCTCTATAAAGGCGCAGATCGAGGAGCTGGAGGCCAAGATAAATGCTAACACCAAGCGCAAAGAGGAGCTCCTCTCGACTGTTTCGGACACAGAGAGCCAAGTTGAAGTTACACGAGGCCTAGAGTTTGCTGAGAAGGCCCAAGCCTTCGATGACCAGATTGCCAAACTTTCTCAGGCGACTGCCTTGTGTAGCAAAAGGCTGGAGTTGCAGCAGGCCAAGTATCTTCGACTTAAAGATTCTATCCCTTTCTAATTTTCTCAGCCATTTATTAACCATGTATTGTAATATTTGTAAGACAATGTAACCATTTTGGCTAATTCTTATATAATTTTCCATTTTGGCTCTTTATGGTTAATTTGGTCATTAATTGCTATTTATTTTGATCTCTTGGAGCATAGGTTTATATTTTTTCAAATATTTGCCGTTTACTCTCAAGAGTCTTTTATCTTTACCTAACTCTTCAACTTCATAAGCTCCACCAGAAAAAATTTGGATAATTCTGAACGGTCCTTCCCATTTGGGTGACCATTTTCCCATGCTTCGATCCCTTCGATCCATGGGGAGAATCACCTTCCAAACTAATTCTCCAGGCGAGAATGCCTTAGGTTTTACTTTTTTATTGTAAGAGTCTTCTACTCTTTTCTTCTGAATTCTTAGTAGGTCGAGAGCGCGTAGTCTTTCTTCGTCTAAATCTACTAGTTCGTCTAACATCATATCCCAATAAACCTCAGAGGGGATATCATGATGTCTCTGAACCCTTGCAGATTGAAGACAAATTTCCGCTGGCAACACTGCGTCATGACCGAAAGTTAGCCGATATGGTGTTGTACCTGTGGCTTCTTTTGGGGACGTTCGACAGGCCCACAAGATCTGGTCTAACGTCTTATGCCAATTTTTTGGCTTCTTTCCTACATGCTTTTTTATCAGGCCAATCACTATTTTGTTCGCTGCTTCAACTTGACCATTTGCCTGTGCATAATAAGGTGTTGATGTTAGGAGTCTAAAGCCTGTTTCTTGAGCGAATTCCTGCATCTTTCGACCGGTGAACACTTATCCTTGATCAGTCGTTATAGTTTCAGGGATTCCAAATCTAAAGATAATGTTCTTTTGAATAAATTCAATGACATTTTCTTGGTCTACATTGACTAAAGGAATAGCTTCGATCCACTTAGTGAAATAATCAATGCCTACCAATATATACTTCTGGCTCTTTGATGATGCTGGTCGAATCTCTCCAATAAGGTCCAACGCCCATCCTCTAAAGGGCCAAGGTTTCACTATTGAGTGAAGTTCGCTTGCTGGTACATGTTGGATGCCCGTATGAACTTGACATTCCTGGCAACCCTTCGCGAACTCAACACAATCTTTCAAGATGGTGGGCCAGTATAGTCCTTGTCGAAACAACAACCATTTCATCTTATGGCCTACTTGGTGAGCCCCACATGCTCCAGCGTGAGTAGTCGAAAGGGCTATGTATGCTTCAGTTTCACTTAAGCACTTTAGCAGTACCCCTTCAGGCGTCTTTTTAAATAACTCATTACCCATGAGTATGTAACTCAACGCCCTATATTTTATTTTTCGTTCTGTCAAAGCTGCTGGATTTTGTAGATAATCTACAATGGGTTTCCTCCAATCTTGCTCTGACGAATTGTCTATGAACGATATTTCAAAGTTCCTTTGATCAGCATACCCTAGTCTTGTCGATTTCAAATCTGTTGGTGACAGACTAGTTGCTTTTATTTTTTCTCGAACTTCGATTGCTCTTTGTAATCTCGTTTTTGAAATTTTGTACCCAGATGCAATTTGTGCCAAATCATTGGCTATTTGATTTTCCAATCTGGGTATGTGTCGAATGTTGACCATTTCGAATTTTTTCAATAAACGATTTGCTATCACAAAGTACATAATAAGATTTTCTCTTATGCACTTATATTCTTTTGTGACTTGCTTAATGACTAACTCCGAGTCTCCCATTATTTCGACTCGAGTTGCCCCCAATTCCAACAATATCTCAAGGCCAGTAATTAGAGCTTCGTACTCAGCCTCATTGTTCGAACAAGTACCTGATATCTTGTACTTGAATGTTGTTGGAATTTTTTCTGGAGAAATAATCAAGACCCCTACTCCTGTTCCATCTTTATGGCTGGAACCATCGAAGTAGAATTTCCAAGGCTCTATCTCCACATAATTTATATTCTCAACCTGAATTGAGTTGTCGACTATAAAGTCTGCTACCACTTGCCCTTTCACTGCCCTAAGAGGCATAAAGGTCAATGAGTATTCAGTTAATGCTAGCGCCCACTTGCCAATTCGGCTGTGCAGGATGGGTTTCGACAACATGTATTTAAAAACATTAAAATGAGACGAAACGTACACATCAATTGGTTTTATATATTGTTTGAGCTTTGTACAAGAGAAATAAAGACATAGACATAATTTTTCAACTTCGCTATATCTAGTTTCTGCATCGTTCAAAACTCTACTAAGATAGTAAATGGGTCTTTCGACTCCATTTTCATCTTCCTGGGCTAACATGCTTCCCAAAGTTTTGTCGGATGCAGCTATGTACAATCTCATACTCCTGTTGCTGCAAGGAGGCACCAAAATAGGTGGCTTGGTGAGATACCCTTTGATTTTGTCGAAGGCTTCTTGTTGCTCTTTTCCCCATTCGAATCTTTCCTTATTCAATCGAAGTAAGGGTGAGAAGGCTTGAGCTTTTCCACTTAGGTTAGATATGAATCTCCTTAAGAAATTTATCTTGCCTAGCAGAGATTGCAGTTCCTTTTTGTTCGTTGGCGATTTCGCTTCCAGGATTGCCTTCGTCTTGTTCTGGTTGATTTCGATTCCTTTCTTGTGGACGACGAAGCCCAAGAAATCTCCAGCTTTTACACAGAATGCACACTTCAAAGGGTTCATTTTCAGACCATGTTCTCTCATTCTTTCAAATGATTTTCGAAGGTGGTCTATATGGTTCTTCCTGGAAACAGATTTTACAACAATATCATCAATATATACTTGCATAAAAGTGTTAATAAAATCATGGAAGATAGAGTTCATCGCTCGCTGATATGTTGCCCCAGCGTTCTTTAGGCCAAAAGGCATCACTACCCACTCGTAAGTGCCTAAAGCCCCGGGGCATCGAAAAGCTGTTTTCGACACATCTTCTTTGGCAATGAATATTTGATTATATTCTGAATAACCATCGAGCATACTCAGGTACTCATGGCCAGCGGCAGAATCGACTAGCATTTCCGCCACAGGCATAGGATATTCATCTTTGGGTGTAGCAGTATTCAAATCTCTGAAATCTATGCATACCCTCAATGTACCGTTTTTCTTAATCACTGGCACAATGTTTGCAATCCATTCGACATACCTCGTAGATCGTATGAATTTGCACTTCAGCAGTCTTTCGACTTCTGTTTTGATCTTTGACGGTATTTCTGGAGCAAAGCGTCTTGGACTTTGCTTGACTGGCTTCTTCCCAGGTTTGATTGGCAACTGAAGTTCTACCAATCCTCTGTCGAGACCAGGCATCTCGTCGTAATCCCATGCAAAGCAGTCCTTGAACTCCTTTAACAAATGGATCACTTCCAACCTGAGTTCTGGGTCTATTTTTGCGCTAATGTAAGTTGGCTTTTTCTCTAACCCTTCGCCCAAGTTGATTTCTTCTAAAGGATCCTGCGCTAACATTTTAATGTTGTTCGCTAAGGGGTCCTTTTCGAAACCCAAAGGCTCATCGTTGTAGATGGCGTCGAGCCTCTGTTCCTGCATTTCTTCTGGCATGATATCAGGAGGTTCTGGGTCGAAATCCTTTCCAGGACCTCCAGAAGGTAACTCTTGATCTTTGGCCTGTGTGGCCATATATTTTACTTCGGATTCAAGAGTCGTTATCATCCTTGTTTCGGCTACATAAGCCGAAATTCGCTGCAGTGATTGTGACTCAGTCATTGTCACTGAATTCGCTTCCCCAACCAGTTGGCTGGATGTCAGTTAGCCCACTGAAATCAATGTGGGACAAGTCTTCTCTGTCCCATTGAAAACCATGCTCAGGGTGCAGGTATAAGGAACAAAAAGCATTTGGCGCTGGCGCCAAGTCGAAGTCAGGTGCTGGGCATGGCCCAATGTGAGCCAAATTTTTGTCGAAGTCTGCTCTCCCTAGGTGATTTACTTCGCCCAAGTAATAGCTCTGATCCGCTTCTATATTTTCGACCATTCTATCAGGACGCCATAGTATCAACCTTTGGTGCATTGATGATGTTACTGCTCCAACACCATGTATCCATTCTCGACCCAACAAAAGATTATAATTTGGTTTGGCCAATATGACCATAAACATAGTTGGTCTAAGGATGGATCCCACTTTGATGTCTAGTTGGATCACACCCATAGTGGTCCATATTCTGCCTTCATAATTTGACAGGACCATGTTGTGAGGCTTGATGTTTTCATCGCTCTTGCCTATTTTTCTCATCATAAAGTGAGGGATGATGTTGATGGTTGCCCCACAGTCCACCAAGATCTTATTTACGGTGGTTTCTTCGAGTTTTGCCCTTATAAATAAAGGCTTGAGGTGATTTTTCATCGCCTCTGTAGGAGGTTCGAAGAAACCATTTTGCTCTTTAGTGGCGCCGTTATCCATGACGAAGTATCATACTGGCCTATGCCTGGCCATTTCTTGTTCGACTTCCCAATCGTTCGCTTCGACCTCCACCTGGCGGTTGAACTCTCTTGGCAAAACTGAGACTATGTTCACCATGATATCTAGGGTGTCATCAGACTCAGAGCCATCTTCGTTATCAACTTCGCCCTGGTTAGGCCAGACTAGTCTATTGGTCATTGGTTGTATTTCCAGAGGCTTTCTCTGCTTTCTCTGAGGGACATTTGAACTTGATTCTGGCTTTGGTTCATTAGTAGCTTCCCTCTCAGCCTTTCGCCGCCTCTGGTATCTTCTCCATTGGGATTGAGACATGGGATTCTTTCCCTTGTAGTTACTTGATACCTGGGTCACTTTGGGGGTGACAACCTGAGGTTCTTTCTTATGTGTCAATGATGAACCTCTTGGCACTTCGAAGGAGTGCACCTTTCCTCGCTCGGCCTCTTTCGACCTGATGTTTTATACCACGTATCAACTGGCACATTGGTTGGAGGCCTGAAAGTCAGTGGCCTCTTCTCTTGATTTGAACCCTTTTGGTAGGTTCTTCTGGGGTCATGTCGAGTATCAACACTTTCCCTTCTTCTGTTTGCTGCTCTTACACCTTGGATGTGTTCAGCAGCTTTTTTGTCGAAAATCGAGCTACATCGAGGACACAGCATCACTTCTGACTTCTTCTTCTGGCATCTTTGCAGGAAATCTGCCAGATTTTCATTTTCCCGAGGGAAAGCCGTTTTGTTGGCCTGTTCTTGCCTAGTGGCCTCCTCTGATGTTTTTGGTTCAGAGATTTCGACCATGTTGACATTCATGGTGTCTTTGGTGGCAAGAGTCATTTGCTTCATTTGAGCCTCCAGGTCCTCTGTCTGGCCTTGGACTGCAGCCAAGTATGAACTGGGTTTTGCTCCAGATTTTGGGGCTCCAACTGTCTCCAGTTTTGGGCTTTCAACGGCTTTTTGGACTGCTTCAATTGTCTTTCTAGAAAGACTCCCAGAAAAACTGCCAAAGATTGGCATGTTGACATGATCCTTGGTGACTTCGACCATAGTTATTCCTGGCCTCTTCGCCTGGCTTCTGGATGCCTAGATCACATTCACCTCTGAAGGTTCAGCATAATGGGCTTCAGCCTGCAAAGGGTTAGAGTCCACAGTCATGGGGGTCTTATCAGCAAATTTCAGCCTCCCTTCTTCGATAGCATCTTGCACGAGATTCCTGAAAAGAAAACATTGAGATGTTTTATGGCCCAGAAAATTATGATATTTACAAAAGCCTCTTTTCTTTCTTTGATCAAGAGGAGGCACTTTTACCCCTGGGGACACTATCATTTGGCCATCTTTTACAAGTAAGTCAAAAATTTCATCACATTTTGTAATATCAAAACTGTAAGTCTTTTTGGGGAACCTATCGTTGACCCTTTCAGGACCAGTGGGGTTTTCCCACTTGAGGGGACTAGCAGCTTGCAAGAGTATGGTGGCCCTTGTTTTAGCTCCGCTAAATCGACCTCGCTTTCTTCGACTGTTATAGTTTCGTCGAAGGTTTCTGGATCTTCATCGTCCATTTCGACATATGCTATCCTTTCTCTTTTATGAGTTTTTGTCGCCTTGGCTTTTTCAGCTTTAAGGCGTTCTACCTGTCGAACCCTATCGGCCAATTGGGCCATGTCTCTCAGGTATTGAGTGTCCAATTTCTTCCTAATGGAATAATCTAAGCCTCATGCGGCTATTTCGACTAACTCATGTTCTGGCACTTGCGTAAAGCATCTTGCTTTGAGCAACCTAAACCTATTTAGATATTCGTCTATAGGTTCAGTGAATCGTCTCTTTACACTGGCCAATTCTTTCAGGCTTATCTTGGTTTGTCCCATGTAGAATTGCTCATGGAACAATCTCTCCAACTGGGTCCAATGGTGGATTGAATTGGGGGGAAGAGTTGTGAACTAAGTAAACGCGTTCTTTGTTAGGGAACTTGGGAAATACTTAATCCTCAGGTTTTCGTTGTTTGAAATATCTCCTGCTTCAATCAAGTATCTCGCCACATGTTCGACTGTAGATTCTGTCGTGTCCCCTGAAAATTTAGTGAACTTAGGGACTTTACATCTAGGAGGTAAGTCTGTTTGTAACACATATTCTGACAGTGGGGATGTAAAGTTGGGCCTACGGAAGCCCGTATTCATCCCATTTTGCGTCATGATTCTTTCGATCATGGCTGTCAGGTTATTTTCCAAACCCATATTCTGGTATTGGATGTGCTGAACTATTTCGTCAACATTTTGGTTTCTGTTGACTATCCTTACTTCCGGGGCTATGACCCTAGGTTCTTCCACTCTGGGTTGTTCCAATCGCGTCCTAAGGTTTTCTTCGACAGGCTGCTGGACTTGGTTAATAGTGGTTTCTTCCTCTAGAAGTATACCTTGGTTTCCCCTTATTTGCGCCCTTTGGGGCTGTCGAATAGGTTGGGGTACCCCAAAGAAATCAGCCAGACGCGCCATTTGCGCTGTCATCTGCTGATTCGACTGGGTGGTATTTTGTATTAGAGGATTCAGCACCGTACTTAAAGTTTGTGCCAACATTTGAACCATATCGTGGTTGCTTTCGTCCATTTGCTGCCTCAAGACTGCTGTCGAGGCATTCGTAAGGCCATGCGCTACTTGGGACGTTCCTCCTAAGAGTTGAGTCCTACCCCTGTTCGCCATGCCAACTCCAGAACCTTGGAGTGGCGAAGAGGCACTCACTAAAGGGTCTGAAAAAGTGGACGCAGCGTTCGTCAGGCTAGCCAATTCAGAAGTTGGCATGCCATAGAGTGGTTCTCGATTTAGACCGCTTATCGAAAATCCTGGGGGAACATAAGGCCTAGTTCCTGGGTTTCCCCTTGGTGGGGGAGTTCCCAAAGGCATTCTGGGGCCAGTGAACGGAGGTAATGGCCCCGTTTGTGTGACCGTTACTGCTGGTGTGGAACCAGCGGTTAGCGCTTCACTTACGGTTGGGATAACCGTTGTTCCCACATTTGTTTGTGGGATTTCGCTATTGTTTGGCGGATTCGCCATCGCTTCTCTTCTTCTGGTAGTATTGGTATCGTTAGTGTATATTCTACCACTTCTCAATAACATGCAATACTCTTCGAAAAAGATGATATTCTATATAAATACGGTTAACCTTAAAAATCAACACAAGGTCCCACCGGGTGTGCCAATTTGTTTACCGTGGAAATTGGTAAACAACCGCTGATCCTCCAAAAGGTTACTTATTTGGTGACTCGCAGGATCGATCATATTGATCCTAAGACATGGTTGATTTTTTGGGGTTTGACTAAGTCTAATGATGGTTAATGCCAGTAAAGTAAAGACACTTTATGTAAATTGCATGAAGAAAAACTTGGTAGAATAAATGAAAGCGTTAAATAAAGGCTTCGACAGGGAAGGGTAAATGAAAAAGGCAATAAAGTGTTGGAATATAAAAGACTTTGATTAATTTAAATGGTGTTTCACACATACATTCTCAACAATTCTTTCGCTCACACTGGGTACTTGAATCTAAATGAGTGACTTGTATATAATGATGAACACACGCGAAAACTACGTGAACAACTAGTATTTATACTAAACACATCTCAAGTAACCGTTGGGCAGTTACGTTGCTTCGAGATGACACCACTTGGCATGCTCACAGCATTCGACGCTCCTGATCTTGGCACGTTGCACTTGGTAACTGCTGGGAACCATTTTCCCTCCAAACATTCGAATCTCAAACCGTTCCATTCTGAGCATCAAATACATTTGTCGAGAAGCTCCTTCGACGTCGAAGGCAACAAGATTCCTACTTAAAGAAATCCTCTAAGTACCTTGCCACCTTCTGACGAGCATTCGACAGGATTAGCTGGTCGAAACCATTCCTCGTGATTAATGGTCTATATTAATAAAAAACAAGGGTGTCGAATTTAGGAGCCAACACAATTACATCCTTTGGGCATGAAAAATGGTTGCTTGAGGAAGAAGTTACAAGCTTGGAAAGTCATGTACTTGAACATACATTTTTTACACTTGTGAATTTTTCCAACATCTTCAACTTTACCCTTTTTGCAAGTAATCTCAACTTTTATGATTCCTCTAGATCAAATTCAAATATTAATAACATTTTCATTAAATTTAACTTGAGGAGTCCATATTTGACAAAAATCTCAAAAGTAAAAGTTTGACTTTGAGCAGTTGATTTTTCCAGATGAATTCAAATCTTCCAATTTCAATGGAATCTTATGATCAGTATGCAACTTCCAACATATTGGGACACCTTGAGGCTTGTGAGATGATGATCTTGAGGATCTCTTGAGTGATGTGTAAAAGAGATCAAACTTCAAAACCCTATTTATTGATTTTCAGTTGAGGGTGCAAAAACTCTAATCTTTTTCAACCTCTTGATGAAACCCTATGATGATGATGATGTTATGGTGAAAATGATGATTAATTGATCATCATAAATGAATGGGGAGCTTGAGCTGAGGAATACCCATGCCCTTTATCAACTAAATGTTGGATCCTCTTGACCCAACACACCTACCTTGTACAAGCAATAAACAAACAAAACAAATCCTTGTACTTTTATGAGGTTAGTGGTATAATAGATGAGAGGTATGATTTCTTGGTGATTCAAAAAAGGAAGTGGGATCTTAGGTAAAAAAAATTAGGATTCAACAACAATTAACAATATATTTTCTATTTGGGAGAGGAATAAACTCCCACGTATGATTAGATTCTAAATTTGACATTTCATTAAGTATTGCATCTCTCCACCCTGGATGGGATAAAGCTTCCTAAGTAGTTTTAAGAATATAAATAGATGCAAGTGTTGTAACAAAAGCATAATAGGTAGGAGATAATTGATGATAAGACACGCAGCTATAAATAGGATAAGGAATATGGGTTAAACGATTACCTTTACGAATGGAAATGAGCAATTAATTAGACAGAGTCGGATCATGGGTGGAGTCACTTTGAATAGGAACTGAATCATGTGGTCTCAACCTTCTTTCATAGGTAATGACATACCAGTTCAATGGTGGTAGAGACTAATAAGTTCCAAATTGTAGTTACTATTAGTAGTATTTTGTGGCACTTATTAGCTTGATTCATTGTATTCACGAGTCAAAACCTCAACTTTCATGTAAATGTTGTTTAGTTTAAGAAATTCTACCTTATTTTGTAAGTTTGTATGCATTGGTGGAGTTTTGGGCACAAAAAGGCAAATAAAAGCTTCAAGATGCAATTTTGGAGAATAAGTTGTCATGCTAAGTGGGTTGAGCCCACTTTCAGAATAATAGAGCAGGCTTTGACTGCTCTATTGGGGCCAAGCGCGACCTACAACTTTGAATTGTATAAATATAGTTCTAATCAAAAAATTTAGGGGGTTACCCAATTTTAGAGAGGGGTTTCACCATTTTTAGGGTTTCCACCCTATTTTAGAGTGAGAAACCAATTTTTAAGTGTAATATGCTTAGAAATCAATAATGGGGGATGCTTCTTGAAGACGCAGAGATGGATTCCCTTTGATTGTTGAGATATCAAGGTTAGGGCTTGTTCGTTTTCTCTCTTCTCTTTGTATTTTGCTTTGTAAGTAGTCAAAGCCCTCTCTTGTTGGGATTGTATGTGTATTTACCATATTCATATGTTTTTCTGTTAATCACGGTGTTGCTTACAATCTATGCTTGAATCTATATTGATGTTATATTTGTTTTACCTTTTATCTTAATGGGTTAGGATTTCTATAGACATATACGGTTCTAACTTGAAATAAGATGAAAAATTATTGGGTTCAAAACTCTAGAAATAGATTTATATAGGATATTCACATTGGGTATTAATTCTTAATGCTCTGTGTTATTTAGTTGCGTGAGACATCACCAATAAGACAATACGGTAGAACTCTTGTGGGTGCTTCAGACATGAATGTTATTGTGAGTGATACGTGATAGTATTGATGAATGTTTAGATTGTGTACAACTTATTGGTAGAAATTCACATTCTTGTGGTAGTTGAAATTCAATCCTGAAAAGTTTCTTTCTCTCCAAAACTTTACTTTTACTTGTTCATATGTTTTACATTTCGTACATTACATTTTTAAACCATTTAAACCAATATTAGAAACATAGTGACTATTGAACAACATTTGATCCCTCACATTAATCCTTGTGGATACAATAAAACAATATACTTACTTTTGCTTGTTGCTTTACCACAACAACAAAATTGCGCCGTTGTAGGGGATTGGTGTTTAGATATTGAATCGCATTTCAATAGTTTCTATATTTTTTTAGCTTTGTACATATTTTCTCTATTGTATTTACACTTGCATATTTATACTTGTATATTTACTTGTCTATGTTTTCCATACTTGTATATTTATACATGTTTTCCATACTTGACTATATTCTATATATCTTTGGTTCCCTTCACGTTTGCTAAAGTATTGGTTAGGAGTAGTCGCGAGTGTACAACTAGTCATACAAAGAAGCAACATGGAGGAGTGTCAATAAATAAAGGCGTCGAGTTAATGACGTAAAATAAGCACTTGTTGGGAGGAATCCTAACATTTGTAAAATTTGTATAGTTTTGTAGTTGAGTTAGTGTAGCCGTTAGTGGATGTTTAGCGTGAAATTCATATGCATTTCTGAGTTTCTGCACATACATGTTGTTGTTGAGTGTGGTCTATGCGCGTTAAATGCGCTCTATTTTTTTGTGTGTGCTAAGCACACTCTATCGGGGTTAAGCGCGCCCTACTGAGCCTGTGGAAATTATTTTCACTCGGCCCTCTTATACACTTTCACCCAGGCCATTTAGAGTAGTAAATAGTAGTAGTAATTTCTAATATTTTTGTTTGTTGTTTGTTTCAAATATTAGTCTAATGATTTGAAGAAGCATGGAGTGATTTTTTTCAAGTTTGAATGTTTCAACATGCAAATGTATAGTAATGATAGTGTTTGAAGGTTATACATTGCAATATACATGTTTAATGCTTTCTAGAACATAGCATGAGTATGAAACTTGTAATTTGTACAAATATCATGTCAGTCATTCTTTTGCAGTACTTGTTCATTTTTGAATCACTTTAGAACAAAGCCCAAATGTGAGGAACTTTCCATTGTTTACTATATGCATAGGAGACCAATAATCTTTACTTTAACTCGGTTTTATTATGTTTAATCTCGTATTTGTGTTGATTTGTATGAAAGCATGAAAATGATCAAAATGTTTTTTGAAATTTAGCGTAACCACCCAACCAAAAGTAATTTACCTTGTGAGTGAGTTGTTAACCCCTTTGAGCTTTTTTGTTAGAATTTATCTTGGTGTTAATTTGTGAGCTTGTGTATGAGTAAGTAGTTCATCATAGATTCTAATTGTGTTTCTTTGCACTTGAATCCTCAACCATATGTTGTGGTTAGAATTTTTTTCCTTGCCTTAGAAAGTTGGGGAGCATTCATGCCACTATGGATGGTTGAATTCAAGTTGTGGAGAGCAATGATTGATTGCTTAAAAGTTGTTTGCTAGATGTTGGAAAATAAAGTGGTTGAAAAAGAAAAAGAAAAGAAAAAATGTGAAAAAGAAGAAAAAAAATAGATTGAATAAGATCAAGGTTGAAATTTTTAGTAATAAGAAAAGGTTGTATAGTTTTTGATTGCTTGAAAGTGTGGCAAGTGATTTCTCTTATTGGATTAGGAAATTTTGTTTCATTGTCCTTTAGATATGACTGTTTCTTGCTACCCAAGCCGCATTACAACCCTTGAAAGTCCTTGTGATTTATTCTTTTACACTTTTCAATATGAGTTTTTTTTGGATAAATACATAATTTAATTGGATGTTAGTAAGATTGTTGGGTGAGAGGCAAGTCCCTCATATTTTTGTTCTTCATCCTTTGATGAAGTTGTGTGTTAGGTGTAATTCATGTTTGAATAATGTGTTGTCTTAGAATTTTTGACATGTGTTTTGTGCTTAGAATTTGTTTCATGTTCATGGTGTCGTTGTAGTATAGTTGTTGTACCCCAAAATTTACCCTCTCATTTCTCAAGAAATTTCTCAAAAAGATCACCCTAGACCCTTAGGTTTGCTTCTATCCAATTTCAAGCCTTGAATTATAAATTTTCCAAGAAAGTCATTCACAAGGGTAAAATGGCCATTTGCGCATTGAAAAGTCAAACTTTGACTTTTGATCAAAATCAAGTTTCAAGGACCATATTTCATCAAGACATGTTGAAATATGAAGTTTGTTTCATCAAGAAATTCAAAAGACAAAATTATTTTGGAAAAGTCAAAATTCTAAATACTTAGAATTTTTCTAAGTTTTTAAGGAATATGACAAGCGCAGAACTTCTGATCAGATTATCGCCATGATGCAACCTGGTTCTGGAATAATTTATAACTCAAGAGTTTTAGATCTCAATAAGGCCTAAAATATTACAGAACAGAACTTCTCCTGGAAATGCTGGAATTTCAAGTTATAAATGTTCAAAGACATGTCCATGAAACTAAAGCACTCAGCAAATTCTGGACACTTTCAAGACAGAGTCTGGTTAGAACTTCTGGGCCAGTTTTCACAAAGGTTCAGTCAGAGTTTGCAAGGATAATTCAAAGAAGGTTACAAAGCATGCTGAAAGCTTCCTGGAAAGTCTGAGAGCTCCTTCAGAACATGCTGGAGCAAGGAGATACAAAGATCACAAGTTGGATGTCTATTCTAAGTCACGCTGAAGCCGAACTTCTGATCCAGAATTAAGCAATGATGCAGAATATCACGTTTCAGGATTTCTGGTTTGATCAATCTCATCATCATTTAATGCTCACAACCACTTTTGGGTCTTTGTTCAAATGATTTCCCCATGTGTGGCATAGAAGTACCATTACTGTCATGGAAAAGCAAACTCTTGTACAAGAGTGAGCTGGGCCCATGCGTTGCTTTTGCTTTTGAGGTTACCTTTCCTTAATTCCTGCTTACAATTCCAGCTTAGGCGCTGCTAAAGCTGCTAACCACCATACTTGCTTCAAGAACAAGGCAACACCCTAGCATGTGATGGTTGTACTCTCCAAGCTACAAGATCTTTGCCTATAAATTGAAAGCCATTGGCAACTGTAAAAAGGGTGAATTTTTTAGAAAGAAAAAGCCTTGAACCCCTGCTAAAATTCCAAGAATCCAAAACTGCAAATACAAAGTACAAAAACCTGTTAACTTTTGGTTCTTGCATTCAAACTCCATTTTTCCTCAAGTGTTTCTTGACCAAAACCATCCATACAGTTTCTGATATACATTTAGAAACCATCGTAACTTCCGTGTTCAGACTGTGACATACCCTCCATCAATATCCACTTCAAAGAAGTCTGAACTTTGCTTTTTGGCTGTTCCAGAATTTTCCAGCCATTCAAAGGTTTCTATCCTGCTGGGCACGTGAGGAAGCTGGTCAGATTATCACAAGCGGTCAGAATCATAATCCAGTTCACAGAACATTTTCCAGCTGCAAGGTAAGCTTCTGCTGACTCTCATCATATTACTTAAACATTGTTAGATTTGCACGTTCAAATACACAATGTAGACATCCTGACTCTAATTCAGTATATATTCATATATTCCATGTATATTTGCCTAAGTAGGGAGAATTTCAGTCCAAAACTTCTTGAAGAAATTAGGACTCATAATTAGGATTAGAAAATTCATGCTTGCTTCTGATTTATAGTTCTGATATCTCTTATTTCTGAAACATTATGAAACCTTCCATAACTGTTATATGCGCATCTTCTGTTCTGTTGGGAAATGACTAAGTTGCAGATGTTCTGACTAGCATGGAGATGGAGACAAAGTTCTTCCAGTGGCATCAGAACTTCTGAAATCTTCTTTGTTCCCAGGGGGCCCAGAACTTCTGACTCTACCTATTTCTACTAATATGATTTCTTTTTTTGCAGCACGCCAGAGTCAGAACTTATGATCTCTTTTAGTTTAGCAATGCGTTGATTCTATTTTCTTTTTCCTTACTATTTTTGCTATCACTTCTATTTCCACTAATCAAAAACACCAAAAACATTTTACATTTTACATGCTTTATTTTATTTCTTAAAACAAAAAGATCAAAAATATTTTCTTAAACAAAACTTATCTCTTTTCTTAAAGAAAACAAGTTCGTTTTAAATTTCTTGTACATTCTTATCCATTCAATATGGTTGTAATACTAACTTAGGACTTAATTTTACTTGCAATCCCCATTTGTAAAATTTGTACACCCCACCCCCCTAATGTTTGTAATAGCGTAGGATATTTACTTTCTGCACTTTTTATTACTTTCATATATTGCTAGTAATTAGGGTGTGTATGGAAAGACATGAAATCAACAAATAGAGAACCCTAATCAAGAAAAAAATGCATGCAATCAAACACACTTTGCACATATGCACACCTTAGGGTAATCTCACTTGTTGCCTATCGGAAAAAATAGTCATGTCCCTCGAACATGGGCGTTTTTGCAAAGACCCTCGATAAAAGATCGTAGTCCCTCGATGACCCTTGATGTTGCCTTCGGTAAACGATCTAGTCCCTACACGACTTTGCTAAAATATCCATAGGTTGCCTTCTATGATTATACAATGACCCATGCCCGTCCCTTCACATCCAACGATGGGGATTATTACCAAAATAATTGTAAGATGGCAACACCTAAAGGAGGAGGAAAAGAACATCTAAGACCTTTTGAGTAGGTAGATTCACTCCTAGTTGCTTGCTTGCTCACAACAAAAACATTCTATAAACCAACATTCTCACTTTGAAACATTTTCAAAAGACAACACTTTATATCGTTCTTATAGAGACGAGAATCATTACAAATACACCTTTTCAAAATCACTTTCAAAAACATATCTCACAAACACTTTTTTTGAATCATTTTCGAAACAAACACTTTTGTATGCATTCTTATAGAAACGAGAATCATTACGAAGTTACATTTTCAAAATACTTTCAAAACCCGCATCACAAACACATTCAAACAAAAAGCAAGTGATCTAGCAAGTAACTAAGAGCCCATGGAAAACCATGGATGAAAAGGGTGCTAATACCTTCCTTTTTCATAATCTACCCCCCGAACTCAAGAAATAATCTCAAAGGTCTTTTCTGTGATTTTTCACCTTTCCTTTTGGATAAAAGAAAAGTCGGTGGCGACTCTTGCTAACCGCAACATTTGCGATCAAACGCAAAACCTTCAAGTCAGTTCTCCCACCATATCACAATAGTGGTAAACATTGTTTTTTTTTTGTACTTTTGATTTTTAACCATGCATTTGTTTTTGTTTCTCAAAAAAAATTTATTCATGATTTCTTGGTGGTTGCTTTTGTTTCTTTAGGTTTGTATGACTTTTGTTTGAGGATAAACAAAGTTTAAAGTTGGGGAGAGTTGATAAGTGTCAAATTATAGTTATTATTAGTGGTATTTTGTGGCACTTATTAACTTGATTCAATCTATTCGCAAGTCCAAACCTCAACTTTCATGTAAATATTGTTTAGTTTAATAAATTCTACCTTATTTTGTATGTTTGTATGCAATAGAGGAGTGTTGTGCACAAAAAGGCAAAGAAAAGATTTAACATGAAATTTTGGAGAATAATTTGTCCTGCTGAGCGGGCTTAGCCTACTCCCAGCATAGTAGAGCAGGCTTAGCCCGCTCTCAGCATGCTAGAGACAAAGGTGAGATGGCTTAGCTTTCTCTGTTGGGGCTAAGCGCGACCCGCACTTTTTAAATTGTATAAATAGAGTTCTAATCTTTTTCTAGGGGTGGCCAATTTTCAAAGAGGGGTTTCACCATTTTCAGGGTTTCCACCATTTTTTGGGGTGGGAAACCAATTTTGGAGTGTTAGATGCTTAGAAATTAACAAGGGGGGATGCATCTTGAAGATCCGAAGATGGGTTCGATTTGATTGTTGAGACATCATGGTTGGGGCTTGTTTATTTTCTCTCTTTTCTTTGTATTTTTCTATGTAAGTAGTCAAAACCCTCTCTTGTTGGGATTGTATGTTTATCTACCATATTCATATGTATTTCTGCTAATTATAGTGTCGCTTACAATCTATGCTTGAATCTATATTGATGTTATCTTTGTTTTACCTTTTATCTTAATGGATTTGGATTGCTATAGATATATACGGTTCAAATTAGAACTTGAAATAAGATGAACATCTATTAGGTTCAAAACTCTAGAAATAGATTTAGGTTGAATATTCATATTAGGTATCGATTCTTAATGCTTTGTGTTGTTTAGTTGCGTGAGACATCACCGATGAGATAATACGATACAACACTTTTCAGTGCTTCATAAATAAATGTTGTTGTGGGTGATACGTGATAATATTGATGAATGTTTAGATTGTATACAACTATTGGTAGAAATTCATATTCTTATGGTAATTGAAATTCAATCCTGAAAAGTTTCTTTCTCTCCAAAATTTACTTTTACTTGTTCATATGTTTTACTTTCCGCTCTTTACATTTTTAAACCATTTAAACCAAGTTTAGAAACATAGTGACTATTGAGCGGTATTTGATCCCTCACACTAATCCCTGTGGATATGCTAAAATAAAATACTTACTTTTTCTTTCTTCTTTACCGCAACAACAGAGACTCGTCTATCACAACGGGGGACTACACAATAAAGGACTGGACTCAACTGACTCAAAATGAGGAATAAGCAAAACTTGATCTAAATTAGTTTCGGGGACACCTGAGTTGGGAAAGTATGGTATGTCCTTAAAAAATTTAACATATGTAGACGTGTAGAAACAATGTGTAGAAGGAGAGTAACATCGATATCACTTTTGGATGCGGGAGTAGCCAAGGAAAACATGTTTGGTAGCACGAGCAGACATTTTATCATGGCCTGGGGACAAATCATGAACAAGTACATCCAAAGACATAAGAGGTAACAACATATAAAAGATTTGTAGGGTGCACCAGGGAATGAAGAACTAGAAGCCATAAAGAAAAGTATCTTATGGATGCTTCTGGTTGTTACCATCAAAAAAGAACAGCCACGGTTTGTTCAAAATTTACAAAGCTCACCCGCAATCATTGAGGTTCCTTTATCGACTACAACCACTATTGGTCATTCTCATGCTTAAGATTCTTCATCCAAAAACTTTAGTACTCCTCTTAGTCGTGAAGAACTAGAAGCCATAAAGAAATAATATCTTGTGGATGATTTAAAAATATTATGAGAAATATAAGTATCGGGTCTATTTGGCAATTCTAAGCTCGTCAACTGTGTTACGCAGTGGACTTTTTGGCAATTCCCTAACTTTGTTGCTTCAACAATTAAAAGAAAATTTATTCAAAACCATTGAAGAAGATCCTTCAGTTGTGCCCGAAATTATGGATTTATTGAAGTAGCTTAGTGATCAAGATTTTCCTAATCCCAGTGTTTATTTCATACTAGAGTTTGAAACATTTCTTGGCTACTCACTCAAAATTTAAAAATGAAAAAGGAGTCTGTGAGCAAGCTTAGGTAAAAGAGTGAAATTATTTCCCAACAATGGAACATGGTTTCTTAGTCTCAAAGTTGAGCTGATGAGTTAGAGGCACAAGCTAAAAAAGATACATATCAAGTAACGACCTACAACAAACAAATTGCAAACTTGATGAAACAAGTTGAGGAACTGCAATGAAAGAAGGTTGCAATCAAAGATTCTAAACTAGCCTCTCTTACAGAAAAGTTAGTTTAAGAAGCCAATATTGGGTCTTCAGTATGCATATGTCGCTTATACAATGGAAGAAGAAGTCTAAACTCTAAAAGCTAAAGACTCAATGAATGATATAAGAATTGAGCTTAAAAAAAAGATCAAGGTTGAATTTTCCTTCTGACTTTTGAAAATTCCTTTTGTTAGTTCTCTATTTTATGATTGACATTAATTTTAGTAAAACAAATGTAGCAGTAGTATGTTAAATGGGACATTCTAACTTATTGAGATAAACATGATCAACAAGAAGTCCTATTTTATGAAGAAACATGTTGAGTTGAGATGTTTCATCAACTGAAGCAAGATGTCGGATATGATGTCCTACATTGAGTCGTTTGACATCCTGACTGTGTTGGGCTGGGCTGATGGATCAGTTTAAGATTTAACAGATGCAAAATATTCTGGGAATGTTATGTTATCCTATATGGAACTGGTTTTAGGGTTTGGAAGATTCAAGCTGAAATCAAAAAGAATATTGACTTTCTAAATATGGAGATAAATTAGGAAAGTTGTGATTATAAAAGACCAATCTTTATGTAAAAGATTCTGCAGATTTGTAGCAGCTGATATGTTGTGATTTGAAGCCCAATATCCAGTTGGGTAAAGGGTTATAAATAGAAGGTTGTTAAACTAGAAAAAAGGGAGTTGTGAATGTAAAGATGCAATCTATTAGGTCTTTATTTGTGTGCCACTCTCTAGGAGAGTTGGTCTGTGTTATTTGTGAGCCTCTCGACTATCATGTTGATAGAAGAATATGATTGTTCCTTTAGTTGTAAGGTTTTTTTAATTCATTCATAAGCTTGTAAGCATTGAATGTTTATGTGTCAATCTCTCTTAAGCTTTTAAGCATAGAGTTAATTATTGTTCTTGGATGAAGCTTTGAAGCAAATCCAATTGTGTTTGTTAGTCAAGAATCTTGGCTGAACTTTATGGTTGTTAGATATCACTGAGGTGATTTAGGAAGTGAGATGGATATTTCTCATATTTAGGGATACCTAAGTAAAAGTGTCATTGGGTAGGGATTAGGCGAGAAGTTGTAAATGAGAGAGTTTAGCTTTGAACTAATACTGCTGATAGTGGACTTTATTCCTAGCTTGGTATCCCCTAGAGTAGGTGTTGGTGTACATCGAACTGGGTCATCATATCTTTGTGTTTTTATCATTCTGCAATGTTCAGTTTTGTTTCTTGATTGATTGACATTTCTTATAAGATATTGGAACATCTGTCACGACTCTACTCATATATGTTTATATCAGCATGCTTTATCTTGTTCAAGTGCTTTTACACATAGATCAATGTCTTAGACATGTGTTAGGATATTTGTCATCTGCATACCATAATTTCACCTTTGTTGTTGTGTAATTATATAGTGACAATTTTTCAATTTTAGCACTCTAATTTTAATTCCATTTTAGTACTTTTATTCCCTATGCATTATTCTTCTATTATCTGAATCTCTTGCTGCATGTGTTTGTACTTCTTTAAGTACTTTCCATTTATTCTCAGAGTTTGATATTTAGGACCCAACTCTTTAACTTTATAAGCATTATTCAAAAATACTTAAATGTTTCAAAATGGGCCTTCCCAATTTGGAGACCACTTACCTAAAGTTCTATCTTTTCGATCCATAAGAAAAATAACTTTCCAAACATAATTACCAACTATGGAGGCTTTCGACTTAAACTTTTTATTATAGGAACTAGTTATCCATTACTTTTGTCTTATAAGAATGTTTAAAGAGGATAATATTTCCTTATATAAATAAACTAATTCATATAACATCATATTCTAATAATGGTCAAGAGGAAATTCAACTTACCTTTGAATTCTAGTTGACTGTAAATAAATTTTGAAAGGCAAAACTCCATCATGACCAAATGTTAATATAAATGGAGTAGTATTGGCTGCTTCTTTAGGGGAATTACGACAGGCCCATAATATTTGGTCTAAATTTTTATGTAAATTTCTTGTCTTTTAACCAACATGTTTTTATTAGGCTAACTATAATTTTGTAGTTGCTTCGACTTGGCTATTCACTTGATCATAATAAGGAGTAGACATTAGAAATTGATTCCTAAATTTGAAGCAAACTCAACCATTTTTCGACCAGTAAAAACTATACATTGATCAGTGGTTAAAGTTTCAGGTATTCCAAACCTATAAATAATATGGCTTTGAATAAAATTAATTATTGCTTTTTGATTAACATTAATAGAAGGAACATCTTACACCCACTTGGTAAAATAATCTATACCAACCAAAATATACTTATGACCCTTGGATGATGTAGGTATAATTTTACAAATTAAATCTAAATCCCAACCTCTAAATTTCTAATGCTTGACAATTGAGTGTAAGTCACTTGCATGAACATGTTGAAAATCGGCATGCTGCTGACATTCTTGGCAACCTTTTGCAAATTCTATATAATATTTCAACATAGTTGACCAATACATATCTTGTCTAAATAATAGCAACTTAATCTTGTGGCACGCTTGATGAGCACCACATGACCCACTATGAATAGCAGAAGTTTCCAAATAAGCTTCACTCTCACTAAGGAATTTAAGCATGATTTTGTCAAGAGTCTTTTTAAATAATTTGTTCCCAATAATAACATAACTTAATGCCTTGTATTTGATTATTCAATTTGTCACTCTTGTTGGATTATCCAAAAATAAACTATAGATTTTCACCAATCATTATTTGATAGATTATAAATGGCAAAAATTTCTACATAGTTTTTTAATTCATCAAACCTTTATACTCCCACCAGTTTTGACTTTGACAACTCAAATGGGAAAGGATTGGTTGAAATCAACTTTTCTTTTAGCTTAATTAATTCTTCTAACTTTTTCTTAAAAACTCTATAACTAGAAGCAATTTATGCTAAATCATTATCTTCTTGGTTTTCGATTTGGGGAACATGTTTAATGTCGACTTCATCAAATCTTCTTAGTAACAAATTGGCCTTGACAAAGTACATCAGCAGATTCTCTCTAATAGACTTGTACTCTTTTGTAAATTGTTTAACAACTAACTCTGAATCACCTTTAATTTCAACTTCTTCTGCACCTAAATCTAAAATAACATCAAGGCCTGCTGTTGTACCCCAAAATTTTCCCTCTCACTTATCAAGAATTTTCTCAGAAGATCTCCTTGGGCTCAATACTGCACTAGGGTTTGATCAGCTCAAGATACCTCCTTAAGCACTAATGACCAAAATTAGGGTTTGAGTTTGCACAAGTATTTTTGAACTTCCAATGTCCCATATGACTTTCATGTATCATTATGGACCCCCAAGATTGCTCATGTCAAGTTTCAAGTCTTGGATTACATTTTTGCTCAGTCAATTGAGCAGTTGACCTAAAAATCAGCTGTATTGGGGAAAAAGTCAACCATGGCCAATTTATAGTCAAACTTCATCATTTTTATCCACTTCAACATTTTAGACTCATATGTATCATTTGATTAAGTTTGGACCACAACTCCTCAAGAAATTTGATCAAAACTCCAAAAGGGCAAAATGGTCAAAATTAGGGTTTTGACTGGGAAAGGGCAATTTCTGTTTTTTGACCTAGAAAATGGTCAATTTATTTAAGGAATGATGTCAAGAGTCCAATTGCATCATTTTAACCTAATGACATGGTTCAAAACATTGCAATTCCTTTGATTTGACAGATGAATTTTTCAATCAACTGATCAAAAGTCAATTGTATACTGAAAAGTCGAACTTTGACTTTTTGGTCAAATTCAAGTGCCAAAGATCACAATTCATCAAAACATATCAAAATATGAAACTTATTCATCAAGAAATCAAAAATTCAAGGTTTCATTTTGAAAAATCAAAGTTTCTAAACTTAGAAATTTTTCTAAGTGTTGGAAATTTCTTATTTTTTCATAACTTTCAGCAAAATTTTCACTATGATACAAGATGATTCAAGAGAAACTTCCAAAATTAAAGTTGTGGATATCCATGAAATCTACAACTTTGCTTCAAACAACTTCTTCCAAAAGTGCTTGGGTCTCAAGTTATAATTTTATGAATATGTGGTCATGAAACTAAACACTTACTGAAATTTTGCCCTAATTTGGTTAGGATTTTGACCCAACTTCATGGCACTTTTTCATATAGTTTCAAGGATAATCTTCAAAATAAATTCAAATATGGGTTGTAGATCACATTGCAAGCTTTCTAAAATTTCCAAGAACTCCTTGAGATCATTCATGAGTAGAGAGAATCGAAGAGATGAAGTTAGGGTTTTATCACTTTAATTACAAGTTATTTTAGTGATGAACAAGATTCAAATTCAAAGTTGTGCTGCATTAACTCTACTTTGCAGGCCTCAAACTTGTTAGGCACTCCATAATTAATGGTTTACACAGCTGTTAGAGGCCTCACTTCAAGCATTCAATGCATGGACATGCTTTATATCCATTTTTGGAAGAAAAGTTACACTGCCATTTTGATAAAGTGACTTTTTGTACAAAACTTGTTCTTGAGCCTTGCACTTGTTCTCTTCTAATCAAACAAGTCCTATAACTCATGAGAAATGATTCAAACACTTACAATCGCCCACCCCATGCTTGTACCTCTTCTTGAAACTTGTTTCCCTCTTTTCTTCAAAATCAAGTAACCTAGCCAAAAGCTAGAAACTTGTACTTCTGATTGTCCAAAGCTCTTAAACACTTTTGTTTATACATACACAAACCATTTTGACACAAACACATGAATGCTTGACCACTGAAAAGAGCTAGAACTCAGAATCACACTTCACACTTCCATTTTCACACAAACTGACTAAAAACTTGAAACTCATAATCTACTCGTGTGTTTCTTGGCCTTTTGGTTTCTAAAGCTTCTAAACATCATATAGAGTCGATCCCACACCCTGTTACAAAACTGTAACACCATTAACACCATCCTCCATTTCTAAAAATAGAGTTCTGCATATTGACTTCTCCAGACCATTTCAACCATCCATTGCTCAAGCTAATCATTGTATTAGCTTCCTGGGACCTCAAGGAAGCTAACCTGATCATCACCATCACTTGAAACAAGCTCAAACTCAAAACACGATTTCCAGTTTTGAGGTAAGTTTTCTTAACTTTGAACTCTTCATACAGGCATCATAAATGATTTATTTGTAAATAAAACATGTAGATATCATTACCCTAAAGCTAACCATGTCCATAGTTTCCATTAATTTTGCTTGAGCTTAGAGAATTTTGAAACTAAAATTTCTGAGATTTTTAGGGTTCAGATTAGGGACATTAAAATTCATGCTTATCTTTGATCTATAGTTTTAATGCTTTACATTTCTGAAACCGTGAGAAAATTTGCTACAAGTCTCATGTTTACAATTTTAATTTTTGATGAGAAATGAGCAAGTTATAGTTGGTCTGGCTGGAGGTTGAAGATGAAGTCATCAGGGTGCATTTTTCCTTGTATATTTATTGTTTTGCTTATGTTAACGGATGTATAGCCACCCCAGTGGTAGAAGCGCCCGCCTGTAACCTTTGGGACTTGATTTCGAGCCCCAGTGGTACCCTTTTGCATTTTTTTTACATGTTTTGCATTCCTGACTTTTTTGCATGCGTCTGGGCCTTATTGGGCTTGTATTGTTTTTTTTTATTTTTGCTTACTAACCCCCTTGCAGGCTGTTTACACCCCTGGCCCAATTTATTTTATTTTCTTATTTTTATTTTATTTGTTTTCTTAATTATTTTTTACTAATATTAAAAATCATAAAAAATTAAAAGATTAAATTTTCATTTTAACTTAGTTTATTTTATCTTTTCTCACAAAAAATATTTTTTATTAACTATACTTTATTTATTTTTACTAATTTATCTTGTAAATGTAATTAATACTATATTTTTATTTATTTTCTTTCACACCATTTAAAATATATTATTTTAATATTAAAGGCCAAAAATATTTTATAATGCTATAAATAGTTTCAAGACAAAAATATCAAAAATACTTTTCTTAAATTTATTTTCTTTTGATCAATTAATAGAACTAGGGTTTTTTTTAAATCTTTTCTTAATAAATTTAAGTTTAATTAATTAGTTTCTTTAATTAATTAGGTTAAAACAAATACCTCTTTTCTCCTAAAAATCCAAATAAAAATATCCATTTACTTCACATTTTGCATTTTTGTACATTTATTCATTTTTTGTACCTTATATTCATTTAATTCTTTGTACATTGATATTCATTCAATATGGTTGTAATAGACTAATTTGGTTTAAATTCTTGCAATCCCCATTTTCAATTTGTATACCCCCCTCCCACAAAAAATTGTAATAGCGTAGTAACTCTAAATTCCGCAATTTATTGCTTTATATACAAATGCTAGTAATTAGGGTTTGTATGGAAAGATTAAAATCAATACTTAGAAAACCCTAATTCAAGACAAAAACAAGCATGAAAATAATACACTTGCACACAAGCACCCATAGGGTTATTCCACTTGGTTGCCTTATACAAAATGGCCATATTACACATGTAAGGTATCTTAGTAAGAACAAGCAAATACAAGATCATAGTCCCTCGATGACGCTATCTAAGTTGCCTTTAAAATGATCTTAGTCCCTAAAATGATTGCTAAGATACCTTGCAATATTGCTAATTATGGTTATACGATGATCCACGCCCGTCCCGTTTACATCCAAAGATAGGGTTACTTACCAAATCAATGGCAAGATAACAATGTCAAAGGAAAAGGAAAATGAACAAGAAAGACTTTTGAGTGGGTAGAATGCTCCTAATTACTTGCTCAATTTCAAACAAACATCCTTGCTATTTTCAAAAACAAACACCTACACTTTCAAACATCTTACAAACTTGAAAACATTTTCAAAAGATCAAACATCTTTGTATACATTCTTACAAACAAGAATCATTACAAAGATTGCCTAAACAATGGCCTCTTTACAAAATACTTTCAAAAACCACACCAAGCACAATTTCAAACAAAAAGAAAGTGATCTAGCAAGTAACTAAGAGCCCATGGAAAACCATGGATGAAAAGGGTGATAATACCTTCCCTTTTTATAATCTACCCCTCGAACTCAAGAAATAATCTCAAAGGTCTTTCCTTTGCTTTTTCACATTTCCTTTTGGATAAAAGAAAAGTCGGTGGAGACTCTTGCTAACCGCAACATTTGCAATCAAACACAAAACCTTCAAGTCAGTTCTACCACTTATCACAGAATTGGAGACTCTGCTGGGGAAGATTCTAAAAGTGGGGTTACCTTAGGGTTAGATCACATTTACTTGCTTTCATTGTTTGACTTGTATGCTTTACATTATGGCTCTTTGTTTGGGTTTGAATCCTCTACCCGGATTTGGGATAACTTATAGGTAAGTAGTGAAACAACCGGCTGAAAATCATCAAAACAATGAAGTCGCCATCGAACGTCTTTCATCCCACATGTAGGGAAAGGTAAACATCGAGAAAACCTGAGAAGGGTGAAATCGAGGTCGAACGACCAAGAGATAAGGGTAAGGGAGTCTGTTACGCGAGGGGAAGGTATTAGCACCCCACACGCCCGTAGTACTCTACGGTATCCACTCTTGTTGTCTATCTTATGGGTGTGTTCAATCTATGATTATTGTTTATTATTGCTAAAGGGAAAATGCATGCAAAAGAAAGGGGAAAATAATGTAGGGAAAAGAAAAGTTGTGCTCGCTTGGGCCCTACCCCAATGCCTACGTATCCCTTTTAAGGAATCAGAGCAGCCGTAGTTCGGCTTATATGTTTTTGTTTGTTTGTATTTTTTACTGAACAGTATTAATTTCGCCTTCGACCGCAACTCGACTGTTGGAGACTTACGCGTCAGCACAGAAGTGAATTAACATGCTCTTCTGAAAAGTTTGGAAGGAAATGTGCCTGGACGCACAAAAAGTTTTGATTTCATTTGTTTTTTGAATGAACGATAGTAATTTCGCCTTCTGCCGCAACTCGACCGTTGGAGACTTACGCGTCAGCACAGAAGTGAATTAATATGCTCTTTTGAAAAATGATTTTTTTGAAAGGAAGGCCCGAAGGCAAAAAGAATTTTATTGGTTGATATTTTTGCTTGTAGATAATAACTAGTTAACCTCAAGAGAGAGATTTTAGCCATGTCTTTACTTATTCATGAAAGGAGTCTTTGATACTTGAACCACACCAAAGCTTAGAATAAGAGATCAATAAGGTCGAGAAGAGACCCGCTTATCGTCTCCCATACTTAACGAAGGTATGATTCTCGTCAGTAAATGTAAAGTGTTTTGAATTTTGAAAGAAAAAGAAGTTTTTGTTTTAGATGCATATGCGAAAAGGGAAAGAAAAGTCAAGGAGAGACTAGCCTATTTCTAAACCTAAAGTTATTGTGCATTAGTAACCCTAAGTCAAGGATGAATGAAAGGGAAACATCTACCTAATGTTGGCATGCATATGGATTACGGTAAAGTACGGAAATGAAGAAAAAAATATGGCTATGATGATACCGAACGGAGAAGGTCCGTTTCCTCTTAGAAACCATGTGAGCGATGAGAAAACTCTACGAAAGCCGTTCCGCTCCAGTGGTCAAAGAATTAGCCTTTAAGCATTCCACATTGCGAGAGTTGCCTCAATACTGTCATAAAATCTTGGCAAACAGATAACAATTTGTAGCAAGCCAGCGAAAAAGTAACCCGAAGAACTTCAAGCAAGTTAGCATCAACAACAAGAGAATAGTCAAAAATTGGCAATGTGAAAATAAATCACATGCGCAATGTGGGCATCGAAACATCCACATCACAAATAATGCACCTGCATAAGAATTTAAAATCCAGACAAAAACACAAGCAATGTATATTTCTCATGTAATGAGAATCAACATAAATCGCGTCAGAAGCGAATCCCAAATCCACAAATAAAGTGAAATGCAAATGCTCTTCGGTCGAAATAAACGATCGAAAGCTCTCTTGAAATACCTTGCACAAGCTCGCAAGATGAATTATTAATAACAATGAGATGATAATCAATATTAAGTATCTATATCACAAATTAATTTCTAAAATTAATTAAAAATTTATCAAGTCTGTATTGATTTTACAATTTTATTATAAAAACAATATAGAAAAAATTATAATAAAAAATACCCTAAATCTAATAGAAGAAAAAGGAGTATCAGGGGAGGTGTGAGCCTGAAGCAATAGGTGTGATGATTAATAGGCCCTGGGCGCTAGGCCCAGTAGGGTCAAAGCCCAACAAATATTTTTGTTCAGATTTCCTAATTGATAAAAAAAAAGCGCTACATTATAGGCCTATCGTGTACAACCTAACGAATTAATTCAGGGAATAGTCCAATAACATCATCATTATTTCATTTCAATTGTATTATTAAACATTTCTTTATTTTTGTTTTACCAATACTAAAAGAAAAGAAATTAAAAATGAAAAAAGAAAAAGAAAGAGGAAATAGGGATTTGGCTTCCTCACAATTCAAAACAAACTCCTTCTTCTTTGTTCCTTTGACGGCGCCAGTTCCTCAAACTCATCCTCTTCTTCTTTACGCTACGGCCAGCGAGATCTTTGTCACTCGGCAGTTCACGGCATCACGATCGGTCATCACCGTCAATCTTCCAACTTGCCTCGGTACGATTCAGCTCTCAGATTCGCTCAATCTTCCAATCTTCTTCAACTCGGATTTCATCTTCGCGTTTCAGATTCACACCTCTCAGCTTTGCTTTCAATGCATCTCAACTTTTGGATTTCGAAGCCGCGAATCAACCCTTCTCCACTGATTTTTGACCGTGTGTACACTTCAAATTCATCTTTTGGACTTCAAAGGTATCTTTCACTTTTCGCCTTTTCCATTTCTGATAACCACTTCCTCTTCGATTTCCTTGGCAGCGTGTTCTTCTTCGAATTCGTTGTTGTGACGTGTGATTTATTGTTGGTGTCAGATTAGAGGTGCGTTGATGAGGAATTGCGATGGTGAGGACTATTGAGAAGTTTGGGGAATGACGTTGTTTCGGTTGCATTTCATAGAAGAATGAAGGACGAAGATGATGATTCATAAAATTGCAGAAGAAGATAATGATGAAGGTTGAAGGTAGATTGATGATGGAGTAAGCGAAGGTTGAAGACAGAGAGGACTCAGATTTTTGTATGGTGAGTTTGTTACCTTTCGCTTCTTCTTCTATCGCCCTTCTTTTATTTCCCTTTTTTTTCATACGTATTGAAGTAAACACAAAGATGGTGATGATATCGGTGCTATCGCATTAGTGTAGCTGTTGTTGCTTAATGCTATTGCAAGATTCATGAATTGATTTCTGATTTGATGCAGAAACGCTGCCACAACGTGTTGTTGTTGTTTGAAGCAGGGATAATGAAGTTGATGGTGTTCATGGTCCTGTGATGAGGATTAAGGAGGTGAAGTTATGGTGAAGATCATTGCGATTGAAGAATCGTGAAGATTCAAGTGATGATGAGGATTGAAGGGAGATGAATTTGATGACTGAAGCGATTTTCAGAGAGAAAGGGATTGAGAATTTTCTGGAGTCTTTTGTGGATGAAGATGAGACACCTTCTTCTGTGGACTTTCTGAACGAAAATCCCCCTTTCTGAACCCGGAATCATTATCAATTTCACACCAAACTTCTTCAACCATGCAAATCAAAGAATCAAAACAAGAAAAAACCTAGTTTCCAGGGACCGTCTATTCGAGCGATAACCTCCAGAATTCCTGCTATTCTATGCGCCACAAGTAATATTTATAAAAGGGGTGAGCACAAGAAGTATTAATGGGAACCCTTTTGAAGCTTTTACGATTATGATACTGTGACAACGAATTCTGGCACATGCTCAGAGGTAACTTCGTCGATTCCTGGATTTCTTTATATTTTTCTGACTTTCTTCTGAATTTTTCTTGAATCTGATTGGTGTTTTGTTGCTGTATGCATAAGCTTCGTTGATTAAGATGATGAATGATAAGGGTGATTGCAGGTTGCTCTGAATTGATGAAGATTGTTGATGAAATGGAATGAAGAAGTATGAAGCAAGTTGAGTTTGAATAAGATCTTGCGATGATGAAGATTAAAGTTGCGATGAAGATGCGAACAGAATGTAGAGAAGGTTGCTCAGTTGCAGAAGCAGAGAGATGATGATGATGTGAAGATGGTGCCTAATGAGTATGAGGATGCGGGTTGTTGATGGAAATTGAAGTGTTCTTTTCAGAATCACTTAAGAGAAAGATAGATTGCTTGGAGATTCGATGCAACATGATCACGATTGCAGATTCAAGAGCAGGTCGAATATTCAGAAAAAAAGATCGAAGATGACAGATTTGTATTGAAGTTGTCATTATGCCAAGAAAAATGTAGTCTTTTTAGAGTTTTTTGGTGATGAAGAGAAAGCAGAGAATGGATATGAAGATTGAAATCTCCCCTGAAGGTTAGTTTCCCTATGTAAAAGATCTTCTGTTATTCTCCCTGATTTTGATTTTTTCTCTCATAAATTATGGTGGATCCCCTGAATTCTATTCCTCCCTCCTTCAATTATAAACCTCATTCTGTTATGTAGCTCTCTGAGAGTTGGTTAGGAGTTTTCATAAAATTCTGTTTTTTTTTGTTTTAGAGTTAGTTTAGAAAATTCTGTTAAGAATAGTTATAGGTTGTTAGGGATTGAATAAATCTGTTAGAAAACAGTAGCAGGTTAGTTATCAATTAGTTGGCTGTTATGACAGTCGGTTAGAATTCTGTTTGGAGGTAGTTAGAGAGTTTGTTAGGATGCAGTTAGAAAATTATGTTAATTCTGTTTGCAGTTTTTCCAAGTGTACCCATTTCAAACTCGCCTTCTGATTCCAGTGCAGCCCTCAAATCCAATGCTTCTTCCTCATTCATTGCCTCACGTACTTCAACCACTCTCTTCTGATTACCCTTGAAAGCATGGTTGCAACGTTTCTTTTGATTTAAAATGTAAGTGTGTGGCTGATCTGAGTTTATTGGTGCAGGTTGAAACTCGGAGCGTGAAGATCGAAGAATACACGAAGATGGAGAATAAATGTCAAGGATAAGCATAGCACAGTGGTGAAGGATAATCAAAAGCTTTGGCATGGAGATTGGAATACATGATTCATATGAAGAAGGATTTAGAGATTGGATTATAATTTTTCATGTAATTATTTTTTAATATAGTTTTCAATGGTTTTGTAATGGTGTTTCTATAGTTTTCTATGGTTTTGTTAGAGTAGCAACCAGTATAACATCATCTCATTGCTTGGAGATCTGATAAAGTTTTAGATTGCTGAGTAACATTCTTGGATTGCTTTGACCAAGAACATTAAATGAAATGTCCTTCTGAAAATCTATGTAGAAAAAGTATCTGACATGGGCACCCCAAAATCAATTTCATTTAGTATCCTAAGTGGCTGTGTAGGCTGAACCCGCTGCACTTTTTGCCATCTTAGATATTCCAATGCCTTATTCAATTTTGCACCATAATGAGGCGGGATTGAAATTCTATAAAAACTGCATCGACCAATGGCTCCGCTAGGGGTAAAGTCAATAGTTCTGATCCAAAGATCAACGTCATCCAACAAATCAACGGTAACTGATTCTTCAATATCGTCATTAGCAGTTTTGTATCATATCAAAGGTGGTGAAGCTAAATGTAATAAAACAACATGATACGATGCCTCATCAAATCTTTTAATCTCCAATACGTCTCTAACCAAGAACCCCACCTTAAAATGACACTTTATCAATACCTTTTTAGCCATTCCTTTGAGAGAGAATGCAACATCTTGATAGGAACAAAGCTTGCACATGCCATCAAAAAAAAGTCCACTAGAAAGTTTACCCTTTTAGCGGGTCCACTCCGAGCAACAGTAAAATTTGATAGGCTAACCAAAGTCCCAATTTCAATGATGACATCTGACATCTTAAAAGACCGCAGTTCGCCCCCTTTTATTCAAGAAGTTTGGATTATGTGGCCTACAAATGACCTCGTAGCTTGATAAAGAAGAAATCCACAACAACCATAAATCAAAATCCTAAATTCACAATTCAATGTACCAGAAGAATCAGTCTTGTTTGATAAACACCTCGAACCAAAAGAAAACCCGAGCTTCGCAACCAATGATTCTCTGAACCATGATTCAACAAAACCTGAATTGGTTAATTGAAGAATGGATGAATGCCATGTAAAAGTCATTAAGCCTGATCAACTGATAGGCACACTTATGGGAAAGGACGCCATGATTTGAAGCCCACATATGCTAGGTCACGTCCTGGAGTTCTTGACCAGAATGACCTATAACCAGTTGTTCATCGGAAGATATTAGCCCTAGTAACTTGGTGGAGAAGAAGTCCAGAAATGAGCCTTGAACCTTAATTCCAAAGCTTGCTGCATGAATAAGAAATCATCCTTTATTGGATACGAGCGCCTTAACCACTGTGAAACCCTAGTATCGCACAACCACTGAACTTTGAACCTCAGAGCTGTATTGAATGAAATGTATGCCATGTTAGTGACCTAATGAAATAGATGCAGATGGATGCAAAAGTCTAAGCCAAAATAAAAGAAATTAGGAGGGCAAATTTTGGGGTGCAATAGCTGCCCCTATTTAATCGTCTTCAACCTGAAGGTGAGATTGGCGTCAACCTTTCGAACTTTCAGGGTGGAGGAAGATTAAATACTAAAAGAACCCGAAAATTTGCGCTCCGGAGTCAGTCAGGTATTATTATATCTTTGGTTTTTCTGTATCTTTTGTATTATTTTTTTTCTTGCTAGGTAAAAGGGGTTATCAGGTTAGATGTATGTTTAACCAGGGTTTGACACACAGCAGAATAACTTGGTTATCAAGGAACATCTGTTGGGATTTAGTAACAAACACCTGTAAGAAAGATATCAAAAGATATACGCCTGAAGTCCGTAGCAGACATGCGAAAAAAAGTACCAGAGACACATATCCGGGGTTGGTAGCAGATATACAAGAAAGAGACATCAAAAATACATATCTGTGGTCGGTATCGGACACGTACGAAAGAGATAGAAAAGATACATATCCGTGGTCAGTATCGGATACGCACAAAAGAGACATCAAAGATACATATCCGTGGTCGGTATCAGATACGTACGGAAGAGACAGACCGAAGAAAGCCCTTACAAAGATGTCAAGAACACATGTCTGGGATTGGTGGCAGACATATGAAACAGGTATCAAAAATACATATCTGTTGTCGGTATAGGATATGTAAGAAAGAGACAGATACATATCCGTGGTCGGTATCGGATACGCACAAAAGAGACATCAAGATACATATCCGTGGTCGGTATCGGATACGTACGGAAGAGACAGACTGAAGAAAGCCCTTACAAAGATGTCAAGAACACATGTCTGGGATTGGTAGCAGACATATGAAACAGGTATCAAAAATACATATCCGTGGTTGGTATCGGATACATACGAAAGAGATATCAAAGATACATATCCGTGGTCGGTATCGGATACGCACAAAAGAGACATCAAAGATACATATCCGTGGTCGGTATCGGATACGCACAAAAGAGACATCAAAGATACAAGAATATATGTCTGGGGTTGGCAGTAGACATACAAAACAGGTATCAAAAATACATATCTGTGGTCGGTATCGGATACGTACGAAAGAGATATCAAAGAAAGCTCTTACAAAGATAAACCCCATCGAATGTGAACTTACTGAGGGAAGAGACCAAACAAATGGGACTCCTGACAAATGATACCAGTCGACGATGAATTTTAACAAATGATACCAGCCGAAGCGGGATTTTGAAAGATACCTGCCGGAGCGGGATTTTGAAAGATACCAGCCAAAGCGGGATTTTGAAAGATACCAGCCGAAGCGGGATTTTAAAGGGTGCCAGCCGAAGGTGGACTTTAGAAAGATACCAGCCGAAGCGGGATTTTAAAGGGTGCCAGCCGAAGGTGGACTTTAAAAAGATACCAGCCGAAGCGGGATTTTAAAGGGTGCCAGCCGAAGGTGGACTTTAGGATAAAGAAACCAGCCGAAGGGGAATCTTCATCCAGGAATACTATGCCGAAGGTAGATTCCTAAGAAAAGAACGCTGGTCGAAGGCGGACTTACAACTGCAAAGAGACCAGCCGAAGGGGACTCTCAACAAACGGTACCAGTCGAAGGTGGATTTTAAAGGATGCCAGCCGAAGGTGGACTTTAGGATATAGAAACCAGCAGAAGGGGAATCTTCATCCAGGAATACTATGCCGAAGGTAGATTCCTAATAAGAGAACGTCGGTCGAAGGCAAACTTACAACTGCAAAGAGACCAGCCGAAGGGGACTCTCAACAAATGATAAAGGTATGCATATCTGGTCAGAGTTAGATACACAAAAGCGAAATTGATCATCAAGAAACAAATGTTTAGAATTGCTAGCGAACACAGGAACGAGACTAACCGAAGAAAGCCCCAATAAAAAAAGGACGCATTCGCCTAAACAAGGGCGCCAGACAACTGGACTTTGAAGAGACATTGAAAGACTCTTAATCATAAAAAGTTAGCTAGGCTAACGAAGGGAGGAACCGACTAACGTGGATAAACCAAAACAAGGAACCGACTAAGCAGGACCTTCAAAGGGCACCGATCGAATGTGAACTCTGCAAGAGAAAGGGACCGGTCAAAGACGACTTTAACAAAGAAAAACATGTTAGGCTTTCGATAGGCTGCAAATACGCAAGAACTAAAAATCTCCCAGGCCAAAGGCGGGATGTTTAATTCTTCAAGAGTGGCAATTGTCAGAATTACCACACACCAAGTATGGATACTCCAACACTCAAAAAGCAAGAAAGGTTATAAGCCAACTCTTACTCACACTCTAACGACGAAGCAAACGCGGGTAAAACAACCGAAGGCTTGCAAAGAAAAGCGCAAACCACAAACTTACTGGGGAAATGGAGAAATACCAAAGACCCGACTGGTGGTGAATCCAAACAAACTCTGCTGGGGAAACATGGTAGAATTATCCTAGGCTTCTTGTGGAGATAAATAAAATCTGAGCGCATAACAATCTGGTTGCCACAAGTGGACACAATTGGCCTACTCATGCATGTTTGAATTTATTTTTTTTTAGCGTAGTGCTCCATACAATAGAAATGCAACGCGTTTTAGTAGATGCAATGTAATGATGCAAGTTTAGTAATGCATTATGAAAACATATCAATAATCGGCTGCTGAGAAGTCAGTGAACTTTCGAACGATTGTTCTTGCACATCTGATTTTTTTGTAGAGAAAAAGCAATCTGTACTTCAATGGGGAACCGAGATTTGGAACCGTCAACCCCTAAATATTAATATCACTGGGGAAATAACTTCCTGGGATAATGCTACAAAAATAAATTATAGTTTAGTGAAAATCTTTCATACTGATCAAACTACCAACTTCATGGGGAACAAGTTCCTTATCCTCTATTGGAAAGAGGAACAGCTTTGCTGGGAATGGAAACTTTTGACATAGGAATTCTTAGACGAAGATAGTTTCTGTTGGGGAATATAGAAATTCTTAAATAAAAAGAATTCTACTCAGACCACACTGGGGATAACGTTGTTGGGAGGTAAAAGATCCTCACTTGGGGAAGAAACAACATCCCGAGATAGAAACTCCACTAGGGATATCCCAACAGAATCTTCTACCACTGGTAACAAAAGAGTTACGACTGGAATCCTCCTGTACATCTCACCTGAGAGATAGGACACTTGCTCCACTAGGGAAAGAAGAATAGTTCCACTGGGGAAATTGGGTCTCATTATACGAACATCTTCATGTTAGTCACATACAGACCCTTCTTGATTCATTTGTATGCATTTTGTCATACAAAACCAACAGTACTTGCAAAACAGAAATTGGGGTGACGTGCCCCCGTTTGGAATGGAAAACCTTATTGAAGAATATACAACTTGAACGATCAATCACTGGGTAAAAATCACGATGCAAGATATCCACTTCAACATGTCGACTCCGAGGAGGAATGCCACTAAAAAATGGACTTTAGAGGGTATGCTGCAAAAATAAATTGCAGTCCAATGAAAAGGAATCATTTAGACTTTAAACAACTTCTGCATTTCCAGGGAGAAAGAACATTCTCCTCCTGTAGAGAAATGAGGATATTTCACTGGGGAGAAAATATCTTAGAAAAGAAACCCCCTGGTAGATAGGTCTATGTCAAGTAGCAAAAGGTCTTTTACTGGGAGTAGGCATCCCCCTAGGAAGCAATATTTCCATCGAATCTTGTACTTGTAAACAATCTTCAAATGATATTTGTGTTACGGCTCATATCTTAATGAGGATAACAATCCAATCTTCAACTGGGGGTAATAACCTTGACTTAGGACAAAGGATATCAGTAAGTGGACTTGATGTCCCTGATAAGTCGAAGATAACAATCCTGACTTCTCGGCATGATTTTCAAATTCATAGGCCGTTTAGCCTGCGTTATGGACTTGATCTGATCAACTACTCAAGAAGAGAGAAAGCCCTTACATGAATTCTTGCCCCAGTCTGTAAGGCTTTTGCAGAAAAATTGCCTCGAGAGGACTTTTTGAGATTTATACCAACAAGATAAACTGCCCCAGTGTTATGAACTTCAGAATACTGCCCATGGCTGACCAAAGTTGGAAATAACTTCAACAATGCTTGATTGAATTCTCGTGCATCTCTGAATTCTAAAAAGATTCTCCCCTAATCAAAAATATCTTAGAGAGATTTATCAAATCTCGACATAACTGCCCCAGTGCTATGAACTTTGGAACATGATGTTCAGATAACCGAAATTGGAGAGGATTCCAACTATGCTTGAGCGAGTGCTCATACACCTTCAAATTCTGGGAAGATTCTCCTCTGATCAATGCATTCTTAGAGAGATTTGTCAAATCTCGACGTAACTGCCCCAGTTTGACTGCCCTTTGAGGGATGAAATCCCGACTTGAATGCCTCAGATTGGCTGAATACTTACTTGACGGAATATTCTACACACCTGCCCTTTGCTTAACAGAATCTCGACAAACCTTTCCTTTACCTCATGCTCACAGAGGGATGAGAAGTCTGAGTATTTTCGAAGGCAACATAACCTTAGAGTGGTTGGCTCTGGAATATAGGTTACCTCACAACCATATTCCTTGACTTGAACTGCTTCAATCTCTAATCAGATACTTGAAGAAATATGTCCCTTGGAACCAACTGAGAGTAATGCACCACTGTTTATCAGAAACTTTGGGCGACCAACTTTTACAATCTACTTCAGATCATCTCTCAGACTGGTATTCTTTTACTCGATGGAGTCAACAGAAGATTTGCCCCAGATTAAGACCATTCTCAAAAATGATTCACCTTTAAACGGTGTCCTGAAGCAATTTGTCCTTTGAGATAACTAAATTCTCATCTGATGCTCATTATGCAAACTTACTCGATATTTAAGCACTTGCTCATATGCAAAGAATGTTTATTATAAGAATGATAATTGTAATGCAAAGCTCATGTTTGTCTTGAAGTTAAAATATTTATAAAAAAATATTTTGAAACATCAAAAATTTGTACAAAAGATAGTAAAAAGATAGAGTGATACCAACTCAAAAAGTTTTTGCAAGCCTCCTTAGGAGTCAGATTACCGTATTTCTTGTTACAATGTGCTTTCGAATTAACCCTTGCTTCAGTTAGGACTTTTCAGGGTTGTAACGTGGCCTGGTTCATGGTTTTAGAAAAAATGGATTTAAGGCTCAAAATATTTGGTGCCCGCCCATTCTCCATGATGTTCTCCAATCCTAAATTCAGTTAAACTAATATGAGCACTCATCCCTCAAAAGAGTTTACCATGGTTGAGGAGGATATGACAGTCACTCACCCTTTCATTCTTGGTATTTTGATCACACGACTTTATTTTTTTATGGACAATCTTTATTTGGTAATCCCCTTTTTCTCTTTTGCGCTTTTCGCTTTCTTTTTGTATTCCCTAACTTTTGCCTGGACAAATTCCTCTTGAATTTGATTTTGAAGTCCAGCGGGATACCCTGACTTTTGCCTAAGCGACTTGTTTTCCAAGTTTTGACATAGCAAGGCTTTTTGTCTCTTTCTTTTACTATTTCTTTTAGTTTGAACTAGTCGTGTGATTTCGAGTCATTATTTGATTTGTTGAAAAAGGTGTGACTGCCTTGCTGTTTGGTTGTCAAGGAATAACCATTATGGTATCGTCACCTTTTGACCTTTCGATGTGCGAGAGATATCTATTAGGATATCATTATCATTGATGCACACTGCTGATATATAACAGTTTAACCACTGTGGTTTTGTTCTTTCTCAACCTTCTGAAGGATAACCTTTGTTGTATCCTTTGATGTGCACTTTTAATGAGTTTTGAATACCCAGTCAGATTAACTGAAATCTACCCTGCCCCGGGTTAAATGTGAGAGTTTTTCTGAAAAGAAAAGAAACTCCTACTTCAAGGCTCGAAAGGGTTGACGAGGGTCTATCTCCCTTATATCTCCGGTGTTTGGGGATTGAAACAAGGCCTGTACATCGTCAGCAGGGTCCTACTCAAAAGCACACCGTTTGAAATTTTTGGTATATTACTCATCATCCTCCCTCCAGATATTTTTTTTTGCTATATTTAACACGAGTTAAGTATCAAAAAGTCAAAGGAAAACATTCATGAGTGAATACGAATGGACTAATTCAAAACAAACATACTCAATGCATTATAATTAATATTCAATAATAAGAAAGTTTCGCATATAAGAAAGTGCTGAACCAAAACAAGAAAGATTACAAATGGGAATGCAAATGTAATTTGAAAATGCCATGTTGAGGAGACTAGTCTCCATATGGACTTGTTGCTTCGGACGATCATCTGGAAGTCTTGACATCTACTGAGTCAAAGGAGACTTCAAATCTGTCTGGCTGGCCCGAAATTGATAGCCTTTGCATCCAGCAGGTATTGCGCAATTTCTTTGAATGGCCTGCAGTCTTTAATGGAATGACCTAGTGCCCCAGTATGGTGATCACATTGAATTCCTTCACCGTATGTGATGAGGACTTTATCAAGCAAACTTGAATAAATTGCATCACAAAGTATCTTCTACCATAAAGAAGGAATGCCAACCATCTTCTATCACACAGAAGAGAAATTCGGCCACTGAATTTCGGAGCGTGTCCCATTACACAAAAGAAGCGATGTATTCTATTACATAGAAGCAACGTCTAGCAACCATACCAAAGAATCTTCTACTACACAGAAGAAAGTAAACCCTGAATATCTTACTTCACAAGAGAGAAGTTTTAGCAACCGAATTACGGAGAATTTCCTACTTCACAAAAGAGTCTATGTCTTCTACTACACAGAAGCAAAATTCAGAAACTGTAACAAAGAATCTTCTACTACGCAGAAGAAAGTAAACTTCATCCCTTACTTCACAAGAGAGAAGTTTCCTACTGCACGGAGGCAAAATTCAGAAACTGTAACAAAGAATCTTCTACTACACAGAAGAAGGTAAACTTCATCTCCTACTTCACAAGAGAGAATCTTTAGCAACTGAATTATGGAGAATCCCATGCTTCACAAAAGAGTCTCGGTCTTCTACTACATAGAAGCAAAATTCAGAAACTGTAACAAAGAACCTTCTACTACACAGAAGAAAGTAAACTTCATCTCCTACTTCACAAGAGAGAAGCTTTAGCAACTGAATTATGGAGAATCCCATGCTTCACAAAAGAGTCTCCGTCTTCTACTACACAGAAGATAAATCCAGGAACTGTAACAAAGAATCTTCTACTACACAGAAGAAACTAAACTCTGAATATAGCATTCGACCTTTGAGGTATTTTTCTTCTACACAACAGCAGATATCAAGAACTTGACGTCTTACACTTCTCCATCACAAAAGCATCACCTCCTCCTATACTTACACATAAGAAGCATCCAGCTGAGGAAAAAGAGTCTGAAATGGTTTTCCCAAACATGGACTGAACCTTGGAAAAGAATCCAAACAAGTACCAAACTCCAACTTCAACCCCTTGCAGTATTCAATATCCTAACCAAGTGCCTCAGAATGGGAGACACATCTAGCATTTGTATCGAAATCAGGAGAGAAATTTGTTGGAGGAGGACCCAAAGCACGAAGCTTTAATCAACCGAGTTTCCAACACACAAGGAAGTAACTGGATAGGAGGCATTGAGATTGTATCAACCTTCTTCTCAAGCTTTCTCTGTTTCTGCTGGTAAGTTTTACCTCATGGGTTCACCTGGAGACCAGAAACTAGCTGCTAGCAAGAAAATCCGAGAACACGAAGCTCTGGGTGAGATCCACATAATATTTCATGATTTGAAAAAAAAGTCCCCTAGGCTGGGGATGAATGACAGCTCCTGTTGTAATAACGTATACGAGATCACTTTTCTTTGCTGACACTGCCTTCATAAATTCCATATCCGACTCAACCGAGTCTTCAACTGGTTATCCTTTCTCCTTGAGGATTTCTGACTACAGGCCGTTACTTGCATGTCCCCAATAAACAGCCCCATTTGATTCTTTTTATCTCATCCAATTCCTCACAAAGTTGTTTCATAAATTGAATCTGATCACGAAGCAGCGAGAAGTCAAGATTGGCAGTTCTGAAAAGAAAATACTGAGTCCGAATAAGGATTCCCCATTCTGAGTACCTTCTGAGTACCTGCTATGGATGCATGAAGATGCACGAAGATACATGAGGTGAGTGAGAGAAATCCTCTTCCGACGTGATTTGGACACCACAGTCTCCGTATGGATCCCGTCTTGGGCCTTGTCTCTGGATGACGTACTCTCTTCAATCGAATGATCAATTGCCTAAGAATAATATGCATAGAAGATTCCTTCAGGAGAACAACTGAATGCTTCTTTAAGTGAAAACTGCATCATCAGGCATACTATGCCACAAAAACTAATACAGTTTGTCTTCTATCAAAACAAAAGAGACATCCACCTGGTGAAAGAGAGTTTGGGAGAGACTCCAAACAGGTGTTGGGCTTTTATAACCCCTTTGTAGTCTTCAATATCAAAACCGGGTACCCTAGAATAGGGGATGTATATATCGTAATCAGAAGAGATGTTTGTGGGAGGAAGTTCTCAAAGATCAGAGCTGGGAAGAACTGGGAATAATAGGATGTAATGCATTGGGCTCGCATTAGCATGCTCATCAGGGTTCTTGTCTCTTGGCTTAAAAGCTTTGCCCCCTGGATTTATTTGGGGAATAAAGACTGGCTCTTGTTGAACAAATTAGGGAACACCAAGTTATGGAGGGTGCCCCTGATTAAAAAGTCTGATGCTCCGGTGTGGCAACCACATCTGACGTTGGTCAATAAGAATGACGCACTGATATAAGATCCTACAGTAAATGGGAACCACCTCCTGCTGTGACAGTAGGTGCAAGATTGTTGACATCATCATCAGAGCTTTCATGACCCGACTCATCTGAGTTTTCAATCAATTATCTTCCTGCTTGAAGATATTTATGTCCACGGGCCGAAGCTTGTAGGTATACCATATGGAGTTATTCCCTAACCGATCCTTGAACAAGTGCAACAAGAAATCAAAGCTAAACCTCCACGGAGAACCATGTCTGAATAAGAATCCCCAATCTTTGAGTACCTGTTATGGATGCATGAATATACATGGAGTGCATGAATAGATGCCATGTTATGTCCCGTTATTTCCAAGGAACTTACATGCTTTAATTTTGATTTTATGTAAGTAAAAGATGGAAAAGTTTGGCACAAGGCTTACAAATACGATTCCTTGGAAATCACAGGACATGTATGTTAAGCATATGGTTAGCCATGTTATGTATGCAAAGGCACGAGATCAAATGGGATCAAGGTTCCATTATTTCTGAATATGATCGATGCACTGCTCTGAACCATATGAATATCATCAGATTAGAGGTTTGGCACAACTTTTGCACATGAGAACCAAGTACCATGTAAATCTCCCATTGTACGGGGTTAAGGTTTCTGGAACATCGGATATTGTTGAGCACTTTCTGAATACGCTGGGAATGCCAAGATCAAAGGCCTGAATGAGCTTCCAAGTAAGCAAGTCCAGAATCTCAGAAAATAAATCTGAGAACCCTACAGTCCCCAACAGGATATGGCATCTGAATAAGTCACCAACAGAATATGGCATTTGAAAAAGTCACCAACAGAAATCCAGAATATAACCATTAGAACCAATAACCACCGTCTGATCATAGTCTTTATCTGAACATGAGTAACTATTTGAACATAGCACCAACTGTACCTGTAATGACAAATCCCTCACCACTCACGGGTGAAGACTAGGTCAGGGTAAGACAATGGTAACTCGAAAATCATGGGTTCGCCTGAAAGTGCTATGGGCTTGCCCACAGACGTGGGTGCCGATAGTAATTCATTTGAACCTCATCCGAGCGTGGTATATGACATGACTGCACTAATCGGACCACGTCCTATAGCCGTCATGCCCCCACTCTATTCCTAGGTGTCCTAGTGCACTCTGGCCTAGGTACTGGGCCTTTTACCTCAATAGTAACCTCCCCACCCAACATGGAAAACAGAGTCCAGCATAATAGATAACAAATAGGGAAAGCAATAAAATACAATGCAAACTTATGCTCAGGCAAACATGTACAAATGAGTAAACTGAAAGCATAAAAATAGACACCCAAAGAAAAGAAAGCAAGAGCTAGGAGCGACTCCGGGATGGACCAGCAGTTGGTCAATCATTCCCCAGTGAAGTCGCCAGCTGAAACAACCGGCTGAAAATCATCAAAACAATGAAGTCTCCATCGAACGTCTTTCATCCCACATGTAGGGAAAGGTAAACATCGAGAAAACCTAAGAAGGGTGAAATCGAGGTCGAACGAACAAGATATAAGGGTAAGGGAGTCTGTTACGCGAGGGGAAGGTATTAGCACCCCACACGCCCGTAGTACTCTACGGTATCCACTCTCTTTGTCTATCTTATGGGTGTGTTCAATCTATGATTATTGTTTATTATTGCTAAAGGGAAAATGCATGCAAAAGAAAGGGGAAAAGAATGTAGGGAAAAGAAAAGTTGTGCTCGCTTGGGCCCTACCCCAATGCCTACGTATCCCTTTTAAGGAATCAGAGCAGCCGTAGTTCGGCTTATATGTTTTTGTTTGTTTGTATTTTTTACTGAACAATATTAATTTTGCCTTCGACTGCAACTCGACTGTTGGAGACTTACGCGTCAGCACAGAAGTGAATTAACATGCTCTTCTGAAAAGTTTGGAAGGAAATGTGCCTGGACGCACAAAAAGTTTTGAATTCGTTTGTTTTTTGAATGAACGATAGTAATTTCGCCTTCTGCCGCAACTCGACCGTTGGAGACTTACGCGTCAGCACAGAAGTGAATTAATATGCTCTTTTGAAAAAGGATTTTTTTGAAAGGAAGGCCCGAAGGCAAAAAGAATTTTATTGGTTGATATTTTTGCTTGTAGATAATAACTAGTTAACCTCAAGAGAGAGATTTTAGCCATGTCTTTACTTATTCATGAAAGGAGTCTTTGAGACTTGAACCACACCAAAGCTTAGAATAAGAGATCAATAAGGTCGAGAAGAGACCCTCTTATCGTCTCCCATACTTAACGAATGTATGATTCTCGTCAGTAAATGTAAAGTGTTTTGAATTTTGAAAGAAAAAGAAGTTTTTGTTTTAGATGCATATGCGAAAAGGGAAAGAAAAGTCAAGGAGAGACTAGCCTATTTCTAAACCTAAAGTTATTGTGCATTAGTAACCCTAAGTCAAGGATGAATGAAAGGGAAACATCTACCTAATGTTGGCATGCATATGGATTACGGTAAAGTACGGAAATGAAGAAAAAAATATGGCTATGATGATACCGAACGGAGAAGGTCCGTTTCCTCTTAGAAACCATGCGAGTGATGAGAAAACTCTACGAAAGCCGTTCCGCTCCAGTGGTCAAAGAATTAGCCTTTAAGCATTCCACATTGTGAGAGTTGCCTCAATACTGTCATAAAATCTTGGCAAACAGATAACAATTTGTAGCAAGCCAGCGAAAAAGTAACCCGGAGAACTTCAAGCAAGTTAGCATCAACAACAAGAGAATAGTCAAAAATTGGCAATGTGAAAATAAATCACATGCGCAATGTGGGCATCGAAACATCCATATCACAAATAATGCACCTGCATAAGAATTTAAAATCCAGACAAAAACACAAGCAATGTATATTTCTCATGTAATGAGAATCAACATAAATCGCGTCAGAAGCGAATCCCAAATCCACAAATAAAGTGAAATGCAAATGCTCTTCGGTCGAAATAAACGATCGAAAGCTCTCTTGAAATACCTTGCACAAGCTCGCAAGATGAATTAGTAATAACAATTAGATGATAATCAATATTAAGTATCTATATCACAAATTAATTTCTAAAATTAATTAAAAATCTATCAAGTCTGTATTGATTTTACAATTTTATTATAAAAACAATATAGAAAAAATTATAATAAAAAATACCCTAAATCTAATAGAAGAAAAAGGAGTATCAGGGGAGGTGTGAGCCTGAAGCTATAGGTGTGATGATTAATAGGCCCTGGGCGCTAGGCCCAGTAGGGTCAAAGCCCAACAAATATTTTTGTTCAGATTTCCTAATTGATAAAAAAAAAGCGCTACACTATAGGCCTATCGTGTACAACCTAACGAATTAATTCAGGGAATAGTCCAATAACATCATCATTATTTCATTTCAATTGTATTATTAAACATTTCTTTATTTTTGTTTTACCAATACTAAAAGAAAAGAAATTAAAAATGAAAAAAGAAAAAGAAAGAGGAAATAGGGATTTGGCTTCCTCACAATTCAAAACAAACTCCTTCTTCTTTGTTCCTTTGACGGCGCCAGATCCTCAAACTCATCCTCTTCTTCTTTACGCTACGGCCAGCGAGATCTTTGTCACTCGGCAGTTCACGGCATCACGATCGGTCATCACCGTCAATCTTCCAACTTGCCTCGGTACGATTCAGCTCTCAGATTCGCTCAATCTTCCAATCTTCTTCAACTCGGATTTCATCTTCGCGTTTCAGATTCACGCCTCTCAGCTTTGCTTTCAATGCATCTCAACTTTTGGATTTCGAAGCTGCGAATCAACCCTTCTCCACTGATTTTTGACCGTGTGTACACTTCAAATTCATCTTTTGGACTTCAAAGGTATCTTTCACTTTTCGCCTTTTCCATTTCTGATAACCACTTCCTCTTCGATTTCCTTGGCAGCGTGTTCTTCTTCGAATTCGTTGTTGTGACGTGTGATTTATTGTTGGTGTCAGATTAGAGGTGCGTTGATGAGGAATTGCGATGGTGAGGACTATTGAGAAGTTTGGGGAATGACGTTGTTTCCGTTTCATTTCATAGAAGAATGAAGGACGAAGATGATGATTCATAAAATTGCAGAAGAAGATAATGATGAAGGTTGAAGGTAGATTGATGATGGAGTAAGCGAAGGTTGAAGACAGAGAGGACTCAGATTTTTGTATGGTGAGTTTGTTACCTTTCGCTTCTTCTTCTATCGCCCTTCTTTTATTTCCCTTTTTTTTCATACGTAATGAAGTAAACACAAAGATGGTGATGATATCGGTGCTATCGCATTAGTGTAGCTGTTGTTGCTTAATGCTATTGCAAGATTCATGAATTGATTTCTGATTTGATGTAGAAACGCTGCCACAACGTGTTGTTATTGTTTGAAGCAGGGATAATGAAGTTGATGGTGTTCATGGTCCTGTGATGAGGATTAAGGAGGTGAAGTTGTGGTGAAGATCATTGTGATTGAAGAATCGTGAAGATTCAAGTGATGATGAGGATTGAAGGGAGATGAATTTGATGACTGAAGCGATTTTCAGAGAGAAAGGGATTGAGAATTTTCTGGAGTCTTTTATGGATGAAGATGAGACACCTTCTTCTGTGGACTTTCTGAACGAAAATCCCCCTTTCCGAACCCGGAATCATTATCAATTTCACACCAAACTTCTTCAACCATGTAAATCAAAGAATCAAAACAAGAAAAAACCTAGTTTCCAGGGACCGTCTATTCGAGCGATAACCTCCAGAATTCCTGCTATTCTATGCGCCACAAGTAATTTTTATAAAAGGGGTGAGCACAAGAAGTATTAATGGGAACCCTTTCGAAGCTTTTACGATTCTGATACTGTGACAACGAATTCCGGCACATGCTCAGAGGTAACTTCGTCGATTCCTGGATTTCTTTATATTTTTCTGACTTTCTTCTGAATTTTTCTTGAATCTGATTGGTGTTTTGTTGCTGTATGCATAAGCTTCGTTGATTAAGATGATGAATGATAAGGGTGATTGCAGTTTCCTCTGAATATATGAAGATTGTTGATGAAATGGAATGAAGAAGTATGAAGCAAGTTGAGTTTGCATAAGATCTTGCGATGATGAAGATTAAAGTTGCGATGAAGATGCGAACACAATGTAGAGAAGGTTGCTCAGTTGCAGAAGCAGAGAGATGATGATGATGATGTGAAGATGATGCCTAATGAGTATGAGGATGCGGGTTGTTGATGGAAATTGAAGTGTTCTTTTCAGAATCACTTAAGAGAAAGATAGATTGCTTGGATTTTCGATGCAACAAGATCACGATTGCAGATTCAAGAGCAGGTCGAATATTCAGAAAAAAAGATCGAAGATGACAGATTTGTATTGAAGTTGTAATTATGCCAAGAAAAATGTAGTCTTTTTAGAGTTTTTTGGTGATGAAGAGAAAGCAGAGAATGGATATGAAGATTGAAATCTCCCCTGAAGGTTAGTTTCCCTGTGTAAAATATCTTCTGTTATTCTCCCTAATTTTGATTTTTTTCTCTCATAAATTATGGTGGATCCCCTGAATTCTATTCCTCCCTCCTTCAATTATAAACCTCATTCTGTTATGTAGCTCTCTGAGAGTTGGTTAGGAGTTTTCATAAAATTCTGTTTTTTTGGGTTTTAGAGTTAGTTTAGAAAATTCTGTTAAGAATAGTTATAGGTTGTTAGGGATTGAATAAATCTGTTAGAAAACAGTAGCAGGTTAGTTATCAATTAGTTTGCTGTTATGACAGTCGGTTAGAATTCTGTTTGGAGGTAGTTAGAGAGTTTGTTAGGATGCAGTTAGAAAATTATGTTAATTCTGTTTGCAGTTTTTCCAAGTGTACCCATTTCAAACTCGCCTTCTGATTCCAGTGCAGCCCTCAAATCCAATGCTTCTTCCTCATTCATTTCCTCACGTACTTCAACCATTCTCTTCTGATTACCCTTGAACGCATGGTTGCAACGTTTCTTTTGATTTAAAATGTAAGTGTGTGGTTGATCTGAGTTTATTGGTGCAGGTTGAAACTCGGAGCGTGAAGATCGAAGAATACACGAAGATGGAGAATAAATGTCAAGGATAAGCATAGCACAGTGGTGAAGGATAATCAAAATCTTTGGCATGGAGATTGGAATACATGATTCATATGAAGAAGGATTTAGAGATTGGATTATAATTTTTCATGTAATTATTTTTTAATATAGTTTTCCATGGTTTTGTAATGGTGTTTCTATAGTTTTCTATGGTTTTGTTAGAGTAGCAACCAGTATAACATCATCTCATTGCTTGGAGATCTGATAAAGTTTTAGATTGCTGAGTAACATTCTTGGATTGCTTTGACCAAGAACATTAAATGAAATGTCCTTCTGAAAATCTATGTAGAAAAAGTATCTGACATGGGCACCCCAAAATCAATTTCATTTAGTATCCTAAGTGGTTGTGTAGGCTGAACCCGCTGCACTTTTTGCCATCTTAGATATTCCAATGCCTTATTCAATTTTGCACCATAATGAGGCGGGATTGAAATTCTATAAAAACTGCATCGACCAATGGCTCCGCTAGGGGTAAAGTCAATAGTTCTGATCCAAAGATCAATGTCATCCAACAAATCAATGGTAACTGATTCTTCAATATCGTCATTAGCAATTTTGTATCATATCAAAGGTGGTGAAGCTAAATGTAATAAAACAACATGATACGATGCCTTATCAAATCTTTTAATCTCCAATATGTCTCTAACCAAGAACCCCACCTTAAAATGACACTTTATTAATACCTTTTTAGCCATTCCTTTGAGAGAGAATGCAACATCTTGATAGGAACAAAGCTTGCACATGCCATCAAAAAAAAAGTCCACTAGAAAGTTTACCCTTTTAGCGGGTCCAATCCAAGCAACAGTAAAATTTGATAGGCTAACCAAAGTCCCAATTTCAATGATGACATCTGACATCTTAAAAGACCGCAGTTCGCCCCCTTTTATTCAAGAAGTTTGGATTATGTGGCCCACAGATGACCTCGTAGCTTGATAAAGAAGAAATCCACAACAACCATAAATCAAAATCCTAAATTCACAATTCAATGTACCAGAAGAATCAGTCTTGTTTGATAAACACCTCGAACCAAAAGAAAACCCAAGCTTCGCAACCAATGATTCTCTGAACCATGATTCAACAAAACCTGAATTGGTTAATTGAAGAATGGATGAATGCCATGTAAAATTCATTAAGCCTGATCAACTGATAGGCACACTTATGGGAAAGGACGCCATGATTTGAAGCCCACGTATGCTAGGTCACGTCCTGGAGTTCTTGACCAGAATGACCTATAACCAGTTGTTCATCGGAAGATATTAGCCCTAGTAACTTGGTGGAGAAGAAGTCCAGAAATGAGCCTTGAACCTTAATTCCAAAGCTTGCTGCATGAATAAGAAATCATCCTTTATTGGATACGAGCGCCTTAACCACTGTGAAACCCTAGTATCGCACAACCACTGAACTTTGAACCTCAGAGCTGTATTGAATGAAATGTATGCCATGTTAGTGACCTAATGAAATAGATGCAGATGGATGCAAAAGTCTAAGCCAAAATAAAAGAAATTAGGAGGGCAAATTTTGGGGTGCAACAAGTAGCAATATGTTGTGGAAACTGTGCGGGGTATACCGACATGGTCTAAGCAATAGCTACGTTAGTGAGACATATTTGTGGGTATCGGTAGCCCTTGAGTTAATCAAGGAGAATATGGAACCGCTGAGTGATGTCATAAAGCACTAATGAACTTTTAGAACCTTTACTTGACCAACTTGGCCATTAGGACGTAGTGAGATGACCGGCTTTGGTGTAGTCCGAAGTTGGTAGATACTCGATACTACACTCATTGAGGTTTGGTTTCTTGGGATATTTTGGTCGCCATTAAAGAGGCTTGTGCTGAAACAATGACCAAGGAAACAAACTAGTGATATTGAGCTCCTTAGAACCCGGTTATTATTACTAGGACAGGTTTGAGACAACTAAACTTCAAGAGGGTACTTACCTATGAGACACCATGCAAGCCTAAGCCTAAGGACTTGTTTGTTTTGTTTGTATATACATACTTGTACATAAAATCATGAACATCATAACATCATACACATTCACTAACCATTTCAAGGATCTTGGGGTTTATCTTTGTTCTGTTTTGTAGGATATGGATTCTCTTTGCAGGAAAACTATTCAAGTCAACCTTGTAAGGATCCCTCCACAACATAAGGAATTATCTTCAAGGATTCCAGAAAACTCTCCATTCACCGAGAGACATGGTCGCCTACTCAACTTGGTCACCTCCAACACAGATGAGGACATGATGAAGGTGCTCTTTTAGTTCTTTGATCCTTTACACCATTGCTTCACATTTCTTGACTATCAACTTGTGCCTACTTTGGAAGAATCCTCCCGAATCTTGAGGATTCCCATTCTCAATCAACTATATTTCAACGGTACAGAAAGAGACCCAAATCTATAAGAGATTGCTCAAGCTTTACATTTGCACTCATTTGATGTCACAACTCATTGGGAAATAAGGAGTGGTGTCAAAGGTTTCCTAGCAAAGTTCTTGTTTGAGAAAGCCCAAAACTGTTGGAACTCCTTGGATTTTCAAGTCTTTGGGGAAATTGTGGCTCTCCTCATATATGGGATGGTTTTATTTCCAAATCCTGACCAACTCATAGACGTGAACACCGTCAAAATCTTCATATCCCGCAACCCGGTGCCTACTTTGCTAGGGGATATCTTACATTCTTTTCACACTCGCACAATGAGGAAAAGAGGTGTCCTTATGTGTTGCACTCCTCTCTTGGCAAGATGGTTTATTTCGCATCTTCCCCAATCTATATTAAAGAATGAGCAAGGTTCAAGGTGGTCACAAAGGTTGATGACGCTCAAACATTCATACATTCATTGGTGCTCGCGATCCATAGAGAATGTTACTATTGTCGACCGTTGTGGAGAATTTCCTAATGTCCCTTTACTTGGCATTAGGGGCGGTATCACCTACAACCCCTGCATAGCCTTAAGACATTTTGGTTACGCTCGAAGGGATGGCCTACACGAGATGCTGATTTAAGGTTTGGTATTTGACTACGACAATGAAGATCAAGGTCTTCGCCAGAGATTTATCCAAGCTTGGGGGATGTTGAACAAGGTAGATAGCAAGACTTTGGGGCATAAAAATTCCATCCCTCTTGAGCCTTACCTCAAATGGCTACGAACTCGTGCTCAGAGTCTTATGATGCCTTATCCCTCCATTCTCCCGGTAATCATTGAGCCTGTCATGGAAGAAGATGTTCTATACACAATCCTACATCCTGACATGCCCACCTCTCTTAAAGACTTACAAAGAGATTGGATACAACTCAAGGGGGAGCGAGATACTTTCGAATCCCAATTCTACGCAAGCGAGAAGAAGGTTTTGGAACTCACTAAGCAACTTCATGAGGAGCAGACTATGAATGCCTACATTGCACCAAAGAGGATGCATACTACCTTTTTATCTTAGAGTTTTTGTATTATTTTTCCCAAGAAGGCATTAATGTACTCGAGCTTTATCTATTAATTTAACGTGTGTTTCCTTTTTGTCTAAAACAAATTTGAATCTTAAAATCCTTGAAATCATTGCATATGTGTGATACGGTTGGAGAACTAACTTGACGGTTTTGCGTTTTATCGCAAATGTTGCGGTTAGCAAGAGTCGCCACCGAATTTTCTTTTATCCAAAAGGAAATATGAAAAAGCACAGGAAAGACCTTTGAGATTGTTTCTTGAGTTCGGGGGGTAGATTATGAAAGGGGAAGGTATTAGCACCCTTTTCATCCATGGTTTTCCATGGGCTCTTAGTTACTTGCTAGATCACTTGCTTTTGTTGTTTAAAATTGTGTTTGGTGTGGTTATGAAAGTATTTTGTAAAAGAGACCATTGTTTAGGAAATCTTTGTAATGATTCTCGTTCGTAAGAATGTATACAAAGATGTTTGTCTTTTTTTGAAAATGTTTTCAATGTTTGTAAAATGTTTGGAAATGTGTGTGTTTTTTTTTTAAATAGCAAGGATAGTTGTTTGAAAATAGAGCAAGTAACTAGAAGCAATCTACCTACTCAGATGTCTTTCTTGTTCATTTTCTATTCCTTTGACATTGTTGTCTTACCATTGATTTGGTAAGAAATCCTATCTTTGGATGTAAACGGGACGGGCGTGGGTCATTGTATAACCATGATTAGCAATGTTGCAAAGTATCTTTGGCATTTTTTGAGGGACCAAGATCATTTTGTAAGGCAACTTTGAATAGCGTCATCGAGGGACTATGATCTCATATTTGTTTGTTTTGCCAAGATACTTCGCATGCGTAATATGGTCATTTTTGTATAAGGCAACCAAGTGGATAAACCCTAAGGATGCTTGTGTGCAAGTGTGTTATTTTCATGCTTTGATTTTGTCTTGGATTAGGGTTTTCTATTTGATTTGTTTTTATCTTTCCATTCAAACCCTAATTACTAGCATGGTATGTAAAAGCGGTAAATTGCATAATTTAAAGATCACTATGCTATTACAACATTTTTATGGGAGGGGGGAATACAAATTATGAATGGGGATTTGCAATAATGTAAATCTAATTAAGCTATTACAACCACATCGAATTTGTACGAATATTGGAATAAATAAGATACACTATAAATTATATGTAATGTTATGTATATGCAAAAAAGATTTTTGTTTTATTTTTATGTGAAAAGGGTTTTGACTTAAATCTAATAAACTTAAGAAAAAGAAATTAATTCTTGAAAATAAAAGTTAACCCTAATTTCTAATTTAAAGAAAATAAAGTTTTATAGGTATTATTTTTATGTATTTTTTGTATTAAAAATAATAAACAATATCTTATGAAAATATTTAGTTTTTACATATCAAAAATAAATATTTTACAAGTATGAATAAAAAAAAGGAATAAAATAGGTAACCTAATTCTATTATATTTACAAGTTTATTTAAGAAAGAAATAATTAATATATAGTTTAATAAAAATATTTTTTATGTGAAAATAAAATAAAATAAACAAAATGCAAAATTTATCATGTTTATATTTTTTATGATTTTATGTATTAAAGAAAATATTTAATGAAACAAAGAAAAGAAAAGAAAAGAAATAAATAAAATGCATGGGCCAGGGGGTATCCTGAGAAATCAGGTGGTGTTATGTTAGAAAAAACGCTAGGCCCAATTTTGAAGCCCATCCTGCAAAACAGCAAAAAAAATGAAACTGGAAAAAATATGAAAAAACAAAACGTAGCGCCAAGGTTCGAACCCACGACATATGCATTTCCAGCGCGCTACCTTGCCACCGGGGTGGCTGTACATCCGTTAGTTTATGTGAAAACAAAAATACATAACATGAATCCCTTCCTTGCCTTGTACTTCATCTTCTTCCTCGAGCTGGCCAGAAGCTCTGTATCTTTATCATCTCTCCATGAAAATGAAAACTTCCAACATGAAAATGATAGTACTCATCCCCATGATTTCAACCATGTAGCTTATGGAAACTAACAATCAAAGATTAAAACGAATTTTGAAAGCCCTAATTTTAAACATGATTTTTACAGGAATTTGAATGCTAAAATTCTCTATACATAATGATTAGAAATAAAATCTATGCACATGGTTAGCTTCAGCACTATAATATCTACATTTTTCTTTCACAAATCGTGGCCAATGGATGCATGTATGAAGAGATAGAAGTTGGAATTCTTACCTCTTTCAGCTGAGATCGTGAATGGAGTTTGAGTGAGATTTTTGAAGGCCTGAAGATTGCTTTAGCTTTCTTGAACCTCCCTGAGTGTGTTCCAACCCTTACCTTGCTTTGAAAGTGTCTGAAACTCTCTATCCAAGTCAACCTGCAAGCTTGGAAAACAAAAATGGAAGATGAAGGAGGAGGAGTTACAGTGCATGGATGATGGTCTGGATCACTTAGATATGAGGTAGATAAAGTGTTTGGATGATTGAAACTTGAAACGCACGAGCCAATTTGTGGATTGCTATGCTTATGCTCAAACTGCAAGTTTTGACAGGTTTTTGGTGAGAGAGAGAGAGCTCTGGAGTTTTTCAGGCTTCTTTCAATCGTGTTCTAAATTGTAATGGGTTTGTGTATTAGTATATGTGATCGGTGGAAATAGAACTGACTATTTTTTAATGCTGGTTCGCGAAATGTCGCGGTAAGCAAGAGTCGCCACCGTCTTTTATTTTCTCCAACAAGGAAAGGACAAAAGCACAGCAAAATTCCTTTTCGAGACGTTTCTCGGGTTCGGGAGGTAGATTATAGAAAGGGAAGGTGTTAGCACCCTTTCTATCCGTGGTTATCCACGGGCACTTAGGTACTTGCTCTTATGTTTTCAAAATATGTTTGCTTTCAAGTGTGTGTGTGGGTTTTGAAAAAGTTTCGTTTGAAAAATTTCTAAGTAACTCTTGTATTTGTCCTCAAGAGTGTATGAAATATCTGTTTGAAAACTTTTTGAAAGTGTGAGTGTGAAAAGATGTTTTTGTTTGTTTTTGAAAAGAGCAAGTACCCATGAGATCTACCTACTCTAAGGAATTAGGCTGTGTAAGAGTCCTTTAGACAGTACTATCCCACTATTGAGAAGTAGGTAGCACCGTCGTTGGAGGTATTTGGGTCAATTCGATTATAAGGGACAATGTGGTCACCGAAGCAATAGTAGGACACCTTAGAAGTAACCCTAATGTCCTAGATCCTTTTTATCCGAGGCAACCGTTTCGAGGCAACTGGATCTTAGACAGGAGGGCGACCTCTAAAACACCCTATACTTGACGACCACGTCGAGGCAACAAAGTGAGGCGTACCCTAGGAGTGGCATGTGCATTGTGTGTTGTTTCAGTTTATATTTATCTTTGAACATGCATTTGTGAGCTACGAGTTGTTTTTAATTGTCATTCAGTCTTTCAGGCATAATTAACAGTTAGGAGTGCGGAAAATAAATTGCGGAAAGGTAAATTCTACGCTATTACAAGGCGCGGGTCTATACATCGCCAAAAAACAAAAACCCGTTTTGAAATAAAGCACGGAAAATAAAAGAAAACGGTAAATCCTAATTACTATTACATCCTTTGAGCAGATACATGAATAATCAAGAATAAGAATAATGCGCGAAAGAATTAAATTGGAACGTCCTAGGGTTTTTGACCCTTTTGAGAAATACAGAAAGTTTTAGTCCCTTTTTGCAATTAATTAAATGTTAAACCTAAACCTAATTAATTAATTAATTAAAAGAAAAATGTTTTTGTGTTTTTTAATATTTTAATGAAAAATAAAAAGAAAAAGGAAATTAAAAATCAAGAAAACCCTAGTTCTAAGTTTATTTTAATTATTAATAAAAAAATGTCAAAGTTAACCTAATTAACTAAATTAATTAATTTACATTTTTTATTTACAAAAATAATAATTAATAAATAAGAATAATGATAATTAATAAAATATGATTGAAAATGCCAAACCCTAATTCTACATAATTTTTATTTATTGAGAAAAAGATGAAAATTGACCTATATTAAACTAATTTATTTGTTAGTATTTTATTTACAAAAATAATAATTAGTGAATTTAATAAATAATAAAAATATTTACAATTTTTGTGATCTCTGATTTTATTATGATAATTAATTTATTGGTTAATAATAATAATTAATAATGATTAAAAGAATTAAAAAAAAGAGAAAGAAAATAAAAAGGAAAATAAACCAGGGGGGTTTGAAGGCCCAGATGGAGGTGAATTTGTGGAATTTGGCCCATTAACACAAAGCCATGTTTGACTTCCTTGAATTGTCCAGATATGCATTGACTCCTGAGTACCATGGTCTTCATTCTTTGACCATTGGATTGAGGGTTGTGGACACTTGGCTAGCTGATGCGTGAGGACATATGGTGGAACCTTTGATAAGCGCTGCACATGAATTTGTTAGAAAAAATAGAATTGAGACTTGGGTGGACCTGGGAATCGAACCCAGGTCCCAAGGGTTGCTGAACACCTGGCTAACCACTCAACCAAATTGCACGCTTTGTAATATGAATAAGAAACAAAGATAATATGTCAAAATAATTCAATGTGCTGGAAACAACAAAACACGCGCCATTATTCAAACTAGCCAACCGTGTTGAGACACGTCCTTCATCTTCTACCTTTTCCTGTAAAACAAAAAACAAGATAGCGGGGGTTTTTAACCCCCACAAAGCAAAACTGCCAATAATAACGATTAGGCATACAGTGCATATAAAAAGGGCGCGATGGCATCAATGCGTCCGTCTCATCCTGACGAATTTAACCATATGTGTCTTGAGGTCTAATTTTACAGTATGTGAAAAGCCCTAATCTGAGAGCTCTAAAAACATAGAATTTGTCCATGGTAGTTTTCGTTTTAGGGCACCATAATCAAATTAAACTATATCAAAAGCTTCAGAATGATGTTAGCAATGCAAAGCAATAGTCAAAACATGTTAATGATGCATAAAACTTGATTTTCGATTATGGAAAAGAATGGTAAACCGTGTGACTGTTTGAGGTGATTCCTGGAGCTTTAGAGCTTGTTCTTGATTGCAAATCGTCCCTGAATGTCTCAGCAAGGTATTGGAAACAAGAAAAGGGTTTGAATTATGCTGGAAGCTTGAGTTCAGTTTTCAAATTTTCCTCCTATTTTTGAATTTTGTTTATGTCTTTGTAGCAGCTTTCTGCACGTGCTTCCAATTAGGTTTAGACTGTGTGTATATATGAGAAAGGGATTAGGTCATTAGCTGGGCCTTGATCCATGCACATGAGAGAATTAGTCTTAGGTTTTTTATCATTAACAAACTTTCCCTTTTTTAAGAAAAACCAAGACATGGTGTACAACATAACCCTAGCATGAGTTTGTGAGCTGGCACATGATGTATGGAAGCTATTCAAATCCAAATGACACTATTCCATTGATTTTTAGATTTTATTTGAATTATTATGGATTTAAAATGAATTAAATCAATAAAAATTAAAATAAAATAGAAAAATAAATGTTTGATCTTGAAATTAATCATGGGACACGTATGTGGCATGACAAGGCTGAATCAAGTGGAAGAAAGTGGGCCCTTTTGTCAAAAATTGAAGTTTCAAGGATAGTTGACTTTTGCCATTTCACAAAAATTTTCCAACTTCTCCAATGCATATCTTGCTCAATTTTGATCATATGAACATGTTCTTGGACATTTTGGAAAGTTCTTGAAGTCCTCTAACCAATGCCTTTGGTCCCATATCATTTTGATTTACCAATCTCAAGTTATGGTCTTTGACTTAAAATGCCTTTTTGTTGACTTTTGAAAATGACCTATAATGTTGAAATTGATAACTTTTTGTGAGAGCATTTCTTGGACTTGGAATGTGAGGATGAGTTGTAGGAAATGTCATCCCCTTCAAAATGAGAATTGGATGGGATTTTTCTGATGAACCATGAGAAAGTTATGCCTTGGTCAAGTTACAGTTGACTTTTCAACTGTCCAAAAATGGAAACTTTTGCATCTTGATGATTTTTGAGCCATTCTTGTGGAATCATGATCAAAACTTGATCAAATGATGATAGTGGCTTCAAAATAAGATGTTGACCAAAAAATTTGACTTTTGACTACCAAATGACCATTTTACCCCTATAGTTTATTGTGAAGCAATTAGGGCTTTTGACTGTGCAACTTGATGCTGTGAGCCTTGAGACTTGACATGTAGATGCTTGGCAATGTGTATAGGCATATGAGGCTTGATTGAGCCATTGAAAACTCCAAATTCCTTGAAGGAACCAAAACCCTAATTTTGACTGGCTTAGGAGGATGTTTGACTGTGCAACCCCTTGAGAAGTTTTGAGCCATTTGATGATGATTCTTGACAAACCTTGAAGAATATGGGAGGGCAAATTTTGGGGTACAACAGTTTCCCCTGTTAAATCTTCTTAGACCTGAGGATGTAGATTGGCTTGCGTGCCTTTCATGATCCGAAGGTGGAAGATGATTGAACACTAGAGTGCCCAGAAATTTGCACTCGCATAGTAGAGTATCAGCGATGTGATGGCGGGAATGGGCTTACAGATTCCATTTGGAGAGATGATGGATAGGAGGATGGGCTTATAGATGCCATCTGGAGATGTGACAGAACCTTTGTCGGGAATGGGCTTATAGATGCCCTTTGGAACTGTAATGGATAGTTGTGGAGATGGGCTTATAGATGCCATCCGAAAGTGTCAACCGCGTAAGAGATTCCTTAGAAAGAACTTGCGTACCTGAGAAAGAAAGATAAATTCCTGGCCTGTTACAGGTGTTGATCTTCAAACTCTTCATGCAGATATGCCCTGGCTGGATGCAGGAATCGAATCTTCAAATTCTTCAGATATGCCCTGGCTAGATACAGGAATCGAATCTGGAATTAGTCGTCTACAGATATGCCCTGGCTGGATACAGGAATCGAATCTTCAAACTCTTCAGTATGCCCTGGCTAGATACAGGAATCGAATCTAGAATTAGTCGTCTATAGATATGCCCTGGCTGGATATAGGAATCGAATCTTCAAACTCTTCAGATATGCCCTGGCTAGATACAGGAATCGAATCTTCAAACTCTTCAGATATGCCCTGGCTAGATACAGGAATCAAATCTGGAATTAGTCGTCTACAGATATGCCCTGGCTGGATACAGGAATCGAATCTTCAAACTCTTCAGATATGCCCTGGCTAGATACAGGAATCGAATCTGGAATTAGTCGTCTACAGATATGCCCTGGCTGGATACAGGAATCGAATCTTCAAACTCTTCAGATATGCCCTGGCTAGATACAGGAATCGAATCTAGAATTAGTCGTCTACAGATATGCCCTGGCAGGATATAGGAATCGAATCTTTAAACTCTTCAGATATGACCTGGCTAGATACAGGAATCGAATCTGGAATTAGTCGTCTACAGATATGCCCTGGCTGGATATAGGAATCGAATCTTCAAACTCTTCAGATATGCCCTGGCTAGATACAGGAATCAAATCTGGAATTAGTTGTCTACAGATATGCCCTGGCTGGATACAGGAATCGAATCTTCAAACTCTTCAGATATGCCCTGGCTAGATACAGGAATCGAATCTAGAATTAGTCGTCTACAGATATGCCCTGGCTGGATACAGGAATCGAATCTGGAATTAGTCGTCTACAGATATGCCCTGGCTGGATACAGGAATCGAATCTTCAAACTCTTCAGATATGCCCTGGCTAGATACAGGAATCGAATCTGGAATTAGTCGTCTACAGATATGCCCTGGCTGGATACAGGAATCAAATCTTCAAACTCTTCAGATATGCCCTGGCTAGATACAGGAATCGAATCTGGAATTTATTGCTCACGAATATGCCCTGGCTAGATACAGGTATCGAATCTAGAATTGCGATAGTTGATAGTAATCATCTTTGTATTGACCTTTTTCCTGAAAAGGCAAAACATTAGTTGTATGCAATGTCATGATGTATGAAATGCATGATGTCATGATATTCCCAAAAATGAGATCGTGTGATGTGATGCGTACATGCATGCATTATGTATGTAAGCAGGATGTATGAAATGTGAAATGTCTATGAATGTATTTTCGTCTAGGAAAATAAATCCTTGACGAATGCCGGGAAGTTAAATCATGGGCTGATGTTGAAGAGTAGAGTTCTTCGTTTCCGCTGGGGATGATGATTGCAAGAATAAACCGGTAGGAGAAGACGACTCCGTTGGGGAATAAACTTGGTGAAGAGATTACTCTGTGGGGAATTACTCTGTGGGAAGAGATATTTCACTAAGGATTTGATGATAACTCCGCTAGGGATACCATTGATAAGCTCTGTTGGAAGATTTGATGAACTCCACTGGGGAATAGGAAGAACTTCGCCGAGGACGATCTTTCCATGGTAATTAGCTGAGGATAACCCAGTTATAAGCTCTGGTGGGGAATAACCTTTGAATATGGTCGGGGAGAGACGTATGTACTCTGCAGGTGATAAGCTTCCAGAATCTACTGGGGATAAGCTTCCAGAATCTACTGGGGATATGGATTCAACTCTCCTAGGGAAGCTTCTTGGACTGAACTGAGGAAATGGCTCCACTGGGGTGTTTGGATTCCGCCGGGGAACAATCTTATATTAAGACTGCCGAGGATGTTTGCTTAGGAACATCTGTATACTCCGCTGGGGATTGTTGAGATCTTCTGGGGATATCCAACTTCCTTAAGGATGACAGTGGACTAACTCTGCTTGGGGAGAGCGTTGCTGACTTGCTGGAGATATTGTGTCCTTGATGGGAGGCCAACTCAGCTTGGGGAGAGTATCGATGAATCTTGTCTTACTCTGCGGGGAGTGAAGGTATTCTGGTTACGTTCTTCAGGCGAACCTACCTTGGTACCTTGATGGACAGAGCAACTAGATCACTTAGACAATTCATTATTGCCCCTGTTTCTAATGTCACCTGTAATTAATCTTTTGTTTCGTATGCAAGTATTTATGAGTTAGCAATTAATGTCAAATGCATATATCAAAAATGAACATTGGACGTTCTTTGCAAAACAAAACAGAAAAAGAAAAATAATTGGTAATTTGTCTGGAAAAGTGAATTTGTATTGATTTTGAATTTTGCCTGTAAATAAGCGTTTATGTACAAGAGGTTGACGTCCTAGTAAGAGGACGCCGCCGAACAAATAGAATTTACAATTTTGTGAAAAGGAAAACAAAATAGTTATGTGAAAAATCCCACTGGGTTTCAACTCTGCTATCGCCTTTATGTCTTCAAGCGTCTCATCACTTCACTGTTTAGTTGAAGATGAAGCTGACTGATTGATGCCGTCTGAACCTGATAGTTGATACCGGATTCTGGATGCAAGGCGATCCAATGAGACATAGTATTACACTTTATCCCTAATTTTTGCCTGGACCGCCCTTTCGGGTTTTCAGTCCACCGGGATACCCATTTTTGCCCAAGCCGTCTTTTCGGGTTTCCGACTTGCCGGGTGTACAGATTTTTCATTTCATCCCTTATTTTGCCCGAACCCTTTTGGTTCGCCGGGAAACCCTTATTGTTGCCTAGGTATGTCAACCTGGCGGGTCTTTAATTCATGCGTAGTATCTTTTTACTATGTCTGCATTGGCGGGGTGAGGAAGGTCAGCACCATCCATAATGGTTAGAATCATAGCTCCTCCTGAGAAGATATGTTTAACCACAAATGGCCCTTCGTACGTGGGGGTCCATTTGCCCCTGGGATCACTTTGAGGTAGAATGATGCGCTTGATTACCAGATCCCTAACTTGATACTCTTGTCGTCTGACTTTCTTGTTAAATGCCTTGATCATCCGTTTTTGGTACGTCTGACCATGACAAATAGCGGTGAGTCTCTTTTCGTCAATTAGGTTTAATTGATCAAGTCGGGTCTGGATCCAGTAATCTTCGCTCAAACCTGCATCCTTCATTATCCGGAGAGAGGGTATCTGGACTTCAATAGGTAGGACTGCCTCCATGCCATAGACCAAGGAAAAGGGTGTTTCCCCTATTGACGTCCGTGTTGAGGTACGGTACCCATGAAGAGCAAACGGTAACATTTCGTGCCAATCTTTGTAGGTCACTGTCATTTTCTACACAATCTTCTTGATATTCTTATTAGCTTCTTCTACAGCCCCATTCATTTGTGGTCAGTAAGGAGAAAAGTTGTGGTGCTGTATCTTGAATTGCTCGCAAAGCTCAGTGATTATCTTGTTGTTAAGATTGTTACCATTATCTGTAATGATCCTTTCCGGGACACCGTATCGACAGATCAGGTTATGCCGAATGAACCGTGCCACGACGTTCTTGGTTACGGTAGCATAGGAAGCTGCTTCAACCCACTTCGTGAAATAATAAATTGCTACCAGGATGAAGCGATGGTCGTTGGATGCCGTAGGTCTGATTTCACCGATCATATCAATGCCCCACATTGCAAAAGGCCAGGGTGCTGTCAAGACGTTCATAGGGACTGGAGGAATGTGCACCTTATCAGCGTAGATCTGGCACTTGTGACATGTCCGAGAATGTTGGTAACAGTCGGCTTCCATTGTGGACCAGTAATATCCTGCCCGTAGGATTTTCTTTGCCATGGTATGTCCACTGGAATGAGTTCCGAAAGTTCCTTCATGCATCTCTTTCATGATCCTTTCTACTTCAGTCTTATCCACACAACGCAGTAAGGTTGAATCATGGTTTCGCTTGTAAAGAATGCCATTGCTGAGGAAGAACTTTGCTGCGAACCTTCTCAGAAACTTCTTGTCATTAACAGATGCACCCTCGGGGTATTCTTGAGCTTCCAAGTACCTATTCACTTCGTGATACCATGGTTTTTCTGTTACCTCTTCCGTCTCAAGATCACAATAATATGCAGGTTCATCCAGTTTCCAGATAATGATCCGAGGAGCCTCGTTGTCCCATTTGACTTTGAACATAGAAGACATTGTAGCCAGCGCGTCCGCCAACTGATTCTCCTCTCTGGGGAAGTGTTCAAAAGTTATTTCTTCGAAATGGGGGATCAATGTCAACACATACTCCTTGTAAGGAATAAGATTTGGGTGTTTCGTATCCCACTCGCCTTTAATCTGATTGAGCACGAGAGAGGAATCTCCGAAGACACTCAGAAACTTGATCCTTAGGTCAATTGCAGATTGAAGACCAATAATGCATGCCTCATACTCCGCCATGTTGTTGGTGCAGTTGAAACATAGTCGGGCGGTAAGTGGAGTATGAGAGCCATTAGGAGATGTGATCACAGCGCCGATACCATTACCCAAAGCGTTTGAGGCTCCATCAAAGTGCATAGACCATCGGGATCCTTCCTCAGGTCCTTCATCCGGTCCAGGTACTTCACAATCAGTTACTACCATGATATTCTCGTCTGGAAATTCAAAGTTCATCGACTGGTAATCGTCCACTGCCTGGTGTGCCAAATGGTCTGCCAATACACTTCCCTTGATTGCCTTCTGAGTTGTATACTGGATGTCGTATTCTGTCAAGATCATCTGCCATCTTGCTATTCTTCCGGACAGAGCAGGCTTTTCGAATATGTACTTGATAGGATCCATTTTTGAAATCAACAAAGTAGTGTGAGTCAACATATACTGTCTCAGCCGGCGAGCAGCCCATACCAAAGCGCAGCAAGTTTTCTCGAGCAGTGAGTATCAGGTCTCACAGTCGGTAAACTTTTTGCTAAGGTAATAAATAGCATGCTCTTTTCGGCCAGACTCGTCATGCTGCCCCAACACACACCCCATTGAGCTGTCAAGTACTGTGAAGTATAAGATTAGGGGTCTCCCTTCAACAGGTGGCATAAGAATGGGTGGCTCTTGGAGATACTCTTTGATTCTCTCGAAAGCGGCTTGACATTCATCGTTCCAACGTACTACCTGATCTTTCTTCAGCAGCTTGAAGAGTGGTTCACAAGTAGCAGTTAGGTGCGAGATGAATCGGGCAATGTAGTTCAACCGTCCTAGGAAGCCTCTGACTTCTTTTTCAGTCTTGGGAACTGGAATCTCCTGTATGGCTTTCACTTTGGCAGGGTCCACTTGAATACCTTTGTCGCTTACGACGAAGCCTAGCAACTTTCCAGATCTCACTCCGAAAGTGCACTTGTTCGGGTTCAACCTCAGCTTGTACAACTTCAGACGGTCAAACAGCTTCTGTAGATGGTCAAGGTGTTCCTCCTCAGTTTGGGACCTTGCAATCATGTCATCGACATACACTTAAACTCATGGTGGATCATGTCATGAAATAAAGCAACCATGGCACGTTGGTAGGTTTCCCCAGCATTTTTCAACCCAAATGGCATGACCTTGTAACAAAAGGTGCCCCACTGAGTAACAAAGGTGGTCTTCTCCATGTCTTCAGGAGCCATCTTGATTTGATTATAACCGGAGAAGCCGTCCATGAAGGAGAATACTTTGTTCTGAGCAGCATTGTCAACCAGAACGTCAATGTGAGGCAGAGGGAAGTCATCCTTGGGGCTCGCCCTGTTCAAATCCCTGTAATCAACACACATTCGGACCTTACCATCTTTCTTTGGCACTGGAACCACATTGGCAACCCACTGACGGTAAGAAGTTACTGCTAGAAACCCGGTATCAAATTGTTTCATAACCTCAGCTTTGATTTTCTCGGACATCTCTGGACGCATACGGCGGACCTTTTGTTTTACTGGAGGGCATTCTTCCTTGGTAGGCAAGTGATGAACCACAATGTCGGTATCCAACCCAGGCATGTCTTCGTAAGACCAGGCAAAGATTTCCACGTAGTCATGCAACATCTGAATCAACCATTGTTTCACACTAGACTCCAGATTGGCACGAATCTTGACATCCTTTCTATCTGTCTCAGTATCCAGGTTTACCATTTCAACTGGCTCTTCATGTGGTTGAATGGCCCTCTCTTCCTGGAGTAACAGTCTTGCAAGCTCGCCAGGCACTTCGCAATCATCTTCACCTTCGTCTTCGGCTAGGTTAATCGGATTTTCAAAGTCATAACTAGCAGTAGCAGAGTTGTTACCAGTGGGATCTAGAGTGGATTGGAACCTGTATAGGTGAGTGTGTGTAAATATAGTTGTTTTGCAATATGTAAAGAAAGAAAGGGAGCGCAAGATTTGAAATGCGAAAAAACGTCTAATGCTTTTATTCATGATATATGGAAGTGACAAATAACAAGCCCTCACAAATGAAACCACGGTGCCCCGGGTAAGACACCGGGCCATAAAGTTTCAAATTATTGTTCGTTACAAATCCAAAACAAAAGAGTTCATTACTGAGTAACAAAAGTAACAGGTACGAAGTCTTTCGCAGTCCAGTTGCTTGCTCCACCGTTGGTTGTTGGGTAGATCCAGCTGTTGAATTCAGATTCCTCTACATCGTCTTCAATGGCGTTAACCCCCGGGTTGGTGATGAATACAGGAGGTCTTCCAATCCTTGCCTTACGAACAGCCTTCTGAGCTTCTACAGTGAAACCCAAACCAAATTTGTCGGTCTTTGGAGTGAAATCAGGAAGTCGGCCCCAGTTTGCGCACTCACCCTTCTCAACCACAGCCCGGGCATCCTTTAAGGAAGCCATCTTCAAAGGAGAATTTTCTTCAATCACAGTCTCTGCTGACGCCAGTGTCTGAGGCACCTCTTCAAAGTGTTGAAAGGGGGTCTCAATGAATTCCCCATCCATTTCTATGTACCTGAACGAGTTGAGATGGCTGACCATATATTCTTCCTCCCCCTAAACTGTCACAATCTTCCCCTTAACTGGGTACTTAAGCTTCTGATGCAATGTGGAGGTCACAGCTCCAGCTTTGTGGATCCAAGGACGACCCAGCAAACAAGAATAGGATGGTCGGATGTCCATCACAAAGAAAGTAGAATCAAAGACCTGAGAACCCACCCTGATTGGAATGTCAACTTCCCCATGTACCATCCTCTTCGACCCGTCAAAGGCCCGGACAATAATGTTACTAGGCTTGAGTTCTAAACCCTCACAATCCAACCTGTCTAGGGCCTTCTTAGGTAGTACGTTCAGCGAAGAACCAGTGTCAACCAGCACATAGGCAAGAGTAGTGCCCCTGCATTCAATGGAGACATGCAGGGCATCATTGTGGTTCTTCCCCTTAGCAGTCAGATCAGCGTCGGAGAAACCCAAACCATTATCAGCTGTTAGGTTGGCCACACAATCGGTAAATTGATCGGTAGACGTTTCTTGTGGCACATGGGCCGTCTTCAGGAAGGAAATCAGGGCCTTGGCATGGGCCTCTGAACACAACAACAGTGATAGCATAGAGATCTTAGAGGGGGTGTGCCCCAGCTGCTCAATCACATTGAAATTATTCTTCTTGATAATCTTAAGGATCTCTTCCATCTCTTGCTGGGAAGCTTCAACATTAACAGTCTTCGGTGCCTCCACCTGGGCAGGCACATCAGTAGCAATGAGCGTCAGATGACTCGGCAGCAGGGATAGACACTTGATCAGGAGGGGAAACAAGCACACTGGCAGGTGGGATAACAAGAGGTCTCTGGATAGCTGGAGGTGCAATATCTGGTGAGAACAGCCTACCACTTCGAGTGACTTTGGCAGGCCCGGTAATGTTACTGATGCCAGTAGCAGTATCAAACTCTTGCTTTACTCCGAGCACATAAACATCTGCCCCATAGTGCCACGGGACAGTTTTGTCAGATTTATAGGGGAGGGGCCCAGGAACAGTGATGGTTATAGGAGCAATCTTGTGAAGAGGCATAATTTGGACAGGCTTCCTCGGGGGAGCCTTGATAGGATGGTTGAAAATGGTGACAACGGACACTTCTTCAGTAGGGACAATAGGAACAGCAATTTTCTTGAACAAGATCTCTTTGTTATCCATCAGGTTTTGGACGCCTGACTTCAGCAAAGGACAACTAGCAGGTGAAACAGCACATAGAAGGCAACCTTTGCTACATCCCGGAAATAAACCGGCTAGCAACAGGTTCCTTTTGACAGTCAGCAACGGGGTAACAATATCTTCCACGGAGGCCACATACAGGTCTTCTTCCACAGCATTCACTCCATGTTGGGGCATGGGGGCAGTCACAACATTGGGTCTTTCGGGCGCCTCGAACTGTATTTCTTTAGCATCAATAAGGTCCTGAACCTTATTCCTCAGAGCCCAACAATCATCAGTAGAATGCCCCGGGCTGTCAGAGTGATAAGTACAGTGGGCGTTAGGGTTGTACTTCGGGGATATGGTGTTCACAACCCTTGGAGCTTCCTTGACAGTTACCAGATTGGTTGACAGCAGTTGCGGTAATATCTGAGACAGGGTCATGTTGAGCCGAGTGTACTGCCTTTTGGGTCTCTCACCCCTTGGTTGGTTGTATTGCTGAGGAGCAGCAGCAGGCTTTGAAATTACCACCGCGTTGACAGTTTGGCGGCGTTCCGGTTTGTTTTGTCTCCTTGGACCATAAACAGCACTAGCTTCCTTCTTGAAGGGCTTCTTTTCAGAGCTCGAGGATGCACCTTTATGTATCTTCCCCGACTTAATACCAGCTTCTATCCTTTCTCCAGTTAAGATCAGGTCTGTGAACCCAGCAGCGGAATTACCAATCAGGTGATTAAAGAATGGACCAGACAGGGTCCCCAAGAACATGTCCACGAGTTCACGGTCAGTCAATGGTGGCTGCACCCTGCCAGCTAGGTCTCTCCATTTCTGCGCGTACTCCTTAAAACCTTCGCCCGTCCCAAGTGACATACCCTGGAGTTGGGTACGCGTGGGAGCAAGGTCGGAATTGTACTGATACTGCTTAAAAAATGCAGTAGCCAAGTCCTCCCAGTTTCGAATACTGGTTCCATCCAGCTGATAGAACCACTCGAGTTGAGCCCCTGAAAGGCTATCCTGGAAGAAATGGATCCATAGGTTCTTGTCTGCAGTGTAAGGTTGGATCTTCCTTACATATGATCTAAGATGCAGCTTAGGGCATGAAGCTCCATCGTACTTCGCAAAGGCAGGCGCCTTGAACTTGTGTGGGATCACCACCCCAGAAGATAAGCCTAGGTCACCAAAGTCCAACCCGGGCACACGTTGAATCTCCATAGCATTTAATCGGTCCTCCAGCTGTTTGTACCTGTCCTCAGCAGGAGGGTACTGTTCATCATTGAAATCTGTCTCGTCGTCGGAGACCGCGGGACTAGGAACCCTTCTCTCTTGGGGACTGCCTTCCCCAGCAGATGGAGTAGCCTGATCAGCCTCATTCTGCAGTGTATTCCCAAACCACTGTCCATTGCTGAACAAGACGGTCCTCCTCTTCTTCTTCTTCTTTTCCTTCAAGAGCAGAGTCTTCAACTCCTGTTGACCCTGGGCTAAGCTCATGACCATCTCTTGAAACTGGGTGTTCTGGGCCTGGAGGGCCTTGATAGCTTGTTCAGTAGTAGGCTCAGCAGACATGATGAAGTGCTGAAATAAACAGCGACGAAGATTAAGCAACCGGTAGAAAAAGGGTACCTGTTATGCACATGATGCATGAAATGCGTATGATTTATGTTTTCAAAGACAATCGGGGTTCAACTTTGTAAACAAAAAGGAAACACGCTTTATTAGATTCAACTTTGGAATTTGAATTGTTCAACAAATTGCCTTTAGGCGTTACAAGAATGAAAAAAGATGAAAAGGAAATAAAAGCTGTAAAAGAAACATCCAAGGTCCATCAATGCTCCCATGGCCTCCTCTTCTCAGTACGGATATAGTCATTCAGGATCCGCTCGCTCTCCAACTTCTTAGTCAGCTTCTGGATTTTCTGTTCTTGCTCATTGAACCTTTCCCGATAAGAATCCTGTTCTTCTTGCAGTTGCACCCAAGACCTCTTTAGTGTATCAACATTAGTGGGTATCTGAGGAGGGAGTACAGTTGGAGGAACCCCGTCTCTATCAGGAACTTCAAGAATGACAGGCCTGACAGCTTCGTATGGCATACCTATCTTCTGAGCACGGATGCGGACCCATCTGTAGTAGGGTTCCATTGGTAGAGAAGTCTTTGGTCCCAACTCATGTGGGTCAGCTTTATGAATTCTGTCCCAAGCCTTGATGAATCTACGACGCAGCTCGTCACTGTCTACCTGAAACTCAAAACTAATATGAGGTACCAACATCTCATGAGGCCCTGCTCTTCTGGCTCTTCCAAACTGACGGAGAGCTAAACATGAATTATAAGATATTCCTCCCTGGGTACCGATCAATGGAACATTAGGATATTCTCCGCAACGATCAATCACAGCTACCTTATCCAAACCTCTGAGAGTCCAAATGATGTCATTATTAGTGAGAGACATTAACCTATGAGCCCAACCTCTTCCTTCTTGGTTCTTCAGCACGAACTTAGGGAGGTGTGAAATAAACCACCTCACTAACAAAGGAGAACAACACCACAGAGTTCCCCGTCTTCGGGCAGTACGAGCATAGAGTTGTTGCAGGATGTCACCCAAGAGAGTGGGCACAAGGTTCTGAGACATGAAAATCCTTATGGCATTGACATTAACAAAGTTATCAGGATTTGGAAACAGAACCAGACCATAGATTAAGAGAGCCAGAATGTCTTCGTACGCCCTGAAGTCTAAGTCATTCCAGAAACTGTTAGCTTTACTAATCAGAAATTTAGCCAAAAAGCCCTTAACTCCGCTTCTAGTCACCCAGTTATCCATTACCTCCTTGTTGGTCAGAGGAAGGGATGCTGCAATCTCCTCAAACCTAAGAGTCTTTTCCCAACCAGTGAAGGGAGTCTGATCCAAAATAGGGACACCAAGCAAATCAGAGAATTCTTCCAGGGTAGGGACCAGCTGGAAGTCTTGAAAGGTGAAGCAATGATACAAGGGATCATAAAACTGGGTCAGGACACTCATCAGTTATTGGTCCCACTTTGAAGTGACTAAACCGAGAAGAGAACCATGCCTCTGGATGAAGGAAGTAGTATTTGGAATCCTATCAACCAAATCTTTAAGCAACTCAGGTGGGTGAACAAAGTTGAGTCGGATAGTATTCCTTTGCACAGGCATCATGATGTCCTACAAAACAGTAGCAAAGATGAAACCCTCTTGTCTTTGAAATGGGTCAGTCCTTATGCAGGATGCATGCAATGTTATGATGGTATGATGTTATGATAAAGCACACCACAAATATTCACAAAGGCAAACATGATAAGGCACACAAGTCACACCAGACAGCCCTTAGAGTTTAGGCCAGCATGAAGTTCAGGTACTACCCTCTTTCAGTTTCGTTGGTTAAGACATGTCCTATCAAAAGTAACCGGGTTCTAGAGGACCCCAATATCACTGACTACCCTCAATCGGTCATAACTCCAGCATCGCAATCTTTTCTTGCGGCCAGAACCATCGCGAGAGTTTAGCCTCAATGGGTGTAGCATACTGCTACTGTTCTATGGCCAAGTTGGGTCAAATTAGGGTTCTAAGGTCGGTTGGTGCTTAATGACTCCTTAGAAGACCCATATTCTCCTCGTTGTAACACAAGGGATATCGGTATAGACCAAGGTGTCACACCAACGTAGCCACTACTTCACCCGTGTCGGTCTACGCCGGACAGGTCCCTCACAGCTTATGCTACCTAAAAGGGTATTCCCCAGATCTGGGTTAGGATCTATGAAACTCCGATGCAAGCCCACAAATATAAAAGCAATATAGGCATACAATTGAAAACATAAGAGTGGTCTAATCCTAAGGTACACCTCACTTATAAGAAATTCCCCAGCAGAGTCGCCAGTTCTGTGATCGGTGGAAATAGAAGTGACTGTTTTTTAATGCTGGTTCGCGAAATGTCGCGGTAAGCAAGAGTCGCCACCGTCTTTTATTTTCTCCAACAAGGAAAGGACAAAAGCACAGCAAAATTCCTTTTCGAGACGTTTCTCGGGTTCGGGAGGTAGATTATAGAAAGGGAAGGTGTTAGCACCCTTTCTATCCGTAGTTATCCACGGGCTCTTAGGTACTTGCTCTTATGTTTTCAAAATATGTTTGCTTTCAAGTGTGTGTGTGGGTTTTGAAAAAGTTTCGTTTGAAAAATTTCTAAGTAACTCTTGTATCTGTCCTCAAGAGTGTATGAAATATTTGTTTGAAAACTTTTTGAAAGTGTGAGTGTGAAAAGATGTTTTTGTTTGTTTTTGAAAAGAGCAAGTACCCATGAGATCTACCTACTCTAAGGAATTAGGCTGTGTAAGAGTCCTTTAGACAGTACTATCCCACTATTGATAAGTAGGTAGCATCGTCGTTGGAGGTATTCGGGTCAATTCGATTATAAGGGACAATGTGGTCATCGAAGCAATAGTAGGACACCTTAGAAGTAACCCTAATGTCCTAGATCCTTTTTATCCAAGGCAACCGTTTCGAGGCAACTGGATCTTAGACAAGAGGGCGACCTCTAAAACACCCTATACTTGACGACCACAACGAGGCAACCAAGTGAGGCGTACCCTAGGAGTGGCATGTGCATTGTGTGTTGTTTCAGTTTATATTTATCTTTGAACATGCATTTGTGAGCTACGAGTTGTTTTTAATTGTCATTCAGTCTTTCAGGCATAATTAACAGTTAGGAGTGCGGAAAATAAATTGCGGAAAGGTAAATTCTACGCTATTACAAGGCGCGGGTCTATACATCGCCAAAAAACAAAAACCCGTTTTGAAATAAAGCGCGGAAAATAAAAGAAAGCGGTAAATCCTAATTACTATTACATCCTTTGAGCAGATACATGAATAATCAAGAATAAGAATAATGCGCGAAAGAATTAAATTGGAACGTCCTAGGGTTTTTGACCCTTTTGAGAAATACAGAAAGTTTTAGTCCCTTTTTGCAATTAATTAAATGTTAAACCTAAACCTAATTAATTAATTAATTAAAAGAAAAATGTTTTTGTGTTTTTTAATATTTTAATGAAAAATAAAAAGAAAAAGGAAATTAAAAATCAAGAAAACCCTAGTTCTAAGTTTATTTTAATTATTAATAAAAAAATGTCAAAGTTAACCTAATTAACTAAATTAATTAATTTACATTTTTTATTTACAAAAATAATAATTAATAAATAAGAATAATGATAATTAATAAAATATGATTGAAAATGCCAAACCCTAATTCTACATAATTTTTATTTATTGAGAAAAAGATGAAAATTGACCTATATTAAACTAATTTATTTGTTAGTATTTTATTTACAAAAATAATAATTAGTGAATTTAATAAATAATAAAAATATTTACAATTTTTGTGATCTCTGATTTTATTATGAAAATTAATTTATTGGTTAATAATAATTAATAATGATTAAAAGAATAAAAAAAAAGAGAAAGAAAATAAAAAGGAAAATAAACCAGGGGGGTTTGAAGGCCCAGATGGAGGTGAATTTGTGGAATTTGGCCCATTAACACAAAGCCATGTTTGACTTCCTTGAATTGTCCAGATATGCATTGACTCCTGAGTACCATGGTCTTCATTCTTTGACCATTGGATTGAGGGTTGTGGACACTTGGCTAGCTGATGCGTGAGGACATATGGTGGAACCTTTGATAAGCGCTGCACATGAATTTGTTGGAAAAAATAGAATTGAGACTTGGGTGGACCTGGGAATCGAACCCAGGTCCCAAGGGTTGCTGAACACCTGGCTAACCACTCAACCAAATTGCACGCTTTGTAATATGAATAAGAAACAAAGATAATATGTCAAAATAATTCAATGTGCTGGAAACAACAAAACACGCGCCATTATTCAAACTAGCCAACCGTGTTGAGACACGTCCTTCATCTTCTACCTTTTCCTGTAAAACAAAAAACAAGATAGCGGGGGTTTTTAACCCCCACAAAGCAAAATTGCTAATAATAACGATTAGGCATACAGTGCATGTAAAAAGGGCGCGATGGCATCAATGCGTTCGTCTCATCCTGACGAATTTAACCATATGTGTCTTGAGGTCTAATTTTACAGTATGTGAAAAGCCCTAATCTGAGAGCTCTGAAAACCTAGAATTTGTCCATGGTAGTTTTCGTTTTAGGGCACCATAATCAAATTAAACTATATCAAAAGCTTCAGAATGATGTTAGCAATGCAAAGCAATAGTCAAAACATGTTAATGATGCATAAAACTTGATTTTCGATTATGGAAAAGAATGGTAAACCGTGTGACTGTTTGAGGTGATTCCTGGAGCTTTAGAGCTTGTTCTTGATTGCAAATCGTCCCTGAATGTCTCAGCAAGGTATTGGAAACAAGAAAAGGGTTTGAATTATGCTGGAAGCTTGAGTTCAGTTTTCAAATTTTCCTCCTATTTTTGAATTTTGTTTATGGCTTTGTAGCAGCTTTCTGCACGTGCTTCCAATTAGGTTTAGATTGTGTGTATATATGAGAAAGGGATTAGGTCATTAGTTGGGCCTTGATCCATGCACATGAGAGAATTAGTCTTAGGTTTTTTATCATTAACAAACTTTCCCTTTTTTAAGCAAAACCAAGACATGGTGTACAACATAACCCTAGCATGAGTTTGTGAGCTGGCACATGATGTATGGAAGCTATTCAAATCCAAATGACACTATTCCATTGATTTTTAGATTTTATTTGAATTATTATGGATTTAAAATGAATTAAATCAATAAAAATTAAATAAAATAGAAAAATAAATGTTTGATCTTGAAATTAATCATGGGATACGTATGTGGCATGATAAGGCTGAATCAAGTGGAAGAAAGTGGGCCCTTTTGTCAAAAATTGAAGTTTCAAGGATAGTTGACTTTTGCCATTTCACAAAAATTTCCCAACTTCTCCAATGCATATCTTGCTCAATTTTGATCATATGAACATGTTCTTGGACATTTTGGAAAGGTATTGAAGTCCTCTAACCAATACCTTTGGTCCAATATCATTTTGATTTACCAATCTCAAGTTATGGTCTTTGACTTAAAATGCCTTTTTGTTGACTTTTGAAAATGACCTATAATGTTGAAATTGATAACTTTTTGTGAGAGCATTTCTTGGACTTGGAATGTGAAGATGAGTTGTATGAAATGTCATCCCCTTCAAAATGAGAATTGGATGGGATTTTTCTGATGAACCATGAGAAAGTTATGCCTTGGTCAAGTTACAGTTGACTTTTCAACTGTCCAAAAATGGAAACTTTTGCATCTTGATGATTTTTGAGCCATTCTTGTGGAATCATGATCAAAACTTGATCAAATGATGATTGTGGCTTCAAAATAAGATGTTGACCAAAAATTTTGACTTTTGACTGCCAAATGACCATTTTACCCCTATAGTTGATTGTGAAGCAATTAGGGCTTTTGACTGTGCAACTTGATGCTGTGAGCCTTGAGACTTGACATGTAGATGCTTGGAAATGTTTATAGGCATGTGAAGCTTGATTGAGCCATTGAAAACTCCAAATTCCTTGAAGGAACCAAAACCCTAATTTTGACTGGCTTAGGAGGATGTTTGACTGTGCAACCCCTTGAGAAGTTTTGAGCCATTTGATGATGATTCTTGACAAACCTTGAAGAATATGGGAGGGCAAATTTTTGGGTACAACAGTATAGAAAAGGTTTCAAGTCAGCTCCTCAACAGATTTTTGAGTTGTAGGCTTTTTGCACACTTTCTTACTTTTGAAGCAAAGTGAAGGGACAAGTCTCCACATGCTTGTACTGGCCAGCTTGGAGTTGGTATAAGCTCTATACAAGTTGCTTTAGGTCTGTAGGACTTATGTGTGCAGAGAAGACAGGTCCAATGCTCAAGAATTGGAAAGTTGCAAAAGTGAAGCTTTTCCAAAATGGCAATGGCAACTTTGTGCCATTTATGGAATTACAACTTGGACAAAGACTCTTGGTCTTGAATTAAGGCTTTGTCAACTGAGTAAGCATTAAATTATGAAGTTAGAAACAAGTTTGAAACCTGTAAAACAAGAATTAGTCAGCATAGGTTCATATTTGAATTTTGTTCTTCATGAAATGGCTTGAATTCAAAGTGAGAAATTGCCAACTTCATCTCTTCGATTCTCCCTACTCAAAAATGATATCAAGGAGTTCTTGGACATTTTGGAAAGCTTGCAATATGATCTATAACTCATATTTGAAATCAATTTCAATATTCCTCTTGGAAATAGGTGAAAAATTTCCATGAAGTTGGATCCAAAACCTACCTAAATTAGGGCAAAATTTCACTAAGTTATTTTAGTTCATGGGCATGTATTTAATAAATTATATCTTGAGATCCAAGCATCTTTAAGGAAAAATGTGTGAAGCAAAGTTGTAGATTTCATGGAGGTCTACATCTTTCATGTTGGGAACTTTCTTTGAATCATCTTGTATCATGGTGAAAAAATGGCTTAAAGTTGAGAAAAAATAAGGAATTTTCTATACTTAGAAAAATTCTAAGTTAAGAAAATTTCAAATTTTAAAACCAAATCTTCAATCTTTGATTCCTTGATGAACAAGTTTCACATTTTGACATGTTTTGATGAATTGTGATCCTTGGCACTTGAATTTGACCAAAAAGTCAAAGTTTGACTTTTCAGCATACAGTTGACTTTTGATCAATTGACTGCAAATTTCATCTGTCAATCCAATGAAATTGTAATATTTTGAACCATGACATTAGGTCAAGATGATGTAAATGAAGCCTTGTAATCATGCTTCAAACCAATTGGTCATTTGCTAGGTCAAAAATCAGAAATTGCCCTTTCTAAGTCAAAACCCTAATTTTGACCATTTTGCCCTTTTGATGATTTGATCAAATTTATTGAGGAATTGTGATCCAAACTTGATCAAATGATACATGTGAGTATAAAATGTTGATGTGGATCAAAAATTATGAAGTTTGATTGTAAATTGGCCATGGTTGACTTTTTCCCCAATACAGCTGATTTTTAGGTCATTTGTCCAATTGACTGATCAAAAATATGGTTCAATGCCTGAAACTTGTCATGAGTAATCTTAGGGGTCCATAATGATGTTTGAAAGTAATATGAAGCATTGATAGTCCAAAAATCCTTGGGCAAACTCAAACCCTAATTTTGGGTGATCAGTGTAAGATGAGATGTCTTGAGCTGATCAAACCCTAATCCAGTCTTGAGTCAAAGAGATCTTGTGAGAAAATCTTGATAAATGAGAGGTCAAATTTTAGGGTACAACAGCTTCCCCTGTTCAATCTTCTTAAACTTGAAGATTTAGATTGGCGAGTTTTGTCATTCGTGACTCGAAGGTGAGAGAATGATTGGACATTAGAGTGCCCAAAAATTTGCACTCGACGATGTGTAGTTAAGGGAATGGGCTTAAAGATGCCATTTGGAGAAGTGATAGAATATTGTTGGAGATGGGCTTTTAGATGCCATCCAAGAATGTTTGTTGAATTGCAAGTTGTAAGCTGAAAGAATGAGTATCAAGATGGCATCCGTGTCTAGAGTGTATTTGAACTGTATCTGAACTTGAAATATGAATGAGTATCAGAATGGCATCCGTGTCTGGAGCGTATCTAAACTGTATCTGAACTTGAAATCTTAATGAGTATCAGAATGGCATCCGTGTCTGGAGCATATCTGCACTGTATCTGAACTTGAAATCTGAATGAGTATCAGAATGGCATTTGTGTCTGGAGCGTATTTGCACTGTATCTGATTGCATATTGTTAATGGTAGCTGTTAATCTTATCCTAAAAAGGGTAAAATGTTAGCTGAAACACAGTTATGTTGCATGAAATGTATGATGCAATGTATTTGTTTTATCAATGTTTATGATATGTGAATGCATTGTTTGCGCGTGTAAGCTGATTTGTTGTTTGATTGAGGAAAATAAATCCTTGAATGTTGTTGAGGATATGCTGAATTTCCATGTCTTGAAGTTGAAGTACTGATGAACTCTTGTTGAGAGAAGTAAATTCCATTGTAAGGGCAATGCCATGTACTTCTTGTAAGATTTGCTTGGGGAATCTTGAGAAATTTGACGATTTCTACTGGGGATTAATAATTTGAAGTTTAGTTCCGCTGGGGATTCAAATGACGTATTGTGGGGATTTCTTGAATAATAGCCTAGAGACATTTTCCTATTCTTTCCACCCATCAGTAATTGTCTTTCTCATTTTGTTTATTTGTAAACAGTAATTATGTTCAAATGCATATGTCCATCAATGAATCATTGGACGTTCTTGCAAACAAAACACAATCGTAAAGAAAAGACAAATAGTTTTTGCATTTTCAAAGGGGTATCTTTGTATTGATTTTGAATAAGTATTTTTTGTACAAAGGGGACAAACATTCTAGTAAGAGAATGGTGTCATAAAACAAGAAAAATTTATACAAAGAAATATATCTATGTGTAATAATCCCATGGGGTTCCCATTCTGCTATAGCCTTCATATCTCTGAATATCTTGTCTATTTGCCTTGTCCGAAGATGATTAAATTGATCAGAAACTCCGAGTTTGTCAGTTAGAAGTCAAAGGTTGTCCGTAAAGTGATCCGAAGGGACATAGTCATACGCTTTAATTCCCTAACTTTTTCCTGGACCGCCCTTTTGGGTTTTCAGTCCACCGGGAAACCCTTTTTTGCCCAAGTCGCCCTTTCGGTTTTCAACTTGCCAGGTGTACAGATTTTTTTTATTATTTTATTCCTAATTTTTTTCCCGAACGTTTTTGGTTCACCGGGATGCCCTTGTTTTGCCTAGGTGGGTCAACCTAGCGGGTCTCTTATGTGTAGTATCTTTTGACTATGTCCGCGTTCGCAGGGTGTGGCAGATCGTTGTCGTCCATGGTGGTCAAGATCATTGCCCCACCGGAGAATATGTTCTTGATTACAAATGGTCCTTCATAGGTAGGAGTCCATTTGCCCCTGGGATCACTTTGTGGCAAAATGATACGTTTGATCACTAGATCCCCAACTTGGTATTCTTGGCATTTGACTTTCTTGTTGAATGCCTTGGTCATCCGCTTTTGATACATTTGACCATGGCAAACAGCAGTAAGTCTCTTTTCATCAATTAAGTTCAGTTGATCAAGTCGAGTCTGGATCCAATCGTCTTCATTCAAACCTGCGTCCTTCATAATCCTCAGAGAGGGGATTTGGACCTCAATAGGCAAAACAGCTTCCATGCCATATACCAAAGAATAGGGTGTTTCCCCATTTGATGTGTGAGGCGTGGTACGGTACCTGTGGAGAGCGAATGGTAACATCTCATGCCAGTCTTTGAACGTGACTGTCATATTTTGTATGATCTTTTTAATGTTTTTATCTGCAGCTTCAACATCACCATTCATATTTGGCCGGTAGGGAGAAGAATTGTGATGCTGAATTTTGAATTGCTCGCACAAGGCGGTGATCATAGTGTTGTTAAGATTTGTACCATTGTCAGTGATGATCCTTTCCGGGATATCGTACCAGCAAATGAGATTTTGCTTGATGAAGCGGGCAACAACATTCTTAGTAACGGAAGCGAAGGAAGCTGCTTCGACCCACTTTGTAAAGTAGTCAATGGCCACTAGGATGAAGTGGTGTCCATTGGAGGTTGTAGGCTTGATCTCCCCAATCATATCAATTCCCCACATAGCAAAGGGCCAAGGAGCCTTCAAGACATTCAGAGGAACCGGAGGTACGTGCACCTTGTCAGGATAAATTTGACACTTATGACAGGTCTGAGAGTGTTGATAGAAATTTGCTTCCATGGTAGACCAATAATAGCCTGCCCGTAGGATTTTCTTCGCCATCGTATGCCCACTAGAGTGGGTGCCAAAATTACCTTCGTGTAATTCAGCCATGATCTTTTCCGCTTCAACCTTATCCACACACGGAAGCAGAATGGAGTCATGATTACGTTTGTATAGGATGCCATTACTCAAGAAGAACTTAGCAGAGAATCTCCTTAATAACTTATTATCATGGATTGAAGCTCCTTCTGGATATTCTTGAGCCTCGAGATACCTCTTAACTTCATGAAACCAAGGCTGGTCCACTACCTCTTCAGTATTAATCTCGTGACAATGTGTTGGTTCATCCATTCGTTCGATGGTGATCTGGGGAGCCTCGTTATCCCAATTAAGTTTAAACATAGATGACATTGTGGCTAGAGTGTCTGCTAGCTGATTTTCTTCTCGCAGGAAATGCTCGAAGGTAATCTTCTCAAAATATGGTAGAAATGTCAATACATGTTCTTTGTAAGAGATAAGGTTTGGGTGCTTAGTGTCCCATTCCCCTTTGATCTGACTGATGACCAAAGTTGAATCTCCAAATACATCTAAAGATTTGATTCCCAAGTCTATGGCAGCTCTGAGACTAAAGATGCACGCTTCGTATTCTGCCATGTTGTTCGTACAGTTGAAGCAAATACTGGAAGTAAATGGAGTATGACACCCTTCTGGATATATGAGTACAGCATTGATACCATTACCAAATGCATTGGATGCCTCATCAAAGAACAGGGTCCATCGGGATCCTTGTTCAGGTCCGTCATATGGTCTTATTTCTTCGCAATTGTCTAATTTCATGATGTCTTCATCCGGGAATTCAAACTTCATGGATTGATAATCTTCTACAGCTTGATGAGCAAGATGGTCAGCTAGCACACTGCCCTTTATAGCTTTCTGGGTAGTATACTGTATGTCATATTCTGTTAGGATCATCTGCCACCTAGCTATTCTCCCAAACAGAGCAGGCTTTTCAAAGATGTATTTTATCGGATCCATCTTAGATATCAATAAGGTAGTATGAGTCAGCATATACTGTCTTAGCCGACGAGCAGCCCATGCCAGAGCGCAGCAAGTTTTCTCGAGCAGTGAATATCTGGTTTCATAGTCGGTAAACTTTTTGCTCAAGTAGTAAATAATGTGCTCTTTTCGGCCAGACTCGTCATGCTTCCCCAATACACACCCCATTGAGTTCTCTAAAATGGTCAGATACATGATCAGTGGTCTTCCCTTGACTGGTGGCAACAAAACAGGAGGCTCTTGTAAGTACTCTTTGATCATGTCAAAAGAAACCTGGCATTCGTCATTCCATCTGACTACCTGATCTTTCTTCAATAGTTTGAAGATTGGCTCACAAGTAGTCGTTAGGTGAGAAATGAATCTGGCAATATAGTTCAGGCGCCCCAAGAATCCTATGACTTCCTTCTCAGTACAAGGAGCAGGCATTTCTTGTATTTCTTTAACCTTGGCAGGATCAACCTTAATGCCTTTGTTACTGACAACAAAACCTAAAAGTTTACCGGACCGTACTCTGAATGTGCACTTGTTTGGATTCAACCTTAACTTATACTCCTTCAATCTCTCAAACAACTTTTTCAAGTGATCAAGGTGCTCTTCTTCCGTTTGTGATCATGCTATCATATCGTCTATGTAGACCTATATTTCATGATGTATCATGTCATGAAACAAATCTACCATGGCACGCTGATAGGTTTCCCCAGCATTCTTCAATCCGAATGGCATCACTTTGTAGCAGAATGTGCCCCACTGTGTGACAAATGTAGTTTTCTCCATGTCCTTAGGTGCCATTTTGATTTGGTTATAACCTGAGAATCCGTCCATGAAGGAAAACACTTTGTGTTGGGCCGTATTGTCAACCAGGATATCTATGTGGGGGAGTGGAAAATCATCTTTAGGGTTGGCCCTATTCAAATCTCTATAGTCCACGCACATTCGTACTTTGCCGTCCTTTTTAGGCACGGGAACAATGTTGGCAACCCATTGGGGATAGGAAGTGACAGCCAAGAATCCATCATTGAATTGTTTCATGACTTCCGCTTTGATCTTCTCTGACATATCAGGTCTCATGCGGCAGACTTTTTGTTTTACTGGTGGACAGTTTTCTCTTGTAGGTAGACGATGTACCATGATGTCCGTATCGAGTCTCGGCATGTCTTCATATGACCAGGAAAAGATCTCAACATAATCATGCAACATCCGAATCAGACGCTCCTTGACATTGGGCTCTAGATTGGCACCCATCTTGACCTCTTTTCTATCCTCTTTGGTACCCAGATTGATTGTATCCACCGGTTCCTCATGAGGCTGAATAGCTCTTTCCTCTTATTGTAGTAGTCTGGCCAGTTCCCCTGGTACTTCACAATCTTCCTCACCTTCGTCTTCGGCTTGGTAGACTAGATCTTCAGAGTCACAAAAGGCCAAAGCAGTATCGTTACCCATGGGATCCGGAATGGAGGGGTACCTGCATTTGTGAGTGTGGGTGTTGTAAGGGTATAGACATCCTTAAAAAATAAAATGTAAAAGAAAAACAATGAGCACAAAAGTTTGTATGTGAAAAACGCCCATGATTCATTGAATGTCATATGAAGATAAAATAAAAACCCTTACAAATGGACCATTGTGCCTCGGGCAAGACACAAGGTTTTAAATGTGAGAATTATTTGTGAACATTACAAATCCAACAGAAATGTAAAGATAAATTACTGAGGGATGAAAGTTATTGGGACAAAGTCTCTGGCTTCCCAATTGCGAAGTCCTTCGTTGATAGTAGGAAAGATCCAATCCTCCAAGTTGCAATCCTCTTCACCATCTTCCACCGCATTGACCTCTCGGTTGCTAATCTTCAAGGGTGGCCCTCTAGCACGGGCACGACGCACAGCCTTCTGAGCACTTGAAGTGAACCCTAAGCCAAACTTGTCAGATTTATACGGAATATCCGAAAGTTTCCCCCAGATGGTGCATCCACCCTCCTCTACTACTACTTTGGCGTCTTTCAGAGATGACATTCAGAGCGGAGGTCTCGTAATCTTGGGAATCTGGGATACAGTCTTGGTTACCGCTACCTCTTGGGGAACCTCTTCGAAATGTTGAAAAGGGGTTTCAATGAACTCGCCGTCCAATTCCACATACCGAAAGGAATTGAGGTGGCTAATCATATACTCTTCCTCTCTGGAGAGTGATAATCTTTCCCTGGACCGGATATTTCAGCATCTGGTGCAGTGTAGAGGTGACAGCACCGGCATTATGGATCCACGGCCGTCCTAGCAGACAGGAGTAAGAGGGGCGGATGTCCATTACATAGAAGGTTGAGTTGGAAGCTTGAGTTCTAACCTTTATGGGGATATTCACCTCCCCGTGGACCATCCTCTTTGAGCCATCAAATTCCCTTACAACTATTTTACTGGGTTTCAACGTCAGTCCTTCGCAGTCTAGTCTGTCGAGAGCTTTCTTCGGTAAAACATTCAAAGATGAGCCAGTTTCTACCAAGACATGGGCCAGAGTTGTGCCTCTACATTCCATAGATACATGTAATTCCTCGTTGTGCTTTCTTCCCCTTGGTTTCAGATCATCATCCGAGAAGCCTAGGCCGTTGTCCATTGTCAAGCTGGCCACACAATCTTTAAATTGGTCAGCAGACGTCTCTTGAGGCACATGGGTTGTCTTTAGCAACTTCACTAGGGCTTTCGCATGCGCCTCGGAACACAGTAACAATGCCAGCATGGAGATTTTGGAGGGACATTTCCCCAACTGTTCAACTATGTCGTAGTCGCTCTTCTTTATTATTCTCAGGATCTCCTCCATTTCCTTCTTGGAGGTTTCGTAGATAGTCAATGGTTGAGCCTTCGTCTGGGCAGGCTCTTCTTGAATACTTTTTCCTCGAGTTTCAGCAGTAGGAGTGTTGGTAAGGATAACAGCAGAGGTTTTATCGTCTTTGTCAATAGGAACACTTGCAAATATGATTATTGGTACGGAGGTAACTTTTGGAGCAGCCACGGGTCCAAAAACTGCCTTTGGGGGAGCAATTTCTGGAGAGAAGATTCTACCACTTCGGGTAATCTTATTGGTTCCGGCAATATTGCTAATGTCAGAATCTTCTTCTTCGGAGTTTACTTCTTCGGTGGCCAGCCCATCTTGTTTGATGTCATGGTAGTAGATGTCCCCACCGTAATTCCACGGCACAGTTTTGTCTGATTTGTACGGGACTGGCCCAGGCATTGTGATTATGAGAGGATTAGTTTTTGGAACCGATGTAATTCTAACGGGTCTTTTGGGGACCCTGGAAGAATTGGCGGAGATGGTTGTGATTGAAATGTATTCAACGGGAACAGGTGAAACAGGAATACTTTCAAACAGAATCTCTTTGTTGTCTATCAAGCGTTGAATGCCTGTTTTCAACAAAGGGCAAGCAGTTGGTGAGGATAAGCAAAGACGGCAGTCTTCATTACAACCCAGGAATACACCGGCTTTCAATAAATTTATCTTGATGATTGGGAGTGGAGTCAAGAGTTCATCAATTGTGGTAACAAACAAATCTTCTTCAACAGCATTAGTGTGGTGACCATGTCTAGGCATAGGAGTAGAAATGACTTTTGGCTTCTCGGGCGCATCGAACTCAATCTCTTTTGCATCTATAAGGTCTTGAATTTTGTTTTTCAAGGCCTAACAGTTGTTAGTGTCATGACCCGGACTTTCGGAATGATATGCGCAACGGGCATTTGAGTGATAATGGGGGGACGTTGTGTTGGGGTTCTTTGGAGCTTCTTTTAAAGTTACCAAATTGGATTTAAGAAGGTGCGGTAAAACCTGGGATAGAGTCATATTGATTCTGGTGAATTGTCGGACTGGCCTTTCCACCCTCGGTTGATTACTTCTTGGTTGATCAGATGTAGGCTTTGGGATTATAACAGCTCCTACCATTGGTCGACGTTCAGCTCTCCCTTGGTTCCTTTGTGGATAAACAGCAGATACCTCCTTCTTCCTAATGAAAGGCATTCTCACAACTGTAGAGGCAGATGAATCCTTCTGAATCTTTCCACTTTTTATGCCAGCTTCCACCCTCTATCCTGTTAGTATTAACTCAGTAAATCCTGCAGATGAGCTTCCAATCAGATGGTTGAAGAAAGGGCTCGATAGAGTGCCTAAGAACATATCCACCAACTCCCTTTCAGACAGAGGGGTTGAACTCTCCCATCTAGATCTCTCCACTTTTACGCGTAATCCTTGAAACCCTCATTGGAAGCCATGGCCATACTCTGAAGTTGAGTACGGGTGGGCTCCAAATCTGCATTATATTGGTATTGCTTATAGAAATTTGCGGTAAGATCTTCCCAGTTGTGGACGTCGGCCCTTTCCAATTGGTAAAACCAATCGAGTTGTGTTCCAGATAGGCTATCTTGGAAAAAATGCACCCACAGGTCTTTATCGGTGGAGTGCGGCTAGATCTTTCTCACATATGATCGGAGGTGCATCTTAGTACATGACACCCCATCATATTTTGCAAACAACGGCACTTTGAACTTCGGTGGGATCACAATTCCCGACACTAGTCCCAATTCTTCAAAGTCTAGACCTGGCACCTTTTGTATTTCCATAGCGCTCAAACGCTCTTCAAGATGTCTGTACTTATCATCTGCTGGAGGATATTGTTCCTCAGAGTAGTCTTCATCTTCTTCCTCCTCTTCAGATTCTAACAAAACCGTTATTTCTTTTCCTTTCCCTTCTTCTTCCCCAGAAGTGGTTGCAAAATTCAAGGTTCTTCTAGTCTGTCCCTGAAACCTTCTCCCCATGTTCAAAACCCCAGTGACCTTCTTTGTTTTTTCTTTCTTTCTTCAGCTAACAGAGTCTTCAACTCTTCTTTCCCCTTGGCTAGGGTCATGAGTAACTGTTGAAACTACGTGTTTTGAACTTAAAGATATTTGATTGTCTGTTCGAGATCCATCTTACTGAAAAATAAACAGTAGAGAGATGAGGAAACTCGTTTGCAAAAGACCTGTTTATGTTATGATGAATGATATGTGCATATGTAATGTTTTCAAGGATTATTAAAGATTCAAGTTCGTTTTAGACAAAAAGAAACACACGTTATATTAATAAGATAGAGTTTGAGTACATCAATGCCCCTTGGGCAAAAATAATACAACACTCTAAGATAAAAAAGTAGTGCGCATCCTCTTTGGTGCAATGTAGGCATTTAGAGTCTGCTCCTCATGAAGTAGCCTAGTGAGTTCCAAAACCTTCTTCTCGCTTGCGTAGAATTGGGCTTCGAAAGTATCCCTCTCTCCTTTGAGCTGTATCCAATCCATTTGTAGGTCTTCAAGAGATGTGGGCATGTCAGGATGTAGGATAGTGTATGGAACTTCTCCTTCCTTAACAGGCTCAATGATCACCGGGAGAATGGAAGGATAAGGCATCATAAGACTTTGAGCGCGGGTTCGTACCCACTTGAGGTAAGGCTCAAGAGGGATAGAATTCTTGTGTCCCAAAGTCTTGTTATCCACCTTGTTTAGCATCCTCCATGCTCGGATGAATCTCTGGCGAAGACCTTGATAGTCGTGGTCGTAGTCGAATACCAAGCCTTGAATCAACATCTCATACGGGCCAACCCTTCGGGCATAACCAAATTGTCTTAGAGCTAAGCATGGGTTGTAGGTGATGCCTACCCTAATTCCAAGTAAAGGTACATTAGGGAATTTCCCACAACGGTCAATAATGATAACATTCTCTTTGGATCGAGAGCACCAATGAATATCTGAATGTTTGAGCGTCATTAACCTTTGTGACCACCTTAATCCTTGCTCATTCTTTAAGACTAATTGGGGAAGATGAGAAATAAACCATATTTCCAGGAGAGGAGTGCAACACATAAGGACACCTATTTTCCTCATTGTGCGAGTGTGAAAAGAGTGTAGGATATCCCCTAGCAATGTAGGCACCGGATTGCGTGACATGAAGATTTTGACGGAACTCACATCTATGGATGGTCAGGATTGGGGAACAAGAGCATCCCATAGATAAGAAGAGCCACAATTTCCTCAAAAGCTTGCAAGTCTAAGGAATTCCAACAGCTTTGGGCTTTCTCAAACAGAAACGTTGCTAAGAAGCCTTTGATACCACTTCTAGTTTCCCAATGGGTTGTGACATCAGATGAGTGCAAGTGCAGAGCTTGAGCAATCTCTTATGGTTGTGGGTATCTTTCTGTACCATTGAAAGGTGGTTGATTGAGAATGGGAATCCTCAATAGTTGAGAGAATTCTTCCAAAGTAGGCACAAGCTGATAGTCAGGAAATGTGAAGCAATGGTGCAAAGGATCAAAGAACTGGAAGAGCACCTTCATCATATCCTCATTTGTGCTGGAGGTGACCAAGTTGAGTAGATGACCATGCCTCTCGGTGAATGGAGAGTTCTCGGGGATCCTTGAAGCTATCTCCTTGAGTTGTGGAGGAATTCTTACAAGGTTGACTTGGATAGTTTTCCTGCGAAGTGAATCCATATCCTACAAAACAAGAACAAAGATGAATCTCCATAATCATTGAAATGGTTAGTGAATGCATATGATGTTCATGATGTCCATGGTGTTATGTACAAGTATGCATATACAAGCAAAGCAAACAAGTTCTTAGTTTAGGCTTGCATGGGGTTTTATGGTAAGTACACTCTTGAAGTTTAGTTGGCTTAAACCTGTCCTAGTAATAGTAACTGGGTTCTAAGGAGCTCAATATCACCGGATTGTTTCCTTGGTCATTGTTTCAGCTCAAGCCTCTTTAATGGCGACCGAAATATCCCAAGAAACCAGCCCTCAATGAGTGTAGTATCGAGTATCTACCAACTTCGGACTGCACCAAAGCCAGTCATCTCACTACATCCTAAAGGTCAAGTTGGTCAAGTAAAAGGTTCTAGAAGTTCATTAGTGCTTCATGACATCACTCAGCGGCCCCGTATTCTCTTTGATTAACTCAAAGGCTACCGGTACCTACAAATATGTCACACTAAAATAGCTATTGCTTAGACCATGTCGGTATATCCCACACAGTTTCCACAATGTATTGCTATTTATATATAATGTATCCCAAATCCGGGTAGAGGATTTCAAACCCAAACAAAGAACCATAATGTAAAGCAAACAAGTCAAACAATGTAAGCAAATAAATGTGATCTAGCCCTAAGGTAACCCCACTTTTAGAATATCCCCAGCAGATTTGCCAGTTCTGTGATACGGTGGGAGAACTGACTTGATGGTTTTGTGTTTTATCGAAAATGTTGAGGTTAGTAAGAGTCACCACCAACTTTTCTTTTATCCAAAAGTAAAGGTGAAAAAGCACAGGAAAGACCTTTGAGATTGTTTCTTGAGTTCGGGGGGTAGATTATGAAAGGGGAAGGTATTAGCACCCTTTTCATCCATGGTTTTCCATGGGATCTTAGTTACTTGCTAGATCACTTGCTTTTGTTGTTTGAAATTATGTGTGGTATGGTTTTGAAAGTATTTTGTAAAAGAGGCCATTGTTTAGGCAATCTTTGTAATGATTCTCGTTCGTAAGAATGTATACAAAGATGTTTGTCTTTTTTCTGAAAATGTTTTCAATGTTTGTAAAATGTTTGGAAATGTGTGTGTTTGTTTTGAAAATAGGAAGGATATTTGTTTGAAAATAGAGCAAGTAACAAGAAGCAATCTACCTACTCAAATGTCTTTCTTGTTCATTTTCTATTCCTTTGACATTGTTGTCTTACCATTGATTTGGTAAGCAATCCTATCTTTGGATGTAAACGGGACGGGCGTGGGTCATCGTATAACCATGATTAGCAATGTTGCAAAGTATCTTTGGCATTTTTTGAGGGACCAAGATCATTTTGTAAGGCAACTTTGAATAGCGTCATCGAGGGACTATAATCTCATATTTGTTTGTTTTGCCAAGATACTTCGCATGTGTAATATGGCCATTTTTGTATAAGGCAACCAAGTGGAGAAACCCTAAGGATGCTTGTGTGAAAGTGTGTTGTTTTCATGCTTTGATTTTGTCTTGGATTAGGGTTTTCTATTTGATTTGTTTTTATCTTGTCATTCAAACCCTAATTACTAGCATGGTATGTAAAAGCGGAAAATTGCATAATTTAAAGATCACTACGCTATTACAACATTTTTATGGGAGGGGGGAATACAAATTATGAATGGGTATTTGCAATAATGTAAATCTAATTAAGCTATTACAACCAAATCGAATTTGTACGAATATTGGAATAAATAAGATACAATATAAATTCAATGTAATGTTATGTATATGCAAAAAAGATTTTTGTTTTATTTTTATGTGAAAAGGGTTTTGACTTAAATCTAATAAACTTAAGAAAAAGAAATTAATTCTTGAAAATAAAAGTTAACCCTAATTTCTAATTTAAAAGAAAATAAAGTTCTATAGGTATTATTTTTATATATTTTTTGTATTAAAAATAATAAACAATATCTTATGAAAATATTTAGTTTTTATATATCAAAAATAAATATTTTACAAGTATGAATAAAAAAAAGGAATAAAATAGTTAACCTAATTCTATTATATTTACAAGTTTATTTAAGAAAGAAAGAATTAATATATAGTTTAATAAAAATATTTTTTATGTGAAAATAAAATAAAATAAACAAAATGCAAAATTTATCATGTTTATATTTTTTATGATTTTATGTATTAAATAAAATATTTAAATGAAACAAAGAAAAGAAAATAAAACAAATAAAATGCATGGGCCAGGGGGTATCCTGAGAAATCAGGTGGTGTTATGTTAGAAAAAAATGCTAGGCCCAATGTTGAAGCCCATCCTGCAAAACAGCAAAACAATGAAACTGGAAAAAATATGAAAAAACAAAAGGTAGCGCCAAGGTTTGAACCCACGACCTATGAATTTCCAGCGCGCTACCTTGTTACTGGGGTGGCTGTACATCCGTTAGTTTATGTGAAAACAAAAATACATAACATGAATCCCTTCCTTGCCTTGTACTTCATCTTCTTCCTCAAGCTGGCCAGAAGCTCTGTATCTTTCTCATCTCTCCATGAAAATGGAAACTTCCAACATGAAAATGATAGTACTCATCCCCACGATTTCAACCATGTAACTTATGGAAACTAACAATCAAAGATTAAAACGAATTTTGAAAGCCCTAATTTTAAACCTAATTTTTACAGGAATTTGAATGCTAAAATTCTCTATACATAATGATTAGAAATGAAATATATGCACATGGTTAGCTTCAGCACTATAATATCTACATTTTTATTTCATAAATCGTGGCCATTGGATGCCTGTATGAAGAGATAGAAGTTGGAATTCTTACCTCTTTCAGCTGAGATCGTGAATGGAGTTTGAGTGAGATTTTTGAAGGCCTGAAGATTGCTTTAGCTTGCTTGAACCTCCCTGAGTGTGTTCCAACCCTTACCTTGCTTTGAAAGTGTCTGAAACTCTCTATCCAAGTCAACCTACAAGCTTGGAAAACAAAAATGGAAGATGAAGGAGGAGGAGTTACATTGCATGGATGATGGTCTGGATCACTTAGATATGAGGTAGATAAAGTGTTTGGATGATTGAAACTTGAAACGCACGAGCCAATTTGTGGATTGCTATGCTTATGCTCAAACTGCAAGTTTTGACAGGTTTTTAGTGAGAGAGAACTTTGGAGTGTTTCAGGCCTCTTTCAATCGTGTTCTAAGTTGTAATGGGTTTGTGTATTAGTATAGAAAAGGTTTCAAGTCAGCTCCTCAACAGATTTTTGAGTTGTAGACTTTTTGCACACTTTCTTGCTTTTGAAGCAAAGTGAAGGGACAAGTCTCCACATGCTTGTACTGGCCAGCTTGGAGTTGGTATAAGCTCTATACAAGTTGCTTTAGGTCTGTAGGACTTATGTGTGCAGAGAAGACAGGTCCAATGCTCAAGAATTGGAAAGTTGCAAAAGTGAAGCTTTTCCAAAATGGCAATGGCAACTTTGTGCCATTTATGGAATTACAACTTGGACAAAGACTCTTGGTCTTGAATTAAGGCTTTTTCAACTGAGTAAGCATTAAATTATGAAGTTAGAAACAAGTTTGAAACCTGTAAAACAAGAATTAGTCAGCATAGGTTCATATTTGAATTTTGTTCTTCATGAAATGGCTTGAATTCAAAGTGAGAAATTGCCAACTTCATCTCTTCGATTCTCCCTACTCAAAAATGATATCAAGGAGTTCTTGGACATTTTGGAAAGCTTGCAATATTATCTATAACTCATCTTTGAAATGAATTTCAATAATCCTCTTGGAAATAGGTGAAAAATTTCCATGAAGTTGGGTCCAAAACCTGCCTAAATTAGGGCAAAATTTCACTAAATTATTTTAGTTCATGGGCATGTATTCACAAAATTATATCTTGACATCCAAGCATCTTTAAGGAAAAATGTGTGAAGCAAAGTTGTAGATTTCATGGAGGTCTACAACTTTCATGTTGGGAACATTCTTTGAATCATCTTGTATCATGGTGAAAAAATGGCTTAAAGTTGAGAAAAAATAAGGAATTTTCTATACTTAGAAAAATTCTAAGTTAAGAAAATTTCAAATTTTAAAACCAAATCTTCAATCTTTGATTCCTTGATGAACAAGTTTCAAATTTTGACATGTTTTGATGAATTGTGATCCTTGGCACTTGAATTTGACCAAAAAGTCAAAGTTTGACTTTTCAGTATACAGTTGACTTTTGATCAGTTGACTGCAAATTTCATCTGTCAATCCACTAGAATTGCAATGTTTTGAACCATGTAATTAGGTCAATATGATGTAAATGAAACCTTGTAATCATGCTTCAAACCAATTTGTCATTTGCTAGGTCAAAAATCAGAAATTGCCCTTTCTTAGTCAAAACCCTAATTTTGACCATTTTGCGCTTTTGATGATTTGATCAAATTTCTTGAGGAATTATGATCCAAACTTGATCAAATGATACATGTGAGTATAAAATGTTGATGTGGATCAAAAATTATGAAGTTTGACTGTAAATTGGCCATGGTTGACTTTTTCCCCAATACAGTTGATTTTTAGGTCATCTGTCCAATTAACTGATCAAAAATGTGGTTCAAGGCCTGAAACTTGTCATGAGTAATCTTAGGGGTCCATAATGATGTTTGAAAGTCATATGAAGCATTGATAGTCCAAAAATCCTTGGGCAAACTCAAACCCTAATTTTGGGTGATCAGTGTAAGATGAGATGTCTTGAGTTGATCAAACCCTAATCCAGTCTTGAGTCAAAGAGATCTTGTGAGAAAATCTTGATAAATGAGAGGGAAAATTTTGGGGTACAAAAATATGCATTTACCATTCATCATAACATAAGCAGGTTTCTTGCAACAAGTATCCTCATCTCTCTACTATTTATTTCAGTAAGATGGATATCGAGCAAACGGTGAAAGACCTCCAAGCTCAAAATGCACAGTTTCAACAGTTGTTCTTATCTCTAGCCAAAGGACAAGAAGAGTTAAAGACCTTGCTGGCTGAGGAGAAGAAAAATAAGACAAAGAAGATAACCAGAGTTCTAAACATGGGAAGAAGATTTCAAGGGCAAACAAGAAGGGCCTTAAACTTTGCAACGACATCCGGTGAGAAAGACAATCAAGATGGGAAAGGCAAAGAAACAGTTGTCCAGTCAGAATCATAAGAGGAAGAGGAATAAGAAGACTATTCTGAGGAACAATACCCTTCAGCCGACGATAAGTATAAGCATCTAGAAGAGCGGTTGAGTGCAATGGAAATCCAAAAAGTGAATGGATTGGACTTTGAGGAGTTGGGACTAGTATCAGGGATTGTCATCCCTCCAAAATTCAAAGCACCTGTGTTTGCCAAATATGATGGAGTTTCATGCCTTAAAATGCATCTCTGGTCTTATGTGAGGAAAATCCAGCCCCATACCGCTGAAAAAGATTTATGGGTACACTTCTTCCAAGACAGTATGTCTGGAACTCAACTTGATTGGTTTTATCGGTTAGAAACAGCCAATGTTCATAACTGGGAGGATCTTGCTGTAGCCTTTTACAAAACAATACCAATACAATGTTGATCTTACACCCACCCGTACTCAAATCCAGAGTATGGCCATGGTTTCAAGAGAAGGCTTTAAGGACTATGCGCAAAAATGGAGGGACTTGGCTGGAAGAGTTCAACCTCCCCTATCTTAAAGAGAGTTGGTAGACATGTTTTTGGGCACTTTGTCTGGTCCCTTCTTTAATCACTTAATTGGGAGTTCATCGACAGGTTTTATTGAATTGATATTGACCGGAGAAAGGGTAGAAGTCGGGATAAAGAATGGAAAGATTCAAAAAGATGCATCCTCTGCTGCTGTAAGGAAATTATTCATCAGAAAGAAAGAAGTGGTTGTTGTATATCCTCAGAGAAATCAAGATAGAGATGAATTTCGTCCTATGGTGGGGGCTGTTATGATTCCTAAACATGCATCTGATTAGCAAAGAGACAACCAACCAAGAATGGAAAGACCAGTCAGACAATTCACCCGAATTAATATGACACTATCTCAAGTATTGCCATATTTATTAAGATAGAATCTAGTGACCTTTAAAGAAACTCCAAAGAACCCTAAAACAACCTCTCCTCACTATCATCCTAATGCCCATTGTGCATACCACTCTGAGAGTCCCGGCTATGACACTAACAACTGTTGGGCTCTAAAGAACAAAGTACAAGACCTCCTTGAAGCCAAATAGATTGAATTCTATGCGCCAGAAAAACCCAATGTCATTTCTGCCCCTATGCCAAAGCACGACCATAATACCAACGCCATTGAAAAATATATGTTTGTTACTTCAGTTGATGAACTTATGACCCCACTCCTAACTATCAAAAGGAACTTATTGAATTCCAGTGTATTCCCAGGCTGTGATGAAAGCTGTCATTTCTATTTTTCCTCACCAACCAACTGTCCTTTGTTGAAAACAGGCGTTCAGTGCCTAATAGATAACAAGGAAATTTTGTTCGAGAAGACTTCTATTCCAACTATTTCTTATAATGATGTTTCCATCGTTACCATTTCCGACAATTCTTCCAGGGTCTCCACCAAAAGACCCGTTAGAATTACATCAGCTCCTAAAGTGGCTCCTTTGATAATTACAATGCATGGACTAATCCCGTATTCGTCAGACAAAACTGTACCATGGAATTATGGACGGGATGTCTACTACCACGGTATCAAGATTGGCCAGCTGCCGAAGATTCAAGTTCTGAAAAGGTTGACTCCAATATCAGTAATATTGCAGGACCTAGCAAGATTACCCGAAGCGGAAGGATATTCTCTCCAGAAATTGCTCCCCCAAAAGAAGTTTCTGGACCCGTAATCATTTTTGTTGTTGTTACTCCCCCAAAGGTTATTCCCAGTCATATAATCATCTCTACTAATACTCCAACTGACCAAGCTGATACAACCCATGTTATCACTCCTACTTACATTCCTGCTACCGAGTCAACCGAGATTCGAGGTAAAATTATTCTGATTGAGCCTGTCCGGACGAAGGCACAATCATTGGCTATCCCTGAGACCTCCCGGAAAGAGTTGGAGGAAATTCTAAAGATCATAAAAAGAAGCGACTATAATGTATTTGAGAAACTGGGGCAAACTCCATCAAAAATTTCCATGTTGGCTTTATTACTATGTTCTGAGGCTCATGCAAAGGCCTTGGTAAAATTCCTGAAAACTTCCCATGTACCCCAAGAAACATCTGCCGATCAGTTCTAAGACTGCATAGCCAGCTTGACTGCAGACAATGGTTTAGGTTTTTCGGATGCTGATTTAACGCCAAGAGGGAGGAAGCATAATGAGGCATTACATGTCTCAGTGGAATGCAGGGGCACGACTCTGGCTCATGTCTTGGTTGACATCGATTCATCTCTGAATGTGTTGCCTAAAAAGGCTCTTGATATGCTTGATTGTGAGGGATTGACATTGAAACCAAGCAACATAGTAGTGAGGGCCTTTGATGGCTCAAAAAGGATGGTGCATGGGGAAGTGGATATCCTCATAAAGGTTGGAACCTAAACATTTGATTCAACTTTTATGTAATGGATATTCTCCCTTCATATTCATGCTTGCTAGGCCGATCGTGGATCCACAATGTTGGCGTTGTTACTTCTACGTTGAACCAAATACTAAAATATCCAATTCAAGGGAAGATCATGACCGTTCATGGAGAAGAGGAGTATATGATCAGCCATCTCAATTCCTTCAGATATGTGGAGTTAGATGGTGAATTTATTGAAACTCCATTCCATCACTTTGAAGAAGTCCCGCAAGATGTGGCAGTGACCAAGGTTGTGTCTCAAGTTCCTAAGATCACAAGGCCTCCGCTCAGGATGTCGTCTTTAAAGGATGCCAAGGCAATAATAGAAGAAGGTGGGTGCACTATTTAGGGACAAATCCCAGATATCTCATACAAATCTGACAAATTTGGTCTGGGTTTCACTTCAGGTGCCCAGAAGGCTGTACGCCGCGCTCGTGCCGGAGGACCACCCCTGAAGATCAGCAACCGCCAAGTCAATGCAGTGGAGGCTGATGAAGACAGCTACAACCTGGAGGATTGGATTATCCCAACTGTCGTTGGAGGGCTCAGCAACTAGGAGGCTAGAGATTTTGTCCCGATCACTTTTATCCCACGGTAATTTGTCTTTACATTTTGTTGGATCTGTAATATTGAAACAATTCAGACTCTTAAAACCGTGTGCCTTACCCGAGGCACAATGGTCCATTTGTAAGGGTTATTATCTCATTTCTATATGACATCAATGAATCATGGACGTTTTTGCATACAAACTTTGTGCTCATTGTTTTTCTTTTTTACATTTTCATTTTTTTCAAAGATAGTTATACCCTTACACACACTCACACTCACCAATGCAGGTCTACATCCATTCGGGATCCCATGGGTAACGATTCTGCTATGGCCTTTTATGACTCTAATAATATAATCTACCAAGCCGAAGACGAAGGTGAGGAAGATTGTGAAGTACCAGGATAACTGGCCAGATTACTACAGCAAGAAGAGAGGACCATTCAGCCCCACGAAGAGCCAGTGGATACAATCAACCTAGGTACCGAAGAAGACAAAAGGGAATTCAAGGTGGGTGCCAATCTGGAACCAAGTGTCAAAGAGCGTCTAATTCAGTTGCTACACGAGTATCTTGAGGTCTTTTCCTGGTCGTACGAAGATATGTCAGGACTTGATGCAGACATCGTAGTACATCGTCTACCTACAAGAGAGGATTGCCCACCGGTAAAGCAAAAGGTTCGTCGTATGCGACCTGACATGTTAGAGAAGATTAAAGCTAAAGTTATGAAACAATTTAACCCTGGATTCTTGGTCGTCACCCCTTATCCGCAATGGGTTGCCAATGTTATTCCCGTGCCCAAAAAGGACGGCAAAGTACGAATGTGCATGGACTACAGAGATTTGAATAGGGCAAGCCCTAAGGATGATTTCCCGCTTCCCCATATTGACATTCTAGTTGACAATACGGCACAGAACAAATTGTTTTCCTTCATTTACGATTTCTCGGGCTACAACCAAATCAAAATGGCGCCTGAAGAGATGGATAAGACAACCCTTGTCACACAATGGGGGATATTCTTCTACAAGGTTATGCCGTTCGGACTGAAGAATGCTGGGGCAACCTATCAGCGTGCCATGGTAGCTCTATTTCATGACTTGATACATCACGAAATAGAGGTCTATGTGGACGACATGATAGCTAGATATCAAACATAAGAAGAGCATCTTGATCATTTACAGAAACTATTTGAGAGACTAAATAAGTACAAGTTGAGTTGAACCCCAAATAAATGCATGTTTGGAGTAAGGTCTGGTAAGCTCCTAAGCTTTGTCGCCAGCAATAAGGGTATTGAAGTAGATCCCGCAAAGGTGAAAGCGATACAAGAGATGCCTGCTCCTCGTACTGAGAAGGAAATCAGAGGGTTCTTGGGATGTTTAAACTACATTGCCAGATTCATTTCTCACTTGACAACTACTTGTGAACCAATCTTCTAATTAATGAAGAAAGATCAAGTAGTCAAATGGAACGATGAATGCCAAACTGCTTTCGACAAGATCAAAGAGTACCTGGAAGAGCCTCCTATTTTAATTCCACCAGTCGAGGGAAGACCGTTGATCATGTATCTGACTGTTTTGGAGAATTCAATGGGGTGTGTGTTGGGGCAGCATGACGAGTCTGGCCGAAAAGAGCACGCTATTTATTACCTGAGCAAAAAGTTTAACGACTGTGAAACAAGATATTCACTGCTCAAGAAAACTTGCTGCACTCTGGCATGGGCTTCTCGCCGGCTAAGACAGTATATGCTGACCCATACTACCTTGTTCATATCTAAAATGGACCCAATAAAATACATCTTCTAGAAACCTGCTCTCTCTGGGAGAATAGCGAGATGGCAGATGATCTTGACAGAATATGACATACAATACACTACCCAGAAAGCAATAAAGGGAAGTGTACTAGCTGATCATCTTGATCACCAAGCTGTGGAAGACTACCAATCCATGAAGTTTGAATTCCCGGATGAAGACATCATGATGGTAAAGAACTGTGAAGAATTCAGGACATATGACGGACCTGAACAAAGATCCAGATGGACCCTGGTTTTTGATGGGGCATCTAACGCACTCGGCAATGGTATTGGTGTTGTACTCATATCTCCTGAAGGGTGTCATACTCCATTTACTGCAAGACTCTTCTTCAATTGTATAAATAACGTGGCGGAATACGAAGCATGCATCTTTGGTCTCAAAGTTGCCATAGACTTGGGGATCAAATCTTTGAATGTATTCGGAGATTCAACTTTGGTTATTATCCAGATCAAAGGGTAATGGGACACCAAACACCCTAACCTTATCCCTTATAAAGAACATGTTCTGACATTGCTCCCACATTTTGAGAATATTACCTTCAAGCACTTCCCGCAAGAAGAAAATCAGCTAGCATACACACTAGCCACAATGTCATCTATGTTTAAACTTAAATGGGATAACGAGGCTCCCCAGATCACCATTGAACAAAGGGATGAACCAGCACACTGTCACGAGATTAATACTGAAGAAGTAGTGGACCAACCTTGGTTTCACGAAGTCAAGAGGTATCTCGAAACCCAAGAATATCCAGAAGGAGCTTCAGTAAATGATAAGAAGTTCTTAAGGAGATTCTCTGCTAAATTCTTCCTTAGTAATGGCATTCTTTACGAAAGCAACCATGACTCTGTGTTACTTTGGTGCATAGACAAGGTTGAAGCTGAAAGGATCATGGTTGAGTTACATGAAGGCACTTTTGGCAACCATTCCAGTGCGCATACGATGGCAAAGAAAATCCTACGAGCAGGCTATTACTGGTCTACCATGGAAGCAGATTTCTATCAACACTCTCGAACTTGCCACAAGTGTCAGATTTATGCTGACAAGGTGCATGTACCCCCGGTTCCTCTGAATTTCTTGACGGCTCCTTGGCTCTTTGCTATGTGGGGGATTGATATGATTGGGGAAATCAAGTTGACGACCTCTAATGGACACTGCTTCATCTTAGTGGCCATTGACTATTTTACCAAGTGGGTGAAGGCAGCTTCTTTCGCTTCCGTTACCAAGAATGTTGTCGCCCGGTTCATCAAGCAGAATCTCATTTGTTGTTACAGTATCCTGGAGAGGATCATTACAGACAATGGTACAAAGTTGAACAATACTATGATCACCGCCTTGTGCGAGCAATTCAAGATCCAGCATCACAATTCTTCCCCTTACCGGCCAAAGATGAATGGTGTTGTCGGAGCCGCAAATAAGAACATTAAAAAGATCATACAGAAAATGACAGTCACATACAAAGACTGGCATGAGATGCTACCATTCGCTCTCCACGAATATCGTACCACAGCGCACACATCAACCGGGGAAACACCCTATTCTCTGGTATACAGCATGGAGGCTATTTTTCCTATTGAAGTTCAGATCCCCTCTCTGACAATTATGAAGGATGCAGGGCTGAATGAAGATGATTGGATCCAGACTCGACTTGACCAACTAAACTTGATTGACGAGAAAAGGCTTATTGTTGTCTGTCATGGTCAAATGTATCAAAAACGGATGATCAAGGCTTTCAACAAAAAGGTCAGGCGCCAAGTGTATCAAGTTGGAGATCTGGTGATCAAACGTATCATACTGCCGCAAGGTGATCCCAGGGGAAAATAGACTCCTACATACGAAGGACCATTTTTAGTCAAAAACATATTCTCTGGTGGAGCAATGATCTTGACCATCATGGATGGTGACGACCTGCCGCACCCTGCGAACGCAGACGTAGTCAAAAGATACTATGCATAAGAGACCCGTTAGGTTGACACACCTATAGCAGAATGGGAACCCCATGGGATTATTGCACATAGCTATCTTTTCTTTGTATCAAATTTTCATTTTTTACGACGACATTATCTTACTAGAATGTTTGTCTCATTGTACAAAATATTTACTCAAAGTCAATACAAAGATATCCCTTTGAAAGTGCAAAATTACCTATTTTTCTCTTGTGTTTTATTTACAAAAACGTCCAATGATTTATTTTTGAACATATGCATTTGAATATGATTACTGTTTACAACTAAACAAAATAGAAAGACAATCACTGATGGCTTTAAAGAGATAGGGAAATCTCTCTAAGTTATTTCCATAAAATCCCCTGCAGTGTGCAGTTTTATCCCCAGCGAAACAAAGCTTCCAGTTATCAATCCCCGGTAGAAGTCGCCGAATTTCTCAAGATTCCCCAATAGGATTTTACAAGCGGTACACGGCATTTCCCTTACAACAAAGTTCATTTCTATAAGCGGAAATTCATCAACACTTCAACTTCACAACATGAAGACTTACATATCCTCAGCAGTGGCCAGGGATTTATTTTCCCAATTCAACAGCAGTGTAGCAAACTATCTCACATACACATACATCACATCCATATATCATAAACATTGATAACACGAATGCACCATACCATGCATTTCATACAACATGACTTTGCATTTTGGCTAACATTTTACCCTTTTCAGGATAAGGTTAACAGCTACCATTAACAATGTTGAAAGTTTTCAGATACAGTTCAGATATGATCCAGACATGGATGCCATTCTGATACTCATTCAGTTTCAACTTTCAAATACAGTTTAGATACGCTCCAGACACGGATGCCATTCTGATACTCATTCAGTTTCAACTTTCAGATACAGTTTAGATACGCTCTAGACACGGATGCCATTCTAATACTCATTCAGAATATATTTCAGATACAGTTTAGATACACTCCAGATGTGGATGCCATTCTGATACTCATTCAGAGTTAGTTTTCAGATACAGTTCAGATACACTCCAGACACGGATGCCATTCTGATACTCATTCAGAGTCAGTTTTCATATACAGTTCAGATATGCTCCAGACACGGACGACATTCTGATACTCATTCAGATACAATTTACAAATACAGTTCAGATACGCTCCAGGCGCAGGCACCATTCTGATACTCATTCAAATCCAGTCTCCAGATACAGTTCAGATACGCTCCAGACACGGACTACATTCTGATACTCATCCTTTCAGCTTACAAATACTGTTCAACAACCATTTCTGGATGGCATCTACAAGCCCATATCCAACAACTTTCTATCATCTCTCTAAATGACATCTTTAAGCCCATTCCCTCTACCATCACATCACCGAGTGCAAATTTTTGGGCATTCTAGTGTCCAATCATCTTCCACATTCGAGTCACGAATGGCAAAACTTGTCAATCTAACTCCTCAGGCTTAAGAAGATTGAATAGGGGAAGTTGTTGTACCCCAAAATTTTCCCTCTCATTTATCAAGAATTTGCTTAGAAGATCTCCTTGGGCTCAAGACTGCACAAGGGTTTGATCAGCTCAAGATACCTCCTTAAGCATTGATGACCAAAATTAAGGTTTGAGTTTTCACAAGGATTTTTGAACTTCCAATGTCCCATATGACTTTCATGGATCATTATGGACCCCCAATATTGCTCATGTCAAGTTTCAAGCCTTGGATTACATTTTTCCTCAGTCAATTGAGCAGTTGACCTAAAAATCAACTGTATTAGGGAAAAAGTCAACCATGGCCAATTTACAGTCAAACTTCATAATTTTTGATCCACTTCGACATTTTAGACTCATATGTATCATTTGATTAATTTTGGACCACAACTCCTCAAGAAATTTGATCAAATCTCCAAAAGGGCAAAATGGTCAAAATTAAGGTTTTGACTGGGAAAGGGCAATTTCTGATTTTTGACCTAGAAAATGGTCAATTGATTTAAGGCATGATATCAAGAGTCCAATTGCATCATTTTAACCTAATGACATGGTTCAAAACATTGCAAGTCCATTGATTTGACAGATGAATTTTTCAGTCAACTTATCAAAAGTCAATTGTATACTGAAAAGTCAAACTTTGACTTTTTGGTCAAGTTCAAGTGCCAAAGATCACAATTCATCAAAACATGTCAAAATATGAAACTTATTCATCAATAAATCAAAAAGTCAAGGTTTCATTTTGAAAAGTCAAAATTTCTAAACTTAGAAATTTTTCTAAGTGTTGGAAATTTCTTATTTTTTCATAACTTTGAGCAAAATTTTCACTATGATACAATATGATTCAAGAGAAACTTCCAACATGAAAGTTGTAGATATCCATGAAATCTACAACTTTTATTCACACAACTTCTTCCAAAAGTACTTGGATCTCAAGTTATAATTTTATGAATATGTGGTCATGAAACTAAACACTTTGTGAAATTTTGCCCTAATTTGGTCAGGATTTTGACCCAACTTCATGGAAATTTTTCATAGAGTTCCAAGGGTAATATTAAAATGCAATTCAAAATGGGTTGTAGAGAACATTTCAAGCTTTCCAAAATGTCCAATAACTCCTTGAGATCATTCTTGAGTAGAGAGAATCGAAGAGATGAAGTTAGGGTTTTATCACTTTAATTACAAGTCATTTTAGTGATGAACAAAATTCAAATTCAAAGTTGTGCTGCATTAACTCTACTTTGCAGGCCTCAAACTTGTTTGCCACTCCATAATTAATGGTTTACACAGCTTTTAGAGGCCTCACTTCAAGCATTCAATGCATGGACATGCTTTATATCCATTTTTGGAAGAAAGGTTACATTGCCATTTTGATAAAGTGACTTTTTTTACAAAACTTGTTCTTGAGCCTTGAACTTGTTCTCTTCTGATCAAATAAGTCCTATAACTCATGAGGAATGTTTCAAACACTTACAATCACATATCTCATGCTTGTACCTCTTCTTAAAACTTGTTTCCCTCTTTTCTTCAAAATCTAGTAACCTAGCCAAAAGCTAGAAACTTGTACTTCTGATTGTTCAAAGCTCTCAAACACTTTTTTATACATACACAAACTATTTTGACACAAACACGCGAATTCTTAACCACTGAAAAGAGCTAGAACTCAGAATCACACTTCACACTTCCATTTTCACATAAACTGACCAAAAACTTGAAACTCATAATTTACTTGTGTGTTTGTTGGCCTTTTGGTTTCTAAAGCTTCTAAACATCATATAGAGTTGATCCCACACCCTGTTACAGAACTGTAACACCATTAACACCATCCTCCATTTCCAAAAACAGAGTTCTGCACATTGACTTCTCTAGACCATTTCAACCATCCATTACTCAAGCTAATCATTGTATTAGCTTCCTAGGACCTCAAGGAAGCTAACCTGATCATCACCATCACTTGAAACAAGCTAAAACTCAAAACACAATTTCCAGTTTTGAGGTAAGTTTTCTTAACTTTGAACTCTTCATACAGGCATCATCAATGATTTATTTGTGAATAAAACATGTAGATATCATTGCCCTAAAGCTAACCATGTCCATAGTTTCCATTAATTTTGCTTGAGCTTAGAGAATTTTGAAACTGAAATTTATGAGATATTTAGGGTTCAGATTAGGGCCATTAAAATTCATGCTTATCTTTAATGCTTTACATTTCTGAAACCGTGAAAAAAATTTCTACAAGTCTCATGTTTACAGTTTTCATTTTTGATGAGAAATGAGCAAGTTACAGTTAGTATGGCTGGAGGTTGAAGATGAAGTCATCAGGGCGCGTTTTGGCTTGTATATTTATTGTTTTGCTTATGTTAATAGATGTATAGCCACCCCAGTGGTAGAAGCACGCGCATGTAACCTTTGGGACCTAGGTTCGAGCCCCAGTGGTTCCCTTTTGCATTTTTTTACATGTTTTGCATTCCTGACTTTTTTGCAAGCGCTTGGGCCCTATTGGGCTTGTATTGTTTTTTCTATTTTTGCTTACTAACCCCCTTGCAGGTTGTTTACACCTCTGGCCCAATTTATTTTATTTTCTTATTTTTATTTTATTTGTTTTCATAATTATTTTTTACTAATATTAAAAATCATAAAAAATACAAAAAGATTAAATTTTCATTTTAACTTAGTTTATTTTATCTTTTCTCACAAAAAATATTTTTTATTAACTATACTTTATTTATTTTTACTAATTTATCTTGTAAATTTAATTAATACTATGTTTTTATTTATTTTATTTCACACCATATAAAATATATTATTTTAATATTAAAGGCCAAAAATATTTTATAACGCTATAAATATTTTCAAGACAAAAATACCAAAAATATTTTTCTTAAACTTATTTTCTTTTGATCAATTAATATAACTAGGGTTTTTTTTTTAAACTTTTCTTAATAAATTTAAGTTTAATTAATTATTTTCTTTAATTAATTAGGTTAAAACAAATACCTCTTTTCTCCTAAAAACCAAATAAAAATATCCATTTACTTCACATTTTGTATTTTTGTACATTTATTCATTTTTATCTACCTTATATTCATTTAATTCTTTGTACATTGATACTCATTCAATATGGTTGTAATAGACAAATTCGGTTTAAATTCTTGAAATCCCCATTTTCAATTTGTATATCCCCCCCCCCCTCCCACAAAAAATTGTAATAGCGTAGTAACTTTAAATTCCGTAATTTATTGCTTTATATACAAATGCTAGTAATTAGGGTTTGTATGGAAAGACTAAAACCAATACTTAGAAAACCCTAATTCAAGACAAAAACAAGCATGAAAATAATACACTTGCATACAAGCACCCCTAGGGTTATTCCACTTGGTTTCCTTATACAAAATGGCCATATTACGCATGTAAGGTATCTTAGTAAGAACAAGCAAATACAAGATCATAGTCCCTCGATGACGCTATCTAAGTTACCTTTCAAATGATCTTAGTCCCTAAAAATAATGCTAAGATACCTTGCAATATTGCTAATTATGGTTATATGATGATCCACTCCCGTCCCGTTTACATCCAAAGATAGGGTTACTTATCAAATCAATGGTAAGATAACAATGTCAAAGAAAAAGGAAAATGAACAAGAAAGACTTTTGAGTGGGTAGAATGCTCCTAATTACTTGCTCAATTTCAAACAAACATCCTTGCTATTTTCAAAAACAAACACCTACACTTTCAAAGATCTTACAAACTTGAAAACATTTTCAAAAGATCAAACATCTTTGTATACATTCTTACAGACAAGAATTATTACAAAGATTGCCTAAACAATGGCCTCTTTAAAAAATACTTTCAAAAACCACACCAAGCACAATTTCAAACAAAAAGCAAGTGATCTAGAATGTAACTAAGAGTCCATGGAAAACCATGGATGAAAAGGGTGCTAATACCTTCCATTTTCATAATCTACCCCCTGAACTCAAGAAATAATCTCAAAGGTCTTCCCTGTGCTGTTTCACCTTTCCTTTTGGATAAAAGAAAAGTCGATGGCGACTCTTGCTAACCACAACATTTGCAATCAAACTCAAAACCTTCAAGTCATTTCTCCCACCGTATCACACCTGCAATCAAAGCTTCATACTACGCCTCATTTTTGTAGCAAAAACCTTTAATTTTAAATTTAAATTTCATTGGAATCTCTTGATGAGATATGATCAAAATTCCAATACCAGTTCCATTTTTATGTTTGGAACCATCAAACTACAATTTCCAAGGTTTTAGAGTGACATAATATTGTGCCACTCCAACCATTGCATGATTAACAATAAAATCAACAACGACTTGGCCTTTCACAATCCTTAAAGGTACATATGTTAAAGAGTATTCGGTCAAAGCTAAATCCCATTTCCCAATCCGACTATGTAGAATAGGTTTCGATAACATATGATTAATAACATCAAAATGAGAATAAACAAAAACATCAGTAGGCTTTATATAATATTTCAACTTAGTACATGAGAAATAAAAGCAAAGGAATAACTTCTCTATTGGGCTATACCTAGTTTCTGCATCATTCAATACTCGACCAGTAATAAATGGATCTTTCGACGACATTATCATCCTCTTAAGATAACATACTTCTTATTATAAATTTAGATGCATAAATATATAATTCCATGGTCTTGTTTCTCATAGGAGGTAACAATATAAGAGGATTCATCAAAAGCGTGTTGATGCTCTGGTTCCTATTTGAATCCTTCTTCTTTCTTTAAATGCAATAGGGGCAAAAATACTTTTGTTCTGCCACTTAGATTCGAAATAAACCTCCTTAGGAAATAATCTTGCCCAACCAAGACTGGAGGTGCTTTTTATTCAACGGAGAACTTGTATTGAGTATCACCTTTATCTTGTTTTGATTAATTTTTATGCCCTTCTTATGAACCACAAAAACATAGAAAATCGCCTGAATTGACTCCAAAATCACACTTTAATGGGTTCATTTTTTGCCCGTACTTCCTTATTCTTTTGAATGATAGTTGAAGGTGGTCTAAATGGACATTTTTCGATGAGGACTTAAAAATTATATCATCAATATAAACTTGCATAAATGTTTCAATCAAATCATGAAACATAGTGTTCATTACCCTTTGGTATGTTGCACCAACATTCTTTAGGACAAAAGGCAGCATTACCCACTCATAGGTTCCTAAGGCTCCAGAACATCGAAATGTCATTTTAGAAACATCTTTTTTTGCAATGAAAATTTGGTTATATCCTAAGTAGCGATCTAAAAGGCTTAAATACTCAAACCTTGCTTCTAAATAATTCAACATTTCTACAATAGGCATTGGATATTCGCCTTTTGGAGTGGGCAACATTTAAATCTCTTAAGTCAATAAAAACTCTAAGAGTCTTATTCTTTTTAATAAAATGGATATATTTTCTAGCCATTCAACATACCTTACAGTTCGTATGAATTTGTTTCTTAAGAGCATTTTCATATCTTTCAAAATCACCTCAGGGGAAAATCTCCTATGCATTTGCTTTACTGGCCTCTTATCAGGTCAAATTGGCAGCTATAATTCCACCAAATCCCGACTGAGGTCTAGAATTTCGTCATAATCCAAAGAAAAGAAATGTTTGAATTCTTTAAGCAATTCAATCATCTGGATCTTTAGGCTTGGATCAATATTTTCACTTATGTATGTTGGTCTTTTTATTGTTTCATCTCTTAAGTCGACTTCCTCTAGCGAGTCTTGAGCTTGGATCTTCTTGGCTGAATTCAATGGGTATTTTTATAATCCTAAAGGCTCATGATCATAAATGTAGTCAAGCCTTTGGCTTCCCGTTTTGTCTTCATATTTTTTATCCATTATTGCATATTCTTTTTCAACCAACTTGGAAATGAAACTCTCACCAATCTCATTTTCTTACTAGTTTCAATTGGATTAGCTTCAACAACCAATCTTTGTCGATAGTTGACCTCCAAGGCTGCCTTTATTATATTTTCAGACATATAGGCCCCAATTCAAGCTAGTGCACTCAACTCAGACATTAGTATTATCCTCCATGAACAACCTCATATTTCTGGTGGCCTTCTCATCGGGCTCATTTCCCATAGATTTTTGTTTCCACATGAATCCAAAAGTAGGATCCAGCCTTATTGAGTAAAAGACATCCTATTGTACAAATAATTACCTTGTAATAGAGGTCCAGGGTCAAATGGTTTCCAGCTTCTAGTTGAAAGTCCTCTTATCCCCATGATCAACTTCAATAAGGAAATAGTTATATCAGCTTCAATATTCTCTAATGCATATCTGAAGAGATTACTCATACATCGTGTATCCACTATCGACCTAGTAGCAAGTTGTAACTTTCCTTATATAGAATGATCACAAACAAAGTTAGTCTCATCATTGTACCCACAACAATGTTAACTAGAATTACTCCTAAGGCCTTACTTATTTTGCCTTCATAATCAGATAGAACCATGTTATGTGGGCTCAAATATGTTGTCATTTTCCAAATCTTTTTCAATAGGACACTTGGCATATAATTGACTACAGCTCCACCGTCCACCAGAACCTTGTTGACACCTAATCCATCAACCTTATTCCAAATAAAGAGTGGCTTGAGATGTTTCTTCATATCTTCATCAGGCTTCTTAAAAACATCATCCTCTTCTTTCACGCCATCATTATTCATGACATAGTAGAACAAAGGCTTATGGTCTATCATTTATCCATCAAGGTAGTTTTCTTCCTCCTCGGTAACCTTAATTACTCGATCAAATTCTATAGGCAAGACAGAGACAACATTGCATATGATATCGAGCTCATCACTAAACCCAGTTTCAAAGTTATTAATGACCATGTCGTCATCTTCAGTTGAAATTGGGTCCTTGTCCTTGGACTTGACCATTGTTGGCTAAGGGATAAAGAGTCTTTTTCATTTGATTCTTCATCACTTGAACCACTATTAGAGGTGTGAATTTAACATTTCCACTTTATTTTTCAGCTTCAAAAGCGACTTTTCTTCTTTCGCTGGTACCTCATCCATCATGTTTTGGTCATAGGATTCTTAACCAGGTAGTACTTAGAACTATAAGAGTGGTTCTTTGAAACTTGAGATTTGTCATGGTATGACGAGCCTTGACCTATTTCAACCACTTTCCGCTTTTGTTGATTAGCATTAGGCTTGACATTGGGTCAAATTCATTGGTTCAAAGGCTTACCTGCAGGTGGGACGTATGTCTTCTTTTAATTATTCTACTAGCATGGGGGGCCCTTGATTTTTCTGGTAAGGGGCCCCCTTTTTGGGCATACCAAAGGTAACTTTGGACATCTTATCGACCCAAATCCTCTTTTTTGGTTGCTGAAGCTTGACTCCTTCGAGATTATTTGTTTCTCCCTTGTTGAAAACTTCATTGCAGTGAGAGCATAATATCACTTCAGAATATTTAATCTTGTAACAATTCAGAAAATCAATTAGATCCTCTTTAGATTTTGGATACACATCATTGACTCTTGCAGTGTAATCTTCCACATTAAGCTCTTAGACCCTTGGGTGGTATCCTTAAGAACTTCGACCATCATGATCTCCAAAGATTCAACAAAGTTGGCCTCCTCGACTTGCAAGGGGTCTGAGTCGATTTTCACGGGTGGCTTAGGTTTATCACAAAGCTTAAGCATGCATTCCTTAAAAGTGTCTTGTACCAAATTCCTAAAAAGAACATATTGAGAAATTTTATGACCAAGAAAATTATGATATTTACAAAATCCTTTTTTCTTCCTTCCAATGGTGGCATCTTTAGGTCTTTCACCATTATGATTTGACCATCGGCAACTAGAAGATAAAAATTTTCATGGAATTTAGTTACATCAAAATTATAAGTTTTGTAACAAATTTTTCATTTATACTTGGTTCAGCAGGAATTTTCCCATTAGAAGGCCTTAAAATTTACAAACATATAGAGGCCCTGGCTTTAATTCTGCCAAACTAACCTCATTTTCTTCAACACACTAAAAAAATATGTTGAGTTCTTGATTACTATCATATGTTTCTATGTATGCAATATTTTGCTTCCTAGGGTGTCGATTTAATCTAGCCTTTTATGTTTTTAGGTGTTTGACTTGTCTAACCATGTCTACTAACTACGCCATATCCCTTAGGTATTATGTATCCAACTTCTTCCTAATGGAATAATCTAAACCACCCACAACCATTTTGATTAACTCATGTTCAGGAACTTGACTAAAACACCTTGACTTCATCAACCTAAACCTATTGAGATAATCATCTATCGATTCAGACAATTTTTTGTTCACAATGGCTAACTCTTTTAGGCTAATTTTTTACTGACCCATATAAAACTGCTCATCCAACACCTTTTCTAGTTGATTCCAATGATGTATAGAGTTTGGGGGAAGAGTAGTGAACCATGTGAAAGCAATCACGGTTAAAGAATTATGGAAGTATTTGATCTTTAGATTTTCATTATTATCCAAATCACTGACTTCTGACTGGTATCGAGCAATATGCTCGACAGTGGATTCACTAGTATTGTCTGCAAACTTAATAAACTTAGGAACTTTCTTTCCCCTTAGGAGTTTAGTTTGCAATACGTACTCTGATAAGGAAATAATGAAATTTGGCCTATAAAGACCGACATTAAGACCATTTTGGGCTAGGATTTGTTCAACCTATTGGTTATGTTATTTTACTCCCCAAAATTGTTTTGTTGGAATATCATAACCACTTGATTTGCATTTTGGTTCTTGTTTACCAATACTATATCTAGGTCTTTTCGACATAAGTCTCCTTCGACTACCATAGGTATAGGCTGCGCGACTGGTTGGGGCATAACCCGTAATTGCACTTGATTATTAGGAACCCCTTCATTGTTTACAACTCTTGAATTTTGGTGAAATTCTGGTATGACAGAACTCATATGTCTTATGACATGTCGAGACATCTGATTTGACTTAAACAACACAGGCAAGGTATAATTATTAAAAATAGTACTGAAAAGTATAAATAATACACCAGAATTGTTAACCCAGTTTGGAGTAACTCTCCTACTCTGAGGGCATACCAAGCTAGGGATAAGTCCACTAAAATGGTATCAAATCATAGACCCTCAGCAAACCTCCAATTCATGGCCTAATCACTACCCTTGCTAGACTTCTATCTAAGACTCACCTAAATATGAGTCCCTCCTCAATCCCTCATCAATCACATACATCGATTGGACAACAATAATTCTGAACAAACAGTGAGACACACTTCTATGACAATACCTAGTCAAGACCTAAATCTAAACTCCACTATTTACAACTTTACTCCTAACTAAGAACACAACTTGGAGTTGCTTCAAAGCTTTCTCCAAGAACAATACTCAACTCATTACCTATAGGTTTTTGAGTGAGAACATAATGACCATCTCACATCCTGAGTGGTTCACTTACACCAACTCTCCTAGGGAGTGGCACATAGACTCAGCCCTAATGATTACATCTTTCTTATTCACGACTGGTACCTTTCTTACGTTACAAAGAATTATATTCATAACCTATTCCCAACTAGACTTGGGCTTCTAATCACAACATATCAGCTATTACAAACTAGCAGTAACTTCTGCTACAAACAAGGTCTTCAATCATTAGTTTCCTAAAATATCTCCATATTTAGAAACTGCGTAATCTTCAATATTCTGACTTGATTCTTCTTAACCTTTAATTCAGTGCCACATAGGATTGTATGATATTCCCAGAATATTCTGCATCAGTTAAATCATAACAGAATCTAACTTCCCACTACAGCTTAGACGTGATATCGTATGCTCCTATATGAGACATCTTATATGACATGTTATTCTAGATGATGAGAACTTCTCATCTCAACACGTCTCAACATAAGATAGGACTTCTTGCTCAACATGTTTCTGTTAGCAAGTTAACATCTCTTATCTAACATATTGTTCTCTTATTTGTTTTACAAAAATTAATGTTAATCCTAAAACAAGAGAACTTACAATCTCCCCCTTTGGAAAATTTTGGCTATAACAAATAATAAAATTTACAACCCAAATTACAACAATAAATCAAAACAATACTTCAACAGTAGTCTTCAGAAACTACTGAACTCGGCAGTACAACACCATGGAGTCAGTCTTCAGATAAGATGGCAGGACATCTTGTTCGACATCTTCTTTCCAGCATTTTGAATAAGCTCATTTGCAATACCAAACCCATCACCAAAGAACAACACCTTCAAGAAAAGGAGTAGAAAGTCCTGAAGTCATTTGGTGTATATGAGGAAGAAGATAGTTGGCACTCCCCCTCAAACCAGGAACCATTCCTTATCACAGAAGACCAATGGTGGCATAAGAGATAACTTAACCACTTTTTTGATCAGCAACCACCATTCAAACTAGACAAATCAACCACCACTCCTGGTAATTCAGAACACAAGTCATAATTATGTTCATAACTCATATCACAAGTCACAAAAGAATGCAAACACATGATAAAACTTCTTATCCGACATCTTTGTGATAGATATGTAAAATCAACCTCCAGATTAATCAGCCGAGCACCTTGAGCACTTTGATCGTCACATTTCTCCCCCCTTTTTAGCCAAAACATGGCAAAGAAATCCTTCACAATACCAGACCCAGGCACAACTTGCCCAAATTCGAATAAAACCCATGATAAACACTCGTATGGTGAAAGAGGACAGGAAAACCCTCTATAAATATCTGGTCATTTACTTGGGAAATAACGATCATTGAATGTAGCAATAATCTTGGTCAAAGAAAACATTACTTGAGGAGGAAAAACTGGTAAAGTTAACGTGCATAGTCCAAGACAGCTTTGAACGACTTTTATTAGCTCTAGACTGTTTCTGCTGAAAAGAACCAGTCTCAATACATGCACATGCATAGTCAAACACACCTTCTGACACGTGTTTGATCAAACTGTCCACATAAATCCTTTGTTGGTCTTACATGAAACATGTCCTAAATAATGTCCTGATATCCAGTCAGACATTGTCTTATTTGCTTGTACATTAACAACCACATATCTTCAATCATATTATCTTACACTGTATTCTAAGTGTTCTCCTTTCACTTAGACTTAGTGACACACCAAGACATCATAATATCACATTTGTGACATCTCTCAATAATACAGACCCTTAGAGAGTCATTTTAAAATTTGCAGCGAAAAATAAATTCTCCCAGACTCAACCATTAACCACTCGAGAGATATGTGAACTTCTGATTGTTCATCCAGATTTACATGGCTAGAACCAACCATGCCTTGTCAATATCACCAAAAACTTCATAATGTCATAACATGTTGTCTGACATCATACCCTCATAAGAGGCATAAGATCTCTACAAGTTTGTATAGCACACAAACAATATTTGTACCATTACAACAACATTCCACAGACAAATACCTGACTCCCCCTGTCATGAATAACCAATGCTCCGACTGAAGATGAAAACTTGAGCTCTAGATGAAAGCACATGAAAGACTTCATGCTTTCATGTTGAAGGACAACACCTCCCGCATAAGCTGAACCCCGACTCCCTCAGTAGAATCAAACCTGAAATTCTGGTATCAGATATGTGATGTCAAATGAGATGTCACGACACAAATATCTATTTACAAGTAAAGAGAAGTAAAATCAAAAGCAGTAAAAACACAAGAGCTTGTTCACCCAGTTCAGTGTACAATAACACCTACTCTTGGGGCTGCCAAGCCAGGGACAAGTCCACTAACTAATATCAATTCATAGACCCTCAGTAAATAACCAGTTTATGATTATTGTACCCCAAAATTTCCCCTCTCATTTCTCAAATATTCTCTCACAAGATCTTCCATGACCTGAAATTTGCAGCACTGATACATCAATTTAGGTTTGGAATTGGCACAAGGGAAAATGGTCAATTGCGCACTGAAAAGTCAAACTTTGACTTTTGGATCAAAATCAAGTTTCAAAAATCACATTTCATCAAGACATGTTGGAATATGAAGTTTGTTTCATCAAGAAAATCAAAAGTCAAAATTGAAGGAAAATTGCGATCAGAAAAGCGCAGCGGAATTTAAAATTTTCCTTTAGCGATCCTTACGAATGAACATGGTCAGTGATAGAAATATTTACCTCTTGTGGCGACTCAGACCTTTGATGTTGTGATCACGAGCGTTGATGAAGAATAATGCCTCTACTCAGTCCATACGAACAGATCGCTTCCGGTCACAGTTCTAGCTGATCACGAACGGAAACCTTGAGTGAGAGAGAGAATCAAAAACGAAATTGCATCAAGTGAAATTGCTTCATCACAAGGGATCTATTTATAGAATCACTCGTGTGGGGCTACAAGCTAAAAGCCCAATTAAGGCTATAAGCTAAAAGCCCAATTAAGCTTATGGACATCATACCTTATGATGTACCATATATCACTTATCCACGTGGTACCTTACCACTTTCCGTATTACACTTAAGTGCACCGTACCTTACGGTGTTCCTTATTTATTCTATCTCTCATCAACCTGTCCTTATGTGTGTGACCCTGTAGGTTTTTGCGACGTTGGCAATTATGTTAAATCACACATTTAATATAATAAACAGTGAGCGGTATCTAGCAACACATCACTGTTACCCAAGTCACGAAAATGTCATGTGATCTGACCAAACCTTTTCCGTGATAATATTTGTGTTGTACAATTACCCTTTTGCCCTCATGTCCATATTGAACACAAGGCATACACTGTGTCACCCTTGTCCAGTTCAATATTGGGCCCTTAGACATTTATCCTGTTATGCAGGATGAGCAAATTCCATCTAGGTCACTCATGTCCCTTAGCATGCTTTGTGAAGTACCCATCCACCGTCTTTATAGTCATCCAGTTACAGATGACGTTTGATCAGCAATAAAGTACTTGACTCTACATCTAGGGTCCATAGTGGTTTCAGGTCGAAGGGTGGTATACACCATTATCATCATGAGAATAACTTATGACACTTTGCATAACATTCTATGTAGTATTCTCATAGCGGGTCAATCCAGTATAAATATTACTCCTAATATTCATACCTATGTCAAGACTTGATAACTCCTTATCTATGATCCATGAGATGTGATCATCAATCTATCTTCATAATAATCTTAATGCTTTAATGTTATCCCACTTCACATTAAAGCTTGACTACGGATACTTTAAGAATAGTGTCTTATGTTTAATGGGATCTCATGATTAAGTCACACTTAACATTTCATTAAACAAATAAACCATTCTAGGGACTTTATTATTTTGGAAAGCAAACATAATAAAGAAATGCCTTTTATTATTAATAAATAATTCGATACAAGTACCAAAAGTATTGGCCTCTAGGGCTTACACCAACAAAAATTACTTTGGAAAAGTCAAAATTCTAAACACTTAGAAATTTTTCTAAGTGTAAAGGAAATATAATAAGTTCAGAACTTCTGGCCATATTTTCACCATGATGCAAGCTGATTCTGGAAGAACTTATGACATAAGAGTTATAGATTTCAATGAGATCTAAGACATTTCAGAACAGAACTTCTCCTAGAAATGTTGGGATTTCAAGTTTTAAATCCTTGAAGACACGTCTATGAAACTGAAACACTCAGTAAATTCTGAGCATTTTCAAGACAGAATTTGGTTAGAACTTCTGGGCCAGTTTTCACGAAGGTTCAATCAGAGTTTGAAAAACTAATTCAAAAAATGTCTTCAAAGCATGTTACAAGCTTTCTGAAAAGTCGGAAAACTCCTTCAGAACATGTTGGAGCAGGGAGATTCAAAGATCAGAAGTTGGATATTTGTTTTAAGTCACGTTGATGTTGAACTTTTAATACAGATTTAAGCTATGATGCATAATCTCATATTGCATGTTTTCTATTTTGATAAATCTCATCATAATTTAATGCTCACACCCACTTTTGAGTATTTATCCAAAGGATTTCCCCACGTGTGGCATAGAAGTTCCATTGTTGTCCTTGAAAAGCAAACTTTTGTACAAAGTTTATGTTGGGCCTATGCTTTAATTTTGCTTCTGAGGGTACTTTTCCATAAATCAAGCTTACAAATTCAGATTAGGCGCGTCTAAAGCTGCTAACCACCCTACTTTGTGCCTTGAACCATACTTGTGTAAACTTGCTTCAAGAACAAGCCAGTGCCATAGCATATGATGGTTATACTCTTGACTTCTCCAAGTTCTTAAATCCTTGCCTATAAATTGAACTTCATTTGCAACTCTTGAGGAAACTAGGCTTAAGAATTAGGATTATCAAAATTCATGCTTGCTTCTGATTTGCAGTTCTGATACTTTATATTTTTGAAACCATGATGAAATCTGCCATAACTGCTATGTTTGCATTTTCTATTTTGTTGAGAAATGGCTAAGCTGCAGATGCTCTGACTGGCGTGGAGAAGGAGATGAAATTCATCATCAGAGCTTACTTTGTAATATATGTTTATGTTTTTGCTTCTAATACCGGATGTATACCCACCCCAGTGGTAGAGAGCACTTGCATAAGACGTTAGTGTAAGGGTCCTGAGTTCTAGCCCCAGAAATACCCTTTTTATGTTTATTCCCTGACATTTTACCCCATTAGTTGGACCAGAGCTTCTAGATCAATCCCCTTTATTTGCTTTTAAAAACAGTGATCCTGGACCAAAACTTCTAGATATTCTCACCCAACAGCATTAACACTTCACTTACCCATTATCAGAACTTCTAGGTTTCCAGTTGCATTAGAACCTCTAAGCTCTCATAGACAACTAGAACTTATGACCTGCAAATGACATTAGAACTTCTAGACTCCCTCAGCAATCAGAACTTCTAGGCTTTCCTTTGTTCCCTGTAACCCCAAAGCTTTAATGCATCTGGATCCATAACTTCTGACCTTCCCCTTTTCTGCTAACATTTTCTTTCTAACTTGCAGCGCACTAGAGTCAGAACTTATGTTCTCTCTTATTTCAGCAACGCGTTGATTCTGACCCTTTTCCTCGTATTATTTTTATCATCATTTTATTTTTCACTAATCAAAAACACCAAAAATACTTTATATTCATACACTTTTCTTTATTTCTTTTAAAACCAAAACACTAAAAATATTTTCTTAAGCCAATTTATTTATTTCTTAATCAAAACAAAACTAATCCATTTTTACATTTCATTTCCTGTACATTATTTCAATATGGTTGTAATAGATAATTAGGACTTTAATTTCTTGCAATCCACATTTTTAAATTTGTACACCCCATCCCCCTAATGATTTGTAATAGTGTAGAATGTTTACTTTCCACAATTTATCGCTTTCATATAAATGCTAGTAATTAGGATTTGTATGAGAAGATAAAAACAACAAGTAGACAACCCTAATCAAAGACAAAATGCATGCAAATCAAACACACTATTCACACATGCACCCCTAGGGTTAATTCCACTTGTTTCCTTATAAAAAATGGCCATGTTATGCATGTGATATGTCTTAGCAAAAACCATCAAAATACAAGATCATAGTCCCTCGATGACGCTACGAATATTGCCTTACAAATGATCTTAGTCCCTCAAGAGAAATGTTAAGATATCTCACAACATTGATATCATGACTATACGATGACCCACACCCGTCCCTTTTTACATCCAAAGATAAGGTTTCTTACCAATCAATGGTGAGATAGCAATATCAAAGGAAGGGAGGAAATGAATGAAATACTTTTGAGTAGGTAGAAACGTTATTAGTTGCTTGCTCACTTTCGAAACAAACATCCTTGCAAACACACACCAAACACTTTCAAAACATGAAATATTTTCAAAAGTCCAACACTTTGTATACGTTCTTATAAGACGGGGACAATTACAAAGTTTGCCTAAACGAAGGTACTTTTCACAAATACTTTCAAAAACCACCACAAAGCACATTTTCAAACAAAAGCAAGTGATCTAGCAAGCAACTAAGAGCCCATAGATAACTATGGATGAAAAGGGTGCTAACACCTTCCCTTTTCATAATCTACCCCCCGAACTCAAGAAAATAATCTCAAAGGTCTTTCTTGTTCTTTTCACCCTTTCCTTTATTTGGACAAAAGAAAAGTCGGTGAAGACTCTTGCTATCTGCAACAACTGCGATCAAACGCAAAACATCCCAAGTCAGTTCTCCCACTGTGTTACAGAACCGGTGACTCTGTTGGGGATCTATCTTAAAAGTGGGGTTACCTTAGGGCTAGATCACCTTTACTAGCTTTTCTTTGTTTGACTTGTTTGCTTTACATTATGGTTCCTTGTGTGGGCTTGTTGGATCCTCTACCCAGATCTGGGATACCTTTTAGGTAAGTAATAATAAGATGTGGAAATTGTGAGTGGTATACGAACATGGTCTAAGCAATAGCTACGTTAGTGTGACACGTTTGTTGGTACCGGTAGCCCTTGAGTAGTCAAAGAGAATACGGGGCCGCTGTGTGGTGTCATGAAGTACTAACTGACCTTAGAACCTTAATTGAACAACTTGGCCTTTAGGAAGTAGTGAGGTAGTCGGCTTTGGTGCAGTCCAAAGTTGGTTGATACTCGATACTACGCTCATTGAGATCGTACTTTCGGGATATTTCGGTCGCCATTAAAGAGGTTTACGCTGAAACAATGCCCGATGAAGAAAGATCAGTGATATTGAGATCCCCTAGAACCCGACTACTTTCTAGGACAGGTTAAGCCAACTAAACTTTAAGAGGGTACTTACCTACAAACTCCATGCAAGCCTAAACCTACGAACTTGTCTGCTTTGTGTGTATATGACTATTTGTACATAACAACTTGCTTGCTTTGCATACTTGTACATGACATCATAACATCATACCATAGCATTTTGAATAACCATTTCAAGGATCTCAAGGGCCTATGATGCAGGGTTATGTTGAACCAGATGCCTATCAAGGGTAAAAAGGATTCATTCTCTAAACAAACACCGTCAAGACCAAAGCATGGTAACTTGAGTCAAAGTTTATGACCCACATGACATGGTGAGATTGATTCTCATGGAAGGACATCCACCGATACAAATTTCTCTAATCAAAGTTGTTGATCAACGTTCAAATTCTAACATCTTCTTGTGTTTACCCCGCGAGATCCTTGGGAACATTGCATCCACCTAACATGCATCATATCAGGACAGGTTTCTCCCATGCAGGTTTCCTTATCTTCTTACTGTTTATTTTAGTAGATATGGCCCTAGAACATACTATCAAGGATGTTCAGATTCAAAATGCTCAACTACAAGAGATGTTCTTGAACCTGTCCAAGGGCCAAGAAGAGTTGAAAGCATTGTTCACTGAAAGCGTGACAAATGACGATCCTAAAGGCGACAAGGAAAGTCAGATAAGACAATTGCAAGTGGAGGTAGCAACAATGAGAATCCAGATGTTAGGAAAATGGCTCTTATCCAAAACCTGGCTCAAGGACAAGAAGAGCTGAGAGCCCTTGTCAACAAAATTCATCAAGACAATTGCAACCGTATGAAACAAACGGTCAAGATTGGGGATCAAGTCAGTACTCAGCCTCCCATGAGACAATAAGTTAGTCGGAGGGATAACAAACCTTTCCAAACTACTGCTATGTCATGAGCCCAACAAAGACCTTGTCAATGGGAAGTCAGCAAAGGCAAAATAAGCCCGAGAGACGGTTTACTAACATCAACATGTCATTGGATCAATTATTACAACATATGTTAAAGATGGAGTTGATTACATTGAGGGATCCTCCTCAGAATCCCAATACCTCTGCTCCTAGCTATCATCCTGATGCAATGTATGCATACCATTCCAATAGTCCTGGACATGATACGGATAGTTGTTGGGTATTGAAAAATAAGATTCAAGACTTGATCAACAAAGGAGTGCTGGAGTTCACACAAGACGGTCAGACTGAATTCTTATGATGTCCCTCAAAGGCTCACCACCTTAAGTGACAAGTTCAGACAAAGAGGCTTTTGTTCATTTGAATTTTCAAGTTGTAATTTTCTTTTGATTGTTCGAACATTTATTTATGTCAAACTTTGTTATTTCATTAATGAATTGAATATGTTTGTTTTGAATTGATCCATTCATTTTCATTACATTTAAACTATGTAGTTTACTCCCTTTATGATATTCAACTCTTGTTTTAAAAGTTACAAGCCTTTAGAGGGAGGATGACGAAAACAATGCATTAATCTCATACAGTATGCTTTTGGACAGACCTTGCTGACGATGTACAGGCGTTCTTTGAAATCCTAAACACTAGAGTTGTAAGGAGGATAACCCTAGTCAACCCCTTTGAGCCAAAGAAGTAGGAGTTTCCTTTTTACATAAATTGAAACTTTTAATCAAAACCTGGGGCAGGGTAGTCTCTCAGTTAATTTGAATGTGCATTCAGTCGCAAACTTTCACTTCGTAATACAACGAATGACATCAAAGACATTCCTCTCGAATCAAAAGATGGTGATGGTTCCCTATCACATAGGCAGTCATTATCTCTCAAAAAGAAAAGCCCACTAAGTCAAAACCTACAAAGGAGACTTAAGATAACTGGGGCATCCCGCTGACTGTAATCTCAAAACAGGAACAGTCAGGAAAAAATCAGGGATAATAAATTTAAAAAAAAGGAGGTCACTGCAAATCCTCAACAACATGAAAAATGTTGCAAAAATGACTGCCTTCTGATAAACTAAACTGGTCTAAACCATTACCAAAACGTCATTCCAGACTAAATTGGAGTTCAAACGCATAATTAACTGAGTTTAGGACTAGAGAACATCACGAAGAATGGGTTGGGTACAAATAAAATTTGAGCCTTTATCCTTTGTTTCTTAAACCGTGAATCAAGCCACATTGCAACCCTTCAAAAGTCCTAATTGAAGCATGGGTTAATCCGAAAGCATATTGTTACAAAAGGTATCCTGACTCCTGTAAGGCTTTACTCTAAATCCCGATTTGAATTTTCTTACAAAAATTCTTTTATCTGCTAAAATGCATTTTCAAAACTTCAAAGACAAGCATAAAATTTGCATTATTTGAATATCATTGTTTGCATATGGCTATTTGTTTGACAGAGGAGAAATTTGCACGATGAATCTCTAGTAAACAAAAACCCTCTCAATGAACAAAATCACTTCAAGTAGGAAGATGCTTTCAATAACAGGTCTCCTATAAACAAGTGGGCATGATGTGTCACTATCCAACACACCTGGGGAAGTCCAATCAAGATTTCAAGTGTGATACGGTGGCAGAACCGACTGTTAATACTGGTTTGCGTTTTTTGTTTGCAAATGCCACGGAAAGCAAGATTCACTGTCGTCTTTTATTTTATCCAACAAAGGAAAAGGGAAAAAGAACATAAAAAAACCTTTTTCGATGTGTTTCTGAGTACGGGGGATAGATTATAGAAAGGTAAGGTGTTAGCACCCTTTCTATCCATGGTTTTCCATGGGCTCTTAGGTACTTGCTCATTTTTAAATTGCTTTTGTGTGTGTTTTGAAAAGCTTTGAAAATTCCTTAGTGCGGCGTTTCACTTTATGGTAACCCTTATGTCAGTCCTCAAGAGTGTGATAAAGCGTTTTTGAAAACTTTGTTCAAAAAGTGTAAGTGTGAAAAAACTGGTTGTTTTGAGCAAGTACTTACGAGTTTCTACCTACTCAAAAAAGACTATTCGTTTTCTTATTTCCTTTAGATAATGATATCCTACTATTAAGGAGTAGGTAGCTCCATCGTTGGAGTTTGAGGGACAATCAAAAGGGACGATTACGGTCACTTAAGGCAACAGGGCAAGATCTCTTAGTAACTATCCTAAAGTTCTAAGATCGCATTTTGTTTTACCGAGGCAACCTTTGAAAGGGACTTGCGATCTCTGAATTAGAGGACAGTCACTAAGAATTCTCACGTTCGAGAATAGTGATCGTATTTCCGAGGCAACCAAAGTGGGAGATACCCTAGAGGTGAGCATGTGCAAGTGTTTGATTTCAGTTTATTTATCTTTGCACAGTTAGGGTATTCTACTGTTTTAAACATTCGATTTATCTTTTGCATACAATCCTATTATCCATACATCTAAACAGTTTAAACAATTGCAGAAATTAAAAGCGGAAAAGAAAATCTACGCTATTACAGGGCTTCGGGGGAGGGGGTTACATAACCAAAAATTGGGGAATTTAAACAGTAAATAAAATAGTAAAACTAAACCTAATTAAAAGCTATTACAACCCATAATCAGATACAATAATAATAACTAATATTAATAATACGAACGTAGCTAACGCGCGCGACTTGGAAATGACGTCTAAAAATCTAAAATGCTCTAAGTAAAATAAAATTATTTTTGTTGTTTTGTTTATTTGGAAAAAATATTTAATTAATTTTAATTAGTAAAAAGAAAAGAAAATTTGAAATTAATTCTAAAACAAACCTAATGTTTTTTGGCATTTTTTATTTGATAAAAAAATATTTAAGAATTAAAACTAATTTCCTAATTGGTTTTAATTATAGAAAAAAAATAAACCAATTACCCTAATTAATACTAATTATTTAATTAACAAAATTATTTTTTAGCAAAACATTTAATTCCTACCTTTTTTGTGATTTTATTGATTTTTTGTTTTAATTAAAAAAATGATTTTTAGAAATAAACAAAACAAAATAAATAAAATGAAATAAAAAAACAATAAGAATAAAAAATGGGCCTGTATGAGCTTCAGCTGGGGGTGCTGATTGGAATTTCCAAGGCCCAAGTGTGATGGCCCAATTGCTTGCGCGTGATCCAATGGAGCCCTCATCTGGGGGTTCACCAAGTTCTTTGCTTGATGAACGTTGGATCTGGACTAAAAGAAGATCCAATGGCTGGATCTGGAGGCGCATGATGGATGCCTGGTTGTGAGATGCACTGAATCTGAAACAAGAAAACTCAGAAAATATGAAAATGTTTGGACCTGGGATCGAACCCAGGTCCTCTCCACTTTCAAACACACGCTTGACCATCTGACATAACCTGTTTAATTGTTAATATAATATACAAATAAAATATAACATAAGCAAAGTGCTTTGTCCAGAAAAACAACGTGAAATTCAAACGAGCCAGTGTGTGGCTGCCACGTGATCATCTTCCTCCCAGAACCGTTGTTTTAGGTATTGGACTTATACCTATGGACAAAGTCCATAGCTATAACCTGTGACATTTCCAAAACGCATCATAGGCGTGATAAATCCCAACCAAGGGCATGGTTCAATTGGAAATTACCCACTGAGCCTGAATATACCCTTGGTTTGGCCTAATTTAACTTATATCAAAAAGCCCTAAAACATGCTTTAAAACCCTAAGAATGGTGTTTCACGATTCCTACCGTAAACTCAAATCAAATCATCCAAACATATTGCAAACATGATAATAAGCATGAATAAATGATTAAAACATGTTGATAATGCCAGAATTAAGGAAAATGATTTTTAAAAAAGAAGCAAACTGTGACTGTTATTATGCTTGATTATTGATGCTTTGAGGCTTGGGAATGAGTGGGATAGCTTCAGTGAATGTCCAGGAGTGTTGTTGTGTCCTTGGAATTTCTTGAAACGGCCTATGGAGGGATATGTGATCAACACTTTTTTGACAAAATTTGAAATCTCTTCTTCCTTTGTGGGAGGCAGGTTACGCATGTAATGTTGTCATTAGGGTTGCAAATGCTTTGTTATATGTAGTAGAATCAGTCTAGGTCATTAGAATTAGAAAGAATCCAAGATATAATGGTAATGAATTTTTGATTCCAATCTTTCCACATTTGAAGATTTCCTCTTGTTTTGAGCTTGCACAATTTTGTTCTTCATTTGACAGCTCATGAGATATTCAATCAATGCCAAAACAAATATTATCCCATTTATTTGATTTATTTTTTATTCAATTTGATTTTATTTGAATTTTAAATAAATAAAATCAAAATAAATTAAATAAATAAGTGAATGAGGCATGTAGTAGTTCATGGATCGTAGACCAGGCTAGGAATTTGTTTCAAGTATAAAAGTTAGGCCCATTTGGAAAAAATGCAAATTTGGGTATTGTTGACTTTATGCAAATTTCCAAAAATGGCCAACTTTGACAATGCATATCTCTCTCAATTTTAACCCTAAGAGGGTGTTCTTGGACTTTTTAGAAACTTATGATGTCCTCTAAACAACCCTTTTGGTTTGATCTCAATTGGATCTTCCATTTTCATGTAAGGAGCTTTGACCCAAAATGTGTTTTTGTTGACTTTTTAACCTATAATGTATGAACTTGTATCTTTTGATTGAGTGATTTCTTGACCTTGGGGGCTGAAGAGTAGTTATAGGGAATTGGGTTCTCTTCAAAATGAGGCTTGGTTGGAAAATTTCTGAAAAAGTATGAGAAAGTTATGCCTGGTCAAAGTTTGGTTGACTTTTCTTGTAGAAGCCCTAAATTGCCATTTTTTACTTTTGATGAGTTAGAAGCATTTCTGGAGGAATCATGATCAACCCTTGATCAAATGATGGATAATACTTAAAAATGTTAATGTTGACCAAAAATCTTGAAGTTTGACTGTATATAGGCCACAGTTGACTTTTGACCTAGTATAGTTGATTTTCAGGCATTTGAACAGTTGACTGGGCAAACTTGTTGTGCAAGGCATGAAACTTGGCATGGATGACCTTAAGGACATATTAGGACAATGGAGAACATTTGGGACCCTTAAAAATAAAACATCTTGCTTGAAATTGAAACCCTAGTTTGAGCCTTATTGCCTTAGGAGGAGGATTTGTCTAGTCAACCCTTAGTCAAACTTGAGCAGTTGAGGACCTCTAGAGGCATGTCTTTGAGTGAAATGAGAGGGAATATTTTAGGGTACAACACCAATAAATCTCTCAAGAAACGCTGAATATACCAGGGGAAAGTCTCCATCTAAATCACTTGGGGAATTGGACATGAATTCCGGCAATGAATTATGTACAATCAAACTAACATCTTATGGAAGTGTGGCAACACCTGCTACCAGGGGCAGGGACAAATCTCCCCCAAAATCCTGTTCATAGGATGGCCCCCGGCCAGGGTTTCAATCTCTTAAAACTTCTTCCTGACTGAGTCGACCTCAAGAATCCTCCAGGATTTATGCCAAAAAGAAGACACCTCTCTGACGACCTGGCGACAGGGTTTATTTCCCCAACAAACTATAGATTCCCCAGCCTAAGTTTGCCTGTCTAATTGCTACAAATCAATGGACCACAACTCCTCTTCCCCAGTAGACTGCTCTACAATCCCCAGTAAGTTACTGCGAATCCTGGAAACCGACTAGATAATAGTTAACTTCAGTAAGTTATTGTGAAGCCTGGAATTCGACCAGATAACAATTAACTTCTTTCTCTCAGAAATTTGTTGTAAACCAGGAATTTGACCAGATAACAATTAAATTTAGTAAGTTACTACGAAGCCTGGAATATGACCAGATAACCGTTTAATTTAATCTTCCCCAAGATAACTCCTTAGTAGAGCAACATACAACTGAGACTCCTGAACTCCTTTCCCCAAATAGAAATCAACACTCTCCACGGAGTTTTCTTCTCAAGCAAAGTCAACTTCCTCGGCAGGTTTCTCCTCAAACAACAAAAACGGGAATCCCCAGCAGAAACATCCTGAAACAAGGTCCAAAGAGGAGCATACTCTTCATCCACAGCAGCGGTCCGAGATTTCATTTCCCAAGGCTCCCCAGCATTTGTCAAGGATTTATTTTCCCAGACAAAAATACACTTCAATAACATTTCACATTTCATACATCCTATTCACATACATGATAAATGCATACGGCATAATCTCATTTATTTTTAGGACACCATGTATTTCATACATCATGACATTGCATACAGCTAACGTTTTAGCTTTTTAAGAAAAGGTCAAACAATAGATAGTTATCATCAACAATTTTCAACAGTTCCAGATTAATACCTGTAACAATCCAGGAAAACTATCTGAGAACAACATATTGAAGATTAATACCTGTAACAAGCCTGGAAAACTATCTTTCTTTCTGAGGTTAGAGATTAATACCTGAAACCAGACAGGACAACTATCTCAATGACCAGCAAAAAAGGTTCCAGATTAATACTTGTAACAAGCCAGGAAAACTATCTGAGAATAACAGATTGAAGATTAATACATGTAACAAACCAGGAAAAGTATCTTTATTTCTGTGGTCAGAGATTAATACCTAAAACCAGACAGGACAACTATCTCAACGACCAGCAAAAAGTTCTAGATTAATACATGTAACAAGCCAGGAAAACTATTTGAGAACAACTGATTGAAGATTAATACTTGTAACAGGCCAGGAAAACTATCTTTCTTTCTGAGGTCAGAGATTAATACCTGAAACAAGACAGGACAACTATCTACTCGACCAGCTGAAGTAACCCTATCCAGGTTCTTTCTCATTTCCAGATGAAGTTTCACATGGATTCATCCTGAAACAGCCCTACCCAAGCCTCCCTCTCAATTGTCTCCTAAAAATATCCCTACACAGGCCCATCACAAATAAATAACCAAAGACCTCTTCTGGTTAGATTCATTTCTTCCAGTTAAAGACATGCGAATGAAGATCTCTTCTGGTTAGGTTTATCTCTTCTGGGTAAAAATAGAAAAAAGACATCTACTATTTAAGTATAAATCAACCAAAAGATTTATCCCGATACCTTCCCCGGTCACTTTGAATGGCATATCTAAGCCCATTCCCTACACAATCAACTAACACATCATCGAGTGCAAATTTCTGGGCACTTTAGTGTTCAATCATCTTCCCCCTTCAAGTCACGAATGGCGGACTCGCCAATCTACCTCTTCAGGTTTAAGAAGATTGAACAGGGGCAGCTGTTGTACCCCAAAATTTTTCCTCTCAATTCTCAAAGATTCTCTCACAAGATCTTCCATGACCTCAAATTTGCAGCACTGATACATCAATTTAGGTTTGGAATAGGCACAAGGGCAAAATGGTCAATTGCATACTGAAAAGTCAAACTTTGAATTTTGGATCAAAATCAAGTTTCAAAAATCACATTTCATCAAGACATGTTGGAATATGAAGTTTGTTTCATCAAGAAAATCAAAAGTCAAAATTACTTTGGAAAAGTCAAAGTTCTAAACACTTAGAAATTTTTCTAAGTGTTAAGGAAATATGATAAGTTCAGAACTTCTGGCCAGATTTTCACCATGATGCAAGCTGATTCTGGAAGAACTTCTGACACAAGAGTTGTAGATTTCAATGAGATCTAAGACATTACAGAACAGAACTTCTCCTAGAAATGTTAGGATTTCAAGTTATAAATCCTTGAAGACACGTCTATGAAACTAAAACACTCAGTAAATTCTGAACATTTTCAAGACAGAATTTGGTTAGAACTTCTGGGCCAGTTTTCACAAAGGTTCAATCAGAGTTTGCAAAAGTAATTCAAAGAAGGTCTGCAAAGAATGTTACAAGTTTCTGAAAATTCTGAAAATTCCTTCAAAACATGCTGGAGCAGGGAGATTCAGAGATCAGAAGTTGGATATTTGTTCTAAGTCACGTTGATGCTGAACTTCTGATCCAAATTTAAGCTATGATGCATAATCTCATATTGCAGGTTTTCTATTTTGATAAATCTCATCATCATTTAATGCCCACACCCACTTTTGAGTCTTTATCCAAAGGATTCCCCCACATGTGGCATAGAAGTACCATTGTTGTCCTTGAAAAGCAAACTTTTGTACAAAGTTTATGTTGGGTCCATGCATTACTTTTGCTTCTAAGGGTACTTTTCCATAAATCATGCTTACAAATTCAAATTAGGCGCGGCTAAAGCTGCTAACCACTTACTTTGTGCCTTGAAACATACTTGTTTAAACTTGCTTCAAGAACAAGTCAGCGCCATAGCATATGATGGTTGTACTCTTGACTTCTCCAAGCTCCTAAATCATTGCCTATAAATTGAACTTCATTTTCAACTTTTAAGGGGTGGGAAGATTGAAAAAAATCCTTAAAACCTTTCTAAAATTTCCCAAGAACTTGAAGCTACAGCCCAAACACGAAACCTGCTAAGCTTTTGTTTTTTACACTCAAACTCTAATTTTCTTGCACATTTCTTGGCTATATCACCCACACAGTTCTGATATACATTTAGAAATAATCCTAACTTCTATTTATAGACTGCAATACAATCTCCACCAACCTCCATTTCAAAAATAAAACTTTGCTTCTTGGTTGTTCCAGAACATTACAGCCCTTCATAGCTCAAGTTGAGGTTTGCTTCAGCTTTCAGGGAACGTGAGAAAGCTAACCAGAACGTCACCGCAGTCAGAACCAGGCTCTAGTTAACAGAACAATTTCCAGCTGCACGGTAACTCTCTTCTGACTTTTATCTCATTACTTAGACATTGTTAGGCTTGCATGTCCAAAAATACAATGTAGACATCCTGATTCTAAGTTTGTGCATATTCATAGATTTCATGTATTTTTGCAAGTAGAGAGAATTTCATATAAGAACTTCTTGAGGAAACTAGGCTCCAGAATTAGGATTAGCAAAATTCATGCTTGCTTCTGATTTGTAGTTCTGATACTTTATATTTCTGAAACCATGATGAAATTTGTCATAACTGCTATGTTTTCATTTTCTGTTTTGTTGAGAAATGGCTAAGATGCAGATGCTCTGACTAGCATGGAGAAGAAGATGAAATTCATCATCAGATCTTACTTTGTAATATATGTTTATGTTTTTGCTTCTAATACCGGATGTATAGCTACCCTAATGGTAGAGAGTGTGTGCATAAGACATTAGTGTTAAGGGTCCTAAGTTCTAGTCTTAGAAACACCCTTTTTATGTTTATTCCCTGACATTTTACTCCATTAGTTGGACCAGAGCTTCTAGATCAATCCCCTTTATTTTCTTGTCAAAAAAGTGATCATGAACCAGAACTTCTAGATATTCTCACCCAATAACATTAACACTTCACTTGCCCATTATCAGAACTTCTAGGTTTCCAGTTGCATTAGAACCTCAAAGCTCTCACAAACAACCAGAACTTCTGACCTGCAAATGACATTAGAACTTCTAGACTCCCTCAGCAATCAGAACTTCTAGGTTTTCCTTTGTTACCTGTGACCCCAGAGCTTTAATGCGTCCGGATCCAGAACTTATGACCTTCCCCTTTTCTGCTAACATTTTCTTTCTAACTTGCAACGCACCAGAGTCAAAACTTTTGTTCTCTCTTATTTCAGCAACGCGCTGATTCTGACCCTTTTCCTCTTATTATTTTTATCATCATTTTATTTTCACTAATCAAAAACACCAAAAATACTTTATATTCATACACGTTGCTTTATTTACTTTAAAACCAAAATACTAAAAACATTTTCTTAAGCCAATTTATATATTTCTTAACCAAAACAAAATTAATCCATTTTTACATTTCATTTCCTGTACATCATTTCAATATGGTTGTAATAGATAATTAGGACTTTAATTTCTTGCAATCCCCATTTGTAAATTTGTACACCCCATCCCCCTAATGATTTGTAATAGCGTAGAATGTTTACTTTCCGCAATTTATCGCTTTCATATAAATGCTAGTAATTAGGATTTGTATGGGAAGATAAAAACAACAAGTAGACAACCCTAATCAAAGACAAAATGCATTCAAATCAAACACACTATTCACACATGCACCCCTAGGGTTAATTCCACTTGTTGCCTTATAAAAAATGGTCATCTTATGCATGTGAGATGTCTTAGCAAAAACCATCAAAATACAAGATCATAATCTCTCGATGACGCTATGAATGTTTCCTTACAAATGATCTTAGTCCCTCCAGAGAAATGCTAAGATATCTCACAACATTGCTATCATGACTTTACGATGACCCGCGCCCGTCCCTTTTTACATCCAAAGATAAGGCTTCTTACCAATCAATGGTGAGATAGCAATATCAAAGGAAGGGAGGAAATGAATGAAAGACTTTTTAGTAGGTAGAAACGTTCTTAGTTGCTTGCTCACTTTCGAAACAAACATCCTTGTAAACACACACCAAACACTTTCAAAACATGAAATATTTTTAAAAGTCCAACACTTTATATACGTTCTTATAAGACGATGACCATTACAAAGTTTGCCTAAACGAAGGTGCTTTTCACAAATACTTTCAAAAACCACCACAAAGCACATTTTCAAACAAAATCAAGTGATCTAGCAAGCAACTAAGAGCCCATAGATAACAATGGATGAAAAGGGTGCTAACACCTTCCCTTTTCATAATCTACCCCCCGAACTCATGAAAATAATCTCAAAGGTCTTTCCTATTCTTTTCACCCTTTCCTTTATTTGGATAAAATAAAAGTCGGTGGCGAATCTTGCTATCCACAACAACTGCGATCAAACGCAAAACATCCCAAGTCATTTCTCCCACCGTGTTACAATGATCTAATCACTACCCGTGCTATACTTCTACCTAAGACTCACCTAGGTATAAGGCCCTCCTCAAATCCCTTCAATCACTTACAGTGAAGAAACAACAGAATTAATAAGTTTAAAAACTTCAATCATTCAATACTTAAAAGCTTATGAATGATACACAATTAACAACCCAAATAACAACACAAGTATTCAATCAATACTAGAGTGTTTTACAATTAAAATACTTAGACTTTTTAAAACAGAAAGAAAGTATTCTTCTTCGAAAGTTGCAGTCATTTAAATAAGGAAGCAGGTCCTTATATATGCACAGCTGTGGGCTTGGGCTTTAAAATCCAATATTCAATTATTTTGAATATTTCCATAAAAACAAGTCAAGATAAAATCCATGCACTTTGAAAAATATTCCTCCATATTTTTCGCTGCCTGTAAGTTACAAATCTTGAATTATGGAGTGTTGGAAATCAGGAAACAGAAAAACATATACTGATGTTTGTTGAAATCAGTTCAGGAGGCGGATGTCAAGACTTCTGCTTCGACATCATTCAAAACAGTTTGCTACACATGTCAAGACATTTAGAAAAACATTAGCAGCACGTTTTTTTACCAAAATTCCTGCCAAAAAACACTTACAAACTCCCCCCTTTGGCAAATTTTGGCTAAAACATTATTAGAGCATATTATCAGAGCATTATTAGAGCAGCAATATAAGCAAAGCAATCAAAACATAAACTCAGTTAGCTGTTAGTTGTTAGCAAAGGAAGATGTCAAAACATCTTCTGAGACATGAGGCTCCCCATCAAGTATTGAGCTCCCCCTCAATCAATGGTCAGTGGTCAGTGGTTAGTCACTCACTCACTCACTCCCTTTCTCTCTCCCTTTTTAGTCATAATTTGCCAAATATAAGGATGCATTTAAGATAATATCAGAATTAGGGTACAGACCATAGAATTCAAATGTCAAGCACATGCAAGTGCTAAAAGGAAACAAAAGGATCATATAAAGAAACATCAATTAGTATAATTATCATCAGGACCAGTTGACTTGTCTGAGCCAGAACTTTCTTCCTCACTAGAGTCTTCACCTTCAGAGTTCACTGTATCATCAAGTTTGTTATCCTTTTGCAGGTCCTTGGTCATCTTTTCAAAGGTTAGCTTCCTTGTTGAGCTAACTTTGATCACATTATCCAATTCCTTGCATGCTTATCTTAATTCTTTGATCATATCATCCTTGGGGGAGATCTTTTCAGTAGGTGCAGATGTTAAAACAATGTATAGGACATGTTTTCCTGAAAAGAGCTTAAAATGAAGGGTTAAGGCAGACTCCCTCTTGCACACTACATCATTTCCACTTAGGATTCCAGGATGCTGATTTAGGATAATTCCACAAAGGAGGAAAGGAAAAGCAATTGGCATCTTAATGGCACAAGTTCATGCATGTTTGATGGTCTGATCAAATATATAAGTCCCATAATCAAAAAGTTTCTAGTTTCCAATAGCATAAATAAACTTTCCTAAACTAATGTAGATGGTTGAAGTGTGATTAGTGGGAACCCAATTTGCAGCTCCAATCCTATGTAAAATTACATATTTCACACTCATTTTGCTTACAGGAAGTTTATTTTCATGGGCCACTCACTTACTTGATTAGCAGTGATGGCTCTGCACACTTGATTGTCTGTTACTTCCAGCTCACAGCAGACATCTTCAGACCTATCTAGAAATATATTTATGATGGCAGGAGAAAATTCTACACACTTTCCTCTAACAAAAACCTTTCTGTACTCCTTACTTTTATGGTCAGCATAATTAACAGAAATATTAACAATAAACTCATTAACAAGAGTTTCATAGCAATTAGAAAACCTGGTAACTGTTTTCATCAATCCAACATAAGAGATCAACTCCATGATTTCTTTACATTCCAAAGCACCAGCTCCCAATTGTCTCTCCAGGGAAATCCTTCTTTGATACACATACTTCCACTTTTCAACATTCCCAACAGAATGGAAGGAGATGTTGTCAAGTGGGGCATCAGGAACCATAACAGATATCTTCTTGCTTGAAGACTTTTTGATATGAGAGATGTCCTGGACATCTTGCTCGACATCATAGTCTGAGTCAACTTCTTCAACAACCACAACTTTCTTCTTACTCTTGGATCTTTTTACAGCATCCTCATCATCATTTGTGGAGATAACAGGTCTAGCTTTTCTTTTGCTAGAGAGAGGAACCACTTTACTTCCTGCCTTTGGGGGTCCATACATGACTTTATTCTTGGTTTTTTTGGCAGGGAGTGTGACACTTGCATCCTTCACTTTCCTGGATTTTATCCTTCTTACAATACAAGGTACCACATTAGTAATTAGCTCATTTCCAGACAACTCTTCAACATTGACTACATTCTCATCATTGTGACCTTCTCCATCCTTGGAGGCAGCAACATTTTCTTTAGAAAAAGAGTTCTCTTCAACATTTTGTTCAACATTTTCTTCTTCCACTTCCTTCAGAGCAGAGATAGCAAGCTTCTCAAGTTTGCTTTCAGCAATATTTTTCTTGAAGGTGTATGATTCAGCAACAGCACTTTTAGGGTTACTTCTTTTGCCAACAGGAGGAGGCATGCAGGCAAGGGGAGTAGAAATCCCAGGCATAGTGAACCCTTCATTTAATACTCTGTCTACTAGCCTTCTGATGCTTCTATCAACATTGACAATCTTTTCTTTTATCCTATTATCAGTTACAGTGGAAGAGTTACCTCTATCATCTTTGGATTTCTTTGCAGGTGATGATCTAGGTTTCTTGACCTTTTTATCAAGAGGTGGGATGGTTGTTAGAGGAGCAGCATCGAGTACTCTGTCAAGGGAAATATTTTCAGGGAGGTTGACAGATTTTGAAGAAGCTGATGTATGATATTGAGACATGTTTGAGAATTTTTGAACAAGGAGGTGAAGAATGGCAAGGGTTCTTTTTCTGTAGAGGAGAATGAAAAGTTTGTGAAATTAGAGAGATTAATTTTTGTAGCGTGTGGGAAACACTTTAAGGCAGTCTTGTAATGATTGCTTTCGAAATTTTATTTGTTGGAAACACAAATAATACAATATCACTTTAATGATATTCCCACACAGTTTTAGTTGCTACAAACCCTCATATAAACAGATCCATAATTTTCCTCTGAAATTCTCAAATTGATTAGCATCTAAAGCCTTTGTGAAGATGTCAGTCATTTGTAATTTAGTGGCTACATGTTCTAAGGCAAGAATCTTTTCTTCAACAAGCTCTCTTATGAAGTGATGACGGATGTCAATATGCTTGGTCCTGCTATGTTGAATTGGATTCTTTGATATGTTTATGGGACTTAAATTGTCACAAAATAATGTCATGACATCTTGTTTGACATTGTATTCTATTAACATTTGTTTCATCCAAACAAATTTAGAACAATTGCTTCCTGCAGCAATATACTCAGCCTTAGCAGTGGGCAGAGACACACAATTTTTCTTCTTGTTGAACCATGATATGAGATTATTTCCCAGAAAGAAGCATCCTCCTGATGTACTTTTTCTATCATCTGAACTTCCTGCCCAATCAGCATCATAAAAACCCGTTAAGGTAGAGTTTAATCCATGAGAGTATAACATACCCTAGTCACTTGTCCTATTCACATATTTAAGAATCCTCTTCACATGGTTGGCATGGCTAACTTTAGGATTAGCTTGATATCTTTCACACACACCTACATCAAAGGTAATGTCTGGTCTGCTAGCTGTGAGATATAGAAGACTGCCTATCATGCTTCTGTATAGACTTTGATCTACACTTACTCCTTTTTCATCTTTAGTCAACTTCAGATGTGTTGGAGCAGGGGTTCTTTTGTGACTGGAATTCTCCATCCCAAACTTCTTTACTATATTCTTGGCATACTTGCTCTGGGATAAAAATATGGAATCTTCCATTTGTTTAACTTGCAGACTAAGAAAGTAGGTTAATTCACCAACAAGACTCATCTCAAATTCATACTGCATTTGCTTGACAAAATGTTGAACCATCTCATTTTACATCCCACCAAATACAATATCATCAACATAAATTTGAGCAATCATAATCTTCCCTTCTTCTTCTTTGACAAAGGGGGTTTTATCTATGCCACCTTTCCTATATCCATTCTCCCCAAGGAATTCAGTCAGTCTCTCATACCAAGCTCTTGGAGCTTGCTTCAATCCATACAGTGCTTTCTTCACTTTGTAGACATGTTTAGGAAAACATGGATCAACAAATCCCTTTGGTTGTTCCACATAGACTTCTTCATTCAGATATCCATTTAAGAAGGCACCTTTTACATCCATTTGAAACAATTTAAATTTCAATATGCATGTAACTCCCAATAGTAGTCTGATTGATTCAAGTCTGGCCACAGGAGCAAAGGTTTCATCAAATTCCATCCATTCAATTTGAGTGTATCCTTGTGCAACTAACTTTGCCTTATTTCTAGTGACCTCCCCTTTTTCATCATATTTATTCTTGTATACCCATTTAGTGCCAATCACATTTGTCCCTCCAGGTCTTGGAACCAGATCCCAAACTTCATTCCTATTGAATTATTCTAGCTCCTCTTGCATAGCATTAATCCAGAACTCATCAGTTAGGGCCTCTTTGACATTCTTAGGCTCAATTTTTGATACAAAGAAAGAGTTTGAAATCCCTTCTCTTGATCTGGTAGTAACTCCTTTGTTTGGATCTCCTATGATAAGCTCCTTAGGATGATCTTTCTGAATTCTAATTGAAGGTCCTTTATTGAGGTGACTAGGATGGGGATCTTCTTGAGGAGGATTAGAATCAATACTTGTGTTATTTGATTTAGTTGGACTATCAGGAAAAGATGTTCCAACATCTTCTGAGACATCTTCTTCAACATTCAATCCTCTATCATCAATAGTAACATTTATTGATTCCATCATAACTTTGGTTCTATAGTTAAAAACTCTGTAAGATTTGTTGTTTGTAGAGTAACCCAGGAATATTTCTTCATCACTCTTGGGATCCATCTCCCTCCTTTGTTCACGATCATCTAGGATGTAACATTTACTTCCAAAAACATGAAAGTATTTAATAGTTGGTTTTCTTCCCTTCCATATTTCATACAAGGTGGATGAAGTTCCTTTCCTTAGAGTGACTCTATTATGGATATAGCATGTAGTATTCATAGCTTCAGCCCAAAAATGGTAGGGTAACTTCTTAGCATGAATCATGGCTCTGGAAGATTCTTGGAGAGTTCTATTTTTACGTTCCACAATCCCATTTTGTTGAGGGGTAATGGGAGAAGAGAATTCATGGCTGATTCCTTCAGAGGGGCAAAAATAAAATAAAAAATTATTATTCTAAAATTCCTTTCCATGATCACTTCAGATTCTTATGACATGACATTCCTTTTCCCTTTGAAGTTTTTGACAGAGATCTTTAAATACTTCAAAAGTTTCTGATTTTTCTCTAATAAAGCTTATCCATGTGTATCTAGAAAAATCATCTACAACAACATAGGCATACTTCTTACCACCAAGACTTTCAACCTGCATAGGCCCTATCAAGTCCATGTGAAGAAGTTCCAAAACTTTTGATGTAGTGAGATGTTAAATCTTCTGATGTGACATCTTAGTCTGCTTTCTAATTTGGCAGTCACCACATACCTTTCCTTCTTCTATTTTGAGCTTAGGAATCCCTCTCACTGCTTCTTCAAATATAATTATTTTCATACCTTTCAGATGCAAGTGCCCCAATTTTTGATGCCATGGTTTAACTTCATTCTCTTTGGCTAAAACACATATTGAGGAGAGGTTCAACTCTTGAGGAACCCATAGATAACAGTTTTCTTTAGATATGATCCCTTTCATAATAACTTCATTCTTTTCATTGCACACAATACATTCTTCCTTGGTGAAGTTAAATTTGAATCCTTGATCACATAATTGGCTTATACTTATCAGGTTAGTTGTCAACCCTTTAACAAGTAACACATTATCAAGCTTAGGGACTCCTGAATAGTCAAGCTTGCCAACACCTTTGATATCACCTTTTGCCCCATCACCAAAAGTCACATAACTGGTGGAATGAGATTTGACATCCACCAACAGATTCTTAACACATGTCATGTGTCTAGAACAACCACTGTCAAAGTACCAGTCATCTTTGGTTAATACTATGAGAGAGGTGTGAGCAATGAAACTACCAATATTGGACTTGGGAACTCATTATTTCTTCTTTTTGCTATTTTGGGAAATCTTATCAGTTTTGGGAAAAGAAGTATTTTTAGGATACCCATACAACTTGAAACAGAAGGGCCTTATATGTCCGAGCTTTCCATAGTGATGACATCTCTAGGGCTGGGGATTCTCTCTGGTGTGATTATGTTTTTTTCTTCCCATGATGTTTGCTATGATGTCCTTTCTTCGCATGAGGTTTGCCAAGATGTCCTTTCTTACCATGATGTTTTCCCATATGTTGAGACATTTGATTCGACGTCTTCGTTTTAAGCTTGGCATGAGTGGAAACAGATGAGGGCTCTTCTGGGTTAGGTTCTTTTTTCTCATTGAAACCTAGACCACTCTTGTCTCCTGTCACTCTTCCTGCTTGGAGAATTTCAGCTAATGTGTCAGACCCATTATTCAGCATCTTGAGAGATTTGACCATTCTATCAAGATTTGAATTTAGAGAAGACACTTCACTTTTCAGATCAGAAATAGTTTTGAGATGCTCTTCCCTTTCCTCCTTTAGTTGAGTTATGAGGGATTTCTGTTTCTCCCTTTCAAGACATACTTCTGCACTTCTGAGACATAATTCTTTGTATGAAGCAGCTAACTCATCAAAGGTTAGTTCCCCATCACTATACTCTTCATCAGATACATATTTTCCAGTTAATGCTTTAACATACTTGGCAGATTCTTCAAGATCACTCTGAGTCCTCTTCAGACCAAGTAACAGGTAGATTCTTTTTCTATTTCTTAAGATATGTAGGACATTCAGCTCTAATGTGACCAAAGCCTTCACATTCATGACATTGTACTCTCTTCCCTTGAGTGGATTTTTCTTTATCCCTTTTTCTTCCAAACTCATTTGACTTATGGATTTCAGATGAGATGATCTTGACATTTGATCTTTGGTTTCTATCCATTCTTTTTATCACTTTGTTAAATTGTATTCCAAGCATAGCTAAGGCATTTGATATTCCTCCATCTGTATCCAAATCACAATCTTCCTCTTCATCTTCAGTATTTGATACAAAGTTTATGCTTTTGTTCTTCTTTTCAGATCTTTCATTGATGCTTAATTCAAATGTCAGGAGGGATCCAACAAGTTCATCCACTTTAATTTTTCAATGTCTTGAGCTTCTTCTATAGCAGTCACTTTCATATTAAATCTCTTGGGAAGAGGCCTGAGCATCTTTCTCACCAATTTGTCTTCAGGTATTTTCTCTCCTAAAGCACTAGAGGCATTAGCAATTTCAAGAATGTTCATATGGAAGTCATTTATACTTTCATCATCCTTCATTCTCAAATTCTCAAATTTTGTGGTGAACAACTGAAGTCTTGACATCTTAACTTTGGATGTGCCTTCATGAGTATATTGAAGAATTCCACATGCATCCTTAGTTACTTCACATGTATTCACTAATCTGAAAATGTTCTTGTCAATTCCATTGAATATAGCATTCAAGGCTTTAGAATTTGCAAGGGAAATTCCATCTTCTTCTTTAGACCAATATTCCTCTGGTTTTAACTCAGAAGTAGGTTCTCCATTTTCTCCCAATTTGACAGGGTGTTTCCATCCTTTTAAAACAGCTTTCTAAGCCCTACTGTCTAAAGACTTTAAAAAGGAAACCATACGTGGTTTCCAGTAGTCATAATTACTTCCATCCAGAATGGGTGGTCTGTTCACAAATCCTCCTTCCTTGTCCATAGTACCAGAAATTATCTTCCCTAGATCTCACCCAGATAAAGAGCAGGATGCCTGCTCTGATACCAATTGAAATTCTAGTATCAGATATGTGATGTCAAATAAGATGTCACGACACAAATATCTATTTACAAGTAAAGAGCAGTAAAATCAAAAGCAGTAAAAATACAAGAGATTGTTCACCCAGTTCAGTGTACAAAAACACCTACTCTGGGGGCTACCAAGCCAGGGACAAGTCCACTAAATATTATCAATTTATAGACCCTCAGTAAACAACCAGTTTACGATCTAATCACTTAATCACTATCCGTGTTATACTTCTACCTAAGACTCACCTAGGTATAAGGCCCTCCTCAAATCCCTTCAATCACTTACAGTGAAGAAACAACATAATTAATAAGTTTAAAAACTTCAATCATTCAATGCTTAAAAGCTTATGAATGATACACAATTAACAACCCAAATAACAACACAAGTATTCAATCAATACTAGAGTGTTTGAAAATAAAAGACTTAGACTTTTTAAAACATAAAGAAAGTATTCTTCTTCAGAAGTTGCAGTCATTTGAATAAGAAAGAAGGTCCTTATATATGCGCAGCTGTGGGCTTGGGCTTTAAAATCCAATATTCAATTTTTTTGAATATTTCCATAAAAACAGGTCAAGATAAAATCCATGCACTTTGAAAAATATTCCTCCATATTTTTCGTTGCCTGTGAGTTACAAATCTTGAATTATAGAGTGTTGGAAATCAGGAAACAGAAAAACATATACTGATGTTTGCTAAAATCAGTTCAGAAGGCAGATGTTAAGACATCTGCGTTGACATCATTTAAAACAGTTTGCTACACATGTACATTTAGCAAAACATTAACAGCACATTGTTTTACCAAAATTGTTGTCAATAAACACTTACAAAACCTGAGTCAGATACTCTCACTCCTTGAGAATACATCTAAGCACTCTAACTTATTCACAACACAAGGACACATTTGAATATTGTCCTTTCCTAACCACACTCAGTATCATGACCTTTTGAATAGGAAAAATGCCATGCATACTAGGTGTGAAGTTACTCACAATTTTCAAAACTTCTTAGTTTTCTTAAAAGCTTTACTAAGATCCAGATTATCAACACTCATCTGGAGTAACTTGCAGCAGAAGAAAAATACCTCCTTAAAACACTCTGATCAGACCTCAGTATTTGTTAACAGTCTTATGCCCTTACATCCACTAGTAGTTGTTGATACTAGTGGAGTCTTCAACAAAGTAGTCATGAATTCACCAAGCATACTACTGTGGACAAGATTAGATTCTCCACATTCTAATCCACATAGTTATAAATGCCACTTCTGACAATAATGCCTGAGCATCCAACTTCACATGCACAATTCCAAGCAAAAACAAATCCATCAACAATCATGATGTTACAACATCATTTGAGACATCATCTTCTTAATATGAATCCCAAACCACTTTGGTTATTAAATTAATTCAAAGGACTCATTGTGCATATAAATCCTTTATGAAGCTCCCAATAGAATACACAGTCGATGCAGCTTACTCGGGTTATACCAAACATATGAATGTTATAGAGAGAAATAAACTCTCACATACTCTCTGAAACACAATGTTCAGAATGTAGAATTGCACAACTCTTCAGACAAATACTTAGTCTCCCGTGAAAGTATTCACCATTAATCTCCTACATAACCTCCTTAGAGGATAAACAAATACTCAGCTCCCGTCAAAGTATTTATCATAGGTCAGATAAGATTACCTTCTCACACAAGGTAAGAAATTTGGTCTGACATCCTTCTTCTACATACGTATGGAACCAGCTGATGACATTCAGTCACACAATAAAATTTTCAGATTAGGTCAGTGGCTTGACCTTAAACTCCACTCTGGACAGTAATAACTTCCTTAGCTGAAGGAATAAAACACACTTTGAGACGATGTTCCAACATCAGATCTGACATCATTCTCAAACACATGGATTTCACTATTAACTATGGTTTGGAGACACCGTAGTAATCCATAATTCTTGAAAGGGATACAAGAGGATCAACCATCAATAGCTGATCAACCTTCAAACTCAGACCAATACATGCAGAGCATGCACACCTCAAGAAGATTTCTTCTTATAGGCACAATGTCCAGACCTCTTGTTTTACTTTGAGATTTTGGATGCATCCTTCTGCACCTAAAGAGGAGATTCCCTCTAACAGGTATCTGGAGCAAACTTCAATAATGGAATTTATTGGTCAACACGAAACAGACTGTTTAGAATAAGTCTGCTTCTCCAACACACAAAGATTCCCTTCAATCCTTGCAAAATATTTGTTCCAATATGTGAGGACACCACATAACTGAATCCTAGAAGAGAGGTGAACTTCCCATAGATACCAGGGAACCATAATCCTTTGGTCCCAAAACTAATAACTCCTCCTTGCTTCAAACAAACCGAAATGCCCATCCTAGGTGAATTAGATGACATTTCAACAGTGTAGACACCAATCAACCATAAAATTTTAGTTGACACCACTTTAATGTAGACAATCCCTTGGATGAACTTTCATCAACAACAAAACAAGAGTTCCATGATCTCATAGACTTGATAAGCGTACCAAGTTAGATTAAATAATCTCCATCCTATTTATGAAACATACCACCAAACATATTGAGAAAAATAAATTCTCAATACAAAGATGTCAGGACATTATGTCTGACATTTCTTCAAGTTCTTCTAGATTCGGATTAAGGACTCCCCCTTATTAACTGCTAAGAATGCCTTAAGAATCATATAGTAGTTTACATCATATGGTTAATCCATTACTTCCCTCAAACAGAATATGTTCTATGGCCATAAACATGATTCCATAAATATGTCTCCTTTGATCAGAAGGATCTTTCAGATGTCTAGAGAGAATGTCCTTGACATTTAAGCTTGACCTCAACATATAAAGGATCTGGAAGAGATACCTTTATCAAGCCTCCACAGGTAAAAAAATTGCAGCCTCTGCACTCTAACTCACTTAGATCAGAAATAAACAAATCTAATGAGTAACCAATATATTGATCGTGTCCTGACCAACATACTTATCTAAAACATGTTTCTAGAAAAGAAACTTCTTAGACACAAAACATAGATGTCTTATCTTCCAAATCAGGAGTGGGTTCCAAACATAAGTGATCAAAACACATTTGTTCAACACCCAAACATCTGTTATATCCTACCTTTATCCAACAAGATTTTGCATAATATGCTCGTTTAATGTTCCAACATTTGGTAGGACATCAGTTCCCTCCACAAGGAACACACTAACAGATCATATATCAAAGCTTAGAGATTGGCCTTTTAGGGTTGGAAGCAAAAATAAATTTCCTCTACCAGATCTCTCTTCAACAAACTCATATAAGAGTGCCTTTATGAGTGGACTTGGCATGAACCTCAAGTATCTTTGGCAACTCAAATAAGCTAGTTTAACCTATCCTCAAGTATCACCACACCATGGGATATACCTTCAAAGGAGAATAGAGTGTTGCAGAGTCAACACACAAACCACCAGGAGTTTTCCATCAGATATACATGCAACAGAACGCAAACCAAAAAAATCCTCAACAACCTTCAGGCACAACATAAATCTTTACACAAACACACCATACTCCCATTACAACAGGTTAAACTAGGTTTAAAAATAAATCAAACCTTCAACACAATAGCTTGCCACCAAAGCTACACACCTGAAAACAACACAAACCAGTCTAATACACACCTTGTTATGAAGAGTTCAACCTCCACTTCTAAGGATCGTTCGAACAACAATATGAATTCTCCAATTTCAAACAGCTTTTCAATAATACCTTATTCCTTACCCATGAACCAAAAAGTATCATCCCAGCATCTCACCCAGAACAGAACATGATGCATGCTCTGATACCAATTCAAATTCTGGTATGACTGAACTTAGATGTCCTATGATATGTTGAAACATCTGATCTAACTTAAACAACACAAGAAAAGTATAATCATTAAAACAATACTAAAAGCATAAACAACACACTAGAATTATTAACCCAGTTCGAAGCAACTCTCCTACTTTGGGGTCATACCAAGCCAGGGATAAGTCTACTAAAATAGTATCAATTCATAGACCCTCAGCAGACTTTAGGTTTACGGCCTAGTCACTTAATCACTACCCTGTCTAGACTTATATCTAAGACTCACCTAGATATGAGGTCCTCCTCAATCCCTCATCAATCACAGACAACGATTGGACAACAACAATTATGTACAAACAGGAAGACACACTTCCATGACAATACCTAGTCAAGACCTAAAGCTAAACTCCAATGTTTACAACTTTACTCCTAACTAAGAGCATAAATTGGAGTTGCTTCAAAGCTTCCTCCAAGAACAATACTGAACTCATTACCTACAGTTTTCTGAGTGAGAACACAATGACCATCTCACATCCTGAGTGGTTCACTTACACCAACTCTCCTAGAGAGTGGCACAAAGACTTAACCCTAATGATTACATCTTTCTTATTCACGATTGGTACCTTTCTTGGGTTGCAAAGATTTCTATTTATAACATATTCCCAACTGGACTTGGGCTTCTAATCATGGCATATAAGTTATTACAAACCAGCAGTAACTTCTGCTACAAACAAGGTCTCCAATCATTAGTTTCTTAAAATATCTCCATATTTAGAAACTGCATAATCTTCAATATTCTAATTTGATTCTTCTTGATCTTTAATTCAGGGCCACATAGGATTGTATGATATTCCCAAAATATTCTACGTCAGTTAAATCATAACAGAATCTAACTATCCACTTCAGCTCAGGCATGATATCATATGCTCCTTCATGGGACATCTTATATGACATGTTGTTTCAGATGATGAGAACTTCTCATCTCAACATGTCTAAACATAAGATATGACTTCTTGCTCAACCTGTTCCTGTTAGTAAGTTAACATATCCTATCTAACATATTGTTATCTTATTTGTTTTACAAAAATTAATGTTAATCCTAAAATAAGAGAACTTACATTTGGATTGCCACAACTGCTTAGATTTGAGGAACTGGCTAAATAGGGGTTTGAGGAGCACCAAAGTAATCAGCAATTTGACCTATTTGATGTTCTAATAGTTGGTAACTATGATTAGTATTTTGGATTAGAGGATTGAACACAATACCATTTTATTGGATAAACATGTTAACCATATCATGGTTACTGTCATCCATAAGTTTCCTTACAACTAAAAGAGAACTAGTAGTTAAAGGGGGTATAACTTGGGGGATATATCATCATCCTCCCTAGGGTTGACCTATTTGACTATAATTTCTTATGGAAGATCATGATGCCATGTATTGAATAACAAGAGAGGCATCAACCATTACATTTTCTGCATACATAGATGCGTTAGTTTGTAAGTTTGAAATCAATGTAGTTGGCATACCATATGGATACTCCCTACTACTAAGGGAAGCATGAAGCCAAGAAGAAATGAATGTTTAGTGTCTCCTATAGTGGCTTGTGTAACCCTAGGAGTAGTCGAAAAACTGGTCGGTTGCGATGGGAGTACCGCCATCTCCAGTGTCGTAGTCAAAACTAGCATTTGACTTACAGCAGGAGCAGTTACTCCAATAGTTGTTGAGGTGCCTGTACCATCGATCGTTGCTCTTATTGGTTATTGTTCTTCATTTGGAGCGTCGTTCTGGGGAAGGGATGTATTATTTGATGATTGACGCGACATCTTAACAATTTGGCCACTCCTCAGACACATAAGCACTCAATGATTGAAACTATGTACATGTGTGAAGAACGTAAAACAAAAAATAAAAGCACATACACTCTTCTGCAAAAGTTTGATTTTGCACAAAAGTAGTCCCACCGAGTGTGCCAATTTGTTTACTTGTGTTCTTGATAAACAATCACGAGTATTAATTCACTTGTAGGATCAAACTCGAAAATTCTAGACAATACTTTATGTAAAAATGTTTTGAGAGAATGTAATTGTGCTAGAAGAATTTCTAATGCAAATAACACGCGAAATAAATTAAAACTGTTTGAATTAACAAAAGCAAGCAAATAAATAAACAATAATTAAAGCAAATGAAATGCTTAATTTTAAAAATGGAACACACGTTCATTTCACAAACTTGTCATCTCACTGAATCGGACGTGTGAGTTCTAAAGAGAACAAAATGAAATACAAACCCTGATTAAAGAGTTGAAATTTAATTATATGTTTGTTAGCTATATTCTTAAATGCCAACAATAGTTTGTAAGTATTGAGTGCACAACATAAGATTATTCTTGATTTGATAATACTAGCATATAATTTTCAAGTACCTATAAAATAATTAATAGTATTTATCATTTGAAAATATTTGACTACTCAACACATTCTCCATGTCAATTTTCCCTTTTTCATATTTGACAATGGCTTGGTTTAATTCCATAATTTTTTACTCAAAAGATGAACAATTATTGCATGCTGAATTTTTTATTAAGTCTAACTTTACTTTTGTGATATTAGTCTCACTTTCTATATTTAAAATAGTTCTCTTTTGTTTTGAAAGTTTTCTAGAAAGTTTCAAAAATTCATCATGTAGTTCATTAAAAGCACTTTGTAATTTATCATATAAAGATCTATCATCAATTTCAGAATCACGAACCTTATGTTCTTCATCACTTAAATGATGTGATAATATGAACTTATTTCATTGTCATCTCATGTTATATATGTTTTCTTTGTCCTTTTGTCCTTTTTGCTCTTGAGTTTATTCTTATTTTGAAGTGTAGGACATTCACCTTTAACATGTCCTCTTTCTCCATAATCAAAGCATATAACTTTCCTTTTTGGTGCTTCTTTTTGAATGATCTCCTTTTTCCTTTCTTTTCTTAAAAACTTTTCAAATTTTTTGACTAGAGAATCATTTTCATCACTAGTGGACTCATCCTATTGAATTATATCATGATTTTTTACTCTAGTCTTTAAGAAATACTTTTTTTAATTTTTTTTCTTTCATCTTCATGCCTTTCTAATTTTTCAAGTTATATCTCGTATTCTTGAAGTTTGTCGAACAATGCTGCATAAGACAATTTTGAAAGGCTTTTCTTTTGTAAAATAGCTGTTATCTTCGGTTTCCAAGCTTTGACCAAAGATCTAAGCACTTTTAAATTTAATTCATCATATGTAAATTTGTTACTGAGAGCCATCAAATGATTTGTTAAATGACTAAACCTCTTTTACAAATCAATATAGATTCATGGAGCTGCATTCTAAACATTTTATATTCTCGTGATAAAGTACTTAGTTTAGATCTTTTAACCTCTATTGTGCCTTCATGAGATACTTATAATGTATTCTATTTTTTTTCCTGATATTTTTAATTGAGAGTCACGAAAAAATTCATCCATGTTTAGTGCTGCTTGAATAAGATTATTTGTTTTCTTATCATGGAGAACTTTTTTCTTATTATCTTCATTACAATAATTTTTTACTTTTTCTTGTTCTACGTCATTGATCACCATTTTAGGAACGTATGAGCTATTTTCAACAACACCTCATACTTCTTCTTTGTGTGTTTCAAGATGTGCTTGCATACGAATCTTCCAAAAATCATATTATTCACCACGGGACACATGAGGCTTATTGTTACTACCGTCGTCTCTAAAAACTGGATTTGCGAAAGCTATTCTTTGAATCTTTAGGAGCAAGTTACCTTAACCTGCTCTGATGCCAAATATAGGTATTGGGTGCACAACTAGGGGTGGGAATAGGCCAGGCCAAAGGTGGCATTGAGCCAAAGTTGGAGAAGCCAAAAAGGACCAGATAGCAGCAGGCTCCCCCTATCCCCTATAATCTTGAGTTGAGTCACACCATTACTGATGGACTCATATAGATTGGCCAAAATTAATTCAGCCAAACAAAGGGGATAACCATGGTGAAGCTGCATCGCAAGTGTGAGCATCTTCTTAGTCACCTGAAGTGACTTAGTGCAAAAAATGAAACGAGACAACCACATAGCCAAGAAGGCTATATGCTCCACCTCTGACACAGTGCTAGAGGCTTTATCATGGAAATGGTTGATAAAGGTGGTGTAGGTGGGTTTTGTAGCTGCAAACCCAATAACATCCTAAGACAAGTCCTCAGGGTCGAAATAGTTGCCAGTCGGTCGAAGACCAGTGATTGCAACTATGTCGAATAGAGTGGGGGTCATCATCCCACAGGGAAGATGAAAGGTAAAATGTGCGTTATCCCAGAAGTACAGCGAAGATACCAGCATGAGGGGACAGTAAGGCAATCCTGTCTTCGACAGCATCACCAAGTCATAAATGCCCATTTCCTTCCAGACGGAAGCTTGCGCCTTCTCCATCTTATTCAACCAGTCTGAATACTCTGAGGAGGGGTTAGGGCTTGATCGAAAGATTATGTTCCCTTTGTTCATGAATTGGAGGTTGATATCCTCTGTAGTCTGAGCATGTTGTTGATTGGCCGGAGTAGCATCTTCAGGGTCATCCCTAGGCTTCTTCGTGCAACCTATGGGTCTGAGCCTTGGGTGAGTAGGGAAGAAGGCGTGATTCTTTAAGGGATTTTCGATGCACAGAGACAAAGGACCAGACATAGCATACATGTCTCCACTGTACCTAATGGGAATGAGGAGCTGAGAATCATATGCTTCTCGCCACTCCCTCGTCATGGGTTCAGCAACGTACCGATCAATCGAGGAAGGAGAAGGGTTAGTAGAAAAGACCTCTGGTGGGTTTTGGACATCATCAGCGTTTTTAGGTTGAGGATTGTTTGGTGCATTAGAGAGGAAAGCCATTGTTGAAGATTTGGGAGAAAACGAAGTTGACAGTACATAGTGTTTGAAAGCAAGAGATTTGGAAATGCTTAGAATGGTAAAAGTTCCAAATAGAAAGGTTCAGAAGTATTTATAGCCTTCAGAGAGGGATATGTCTCGTCAAGGCCATTTAATGTTTTACAGATATTGGGGCACGTGGCGAAGTGTGAAGCGGTTACCGTGCAAGCGTTGGGAAACGTTTTGACATGCTTGCCTAGGTTATAGGAATATGGTCATCATGGCAAGCGTGGTAACGGCAGTTAGAAAAGACATCTTGGAGAAAGAGTAATGATGGTTTTCTCAAGAGCAGCAACTGTCGGAAGACGAAAAGCACACGTCAAGACCTTGTGGACAACTGGAAAGACAGGTGTCGAATGGGAAGATCAAAGAATGGCTATTTCTTTGAGCGTCGAAATAGACATTCTTAGGGGGCAATTTGTTGGCTCTCAAATTTGACACTTACTATATTTGGTCTTTTAGACCAAAAAACTGGAATGAACCAAGTCAAGAATAATGTTTCGACGTATGGAATAACTTAGGAAGAAGATCTAAGCTATATTTGAGCCTTCGACCAGGGCTCACTTTCAGGTCTTTTCGACTGAAGAGGACTTATGTCCTTCGACTGAGAGAAAACATCCTCGCTTTGACACATGATACGAGGGATATTTGAATTTTGAATTATTGGAGGGAAAGGCAGTTTCGCCAGCGGCTAAGAAGAAGCAACGTGGCTGAAAGCCATAGGTCGAGGGACATGCAGAAGACACTTGTCTTCATCTTAGCGCAGAATGATCCCTCGACGGTTACTTAGTTTTTAGTATAAATTAGGAAACTTGTGTAGTTTTTTGGGGTGTTCAACCTATTGTACTAGTCACTCAAACATTATCCAAGTAACCGCTGCGTGAGAAAGGATAAAACTGAGAAATGTACGTTGGAAACACCTATTTTTATTAATGAAAGTCTTTTACATTGCTTTAATATTATCTTGCAAAGTTACCTTCCTTACTTCTTTACTTGCATTTCTACATTTCTGTCTACTTTTCCAAAATCTCAAACATCTTTTCTCTGGGTCGAACATGCGTTCTTCCTGCTTATCTGTCTTACATAAAAATTAGCATATGTTCTGGGATTAATCTGATCGATCCCGTAAGTAAACCAAAAAAAAATTTCCTTTTTGGAGATCAGCGGTTGTTTATCAAAAACAACGGTAAATAATGCCTTTCTAATTTTTCAAGTTATATCTCGTATTCTTGAAGTTTGTCGAACAATGCTGCATAAGACAATTTTGAAAGGCTTTTCTTTTGTAAAATAGCAGTTATCTTCGGTTGCCAAGCTTTAACCAAAGATCTAAGTACTTTTAAATTTAATTCATCATTTGTAAATTTGTTACTGAGAGCCATCAAATGATTTGTTAAATGACTAAACCTCTTTTACAAATCAATATAGATTCATGGAGCTGCATTCTAAACATTTTATATTCTCGTGATAAAGTACTTAGTTTAGATCTTTTAACCTCTATTGTTCCTTCATGAGATACTTATAATGTATTCTATTTTTTTCCTGATATTTTTAATTGAGAGACACGAAAAAATTCATCCATGTTTAGTGCTGCTTGAATAAGATTATTTGTCTTCTTATCAAGGAGAACTTTTTTCTTATTATCTTCATTACAAGAATTTTTTTACTTTTTCTTGTTCTACGTCATTGATCACCATTTTAGGAACGTAGGAGCTATTTTCAACAACACCTCATACTTCTTCTTTGTGTGTTTCAAGATGTGCTTGCATACGAATCTTCCAAAAATCATATTATTCACCACGGGACACATAAAGCTTATTGTTACTACTGTCGTCTCTAAAAACTGGATTTGCGAAAGCTATTCTTTGAATCTTTAGGAGCAAGTTACCTTAACCTGCTCTGATGCCAAATATAGGTATTGGGTGCACAACTAGGGGTGGGAATAGGTCAGGCCAACTAACAGGGACCTACGGCTTAGCCTACACAGACCAAGGCCAGACCAGACTTTTTTTAAGTAGAAAAGGTCTAGATTTTTTTATAAGCCCATTTAGTTAAATAGGCTAGGCCACAGGTCATAAAAAAGCCTATCAGATCGACCTATTTTAATAAATATGAATAAATTTATTATTTTTAATATTGTATTGTGTACTTTATATTAAAATACAAAAGTAAAGTATAGTTATTTTGAAGAACTTATGAAAATAAGTGAAAAAAACCTTATGAATAATGTCATAAGTTATTTTCATAAGTTTTCTCAAACAAATACTATCACAAAACTTATGCTACTATATAAACTCAAATAAGTCAATATAAACAAACATTTAATCTAATTGTAATTTTGATTCTCTAGTATATTTAAATATTAGTTGAATTGCTTATTTACATATGTTCAAATGATATAGGCTTTTTAAGCAGGCTAATAGGCTAATCAGGCCTTTGAAAATGTCAGACTCGTGCCGAAAAATAAGCCTATGATAGGCTACAGGTCCTAAGGCTTTGATTTTTTTAGCAGGTCAGGCTCAGGCTTGGAAAAGCCTAGCTCGCCCAGCCTATTCCCACCCCTACGCACAACCTAAGAAGGGGTGAATTAGATTTGACGTAATTTTCTCCTTTTTAGATGACGTTTTGAGTGTTCTTATTTATCTTGAATTTTTTAATTAACTTTAAAAAGTAAAGTACAGAAAAATAAATGTTGAAATGTAAATAACACAATTATATATACTAGTTTCCCTTTCTAATTAAGGGTATATCCCTCACACTCTGAGATATTTTCACTATTGTTATATCTTAGTACAAGTCTCACACCAAGACTTCTCATACAATCTTCTAACAACAACAAAGAAGCACACAACTTCCTTGATTTCCCAAACACCAACAACTATAATGGACTTTGAATCAACACAATTCAAAGACCCTTTTACAACACAAAATAGAAAATATATCACTTTCTATTTACAAACACTCTTAGAAAATGCACACACTTTCTTTACAAAACAAGACACCACAAACCCGATGATCAAATATAAGTATTCAACAAATATGAATGTGAAGTATTCAAAAAATATGAATGTGAAATTTTTCTTTCAATGTAAAATTCAAATGTAATAATCTTAAGTTTCTTAGAAACTTTTTGCAATGATATGACAATTAATGCAGAAAAAGTTTTAAAGTTTGGATTGAGAAAAACTCTAAAAACATATTTGAATTGTTGTTTAAATTTGATTGAAAGAGGTAAGTTTGAATTCTGATGTAGAAAACCTTAGATACATGTTATGAAACCCCTGTGAATAGATGTATAAGAATGGAGGAGTTGCATGGAGTTTTCCCATCTCAAAAAGTGTCATTGCTCCATGAAAAGATGTATATTTTCGCGCGGTAATCAATTACCAACAGGCAATAATCGATTATCATGTTCCAACAACTATATTTTTTTAATTTTGACAGCTAGTAATTTATTACCAATAACAAATTATGGTAATCGAATATCACATAGTAATGGTCAAAAAATTGAAAACTAATAATTTGTTACCAATATCTGATAATCTATTATTAGTAATCTGTTACCAGTATCTGGTAATCTATTACCACGTAGATTTTTTGTACTTTAATATTTTCTCAAATCCTTTTTTTCGTATGAAAATGAGAGGAAGTAGAGGAGATTTTCTTGAGCGTTTAAAGATTATATAAATACTCAAACCCTTCCATCCCTTCACAAATCTTGTTATTTACAGGAGCAAAATATGACTTCAAAATTTCAATAAATTTCAATATAGATATTGGATTATCGATGCGCAAAATTACAACCATTATTACTATTCATAGAATGTGTTTGGAGAAGGTATTTAAATGAAAGAAGTTAATGTCAAAATAAATTTAAAATGATTTGAATAAAATTTAATATTTAGATAAAAATATAAAAAAATTGTTAAAATGGTGAAAATATTTTTCTAAATTGAATGTATAGTCAAGTTCAAGGAAATAGTTCCAAGGCTTTGAAATATCCATCCCTTTTTCCAATGCCCATTGGAACTATTGTGATGGTTTAACTATAGTGCACCATCATTTAAGGAAGAAACACCAAACACTCTCAATTATTTTATTTTCTATTGTTGATGAAAAGAATATTTATTTTTCAATTATTTATCTTGACCTATGCAGAGAACATCATGTATATATGTCTCACACTCTCTTGGCCGGCCACAAAAAACTAAGGACAAAAATATACTGTCTTACTAACCTTAACTTCAACATAATCAACATAGTACTTAACAACGTTAGTCCTAGTACTTTACGAAAAGAAAATGCATTGATATATGTTGTGTATGGTTAACACTCTCATTTCACCTCAACAACAGTTTTGCAGGAAAAAATGTCAGGAGAGGAAATTTGGCCATCTGTTGAAAAAGAATCTAGAAAATCTCTGCCTCCATTTGATAACAGTAGTGGCTACAATTCAAAAACAGGAATATATCACTCTCTTGAAAAGCTTGGCACCAAGCATGAAATTCCAACAGACCAAAACGTTAACACAGCAAGTCTTGTGCTATCACAGTTCCCACAAGCAGAACTTGCTGACGCGAAGATTGCGTTTATTGATTTAAATACTAATCATAGTGTAACCTATGGCGAGCTTCGCCGATCGGTTTACTCGCTTGCAACGGCTTTGTTCCATGGACTTGAGGTTAGAAAAGGTGATGTTGTGTTTTTATTGTCTCCAAACTCGGTTTTGTACTCGACAATATGCTTAGCCGTGTTATCTATTGGTGCAATTCTTACCACTGCGAATCCTCTCAATACGAAATCAGAAATCGCGAAACAAGTACGTGATTCGGGTGCTAAACTAGCCATCTCTACACCAGAAGAGTTACATAAACTGGTCCCAACAGGTGTTCCTACACTTCTTACCTCTGGTTCATCTGATGTAAAGTATTTATCAGTTGAAGAGTTAATAGAAGGCTGTTATGATTCACAAGAGTTGCCGTGTGTTTCTGTGGAACAATCAGATACTGCTGCTATACTTTACTCTTCAGGGACCACAGGTGTAAGCAAAGGTGTTGTTTTGACACATTCAAATCTCATAACCATAATAAAACTATTCTGCTGGTCTGCTGATGTATCAGCATCTCAAGACGATGTTTTCCTCGCCTTCATTCCAATGTTTCACATCTATGGACTCATGTTCTTTGGATTCGGGTTGTTATGTGTTGGTGCTACAACAGTTTTGATGCAGAAATACAATTTCCAAGCTATGCTTACCGCTATCGAGAAGTACAAAGTTAGTAACATACCAGCAGTGCCGCCGGTGATCCATGCATTGGTGAAACATGCAAGCAAAGATGGGTGTGATTTGTCTAGCTTAAGAAGGGTTGGTTCAGGTGCAGCACCTTTGAGTAAGGAAATGTCACAGGAGTTCAGAAAGATGTTTCCTTGGGTTGAACTAAGGACGGGGTATGGACTAACAGAAAGTTGTGGGGGAGCAAGCTTTTTTGCGTCGGATAAAGACGCTAAAGCTCATCCAGAAGCATGTGGAAAGTTGATTCCGACTTTTTGTGCAAAAGTGATGGACATTGAAACAGGGAAGCCTTTGCCTCCTAACAAGGAAGGAGAGTTATGGCTGAAAAGTGGCACTATTATGAAAGAATATCTAGGAAATATGGAGGCAACAGCTGCAACAGTTGATTCAGAAGGTTGGTTGAGAACAGGTGATCTTGGTTATATTGATGAGAACGGAGTCATCTGCATAGTTGAACGAATAAAGGAGCTAATCAAGCACAAAGGGTATCAGGTACTCATAAATAGTTTCAGTTTTCATAGGTGACAATTTTCAATAGTTTCGGTAAATCCCTTTAGTTCTAAAGTATCAAGTTGAGTTTGGTAATTGGAACGGTTTTGGTTTTAGTTAATACATGTGTATTGCTTGTGTCAGGTAGCTCCTGCAGAACTTGAATCTGTGCTACTAAGTCATCCTCTTATTGTTGATGCAGCAGTTATACCGTATGTTAGCCTCGGCTCGGCCTATTTTCACTTTTATTTTCATTCTCTCTGTGACTTCCTTTAAGTGAAAAAAAAATGATGCAGGGTTGAAGATGAAGAAACTGGACAGGTACCAATGGCATATGTGGTGAGAAGAGCTGGTTCTCAACTCTCAGAAGACCATGTCATTCAATTTGTTGCAGGCCAGGTATGCGATGCCGCTCTCGGATCCTGATTTCGTGCAGTAAAAAAATGCTGCAGTAGCTGTAACCATTGTTGCTTAGTTGTTGGATGAAGAGCAAACAGCTCATATTCTAAGTTTAAACCAGATTTATTTAAGTTAAATTTTAACTTAATATTTTGACTTCACCGAACTAGGTTTAAGAGACATACTTGAAATAAAAACCATCTTATTTTTCATCCAACGAACTAGATACAGTGACTGCAGGGAATTTTTGACTTCATCAAAGCTAATTTTTACAACTCTTAGATGCAGTTATTTTAATTTGTTTCTCTTTATCTTTTTAGTTCAAACTAATTTTAAGAATTTTCAGGTGGCTCCCTATAAGAAAGTGAGAAGGGTGAGTTTTATTGACAATATTCCAAGGTCAGCTGCTGGCAAGATATTGCGCAAGGATCTTGTTTCCCAAAGCAAATATGAACTTGTCTCTAAGTTATGAGTACCTTGAGTATAAATGATGGTGCTACGGAATGTTTTGCTTTGTCACTTCAACCCCTTCGATGCATCTAAAATAAAATATTTAATAAAGAATATTGATGCTTGTGCTATAGAATTTGTATATTCCTGAATTTTTTTTAGTTGTGTTTCTGTCTTAAGGCTTTAATTATATGGAGATCCGCTATAATATGAAAAAATTTCAAACTTTGCTTGTTGAACAAATACGATTGTGGTGGTGAATTGTATATTGAAATATTTCAAAAAATGAATTGGCAAGAAAAGACCATAAGCCAAGGGAACCATGTCATGACTCGTGACAATATCTCCCTTGGCGATATTAATATCTCCCTTGGCGATATTAATCCTGCTCGCCCTGTAACCAAAACCATGTCATGGCCATCTAATGAATAAAAAGTGAAAAAGGGCGATGGGAGTTCCAAAGGGCACCATAAAATAATTGTATTCCATAAAATGAAAATATAGGTGTAGCCGAAGAAGTCATCATGCTTGAAAGTTGAATCACGATAAATTTAAAATTGTGTTCCTCTAGCAATTGAAAGTAAATTACTAATATGTTCAATAAAATAGAATAAATGAAATTATAGTAAATCCTATAATATATAATGGAAAAGTATGAAATGAACCAGACAAAGTGAACCTATTAAAAGTGTGAATTACAAATTCAAAAACCTTGTATCATCTTTTCCAAAATTGGAGCTCAATATCTTATCCATCATGCGCAACACAAGATGAGGGCCCAAGAACTCTGTAGCAAGAAAATGTTATTTGTTGCATGAACTTAAACAACATAAAACAATCAGCTACTTGAAAGAAAAATAAGTGCAAATTTCTCGGAGAATAAACTCCCAAATCACTTTAAGATGCATTGCCCTCAATCTTTATTTTTCACCCCCACCAAACAATCGCCAAACTCCACCAGAACTCTGCCTCTGAACAATTGCAGCATGCTCCATCTCCTGGTCAAAAGCAGACTTCTTTTGCCGAAGAGCCTGTACCTGATCTTCCACAGACTGCATTGATTCAAGCAACTTTTGGAGTTCTGTAATTTTGGCCTGGAAACAAACATTACCTATATATTCAAATCCTACACACCCATAAATCAAGAGCTAACTTCAAAGATGGGAAAGTGAATTTTAACCTCCAGGTTAAAGCATCTTGATCTCTCAGCCACAAGTTGTCCCTGAACTGATTGGAGTTCCTGAAAATACATATTTATGATGAAAACCACAATTATCAATTAAGTTATAGTGTACCTTGCAGAGAAATTGTTATACATACCTTGGTCAATTCAGCATGACTATTATTTACTTCATGTATCTCACCTCCAAGCTTGGAATTTCCGGCCCTGACTTCTACAATTGACAGTTCCAATAAGCGCTTTTCTTCTTTAATGGCTTCAATTTTAACCGTGACATCATCTTGATGATGACCACCATTTACAGATGACTTGGGATTTGTAACATCTAGTTGCGAGAAATCCAACTTCTCAGATTTAGACAATGCATAAGCAGAAGTAACAGAAGCTGCTGCAGCTGCGGCAGCCGGTGACTGGAAAATCTTGGGACGCAAAGTGTTCTTTGCCTTGGGTCTCATAACAAAAACCTAAATTTGCACAGTCCGCAGTCAGTCACAGAAACCACTACAGAATACACCAAAATTTTAATTAAAAAATAGAAGTGTGCTTAAAAATATGTATAGCTAGCAATTTTAGAATTTGTAGCATAGCATGCCATTTGCAATACATGATGTCAGGTAGAAAATTAGAATCTAGTCTGATTGAATTAAACTCAATCAATTTGCAAGATATAACAATCAAACCTTATCTTACTAGCTTCCTATGTGGATAATTGATGCCACCGGGTTTTATTAGCATTGAATACCAAATTTCCAATAAAACCACTCCTAATCTTAATCTCAGTGATAATAGTGGACGGTCTGTCAAATTGGAGTGGACTATCTTCTATTTGAACGACTTTTCTTGTTGATGCCTCCATGGTCATCTTCAAACATGACCAGATGTCTTCACTCCTAATCTTTTTGTTTTGTTTTTTTGTATGTTCACTCATCCACCTCAGAAATTTGATCTCCACAACACGAGGTTTGGGTATTGTGGAAATGTCACTAGTCACTACTGCACAACACTGACTACCACACAAAATCACTGGTCTCGTAGCTAACGGAAAAAGTATCCAAGTCAAGTTGCAAAGGTATTAGCCAATGCTATGTTAGTAGACCAGCCGTTAGTAGGGTGTATGTTAGGAAGGGTAAAAGTGGGAACTAAGCTCGTAATACAGTTGTAACAAATGAATTAATTCTGTTAGTAAAACAGAATTATACACAGTACTCCCTCTGTCTCATAAAAAGTACTCATTTGCACTTTTTCTCTTTTTCAAAATAAATACCTCTTTACAATACCAATGCAACATTTATTATTTTTTCTACTATTATACCCTTATTTATTAACTTTAACTCTACTCAAGTACTTCACTAACTACAATTAATAAGGATGCTATAGTAAATGAAACTAATTATCTCATTAAAATCAATACATCTAATAATTTTCCTAAGAACCGCGCAATGCTCAAATAGGACATTTTTTGAGACGGAGGGAGTAGTTACAGTTGTTGGTATAAAACAGAATTATAAATAGTAATTGTGTGAAGGGAGTTAGTTTTTGAACTCAATTGTAATTGGAGGGTGGCTTTCTCGAAACAGCCGGTTTATTGCATACTTTGAATTCCTTGTAGCAGTCAAACTTTTCAACTGGTATAAGAGCAACATGATGGAGTTGCGACCAGAAAAAGTGGAACAACGGTTTTAGGAGGTGGAAGCAAGAATGGATACAATAAAAACAGATTCTTCAAGCAATGAAAACACTCATCATGGGGAACCTGGAACAAGGGAATCAACGACGACTCCCCAAAACTGGTAACAGTGGAGGGGGAAGCAATTCTGGGGATGCCAATGGCAGACCTGGAACTGTGAGTCGATCCACGCAGAGCAAATCAAAAAGAAGGCATCGCAAGGTGGAATTACCGCTTTTTAGTGGATTGGAAAAATTGAACGTTATTTTCGATTTAGACAACTTCCTTAGGAGGACAAGCTGTACATTGCATTGATGGCGATGGAGGGAAAAACCCTCGCATGGATACAGTGGTGGGAGGCAAACACTACAGCGCCCGATTGGCGCGAATTCAAGAATGTCATACTTAGAAGGTTTCAACCCACGGTGGTTTCAAATGAGGTGGAGGTGATGTTGAGACTGAAACAAGAAGGCACGGTGAAGGAATTTCAAAGCTTTGAAGCTCTTACTGGGCATTTGAAGATCCAAGATCCATAACTCATCTAGGAATATTCTCTAATGGATTGAGGGAGGAAATTAGGGTGAAGTGAGGCTGCAAAGGCCCAAAGATTTGGCAGAAATGATGGATGTGGCTCTCCAAGTCAAGGAGAAATTGGGTCTGGGCAAATCCGGAGGGAATGCTGGAAACATGAATCTAACTTTCAACAAATCTGGTGGGTTTAGAAATTGGAAAGCAGGACCAGGGAGCAAGCAAATCAGTTATGGCAATGGAGATCAAACAAAAAGTGCAGCAGGAGAACATAGAGGAGGTAAGAATTCCACCCATAAGCCTTTATCTAGTGAAGAAATTCTGGAAAAAAAGAAGAAAAGGACTATGTTTCACTTGTGATGAGAAATTCTCTGCAAATCATGTATGCAAGAATAAACATTTTCGGATTCTGGTGATAGAAGAAAACAGGAAGTTTCAGAGGTATCCAAGAAGCAGGAAGTTGTATGGGAAGCATAAATAAATTTTTTTGATTTGTGTAGTTTAGCAGAATTACTATACAAAAGTCTTTTATGATGTGGAGAGAATTGGGGAAACAAAAGGTTCTGGTGTTAATAGATAGTGGAGCTTCTCATAATTTTATTTCTTCCAAGTTGATGGAGAAATGGGGCCTAAGGGCAGAAACTACAACGTCTTATTGGGTCAAGGTGGGAAATAGAGAAAAAAATCCAATGTAATGGGGTGTGTAAAAAGGTGTGGAGATCAAATTACAAGGAATTGGTCTTGCGACTGACTTCCTTGTATTCTGTTAAGATGGAGAAGATGTACTGGGAATGGAATGGTTGGAGAGTCTTGGAGACATTAAAGCCAACTTCAAGGATTTGAAATTGAGAATCAAGAAAGATGGGGTCAAGTATAATCTGTTGGGTGATCATGCCCTATCAAAAAGGGAAATGTCAGCTAAACAATTGGTGGCGGAGTGGGAAAACACCACAAGAGGCTTTATGGTAGATTGCAGAATTTTACAAGAGGGAAGCAATTGAAAGAAAAACATTCCAAACCCTGTTGCAGGAGTTTGAAGTTGTTTTTCAGAAGGTTAAAGGGTCCCCACCTGAGAGGAGGCGTGACCATTCAATTATCTTGAAGAAGGGAGCAAACATATTGAAATTCAGTTATCATCAAATCAGGATGGCAGAGGATGTCACTCCAAAAAAAGCTTTTCGTACGCACGAGGGACATTATGAGTTCTTGATTATATCCTTTGGATTAGCTAACCCTCCTTCAACATTTCAAACTCTCAGGAACGAGCTTATCCCCAGTACTATGGCACTTACCCAGTGGCGGAACAGATTGGTTCTGTCGCTTTTAAATTGGTGTTACCTGAGGGATGTAGAGTGCATCCAATTTTCCATTTGAGTTAATTAAAGAAGGTAGTTCCAGCAAATTATATACCCCCAGCCATTGCGTGCAGCCATCACTGAAGAGTGGGCCCTTCAACCAGAATTGGAAGATGTGATTGAGCTAAGATACAACAACCAGGGAGCAGCAGAAGTGTTGGCAAAATGGAAACATTTTCCAAAAGGTGACAACTCATTGGAAAGCATGGATAGCTTACAAGCAGCATTTCCTTCTTTTCCCCTTGAGGACAAAGTGAAAGTCCTAGATGTTAGTAGGGTGTATGTTAGGACGGGTAAAAGTGGGAATTAAGCTTATAACTATAATTATTACAGTTGTAACAAATGCGTAACTAATTCTGTTAGTAAAACTGAATTATACATAGTAGTTACAGTTGTAACAGATGAATAAAAACAGGATTATAAATAGTAATTGGAGGTGAAGGGAGAGTTAGTTTTTGAACTCAATTGTAATTGGAGTGACTTTCTTGAATCAGTCAGTTTATTGCATACTGTGAATGCCTTGAGAATTCTTATCTTCTTCCCTTGTAACCAGTTGAACCTTCAATGCTAACAAGCACAAATAGCTAATTCCGAGAAACCAATTCTAAATACTAGAACCTGTGTTTTTCTTTGCAAACTAATTTGGACTCAAGTTATAGTAGAGCCTAATTTACTTGAATTCAACAAAATCAATTAGCTAGGTATATCATCTATCTATTATAAGAAAAGTAATCTTTGCTAAGATTTTGACAAGACAAATGGTATTTAATAATTAAATACTCAATGTTAAGATAGATATTCTTACATACCTCATTGCTATACTTCCCATTGTAACCACCAAAAGAGAACAAATATGTTTCACCATCAATCAATCCAGAGCAGATACTAAGACCCTGATAAGCAATGAAAACTTCCGTCACATATAAATCAATATGCAAAGGGTGTGAATCATTATCACACTCATTTTTGTACCACTTTGGCAAACAGAGTTAATCAGAAGGTCTCGAATGGGGGTCAAAAAAGAAAGTGGTTCCCCATCTCAGGATTGAAATATGGATGAGAAAAAAATATATAAAAAAATTTAAACGAAACCAGTCTTGGAAAAGAGAGAATTACTATCCTCCATACATAATTCCTGGAAACAGTTGAAAATATGAAATGAACAGATTGCATAAAGTAATTACCTCACTAGAAAGTGGATCTTTTTGCTTCACAACATCCAATACTGACCAAACAAGATTAGACATGTTTAAGACCAGGGTTTCTGGGCAACCTGTTTCGAAAATCAGATAATCATACATCTATATCGAAGTTTCATTCATGCAGAGAGCATAATTATGCATAGTTGACGTCAATAATTAATTTAACTACCACATGCTTTTAAGCAGTTTATTTTGGTTGATTTAGAAATAAGGAAGCAACTTTTATTTTGGTTCATTTAGAAATAAGGAAGCAACTTTTATTTTGGAGTGTGGGGTTTATGCAGTCCGCTGATATATTTGGTTTGAGCAGAATGCCCACATCCTTAGAGGGAGTCATTTTTCCCTTAGAATGTGCTTCAAGATAGGATTCTATTTAAAGTTTCACGCCAGTGCTAAGCTCAATGAATTTTCTAGTTAGTTATTATTTCTTTTTTTAGCAAAAATTAGTTATTATTCTATAAAACACATGAAGTGAACTTCCATGCAGCGTTGTTGATTCTCTCTGTCACTATTTATTTATTTCTCTTGATTTAGTACATACCATTTTTGTTATCGCCACCACCAACTATGAACCAGCTTTCATCAATAGTGATACCGGCATGTCCAGCTCTGGGAGATACTAAATCACCTTGAGATTGTGGTTGGGACCATTCCATCTAAACCAAATGAGATTGTTAGATCATCAAATTATTGGTGCTAAACTTGTATGATGAAAAAAACAGCTTCGAAGATCAATGGCCACAACTAAAGCATTTTTCAGAATAAAGAATTGTAAGTATAAAACTAATTTGAATTTTGAACTTTGAAGTTTAAAAGGAATATCATAGTAGTTCTTAACTTTCATTTCATCGATTACAGTGTCCGGGCTAACGAAGTAAAACAATAACCATTATGTTTCAAATGAAACATATTCTACTTCAAAAACCAGCATATGAAAGGAAATCTCTAAAAATAATAGATGTTGTCAAGCATAAGATGCAGAAGAGTGTAGTAGGAGTTGTATATTATGCACAGTAGTTATATATACCTATCAATATCATCAATACCCAACTGCCGAAATGATGACATGATATAAATATGCACATTAGACAGAAGGTCCTCTCTAATTCAGTAACTAGCATCCAGACTAAATGACAAAACTGAGGGGGGAGGGGGGAGATTATTTCCACCAACTCAGATTCCTCTGATTATGCTATCACTGTACAGGAAATTCCATGCCTTGACTCTCTCAGTCCTTTTTCTTCCTAGTGTAAACTTGGATAATGGGAGGTCTAACTATAATGAGAAACCACTTTTGTGAATGGGGGAAAAACAGAAATAACTGAATGCCCCAGGTAGAAGAAACAACCTTATTGATACTTTGATTTAATTAAGCATGTGAAAGAAGTTTGAAACTAACATCTACTCACAGTTTGCAAGTCTAATATGTGAAGATCATTGAAGAAGAAAGAGTGAGAGCAACCGCCAAAAATCATAAAGTATCGTTCGCCATGCATAGCAGCTGCATGATCATATCTAGGAGCTGGAGGTGTCTGCCTATCAAAATGCAAGAAAGTGGTATAATCGCGCTGAATTTCTCTAAAGCATGAAAACACATTTTCTAGAAGTGAAAAACAGCTACTACTTACAAAGTCTTTATTATATCCCAAGTCATACTTTCAAGATCGAGAACATGGACATCATTCAACAGCTTCCTGCTCATATCTTCCCCGCCAAACAATATCACTCTTGAACCAACCAATGTTGCAGACTGTCCCACACGGGGTACCTGGAAAAATAGACGAAAAATATTCAAATGTCTATTAACCACACTCAAAGTGACTCCCACATTTATTAATGGATATTAAGAAGAAATATTGCACAGACTGAATATCCTAAAAAAATATAGATCAAAAAGAAAAAGAAGTAGGGTAAAGGGATATAATCAGAAGAGCAACAACCAACTCTTACCCCACTACTAGGGTTGGCTACATGAATCAATCAACACCATTAGCCTCTCATAAACCAAATTTTCAGTGAAACCATTTAGTGAACGAGATATCAAAGTCCTTAACCCAACAAAAAAACGTACATCCAAGGATGGAACTTCAAGCTTTAAAATTAATGGGCATACTTACCGGAACACTTCCAGAAGACTTAATAACTCCAAACTGGCACGTTTCAATGTCAATGTATAGAACTGCAAGAAATCCAACAAACATTTTAAGTTTTAAATGTAACACGCCATGCTATAATATGCTATGCACATATTGGAAATAAATTAGGCCCTTATACATATATATTTCCTCCTCGTGATAAAAATTAATTTACAAATAGCAACCTGTTAATGTATCGTAACCCCTTGACTTGCCACCAAAAATAAGTAGTTTCTCGCCCCATCTAATCTGCAGAAATTTACAAATCTCTATATAAATCAAACATCCAGACAGTCACTAAAACTCAAGGTTCATCAATTGCCAGACCAAAAAAAATGTAATATTTAATACTGAAATATGTACGAATGCAGAGAGATTATTTGTGCACAGAAAGTTTTACCATACTGTGACCAGATGTGGCTGGCAGATTTTCCTGTGAACCGTTGCCCTTATCGTTTCCAGTATCAGCTTTTAGCTTTAGAGAAGACCATGTCAAACTTCTGAAGTCAAAAACCTGCAAAAAAGCTAAACCATGTAACTCACTACAAAGACTCCAAGATTCAGAGCATCTAAGCATACCATATACCTGAACATCCGATAAATGCCGACCATTACGACTTCCACCGACAATGTATAATTTTTCATCAATTACTGCTGCTGCATGCTACAGTGAAAGGACAGCAATTGGAATAAGAATTTGGGCCAAGGCTAAGGAAGGTTTTGAACGACAAATTCATTTTTATCATTCAAAGCAAAATAGCTCATGACAAGACTCAATCAATCACAAACTACTTTTATGCTTTCGTTTTAATTTTGTATTCTTTCATCTTTCTAATAAAATAAGAAAAAGAGAAAGAAACCTTGTAGCGAGCGGGAGGACGTGCACCAGATACAGAAATAGGTACCCAATTATCATATGTAAGATCGTTATGCCAATTGTTGACTTCCATTTCTCACTGATTCTCCTTTAGTCTAGGAATAACTGTTACAGATCACCTTGATTGTCACTTTAGTTTATAAAACAATTGACAAAGAAGCAGAGTATCTCAAATGAAAGATTCTATAGAGTACACATGCAAAAAGATCCAAAGGAATAAACGTTAGAGTGCGCATATACAATCATGACCACAAGAATGTGACAAACTTTCAACATTACAAGAGAAAACACATCTATGATTCAACAATGATTAGATAACAAGCTAATTATATCTGAAATTGGAAATCTAGATCGAGTAAAACGTATAGAATCAAGGTGAATTTCAAATCGTGAAGTTCATATTACATTCAAGACGATGATATGGAAATTCGAAATTGGTAGACGTAGAAATGAATCAATTGGGATTGAATGGAAGCAGAATGAAACCTGTTATTAGAGAGAGGTTTCAGATCTGGAAAAGGCGTCGTCTGAAGTAGAGGAGGAGGTTGGACGGTGGCAGATCGATAGCCACCGTCGAGATCTCGGTTGAAACGCTGCCGTCGTCGTCGTCGAGCGAGTGAGACTTGTTTCACACACAGCAGAAGAAAAATCGCGGCAACAACTTAGAAGCTCTAGGTAGTAAAGTAACTCCTAGGAATATTTGATGTTTTTTTAACCGTTTCTAGGGGTTAAAAATGTTTTTAATCCTTCTAGTATAGACGATTTATCATTCACTTTTTCTTTTTTTTTTTTGTCTTTTCTCTCGACTTTAGTTAATTGAAATTGGCGTGACATGTTACATGAAAAAAATTTTGGTGACTGTGTACTCGCATGGCAGCGACAGCATGACAAATATGCTAATGTAATGTGTCGTGTCATTTAAAATCAACATTATAATTGATTGTAAAAAAAATACATTAGATTGTAGGGATTAGAAACTTATTTAAAGTATGTAGTATACTAAAGCTGAAGTAGCTCCCAAATATCAAATTGAATATGAAGTCAAGTACCTCAGAAATATTTATTTTAGCTTCTAGTGGCTTGCCTAAGAATTCAAATTCTTTGACAGTAAGGATGAGAAATCGGTCTTTTATGTCGTATACAACAATAGGAACGATCAAAATTATGGGGCAACAACAATTTGATTTTAAAGGTGTCGAACTCCCTTTCTGAACAGTCACATTTGCAACAACAGTCTTCATTTGTGCCACTAACAATACATCACGGTCCTTCAATGAGATATTTGATTGAGCAAGATTGTCCACAAACTCTTAAAACATCTCAACATTTGGATGGTCAGCAAAACCAATATATTAGAGATCTCGCACCTACAACTTATCCTAATGTTTAGACTGATACCTTGCAGAAATCACAAGCAAAGGACACACGGAGTCCACCAACTCTAATGATCATAGTGTCAGCTCTGAGCTCAAATACCGTTAATAAGAATACCTTGAATCCGATTTCAAATCTTTTAAATTCATTAGTTGCTAAAGGTTTTATATAGCAGGAACAGAGTAAGCAATTATAGTGCCAAATAAGACGGTGATTCGATCAAAATACTAAATATTAGTGCTCAATGAATAGTAGTGTAAAAAACTACAAAAGGTTATCTAAAGGAGATTTGTGGTCCTCGCAATCTAACGCATTTTTTACAAATAATTATGATGTTGACTTTAAGTGATGTGGCACACCACATCAATATATATGCCATGTTGTCATAGCCACGTGCACACCCAGTCACCAAAAACATCCATGTGGTATGCCACGTCAATCTCTGTTAACGAATATAAACAAGAGTGATCAAAAGTGTAGACGAAAAATATTAGGAAAATGATTCTTTGAAAAAAAATTAAAAGTGAAATAGTCCATATTTAAAGGGACTAAAATAAATATTTAACCATTTTATTATTTTATTTAAATTATTAATTTATTTAGGAATTGATATGAGTTCTAATTATGATGAAACTTTGGGAAAAAAATTATAAAAATTGTTGATATATAAATATAAACAACTTATTTATATAAACGCATAAATATAAAAATGACGTCGTTAGTTATTGAACTCTAGATTATCATTTTGTAATCATTTAACACACATCAGTCAAACTTAAATTCATCTAACAAATTTGACTTGACAAGACCGGCTTTATCCTACTAAAGCTCTTCAATAACTAATGTGCACGTGGAAACCCGCTCTAGAGCATCACATAGGAGCACGCCTCCAGTGGCCATATCCATTATTGATGTACATCCAACCATCTTTCACATTCCACCATGGATCAACAAGGATTGATTATTTTCGTCTCTCATATATAAGTATAACTCTGATTCATGATCAAGTATTATCACATTCACACTTGCATAGCTCCACATGTCTCAAAGCTTCTAGAGAAGATGACACCAATGTAACCCACTTAACTTGTAATAAAATGTTTAAGCTTGGTAAATAGAATGATAAATTAGAGGAGAACATTATTGATTTTAAGGATTATATTAAATTCTTAGAAAATAGAAATAAGATTATTGGTGAAGAAATTGCTAACATAAGAAGTGAATCCTTAAAATCAGATAAATGTGAATCTTGAGAATCTTTGAAAAATGAAGTAACTAATTTGCATGAAACTAGTCTTAGAGAAATTCACTAAGGGTAAATAAAAGCTCAATTTAATTCTTTCCAATTAAAAGACATATTTTAATAAAAATGACATAAGTTATCATTCTAATAGATCACTCAATAATATTTGACATGATAAAAGAATTTTGATCACTCGGTATTTAAATGTAACTCTGTAATAAGTTTGGTAAATCATTTTGTTATGTTAAATTAATAGGTTCAAAAGGGAATACATCTATACCTCTTAAAGTGACTAATGCACTAGGACACAAAAATTTGGGTACAAATATGAAAACTTGATATGTTTTGTTGGGAATGTTGTGTAGCCTTGAAGATGCTTAATGTAAATTTAATAAAGTTATACAAAATAATGTGTATCCTGTGATTATACTAAAGAAGTTTAATGATTCATGATCAAGCTGTGAGATTATATTGAATTCTTAGAAAACAACAATAAGATTATTGGTGAAGGAATTCTTAAGATTATTTTAAGGATTATATTGAATTCTTAGAAAATAGCAATAAGATTATTGGTGAAGGAATTGCTAACATAAGAAGTGAATCCTTAAAATCAGATAAATGTGAATCTTGAGAATCTTTGAAAAATGAAGTAACTAATTTGCATGAAACCAACCTTGGAGGAATTCACTAAGGATAAATAAAAGTTCGATTTAATTCTTTCTAATCAAAAGACATCCTTTAATAAAAATGACATAAGTTATAATTCTAATAGATCGCTTAATAATATTTGACATGATAAAAAGAATTTTGATCACTCAGTACTTAAATGCAACGTCATCTTGAATCATTTTGCTATGCTAAATTAATAGGTTCAAAAGGGAATACTTCTATACCTTTTAAAGTGACTAACGCACTAGGACACAAAAATATTTGGGTACAAATGTGAAAACTTGGTATGTTTTGGAGGGAATGTTGTGTAGCTTTGAGGGTGCTTAATGAAAATTTAATAAAGTTGTACAAAGAATGTGTATAATGTGATTATATGAAAGAAGTTTAATGATTCATGATCAAGTTGTTAGCATTTATGGTGGTGCTCTAGAGTCATGTCAGTTTGCATTAATGGTAGTTCTTAAAAGTAGTGTTTTGATCCAACTGTTAGCATTGACGATGATGCTCAACTATCGTGTTTTGACGTATCTATTTATTGGCATTTATAGTGGTGCTCAACAGTCATGATGGTTATGATGTTTTGGAACCTAAGAATCCTTGATGATTTATTAACTACTAATGTTATTTTAGTCAGCTCTCGTATCAAGTAGTCTGTAGAGATGGACTTTTGATGATAGTTCCCCATTTCCTCCTTAGTGGGAGTTTTCTCAATATATATTGAGAGTCTAATGTAAAACACTTAAAAAATTAAATTGAATAACTCCAAGATTGTCTGCCTAGTGGTCTTGTTCATGCTTAGTAAATATGATTTTATCGCCAACGTATATTTGTTTTTTGATTTGATTGAGCCTTTATAAAGTATGCATAGAAAAATTGAAAAATCTAGTCAAAAGGGTGCATTGATGAATTTTGAAGATTCCAAAAGCCATAAATCAAGCCCAAAATCATATAAGTGCCCAAACGGAGCAAAATGAGCTAAAAATACCTTAACAATCAATTAGGCCTAAGTGCAATCGATTAGAGCATATTTGAAATTTAAAATTCAAATTTTTGCTCCACATAATCTATTAACCCTAAGGAATAATCGATTATGGCCCTATGATATCGTGTACCATCTGCAATCAAATTATGAGGGAATTTAATATTTATTTCCCTAATCAATTATTAGGGTAGTTAGTCGTTTAGAGGCACAATATATATAAAAGTACTCACAACCTTCCTTTTTCTCATCCCTCTCTTGCATTCTTATACTTCCTTTCTTATTGTTTTCTTTGTATTTGTGCAAAACCTCTTGCAATCTTCGTCATATAAATGGCTCCTAAAATAATATGTACTTCATGAAGCTCCTCATCAACACCTTTCTCCTCAGAGCCATTTTCACTAAGGTGTTTCATCTGTGACATCCCTGAAGATATGTTTCCAAGTTTGGTAAGGATGTTATTTTCTAACATCAGGTTATCCTTTGAAGAGTTTGTCGAGGTTTGCAATATTTCGTGCATAAACTCATGATTTTAAGTTGGAGGTAATGGTTATTCTTATATATATTGTTATTCCTTCTTGGTTGATCCTAGATCTGGTATCCCCATTCATTTCAAGGTGAGGTCAGGTTTCCCTGATATTCGTCTCATCCATTATATGGTCTTTGATATTCTTTCTCCAAAGAAACACAAGTTTTGGCAACTATCCAGATCTGAAGTTGCAGCGGTTTAGAGAATTTCCAACAAAGTGGATCTCGGATGCCTCATGGAATATTCAATGATAATGATGATGATTCTGAATAAGTTTTTGCTTTGTTTCTTTGTTACTTTCTTTTTTTAAGATTCCTACTTTTTCCCACTTTTTGTACTTGAATTTCATTTTGATTTAATTAAGTATTTTGAATTTTAAATGCTCGTGCATGCTTTGGTGATCTATGTACTTAAAACCTACCATATATGTTTATTGTTTTCCCTCGTCATTTTTATAATTCCAAAGTGGGAAAAGTATACTCACAGGGGGAGTATGGTATACTGTAACACCCCAATTATACCCGACAATATAAATATAAATCAGAGTTATAAAAATTCTACAACTGAATCAGGATGCCACAAATTCAACTTAAACCAACGGCATTCATTTCCTATACATAACACATTAAACTTGGATAAACCAACAACAAACATAATTTTATCTTAAAAAGAAACAACAACTTTCATAACTATGCAACGAAGTCATAATATTCAACTTAAAAGAAATGTAACATCTTTGTCCAATTAAGACAACTTCAAATAACAATCATTTAAAGAACAACAACTTAAAGTTCAATCAACTGAGATAATAACAACAAATAAACAGCAAGCGTTCATCCCCGCGAGTGTTACGTATCAGAGCAATGACACCGACTTGAACTACTAAAGGTAAACCGCCTTCACCCTGGATTACCTGCACGTTACTAACATCGGGGTAACATTCAAACAGAAGGGGTGAGATATTGAACATTATAATAGAACACATGATAAGTAAAACATTAGAATCAGTTCATACATAATCACCACTTCTCATATCTTTAGCAACATAAAGGCAATTAAAGTCAATCACATAACAACTCAGAATGCAACACAGAATGCAACTCATCTTTATGCAAGTGCATGTGGTACCAATAGAGCAGAACTCCCATCTTAAAAATATACCCATAAATAGAGGCATTAACAAGGCATAAGCCTTCTTTGCAGTTTGCCAATCCAGGTTATCAGAGTATGCAAATGTATATGAATGCACTATCACATACTCACAATAATCATCATCCATCATAAGGCATAAGCCTACATCACCATTATTACCAGTAAATAGAGGTAATTCTTCATCATTTAAAATTCCCTACAACTTCGCATTATCAACAATAATTTACAACATGAATCACAACAACACAACAACTCAACATAAATCGACATTGGCCATAAGCCTATCATATCAACCAACGATTCAATCATTAACCTAATCAAACCACAACTTAACAATGATTCACACAACACATGTAACGACCAAGACACAACATGTACGGGCAAAAAAGGATAAGGAACTATGTGTCCCTCGACATGCATAACAACTAGGACAGCCTAACAATTAATGTATACTCCTTGACACGCACAAGGGAAAACAGGATAATGACCCACTTATGCTCCTCGACATGTCCTGCAACCTAGTACTGCTCAATAATCCAACGCATAACCCCCCGACACGCCTCGCAGCCTAATATGTCGCTCGATACCTAACACCATCAGCATCCTCCTTGACCACTAGTTTGGCCAACAGCACAGACACAATACTACGTCTTAACGACCACACCACTACCGTTCATAACTTTCGGCCAACCGCTCGGAACAACACAGCAACGGGCAACCATATTTCCTATAACATGTTCATCAAACATACAAGACAGTTACATTGAAACCTCCCTAAAACAACCAATTCAATAACTTACTACTTTTCCTACCAACCACTCGGAATAACCTAACATCCTGACGACCATCACAACCAGTAATCACTATCCTAACTTATCCATCGATGAAACCGGCAGTCACACAGATACACAAAATGTCCACAATGCACAACTGAGCAACTTCATATAACATGTTCATTAAAAGGTCATACAATACTCTCCAACGGCCACAATATGAATAAACTGGCAACTTCACTAGCAGATCAGAAACATTAATGCACGAAAAATCATAAAACGACCAATTCCCACATAATACACATCATAAGTCCCATTATAAGGTCAGAACCCCACCCTTACCTGGATTGAAGGTCGTTCAACGAAAGCTCCATCCGGAATCCTTGCTTTGCTCTGCTCGACACATGGCAGCTTGCTCCTCTTCCGCGCGACTCTTCAGGTCAACGTACAGAGCTTCTTAAACACTAAGTAAAAAATTCCTTGTGTCAGCTTAGCCTTATATATCAATCCTATTGGGCCTAGCCTACACCCCCCCCCCACTTTACTACTTGCAACCAATAGCATAAGTCCAACATTATATAAATATTCCCTTTATTCCGACATTATTATTATTAATCAACTTATACCAATAATTCTCAACATCTCGCAACTTCAACAAATAATCCAAAAATAATTTAATTAAATAGTTAATTAAATTAACGGGCGTTACATATACTCTCTATATTTTTTGAAGGAGATTTTAACCACTCTAATCTATCATTACTTTTTCTTGTTTTGCCCACCTCCTTGAGAGATGTGTTGATACATAAAAAATTGGGAGAATATGGATTTATATGTTTGTAAATATGATGTTTGCAACAATCTATTTGGTTTTGATAATGAAAACACTGTAAAGTGAATTCGTCATATGATTTGGTGACATGGTCGTGGTGCTTAAACACCAATATATTAAAGACTATCTTTGGATCATAAGTGTTTATCAAGTTAATCTAGTTTTTATAATGACTATATTATGATTATTCTTTATCAATTATAGTGGTCAATTTGTGGTGCTTGGAGATCAAGATGTCAAAGCCTATTTTGGAGAGCAACACCTAACTTCAAGTGGAGTTTAGTGAAGTCAATAAAGATATTTGATCAATCAGTGTGTATGGTGATGATGTTCATCTTGAAGAATTATCTTAAGCATCATCAGATAGAAGGGAAGATAAAGTCTCATATGAAGTGTGGAATCATTTTTAAATCTAGCAAGGGATCTTGAATCTTCAGAGTTATGAAAGAGAGGAAGTGTGGAAGTTCGCCATGTCTTTGTCAAGTGATATGTGTCTATAAAGGTATAAGATTATTTATTGAATTTACTAAGGAAACACACACATACACACACACCACACACACGTACACTTTTGAATGATTGGAAAGTCTCTCTAACTTTATTCAGACTATCAGAAAATGATTTTGTTCCTAGATAATGGATTATAGGATTTTTCTAATCTATTTGAAGAGTTTTTTTCGCTTGCCATTATTGGTTATCCAATTAGAGTAGTCAATTATATCTTTTGCAAACCCTAATAATTGACTATTATGTCTCTTAATAGACTAGTAACTAAGCTTTTGAGAACCTTGCTTTTTACTACTACATAATCAATTATCCATATGGAAAAACCAATTATGAGCCTTAAAAAGTCCATGGATTATTTCCATATTTGATTCATATTTGAACCATATATTGTTCTATAAATAGAAGGATCATTTTTCACTTTATTCACACTGGAAAACATATTTGAAATACCTTTCTCTTACTTCTCTATCTCCCTATTTATTTCTTCATGTTCGTCTTATTGCTTTTGAGAGTAGATCTTTTATCTGTGAGGTGTTCCAACCGCTCGGAATAACACAACAACGAGCAACTATATTTCCTATAACATGTTCATCAAACATACAAGACAACCACGCTGAAACCTCCCTAAAACGACCACTTCAAAAACTTATTACTTTTCCTACCAACCGCTCAGAATAACCTAACATCCTGACGACCATCACAACCAGTAATCACTATCCTAACCTATCCATCGATTAAACCGACAGTCACACAGATACATAAAACATCCACAACGCATAACTAGGCAACTTCATATAACATGTTCATTAAACGGTCATACAGTACTCCCCAACGGCCACAACATGAATAAACGGGCAACTTCGCTAGCAGGTCAGAAACATCAACACACAACTGTTGTACCCCAAAACTTGCCCTCTCAGTTTCTTAAGATTTCTCTCGCGTGTGTGTTTACAAAAAATTGTTTAAAGAAATAAAGAAAATGTAAAATTTTAAAGATGTTAATGTGCCTTTCGATTGGGTCAAAAAAGAAACAAGTTGGCTTCGATTTAGCAAAGTTTGATTGGGCAATGTAATCTCCCTTCAGTCACAAGCTTCGATTTGGGCATATGGCTTCCTTCGAAGTGACCCCCTTTGATCCACAAGTTGGGCATGTGGCTTCCTTCGAAGTGACCCCCTTCGATCCACAAGTTAGGCATGTGGCTTCCTTCGAAGTGACCCCCTTCGATCCACAAGCTAGTCAGCCTCCTTCAATTCACAAGTTGGGCAATTAAACCCTTCGAAGCAACGTACTTAGATTACACCTCTAAAACTCTTCAACACTATGGATCATAGTTGGTGGATTCGAAGGACCTATAATGGTTCCATTCGAAGAGCACACATTATTGGAAATGAACGTTGTTGTCTGATGATGAGTCTCGTCAAAGTGATCAAAATGAAAGGGTGGAGTATTCGAATTTTTTACCAACATACACTCTTTTTAGCAACTAATTCCCAATATACCATTTCATACATTCATTAATCCCAATCTACCCTCTTTTCAAACAAAATGTTTTTTTGCCACAACTCATCCGCCAATACAATGGGCGGAGGAGTGTATTTTTTTTTATTCCGCATCTGCATTAGGCAGATGCTTTTAAAGATAGAGAGGGTTCGCCCATTAGATGGGCGGATGTATGCAAACGTGATTTTTTTTATTCTCTAAATTAAATTCATATAATTAAATAATATACATTATAATTAAATAATATACATTATAATTAAACAAAACAAAATATACTATAAACCATTATAATTAAATTATAATTGCATTAACCAACTTTATACATAATATTTAACTAAAGGACATAAATTAATTTTTTTCATTTTAACATATATAATTCAAAGACACATCTACTGTAGATTTTGACCGGGTCGTGTCAATCGTTGGTGAGTTCCACAAGTAGGTGCTCGTCTAGTACGTTGGCCTGTTCTGCAATTTCCTTCTTCATTTTGTGGTTGAGTTGAAGTTGAAGGTCCCGCGTCACACCCGCCCATTAAAAATTCCTCAATCATGTCCTCATTGGTAAAGTCTGTCTCGGCTGCACTGCCATAACTTAATCTGGTTCCCTCCCAATTCCAAATTGGTATGGGATTAGAAGACATTAGGCTATTTATTGAGGGTTGGTAACAATCTTGGGAGGTAAATTGTTGTGGTCGGGGAATAGGCATTTGTTGTTGGGGTGTATGATAGTTGGGATTATGTGGGGTTTGTTGGGTGCCCCATTGGGTAGGGTTAGATGAAGGATATTGTTGTTGGGTGCCCCATTGGGTGGGGTTAGATGAAGGATATTGTTGTTGGGTGCCCCAATGGGTGGGGTTAGATGAAGGGTTTTGTTGTTGGGTGCCCCATTGGGTGGGGTTAGATGAAGGGTTTTGTTGTTGGGTGCCCCATTGGGTGGGGTTAGATGAAGGGTTTTGTTGATGGTATTGTTGGCTTGGGGTAAAAGGTGGTTGTGTTGGGAAGAAAGGTTGTTGCATAAAAGATGGTTGTGTTGGGAAGAAAGGTTCTTGGTTGCTCATGAATGGTTGTTGGGTGTAAGTGCTTGATGATAGTCTGGTGTGTTGGATGTTTGAAGATGTTGGCAAATTACGAGGGTCATATAAGAAGTTGTTTGGTGACAGATACAAATTTGTAACAGACTTATACCATTCCATGTATTCCTTACTTGGTTTACATTCTTCTGACATGACATCTCCTTGTAAGACTTTATTTTCGCGGTTATGCCATTGACGACGCTCCTGTTTGTAACAATCTTTCCAATTGCTATATGCTTATTGGTCGTTCACCACACTTTTGTGATACTCCTCCATGCATTGTGGAGCATCCGGTATGCCTTGCTTAATGCCAAATTGTATTTTTACCCGATCAGAATGGTGCATTTCAACAGTAGTAAAACAAATGATAAATGTTTTTGCACTCCATATGTGACTATCGGTTGGATCGGTATCATCAAGTCCCAGATAGGGCCTCCATGTAAACTGTTAAAAAAATCAGTTATTAGTTTAACGAACTATATATAATATGTAATACTTAAAATATGGTTAAGAATATTACATCAGATTCTTCGAAATGATCGATGAAATTCCGATAGCCAGGTGCACAATGATGAGGAGTCTTTTCGTAATCCATCCCATAGGCAGACCATCTAAAAAAATGTAATACTTAAATATTGTTCACATAATAAATAAGTTTAAGACAAAGGATTAGTTACAACTTACTTGGTTGCATACGGAAAGTGAAAAGGATTACGATTCCTAGGCGCTAGATTCGGCATCCTGGACCATCCCCAAGCTTGTATTAGTGTTGAACAACCAGCAAAATTATGAACATCTTTTTTGGCGCATCTATAGAGGTTTATGTATAGATGCGATAAAACTGCTGATCCCCAACTGTATCTACATATTTTATTAAAGTCAGCTAGTAATGGTAAATACATTAGATGTATTGTGTTACCATTCGTGTCAGGAAATAATAAACAAGCGAATAACAATAAAATATAAATTCTAGTTTTTTTATGAATTTGTTCTATGAGGGAATCTTGGTTCAATTCAAATGCATCATATATTTCCCGGAGCCAAGTAATTTTGACGAATTGTCCCTTTCTAGCTATTCGGGCAATTCTTCACCCAAGAGTTCTTGAGTTATGGAGTAGTCAACATTTGTTCTCCCATTCACTGCCAAACCGTTTACATGTAAACCCATCAACATGTGGACATCTTCAAGGGTGATTGTGGATTCACCGGTAGGAAGATGGAATGTGTGTGTCTCCGGACGCCATCTTTCACATAAAGCGAGAATAAATTTCCTATCCACCCCATATGACGTTATGTTGAGAACGTGCCCAAAGCCCGCTTGCATTAGATATGGACGGATCATTTCGTCAACACGCACATACGAGTGTGTACGAGGCCTAAATTTTTTCTCATTCTAAAAAATAAAATGGTTAATATTAGAATATGGTTAATGTCAGAAGTATATTCTTAAAATTTAAAAAAATTTATACGTAAAAATATTCAAGACTTACATATTGGAGTATGTTTGACAATGTTCCTTGGTGCTCCTCTCCATAAGTTAACAGAGACATTATAGAAAATTGAGTTTGGTGTAAAATTATGATGAGAAAGAATAGATAAAGATTGAGTATGATGTAAATTTTGAAAAAACGAATGGTATTTATAGAGAAAAAATGTAGGGTTTTATTCAAAAAAATTAATGGAAACCATAAAATGGTTGGGAGTAATTACTTTGCATGCATGTTGTGTACGTGTACGTAAACTGTGCAGCTTTACAGAGTCCGCCTACTCAATGGGCGGAACCCTTTGCATTTTCGAACACGCCGCACGTATAATGGGCGGACATGTTACTTTTTGTCTGCCATCCGCGCTTTTAATGGGCGGAAGCGTGCAATTAGGCCTGCAAATGTCGCAGGAGCAATGGGCGGAGCCTATAGGAACATCAATGCCTCCGCCTTCCCATTGGGCGGAACCCTTTCACAAATTAATGGCACCGCTTCTACAATGGGCGGGTGAGTTAATGTTATCAGTTTGACCACTAAATTCAGTTCTTCCTGCATTTATTTATTACAATATATTTACTACACACAAAATATATTTCATTTAAATACACTTCTACCTCCTACTTTTTTTCATCAAGCCAACCCATTTCAAAAACAAATTTCTCCTACAATTCAGATCTTATTCACTAACAAATCAAAATGTCTCAAATATCTCAATATGTAGTGGATGCTCATTACAATGGAGAGATCCTTATCTCTGACGAAATGGGCATTATATTCGAAAATACCGATATATGCCGGTTCAAATTAAGTAGAAATGCGAAGTTTGAATATTTGAGGGAGAGGATACAAACAAGGATGCAATCTGGAGTTGTCTCACAAATTATATATTGAAATGTTGTTAATTTCGGTGTGAACCAGGTGAAATATGTTCCACTGAAAATCCTAGATGATGATGATGTGGAAATGATGTTTTACAACCATGAATTATCTAGGTTACATGCGATAGATTTATACATAAAATTTCAACTTTCTCAACAATCTCAAATCTCACAAGTGGCCAATCCCAATGATGTTGAGCCCGTGTCCATAATTCCCTAGGAAGTCGTTGTCGAAGATGACGAAGAAGAGGAGACTGAGTCACAAGCTGATGATTTGTTCACTACTTTATTTGAAGACGGTGGACGTGACGAGGCGGATGCAATCAACGAAACTGAACAACACATTCCACTTGAGAATGTCTATTGTCCACCCGCCCACATGACCACTTTGGAAACAGCTGGAGACGAATCATCCTTTCAATGGCCCAAAAATCCTCGTCTTCCGCTGGAGGATGACATAGCTGTTGGGAACCAGTTCAAAAACAAATATGACTGTGTCTTTGCGATATCCAGGTACCATATGAAACATGTCGTTGATTTCAGGGTTACATGTTCTCACACGAAGAGATATAAAATTTGTTGTAAGCGTAGTGGTTGCAACTTTCGTCTAGTGGCATCCTATAGGAAAAGGAGCGACCTATGGGAGATAGGAATCATGGAGCCCCCACATAATTATTCAACGACCATCTTTAATCAGGTTCATCGACAACTAAGCTCTCGACTGATGAGTGAACGATTAATGCCTCTTGTTGAAAAGGATCCCTCTATCAAGGTGAGTGTATGTATTAACGAAATTGTTTCTTTTTTCAAATACACTCCATCTTACAAGAAAGCATGGATTGCTATAAACAAAGCAATCGAACAAGTGTTTGGTAATTGGGAAAAGTCATACAATGAACTTCCAAATTACTTGTTGGCCCTTAAGAAGTTTGTTCCAGGCACTGTAGTAGAAATGCAAACACTACCGGTATATACAGATGACATGACTATTATTGATGGGAAACAAATCTTCCACCGACTATTTTGGGCTTTCCAACCATGCATACGTGGCTTTGCATATTGCAAGCCTTTACTACAGATTGATGGTACCTGGTTATATGGAAGGTACAAAGGTACACTACTAATGGCTGTAGCACAAGACGAAAACATCAATATTTTCCCAGTTGCCTTTGCCTTAGTGGAAGGTGAGACGGAGGATGGTTGGGGTTTCTTTCTAAAAAACTTGAGAATGCATGTAGCTCCTCAACCTGGCTTGTGTTTCATTTCTGACTGACATGCATTTATCGAAAGCGCTTATAACAATCCTGAAAATGGTTGGAATAACACTACATCTGTCCATGTGTATTGTATCAGGCATATTGCATAAAATTTTATGAAGGATATCAAGGACCGTATCCTCCAGAAAAAAATAATCAACATGGGTAAGTACCTTTTATGCAAACATTACATGCTCGTTGATAGTATACCATTATATTAACCAATATTTTTTTTAACATGTAGGGTATGCGCTGAACCAACCAACATTTAAATATTATCGTAATGAAATTGGGATGGCTAATGGTGATGCTTTGAGGTGGATAGACAAAATTCCCGTTGAAAAATGGACGAGGGCATTTGACGAGGGTCGTCGTTGGGGGCACATGACAACAAACCTTGTAGAGTCACTAAATTCCGTATTTAAAGGCACTCGTAATCTCCCCATCACATCGTTAGTAAGTGCAACATACTACAGGATGGGAACACTCTTTGCTGAAAGGGGTGCTGTTGTACCCCAAAATTTTCCCTCTCATTTCATCAATATTTTCTCACCACAATACTCTTGGAACTCAAGATCAAGTTAGGGTTTGCTCTGCTCAAGACTCCTCCTTGCACTGTTGACCCAAATTAGGGTTTGAGTTTGCACAAAGATGTTTTGACCTAGGATGCCCAAAGTGACTTTCATGCTTCACATTGGACTCACAAGTTTATCCATACCAAGTTTCAAGCCTTGATTCCAATCTTTGCCCAGTCAATTGGACAGTTGACCTAGAAATCAACTGTATTGGGGAAAAAGTCAACTGTGGCCAATTGACAGTCAAACCCCATGATTTTTGACCCACATCAACATTATGAATTCATATGGACCATTTTATCAAGTTTGGATCATAATTCCACAAGAAATTTGATCAGATCACCAAAAGGGCAAAATGGTCATTTTTAGGGTTTTGACTGCACAAAGGTAATTTTTGACTGTTTGACCTAGCCAATGGCAAACCAAGTTCACATATGGACTCAAGGACCCAATGAAATTGTCTTGACATGTTCAAAAAGTTCAAAAGATCCCAAATGCACAAGATTGACAGATGAATTTTCCAGTCAATTGATCAATTTTTGACTGTATACTGAAAAGTCAAACTTTGACTTTTTGGTCAAAATCAAGGGTCAAAATTCATTTTTCATCAAGACATGTCTAATTATGAAACTTGTTCATCAAGAAATCAAAAATTGCAAATTAGGGTTTAAAATGAAGAATTTTCATAACTTAGAATTTTTCTAAGTTATGAAAATCCCTAATTTTTTCCTAACTTTGTCCCACTTTTTCATCAAGATGAATTTGGATTCAAACAAAAGTCAAAACATGAAAGTTGTAGTTCATTGCAAAATCTACAACTTTGATTCACAAAGTTTCCTCAAAAGAAGCTTTTATCTCAAGTTATGATTTTTGGAACAAGGGTGCAAAACATTCTTAACTTAGAAATTTTGACCTATTTTAGGCAGGATTTTTGCCTAACTTCATGGCAACTTTTCACATGCTTCCACTTGGAATTTCAATTTTCATTACAAAGATGGATTGTAGTACACATTCCAAGCTTTCCAAAATGTCCAAGAACTCATCAAACAACCTCATGGTTAGGGAGAATCGAATTTGGCAAGTTGGGAAAAACTCATTTTGTTCATGACCAATTTACATGTCCATAACCTTGCATTTTGAACTCAGCATGTTCTAAGATGGATTACAGGTCCTTTATCCCATTCACACTCATAAATTTAATGCAAACCCCTTGTGTTCAAGCCTTTCATTATGTGTTTAAGCATTGCATACAAGATTAAGCCTTAATAAGAAAAAACATATTATCCATTTTTGTAAAGTGTTACTTTATGTCAACTTTGCAATCTATGAGGTACAATGCAGATCTTTGAGGCACAAAGGCATAGGAATATCCCACTAGCCAAGACTCAAATGTGCAGCATAGACAGGGGCATTGTACTGGCCTAGAAACCAAGTTGATACTTTCTTGCTTAAGTGTGAAGAAACTTGCATATTACAAACCAACTCTCATTTTAGCCAATACAAGCTTAAGCAAAGTTATTGTACACCTTCCAAATAACATAACTGAGTTGAAACACGAGCCCATCACCTTCAATATCATCCCATTCACAGAAACACCCTGAAACTGCAAAAACAGGGCATAAGCTGCAATTTGAATCCCATAAGCCAATCCATTCGTGCATTCTTGCCAAATCCAGTTCATACACATTCCATACCATATATGCAAGCTGTCCCAAGCCTTGGAAGCAGACTGTAACACCTCTAACCAACTTCACCATTTTCACATTTTCTGTTTTGCAGGTGGATTGCTATAGCTCGATTCACTTGGTTTCAAAGCAAAGTAAAGGTTGGAGAAGCATCCCTGACCTTCAAGCAAGATGTACCAATACTCACTTTGCCTTGAAAGTGCCTCCATTGTCAGACACGATCCAAGCTGAACAGGTAAGTTCATGGACTTCTATCTCTCAATATAGGAAGAGTTAGCTCTAAGTTTGTGAATGAAAAATGTTCTATTCATGTCCCTGAAGCTATACATATCTTTACTTTCTATTTATTTTGCATGTGCCGAGAGAATTTAAGGTCTGAACATTGATTAAAACTTAGGTTAAGAATTAGGGATGAAGAAATTCTCTCTCATTTCTGAGAGTTAGGTTGAGTTTTTTATATGTATGGAATCGTGGCTTGATGCTTAACATTTTTCATGTTATGAGTTTGTGCTAAAAGTCCAAGAATCAGGAGTTGTGTTTGAAGAAATATAAGGCGCGTTTTTTTCAAATATTTTGTCTGAAGGTTGAAGACAACCTTTCCATGGGCTGGGCCTGAGTTGTTTTACTTTTCATAACATATGTATTCCACATGCACCCCCTGGCCCATTTTGATTTTTACTTATCACTTTCTATTTTTTCCTTTTGATTTTATTTCCATATTTTTATTTAAGTATCAAAAAACATTAAAATCATTTTTCCCATATTTTTTGCATTTATTTTGATATTTATTAGGCTTTATTTAGTTTTGTATATAAATAAACCTAAATATACTATTATTTTAAAATACTAAAAAAACAATACAAACATGTGTTATTTCTGATTTTATATTTTATATTATCTCTTGAAAACATTTTACATAAAATATACTTTTTTTTATTAAATATTTTATTTTTGTACATATAATATATATTTAATAAATAATGTAAATACATGTATATTTATTAATATATTTAGGGAAAATACAAAGAATTAATACATTTTATTTTTATTAATATTTTGACCTCAAAAATAATTTTTTTTTGCAATATACCTTTTTTATTTATTTTTATAGATAATTAATAAATATTGCACATATTAAATAATTCATACATTTTATTTAGTAAAATTAGGGTTTTATCCTAAATACTTAAAAATACCAAAATTAATTAATTTTATTTTTGTTTATTTGATACATGATAAATACTTTTTACATACATATGAAAACCATTTTTGCATTTTTGCATATTTATTTTTATTTTATTAATACTTGTGCAATTAAATTCCTTGTGGAATTTCAATTTTGGATGTAATAGTTAGAATTTATTTTCTTGTCAAAATATCCCCATTTGAACATTTGTACCCCACATCCCATATATTGTGTTGTAATAACTTAGGACCTTTTATTTTTCGCATTTAAAAGCTTTCTAATTATGCCATGTTAGAATTAGGGTTTGTATGCAAATCAATTAACCAAAAATAGTTTGACCTAAATTCAAGATAAACAAGCATGAAAATGGACAACACTAATCACACTTGCACCCCTAGGGTACTCCACTTGTTGTCTTCAATAAATGGGCCATATTGCATGTTAGGTATCTTTGGGCAAAAACAAAACAATCAAATGATCATAGTCCCTCGATGATTCTTTCGAAAGTTGCCTAAAAATGATCAAGTCCCTCAAAAGAAAATTGCCCAAAGGTACTTGGCACCATTGCAATCATGGTCTAACGATGACCTGCGCCCGTCCCGTTCACATCCTAACACAAGATTGTCCACCAAATACAATGGTGGAACAAAATTGTTAAAAGGGTTAAAACATAGCAAAGATCTTTGAGAAATTTAGGGTAGATAGCTCTTGGGTACTTGCCAACTTGCAAAACAAAAACACTTGCCTATTTTTCAAACCACACATCACTACACTTTCAAAACAACTTTCAAAAAAACCTTGAAACATCTTTTCAAAAAGACAAACACCTTTTATAAAACATTCGAGTAAAGAATTGTTACAAGGGTTGCTTAGACAAGGTATCTTTTTCAAAACATTTTGAAACCCACACACAAAGCACCATTTCAAACAATTGAAAATGCAAGGCAAGTGATCTAAGCAAGTAACTAAGAGCCCATGGATAACCATGGATAGAAAGGGTGCTAATACCTTCCCTTTCTATAATCTACTCCCCGAACCCAAGAAAACATCTCAAAGGTTTTTTCTGTGCTTTTTAACCTTTCCTTAGGATAAAATAAAAAGTCGGTGGCGACTCTTGCTAAACCGAAACATTTGCGAAAAACAAGCGCAAACCTCAAGTCAGTTCTCCCACCGTATCACAGAACTGGCGACTCTGCTGGGGATTTTTTTTAAGTGGAGTAACCTTAGGGCTTAGATCACCCTCTTACATGACTAATTGTTTGATTTGATTGCTTTATATCTTGGCTCTCTTGTTTGGGTTTGCAATCCTACACCCGGATTTGGGGAAACATTCATAGATATCAATACATTATGGAAACTGTGCGGGGTATACCGACACGGTTGAAGCAATAGCTATATTAGTGCGACATATTTGTGAGTACCGGTAACCCTTGAGTTCAATCAAGGAGAGTACGGGGCCGCTGAGTGATGTCACTAAGCACTAATGACCTAGAACCTTACTTGACCATCTTGGCCTTTTATTAGGGGTAGTGAGATGACTGACTTTGGTGCAGTCCGAAGTTGGTAGATACTCGATACTACACTCATTGAGGGTTGTTTTCTTGGAATATTTTGGTTGCTAGTTAAGTGGCCAAACCAAAACAATGAACAATGAAAACAATCCAATGATATTGAGCTCCTTAGAACCCGGTTACTATTTATAGGACAGGTTTTTAAGCCAACTACACTCAAGAGGGTACTTACCTATGAAACCTCATGCAAGCCTGAAACTAGGGTTTGGTGTGATTTGCTTGTACATATGTTTGTGCATACATCATAAACATCATGAAGCATCATATGCATTCACTAATCATTTCAAGGGTTTAGATCTTCATCTTTGTTCTTGTTTTGTAGGTCATGGAAATTCTTCGAAGAAAAACCATCCAAGTCAACCTTGTGAGAATCCCTCCTCAACTCAAGGAGCTCACCTCAAGGATTCCGGAAAGCTCTCCCTTCAGTGAAAGACACGGTAGACTGCTCAGCCTAGTCAACACCAACATTGAAGAGGACATGATGAAGGTGCTGTTCCAGTTCTTTGACCCTCTTCATCACTGTTTCACTTTCCCCGACTACCAGTTGGTGCCCACTTTGGATGAGTTTTCTCAACTCCTGAGAATTCCTATCCTTAATCAACTTCCTTTCAACGGTACGGAAAAGGAACCAAAGCCTGAAGATGTTGCTCGAGCACTACATCTACAGCCATCTGACATCAAGGGGCATTGGGAAATTAGAAGCGGTGTCAAAGGTTTCTTAGCAAAATTCTTGTTTGAGAAGGCACAAGAATGTTGGAATTCATTGGACCTACAAGCCTTTGAAGAAATTGTGGCACTCCTTATCTATGGGTTGGTCTTGTTCCCAAATCCTGACCAGCTCGTAGATGTAAACACCGTCAAAATATTCTTATCCAGAAATCCAATACCAACATTTCTTGGGGACATTCTTCACTCATTTTACACACGAACAATGAGAAAGAGGGGTGTTCTCATGTGCTGTACTCCTCTCCTTGCAAGGTGGTTTATTTCGCACCTTCCACAATCTGTCTTGAAGAATGACCAAGGCTCAAGGTGGTCCCAACGGTTGATGACTCTTACTCACTCTGATGTACATTGGTGTTCTCGGTCCAGAGAAAGTGTCATCATCGTCGATCATTGTGGAGAGTTCCCTAATGTTCCATTACTTGGCATTAGAGGGGGCATTACCTACAACCCTTGTCTAGCTTTGAGGCAATTTGGATATGCACGGAGGGATGGCCCTCACGACATGTTGATTCCTAACCTAGTTTTTGACTTCGACAACGATGCGCAAGGACTTCGCCAAAGATTCATCAGAGCTTAGAGGATTCCTAACAAGGTTGACAGCAAGACACTGGGGCACAAGAACTCCACCCCTCTTGAGCCTTACCTCAAATGGGTACGAGCCCGAGCCCAGAGTCTAATGATGCCATATCCTCATGTTCTCCCCGTGATTAAAGAGCCCGTTACGGAAGGAGAGGTTCCCTACACCATCCTATATCCTGACATGCCTACATCGTGGGAGGAGATGCAGAAGAGTTGGATTCAACTCAAGGAGGAACAGAACACTTTTGAAGCCAGCTTCTACGCCAGTGAGAAGAAGGTTCTAGAGCTTACCCGCTGACTCCATGAGGAAGAGACCCTCAACACCTACATCACACCAAAGAGGATGCGCAACGTCTTTTTACCTTGAGAAGTTTTGTAATATTTGGCCCATGGGGCATTTATGTACTGACAAATTTCTTCTTATTAATATGACGTGCGTTCTCTTTTGTTTGCAACAATTTTGAATATTCTAAATCCTTGAATGCATTGCATACATAAGCATACCATTCATCATGTGCATAAGCAGGTCTCCACACCAGGTTTCCTTATCTTTCAGCTGTTTATTTCAGTAAGATGGATCTCGAGCAAACGGTCAAGGACTTGCAGTCTCAAAATGCACAGTTTCAACAACTCCTGATGACCTTGGCTAAGGGTCAGGATGATCTAAAGGCCCTACTGGGGAACAAAGACCAAGTGAAAAAGAAGAAAAAGAGACTCGGGGTGGCTACTTTAGGAAGAAGGTTTGAAGGAGAAGCCAGAAGAGTGCTTGAATTTCCCCCTACTTCTGAGGAGGGAACCAATAAAGGGAATGCGGCTGCAGTACCTTCTGAGTCCGATATGGAAGAAGAGGAGGCTGAAGAGGACGGAGACTACTCTGATCAACAATACCCGCCCGCTGATGATAAGTATAAAGGTTTGGAAGACAGGTTGGTAGCTATGGAGCTGCAGAGAGTTCCGGGTTTAGATTTCGAAGACTTGGGATTAGTTGCTGGAATTGTGATCCCCCCGAAGTTCAAAGTGCCGGTTTTTGTAAGGTATGACGGGCTGTCCTGTCCAAAAATGCATCTCAGGTTATATGTAAGGAAGATCCAACCTTACACTGCAGACAAGAACCTTTGGATCCATTTCTTTCAGGATAGCCTTTCTGGGGCTCAACTCGAGTGGTTCTATCAGCTGGATGGAGCCAGTATCCGAAACTGGGAAGACTTGGCCACCGCATTTTATAAACAATATCAGTACAATTCTGACCTCGCTCCTACGCGTACCTAACTTCAGGGTATGTCACTGGGGACGGGCGAAGGATTCAAAGAGTATGCGCAAAAGTGGAGAGACTTGGCTGGCAGGGTGCAGCCGCCTTTGACTGACCGTGAACTTGTTAACATGTTCCTGGGGACCCTGTCTGGTCCATTCTTCAACCACCTGATTGGTAATTCTTCCGCTGGGTTTACAGATTTGATCTTTACTGGTGAGAGGACAGAAGCTGGTATCAAGTCAGGGAAGATACAGAAGGGCGCCGCTGCAAGTATTGATAAGAAGCCTTTCAAGAAGGAAACGACTGTTGTGTACTCTCAGAGAAGAGCAGGGAAGACTGAGCGTCGGCCGACTGTGGGGGCCATAATGATCCAAAATCCATCAAGTGATCAGTCTCGCTATAACCAGTCCAGACCAAATCAACAACGGGTGGAACGACCACAACGATAGTTCACCCGCATTAATATGACGCCAGTGCAAGTGCTTCCCCATCTGTTAAAGTTGAATCTCGCCACTATCAAAGAGGCACCAAAAAATGTGAATACGTCCTCTCCGCATTACCATCCTAATGCTAAATGTGCCTACCATTCTGACAGTGTCGGGCACGACACCAACGATTGTTGGGCACTCAAGCATAAAATTCAAGACTTGATAGAGGCGAAAGAGGTGGAGTTTGACGCTCCAGAGAAGCCAAACGTGATATCCGCTCCGATGCCGAAGCACGGTCGAAATGTCAATGCTATTGAAGAAGATTTGTATGTAGCTGATGTCAATGATCTAATGACTCCACTGTTAACCATCAAGTTAAATCTGTTAAAGGCCGGGATTTTCCCGGGGTGCAAAGAAGATTGCTACTGTTGTTTCTCTCTGCCATTTGACTGTCCGTTACTGAAGAAAGGCATCCAAGGCCTAATGGACAGTCAACAAATTCTGTTTGAAAAAGTTTCCGTTATTCCAACCCCTACTGAAGATGTCTTAATTATCACCATTCACGCCAATCTTTCCAAGGCCGTCAGAAAGCCTGTTAAGATTACACCAGCTACAAAGTCTGTTCCTCTGAAGATAACAATGTCAGGGCCTGTCCCCTACATTTTTGAAAAGTCAATACCATGGAATTACGGCGGAGACGTCTACTACCATGGTATTAAACAAGTTGAAGTAACCGAAGGAAGCTCTGATGAAGAAGATGCCAGCATTGGAAACATTGCAGGCACAAGCAAGATCACCCGAAGTGGGAGAATATTTTCTCCAGAGATTGCCCCCCCAAAAGCAATCTTTGGACCCTCATCTGCTGCCAAAGTTATTCCTGCACCAATAAAACTCTCCGTTAGAACCCCTTTGATTGAAGAAGCTGTTGTTCCTGGTATTGTCCCTCCTACCTCTGCTGATAAGGGTAAAGGAACCCAAGATGAGCTCGTCAGGACGAGGGCTCAACCCTTGGTCATCCCGGAAACCTCCAAGAAAGAGATAGAGGAGATCCTGAAGATAATTAAAAAGAGTGATTACGACGTGGTAGAACAACTGGGGCAAACCCCCTCGAAGATCTCCATGTTAGCATTACTACTTTTCTCAGAAGCGCACGCCAAGGCATTGATAAAATTCCTGAAGACAGCCCATGTGCTCCAGGAAACCTCTGCCGACCAATTCCAAGACTGCGTAGCCAGTCTTACTGCAGACAATGGTTTAGGTTTCTCTGATGCCGACCTGACCCCAAAAGGAAGAAAGCACAACGACGCATTACACGTGTTGTACCCCAAAATTTGCCCTCACATTTCTCCTTAAGAAATCACAGCTTCAGGCGTTTCCTGATTTTTCAAACTAGCTCAAGAATCGGTCAAACGGACTTTTCTCGTCAGTCAGACATAATTAGGGTTTTACTGGTTTTCATGGCTCTAGAACAGTTCACACAGTTGGCTTAGGGTTTTGGTTGACTTTGACTCAATTTTGATCAGGCGAACGTTATTTGGCATTTAATCAGGAATTAAGGTTTTTGTGGGCATATTCTCAGAAGGATTTAAATTCCACAGCACTTTGCAAGTTATTCCGAGATTCGGGTTGAATTCGCATTGTTTTGATTTAATCAGTAAAAGACCGCATTTGGGTTGAATTCACATTGGTTTGTTTGAGTCAGTCAAAAGAAATACGCAGTTTGGATTTACAGTGTTTGTTGAAAATCAGTGACGAGGGAATGCGCCTGTTTAGTTTGTTTCGGTTAACTGTTACTTTGCTTTGGATATTGGAAAGGCCAGGATTAACTGATCAATTACTAAAGTATTGTTTTATTTAAATTATTTATTATTCTAAATTAAGTGATTGAAATTTATTTTTCAATTATTTTAATTCAAAGAGTTTTAAATAATAAATAAACAATAAAGAGAAAACAGAATTAATTGGATAACGGAAACTTTTATTTATTCTTAAATTAACTGTACAATTATTGTTTATAATTTAATTACAAACAATGGTTTTACATTAATTTAAATTTAAATAAAAAGAAAGCTATCCTATTTTTTTTAATTCTTCAGTCTTCATTTAGTACCCCTCTCCATTCAAGTTTTCATCTGCAAAAGAAAAAAGAAAAGTCAGTAACTGATAAATAACTAAAAAGACAGATAAAAGAAATTCGTCATTAAGGGCCACTGATTGGGATCAGTTAACCCTCTCTGCAAATCACGGGATTTCTCCCGGTTCACAGAGAGGGAAGAATTTTATTTATTAATCATGAATGCAAAGTTGAGAAAAAAATGCAAAGTGTCAAAACTGCATAAGTTCAAAATCTCAAACTCCAAGTTCAAACCAAACTGAAAAATCCAAATTACAACTTTCTGTCATAATCCAAAAAGTGCAATTTACTGTCAAAATGCCAAGAAGTCTACTCAAAGCTGTCAAGAAAAGGATTTGGCAAAGATATCAAAGAAGATACAAAGTACAAAAGCTGTCAAGAAAAGATAAAATATGCAGAGGAAAACCATTATGCAAGCATACATTTTCTTTTCATCATTTCCCAATGGCCCTTTCAGAAAAAGTACAGCAGAAAGCATAGTTTAATATTGAGCTGTACTGAGAGAGAAGAGTAGAGAGATAAAAGAATGCAGGTTTTTAGGCTTTTAGGCAGGAAGAAACATATACAAAAAGCAAAAACACAGTAGAAAGGAGGAGAGAGCAAAATATACAAAGATAAGCTTAAAACTTCACAAGGAATACAAGGCCAAAAAGATTCAACCTGCTGTCCAGAACCTTAAGCAAAAATAACCTGCCTGAAGCAAGTCAGGAGCCTCACCCTGAAACCTTAGCCTAACCATACCAGCATAAACCAGTTCAGAATCCCCAACACCTAAACTATGCACCAAACAACATTAAACCTGCATTAGATTTACCTCCAAAAGCCAAAAGACTAAACCAGTGCCAAACCTGCTAAAGCTCAAACCTGTGAAACATCACCAGTTCAAACCTGCTGCACCTCAAGCAAAAAACTGTTAAGGCCATAAAACCAGTCAAAACTGCCTAAGCATAACCCAGCAATACATGGCCTAAAAACACTTACCATTCAATGCAAGTATAACCTGCTAAACCAGTCAAAACCTATTCAAACTAATTCCAAAAAACCATAAACCCTTAAACCTGCATTAGCCAAGCCTCAAGAAAAAAAACCAGTGAAACCTGCATTAGTCAAGCCTCAAAAAACCAGTAAGCCTAAGCATAAACTGTCAAGTATCAGACCTGCAAAAGCCTTAAACACCAACCCAGTCCAGAACCTAAAGCCTGAAACCAGTTCAAGCCTCACCTGAATCAGTCCAAACCTAAAGCCTAAATTCACAAAAAACCTGAAGTCTGGCCATTCAAGCAAAACCTTGTCAACTTTCAAAACCAACACAAATTTACCCAGGCAACCTGTATACCCTGTGTACACCAGCACCATCCAAATAAAAATATCATTGAGCAAAATAACCAGTCAAAACCTCCAGTCCTCAGAACACTCATCATTGGGCAATAAAAGAAGCTAGTCAAAATAGCATTTCAACGGTAGCATTCAGAAGCACCAAGCATTCAGTTCATAGCCAATAGAAGTGTTTCAACAGGAAAATCAACAAAGGCAACCAAGGCAACACAAGTCAGAAGAAGAGAGAAAATCTAAGGCAACAAACATTTCAAAAAGCAACTCAAAAGGAAAATCGTTCAGAAGCAACATCAAAGCATACAGGCGAGGCCCTCAGAACTCTGAGTTCATCATAGGGCGGAAAAAGAAGCAACAAGCATACAGTGGCAAAGAAGAAGAAGAAAAAGGCGAATTCAAAAAAGGGTTTTCAGTTCAGTCCATCATGAAACCCTAAAAATCGTAACAAGATAAAAGATACCAGGAAGCTCAAAGAGCAAGCATCAACACCCTCCACCGTCGAGCCTCCTAAGCACCTCCATTTTCTCCCTCTCCTCAGTCAAGGTAAAACATCTCCCTCTTCATCCTCGTTACATAAACCAAGTCAAACACTTAATCAAATAAACAGAAAATCACAAGCATGCAAGAACTGAAAAATCCCTAACGAAATAAGAGAGCGAATGGTACCTTAGATCGAGCGCCCTAATGCTGTCGTTAGAGGGAAGAAGGCATGATGGTGATGGTGGCTCTGTGGCGGAGGGTATCACTCAGAGAAGACGAACGAAAACGAACGAACGAACGTCGCCGTTGCACAAACCCTAAAGCGTATCGTCCAACTGAACCACAAGGCAATCAACCCTAAAGTGTGTTATGGCAACGTGGGCCTTGCCCGCTTCTGAATGCCTAAGGCCCATTAAAAAAGTTTACCTTCTTTTCATAAAACAAACATCACAAGTTATTATTTAACTAACTTAATTTTTTTAACAAGTATTTTATTAAGACTAACTTTTCTTTTTTTATAAAACAAGCTCTTTTTCTGTTAATTAATTAACCTACTTTTTTTTATTTTATTAATTTAAAACATTTAATACTTTTTAATTACAATAGTTTTCCTCTAACCTAATTTTTGTTAACTTTATATATTATTTCGTTAATACTAAAATACATGAAATATGTTTTTTTTATTTAAAACATTTAATTTAAATTTTTCTTGTATATACACATAAAAATATATTTTTATAAGATTGAAAATATTTTTCTTTTGATTAAAACATTTCTTTGTACATAATAGATAAATACATTTTTGCATAATTTAAACATTTAAATTAAAATACTTTTTGTACATAACAAATAAAGATACATTTTTTATTAGAGTTTAAAGCATTTGATTAAAACACTTCTTTTTGTACATATTAAGAAAATACAAGATTATTAATTAAATTAAATAGACATTTAATTTTTCTTTAGGTCAAAATAAACACTTACAATACATTTCACATCTCTCACTTACACAATACAAATACATTTACATTGCTCCTATACACATTTGTTTATCTTATACATTGATATACCTTATTTACATTTGATCGCAAATTCGATTTGGTTGTAACTTATTGGATACTATAAGTCTCATCCCCATTTGTGAATATTGTACCCCCACTCCCGGATACTTACTTTGTAATAGCGTAAATTTTACATTTTCGCAATTTACCGCTTTCAATTATACCATGATTAGACCTAGAGTTTGCATGTACATAAAATCAAACGCTAGATAACCTAATACAAGACAAATACATGAAATCAATACACAATCACACTTGCACCCTCTAGGGTAATCCCACATGTTGCCTTCCAAAATGGGCCATGCTTGCACGTCGAGTATCTTTGGCAAAACAAATTCAAATGATCATAAGTCCCTCGATGACGCTTTCGAATGTTGCCTAAACTGAATGATCATAGTCCCTTCAAAGCAAATTGCCAAAGACGCTTGGCACCATTGCATTCATGGTCCATACGATGACCCGCGCCCGTCCCGAATAAACTTCCTAAACGCAAGATTGTCCACCAAATTCAATGGTGGAACAAAATTGTTAAAAAGGGTTAAAACATAACAAAAAACCTTTGAGTACAATAGGGTAGACAAAACTCTTAGTTACTTGAGATCAATTTGCAAAAACACTTGCCTTCTTTTCAAAAACCACAATCCACAACACTTTCAAAGCAAACTCTCAAAACATTTTTGAAACATCTTTTCGAAAAGATACACGCCTTTGTAAAATATTCGAGTAAAGAATTGCTACAAGGTTAGCCTAAGACAAGGCATCTTCTTCCAAAACATTTTCAAAAACACTCACACACACACCATTTTTCAAGCAATCGAAAATCAAGGCAAGTGATCTAAAAAACCAAGTAACTAAGAGCCCATGGATAACCATGGATGAAAAGGGTGCTAATACCTTCCCTTTTCATAATCTACCCCCCGAACCCACAAAATATCTCAAAAGGTTTTTGCTGTGCTTTTTTAACCTTTCCTTTAGGATAAAATAAAAAGTCGGTGGCGACTCTTGCTCAACCGAAACATTTGCAAAAACAAACGCAAAATCCTAGTTAGTTCTCCCACTGTACCACAACACGTATCAGTGGAATGCCAAGGAACTACTCTGGCTCATGTTCTAGTCGACACTGGTTCTTCTTTGAACATGCTGCCCAAGAAGGCTCTCGACCGTTTAGACTGTGAAGGCTTGGAGTTAAGGCCAAGCAATATCATTGTAAGGGCATTTGACGGGTCAAAGAGAATGGTACATGGGGAAGTAGACATTCCCATTAAGGTTGGCACAGAGGTTTTCCCCTCAACTTTCTATGTGATGGACATCCGCCCATCATACTCTTGCTTACTGGGGAGGCCATGGATACACAAGGCCGGGGCAGTCACCTCTTCCTTACATCAAATGTTGAAGTACCCTGTCAAGGGAAAGATCATAACCGTCCATGGTGAAGAGGAATATATGATCAGCCACCTGAACTCCTTTCGGTATGTAGAAGTAGAGGGTGAATTCATTGAGACACCATTCCAGCACTTCGAAGAAGTCTCTCCTGAAATAACAGTAGCAAAAATGGTAGCTGAGGTACCAAAGCAGATGGTCAGGATGGCATCTCTAAAAGACGCAAAGGCCGCAATGAAGGAAGGGAAGAATTCGACATGGGGGCAGTTGCCTGATATTCCTCACAAAACAGACAAGTTTGGATTAGGATTCACTGTTACAGGACAGAAAGCTATGCGTCGTTCAAAGGTTGAAAGAGCGCCCATCAAGATTTCTCCTTACGGAATCAACGCTTTGGAAAGTGAAGACGAAGAGGTCAACATTGAAGAGTGGATCTACCTAACTATCAAAGGAGGGCTATGCAACTGGGAGGCAAAGGACTTTGTCCCCATTACTTTTATTAATCAGTAATTATCTGTCAAACATTTCCTGTGGTCTGTAATAATTACTTTTGAACAATCCGTACACTACTTTTTCACCTCATGCCTTGCCCGGGGCATGTAGGTCCATTTGTAAGGGTTTTGATTATCTTCATATCCATATGCCATGTTTAATGATTCATTGGACGTTTTTCATTGATAAACTGCTGTGTTCATTTTCTTTCCTTTTGCATTTTTTATTTAAGGATGGCTATCCCTTACACACACCCACACTCACAAATGCAGGTACCCATCCACTCTGGATTCCATGGGTGACTATTCTGCTATGTCCTTTAATAACTCTCAAGATCTGGTCAATCAAGTCGAGTATGAAGATGACGAAGGTTGTGAAGTACCAGGGGAACTAGCCAGACTTCTACAGCAAGAAGAAAGGGCCATCTTACCTCACGAAGAGTTGTTGGAAACTGTCAACTTAGGAACCGAGGAAGACCGGAAGAAGGTACAAGTGGGTGCCAATCTGGAACCAAGTGTCAAGGAGCGCCTGATACAGTTGTTAAATGAGTACGTTGAAATCTTCGCTTGGTCTTATGAAGACATGTCAGGTTTAGACACAGACATCGTGGTTCACCGTCTCCCCACAAGAGAGGATTGTCCACCGATCAAACAAAAAGTCCGTCGAATGAGGCCTGACATGTCTGAGAAGATTAAAGCAGAAGTGATGAAGCAATTCGACGCTGGCTTTCTGGCTGTTACATCCTATCCACAATGGGTTGCCAACATCGTGCCAGTACCTAAAAAAGATGGCAAAGTCAGAATGTGTGTGGACTACCGGGATTTGAATAGGGCCAGCCCCAAAGATGATTTTCCGCTACCACACATTGACATTTTGATCGACAATACAGCTCAGCATAAAGTGTTTTCCTTCATGGATGGATTCTCGGGTTACAATCAAATCAAAATGGCCCCCGAAGACATGGAGAAAACAACCTTTGTTACACAATGGGGTACTTTCTGTTACAAGGTGATGTCGTTCGGACTGAAGAACGCAGGGGCAACTTATCAACGCGCCATGGTAGCTTTATTTCATGATATGATACATCATGAGATCGAAGTTTACGTGGACGATATGATAGCTCGGTCACAAACAGAGGAGGAACACCTTGAACATCTAGAAAAGCTGTTTGCCAGGTTGAAAGAATACAAACTCAGGCTGAATCCAAGTAAGTGTACTTTTGGAGTTAGGTCTGGTAAACTTCTAGGATTCATCGTAAGCAACAAAGGCATTGAAGTCGATCCAGCAAAAGTAAAAGCAATACAATAGATGCCTGCTCCCCATACTAAAAAGGAGGTTAGAGGGTTCTTGGGGCGCTTAAACTATATTGCCAGATTCATCTCTCATCTGACTTCTACCTGTGAGCCAATTTTCAAACTATTAAAGAAAGATCAGGTAGTCGAATGGAACGACGATTGCCAAGTTGCTTTTGATAAGATCAAGGAGTATTTGCTAGAACCTCCTATTCTAATGCCACCCGTCAAAGTAAGACCATTGATCATGTATCTGACCGTCTTGGATAACTCAATGGGGTGTGTTTTGGGCCAGCATGACGAGTCTGGTCGAAAAGAGCATGTTATTTATTACCTTAGCAAAAAGTTTACCGACTGTGAGGCTCGCTACTCACTGCTCGAGAAAACTTGCTGCGCTTTGGTATGGGCTGCTCGCCGACTAAGGCAGTATATGTTGACTCATACTACCTTGTTGATTTCCAAAATGGATCCTATCAAGTATATCTTCGAGAAGCCTGCTTTATTTGGAAGAATAGCTAGATGGAAAATGATCCTAACTGAGTATGACATCCAGTATACCACTCAAAAAGCTATAAAAGGGAGTGTATTAGCTGATCATCTAGCTCATCAGGCTATCGAAGATTATCAACCCATGAGATTTGACTTCCCAGACGAGGACATCATGAATTTGAACAATATTGAAGGTAACGGACCGTATGACGGACCCGAAAAGAGATCCCGATGGACCCTGTACTTTGATGGTGCTTCAAATGCACTTGGAAATGGTATCGGTGCGGTACTCATTTCCTCGGAAGGTTGTCACACACCTTTCACGGCCCGACTTTGCTTCAGCTGCACAAACAACATGGCTGAATATGAAGCTTGCATCTTTGGTCTCAAGGCTACTATAGACTTGGGGATCAAATCTTTGATCGTATTCGAGGACTCGGCCTTGGTTATCAGTCAAATCAAAGGAGAGTGGGATACCAAGCATTCTAATCTTATCCCATACAAGGAACATGTCTTGACATTGTTGCCTCATTTCGAGCAAATTATCTTCGAGCATTTCCCGCGAGAAGAGAATCAGCTAGCAGATGCTCTGGCTACAATGTCTTCCATGTTTAAACTCAACTGGGATAATGAGGCTCCCCAAATCACCATCGAGCGAATGGATGAACCTGCACATTGTCACGAGATTAATACCGAAGAAGTAGTTGAACAACCCTGGTTCCATGAAATCAAAAGGTATCTCCAGACTAGAGATTATCCCGAAAGAGCTTCCATAAATGACAAAAAGTTCTTAAGGAAATTTGCTGCCAAGTTCTTCCTGAGCAACGGCATCCTCTACAAATGAAGCCATGATTGTGTTTTACTCCGATGCATAGATAAAGCTGAAGCAGAGTTAATCATGACCGAGATACACAGCGGCACATTTGGCACTCACTTGAGCGGGCATACAATGGCTAAAAAGATCATAAGGGCAGGCTATTACTGGTCTACCATGGAAGCTGACTGCCATCAACATTCCCGTACTTGCCACAAGTGTCAAGTCTACGCTAACAAGGTTCATATCCCTCCGGTTCCTCTCAACGTTCTGACAGCTCCGTGGCCATTTGCAATATGGGGCATTGACATGATTGGAGAGATCAAGCCCACGGCATCCAACGGACATCGTTTCATCCTGGTTGCCATTGACTATTTCACCAAATGGGTCGAAGCAGCTTCCTTCGCCTCTGTTACTAAAAATGTGGTTGCCCGCTTCATCAAGCAAAATCTCATATGTCGGTATGGTGTTCCAGACAGGATCATCACAAACAACGGTATAAATCTGAATAACACTATGATCACCACATTGTGTGAACAATTCAAGATTTATCATCACAATTCATCTCCCTATCGGCCGAAGATGAACGGTGTTGTTGAAGCTGCGAACAAAAACATTAAGAAGATCATTCAGAAAATGACAGTCACTTACAAAGACTGGCATGAGATGTTACCGTTTGCTCTGCATGGATACCGTACGACGGCACGTACTTCAACCGGGGCAACCCCATTTTCTTTGGTGTATGGCATGGAAGCTGTCCTGCCTATGGAAGTTCAGATTCCTTATCTAAGGATTATGAAGGACGCAGGTTTGAATGAAGATGATTGGATTCAGACCCAACTTGATCAACTCAATTTGATCGATGAGAAGCGACTCGCTGCCGTTTGCCATGGTCAAATGTATCAAAAACGGATGATCAAGGCTTTCAACAAGAAAGTCAGACGACAAGTATATCAAGTCGGAGATCTCGTGATCAAGCGGATTATCTTGCCGCAAAGTGATCCCAGGGGAAAATGGACTCCTACATACGAAGGACCATTTGTGATCAAGAGCATATTCTCTGGTGGTGCAATGATTCTAACCACCATGGACAGCGACGATTTTTCGCACCCTGCGAACGCAGACATAGTCAAAAGATACTACGCATAAAATAACCCGACGAGTCAAAAACCCGAAAGGGCGACTTGGGAAAAAATGGGCATCCCGGTGGACCGAAAACCCGAAAGGGCGGTTCAGGCAAAAATTAGGGATAAAACAAAAAAATCTGTACACCCGGCAAGTTGAAAACCCGAAAGGGCGGCTTGGGCAAAAAGGGGTTTCCCGGTGGATTGAAAACCCGAAAGGGCGCTTCAGGCAAAAGTTAGGGAATTAAAGCGTATGACTATGTCTCGTCGGATCACTTTAAGGACAGTCTCTTCATCAACCAGTTCCAAGTTTCTAATCAATCCAGTCACCGACAGACGAAGCGTTGAGTGGACAGATATTCAGAATTGCGAAGGCTATGGCAGAATGGAATCCCATGGAATTATTTCACATAGCCATCTTTCTTTTGTATAAATTTTTCAATATTTACGACGACATCCTCTTACTAGGATGACTCTCTCCTTTGTACAAATATACTCATAGAAAGTTAATATAAGTACTTTTCCAAAAAAAATTGCGTCGTCTTCCTTTTCTCTTTCCTTTTGCACTATTGTTTTATTTGAGAAACGTCCAATGTTTTGTTAAATAGGCATATGCATTTGAACATAATCATTTCCTTATGAATCGAAGAAGATGATCACTGATAGGTTGAAGGTGTAGATAGATATCTTGATGCCCTTTCAAAGGAAATCCCGAGCAGATTTGAAATCCAAATCCCTCAGTCAGAACTTAATTCCCTAAACAGAGTTAGACTTCAGGATCCTCATCAGGAAAAGCTTTCCCGATACTGATTTCTCCAGCCAAAGAGCCTTCCAGAACTCGATTCCCCTCAGAGTTAAGTTTCAGTATCCCCAGTGGAGCCTTAAAGATCTGAAAATCCAATCCCCAGCGGAACTAAATTTCCAACCATCAATCCCCAGCTGAACCAGGCTAGTGAACCTATTCCCCACAGAGTTACTTCCCACCAAGCTGAGGATGCTCAGCCTTACCTCTCCAGCATGAGTCTATCAGGTTCTGAACTCCCCAGTAGAGATCATCAGAAATTCTCTTACCCTGCAAGTCACCAAGGAAATTCCAATTCCCCGCAGTGGTCCTAAGGCCCCTCAACGATTGAAGATCTGGTATTCCCCAAGCAATTTAAAGACTTTCATTTTCAGTTCCTCATAGAATATTTGAATATTCCCCAGTGAAGATCTCCTCAAGACAGGAATTCCCCAGTAGATTGGTATACAACCCAAGCTCCTAATTCTCCAAGCAGTAGTCAACAAGGATGTCTCATACTCAGCAATCAAAAGATTCCTGCCCTCCCCGACAGCAACCAAGGAATTTTTCTCCCCGGTGGCAGTCAAGATTCTTTTATCTTCAGCCATTTAGGGTTCATCTGTCCTCTGCAAGATAGCTCGTCAGCTTACATGCGCATTCATCACATTCATATCATAAACATAGATATAACATACATTGCATCATGCATCATGACATTGCATACAACTAACTCTTTACCTTTTCAGGTAAGACCAGTCGACAGATAAAAGTCATCATCTTTCCAGATTCACTCATAAATAGTTCAGATGTGATCCAGACACGGCGACATTCTGATACTTATTCCAGATTCATCCAGATGCAGTTTTACACGAACTCATCATCAAGAAACCCTACACCGGTTCCTCCTCCACTTCAAGACTTCTGAAAACAGTTCACGGGTTCTCCAGTAACGGATGTTAACCTATCGCTTGTTCAGATTCTTCTTTAACCTCTGAAAACAGTTTACGGATTCTTCCCAACAACGGATGTTAATCTATCGCTTGTTCAGATGCAACTTTTGAAAACAGTTTACGGACGCTTCCCAACAACGGATGCTGCTCTATTGCTTATTCAACTTCAAGACTTCTGAAAATAGTTCACGGGTTCTCCAGTAACGGATGATAACCTATCACTTGTTCAGATTCTTCTTTAACTTCTGAAAACAGTTTACGGATTCCTCCCAACAACGGATGTTAATCTATCGCTTGTTCAGACTCAACTGTTGAAAACGGTTTACGAACGCTTCCCAACAACGGATGCTGCTCTATTGCTTATTCAACTTCAAGACTTCTGAAAACAGTTCACGGGTTCTCCAGTAACGGATGTTAACCTATCGCTTGTTCAGATTCTTCTCAGCTTCTGAAAACAGTTTACGGATTCCTCCCAAAAACGGATGTTAATCTATCGCTTGTTCAGACTCTTCTCAATTTTTGAAAACAGTTTACGGATTCTCCAAACACGGATATCAATCCATTGCTTATTCAAAACCCCCAGTTCAGAGGTGTTTCAAAACTTGGATACCTTTCTGATACTCATTCCAGATGGCATCTTTAAGCCCATCCCCGACAAGATTCTGTCACCCCTCTAGATGGCATCTTTAAGCCCATCTCCAAATGGCATCTCTAAGCCCATTCCCACATCCATTGCTTTGACGAGTGCAAATTTAAGGGCACTCTAGTGTCCAATCTCCTTTTACCTTCGAGACGCGAAAGGCAAACCTGCCAATCTAACTCTTCAGGTGCAAGAAGATTGAACAGAGGCAAATGTTGTACCCCAAAATTTTCCCTCTCATTTCATCAATATTTTCTCACCACAATACTCTTGGAACTCAAGATCAAGTTAGGGTTTGCTCTGCTCAAGACTCCTCCTTGCACTGTTGACCCAAATTAGGGTTTGAGTTTGCACAAAGATGTTTTGACCTAGGATGCCCAAAGTGACTTTCATGCTTCACATTGGACTCACAAGTTTATCCATACCAAGTTTCAAGCCTTGATTCCAATCTTTGCCCAGTCAATTGGACAGTTGACCTAGAAATCAACTGTATTGGGGAAAAAGTCAACTGTGGCCAATTGACAGTCAAACCCCATGATTTTTGACCCACATCAACATTATGAATTCATATGTACCATTTGATCAAGTTTGGATCACAATTCCACAAGAAATTTGATCAGATCACCAAAAGGGCAAAATGGTCATTTTTAGGGTTTTGACTGCACAAAGGTAATTTTTGACTGTTTGACCTAGCCAATGGCAAACCAAGTTCACATATGGACTCAAGGACCCAATGACATTGTCTTGACATGTTCAAAAAGTTCAAAAGATCCCAAATGCACAAGATTGACAGATGAATTTTCCAGTCAATTGATCAATTTTTGACTGTATACTGAAAAGTCAAACTTTGACTTTTTGGTCAAAATCAAGGGTCAAAATTCATTTTTCATCAAGACATGTCAAATTATGAAACTTGTTCATCAAGAAATCAAAAATTGCAAATTAGGGTTTAAAATGAAGAATTTTCATAACTTAGAATTTTTCTAAGTTATGAAAATCCCTAATTTTTTCCTAACTTTGTCCCACTTTTTCATCAAGATGCATTTGGATTCAAACAAAAGTCAAAACATGAAAGTTGTAGTTCATTGAAAAATCTACAACTTTGATTCACAAAGTTTCCTCAAAATAAGCTTGTATCTCAAGTTATGAGTTTTAGAACAAGGGTGCAAAACATTCTTAACTTTTGACCTATTTTAGGCAGGATTTTTGCCTAACTTCATGGCAACTTTTCACATGCTTCCACTTGGAATTTCAATTTTCATTACAAAGATGGATTGTAGTACACATTCCAAGATTTCCAAAATGTCCAAGAACTCATCAAATAATCTCATGGTTAGGGAGAATCGAATTTGGCAAGTTGGGAAAAACTCATTTTGTTCATGACCAATTTACATGTCCATAACCTTGCATTTTGAACTCAGCATGTTCTAAGATGGATTACTGGTCCTTTATCCCATTCACATTCATAAATTTAATGCAAACCCCTTGTGTTCAAGCCTTGCATTATGTGTTTAAGCATTGCATACAAGATTAAGCCTTAATAAGAAAAAGCATATTATCCATTTTTGTAAAGTGTTACTTTATGTCAACTTTGCAATCTATGAGGTACAATGCAGATCTTTGAGGCACAAACGCATAGGCATATCCCACTAACCAAGACTCAAATGTGCAGCATAGACAGGGGCATTGTACTGGCCTAGAAACCAAGTTGATACTTTCTTGCTTAAGTGTGAAGAAACTTGCATATTACAAACCAACTCTCATTTCAGCCAATACAAGCTTAAGCAAAGTTGTTGTACACCTTCCAAATAACATAACTGAGTTGAAACACGAGCCCATCACCTTCAATATCATCCCATTCACAGAAACACCCTGAAACTGCAAAAACAGGGCATAAGCTGCAGTTTGAATCCCATAAGCCAATCCATTCGTGCATTCTTGCCAAATCCAGTTCATACACATTCCATACCATATATGCAAGCTGTCCCAAGCTTTGGAAGCAGACTGTAACACCTCTAACCAACTTCACCATTTTCACATTTTCTGTTTTGCAGGTGGATTGCTATAGCTCGATTCACTTGGTTTCAAAGCAAAGTAAAGGTTGGAGAAGCATCCCTGACCTTCAAGCAAGTTGTACCAATACTCACTTTGCCTTGAAAGTGCCTCCATTGTCAGACACGATCCAAGATGAACAGGTAAGTTCATGGACTTCTATCTCTCAATATAGGAAGAGTTAGCTCTAAGTTTGTGAATGAAAAATGTTCTATTCATGTCCCTGAAGCTATACAGTTCTTTACTTTCCATTTATTTTGCATGTGCTGAGAGAATTTAAGGTCTGAACATTGATAAAAACTTAGGTTAAGAATTAGGGATGAAGAAATTCTCTCTCATTTCTGAGAGTTAGGTTGAGTTTTTTATATGTATGGAATCGTGGCTTGATGCTTAACATTTTTCATGTTATGAGTTTGTGCTAAAAGTCCAGGAATCAGGAGTTGCGTTTGAAGCAAGATAAGGCGCGTTTTTTTCAAATATTTTGTCTGAAGGTTGAAGACAACCTTTCCATGGGCTGGGCCTGAGTTGTTTTACTTTTCATAACATCTGTATTCCACATGCACCCCCTGGCCCATTTTGATTTTTACTTATCACTTTCCATTTTTTCCTTTTGATTTTATTTCCATATTTTTATTTAAGTATGAAAAAACATTAAAATCATTTTTCCCACATTTTTTGCATTTATTTTGATATTTATTAGGCTTTATTTAGTTTTGTATATAAATAAACCTAAATATACTATTATTTTAAAATACTAAAAAAACAATACAAACATGTGTTATTTCTGATTTTTTATTTTATATTATCTCTTGAAAACATTTTACATAAAATATACTTTTTTTTATTAAATATTTTATTTTTGTACATATAATATATATTTAATAAATAATGTAAATACATGTATATTTATTAATATATTTAGGGAAAATACAAAGAATTAATACATTTTATTTTTATTAATATTTTGACCTCAAAAATACTTTTTTTTTGCAATATACCTTTTTTATTTATTTTTATACATAATTAATAAATATTGCACATATTAAATAATTCATACATTTTATTTAGTAAAATTAGGGTTTTATCCTAAATACTTAAAAATACCAAAATTAATTAATTATATTTTTGTTTATTTGATACATGATAAATACTTTTTACATACATATGAAAACCATTTTTGCATTTTTGCATATTTATTTTTATTTTATTAATACTTGTGCAATTAAATCCCTTGTGGAATTTCAATTTTAGATGTAATAGTTAGAATTTATTTTCTTGTCAAAATATCCCCATTTGAACATTTGTACCCCCCATCCCATATATTGTGTTGTAATAACTTAGGACCTTTTATTTTTCGCATTTAAAAGCTTTCTAATTATGCCATGTTAGAATTAGGGTTTGTATGCAAATCAATTAACCAAAAATAGTTTGACCTAAATTTAAGATAAACAAGCATGAAAATGGACAACACTAATCACACTTGCACCCCTAGGGTACTCCACTTGTTGCCTTCAATAAATGGGCCATATTGCATGTTAGGTATCTTTGGGCAAAAACAAAACAATCAAATGATCATAGTCCCTCGATGACGCTTTCGAAAGTTGCCTAAAAATGATCAAGTCCCTCAAAAGAAAATTGCCCAAAGGTACTTGGCACCATTGCAATCATGGTCTAACGATGACCCGCGCCCGTCCCGTTCACATCCTAACACAAGATTGTCCACCAAATACAATGGTGGAACAAAATTGTTAAAAGGGTTAAAACATAGCAAAGATCTTTGAGAAATTTAGGGTAGATAGCTCTTGGGTACTTGCCAACTTGCAAAACAAAAACACTTGCCTATTTTTCAAACCACACATCACTACACTTTCAAAACAACTTTCAAAAAAACCTTGAAACATCTTTTCAAAAAGACAAACACCTTTTGTAAAACATTCGAGTAAAGAATTGTTACAAGGGTTGCCTAGACAAGGTATCTTTTTCAAAACATTTTCAAACCCACACACAAAGCACCATTTCAAACAATTGAAAATGCAAGGCAAGTGATCTAAGAAAGTAAGAGCCCATGGATAACCATGGATAGAAAGGGTGCTAATACCTTCCCTTTCTATAATCTACTCCCCGAACCCAAGAAAACATCTCAAAGGTTTTTTCTGTGCTTTTTAACCTTTCCTTAGGATAAAATAAAAAGTCGGTGGCGACTCTTGCTAAACCGAAACATTTGCGAAAAACAAACGCAAACCTCAAGTCAGTTCTCCCACCGTATCACAGGTGCAAAGTGGAGTGCAGTTTTGAATTCTGGACAAACATTTACAGAACGGTGCGTGAAGGTGATGAAAGAAGAGACGTCTAAATCCGCCACACATCAGGTAAGCATTTTTTACTATAATAATTACACTTTCAGTGTGAAGGAGACAATTAACCACGGTGAGGGGAAGCCATTGGGGCGTTACAAGGTCAACCTAATGGAAGGATGGTGTGACTGCGGAAAGTTTCAAGCATACCGTGTTCCTTGTTCACATGTTATCACTGCATGTTCTATGGTGCGCCAAGACGCATTTCTTTTGTTGTCTGACGTTTACAAGGTGGCGAACTTATTTGGGGTTTACAGCACGAGCTTTCCAGTTCTACCATGCGATGAGTAATGGCCCACTTATGAGGGAGATCAAATTTGCCATAATCCAGTTATGCGGAGGAACAAGAAAGGTCGTCCCGTGAGCACCCGTATTACAACAGAAATGGACGCATATGATAAGTTGGAGAGAAAATGCACATTGTGTCGTCTTCCAGGTCACAACCGAACGTGATGCCCCAATGTAGGAACTAGTAATAATTAGTTATTCATTTTGTTATCAATCTGCAAAGTTATATGTATAATGACGCCAAGTTATTATGTTTTATTTCACTAATACTTCTGCATTTAATATAAATAACACTTCGAAAAAACAACACATAAATTAAAATACTGAGACGAATAGTAGAACTTAGCAACAACATTAAACGTAAACAACATCAACATGTTCAAACAAGGACATAACCATTTCTAGGATATTACAATCAGCAACACAATATCTTTTTGTTGAAGCATCATCATAAGAACACATGCGTCGTTGTGAACAAGTCTCCAAGAACGAGTGAGTCCATTTAAGCCAGGCACCGTAACTAACCTCTCTATTTTCCGAATCTTTTCACCTTGGGCAATTTCTTCCCCTAACCATCCCTCCAAGTGCCTATGCAGATGCTCAAATGTCTGCGTGTTCAACAATTTGATCTTCATCGAAGGCTTCACTGGAGAAAAAATAAGTTTTGCGTCTCTTTTCATATATGGAAACATTGATAACTCCCCGGATGTTGAAGACATTTTTAAGATACAACTCAAGAAAAATAATTTAAGTGTAGCTAGGATCATTCAACATCAACGATATTTATAGTTCACAGCAAAAATTTTAAATTAATAAAATAATAAAACCCTCCGCCCATTAAAGTGGCGGAGCCGTACATAAATAATAAAATTACGAAAGCTTCCGCCCATTGCACTGGCGGAACCGTACTTAAATAATAAAATAATAAAATGAATAAAACCCTCCGTCCATTGCAGGGGCGGAGCCGCACTGCAATAATAAAATAACAAGACCCTTTCTATGATTAATATTTTAACATTGATTTCTTATTTAATAGAAAATTTAATTTATTTTTAAAATTACATTAAAAAAATTTTTATTTGTATATTAATATTTTAATATTTTAATAATTTCATTAAAATGACTTAAATTTGAATATTTCAAAGTCATTTTATACAAATATATTGATTTCTTATTTAATAGAAATTTTAATTTATTTTTAAAATTACATTAAATTTTTTTTATTTGTATATTAATATTTTAATAATTTCATTAAAATGACTTAAATTTGAATATTTCAATTTCATTTTATACAAATATATTGATTTCTTATTTAATAATAATTTTAATTTATTTTTAAACTTACATTAAAATTTTTTTATTTATATATTAATATTTTAATATTTTAATAATTTCATTAAAATGACTTAAATTTGAATATTTCAAATTCATTTTATACAAATATATTGATTTCTTATTTAATAATAATTTTAATTTATTTTTAAAATTACATTAAAATAAATTTTATTTGTATATTAATATTTTAATATTTTAATATTTTAATAATTTCATTAAAATGACTTAAGTTTGAATATTTCAAAGTCATTTTATAAAAATATATTGTTTTTTTATTTAACAACATTTTTAATTATTTTTAAAATTATTTATAAAAAAAAAAACGTTACTCACACAGCTCCGCCAATGCAATCGGCAGAGCCTCCTAATTTTAAGACCATCCGCCCATCCATTGGGCGGAGCCTCCTAATATCACTTTTTTTTGAAAAGGTGGTATAGTGGGAATATTGGTTGAAATGTGTGGTATATTGGGATTTAGTTGTTAAAAGGGGTGTATGTTGGTAAAAAATTCGGAGTATTCAAGGTGTTTGTTGACCAAAGTTCTATATATTGCCAAACCTAAGTCAACTGTACTGCTATGCAACAGTCCTGCACCAACCTGCCACAACACTCCAAATACTACTGAGCCTGCATTGTGTTAGTCTCATACTTACACAAAAAAGGGTATATAAGAGCTGTGTCAAAGAAAACAAGGGGACAATATACCCAAACAGTTCAAATGTTATTTGTTTTTCCCCCAAAAAAACACAGCAAAGCTCCTCTATAAATAAACTATTCTTCACAACATCAAAGGGGGTTGGAGACGTTGAGAGGAAAGAAAAGGGAGCTGGGAAACAAAACAAAAACCTTTGTAATTTTTGCTCACTCAAAAATCAACTCTACTTTCACCTACAAACACAAAATCAAAATCCATTATCTCATCTTCCAACTCTCATAAATCAACTATCCAGAACACCCCATATATAGAAGTTTTGTTTAAACTCAAGGACAACCATATGTGACAACTCTTCAAACTAAAAGAAAACCCCTGTGACAACTCTTCAAATTCCAGAATCATCCAGGAAGCAGTTCAAGTTCAAAACCCACACACCAGCTTTGAGGCCCAGATGAAAGGCATGCCCTCACTGCTTTCAACCCCCAGTCGAAGGAGGCAGAAAGGAAGATTACATCTTGCACTGGTTCCAGGCCCAGTCGAAAGGCACAACATGCTGGCCTCCAAGCCCCAATCAAAAGGCAAACCTACACTAATTCCAGCCCCCAGTCGAAGGAGGCAGAAAGGCAAATTGAAAGGAATGACTCCATTGACTCCAGACCCCAAATCGAAGGAGGTCAAAAAGTGCAGAATCGAAGGGTGTTTCTGCCTAAATCGAAAGACCCATTTTTATTACTTTTATTTTTTTTTTGCCTTTATATTTTCATGGTATTCAATATGGTTGTAATAGTGTAGGATTTTATCTTTTTGCATTTTATTACTTTTGTATGATTGCTAGTAAAATAGGGTATGTATGGAAAGATAAAAACAACAAGTAGACAACCCCTAATCAAAGACTAAATGCATTCAAATCAAACACACTATTCACACATTCACCCTTAGGGTAATCTCACTTGTTGCCTCGGAAAAATAGTCATGTCCCTCTATTGTACCCCAAAATTTGCCCTCCCATTTTCACAAGAAATCACGACCCTAGGGTTTTTCTCTAATTTTTAAGAATTGGCTGAAGAATCGATCAAACAGACTTGTCTTTAGCAGTTAATCCAGGATTAGGGTTTTCACTCACATCTCTTAGAAGAAATTGAATCCTCAAAAATTGCTTGTTCAAATTTACTGATTATTCTCAAAGCCTGATTATTTGGGATAAGAGCTGAGACTTTTGTTTGGAACATTAAGGCATCTACTTGTTAGTGGAGTGAAAGGTTTGTCGTTTAATGGAATGCTTGTTTATTTAACTATACAATGTGTATGTTAATTGGAATGTTGTTGCAAGGTTACGAGACTGCAAAGTTTTTTGATTATTTATTTTATCTAGGTTAGAATTGCTGAGATACAGTTTCAATTATTCTTGATTTGAGAGTCTTAAATAATTAAATGAACATGCAAGGAAGAAGGGCAAGATATTTGACAGTAGAAATAAATTCTTTTGGATAAAGACCTTTTATTCATTTCAATTGTTGTTACAAAATTATTTGAATAGTGTAAGTTTACAACTTATAGTATTTAAAATAATAATTGTTTATAATAAATGAAAAAAAGTCTATCTAATTCTAAGCTTAAATCTCCTAATCTTCAAGTGCTCCCATGCTCAAGATCTCCGGCTTCTACTGTTTCCTCTATCATCCAATTGGTGCTCACCTGCAAAAGACAAAGAAAAATAAATTAGTACAAGAATTTTCAAATGAAAAGAAAGAAAAGAAAGTCATCATTAAAGTTTGCCGCCCGGAATCAGTGAGTTATTGTTCATCATGTTTTATTTTCCTCTTTGTAAATCACAAGAAGATCGCTCTTCTTGGTTCACAAAGAGAAAAGTAAAATATGCAAGCATACAATTGGTTCAAATGCAAAAAACATAGGCATTGCAAAGACAAACCAAGGCGCCAAATTTCAAACTGTATAAGCACTACACAACATTGCAAAGGCAGTAACCAAAGCATACTAAAGCAAAGCAAACTGAGTTGCAAAAACAAGTCAAGATGCATTGCTAAATATGGCATACAAAGTAACATTGCAAGCATAAAAACTAAAGTCAGCAACTAAGGCAAACTGAGTTACAAAGCAATTGGAAGCTACCAAGTACAATGCAGAAAGTATGCAGTCAGAAAAGCATACAAGTACAGAAAGTACAGCAGAAAATAGCAGGCAAAGGAAAACCAATTCACAAGTCAAGGACTTGTCAAAACCATCATCATTTCCCAGGGGAAAACTTTTCAGAAAAAATATAATAAACAAAGAAAAAGTGCTTATTGGAGAGAGAGAGAGAAAGAGAGGACTTGTGGTGAAAAAGTTTGCAGTTTGGCTAAGGCAGGCTAACACAAGACAAAAAACAAAAAGGATATAAAATCTATCTAACTGCATAAACAGAAGGAGAGGAAGATACTTTGTGAAAAAAACCACAAAGCCCTTCAAAGTTACAAACTCCCCAACCTGCAACAAAGTCTAGCAGAAACTAAAAAGCAAAAACAAACCACAAGCTTGTTCAAACAACAAGCTCAAAAACCTGTACAACTTACAAACTCAACAAGCCTGCAGTTCAAACTAAAAAACACCCCAAGCTATAAAACAACCAGGCCAAGCCCTTCAAAGTTGCAAGCTTGCCCAAATCTGTCAAACAAAAACTGTGAAACCACAACCAAGCTTGCCCAGACCTGTAAAACCAAACTGTTAAACCAAACTGCAAGTCAAACAAAACAAGCCTAGCTTGCTCAAAACCTTCAAACCAAAACCTGTGACAACTGCGAAACCAATATCCATAAACCTGCAGTTTCAAAACTGCAAAACCAAATCATCAAGCCGACACAACTTGCAAACTTACAAACCTGCAGTTTCAAAACTGCAAAACAAAAATCATCAAGCCTGCAGTTCAAACTACAAACTCAAAAACACCACAACCAAACAAATTCCAAAACAGTACAAACTAACCACAAGCTGGCCAAAACTGAAGAAAACCAACCACAAGCCTAAACAAACTCAGCAAGCCAACCAAGCTTCAACAAGAAGCAACCCCAAAAAAATACAGTTTCAGAATTCTTTCATCACCAACCTTTCAAAAGCCAAAAAGAGAGAAAGAAAGAGTTTTGGAAGCAAAAAAGCACAAGTTTTCAGAATGTTTCATCATCAAACAACATATTAAAAAACAACAGAGTTTCAAAAACTTCAACAACAAATTTCAGAACCCTTGTCAACCACAAAAACAACAGTTTCAGAGATTATAAACATCAGAGCCAAGAAAAAAGAGGAAGAGGTTCAGAAGTAAAAACACATGGTTTCAGAATCGTGTCTATCATCATCAACAAAGAGAAAGGAAGAGTTTCAGAAGCAAGCAAGTTTTCAGAATAATCATCATCATCAAACAACCATCAAAGTTTCAAAAGCCAGGGACAAAGACAAAAATACCAGAAGCGTGTTCATCTCATCTTGCTCCGCTCCGGCCACCAGGAGCGCCTCCAACTCCCATCTCTCTCCCTCCATCTTTTTTCAGAAACAAAAACTCAAGGTAAGCTTTTTCCTCAAACTTTCGCTGCATCTCACACATAAACATCAAAGGATTAAAACGAAATAAATCATGAAGCAAACAATCAAACCATGAAATTGTAAAAACTCTAAAAGATAAACTGTACCGTTTACAAGCAAAACCCTAGGTCACTGTGAGGAGGAGAGAGTTAGGGTGGCGCTCCGGCAACCTAAGGCATGGAGGTAAGATCAGCGCTCGTGGCCTGAGAAAGATGAAGAAACAAAGAGGAGAAGAAGAACGAAAGGGGCGCCGTTGTAGACAAAGCACACTAACCCTAAAATTTACAAACCCTAACAAAATTATGAAAATTGGATAATGGGCCTTCGCCCCAAACAAATGTGCCAAGCCCACTCAGTTTGCTAAGCGCGCACCCCCCATTTTCATCCATTATGGCTTTTTGTTCTTCTTCCATTTGGGCCTAACTCCCAACTAACTCTTAAGCCCGTCTTTGTTTTCTTTTCTTTAGTCTCTTTTCTTTATACCAAATAATTTTTTTAATTATTAATTATTTTCATTCTAAATAAATTATTTTTGTTAATAATAAGAAACAAATAATAGATTAAATTTTATTTTGATTTTCTCAATATAGTTTTCTTTAATACTTGTTACATTTAATTAAATACAAAGAATAATAGAAGTTTTATTTAATTAAATTTTTCTTCTTTTTTTTTTAAAACCTTTTTCCTTTTCATAATTAATAAAACCCATACAAATAATAATATAATTTTTAATCTTTCTTTTTAGAATAGATTTTTTATTTGTAAATAAATACATGCATCTCATAATATTATTGATCTATTCATTTGTTATAATTTTATGTTGAATTGAGACAATTCGATTTGGTTGTAACACATAATATTTGGGCTTTATTATTCTTGCGAGACTCATCCCCATTTGTAAATAATTGTACCCCATCCCCGGATACTCTTTTGTAATAACTTAGACTTTAAATTCCCACAATTAATTGCTTTCAATATACTGTATAGTAATTAGGCGTGTATGGCAAGATTCAAAATCAATCGCTAGATAACCTAATCCAAGAATAAATGCATGAAAATCAATACACAATTCACACTTGCACCTCTAGGGTAACCTCACTTGTTGCCTCGGAAATGCAATCATGTCCCTCGAGTATGAGACACTCTAGCAAATGCCCCTTCGATAAACAAAGATCGTAGTCACTCGATGTTGCCTTCGATAAAACGATCTCGCCCCTTACAAAATTGCTAGAGCGTCTCACAAGTTGCTTTCAATGATTGTATGCGATGACTCACGCCTGTCCCGTTTAAACATCCTAACATAAGGTTGTTCACCAAATACAATGGTGAAACAACACTGTTAAAAGGGTTAAAAACATAAGAAAGATATTTGAGTAAAATAGGGTAGATAGCTCTTAGTTACTTGATCAAAAGCTTGCAAAACATCCTTGCCATTTTTCAAACACACTCCACAACACAACTTCAAAACATTTTCCAAAAACAACTTTCAAAACATTGAAATATCTTTTCAAAAAGACACACACCTTTGTATATATCCAAACAAGAATCATTACAAAGTTTTCCTAGACAAGGCCTCTTTTTCAAAACATCTTTCAAAACTACACACAAAGCACCATTTCAAACAATTTAAAAGCAAAGGCAAGTGATCTAAAACAAGTAACTAAGAGCCCATGGAAAACCATGGATGAAAAGGGTGCTAGCACCTTCCCTTTTCATAATCTACACCCCGAACCCAAGAAAACATCTCAAAGGTCTTTCCTATGCTTTTTGACCTTTCCCTTGGATAAAATAAAAAGTCGGTGGCGACTCTTGCTAAACCGCACAATTGCAAACACAAATGCAAAACCTCAAGTCAGTTCTCCCACCGTATAACAGAACTGGCGACTCTGCTGGGGACTAATTCTAAAAGTAGGGTTACCTTAGGGTTTTAGATCTCCTTTACATGCTTACCTTGATTGCTTTGATTGCTTTACTTTTTTGGTTCCTTGCTTGGGTTTGTTTTAAATCCTCCACTCAGATTTGGGGGCACCTTTTAGGTAAGTAGCAATAAATTGTGAGGGAATTGTGCAGGGTATACCGACACGATTGAAGCAATGGCTACGTTAGTGTGACATATTTGTGGGTACCGGTAGCCTTTGAGTTAATAAAAGAGAATACAGGGCCGTTGAGTGATGTCATGAAGCACTAACGAACTCTTAGAACCTTACTTGACCATCTTAGCCTTATTAGGGGTAGTGAGATGATCGGATTTGGTGCAGTCCGAAGTTGGTAGATACTCGATACTACACTCATTGAGGATTGTTTTCTTGGAATATTTAGGTCTCCAGTAAAGTGGCTAAACTGAAACAATGAACACAGAAAATAATCCAGTGATATTGAGCTCCTTAGAACCCGGTTACTATTTATTGGACAGGTTGAGCCAACTAACTTCAAGAGGGTACTTACCTACAAACCCCATGCAAGCCTAAGCCTAAGGACTTGTCTGCTTTGTGTGAATATGATTATTTGTATATACACTTGCTTATTTTTGCATACCTGTACATAACATCATAACATCATATCATAGCATTTTCAATAACCATTTCAAGGATCTCAAGAGTCTTTGATGCAGGGTCACGTTGAACCAGACGTCTACCAAAGGGCAAGAGGATTCATCTTCCTCTAAACAAACGTCGTTAAAGATCAAGTACAACAACTTGAATCGAGGGCTATGACCCACTTGACATGGTGAGCTTGATTCTCGTGGAAAGACATCCACCAATACAAAGTTCTCCAATCAAAGATGTTGATCGAAGTTCAATCTCTAACATTTTCTTGTGTTTACCCCGCGAGATCCTTGAAAACATGCATCCACAAATCATGCATTGTATCATGACAGGTTTTCCCTTTTAGGTTTCCTTATTCTCCTACTGTTTATTTCAGTAGAGATGGCTCTAGAGAGGACTGTCAAAGATATCCGAGATCAAAATGCTCAACTTCAAGAAATGTTCTTGAACCTGTCCCAGGAAAAAGAAGAAGTGAAAGCTCTCCTCACAAGGGGCATGGTCCTAGGAAATCCAGGCGGCATCAGGAATGGTCAGTTGGAAGGGATACAGATTGAGTTGGAAACAATGAAAATCCAGATGATGGGACAACTGGTGGGCCAGATGGCTGTCATTCAAGACATGGCTCAAAGACAAGAGGAGCTCAGGGTCCTCATCAACAAACTGCTTCAAGATAACCAAGTGGGGCAAACAACTAGGGTTGAAGATCAAGTCATCATTCAGCCTCCTTTGAGACAAGAAGACAAGGGAAAGGCTCCCCATCTTGCTTCAGGGTCACAAACCCAATAACAACCTCGCCAGCGTCAACGGGGTAATCAGCGTAAGCAAAATACATCTGGAAGACATTTCACTAAGACTGACATACCATTATCTCTAATACTGGAACGCTTGTTGGAGGTCAATTTGACTGCTTTAAAGGATCCTCTTCGGAATCCCAATACCTCTGCTCCTGGCTATCACCCCAACGCATTTTGTGTATACCACTCCTATAGTCCTGGACATGACACCGACGACTGTTAGGCTTTGAAAAACAAAATCCAAGATTTGATTGACAGAGGAGTGCTGAAATTCATGCCGGATGGGGAGATGAAAATCTTCCGCTGAGGGTTCTCCACCTGAAATGACAAGTTCGAACTAAGAGACTTTTGTTTCATTTGAATTTTTAAGTTGTAATTTATTTTGTTATTCAAACAATTATCTGTTGATGTCAAACTCTGTTTCATTAATGCATTGCATATGTTTATCTTGAATTCATCCATTCGTTTTCACTATTCTTGAATTATGCTTCCTACTTTCTTTATGATATTTAACTCTTGATAAAAGTTACAAGTCTTTAGAGGGAGGATGACGAAAAAATGCCATAATCTCATACAGTATGCTTTTGGACAGACCTTGCTGACGATGTACAAACGTTTCTTTCAAATCCTAAAACACTGGAGTTATAAGGAAGATAATCCCTAGTCAACCCCTTCGAGCCAAAGAAGTTAGAAGTTTCCTGTTTTAAACACAAAACAGAAACCTTTAATCAAAACCAGGGGCAGGGTAGTCTCTCAGTTAATTCAAAGTGCGCGCTTAGTCGCAAACTCTCAGTTCGTAATACAACGAACGACATTAAAAACATTCCTTTGGAACCAAAAGACAAGTGATGGTTCCTTATCTCATAGGCAATCATCATCTCTCAAAAATAAAAAACCGTCTGAGTCAAAACCTACAAAGGAGGCTTAAGAAAGTTGGGGCATCCCGCTGACTGTAATCTCAAAAATAAGAACAGTCAGGCAAAAATTAGGGATAATGGATCAAAAGAATGAGGCCACTACAAATCCTCAACAACATGAAAAATGTTGCAAAAAATGATGATGACTGTCTTCCAACAAATTTAACTTGTGTGGACCATCACCAAAACATCGTTCCAAACTCGAATAGAGTTCGACGCACAATTAACTGAGTTTAGGATTGAAGAACATCACAAAGAGCGGGTGGGTACAAATATACTTTGAGCCTTTATCCTTTGTTTCTTAAACCATGAACCAAGCCACGTTACAACCCTTCAAAAGTCCTAATTGAAGCATAGGTTAGTTCGAAAGCATACTGTTACAAAAGGTATCCTGACTCCTGTAAGGCTTTGCTCTAAATCTTGTGTTGAATTTGTCTTATAAAAGTTTTCTGCTAAAAAACGCATTTTTCAAAACTTCGAGACAAGCATAAACTTTGCATTATTTGAATATCGTTATTTGCACATGGCTATTTGTTTAACAGCAAAGAAATTCACACAGTGAATGTTCGGATGAACGAAAGCTCTCTCAGTGAATAAAATCACTTCAAGTGGGATGACACTCCCATTGCAAAAATCTCCTATCAACAAAAGGGGACTTGGTATTGTCTAGTAAACTTGGGGCAGTCCAGTCCAGATTTTAATAAATCTCTCAAGTCCAGTAAACTTGGGGAAGTCCAGTCAAGATTTCAATAAATCTCTCAATTGCAGATTAACCTGGGGCAAGTCTCCCTCACCATCACTTGGGGCATTAAAACGTCAATCTCATCAAAGGGTTACGTACAGTCCAAGTTTCCTGGCAGTGCCACAAACATTTGATACTAGGGGCAGTGACGAATCTCTCCAAAATCTTTCTGAAAAGAAATTCAAGCATCCTCAAGAAGCTCATCACCTCTCTAGCAGACCAGCAATCATGGGTTTATTTCCCCAACACTTGTCAAGGATTTATTCTCCAAAACGAAATTACATTTCAACAACAATCATAATATACTCAGCTTGATCGGAAGGTAAAGATTCCTTCGTCATCTGTTGGAGTTATAGTCGTCAAAGATTCCTTCATCACCTGTTGGAGTAACGGTCGTCAAGGATTCCTCCATCATCCGGTTAAGTCAAAGTTAATCCAAGACCCTCTATGTTTTGGTCAGATCAACACTAAGATCTCCCTGATTCTTATTCCAATAGAAGATATTCCAGGTTTTTGTTGTTTCAGATAAATCCCTCAGCGATTTATTCTGATCTTTTCACTATCAGAGATGAAGAATCCAACTCTTTTCTCCTTCACCAGCCCAGGATTTATTTTCCCCAGCGAAAGGTCGTCTTGAAATACGTTACACCTCCGTGCATTAGGACATCATGCAACACAATCTCATTTATTTTGAGAACATCATTGTTTGATTTATGCCACTAACCTTTACCTTTCAGGAAAGGTACAATCAAATTCAAGCGAAAAAGATTTTACTTCAGTTGAATTACGGACAAGTTCCTAAATCTCAGCAGAAACAACCCACCAGCAGAATAACGGACAAGTGAAGCTCCTAAAATGCTATTTCTCAAGAATGAAGATTCTCATCCTTGAAACCTCAGAAGATTGGTATACTCCCAAGCTCTTGATACCGTTAACAGAATGAAGATTCTCATCCTTAAAACCCCAGTAGATTGGCATACACCTGACCTTCTGACCCAAACGCCTGAATGAAGATGCTCATTCTTGATTCCCCAGTAGATTGGCATACACCCAACCTCCTGATACTCCCGACAGAATGAAGATTCTCATTCTCAAAGTGGTATATAACCTGAATTCCTGATATTCCCGACAGAATGAAGATTCACATTCTCAAAGTGGCATGTAACCTGAGTTCCTGATATTCCCGACAGAATGAAGATTCTCATTCTCAAAGTGGCATATAACCTGAATTCTTGATATTCCCGACAGAATGAAGATTCTCATTCTCAAAGTGGCATACGACTTAACTTCTGAAAATAGGAATAAGCTTTTCCCAGAGTCTTGAGTTTTACTCTCCAACATGATAGCTACTCTTCAGCAGTACAGCTACTCCCCACGGAGTTCTTACTCCCCAACAAAATCAAGATTCTCATCCTTGATTCTCCAGAGCTTTCTTTACTCTCAGCATTGAATTTGTCAGAGTTTTTAATCCCCTACAGATTGAAGATTCTCGTTCTTAGCTCCTCAATACAAATTACCCTAGCAGAATGAAGATTCTCATTCTCAATTCCTCATAGAATTTTCAGACATTCACCAGCGAAGTTCCCCTCAAAACAGGAATCCCCAGTAGATTGGCATACAACCCAAACTCCTGACTTTCCCCAACAGTATAACTTCTCCCCACAGAGTTATTTCCCAATAGAACAAATATTCTTGTTCTCACTTTTTCAAGTAGAAGCCTCCCAGGAGTTTCAATCCCCAACAATGGTCCCAGGACTTCTCATTCTCAACGATCAAAGGATTTTCAATCCCCAGCAGCAGTCAAGGATTTATTTTCCCCGACAGTGGTCAAAGATTTTATTATCTCCAGCTATCCAGGATTTATCTTCCTCAGCAAGACAACTCATCAGCTCACATGCGCATACATTGCATTCATATATCATAAACATTGATATAACGCTTATATTGCATCATACATTTCATGCAACATAACTTTGTGTTTCAGCTAATATTCTACCCTTTTCAGGATAAGATTAGCAAGCTTCGACTCCAGAATCGTGAAAACAGTTTACAGATGCTTCCTAACATGGATGCTAATCTATCACTTGTTCAGATTCAACTTTTGAAAACAGTTTACGGATTCTCCAAACACGGATGCTAATCTATTGCTTATTCAGACCCCCAGCTCAGAGATGTTCCAAACACGGATACCTTTTTGATACTCATTCTTTCACCTATGACATACAATTCAACAAACATTTTTGAGTGGCATCTTTAAGCCCATCTTCGACAAGATTCTGTCACATCTCCAAATGGCATCTTTAAGCCCATTCCCTCCAATATGCTTTGACGAGTGCAAATTTATGGGCACTCTAGTGTCCAATCATCTTTTACCTTCGAGTCGCGAACGACAAAACTGCCAATCTAACTCTTCAGGTTCAAGAAGATTGAACAAGGGCAACTGTTGTACCCCAAAATTTGCCCTCCCTTTTTCACAAGAAATCACGACCCTAGGGTTTTTCTCTGATTTTTAAGAATTGGCTCAAGAATCGATCAAACAGACTTTTCTTTAGCAGTTAATCCAGGATTAGGGTTTTCTCTCACATCTCTTAGAAGAAATTGAATCCTCAGAAATTGCTTGTTCAAATTTACTGATTATTCTCAAAGCCTGATTATCTGGGATAAGAGCTGAGACTTTTGTTTGGAACATTAAGGCATCTGCTTGTTAGTGGAGTGAAAGGTTTGCTGTTTAATGGAATGCTTGTTTGTTTAACTGTACAATGCGTATGTTAATTGGAATGCTGTTGCAAGGTTACGAGACTGCAAAGTTTTTTGATTATTTATTTTATCTGGGTTAGAATTGCTGAGATACAGTTTCAATTATTCTTGATTTGAGAGTCTTAAATAATTAAATGAACATGCAAGGAAGAAGGGCAAGATATTTGACAGTAGAAATAAATTCTTTTGGATAAAGACCTTTTATTCATTTCAATTGTTGTTACAAAATTATTTGAATAGTGTAAGTTTACAACTTATAGTATTTAAAATAATAATTGTTTACAATAAATGAAAAAAAGTCTATCTAATTCTAAGCTTAAATCTCCTAATCTTCAAGTGCTCCCATGCTCAAGATCTCCGGCTTCTACTGTTTCCTCTATCATCTAATTGGTGCTCACCTGCAAAAGACAAAGAAAAATAAATTAGTACAAGAATCTTCAAATGAAAAGAAAGAAAAGAAAGTCATCATTAAAGTTTGCCGTCCGGAATCAGTGAGTTATTGTTCATCATGTTTTATTTTCCTCTTTGCAAATCACAAGAAGATCGCTCTTGTTGGTTCACAAAGAGAAAAGTAAAAGATGCAAGCATACAATTGGTTCAAATGCAAAAAACTTAGGCATTGCAAAGACAAACCAAGGCGCCAAATTTCAAACTGTATAAGCACTGCACAACATTGCAAAGGCAGTAACCAAAGCATACTAAAGCAAAGCAAACTGAGTTGCAAAAACAAGTCAAGATGCATTGCTAAATATGGCATACAAAGTAACATTGCAAGCATAAAAACTGTACAAAGTCAGCAACTAAGGCAAACTGAGTTACAAAGCAATTGGAAGCTACCAAGTACAATGCAGAAAGTATGCAGTCAGAAAAGCATACAAGTACAGAAAGTACAGCAGAAAATAGCAGGCAAAGGAAAACCAATTCACAAGTCAAGGACTTGTCAAAACCATCATCATTTCCCAGGGGCAAACTTTTCAAAAAAATTATAATAAACAAAGCAAAAGTGCTTATTGGAGAGAGAGAGAGAGAGAGAAAGAGAGGACCTGTGGTGAAAAAGTTTGCAGTTTGGCTAAGGCAGGCTAACACAAGACAAAAAACAAAAAGGATATAAAATATATCTAACTGCATAAACAGAAGGAGAGGAAGATACTTTGTGGAAAAAAACCACAAAGCCCTTCAAAGTTACAAACTCCCCAACCTGCAACACAGTCCAGCAGAAACCAAAAAGCAAAAACAAACCACAAGCTTGTTCAAACAACAAGCTCAAAAACCTGTACAACTTATAAACTTAACAAGCCTGCAGTTCAAACTAAAAAACACCCCAAGCTGCAAAACAACCAGGCCAAGCCCTTCAAAGTTGCAAGCTTGCCTAAACCTGTCAAACAAAAACTGTGAAACCACAACCAAGCTTGCCCAGACCTGTAAAACCAAACTGTTAAACCAAACTGCAAGTCAAACAAAACAAGCCTAGCTTGCTCAAAACCTTCAAACCAAAACCTGTGACAACTGCTAAACCAATATCCATAAACCTGCAGTTTTAAAACTGCAAAACCAAATCATCAAGCCGACACAACTTGCAAACTTACAAACCTGCAGTTTCAAAACTGCAAAACAAAAATCATCAAGCCTGCAGTTCAAACTACAAACTCAAAAACACCACAACCAAACAAATTCCAAAACAATACAAACTAACCACAAGCTGGCCAAAACTGCAGAAAACCAACCACAAGCCTAAACAAATTCAGCAAGCCAACCAAGCTTCAACGAGAAGCAACCCCAAAAAAATACAGTTTCAGAATTCTTTCATCACCAACCTTTCAAAAGCCAAAAAGAGAGAAAGAAAGAGTTTTGGAAGCAAAAAAGCACAAGTTTTCAGAATGTTTCATCATTAAACATCATATTCAAAAACAACAGAGTTTCAAAAACTTCAACAACAAATTTCAGAACCCTTGTCAACCACAAAAACAACAGTTTCAGAGATTATCAACATCAGAGCCAAGAAAAAAGAGGAAGAGGTTCAGAAGTAAAAACACATAGTTTCAGAATCGTGTCTATCATCATCAACAAAGAGAAAGGAAGAGTTTCAGAAGCAAGCAAGTTTTCAGAATAATCATCATTATACAACCATCAAAGTTTCAAAAGCCAGGGACAAAGACAAAAATACCAGAAGCGTGTTCATCTCATCTTCCTCCGCTCCGGCCACCAGGAGCGCCTCTAACTCTCATCTCTCTCCCTCCATCTTTTTTCAGAAACAAAAACTCAAGGTAAGCTTTTTCCTCAAACTTTAGCTGCATCTCACACATAAACATCAAAGGATTAAAACGAAATAAATCATTAAGCAAACAACCAAACCATGAAATTGTAAAAACCCAAAAAGATAAACCGTACCGTTTACAAGCAAAACCCTAGGTCACTGTGAGGAGGAGAGAGTTAGGGTGGCGCTCCGGCAACCTAAGGCATAGAGGTAAGATCAGCGCTCATGGCCTGAGAAAGATGAAGAAATGAAGAGGAGAAGAAGAACGAAAGGGGCGCCGCTGTAGCCAAAGCATACTAACCCTAAAATTTACAAACCCTAACAAAATTATGAAAACTGGATAATGGACCTTCGCCCCAAACAAATGTGCCAAGCCCACTCAGTTTGCTAAGCACGCACCCCCCATTTTCATCCATTCTGGCTTTTTGTTCTTCTTCCATTTGGGCCTAACCCCCAACTAACTCTTAAGCCCATCTTTGTTTTCTTTTCTTTAGTCTCTTTTCTTTATACCAAATACTTTTTTTTAATTATTAATTATTTTCATTCTAAATAAATTATTTTTGTTAATAATAAGAAACAAATAATAGATTAAATTTTATTTTGATTTTCTCAATATAGTTTTCTTTAATACTTGTTACATTTAATTAAATACAAAGAATAATAGAAGTTTTATTTAATTAAATTTTTCTTCTTTTTTTTAAAACCTTTTTCCTTTTCATAATTAATAAAACCCATACAAATAATAATATAATTTTTAATCTTTCATTTTAGAATAGATTTTTTATTTGTAAATAAATACATGCATCTCATAATATTATTGATCTATTCATTTGTTATAATTTTATATTGAATTGCGACAATTCGATTTGGTTGTAACACATAATATTTGGGCTTTATTATTCTTGTGAGACTCACCCCCATTTGTAAATAATTGTACCCCCATCCCCGGATACTCTTTTGTAATAACTTAGACTTTAAATTCCCGCAATTTATTGCTTTCAATATACTGTATAGTAATTAGGCGTGTATGGCAAGATTCAAAATCAATCGCTAGATAACCTAATCCAAGAATAAATGCATGAAAATCAATACACAATTCACACTTGCACCTCTAGGGTAACCTCGCTTGTTGCCTCAGAAATGCAATCATGTCCCTCGAGTATGAGACACTCTAGCAAATTTCCCTTCGATAAACAAAGATCATAGTCCCTCGATGACCCTCAATGTTGCCTTCGATAAAATGATCTCGCCCCTTACAAAATTGCTAGAGCATCTCACAAGTTGCTTTCAATGATTGTATGCGATGACCCGCGCCTGTCCCGTTTAAACATCCTAACACAAGGTTGTTCACCAAATACAATGGTGAAACAACACTGTTAAAAGGGTTAAAAACATAAGAAATATCTTTGAGTAAAATAGGGTAGATAGCTCCTAGTTACTTGATCAAAAGCTTGCAAAACATCCTTGCCATTTTTCAAACACACTCCACAACACAACTTCAAAACATTTTCCAAAAACAACTTTCAAAACATTGAAATATCTTTTCAAAAAGACACACACCTTTGTATATATTCAAACAAGAATCATTACAAAGTTTTCCTAGACAAGGCCTCTTTTTCAAAACATCTTTCAAAACTACACACAAAGCACCATTTCAAACAATTGAAAAGCAAAGGCAAGTGATCTAAAACAAGTAACTAAGAGCCCATGGAAAACCATGGATGAAAAGGGTGCTAGCACCTTCCCTTTTCATTATCTACCCCCCGAACCCAAGAAAATATCTCAAGGTGTTTCCTATTCTTTTTGACCTTTCCCTTGGATAAAATAAAAAGTCGGTGGCAACTCTTGCTAAACTTCACAATTGCGAACACAAACGCAAAACCTCAAGTCAGTTCTCCCACCGTATCACACCCTCGAATATGGGCGTTTAGCAAAGACCCTCGATAAAAGACCGTAGTCCCTCGATGACCCTCAATGTTGCCTTCGGTAAATGATCTAGTCCCTAAAAGATATTGCTAAGATGTCCCATAGGTTGCCTTCTATGACTATACAAATGTACCACGACCGTCCCTTCACATCCAACGATGGGACTTCTTATCAAATCAATGGTAAGATAGCAACATCTAAAGGAGCAGGAAAAGAACATTTAAGACCTTTTGAGTAGTTAGTTTGTTCCTAGTTGCTCGCTTTCTCACAACAAAAACATTTTATACACCCACACTTTAATTTTGAAACATTTTCAAATTACAACACTTTGTACGTGTTCTTATAGAAACTAGAACCATTACAAAGACACTTTTCAAAATTACTTTCAAAAACACATTCCATAAACACCTCTTTGAACTATTTTCAAAACAACACTTTGTACGCATTCTTATAGAAACGAGAGCCATTACAAAGAACTCTTTTCAAAATACTTTCAAAACCCACACCACATGCATATTTTCAAACAAAAGCAAGTGATCTAGCAAGAAACTAAGAGCCCGTAGATAACTACGGATGGAAAGAGTTCTAATACCTTCCCTTTTCATAACCTACCCCCTGAACTCAAGAAATAATCTCGAAAGGTCTTTCCTGTTCTTTTCAAACTTTCCTTATTGGATAAAAGAAAAGTTGGCCGCGATTCTTGATATACGCAACAATTATGATCAAACACAAAACACCCTAGTCAGTTCTCCCACCGTGTTACATAACTGGCGGCTCTGCTGGGGAAATTACTTAAAAGTGGGGTTACCTTAGGGCTAGATCACCTTTACTTGATTTCCTTTGTTTGATTTGTTTGCTTTACATTATGGTTCCTTGTTTCGGTTTGTTTTGATCCTCTACCCGGATCCGGGGCACCTTGTTAGGTAAGTAGCAATAGATTGTGGAAACTGTACGGCGTAGACCGATATGGTTGAAGCAATGGCTACGTTAGTGTAACACATTTGTTGGTACTGGTATCCCTTGTGTTGAATCGAGGAGAATACGGGGCCGCTGAGCAGCGTCATGAAGCACTAACTGACTTTAGAATCTTACTTGAACAACTCGGCCATTAGGAAGTAGTGAGATAGCCGATTTCAGTGGAAAGCTGAAAATTGGTTGATACTCGATACTACACTCATTGAGATCGGACTTTTGGGATATCTCGGCTGCAAGAAAAGATTGATTGTGCTGAGACAATGCCTAAAAGAAAGGTCAGTGATATTGAGATCCCCTAGAACCCAATTACTTACTAGGACAGGTTAAGCTAACTAAACTTCAAGAGGGTACTTACCTACAAACTCCATGCAAGCCTAAACCTAAGGACTTGTATGCTTTGTGTGTATATGACTGTTTATACATAACAACTTGCTTACTTTGCATACTTGTACATAACATCATGACATCATACCATAGCATTTTCAATAGCCATTTCAAGGATCTTGGGGGCCTTTGATGCAGGGTCACGTTGAACCAAACATCTATCAAGGGGCAAGAGGATTTATTTTCCTCTAACCAAATGTCGTCAAGACTAAAGCACGGTAACATGAGTCAAGGGCTACGACCCACTTGACATGGTGAGCTTAATTCTCGTGGAAGGACATCCACCGATACGAAGTTCTCCAAATAAGCTATAAGTAACTTCTAACATCTTCTTCTGTTTACCCCGCGAGATCCTTGAAAACATGCATCCACATACCATGCATTATATCATGACAGGTTTCTCCCATACAAGTCTCCTTATCTTCCTACTGTTTATTTCAGTAAGATAGATGTGGAACAAACGGTGAAGGATCTCCAAGCACAAAATGCCCAATTCCAACAAATGTTCCTGGCTATGGCTAAGGGGAAAGAGGACCTGGAGACTCTTATTCTCAAAGACAAGAAGAAAAAGTCAAAGAAGTCAGTAGGCGTCCTGAATTTGGGAAGAAGACTTAAAGGACCAGTTAAGAGAGCTCTAGATCTCTTAACTCTATCCAATAAGGGGGATAGTCATGAAGAAGATGATAGTTTGGGGATTGATGAAGTTGAAGCTGACTACTCTAAGGAACAATATCCTTCCGCTGATGATAAATACAAATAGTTGGAGGACCGCCTCAATGCTATGGAGATTCAGTAAATACCTGGCTTGGACTTTGAAGAGTTAGGGTTGGTTTCCAGAGTGGTCATCCCACCAAAGTTCAAAATCCCTACCTTTGCCAAGTATGATGGGGTATCTTGTCCCAAGATGCATCTGAGATCTTACGTCCGCAAGATTCAGCCTCACACTGCGGATCGGAAGCTATGGGTCCATTTCTTCCAAGAAAGTTTGGCTGGCACTCAGCTGGAGTGGTTCTATCAGTTAGAAGGAACCGACATTCATACCTGGGAGGACTTGGCTGCTGATTTCTACAAGCAGTATGAGTACAACGCTGATCTTGCACCAACTTGTGTGCAGTTGCAAAATATGACCATGCATTCCAACGAGGGCTTCAAAGATTACGCATAAAAATGGAGAGACTTGGCAGGCAGAGTGCAGCCACCTTTAATTGATAAGGAGATGATTGAAATATTTATGGGAACTTTGACGGGACCTTTCTTCAATCAACTAATTGGAAGCTCCTCAGTTGGGTTCACTGAGCTAATACTGACTGGAAAAAGAGTTGAAGTTGGCATAAAAAGCAGAAAGATCCAAGGAGCTACATTCTCTTATACTCATAAAAAGCCATACAATGGGAAGAAAGAGTCCAATGTTGTTTACAGGCAAAAGGGTCATAACGAGAGCAACCACGACCAACATGTGGGGGTGGTCCTGATCTCTGGTCCTGCATCATAGCGACAACAACAAAAGGGAAATCAGCGAAGGCGAGACAAGCCCAAAAGATAGTTTACCAACATCAACATGTAGCTATCTCAAGCACTATAACACTTGTTGAAGATGAATCTGATTACGTTGATAGGACCTCATCCAAACCCCAAAACTTCTTCTCATAACTACAATCCTGATGCAATATGTGCATATCATTGCGAAAGTCCTGGGCATGATACTAACGCTTGTTGGACGCTGAAATACAAGATTCAAAACATGATTGACGCCAAGGAGATCGAGTTCGACCCTCTAGAGACTCCCAACGTGATCACCACTCCCATGCCAAATCATTGAGCGTTCCAGTTCATTTTGAATTTTCAATTTTAATTTCTTTTGTTGTTCAAACACTTATCTATTAATGTCAAACTTTGTTTCATTAATGCATTGCATATGTTTGTCTTAAATTCATCCATTTGTTTTCACTATATTTAAGCTAGGATTTTTACTCTCTTTATGATATTCAACTCTTGCTAAAAGTTACAAGACTTTAGAGGGAGGATGACAAAAACAATGCCATAATCTCATACAATATGCTTTTGGACAGACCTTGCTGACGATGTACAAGCGTCCTTTCAATTCCTAAACACTAGAGTTATAAGGAGGGTAATCCCTAGTCAACCCCTTTGAGCCAAAGAAGTAGGAGTTTACTTTTTACACAAACTGAAACCTTTAATCAAAACCTGGGGCAGGTTAATCTCTCAGTTAATTCAAACACGCGTTCAGTCGCAAACCTTCACTTTGTATACAATGAATGACATCAAAAAAATTCTCCTGGAATCAAAAGACGGTGATGGTTACCTACCAAATAGGAAGTCATTATCTCTCAAGAGAAAAGCCCACTAAGTCAAAACCTACGAAGAAGACTTAAGAAAAACTAGGGCATCCCGCTTACCGTAATCTCAAAAACCAGTTAGGCAAAATCAGGGATAATAAATCAAAAAGGGGTCACTATAAATCCTCAACAACATGGAAAATATGGCAAAAAAATATTGTCTTCCAACAAACTTAACTTGTCTGAACCATCACCAAAACGTCATTCCAGACCGAATTGGAGTTCAAATGTACAATTAATTGAGTTTAGGAATGAAGGATATCATGAAGAACGGGCAGGTACAAATACACTTTGAGCCTTATCCTTTATTTCTTAAACCGTGAACCAAGCCACGTTACAACCCTTCAAAAGTCCTAATTGAAGCATGGCTTAGTTCGAAAGCATACTATTACAAAAGGTATCCTGACTCCTGTAAGACTTACTCTAAATCCCGAGTTTGAATTCACATTATTACAAAAATTCTTTTATCTTCTAAAATGCATTTTCAAAACTTCAAGACAAACATAAAGTTTGCATTCTTTGAATATCGCTGTTTGTATATAGCTATTTGTTTGACAACAGAGAGATCCACACGAAGACCATCTGTTGAACAAATTTTCAATGAACAAAATCACTTCAAATAGGATGACACTTCAAATGACAAATCTCCTATAAGCCAGGGGGCACGACATGATCATTGTCCAACACATCTGGGGCAATCAAGGCAAGGTTCCAAGAAATCTCCCAAGAAAAGCTGAGTAACTTGGGCCAGGTATTTATCTGAATCACTTGGGGAATTGAACATGAATTCCAACAAAGGGTTACGTATGGTTAAGCAAACATTCCCTAGCAATACTATAAACACTTGCTACTAGGGGCAGTGACAAGTCTCCCATAAATTCCTTTTCATAGGGTGATCTCCAACCAGAGTTTCAATCCTTGAAAACTTCTCCCCAACTGAGTTGATTTTAAGAACCCTTGAGGAGTTCTGCCAAAAGAAAACACCTCTCCAACAGATTGGAGACAAGGTTTATTTCCCCAACAAACAGAAAGATTTCCCAACTTGAATTTTCCTCTCAGACTACCACAAATCAAGGGACCACGACTCCTCTTCCCCAATAGATTTTCCTACAATCCCCAATAGCTCCCCAGTAGAGTAACGGACAACAAAAACTCTTGGACTCCCTTCCCCAAGCAGGAATCAACACTCTCTATAGAATTTTCCTCAAGCAGAGTCAACATCCCCCAGCGGAGTTCTCATCAAACAACAAAACAGGAATCCCCAACGAAACATTCAAAAAAGCAAAGTCTGGAAAGGTGTGCATACTCTTCACCTCCAACGGCCGTTCGGGGTTCAGCTTCCCAAAACTCCCCAACATTTGTCAAGGATTTATTTTCCAAAACAAAATTACATTCCAACAACATTTCGCATCACATACAGGATAAATGCATACAACATAATCTCATTTATTTTGAGAAACATCATTACGCCATGCACTTCATACATCTGCATACAACTGACTCTTTACCTTTTCAGAAAAGATCAAACAACAGATGACTATCGTGAACAATTTTCAACAGTTCTATATTAATACCTGTAACAAGACATGACAACTATATATGGAAGACCGATTATATATTAATACCTGTAACAAGCCAGGAAAACTATCTTACTTTCCAAGGTCAAAGATCAATACCTGAAACAAGCCAGGACAACTATCTACACGACCAGATGAAGTAACCCTACTCAAGTTCCTTCTCATACATTTCCAGATGCAGTTTTACCCTGACTCATCATGAAGCAACCCTACCCAGGTTCCTTCTCATTTCCAGATACAGTTTTACACGGACTCGTCCTGAAGCAACCTTACCCAGTTTCCTTCTCTTAAAATTCTAGATGAAGTTTCACACAGACTCATCATGAAGTAACCCCACCCAGGTTCCTTCTCATACATTTCCAGATGCAGTTTTACCTGGACTCATCATGAAGCAACCCTACCCAGGTTCCTTCTCATTTTCCAGATGCAGTTTTAGCCGGACTCATCATGAAGCAACCCTACCCAGGTTCCTTCTCATTTCCAGATGCAGTTTTACCCGGACTCATCATGAAGCAACCCTACCCAGGTTCCTTCTCAGTTCCAGATGCATTTTTACCGGATTCATCATGAAGCAACATTACCCAGGTTCCTTCTTGTTGTACCCCAAAATTTCCCTCTCATTTGTCAAGTATTTGCTCACAAGATATTCTACGACGTCAAGTTTGCAGCATTGGTACATCAATTTAGGCTTGAAATTGGCACAAGGACAAATGGACTTTTAATGCCCCATTTTACTTTCATGGATAATTTTGGACTCTCAAGATTGCTCATGTCAAGTCTCAGGTCTTGGATCGCATTTTTGCTCAGTCAATTGATCAGATGACCTAAAATCAGCCGTATTGGTGAAAGAGTCAACTGTAGCACCAAAAGTCAAACTTTGACTTTTTTGGTCAACATTAAGTTTCAAATATCACAATTCATCGAGAAATTAAAAAATATCAAGCTCGATCATCAAGAAGTTAAGAAAGTCAAAAGTCAACTTGAAAAGTCAAGATTTCCAAGACTTAGAAAATTTCTAAGTATTTTTATACATGATAATTTCATCACTTCATGTCATTCTTTCACCAAGATGTAAGATGATTCAAACGAAGCTTTCAAAATGAAAGTTGTAGATCTCCATGATATCTACAAAATTTCTTTACACAACTTCTCCTAAATATGCTTGGATCTCAAGTTATAAATTCATGAAGTCATGACATTTTCATTTAATACTTAGATAAATTTTCAGCAGTTTTGGTAAGGTTTTTATCCCGACTTCTTGGCCAATTTTCATTAAGTTCCAATTTGATTTAACAAAAGTGGTCAACATGAAAGTTATAGAGGGTGTTTCAAGCTTTCCAAAACATCCAAGAGAATGAATTTATCATACATGAGATAGGAGATTCAAGAGCATGAAGTTGAGCATCCACCCTTGATTTGCAAGTCATTCTATTGAAGAACACATAACAAAACCCTTTTGCTATGCTGCATAATCTTATGTTGCAGGCCTTCTTGATTGAAAATCTCTACATAATTTAATGCTTACACCCGCTTTTGAGCTATTACCCAAGTGTTTAAGCCATTGTCCAAAGGATCTTTCCATTTATGGCATAAAGGCACCATTACTATTCTTGAAAAGCAAGCTTTTTGTACAAAGTTTGTCTTGAGCCCATACTTTGTTTGTTTCTGACTTTACTCTACCATAAAACATGGAAATAAACCCCTCTAAACCAGCAACTTTGGTACTTCATCTTGGAACCATGGAGTACTTGACATAGTCTGATACTTACATCCCAACCAAACCATAACATGTTGTGTTGTAAACATATTCAGCCTTTGTTCACAAGTCCTTTGCCTATAAATAGAAGAAGCATTTGCAAGGCAAAGAGGTTAGAAAAAACAGAGAGAAAAGCCAGAAGTTTTATCGGTAAACCCTCAAAATCTCATATTCACAAAAGCCATAACAGTCCACAAAACTTCCACTTTTGAGTTTTAAAGTCCAAACCATTGAACCTCTCATACCTTGCAAATTCTGTCAATCCATCCAAACACTTCACATACATTACATAAAAGTTGTTCAAACACAAAGACAACTTCTGTAACATCACTATCATCACTACCCAAGCTTAACAACAGCCCATACATCAGCTCAAACTCAAAGCACAAATTTCAGTTTCAAGGTAAGTTTTCTTGACTTTGAACTCTTCATACAAGCATCATTAATGGTTCATTTGTGAAGATAAAATGTAGATATAATTGCCTTGAAGCTAACCATATGCTTGATTTTCATTTTGACTAACCATTTGTTGAGAACTAACTTTTACATGTACTAAAACAGTGATAAAAGCAAAAAACAGCAGTTATGCGTCGATACAAAATGCTATGCATCGACACATACTGTGTTCAAAACAGGTTATGAGTCGACACGAAACACATATGCGTCGATACGAAATGATTATGAGTCGATAAGAAACCAGTATACGTTGACTCATACTGAGTTGTTTTGACTTCCAGGAGCATGATCCAAAACATGAGCCGACACAAAATCTGCATGAGCCGACACGAAATCTTCATGAGCCAATACATAAGCTCATGTGTCACCTCATAAAACTTTGTTTTTTTAATATTTTTTTAATTTTAATTTTATTATTTCTTTATACTTTTATTATTATTATTTTCATATAAAAATAATCAAATATATATATATATATATATATATATATATATATATATATATATATATATATATATATATATATATATATATATATATATATATATATATATATATATATATATATATATATATATATATATATATTATTTAAATATGTACGCATACACTTTTGTTTTATTCTTTTTTTCTAAACTAAAAAGACAAAAAAAACATTTTCTTATTAAAATCAATTTCTTTTCTTAAAATTAATTTAATATTTAGACTTAGGTTTTATTTCAATTTGTTTATTTTGATTAAATTAATTTAGACATTAAGATTTTAATTAATTTCTTTTCAAATCAATTAGAACCTTCTTCATAAAAATAAAAATAAAAAAACACTTTCTCTTCTCTTTATGTTTCTTTGCACATTTTATTATTTCGCACTATAATTATGTAATTGTCAAAGCCTTGTAATAGTAAATTAGGTTTATTTGATTTCATCTCCCCATTTGTAAATTTGTACACCCCCTCCCACAATGTGTTGTAATAGCATAGTAATCTTTATATTTAGCAATTTATCGCTTTTATATAATATGCTAGTAATTAGGGTTTGTATGACAAGAATAAAATAAAGCAAAATAGAACACCCTAAATACAAGACAAAATCAAAGCATGAAAATGATACACTTGCACACAAGCATCCTTAGGGTTTCTCCACTTGGTTGCCTAAAACAAAAATGGCCATGTTACGCATGCGAAGTATCTTGGCAAAACAAAACAAATATAAGATCATAGTCCCTCGATGACGCTATTCAAAAGTTGCCTTACAAAATGATCTTGGTCACTCCAAATGCTAAGATACTTTGTAAACATTGCTAATCATGGTCATACGATGACCCACGCCCGTCCCATTTACATCCAAATATAGGGTTGCTTACCAAATAAATGGTAAGACAACAATGTCAAAGGAATAGAAAAGGCATAACAAAGACATTTGAGTAGGTAGATGGCTTCTAATTACTTGCTCCATTTCAAACAACTATCCTTGCTATTTTTCAAAACAAACACACACATTTCAAAATATGTTACAATCATTGAAAATATTTTCAAAAGACAAACACCTTTGTATACATTCTTACGAATAAGAATCATTACAAAGATTGCCTAAACGAATGGCCTCTTTATAAAATATTTTCAAAAACCACACAAAGCACAATTTCAAACAAAAGCAAGTGATCTAGAAAGTAACTAAGAGGCCATGGAAAACCATGGATGAAAAGGGTGCTAATACCTTCCCTTTTCATAATCTACCCCCCGAACTCAAGAAAACATCTCAAAGGTCTTTCCTGTGCTTTTTCACCTTTCCTTTTGGATAAAAGAAAAGTCGGTGGCGACTCTTGCTAAACCGCAACATTTACTATTATTAGGACAGGTTGAGCCAACTAAACTTCAAGAGGGTACTTACCTATAAAACCCCATGAAAGCCTAAACTAAGAACTTGTTTGTTTTGCTTATATATGCATACTTGTACATAACATCATGGATATCATGAGCATCATATGCATTCACTAACCATTTCAAGGATTTTGGAGATTCATCTTTGTTCTTGTTTTGTAGGATATAGATTCACTTCGCAGGAAAACTATCCAAATCAACCTTGTAAGAATTCATCCACAACTCAAGGAGCTAGCTTCAAGGATCCCTGAGAACTCTCCATTCACCGAGAGGCATGGTCGTCTACTCAACTTGGTCACCTCCAACATAAAGGATGATATGATGAAAGTGCTCTTCCAGTTCTTTGATCCTTTGCATCATTGCTTCACATTTCCTGACTATCAGCTTGTGCCTATTTTGTAAGAATTCTCTAAACTCTTGAGGATTCCTATTCTCAATCAACTACCTTTCAATGGTACGAAAAGAGATCCAAAGCCAGAAGAGATTGCTCAAGCCCTGCACTTGCACTCATCTGATGTCACAACTCATTGGGAAACTAGAAGTGGTGTCAAAGGTTTCTTAGCAAAGTTTCTGTTTGAGAAAGCTCAAAGCTGTTGGAATTCCTTAGACTTGCAAGAATTTGAGGAGATTGTGGCTCTTCTTATCTATGGGATGGTCCTGTTTCCCAATCCTGACTAACTCATAGATGTGAGTGCCGTCAAAATCTTCATATCACGCAATCTGGTGCCTACATTACTAGGGGATATCCTACACCCTTTTCACACTCGTACAATGAGCAAAAGAGGGCCCCTTATGTGTTGCACTCCCCTCCTGGAAAGATGGTTTATTTCTCATCTTCCCCAATCAGTCTTAAAGAATGAGCAAGGATTAAGGTGGTCACAAAGTTTAATGACGCTCAAACATTCATATATTCATTGGTGCTCTCGATCCAAAGAGAATGTCATCATTGTTGATCGTTGTGGGGAATTACCTAATGTCCATCTACTTGGCATTAGGGGAGGTATCAACTACAACCCATGTTTAGCTCTAAGATAGTTTGGTTATGCCCGAAGAGATGACCCACATGATATGCTGATTCAAGGCTTGGTATTCGACTACGACAATGACGATCAAGGTCTTCGCCAGAGATTCATCTGAGCTTGGAGAACGCTAAACAAGGTGGATAGCAAGACTTTGGGACACAAGAATTCCATCCCTCTTGAGCCTTACCTCAAGTGGGTACGAACCCGCGCTCAAAGTCTTATGATGACTTATCCTTCTATCCTCCCAGTGATTATTGAGCCTGTTAAGGAAGGAGAAGTTCCATACACTATCCTACATCCTGACATGCCCACATCACTCGAAGATCTACAAAGGGATTAGATACAACTCAAAGGAGAGCGAGATACTTCCGAAGCCCAATTCTACGCAAGCGAGAAGAAGGTTTTGGAACTCACTAGGCCACTTCATGAGGAGCATACTCTAAATACCTACATAGCACCAAAGAGGATGCACACTACTTTTTTATCTTAGAGTGTTGTATTATTTTGCCCAAGGGGCATTGATGTACTCAAACTCTATTTTATTAATATAACGTGTGTTTCTTTTTTTTAAAAACAAATTTGAATATTTTAAAATCCTTGAAAACATTGCATATGCACATATCATTCATCATAACATAAACATGTCTTTCGCAACCAGTTTCCTCATCTCTCTACTGTTTATTTCAGTAAGATGGATATCGAACAGACGGAAAAAGATCTTCAAGCTCAAAACACGCAGTTTCAGCAGTTACTTATGACCCTAGCCAAGGGGCAAGAGGAGTTGAAGACTCTGTTAGCTGAAGAAAGAAAGAAGAAAACAAAGAAGGGCACTGGGGTTTTGAACATGTGGAGAAGGTTTCACGGGCAAACTAGAAGAACCTTGAATTTTGCAACCACTTCCGGAGAAGGAGAAGGGAAAGGAAAGGAAACAGCGGTTCCGTCAGAATCTGAAGAGGAGGAAGAAGAGGAAGACTACTCAGAGGAACAATATCCTCCGGATGATGATAAGTATAGACATCTTGAAGAGCGTTTAAGCGCTATGGAAATACAAAGGGTACCGGGTCTAGACTTTGAAGAATTGGGTCTAGTATCGGGAATTGTGATCTCACCAAAGTTCAAAGTGCCATTGTTTGCAAAATATGATGGGGTATCATGTCCTAAAATTCACCTCCGATCATACGTGAGAAAGATTCAGCCGCACTCTACCGATAAAGACATGTGGGTGCATTTTTTCCAAGATAGTTTATCTGGAACGCAACTCGATTGGTTTTACCAACTAGAAAGGGCCGACATCCACAACTGGGAAGACCTTGCCGCAACTTTCTATAAACAATACCAGTATAATGCAGATTTGGCACCTACCCGTACTCAACTTCAGAGTATGGCTATGGCTTCAAATGAGGGTTTTAAAGATTACGCGCAAAATTGGAGAGATCTAGCTGGAAGAGTGCAACCCCCTTTGTCTGAAAGGGAGTTGGTGGATATGTTCTTATGCACTCTATCAGGCCCTTTCTTCAACCATTTGATTGGGAGTTCATCTGCTGGATTTACTGAGTTAATATTAACCGGAGAGAGGGTGGAAGCTGGCATAAAAGTGGAAAGATTCAGAAAGATTCATCTGCCTCTACAGCTGTGAGAAAGCCTTTCACCGGGAAGAAGGAGGTATCTGCTATTTATCCATAAAGGAACCAAGGGAGAGCTGAGCGCCGACCAATGGTAGGAGTTGTTATGATCCCAAAGCCTACATCTGATCAACCAAGAAGTAATCAACCAAGGGTGGAAAGGCCAGTCCGACAATTCACTAGAATTAATATGACTCTAGCCCAGGTTTTACCACATCTTCTGAAATCTAATCTGGAAACTTTAAAGGAAGCTCCAAAGAATCCCAACACTGTGTCCCCTCATTATCACCCAAATGCCAGATGCGCATATCATTCCGAAAGTCTGGGTCACGACACTAACAATTGTTGGGCCTTGAAAAACAAAATTCAAGACCTGATAGATGCAAAAGAGATTGAGTTTGATGCGCCCGAGAAACCAAATGTCATTTCCGCTCATATGTCTAGACATGGTCACAACGCCAGCTCCATCGAGGAAGATTTGTTTGTTGCTACAGTGGATGAACTCTTGACTCCGCTCCCGATCATTAAGATAAACTTGTTGAAAGCTGGTATATTCCCAGGTTGTAACGAAGACTGCCATCTTTGCTTATCCTCACCAACTGATTGCCCTCTTTTGAAGATAAGCATTCAACGCTTGATAGACCACCAAGAGATTCTGTTTGAAAATGCTCATGTTTCACTTATTCCAGTTGAAGACGTTTCAATTATAACCATCTCCGCCAATCCTTCCAGGGTCCCCAAAAGACCCGTTAGGATTACATCTGTTCCAAAGACTACTCCTCTCATAATTACAATGCCCAGGCCGGTCCCATATGAATCAGATAAAACAGTACCGTGGAGTTACGGTGGATAAATCTACTACCATGGTATTAAATAAGATGGGTTGACCACCGAAGAAGTGAGCTCCGAAGAAGAAGATTCTGACATTAGCAATATTGCCGGAACTAGTAAGATTACCCGTATCGGTAGAATCTTCTCTCCAGAGATTGCCCCTCCAAAGGCAGTTTTTATACCCGTGGCTGTTCCGAAGATTACCTCTGTACCAATAATCATGCCTACAAGTGCTCCTACCAACAAAGATGACACAACCCCTGTTGTTATCCCTACGAACGCTTCTACTGCTGAAAATCGAGGAAAAATCTTTCAAGAAGAGCCTGTCCGGACGAAGGCTCAATCACTAGCTATCCCTGAAACATCCAAGAAGGAAATGGAAGAGATCCTGCGGATAATAAAGAAGAGTGATTATGACGTGGTTGAACAGTTGGCGCAAATTCCCTCCAAGATCTCCATGCTAGAATTGCTGCTGTGTTCTGAGGCATATGCGAAAGCTCTGGTAAAATTTCTGAAGACAACCCATGTGCCACAAGAGACGTCTGCTGACCAATTCCAAGATTGTGTGGCCAGTTTGACAGCTGATAACGGCCTAGGCTTCTCTGATGCTGATTTGATACCAAGAGGGAGAAAGCACAATGATGTATTACATGTCTCTGTGGAGTGTAGAGGAACGACTCTGGCCCATGTCTTGGTGGACACGAGTTCATCTTTGAACGTTTTACCGAAGAAAGATCTTGACAGATTAGATTTCAAATAGTTGACATTGAAACCCAGTAACATAGTTGTGAGAGCATTTGATGGCTCAAAGAGGATAGTCCACAGGGAGGTGGACATTCCTATAAAGGTGGGAACTCAGACTTTCAAATCCATCTTCTATGTAATGGACACCCGCCCCTCTTACTCATGTCTGTTAGGACGACCCTGGATCCATAATGCCGGTGCTGTCACCTCTACGCTACACCAGATGCTGAAGTACCCGGTCCATGGAAAGATTATCACTGTCCACGGAGAGGAGGAGTACATGATTAGTCATCTAAATTCTTTCTGATATGTGGAGTTAGATGGCGAGTTCATTGAAACTCCTTTCCAACATTTCGAAGAGGTCTCTCAAGAGGTAGCAGTGACCAAGGCGGTATCCCAGATTCCCAAGATCACAAGACCTCCATGTTGTACCCCAAAATTTGCCCTCCCATATTCTTCAAAATTTGCCAAGTCAAAGCTTCAAAATTCCCCAAGGGTTGCACAGTTCAAGGGCCTCCTAACAGTCAAAAACTAGGGTTTTGGTTCTGACAAAGAAAATGAAGTTTCCAAGGGTCCAATCAAGTCCCACATGCTTACAAACATGGTCAAGCATCCTCATACCAAGTTTCAAGACTTACAGCACAAAGTTGCACAGTCAAAAACCCTAATTGCACTACAGTCAACTGTAGGGGCAAAATGGTCATTTGACAGTCAAAAGTTCAAATTTTTGGTCAACATCTCATTTTGAAGCCACAAACATCATTTGATCAATGCTTGATCATGATTCTCAAAGCTTGGCTCAAAAAATCTCAAGATGCAAAAGTTTCCATATTTGGACAGTTGAAAAAGTCAACTGTAACTTGACCAGGGCATAACTTTCACATGGATTATCAGAAAAATTCCATCCAAAGCTCATTTTTAAGAGAAAGACATTTCCTACAACTCCTCTTCACACTTCAAGTCCAATAAATTCTCTCATAAAAAGTTATCAATTTCAACATTATAGGTCATTTTCAAAAGTCAACAAAAAGGGACTTTAAGTCAAAGGCCATAACTTGAGATTGGTAAATCAAAATGACATGGGACCAAATACATTGGTTAGAGGACTCAAAGACCTTTCCAAAATATCAAAGAACATGAGCAAAGCTTAAAAATTGAGCAAGTTATGCCTTGTGGAAGTTGGGAAATTTTTGGATATTTTGAAAAGTCAACATTGCTTCAAATGTCCTAAAATTGCTAATGGGCCTCTTTTTCTTCCAAAATCCATCATCCAAAACATGTGCACGACCATTTGGCCCAAAGGGAAGTTTTTAATCATTTTTATTTATTTATTTGGATTTTAATTATTAATAATTCATTTAATTAAAAATAAATAGGTGGAAAATATCAAAGCAAGTCAATCAAATCTTTTTGTGCATAGGATAAGTTCAGATTTTCGTGCATTACTAGATAGGGAAAGAATCCATGTGATTGAACATGATTTGGTAACAAATATGCATGAAAAGATTTGAAAATTATGGCATGGAAAATCAAATATTTTCTTATCAATTCATGGATCCTTTGGCTCAGATTTTTTACCCTAATCATTCCATACATAAGCATGAAGCCAACCCTAATGCTAATGACCACAAAGCTGCGCCAGAAATCCATAACAAAGTTTGAGTTTTTAACAAGAAATTCCAAAACTGAAAACGCGTTTGCAAGGCTTTTCAAGGCAAGAAACTCATTCCATCACCTTCCTAAGACATTACTGAGTCTGACTGGATAGCTTTCCACGTGCATAGCACCTTGAATCGGTATACAGAACTCAGAATTTTTCATATAATATGCATATTCGTATTTCAATATTCAAGCATTTTCATTGCATTTCTTTTATGGATTCATACTAATGGATGGATTCTAAAGCTAACTGCATACTTTAATTGAGTTTTTGTGCACTATTGGAGATTTCACCATTGATGCCAACTAGGGTTCTTCAAGCTTCGAATTGGGTATTCTTACATACTATAAAATTGAGACTCCTTAATACCATGGTTGAAATCAGGGAGCTTGGACGAATACAATGCAACGCTCGCGCCTAATTTATATAACACCATGGCCTGTTCGCTATTATTGATAAATGAATATTTTGGGGGGGTTTAAAACCCCCGCTAACCCTTTGTATATTTCAGGGAAAAACGCAACAAGGAAGAAGATGATTATGTGGCAGGACATGATAGGGTGATTTGAATTTTCGCGCTAATCTGTCCACTAATTCTTGTTTTATTTCATATTATTTATTAGTTATATTATAAACAAAAAGCGCAGTTGGAGCAGTTGGCAAGGCATGTGTATGGTAATCCCTGGGGCCTGGGTTCGAATCCCAGGTCCCCCTCCCTTTCAATAATATTTTTCTATTAATGCTTCTGTGCAGTTTGAGTACTAGGGTTCACCATACCCTCCACATCCAGGCCTTCCACGTGCATCCCGAGATCAATCAAAGGGCCATAATTTGTAGAATATCATGGATGTTAGTCAACGCCTATGCATGCTTCCTGAAGAAGTCAAATAAGGCCTTGAAACCTTGGGCCAACAATACTAAACAAAACCTCCAATTGGGGACAGACCCCCCATGGTTTGCCTTTCTAATTCTTTTTCTCATATTTTTCATATTTTTGTTTTAATTAGTTTTTTTAATTTAATTCTTTAAACCAATTTATTTTCATAAAAACATAAAAACAATATAAAAATCAGAAAAAGACAAAAATAAGTATTTATATTTAATTAATATATATTTTTGTAAATAAACCTCACTAATTAATTAGATTTAAACTTAGGGTTAATTTTAATATCTTTTCTTAATAAATTTAAAATTGGTAGAATTAGGTTTTTTAAGTATTTTTATCCTTTTTTCTTTTCTTTCACAATAATTAATTATTAAATATTATTTTTGTAATTAAATCACCATGTAAATAATTAGATTAATCTTAGGTTTAATTTTAACATGTTTTCATTAATAAATAAAATAGCTAGAATTAGGGTTAATTAATTAATTTCATTTAATTCTCATTAAAAAATCCATAAATACAAAAAACTAAAAAAAATAACTTCCTTTCATTTTAATTTCATTAATTTAATAATCATAATTTAATTAAAAAAGGGTCCAACGCCCTCGTTTCCAATTTTAATTCCAATTTGCGCATTTTATTTATTTTATTTCTTATAATATTAATGTAACTCTCCCGAAGCCGTGTAAATTAAATTTCTCGCACTTTACTTTATTTCTTTATTTTCTGTCAAATCGGGTCCTGGATTAAATTTGGCGATGTGGACCCGCGCCTTTGTAATAGTTTAGAACTTTATCTTTCCGCACTCTTTTTTAACTGTTAATAAATGGCATGCAAGAATGAATGATAAAATAAAAATAAACGCATAGATCACTTTGACATGAACAAGATAAATGCAAATGAACATGACACACGAATCACACACCACCCCTAGGGTACGCCTCACTGTTGCCTTGCCTCGAAAGGTGATCGTCGAGTAGAGGATGTCTTAGTAAGTCCTCATGATCCGGGAACCTGGCATGAGGGTAGCTTCTAAGGTGTCTTCCCATTGCTCCGGTGATCACCATGTCCCGAACCTTCGAATTGACCCGAACACCTCCAACGGTGGTGCTACCTACCTCTCAATGGTGGGATGACACTACTTTAAGGACATCTACACAGACGAATTCCTTAGGGTAGGTAGACGACTCTAGATACTTGCTCTAAATTTCAAAACAAATCAAAAATACTTTTCACACCGACACCTTTTCAAAAAGCTTTCGAAGGCAACTTTTCAAACACTCTTGAGGACCGATACAAGAGTCGAACTGAAATTTTCAAAGAAACTTTTTAAAACCCACAGTTGAAAAGCAAACAAACCATTTTGAAAACACAATGAGCAAGTATCTAAGAGCCCATGGATAACCATGGATAGAAAGGGTGCTAACACCTTCCCTTTCTATAACCTACCTCCCGAACCGAGAGCAATCTCTATAAGGAATTTTTCTGTGCTTTTGTCCTTTCCATTTGGAGAAAATAAAAGACGGTGGCGACTCTTGCTTCCGCGACATTTCGCGAACCAGCGTTAAACAGTCAGTTCCAGATCCACCGATCACACTCCGCATCACATGTCATCTCTAAAGGACGCCAAGGCAGTAGTAGAAGAGGGTGGATGCACCATCTGGGGGCAGCTTCCAGACATCCCGTATAAATCAGACAGGTTTGGCTTGGGGTTTACTTCAACTGCTCAGAGGGGTGTGCGCCGTGCCCGTGCTGGAGGACCACTTTTGAGGATTAGTAACCAAGAGGTCAATGCAGTGGAGAATGGTGAAGAGGATGGCAGCTTGGAAGATTGGATATTTCATCTCTCAGTAATTTATCTTTTACATTTCTGTTGGACTTGTAATATTCACAAACAATTCTCTCTTTAAAAACCTTGTGTCTTACCTGAGGCACAGTGGTCCATTTGTAAGGGTCTTTATTTCATCTTCATATGACATTCAATGAATCATGGACGCTTTTTCACATACAAACCTTTTTTGCTCATTGTCTTTCTTTTACATTTTATTGTTTAAAGATGGATGTACCCTTACACACACCCATACTCACAAATGCAGGTACCCCTCCATTTCGGATCCCATGGGTAACGATACTGCTATGGCCTTTAGTGACTCTGAAGATCTAATCTACCAAGCCGAATACGAAGGTGAGGAAGATTATGAAGTACCAGGGGAATTTTCCAGACTACTACAACAAGAGGAAAAAGCTATTCAACCTCATGAGGAACCGTTGGATACAATCAACTTGGGTACCGAGGAAGATAAAAATAAAATCAAGGTTGGTGCCAATCTAGAGCCGAGTGTCAAGGAGCGTCTATTCAGCTATTGCATGATTATGTTGAGATCTTTGCCTGGTCATACGAAGATATGCCAGGACTAGACACAGACATCGTGGTACATCGTCTACCCACAAGAGAAGATTGTCCGCCAGTGAAGCAAAAAATTTGCCGCATGAGACCTGACATGTCAGAAAAGATCAAAGTGGAAGTCATGAAACAATTCAATGCTGGATTCTTGGTTGTCACTTCCTATCCTCAATGGGCCGACAACATTGTTCTCGTGCCTAAAAAGGACGACAAAGTATGAATGTGCATGGATTATAGAGATTTAAACAGGGCCAGCCCTAAAGATGATTTTCCACTTCCCCACATCGATATCCTGGTCGACAATACAACCCAACACAAAGTATTTTCCTTCATGGACGGATTCTCAGGTTATAACCAAATCAAAATGGCACCTGAGAACATGGAGAAAACTACATTTGTCATACAGTGGGGCACATTCTGCTACAAAGTGATGCCATTCGGACTGAAGAATTCCAGGGTAACCTATCAACGCGCCATGGTAGCTTTATTCCATGACATGATGCATCATGAGATAGAGGTCTATGTAGATGACATGATAGCCCGATCACAAACTGAAGAGGAGCACCTTGATCACTTGCAAAAGTTGTTTGTGATATTGAAGGAGTACAAGTTAAGATTGAATCCAAACAAGTGCACATTCGGAGTCCGGTCCGGTAAACTCTTAGGTTTCGTTGTCAGCAACAAAGGCATCGAGGTTGATCCTGCCAAGGTTAAAGCAATACAAGAAATGCCTGCTCCTCGTACTGAGAAGGAAGTCAGAGGATTCTTGGGACGCCTGAACTATATTTCCAGATTCATTTCTCACCTAACAGCTACTTGTGATCCAATCTTCAAGCTATTGAAGGAAGATCAAGTAGTCAGATGGAATGATGAATGCCAGATTGCTTTTGACAAGATCAAAGAGTACTTACAAGAGCCTCCTGTTTTGATGCCACCAGTCGAGGGAAGACCATTGATCATGTATCTGACCGTTTTAGAGAACTCAATGGGGTGTGTATTGGGGCAGCATGACGAGTCTGGCCGAAAAGAGCACGCTATTTACTACCTGAGCAAAACGTTTACCGACTGTGAAACCAGATATTCACTGCTCGAGAAAACTTGCTGCGCTCTGGCATGGGCTGCTCGCCGGCTAAGACAGTATATGTTGACTCATACCACTTTGTTGATATCTAAGATGGATTCGATAAAGTACATCTTCGAAAAGTCTGCTCTGTCTGGGAGGATAGCTAGATGGCAGATGATCCTAACAGAATATGACATACATTACACTACCCAAAAATCTATAAAGGGCAGTGTGCTAGCTGATCATCTTGCTCATCAAGCTGTAGAAGATTATCAGTCCATGAAGTTTGAATTCCCGGATGAAGACATTATGACATTAGACGACTATGAAGAGATTAGATCGTATGACAGACCTGAACAAGGATCCCGATGGACCCTGTTCTTTAATGGGGCATCCAGTGCACTTGGTAATGGTATCGGCGATGCACTCATATCTCCGAAAGGGTGTCATACTCCCTTTACTGCCAGACTTTGCTTCAATTGTACGAACAATATGGCGGAGTACGAAGCCTGCATCTTCGGTCTCAAGGCTGCCATAGACTTGGGAATCAAATCTTTAGATGTGTTTGGAGATTCAACTTTGGTCATCAGTCAGGTCAAAGGAGAATGGGACACTAAACATCCAAACCTTATCCCCTACAAAGAACATGTTTTGACATTGCTACCACATTTTGAGCAGATTACCTTCGAGCATTTCCCGCGAGAAGAAAATCAGCTAGCACATGCTCTAGCCATAATTTCATCTATGTTTAAACTTAATTGGAATAACGAGGCTCCCCAGATCACCATTGAACGAATGAACGAACCAACACACTGTCACGAGATTAATACTGAAGAAGTAGTGGACCAGCCTTGGTTTCATGAAGTCAAGAGGTATCTCGAGGCTCAAGAATATCCAGAAGGAGCTTCAATCAACAATAAAAAGTTCCTAAGGAGATTCTCTACTAAGTTCTTCTTGAGTAATGGCATCCTGTACAAACGCGATCATGACTCTATTATGCCCCGGTGTATGGATAAGATTGAGGCTGAAAAGATCATGGCTGAATTACATGAAGGTACCTTTGGCACTCACTCCAGTGGGCATATGATGGCGAAGAAAATCCTACGGGCAGGCTATTATTGGTCTACCATGGAAGCAGACTGCTATCAACACTCTCAGACCTGTCATAAGTGTCAAATCTATGCGGACAAGGTGCACGTACCTCCGGTTCCTCTAAATGTCTTGACAGCTCCTTGGCCTTTTGCTATGTGGCGAATCTATATGATTAGGGAGATCAAGCCTACAACCTCCAATGGACACCGCTTCATTCTAGTGGCCATCGACTATTTTACAAAATGGGTCGAAGCAGCTTCCTTTGCATCCGTTACTAAGAATGTTATTGCCCACTTCATCAAGAAAAATCTCATTTTCCGGTACAGTATCCCATAAAGGATTATCACTAATAATGGTACAAACCTTAACAATACTATGATCACCTCCTTATGCAAGCAGTTCAAGATTCAGCATCACAATTCATCCCCCTATCGGCTAAAGACGAATGATGCCTTCGAAGCTGCTAATAAAAACATTAAAAAGATCATACAAAAAATGACAGTCACCTACAAGGACTGGCATGAGATGCTACCGTTTGCTCTCCACGGGTATCGTACCACGACTCGCACGTCAACTGGGGAAACACCTTATTCTTTGGTTTACGGCATGGAAGTTGTCTTGCATATTGAGGTTCAGACCCCCTCTTTGAGAATCATGAAAGATGCAGGTTTGAATGAGGACGATTGGATCCAGACTCGGCTTGATCAACTAAACTTAGTTGATGAAAAGAGACTTACTGTTGTTTTCCATGGTCAGATATATCAAAAACGGATGATCAAGGATTTCAACAAGAAGGTCAGACGCCAAGTATATAAAGTTGGGGATCTAGTGATCAAACACATTATCTTGCCACAAAGTGATCCTAGGGGCAAATGGACTCCTACCTATGAGGGACCATTTGTAATCAAGAACATCTCCTCCGGTGGGGCAATGATCTTAACCACCATGGATGGTGATGACCTGCCACACCCTGCGAACACGGACATAATCAAAAGATACTATGCATAAGAGACCCGCTAGGTTGACACACCTAGGAAAAAAAGGGCATCCCGACAAGCCAAAAGGTTTGGGCAAAAATTAGGGATAAAATAAAAAAATCTGTGCACCCGGCAAGTTGAAAACCCGAAAGGGCGACTTGGGAAAAAAAAGGTTTTCCGGTGGACTGAAAACCCGAAAGGGCGGTCCAGGAAAAAGTTAGGGAATTAAAGCGTATGACTGTGTCTTGTCGGATTACCTTGTGGACAACCTCTTGACTTCCTCTGACAAACTCAGAGTTTCTGATCAATTCAATCATCTTCGGACGAATCAACAAATAGATAAGATACTCAGAGATACGAAGGCAATAGCAGAACGGGAACCCCATGGGATTATCACACATAGATATCTTTCTTTGTATAAAGTTTTTCTTGCTTTTTATGGCATCATTATCTTACTAGAATGACTGTCTCCTTTGTACAAATACTTATTCAAAGTAAATACAAAGATATCTCTTTAAAGTACAGAAAACTATTTGCTTTTTTCTTTACACTTGTGTTTTATTTGCAAAAACGTCCAATGATTCATTAATGAACATATGCATTTGAACATAATTACTGTTTACAAATAAACAAAATGAAAAAAGACAATTACTGACAGGTTGAAAGAATAGGAAAACGTCTTTAGGCTATTCCTTGAGCAATCCCCACAGTACGTCATTTAAATCCCCAGCCGAACTAAAATTTCAAATTACTAGTCCCCAGTAGAAGTCTTCAAAATTCTCTGGATTCCCCAAACAGATTCCTCAAGCAGTATATGGCATTGCTCTCACAATAGGATTTTGTCAATACTTCAATTTCAAGATGTAAATAATCCACATTATCCTCAGCGGTAGTCAAGGATTTATTTTCCTCAATCATAAAGCAATACAACAATACAACAATACAGCAATACAGCAAATCAACTTACATGCGCATACATTTCATCCACATATCATAAACATTGATAAAACACATATATTGCATCATACATTTCATGCAACATAATTTTGTGTTCCAGCTAACATTTCACCCTTTTCAGGATAAGATTAACAGCTACCATTAACAATACGCAATCATGATACAGTTCAGATACGCTCCAGACACGAATGCCATTCTGATACTCATTCAGATTTCAAGTTCAGATACAGTTCAGATACGCTCCAGACACGGATGCCATTCTGATACTCATTCAGATTTCAAGTTCAGATACAACTCAGACATGCTCCAAACACAGATGCCATTCTGATACTCATTTAGATACAACTTCAAGATACAGTTCAGATACGCTCCAGACACGGATTCCATTCTGATACTCATTCAAATTTCAAGTTCAAATATAGTTCAGATACGCTCCAGACACGGATGCCATTCTGATACTCATTCAGATTTCAAGTTCAGATACAACTCAGATACACTCCAAACACGGATTCCATTCTGATACTCATTCAGATACAACTTCAAGATACAGTTCATATACGCTTCAGACATGAATGCCATTCTGATACTCATTCAGATTTCAAGTTCAGATATAACTCAGATATGCTCCAGACACAGATGCCATCCTGATACTCATTCAGATACAACTTCAAGATACAGTTCAGATATGCTACAAACACGGGCGCCATTCTGATACTCATTTAGATCCAGATTTTGATACAGTTCAAATATGCTCCAGATACGGATGCCATCCTGATACTCATTCAGATTCAGCTTTCAGATACAGCTCAGATACACTCCAGACATGGACGCAATTCTGATACTCATTCTTTCAACTTACAAATTACAATTCAACGAGCATCCTTGGATGGCATCTACAATCCCATTTCCAACAAGATTCTATCACCTCTCCAAATGGCATCTTTAAACCCATTCCTCCAATCATCGCATCGTCGAGTGCAAATTTCTAGGCACTCTAGTGTCCAATCATCTTCTACCTTTGAGTCACGAATGGCGGAACTCGCCAATCTAACTCTTCAGGTTTAAGAAGATTGAACAGGGGCAGCTGTTGTACCCCAAAATTTGCCCTCTCATTTGTCAAGTATTTGCTCACAAGATATTCTACGACGTCAAGTTTGCAGCATTGGTACATCAATTTAGGCTTGAAATTGGCACAAGGACAAATGGACTTTTAATACCCCATTTGACTTTCATGGATAATTTTGGACTCTCAAGATTGCTCATGTCAAGTCTCAGGTCTTGGATCGCATTTTTGCTCAGTCAATTGATCAGATGACCTAAAATCAACCGTATTGGTGAAAGAGTCAACTGTAGCACCAAAAGTCAAACTTTGACTTTTTTGGTCAACATTAAGTTTCAAATATCACAATTCATCGAGACATTCAAAAATATCAAGCTCGATCATCAAGAAGTTAAGAAAGTCAAAAGTCAACTTAAAAAGTCAAGATTTCCAAGACTTAGAAATTTTCTAAGTGTTTTTATACATGATAATTTCATCACTTCATGCCATTCTTTCACCAAGATGTAAGATGATTCAAAAGAAGCTTTCAACATGAAAGTTGTAGATCTCCATGATATCTATAACATTGCTTTACACAACTTCTCCTAAATATGCTTGGATCTCAAGTTATAAATTCATGAAGTCATGACATTTTCATTTAACACTTCTTGGCCAATTTTCATCAAGTTCCAATTTGATTTAACAAAAGTGGTAAACATGAAAGTTATAAAGGGTTTTCAAGCATTCCAAAGCATCCAAAAGCATGAATTTATCATACTTGAGCTAGGAGATTCAAGAGCATAAAGTTAGGCATCCACCCTTGATTTGCAAGTCATTCTATTGAAGAACACACAACAAAACCCTTATGCTATGCTGCATAATCTTATGTTGCAGGCCTTCTTGCTTTCAAATATCTACATAATTTAATGCTTACACCCACTTTTGAGCTATTACCCAAGTGTTTAAGCTATTGTCCAAAGGATCTTTCCATTTATGGCATAAAGGCACCATTGCTATTCTTGAAAAGTAAGCTTTTTGTATAAAGTTTGTCTTGAGCCCATACTTTGTTTATTTCGGAATTTAATCTACCATAAAACATGGAAATCAACCCCTCTAAACCAGCAACTTTGGTACTTCATCTTGGAACCATGGAGTACTTGACATAGTTTGATACTTACATCCCAACCAAACCATAACATGTTGTGTTGTAAACATATTCAGCCTTTGTTCACAAGTCCTTTGCCTATAAATAGAAGAAGCATTTGCAAGGCAAAGAAGTTAGAAAAAACAGAGAGAAAAGCCTGAAGTTTTATTGGTAAACCCTCAAAATCTCATATTGACAAAAGCCATAACAGTCCACAAAACTTCCACTCTTGAGTTTTAAAGTCCAAACCTTTGAACCTCTCATACCTTGCAAATTCTGTCAAACCATCCAAACACTCCATATACATCATATAGAAGTTGTTCAAACATAAAGACAACTTCTGTAACATCACTATCATCACTTCCCAATCTTAACAACAACCCATACAACAACTCAAACTCAAAGCACAAATTTCAGTTTCAAGGTAAGTTTTCTTGACTTTGAACTCTTCATACAAGCATCATTAATGGTTCATTTGTGAAGATAAAATGTAGATATAATTTCCTTGAAGCTAACCATATGCTTGCTTTTCATTTTTACTAACCATGTTTTGAGAACTAACTTTTACATGTAGCAAAACAGTGATAAAAGCAAAAAACAGCAGTTATGCATCGATACGAAATGCTATGCATCGACACATACTGTGTTCAAAACAGGTTATGAGTCGACACGAAACACGTATGCATCGATACAAAATGATTACGAGTCGATACGAAACCAGTATACGTCGACTCATACTGAGTTGTTTTGACTTCCAGGAGCATGAGCCAACACATGAGCCGACACAAAATCTGCATGAGCCAATACATAAGCTCACGTGTCAGCTCATAAAACTGTTTTTTTAATATTTTTTTAATTTTATTTTTATTCTTTTCATATAAAAATAATCAAATATATATATAAAATTAAAATTATGTATTGGCTCATGCAGATTTTGTGTCGGCTCATGTGTTGGCTCATGCTCCTGGAAGTCAAAACAACTCAGTATGAGTCGACGTATACTGGTTTCGTATCGACTCGTAATCATTTTATATCGATGCATACGTGTTTCGTGTCGACTCATAACCTGTTTTGAACACAGTATGTGTCGATGCATAGCATTTCGTATCGATGCATAACTGCTGTTTTTTGCTTTTATCACTGTTTTGCTACATGTAAAAGTTAGTTCTCAAAACATGGTTAGTAAAAATGAAAAGCAAGCATATGGTTAGCTTCAAGGAAATTATATCTACATTTTATCTTCACAAATGAACCATTAATGATATATATATATATATATATATATATATATATATATATATATATATATATATATATATATATATATATATATATATATATATATATATATATATATATATATATATATATATATATATATATATATATATATATATATATATATATATATATATATATATATATATATATATATATATATATATATATATATATATATATATATATATATATATATATATATATATATATATATATATATATATATATATATATATTATTTAAATATGTACGCATACACTTTTGTTTTATTCTTTTTTTTCTAAACTAAAAAGACAAAAAAACATTTTCTTATTAAAATCAATTTCTTTTCTTAAAATTAATTTAATATTTAGACTTAGGTTTTATTTCAATTTGTTTATTTTGATTAAATTAATTTAGACATTAAGATTTTAATTAATTTCTTTTCAAATCAATTTGAACCTTCTTCATAAAATAAAATATAAAAAAACACTTTCTCTTCTCTTTATATTTCTTTGCATATTTTATTATTTCACACTATAATTATATAATTGTCAAAGCCTTGTAATAGTAAATTAGGTTTATTTGCTTTCATCTCCCCATTTGTAAATTTTTACACCCCCTCCCACAAAGTATTGTAATAGCATAGTAATCTTTAAATTTCGCAATTTATCGCTTTTATGTAACATGCTAGTAATTAGGGTTTGTATGACAAGAATAAAACAAAGCAAAATAGAACACCCTAAATACAAGACAAAATCAAAGCATGAAAATGATACACTTGCACACAAGCATCCTTAGGGTTTCTCCACTTGGTTGCCTAAAACAAAAATGGCCATGTTACGCATGCGAAGTATCTTGGCAAAACAAAACAAATATAAGATCATAGTCCCTCGATGACGCTATTCAAAAGTTGCCTTACAAAATGATCTTGGTCCCTCCAAATGCTAAGATACTTTGTAAACATTGCTAATCATGGTCATACGATGACCCACGCCCGTCCCGTTTACATCCAAAAATAGGGTTGCTTACCAAATAAATGGTAAGACAACAATGTCAAAGGAATAGAAAAGGCATAAGAAAGACATTTTAGTAGGTAGATGGCTTCTAGTTACTTGCTCCATTTCAAACAACTATCCTTGCTATTTTTCTAAACAAACACACACATTTCAAAACATCTTACAATCATTGAAAATATTTTTAAAAGACAAACATCTTTGTATACATTCTTACGAATAAGAATCATTACAAAGATTGCCTAAACGAATGACCTCTTTATAAAATATTTTCAAAAACCACACAAAGCACAATTTCAAACAAAAGCAAATGATCTAGCAACTAACTAAGAACCCATGGAAAACTATGGATGAAAAGGGTGCTAATACCTTCCCTTTTCATAATCTACCCCCCGAACTCAAGAAATCATCTCAAAGGTCTTTCATTTGCTTTTTCACCTTTCCCTTTGGATAAAAGAAAAGTCGGTGATGACTCTTGCTAAACCGCAACATTTGCGATTAAACACAAAACACCCAAGTCAGTTCTCCCACCGTATCACACTTCTCATCTCCAGATACAGTTTTACACGGACTTGTCCTGAATCAACCTTACCCAGTTTCCTTCTCTTAAAATCTATATGAAGTTTCATACATGCACATCATGAAGTAACCCTACCCAGGTTCCTTCTCATACATTTCCAAATGCAGTTTTACCCGGACTCATCATGAAGCAACCCTACCCAGGTTCCTTCTCATTTCCAGATGCAGTTTTACCTGGACTCATCATGAAGCAACCCTACCCAGGTTCCTTCTCATTTCCAGATGCAGTTTTACCTGGACTCATCATGAAACAACCCTACCCAGGTTCCTTCTCAGTTCCAGATGTAGTTTTACCCAGACTCATCATGAATCAACCTTACCGAGGTTCCTTCTCATCTTCAGATACAGTTTTACACGGACTCGTCCTGAAGCAACCTTACCCAGTTTCCTTCTCTTAAAAGTCTAGATGAACTTTAACATGGATTTATCTTGAAGTAGCCCTACCCAGGTTTCCCTCTCATATGTCACCTATAGCAGCCCTACACAGGCCCATCATAAATTAAAGAATATTCAAGACTTCTGTTGGTTCAGTTTAAATAGAGAAATGGTTTATCCTGATTCCTTTCTGGTATACATTGTCTCTGGTTCAGATAGATCGCTCCAAGATTTACTCTAATTTGTTCCAGTTAAAGAATATTTCAAGACTTCTGCTGATTCAGTTTAAATCGAGCAAGGGTTTATCCTGATTCCTTCATTTTCTCTGGTTCAGATAAATCACTCCAAGATTTATTCTGATTCTTTTCCAGTTAAAATCAAACTTAGACTTAGTCTAATTGTTGTCAACAATCGCTTTTAGATGGAATTTGTAAGCCCATCTCCAACAACTTTTCCATTATCTCTCTGTGATATGGTGGCCAGAACCGGGACATGGTTTCCCTATTTCGTTAAGGAAATTTTGCTGGTTTGCGTTTTGCGTTTGTGTTCGCAAAATGTCGCGGTAAGCAAGAGTCGCCACCGACTTTTATTTTATCCAACAAGTAAAGGAAAAAAGCACAGAAAAATTCCTTTTTCGAGATATTTCTGAGTACGGGGGGTAGATTATAAAAAGGGAAGGTATTGGCACCATTTCTATCCGTAGTTATCTACAGGCTCTTAGGTACTTGCTCATCATTTTCAAAATTGTTTTCTTTGTGTTTGTGGGTTTTGAAAAGTTTTTGTTTTGACTTCGATTTAACTCTTGCTTCTGTCTTCAAGAGTGTAATGAAGTGTTTTTGAAAACTTGTTTGTAAAAGAGTGTAAGTGAAAAAAGGTTGTTTTGGATGAGCAAGTATCTAAGAACTAATCTATCTACTCTAAAAAAGAATCGTTCTATGCTTGTTTCCTTTAGACAATGTTATCCCACTATTAGTGAGTAGGTAGAATCGTCGTTAGAGCTTTGAGGGTCAATTTGAGAGGGACGTACGATCACTAAAGCAATGTTAGGACGTCTCAGTAGTAACCCTAATGTCTTAGATAATTTATCCGAGGCAATAATATCCGAGGCAACCATTCTGAGGCAACTATGATCTTTGGACAAAAGGACGACCACTAACATATCCTATACTCAATGACTGTTTACAAAGGCAACCAAGTGGGAGTGTACCCTAGGAGTGCGCATGTGCGAGTGATTCAGTTTCAGATTTATTTATCTTTGCACATTTAGGGTGATCTAACTGTTTTAAAATTAGACACACATTCTTGTCATGCAAACCCTGTTATCAAACATCTAACAGTTAAATATTTGCAGAAATTAAAGCGCGGAATTTAAACTAAGCTATTACAAGGCTCGAGTATTTACATAGCCAAAAACAAACCCTTTGAAATTAAAAGCGGTACAAATAAAATAAATGTCCTAATTAAATTATTACAAACCGGGAGCAGATACAATAATTGGGCAAAATAATAATAAAATGCGCAAGAAAATTAGATCGAATGCGAAACTAGGGTTTTGACCCTTCTATCCTAATTAAAAGAGAAAATTGTTTTTTTGTTGTTTTTTAATAAAAGAACTAAGTCTTTCTAAATTAAATTCTAAATTAATTGGTTAATTAAATTAATTAATGAAAATAATTAAAAGACATATTTTTGGTTTTTGGTTATTTTAGGAAAAAAGATAAAAAATTAAATTAGTAATAAGACCTATTTATTCTAATTGATTTTAATTATTTACAAAAGGAATTTAAAATTGTCTAATTAATCAAACCTAATTAAATTAATTATTTTATTGATGAAAAATAATATTCTAAATTTATTTGGACATAAAAATATTTTTTCTGATTTTTTTGATAAAAAAGAATAAATTTATTGGTTAGTAAATAAATAGTAAATAAATTAAATAGAATAATAAATTAAAAAAAATATAAAAGGATATAGATGGGCCTGATTAAAGGGGGTGCCAATAGCAGGAATTTGGGCCCATTAGTGATGGTCCATGCTGACTTTTGTAATCCTATATGGCATCTTTGACTTGGCTTATGGTGCACTCTCAATGGTGGCCACCAGATTTGGCCATCTGGCCATCTGGCGCGTTGATGATGAAGACCCACGGTAAATCTCTTGACTTCGCATGCACTGAATCGCCTGAAATTAAACAGAAAAATAGCAAATGCTGGAGGCAGGGATCGAACCCCTGACCTCTAGCCTCTAAAGCCTTATGCACCTATGTGGCCACCACTGCACCATTTATTTTTATTTGTACATAAGATAAACAAATAACATAATATATGAAAACAACACAGTGATGGGATTTTTGCGCGCAAATTCAAACAAGCCAATGGAGGCTGGCCACGTATTTGTCTTCCTCCCTGCACCGTCGCTAAAAGCTCGTTCACCTATACCTACGGACAAACGTCCGTTGCTACAGATTATGCGCTCTCAAAATCCTCCACAGGCCATGGAAATAATATCTAAAGCCATGGTTGTGTCCGTTTCGTCCTCCTGAACATGCCAGTACCATTCATGAAGGCTAATTGTTCCTGAAATCAAAAACCCTAAAACCAAGCTCGAAAACCTAGCAATGGTGATTAACGCTACGGGCCATATAAATGCAATTGAATGATGCAAAAAGTTTGCAAATACCTCATAGATCAAGAATATGCAAGTAATTTATCTTAACAATGCCTATACTATGAAATACGAATTCAAGAATAGGGCGAAGTTATGAACGACTTACAGTACATTTTGGGACTTGAACGACTTAGTTCTTGATTGCTTTAGGTTGCTGAGAGTGCTAGGAAGCGATTGGGATCGTTCAATGGCCCTGAGAATGCCTCTAAATGGGATTTCGATCTCACACTTTTTGCCTTTTTTTCAAATCTGGTTCTTGTTCTAGCGCCTCTTTCTCACTTACCTTTTGGTCTGGCCTCCTTCCTTATGTATGAGTGAAGGCATTAGGGTTGATAATTGCATCCAAATCCTTCTCCATCAATGATTTTGGATTCTATTTGATTTGCTTTTAAAATCTTTCCAAACATGGCCTTTTTCAATCTTTTTGTTCACTCTAATGCTTTGCACGAATTTGAATGACGCTAGTTGTGTAATAAGACCTGAAACAATAACAAAATCTCTTGTTATCAATGTTTTGGATTTTATTTGATTTATTTTGATTTAAATTGAATTAATTCAAATAAAAATCAAAATAAATAATAAAAATAAGATATGGACAAGTGGCAAAGGCTAGAACTTGTGGGCTATGTTTCCAACTCAAAACAAGTGAGAAAGATTGGGCCCATTTGGCAAAATTTGAAGTTTTGGGGATAGATGACTTTTGGCAATTTTGCAAAAAAGGTCAACTTCACCAATGCATAACTTCCTCAATTTTGACTCTTTGGAGGTGTTCTTAGAATTTTTAGAAATCTTGAAATGTCCTCTAATCAAAACTTTTGGTATCATATCAATTTGATATACCATGCTCATGTATGAAGCTTTGACAAAAAAGGTGTTTTTGTTGACTTTTCAAAATGACCTATAATGTCCAAATTCATAACTTCTTGTGAGTGCATATTCTGAACTTGGGAGATGAATATGGATTGTAGGGAATTTCATACTCTTCAAAATGAGATTTGGATGGGTCATTTATCATAAAGTATGAGAAAGTTATGCTTGGTCAAAGTTGAGTTGACTTTTCCTGCAAAACCCTAATTTAGCAACTTTTGAGTCTTGATGAATTATGAGCAATCCTTGATGAATCATGATCAACCCTTGATCAAATGATAAAATATACTTCAAAATGAGGATGTTGACCAAAAATATTGAAATTTGATTGTATGTAGGTTACAGTTGACTTTTGTCCTAGCACAGTCGATTTTTGGACCTTTGAGCAATTGACTGAGCAAACTTCCTCTGCAAGGCTTGAAACTTGGCATGGATGATATTGAGAACATATTAGGACAATGTTGAGCATTTGGGACCACTTGGACTCAAGTATCTTGATGCAACATGAAACCCTAATTTGGGGTAGTCTGCCTTAGGAAAGAGCTTGTCTGGTCAACCCTTGGACTTCCTTGAGCAACTTGAGGATCTTTCTTGCAATGTTTTGAGAAATATGGGAGTGAAAATTTTGGGGTACAAAACTCTCCAAATGGAATCTTTAAGCCCATTCCATACATAATCAACCACCACATCATCGAGTGCAAATTTCTGGGCACTCTAGTGTTCAATCATCTTTCACCTTCAAGCTACAAACGGTGACGAGCCATTCTCACTTTTCAGGTTCAAGAAGATTGAACAGGGGCAGCTGTTGTACCTAAAATTTTCCCTTCTCATTTTCTCAAGATTTATCTCGCGTGTGTGTTTACAAAAAATTGTTTAAAAAAATAAAGAAAATGTAAAATTCTGAAGATGTTAATGTGCCTTTCGATTGGGTCAAAAGAGAAACAAGTTGGCTTCGATTTAGCAAAGTTCGATTGGGAAATGTAATCAGCCATCAGTCACAAGCTTCGATTTGGGCATATGGCTTCCTTCAAAGTGACCCCTTTGATCCACAAGTTGGGCATGTGGCTTCCTTCGAAGTGACCACCTTCGATCCACAAGTTGGGTATGTGGCTTCCTTCGAAGTGACCCTCTTCGATCCACAAGCTGGGAAGCCTCCTTTGATTCACAAGTTGGGTAATTAAACCCTTCAAAGCAACGTACTTAGATTACACCTCTAAAACTCTTCAACACTATGGATCATAGTTGATGGATTCGAATGACCTACAATGGGTCCATTCGAAGAGCACACATTGTTGGAAATGAACGTTGTTGTCTGATGATGAGTCTGGTCGAAGTGATCAAAATGGAAGGGTGGAGTATTCAAGGTGTTTGTTAACCAAAGTACTACACCAACCTGCCACAACACTCCAAAATACTGCTGAGCCTGCATTGTCTCAGTCCCATACTTACACAAAAAAAGGTACATAAGAGCTGCATCGAAGAAAACATGGGGACAATATACCTAAATAGTTCAAATGTTATTTGTTTTCCCCCAAAAAAAACACAACAAAGCTCCTCTATAAATAAACTATTCTTCACAACATCAAATTGGGCTGGAGACACTGAGAGGAGAGAAAACGGAGCTGGGAAACAAAACAAAAACCTTTGTAATTTTTACTCACTCAAAAATCAACTCTACTTTCACCTACAAACACAAAATCAAAATCCATTATCTCATCTTTCCAACTCTCATAAATCAACTATCCAAAACACCCCATACATAGAAGTTTTGTTCAAACTCAAGGACAACCATTTGTGACAGCTCTTCGAACCAAAAGAAAACCCCCTGTAACAACTCTTCGAATTCCAGAACCATCCAGGCAGCAGTTCAAGTTCAAAACCCACACACCAGCTTTGAGGCCTAGACTAAAGGCACACCCTCACTACTTTCAACCCCCAGTCAAAGGAGACAAAAAGGCAGATTACATCTTGCACTGGTTCTAGGCCCAGTCGAAAGGCACAACATGCTGGCCTCTAGGCCCCAATCGAAAGGCACACCTACACTAGTTCCAGTCGAAGGAGGCAGAAAGGCAAATCGAAGGGCATGACTCCATTGACTCTAGACCCCAAATCGAAGGAGGTCAAAAAGTGCATAATTGATGGGTGTTTCTGCCTAAATCGAAAGACCCATTTTTCTTGCTTTTATTTTATTTTTGCCTTTATATTTTCATGCCATTCAATATGGTTGTAATAATGTAGGATTTTATCTTTCTGCATTTTAATAATTTTGTATGATTGCTAGTAAAATAGGGTATGTATGGCAAGATAAAAACAACAAGTAGACAATCCCTAATCAAATACTAAATGCATGCAAATTAAACACACTATTCACACATGCACCCTTAGGGCAATCTCACTTGTTTCCTCGGAAAAACAATCATGTCCCTCGAATATGGGCGTTTAGCAAATATCCTCGATAAAAGACCGTAATCCGTCGATGACTCTCAATGTTGCCTTCGGTAAACGATCTAGTCCCTAAAAGATATTGCTAACACGTCCCATAGGTTGCCTTCTATGACTATACAAACGTCCCACGCCTGTCCCTTTACATCCAACGATGGGGCTTCTTATAAAATCAATGGTAAGATAGCAACATCTAAAGGAGGAGGAAAAGAACATTTAAGACCTTTTGAGTAGTTAGGTTGTTCCTAGTTTCTCGCTTGCTCACAACAAAAACATTTTATACACCCACACTTTCATTTTGAAACATTTTCAAAAGACAACACTTTGTACGCGTTCTTATAGAAACGAGAACCATTACAAAGACACATTTCAAAATTACTTTAAAAAACACATTCCACAAACACCTCTTTGAACTATTTTCAAAACAACACTTTGTACGCGTTGTTATAGAAATGAGAGCCATTAAAAATATCACTTTTGAAAATACTTTCAAAACCCACACTGTTGTACCCGAAAATTTGCTCTCCCATATTCTTCAAAAAGTTTGCCAAGAATCATCTTCAATTGGTTCAAGGTTACTCAAAGGGGTTGCCCAGTCTAAATATCCTACTAAGCCAGTCAAATTAGGGTTTTGGTTCCTTCAGTGAATTTGAGGTTTTCAAGGGTCCAATCAAGTCTCATAGGCCTATACACATTGTCAAGCATCTACATGCCAAGTTTCAAGGCTCACAAGGTCAAGTTGCACAGTCAAAAGCCTAATTGCTTCACAGTCAACTGTAGGGGCAAAATGGTCATTTGGCAGTCAAAAGTCAAAAATTTTGGTCAACATCTTATTTTGAAGCCACAATCATCATTTGGTCAAATCTTGACCATGATTTCACAAGAATGGCTCAAAAATCATCAAGATGCAAAAGTTTCTATTTTTGGACAGCTGAAAAGTCAACTGTAACTTGACCAAGGCATAAATTTTTCACGGTTCATCAGAAAAATCCTATCCAATGCTCATTTTGAAGGGGATGACATTTCCTACAACTCATCTTCACATTCCAAGTCCAAGAAATGCTCTCACAAAAAGTTATCAATTTCAACATTATAGGTCATTTTCAAAAGTCAACAAAAAGGCATTTTAAGTCAGAGACCATAACTTGAGATTGGTAAATCAAAATGACATGGGACCAATGGCATTGGTTAGAGGACTTCAAGACCTTTCCAAAATGTCCAAGAACATGTTCATATGATCAAAATTGAGCAAGATATGCATTGGAGAAGTTGGGAAATTTTTGTGAAATGGCAAAAGTCAACTATCCTTGAAACTTCAATTTTTGACAAAAGGGCCCACTTTCTTCCACTTGGTTCAGCCTTGTCATGCCACCCACGTGTCCCATGACCAATTACAAGACCAAACATTTATTTTTTCATTTTTATTTAATTTTTATGGATTTAATTCATTTTAATCCATAATAATTCAAATAAAAATCAAAAAATGAATTAAATGGTATCTTTGAGTTTTGAAGGACTTTTATATGTCATGAACCACCTGCCAAATTCGTGCCAAGCTGAATTAAGCATGAAAAATTCAAATTTGAACAAAATTGGAAAATGCTTTAATGGTGGTTATGAAGAAATCTCAAAACATCATTGCACAAGGTTAAGGCTCTTAATATTGATTTATTCTCATTCATACACATATATGCAAGCCTTGCAGACCTTAAGCACGACCTAGAGACTCCTGAAACGGCATAACTAAAATCCAAAAAATCAAGCAAAAGTTGAAATCTGTTTTCTTACTTCCAGGCCATTTCCAAACTTTTAATTGATTCTAATACATTGCCTAAGTCCCCAGGAACCTTTGGAGATCAAAACCACGCGTCAACACCCAAGAAAACGCCCCACACGAACTCACGGTTTGCATATTTGTCTCACAATCATAATTCATTATACATGTATCATTGATGAATTTTTTTGTGTGATCTATATTTCTAACACTCTTCTGAAGCTAATGGTACAAGTCAATTGGATTATGGGGCCCTGGAATCGAAACCACCATTAACGAATCCTAGGGTTTCAGAGCTTTTGATTTAGGGCTTTTCACATACTGTAAAATCAGAACGTCTAAGACCCATGGTTGAAATCGGCTTGATGAGACGAACACGTTGACACCCTCGCGCCCTTTTTATATGTGCTACAGATCTAATCGCTATTTTTGGCGTTTGTATTTTGTGGGGGTTTAAAACCCCCGCTATCTAACTTTCATTTTACAGGAAAATATGAAGAAGATGACTGCATGTTGCCATGTGGTTGGTGGGTTTGAATATAGCGCGCGTTTTGTTTTTTGTTCAGCATTTGATTTGCTTTTTCTTATATTATATTATTTGCATATTTTTTTAACAATTACAGGCACATGGCCCAGTGGTGAATGCGCTGTCCATCAACCATTGGGACCTGGGTTCGATTCCCAGGTCCCCCAAATTCCTTGTTCATATTTTTCCCAATATAATCATATGCAGGCATTCTCAAGGTGCCCCATCATGCGCTCCAGGCATCAGCTTGCCAAGTGTCCACCACCCTCCATCCAATGGCCAAAGAGTGAAGACCATGGTGTACAGGAGTCAACGCATCTCCAGGCAATCTCAAAGGTCAAACATGGCTTATTCTTAATGGGCTCAGATTGTCAACAAAAACCTCCAAAAAAGACCCAAACCCCCCATGGTTCTTTCATATTTTCTTTTCTTTTCTTTTCTTTTTTTATTTTATTTTCTTTTAACTAATTATTATTATTAACTGCTATTATTTAACTAACTCCTAATTAATTTTTCACAATAAAATTCAAAAAAACCAAAAAATGTAAATACTTTATTAATTTCATTTAGGTAATTATTTTGTAAATAAAATACTAACAAATAAAATAGTTTAATTAGGTCAATTTTAATCTCTTTTTCTTTACAATAAATAAAAATAATTTAGAATTAGGTTAACTTTTAATCTCAATTCTTTTTATTTTATTTCATTAAAAACATAAAAACACATAAAACATTTTCTTAATTAATTAATTAATTAGTTATTAGTTTTAATTTCATTAATTACAAAAAAGGGACAAAAAAAATTCAATTATTTTCTTAAAAGGGTCAAAACCTTGATGACGTTCCAATTTAATTCTCGCGCACATTTGTTTATTTTGATTATTTATGTAACTGTCTCCAGATATGTAATAGTTAAATAGGAATTTTACCGCTTTATTTAATTTCTCGCATTTATTTACCAAAACGGGTTTTTGTTTTTGGCGATGTATAGACCCGCGTCTTGTAATAGTTAGATTTATTTTTCCGCAATTTACTTTTCCGCACTCCTAACTGTTAACAATGCATGAAAGAATGTATGTAAAATAAAATCAATCCGTAGCTCACAAATAACATGTACAAGATAACCTTAACTGAAAAACAACACACAAAGCACATGCCACTTCTAGGGTACGCCTCACTGGTTGCCTCGAACGTGGTCATCAAGTATGGGTCGTCTTAGAGGTCGCCCTTCTATCCAAAAGATCCAGTTGCCTCGAAACGGTTGCCTCGGATAAAAGGATCTAGGACATTAGGATTACTTCTAAGATGTCCTACCATTGCTTCGGTGACCACACTGTCCCTAATCATCGAATTGACCCGAACACCTCTAACGATGGTGCTACCTACCTCTCAATGGTGGGATAGCACTATCTAAAGGACTCTTACACAGCTTAATTCCTTAGAGTAGGTAGATTCTCTTAAGTACTTGCTCTTTTCAAAAACAAACAAAAACAACTTTTCGCACCTACACTTTCAAAAAAGTTTTCAAACAAAACACTTCATACACTCTTGAGGACTGATACAAGAGTTACTTAGAAGTTTTTTTCCAAACGAAATTTTTTCAAAACCCGCACACACTTGAAAAGCAAACAACATTTTTGAAAACATAAGAGCAAGTACCTAAGAGCCCGTGGATAACCACGGATAGAAAGGGTGCTAACACATTCCCTTTCTATAAATCTACCTCCCGAACCGAGAACATTCTCGAATAAGGAATTTTTATGTGCTTTTGTCCTTTCCATGTTGGAGAACATAAAAGACAGTGGCGACTCTTACTTACCGCGACATTTTGCGAAACCAGCTTAAAAAACAGTCAGTTCTATTTCCACCGATCACAGAACTGGCGACTCTGCTGGGGACATTAAAAGTGAGGTGTACCTTAGGAATAGTTCATCATCATGTTTTCAATTGCTTGATTTGCTTGATTTAATATTGTGGTCCTGTTTTGGGAGTTTCATAGATCCTAACCCGGATCTGGGGGATACCTTTTAGAAAGTAGCAACAAACTGTGAGGGAACTGTGCGGGGTATACCGACACGGTTGAAGCAGTTTGCTACGTTGATGTGTGGCACTTTGGTGAGTACCGGTAACCCTTGAGTCAAGTCAAGGAGAGTACGGGGCCGCCGCGTGGTGTCGTGAAGCATCAACTGACCTTAGGAACCTTACTTGAACCATCCTGGCCTCTTTAGGGGTAATGAGATGACTGACTTTGGTGCAGTCCGAAGTTGGTTGATACTCGATACTATACTCATTGAGGGTTGTTTTCTTGGAATATTTTGATCGCTAGTTCAGTGGCTAAATCAAAACAATAAACACAGAAAACAACCCAATGATATTGAGCTCCTTAGAACCCGGTTACTTTTGATAGGACAGGTTCGAGCCCACCAACTTTAAGAGGGTAGTACCCAAACCCCATGCTGGCCTCAACTCTAAGGGCTCTGTATGACTTGTGTGCCTTCAAACTTGAATTACTTGCACACTTGTTATCTAACAACACGAGTTCCTTGCAGGTTTTGTTTACAGTCCTTAATTGGGACTCATTACAGGGCCTACTTACATCACTCCATGCATAGCATAACATCATACCATTGCATACATCCTACATAAGGACTAATCCATTTCAAGGATCTCAAGGGTTTGTGATGCAGGTCATGATGAACCAAATGTCTAGCAAGGGGCAAAGGGGATTTATTTTCTCCTAGCCAAGGTTGTTCAAAGATCAAAACATGGTGACTTGAGTTAGGGGCTATGACCCACTCGATATGGTGAGCCTTGACTCTTGAAGAATGACTCTCAACAACATGAAGCTCCTTCCATCAAGCTACAAAATTCAAATTTTAACAATTTTCTTATGTATCCCGCGAGATCCTTGAAAACATCGCATGCATACATACATATCATTGCATTACAGGTACTCTTTTCCACAGGTTGCTTAATCTTCTTCGCTGTTTATTTCAGCAGTCATCATGAATCTTGAATCATCCAATGAACAAGCTATCAAGGCCCTCCAGGCCCAGAACGCCCAGTTCCAGGAGCTGGTCATGAGCTTAGCCCAAGGACAACAGGAATTGAAGACTCTTCTTTTGAAGAAAAAGAAGAAGAGGACTGTTTTGTTTAACCCTAGACGCAGATCTAGGAATACACTGCAGAATGAAGCTGAGCGGACTACTCCATCTGTTGGGGAAGGCAGTCACCAAGAGGGAAGGGTTCCTAGTCCCGTGGTCTCTGACACCGAGACATATTTCAATGATGAACAGTACCCTCCTGCTGAGGACATGTACAAACAGCTGGAGGACCGGTTAAATGCTATGGAGATTCAATGTGTGCCTGGGTTGGACTTTGGGAACCTAGATTTATCTTCTGGGGTGGTGATCCCTCACAAGTTCAAGGCACCTGACTTTGTAAAGTACGACGGGGCTTCCTGTCCTAAGTTGCACCTCCGTTCATACGCAAGGAAGATCCAGCCCTACACGGCAGACAAGAATCTATGGATCCATTTCTTCTAGGAAAGTCTTTCAGGGACTCAGCTCGAATGGTTCTATCAGTTGGATGGAACCAGTATTCGTAACTGGGAGGACTTGGCAACTGCTTTTTATAAGCAGTATCAGTATAATGCCGACCTCGCTCCTACACGTACACAACTCCAGGGTATGTCACTAGGGACGGGTGAAGGATTCAAGGAATATGCGCAAAGGTGGAGAGACCTGGATGGAAGGGTGCAGCCACCTTTGATTGACCGTGAGCTCGTTGACATGTTCTTGGGGACCCTGTCTGGTCCTTTCTTCAACCATCTGATTGGGAATTCTTCTGCTGGGTTCATAGATTTGATCTTGACCGGGGAGAGGATTGAAGCTGGTATCAAGGCTGGGAAGATTCAAGAAGTTGCACCTGCTGATGCTCATAAAAAGCCTTACAGTGGGAAGAAGGAGTCCAATGTTGTGCATAGTAAAAATGGTTGCCATGATCAACATGTAGGGGCAACCCAGATCTCTAATCCTAGGCCTGCTCAACAAGGACAGGGGCAGCAACGTAAGGAGGTCGCACCTAAGAGACAGTTCACTAAGATCAACATGTCACTGGATCAAGCGCTACAGCAAATGTTGAAGGCAGGGCTGATTACCTTAAGGGCTCCTCTCCGAAATCCAAACACTTATGCTCCTAACTATCATTCCAACGATAGGTGAGCATACCATTCTGATAGCCCGGGGCATACTACGGACAACTGTTGGGCTCTGAAGAACAAGGTCCAAGACATGATTGACGCCCAAGAGATTCAGTTTGAAGCACCAGAGACTTCAAACATAATCACTGTTCCTTTGCCCAATCATTGAAGGCTTTTGTTTATTTGAATTTCCGAGTTGTATTTTTCTTTGCTTATACAAACAATTAATGTCATAGCAAACTCTTTTATTTCATTAATGCACTGCATATTTCTGTTTTTGAATTAATCCAATTATTTTCACCATATTCAAATTGCTTTCATATTTTTTGTGATGATCAACGCTCGGTTAATAATTCTAAGCCTCTTGAGGGAGGATGACGAAAACGATACCATGATCTACAGTATGCTTTTGAACAGACCCCGTTGATAAGGTACAAGCATTGTTTCAATTCCTAAACACTGGAGTTATAAGGAAGATAATCCCTCGTCAACCCCTTTGAGCCAAAGAAGTAGGAGTTTTTCTTTTCGAAAATTAAAACCCTTAATCATAACCTGGGGCAGGGTAGTTCTCTCAGTTGATCCAAGTGCACAACGAAGAAGTCCTTACAAAATAAGAGACAGTGATGGTTCCGAATAATCGTAAGGACAGGCAGTCATTACCAAAAAAAAAACTAAAGCCCAATAAGTCAAAACCTATGAAGGAGACTTACAAAACTGGGGCCTCCCGCTAACTGTAATCACAAAAGAAACAGTTCAGGCAAAAATAGGGATAACGAAATAAAAAAAAAGAGGTCCTACAAACCCTCAACAAAAAATGACTGCCTATTCAAAATAAACTATCAATATCCGAACTATCACTAGAATATCAAAGCAAAGACTCAAACAAGGTCTAACGTACGATCATCTTAGTTTAGGTTTGAAGAACATCACGAAGAGCGGGTGGGTACAAATAAAATTTGAGCCTTTATCCTTGTTTCTTAAACCGTGAACCAGGCCACGCTACAACCCTTAAAAGTCCTAGCTGAGGCATGGGTTAGTTCGAAAGCATATTGTTACAAAGGTATCCCGACTCCTTAAGGCTCGCTGTAAAATCCTGAGTTGACATCACATTTTACAAAACTTGCTTGTTTTACTGAAAAAATACATTTTCAAAAAACTTCAAGACAGACATAAGCTTTGCATTTTTAGAATAACATTTATTGCATATGACTGTTCGTTTAAACAGCATAGAAGTTCACACGACGAATGTCTAATGAACAAAAGCACCTCCAATCAAGGGGCATGGCATGATCATTGTTCATCATCTGGGGCAGTTAAGTCAAGATTCGGAGAATCTCTCAAAAGGCCAACCAGCTTGGGGCAAATCTCCATCTGAATCACTTGGGGCATTGGACAGGAATTCTAGCAACGAATCTTGCACGATCAAACATCTTCTGGTAGCATGGCGACACAACACTACTGACAGGGGCACCTCCCTACATCCTGAGAGCGTAGACATAGTAAAAAAATACTGCGCATAATCAAAGACCCGCTAGGTTGACACACCTAGGCAAAAATAAGGGCTTCCCGGCGAACCAAAAGGGTTCGGGCAAAAATAAGGGATGAAAATGAAAAAATCTATACACCCGGCAAGTCGAAAACCTGAAAATGCAGCTTGGGCAAAAATGGGTATCCCGGTGGACTGAAAACCCGAAAGGGCGGTCCAGGAAAAAGTTAGGGATCAAAAGCGTACGACTATGTCCCGGCATCTCGGCACTTGCCTACCAGAAGAAGATTGGTCAAGTCGGCAGTTATCAAGCACCTCCACAGGTACCTTCTCCCGCAGAAACTGAAGCAATAAGAATTGTCTAAGCAATCTAGTTGCTATATCCACCAAGGTACCAAGGTAGGTTCGGCTGAAGAACGACCAGGATACCTTCACTCCCCGTCGAGTAAAACAAGATTCAACAATTCTCCTCAAGCAGAGTGGGTCTCCAATCATCCCCGTAGAAGGCACAATATCTCCAGCAAGTCATCAACACTCTCCCCAAGCAGAGTTAGTCTACTGTCAGCCTTAAGGAAGTTGGGTATCCCCAGAAGATCTCAACATTCCCCAACGGAGTATACATATGTTCCTCAACAAGCATCCCCGGCAGTCTTAACATAAGATTGTTCCTCGGCGGAATACCAGACACCCCAGTGGAGCCACTCCCCAGTACAGTCTCAAAAGTCTCCCCAGGAGAGTTGAACCATCTCCCCAATAGATTCTGGAAGCTTATCCCCAGTAGATTCTGGAAGCTTATCCCCTGCAGAGCACGAACGCGTCTCCCCGAATTTATGCAAAGGTTATTCCCCACTAGGGTATAACTGGGTTATCCTCAGCTAATTACCACGGAAAGATCGTCCTCGGCGAGGTTCTTCCTATCCCTCAGCGGAGTTCATCAATTCCCTAACATAACTTATCAAAGGAATACCCAGCGGAGTTATCATCAAAACCTCGGCGAAGTATCTCTCCCCACAGAGTAATTCCCCGCAGAGTAATCTCTCTAACAAGTTTATTCCCCAACGGAGTCATCTTCTCCTGCCGGTTTATTCTTGCAACCATCATCCCCAGCGGAAATGAAGAACTCTACTCTTCAAACATCAGCCCAGGATTCAGCTTCCCGGCATTCGTCAAGGATTTATTTTCCTAGACGAAAATGCATTCATAAACATCACATTGACATACATCATGACATATGCATATACGCATCATAACACACTATCTCATTTATTTTGGGACATCATGACATCATGCATTTCATACATCATGACATTGCATACAACTGATGTTTCGCCTTTTCAGGAAAAAGGTCAATCCCAAAGATGATTACTATCAACTGTCGCAATTCCAGATTTGATTCCTGTATCCAGCCAGGGCATATCTGTGAGTAGATTCGACACCTGTATCCAGCCAGGGCATATCTACATTAAAGAGATTGAAGAGATAGCCGAGAAATGCTCCAGATATGGATGTTGTTCTTTTGCTTATTCAGATTTATCTCCAGAGACAGCTTGGAAATACTCCAGATATGGATGTTATTCTTTTGCTTATTCGAAGTTTCAGATATAGCTGAGAAATGCTCCAGAGATGGATGTTGTTCTTTTGCTTATTCAGATTTATCTCCAGAGATGGACGTTATTCTTTTGCTTATTCAAGAGTTTCCTTTCAGATATAGCTGGGAAATGCTCCAGATATGGACGCTATTCTTTTGCTTATTCAGAGTTCTTTTCAGAGATGGCTTAGAAATGCTCCAGAGATGGACGTTATTCTTTTGCTTATTCAAGAGTTTCTTTTCAGATATAGCTTGGAAATGCTCCAGAGATGGATGCTGTTCTTTTGCTTATTCAGATTTTCTCTTCAGAGATAGCTTAAAAATGCTCCAGAGATGGATGTTATTCTTTTGCTTATTCAAGAGTTTCTTTTCAGATATAGCTTGGAAATGTTCCAGAGATGGATGCTGTTCTTTTGCTTATTCAGATTTTCTCTTCAGAGATGGCTTAGAAATGCTCTAGAGATGGACGCTATTATGTTGCTTATTCAGAGTTGCTTGTTCAGAAATAGTTCATATATGCTCCAGAACCGGACGCTATTCTGTTGCTTATTCAGGGTTTCTTTTCAGAGATAACTTAGAGATGCTCCAACCACGGATGCTATTCTATTGTTTATTCAGAGATTCTTTCTAGTGATGGTTCAGATGCGATCCAGACATGGCTACATTCTGATACTTATTCTAGACTCCCTTCTAGAGATAGCTTAGAAATGCTCTGGACACGGACGCTATTCTATTGCTTATTCCAGATTCCCTTCTAGAGATGGTTCAGATGCGACCCAGACATGGCGACATTCTGGTACTTATTCCAGTTCTCCTTCCAAAGACAACTTAGAGATGCTCCTGACCCGGACGCTATTTTGTTGCTTATTCAGATTCAAACTCCTAAAGATAACTTAGAGATACTCCAACCACGGATGCTATTCTATTGTTCATTCCAGATTTCTCTCCAGAGATAGCCTAGAGATGCTCCAGATCTGGATGCTGCTCTAATGCTTATTCAGACTTCCTGCTAGAAATAGTTCAGTTGTAACCCAGACATGGCGAAATTCTGATACTTATTCAGATTTCCTTTGAGATATAGCTTAGAGATGCTCCTGACCCGGACGCTATTCTATTGCTTATTCAGATTCAAGCTTCTAAAGACAACTTAGGGATGCTCCAGCCCGGATGCTATTCTATTATTTAGTCCAGATTCATTCAAAAGACAGTCCAGATACGATCCAGATTCGGATGACATTCTGTCACTCATTCAAACACAGTATGGATATACCCCAGACGTGGCAGTCATTCTACTATTTATTCAGACGTCAGCAATTAGACACAGACTAGATATGCTCCAGACACGGAGGCCATTCTATTTCTTATTCAGACGCAGCTATCCAACAATTCCAAATGGCATCTATAAGCCCATTCCCGACAAGGTTCTGTCACAGCTCCAGATGGCATCTATAAGCCCATCCTCCTGTCCATCATATCTCCAAATGGCTTCTGTAAGCCCATTCCTGCCATCACACTGCTGATATTCTACTATGTGAGTGCAAATTTCTGGGCACTCTAGTGTTCAATCATCTCCCACCTTCGGATCACGAAAGGCACGCACGCTAATCTACATCCTCAGGTCTAAGAAGATTGAACAGGGGCAACTGTTGTACCCCAAAATTTGCCCTCCCATATTCTTCAAAAAGTTTGCCAAGAATCATCTTCAATTGGTTCAAGGTTACTCAAAGGGTTGCCTAGTCTAAACATCCTCCTAAGCCAGTCAAATTAGGGTTTTGGTTCCTTCAGTGAATTTTAGGTTTTCAAGGGTCCAATCAAGTCTCATAGGCCTATACACATTGTCAAGCATCTACATGCCAAGTTTCAAGGCTCACAAGGTCAAGTTGCACAGTCAAAAGCCTAATTGCTTCACAGTCAACTGCAGGGGCAAAATGGTCATTTGGCAGTCAAAAGTCAAAAATTTTGGTCAACATCTTATTTTGAAGCCACAATCATCATTTGGTCAAATCTTGACCATGATTTCACAAGAATGGCTCAAAAATCATCAAGATGCAAAAGTTTCTATTTTTGGACAGTTGAAAAGTCAACTGTAACTTGACCAAGGCATAACTTTTTCATGGTTCATCAGAAAAATCCTATCCAATGCTCATTTTGAAGGGGATGACATTTCCTATAACTGATCTTCACATTCCAAGTCCAAGAAATGCTCTCACAAAAAGTTATCAATTTCAACATTATAGGTCATTTTCAAAAGTCAACAAAAAGGCATTTTAAGTCAAAGACCATAACTTGATATTGGTAAATCAAAATGACATGGGACCAAAGGCATTGGTTTGAGGACTTCAATACCTTTCTAAAATGGCCAAGAACATGTTCATATGATCAAAATTGAGCAAGATATGCATTGGAGAAGTTGGGAATTTTTTGTGAAATGGCAAAAGTCAACTATCCTTGAAACTTCAATTTTTGACAAAAGGGCCCACTTTCTTCCACTTGGTTCAGCCTTGTCATGCCACCCACGTGTCCCATGACCAATTACAAGACCAAACATTTATTTTTTCATTTTTATTTAATTTTTATAGATTTAATTCATTTTAATCCATAATAATTCAAATAAAAATCAAAAAATGAATTAAATGGTATCTTTGAGTTTTGAATGACTTATATATGTCATGAACCACCTGCCTAATTCGTGCCAAGCTGAATTAAGCATGAAAATTCAAATTTGAACAAAATTGGAAAATGCTTTAATGGTGGTTATGAAGAAATCTTAAAACATCATTGCACAAGGTTAAGGCTCTTAATATTGATTTATTCTCATTCATACACATATATGCAAGCCTTGCAGACCTTAAGCACGACCTAGAGACTCCTGAAACGGCATAACCAAAATCCAAAAAATCAAGCAAAAGTTGAAATCTGTTTTCTTACTTCCAGGCCATTTCCAAACTTTTAATTGATTCTAATACATTGCCTAAGTCCCCAGGAACCTTTGGAGATAAAAACCACGCGTCAACACCCAAGAAAACGCCCCACACGAACTCACGGTTTGCATATTTGTCTCACAATCATAATTCATTATACATGCATCATTGATGAAATTTTTTGTGTGATTTATATTTCTAACACTCTTCTGAAGCTAATGGTACAAGTCAATTGGATTATGGGCCCCTGGAATCGAAACCACCATTAACGAATCCTAGGGTTTCAGAGCTTTTGATTTAGGGCTTTTCACATACTGTAAAATCAGAACGTCTAAGACCCATGGTTGAAACCGGCTTGATGAGACGAACACGTTGACACCCTCGCGCCCTTTTTATATGTGCTACAGATCTAATCGATATTTTTGGCGTTTGTATTTTGTGGGGGTTTAAAACCCCCGCTATCTAACTTTCATTTTACAGGAAAATATGAAGAAGATGACTGCGTGTTGCCATGTGGTTGGTGGGTTTGAATATAGCGCGCGTTTTGTTTTTTGTTCAGCATTTGATTTGCTTTTTATTATATTATATTATTTGCATATTTTATTAACAATTACAGGCACATGGCCCAGTGGTGAACGCGCTGTCCATCAACCATTCGGACCTGGGTTCGATTCCCAGGTCCCCCAAATTCCTTGTTCATATTTTTCCCAATATAATCATATGCAGGCATTCTCAAGGTGCCCCATCATGCGCTCCAGGCATCAGCTTGCCAAGTGTCCACCACCCTCCATCCAATGGCCAAAGAGTGAAGACCATGGTTTACAAGAGTCAACGCATCTCCAGGCAATCTCAAAGGTCAAACAGGGCTTATTCTTAATGGGCTCAGATTGTCAACAAAAACCTCCAAAAAAGACCCAAACCCCCCATGGTTCTTTCATATTTTCTTTTCTTTTCTTATTTTATTTTATTTTCTTTTAACTAATTATTATTATTAACTGCTATTATTTAACTAACTCCTAATTAATTTTTCACAATAAAATTCAAAAAAACCAAAAAATGTAAATACTTTATTAATTTCATTTAGGTAATTATTTTGTAAATAAAATACTAACAAATAAAATAGTTTAATTAGGTCAATTTTAATCTCTTTTTCTTTACAATAAATAAAAATAATTTAGAATTAGGTTAACTTTTAATCTCAATTCTTTTTATTTTATTTCATTAAAAACATAAAAACACAAAAAACATTTTCTTAATTAATTAGCTATTAGTTTTAATTTCATTAATTACAAAAAAGGGACAAAAAAATTCAATTCTTTACTTAAAAGGGTCAAAACCTTCATGACGTTCCAATTTAATTCTCACGCGCATTTGTTTATTTTGATTATTTATGTAACTGTCTCCAGATATGTAATAGTTAAATAGGAATTTTACCGCTTTATTTAATTTCTCGCATTTATTTACTAAAACGGGTTTTTATTTTTGGCGATGTATAGACCCGCGCCTTGTAATAGTTAGATTTATTTTTCCGCAATTTACTTTTCTGCACTCCTAACTGTTAACAATGCATGAAAGAATGTATGTAAAATAAAATCAATCCGTAGCTCACAAATAACATGTACAAGATAACCTTAACTGAAAAACAACACACAAAGCACATGCCACTTCTAGGGTACGCATCACTGGTTGCCTCGAACGTGGTCATCAAGTATGGGTCATCTTAGAGGTCGCCCTTCTGTCCAAAAGATCCAGTTGCCTCGAAACGGTTGCCTCGGATAAAAGGATCTAGGACATTAGGGTTACTTCTAAGATGTCCTACCATTGGTTCGGTGACCACACTGTCCCTAATCATCGAATTGACCCGAACACCTCTAACGATGGTGCTACCTACCTCTCAATGGTGGGATAACACTATCTAAAGGACTCTTACACAGCTTAATTCCTTAGAGTAGGTAGATTCTCTTAAGTACTTGCTCTTTTCAAAAACAAACAAAAACAACTTTTCGCACCTACACTTTCAAAAAAGTTTTCAAACAAAACACTTCATACACTCTTGAGGACTGATACAAGAGTTACTTAGAAGTTTTTTTCCAAACAAAATTTTTTCAAAACCCGCACACACTTGAAAAGAAAACAACATTTTTGAAAACATAAGAGCAAGTACCTAAGAGCCCGTGGATAACCACAGATAGAAAGGGTGCTAACACCTTCCCTTTCTATAAATCTACCTCCCGAACCGAGAACATTCTCGAATAAGGAATTTTGGTGTGCTTTTGTCCTTTCCATGTTGGAGAACATAAAAGACGATGGCGACTCTTGCTTACCGCGACATTTCGCGAAACCAGCTTAAAAAACAGTCAGTTCTATTTCCACCGATCACACACACCACAAGGACATTTTCAAACAAAAGCAAGTGATCTAGCAAGCAACTAAGAGCCCGTAGATAACTACGGATGGAAAGGGTGCTAATACCTTCCATTTTCATAACCTACCCCCCGAACTCAAGAAAGAATCTCGAAAGGTCTTTCCTATTCTTTTCAACCTTTCCTTATTTGATAAAAGAAAAGTCGGTGGTGACTCTTGCTATCCGCAACAATTGCAATCAAATGCGAAACACCCAAGTCAGTTCTCCCACCGTGTTACAACAACAATCATAAAACGACCAATTCCCACGTAATACACATCATAAGTCCCATTATGAGATCAGAACCCCACCCTTACATGGATTGAAGGTCGCTCAACAAAAGCTCCATCCAGAATCCTTAATTTGCTTTGCTCGACACTGGGCAACTTGCTCATCTTCCGCGCGGCTCTTCCGGTCAACGTATAGAGCTTCTTAAACATCGACTAAAAAATTCCTTATGTTAGCTTAGCCTTATATATCAATCTTGTTGGGCCTAACCTACACCCCCACCACTTTACTACTTGCAACCAATAGCATAAGTCCAACATTACATAAATATTCCCTTTATTCTGACATTATTATTGTTAGTAATCAACTTATACCAATAATTCCCAACATCTCGCAACTTCAACAAATAATCCAAAAATAATTTAATTAAATAATTAATTAAATTAACGGGAGTTACAACTCTCCCCCACTTAGAATATTTTCATCCTCGAAAATTTACCTCATTCAAACAACTCAAGATAGGAGTCTCGCATCTTGTTTCCAACTCCCAAGTCAGGCTCTCCCCGACAGCTCCTAGCCAAACTACTTTCATCAAAGCAATCTCCTTTCCTCTTAGAGTCTTCATTTCACGATCCGCGATTCGTACAGGCATCATCTCCACAGTAAGATTATCCTGTACTTGCACATCATCCATATGAATCACATGAGATAGATCTGAAATATACTTCCGAAGTTGTGACACATGAAACACATCATGCAAATTTTAAAGATTAGGCGGTAAAGCCACTCTATAAGCAACATTCCCAACTCTTTCCAAAATCTGATACGGACCAATAAAACAAGAAGTGAGCTTCTTAGACTTCAATGCTCGCCCAACACCAGTTACAGGTGTAACTCTCAAAAACACACGGTCACCTGCTTGAAATTCTAAGTCTTTCCTTCGCTTGTCATGATAGCTCTTATGTCTACTTTGGGAAGCTTTCATCCTTTCTCGAATCAATTTCACCTTCTCAGTAGTCTCACGAACAAGTTCAGGTCCAAGAACTACACTTCTCCAGATTCATGCCAACATAAAGGATTTCTACATCTCCGACCATAGAACGCCTCAAAAGGTGTCATTCCAATACTAGAATGGTAACTATTATTATAAGTGAACTCTATCAACGGAAGATAAGTATCCCACGAACCTCCCTACTCAAGAACACATGCTCTCAACAAATCCTCCAACGATTGAACAATCCTTTCCATCTGACCATCCGTCTGAGGAAGATATACCAACCTCAACCTCAACTTAGAACCCAAGGTTTCTTGCAAACTCTTTCAAAAATCTGAAGTAAACCTCATATATCTATCCGACACAATGCACAAAGGGACACCATGTAACTTTACAATTACACTAGTGTAAATCTCTGCCAACTTCGACACTGGAAAACTGATGTTAATAGGAATAAAATGAGCCGACTTCGTAAGCCTATCAACAATCACCCAAATTGAATCATGTCCTCTTAAAGTATTAGGTAACCCCATCACAAAGTTCATCTAAATGCTATCTCATTTCCATTCTGGAACTTCTAACGGTTGCATCAACCCTGCAGGCTTCTGATGTTCAACTTTCGACTTCTGACACGTCAAACATGCATACACAAACCGAGCCACATCACTCTTCATTCCAGGCCACCAAAATAAATTCTTCAAATCCTGATACATCTTTGTAGCTCCCAAATGAATGCTCAACTTGCTTCTATGACTTTCCTCAAGAATTAATTTCTTCATCTCTGCATCATCAGGAATACAAATCCGATTACGAAATCTCAACACACCTTGCGTATCTAACTTAAAATCACTATTCCCAGACTAATCGATTCCAACCATCGAATCTACCAGCTTCACATCTAACTTCTGAGCTTCTCTGATACTATCCAGAAATTCATTGTTAATCTTTAACATTCCCAACATAACACTATGTGGTGTCACCTCGCAAACTAAGCACATATCCCTGAACTGTTCAATCAATTCCAACTCTTTAACCATCATTGTTGACATATGTAAAGTCTTTCGACTCAATGCATCAACTACCATATTCGCCTTTCCAGGATGATAATTCAAACCAAAATCATAATCTTTTAACAACTCTAACCATCTTCATTGTCTCATATTTAATTACTTCTGATCAAATAGACACTTTAAGCTCTTATGGTCACTAAACACTTCAAATCTAGAACCATAAAGATAATGCCTCCAAATTTTTAATGCAAAAACAACTGCAGCGAGCTCTAAATCATCCGTGGGATAGTTATTTGCATGAGTCCTTAACTGCCTTGATGCATAAGAAACTACCTTATCATTCTACATAAGCACAACTCCTAAACCCATCTTAGAAGCATTACAATATACCACAAAAGGTTCTCCTGGATTAGGCAATGTCAAAATCGGAGCCGACGTCAATCTCTTCTTTAATTCTATAAAACTCTCTTCGCACTGAACATCCCAGACAAAAGCTCTACATTTACAAGTCAATTTAGTCAATGAAAGTGCCAATTTAGAAAAACCTTCGATAAACCTTATATAATAACCAGATAATCCCAAAAAGCTTCTAATCTTGGTATCCGACTTCGAAGTTTCCCATTGCAATACAATGTCCACCTTCGATGGATCTACAATAATGCCACTACCTGAGATCACATGACCAAGAAAATTAACCCCCTTAAACCAAAATTCACACTTAGACAGCTCTGCATACAACTTCTTCTATTTCAAAACTTACAATACTACTCTTAAGTGTTATGCATGCTCTCCTTCCAACTTAGAGTAAATCAAAATGTCATCTATGAACACTACTACAAACTGATCCAAATAAGTATGAAAGATGCGATTCATGTACTCCATGAATACGCCTGGCGCGTTAGTAACACCGAAAGGCATCACCGAATACTTATAATGTCCATAACGCGTTCTGGAAGCTGTCTTCTGAATATCTTCTTCGTTCACCTTAATCTGATGATAACCCGACCTCAAATTAATCTTACTAAACACACGAGCACCCACAAATTGATCCATCAAGTCATCTATTCTTGGAAGCGGATACTTGTTCTTAATAGTCACTTTATTCAATTGTCTATAATCCACGTAAAGCCTCATACTTCCATATTTCTTCTTGTTGTACCCCAAAATTTTCCCTCCCATATTTCTCAATACATGTCAAGTGAGGTCCTCAAATTGCTCAAGGAAGTCCAAGAATTGACCAGACAAACTCTCTCCTAAGGCAGTCTACCTCAAATTAGGGTTTCATTTTGCATCAAGATGCTTGAGTACAAAGGATCCCAAATGCTCACCACTGTCCTAATATGTTCTCAAGATCATCCATGTCAAGTTTCAAGCTTTGCATAGAAAGTTTGCTCAGCTAATTGCTCAAATACCTAGAAATCGACTGTGCTAGGTCAAAAGTCAACTGTGGCCCACATACAGTCAAAACTTCAAGATTTTTGGTCAACATCATCATTTTGAAGTATCATTCATCATTTGATCAAGGGTTGATCATGATTCATCAAGGATTGCCCATAATTCATCAAAACCCAAAAGTTGCTAAATTAGGGTTTTGTAGGAAAAGTCAACTCAACTTTGACCAAGCATAACTTTCTCATACTTTATAAAAAATGACCCATCCAAAGCTCATTTTGAAGAGGATTCAATTCCTTACAATTCATCTTCAGCTCCTAAGTTCAAAACATACACTCACAAGAAGATATGAATTTGGACATTATAGGTCATTTTGAAAAGTCAACAAAAACACCTTTTGGGTCAAGGCTTCATACATGAACATGGAAGAATAAATTGAGATGAGACCAAAAGGGTTGCTTAGAGGACAACCTAAGATTTCTAAAAAGTCCAATAACACCTCTCTAGGTTCAAAATTGAGAGAGTTATGCATTGACCAAGTTGACCTTTTTTGCAAAATTGCCAAAAGTCAAATATGCTCAAATTTGCATCTTTTGCTAAATGGGCCCAACTTTTTATGCTTTCATCTCATTCCTAACATAGCCCACGATCCATAAAACCATCCATGCATTGTTGTCTTATTTATTTGATTTATTTTGGTTTCAATCATTAGAAAAATCAAATTAAATTATATAAATAATATGGATTGGATTTGATTTGATTTTTGCATTGAATGATGGATCAAATATGTTGAAAATAGACAAAAAAATCGTGCCTTGCTATGAAAGGAAAAGAAATATTTGAAAATAAATATTTTTGAAGAGAAATTGAAAATTCCACATCTCTTTAGATTTGCTCCAAGAATGTTAACCTATTGTTGGCCTCACATATAAATAAAGGTTTCAAACCCTAAAGGAAGAGAATACGCAGCCTGCCTCAAGGGAGAAGTTTCTCAAAATTTAAAGAAGTGGTGTAATCTTCAAACGTTCAAGCCAGCCCCTTTCCCTCGATTCCAAGCAGGCCATCATCATTCTGAGATTTCTAGGAGTGGAACCAGACCAATTGCAAAGGCCAAAGCCTACCAAATCGTGCCAACCCAACCCTCTCATATTGGTAACTTTTTGATTTCTAAAACTCGTCCCATCCTTAATATAAATATATTATGCTTGCATATTCATATTATTGGCATTATTCATAAAATTTTGGACGTATTTCATGTGAGGAATAAGCCCAGAATCGCAAGACACCATTGTTAGGGTTTGGGAAGAAGCAAGCTTCGGATTTTATGATATAGGAACTTTTAGGATGAATGGATATCACCATTGGATTCCTGGGGAAATCTTAAGGGGGTAGGGTCTTTTTTATACCTTGATGACGCGTGTTTTGCAGGATCGGTCTTGGGGTGTCGCCGGAGAAGGTGAATAGAGACACTAGGGCCGGTGGTTTGATTTTTGCAGGGGGCGGTCAAAGCACGCGTGGCTATTTCCCATGACCTCATTGGCTGGGATCAAACGAGTTCTTCCTCTCTCCAAAATCGATTGGTCCACTCAAGCCCCCAGGGCCCCACATCGCACGCGTGTCATTTGGATTTAGCACTAGCACCTTGTTTGCCTTTTGTTTTATTTATTTCACTAATATTATGACTAAAGATTCCAGCGCAGTTGGCAAGAGGGGGAGGTTATAGGGTACATGTCTTGGGTTCGACCCCAGGCGTGGTACCTTTACATTTTTCTGATTTTCTCTATAGGTTCCAGTACGTCACGCCCTTTGGAGTCCATCATGAGACATCAAGATCCAATCGTCAGATCCATCAACTAGCCAGGATCTAACGCCTTCCATTGAAGGTCCATCATGCACCCTAAGTCAACATGTGCAACAAATCCAACGAAGTCAAACGGGCCTGGCTTATTTGGGTTCAGAATCTCAAACAACACCCCCCAATTGCTAATGCAGGCCCATCTCATCCTTTTTTGTTTATTTATTTTTAATTATTTTAATACTTTCTTTAATTATTTTCAATTAACAAATTAATTCTTTTTTTTCACAAAAAATATAAAATCAATAATTCACCAAAAATTAGGATTAGTTTTTATTTTATTTTATCAAAATTAACTAATATTAGTTTAAAATAGGAAAATTATAATTTGTTTTCATAAGTAAAATCAAACTAGAAATTAGGTTAAACTTTTGATTTAATTTTATTTTGCTCTTTTTCTCAAATAAATAAAAATACAAAAATTGGTTTTAGAATAAATTGGTTCATTTTTCTTAATTTAGAATTAATTAGGATTAGGATTTTCTTTACTTTTTTTTAATTTCTCTATTTTTTTTAAATAACAAAACAAAAACATTTTCTTAATTAATTGCAATTAGGTTTAGGAAAGGGTCAAAACCCTAATTATCTCGTATTCGATTCACCGCGCGCATATTATTTATTTATTTTCAATATTGTTGTAACTGTGCATGGTTTGTAATAGTTTAATCTTGGGTTTTATTTATCGCTTTTTCTAGGATTTTTGGCTATGTAATTAATTCCCCTCCCCAAAGCCTTGTAATAACGTAGATTTACTTTCTCGCATCTTAAATTCTGCAAATATTTAACTGTCTAGATGAATGTTAATAGGATTGTATGACAAGATTGCATGATAATATTAATACAGTTAGAAAACCCTAATATGCAAAGATAAATAACTGAAACAAATCACTCGCACATATCACTCTTAGGGTATGCTCTCACTTCGGTTGCCTTCGGTAAACGATCATTAAGCATAGGGTGTCTTAGTGGTTGCCCTCCTGTCTAAAAAAGATCAAACGTCCCATTCGAATGTTGCCTTGGAAATGTTGCCTCGGAAATGTTTCCTCGAATATGATCTTAAGACTCTAGGGTTATTACTAAGGTGTCTTAACATTGCTTTAGTGATCGTACGTCCCTTTCGAATTGACCCTTACAACTCCAGCGACGGTGCTACCTATTTCTCAATAGTAGGATAGCACTGTCTAAAGGAAACGAGAATATAAACGATCTTTTTTCGAGTAGGTAGATGCTAGTAGGTACTTGCTCAAAATCAAAGTTCTTTTCACACTTACACTTTTCAAACAAATTTTCAAAACAACTTGGTCACACCTTTGAGGATTGATACAAGGGTTATTACAAAGTCAAACTGTTTCAAAACAAAGCACATACACAAGCAATTTTTAAAAGATGAGCAAGTACCTAAGAGCCCATGGAAAACCATGGATAGAAAGGGTGCTAACACCTCCCCTTTCCATAATCTACCCTCGTACTCAGAAACATCTCGAAAAATGATTTTTTTGGTACTTTTTTCCTTTCCGGTTGGATGAAATAAAAGTCGATGGCGACTCTTGCTTACCGCGACATTTGCAAACAAAAAACGCAAAACGCAAACCAGCATTTCAAAACAGTCGGTTCTGCCATCGTATCACACTTCTTTACTAACAACACTGAAGCTCCCCATGGCGATACACTTGGCCTCATAAAACTCTTCTCAAGTAACTCTTCCAATTGCTTCTTTAATTCCGACAATTCAGATGCAGACATCCTATGTGGTGCCATAGAAACAGGTCTGGTACCAGGTACAAGATCAATAAAAAACTCAACTTCTCTCTATGGCAGTACATCCGGAATTTCATCAGGGATAACTTCGGGAAATTCATGAACTACTTGCAATTCCTCAATTATAGCTTGATTCTCAATAGATAGCGACACCATCAACGAGAACATATGAGCTTCTTCTTGTATCAACTGTCACAACTATCTAGCAGACAACAGACTATCTTCCTCTTCTTCAGGAGTAGAAAACCTCATAAACTTGTTATAACAGTTAATATGAATATAGTTATGCTCTAACCAGTTCATACCCAGAATCACATCCAACCCTATTAAAGGCAAACAAACCAAATCAACAGGAAAGTCTCTGTCGAAAATCGACAAAGGACACTTTAAGCATACAAAAGAAGTAGTCACTGACCCATTGGCTGGAGTGTCGACGACCATCTCTCCATTCAAAGAAGACAACATAAGACCCAATCTTTGAACACAATCAGCAGCAATAAAGCAATGAGTAACACTGGTATCAATAATAGTAATTAAAGGAGTACTATTAATGAAACATGTACCTCTGATGAGTCTGTCCTCAGCAGCTGCCTGATCCTTAACAAAAGCGAACACTTTACCACTGGTTTATGCCTTCTTTGGTTTCTAACACTGACTACCAATGTGTCCTTCTTCACCATAATTGAAACAAATCACCTCCTTATGCTTGCACTCAGATACAATATGTTCAGTCTTACCACAACGGAAACGCCTCTTTACCTCAGAACTACACACATTACTCTTATGCCTGGGTTTTCCATATTTGAAACAAACGACACCAGCAGGAGCATCTCCCTCACTAGTCCTCTGACCTTTAGTAACTTTTTGTTTACCTTTACCAGCTAGGGCATCATAAGGCTTACCATGATTTTGTTAGTGCTTACCCCTCTTCTCAATGATAATCTTATAATGAGCATTATTATCCTCTTTATAAATTCTACAACTATCAATCAAGTCAGCAAAGACACGAATCTTCTGGTATCCAACTTCCTTCTTGATCTCTGGGCGCAACCCGTTCTCAAACTTGGTGCACTTTGAAAACTCATCATTAGGCTCACTATAGTGCGGATAAAACTTAGCCAACTCAACAAACTTTGCATCATACTCAACAACCGACATACTCATTTGCTTCAGCTCAAGGAACTCAATTTCGTTCTTACCACGAATGTCTTCAGGGAAATACTTCCTTGGAAATTCCGTATGAAACACAACCCAAGTGACATTTTCACCTGCAGCTTCCAACCTATGACATGTCTCTAGCCACTAGTCATCAGCTTCAAATGCTAGCATATGAGTACCATATCGAACCTTCTGCACTGGAGTTCAGTCCATCACACGGAAGATTCTCTCAATCTCTTTCAACAAATCCAACGCTCCGTCAGGATCATACTTACCCTTGAACGTAGGCGGATTCTCCCTCTAGAAAGTCGCCAAACAACGAGATCCAGCATTCCCGTCAGTGTTTGGCTGATTCTCCATAGCATGTTCCATTTCTTCTAAAGCATCAGCAAGTGCAACATCATTCCTTCCAGCCATCTCAACTTATCTCTACAACATAAACAACAATTAGAACTCAAATTAACAATACTCGATTGTTAAACAAACTACGACTCGACAACTTGGTCGGACGGACCGAATTTGCTCTGATACCAACTATGTAACACCCCAATTCTACATGACAATATAAATATAAATCAGTTATAAAAATTCTACAACTGAATCAGGATGCCACAAATTCAACTTAAACCAACGACATTCATTTTCGATACATAACATATTAAACTTGGATGAACCAACAGGAAACATAATTCAATCTTAAAAAGAAACAGCAACTTTCATAACTACACAGCGGAGTCATAATATTTAACTTAAAAGAAATGTAACATCTTTGTCCAATTAATACAACTTCAAATAACAATCATTTAAAGAACAACAACTTAAAGTTTAATCAACTAAGATAATAATAACAAATAAACAACAAGCATTCATCCCCGCGAGTGTTACTTATCAGAGAAATGACACCGACTTGAACATTAAAGGTAAACCGCCTTCACTATGGATTACCTGCACGTTACTAACATCGGGGTAACATTCAAACAGAAGGGGTGAGATATAGAACATTATAATAGAACGCATGATAAGTAAAACATTAGAATCAGTTCATACATAATCACCACTTCTCAGATCTTTAGCAACATAAAGGCAATTAAACTCAATCACACAACAACTGAGAACGCAACGTAGAATGCAACTCATCTTTATGCAAGTGTATGTGTTACTAATGGAGAAGAACTCCCATCTTAAAAATCTGCCCATAAATAGAGGAATCAACAAGGCATAAGCCTTCTTTGCAGTTTGCCAATCCAGGCCATCACAGAGTATGAAAATGTATATGAATGCACTATCACATACTCACAATAATCATCATCCATCACAAGGAAAAAGCCGACATCACCATTATTACCAGTAAATAGAGGTAATTCATCATCATTTGAAATTCCCTGCAACTTCGCATTATCAACAACAATTTACAACAACAATCATAACAACACAATAACTCAACATAAATTGACATTGGCCATAAGCCTATCACATCAATAAACGATTTAATCATTAACATAATCAAACATCAAGTTAAAAATGATTCACACAACACAGGTAACGACCAAGACACATCATGTACGGGCAAAAAGGGATAAGGAACTACGTGCCCCTCGACATGCATAGCAACTAGGACATCCTAACAATAAATCCATACTCCTTGACACGCACATGGGAAAACAGGATAACGACCCACTTATGCTCCTCGACATGTCCTACAACCTAGTATTACTCGACAATCCAACACATAACCCCCTGACACGCCTCGCAGCCTAATATGCCGCTCAATACCTAACACCATCAGCATCCTCCTCGACCACTAGTTTGGCCAACAACACAGACACAATACTACGTCTTAACGACTACATCACTACCATTCATAACTTTCGGCCAACCGCTCGGAATAACACAACAATAGGCAACTATATTTACTATAACATGTTCATCAAACATACAAGACAATCATGCTGAAACCTCCCTAAAACGACCACTTCAACAACTTACTACTTTTCCTACCAACCGCTCAGAATAACCTAACATCCTGACGACCATCACAACCAGTAATCACTATCCTAACTTATCCATCAATTAAACCGGCAGTCACACAGATACACAAAATGCCCACAACGTACAACCAGGCAACTTTATATAATATGTTCACTAAATGGTCATACAGTACTCCCTAACGACCACAACATGAATAAACGGGCAACTTCACTAGCAGATCAGAAACATCAATACACAACAATCATAAAACGACCAACTCCCACGTAATACACATCATAAGTCCCATTATAAGTTCAGAACCCCACCCTTACCTGGATTAAAGGTTGCTCAACAAAAGCTCCAGCCGGAACCCTTACTTCGCTCTGCTCGACACTGGGCAGCTTGCTCCTCTTCTGCGCGGCTCTTCGTGTTAACGTACAAAGCTTCTTAAACACCAACTAAAAAATTCCTTGTGTCAGCTTAGCCTTATATATCAATCATATTAGGCCTAACCTACACACCCTCACTTTACTACTTGCAACCAATAGCATAAGTCCAACATTATATAAATATTCCCTTTATCTTGACATTAATCAACTTATACCAATAATTCTCAACATATCGCAACTTCAACAAATAATCCAAAAATAATTTAATTAAATAATTAATTAAATTGACGGGCGTTACATATACTCTCTATATTTTTTGAAGGAGAGTTTAACCACTATAATCTATCATTACTTTTTCTTGTTTTGTCCACCTCCTTGAGAGATGTGTTTATATATAAAAAATTGAGAGAATATGGATTTATGTGTTTGTAAATATGATGTTTGCAACAATCTATTTGGTTTTGATAATGACAACACTATAAAGTGAATTAGTCATCTGATTTGGTGATAAGGTCGTGGTGCTTGAAGATCAATATATCAAAGACTATCTTTGGATCATAAGGGTTTATCATGTTAATCTAGTTTTTATAATAACTATATTGTAATTATTCTTCATCAATTGTAGTTGTCAAGGTGTGGTTCTTGGATATCAAGATGTCAAAGCCTATTTTGGAGAGCAACACCTAACTTCAAGTGGAGTTTAGTGAAGTCAATAAAGATCTTTGGTCAAGCAGTGTGTATGGTGATGATGTTCATCTTGAAGAATTATCTTAAGCATCATCAGATAGAAGGGAAGATAAAGTCTCAGATGAAGTGTGGAATCATTTTTGAATCTAGCAAGGGATCTTGAATCTTCAGAGTTATGAAAGAGAGGAAGTGTGGAAGTTTGCCATGTCTTTGTCAAGTGATTTGTGTCTATAAAGGTATAAGATTATCTATTGAATTTACGAAGGAAACACACACATACACGCACACACACCATACACACACACTTTTGAATGATTGGAAAGTCTCTCTTACTTTATTCAGACTATCGGAAAATGCTTTTGTTCCTAGCTAATGGATTATAGGATTTTTCTAATCAATTTGAAGAGTTTTTTTTTGCTTGGCATAATTGATTATCCCATTAGAGTAGTTAATTATCTCTTTTGCAAACCCTAATAATTGACTATTATGGCTCTTAATAGACTAGTAACTAAGATTTTGAGAACCTTCCTTTTTACTACAACATAATCAATTATCCATATGGAAAAACCAATAATGAGCCTTAAAAAGCCCATGGATTATTTCCATATTTGAACCATATGTTGTTCTATAAATAGAAGGCTTATTTTTCACTTCATTCATACTGGAAAACATATTTGAAATACCTTTGTCTTACTTCTCTCTCTCTATCTCTCTCTCTCTCTCTCTCTCTCTCTCTCTCTCTCTCTATCTATCTATCTATCTATCTCTCTCTCTCTCTCTCTCTCTCTCTCTCTCTCTCTCTCTCTCTCTCTCTCTCTCTCTCTCTCTCTCTCTCTCTCTCTCTCTCTCTCTCTCTCTCTCTCTCTCTCTCTCTCTCTCTCCTATTCATTTCTTCATGTTCGCCTTAATGCTTTTGAGAATAGATCTTTTACCTGTGAGGTGTTCCAATCTAGTTTAAGACCATTGTTGTAATATTTCATTGGAAGAAGTTTATTTTGGTTTTGAAATAATACAATTGAAAATCTATTTTTTTGGTTGTTAAGGTGAACTTGATAGAATATGTGTTTAGTTGGGAGGTCTCTGTAGTTAAAACTCTTATTTAGTTCATAAGTTTAGCCTATTGGTAAAAGCTCTATCTTGGTTTGTGAGTTCAACTTAATTGGAGTTTGGTAAATCTCTTATTGGTTTGAGATTTTTCATGGTGGTAAAATCTCATGTTTGGTTGGGAGGTCTTCATAATTAAAACTTTGTGTTTGGTTGGGAAGTTACCCATTGTAAAACCTTAATCCTTTTGTAAAGAGTTATGTGGGTAAAAACCATGAAAAACTCACATCATAGTAGAACTCTCAAGAATAAATTCTTTATGAAAGAATTTGGTCAAATCATTAGGCTGAACCTTTATAAATCTTTGGTGCATCTTTCTCCTCTCTTCTCTCTTTACATTTCAGTTATTTATTTTTGATGCATTTCTTTCTCTCTTATTTACCATATTTCGATGTTTACTTCTTGTTTATTTTGCAAACATATTTTTAACTCCGAATTTGTAAACAATCTTTATTTTGAAATAGTTTTTCAAATACACACAATTCACTTCCCTTATTGTATTTTAAGTCATTTATCCAACATCGTGTACAAAAAATCTTTTCGTTTTAATTATCTCTTACATATGATACATTCTTTGTTCAAATACAAAATACTTGTGATATACTGACATACAATGAGAATATATTATTTTTCATATCACATCCCTTTTTCACCAATATTTTGAAAATTATGATATGATATATAAAAATGTTGGTCTTTTATTGGATATAAGTATATAACAAGTTTACACCAATAATGTATATTTATTAACCTCATATATGATTTTGACTTTTATGAAAAAAGTGTAGGTTAATTATGAATTTAGATTGTGATCCGCGTGATGCGTGAGACTCAAATGTGTTTTTTAAATTATTATATATATATATATTAGTTTTAGTTAGTATTAAATATTTTGTAATTGAGACAATAAGATGAAGAATATAAAAGAGAGATTATAATTTTAAAGTGAAAAGAAACATTTTTAAATTATAAAAATGTAAAATAAGTATTAGAAAATTTCCATAATTTTCTTGTAATTTCTTTTCCACTTTTTCAACATTTATAAGAATGTTTATTATTCATTATTTCGTTGATGGAAGATGTTTTATATTCGAACGACTTATATTTTAGGTAAGCAATTATCATAATCAACATTAACTTTTAAGATGAAATATTTATTTTTAAAATGAATTGCTAGTCTAAAAAGATATTGATTATGCTTTTGAATATGTCCCTATGAATTGAGTGATGATTTAAGTATTTAAGTAGGCATTAGAGAAATATCAAAACTAACATGAAATTATAGAAATTCAATGTCTAAAATATAAGAATTTTATACAATCTGACCTGAAAAGTTTTTGCACAAATAGAAAAACAACATACATATAAAATATTTTTATTTTCTAGATAACATTAAAAATTTCATTTTAGCTCCAATATATTTGTCACTTTAACACTATCAAAATACAACTATAGTCATCTTTTCAAGACTTTCTATGTTACCTCATCATCTCTCATTGGTTTTCATTTGATTTTGCTTTTCATGTGTAGGATACTTCCCCTGGGTGACAAAGATGTGCCAATGAACATTGGAAAAATTCATCACATTAATAAAGCACCATACAACAGAAAAATAACAACAAATAATTTATAATGAGTGTCTTTATTATATCGTGGTTATGTAGTTAGGGGAAGCAGAGTCGTATCCTAATTGCCATATTATTACATGAAGGTTATATAATTGGATGAGGAAGAGTCATAACACGCCAATAATATTTATAATAAAAATATCAGTAATTTAAATAGAAATAATAAAAGTAAATGAATTGAAAAATGAATGATAACTTTAAGGATTTAATATATGCTTAAATGCATAAGATATTAAAACTAATGTATATGTATATATGATACAAAGACATGAGACTATATCTTAAAAATATAAGAGATAAGTCGATGATTATGTTTTAAGTGTGCAGGATCGTCTCAACTAATATTGAAGTCTAAAGCAAATTCTAAGAATTTGACCTTTGTAAAATAAATTTTTTATATAAATAATTTAAATAAATTTTATTTTTCAAGCCTTTTGAATTTCAAAGTCGTTTATTAAATTATCATAATTAATTTCTTGTAAAAAAATTCAATAGATAATAAAGTCAACCTATTTAATCTTTATTGTAACATTGTTGATCTTAGATAGAATTTTTTATCCGATGTATAAACATTTATATGTTAGCTACTTTACCCGAAGAATAAATATTGTGAAACAATTTGCAACAAAAATGAAATGTTTTATCTAGGTCTTGAGAGTAAACTAACCATCGTTATTCTACTCTTTCTCCATTAGGCCTTTTTGAATATGAAGTGGTGAGGAACAATGTATTGATGATTCACCTTTATAAAAATCTATATTGGTAACTTTACTAGATCTTTTTCTACTAATGAATCTCGCAAACTCGTATCAGTATTGTTTTACTGACTAGGATTAAATATTTTTTTAATTGTAGATGTTCTATTTTTGTTTTCATTATGACTAGAAGAACGAATGTTATTCTGTTCTATAGCCGTCACTTTTTCTCTATTTACATTTTCATAATTGTTTATGTTGTTATCTTGTTCATGTTGGGGGAGTTACTAGGAAGCATTGATGCGTAGTGTATAACTAGGCATTTTGTGAGATACACACCACTTCTCCACCTAAAATTTTAAGGTGATAGGTGATTGGATTCTCCCACTTATATATTCTCAAGTCACCATATTCCTATCCAATGTGTGACTATTTCCCCACTTACTCACACTTGCATTATTATTCTAACACTATCCCTCAAGTATGAGTCCATAATGCTCTCCCTCCTTTACCGCGATTGACACCTTACAACGGGACACCTCTTCTTGGGCATTTTGATACAAGTAAGTCGGTCCTTTTCTCGAACCAAAGACTCATGATACCATTTTGTTAGTGCGTGAGGCACTTTTAGTGATGAGAGAAAGAATGAATAATAAAGGAAATAAGGATTCTATTATTCACTTGAATTGTATTACAAAATAAGGATACATACTATGACTATTTATATACAACCCTAATTGGGCTTGAGCTTATACAACTTGAGTTATATTTAAATAATAAATTTAATTTAATCTAATCTAATCTAATATTTAAACATACCCCCTTAATTTAAGTTGGCAAACATACTTAAAAATAGTCAATCTGAACTATTCCTAATTTCTTTTTTAAATTTAAGAATCGGTCGATCTTTAATCCTCCAGTGAAAATGTCGTCCAACTGTGCTTCACTTGAGCAATGTCTAACTTCAAGTTCACCTCGATTTACCTTTTCTCTCAAGAAGTGAAACCTAGATTCAATATATTTACTTCTTCCATACAGAACTGGATTCTTCGCCATATTTATGGCTGACTTATGTTGATTTGTTATACAAGAGGTTTCTTCACTCCGACAATCATTTCTTCAAGTATAGATCTGATCCAAATTGCTTGACATGCAGCATAGGATCATACTATATATTCAGCTTCACACAATGATAATGTCACCACAGGTTGCTTCTTCGAACACAATGAAATTAGAGAACCAAATACTTGAAACAAATATCTAGTTATGCTTCTTCGATCTTCCTTATCTCCACACCAATCGTCATCTAAAAAATAATTAATGGTTGCTTCATTGCATTCAAATTATCGTTGAAATTGTATTCCATAATTTATCGAACCCTTCAAATATCTCAAAATTCTTTTTACAGCCTTCATGTTCACTCATATATTTGCTTACTAATCTGATAGTGAAACCTATATCGGGTTGACTATTACACACATACCTCAGAGATCCCACAATTTTCTTGAACAAAGTTACATCAACTTTGTCTTCCTCTATATTCTTCTCTGTAATACGGTGGGAGAACTGACTTTTACTGGTTTTGCATTTTTATTCGTAAATGTTGCGATTAGCAAGAGTCGCCACCGACTTTTCTTTTATCCAACAAAGGAAAGGGTGAAAAGAACAAGAAAGACCTTTCGAGATTATCTTCTGAGTAAGGGGGTAGGTTATGGAAAGGGAATGTGTTAGCACCCTTTCCATCCGTAGTTATCTACGGGCTCTTAGTTGCCATCTCACTTTAAAAATGCTTTGTGTTTGTGTGTTTTGAAAATATTTTCGAAAAGATGCCTTAGTGCAGAAAACTTTGTAATGTTTCTCCTATCATTGAAAATGTATACAAAGTGTTTTTTTGTCTTTGAAAATATTTAGAAAAAAAGAGTTTGTGTATGTGTAACTTTTTTTTTGTTTGAGAAAGCAATTAAGAGCTACCTATCTACTCAAAAGGTTTGTTCTTTTCCTCTTTCCTCTAGATAGTGCAATCCTACTATTAGTGAGTAGGTATCCCTATCGTTGGATGTTTTAAGGGACTAGCGAGGGTCATCGTACGATCACAAAGGCAACTAGTAAGATATCTTAGTAATTACCCTAGGGTTTTAATATCATTTTACTGAGGCAACGTCGAAAGGGTCACTGAGGGACTTATGATATTTTAAACCAAAGGATAGCCACTAAAATCTCTTACATTCGAGAATCGTGACCGTTTGTTCCGAAGGCAACAAGTGGGGAAACCTTAGAGGTGTGCGTGTGCGAGTGTATTGTATTTCAATTATTTGTCTTGGGTGTTAGGTTTGCTAACATTTACTTTTAGTCTTATCATACAATCCTATTAACATACATCTAACAATTAATATATATACAGAAAATAAAAATGCAGAAATTGAATCTACGCTATTACATGGCCTCGGGGAGGGGGAGTTACAAATCTAAAATGGGGAAGCAAAAGTAAAAGTTCTAAGTTTAAACTATTACAAACCATATGTAGATACATAATATTTGGAAATAAAGATGCGGAATTAAAATAAACGCGAGAAGATGGAAGCGAGGTAAAAAAACTAAAAAAAACTTCTAAACACTTAGAATAATTTTGTTGTTTTTTATTGTTTTTTAAGAAAAATACTTAAATTAACTAAAATTAATATTAATAAAAAAGTAATTATTAATTGAAATCAATTCTAAGCGATAAAAGAAACTAATTCTAATATTTTTGTATTTTTATTTGGAAAAGACTTGAAGTTAATAAACCTAATTCTAATTGGTTTTAAATTAATCAAAAATAATTAAATAAATTAATTACTTAATTTACAAAATTTAAGTTTAATTGTAAAAAACCTAAAATCTATTTTTTGTGACTTTTTTTTCTTCTGGTTTTATCATAAAACAAAAATGGTTTTGAAAATAATATAAAACAAATAATTAAATCAAAAATAAATAAAAGGAAAGAAAACAATATGGGCCTGATGTGAAGCCTGAAAGGGGGTGCACGCTTTAATTTGTTAAGCCCAACAAGAAAGAAGCCCAGGGTCCTGCGTGCTTCAGTGCTATTGACTCTTTGAGGGTCTAGCATGGACGCTCCACTCTAAGGCTCTAAATCTGCTATTTGATGGATCCAAAGATGATGAGGTGATAGCGCACGACGTACGTGTTTAGCCTTAGAGTACTGGATCTGCAAATGAAATTTTGAAAAATAATATGGCAAGAGACAGGGGTCGAACCCCTGCCCTTGCCCTTTGTAACGCCTTAACACCCCTTGTTTTTACTGTTGGACCAAATCACTCAATTATTAGTATAATATAATGATAATAATATAATGATAAGTCAAGTCCATTTCCAGATGCCAAACGCACGCCAACAATAATTTAAATGGACCATTGGAAATGCACGATCTTGCCATGCAGACCCCCAACAGAGTTAACACCGGTCAGAGACGCCGGAGCAGATCTCTGATCGTCTTCTCCGGCCACATAAAAATGGGATCTGCAAAAATACGCATAATCAAAGCTCTAAATTCAGGCTACCCCTTATTTCGCATGCTACGACTTCAATCATGGCACTGGCTTGACCTAAAATGGCCTGTATTATCCTACTCGAAGCTTGGCCGTTTTGAAACCCTAAAAATGGCAACCTACATTCTAAGCCTCTAGCTTTTCATGTAGCATGTTAGAATGATTCAAAATGATCAAATAAACATGAATGTATGTTTTAGATCCATTTAAATATCGTGTATTAAGAGATTCAAAATGCTAAAATTTACCCAATGGAGGTGGCTTGGTTGGCCAATTTCAGGCATCTTCAAGCGTGGATAAAGGATGATATGGCTTCCTGGGAGCCTCATGAGTAATGCTTGACCCTTTGTTTGGACTGAAAAGGGCTGGAACCTTGATTTTGAATTTTAACAACTTTGATATATATTTTTTGAAATTTTGGAAAGCTCTAGGCTACTTCAGTGGGTCCTTTGCTTGTACTCTTGTTCTGTATTTATAGAGGGATGTGAGGATGAACAAACATGGCAAGAATCATAGCATTAAGGCCCCCTTTCAAAGAAATTTCAAACATATTAAAATGTTTCTGTTGTACCCCAAAATTTTCCCTCCCATATTTCTCCAAACATTTCAAGAATGATCTCCAAATTGTTCAAGGTAGTCCAAGGATTGGTCAGACAAGCTATCTCCTAAGGCAGTCTACCACAAATTAGGGTTTCACGTTGCATCGAGATACTTGAGTCTAAGTGGTACCAAATGCTCACCAATGTCCTAATATGTTCTCAAGATCATCCATGTCAAATTTCAAGCCTTGCAGAGGAAGTTTGCTCTGTCAACTGCTCAAAGGTCCAAAAATCGACTGTGCTAGGGCAAAAGTCAACTATGACCCACATACAGTCAAACTTCAAAAATTTTGGTCAACATTCTAATTTTGAAGTATATTTCATCATTTGATCAAGAGTTGATCATGATTCATCAAGGATTGCTCATGATTCATCAAGATTCAAAAGTTGCTAAATTAGGGTTTTGTAGGAAAAGTCAACCCAACTTTGACCAAGCATAACTTTCTCATACTTTATGAGAAATGACCCATCCAAAGCTCATTTTGAAGATGATGCAATTACCTACAATCCATCTTCATCTCCCAAGATCAAAATATGCACTCACAAGAAGTTATGAATTTGGACATTATAGGTCATTTTGAAAAGTCAACAAAAACACCTTTTTTGTCAAAGCTTCATACATGAGCATGTAATATCAAATTGAGATGATACAAAAAAGGTTGTTTAGATGACATCTCAATATTTCTTAAAAGTCCAAGAACACCTCCAAAGAGTCAAAATTGAGGAAGTTATGCATTGTTGAAGTTGGACTTTTTTGCAAAATTGCCAAAAGTCAACTATGCCCCAAACATAAAATTTTGCCAAATGGACCCATTCTTTTTCACTTGTTTTGAGTTGGCATCATAGCCCACGTGCTCTAGACCTTTCCACTTGTCTATATAATACTTTTATTAATTATTTTTATTTTTATGTGAATTAATTTGATTTAAATCAAAATAAATCAAATAAAAATCCAAAGCATTGATAACAAGGGATTTTGTGATGATTTCAGGTCTTAAATTACAGCTAGCCATCATCAAATTTGCATCAAGCCATATGTGTACCAAGAAATTGGATTTGAACCAATTTTGGAAAGCTTTAAAAAAGCAAATCAAATCAAATAAAAAGGATTAAAGGAGGGAGATTTGGATCAATTATGGACTTGGATTCATTCTTTGTTACATAAGGAGTGCGGTCAAACCTAAAAGAAGGTTAGAAGGAGGCGTGAGAAGAGGAATCAGATTCAAAAAAATCAAAGAAAAGTGTGAGATCAAAGTCCCACTTAGAGGCATCCTCAAGGCTTGGTATCTGTCCCAATCGTTTCCTGGCAGTCTCCACAACCTAAAGCAATCAAAACCAAGTGCTTTCAAGCCTTCCCACGCACTGTAAGTCCATGGCGGTATCGCCATTTTCTTGAATTCGAGTAACCTTGTTCTTGTATCCATAGTGTGAAATAATTGCATATTCTTAACCTATGAAGCATTTGTAAACTTTCTGCAATATTTGATTTCATTTATATAGCCCGTGGCGTTATTCACCATTGTTAGGTTTTCAAGCTTTGGTTTAGGGCTTTTTGTTTCAGGAACAATTAGCCTTCATAAGGGCTATGGTTGTGATCAGGAGGATGGGACGAATCTAACCATGGTGTTAGATTCCATTTATGTGGCCTGTAAGAGATTTTGGAACAAACATGACTTGTAGCGACGGACACTGTCCGTGGGTATAGCCCTCTGAATTTTTAGCCACGGTGCAGAGGAATGAGACGATGAAGTGTCGCTCCCTCATAGGCCTATTCAAATCTGGCGCGCTTTTTGTTACAATTATCCATTAATATTTATTTTCTTATATTATTATTAGTTTGCATTATATTAACAATAAGAACAACATGGCGTAGTGGTTACCAGGTGTGCGTTCAAGGCGTGGGAGGTTGGAGGTCAGGGGTTCGATCCCTGCCTCCAGCATTTGTTATTTTTCTTGATTATTTTAGGTGATTCAGTGCATGCATAAGCCAGGCGCCCACCATACTCCTTCATCATCCATGGGCCAGATGGCCAGATCTGGTGGCCATCTTTGAGGGTACGCCATAGGCCCTAGTTAGCACAATACACAGGATCAAGAAAGTCAAATGGACCTCCACAATTGGGCCATAATTCTTGCTATTGACACCCTTAAAAATTAGGCCCAATCTTTTTCTTTATATTTTCTCTTCTATATTTCATTTAATTATTTTATTTTATTTAATTTAATTACTAACCAATAAACAATTTTCTTTTTTATCAAAAAAATCACAAAAATATTTTTATGTCCAAATAAATCAGAATTTTTATTTTTTTATCAATAAATATTAATTAATTTAATTAGAATTAATTTTAGATAACTTTCATTTATTTTTTAAATATTTAAAACTAATTAGAATCAATAGGTTTTTAACATTAGTTTAATTATTTTATTTCTTTCCTAAAATAACCAAAAATCCAAAAATATGACATTTAATTATTTTTCATTAATTAATTAAATTAATTAATTAATTTAGCATTTTAATTTTAGGAACTAATTTCTTTTCTTAAAAAATATTTAAAAAACAATAAAAAATATTTTCTTTTAATTAGGAGGGTCAAAACCCTAGTTTCACATTCAATTCAATTTTATCGCGCGCTTTATTTTTTATTCAATTAATTGTATCTGCTCCCGATTTGTAATAATTAATTAGGACATTTATTTATTTTTCCGCTTTTAAATTTCAAAGGGTTTGCTTTTGGCGATGTAAATACCCGACGCCTTGTAATAGTTAGTTTAAATTCCGCACTTTAATTTCTGCAAATATTCAACTATTAGATGTTTGATAATAGGGTTTGCATGACAAGAATTGATGTTTAATCTTAAAACAATTAGATCACCCTAAACATGTGCAAAGATAAAAATAATTGAAATCAACACACCCACACATGCGCACTCCCAGGGTACACCCCACTTGGTTGCCTTTGTAAACGGTCATTGAGTATAGGTTGTTTTAGAGGTCGCCCTCTTGTCTAAAAAGATCATAAGTTGCCTCGGAAAGACCGCCTCAGATATTGTTGCCTCAGATAAATGATCTAAGACATTAGGGTTACCGCTAAGACGTCCTAATATTGGTTTAGTGACTGTATGTCCCTCTCTCGAATTGACCCTCAAACTCCAACGACGGTGCTACCTACTCACTAATAGTGGGATAGCATTGTCTAAAGGAAACAAGCATAGAACAATTCCTTTTTCGAGTAGGTAGATTAGTTCTTAGATACTTGCTCATCCCAAAACAAAACTTTTTCACACTTACACTCCTTTTACAAACAAGTTTTCAAAAACACTTCATTACACTCTTGAAGACAGAAGCAAGAGTTAAATCGAAGTTAAAACAAAAACTTTTCAAAACCCACAAGCACAAAGAAAACAATTTTAAAAATGATGAGCAAGTACCTAAGAGCCCGTAGATAACTACGGATAGAAAGGGTGCTAATACCTTCCCTTTCTATAAATCTACCCCCCGTACTAAGAAATATCTCGAAAAAGGAATTTTTGTGCTTTTTTCCTTTCCTTGTTGGATAAAATAAAAGTCAGTGACGACTCTTGCTTATCGCGACATTTTGCAAAAACGAACGCAAAACGCAAACCAGTATTAACAGTCGGTTCTGCCACCGTATCACAGAACTGGCGACTCTACTGGGGATGATATAAGTGGGGTGTACCTTAGGAATAGTTCATCATAATGTTTTCAATTGCTTGATTTGTATGCTTTATCTTTGTGGGTTTGAATCAGAGTTACTATAGATCCTAACCCGGCTCTGGGGATACCTTTTAGGTAAGTAGCAATAGACTGTGAGGGAACTGTACAGCGTAGACCGATACGGTTGAAGCAGTAGCTACGTTGGTGTGGCACTTTAGTTTGTACCGATATCTCTTGTGGAGGAACAAGGAGAATATGGGGCTGCTAATGGGTCATTAAGCACCAACTGACCTTAGAACCTATAATTGACCAACTTAGCCATAAAAAAGTAGCAGTATGCTACACTCATTGAGACCAAACTCTCGTGATGATTCCGGCCGCAAGAAAATGTTGCTAAACTGGAATTATGACCGATCGAGGGAGGCCAATGATATTGAGATCCTCTAGAACCCGGTTACTATTACTAGAACAGGTTGAACCAACTAAACTGAAAGAGGGAAGTACCTAAACTCCATGCCAGCCTGAAATTTAAGGGCTACTGTGTGACTTGTTTGCCCTTGCCATGTTTGCTATCTGTGAATACCTGTGGTGTGTTTCTATCATGACATCATGCATCATGACATTGCATGCATATTTCATCAGACTAACCCATTTCAAAGACCGAGGGGATTCATCTTTGTTCTGTTTTGTAGGTCATGGCATCTCTGCGCAGAAATACTATTCGGATCAACTTCGTACAAATCCCTGTTCAGCTTAGAGATTTGGTTGCAAAAGTTCCTGATACTTCTTCTTTTGTCAGAAGACACGGTCACCTCCTTGGTTTTGTCATTTCTAAGATGGATGAGCAAATGATGAGCATCTTGTTCCAGTTCTTTGACCCGTTACACCACTGCTTCACCTTCCCGGACTATCAATTGGTCCCTACTTTGGAGGAGTTCTCTGATTTACTTGGTATTTCTATTCTAGAGCAGACGCCCTTTACAGGTTGGGAGATAGCCCTTAGGCCAGAGGATGTTGCTACAGCCCTACATCTGACAAAGGCTGATGTAATGTCTAACTGGGAGAGCCGGAGTGGGGTAAAAGGCTTCTTGGCTAAGTTCTTGATTGATCAGGCTCAACAATTTTGGGACAGTTTGGACTTTCAAGCATTCGAAGACATCCTGGCTCTTCTCATATATGGTCTGGTTTTGTTCCCTAATTCAGATTCTTTCGTCGACGTGAACGCAGTGAAGATCTTCATGTCCCGTAATCCTGTGCCCATTCTCTTAGGTGACATTCTGCATGCTCTTTATACTCGTACTGCTCGGAAACGAGGAACCCTTATGTGCTGTGCACCATTACTGGAGAGGTGGTTTATTTCTCACCTCCCCAAATCTGTTTTGAAGAACAAGGAAGGTATGGGTTGGGCCTATAGAATTATGTCCCTTGCTCATACTGACATCATCTGGAGCACTAAAGACATGGAAGAAGTAGCTTTTATTGACCGGTGCGGAGAAAATCCCAATGTTCCTTTGCTTGGAATTAGGGGAGGAATAACCTATAATCCTTGTCTGGCCTTGCGACAGTTTGGGCGAGCTCGAAAGGACGGTCCTCATGAGTTGCTGATTCCGAGCATTGTCTTTGACTTCCAATGGGATAGTGAGGGACATCGCTGCAGGTTCATACGAGCTTGGAATAGGGTTAACAGGCCTGATCCGCATGAGCTAGGAGCGAAGACTTCTCTTTCGATGGAACCGTATCTCCGGTGGGTTCGAACCCGTGCTCAAAAACTGGGGATGCCGTACAAAGCTGTCTTACCGGTAATTGTTGAGAGTACTGATGAAGAAGGGGTCCTCATACTGTCCTCCATCCATACATGCCTACTGACATTGGGGCATTAAAGAGGTCTTGGATCCAGTTGAGAGAAGAACGAGATACTTACATAGAAAAGTATCATGAGCAGGAGCAGAAGATCCTAAAGCTTACAAGGCAGCTGGAGAATGAGAAGGTCCTCAACGAATATGTCAGCACCAACGGAAAATGACCATGGGAGCGCTGATGTCTTTTGTTATTTCTAGTAGTGATTTACTTTTCAGTTTTTCTTTTGTAACGCCTTAAAGGCATTTGTTAAACATTGATTTCAAGTTTTTATCTAATAAAAGTATGTTTCATTTTTGTTTACAAATTTGAATCTCCCTAAAGTCTTTGAAATCATGTCATACGCATTTCATTCCCATGCACCTCATTACAGGTACCCTTACAGGTTTCTCATCTTCTTAGCTGTTTATTTCAGCATCATGTCTGCTGAAACATCCACTGATCAAGCTATTAAAGCTCTTCAAGCTCAGAATGCTCAGTTCCAGGAAATGTTCATGAACCTGGCCAAGGGGCAGAAAGATCTGAAGACTCTTATCTTAAAGGATAAGAAGAAGAAGAAGAAGAAGACGGTCCTCCTGAATATGGGTCATAGGTTTGGAAACAAGTTGCGGGAAGAAGTTGATTTGTCCCACTAATCTGGAGGGGGAGAGAATCAAGAAGAAAGGAGGGATCTTAGCCCTGTGGTTTCTGACAATGAGACTGACTTTGATGAAGACCAGTATCCTCCTGCTGAGGATAGGTATAAGCAACTTGAAGACCGGTTGAGCGCAATGGAGATCCAGAAGATACCTGGGCTGGATTTTGGAGAGTTGGGTTTGGCATCTGGGGTGGTAATTCCCTACAAGTTCAAAGCACCTGTATTTGCTAAGCACGACGGGGTCTCCTGCCCAAAGCTACATCTCCACTCGTATGTTAGGAAGATTCAACCATATACCGCTGACAAGAACCTCTGGATCCATTTCTTTCAAGATAGTCTTTCAGGGACTCAACTTGAATGGTTCTATCAACTCGAAGGAGCTAGCGTCCGTAACTGGGAGGACCTTGCTGTTGCTTTTTACAAGCAGTACCAATATAATGCCGACCTTGCTCCCACATGTAGCCCACTTCAGGGTATGTCTATGGGTGCGAGCGAAGGTTTTAAGGACTACGCTCAGAAGTGGAGAGATCTTACTGGTAGAGTCCAACCCCCTCTGGCTGACAGGGAGTTGGTGGATATGTTTCTAGGGACCTTGTCTGGTCTGTATTTCAACCATTTGATCGGAAGTTCATCATCTGGTTTCACCGAATTGATTATGACCAGGGAGAGAGTTAAGGCCGGTATTAAGATCGGCAAGTTACAGAAAGGTGCTTTGTCAAGTACCAAGAAGAAGCCCTTCAAGAAGGAGTCTAGTGCAGTTTACAACTCTAGGAACCAAAGTCGACCTGAGCGCCGCCAAGTAGTTAATGCGGTGGTTATTTCAAGACCAACTGTTGCCCCACAATGCAACACTCAGCAAAGAGCAGAGAGGCCTCAAAGACAATTTACTCGGCTCAGTATGACTCTATCTCAAGTTCTGCTACAGTTGTTGAAGACCAACCTGTTGATTCCGAGGGAAGCTCCAAAGAATCCTAATACCACATCATCGCTGTATAATACAAACGCCCGCTGTGCTTATCACTCTGATAGCCCAGGACATGATACCAATAACTGCTGGGCTTTGAAGAATAAAGTGCAGGATCTGATTGATGCTAAGGAGATCGAGTTTGAAGCGCCGGAGAAGCTTAATGTCATGACTGCTCCTATGCCAAATCATGGAGTAAATGCTGTAGATGATGATGTGTTTGTAACTTTTGTAGAAGATATTGCTACCCCATTAATGACTATGAAGAAGAACCTTCTGTTAGCCGGTTTATTTCCGGGATGTGGCGAAGGTTGCCATCTGTGTTCCGTCCTACCTACTGGTTGCCATCTATTGAAGTCAGGTGTCCAACGCCTGATGGATAACAAATAAATTCTATTTGAGAAAACTTTTGTTCCATTGGTTCCTGTTGAAGAGTTTCCATAATCACCATTTTCACCGATTCTTCCAAGGCTTCCTCGATAAAGCCTGTTAGAATTACATCTGTTCTGAGAATTGCTCCTTTGATCATTACTGTTCCTGGACCTATCCCTTACACGTCGGATAAAGCTGTCCCGTGGCACTATGGGACCGATGTGTATTATCATGGGATTAAACAAGACTTGAAGGATGAAGAGGCTGATACTGATGTCAGCAATATTATTGGGTCTAGTAAAGTCACCCGAAGCGGAAGACTTTTCTCTCCTGAGATCTCCCCACCAACTGTTTGGAAGCCTGTTGTTATTACACCTGCCAGTGCGCCTGCTACTGTCCCTGTTCATGTTCCAATCCTTACCCTTGTCGCCGAGTCATCCGACACTCGGGGCAAAGCGATCATCGGTGAGCCTTCCCGGACGGAGGCACCGAAGAAGATTACTGTTGAAGCCTCTAGACAGGAGATAGAGGAAATTTTAAAGATCATCAAGAAAAGCGACTACAATGTAGTCGAACAGCTGGGGCAAACCCCGTCGAAGATCTCTATGTTGTCTTTATTGTTGTGTTCAGAGGCCCATGCTAAGGCTCTGATTGCTTTTCTGAAAACTGCGCATGTGCCGCAGGAGACATCTGCTGACCAGTTCAAAGATTGTGTGGCTAGCTTGACAGCAGATAATGGATTGGGTTTCTCCGACGCAGATTTGACTTCCAAGGGGAAGAATCACAATGACGCTCTGCATGTTTCAATCGAGTGCAGGGGCACTACTCTGGCTCACGTATTGGTGGATACTGGGTCCTCGTTGAATGTTTTACCCAAGAAGGCGTTAGACCGGTTGGACTGTGAAGGGTTGGTGCTAAAGCCAAGCAACATTGTGGTTAGGGCCTTTGACGGGTCCAAGAGGATGGTACATGGAGAGGTGGATATTCCAGTTAAGGTTGGTTCTCAGATTTTCGCGTTTACATTCTATGTGATGGAGATTCGACCATCTTATTCTTTTTTGCTGGGTCGCCCGTGGATCCATAAACTGGGACAGTGACTTCTACGCTCCACTAGATGCTGAAATACCCAATGAAGGGGAAAATTGTTACGGTACGAGGAGAAGAGGAGTACATGGTGAGCCACCTCAACTCTTTCCGATATATGGAGATGGATGGGGAGTTCATTGAAACCCCGTGTCAACATTTCGAGGAAGTCCCCCAGACTCTGGCGTCGACTGAAACTGTTACTGAAGATCCTCCAATGAAGATGGCTTCCCTCAAGGATGCCCGGGCTGTTATTGAGAAAGATGGGTGTGCGAATTGGGGCCAACTCCCTGATTTTGCACATAAGACTGACAAGTTTGGTTTGGGTTTCACTGCAAAAGCTCAAAGGGCCATTCGACGTGCACATATTGGAAGACCTCCCCTGTGTATTACTAATCCTAAAGTGAATATGATTGAAGACGATGATGAAGAGTCTGAGTTCGACAGCTGGATTTACCCGACCACCAACGGCGGACTAAAAAATTGGACGGAAAAGGACTTCGTGCCAATTTCTTTTATCACACAGTAATAGACTTTTGTTTTGAATTTTTAACAGACAATTTTAAACTTTACAGCCCGGTGCCTTACCCGAGACATTGTGCCTTTGTTTGAGGGCTTATTATGTGTCATTTCCATATATAATCAATAAAAGCATTGGACGTTTCTTGCATTACAAATTTTGCGCTCTTTGTTTTTCTTTTCTATCTTGCAAAACAACTATTTTACACACACTCACATATACAGGTCTACATCCACTATGGATCCCACTGATAACAACTCTGCTACTGCCGGTTATGACTTCGAAAGTCCGATCAACCAAGCCGAGGACGAAGGTGAAGATGATTGTGAAGTGCCTGGTGAACTTGCTAGGTTGTTACTTCCGGAAGAGAGGACCATACAGCCGCATGAAGAGCCAGTGGAAACAGTAAATCTGGGTACAGAGGAAGACAAGAAAGAGGTCAAGATCGGTGCAAATCTGGAGTCTAGTGTTAAGCAACGGTTGATTCAGATGCTGCGTAACTATGTAGAGATCTTTGCCTGGTCTTATGAAGATATGATTGGGTTGAATACTGATATCGTGGTTCACTGCTTGCCTACCAAGGAAGACTGTCCTCCAGTGAAACAGAAAGTTCGCCGAATGCGCCCAGAGATGTCTGAGAAAATCAAGGCTGAAGTTATGAAACAGTTTGACACCGGTTTTCTAGCAGTCACTTCTTACCCACAGTGGGTGGCCAACGTGGTTCCAGTGCCGAAGAAGGATGGTAAGGTTCGGATGTGTGTTGACTATAGGGATCTGAACAGGGCAAGCCCCAAGGATGATTTCCCTCTGCCTCATATCGACATTCTGGTTGACAACACCGCACAACATAAGGTCTTCTCCTTTATGGATGGTTTCTCTGGTTATAATCAGATTAAAATGGCTCCTGAGGATATGGAGAAGACAACCTTTGTTACTCAATGGGGGTACCTTTTGCTACAAAGTCATGCCTTTTGGATTGAATAATGCTGGGGCAACATATCAGCGTGCCATGGTCGCTTTGTTCCATGACATGATCCATCATGAGATTGAGGTATATGTTGACGACATGATTGCAAGATCCCAGACTGAGGAAGAACACCTGGACCATCTTCAGAAGCTATTTGACAGGTTGAAGTTGTACAAGCTGAGGTTAAACCCGAACAAGTGCACCTTTGGAGTGAGATCTGGTAAGCTGCTGGGTTTCATCGTAAGTGATAAAGGTATTCAAGTGGATCCTGCAAAGGTGAAGGCTATACAGGAAATGCCAGCTCCCTGAACAGAAAAAGAAGTCAGAGGCTTTCTGGGACGTCTGAACTACATTGCCCGATTCATCTCACATCTGACTGCTACTTGTGAGCCAATCTTCAAATTACTGAAGAAAGATCAAGTGGTAAGATGGAACGATGAATGTCAAGCCGCTTTCGAAAGGATCAAGGAATATCTCCAAGAGCCACCTATTCTGATGCCTCCAGTTGAAGGGAGACATTTGATCTTATACTTGACAGTACTCGATAATTCAATGGGGTGTGTGCTGGGGCAGCATGACGAGTCTGGCCGAAAAGAGCATGCTATTTATTACCTTAGCAAAAAGTTTACCGACTGCGAGACCCGATACTCGTTGCTTGAGAAAACTTGCTGCACTTTGGCATGGGTTGCTCGCCGGCTGAGACAGTATATGCTGACTCACACTACTCTATTGATATCAAAGATGGATCCAATCAAGTATATCTTCAAGAAGCCTGCCTTGTCCGAAAGAATAGCAAGATGGCAGATGATCTTGACTGAGTATGACATCCAATATACGACCCAAAAAGAAATTAATGGAAGTGTGTTAGCAGATCATCAGGCACATCAGGCAGTGGATGATTACCAGTCTATGAACTTTGAATTCCCAGATGAGAACATCATGTTGGTGATTGACTGTGAGACACCTGGACCGGATGAAGGACCCGAGGAAGGATCCCGATGGTCTATGTACTTTGATGGAGCTTCAAACGCTTTGGGTAATGGCATTGGAGCCATGATCATATCTCCTGAAGGCTCTCATACTTCGTTCACCGCCCGACTATGTTTTAACTGCACTAACAACATGGTAGAGTATGAAGCGTGCATTATGGGTCTTCGAGCGGCTATTGACCTAAGGATTAAGTTCTTAAGTGTATTCGGAGATTCCGCTCTCGTGATCAGTCAGATCAAAGGCGAGTGGGATACGAAACACCCTAATCTTATTCCTTACAAAGAGTATGTATTGGCATTGCTCCCATACTTCGAGGAGATAACCTTTGAACACTTCCCTAGAGAGGAGAATTAGTTGGCGGACGCGCTAGCTACGATGTCTTCTATGTTCAAGGTCAGGCAGGACAATGAAGCTCCCCAGATTACCATTGAAAGGTTGGATGAACCTGCACATTGCTGTGACATTGAGACTGAAGAGGTAGAAGATAAACCCTGGTTTCATGAGGTGAAGAGGTATCTTGAAGCTCAGGAATACCCCGAGGGTGCATCTATTAATGATAAGAAGTTTCTGAGGAGGTTCACGGCGAAGTTCTTCATCAGCAATGGCATCCTTTACAAGCGTAACCATGATTCAACCTTACTGTGTTGTATGGATAAGAACGAAGCAGAAATGATTATGGTAGAGCTACATGAAGGTACTTTCGGGACTCATTCTAGTGGACACACCATGGCAAAGAAGATCCTACGGGCAGGATATTATTGGTCCACAATAGAAGCCGACTGTTATCAGCATTCTCGGACCTGTCATAAGTGCCAAGTCTATGCTGATAAAGTGCACATACCTCCAGTTCCTTTGAACGTCTTGACAGCTCCTTGGCCTTTTGCAATGTGGGGCATCCACATGATCGGCGAGATCAGACCTACTGCGTCCAACGGGCATCGTTTCATTCTGGTAGCTATTGATTACTTTACGAAGTGGGTTGAAGCAGCTTCCTTTGCTATAGTGACCAAGAACGTCGTGGCACGGTTTATTCAGCACAATCTGATTTGTCGATATGGTGTACTAGAGAGGATCATTACGGACAATGGTACAAATCTCAACAATAAGATGATCACTGAGCTCTGCAAGCAATTCAAGATACATCATCACAACTCTTCTCCTTACCGGCCCAAGATGAATGGGGCTGTAGAAGCGGCTAATAAGAACATTAAGAAGATTGTGCAGAAGATGACGGTGACATACAAAGACTGGCACGAGATGTTACCATTTGCTCTTCATGGGTACCGTACCTCAGCGCGGACGTCAACAAGGGCAACACCCTATTCCTTGGTATATGGTATGGAAGCGGTCTTGCCCATTGAAGTTCAGATGCCCTCTCTTCGGATTATGAAGGATGCAGGTTTGAGCGAAGATGGCTGGATTCAGACCCGACTTGATCAGCTGAACTTAATCGATGAAAAGAGACTTACTGCTATTTGTTATGGTCAGACGTATCAAAAGCGGATGATCAAGGCATTTAACAAGAAAGTTAGACGACAAGAGTATCAAGTTGGGGATCTGGTAATCAAGCGCATCATCCTGCCACAAGGTGATCCCAGGGGCAAATGGACCCCTACTTACGAAGGGCCATTTGTGGTTAAGAATATCTTCTCAGGAGGAGCTATGTTTCTAACCACCATGGATGGTGACGACCTTCCTCACCCCGTCAATGCAGACATAGTGAAAAAATACTACGCATAATCAAAGACCCGCTAGGTTGACTGGCCTAGGTAAAAATAAGGGCTTCCCGGCGAACCAAAAGGGTTCAAGCAAAAATAAGGGATGAAAATGAAAAAATCTGTACACCTGGCAAGTCGAAAACCTGAAAAGGTGGCTTGGGAAAAAAAGGGTATCCCGGTGGACTGAAAACCAGAAAGGGCGGTCCAGGAAAAAATTAGGGATCAAAGCGTAACACTATGTCTCATTGGATCACCTTGTAACCAGACTTCAGTATCGACTACCAAGCTCGGACGACACCAAACAATCTGATCTGCCTTCAACCAAGTAGCAAAGGGATGAGATGCTCGAGGACATAAATGCAATAGCAGAGTTGGAACCTAGTGGGATTATTCACATAGATGTTTTTCTTTGTTTTTCACAAATTGTATAAATTCTATTTGTTCGGCGGCGTTCTCTTACTAGGACGTCAGCCTCTTGTACAAAAATGCCTATTTACAGGCTAACTTCAACATCAATACAAGTCATTTTTACAAGTCATTTCAAACTATTTTCCTTTTTTCTATTTTGTTTTGCAAGAACGTCCAATGTTCATTCTTGATATATGCATCTGACATTAATTGCTGCTCATAAATATTTACATGCGAAATAAAAAACGATTACTTATAATATCAGAAACAGGGGCAAACGAGAAATGTTCAAACCGTACAGTTGCTCTGTCCACCAGGTATAGGGATAGACCTAGCTGGAGGAAACGATTGAAAGTACATTCATTCCCCACAGAGTAAAAGAAAGACAATGGTGTTAGCTCTCCCCAGCTGAGACTCGCAACTGTGAATGAATCAGTAATATTCTCCCCAAGCAAAGTTTATCTACCATCAGCACTAAAAAGTCTTATCATCCCCAGCGGAGTACAAGATATCCCCAGTGGAGTTGGAAGAATTGTCCCCAGTAGACTCCGGAAGATCATCCCCAGTAAAGTCTAAAAGGGCTATCCCCAGTAAGGTCGCTATTGGAAAGTCATCCCCAACAGAGTTCTTTCCTTTCACAAAACAGGAATTCAATCCCCAATAGGGTTCATTATCACCAGCAACGGTAATTCATCCCCAACTGCATTTATCAACAGAATCCTCTGGCAGAGCATCTCTTCCCCACAGAGGCATTTCCTCATTAGTTTATTCCCCAACGGAGTTATCCTCTCCTGCAGGTTTATTCTCACAAACATCTTCATCCACTATCTATGGCGCAAATGAAGGATTCATTTCTTTTCCCCAGCAGCAATCCGGGATTTATTTTCCCCAGCTAAAAACATCACATGTTCATACATCATACATGCATACACATCATACGACACGATCTCATTTATTTTGAGAACATCATTGCTTGATACATATCATGCATTACATACAACTAACCTTTATCTTTCAGGAAGGATACAGTTAAATTCTCACAAAGTTCAAGCTATGAAGCTTCTACCTCAGTCGAATTACGGGCAAGCTCCTAAATCTCGACAAAGATATTTTCTCAGTTGAATTACGGACAAGTTCCTAAATCTCAGTAGAGACGTTTTCTTAGTTGAACTACTGACAAGTTCCTAAATCTCAGCAAAGTTGTTGAATTACGGACGAGCTCCTAAAATCTCAGCAGAGATGTTACCTCAGTTGAATTACAGGCTAGTTCCTAAATCTCGACATAGACGTTTTCTCAGTTGAATTACGGACAAGTTCCTAAATCTCAACAAAGTAGTTGAATTACGGACGAGCTCCTAATCTCAGCGAAGTTATTTCCTCAGTTGAATTACAGACGATGTTCCTAAATCTCAGCAGAGATGTTTTCTCAGTTGAATTACGGACAAGTTCCTAAATCTCAGCAAAGATATTACCTCAGTTGAATTACGGACGATGCTCCTAAATCTCAGCAAAGTTGTTGAGTTACAGACGAGCTCCTAAATCTCGACAAAGATATTTCCTCAATTGAATTACGGACGAGTTCCTAAATCTCAGCAGAGACGTTTCCTCAGTTGAATTACGGACGAGTTCCTAAATCTCAGCAGAGATGTTTCTTCAGTTGAATTACGGACGAGCTCCTAAATCTCAGAAAAGATGTTTCCTCAGTTGAATTACAGATGAGTTCCTAAATCTCAGCATAGATATTTCCTCATTTGAATTACGGACGAGTTCCTAAATCTCAGCAGATTTTTTTCTTAGTTGAATTACGAACGAGCTCCTAAATCTCAGCAAAGTTGTTTCCCCAGTTGAGTACGGACAATTGAAGTTCCTAAATATCAACAGAGATGATTCCTCAGTTGAGTACGGACGATCAAATCTCCTAAATATCAACAAAGACAACTCACCATCCAAATAACAGACGACCAAAGCTCCTAAAAATTCTACTTCTCTCAATAGAGATCAGACTTCCCCAACGGAATCTTCCTCAATGACAAGTATACAAGCTCTCGCTAAGGAATCTCTTATGCGATCGACACACCTCAAAATGGCATATATAAGCCCATACCCGACATCACAAGTCAATTACCACTTCATGCGAGTGCAAATTTCTGGGCACTCTAGTGTTCAATCCTCTTCCACCTTCGGATCACGAAAGGCACGAAAGCCAATCTATATCCTCAGGTTTAAGAAGATTGAACAGGGGCAGCTGTTGTACCCCAAAATTTGCCCTCCCATATTTCTCCAAACATTTCAAGAATGATCTCCAAATTGCTCAAGGTAGTCCAAGGGTTGGTCAGACAAGCTCTCTCCTAAGGCAGTCTACCCCAAATTAGGGTTTCACGTTGCATCAAGATACTTGAGTCTAAGTGGTCCAAAATTCTCACCAATGTCCTAATATGTTATCAAGATCATCCATGTCAAATTTCAAGCCTTGCAGAGGAAGTTTGCTCTGTCAACTGCTCAAAGGTCCAAAAATCGACTGTGCTAGGGCAAAAGTCAACTATGACCCACATACAGTCAAACTTCAAAATTTTTGGTCAACATTCTAATTTTGAAGTATATTTCATCATTTGATCAAGAGTTGATCATGATTCATCAAGGATTGCTCATGATTCATCAAGATTCAAAAGTTGCTAAATTAGGGTTTTGTAGGAAAAGTCAACCCAACTTTGACCAAGCATAACTTTCTCATACTTTATGAGAAATGACCCATCCAAAGCTCATTTTTAAGAGTATGCAATTCCCTACTGTTGTACCCCAAAATTTGCCCTCCCATTTCTCAACATTTCTCATCACTAAGCCCTTGGAGCTCAAGATCCAGTTAGGGTTTCATCTGCTCAAGACTTCTCCTTGCACTGTTGACCCAAATTAGGGTTTGTGTTTGCACAAAAATGTTTTGACCAAAACTGACTAAGATGACTTTCATGCTTCATATTGGACTCCCAAGTTTATCCATACCAAGTTTCAAGTCTTGATTCCAAGTTTTGCCCAGTCAATTGGACAGTTGACTTAGAAATCAGCTGTATTGGGGAAAAAGTCAACTGTGGCCAATTGACAGTCAAATCTCATGAAAATTGACCCACATCAACATTATGAACTCATATGCACCATTTGATCAAGTTTGGATCAAAACTCCACAAGAAATTTGATCAGATCACCAAAAGGGCAAAATGGTCATTTTTAGGGTTTTGACTGCACAAGGGCAATTTTTGACTGTTTGACCTAGCCAATGGCAAACCAAGCTCACATATGGACTCAAGGACCCCATGGAATTGTCTTGACATGCTCAACAAGTTCAAAAGATCCCAAATGCACAAGATTGACAATTGAATTTCCCAGTCAATTGATCAATTTTGACTGTATACTGAAAAGTCAAACTTTGACTTTTTGGTCAAAATCAAGTGTCAAGATTCATTTTTCATCAAAACATGCCAAATCATGAAACTTGTTCATCAAGAAATCAAGAATTGCAAATTAGGGTTTGAAATGAAGATTTTTCATAACTTAGAATTTTTCTAAGTTATGAAAAACCCTAATTTTTTCCTAACTTTGCCCCACTTTCTCACCAGGATTTATTTGGATTCAAGCAAAAGTAAAAACATGAAAGTTGTAGCCTATTGCAAAATCTATAACTTTGATTCACAAAGTTTTCCCAAAAGAAGCTTGTATCTCAAGTTACAATTTTTGGAACAAGGGTACCAAACCATTCTTAACTTAGAGAAAATTTGACCTATTTTAGGCAAGGTTTTTACCTAACTTCAAGACCATTTTTCATATACTTCCACTTGGAATTTCAATTTTAATTTCAAAGATAGATTGTATTACACATTCCAAGCTTTCCAAAATGTCCAAGAACTAATCAAACAACCTCATGGTTAGGGAGAATCGAATTTGGCAATATGGGAAAAACTCACTTTTGTTATGGCCAATTTCCATGTTCATACACTTAGGAAATTTTCAAATCAGCATGCATTTCTTGATTACAGGCCCTAAATCTCTTTTGCACTCATAAATTTAATGCAAACTCTTTGTGCCAAGACCATATTCTATGTGTTCAAGCATTGCATAGAGGTTTAATCCCAAAATAGATAAAGCATTTTAACCATTTTTGCAAAAGTGAACTTTATGTCAAAATGCAAATCCAAGCAAGTACAGTTAAGATCTCTTTGGCACAAGTTTATGGGCTAATTGCACTGATCAAGACTGAGTTATGCAGCACATTAGGGGGGCCTGTACAAGCTAGAAACTCAACTTGGCCATTGGTTGCTTAAAGTAGAAGAAACTTGCCATAACTTAACACAACTCTCATATCAGTTAACACATGCTTAGAAAAACTTGTCAAACATATTCTAAACATCCATTCTGAGCTAGAACACGACCCTAATATCTCCATTGCCTCCCCATTCCCAGAATCACCCTCAAACTGCCCAAACAGAGCATCTGCTGCAGTTTGAGTTCCATAGCTCAAACCTTCCATGCATTCTTGCTAAAAACTTGTCAAACACACCCCACAACATCCCTTGAAGCTAATCCAAACCTCAAACACGACCTGTAACAATCCCAGGCAACATCACCATTTTCATTTTTTTGTTTTGCAGCTGAAGTTCCATAGCACGATTCAAAAGGTTTCAAGACAAAGTAAAGCTTGGAATAGAATCCCTGGAAATCAAGGAAGCTATACCAATCATCACCTTGCATTGAAGACACCTCCATCACCAGATACAACTTCAACTGAACAGGTAAGTTCATGAACACGTATCTCTCTATCCAGGCATTGTTAGCTTTAGGTTTGTGAAGAAAACATATCACATTCATAGCCCTGAACATGCCCATGTAATTAGATTTCATTTATATTATATATGCTTAGAGAATTTTAAGTCCGAACATGGACCAAAAATTACGTCAGGAATTGGGGGAGAAGAAATTCTCTCTCATCTTAGAGAGTTAAGTCAAGTTCTTTATATCCCTGAATTCGTCTCTTAATGCTCTACATTTTTCATGTTGTGAGTTTTGCTTGAAAGTCCAGGAATTGAGAGATGAAAAACGCGCGTGGATTGTGTTCAAACATGTTCTGAGGTTGAAGATGAAGTCTTCTTGGGCTGGGCCTGAGTTGACTTTCTTTTTGCACCCTTTTATTACTTTTACACCCCCTGAGCCCATTTTGCTTATTTTAATGATTTTTTGACTTTTCCTTTTTTATTCTGACTTATTTATTTTTTCTTATAATATTAAAAATATAAAAAATATTTTTTACACCATTTTCATATTTATTAGGTATTTATTTGTTTAGAGTAGTCTTTTGTACATAAATAAATAAATAAACACTTTTATTTAAAAATACCAAAATAATGCAAACTTATTTTATTTCTGATTTTTATTTTATTTCTCCCTTGAAAACATTTTATATCAAAAATACTTTTTTTTATAATATATTAAATATTATTATTTTATATATATAATATATATTTAGTAAATAATAATAATACATCTATATTTATTAGAATATTTAGGTAAAAAATATGAAATATACACACTTTTATTTTTTATTAATATTTAATATTAAAAATACCTTTTTACAAATATACTTCATTTTAATTTTTATTTTTGTATATAATAAATAAACATTGTACATATTAAATAAATAATACCTTTTATTTAATAAATTAGGGTTTTTGCCCTAAATACATAAAAACTCCAAAAAAATAATACTTTTTATTTTTTGTTTATTTGACACATAAAAATACTTTTTTTTTCATACATATAAAAACATCTTTTGCATCTTACATATTTATTTTATTTCTATTTAATTTGTGCAATTAATTATCTTGTAAATAATTCCAAATTGATGTAATAGCTAGGTTTAAATTCCTTGTCAAATACCCCCCCCCCATTTGAACATTTGTACCCCCTTCCCATATTGTGTTATAATAGCTTAGGAACTTTAAATTTCACACTTTAATGCTTTCTAATTATGCCATGCTAGAATTAGGGTTTGTATGCGAATCAAAAACGACAAAAATAGTTTGACCTAATTTCAAGATAAACAAGCATGAAAATGGGCAACACTAATCACACTTGCACCCCCTAGGGTATTCCACTTGTTGCCTTCAATAATGGGCCATATTACATGTTAGGTCTCTTTGGGCAAAACAAATACAATTCAAATGATCATAGTCCCTCGACGACGCTTTCGAAAGTTGCCTAAAAATGATCAAGTCCCTAAAAGAAATCATTGCCCAAAGATACTTGGCACCATTGCAATTATGGTCTAAACGATGACCCGCGCCCGTCCCTTTCACATCCTAACACAAGATTGTCCACCAAATGCAATGGTGGAACAAAATTGTTAAAAGGGTTAAAACATAGCAAAAATCTTTGAGAACTTTAGGGTAGATAGCTCTTAAGTACTTGTCAACTCGCAAAACAAAAACACTTGCCTATTTTTCAAACCACACTTCACAAACACTTTCAAAACAAACTTTCAAAAACCTTGAAACATCTTTTCAAAAAGACAAACACCTTTTGTAAAACATTCGAGTAAAGAATTATTACAAGGGTAGCCTAGACAAGGCATCTTTTTCAAAACCTTTTCAAAGCCACACACAAAGCACCATTTCAAACAATTGAAAACCAAGGCAAGTTGATCTAAGCAAGTACCTAAGAGCCCATGGATAACCATGGATAGAAAGGGCGCTAATACCTTCCCTTTCTATAATCTACTCCCCGAACCCAAGAAAACATATCAAAGGTTTTTGCTGTGCTTTTTAAACCTTTCCTTAGGATAAAATAAAAAGTCGGTGGCGACTCTTGCTCAACCGAAACATTTGCGAAAACAAACGCAAAACCATAGTCAGTTCTCCCACCGTATCACAGAACTGGCGACTCTGCTGGGGATAAATTTTAAAAGTGGGGTAACCTTAGGGCTTAGATCACCCTCTTGCATGATTAAATTGTTTGTCTTGATTGCTTTATATCTTGGCTCTCTTGTTTGGGTTTGCAATCCTACACCCGGATTTTGGGAAACATTCATAGATAGCAATACATTGTGGAAACTGTGCGGGGTATACCGACACGATTGAAGCAATAGCTATATTAATGCGACATATTTGTGAGTACCGGTAACCCTTGAGTTCAATCAAGGAGAGTACGGGGCCGCTGAGTGATGTCACTAAGCACTAATGACCTAGAACCTTACTTGACCATCTTGGCCTTTCATTAGGGGTAGTGAGATGACCGGCTTTGGTGCAGTCCGAAGTTGGTAGATACTCGATACTACACTCATTGAGGGTTGTTTTCTTGGAATATTTTGGTCGCTAGTTAAGTGGCTAAACCAAAACAATGAACAATGAAAACAATCCAGTGATATTGAGCTCCTTAGAACCCGATTACTATTTATAGGACAGGTTTTTAAGCCAACTACACTCAAGAGGGTACTTACCTATGAAACCCCATGCAAGCCTGAAACTAGGGTTTGGTGTGATTTGCTTGTACATATGTTTGTGCATACATCATGAACATCATAAAGCATCATATGCATTCACTAACCATTTCAAGGGTTTAGATCTTCATCTTTGTTCTTGTTTTGTAGGTCATGGAAATTCCTCGCAAAAAAACCATCCAAGTTAACCTTGTGAGAATCTCTCCTCAACTCAAGGAGCTCACCTCAAGAATTCCGGAAAGCTCATCCTTCAGTGAAAGACATGGTAGACTGCTCAGCTTAGTCAACACCAACGTTGAAGAAGACATGATGAAATTGCTATTCCAGTTATTTGACCCTCTTCACCACTGTTTCACTTTCCCCGATTACCAGTTGGTGCCCACTTTAGAGGAGTTTTCTCAACTCCTGAGAATTCCTATCCTTAATCAACTACCCTTCAACGGTACGGAAAATGAACCAAAGCCGGAAGATGTTGCTCGAGCATTACATCTACAACCATCCGACATCAAGGGGAATTGGGAAACCAGAAGCGGCGTCAAAGAATTCTTAGCAAAATTCTTGTTTGAGAAGGCACAAGAATGTTGGAATTCATTGGACCTACAAGCCTTTGAAGAAATTGTGGCACTCCTTATCTATGGGTTGGTCTTGTTCCCAAATTCTGACCAATTGGTAGATGTCAATGCCGTCAAAATCTTCTTGTCCAGAAATCCAATACCAACATTGCTTGGGGACATTCTTCACTCATTTTGCACACGAACAATGAGAAAGAGGGGGTGTTCTCATGTGTCGTACTCCTCTCCTTGCAAGGTGGTTTATTTCGCACCTTCCACAATCTGTCTTAAAGAATGATCAAGGCTCAAGGTGGTCCCAACGGTTGATGACTCTTACTCACTCTGATGTACATTGGTGTTCTCGGTCCAGAGAAAATGTCATCATCATCGATCATTGTGGAGAGTTCCCTAATGTTCCATTACTTGGAATCAGAGGAGGTATCACCTACAACCCTTGCCTAGCTTTGAGGAAATTTGGATATGCACGGAGGGATGGCCCTCACGACATGTTGATTCCTGACCTAGTTTTTGACTTCGACAATGATGCGCAAGGACTTCGCCAAAGATTCATCAGAGCTTGGAGGATGCCCAACAAGGTTGATAGCAAGACACTGGGACACAAGAACTCCATCCCTCTTGAGCCTTATCTCAAGTGGGTACGAGCCCGAGCCCAGAGCCTAATGATGCCTTATCCTCATGTTCTCCCTGTGATTAAAGAGTCTGTCAAGGAAGGAGAGGTTCCCTACACCATCCTATATCCTGACATGCCTACATCGTGGGAGGAAATGCAGAAGAGCTGGATTCAGCTCAAGGAGGAACGTAACACTTTTGAAGCTAGCTTCTACGCCAGTGAGAAGAAGGTTCTAGAGCTTACCTGCCGACTCCATGAGCAAGAGGCCCTCAACACCTACATTGCGCCAAAGAGGATGCGCAACGTCTTTTTGCCTTAAGAAGTTGTTTTTGTAATATTTGGCCCATGGGGCATTTATGTACTAACAAATTTCTTCTTATTAATATGACGTGCGTTCCTTTTTGTCTACAACAATTTTGAATGTTCTAAATCCTTGAATGCATTGCATACATAAGCATATCATTCATCATGTGCATAAGCAGGTCTCACGCCAGGTTTCCTTATCTGTCTGCTGTTTATTTCAGTAGGATGGATCTCGAGCAAACAGTCAAAGACCTACAAGCTCAAAATGCACAGTTCCAGCAACTCCTGATGACCTTGGCTAAGGGTCAGGAGGATCTCAAGACCTTGCTGGGGAATAAAGACCCAGTGAAAAAGAAGAAAAAGAGACTCGGGGTGGCTACTTTAGGGAGAAGATTTGAAGGAGAGGCCAGAAGAGTGCTTGAATTTCCTCCTACTTCTGATGAAGGAACCAGTAAAGGAGGTGGGGCTGCGGTACCTTCCGAGTCCGATGTGGAAGAAGAGGAGGTCGAAGAGGATGAAGACTACTCTGATCAACAATACCCTCCGGCTGATGATAAATACAAAGGTTTAGAAGACAGGTTGGCCGCCATGGAGCTACAAAGGGTGCCGGGTTTGGATTTTGAAGACTTGGGTTTAGTTGCCGGGATTGTGATTCCCCCAAAATTCAAAGTGCCAGTTTTTGTGAGGTATGACGGGCTGTCCTGTCCAAAAATGCATCTCAGGTCCTACGTAAGAAAGATCCAACCTTATACGGCAGATAAGAACCTTTGGATCCATTTCTTTCAAGACAGCCTTTCTGGGGCTCAACTGGAGTGGTTTTATCAGCTAGAGGGAACCAGCATCCGAAACTGGGAAGACTTGGCCACCGCCTTTTACAAACAATATCAGTATAATTCTGACCTTGCTCCTACGCATACCCAACTCCAGGGTATGTCATTGGGAACAGGCGAAGGATTCAAAGAATATGCACAAAGATGGAGGGATTTGGCTGGCAGGGTGCAGCCTCCTTTAACCGACCGTGAACTTGTTGATATGTTTCTAGGGACCCTATCTGGGCCATTTTTCAATCATCTGATTGGTAACTCTTCCACGGGGTTTACCGATTTGATCTTAACAGGCGAAAGAATAGAAGCAGGCATCAAGTCAGGAAAGATTCAGAAGGGTGTCGCTGCAAGTGTTGAGAAGAAACCTTTCAAGAAGGAAACGGCTGTTGTATACTCCCAGAGAAGAGCAGGGAAAACTGAGCACCGACCAACCGTGGGGGCCGTAATGATTCAAAACTCTTCAAGTGAGCAGCCTCGCTATAACCAGTCCAGACCAAATCAGAAACGGGTGGAACGGCCACAACGGCAGTTCACCCGCATTAATATGACTCCAGCGCAAGTACTTCCCCATCTGTTGAAGTTGAATCTCGCCACTATCAAAGAGGCACCAAAAAATGTGAATACGTCCTCTCCGCATTACCATCCTAATGCTAAATGCGCCTACCATTCTGACAGTGTCGGGCACGACACCAACGATTGTTGGGCACTCAAGCATAAAATCCAAGACCTGATAGAGGCGAAGGAGGTGGAGTTTGACGCTCCGGAGAAGCCTAATGTGATATCTGCTCCCATGCCGAAGCACGGCCGAAATGTCAATGCCATTGAAGAAGATTTGTGTGTTTCTAATGTCAATGATCTGATAACTCCATTGCTAACCATCAAGTTGAATCTGTTAAGGGCCGAGATCTTCCCGGGATGTAAAGAAGACTGCTATTGTTGTTACTCTCTGCCGTTTGATTGTCCGTTACTGAAGAAAGGCATCCAAGGCCTAATGGACAGTCGACAAATTTTGTTTGAAAAAGTTTCCGCTATTCCAACCCCTACTGAAGATGTCTCAATCATAACCATTCACGTCAATCTTTCCAAGGCCGTCAAAAAGCCTGTTAAGATTACACCAGCTACGAAATTTGTTCCTTTGAAGATAACAATGCCAGGGCCTGTCCCCTATGTTTCTGAGAAGTCAATACCATGGAACTATGGCGGTGACGTCTACTACCATGGTATTAAACAAATCGAAATAACTGAAGAAAGTTCAGATGATGAAGAAGCTAGCATTGGAAACATTGCAGGCACGAGCAAAATCACCCGGAGCAGGAGAATATTTTCTCCAGAGATTGCCCCTCCAAGAGCAATCTTTGGACCCTCATCTGCTGACAAGGTCATCCCTGCACCAATAAAACTCTTTGCTAGAACCCCATTGATTGAAGATGTTGTTGTTCCTAGTATTGTCCCTCCTACCGCTGTTGATAAAGGTAAGGGAATCCAAGATGAGCTCGTCAGGACGAGGGCTCAACCCTTGGTCATCCCGGAAACCTCTAAGAAGGAAATGGATGAGATCTTGAAGATAATCAAAAGGAGTGATTACGATGTGGTAGAACAACTGGGGCAAACCCCCTCAAAGATCTCCATGCTGGCACTACTACTTTGCTCGGAAGCGCACGCTAAGGCTCTGATAAAATTCCTGAAGGCAGCCCATGTGCCCCAGGAAACCTCTGCGGATCAATTCCAAAATTGCGTGGCTAGCCTTACTGCGGACAATGGATTAGGTTTCTCTGATGCCGTCCTAACTCCTAAAGGTAGAAACCACAATGATGCTTTGCACATTTCAGTCGAGTGCCGAGGAACTACTCTCGCATATGTCTTGGTCGACACTGGTTCGTCGCTGAATGTACTGCCTAAGAAGGCCTTGGACCGACTAGATTGTGAAGGGTTAGAGTTGAAGCCGAGTGATATTGTTGTTAGAACTTTCGATGGTTCGAAGAGGATGGTCCATGGGGAGGTTGAAATTCCCCTCAAGATAGGCACCGAGGTGTTTAAATCTACTTTCTATGTGATGGACATCCGTCCGTCATACTCTTGCTTGTTGGGTAGGCCTTGGATACACCATGCTGGGGCAGTCACCTCCTCCTTACATCAGATGTTGAAGTATCCTGTCAAGGGAAAGATCATTACTGTCCATGGTGAAAAGGAGTACATGATCAGCCACTTGAACTCCTTCTGGTACGTGGAGGTAGAAGGTGAGTTCATCGAGACACCTTTCCAACATTTCGAAGAAGTACTTCCTGAAATAACAGTAGCAAAGTTGGCAGCTGAAGTACCGAGGCAGATGGCTAGGATGGCATCTCTGGAGGACGCAAAGGCCGCAATAAAGGAGGGGAAGAATTCAGCATGGGGGCAGTTGCCTGATATTCCACATAAAACAAACAAATTTGGATTAGGGTTCACTACCGCGGGCCAGAAAGCTATGCGCCGTTCGAAGATTGAAAGGGCGCCAATCAAAATTTCTCCTTACGGAATCAACGCTTTGGAGGATGAAGACAAAGAGAGCAACATCGAAGAGTGGATTTACCCAACTGTCAAAGGAGGATTGTGCAACTGGGAGGCAAAAGACTTTGTCCCCATCACTTTTATTCATCAAGTAATTTATCTGTCAAACATTTCCTATTGGTCTGTAATATTTATTTTCGAACAATCCGTACACTATCTTTTCACCTCATGCCTTTCCCGGGGCATGTAGGTCCATTTGTAAGGGTTTTGATTATTTTTCATATCCATATGCCATGTTTAATGATTCATTGGACGTTTTTCATTTGATAAACTGCTTGTGTTCATTTTCTTTCCTTTTGCATTTTTTGTTTAAGGATGGCTATCCCTTACACACACCCACACTCACAAATGCAGGTACCCATCCACTCCGGATTCCATGGGTGACTATTCTGCTATATCCTTCAATAACTCTGAAGATCTGGTCAATCAAGCCGAGTATGAAGATGACAAAGGTTGTGAAGTACCAGGGGAACTAGCCAGACTCCTACAGCAAGAGGAAAGGGCCATCTTACCTCACGAACAGTCATTGGAAACTGTCAACTTAGGGACCGAGGAAGACCGGAAGGAGGTGCAAGTGGGTGCCAATCTGGAACCAAGTGTCAAAGAACGCCTGATACAGTTGTTGAATGAGTATGTTGAAATCTTCGCTTGGTCTTATGAAGACATGCCGGGTTTAGACACAGACATCGTGGTTCACCGTCTCCCCACAAGAGAGGATTGTCCACCGATCAAGCAAAAAGTCCGCCGAATGAGGCCTGACATGTCTGAAAAGATCAAAGCAGAAGTGATGAAGCAATTCGACGCTGGCTTTCTGGCTGTTACGTCCTATCCTCAATGGGTCGCTAACATCGTGCCAGTACCTAAGAAAGATGGCAAAGTCAGGATGTGTGTGGACTACCGGGATTTGAATAGAGCCAGCCCCAAAGATGATTTTCCACTTCCACACATTGACATTTTAATCGACAATACAGCTCAGCACAAAGTGTTTTCCTTCATGGATGGATTCTCGGGCTACAATCAAATCAAAATGGCCCCCGAGGATATGGAGAAAACAACTTTTGTCACACAATGGGGCACTTTCTGTTACAAGGTGATGCCGTTCGGACTGAAGAACGCTGGGGCAACTTATCAACGCGCCATGGTAGATTTGTTTCATGATATGATACATCATGAGATTGAGGTTTACGTAGACGATATGATAGCTCGGTCACAAACAGAGGAGGAGCACCTTGAACATCTAGAAAAGCTGTTTGCCAGGTTGAAAGAATACAAACTCAGGGTGAATCCAAGTAAGTGCACTTTTGGAGTTAGGTCTGGTAAACTTCTAGGATTCATTGTAAGCAACAAAGGCATTGAAGTCGATCCAGCAAAAGTGAAAGCAATATGAGAGATGCCTGCTCCCCGTACTGAAAAGGAGGTTAGAGGGTTCTTGGGGCGCTTGAACTATATTGCCAGATTCATCTCTCATCTGAGTTCTACCTGTGAGCCAATTTTCAAACTCTTGAAGAAAGATCAGGTAGTCGAATGGAACGACGATTGCCAAGCTGCTTTTGATAAGATCAAGGAGTATTTGCTAGAACCTCCTATTCTGATGCCACCCGTCGAAGGAAGACCATTGATCATGTATCTGACCGTCTTGGATAACTCAATGGGGTGTGTTTTGGGCCAGCATGACGAGTCTGGTCGAAAAGAGCATGCTATTTATTACCTTAGCAAAAAGTTTACCGACTGTGAGACTCGCTACTCACTGCTCGAGAAAACTTGCTGCGCTTTGGTATGGGCTGCTCGCCGACTAAGGCAGTATATGTTGACTCATACTACCTTGTTGATTTCCAAAATGGATCCTATCAAGTATATCTTCGAGAAACCCGCTTTATCTGGAAGAATAGCCAGATGGCAGATGATCCTAACTGAGTATGACATCCAGTACACCATTCAAAAAGCTATAAAAGGGAGTGTACTAGCTGACCATCTGGCTCATCAAGCTATCGAAGATTATCAACCCATGAGATTTGACTTCCCAGACGAAGACATCATGAATTTGGACAACATTGAAAGTGACGGACCGTATGACGGACCCGAAAAGGGATCCCGATAGACCCTATACTTTGATGGTGCTTCAAATGCACTTGGAAACGGTATCGGCGCAGTACTCATTTCTCCGGAAGGCTGTCACACACCTTTCACGGCCCGACTTTGCTTCAGCTGCACGAACAACATGGCTGAGTATGAAGCTTGCATCTTTGGTCTCAAGGCTGCTATAGACTTGGGGATCAAATCTTTGATCGTATTTGGGGATTCGGCTTTGGTTATCAGTCAAATCAAAGGAGAGTGGGATACCAAGCATCCTAATCTTATCCCATACAAAGAACATGTCTTGACATTGTTGCCTCATTTCGAGCAAATTACCTTCGAGCATTTCCCGCAAGAAGAGAATCAGCTAGCAGATGCTCTAGCTACAATGTCCTCCATGTTTAAACTCAACTGGGATAACGAGGCTCCCCAAATCACCATCGAGCGAATGGATGAACCGACACATTGTCACGAGATTAATACCGAGGAAGTAGTGGAACAACCCTGGTTCCATGAAATCAAAAGGTATCTCCAAAATAGAGATTATCCCGAAGGAGCTTCCGTAAATGACAAGAAGTTCTTAAGGAAATTCGCTGCTAAGTTCTTCCTGAGCAACAACATCCTTTACAAATGAAGCCATGATTGTGTATTACTCCGATGCGTAGACAAAGCTGAAGTGGAGTTGATCATGACTGAGATACACAGCGGTACATTTGGCACTCACTTGAGCGGGCATACAATGGCTAAGAAGATCCTAAGGGAAGGCTATTACTGGTCTACCATGGAAGCTGACTGCCATCAACATTCCCGTACTTGCCACAAATGTCAGGTCTATGCTGACAAAGTTCATATCCCTCCGGTTCTTCTCAACGTCCTGACTGCTCCGTGGCCATTTGCAATGTGGGGCATTGACATGATTGGAGAGATCAAGCCCACGACTTCCAACGGACATCGCTTCATCCTAGTTGCCATTGACTATTTCACCAAATGGGTCGAAGCAGCTTCCTTCGCCTCTGTTACTAAAAATGTGGTTGCCCGCTTCATCAAGCAAAATCTCATATGTCGGTATGGTGTTCCAGACAGGATCATCACAGACAATGGTACAAATCTGAATAACACGATGATCACCGCATTGTGTGAACATTTCAAGATTTATCATCACAATTCATCTCCCTATCGGCCGAAGATGAACGGTGCTATTGAAGCTGCGAACAAAAACATTAAGAAGATCATTCAGAAAATGACAGTCACTTACAAAGACTGGCATGAGATGTTACCGTTTGCTCTACATGGATACCGTACGACGACACGTACTTCAACCGGGGCAACCCCATTTTCATTGGTATATGGTATGGAAGCTGTCCTGCCTATGGAAGTTCAGATTCCTTCTCTAAGGATTATGAAGGACACAGGTTTGAATGAAGATGATTGGATTCAGACCCGACTTGATCAACTCAATCTGATCGACGAGAAGCGACTCACTGCTATATGCCATGGTCAGACGTATCAAAAATGGATGATCAAGGCCTTCAATAAGAAAGTCAGACGTCAGGTGTATCAAGTTGGAGATCTCGTAATCAAGCGGATTATCTTGCCGCAAAGTGATCCCAGGGGCAAATGGACTCCTACATATGAAGGACCATTTGTGATCAAGAGCATATTTTCTGGTGGTGCGATGATTCTAACCACCATGGACGGCGACGATTTGCCGCACCCTGCGAATGCAAACATAGTCAAAAGATACTACGCATAAAATAACCCGACAATTCGAAAACCCGAAAGGGCGGCTTGGGCAAAAATGGGCATCCCGGTGAACCGAAAACCCGAAAGGGCGGTTCAGGCAAAAATTAGGGATAAAAACAAAAAAAATCTGTACACCCGGCAAGTTGAAAACCCGAAAGGGCGGCTTGGGCAAAAAGGGGTTTCCCGGTGGATCGAAAACCCGAAAGGGCGATTCAGGCAAAAGTTAGGGAATTAAAGCGTATGACTATGTCTCGTCGGATCACTTCAAAGACAATCTCTTCATCAACCAGTTCCAGGTTTCTGATCAATCCAGTCATCGGCAGACGAAGCATTGAATGGACAGATATTCAGAGTTGTGAAGGCTATAGCGGAATGGAATCCCATGGAATTATTTCACATAGCCATCTTTATTTTCTATAAATCTTTCAATATTTACGACAAAATCCTCTTACTAGGATGATTGTCTCCTTTGTACAAATATACTCAGAGAAAGTTAATACAAATACTCTTCCCAGAAATTTGTGTGATTTCCTTTTTCTTTTTCTCTTGCACTAATTGTTTTATTTTGAGAAACGTCCAATGTTTTGTTAAATAGGCATATGCATTTGAACATGATCATTTCCTTATGAATCAAGAAAAAGGATTACTGATGGGTTGAAGGTGCAGTTGGATATCTTGATACCCTTTCAAAGGAAACCCCCAGGAGATTTGGAATCCATATCCCCAACAAGTCTTGAAGCTATTCCCCAATAGATTCTGGAAGCTTATCCCCTGCGGAGTACGGACGTCTCTCCCGAGCTTTATTCAAAGTTATTTCTCACAAGGGCTTATAACTGGGTTATCCTCAGCTAATTGCCACGGAAGATCGCACTCGGCAAAATTCTCCCTATCCCCAGCGGAGTTCATCAAAGTTCCCCAACATAACTTATCAATACAATCCCCAGAGGAGTTTATCTTTGTTATCCCCAGCCAGAGAATCCTCCAGAACTCAATTCCCCTTAGAGTTTAAGTTTCAGTATCCCCAGCAGAGCTAAAACTTCAGGCTATCTATCCCTAGCGGAGCCAGACTAGTGAACCTTCTCCCCACAGAAATGCTTCTCACTAGACTAGAGATTCTCAGTCTTATCTCCCCAGCTTAAGTCTACCAGGTTCTAAAATCCCCAGTAGGAATCATCAGAAATTCTTTTACCCTGCAAGTCACCAAGGAAATTCCAAGTCCCCGCAAGTGGTTCTAAGGCCCCTCGACGTTTGAAGGACTGGTATTCCCCAAGCAAATTTGAAGACTTTCAGTTTTCAGTTCCTCATTGTATATTCGAAGATTCTCCAGTGAAGGTATCCTCAAGACAGGAATTCCCCAGAAGATTGGTATACAACCCAAGCTCCTTATTCCCTAGCAACAACCAGGAATTATTCTTCCCAGCAGCAGTCAAGATGCTTTTATCTTCAGCCATCTCGGATTCATCTATCCTTTGCAAGACAGCTCTCTAGCTTACATGCGCATTCATTTACATTCATATCATATAACATACATTGCATCATGCATCATGACATTGCATACAACTAACCCTTTACCTTTTCAGGTAAGATCAGTCAACAGACAAAAATCATTATCTTCCGAGACACTTTTGAAAACAGTTTATGGATGCTTCCCAACAACAGATGCTGCTCTATTGCTTATTCAACTTCAAGATTTCTGAAAACAGTTCACGAGTTCTCCAAGTAACGGACGTTAACCTATCGCTTGTTCAGATTCTTCTCAAGACTTCTGAAAACAGTTTATGGATTCTTCCCAACAACGGATGCTAATCTATCGCTTGTTCAAATGCAACTTTTGAAAATAGTTTACGGACGCTTCCCAACAACGGATGCTGCTCTATTGCTTATTCAACTTCAAGATTTCTGAAAACAGTTCACGGGTTCTCCAAGTAACGGATGTTAACCTATCGCTTGTTCAGATTCTTCTCAAGACTTCTGAAAACAGTTTATGGATTCTTCCCAACAACGGATGTTAATCTATCGCTTATTCAGATGCAACTTTTGAAAACAGTTTACGGACGCTTCCCAACAGCGGATACTGCTCTATTGCTTATTCGACTTCAAGATTTATGAAAACAGTTCACGGGTTCTCCAAGTAACGGATGTTAACCTATCGCTTGTTCAATTTCTTCTCAAGACTTCTGAAAACAGTTTATGGATTCTTCCCAACAACGGATGTTAATCTATCGCTTGTTCAGATGCAACTTTTGAAAACAGTTTACGGACGCTTCCCAATAACGGATGCTGCTCTATTGCTTATTCAACTTCAAGACTTCTGAAAACAGTTTATGGATTCTTCCCCATAACGGATGTTAATCTATCGCTTGTTCAGACTCTTCTCAACTTTTGAAAACAGTTTACGGATGCCTCCAGATACGGATGTCAATCTATTGCTTATTCAGACCCCCAGTTCGGAGATAGTCCAAAACACGGACACCTTTCTGATACTCATTCCAGATAGCATCTTTAAGCCCATCCCCGACAAGTTTCTGTCACTCCTCCCGATGGCATCGTTAAGCCCGTCTCCAAATGGCATCTCTAAGCCCATTCCCGCATCCATTGCTTTGACGAGTGCAAATTTAAGGGCACTCTAGTGTCCAATCTCCTTTTACCCTCGAGTCGCGAAAGGCAAACTTGCCAATCTAACTCTTCGGATTCAAGAATATTGAACAGGGGCAACTGTTGTACCCCAAAATTTTCCCTCCCATTTCTCAACATTTCTCATCACTAAGCCCTTGGAGCTCAAGATCCAGTTAGGGTTTCATCTGCTCAAGACTTCTCCTTGCACTGTTGACCCAAATTAGGGTTTGTGTTTGCACAAAAATGTTTTGACCAAAATTGCCTAAGATGGCTTTCATGCTTCATATTGGACTCCCAAGTTTATCCATACCAAGTTTCAAGTCTTGATTCCAAGTTTTGCCCAGTCAATTGGACAGTTGACCTAGAAATCAGCTGTATTGGGGAAAAAGTCAACTGTGGCCAATTGACAGTCAAATCTCATGAAAATTGACCCACATCAACATTATGAACTCATATGGACCATTTGATCAAGTTTGGATCACAACTCCACAAGAAATTTGATCAGATCACCAAAAGGGCAAAATGGTCATTTTTAGGGTTTTGACTGCACAAGGGCAATTTTTGACTGTTTGACCTAGCCAATGGAAAACCAAGCTCACATATGGACTCAAGGACCCCATGGAATTGTCTTGACATACTCAACAAGTTCAAAAGATTCCAAATGCACAAGATTGACAATTGAATTTCCCAGTCAATTGATCAATTTTGACTGTATACTGAAAAGTCAAACTTTGACTTTTTGGTCAAAATCAAGTGTCAAGATTCGTTTTTCATCAAAACATGCCAAATCATGAAACTTGTTCATCAAGAAATCAAGAATTGCAAATTAGGGTTTGAAATGAAGATTTTTCATAACTTAGAATTTTTCTAAGTTATGAAAAACCCTAATTTTTTCCTAACTTTGCCCCACTTTCTCACCAGGATTTATTTGGATTCAAGCAAAAGTCAAAACATGAAAGTTGTAGCCTATTGCAAAATCTACAACCTTTATTCACAAAGTTTTCCCAAAAGAAGCTTGTATCGCAAGTTACAATTTTTGGAACAAGGGTACCAAACCATTCTTAACTTAGAGAAAATTTGACCTATTTTAGGCAAGGTTTTTACCTAACTTCAAGACCATTTTTCATATACTTCCACTTGAAATTTGAATTTTCATTTCAAAGATAGATTGTAGTACACATTCCAAGCTTTCCAAAATGTCCAAGAACTCATCAAACAACCTCATGGTTAGGGAGAATCGAATTTGGCAATATGGGAAAAACTCACTTTTGTTATGGCCAATTTCCATGTTCATACACTTAGGCAATTTTCAAATCAGCATGCATTTCTTGATTAAAGGCCCTAAATCTCTTTTACACTCATAAATTTAATGCAAACTCTTTGTGCCAAGACCATATTCTATGTGTTCAAGCATTGCATAGAGGTTTAATCCCAAAATAGATAAAGCATTTTAACCATTTTTGCAAAAGTGAACTTTATGTCAAAATGCAAATCCAAGCAAGTACAGTTAAGATCTCTTTAGCACAAGTTTATGGGCTAATTGCACTGATCAAGACTGAGTTATGCAGCACATTAGGGGGGCCTGTACAAGCTAGAAACTCAACTTGGCCATTGGTTGCTTAAAGTAGAAGAAACTTGCCATAACTTAACACAACTCTCATATCAGTTAACACATGCTTAGAAAAACTTGTCAAACATATTCTAAACATCCATTCTGAGCTAGAACACGACCCTAATATCTCCATTGCCTCCCCATTCCCAGAATCACCCTCAAACTGCCCAAACAGAGCATCTGCTGCAGTTTGAGTTCCATAGCTCAAACCTTCCATGCATTCTTGCTAAAAACTTGTCAAACACACCCCACAACATCCCTTGAAGCTAATCCAAACCTCAAACACGACCTGTAACACTCCCAGGCAACATCACCATTTTCATTTTTTTGTTTTGCAGCTGAAGTTCCATAGCACGATTCAAAAGGTTTCAAGATAAAGTAAAGCTTGGAATAGCATCCCTGGACATCAAGGAAGCTGTACCAATCATCACCTTGCATTGAAGACACCTCCATCACCAGATACAAATTCAACTGAACAGGTAAGTTCATGAACACGTATCTCTCTATCCAGGCATTGTTAGCTTTAGGTTTGTGAAGAAAACATGTCACATTCATAGTCCTGAACATGCCCATGTAATTAGATTTCATTTATATTATGTATGCTTAGAGAATTTTAAGTCTGAACATGGAACAAAAATTAGGTCAGGAATTGGGGGAGAAGAAATTCTCTCTCATCTTAGAGAGTTAAGTCAAGTTCTTTATATCCCTGAATTCGTCTCTTAATGCTCTACATTTTTCATGTTGTGAGTTTTGCTTGAAAGTCCAGGAATTGAGAGATGAAAAACGCGTGTGGATTGTGTTCAAACATGTTCTGAGGTTGAAGATGAAGTCTTCTTGGGCTGGGCCTGAGTTGACTTTCTTTTTGCACCCTTTTATTACTTTTACACCCCCTGAGCCCATTTTGCTTATTTTAATGATTTTTTGACTTTTCCTTTTTTATTCTGACTTATTTATTTTTTCTTATAATATTAAAAATATAAAAAATATTTTTTACACCATTTTCATATTTATTAGGTATTTATTTGTTTAGAGTAGTCTTTTGTACATAAATAAATAAATAAACACTTTTATTTAAAAATACCAAAATATTGCAAACTTATTTTATTTCTGATTTTTATTTTATTTCTCCCTTGAAAACATTTTATATCAAAAATACTTTTTTTTATAATATATTAAATATTATTATTTTATATATATAATATATATTTAGTAAATAATAATAATACATCTATATTTATTAGAATATTTAGGTAAAAAATATGAAATATACACACTTTTATTTTTTATTAATATTTAATATTAAAAATACCTTTTTACAAATATACTTCATTTTTATTTTTATTTTTGTATATAATAAATAAACATTGTACATATTAAATAAATAATACCTTTTATTTAATAAATTAGGGTTTTTGCCCTAAATACATAAAAACTCCAAAAAATAATACTTTTTATTTTTTGTTTATTTGACACATAAAAATACTTTTTTTTCATACATATAAAAACATCTTTTGCATCTTGCATATTTATTTTATTTCTATTTAATTTGTGCAATTAATTATCTTGTAAATAATTCCAAATTGATGTAATAGCTAGGTTTAAATTCCTTGTCAAATACCCCCATTTGAACATTTGTACCCCCCTTCCCATATTGTGTTGTAATAGCTTAGGAACTTTAAATTTCGCACTTTAATGCTTTCTAATTATGCCATGCTAGAATTAGGGTTTGTATGCGAATCAAAAACGACAAAAATAGTTTGACCTAATTTCAAGATAAACAAGCATGAAAATGGGCAACACTAATCACACTTGCACCCCCTAGGGTATTCCACTTGTTGCCTTCAATAATGGGCCATATTGCATGTTAGGTCTCTTTGGGCAAAACAAGTACAATTCAAATGATCATAGTCCCTCGACGACGCTTTCGAAAGTTGCCTAAAAATGATCAAGTCCCTAAAAGAAAACATTGCCCAAAGATACTTGGCACCATTGCAATTATGGTCTAAACGATGACCCGCGCCCGTCCCTTTCACATCCTAACACAAGATTGTCCACCAAATGCAATGGTGGAACAAAATTGTTAAAAGGGTTAAAACATAGCAAAAATCTTTGAGAACTTTAGGGTAGATAGCTCTTAAGTACTTGTCAACTTGCAAAAAAAAACACTTGCCTATTTTTCAAACCACACTTCACAAACACTTTCAAAACAAACTTTCAAAAACCTTGAAACATCTTTTCAAAAAGACAAACACCTTTTGTAAAACATTCGAGTAAAGAATTGTTACAAGGGTAGCCTAGACAAGGCATCTTTTTCAAAACCTTTTCAAAGCCACACACAAAGCACCATTTCAAACAATTGAAAACCAAGGCAAGTTGATCTAAGAAAGTACCTAAGAGCCCATGGATAACCATGGATAAAAAGGGTTCTAATACCTTCCCTTTCTATAATCTACTCCCCGAACCCAAAAAAACATCTCAAAGGTTTTTGCTGTGCTTTTTAAACCTTTCCTTAGGATAAAATAAAAAGTCGGTGGCGACTCTTGCTCAACCGAAACATTTGCGAAAACAAACGCAAAACCATAGTCAGTTCTCCCACCGTATCACACCTACAATCCATATTCATCTCCCAAGATCAAAATATGCACTCACAAGAAGTTATGAATTTGGACATTATAGGTCATTTTCAAAAGTCAACAAAACACCTTTTTTTGTCAAAGCTTCATACATGAGCATGGAATATAAAATTGAGATGAGACAAAAAGGGTTGTTTAGAGGATATCTCAATCTTTCTAAAAAGTCTAAGAACACCTGCACAGAGTCAAAATTGAGGAAGTTATGCATTATTGAAGTTGGACTTTATTGCAAAATTGCCAAAAGTCAATTATGCCCAAAACTTCAAATTTTGCCAAATGGGCCCATTCGCTTTCACTTGTTTTGAGTTGGCATCATAGCCCACATGATCTAGCCCTTTCCACTTGTCTATATCATATTTTTATTAATTATTTTGATTTTGATTTGAATTAATTTGATTTAAACCAAAATAAATCAAATAAAAATCCAAAGCATTGATAACAAGGGATTTTGTGATAATTTCAGGTCTTAAATCACAGCTAGCCATCATCAAATTCGCATCATGCCATATGTGTACCAAGAGATTGGATTTGAACCAATTTTGGAAAGCTTTAAAGAAGCAATCAAATCAAATCAAAAAGGATTAAAGGAGGGAGATTTGGATCAATTATGGACTTGGATTCATTCTTTGTTACATAAGGAGTGCGACCAAACCTAAAAGAAGGTTAGAAGAAGGCGTGAGAAGAGGAATCAGATTCAAAAAAATCAAAGAAAAGTGTGAGATCAAAGTCCCACTTATAGGCATCCTCAAGGCTTGGTATCTGTCCCAATCGTTTCCTGGCAGTCTCCACAACCTAAAGCAATCAAAACCAAGTTCTTTCAAGCCTTCCCATGCACTGTAAGTCCATGGCGGTATCACCCTTTTCTTGAATTCGAATAGCCTTGTTCTTGCATCCATAGTGTGAAATAATTGCATATTCTTAACCTATGAAGCATTTGTAAACTTTCTGCAATATTTGATTTCATTTATATAGCCCGTGGCGTTACTCACCATTGTTAGGTTTTCAAGCTTTGGTTTAGGGCTTTTTGTTTCAGGAACAATTAGCCTTCATAATGGCTATGGTTGTGATCAAGAGGACAAGACGAATATAACCATGGTGTTAGATTCCATTTATGTGGCATGTAGGAGATTTTGGAACAAACATGACTTGTAGCGACGGACACTGTCCGTGGGTATAGCCCTCTGAATTTTTAGCCACGGTGCAGAGAAAGGAGATGATGAAGTGTCGCTCCCTCATAGGCCTATTCAAATCTGGCGTGCTTTTTGTTACAATTATCCATTAATATTTATTTTCTTATATTATTATTAGTTTGCATTATATTAACAATAAGAACAACATGGCGTAGTGGTTACCAGGTGTGTGTTCAAGGCGTGGGAGGCTGGAGGTCAGGGGTTCGATCCCTGCCTCCAGCATTTGTTATTTTTCTTGATTATTTCAGGTGATTCAGTGCATGCATAAGCCAGGCGCCCACCATACTCCTTCATCATCCATGTGCCAGATGGCCAGATGGCCAGATCTGGTGGCCATCTTTGAGGGTACGCCATAGGCCCTAGTCAGCGCAATACACAAGATCAAGAAAGTCAAATGGACCTCCACAATTGGGCCAGAATTCTTGCTATTGACACCCTTAAAAATCAGGCCCAATCTCTTTCTTTATATTTTCTCTTCTATATTTCATTTAATTATTTTATTTAATTTAATTTAATTTAATTACTAACCAATAAACAATTTTCTTTTTTATCAAAAAAATCACAAAAATATTTTTATGTCCAAATAAATCAGAATTTTTATTTTTTTTATCAATAAATATTAATTAATTTAATAAGGATTAATTTTAGATAACTTTCATTTATTTTGTAAATATTTAAAACTAATTAGAATCAATAGGTTTTTAACATTAGTTTAATTATTTTATTTCTTTCCTAAAATAACCAAAAATCCAAAAATATGACATTTAATTATTTTTCATTAATTAATTTAGCATTTTAATTTTAGAATTAATTTCTTTTCTTAAAAATATTAAAAAAACAACACAAAATATTTTCTTTTAATTAGGAGGGTCAAAACCCTAGTTTCGCATTCGATTCAATTTTAGCGCGCGCTTTATTTTTTATTCAATTAATTGTATCTGCTCCCGGTTTGTAATAATTAATTAGGACATTTATTTATTTTTCCGCTTTTAAATTTCAAAGGATATGCTTTTGGTGATGTAAATACCAGACGCCTTGTAATAGTTAGTTTAAATTCTGCACTTTAATTTATGCAAATATTCAACTGTTAGATGTTTGATAATAGGGTTTGCATGACAAGAATGAATGTTTAATCTTAAAACAGTTAGATCACCCTAAACATGTGCAAAGATAAAAATAATTGAAATCAACACATCCGCACATGCGCACTCCTAGGGTACACCCCACTTGGTTGCCTTCGTAAATGGTCATTGAGTATATGTTGTTTTAAAGGTCGCCCTCTTGTCTAAAAAGATCATAAGTTGCCTCGGAAGGGTCGCCTCAGATATTGTTGCCTCAGATAAATGATCTAAGACATTAGGGTTACCGCTAAGACGTCCTAATATTGCTTTAGTGACCGTATATCCCTCTCTCGAATTGACCCTCAAACTCCAATGACGGTGCTACCTACTCACTAATAGTGGGATAGCATTGTCTAAAGGAAACAAGCATAGAACAATTCCTTTTTCGAGTAGGTAGATTAGTTCTTAGATACTTGCTCATCCCAAAACAAAACTTTTTCACACTTACACTCCTTTTACAAACAAGTTTTCAAAAACACTTCATTACACTCTTGAAGACAGAAGCAAGAGTTAAATCGAAGTTAAAACAAAAACTTTTCAAAACCCACAAGCACAAAGAAAACAATTTTGAAATGATGAGCAAGTACCTAAGAGCCCGTAGATAACTACGGATAGAAAGGGTGCTAATACCTTCCCTTTCTATAAATCTACCCCCCCCCCCCCCCCCCGTACTCAGAAATATCTCGAAAAAGGAATTTTTCGGTGCTTTTTTCCTTTCACTTTTGGATAAAATAAAAGTAGGTGGTGACTCTTTCTTACCGTGACATTTTGCAAAAACGAACGAAAAACACAAACCAGTATTAACAGTCGGTTCTGCCACCGTATCACAGTTTCCAAAATTGTAAAAAATTTCCCTTCTTGAAATGCAATGAACCTGACCTATTTTGCACAAAATCTTAGGTCCAATGTTGATTTAAAACATCAACCCATGTGTCCAAACCATTTATCTATTATTTTATGCATTTTATTTTGTATTTATTTGAATAAAAACAAAAATAAATATGAATAAAATATGGGAAAATGCAAATCAAGGTGAGAGTGAATTTAGGAGTCTTTGAATAAGTCATAAACATATTTGAATCCCAAAACATAGGTCCATGAACTTAAAAATGCATTTTTGCTCAAAGTTGACTTTTTTGCATTTTCACCAATTTTCCCAATTTGTACTGGTCATAACTTGCTTAATTTTCATCTTTTGAATATGAATTTTGACTTTTTAGAAAGCTCAAGATGTCTCCTACAATCTCTATGTTGACGATTTTTGCATTTGGAGAATTTATATTGATGTAACTTGTCTTGACAAAAAATGCCTTTTTGTTGACTTTTAAAAAGACCTGTAATGTATTGGCTCACATCTTTCCAATGATGCATTTTTTGAACTTTAGGACAAAAGAAAAGTTGTAGGGGATTGAATTTTATTCACAATAAGATTTGGTTGGGGAAAAATGGATGAAGCATGTGAAATTTATGCCTGGTCAAAGTTCAGTTAACTTTCTCCAGGAAACCCTAATTTAGCAAGTTTTGATTCTTGATGATTTGAGAGAATTCCTTGAGGCCTTTGAAACCCAAAATTCTTTGTGAAAAATGAAACCCTAGTTGGAAATCCATTTCTTAGGAGGATAATTTGTTTGGTCAATTCTTGGTCAACCTTGAGCACTTGAGGACCTCTAGGAGTATGTTTTGAATAAAAATGAGAGCAAAAATTTTGGGGTATAACAACTGCCCCTGTTTAATCGTCTTAAACCTGAGGATTTTAGATTGGCTTGTCTTCCTTTCATGATCTGAATGTGGAAGATGATTGCACACTAAAGTACCTAGAAATTTTCCCTCGCCAGTGCACGGAGTAACATTGTCAGCTGAAGGTATGCTTGAATGAGCTTAGAAGATGCCATTCAGAGAGATGACTGAGATTCGTCAGAGATGGGCTTATAGATGCTATCCAAAGTAAATATTGACTTCAAACTGGAAGAAGTATCAAAATAAATCATTGGTTGATTTAATCTGAGTAAGCAGATATTTATGCTTATTTTTATCTGGAAGAAGTATCAGAATAAATCTTTGGTTGATTTATCCGAGCCAAAAAATGTCTACGACCGTCTTCAACTGGAAGAAGTATCAGAATAAATAATTGGTCGATTTAATATGAGCCAGAAGAGGTCTTTGTTGTCTTTTAACTGGAGGAAGTATCAGAATAAATCATTGGTCAATTTAATCTGAGCCAGAAAAAAGGTCTACTGGAAGAAGTATCAAAATAAATCAATGGTCAATTTAATCTGAGCCAGCGACGATCGTCTTCAGCTGGGAGAAGTATCAGAATAAATCATTGGGTAATTTAACCTGAGCTAGAAGAATTCTCTATTATCTTTAACTGGGAGAAGTATCAGAATAAATCATTGGTCGGTTTAAAATGAGCCAGAAAAGATCTACTGGAAGATGTATCAGAATAAATCATTGGTCGATTTAATCTGAGTCAGCAGATATTTATGCTTATTTTTATCTGGAAGGAGTATCAAAATATTTCTTTGGTTGATTTATCTGAGTCATAAAATGTCCATGTCCCGAAGAAGTATCAGAATAAATCATTGGTCGATTTATCCTGAGCCAGAAGATATTTATGTCTGACTTCGACTAGAAGAAGTATTAGAATAAATCATTGGTCGATTTAATCTGAGCCAGAAGAGGTCTCTATTTCCCTTAACTGGAGGAAGTATCAGAATAAATCATTGGTCAATTTAATCTGATCCAGAAAAAGGTCTACTGGAATATGTATCAGAATAAATCATTGGTTGATTTAATCGGAGCCAGCATATATTATCTTTGATAAGACTGCTTGGTCCTACCAGTAATTGATGATGTTGGTCGGTTGATATATTTTTTCCTGAAAAGGTAAAGGGTTAGCTGTATGTAATGTCATGATGTATGAAATGTATTGTGGAATGATGTTATCAAAATAAATGAGATTGTGTTATATGTATATGCTATGACGTTTGTAAATGATGTATGAATGTGAGCGTATCAGTTGCCCTTTGCAGTACCGTTGAATTGGGTAAAATAAATCCCTAACTGCTGTCGGAGATGAAGAATGATATTCCTTACTATTTTTTGAGTTTAAATGGTCGGGGATTCCTGCCTTCTGCTTGAAGATATTCCATGGGAGATTTTGATTTCTGCTTGAGGATAGAAATCTTCAAGGGAAGTTGATAGCCTGTCATGGGTTACCTGCACTCTGACTGGGGATAGAAGAATAAATAACCCTTTGATGTGAGTGGAAACTCCTCTGGAGGTAGTTATCTTGATCAAAAAGATTTTAACGATTCAGAGAAATAAACTCCGCCGGGGGATGGACTTCTGTAGCCAGAGAAATAAACTTTATTGGGGAAAGAAATTTTATAAACTGCTTGGGGATTTTATGAAAATCTGTTGGGGAATCCAAGAGGTCCATAGACCATGCTGGGGAAGTTTCCAAGATGCTATAGAAATGATTAATCCTTTTTATCGAGGAATGTATCTTTGCTGATGATGAATTTTGTGAAAGATAGTCCCCTAGGGGTGATTGCTCTTTGGGGATTTACATATGACTTTTCGATGTTGACCCAACTCTTAAAGCCCTTAGTAACTGTCTTTCTGTATTTATGCATATATTTGTAAACGGTAATCGTATCCAAATGCATATGTTCATTTAACATAACCAATGGACGTTTTCGCAAACAAAATAGAAAAATAAAAACAAATAGTTTTGAACTTTGAAAGAGGTGATCTTGTATTAATTTGAGAAAGTCTGCCTATAACAGGCATCTTTGTACAAGGAGACGGACATCCTAATAAGAGAAATGTCGTCGTAAAAATGAGAAACATACAAAGTGGTACATAAAAGATAACAACTATATGAAATAATCCCATTGGATTCCCATTCTGCTATTGTCTTTATATCTTTGAGCGTCTCATCCCTTTGCTGCTTAGTAGAAGCTGACTGGATTGATCCGTACCATTCGAACTTGTCAATTTGATAATGAAGTCTGGCTGTAGGGTGATCTAACGGGACATTGTCATATGCTTTTAATCCCTAATTTTTGCCTGGACCGCCCCTTCTGGTTTTCAGTCCACCGGGATACCCTTTTTGCCCAAGCCGCCTATTTAGGTTTTTGACTTGCCGGGTGTACAAATTTGTTTCATATATATCTCTAATTTTTGCTCGAACCCTTTTGGTTCGCCGAGATGCCCTTATTTTTTCCTAGGCCAGTCAACCTAGCGGGTCTCTTTTCACGCGTAGTATCTTTTAACTATGTCCATTTTTACAGGGTGTGGAAGGTTGTCACCGTCCATGGTGGTTAATATCATAGCTCCACCAGAAAATATACTCTTGATCACAAATGGTCCTTCATATGTTGGAGTCCACTTGCGCCAGGGATCACCTTGTGGCAGGATGATGCGCTTGATTACTAGGTCACCAACCTGATATACCTGACGTCTGACCTTCTTGTTAAAAGCTTTGATCATACATTTCTGGTACATCTAACCATAACAAACAACTGTGAGCCTTTTCTCGCCAATAAGGTTCAATTGGTCAAGTCTAGTATGAATCCATCCGTCTTCGTCTAGACCTGCATCATTCATGATTCTCAGGGAAGGAATCTGGACTTCGACGGGTAAAACAGCTTCTATACCATATACGAGAGAAAAAGGGGTCGCCCATGTTGACGTGTGCACTGAGGTACAGTAACTGTAGCGGTAGAAATGTTTAAGACTAAGCCATTGGATTGGCTAGACTTATACAGGTCAAAATAAAAATCGCCACCGCGCTTTATTGTTTCAAAAGGAATGGGAAAAGAGCGAGTAACTCAAAAAGAGGGGGAAAGATTCAAGGTAAGGGGGTTGGTTATGTAAAGGGAAGGTATTAGCACCCTAAACATCTATGGTACTCTGTAGGAACCTCTTTGTAAAATCTGTATATTTTGGCTATAAAATGTTGTATAAAAATGGATGGTGGAGGTGAGAAAAGAAATATATTTTTATGGTTTTTGTACCCGCCGTGGTTGCGAACCTTTAGTGCCTATGTACGACCTTTTGTGCAATAGGGGATCAGAGTACACGTAGTTCCTCTTTTAAAATATTTTAAAACATAAGTATGTTAATTGATTTTATAAGATAAGACATCATCGTCATTGTCCGTGTGGAAAAACATACTCACTACTCACAATCATGAGAAAGGAGAATTTGCATCATCTCAAAGTGGAGGATATAACTTAGATTTTAAAATCAATAATGCCTCACTCAACACCCGAGTGGAAAATATATCTCTTCACTACATATTGTAGAAGTATAGTTGTTTGCATCACTACAAGGATTGACAAGAGTCTAATCTTTTGAGAAAAGTTTAAAGTAAAAGCCAAAGTGGCAAAATGGTTTGAAATGAGATTGATTGACTTTTAGTCTTCTCACAAAAAATGTCAAGGTATTATTAAGTTGATTGAAGTTTATTTATGAAAAGGTTTTGAAAATTCATGGACCTAAGTCCAAGTTTATTATGAAAGTGGTTAAAGTTTAGAAAACAAGAAGAGTTTTCAAAAGGAGAGAGAAGATTTTTGAAACTAAAGAAGATGGGAGGAGAAGAAGAGACTATCCTAAAGCATTAGGTAAAAGCTAGGGTTAAGAACCATCTAACCAATAAGAAGCCAATACTTGACATTAGGAGCCAAGATAGAATTCCTATTCTTTGTATTTAAACCAAGCAAGCAAAGATACTAGAACTCTTGAGAGAACTAAACTTCAAGTGTATTAAGTCTTCACAAAAATTGGGCAGAGTAACGGCTGTATACAGGTGAATTCCAGACTACAAACAAAGTATGTAATCATAATAACCTGCACACAAAACAAATAAACAACCCAATGTCTTGAGGTAAACCTCAAGAACTCTAGACAAAATATCCATCAAGGTCACAAGGTCTCCAACATAGGCCAAGGTTTCTATTCCTAAGTCCAAGAAGTTCAATGCTCCATAATGCCAAGGATAGTATCCAAATAGTCTAAGTATCATTAAAGGTTTTTATGGTTCATGTTGATTATTAGGTGTCTTAGAAGAGAAAAGAAAAGCTCAAGTGAGAAAAATAAAAAAGACATGAAATGTAATGCTTAAAGTAAATGGTACATAAAGCATAAAAAAAATAAAAGGCATAAAGTAAAAACAATTTAATAATTAGTGGTTAGTTGGATGACCATCTTGAAACTTGCATTTTGAACTCATTAGAGGATTGGTAGAACCAAAGCCTCCACACAATAAGTTGGATTTGCTTTTTGTCAAGTATATCATCCATTTGGAATCCTCAAAAGTAACATTTGATGATCAACGATGTTTAAGTGATCCGCGTTGACCAAAAGTGTTGTATATCCATTAGAGAATTGGTAGAACCAAAGCCTCCATACAATGAATCTCAAGGTTATTGGATCAAAGAGATCAAATTAACATACTTGGGCTTGCAAACATAGGTTTGGGCCACAAATGATCATTTATTCGAATCGGGACAAAATTTAGCGCTATGTTAAGCAATTGTAAGTGGACTTATGTAGAAGTCGCACCTATTTTGAGGCCGGTCAATAACAATCTATGCACCATTTGTTTGGAGACATGATATAGAGATCATGCTCCAATAACACTTAGTGCAATAAGAAAGGGATAAGATGAAGAGGGGTGGGAAAGAACATACAAATCACATTTGAATTAAATTTTAATTAAACTATTATTAAAATCATTCATCGATTTTTATGGAGTTAAACTCAACACCATGGATCCAATGATGTTAACAAAGATCATAATAAAAAATTCAATCCAAGATCAGGCAGAAAATAATCACAAAATAATATTGCATTTAGTATATACATTAAAAATGTTTTAAAATGTTTTTAAAATAGAAATAAAAGAGAAAAATATCAACTATGTTCAAATTAATCAATAAATAAAAAGTAAGACCATAGAAAAATCAGAAATGAACTAAAATAATTTTATAAAATTTTTGGTAATTTTTTTAAGTCAGAAACTATTTTTAAAATTAAAAGAAATGAGTAAAATAAACCAAAAATGATAAAAAAATACCAAAGTCAGAAAAAAAAAGAATGAGGTCACCAATATTTGTCACAATATCATTGGATCATTCCATAATTTTTTTAGAATTAAAAAAATGCATACAAGTATTTTTAAACATTTAAAACAAATCAAATAAAGTGAAAATTTATAAAAATATTAAAACACAAAATAAAATTGTAAAAAAATAAAAATCAGAAAGAGAAAATTCAAAAATATTTTTCATAATTTTTTCAGATTTTTTGGACTAAAAATGAATTTTCTATGATTTTTTGAAATGTAAAACAATTAAATATAAAAAACAGAAAAGAAAAATAAAGTCAAAAATATGTGGACCATTGGATGAGAGTCAAAACGCATTAGTAATCAAATCCAAGGGATCTGGCGTACTGTGCATATCATGGTCATTAGTGAATAAAGCATAGAATCATTAATTAAATCAGATTTAAAAAAAAAACAGATGGCGCACCTTCATTGGTTGGAAGATGACACGTTGGTCATCTTCAACCTCCAACCAACTTGAATTACAGGTCTCTCAAACTATAAAATCAGAAGCTCAAACCTATGCCATTCGCTTCGTCTCTTCAAGACGAAGACAACCACACCTCTGCGACAAATTTATGTAAACTGTAGCTCAAGCAATTTAGAAGGAAAGTTTTGAAAAGGGATTTGAAATTTCATGGTCAAAACATGTTTCCAGATAAAAGTAAGTGTTGCGACTAGAACCAGGGTAATGAGAGCATCATAATTATATCAAAGTTTTGAAGAATTGATGGAGAAATCTACCTATTGAAGTTGAGTTACAGAGCTCTAAAACTGGACTTCTATGGAGCAATATAGGGCACGATTCTTGAAGGTAATTATATGGTTAGCTTCAGGGAAGATCAAGGAAGGTAAATTGATAGAAAAATTGGATTAAAAAAGGCTTGAACACAAATTTTAAAGTTGCAGAAATTTGAGTTATGGAACAAGTTTGGCAGGGTGATTCTGGCTATTCAAGCTTGAGAAAATGAATGAGGGATGACCCTCTATTTATAAAGAATAAAATGGAATGTCCAAGCGTGTGAAATGATGAAGTTTGGAGGTAAATCGTGTGAAGTTGCAAACAAGAAAAATGTGACTTCTAATTTGATCAAAACTCATCCAAAACGTGTGTTTTGTTATGCTAATCACTTATGGAAGTTCACTAAACATGTTTAGAGGCAAAAACATGCAGAAACAAAGTGTTTAGAAGCTAAATCAATGATTTCAAATTCTGACTTTTAAAGAAACTTCAGTTTCAAGTTACCAAGTTCAATTAAATGGCATTCTCAGCTCAAGGGGTCTTAGGGCATGATTGTTGATGATTTAGAAAGATGATGTTACAATATTTGCAATGGAAAAGGAATGAAATCAAATGGATGCTTAAGCTGAAAGTTGCATTGAGTCAAAGTTGGAGAAAAAGGGTTGACTTTCCATACTTAGAAATATTTCAAATTTTTCTTCAAACGTGACCTATAATGTTTTGCATCCAAACACGGCCTTCCACTTGGAACTTACTCTTGACCAAAGAATATGGCATGAAATAGACCTCTTAAATGACACTTTGAAACTTGAACCATTCAAAATCTCCAAAAATTGAGAGAGTTATGAATTGTTGAAGTTGGCAAAATATCATGAAATGACTTATAATATTTTGTGTCCTTAGGGTATCTTCCATCCATTTTATCACTTTGCATATAAAAGAAGGGATAAATTTCACACTATCAAGATCATTATGGAAAAAGAGTGAGCCCAAGGTGATAAAAATTGACCAAGTTATGATCATTTGAAGTCACACATGAGAAATTGGGGGTTCATCTGGAGGACTTGTAGTCTTTCTTATTCATCAAGTTTCTTCCACATGAAAACTCCTTGAAACTTTTGAAGTGATTTGTTAATAACCCTTTTAAGATAAGGATGTTTTTGGAATCACTCAAAAATACCAAAAGATATGCAAGATATACTTCTTTGAAGTTCAAAACCCTAGCTCCTAGATCAAGAAAATGCTTTGAGGAACTTTAACAATTTTGAATAACCTTCTTGTACCAACACTTTTGCTTTATATATAGAAGTTGTTGAGGTTGATAATGAGAATTCATAGCCACCAAAACCACTTCCATATCTTGATAATTTAGAGAAATATGCACTAGTGACCAATGGGAACAAGCCCTTGTCCAACCATGACATCTTCTTCAATCAATCCCTTGCACTTTTGAATCAATATTGATATCTTGGAAATATAGCGAACCAAAATAACATTTCCATGCCATCCCTTCCAAAACAAATTCAATGGTGAGATTTGGACTTCTCAAGCTTTATTAATTAAGGCATGGAAATAAACTCATGAACCCATGGAGTAACTTGCTAAGCCCCATTGGCTTTACCTACATTATTAACAAGTAAGACAAACCAACATTGGATTTAATTAATTAAAAGGAAAATAAAGACAAAATATTCATGATCACAAAAGAAAACAAGTCAAGGTGCTTGGTGATTCCTCAAAGAGGAAAGCTAAAGATAGGGAGGAGAACCAAAAGCCCTAATGTGATCCTGTTGTGATTGAATCAACATGGTATGATGAAGGGATCTTAGGGGCAAAAATTGGGTACAACAGTTGCCCTTATTTAAGTTTCTTCTATTCGGAGATACGAAGGTTAAAAATCTTCGTGTCGACGCGATCGAAGATACTTAAATATAAAATAAACCCTATTTTTGGCCCTAAGATGCCATGTAATGCTTATGAGCATGAATGCATATGAACAAAATCAAAGAGATGCAAGACACCGCTGGGGATGTAACAAAGGAAATAAATAAATAAAAGAGAAACCCGACCAGGAAAATAAATCACTGGTGGATCAAAAGACCTGACTTATAGAGGATGATAAAAAGTTAAAGGATACACCAACTTCTACTGAAGGCGAAACTACCAACGTTCACTGAAGGTAGAAAGACAAAAGTAAAACAACACCGACGTTCACAGACGATGAACTACCAACTTTCACTGAAGGTGGAAAGAGAAAATATCATAGCACCGCCGTTCACTAACGATGAACTACCAACATTCACTGAAGGTAGCAAAAAGATAACAATCACCAACTTTCACTGAAGGTGACCTACCAAATTTCACTGAAGGTAGAAAGAGAATATATCATAGCATCACTGTTCACTGACGATGAACTACCAACATTCACTGAGGGTAGCAAAAAGATAACAAACACCAACTTTCACTGATGGTGACCTACCAACTTTCACTGAAGGTAGAAATAGAAAATATCATAGCACCACTGTTTACTGACGATGAACTACCAACGTTCAGTGAAGGTAGCAAAAAGATAACAATCACCAACTTTCATTGAAGGTGACCTACCAAATTTCAGTGAAGGTAGAAAGAGAAAATATCATAGCACCGTCGTTCACTGATGATGAACTACCAATGTTCACTGAGGGTAGCAAAAAGATAACAAGCACCAACTTTCATTGATGGTGACCTACCAACTTTCACTGAAGGTAGTAAGAGAAAATATCATAGCATCGCCGTTCACTGATGATGAACTACCAACATTCACTGAAGGTAGCAAAAAGATAACAATCACCAACTTTCACTGAAGGTGACCTACCAACTTTCACTGAAGGTAGAAAGGGAAAATATCATAGCACCGCCGTTCACTGATGATGAACTACCAACGTTCACTGAAGGTAGCAAAAAGATAACAATAACCAACTTTCACTGAAGGTGACCTACCAACTTTCACTGAAAGGTAGTAAGAGAAAATATCATAGCATCGCTGTTCACTGACGATGAACTACCAACGTTCACTGAGGGTAGAAAAAAGATAGCAATCACCAACTTTCACTGAAGGTGACTTACCAACTTTCACTGAAGGTAGAAATAGAAAATATCATAGAATCGCCATTCAATGACGATGAACTACCAACGTTCACCGAGGGTAGAAAAAAGGTAACAAGTTTCCCCAAAATTATGGCATTTCACCTAGAACAGGTCTCAACTTCTTCTTTAACCAAGGCATTCTGCCTGGAAGGGGTAATATATAAGCTGTCTCAAATAAAGAGACTACCTCTTACAAAGATTTCACGACAAACTGTCTCTGCAATATCGAAAGACTTGCCATCCACTGGAGTAATTTGACAATGAACTGTAAACTATCTACTCACAGGGAAGATAGCAAAAAGGGTAATGTCGACTTTTACGGATAAGTAAATGTTGCTCAAATAAAGAGACCTGCTACTTTCTGTTATGGAGGATTGTAAAAAATGACTTTCTGGGGAGAATAATACGGCTCCTGGGGAAAGAAATATGACTTTCTGAGGAGATGCCAATATACTCCTGCTGATGAGATAAAGTCTTATCGTGCAAAATAAATGCACATTCTCAAGCCAAGGCTCGAAGTCTGTAAATATCTTAAGTAATAGTATTTCCGAGGACCAAAGATTCAAACCAGAAATAAACTGGAATGAGACAATTGTCCAAAATACATCCTTTGAGAAATAAACTCAAGAGGGAAACCCAAATCATCCAGACAAAGAGCTGTGCAGGAAGGCTAAAGCAAAAATCTTCAACGAGGGATAATTCAGTGGGGAACTTGAAAGAACATACACTTTCTGCTTAAGGCCGACACTCTATTGGAGAGAGGACAACACGATTCTGCAAAACAGGGTAATATGTCAACAAAATATTAATGAATGTCAATGAGCAATGATTTGCTAAATTTAACTATGCATGATGTATGTATGAATGTATGAGTGCTATCATGCATATGCTGATAAAACAGACATATAACACTGGGAGTAACCAGGTAAAACCAACTCAGGCACAAACAACACTCGGCTAAATCACATCCAAGATGAACATTCCAAGAAAAAGTAAGCACCAACTGAGGAAACAAAATCCTATTTCGTGGCCTAACTTCACTGGGGAGAAACATAGTATAGTGCCGAAACAGTACATATACAGGGATATAACATCCTTCTCCAGGATTCACTAAGGAGTAGCACTCAGACCTTAACGGGGAAATAAATGTTTTCAAATGTAACTTTTCTACTGGGGATTGCAAAACTAATTTCAAGTAAAGCAGATGGACACCAAATCATCAAAACATTCACTGGGGAATTCAGGCCCATTTTGAAGGAGGAAAAACATACAAACCTCGCTAAGGCATATAATGCCCCATCATCGAGATATTAACTGGGGATTTCGTGCTGACTTCATTGGGGAGGTCAACACCATATTATCAAAGGGAAAGCCAATATACGTTCTTTACTAGAGAAACCAGAGACACGTATTCTTCAAGAGTAATTACTGTACCAACTTCTCTGGGAAGAAAGAACTTCTATTAAACAAGCGAAACCTTCACTGGAGAAATCTTAGATTGAGTCTTCATATCATGCAAACTCAGAAAAGAAGAAGAAAAAACTGAACCAAGACTTGACTGGGGACACTGGAGTGACAAACCCAATACAACGAAAACATCCTGAGTAAACCTTCCTAGGGGAAACAAAAATTTCTTAAAACAACTGGAGTTCGTCCATTCCTGGGATCACCACTTTTGTTTTTCTCTTGCACAATAAACTCTAAAGTAAAAAGCAAATTGAAAATTATTTTTGAAGATCGATTTTGTTATTTAATCTTTTCGCTTTGAAAATTATTATCAATAATAAATGGAGTCTTTGCAAGCTAAATAAAATAAGAAATACAAAGAATTGGGTAAAAGCTCAAATTTCATTAATAGAATGGTAGTCTGCGAATGGCAAGACTCCCTGGATGATTACAAAGTTTGGAAAATGGTAATATATAATGGAAAAGATACATTGAGATACAATGACCACTATCCCCTCTAACAACTTTTAAAATCCTGAGCAGCAACTTCCGTTGAAGTATGATGAGGATCCGAGAAGATTGTTGCTTCAATGATCAAGTCTTGTCTGATGTAGTTACTTGCCAAGAAAGTCCCTAACTTTTGCCTAAGTTGCCCTTACGGGTTTTCAACTTAGCGGGAAATTTATTCTGTTTATGTCTCTAATTTTTGCTTAGACCGCCCTTTCGGGTTTTCGGCCTACCGAGATGCTCTTTTTTGCCTAAGCCGCCCTTTCGGGTTTTCAACTTAGTGAGTTGTTCTTTTATTTCTTTAGGAAAAGTATTTCTTGACTACATCAGCATTCATGGGACGTAGGAACTCCTCACCATCCATACTTTCAAGAATTAATGCACTGCTAAAGAAGGCTTTCTTGACAACATATAGGCCTTCAAAATTAGGAGTCCACTTGCCCCTAGAATCAACGTTAAAAGACATGATCTTCCTGAGCACGAGGTCGCCTTCTCTGAATTCACGAGGCTTGACCTTCTTATCAAAAGCTTTTTCATTCTCTTCTCATATAACTGTCCATGACACAAATCTGTCATACTATTCTCTTTGATTAAATTCAATTGGTCAAACCTGTTCTGGACCCATTCAGCCTCTGACTACTTGGTTTCCATTATCACCCGTAAAGAGGGAATCTCAACCTCGATTTGGAGTACCACTTCCATTCTGTACACAAGGGAGAACGGGGTTGCTCTTGTTGAAGTGAAGACATATGTCCGATATCCATGCAAAGCAAAAGGGAGCATTTCATGCCAATCCTTATAAGTAACAACCATCTTCTGGATAATCTTCTTGATATTATTATTAGAAGCTTCAACAACACCATTCATCTTTGGTCTGTACGGAGATGAATTGTGATGGACAATCTTTAATTCCTCACAAAGTTCTGTCATCATCTTGTTGTTCAGATTCGAGCCATTGTCAGTGATAATTCTACTTGGCACACTATACCGACGTATAAGATTATTCTTAATGAAGCGAACAACCACCTGTTTAGTGACTTTAGCATATTAAGCTTCTTCCACCCATTTGGTGAAGTAATCAATTGCTACCAAAAATGGTGTCCATTCGAAGCTTTGGGTTCTATCATTCCAATCATGTCAATACCCCACATAGAGAAAGGCCATGGGGAATATATCACATTGAGAAGTGTCGGAGGCACATGAACCTTGTCTGCATAAATTTGGCATTTAAGACACTTCTTTGCAAATTTGTAACAGTCAGATTCCATTGTCAGCCAATAGTAACCGGCCCTTAGCATATTTTTAGACATCGAATATTCATTGGCGTGAGTGCCAAATGAGCCTTCATAAACCTCATGCATCAACATGTCTGCTTCGTGTCTATCCATGCATCTGAGCAGGACCATGTCATAATTTCTCTTGTACAACACATTTTCACTGAGGAAGAAACTGCCAGCCAATCTTCTCAATGTCTTTTTTATCTTTATTCGATGCACTAATCGGGTATTCCTGAGTCTGAAGAAAATGCTTGATATCATAATACCAAGGTTTCTCATCTGTTACCTCCTCTATTGTAAACATATGAGTGGGTCTATCCAGTCGCCAAACTATAATTCAAGGTATATCATTCCAAGTATTTAGTTGATACATAGAAGCCAAAGTTGCTAGAGCATCCGCCATTTGATTTTCATCTCTAGGAATATGATGGAATTCAACTTTATTAAAGAAGGGTAACAATCTTCTAGCATAATCTTTGTAAGGGATCAATCCGGGGTGATGAGTATCCCATTCTCCTTTAATCTGATTTGTCACTAAAGCTGAATCTCCATACACATCTAAAATTTTAATTCTGAGATCAATAGCTTCCTCGAGACCCATGATGCAAGCCTCATATTCTGCCATATTATTAGTACAATCAAATGTCAACCTTGTAGTAAAAGGAATGTGTGATCCATGTGGAGTGACAATCACATCACCAATTCCTTTACCATAAGCATTCACAACTCCATCAAATATCATACTCCAGCGAGATTCGGGATCAAGACCTTCCTCAGGCAATGGTTCATCATAATCGTTCACTTTCAGAAACATCACATCCTCATCGGGAAAATCATACTTCACAGACTGATAATCATCGACTGGTTGGTGAGCAAGATAATATGCCAATACGCTGCTCTTAATAGCTTTTTGAGTGTGTTATTCGATATCATATTCAGATAACAACATCTGCCAGCGGGCAATTCTCCCAATAAGAGCAGGCTTTTCAAAAATGTACTTGATTGGATCCATTTTGGAGATCAACTGAGTAGTGTGATTCAACATATACTGCCGCAAACGTTTTTCCGCCCAGGCCAGAGCACAACACGTCTTTTCTAGCATGGAATACCATGAATCACAATCAGTAAACTTTTTACTGAGATAATAAATGGCATACTCTTTCTTCCTCATTTCATCTTGTTGTCCCAGAATACAACCCATGGAATTATCTAACACTATAAGATACATAATCAACGGTCTTGCTTCAACAGGAGGGAGCAAGATAGGAGGTTCAAGAAGATATTCTTTAATACTTTCAAATTCCCTTTGGAAGTCATCCGTCCATACACAACCTTGATCTTTCTTTAACAACTTAAATATCGGTTCACGTGTTGCAGTCATGTGAGAAATGAATCTGGAAATATAATTCAAACGCCCGAGGAACCCTCTGACTTGATTTTCAGTTCTTGGCGCTGACATCTCTTGAATTTCTTTTATTTTGTCAGGGTCAACTTCAATTCCTTTCTGGCTAACAATGAAACCCAACAATTTCCCTGATTGAACACCGAAGGTACATTTATTTGGATTCAAGCGGAGACGATACTTCCTCAAACACTAAAATAACTTTAACTAATCTTCCATATGACCTTCTTCAGTCTGGGATTTAGCAATCGTATCATCAACATATACCTCGATTTCCTTATGCATCAGATCATGGAATATGGTTGTCATATCCCTCTGGTACGTTGCACCAGCGTTTTTCAACCTGAAAGGCATCACTCTGTAATAGAATGTTCCCCAGGGTGTGATACACGTTGTTTTTTCCATGTCCTCTAGATCCATTCTCATTTGATTATACCTAGAAAATCCATCCATGAACGAGAAAACTTTGAATTTTGATGTGCTATCCACTAACATATCAATGTGTGGCAATGGAAAATCATCTTTTGGACTAGCTTTGTTTAAATCTCTGTAATCTACGCACATGCGAACTTTTTCGTCTTTCTTTGGTACTGGGACAATATTGGCAATCCATTGAGGGTACACCGATGTCACAAGAAAACTGGCATTAATCTTCTTTAGAACTTCCTCTTTGATCTTCACTGCCATATCCGGGTGAGTTCTTTGCAACTTCTGTTTGATTGGCAGACACTATGGCTTTAATGGAAAACAACGCACTATAATATCTATATTTAGACCAGGAATATATTGATAAGACCAAGCAAAAATATCCACATAATCTTTCAACAACTCAATCAACCTGTTCTTCACATCAGGATGCAACAATGCTCCAATCTTGACTTCTTTCAGATCTTCTTCTGAACCCAAATTGATTACATCCAATGGCTCTTTATATGGCTGAATGGAATTTTCCTCGTGCTTAAGCAACCGTGAGACCTCTTCTGGAATCTCATCATAGTCTTCTTCTTCGGCCCCATACACAGGACATTCAAAGTTAGGAGAGGGTGCAGGGTCATTGAATTCAACAAGTTTTTTTAATTAATCTGCACATATGATTTATGATTGTTTTTAGAAACTGACACATATAACAAGTGATCATGCAGATTGAGTTTTCACTTATTATTTATTTTGAAAGGTTTTTTCTGATTACCATTTTCCAAGAAAAAGCAAAAAATAAAAACACAATTTGGGAAACAAAGACAACTTTTATTATTGATTTTAAAAGTCACAGCAAACAGATAAGTCCATACAATATTAATACTTTCACCTTGGGCAGAGTGAAAGCTTTTCAAAAAGATTAACAAAACAAATTACTTTGAAACATGTATGCAAGAGGGAACGTCAATGGTGATCCAGTTCTGAACCCTAACTCCGTGCGTCACGTAATTTGGCATTTTCGGCTCTGCTTCATCTTCCACAATGGCATTAATCCCGGAAATAGTTGGATGAAGATAACCCCCACTACAGAAGATGTCTTGATACTTTCCTACAGCAGACTTCGTTTTCATGCCCTTACCTTTGTCATTCTTCACAGAGAACCCCAAGCTAGCTCTATTCTTGTTTACAGGTGGATCCACAATCTGTCCCCATACCTCACTATAACCATTACGCACAACTTGTTGCGCATCTTTAAGTGAAACCATGGAATTCTCATTTCCCCTTATGTATCAATGGATAAAGCTTGGAACTGGGTTCCAACAGCAGCTTCATCGGCCTCCACAATGCTGAAAGAGGACAAATGAGATATCAATAATGCCTGTTCTCCATTTATAATCACCACTTTTCCTTCACGCATAAACTTCAACTTTTAGTGTAAAGTTGAAGTGACAGCCCATGCCTCATGTATCCACAGTCGTCCCAGCAAGCAGCTATAAGCAGTTACAATATCCATGACCTGGAAAGCAATCTGAAACAAATGTGGGCCTATATGAATGGGCAAGTACACTTCACCAATAACAGATTTCCTTGATCCATCAAACGCTTTCACAATGATGCCACTTGGGTGCATGGGCGTTCCTTGATATTTCAACTTCATAAGTGTACTCCTTGGTATAACGTTCAACGCAGATCCATTATCAATCATCACATTGGATAGTGAATCATTCTTGCAGTTCATAGAGATGTAGAGGGCCAAGTTATGATTCCTTCCTTTGTTTGGAAATTCATCGTCACGGAAACTCAGGTTATTACATGATGTAATGTTCCCTACTATATTGTTGAATTGGTCTACAGGCATGTCACTTTCCACAAAAGCTTGGTCCAATACCCTTATCAGAGATTCTTTGTGAGCAGAGGAGTTCATTAGTAAAGCCAAGATAGATATTTTTGAAGGAGTCTGCAGCAACTGATCTACAATTCTGTAGTCGCTCATCTTGATTATCTTCAAAATACCATCCACTTCTTTCTTTAACATAGTTCCACTAGATTCACATGTAACCTTCTTGGGTTCAACATTCTCAGCAATTTTCTTTCCAGCGCTAACATCTCCAAATTGGTGCAAATATACGACCACTACGGGTCACTCTGCTAGTCTCAGCAATGTTTCCAATATCAAGCATTGGCTGAATGGGAACTTCCACACCATTCTCTAAGATTGTAGTGTTATATTTGTAGGGTACAACCTTATCTGACTTGTAGGGGACAGGACCCGACAAACTAATCACCAATGGAGTAATAGCTGGCTTGCTATGATACTCGACTTTAAAATGGGCGGGTGCACCAAAACAAGGCACAATGACGTTTACCCCTTCTTCAACACAATCAGTCATTATGGAGTCATCTTTGGAAAACAAATCTTCATCCAAGGAGAAGAACTCATCTGCAGAGTCATACTCATCATCCGACTCTTCTTCAGTCAAACAAACCTCAATCATATCAACTTCATGGTAATCATCCCTTTGACCTGTAACCTTGATAGTTCCATTATCCAACAACAACAACTAAACACCTTTTCTTATGATTGAATATCCCCAGGAGTCCAGGAAGCAAATTCGGTAAGATCCATACTGATGTTCCACCTGACCAGCCATGTGGCAGAAAGCAGCATGCAATTGTATAAGATCCTCATTCATATACTCCACATCAAAATTTTGAACTCTCTAGGACATCCAGAAATCATGTTCACTTCCTCTTCATACTCTGCCCTAGGCCTGATTATGTGGATGAGGCCCTCATCCATCATCTCCTGCAAATCAACTTTTATCTTATCGCAACCCTGTATGTCTATACTGCAAATAGCACAACCGGAATGGTCATGTGTATAGTAGCTAAATTCACAGAGGTTTGCATTCATTTTCACCAAATCTCCTCTAACCAGATGAATATCAAAAATCCGGAAGTCGCCTGGACAACCGACCACGATGTTCACAGCATTCGCCCCTCCATGCTTGGGTATAAGATTATATTTCACATTAGGGCCCACATCCTTGAAAGATAGAATACCAGACTTCACCAATTTCTGCAGCCCAGTCTTCAAAGGATAGAAATTCTCAACATTATGCCCTGGTGCTCCCTGATGAAAAGCACATGTTTGGTCTGCTTTGTAATACCAAGGCAATATTGATGGTACAACGGTAGGTGGTCGGGTCTGAACCAACTTCTTCTAAATTAATGCCGGTAGTAACTCTGTATAACTCATAGGAATAAGGTCATGACTCTCCCTTCTCTCATTATACCCTTGGTTCCCCTACTGGGATGGTCTCTAATAAGCAACATTGGTTGGAGTTACACCAATAACTGGAGTAACTGAGGCGACTTGCTGATGACACTGATAATTTCTTCTAGGAGGATTAACCCTCCTCTCTTGCATAACAACATTTGAATCCCCTTCCTTCTTCTTGGTAAACCCATAAGATGGATTCTTCGCACCTCCAGATCCTTCACTCTTTGTTAAACGACGCTCTCTTACAGCCTCTTCTAAACGGATACCCATGCCTACCATTTCAGTAAAGTAACTTGGCACACTTGCTACCATCCTTTTATAGTAGAAAGCACCCAGAGTTTTCAAGAAAATCTTAGTCATCTCCTTCTCTTCCATGGGAGGAATCACTTGGGCGAATACCTCACGCCATCTCTATGCATATTCTTGGAATGATTCCATGTCTTTCTGAACCATGGCCCTGAGTTGATCACGGTCAGGCGCCATGTCCATGTTGTATTTGTATTGTCTGATAAATGCTTCTCCCAAGTCATTGAAAGCATGGATATTGATGCTATCCAAACTCATATACTACTTCAGCGCCACACCGGTCAAACTATCCTGAAAAAAGTGAATCAGCAGACACTGATCATCAATATGGGTAGACATTCTTCTTACATACATCACCAGATGAGCATGAGGGCAAGTGTTTCCCTTGTACTTATCAAACTATGGAACTTTAAACTTTGCAGGTATCTTAACATTCGGGACCAAGCATGATTCATTCACATTCTGCCTGAATAACTCTTTTCCCCTGAGGGCCTTCATCTCCCTCTGCATCTTGTCAAACTGCTCTTGAAAATCATCCATTATGTCATAAAGACCCAAGTCTTCGCTTGGTGGAGGAAAAGGATGATACATATCATCATTAACAAATGGAACCAAATTCACCGAAGGAGGTGCAACAGTAGTCTGAACAACTGGAGCTTCTTAAGGACCAAGATTGAAACCTTCAGGTGCAAAATTCTCTGGAATTCCCCATGGATAACCTTGAGGCATGTGATTCTAAATAACAGTTGGGGTAGAAGACACAGGAACAATCAGAGCTTCAGCAGTAGCCCTTGTCGGTTGACGTTGAACACTCGGTGGCTGATTCTGAGCAGCCACCAGAGATTCCATCAGAGCAGTAAGATTGGCCATGCCGACCTTCAAAGCAGAAACCTCCTTGCGTAGCTCGCAATTCTCTTGTTCTAAGTTGTCCATCTTCCTTCTGAAATTAGCCCGAGTGTTGTAGTGGTGAGATAACTTGCTGAACAAAGTAAAGAAGCTTGGTAAGACACCTGGATATGCATAAAAAATGCAAGAAATATGTGTAATATGATGCATGATATATGGTGCACATGATTTATTTTTATTATTAATATTTTAAGGGACTTAAAGATTTATATACACATTGCAAATATCAAAGTAATAACACATTTGAAATACTGAAAAGTTTTATTATAATAACTTCAAAATGGATTACAAGTCTCAACAATCCCAAGTACAAGATGAAAATAAAGTCTAAAACCCTGAGAAGTAAAGCTATCAGAGATTACTCTATATGCGGGCGCTTCCTTGTAAGCCTGGAAATCTGAGCCTTCAACCTCTGGTTTTCTTCAGCATATCTGGTGGCCACCTCCTTCTAATCACCTAAATCCGGAAGTGAGCAACTAACATCTGACTGAGGCTTAGGAGAAAATAAATCCCCTTGCCTCTCCATGGTCTCTACGACTCGACTCACAAGGATCTCAATCAAGTCGTCTTTCTCCTTTAAGTCTGCTATATAGGGAACCTCTTAAGTTTGACACTTATTCTTCCAAGCATCCTTTTCCTGCTGCATCCTGACCAAAGCAAGTTGTAGCTCTTCTATATCATCCAATAAGGTAGGAGTGGTCATCACAAACAAATCAGGCATATGTGTTTCCCGGGAATATGGCATCTTCAACTAAATAGCTCTCGCTTGGACCCACTGAAGATATGGCTCCAAAGAAATAGCCCCCCTAGGTCCCAAGTCTTTCCTACTCTTCTTATGAATGTGACGCCAGGCCTTTGCAACCTGCTCCCTAGCTTCCTTATGGTCTTCTCCCTCATTCAAAAAGAAACTACTTAAATGAATACTATTTGGTTTATCCCTCACCGGATAACTGAGCTGTCGTCGTGCAAGAACAAGGTTATAGTTAATTCCTCCCTTTGTACTAAGAAGAGGTATATTGGGGAAACTACCACAACTGTCAACAATCTCTACATCCTGGTAAGCTCGATGATACCAGTCAATATCCGAGTGAGTAAGTGCCATGATCTTAGGATCCTAACGGGGTTCCTTCCTGACATCCCAGAAAGCATCAGACCGAGGCATATGAGAGATAAACCACTGGTACAACAAAGGCGTTCAACAGATAATCATCCCCCCATGATAAGATTTCCAAATATGAATAGAGTAATAAGAATCACTCAACAATGTAGGAATTGGGTTTCCAATCATGAAGATCCTGATATCATTAATGTCAACAAACTTATCCATATTAGGAAATAAAAACAACCCGTATGCAAGTAGAGAAAAGATGGCCTCAAAAGCGACTGTACGCTTCATCCTGGCAAAGTAACGAGCTTTCTCCAATAAGAACTGAGCGGGTAATCCTCTAATCCCTCCTTTAGTAGTCATATGGGCTTCAACCTCAGACTTCCCCAGATGGATCAAAGCAGCAATCTCATGTGGTTTTGGCTCACCCTCCAAACCAGTAAAAGGAACACGAATAGTAATAGGTAAATCCAATAAATAAGAATACTCCTCTAGTGTAGGCATCAACTGATAATCAGGGAAAGTAAAACAATGATACATCAGATCATAGAACTGGACCAAGGTCGAGAGAATACCCTCCTTCATCCTAAGCTTCATGAGAGGAATGATGGATCCATACTTCTTCTGAAAATATGCAAAACACTCAATCTCGGGAATTAGACTGATCAACTCATCTATCTTGGGATCTTTGAAACTGTATTTTCTGGTCTTTCCTTTTCCAGAATCCATGGTCAAGAGGTACCTGAGATATTCACAAATGGTTAACTTTTAAGCCCCTCGAAATAAAATTTCTTCAAAAGATGCTTATGAGTGCATGGATGCATGATGCAACAATCACACACAAGATTACACATATAGGGTTTATAGGTTCAACGTCACGAGCATGAGGTCGAAGGTACTCCCCATAAGGTGTTGGTCTAAAAGTTATCACCTGCCAAACAAGGTTCTAGAGGTTCCCAGAGTCTACATCCTTCCTTCGGATATTACCAACTTCCCAATTAACTCGGTAATTAGTAATATTCTCAAGAATAACTCGTCCAAGCATAGTATCGTGTGACAACTATTTCTGAATTACTCCGTCATAGCTTCCGCACTACACCTAAAAGGCCAAGATGGGTTAGGTATTCTACGGTCCTTAGCTTTAGCAGGATCCCAGGTCGAAAGCAATACGTCTTCCCGATTGCTCAATTTTCATCTTTTGAAGATGAATTTTGACTTTTTAGAAAGCTCAAGATGTCTCCTATAATCTCTTTGTTGACCATTTTTGCATTTGTAGAATTTATATTGATGTAACTTTTCTTGACACAAAATGCCTTTTTGTTGACTTTCAAAAAGACCTGTAATGTATTGGCTCATATCTTTCCAATGATGCATTTTTTGAACTTTAGGACAAAAGAAAGGTTGTAGGGGATTGAAATTTCTTCACAATGAGCTTTGGTTGGGGAAAAATGGATGAAGCGTGTGAAATTTATGCCTGGTCAATGTTCAGTTGACTTTCTCTAGGAAACCGTAATTTATCAAGTTTTGATTCTTGATGATTTGAGAGCATTCCTTGAGGCCTTTGAAACCCAAACTTTGTGAAAAATGAAACCCTAGTTGGAAATCCATTGCATAGGAGGAGAATTTGTTTGGTCAAATCTTGGTCAACCTTGAGCACTTGGGGACCTCTAGGAGTATGTTTTGAATAAAAATGAGAGGGAAAATTTTGGGGTACAACAACTGCCCCTGTTCAATTGTCTTAAACCTGGGGATTTTAGACTGGCTTATCTTCCTTTCGTGATCTGAAGGTCGAAGATGATTGAACACTAAAGTACCCAAAAATTTGCCCTCGCACGGAGTAACATTGTCAACTGATAGTATGCTTGAATGAGCTTAGAAGATGTCGTTCAGAGAGATGACCGAGAGTTGCCGGAGATGGGCTTATAAATGCTATCCAAAGTAAATATTAACTTCAAACTGGAAGAAGTATTAGAATAAATCATTTGTTGATTTAATCTAAGCCAGCATATATTTATGCTTATTTTTATCTGGAAGAAGTATCAAAATAAATCTTTGGTTGATTTATCCAAGCCAAAAAATGTCTATGACCGTCTTCAACTAGAAGAAGTATCAGAATAAATCATTGGTCGATGTAATCTGAGCCAGAAGAGGTCTCTATTGTCTTTTAACTAGAGGAAGTATCAGAATAAATCATTGGTCGATTTAATCTGAGCCAGAAAAAAGGTCTACTGGAAGAAGTATAATAATAATTCAATGGTCGATTTAATCTGAGCCAGTGACAATGTACGACCGTCTTCAACTGGGAGAAGTATGATAATAAATCATTGGTCGATTTAACCTGAGCCAGAAGAGGTCTATATTATCTTTAACTGGAAGAGATATCAGAATAAATAATTGGTCGATTTAATCTAAGCCAGCAGATATGTACGACCATCTTCAATTGGAAGAAGTATCAGAATAAATCATTGGTCGATTTAACCTGAGCCAGAAGAGGTCTCTATTATCTTTAACTGGGAGAAGTATCAGAATAAATCATTGGTCGGTTTAAACTGAGCCTGAAAAAGATCTACTGGAAGATGTATCATAATAAATCATTGGTCGATTTAATCTGAGCCAGCAGATATTTATGCTAATTTTTATTTGGAAGTAGTATCAGAATAAATCTTTGGTTGATTTATATGAGCCAGAAAATGTCTACGACCGGAAGAAGTATCAGAATAAATCATTGGTCAATTTACCCAGAGCCAGAAGATATTTATGTCTGACTTCGACTAGAAGAAGTATCAGATATCATTGGTCGATTTAATTTGAGCCAGAAGAGGTCTCTATTGCCCTTAACTGGAGGAAGTATCAGAATAAATCATTGGTCGATTTAATCAGAGCCAGAAAAAGGTTTACTGGAATATGTATCAGGATAAATCATTGGTCGATTTAATCTGAGCCAGCATATATTATTTTTGATAAGACTGCTTGGTCCTACCAAAAATTGATGATGTTGGTCGGTTGATATATCTTTTCCTGAAAAGGTAAAGGGTTAGCTGTATGTAATGTCATGATGTATGAAATGCATTACGGAATGATGTTCTCAAAATAAATGAGATTATGTTATATGTATATGCTATGACATTTGTAAATCAAGTATGGATGTGAGTGTATCAGTTGCCCTTTGTAATGTCGTTGAACTGGGGAAAATAAATCCCTGACTGCTATCGGAGATGAAGAATGATATTCCTCACTATTTTTTTAGTTTAAATGGTCGGGGATTTCTTCCTTCTGCTTGAATATATTCCACGGGAGATTTTGATTTCTGCTTGAGGATAAAAATCTTTAAGGGAAGTTGATAGTCTGTCATAGGTTACCTGCATTCTGACTGGGGATGGAAGAATGAATAACCCTCTGATGTGAGTGGAAACTCCTCTGGAGGTAGTTATCTTGATCAAAAAGATTTTAACGATTCAGAGAAATAAACTCCGTTGGGGGATGGACTTCTGTAGCCAGAGAAATAAACTCTACCGGGGAAAGAAATTTTATAAACTGCTTGGGGATTTTATGAAAATCTGTTGGGGAATCCAAGAGGTCCATAGACCATGCTGGGAAAGTTTCCAAGATGCTAGAGAAATTATTAATCCTTTTTATCGACAAATGTATCTTTGCTGATGATGAATTTTGTGAAGATAGTCCCCTAAGGGTGATTGCTCTGTGAGGATTTACAGATGACTTTTCGATGTTGACCCAACTCTTAAAGCCCTTAGTAACTGTCTTTCTGTTTTTATGCATATATTTGTAAACCATAATCGTATTCAAATGCATATGTTCATTTAACATAACCAATGGACGTTTTCGCAAACAAAACAGAAAAATAAAAATAAATAGTTTTGAACTTTGAAAGAGGTGATCTTGTATTAATTTGAGAAATTCTGCCTATAATAAGCATCTTTGTACAAGGAGACGGACATCCTAATAAGATAAATGTCATCGTAAAAATGAGAAATATACAAAGTGGTACATAAAAGAGAACAACTATGTGAAATAATCCTATTGGGTTCCCATTCTGCTATTTCCTTTATATATTTGAGCGTTTCATCCCTTTGCTACTTGGCAGAAGCTGACTGGATTGATCCGTACCATTCGAACTTATCAATTTTATAATAAAGTCTGGCTGTAAGGTGATCTAACGGGACATAGTCATATGCTTTTAATCCCTAATTTTTGCCTGGATCGCCCTTTCGGGTTTTCAGTCCACCGGGATACCATTTTTGCCCAAGCTGCCTTTTTAGGTTTTCGACTTGCCGGCTGTACAGATTTTTTTCATATATATCCCTAATTTTTGCTCAAACCCTTTCGGTTTGCCGAGATGCCGCTATTTTTTCCTAGGCCTGTCAACCTAGCGGGTCTCTTTTCACGCGTAGTATCTTTTAACTATGTCCAAGTTTACAGGGTGTGGAAGGTTACACCGTCCACGGTGGTTAATATCATAGCTCCACCAGAAAATATACTCTTGATCACAAATGGTCCTTCATATGTTGGAGTCCACTTGCCCTTGGGATCGCCTTGTGGCAGGATAATGCACTTGATTACTAGGTCACCAACCTGATATACCTGACGTCTGACCTTCTTGTTAAAAGCTTTAATCATACGTTTCTGGTATATCTGACCATGACAAACAGCCGCGAGCCTTTTCTCATCAATCATGTTCAATTGGTCAAGTCGAGTCTGAATCCATTCGTCTTTGTCTAGGCCTGCATCCTTCATGATTCTTAGGGAAGGTATCTGGACTTCGACGGGTAAAACAACTTCTATACCATATACGAGAGAAAAAGGGGGCGCCCATGTTGACGTATGCACTGAGGTACGTTAACTGTAGAGGTAGAAATGTTTAAGATTAAGCCATTGGATTGGCTAGACTTATACAGGTCAAAATAAAAATCACCACCACGCTTTATTGTTTCCAAAGGAATGGGAAAAGAGCGAGTAACCCAAAAAGAGGGGTAAAGATTCAAGGTAAAGGGGTTGGTTATGCAAAGGGAAGGTATTAGCATCCTAAACATCTACGGTACTACATAGGAAACTCTTTGTAAAATCTATATATTTTGGCTATAAAATGTTGTATAAAAATGGATGGTGGAGGTGAGAAAAGAAATATGTTTTTATGGTTTTTTCACCCGCCGTGATTGCAAACCTTTAGTGCCTACGTACCACCTTTCGTGCAATAGGGGATTAGGGTACACGTAGTTCCTCTTTTAAAGTATTTTGAAACATAAGTATGTTAATTGATTTTATAAGATAAGACATCATCGTCATTGTCCGTGTGGAAAAACATACTTACTACCCACAATCATGAGAAATGAGAATTTGCATCATCTCAAAGTGGAGGATATGGCTTGGATTTTAAAATCAACAATGCCTCACTCAACACCCGAGTGGAAAATATATCTCTTCACTACATATTGTAGAAGTATAGTTGTTTGCATCACTACAAGGATTGACAAGAGTCTAATCTTTTGAGAAAAGTTTAAAGTAAAAGCCAAAGTGACAAAATGGTTTGAAATGAGATTGATTGACTTTTAGTCTTCTCACAAAAATGTCAAGGTATTATTAAGTTGATTGAAGTTTATTTATGAAAAGGTTTTGAAAATGCATGGACCTAAGTCCGAGTTTATTATGAAAGTGGTTCAAGTTTAGAAAACAAGAAGAGTTTTCAAAAGGAGAGAGAAGATTTTTGAAATTAAAGAAGATGGGAGGAGAAGAAGAGACTATCCTAAAGCATTAGGTAAAAGCTAGGGATAAGAACATCCTAACCAACAAGAAGCCTATACTTGACATTATGAGCCAAGATAAATTTCCCATTATTTGGATTGAAACCAAGCAAACAAAGATACTAGACCTCTTGAGAGAACCAAACTTCAAGTGTATTAAGTCTTCACAAAAATTGGGCAGAGTAACGGCTGTATACGGGTGAATTCGAGACTACAAAAAAAGTATGTAATCACAATAACCTGCACACAAAACAAACAAACAACCCAATGTCTTGAGGTAAACCTCAAGAACTCCAGACAAAATATCCATCAAGGTCACAAGGTCTCCAACATAGGCCAAAGTTTCTATTCCTAAGTCCAAGAAGTTCAATGCTCCATAATGCCAAGGATAGTATCTAAATAGTCCAAGTATCATTAAAGGTTTTTATGGTTCATGTTGATTATTAGGTGTCTTAGAAGAGAAAAGAAAAGCTCAAGTGAGCAAAATAAAAAAGACATGAAATGTAATGCTTAAAGTAAATGGTACACAAATCATAAAAAAATAAAAGGCATAAAGTAAAAACAATTTAATAATTAATGGTTAGTTGGATGACCATCTTGAAACTTGCATTTAGAACTCATTAGAGGATTGGTAGAACCAAAGCCTCAACATAATGAATCTCAAGGTTATTGGATCAAAGAGATCAAATTAACATGCTTGGGCTTGCAAACATAGGTTTGGGCCACGAATAATCATTTATTCGAATCGGGACAAAATTTAGCGCTATGTTAAGCAATCGTAAGTGGACTTATGTAGAAGTCACACCTATTTTGAGGCCGGTCAATAACAATCTATGCACCATTTGTTTGGAGACATGATATAGAGATCATGCTCCAATAACACTTAGTGCAATAAGAAAGGGATAAGATGAAGAGGGGTGAGAAAGAACATACAAATCACATTTGAATTAAATTTCAATTAAAATATTATTAAAATTATTCATCCATTTTTATGGAGTTAAACTCAACACCATGGATCTAATGATGTTAACAAAGTTCCTAATAAAAAATTCAACCCAAGATCATCCAGAAAATAATCACAAAATAATATTGCATTTAGTATATACATTAAAAAGGTTTTAAAATGTTTTTAAAATAAAAATAAAAGAGAAAAATATCAACTATGTTCAAATTAATTAATAAATAAAAAGTAAGACTATAGAAAAATCAGAAATGAACTAAAATAATTTTATAAATTTTTTGGTAATTTTTTAAAGTCTGAAACTATTTTTAAAATTAAAATAAATGAGTAAAATAAACCAAAAATGATAAAAAAATACCAAAGTCAGAAATAAAAAATGAATTAGGTCACCAATATTTGTCACAATATCATTGGATCATTCCGTAATTTTTTCAGAATTAAAAAAATGCATAAAAGTATTTTTAAACATTTAAAACAAATCAAATAAAGTGAAAATTTATAAAAATATCAAAACACAAAATAAAATTGTGAAAAAATAAAAATCAGAAAGAGAAAATTCAAAAATATTTTTCATATTTTTTCCAGATTTTTTGGACTAAAAATGAATTTTCTATGATTTTTTGAAATTTAAAACAATTAAATATAAAAATCAGAAAAGAAAAATAAAGTCAAAAATATGTGGACCATTGGATGAGAGTCAATACGCGTTAGTAATCAAATCCAAGTGATCTGGCGCACTGTGCATATCAGGTCATTAGTGAATAAAGCATATAATCATTAATTAAATCAGATTTAAAAAAAAATAGATGGCGCGCCTTCATTGGTTGGAAGATGACACGTTGGTCATCTTCAACCTCCAACCAACGTGAATTGCAGGTCTCTCAAACTGTAAAATCAGAAGCTCAGACTTATGCCATTCGCTTCGTCTCTTCAAGACAAAGACAACCACACCTTCGCGACAAATTTATGTAAACTGTAGCTCAAGCAATTTGGAAGGAAAGTTTTGAAAAGGGATTTTAAATTTCATGGTCAAAACATGTTTCTAGATAAAAGTAAGTGTTGCGACTAGAACCAGGGAAATGAGAGTATCACAATGGTATCGAAGTTTTGTAGAATTGATGGAGAAATCTACCTATTGAAGTTGAGTGGAAGAGCTCTGAAACTGGACTTCTATGGAGCAATATAGGGCACGATTCTTTAAGGTAATTATATGGTTAGCTTCAGGGAAGATCAAGGAAGGTAAATTGATGGAAATATTAGATTGAAAAAGGCTTGAACACATATTTCGAAGTTGCAGAAATTTGAGTTATAGAACAAGTTTGGCAGGGTGTTTCTAGCTATCCAAGCTTGAGAAATTGAATGAGGGATGACCCTCTATTTATAGGGAATCAAATGGAATGTCCAAGCATGTGAAATGATGAAGTTTGGAGGGAAATCGTGTGAAGTTGCAAACAAGAAAAGTGTGACTTCTAATTTGATCAAAACTCATCCAAAACGCGCATTTTGCTGTGCTAATCACTTATGGAAGTTCACTAAACATGTTTAGAGGCAAAAACACACAGAAACAAAGTGTTTATAAGCTAAATCAATGATTTCAAATTCTGACTTTTAAAGAAACTTCAGTTTCAAATTACCAAGTTCAAATCAATGGCATTCTCAGCTCAAGGGGTATTAGGGCATGATTCTTGATGCTTTAGAAAGTTGATGTTATAATCTTTGCAATGGAAAAAGAATGAAATCAAATGGATGCTTGAGGTTAAAGTTGCATTGAGTCAAAGTTGAAGAAAAAGGGTTGACTTTCCATACTTAGAAATATTTCAAATTTTTCTTCAAAAGTGACCTATAATGTTTTGCATCCAAACATGGCCTTCCACTTGGAACTTGATCTTGACCAAAGAATATGGAATGAAATAGACATCTTAAATGACACTTTGAAACTTGAACAATTCAAAATCTCCAAAAATTGAGAGAGTTATGAATTGTTGAAGTTAGAAAAAAAATCATGAAATGACCTATAATCTTTTGTATCCTTAGGGCATATTCCATCCATTTTCTCACTTTGCATATAAAAAAGGAATAAAGTTCAAATTCTCAAGATCATTATGGAAAAAGAGTGAGCCCAAGGCGATAAAAATTGACCAAGTTATGATCATTTGAAGTCACACATGAGAAATTGGGGGTTCATCTAGAGGACTTGTAATCTTTCTTCTTCATCAAGTTTCTTCCACATGAAAACTCCTCAAAACTTTTGAAGTGACTTTTTAATAACCCTTTGAAGATAAGGATGTTTTTGTAATCACTCAAAAATACCAAAAGATGAGCAAGATATACTTCTTTGAAGTTCAAAACCCTAGCTCTTAGATCAAGAAAATGCTTTGAGGAACTTTAACAATTTTGAACAACCTTCTTATACCAACACTTTTTCTTTGTAGATAAAAGTTGTTGATGTTGATAATGATAATTCATAGCCACAGAAAACCACTTCCATATCTTGAGAATTTAGATAAATATGCACTTGTGACCAATGGGAACAAGGCCTTGTCCAACCATGACAACTTCTTCAATCAATCCCTTGCACTTTTGAGTCAATCTTGATAACTTGGAAATTTAGTGAACCAAAATAACCTTTCCATGCTATCCATTACAAAACAACTTCAATGGTGAGATTTGGACTTCTCAAGCTTTATTGACTAGGGCATGGAAATAAACTCATGAACCCATGGAGTAACTTGCCAAGCCTCATTTCCTTTACCTACATTATTAACAAGTAAGACAAACCAACATTGAATTTTATTAATTAAAAGGAAAATCAAGACAAAATATTCATGATCACAAAAGAAAACAAGTCAAGGTGCTTGGTGATTCCTCAAAGATCAAAGCTAAAGATAGGGAGGAGAACCAAAAGCCCTAATGTGATCTTCTTGTGATTGAATCAACATGGTATGATGAAGGGATCTTAGGGGAAAAAATTGGGGTACAACAATAACCATGAAGAGAAAAGGGTAACATCTCATGCCATTCTTTATATGTTATTGTCATCTTCTGTATAATTTTCTTTATATTCTTATTGGCGGCTTCCACATCCCCATTCATCTTTGGCCTATACGGAGAAGATTTATGATGCTGGATCTTAAATTATGTACAAAGCTCGGTGATCATAGTATTATTGAGGTTGGTACCATTATCTGTGATAATTCTTTCTGGGATACCATACTGACAGATAAGATTATGTCAGATTAACCGAGCCACAACGTTCTTGGTAATAGAAGCAAACGAGGCTGCCTCTACCCATTTCGTGAAGTAATCAAAGGCGACAAGGATGAAATGGTGTCTATTGGAAGCGGTAGGTATAATCTCTCCAATCATATCAATACCCCACATTGTGAATTGCTAAGGAGCAGTCAAGACATTTAATGGAACCAAAGGCATATGTACTTTGTCAGCATAGATTTGGCATTTGTGACAAGTTCGGGAGTGATGATGACAATCTGTTTCTATAGTGGACCAATAGTATCCTTCCCGCTGGATCTTTTTAGCCATCGTATGCCCACTAGAATGGGTGCCAAAGTTGCCTTCGTTCATATCCTCCATAATTTTCTCCACTTCTCTCTTATCCACACACCGCAGTAAGGTAGAATCATGGCTGCTGTGATACAGTGACAGGACCGACTATTATACTAGTTTGCATTTTTTGTTTGCAAATGTCACGGTAAGCAAGAGTCGCCACCGACTTTTATTTCATCCAACAAAGGAAAAGGAAAAAGAACAGAAAAAACCTTTTTCGAGATGTTTATGAGTACGGGGGGTAGATTATAGAAAGAGAAGGTGTTAGCACCCTTTCTATCTGTGGTTTTCCATGGGCTCTTAGGTATTTGCTCATTTTGAAATTGCTTGTGTGTGTTTTGAAAAGTTTTTGTTTAACTTCGTGATAACCCTTGCATTTATCCTCAAGAGTGTGACGAAGTTGTTTTTGAAAACTCTTTTGAAAGTGTTTGTGAAAAAGAGTTTTTATTGTTTTGAGCAAGTACTTAAGAGTTTCTACCTACTCGAAAAAGATTGTTCATTTTCTCATTTCCTTTAGACAGCGCTATCCTACTATTAGTGAGTAGGTAGCCCTACCGTTGGATGTTGAGGGACTATCGAAAGGGACGCTATGGTCATCGAAGGAAACATGTAAAGATATCTTAGCATTCGAAGGGACTGTCATCATATAGGCAACATCGAGGGACAAGATCATTTCTCGTAGTCAACTCGAGGGACGTTAGGGACCATGATCTTTATGATGACTTTAGAATTAAAGGTATTTGCTAAGACATCCCTATGTTCGAGGGACATGACCATTATTTTCCGAGGCAACCAAGTGAGGTATACCCTAAGGGTGCATATGTGCAAGGTGTGTTATGTTCAGTTATTTTAGTCTTGTGTTAAGTTTGCTAATGTTTGATTATTCTTGACATACAATCCTATTAGTCTTACATCTAGCAGTTAATAATTGCAGTAATTTAAAAGTGCAGAGATATAAAACCTAGCTATTACAAGGCTTCAGGGAGGGGGATTATGTACATATCCAAAACTGGGGGGAAAATAAATAAAAGCGGTAAAGGTCCTACTAATCATCTATTACATCCCAATATACAGTTGCAATAATAAAAGGAAGTGCGAAAGAATAATAACACGCAAATTTGAAAAGACGTCTAAAAATCCTAAGATATAAAAAATCTTTTTGTTGTTTTTTGTTTTAATTTATGAAAAAGGTTTAAGTTAAAAAATAATTTATCTAGATCTATATTTAAAAAAAAGTTAATTATTAAAGAAACATGAAATTTAAATAAAAGACATTAATTCTATGTTTTTTCGGTATTTTTGTTACGAAACGGAAAATGAATTAAAATGAAATTAAACCTAAGTTCTATTAATTTTAATCTAAAAAAAGAAGTTAAAGTGATTAGTTAATTAATTTACCAAAATTACAATTTAATTAAGAAAAATCCTAAATCTATTTTTATGTGATTTTTATATTTGTTTATTGATTAAAATAAAAAAAGGGATTAAAAGAAATAAATGAAATGAATAAAACAAGAAAATAAAGATGGGCCTAGTAGCAAAAGTAAACAGAGGGTGCAATCATCAGAAATCCCTAGGCCCGAATCTTCGAAAGCTTCATGCCCTAACCATGGTGTTTTCAGATTCTTGCGTGGAACCTCTGATTCAACCATCCATAACTATTCTATATAAACTCAAACAAATGTTAGCATGCCATGAAATGTGATTAAAATTAGAGATTCAAAGTTTAAAATTTTACCAAACCGGTGTTGTCAAATGGGGGCGTGCTAGGCGTGTGATGGATTGCTCTTGGGCCTTGTAAGACTCCTGAGGACTTCAAGAGGATGGTTTGAGGCTTGATATCAATCGAGAGATACCGGAACCTCGAGATATGACTTGCACTAATTCTTTGATTTCTGGAGAGCTTTTTGAAGAGCTTTTGGAGAGCTTTTGGAGAGCTTTTTAGAGAGGAATTTCGTGTGTTTCAAGCTTGTATGGCTCTATATTTATAAAGGAGAATAAGGAGACAAGAAAGCATGGAAAGAATCTCCCTCATAATGTTGTGTTTTAAGACCATGATCAAAATTTGAAAAAATGCCATATTTGATGATTTTATGCCATTTTCACATGTGCATGAACCTGGACATATTTGAAGAGTTATTGCACGAAATCAACTGACATAAACCAGCATAAAACTTGTCCAAAATGGATTCACATCAAAATTTACATTATTTCTATTATTTATTTATTTAATTCTGAATTTTAATGAATAAAATATCAAAATAAATAGTATAAAAATGTATGGGTGGGATTAGAGTTCGTGGACCATGTTAGGAATGAGTTTCAAACTTGAAAAGATAGGCCCATTTGAAAAAAAATCCAAGTTTGGTCAATATTTGCTTCATGCATTTTTTTCAAAAATTGCCCAACTTTGATAATGCACATCTCTCTCAATTTTAACCCTATGAGGGTGTTCTTGGACTTTTTAGAAATATTAGGATGTCCCCTATGCAACCTCTTTGGTTTTATCTCAATTGGATCTTCCATGTTCATGTAAGAAGCTTTGACCCAAAAGGTGTTTTTGTTGGCTTTTGAAAAAGACCTATAATGTCCGAATTTATATCTTGTCATGAGTGTATTTCTTGAACTTGAGGGATGAAGATGAGTTGTAGGGAATTAGATTCTCTTAAAAATGAGCATTGGATGAGAAATTTCTGATAAAGTATGAGAAAGTTATGCCTGGTCAAAGTTTGGTTGACTTTTCCTATAGGAACCCTAATTTAGCAACTTTTAGTTTTGATGAATTAGGAGCATTACTCGAGGAATCATGATCAACCCTTGATCAAATGATGGATATTACTTCAAAATGTTGATGTTGACCAAAAATATTGAAGTTTGACTGTATGTGGGTCACAATTGACTTTTGACCTAGTACAGTTGATTTTCAGGCATTTGAGCAGTTGATTGAGCAAACTTCTTGTGCAAGGCATGAAACTTGGCATGGATGATATTGAGGACATATTATCACAATGGAAACAACTTAGGACCCTTGGAAACTCAAACATCTTGATGAGTAGTGAAACCCTAGTCTGAGGCTCATTGTCTTAGGAGGAGGATTTGTCTGGCCAATCCTTAGTCAACTTGAGCAATTGAGGACCTCTACGAGTTTATCTGGTGTGAAAATTGGAGGGCAAATTTTGGGGTGCAACAATTGTGCTTATAGAGAATTTTTTACTCAAGAAGAACTTGGCAGAGAATCTTCTTAGAAACTTCTTGTCATTTATGGACGCCCCCTCAGGATATTCTTGGGCTTCAAGATACCTTTTTACCTCGTGGAACCAAGGCTTTTCCTCCGCTCCCTCGGTATCAACCTCATAACACTGTATCGGTTCGTCTAATCTTTCGATAGTGATCTGAGGGGCTTCATTTTCCCATTTGACCTTAAACATGGATGACATGGTAGCTAGCGCGTCCGCTAACTGGTTTTCTTCTCGTGGAATATGTTCAAAGGTAATCTCTTCAAAATATGGGATCAATGTCAATACATGCTCTCGGTAAGGGATGAGATTAGGATGCTTCATGTCCCATTATCCATTAATCTGACTGATCACCAGGGCTGAATCTTGGTATACTTGTAAGAACTTGATCCTCATGTCAATAGCAACCTTGATACCCATAATGCATGCTTCATACTCAGCCATATTGTTGGTGCAGTTAAAACATAGTCTGGCAGTGAAGAGTGTATGGCAGCCTCCGGGAGAGATAATCACATCACTAATGCCATTTCCAAGTGCGTTGGAAGCTCCATCAAATACCATAGTCCATCGGGATCCTTTTACACGTCCTTCATCCAGTCCAGGTTCTTCATAGTCAGTCACTAGCATAATGTTCTCGTCTGAGAACTCAAATTTCATTGATTGATAGTTGTCTATAGCCTGATGAGCCAAATGATCAGCCAGTACACTTCCTTTTATTGCCTTTTGAGTGGTGTACTGGATATCATATTTGGTCAGGACCATTTTCCATCTTGCTATTCTTCCGGAGAGAGCGGGCTTCTCGAATATGTATTTGATGGGATCCATTTCAGATATCTATAAGGTAGTGTGAGTCAACATATACTGTCTTAGTCGGCGAGCAGCCCATGCCAAAGCACAACAAGTTTTCTCAAGCAGTGAGTATCTTGGTTCATAGTCGATAAACTTTTTTCTAAGGTAGTATATTGCATGCTCTTTTCTACCAGACTCGTCATGCTTCCCTAACACACACCCCATTAAATTCTTCAATACTGTTAAGTACATGATCAGAGGTCTTCCTTCAACTGGTGCCATCAAAATTGGAGGTTCTTGTAGATACTCTTTGATTATGTCAAAGGATGTCTGGCAATCGTCATTCCACTTTACTACTTGATCTTTCTTAAGTAATTTGGAGATTGGTTCACAAGTAGCGGTTAGGTGAGAAATAAATATGGCAATGTAATTTAGGTGTCCCAAGAAACCTCTAACCTCCTTCTCGGTGCAGGGAGTTAGCATCTCTTGAATAGCTTTAACCTTTGCAGGATCCACCTCAATACCTTTACCACTGACAATGCAACCTAGGAGCTTGCCAGATCTTACCCCAAAGGTGCATTTGTTCGGGTTCAGTCTTAGCTTGTACTTCTTCAGCCTTTCAAACAGTTTTTGTAAATGGTCCAGGTGCTCTTCTTTAGTTTGAGACCTAGCTATCATGTCGTCTACATAGACCTCTATCTCGTGATGGATCATATCATGAAATAAAGCTACCATAGCACGCTGATAGGTTGCCCCAGCGTTCTTCAACCTAAATGGCATAAATTTGTAACAGAAGGTGCCCCACTGTGTGACAAATTTTGTTTTCTCCATGTCTTCAGGTGCCATTTTGATCTGATTATAAACAGAGAAACTGTCCATGAAGGAGAATATTTTATGTTGTGCGGTGTTGTCAACCAGAACATCAATATGGGGAAGTGGGGAGTCATCTTTGGGGCTCACCCTATTTAAATCTCTGTAATCCACACACATACACACTTTACCGTCCTTTTTAGGTACCGGTACCACGTTCCCAATTCATCGTGGATAAGAAGAAACAGCTAAGAATCTGATATTGAATTGTTTCATGACTTCAACCTTGATCTTTTCTGACATCTCAGGATTCATACGACGGACCTTTTGCTTCGCTGAAGGGCAGTCTTCTTTTGTTGGCAGACGATGAACCATGATATCAGTATCCAGCCCCGGTATGTCTTCGTATAACCAGGAAAAGATCTCAACATAATCATGTAACATCTGAATTATCCGTTCTTTGACACCATTCTCCAAATTGGCACCCATCTTAACTTCCTTTTCATCCTCCTTTGTACCAATTTTACTGCCTCGACTGGCTCTTCATGAGGTTGTACTGCTCTTTCCTCTTGCTGTAATAGTTTAGTAAGTTCTCCTGGTACTTCACAATCTTCCTCACCTTCGTCCCCGACTTGGTAGATCTGATTTTCAAAGCCATAACTGGCAATAGCAGAACTGTTATCAATGGGATCCAGGGTGGATGTGGATATGCAATTTGATATGTGGGTGTGTGTAAGAACGCATAGTTATTTTGACAAAATAAAGTAAAATAAAAATAGAGAGCGTAAAATTTGAACGAAAAATGTACAATGATTTATTAATGACATATGAAAGTGAAATGTGATAACCCTCACAAGTAGACCGTTGTGCCTCGGGTAAGACACAAGGTTTTAGAGTTTAAATTGTTCAAAACTTACATATCCTCAAAAATAGAAAAACAATTACTCCTGGATATAAGAAATAGGCACAAAGCCTCTAGCCGTCCAATTATTGAGTCTACCATTGGTAGTAAGGAAGATCTAATTGTCCAGGTCACAATCATTGTCAGCGACTTCTACAGCATTGACTCCATGGTTGCTGATGCATAGTGGTGGTCCTCCGGCGCGAGCATGACGAATTGTCTTTTGAGCTCCTGAAGTGAAACCCAAACCAAATTTGTCATACTTATACGGGATGTCTGGGAGTTGGCCCAAAATAGTACACCCACCTTCTTCAACTATAACCTTAGCATATTTTAGAGAAGCCATTTTCAGTGGAGGTCTGGTAATCTTTGGAGCAACAACAGCAACCTTGGTAACATCGATCATCTGAGGAATCTCTTCAAAATACTGACAGGGGGTCTCAATGAACTCGCCGTCCATCTCGACATATCTAAAAGAGTTCAAGTGTCTTACCATATACTATTCTTTGCCATGGACTGTAACAATCTTTCCATTAACCGGATATTTTAACATCTAATGCAAAGTGGAAGTGACGGCGCCAGCCCCATGAATCCAAGGGTGTCCTAGTAAGCAAGAGTAAGACGGGAGAATGTCCATCACGCAGAAAGTGGAGTCAAAAGTTTGTGAACCAACTTTAATCGGTATGTCTACCTCCCCATGTACCATCCTTTTGGAACCATCAAAATCCCTCACCACAATATTGCTGGGTTTCAATGTAAGTACTTCGCAATTAAATCTGTCTAATGCGCCTTTGGGTAGAACATTCAGAGATGAACCAGTGTCCACCAATACGTGGGCTAGAGTAGTTCCCCTGCATTCAATAGAGACGTGCAGGGCATCATTATGTTTTCTTCCCTTAGGAGTCAGATCAACATCAGATAAACCTAGTCCATTATCGGCAGTCAGACTGGCAACTCAGTTATCAAATTGGTCGGCAGAAGTCTCTTGTGGCACATGAGCAGATTTTAGAAAATTCACCAAGGCTTTAGCATGGGCCTTAGAGCATAACAACAAAGCTAACATTGAAATCTTATAAGGGGTTTTCCCCAATTGTTCCACAACATTGTAGTCACTTTTCCGTATGATTTTTAAAATTTCCTCCATTTCTTGCTTGGAGGCCTTAGGAATGGCTTCTTTAGGTGTCTCCGTCAGGGCAGGCTCAACCGATACTTCTTTGCCCCGAGTCTCAGCTGACTCAGTAGCAGGAAAAACAACAGGAGTAACAATAAGAGTAGAAACAGTGTAACAATATGAGTATCAGCAGGAGTAACAATAGGAGTATCAGCAGGAGTAACAATAGCAGTATTAACAAGAGTAACAAAAGGAGTGGCAACAGTCTTTGGAGATATTTCAGGAGAGAAAATCCTTCCTCTTATGGTAACTTTACTGGTCCTAACAATGTTGTCAATGTTAGGATCCGTATCTTCAGTAACTTCATTCTTGATGGCCAATAGGTCTTGCTTGATGCCATGATAATAAACGTTAGCTTCATAATTCCAAGGAACAGCTTTGTCGGAGGAATATGGTATGAGCCCTAGAGAGGTAATGATCAGGGGAGCTATTTTAGGGCTGTTAGTAATCCTTATAGGCCCTTTGGAGGAGACCCTTGTAGGATTATTAGAGATGGTAATAATTGACACATCTTCACATAGGCTTTTCATGGAGGGAGTCTTCTCAAACAGAATTTCCCTGTCATTCATCAGGCATTGGACACCTATCTTCAACAATATACAACCATTGGGCAGGGATTCACAAAGGTGACAATATTCATTACATCCCGGAAATAAACCAGCTCGTAGGAGGTTATTCTTAACAATTGGGAGAGGAGTAGTCAAATCATTCACGGAAGAAATAAAAAGGACACCATCAACAACATTGATACCTTTGTCATGTTTGGGCATCGTGCAATTATTACATTGGGAGTCTCAGGAGGGTCAAATTCAATCTCCTTTGCATGTCTTGAACTTTATTCTTTAGAGCCCAACAATCATTTGTATCATGCCCCAGACTGTTGGAGTGGTAAACACACCGTGCATTCGAGTTGTAACGGGGATAGGAAGTTTTTGGGTTTCGGGGAGGATCCTTCAGAGTGACCAGGTCAGCCTTTAACAAATGCTGCAATGCTTGAGACAAAGGCATGTTAATTCTGGTGAATTGTCTTCTAGGCGCATCCTGCCCGCGTTGATTATTTTGTCGTTGAGCTGGAGCAGGGTTAGAGATCATTACAACTCATACCGTTGGACGACGTTCAACTTTACCATGATTTCTCTGACCATAGGCAGCACTAACCTCCTTCTTTCCACTGAACGGCTTCTTCACAGTACTTGAAGAGTAGCCTCTTGGACTTTACCACTCTTGATACCAACTTCCACTTGTTCTCCTGTCAATATCAGCTCGATGAATCCGGATGAAGAGCTTCCAATCAAATGGTTGAAAAATGGGCCTGTCAGAGTACCCAAGAACATATCCACCAACTCCCTATCAGATAGAGGTGGTTGGACTCTACCTGCAAGATCCCTCCACTTTTGGGCATAATCTTTGAAACCCTCACTAGAACCCATAGACATGTTTTGAAGTTGCGTACGGGTTGGAGCGAGGTCAACATTGTATTGATACTGCTTGTAAAAATCAGCAGCCAAATCTTCCCAATTGCGGATGTTGGTTCTTTCCAACTAATAGAACCACTCTAACTGCGTTTCTGACAAACTTTCCTGGAAGAAGTGAACCCATAATTTCCTATCAGCTGTATAGGGTTGGATCTTCCTGACGTAAGACCTCAAATGCAGCTTGGGACATGAAACACCATCGTATTTTGAAAAAATGGGAACTTTGAATTTTTGTGGGATGACCACTCCTGAGACTAACCCTAGCTATTCAAAGTCCAAGCCAGGTACCCTCTGAATCTCCATAGCATTGAGACAATCCTCCAGCTGTTTATACTTGTCATCAGCAGGAGGATATTGTTCTTCAGCATAGTCTGCTTCCTCTTTATCAGTCCCTGGGCTGTTATCTTCTTCTTTTGTCTTCTTGTCATCCTCTTCCTGATTATCCCCCTCATTTAACGGAGTTGCAAATTCTAGAGCTCGCTTGGCTGGTACTTTAAATTTTCTTCCCATATTCATGACGCCAGCCAATTTCTTTGCCTTCTTTTTCCTCTCTTTAGTGATGAGAGCTTTCAGATCTTCTTGTCCCTTAGCTAGAGCCAGGAACATCTGTTGGAATTGAGCATTCTGTGCTTGAAGATCCTTAATATTCTGTTCAAGAGCCATTTATTTTTGCTGAAATAACCAACGAAAAGATAAGAAACTTGTCTTGAAATACCTGCTTATGTAATGATATGCATGACATGTTTATGTGATGTTTTCAAGGACTTCGAGAAATTTAAATTTGTGAACCAAAATGAAACAAAGATTTTATTAGTAAAATTCAAATTACAACTGCCTTTTAAGTTTACAATTGAAAATTAAAAACTCTTAAAATCTAAGAATCAAGTCTCCCATGGGCGCTTCCTCTTTGTGCAGAGGTAGACATTAAGACTTTTTTCTTCGTGAAGTTGCTTCGTGAGCTCCAACACTTTTTTCTCACTGGTGTAGAATTGATCTCTAAAGGTATCTCGTTCTTCCTTCAGCTGAATCCAGGACCTCTGCAACTCTTCAAGATCAGTGGGCATGTCAGGATGGCAAACTATATAAGGAACATCTCCTTCGGCGATAGGATCCACAATCACTGGCAAGATGGTTGTATATGGCATCATAAGGTTTTAGGCGCAAGCTCGTACCCATTTGAGATAAGGCTCCATAGGAATGGAATTCTTATGCCCCAAATTCTTGCTATCAACCTTGTTTACCATGACCCAAGCTCGTACAAACCTTTGACGATACCCTTGAACATCATCCTCGTAGTTGAACATAATGCCTTGGATAAGCATATCATGGGGACCATCCCTTCGAGCATAACTGAATTATCATAGAGCCAGAGAAGGATTATAAGTGATACCTCCCCTAATTCCAAGGAGTGGGACATTATGGAATTCCCCATAGCAGTCAATGATAAAGACATCTCCCATAGACCGGGAGTAACAAAGAATATTCAAGTGAGAAAGTGACATTATCCTTTGCGACCAACCTAAACCTTGTTCGTTCTTCAATACTGATTGAGGAATGTGTGAAATAAACCACCTAGACAGCAATGGTATACAACACATAAGAACCCCTCTTCTCTTCATGGTACGAGTGTGAAGGGAATGCAAGATATCTCCGAGCAAAGTAGGCACAGGGTTACGAGAGAGGAAAACCTTGACAACATTCACATTTATGAGTAAGTCTGGATTAGGGAAAAGTACTAACCTATATATTAGAAGAGCCAGGACTTCTTCGAAAGCTTAGAAGTCCAAATCATCCCAAAACAATGAGCCTTTTCTAATAGGAACTTAACTAGGAAATCCTTGACTCCTCTTCTTGTTTCCCAGTTGGATTTAATGTCAGACCGTTTCAGATGCAAGGCTGTGGCAATGACCTCTGGCTTTAGAGCCTCCTCTAAATCAGTGAAAGGAATCTGATCAAGAATAGGTACACCCAATAAATGAGAGAACTCTTCCATGGTAGGTACCAACTGATAATAGGGAAATGTGAAGCAATGGTGTTTGGGGTCAAAGAACTGAAAGAGTACACCCATCATCTTCTCATTAAAGCTTGAGGTAACCAGGTTGAGAAGTCGACCATATTTCTTGGTGAACGAGGAAGTCTCAAGAACCCTTGATATTAGCTCTTTAAGTTGGAGAGCTATTTTCACAAAGCTGATTCAGACGACATTTCTATGAACAGAAGCCATAATCTGCAAAACAGAACAAAGATAAATTCCCTTGGTCCTTGAAATGGTTAGTGAAATGAATATGGATGTTATGATGCATGATGTTATGTTTGAACAATTTAATCACACATAAGAAAAACACACAAGACCTTAGGTTTAGGCTTGCACGAGGTTTATAGGTAAGTACCCTCTTGAAGGTTAGTTGGTTCAAACTATCCTAGAAAAGTAACCGGCTTCTAAGGAGTCTCAATATCACTGATCTTTCTTTATCGGGCATTGTTTCAGCTCAGGCGATCTTTTCTCGCGGCCGAAATATCCCTAAAGTATAATCTCAATAAGTGTAGTATCGAGTATCAACCAATCTCAGCTTTATACTGAAGCCGTCTATATCACTACTTTTCTAATGGCCAAGTTTGTTCAATTAAGGTTCTAAGGTTAGTTAGTGCTTTATGACACCATACAACGGCCCCGTATTCTCCTCAATTTAACACAAGGGATACCGATACCAAAAAATCTGTCACACTAATGCAGCCATCGCTTCAACCATATCGGTTTATGTCGTACAGTCTCCACGATCTATTGCTGCTTACCTAAAAGAGCCCCAGATCTAGGTATAGGATCTTTACAAGAATACCCAAACATAAACCCAAAATGTAAAGCAAGCAAGTAAAAATGGTAAAGTATTTAAATGTGATCTATTTCTAAGGTAACCCCACTTTTTTAGCAATTTTCCCCAGCAGAGTCGCCAGATCTGTAATACGGTGGGAGAACTGACTTTTACTGGTTTTGCATTTTTATTTGCAAATGTTATAGTTAGCAAGAGTCGCCACTGACTTTTCTTTTATCTAACAAAGGAAGAGGTGAAAAGAACAGGAAAGACCTTTCGAGATTATCTTTTGAGTGAGGGGGGTAGGTTATGGAAAGGGAAGGTGTTAGCACCCTTTCCATTCGTAGTTATCTACAGGCTCTTAGTTGCTAGCTCACTTTGAAAATGCTTTGTGTTTGTGTGTTTTGAAAATATTTTTGAAAAGACGCCTTAGTGCATTGAACTTTGTAATGTTTCTCAAATTGTTGAGAATGTATACAAAGTATTTTTTTGTCTTTGAAAATATTTAGAAAAAAGAGTTTGTGTATGTGTAAAAAATGTTTTGTTTGAGCAAGCAATTAAGAGCCACATATCTACTCGAAAGGTTTGTTTTTTTCCTCTTTCCTCTAGATAGTGCCATCCTACTATTAGTGAGTAGGTAGCCCTATCGTTGGGTGTTTTGAGGGACTAGCGAGGGTCATCGTACGGTTACAAAGGAAACTAGTAAGATATCTTAGTAATTACCCTAGGGTTTTAAGATCATTTTACCAAGGCAAAGTCGAAAGAGTCATCTAGGGACTTATGATATTTTAAACCAAAGGCTAACCACTAAAATCTCTTACATTATAGAATCGCGATCGTTTATTCCGAAGGCAACAAGTGGGGAAACCTTAGAGGTGCACGTGTGTGAGTCTGTTGTATTTCAATTATTTATCATGGGTGTTACGTTTGCTAATGTTTACTTTTAGTCTTATCATGCAATCTTATTAACATACATCTAACAGTTAATATATGTACAGAAAATAAAAATGTGAAAATTGAATCTACGCTATTACATGCCCTCGGGGAGGGGGAGTTACAAATCCAAAACGGGGAAGCAAAAGTAAAAGTCCTAAGTTTAAACTATTACAACCCATACGTAGATACATAATATTTGGAAATAAAGATGCAAAATTAAAAGAAACGCGCGAAGATGGAAGTGAGGTAAAAAAACTCCTAAACATGAATGTAAGACATTAGAATGATTCAAAATTATCAAATAAACATGAATGTATGCTTTAGATCTATTTAAATCGCGTGTATTAAGAGATTCAAAATGCAAAAAAATTAACCAATGGAGGTGGCTTGGTTGGCCAGTTTCAGGCAACATCAAGCATGGATAAAGGATGATATGGCTTCCTGGGAGCCTCAGGAGTAATGCTTGACCCTTTATTTGGACTGAAAGGGCTGGAACCTTGATTTTGAATTTTGACAACTTTGATATATTTTTTTTGAAATTTTGGAAAGCTCTCTCTAGGCTGCTTCAGCGTGTCCTTTGCTTGTACTCTTGCTGTGTATTTATAGAGGGATATGAGGATGAAAAAACATGGCCAAAATCATAGCATTAAGGCCCCCTTTCAAAGCAATATCAAACATATTAAAATGTTTCCAAAATTGTGAAAGCCCTTTTGAAATATAATGAACCTGGCCTCTTTTGCACGAAATCTCAGGCCCAATGTTGATTCAAAACATCAACCCATGTGTCCAAACCATTTATCTATTATTTTATGCATTTTATTTTGTATTTATTTGAATAAAAATAAAAATAAAAATGAATAAAATATGGGAAAATGCAAATCAAGGTGAGATTTAATTTAGAAGTCCTTGAGTAAGTCATAAACATATTTGAATCCCAAAAAATAGGTCCATGAACTTAAAAATGCATTTTTGCTCAAAGTTGACTTTTTGCATTTTCACCAATTTGCCCAATTTGTACTGGTCATAAGTTACTTAATTTTTATCTTTTGAAGATGATTTTAGACTTTTTAGAAATCTAAATATGTCTCCTATAATCTCTATGTTTACCCTTTTTTCATTTGGAGAATTTATCTTGATGTAACTTGTCTTGACAAAAAATGCCTTTTTGTTGACTTTCAAAAAGACCTGTAATGTATTGGCTCATATCTTTCCAATGATGCATTTTTTGAACTTGGGGACAAAAGAAAAATTGCGGGGAATTGAAATTTCTTCACAGTGAGCTTTTGTTGGGGGCAAAATGGATGAAGCATGTGAAATTTATGCCTGGTCAAAGTTCATTTGACTTTCTCTAGAAAACCCTAATTTAGCAAGTTTTGATTCTAGATGATTTGAGAGCATTCCTTGAGGAATAATAATCAACCATTGATCAAATGATGAATATCACTTCAAAATGTTGATGTTGACTAAAAATCTTGAATTTTGACTGTATATTGACCACAATTGACTTTTGACGTAATGTAGTTAATTTCCAGTCATTTGAGCAATTGACTGAGCAAACTTGTAATGCAGGGCATGAAAATTGGGATGAGCATTGTTGAGGACATATTAGGAACCATGGAAATTAGTTGAGGCCTTTTAAACCCAAACTTCTTTGTCAAAAATGAAACCCTAGTTGGAAATCCATTGCTTAGGAGGAGAATTTGTCTGGTCAATTCTTGATCAACCTTGAGCACTTGGGGACCTCTAGGAGTATGTTCTGAATAAAAATGAGAGGGAAAATTTTGGAGTACAACATTCTCCAACTTCATATTTAGTTTGACACTTGAGGATGTAGGATTCAAATCATCTATTTCGAATCTCTTGAGTATCTCTTTGACATATGACCTTTGATGTAGCACCATACCTTGCTTTGACATTTTAAATTCTATGCCTAGGAAATAAGACAATTTTCCCAGATCCAACATTTCAAATTCCTTCATCATCAGCTGTTTTAACTTTGACAAGTTCTCCAAGCTATTTCCAGTTACTAGCAAGTCATCGACATATAAGCAAATGATTCTTATATCTTGTTCTACAACCTGAACATAGATACCATACTCAGATTTGCATTTGACTAATCCCAATTCTACTAAGTATGAGTCGATCTTCTTGTTCCATGCTCCAGGTGTCTACTTGAGGTTATAAAGCACTTTGTGCAACTTATATACTTTACTCGCTTCCTTCTGAATCACAAACCCTGGAGGTTGTGTGACATAGACCTCTTCATCTAAAGAACCATTCAGAAATGCTGATTTCACATCTAAATGAAATGTCGACCATCCTTGGTTATATGCCAATGCTACCACTAGTCGAACAATCTCCCATCTTGCTACTGGAGAAAATAATTAAGATTAGTCGAGTCCTTCTCTCTAAAGAAAACCTTGAGCTACTAATCTTACTTTATGTCTTTCTATCGACCCATCAACATTGTGTTTCAACTTGAACACCCACTTCACTTCGATAGCTTTTGTATATGTTGGAAATTTGACTAACTCCTATGTATTATTTCTTGAAATTGCATGTAACTTTTCGACCATAGCTAACTTCCACTGTTGAATCTTTAAAGCTTCATTATGGTTGATTGGTTCAACACCTACAAGTAAAGAAAAATGAACTAATTCTCCATCTTGTGTGACTTCATCATCACCCACTACTTCATAATTCAGAAGTCTTGTTGAAATAACTCTATTTCTTTGAGGTCTTTGGATTATTTCAGCCACAACCTCTTTGACTTTGACTGTTTATGGAATGTGAGCAACAGCTTCAACTTAGATTGGAATATTAGCAATTTCTCCGACTTCGACTTCATCAGTTTCTTCATTGAAACCATAACTCATCAATGGCTTGTTAATTACATCATCAGAATTCCAATGCTAGGTAGAATTTTCATCAATCATAATGTCTTGACTCAACACATTCTTCTCATTAACTGGATTGAATAGCCTGTATGCACTCATTTTATGATATCCTACCAGAATCATAGGTTCACTCTTGTCATCAAGCTTCCTTCTACTCGCATCAGGGACATGCTTATAACACCTAGATTCAAACACCTTCAAATGACTCACTAGTGGTCGTTTGCAAATACATACTTCTTAAGGAACCTTGTTCTTCGATATCTTGGTAGGGCACCTGTTCAAAATATAAACTGCAGTTGAAACAACTTTACCCCATAAAGATTTTGTAAAATTCTTCAGCTTTAGCATACATCTCGCCATATCTAATATGGATCTGTTTCTTCTTTCAGAAATCACATTATGTTGAGGAGTATAAGGAGAAGTTACATCATGATCAACACCATGTTATGCACAGAATTTTTCAAACATCTTTGAAGTGTATTCACCACCTCTATCTGTTCGCAAAACTTTAATCCACTACTCACTCTGGTTTTTGACAAGCATCTTGAATCTCTAAAAGATTTCAAATACTTTGTCCTTTCTCTTGATCACATATATCCATAGCTTTCGACTAAACTCATCGATAAACAAAATAAAATATATGTTTCCACCAATGGTATGTTCTTCGAATGAACCACATACATCTGAATGTACCATATTGAGTATGCATGATCATCTCATTAGCATAGTCGAAACAAAAGAGTTTTTGGATTTCTTTCCAACTAAACAACCTTCATAGAATTTATCTGGCATCTCAAGACTTGGGATACCAGATACCATATCTTATTGAGGGCAAGGTTCCTTCAATAAGGGTTTCAATAATGTCAAAATTTTCCACTATATGTTGGAAATATTGCTAGATGATTTGGTGGACAAAGCAGCAAGAAAAGTCTTCAAGAATTGGCATTTTTGGAAATCTATATGCTGTGAGTCGACTCAAAGAAAGCTCAGTCCGACGCATGATTAAAAGTTGCTCCTTTGGTTGACTCATCATGGAAACAATGTTTAAGCACTGTGAGTCAACGCATACCCCTGGAGCAGCCGACGCATGGATCTTGCACTCTGTCATGTGGCACCTTCAGGAATGCTCAGGTCGAGTCACCCTTCTGCATAGGTCGACGCATAGATTGTGAAAACTGTCATACGGAACTTTTGGGAATGCTCAGGTAGAGTCACCCTTTTGTATAGGTAGACGCAAGGCGTGTATACACTGTCATATGGCACTTATGGGAATGCTCGGGTCGAGTCCCCTCTTGCATAGGTCGATCGTTCGCTCGTAAAAACTGTTTTTCAGTCTGTTAGTTTGGGTCTTGACCTTAGATAACATATATATATATATATATATATACTTGTTTTGTTATATCATTTTGGTTTCAACAAGAAAAGTGAAATAGATACACAAGGCACTCATCATCTTCAACCTCTCACTCATCCATTGACAACTACACATAATAATTTTTGTTGATCAAGGTGCGGAGCGTATGTTGACAACGTCTGAAATAGAAGATTGAGATCTTGTTCAGGTTGAGTAATTGTGTGGTTTTCTTGAATAAAATCTGAGGGTTTTGTCCTCCAATATCATTTGGATTTGGGGTTTTTTGACAATTCTTTGCTTCATCAAATTCAGCCGTGCTTAAGGGATTGAGGAACCGTGGGTTCGCTTAATAAGGTAGCTACAATCGGAGGATTTTGATGTAATGTGTTGTACCCCAAAATTGTCCCTCTCGTTTTATCAAGATTTCCCCTTACAAGACTCTTTGGACTCCAGACAGGATTAGGGTTTGCTCTGCTCAAGACATCTCCTTGCACTGATGACCTGAAATTAGGGTTTGAGTTTGCACAAGGATTTTTGGACTTCCAATTACTAAAGTGACGTTCATACTTCATGTTGGACTTATAAGATTGCCCATACCAAGTTTCAAGCCTTGAATCAAATTTTTGCCCAGTCAATTGGACAGTTGACCTAAAAATCAGTTGTATTGGGGAAAAAGTCAATTGTGGCCAATTTACAGTCAAACCTCATAATTCTTGATCCACGTCAACATTATAGACTCATATGAACCATTTGATCAAGTTTGGACCACAACTCCTCAAGAAATTTGATCAGATCATCAAAAGGGCAAAATGGTCATTTTTAGGGTTTTGACTGTAGAAGGGCAATTTTTGTTTTTTGACCTAGCCAATGGCAAATTGGGTTCAAGTATGGATTCAAGGACTCAATGTCATCATCTTGACCTAATCACAAGGTTCAAAAGATCTCAAATGCATTAGATTGACAGATGAATTTTCCAGTCAACTGATTAAAAATCAACTGTACACTGAAAAGTCAAACTTTGACTTTTTGGTTAAAATCAAGTGTCAAGGGTCATTTTTCATCAGGATGTGTCAAAAAATGAAACTTGTTCACCAAGAAACCTAAATTTGGAAATTAGGGTTTAAGATTGAAAAATTTCATAACTTCGAAATTTTCTAAGTTATGAAATTTTCTTATTTTTCCCCAACTCTTCCCAACTTTTTCACCATGATGCAATTGGATTCAAAGAAAACTTCCAACATGAAAGTTGTAGTACTCCACAAAATCTACAACTTTTATTCACAAAGTTTTCCCAAAACATGCTTGGATCTCAAGTTATGATTTTGTGAATAGAGGTCCAAAAACTTTCTAACTTAGTGAAATTTTGCCCTAGTTTAGGCAGGATTTTGACCTATCTTCATGGCCGTTTTTCACCTAGTTCCAATTGGAATATCAATGTGAATTTCAAATATGGATTGTAGATAATGTTACAAGCTTTCCAAAATGTCCAAGAACTCTCCAAAATCATTTGTGGTTAGGGAGAATCGAAAGTTTGAAATTGGCAAAATATCACTTTCATCCAAGGCATTTTTCATGTTGCTACAAGTTGCAAATTCTGTCCAAACATGTTTGTACTTGTTTACAGGTCCTTAAACCCTTCCAAACTCAAAAATTGAATGCAAACACAATGGATTAAGGCGTTGTTCTGAGCTTTAGAAGATTACACATTGAATTAATCCATTTTTGGCAAAAAGATGACAATGCCATTTTGATAAAGGTTGCTTTATGCAATTTTGTTTCCTTGAGCTGTGAACCCAATCCTTTGTAGCAAACCAACTCCACAAACTTAGGCAAAAGTACACCAACTATCAGCATGCTTGGAGCTAGCTTGTACAGGCCATAGCATTGTCAAAATCACCTTTTCTTCAAAAGCAAGTCAACTTGCAAAATGACCACAACTCTTGTATCTGTTAAAACCAAAGTTTGTAAACATTTAAAAAAAGTTTCTCACATTACAGTGAGCCAGAAACACGAGCTAGCAAGTCCTCAAACCCTCCAAAACACCAAAACACAAGTTCTTGTCAAAACAGGGCAGGTTCTGCATTTTGATTTCCAAATCACAATCCACCCGTGTGTTTTGCTTGCAACCAATTCCAACACACTCCATACAACATACCTAAGCTATCCAAACCATTCCCAAGTCACTGTAACTCCATTTACACACTTCACCATTTTCAAATTCTGACTTTGCAGGTTGAGTTCTACAAGCATATTCAAGCTATTTCAAAGCAGGCTAAGCATTGGGAAAGCTCAAAGGAACTTCAAGCAAGCTCACAAGTATCTCATGCCTCACTCACAACCCTTACATTGCCATACTCGAGATTGACTGAAACAGGTAAAGTTCAAACTTCTATCTCTCTATTTAGGAATCATTAGGCTTAGGTTTGTGAATAAAAAATGTAGTCCTCATTGCCCTTGAGCTGTACATATGCATAGAATTCATTTAAGTTAACTGAGCTGGGAGAATTTGAATGATGAACTTTCTGAAAAAACTAGGTTAGAAATTAGGGCCAGAGAAATTCTCTCTGGTCTTTGAGAGTTAGATTAAGTTTTTTACATGGTTAGAATCGTGTGATCATGCTCTATAACTTTCATGTTGCAAGTTTTTGTTTTTAAGCACAAAAACAGGATTTCCAGTTTTGTATACAGGGCGCGCGTTTTTCTTGTCACAAGGTCAGGGATGAAGGCCATCTGGGCTGGGCTTGGCTTGGCATGACTGTTTGAACCCCTTAGCTTGCTGTTTACACCCCCTTGGCCCATTTGATTTTATTTTGTATATTTTTCTATTTCTTTTTCATTTCTGACTTTTATTATTTTTTCTAAATATAAAAAATTACCAAAAATATTTTCTTAAATTTTCAAATTTTATTTTATTTTTTTATTATTTTTTTAGCATAAGAATAATTACTATAATAATATACTTTTTATTTTCTTAAATAAAAAAACTTGTAAATATTATAAAAAATATTATATATTTTTTTATTTTTGTAAAATAATATTATCACATATTTTATTTTTTAACATTTTTTGTATATATTCTATTTTATTTTTCTTGTACAAAAATTAGGGTTTTCACCCTTAATAAAAAATAATCATTGATATTTTCTTATTTTTGATACATTAAATAACTTATTTTTACATACATAAAAATAAAATACGAAAAAAACATTTTGCATATTTATAATATATTGCATATTTAAATATTTGTCAATTTATTATTTTGTACAATGAGTTCAATTTGGTTGTAATAGTTGACTTAGGGTTTTATTTTCTTGCAAATATCCCCCTATTCAAACTTGTATCCCCCTCCATATAATCATGTTGTAATAGTCATAGATTTACTTTTACGTACTTTATTGGTTTCAAATATGCATGATTAGTAAATTAGGGTTTGTATGCAAGACCAAAATCAAAACAAATAGCATGACTAATACAAGACAAAAATGCATGAAAAATGACAACACAATGCACACAAGCACCCCTAGGATTTCATCCACTTGTTGCCTTAGAAATGGCCATGGTATGCATGCTAGGTATCTTGGCAAAACAAAAACAAAACAAAAAGATCATAGTCCCTCGATGACGCTATCTTGGTTGCCTATACAAAAATGATCTAGTCCCTCAAACAAAAACTTGCTAAGATACTTAGCACAATTGTTATCATGGCCATACAATGACCGACGCCTGTCCCGTTTAAACATCCAAACACAAGGTTGTTTACCAAATGCAATGGTAAAACAACAATGTCAAAGGGTTAAAAATGTATAGGAAAGATCTTTGAGTAGGGTAGATAACTCCTAGTTACTTGATCAAATTTGCAAACATCCTTGCTATTTTCAAAAACACACAACACAATTTCAAAACATTTCCCAAAACAAACTTTCAAACATTGAAACATTTTTCAAAAGACAAACACCTTTGTATACATTCAAATAAGAATTATTACAAAGGTTGCCTAGACAAAGGCCTCTTTTCAAAATACTTTCAAAACCAAACACAAAAGCACCATTTCAAACAATTGAAAAGCAAAAGCAAGTGATCTAAAACAAGTAACTAAGAGCCCATGGAAAACCATGGATGAAAAGGGTGCTAACACCTTCCCTTTTCATAATCTACCCCCCGAACCCAAGAAAACATCTCAAAGGTCTTTCCTGTGCTTTTTGACGTTTCCTTTGGATAAATAAAAAGTCGGTGGCGACTCTTGCTAAACCAAAACATTTGCGAACACAAACGCAAAACCTCAAGTTAGTTCTCCCACCGCATCACAGAACTGGAGACTCTGCTGGGGAATCATATAAAAGTGGGGTTAACTTAGGGTTTTAGATCACCTTTACATGCTTATTTTGCTTGACTTGTATGCTTTACATTTGGTTCTATTATTTGGGTTTGAATCCTCTACCCGGATTTGGGAAACATTCATAGGTAAATAGCAATACGTTATGGGAACTGTGCGGGGTATACCGACATGGTTGAAGCAATAACTATATTTGTGCGACATATTTGTGGGTACCGGTAGCCTTTGAGTTAATCAAAGAGAATACGGAGCTGCTGAGTGATGTCATAAAGCACTAATGGACTTTTAGAACCTTTACTTGACCAACTTGGCCTTTTTTAGGGGTAGTGAGATGACCGGATTTGGTGCAGTCCGAAGTTGGTAGATACTCGATACTACACTCATTAAGGGTTGTTTTCTCTGAATATTTCGGTCGCCAGTAAAGTGGCTAAACTGAAACAATGAACACAGAAAATAATCCATTGATATTGAGCTCCTTAGAACCCGGTTACTATTTCTAGGACAGGTTGAGCCAACTAAACTTCAAGAGGGTACTTACCTATGAAACCCCATGCAAGCCTGAAACTAGGATCTGGTGTGATTTGTTTGTACATATATACTTGTTCATAACATCATAACATCATGAAGCATCATATGCATCCACTAACCATTTCAAGGATTTGGACCTTCATCTTTGTTCCTATTTTGTAGGTAATGGATTCACTTTGCAGGAAAACTATTCAGGTCAACCTTGTGAGAATTCCTCTTCAACTCAAGGAGCTAGCCTCAAAGATTCTAGAATATTCTCCATTCACCGAGAGGCATGGTCGTCTTCTCAACTTAGTCAACACCAACATTGAGGAAGACATGGTGAAAGTTCTCTTCTAGTTCTTTGACCCCCTACACCACTTCTTCACATTTCCTGATTACCAGTTAGTGCCTACTTTGGAGGAATTTTCTCAACTCCTGAGGATTCCTATTCTCCATCAACTACCCTACAACGGTACGGAAATAGATCCAAAGCCTGAAGATGTTGCTCAAGCCCTACACTTGCAACCATCTGATATCATAGGCCATTGGGAGACTAGAAGTGGTGTCAAGGGTTTCTTGGCAAAGTTTCTATTTGAGAAGGCCCAAAGCTGTTGGAATTCATTAGAATTACAAGCTTTTGAGGAGATTGTGGCTCTTCTCATCTATGGGTTGGTCTTGTTCCCTAACCCTGACCAGCTTATAGATGTGAATGCTGTCAATATTTTCATGTCCAGGAATCCTGTACCTACATTGCTTGGGGATATCCTCCACTCATTTCACACTCGAACAATGAGGAAAAGAGGTGTTCTCATGTGCTGTACTCCTCTTCTAGCAAGGTGGTTTATTTCTCACCTTCCCCAATCAGTCTTGAAGAATGAGCAGGGTTTGAGGTGGTTACAACGATTGATGACTCTTACACATTCAGATGTTCATTGGTGTTCTCGATCCCGAGAAAATGTTATCATCATTGATCGTTGTGGGGAATTCCCTAATGTCCCACTACTTGGCTTTAGGGGAGGCATTACCTACAACCCTTGTTTGGCTCTGAGACAGTTTGGGTACGCCCGAAGGGATGGCCCACATGACATGCTGATTCCAGACTTGGTTTTTGACTTTGACAGCGACGATCAAGGACTTCGACAAAGGTTTATCCGAGCTTGGAGAACGCCCAACAAAGTGGACAGTAAGACCTTGGGACACAAGAATTCCATCCCCCTTGAGCCTTACCTCAAGTGGGTACGAACCCACGCCCAAAGTCTTATGATGCCTTACCCCTACATTCTGCCTGTGATCAAAGAGCCTGTTATGGAAGGAGAGGTTCCATACACCCTCCTACATCCTGACATGCCAACATCACTTGAAGATTTACAAAGGAGTTGGATACAGCTCAAGGGAGAACGCGATACTTTTGAAGCCCAATTCTATGCCAGTGAGAAGAAGGTTTAGGAACTTACTCGTCAACTTCACGAAGAGAAGACTCTCAACACCTACGTTGCACCAAAGAGGATGCGCAATGTCTTTTTACATTAGAATTTTTTATTATTTCGCCCATGGGGCATTTATGTACTAAAAAATTCTATCTTATTAATATGATGTGTGTTCCTTTTTGTTTCAAACAAATTTGAATTTCTGAATCCTTGAATGCATTACATGAATACATATCATTCATCATATGCATAAACAGGTCATCACACCAGGTTTCCTTATCTCTCTGCTTTTTATTTCAGCAAGATGGATATTGAGCAGACGGTTAAAGACTTACAAGTGCAGAATTCACAGTTCCAGCAGCTACTCATGACCTTGGCTAAGGGTCAGGAGGATCTCAAAACCTTTCTGGAAAAGGAAAAGGAGAAAAAGAAAAAGAAAAGAGTTGGTGTGGCTACCTTGGGTAGAAAATTTGAAGGTCAAGATAGAAGGGTCCTGGATTTTCCCTCAACGTCCGGCGAAGGGGTAGGAAAAGGTAAAGGAGCTGCAGTACCAACCGAGTCTGAAGAAGAAGAAGAAGAAGAAGAGGAGGATGAAGACTATTCTGAGCAGCAGTACCCTCCTGCAGACGACAAGTACAAGAATCTGGAAGAACGTCTGGCTGCCATGGAGGTGCAGAGAGTGCCTGGGCTGGACTTTGAAGTTCTAGGGTTGGTATTTGGGATTGTCATTCCCCCCAAGTTTAAGGTGCCTATATTTGCTAAATACGATGGTTTGTCTTGTCCAAAGATGCATCTGCGATCTTACGTCATAAAAATCCAGCTGCATTCTTCTGACAAGGATCTGTGGGTCCATTTCTTCCAAGACAGTCTTTCGGGGAAGCAGTTGGATTGGTTTTACCAGCTAGAGAGATCTGATGTGCACAATTGGGAGGATTTGGCGGCAGCCTTTTACAGACAGTATCAATATAATGCGGATTTAGCACCAACCCGTACTCAATTACAGAGTATGGGCATGGTCTCTGTTGTACCCCAAAATTTTCCCTCCCATATTCTTCAAGATTTTCCAAGATCAATATCCAAATGGTTCAAAATCTCTCAAGGATTGCACAGTCCAATTGCCTCCTAACACAGTCAAAATTAGGGTTTTGGTTCTTGCAAAGAAAATGAGGTTTTCAAGGGTCCAATCAAGTCCCATATGCCTATATACACTGTCAAGCATCCATATGTCAAGTTTCAAGACTCATAGCATCAAGTTTCCTAGTCAAAAGCCCTAATTGCTTCACAGTCAACTGCAGGGGCAAAATGGACATTTGACAGTCAAAAGTCAAAATTTTTGGTCAACATCTTATTTTGAAGCCACAATCATCATTTGATCAAGTCTTGGTCATGATTCCACAAGCATGGCTCAAAAAGTCTCAAGATGCAAAAGTTTCTATTTTTGGACAGCTGAAAAGTCAACTGCAGATTGACCAAGGCATAACTTTTTCATGGTTCATCAGAAAAATCCCATCCAATGCTCATTTTTAAGGGGATGACATTTCCTACAACTCATCTTCACATTCCAAGTCCAAGAAATGCTCTCACAAAAAGTTATCAATTTCAACATTATAGGTCATTTTCAAAAGTCAACAAAAAGGCACTTTAAGTCAAAGACCATAACTTGCGATTGGTAAATATAAATGACATGGGACCAAAGGCATTGGTTAGAGGACTTCAAGACCTTTCCAAAATGTCCAAGAACATGTTCATAGCTTCAAAATTGAGCAAGATATATATTGGAGAAGTTGGGAAATTTTTGGGAAATTTCAAAAGTCAACTTTGCCTAAAACACTTCATTTTTGCTAATGGGCCTCGAATTCTTTCTTGAATCTGTACCCAAAGCCTATGCACGACACATTGAACTTAAAATGATTTATTTTCTTATTTTTAATTAATTAATTGAATTTTTATTAATATTAATTCATTTAATTGATTTTAATTATAGGAAAATTAAAAAAAGGATATGTTTTGGATCTTTTGGTGAAGCAAATCAGATCAGGGCAAGCTGGAAACTCGTTTCTCAATCAAAAAGGGAAAATCATCCATATTTCGCAAGGTTTTCATTCAAAAAAGATTGGAAATTATATGATTGAAAATCAAGGATTGAAAACATAAATTCATGGACTTTTGGGCCAAGGTTTTAACCTAATTCGCATCACATACATATGCTGAAGAAAACCCTGAATCCCTACACGCACAATTGTTGCTGAAACCATATAACCAAATTGCAAAAAACTCAAGAAAATTGTGAAACTGAAATCATTATTGCAGCACGATTCAAAGCCTGAAAAGGATTCCAACACCTTGCCTAAGTCTCCAGGAGTCTATTGCCATCAAGAACAAGCTCTAATACGCAAAGAAACGGTTAAACAGAGTCACGGTTTGAAAAACATTGCCATAATCGAAATCCATTTTTTATGCATCATTGATATGTTTTGATTATTGATTTGTGTTGCTGACATCTTCCTGAAGCTTTTGGTGTGGATTAATTGTGTTGAAACATCCTGTATCAAAATCTGCCATGGACAAATGCTAGGGTTTCAGAGCTTCCATATTGGGGGTTTTCATATGCTGTAAAATTAGGCATCAAGACCTATATAGATAAATTCTTCAGGACAGGACAAAACCATTAAGACCCTCGCGCTCTTTTTATGTGACCCATAGCTCTAATCGCTATTATTGGGACTTTTGTTTTGTGGGGGTTTAAAACCCCCGCTATCTATTTCATATTATTGCAGGTAAACGAAGAAGAAGGGTGAGCTGTCCAAACGCTAGTGGATCATTCAAACTCAGCGCGCGCTTTTTTGTGTCCAGGCATAATTGTTGCTTTTCACATATTATTTTCGTTGGTTATTATTATTACAAATACAGCGCGATGGTTGAGTGGCTAGTGACGTGTTTGTTCACCACTGGGACCTGGGTTCGATTCCCAGGTCCCCCATATATTTCTTCATATTTTTCTTAACCAATTCCAGTGCAGCATATGATTCAATAGTCCACCATGAGCCTCACGTCTAAGCTTGCCAAGTGCCCAGGATCAACAATCTGAAGGCCAGGAGATATGGAGCATGGTACACCCTAGTCAGCCAGCAAGCGCATGATCAGGAAAAGTCAACGAGGCTTTGTGCTTCCTGGGCCTGAATTCCAGCATTTCACCTCCACATGGGCCATCACACCCCCTTGGTTTGCATAGTTTTATTTATTTTCTCTTCTTTTTTAATTCTTTTAATTGTTTAATAATTATCATTAATTCACAACAAATTAACTTTTCATCTTAAAATCAGGAAATCAAAAATTGTAAATTATTTTAATTAATTAATAATATCACCATTAACTTATTTTTGTAAATAAATATTAAATAATTAACTTAGCTTAATTTAGGTTTATATTTTAATCTTTTTCTTAATAAATAAAAATTATATAGAATTAGGTTTTGACACTTTTAATCTTTTTTAATTTATTATCATTATTAATTATTATTATTTTTGTACATTTAATGTAAATTAATTAATTAGCTTAAATTAGGTTAACTTTAACATTTTCACTAATAATTAAAATAAACTTAGAACTAGGGTTTTCTTTTAATTTTAATTTCTTTATTTTCATTAAATACAAAAAAAAACATAAAAAAACTTCTTTCTTGTAAATAATTAATTAAATAATTAGGTTTAATTTTAATTTAATACAAAAGGACAAAAAACTCTTAATTTCTCAAAAGGGTCAAAAACCCTAGGACGTCTTGATTTTAATTCTTTCGCGCGTTATATTTTTATTTTGATTATTATGTAACTGCTTTCCGGAATGTAATAGTAATTAGGTTTATTGCTTTTCCTTACTTTCCGCACTTTATCAAAAACGGGTCTTTGTTTTTTGGCGATGTATAGACCCGCGCCTTGTAATAGCGTAGCTTTTACCTTTCTGTATTTTATTTCCGCACTCCTAACTGCTAAATTGCATGAAAGAATGTATGATAATTAAAAATGACTCGTAGCTCACAATTGCATGATCCAAGATAAATGTTAACATGAAAACAACACACAATGCACATGCCACTTCTAGGGTACGCCTCACTCGTTGCCTCGAAAGTGGTCGTCAAGTATAGGGTGTTTTAGCGGTTGCCCTTATGTCTAAGATCCAGTTGCCTCGAAACGGTTGCCTCGGATTAAAAAGGATCTAGGACATTAGGGTTACTTCTAAGGTGTCCTACTATTGCTTCGGTGACCACACTGTCCCTAAAATCGAATTGACCCGAACACCTCCAACGGTGGTGCTACCTACCTCTCAATGGTGGGGTGGCACTACCTTAAGGACTATTACATAGCCTAATTCCTTAGGGTAGGTAGATGACTCATGGGTACTTGCTCTCTTCAAAAACAAACAAAACAATCTTTTCACACTGACACTTTCAAAAGCTTTCAAAACAAATTTTTCGAACACTCTTGAGGACAGATACAAGAGTTACTCAGAAATCTTTCAACGAAACTTTTTCAAACCCACTCACATTTTGAAAAGCAAACATTTTGAAAACATAAGAGCAAGTACCTAAGAGCCCATGGATAACCATGGATAGAAAGGGTGCTAACACCTTCCCTTTCTATAAATCTACCTCCCGAACCGAGAGACATTCTCAATAAGGAATTTTGCTGTGCTTTTGTCCTTTCCATGTTGGAGAACATAAAAGACGGTGGAGACTCTTGCTTACCGCGACATTTCACAAACCAGCTTTAAACAGTCAGTTCTATTTCCACCGATCACAGTCTCAATTAAAGGTTTCAAAGAGTATGTCCAGAAATGGAGAGACTTGGCGGGACGAGTACAACCACCTCTATCTGAGAGAGAGCTTGTTGATATGTTCTTGGGTACACTGTCAGGTCCCTTTTTCAATCACTTGATCGGAAGTTCGTCTGTGGGGTTCACCAAGTTAATTCTAACTGGTGAGAGAGTTGAAGCCGAAATCAAGAGCGGGAAAATTCAAAAGGATGCATCTGCTTCCGCTACCATCAAAAAGACTTTTCCAGCAAAGAAAGAGGTCTCAGCTGTCTACTCCCAAAGAAGTCAAGGAAGAGTTGAGCGCAGGCCAGCGGTGGGGGCTGTAATGATTCAGAAGACTGCAGCTGATCAGCCTAGAAACAATCAACCCATAACCAACCAAGCAAGGGTGGATAGGCCTGCATGGAAATTCACCCGGATAAACATGACACCGACTCAGGTTCTCCCTCATCTTTTGAAGTTAAACCTTGCAAGTTTGAAAGAGGCGCCGAAGAATCCAAATACATCTTCCCTTTACTACCATTCAAATGCAAAGTGTGCTTATCATTCAGACATTATAGGGCACGACACCAACAATTGTTGGGCCCTCGAAAATAAGATTCAGGATTTAGTAGATGCTAAAAAGTGGAACTCGACGCCCCTGAAAAGCCTAATGTGATTTCTGCTCCAATGCTAAAACATGGTCACAATGTCCATGCTGTTGAAGAAGATATTTTTGTTGCTACTGTTGATGATTTGATGACTCCGCTACCGATAATCAAGTTGAATTTGTTGAAGGTTGGGATTTTCCCAGGATGTGAAGAAGATTGCTACCTTTGTTCATCCTTACCAACCGACTGTCCGTTGTTGAAGTTAGGCATCCAGCGCCTAATGGATAACCAAGAGATCCTTTTTGAAAAGACTCCTGTTACACCGACTCCTATCAATGATGTTTTCATAATTAACATATCTGCCAATCTTTCCAAGGTCTCCAAAAGACCTGTTAAGATTACATCTGATCCGAAAACTGTACCTTTGAAGATAACTATGCCGGGGCCTATCCCGTACAAGTCCAACAAATCAATACTGTGGAACTATGGGTGAGAGATCTTTTACCACGGTGTTAAACAAATTGAACCAACTGAAGAGAGTTATGATGAAGAGACTTCCGACATTGGAAACATTGCCGGAATGAGTAAAATCACCCGCAGTGGAAGAATTTTCTCTCCGGAGATTGCGCCTCCAAAGGCAATCTTCGGACCCTCAGCTGCTCCTAAGGTTACTCCTGCACCGGTCAACATATCTGCGAGAACTCCAGTTATTGAAGAAGTTGTGACTCCTGTGGTTGTCCCCTCTGCTACTACTGATGATAGAGGGAAATGGATCCAAGAAGAGCCTGTCAGAACAAGGGTTCAACCGTTGATCATCCCTGAAACCTCTCAAAAAGAAATGGAAGAGATTTTGAAAATAATCAAGAAAAGCGATTATAATGTTGTGGAGCAACTGGGGCAAACCCCCTCAAAAATCTCTATGATGGCCTTGTTGCTTTGTTCAGAAGCTCATGCCAAAGCTTTGATCAAATTCTTGAAGACGGCCCATGTGCCCCAGGAAACCTCCGCGGACCAGTTCTAAGAATGTGTAGCTAGCCTAACAGCAGACAATGGTCTAGGATTCTCCGACGCTGATCTAACAATCAAAGGGAGAAAGCATAATGACGCTTTACATGTCTCAGTAGAATGCATAGGGACTACTCTGGCACATGTTCTGGTAGACACTGGTTCATCGCTGAACGTCATACCAAAGAAGGCATTGGATAGGCTAGATTGTGAAGGTTTAACCTTGAAGCCCAGCAATATCATTGTCAGAGCCTTTGACGGTTCTAAACGGATGGTCCATGGGGAAGTGGACATCCTGATCAAAGTGGGAACTGAAACCTTCAACTCCACATTCTATGTCATGGACATCCGTCCCTCCTATTCTTGCTTGTTAGGAAGACCCTGGATTCATCATGCTGGAGCCGTTACTTCAACTCTGCATCATAAGGTCAAGTACCCTGTCCAGGGGAAAATTGTGACAGTGCACGGTGAAGAGGAATACATGATAAGCCATCTTAATTCCTTCCTCTATGTGGAATTGGATGGTGAATTCATCGAGACCCCCTTTCAACACTTCGAACAAGTTTCTGAAGAGATTGCAGCAACCAAGGCAGTGCCTTCTGTACCCATGATTACCAGGACTCCGCCTCAGATGTCTTCTTTGAAAGATGCAAAGGCTGTGATTGAAGAAGGAGGAAGCACAATCTGGGGGCAACTTCCCGATTTTTCTTTCAAGTCTGATAAATTCGGCTTGGGTTTCACTGCTTCTGCTCAAAAGGTTGTGCGTCGCTCCCGGGCTGGAGGGCCACCAATGAAGATCACTCAACATGGAGTCAGTGCTTTGGAGGATGGTGAAGAGGAGAGCAATCTGGAAGATTGGATTTTCCCTACCGTTGAAGGAGGACTATGCAATTGGGAGGCAAAGGATTTTGTTCCCATTACTTTCATCAATCAGTAATTTATCTTTCAAACATTTCTGTTGGTTTGTAATAATTCTTAAACAATTCGTACACTTTTAACCTTGTGCCTTACCCGAGGTACATAGGTCCATTTGTAAGGGTTTGATTTTTCATCTTCATATGCCAATTTAATGAATCATGGACGTTTTCACATATAAACTTTTGTGTTCATTTTCTTTCTTTTTGCATGTTATTTGTTTAAAGGTGGCTACCCCTTACACACACCCACACTTACAAATGCAGGTACCCTTCCACTCTGGATTCCATGGGTAACAATTCTGCTATGGCCTTCAGTGACTCTGAAGATATGGTCTACCATGCCGAATACGAAGGTGATGAAGACTGCGAAGTGCCTGGAGAATTAGCTAGGCTGCTACAACAGGAAGAAAGGGATATTCTACCTCACGAGGAGTTGTTAGAGACAATCAACTTGGGTACCGAGGAAGACAAAAAAGAAATCGGAGTGGGTGCCAAACTAGATCCAAGTGTCAAAGAGCGTTTAGTTCATCTATTGAATGAATATGTTGAGATCTTCGCCTGGTCCTACGAAGACATGCCGGGACTTGATACATATATTGTGGTTCACCGTCTCCCTACAAGAGAAGATTGTCCACCAATTAAGCAGAAAGTTCGCCGCATGAGGCCCGACATGTCAGAAAAGATCAAAGCTGAAGTTATGAAGCAGTTCAATGCTGGCTTTCTTGCAGTTACATCCTATCCACAATGGGTTGCTAACATTGTGACCGTGCCTAAGAAGGACGACAAAGTCAGAATGCGCATGGATTACAGAGACTTAAACAGGGCTAGCCCTAAAGATGACTTTCCACTACCTCACATTGACATCTTGGATGACAATACATCTCAGCACAAGGTATTTTCTTTCATGGACGGATTTTCAGGTTACAACCAGATTAAAATGGCCCCTGAAGACATGGAGAAAACTACTTTTGTTACACAGTGCGGTACGTTCTATTATAAAGTGATGCCATTCAGACTGAAGAATGTCGGGGCAACCTATCAACGCGCCATGGTAGCTTAGTTTCATGATATGATACATCATGAGGTAGAAGTCTACGTAGACGACATGATAGCCCGTTCACAAACGGAAGAAGAACACCTCGACCATCTACAAAAGCTGTTTGTCAGGTTGAAGGAGTATAAGCTCAGACTGAACCCTAACAAGTGCACTTTCAGAGTCAGGTCTGGTAAACTCTTGGGTTTCATTGTCAGTAACAAAGGCATCAAGGTTGATCCTGCCAAAATCAAAGCTATACAAGAAATGTCTGCCCCTCGCACTGAGAAGGAGGTCAGAGGTTTCTTGGGACGCCTAAACTACATTGCAAGGTTCATTTCTCACCTAACATCTACCTGTGAACCAATCTTCAAGCTCTTAAAGAAAGATCAGGTGGTTAAATAGAATGATGACTGTCAAGTTGCTTTCGATAGAATCAAGGATTATTTTCTAGAACCTCATATATTGATGCCTCCCGTCGAAGGAAGACCTCTAATTATGTATCTGACTTTCCTAGAGAATTCAATGGGGTGCGTATTGGGCTAACATGACGAGTCTGGCCGAAAAGAGCATGCCATTTATTACCTTAGCAAAAAGTTTATCGACTGTGAGACTCGCTACTCACTGCTCGAGTAAACTTGCTGCGCTTTGGTATGGGCTGCTCGCCGGCTAAGACAGTATATGTTGACTCATACCACTCTGCTGATCTCTAAGATGGATCCGATCAAGTACATCTTTGAAAAGCCTGCTTTATCTGGAAGAATCGCTAGATGGCAGATGATCCTCATAGAGTATGATATACAGTACATGACCCAAAAAGCTATAAAGGGGAGTGTGCTAGCCGATCATCTGGCCCATCAAGCTGTCGAAGATTACCAATCCATGAGGTTTGACTTCCCTGACGAGGATATCATGACTTTGAGCAACATTGAAGAGAACAGACCGTATGACGGACCTGAAAAAGGATCCCGATGGACCCTGTACTTTGATGGTGCCTCCAACGCACTTGGCAACGGTATTGGCGTTGTACTTATCTCTCCAGAAGGTTGCCATACACCTTTCACCTCCAGACTCTGCTTCAGCTGCACCAACAACATGGCCGAATATGAAGCTTGCATCTTTGGTCTCAAGGCTGCTATTGACTTGGGAATCAAATCTTTGATTGTATTTGGGGACTCCGCTTTGGTCATTAGTCAGATCAAAGGAGAGTGGGATACTAAACATCCAAACCTCATCCCTTACAAAGAACATGTCCTGACATTGCTACCTCATTTCGAGCAGATTACCTTCGAGCACTTCCCGCGAGAAGAAAATCAGCTAGCAGATGCTCTAGCTACAATGTCCTCCATGTTTAAAATTAACTGGGATAATGAGGCTCCCAAGATCACCATTGACAAAAATACCCCGAAGGAGCTTCAGTCAACGATAAAAATTTCTTAAGGAGGTTCTCGTCCAAGTTCTTTCTGAGCAATGGTATCCTATACAAGCGCAACCACGATTGCATTCTGCTCCGTTGTGTGGACAAGGTTGAAGCTGAACAGATCATGGTTGAACTGCACAATGGTACCTTTGGCACCCATTCTAGCGGACATACGATGGCTAAAAAGATTCTACGGGCAGGCTATTACTGGTCTACCATGGAAGCTGACTGCCATCAACATTCTAGGACTTGTCACAAATGCCAAATCTATGCCAACAAGGTACACATACCTCCAGTTCCTCTCAATGTCTTAAAAGCTCCTTGGCCATTCACTATGTGGGGAATCGACATGATTGGAGAGATCAAGCCTACAACATCCAATGGACACCGGTTCATCCTGGTGGCCATTGATTACTTTACCAAGTGGGTTGAAGCAACTTCCTTCGCCTCCGTTACAAAGAATGTGGTTGCCCGCTTCATCAAGCAGAACCTTATTTGCCGATATGGTATCCCCGACAGGATTATCACTAACAACGGTACGAACCTAAACAACACTATGATCACCGCTCTGTGCGAGCAGTTCCAGATTCAACATCACAATTCATCTCCCTATCGGCCAAAGATGAACGGTGCTGTCGAAGCTGCTAACAAAAATATCAAGAAGATCAGACAAAAGATGACAGTCACCTACAAGGAGTGGCATGAAATGTTATCGTTTGCTCTGCACGGGTACCGTAACACGACACATACATCAACTGGGGCAACACCCTATTCTTTGGTATACGGCATGGAAGCTGTTTTACCTATCGAGGTTCAGATTCCCTCCTTGAGAATCATGAAAGATGCTGGTTTGAGTGAAGACGATTGGATTCAGACCCGGCTTGATCAACTTAACTTGATTGACGAAAAGCGACTTACTGCTGTTTGCCATGGTCAGGCGTATCAGAAGCGAATGATCAAGGCATTCAACAAGAAAGTCAGGCGCCAGGCATATCAAGTCGGGGATCTTGTAATCAAGCATATCATCTTGCCGCAAAGTGATCCCAGAGGCAAATGGACTCCTACCTACGAAGGACCATTTATGATCAAAAACATCTTTTCTGGTGGGGCAATGATTTTAACCACCATGGACAGTGACGACCTGCTGCACCCTGCGAACGCAGACATAGTCAAAAGATACTACGCATAAATGACCCAGCAAGTTGAAAACCCGAAAGGGCGACTTGGGTAAAAATGGGCATCCCGGTGAATCGAAAACCCGAAAGGGCGGTTCAGGAAAAAATTAGGGATAAACAAAAAAATCTGTACATCCGGCGAGTTGAAAACCCGAAAGGGCGACTTGGGCAAAAAAGGGTTTCCCGGTGGACTGAAAACCTGAAAGGGCGGTCCAGGCAAAAGTTAGGGAATTAAAGCGTACGACTATGTCTCGTCGGATCACTTTAAGGACAATCTCTTCACCAGACAAGTTCCAGGCTTCTGATCAATCCAATCATCTTCGGACGAAGCAACAAATGGATAAGATATTCGGAGTTACGAAGGCTATAGCAGAATGGGACCCCCATGGAATTTTACACATAGCCATCTTTCTTTGTATAAAATTTTCTCATTTTATGACAACATTCTCTTACTAGGATGTCTGTCTCCTTTGTACAAAATACTTACACAAAGTTAATACAAAGATACTTCAAAGTGCAGAAAACTATTTGCCTTTTCTTCTTTTTACACTTGTGTTTTATTTGAAAACGTCCAATGGTTTATTAAATGAGCATATGCATTTGAATATAATCACTGTTTATAAATAAACGAAATGTGAAAGAATAATTACTAATGGGTTGAAAGGATAGGAAAACGTCTTTGGGCTATTCCCAGAAAAATCCCCTGCAGTACATCATCTAGATCCCCAGCGGAGCTAAAACCTTGAAATACATATTCCCAGCAGAATTAAATTTCAAAATCCTCGCCAGAGTCCAATCTACAAACTCCTAATCCCCAACGGAGTTACAATTTCAAATCCTTAATTCTCACCAGAGTTCAACCTTCAAACTCCCAATCCCCAGCGGAGTTACAATTTCAAATCCTTAATTCTCACCAGAGTTCAACCTTTAAACTCCCAATCCCCAGCGGAGCAAAAACTTTGGGTCATGAATCCCCAGCGAAGATGAAACCTTCTTCCCCAACGGAGTCAAATTTCCAACTATCAATCCACAACGGAAACCATTCAGTTTTCCCTAGATTCCCCAGCAAGTTGTCTTAAAGTCTGAGAATCAACCAGATAACCGTTAACTTTTATCCCCAACCTCCGGATAGTTCCCCAGTAGATTTGCATACAACCCAAACTCCTGAACTTTTTTTAAAATGGGAATAAACCTCTTCCCCCAGAGTCTTGAACTTACCCTCCAGCAGGATAGCTTACTCTCCAGCAGTATAGCTACTCCCCACAGAGTTTTTACCCCCCAACAAAATGAAGATTCTCATTCTTAACTCCTCAATTTGTAGTCCCCACAGAGTTCTTCATCCCCTGGAAGATTGAAGATTTTCAATGAAGTTATCAGAGTCTTCATTACTCATCCAGTTTGAATTTGTCAGTATTTTTAATCCCCTGCAGAGCGAAGATTCTCATTCTCACTTCTCCAGTGAAACCCCCAAGGAATTCAACTTCCCCAGAAGATCGAAGTTTCTCATTCTTAATTCTCCGCATAAGCCATCAAAGTCTTCCTTATTCTTCAGCAGATCAAGGTTTTCCTTTGTTTGATCCCCGGTAGAGACCATTAGAGTTTCCTTATTCCCCTGTCGAGTAAAGATTCCCATTGCGTAATCTCCAGCCATAGTCATCAAAGTTCTCTGGATTCCCCAAGCAGGTTTCTCAAGAAGACTTGAAGGATTCTCACATCCCCACAGAAGTTGTCAAAGTTCTTGTTAATCCCCACAAGTCGCCATGGATTTTCTATCCCCAACAGTGGTCCAAGGGTTTCTCATCCTCAGCAATCAAAGATTTTTAATCTCCAGCAGCGGTCATGGATTTATTTTCCCCGGTAGCAGTCAAGGATTTTATTATCTCCAGCTATCAAGGATTTACTTTCCTTAGCAAGACAGCTAATCAACTTACATGCGCATACATTACATTCATAAACATTGATAAAGCACATTTTATTGCATCATACATTTCATGCAACATAACTTTGTGTTTCAGCTAACATTTTACCCTTTTCAGGATAAGATTAAAAGCTATCTTTAACAAATATTCAAAGATTTCAGATACAGTACGAATACACTCCAAGACATGGAAGTCATTCTGTTACTCATTCAAATATCTTATTCAGATACAGTATGGATACGCTCCAGGCACGAAAGTCATTCTACTACTCATTCAGAATTTCAAGTCCAGATACGCTCCAAATATGGATGCCATTCTGTCACTCATTCAGACTTCAACAATCAGATACAGATTAGATACGCTCCAGACACGGAATCCATTCTATTTCTCATTCAGATTCAACTATCAACTTCAAGTTCAGATGCACTCCAGACACGGAAGTCATTCTGTCACTTATTCAGATCCCAATTACAGTACGGATACACTCCAGACACAGAAGTCATTCTGCTACTCATACATATCTCAACTTCAGATACAATCCAGATACGCTCCAGACACGGAAGTCATTCTGTCACTCATTCAGATTTTTCCCAGTCCAGAGATGCTCCAGACACGGATGTCATTCTGTCGCTTGTTCAAATTTCAGATTTAGATACAATACAAATACACTCCAGACACGACAATCATTCTGTTATTCATTCAAGAATCAAAATACAGTTACAGCTCGGATACGCTCTAGACACGAATGCCATTCCTTTGCTCATACAAATCCAATCTCCATATACAACTCAGATATGTTCCAGATACGGATACCATTCTGATGTTCATTGTCCTGATTTTCAACAAACAGTCTTGGATGGCATCTTTAAGCCCATCTCCAACAAATTCAACCATCTCCAAATGGCATCTTTAAGCCCATTTCCTCAACAATATTTTGACAAGTGCAAATTTACGGGCAATCTAGTGTCCAATCATCTTTTACCTTCGAGTCACGAAAGGCAATCTCGCCAATCTAACTCTTCAGGTTCAAGAAGATTGAATAGGGGAAACTGTTGTACCCCAAAATTTTCCCTATCATTTTATCAATATTTCCCCTCACAAGACTCTTTGGACTCCAGACAGGATTAGGGTTTGCTCTGCTCAAGACATCTCCTTGCACTGATGACCTGAAATTAGGGTTTAAGTTTGCACAAGGATTTTTGGACTTCCAATGCCTAAAGTTACTTTCATACTTCAGGTTGGACTTATAAGATTTCCCATACCAAGTTTCAAGCCTTGAATCAAATTTTTGCCCAGTCAATTGGACAGTTGACCTAAAAATCAGCGGTATTGGGGAAAAAGTCAACTGTGGCCAATTTACAGTCAAACCTCATAATTCTTGATCCACATCAACATTATAGACTCATATGAACCATTTGATCAAGTTTGGACCACAGCTCCTCAAGAAATTTGATCAGATCATCAAAAGGGCAAAATGGTCATTTTTAGGGTTTTGACTGTAGAAGGGCAATTTCTGTTTTTTGACCTAGCCAATGGAAAATTGGGTTCAAGTATGGATTCAAGGACTCAATGGAATCATCTTGACCTAATCACAAGGTTCAAAAGATCTCAAATGCATTGGATTGACAGATGAATTTTCCAGTCAACTGATCAAAAATCAACTGTACACTGAAAAGTCAAACTTTGACTTTTTGGTTAAAATCAAGTGTCAAGGGTCATTTTTCATCAAGATGTGTCAAAACATGAAACTTGTTCACCAAGAAACCTAAATTTGGAAATTAGGGTTTAAGATTGAAAAATTTCATAACTTAGAAATTTTCTAAGTTATGAAATTTTCTTATTTTTTCTCAACTCTTCCCAACTTTTTCACCAAGATGCAATTGGATTCAAAGAAAACTTCCAACATGAAAGTTGTATTCCTCTACAAAATATACAACTTTTATTCACAAAGTTTTCCCAAAAGATTCTTGGATCTCAAGTTATGATTTTGTGAATAGAGGTCCAAAAACTTTCTAACTTAGTGAAATTTTGCCCTAGTTTAGGCAGGATTTTGACCTATCTTCATGGACATTTTTCACCTAGTTCCAATTGGAATCTCAAAGTGCATTTAAAAGATGGATTGTATATCATGTTACAAGCTTTCCAAAATGTCCAAGAACTCTCCAAAATCATTTGTGGTTAGGGAGAATCGAAAGTTTGAAATTGGCAAAATATCACTTTCATCCAAGGCATTTTTCATGTTGCTACAAGTTGCAAATTCTGTCCAAACATGTTTGTACTTGTTTACAGGTCCTTAAACCATTCCACACTCAAAAATTGAATGCAAACACAATGGATTAAGGCTTTGTTCTGAGCTTTAGAAGATTACACATTGAATTAATCCATTTTTGGCAAAAAGATGACAATGCCATTTTGATAAAGGTTGCTTTATGCAATTTTGTTTCTCTTGAGCTGTGAACCCAATCCTTTGCAGCAAACCAACTCCACAAACTTAGGCAAAAGTACACCAACTATCAGCATGCTTGGAGCTAGCTTGTACAGGCCATAGCATTGTCAAAATCACATTTTCTTCAAAAGCAAGTCAACTTGCAAAATGACCACAACTCTTGTATCTGTTAAAACCAAAGTTTGTAAACATTTCAAACAAGTTTCTCACATTACACTGAGCCAGAAACACGAGCTAGCAAGTCCTCAAACCCTCCAAAACACCAAAACACAAGTTCTTGTCAAAACAAAGTAGGTTCTGCATTTTGATTTCTAAATCACAATCCACCCCTGTGTTCTGCTTGCAACCAGTTCCAACACACTGCATACAACATACCTAAGCTATCCCAACCATTCCCAAGTCACTGTAACTCCATTTACACACTTCACCATTTTCAAATTCTGACTTTGCAGGTTGAGTTCTACAAGCATATTCAAGTTATTTCAAAGCAGGCTAAGCATTGGGAAAGCTCAAAGGAACTTCAAGCAAGCTCACAAGTATCTCATGCCTCACTCACAACCCCTACATTGCCATACTCGAGCTTGACTGAAACAGGTAAAGTTCAAACTTCTATCTCTCTATTTAGGAATCATTAGGCTTAGGTTTGTGAATAAAAAATGTAGTCCTCATTGCCCTTGAGCTGTACATATGCATAGAATTCATTTAAGTTAACTGAGCTGGGAGAATTTGAATGATGAACTTTCTGAAAAAACTAGGTTAGAAATTAGGGTCAGAGAAATTCTCTCTGGTCTTTGAGAGTTAGATTAAGTTTTTTACATGGTTAGAATCGTGTGATCATGCTTTATAACTTTCATGTTGCAAGTATTTGTTTTTAAGCACAAATGCAGGATTTCCAGTTTTGAATATAGGGCGTGCGTTTTTCTTGTCACAAGGTCAGGGATGAAGGCCATCTGGGTTGGGCTTGGCTTGGCATGACTGTTTGCACCCCTTAGCTTGCTGTTTACACCCCCTTGGCCCATTTGATTTTATTTTGTATATTTTTCTATTTCTTTTTCATTTCTGACTTTTATTAATTTTTCTAAATATAAAAAATTACCAAAAATATTTTCTTAAATTTTCAAATTTTATTTTATTATTTTTATTATTTTTTTAGCATAAGAATATTTACTATAATAATATACTTTTTATTTTCTTAAATAAAAAAACTTGTAAATATTATAAAAAACATTATATATTTTTTTTATTTTTGTAAAATAATATTATCACACATATTTTATTTTTTAACATTTTTTGTATATATTTTATTTTATTTTTCTTGTACATAAATAAATAATGTAATATATATATCTTTCTTAAAACAAAAATTAGGGTTTTCACCCTTAATAAAAAATAATCATTGATATTTTCTTATTTTTGATACATTAAATAACTTATTTTTACATACATAAAAATAAAATACAAAATTTTTTTTTGCATATTTAAATATTTGTCAATTTATTATTTTGTACAATGAGTTCAATTTGGTTGTAATAGTTGACTTAGAGTTTTATTTTCTTGCAAATATCCCCCTATTCAAACTTGTATCCCCCTCCCCATAATCATGTTGTAATAGTCATAGATTTACTTTTACGCACTTTATTGCTTTCAAATATGCATGATTAGTAAATTAGGGTTTGTATGCAAGACCAAAATCAAAACAAATAACATGACTAATACAAGACAAAAATGCATGAAAAATGACAACACAATGCACACAAGCACCCCTAGGGTTTCATCCACTTGTTGCCTTAAAAATGGCCATGGTATGCATGCTAGGTATCTTGGCAAAACAAAAATAAAACAAAAAGATCATAGTCCCTCGATGATGCTATCTTGGTTGCCTATACAAAAATGATCTAGTCCCTCAAACAAAAACGTGCTAGGATACTTAGCACAATTGTTATCATGGCCATACGATGACCCACGCCTGTCCCGTTTAAACATCCAAACACAAGGTTGTTTACCAAATGCAATGGTAAAACAACAATGTTAAAGGGTTAAAAATGTATAGGAAATATCTTTGAGTAGGGTAGACAACTCCTAGTTACTTGATCAAATTTGCAAACATCCTTGCTATTTTCAAAAACACACAACACAATTTTAAAAAATTTCCCAAAACAAACTCTCAAACATTGAAACATTTTTCAAAAGACAAACACCTTTGCATACATTCAAACAAGAATTATTACAAAGGTTGCCTAGACAAAGGCCTCTTTTTAAAATACTTTCAAAACCACACACAAAAGCACCATTTCAAACAATTGAAAAGTAAAAGCAAGTGATCTAAAAAAAGTAACTAAGAGCCCATGGAAAACCATAGATAAAAAGGGTGCTAACACCTTCCCTTTTCATAATCTACCCCCCGAACCCAAGAAAACATCTCAAAGGTCTTTCCTGTGCTTTTTGACCTTTCCTTTGGATAAATAAAAAGTCGGTGGTGACTCTTGCTAAACCGAAACATTTGTAAACACAAACGCAAAACATCAAGTCAGTTCTCCCACCGCATCACAGAAGGATTAGGGTCATCATCTTACGATCAAATCAGCCGAGCAGAGGGTTTGAGAAACAGTTTGGGTTCTCAACAAGGCAGCTACAACCGGAGGTTTATCGAAGATTGATGCCATACTTGATTCAAATCGAATCAAGAGAAGAGTGGAGCTTAGTTTTCAATTCAACATATAAGGTTTGAACTATGGTGACTATTTTCTATCTCTTGTATAAATTTGCAATCATAATAGCAACTATCCTAATTCTAAATTCTAGAATTAGGGGCAGACGTACCCCACGCGAGGATGATAGGGGGAACTGCCTTAACAAATCACGTGTCATTTTTCTTTCTCGCTCTTTACTGTTTATTTGTAATAATATGAAAATTTGCTCTTGTGGTTCCAATTGTCCTGATTTGTAGTGCAATAAAAGTGTTACTAAAAACTATAGTAATCACTTTGGTTGCTATAATTGATTTCAACACTAAAAATTAAGGTAGATTGAACTTGGTGAAATTAAGCACACCAAGTGTTCGATAAAAGTACAAAAGTGCAAATTTGTGTATTTTCTTCTCAACATTTCATTGGAAGTAATTGACAATAGTTAGAGAGTATAAGTGATCAATTATAATCGAGTTAAGTGTTAATAATTCTCATTGATTCATTCCATTCAGTTTTTCGCATATCCAGTTGTTGCACCCCAAAATTTTCCCTCTCATTTCTCAAGGATTCTCTCACAAGATCTTCCATGACATCAAGTTAGCAGCACTAATGCATCAATTTAGGTTTGGAATTGGCACAAGGGCAAAATGGTCAATTGCATACTGAAAAGTCAAACTTTGACTTTTGGATCAAAATCAAGTTTCAAGAATCATATTTCATCAATACATGTTAGAATATGAAGTTTTTTTCATCAAGAAAATCAAAAGTCAAGATTATGTTGGAAGAGTCAAAATTCTAAATACTTAGAAATTTTTCTAAGTGTTTAGGAAATATGATAAGTTCAGAACTTATGGCCAAATTTTCCCCATGATGCAGGTTGATTTTGGAAGTACTTCTAACACAAGAGTTGTAGACCTCAACGAGATCTAAAACATTGTAGAACAGAACTTCTTGTAGAAGTGTTGGGATTTCAAGTTATAAATCCTTGAAGACACGTCCATGAAACTGAAGCACTCAGTAAATTCTGGACATTTCCAGGACATAATTTGGTTAGAACTTCTGGGCCAGTTTTCACGTAGGTTTAATCAGAATTTGCAAGGGCAATTTAAAGAGGGTCTGCAAAGCGTGTTACAAGCTTTCTGAAAAGTCTGAAAACTCCTTCAGAATATGCTGGAGCGGGGAGATTCAAAGATCAGAAGTTGGATATTTGTTCTAAGTTACGCTGATGTTGAACTTCTGGTCCAGATTAAGCTATGATACATAATATCATATTGTAGGTTTCTGTTTTGACAAATCTCATCATCATTTAATGCTCACACCCAATTTTGAGTCTTTATCCAAAGGATTTCCCCATGTGTGACATAGAAGTACCATTGTTGTCCTTAAAAACAAAATTTTGTACAAGTTTATGCTGGGCCCATGCTTTACTTTTACTTCTGAGGTTACTTTTCCATAATTCATGCTTATAAATCCAGCTTAGGCACGACTAAAAGATGCTAACCACCTTTCTTTGTACCTTGAACCATACTTTTTTAAACTTTCTTCAAGAACAAGTCAACGCCCTAGCATATGATGACTGCACCCTTGACTTCTCTAGGCTACTAAATATTTGCCTATAAATTGAACTTCATTTTCAACTGTTGAGGAGGTCGAGAATTTGAGAGAAAAGCCTTGAAACTTTGCTGAAATTTCAAAGAAATTGAAATTTAAAACACAAATACAAAACCTTCTAATTTCTGGCTTTTGCATCCAAGATCTAATTTTCCTTGTGCATTTCCTAACCAAATCACCCACACAACTTCTGATACACATTTAAAAGCCGTCCCAACTTCTGTTTTCAGACTGTAACACAACCTTTACCATCTCCATTTCAAAAAACAAAACATTACTTCTTGTTTGTTCCAGAACATTTCAACCATCCAAAACTCAAGTTAAAGTTTGCTTCAAATTTCCGAAAACTTGGGGAAGCTGACCAGAACATCACAACAGTCAGAACCAGGCTTTAGCATACAAAATATTTTAAAGCTGCAAGGTAAGTTTTTCTGACTTTCATCTCATTACTTAGGCATTGATAGGCTTGCATGTTCAAAAATACAATGAAGACATCCTGACTTAAATGTTGTACATATTCATAGATTTCATGTATTTTTGCCTAAGTAGAGAGAATTTCAGTTCAAAACTTCTTGAGGAAATTAGGATTTAGACTTAGGATCAGCAAAATTCATGCTTGCTTCTGATTTACAGTTTTGATACTTTATATTTCTGAAACCATGATGAAACCTGCCATAACTGCTATGTATGTATTTTCTGTCTTGTTGAGAAATGGCTAAGTTGCAGATTCTCTGATTAGCATGGAGAAGGAGATGAAATTCATCATCAGAGTTTTACTTTGTAATATATGTTTATGTTTTTGCTTCTAATATCAGATGTATAGCTACCCCAGTGGTAGAGAGTATATGAATAAGACGTTAGTGTTAAGGGTCCTGAGCTCTAACCCCATAAACACCTTTTTTTATGTTTATTTCCAGACTTTTTACCCCATTAGTTAGACCAGAGCTTCTACATCAATCCCCTTATTTGCTTGTCAAAACAGTGATCCTAGACCAGAACTTCTAGACATTATCATCCAACAGTATTGACACCTCACATACCCATTATCAGAACTTCTAGCTCACCAGTGACACTAGAACTTCTAGGATGCCAGTTGCATCAGAACTTCTAGGATTTCCCTAATTCCCAACAACCCCAGAAGTTTAGTGTACCCGGACCTATAACTTCTGACCTTCCCCTTTTCTGCTAACATTTTCTTTCTGACTTACAGTGCACCGAAGTCAGCTTCTGTTCTCACTTATTTCAGCAATGCGCTGATTCTGACCCCTTTTCCTCTTATTATTTTATCATCACTTTATTTTCCATAATCAACAACACCAAAAAAAAATATTTTTTTCACATGTTTTATTTTATTTCTTTTAAAATCAAAGATTAAAAATATTTTCTTAAGCAAACTTATTTCTTCTCTTAACAAAAACAAAACAAGTCCATTTTATTTCTTGTACATTATTTCAATATGGTTTGTAATAGATAATTAGGACTTTAAATTTCTTGCAATCCCCATTTGTAAATTTGTACACCCCATCCCTCTAATGATTGTAATAGCGTAGAATATTTGCTTACCGCAATTTATTGCTTTCGTATAAATGCTAGTAATTAGGATTTGTATGGGAAGATAAAATCAACAAGTAGACAACCCTAATCAAAGACTAAATGCATGCAAATCAAACACACTCTTCACACATGCACCCCTAGGGTAATTCCGCTTGTTGCCTTATGAAAATGGTCATGTTATGCATGTGAGATGTCTTAGCAAAAACAATCAAAATACAAGATCATAGTCCCTCGATGACGCCACAAATTTTTCCTTTCAAATGATCTTAGTCCCTCAAAGAGAAATGCTAAGATGTCTCACAATATTGCTATCATGACTATACGATGACCCACGCCCGTCCCTTTACATCCAAAGATAAGGCTTCTTACCAATAAATGATGAGATAGAAATATCAAAGGAAATGAGGAAATGAATGAAATACTTTTGAGTAGGTAGAGACGTTCCTAGTTGCTTTCTCATTTTCAAAACAAACATCCTTGCAAACACACACCAAACACTTTCAAAACATGAAATATTTTCAAAAGTCCAACACTTTGTATACATTCTTATAAGACAAGAATCATTACAAAGTTTGCCTAAATGAAGGCGCTTTTCAAAAATACTTTCAAAAACCATCACAAAGCATATTTTCAAACAAAAGCAAGTGATCTAGCAAACAACTAAGAGCCCATAGATAACTATGGATGAAAAGGGTGCTAACACCTTCCCTTTTCATAATCTACCCCCCGAACTCAAGAAATAATCTCAAAGGCCTTTTCCTGTTCTTTTCACCCTTTCTTCATTTGATAAAAGAAAAGTCAGTGGCGACTCTTGCTAAATGCAACAATTGCGATCAAACGCAAAATATCCCAAGTCAGTTCTCCCACCGTATTATAGAACTGGCGACTCTGCTGGAGAAAACCACTTAAAAGTGGGGTTACCTTAGGGCTATATCACCTTTACTTTCTTATCATTGTTTGACTTGTTTGCTTTACATTATGGTTCCTTGTTTGGGATTGCTTTGATCCTCTACCCGGATCTGGGACACCTTTTAGGTAAGTAGCATTAGATTGTGGAAACTGTATGACGTAGGCCGATATGGTTGAAACAATGGCTACGTTAGTGTGATGCATTTGTTGGTACCGATATCCCTTGTGTTGAATCGAGGAGAATATGGGTCCACTGAGCGGCATCATGAAGCACTAACTGACCTTAGAAGCTTAATTGAAAAACTTGGCCATAAGGACGTAGTGAGATAACCGGTTTCGGTGGAAAGCTGAAAATTGGTTGATAATCGATACTACACTCATTGAGATTGGACTTTTGGGATATCTCGGCCACAAGAAAATATTGATTATGCTGAGACAATGCCTAAAAGAAAGGTCAGTTATATTGAGATCCTTTAGAACCCGGTTACTATTACTAGGACAGGTTGAGCCAACTAAAACTTCAAGAGGGTACTTACCTAAAAACTCCATGCAAGCCTAAACCTAAGGACTTGTTTGCTTTATGTGTATATAACAACTTGCTTACTTGTACATAACATCATAAACATCATGACATCATACGCATTCTCACTAACTATTTCAAGGATTTAGGAATTTATCTTTGTTTTTGTTTTGTAGGCCATGAATTTTGTCTGAAGAAATACCATTATAATCAACTTTGTGAAAGCACACCCTCAACTCCAAGAGTTAGCATCAAGGGTACCTGAAGAATCTCCTTTCACCATGAAGTTTCGTTGACTCCTCAGTTTGACTACCTCCAATTTCCAAGAGGAGATGATGTGCGTGCTCTTCCAATTCTTTAATCCCATGCATCATTGCTTCACTTTCCCTGACTATCAGTTGGTGCCAACACTAGAAGAATTCTCTCTGCTATTATGAGTGCCCGTGCTTGATCAAGCATTGTTCACTGGTTTAGAAGGGATTCTGAAACCTGAAGTCATTGCCAAAGCCCTGCATCTGAAGAAAGCTGACATTGTAGCAAATTGGGAGACAAGAAGAAGAGTTCAAGGGTTCCTAGCCAAGTTCTTATTGGAGAGGGCTCGTTCATTTTGGGAAGATATGGATTTTCAAGCCTTTGAAGATGTCCTGGCCCTTCTCATCTATGGTTTGGTTCTATTTCCCAACTCGGACCAATTCATAGATGTGAATGCCATCATAGTCTTTCTCTCTCGTAATCTTATACCTACCTTGCTGGGAGACATATTACATTGTTTCCATACCCGCACCATGAAGAAAAGATGTTTGTGAGAGCTTGGATAATGATAAATAAAGCAGATAGTGGGACACTGGGACGCAAGAATTCTATTCCCTTTGAACCTTATCTTAGGTGGGTACGACCTCGTGGTCAGAAGCTCATGATGCCTTACCCCTCCATCCTACAAGTTATCATGGAGCCTGTGGCTGAAGAAGAAGTCCCGTATACTGTCCTCCATCCCAACATGCCTACTTCTCTTGAAGACTTGCAAAAGGCTTAGATTCAGATGAAGGAAGAACGAGATATCTTCGAAGCTCAGTTCTACACAAGCGAGAAAAAGGTTTTGGAGCTTACAAAGCAACTCCAGGAAGAACAAAGCTTGAACATCTACCTTGCACCGAAGAGGACTCGTTCGACCTTTTTATCTTAGATATTTATGTTGTAAGCCCAAAAGGAATGTTGTAATCACTTTTGATCTAATTAATGAAAATTGACGTTTGTTCATTCTTTGTCTAGACAATTTTAAATTTCATAAATTGTTGAAATCATTTATATACACATCTTCCATGCATCAATACATAACAGGTTTTCCATGACAGGTTTCCTTATCTTTCTGTTGTTTATTTCAGCAAGATGGATATCGGGAAATCAATGAAAGACCTACAAGCACAAAACTCCCAGTTTTAAGAGACTCTTCTAACCCTGGCCAAGGGGAAACAAGAGTTGATGGCGTTGCTGGCATCCAAAAAGAAACCAAAGAGGAAAGCCCTAGTCAATATGGGTAAGAGATTCAAAGAGCCGATCCGTCAGATACCGGTAGTGGAAGACTCGTCTGAGGAAGACGAAAATCAAATTGGAGAAGCAAGGAGTACCCAGGCTGGGTATATCAATGATCAAGCATCCGATGATGAAGATTATTTTGACAAACAGTATCCTCCTGCCGATGTTAAGTACAAGCAACTAGAGGACAGATTGAAGGCCGTTGAGATTCAAGCCATCCCTGGTTTGGATTTCGATGATTTGGGTTTAATATCTGGGGTTGTCATTCCCCCACAAATTCAAGATATCAATATTCGTTAAGTATGATGGGGTTTCATGCCCAAAGCTTCACCTAAAGTCTTATGTGCATAAAATACAACCGCACACCGCTGACAAGAAACTTTGGGTTCACTTCTTTCAAGAAAGCTTAGCTGGGATGCAACTAGAGTGGTTTTACTAGTTTGAGGGTTCCTGTATCCATACATGGGAAGACTTGGCCACCACTTTCTATCACCAATACCAGTATAATGCCGACCTGGCACCGACAAGAGTTCAACTGTAAGACATGACAATGGGTAAAAGCGAAGGGTTCAAAGAGTATGCCCAAAAGTGGAGGGATCTTGCCAGTAAGGTCCAACCGTTGTTGACCGATAGGGAACACATCAATATGTTTATGGGCACCTTATCTGGTCCATTTTTCAACTTATTAGTTGGTTGTTCTTCATCCAGTTTCACCGAGCTGATCTTAACCGGTGAAAGAGTTGAAAGCGGTATAAAAAGCGGGAATATTCCCATAGCATATTGTGATACGGTGGGAAGAACTGACTGTTTTTGGAATGCTGGTTTGTGTTTTGCGTTTGTATTTGCAAAATGTTGCGGTAAGCAAGAGTCGCCACCGACTTTTATTTTATCCAACAAGGAAAGGAAAAAAGCACAGAAAAATTCCTTTTTCGAGATATTTCTGAGTACGGGGGATAGATTATAGAAAGGGAAGGTGTTAGCACCCTTTCTATCCGTGGTTATCCATGGGCTCTTAGGTACTTGCTCATATTGTTTTCAAAATGGTTTTCTTTGTGCTTGTGGGTTTGAAAAAAAGTTTTTGTTTTGAAAACTTCAATTTAACTCTTGCTTCTGTCCTCAAGAGCGTATGAAGTGTTTTTGAAAACTTTGTTCCAAAAGTGTAAGTGTGAAGAGTTTTATTTTGAAAGAGCAAGTATATAAGAACCATCTACCTACTCAAAAAAGGAATCATTCTATGCTATCTTCCTTTAGACAATGCTATCCTACGATTTATGAGTAGGTAGCACCGTCATTGGAGTTTGAGGGTCAATTCGAATTAAGGACTTACGGTCACTAAAGCAATGTTAGGACGCCTTAGCGGTAACCCTAATGTCTTAGATCATTTATTTTGAGGCAACAATATCCGAGGCAACCATTTCGAGGCGACTATGATCTTTTAGACAAGAGGACAACCTCTAAAACGACCTATACTCAATGACCGTGTACAAAGGCAACCAAGTGGGGTGTACCCTAAGAGTGCGCATGTGCGAGTGTGTCGTTTTCAGTTAATTTTATCTTTGTACATGTTAAGGGTGATCTAAGTTGATTTTAGGTTAAAACATCCAGTCTTGTCATGCAATCCTATTACCAAACATCTAACAATTATAATTTGCGGAAAATAAATTGCGGAATTTAAATTACAAGGCGTCGGGTATTTACATCGCCAAAGACAAACCCTTTAAAATTAAGTAAAGTGATAAAAAATAATAAAAGTCCTATTAACTATTACAATCCAGGAGCAAGTACAATATTGGATAAATAAATCGCGTGCGGGAAATTAAATCGAGTGCGAGTTTAGGGTTTTGACCCTTTTTGAAAGAAAAGTATCTTTTTGTTGTTTTCTTATTTTATGAAAGAAATTAACCTATATTAATTACTAAATTAATAAATTAATAAATTAATAAAAATAAATTATTTTTGGGTTTTTTGTGATTTTAGGAAAGAAAAATAAAAATAGTTAATGTTAGTAAAAATCTAATGAATCTAATTTAATTTTAATTATTTACAAAAATATATTAAAGTTATTCTAATTAAGAACCTAAATTAATTTAATTAGTATTTATTAATAAAAATTAAAATTAAAATTTGATTTGATAAAAAATATTTTTGGTGATTTTATTTTATAAGGAAAAAGAAATTTGATTGGTTAGTAATTGAATAAAATATAATAAAACAATTAAATAAAACAAAAAAATAAATAGGAGAGAGTAAGGGGGTTTGGGCCTGATTTTAGAGGTCAGAATAGTAATCTGAAGCCCATTTAGATCTGGCCTCGTTTGACTTTCCCTGGACTTGGTGTGGACACGTTGACTTGGACTATGGTGGACGTTCCCCTTGGACCACCAGATCTGGCCAATGGCCATCTGGCTATTGGATGTAGGAGGGCGCATGGTATGCTATAGCAAGGCAAATACACCAAATCACTTGAAAAATAAAATTATGAATGAAAGTGGGGGACCTGGGATTCGAACCCAGGTCCTGAACGTGATTGCCAGCTCGCCTTGCCACTACGCTGAATTAACTTGTTTGTTAATAATATACAAATAATACATAATAAAAGAAAACAAATTAATGGCCAGAAAAGACAAAAAGCACGCGCAATATTTGAATGGAGCAATGGTTGAGTGCCACGTATTGTCTTCAACCCTCGTCCGTGGCTAAAAACCTGTAAAACCTATAGCCACGGACACAGACCGTCACTAAAAGTCATGCATACTCCAAAATCTGTTGTGAGCCATGGAAATGAATTCTAAGGGCATGGTTGTACTCGTCTCATCATCCCTGTCACAACCATACCCTTCTTGATGACCAATTATCCCTGAAACAAAAACACCCAAAACTATCCACGAAACCCCTAACTATGGTACTTGCAGTATAGGTTAGATAAACAAAATTGAATAATACCAATAGTTTAGAAATGTTATGAGGATTTCAAATATACCAACAATTTACTCAAATGATGCAAGATAGGTGATTTTCAAATTCAAGAAAGAAGCGGATTATCGTGGTACTTACAGTGCGTTATGGTGTCTGAGAATGATTGCTTTTGATCCAGGAAGGTTGTGTGATCACCCAAGAATCGATTGGGATTGGTCTCTGCTTCTAAAAACGCCTCTCAGTATGATTTTGATTTCACACTTTTTTAGTGAATTTTGCAACTTTTGTATTGCCTGTTATTGCAGCCTCCAACCTCTATTTTCGTGCCTTTGCCTTCCTTATGTAATGTATATTTCATTAGGGTAAGAAACTTGGTACAAATCTCTCCATATCAATGCTCATGAATTGGATTTGATTCCACCATTACAACCTTCCAAATTTGGCCTAAATCATATGTTCTTGTAACCAATGCACTTGATGGGAATTTGATTCACATAATAGCTGTATTCAAAGCCTAAAGCAATCAAAAAATCATGAGTTATAAATACTTTTGATTTTATATGATTTTATTTGATTTAAAATGAATAAATTCAATTAAAAATCAAATTAAATAATAAAAATAAGATATGGGCTCATGGATGAAGATAGGACACGTGGAGAATGATGCAAGCTCAAATCAAGTGGAAAAGAATGGGCCTATTTGACAAAATTTGAAGTTTTAGGGATAGTTGACTTTTGGCAATTTTGCAAAAATGCCCAACTTCAACAATGCATAACTTCTTCAATTTTGAACTTTTGGAGGTATTCTTTGACTTTTTAGAAAGCTTGAGATGTCTTATAACCAACCATTTTGTTCTCATCTCATTTTGATATTCCATGCTCAAGTTATAAGCTTTGGCAAAAAAGGTGTTTTTGTTGACTTTCAAAAAGGACCTATAATGTCCAAATTTATAACTTATTGTGAGTGCATTTTTTGATCTTGGGATATGAAGATGGATTGTAGGAAATTGCATCCTATTCAAAATGAGCTTTGTATGGGTCATTTCTCATAAATCATGAGAAAGTTATGCTTGGTCAAAGTTGAGTTGACTTTTCCTACAAAACCCTAATTTAACAATTTTTGAGTCTTGATGAATCTTGAGAAATCCTTGATAAATCATGATCAACCCTTGGTAAAATGATGAAATATCCTTCAAAAAGGAATGTTGGCAAAAAATCTTGAAGTTTGACTGTATTTGGGTCACAGTTGACTTTTGCCCTAGCTTAGTCGATTTTTGGGCCCTTTGAGCAATTGACTGAGCAAACTTCCTCTGCAAGGCTTGAAACTTGGCATGAATGGTCTTGAGAATATATTAGTACATTGGGGAGCACTTGAGGCCATTTGGATTCAAGGATCTTGATGCACCACAAAACCCTAATTTGGGGTTGACTGCTTTAGGAGATAGCTTGTCTGGCCCACTCTTGAGCAACCTTGAGCCACTTGGAGATTTTTCTTGAAATGTTTTGAGGAATATGAGAGGGAAAATTTTGGGGTACAACAGCTGCCCCTGTTCAATCTTCTTAAACCTGAGGATGTAGATTGGCTTTCATGCCTTTCATGATCTTAAGGTGGAAGATGATTGAACACTAGAGTGCCCAGAAATTTGCACTTGCATGAAGTGGTATCAGCCTTGTGATGTCCGGAATGGGCTTACAGATGCCATTTGGAGATTGCTAATGGGAGGATGGGCTTAAAGATGCCATCTGCATGAGTTTCGATCGCATAAGAGATTCCTTAGCGAGAACTTGCATACCTGTTGTTGTGGAAGATTCCGCTGGGGAAGCCTGGTTTTTGTTGAGATTTAGGAACTTGCCTGTACTTCAACTGAGAGAATGCCTCTGCTGAGTTTTAAGAACTTGTCCGTAATTCAACTGGGGGAAATTTGTCGAGATTGAGAACCTTATCTGTAATTCAACCGAGGATAATTCAGTTGAGGTTTAAGAACCGGTCAGGTCTTCGACTGTGGGGGATTGTCGAGATTGAGAACCTTATCTGTAATTCAACCAAGAATAATTCAGTTGAGATTTAAGAACCGGTCAGGTCTTCGACTGAGGGAAACATTTTCATCAAGATGTAGGACTGTCTGGTCTTCAACGGAGGATAATTCTGTTGAGATTTTAGAACTTGTCCACACTTCGACGGAGGAAATTGTCGAGATTGAGAACCTTATCTGTAATTCCACTAAGGATAATTTAGTTGAGATTTAAGAACCGACCAGGTCTTCGACTGAGTGAAACATCTTCATCAAGATTTAGGACTATCTGGTCTTCAACGGAGGATAATGCTGTTGAGATTTTAGAACTCGTCCACACTACGACGGAGGAAATTATCGAGATTGAGAACCTTATCTGTAATTCAACCGAGAATAATTTAGTTGAGATTTAAGAACCGGTCAGGTCTTCGACTGAGGGAAACATCTTCATTAAGATCTAGGACTGTCGGGTCTTCAACAGAGTATAATTCTGTTGAGATTTTATAACTCGTCCACACTACAACGGAGGAAAATTGTCAAGATTGAGAACCTTATCTGTAATTCAACTGAGAATAATTCAGTTGAGATTTAAGAACCGGTCATGTCTTCAACTGAGGGAAACATCTTCATCAAGATCTAGGACTGTCTGGTCTTCAACGGAGGATAATTCTGTTGAGATTTTAGAACTCGTCCACACTTCGACGGAGGAAATTGTCGAGATTGAGAACCTTATCTATAATTCAACCGAGAATAATTCAGTTGAGATTTAAGAACCAGTCAGGTCTTTGACTGAGGGAAACATATTCATCAAGATCTAGGACTGTCTGGTCTTCAACGGAGGATAATTCTGTTGAGATTTTAGAACTCATCCACACTACGACGGAGGAAATTATCGAGATTGAGAACCTTATCTATAATTCAACCGAGAATAATTCAGTTGAGATTTAAGAACCGGTCAGGTCTTCGAATGAGGGAAACATCTTCATCAAGATCTAGGACTGTCTGGTCTTCAACGGAGGATAATTCTGTTGAGATTTTAGAACTTGTCCACACTTCGACGGAGGAAATTGTCGAGATTGAGAACCTTATCTGTAATTCAACCGAGAATAATTCAGTTGAGATTTAAGAACTGGTCAGGTCTTTGACTGAGGGAAACATCTTCATCAAGATCTAGGATGTCTGGTCTTCAATGGAGGATAATTTTGTTGAGATTTTAGAACTCGTTCACACTACGACGGAGGAAATTGTCGAGATTGAGAACCTTATCTGTAATTCAACCGAGAATAATTCAGTTGAGATTTAAGAATCGGTCAGGTCTTCGACTGAGGGAAACATCTTCATCAAGATCTAGGACTGTCTGGTCTTCAACGGAGCATAATTCTGTTGAGATTTTAGAACTCGTCCACACTTCGACGGAGGAAAATTGTCGAGATTGAGAACCTTATCTGTAATTCAACCGAGAATAATTCAGTTTAGATTTAAGAACCAGTCAGGTCTTCGACTGAGGGAAACATCTTCATCAAGATCTAGGATTGTCTGGTCTTCAACGGAGGATAATACTGTTGAGATTTTAGAACTTGTCCACACTACGATGGAGGAAAATTGTCGAGATTGAGAACCTTATCTGTAATTCAACCGAGGATAATTCAGTTGAGATTTAAGAATCGGTCAGGTCTTCGACATAGCTGAGAACTTAACTGCATCTTTCCTGAAAGGTAAAGGTCAGTCGTATGCAATGCATGATATATATCAAGCAATGATGTTCTCAAAATAAATGAGATTGTGTTGTATGATGCGCATATGCATGTATCATGATGTATGGAAATGTAATGTTTTAGCTGGGGAAAATAAATCCCAGATGGCTGCTGGAGAATAGAATTGAATTCTGCGTTTCCGCTGAGGGTGGCGAACGAAGATGATTGTGAGAATAGACCTGCAAGAGAGGATAACTCTGCTAGGGAATAAACTGTTGAGGAGATTACTCTGTGGGGAAGAGATGCTCTGCTGAGGATTCCACCGAGAAATTCCGTTGGGGATGAATTACCGTTGCTGGTGATATTGAATCCTGTTGGGGTTTTAAATTCTGTTTGTGAAAGGAAAGAACTCCGCTGGGGATGATCCTTCAGTTGCGACTTCATTGGGGATAACCCGTTAGACTCTTATAGGGATAATCCTTTGGACTTGCTAGGGACAATCTTCCAAAGTCTACTGGGGATGATTCTCCACGCTCTACTGGGGAAGCTTCTTCAGACTGCACTTGAAAAATTTTAGACTCCACTGGGGATATCTTGTATTCTGCCGGGGAATATTCTTATACTCCGTTGGGGAATATTAAGACTGCCGGGGATATTAAGCCTTTTCAGTGTTGATGGTAGATAAACTCTGCTTGGGGAGAATATTACCGATTCATTCACAGTTGCAAGTCTCAGCTGGGGCGAGCTATCATTACCGTCTTACTCTACAGGGAGTGAATGTTACTGGGACGCGTGTTAAGGATATGATGGTGGCTTACATCGAGACTTTTTTTTGCCCCTGTTTCCGCGGGAGAAGGTGCCTACGGAGGCCTTATGGATCGAGTATTATCCCAACCTATGAGGTGCTTGGTAACTTTCGATTGAAGTGACAAGTCTTCTTCTGGTAGGCTAGTGACAAGATGACGGGACATAGTCATACACTTTGATCCCTAATTTTTGCCTGGACCGCCCTTTCGGATTTTTCAGTTCACCGGGATACCCTTCTTTGCCCAAGCTGCCTTTTCAGGTTTTCGACTTGCCGGGTGTACATATTTTTTCATTTCATCCCTTATTTTTGCCCGAACCCTTTTGGTTCGCCGGGAAGCCCTTATTTTTGCCTAGGCCAGTCAACCTAGCGGGTCTTTGATTATGCGTAGTACTTTTTTGACTATGTCCACGCTCTCAGAGTGTAGGGAGTTGTCACTGTCGGTAGCATTGTGTTGTCATACTACCAGAAGAAGTTTGTTTGATCATGCAAGATTCGTTATGGGAATCCATGTCTAATGCCTCAAGTGACTCAGATGGAGATTTGCCCCTGGCTATTTGGCATTTTGAGAGATTCCTTGAATCTTGACTTGACTGCCCCAGATGATGGACAATGATCATGCCGTGCCCCTTGATTGGAAGTGTTTTTCCACTTGAGGTGATCCTTTTTATTGAGAAGGTTTTTGTTCACTAGATATTCTTCGTGCAAACTTCTCTGCTGTTTGAACAAATAGTCATATGCAAACAATGTTATTTCAAGAATGCAAAGCTTATGTCTGTCTTGAGGTTTAGAAAATGCAGTTATTTTTAGTAAAACAAGCAAATTTTTGTAAAATGTGATGTCAACTCAGGATTTACAGCAAGCCTTACAGGAGTCAGGATACCTTTTGTAACTGTATGCTTTCGAACTAACCCATGCTTCAGCTAGGACTTTTAAGGGTTATAACGTGGCCTGGTTCATGGTTCAAGAAACAAAGGATAAATGCTCCAAATTTATTTGTACCCACCCGTTCTTCGTGATGTTCTTCGATCCTAAACTTAGCTAATCATGCATTAGATCTTGTTTGAGTCTTTGCTCTGATATACCAGTGATGGTTCGGATACTAACAATTTATTTTGGACAGGCAGTCATTTTGTTGAGAGTTTGCATGATCTCTTTCCTTTTGGTTTTTATTATCCTGTTTTTTGCATGAACTGTTTCTTTTTGTGATTACAGTCAGCGGGATGCCCCAGTTTTCCTTAAGTCTCCTTCACAGGTTTTGACTTATTGGGCTTTTATTTTGAGAGATAATGACTGCATGTCCTTACGATTATACGGAACCAACATCATCTTTTGTTTCAGAAGGACTTCTTTGATCCCATTCATTGTGCACCTGGATCAACTGAGAAAACTACCCTGCCCCAGGTTATAGTTAAGGGTTTTAATTTGTGAAAAGAAAAACTCCAACTTCTTTGGCTCAAAGGGGTTGATTAGGGATTATCTTCCTTATAACTCCATTGTTTAGGATTTGAAACAAATGTCTGTACCTCATCAGTGGGGTCTGTTTAAAAGCATACTGTAGAGATTTTGATATCATTTTCGTCATCCTCCCTATAAAGGCTTAGAATTTTTTAATTGAGAGTTGATCATCACAAAAAATGAAAGCAATTTGAATATAGTGAAATACGAATGGATTGATTCAAAAAAGACATATGCAATGCATTGATAAAGTAATAAAGTTTGACATGAATAAATGTTCGAACAATCAAAAGAAAATTACAACTTGAAAATTCTAATGAACAAAAAGTCTTCTCGTCTCAGTACTTGTCACTTCAAATGGTGAACCTTGGGGGGCGGGGGGGGGGGGGGGGGTGGAAAAAGAATTCAATCTGGCCGTCTTGTGTGAGTTCCAATGCTCCTTCATCAATCAGGTCTTGAATTTTGTTGCTCAACGCCCAACAAATGTTAGTATCATGCCCCGGGCTGTTGGAGTGATATGCACACCTTGTATCAGGATTGTACCTTGGGGAGGCTATGTTGGGATTCTTAGGAGGGTCCCTTAACGTCACCAGATTCAATCTCAATAGGTGTTGTAAAGCCTGAGACAGCGACATGTTGAGCTGGTAAATTGCCTATTGGGCATGTTTGGCTTACTCTGATCAATCCGTTGTTTATGGCGAGGTTGTTGTTGGACCCGTGAGGTAGTAGAAACTTGGAGAGGTCTATTCTTCATCAAACCAAACCTTTGACTTCTCAGAAGTTGATTAAAGACTTGGTCCCCGACCTTGACTATTTGCTTCATGTTGTTGTATCTGTCTTTATGAAGCTGGTTGATAATGGTTCTCGACTCTTCTTGTTCCCGAGATAAGCCTTGGATAAGAGCCATCTTCCCTAGCATCTGGGTTTTCATGGCACTGAACTCAGCTTGCAGTTGTTCTAGTCGTTCGTCCTTATTGTCTTCAGGACTTTTCTTGACCAAGTTCCCAACAAGGAGGGTTTTCAACTCTTCCTGCCCCTTGGATAGGTTTAGGAATACGTCCCTGAACTGAGCTTCTCGAGTTTTAAGATCTTGGTTGTCTGGTTTTGTTGTACCCCAAAATTTTCCCTCTCATTTCATCAACATTTTCTCATCACAAGACTCTTGGAACTCAGGATCAAGCTAGGGTTTGCTCTGCTCAAGACACCTCCTTGCACTGTTGACCTAAATTAGGGTTTGAGTTTGCACAGGGATGTTTTGACCTACAATGCCCAAAGTGACTTTCATACTTCATGTTGGACTCACAAGTTTGTCCATACCAAGTTTCAAGCCTTGAATCAAATTTTTGCCCAGTCAATTGGACAATTGACCTAGAAATCAGCTGTATTGGAGAAAAAGTCGACTATGGCCAATTGACAGTCAAATCTCATGAATTTTGACCCACATCAACATTATGAACTCATATGAACCATTTGATCAAGTTTGGATCACAATTCCACAAAAATTTGATCAGATCACAAAAAGGGCAAAATGGTCATTTTTAGGGTTTTGACTGTGCAAAGGTAATTTTTGACTGTTTGAACTAGCCAATGGAAAATCAAGCTCAACCATGGACTCAAGGACTCAATTACATTGTCTTGACCTATTCAACAAGTTCAAAAGGTCTCAAATGCATGGGATTGACAGATGAATTTTTCAGTCAACTGATCAAAATTTGACTGTACACTAAAAAGTCAAACTTTGACTTTTTGGTCAAAATCAAATGCCAAGAGTCATTTTACATCAAAACAGGTCAAATTATGAAACTTGTTCATCAAGAAACCCAAAATTGCAAATTAGGGTTTAAAATGGAAAAATTTCATAACTTAGAAATTTTCTAAGTTATGAAATTTTCTTATTTTTTCCTAACTTTACCCCACATTTTCACCAAGATGCAAATGGATTCAAACAAAACTTACAACATGAAAGTTGTAGTCCATCACAAAGTATACAACTTTTATTCACAAAGTTTTCTCAAAAGAGCTTGGATCTTATGTTATGATTTTTGGAACAAGGGTACCTAAAACTTTTAACTTAGAGAATTTTTGCCCTAATTTAGGTAGGATTTTGACCCATCTTCTTGGCCATTTTTCACATAGTTCCACTTGGAGTCTTAAGTTGCATTTCAAATATGGATTATATTACATGTTCCAAGCTTTCCAAATTGTTCAAGAACTCCTCAAACACCTTTGTGGTTAAGGAGAATCGAATGCTTGAAGTTGGCAAAAACTCACTTTGTAACCATGGCCAATACATGTTCATACCAAGTTGCAAATCTGACCAAACTAGCTTAGTACATAATTACAGGTCTCTAAACCCTTCAACACTCAAAAATTGAATTCAAACACATTGGTTAGAGGCATTGTTCTGATCAAGGGAGCATTGTACATTGAATAATTCCATTTTGGGCATAAAGATCACACTTCCATTTTCATAAAGCATAACTTTTGCAAAGTTGTCTTTCTTGAGCTTTGAACTTATTTCTTTGCAGCAAACAAGTTTCACACACTTAGGCAAAGGTACAAGGAGTTGGTGCATGCTTGGAGATAGCCTGTACAGGCCTATCTCATTTCACTTTAAACTTTTCTTTCAAAACAAGTCAAATGGCCAAAAGCTCATAACACATACATCTGATATTTTGAACTAAAAGCAAAGTTGTCAAACAAGTTTCTCACATCCTTGCAAGCCAGAAGCACGAGCCTTTGACCTCTCAAACCTCCTCATACTCAAAAACCCCATTTTCTTGAAAACAGGGTCAGTTCTGCAAATCACAAGCCACATTCAAATCCCCTCGTGCGTTTTGTCCAAAATCACTTCAAACACATTCTAAACAATATACCTAAGCTGTCCATACCATTCACAAGTTGCTGTAACACCATTTACACACATCACCATTTTTGTTTGGAAGCTTTGCAGGTCGAGTTCTGTAGCACGATTCAGGCCACTCCAAAACAAACTAAACATTGGGATAGGTTCAAGGGACATCAAGCAAGCTCAAAAGAACCTCAGGCCTCACTGAAAGTTGTTGCATTGTCCAACTCGAACTCAACTGAAACAGGTATTTCATGAACTTCTATCTCTCTATTTAGGAACATATAGACTTAGGTTTGTGAATGAAAGATGTTGTATTCATTGCCCTGAAACCATACATGTGCTTAGTTTTCATTTATATTAATCGTGCTAGGAGAATTTCATCCATGAACTTTCTGAAAAAACTAGGTTAGAAATTAGGGCCAGAGAAATTTTCTCTGGTCTTTGAGAGTTAGCTTAAGTTTTTTATATGGTTAGATTCATTGTTTGATGCTCTACAAGTTTCATGTTTTGAGTTTTGTCAAAAAAGCACTGAAACAGGAGATACAGGTTTGAACTAAGCCATGCGCGCGTTTCTATTGGACAGAGGAAGAAGATGAAGTAGCTGGGCTGGGCCTGGCTACTTCCTACTTTTGACACCCCCATTTTCAGTTTCACACCCCCTGGCCCATTTCTTGTATTTTTATTATTTTTGCATTTTTATTTCATTTCTGACTTTATTATTTTATTTCCAAACATAAAAAATGCCTAAAAAATATTTTCATAAATTTTTATATTTATTTGGTATTTATTTTAATTATTTCTAGCATTAAAATGTTTAAATACTTTATATTATTTTGTTTAAACTTAAAAATAATGTAAAAAATACTTTTATTTTCATTTATTAATTTTATTCACATTTGAAAATATTTCCTTGAAATATATACATTTTTGTAAATAATTTATTTTATTTTTTACATACTTAATATATTTAATATATGTATATATCCATATATATTTTACTTTATTAAAAGCATAGAACAAAAAACACAAAATAAATACATTTTTATTTTTATTATTATTTTATACTAAATTTTTTTTTTTATAATATATTCTTATTTTTGTACATATTAATATATTTTGTATATAAATAATACAATTTTATTTTCTTTAAAGAAATTAAGGTTTACCCCTTTATTAAATAAAATCAATCTTTTTTTATTTTTATTATGTACACATTTCTTCCCATTTAAATATATTTTACATACATAGAAAACCTTTTTTACATGATGCATTTTATTTAATATTTATTTATTGTATTTATTTAAATATTGTACATTTAAATATTATGCCTTGCAAATTCAATTTGGTTGTAATAATTTAGGGTTTAATTTCTTGCAAAATAATCCCCAATTCAAATTTGTACCCCCTCCCTATATCATATTGTAATAGTGTAGAATTTAAATTCTCGCACCTTTAAATGCTTTCAATTATGCCATGATTAGACTTATGGTTTGTGTGCAAAATCAAAACCAACAAATAGTTTGACCTAATCAAAGACAAAAATGCATGAAAAAACAAACACAATGCACACTTGCACCCCTAGGGTTACAATCCACTTGTTGCCTTCAAAAATGGGTCATGGTATGCATGTCAAGTACTTTGGCAAAACCAAAGCAAAACAAAAGATCAGAGTCCCTTGATGACGGTATCTGAGTTGCCTAAACAAAATGATCAAGTCCCTTAAGAAAATTGCCAAAAATACTTGACACTATTGCTATCATGGTCTATACGATGACCCGCGCCTGTCCCGTTTAACATCCTAACACAAGGTTGTTCATCAAATACAATGGTGAAAGAACACTGTTAAAAGGGTTAAAAAACATAAGAAAGATCTTTGAGTAAAATAGGGTAGACAACTCTTAGTTACTTGATCAAAGCTTGCAAAAACATCCTTGCTATTTTCAAAACACATTTCACCACATAATTTCAAAACCCTACTTTCAAACATTGAAAACTTTTCAAAAGACAAAAACACCTTTGTATACATTCAAACAAGAATCATTACAAAGGTTGCCACAATGATGGCCTATTTTCAAAACATCTTTCAAAATCACACACAAAGCACCATTTCAAACAATTGAAAAGCACCATTTCAAACAATTGAAAAGCAAAGCAAGTGATCTAAGAAAGTAACTAAGAGCCCATGGATAACCATGGATAGAAAGGGTGATAATACCTTCCCTTTCTATAATCTACTCCTCGAACCCAAGAAAACATCTCAAAGGTCTTTTCTGTCCTTAGGATAAAATAAAAAGTCGGTGGCGACTCTTGCTAAACCAAAACATTTGCAAACACAAACGCAAAATCCCAAGTCAGTTCTCCCACCGTATCACAGAACTGGCGACTCTGCTGGGGAAAACTTTAAAAGTGGAGTAACCTTAGGGCTTAGATCACCCTTTATATGATTATATTGTTTGCTTTGATTGCTTTACATTTGGTTCACTTGTTTGGGCTTGAAATCCTCTACCCAGATTTGGGAAACATTCATAGGTAAATAGAAATACGTTGTGGAAACTGTGCGGGGTATACCGACATGGTTGAAGCAATAGCTATATTAGTGCGACATATTTGTGAGTACCGGTAGCCTTTGAGTCAATCAAAGAGAATATGGGTCCGCTGAGTGATGTCATAAAGCACTAATGAACTCTTAGAACCTTACTTGACCATCTTGGCCTTTTATTAGGGGTAGTGAGATGACCGGCTTTGGTGCAGTCAGAAGTTGGTAGATACACGATACTACACTCATTGAGGGTTATTTTCTTGGAATATTTTGGTCGCTCGTTAAGTGGCTAAACCAAAACAATGAACATAGAAAACAATCCAGTGATATTGAGCTCCTTAGAACCCGGTTACTATTTATAGGACAGGTTTGAGCCAACTAAACTCAAGAGGGTATTTACCTATGAAACCTCATGCAAGCCTGAAACTAGGGTTTTGTGTGACTTGCTTGTACATGTGCTTGTGCATACATCATGAACATCATAAAGCATCATATGCATCCCACTAACCATTTCAAGGGTTTGGATCTTCATCTTTGTTCTTATTTTGTAGGTCATGGAATCTCTTCGCAGGAAAACAATTCAAGTCAACCTTGTGAGAATCCCTCCTCAACTCAAGGAGCTTACTTCCAGGATTCCAGAGAATTCTCTCTTCAGTGAAAGACATGGTAGGCTTCTCAACTTGGTCAACTCCAACATTAAAGAAGACATGGTGAAAGTTCTCTTCCAGTTCTTTGACCCCCTACACCACTAATTCACATTCCCTGATTACCAACTAGTACCCACTTTGGAGGAATTTTCTCAACTCCTGAGAATTCCTATTCTTCATCAACTACCCTACAACGGTACAGAAAAATAACCAAAGCCTGAAGATGTTGCTCAAGCATTACACTTGCAACCATCTGACATCAAGGGACATTGGGAAACCATAAGTGGTGTCAAGGGTTTCTTGGCAAAGTTTTTATTTAAGAAGGCAAAAGACTGCTGGAACTCTCTTGATCTACAAGCCTTTGAAGAGATTGTGGCACTCCCTATCTATGGGTTGGTTCTGTTCCCAAACCCTGATCAACTTATAGATGTGAATGCTGTCAAGATTTTCACATCTCGAAATCCTGTACCTACATTGCTTGGGGACATCCTACACTCATTTTACACACGAACAATGAGGAAAAGAGGTGTTCTCATGTGTTGTACTCCTCTCCTAGCAAGGTGATTTATTTCTCACCTTCCACAATCAATTTTGAATAATGAACAGGGTTTAAGGTGGTCACAACGGTTGATGACCCTCACACATTCTAATGTACATTGGTGTTCTCGGTCCATAGAAAATGTCATCATCATTGATCGTTATGGGGAATTCCCTAATGTCCCACTACTTGGAATTATGGGAGGCATTACCTACAACCCCTGTTTAGCTCTAAGACAGTTTGGATATGCTCGGAGGGATGGCCCTCATGACATGCTGATTCCTGACCTAGTTTTTGACTTCGACAACGATGCGCAAGGACTTCAACAAAGGTTCATCAGAGCTTGGAGGATGCCCAACAAAGTGGATAGTAAGACACTTGGGCACAAGAATCCCATACCCCTTGAGCCTTATCTCAAGTGGGTACGAACCCGCGCCCAGAATTTTATGATGCCATATCCTCACATTCTACCCTTGATCAAAGAGCCCGTTATGGAAGGAGAGGTTCCATACACCCTCCTACATCCTGACATGCCAACATCATGGGAAGAAATGAAAAAGAGTTGGATCCAACTCAAGGAAGAACGAAATACTTTTGAAGCCAGCTTCTATGCCAGTGAGAAGAAGGTTTTGGAGCTTACCCGCCGACTTCATGAGGAGGAAACTCTCAACACTTACATCGCACCAAAGAGGATGCACAATGTCTTTTTATATTAAGAATTTTGTGATATTTTGCCCATGGGGCACTTATGTACTAACAATTTCTTCTTAATATGACGTGTGTTCCTTTTTGTTTGCAACAAATTTGAATTTCTGAATCCTTGAATGCATTACATGAATAACACATCATTCATCATATGCATAAACAGGTCTTCACACCATGTTTCCTTATCTTTCTGCTGTTTATTTCAGCAAGATGGATTTGGAGCAGACGGTTAAGGATCTGCAAGCACAAAATTCTCAATTCCAGCAACTCCTCGTGACCTTAGCAAAGGGTCAAGAGGACCTTAAAGCACTGTTGGAGAAAAATAAAGAGAAAAAGAAGAAAAGGCCCGGAGTAGCCACTTTTGGAAGAAGGTTTGAAAGCAATGCTAGAAAATTTCTCGAGTTCCCCTCAACGTCTGATGAAGGGGATGGTAAAGGAAAAGGGGTTGCGGTACCTTCTGAATCTGAAGTTGAAGAGGAAGAAGAGGAAGAAGACGAAGACTACTCCGAACAGCAATATCCCCCGGCGGATGATAAATATAAGAATCTTGAGGATAGATTGGAAGCCATGGAGTTGCAAAGGGTACCTGGTCTAGATTTCGAAGAACTAGTGTTGGTCGCTGGGATCGTCATTCCTCCCAAGTTCAAAGTACCAACATTTGCTAAGTATGACGGCCTGTCCTGCCCAAAGATGCATCTGAGATCCTATGTCAGAAAGATCCAACCCCACTCATCTGATAAAGACCTCTGGGTACACTTTATCCAAGACAGTTTGTCAGGCACACAATTGGACTGGTTCTATCAACTTGAGAGGTCTGAGGTTCATAACTGGGAAGACTTAGCTTCTGCTTTTTACCGTCAATACCAATACAATTCTGATTTGGCGCCCACTCGTACTCAACTACAAAGTATGGGGATGGCTTCCAATGAGGGATTTAAAGAGTATGCCCAGAAGTGGCGTGATCTGGCTGGAAGGGTGCAGCCACCTTTGTCGGATAGAGAGCTGGTTGACATGTTTTTAGGGACCCTGTCTGGCCCTTTCTTCAATCATTTAATTGGGAGTTCTTCTGCAGGATTCACCGAACTAATTTTGACCAGCGAAAGGGTCGAGGCCGGTATTAAAAGTGGTAAGATTCAGAAAGATACCTCCGCGTCCACTGTTGTTAAGAAAACCTTCCCAACTAAGAAGGAAGCCTCTGCTGTTTATTCTCAGAAAAGTCAAGGAAGATCCGAGCGCCAACCAACTGTGGAGGCTGTGATGATTCAAAACTCTTCAAATGATCAACCTCGCAGCAATCAGCCAAGACCTAATCAACATCGAGTAGAAAGGCCACAACGACAGTTCACCCGAATCAACATGACGCCAGCTCAAGTACTCCCTCATTTGTTAAAGCTGAATCTTGCCAGTTTGAAGGAAGCGCCAAAGAACCCTAATACCTCCTCTCCATACTACCACTCCAATGCCAAGTGTGCTTACCACTCTGACAGTTCAGGGCATGATACCAACAACTGTTGGGCGCTTAAGAACAAAATCCAAGACCTGATTAACGCCAAGGAAGTAGAATTCGATGCGCCGGAAAAGCCAAATGTGATTTCTGCCCCAATGCCCAAGCACGGTCATAATGTTCATGCCGTTATGGAATACCTTCATGTTACCGATGTTGCTGATCTTTTGACTCTGTTACTAGTGATTAAAGAGAATTTAATGAGAGCTGGGATATTCTCTGGTTGTGGAAAAGACTGCTACTTTTGTTTAAACATACGAGCTGACTGCCCAATGTTGAAATCAGGTATCCAACGCCTGATGGATACCCAAGAGATACTCTTCCAAAAGACCCATGTTGATACCTTCACTCCTGTTACTCCTGCTACTTTTTCTACTTCAACCAACGACATTGCAATAATAACCATTTCCGACGATCTTCCCAAGGCTTGCAAAAGGCCTGTCAAGATTACACTTGTTCCTGAGTTTGTACCATTAAAAATCACCATGCTGGGGCCTCTCCCGTATCAATCTAGCAAGACCATACCATGGAACTATGGAGGAGAAATCTTCTATCATGGTATCAAACAGATTGAAGCAGTCCAAGAGAATTCTGAAGTAGGGAACATTGCGGGTACAAGCAAGATAACCCGCAGCGGCCGGATTTTTTCTCCGGAGATTGCTCCCCCTCGAGCAGTCTTCGAACCCTCAAAACCTTCTATACCTGTTAGGCCATCTGTGCAAGACCCGATAATTGAAGAATTGGATACTCCTGAAGTAAGACCGTCTATTACTGATAAGGGTAAGGGGATACTAGAAGCGCCTGTCAGGACGAAGGCTCATGCTGTGGTTATCCCCGAAACCACCCAGAAAGAAATGGAGGAAATCTTGAAAATAATCAAAAGGAGCAATTTCGACATCGTGGAACAGCTAGGGCAGACCCCTTCTAAAATATCCATGTTGGCTCTTCTACTCTGCTCTGAGGCCCATGCTAAGGCCTTAATCAAATTTTTAAAGACGGCACACGTGCCCCAAGAAACTTCGGCTGACCAGTTTCAGGAGTGTGTGGCCTGTCTTACTACTGATAATGGCCTTGGCTTTTCCGATGCTGATTTGACTCCCAAGGGAAGGAAACACAACGACGCGCTACATGTCTCAGTTGAATGCAGGGGAACCACCCTCGCCCATGTCTTAGTTGATACTGGTTTTTCCTTGAATGTGCTACCGAAGAAAGCATTAGACCGTTTGGACTGTGAAGGATTGACCCTCAAACCCAGTAACATCGTTGTTAGGGATTTTGATGGGTCCAAAAGAATGGTTCATGGAGAGGTTGACATTCCTATCAAAGTGGGCACAGAAGTTTTCAACTCCACCTTTTATGTGATAGACATCCGTCCTTCATATTCGTGTTTGTTGGGAAGACCGTGGATCCATTATGCTGGGGCAGTTACCTCCTCTTTACACCAAATGCTGAAATATCCTGTTAAGGGTAAGATTATAACGGTGCAAGGTGAGGAAGAGTACATGATAAGTCACCTCAACTCCTTTCGCTATGTGGAGTTGGATGGCGAATTCATCGAAACGCCTTTCCAACATTTTGAGGAAGTTTCTCCTGAGATCACGGTTGCGAAGACAATGGTTGAGGTGCCTATTGTTCCCAAGCATGTATCTAGGATGGCATCTCTCAAGGATGCAGAGGCGGTAATCAAAGAAGGAAAGAGCACAGTGTGGGGGCAACTGCCTGATTTTCCCCATAAGACGAACAAGTTTGGATTATGGTTTACTGCTGCAGGACAGAAGGCTATGCGTCGCTCCAAGGCTGGAGGACCACCCGTCAAAATCACCCACTTTGGAATTAATTTTGTAGAAGATGAGGATGAAGAGAACAACTTCGAAGATTGGATATTCCCAATCGTCGAAGGGGGTTTAAGCAACTAGGAAGCAAAGGATTTTATTCCCATCACCTTCATCAACCAGAAAATTTATCTTTGAACAATTTCTTATTTTGGTCTGTAATAACTAAACAATTCGTACACTATTTTCACCTTATGCCTTGCCCGGGGCATATAGGTCCATTTGTAAGGGCTTGATTTTCTTCATTATCATATGCCATGTTTTAATGAATCATTGGACGTCTTCATCTATAAACTGTTGTGTTCATTTTCTTTCTTTTTGCATTTTGTTTTGTTTAAGGATGGCTATCCCTTACACATTCCCACACTCACAAATGCAGGTACCCATCCACCCCGGATTCCATGGGTGACTATTATGCTTTAGCCTCCGGTAACTCTGAAGATTTGGTCAATCATGCTGAGTACGAAGTTGACGAAGACTGTGAAGTGCCGGGAGAGTTAGCCAGACTTTTGCAACAAGAAGAGAGGGCTATTCTGCCTCATGAAGAGTTGCTAGAAACCATCAACTTGGGAACATAGGAAGACAAGAAGGAGGTAAAAGTGGGTGCCAACCTGGAACCAGGTGTCAAAGAACGTCTAGTGCAGTTGTTGAACGAATATGTTGAGATCTTTGCCTGGTCCTATGAAGACATGTCGGGATTAGACACAGATATCGTGGTTCACCATCTCCCTATAAGAGAAGACTGTCCATCGATCAAGCAAAAGGTCTGCCGAATGAGGCCCGACATGTCTGAGAAGATTAAAGCTGAGGTAATGAAGCAATTCAACGCTGGCTTTCTGGCTGTTATTTCCTATCCACAATGGGTTGCTAACATCGTGCCCATGCCTAAGAAGGACGACAAAGTCAGAATGTGTGTGGACTATCGGGATTTAAACAGGGCCATCCCTAAAGATGATTTTCCACTGCCACACATCGACATCTTGGTTGATAACACAGCTCAACACAAGGTTTTTTCCTTCATGGATGGATTCTCGGGATACAACCAGATCAAAATGGCCCCCGAGGACATGGAGAAAACTACTTTTGTCACGCAATGGGGTACCTTCTGCCACAAAGTGATGCCATTCGAACTGAAGAATGCAAGGGCAACCTATCAACGCGCCATGGTAGCTTTGTTCCATGATATGATACATCATGAGATCGAAGTTTACGTAGACGACATGATAGCTCGATCACAGACAGAAGAAGAATACCTTGATCATTTGCAAAAGTTGTTTGCCAAGTTAAAGGAGTATAAGCTTAGACTGAACCCAAGCAAGTGGACTTTTGGAGTTAGGTCTGGTAAACTTTTGGGATTTATTGTCAACAACAAAGGCATTGAGGTTGATCCAGCTAAAGTAAAGGCTATACAAGAAATGCCTTCCCCCCGCACTGAAAAGGAGGTTAGAGGATTCTTGGGACGCTTAAACTATATTGCGAGGTTCATCTCTCACCTGACATCTACCTGTGAGCCAATCTTCAAGCTACTGAAGAAAGATCAGGTAGTTGAATGGAATAATGATTGTCAAGTTGCTTTTGATAAGATCAAGGAGTATTTATTGGAACCTCCTATTTTGATGCCACCCGTCGAAGGAAGGTCGTTAATCATGTATATAATTGTGTTGGATAACTCAATGGGGTGCGTACTGGGCCAACATGACGAGTCTAGCCAAAAAGAGCATGCCATTTATTACCTTAGCAAAAAGTTTACCGACTGTGAGACTCGCTACTCACTGCTCGAGAAAACATGTTGCGCTTTGGTATGGGCTGCTCGCCGACTAAGGTAGTATATGTTGACTCATACCACTTTGCTGATTTCCAAGATGGATCCGATCAAGTATATCTTCGAGAAGCCTGCTTTATCTGGAAGAATCACTAGATGGAAGATGATCCTGACTGAGTATGATATCCAGTATACGACCCAAAAAGCTATAAAGGGGAGTGTACTAGCTGACCATCTAGCTCATCAAGTCGTCGAAGATTACCAGTCTATGAGATTCGACTTCCCTGACGAGGACATCATGACATTGGACAACATTGAAGGTAACGGACCGTATGACGGACCTGAACAAGGATCCCGATGGACCCTGTAATTTGATGGTGCTTCAAACGCACTTGGAAACGGTATCGGTGTTGTGCTCATCTCTCCACAAGGTTGCCATACACCTTTCACTGCCCGACTTTGTTTCAGCTGCACCAACAACATGGCTGAATATGAAGCTTGCATCTTTGGTCTTAAGGCCGCTATAGACTTGGGAATCAAATCTTTGGTCGTATTTGGGGACTCGGCTTTGGTTATCAGTCAAGTCAAAGGAGAGTGGGACACCAAACATCCTAATCTTATCCCATACAAAGAACATGTCTTGACATTGTTGCCTCATTTCGAGCAGATTACCTTCGAGCATTTCCCACGAGAAGAAAATCAGTTAGCCGATGCTCTGGCTACAATGTCTTCCATGTTTAAACTCAACTGGGATAATGAGACTCCCCAGGTCACCATTGAGCGAATGGACGAACCTGCGCATTTTCATGAGATTAATACCAAAAAAGTAGTGGAACAACCCTGGTTTCACGAAATCAAAAGGTATCTCCAGACTCGAGAATATCCTGAAGGAGCTTCCGTCAATGACAAAAAGTTCTTAAGGAGATTTGCTGCCAAGTTCTTCCTGAGCAATGGATCCTTTATAAGCGTAGCCATGCTTGTGTTCTACTTCATTGTATGGACAAGGTTGAAGAAGAGTTGATCATGACCAAGATACATAGTGGCACATTTGGCACCCACTTAAGCGGACATACGATGGCTAAGAAGATTCTAAGGGCAGGCTACTACTGGTCTACCATGGAAGCTGATTGTCATCAACATTCCCATACTTGCCACAAATGTCAAGTCTATGCCGACAAAGTACATATTCCTCTTGTTCCTCTCAACGTTTTAACATCTCCTTAGCCATTCGCAATGTGGGGAATCGACATGATTGGAGAGATCAAGCTTACGGCATCCAATGGACATCGTTTCATATTGGTCGCTATTGATTATTTTACCAAGTGGGTCGAAGCAGCTTCCTACGCCTCAGTTACAAAGAATGTGGTTGCCCGCTTCATCAAGCAGAACCTCATATGCCGGTATGGTATCCCCGACAGGATTATCACGGACAACGGTACAAATTTGAACAACACTATGATCACCGCTCTATGCGAATAGTTCAAGATTTATCATCAAAATTCATCTCCCTATCGGCCGAAGATGAACGGTGTTGTTGAAGCTGCGAACAAAAATATCAAGAAGATCATTTAAAAGATGACAGTCACCTACAAGGACTGGCATGAGATGTTACCGTTTGCTCTGCATGGATATCGTACCACGACACATACTTCAACAAGGGCAACCCCATTTTCTTTGGTATATGGCATGGAAGTTGTTTTACCTATGGAAGTTCAGATTCCTTCCTTGAGGATTATGGAGGATGCCGGTTTGAGTGAAGACGATTGCATTCAGACCCGGCTTGACCAACTTAATTTGATCGACGAGAAGCGACTTACTGCTGTTTGTCATGGTCAGACGTATCAAAAACGGATGATCAATGCTTTCAATAAGAAAGTCAGGCGTCAGGTATATCAAGTCGGAGATCTTGTAATCAAGCGGATTATCTTGCCGCAAAGTGATCCCAGGGGCAAGTGGACTCCTACTTACGAAGGACCATTTGTGATCAAGAGCATCTTTTCTGGTAGGGCAATGATTTTGACCACCATGGACAGTGACGACTTGCTGCACCCTGCGAATGTAGACATAGTCAAAAGATACTACGCATAAAACGACCCGACAAGTTGAAAACCCGAAAGGGAGACTTGGGCAAAAATGGGTATCCCGGTGAATTGAAAACCCGAAAGGGCGGTTCAGGAAAAAATTAGGGATAAACAAAAAAATTTGTACACCCGACAAGTTGAAAACCCGAAAGGGCGACTTGGGCAAAAAAGGGTTTCCCGGTGGATCAAAAACTCAAAAGGGCGGTCCAGGCAAAAGTTAGGGAATTAAAGCGTATGAGTATGTCTCGTTGGATCACTTTAAGAACAATCTCTTCACCAACAAGCTCCAAGCTTCTGATCAATCCAATCATCGGCGGACGAAGTAGTGAATGGACAAGATACTCAGAGTTATGAAGGCTATAGCATAATGGGAACCCCATGGAATTATTACACATAGCCATCTTTCTCTTGTATAAATTTTTTCAATTTTTACGATAACATTCTCTTACTAGGATGTCTGTCTCCTTTGTACAAAGATACTTACAAAAGTTAATACAAAAATACTTCAAAGTGCAGAAATTTGCTTGCCTTTCTTTTCTTTTTACACTTATGTCTTTATTTGAAAACGTCCAAAGTTTTGTTAAATAGGCATATGCATTTGAATATAATCACTGCTTACAAATAAAACGAAATTGAGAAAGGATAATTACTGATAGGTTGAAGGTGTAGGAAGATATCTTTGTACCATTCCAGAAGAAATCCCTTGCAATACATTGTTCAAATCCTCAACAAAGCCAAAGTCTTAAAGTATGGATCCCCAGCGGAGTTAAACTTCAAGATCTCCAGCGGAGCCCGAAAACCCTGAAATACTTATCCCCAGCGGAGTTAAACTTCAAGATCCCCAACGGAGCCCAAAAACTCTGAAATACATATCTCCAGCGGAGCCAGAATATTCAAAACCTTCTTCCCCAGCGAAGTCAAATTTCAACTATCAACCCCCGGTGGGAACTGTGCAACTTCCCCCAACATCCCCAACAGGCTGTCTTAAAAGTATGAAAACCAAGAAAATAATAGTTAACTTCTTGGCTTATCCCCAACTAGGATGCTTCCCCAGTAGTTTGGCATACAACCCAAAACTCCTGATTTCACCGGCCGAGTAGACATTCTCCCCACAGAGTTATCTCCCAGTAAGATCGAAGATTCTTGGTCTCATTTCTTCAAGCAGAAGCCTCCCAGGTTTTAATTCCCCAATAGAGATTTTCAGAGTTTTCCCTATTTCCCTGGAAAGTAATGAAGGATTCTCATTCCCTGTAGAAGTTGTCGAAGGCCTTGTTAATCCCCACAAATCGCCGAGGATTTTCAAATCTCCAGCAGTGGTCCCAGGATTTCTCCTTCTCAAACAAACAGAGATCTTTAATCCCCAAGCAGTCAGCAAGGATCTCTCATCTTCAGCAATCAAAGAGTTTTGAATCCTCAACATCGGTCAAGGATTTACTTTCCCCGGCAGCAGTCAGAGATTTCAACCTATTTCCCCAGCAGCAGCCAAGGATTTATTTGCCTCAGCAAGACAGCTATTAGCTTACATGAACATCCATTACATTCATATATGATAAATATTGATGAAACACAGTTCATTGCATCATACATATCATGCAACATAACTTTGTGTTTTAGCTAACATTTTACCCTTTTCAGGATAAGATTAAAAGGCCGTCGTTAACAATTTTCCTGATACAGTATGGATACACCCCAGACACGGCGGTCATTCCATTACTCATTCACGATTTCAAGTCAAAATATAGTGCGGATACACCCCAGACACGGCGGTCATTCTACTACTCATTTAGACTTCAGCAATCCGATATAGACTAGATACGCTCTAGACACGGCAGCCATTCTATCTCTCATTCAGATTCAACTATCAACTCCAAGATCAGATACGCTCCAAACATGGATGCCATTCTGGCCCTTACACCAAAAGTTTGATTCTCCCCAGTGCAGTCGCCACAGAAGTCATTCTGTCACTTATTCAGATCCCAGTTACAGTCTCAGATACACTCCAGACACGGAAGTCATTCTGCTACTCATACAGATCTCAACTTCAGATACAATACATATATACTCCAGACACGGCAGTCATTCTGATATTCATTCAAAGTTCAAATACAGTTACATCTCAGATATGCTCCAGACACGGACGCCATTCTTCTTCTCATACAGACTCAGTCTCTAGATACAGTTCCAATGCATTCCAGACACGGATACCATTTTGATGCTCATTCTTCTGACCTACAACACTGCAATTCAACAAACATTCTTGGATTGAATCTTTAAGCCCATCTCCAGCAAGATTCCACCATCTCCAAATGGCATCTTTAAGCCCATTTCCTTAGCTGTATTTTGACGAGTGCAAATTTACGGGCACTCTAGTGTCCAATCCTCTTTTACCTTCGAGTCACGAAAGGCAAACTTGCCAATCTAACTCTTCAGGTTCAAGAATATTAAACAGGGGCAACTATTGTACCCCAAAATTTTCCCTCTCATTTCATCAACATTTTCTCATCACAAGACTCTTGGAACTCAGGATCAAGCTAGGGTTTGCTCTGCTCAAGACACCTCCTTGCACTGTTGACCTAAATTAGGGTTTGAGTTTGCACAGGGATGTTTTGACCTACAATGCCCAAAGTGACTTTCATACTTCATGTTGGACTCACAAGTTTGTCCATACCAAGTTTCAAGCCTTGAATCAAATTTTTGCCCAGTCAATTGGATAATTGACCTAGAAATCAGCTATAATGGGGAAAAAGTCGACTGTGGCCAATTGACAGTCAAATCTCATGAATTTTGACCCAAATCAACATTATGAACTAATATGAACCATTTGATCAAGTTTAGATCACAATTCCACAAGAAATTTGATCAGATCACCGAAAGGGCAAAATGGTCATTTTTAGGGTTTTGACTGTGCAAAGGCAATTTTTGACTGTTTGACCTAGCCAATGGCAAATCAAGCTCAACCATGGACTCAAGGACTCAATGACATTGTCTTGACCTATTCAACAAGTTCAAAAGGTCTCAAATGCATGGGATTGACAAATGAATTTTTCAGTCAACTGATCAAAATTTGACTGTACACTGAAAAGTCAAACTTTGACTTTTTGGTCAAAATCAAATGCCAAGAGTCATTTTCCATCAAAACAGGTCAAATTATGAAACTTGTTCATCAAGAAACCCAAAATTGCAAATTAGGGTTTAAAATGGAAAATTTTCATAACTTAGAAATTTTCTAAGTTATAAAATTTTCTTATTTTTTCCTAACTTTGCCCGACATTTTCACCAAGATGCAAATGGATTCAAACAAAACTTACAACATGAACGTTGTAGTACATCACAAAGTCTAAAACTTTGATTCACAAAGTTTTCTCAAAAGAAGGTTGGATCTCAAGTTATGATTTTTGGAACAAGGGTACCTAAAACTTTTAACTTAGAGAATATTTGCCCTAATTTAGGCAGGATTTTGACCCATCTTCTTGGCTATTTTTAACATAGTTCCACTTGGAGTCTTAAGTTTCATTTCAAATATGGATTATAGTACATGTTGAAAGCTTTACAAATTGTCCAAGAACTCCTTAAACACCTTTGTGGTTAAGGAGAATCGAATGCTTGAAGTTGGCAAAAACTCACTTTGTAACCATGGCCGATACATGTTCATACCAAGTTGCAAATCTGACCAAACTAGCTTAGTACATAATTACAGGTCTCTAAACCCTTCAACACTCAAAAATTGAATGCAAACACATTTGTAAGTGTTTAGTTATTGGCATGTATTTTTGGTAAAACCAGGTGTGTGAATGTCATGACTAATGTCATAACATTCTGGTTTATTAGGTACTTTATGGAGAACAATTATGGCATACAGTAGCTACTGTGTATGAGTGTGTATCTGAGCATTTTGCAAAAGATCACATTTATTGCCTTCTACCAAAATCAGTAAACAGGAATTTTGATGTCATAACAAATGTTAAGACATCCTGTACTGATCTAACAGTAGTGCAGTTTGGTTAATTCTGAGTTTTTTCAGGAAGTTGGCTCATTCCTTCCAGAACAGAATCTCCCGTTGTCTTTGGGTTAACCTAGCTCAACCCTAAACTGGTTGATAAAGTCTTGTGACCAAGTCTTATGGTTAAACCTAACTAACCCTAGGTTTTTGTGGAAACACTAACTGAAGAAACAGCTGCTATATATTCAACATGATTGCTGTTTGGAAAACATCCCTTTTTTGGACTGAAGATCAATCAGAAACTGTATAGTTTTAACTGCTGTAATTCAAGCAATTATCATTATGATAAGTGACTTGGAATAGGTTTTGTTTGTAAGGGTTTTTGTACCACTCAAAGCTTTGAAGCAAGAGTGTTTTGTGTCTCTTGACTAAAGCTTTGAAGCAAAGTCAAGTTAGGTTTATGTATCACTCAAAGCTGTGAAGCAAGAGTGTTTGTGTTACTTGATTAAAAAGCTGTGAAGCATAATCAAGTTTATGTTTTGAAGAGTGTCTTCATTAATTCATAAGTCAATTGTTTTAAGTATCACTGCTGTGATTGAGGGGGAGTGAGTAGGAACTCAGGTTTAATTAGAACTTAGATTGAAGTTGCATTGGGTAGGTCTTAAGTGAAGGAGATAAACTGGTTGGTTTATTCCTGAATTAATATCTCTTATAGTGGATTTCCTCCCTGGCTTGGTAGCCCCCAGAGTAGGTGTTGTTTCACACAGAACTGGGTAAACAATTGACTGTGTTCTTTACTGTTTTTATTTACTGTCTTATAGAAAGTCAGATACGGTGTCATAACATTCACTGTGACATTGAGTATCTGCTGCCAGAATTTTCAATTGGCATCAGAGCAGGCACCCTGCCTGTACTACTGGGTGAGATCTAGGGATATCACTTTCTGGCACTATGGACAAGGAAGGAGTTTTGGGAAATAGACCACCCATTCTGGATGGAACAAATTATGACTACTGGAAACCTCGTATGATTTCCTTCTTAAAATCTCTGGACAAAAAGGCTTGGAGAGCTGCTGACAAAGGATGGAACCATCCCACCATAACTGAGAAAGATGGGACAATCAGTCTGAAGCCTGAGGAAGAATGGAGCAAAGAAGAAGATGAGTTAGCCCTGGGAAATTCCAAAGCCTTAAATGCCTTGTTCAATGGAATTGATAGAAACATTTTCAGACTAGTACATCAATGTGAACTGGCCAAGGAAGTGTGGGACACTCTCAAAACTACCCATGAAGGCACATCCAAAGTAAAAATGTCAAGGCTTCAGATGCTGACTACAAAGTTTGAGAACCTAAGGATGAAGGAAGAGGAAACCATTCATGAGTTTCACATGAACATCTTGGAGATTGCCAACACCTCAGGAGCATTGGGTGAAAAGATGTCTGAAGAAAAACTGGTGAGAAAGATTCTCAGATCCCTGCCTAAAAGATTTGCAATGAAGGTAACTGCTATAGAGGAAGCCCAGGACATCAGCAACTTAAAAGTGGATGAACTCATTGGGTCTCTTCAGACCTTTGAGATGGGGATCAGTGACAATGTTGACAAGAAAAACAAGAGCATATCACTTGTATCCAACACTGAAGATGAAAACAAGGAGGATGAAGAAGAAAATATTTCAGAAGCTATTGCCATGCTTGGAAGACAATTCAACAAACTCATCAAGAGAATGGATCCAAAGTCAAGGTCAAATGTTGATAACATTCCCTCTGACATTAACAGATCTTATGACTCCAGCAGAAGACCAAGGTCTGAAGAGAAGGGAAATCAAGGCAGAGGAATTCAATGCCATGGTTGTGAAGGATATGGGCATATTCGAGCTGAATGCCCTACCTTTCTTAAGAAACAAAAGAAAGGAATGATTGTTACCTGGTCTGACTGTGATTCAGAAAGTAATTCTGAAGAAGAATCTGCCAAACTAGTTACTGCTCTAACTGGTGTTTGCACCTCTGAAAGTGACACCAGTGATGAGGAAGTGACATTTGAAGAACTGGATGATACTTACAAGAAATTGTGTATCAGAAGTGCTGAAGTCTGTGTGCAAAATGAGAGACAAACAAAGCTCATCATAAAGTTGGAGGCTGAAAAAAGGGCAGACCTTGAAACTATAAGTCATCTAGAAGGGGAAGTTCAATTGCTGAACTCACAACTGAACCAGATGACCAAATCTGTCAAGATGCTGACAAATGGAACTGACAAATTGGAAGAAATCCTTCAGGTTGGACAAAATGTGGGAAACAAGTCTGGACTAGGATTTGTGGAAGCAAAGAAATCTGGTGCAGACAAGAAGATCAGGTCTGATAAACAAATGTCAAAGCAGATGTCACAACATAACACTCAACATCGGGAACAGAGAAATATGAAGAAAAAGTACCAAAGATGGAGATGTCACCACTGTGGGAGGTTTGGTCACATAAAGCCTTTCTGTTTCAGATTGTATGGATACCCTAATCAGAACCCAGGTGTCAAACCTAAGGCTAACAGGGTACCACATACTCCTCAATGGAAGAAAAAGGTTACTGCCCTGATAGCCCACACTTCCCTGAGAGTCTCTGCAAAGGAAGACTGGTACTTTGACAGTGGATGTTCTAAGCACATGAATTGAATCAAGAACATTCTCAATCATGTTAAACCTCACACCACTAGTTATGTGACCTTTGGAGATGGTGCTAAAGGTGAAATCAAAGGAGTTGGTAATTTGGACTGCCCTGGAGTTCCAAATCTGAATGAAGTACTATTGGTAAAAGGCCTGACTGCTAATCTCATTAATATCAGTCAATTATGTGATCTAGATTCAAGGTTAACTTCTCAAAATCTGAATGTCTTGTAATTAATGAAAAACAAGAAGTTGTAATGAAAGGAATCAGATCTAAAGACAACTGTTACTTGTGGCAGCCTGAGAACACTAATAACTCCACTGTGTGTTCTATTGCCAAAGAAGAAAAAGAGGTGAAACTGTGGCACCAAAAACTTGGCCATCTTCATCTAAGAAGAATGAAAAGGACTATCTCCATGGAAGCAGTCAGAGGGATTCCAAGACTGCAAATTGATAAAGGGAGAGTTTGTGGTGAATATCAGGTGGAAAGGTTTGGTGAAAAGAGATATGTCTATGATGTGGTGAATAACTTTGAAGTATTTAAAGAACTGTGCAAAAGAACTCAAAAAGAAGGGTGTATTGTCAGAATCAGAAGTGATCATGACAAGGAATTTGGAAACAACAAGTTTAATAAGTTCTGTGCCTCAGAAGGAATTAGTCATGAATTCTCTTCTCCTATAACTCCTCAAAAAAATGGAGTTGACAGAAGGAAAAAGAGGATCATACAGGAATCTGCCAGAGCTATGATTCATGTCAAAAGAATTCCTTTTCAACTTTGTGCTGAAATAGTTGCAGCTGGTAGTAGCTGTTCTCAAATTATCTGGACAAAACAGATGCTCACTGAGTATAATGTCTCACAAGATGTTGTGACATTGTAATGTGACAATCTGAATACAATCAATATTTCCAAGAACCCTATTCAGCATAGCAGGACCAAGCACATTGACCTTAAAAATTACTTTATCAGAGACCTTGTAGAGGAGAAGACAATTAAACTGGAACATGGTGCCATTAAGCTACAGCTGGCTGGCATTTTTACCAAGGCTCTTGATGCAAATCAATTTGAAAACTTGAGGGGCAAGATGGGTATTTGCCAACATGAGAAATTATAGCAATTAATTTTTCTCAAAACAAGGGTTGAAGGAGTTATTTTTGTTAAGTCTATTTTAAGTGGGTTAATCATATATTTCCCAAATTCTTTCAAAATTACTAAGAAGTTGAATAGACACACATTTGCCTCCTTCCACTCTCGACTTTGCAACATCTCTTTTTCTCTCAATCAAAGTTTTCTCCCTAGTTGGTACTGGTTTTCCAAGACAATTAAAATGTCTCAAACTTCATCCTCATCCAAGACAACCGTTTCATCTTCATCATCTGATCAAGATTCTCGAGAAATCACCTCATGCATGGATTCTGAAGTCCTGGAGATTAATCCTCTCAGAGAAATAGCAACTAACCCTTCCAAGGTCAAAAAGCTGAGAACAAGGCATGCAGGAAGGTCTCAGGCGACGTCTTCCGGTAATCCCTCTCAACCTTCATCTTCTGTACCTAATAGGGAAGGATCAGCTTATGTACATCAAGCAATAGCTAGGCTTGTTACAAGAATCCTGAGTGAGAACCACTCTGTACCTGGGATTTCTATTCCATTAAATCAAGAATCAGCAAGCCCAAATGTTGAAGCAAATCCAGATGTCTCTGAGAATGTTGAGACACCAAATGACAACATTCAAAAACCATCTGAAAACCTGGATGACATTCAGAACCCTTCAGAGAATAATGTTGAACCACCTGTTATTGATGTGGATGAGGAATACTCAGATAATGACCTGATTGCAAATATCAACCCTAGCATAGCTAGGAGAATGATGAACAGGAAGGGTAATCAAGATGCTGCAAAAGGTCTGAACAAAGAGAAACCTGCTGATAAGAAAACCAGGTCTGAAGGGAAGACTGGTACTGTGAAGACTGGACTGTCCAAAGGGAAGGTGAAAGCCCAAGTTCATGCTGGGAGTCTCTCAAAACATGCAAGGCAACCAATAACTAAGAAGAGAAAAGAACCTGAGCCTACTGATTCTGATGAGGAGTCAGATTTTGAAATTGATACTGAAGACATTCCCCTCAGAAGGAAACTCCCTTCCAGCAAAATGGCTAGAGTTCCTGAAGTCCCCACTAACAACATTTCATTTCACCACCCTGAAAATGCCAACAGATGGAAGTATGTTTGCTTGAAGAGAATAGCCTTGGAAAGAGAACTAAACAATGGTGCCATGGACTGCAAGGAAATCATGGACCTGATAAAAGATGCTGGACTAATGAAGATTGTGGTAAAATTTACCAAATGCTATGAAAATCTGGTCAAGAAATTCATAGTGAATTTGTCTGATGAATATGTTGATGGAAGGTCAGCTGACTTTGAATGTGTATATGTGAGAGGAAGAAGGGTTAATTTCTCTCCATCTGAAATTAACAAATTTCTTGGAAAATCAAATGAGGCCTGCCCTGAACTGGAAGTTACTGACAATGAAGTTTGCCAAACCATCACAGCAAGACAAGTCAAGTACTGGCCCTCAAAAGGCAAGCTAAATTCTAGCAAGCTAAGCATAAAATTTGCCATCCTGCACAAGATTGGTGCAGCCAACTGGGTCCCTACAAACCATAAATCAACCATCTCTACAGGATTGGGGAGATTCATTTATGTTGTTGGTACCAAGACTGAATTTGATTATGGCAGGTACATTTTTGATCAAACCTTAAAACATGCTGGTAGCTATGCTGTTAAAGGCCCAATTGCCTTTCCCTCCCTCCTATGTGGAATCATTCTTGCTCAGTACCCTGATATCCTGGTGGAAAGAGACACTTCTTGCAAAAGAGCTCATGCTCTTGGGTTACACTACAAGCTGTTTCAGGGATCTCATGTTCCTGACATTGTCATAACATCAGCTGAGACATCATCTGCAAAAACTCAATCCAAGACATCTGATGTTATAGCTGTATTGAAAGAGACCTGCAAAGAGCTGGAGACCAGGAAAAAGACTCTAGAAAACCTAATTTCCAAGTTAGAAAAGGAGGAGACTGAAGGAAACAGAAGGGAAGAGGGTGATGCTGAAGATCAGCTCAATGCTGAAGAAAGTAGCTCCTCTGAAGGTGACAGTGCTTAAAGTCTAGTGGAATTGTCAAGCCTGATGCTGATGTTGTTGATGCAAGTGTCTTCAGATTTTATTTGTTGTTTTTATTACCTATTTTGGATAACTGTATAACATTTAAGTACATGTTTCTTTGGCCCATTTGTGGCTAAAGAGGGGGAGATAATTTCTGTGTTAATCACTTGGTAGACCACATATTTTTTCTGCAGTCATATTCATTCTGCTGCTCTATATTCTCTGATTGCTTAGGGGCTTTAGCCAAAAATCTGCCAAAGGGGGAGTTTGTAAGTGTTTAGTTATTGGCATGTATTTTTGGTAAAACCAGGTGTGTGAATGTCATGACTAATGTCATAACATTCTGGTTTATTAGGTACTTTATGCAGAAAAATTATGGCATACAGTAGCTACTGTGTATGAGTGTGTATCTGAGCATTTTGCAAAAGATCACATTTATTGCCTTCTACCAAAATCAGTAAACAGGAATTTTGATGTCATAACAAATGTTAAGACATCCTGTACTGATCTAACAGTAGTGCAGTTTGGTTAATTCTGAGTTTTTTCAGGAAGTTGGCTCATTCCTTCCAGAACAGAATCTCCCGTTGTCTTTGGGTTAACCTAGCTCAACCCTAAACTGGTTGATAAAGTCTTGTGACCAAGTCTTATGGTTAAACCTAATTAACCCTATGTTTTTATGGAAACCCTAACTGAAGAAACAACTGCTATATATTCAACAGGATTGCTGTTTGGAAAACATCCCTTTTTTGGACTGAAGATCAATCAGAAACTGTATAGTTTTAACTGCTGTAATTCAAGCAATTATCATTATGATAAGTGACTTGGAATAGGTTTTGTTTGTAAGGGTTTTTGTACCACTCAAAGCTTTGAAGCAAGATTGTTTTGTGTCTCTTGACTAAAGCTTTGAAGCAAAGTCAAGTTAGGTTTATGTATCACTCAAAGCTGTGAAGCAAGAGTGTTTGTGTTACTTGATTAAAAAGATGTGAAGCATAATCAAGTGTATGTTTTGAAGAGTGTCTTCATTAATTCATAAGTCAATTGTTTTAAGTATCACTGCTGTGATTGACGGGGAGTGAGTAGGAACTCAGGTTTAAGTAGAACTTAGATTGAAGTTGCATTGGGTAGGTCTTAAGTGAAGGAGATAAACTGGTTGGTTTATTCCTGAATTAATATCTCTTATAGTGGATTTCCTCCCTGGCTTGGTAGCCCCCAGAGTAGGTGTTGTTTCACACAGAACTGGGTAAACAATTGATTGTGTTCTTTACTGTTTTTATTTACTGTCTTATAGAAAGTCAGATACGGTGTCATAACATTCACTGTGACATTGAGTATCTGCTGCCAGAATTTTCAACATTGGTTATAGGCATTGTTTTGATCAAGGGAGCATTGTACATTGAATAATTCCATTTTGGGCATAAAGATCACACTTCCATTTTCATAAAGCATAACTTTTGCGAAGTTGTCTTTCTTGAGCTTTGAACTTCTTTCTTTGCAGCAAACAAGTTCGACAAACTTAGGCAAAGGTACAAGGAGTTGGTGCATGCTTGGAGATAGCCTGTACAGGCCTATCTCATTTCACTTCAAACTTTTTTTTCAAAACAAGTCAAATGGCCAAAAGCTCATAACACATACATCTGATATTTTGAACTAAAAGCAAAGTTGTCAAACAAGTTTCTCACATCCTTGCAAGCCATAAGCACGAGCCTTTGACCTCTCAAACCTCCTCATACTCAAAAACCCCATTTTCTTGCAAAACAGGGTCAGTTCTGCAAATCACAAGCCACATTCAAATCCCCTCGTGCATTTTGTCCAAAATCACTTCAAACACATTCTAAACAATATACCTAAGTTTTCCAGACCATTCACAAGTTGCTGTAACACCATTTACACATATCACCATTTTTGTTTAGAAGCTTTGCAGGTTGAGTTCTGTAGCATGATTCAGGCCACTCCAAAACAAACTAAGCATTGGGAAAGGTTCAAGGGACATCAAGCAAGCTCAAAAGAACCTCAGGCCTCACTGAAAGTTGCTGCATTGTCTAGCTCGAACTCAACTGAAACAGGTATTTCATGAACTTCTATCTCTCTATTTAGGAACATATAGACTTAGGCTTGTGAATGAAAGATGTTGTATTCATTGCCCTGAAACCATACATGTGCTTAGTTTTCATTTATATTAATCGTGCTAGGAGAATTTCATCCATGAACTTTCTGAAAAAACTAGGTTAGAAATTAGGGCCAGAGAAATTCTCTCTAGTCTTTGAGAGTTAACTTAAGTTTTTTATATGGTTAGATTCGTTGTTTGATGCTCTACAATTTTCATGTTTTGAATTTTGTAAAAAAAGCAATGAAACAGGAGATACAGGTTTGAACTAAGCCATGCGCGTGTCTCTGTTGGACAGAGGAAGAAGATGAAGTAGCTGGGCTGGGCCTGGCTACTTCCTACTTTTGACACCCCCATTTTCAGTTTCACACCCCCCTGGCCCATTTCTTGTACTTTTATTATTTTTACATTTTTATTTCATTTCTGACTTTATTATTTTATTTCCAAACATAAAAAATGCCTAAAAAATATTTTCATAAATTTTTATATTTATTTGGTATTTATTTTAATTATTTCTAACATTAAAATGTTTAAATACTTTATATTATTTTGTTTAAACTTAAAAATAATGTAAAAAATACTTTTATTTTCATTTATTAATTTTATTCACATTTGAAAATATTTCCTTGAAATATATACATTTTTGTAAATAATTTATTTTATTTTTTACACACTTAATATATTTGATATATGTATATATCCATATATATTTTATTTTATTAAAAGCATAGAACAAAAAACACAAAATAAATACATTTTTATTTTTATTATTATTTTATACTAAAAAACATTTTTTTTATAATATATTCTTATTTTTGTACATATTAATGTATTTTGTATATAAATAATACAATTTTATTTTCTTTAAAGAAATTAGGGTTTACCCCTTTATTAAATAAAATCAATCTTTTTTTATTTTTATTATGTACACAATTCTTCCCATTTAAAGATATTTTACATACATAGAAAACCTTTTTTTCATGATGCATTTTATTTAATATTTATTTATTGTATTTATTTAAATATTGTACATTTAAATATTATGCCTTGCAAATTCAATTTGGTTGTAATAATTTAGGGTTTAATTTCTTGTAAAATAATCCCCAATTCAAATTTGTACCCCCCTCCCTATATCATGTTGTAATAGTGTAGAATTTAAATTCTCGCACCTTTAAATACTTTCAATTATGCCATGATTAGACTTAGGGTTTGTATGCAAAATCAAAACCAACAAATAGTTTGACCTAATCAAAGACAAAAATGCATGAAAAAAACAAACACAATGCACACTTGCACCCCTAGGGTTACAATCCACTTGTTGCCTTAAAAAATGGGTCATGGTATGCATGTCAAGTACTTTGGCAAAACAAAAGCAAAACAAAAGATCATAGTCCCTTGATGACGGTATCTGAGTTGCCTAAACAAAATGATCAAGTCCCTTAAGAAAATTGCCAAAAATACTTGACACTATTGCTATCATGGTCTATACGATGACCCGCGCCTGTCCCGTTTAACATCCTAACACAAGGTTGTTCATCAAATACAATGGTGAAACAACACTGTTAAAAGGGTTAAAAAACATAAGAAAGATCTTTGAGTAAAATAGGGTAGACAACTCTTAGTTACTTGATCAAAGCTTGCAAAAACATCCTTGCTATTTTCAAAACACACTTCACCACACAATTTCAAAACCCTACTTTCAAACATTGAAAACTTTTCAAAATACAAAAACACATTTGTATACATTCAAACAAGAATTATTACAAAGGTTGCCACAATGATGGCCTCTTTTTAAAACATATTTCAAAATCACACACAAAGCACCATTTCAAACAATTAAAAAGCACCATTTCAAACAATTGAAAAGCAAAGCAAGTGATCTAAGAAAGTAACTAAGAGCCCATGGATAACCATGGATAGAAAGGGTGCTAATACCTTCCCTTTCTATAATCTACTCCCCGAACCCAAGAAAACATCTCAAAGGTCTTTTCTGTGCTTTTTGACCTTTCCTTAGGATAAAATAAAAGGTAGGTGGTGACTCTTACTAAACCGAAACATTTGCGAACACAAACGCAAAATCCCAAGTCAGTTCTCCCACCGTATCACAGGTTGGAAAGCCATTGCTGAAGTAAACAGTGAGAACATGAGAGACCTGTACTGGGAGACCTGTTATGCAATGATATGTATGCAATGTTTTCAAAGATCTCGCGGGGTAAACAAGAAACTGTTAGAATTTGATTGTAACTTAATTGAAGAACTTCGTGTCGTTGAGAATCTTCCTTCAAGAGTCAAGCTCACCATATTGAGTGGGTCATAGCCACCGACTCAAATGATCGTGTTTTGATCTCTAGACGACATTGATTAGAGGAAAATAAATCCCATTTTCCCCTTTCTAGACGTATGATTTACAATAACCTGCATCACAAACCCTTGAGATCCTTGAAATGGTTAAGGAAATGCTATGGTATGATGTTATGATGTGTATGCTATGTGTTTAAGCAAAAATACGAGGTGATGTACGTAAACCCTGCAATAAATCCAAATTATCGGATAAGGACTATAAACAAAACCTGCAAGGAACTCATATTGTCAGATAACAAGAATGTGCAAGTAGTTCAAGTTTGAAGGCACACAAGTCACACAAACAACCTTAAGTTTAGGCTAGCATGGAGTTTAGGTACTACCCTCTTTCAGTTTAGTTGGTTCAAACATGTCCTAATAATAGTAACCGGGTTCTAGAGGATCTCAATATCATTGACTACCCTCGATCGGTCATAATTCCAGTTTAGCAACCTTTTCTTGCGGCCAGAATCATCGCGAGAGTTTAGTCTCAATGAGTGTAGCATACTGCTACTATTCTATGGCCAAGTTGGTCAATTTAAAGGTTCTAAGGTCAGTTGGTGCTTAATGACCCCTTAGCAGACCCATATTCTCCTCGTTACGCCACAAGGGATATTGGTACATACTAAATTGCCACACCAACGTAGCTACTGTTTCAACCGTATCGGTTTATGCCATACAGTTCCCTCACAGTTTATTGCTACTTACCTAAAGGGTGTCCCCCAGATCCAGGTTAGGATCTATAGTAACTCCGATTCAAACCCAAAAAGATAAAGCATACAGATCAAGCAATTGAAAACAATGTGAACTATTCCTAAGGTACACCCCACTTATAATAGTCCCCAGCAGATTCACTAGTTCTGTGATACGGTGGGAAGAACTGATTGTTTTTGTAATGCTGGTTTGCGTTTTGCGTTTGTATTTGTAAAATGTCGCGGTAAGCAAGAGTCGCCACCGACTTTTATTTTATCCAACAAGGAAAGAAAAAAGCATAGAAAAATTCCTTTTTCGAGATATTTCTGAGTACGGGGGGTAGATTATAGAAAGGGAAGGTGTTAGCACCCTTTCTATTCGTGGTTATCCACGGGCTCTTAGGTACTTGCTCATATTGTTTTCAAAATGGTTTTCTTTGTGCTTGTGGGTTTGAAAAAAAAAATTTGTTTTGAAAACTTCGATTTAACTCTTGCTTCTGTCCTCAAGAGCGTATGAAGTGTTTTTGAAAACTTTGTTCGGAAAGTGTAAGTGTGAAGAGTTTTGTTTTGAAAGAGCAAGTATCTAAGAACCATCTACCTACTCGAAAAAGGAATCGTTCTATGCTATCTTCCTTTAGACAATGCTATCCTACTATTGATGAGTAGGTAGCACCGTCGTCGGAGTTTGAGGGTCAATTCGAATTAGGGACTTACGGTCACTAAAGCAATGTTAGGACGCCTTAGCGGTAACCCTAATGTCTTAGATCATTTATTTTGAGGCAACAATATCCGAGGCAACCATTTAGAGGCGACTATGATCTTTTAGACAAGAGGACGACCTCTAAAATGACCTATACTCAATGACCGTGTATGAAGGCAACCAAGTGGGGTGTACCCTAAGAGTGCGCATGTGCGAGTGTGTCGTTTTCAGTTAATTTTATCTTTGTACATGTTAAGGGTGATCTAAGTTGATTTTAGGTTAAAATATTCAGTCTTGTCATGCAATCCTATTACCAAACATCTAACAATTATAATTTGCGGAAAATAAATTGCGGAATTTAAATTACAAGGCGTCGGGTATTTACATCGCCAAAGACAAACCCTTTAAAAATAAATAAAGCGATAAAAAATAATAAAAGTCCTATTAACTATTACAATCTGGGAGCAAGTACAATATTGGATAAATAAATCGCATGCGGGAAATTAAATCGAGTGCGAGTTTAGGGTTTTGACCCTTTTTGAAAGAAAAGTATCTTTTTGTTATTTTCTTATTTTATGAAAGAAATTAACCTATATTAATTACTAAATTAATAAATTAATTAATTAATAAAAATAAATTATTTTTGGGTTTTTTTTGTGGTTTTAGGAAAGAAAAATAAAATAATTAATGTTAGTAAAAATCTAATGAATCTAATTTAATTTTATTTATTTACAAAAAAATATATTAAAGTTATTCTAATTAAGAACCTAAATTAATTTAATTAGTATTTATTAATAAAAATAAAAATAAAAATTTGATTTGATAAAAAATATTTTTGGTGATTTTATTTTATAAGGAAAAAGAAATTTGATTGGTTAGTAATTGAATAAAATATAATAAAACAATTAAATAAAACAAAAAAATAAATAGGAGAGAGTAAGGGGGCTTGGGCCTGATTTTAGAGGTCAGAATAGTAATCTGAAGCCCATTTGGATCTGGCCTCGTTTGACTTTCCCTGGACTTGGTGTGGACACGTTGACTTGGACTATGGTGGACGTTCCCCTTGGACCACCAGATCTGGCCAATGGCCATCTGACTGTTGGATGTAGGAGGGCGCATGGTATGCTATAGCAAGGAAAATACACCAAATCACCTGAAAAATAAAATTATGAATGAAAGTGGGGGACCTGGGATTCGAACCCAGGTCCTGAACGTGATTGCCAGCTCACCTTGCCACTACGTTGAATTAACTTGTTTGTTAATAATATACAAATAATACATAATAAAAGAAAACAAATTAATGGCCAGAAAAGACAAAAAGCACGTGCGCAATATTTGAATGGAGCAATGGTTGAGTGCCACGTATTGTCTTCAACCCTCGTCTGTGGCTAAAAACCTGTAAAACCTATAGCCACGAACACAGACCGTCACTAAAAGTCATGCATACTCCAAAATCTGTTCTGAGCCATGGAAATGAATTCTAAGGGCATGGTTGTGCTCGTCTCATCATCCCGGTCACAACCATACCCTTCTTGATGACCAATTATCCCTGAAACAAAAACACCCAAAACTATCCATGAAACCCTAACTATGGTACTTTGCAGTATGGGTTAGATAAACAAAATTGAATAATACCAATAGTTTGGAAATGTTATGAGGATTTCAAATTACCAACAATTTACTCAAATGATGCAAGAATGATGATTTGCGAATTCAAGAAAGAAGCGGATTATCGTGGTACTTACAGTGTGTTGTGGTGTTTGAGAATGATTTCTTTTGATCCAGGAAGGTTGTGTGATCACCCAGGAATCGATTGGGATTGGTCTCTGCTTCTGAAAACGCCTCTAAGTATGATTTTGATTTCACACTTTTTTAGTGAATTTTTCAACTTTTGTATTGCCTGTTCTTGCAGCCTCCAACCTCTATTTTCGTGTCTTTGCCTTCCTTATGTAACGTATATTGCATTAGGGTAAGAAACTTGGTACAAATCTCTCCATATCAATGCCCATGAATTGGATTTGATTCCACCATTACAACCTTCCAAATTTGGCCTAAATCATATCTTCTTGTAACGAATGCACTTGATGCGAATTTTATTCACATAATAGCTGTATTCAAAGCCTAGCAATCAAAAAATCATGAGTTATAAATACTTTTGATTTTATATGATTTTATTTGATTTAAAATGAATAAATTCAATTAAAAATCAAATTAAATAATAAAAATAAGATATGGGCTCATGGATGAAGCTAGGAAACGTGGACAATTATGGAAACTCAAATCAAGTGGAAAAGAATGGGCCCATTTGACAAAATTTGAAGTTTTAGGGATAGTTGACTTTTGGCAATTTTGCAAAAATGCCCAACTTCAACAATGCATAACTTCTTCAATTTTGAACTTTTGGAGGTGTTCTTGGACTTTTTATAAAGCTTGAGATGTATTCTAACCAACCCTTTTGTTCTAATCTCATTTTGATATTCCATGCTCAAGTTATAAGCTTTGGAAAAAAGGTGTTTTTGTTGACTTTCAAAAATGACCTATAATGTCCAAATTTATAACTTCTTGTGAGTGCATTTTTTTATCTTGTGATATGAATATGGATTGTAGGAAATTGTATCCTATTAAAAATTTGCTTTGGATGGGTCATTTCTCATAAATCATGAGAAAGTTATGCTTGGTCAAAGTTGAGTTGACTTTTCCTACAAAACCCTAATTTAGCAACTTTTGAGTCTTGATGAATCTTGAGCAATCCTTGATAAATCATGATCAACCCTTGGTCAAATGATGAAATATCCTTCAAAAAGGGAATTTTGGCAAAAAATCTTGAAGTTTGACTGTATTTGGGTCACAGTTGACTTTTGCCCTAGCACATTCGATTTTTGGGCCCTTTGAGCAATTGACTAAGCAAACTTCCTCTGCAAGGCTTGAAACTTGGCATGGATGATCTTGAGAGCATATTAGGACATTGGGTATAACTTGAGGCCATTTGGATTCAAGGATATTGATGCACCACAAAACCCTAATTTGGGGTTGACTGTTTTAGGAGATAGCTTGTCTGACCCACTCTTGAGTAACCTTGAGCCACTTGGAGATTTTTCTTGAAATATTTTGAGGAATATGAGAGGGAAAATTTTGGGGTACAACACATATGCTTATACCTCAAATCCCGTAAAGAAACCCTTCACTGGGAAGAAAGAAATCAGTGTTGTGTATGGGGCAAGGGCCCGTACCAAGAAGGATGACTGCCAGTCTGTTAACGCTGTCCGGATTTCCAATCCAACTCCTGTTCAAAGACAATCTTCCAATCATCAATGATTCGAGGCTACGCGAAGAAAAATACACAAGGATAGGCATGTCGTTATCCCAAGCCTTACAACACCTGTTAAAGGCTAATTTAGTGACACTGCATGATCCTCCGACCAATCCAGATACCTCCTCACCTAAATACAATCTGAATACTAAGTGTGCATACCACTCGGATAGTTTCGGGCATGAGACTGACCAATGTTGGGCACTGAAGAATAAAATTCAAGACTTAATAGACAACAAGACCATCGAATTTGATCCGCCTCCAATTCCCAATGTGATAACAACACCAATTCCAAACCATGGCAAGGGTGTCAATGCTGTTGAAGACACCCGTTTTGTTTCCTCTGTCGAAGAATTGACTACTCAGTTAACCAATATCAAAAATAATCTGTTGAAAGCCGGGATTTTCCTTGGCTGTTTGAAGGACTGCGATTGTTGCGCCAAACAATTCAATGTATCCAAAGAGCTGAAGGAAGGCATTCAACGCCTGATGAATAGCCATGAGATCCTATTTGAGAAGACTCTGTCCACCAAAAGTTTGACCAATAAGATCGAAGACCTCTCCATCATAACAATTTCAAACAAGCCTCTTGGGATCTCCTCCAAGGTTCCTATCAGGATTTCAAATGAACCGACTGTTGCTCCTCTAATAATCACCGCCCATGGGCCAATTCCATACTCTACCAACAAAGCAGTGCCATGGAATTATGGTGCTGAGGTGTTTTACCATGGAATAAAGCAAGATGCTTGGAATGAAGAAAGCAAAGCTGATGACATTGGTAACATTACTGGCTCTAGTAAGGTCACCAAAAATGGGAGAATCTTTTCACCCAACATCTCACCACCAACTGCTACAAAGGCACCTGCCTACATCACCACTGCTAAACCTAGTGTTAACACAAGGGGAAAAGAGAAAATAGTTGAGCCTGTTGAGCCATAAATACCCACAAAAGACATTGCTGCTGAGGAACCTTCCGCTCGAGAAATGGATGAGATCTTGAAAATTATAAAAAAGAGTGATTTCAAGATAGTGGACCGGTCGGGGAAAACCCCTTCCAAGATTTCCATGTTATCTTTGCTACTTTGTTCTGATACTCATGCTCGGGTGTGATACGGTGGGAGAACTAACTTGAGGTTTTGCATTTGTTTTCGCAAATGTTTCGGTTGAGCAAGAGTCGCCACCGACTTTTTATTTTATCCTAAGGAAAGGTTAAAAAGCACAGCAAAAACCTTTGAGATGTTTTCTTGGGTTCGTGGAGTAGATTATAGAAAGGGAAGGTATTAGCACCCTTTCTATCCATGGTTATCCATGGGCTCTTAGTTACTTGCTTAGATCACTTGCCTTTGATTTTCAATTGTTTGAAATGGTGCTTTGTGTGTGGGTTTGAAAGTGTTTTGAAAAGAGGCCAATGTGGTGGCAACCTTTGTAATGATCCATGTTGGGATGTATACAAAGGTGTATGTCTTTTGAAAAGTTTTCAATGTTTTTTGAAAGTTGTTTTGAAAGTGTGTTGTGAAGTGTGTTTTGAAAAATAGGCAAGTGTTTTTGTTTTGCAAGTTGGCAAGTAATTAAGAGCTATCTACCCTAAATTTCTCAAAGATCATTGCTATGTTTTAACCCTTTTAACAATTTTGTTCCACCATTGTATTTGGTGGACAATCTTGTGTTAGGATGTGAACGGGACGGGCGCGGGTCATCGTTTAGACCATGATTGCAATGGTGCCAAGTATCTTTGGGCAATTTTTCCTTTAAGGGACTTGATCATTTTTAGGCAACTTTTGAAAGCGTCATCGAGGGACTTATGATCATTTGATTGTTTTGTTTTTGCCAAAGATACCTAACATGCAACATGGCCCATTATTGAAGGCAACAAGTGGAATACCCTAGGGGTGCAAGTGTGATTAGTGTTGTCCATTTTCATGCTTGTTTATCTTGAATTTAGGTCAAACTATTTGTTGGTTGATTTTGGCATACAAAACCCTAATTCTAACATGGCATAATTAGAAAGCTTTTAAAGTGCGGAAAATAAAAGGTCCTAAGTTATTACAACACAATATATGGGATGGGGGGTACAAATGTTCAAATGGGGATATTTTAGCAAGAAATTAAAATCTAACTATTACATCCAAATTGAAATTCTACAAGGGATTTAATTGCACAATAATTAAGTAAAATAAAATGAATATGCAAAATGCAAAAATGGTTTTCATATGTATGTAAAAAAAAATATTTTTCATGTGTCAAATAAACAAAAATAAAATGAATTAATTTTTGGTATTTTTTAGGTATTTAGGGCAAAACCCTAATTTTGTTAAACAAAATATATTAATTATTTAATATATGCAATACTTATTAATTATGTACAAAAAATAAATAAAAGAAAGTATATTGTAAAAAAGTGATTTTTTTTAAGTTAAATATTAATAACAATAAAATGTAATATTTTTTGTATTTTTAACCTAAACATACTAATAAATATATAAGTATTTACAATATTTATTAAATATATATTATATGTACAAAAATAAAATATTTAATATTTACAAAAAAGTATATTTTTTTATAAAAATGTTTTCAAGAGATAACATAAAATAAAAATCAGAAATAAAATATGTTTGTATTATTTTTTTTAGTATTTTTAAATAAAAGATATTTATGTTTATTTATGTACAAAGGTAAATGAAACAAAATGAATATAAAAAAAATGCAAAAAAATGTGAGAAAAATAATTTTAAAATTTTTTCATGCTTAAATAAAAATATAGAACCAAAATCAAAAGGAAAAAATTAAAAATGATAAATAAAACTCAAAATGGGCCAGGGGGTGCATGTGAAATGCAGTGGTATGAAAAGGAAAAACAATCTCAGGCCCCGCCCAAGAAAGGTTGTCTTCAACCTTCAGACAAACGTTTGAAAAACGCGTGCCTTTCTTGCTTCAAACATAACTCCTGATTCCTGGACTTTTAGCACAAACTTATAACATGAAAGATGTCAAGCATCAAGCCACGATTTCATACATATAAAAAACTCAACTTAACTCTCAGAAATGAGAGAGAATTTCTCCATCCCTAATTCTTAACCTAAGTTTTTGTCAATGTTCGGGTCTTAAATTCTCTCAACACATGCAATATAAATGGAAAGTGAAGATATGTATAGCTTCAGGGGCATGAGTAGAACATTTTTCATTCATAAACTTAAATCTAACTCTTCCTATATTGAGAGATAGAAGTCCATGAACTTACCTGTTCATCTTGGATCGTGTCTGGCAATGGAGGCACTTTCAAGGCAAGGTGAGGATTGGTACAGCTTGCTTGAAGTCCAGGGATGCTATTCCAACCTTTAGCTTGCTTTGAAACCAAGTGAATCAAGCTATGGCAATCAACCTGCAAAACAGAAAAAGCAAAAATGGTGAAGTTGGTTCGAGGTGTTACAGGTCGTTTCCAATGCTTGGGATAGCTTGTATATGTGGTATGGAGTGTGTATGAACTGGTTTTAGCAAGAATGCACGAGTGGATTGAGCTATGGAAGTCTAACTGCAGAGGTGACTCTGTTTTCTGCAGTAGGATGGTGTTTTGAGGTTTGATGTGGTTTTGAAGGTGTTTTGCTCGTGCCTTAGCTTAGGTTTGATGTTTGGAAGGTGTACAACAAGTTTGTCTTAGCTTGTGTTGGCAGAAATGAGAGTTGTTGTGAGTTATGCAAGATTTCTTCTAACTTAAGCAAGAAATGGCAAGTTGGTTTACAAGCTTCTCTAGGCCCCTCAAGTATGCTGAATCTTTTTGTCTTGATCAGTGTGTTATATCCCTGAACTTGTGCCAAAAGGATTTGCATTGTACTTCTTGATTTGCAAACTTGACATAAAGTTCCACATTTCAAAAATGGATAAATTGCTTTTTCTATTTATGGATCAATCTTGTATGCAATGCTTAAACACACAAGATAAGGCTTAAACATGAAGGATTGGCATTAAATTTATGAGTGTGGATGAGATAAAAGACCTGTAATCTAGCTTAGAGCATGCTGAGTTCAAAAATGCAAAGTTATGGACATGTAAATTGGCCATGAACAAAGTAAGTTTTGCCCATATTGCCAAATTCGATTCTCCCTAACCACAAGGTTGTTTGATGAGTTCTTTGACATTTTAGAAAGCTTGGAATGTGTACTACAATCCATCTTTGTAATGAAAATTGAAATTCCAAGTGGAAGCATGTGAAAAGTGGCCATGAAGTTAGGCAAAAATCCTGCCTAGAATAGGTCAAAAATTTTCTAAGTTAAGAATGTTTTGCACCCTTGTTCCAAAAATCATAACTTGAGTTACAAGCTTCTTTTGAGGAAACTTTATGAATCAAAGTTGTAGATTTTGCAATGGACTATAACTTTAATGTTTTGAGTTTTCCTTGAATCCAAATGTATCTTGATGAAAAAGTGGGACAAAGTTAGGAAAAAATTAGGGATTTTCATAACTTAGAAAAATTCTAAGTTATGAAAATTCTTCATTTTAAACCCTAATTTGCAATTTTGGGTTTCTTGATGAACAAGTTTCATATTTTGGCATGTTTTGATGGAAAATGGATCTTGACACTTGATTTTGACCAAAAAGTCAAAGTTTGACTTTTCAGTATACAGTCAAATTTGGCTCGGTTGACTGGAAAATTCATTTGTCAATCTTGTGCATTTGGGATTTTTTGAACTTGTTGAACATGTCAAGACAATTCCATGGGGTCCTTGAGTCCATATGTGAGCTTGGTTTGCCATTGGCTAGGTCAAACAGTCAAAAATTGCCTTTGTGCAGTCAAAACCCTAAAAATGACCATTTTGCCCTTTTGGTGATCTGATCAAATTTCTTGTGGAATTGTGATCCAAACTTGACCAAATGGTTTATATGAGTTAATAATGTTGATGTGGGTCAAAAATCATGAGGTTTGACTGTCAATTGACCACATTTGACTTTTTCCCCAATACAGCTGATTTCTAGGTCAACTGTCCAATTGACTAGGCAAAGTTTGGAATCAAGACTTGAAACTTGGTATGGATAAACTTGGGAGTCCAACATGAAGCATGAAAGTCACTTTAGGCATTTTAGGTCAAAAAATCTTTGTGCAAACACAAACCCTAATTTGAGTCAACAGTGCAAGGAGAAGTCTTGAGCAGAGGAAACCCTAATTGGATCTTGAGTTCCAAGGGTCTTGTGGTGAGAAAATATTGAGGAAATGGGAGGGAAAATTTTGGGGTAAAACAGTTTCCCCTGTTCAATCTTCTTGAACCTGAAGATTTAGATTGGCAAGTTTGCCTTTCGCGACTCGAGGGTGGAAGGAGATTGGACACTAGAGTGCCCGAAAATTTGCACTCGCATGGTAGAGTATCAGCAATGTGATAGCGGGAATGGGCTTATAGATGCCATTTGGAAGTGTTGATCGCGTAAGAGATTCCTTAGCGAGAACTTGCGTACTTTAAGAAAGGAAGATGTTTTCCTGGCTTGTTACAGGTGTTGATCTTCAGTCTCTTCATGCAGATATGCCCTGGCTAGATACAGGTATCGAATCTACAATTGGTTGCTCACAGATGTGCCCTGGCTAGATACAGGTATCGAATCTACAATTGGTTGCTCACAGATGTGCCCTGGCTAGATACAGGAATCGAATCTGGAACTGTTGTCTACAGATATGCCCTGGCTGGATACAGGTATCGAATCTAGAATTGTCGTCTACAAATATGCCCTGGCTAGATACAGGAATCGAATCTGGAATTGAAAAAGGTTGGTAGAGATAGCTTTCCTAGCTGGATACATGTGTAAGCCTCCTTCCTGAGAATAAGATAATTTCTTGGCCTGTTACAGGGGTTGATCTTCAAACTCTTCATGCAGATATGCCCTGGCTAGATACAGGTATCGAATCTACAATCAATCACTCACAGATGTTCCCTGGCTAGATACAGGAATCGAATCTGGAACTGTGATAGTTGATAGTGATCAACTTTTGGAGTGTCCTTTTTCCTGAAAAGGCAAAACATCAGTTGTATGTGAAGTCATGATGTGTGAGATGCATGATGTCATGATGCTCAAAATGAGGTAGTGTTGTATGCACTTTATCATGTATGCAAGCAGGATGTATGAAATGTGAAATGTTTATGAATGTATTTTCGTCTAGGAAAATAAATCCTTGACGACTGGCCGGGGAATCAAATCCTGGGCTGATGTTGAAGAGTAGAGTTCTTTGTTTCCGCTGGGGATAATGGTTGTAAGAATAAACCGGTAGGAGAAGATGACTCCGTTGGGGAATAAACTTGCTGGAGAGATTACTCCGCGGGGAATTACTCTGTGGGAAGAGATACCTTGCTGGGGTTTTGATGAGAACTCTGCTGGGGATTCCAATGGTAGACTCCGCCGGGGATTCTGCTGATAAGTTATATTGGGGAACTTTGATGAACTCCGCTGGGGATAGGAAGAATTTCGCCGAGGACGGACTTTCCGTGGTAATTAGCTGAGGATAACCCAGTTATAAGCTCTTGTGAGGAATAACTTTGAATAAAGTCCAGGAGGGACGTCCGTACTCTGCAGGGGGTAAGCTTTCAGACTGTACTGGGGTGTTGGTATTCCGCCGGGGAACAATCTCATATTAAGACTGCCGGGGATGCTTGCTGAGGAATGTCTATGCTCCACTGGGGAATGTTTAGATCTTCTAGGGATACCCAACTCCCTTAGGGATGATAGTAGACTAACTCTGCTTGAGGAGAGTATCCTTGACTTGCTAGGGGAATATTGTGCCTTTTTAGGGCTGATGGGAAAACAAACTCTGCCTGGGGAGAGTATTGCTGAAATCTGGTCTTACTCTGTGGGGAGTTGAGGTAACTTGGTTACGTTCTTCAACCGAACCTACCTTGGTACCTTGGTGGACAGAGCAACTAGACTGCTTGGACAATTCTACATTGCCCCTGTTTCTGATGTCACCTGTAATTAATCCTTTGTCTCGTATGAAAATATTCATGGTTAGCAATTAACGGCAAATGCATATATCAAAAATGAACATTGGACGTTCTTCGCAAAACAAAACAGAAAAAGGAAAAACAATGGAAAATCTGTCTGAAAAATTGAACTTGTATTGATTTTGAAATTTGCCTGAAAATAGGCGTTTTTTGTACAAGAGGATGACGTCCTAGTAAGAGAATGCCGCTGAGCAATATAGAGTTTATACAATTTTGTGAAAAGAAACAAAACAGCTATGTGAAAAATAATCCCACTGGGTTCCAACTCTGCTATCGCCTTTATGTCTTCAAGCGTCTCATCACTTTGCTGCTTAGTTGAAGATGAAGCTGATTGATTGATGCCGAATTCTGGATGCAAGGTGATCCAATGAGACATAGTATTACGCTTTATCCCTAACTTTTGCCTGGACCGCCCTTTCGGGTTTTCAGTCCACCGGGATACCCATCTTTGCCCAAGCCGCCTTTTCAGGTTTTCGACTTGCCGGGTGTACAGATTTTTCATTTTCATCCCTTATTTTTGCCCGAACCCTTTTGGTTCGCCGGGAAGCCCTTATTTTTTCCTAGGTGTGTCAACCTAGAGGGTCTTTAATCATGCGTAGTATCTTTTTACTATGTCTGCATTGGCGGGGTGAGGAAGGTCGTCACCATCCGTGGTGGTTAGAATCATAGCTCCTCCTGAGAAGATATGTTTAACCATAAATGGCCCTTCGTACGTAGGGGTCCATTTTCCCCTGGGATCACTTTGAGGAAGAATGATGCGCTTGATTACCAGGTCTCCGACTTGATAGTCTTGTCGTTTGACCTTCTTGTTAAATGCCCTGATCATCCGTTTTTGATACGTCTGACCATGACAAATAGCAGTGAGTCTCTTTTCGTCAATTAGGTTTAATTGGTCAAGCCGAGTCTGGATCCAGTCATCTTCGCTCAAGTCTGCATCCTTCATTATCCGGAGAGAGGGTATCTGGACTTCAATAGGCAAGACCGCCTCCATGCCATAGACCAAGGAAAAGGGAGTTGCCCCTGTTGACGTCCGTGCTGAGGTACGGTACCCATGAAGAGCAAACGGTAACATTTCGTGCCAATCTTTGTAGGTCACTGTCATCTTTTGCACAATCTTCTTGATGTTCTTATTCGCTGCTTCTACAGCCCCATTCATCTTTGGCCGGTAAGGAGAAGAGTTGTGGTGCTGTATCTTGAATTGCTCGCAGAGCTCAGTGATCATCTTTTTGTTAAGATTGGTACCATTGTCTGTAATGATCCTCTCAGGTACATCGTATCGACAGATCAGGTTGTGCCGAATGAACCGTGCCACGACGCTCTTGGTTACCGTAGCATAAGAAGTTGCTTCAACCCATTTTGTGAAGTAATCAATTGCTACCAAGATGAAGCGGTGCCCGTTGGATTCCGTTGGTCGGATCTCGCCGATCATATCAATGCCCCACATTGCAAAAGGCCAAGGTGTTGTTAAGACATTCAGAGGAACCGGAGGAATGTGCACCTTATCAGCATAAATATGGCATTTATGACAAGTTCGCGAATGTTGGTAACAGTCGGCTTCCATTGTGGACCAGAAATATCCTGCCCGAAGGATTTTCTTTGGCATGGTATGTCCGCTAGAATGTGTTCCGAAGGTACCTTTATGTAGCTCTGCCATGATCTTTTTTGCTTCAGCCTTATCCACACAACGCAGTAAGGTTGAATCATGGTTTCGTTTTTAGAGAATGCCATTGCTGAGGAAAAACTTTGCCACAAACCTTCTCAGGAACTTCTTGTCATTAACAGATGCACCCTCGGGGTATTCTTGAGCTTCCAAGTACCTTTTCACCTCATGATACCAGGGTTTCTCTGTTACCTCTTCACCCTCGAGATCACAGCAATATGCAGGTTCGTCCAATTTCCAGATGATGATCTGGGGAGCCTCGTTGTCCCATTTGACTTTGAACATTGAAGACATCGTAGCTAACGCGTCCTCCAACTGATTCTCCTCTCTTGGGAAGTGTTCAAAAGTTATCTCTTCGAAGTGGGGAAGCAATGTCAGCACATACTCCTTGTAAGTAATAAGATTTGGGTGTTTCGTATCCCACTCGCCTTTGACCTGATTGATCACGAGAGCGGAATCTCCGAAGACACTCAGGAACTTGATCCTTAGGTCAATTGCAGCTTGAATACCCATGATACATGCCTCATACTCCGCCATGTTGTTGGTGCAGTTGAAACATAACCGAGCGGTGAGTGGAGTATGAGTGCCTTTAGGGGATATGATCACAGCGCCGATACCATTACCCAAAGCGTTTGAGGCTCCATCAAAATGCATAGACCATCGGGATCCTTCCTCAGGTCCTTCATCCGGTCCAGGTACTTCACAATCAGTTACTACCATGATATCTTCGTCGGGAAATTCAAAGTTCAACGACTGGTAATCGTCCACAGGTTGGTGTGCCAAATGGTCTGCCAATAAACTTCCTTTGATTGCTTTTTGAGTCGTGTACTGGATGTCATATTCCGTCAAGATCATTTGCCATCTTGCTATTCTTCCGGACAGAGCAGGCTTTTCGAATATGTACTTGATTGGATCCATTTTTGAAATCAACAGAGTAGTGTGAGTCAACATATACTGTCACAGCCGGCGAGCAGCCCATACCAGAGCACAACAAGTTTTCTCGAGCAGTGAGTACCGAGTCTCACAGTCGGCAAACTTTTTGCTCAGGTAATAAATAGCATGCTCTTTTCGGCCAGACTCGTCATGCTGCCCCAGCACACACCCCATTGAGTTGTCAAGTACTGTCAAATATAAGATTAGAGGTCTCCCTTCAACCGGCGGCATAAGAATGGGTGGTTCTTGGAGATGCTCTTTGATCTTTTCGAAAGCGGCCTGACATTCATCGTTCCAACGTACTACTTGATCTTTCTTCAGTAGCTTGAAGATCGGTTCACAAGTAGCAGTTAGATGCGAGATGAATCGGGCAATGTAATTCAGTCGTCCTAGAAAGCCTCTGACTTCTTTCTCTGTCTTGGGAGTTGGCATCTCTTGTATGGCTTTCACCTTGGCAGGATCTACTTGAATACCTTTGTCGCTTACAATGAAACCTAGTAGTTTTCCAGATCTCACCCCAAAGGTGCATTTGTTCGGGTTCAGCCTCAGTTTGTACAACTTCAGACGGTCAAACAGCTTCGATAGATGGTCAAGGTGTTCCTCCTCAGTTTGAGACCTTGCAATCATATCGTCGACGTACACTTCTATCTCGTGATGGATCATATCATGAAATAAAACAACCATGGCATGTTGGTAGGTTGCCCCAGCATTTTTCAACCCAAATGGCATGACCTTGTAGCAAAAGGTGCCCCACTGAGTAACGAAAGTGGTCTTCTCCATGTCTTCAGGAGCCATCTTGATCTGATTATAATCGGAGAAGCCGTCCATGAAGGAGAAAACTTTATGCTGAGCAGTATTATCAACCAGAACGTCGATATGAGGCAGAGGGAAATCATCCTTAGGGCTGGCCCTGTTCAAATCCCTATAATCAACACACATTCGGACCTTACCATCTTTCTTTGGCACTGGAACCACGTTGGCAATCCACTTAGGGTAAGAAGTCACTGCCAGAAACCCGACATCAAATTGTTTCATAACCTCAACTTTGATTTTCTCGGACATCTCTGGACGCATACGGCGGACCTTCTGTTTTACTGGAGGGCAGTCTTCCTTGGTAGGCAGGTGATGAACCACAATGTCGGTGTCCAACCCAGGCATGTCTTCGTAAGACCAAGCAAAGATTTCCATGTAGTCATGCAACATCTGAATCAACCGTTGCTTCATACTGAGCTCTAGATTGGCACCAATCTTGACTTCCTTCCTGTCTGTCTCAGTACCCAGATTTACCGTTTCCACTGGCTCTTCATGTGGCTGAATGGCCCTCTCTTCCTGGAGTAGCAGTCTTGCAAGTTCACCAGGCACTTCGCAATCATCTTCACCTTCGTCTTCGGCTGAGTTGATCGGATCCTCGAAGTCATAATTGACAGTAGCAGAGTCGTTACCAGTGAGATCCAGAGTGGATTGGAACCTGTATAAGTGAGTGTGTGTAAATATAGTTGTTTTACAATATATGATAAAGAAATAAAAGGAGCACAAGATTTGAAATGCAACAAACGTCCAATGTTTTGATTAATGATATATGAAAATGTCATACAAAAGCCCTCACAAATGGAGCCACGGTGCCCCGGGTAGGACACCGAGCCATAAAAGTTTCAACATATTGTTTGTTACAAATTGAAAACAAAAGAGTTCATTACTGAGTGACAAAAGTAATAGGTGTGAAGTCTTTGGCAGTCCAGTTGCTTGGTCCATTGTCGGTTGTTGGGTAGATCCAGCTGTCGAATTAGGACTCCTCCACTTCGTCTTCAATAGCATTCACTCCCGGGTTGGTGATGAACACAGGAGGTCTTCCAATTCTTGCTTTGCGAACAGCCCTCTGAGCCTCTGCAGTGAAGCCCAAACCAAAATTGTCGGTCTTTGGAGTGAAGTCAGGAAGTCGGCCCCAGTTTGCGCACTCACCCTTCTCAATCACAGCCCGGGCATCCCTTAAGGAAGCCATCTTCAAAGGAAGGTCCTCAATCACAGTTTCAACTGACGCCAGTGTCTGAGGCACCTCTTCAAAGTGCTGGAATGGAGTCTCAATGAATTCCCCATCCATTTCTATGTACCGAAACGAGTTTAGGTGGCTGACCATATATTCTTCCTCCCCCTGAACTGTGACAATCTTTCCTCTAACCGGGTATTTAAGCTTCTGATGTAGTGTGGAGGTTACCGCTCCAGCCTTGTGGATCCATGGACGACCCAACAAACAAGAGTAGGATGGACGGATGTCCATCACATAGAAAGTTGAATCAAAGACTTGAGAACCACCCTGATTGGAATGTCAACTTCACCATGTACCATCCTTTTCGAACCGTCAAAGGCTCGGACAACAATGTTACTGGGCTTGAGCTCCAGACCCTCACAATCTAGCCTGTCTAGGGCCTTCTTGGGCAATACATTCAATGAAGAACCGGTGTCCACCAAAACATGGGCAAGAGTAGTGCCCCTGCATTCAATAGAGACATGCAGGGCATCATTATGGTTCTTTCCTTTGGCGGTTAGATCGACATCAGAGAAACCCAAACCATTATCGGCAGTAAAGTTGGCCACACAATCAGTAAATTGATCAGCAGACGTTTCTTGTGGCACATAGGCCGTCTTCAGGAAGGAGATCAGGGCCTTGGCATGGGCCTCTGAACACAACAACAGTGATAGCATAGAAATTTTTGATGGGGTGTGCCCCAACTACTCGACTACGTTGAAATCACTTTTCTTGATAATCTTGAGGATCTCCTCCATCTCTTGCTGGGAGGCTTCAACAGCGGTTGTCTTCGGCGCCTCCGTTAAGGCAGGAAAATCAGTAGCAATCCCTTTGCCCCGAGCGTCGGATGACTCGGCAGCAGGGGTAGAAACAGGAACTTGATTAGAAAGTGGAACATGCACACTTGAAGGTGTGATGATGAGGGGTTTCTGAATAGATGGTGGCGCAATATCTGGCGAGAACAGCCTACCACTGAGTAATTTTGGCGGGCCTGGTGATGTTACTGACACCGGTACTTGTATCAAACTTTTGCTTTACTCCAAGAACATAAACATCTGCCCCATAGTGCCATGGGACAGCTTTGTCGGACGTATAAGGGAGAGGCCCCGGAACTGTGATGATAATGGAAGAAATCTTCTGAGTGGATATGATTCTGACAGGCTTCTTTGAAGGAGCCTTAGGAGGTTTGTTGAAAATATTAACAATAGAAACTTCTTCGGCAGGGACAGCAGGAACATCAATCTTCTCGAACAAGATTTCTTTGCTATCCATCAGGCTTTGGATACCTGATTTCAGCAAAGGACAACCAAAAGGCGAAACAGCATATAGAAGGCAATCTTCACCACATCCCGGAAATAAACCGGCTAGCAACAGATTCCTTTTAACAGTCGATAACGGAGTAACAATCTCTTCCACGGAGGCTACATATCGGTCTTCTTCCACGACACTCACTCCATGCTGGGGCATGGGAGCAGTCACAACATTGGGTCTTTCGGGCGCCTAAAACTGTATTTCCTTAGCATCAATAAGGTCTTGAACCTTATTCCTCGGAGCCCAGCAATCTTCCGTAGTATGCCCGGGGCTATCAGAGTGATAAGCGCAACGGGCGTTGGGGTTGTACTTTGGAGAAGCTGTGTTCACTACCTTCGGAGCTTCTTTAACAGTTACCAGATTGGTTGATAGTAGTTGCGGAAAAATCTGAGACAGGGTCATGCTGAGCCGAGTGTACTGCCTCTTAGGTCTCTCACCCCTTTGTTGATTATACTGCTGAGGAGCAGCAACAGGCATTGAAATTACTAACGCATTGACAGCTTGGCGGCGTTCCGGCTTAACTTGTCTTCTAGGACCATAAACAACACTAGCTTCCTTCTTGAAAGGCTTCTTCTCAATACTCGCATCGGCACCTTTCTGTATCTTCCCTGACTTGATACCAGCTTCTATCCTCTCACCAGTCAAGATCAAATCTGTAAACCCAGCAGAAGAATTCCCAATCAGATGATTGAAGAATGGTCCGGACAGGGTCCCTAGGAACATGTCAACAAGTTCACGGCCAGTCAGCGGTGGCTGCACCCTGCCAGCCAAGTCTCTCCACTTTTGTGCATACTCCTTGAATCCTTCGCCCGTCCCCAGTGACATACCCTGAAGTTGGGTACGCGTAGGAGCAAGGTCAGAATTGTACTGATATTGTTTATAAAATGCGGTGGCCAAGTCTTCCCAGTTTCGGATACTGGCTCCATCCAGCTGATAGAACCACTCGAGTTGAGCCCCAGAAAGGCTATCCTGAAAGAAATGGATCCAAAGGTTCTTGTCTACAGTGTAAGGTTGGATCTTCCTTACATATGATCTGAGATGCATTTTTGGGCAGGACAGCCCGTCATACCTTACAAAAACTGGCACTTTGAACTTCAGGGGGATCACAATTCCAGCAACTAATCCCAAGTCTTCGAAATCTAAGTCGGGAACTCTCTGCAGCTCCATAGCTGCCAACCTGTCTTCCAAACCCTTGTACTTATCATCAGCGGGCGGGTATTGTTGATCAGAGTAGTCTTCGTCTTCTTCATCCTCCTCTTCCTCAACCTCAGATTCGGAAGGTACCGCAGCCGCATTCCCTTTACTGGTTCCTCCTTCAGATGTAGGGGGAAATTCAAGCACTCTTCCGGCTTCACCCTCAAACCTTCTTCCTAGGGTAGCCACCCCGATTCTCTTCTTCTTCTTTTTCACTTGGTCTTTGTTCCCCATCAGGGCTTTCAGATCTTCCTGACCCTTAGCCAAGGTCATCAGGAGTTGTTGAAACTGTGCGTTTTGAGACTGCAAGTCCTTAACCGTCTGTTCGAGATCCATCTTACTGAAATAAACAGCAGAAAGATAAGGAAACCTGGTGTGGAGACCTGCTTATGCACATGATGAATGGTATGCTTATGTATGCAATGCATTCAAGGATTTAGAACATTCAAAATCGTTGCAAACAAAAAAGAACGCACGTCATATTAATAAGAAGAAATTTGTCAGTACATAAATGCCCCATGGGCCAAATATTACAAAAAACTTCTCAAGGTAAAAAGACATTGCGCATCCTCTTTGGTGCGATGTAGGTGTTGAGGGTCTCTTCCTCATGGAGTCGGCGGGTAAGCTCTAGAACCTTCTTCTCACTGGCGTAGAAGTTGGCTTCAAAAGTGTTCCGTTCCTCCTTGAGTTGGATCCAACTCTTCTGCATCTCCTCCCACGATGTAGGCATGTCAAGATATAGGATGGTGTAGGGAACCTCCCCTTCCGTAACGGGCTCTTTAATCACAGGGAGAACATGAGGATAAGGCATCATTAGACTCTGGTCTCGGGCTCGTACCCACTTGAGATAAGGCTGAAGAGGGATGGAATTCTTGTGTCCCAATGTCTTGCTGTCAACTTTGTTAGGCATCCTCCAAGCTCTGATGAATCTCTGGTGAAGTCCTTGCACATCGTTGTCGAAGTCAAAAACTAAGTCAGGAATCAACATGTCATGAGGGCCATCCCTCCGTGCATATCCAAATTGTCTCAAGGCTAGACAGGGGTTGTAGGTAATGCCTCCCCTAATACCAAGTAATGGAACATTAGGGAACTCTCCACAACGATCGATGATGATGACATTTTCTCTGGACCGAGAACACCAATGTACATCAGAGTGAGTGAGGGTCATCAACCGTTGTGACCACCTTAAACCTTGGTCATTCTTCAAGACAGATTGTGGAAGGTGCGAAATAAACCACCTTGCAAGGAGAGGAGTACAGCACATGAGAACACCCCTCTTTCTCATTGTTCGAGTGTAAAATGAGTGAAGAATGTCCCCAAGCAATGTTGGTATTGGGTTTCTGGATAAGAAGATTTTGACGGCATTGACATCTACAAGCTGGTCAGGATTTGGGAACAAAACCAACCCATAGATAAGAAGTGCCACAATTTCTTCAAAGGCTTGTAGGTCTAATAAATTCCAACACTCTTGTGCCTTCTCAAACAAGAACTTTGCTAAGAAGCCTTTGACACCGCTTCTAGTTTCCCAATGCCCTTTGATGTCAGATGGCTGTAGATGTAGTGCTCGAGCAACATCTTCTGGATTTGTTTCCTTTTCCATACCGTTGTAGGGTAGTTGATTAAGGATAGGAATTCTCAGGAGTTGAGAAAATTCCTCCAAAGTGGGCACCAACTGGTAGTCGGGGAAAGTGAAACAGTGGTGAAGAGGGTCAAAGAACTGGAACAACACCTTCATCCTCTTCAATGTCGGTGTTGACTAAGTTGAGCAGTCTACCATGTCTTTCACTGAAGGGAGAGCTTTCCAGAATTCTTGATGTGAGCTCCTTGAGTTGAGGAGGGATTCTCATAAGGTTGACTTGGATAGTTTTCCTGCGAGAAATTTCCATGACCTACAAAACAAGAACAAAGATGAAGATCTAAACGCTTGAAATGGTTAGTGAATGCATATGATGCTTTATGATGTTCATGATGTATGCACAAAACATATGTATAAACAGTTCACACAAAACCCTAGTTTCAGGCTTGCATGAGGTTTCATAGGTAAGTACCCTCTTGAGTGTAGTTGGCTTAAAAACCTGTCCTATAAATAGTAACCGGGTTCTAAGGAGCCCAATATCATTGGATTGTTTTCATTGTTCATTGTTTTGGTTTAGCCACTTAACTAGCGACCAAAATATTCCAAGAAAACAACCCTCAATGAGTGTAGTATCGAGTATCTACCAACTTCGGACTGCACCAAAGCCGATCATCTCACTACCCCTAATGAAAGGCTAATATGGTCAAGTAAGGTTCTAGGTCATTAGTGCTTAGTGACATCACTCAGCGGCCCCGTACTCTCCTTGATTGAACTCAAGGGTTACCGGTACTCACAAATATGTCGCACTAATATAGCTATTGCTTCAACCATGTCGGTATACCCCGCACAGTTTCCACAACGTATTGCTATCTATGAATGTTTCCCCAAATCCGGGTGTAGGATTGTAAACCCAAACAAGAGAGCCAAGATGTAAAGCAAATAAAGCAAACAAATAGTCATGCAAGAGGATGATCTAAGCCCTAAGGTTACTCCACTTTTAAAAAATTCCCCAGCAGAGTTGCCAGTTCTGTGATACGGTGGGAGAACTGACTTGAGGTTTTGCGTTTGTTTTCGCAAATATTTCGGTTGAGCAAGAGTCGCCACCGACTTTTTATTTTATCCTAAGGAAAGGTTAAAAAGCACAGCAAAAACCTTTGAGATGTTTTCTTGGGTTCGGGGAGTAGATTATAGAAAGGGAAGGTATTAGCACCCTTTCTATCCATGGTTATCCATGGGCTCTTAGTTACTTGCTTAGATCACTTGCCTTTGATTTTCAATTGTTTGAAATGGTGCTTTGTGTGTGGGTTTGAAAGTGTTTTGAAAAGAGGCCAATGTGGTGGCAACCTTTGTAATGATCCATGTTGGGATGTATACAAAGGTGTATGTCTTTTGAAAAGTTATCAATGTTTTTTGAAAGTTGTTTTAAAAGTGTGTTGTGAAGTGTGTTTTGAAAAATAGGCAAGTGTTTTTGTTTTGCAAGTTGGCAAGTAATTAAGAGCTATCTACCCTAAATTTCTCAAAGATCATTGCTATGTTTTAACCCTTTTAACAATTTTGTTCCACCATTGTATTTGGTGGACAATCTTGTGTTAGTATGTGAACGGGACGGGCGCGGGTCATCGTTTAGACCATGATTGCAATGGTGCCAAATATCTTTGGGCAATTTTTCCTTTAAGGGACTTGATCATTTTTAGGCAACTTTTGAAAGCGTCATCGAGGGACTTATGATCATTTGATTGTTTTGTTTTTGCCAAAGATACCTAACATGCAACATGGCCCATTATTGAAGGCAACAAGTGGAATACCCTAGGGGTGCAAGTGTGATTAGTGTTGTCCATTTTCATGCTTGTTTATCTTGAATTTAGGTCAAACTTTTTGTTGGTTGATTTTGGCATACAAAACCCTAATTCTAACATGGCATAATTAGAAAGCTTTTAAAGTGCGGAAAATAAAAGGTCCTAAGTTATTACAACACAATATATGGGATGGGGGGTACAAATGTTCAAATGGGGATATTTTAGCAAGAAATTAAAATCTAACTATTACATCCAAATTGAAATTCTACAAGGGATTTAATTGCACAATAATTAAGTAAAATAAAATGAATATGCAAAATGCAAAAATGGTTTTCATATGTATGTAAAAAAAAATATTTTTCATGTGTCAAATAAACAAAAATAAAATGAATTAATTTTTGGTATTTTTTAGGTATTTAGGGCAAAACCCTAATTTTGTTAAACAAAATATATTAATTATTTAATATATGCAATACTTATTAATTATGTACAAAAAATAAATAAAAGAAAGTATATTGTAAAAAAGTGATTTTTTTAAAGTTAAATATTAATAACAATAAAATGTAATATTTTTTGTATTTTTAACCTAAACATACTAATAAATATATAAGTATTTACAATATTTATTAAATATATATTATATGTACAAAAATAAAATATTTAATATTTACAAAAAAGTATATTTTTTTATAAAAATGTTTTCAAGAGATAACATAAAATAAAAATCAGAAATAAAATATGTTTGTATTATTTTTTTTTAGTATTTTTAAATAAAAGATATTTATGTTTATTTATGTACAAAGGTAAATGAAACAAAATGAATATAAAAAAAATGCAAAAAAATGTGAGAAAAATAATTTTAAAATTTTTTCATGCTTAAATAAAAATATAGAACCAAAATCAAAAGGAAAAAATTAAAAATGATAAATAAAACTCAAAATGGGCCGGGGGGTGCATGTGAAATGCAGTGGTGTGAAAAAGAAAAACAATCTCAGGCCCCGCCCAAGAAAGGTTGTCTTCAACTCAGACAAACGTTTGAAAAACGCGTGCCTTTCTTGCTTCAAACATAACTCCTGATTCCTGGACTTTTAGCACAAACTTATAACATGAAAGATGTCAAGCATCAAGCCACGATTCCATACATATAAAAAACTCAACTTAACTCTCAGAAATGAGAGAGAATTTCTCCATCCCTAATTCTTAACCTAAGTTTTTGTCAATGTTCGGGTCTTAAATTCTCTCAGCACATGCAATATAAATGGAAAGTGAAGATATGTATAGCTTCAGGGGCATGAGTAGAACATTTTTCATTCATAAACTTAAAGCTAACTCTTCCTATATTGAGAGATAGAAGTCCATGAACTTACCTGTTCATCTTGGATCGTGTCTGGCAATGGAGGCACTTTCAAGGCAAGGTGAGGATTGGTACAGCTTGCTTGAAGTCCAGGGATGCTATTCCAACCTTTAGCTTGCTTTGAAACCAAGTGAATCAAGCTATGGCAATCAACCTGCAAAACAGAAAAAGAAAAAATGGTGAAGTTGGTTAGAGGTGTTACAGGTCGTTTCCAATGCTTGGGATAGCTTGTATATGTGGTATGGAGTGTGTATGAACTGGTTTTAGCAAGAATGCACGAGTGGATTGAGCTATGGAAGTCTAACTGCAGAGGTGACTCTGTTTTCTGCAGTAGGATGGTGTTTTGAGGTTTGATGTGGTTTTGAAGGTGTTTTGCTCGTGCCTTAGCTTAGGTTTGATGTTTGGAAGGTGTACAACAAGTTTGTCTTAGCTTGTGTTGGCAGAAATGAGAGTTGTTGTGAGTTATGCAAGATTTCTTCTAACTTAAGCAAGAAATGGCAAGTTGGTTTACAAGCTTCTCTAGGCCCCTCAAGTATGCTGAATCTTTTTGTCTTGATCAGTGTGTTATATCCCTGAACTTGTGCCAAAAGGATTTGCATTGTACTTCTTGATTTGCAAACTTGACATAAAGTTCCACATTTCAAAAATGGATAAATTGCTTTTTCTATTTATGGATCAATCTTGTATGCAATGCTTAAACACACAAGATAAGGCTTAAACATGAAGGATTGGCATTAAATTTATGAGTGTGGATGAGATAAAAGACCTGTAATCTAGCTTAGAGCATGTTGAGTTCAAAAATGCAAAGTTATGGACATGTAAATTGGCCATGAACAAAGTGAGTTTTGCCCATATTGCCAAATTCGATTCTCCCTAACCACAAGGTTGTTTGATGAGTTCTTGGACATTTTGGAAAGCTTGGAATATGTAATACAATCCATCTTTGTACTGAAAATTGAAATTCCAAGTGGAAGCATGTGAAAAGTGGTCATGAAGTTAGGCAAAAATCCTGCCTAGAATAGGTCAAAAATTTTCTAAGTTAAGAATGTTTTGCACCCTTGTTCCAAAAATCATAACTTGAGTTACAAGCTTATTTTGAGGAAACTTTGTGAATCAAAGTTGTAGATTTTGAAATGGACTATAACTTTCATGTTTTGAGTTTTCCTTGAATCCAAATGTATCTTGATGAAAAAGTGGGACAAAGTTAGGAAAAAATTAGGGATTTTCATAACTTAGAAAAATTCTAAGTTATGAAAATTCTTCATTTTAAACCCTAATTTGCAATTTTTGGTTTCTTGATGAACAAGTTTCATATTTTGGCATGTTTTGATGGAAAATGGATCTTGACACTTGATTTTGACCAAAAAGTCAATGTTTGACTTTTCAGTATACAGTCAAATTTGGCTCAGTTGACTGGAAAATTCATCTGTCAATCTTGTGCATTTGGGATTTTTTGAACTTGTTAAACATGTCAAGACAATTCCATGGGGTCCTTGAGTCCATATGTGAGCTTGGTTTGCCATTGGCTAGGTCAAACAGTCAAAAATTGCCTTTGTGCAGTCAAAACCCTAAAAATGACCATTTTGCCCTTTTGGTGATCTGATCAAATTTCTTGTGGAATTGTGATCCAAACTTGACCAAATGGTTTATATGAGTTCATAATGTTGATGTGGGTCAAAAATCATGAGGTTTGACTGTCAATTGACCACAGTTGACTTTTTCCCCAATACAGCTGATTTCTAGGTCAACTGTCCAATTGACTGGGCAAAGTTTGGAATCAAGACTTGAAACTTGGTATGGATAAACTTGGGAGTCCAACATGAAGCATGAAAGTCACTTTAGGCATTTTAGGTCAAAACATCTTTGTGCAAACACAAACCCTAATTTGAGTCAACAGTGCAAGGAGAAGTCTTGAGCAGAGGAAACCCTAACTGGATCTTGAGTTCCAAGGGTCTTGTGGTGAGAAAATATTGAGGAAATGGGAGGGCAAATTTTGGGGTACAACATTGGGCATTAATCAAATTCTTGAAGAAGGCTCATGTCCCTCATGAGACCACAACTGACCAGTTTGAAAATTGTGTGGCAAGCTTGACGACCGACAATTATTTGGGGTTCTCGGATACTGATCTGTCACCACTTGGAAAAAACCATAACAAAGCTCTGCACGCTTCTGTTGAATACAAGGGGATTACCCTAGAACATGTTCTGGTTGAAACTGGCTCTTCCCTAAACATACTACTCAAGGGGGCCTTAGACCGTTTAGAATGCGAAGGACTGGTGTTGAAGCCTAGTGACATTATTGTGAGGGCTTTCGATGGGTCCAAAAGGACGGTTTATGGAGAGGTGAATATCTCGATCAAGGTGGGCTCACAAATTTTCAACTCTACTTTCTACATCATGGATATTCGTCCTGCTTACTCATGTTTGTTGGGTCGCCCTTGGATCCACGGAGCAGGGGCAGTAACGTCAACCCTTCATCAAAAGCTCAAGTACCTGGTCAAGGGAAGGATCATCACTGTTTGTGGTGAGGAGGAGTTCATGGTAAGCCACCTCAAATCTTTCAAATATGTGGAGATGGAGGGTGAATTTATAGAAACCCTGTGTCTGGCTTTTGTAGTTGTGCCACCAATGGTTGATACTGCTAAATTTTCCTCTGATATGTCCAAAGCTGGTAAGGTCGTGCCAAAGATGGTTTCGTTTAGAGATGCCCGTGCCACAGTCAAAGAAGGAAGTTGTGTTACTTAGGGGCAACTCCCTGAGATCCTATTCAAAGCATACAAATGTGGTTTGGACTTCACTATCAAGGCTCATAAAGAAGTGAGGTGCGCTCGTGCAGGGAAGCCCCCTCTCCGTATTGGAAGTCACGAAGTAAATAGTGTAGTTGATTCTGACGATGGGTATGCATTTGAAGAATGGATATACCCTACTACAACAAAGCTCTACAATTGGCACGCAAAGGACTTCGTTCCAATCTCCTTTGTTGAGGAGTAATTACTTATCTGCTTTCTATCAATTCAAGAACATTTTGTCTGTAATATTAAACAATGACTTTTAAGCCATATGCCTGGCCCGGGGCATTATGGTCCATTTGTTAAGGGTTTATTTATGTTCATCTTATCATATGATCATTCAATAAAAACCACCGGACTTTTTTGCATCCGAACTTTTGTGCTCATTCTCTTTCTTTTTCTTCAATGCATTTTTCAAAATAGCCATGTATCTTACATGCACACACACACTCTTGCAGATCCTCGTCCACTCCGAATCTCATTGCCAATGACTCTACTATTGCCAACTATGATTTCAAACATCCAATTAACCAAGCCGAAGACGAAGGCGAGGAAGATTGTGAAATATCGGGAGAACTAGCTAGACTTATAATGCAAGAGGAAAAAGCTATTCAACCACATGAAGAGTCAGTTGAAGTCATCAATCTAGGTACCGAGACAGACAAGAAAGAGGTCAAGATCGACGCTAACCTGGAAAGCAGTGTCAAAAGCAGATTGGTTCAAATGCTGCATGACTATGTGGAAGTGTTTGCTTGGTTATATGAAGATATTCCAGGGTTGGATACCGACATTGTAGTTCATCGTCTGCCAACAAAGGAAGATTGTCCTCCTGTCAAACAAAAATTTCGTCGCATGAGGCTTGACATGTCTGAAAAGATAAAAGCTGAAGTGATGAAACAATTTGATGCAGGATTCCTAGATGTGACATCTTATCCCCAATGGGTTGCAAACGTGGTTTCGGTTCCGAAGAAAGACAGAAAAGTTCGTATGTGCGTAGATTACAGGGATCTGAATAGGGAAAGCCCCAAGGATGACTTTCCTCTACAAAATATTAATGTCTTGGTCGATAACACTGCTCAGCATAAAGTCTTCTCTTTCATGGATGGTTTCTCCGGCTATAATCAAATTAAGATGGCTCCTGAAGACATGGAGAAGACCATCTTCGTTACGCAATGGGGCACCTTTTGTTACAAGGTCTTGCCATTCGGGTTGAAAAATTCAAGGGCAACATATCAAAGGGCTATGGTAGCTTTCTTTCATGATATGATCCATCATGAAATAGAGGTATATGTGGATGATATGATTGCAAGATCACAGACTGGGGAATAACATCTCAATCACCTATACAAGCTATTCGAGAGGCTGAAAAAGTACAAGTTGAGGTTGAACCCTAATAAGTGCACCTTCAGAGTACGATCTGGAAAGCTTCTAGGTTTTGTTGTCAGTGGTAAAGGCATCGAAGTCGATCCTGCCAAGGTGAAAGCCATCCAAGAAATGCCAGTCCCCCACTCTGAAAAGGAAGTTAGAGGATTCTTGGGTCGTCTTAACTACATCACCCGCTTCATATCTCACTTAACGGCTATTTGTGAGCCAATCTTCAAACTCTTGAAGAAAGATCAAGTAGTCAGATGGAACGATGAATGCCAAGCTGCCTTCGGCAAAATCAAAGAATATCTACAAGAACCTCCTATCCTCATGCCTCCAGTTGAAGGAAGACCTTTGATCATGTACTTTACTATGCTAGAGAATTCTATGGGGTGTGTGTTGGGCCAACATGACGAGTCTTTCCGAAAAGAGCATGCTATATATTACCTGAGCAAAAAGTTTACCGACTGTGAAACCAGATATTCACTTCTCGAGAAAACTTGCCGCATACTGGAATGGGCTACTCGCCGGCTAAGACAATATATGTTGACTCATACCACTCTATTGATTTCTAAGATGGACCCTATGAAGTACATCTTCGAGAAACCTGCTCTTTCCGGACGGATAGCCAGATGGAAAATGATCTTGATTGAGTACGATATTTAATACACGACGCAAAAGGCCATCAAAGGAAGTGTATTAGCAGATCATTTGGCCCATCAAGTTGTTGATGATTATCAGTCTATGAACTTTGACTTCCCGGATGAGAATATCATGCTAGTAACCGACTGCACAAAACTTGGACCGTATGACAGACCTGAACAAGGATCCCGATGGACTATGGTATTCGATGGGGCTTCCAACGCCTTGGGTAACAGAATTGGTGTTGTAATCATCTCCCCTGAAGGTTTCCACACTCCTTTCACTACCAGTCTATGCTTCCATTGCACGAACAACATGGCTAAGTACGAAGCATGTATTTTAAGTCTGAAGGCCGCCATTGATTTGAGGATCAAGCATTTGAATGTGTTCAGGGATTGTGCTCTAGTGATTAGCCAAGTAAAAGGAGATTAGGACACTAAACACCCTAATCTCATTCCTTAGAAGGAGCTTGTGCTATCTCTGATTCCTTGTTTCGAAGAGATCACCTTTGAACATTTCCCTAGGGAAGAAAATAAGTTAGTCGATGCTTTGGCCACAATGTCTTCTATGTTCAAGGTCAAATGGGACAACGAAGCTCCTATGATTACGATTGAGAGATTCGACGAACCTGCGCGCTGCTATGAGCTTGACACTGACGCGAAAAAGCCATGGTACCATGAGGTGAAGAGATACCTTGAAGCACAAGAGTATCCCGAAGGAGCTTCCATCAATGACAGAAAGTTCTTACGAAGATTCTCAACCAAATTCTTCCTAAGTAATATAATCTTGTAGAAACGCAACCATGAGTCTACTCTACTCTGATGTGTTGACAAGAAGGAGGCTGAAGAAATTATGGAAGACATGCATGATGGTCTCTCTGGGACTCACTCTAGTGAATATACTATGGCCAAGAAAATCTTGAGAGATGGTTACTATTGGTCAATGATGGAGGCTGATTTCCATCAACACTCAAGGACTTGCCACAAGTGACAAATCTATGCTGATAAGGTCCATGTTCCTCCTATTCCTCTGAACATCATGACCTCTTCGTGGCCATTTGCAATATGGGGCATTGACATGATTGGAGAGATTAAACCTGCTTCTTTCAATGGACATCGCTTCATTCTGGCCGCTATTGATTATTTCACCAAATGGGTCGAAGCCACCTCATATGCCTCAGTCATAAAGAATGTTGTAGCCAGATTCATCAAACATAACCTCATATGCCGCTATGGTATCCCCGAAAGGATCATCACCGACAATAGGACTAACCTCAACAATGCTATGATTATAGAACTTTGCACTCAGTTCAAAATTAAGCATCACAATTCTTCTCCTTATAGACCTAAAATGAATGGCGCAGTGGAAGCGGCCAACAAAAACATTAAGTAGATTATGCAGAAGATGGTGGTAACATACAAAGACTGGCACGTTCATGGATACCGTACTTCAGCTCGGACATCAACTGGACAACTACCTTTTCTTTGGTCTATGGCATGGAAGCTATTTTGCCAGTGAAAGTTCAGATTCCCTCACTAAGGATTACGAATGAGGCAGGCCTAGGTTAAGACGAGTGAACTCATACCAGATTGGATCAGTTGAACTTGATCGATGAAAAACGACTAGCTACTGTTTGTCACGGTCATATGTACCAAAAATGCATGATCAAGGCTTTCAACAAAAAGACCAGGCCTCGAGTATATCAAGCTGGTGACTTGGTGATAAAGCGCATTATTCTTCCACAAGGCAACCCCAGGGGCAAATAGACTCCCACCTACGAAGGGCCATTTGTTTTCAAGAGAGTTTTCTCTGGTGGTGCCATGATGCTGACTACCATGGACGGTGAAGACTTCCCACATCCTATGAACGCGGACATAGTTAAAAAATACTACGCATAAGAGACCCTCTAGGTTAACACACCTAGGAAAGATAAGGGCATCCCGACAAACCAAAAGGTTTGGGCAAAAATTAGGGATATATGCAAAAGAGTGTACACCCAGTATGTTGAAAACCCGAAAGGGCGACTTGGGAAAAATGGGTTTCTTGGTGGGCTGAAAACCCGAAAGGGTGGTCCAGGAAAAAGTTAAGGATTAAAAGCGTATGACTATGTCCTGCGGAATCACCACCGTCGACTTTATTACCAAGGTCCGAGTTCAAACGGTCCAAGATCAGTCCAATCAACTTCAGTCAATGGCAAGGCACATTCGAAGACATTGGGGCAATAGTAGAGTTGGAATGCAATGAGATCACTTCCACATGGCTATTATCTTTGTTTTCAACTTTGTTTTCCTTTTGACGATTTCCTCTTACTAGGATCTCTGTCTCTTTGTACAAAAATGCCTATTCATGGGCAAAATATCAATACAAATATACTTTGAAGTGCAAACTTTCTGTTTTTTGTTTTGAATGCAAAGATGTCCAATGACTAAAATTGAACGAACATATGCATGTGAACATAATTAAAACTATTTAGCTCATATGTCTTGCCAAGAATCAACAAGCATCTCTTTAATGTATATGGGATATCCTCACAGAGTTATCTCATTAGCATTATCCCCACAAGACCGGCTACAATAAACCTTTCCCCAACAGAGTTCCCCACAAAGTCCTTTTCATAGGGTAGTCCCCAGCCAGAGTCTCAATCTCATGACAACCCTCTCCCCAGCTGAGTTAGTCCTAAAAGAAGAAGTCTCGTGGATCTCTTCCTAAAAGATCTTACCTCATCAGCAGTTCGTCAAGTATTTGCCAACAGGGTTTATTTCCCTAGCAGAGTTTATTTCCCCAGCTGAGTTTATTTCCCCAACAGAGTCTATCTCCCCGACTAAGTCTATCCTCTCCAACTTGAGTTTGCCTCTCAGACTATTATAAATCAGAGGACCACAACCCCTGATCCCCAGTGAAATCGCCAACAATGTCATTTCTATTTCCGAAAGTTGCTATGAAGCCTGGACCCGACCAGATAATAGTACAACTTTCAGTCACTATGAAGCCTGGACCCGACCAGATAATAGTACAACTTTCAGTCCTGACCATATACTAGTGTAACTTCTAAAATACTATGAAGCCTGGACCCGAACAGATAATTGTTCAACTTCAGTTACTATGAAGCCTGGACCCGACCAGATAATAGTATAATTCTCAATTACTATGAAGCCTGGACCCGACCAGATAATAGCACAAGTTTCAAATACTATGAAGCATGGACCCAACCAGATAATAGTTAACTTCTCAAGACACTATGAAGCCTGGACCCGACCAGATAATAGTTTAACTCTTCAAGATATCGAAAAACATGGACTCAACCATGTAAGGGTTTAACTTCTTGTCCCCAGTAGAGTTTTCCTCTACTCCAGCAAGTTACTATGAAGCCTGGACCCGACCAGATAATAATACAGCTTTCAAGTTAATGTGAAGCTTGGACCCGACCAGATATCAGCTCAACTTTATCTTTTCAAGCAAGTTATTGTGAAGCCTAGACTCGACCAGATAGCATTTAACTTCATCCAACTCGGAAATCTGCAAAGCCTGGAATCTGAACAAATAGTAGTTTAATGCCAATAAGTTACTGTGATGCCTAGACCCGACCAGATAACAGTTCAACTTCAAGAAATTTTCTGCAAAGCCTGGAATCTGACCAAATAACAGTTAATTTATTATTCCCCAGTAAGTCACTGTGAAGCCTAGATTCCGACCAGATAACAGTTCAACTTCAAGCCATTTTCTGCGAAGCCTGGATTCTGACTAGATAACAGTTAATCCAGATCTTACCCTGCAAGTCACTGCAAAACCTGAGATACGACCAGATAGCAGTCAACTTCATTATCCCCAACAATTTGCTGCCAAGCCTGGATTTCGACCAGATAACAGCCAGTTTTCAATGCTCTCCAGTCAGGAATAATTCCCCAGTAGAGTATTAAACAATTAAAACTCCTAAACTCTTTTCCCCAAGCAGGGATCAACAATCTCCATAGAGTCTTCTCAAACAAACCAGAATTCCCAGCGAAAACATCCTAAAATAGAAGGAGCATACTCTTCATCCTCAACAGCAGTCTGGGAGCTCATTTCCCAAGGCTCATCAGCATGTTATCAAGGATTTATTTTCCTAGGCAAAGACAAGCTCCAAAGAATGCATCAAATTCATAAACCATAACGCATACATGACAAATGCATACAGCATAATCTCATTTATTTTGAGAGCATCATTACACCAGGCATACATCTGCATGCAACTAATCTTTTTCCTTGCAGAAAAAATCTACAAACGAAGATATCTACCACTCCAGTTTAAATCAACCAAAAGATTTATCCTGGTACTTTCCTCAGTCACTCTGAATGACATCTCTAAGCCCATTCCCCACACAGTCAACTAACACATCATCGAGTGCAAATTTCTGGGCACTCTAGTGTTCAATCATCTTCCACCTTCAAGTCATGAATGGCGGACTCGCCAATCTAACTCTCCAGGTTTAAGACGATTGAACAGGGGCAGCTGTTGTACCCTAAAATTTGCCCTCTCATTTCTCAAGGATTCTCTCACAAGATCTTCCATGACATCAAGTTAGCAGCACTAATACATCAATTTAGGTTTGGAATTGGCACAAGGGCAAAATGGTCAATTGCATACTGAAAAGTCAAACTTTGACTTTTGGATCAAAATCAAGTTTCAAGAATCTATTTCATCAAGACATGTTGGAATATGAAGTTTGTTTAATCAAGAAAATCAAAAGTCAAGATTATGTTGGACGAGTCAAAATTCTAAATACTTAGAAATTTTTCTAAGTGTTTAGGAAATATGATAAGTTCAGAACTTCTGGCCAAATTTTTACCATGATGCAGGTTGATTCTGGAAGAACTTCTAACACAAGAGTTGTAGACCTCAACAAGATCTAAAACATTGCAGAACAGAACTTCTTCTAGAAGTGCTGGGATTTCAAGTTATAAATCCTTGAAGACACATCCATGAAGCCGAAGCACTCAGTAAATTCTGGACATTTCTAGAACAAAATTTGGTTAGAACTTCTGGGCCAGTTTTCACGTAGGTTTAATCATAATTTTAAAGGGTAATTCAAAGAGGGTCTGCAAAGCGTGTTACAAGCTTTCTGAAAAGTTTGAAAACTCTTTCAGAATATGCTGGAGCAAGGAGATTCAAAGATCAGAAGTTGGATATTTGTTCTAAATTACGCTGATGCTGAACTTATGGTCCAGATTAAGCTATGATACATAATCTCATATTGCAGGTTTCTGTTTTGACAAATCTCATCATCATTTAATGCTCACACCCACTTTTGAGTCTTTATCCAAAGGATTTCCCCACGTGTGACATAGAAGTACCATTGTTGTCCTTGAAAAGCAAACTTTTGTACAAGTTTATGCTGGGCCCATGCTATAATTTTGCTTCTGAGGTTACTTTTCCATAATTCATGCTTACAAATCTATCTTAGGAATGACTAAAAGCTTCTAACCACCTTGCTTTGTGCCTTGAACCATACTTTTTTAAACTTGCTTCAAGAACAAGTCAGCGCCCTAGCATATGATGAATGTACCCTTGACTTCTCCAAGCTACTAAATATTTGCCTATAAATTAAACTTCATTTACAATTGTTGAGGAGGTCAAGAATTTGAGAGAAAAAGCCTTGAAACTTTACTGAAATTTCAAAGAAATTGAAACTGAAAACACAAATACAAAACCTTCTAATTTCTGGCTTTTGAATCCAAGCTCTAATTTTCCTTGTGCATTTCCCAACCAAATCACCCACACAACTTCCGATACACATTTAGAAGTCGTCCCAAATTTTGTTTTCAGACTGTAACACAGTCTTCATCCATCTCTATTTCAAAATCAGAACATTACTTCTTGTTTGTTCTAGAACATTTCAGCCATCCACAACTCAAGTTAAAGTTTGCTTCAACTTTCTGATAACTTGGGGAAGCTGACCAGAACATCACAGCAGTCAGAACCAGCTTTAGCATACAAAATATTTTCCAGGTACAAGGTAAGTTTCTTCTGACTTTCATCTCATTACTTAGGCATTGATAGGCTTGCATGTTCAAAAATACAATGTAGACATCCTGACTCTAATGTTGTACATATTTATAGATTTCACGTATTTTATGCCTAAGTAGAGAGAATTTCAGTTCAGAACTTCTTGAGGAAATTAGGATTTAGACTTAGGATCAGCAAAATTCATGCTTGCTTCTGATTCACAGTTCTGATACTTTATATTTCTGAAACCATGATGAAACCTGCCATAACTGCTATGTATGTATTTTCTGTCTTGTTGAGAAATGGCTAAGTTGCAGATGCTCTGATTAGCATGGAGAAGGAGATGAAATTCATCATCAGAGTTTTACTTTGTAATATATGTTTATGTTTTTTCTTCTAATACCAGATGTATAGCCACCCCAGTGATAGAGAGCATATGCATAAGACGTTAGTGTTAAGGGTCCTGAGTTCTAACCCCAGAAACACCTTTTTTATATTTATTTCCAGACTTTTTACCCCATTAGTTGGACCAGAGCTTCTTGATCAATCCCCTTATTTTCTTGTCAAAACTGTGATCCTAGACCAGAACTTCTAGACATTCTCATCCAACAATATTGACACCTCACATACCCATTATCAGAACTTCTAGCTCACCAGTGACACTAGAACTTCTAGGCTGCCAGTTGCATCAGAACTTCTAGGATTTCCCTAATTCCCAGCAACCCCAGAACTTTAGTGTACCCAGACCCAGAACTTATGACCTTCCCCTTTTTTGCTAACATTTTATTTCAGACTTGTAGTGCACCGGAGTCAGACCTTCTGTTCTCACTTATTTCAGCAATGCGCTGATTGTGACCCCTTTTCCTCTTATTATTTTATCATCATTTTATTTTCCATAATCAACAACACCAAAAAAATATTTTTTTCACATATTTCATTTTATTTCTTTTAAAACCAAATATTAGAAATATTTTCTTAAGCAAACTTATTTCTTCTCTTAACAAAACCAAAAGAAGTCCATTTTATTTCTTGTACATTATTTCAATATGGTTTGTAATAGGTAATTAGAACTTTAAATTTCTTGCAATCCCCATTTGTAAATTTGTACACCTCACCCCCCTAATGATTGTAATAGCGTAGAATATTTACTTTCCGCAATTTATCTCTTTCATATAAATGCTAGTAATTAGGATTTCTATTGGAAGATAAACTTAACAAGTAGATAACCCTAATCAAAGACTAAATGCATGAAAATCAAACACACTCTTCACACATGCACCCCTAGGGTAATTCCGCTTGTTGCCTTATGAAAATGGTCATGTTATGCATGTGTGATGTCTTAGCAAAAACAATCAAAATACAAGATCATAGTCCCTCGATGATGCCACAAATGTTTCCTTTCAAATGATCTTAGTCCCTCAAAGATAAATGATAAGATGTCTCACAACATTGCTATCATGACTATAAGATGAACCACGCCCGTCCCTTTACATCTAAAGATAAGGCTTCTTACCAATCAATGGTGAGATAGAAATATCAAAGGAAAAGAGGAAATGAATGAAAGACTTTTGAGTAGGTAGAGACGTTCCTAGTTGCTTGCTCATTTTCAAAAGAAACATCCTTGCAAACACACACCAAACACTTTCAAAACATGAAATATTTTCAAAAGTCCAACACTTTGTATACATTCTTATAAGACAAGAATCATTACAAAGTTTTCCTAAACGAAGGCGCTTTTCAAAAATACTTTCAAAAACCATCACAAAGCACATTTTCAAACAAAAGCAAGTGATCTAGCGAGCAACTAAGAGCCCATAGATAACTATGGATGAAAAGGGTGTTGACACCTTCCCTTTTCATAATCTACCCCCCGAACTCAAGAAATAATCTCAAAGGTCTTTTCCTGTTCTTTTCACCCTTTCCTTCATTGGATAAAAGAAAAGTCGGTGGCGACTCTTGCTAAATGCAACAATTACGATCAAACACAAAACATCCCATGTCAGTTCTCCCATCGTATTACACCAGTCTTTTCAATAGAGGATCGTTTTAGACTAGTGTATCCGGGTAGCTCTCACTGTGCTTCAAGTTTTTCTTAAAAACTGATTTTAAAAATCAAGGTATTTATTCAAACCCTCTTCTAGATACGTCTTATCATCTAATAAGTTATATCAGAGCACAGGTTCATCAAGTGCTTCACGTATAACTCTTTAGACAATGGAGAATGATCCAAAAGGGGCCTACAATAGAGCGCCTATTTTCACCGGTGAAAACTATAGCTATTGGAAAGATTGTATGCGTGTGCATATCAATTTTATTGATAGAAAAATTTGGAAAGTTATAGAAGAAGGTCCTATGGCCATAACTATGTTAAACAATGCGGGTGCCGTTGCACCCAAACCGGAAGCATAATGGGATGAAAAAGGTAAGAAAAACTATGCTTATGACTGGAAAGCTAAAAATGTGCTCATATCAACTCTTAGATTTGATGAATACTTTCGTATCTTGCATTGTGCTACCGCTAAGGCAATGTGGGATGCTTTACAAGTTACCCATGAGGGTACAAACAATGTCAAACTTGCAAGGATTAACACATTAACTCAAGAGTTTGATCTCTTTCACATAAAGCATGGTGAAACCATTGCGACATGCAAAAGAGATTTTCTCACATAATAAATCGCTTACACACACTTGGTCATATTACTTCCAATGTTGTTGCTATTAACAAGATTTTGAGATGTCTTAATAGGGAATGGCAACCTAAGGTCACAGCTATCAAGGAAGCCAATGATCTAACTACATTGGATCTTACAAATTTGTTTCGTAAGCTTCAAGAACATGAGCAAGAGCTCATAAATCTTAATAAGCATGAAAAGAAAGAGAAGAAAGAAAATATGAGGGACACGGAGAAGAAGTCCATCACGTTAAGGGATTCAAGTTCCAAGTCTTCCACCATAGAATCAAGTGGAGGTGACTCAAGTGATGGAGATGAGAGTCCGGATGAAGATTTGGGTTTATCCGTAAGGAAGTACAATAGATATCTTCAGAAGAATGAAATTCAACATTCGGGAAAGAATCTCGTTGACTATAGAAGGCAAGTTAAGCCAAACAAACCTTTTGAAAGAAAGGGAGATAAGTCAAAAGGATCTTGTTACAATTGTGGGAAACCCAGTTATTACAAACCAGATTGTCCTTTGTTCAAGAAAGACAAAGTAAGAAACAAGTTTCAAAAGAAGTCGAGCAAAGCTAGAAGAGCTTACATTGCTTGGGATAATAATAGTGATTCATCAAGCAAAGGTGACTCTAGTGATGAAGAAGAAAAAGCAAACTTGTGTCTTACAATGCATCACAAAAAGGAAAAGAATGTAAGTCACTTTAAATATGACTATGTTGATGATGTGTCTTATATTGAATTACTAAATGCCTTTAATACTCTACATCATAAGGCTAAGGAAGCTTTCAAACGCTTAGCCTCAAATAAAAAGATTTTCAAATACCTTGAGCATAAAGTTTCCAAATCTGAAAAGGAGTTGGAAACTCTCAAGGCATCTATGATAGAGAGTATCAAAGACAAAGATGAAATTTACAAGACCTCTTGGCAAAATTGGCATGGATGTAAAACTTGTCACATTTGGAAAAAAGAAACCAAAGTTCTTAAATCCAAATTAGACAAGGACTTACAACCCAAAATTACATTTGCTATTGATCATTCAAACTTTAGAAAAATCATGATTAATTCCTATAAAAAATATTCTTATCAAATAAGAGATCAATCAAGAAAAAGTAAATCCTATCAAGACTCAGCTTGTCTATATTATTGCAAGGAGGGACGCGCCATTAAAAATGTTGATTTAGAATATTTTTGGTACCTAAAGGCATTTTCAAATGGTCTCTCAAAGGCAACCCATGTTTCACTCGCACACAAGGACCCGATAAAAATTGGGTACCTATTTCCCTTGTTTGATTTTGTAGGTGGAATGTCTTGAGACTACGGAGAGAAGACAGTTTCTCGACAGTGGGTGCTCAAGACATATGACGGGTGACATCTCCCTATATTTTGAATTTGTGGCTAAGAAGAAGTGCTTTATAAACTATGTTGATAACAATAAGGGAGCTATAATCGGAAAAGGTAGTATAGGTAATCCCTCTTCTATTACTATCTCAGATGTCCTTTTAGTTGAGGGTCTTAAACACAATCTCATTAGTATTATTCAATTTTGCAACAAAGGATATAAAGTTTCCTTTTCAAAAGAATGTTGCTTAATTGAAAATAGTCATAAGGAACTTGTGTTTAAAGGCTTGAGGGTTAAACATGTATATATGCTTGACTTGAATGAAGTATCTTTGACCGGCGCTAAATGTCTTGTCTCCATGAGTGAAGACTCATGGCTTTGGCATAGGATATTAGCGTATGTCAATTTTAACTTGCTAAACAAAATTGTATCAAAAGATCTAGTTGTTGGTTTACCCAAAATAAATTTTTCGAAAGATCACTTATGTGATGCATGTCAAATGGGAAAACAAACAAAAATTTCTTTTAAATCTAAAAATATTATCTCTACAACAAAACCACTTGAACTTATCCACATGGATCTTTTTGGACCATCTAGAATAAAAAGTCTAGTTGGTAATTATTATGGTTTTGTTATAGTAGATGATTTATCTAGATTTTGTTGGACAATTTTCTTAGCTAGCAAAAGTGACACTTTTTCCGCGTTTGAAAAATTTACTAAGATGTTCAAAACAAGTTAAACACTAAAATTGTTATAATCCGAAGAGATCACGGGGGTGAATTTGAAAACCACCTCTTTGAGGAATTTTGTGAAAAACATGGCATTGATCATAATTTTTATGCACCACGTACTCCACAACAAAATGGATTAGTGGAACGCAAAAATCGTGTTTTAGTAGAACTCGAAAGAACTATGATCAATGAACATGCCCTTCCTAAGTATTTTTGGGCCGATGCCATAAGTACGGCTTGTTATGTTTTGAATAGGATCCTAATCCTTCCAATTCTAAACAAAACTCTATATGAACTGCTAAAGGGAAGAAAGCCTAATATTTCACACCTTCACGTTTTCAGATGTAAATGTTTTGTGTTGAACAATGGAAAGGAAAATCTTGGTAAGTTTGATTCAAAAGCATATGAAGGTATCTTTCTCGGATACTCTCAATCTAGTAAAGCTTATAGAGTATTTAATAAAAGGTTACAAATTGTTTAGGAATCCGCGCATGTATCTTTTGATGAATCTTGCCCGAGATTGGTTGGAAAATGTATTGTATTTGATGGTGCAGGTGTATTTTCGGAAAGTATACTTAAAGATCCGGATGTTGAAAGCGATGAAAATAATTCCCCATTGGAATGTGAATCTATAAAAGAAAAAGATCCGGATATTAATAGCAATACAAATGATCTACCATTGGAATGGAAATCTATCAAGGATCATCCCATCGACAATATCCTTGGAGATATCACAAAAGGAGTCACTACACGGTCCAAGATAAGTAAATTATGTTATCATTTTGCTTTCGTCTCACAAGTTGAGCCTAAAAACTCCAAAGACGCTTTACTCGATGAACATTGGTTTTTAGCTATGCGAGATAAGCTGAACCAATTCAAGAGAAATAAGGTTTGGGATCTTATCCCTCCTCCGCTAGACCATTATGTAATCGACACTAAATGTGCGTTTAGGAAAAAATTGGACAAAAACAGAATAATAAATCGCAACAAGGCCCACCTTATTTCTCAAGGGTATAACCAAGAGGAGGGAATTGACTATGAGGAAACTTATGCACCGGTCGCCCGACTTGAGGCTATACGCCTTTTTCTTGCTTTTTCATGTTCATAAAACTTCAAGTTATATCAAATGGATGTTAAGATCGCTTTTCTAAATGGCTATATTAATGAAGAGGTGTATGTATCTCAACTTCTCAGATTTGAAAATTTTGAGTATCCTAACCATGTTTACAAATTAAAATATGCTTTATATGGTCTCAAACAAGCCCCTAGGGCTTGGTATGAACGAGTTATCAAGTTTTTGTTAGAACAAGGATTCTCAAGAGGAAAGGTCGATACAAATCTTTTCATTAAGTGCCAAGGAAAATATTCAATTTTAGTACAAGTTTATGTAAATGATATTATATTTGGTTCTACTAATACATCTTTGGTCAAGGAGTTTTCTAGGTTGATGCAGGGAGAATTTGAAATGAGTACGATGGGTGAATTAAAGTACTTTCTTTAGCTTCAAATTAATCAACTCGAGGAAGGGACTTTTGTGAGTCAAACCAATTATTGTCAAAAACTATTAAAGCACTTCGACATGGCTAAATCAAAATTCATTGACACTCCAATGCCTACCACCGTTAATCTTGATCGTGATGAACATGGTAACCGGTTGATGTAAAAAGGTATAGAGGTATGATCGGTTCCCTTCTTTACCTTACCGCTTCTCGTCCTGACATTATGTTTAGTGTATGTATGTGTGCTAGGTATCAATCATACCCTAAGGAGTCACATTTAAAATCCGTTAAGCGCATACTTAGTGAAGCCACCGACAGAAAACACAGAGCCGCCACCGAACTTTATTTATCCCGAAGGAAGGGGAAATATCGATAAAACCACAAGGGAATGGATAAGATGGTCTTGTGACCAAGAGAAAGGGTAAGGGAGTCAGTTATGCAAGGGGAAGGTATTAGCACCTCTCACATTCGTTGTACTCAACGGGATCCATTTTGTTTGTTTGTCTTAAAGGGTGTGTTTATCTACAACTATGCTTGCTTAAGGGGAAATGGATGGTTTTTTGATTATTGCGTTCGTGAGGGTTTCACGACCCTTTACCTATGTATCCAATAAAGGAATCAGAACACCGTAGTTCCTCTAGAAAATGGTTGGTTTGTTTGTGTTTTTTAGTCGGCGACGTTAATGCACACATTCTAGCAATAGGCACAGTCAGTATCGCGGTAGAATGGAGATAACATGCCCTTTGGGGGAGTTTTGATTTGTTGAGTGTTTTGCGGGTTTTAAAATAAATTCAAGTAAAAGGGTTTTTTTTTTATTTTTGATTTTTTTGGTCAAAATGAGTGTGAATGAGATTTCGAAGATACGACCACCTAGTGTCGAAGTTTTGACTTAAAAGGTATGAGTTTGGAAATTACAGAGATATTTAAATAAAAGAGAATGTAACTAATTATCAGAAGAAGTTGTTTGAATTTAAAAAAAATTAAGATTACTTACTAAAATAATTCTAAAGTAACTACAAATTCTAAGGTACTAAATTAGATCTAAACTAAATTTAAAATTCCAAGGTTGCTAAATTAAATCCAAAGTTACTAAACTAAATCTAAATCAAATAAAATTCTAAAGTTATAAAATTAAACCTAAACTAAATAAAAGTATTAAAATAATTCTAAACTAACTTAAAATTTCAATTTACTAAATAAAATCTAAATTAAGTTAATTATAAAATGAGGTATGAAACAGCAATACAGGGTGAAGTAATCAATGGGCTTAAGATGAAATGCAATAAGGTCCAAAATATAAACAAGAAAACAAGTTCCAAAGTAAAAAAAATAAAAAATGTGGGCTATAGCTAAAAATGGATCGGACTAACAGGGTAAAGCCCAAGTGAAAATTTAAACCCTAAGAAAACCCTAGAAGCTCACTACCAGCCGCTGCAAGTTGTTTGGGAAATGGAAAGGAAAAAGTTACAGATTAATTTGATTCCCAATTAACTTTGTTTCCTATGTTTTCCCGTGAAAAACGAATCGCTTTAACATTCTCTCTCTCTCTCTCTCTCTCCATTAATCAATCATCCAACAACAACAATCTCTCTCACTCTATACAAACTTCTTCCCTCTCTTTAACCTAAAATCAACAACATTAACAATCCCTCTTCTACAATTGGCCACTGCAACTTAACTTCACGCCTTTCACACTGTATCATGTTTGAATCTCTATCGACTATCTCAATAGCTTTTCATTCAGTGCTTCGATCTTCTTCTGAGTTCCAAACTTCATCTTCTTCCCTGTTTTCTCCAACATTAACCGATTACCGCTTCCAGTAGTCTACTTCCCTCTGTAAAGTACCAACAACAATCGAACTTCTTTCATCCCTCCTCTTCTACTGTCGGCCTTGTACTTTCCTCAAATCAAACCTTAAAACTTCTACAACAATAGAAAACCTAGCTCGAATCTAGAGTAGAATTGAGTGATTATGGAAAGGAATTGTAGTCTGAGACCTTGGGATTTTGATTTCAGTGCATGTCAATATAACCAAAAGACAACGAAATATGCAAAATGATGAAGGGAACGAAGGAATTTGATTTACCTATAGGAGCTGCTCCGACGATGTTCCAACAATGACGTTACCAGAGAATCAGTGGTAAGTTCCTCGCTTTCTCTTTCTTCTGCTTGATTTCCGAATTCCTGAAATATGAGGGTTCTTTCTCTACTTCTATTGCAGGTTACGTTGGAGCAAGGTTACAGATATGTTTTTGTAGATGCAAGTGGCGCTCCGATCTACCTTAACTTCAATTCAACTTCAACTTCACTCAGCTTTGAGTTCTTTCTATTTCCTTTTTTATTCAGATTCACTGTTTTTGTTGTGTTCATGAACTGATGCTTGTTGATGTTCTTGCAGACTGTTGAAATTGAGTAGATGAAGATGAAGATTGATGGAGAATTGATGATGATGTAATATTGTTGTTGCTTTGAACAATTTCTGAGATTGAATCATGAATAATTCTGCATTTGGACTTGATGAAAATCAGAGATGTTGTTGTATGTTGAACATTGATGTATTCCGCATCGATATTGATTTGTGTGGGTGTTGAAGTTACTTTGCATAGGAAATTTTTGTCGTGATTACAGTAGTCATGAAAGTAGAGACACTGCAACGGTGGGAAGCTTGAAGTTTGGCTGCAGATGATGGAATCAGCGCCTTGCAGATCTGTAGTTGAATTCTTCTTGCAGGTTTCTTGATGAAGAGTTAGGGGAAGCTTCTTTAATTCCATAATGTAACACTTATGTTAATCTTTTATTTTCTCTAATTTCTTCTGCTAAAAAATTATAGCTTATCAAGGATATTGTTTTATCAGTGTTGAAGGTTGTGTGAAGGTAAGAGTTTGGTAATATATGACTTTTATGGATTTTGCAGGGTGGTTTTGAGACGGGTCTTGAGCAGGTGAGGATTTTTACAGGATGGTAAGTTGAATGGTGTATGAAGGTTGAAGTTTGAAATGGTGAGAGGGTTATGTTCATAGAGATGACGTAGGGAGGTTTGAAGGATGGTTTGAAAGATTTCAAAGAGGTTTGAAAAAAGTTGCAGTGGTGAAAGAGAGAGTATTGTGATATTTCTGCCTATTTTCTCTATTGTTTTCTTTGGTTTGCTCTACTGTTTTTCTGGTATCCTCGGTTTTTCTTGCTATGTCTCTCTCAAAAATATGTGTTCTGTCCCCCTTTTTTTCTCAGACAACCATCCTTCTTATCATGAGAACGTGTGGAAAATTGGAGGGAGTTTTGTGGATTTGAACATGTTTGGCAAACTGATTTTGATCATTAGGGTGCAGGTTCTGTTTTTAATCATTTTGGTGTAAATCATGCTTTGAGTTTTCTGTGGCTTATAATCTCAGGTTTTGGACAGAGTTGTGCAGACTGTTATGCAGGATGTGTAGGTGTTATCTTTCCTCTTTCTCTTTCAATGATGCAAAGCTGGTGCTTTTATTTTTTGAAAATTATGAAGGGTTTGCCTCTTTTAGGAAAATGATGACATAGAGGTTTTGGCTGTTTGTTAGCCTTTTATATTATTGAATCATGTCTATTTTGTACTTGCTAATTTTGCTGCTTGTTTGCTAGCTTGTGACTTGTTGCTTGTTATTTTGGCTTGGCTGATGTATCGTTTATGTTGTTGTTGCTTTTGTGCTGCCTTACTATGCTTGTTTTGCTACCTGTTCGTGGCAGCTTTGTGCTTGCAGCTTTAGGCAGCTTGGTGCTTTGCTTGTTACTTGCGCGGTCATGTTTGCTTGTGCTGGACTGTTTTGTGCACTTGCTTTAGCAATAAGAAAACATTTGCCATTTTTCTTTTTCTCCCTTTTGTGAACCAAAGAGAACAACCCCTTTTTCTTTTGTGATTTGCAATTGGGAGAAGATGGCCCATGATTAGAAATAAATGCCTCTTTAACTGATTCCAAATGCAAACCCTTATGATGAGATACAAAGAGTCCTTTTGACAATTAATTCGTGCTTGAAAATTTTTCACGTGTCGATTGTTTGCTAACTTTTTTGTTTTCTTGATCTTGTTTTATGAGCACAAGGGTTGAAAGGCGAGCGAGGTTGAAAGATGAAAATACCATGGCGAGGAGTGAAGATGAAGACTTGAAGATGAAGACTTGAAGAAACACATATTATTTCTCTCTTTTTTTTTTGTAAACAAATCAAATGTAATTTGTATTTCAATAATTGTAATTTATTTTTCATATTGTAACACATCTTGTAACTTGTCTCAAAAAATGTAATAAGCACGAATTTGACCGATTTTATCAATGATGAACTTTGTTGTAGAAATCAAATAACTCTTGCATCTTGTTTAAATTCTGAAATTCTCTCTTGAATAATTCGAATGCACCCTTTGACTTTGTAGCTTAAACTTCAAGAAATCATGAATAATGGTTATAACTTGTATTCCAAACAAATCATGCGCCTTATCTTTTAAAACCCAATTAAACTTTCAAACAAAATAAATGCTTAAGAATTTAATCCCACTGGTTAATCCGAACTCAAAACACCGGTCACTTGAACCTTGATCTTCATATCATGCCTGAACCAAACTTGCACTTCTTGACCAGAACTTTAACTTTGACATTCACATTGCGAGTAACTTGCAACTTAAGTAACCGAAACATATCTTGATTATCATGAACCTTTAACCTTATTTCCTGAAGTGCTCCAACTCCACATTTGTCAATTCAAACTTCAAATTCTCGACTCAATGGCTTAGAGACTTTAAGAAGAAACCTTAAATGCGAGGAGATGAAATTCTTGACCTAATGCACTGAGCTTTGAGCCGTCCTCGGGGCAGGCGAAAGAAACATCTTCACAGAAACAAAAAACCCGAAAACCCTAGCCTTGTGACCAACAAACATAGGGAAATAAACCCTGAACCAGGCTCTGATAAATTTGAGCGAGAACCAAACTTATAATGTAACGACACAATTCATTCCACGATCCAATAATCGAGAACCAGAAGAATTCCCTTTCACCTGATAAGAAAACTTTAAAACAAGATTAGACATAAAGAGGGCGCAACCCTAAAACTTTAAACCAAAGCGCCGATTCCATGAGATGCGGGATATGCAAATGACTGAGTAATAAAATGATGCATATGGAATGCAAAGTCCAAAGCTAGACAAAAATAAAGAGATAGGGCAAATTTGGGGTACGACAGCTGCCATTATTTAATCGTCTTAAACTTGAAGGCGAGATTGGCATTAGCCTTTTGAGAGTTCAAGTTGGAAGATGATTAAATACTAAGACCCGAAGTTTTCCCTGGAGAGATGGTGCAAGTGCCACTCAGTGGTGTGAATGTCTGCTTGGGGAAAGACAAACTGGTCTTCTGGTGGACTGGTCATGAGGGATAAAACATGGTTGAAAAAGGGTAGCTTGTACTGGGGTGATGGTGCCAATATAAGGTTTTTGAGGGAGCAGGTGGTAGAATGACTGAAAGGATATGGCTGACAATGTCGTGATGACTGAAAGTAGAATTACTTGACAAAATGATAACTTAAATGCAACGAGTAGAACTTGATGACGATGGGGAATCTATCAAGCGGTATTTCACGCTCCAAAAAGAAAGGTAAAGATAATGGGTAAAGATCGGTGTATAATCTATGACCCAAGAGAAAGGTAAAGACAACGGGTAAAGATAGACGTATGATCTATGATCCAAGAGAAAGGTGATGTGAGGGCAAGACCTACGGGCGACCTACGACCCTAAAAAAGATAACGTGAGGGTAAGACCTATGAGCGACCTACGACCCTATAAAAGATAACATGAGGGTAAGACCTACGAGCGACCTACGACCCTAGAAAAGATAACATGAGGGTAAGACCTACGAGTGACCTACGACCCTAGCAAAGATAACGTGAGGGTAAGACCTACGAGCGAACTACGACCCTAGCAAAGATAACGTGAGGGTAAGACCTACGAGCGACCTACGACCCTAGCAAAGATAACGTGAGGGTAAGACCTACGAGCGACCTACGACCCTAGCAAAGATAACGTGAGGGTAAGACCTACGAGCGATCTACGACCCTAGCAAAGATAACATGAGGGTAAGACCTATGAGCGACCTACGACCCTAGCAAAGATAACGCGAAGGTAAGACCTACGAGCGACCTACGACCCTAGCAAAGATAACGTGAGGGTAAGACCTACGAGCGACCTACGACCCTAGCAAAGATAATGTCAGGGTAAAACCTACGAGCGACCTACGACCCTAGCAAAGATAACATGAGGGTAAGACCTATGAGCGACCTACGACCCTAGCAAAGATAACGTGAGGGTAAGAACTACGAGCGACCTATGACCCTAGCAAAGATAACGTGAGGGTAAGACCTACGAGCGACCTACGACCCTAGAAAAGATAACGTGAGGGTAAGACCTACGTGCGACCTACGACCCTAGTAAAGATAACCTGAGGGTAAGACCTACGAGCGACCTACGACCCTAGCAAAGATAACGTGAGGGTAAGACCTATGAGCGACCTACGACCCTATGAAAGATAACATGAGGGTAAGAGTTAGGGGAGTACGACGTACTGGCACCACGGTTTATATTAGTTGCTAGTGTAATAACAGATGTTAACCGGGACTTATGAGGATGAAATTTTTTGTGAGGATGTTTTGTTGATTTGGGATTGATCTGGCTCATGCTTCATATGAATTTGAAGTGTGACATGATGATCTATGGATGTGCTATGCGTTTGAGGATGCAATGCAGTATATCGTGATGATTATTGTATGCAAAATGTCAAAAACTCATTGGGATCTGTTGTCCGTCGTCTTGGGATACCAATATGGACTAGTGCTTGAAATTGAGAGAAATGAGTTATATCTTTGTCGAGCTCACTGGGGATTAAATCTTGTTGAGGAGGAGTAGCTTGATTTGACTTTCTTTACCTGCTGGACTGCTTGTGAATGACTAAAAAGAGACACGGATCTCATCAAATGCCCCAAGTTTTCTCTATTTCCAGGGAGGAAAGGACCCCGTCTGACTTTCCTTACTTCATAAACCACTTGGGGATTAGGAAATGGACATTAGTGTCTTCAGATGCCCCGAGTTTACTTCATTGCTGGGGAGTTACGTGTTTAAACATCTGCAGGGAATGATGATGATTTCGAGGACGTTAACTGAACCAAAGTGAACGTCATGACGCTTTTAGCTTGATTGAATTTGTACGGATGACAGGAATTTTCTCGAATAGCTTCCTAAGAAGGGAGGAGGAATGCCCCTGTCTGCAAAGATCTCTTCGAGTGGAATGCTGGAATATTCGTGTCATAATACGACGCAAAGTGGCATGCCCCAATATCTGCCTCTGATCATGGATTCTCGTAGAGATTTGTTGAATCTCGACGTAACTGCCCCAGGTTGCACAAATTTTGAATAGGTTACTCATCATGATTCCCCCAGTTTGAAGTTTAATGAGATTTATCGACATGGTTGCTTCTGATTGACTGGCAGAATATAGAAGAGATTTATCAACGTGATAGCCTCTGATTGGCAGCTTGAGGGAATGCCCCAGAATAAGATCATTCTTTGTTTTTTGACAAGTTTCTGCAGCAATTTGTCCTTCGAGATGACCATGTTTTCAATTGACGCTCATCACACAAGCTTACTTGATGTTCAAAAACTTATTTATATGCAACGAATGTTTGTCTAAGAATGATGATTCTAATGCAAATTCTATGCTTGTCTTGAAGTTGGAAAAACTTTTATTGAAATGACGTCGAAGCATCAGTTTTTTGTTTTTTTTTTGTTTTTATGAATAGGTGACGTGTTACCAAATCAAATTTTAGTACATCCCCGAGGAGTCAGGTTCTCGTATTCTCGCTACAGTATTGCTTTCGAATTAACCCATGCTTTAGTTAGGACTTTTAAGGGTTGTAACGTAGCCTGGTTCACTGTTTTAGAAAAAAGATTTAAGGCTCAAAATTATTTGGTGCCCACCCATTCTCCATGATGTTCTCCATTCCTATGTTCAGTTAACTCGATACGAGCACTCATCTCCTGAGAAGAGAGTTTGCGATGATTGAGGAACCACAATGGTTTCTAAGACCCGACAATCACTGGCTTCCTGGCGTCTGATCACTCGATCTTGTTCTTTGTTGAGGATTATTATTTTTTTTCGTTTTCCCTAATTTTTTCTTGGATAATTTCTTGATTTTGAAGTTGCAGTCCAGCGGGATGCCATGACTTTTGCCTAAGTCTCATGTTTTTCAAGTTTTGACTTAACGGGGCTTTTTGTCTCTTTCTTTTTGAACAAGTTATTGATCTTTGCACCATCTTCGATTGGTTGGAAATGGTTGTGGTTGTCTGAGTCCTGGATAGATGGAGAATAACTGTTATGGTATCGTCATCTGCTGACCTCCTGATTGTGCAAGAGATACCCATCGGGATATCGTTCTCTTTGATGCATGCTGCTGGTAGGTGACAGTTTATCGTTGTGGTGTTGACTTCTCCTAGCCCTTTGATGGATAACCATTGTTGTATCCCTAGGAACTCCCTCATGACAAGTTCTGGATGCTCGATCGGATTAACTGAAATCTACCCGCCCCGGGGTTAAAATTGAGGGTTTTTCTGTGTAAAAGAAACTCCTACTTCAAAGCTCGAAAGGGTTAACGAGGATCTATCTTCCTTATAACTCTGGTGTTTGGGGATTTAAAACAATGTTTGTACATCGTCAACAAGGTTTTATTCGAAAGCATACCGTTTGAGAATCTAAGTATCAGATCTTCATCATCCTCCCTCAAGAGTTATTTTTTTTTATTTTCTTTAAATTAAATTAAAAAGAGTTAAGCATCAAAAGCAAGTACAATAACAAAACGTAAATGAGTGAATACGAATGGATTAGTTCAAGACAAACACAGTCAAAGCATGGTGATTCAATATAAAAAGACAAACAATTTTGCATACAATAGGTATTGAACAAAACAAGAAAGGTTACAAATGATAATGCAAATGAAATTAGAAATTGCCATGCTCAGGAGACTTCTTCAGCCCTGGCTCAAACGAGGAGACGCTCTTGCAGTCTTGACACCTATCTCAGCAAGGGGTTCAATCCAATATCAGACCCTTTGGAGTGAACGTGAAAACTTTGGCATCAAGGAGGTGTTGAGTGTTGTTTTTTAATGCCATACAATTCGCAATTGTGTGTCCTGGAGCCCCTGAATGGAATTTGCAACGAGCACTGACATCATACCCTCGTGGGAGAGGATTTGGTGTTAGACCAAGTTCACACATTTGAACCAACTGATTGGCAAACAACTTAGGGAGAAGTTGAGCATAAGACATGGGAATGGGATCCACCCTCCTTTAAATAACTTTCTTCCTCTTTCGTCCCTGTCGCCCCTGGGGTTGATGACTCAGCTAAAAAGTCCCAGATCATGCTCGTTGAACATATAGTTGTCTCTGTGTGTACTGATGTTGATGATGGATTGACTGATGCTGAGTCACCCACGGTTGTTGAGCTGAGATTGTAGCACATTCTCGAGGAACATTAGGATGAACAAACTACGTTTGACGGTGCAGAGCTTGATCTTGATGATGGACCGGGGCCTTTCCTTTGTTGATAGTAGCACTAGTCTCTCCTTTTTTCTTCTTGAGGAGGCCAAAGCAAGGTTTCTTGTTACTTTCATTGATAGCGTTAGATGTACCTTGAATTTTTCCTGACTTGAGGCCGTCTTCAATATATTCCCCGACGGTGACCAAGTTCGAAAAGGAGGTCGAAACACTACCGAGTATATGTTGGAGATATGGGTCTTGTAGGGTACCCACGAACAAATAAGTCAATTCACGATCCAAGAGAGGAGGTTGGACCCTTGCAGCCAGTTCACGCCACCTCTGAACGTACTCTTTGAAAGACTCTTCAGACTTTTGTACCATCCCTTGGAGCTGAGTACTGCTAGGAGCCATGACAGTATTGTAATGGTAATGTTTCAAAAAAGCATCAGCAAGCTCTCCCCAAGTACTGACATGAGATCTTTCCAATTGCATATACCAATCCAACGACGCCCCGGTCAAACAGTCTTGAAAGAAATGCATGAGTAAAGGTTCATTTTCAGCATAGGCCGCCATTTTGCGACAATAGGAACAGAGATGAGTCTCTAGGCAAGAAGTGCCTTTGTATTTGTCAAACTCTGGGACTTTGAACTTGGGAGGAATAACTACCCCAGGCACGAGGCACATTACAGCAGTATTGAATCTGGAAGCCTTGATACCCTCCATGGCTCTAAGTCGCTCTTCGAGAGCATGATACATTTTTGCAGTTTCGGCAACCCCGACAGCAAGGTTCACTTGGGGTTCATCAAGATCAATAACATCATGATGATCGTCGACATCATTCCTAGGAGCACCAGTAGGAGTCTCAACATTAGCATTGTCATTTCTCCCATTAGCAGAAGTGGAAGGAGCAGCAATAGTAAGCTTGGAAACACTTTGGTGTAGTTCTTCTTGACCCTTGATCACGACATGAAGAGTTTCCATGAGTTAATCCATGTGAGTACCTATAGTGTCCATATCCCGACAGAGTGCATTCTGATTCTCTTCAAAAAGATCCATTAGCCTTTGCTGGTTGCCTCTGGTACGGTAAGGATGTGGATGAGTCGTCTTTGCGATTTACTGGATTCTGAGAAAGGGGACCCCAATGAGTTTTTGTTGTGAAAAAATGAATGCATGGTAACATAGATGAATGCTTTATCTTCATTTCTGAGGAGACCCAAAGACTCGTCTATCTTTTAAAATTTCCTTTTTTTTTTTGAAAAGTTATATCAACGAGACTTGTCTTTGGATTTCCCTAGATATGAGATATATATACATGGTGATATGATGTCATGGTATGCTATGGCATGAAGTCTCAGCTCCACATATTCTGGATAACCATTGCGTAGTCCGTTGCACAGGCTGAAAGTAACAGGATCAAAAGTTCGACGTCACAGGCATGGAGTCAAAGTAACCACCCACGAGGTATGTACTAGGGGTTTATCACATGCCGAACAAGGTTCTAAATAGTTCTAAAGAGTTCTCGAAGTCTACGCTCTTCCTTTAGATATTATCGACGTCCCAATTACTTGGTAATCAGTAATATTTGCAGGAAAAACTCGTCCGAGTGCAATATCGTGTGACAACTACTTCCAGATTACTCTGTTACAGTCTCTGCACTGCACCTAAAAGGCCAGGATGGGTTAATGGTTCTACGGCCCTCAGCTTCTCGAGCTCCCAGGTCGAAAGCAACGACGTCTTCTCGATTACTCGGTAAACATCACTACTTTCAAGGGGACCTCCACTGAGTGGGAGATTTTCATGCCTCCTTCTTTGGGACTACTCCCTCAAAGTTAATATTACTATACCGCCCGTCCTAATCCTATGTGTGACCCAAGTCCGGATATAGGACTTATCAAAAGTAATCACCAAATCCAACATCACAATGTATCCAGAATACGTGAGTAGCAATAATATATGCAATATATACAAAAGAATAAAATAAATAAAGAAATAATACAGTAAAGCAAGATAAAACAAATAAATGAACACCCAAAAAGACAAATAAACAAAACTAGGAGAGACTTGCTAAAGTTCCCCAGCATAGTCGCCAGCTAAAGCCACCGGCAGAAAACACAGAGCCGCCACCGAACTTTATTTATCCCGAAGGAAGGGGAAATATCGATAAGACCACAAGGGAATGGATAAGATGGTCTTGCGACCAAGAGAAAGGGTAAGGGAGTCAGTTATGCGAGGGGAAGGTATTAGCACCCCTCACATCCGTTGTACTCAACGGGATCCATTTTGTTTGTTTGTCTTAAAGGGTGTGTTTATCTACAACTATGCTTCCTTAAGGTGAAATGGATGGTTTTTTTATTATTACGTTCGTGAGGGTTTCGCGACCCTTTGACTACGTATCCAATGAAGGAATCATAACATTGTAGTTACTCTAGAAAATGGTTGGTCTGTTTGTGTTTTTTAGTGGGCGACGTTAACGCACGCATTCTAGCAATAAGCACGGCCGGTATCCTGGTAGAATGGAGATAACATGCCCTTTGGGGGAGTTTTGATTTGTTGAATGTTTTGCGGGTTTTAAAATAAATTCAAGTAAATGGGTTTTTTGATTTTTGGTTTGTTTGGTCAAAATGAGTGTGAATGAGATTTCGAAGATACGACCACCTAGTGTCGAAGTTTTGACTTAAAAGGTATGAGTTTGGAAATTACAGAGATATTTAAATAAAAGAGAATGTAACTAATTATCAGAAGAAGTTGTTTGAATTAAAAAAAATTAAGATTACTTACTAAAATAATTCTAAACTAACTACAGATTCTAAGGTACGAAATTAGATTTAAACTAAATTTAAAATTCTAAGGTTGCTAAATTAAATCCAAAGATACAAAACTAAATCTAAATCAAATAAAATTCTAAAGTTATCAAATTAAACCTAAACTAAATAAAAGTATTAAAATAATTCTAAACTAACTTAAAATTTCAATTTACTAAATAAAATCTAAATTAAGTTAATTATAAAATGAGGTATGAAACAACAATATAGGGTTGAAGTAATCAATGGACTTAAGATGAAATGCAGCAATGTCCAAAATATAAACAAGAAAACAAGTTGAAAAATAAATAAATAAAAGACGTGGGCTATAGCTAAAAATGGATCGGACTAACAGGGTAAAGCCCAAGTGAAAATTTAAACCCTAAGAAAACCCTAGAAGCTCACTACCAGCTGCTGCAAGTTGTTTGGGAAATGGAAAGGAAAAAGTTACACATTAATTTGGTTCCCAATTAACTTTGTTTCCTAAGCTTTCCCGTGAAAAACAAATCGCTTTAACATTCTCTCTCTCTCCATTAATCAATCATCCAACAACAACAATCTCTATCACTCTATCCGAACTTCTTCCCTCTCTTTAACCTAAAATCAACAACATTAACAATCCCTCTTCTACAATTGGCCACTGCAACTTAACTTCACGCCTTTCACATTGTATCCTGTTTGAATCTCTATCGACTATCTCAATAGCTTTTCATTCAGTGCTTTGATCTTCTTCTCAGTTCCAAACTTCATCTTCTTCCCTGTTTTCTCCAACATTAACCGATTACCGCTTCCAGTAGTCTACTTCCCTTTGTAAAGTACCGAAAACATCCGAACTTCTTTCATCCCTCCTCTTCTACTGTCGGCCTTGTACTTTCCTCAAATCAAACCTTAAAACTTCTACAACAATAGAAAACCTAGCTCGAATCTAGAGTAGAATTGAGTGATTATGGAAAGGAATTGTAGTCTGAGACCTTGGGATTTTTATTTTAGTGCATGTTAACATAACCAAAGGACAACGAAATATGCAAAATGATGAAGGGAACGAAGGAATTTGATTTACCTGTAGGAGCTGCTCCGACGATGTTCCAACGATGAAGTTACCAGAGAATCAGTGGTAAGTTCCTCACTTTCTCTTTCTTCTTCTTGATTTCTGAATTCCTCAAATATGAGGGTTCTTTCTCTACTTCTGTTGCAGGTTACATTGGATCAAGGTTATGGATATGTTGTTGTAGATGCAAGTGGCGCTCCGATCTACCCCAACTTCAATTCAACTTCAACTTCACTCAGCTTTGAGTTCTTTCTATTTCCTTTTTTATTCAGATTCACTGTTTTTGTTGTGTTCATGAACCGATGCTTGTTTATGTTCTTGCAGATTGTTGAAATTGAGTAGATGAAGATGAAGATTGTGATACGGTGGGAGAACTGACTGTTTTTGGAATGTTGGTTCGCGTTTTGCGTTTGTGTTTGCAAAATGTCGCGGTAAGCAAGAGTCTCCACCGACTTTTATTTTATCCAACTAGGAAAGGAAAAAAGCACAGAAAAATTCCTTTTTTCGAGATATTTCTGAGTACGGGGGGTAGATTTATAGAAAGGGAAGGTATTAGCACCCTTTCTATCTGTAGTTATCCACGGGCTCTTAGGTACTTGCTCATCATTTTCAAAATTGTTTTCTTTGTGCTTGTGGGTTTTGAAAAGTTTTTGTTTTGACTCGATTTAACTCTTGCGTCTGTCTTCAAGAGTGTAATGAAGTGTTTTTTAAAACTTTGTTTGTAAAAGAGTGTAAGTGTGAAAAAAGTTTGTTTTGATTGAGCAAGTACTTAAGAACTAATCTACCTACTCGAAAAAAAGTATCGTTCTATGTTCGTTTCCTTTAGACAACACTATCCCACTATTAATGAGTAGGTAGCATCATCGTTGGAGTTTGAGGGTCAATTCGAAAGAGGGACATACGGTCACTAAAGCAACGTTAGGATGTCTTAGTGGTAACCCTAATATCTTAGATCATTTATCTGAGGCAACGATATCCGAAGAAACCATTTCGAGGCAACTATGATCTTTTAGACAAGAGGGCGACCTCTAAAATAACCTATACTCAATGACCGTTTACAAAGGCAACCAAGTGGGGTGTACCCTAGGAGTGCGCATGTGCGAGTGTGTTGATTTCAGATTATTTATCTTTGCACATGTTTAGGGTGATCTAACTGTTTTAAGATTAAACATTCATTCTTGTCATGCAAGCCCTATTATCAAACATCTAACAGTTGAATATTTGCAGAAATTAAAGTGCGGAATTTAAACTAACTATTACAAGGCGTCGGGTATTTACATCGCCAAAAACAAACCCTTTGAAATTTAAAAGCGGTAAAAATAAATCAATGTCCTAATTAAAATTATTACAAACCTGGAGCAGATACAATAATTTGGATAAAGGAAAATAAAGCGCGCGAGACAATTGGATCGAATGCGAAACTAGGGTTTTGACCCTCCTAATTAAAAGAAAATGTTTTTGTTGTTTTTATTTTTTAAGAAAAGAAATTAATTCCTAAAATTAAATGCTAAATTAATTAGTTATTAAATTAATTAATGAAAAAAATAATTAAGACCTATTTTTGGATTTTTGTTATTTTAGGAAAGAAATAAAATAATTAAATTAGTAATAAAAAACTATTGATTCTAATTGATTTTAATTATTTACAAAATAAATGAAAGTTATTCTAAAATTAACCTAATTAAATTAATTAATATTTATTGATGAAAAATAAAATTCTAAATTTATTTGGACATAAAATATTTTTTGTGATTTTTTTTGGTAAAAAGATAATTATTTTTGGGTTAGTAAATAAATAAATAATTCTGGCCCAATTGGAGAAGGTCCACGCTGACTTTTGCCATCCAGTGTGGCATGTTTGACTTGGTCCATGGTGTGCTTGCAATGGTGGCCACCAGATCTGGCCATCTGGCCATCTGGCGCGTTGGATAGTGAGGGAGTATGATGGATCCCAAGCTCATGCATGTATTGGATCTCCTGAAAATAAATGGAAAAATAGTAATTGCTGGAGGCAAGGATCGAACCCCTGATCTCCAGCCTCTAACGCCCTTAGCATCCACCTGGTAACCACTACGACATTGTGTATTTGTTATACATAGAACATACAATAATAATAATTTATAAAAAACAAAGCGTTAGTGGGATTTTCAGAAAAATGCGCGCCAATGTTGGAACGGGCCAGTAAGGGAGTGACACGCCTGCTTCTTCTTCCCTGCACCGTGGCTAAAAATTCAAAGACCTATACCCATAGACAGTGTTCGTCGCTACAAGTCATGCTCGTTCCAAAATCTCCTACGGGCCACATAAATGGAATCTAACGGCATGGTTGAGTTCGTCTCACTCTCCTGATCACAACCATACCCATCATGAAGGCTAATTGTCCCTGAAACTGAAAGCCCTAAAACCAAGCTTGAAAACCTAACAATGGTGAGTTACAACACATGCCATATAAATGAAATTGAGTAATGCCAAAAGTTTGCAAATGTTATGGTGATAAAGAATGTACCATTATTTTAAGCTATAAGTGTAATAATGATATTAATCAAATTCAAGAACATAGTGATACCGTGACGGACTTACAACGTGTTGTAGGGCTTGAAAACACTTGCTTTTGATTGCTTTTTCTTGTGGAGACTGCCAGGAAGCGATTGGGACAGATACCAAGCCTTGAGGATGCCTCTAACCACCAATTCGATCTCACACTTTTTGCTTGTTTTTGCAAATTTTGTTCTTGCTCTAGCTCCTCTTTCTAACCTTGCTTTTGATCTGCACGCAGTCCTTATGTATCACACAATGCATTAGGGTTGATTCTTGTGTCCAAATCCCTCTCCATCAATGATTTTGATATTTTATTTGATTCTTCTTTAAAGCTTTCCAAAATTGGTCCAAATCCAATCTCTTTGTACACATATGCCTTGATACGAGTTTGATTGATCCTAGCTGTGTAATAAGACTTGAAATAATCATAAGATCCTTGGTTTTCAATATTTTTTATTTTATTTGATTTGTTTTGATTTAATTTGAAATAATTCAAATAAAAACCAAAATAAATAATAAAAATAAAATATGGACAAGTGGCAAAGGCTAGAGCACTTGGGCTATGTTGCCAACTCAAAACAAGTGAAAAAGATTGGGCCCATTTGGCAAAATTTGAAGTTTTGGGCATAGTTGACTTTTGGCAATTTTGCAAAAAAGGTCAACTTCACCAATGCATAACTTCCTCAATTTTGACTCTTTGGAGGTGTTATTGGACTTTTTAGAAAGCTTGATATGTCCTTTAAGTAACCCTTTTGGTCTCATAGCATTTTGATATTCCATGTTCATGTATGAAGCTTTGACAAAAAAGGTGTTTTTGTTGAATTTTCAGAATGACCTATAATGTCCAAATTCATAACTTCTTGTGAGTGCATATTTTGAACTTGGGATATGAATATGGATTGTATGGAATTGCATCCTCTTAAAAATGAGCTTTGGATGGGTCATTTCTCATAAAGTATGAGAAAGTTATGCTTGGTCAAAGTTGAGTTGACTTTTCCTACAAAAACCCTAATTTAGCAACTTTTGAGTCTTGATGAATTGTGAGCAATCCTTGATGAATAATGATCAACCCTTGATAAAATGATGAAATATACTTCAAAATTAGGATGTTGACCAAAAATCTTGAAGTTTGACTGTATGTGGGCCACATTTGACTTTTGCCCTAACACAATCGACTCTTGGACCTTTGAGCAATTGACTGAGCAAAATTCCTCTGCAAGGCTTGAAACTTGACATGGGTGATCTTGAGAACATATTAGGACATTTGTGAGAATTTGGGACCACTTGGACTCAAGTATCTTGATGCAACATGAAACCCTGAATTGGGGTAGACTGCCTTAGGAGAGAGCTTGTCTGGTCAACCCTTGGACTTCTTTGAGCAACTTAGGGATCTTTCTTGCAATGTTTTGAGAAATATGGGAGGGCAAATTTTGGGGTACAACAAATATTGATGGATAATTTATGATGATGTAATATTGTTGTTGCTTTGAACAATTTCTGAGATTGAATCATGAATAACTCTGCATTTGGACTTGATGAAAATCAGAGATGTTGTTGTATGTTGAACGTTAATGTATTCTGCATCGATATTGATCCGTGTGGGTGTTGAAGTTGGTTTGCATAGGAAATTTTTGTCGTGATTACAGTAGTCATGAAAGTAGAGACACTGCAACGGTGGGAAGCTTGAAGTTTGGCTGCAGATGATGGAATCAGCGCCTTGCAGATCTATAGTTGAATTCTTCTTGCAGGTTGCTTGATGAAGAATTAGGGGAAGCTTCTCCAATTCCAAAATGTAACACTTTTGTTCATCTTTTCTTTTCTCTAATTTCTTCTGCTAAAAAATTGTAGCTTATCAAGGATATTGTTGTATCAGTGTTGAAGGTTGTGTGAAGGTAAGAGTTTGGTAATATATGACTCTTATGGATTTTGCAGGGTGGTTTTGAGACGGGTCTTGAGCAGGTGAGGATTTTTACAGGATGGTAAGTTGAATGGTGTATGAAGGTTGAAGTTTGAAATGGTGAGAGGGTTATGTTGCAGAGAGATGACGTAGGGAGGTTTGAAGGATGGTTTGAAAGATTTCAAAGAGGTTTGAAAAAAGTTGCAGTGGTGAAAGAGAGAGTATTTTGTGATATTTCTGCCTATTTTCTGTATTGTTTTCTTTGGTTTGCTCTACTGTTTTTCTGGTATCCTTGGTTTTGCTTGCTATGTCTCTCTCAAAAATATGTGTTATGTTCCCCTTTTTTTCTCAAACAACCATCCTTCTTAGCATGAGAACGGGTGGAAAATTGGAGGGAGTTTTGTGAATTTGAACATGTTTGGCAAACTGATTTTGATCATTAGGGTGTAGGTTCTGTTTTTAATCATTTTGGTGTAAATCATGCTTGGAGTTTTCTGTGGCTTATAATCTCAGGTTTTGGACAGAGTTGTGCAGACTGTTATGAAGGATGTGCAGGTGCTATCTTTCCTCTTTCTCTTTCAATGACACAAAGCTGGTGCTTTTCTTTTTTGAAAATTCTGAAGGGTTTGCCTCTTTTAGGAAAATGATGACATAGAGGTTTTGGCTGTTTGTTAGCCTTTTATATTATTGAATCATTTCTATTTTATACTTGCTGATTTTGCTGCTTGTTTGCTAGCCTGTGACTTGTTGCTTGTTGTTTTGGCTTGGCTGCTGTATCGTTTATGTTGCTGTTGCTTTTGTGCTGCCTTGCTATGCTTATTTTTCCACCTGTTCGTGGCAGCTTTGTGCTTGCAGCTTTAGGCAGGTTGGTGCTTTGCTTGCTACTTGTGCGGTCATGTTTGCTTGTGTTGGACTGTTTTGTGCGCTTGCTTTAGCAATAAGAAAACATTTGCCATTTTTCCTTTTCTCCCTTTTGTGAACCAAAGAGAACAACCCCTTTTTCTTTTGTGATTTGCAATTGGGAGAAGATGGCCCATGATTAGAAATAAATGCCTCTTTAACTGATTCCAAATGCAAACCCTTATGATGAGATACAAAGAGTCCTTTTGACAATTAATTCGTGCTTGAAAATTTTTCATGTGTCGATTGTTTGCTAACTTTTTTGTTTTCTTGATCTTGTTTTATGAGCACAAGGGTTGAAAGGCGAGCGAGGTTGAAAGATGAAAATACCATGGCGAGGAGTGATGATGAAGACTTGAAGATGAAGACTTCAAGAAACACATATTATTTCTCTCTTTTTTTTTGTAAACAAAACAAATGTAATTTGTGTTCCAATAATTGTAATTTATTTTTCATACTGTAACACATCTTGTAACTTGTCTCAAAAAATGTAATAAGCATGAATTTGACCGATTTTATCAATGATGAACTTTGTTGTAGAAATCAAATAACTCTTGCATCTTGTTTAAATTCTGAAATTCTCTCTTGAATAATTCGAATGCACCCTTTGACTTTGTAACTTAAACTTCAAGAAATCATGAATAATGGTTATAACTTGTATTCCAAACAAATCACGCGCCTTATCTTTCAAAACCCAATCAAACTTTCAAACAAAATAAATGCTTAAGAATTTAATCCCACTGGTTAATCCGAACTCAAAACACCGGTCACTTGAACCTTGATCTTCATATCATGCCTGGACCAAACTTGCACTTCTTGACCAGAACTTTAACTTTGACATTCACATCGCGAGTAACTTGCAACTTAAGTAACTGAAACATATCTTGATTATCATGAACCTTTAACCTTATTTCCTGAAGTGCTCCAACTCCACATTTGTCAATTTAAAATTCAAATTCTCGACTCAATGGCTTAGAGACTTTAAGAAGAAACTTGAAATGCGAGGAGAGGAAATTCTTGACCTAATGCACTGAGCTTTGAGCCGTCCTCGGGGCAGGCGAAAGAAACATCTTCACAGAAACCAAAAACCAGAAAACCCTAGCCTTTTGACCAACAAACATAGGGAAATAAACCCTAACCCAGGCTCTGATAAATTTGAGCGAGAACCAACCTTGTAATGTGACGAAACAATTCATTCCACGATCCAATAATCGAGAACCAGAAGAATTCCCTTTCACCTTATAAGAAAACTTTAAAACAAGATTAGACATAAAGAGGGCGCAACCCTAAAACTTTAAACCAAAGCGCCTGATTCCATGAGATGCGGGATATGCAAATGACTGAGTAATAAAATAATGCAAATGGAATGCAAAGTCCAAAGCCAGACAAAACTAAAGAGATAGGGCAAATTTGGGGTATGACACTTAGGTATCTTTGTGGTACGAATAAGTATGGGTTCTAGTTATCTAAGGGTTATGTTTCTCTTTGGATGGTTATTCCGATTTTGACTTTGCCAGTTGCAAGTTAGATAGGAAAAGTACTAGTGGTATGTGTCATTTCTTTTCAAATTCCTTACTAAGTTGGCATAGCAAGAAATAAGTTTTCGTTGCTTTGTCAACTGCCGAGGCGGAATATATCGCAACCGGTAATTGTTGTGCCCAAATTTTGTGGCTAAAATAACAATTACTTTATTTTGATGTCAAACTAGATCATATTTTGATATTTTGTGACAACACTAGTGCCATAAACCTAACCAAAAACCAGGTTTTACATTCATGCACCAAACATATTGAAATTAGGCATCACTTCCTTAGGGATCATATAGAAAAAGGTGACGTCATATTTAAGCATGTTGATAGCACAAATCAACTTGGAAATATTTTCACAAAACCTCTTGCGACCGAGCCTTTCTTCCACACCCGAGGGAACTTGGTTGTAATACGGTGAGAGAACTGACTTGGGTATTTTGTGTTTGATCGCAATTGTTGCGGATAGCAAGAGTCGCCACCGACTTTTCTTTTATCCAATAAGGAAAGGATGAAAAGAACAGGAAGGACCTTTAGAGATGTTTTCTTGAGTTCGGGGGTAGGTTATGAAAAGGGAAGGTATTAGCACCCTTTTCATCTGTAGTTATCTACGGGCTCTTAGTTGCTTTCTAGATCACTTGCTTTGTTTGAAAATGTGCTTGTGGTGTGGGTTTGAAAATATTTTGAAAACGTCTTAATAATGATTCTCATCTCTATAAGAATGCATACAAAGTGTTGGTTTTGAAAATAGTTCAAGGAGATGTTTATTGTGGAAGATGTTTATTGAAAGTGATTTTGAAAAGTGCCTTTGTAATGACTCTCATTTCTATAAGAATGCGTACAAAGAGCTTTGTCTTTTGAAAATGTTTCAATTGAAAGTGTTGGTGTGGAAAAATGTTTTTGTTGTGAGCAAGCGAGCAACTATGAGCATCCTACCTACTCAAAAGGTCTAATGTTCTTTTCCTCCTCCTTTAGGTGTTGCTATCATACCATTGATTTGGTAAGAAGCCCCATCGTTGGATGTGAAGGGACGAGCGTGGATCGTTTGTATAGTCATAGAAGGCAACCTATGAGACATTTTAGCAATTGTCGTATAGGGACTAGATCATTTACCGAAGGCAACATCAAGGGTCATCGAGGGACTACGATCTTTTATCGAGGGTCTTTTCTAAAACGTCCATACTCGAGGGACGTGACTATTTTTTCGAGGCAACAAGTGAGATTACCCTAGAGGTGCATGTGTGTGCATGGTGTGTTTGATTGCATGCATTTAGTCTTTTATTAGGGTGGTCTACTTGTTGGCTTTATCTTTCCATACACCCTAATTACTAACATTTTTATAAAGCAATAAAAATGCAGAAAATAAATATCCTACACTATTACAACCATATTGAATAGCAAGAATATGCAAAGACAAAACAAAATAAAAGAAGGGAAAATAAGCTTTTTTGATCCACGCAGCAACGTCCTTCGATTCTGCTCTTCTTGGCTTCTTTCGATTTGGGCCTGTAAGTTAGGACGAGGTGCGCTCTTCGATCCTACCCTTTCCTGCCTCTTTCGATTGCAGGAATGTTAGTGTGAGCAAGTAACCTTCGATTCACCCTTCTTGCTGCTTCTTTCGATTGGAGCCAGGAAGTCAGTATGGACACCCTTCGTTTCTCCCTTCTTGCTCCTTCGTTTGGACTGTGAAGTAGTAAGGGGCAAAGCCTAAGGCTTCGTTTCCTTTACAACTTCTTCTTTCGTTTGGTGTCTACACAGGTTAGTTCTACCATACATTTGGACAAGAAAAATAAACGAAAATGACATAAATGAAAAGTAAACAAATGTCATGTACATGCTTGAAACGAAAGAGTTAAGGTCAGGGGACTTACCTTGCCTCTAGAGTTGGTGCTTCTGGACCTTGAGTGATTGGACTGGATGCTCCTGGATTCGAAGGAAAGAAACAAGTGTGGTGTTTCTTTGACTAAATTCGAAGGTCAAGAAGAGTGGGGTTGTGTTTTTTGTTTCTGGATTCGAATAAGAAGAACAGGTGTAGTGTTCCTTCTACTGGATTCGAAAGAAATAACAAAGCGTGGGGTTGCTCCTGGATTCAAAAGGGAAAAGAAACAAGTGTTGTATTTCTAGTGTTGGATTCGAAAGGGACAAGAACAAAGGTATGGTATTTTGATTCTGGGTTTGAGAATGTGTTAAGTGTTGGATGGTTTTCACACAATCAAAGTTTCCAGCTATCAAAAACTCTGGATGTGTTGTCCAGTCCCTTTAGACATGTTATGGAGCCTCTTATTTATAGATGGAGTTGGATGAGGTTTAGAAGGGAAAGCAAAAGAATTTGAACAAATTAGGTATGCTGTTTTTGTAGCCTTCAAGGGGCAGTATTCGTTTGCTAAATTAGTGCAAATACAGGAGCAGTGTAGCAGGACTGTTGCGCAGCAGTTTTGGAGTGTTATAGCCAGTGCATCAGGCTTGGACTTGCAGCAAGCATATTCGAATATTTCATCTTTTCGTTTTGACCTCATAGGTCCAACCTTCAATCAAAATCCTCTTCAGACATCAATATTTATTTCCAATCAAAGTGTCTTTCGAATGGGCCCTTTTTGTGCATCCTTCGAAGGGCCCAAATGTATACCCCTTGAATGGGTCACAAAAATATGTCCTTTGAATGGGACATCCAGGTATGTCTTGTAGGTCCTTTGAATGGGCCACCAAATATTTCCTTCGAATGGGACATCTGGGTATGTCTTGTAGGTCCTTCGAATGGGCCACCAAAGTATGTCCTTCGAATGGAACAATAATTGTGTGTCATGGTGTAGAAATTGTGTGTTGAAGATTTTCAAGGGTGGAATCGAAGCAAGCTATTTCAAAGGGAGATATTGTCCATTTGAAACTAGTATGAAAATAGCCAATGCATGAGGGAAGTTCCTGCCTTGTGATTTGAAACAAGCAGGAAAGAAACCTTTTCTTCATGAATCAAAACAAACACTGTAAGGGGCCATTGCTTTGTGAATCAAAGCAAGCATGTAAGGGGTCATTGCTTCAATCGAAGCTTGCATACAGAAGGCCACTTGCTTTGTGGGTTCTAGCATGAAGGGAATCCATTGCCTTGTGTAGGCAAGCATGTATGAGGTCCTTGCCTTGTACCTTATGTAGGAGGCCAATGCTGAAGGTAGATTTGAAGCAAATGCGAAGGTGAATTCGAAGAAAGCATGGAGGGAGTTATTTGTCCAATCGAAGCTTGTCCATTTGAAACCGGTATATAGGCATCAAATGTCCAATCGAAACAGGCATGCAGGCAACCATTGCATTGTGAACCAAGCAAACATGTAAGGCCAATAGTGCAATCGAAGCTTGCATGCAGGAGGTTATTGTCATGGGAACCAACACAATCATATAGGATGCAAAGGGTGTAACCGAAGGATGTATACAGGAAGCCTAAATGCCCAAACGAGGCTTGTATAAAGATAGGTGTTTCCTGCTGTGATACGGTGGGAGAGCTGACTTGGTTGTTTTGCGTTTATGTTCGCAAATGTTGCGGTTTAGCAAGAGTCGCCACCGACTTTTATTTTATCCAAAGGGAAAGGTGAAAAAGCACAGGAAAGACCTTTAAAGATGTTTTCTTGAGTTCGGGGGGTAGATTATGAAAAGGGAAGGTATTAGAACCCTTTCCATCCATGATTTTCCATGGGCTCTTAGTTACTTGCTAGATCAATTGATTTTGTTTTGAAATTGTGCTTTGTGTGGTTTTTGAAAGTATTTTGAAAAGGTGTCGTTGTTTAGGCAAACTTTGCAATGATTCTCGTTCGTAAGAATGTATACAAAGTGTTGAACTTTTGAAAATATTTCAATGTTTGGAAAGTGTTTTGAAAGTGTATGTGATTGTTTTTGAAAATAGCAAGGATGTTTATTTTGAAATTGAGCAAGCAACTAAAAGTAATCTACCTACTCAAAAAGTCTTAGATGTGCTTTTCCTTCTCCTTTAGATGTTGCTATCTTACCATTGATTTGGCAAGAAGCCCCATCGTTGGATGTGAAGGGACGAGCGTTAGGTCATCGTATGGCCATGATAGCAATGTTGTGAGATGACTTAGCACTTTTTCTTTAGGGACTAAGATCATTTTGAAAGGAAACTTTGATAGCGTCATCGAGGGACTATGATCTTTTATCGATTCGTTTGTGCTAAGACACCTCACATGCATAACATGGCCATTTTTAGGCAACAAGTGGAGTTAACCTTAAGGGTGCATGTGTGCAAGGGTGTTTGATTGCATGCATAATTTGTCTTGATTAGGGTGATCTATTTGTCAATTTTTATATCTTGTCATACACACCCTAATTACTAGCATATATTGAAAGCAATAACAGTGCAAAAATGTAAAGTCCTACGCTACTATAATATTTAAGGGGATGGGGGTACATTTTCGTGAATGGGGGTTGCAAGTTAAAATTCTAGGTTACTTTTACAACCATATTGAAATAGATAAGAATGTACAGGAAATGTAAAATGCTTATTTATTTTAAAAAAGAAGTAAGTTTTGTTTAAGAAAATATTTTTGTCTTTTTATGTTAAAAGAAAATATAATATGCAAAATATAAAATATTTTTGGTGTTTTTTGATTAACAATAAAAAATAATATGATGGAAAAATAATAAATGAGAAAGAAAACATAATCAGCGCAACATGCTGAAAATAGAAGAGGTCAGAAGTTCTGACTCTACCTTGCTGCACAAAGAAAAACATGTTAGCAAAAATATGGAAGTTCAGAAGTTCTGGATCTTCTGAGAACTCATAAGTTTTTAGAAGTTCTGACGCAACTGTCAGAACTTTGCATCTCTCCATTCCAGTCAGAGCATCTGCAACTTAGTCATTTCTTACAGAACAGAAGTTACATGTATAACAGTTATGACAAATTTCATGAAATATCAGAAGCACAAATCAAAAGCAACATGTATTCGCTAATTCTAATTCTGAATCCTAATTTCTTTATGAAACTCTGAACTGGGATTTCTCCTTCTTAGGCAGGCAGATGCATGAATTTTCAGAATATGTACATCATCAGGATCAGAATATCTACATTGTGCTAAACATGAAAAATCTGACAATGCTTAATCAATTATGATGAGAGTCAGCAGAAAACTTACCTTGCAACTGGAAAGGATTCTGTGAACTAGAGGTTGATCTTGAATTCTGGTGATGTTCTGAGTAACTTCTTCATGTACTCAGCAGGATGGAAGCTTGCAACTTCTGGAATAGCCAAGGGATTATATTCTTACTTCTTTGAGGTAGAAATGAATGGAGAGTGTATGGAAATAGGAATACATAAGTTAAGGTAGCTTCTAATGTGTGAATCAGCAACCGCATGGATGTCTTTAGTCAAGAACACTTGAGGAAAAAAATGGAGTTTTGAATGTAAGGAATCAATGCTAAGATTTGGTATTTTGTGTTTATAGTTTCCTGGGTTCTTGGAAATTTTGCAGTGATTCAAAGCCTTCTTCCTCAATTCTCTCGTCTCTTTCATAAATTTTTTTCTCTGGCCTTTTTCAGTGTGCAAATGGTGTTCTATTTATAGGCAAAGTTTTACAGTTGGGGAGGTCAAGCGGCACCAACGTCATAGGCTAGATGCTGACTTACTCTTGAAGTAAGCTTAAACAAGTGGGGGTTCAATGCATTCAAGTTGGGTGGTTAACAGCGCCTCAGCTGGATTTAGCAGCATGAATTAAGGAAAAGTAGAAACAACACGTGGGTCTAGCACACTTTTGCATAGAAGTTTGTCTTTCCAAGATAGTTGGGGTACACGTGGTGAAAGTCCCTTAGATAAAGACTCAGAGGCTGTTGTGAGCATTAAATGAGTTCCCATGTGAAGCTATGCATCTTTGCTTGACTCTAGATTAGAAGTTCTGCTTCAGCGTAGCATCTCATCTTCTGATCCTCTTATCTTCTGACTTCAGCATGTTCTGAGGGACCCTTCAGAACTTCCAGTATACTTACAACACGCTTTGCTACCTTTTTTTTTATTTAACCTTTGCAAACTCTGACTGAATCTTTTATAAATACTGGCCCAGAAGTTCTGACCAAACACTGTCTTGAGAATATCTAGGATTTGCTGAGTGTTAATACTGGCCCAGAAGTTCTGAAATTGTCACATTTCTTAAACACTTAGAAAAATTTCTAAGTTTTTAGAATTTGATTCTTCCAAAATAAAATTTAACTTTTGAAACTCTCGATGAAGCAAACTTCATATTCCAACATGTCTTGATGAAATATGATTTTTGAGATTTGATTTTGATCCAAAAAGTCAAAGTTAGACTTCTCAGTGTGCAAATGACCATTTTGCCCTTGTGAATGGTCTGCTTGGAAAAATTGATAATTCAAGGCCTGGAGACTTGATGAAAGCAAATTTGAGGATCCAGGGTGATTCCTTGAGAAATGAGAGGGCAAATTTTGGAGTGCAACAGCTGCCCCTATTCAAACTTCTTGACCCTGGAGAGTTAGATTAGAGGATCCACCATTCGTTACTTGAAGGTGAAAGATGTTTAAACACTAAAGTGCCCAGAAATTTGCACTCGAAGATGGATGGTGAATGGGATTATAGATGCCATTTGGAGGAATGTTGGTAAACACTGAAAGAAGTATCAGCACAAATCTCTTGTTGATTCATACTAAACTGGATGTTTTACCTGTGAGAAAAGGGGTTAGTAACATGCAGATGCTTGCATGATGTTCACCAGATGTGGTATCATGCTAAATGCATTGGTATGTACATGCTATGATGTATGAATGTGAAATGTGTGTTTTCGTCCAGGAAAATAAATCCATGACTACTGCTAAGTAAATCTTAGGAGGTTGAATCCCTGATTTCCTGTTGGAAATAAAGAGCATACATATCTTCAAATTTTATTGAAGGGATGCTTTTGCTGGGGAATATCGCTTAAATGTCAGCTGTTATCTGGTCGGATCCAGGCTTCACAGTTGCTGAGGATGAAGTAGTCAGTTGCTATCTGGTCGGATCCAGGCTTCATGGCAACTTACTGGGGGAAGAGATGAATTAACTGTTATCTAGTCGGATCCAGGCTTTGCAGAAAATTCCTTGAAATTGAATAGTTATCTAATCGGGTCTAGGTTTCATAATGACTTGCTGGGGATGTGGAGGTTAACTGTTATCTGGTCGGATCCAGGATTCACAGTGACCTACCGGAGGAAAGGATGAATTAACTGTTATCTGGTCAGATCCAGGCTTTGCAGAAAATTCCTTGAAATTGAATAGTCTTCTGGTCGGGTCTAGGCTTTATGGTCTTTTGGAAAACTATACTATTATCTGGTCGAATCCAGGCTTCATAGTGTCTTTTTGGAAGTCATGGTTAATTGTGATCTGGTCGGATCCAGGCTCTATAATAAATTGTCTGAAAACTGTTATCTGGTCGGGTCCAGGCTTTGCAGATTTCTGAGGTTGATGAGGTCAATTTCTATCTGGTCGGGTCCAAGCTTTGCAGATTTCTTTGATGAAGTTAATTTCTATCTGGTCGGGTCCAGGCTTCACGATAAACTGGTTGAAAACTGTTATCCGATCGGGTCCAGGCTTTGCAGATTTCTTTGATGAAGTTAATTGTTATATGGTCGGGTCCAAGCTTCCCAATAAACTGGTTGAAAACTGTTATCTGGTCGGGTCCAGGCTTTGCAGATTTCTTTGATGAAGTTAATTGTTATCTGGTCGGGTCCAGGCTTCACAATAAACTGCTTGGGGATTTAGTTATTATCTGGTCGGTTTCAAGGTTTCACAATGAATCTCTGAGGGTGATTACTATTTGGTCGAGTCCAGGCTTCGCAAGGACTTTCTTGAAAAGGGTGGAAATGAGGATTGATATCTGGTCGGGTCCAGGTTTCTCAGTCCTTTGTTGGGGATAGAGAGACAACTCTACTGGGGAAAAGAAGTTAAACCTTGGTCGTATTGAGTTCAGGCTCTTCTATATCTTTAAAGAGCTAGGCTATTATCTGGTCGGGTCCAAGTTTCATAGCATTTTAAAAAATGAGATCAACCGGTATCTGGCCGGGTCCAGGCTTCAGTAACTCAAGAAGTCAAACTGTTATCTGGTCGGGTCCAGGCTTCAGTAATTTGAAGAAGTCAAACTGTTATCTGGTCGGGTTCAGGCTTCAGTAATTTGAAGAAGTCAAACTGTTATCTGATCGGGTCCAAGCTTCAGTAATTTGAAGAAGTCAAACTGTTATCTGGTCGGGTCCAGGCTTCAGTAATTTGAAGATTGTGCTAATATCTGGTCGGATCCAGGTTTCATAGCATTTCTTGGTAATAATAAAGGCTTTGTAGAAGGCTTTACTGGGGATCAGGGATTGTGGCCCTGTGATTTGCAGTCATTTGAAATGGGAATTCAAACTGGAGAGTATAGACTCATTCGGGTAAGGCAGACTTAGTTTGGGGAGGATACACCTAATTGGGGAGGACGGGCTCAGCCGGGGATGAAGGGCTCATCTGGGGAGGATAGATTCTGTTTATAGAAAATAGCCTTGGTCGGAGAAGATGTACTCAGCTGGGCAATTTAGACTCAACTGGGGAATTTGGGTTCAGGTGGACAAGATATACTCAGCTGAGGAAGATGGACTCAGCTTGGGGAATAAAATATTGGTTGGAAGATATACTCCGCTGGGGAAGATGTACTCAGTTGGGGAAGATGGGCTCAGCTGGGAAAGATGGGCTCGCTGGGGAGTATAGATTCTGTTTGGAGAAAATAGCCTTGGTCGGAGAAGATGTACTCAGCTGGGCAATTAACTCTGTTGGGGAAATAAACCCCGTTGAGGAGGTGAATTCCCTTTAGGAAGAGGTCTCCTAGGCTTTAGCTGGGGAGAAAGTTGTCAAGAGGTTGAGACTCTGGCCGAGGATTATCCCGTGTAAGGAGATTTTGTGGGCAACTCCATTGAGGAAATGTTTATTGTCACCGCCCTGGTGGGGATAATGATGATGAGATAATTCTGTGGGGCTATTTCACATACATTTAAAAGAGATGCTTACTGCTGTTGTGCACTGATGTTCTATTGTTGATGTTTCTGCTTAGCAGGACACATGTGCCAAATAGTTTTAATTATGTTCATATGCATATGTTCATTCAATTTTAGGCATTGGACAAATTTGCATTCAAAACAAAAACAGAAAATTTTGCACTTCAAAGTGTATTTGTATTGATATTTTGCCCATGAATAGGCATTTTTGTACATAGATACGGAAATCCTAGTAAGAGGAAATCGCCAAAAGGAAAAGAAAAATTGAGAGATGAAAACAAATAGCCATGTGAAATGATCTCATTGCCTTCCAGCTTTACTATTGCCCCAATGTCTTCGAATATCCCTTGTCGTTGATAGAAATTGATTGGGTTGATCCTGGACCATTTGAACTTAGACCTTGGTGATAGAATTGACTGTGTTGATTTCACAGGACATAGTCGTACGCTTTTAATCCTTAATTTTTTCCTGAACCTCCCTTTCGGGTTTTCGGTCCACCAGGATACCCTTTTTTGCCCAAGTCGCCCTTTCGGGTTTTCAACTTGCCGGGTGTACAATCTTTTTCATATATCCCTAATTTTTGCCCAAACCTTTTGGTTTGCCGGGATGCCCTTATTTTTCTTAGGTATGTCAACCTAACGGGTCTCTTATGCGTAGTATTTTTTAACTATGTCCGCGTTTATAGGATGTGGGAAATCTTCGCCATCCATGGTAGTCAGCATTATGGTACCGCCAGAAAAAACTCTCTTGACAACAAACGGCCCTTCATAGGGGGGGTCCATTTTCCTCTGAGGTCACCTTGTGGTAAAATGATGCGATTTATCACCAAGTTACCAACTCGATATACTTGAGGCTTGACCTTTCTGTTGAAAGCCTTGATCATCCGTTTTTGATACGTCTGACCATGGCAAATAGCAGCTAATCGTTTTTCATCGATCAAGTTCAGCTGATCCAATCTCGTTTGAATCCACTCGTCTTCGCCTAGGCCTGCCTTGATCATAATCCTCAGCGAGGGAATTTGAACTTCCACTGGCAGAACAACTTCCATGCCATAGACTAGAGAGAAGGGAGTTGCCCCAGTTGATGTTCTAGCTGAAGTACGGTAGCCATGTAGAGAAAATGGTAACATCTCGTGCCAATCTTTATAGGTCACTACCATTTTTGCACAATCTTCTTGATATTTTTATTGGCCACTTCGACTGCGCCATTCATTTTCGGTCTATACGGAGAAGAATTGTGATGCTTGATCTTAAATTGAGTGCACAACTCCCTGATCATGGCATTATTGAGGTTAGTCCCATTATCGGTGATGATCCTTTCAGGAATACCATAACAGCAGATGAGGTTATGTTTGATAAACCTGGCTACCACATTCTTGGTTACTGAGGCATAGGAGGCGGCTTCGACCCATTTGGTGAAATAGTCGATAGCAACAAGAATGAGTCGGTGTCCGTTGGAAGCTGTGGGCTTGATTTCCCCTATCATATCAATTCCCCACATTGCAAATGGCCATGGAGCAGTCATGACATTTAGAGGGATTGGAGGTACATGGACCTTGTCAGCATAGATTTGGCATTTGTGACAAGTTCTAGAATGTTGATGACAATCGGTCTCCATCGTTGACTAATAGTAACCAGCTCTTAAAATTTTCTTAGCCATCGTATGTCCACTTGAGCGAGTACCGAAAATACCATCGCGCATGTCTTTCATAATTTTCTCTACCTCCTTCTTGTCCATACATCGGAGTCGAGTCGAGTCATGGTTGCGTTTGTACAATATCCCGTTACTTAGGAAGAATTTGGCTGCAAATCTTCGTAAGAACTTTTTGTCATTGATAGATGCTCCCTCTGGATACTCTTGTGCTTCAAGATATCTCATTACCTCATGGTACCACAGTGTTTCCGCATCGGTGTCGAGCTCATAGCAATGTGCAGGTTCATCGAATCTTTCAATTGTAATCATAGGGGCTTCGTTATCCCATCTGACCTTGAACATTGAAGACATGGTTGCCAAAGCATCAGCCAACTGGTTTTCTTCTCTAGGGAAGTTCTCGAACGTGATCTCCTCGAAGTGAGGAATCAGGGATAACACAAGTTCCTTGTAAGGGATAAGATTAGGGTGTTTAGTGTCCCAATCTCCTTTTACCTAGATGATCACTAGGGCGGAGTCTCCGAACATATTCAAATGCTGGATCCTTAAGTCAATAGCAGCTTTTAGACCTAAGATGCATGCTTCGTATTCGGCCATGTTATTTGTGCAATCAAAACATAATCTGGCAGTGAAAGGAGTGTGGCAACCTTCGGGAGAGATGATCACAACACCAATTCCGTTATGTAAGGCATTGGAAGCCCCATCAAATACCATAGTCCATCGGGATCCTTGTTCAGGTCCGTCATACGGTCTAAGTTTCACACAGCCATTTACCAGCATAATATTCTCGTCGGGGAAGTCGAAGTTCATTGACTGATAATCATCCACAGCTTGATGGGCCAAATGATATTCTAGTACACTCCCTTTGATGGCTTTTTGATTTGTGTATTGAATGTCGTACTCAGTCAAGATCATTTTCCATCTGGCTATTCGTCCAGAAAGGGCAGGTATTTTGAAGATGTACTTAATCAGATCCATCTTAGAAATCAACAAAGTGGTATGAGTCAATATGTACTGCCTTAGCCAGCGAGAAGCCCACACTAAAGCACAACAAGTTTTATGGAGCAGTGAATATCTGGTTTCATAGTCGGTAAACTTTTTGCTTAGGTAGTAAATTGCATGCTCTTTTCGGCCAGACTCGTCATGTTGGCCCAAAACACACCCCATAGAATTCTCTAGTACTGTCAAGTACAGGATCAAAGGTCTCCCTTCAACTGGAGGCATGAGAATAGGAGGTTCTTGTAGGTATTCTTTGATTTTGTCAAAAGCAATCTAGCATTCATCGTTCCACCTGACTACCTGATCTTTCTTCAAGAGTTTGAAGAGTGGCTCACAAGTAGCAGTTAAGTGTGATATGAAACGGGCAATATAATTGATATGACCCAAGAATCCCCTGATTTCTTTTTCAGATTGAGGGACTAGAATTTCTTGGATGGCCTTTATCTTGGCGGGATCAACTTCAATGCCTTTATTGATGACAACAAAACCTAGAAGCTTTCCAGAGCGTACCCCAAATGTGCACTTGTTAGAGTTTAACCTCAGCTTGTACTTCTTTAGTCTTTCAAATAGTTTGTGCAGGTGACCGAGATGTTCTTCTTCGGTTTGTGATCTATAAATCATATTATCCATATATAACTCTATCTCATGGTGAATCATGTCATGAAATAAAGCAACCATAGCCCTTTGATATGTTTCCCCTACATTTTTTAACCCGAACGGCATGACCTTGTAGCAGAAGGTGCCCCATTGTGTAACGAAAGTATTCTTTTCCATATCTTCGGGAGCCATCCTTATTTGGTTATAGCTTGAGAAGCCATCCATGAATGAGAAGGCTTTATGCTGAGAAGTATTATCGACTAAGACATCAATGTGTGGTAGAGGGAAATTGTCCTTGGGGCTTGCCCTATTCAGATCCCTATAGTCTACGCACATGCGAACTTTCCCGTCTTTCTTTGGCACTGGCACTATATTGGCCACCCATTGAGGATAGGATGTTACAGCTAGGAATCCTGCATCAAACTGTTTCATTACTTCGGCTTTGATCTTTTCAGACATATCAGGCCTCATGCGACGAACTTTTTGTTTGACAGGAGGGGAGTCTTCTTTAGTTGGCAGACGATGAACCATGATGTCGGTATCTAACCCAGGCATATCTTTATAAGACCAAGCAAATACTTCCACATAAACGTGCAACATCTAAACCAAACAACTCTTGACACTGCTTTCCAAATTAGCGCCGATTCTGATTTCTTTCTTATCTGACTCAGTACCCAAGTTGACAATCTCAATTGACTCTTCATGTGGTTGAATAGCTTTTTCCTATTGTAATAGAAGTTTGACTAGTTCTCCTGGTATGTCACAATCTTCCTTGCTTTCATCTTCGGCTTGGTTGATAGGACATTCAAAGTCATAGTCGGTAATGGTAGATTTATTGGCAATAGGATCTAGAGTGGATGTAGACCTGCAAGAGTGTGTGTGTGTGTGTGCATGTAAGATACATGGCTATTTTTTTTTTGAAAAATGTATTTGAAAGAAAAGAAAGACAATGAACACAAATATTTGAATGCAAAAGAGCCCAATGTACTAAATGATCATATGATTAGATGAACATAAGTGAAACCCTTGACAAAAGGACCAAAGTGCCCCGGGCAAGGCACGTGGCTTAAAAGCCGTTGTTTGAAAATAATATTACAGACATAGAGTTTCTGAATTGACAGAAAAAGTAAACAGTAATTACTCCTCAATGAAAATACCAGGAGTGAAATCCTTTGCATGCCAATTGTTGAGCTTCCCTTTGGTTGTTGGGTAGATCCAGTCTTCAAAATCACACTCATCATCAGAGTCCTCTACAGCGTTCACTTCATGACTTTTAAGGTGGAGAGGCGGCTTTCCAGCACGAGCACCTCTAATTTCTTTATGAGCTCTGGAGGTGAAACCTAACCCAAACTTGTCTGCTTTGAACGGGATATCGGGGAGTTGGCCCCACATCTCATTGTTTCCTTCTTCTACCACAGTACGAGCATCCTTAAGAGAAACCATCTTGGGGATAACTTTATCGGCTTTTGGAATGTCAGAGGAAATTTTGGTGGTGGCCATAACTTCAAATGTTTGGCACGGAGTTTCTATGATTTCTCCATCCATTTCTACGTACTTGAAAGAATTGAGATGGCTTACCATAAATTCTTCTTCACCGCAAACAGTGACAACCTTCCCCTGAATTGGATATTTTAACTTCTGGTGGAGAGTAGAAGTGACCGCACCTGCCCCATGGATCCATGGGCGACCAAGCAAGCAAGAATATGCAGGCCGTATGTCCATTATATAGAATGTGGAGTTGAAAATCTGTGAACCAACCTTGATTGGGAGATCCACCTCTCCATGAACCATCCTTTTCGACCCATCGAATGCCCTCACAATAATATCACTTGGCTTCAAAACCAAACCTTCATAGTCTAGCCGATCCAAAGCGCCTTTAGGTAACACATTTAAAGATGAGCATGTGTCCACCAAAACATGTGCCAGAGTGGTCCCTTTACATTCAACAGAAACATGCAAGGCTTTATTATGATTCTTTCCCATGGGAGTTAAATCTGTGTCGGAGAACCCCAGACCATTGTCAGCTGTCAGACTTGCTACGTAGTTCTCGAATTATTCGGCTGTGTTTTCTTGAGGCACATGGGCCTTTTTCAAGAACTTAATCAAAGCTTGTGCATGGGCATAAGAACATAGCAATAAGGACAACATTGATATTTTAGAAGGGGTTTTCCCCAACTGCTCTACTATTTTGAAGTCGCTTTTCTTGATGATCTTCAGGATCTCCTCCATTTCTTGAGTGGATAGTTCTTCCATAACAGACTTTTCAGCAGGTGCCTCTTCCATGGCAGGCTCACTTTCTTTCTCTTTCCCTCTGGCTCCAGCATTGCCATTAGTTATGCGGACTGGAACTGTGGTAGTGGTTGGTGGTGAGATAACAGGGGAAAAGACCCTTCCTATTCTTGTGACTTTACTAGAACCAGTAATATTAGTAACACTAGCTTCATTATCATCAATCCGAGAATCTTGTTTTACCCCATGGTAATAAACCTCGGCACCGTAATTCCATGGTACCACTTTATCAAAGGTGTACGGAACAGGCCCGACAGCAGTGATGATGAGAGGAGCAATGATTGGTTCGTTCGAAATCCTGATAGGACCTTTGGATGAGATCCTAAGAGGTTTGTTTGAAATTGTTAAGATGGCCAAATCTTCAACTTTGTCGATTGAATTTTTGATGGAGGGAATCTTTTCGAATAGAGTTTCACGACTATCCATTAGGCGCTGTATACCTTTCTTCAGTTCTTCACACCCATCGGATTGTCTCATACAGCCCACACAGTCTTTATCACAGCCAGGGAAGGTCCTAGCTTTCAGCAGATTGCTCTTGATTACATTCAACGGAGTAGTTAATTCTTCAACAGAGGCAATGAAGATGGTGTCTTCGGCAACATTAACACCTTTGCCGTGCTTCAGCATTGGAGCGGTAATTACATTTAGCGTCGGAGGAGGATCGAATTCGATAGTCTTGTTGTCAATTAAATCCTGGATTTTGTTCTTCAAAGCCCAACACTGATCAGTCTAATGCCCTGGGCTGTTTGAATGGTAAGCGCATTTTGCATTTGGATTATATCTCGGTGAGGAGGTGTCAGAGTTGGCGGGAGGATCCCGCAATGTCACTAAATTGGCCCTGAGCAGATGTTGAAGAGAATGAGAGAATGACATGCCTAACCTTGTAAATTGTCTTCTTGGAGCTTCAACACGTTGATGATTTGCAGATGGTCTTTGAGTAGCAATCGGATTGGAGATTCGGACAACATTGACAGCTGGATGATTATTCATTTTGGTATGGGCCTTTGCTCTATACACAGTGTTGTACCCCAATTTTTGACCTAAGATCCCATTTGCATTTTTGCATTTTTATACAAAAAGCCAAGGTCACTAAATACAGTTGGTTTTCAACCTCTCACCTTTGAGCATTGATTGTGCAGAAATTGTCAAGTGTTTTGAACATTTTTTGCCTATGTATCACTAACTTCTAATCAAGCACGAAATGTATGTTTTTGTTTATTTGATTTCATGTGTTGACAGGTATCCTTCGAATGCAACTTGGGTATGTCCTTCATTTTGAATTCAAAACCTCCTTCGAATGCAAGTTTAGGCCTACTTCGATTTGGACAAATAGCTGCCTGCAAGCCTGCTTTGATTTGGACAAGTTTGCTGCCTGCAAGCGTGTTTTGATTGGGCAACAGTCTCCCTTTGATCCACAACCTTCGATTGGGCAACACTGCTTCTTTCGATCCACAAGCTTCGATGGATGATACAGCCTCCTTCGATCCACAAGCTTCGATGGACAATACAGCCTCCTTCAATTCAAAAGTTGGACCACTGTACTGCCATGCAACGAACGCTACTGAAACTGCTGCACAGTCCTGCACCCACTTGCCACTAAACTCCAAAAGACTGAAAAGCCTGCTACAACAGTCTTGTACTTGCCCAAAAAGGAGTGCACAAGGGCTGCATTGAAGAAAGGATCGAAACAGTATTCCCAAACTGTTCAAATCATTTTTGTTTTCCCCCTAAAACTTCAGCCACCTCGCCTATAAATACAAGGCTTCACATACATTTTTCAAAGGGGAGAAAAAAAAGGATCTTTGGGCCAGACGAACCTCTCTCAAATTTTCTCCAAACAGTAGAAATCTCAAAATTCATAAACACTTCAGAAAATTCTCAAAAAACAACAAGTTTTCTGAAACACACAAATCTCTCAAGTCCCTTCAATACTTGTGAGAACAAACCCAGAATCCACACGCTTCAGTCTCCTTCGATTCTGAAGAACAATCACATTGCAGTCCCCTTCGAATCATAGAAGCATCACGCTTGCTGTTTTCTTTTCCTTCAAGTCCAGCGCTCCAAGCACAGCCTGTGACCCCTCTTTCGAATCCAGCACCAAAGGCCAAACTTCTGGTCCCTCCCTTCGAATCCAGAATTCAGGTAAATCACTCTTACCCTTGAACTTTTCATTTCCAGTATAACATGTAAATAATGCCTTTGTTCGTTTCAAGCATGTACATATTGTTCCTTTCGTTTCCACATTTTTAACATACCTTTCAGAACTACCTCTTTCGTTTCTATTTACTGTTTACTTGAATTAGCTTTAATTATTAAACTGTTTTACTAGCATGGCCTCAGGCCATGTTGTCATTTAATGTTTGAAATGAAATAAACAGGATACAGGAATAGGAAACGAAGTTGCTGGCTCTTTTTCAGGTTGAACGAAAGAGACAACCAGGAGGCAAATCTTGTCCAATCGAAAGACATTCCTTCACTGCTTTCAATCTCCAGTCGAAGAAGGCAACAAGGCAGACTTCACCATACACTGACTTCCAGGCCAATCGAGGGACAGAACCTCACTGGTGCCAGGCCAATCGAAGGATACAACTCACTAACTTCCAGGTCAATCGAAGGACAGAACCTCACTGGCACAAACTCCCAGTCGAAGGACACAAATTGCCCCTGCCAAGCTCCAATCGAAGGACAAGACTTCGCCTCTGCCAAAGTCCCAATTGAAAGACATAACTTCACTGCTGCCAGCCCCAATCGAAGGAGGCCAACAGAATGCTAGTCGAAGCGTGCTCCTGCCTGGGTCGAAATACACTCAGTTTTCTTACTTTTTTTTCTTTTCCTTCATATTTTTTATGCTTTTTGATATGTTTGTAATAGCGTAGGTTTTTATCTTTCTGCATTTTATTTGCTTTGTACAAATGTTAGTAATTAGGCAAGATAAAATCAACAAGAAAACAAACCAAAAAAATCCAAAACAAAACACTCTTTAACCATACTTGAACATACTTTAAAACATGCTAAAACACTCAACAAATCAAAACTCCCCCAAGGGCATGTTATCCCCGTTCTACCGCGATACCGGCCATGGCTATTGCTAGAATGTGTGCATTAATGTCGCCCACTAAAAAACACCAACAAATCAACTTTTTCTAAAGGAAATACGGTGTTTTGATTCCTTCATTGGATACGTAGGCAAAGGGTCGCGAAACCCTCACGAACACAATAATAAAAAACTCATTTTTCCCCTTAAGCAAACATATTTATAGATACATACACCCTTGTACATAACAATCAATTTTAAACCAAAAAAACAGATATTTCAAAAGGTTCCTGCGGAGTACCGCAGATGCATTGGGTGCTAATACCTTCCCATTGCATAACCAACCCCCGGACTTTAGATCTCTTTTCAAAAACGCATTGTATTACTTTTTATCTTACATTACATGTTTTTTAGGGTTTTATTTCGATCTTTTCCCTTTTCCCTTGGAAATGATAAAGCGTGGTGGCGACTCTTGCTTTTTGTGAGTCAAGTTAATTAATAGCTTGATCTTCGATTTTCACCGCTACAGAATTGGCGACTCTGCTGGGGAAAGATTGACTTCTTGCTGGTCCATCCCTAAGTGGGTTAAGCCTAGTTTGTTTTATCTGTTTTATCATTATTTGATTGTTTGATTATATGTATATATTGTGATTATTTGGGTGTTGATAATATTTACTAAGTTACACTTAGGAATAGGACGGGCGGTATAGTCATGTTAACTTTGAGGGAGTAATCCCGAAGAAGGAGGTATGAGATCCCCCACTCAGTGGAAGGCCCTTTTGAACGTAATATTTGTTTACTGAGTAATCGGGAAGACATTATTATTTTCGACCTGGGAGCCAGAGAAGCTGAGAACCGTAGAACCCTAACCCATCTTGGCCTTTTAGGTGTAGCGCGGAGATTATAACGGAGTAATTCGGAAGTAATTGTTACGCGATGCTACGCTCGGATGAGTTTCTCTTGAGAATATTGCTGATTATTGAGTAATCAAGACGTTGGTAATATCCGAAGGAGGAATGTAGACTCCGGGAACTCTTAGAACCTTGTCTTGTAGGTGTGATTAAACCCTTAGTACATACCTTGGGGATGTTCTTTACCTTGACTCCATGCTCGTGACGTTGAACATTTCAACTGTATTTGTGACCTTGCTTGTGTTTGTTGCATAGCCATGCATTCATGCATCCATGAAACCTTTTTCACTTGATTTTCAAGGAATTTAAAGGTATTTCTTTGTAAACATCACAAGTTTCATCAAACTCAATGGATCTTGGGTGTTGATAGGGTGAAAACCCTAATCCACCAAAATGGATGATTGATCTTGATGATAACTTGATCAACGCTTTGATCCAATTTAAAATTCATCTTCTATCTTCATACTTTGATGTTTACAACTTAATATCTTGATTTCCTTGAAAGTCAAATAAAAACTCTTTTTTTTGCATATCATGCATCATTCTACATTTTTTGGGTTTCACTTTCAAAGGTCTTTATCTAAGTCTTATTTTTCCTTTGGTCTGACCAGTACAACACTCGCACTAAGGGAACAATGGAGAATATCAAACAAGAGGTTTCTGAACTCCGCAGAGAGATGACTAATTTGGAAGCTGTTATGGAGCCCTTAACTGGTTTGGTCTGAATTTTGGTTACCGCCCAAGTCAATCCTTCTAAGAAGGAGGAAGCGATGATAAAAGTATTCACTGATTGTCATTCAAGGACGTTGGTTTTGAAGTTCAAATCAAGTATGTGCCGAAGAGTAAACACGATTGATGGTCACTTTGAGTTTTGAAGGATGTTTTCGGTGATTCAAGTCCAGATGGAAAGCCTTCCCAGATCATTAACTTATTTCTGCTTTTTGCAATTTTTCTTGTTTATCAAAACATTGTTTGCATGTAAGAACTTGTTTGCATTTGAATGATCATCTTAATACAATGAGTATGTTTGTCTTGAAGAAATTCTTATTTTTTCTCAAAACTTTAAATTTCTTTTTGCATTATGATACCAACTTGTTGCCCATTCTCTTGCCTAGGCAGAGATTGAAGGGAGGATGATGATCTAAAGAACACAAAATCTCTGGTTGTTTGCTTTTGGATAAAATCTTGCTGATGATGTACATGCATTGTTTCAAATCCCTAAACACCGGAGATATAAGGAAGATAATCCCTTGCTAACCCCTTTTGAGCCTTTGAAGCAGAAGTTTCTTTTCTATACGAAAAAACCTTGAATTTTAACCTGGGGTAGGGTAGTTTTTAGTTAATCTGACTGAGTGTTCAAAATTCATAAGGAAGATGTTTTTTGAAGAGAAACTACGAGGGCTATCCTTCATGTATAATGAATCTAGAGGATGTGGAACCACAATGTTATCCCTCATTCATTAAGAAACGAGGCAATCACAATCCTCTCAACAAGCAAAGACAACCTAATGTCACACATTTTGTTCAAAAAGTCAAAAATCAAGAAAAAGAAAAGCCTGCTAAGTCAAAAAAACATGAAAACGTGTGACTTAGGCAAAATTAAGGCATCCCGCTGGACTATCAATTCAAAAAATTAGTTCAGGCAAAAATTAGGGAAAATAAAAATTGCAAAGAAAGGACTACAAAGAAAAGTCCTCAGCAAAGAACAAATTGGTGACTACAAACACGAAGACATGAGGGTGGTTTCTACTCCTAAAACCTCGTCGTTTCCTTAACCGTCACAAAATCCTTTTGAGAGATGAACGCTCATGTTGAATTAACTGAACATAGGATTGGAGAACGTCATGAAGGGGGTGGGCACCAAATATTTTAATCCTTAAATCCTTTTTTCTAAAACCATGAACCAGGCCACATTACAACCTTCAAATGTCCTAATTGAAGCAAGGTTATTTTGAAAGCATACTTCAATGAGATAGTGTTCCTGACTCCCATGAATGTTCTAAATAGTTATGTTGGTATCATATGTTTTTCCTATACAAAAATAAATGATGCTCTAACTCGCAAAATTTGTGCGATATCTTTTTAAAATCTTCAAGACTTACATAACTATTGCATTAGAATTTTCATTCTCATAATAAAATTTTCTAACTGCAAAACATTTGTTTGATATCAAGGAAACTCACATATAAGCACCAGTGATGAGTCTATTCTTAAGGCCTGAAACTCTGTTGAGTAATTGGAGAATCATTTCAAGAAAAAATCATATCCAGGGGCATGTCACCTGAAGACCGTAAGCACGGACATGTTGCTTCTCCCAGTTAATGCTTTCCCAACTTGTTTACTCTTTTGGGGCAAAATTTGAAGACTTTGTTGTGCCAACTACAGTCAATCCGGGGCAATCACGTCAAGATTTGATGAATCTCTCTAAGAGTTTGAAGACACCAGAGCATGGTGAATGCCAGGTCTTTTGTAAAATCCTCTTGAGACGATTTCTCCTCATCAACCATATAGCTCGGGGCATTTTTAGAAGTGAAGTTATTCGCAAGAATTGTCGTGCAACATGCAGCTCATCAGCAGTAAACTTGGGGCATCCAAAATTAGTCCCAGGGGCAATCCAGATATCTGATATGTATTGCACACATTATCAGAGGGTGGTGTTCCCAGTATCTCCAGCTAAGCATGACTTTTTCCAGCTAAAACATTGTTTGTGTTGTTATCCTTTCAATGGATTGTTTGCGATAGAAGACTAGACTTTGGGTTTTCTACCTGAAAATATCTCCCTCTCCAAAGAGATTTAAGCCTTGTAAAAGGACCTTGCTCCAATGATGGCTTTTGTTTTCTATCTCCAGTAATGTTCGCATCTTGTTGAGATTAGCTGAGTGTCTGGTTGTACTGTGACGTCTTATCATATCCTGTCTATCCCCTCTATCTGTTTTGTCAGCATATACATGACATTCATTTATTCATTCACACTTACATCATACACGCACATTTGCATTTGTTGATGTCATTGAGTTCGTATACCTTGGTTATGTCTATTCAAATAGTGTATTTGATCTTTCCAAATAGAGTGTCGACTTAAGCAGAAAGTGCGCCTCCTTTCTAATTCCCCACTGAGTTAACTCTCGTGGAAGAATCTTGCTTTAGCTTTCCTTTTCCATCTCTGGATAGGATAAATCCCCATTTGAGTTGTTTCCTCATTGGGTGGAGTCTTGTTTGACTGTTTTCTCTCCAGTTCATTCCTGGATTGAGCTTTGTCTCTTGTGAATGATACCCTGTGGATCCCTCTAGGCTGTGAAACCTAGATGGAGAGTGCATTTATTTTGCAATGTAAATACTTGGTCTCTTCAGGAAGGATTTATTCATGGTTCCCCATTGAAGATGAACTTTATTCCCTAGTAGTGTTATCATAACCTTCTTATGGAATATCGACGTGACAACAAGCGACTGACTCTTTATTTGAGCAGTTTGATTATATATGAATTTCTTCATGTTACGATAAATGGTGGTCTCTTCATGAGCAGTTTGTCCATCCCAGATGAAATTATTGGTTCTCACCTCCAGCAATATCTTCATGATATTTTATGGGTATCTTTGAGAAAACAGCAGGCGATAGTCTCTTCATGGACAACTTGTATGTTATCAGCACTTTTTTCAAAACAACAAGTGGCATCTCTTCATGAGCAGCTTGTACGAAAAATGGCAAGTGGTAGCTCTTCATGAGCAGCTTGTACGGAAAATGGCAAGTGGCAGCTCTTCATGAGCAGCTTGTACGGAAAATGGCAAGTGGCGGCTCTTCATGAGCAGCTTGTACGGAAAATGGCAAGTGGCAGCTCTTCATGAGCAGCTTGTACGGAAAATGGAAAGTGGTAGCTCTTCATGAGCAGCTTGTACAGAAAATGGCAAGTGGCAGCTCTTCATGAGCAGCTTGTGGGTTGAAGACGGCAAGTGGCAGCTCTTCATGAGCAGCTTGTGGGTTATAAGCAACAAGTAGCGGACTCTTCATGAGTAGCTTGTGTGCTTTAATATTCTTTGAAAATGGCAAGTGGCAGCTCTTCATGAGAAGCTTGTGGGTTATAAGCAATAAGTGGCGGACTCTTCATGAGTAGCTTGTGTGCTTTAATATTCTTTGAAGACGGCAAGTGGCAGCTCTTCATGAGCAGCTTGTGGGTTATAAGCAACAAGTGGCGGACTCTTCATGAGTAACTTGTGTGCTTTAATATTCTTTGAAGACGGCAAGTGGAAGCTCTTCATGAGCAGCTTGTGGGTTATAAGCAACAAGTGGCGGACTCTTCATGAGTAGCTTGTGTGCTTTAATATTCTTTGAAGACGACAAGTGGCAGCTCTTCATGAGCAGCTTGTGGGTTATAAGCAACAAGTGGCGGACTCTTCATGAGTAGCTTGTGTGCTTTAATATTCTTTGAAGACGGCAAGTGGCAGCTCTTCATGAGCAGCTTGTGGGTTATAAGCAACAAGTGGCGGACTCTTCATGAGTAGCTTGTGTGCTTTAATATTCTTTGAAGACGGCAAGTGGCAGCTCTTCATGAGCAGCTTGTGGGTTATAAGCAACAAGTGGCGGACTCTTCATGAGCAGCTTGTGTTTTTTGATATTCTTTGAAGACAGCAAGTGGCAACTTCTTTATTTGAGCAGCTTGTATGTCATAGTATTTTTGGAAGACAACAAGTGGCGGTCTCTTTATTTGAGCAGCTTGTGTATCCCCAACAATAATGTCTACTCAGCAAATGGCATCCCTTCGGAAAAGTCCCGTGGGGAAGTTTGCATTTTATCATTTCTTTTCCAGCCACAGTGCTGATGTCAATCATTTGTTTTCCAGCCACAGTGCTGATGTCAATCATTTTGTTTCCCAGCCACAGTGCTGATGTCAATCATTTTGTTTTCCAGCCACAGTGCTGATGTAAATCATTTCTTTTTCCAGCCACAGTGCTGATGTCAATCATTTTGTTTTCCAGCCACAGTGCTGATGTAAATCATTTCTTTTTCCAGCCACAGTGCTGATGTCAATCATTTTGTCTGCCAGCCTTAGTGCTAATGTCAATCATTTCTTTTCCAGTTTCAACACTGATGTAAATCATTCAAGAGTCTCCCATTTGAAGTCTATGATTCTTGTTTCCCCAGTGGAATTATAACCTCTTCCCCTGTGGGATTACTGTATAATATGCTTGGTTTCTCCAGCATTAGTCTGTCTCATATGGCGTCATTCCCCATAAAATTCAGAGCATTGCATTCATATCATATCATGAACATAATTGTGGTATCTTAAGGCCAAAAATTGTGTATTCTATATATTTAAGTCCCTTCAATCTCGTCAGATAGAAGAAACTTAAATAGGGGCAGCTGTTGTACCCCAATTTTTTACCTAAGATCCCATTTGCATTTTTGCATTTTTATACAAAAAGCAAAGGTCACTAAATACAGTTGGTTTTCAACCTCTCACCTTTGAGCATTGATTGTGCAGAAATTGTCAAGTGTTTTGAACATTTTTTGCCTATGTATCACTAACTTCTAATCAAGCACGAAATATGTGTTTTTGTTTCTTTGATTTCATGTGTTGACAGGTATCCTTCGAATGCAACTTGGGCATGTCCTTCATTTTGAATTCAAAACCTCCTTCGAATGCAAGTTTAGGCCTACTTCGATTTGGACAAGTAGCTGCCTGCAAGCCTGCTTCGATTTGGACAAGTAGCTGCCTGCAAGCCTGCTTCGATTTGGACAAGTTTGCTGCCTGCAAGCGTGTTTCAATTCGGAAACAGTCTCCCTTCGATCCACAGCCTTCGATTGGGCAACACTGCTTCTTTCGATCCACAAGCTTCGATGGACGATACAGCCTCCTTCGATCCACAAGCTTCGATGGACAATACAACCTCCATCGATTCAAAAGTTGGACCAGTGTACTGCCATGCAACAAACGCTACTGAAACTGCTGCACAGTCCTGCACCCACTTGCCACTAAACTCCAAAAGACTGAAAAGCCTGCTACAACAGTCCTGTACTTGCCCAAAAAGGAGTGCACAAGGGCTGCATTGAAGAAAGGATCGAAACAGTATTCCCAAACTGTTCAAATCATTTTTGTTTTCCCCCCAAAACTTCAGCCACCTCGCCTATAAATACAAGGCTTCACACACATTTTTCAAAGGGGAGAAAAAAAAGGATCTTTGGGCCAGACGAACCTCTCTCAAATTTTCTCCAAACAGTAGAAATCTCAAAATTCATAAACACTTTAGAAAATTCTCAAAAAATAACAAGTTTTCTCAAACACAAAAATCTCTCAAGTCCCTTCAATACTTGTGAGAACAAACCCAGAATCCACACACTTCAGTCTCCTTCGATTCTAAAGAACAATCACATTGCAGTCCCCTTCGAATCACAGAAGCATCACGCTTGCTGTTTTCTTTTCCTTCAAGTCCAGCGCTCCAAGCACAGCCTGTGACCCCTCTTTCGAATCCAGCACCAAAGGCCAAACTTCTGGTCCCTCCCTTCGAATCCAGAAGCCAGGTAAGTCACTCTTACCCTTGAACTTTTCATTTCCAGTATAACATGTAAATAATACCATTGTTCGTTTCAAGCATGTACATACTGTTCCTTTCGTTTCCACATTTTTAACATACCTTTCAGAACTACCTCTTTCGTTTCTGTTTACTGTTTACTTGAATTAGCTTTAATTATTAAATTGTTTTACTAGCATGGCCTCAGGCCATGTTGTCATTTAATGTTTGAAATGAAAGAAACAGGATACAGGAATAGGAAACGAAGCTGCTGGCTCTTTTTCAGGTTGAACGAAAGAGACAACCAGGAGGTAAATCTTGTCCAATCAAAAGACATTCCTTCACTGCTTTCAATCTCCAGTCGAAGAAGGCAACAAGGCATACTTCACCATACACTGACTTCCAGGCCAATCGAGGGACAGAACCTCACTGGTGCCAGGCCAATCGAAGGATATAACTCACTGACTGCCAGGCCAATCGAAGGACAGAACCTCACTGGCACGAACTCCCAGTTGAAGGACACAAATTTCCCCTGCCAAGTTCCAATCGAAGGACAGGACTTCTCCTCTGCCAAAGTCCCAATCGAAAGACATAACTTCACTGCTGCCAGCCCCAATCGAAGGAGGCCAACAGAATGCCAGTCGAAGCGTGCTCCTGCCTGGGTCGAAATACACTCAGTTTTCTTACTTTTTTTTTCTTTTCCTTCATATTTTTTATGCTTTTTGATATGTTTGTAATAGTGTAGGTTTTTATCTTTCTGCATTTTATTTGCTTTGTACAAATGTTAGTAATTAGGCAAGATAAAATCAACAAGAAAACAAACCAAAAAAATCCAAAACAAAACACTCTTTAACCATACTTGAACATACTTTAAAACATGCTAAAACACTCAACAAATCAAAACTCCCCCAAGGGCATGTTATCCCCGTTCTACCGCGATACCGGCCATGCCTATTGCTAGAATGTGTGCATTAATGTCGCCCACTAAAAAACACCAACAAATCAACTTTTTCTAAAGGAACTACGGTGTTTTGATTCCTCCGTTGGATACTTAGGCAAAGGGTCGCGAAACCCTCACGAACACAATAATAAAAAACTCATTTTTCCCCTTAAGCAAACATATTTATAGATACATACACCCTTGTACATAACAAACAATTTTAAACCAAAAAAATAGATATTTCAAAAGGTTCCTGCGGAGTACCGTAGATGCATTAGGTGCTAATACCTTTCCATTGCATAACCAACCCCCGGACTTTAGATCTCTTTTCAAAAACGCATTGTATTACTTTTTATCTTACATTGCATATTTTTTAGGGTTTTATTTCGCTATTTTCCCTTTTCCCTTGGAAATAATAAAGTGCGGTGGCGACTCTTGCTTTTTGTGAGTCAAGTTAATTAATAGCTTGATCTCCGATTTTCACCGCTACACACAGCATTAACTTCTTTCTTCACGGCAAAAGGTTTCTTGACAGGATTGGAAGTGGAAGTAGATGCAACATAGATCTTTCCACTTTTAATGCCACTTTCAACTCTTTCACCGGTTAAGATCAATTTGGTGAAACCAGAAGAAGAGCAGCCAACCAACAAATTAAAGAAAGGACCAGATAATGTGCTCATGAACATGTCAATGTGTTCCCTATCAGTCAAGTGAGGTTGGACCCTACTAGCAAGGTCTCTCCACTTCTGCGCATATTCCTTAAATCCCACATCCTTCCCCATGGTCATACCTTGTAATTGAACCCTTTTCGGTACCAAGTCGGCGTTGTACTGATATTGATGGTAGAAGGCAGTAGCTAGAACCTCCCAAGTATTGATGCGAGAGCCATCCAACTGATAAAACCATTCAAGTTGTGTTCCAGCCAGACTCTCTTGGAAAAATTGAATCCAGAGTTTTTTATCTGCAATGTGCGCTTGTATATTGCGCACATAGGACTTCAAATGGAGCTTTGGACAAGAAACCCCATCGTATTTTGCAAAGGTTTGTATTTTGAACTTGTGAGGAATGACTACCCCGGAGATTAAGCCCAAATCGTCAAAATTCAAACCGGGAATAGCTTGGATTTCAACCTCTTTCAACCTGTCTTCTAGCTACTTGCATTTGATGTCTGTGGGTGGATATTATTCATTGAAATAACCATCATCAAATTCTTGGTCATTGATACAGTCAGCCTGAGTACTCTTGACCTCACCAATTTGGTTCTCGTCCTCTTCGGATGAATCTTCCTCTATTGGAATTTGACGGATTGTCTCCTTGAACCTTTTACCCATGTTGAGTAGAGCTTTCTTCTTTGGCTTTTTCTTAGAGGCCAACAAGGCCAGGGCGAGTAAAGCTTCCTTAAATTGAGAGTTCTGGGCTTGAAGTTCCGTCACAGTTTTCTCTAGATCCATCTTGCTGAAATAAACAGCGGAGAGATAAGGAAACCTGTTATGTGGAAGCCTGTCATGTCATGATGCATGAATATGCAATATGCAAATGATTTCAAGGATTTAAGGAATTTAAATTTGTATAGACAAAGAGTGAACAAATGTTAATTTGCATTAAAGAGTTCTGATTTGAATACAATCATGCCTCTTGGGCTTACAACAGAAATAAGCATAAAGTAAACTCCTACGACAGAAAAGTTGTGCGCATCTTCTTTGGCGCAATGTAGGTGTTTAAGCTCATTCCTAATGAAGCTCCCTTGTAAGCTCTAATAACTTCCTCTCGCCCTCATAGAACTTAGCTTCAAAGGTGTCTCGCTCTCCTTTTAACTGAATCCAAGCGTTTTGCAAATCTTCAAGAGAAGTAGGCATATCAGGATAGAGGATAGCATGGGGAACGTCTCCCTCAACTACTGGCTCCATGATAACAGGTAAGACGGCTTCATAAGGCATCTTGAGACTTTGAGCGCGAGCCCTCACCCATTTAAGATAAGGTTCCAAAGGAATGGAATTCTTATACCCCAATGTCTTGCTATCAACTTTGTTAACCATACCCCAAGCTCGTATAAATCTTTGACGGTAACCTTGGGTATCGCTTTCGTGATCGAATGTGATTCCCTGGATGAGTGCCTCATGAGGTCCATCTCTCCTAGCATGTCCAAATTGTCGAAAAGCTAAACAAGGGTTATAATTAATGCCTCCCATAATGCTAAGTAGAGGGACATTGGGGAATTCCCCACAGCGATCAATGATGGTAATGTCTTCCAAGGAGCTATAATACCAACGAATATCAGCATGTGAAAGTGACATCAATCTTTTAGACCACCTCATACCTTGTTCATTCTTCACCACGGATCGAGGTAGGTGCAAAATAAACCACCTATCCAAAAGAGGAGTGCAACACATCAAAGCCCCTCTTTTCTTCAAAGTACGAGAGTGAAGAGAATGCAAGATGTCTCCAACCAATGTAGACACCGGATTACGAGATATGAAAACCTTGATCGCATTTACATCTATAAATTGGTCAGGATTTGGAAATAGTACCAACCCATAGATGAGAAGAGCCGGAATTTCCTCAAAGGCTTGTAGATCCAAAGTATTCCAACACTCTTGAGCCTTCTCCAACAAAAACTTTGTTAGGAACCCTTTGACACCACTCCTTGTTACCCAATTTGCTACTATGTCAGATGGTTGCAAATCTAGAGCTCGAGCAATTTCCTCAGGTTTAGGGTCTCTTTCAATACCGTTGAAAGGTAACTGATTAAGAATAGGGGTCCCTATGAGTTGAGAAAATTCTTCTAAAGTGGGCACAAGTTGGTAATCGGGAAAAGTGAAACAATGATGCAAAGAGTCGAAGAATTGGACAAGCACCTTTACCATATTTTCTTCAATACTTGAGGTAACTAGACTAAGGAGTCGACCGTGTCTTTTAGTGAATGGAGAATCTTCAGGGACCCTTGATACTAAATCCTTGAGTTGTGGAGGTATCCTCATGAGACTGACTTGGATAGTGCTCCTACGAGGGGATGCCATGTCCTATAAAACAGAACAAAGATAAATTCAAAAATCCTTGAAATGGTTAGTGATGTTTATGATGCTGATGATGTTTATGATGTTATGTACAGGTGTATATATACAAAGAAAACAAGTCCTTGGGTTTAGGCTTGCATGGGGTTTCAGGTAAGTACCCTCTTGAAGTTTAGTTGGCTCTACCTGTCCTAGTTAATAGTAACCGGGTTCTAAGGGATCTCAATATCACTGATCTTTCCCCCAAGTTTCGTTCAATAAGCGATTGACTCGCAACCAAACAAAACTCAAGAGTCAAACCTCAATGAGTGTAGCATCGAGTATCAACCAACTTCGGACTGGACCAAAGCCGGTTATCTCACTACTTTCTAATGGCCAAGTTGGTCAAGTAAGGTTCTAAGGTCAGTTGATGCTTTACGACACCACATGGCGGCCCCGTACTCTCCTTGACTGACTCAAGGGTTACCAGTACCAACCAAAGTGCCACATCAACGTAGCTACTGCTTCAACCGTGCCGGTATACCCCACACAGTTCCCTCACAGTTTATTGCTACTTACCTAAAAGGTATCCCCAAATTCGGGTGTAGGATTTTTAAAACAAACCCAAACAAGGAACCAGAATGTAAAGAAAACAAATCAAGTAATGTAAGCAAGTAAATGTGATCTATCCCTAAGGTAACCCCACTTTTAAAATACAAAATTCCCCATCAGAGTCACCAGTTCTGTGATACGGTAGGAGAACTGACTTGGTTGTTTTGCATTTATGTTCGCAAATGTTGCGGTTTAGCAAGAGTCACCACCGACTTTTATTTTATCCAAAGGGAAAGGTGAAAAAGCATAGGAAAGATCTTTAGAGATGTTTTCTTGAGTTTGGGGGGTAGATTATGAAAAGGGGGGTAGATTAGCACTCTTTCCATCCATGGTTTTCCATGGTCTCTTAGTTACTTGCTATATCACTTGCTTTTGTTTTGAAATTGTGCTTTCTGTGGTTTTTGAAAGTATTTTGAAAAGGTGTCGTTGTTTAGACAAACTTTGCAATGATTCCCGTTCGTAAGAATGTATACAAAGTGTTGAACTTTTGAAAATATTTCAATGTTTGGAAAGTGTTTTGAAAGTGTATGTGATTTTTTTTTTTTAAATAGCAAGGATGTTTGTTTTGAATATGAGCAAGCAACTAAAAGTAATCTACCTACTCAAAAAGTCTTAGATGTGCTTTTCCTTCTCCTTTAGATGTTGCTATCTTACCATTGATTTGGCAAGAAACCCCATCGTTGGATGTGAAGGGGTGAGCGTTGGGTCATCGTATGACCATGATAGCAATGTTGTGAGATGACTTAGAACTTTTTCTTTAGGGACTAAGATCATTTTGAAAGGCAACTTTGATAGCTTCATCGAGGGACTATGATCTTTTATCGATTCGTTTGTGCTAAGACACCTCACATGCATAACATGGCCGTTTTTAGGCAACAAGTGGAGTTAACCTTAAGGGTGCATGTGTGCAAGGGTGTTTGATTGCATGCATAATTTTTCTTGATTAGGGTGATCTATTTGTCAATTTTCATATCTTGTCACACACATCCTAATTACTAGCATATATTGAAAGCAATAACAGTGCAGAAATGTAAAGTCCTACGCTACTACAATGTTTAAGGGGATGGGGGTACATTTTCGTGAATGGGGGTTGCAAGTTAAAATTCTAGGTTACTATTACAACCATATTGAAATAGATAAGAATGTACAGGAAATGTAAAATGCTTATTTATTTTAAAAAAGAAGTAAGTTTTGTTTAAGAAAATATTTTTGTCTTTTTATGTTAAAAGAAAATATAATATGCAAAATATAAAATATTTTTGGTGTTTTTTGATTAACAATAAAAAATAATATGATGGCAAAATAATAAAAGAGAAAGAAAACATAATCAGCGCAACATGCTGAAAATAGAAGAGGTCAGAAGTTCTGACTCTGCCTTGATGCACAAAGAAAAACATGTTATCAAAAATATGAAAGTTCAGAAGTTCTGGATCTTCTGAGAACTCAGAAGTTTTCAGAAGTTCTGACACAACTGTCAGAACTTTGCATCTCTCCATGCCAGTCAGAGCATCTGCAACTTAGTCATTTCTTACAGAACAAAAGTTGCATGTATAACAGTTATGACAAATTTCATGAAATATCAGAAGCACAAATCAGAAGCAACGTGTATTCGCTAATTCTAATTCTGAATCCTAATTTCTTTATGAAACTCTGAACTGGGATTTTTCCTTCTTAGTCAGGCAGATGCATGAATTTTCAGAATATGTACATCATCAGGATCAAAATATATACATTATGCTAAACATGTAAAATCTGACAATGCTTAATCAATTATGATGAGAGTCAGCAGAAAACTTACCTTGCAGCTGGAAAGGATTCTGTGAACTAGAGGTTGGTCTTGAATTCTGGTGATGTTCTGAGAAACTTCTTCACGTACTCAGTAGGATGGAAGCTTGCAACTTCTGGAACAGCCAAGGGATGATATTCTTACTTCTTTGAGGTGGAAATGAATGGAGAGTGTATGGCAGTAGGAATACAGAAGTTAAGGTAGCTTCTAATGTGTGAATCAGCAACTGTGTGGATGTCTTTAGTCAAGAACACTTGAGGAAAATAATGGAGTTTTGAATGTAAGGAATCAATGCTAAGATTTTGGTATTTTGTGTTTATAGTTTCCTGGGTTCTTGGAAATTTTGCAGTGGTTCAAAGCCTTCTTCCTCAATTCTCTTGTCTCTTTCACAAATTTTTTTCTCTGGCCTTTTTCAGTGTGCAAATGGTGTTCTATTTATAGGCAAAGTTTTGCAGTTGGGGCGGTCAAGCGGCACCAACGTCACATGCTAGATGCTGACTTACTCTTGAAGTAAGCTTAAACAAGTGGGGGTTCAATGCATTCAAGTTGGGTGGTTAACAGCGCCTCAGCTGGATTTGGCAGCGTGAATTAAGGAAAAGTAGAAACAGCGTGTGGGTCTAGCACACTTTTGCATAGAAGTTTTTCTTCCCAAGATAGTAGGGGTACACGTGGTGAAAGTCCCTTGGATAAAGACTCAGAGGCGGTTGTGAGCATTAAATGAGTTCCCATGTGAAAATCTGCATCTTTGCTTGACTCTGGATTAGAAGTTCTGCTTCAGCGTAGCATCTCATCTTTTGATCCTCTTATCTTCTGACTTCAGCATATTCTGAGGGACCCTTCAGAACATCCAGTATACTTACAACACGCTTTACTATCTTTTTTTGATTTAACCTTTACAAACTCTGACTTAATCCTTTATGAATACTGGCCCAGAAGTTCTGACCAAACTCTGTCTTGAGAATATCCAGGATTTGCTGAGTGTGAATACTGGCCCAGAAGTTCTGAAATTGTCACATTTCTTAAACACTTAGAAAAATTTCTAAGTTTTTAGAATTTGATTCTTCCAAAATAAAATTTGACTTTTGAAACTCTCGATGAAGCAAACTTCATACTCCAACATGTCTTGATGAAATATGATTTTTGAGATTTGATTTTGATCCAAAAAGTCAAAGTTAGACTTCTCAGTGTGCAAATGACCATTTTGCCCTTGTGAATGGTCTGCTTGGAAAAATTGATAATTCAAAGCCTGGAGACTTGATGAAAGCAAATTTGAGGATCCAGGGTGATTCCTTGAGAAATGAGAGGGAAAATTTTTGGGTGCAACACCTGCCCTGGATCGAAGCTAGTTGTTTCAAAGGAAACCTTTTTCCTTGTGGATCGAAGCATGAAGAAGGAAGGAGTTGCCTTGTGGATTGAAGGAGGCACAAAGGATGTTATTGTCTTATGGATCCAAGGAGGCATGAAGGAGACCAAAGTTCAATTGAAGCCTTGTAAATCGAAGTAAACTTGTTTTTTCTCCAATATTGTCAAAAAGATTATTTTTATCTGCTTTTCCCTTTTTTATCAGTTTCCTCTTTAACTTGATCCAATTGTACTTGTGCAAGCTTGAATTTTTGAGAATCCTTGTGAGAAATGCCTTGAGAAAAGAGAGGGAAAATTTTGGGGTACAACAGCTGCCCCGATTCAATCTTCTTAAACCTGAAGAGTTAGATTGGCAAGTCCGCCATTCGTGACTTGAAGGTGGAAGATGGTTGAACACTAGAGTGCCCAGAAATTTGCACTCGATGATGTGGTGGTTGATTGTGTATGGAATGGGCTTAAAGATGCCACAGTGGAGAGATGATAGAGAGTTGTCAGAGATGGGCCTATAGATGCCACCCAAAAGGGATTGTTGGTAGAAATAGACGAAGTCTAAGCTTTACTGTAACTGGAAGGAGTGTCTGAATAAATCTTTGGTTGACTTAACTCTGAATGATATGCTGGAATGGAATCGTGTTAAGTCGTGTCTGGAAATGTATTAGAAGGAACCTATGTAAGATTACTTTATGATGATCCTGCATAGGGCTGCTTTAGGAGATATGTGAGAATGAAACCTGGGTAGGGCTGTTTCAGGAAGAATCCATGTGAAACTTCATCTGGAAATAAGAAGGAACCTGGGTGGGGTTGCTTCATGATGAGTCCGTGTGAAACTGCATTTGGAAAATGAGAAGGAACCTGGATAAGGTTGCTTCATGATGAGTTCGTGTAAAACTTCATCTGGAAATGAGAAGGAACCTGGGTAGGGTTGCTTCATGATGAGTTCGTGTAAAACTTCATCTGGAAATTTATGAGAAGGAACCTGGGTAGGGTTGCTTCATGATGAGTTCGTGTAAAACTTCATCTGGAAATGAGAACGAACCTAGGTAGGATTGCTTCAGGACGAGTCTGTATTAAACTTCATTTAGAAATGTATGAGAAGGAACCTGGGTAGGGTTGCTTCAGGATGAGTCCATGTTAAAATTCATCTGGAAATGTATGAGAAGGAACCTGGGTAGGGTTACTTCAGGATGAGTCAATGTTAAACTTCATCTGGAAATGTCTAAGAAGGAACCTGGGTAGGGTTGCTTCATGATAAGTCCAGGTAAGACTGCCTCTGGAAATGTCTGAGAAGGAACCTGAGTAGGGTTGCTTCATGATGAGTCCGGGTAAGACTGCATCTAGAAATGTCTGAGAAGGAACCTGGGTAGGGTTGCTTCAGGATGGTTCAGGTAAGACTGCGTCTGGAAATGTTTGAGAAGGAACCTGGGTAGGGTTGCTTCATGATCATTCAGAGTAAGACTGCATCTGGAAATATCTGAGAAGGAACCTGGGTAGGGTTGCTTCAGGATGAGTCTGTGTAAAACTTCATCTGGAAAATGAGAAGGAACCTGGGTAGGGTTGCTTCGGGATGAGTTCGTGTAGATAGTTATCCTGTCTTATTTCAGGTATTAATCTTTGACCTTAGAAAGAAAGATAGTTTTCATGGCTTGTTACAGGTATTAATCTTTAATCTGCTTAAATAGATAGTTTTCCTGGCTTGTTACATGTATTAATCTACAATCGGTCGTCCGCAGATAGTTCTCCTGTCTTGTTTCAGGTATTAATCTGGAACTTGCTTTTTGTTGGCCGTAGAGATAGTTGTCCTGTCTAGTTTCAGGTATTAATCTTTAACCTTTTTAAAATGGTTGTGGTATTTTCCAAAAGGGACTTTTTTTTATTGACTTTTCCCTGCAAGGAAAAAGGTTGGTTGTATGCAGATGTATGCATGACTTGTTGGAATGTATCTTTGTCTTGGAAAATAAATCCTTGACAAATGTTGGGGAGTTTTGGGAAGTTAAATTCATACTGCCGTTGGGGATGAAGAGTATTCCCCTCTCCAGACCTTGTTTTAGAATGTTTACGCTGGGGATTCCCGTCTTGTTGTTGGAGGAGAACTACGCTGGGGAATGTTGATTTTTCTTGAGAAGAAAACTCTATGGAGAGTGTTGATTCCAGCTTAGGGGAAAATAGTTCAAGATCTTAGTTGTCCGTTGCTCTACTGCGGAGTTATCTCTTGATGGAAGAGAAATGAAGTTAACAACTTGTTAGGGACAAAGAAGTTAACTGTTATCTGGTTATTTGTCAGGTTTTGCAGCGACTTACTGGGGATTGTAGGAAAGTCTACTGGGGAAGAGAGGTTGTGGTCCCTTGATTTGTAGTAGTTGAAGAGGCGAACTCAAGCTGGGGAATCTGTAGCTTGTTGGGGAAATAAACCCTATTGCCAATCTGCTGGAGAGGTGTTTTCTTTTGGCAGCACTCCTTAAGTATTCTTCTTGAGAACAACTCAGCTGGGAAGAAGGTTTTCCAGAGATTGAAACTTTGGCTGGGGATTGTCTGGATCCAATTTTATGGGGATATCCATGAATTTAGCCTTGAGGGTTTTGGATCCTCGTCCGTGAAGATTATTCTGTAGGAATAACTTTATAGAGATGACTTTGTGGGGATTTGACTGAGGATCACCCTTCGAAAGGGACTTTGTGGGAAATTGTCATTACCCCTAGTAGTAAGTGTTGTAGTACTACTAGGAAATGTTTGTTTGGACGTACATAAACCTTTATTGGGATTCGTGTTCAATGCCCCAAGTGACTCAGATGCAGACCTGCCCCTGGTTATTCAGCATTTCTTGGGAGATTTTTTGGAATTTTGACTTGATTGCCCCCAGACAAGTTGGACGGTGACATGTCATGCCCCCTTTCTTATAGGAGATTTGTCTTTGGAAGTGTCATCCCATCTGAAGTGATTTTGTTCAATGGGAGAGTTTTTGTTCGCTGGATATTCGTCGTGTGAATCTCTTTGTTGTCAAACAAGTAGCTATATGCAAACAACGATATTCAAAGTAATGCAAAGTTTATGCTTGTCTTGAAGTTTTGAAAATGAGTTTAGCAAATAAAAGAATTTTTGTAAGAATGTGAATTCAACTCAATATTTAGAGTAAGCCTTACAGGAGTCAGGATACCTTTTGTAACAATATGCTTTCGAACTAACCCATGCTTCAATTAGGACTTTTGAAGGGTTGTAGCATGGTCTGGTTCACGGTTTAAGAAACAAAGGATAAGGCTCAAAGTGTATTTGTACCCGCCAGTTCTTCGTGATGTTCTTCAGTCCCTAACTCAATTAGTTATGCGTTTGAATTCCACTTGAGTCTGAATTACGTTTCGGTGATAGTTTAGAAATTTGGAAGTTTATTTGTCGGAAGGCAGTCATTTTTTCCATATTTTTCATGATGTCGAGGATTTGAAATGACCTCTTTTGATTTATTATCCCTGATTTTTGCCTGACTACTCTTGTTTCGAGATTACAGTCAGCGGGATGCCCCAGTTTTTTAAGTCTCCATCGCAGGTTTTGACTCAACGGGCTTTTTTCTTTGGAGAGGTAATGACTGTCTAGTTTATAGGATGAACCATCACCATCTTTTAATTCAGAAGGATGTATTTGGTGTCATTCGTTGTATACAAAGTGAAAGCTTGCGACTGAGAGACTACCCTGCCCCAGGTTTTGATTAAAGGTTTCGGTTTGTATAAAAAAGGAAACTCCTACTTATTTGGCTCAAAGGGGTTGACTAGGGATTATGTTCCTTATAACTCCAGTGTTTATGAATTGAAAGAATGCTTGTACATCGTCAACAAGGTCTATTGAAAAGCATACTGTATGAGATTATGGCATTGTTTTCGTCATCCTCTCTCTAAAGGCTTGCATATTTTAAAACAAGAGTTGAATATCATAAAGGGAGTAAAAAACATAGTTTAAATATAATGAAAATGAATGGATTAATTTAAGACAAACATATGCAATGCATTAATGAAAAAAAGTTTGACATTAATAGATAAGTGTTTGAATAACAAAAGAAATTACAATTGAAAATTCAAAATGAACTGGAATGCTTAATGATTTGGCGTGGGAGCAGTGATCACGTTGGGAGTCTCTAGAGAAGAAGTTGGCTTGCATATTTTAAATCTTGTACTTCAGCGCCCAACAATCGTTGGTATCATTCCTAAGACTACCAGAATGATATGCACATATTGCATCAGGATTGTAGTTAGGAGAAGAAGTTTTGGGATTTGGATGAGGTCATATCAATGTAATCAAATTAATCCTCAACATGTGTTGCAATGCTTGAGATAATGGCATGTTGATATTGGTAAACTGTCTTTTCGGCTCATCTTGCCTTCACTGATTTCCCTGTTATTGTCGCTGCGATGCAGGACCGGAGATCAGGAATGCCCCCACATATTGGTCGTGGCTGCTCTTGTTACGACCCTTTTGGCCATACAAAAAATTGGACTCTTTCTTCTTATTGTATGGCTTTTTCTGAGTATCAAAGGATGTAGCTCCTTGGATCTTACCACTTTTGATGCCAACTTCGACTCTTTCCCCAGTCAGTATTAGCTCGGTGAACCCAACTGAAGAGCTTCCGATTAGGTGATTGAAGAAAGGTCTTGTCAAAGTTCCCATGAAGATGTCAATCAAATCCCTATCACTTAATGGGGGATGCACCCTACCAGCCAGGTCTATCCACTTCTGGGCATATTCTTTGAAACTCTCGTGGGAACCCATGGTCATATTCTGCAACTACACGCGAGTTGGTGCCTGATCAGTGTTGTATTGGTACTGCTTGTAGAAAGCAGCAGCTAGATCCTCTCAGGTGTGGATGTGAGAAACTTCCAATTGATATAACCATTCAAGCTGAGTCCCATCTAGACTCTCTTGGAAGAAATGGACCCAGAGTTTCTGATTAGTAATGTATGGTTGAATCTTGTGGACATAAGATTGTAGATGCATCTTTGGACAAGAGGCCCTATCATACTTGGCAAAAGCAAGAATCTTGAATTTCGGTGGGATGACCACTCCAGAAACAATTCCCATTTCTTCAAAGTCCAGACCAGGTACTCTCTGGATTTCCATGGTGTTGAGGCGATCCTCCAGCTATTTGTATTTATCGTCCATAAGAGGATACTACTCTTCAGCATAGTCAGCCTCTTCTTTGTTAGACCCCAAACCGTGGTCCCCTTCTTTTGTCTGATTATCTCCCTCAGTTGACGGAGTTGTGAATTCTCGCTCTGTTGATCTTCTGAACTTTCTTCCCAAATTCAGGACGCCTACTGACTTCTTTGTCTTTTTCTTCTTGTCTTTGAAAGGAAGAGTCTTCAGGTCCTCTTTCCCTTTAGCCAAAGTTAGGAACATTTGTTGGAATTGAGCATTTTGTGCTTGAAGATCCTTCATTTTTTATTCCATATCCATCTTACTGAAATAAACAGTAGGAAGATAAGGAAACCTGTGTGGGAGAAACCTGTCATGATATGATACATGGTATGTGGATGCATGTTTTCAAGGATCTCGTGGGGTAAACACGAGGAGATGTTAGAAGTTGATCTTTGATCACAACTTTAATTGGAGAACTTTGTATCGGTGGATGTCCTTCCATGAGAATAAATCTCACCATGTCGAGTGGGTCATAGCCCTTGACTCAAGTTATCGTGCTTTAGTGTTTGACAGTGTTTGATTAGAGGAGAATAAATCCTCTTACCCCTTGATAGGTGTCTGGTTCAACATGAACCTGCATCATAGGCCCTTGAGATCCTTGAAATGGTTATTGAAAATGCTATGGTATGATGTCATGATGTTATGTACAAGTATGTAAAGCAAGCAAGTTGTTATATACAAATAGTCATATACACACAAAGCAAAAACAAGTCCTCAGGTTTAGGCTTGCATCGAGTTTGTAGGTAAGTAACCTCTTGAAGTTTAGTTGGTTCAACCAGTCCTAGTAATAGTAACCGGGTTCTAGGGGATCTCAATATCACCGATCTTTCTTCGTCGGGCATTGTTCAGTGCAAGCCTCTTTATTGGCGACCGAAATATCCCTAAAGTCCAATCTCAATGAGCGTAGCGTCGAGTATCAACCAATCTTCCGTCGGAACCAAAACCGACTATCTCACTACTTCCTAATGGCCAAGTTGTTCAATTAAGGTTCTAAGGACAGTTAGTGCTTCATGATACCACACAGCGGCCCTGTATTCTCCTTGACTGACTCAAGAGCTACCGGTACCAATAAATGTGTCACACTAACGTAGCTATCGCTTCAACCGTGTCGATATACACTGCACATCCCCCATTATTTATTGCTACTTACCTAAAAGGTGTCCCAGAATCGGGTGTAGGATTTTTAACAATAACCCAAACAAGGATCGAAAAATGTAAAGCAAGCAAGTCAAACAAGGAAAATCAAGTAAAGGTGATCTAGCCCTAAGGTGACCCCACTTTTAAGTAATTTCCCCAGCAGAGTCGCCAATTCTGTAATACGGTGGAAGAACTGACTTGGGGGTTTTACGTTTGATCACAATTGATGTGGATAGCAAGAGTTGCCATCGACTTTTCTTTTATCCAATAAGGAAAGTGTGAAAAGAACATGAAATACCTTTAGAGATGTTTTCTTGAGTTCGGGGGGTAGGTTATGAAAAGGGAAGATATTAGCACCCTTTTCATCCGTAGTTATCTACGAGCTCTTAGTTGGTTTCTAGATCACTTGCATTGTTGGAAAATGTGCTTATGGTGTGGGTTTGAAAATATTTTGAAAACGTCTTTGTAATGATTCCCGTCTCTATAAGAATGCGTACAAAGTGTTGGTTTTGAAAATAGTTCAAAGAGATGTTTGTTGTGGAAGCTGTTTTTTGAAAGTGATTTTGAAAAGTGCCTTTGTAATGGCTCTCGTTTCTATAAGAATGCGTACAAAGAGCTTTGTCTTTTGAAAATATTTCAATTGAAAGTGTTGGTGTGGAAAAATGTTTTTGTTGTGAGAAAGTGAGCAACTATGAGCAATCTACCTACTCAAAAGGTCTCATTTCCTTTTCTTCCTCCTTTAGATGTTGCTATCATACCATTGATTTGCTAAGAAGCCCCATCGTTGGATGTGAAGGGACGGTCGTGGATCGTTTGTATAGTCATAGAAGGAAACTTATGAGACGTTTTAGCAATTGTCGTATAGGGACTAGATCATTTACCGAAGGCAACATCGAGGGTCATCGAGGGACTACGATCTTTTATCGAGGGTATTTTCTAAAACACCCATACTCGAGGGACATGACTATTTTTCCGAGGCAACAAGCGAGATTACCCTAGAGGTGCATGTGTGTGCATGGTGTGTTTGATTGCATGCATTTAGTATTTGATTAGGGTGGTCTACTTGTTGGTTTTATCTTGCCGTACACCCTAATTACTAACATTTGTATAACGCGATAAAAATGCAGAAAATAAATATCCTACACTATTACAACCATATTGAATAGCAAGAAAATGTAAAGACAAAACAAAATAAAAGAAGGGAAAATAAGCTTTTTCGATCCAGGCAGCAGCGTCCTTCGATTCTGCTCTTCTTGGCTTCTTTCGATTTGGGCCTATAAGTTAGGACGAGATGAACTCTTCGATCCTACCCTTTCCTACCTCTTTCGATTACAGGAATGTTAGTGTGAGCAAGTAACCTTCGATTCACCCTTCTTGCTACTTCTTTCGATTGGAGCCTGTAAGTCAGTATGAACACCCTTTGTTTCTCCCTTCTTACTCCTTCGTTTGGACTGTGAAGCAGTAAGGGGGCGAAGCCTAAGGCTTCGTTTCCTTTATAACTTCTTATTTAGTTTGGTGTATAAACATGTTAGTTTTAACATACATTCGGAAAAGAAAAACAAACGAAAAGGGAAGAAACGAAAAGTAAACAAATGTCATGTACATGTTTGAAACGAAAGAGTTAAGGTCAGGGGACTTACCTTGCCTCTGGGGTTGGTGCTTCTGGACCTTGAGTGATTGGACTGGATGCTCCTGGATTCGAAGGAAAGAAATAAGTGTGGTGTTTCTTTGACTGGATTCAAAGGTCAAGAAGAGTGGGGTTGTGTTTGTTGTTTCTGGATTTGAAGGAGAAGAACATGTGTAATGTTCCTTCTGCAGGATTCAAAATAAAGAACAAAGCGTGGGGTTGCTCCTGGATTCGAAAAGGAAAAGAAATAGGTGTTGTGTTTCTAGTGTTAGATTCGAAAGGGACAAGAATAAAGGTATGGTCTTTTGATTTCGGGTTTGAGAATGTGTTAAGTGTTGGATGGTTTTCACACAGTCAAAGTTTTCAACTATCAAAAACCTCTGGATGTGTTGTCCAGCCCCTTTAGACGTGTTATGGAGCCTCTTATTTATAGATGGAGTTGGATGAAGTTTAGGAGGGAAAACAAAAGAATTTGAACAAATTGGGTATGTTGTTTTTGTAACCTTTGAGGGGTAGTATTCGTATGCCAAATTGGTACAAATACAGGAGCAGTGTAGCAGGACTGTTGTGCAGCAGTTTTGGAGCGTTATGGCCAGTGCATCAGGCTTGGACTTACAACAAGCATCTTTGAATATTTCATCTTTTCGTTTTGACCTCATAGGTCCAACCTTCGACCAGACTCTTCTTCAGACAACAATATTTATTTCCAATCAAAGTGTCTTTTGAATGGGCCCTTTTTGTACATCCTTCGAAGGGGCCAAATGTATACCCCTTAAATGGGTCACCAAAATATGTCCTTCGAATGGGACATTCAAGTATGTCTTGTAGGTCCTTCGAATGGGCCACCAAATATTTCCTTCGAATGGGATATCCAGGTATGTCTTGTAGGTCCTTCGAACGGGCCACCAAAATATGTCCTTCGAATGGAACAACAATTATGTGTCATGGTGTAGAAATTGTGTGTTGAAGATTTTCAAGGGTGGAATCGAAGAAAGCTATTTCAAAGGGATATATTGTCCATTCAAAACTAGTATGAAAATATCCAATGCATGAGAGAAGTTCCTGCCTTGTGATTTGAAACAAGCAGGAAAGAAACCTTTGCTTCATGAATCGAAACAAACACTATGAGGGGCCATTGCTTTGTGAATCAAAGCAAGCATGTAAGGGGTCATTGCTTCAATCGAAGCTTGCGTGCAGAAGGCTACTTGCTCTATGAGCGCTAGCATGAAGGGAAGCCATTGCCTTGTGCAGGCAAGCATGCAGGAGGTCCTTGCCTTGTACCTTATGTAGGAGGCCAATGCTGCAGGTGGATTCAAAGCAGCTACGAAGGTGAATCCGAAGCAAGTATGGAGAGAGTTATATGTCCAATTGAAGCTTGTTTAATCGAAACAGGTATGCAGATATCAAATGTCCAATCGAAACAGGCATGCAGGAAACCATTTCATTGTGAACCAATTAAACATGTAAGTCCAATAGTGCAATCGAAGCTTGCATGCAGGAGGTTATTGCCATGGGCACCAACACAATCATATAGGATGAAAAGGGTGCAATCTAAGGATGTATGCTGGAAGCCTAAATGCCCAAACGAGGCTTGTATAAAGATAGGTGTTGCCTGCCCTGGAACGAAGCTAGTTATTTTGAAGGAAACCTTTTTCCATGTGGATCGAAGCATGCAGAAGGAAGGAGTTGCCTTATGGATCGAAGGAGGCACAAAGGATGCTATTGGCTTATGGATCTAAGGAGGCATGAAGGAGACCAAAGTCCAATAGAAGCATTGTGAATCTAAGTAAACTTGTTTTTTCTCCAATTTTGTCAAAAAGATTATTTTTATCTGCTTTGCCCTTTTTTAACAGTTTCCTCTTTAACTTGATCCAATTGTACTTGTGCAAGCTTGAATTTTTGAGAATCCTTGTGAGAAATTCCTTTAGAAAAGAGAGGGAAAATTTTGGGGTACAACATTGGTGTTCTAGATATTACAGATAAGTTTCAACTACATTAGTTGCATTAATCTTATTTATACTTGTACTCTCACGAATTATCTACACTCTTGTATCAAGTTACTTGTGAGGGCAAATTATCATTCTGCATCATATAGGTAATATCATTCTAACTCTAACTCTATTCTTGATAACTCAATTCGGTAAACTTGAAAATTCTTAATTCCTTGTGATAAGTGATTTTCAATCTTTGTGATGTGTGATATATGCTTAGGTGGTTATTTATGTTTCATTATGTCTTAAAATTCATGAATATGTGCGAAATTGATTTTTTTTTGCAAAATTCATGAACTTTAGCTAGTATTTATTGCTCAATCATTTTTAGATGATAACTTACTTTGTTTTTGTCCTCCTTTGAACACCAGTTTGTAAGCATACTATATGATAATTGTCTATTTTTTTATATGCCTTTCTCTAAGATTTCTTTATGTGATTGCTTGTTAGAGTTATTGATTGCCAAAGTAGATAATGATCTAACCTTACTTATATTGATTGTTGTTATTTTAACATGTTGCTTTGACTCTTTTTGATGTTTCCAAATAGGGAGAAGCATGTGGAAGTTAAGAACAAATTATATGAAATCCAATACGAAACGAAAAGGTTCACAAAGATAGGGGAGAAATCTCTAAGATTAACATTCTGATAAGTGGTGCTAAGGACAACTTTTTCCATCATCAAAAAGGGGGAGTATGTGAGGGCAAGGTTCCTTCAATAAGAGTTTCAATGATGTCAAAACTTTCCACTATATTTTGGAAATGTTTCTAGATGATTTGGTGGACAAAGCAGCAAGAAAAGTCTTCAAGAATTGGCATTTTTGGAAATCTATATGTTGTGAGTCGACTCAAGGAAAGCTTAGGTCGATGCATGATTAAAAGTTTCTCCTTTGGTAGACTCATCCTAGAAGCAATGTTTAAGCATGGATCTTGCACTTTGTCATGTGGCACCTTCAGGAATGCTCAGGTCGAGTCACCCTTTTGCATAGGTCGACGCATAGATCGTGAACACTATCATATGTAACTTTTGGGAATGCTCAGGTTGAGTCACCCTTTTTATAGGTCGATGCATGGCTTGTATACACTATCATATGTCACTTACGAGAATGCTCAGGTCGAGTCCCCTCTTGCATAGGTCAACCATTCGCTCGTAAAAACTGTTTTTCAGTCTGTTAGTTTAGGTCTTGACCTTAGATAACATATATATACTTGTTTGGTTATATCATTTTGGTTTCAACAAGAAAAGTGAAATAGACACACAAGGTACTCATCATCTTCAACCTCTCACTCATCCATTGACAACTACACATAATATTTTTTGTCGATCAAGGTGCGGAGTGTGTGTTGACAACGTCCGAAATAGAAGATTGTGATCTTATTCTGGTTGAGTAATTGTAGGTTTTTCTTGAATAAAATCTGAGGGTTTTGTCCTCCAAGATCATTGGGATGTGGGTTTTTTTACAATTCTTTGCTTCATCAAATTTATCCGTGCTTAAGGGATTGAGGAACTGTAGGTTAGTCAACAAGGTAGCTACAATCAGAGGATTTTGAAGGAAGAATTAGGGTCATCATCTTGCAATCAAATCAACCAAACAGAGTGTTTGAGAAACGGTTTGGGTTCTCAACAAGGTAGCTATAAGCGGAGGTTTATCGAAGATTGATGACATACTTGATTCAAATTGAATCAAGGGAAGAGTGGATCTTAGATTTCAATTCAACATATAAGGTTTAAATTATGGTAACTATTTTCTATCTCTTTTATAAAATTTGCAATCATAATAGCAACTATCCTAATTCTAAACTCTAGAATTAGGGGAAGACGTACCCCACGCGACGCGAGGACGACAGGGGGAACTGCCTTTAACAAATCACGTGTCATTTTTCTTTCTCGCTCTTTACCGATTATTTGCAATAATATGAAAGTTTGCTCTTGTGGTTCCAATTGTCCTGATTTGTAGTGCAATAAATCTGTTACTAAAAACTATAGTAATCACTTTGATTGCTATAATTGATTTCAACACTACAAATTAAGGTAGATTGAACTTGGTGAAATTAAGCACACCAAGTGTTCGATAAAAGTCCAAAAGTGCAAATTTGTGTATTTTCTTCTCAACATCTTATTGGAAGTAATTAACAATAGTTAAAGAGTATAAGTGATCAATTATAATTGAGTTAAGTTTTACTAGTTCTCATTGATTCATTCCATTCGGTTTTTCGCATATCCGGTCTTTTCAATAGAGGATCGTTTTAGACGAGTGTATCCGGGTAGCTTTCACTGCGCTTTAAGTTTTTCTTAAAAATTGATTTTAAAAACCAAGGTATCTATTCAACCCCTCTTCTAGATATGTCCTATCATCTAACAATCTTGAGTAATCAACTAATTGAGTGATCGAAAGTTCAAATGTCCAAACCTCAAATGCCACAACCAACTATACTTGTGGTCGACAACTGTTTTCAAACATTGAACTTTTGTTCAACTGATCATGGTCTTAAATGTCCTGTTCTTTGACAAAGGAGATTTCAAGACCAAATTTTTCTGGGTGTCGAACAATTTAAAAACTCTATCTTTCATGACAATTGAGAAACCTTTTTCGACTAGTTGTCCAACACTTAGCAAGTTTCACTTCATTCCAGGTATATAGAGCACATCTTTGTCATATCTTTCTCTCCATTACTCATTTGAAAGACTATGTTGACAGTACCTTCTACTTGTAATGAACTATTATAAGCAAGTTTTACCTTGCTCTTCTTCGACTCGTCAAAATCTTCCAACCACTCCTTTCGACCAGTCATGCGATTCGAGCAGTCTGAGTCAAGGAACCAGATCTTGGATTCAACATGGTTATCTGCAACTGCAGCCATAACCACCATACCACCCTTAAAATCATATGAATCTTGGAGTGCAAGGTTCGCTCCTTCGTCCTTGGTTGTCGTTCCCTTGTCTTTTCTGTACCAATAACTCTTGGCTACGTGACCTTATTTTTCACTGTTATAACGCTGCATACCTTTCGAGGATTCAGAAGCTCTATCTTCGACCTGATGCTTGTGAGGTTTCTACCAAGACTTCTTTTCCCGAGTCTTATCGACATTACCTTTAAACTTATTAGAACCACGGATCATTGGTTTTTACACAGTTATTTACCATTAATTTCAATTATCTTTCTATTTATTGTCGAGTGCTTTATTTCATTTTACCACTTTTTATGCGTTGGTTGTGTGTTTTAGTGTTTTCAGGTTCACAGGAATAAATCGGGACAAATCAGTGTGAAAAAAGTGAAAAATTCAGAGTTTCAGAAAATTTTCCGACATGCTTCAGGAGGCCTGACACGACCATCCATGTCACCTGACACGGGCCGTGTCAGCCAATGCGCTGATTGATAAATTTTCACTAAAAAATTCATAACTAGAGCTACGAAAATTGGATCAACGCGTTATAATATTCGTTAGAAAGCTGAGAGAAAGAGATACAACTTTCATTTTTAAGTCATAAGCTGGTTCAGACTGTAGAAGCCTCGAAAAATTCATAAAAGTTACAGACTTTAGAAATTTAGTTGTTTCAGGTCGTTTTACGGGTCTGGTTTATGTTTCCGATCCAGTTTGCGTTAGTAGTGAAAACCCTTATTTTGTTTATAAGACTTTTTGACCTTTTGATGGAAGGAAGAATAGTTTACATGACTAAAGATTGGGGAGATCAAGGTTCTTGGAGAGCGGAATATTCTAATGAGCAGAAGCAATTGAAGATCGAAGCTATCCAATTACTTGAAATGTCTAATTTTTATCTTGTGATTATTTTGAACAATATGAGTAGCTAAACCCCCCGATGCTAGGAGGTGTCCTTGATTTGACTCTGTAAATGATTTTGATTCCTGAATTTCTTTAATACAATAGTATTCTCTATTCAATATAGTTGTACAATGTTTTTATGTTTTCCTGATCAGATAAATTAGGATTGATTTATGATTACCAATCAACTGGACCGCGATTGTTAAGATTTTTATACGATTGGGCTATAGTAGAAATCACCTAGGACTAGGGATACCCTATAGTTACCAGATAACTCTTGATAAAACAAAGTCTTGACTCCATCAGAAATCTCTAAGGACTTAGGATTTATGATGAAGGTTCAAAGGTTTTCCCACTAAGAACTTAAGGGAAGATAACCTAAAGGGCCGATAATTGAATGTTATGAACTTGTTGAAAAAATCAGGATTCAAGGTAGTTACATGGAAAATCATACATCTTCCCTATCATGTTACTCATATATGTCAAAACAGTCCTTCACATCTATTTATTTTATTCGCAATGATTTTATTTTAGAAAATCAAACCCAAACTCTAGTTTTTGTTTAATTGAACAACAATTCAAACTCCATATTTGTACACAGTCCTTGAGATCGACATTTAGAGAACTTTCCTCATTATTACTGTGGAGGCAAAATAGTACACTTGTTATTTTTCCTATCAAGTTTTTGGCGCCGTTACCGTGGACTGCCAAAATATAGAGTTCTAGTTTTGGTTCAATTGAAATTTTGTTGCTCGTCAACTAAAATTTTGTTTTTGTTTTTTTTTTAATTTGAATTTTATTTTATCATAAAAAAAATAAAAAAGAGAATCAAATTATCATTTGCTACTAACCAAGTGTCTGAGTGTTGTAGTCATGTATTATCTCGACACATCACCACCTGTATCTCCTGCATGTTGGTCGCCTGATTCATGATTAACTTTGGAAGAGGCGATTGAAATTTTTAAAGCATATATAAGGGAGGTAAGATTATGGTGAAAGTTACAATTGGAAGAAGAAGATGTGAAACCAGAAGAAGAATGCATAACATCAGATGACAAAGATGCAGTAAGAGTAGAAGAATTTGAGGTAAACAAGAATAATGGAGAAGAAGAAATACGGAAACTTGAAGATGATCTAGTTTTGGATGAAACTATAAATTTCACAATTTGTGAAGATGTGGATATCCAACCAGAAAATATTCAACAAAAGAGTCTCCCTAAAAGTTATTTTCACAACAAGGCTGATGACAGACAAGAAATTGACAGAGTATTGGATGTCATTTATGCCTTGTTCAATAAAATCAAGCTGAAAATGATTTGGAAGCAACATCATCAGTACTTTAAGTTCATCGGATTGCTACCAAACAAAAATAAAGAAGAAAGATGATATGTTTTTTGTGTCATATATGCCACCCTAATAAGGGGATGAACTGTCGAGCCATGCAATGTTAAACGAAGTGCATCGTGGGAGGCAACCCATGCTTTTAATAACTTAATTTTTCTTTGTGTTTGTTTCGTTTTGTCTGTAGGTAGTAAAAAGGAAGCCTTACTGGTGAAAGTTAGGAGGCAACAGTTGGTGTTGCATTACCCTCTATAAGTCACCTTCCTCGAGCTTGTTCTGAAACATTGGGGTCAATGTTTAGTTTAAGTTTTGGGGGTTCTTAGTGCTTTTCTTTTCGAGTTATTTGTTGGTTTTATGTTAATTACTGTGTAAATCCATGAGTTGAAGTTCTTCCCAAATTTTGACCAAAATTTTTTGTTTTGGTTTGCACAAGAGCTTATAATTCAAAGAAACGGGGAAAGTATATAAAGATAAAGGGGTGATTGTTTAGAGGTAGGAAATTCAAAATAATGTGACAATGATACAAGTCTAAAGTGTAAATTTGTACCATAGTGGTTGAATTCTGAGAAGTACTCCTGAATTAGTTTATCTTTACAGTCTGGCATAATAAAGATTCATATGTATGTATGATTGGTGAAAAAATAAATAAATTTGGCACCAAATGATGAAAAGGCGGTAAAAGGCAACTGGCTCTCTAAGTTGGGTAGACCTCACCCGATTATTCAGCACAAAGGGGGTTGATCCCCAAACGTCATCCAAAAGGATAATATATAACTACAAAGTTTGAAAATTGCATCGGTAATTAAAAGTAGCAAATGCTGCTTATTTGGTGCATAAACAAAAAACAATCTTAATTAGTCTTATGCATGTGATGATTATAATAATTCTCATTGCCTTAATTTGATTGCCCAAATGAAAAAGGAGGAAAATCGAAAAGAGACTTAAGTACAAAGCATAGTTAGGGAGGTATCCGAAGAGGAAGCTCGAGATTAAAAGGTTCTTACAAAAACTCTTCACATCACATGAACATCAGACAAATTGCATTTTGATCAATATGAATGGATATCTCACGCAGGAGCACCAGTATGCTGCGAATTTCATGAGCTCTTGTAATTGTCGCTTGAGGTCAAGCAACAGTTTAGGTTTGGGGGAGTTTGATCAGTGGTTTTTACACAGTTGTTTATCATTAATTTCATTTATCTTTTCTTTTATTGTCGAGTGTTTTATTTCATTTTACCACTTTTTATGCGTTCGTTATGTGTTTTAGTGTTTTCAGGTTCACATGAATAAATCGGGACAAATCAGTGTGAAAAAAGTGAAAAATTTAGAGTTTTGGAAAAGTTTCCAACATGCTTCAGGAGACCTGACACGGCCACCAGTGTCACCTGACAGAGGCCGTGTCAGACAATGTACTGATTGATCAGTTTTCACTAAAAAATTCACAACTGAAGCTACGAAAATCGGGCGACGCATTCTAATATTCGTTGGAAAGATGAGATAAAGAGATACAACTTTCATTTTGAAGTCAGAAGTTGATTCAAACTGTAGAAGCCTAAAAAAATTCATTAAAGTTGCAGACTTTAGAAATTTATTTATTTCAGGTTGTTTTACGGGTCTGGTTTATGTTTCCGACCCAGTTTGAGTTAGTAGTGAAAACCATTATTTGATTTATAAGAATTTTTAACCTTTTGTTGGAAGGAAGAATAGTTTACACGACTGAAGATTGGGGAGATCAAGGTTCTTGGAGAGCGGAAAATTCTCACGAGCGAAAGCAATTGAAGATCGAAGCTATCCAATTACCTGTAATGTCTAATTTTTATCTTGTGATTATTTTGAATAATATAAGTAGCTAAACCCCCTGATGCTAGGGGGTGTCCTTGATTTAACTCTATAAATGATTTTGATTCCTGAATTTCTTTAATACAATAGTCTTCTCTATTCAATTTAGTTGTACAATGTTTTTATGCTTTCCTAATTGAACAAATTAGAATTGATTTACGATTAACAACCAACTGGACCGCAGTTGTTAAAGTTTTTGTACGATTAGGATATATTAGATATCACATAGGACTAGGGATACCCTAAAGTTACCAGATAACTCTTGATAAAACAAAGGCTTGACTGCATCAAAAATCTCTAAGGACTTAGGATTTAGGATGAAGATCCAAAGGTTTTCCCACTAAAGACTTAGGGGAAGATAACCTAAAGGGCTGGTAATTGAATGTTATAAACTTGTTGAAGAGATCAGGATTTAAGGTAGTTACAGGGAAAATCATACATCTTCCCTAGCATGTTACTCATATTTATCAAAATAATCATTCACATCTATTTATTTTATTCAAAATGATTTTATTTTAGAAAATCAAACCCAAACTCTAGTTTTTGTTTAATTAAACAACAATTCGAGCTCCATATTTATATGCAATCCTTGAGATCGACATTTGAGGAACTTTTCTCATTATTAATGCAGAGGTAAAATAATACACTTTCTATTTTCCCATCAACCACCATTCCTTTTCTATGACTGAGCTTGCAATGCATGTATCGAGTCCTGAACTCCTTTCCTTTAGACAATCCTCATCTCATGCGCCTCCAACGAACCAATCAAATCTTCCACTTTTAGGGTTTCAAGATTGTTGGATTCTTGAATAGCTACGATAATGTGATCAAATTGAAATCCCAACATTCTCATTTCCTTCTCGACTATCATCTTAACAGTTATGGTTTCACCATAACCCTTATGAGATGGACGAGTTTCTGAACCTTCAACACATATTCTGCAATTTTTTCGTCTTCTCCCTTCGATAACAACTCATATTGTCGACACAAGGTTTTAAACTTGACAACCTTGAATTCCTCACCTCCTTCATAATACTTCACCAGAATATCCCATGCCTCCTTCACCGTTTCAGCATGAAAGATTGTGTCAAAGTTAGCAGCATCGACCGTCGTCTGAATATAATAAGAAGCCTTGCAATCTTTCTTCTTGACTTTGTTGTGGGCTTTTTTCTATTTGTCGGTTGCATTTGCAGCCAGCATAGGAACACCATCGGTAACCACTTCTAGGGTTTTATGGAAGTCAAGCAAAGATTGCATATGTTTTTTCTATTAGATCAAATTCTTTTCGTCAAGCATCAGAAGATAATCCAGATTGCCCTTATCACTAGCCATCTTCGTAGCAGTTGATTCACTTGTCATGGAAACACGATCTCTGACATGAATTTCTTGAAAACTCGATCAAGAACCATAACCGGAAGCTCTAGATACCAATTTACCTAGGCATTTTGTGAGAGACACACAACTTCTCTACCTAAAACTTTAAAATTTTAGATGAACAAATGATGTGTCTCTCACAAAAGTGTCTAGTCCTACACTATGTATCAATGCTTCCTAATAAACTCCCTCAACCATTCATTCAATGAACAAAATCATCTATATTTTCTGATCTTACCGGATCAGACTTGGACCGTCACGACTGGCTCGAGCAGAATTTGAGTGAGATGGGGGGGTACCTGCAAGACACTCCGATGCTGAAATGAGAGACAGAATGAGTAGGCAAAATGATGTATAGGTGCGTAATAGATGAATATCTGACCCTCTGGGAATAGAGGGTATTTATAGCCCCAACGCTGGGCCAAGGTCCCCTCATTGGGCTGACCAGAACTGGCCCAATAAAGGAACTGCCAGGTTCTACGTGCGTAGTGGGGCCCCGTACGTGGTCCCCTTCCTGGTGGTGCTCCGTGAAGAATAAGGAGGGATGAAGACGCGGTCTTTCCGGAGTTTAGAGGATTCGATAACGGTCAGGATAGACAGAATCTTCCCTACGGGGAGGGTGCTCGAGCAGGTCTCGAGCTGGAGTTTCCTTGGTCGCGGACACTGCGGGTCGCGGACAATGGCAGGCGTAGTGGCTACAGTCTGTTGTCGGGAACGTTGGTGGCGGCTTGTTGGTGATCATTCCCTGAGGAGTTTGCTTGGATTGGGCCCTTACCTGCGCTTTGGGCCAAGGTGGGCCAAGTCCAGAACAGGAGCCCCCCAAGTCGTTGCTACTGAGGCAGGAGTTATGACTTGATTTCCGCTCGCCTTTACCAAAGGGATCTGATGCGTGGACCTGGGTTTGCATTTCCAACATGCGCTCGAGGAGTTTCTCGCGGGCTGCGTTCCTCGGGGACGCAGCGCAATCCTCGTCGATGCGTGCTCGAGGGATTCCGCGCGGGCTGTGTTTGTCGGATACATGAGACAATCCTTGGGAATCGTAACGCCACCCTAGAAATAATAGGGTCATCATTGCCTAGGGGAATAGGTGTCGAGGATAGGGAAGTTCGTGGCTCCCCGGTGTGACGTTTTGTATTCCACGTCATCCCTATAAATAGGATCCGTGGGCCCATAATTTATCTTTCTTCTTCGCGCTTCTCCTTCTTCCTCTGCTTCCGCCGCTGTCGTCTACTGCAACACCGTGAGATCACCGCACCATCCTCCGTTGACTACTCTCATTGCTGCCATACGTTCTTCTTTTCTTCCAAGTAAGTGTTCATTCCTCCTGTTTTTCTCTGTTGTAGGTAGTTTTGACGTTATTTGGATGTTAGAAACCCATATCTGGGAGTAGTGCCTGGTAGATTCATGATTGTGCCCGGTAAATCTATAGTTTTAGGTACGTGACTCGCAATGCTTCCCGTGACCTTCATAGTTTTAGGCACATGGTCTATGATACTGCCCGTGACATTCGTAGTTTTAGGCATATGATCTATGATACTGCCCGTCACACTCATAGTTTTGGTCGGCGCACCCATGAGCTGGCCGGGATGATGACCCCTTAGGAAGTATGTAGGATAGCCCGTCGCAGCATCTTAGTGTCGGGAAGGCGGAGTCAGGACCTTGCTCGAGTCATCCATGTTTATTGCCCGGGGTGTTCATGTTATTCCCTTGTTGTTCCCAACGCCTGGTCGAGCTGGAGTGTCTGTGTTCGGTGTGTCGTGTACTACTTCCCGTCACTATGGCGAGCATGCGGATTTGCTCTCGAGTTTCACTGGTTTCCTGTGCTTTGCAGGTAAATGGCCGACGAACCGGAATCTTCGAGGCAAAATGAAGTCGAGGACCAAAGTACCGAAGATAATGTGACTTTAGTTGATACCATCGATGACCCCTCGTTGGACTGGGTGGGCACCGAGCCCCGGGGGATTGCCTCGGCGAACTGTCGGCATAGTCGGCGAGCATATACTATCGTCGAGCATGGCGGTAGTACGCCAGGTTTCCAGAAGAATTTTGTTGTGATGAGGCCGTCCACCGATGCGCGAATCTGCTTGGAGTTTACCGAGTATGGGTTTCTTATGTACGAGATCGTGTTCAGGGATCTTGGTCTCAGGCTCCTTTTCAGCGATTTTCAAGCCGGGGTGTTCTGCCATCTGAACTTGGCCCCTTTGCAGCTTCACCCTAATTCGATCGCCTTCCTTCGGGCGTTCGAGCTGACATGCCGTTTTTTGAGGATCGGGGCGATGATCCCTCTTTTCTTTAGAGTTTTTCACCTGCAGCGTCAGTCTCGAGGAGGCAGGCATAGCTGGGTATCCCTGAAACAGTCGAACAGGCTGTTCAGGATGTATATGGATTCGGTCCGGGGCTTTAAGGATAAGTGGTACGTTCTGCAGCTGATCACCCAGACTGCCTTAGATTCCTTGTTCGAGGCGGAAACCGCGGTAGTCGACGAGGACAGGGAGCCCCTTATGGATGCTGAGGGTCGTCCAGTAGTAGGGCGCATATCCAAGTTCCCGATACATTGGTGCTCGGGCCATTACGACCATGGTACCGAGTACTATCATACGCCTGCAGAAAGCATGAGCACCGAGGATGAAGAGGCCTATGTTGTCCTTTGCAAATATGTCGACAGCTTCTTCTCTGCCCGGTGGGTCACGAGGGAGGGGGAAGATATTCTTGACGAGGAAGGGTACCCGACATTCGAGGCCATTCCCATCAACACCAAGGCGCTCGTCGAGTGCCAATCTTACGGGCATGCCGTAGATCTACTAGGTTTCTTACTTTTGCTTTTATTATTGTTTTATCCCATTTTCATTGTTTTTTCTTGCTTGCAGCTAACCCGAGTGTTGCTCTTCTTTGCAGGCAACATGGCTGAACGACGGGAGAGGCTATTGTAACTGACTCAGGACAAGAAAGTAAACAAAAGGTTGGTGCGAGCTCCGCAAGCCACGAGGATGGGCCCGCCGGCCAGTTCGGCCGATGCCTCTAGTGGATCCCCGGGCTCCCCTGACGCTGAACAGCCCACCGAGCTGATTACGAGAAAGAGAAGTCGGGCTGATAATAGGTCGGAGGTTGGCGACGAGTCCGTGGCTGCGAGGGCCTTCGGCTTACCCCCCCTGTTTTAAAGAGAAAGATTTTTTCGAGGGGTTTCCTCTGACGGTGAGCAACGACGAGGCTGAGACTATCAGACGTCTTGACAAAGAAAGCCAGAAGAAACACCTGGCCGCCAGTATGCTCGGGATGGTGAAGATGGCCGAGATGGCCGTTGTCCTCGCCGAGGAAGGGTCGGACTCCTCGGACCGTGTCAGGGAGTTGGAGTCGGAGAAAGCTTCCCTCGCTTCCAGTTCTCATAAGTTGAAGGCGGCCCTCGAGCGATCCAAGGAAATGTTTCGCGAACAAGTCGACCTGCTGGCGGGGGAGAAGGAAAATTCCGGGAAGGTTGTTGAGGAGAGGGATTGCCTCCAACTGGACAAGGAACACTTGGAGGCTGACAACGAACGTTTGTCTAAGGAAGTCGAGGAGCTAAAAGACGGTATGCTTCCTACTGACGATGAGTCGGAGGAGACAACCCCTTTGCGGACCCGTTCAGATTTGGTCGCGCGTATTCACCTCCTTGAGACAGACTGTGTCGGTGCTTTAGCAAATGGATTCGAGGCCGCGGTTAGCCAGCTCTCCATATTGAATCGGGGCATAAATACCGAGGGAGTGGGGTTCATGTCTCAGATTATTGACGGACAAGTCGTGCCTCCTCCTGAGTCTACTGTGGTGGATGCCGGTAGTCCCGGGAACGTTTATCGTGGAGTTTATGGTCGGGCCTGCGTGCCCGCTTATTGGTATTTGTTTTGGGGCCTGCGTGCCCGTGCTCATTTTTGGGGCCTGCATGCCCGTGCTTATTTCTTTTGGCTGTTGTGCCATGGCTTGTAACCCTGAACATCGCCGACCTTTTGGTCGGTCCATTTTTAACTTGTCTTGTGTATAACTTTTCAATGGATGTTCATTTATCTTTAAACTTGCTCGTATCTAAGTTTTACTTTGTGACGAAATTTGTCTAAGTTATGTCCTCGAGCTAAGCTTGTATTCGACTGTTACTTTGTGACGAAATTTGCCTAAGTTTTGTCCTCAAGTGGAGATATCCCTTCGACCCCTTCGATGGTCTGACGTACTTCAGAATGTGTCGGTTGTGCAGAGTGAAGCCCGCGTGTCGAGCACATGACCCAGATCGAGGTCGTATGCCCACGGCGTGAACTGCCCATCGCGAGCTGGGTGTTCTTCCATGTGGGTACTTCGACAGTGGAGCTCGTTTGAGGTGTCCCTGTCGGGCATCGTCGTTCGGCCTCGTTGGCTGAACGGTGTTATGTCGTTTGGATGCAGATTTGGGCCCGTACCTTGGCCTATCTACATGGTCGAGACATTCCTCTCTGTTGACTAGATGTGGATGTTCGACGGTGAAAGTCCTTATTATTTAAGGGTTTTAGCTATAGTACTGCTTTAGCTTAGCAGCGTTCCAGGGTCGTGGTAATGGTTCTCCGTTTAGCTGCTCGAGGTAGTATGCCTCGGTGCCTGTGGTGCCATGGATGCAATAGGGTCCTTCCCAGTTCGCGGGCAATTTCCCTTCGCGGGAGTCTTTCTGGTTTCTGCGCAAAACCAGGCTACCGATTTGGAATTCGCGCCTGATGACCTTGTCGTCATGATGCAGAGCTACTCGTTGTTTTAGAGAAGCCTCACGCAGGACTGCCCCTGATCGATTTTCCTCGACCAGGTCGAGTTCTTCTCTTAGTGCTTCATCGTTCATTTCCTCGTCGAGAGGAGTTTCTATCCGCCTGGAGGGTTCCCTGATCTCCACGGGGATGATGGCCTCGGTGCCGTATGTCAGTCGAAAAGGGGTTTTGCCCGTTGTTGAGTGGGGCGTAGTGCGGTAGGCCCACAAGACGTTGTGCAGCTCCTGGACCCATCCTCTTTTTGCTTCGCCGAGTCGGCGTTTGAGTCCTCACAGGATGACCCTGTTGGCGGCCTCGACTTGCCCGTTGGTTTGGGGGTGCTCGACCGAGGTAAAATGTTGTTTGGTTCCTAGTTTGGTAACGAAGTTTTGGAATCCGTGGTCGGTGAATTGGGTGCCGTTGTCCGTGACTAGCGCCTTCGGGATCCCAAATCTAGTGAGGATGTTTCTTTTGTAGAAACAGAGGATGTTGTGTGAGGTGATCTTCGCAAGAGCTTCATCCTCTATCCATTTCGTGAAGTAATCCACGGCCACAATAAGGAACTTGTTTTGGTAAGTCCCTTGCACAAATGGTCTGAGGATATCCATCCCCCACCACGCAAATGGCCACGGGGATGACAGTATGCTTAGCTCGTGCGGGGGGGGGGGGGGGCGAGATGCATGTCGGCGTGCTTCTGGAACTTGTCACACTTCTTAACGTGATCTTTGGCGTCCTGTTGCATCGTCGGCCAATAGTACCCCGCTCGTAGAGCTTTCCTCGCCAAGGATTTACCGCCCATGTGCTGGCCGTTAATCCCTTCGTGTATTTCCCGTAATACCTCGAGGACTGTGGATTCGTCGATGCATTTTAGGAGGGGAATGGAAAATCCCCTTCGGTATAGCTTATGCTCGAGCACCACGTAGGAGCATGCTCGTCGCTTCGTCGTGGTCACTTATGTCCGGTCTAGGGGGAGCTCGCCCTTTGTCAGAAAGTTATACACTGGGGTCATCCAGCACGAAGCGTCCCCGATGGCGTGTACCTCGACGGGAGTCGAGGCTCTTTCGATGCTCGGGCGTGATAGGGATTCTTGTATGACGGATTTGTTCTCGCCCTTCTTTCTTATGCTCGCGAGTTTCGAAAGTATGTCGGCCCTTGTGTTTTGCTCGTGCGGGACGTGTGATATTTCAGCTCGGTCGAACTTCCTCATGTGCTTTCTTACCAAGTTTAGGTATTTAATGAGGCTGTCTTTTTTGGCCTGGTAGCTCCCCTGGACTTGGGAAGCGACAAGTTGTGAGTCTGTGAAAATTTGTACTTCGCGTACCCCTAGGTCCTCGGTTAGCCTCAGTCCTGCGAGCAGGGCCTCGTACTCTGCTTGGTTGTTCGAAGTTGGGAAGGAGAGGGTTAACGAGTGCTTGATCACTACGCCCTCCTCATTTTCTAGGAGGATCCCCGCGCCGCTTCCAGACGAGATGGAAGCTCCATCGACGAAGATGGTCCACTTGTGCTCTTTCCCTGCGGGTGGGTTGTGAGCGATCATTTCCACGACGAAGTCGGCCAGGGCTTGTGCCTTTAGATCTTTCCTGCTCTCGTATTGAATGTCGAACTCGGAGAGTTCCAAGGACCATTTCAACATTCGGCCCGCCATGTCAGGTCGACCTAAGAGTTGTTTTACTGGTTGGTCGGTTCGTACTATGACTGTGTGGGCCAGAAAATAGTGTCTGAGTCTCCTTGCCGCGTTGACGAGGGCTAGAGCTACTTTTTCTGTCTATTGGTATCTGCTCTCGGGTCCTTGTAGGGCTTTGCTCGTGAAATAAACGGGTTTCTGCCCGTCCATGGTTTTGCGAATGAGGGCCGCGCTGATGGCTTTGTTCGAGACGGCTAAGTATAGGAACAAAGGTTCCCCGTCGACTGGTCGAGACAGTACGGGCGGTTGGGATAAACTTTGTTTTAGGTGGCGCAGCGCCCGTTCACATTCCTCTGTCCATTCGAAGGCTGCCTCTTTGCGAAGGAGTTTGAAGAAGGGGAGGGCGTGTTGAGCGGATCTCGCGACGAAGCGGGACAGCGAGGTAAGCATGTCGTTCATGATTTGTATTGATTTCTTCGACGTAGGTGTCGGGAGATCAGAGAAGGCTCGACATTTTTCGGGATTGGCTTCAATTCCTTGTTCTGTTAGGTAAAACCCGAGAAATTTCCCTGCCTTGACCCCGAATGTAGACTTCTCAGGATTGAATCTCATCTTGCATTGTCTTGCTTGGGCGAAGACTGCTTTGAGGTGGGCGGCGTGATCGTTGTCTTCCCGGGACTTGACGATCGTGTCGTCCATGTAAACCTCGAGCATGCCTCTGATTTTCTTGTAGAACACTCTGTTCATCATACGTTGGTAAGTTGCCCCTGCGTTCTTTAGTCCAAAGGGCATTACGTTGTAGTAATAGTTGCCCGAGCTGGTCATGAAGGCAGTGCAATGCTTGTCGCCCATGGCCATTGGAATTTGGTTATAGCCTGAATAGGCATCCATGAACGACAGTATTTTGTAACCGGCTGAGTTGTCGACCAACATATCTATGTTTCGGGCATGCCCGATTGAGATCGGTATAATCAACACACATCCACCATTTTCCATTATTCTTTTTAACCAGTACAACATTTGACAGCCAGGTTGAATATCGGGCTTCAGAAATAAAATTTTCCTCTAAGAGGTCTTTTACAGCTTTTTCAGCAGCCTCCGTTTTCTCTGGAGACTGCCTATGTCTACGTTGTACTACTGCCTTAGCGGCTGGATCTATGGCGAGACGGTGACAGGCGACCTCGGGGTTGAGTCCGGGCATTTCCACGGCGCTCCATGCGAACAAGTCAGCATTCTCGCGCAAGCAGGCTTTGATTTTCTTCCTTGCTAGGTCGGGGAGGTCAGTACCAATCTTCACTCCTTTGCCCACGTCCTCGCCTAGGGGGATGAGTTTGAAGTCCCCGTCCGGAATTGGTCGGAGGGGGGCTTGCTCGCCGTTGGGAGGCTCGTCCTGGTCGAAACGGGTATCCAGAGCTATGGAGTCGACCTTTGGGGGAGCTCTCTGCTCTTCTGCTTTGTCGGGCTCTGGTTTTGTCGTTGCTGGTCTCTTGGTGGGCCTTGTCCCAGTGTCGACCGTGCCGCGTCCCTTGGATACGGCGTTGAAGCACCTTTGAGCAGCGGCCAGGTCCCCCTGGATGGTAGCAACCCGTGCTCTCTTGGTGTAGAAGTTGCCCCTGCGTTCTTTAGTCCAAAGGGCATTACGTTGTAGTAATAGTTGCCCGAGCTGGTCATGAAGGCAGTGCAATGCTTGTCTCCCATGGCCATTGGAATTTGGTTATAGCCTGAATAGGCATCCATGAACGACAGTATTTTGTAACCGGCTGAGTTGTCGACCAACATATCTATGTTTCGGGCATGCCCGATTGAGATCGGTATAATCAACACACATCCACCATTTTCCATTATTCTTTTTAACCAGTACAACATTTGACAGCCAGGTTGAATATCGGGCTTCAGAAATAAAATTTTCCTCTAGGAGGTCTTTTACAGCTTTTTCAGCAGCCTCCGTTTTCTCTGGAGACTGCCTATGTCTACGTTGTACTACTGCCTTAGCGGCTGGATCTATGGCGAGACGGTGACAGGCGACCTCGGGGTTGAGTCCGGGCATTTCCACGGCGCTCCATGCGAACAAGTCAGCATTCTCGCGCAAGCAGGCTTTGATTTTCTTCCTTGCTAGGTCGGGGAGGTCAGTACCAATCTTCACTCCTTTGCCCACGTCCTCGCCTAGGGGGATGAGTTTGAAGTCCCCGTCCGGAATTGGTCGGAGGGGGGCTTGCTCGCCGTTGGGAGGCTCATCCTGGTCGAAACGGGTATCCAGAGCTATGGAGTCGACCTTTGGGGGAGCTCTCTGCTCTTCTGCTTTGTCGGGCTCTGGTTTTGTCGTTGCTGGTCTCTTGGTGGGCCTTGTCCCAGTGTCGACCGTGCCGCGTCCCTTGGATACGGCGTTGAAGCACCTTTGAGCAGCGGCCATGTCCCCCTGGATGGTAGCAACCCGTGCTCTCTTGGTGTAGAATTTGATCTTCAAGTGGACGGTGGAGGGTACCGCAGTCAGTTCTGCTAGTGTTGGTCGTCCCAGGATGCAGTTGTAGAGGGATGGGCAATCGATCACGAGGAAGCAGACCTTGACCTGCCTCATCGTCGTGTCCTCGCCAAAGGTAACCATGAGCTTGATGTATCCCCAAGGTTTGGAGGTCGAGCCGTTGAAGCCCTATAAGTCCGACCCCAAGTAAGGTGAAAGGTGTGAGTCGTCGAGCTGTAGGGTCCAGAACAGTTGATTGTACATTACGTCGACGGAACTTCCTTCGTCGACGAGGATGCGGTGTACGTCAAAATTAGCCATTCTTGCTCTTATCAGTAGAGGAATGACTGTGTTGGGGGCTCCTCCGGGGAGCTCTTCGAGGTAAAAGGTGATAGGCTCCGACCTACCTTTCACCCTTTCAAAAGTCACTGTCTGAGGAGGGGCAGAGTCGACCAGTTCATCCAGCTTCCTCTTGGCCGAATTTATGGTTAGGTCGCTGAATCCTCCACCATTGATGACCATGGCAAAGGGAAAGCACTCCCACCTGCTGTGCATCGTGAGAGGCTCTTTTAGGTGTTCGGGGACGTAGAAGTCCTCGGGTCTTGTGACGGAGAAGGCGGTCTGGATAGGGACCGATTCGTCAAATGGTCGGGCGTCTTCTTCCGGCTCTCTCGACTCCCGGGCGTCGCGAAGGGGAGCTTCAATTCGCCGGTATTGGGCGAGCCTCCCTCCCTTGATGAGGGTTTCGATGGCGTCTTTGAGGTGGACGCAGTCTTCGGTCAGGTGACCATGGCTCCTGTGGTACTGACAGTATTTGGTCTTGTCTACCCCGGGCTTGGCAAGAGATGGCTGAAGGCGTTTAACACTGCCATCTTTGAAATCCATGCTAGCACACTTCGCCTAGATGCACTCGCGGGAAGCTGTGAGCGGAGTGTATTCTGTGAAACGCCCCGAGGGTCCTCTCTGTTCTCGGACTTCTCGGGGTATGTCCTCTTTTCTTTTCTCCCTGGTTCGTCGAGGAGGAGCGGTCTCTTGGAGCGGGTTGCTGCTGGATCCGCGAGTTCTGGGGTCCCAGGATCTGTTGGCCGCTTCCATTTCCTCATAATCCATATATGCTCGGGCCTTCTCAAGGAGGGCATCTAATGTTCGGGGTGGTTCGATGCCCACCGCCTTTCTGAATTATGTGCCAGGGAGGAGCCCCCTCTCCAGCAAGTACCTTTTCATGTGGTCCGCGCAGGGGACCTGTATGGCTTTGCGATTGAAGCGATTGATAAATTCTCTCAAGGTTTCATCCTGTCTCTGGATGATGGCCTTGAGCGCTGCCTCGGTCTTTGGATGTCGCTGAGACGCGGTGAACGAACTTATGAATTGATTCTTCAGGTTTCTCCACGAGGTGATTGATCTCGGGGCAAGACCTTTATACCAATCCATTGCCGCCTTTTTAAGGGTCGTGGGAAACAACTGGCATTTGATGGGTCCCCCGACATTATGGTAATGCAACATAGCCTCGAACCCGTCTATATGGTCGACTGGGTCTGCGACTCCGTCGTATTCTTTCAGATGTGGAGGCTTCTCCATGCCCGGGGGAATGGGTGCCTCCATGATGGCTTGTGAAAGGGGACCGCGGGGGTCGTCCTCGTCATTTCGCTCTGGGGATAGGGATAGGGACCTGAGACATTGTCGTGCCCGACGGTCCTGGTCGTGCTGGATACCCCTCGAGCGGGATGCCCGTTGGTCTACTCTCCCGTGCCTGTCTCCAGGGTGTCTTCTTTCTTGCCATATGGGGTCGTGGTTGCGCCCTCCGGCTTCAACGACGGGTTGCCTCTCCAAGGGGGGTCGTCTCCCCGATGGTCGGGGCGACGGGCTTCGGGAGGTGTCTCTGTATTGTCTCCGCGGGGGAGACGGGAGATGTACCTCTGTTGCTCGAGGAGGTGGGGTCTGAGGTCTCCTGTGTCTCCTCGCGGGTCTTCTATCATCTTCTAGGGCCCTCAATCTTTCCCCCTGGGCGAAGATGAGGTAGTTGGTTTGATTGATTGCCGCGAATAGTGCGCGGGTCGTGGCATCTTCCCCGGCGGGGACGGGGACTTCCTGAAATTGGGCAGCTAGATAGTTTGGGGGAGTCGTATTGTCTTCTTCGAGTGGCGGAGGGACTGAAGTAGATGAGGCAGTAGCTCCGTCGCGGTGGACCGAGGGCCTGGGGATGGTGCCCCCGGGGAGTGTGCTATGACCGGGGTTGCCGGTGTTGTCGGGAATTCCATTTTTATCTGCGAGGTTGTTGTTGACGTCGACGACGCAGACGTTCTGGTCATCCTGAACTTGGTCTGCCATGACGGTAGGAGGTGATTTTGAGCTTTGGTCTTCGAGAGTTTGCAAGACGGGGAAGCTAGTTTCCCACAGACGGCGCCACTTATCTTACCGGATCAGACTTGGACCGTCACGACTGGCTCGAGCAGAATTTGAGTGAGATGGGGGGGGGGGGTACCTGCAAGACACTCTGATGCTGAAACGAGAGGCGGAATGAGCAGGCAAAATGATGTATAGGTGCGTAATAGATGAATACCTGACCCTCTGGGAACAGAGGGTATTTATAGCCCCCAGCGCTGGGCCAAGGTCCCCTCATTGGGCTGACCAGAACTGGCCCAATAAAGGAACTGTCAGGTTCTACGTGCGTAGTGGGGCCCCGCACGTGGTCTCCTTCCTGGTGGTGCTCCGCGAAGAATAAGGAGGGACGAAGACGCGGTCTTTCTGGAATTTAGAGGATTCGATAACGGTCAGGATGGACAGAATCTTCCCTACGGGGAGGGTGCTCGAGCAGGTCTCGAGCTGGAGTTTCCTTGGTCGGGGACACTGCGGGTCGCGGACAATGGCGGACGTTGTGGCTACAGTCTGTTGTCGGGCACGTCGGTGGCGGCCCGCTGGTGATCATTCTCTGAGGAATTTGCTTGGATTGGACCCTTACCTACGCTTTGGGCCAAGATAGGCCCAATCCGAACATTTTCATATTTACTTTTTTTTGTTTGTTTTAATAAATTTATCTAGAGCCACAATTTGCTATGCAATAAAAGCTTCATTCATTTTTATCTTTTTGTAATTTTAAATAACTTGATTCATATTTTCGAGTTGGCATTATATATTTTAAGATCAAAACAAAAAGTAATTCACATAATATAAAAGAATTACATTAAATAAAGACTAAAGAGAACACATTAGAACAATAGAACCTGATTTTCACAAAACTAGGTGTTACACTGTTACTTGTTTTCTTTCATGCTCTGTCAAAAAGAAATGGTTGATCGATTCAAAATATAATAAATTGAAAACATGGCAAATATTTAAAAATTTGAAATATGAAATAATTAAATTAACAAGTATAATAAAAATTCAAAAGAAATGAAAATAATGATCGAAAGAAGTGAATTAAACACAACATTGGAAACAATAAAAAAACTTAATAAATTGAATAATTCAAGATAAACTACACATAACTGTAAATAGTGATGTAACACAAGATAAAACTTGGATTTGGAGAGAACAACATAATAAAATAAAACATTAAAGAAACTTGAGTACAAAACTATGAAATTGAGAGTAAAAGAAGAAGAGAAAGAGAGAAAGACAATTTGTGTGCTAACGTTAAAAAGGATGTGATGTGAATAACAATTTTTAATAAAGTATGGAATGCAATTTGCAAACGTTAAGGCTAAAAAATTGCACATATATGGTATGGAAATAGGCAATAATGATTAAGTAGTGTAATTAACAAAATTAATTATGTCTTTTAATTAATAATAATTAAAAAACTTCTTTTTACACAAAACTGAATTCTCTTAGAATTTAGAAACTACAGTGTATGATAATTGATTGATAATATATATATAGAGGTTTCTCTGTTGGATCTGTAGTGTAATTCTTAAAATAGTCCAGAAAGCATGCAAAAATAGCAAAGTCTAAAAACTAACCATTTAATTGAAAATCACAAAAAAAATAACAAAAATTCCCTTAAAGTCCTCTCTTCCACACCTTGTAGTGCCTTTTGTCCCACCTCCCATTGTTCCGAAACTTGGCACATATGCATTCTCTTCCCTTCCTTCCCAAAAAGGGGCTGTCAATAATCATTTACAAACCCAAGAGAGGAAAAAAGGAGTCTTTTAGCTCTTAAAAACTTCTCTTGGAAAAAACAATAAAGTCATGCATAATCATCGTTACCCCATGGCTTTCCCTATCCTTTTCCTTCTCTTCATTTGCCTTCCATTTTCCTCCGCCAAACTCAACACTGACTACTACAAAAAAACATGTCCCGACTTTGAAAAAATCGTCAGAGAACACATTTACATCAAACAAAGCTCTAGCCCAGCAACTGCACCCGGCATCCTCCGTATGTTTTTCCACGACTGTATCACCGACGGTTGCGACGCTTCCATCCTCGTCTCTTCCACCGCCTACAACCCTCACGCCGAACGTGACGCCGAACTCAACCTCTCCCTCTCTGGAGATGCATTTGACATCATTGTGAAAATTAAAAACGCTCTGGAGCTAGCTTGTCCCGGTATCGTTTCGTGTTCCGACGTTGTTGCACAGGCCACAAGAGACCTTGTTAAGATGGTTGGCGGTCCGTTTTATCCTGTTAGGTTAGGAAGAAAAGATAGTCTTGTATCAGATGCTTCAAGAACTGATGAAAGCCTTCCAACAACAACAATGACAATGGATGATATCATCAAGAAGTTTACCATAAAGAATTTCACTATAAGAGAAATGGTTGCTTTAACCGGTGCACACACAATAGGTTTCACTCACTGCAAAGAATTCAGCAACAGAATCTTCAACTACAGCAAAACTTCCGAGATTGATCCTACTCTTCACCCTAAACTTGCTGCAGGATTGAGAAGAGTGTGTCAGAATTACACCAGTGACCCTTCCATGGCTGCTTTCAATGATGTCAGGTCACCAGGGAAATTCGACAATGCTTTTTTTCAAAATGTGTTGAAGGGGTTGGGATTATTGACTAGTGATTATCTCTTGGCTGTTGATCCAAGAACAAAGCCAATCGTAGAACTCTATGCAAAAGATGAACGCGCTTTCTTTCAAGATTTTGCTAAGGCAATGGAGAAGCTTTCTGTGCATGGAGTCAAGACTGGTAAAAAAGGTGAAGTCAGGAGCAGGTGTGATCAGTTTAACCATATTCCTAATTAGAGGACTAATCAATTATTAACTTTTAAAAAATGACATTCTATTATATATTTATTATATATCTATTTATCAAGGGAGCCATGGGAATACATTGTCCTTATCCAAAGAAAATCTAGACACATTAATTACATGTATTTGAATACTTATATATTTATGTTGGTTTCCTTGGATTCTTTTTTTTTGTTTTGTTTTTTATTAAGAGTGTGTGTGAGAAACAATTATAAGACTTGTGATGGAGAAGATGTAGTTTTATCCCATCTAATATTTGTGCAACTCTATGTTGTTGATGTTGTTGTCAATGTGTTCTTGGATAAACTATTTATAAATGATCTATAAGACCATTCACATAAGTTTTTTTTTCCTTCAAAATAGTTTCACATATACCAAATGTAATTATGTCAGTGGAATGAATATTTTCATATGAGAAGTGTGGTAATGAATGTCACTGATGCTTTATCTTACCATTTTTCTTAATGTGGTTTTATATTAAAATATTAATATTTATGTATTTGCATTATATATAATAGTAGTTGTCAATGCATGTTTAATATTGTCATTTTCATTTCTATTTCAAACACTAAAAAATAAATTAACCTTTAATTTATTGGATGCTATGGATGCTACAAACAAGTTGTTGCTTTAAAAAAAAGTGAGAGCTATGAGACAACATCATTTTAAAGACATAATATCTTTTATAAAGATGAACATGAAAGATTCATATTAGATGATTGTTTCTTGCTAATAATTTCTAGTCTTTTATTAAGAGTTATTTGTAAGATCGACTATAATAATTATAGACTTAGTATTTTGAGTGTTTTGGGTTGAAATTGATTGAAATAGGATTCGTAGGTATTAAAAGATAAAAGTAAAGGACAATTGTAAAGTAAAGAAAAATAAATGATAAGACTTGTAATTTAAAATGAAAATTGGAAATTGCTTTGAATTGAAATGTGGAAGCATTCATACATTGTCAAGCCTAAACTGGTTTCTCTCTTAGATGCGGGTACTTTGAGCGTAATGCTCTAAATATGAAGAAATGTGACCTCTAACAAAAATACAAACGTTTTCTTAAATAGAAAGTCTAAAAGTATAATCGTCGACAATTACTAGTCCCATGTTGGGATTCATGGAGAACTACCACAAATCTGTTTCGAAACGTCTCCACGTTCTTACTGGCTTGTGAGTTGGTAACTGCTTTTGCTGCCACTTATTATTGCCTGTAGACACTTGTATCTCGTCGAGCCTGCCTCTGAACTGGTGTCTTTGTCGACCAGCCTTCCTGGTTAACACTTATTTGACTTGGTCGACGCATCCTATTGTTCTTTATGGACACATGCCTTTCTAACCAGTCTTTCTAACCAAAGATATCTTACAGTTTAAAGGCTCACTTTCCTAGTCGAAAATTTCTTGTTAATAGTGACACATGAAGATTATTGAAAAATGAATCCAAATGACTCGTAGGTTCATTGGAAGATTTCGCCAAAATTAAAAAAGAATTCAATTTTTGGGGCATATTAGTATTTTTCTAACCCACTTACACCAACAAGCAACAAATACAATCCATCATGACCTTTTTTTTACGTTGTCCAATCGGGCAAAAAGATACCTAAAGGAAGGAGAAACAAAAGTTTGTGGAAAATTCTAACCCCAAAGTCAAATTTAATACATTGAAAGATGGCTTAGACAAAAAAAAATGAATTGATGTCAATGTTTGTACGTGATTATGCATGTATTGAAGGTGAAAAAGTTGAGATAGTGAGAAAAAAGATCGAATGAGAGATGCAAAAGGCCGAATATGAAAATGAAAGATTGAAGATTAATGATTTATAAATACTCTTAAAGGATACATCAAATATGAATCCAAGACCACTGTAAGCTCATGAATAGTTGCACTAATTAATCAAGAGAAAAATATGAACTTAATTGATAACATGTATATTAGATCATTTTTAGATCCTCATAATTATTAAAGTTTTTATTTAAGTCATTATTTTTCAAAATAGTAGCTATGAAAATATATTATTCAAATTAGCCGTTGTGCAAACTAGTCGTTATTGTTAGTTATATGGTTTTAGGGTTGACATACTTTTGCTAAAACACGGTTCTACTGATGTTGATCAAGATGTTACAACATTCTTGTCAACTGTCATAAAAGTTTTGCAGTTATGAGTTTTTCATTCAAATGTCGAAGCAAATGTCATGACATCTTGGTCTGGTACAACAAGTGTTGCTATTTTAAATCTGGACAAATTTGATTTGATTCAGTGATATTTCTTTTAGATATATCTCAATAAATTTCGCCGGTCAAGAAGATTTAATCTGAAATAAGATTTGTATCTCCAGTTGTACATTAGTTACTAAATTGGGCTTTGAGACAATTTAGGAAACTTTGTATTGTTTGTTCCAAGATTTAAGGAGATTTTCCTACACAATTGGTGCATCACTCAGCTTATAGATCAAGAAAATTTTGGATGCAAAATTCGAAGACCATGGACTGTAGAGGTGTATTTAAAGAGATGGCCTAACCTAATTTGATCAAAATTTTCAACAATTGTAAAATCATGGGAAGCTTAGAGTTTTAGGTTTTGAGAGTTTTTTGTGTAGTTGTAAGTCACCTTTGTATCTTTTGATACTTGTGGTAGACATGATATTCTCACTCAAAAGTCTCTAGGTAATGAGTTAAGTATTGTTCTTGGTTGAAGATCTTAAACAAAACCAAGTATTGTTCTTAGTCAAGAGTCTTGACTAAGTATTTTTATATTAGGAGTGTAATCTTGTTGGGTTATTTTTGATACAGTCACTGGGATTGGGACTGTTAGATATCACCGAGGTGATTTAGGGAGTGAGATGGTGATTTCTCATACCTAGGAGGTTCCTAGGTAGAAATTGCAATGTGTAAGGATTAAGTGAGAAGTATTAGACTAGGACTGTCTAGGCTTTGAATTAATACTACTGATAGTGGATTTCCTTCCTGGCTTGGTAGCCTCCAGAGTAGGTGAGTTATACCAAACTGGGTTAACAACTCTATGTATTATTTATCATTCTACAATTTAATTTCAGTATCACTTACATCTTGATAAATCTATCTAGGGTGTCAAATCAGATGTTGTAGCATCTTCCTTAACATTATTCTAATGTTGGAATATCAGTATTACCATGTGTTGCATGTACCAGAAAATTTCAATTGGTATCAGAGAAGGCACCCTAGTCTATTGGGTGAGCTTCATGGAGTATTTTCTACTACTATTATTCTTATTGGAATGCTGGGATGATTGTTTCTAGTCATCTATGGACAACATATCTTAAACAATTATTAGGGTATGAGATTCATGGTACTGAAGAGATAGAAGGGAAGAGTTTGAGTTGGCTCTTTGTCACTCTGAAATTATCAACTTCATGTTCTATGTGTGATACGGTGAGAGAATTGACTTGAGGGTTTTGCATTTTATCGCAAATGTTGCGGTTAGCAAGAGTCGTCACCGACTTTTCTTTTATCCAAAAGGAAAGGTGAAAAAGCACAGGAAAGACCTTTGATATTGTTTCTTGAGTTCATGGGGTAGATTATGAAAAGAGAAGGTATTAACACCCTTTTTATCCATGGTTTTCCATGGGCTCTTAGTTACTTGCTAGATCACTTGCTTTTGTTTGAAATTGTGCTTTGTGTAGTTTTTGAAAGTATTTTGTAAAGAGGCAATTGTTTAGGCAATCTTTGTAATGATTTTCGTTCGTAAGAATGTATACAAAGATGTTGATCTTTTTGAAAAATGTTTTCAATTTTGTAAGATGTTTTGAAATGTGTAGGTGTTGGTTTTGAAAATATAAAGGATATTTTGTCTTGAAATGAAGCAAGTAACTAAAAGCAATCTACCTACTCTAATGTCTTTCTTGTTCATTTTATTTTTCTTTGACATTGTTGTCTTACCATTGATTTGGTAAGCAACCATATCTTTGGATGTAAACGGGACAGGCATGTGTCATCGTATAGTCATGATTAGCAATGTTGCAAGGTATCTTAGCATTTTTGAGGGACTAAGATCATTTTGTAAGGCAACTTTGAATAGTGTCATCGAGGGACTATGATCTTGTATTTGTTTGTTTTTGCTAAGACGCCCCACATGCGTAATATGACCATTTTTTGTATAAGGCAACCAAGTGGGATAACCCTAGGGTGTTTTGTGTGCAAGTGTGTCATTTTCATGCTTGATTTTGTCTTGAATTAGGGTTTTCTATTCAATTGGTTTTATCTTTCCATACAAGCCCTAATTACTAGTATGTTATGTAAAAGCGGTAAATTGCGAAATTTAAAGTTACTACGCTATTACAAACATTTGTGGAGGGGGGTATACAATTTATGAATGGGGATTGCAATAATATAAACCTAATTAAGCTATTACAACCAAATTGAATATGTATAAATATTGGAATAAAAAATATACAAGATGAATTAAATATGCAAAGATATGTAAATGCAAAGGAGATTTTGTTTGGTTTTTTTATGTGAAAAAAGTTTTAACCTAAACCTAATAAATAAATCAAGATTAACTTAATAAATTAAGAAAAGAAATTATTTAAGAATTTTTTTTAATAAACCATAATTCTATTTGATTAAAAGAAAATAAGTTTCTTTATGAAAAAAAAAAGTATTTTTTGTATTTTGTCTTAAAAATAATATATGGCATTATGAGGTATTTTTGGTCCTTTTTTTATATATTAAAATAAATATTTAATGGGCATAAAGAAAAAATAAATATTAAACTAGTTATAATTTAATTTACAAAGTTTATTTAATAAAAATAGATAATATATAACTAAATAAAAATATTTTATGTGAGAAAAATATAATAAAACAAGCCAAAATATAAATCTAACATTTTTTATATTTTTATGATTTTTAATATTAAGAAAAATATATTTAAGAAAAGAAAATGAAAATAAAATAAATAAATAAAACTATATTGGGCCAAGGGTGTCATAAGCAAACAACAGGTGAGTGTTAGAAAAAATCACAAGGCCCATGAATCAGAAGCCCAGCGCTGCAAAGGGACAAAAAAATAGAAAAATATGAGAAAATTGCAAAAGGCAGCACGCTGAGGCTCGAACCCATGACCTCTAGCATTTACGCGCGCTGCCTTACAAATGGGGTGGCTGTACATCCATTTATATAAACACAACCATAAATATATATTAGAAAATGCCTCCTGAAGGCAACTTCATCTTCAACCTTGAGCCATGGCCGGATCACCTGTATCTTCTTCATTTCTCCATAAAAAATGGAAAGTTCAAACATGAAAGTTATAGTATTTCTTCCCACGAGTTCAACCATATAATTTATGTATACTAAAAGTCAAAGATAAGATCTAATTTTACTGGCCCTAATTTGAAACCTAATTTTACAGAAATTTCAAATCCAAAATTCTCTATGCACAGTTAATATAAATGAAAACTATGAACATGGTTAGCTTTAAAGCAAAGATATCTACATTTTTCTTTCACAAATCAGGACCAAATGATGCTTGTATGAAGAGATAGAAGTTTGAGTTTTTACCTCTTGCAGCTGATATCGCGAATGGAGTTTGAGCAAGTTTTGAGAAGGCCTGAGGATCTGTTTAGCTTACCTGAACCTCCCTGAGTGTATTCCAATCCTTACTTTGTCCTGAAAGTCTCTGAATCTCTCTATCCAAGTCAACCTACGCTTGATATTTGAAAATGGTGGATGGTGGAGGAGGATTTACAGTGAGGGAACATGGGTCTGGATCACTTAGATATGAGGTATATTAAGTGTTTGGGTGGTTAGAACTCAATACGCACGAGTGGATTTGGAGATTGCTATGTAAGGTTCAAAACTGTCAAGCTATGGCAGATTTTCAGTTGCAAAGTGTTTGGGAGAGTTTCTGAGTCTTAGCTCTCGTGTTTTATGTTGCAATACACTTGTGTATATGTATGGAAAAGGTTAGAGATCAACTCCACTCCAGGTTTCTGAGTTATAGCCTTTTGACTCTATAACTTGCTTTTGAAGAAAAGTGAGGAGACAAGTCTCTAAGTGTTGTACAAGCATGATCTAAGTTGGTAGAGATCTTAGACAAGTTGCTTTTGGTTTTGACTTTTCTTGTGCACATAGAAAACAATTGAGAGGCTCAAGAAGTTGACAAAGGCAAAAGTAATGCTTTATCAAAATGGAAATGGCACCTTTGTGCCATAAATGGAATTATAACTTGGATAAAGGCTCAAATGTTTGGATTAAAGCTCTATCAGCTGTGTAAACATTTAATTATGGAGTTAGAAACAAGTTTGAGGCCTGCAAAGCAAAGATTATGCAGCCTAGGCTTGGATTTGAATTTTGGTTCATCATGAAATGGCTTGAAATCAAAGTGATAAATCACCAACTTCATCTCTTCGATTCTCCCTACTCAAGAATGATCTCAAGGAGTTCTTGGACATTTTGGAAAGCTTGCAATGTTCTCTGCAACTCATCTTTCAATTGCTTTTGAAAATTCCCTTTGGAACTATGTGAAGAAATGGCATGAAGTTAGGTCAAAAATCTGCCTAACTAGGGCAAAATTTCACTAAGTTATTTTAGTTCATGAGCATGTATTCACAAAATTATATCTTGAGATCTAAGCATTTTTAGGAGAAATTGTGTGAAGAAAAGTTGTAGATTTCATGGATATATACAACTTTTATGTTGGGAATTTCCTTTGAATCATCTTGCATCATGGTGAAAATTTAGTTCAAAGTTGAGAAAAGATAAGAAATTTTCTATACTTAGAAAAATTTATAAGTTAAGAAATTTCAACTTTTCAAAATAAAATCTTAAATCCTTGATTTCTTGATTAACAAGTTTCTCATTTTGACATATTTTGATGAATTATGATCTTTGGCATTTGATTTTGACCAAAAAGTCAAAGTTTGACTTTTCACTATACAGTTGACTTTTGATCAGTTGACTGGAAAACTCATCTGTCAATCCAATAGACTTGCAATGTTTTGAACCATGTCATTAGGTAAAAATGGTTAAATTGAACTCTTAATATCATGCCTTAACTCAATTGACCATTTGCCAGGTCAAAAACCAGAAATTGCCCTTTCCCAATTAAAACCCTAATTTTGACCATTTTACCCTTTTGATGATTTGATCAAATTTATTGAGGAATTGTGGTCCAAACTTGATCAAATGATACATATGAGTCTAAGGTGTTGATGTGGATAAAAAATTATGAAGTTTGACTGTAAACTGGCCATGGTTGACTTTTTCCCCAATACAGTTGATTTTTAGGTCAACTGTCCATTTGACTGATCAAAAGTGTGATTCAAGGCTTAAAACTTATCATGAGTAATCTTGGGGGTCCATAATGATCCTTGAAAGTCATATGAAGCATTGATAGTCCAAAGATCCTTGTGCAAACTCAAACCCTAATTTTGGTCATTAGTGCATGAGGGGATGTCTTGAGCTGGTCAAACCCTAATGCAGTCTTGAATCAGAGAGATCTTTTGAGGAAATTCTTGATAAGTGAGAGGGAAAAATTTTGGGTACAACAGCTGCCCCTGTTCAATCTTCTTAAACCTGAAGAGTTAGACTGACGAGTTTTTCCATTCGTGACTCGAAGGTGGAAGATGATTGGACACTAGAGTGCCCATAAATTTACACTTGAAGATGTGAGAATCGAGGGAATGGGCTTAAGTATTCCATTTGGAGAGGTGCTAGAAAGATGTGGGAGATGGGCTTAAAGATGCCATCTAGAAGTGATTGTCGAATTGTAATTTGTAAGCTGGAAGAATGAATACTAGAATGGCGTCCGTGTCTAGAGTGTATCTGTACTGTATCTGGAAGCTGAATTTGAATGAGTATCAGGATGGCATCCGGGTATGGAGCGTATCTGAACTGTATCAAAAGGTTGAAATCTGAATGAGTATCAAAATGGCGTCCGTGTCTGGAACGTATCTGAACTGTATCTGGAAGCTGAATTTGAATGAGTATCAGGATGACATCCATGCCTGGAGCGTATCTGAACTGTATCTGAAGAATGTATCTGAATGAGTATCAGAATGGCATCCGTGTCTGGAGCATATCTGAATGGTACCAAAAGATTTTGAATATTTGTTAATGGTAGCTGTTAACCTTATCCTAAAAAGGGTAAAATGTTAGCTAAAACATAATGTTTATGTCGTATGAAATGCATAGTATAATGCATTCGTGTTATCCATGTTTATGATATATGGATGCAATGCATGCGTATATGAGCTAGTTTGTACACTGCTGTTGGACTGGGAAAAATAAATCCCTGACTGCTACTGAGGATATGGAGTATAAGTCTTCATGTTACGAAGTCTAAGTGTTGATGAATTTCTGTCGAGAGAAATAAACTCTGTTGTAAGGGAAATGCTATGTACTGCTTGTAAAATCTTATTGGGGAAAATTGAGAAATTTGAAGACTTCTACTAGGGATCAATAATTTGAAACTTTGTTCCGCTGGGGATTTAGACGACGTACTGTAGGGGTTTACCTATGGAATAGCTTAGAGATATTTTCCTATCCTTTCAACCTATCAGTAATTTCCTCTTTTCATTTTGTTTATTTGTAAACAGTAATTATATTCAAATGCATATGCTCAACCATGAATCATTAGACGTTTTTGTAAACAAAACAAGCGTAAAGAAAAGACAAATAGTTTTTGCATTTTCAAAGGAATATTTTGTATTGACTTTGAATAAGTATTTTTCGTACAAGGAGACAAACATTCTAGTAAGAGAATGTTGTTGTAAATGATAAAAGTTTGATACAAAGGAAAGATAGTTATGTGTAATAATCCCATGGGGTTTCCATTCTGCTATAGCCTTTGTATCTCTGAGCATCTTGTCTATTTGTTGCCTCGCCCGAAGATGATTGAATTGATCAGGAACTCTGAGTTTGTCAGTGGAAGCCAAAGTTTGTCCATGTAGTGATCAAACGAGACATAGTCATACGCTTTACATTCCCTAACTTTTGTCTGGACCGCCCTTTCGGGTTTTCAGTCCACCGGGAAACCCTTTTTTGCCCAAGTCTCCCTTTCGGGTTTTCAACTTGCCGGGTGTACATATTTTTTGTTTTATCCCTAATTTTTTCCCGAACCCTTTTGGTTCGCCGGGATGCCCTTGTTTTGCCTAGGTATGTCAACCTAGCGGGTCTCTTATGCGTAGTATCTTTTGACTATGTTCGCGTTCGCAGGATGTGGCAGGTCGTCACCATTCATGGTGGTCAAGATCATTTCCCCCCCCCAGAGAAAATGTTTTTGATTACAAATGGTCCTTCATAGGTAGGAGTCCATTTGCCCCTCGGATCACCTTATGGCAAGATGATGCATTTGATCATTGGATCTCCGACTTGATACACTTGGCGCCTGACTTTCTTGTTGAAAGCCTTAATCATCCGTTTTTGATACATTTGACCATGACAAACAGCAGTAAGTCTCTTCTCATCAATAAAGTTAAGTTGATCAAGTCGAGTCTGGATCTAATCGTCTTCGCTCAATCCTGCATCTTTCATAATCCTCAGAGAGGGGATCTGAACCTCGACAGGTAAGACAACCTCCATGCCATAAACCAAAGAATAGGGTGTTGCCCCGGTTGATGTGCGAGCTGTGGTACGATACCCATGGAGAGCGAATGGTAACATCTCATGCCAGTCTTTGTATGTGACTTTCATTTTTTGTATGATCTTTTTAATGTTCTTATTTGCGGCTTCTACAACACCATTCATCTTTGGATGATAGGGAGAAGAACTGTGATGCTGAATCTTGAATTGCTCGCACAATGCGGTGATCATAGTGTTGTTGATATTTGTACCATTGTCCGTGATGATCCTTTCTGGGATACCGTACCGGCAGATGAGATTTTGCTTGATGAAACGGGAAACAACGTTCTTGGTAACGGAAGCGAAGGAAGCTGCCTCCACCCATTTTATAAAATAGTCAATGGCCACTAGGATGAAGCGGTGTCCATTGGAGGTTGTAGGCTTGATTTCCCCAATCATATCAATCCCCCACATAACAAAGGGCCAAGGAGCCGTCAAGACATTCATAGGAACCGGAGGTACGTGCACTTTGTCAGTATAAATTTGACACTTATGGCAGGTTCGAGAGTGTTGATAGCAATCTGCTTCCATGGTAGACCAGTAATAGCCTGCCCATAGGATTTTCTTTGCCATCGTATGCCTACTAGAATGGGTACCAAAAGTGCCTTCATATAATTCAGCCATGATCCTGTCAGCTTCAACCATATCTACACACTGAAGTAACACAGGGTTATGATTGCATTTATATAGGATGTCGTTAATAAGGAAGAACTTAGCAGAGAATCTCCTTAAGAACTTTTTATCTTTAACTGAAGCTCCTTCTAGATATTCTTGAGCCTCGAGATACTTCTTGACTTCGTGAAACCAAGGCTGGTCCACTACTTCTTCAGTATTAATCTCGTGACAGTGCGTTGGTTCATCCATTCGTTCAATGGTGATCTAGGGGGCCTCGTTATCCCAATTAAGTTTAAACATAGATGACATTGTGGCTAGAGCGTCTGCTAGCTGATTTTCCTCTCGCGGGAAATGCTCAAAGGTAATCTTCTCAAAATGTGGTAGTAATGTCAAAAAATGTTCTTTGTAAGGGATACGGTTTGGGTGTTTGGTGTCCCATTCCCCTTTGATCTGGCTGATAACCAAAGTTGAGTCTCCGAATACATCCAAGGATTTGATCCCCAAGTCTATGGCAGCTTTGAGACCGAAGATGCACGCTTCGTATTCTGCCATGTTGTTTGTACAATTGAAGAAAAGTCTGGTCGTAAAGGGAGTATGACACCCTTACAGAGATATGAGCACAACACCAATACCATTTCCGAGTGTGTTGGATGCTCCATCAAAGAACAGGGTCCATCGGGATCCTTGTTCAGATCCGTCATATGGCCTGAATTCTTCACTGTTGTCTAATGTCATGATGTATTCATCCGGAAATTCAAATTTCATGGACTGGTAGTCTTCTACAGCTTGGTGAGCAAGGCGATCGACTAATACACCACCCTTTATAGATTTCTGGGTAGTATACTGTATGTCATATTCTGTTAGAATCATCTGCCACCTTGCTATTCTCCCAGAAAGAGCAGGCTTCTCGAAGATGTACTTTATCGGATCCATTTTAGATATCAACAAGGTAGTATGAGTCATCATATACTGTCTTAGCCGGCGAGCAACCCATGTCAGAGCGCAGCAAGTTTTCTCGAGCAGTGAATATCTGGTTTCACAGTCGGTAAACTTTTTGCTCAGGTAGTAAATAGCGTGCTCTTTTCGGCCAGACTCGTCATGCTGCCCCAATACACACCCCATTGAATTTTCTAAAATAGTCAGATACATGATCAACGGTCTTCCCTCGACTGGTGTCATTAATACACGATGCTCTTGTAAGTATTCTTTGATTTTGTCAAAAGCAACTTGACACTCGTCATTCCATTTGACCACTTGATCTTTCTTCAATAGTTTGAAGATTGGCTCACAAATAGCTGTTAGGCGAGAAATGAATTTGGCAATATAGTTCAAACGTCCCAAGAATCCTCTGACTTCCTTTTCAGTGCGAGGAGCAGGCATCTCTTTTATTTCTTTAACTTTGGAAGGATCTACTTCAATACCTTTGTTGTTGACGATAAAGCCTAGGAGTTTACCAGACCGTACCCCGAATGTGCACTTGTTTGGATTCAACCTCAGCTTGTACTTCTTCAGTCTCTCAAACAGTTTTTGTAAGTGATCAAGATGCTCCTCTTCTGTTTGAGATCTAGCTATCATATCGTCCACGTAGACCTCTATTTTGTGATGTATCATGTCGTGAAATAGAGCTACCATGGCACACTGATAGGTTGCCCCAACATTCTTCAGTCTGAATGGCATCACCTTATAGCAAAAAGTGCCCCCACTGTGTGACAAATGTTGTTTTCTCCATGTCCTCAAGCGTCATTTTGATTTTGTTGTAACCTGAGAATCCGTCCATGAAGGAAAACACTTTGTGTTGTGCCGTATTGTCAACTAGGATATCAATGTGGGGGAGTGGAAAGTCATCCTTAGGGCTTGCCTTATTCAAAATCTCGGTAGTCCACACACATTCGCACTTTGCCGTCCTTTTTGGGTACGGGAATAACATTGACAACCCATTGGGGGTAATAGGTTGCCACAAGGGTGTTTGATGAGTTCTTGGACAATTTGGAAAGCTTGGAATGTGTACTACAATCCATATTTGTAATGAAAATTGAAACTCCAAGTGGAACCATGTGAAAAATGGCCAAGAAGTTGAACAAAAATCCTGCCTAGAATAGGGCAAAATTTCTCTAAGTTAAAAATGTTTTGCACCCTTGTTCCAAAAATCATAACTTGAGATACAAGCTTCCTTTGAGAAAACTTTGTGAATCAAAGTTGTAGATTTTGTAATGGGATACAACTTTCATGTTTCAAGTTTTGTTTGAATCCATTTGCATCTTGGTGAAAAAATGGGACAAAGTTAGGAAAAAATAAGGAAGTTTCATAACTTAGAAAAATTCTAAGTTATGAAATTTTCTCATTTTAAACCCTAATTTGAAATTTTGGATTTCTTGATGAACAAGTTTCATAATTTGACATGTCTTGATGAAAAATGAATCTTGGCACTTGATTTTGACCAAAAAGTAAAAGTTTGACTTTTCACTATACAGTCAAATTTTGATCAGTTGACTGGAAAATTCATCTGTCAATCCTATGCATTTGAGATCTTTTGAACTTGTTGAATGTTTCAAGACAATGTCATTGAATCCTTGAGTCCATATATGAGCTTGGTTTGCCATTGGTTAGGTCAAACAGTCAAAAATTGCCTTTGTGCAGTCAAAACCCTAAAAATGACCATTTTTCCCTTTTGGTGATCTGATCAAATTTCTTGTGGAATTGTGATCCAAACTTGACCAAATGGTTCATGTGAGTTCATTATGTTGATGTGGGTTAAAAATCATGAGGTTTGACTGTCAATTGGCCACAGTTGACTTTTTCCCCAATACAGCTGATTTCTAGGTCAACTGTCCAATTGACTGGGCAAAGATTGGAATCAAGGCTTGAAACTTGGTATGGATAAACTTGTGAGTCCAACATGAAGCATGAAAGTCACCTTGGGTGTTTTAGGTCAAAACATTCCTGTGCAACCTCAAACCCTAATTTGGGTCAACAGTGCAAGGAGGGGTCTTGAGCAGAGAAAACCCTAACTTGATCTTGAATTCCAAGAGTCTTGTGATGAAAAAATGTTGATGAAAAGGGAGGGAAAATTTTGGGGTCCAAAAATGATCATGTATTCTTCCTCTCCATGAACGGTGATAATCTTCCCTTGAACTGGATACTTCAACATTTGGTGCAACGTAGAAGTAACAGCACCAGCATTGTGGATCCATGGTCGGCCTAGCGGGCAGGAGTATGAAGGGCGGATGTCCATCACATAAAAAGTTGAATTGAAGGTTTGGGTTCCAAACTTTATGGGAATGTCTACCTCCTCATGCACCATCCTCTTCGAGCCGTCAAAAGCCCTTACCACTATGTTGCTCGGCTTCAAAGTCAACCCCTCACAGTCAAGTCTGTCAAGAGCTTTTTTGGGTAATACATTCAGACACGAGCCAGTGTCCACCAAAACATGAGCCAGAGTTGTGCCCTTACATTCCACTGAGACATGTAATGCCTCATTATGCTTTCTTCCCCTCGGCGTCAGATCAACATCTGAAAAACCTAAACCATTGTCCGTAGTTAGGCTGGCTACGCAGTCTTGAAATTGATCAGCAGATGTCTCTTGAGGTACATGGGCGGTTTTTAAGAACTTCACCAAGGCTTTTGCATGTGCCTCGGAACATAGTAGTAATGCCAGCATGGAGATCTTAGAGGGAGTTTGCCCTAGTTTTTCAACTATATTGTAGTCACTTCTCTTTATAATTTTTAAGATCTCCTCCATTTCCTTCTTGGAGGTCTCGGGGATAGTCAATGACTGAGTGTGATACGATGGCCAGAACCGGGACGTGTTTCCCCTTTTTAAAGGAATTGCTGGTTTGCGTTTTGCGTTTGTGTTTGCAAAATGTCGCGGTAAGCAAGAGTCGCCACCAACTTTTATTTTATCCAACAAGGAAAGGAAAAAAAGCACAGAAAAATTCCTTTTTCGAGATATTTCTGAGTACGGGGGGTAGATTATAGAAAGGGAAGGTATTAGCACCCTTTCTATCTGTAGTTATATACGGGATCTTAGGAACTTGCTCATCATTTTCAAAATTGTTTTCTTGGTGTTTGTATGATTTAAAAAGCTTTTGTTTTGACTTCAATTTAACTCTTGTTTCTCTCTTCAAGAGTGTAATGAAGTGTTTTGAAAACTTTGTTTCTAAAGGAGTGTAAGTGTGGAAAAAGTTTGTTTTGATTTAGCAAGTACTTAAAAGCTAATCTACCTACTCAAAAAATGAATTGTTCTATGCTTGTCTCCTTTAGACAATGCTATCCCACTATTAGTGAGTAGGTAGCATCGTCGTTGGAGTTTTTAAGGGTCAATTCGAAAGGGACATACAGTCACTAAAGCAATGTTAGGACGTCTTAGTAGTAACCCTAATGTCTTAGATCAATTATCCGAGGCAATAATATCCGAGGCAACCATTCCGAGGCAACTTTGATCTTTGGACAAAAGGACGACCACTAAAACACCCTATACTCAATGACCATTTACCGAAGGCAACCAAGTGGGAGTGTACCCTAGGAGTGCGCATGTGCGAGTGATTCAATTTCAAATTATTTATCTTTGCACATTTTAGGGTTATCTAACCGTTTTAAAATTAAACATACATTCTTGTCATGCATCCTAATATCATACATCTAACAGTTTAATATTTTGCGGAATTTAAAATGCGGAAATTAAACTACGCTGTTACAAGGCTTCGGGTATTTACATAGCAAAAAACAAACCCTTTGAAAATAAATCGAAAAATGAAAGTAAATACCTAATTAAGCTATTATTACAACTTGTGAGCAGATACAATAATTGGGTAAAAATAATAATAAAAGCGCGCGCGAAGAAAATTAGATCGGGAAGAAATTAGGGTTTTGACCCTTCTATCCTAATCAAAAGAAAAATGTTTTTGTTGTTTTTTAATATTTCTTTAAGAAAAAAGTTAGGGTTTAAAATTAAATACGAAAATAATTTAATGATTAAATTAATTAATAAAAATAATTACATGGCCTATTTTTGTGTTTTTATTATTTTTAAGAAAAAGAAAATAATTAAATTAGAAATAAAACCTATTTGTTCTAATTAATTTTAATTATGTGCAAAAAGAATTAAAGTTGTCTAAAATTAAAATCTAATTAAATTAACTAATTTTTAAAATAAAATCTAGACCTAATTTATGAAAAGTAATATTTTTGTGATTTTTGATAAAAAGAAAATAATTATTTGTTAGTAAATAAAATAAATAAATTAATTAAGCAAAATAAAAAAGAAAGGTGAAGAAAAATGGGTCTGAAAGTAAATCAGAGGGGTGCAGATAGCAAGCTTTTGGCCCAAAAGATTTGATCCATTATTGACTTCTTGAATCCAGTGCATTGCGTTGACTAGACTCCATGGTGCTCCTTCATGGATGGCCTTTGGATTTGGCCATCTGACCACTTGGCAGACTGGATCTTGAGGGAGCATGGTGGTCATTAGCTTCACGTGCGCGCTGGAACCTGGAAATCAAAATAATATAGAGAAACTGGGGGACCTGGGATTCGAACCCAGGTCCTGATGCGTTTTGTATGCACTCCACTACCACTGCGGCATTTGCTTTTTGTTGTACATAGGATAAGAAATAATAATAATATACAAAACAAAGATTTAATGGAAAATAATAAAAAAATGCGCGTCAGAAGTTTGAATAGGCCAATGGAGAGATGCAACGCAGGTTATCCCTAACCTTGCTCCGTTGGTAAAAGTTCCAAACTTTTACCTACAGACGTTTGTCCGTAGCTATAGCCCCTGTAAATCTTAAAACTTAACACAAGCGTTATAAATAAAACGAAGGCCATGGATGGCTTCGTCTGGCCTTGCTGAACACAAAGGTGGCCCTTTTATGGCCCAATTTTTCCTGTAAATGAAAATCCCAATTTGAAGCAAGGAACCCTAATAATGGTGAAATCCACTACAGGCCATATAAACGCAATTAAACAATATAGAAAGCTTGCAAATGTTCCATGGATCAAGAATATATGGTTAATTCATGCTAACAATGTCTAAATCATGCAAACCGAATTCAAGAAATAAGCAAGGTCGTGATGGACTTACAACGCGATATAGGGCCTGGAAATGCTTGCTTTGGATTGCTGAGGATCCCAGGAATCGATTGAGATGGTTCAACGATCTTAAAATTGCCTCTAAGTGGGAATTCGTGTTTGCACTTTTTCTTGATTTTTCCAAGTTTTGTTCTTGATCACACGCCTCCTTCTAACCTAGTTTTGGGTCTGCATCCACTCTATATGTATTGAGGAATAGATTAGGGTTGATAACTGATCTCAATCTTCCTCCATCAATGAATTGGATCTTGATTTGATACACCTTAAAAATCTTTCCAAAAATGGCCTAATTCAATCTTTTTGTACACACCATGCCTTGATACGAATTTGATTTGATGCTAGCTGTAATTTAAAACCTGAAACAAGCACAAAATCTTTTGTTTTCAATATTTTGGATTTTATATGATTTGTTTTGATTTAAATTGAATTAATTCAAATAAAAATCAAAATAAATAATAAAAATAAGATAATGACAGGTGGCAAAGGCTAGGGCTCGTGGACCATGTTAACAACTTAAAACAAGTGAAAAAGATTGGGCCCATTTGGCAAAAATTGAAGTTTTAGGCATAGTTGACTTTTGGCAATTTTGCAAAAAAGGTCAACTTCACCAATGCATAACTTCCTCAATTTTGAATCTTTGAAGGTGTTCTTGGACATTTTAGAAATATTGAGATGTCCTTTAAGCAACCCTTTTGGTCTCATCTCAATTTGATATTCCATGCTCATGTATCAAGCTTTTACAAAAAAGGTGTTTTTGTTGACTTTTCAAAATGACCTATAATGTCCAAATTCATAACTTCTTGTGAGTGTATATTTTGAACTTGGGAGCTGAAGATGGATTGTATATCATGGCATCCTATTCAAAATGAGATTTGGATGGGTCATTTCTCATAAAGTATGAGAAAGTTATGCTTGGTCAAAGTTGAGTTGACTTTTCCTACAAAACCCTAATTTAGCAACTTTTGATTCTTGAGGAATTATGAGCAACCCTTGATGAATAATGATAAAACCTTTATCAAATGATGAAATGTACTTCAAAATGAGGATGTTGACCAAAAATCTTGAAGTTTGACTGTATGTAGGCCACAATTGACTTTTGCCCTAACATAGTCGATTTTTGGGCCTTTGAGCAATTGATTGAGCAAACTTCCTCTGCAAGGCTTGAAACTTGACATGGATGATCTTGAGAACATATTAGGGCATTGGTGAGAATTTGGGATTCCTTGGACTCAAGTATCTTGATGCAACATGAAACCCTAATTTGAGGTAGACTGCCTTAGGAGAGAGCTTGTCTGGCCAACCCTTGGACTACCTTGAGCAACTTGGGGATCTTTCTTGAAATGTTTTGAGAAATATGGGAGGTAAAATTTTGGGGTACAACAGCTGCCCCTGTTCAATTTTCTTAAACCTGAAGGTTTAGATTGGCTTGTCTGCCTTTCGTGATCTGAAGGTGGAAGATGATTGAACACTAGAGTGCCCAGAAATTTGCACTCGCATGAAGTGGTAATTGTCTTGTGATGTCGGGAATGGGCTTAATGATTCCATTTGGAGACTGATGACGGGATATGGGCTTAAAGATGCCATCCAAAGGAGTGTCGATCGCATAAGAGATTCCTTAGCGAGAGCTTGTATACCTGTCGTTGAGGAAGATTCCGCTGGGGAAGGCTGATCTTTGTTGAGAGAAGTAGAATTTTAGGAGCTTTGGTCGTGCATTATTCTGCTGGTGAGTCGCCTCTATTTGAATTTTAGGAACTTCGGTCGTCCGTATTCTACTGAGGAAACATCTCAGTTGAATTTTAGGCTCTTCGGTTGTCCGTATTCTACTGAGGAAACATCTCTGTTGAATTTTAGGAACTTCGGTCGTCCGTATTCTACTGAGGAAACATCTCAGTTGGATTTTAGGAACCTCGGTTGTCCATATTCTATTGAGGAAACATCTCTGTTGAATTTTAGGAACTGCGGTCGTCTGTATTCTATTGAGGACACATCTCTGTTGAATTTTAGGAACTTTGGTCGTCCGTATTCGACTGAGGAATCATCTCTGTTGAATTTTAGGAACTTCGATCGTCCGTATTCTACATGAGGAAACATCTCTATTGAATTTTAGGAACTTCGGTCGTCCGTATTCGACTGAGGAATCATCTCTGTTGAAGAGGAAAGTTGAGAATGAACTACTACCTGGTTGTGGTCCAGGCTTCATAGTGATAAGATCGACTGCCATCTGGTCGTAATCCAGGCTTTACAGCGACTTACTGGGGATTAAACTATTATCCAGTCGTACCCGGGCTTTACAACTTGAATTTTGTGAAAATTTGATTGTATCCTTCCTGAAAGGTAAAGGTTAGTTGTATGTAATGCATGATATGTGTGATACGGTGGGAAAGAACTGACTGTTTTTGGAATGCTGGTTTGCATTTTGTGTTTGTTTTTGCAAAATGTCGCGGTAAGCAAGAGTTACCACCGACTTTTATTTTATCCAACAAGGAAAGGAAAAAAGCACAGAAAAATTCCTTTTTCGAGATATTTCTCGGGTTCGGGGGGTAGATTATGGAAAGGGAAGGTGTTAGCACCCTTTCTATCCGTGGTTATCCACGGGCTCTTAGGTACTTGCTCATATTGTTTTCAAAATTGCTTTTCTTTGTGTCTGTGGGTTTGAAGAAGTTTTTTTGTTTGAAAGGTGTAAGTGTGAAAAATATTTTGTTTTTGAAAGAGCAAGTACTTAAGAACCATCTACCTACTCGAAAAAGGAATCGTTCTATGCTATCTTCCTTTAGACAATGCTATCCTACTATTGATGAGTAGGTAGCACCGTCGTTGGAGTTTTAGGGTCAATTCGAATGAGGGACGTGCGGTCACTAAAGCAATGTTAGGACGCCTTAGCGGTAACCCTAATGTCTTAGATCATTTGTTTTGATGCGACAATATCCGAGGCAACCGTTTCGAGGCGACTATGATCTTTGGACAAGAGGGCGACCTCTAAAATGACCTATACTCAATGACCGCATTACGAAGGCAACCAAGTGGGGTGTACCCTAAGAGTGCGCATGTGCGAGTGTGTCGTTTTCAGTTAATTTTTGTCTTTGTACATGTTAATGGTTATCTAGATTGATTTTAGGTTAAACATCCATTCTTATCATGCATACCTACTACCAAACATCTAGCAGTTTATACTTTGCAGAAATTAAATTGCGGAAATTTAACTAACTATTACAAGGCGTCGGGTATTTACATCTCCAAAAGCAACCCTTTGAAATTTAAATACGGAAAATAAATAAAGCGATAAAAATAGTCCTAATTATCTATTACAAACAGGGAACAAGTACAATATTGAAAAGTAGATCGCGTGCGGAAAATTAAATCGAGCGCATGTTCTAGGGTTTTGACCCTTTGTTATTAAAGAAAAGATTTTTTTGGTTATTTTTGACTTTTAAGAAATAAACTATCCTAAATTAATTATTAAATAAAATTAATTAAACTAATTAAGAAAAAAAAATATTTTTGGGTTTTTGATATTTTAGGAAATAAAAATAAAATTGATCAATGTTAATCAAAACCTAATTATGTCCAAGTTAATTTTAATTATTGAAAAATATATTAAAGTTATTCCTAATTAAAACTAAATTAATATAATTAGTATTTATTAATAAAAAACAAAATACTGAAATTTAATTTAATAAAGAAAATACTTTTTGGTTTTAATTTTATTAAAAAAAAGATTTGATTGGGTAATGATTAAATAAAAATAATAAAACAAACAATTAAAATAAAATAAAAAAAGAAATAGAAAGAGTTAGGAGGTTTGGGCCTATTTGGGGGGTTAGAATGGCAAATTCAAGGCCCATTAGGCGCTGGCCTGGCTGACTTTCTGGATTCCCTATGCACTGGTTGACTGGATCCCATGGTGGACGTTCATCTCTTGGCCCTCAGACCTGGCTTATGGCCATCTGTCCATTGATTGAATGAGGGAGTATAATAGGCTACACGCTTGGGTCAACACCTGATTACCTGAAGAAAAATATAATAAAGCATATGGGGGACCTGGGATTCGAACCCAGGTCCTGTACATGACTGCCAACGCTTGCTTCCACTAGGCCAACGTGCTTCAATTGTTAATATATTAAACAACAATAATAATAAGAGATAATGCGCCATATGCCATAAAAAAATTAAAAATGCGCAAATTGTTTGAATGGTCCAATCAGAGGGAGACACGCCAACATCCCTGACCTTCAAACCCTGTAACTTTACCTGCGGATTTAAATCCGCAGCTAAATGCGTGGGTCATTCCTAAAATCAAATCCAGGCCATATAAATTCCTCCCAAGACCATGGTTATGCTCGTCTTTCTCCTCCGGTCATGTCCATGGCCATTATTGGGGCTAATTTTACCTGTAAGGGAAACACCCAAAAAGCAAACCACAAAACCCTAGATTCGGTTCTTGGCTTTACAGGTCAGATAAATAAAATTGAGTGATGCAGAAAGCTTGGAAATTTGATGAGGATCATGAATATGCCCATAGTTTATGCAAAAGATGCAAGAAATAAGATTTGTGAATTCAAGAGAAGGGCGGTTTTTTGAGATACTTACAGAGCTTTTGAGTGTGTATGGAGACTGGCTTTGGGTTGGTTCTGCTTCAGTGATTGTCAAGGAAACGATTGAGATTGTTCTTGGCTTCTGAATTTGCCTCTAAGTGTGATTTTGGTTTCACACTTTTTTGTGAGTTTTGCAAGTTTTGCTTTGCTTCTTTCTGCAGCCTCTAGCCCCCAATTTCGTGCCTTTGCCTTCTATATGTATGATGGAATGTATTAGGTCAAGAATCATGAATCAAATCTCTCTAAATCAATGCTTTATGATTTGATTTGATTCATCCTTTAAAGCTTGCCAAATTTATCAAATCTCCATCTTTTTGTACATGATATGCTTGATATGAATTTTGATGATGATTATGATGACAATTAAAACCTGAAACAATCAAAAGATATCATGTAATCAAAGCTTTGGATTTTTTATGATTTAATTTGATTAAAAATGAAATAATTCAATAAAAAATCAAATAAAATAATAAAAATAAGATATGGGCTCATGGCTTAAGCTAGGACACGTGTGCAATGATGCAAGCTCAAATCAAGTGGAAAAGAATGGGCCCATTTGACAAAATTTGAAGTTTTGGGGATAGTTGACTTTTGGCAATTTTGCAAAAATGCCCAACTTCAATAATGCATAACTTCTTCAATTTTAAACTTTTGGAGGTGTTCTTGGACTTTTTAGAAATCATGAGGTGTCCTCTAACCAACCCATTTGGTATCATCTCATTTTTATATTCCATGCTCAAGTTATAAGCTTTGGAAAAAAAGGTGTTTTTGTTGACTTTCAAAAATGACCTATAATGTCCAAATTTATAACTTCTTATGGGTGCATTTTCTGATCTTGGGGTATGAAGATGGATTGTAGGAAATTGCATCCTCTTAAAAATGAGCTTTGGATGGGTCATTTCTCATAAAGTATGAGAAAGGTATGCTTGGTCAAAGTTGAGTTGACATTTCCTACAAAACCCTAATTTAGCAACTTTTGAGTCTTGATGAATTTTGAGCAATCCTTGATGAATCATGATTAACCCTTGATCAAATGATGAAATATACTTCAAAATGAGAATGTTGACAAAAAATCTTGAAGTTTGACTGTTTATAGGCCACAGTTGACTTTTGCCCTAGCACAGTCGATTTTTGGACCCTTTGAGCAATTGACTGAGCAAACTTCCTCTGAAAGGCTTGAAATTTGACATGGATGACCTTGAGAACATATTAGGACATTAGGGAGCATTTGAGGTCATTTGGACTCAAGGATCTTGATGCAACACAAAACCCTAATTTGGGGTTGACTGCCTTAGGAGATGATTTGTCTGACCCACTCTTAAGCAAACTTGAGCAACTTGGAGATTTTTCTTGAAATGTTTTAAGCAATATGAGAGGGAAAATTTTGGGGTACAAAGCTGCCCCTGTTCAATCTTCTTAAACCTGAGGATGTCGATTGGCTTTCGTGCCTTTCGTGATCCGAATGTGGAAGATGATTGAACACTAGAGTGCCCAGAAATTTGCACTCGCATGAAGTGGTATCAACCTGGTGATGTCAGGAATGGGCTTACAGATACCATTTGGAGACTGTTGATAGGAAGTCTTCAACTAGAATAAGAATCAGGGAGATCTTAGCGTCGATCTGACTGAACTAGAGAAGGTCTTGGATTAACTTTGACTGGATAAGAATCAGAAAAATCTTAGAATCGATTTAACTGAACCAGACGAAAGTCTTGGAATATCTTTAACTGGAATAAGAATCAGGGAGATCTTAGCATCGATCTGACTGAACCAGAGAAGGTCTTGGATTAACTTTGGCCGGATAAGAATCAGAAAAATCTTAGAATCAATTTAGCTGAACCAGACAAACGTCTTAGAATATCCTCAACTTGAATAAGAATCAAGGAGATCTTAGCGTCGATCTGACTGAACCAGAGAAGGTCTTGGATTGACTTTGGCTGGATAAGAATCAGAAAAATCTTAGAATCGATTTAGCTGAACTAGACAAAAGTCTTGGAATATCTTCAACTGGAATAAGAATCAGGGAGATCTTAGCGTCGATCTGACTGAACCAGAGAAGGTCTTGGATTGACTTTGGCCGGAAAAGAATCAGAAAAATCTTAGAATCGATTTAACTAAACCAGACGAAAGTCTTGGAATATCTTCAACTGGAATAAGAATCAGGGAGATCTTAGCATCGATCTGACTGAACCAAAGAAGGTCTTGGATTAACTTTGACTGGATAAGAATCAAAAAAATCTTAGAATCGATTTAACTGAACCAGACGAAAGTCTTGCGAGAGCATCTTTCTGAGGAATCCGCTGAAACAACCCTCAATAGATGTAGTTTTTGAGGGGACTACCAGGTCATATAAGTAGTCAACGGTGTTTATTGATTCGTCTTTCCATGAAAAGGTAAAAAGTTAGTCATATGCAATGTCATGATGTATGAAATGCATGATATATATCAAGCAATGATTCTCTCAAAATAAATGAGATTGTGTGGTATGATGCGTATATGCCTGTATCATGATGTATGGAAATGTAATGTTTCTAGCTGGGGAAAATAAATCCCGGATAGCTGTTGAAGAATAGAGTTGGATTCTTCGTTTCCACTGGGAATGGCGAACGAAGAGAATAAACCTGCAGGAGAGGATGACTCCGTTGGGGGAATAAACTGATGAGGAGATTACTCTGTGGGGAAGAGATGTTCTGCTGAAGATTCCACTGATAAATTCCGCCGGGATGAATTATCGTTGCTGGTGATATTGAATTCTATTGGGGATTGAATTCCTGTTTGTGAAAGGAAAGAAATCCGCTGGGGATGATCTTTAGTTGCGACTTCTCTGGGAATAACCTTTTAGACTCTTACGGGGATAATCCTTTGAGTTCTTCTAGGAATGATCCTTTGAATTCGGCTGGGGAGATTTATTTTTGTACTCCGCTGGGGATAAACTTCCAGAGTCTACTGGGGATGATTCTCCCAACTCCGTTGGGGAAGCTTTTTCAGACTGCGCTGGGAAAATTTTAACTCCACTGGGGATATCTTGTATCCTGCCGGGGAGCAATCTTATATTCCGTTAGGGAATATTAAGACTGCCGGGGGTATCAAGCCTTTTTAGTGCTGATGATAGATAAACTCTGCTTGGGGAGAATATTACCGATTCATTCATTGTTGCAAGTCTCAGTTGGGGAGAGCTATCATTACTATCTTACTCTGCGGGGAGTGAAGGTATCTTAGCCATATTCTTCAGTTGAATCTACCTTTGTACCTGGTGGACAGAGCAACTGTACAGTTTGGACAATTCTCATTGCCCCTGTTTCTGATATTACCAGTAATCATCTTTTGTTTCCCATGCAAATCTTTATGAGCAGCAGTTAATGTCAAGTGCATATATAAAAAATGATAATTGGACGTTCTTTGCAAAACAAAACAGATAAAGGAAAAATAGCTTGAAATTTCTTTGAAAATGAATTGTATTGATTTTGAAGTTTGGCCTGTAAATAGGCGTTTTTGTACAAGAGGCTGACGTCCTAGTAAGAGAACGCCGCCGAATAAATAGAATTTACACAATTTGTGGAAAACTAAACAAAACAGCTATGTGAATAATCCCACTGGGTTCCAACTCTGCTATTGCCTTTATGTCCTCGAGTATCTCATCAATTTGCTATTGGTTGAAGGTGAATCAGATTGATTAATGTCGTCCGAGCTTGATAGTCGATACCGAAGTCTGGTTGCAAGGTGATCCAATGAGACATAGTGTTACGCTTTGATCCCTAATTTTTTCCTGGACCGCCCTTTTGGGTTTTCGGTCCACCGGGATACCCATTTTTGCCCAAGCCGCCTTTTTCAGGTTTTCGACTTGCCGGGTGTACAAATTGTTTTCATTTTCATCCCTTATTTTTGCCCGAACCCTTTTGGTTCGCTGGGAAGCCCTTATTTTCGCCTAGGCCAGTCAACCTAGCGGGTCTTTGATTATGCGTAGTATCTTTTCACTATGTCTGCATTGACGGGGTGATGAAGGTCATCACCATCCATGGTGGTTAGAATCATGGCTCCTCCTGAGAAAATGTTCTTAACCACAAATGGCCCTTCATAAGTAGGGGTCCATTTGCCACTGGGATCACCTTGAGGTAAGATAATGCGCTTGATTACCAGGTCCCCAACTTGATACTCATGTCGTCTGAATTTCTTGTTAAATGCCTTGATCATCCGCTTTTGATACGTCTGACCATGACAAATAGCAGTGAGTCTCTTTTTGTCGATTAAGTTCAACTGATCAAGCCGGGTCTGGATCCAGTTATCTTTGCTCAAACCTGCATCTTTCATGATCCGAAGAGAGGGTATCTGAACCTCAATGGGCAGTACGGCCTCCATGCCATATACCAAGGAATAAGGCGTTGCCCCTGTTGACGTCCGTGCTGAGGTACGGTACCCATGGAGAGCAAATGGTAACATCTCATGCCAATCTTTGTATGTCACAGTCATCTTCTGCACGATCTTCTTAATGTTCTTATTAGCTGTTTCAACAGCCCCATTCATCTTCGGTCGGTAGGGAGAAGAGTTGTGATGCTGTATCTTGAACTGCTTGCAGAGCTCAGTGATCATTTTATTATTGAGATTTGTACCATTGTCCATAATGATCCTCTCTGGTACACCGTATCGACAAATCAGATTATGCCGAATGAACCGTGCCACGACGTTCTTGGTTACTGTAGCGAAGGAAGCTGCTTCAACCCACTTCGTAAAATAATCAATAGTTACCAGGATGAAACGATGCCCGTTGGATGCCGTAGGTCTGATCTCGCCGATCATATCAATGCCCCACATTGCAAAAGGCCAAGGTTCCGTCAAGACGTTCAGAGGAACTGGAGGTATGTGCACCTTATCAGCATAGACTTGGCACTTGTGACATATCCGAGAATGCTGATAACAGTCGGCTTCCATTGTGGACCATAAATATCCTGCCCGAAGTATTTTCTTTGCCATGGTGTGTCCACTGGAATGAGTTCCGAAGGTACCTTCGTGTAAATCTTCCATGATCCTTTCTGCCTCGTTCTTATCCACACACCGCAGTAAGGTTGAATCATGGTTACACTTGTAAAGGATACCATTGCTGATGAAAAACTTCGCTGCGAACCTCCTCAGAAACTTCTTGTCATTAACAGATGCACCCTCGGGGTATTCCTGAGCCTCAAGGTATCTCTTTACTTCGTGAAACCAGGGCTTTTCTGTTACCTCTTTAGTCTCAATGTCACAGTAATGTGCAGGTTCGTCCAATCTTTCAATGATAATTCGGGGAGCCTCGTTGTCCCAATTGACTTTAAACATAGAAGACATCATAGCCAACGCGTCCTCCAACTGATTCTCCTCTCTCGGGAAGTGTTCAAAGGTTATCTCCTCGAAGTGCGGAAGCATTGTCAACACATACTCCTTGTAAGGAATAAGATTTGGGTGTTTCATATCCCACTCGCCTTTGATCTGACTGATCACGAGAGCGGAATCTCTGAAAACACTCAAGAACTTAATCCTTAGGTCAATTGCCGCTCGAAGACCCATGATGCATGCTTCATACTCCGCCATATTGTTGGTGCAGTTGAAACATAGTCGGACGGTGAACGGAGTATGAGAGCCTTTAGGAGATATGATCACGGCGCCAATTCCATTGCCCAAAGCGTTCGACGCTCCATCAAAGTACATAGACCATCAGGATCCTTCCTCAGGTCCTTCATCCGGTCCAGGTGTCTCACAATCAGTTACCAACATGATATTCTCGTCCAGGAATTCAAAGTTCATAGACTGGTAATGATCCACTTCCTGATGTGCCAAATGGTCTGCTAACACACTTCCCTTGATTGCTTTTTGGGTCGTATACTGGATGTCATACTCAGTCAAGATCATCTGCCATCTTGTTATTCTTCCGGATAAGGCAGGCTTCTCGAAGATATACTTGATTGGATCCATCTTTGATATCAATAGAGCAGTGTGAGTCAGCATATACTGTCTCATCTGGCAAGCACCCCATGCCAAAGTGCAGCAAGTTTTCTCGAGCAACGAGTATCGGGTCTCGCAGTCGGTAAACTTTTTGCTAAGGTAATAAATAGCATGCTCTTTTCGGCCAGACTCGTCATGCTGACCCAGCACACACCCCATTGAGTTGTCGAGTACTGTCAAGTATAGGATTAAGGGTCTCCCTCCAACTGGAGGCATCAAAATGGGTGGCTCTTGGAGATACTCTTTGATCCTTTCGAAAGCGGCCTGACATTCATCATTCCATCGTACCACTTGATCTTTCTTCAGTAACTTGAAGATTGGCTCACAAGTAGCAATCAGGTGCGAGATGAATCAGGCAATATAGTTCAGACGTCCTAGAAAGCCTCTGACTTCTTTCTCTGTTTGGGGAGCTGGCATCTCTTGTATGGCCTTCACCTTTTCCGAATCCACTTGAATACCTTTATCGCTTACGACGAAGCCCAACAACTTACCAGATCTCACCCCGAAGGTGCACTTGTTCAGGTTTAACCTCAGCTTGTAGAACTTCAACCTATCAAACAGCTTCTGAAGGTGGTCAATATGTTCTTCCTCCGTCTGGGATCTTGCAATCATGTCGTCGATGTATACCTCAATCTCGTGATGGATCATGTCATGAAACAAAGAAACCATGGCACGCTGATACGTTGCCCCAACATTCTTCAATCCAAAAGGCATGACCTTGTAACAAAAGGTGCCCCATTGAGTAACAAAGGTCGTCTTCTCCCTGTCTTCGGGAGCCATTTTAATCTGATTATAACCGGAGAAACCATCCATAAAGGAGAAGACCTTATGCTGTGCGGTGTTGTCAACCAGAACGTCGATATGAGGCAGAGGGAAATCATCCTTGGGTCTCGCCCTGTTCATATCCCTATAGTCAACACACATTCGAACCTTACCATCCTTCTTCGGCACAGGAACCACGTTGGCCACCCACTGTGGGTAAGAAGTAACTGCTAGAAAACCGGTGTCAAACTGTTTCATAACGTCAGCCTTGATTTTCTCAGACATTTCCGGGCGCATTCGGCGGACCTTCTGTTTCACTGGAGGACAATCTTCCTTGGTAGGCAGGCGGTGAACCACAATATCGGTATCCAACCCAGGCATATCTTCATAAGACTAGGAAAAGATCTCAACATAGTCACGCAGCATCTGAATCAACCGTTGCTTCACACTAAGCTCCAAATTTGCACCGATCTTGACCTCTTTCTTGTCCACCTCTGTACCCAGATTCACTGTTTCCACTGACTCTTCATATGGCTGTATAGCCCTCTCTTCCTGGAGTAGCAGTCTAGCAAGTTCACCAGGCATTTCGCAATCATCTTCACCTTCGTCTTCGGCTAAGTTGATCGGACTTTCGAAGTCATAACTGGCGGTAGCAGAGTCGTTACCAGTGAGATCCAGAGTGGATGTAGACCTGTATATGTGAGTGTGTGTAAAATAGCTGTTTTGCAATATGTAATAAAAGAAAAACAAGGAGCGCAAAATTTGAAATACAAGAAACGTCCAATGCTTTTATTAATGATATATGTAAATGACACACATAAAGCCCTCACAAATGAGGCCACAGTGCCCCGGGTAAGACACAGGCCGTAAAGTTTAAAACATTGTCTGTTACAAATTCAAAACAAAAAGTCTTATTACTGGGTGATAACTGAAACGGGCATAGAATCCTTCGCTGTCCAGTTTCTTAATCCACCATCGACAGTTGGGTATATTCAGTTGTCAATATCAAACTCTTCATCATCGTCATCCCCGATAGCATTCACTCCCGCATCCTGTTTAGGTTTTTCTGGTGCTCCGAACTCAATCTCCATAGCATCAATTAAGTCCTGTATTTTGTTATTCAAAGCCCAATAATCATCTGTATCATGTCCCGGGCTATCTGAGTGAAAAGCACAGCGGGCATTAGGGTTGTACTTAGGCGATGCAGTGTTGGGATTCTGCGGAGCCTCCCTTGGAGTTACTAGATTGGTTTTTAATAACTGCGGCAGAATCTGAGACAAATTCAATTGATATGGGTGAATTGCCTTCGGGGCCTCTCGGCCTTTTGCTGATTATTGCGCAGAGGAGCACCAGCAGGTCTTAAGATAACAACCGCATTAACAACTTGGCGGCGTTTAGGTCTATTCTGGCTTTTCAAACTGTAAACAACACTGGACTCTTTCTTAAAAGGCTTTTTCTCAGTGCTCGATGAAGCACCCTTTTGTATCTTACCAGACTTAATACCAGCCTCAATCCTTTCACCGGTCATAATTAGCTCTGTAAACCCAGACGAAGAGCTTCCAATCAGATGGTTGAAAAACGGACCCGACAAGGTCCCCAGAAACATATCCACTAGCTCCCTATCAGCCAAGGGTGGTTGCACTCTTCCAGCGAGATCCCTCCACTTCTGAGCATAATCTTTGAAACCTTCACCCATTCCCATAGACATACCCTGGAGTTGGGTACGCGTGGGAGCGAGGTCGGCATTATATTGGTACTAACTATAGAAAGCAGCAGCCAAATCTTCCCAACTGCGGATACTGGCTCCTTCTAACTGGTAAAACCACTCAAGCTGAGTCCCTGAGAGTCTGTCTTGAAAGAAGTGGATCCATAGGTTCTTATCAGCGGTGTACAGCTGAATCTTCCTTACATACGACCAGAGGTGCAGTTTCGGGCAAGAAATTCCGTCGTATTTAGAGAAGGCTGGTGCTTTGAACTTGTGGGGAATCACCACCCCAGACGACAGACCCGGATCTCCAAAGTCTAGACCAGGCACTTTCTGAACTTCCATCGCATTCAAACGGTCTTCCAGTTTCTTGTATCTATCCTCAGCCGGAGAATACTGGTCTTCGTCGAAGTCCGTCTCGTTGTCTGAAACCACAGGGCTAGGAGCCCTACTTTCTTCCTGACTATCTTTCCCTCCAGATGAGGTGGTCAAATCAACTTCATCTCGTAGCCTGTTTCAAAACCTGTGACCTGTGTTAAACAAGACTGTCCTCTTCTTCTTCTTCTTCTTCTTCTTCTTCTTCTTCTCTTTCAGAATATGGGTCTTCAGATCTTGCTGACCCTTAGCTAGATTCATGAACAACTCTTGGAATTGGGCATTTTGAGCCTGCAGAGCCTTGATTGCTTGCTCAGTCGATGGTTCAGAAAACATGATGCTGAAATAAACAGCGAAGAAGATGAGAATATCTGTAAGGGTACCTGTTATGAGGTGCATGAAATGAAATGCGTATGATATGATTTCAAAGACATCGAGAGATTCAAATTCGTAAACAAGAAATGAAACACACTTTTATTAGATAAACTTTGAAATTAATTGTTCAACAAATTGCCCTTAAGGCGTTACAAAAAAGGAAATACTGAAAAGTAAATAAAAACTAGAAGTAATCAAAGGACATCAATGCTCCCATGGTCGTTTGCCTTTAGTGCTGACATAGTCATTAATGATCTGCTCTTTCTCCAACTTCCTAGTCAACTTCTGGATCTTTCGCTCTTGCTCGTGATACTTTTCTTGGTAAGTATCCCGCTCTTCTCTTAGCTGCATCCAGGACCTCTTCAATTCCCCAATGTCAGTAGGCATGTAAGGGTGGAGGATGGTAGGAAGAACCCCCTCTTCATTAGAAACTTCAACAATGATAGGCAAGACAGCTTCATACGGCATTCCCAGCTTTTGGGCACGGATGCGAACCCATCTGAGATATGGCTCCATCGAAAGAGAAGTCTTTGGACCCAGCTCGTGTGGATCAGATCTGTGAACTCTATCCCAAGCCCTTATGAATCTGCGGTGTTGCTCGTCACTATCCCCTTGAAAATCAAAGATGATACTAGGCATTAGCAGCTCATGAGGCCCTTCCCTTCGGGCTCTCCCAAACTGACGTAAGGCCAAGCATGGATTGTAAGTAATTCCTCCATGGGTTCCTATCAGTGGAACATTGGGGTATTCCCCACAGCGATCAATAACGACCACCTCGTCCATACCCTTAATAGTCCAGATGATGTTATTGTGAGAGAGAGACATAACCCTATAAGCCCAGCCCATGCCTTCTTTGTTCTTCAACACTGATTTCGGGAGGTGCGAAATAAACCACCTCGCCAATAGCGGAGCACAGCACATCAAGGTTCCCTGCTTCCGGGCAGTACGGGCATAAAGCTGATGAAGAATGTCACCCAAGAGAGTGGGTACAGGATTACCAGAGATGAAGATTTTTACCGCATTCACATCAATAAAGGAATCAGAGTTAGGAAACAATACCAAGCCATATATCAAAAGATCCAGAATATCTTCAAATTCCTTGAAGTCTAGACTATCCCAGAAATGATTAGCCTTACCAACCAAAAACTTAGTCAGAAAGCCCTTTGCTCCACTTCTAGTTTCCTAATTATCCATTACCTCAGCCTTTGTCAGATGAAGGGCTGAAGCAATCTCTTCCGGCCTAAGGATCTTCTCCCAACCTGTAAACAGGGTCTGCTCTAGAATAGAGATACCGAGCAGATCAGAGAACTCTTCTAAGGTAGGGACCAACTGGTAGTCCTGAAAAGTAAAGCAATGATACAATGGATCATATAACTGGACTAGGACACTCATCATCTGCTCGTCCAATTTGGAGGTGACCAAACCAAGAAGATGCCCATGTCTTCTGATAAAGGAAGTAGTATCAGACATCTTTGCAACCAATTCTTTGAGCATAGTGGGAACCTGGACAAAATTGATCTGGATGGTGTTCTTACGCATAGGTGCCATGACCTACAAAATAGAACAAAGATGAATCCCTCCTGTCTTTGAAATAGGTTAGTCCAATGCAAGATGTATGCAATGTTATGATGTCATGATGTCATGATAGAAAGCACACCACAAGTATCCACAAATAGCAAACATGGTAAAGGCACACCAGTCATACAGAGAGCCCTTAGATTTCAGGCTGGCAAGGAGTCTAGGTACTACCCTCATTCAGTTCAGTTGGTTTAAACTTGTCCTAAAAATAGTAACCGGGTTCTAGAGGATCTCAATATCACTGACTACCCTCAATCGGTCATAATTCCAGTTTAGAAACCTTTTCTTGCAGTCGGAATTGTCGCGAGAGTTTAGTCTCAATGAGTGTAGCATACTGCTACTGTTCTATGGCCAAGTTGGTCAATTTAAAGGTTCTAAGGTCAGTTGGCGCTTAAGACCCCTTAGAAGACCCATATTCTCCTCGTTCCAACACAAGGGATATCGGTACAAACTAAAGTGTCACACCAACGTAGCTACTGCTTCAACCGTATCGGTCTACGCCGTACAATTCCCTCACAGTTTATTGCTACTTACCTAAAGGGTATCCCCCAGATCCGGGTTAGGATCTATAGTAACTCCGATTCAAGCCTACAAAGATAAATCATACAAGTCAAGCAATTGAAAACATTATGAATTATTCCTAAGGTACACCCCACTTATAAGTTCCCCAGCAGAGTCTCCAGTTCTGTGATACGGTGGGAAAGAACTGACTGTTTTTGGAATGCTGGTTTGCGTTTTGCGTTTATTTTTTCAAAATGTCGCAGTAAGCAAGAGTCGCCACCGACTTTTATTTTATCCAACAAGGAAAGGAAAAAGCACAGAAAAATTCCTTTTTCGAGATATTTCTCGGGTTCGGGGGTAGATTATAGAAAGGGAAGGTGTTAGCACCCTTTCTATTCGTGGTTATCCACGGGCTCTTAGGTACTTGCTCATATTATTTTCAAAATTGCTTTTCTTTGTGTCTGTGGGTTTGAAGAAGTTTTTTTGTTTGAAAGGTGTAAGTGTGAAAAATATTTTGTTTTTGAAAGAGCAAGTACTTAAGAACCATCTACCTACTCGAAAAAGGAATCGTTCTATGTTATCTTCCTTTAGACAATGCTATCCTACTATTGATGAGTAGGTAGCACCGTCGTTGGAGTTTTAGGGTCAATTCGAATGAGGGACGTGCAGTCACTAAAGCAATGTTAGGACGCCTTAGCGGTAATCCTAATGTCTTAGATCATTTGTTTTGATGCGACAATATCTGAGGCAACCGTTTCGAGGCGACTATGATCTTTGGACAAGAGGGCGACCTCTAAAATGACCTATACTCAATGACCGCATTACGAAGGCAACCAAGTGGGGTGTACCCTAAGAGTGCGCATGTGCGAGTGTGTCGTTTTCAGTTAATTTTTGTCTTTGTACATGTTAATGGTTATCTAGATTGATTTTAGGTTAAACACCCATTCTTATCATGCATACCTACTACCAAACATCTAGCAGTTTATACTTTGTAGAAATTAAATTGCGGAAATTTAACTAACTATTACAAGGCGTCGGGTATTTACATCGCCAAAAGCAACCCTTTGAAATTTAAATACGGAAAATAAATAAAGCGATAAAAATAGTCCTAATTATCAATTACAAACAGGGAACAAGTACAGTATTGATAAGTAGATCGCGTGCGTAAAATTAAATCGAGCGCATGTTCTAGGGTTTTGACCCTTTGTTATTAAAGAAAAGATTTTTTTGGTTATTTTTGACTTTTAAGAAATAAACTATCCTAAATTAATTATTAAATTAAATTAATTAAACTAATTAAGGAAAACAATATTTTTGGATTTTTGATATTTTAGGAAATAAAAATAAAATTGATCAATGTTAGTCAAAACCTAATTATGTCCAAGTTAATTTTAATTATTGAAAAATATATTAAAGTTATTCCTAATTAAAACTAAATTAATATAATTAGTATTTATTAATAAAAAACAAAATACTGAAATTTAATTTAATAAAGAAAATATTTTTTGGTTTTAATTTTATTAAAAAAAAGATTTGATTGGGTAATGATTAAATAAAAATAATAAAACAAATAATTAAAATAAAATAATAAAAGAAATAGAAAGAGTTAGGAGGTTTGGGCCTGTTTGGGGGGTTAGAATGGCAAATTCAAGGCCCATTAGGCGCTGGCCTGGCTGACTTTCTGGATTCCCTATGCACTGGTTGATTGGATCCCATGGTGGACGTTCATCTCTTGGCCCTCAGACCTGGCCTATGGCCAGCTGTCCATTGATTGAATGAGGGAGTATAGTAGGCTACATGCTTGGGTCAGCACCTGATTACCTGAAGAAAAATATAATAAAGCATATGGGGGACCTGGGATTCGAACCCAGGTCATGTACATGACTGCCAACGCTTTCTTCCACTAGGCCAACGCGCTTCAATTGTTAATATATTAAACAACAACAATAATAAGAGATAATGCGCCATATGCCAGAAAAAAATTAAAAATGCGCGAATTGTTTGAATGGTCCAATCAGAGGGAGACACGCCATCATCCCTGACCTTCAAACCCTGTAACTTTACCTGCGGATTTAAATCCGCAGCTAAATGCGTGGGTCATTCCTAAAATCAAATCCAGGCCATATAAATTCCTCCCAAGACCATGGTTATGCTCGTCTTTCTCCTCCGGTCATGTCCATGGCCATTATTGGGGCTAATTTTACCTGTAAGGGAAACGCCCAAAAAGCAAACCACAAAACCCTAGATTCGGTTCTTGGCTTTACAGGTCAGATAAATAAAATTGAGTGATGCAGAAAGCTTGGAAATTTGATGAGGATCATGAATATGCCCATAGTTTGCGCAAAAGATGCAAGAAATAAGATTTGTGAATTCAAGAGAAGGGCGATTTTTTGAGATACTTACAGAGCTTTTGAGCGTGTATGGAGACTGGCTTTGGGTTGGTTCTGCTTCAGTGATTGTCAAGGAAACGATTGAGATCGTTCTTGGCTTCTGAATTTGCCTCTAAGTGTGATTTTGGTTTCACACTTTTTTGTGAGTTTTGCAAGTTTTGCTTTGCTTCTTTCTGCAGCCTCTAGCCCCCAATTTCGTGCCTTTGCCTTCTATATGTATGATGGAATGTATTAGGTCAATAATCATGAATCAAATCTTTCTAAATCAATGCTTTATGATTTGATTTGATTCATCCTTTAAAGCTTGCCAAATTTATAAAATCTCCATCTTTTTGTACATGATATGCTTGATACTAATTTTGATGATGATTATGATGACAATTAAAACCTGAAACAATCAAAAGATATCATGTAATCAAAGCTTTGGATTTTTTATGATTTAATTTGATTAAAAATGAAATAATTCAATAAAAAATCAAATAAAATAATAAAAATAAGATATGGGCTCATGGCTGAAGCAAGGACACGTGTGCAATGATGCAAGCTCAAATCAAGTGGAAAAGAATGGGCCCATTTGACAAAATTTGAAGTTTTGGGGATAGTTGACTTTTGGCAATTTTGCAAAAATGCCCAACTTCAACAAGGCATAACTTCTTCAATTTTGAAATTTTGGAGGTGTTCTTGGACTTTTTAGAAAGCTTGATATGTCCCCTAACCAACCCTTTTGTTCTAATATCATTTTGATATTCCATGCTCAAGTTATAAGCTTTGGAAAAAAAGGTGTTTTTGTTGACTTTCAAAAATGACATATAATGTCCAAATTTATAACTTCTTGTGGGTGCATTTTCTGATCTTGGGGTATGAAGATGGATTGTAGGAAATTGAATTCTATTCAAAATGATCTTTGGATGGGTCATTTCTCATCAAGTATGAGAAAGTTATGCTTGGTCAAAGTTGAGTTGACCTTTCCTACAAAACCCTAATTTAGCAACTTTTGAGTCTTGATGAATTTTGAGAAATCCTTGATGAATCATGATCAAACCTTGATCAAATGATTAAATATCCTTCAAAATTATAATGTTGACAAAAAATCTTGAAGTTTGACTGTTTATAGGCCACAATTGACTTTTGCCATAACATGGTCGATTTTTGGACCCTTTGAGCAATTGACTGAGCAAACTTCCTCTGCAAGGCTTGAAATTTGACATGGATGACCTTGAGAACATATTAGGACATTAGGGAGCATTTGAGGTCATTTGGAATCAAGGATCTTGATGCAACACAAAACCCTAATTTGGGGTTGACTGCCTTAGGAGATGATTTGTCTGACCCACTCTTGAGCAAACTTGAGCAACTTGGAGATTTTTCTTGCAATGTTTTGAGCAATATGAGAGGGAAAATTTTGGGGTAAAACAATATGTATCAAGCAATGATGTTCTCAAAATAAATGAGATTGTGTTTGTATGATGCGTATATGCATGTGTCATGATGTATGGAAATGTGATGTTTTTAGTTGGGGAAAATAAATCCTGGATTGCTGCTGGAGAAAAGAGTTGAATTCTCCGTTTCCACTGGGGATAGTGAATGAAGATGATTGTGAGAATAAACCTGCAGGAGAGGATAACTCCACTGGGGAATAAACTGATGAGGAATTGACTCTGTGGGGAGGTCATATTCTGCTAGAGGACCTGTTGGTTTGGAGAAATAACCTCGGCTGGGGATGAATCATCATTGCCGGCGATGATAAATTCAGTTGGGAATTGAGTTTCTGTTTGTAAAAGGAATGAACTCCGTTGGGGATGATTTTCCAGTCGCGACTTCACTGGGAATAATCTTTTAGACTCTACTAGGACAGTTTTCCAGACTCTACTGGGGATAATCTTCCAGTGCTAGTGATAGATAAACTCTGCTTGGGGGAGAATATCACCGACTCATTCGCGGTTGTGAGCCTCAGCTGGAGAGAATGGTGTCCTGTTCGGGACTGCTAATATCACTGTCTTTTTCTTACTCTGCGGGTAGTGAATGTACTTTCAATCGTTTTCTCCAACTAGGTCTATCCCTATACCTGGTGAATAAAGCAACTGTAAGGCTTGGACATTTCTTGTTTGCCCCTGTTTCTGATATTGCGAGTAATCGTCTTTTGTTTCGCATGTAAATATTCATGAGCAACGATTATTGTCAAATGCATATATCAAAAATGAACATTGTACGTTCTTGCAAGACAAAACAGAAAAAGGAAAATAATTTGAAATTTCTTTGTGAAAATGAATTGTATTAACTTTGAAATTAGCCTGTAAATAGGCGTTTTTTTGTACAAGAGGCTGAGGTCCTAGTAAGAGAACACCGCCGAACAATAGAGTTTATACAATTCGTGAAAAACAAAGAAAAACAGCTATGTGAACAATCCCACTGGGTTCCAACTCTGCTATCGCCTTTATGTCCTCGAGCATCTCATCACTTCGCTATTTGGTTGAAGGTAGATCAGATTGTTTGGCGCCGTTCAAGCTTGATAGTCGATACCGAAGTCTGGTTGCAAGGTGATCCAATGAGACATAGTGTTACGCTTTAATCCCTAATTTTTTCCTGGACAGCCCTTTCGGGTTTTCAGTCCACCGGGATACCCTTTTTTTCCCAAGCCGCCTTTTCAGGTTTTCGACTTGCCGGGTGTACATATTTTTTCATTTTCATCCCTTATTTTTGCCCGAACCCTTTTGGTTTGCCGGGAAGCCCTTATTTTTGCCTAGGCCAGTCGACCTAGCGGGTCTTTGATTATGCATAGTATTTTTTCACTATGTCTGCATTGACGAGGTAGGGAAGGTCGTCACCATCCATGGTGGTTAGAATCATAGCTCCTCCTGAGAAAATGTTCTTAACCACAAATGGCCCTTCGTACGTGGGGGTCCATTTTCCCCTGGGATCACCTTGAGGCAGTATTATGCGCTTGATCACCAGATCTCCAACTTGATACTCTTGTCGTTTAACTTTCTTGTTAAATGCCTTGATCATTCACTTTTGATATGTCTGACCATGACAAATAGCAGTGAGTCTCTTCTCGTCGATTAAGTTCAGCTGATCAAGCCGGGTCTGGATCCAATCATCCTCGCTCAAACCTGCGTCCTTCATAATCCGAAGAGAGGGTATCTGAAATTCAATGGGAAAGACGGCCTCCATTCCATATACCAAGGAATAAGGTGTTGCCCCTGTTGACGTCCGCGCTGAGGTACGGTACCCATGAAGAGCGAATGGTAACATCTCGTGCCAATCTTTGTATGTCACTGTCATCTTCTGCACAATCTTCTTGATGTTCTTATTAGCCGCTTCAACATCCCCATTCATCTTCGGCCGGTAAGGAGAAGAGTTGTGATGCTGTATCTTGAACTGCTTGCAGAGCTCGGTGATCATCGTATTATTGAGATTTGTACCATTATCCGTAATGATCCTCTCTGGTACACCATATCTACATATCAGATTATGCCAAATAAACCATGCCACGAGGTTCTTCGTTACAGTAGCAAAGGAAGCTGCTTCAACCCACTTTGTAAAGTAATCAATCGCTACCAAGATGAAACGATGCCCGTTGGACGCAGTAGGTCTGATCTCACCAATCATATCGATGCCCCACATTGCGAAAGGCCAAGGAGCTATCAAGACGTTCAGAGGTACTGGAGGTATGTACACCTTATCAGCATAGAATTGGCACTTATGACAGGTTCGAGAATGCTGATAACAATCGGCTTCCATGGTAGACCAATAATATCCTTCCCGAAGGATTTTCTTTGCCATGGTATGTCCACTGGAATGAGTTCCGAAGGTACCTTCATGTAACTCCGCCATGATCCTTTCTGCCTCGTTCTTATCCACACACCTTAGCGAGGTTGAGTCATGGTTACGCTTGTAAAGGATACCATTACTGACGGAGAACTTTCCTGCGAACCTCCTCAGAAACTTCTTATCATTAACAGATGCACCCTCGGGGTACTCCTGAGCCCCAAGATACCTCTTCACCTCGTGGAACCGGGGTTTATCTGTTACCTCTTCAGTCTCAATATCACAACAATGTGCGGGTTCGTCCAACCTCTCAATGGTAATCTGGGGAGCCTCATTGTCCCATCTGACCTTGAACATAGAAGACATCGTAGCTAGCACGTCCTCTAACTGATTCTCCTCTCTGGGGAAGTGTTCAAAGGTTATCTCCTCGAAGTGCGGAAGCAACATCAACACATACTCTTTGTAAGGAATAAGATTTGGGTGCTTCGTATCCCACTCGCCTTTGATCTGACTGATCACGAGAGCGGAATCTCCGAATACACTTAAGAATTTAATCCTTAGGTCAATAGCTGCTGGAAGACCCATAATGCATGCTTCATACTCCGCCATGTTGTTGGTGCAGTTAAAACATAATCGAGCGGTGAACGGAGTATGACAGCCTTCAGGAGATATGATCATAGTGCCAATGCCATTACCCAAAGCGTTTGAAGCTCCATCTAAATACATAGACCATCAGGATCCTTCCTCAGGTCCTTCATTCGGTCCAGGTGTTTCACAGTCAGTCACCAACATTATATTCTCATCAGAGAATTCAAAGTTCATAGACTGGTAATCATCCACTGCCTGATGTGCCAAATGATCTGCTAACACACTCCCCTTGATTGCCTTCTGGGTCATATATTGAATGTCATACTCAGTCAAGATCATCTTCCATCTTGCTATTCTCTCGGACAAGGCAGGCTTCTCGAAGATATACTTGATTGGATCCATCTTTGATATCAACATAGTAGTGTGAGTCAGCATATACTGTCTCAGCCGGCGAGCAGCCCATGCCAAAGCGCATCAAGTTTTCTCAAGCAACGAGTATAAGGTCTCGTAGTCGGTAAATGTTTTGCTAAGGTAGTAAATAGCATGCTCTTTTCGGCTAGACTCGTCATGCTGCCCCAGCACACACCCCATTGAATTCTCGAGTATTGTCAAGTATAAGATCAAAGATCTTCCTTCAACTGGAGGCATCATAATAAGTGGTTCTTTGAGATATTCTTTGATCCTTTCGAAAGCGGCTTGACATTCATCTTTCCATCTTACCACTTGATCTTTCTTCAATAGCTTGAAGATTGGCTCACAAGTAGCAGTCAGGTGCGAAATGAATCGGGCAATGTAATTCAGACGTCCCAAAAAGCCTCTGACTTCTTTTTCTGTTCAGGGAGCTGGCATTTCCTGTATAGACTTCACCTTTGCGGGATCCACTTGAATACCTTTATCACTAACGACGAAATCCAGGAGCTTACCAGACCTCACTCCGAAGGTGCACTTGTTTGGATTTAGCCTCAGCTTGTACAACTTCAACCTGTCAAATAGCTTCTGAAGATGGTCGAGGTGTTCTTCCTCAGTTTTGGATCTTGCAATCATGTCGTCAACGTATACCTCAATCTCATGATGGATCATATCATGGAACAAAGATACCATGGCGCGCTGATACGTTGCCCCAGCATTCTTCAATCCGAACGGCATGACTTTGTAGCAAAAGGTACCCCACTGCGTAACGAAGGTCGTCTTCTCCATATCTTCGGGAGCCATCTTAATATGATTGTAACCGAAGAAACCATCCATAAAGGAGAAGACCTTATGTTGGGCGGTGTTGTCAACCATAACATTGATATGAGGCAGAGGGAAATCATCCTTGGGGCTCGCCCTGTTTAGATCCCTATAGTCAACACACATCCGTACTTTACCATCTTTCTTCGACATTGGAACCACGTCGGCAACCCACTGTGGGTAAGAAGTAACTTCTAGAAAACCGACATCAAACTGTTTCATAACCTCAGCCTTGATTTTCTCAGACATCTCTGGGCGCATTCGACGAACTTTCTGTTTCTCTGGAGGACATTCTTCCTTAGTTGGCAAGCGGTGAACCACAATATCGGTATCCAACCCAGGAATATCTTCATAAGACTAGGCAAATATCTCAACATAGTCACACAACATCTGTATCAACCGTTGCTTGACTCTAGGCTCCAAATTTTCACCGATCTTGACCTCTTTCTTGTCTACCTTTGTACCCAGATTTATTGTTTCCACTGGCTCTTCATGCGGCTGTATAGCCCTCTCTTCCTGAAGTAACAGTCTAGCAAGTTCCCCAGGAACTTCACAATCATCCTCACCTTCGTCCTCGGCTTGGTTGATCGGACTTTCGAAGTCATAATTGGCAGTAGTAGAGTCGTTATCAGTGGGATCCAGAGTGGATACAGACCTGTATATGTGAGTGTGTGTAAGACAAATAGCTGTTTTACAAGATAGAAAAGAAGAAAAAAAAGAGCGCAAAATTCGTAATGCAAGAAAACGTCCAATGCTTTTATTGATGATATATGGAAATGACATATAATAAGCCCTCAAACAAAGCCACGGTGTCTCGGGCAAGGCACCGGGCCGTAAAGTTTTAAATTGTTTGTTACAAACTCAAAACAAAAGTCTATTACTGTGTAATAAAAGAAACGGGCATGGAATCCTTTGTCGTCCAATTGCTTAATCCGTCGTCGGTAGTCGAGTAATTCCAGCTGTCAAACTCAGACTCTTCATCATCATCTTCAATCGCATTCACTCCCGAATTACTGATACGTAGGTGAGGTCTTCCAATCCGCGCATGCCGAACAACCCTCTGAGCTTCTGCAGTAAAACCCAAACCAAACTTGTCAGTCTTGTGTGCAAAGTCAGGGAGTTGACCCCAATTCTCACACCCACCTTTTTTAATAACAGCCCGGGCATCCTTGAGGGAAGCCATCTTCATTGGAGGATCTTCAGCAACAGTTTCAATCGACGCCAGCGTCTGGGGGACTTCTTCAAAGTTCTGACATGGGGTTTCAATGAATTCCCCATCCATCTCCACATACCGAAAAGAGTTAAGGTGGCTTACCATGTACTCCTCTTCTCCTCGTACCGTAACAATTTTCCCCTTTACTGGATACTTTAACATCTGATGGAGCGTGGAAGTCACTGCCCCAGCTTTATGAATCCACGGGCGACCCAGCAAATAAGAATAAGATGGTCAAATGTCCATCAAATAGAATGTAGACGCGAAAGTATGGGAACCAACCTTAATAGGAACATCCACCTCTCCATGTACCATCCTTTTGGACCCGTCAAAGGCCCTAACCACAATATTACTTGGCTTCAGAACCAACCTTTTGCAGTCCAACCGATCTAATGCTTTCTTGGGTAAAACATTTAACGAGGACCCAGTATCCACCAGCACGTGGGCCAGAGTAGTGCCCCTGCACTCGATTGAAACGTGCAGAGCGTCATTGTGATTCTTTCCTTTGGCAGTCAGATCTGCGTCAGAGAAACCCAACCCGTTGTCAGCGGTCAAACTAGCCACACAGTATTTGAATTGATCAGCAGATGTTTCCTGCGGCACATGTGCAGTTTTCAGGAAAGCAATTAAAGCCTTTGCGTGGGCTTCTGAGCACAACAATAAAGATAACATAGAGATCTTCGACGGGGTTTGCCCCAGCTGTTCGACTATGAAGTAGTCGCTTTTCTTGATGATCTTCAAAATCTCCTCTATCTCCTGCCTAGAGGTTTCAACAGTAATCTTCTTCGGTGCCTCCATCCGGGAAGGCTCACCAGTGATCCCTTTGCCCCGAGCGTCAGATGACTCAGCGACAGGGGTAATGATTGGAACATGAACAGGGACAGTAGCAGATGTACTGGCAGGTGTAATAACAACAGGATTCCGAACAGTTGGTGGGGAGATCTCAGGAGAGAAGAGTCTTCCACTTCGGGTGACCTTGCTATACCCAACGATATTGCTGACATCAGTATCAGCCCCTTCAACCTTCAAGTCTTGTTTAATCCCATGATAATACACATCGGCCCCATAGTGCCACGGCACAGCCTTATCCGACGTGTAAGGGATAGGTCTAGGAATAGTAATGATCAAGGAGCAACTCTCAGAACAGATGTAATTCTAACAGGATTTCTCGAGGAAGCCTTGGAAGAATTGACGGAAATGGTGATTATGGAAACATCTTCAACAAGAATGAATGGAACCAAAGTTTTCTCGAACAAGATCTCTTTGTTGTCCATCAGGTGCTGAACACCTGATTTCAACAAATGACAACCAGCAGGTAGGATGGAACATAGGTGGCAACCTTCGCCATAACCCGGAAATAAACCGGCCAATAATAAATTCTTCTTAACGGTCAACAAAGGAGTAGAAATGTCTTCCACCGAGGTTACAAACGAATCATCGTCCACAACATTTACTCCATGCTTGGGCATAGGAGCAGTCATGACATTAGGCTTTTCTGGCGCTTCAAACTCAATCTCCTTAGCATCAATCAGATCCTGCACTTTATTCTTCAAAGCCCAGCAGTTATTGGTATCATACCCTGGGCTATCGGAGTGATAAGCACAACGGGCGTTTGGATTATACAATGGTGATGTAGTACTGGGATTCTTCGGAGCCTCCTTCAGAGTCACCAAGTTGGTTTTCAACAGTTGCGGCAGAATTTGAGATAGAGTCATACTGAGCGGAGTGTACTTCCTTTGCGGTCTCTCTACTCTTTGCTGAGTGTTGTGTTGTGGGGAAACAACAAGTCTTGATATAACTACCGCATTAACTACTTGGCGGTGTTCAGGACAGTTTTGGCTCCTCGAGCTGTAAACTGCACTGGATTCTTTCTTGAAAGGCTTCTTTTATGTACTTGACGAAGCACCTTTCTGTATCTTGCCACTTTTGATACCAACTTCAACTCTCTCCCCAGTCATAATCAATTCAGTAAACCAGAACAATGAACTACCGATCAAATGATTGAAGTATGGACCAGACAAAGTCCCAAGAAACATATCCACCAACTCCCTATCAGCCAGAGGGGGGTTGTACTCTTCTAGCAAGATCTCTCCACTTCTGAGCGTAGTCCTTGAAACCTTCGCTCGTACCCATAGACATGCCCTAAAGTTGGGTACGCGTGGGAGCAAGGTCGGCATTATACTAGTATTATTTATAAAAAGTAGTAGCGAGGTCCTCCCAGTTGCGGACATTAGCTCCTTCCAGTTGATAGAACCATTCAAGCTGAGTCCCTAACAGACTATCTTGAAAGAAATGAACCCAGAGGTTCCTATCAGCAGTATATGGTTGAATCTTTTTGACGTACGAGAGAAGGTGTAGCTTTGGGTAGGAGACCCCATCGTACTTAGAAAAGACATGAGCTTTAAACTTGTGTGGGATCACCACCCCAGATGCCAAACCCAAATCTCCGAAGTCCAACCCAGGTATCTTTTGGATCTCCATTGCGCTCAACCGGTCTTCGAGTTGCTTATACCTATCCTCGGCAGGAGGATACTGGTCTTCATCAAAGTCAATGTCATTGTCAAAAACCACAGGGCTAGGACCCTTCCTTTCCTCTTGATTCTCTCCCCCTCCAGATGAATGAGATAAATCAACTTCTTCTCGCAACCTATTCCCAAACCTGTGACCCATATTCAGCAGGACCACCTTCTTCTTCTTCTTCTTCTTCTTGTCCTTCAAGATAAGAGTCTTAAAATCTTGTTGACTCTTGGCCAAGTTCAAGAACATCTCCTGGAACTGAGCATTCTGAGCTTGAAGAGCCTTGATGGCTTGATCAGTAGGTGTTTCAGAAGACATGATTGCTGAAATAAACAGCGAAGAAGATGAGAAACCTGTAAGGGTACCTGTAATGAGGTTCATGGGAATGGAATGCGTATGAAATAATTTCAAAGACTTAGGGAGATTCAAACTTGTAAACCAAAATAAAACACACTTTATTAGATTAAAACTTGTAACAATGTTTAACAAATGCCTTTAAGGCGTTACAAAAGAAATACTGAAAAGCGAATCTAAACTAGAAATAGTAAAAGACATCAGAAATCCCATGGTCGTTTTCCTTTCGTGCTAACATAATCGTTGATTGTCCTCTCGTTCTCAAGCTGCCTTGTAAGCTTCAGGATCTTTCTTTCCTGCTCATGATATTTCTCTCTGTAGGTATCCCTTTCTTCCCTTAACTGGATCCAAGATCTCTTCAATGCCCCAATATCAGTAGGCATGTATGGATGGATGACCGTATAAGGAACACCTTCTTCATCAGTATGCTCTATAATCACCGGCAGAACAACTTCATATGGCATCCCCAGCTTTTGAGCACGGGCTCGAACCCACTAGAGGTATGGTTGCATCGGGAGAGAAGTCTTAATTCCTAGCTCATGTGGATCAGACATGTTAACCCTGTCCCAAGCTCGTATAAACCTGTGGCGATGTCCCTCAACACCCCCCTTGAAGTCAAAGACAATGCCTGTAAGCAGCAGCTCATGAGGACCGTCCCTTCAAGCTCGTCCAAACTGTCGTAAGGCCAAACAAGGATTATAGGTTATTCCTCCTCTAATTCTAAGCAATGGAACATTGGGGTACTCCCCACACTGATCAATGACAGCTACCCTTTCCATATCCTTAGTACTCCAAAGGATGTCCGTGTGAGCAAGGGACGTGATTCTGTAAGCCCAACCCATACCTTCCTCAATCTTCAATACAGATTTGGGGAGGTGAGAAATAAACCACCTTGCCAGCAGCGGTGTACAACACATGAGAGTTCCCCTTCTCCGAACAGTACGGGTATAAAGAGCATGCAGAATATCACCCAAGAGAGTAGGCACTGAATTACGAGACATGAAGATCTTGACTGCGTTCACATCTATGAAGGCATCTGGATTTGGGAACAGAACCAAGCCGTAGATGAGGAGAGCCAGGATGTCTTCGAAAGCTTGAAAGTCCAAACTATCCCAGAACTGTTGAGCTTGATCGATCAAAAACTTAGCCAAGAAACCTTTAACCCCACTCCGAATTTCCCAATTAGATACTACATCGGCCATTTTCAGATGTAGGGCTGAAGCAATATCCTATGGCCTAGGAGCTATCTCCAAACCTATAAAGGGTGTCTGTTCTAGAATAGATATGCCAAGTAAATCAGATAACTCCTCCAAAGTAGGGACTAACTGATAGTCTGGGAAGGTTAAATAGTGATGCAACGGGCCAAAGAACTGGAACAACACACTCATCATTTGTTCATCCAACTTTGAAGTTACTAGGCTAAGGATATGACCATGTCTTATAACAAAGGAAGAAATATCAGGAACTTTTGAAATCAACTCTCTGAGTTTAGCAAGGATTTGCATGAAGTTGATTCAAATGGTATTTCTGCGCATAGAGGCCATGATCTGCAAAACAGAACAAAGATGAATCCCCTCGGTCTTTTAAATGGTTAGTCTAAAGATTTATGCATGCGATGTCATGATGCATGATGTCATGATAAAAACACACCACAAGTATCACAGATATCAAACATGGTAAGGGCAAACAAGTCACACAATAGCCCTTAAATTTCAGGCTGGCATGGAGTTTAGGTACTACCCTCTTGCAGTTTAGTTGGTTTAACCTATCCTAGTAATAGTAACCGGGTTCTAGAGGTTCTCAATATCAGTGACCATCCTCCATCGGTCATAATTCCAGACACGCAATCTTTTCTCGCAGCCGGAACCATCTCGAGAGTATGGTCTCAATGAGTGTAGCATACTGCTACTTTCTATGGCCAAGTTGGTCAATTATAGGTTCTAAGGTCAGTTGATTCTTAATGACCCATTAGCAGCCCCATACTCTCCTTGTTCCTCCACAAGGGATATCGGTACCAACTAATGTGCCATATCAACGTAGCTACTGCTTCAACCGTATCGGTCTATGCTGTACAGTTCCCTCACAGTCTATTGCTACTTACCTAAAGGGTGTCCCCAGATCCGAGTTAGGATCTATAGTAACTCTGATACAAAGCCCACAAAATAAAGCAAACAAATTAAACAATTGAGAGTAATATAATGAACTAATCCTAAGGTACACCCCACTTATATACATCCCCAGCAGAGTCGCCAGTTCTGTGATACGGTGGCCAGAACCAGGACGTGTTTCCCCTTTTTTAAGGAATTACTGGTTTGCGTTTTGCGTTTGTGTTCTCAAAATGTCGTAGTAAGCAAGAGTCGCCACCGACTTTTATTTTATCCAACAAGGAAAGGAAAAAAAGCACAGAAAAATTCCTTTTTCGAGATATTTCTGAGTACGGGGGGTAGATTATAGAAAGGGAAGGTATTAGCATCCTTTCTATCCGTAGTTATCTACGGGCTCTTAGGTACTTGCTCATCATTTTCAAAATTGTTTTCTTGGTGTTTGTATGATTTAAAAAGCTTTTGTTTTGACTTCGATTTAACTCTTGCTTCTGTCTTTAAGAGTGTAATAAAGTGTTTTGAAAACTTTGTTTGTAAAGGAGTGTAAGTGTGGAAAAAGTTTGTTTTGATTGAGCAAGTACTTAAAAGCTAATCTACCTACTCGAAAAAAGAATCTTTCTATGCTTGTTTCCTTTAGACAATTCTATCCCACTATTAGTGAGTAGGTAGCATCATCGTTGGAGTTTTTAAGGGTCAATTCGAAAGGGACATACGGTCACTAAAGCAATGTTAGGACGTCTTAGTAGTAACCCTAATGTCTTAGATCAATTATCCGAGGCAACAATATCTGAGGCAACCATTTCGAGGTAACTTTAATCTTTGGACAAAAGGATGACCACTAAAGCACCCTATACTCAATGACCGTTTACCAAAGGCAACCAAGTGGGAGTGTACCCTAGGAGTGCGCATGTGCGAGTGATTCAATTTCGGATTATTTATCTTTGCACATTTTAGGGTTATCTAACCGTTTTAAAATTAAACATACATTCTTGTCATGCATCCTAATATCATACATCTAACAGTTTAATATTTTGCGGAATTTAAAATGTGGAAATTAAACTACGCTATTACAAAGCTTCGGGTATTTACATAGCCAAAAACAAACCCTTTGAAAATAAAGCGAAAAATGAAAGTAAAGACCTAATTAAGCTATTACAACTTGTGAGCAGATACAATAATTGGGTAAAAATAATAATAAAAGCGCGCGCGAAGAAAATTAGATCGGGAAGAAATTAGGATTTTGACCCTTCTATCCTAATCAAAAGAAAAATGTTTTTGTTGTTTTTTAATATTTCTTTAAGAAAAAAGTTAGGGTTTAAAATTAAATACAAAAATAATTTAATGATTAAATTAATTAATAAAAATAATTACATGGCCTATTTTTGTGTTTTTATTATTTTTAAGAAAAAGAAAATAATTAAATTAGAAATAAAACCTATTTGTTCTAATTAATTTTAATTATGTGCAAAAAGAATTAAAGTTGTCTAAAATTAAAATCTAATTAAATTAACTTATTTTTTTAATAAAATCTAGACCTAATTTATGAAAAGTAATATTTTTGTGATTTTTGATAAAAAGAAAATAATTATTTGTTAGTAAATAAAATAAATAAATTAATTAAGCAAAATAAAAAAGAAAGGTGAAGAAAAATGGGCCTGAAAGTAAATCAGAGGGGTGCAGATAGCAAGCTTTTGGCCTAAAAGATTTGATCCATTATTGACTTCTTGAATCCAGTGCATTGCGTTGACTAGGCTCCATGGTGCTCCTTCATGGATGGCCTTTGGATTTGGCCATCTGGCCACTTGGCAGACTGGATCTTGAGGGAGCATGGTGGTCATTAGCTTCACGTGCACGTTGAAACCTGGAAAGCAAAATAATATAGAGAAACTGGGGGACCTGGGATTCGAACCCAGGTCCTGATGCGTTTTGTATGCACTCCACTACCACTGCCCCATTTGCTTTTTGTTGTACATAGGATAAGAAATAATAATAATATACAAAACAAAGATTTAATGGAAAATAATAAAAAAATGCGTGCCAGAAGTTTGAATAGGCCAATGGAGAGATGCCACACAGGTTATCCCTAACCTTGCTCCGTTGGTAAAAGTTCCAAACTTTTACCTAGAGACATTTGTCCGTAGCTATAGCCCCTGTAAATCTCAAAACTTAACACAAGCGTTATAAATAAAAACGAAGGCCATGGATGGATTTGTCTGGCCTTACTGAACACAAAGGTAGCCCTTTTATGGCCCAATTTTTCCTGTAAATGAAAATCCCAATTTGAAGCAAGGAACCCTAATAATGGTGAAATCCACTACAGGCCATATAAACACAATTAAACAATATAGAAAGCTTGCAAATGTTCCATGGATCAAGAATATATGGTTAGTTCATGCTAACAATGTCTAAATCATGCAAACCGAATTCAAGAAATAAGCAAATTCGTGATGGACTTACAACGCGATATAGGGCTTGGAAATGCTTGCTTTGGATTGCTTTGGCTTGCTGAGGATCCCAGGAATTGATTGAGATGGTTCAAGGATCTTGAAATTGCCTCTAAGTGGGAATTCGTGTTTGCACTTTTTATTGATTTTTCCAAGTTTTGTTCTTGATCACACGCCTCCTTCTAACCTAGTTTTGGGTCTGCATCCACTCTATATGTATTGAGGAATAGATTAAGGTTGATAACTAATCTCAATCTTCCTCCATCAATGAATTGGATCTTGATTTGATACACCTTAAAAATCTTTCCAAAAATGGCCTAATTCAATCTTTTTGTACACACCATGCCTTGATACGAATTTGATTTGATGCTAGCTGTAATTTAAAACTTGAAACAAGCACAAAATCTTTTGTTTTCAATATTTTGGATTTTATATGATTTGTTTTGATTTAAATTGAATTAATTCAAATAAAAATCAAAATAAATAATAAAAATAAAATAATGACAGGTGGAAAAGGCTAGGGTTCGTGGAACATGTTGTCAACTTAAAACAAGTGAAAAAGATTGGGCCCATTTGGCAAAAATTGAAGTTTTAGGCATAGTTGACTTTTGGCAATTTTCCAAAAAAGGTCAACTTCATCAATGCATAACTTCCTCAATTTTGACTATTTGAAGATGTTCTTGGTCTTTTTAGAAATCTTGATATGTCCTCTAAGCAACCCTTTTGGTATCATCTCAATTTGATATTCCATGCTCATGTATGAAGCTTTTACAAAAAAGGTGTTTTTGTTGACTTTTCAAAATGACCTATAATGTCCAAATTCATAACTTCTTGTGAGTGCATATTTTGAACTTGGGAGCTGAATATGGATTGTAGAGCATGGAATCCTATTCAATATGAGCTTTGGATTGGTCATTTTTCATAAAGTATGAGAAAGTTATGCTTGGTCAAAGTTGAGTTGACTTTTCCTACAAAACCCTAATTTAGCAACTTTTGATTCTTGAGGAATTATGAGCAACCCTTGATGAATCATGATAAACCCTTGATCAAATGATGAAATTTACTTCAAAATGAGGATGTTGACCAAAAATCTTGAAGTTTGACTGTATGTAGGCCACAATTGACTTTTGCCCTAACACAGTCGATTTTTGGGCTTTTGAGCAATTGATTGAGCAAACTTCCTCTGCAAGGCTTGAAACTTAAAATGGATGATCTTGAGAGCATATTAGGGCATTGGTGAGCATTTGAGATCCCTTGGACTCAAGTATCTTGATGCAACATGAAACCCTAATTTGAGGTAGACTGCCTTAGGAGAGAGGTTGTCTGGCCATCCCTTGGACTACCTTGAGCAACTTGTGGATCTTTCTTGAAATGTTTTGAGAAATATGGGAGGGAAAATTTTGGGGTACAACACTGATCCTTCTTCCATACAGGCTCAACCATAACACCTTTTCCTCGAGCCTCGGTTAACTCGGCAGCAGGAGTGTCAGTAAGAATGATTACAGGGGTTGTAACGGCTTTGTCAATTGGAGTACTGTTGGAGATAAATATGGGATCGGGAACAACTTTTGGGGGAACAATAGCAGGAATGATTACGGGTCCAGAAACTGCTTTTGGGGGAGCAATTTATGGAGAAAATATCTTACTTCTTCGGGTAATTTTGCTAGTTCCTGCAATGTTATTGATGTCGGAGTTGACCTTCTCGGAGCTTGAATCTTCGGCAGCTGACCAGTCCTGCTTGATACCATGGTAATAGACATCCCCTCCATAATTCCATGGTATGGTTTTGTCTGATGAGTATGGGACTGGTCCAGGCATTGTGATTATTAAAGGAGCTGCTTTCGGAACTGATGTAATTCTAATGGGTCTTTTGGTGGAGACCCTGGAAGAATTGGCGGAAACGGTAATGATAGAAACATCTTCAAAAAGGATGGGTGGAATAGGAGTTTTTTCGAACAAAATCTCTTTGTTATCTATCAGGCACTGAACGCCTACTTTCAACAAAGGACAACTAGTTGGTGAGGATAAACAGAAACGACAATCTTTATCACAGCCCGGGAACACACCGGCATTCAACAAGTTCATTTTAACAGTCATAAGTGGGGTCATAAGTTCATTAACTGAAGTAACAAACAATCCTTCTTCAATGGCATTGGTATTTTGGCCATGTATGGGCATAGAGGCATAAATAACATTTTGGCTTTTCAGGTGCGTCGAACTCAATTTCTTTTGCTTCAACGAGGTTTTGTATTTTGTTCTTCAGGGCCCAACAGTTATTAGTATCATGACCAGGACTTTCATAGTGATATGTGCAACGGGCATTGGGATGATAATGAGGGGATGCTGTATTGGGGTTTTTCGGAGCTTCTTTCAAGGTTACCAAATTGGATCTCAGAAGATGCGGTAGTACTTGAGACAGAGTCAAGTTAATTCTGGTGAACTGCCTGACTGGCCTTTCCACCCTTGGTTGATTACTTCTTTGTTGATCAGACGCAGGCTTTGGAATCATAACAGCCCCCACCATTGGTCAGCGTTCGGCCCTATCTTGGTTCCTTTGTGGATATACAGCAGCTACCTCTTTCTTCCCAATGAAAGGCTTCCTTACAGCTATAGAAGATGTATCTTTTTGAATCTTTCCACTTTTTATGCCGGCTTCTACCCTCTCTCCGATCAATATTAGTTCAGTAAAGCCTGCAGATGAACTTCCGATTAAATGATTGAAGAAGGGACCAGATAAGGTGCCTAAGAACATGTCTACCAATTCTCTCTCAGACAGAGGGGGTTGAACTCTTCCAGCCAAATCTCTCCATTTTTGTGCATAGTTCTTGAAACCCTCGTTGGAAACCATGGCCATAATTTGGAGTTGAGTACGGGTAGGCACCAGATCAACATTGTACTGATATTGTTTGTAGAAAGCTGCAGCAAGATATTTCCAATTGTGAATGTTGGCTCTTTCTAATTGGTAAAACCAGTCAAGTTGAGTCCCGGACAGGCTGTCTTGGAAGAAATGCACCCATAAGTCTTTATCAGTGGTATGGGGTTGAATTTTTCTCACATATGACCGGAGATGCATTTTAGGGCATGAAACTCTGTCATATTTGGCGAATACAGGTGCTTTGAATTTCAGAGGAATCACAATCCTCGACACCAAACCCAATTCCTCAAAGTCTAAGCCAGACACCTTTTGGATTTCCATCACGCTCAAACGCTCTTCAAGATGTTTGTACTTATCATCAGCTGGAGGGTATTGTTCTTCAGAGTAGTCTTCTTCTTCCTCTTCTAATTCTGACGGGATAACCGTTTCCTTTCCTTTACCATCTTGGTTGTCTCTTTCACCGGATGTTGTTGCAAAGTACAAGGTTCTTCTTGTATGCCCATGAAATCTTCTTCCCATGTTTAAGACTTCGGTCACTTTCTTTGTTTTTTTTTTCCTTTCTTCAGCCAGTAGAGTCTTCAACTCTTCTTGCCCCTTGGCTAGGGTCATGAGCAACTGTTGAAACTGCGTATTCTGAGCTTGGAGATCTTTCACTGTTTTCTCGAGATCCATCTTACTGAAATAAAAAGTAGAGAGATGAGGAGACTTGTTGCAAAAGACCTGCTTATGTTATGATGAATGGTATGTGCATATGCAATGTTTTCAAGGATTTCAAAGATTTGAACTTGTTTTAGACAAAAAAAAGAAACACACGTTATATTAATAAGATAAAGTTTGAGTACATCAATGCCCCTTGGGAAAAATAATACAAACTCTAAGATAAAAAAGTAGTACGCGTCCTCTTTGGTGCAATATAGGCATTTAAAGTCCGCTCCTCATGAAGTAGCCTAGTGAGTTCCAAAACCTTCTTCTCGCTTGCGTAGAATTAGGCTTCGAAAGTATCTCACTCTCATTTGAGTTGTATCCAATCCCTTTGTAGGTCTTTAAGAGATGTGGGCATATCAGGATGTAGGATAATGTATGGATCATCTCCTTCCTTAACAGGCTCCATGATTACCGGAAGGATGAAGGGGTAAGGCATCATAAGACTCTGAGCGCGAGTTCGTACCTATTTGAGGTAAGGCTCAAGAGGGATGGAATTCTTGTGCCCCAAAATCCTTCTATCCACCTTGTTTAGCATCCTCCAAGCTCGGATAAATTTATGGCAAAGACCTTGAACGTCGTTGTTGTAGTCGAATACCAAACCTTGAATCAGCATCTCGTACGGGCTATCCCTTCGGGCGTAACCAAACTGTCTTAAAGCTAAACAGGGGTTGTAGGTGATTCCTCCCCTAATGCCAAGAAAATGAACATTAGGGAATTCCCCACAATGGTCGACAATGATAACATTCTCTTTGGATCGAGAGCACCAATGAATGTCTGAATGTTTGAGCGTCATCAACCTTTGTGACCACTTTGAACCTTACTCATTCTTTAATATAGATTGGGGAAGATGAGAAATAAACCATCTTGCCAAGAGATGAGTGCAACACATAAGGACACCTCTTTTCCTCATTGTGCGAGTGTGAAAAGAGTGTAGGATATCCCCTAGTAATGTAGGCACCGGGTTGCGTGATATGAAGATTTTGACGGTGTTCACATCTATGAGTTGGTCAGGATTTGGAAACAAAACCATCCCATAGATGAGGAGAGCCACAATTTCCTCAAAGGCTTGCAAGTCTAAGGAATTCCAACATTTTTGGGCTTTCTCAAACAGGAACTTTGCTAAGAAAGCTTTGACACCACTCCTTGTTTCCCAATGAGTTGTGATATCAGATGAGTGCAAGTGTAGAGCTTGAGCAATCTCTTCTGGATTTGGGTCTCTTTTCGTACCGTTGAAAGGTAGTTGATTGAGAATGGGAATCCTTAAGAGGTGGGAGAATTCTTCCAAAGTAGGCACAAGTTGATAGTCGGGAAATGTGAAGCAATGGTGCAAAGGATCAAAGAACTGAAAGAGCACATTCATCATGTCCTCGTCTATGTTGGAGGTGACCAAGTTGAGTAGACGACCATGTCTCTCGATGAATGGAGAGTTTTCAGGAATCCTTGAAGATAGCTCCTTAAGCTGTGGAGGGATCCTCACAAGGTTGACTTGAATAGTTTTCCTACGAAGTGAGTCCATATCCTACAAAACAAGAACAAAGATGAATCCCAAAATCCTTGAAATGATTAGTGGATGTATATGATGTTCATGATGTTATGTACAAGTATGCATATACAAGAAAACAAAACAAGTCCTTAGTTTAGGCTTGCATGGAGTTTTATAGGTAAGTACCCTCTTGAAGTTTAGTTGCTTAAACCTGTCCTAGTAATAGTAACCAGGTTCTAAGGAGCTCAATATCACTAGATTGTTTCCTTGGTTATTGTTTCAGCTCAAGCCTCTTTAATGGCGACCAAAATATCCCAAGAAACCAAACCTCAATGAGTGTAATATCGAGTATTTACCAACTTCGGACTGCACAAAAGCCGGTCATCTCACCACATCCTAAAGGCCAAGTTGGTCAAGTAAAGGTTCTAAAAGTTCATTAGTGCTTCATGACATCACTCAGCGGCCCCGTATTCTCTTTGATTAACTCAAAGGCTACCGGTACCCACAAATATGTCGCACTAACGTAGATATTACTTACACCATGTCGGTATACCCCGCACAGTTTCCACAATGTATTGCTACTTACCTATAATGTATCCCAAGTCCGGGTAGAGGATTCAAACCAAAAAAAAGAACCATAATATAAAGCATACAAGTCAAACAATGTAAGCAAGTAAATGTGATCTATCCCTAAGGTAACTCCACTTTTAGAATTTTCCCCAGCAGAGTCGCCAGTTCTGTGATACGGTGGAAGAAAATGTGAAAAAGCACAGGAAAGACCTTTGAGATTGTTTCTTTAGTTCGGGGGTAGATTATGAAAAGGGAAGGTATTATTACCCTTTTCATCCATGGTTTTCCATGGGCTCTTAGTTACTTGCTAGATCACTTGCTTTTGTTTGAAATTGTGCTTTGTGTTGTTTTTGAAAGTATTTTGTAAAGAGGCCATTGTTTAGGCAATCTTTGTAATGATTCTCGTTCATAAGAATGTATACAAAGATGTTGATCTTTTTGAAAAATGTTTTCAATTTTGTAAGATGTTTTGAAATGTGTAGGTGTTTGTTTTGAAAATAAAAAGGATGTTTTGTCTTGAAATGGAGCAAGTAACTAAAAGCAATCTACCTACTCAAATGTCTTTCTTGTCCATTTTCTTTTCCTTTGACATTGTTGTCTTACCATTGATTTGGTAAGCAACCCTATCTTTGGATGAAAATGGGACGGGCGTGGGTCATCGTATAGTCATGATTAAAAATGTTGCAAGGTATCTTAGCATTTTTAAGGGACTAAGATCATTTTGTAAGGAAACATTGAATAGCGTCATCGAGGGACTATGATCTTATATTCGTTTGTTTTTGCTAAGACGCCTCACATGCGTAATATGACCATTTTTTGTATAAGGCAACCAAGTGGGATAACCCTAGGGGTGTTTTGTGTGCAAGTGTGTCATTTTCATGCTTGATTTTGTCTTGAATTAGGGTTTTCTATTTGATTGGTTTTATCTTGCCATACAAACCCTAATTACTAGCATGTTATGTAAAAGCAATAAATTGCGAAATTTAAAGTTACCACGCTATTACAAACATTTGTGGGAGGGGGTATACAATTTATGAATGGAGATTGCAATAATATAAACCTAATTAATCTATTACAACCAAATTTAATATGTACAAATATTGGAATAAAAAATATACAAGATGAATTAAATATGCAAATATATGTAAATACAAAGGAGATTTTGTTTGGTTTTTTTATGTGAAAAAAGTTTTAACCTAAACCTAATAAATAAATCAAGATTAACTTAATCAACTAAGAAAAGAATATATTTAAGAATTTTTTTTTTTGAATAAACCCTAATTCTATTTGATTAAAAGAAAATAAGTTTCTTTATGAAAAAAAAAGTATTTTTTGTATTTTGTCTTAAAAATAATATATGGCATTATGAGGTATTTTTGGTCCTTTTTTTTTTATATATTAAAATGAATATTTAATGGGCATAAAGAAAAAATAAATATTAAACTAGTTATAATTTAATTTACAAAGTTTATTTAATAAAAATAGATAATATATAACTAAATAAAAATATTTTATGTGAGAAAAATAAAATAAAACAAGCCAAAATATAAATCTAACATTTTTTTTATATTTTTATGATTTTTAATATTAAGAAAAATATATTTAAGAAAAGAAAATGAAAATAAAATTATATTGGGCCAGGGGTGTTATAAGCAAACAGGAGGTGAGTGTTAGAAAAAATCACAAGGCCCATGAATCATAAGCCCAGCGTTGCAAAGGGACAAAAAATTGGAAAAATATGAGAAAATTGCAAAAGGCAGCGCGCTGAGGCTCGAACTCATGACCTATAGCATTTACGTGCGCTGCCTTACCACTGGGGTGGCTGTACATCCGTTTATATAAACACAACCATAAATATATATTAGAAAATGCCCCCTGAAAGCAACTTCATCTTCAATCTTGAGCCATGGCCGGATCACCTGTATCTTCTTCATTTCTCCATAAAAATGGAAAGTTCAAACATGAAAGTTATAGTATTTCTTCCCACGAGTTCAACCATATAATTTATATATACTAAAAGTCAAAGATAAGATCTAATTTTACTGGCCCTAATTTGAAACCTAATTTTTGCAGAAATTTCAAATCCAAAATTCTCTATGCACAGTTAATATAAATGAAAACTATGAACATGGTTAACTTTCGAGCAAGGATATCTACATTTTTCTTTCACAAATCAGGACCAAATGATGCTTGTATGAAGAGATAGAAGTTTGAGTTTTTACCTCTTGTAGCTGAGATCGTGAATGGAGTTTGAGCAAGTTTTGAGAATGCCTGAGGATCTGTTTAGCTTTCTTGGACCTCCCTGAGTGTATTCCAATCCTTATTTTGTCCTGAAAGTCTCTGAATCTCTCTATCCAAGTCAACCTGCAAGCTTGATATTTAAAAATGGTGAATGGTGGAGGAGGAGTTACAATGAGGGAACAGGGGTCAAGATCACTTAGATATGAGGTATATTAAGTGTTTGGGTGGTTAGAACTCAATACGCACGAGTGGATTTGGAGATTGTTATATAAGGTTCAAAACTGTCAAGCTATGGCAGATTTTCAGTTGAAAAGTGTTTGGGAGAGTTTCTGAGTCTTAGCTCTCGTGTGTTATGTTGAAATACACTTGTGTATATGTATGGAAAAGGTTAGAGATCGACTCCACTCCAGGTTTCTGAGTTATAGCCTTTTGGCTCTATAACTTGTTTTTGAAGAAAAGTGAGGAGACAAGTCTCTAAGTGTTGTACAAGCATGATCTGAGTTGGTAGAGATCTTAGACAAGTTGCTTTTGGTTTTAACTTTGCTTGTGTACAGAGAAAACAATTGAGAGGCTCAAGAAGTTGACAAAGGTAAAAGTAATGCTTTATCAAAATGGAAATGGCACCTTTGTGCCATAAATGAAATTATAACTTGAATAAAGACTCAAATGTTTGGATTAAAGCTCTATCAGCTGTGTAAACATTTAATTATGGAGTGAGAAACAAGTTTGAGGCCTGCAAAGCAAATATTATGCAGCCTAGGCTTGGATTTGAATTTTGGTTCATCATAAAATGGCTTGAAATCAAAGTAATAAATCACCAACTTCATCTCTTCGATTCTCCCTACTAAACAATGATCTCAATGAGTTCTTGGACATTTTGGAAATCTTGCAATGTGCTATACAACTCATCTTTGAATTGATTTTGAAAATTCCCTTTGGAACTATGTGAAAAAATGGCATGAAGTTAGGTCAAAAATCTGCCTAACTAGGGCAAAATTTCACTAAGTTATTTTAGTTCATGAGCATGTATTCTCAAAATTATATTTTGAGATCAAAGCATTTTTAGGAGAAATTTTGTGAGAAAAGTTGTAGATTTCATGGATATCTACAACTTTTATGTTGGAAATTTCCTTTGAATCATCTTGCATCATGGTGAAAATTTAGCTTAAAGTTGAGAAAAGATAAGAAATTTTCTATACTTAGAAAAATTTCTAAGTTAAGAAATTTCAACTTTTCAAAACAAAATTTTAAATCCTTGATTTCTTGATGAACAAGTTTCTCATTTTGACATATTTTGATGAATTATGATCTTTGGCATTTGATTTTGACCAAAAAGTCAAAGTTTGACTTTTCAGTATATAGTTGACTTTTGATCAGTTGACTGAAAAAATCATATGTCAATCCAATGGACTTGCAATGTTTTGAACCATGTCATTAGGTCAAAATGATGAAATTGAACTCTTAAGATCACGCCTTAACTCAATTTACCATTTTCCAGGTCAAAAACCAGAAATTGCCCTTTCCCAGTCAAAACCCTAATTTTGACCATTTTGCCCTTTTGATGATTTGATTAAATTTCTTGAGGAATTATGGTCCAAACTTGATCAAATGATACATATGAGTCTAAGATGTTGACGTGGATCAATAATTATGAAGTTTGACTGTAAACTGGCCATGGTTGACTTTTTCCCCAATACAACTGATTTTTAGGTCAATTGTCCATTTGACTGATCAAAAGTGTGATTCAAGGATTGAAACTTGTCATGAGAAATCTTAGGGGTACATAATGATCCTTGAAAGTAATATGAAGCATTGATAGTCCAAAAATCCTTGTGCAAACTCAAACCCTAATTTTGGTCATCAATCCATGAGGAGATGTCTTGAGCTGGTCAAACCCTAATGTAGTCTTGAATCAGAGAGATCTTGTGAGGAAATTCTTGATAAGTGAGAGGGTAAATTTTTGGGTACAACACTATGGAATTGGTAAGTTCTGTTCATCACTTGCATTGTAGCCAAAGATGCTTGGAAATATCTCAAGTCCACTCATAAGGGCACACCTAAGTGTGTTTGGAAGAAAAGAATTCAGATGTGAAGATGATTAAGAATACTTTTTCTCAGGTTTCTAATCAAGAAATTTGACATGAAAGTGACAAGCTATTAAAGAATTACAAGAGCATTCTTTATCCAACTTTCAGAATTTGTGCCCTGGTATCTAATGAAGGGTTTCTTATTACTATTGTGTTCCTTGGAAGGAAATCCAATCAGGTATTGAAGAGATTTGACAGAATGTCTATACCAAATGTCGAGAACATCTGTACTGACTTCAGCATATAAATGATGCTAAAGAAAAAGGCTGAAACTGGAGTATAGAGCAACCAATATCAAAGCACTCTTATGATTGTGATGACCTTGGATCTTTATAGAGCATAATGCCATACTTATCTCAAGAACAAATGTATGTGTTTTCTGTTCCTAGGTTGACTGAAAGATAGACTTCTAATGAATATTTATGTACTGAAGAATTATCTCATGATGTGCTGGTTGTTTTATTCAAAGGTATGTGTATCTAGAATAAAGAGGGTTGTCAACCATGAAGAAATATGAGGTGGTTTATTTATGATATTATGTCTTAAGAGAATGAAGCATTGTCTACCATCTATATCTTGCAAGATGAAGTGAATCTATTAATCCTTAAAACTGATATCATGATCAAGTATGTAAGGTGAGTTCAGTTCTGTTAGAGGAGGTTCCTCAATTGGAAAGATGATTGGAAGGCTAAAAGGGATAAAGTTTTCAAGCTATTTTTAGAAAAGGGAAAACTGAAGTGACAAAAGGTTGTTTTTATCAAAAGGAAAGCTGATTCAAGGATGTAAGCCTTAATGTCTTAACATTATGTTAGACATCTTCTTACTTATGCTAAGGGCATACACTTGCACTGAAGATATCTCTTTTGTGAAAAATTTGATCTTAACAATTTTCTCAAAGGTCAAGTTCAGTATTGTTTAACCAAGAATTTGTTAATACTCAGGGAAAATGATAATTGCCTTATCTCTCATACCTTTCTTAGATCTCTAACTAATATGATTGGTATTTTGACACTGATTTTTCATAAATCTAACTGCGGTAAAAGTAGTTCTGGTTGTTTGTTTAAGTCTCATTCTAATCAACTATTGCTTTGTTGATGTTGCTAAAAGGGAAGTTTAAGTACGTTGGATAACTAAAGAATTCAGGATGGATTCTCTAAGTTTTGGTAATTGGTTTTTCTTCTTACCAAAGGAGTGATGACTATTGTGATAAACATAAGTCAGTTGTGTGATCAAGGTCTGAAGGTATATGTCATTAAGGAAGAATGTTTCTCAGGATTTAAGAACCATTACTATTTGTGGATTTCACAAGTATTTAATTGTTTATCCTGTTACTTGGTGCTCATGAAAGAAGAAGTGAAGATGTCACACCAGAAGGTGCAACATCAGATAGTTACAAAAGTTCCAGAACCTGTTCTATGGCTGTTTAGTCCAATGCAAGGTGAGTATCCTGGAGGATAAAGACATGTATATGATTTGATTTTGTGTCATATAACAAATTAAATCTATTATTTGTGAAGTCTTCAAAGGTTATTATGTATCCTTGAATGGGAACAAGATATGTTTATGAGTTATTCTACTGAGAGAAGTGCTCTTAGTGATGTTAACTTCAGGACTAAAATTAGTGATGTGTTCATTGAGGTATTGATGTTAAACCAGATGTTGGAGCATCATCTCAACAGTTTTCTACTCTAGAGTTTGTGGAAGATTCTAAAGATCTAGGAGGCACTGAGTAAGAAAGCTCTCAAGAAAACATCTTAAGAGGGAGTGCATTATTTGCATTTTATTTTGGTCTGTGATCATAAATTGTTTAAGAGATGAAATATTTAATGATTGTGAGTCTTGGAGTAAAAAGTTATTGACCAAGTCTGGAGAAGATTATATTATTGGAGGATATTCTGATCACTTAGATTAGAATTAATTGAATCTTGGTATATTCTTAAGATTATGTACATTGCTGAAGGAAGATGTATTTTCATTAGGGTTGATTACTAAAAGAGTGCAATGTAAAACTGGATGTTATGACATTGTAGTGTGGCATGCTCTTGCAATCAAGGGACAAGGATTTTATTCTGCTTGCAGAACAAAGTCATTGGTTTTATCATCATTGTGTCAGGGATCTTGCTACAGGCTTATATTGACGCTGTTAAAATTGGTATGGTTAAGAAGATATGGAAGTATTTTCATCATAACTTGAGGTGCAAGTTACACTGAGAATATGAGGGGTAATTTTGGAATTGAACCACTTAAGAATTATTAGAGTAATTGTTTTGAAGGTCTACCAACTATATTCTTTCACCTAGTGGAGTGTGTAATCTCAGAAGAATCATTTTCAATGGAATGGTAGATTTCATTTCAAATCTTGTAACATTTTTCAAGCAGTCAAAGCTTTGAAGAGAGAAAGCTGAACAAGAACATCTCTCTCTCTCTCTCTCCTTTGGTGAGTGGTTCATTGTTTCTAAGGGTGATCTTATCTTCTTCCAAAAACACTTTCATTTACTGAATTGTCGTTACAAGTAAGGTTTAGTTACAATCTAAGTAACTCTCCTTGTATTTAAAGACCTTACAACCTCACCATTCTCACAATCCGCGTTTCAATATTGCTGATGCAAAAGAAACTCTTCTATTGGAAATCTAGAAGAAAGTGGGTTCTAGTTCAAAGAAATTAGTGTTCAACACTGTAACAAATGTTGTAACATCTACTAGAACATCCAGGACAGGGAAAACACCTATAACCAAGGTGAAGTCCCTCAAGAAGAACCATGTGCATATATATGATTTAGACTCAGATGCTGATGAAGATTGGATCGGTTTCTTTGACTTGGGAGATTGTGTTGGATAGCTAGTGTCTTCTATATGTTTATAAAAATAAATAAATAAACAAAAAAAGGGTGTGTTTTTTTTCTGTTTGTTTTTTTTCTATTTATTGAGTTAGTTTTGTTTTGAGTCAGTTTTTTGTTGCCCTTAGTTTGTGTCTCTTTGGTTGAGTCTGTTTTCCTTCTTTTCTTTTTATTCCTTTTGATTCTTTTAAGTTAATTTGATGCTATTAGTCGTGCATCAAGTTATTGAGTTAGTTTTTGTTGGGTCTTCTTTTGTTTGTCTTGAATCAATTCTTACTTCTATTGGTTCTTTTTGTGTCAGATTCTCTTCACTCTATTTTTGTCAAAAAAAATTGGCTAAAAAGGGGGGATAAAATGTGTCATTGAGTCTACTCAAGTGTTGTTTGCTTTATGCAACACTTTAGAGTTGTCTGAGTCGATTTGTCCTATTTCTGCTACTACTGCTAATTATGTTGTAGCTATTTGCAGGATGTCCTGTAGGATGTTGTAACATCCTGTCTGTTGTGTCTTGTGTTCTAAGTTATGAGCATTATTGTTTCTTGTGCTCTGAGTTATGTGTGCTGCTTCTGCTGCATGTTCTCCTAATGTGTTTTATTCTTAAGGGGATATTTACCTCTCTATGACAAGAACTAGTTATGTGTTTGAGGGGGAGTATCTTGGATGGTTATCAAGATGCAATCCATCTTCTTCCTCATGTACAAAGTTTAAATGTTCAACATATAACTTGTGTTTGTGTAAATGTTGTATCTTTGATACATGTTTTGTACCGTTTACTTTGTGGTGTTATTCCTTTGTGGTGTTATTCCTCTGTGGTTTTATTCCTTGTGGTTTTACTCCTCTCTCCGACAATAACTGGATTTTGGTTATTTTATTCAAAAATTGCCAAAGGGGGAGATTGTTAGTTCCATGGTTTTAGGGTTGGAATAATTTTGATAAATCATGGTTCTACTGATGTTGATCAAGATGTTACAACATTCTTGTCAACTGTCATAATAATTTTGTTGTTATTAGTTTTTCACTCAGATGTCGAAGCAGATGTCATGACATCTTAGTCTGGTGCAACAAGCGTTGTTGTTTTAAATATTGACAAATTTGATTTGATTCTGTGATATTTCTTTTGGATATATCTCAGTAAATTTTGCAGGTCAAGAAGATTTAATCTGGAACAAGATTTGTATCTCCAAATGTACATTAGTTACTAAATTGGGCATTGAGACAATTTAGGAATCTTTGTATTGTTTGTTCCAAGATTTATGGAGATTTTATTGCACAATTGGTGCATCACTCAGCTTAAGGATCAACATACTTCTGGACAAAGAATTCAAAGCCCGTGGACTACAGAGGTGTATTTAAAGAGAAGACCTACTATAATGTAATCGGATCTTTTAGTAATTGTAAAATTAGGGAAAACTTAGAGTCTTATGTTTTGAGAGTCTCTTGTGTAGTTGTAAGTCACCCTTGTATCTTTTGATACTTGTGGTAGTGTTTTACCCAAAAATTTTCCCTCTCATTTCTCAGGATTTTTCTCACAAGATCTTCCATGACTCAAGTTTGCAACACTGATACATCAATTTAGGTTTGGATTTACACAAGGGAAAAATAGTCAAATGCACACTGAAAAGTCAAACTTTGACTTTTGGATCAAAATCAAGTTTCAAGAATCACATTTCATCAAGACATGAAGTTGGTTCACCAAGAAAATCAAAAGTCAAAATTACTTTGGAAAAGTCAAAGTTCTAAACACTTATAAGTTTTTCTAAGTGTTAAGAAAGTATGATAAGTTCAGAACTTCTGGCCAGATTTTCATCATGATGCAAGATGATTCAGGAAGAAATTCTGACATAGTTATAGATCTCAATAAGATCTAAAACATTTCAGAATAGAACTTCTCCTAGAAATGCTGGGATTTCAAGCTATTAATCTTTGAAGACACGTCCATGAAACTAAAGCACTCAGTAAATTCTGAGCATTTCCAAGACAACATTTGGTTAGAACTTCTGGGCTAGTTTTCACGTAGGAACAACCAGAGTTTTCAAAGATGATTCAAAGAGGGGTTGCAAAGCATGTTACAAGCTTTCTGAAAATTCTGAGAACTCCTTCAGATCATGCTGGAGCAGAGAGAATCAAATATCAGAAGTTGGTCATTTGTTCTAATTTACGTTTATGCTAAACTTCTGATCCAGTTTCAAGCTATGCTGCATAATCTCATATTGCAGGATTTCTTGCTTGTTAAATCTCATCATCATGTAATGCTTACACCAACTTTTGAGTCTTTATCCAGAGGATCTTCCCACGTGTGGCATAGAAGTACCATTGTTGTCCTTGAAAAGTAAACTTTTGTACAAAGTTTACTTTGAGCCCATACTTTACTTTTTTTCTGAGTGTACTTCTCCACAAATCATGCCTTCAAACTCAGATTAGGCGTGGTTAAAGCTCCTAACCACTCTACTTTGCCTTGAAACCATGCTTGTTCAAACTTGCTTCAAAAACAAGTCAACGGGCCATAACACATGATGGTTGTACTCTTGATTTCTCCAAGCTTCTAAATCCTTTGTCTATAAATTAAACTTCATTTGCAAACTGAAAAAGGGGGGAAAAGATTGAAAAAAAGCCTTGAAACCTTGCTGAAAATTCCAAGAACCCGAAACTGCAACACAAATACAAAACCTGCTAGTTTCTGATTTTTTGCATTCAAAATCCAATTTTCCTTAAGTGTTTCTCGACCAAATCATCCATACAGTTTCAAGAATACTCGTAGAACCCTTCCCAACTTCTGTTTTCAAACTGTAAAACAATCTTCACCATTCTCCATTTCAAAAGTTAGAACTTTGCACCTTGACTGCTCCAGAAATTTTCGACCATTCATAGTTCAAGTTAAAGGTTGCTCTAGCTTTATGAGAACTTGAGGAAGCTGACCAGAACATCACAACAATCTAAACCAGGTTCTAATTCATAGAACAATTTCCAGCTGCAAGCTAAGTTTCTTCTGACTTTTATCTCATTACTTAGGCATTGTTAGGCTTGTATTTTTAAAGATACAATGTAGATATCATGACTCTGATTCTGTACATATTTATAGATTTCATGTATATGGCCTAAGTAGATAGAATTTTAGATCAGAACTTCTTGAGGAAATTAGGGTTCGGAATTAGGTTAAGCAAAATTCATGCTTGCTTATGGTTTACAGTTTTGATGCTTTGTATTTCTGAAACCATGATGAAATTTGACATAAACTGCTATGTTTGCATTTTCCATTTTTGTTGAGAAATGACCAAGTTGCAGATACTCTGGTTGGCGTGGAGTAGGAGATGAAGTTCATCATTAGAACTTACTTTGTGATAGATGTTTATGTTTCTGCTTCTAATATCGGATGTACAGCCACCCCAGTGGTAGAAAGCGCGCACATAAGACATTAGTGTTAAGGGTCATGGGTTCTAGCCCCAGAAACATCTTTTTATGTTTATTTCTTGACATTTTTACCCCATTATTTGTCAAACGATACTCCTGGAATAGAACTTCTAGACATTCCCACCCAACAACATTGTCATCTCACTTACCTATTACCAGAACTTCTAACCTTCCAGTAACATTAGAACTTCTAGGTTTCCAGGAACACTATAACTTCTAGGTTTCCAACTACATCAGAACTTCCAAGCTCTCTCAGCAGTCAGAACTTCTAGGCTTTCTTTTGTTCCCAATGACCCCAGAACTTTAATGCGTCCGAATCCAGAACTTCTAGCTTTTTCCTAATTTTTTGCTAACATTTTCTTTCTGATTTGTAGTGCACTAGAGTCAGAAATTTTTCTCTTTCTCATATTTCTATTCTTTCAGCCATGCGTTGACTCTAAATTTTATTTTCATTAATCAAAAACATCAAAAATACTTTATATTCACTTGCTTTGCTTCTTTTAAAACAAGAAGACGAAAAATATCTTCTTAAGCAAATTTATTTCTTCTCTTAACAAAAAACAAAAAAAAAATCTATTTTACATTTCAATTCTTGTACATTATTTTAATATGGTTGTAATAGATGATTAGGACTTTAATTTCTTGCAACCCCCATTTGTAAATTTGTACACCCCATCCCCAAGTTATTGTAATAGTGTAGGATATTTACTTTTCACAATTTATCATTTTCATATAAATGCTAGTAATTAGGATTTGTATGGGAAGATAAAATCAATGCTTAAAAAACACTAACCTAAGATAAACCAAGCATGAAATACAAACACTTGCACACTTGCATCTCTAGGGTTAACTCCACTTGTTGCCTTATGAAAATGGTCATGTTATGCATGTCAGACGTCTTAGCAAAAACAATCAAAATAGAAGATCATAGTCCCTCGATGACGCTTCGAATGTTGCCTTACAAATTATCTTAGTCCCTCTAGGGAAAGGCTAAGATATCACACAATATTGCTATTGTTGTACCCCAAAATTTGCCCTCTCAATTGTCAAGGCTTTTCTCATAAATATTCTCAGGATTTTAGCTTGCACAAGTGCATTGGGATTTTCCAGTACCAAAATTAAAAGGAAACTGTCAAAAAGGGAGAAAATAGATAAAAATAACATTTTGACAAATTTGGAGGAAAATAGCTCTCCTTCGATTCTACATCCTTCGATTGACTCTTGGCCTCCTTCGATTTCTCAAAGTGGCTGCTAGCGTGCCTCTTTCACCTGGGCATGTGACTTTTTGTTGCAGGTTTTGTTTGTGTCTTTTGCTTCCTGCATGCTTGCAATCGAAGGCCATGACCTACTGGTCACATGTACCCCCTGCAAGGCAAGTCTTTGTTTGGGCACTCACCTTCTATGTGCCTGGATGAAAACTTCAGTTGAGCAAGAGCCTCCTTCGAATGCAACTTGGGAATACCCTTCGACTCAGAAGCCAGGAACCTCCCTCACGCTAAAAGGCAATGACTCCCTTTATGTTTGTTTCGATCCACATGCTTCGATTGGGCAACATTGCTTCCTTCGAACACGGACTTTCGATTGGGAAATATGTTTGCTTCGACCCAGGCTTCGTTTGGGCAATATGCTTCCTTCGAGCATGAGCTTTCGATAGGGAAATATGCTTCCTTCGAGCATGAGATTTCGATTGGGCAATAGCTTCCTTCGAGTTTGCTTGTTTCGACCACAAGCTTCGACTGAGGCAAAGGCTTCCTTCAAACAGGTGTGCTTCGATCTCACTCTTGCACTCGACTCAAGACCAAATCTCGTTTGCCAGGCTATGTTGCATCCAAATCTTTACATAATCAGAAGTTTGTACAAAGGTTTTAAACTTTTTCTTTTAGATACTACTATTCTTGGTTAAAGGCTACATACTCTTTCTTTTCATAGAGAGTACTTTATCACAAAAGCAGCTTTCAACCTGAATTTGGTCTGAGCACAAGCAATGTCAGAAGCATAAGTCACATCTTCTGCACCCCAACTGCCAAGAGGCTCCCACGTGTACTTTCACGTTACCTATTAATTTATTGTTTTGCAAGGCTGGCTACTTCAAACATGTCCATTCTTTTTCTCTATAAATAGAGGAATTTTTGCAAAGCTGAGAGAGGATCTTTGGACCAGAGGAACGAATCCCCCAAATTTTCTCAAACACAACAAAACTCTCAAGTTCATCAACACTTGAGAAATCAAAACCCAGAATCCCAAACACTCATCTCTTTCGATTCTGAAGAACACCCCACACATAGAAGTTTGTTCAAACTCAAAGACAACCTTCTGTGACAACCCTTCGAACCAAAAGCAAACCCCCTGTGACTATTCTTCGAATTCCAGAAACATCCAGGTAGCAGTTCAAGTTCGAATCCCACATCCATTCAAGGCCTGAAACAAGGTAAGTTATTCTTACCTTTGAACTTTTCGTTTCATGACATAACATGTAAATAATCTTTTCGTTCGTTTCAAGCATGTATATACCATTGTCCCTTTCATTTCCACCCTTTTAACATGTTTTTAAAGTTAACCCTTTCCTTTTGCTTTCTGTTTACCTGAACTTGCTTTAACTGTAAAACTGTTTACCAAACAAATACCAGCATGGCCTCAGGCCATGTTGCCATTTAATGCTTTAAATGAAAGAAAACAGGAAACAGGAAATAGGAAACAAAGTTTCTGGCTTCTACCCTCTTTCTCCAGGTCAAACGAAAGAGGCAACCAGGAGGAAAACCATGTTGACTTCTAGGCCCAAACGAAAAGCATGCCTTCACTGACTTCCAGGCTCAGTCGAAAGGCATTCCCTCACTACTTTCAACCTCCAGTCGAAGAAGGCAACAAGGCAGAATCAAAAGGCTTTGCCATACACTGACTTCTAGGCCAATCGAAGGATAGGACCTCACTGGTGCTAGCCCCAATCGAAGGAGGCCAACAGAATGTGAATCGAAGGATGCTACTGCCTGGGTCAAAATACATTCATTTTTCTTACTTTTATCTTATTTTTTTCCTTCATATTTTTTATGCCTTTCGATATGGTTGTAATAGCGTAGGATTTTATCTTTCTGCATTTTATTTACTTTGTACAAATGCTAGTAAATAGGTGTGTATGGCAAGATAAAATGAACAAGTAGACAACATAAAAATCAAAGACAAATGCATGCAATAAAACACACTTTGCACACATGCACCCTTAGGGTAATCTCACTTGTTGCCTCGGAAAATAGTCATGTCCCTCGAGCATGGGAGTTTTAGCAAAGACCCTCGATAAAAGATCGCAGTCCCTCGATGACCCTCGATGTTGCCTTCGGTAAACGATCTAGTCCCTAAAACGACATTGCTAAAACATACCATATGTTGCCTTCTATGACTATATAAACGTCCCAACGCCCGTCCCGTTCAACATCCTAACACAAGGTTGTTCACCAAATACAATGGTGAAACAACACTGTTAAAAGGGTTAAAAACATAAGAAAGATCTTTGAGTAAAATAGGGTAGATAACTCTTGGTTACTTGATCAAAAATCTTGCAAAACATCCTTGCCATTTTTCAAACACACATCACAACACAATTTCAAAACAAACTTTCAAAAAACATTGAAACATCTTTTCAAAAAGACAAACACCTTTGTAAAACATTCAAACAAGAATTGTTACAAAGGTTGCCTAGACAAGGCATCTTTTTCAAAACATTTTCAAAACCACACACACAAAGCACCATTTCAAACAATTGAAAAGCAAAAGCAAGTGATCTAAAACAAGTAACTAAGAGCCCATGGATAACCATGGATGAAAAGGGTGCTAGCACCTTCCCTTTTCATAATCTACCCCCCGAACCCACGAAAACATCTCAAAGGTCTTTCCTGTGCTTTTTGACCTTTCCTTAGGATAAAATAAAAAGTCGGTGGCGACTCTTGCTAAACCGAACATATGCGAACACAAACGCAAAATCCCAAGTCAGTTCTCCCACCGTATCACAGAACTGGCGACTCTGCTGGGGAATTCTTTCTAAAAGTGGGGTTACCTCAGGGTTTTAGATCACCTTTACATGCTTATATTGATTTACTTTGATTGCTTTACATTTTGGTTCTCTTGTTTGGGCTTGAAATCCTCTACCCGGATTTGGGGAAACATTCATAGGTAAATAGCAATACATTGTGGAAACTGTGCGGGGTATACTGACACGGTTGAAGCAATAGCTATATTAGTGCGACATATTTGTGAGTACTGGTAGCATTTGAGTCAATCAAAGAGAATACGGGGCCGCTGAGTGATGTCACTAAGCACTAATAAACTAGAACCTTACTTGACCATCTTGGCCTTTTTAGGGGTAGTGAGATGACCGACTTTGGTGCAGTCCGAAGTTGGTAGATACTCAACACTACACTCATTGAGGATTGTTTTCTTGGAATATTTTGGTCGCCAGTCAAGTGGCTAAACCAAAACAATGAACACAGAAAATAATCCAGTGATATTGAGCTCTTTAGAACCCAGTTTCTATTTTAGGACAAGTTGAGCCAACTAACTTCAAGAGGGTACTTACCTACAAACCCCATGCAAGCCTAAACCGAAGGACTTGTTTGCTTTGTGTGAATATGATTACCTGTATATACACTTACTTGCTTTTGCATACATGTACATAACATCATAACATCATACCATGGCATTCTCAATAACCATTTCAAGGATCTCGAGGGTCTTTTGATGCAGGGTCACGTTGAACCAGACATCTACCAAAGGGAAAGAGGGTTCCCCTCTAAACAAACGCCGTCAAAGATAAAGTGCAACAACTTGAATCGGGGGCTATGACCCACTTGACATGGTGAGCTTGATTCTCGTGGAAAGACATCCACCGATACAAAGTTCTCCAATCAAAGATGTCGATCAAAGTTCAATCTCTAACATTTTCTTGTGTTTACCCCGCGAGATTCTTGGAAACATGCATCCACATATCATGCATTGCATCATAACAGGTTTTCCTTTTTTAGGTCTCCTTATCTTCATACTGTTTATTTCAGTAGAGATGGCTCTAGAGCAGACTATCAAGGACATCCAGGCTCAAAACTCTCAACTTCAAGAGATGTTCTTGAACCTATCCAAGGGACAAGAAGAGGTCAAGGCGCTCCTCACCAAGGGCATGATCGTGGGAAATCCTGGGGACGACAGAGATGACCAGTTGGAGTGGCTACAAACTGAGATAGCCATAATGAAGGTCCTCCACTTGAAAAGACAAAGCTCGAACTGGGAGACTTTTGTTCCATTTGAATTTTCAAGTTATAATTTATTTTGTATTCAAACAATTATCTATTAATGTCAAACTTTGTTTCATTAATGCATTGCATATGTTTGTCTTGAATTCATCCACACGTTTTCACTATTCTTATATTGTCTTTATGATATTCAACTCTTGCTAAAAGTTACAAGCCTTTAGAGGGAGGATGACGAAAACAATGCCATAATCTCATACAGTATGATTTTGAACAGACCTTGCTGATGATGTACAGGCATTTCTTTCAAATCCTAAACACCGGAGTTATAAGGAAGATAATACCTAGTCAACCCCTTCGAGCCAAAGAAGTAGGAGTTTTCTGTTTTAAACACAAATTGAAACCTTTAATTTAAACCTGGGGCAAGGTAGTCTCTCAGTTAATTCAAAAGATGCACATTAAAGTCGCAAACTATTAGTTCGTAATACAACGAATGACATCAAAAAACATTCCTTTGGAACCAAAAGACAGTGGTGGTTCCTTATCTCATAGGCAGTCAATCTCTCAAAAGAGAAAAGACCACTGAGCCAAAACCTATAAAGGAGGCTTAAGAAAGCTGGGGCATCCCGCTGACTGTAATCTCGAAAATAGGAACAGTCAGGCAAAAGTTAGGGATAACAAATCAAAAGAACAAGGTCGCCACAAATCCTCAACAACATGAAAAATGTTGCAAAAATGACTGCCTTCCAACAAATTCAACTTGTGTGAACCATCACCAAAAACGTCATTCCAAATTCGAATAGAGTTCGACGCACAATTAACTGAGTTTAGGATTGAAGAACATCACGAAGAGCGGGTGGGTACAAATATACTTTGAGCCTTTATCCTTTGTTTCTTAAACCGTGAACCAAGCCACGTTACAACCCTTCAAAAGTCCTAATTGAAGCATGTGTTAGTTCGAAAGCATACTGTTACAAAAGGTATCCTGACTCCTGTAAGGCTTTGCTCTAAATCCTGAGTTTGAATTTTCTTACAAAATTCCTTTACTCGCTAAAACGCATTTTCAAAAAAAAAACTTCAAGACAAACATAAGCTTTGCATTACTTGAATATCATTGTTTGCATATGGCTATTTGTTTAACAGCAGAGAAATTCACAAAATGAATATCCAGTGAACGAAAGCCCTCTCAGTGAACAAAATCACTTCAAAAAGGATGACACTTCTGTGATCGGTGGATCTGGAACTGACTGTTTAACGCTGGTTCGCGAAATGTCGCGGAAGCAAGAGTCGCCACCGTCTTTTATTTTCTCCAAATGGAAAGGACAAAAGCACAGAAAAATTCCTTATAGAGATTGCTCTCGGTTCAGGAGGTAGGTTATAGAAAGGGAAGGTGTTAGCACCCTTTCTATCCATGGTTATCCATGGGCTCTTAGATACTTGCTCATTGTGTTTTCAAAAATGGTTTATTTTCTTTTCAATTGTGGGTTTTAAAAAGTTTCTTTTGAAAATTTCAGTTCGACTCTTGTATCGGTCCTCAAAAGTGTTTGAAAAGTTGCTTTCGAAATCTTTTTGAAAATGTGTTGGTGTGAAAAGTATTTTTGATTTGTTTTGAAATTAGAACAAGTATCTAGAGTTGTCTACCTACCCTAAGGAATTCATCTGTGTAGATGTCCTTTAAAGTAGTGCCATCCCACCATTGAGAGGTAGGTAGCACCACCGTTGGAGGTGTTCGGGTCAATTCGAGGTTCGGGACATGGTGATCACCAGAGCAATGGGAAGACACCTTAGAAGCTACCCTCATGCCAGGTTCCCGGATCATGAGGACTTACTAAGACATCCTCTACTCGACGATCACCTTTCGAGGCAAGGCAACAGTGAGGCGTACCCTAGGGGTGGTGTGTGATTTGTGTGTCAGATTCGTTTATTTTTGTCTTGTTCATGTCAAAGTGATCTATGCGTTTGTTTTTATTTTTTTGTCCATTCATTCTTGCATGCCTTGATTAACAGTTAAAAGTGCGAGAAAAGTAAAGTTCTAAGCTATTACAAAAGGCGCGGGTCCACATCGCCAAAATTTCCAGAACCCAATTTGACAGAAAGAATAAAGAATTAAAAGTGCGACAGATAAAGAGGTTACATGGCCTTGGGAGAGATACATAAATATTATAAAGAATAAAAAATAAATATGCGAATTGGAATTAAAATTGAAACGAGGGCGTTGGACCCTTTTTAACTAAATTAAATTAAACGATTATTAAATTAATAAAATTAAAAGGAAAAGAAATTTGTTTTTGGTATTTTTGTATTTTATGATTTTTAATGAAAAAAGAATTAAATGCAATTAAACCTAATTCTACAATTTTTATTTTATTATGAAAACATGTTAAAGTTTAAACTAAAATTAACCCTAATTAATTTACATGCAATTTAATTACAAAAATAAATATTTAATATTTAATTATTATGGAAGAAAAGAAAAAGGGATAAAAAATTAATTAAACCCTAGTTCTACCAATTTTAGGTTTTTATTGGAAAAATGTTAAGATTAAACCCTAAATTAAAACTAAGTGAATTAATGCAATTTATTTACAAAAAATGCTAAAATAAAAATATTTATTATTTTTTCTCTTTTCTGATTTTTTGGTGTTTTGTTTTTTATATATTATGAAAATATTAAATTAACAAAAGAAATAATAATTGAAAGAAAATAAAAATAATGAAAAAAATAAAGAAATAAAAAAGGATTTGCAAACCTAAGGGGGTCTGCCCCTAATTTGGAGGTTTTTCTTTAGCAATGTGGGCCCAATTACTCTTAGGCCTGGCTGACTTTTCCACTCAGATACCCAAGCGTTGACCAGGGTTTACCATGTTCCTCAATTATGACCCTTGATTGAATCCAGTGGGACGCGTGGGCAGCTGGATTGAGAAGCGCATGGTACACCTTAATGCTGAAACGGCACATGAACATCATATGAAAAATAATATGAAAGGGGGTGGGGACCTGGGGCTCGAACCCAGGTCCTGAACATTACCAACCAACACGCTTGCCAATCGTTCCAAACACACTTTCTGTATGTTAGATATCAAACAAATATTATATAATAAACCCACGCGTTAGTGCTCTTTGCGCGCGAAAATTTAAACGATCCAATCAACGCCTTCCACTTCATCGTCCTCTTCATTGTGCTTTTTTTTCCTGAAACAAAGAAAGAATGGGCAACGGTTTTGAACCGTTCCCATATATATCATTCTGAAAAATAACGATTAGGCCCTGGAGCCATATAAATTAGGCGCGAGGCATCTAATCTTTTCGTCCAAGCATGCTGGTTGCGTTTATGGCATTGACATGTCTCAATTTTACAGGGATGAGAAACGCCTAAATTGAAAACCTGGAAACCCTAGATGTCTCTAATGGTGAATCCTCACATGGGGCACGAAAACAAAATTAAACTATTGGGTTAGCATTAGAATCAAACAAGGAACATGAATCAAACATTAAAAAGTGTCAAAAACGCATGATTCATGAGGTACGAATGCACGAAATTTTCTGTACAGGGCATGTTCGTTTTACCAATTCTTGATGTTAGAATGAATGATTTTGATTGGAAATCCTTCCTTGAAGCTTCAGGAAGGTGATGGCACAAGTCTCTTTGCTTGAATCGTCCTCTAACCTTGTTTTCAGTTTTGAAATTTTCAACCAAAAACTCAAGTTTAGTGCTTGGTCTGTAGCGCAGCTTAGAGGTTTTTAGGATTAGGTTTAGCCTCTATATGTACCTGTGAATGATTAGGGTTAAAGAAATTGATCCAAAATCCATGAATTGATGAATATGATATTTGATTTTTAAGCCATGATATTTTCTAATCTTTTCATGCAATTTGATATCAAATCATGACAAAACCTTCCAAAAATGATTATGCACGAATCTTGAGTGTCCAATGAGAATATTTTCTGCACAAAAAGATTTGATTTCATTAGTTTAGTATTTTTTCATATTTTATTTAGTTTAAATGAATTAATTGTAATAAAAAATTCAAATAAATAAATAAAAATAGTAAAAAACTTCCCTTTGGGCCAAATGGTCGTGTGCATGTCTTGGATGATGAATTGTGGAAGAAAAAGAGGCCCATTAGCAATTTTAGGTCATTTGAATCAATGTTGACTTTTCAAAATATCCAAAAATTTCCCAACTTCCACAAGGCATAACTTGCTCAATCTTTAAGCTTTGCTCATGTTCTTGGACATTTTGGAAAGGTCTTTGAGTCCTCTAACCAATGCCTTTGGTCCCATGTCATTTTGATTTACCAATCTCAAGTTATGGCCTTTGACTTAAAGTCCCTTTTTGTTGACTTTTGAAAATGACCTATAATGTTGAAATTGATAACTTTTTGTGAGAGCATTTCTTGGACTTGAAGTATGAAGATGAGTTGTAGGAAATGTCTTTCTCTTCAAAATGAGCTTTGGATGGAATTTTTCTGATAATCCATGTGAAAGTTATGCCCTGGTCAATTTACAGTTGACTTTTTCAACTGTCCAAATAAGGAAACTTTTGCATCTTGATGATTTTTGAGCCAAGCTTTGAGAATCATGATCAAGCATTGATAAAATGATGTTTGTGGTTTCAAAATGAGATGTTGACCAAAAATTTGGACTTTTGACTGTCAAATGACCATTTTGCCCCTACAGTTGACTGTAGTGCAATTAGGGTTTTGATTGTGCAATTTTGTGCTGAAAGTCTTGAAACTTGATGTGAGGATGCTTGACCATGTTTATAGGCATGTGGGGCTTGATTGGACCCTTGGAAACTTTATTTTCTTGATCAGAACCAAAACCCTAATTTTGACTGTTTAGGAGACCCTTGAACTGTGCAACCTTTGAAGCATGACTTGGCAATTTCTTGAAGAATATGGGAGGGCAAATTTTGGGGTACAACAGTTGTCCCTGTTCAATCTTCTTAGACTTGAGGATGCAGATTGGCTGACGTGCCTTTCGTAATCCGAAGGTGGAAGATGATTGAACACTAGAGTGCCCAGAAATTTGCGCTCACATAGTAGCAGTGTGATGACGGAATGGGCTTATAGATGCCATTCAGAGGTTGATGAATAGGATGATGGGCTTATAGATGCCATCTGGATGTTGATCGCGTAAGAGATTCCTTAGCGAGAACTTGCGTACCTGCAAAAGAAAAATGAGTACCTGACATGTCGCAGGAGCTAGTCTTCAGATGCTTTGTATAGATATGTCCTGACTGGTTACAGGAATCGGATCTTCGAATTCTTCAGACGTGCCCTGGAGAGATACAGGAATCGAGTCTGGTAATGTTAGTCTTCAACGGATACACGCTGGCAAGATTCAGGTATCGGACCCTCGAACTCTTCAGACACACCCTGGCAAGATACAGGAATCGGATCTGGTAATGTTAGTCTTCAACGGATACACCCTGGCAAGATTCAGGTATCGGATCCTCGGACTCTTCAGACACACCCTGGAAAGATACAGGAATCGGATCTGGTAATGCTAGTCTTCAACAGATACACCCTGGCAAGATTCAGGTATCGGATCCTCGAACTCTTCAGACACACCCTGGCAAGATACAGGAATCGGATCTGGTAATGTTAGTCTTATACGGATACACCCTGGCAAGATTCAGGTATCGGATCCTCGAACTCTTCAGACACACCCTGGCAAGATACAGGAATCGGATCTGGTAATGCTAGTCTTCAACGGATACATCCTGGCAAGATTCAGGTATCGGATCCTCGAACTCTTCAGACACACCCTGGCAAGATACAGGAATCGTTTCTTGTAATGCTAGTCTTCAACGGATACACCCTGGTAAGATTCAGGTATCGGATCCTCGAACTCTTCAGACACACCCTGACAAGATACAGGAATTGGATCTGGTAATGCTAGTCTTCAACGGATACACCCTGGCAAGATTCAGGTATCGGATCCTCGAACTCTTCAGACACACCCTGGCAAGATACAGGAATCGGATCTGGTAATTGGTCATTAACAGATACACCCTGGCAAGATTCAGGAATCGGATCTTTAGTTGCGACCATTGATGGTAATCAATTTTGTACTTTTGTCCTGAAAAGACAAGCGTTAGTTGTATGCGATGTCATGTGGTATGACATGCGAGATGCTCTCTGAATACGTGAGATTGTATGTTCATGATGCGTATATGCATGCTATAATGTATGAAGATGTTTATGAATGTATTTTTCGTCTAGGAAAGTAAATCCTTGACGGGTGCCGGGAAGTCACTCCTGGGCTGATGTTGGAAGAATGGATTTTGCTTCCGTTGGGGATGATAATTGCAAGGATACCGGTTGGGAGAAGATAACTCCGTTGGGGAATAAACTTGGCGAATGGAATAACCCTGCGGGGAGGAAAGTACTCTAACGATCTTGTTGGGAAGCAATACTCTGTGGGGAGAGAGATACTTTGTTGAGTTGTTGATAATAACTTGCTGGGGATATCTTTGATGTGTTGGAAGTGTTAATAGACTTCGCTGGGGATAAGAAAGAACTGTGTTGACGACGACCTTTCCGTGGCTTTTGGCTGAGGATAACCCAGTTATATCCTAGTAAGAAAATAACTCTTTAAATAAATCCGGGAGACGCGCTCGTGCTCTGCGGGGATAAGCTTCCAGAATCTACTGGGGATAAGCTTACTGCTTGGGGAGATGGATTCCAACTTTCCTGGGGGACTGGATTGGACTCTCTTGGGGAAGTTTTGAGCTGCATCAGGGAAGTGACTCCTTTGAATGTCTGGTATACCGCCGGGGAACAATCTTTAGGCCAAGACTGTCGGGGATGCTTGTTAAGAATATGTATATGCTGCAGGGGAATGTTGGGATCTGCTGGAGGATACCCAACTTCTTTAAGGTTTGATAATATAGCTTGGAGAGAGTGTACTGACTGCTTACTCTCTGGGGAATTAGGATATCTGGTTATGTTCTTCGGCTGCACCTACCTTGGTACTTTGGAGGATAGAACAATTAGATTGCTTAGACCACCCATTATTGCCCCTGTTTCTATGGGGGAGGCCCATGTAGGATGCTGATAATTGTTGAGGGTCAAACCTTCTTCTGGTAGGCGGGTGACAAGATGACAGGACATAGTCGTACGCTTTGATCCCTAACTTTTGCCTGGACCGCCCTTTTGGGTTTTCAGTCCACCGGGATACCCATTTTTTGCCCAATCCGCCTTTTCAGGTTTTCGACTTGCCGGGTGTACATATTTTTCATTTCATCCCTTATTTTTGCCTGAACCCTTTTGGTTCGCCGGGAAGCCCTTATTTTTGCCTAGGTATGTCAACCTAGCGGGTCTTTGATTTTGCGTAGTGTTTTTTTCGACTATGTCCATGTTCTCAGGATGTAGGGAGGTGCCCCTGTTGGAAGTATTTTGTCATGCCACTAGAAGATTTTTGACCAGGCAAGATTTTTTTGTTGAAAATGCCCCAAGTGACTCAGGCGGAGATTTGCCCCAGGCTATTTGGACTTTGAGAGATTCTCCGAATCTTGACTTAACTGCCCCAGATGATGGACAATAGTCATACCTGCCCCTTGATTGGAAGTGCTTCTGTTCATTAGGCATTCATCGTGCGAATTTCTATGCTGTTCAAACAAAAGTCATATGCAAACAAAGTTATGTTAAAAATGCAAAGCTTATGTCTGTCTTGAAGATTTTGAAAATGCATTTTTCATAAAACAAGTGAATGTTTGTAAAACTTGATGTCAACTCTATATTTACCGTAAACCTTAAGGAGTCAGGATACCTTTCGTAACAGTATGCTTTCGAACTAACACCTGCTTCAGCTAGGAATTTTAAGGGTTATAACGTGGCCTGGTTCACGGTTTAAGAAACAAAGGATAAAGGCTCAAATTTTATTTGTACCCACCCGCTCTTCGTGATGTTCTCCAAACCTAAACTCAGTTGATCATACGTTAGACCTTTGTTTGAGTCTTTGATCTGATTTTTCGGTGATGATTCAGATGTTGATAACTTATTTTGAATAGGCAGTCATTCCTTTTTTGTTGAGGGTTTGTAAGACCTCTTTCTTGTTTGATTTTTGTTATCCCTTTCTTTTTTGCCTGAACTGTTTCCTTTTTTGGAATTACAGTCAGCGGGATGCCCCAGTTTTGTAAGTCTCCTTCATGGGTTTTGACTTAATGGGTTTTTTTATTTTTTGAGATAATGACTGCCTTTCTTTATTGATTATTCGGAACCATCACTGTCTTTCTTTGTTTTGTAAGGACCTCTTTGGTGCCATTCGTTATGCACTTGGATCAACTGAGAGACTACCCTGCCCCAGGTTATGATTAAGGGTTTTAAATTTCGAAAAGAAAAACTCCTACTTCTTTGGCTCAGAGGGGTTGACGAGGGATTATCTTCCTTATAACTCCAGTGTTTAGGGATTTGAAACAACGCCTGTACTTCATCAATTTTACAGGGATGAGAAACGCCTAAATTGAAAACCTGGAAACCCTAGATGTCTCTAATGGTGAATCCTCACATGGGGCACGAAAACAAAATTAAACTATTGGGTTAGCATTAGAATCAAACAAGGAACATGAATCAAACATTAAAAAGTGTCAAAAACGCATGATTTATGAGGTACGAATGCACGAAATTTTCTGTACAGGGCATGTTCGTTTTACCAATTCTTGATGTTATAATGAATGATTTTGATTGGAAATCCTTCCTTGAAGCTTCAGGAAGGTGATGGCACAAGTCACTTTGCTTGAATCGTCCTCTAACCTTGTTTTCAGTTTTGAAATTTTCAACCAAAAACTCAAGTTTAGTGCTTGGTCTGTAGCGCATCTTAGAGGTTTTTAGGATTAGGTTTAGCCTCTATATGTACCTGTGAATGATTAGGGTTAAAGAAATTGATCCAAAATCCATGAATTGATGAATATGATATTTGATTTTTAAGCCATGATATTTTCTAATCTTTTCATGCAATTTGATATCAAATCATGACAAAACCTTCCAAAAATGATTATGCACGAATCTTGAGTGTCCAATGAGAATATTTTCTGCACAAAAAGATTTGATTTCATTAGTTTAGTATTTTTTCATATTTTATTTAGTTTAAATGAATTAATTGTAATAAAAAATTCAAATAAATAAATAAAAATAGTAAAAAACTTCCCTTTGGGCCAAATGGTCGTGTGCATGTCTTGGATGATGAATTGTGGAAGAAAAAGAGGCCCATTAGCAATTTTAGGTCATTTGAATCAATGTTGACTTTTCAAAATATCCAAAAATTTCCCAACTTCCACAAGGCATAACTTGCTCAATCTTTAAGCTTTGCTCATGTTCTTGGACATTTTGGAAAGGTATTTGAGTCCTCTAACCAATTCCTTTGGTCCCATGTCATTTTGATTTACCAATCTCAAGTTATGGCCTTTGACTTAAAGTCCCTTTTTGTTGACTTTTGAAAATGACCTATAATGTTGAAATTGATAACTTTTTGTGAGAGCATTTCTTGGACTTGAAGTATGAAGATGAGTTGTAGGAAATGTCTTTCTCTTCAAAATGAGCTTTGGATGGAATTTTTCTGATAATCCATGTGAAAGTTATGCCCTGGTCAATTTACAGTTGACTTTTTCAACTGTCCAAATAAGGAAACTTTTGCATCTTGATGATTTTTGAGCCAAGCTTTGAGAATCATGATCAAGCATTGATAAAATGATGTTTGTGGTTTCAAAATGAGATGTTGACCAAAAATTTGGACTTTTGACTGTCAAATGACCATTTTGCCCCTACAGTTGACTGTAGTGCAATTAGGGTTTTGACTGTGCAATTTTGTGCTGAAAGTCTTGAAACTTGATGTGAGGATGCTTGACCATGTTTATAGGCATGTGGGGCTTGATTGGACCCTTGGAAACTTTATTTTCTTGATCAGAACCAAAACCCTAATTTTGACTGTTTAGGAGACCCTTGAACTGTGCAACCTTTGAAGCATGACTTGGCAATTTCTTGAAGAATATGGGAGGGCAAATTTTGGGGTACAACAGTTGCCCCTGTTCAATCTTCTTAGACCTGAGGATGCAGATTGGCTGACGTGCCTTTCGTAATCCGAAGGTGGAAGATGATTGAACACTAGAGTGCCCAGAAATTTGCGCTCACATAGTAGCAGTGTGATGACGGAATGGGCTTATAGATGCCATTCAGAGGTTGATGAATAGGATGATGGGCTTATAGATGCCATCGGAATGGACTCATCATGAAGCAACCCTACACAGATTCCTTCTCAATTTCAGATGCAGTTTTACACAGACTCATCATGAAGCAACCCTACACCGGTTCCTTCTCAATTTCAGATGCAGTTTTAAACTGACTCATCATGAAGCAACCATACACCGGTTCCTTCTCAAATTCCAGATGCAGTTTTACACGGACTCATCATCAGGCAACCCAACACAGGTTCCTTCTTAATTTCAGATGAAGTTTTACACGGACTCATCATCAGGCAACCCTACACCGGTTCCTTCTCTTTCCAAGATGCAGTTTTACACTGACTCATCATCAGGCAACCCTACACAGGTTCCTTCTCAATTTCAGATGAAGTTTTACACGGCCTCATCATCAAACAACCCTACACAAGTTCCTTCCTTCCAAGATGCAGTTTCACACGGACTCATCATCAAGCAACCCTAGACAAGTTCCTTCCTTCCAAGATGCAGTTTCACACGGACTCATCATCAGGCAATCCTACACAGGTTCCTTCCTTCCAAGATGCAGTTTCACACGGACTCATCATCAAGCAACCCTACACAGGTTCCATCCTTCTAAGATGCAGTTTCACACGGACTCATCATCAGGCAACCCTACACAGGTTCTTTCCCTTCGAGATGCGGTTTCACACGGACTCATCATCAGGCAACCCTACACAGGTTCTTTCCTTCCAAGATGCAGTTTCACACGGACTCATCATCAGGCAATCCTAAACAGGTTCCTTCCTTCCAAGATGCAGTTTCACACGGACTCATCATCAGACAATCCTACACAGGTTCCTTTCTTCCAAGATGCAGTTTCACACGGACTCATCATCAGACAACCCTACACAGGTTCCTTCCTTCCAAGATGCAGTTTCACACAGACTCATCATCAGGCAACCCTACACAGGTTCCTTCCTTCCAAGATGCAGTTTCACACGGACTCATCATCAGGCAACCCTACACAGGTTCCTTCCTTCAGAGATGCAGTTTCACACGGACTCATCATCAGGTAACCCTACACATGTTCCTTCCTTCCAAGATGCAGTTTCACACGGACTCATCATCAGGCAATCCTACACAGGTTCCTTCCTTCCAAGATGCAGTTTCAAACGGACTCATCATCAGGCAACCCTACACAGGTTCCTTCCTTCCAAGATGCAATTTTACACGGACTCATCATGAAGCAACCCTACACTGGTTCCTTCTCAATTTCAGATGCAGTTTTACACGGACTCATCATGAAGCAACCCTACACAGGTTCCTTCTCAGGAAATTTCAGATGAAGTTTTACACAGACTCATCATCAGGCAACCCTACACCGGTTCCTTCTCCATTTCAGATGCAGTTTTACACGGACTCATCATGAAGCAACCCTACACCGGTTCCTTCTTCATTTCAGATGCAGTTTTACACGGACTCATCATGAAGCAACCCTACACGGTTCCTTCTCAATTTCAGATGCAGTTTTACACGCACTCATCATGAAGCAACCCTACACAGATTCCATCTCAATTTTAGATGCAGTTTTACACAGACTCATCATGAAGCAACCCTACACCGGTTCCTTCTCAATTTCAGATGCAGTTTTACACGGACTCATCATGAAGCAACCATATACCGATTCCTTCTCAAATTCCAGATGCAGTTTTACACGGACTCATCATCAGGCAACCCTACATAGGTTCCTTCTTAATTTCAGATGAAGTTTTACACGGACTCATCATCAGGCAACCCTACACCGGTTCCTTCTCTTTCCAAGATGCAGTTTTACACTGACTCATCATCGGGCAACCCTACACAGGTTCCTTCTCAATTTCAGATGAAGTTTTACACGGCCTAATCATCAAACAACCCTACACAAGTTCCTTCCTTCCAAGATGCAGTTTCACACGGACTCATCATCAGGCAACCCTACACAAGTTCCTTCCTTCCAAGATGCAGTTACACACGGACTCATCATCAGGCAATCCTACACAGGTTCCTTCCTTCCAAGATGCAGTTTCACACGGACTCATCATCAAGCAACCCTACACAGGTTCCATCCTTCCAAGATACAGTTTCACACAGACTCATCATCAGGCAACCCTACACAGGTTCTTTCCTTTCAAGATGCGGTTTCACACGAACTCATCATCAGGCAACCCTACACAGGTTCTTTCCTTCCAAGATGCAGTTTTACACGGACTCATCATCAGGCAATCCTAAACAGGTTCCTTCCTTCCAAGATGCAGTTTCACACGGACTCATCATCAGACAATCCTACACAGGTTCCTTCCTTCCAAGATGCAGTTTCACACGGACTCATCATCAGGCAATCCTACACAGGTTCCTTCCTTCCAAGATGCAATTTCACACGGACTCATCATCAGGCAACCCTACACAGGTTCCTTCCTTCCAAGATGCAGTTTCACACAGACTCATCATCAGGCAACCCTACACAGGTTCCTTCCTTCCAAGATGCAGTTTCACACGGACTCATCATCAGGCAACCCTACACAGGTTCCTTCCATCCAAGATGCAGTTTCACACGGACCCATCATCAGGTAACCCTACACATGTTCCTTCCTTCCAAGATGCAGTTTCACATGGACTCATCATCAGGCAATCCTACACAGGTTCCTTCCTTCCAAGATGCAGTTTCACACGGACTCATCATCAGGAAAAGGCAACCCTATGCAGGTTTTTTCCTTCCGAGATGCAGTTTCACACGGACTCATCATCAGGCAACCCTACACAGTTTCCTTCCTTCCAAGATGCAGTTTCACACGGACTCATCATCAGGCAACCCTACACAGGTTCCTTCCTTCCAAGATGCAGTTTCACACGGACTCATCATCAGGCAACCCTTCACAGGTTCCTTCCTTTCAAGATGCAGTTTCACACGGACTCATCATCAAGCAACCCTACACATGTTCCTTCCTTCCAAGATGCAGTTTCACACGGACTCATCATCAGGCAACCCTACACAGGTTCCTTCCTTTCAAGATGCAGTTTCACACGGACTCATCATCAGGCAATCCTACACAGGTTCCTTCCTTCCAAGATGCAGTTTCACACAGACTCATCATCAAGCAACCCTACACATGTTCCTTCCTTCCATGATGCAGTTTCACACGGACTCATCATCAGGCAACCCTACACAGGTTCTTTCCTTCCGAGATGCAGTTTCACACGGACTCATCATCAGGTAACCCTACACAGGTTCCTTCCTCCCAAGATGCAGTTTCACACGGACTCATCATCAGGCAACCCTACACAGGTTCCTTCCTTCCAAGATGCAATTTTACACGGACTCATCATGAAGCAACCCTACACTGGTTCCTTCTCAATTTCAGATGCAGTTTTACACGGACTCATCATGAAGCAACCGTACACAGGTTCCTTCTCAGGAAATTTCAGATGAAGTTTTACACAGACTCATCATCAGGCAACCCTACACCGGTTCCGTCTCCATTTCAGATGCAGTTTTACACGGACTCATCATGAAGCAACCCTACACTGGTTCCTTCTCCATTTCAGATGCAGTTTTACACGGACTCATCATGAAGCAACCCTACACCGGTTCCTTCACAATTTCAGATGCAGTTTTACACGCACTCATCATGAAGCAACCCTACACAGATTCCTTCTCAATTTCAGATGCAGTTTTACACAGACTCATCATGAAGCAACCCTACACCGGTTCCTTCTCAATTTCAGATGCAGTTTTACACAGACTCATCATGAAGCAACCATACACCGGTTCCTTCTCAAATTCCAGATGCAGTTTTACACGGACTCATCATCAGGGAACCCTACACAGGTTCCTTCTTAATTTCAGATGAAGTTTTACACGGACTCATCATCAGGCAACCCTACACCGGTTCCTTCTCTTTCCAAGATGCAGTTTTACACTGACTCATCATCAGGCAACCCTACACAGGTTCCTTCTCAATTTCAGATGAAGTTTTACACGACCTCATCATCAAACAACCCTACACAAGTTCCTTCCTTCCAAGATGCAGTTTCACACGGACTCATCATCAGGCAACCCTACACACGTTCCTTCCTTCCAAGATGCAGTTTCACACGGACTCATCATCAGGCAATCCTACACAGGTTCCTTCCTTCCAAGATGCAGTTTCACACGGACTCATCATCAAGCAACCCTACACAGGTTCCATCCTTCCAAGATGCAGTTTCACACGGACTCATCATCAGGCAACCCTACACAGGTTCCATCCTTCCAAGATGCAGTTTCACACGGACTCATCATCAGGAAACCCTACACAGGTTCTTTCCTTTCGAGATGCGGTTTCACACGGACTCATCATCAGACAATCCTAAACAGGTTCCTTCCTTCCAAGATGCAGTTTCACACGGACTCATCATCAGACAATCCTACACAGGTTCCTTTCTTCCAAGATGCAGTTTCACACGGACTCATCATCAGACAACCCTACACAGGTTCCTTCCTTAAAAGATGCAGTTTCACACAGACTCATCATCAGGCAACCCTACACAGGTTCCTTCCTTCCAAGATGCAGTTTCACACTGACTCATCATCAGGCAACCCTACACAGGTTCCTTCCTTCCAAGATGCAGTTTCACACGGACTCATCATCAGGTAACCCTACACATGTTCCTTCCTTCCAAGATGCAGTTTCACACGGACTCATCATCAGGAAATCCTACACAGGTTCCTTCCTTCCAAGATGCAGTTTCAAACGGACTCATCATCATGCAACCCTACACAGGTTCCTTCCTTCCAAGATGCAATTTTACACGGACTCATCATGAAGCAACCCTACACTGGTTCCTTCTCAATTTCAGATGCAGTTTTACACGGAGTCATCATGAAGCAACCCTACACAGGTTCCTTCTCAGGAAATCTCAGATGAAGTTTTACACAGACTCATCATCAGGCAACCCTACACCGGTTTCTTCTCCATTTCAGATGCAGTTTTACACGGACTCATCATGAAGCAACCCTACACCGGTTCCTTCTTCATTTCAGATGCAGTTTTACACGGACTCATCATGAAGCAACCCTACACCGGTTCCTTCTCAATTTCAGATGCAGTTTTACAACCACTCATCATGAAGCAACCCTACACAGATTCCTTCTCAATTTCAGATGCAGTTTTACACAGACTCATCATGAAGCAACCCTACACCGGTTCCTTCTCAATTTCAGATGCAGTTTTACACGGACTCATCATGAAGCAACCATATACCGGTTCCTTCTCAAATTCCAGATGCAGTTTTACACGGACTCATCATCAGGCAACCCTACATAGGTTCCTTCTTAATTTCAGATAAATTTTTACACTGACTCATCATCAGGCAACCCTACACCGGTTCCTTCTCTTTCCAAGATGCAGTTTTACACTGACTCATCATCAGGCAACCCTACACAGGTTCCTTCTCAATTTCAGATGATGTTTTACACGGCCTCATCATCAAACAACCCTACACAAGTTCCTTCCTTCCAAGATGCAGTTTCACACGGACTCATCATCAGGCAACCCTACACAAGTTCCTTCCTTCCAAGATGCAGTTTCACACGGACTCATCATCAGGCAATCCTACACAGGTTCCTTCCTTCCAAGATGCAGTTTCACACGGACTCATCATCAAGCAACCCTACACAGGTTCCATCCTTCCAAGATGCAGTTTCACACGGACTCATCATCAGGCAACCCTACACAGGTTCTTTCCTTTCAAGATGCGGTTTCACACGGACTCATCATCACGCAACCCTACACAGGTTCTTTCCTTCCAAGATGCAGTTTCACACGGACTCATCATCAGGCAATCCTAAACAGGTTCCTTCCTTCCAAGATGCAGTTTCACACGGACTCATCATCAGACAATCCTACACAGGTTCCTTTCTTCCAAGATGCAGTTTCACACGGACTCATCATCAGGCAACCCTACACATGTTCCTTCCTTCCAAGATGCAATTTCACACGGACTCATCATCAGGCAACCCTAAACAGGTTCCTTCCTTCCAAGATTCAGTTTCACACAGACTCATCATCAGGCAACCCTACACAGGTTCCTTCCTTCCAAGATGCAGTTTCACACGGACTAATAATCAAGCAACCCTACACAGGTTCCTTCCTTCCAAGATGCAGTTTCACACAGACCCATCATCAGGTAACCCTACACATGTTACTTCCTTCCAAGATGCAGTTTCACATGGACTCATCATCAGGCAATCCTACACAGGTTCCTTCCTTCCAAGATGCAGTTTCACACGGACTCATCATCAGGCAAAGGCAACCCTACGCAGGTTCTTTCCTTCCGAGATGTAGTTTCACACAGACTCATCATCAGGCAACCCTACACAGTTTCCTTCCTTCCAAGATGCAGTTTCACACGGACTCATCATCAGGCAACCCTACACAGGTTCCTTCCTTCCAAGATGCAGTTTCACACGGACTCATCATCAGGCAACCCTTCACGGTTTCCTTCCTTTCAAGATGCAGTTTCACACGGACTCATCATCAAGCAACCCTACACATTTTCCTTCCTTCCAAGATGCAGTTTCACACGGACTCATCATCAGGCAACCCTACACATTCGAGATGCAGTTTCACACGGACTCAACATCAGGCAACCCTACACAGGTTCTTTCCTTCCGAGATGAAGTTTCACACAGACTCATCATCAGGCAACCCTACACATGTTCCTTCCTTCCAAGATGCAGTTTCACACGGACTCATTATCAGACAACCCTACACAGGTTCCTTCCTTCCAAGATGCAGTTTTACACAAACTCATCATGAAGCAACCCTACACTGGTTCCTTCTCAATTTCAGATGCAGTTTTACACAAACTCATCATGAAGCAACCCTACACAGGTTCCTTCTCAAGAAATTTCAGATGAAGTTTTACACGGACTCATCATCAGGCAACCCCACTGGTTCCTTCTCCATTTCAGATGCAGTTTTACACGGACTCATCATGTTGCAACCCTACACTGGTTCCTTCTCAATTTCAGATGCAGTTTTACACGGACTCATCATGAAGCAACCCTACACAGGTTCCTTTATAATTTCAGATGAAGTTTTACACGGACTCATCATGAACAACCTACACCGGTTTCTTCTCAATTTTAGATGCAGTTTTACACGGACTAATCATGAAGCAACCATACACCGGTTCCTTCTCAAATTCCAGATGCAGTTTTACACGGACTCATCATCAGGCAACCCTACACAGGTTCCTTCTCAATTTCAGATGAAATTTTACACGGACTCATCATCAGGCAACCCTACACCGGTTCCTTCTCTTTCCAAGATGTAGTTTTACACAGACTCATCATCAGGCAACCCTACACAGGTTCTTTCTCAATTTCAGATGAAGTTTTACACGACCTCATCATCAGGAAACCCTACACAGGTTCCTTCCTTCCAAGATGCAGTTTCACACAGACTCATCATCAGGCAACCCTACACAAGTTCCTTCCTTTCAAGATGCAGTTTCACACGGACTCATCATCAGGCAACCCTACACATGTTCCTTCCTTCCAAGATGCAGTTTTACACGGACTCATCATCAGGAAATCCTACACAGGTTCCTTCCTTCCAAGATATAGTTTCACACGGACTCATCATCAAACAACCCTACACAGGTTCCTTCCTTCCAAGATGCAGTTTCACACGGACTCATCATCAGGCAACCCTACACAGGTTCTTTCCTTCCGAGATACAGTTTCACACGGACTCATCATCAGGCAACCCTACATAGGTTCTTTCCTTCCAAGATGCAGTTTCACACGGACTCATCATCAGGCAACCCTACACAGGTTCCTTCCTTTCAAGTTGCAGTTTCACACGGACTCATCATCAGGCAATCCTACACAGGTTCCTTCCTTCCAAGATGCAGTTTCACACGGACTCATCATCAAGAAACCCTACACAGGTTCCATCCTTCCAAGATGCAGTTTCACACAAACTCATCATCAGGCAACCCTACACAGGTTCTTTCCTTCTGAGATGCGGTTTCACACAGACTCATCATCAGGCAACCCTACTCAGGTTCTTTCCTTCCGAGATGCGGTTTCACACGGACTCATCATTAGGCACCCCTACACAGGTTCCTTCCTTCCAAGATGCAGTTTCACACGGACTCATCATAAGACAACCCTACACAGGTTCCTTCCTTCCAAGATGCAGTTTCACACAGACTCATCATCAGGCAATCCTACACAGGTTCCTTCCTTCCAAGATGTAGTTTCACACGGACTCATCATCAGGCAAACCTACACATGTTCCTTCCTTCCAAGATGCAGTTTCACACGAACTCATCATCAGGCAACCCTACACAGGTTCCTTCCTTCTAAGATGCAGTTTCACACGGACTCATCATCAGGAAATCTTACACAGGTTCCTTCCTTCCAAGATGCAGTTTCACACGGACTCATCATCAGGCAACCCTACACAGGTTCCATCCTTCCGAGATGCAGTTTCACACGGACTCATCATCAGGCAACCCTACACAGGTTCTTTCCTTCAGAGATGCAGTTTCACACGGACTCATCATTAGACAACCTTATACAGGTTCTTTCCTTTCGAGATGCAGTTTCACACTGACTCATCATCAGGCAACCCTACACAGGTTCCTTCCTTCCAAGATGCAGTTTCACACGGACTCATCATCAGACAACCCTACACAGGTTCCTTCCTTCCAAGATGCAGTTTTACACAGACTCATCATGAAGCAACCCTACACTGGTTCCTTCTCAATTTCAGATGCAGTTTTACACAGACTCATCATGAAGCAACCCTACACAGGTTCCTTCTCAAGAAATTTCAGATGAAATTTTACACTGACTCATCATCAGGCAACCCTACACCGGTTCCTTCTCCATTTCAGATGCAGTTTTACACGGACTCATCATGAAGCAACCTTACACCGGTTCCTTCTCCATTTCAGATGCAGTTTTACACGGACTTATCATATTGCAACCTTACACTGGTTCCTTCTCAATTTCAGATGCAGTTTTACACGGACTCATCATGAAGCAACCCTACACAGGTTCCTTCACAATTTCAGATGCAGTTTTACACGGACTTATCATGAAGCAACCCTACACCGGTTCCTTCTCAATTTTAGATGCAGTTTTACACGGACTCATCATGAAGCAACCATACACCGGTTCCTTCTCAAATTCTAGATGCAGTTTTACACGGACTCATCATCAGGAAACCCTACACAGGTTCCTTCTCAATTTCAGATGAAATTTTACACGGACTCATCATAAGGCAACCCTACACCGGTTCCTACTCTTTCCAAGATGTAGTTTTACACTGACTCATCATCAAGCAACCCTACACAGGTTCTTTCTCAATTTCAGATGAAGTTTTACACGGTCTCATCATCAGGAAACCCTACACAGGTTCCTTCCTTCCAAGATCCAGTTTCACACAGACTCATCATCAGGCAACCCTACACAAGTTCCTTCCTTCCAAGATGCAGTTTCACAGAGACTCATCATCAGGAAATACTACACAGGTTCCTTCCTTTCAAGATGCAGTTTCACACGAACTCATCATCAGGAAATCCTACACAGGTTCCTTCCTTCCAAGATACAGTTTCACACGGACTCATCATCAAACAACCCTACACAGGTTCCTTCCTTCCGAGATGCAGTTTCACACGGACTCATCATCAGGCAACCCTACACAGGTTCTTTCCTTCCAAGATGCAGTTTCACACGGACTCATCATCAGGCAACCCTACACAGGTTCTTTCCTTCCAAGATGCAGTTTCACACGGACTCATCATCAGGCAACCCTACACAGGTTCCTTCCTTCCAAGATGCAGTTTCACACGGACTCATCATCAAGCAACCCTACACAGGTTCCATCCTTCTAAGATGCAGTTTCACACGAACTCATCATCAGGCAACCCTACACAGGTTCTTTCAGGCAACCCTACACAGGTTCTTTCCTTCTGAGATGCGGTTTCACACGGACTCATCATCAGGCAACCCTACACAGGTTCTTTCCTTCTGAGATGCGGTTTCACGCGGACTCATCATCAGGCAACCCTACACAGGTTTCTTCCTTCCAAGATGCAGTTTCACACGGACTCATCATCAGGAAACCCTACACAGGTTCCTTCCTTCCAAGATGCAGTTTCACACAGACTCATCATCAGGAAATCCTACACAGGTTCCTTCCTTCCAAGATGCAGTTTCACACGGACTCATCATCAGGAAACCCTACACAGGTTCCTTCCTTCCAAGATGCAGTTTTACACGGATTCATCATCAGGCAACCCTACACATGTTCTTTCCTTCCGAGATACAATTTCACACGGACTCATCATCAGGTAACCCTACACAGATTCTTTCCTTCCAAGATGCAGTTTCACACAGACTCATCATCAGGAAACCCTACACAGGTTCCTTCCTTTCAAGTTGCAGTTTCACACGGACTCATCATCAGACAATCCTACACAGGTTCCTTCCTTCCAAGATGCAGTTTCACACGGACTCATCATCAAGCAACCCTACACAGGTTCCATCCTTCTAAGATGCAGTTTCACACGAACTCATCATCAGGCAACCCTACACAGGTTCTTTCCTTCTGAGATGCGGTTTCACACGGACTCGTCATCAGGAAACCCTACACAGGTTCTTTCCTTCTGAGATGCGGTTTCACGCGGACTCGTCATCAGGCAACCCTACACAGGTTCCTTCCTTCCAAGATGCAGTTTCACACGGACTCATCATCAGGCAACCCTACACAGGTTCCTTCCTTCCAAGATGCAGTTTCACACAGACTCATCATCAGGCAATCCTACACAGGTTCCTTCCTTCCAAGATGCAGTTTCACACGGACTCATCATCAGGAAACCCTACACATGTTCCTTCCTTTCAAGATGCAGTTTCACACGGACTCATCATCAGGCAACCCTACACAGGTTCCTTCCTTCTAAGATGCAGTTTCACACGGACTCATCATCAGGCAACCCTATACAGGTTCCTTCTTTCAAAGAGACAGTTTCACACGGACTCATCATCAGGCAATCCTACACAGGTTCCTTTCTTCCAAGATACAGTTTCACACGGACTCATCATCAGGCAACCCTACACATGTTCCTTCCTTCCAAGATGCAGTTTCACACGGACTCATCATCAGGTAATCCTACACAGGTTCCTTCCTTCCAAGATACAGTTTCACACGGACTCATCATCAAGCAACCCTACACAGGTTCCTTCCTTCCGAGATACAGTTTCACACGGACTCATCATCAGGCAACCCTACACAGGTTCTTTCCTTTCGAGATACAGTTTCACACGAACTCATCATCAGGCAACCCTATACAGGTTCCTTCATTTCAAGATGCAGTTTCATACGGACTCATCATCAGGCAATCCTACACAGGTTCCTTCCTTCCAAGATGCAGTTTCACACGGACTCATCATCAAGCAACCCTACATATGTTCCTTACTTCCAAGATGCAGTTTCACACGGACTCATCATCAGGCAACCCTACACAGGTTCTTTCCTTCCGAGATGCAGTTTCACACAGACTCATCATCAGGCAACCCTACACAGGTTCCTTACTTACAAGATGCAGTTTCACACGGACTCATCATCAGACAACCCTACACAGGTTCCTTCCTTCCAAGATGCAGTTTTACACGGACTCATCATGAAGCAACCCTACACTGGTTCTTTCTCCATTTCAGATGCAGTTTTACACGGACTCATCAAGAAGCAACCCTACACCGGTTACTTCTCAATTTCAGATGCAGTTTTACACGGACTCATCATGAAGCAACCCTACACCGGTTCTTTCTTAATTTCTGATGAAGTTTTACACGTACTCATCATGAAGCAACCCTACACAGGTTCCTTCTCAATTTCAGATGCAGTTTTACACAGACTCATCATGAAGCAACCCTACACCGGTTCCTTCTCAATTTCAGATGCAGTTTTACACGGACTCATCATGAAGCAACCATACACCGATTTCTTCTCAAATTCCAGATGCAATTTTACACGGACTCATCATCAGGCAACCCTACACAGGTTCCTTCTCAATTTTAGATGAAGTTTTACACGGACTCATCATCAGGCAACCCTACACCGGTTTCTTCTCTTTCCAAGATGCAGTTTTACACTGACTCATCATTAGGCAACCCTACACAGGTTCCTTCTCAATTTCAGATGAAGTTTTACACGGCCTCATCATCAGGAAACCCTACACAGGTTCCTTCCTTCCATGATGCAGTTTCACACGGACTCATCATCAGGCAACCCTACACAAGTTCCTTCCTTCCAAGATGCAGTTTCACACTGACTCATCATCAAGCAACCCTACACAGGTTCCATCCTTCCAAGATGCAGTTTCACACGGACTCATCATCAAGCAACCCTACACAGGTTCTTTCCTTTCGAGATGCAGTTTCACACGGACTCATCATCAGGCAACCCTACACAAGTTCCTTCCTTTCAAGATGCAGTTTCACACGGACTTATCATCAGACCACCCTACACAGGTTCCTTCCTTCTAAGATACAGTTTCACACGGACTCATCATCAGGCAATCTTACACAGGTTCCTTCCTTCCAAGATGCAGTTTCACACAGACTCATCATCAGGCAACCCTACACATGTTTCTTCCTTCCAAGATGAAGTTTCACACGGACTCATCATCAGGCAACCCTACACAGGTTCCTTCCTTCCAAGATACAGTTTCACACGGCCTCATCATCAGACATCCCTACACATGTTCCTTCCTTCCAAGATGTAGTTTCACACGGACTCATCATCAGGCAATCCTACACAGGTTCCTTCCTTTAAAGATGCAGTTTCACACGGACTCATCATCTAGCAACCCTACACAGGTTCCTTCCTTCCTAGATACAGTTTCATACGGGCTCATCATCAGGCAACCCTACACAGGTTCTATCCTTCCGAGATGCAGTTTCAGACGGACTCATCATCAGGCAACCGTACACAGGTTCCTTCCTTCCAAGATACAGTTTAACACGGACTCATCATCAGGCAACTCTACACAGGTTCCTTCCTTTAAAGATGCAGTTTCACACGGACTCATCATCAGGAAATCCTACACAGGTTCCTTCCTTTCAAGATGCAGTTTCACACGGACTCATCATCAAGCAACCCTACACATGTTCCTTTCTTCCAAGATGCAGTTTTACACGGACTCATCATCAGGAAACCCTACACAGGATCTTTCCTTCCGAGATGCAATTTCACACGGACTCATTATCAGGCAACCCTACACAGGTTCCTTCCTTCCAAGATGCAGTTTCACACGGACTCATCATTAGACAACCCTACACAGGTTCCTTCCTTCCAAGATACAGTTTTACACGGACTCATCATGAAGCAACCCTACACTGGTTCCTTCTCAATTTCAGATGCAGTTTTACATAGACTCATCATGAAGCAATCCTACACAGGTTCCTTCTCAGGAAATTTCATATGAAGTTTTACACGGACTCATCATCAGACAACCCTACACTGGTTCCTTCTCCATTTCAGATGCAGTTTTACACGGACTCATCATGAAGCAATCTTAGACCGGTTCCTTCTCCATTTCAGATGCAGTTTTACACGGACTCATCATGAAGCAACCCTACACTGGTTCCTTCTCAATTTCAGATGCAGTTTTACACGCACTCATCATGAAGCAACTCTACACAGATTCCTTCTCAATTTCAGATGCAGTTTTACACAGAATCATCATGAAGCAACCCTACACCGGTTCCTTCTCAATTTCAGATGTAGTTTTACACGGACTCATCATGAAGAAACCATACACCGGTTCCTTCTTAAATTCAAGATGCAGTTTTACACGGACTCATCATCAGGCAACCCTACACAGGTTCCTTCTCAATTTCAGATGAAGTTTTACACGGACTCATCATCAGGCAACCCTACACCGGTTCCTTCTATTTCCAAGATGTAGTTTTACACTGACTCATCATCAGGCAACCCTACACAAGTTCCTTCTCAATTTCAGATGAAGTTTTACACGACCTCATCATCAGGAAACCCTACACAAGTTCCTTCCTTCCAAGATGCAGTTTCACACGGATTCATCATCAGGCAATCCTACACAGGTTCCTTCCTTACAAGATGCAGTTTCACACAGACTCATCATCAGGCAATCCTACACAGGTTCCATCCTTTCGAGATGCGATTTAACACAGACTCATCATCAGGCAATCCTACACAGGTTCTTTCCTTCCGAGATGCAGTTTCACACGAACTCATCATTAGGCAACCCTACACAGGTTCCGTCCTTCTAAGATGCAGTTTCACACGGACTCATCATCAGGAAATCCTACACAGGTTCCTTCCTTCTAAGATACAGTTTTACACGGACTCATCATCAGGCAATCCTACACAGGTTCCTTCCTTCCAAGATGCAGTTTCACACGGACTCATCATCAGGCAATCCTACACAGATTCTTTCCTTCCAAGATGCAGTTTCACACGGACTCATCATCAGGCAACCCTACACAGGTTCCTTCCTTCCAAGATGCAGTTTCACACGGACTCATCATCAGGCAACCCTACACAGGTTCCTTCCTTCCAAGATGCAGTTTCACACGGACTCATCATCAGGCAACCCTACACAGGTTCCTTCCTTTCAAGATGCAGTTTCACACGGACTCATCATCAGGCAATCCTACACACGTTCCTTCCTTCCAAGATGCAGTTTCACACAAACTCATCATCAGGCAACCCTAGACAGGTTCCTTCCTTTCAAGATTCAGTTTCACACGGACTCATCATCAGGCAATCCTACACAGATTTCTTCCTTCCAAGATTCAGCTTCACACGGACTCATCATCAGGCAACCCTACACAGGTTCTTTCCTTCCAAGATGTAGTTTCACACGGACTCATCATCAGGCAACCCTACACAGGTTCCTTCCTTCCAAGATGCAGTTTCACACAGACTCATCATCAGGCAACCCTACACAGTATCCTTCCTTTCAAGATGCAGTTTCACCTAGACTCATCATCAGGCAATCCTACACAGGTTTCTTCCTTCCAAGATGCAGTTTCACACGGACTCATCATCAAGCAACCCTACACATGTTTCTTCCTTCCAAGATGCAGTTTCACACAGACTCATCATCACGCAACCCTCCACAGGTTTCTTCCTTCCGAGATGCAGTTTCACACGGACTCATCATCAGGCAACCCTACACAGGTTCCTTCCTTCCGAGATACAGTTTCACACGGACTCATCATCAGACAACCCTACAAAGGTTCTTTCCTTCCGAGATGCAGCTTCACACAGACTCATCATCAGACAACCCTACACAGGTTCCTTCCTTCCAAGATGCAGTTTTACACTGATTCATCATGAAGCAACTCTACACTGGTTCCTTCTCAATTTCAGATGCAGTTTTACACGGACTCATCATGAAGCAACCCTACGCAGGTTCCTTCTCAGGAAATTTCAGATGAAGTTTTACACGGACTCATCATCAGGAAAATCTACACCGGTTCCTTCTCCGTTTCAGATGCAGTTTTACACGAACTCATCATAAAGCAACCCTATACCAGTTCCTTCTCCATTTCAGATGCAGTTTTACACGGACTCGTCATGAAGCAACCCTACACCGGTTCCTTCTTAATTTCAGATGCAGTTTTACACGCACTCATTATGAAGCAACCCTACAAAGGTTCCTTCTCAATTTTAGAAGCAGTTTTACACAGACTCATCATGAAGCAACCCTACACCGGTTCCTTCTCAATTTCAGATGCAGTTTTACACGGACTCATCATGAAGCAACCATACACCGGTTCCTTCTCAAATTCCAGATGCAGTTTTACACGGACTCATCATCAAGCAACCCTACACCGATTCCTTCTCAATTTCAGATGAAGTTTTACACGGACTAATCATCAGGCAACCCTACACCGGTTCCTTCTCTTTCCAATATGCAGTTTTACACTGACTCATCATCAGGAAACCCTACACAGGTTCCTTCTCAATTTCAGATGAAGTTTTACACGGCCTCATCATCAGGCAACGCTACACAGGTCCTTCCTTCCAAGATGCAGTTTCACACGGACTCATCATCAGGCAACCCTACACAAGTTCCTTCCTTCCAAGATGTAGTTTCACACGGACTCATCATCAGGTAATCCTACACAAGTTCCTTCCTTCCAAGATGCAGTTTCACATGGACTCATCATCAAACAACCCTACACAGGTTCCATCCTTCCAAGATGCAGTTTCACACGGACTCATCATCAGGAAACCCTACACAGGTTCTTTCCTTCCAAGATGCAGTTGTGCACGGACTCATCATCAGGCAACCCTACACAGGTTCCTTCCTTCCAAGATGCAGTTTCAGACGGACTCATCATCAGGCAACCCTACACAGGTTCCTTCCTTCCAAGATGAAGTTTCACACGGACTCATCATCAGACAATCCTACACAGGTTCCTTCCTTCCAAGATGCAGTTTCACACGGACTCATCATCAGGCAACCCTACACATGTTCCTTCCTTCCAAGATGCAGTTTCACACGGACTCATCATCAGGCAATCCTACACAGGTTCCTTCCTTCCAAGATGCAGTTTCAAACGGACTCACCATCAGGCAACCCTATACAGGTTCCTTCCTTCCAAGATGCAGTTTCACACGGACTCATCATCAGGCAATCCTACACAGGTTCCTTCCTTCCAAGATGCAGTTTCACACGGACTCATCATCGGGCAATCTTACACATGTTCCTTCCTTCAAAGATGCAGTTTCACACAGACTCTTCATCAGGCAACCCTACACATGTTCCTTCCTTCCAAGATGCAGTTTCACACGGACTCATCATCAAGCAATCCTACACAGGTTCCTTCCTTCCAAGATGCAGTTTCACACGGACTCATCATCAGGCAACCCTACACAGGTTCCTTCCTTCCGAGATGCAGTTTCACACGGACTCATCATCAGGAAACCCTACACAGGTTCTTTCCTTCCAAGATACAGTTTCACACGGACTCATCATCAGGCAACCCTACACAGGTTCTTTCCTTTCAAGATGCAGTTTCACACGGACTCATCATTAGGAAACCCTACACAGGTTCCTTCCTTTCAAGATGTTGTTTCACATGGACTCATCATCAAGCAACCCTACATATGTTCTTTCCTTCCAAGATGCAGTTTCACACGGACTCATCATCAGGCAACCCGACACAGGTTCTTTCCTTCCGAGATGCAGTTTCACACGGACTCATCATCAGGCAACCCTACACAGGTTCCTTCCTTCCAAGATGCAGTTTCACACGGACTCATTATCAGACAACCATACACAGGTTCCTTCCTTCCAAGATGCAGTTTTACACGGACTCATCATGAAGCAACCCTACACTGGTTCCTTCTCAATTTCAGATGCAGTTTTACACGGACTCATTATGAAGCAACCCTAAACAGGTTCATTCTCAGGAAATTTCAGATGAAGTTTTACACGGACTCATCATCAGGAAACCCTACACCGGTTCCTTCTCCATTTCAGATGCAGTTTTACACGGACTCATCATGAAGCAACCCTACACCGGTTCCTTCTCCATTTCATATGCAGTTTTACACTGACTCATCATGAAGCAACCCTACACCGGTTCCTTCTCAATTTCAGATGCAGTTTTACACGCACTCATCATGAAGCAACCCTACACAAGTTCCTTCTCAATTTCAGATGCAGTTTTACACAGACTCATCATGAAGCAACCCTACACCGGTTCCTTCTCAATTTCAGATGCTGTTTTACACGGACTCATCATGAAGCAACCATACACCAGTTCCTTCTCAAATTCCAGATGCAGTTTTACACGGACTCATCATCAGGCAACCCTACACAGGTTCCTTCTCAATTTCAGATGAAGTTTTACACGGACTCATCATCAGGCAACCCTACACCGGTTCCTTCTCTTTCTAAGATGCAGTTTTACACTGACTCATCATCAGGAAACCCTACACAGGTTCCTTCTCAATTTCAGATGAAGTTTTACACGGCCTCATCATCAGACAACCCTACACAGGTTCCTTCCTTCCAAGATGCAGTTTCACACGGACTCATCATCAGGCAACCCTACACAGGTTCCTTCCTTCCAAGATGCAGTTTCACACGGACTCATCATCAGGCAATCCTACACAGGTTCCTTCCTTCCAAGATGCAGTTTCACACGGACTCATCATCAAACAACCCTACACAGGTTCCATCCTTCCAAGATGCAGTTTCATACGGACTCATCATCAGGCAACCCTACACAGGTTCTTTCCTTCTGAGATGCAGTTTCACACAGACTCATCATCAGGCAACCCTACACGGGTTCCTTCCTTCCAAGATGAAGTTTCACACGGACTCATCATCAGGAAACCTTACACAGGTTCCTTCCTTCCAAGATGCAGTTTCACACGGACTCATCATCAGTCAACCCTACACAAGTTCCTTCCTTCCAAGATACAGTTTCACACGGACTCATCATCAGTCAACCCTACACAGGTTCCTTCCTTCCAAGATGCAGTTTTACACAGACTCATCATCAGGAAACCCTATACAGGTTCCTTCTTTCAACTTACAAAATTACAATTCAACAGGAATTCTTGGATGGCATCTACAAGCCCATCTCCAACAGGATTCTATCACCTCTCCAAATGGCATCTTTAAGCCCATTCACTCTACCATCACATCACCGAGTGCAAATTTCTGGGCACTCTAGTGTTCAATCATCTTCCACCTTCAAGTCACAAATGGCAGGTTCGCCAATCTAACTCTTCAGGTGTAAGAAGATTTAACAGGGGCAGCTGTTGTACCCCAAAATTTGCCCTCTCAATTCTCAAGGCTTTTCTCATAAAGATTCTCAGGATTTTAGCTTGCACAAGTGCATTGGGATTTTCCAGTACCAAAATTAAAAGGAAACTGTCAAAAAGGTAGAAAATAGATAAAAATAACATTTTGACAAATTTGGAGGAAAACATGTCTCCTTCGATTCTACATCCTTCGATTGACTCTTGGCCTCCTTCGATTTCTCAAAGTGGCTGCTAGCGTGCCTCTTTCGCCTGGGCATGTGACTTCTTGTTGCAGGTTTCGTTTGTGTCTTTTGCTGCCTGCATGCTTGCAATCGAAGGCCATGACCTACTGGTCACATGTACCCCCTGCAAGGTAAGTCTTTGTTTGGGCACTCACCTTCTGTGTGTCTAGATGAAAACTTCAGTTGAGCAAGAGCCTCCTTCGAATGCAACTTGGGAATACCCTTCGACTCAGAAGCTAGGAACCTCCCTCACGCTAAAAGGCAATGACTCCCTTTATGTTTGTTTTGATCCACATGCTTCGATTGGGCAACATTGCTTCCTTCGAACACGGACTTTCGATTGGGAAATATGCTTCCTTCGACCCAGGCTTCGATTGGGCAATATGCTTCCTTTGAGCATGAGATTTCGATTGGGCAATATGCTTCCTTCGAGCATGAGCTTTCGATTGGGCAATAGCTTCCTTCGAGTTAGCTTGTTTCGACCACAAGCTTCGACTGAGGCAAAGGCTTCCTTCAAACATGTGTGCTTCGATCTCACTCTTGCATTCGACTCAAGACCAAATCTCGTTTTCCAGGCTATGTTGCATCCAAATCTTTACATAATCAGAAGTTTGTACAAGGGTTTTAAACTTTGTCTTTTAGATATTACTATTCTTGGTTAAAGGCTACATACTCTTTCTTTTCACAGAGAGTACTTTATCACAAAAGCAGCTTTCAACCTGAATTTGGTCTGAGCACAAGCAATGTCAGAAGCATAAGTCACATCTTCTGCACCCCAGCTGCCAAGAGGCTCCCACATGTACTTTCACGTTACCTATTATTTTATTGTTTTGCAAGGCTGGCTACTTCAAACATGTCCATTCTTTTTCTCTATAAATAGAGGAATTTTTGCAAAGCTGAGAGAGGATCTTTGGACCAGAGGAACGAATCCCCCAAATTTTCTCAAACACAACAAAACTCTCAAGTTCATCAACACTTGAGAAATCAAAACCCAGAATCCCAAACACTCATCTCTTTCGATTCTGAAGAACACCCCACACATAGAAGTTTGTTCAAACTCAAAGACAACCTTCTGTGACAACCCTTCGAACCAAAAGCAAACCCCCTGTGACTATTCTTCGAATTCCAGAAACGTCCAGGTAGCAGTTCAAGTTCGAATCCCACATCCATTCAAGGCCTGAAGCAAGGTAAGTTATTCTTACCTTTGAACTTTTCGTTTCATGACATAACATGTAAATAATCTTTTCGTTCGTTTCAAGCATGTATATACCATTGTCCCTTTCATTTCCACCCTTTTAACATGTTTTTAAAGTTAACCCTTTCGTTTTGCTTTCTGTTTACTTGAACTTGCTTTAACTGTTAAACTGTTTACCAAACAAATACCAGCATGGCCTCAGGCCATGTTGCCATTTAATGCTTTAAATGAAAGAAAACAGGAAACAGGAAATAGGAAACGGAGTTTCTGGCTTCTACCATCTTTTTCCAGGTCAAATGAAAGAGGCAACCAGGAGGAAAACCATGTTAACTTCTAGGCCCAAACGAAAAGCATGCCTTCACTGACTTCCATGCTCAGTCGAAAGGCATTCCCTCACTGCTTTCAACCTCCAGTCAAAGAAGGCAACAAGGCAGAATCAAAAGGCTTCGCCATACACTGACTTCTAGGCCAATCGAAGGACAGGACCTCACTGGTGCTAGCCCCAATTGAAGGAGGCCAACAGAATGCGAATCGAAGGATGCTACTGCCTGGGTCAAAATACATTCATTTTTCTTACTTTTATCTTATTTTTTTCCTTCATAGTTTTTATGCCTTTCGATATGGTTGTAATAGCGTAGGATTTTATCTTTCTGCATTTTATTTACTTTGTACAAATGCTAGTAAATAGGTGGTATGGAAAGATAAAACCAACAAGTATACAACCTAAAAATCAAAGACAAATGCATTCAATAAAACATACTTTACACACATGCACCCTTAGGGTAATCTCACTTGTTGCCTCGGAAAATAGTCATGTCCCTCGAGCATCGGAGTTTTAGCAAAGACCCTCGATAAAAGATCGCAGTCCCTCGATGACCCTCGATGTTGCCTTCGATAAACGATCTAGTCCCTAAAACGAAATTGCTAAAACATCCCATATGTTGCCTTCTATGACTATATAAACGTCCCAACGCCCGTCCCGTTCAACATCCTAACACAAGGTTGTTCACCAAATACAATGGTGAAACAACACTGTTAAAAGGGTTAAAAACATAAGAAAGATCTTTGAGTAAAATAGGATAGATAACTCTAGGTTACTTGATCAAAAATCTTGCAAAACATCCTTGCCATTTTTCAAACACACATCACAACACAATTTCAAAACAAACTTTCAAAAAACATTGAAACATCTTTTCAAAAAGACAAACACCTTTGTAAAACATTCAAACAATAATTGTTACAAAGGTTTCCTAGACAAGGAATCTTTTTCAAAACATTTTCAAAACCACACACACAAAGCACCATTTCAAACAATTGAAAAGCAAAGGCAAGTGATCTAAAACAAGTAACTAAGAGCCCATGGATAACCATGGATGAAAAGGGTGCTAGCACCTTCCCTTTTCATAATCTACCCCCCGAACCCACGAAAACATCTCAAAGGTCTTTCCTGTGCTTTTTGACCTTTCCTTAGGATAAAATAAAAAGTCGGTGGCGACTCTTGCTAAACCGAACATTTGCGAACACAAACGCAAAATCCCAAGTCAGTTCTCCCACCGTATCACAGCTATCATGACTATACGATGACCCACGCATGTCCCTTTACATCCAAAGATAAGGCTTCTTACCAACCAATGGTAAGATAGCAACATCTAAAGGAGGAGGAGGAGAACAAAAGACTTTTGAGTAGGTAGAAACGTTCTTAGTTGCTTGCTCATTTTCAAAACAAACATCTTTTCAAATACACACTAAACACTTTCAAAACATGAAATATTTTCAAAAGTCCAACACTTTGTATACATTCTCATAGAAACGAGAATCATTACAAAGTTTGCCTAAATGAAGGCGCTTTTCAAAAATACTTTCAAAATCCACCACAAAGCACACTTTCAAACAAAAGCAATGATCTAGCAAGCAACTAAGAGCCCGTAGATAACTACGGATGGAAAGGATGTTAATACCTTCCCTTTTCATAATCTACCCCCCGAACTCAAGAAAATAATCTCAATGGTCTTTCCGGTTCTTTTCAGCCTTTCCTTATTGGATAAAAGAAAAGTCAGTGGCGACTCTTGCTATCCGCAATAATTGCCATAAAACGCAAAACATCCCATGTCAGTTCTCCCACCGTGTTACAAGTAGACATAATTTTCTCACTAATAAGCCTTTAGGTAATGAGTTGAGTATCGTTATTGGTTTAATATTTTAAGAAAAATCAAGTATTGTTCTTAGTCAAGAGTCTTGACTAAGTATTTTTATATTAGAAGTGTAATCTTTTTATTGAGTTGTTTTTTATATAATCATTGGGATTGAGACTGTTAGATATCACTGAGGTGCTTTAAGGAGTGAGATGGAAATTTCTCATATCTAGGAGGTTCCTATGTAGAAGTTGCACTGGGTATGGATTAAGCGAGAACTTGTAAACTGGGACTGCTTAGGCTTTAAATTAATACTACTGATAATGGATTTCCTTCCTAGCTTGGTAGCCTCCAGAGTAGGTGAGTTGTGTCGTAACTGGAAAAAATAATGAGTCGCCACCATTAAATTATGTCCTAAGGATGGGGGAATAACGGATAACCCTAACTGTTTAGAGATTCTAAGTTCGTGAGTTGGTTAGACGAAAGGAAGGTGTTAGGAACCCTTCATCTCCCTTGTTCTCAAGGGGCTCCATTTTTAGGTCTAAGGGTATATCGGGAATTTCTATTTAAAAATTATTGTTTCCACATGTTTAAGAAAATAACTTAATTTTTTAGTTTTGAACTTGCCTTGGTTTTAACCGCGTGCCTATGTATCTCCTTGCGAAGAATCAGAGTCCAAATTTGTGGTTCGTATGTGTTTGGTTAGTTTTTTTATGGATTATGCAAATGCTTTCGAATTATCCTTGAACCTTGTTTGGGTTTGAAAATAGCGTAGTCGTAGACGAAGTTCACAGTTAATTTAGAAAATATATTCACAGTCCTTTTTTGAAAATAATATTAAAATTGAAATTATGTTTGTAAAAAAATGTTAAGTTTGATTTTAGATGTTTTGAATGCATGATGAAGTTTTGAAAATAAGTTTAAATGATGAGAAAAAATTTGATGAATTGATAAAAGATGTTAGTAATTTTTTATAGAAAATAGTTAATAAATAGTCATTATTTTATTATTAGAAATATAACAAATATTTATAACAATAAAAGATTTATTTTTCAGAGTGAAATAAAATATAATTTTAATGCAAATGATAAAAATGACATGAGAGGAAAATTGATCAATTCATACTATAAATAAATTAAATAAATAGCATAAACAAAAATAGATAAATAAATTGAATAACGCAAATAGATAAATTGAATAAAACAAATAAATAAATAAAATAAATAAAATAACTATTTAAATAAAAACAGGGGGAGGTGTATTTTTATTAAGCGTAGCAATTCTGGGGGTTAAAATAGGAAGGGCTTAAACCTAGAAAATTGTATTGGAGCCCAATAGTTAAGGGGTATGAATCTAATTGGAGAAGTAATCTGGGAGGGTGCTAATAGAATTAGGCTTGGCCCAGATAATTTTTTGGTTCGTTGGTCACTATATGGGGAGGCTCAAGGCGTTATAGTGAAGTAACTGAATATGGAACATTTGATTTTAATCAAATAGCCCTCAAGAGTGAATCCTGGGGAGTTAATTGGAAGTAAGACAAACTAAAGGTTGAGATTGCACTGTTGACTAGGTATAGCATGGACGTAAGCACAGGGAGACCAATCAATGGTCTCCCGATCCCATGGTCCTCGTGGGACCACATGGTGTTGATCTGGAACGAGCAGAGGGCATATAAAAGGGAAAACATAGGCTTGTATTTTTTTTTCCTTCTTATCTCTCTCTCTCTCTCTCTCTATCTCTCTCTCTCTCTCTCTCTCTCTCTCTCTCTCTCTCTCTCTCTCTCTCTCTCTCTCTCTCTTCCTCCAACGACAAAACAAACCTTTGTAAATTCTATAGAGATAAGCTCTAACCTCTCTCTAGATTTTTGGTGAACGGAAAATGCTTTCGCCACAAAGCCACCGGTCATAAATCGCATTCTTCGGTGGAGTTCATACAGAAACCCAAAAAACCACCACATTCATCCTGACCTTCATAAATCCAACCCAGATCTCCATCCACCCTTAGAACCCTAGATGTTTTAGAATGAACCATAACAATAAAAAACCTAACCCTAATAAACCTATGCATTCTAAACCTAATCCTAGGGTTCTCCTATGAACCCTAACAACAATCCAAACCTAGAAAAAACAACATGAAGACCCCTAACATTATATCCTTAGATACCTAACCCTAACCACGAGGACCCTAACCCTACGTACAAACCTTAAACCCTAAAAATTCCCAGAAACAAAAATTAAACACCATATAATTCACAGCGATTCAACAATCAGAATAATATTTAGAGCCCTAAGCTAAGTGATACATCTTACCTCTCATTTCGTGACACTTCTTATAATTTGAATTCCTCTATATTTCTATGATCTCCTTCTTCTAATCCTCTTCTTCTTCTTCTTCTTGTAGGTACAATGATAAGGCTTAGCTTAAAGGGGTTAGGATTCTAATGATGAACCCTAATACTTTTTGGATTAAGAGCTCTACTAATAGATGGGGATTCGCAGTAGCAAGCAAGAGTTTTCTCCAAGGGTTTTTGTTCGTCCTTTTTCAATTATCATAGGTCTCAATTTATAGCCTTAGGAATTGGATAGATTAGGAAATTTTGTTAGTGATTTGCTGTTACAAATATGAATTAGAGTTGATTGATCCAATTTGTAATAATTGATTGCAAATCATATATTTGATTTAGGTTAGAATTAGATTAGGGTTTTCTGCTTGATGTGATTGTATGTATCTAGCCAATTTTGTGTATAAATTTGTTTCAGTTAATAAAACCAATTTGAAGATTTGATTTAATTTAGAAAATTATTAGAATTTGGGTTTTGAATCTTGTTCATGGGTGCAACAATGAGAATTAGGGGTTTTACCCCTTTGTTGACTTAGTCAACAAAACTATAATTATCTAAACAATAATAATAAAACCAAAAATAAATAAATGTAATAAGGGATTGTATTGCCTGGATATATATTGATCTTAAATTAACCATAAAATAAATAATAAGAATAATTTAAAGAATGGTGACTTTAATCAACAACAAATATTATAAAAATTAAAACCAACTAAGAAATAATTTTGACACGGGCCTCCTTGCATCTTTGAATGGGCCATTAGATTTAAATTAAGAGTAACAAACCCCATTTGATGAAAATGATAAACACATACCCCTCCCTAAAACTGAACCTATTACACTAAAACAATTTAAAAGGATAAATTAGATGCCAATATAGTAACCTAATTAGTATAAAAATTAATAAAAATAAACCAATAGTTCTTAGCAAGAGAAATTGATTGTTTACACCAATGCGAGCAAATTTGGGGTATGACAACTATCCATATTTAATTATTCTCCGATTGGGGGTGCGAGAATATGAAGGTCTCACACATTCGGATTAGAGGGTTATTAAATAATTGAAAACCCCAAATTTCAACCAAAACCTTGAAAGAGATAAAATGTACAATAAACCAAAAAGCGAATAGGCAAGGATGACACAGTTAACTTGCCAATGCCTAGAGCAAGAACATAAACAACCTAAATGTGACGATGCAGATAACTCGTCAGCATTTAAAAAAAGTAATCACAAATTTCATGTATTTACCATAACCTATGAGGTAAATAACATGAGCTTAAAAATAAATAATCTTAATGGTGCTTCGAGACTAATGCAAAAAGTTAAATTGCAGTTATTGCATATTTACCATGACCTAGAGGGTAAATACCACAAGTTTGATAACTCATTGTCGCTTTGAGACTAACACAATGAATTATATCACAAACTCTCACACATCTACCACAATCTAGGGGGTAAATGTTGTGAGTTTGAAAAATAGATAACTTATTGCTGCTTCGAGACCGATGCAACAAGTTATATCGCAGATTTCCGTATATCCACTACAACCTAGGGAGTAAATGATACAGGTTCAAAAATATCTTACTAACCCTTCAAGACTAACATAGTAATCTATATTGTAGATTTGTGTATTTATCAGGACCTAGAGGATAAATACCACAAACTTGATAATTCATTGTTGCTTCAAGACTTCCATAATGAACTATATTGTAGATTTTCACATACCCACCATAACCTAGGGGATAGATAACACGAGTATTAACTCTATTTATGGTAGGAGACTAATATAATAGAGTCAGGTTTGGTGACAAACTAGCTAAAGATTCGAGACTAACATAGTGAGTTATAGTGCAGACTTGCATATTTATCATAACCTAGGGAATAATAATGTGGGTTTAATGTTTGAATTTAAGTTTGATAATTGAATCTTAGATGACTAGGCCAAGGATATAAATCGAAGATATATCACCTAGTACAGTCCTGGTTTACCTGTTGTGTCTGTTCTCTACCAAGGTATTTGTTGCTAATGATGTGAATAATGCTAAGGTTTTTGGTTTTAGTAGATGTCTTAGCTTGTAATAGGCCCCAAGATATTTCTTAGTAGTCTTGGCCTAAGAAGTTTGAAAATGCAATGTATGATGTATATGTATAATGCTCAAATTAATATGATGCCTATTGTATCCCAAAATTTTCCCTCTCCTTTTCAAGACATTCCTCACAAATGATCTATACTTCTCAAGGATTCTCAAGGAATTGATCAAACAATATCATCTCCAAAGCGTTGGGACTCCAAATTAGGGTTTTGACTGAGAGTAACAAATCTTTGATTTTTTACTTAGTACATGACTTATTGATTTGAAATTTGTTCTCAAGGATTCAAGTTCCTCATTTTGACCTAATTACATATTTCAATTCATCCCCCGATTGACAGATGAAATTTGGTCAGCGGATGAAAAAGTCAACTGCACACTGAAAAGTCAAACTTTGACTTTTTGGTCGAATTTGAGTTTCAAAAATCACCTTTCATCAAGACAATTCAAAATATAGAATTTGATCATCAAAAATCAAGAAAGACAAAAAACTAAACTTTGCAAGACTTGGAAAATTTCTAAGTATTTTCTATACATGTTAATTTCATTTCTTCATGACATCTTTTCACCACAATTCAAGACAATTCAAATTATTACAAGCTTTAAAGTAAATAACAAGGCTGCATTTTTAAAGTTAAAGATTGCAAGTTACAAATCCTAGGCTTTGTCTTGTTTAAACTTTTCCATTTAACTCAATCTTCAAACCTTGCCACTATGTTGTCCATAAAACCAAACTTGTATCATGTTACAAACAATGTTGTCCAATTTACTGTTGTATAAAGCCCAAGCATATCAGTCCAAAACCTGTTGTTCCTACATAAAATAGTCTATGAAAAAACAACCCTGCTATGTTGTCACAGTCTGCTCCAAAACCTGCAATACAACCCTGAAAATCTGCATCATATCAGTCCCATGGTTGCACCAAGTTAGCATATAAAGAGATGCACCTAAAAGGCTATGAGAAAGCATACCCAAAAAGTTAAAAAAATTCATTTGTTTCCCTCCCAAATCTCAGCCAAACATCATCTATAAAATAAACTGTTCTCATAACACACACGGGGGGCTTTTGGGGAGAAAAAGAGAGGTTGGCTTTTAGAGAGAAAAAGAGAGAATAGAGAAAAACAACATTCTTTTGTAAACTATACTCATTCACAAAAGACCATTGCTCATACTCATCTTTATTTTCATTCACCAAAACAAAACCTCAACCTATTATTTCATCTTGCAAACCCTCCCATAAACCAACTAGCCAAACACTTTACATCATATAGAGATTGTTCAAACATAAGAATGATTTATGTGGTGCCATTATCTTCCCCTTCCAAACACAAAATAAATAGTGTTGTACAACTTGACTAGGTTGGTGTGGTTCAAATAGCTTGGAACGACTTCCTGGAGGTTCACTAAGGCCCTCACATCATCTTGAAAAGTATTCAAACTCAAAACACCAAGTGCAGTCTCAAAGTAAGTCTTCTTGACTTTGCATTTTTCATACATCAGTAATGATTCATTTTTGAAGATAAAATGTAGTAATCATTTCCCCTTGAAGCTAACCATTTACTTGCTGCTTATTTTTATCAATCATATGCTGTGAACTGACTTGTACAGACCATAAAATAATGATAGAGGCAAAAGACTGCAGCATGATTCGACACATACCCACATGGGTCGACTCATTCTAGTGACAAAAGAAGGTATGAGTCGACACATGGCCTTATGCATTGACTCATACTATTATTCAGGCCCAAAACAGAAGGATGAAAGGTGCATGAGTCGAAACAAAATGCGTATGTGTCAACACAAACAAGTGTATGAGTCGACACATCTCACTATGCATCGACTCATACTAAGTTGATTTGGGATTTTTTCAGAAACAAGAAGTGGAATGATTCGACACATCCCATTATGCATCGACTCATACTGAGTTAATTTTTTTTTACAGGAGCAAGAAGAGTTATGTGTCGATGCATAGCAGCATGTGTCGACACATGATAGTTCAAAATGCAATTTTTCTTTCTTTTTACACTGTATTTACATTTTTCATAGGTTTTCTTCATTGTTGTCCATTTATTCGATATGGTTGTAATAATTAGACATCTACTTCATCCCCATTTGAAAATTGTACCCCCACTCCCCTAATTATGTAATAGCGTAGGATTTTAATTTCTGTAAATTATCACTTTTTCATATAATTGTTAGTAATTAGAGTGTGTATGGAAAGATAAAATCAACTATTAGAAAACCTTAATCTCGAAGATAATGCATGAAATCAAACACACTATTCACACGTGCACCTCTAGGGTAACCTCGCTTGTTGCCTCGGAAAATAGTCATGTCCCTCAAATATGGGTGTTTTAGCAAATACCCTTGATAAAAAAGATCATAGTCCCTTGATGTCCCTCGATGCTGCCTTCGGTAAACGATCTAGTCCCTTATGAAGATTGCTAAAACGTCTCATAAGTAGCCTTCTATAACTATACGTTTGACCCACGCCCGTCCCTTCACATCTAATGATGGGGCTTCTTACCAAACAACGGTAAGATATCAATATCTAAAGGAGGAGGAAAATAACAAAGACCTTTTAAGTAGGTAGGACACTCGTAGTTGCTTGCTCGCCAAACTAAAAACCATTTTCACACTCACACTTTCAATACATCTTCTAAAACAAACATCTCTTTGAACTATTTTCAAAACCAACACTTTGTATACATTCTTATAGAGACGAGAATCATTACAAAGTTTTCCGAAACAAAGGAGTTTTAAAAATATTTTCAAACTTACACCAATCACAAACACATTTCAAACAAAGAATTTTCAAAGTGATCAAGCATTTAAGAGCCCATAGATAACTATGGATGAAAAGGGTGCTAACACCTTCCCTTTTCATAACCTACCCCCCGAACTCAAGAAAAATTCTCGAAAGGTCTTTCCTGTTCTTTTCACCCTTTCCTTTATTAAATAAAAGAAAAGTCGATGACGACTCTTGCTATCAAGAACATTTGCGATAAAACGCAAAACACTCAAGTCATTTCTCCCACCGTATTACAGAATTGGCGACTCTGCTGGGGACTTTTAATTAAAAATGGGGTTACCTTAGATCTAGATCACCTTTAAATGCTTTCATTGTTTTACTTGCTTGCTTTACATTATGGGTCCTTGTTTGGGTTTGTATTGATCCTGTACCCAGATTGGGGAACATTATTAGGTGAGTAGAAATAGATCGTGGAGACTGTGCGAGGTATACCGACATGGTTGACGTGATGGCTATGTTAGTGTGACACATTTGTTGGTACCGGTAGACCTTGAGTCTAGTCAAGGAGAATACATGGTCGCTGTGTGGTGTCATGAAGCACTAACTGACCTTAGAACTTTAATTGAATAACTTGGCCAGTAGGAAGTAGTGAGATATCCAGCTTTGGTGCAGTCCGAAGTTGGTTGATACTCGATACTACGCTCATTGAGATCGGATTTTCGGGATATTTCTGTCACCAATAAAGAGGCTTGTGCTGAAACAATACCCGATGAAGAAGGATCAATGATATTGATATTCCCTAGAACCCGATTACTTTCTAGGACAGGTTGAACCAACTAAACTTCAAGAGGGTACTTACCTATGAACCTCATACAAGCCTAAACCTAAGGACTTGTTTGCTTTGTGTGTTTGCTTGTACATAACATCATGACATCATACCATAGCATTTTCAATAACCATTTCGAGGATCTTAAGGGTTTGTGATACAGGGTTATATTGAACCAGACGTCTATCAAGGGGCAAGAGGATTTATTTTCCTCTAGCCTAATGCTATAAAAAAACCAAAGCACAATAGCTTGAGTCAAGGGCTATGACCCACTCGACATGGTGAGCTTGATTCTCGTAGAAAGACATTCAACGATATGGAGTTCTTCACTAAAAGATGTGATCAAAGTTCAACTTCTAACATTTTTTTGTGTTTACCCCGTAAGATCCTTGAAAATATTGCATCCACATAACATGCATCATACCATAAGCAGGTTTCCCGACACAGGTTTCCTCATCTTTTTACTGTTATTTCAGTATGAGATGGCTCTAGAATAAACCGTCAAGGACCTGCAGGCTCAACACGCTCAGTTCCAAGAGACCCACCTCAACTTGGATAAGGGACAACAAGAAATGATGGCACTCCTTGTCACCAAGAAAAGGACTAAGAAGATGGCTGTCATCCTTAACATGGGAAGAAGGTTCAAGGGGCCTGCCCGACTAGCTCAAATAGAAGATGCTTCTTCTGAGGAAGAAGACAATAAACAAGAGGAAGCTAGAAGCACCAGATCTAGAGGTGGAGATAACCAAGCTACTGAGGAAGAATACTATTCTGAGGAGTAGTATCCACCAGCGGATGAAAAATACAAAGAGCTTGAAGACTGACTAAAAGCTGTAGAGATCTAAGTTGTGCCTGGCTTGGACTTTGGAGACTTGGGTTTGGTACTTGGGGTAGTCATTCCTAAAAAATTCAAGATCCATATCTTTTCCAAGTATGACGGGGTCTCTTGTCCTAAGATGCATCTAAGATCTTATGTGCGTAAGATTCAGCAACGCACCACTGATCAGAAGTTGTAGGTTCACTTTTTCTAAGAAAGCTTATCTGGAGCACAGTTGGAGTGGTTAAATTAACTTGAGAAGACCAATATCCACACCTGGGAGGATCTAGTTGCTAATTTATACAAGCAGTACAAATACAACACCGATCTTGCACCAACTCGTGTGTAGTTGCAGACTAGGACCATGGGTTCAAATGAGGGCTTCAAAGAATATGCCCAAAAGTGGAGAGACCTGGCTGGCAGGGTGTAGCCACCCTTAACTGACATGGAGCTGGTTGATATCTTTATGGGAACTTTGATATGACCTTTCTTCAATCACCTAATTAGAAGATCTTCGACTGGATTCACTGAGCTGATTCTAACTGGGGAACAAGTTGAAAATGGAATCAGAAGTGGAAATATCCAAATGACTGCATTTTCCGATACTCAAAAGAAGCCATATAATGGTAAGAAAGAGTCCAATGCGGTGTACACCCAGAAGGGCCGCAACAAGAGTAACCACGACCAATCTGTAGGGACAATCCTGATCTCTAATCCTGCATCGGTGCGACAATAACAATGAGGAAATCAACGAAGGCAAGATGAGCCCAAGAGACAGTTTACCAAAATCAACATACCACTGTGTTGTACCCCAAAATTTTCCCTCTCATTTCTCAAGAATTTTCTTATAAGATCTCTATTGATTCAAAACTGCACAAGGTTTGATAAGCTCAACATACCTCCTCAAACACTGATGACCCAAAACTAGGGTTTGAGTTTGCACAAGTACAATTGGACTTTTAATGCCCCATATTGTTTCAATGGATCATATTGGGATCTAAAGCATCAGGTCAAAGATGTAACTTCTAAATCCTGGAAAGGAGGAAGAGGAAACTATCGAAAGGGCAAAGCAGATAAAAAAGGTGTGTAGTTGTAGATAACCATGTCGAATTCAAAAGCTGGTTCAGGCGGTTCGAACCACATGATTGATCGGAAGGAGTGGTTAGAAGATTTTAACAAGTCGAAGAAGAGAAATCTTACTTCGATCCCCAAGCTTTTACTGGGCAATGGCTTCCTTCAAGCAACCTGCTTCGATCCACGTCTAAACCCTTCGACACACATAGTTTCGACACTATGAATTACAATTTAACACACCACCTAATTCATTGTGTCTAAACAATCTATATTCATCATGGTTCTTAGTATTCTGAATACTTTGACCTACACTCCCTTCATCATGATGTCTGCAATCTGATTCTCAGTTCTACAGTGTTCCAAATTCATCTTCCCATCTACTACCTGCTCTCGGAGATAATGGAACCTCATTTCGATATGCTTGCTTCGACCATGTGCTATTGGGTTCTTCGCCAGATTGATAGATGACACTTTATCTATCTTCATGCTTGCTTAGATCCACAAGCTTCGACTGGGAAATGGCTTCCTTCGAGCAACCTGCTTCGATCCACCACTAAACCCTTCAACACACATAGTTTCGACACTATGAATTATAATTTAATAAAAAACTTACTGATAATAGTTCATTGCAAGAAGAAGGTACTGGAAATATAGTCTTTTAAATGAGTAATGAAGGAAAATTTATGATTAAAGATGTTCTCTATGTACCTGGAATAAAGTGTAACTTGTTAAGTGTTGGACAACTAGTCGAAAAAAGTTTCTCAGTTGTCATGAAAGATGGAGTTTTGAGATTGTTCGACACCAAGAACAATTTGGTCTTAAAATCTCCGTTGTCAAAAAATAGGACATTTAAGACAATGATCAATTCGATAAAAAATCAATGTTTGAAAACTGTTCGACCACAAGGATAGTTGGTTGTGGTATTTTAAGTTTGGACATTAGAACTTTCGACCACTTAATCCACTGATTACTCAAGATATACTCACTGGTATTCCAAGTCTTGAGATTCCTGAAAAAACTTTGTGAAATTTGTTTAGTTCTGTGATACGGTGGGAGAACTGACTTGAGGTTTTGCGTTTGTGTTCGCAAATGTTTCGATTTAGCAAGAGTCGCCATCGACTTTTTATTTTATCCTAAGGAAAGGTCAAAAAGAACAGGAAAGACCTTTGAGATGTTTTCTTGGGTTCGGGGAGTAGATTATGAAAAGGGAAGGTGCAAGCACCCTTTTCATCCATGGTTATCCATGGGCTGTTAGTTACTTGTTTAGATCACTTGCTTTTGCTTTTCAATTGTTTGAAATGGTGCTTTGTGTGTGTTTTTGAAAGATATTTTGAAAAGAGGCCATCATTGTGGCAACCTTTGTAATGATTCTTGTTTGAATGTATACAAAGGTGTTTTTGTCTTTTGAAAAGATTTCAATGTTTGAAAGTTTATTTTGAGAAATGTTTTGAAAGGTGTTGAATGTTTTTTGAAATTAGCAAGGATGTTTTGCAAGAGATCAAGTAACTAGGAGTTGTCTACTCTATTTTGCTCAAAGATCTTTCCTAATGTTTTTAACCCTTTTGACAATGTTATTTCACCATTGCATTTGGTGAACAACCTTGTGTTAGGATGTTAAACGGGACATGCGCGGGTTATCGTATAGACCATGATAGCAATTGTGTTAGGTATCTTTGGGCAAATTTTTGAGGGACTTGATTATTTTTGTTTAGGCAACCAAGATAGCGTCATCGAGGGACTGTGATCCTTTGTTTTGTTTTTGTTTTGCCAAAGTACCCAACATGCATAACATGGCCCATTTTAAGGCAACAAGTGGATGTAACCCTAAGGGTGCAAATGTGCATTGTGTATTGATTTTCATGCATTTTTGTCTTTGATTAGGTCAAGCTACTTGTTGATTTTGATTTTGTATACAAACCCTAATTCTCTAATCATGGCATAATTGAAAGCGTAAAGTGCGAGAATTAAAAGGGCTAAGCTATTACAACATGATTATGGGGATGGGGGTACAATCTTTGAATGGGGGTATTTGACAAGAAATATAAACCCTAATTTACTATTACATCCAAATTGAATTCAAAATGCATAAATATTAAATGGACAATATTTAAATAAACAAAATAAATAAATATATCAAATAATATGAATTATGCAAAAAAGGTTTTTGTTTGTTTATGTATGTAAAAGTATTTAATGTAAAAAATAAATAAAAGATTTATTTTATTTGGTTAAAGGGTAAAACCCTAATTTTCTTTAAGAAAATAAATATGTTAATTATTTTATTTATATACAATAAAATATATTAATATGTACAAAAATAAAATATACTTAGAAAAAGTATTTTTTAGTATGAATAATAATAAAAGTAAAAATGTAATATTTTATATTTTTATTCTAAGGTATTTAATAAAATAAAAGTATATGTTTATATATGTATTTTTTTTAAATATGATAAACTAAAATAAAATATGTACAAAAATAAAATATATTTATAATAATATTTTCAGTGTGAATAAAAAATAAATAAAAAAATAAGAGTATATTTTACATATTATTTTCAAGTTTACATAAATAAGATAAAAATATTTAAATGCTTTTTATGTTAGAAAAATTAAAATAAAATGCCAAATAAATGTGAAAAAATTATGAAAATATTTTTGAGCATTTTTTATATTTGGAAATAAATAAACAAAATCAGAAATGAAAACAAAAATGCAAAAATATAAAAATACAAGAAATTGGGCCAGGGGGTGCAAAAAGAAAGATGGGGGTGTCAAAAGTAGCCAGGCCAAGCCCAGCCCAAAACTTCATCTTCAACCTCCAGCTTTTGAAAAAATGCGCGCGTCCCTGTACAAACTACCAGATCCTGTATACGAGTTCTATTGCAAAAACACACAACATCAAACTTGTAGAGCATTTCAAGACGATTCCAACCATATAAACAACTTGTCTTAACTCTCAAAGACCAGAGAGAATTTCTCTGGCCCTCAAATCTGACCTAGTTTTTTCAGCATGTTTATGGATGAAATTCTCTTAGCACACTTAATATAAATGAAAACTGAGCATATGTGCAGCTTCATGGAAATGAATACTACATTTCTTATTCACAAACCTAAGGCTAAATGTTCCTAAATAGAGAGATAGGAAGTAGAGAAAAACCTGTTTCAGCTGACTTCATGTAGGACAATGTAGAGCTTTTCAACAAGGCTTGAGATGTCTGGGAGCTTGCTTGAACTTCACTTGACCTTTTCCAATAGCTAGCTTGCCTTGAATGTCCTTGAATCAACCTGTAGAACTTAACCTGCACAAGCTCAAAGTGAAAATGGAAAACACTGTAAATGGAGTTAAAGTTGGTGTTTGAGGTTTGGGATAGCTTGGGTGAGTTGAATGGAAGGTGTTTGAAGCAACTTGGGGCAAAACGCACGAGCCAAATGAGCTATGGAACTCAAGTTGCAGAACCTGCCCTGTTTTGCCAAAGGAATGTGATTTCTGGCTATGGGGTGTTTAGGAGCTCAAGCAATCCTGTTTCTAGCTTAAAGGGGTGTGAGAAAGATGTTCAAACTATTTGCATAAGTTGGTATTGGCTTGTTTTCAAGTTCTAAGGTTTTGGACAAGTTTCTTGTTTTTGAAGTAAGAATGTGGAAGTGATGGGAACAGGCCTGTACAGGATATACTTATGCTTGCATCTCTTTCCCTTGGTCCCTCCAACTTGTGGATTTGATTAGCTGCAAAAGATTTGGATCAATGCTCAAGAAATCAGTTTTGACATAAAGCAAGATTTAAGCAAAAATGGAAATTTGCCTTTTTCTACTTAGGGCTTAATTTTGTGTACAATGTCCAAATGACCAAAACAAAAGCTTAGACTGATGGATTTGCATTTAATTATGGAGTGTGAAGTGGTTTAGAGGCCAGTAAACTAGTGTGAGGCATGCTGACTTGAAATTGCAACTTGTATGAACATGAAAATGCCATGGATGAAAAGTGAGTTTTTGCCAACTTCAAGCCTTTGATTCTCCCTAACCACAAATGTGTTTTAGGAGTTCTTAGACAATTTGGAAAGCTTGAAACCTGCCCTATAATACATCTTTGAAATTCAACTTGAGATTCCAAGTGGAACCATGTGAAAAATGGCCAAGAAGATAGGTCAAAATCCTGCCTAAACTAGGGCAAAATTTCACTAAGTTACAACTTTTAGGGACCCTTGTTCCAAAACTCATAACTTGAGATCAAAGCTTCTTTTGAGAAAACTTTGTGAATAAAAGTTGTATAATTTGTGGAGGACTACAATTTTCATGTTGGAGGTTTTGTTTGAATCCATTTGCATCATGGTGAAAATGTTGGGCAAAGTTAGAAAAAAATTAAGAAAATTTCATAACTTAGAAAAATTCTAAGTTATGAAATTTTTCAATTTCAAACCCTAATTTGCAATTTTGGGTTTCTTGATGAACAAGTTTCATATTTTGACATATCTTGATGAAAAATGACCCTTGGCACTTGATTTTAACCAAAAAGTCAAAGTTTGACTTTTCAGTGTATAGTCAAATTTTGATCAGTTGACTTAAAAATTCATCTATCAATCCAATGCAATTGATGTCTTTTGAACTTGTTGAATAGGTCAATATGATGCCATTGAGTCCTTGATTCCATGTTTGAGCTTGATTTGCCATTGGCTAGGTCAAAAAGTCAGAAATTACCTTTGTACAGTCAAAACCCTAAAAATGACCATTTTGCCCTTTTTGTGATTTGATCAAATTTCTTGTGGAGTTGTGGTCCAAACTTGATCAAATGGTTAATATGAGTTCATAATGTTGATGTGGGTCAAAATTCATGAGGTTTGACTGTAAATTGGCCACAGTTGACTTTTTCCCCAATATAGTTGATTTCTAGGTCAACTGTCCAATTGACTGGGCACAAATTTGATTCAAGGCTTGAAAGTTGGTATGGAAAAACTTATGAGTCCAACATGAAGTATGAAAGTCATTTTAAGCATTGGAGGTCCAAAAATCCTTGTGCAAACTCAAACCCTAATTTGGGTCATCATGGCAAGGAGATGTCTTGAGCAGTGCAAAACCCTAATCCTGTCTGGAGTTCAAGGAGTCTTGTGAGGGGAAATCTTGATAAAATGAGAGGGAAAATTTTGGGGTACAACAGTTGCCCCTATTCAATCTTCTTGAACCTGAAGAGTTAGATTGGCAAGTTTGCCTTTTGTGACTCGAAGGTAAAAGAGGATTGGACACTAAAGTGCCCGTAAATTTGCACTCGTCAAAGTGTAGGTGAAGGAATGGGCTTAAAGATGCCATTTGGAGATGGTAGAATCTTGCTGGAGATGGGCTTAAAGATGCCATCCAAGATTGTTGGTTGAAAATCAGTAGAATGAACATCAGAATGGTATTCGTGTCTGGAACGTATCTGAGTTGTATCTGGAGATTTGATTCGTATGAGCAAAGCAATGGCATCCGTGTCTAGAGCGTATCCAAGCTGTAACTGTATTTGATTCTTGAATGAATATCAGAATGACTATCGTGTCTGGAGTGTATCTGTATTGTATCCGAAATCGGAGATTTGAATAAGCAACAGAAAGACATCCGTATCTGGAGTATCTCTGGGTTGGGGAATAGGTTTGAATGAGTGACATAAGGGCAACCGTGTATGGTGCATATCTGGACTGTATCTTGATTTTGAGATCTGTATGAGTAGCAGAATGACTTCCGTGTCTGGAGCGTATCCGTACTGTAACTGGGATCTGGATAAATGACAGAATGACTTTCGTGTCTGGAGTGTATCTGAGCTTGTAGTTAATATTTGAATATGAATGAGAGATAGAACGGCTTTCGTGTTTGGAGCGTATCTAATCTGTATCTGATTGTTGAAGTCTGAATGAGTAATAGAATGACCGCCGTGTCTGGGGTGTATCCATACTGTATCTGAAATCTTTGAATATTTGTTAACGATAGCTTTTAATCTTATCCTGAAAGGGTAAAATGTTAGCTAAAACACAAAGTTATGTTGCATGTCATGTATGATGCAATAAAATGTGTTCTATAAACGTTCATGATATATGAATATAATGTATGCGCATGTGAGCTGATTAGCAGTCTTGCCGAGGAAAATAAATCCTTGATAGCTAGAGATAATGAAATCTTTGACTGCTGCCGGGGAAAGTAAATCCTTGACCGATGTTGGGGATTTTTTTGAAAATCTTTAATTGCTGAAGATGATAAATCCTTGCTGACTATTGTTGGGGATAGAAAATCTTTGGAAACCTGCGGGGATTTATCAAAAACTTTGACAACTTCTGTGGGGATGTGAGAATCCTTCATGACTTTCTGGGGAAAATGAGGATAACTCTGACGTTCTCTAACTGGGGAATTAAAACCTGGGAGGCTCTAGCTGGGGAGATGAGAACCAAAATCTTCGTTCTGCTGAGAAAAAACTCTGTGGGGGAAATGTTTATCCTGCCGGGGAAATCAGGAGCTTGGTTTGTATGCCAATCTACTGGGGATTCCTGTTTTGTGGAGAACTCCGCTGGTGAATCGGAGGAAGTTTGATAGTATTCCACCGGGGTTTAAGATTTGAATTTTTTGACTCTGTTGGGGAAGAAAGTTTAGAGTATTCTGGCTCCGCTGGGGATCGGGAGTTTTTTAGAAACTTAACTCTGATGGGAATTTTGAAACTTAACTCCGCTGGGGATATGTATTTCAAGGTTTTAGCTTTGTTGAGGATCTGTTTACCGTGAAAAATTGTAAACAACCGCTGATCTTCCAAAAGGTTACTTATTTGGTGACTCGCAGGATCGATCAGATTGATCCTAAGACATGGTTGATTTTTGGAGTTTAAAGGCTTTGAAATAAAGAGTTTTCGATTAATCCTAATGGTGATTAATGCAAGTAAAGTAGAGACACTTTAAATAAATTGCATGGAGAAAAGCTTGATAAAGTAAACAAAAAGCATTAGAGTTATTAAATAAATGACTTCGACTGAAGTAAATGAGTGAAAGCGATAAATTGCTTGAATGCAAAAGACTTTGATTAAGGTAAATGGTGTTTCACACATACATTCTCAATGATTCTTTCTCTCACGCTGGGTACTTGAATCTAAATGAGTGACTTGTATATAATGATGAACACACTCATAACTTCGTGAACACTTAGTATTTATACTAAAAAAAATCCTAAGTAACTGCTGGGCAGTCACACCGCTTCATGATAACACCACATGGCATGCTCACAACCTTCGACGCCTATGTGCACGACACGTTGTGCTTGGTAACTGCTGGGAACCGTCTTCCCTCCAATAATTCAAAATTCAAACCGTTTGATCTTGGGCATCAGGGACCTTGGTCGAGAGGTTGCTCCTTCGACGTCGAAGACAACAAGATTCCAACTTAAAGGAATTTCTATAAGTATCTTGTCATTCTTTGACGAGCCTTCGACGTGATCAGCTGGTCGAAGCCTTCTTGTGTAGGAAACTCTTCTGACTCAATTAATGAATATAATAATAGAATGTGGGTGTCGAATTTAGGAGCCAACAAATTTCCCCCCAAGAATGTCTTATTTCGACGCTCAAAAGAAAAAGGCATTCTTTGATATTCCATTCAACACCTGTCCTTCACTCTCAGCCACAAATTAGTTTGTATGCTTTTCATCTCCTACCAACCAACTAACAAACTCAAAAAGTCATCATTTCACCTTTTCCCAAGACGTCACTTCAGTAAGGCACTTTTCACGCACGATGGCCTTTCATATGTTATCATCATGACCATTCTCTAAAATCGAGGAAGCATGCTGCAACGTTTCCGTTTCTCAGAACGGTTACAACACCAAATACGTGCCACGTGCCCCACTCTTGTCTGTGGCATTAAATGACCTCGAGCCCTATGATTTTTTCAATCACTATAAATAGCACTAAGTGCCTCAGTTGGACTCTTTACGCTTCCTTGCATCCAAACCTTCGATCGAACGAAATTTTCTGCAAACAAACCTTTGCTTCTTCCTCTCCAATCCCAGTAATCTTTATTCTTCATCCATCCTCATCTCAAACCAAAAAATGGCTTCACGCACTCGTTCTCCCAATGCCCCAAGAGTTAGCAATCCCTCCAAGACTGCTCAACCAGAAATCTTCTCAACCGCTCCGGTAGTTAACTCCATGGGAATGCGAAGGGTTCCTGAACTCATGGGTGAGGCTGAACGTGAAACCTATGGCTCTCAACTGCTGATTCCCGTTGGATATTCCAACCAAGTTTTTGCCATGTCAGGGCCTCTTTCAACATGCATCACTGACCCCACAAAAATTGAGGGTTTCTTCCCTACGCATGTGGCACTCAAACCTATTGGGTGCTCAAAGAAAGCAAAAGATGATACTGAAGATCCTGCGAAAGAGAAAATAGATCTTTGGTTCTTTAACAGGGGGGTTAGGGCTTTTCAGTCCAGCCCTAGTCTTACTCCAGAATATACCGCTTGGCTCCTTAAGATGGAGAAGTGCCAGGCTTCGATTTGGAAAGGCATGGGCATTTATGGTCATGTTGTCCAAAACTGGCCTTAACTACTGTCCCGACATACTGGTAGCTTCATTGTTGTTTTGGGACTACACTCACTATACCTTCCACTTGCCTTGTGGAATGGTTACGCCCACCCTCTTCGATGTGGCCGCCATTACTGGTCTTCGACCAACTGGGGACTACTTCGACCCAGAGGAAATGTATGAAGACCAGATTGGGTTTTATGCTACCAAACCCACCTACACCACTTACACTAACCATTACCACAACAAATCGACGGCGGTGGTGACTGATGTGGAGCACATCGCGTTTCTAGCCCTATGGCTGTCGCGCTTCGTGTTCTGCACGAAATCCCTGCAGGTGACGAAGAAAATGGTCACCCTTGTTACTCAACTTCATCACGGCCAAAACATCTGTTTGGCCGAATTAATATTGACGAATTTGTATGAGTCGATAAGCAGTGGAGCGACTCAATTGAAAGTAATCGAAAATAGAGCCAACCTGCTGCTTACTGGTCCCTTCTGGCTACTTCAACTCTGGTTGAATGCCACTTTCGAGTCTTTTCTTCCCCAGAAGCCTCAAATAAACGAACAGGCTCCTGAGATAGCTAGAAGGCGCGTTGAAGGCACCAGGCTTGCCTTATTGACTCCTACTGAGGATAGGCTGGAACTACAAAAGACCTTCGCAAACTTCGTTAAGATGTTTGCAGGGAGGGAGGAATTTACCTCGACCATGGCCCCTTTCGCAGGTCGAAAGTGTGGTCCAGGATGGTTTACCAGGCCCCATCCTAAATCATCAGAGGATCCTCACTTTGAAGAGCATACAACAATGTGGGAAGCGTTTCTCACTCCAAGGATAATGCCGTTGCGTTTCAAGAGTTCAAAGAATCAGCTGAGCCTGATTGCCTACCAGCCTAATCTTGTCTCTCGACAATTTGGCATTATCCAATTGCTTCCTTCTCCAATTTATCCTCGGGAGAAATCATTGTTGTTCTTTTCTACTGACTACTCTGAAGAAGCCGCTACTAGGCATATTAGTAGGTACGTTGGTCGGACCGTACTGAAGAAGTGAAAAACACAAGAAGGGGGGTTGAATTGTAAAACTGAAAATCAATGCAATGAACACGATATTTTTATCCTGGTTCATTTGATCTCAAACTACTCTAGTCCACCCGTCAAGGTGATTTCGCCTCTCTCCAACGAGGTCTTAATCCACTATATTCAACTGAATATTACAATCTGCTTTAGCAACTGCTAGAGCCTTCTTGAGTCAAACCACAGACCGGTTTCTCAAGGAATCACTTTCTTACGAAGAATTGAAATCTAGGTGTGTGAATGTTTTCTACAAAACAGTTTATCACAACTGTGATATTACACAACTTAAGCTTATTGAAACTAGATTGCTAAAATAATTGAGTAAGGAATTATGGAGCTTTTAGCAAACTGAGAATAAGTAGATGATGATTAGCTTTTAGGCGTGTGAATTGATGTAGAGCATTAGCCAATTCAATCTTCATTGTCTTGTTTATATAACATTGAAATTGATGAACGTTGGAGCAATAATCTTGATTCAATGCTATTAACAAACTTTCCTTATTAAGCAGATCTTGTCTGGAATGATGCCGTTGGTAATAACTAGTCTTGAATGCACAGTGTCGTTGCTACTTAAAGCGTGTTCTGGCTTTGGCTCATTCTGACGCTGCTTAAGTGCTGATGAACTGTTGTTGTCTTTATCAGAGATCAGAGTGTTGAGTGTAGTTCTGTTCATCAAGCTTCAGCATAAGCGTGAGTTGTTCTTCTGATTCTGGTATTCTGATATAGCATCTTCTGATGCTGATGTTGATAACCAATATTCTGATGCTGATTATGATGTACTATTGCTGATGCCTATCAGAGTTTCTGCAAAACAGAAAGTAATATTTTAGGTAGCAAATAGTTCTTACATGAATCACATAATTAATATATCATTTCATTTTGTTATCATCAAAACTTAAACTTAGGGTAGTAGATTCAAACTTTGTTCTAACAATCTCCCCCTTTTTGATGATGACAAAAACTATATATTTTTTAATTGAAAATAGCGTGAAAAAGTATCAGAGATAACTAAATGATGAGTTGCATCAGATTTAAATAAGGAGTTATCAAAGATAAGGGATAAAGAGATATCAGAGATAGGATCGGAGATACTCCCCCTGAATTTATTACTTCCCTTTTTAATTCCAAGAGTTCTTCGGGATCAGATCTTTATTGAATTCTTGAACATCAAAATGTTAGAGCTTTGACTATCAGAACTTCAGATCAGAATATCAGAGCTTTATCAGAGCTTTGCTTTGGATCAGAGTATCAGGGCTTTAGGCTTCAATGTATCAGAGAGCATTCTTGTACCTGTAGACTGTAGACTTATGCAAAAACAGAAAACATATTCAAGTATATCAGAGTTAGAATGTTTGAGACTTTTTGTCTCAGTAATCCGTTATTGAAAAATATCATTCTTGTTCTCCCCCGTTTTGTCAGCAATCAAAAAGTGTAAGCGATGTGCTGAAACGATTAGAGCAGAAAAACCTGTTATATTAAAATATTCAGAGCCAGACAAAACAGTACAAAAGATATGCAAAGAAAAAACATTGAAAATATCATGAATGAAAAACTAAGGTTGGGGAGGAAAGCGTGTGAACAGAGTCTCCAGCATTGCTTTAATCTGATCAGCAGTTTCAGTCTGCTTGTGCACCATGCTGACTACTGTATCTATCTTGTTGTCCTGCACATCCATCCTTTCCTTCATCTTCTGATCATTTTCATCCATTATTTGCTGCATACGAATATCATTCAGCTTCAACTCTTCCAGAGTCTGCCTGTCCAAGGCAGCTTGAGAAACATCAGAAGCAAGAAGCTTCTGAGAGCTCTCTGCAACATCTTCAGTTTGACTGACTTCAGCTTGAATTGTCTGATCTTCTTATGGCTGCACTTTTGAAGCTGGACGCTTCTCAGACCATGGCTCACTATCCAGAAGGAGCACGTCTTCCTGTGGCAGCTGACTTTCAACTTCCTTCAGCAGCTTGCTGAAGTTCTGTTGTGCCTGCTCATAGTTGATATCCTGCAACTTGAGGGCTTCAGCACGTACCCAAATTCTGAAACGTGACCAGAGCTGGTCTGAGGCAGCAGGGTCAATCATTCCAGGACAGACTTGCTTCAGAGAAGCAATCCATTGCTGCAAACCTGTTTCAAAATTCACAATGCCAGAGCCAACATCTGGCTGTTTTGGTTTTGGAATGGCTATTTTATTTTTGAGATCAGCAAGACGGTCAAGGATTGTTAAATCGATGAAGGTCCTGCTGGGGTCATCTGTAGTTTGTTTGGGAGATGTTTGTTTTGGAGATGGAGTGGGAGAGTCAGAAATAATAATTGGATTGTGTGGGGTTTTGGAGTATTTGGAGGGGTAGTTTCTGGCAAGGATGGCAGTTGGGCCATGGTTACAGTTGTTCCACATGGCAGCTGAATTGCCAGAGGTTGTGGCTCAGAGGATTGAGGAGAATGAGGTTCAGGAGATGGAGTTTCAGAATGATGAAACTCAGGTTGAGGAGGTGATGAAGGAGGTAATGGTGGATGAATTTCTGGTTGAGGAGAGGGAGGAGGAATTGCTGGTTGTGGAGAAGGAGGAGGAATTTCTGGTTGTTCAGGAATATGTGGTTCTTCTGGTATGGGTGAGAGAGGTTGTTCTGGTTGAGGAGAGTGGACAATTTCTGGTTCAGAGTTTGGATTATTTGAGAGGTGATCAGAAACACGTTGATCAATGTCAGACAGAACTTTGTCAAGTTCTGATGTTGTTGAAGTTGTTGGTTTGGGATGTTTGGTGCGGGGTCTTCTGAGAGTCAGTGACTCAGAAGGGTCATCTTCTGGTTCGGTTTCATCTATTGTTGGTATGGGGATTGGGATTTCATGAGAAGCTAGAGTTAGGATTGATGTTGGAATAGCAGAAGAATTTAAAACAGAAGCAGCAGATAAATTACCTCTTTTCTTGGGAGTCTGCTGGGATGATCCTTCTGAAGTGGCCTTCCTTTTCTTCGTCTTCTTCAGTGTAACTTCTGGTTGTTGTTGGTGCAGATCTTTGATATTCAGCTTGGGATCTGTACCATCAGCCTTGCACGCGTCCAAGTATCTGAGAACCACCACTGGTTTAGATTCTATCTCAGAAAATAATGGAAAGTCGCTCAGTGGGACTCTTCTGCTGGTGATGTTAGCAATAGGAGTAACGCTGGGTTCCTTTCTGATATTCTCTATTAATTTCATTTTCTTCAGATTCTTCGCGTTCAGAGGCTTGCCAACAGTTGGTTCAATAGTGCTTAACTCTTGAGCTTCTATCAGGTGCTCTATCAGCCTATTCTCAGTCAGAATATCTGATATTAACCTTCCAAAGGGTATCCAATCCCTCTTTGTTCTTTCTTCTTCCCTAGTCTCCTTCACGCTTGTTCTGAGGTGATTAAACAGAAGATGAGCCAAGTTGATTTTTACCTTCTGATTAATAAAGTAGATCAGAAACTGCTGATCTATATTTATATAATCAGGGGAACTTGTTGGCTTCCTATGATTAAAACACCCCAGAATGATCTTCGTCCAAACTCTGTGGTGATCTTTTAGGTCTCGGATTTTGCTGCTGGGCACCCCAAGGGTGAAAATCTGTTGTGCTATGACACCAACGTCAGAGCATCTTTCAGCCATATCAATACAGCGGACGCCACCGCCACTGTAACCAATCAACTTTGCTATGTGATCCTCAGTGATCACAATCTTCTTTCCCATTATGTAGGAGGTGACTTGATGCGTTGAAGAGGGCGCATGAATCCAGAACTCCTTGACTAAAACTGGGAACGTTGGTCCAACCAACCTGTCAAAATATCTCTCCCATTTGTGACCTAACTTCTTCTGTCAAGTCAAAACCATTCTCTTTCAGACTGCCAAAGTCAATAATCAGTTCAGACAACACTTCTAGATTCTTCACTGGTGTAAGGAGTGTTCTGAATGGAACTTGGTACTGTTCAGAGGAATCTTTCTTCTGAGAACCTGCAGAAGCACTGCTGGAGGTTGCCATGTTCACACTTAGGGTTTTTCTGAGAAAACTGAGAAAATGGGTTTAAGTTTGAAAGAGATGAACACGGAGAAAATGCAGAAAATATTTGAGAGATTAAGAGAAACGGTAAAGGATTAATGTGAGAAGTAAAAATTCTTAAATAGATTTAAGAAATTTTTTGAAAGTGTAAATGGTTTCAAGAAAGAGAAAATAAAATCATGATTACGTTTTTAAAAACATGATTACTTTCATTTAATGCTTGCTGATTTTGGGGGATTTGAGAAAGATACTTGAAACGGTTACCAGACATGTGTCTCAATGCACCCAATCAGCGTTTTGCCTTCTCAGAAGCGTGCACACGTGTTCTGCTTCAGAGATTTGCTGATGATCTGATGACACTTGTTTGATTTAGTGATCAGCACGTCTATCCTTGAGCTGAAACACTCAGATCTTTAAGACTAGCATCTGATACAATCTGCATGTTCTTTCTTTCTGAAAAGAGATTGATCAGAAGTTCACAGTAAAACAAGTACATTCTGAAGATAAATATATAGAATTAAAGCATTTTCACTCTGGGCAGATTTTCATGCTGGGATGTTTCAGAATGAAATTGAACCTATCTTCAGAAAGGGGTTTAGTGAAGATATCAGCCCATTGATGGTCTGTATCAATAAATTTTAAATTCAAAATTCCTTTCTGAATATAGTCCCTAATGAAATGATGTTTTATTTCTATATGCTTAGCCCTAGAATGTAAAATAGGATTCTTACTTAAGCAAATAGCAGAAGTATTGTCACAGAGTATAGGGATGTTACTCTCAAAAATCTGGAAGTCTTCAAGCTGACTTTTCATCCAGAGCATTTGTATGCTACATCCTGCTGCTGCTATGTACTCAGCTTCTGTTGTTGATAGTGCAATTGTGGATTGCCTTTTGCTGGACCAAGAGATCAGATTTTCTCCCAGAAACTGGCAGCTTCCAGAAGTACTTTTACGCTCTACTCTGTCTCCAGCAAAGTCAGCATCGCAGTAGCCTACTAAGCTGTAATCACTAGATTTTCTATAAAATAGACCCAGATTAGTAGTACCTTTCAGATACTTGAAAATTCGCTTAACAGCTGTTAAGTGAGATTCTCTAGGATCTGATTGGAATCTAGCACAAATACATATGCTGAATAAGATATCAGGTCTTGAAGCTGTCAGATAAAGGAGAGAACCAATCATACCTCTGTAGACCTTCTGTTCTACCTGTTTGCTTACCTCTTCTCTTTCCAGAATGCACGTGGGATGCATTGGAATCTTTGATGGCTTACATTCTGAGAGGTCAAATTTCTTCAGAAGATCTCTGATATATTTTCTCTGTTGAATGTAAGTTCCCTCTGGAGTTTGATTGATCTGAATTCCTAGAAAGAATTTCAGTTCCCCCATGAGGCTCATCTCAAATTCTGCCTGCATACACTTAGCAAATTTTCTTCCAAGAGAAGGATTAGTAGATCCAAAAATAATATCATCAACATAAATTTGACAGACTAAGATGTCATTCTTAACTGACTTACAGAATAAGGTAGTGTCCACCTTCCCTCTGGTGAATTCGCTTTCTAACATAAAGTTACTTAATCTTTCATACCAAACTCTGGGAGCTTGTTTCAGACCATATAGTGACTTCTTTAGTTTGAAAACATGTTCTGGATGTTTTGTATTTTCAAAACCAGGGGGTTGGTGCACATAAACCTCTTCTTCTATATAACCATTTAAGAATGCACTCTTGACATCCATCTGATACAGAGTGATGCCTCTATTAACAACAAATGAAATTAAAAGTCTGATAGATTCTAACCTGGCGACTGGAGCAAAGGTTTCTGTATAGTCTATCCCCTCTTGCTGACTATAACCTTGTGCTACCAGTCGTGCCTTGTTTCTGATGACTTCACCTTGTTCATTTAGCTTGTTTCTGAAGACCCATCTTGTTCCAATGTTGAATCCTTTTGGTCTGGGAACAAGATCCCATACGTCATTTCTGGTGAATTGATTCAGCTCTTCTTGCATTGCTAGAATCCAGTCGTTGTCCAGAAGTGCTTCATCAATAGAAGAAGGTTCAATCAGAGACACAAGTCCCATGAGGGTTTCTTTAGAGTTTCTGAAGCTTGCTCTTGTTCTAATTGGATCTTCCTTTCTTCCTAAGATAGTTTCTTCTGGGTGATCCAAGCTGCTTCTGGGTAATCTCTTCTGAGGTTGATCAGCAGTTGTTGTAGGATTGCTAGTAGTGCTCCTTTCAGACGTTGAAGGAGTGTCTGTGTTGAGAGCTTCTAATGACTTGTCTTCAGAACCTTTAAATTCAATTTCCATACCTGCAAAAACTTCATTCTGCTTTGACTTTTCAGAGTCAAGCTTATCATCAAAACAAACACTGATTGATTCTTCCACAATCTGTGTTTCTGTATTGTATACTCTGTACCCTCTTGAGCGTTCAGAGTATCCTAACATAATACACTTCTGTGCTTTAGAGTCAAACTTGTTCAAATAATTCTTTGTATTTAACATAAAACAGGTACATCAAAATGGATGAAAATATGAAATGTTGGGCTTTCTGTTCTTCCACAATTCATATGGAGTCTTTTCCAGAATATGTCTTATTGAGATTCTATTCTGAATGTAGCACGCTGTGTTTATTGCCTCTTCCCAGAAGATCTTAGCAACGTTTGTCTCATTGATCATGGTTCTGGCCATTTCTTGCAATGTTCTGTTCTTTTGTTCTACAACTCCATTTTGTTGGGGAGTTCTAGGACAAGAGAAATCATGCAGAATGCCTCTGTCATTAAAGAATGACTCAAAATCTTTGTTTTCAAACTCTCCACCATGATCAATTCTGACTTTAACGATTCTAAGATCCTTTTCATTCTGAACTTGGTTACAGAAGGTAACAAACACAGAGTGTGACTCGTCCTTGTGTCTTAAGAACTTTACCCATGTCCATCTGCTATAGTAATCTACGATTACTAACCCATACTTCTTGCCACTGACTGACGCAGTTTTAACTGGTCCAAATAAGTCAATGTGCAGAAGTTCTAATGGCTTAGAGGTAGAAACAACATTTTTAGATTTGAAAGAAGGTTTTGCAAACATGCCTTTCTGACATGCTTCACATAGAGCATCTGAATTGAACTTCAAATTAGGAAGTCCTCTGACCAGATTGAGTTTGTTAATCTGAGATATTCTTCTCATACTAACATGCCCCAATCTTCTGTGCCAGATCCACTGCTCATTGTTAACAGACAGAAGACACTTTACATTCTGACTTTTCAGTTCAGAAAGTTTGATTTTATAGATGTTGTTTTTCCTCTTTCCATTAAACAGGATAGTCCCATCTTTCTGACTAACAGCTTTACATGATTTTTGATTGAAGATTATATCATAATCGTTATCTCTTAATTGACTTATGAATAACAGATTATGCATTAATCCATCTACTATCAGAACATTATTAATAGAGGGAAGATTTCCATTACCTACAGTTCCAGAGCCAATTATCTTTCCCCTCTGATTGCCTCCAAAGCCAACGTGGCCTCCAGGCTTAAGTTCCAGGCTTTGGAACATATGCCTTCTTCCCGTCATGTGTCGCGAGCAGCCAGAGTCCAGGTACCATGACTAGTGTTTCTGATTTGCTGCTAAAGATATCTGCAACATGTATTATTTTATCCTTAGGTACCCTGATTTTCTTGGGTCCTGATTTGTTAGATTTACCAAAACTCTGGTTGAATTTTGGTTTCACAGAGTATTTACTGCTAGTGTATTTAATATCATGTGTGTGACCATACACAAAATGTGAATTCAGAGGAGTGTGTTTAATGGTTAAATCCATCACATTCTTTGGTGTAGGAACCTTACCTTGGTATCCTATTCCCTTCCTGCTTTTTCTGCTAACTCCATAGCTCATTGAAGCCATTTTGCTTCTATCTATGCTTTTAGCAAGGAACTTCTGGAAACTGTGATCATACTCCTTGATGATCTCATCAGCACTGCTGGGAGTTTCAGAAATTGGTTCCTTCTGAGAGTTTTGTAAAACATTTTCTAATTTTGAAATTTTATTTCTCAGCTCAGAATTTTCCAATTTGAGACTCTCAGTCTTATCAGAGTCAGATTCAAGATTCCTTTTCAGGTTTCTGAATTTAACTCTAATCTGCTGGTACCTTTCCAGAATTTTGTTAAGGCTTTCAGCAAGTTCAGCCTTGGTAAAATTAACAGCAAAGTCAGGAAATACCTCTTCAGTATCTGATTCTGAGTCTGATTCAGAAGCTTCACTATCTTCTGAAATGTTGGCCATGAGAGCTATGTTGGCTCTCTCATCATCTGATTCTGAGTCAGCTTCAGACGAGTCAGAGTCATCCCATGTAGCCATGAGACTTTTCTTCTTTTCTCTTCCAAACTTCTTTTTGGGCTTTTCCCTCTGAAGCTTTGGGCAGTCACTCTTGTAGTGTCCTTGCTCATTGCACTCATAGCAGATGATGTCCCTGGTGTTTGGCTTTCTACTTCCTGAGGAGCCTTCAGATCTTCTGTATCCAGAGGAAGAATCTGTCCTTCTGTATCTGGAAGAAGACTCGTTCTGATCAGATCTTCTAGGATTCCTGAACTTCCTTTGCCTATGCTTCCATAGTTGATTCACTCTTCTGGAGAGGAGGGAGAGTTTGTCTTCTTCTGATGAGGATCCATCAGATGTTTCTTCAACTGCCTGCAAAACTTTAGACTCAGATTTTTTGTTAGATTTTAATGCTAAAGGCTTACCTTGCTTCTGGGGTTCATCAGCTTCTAGCTCTATCTCGTGACTTCTGAGGGAGCTGATAAGTTCCTCCAGAGAAATTTTGTTGAGATCTTTTGCTAGCTTCAGAGCTGTAACCATTGGCCTCCACTGCTTAGGTAAGCTTCTGATGATTTTCTTGATGTGATCAGCAGTAGAGTAACCTTTGTCCAGAACCTTGAGACCAGCTACCAGAATCTGGAACCTTGAGAACACTGTTTCAATGGATTCACTTTCTTCCATTTTGAATGCCTCATACTTCTGAATGAGCGCAAGAGCTTTAGTTTCTTTGACCTGAACGTTTCCCTCATGCGTCATTCTGAGTGAGTCAAACATGTTCTTTGTTGTGTCTCTGTTGGAGATCTTTTCATATTCAGCATAAAAGATGGCGCTGAGAAGGATGGTTTTGGCCTTGTGGTGATTTTTGAAGTCACGCTTTTGTTGGTCAGACATTGCTTTCCTATCAATCTTCTGACCGCTTGCATTCACAGGGTGCGTGTATCCATCTGTCACCATGTCCCACATATCAACATCATGTGCCAGAAAGAAGCTTTCAATTCTGTCTTTCCAGTAATCAAAGTTTTCTCCATCAAAGACTGGAGGTTTGCCGCTGAATCTGTCTCTGTCTTCATTGTTGTCATTGCTGGTGTGTGAATAAGTTCCTGCCATTGTGTTTTTCTAACGCTGGATCTTGTACTGACACGGTTAAGTGTTTTAGCTCAGAACCAGGCACTCTGATGCCAATTGAAGAAGTGAAAAACACAAGAAGGGGGTTGAATTGTAAAACTGAAAATCAATGCAATGAACACGATATTTTTATCCTGGTTCGTTTGATCTCAAACTACTCCAGTCCACCCGTCAAGGTGATTTCGCCTCTCTCCAACGAGGTCTTAATCCACTATATTCAACTGAGTATTACAATCTGCTTTAGCAACTGCTAGAGCCTTCTTGAGTCAAACCACATACCGGTTTCTCAAGGAATCACTTTCTTATGAAGAATTGAAATCTAGGTGTGTGAATGTTTTCTACAAAACAGTTTATCACAACTGTGATATTACACAACTTAAGCTTATTGAAACTAGATTGCTAAAATAATTGAGTAAGGAATTATGGAGCTTTTAGCAAATTGAGAATAAGTAGATGATGATTAGCTTTTAGGCGTGTGAATTGATGTAGAGCATTAGCCAATTCAATCTTCATTGTCTTGTTTATATAGCATTGAAATTGATGAACGTTGGAGCAATAATCTTGATTCAATGCCATTAACAAACTTTCCTTATTAAGCAGATCTTGTCTGGAATGATGCCGTTGGTAATAACTAGTCTTGAATGCACAGTGTCGTTGCTACTTAAAGCGTGTTCTGGCTTTGGCTCATTCTGACGCTGCTTAAGTGTTGATGAACTGTTATTGTCTTTATCAGAGATCAGAGTGTTGAGCGCAGTTCTGTTCATCAAGCTTCAGCATAAGCGTGAGTTGTTCTTCTGATTCTGGTATTCTGATAAAGCATCTTCTGATGTTGATGTTGATGACCAATATTCTGATGCTGATTATGATGTACTATTGCTGATGCCTTGCAGAGTTTCTGCAAAAAAGAAAGTAATATTTTAGGTAGCAAATAGTTCTTACATGAATCACATAATTAATATATCATTTCATTTTGTTATCATCAAAACTTAAACTTAGGGTAGTAGATTCAAACTATGTTCTAACACGTACTATCATTGTTCGACTACCAACTCAACTTCCTCTGTTCACCAGCTTTTGAAGACTGGTGGAAGAAATATTACGTCGAAGAGTTCCTCGACGAGAAGAAATTTGCAGACAAACTCAAGAAGTCCTTCGTCATGGTCCTTGATAAAATAAAGAAATGTACGTTCCCTCAAATTATATTTGTCTTTTCATTTCAACTTATATCTGCCAAATATAACTTGTGAACGTTTCTTCTTTCAGTTGTTCGAAAACCTGTGGCTAAGAAGGCCACAGACAACCATCAGGGTGGAGGTCCCTCTGCAAAACCTCCAGTACAAGTAACAAATTTTTTTCTTGTTTCCTTCTTTGATTTTAAACATTCTGGTTCCCGATGATGTGTTTTAAATCGACTCCATTTGGGATTTTCAGGAACCTGCGCCTAAGAAGCGACCTATATTAACGGTCGAAACTTCGAGTGGTGACGAGGAGGAATCTCCTCCTGTTCCTCTCAAACGGAGAAAGCTGAAAAAGGCTACCACTGCCCTGAACCTCGACCTGTGATGAGAACTAAAGTCACAGGGGATAAACCCAGGCCACCCCTTGTGATCATCAAAGAACCCACGGAGGAGGAGCTAAATGTCTTGCTCAGTAATCCTGTTGAGAGCGACAACTCCAGCCCTGGGGCTGAGGTTCCTGTACATGTAATGCCTCCGACCACTTTTAACTTAAGAGTCGATGATCACCTTTGATTGTACATCTCTCTAATCAGAATATTTTTCCTTTTCTATTTTTAGGAAACGACTAGAACTTCAGCGCAACTGGGCATCCTGTTGAAGGTTTTGATACCTTCGTAAACAGCGCAGGGGAACCCACCTACAATCCTTCTTCTTTCGTCAGTTCTGCTAACGAAGTGAATCAAACTTCGGAGCCGCAGGACTCTGCTGACCATAGCAGACAACGCGAAGAGGAACTGGTGGATGATGAGTTTATTGCTAAAACATAGGATGCCCCTGAGAAGCATCACCAGGAGGAAGCTCATGTGGTCAACGAGACAGAAGGGCAGCATGATGAAGAAGGTCATGTTGACGCTGATGCTGCTGAAAATGCTCAACCCCAAGCCACCATTGCCACAAAAAAGGTTACCTCGACAAAGCCCAGGTCTAAAGAGGAGTTGGCCCTCTTGAAGCAAAATGATCCAATTGGCTATCTGAACGCCATCGTCGAGAGCAGGGAAAATTCATCTGACCCCAGTCATGATGCTTCTACTGCATCAGGGAAGTCTACTTCGACTTCTCCTCTCGATGATGTCTTAAAGAAAGTTAAGGCTCAATTCTTTAAGAGGGATCTAATGAAGGCTTTAGAAGGGGATCCTACTGCCCAGTCTTGTTTGGGGGCTTTCTTGGGTGCAGTCGATTTGCTTGCTATTTCTCCAGAGATTTCCAGCTTCTTCTTGGAGTTATACTCCATTATTGACCAAGTCTCTGCGGACTACAATTGTCGAAGGGGGTTCAACAGCAAACTCGAAACGCTGCATGGCAAGAGTTCTTCTGCTTGGACTGAAGTAGCTGAATCGACTTCTCGAATTGCAGAATTGTCGAAACAGAGAACGTCCAAGCAACAGGAAATCGAAGACATAGATCAGGATAATGCCTCTATACGGGCGCAGATCGAGGAGTTGGAAGCCAGGTTAAACGCTAATACTGAGCGCAAGGAAGAACTTCTTTCGACTGTTTCAGACGCAGAGAGCCAAGATGAAGTTGCTCGAGGCCTAGAGTTCGCTGAAAGGGCCCAGGCTCTAGATGACCAGATTGTCAAAATCTCTCAGGCGAATGCCTTGTGTAACAAACGACTGGAGTTACAGCGAGCCAAATATCTTCGTCTCAAAGCCTCTGTCCCTTTTTAAATTGCTCTGTACTTCATTGACCATGTACTATAATTTTTGTAATACAATGTAGCCATTTTGGTTAATCAATGTTATTTTCCATTTTGGCTTTATGGTTTACTTAGTCATTAATTATTATTTATTTTGATCTCTTGGAGCATAGGTTTATATTTTTTCAAATATTTGTCGTTTACTCTCAAGAGTCTTTTATCTTCGCTTAACTCTTCGACCTCATTAGATCCACCAGAAAAAGTTTGAATAATTTTGAAGGGTCCTTCCCACTTGGGTGACCATTTTCCCATGCTTCAATCTTTTCGATCCATAGGAAGAATTACCTTCCAAACTAGTTCTTCAGGCGTGAATGCCTTAGGTTTTACTTTCTTATTGTAAGAGTCTTCCACTCTTTTCTTCTGAATTCTCAGTAGGTCGAGAGCTCGTAGTCTTTCTTCATCTAAATCTACCAATTCATCTAACATCATATCCCAATAAACCTCAGAGAGAATATCTTGATGTCTTTGAACCCTTGCTGATTGAAGACAAATTTCTTCTGGCAATACTGCATCATGACCGTAAGTTAGCCGATAAGGCGTTGTACTTGTGGCTTCCTTTGGGGACGTTCGACAAGCCCACAAGATCTGGTCTAACATTTTGTGCCAATTTTTTGGCTTCTTTCCCACATGCTTTTTGATCAGGCCAATCACTATTTTATTCGCCGCTTCGACTTGACCATTTGCCTGCGCGTAATAAGATGTTGATGTTAGGAGTCTGAAGCCTGTTTCTTGAGCGAATTCCTGCATCTTTCGACCAGTGAACACTGACCCTTGATCAATTGTTATAGTCTCGGGGATTCCAAATCTGTAGATAATGTTCTTTTGAATAAATTCAATGACATTTTCTTGGTCTGCATTGACTAAAGGGATAGCTTCCATCCATTTAGTGAAATAATCAATGCCTACCAATATATATTTCTGGCTCTTCAACGATGCTGGTCGAATCTCTCCAATAAGATCCAACGCCCATCCTCTAAAAGGCCAAGGTTTCACTATTGAATGAAGCTCGCTTGCTGGTACATGTTGGATACCAGTGTGGACTTGGCATTCCTGGAAACCCTTCACGAACTTGACACAATCTTTCAAGATATTAGGCCAATATAGCCCTTTTCGAAACAACAACCATTTCATCTTATGACCTACTTGGTGAGCTCCACATGCTCCAGCATGCGTATTCGAAAGGGCTATGTATGCTTCGGTTTTGCTTAAGCACTTTAATAATACCCCTTCAGGAGTTTTTTTGAACAACTCATTCCCCATGAGTACGTAACTTAACGCCCTATATTTTGTTTTCTGTTATGTCAAAGCTGCTGGATTTTGCAGGTAATCTACAATGGGTTTCCTCCAGTCTTGCTCCGATAAATTGTCTATGAACGTAATTTCGAAATTCCTTTGATCGGCATATCCTAGTCTTGTCGATTCCAAATCGGTTGGAGACAAGCTGGTTGCTGTTATTTTTTCTCGGACTTCGATTGCTCTTTGTAATCTCGTTTTTAAAATCTTATACCCAGATGCAATTTGTGCCAAATCATTGGCTACTTGGTTTTCCAATCTAGGTATGTGTCGAATATTAACCACTTCGAATTTTTTCAATAAACGATTTGCTATCACAAAGTACATAATGAGATTTTCCCTTATACATTTGTACTCTTTTGTGACTTGCTTAATGACTAACTCTGAGTCTCCCATTATTTCGACTCGAGTTGCCCCTAATTCCAACAATATTTCGAGGCCAATAATTAGAGCTTCGTATTCAGCCTCATTGTTCAAACAAGTACCTTCTATCTTGTACTTGAATGTTGTTGGAATTTTTTCTGGAGAAATAATTAAGACCCCTACTCCCGTTCCATCTCAATGGCTGGAACCATCGATGTAAAATTTCCAGGGTTCTATCTCCAAGTAATTTATATTTTCAACCTGAATTGAGTGGTCGACTATAAAGTCTGCTACCACTTGTCCTTTCACTGCCTTAAGAGGCATAAAGGTCAATGAATACTCAGTTAATGCTAACGCCCATTTGCCAATTCGACTGTGCAAGATGGGTTTCGACAACATGTATTTGAAAACATCAAAATGGGACGAAACATACACATCAACTGGTTTTATATATTGTTTGAGCTTCGTACAAGAGAAATAGAGACATAGACATAATTTTTCAACTTCGCTATATCTAGTTTCTGCATCGTTCAAAACCCTGCTAAGGTAGTAAATGGGTCTTTTGACTCCATTTTTCATCTTCTTGGTCTAACATGCTGCCCAAAGTTTTGTCGGATGCAGCTATGTACAATCTCATACTCCTATTGCTACAAGGAGGCACCAAAATAGGTGGCTTGGTGAGGTACCCTTTGATCTTGTCTAAGGCGTCTTGTTGCTCTTGCCCCCACTCGAATCTTTCCTTATTCAATCGAAGTAAGGGTGAGAAGGCTTGCGCTTTTCCACTTAGGTTAGATATAAATCTCCTCAAGAAGTTTATCTTGCCCAGCAGAGATTGCAGTTCCTTCTTGTTCGTTGGCGCTTTCGCTTCCAAGATTGCCTTCGTTTTGTTCTGGTTGATTTCGATTCCTTTCTTGTGGACGACGAAGCCCAAGAAATCTCCAGCTTTCACACAGAACGCACACTTCAAAGGGTTCATTTTCAGACCATGCTTCCTCATTCTTTCAAATGATTGTCGAAGGTGGTCTATATGGTTCTTCCTGGAAATAGATTTTACAACAATATCGTCAATACATACTTGCATGAAAGTGTTAATAAAATCATGGAAGATAGAGTTCATTGCTCGCTGATATGTTTCCCCAGCGTTTTTTAGGCCAAAAGGCATTACCACCCATTCGTAAGTGCCTAAGGCCCCAGGGCATCGAAAAGTTGTTTTCGACACATCTTCTTCGGCAATGAAAATTTGATTGTATCCTGAGTAACCGTCGAGCATGCTCAGGTACTCGTGGCCAGCGGCAGAGTCGACAAGCATTTCCGCCACAGGCATAGGATATTCATCTTTGGGTGTTGCAGCATTCAGATCTCTGAAATCTATGCACACCCTCAATGTACCATTTTTCTTAATCACTGGCATAATGTTTGCAATCCATTCGACGTACCTCATAGTTCGTATGAATTTGCACTTCAGCAGTCTTTCGACTTCCGTTTTGATCTTCGACAGTATTTCTGGAGTGAAGCGTCTTGGAGTCTGTTTGACAGGCTTTCTCCCAGGTTTGATTGGAAACTGAAGTTTTACCAATCCTCTGTCGAGTCCAGGCATTTCGTCATAATCCCATGCAAAGCAGTCCTTGAACTCCTTCAGTAATTGGATCACTTCAACCCTGAGCTATGGGTCTATTTTGGCGCTGATGTAAGTGGGCCTTTTATCTAACCCTTCGCCTAAGTCGATTTCTTCTAAAGGATCCTGTGCTAACATTTTGATGTTGTTTGCCAGCGGGTCCTTTTCGAAACCCAAAGGCTCATCGTCGTAGATGGTGTCGAGCCTCTGTTCCTGCATTTCCTCTGTCATGATATCGGGAGGTTCTGGGTCGAAATATTTTTTAGGACCTATATCTGGTGGCTCCTGGTCATTGGCCTTGGTGGCCATATATTTTACTTCGGCTTCAAGAGCCGCTATCATTCTTGTTTCGGCTATGTAGGCCGAAATTCGTTGTAACACTTGTGACTCAGTCATTATCACTGAATTCGCTTCCCTAACCAGTTGGCTGGATGTCAGTCAGCCCGCTGAAATCAATGTGGGACAAGTCTTCTTTATCCCATTGAAACCCATGATCAGGATGTAGGTACAAGGAATAAAAAGCATTTGGCGCTGGCGCCATGTCGAAGTCAGGTGCTGGACATGGCCCAATGTGAGCCAAATTTTTGTCGAAGTCAGCTCTCCCTAGGTGATTAACTTCGCCTAAGTAGTAGCTCTAATCTGCTTCTACATTCTCAACAATCCCATCGGGACGTCATAATATCAACCTTTGGTGCATCGATGATGGTACTGCTCCGACACCATGTATCCATTCTCGGCCTAATAATAGGTTGTAATTTGGTTTCGCCGATATGACCATGAACATGGTTGGTCGAAGGATGGATCCCACTTTGAGGTCTAGTTGAATCACACCCATGGTGGTCCCTATTCCACCTTCGTAGTTCGATAGGACCATATTATGAAGCTTAATGTCTTCATCATTCTTGCCTACTTTTCTTAGCATGAAGTGGGGGATTATGTTGATAGTCTCCCCACAGTCCACCAAGATCTTGTTTACTGTGGCCTCTTCGAGCTTTGCCCTTATGAATAAAGGCTTGAGGTGACTCTTCATCGCCTTGGTAGGTGGTTCGAAGAAACCATTTTGCTCTTCAGTGCAGCCATTACCCATGACAAAGTAGCATACTGGCCTATGCTTGGCCACCTCTTGTTCAACTTCCCAATTGTTTGATTCGACTTCCACTTGGCGGTTGAATTCTCTTGGCAAGACCGAAACTATATTTACCATGATGTCTAATGTGTCGTCGGACTCGAGACTACCTTCGTCACCAGCTTCGTTTTGTTCAGGCCATACCAATCTATTGGTTACTGGTTCCCTCTCCAAAGGCTTTCTTTGCTTTCGCTGGGGGACATTTGAACTCGACTCTGGTTTTGGTTCTTTGACAGCCTCTCTCTCAGCCTTGCGCCGCCTTTGGTACCTTCTCCACTGGGATCGAGACATTGGGTTCTTTCCCTTGTAATTACTCGATACTTGAGCAACTTTGGTGTCACCTGCATGAAGTTCTTTCTTGAGTATCAAAGATGAACCTCTTGGCACTTCAAAGGGGAGCCACCTTTCTTCGTTGGGTCTCTTTCGGCCCGATGTTTTGAGCCATGTATCGACTGGAACATTGGTTGGAGGCCTGAAAGTTAGTGTCCTTTTTTCCTGACTTGAACCCTTTTGATAAGTTCTTCTAGGATCGTGTCGAACATCAGAGCCTGCGCTTTTTTGGGCATTTCTGCTCCATTTCTTGTTTGCTGCTCTCATACCTTCGATGTGTTTAGCAGCTTTCTTGTCAAAAATAGAGCTGCATCGAGGACACAACATTACTTCTGATTTCTTCTTCTGGCATCGTTGCAAGAATTCTGCCAGATTTTCATTCTCTAGGGGGAACGCTGTCCTGTTTGCTTGCTCTTGCCTGATGGGTTCCTCTGAGACTTTTGATTCAGAAATTTCGACCATGTTGACATTCATGTTGTCTTTAGTAGCAAGAGTCATTTGCTTCATTTGAGCCTCCAGGTCTTTTGTGTGTCCTTGCACCGCAGCCAAGTAGGAAGTGGGTTTAGTTCTAGATTTTGAGACTCCACCTTTTTCCAGTTTTGGGCCCTCAGCGGCCCTTTGGACTGCCTCGATTGTTTTTCTAGAAAGGTTCCTAGAAAAACTGCCAAATATTGACAAATTGATATGATCTTTGGTGACTTCGACCATAGTTATCCCTGGCCTTTACACCTGACTCTTGGAAGCTTCGATCACATTGACCTCTGAAGGTTCAGCATAATGGGCCTCCGCCTGTAAAGGGTTCGAATCCACATTCATGGGGGCCTTATCAGCGAACTTCAACCACCCTTCTTTGATAGCATTTTGCACGAGATCCCTGAAAAGAAAACATTGAGATGTTTTCTGGCCTAGAAAGTTATGATATTTACAATAGCCTCTTTTCTTTCTTTGATCCAGAGGAGGCACTTTTACCCCTGGGGGTATTATCATCTGGCCATCTTTTACAAGTAAATCAAAAATTTCATCACATTTCGTAATATCGAAACTGTAAGTCTTTTTAGGGAACCTATCATTGGCCTTTTCAGACCCAGTGGGGTTTTTTCCACTTGAGGGGACTAGTAATTTGCAAGAGTATGGTGGCCCTTGTTTTAACTCATCCAAATCGACCTCACTTTCTTCGACGGCTATAAGTTCGTCGAATGTTTCTGGATCTTCTTCATCCATTTCGACATATGCTATCTTTTCTCTTTTATGAGTTTTCGTCGCCCTGGCTTTTTCAACTTTAAGGCGTTCTACCTGTCGAACCCTATCGGCCAATTGGGCCATGTCCCTCAGATACTGAGTGTCTAATTTCTTCCTAATGGAGTAATCTAGACCTCCTGCGGCTATTTCAACTAACTCGTGCTCTGGCACTTGCGTAAAGCATCTTGCCTTGAGCAATCTAAACCTATTTAAGTATTCGTCTATAGGCTCAGTGAATCTCCTCTTTACACTAGCCAATTCTTTCAGGCTTATCTTGGTTTGTCCCATGTAGAATTTCTCATGGAACAATCTCTCCAACTGAGTCCAATGGTGGATCGAATTGGGAGGGAGAGTTGTGAACCAAGTAAACGCATTCTTTGTTAGGGAACTTGGGAAATACTTAATCCTTAGGTTCTCATTGTTTGAGATTTCTCCCGCTTCGATTAAATATCTTGCCACATGTTCGATAGTGGATTATGTCGTGTCCCCTGAAAACTTAGTGAACTTAGGGACTTTGCATCTAGGAGGCAAGTTCGTTTGCAACACATATTCCGACAGCGGGGATGTGAAGTTGGGCCTACGGAAGCCCGTATTCATCTCGTTTTGCATCATGATCCTTTCAATCATGGTTGTCAAGTTATTCTCCAAACCAACATTCTGGTATTGGATCTGCTGAACTACTTCGTCAGTGTTTTGGTTTCTATTAACCATCCTTATTTCCGGGGCTATGACTCTCGTCTCTTCGACCCCGGGTTGTTCCAGTTGTACCCTAAGGTTCTCTTCGACAGGCTGCTGGACTTGGTTAATAGTGGTTTCTTCCTTTAGAAGTATGCCTTGGTTTCCCCTTATCTGTGCCCTTTGGGGCTGTCGAATTTGTTGGGGTACCCCGAAAAAATCAGCCAGACGCGACATTTGCGCTGTCATTTGCTGATTCGACTGGGTGGTATTCTGTATTAGAGGATTTAGCACTGTACTTAAAGTTTGTGCCAACATTTGAACCATATCGTGGTTGCTTTCGTCCATTGGCTTCCTCAAGACTGCTGTCGAGGCATTCGTAAGGCCAGGCATTACGTGGAACGTTCCTCCTAAGAGTTGGTTCCTACCCCTGTTCGCCATACCAACCCCAGAGCCTTGGAGTGGCGAAGAGGCGCTCACTAAAGGGTCTGAAAAGGTGGACGTAGCGTTCGTCAGGCTAGCCAATTCAGAAGTTGGCATGCCGTACGGTGGTTCTCGATTTACCCCTAGTGTCGAAAAACCTGGGGGAACATATGTTCTTGTTCCTTGGTTTCCCCTAGGAGGGGGAGTTCCCAAAGGCATTCTGGGGCCTGTAAATGGAGGTAATGGCCCCGTTTGTGTAACCGTTACTGCTGGCGTCGAACCAGCGGCTACCACTTCACTTACGGTTGGGATAACCGTTTCTCCCACGTTTGTTTGTGGGATTTCTCCATTGTTTGGTGGATTCTCCATTTCACTAACTCTTCTCCTAGTATTGGTTTCGTTGGTGTATATTCTACCACTTCTCAATAACATGCAATACTCTCGAAAAAGAAGGATATTTTATACAGGACGACAAAATGTGAAAAAATCAACACAAGGTCCCACCGGGTGTGCCAATTTATTTACCGTGAAAAATTGTAAACAACCGCTGATCTTCCAAAAGGTTACTTATTTGGTGACTCACAGGATCGATCATATTGATCCTAATACATGGTTGATTTTTGGAGTTTAAAGGCTTTGAAATAAAGAGTTTTTGATTAATCCTAATGGTGATTAATGCAAGTAAAGTAGAGACACTTTAAATAAATTGCATGGAGAAAAGCTTGATAAAGTAAACAAAAAGCATTAGAGTTATTAAATAAATGACTTCGACTGAAGTAAATGAGTGAAAGCGATAAATTGCTTGAATGTAAAAGACTTTGATTAAGGTAAATGGTGTTTCACACATACATTCTCAATGATTCTTTCTCTCACGCTGGGTACTTGAATCTAAATGAGTGACTTGTATATAATGATGAAAACACTCATAACTTCGTGAACGCTTAGTATTTATACTTAAAAAAATCCTAAGTAACTGCTGGGCAGTCACACCGCTTCATGATAACACCACATGGCATGCTCACAACCTTCGACGCCTATATGCACAACACGTTGCGCTTGGTAACTGCTGGGAACCGTCTTCCCTCCAATAATTCAAAATTCAAACCGTTCGATCTTGGGCATCAGGGACCTTGGTCGAGAGGTTGCTCCTTCGACGTCGAAGACAACAAGATTCCAACAAAAAGGAATTTCTCTAAGTATCTTGTCATTATTTGATGAGCCTTCGACGTGATCAGTTGGTCGAAGCCTTCTTGTGTAGGAAACTCTTCTGACTCAATTAATGAATATAATAATAGAATGTGGGTGTCGAATTTAGGAGCCAACAGGATCTGAATGACATACTGTAGGGGATTTCTTCTGGAATAGCCTAAAGACATTTTCCTATACTTTCGACCTATCAGTAATTATCCTTTCTTATTTTGTTTTATTTGTAAGCAGTGATTATATTCAAATGCATATGCTCATTTAACAAACCATTGGACGTTTTCAAATAAAACATAAGTGTAAAAAGAAAGGAAAGGAAAGCAAATTTATGCACTTTGAAGTATCTTTGTATTAACTTTGTAAGTATTTTGCACAAAGGAGACATACATCCTAGTAGGAGAATGTTGTCATAAAAAATGAGAAAAATTTATACAAGGAAAGATGGCTATGTGTAATAATTCCATGGGGTTCCCATTCTGCTATAGCCTTCACAACTTTGAGTATCTTGTCCATTCGTTGCTTCGTCCGCAGATGATTAGATTGGTCAGAAGCCTGGAGCTTGTCCGTGAAGAGATTGTCCTTAAAGTGATACGACGAGACATAGTCATACACTTTAATTCCCTAACTTTTGCCTGGACCGCCCTTTCGGGTTTTCGATCCACCGGGAAACCCTTTTTTGCCCAAGTCGCCCTTTCGGGTTTTCAACTTGCCGGGTGTACAGATTTTTTTGTTTATCCATAATTTTTTCCTGAACCGCCCTTTCGGGTTTTCGATTCACCGGGATGCCCATTTTTGCCCAAGTCGCCCTTTCGGGTTTTCAACTTGTCGGGTTGTTTTATGCGTAGTATCTTTTGACTATGTCTGTGTTCGCAAGGTGTGGCAGGTCGTTTCCGTCCATGGTGGTCATAATCATTGCCCCACCAGAAAAGATATTTTTGATCACAAACGGTCCTTCATAAGTAGGAGTCCATTTTCCCCTGGGATCACTTTGCGGCAAGATGATTCACTTGATTACAAGATCCCCGACTTGATATACTTGTATCTTGACTTTCTTGTTGAAGGCCTTGATTATACGTTTTTGATACGCCTGACCATGGAAAACAGAAGTAAGTCGCTTTTCGTCAATCAAGTTAAGTTGATCAAGCCGGGTCTGAATCCAATCGTCTTCACTCAAACCAGCATCCTTCAAGATCCTCAAGGAAGGGATCTGAACTTCCATGGGTAAAACAGCTTCCATGCCGTATACCAAAGAAAAAGGTGTTGCCCCAGTTGAAGTGCGTGCCGTGGTACATTATCCGTGCAGAGCAAACGGTAACATCTCATGCCAGTCCTTGTAAGTGACTGTCATTTTTTGAATGATCTTCTTAATATTTTTGTTCGCGGCTTCGACAACACCGTTCATCTTAGGCAGATAGGGAGATGAATTGTGATGTTGAATCTTGAACTGCTCGCACAGAGTGGTGATCATAGTATTGTTCAAATTTGTATCGTTGTCAGTGATAATCCTGTAAAGGATACCGTACCGGCATATGAGGTTCTTCTTTATGAAGCGGGCAACAACATTCTTTGTAATGGAGGCGAAGGAAGCTACTTCGACCCACTTGGTAAAGTAATCAATGGCCACCAGAATGAAACGGTGTCCATTGGATATTGTAGGCTTGATCTCTCCAATCATGTCGATTCCCCACATCGCGAATGGCTAAGGAGCTGTTAGAACGTTGAGAGGAACTGGAGGAATATGTACCTTGTCAGCATAAACTTGGCATTTGTGACAAGTACGGGAATGTTGATGACAGTCATCTTCCATGGTAGACCAGTATTAGCCCGCCCTTAGAATCTTCTTAGCCATCGTATGACCGCTCAAGTGGATGCCAAAGGTGCCATTATGTAGTTCGGCCATGATTTGCTCAGCTTTAATCTTGTCCACACAACGGAGTAGGACACAATCAAGATTGCGCTTGTATAGGATACCATTGCTCAGAAAGAATTTGGCAGCGAACCTCCTTAAGAATTTTTTGTCGTTGACTGAAGCTCCTTCAGGGTACTCTTGTGCTTCGAGATGCCTTTTGACATCATGAAACCAAGGTTGGTTCACCACTTCTTCGGTATTAATCTCGTGACAATGTGCTGGTTCATCCATTCGCTCGATGGTGATTTGGGGAGTCTCATTATCCCAGTTGAGTTTAAACATGGAGGACATTGTAGCCAGAGAATCTGCTAGCTGATTTTCTTTTTGCGGGAAGTGCTCAAAGGTAATCTGCACGAAATGAGGCAACAATGCCAGGACATGTTCTTTGTATGGGATAAGATTAGGATGTTTCGTGTCCCAATCTCCTTTGATTTGATTGATAACCAAAGCTGAGTCCCCAAATACAATCATAGATTTGATTCCCAAGTCAATAGCAGCCTTGAGACTAAAGATACAAGCTTCATACTCGGCCATGTTATTGGTGCAGCTGAAGTAGAGTCTAGCAGTGAAAGGTGTATGGCAACCCTCTTGAGAGATAAGTACCGCGCCGATACCGTTGCCAAGTGCATTTGAAGCGCCATCAAAGTACAGGGTCCATCAGGATCCTTGTTCAGGTACGTCATACAGTCTATTTTCTTCAATGTTGCTCAAAGTCATGATATCCTCGTCGGGAAAGTAGAACCTCATGGATTGGTAATCTTCGACAGCTTGATGAGCCAGATGATCGGCTAGCACACTCCCCTTTATAGATTTTTGGGTCGTGTACTGTATATCATATTCGGTGAGGATCATCTGCCATCTAACGATTCTTCCGGATAGAGCAGGCTTCTCGAAGATGCATTTGATTAGATCCATTTTAGAAATCAATAGAGTGGTATGTGTCAACATATACTGCCTTAGCCGGCGAGCAGCCCATACCAAAGCGCAGCAAGTTTTCTCGAGCAGTGAGTAGCGAGTCTCACAATCGGTAAACTTTTTGCTAAGGTAATAAATGGCATGCTCTTTTCGGCCAGACTCGTCATGTTGGCCCAGTACGCACCCTATTGAATTATCTAAGATAGTCAGGTACATGATTAACGGCCTTCCTTCGACGGGTGGCATCAAGATAGGAGGTTCCGGCAAATACTCCTTGATTTTATGGAAAGCGACTTGACAATCATTGTTCCATTCAACCACCTGATCTTTCTTCAACAGTTTGAAGATTGGTTCATAGGTAGATGTTAGGTGAGAGATGAACCTTGCGATGTAGTTTAGGCGTCCCAATAAACCTCTGACCTCCTTCTCAGTGCAAGGGGAAGGAATTTCTTGTATAGCTTTGACTTTGGCAGGATCAACCTCGATGCCTTTGTTACTGACGATGAATCCCAAAAGTTTACCGGACCTGACTCCGAAAGTGCACTTGCTAGGGTTTAGTCTGAGCTTGTATTCTTTTAATTTGACAAACAACTTTTGCAGATGATTGAGGTGTTCTTCTTCTGTTTGTGAATGGGCTATCATGTTGTCTACGTAGACTTCGATCTCATGATGTATCATGTCATGAAACAAAGATACCATGGCTCGCTGATAGGTTGCCTCAGCATTCTTCAGTCCAAATGACATCACTTTATAGCATAAGGTACCCCACTGCGTAACAAAAGTAGTCTTCTCAATGTCTTCGGGGGCCATTTTGATCTGGTTGTACCCTGAAAATCCATCCATGAAAGAGAATACCTTGTGTTGAGCTGTGTTGTCAACCAAGATGTCAATGTGTGGTAGTGGAAAATCATCTTTAGGGCTAGCCCTGTTTAAATATTTGTAGTCCACACACATTCTGACTTTGCCGTCCTTCTTAGGCACGGGCACAATGTTAGCAACCCATTATGGATAGGAGGTAACAGCCAGAAAGCCAGCATTGAACTGTTTCATCACTTCAGCTTTGATCTTCTCAGACATATCGGGCCTTATTCGGTGGACTTTCTGTTTGATTGGTGGACAGTCTTCTCTTGTAGGGAGACGTTGAACCACAATATCTGTATCTAGTCCCGACATGTCTTCATTGGACCAAGCGAAGATCTCAACATATTCATTCAACAGCTGAACTAAACGCTCTTTGACACTTGGCTCCAGGTTGGCACCCACTTTAACCTCTTTCTTGTCTTCCTCTGTTCCCAAATTGATAGTCTCTAGCAACTCTTCATGGGGCTGAATAGCGCTTTCCTCTTGTTGCAAAAGTCTAGCTAACTCTCCAGGCACTTCACAGTCTTCATCACCTTCGTACTCGGTGTGATTGACCAAATCTTCAGAGTTGCTGAAGGCCAAAGCAGAATAGTCACCCATGGAATCCGGAGTGGATGGGTACCTGCATTTTGTGAGTGTGGGTGTGTGTAAGGGATAGCCATCCTTAAACAAAATAAAATGTAAAAGGAAAGAAAATGAACACAACAATTTATAGATGAAAACGTCCATGATTCATTAAAAATGGCATATGAAAATGAAGAATCAAAACCCTTACAAATGGACCTATATGCCCCGGGTAAGGCATAAGGTGAAAAGAGTGTATAAATTGTTTAACTATTACAGACCAAACAGGAAATTGTTCAAAGATAAATTACTAATTGATGAAAGTGATGGGAACGAAGTCTTTCACCTCCCAGTTGCTTAATCCTCCTTCAATGGTTGGAAATATCCAATCTTTAAAGTTGCCTTCTTCATCCTCCTCTTCTAAGGCATGAACTCCATGGTGAGTGATTTTTAAGGGTGGTCCTCCAGCCTGGGAGCGACGCACAGCTTTCTGGCCAGCGGCAGTGAAACCCAATCCGAACTTGTCTGTCTTGTGAGAAAAATCTGGCAATTGCCCCCACACTGTATTTCCTCCTTCTTTGATTACAGCCTCTGCATCTTTAAGGGATGACATTCGGGACACAGGCTTGGTAGGCACATCAATCATTGTCTTTGCTACTGCGACTTCAAGAGAAACCTCTTCAAAGTGTTGGAAAGGCGTTTCTATGAATTCGCCATCTAACTCCACATAGAGGAAAGAGTTAAGGTGACTTATCATATACTCCTCCTCACCATGAACCGTTATAATCTTACCCTGAACTAGGTACTTGAGCATCTGGTGTAGAGAAGAAGTGACTGCCCCAGCGTTGTGGATCCAAGGCCTTCCCAACAAGCATGAATATGAAGGACGGATGTCAATCACATAAAAAGTAGAGTTGAAAATTTCTGTACCCACTTTGATTGGGATGTCCACCTCTCCGTGAACCATCCGCTTAGAACCGCCGAAGGCTCTAACAATGATATTACTGGGCTTTAGGGTCAAACCTTCACAGTCCAATCTGTCCAACGCTTTCTTTGGTAGAACATTTAAAGATGAACCGGTATCAACCAGAACATGAGCAAGTGTGGTCCCTCTACACTCTACCGAGACATGCAGCACATCGTTATGCTTTCTTCCCCTAGGGGTTAAATCAGCATCAGAAAATCCAAGACCATTATCAGTTGTAAGGCTAGCCACGCACTCTTGAAACTGGTCCGCGGAAGTTTCTTGAGGCACGTGTACCGTCTTCATAAATTTGATCAAGGCCTTGGCATGAGCCTCGGAGCAGAGTAAGAGAGCCAGCATAGATATTTTCGAAGGGGTTTGCCCCAGCTGCTCTACGAAATCATAGTCGCTCTTCTTAATTATCTTTAATATTTCTTCCATCTCTTTTTGGGTGGTTTCGGGGATAACCAAATTCTGAGCCTTTGTCCTGACAGGCGCTTCTTGGATCCCCTTACCTTTATCGGTGGTAACAGCAGAGGGTTCAATTTTGGGAGCAACAATCTCTTCAATAACCGAACTTTGCACAGATACCTTGAACGGCACAAAAGCTCTTGAGGGTCCGAAGACTGCCCGTGGAGGAGCAATCTCCGGAGAGAAGATTCTTCCGCTACAAGTTATCTTGCTTGTTCCTGCAATATTCCCTATATCAGAAGTTTCTTCATCGGAATTCTCTTTGACTGATTCGATTTGCTTGACACCATGGTAGAAGATCTCTCCTCCGTAATTCCATGGTATTGTCTTGTTGGACTTATACGGGATAGGCCCTGGCATGGTAATCTTCAGCGGTACAAACTTAGGATCATGCGTAATCTTAACAGGCCTTTTGCAGGTCTTGGAAAGATTGTCGGAGATGGTGATTATAGCAATGTCATTGACTGGAGTAACAAAAGTAACAGGAGTAACATGAGTGATAGTAGCAACAAGGGTCTTCTGAAAGAGGATCTCTTGAGTATCCATTAGGCGTTGGATGCCTGAATTCAATAGTGGGCAGTTAAATTGCAAGGTTGAACAGAAGTAACAGTCTTTTCCACAGCTTGGGAATATCCCGGCTTTCAACAGATTCACTTTAATCATTGGCAGCGGAGTCATTAATTCATCAACAGCGTTAACATGAAGATCTTCCACAATTGCATGGACATTATGACCGTGTTTCGGCATAGGAGCAGATATCACATTAGGTTTTTCTAGAGCATCAAACTCTACTTCCTTGGCATCTATCAAATCTTGGATCTTGTTTTTAAGAGCCCAACAGTTATTGGTATCATGCCCTACACTGTCCGAGTGGTATGCACATTTTTCATTGCAATGATAATAAGGAGAAGAGGTATTGGGGTTTTTCGGCGCTTCTTTCAAGTTGGTAAGGTTCGGCTTTAACAAGTGAGGGAGGACTTAAGCCGGTGTCATATTGATTCAGGTGAATTGCCATTATGGCCTTTCTACCCTTTGCTGATTAGCTCTTGGTTGATTGCTTCGAGGTTGATTGGTTGAGGAGTTCTGGATCATCACAGCCCCCACCGCTGGTCGGTGCTCCATTCTCCCTTGATTCCTCTGGGCACGAATAGCAGAAACTTCCTTCTTAGCTGGGAAGGTCTTCTTAATAGCAGTGGAAGCAGAAGCATCCTTCTGAATTTTACCATTTTTAATGCCAGCTTCGACCCTTTCACCGGTCAGAATTAATTCGGTGAACCCTGCAGATGAGCTCCCGATCAAGTGATTGAAGAATGGACCGGATTGAGTCCCTAAAAACATGCCAACCAACTCTCTATCCGACAATGGTGGCTGCACCCTTCCAGCCAAATCCCGCCACTTCTGGGCATACTCCTTAAATCCCTCATTAGAGGCCATACCCATACTCTGTAGTTGAGTACGAGTAGGCGCTAAATTTGCATTGTATTGGTATTGTCGGTAGAAAGCAGCAGCTAAATCTTCCCAGTTATGAACATCAGACCTCTCAAGTTGATAGAACTAGTCCAATTGCGTACCCGACAAACTATCTTGAAAAAAGTGGACCCAAAGATCCTTATCAGAAGAGTGAGGTTGGATCTTTCTAACGTAGGACCTCAGATGCATCTTCGGATAGGACAGACCGTCGTATTTATAAAATGTAGGTACTTTGAATTTGGGAGGAATGACGATCCCAGCAACCAACCCTAGTTCTTCGAAATCTAACCCATGTACCCTTTGCAAATCCATGGCTGCCAGCCGATCCTCAAGATTTTTATACTTATCATCCGCCGGAGGGTATTGCTGCTCGGAGTATTCTTCATCCTCTTCCTCTTCTTCTTCTTCAGCTTCAGATTCGGAGGGCATTGCAACTCCTTCTCCTTTACCAACCCCTTCGTCGGACGTCGAGGGGAATTGCAGAACTCTCCTAGCCTGATGCTCAAACCTTATTCCCATAGTGGCCACACTAATTCTTTTCTTTTTCTTCCTTTCTGGTTCCTTCTCTTTCTCTAACAGTGCTTTAAGATCCTCTTGACACTTTGCTAAGGTCATGAGGAGTTGTTGGAATTGTGAATTCTGTGCTTGCAGATCTTTAACCGTCTACTCTATATCCATCTTGCTGAAATAAACAGCAGAAAGATAAGGAAACATGGTGTGAAGACCTGTTTATGCATATGATGAATGATATGTTATTCATGTAATGCATTCAAGGATTCAGAAATTCAAATTTGTTACAAACAAAAAGAACACACGTCATATTAATAAGAAGAAATTTGTTAGTACATAAATGCCCCATGGGCAAAATATTACAAAATTCCTAATGTAAAAAGACGTTGCGCATCCTCTTTGGTGCGATGTAAGTGTTGAGAGTCTCCTCTTCGTGAAGTCGTCGGGTAAGTTCCAAAACCTTCTTCTCACTGGCGTAGAAGCTGGCTTCAAAAGTATTCTGCTCCTCCTTGAGCTGTATCCAACTCTTTTGCAATTCTTCCAATGATGTTGGCATATCTGGATGTAGGAGGGTGTATGGAACCTCTCCTTCCATAACAAGCTCTTTGATCACGGGGAGAATGTGAGGATACGGCATCATAAGATTCTGGGCGCGGGTTCGTACCCACTTGAGGTAAGGCTCAAGAGGGATGGAACTCTTGTGTCCCAGTGTCTTACTATCCACTTTGTTGGGCTTTATCCAAGCTCGGATAAACCTTTGTCGAAGTCCTTGCACATCGTTGTCAAAGTCAAAAACCAAGTCAAGAATCAGCATATCATGAGGGCCATCCCTTTGGGCATACCCAAATTGTCTCAGAGCTAAAAAGGGGTTGTAGGTAATGCCTCCCCTAATGCCAAGTAATGGGACATTAGGTAATTCTCCGCAACGATCAATGATGATGACATTTTCTCTGGACCGAGAACACCAATGAACATCAGAATGTGAGGGTCATCAATCGTTGTGACCACATTAAATCCTGCTCATTCTTCAAAACTGTTTGGGGAAGGTGAGAAATAAACCACCTTGCTAGGAGAGGAGTACAACACATGAGAACACCTCTTTTCCTCATTGTTCGTGTGTGAAATGAGTGTAGGATGTCCCCAAGCAATGTAGGCACAGGATTCCGAGATATGAAAATCTTGACAGCATTTACATCTATAAGTTGATCAGGGTTTGGGAACAAGACCAACCCATAGATGAGAAGTGCTACAATTTCCTCAAAATCTTACAGATCTAGAGAATTCCAGCAGTCTTGTGCCTTCTCAAACAGGAACTTTGCCAAGAAACCCTTGACACCACTTCTGGTTTCCCAATGACCTTTGATATCAGATGGTGGCAAGTATAAGGCTTGAGCAACATCTTCAGGCTTTGGTTCTTTTTCCGTACCGTTGTAGGGTAGTTGATGGAGAATAGGAATCCTCAAGAGTTGAGAAAATTCCTCCAAAGTAGGTACTAGTTGGTAATCAGGGAATGTGAAACAGTGGTGTAGGGGGTCAAAGAACTGGAAGAGAACTTTCACCATGTCTTCTTCAATGTTGGAGTTGACCAAGTTGGGAAGTCTACCATGTCTTTCACTGAAGAGAGAATTCTCTGGAATCTTGGAAGTAATCTCCTTGAGTTGAGGAGGGATTCTCACAAGGTTGACGTGAATTGTTTTCCTGCGTAGTGATTCCATGACCTACAAAACAGGAACAAGGATGAAGATCCAAACCCTTGAAATGGTTAGTAGATGCATATGATACTTTATGATGTTCATGATGTAGGCACAAGTATATGTACAAGCAAGTCACACAAGATCCTAGTTTCAGACTTGCATGGGGTTTCATAGGTAAGTACCCTCTTGAAGTTAGTTGGCTCAACCTGTCCTATAGTAACCGAGTTCTAAGGAGCTCAATATCACTTGATTATTTTCTGTGTTCATTGTTTCAGTTTGGCCACTTAACTGGAGATCGAAATATTCCAAGAAAACAACCCTCAATGAGTGTAGTATCGAGTATCTACCAACTTCAGACTGCACCAAAGCCGGTCATCTCACTATCCCTAATAAGGCCAAGATGGTCAAGTAAGGTTCTAAGAGTTCATTAGTGCTTCATGACATCACTCAGTGGCCCCGTATTCTCTTTAATTAACTCAAAGGCTACCGGTACTCACAAATATGTCGCACTAATATAGCTATTACTTCAACCATGTCGGTATACCCCACACAGTTTCCACAACGTATTGCTATTTACCTATGAATGTTTCCCAAAATCCGGGTGGAGGATTCAAACCCAAACAAGAGAACCAAATGTAAAGCAATCAAAGCAAAAAAGATAAGCATGCAAAAGGTAATCTAAACCCTAAGGTTACTCCACTTTTAGATATTTTCCCCAGCAGAGTCGCCAGTTCTGTGATACGGTGGGAGAACTGACTTGAGGTTTTGCGTTTGTGTTCGCAAATGTTTCAGTTTAGCAAGAGTCGCCATCGACTTTTTATTTTATCCTAAGGAAAGGTCAAAAAGCACAGCAAAGACCTTTGAGATGTTTTCTTGGGTTCAGGGAGTAGATTATGAAAAGGGAAGGTGCAAGCACCCTTTTCATCCATGGTTATCCATGGGCTCTTAGTTACTTGTTTAGATCACTTGCTTTTGCTTTTCATTTGTTTGAAATGGTGCTTTATGTGTGTTTTTGAAAGATGTTTTGAAAACAGGCCATCATTGTGGCAACCTTTGTAATGATTCTTGTTTGAATGTATACAAAGATGTTTTTGTCTTTTGAAAAGATTTCAATGTTTGAAAGTTTGTTTTGGGAAATGTTTTGAAAGGTGTTGAATGTTTTTTGAAATTAGCAAGGATGTTTTGCAAGAGATCAAGTAACTAGGAGTTGTCTACTCTATTTTGCTCAAAGATCTTTCCTAATATTTTTAACCCTTTTGACAGTGTTATTTCACCATTGCATTTGGTGAACAACCTTGTGTTAGGATGTTAAACGGGACAAGCGCGGGTTATCGTATAGACCATGATAGCAATTGTGTTAGGTATTTTTGGGCAAATTTTTGAGGGACTTGATCATTTTTGTTTAGGCAACCAAGATAGCGTCATCGAGGGACTGTGATCCTTTGTTTTGTTTTTGTTTTGCCAAAGTACCCAACATGCATAACATGGCCCATTTTAAGGAAACAAGTGGATGTAACCCTAAGGGTGCAAGTGTGCATTGTGTATTGATTTTCATGCATTTTTGTCTTTGATTAGGTCAAGCTACTTGTTGATTTTGATTTTGCATACAAACCCTAATTCTCTAATCATGGCATAATTGAAAGCGTAAAGTGCGAGAATTAAAAGGGCTAAACTATTACAACATGATTATGGGGACAGGGGTACAATCTTTGAATGGGGGTATTTGACAAGAAATATAAACCCTAATTTACTATTACATCCAAATTGAATTCAAAATGCATAAATATTAAATGGACAATATTTAAATAAACAAAATAAATAAATATATCAAATAATATGAATTATGCAAAAAAGGTTTTTGTTTGTTTATGTATGTAAAAGTATTTAATGTAAAAAATAAATAAAAGATTTATTTTATTTGGTTAAAGGGTAAAACCCTAATTTTCTTTAAGAAAAATAAATATGTTAATTATTTTATTTATATACAATAAAATATATTAATATGTCCAAAAATAAAATATACTTAGAAAAAGTATTTTTTTAGTATGAATAATAATAAAAGTAAAAATGTAATATTTTATATTTTTATTCTAAGGTATTTAATAAAATAAAAGTATATGTTTATATATGTATTTTTTTTAAATATGATAAACTAAAATAAAATATGTACAAAAATAAAATATATTTATAATAATATTTTCAGTGTGAATAAAAAAAAGAGAGTATATTTTACATATTATTTTCAAGTTTACATAAATAAGATAAAAATATTTAAATGCTTTTTATGTTAGAAAAATTAAAATAAAATGCCAAATAAATGTGAAAAAATTATGAAAATATTTTTAAGCATTTTTTATATTTGGAAATAAATAAACAAAAACAAAAATGAAAACAAAAATGAAAAAATATAAAAATACAAGAAATTGGGTAAGGGGGTGCAAAAAGAAAGAGGGGGGTGTCAAAAGTCACCAGGCCAAGCCCAACCCAAAACTTCATCTTTAATCTCCAGCGTTTGAAAAAACGCGTGCGTCCCTGTACAAACTACCAGATCCTGTATACGAGCTCTATTGCAAAAACACACAACATCAAACTTCTAGAGCATTTCAAGACGATTCCAACCATATAAACAACTTGTCTTAAGTATTAAAGACTAGAGAGAATTTCTCTGGCCCTAAAATCTGACCTAGTTTTTTCAGCATGTTCATGGATGAAATTCTCTTAGCACACTTAATGTAAATGAAAACTGAGCATATGTACAGCTTCATGGAAATTAATACTACATTTCTTATTCATAAACCTAAGGCTAAATGTTCCTAAATAGAGAGATAGGAAGTAGAGAAAAACCTGTTTCAGCTGACTTCGTGTAGGGAAATGTAGAGCTTTTCAATAAGGCTTGAGATGTCTGGGAGCTTGCTTGAACTTCACTTGACCTTTTCCAATAGCTTGCTTGCCTTGAATGTCCTTGAATCAACCTGTAGAACTCAACCTGCACAAGCTCAAAGTGAAAATGGCAAACACTGTAAATGGAGTTACAATTGGTGTTTGAGGTTTGGGATAGCTTGGGTGAGTTGAATGGAAGGTGTTTGAAGCAACTTGGGGCAAAACGCACGAGCCAAATGAGCTATGGAACTTAAGTTGCAGAACCTGCCCTGTTTTGCCAAAGGAATGTGATTTCTGGCTATGGGGTGTTTAGGAGCTCAAGTAATCGTGTTTCTAGCTCAAAGGGGTGTGAGAAAGATTTTCAAACTGTTTGCATAAGTTGGTATTGGCTGGTTTTCAAGTTCTAAGGTTTTGGACAAGTTTCTTGTTTTTGAAGTAAGAATGTGGAAGTGATGGGAACAGGCCTGTACAGGCTATCCTTATACCCTTATCTCTTTCCCTTGGTCCCTCCAACTTGTGGATTTGATTAGCTGCAAAATATTTGGATCAATGCTCAAGAAATTAGTTTGGACATAAAGCAAGATTTAAGCAAAAATGGAAATTTGCCTTTTTCTACTTAGGGCTTAATTTTGTGTACAATGTCCAAATGACCAAAACAAAAGCTTAGACTGATAGATTTGCATTTAATTATGGAGTGTGAAGTGGTTTATAGGCCTGTAAACTAGTGTGAGGCATGCTGACTTGAAATTGCAACTTGTATGAACATAAAAATGCCATGGATGAAAAGTGAGTTTTTGCCAACTTCAAGCCTTTGATTCTCCCTAACCACAAATGTGTTTGAGGAGTTCTTAGACAATTTGGAAAGCTTGAAACCTGCCCTATAATACATCTTTGAAATGCAACTTGATATTCCAAGTGGAACCATGTGAAAAATGTCCAAGAAGATAGGTCAAAATCCTGCCTAAACTAGGGCAAAATTTCACTAAGTTAAAAGTTTTAGGGACCCTTGTTCCAAAAATCATAACTTGAGATCCAAGCTTCTTTTGAGAAAACTTTATGAATCAAAGTTGTAGACTTTGTTGAGGAATACAACTTTCATGTTGGAGATTTTGTTTGAATCCATTTGCATCATGGTGAAAATGTTGGGCAAAGTTAGGAAAAATTAAGAAAATTTCATAACTTAGAAAAATTCTAAGTTATGAAAATTTTCAATTTCAGACCCTAATTTGCAATTTTGGGTTTCTTGATGAAAATTTTTCATATTTTGACATATCTTGATGAAAAATGACCCTTGGCACTTAATTTTGACCAAAAAGTCAAAGTTTGACTTTTCAGTGTACAGTCAAATTTTGATCAGTTGACTGAAAAATTCATTTGTCAATCCAATGCAATTGAGGTCTTTTGAACTTGTTGAATTGGTCAAGATGATGCCATTGAGTCCTTGAGTCCATGGTTGAGCCTGATTTGCCATTGGCTAGGTCAAAAAGTCAGAAATTGCCTTTGTACAGTCAAAACCCTAAAAATGACCATTTTGCCCTTTTGGTGATTTGATCAAATTTCTTGTGGAGTTGTGGTCCAAACTTTATCAAATGGTTCATATGAGTTCATAATGTTTATGTGGGTCAAAATTCATGAGGTTTGACTGTAAATTGGCCACAATTGACTTTTTCCCCAATACAATTGATTTCTAGGTCAACTGTCCAATTGACTGGGCAAAAATTTGATTCAAGGCTTGAAACATGGTATGGACAAACTTATGAGTCCAACATGAAGTATGGAAGTCATTTTAAGCATTTGAGGTCCAAAAATCCTTGTGCAAACTCAAACCCTAATTTGGGTCATCAGGGCAAGGAGATGTCTTGAGCAGTGCAAAACCCTAATCCTGTCTGGAGTTCAAGGAGTCTTGTGGGGGGAAATCTTGATAAAATGAGAGGGAAAATTTTGGGGTACAACAAGTAGGAAAGAAATCCAGAAATTCTTTTGTTTCGAATATGCCAATGAGATCATCTTGAATACTTAAAGTGGTACGTTCAAATGAATGTGGTCCATTCAAAGAACATACAATTGGTGGAAACAAATATTGTTTTGTCTGTTGATGAGTTTGGTCGAAAATTGTGGATCTATGTGATCAAAACGAAAGGATGGAGTATTCGACATCTTTAAGAGATTCAATATGCTTGTGGAAAACCAGAGTAAGAAAAAGATCAAAGTTCTACAGAGATTCAAGATCTTTGTAGAAGGAATCAAGTCGAAGACAAAATTTTGAAGAACATTGATCAAATCCATAGGTCATGCTACATGATCTTGCTTTGCAGGTCTCAAACTTGTGTTTCACTCCATAATTAATTGTTTGCACAATTAATTAAGCTCTTACCCAAGTATTTAAAGTATTGTTCAATCCAATTTTCTATTAATGGCACAAAGTTACCATTGCCATTTTAGAAAAGTAAGCTTTATACAAAGTCAATTTGTATTGAGCCTTGCACTTGTTCTTTCTGCACACACAACCCCTACAAACTAAAAGCAACATGTCTAAGGCTGCTACCAACTCAGATCATGCTTGTACAATAATTTGGGACTTGTCTTCTCACTTTCCTTGAAAAAAGCAAGTTATAGAGCCAATAGGCTAGAACTCAGAAATCTGGTATGCAAGCGATCTCTAACCTTTTTCCATACATATGTACAAGTCTTTGACAAGCAGAAAAGAGGAGGAGAAAAAAGGAAGATAGAGGATAAAACACGAGATTACAAGCCTTAGAACACTCCCAAACTCTCATAAACTCAGAACCTGCTGTTGTACCCTAATTTTTGCCCCTAAGATCCCTTCATCATACCATGTTGATTCACTCACAAAAAGATCACACTAGGATTCTTGGTTCCCCTCCATACTTTGAGTTTTTCTTCTTTTGATGGATTACCAAGCACCTTGACTTATTTTCCTTTTGTGATCATGAATATTGTTTTGTTTTATTCATTTAACTAATAAAATGCAATGTTGGTTTTTATTGCTTGTTATCCATGTAGGTGAAGGGCAATGAGATTTAGTAAGTTACTCCATGGGTTCATGAGTTTATTTCCATGCCCTAGTCAATATAGCTTGAGAAGTTCAAACCTCACCATTGGATTAATTTTTGGGATAATTGGAATGGAAAAGTTGCTTTGGTTCATCACATTTCAAGGTTATTAGATTTGACTCAAAAGTACAAGGGGTTGATTTGAGAAGTTGTCATGTTTGGACAAGGCCTTGTTCCTATTGGTCACAAGAGAATATTTCTCTCAAAATTCAAGATATGGAAGTGGTTTTGGTGGCTAAGAGTTCTCATTATCATCCTCAACAAATTATATTCACAAAGAAAGAATATTGGTACAAGAAGTTTGTTCAAACTTGTCAAAGTTCTTTAGGGAATTCTCTTGATCTAAAAGCTAGGGTTTTGAACTTCAAAGGAGTATATCTTGCTCACCTTTTGGTATTTTTGAGTGATTCCAAAGACATACTTCTCTTTAAAGGGTTATCAACAAATCGCTTCAAAAGTTCCAAGGAGTTTTCATGTGGAAGAAACTTGGTGAAGAAGAAAGATTAAAAGTTATCCAGATGAATCCACAATTTTACATAAGTAACTTCAATTGGTCATAACTTGGTCAATTTTCATCACCTTGAGTCCATTATTTTTCCATAATGTTCTTGAAGATGTGAAATTTATGCCTTCTATTATGTGAAAAGTGTGAAAATGGATGGAGGTTTCCTTAAATATGCAAAAGATTATAGGTCATTTCATGATTTTTGGCCAACTTCAACAAGTCATAACTTGCTCAATTTTTGGAGATTTTGAGTGGTTCAAGTTTCAAAATGTCATTCAAGAGATCTACTTCATTCCATATTTTTAGGTCAAGATCAAATTCCAAGTGGAAGGCCATGTTTGGGTGCAAAAGATTATAGGTCATTTTTGAAGAAGAATTTGAAATATTTCTAAGTATGAAAAGTCAACCCTTTTTCTTCAACTTTGACTCAATGAAACTTTCATATCAAGTATCCATTTAACTCCATTCTTTTTCCATTGCAAAGCTTGTAACCTCATCTTTCTAAAGCATCAAGAAACATGCCCTAAGATCCCTTGAGTTTGAAATGCCATGGATTTGAATTTGGTAACTTGAAACTGAATTTTCCACAAAGTCAGAATTTTGAAATCCATAATGTGACTTCTAAACACAAGATTTATACACATTTTTTATTTAAAATTGATTAGAAAACTTTCCAGAAGTGATTAGCACCCTAAAACACAAGATTTGGTTGAGTTTTGATGGAAATGAAGTCACATTTCACTCGTGCTCGACCTTCACTCAATTTCCCTCCAAACTCCCTTGTTTCTTCCAATTTTCATTCCCATTCACTTCCCTATAAATAGAGGGTCATCCCCCATTCATTTCTTCAAGCTTTGAGAGCCAAAAACACCCTGCCAAAACATCACACGAACCCATCTTTTTTGAATTCAGTTTCTGAGATTTAAGCTCCCTTTTCCAAAATTCTTTTCACATTCATCATCCTTCAGCATCATATAAACTGTCCAACACTTAAACCAATCAAAACGAGCCATAATTCAAGCTACAGAAGTCCATTTTCAGAGCTTCTTCCTTGAACTTCGAAAAGGTAGAATTCTCCACCATTTGGATCCAAATCAAGCACTAATCTTTTCTACTCCTTCTCCTGATTCCAATGCTGCTTACAATTTTTAAATTCATTTAGAATTGAGAGAGAAATCTCAAATTGAAGGTGCTCGCTATTTTCTGGATTTTTGATTCATATCTCTCTCCATACCTTATATAAATTTGGCGCGATGGTGGTGTTAGAATCGTCTTAAAGAGACGAGTTCAATGATACTAGCCTGGGATCCTAATTTTTCCATTTGAAGGATCTCACAAAATCCCCATTGTAGGGTGTCTGGAGGTTGAAGACGATGACATGTCTCGTCTTAGCCAATGATAGCGTGCCAAACGTTTTAATTTCATTGGTTGCCCTTTTTCTGATCCTATGCGTATCTCACTAAGGTCCATATCAAGCACAGTGCGTCTGGTCCACTGGATCAGCTTACTAACGCGTTTTGACTATGATCTGATGGTCCACATCTTTTTGGTTTTATTTTATTTTCTGATTTTGTATTTTTATTGATTAAATTTTCAAAAATTCATAACTTTTATTTTTTATCCAAAAATTATGAAAAAATTCACAAAAATACTTTGAATTATTTCTGATTCCATGACTATTTTTTCACATTTTTATTTTGACATTTGATATTTTTTGAATTATTTGCTTTCTTTTAATTACTTAAAAAATACTTTCTGACATTATTTTAATTATGAAAAATTCACAAATATTATTTTGCATATTTTTGACTTTCTGGAAATTTTATGGAATTTTATATTGAGGTTTACTATTTTTGACCTATTTTCTGTTTATTTGAGTAATTTTAAATAGTTTAAAAATAGTTTCTGACTTTTAAAAATTACCAAAAATTTTATAAAAATATTTGGTTCGATTTCTGATTTTTCTATGGCCTTACGTTTTTTTTCTTGATTAATTTGAACATAGTTGATATTTTTCTCCTCTATTTTGATTTTTAAACATTTTTTAAACCCTTTTAATGTTTATATTAAATATAATATTATTTTGTGATTATTTTCTGGCTGTCTTGAGTTGATTTTTTGATCATGACTTTATTAAAATCATTGGATCTTGGGTGTTGAGTTTAACTCCACCAAAAATGGATGAATGATTTTAATAATAGTTTGATTAAATTTTTGATTCAAAAGTGGTTTATTCATTTTTCCCATCCCCTCTTCATCTTATCCCTTTCTTATTGCACTAGGTGTTATTGGAGCATGATCTCTATATCATGTCTCAAAATAAATGGTGCATAAATTGCTATTGACCGGCCTCAAAATAGGTGCGACTTCTATTTAAGTCCACTTACGATTGCTTAACATAGCGCTAAATTTTGTCCCGATTTGAATAAATGATCATTCGTGGCCCAAACTTATGATTGCAAGCCCGAGTATGTTAATTTGATCTCTTTGATCCAATAACCTTGAGATTCATTGTGTGGAGGCTTTGGTTCTACCAATCCTCTAATGGGTCTACAACACCTTTGGTCAACACGGATCACTTAAACATCGTTGATCATTAAATGGTATGTATGAGAACTCTAAATGGATGATATACTTGACAAAAAGCAAATGCAACTTATTGTGTGGAGGCTTTGGTTCTACCAATCCTCTAATGAGTTCCAAATGCAAGTTTCAAGATGGTCATCCAACTAATCACTAATTATTGACTTGTTTTACCTTATGCTTTTATTCTTTTTTATGCTTTATGTACTATTTACTTTTAGCATTTACATTTCATGCCATTTTCATCTTTGCTCATTTGAGCATTTATTTTCTTGCTATTTTTACTTTGCTCACTTGAAATTTTCTTTTCCTTTCTTAAGACACTTAATAATCAACATAAACCCTAAAAAATATTTAATGGTACTTGGACTATTTGGTTACTATCCTTGGCATTATGGAGCATGAGACTTTTCTTGGACTTAGGATTAGAAACCTTGACCTATCTTGGAGATCTTATCTGATTATTTTGTCTGGAGTTCTTGAGGTTTACCTCAAGACATTGGGTTGCTTGTTTGTTTTTGTATGCAGGTTTTTGCAATTACATCCTCTATTTGTAATCTGGAATTCACCTGTATACAGCCGTTATTCTGCCCAATTTTTATGAAGACTTAATACACCTAAAGTTTGGTTCTCTCAAGAGGTCTAGTATTTTTGCTTGCTTTGTTTCAATCCAAGGAATGGTAATTCTGTCTTGGCTCATAATGTCAAGTATTGGCTTCTTGTTGGTTAGATGGTTCTTATCCTTATCGTTTACCTTATGCTTTATGATAGCTTATTCTTCTCCTCCCATCTTCTTTAATTTCAAAAATCTTCTTCCTCCTTTTGAAAACTCTTCTTGTTTCAAACTTGAACCACTTTTATAATAAACTTGGACTTATGTCCATGTATTTTCAAAAACATTTTTCATAAATAAACCCCAATCAACTTAATGATACCTTGACATTTTTTTGTGAGAAGACTAAAAGTCAATCAATCTCATTTCAAACCATCTTGCCACTTTGGCTCTTACTCTTAAACTTTTCTCAAAAGATTCAACTCTTGTCAATCCTTGTAGTGATGCAAACAACTATACTTCTACAATGTGTAGTGAAGAGAGATATTTTCCACTTGGGTGTTGAGTGAGGCATTGTTGATTTTAAAATCCAATCCATATCCTCCACTTTGAGATGATGCAAATTCTACTTTCTCATGATTGTGGGTAGTAAGTATGTTTTCCGCACGGACAATGACGATGATGTTTCATCTTATAAAATTAACCAACACATTTGGGTTTTAAATTTTTGAAAGAGGAACTATGTGTACCCTGATCCCCTATTGCATGAAAAGGTGGTACGTAGGCACTAATGATTCGCAACCGCGACGGGTGCAAAAATCATAAAAAATATATTTCTTTTCTCACCTCCACCATCCAATTTTTATATATACAACAGTTTTCATAGCCAAAATATACAGATTTTAGAAAGAGGCTCTTGCAGAGTACCATAGATGTTTAGGGTGTTAATACCTTCCCTTTGCATAACCAACCCCCTTACCTTGAATCTTTCCCCCTCTTTTTTGGTTATTCGCTATTTTCCCATTCCTTTGGAAACAATAAAGCGCGGTGGCAATTTTTATTTTGATTTATATAAAGTCTAATCAATCCAATGGCTTAGTCTTGAACATTTCTATCATTACAGAAAAATGGCGAATTCACTGGGGACAAATTGGCCTCTTGCTGGTCCATCCCTAAATGGGTTAAGCCTATCTTTGTTTATATATGTATGTGTTATTGCTGTTTTTTGTGTTATATGTTGTATATATGTGTGTCTGGATTTTTCTGGTTTTCAGGGTGCTTGGTGATTACTCATAAGTCCTATACCCGGACTTGGGAAAACTTTAAGATAGGACGGACGGTATAGTCATGTTAACTTTGAGGGAGTAATCCCAAAAAAGGAGGCATGATATCCCTCACTCAGTGGAGGCCCCTTTGACTGTAGTGTCATTTACCGAGTAATCGGGAAGACGTACTACTTTCGACCTGGGAGCCTGCTGAAACTGAGGACCGTAGAATACCAAACCCATCTTGGCCTTTTAGGTGTAGTGCGGGAGCTATGACGGAGTAATCTGGAAATAGTTGTCACGCGATACTACACTCAGACGAGTCTTTCTTGAGAATATTACTAATTACCGAGTTAATCTTGAAGTTGGTAATATCCGAAGGAAGGATGTGGACTCTGGGAACCTCTAGAACCTTGTTCGGCAGGTGATAACTTTAGACCAACATCTTATGGGTAATACCTTCGACCTCATTCTCGTGACGTTGAACCTATGAACCCTATATGTGTGATCTTGTGTGTGATTATTGCATCATGCATCCATGCACTCATAAGCATCTTTTGAAGAAACCATATTTCAAGGGATTTAAAGGTTGACTATTTGTGAATATCCCAGGTACTTTTAACCATGGATTCTGGAAAGAGAAATACCGGGAAATACAGTTTCAAGGATCCTAAGATAGATGAGTTAATCATTCTAATTCCCGAGATCGAGTGTTCTGCATACTTTCAAAAGAAGTATGGGACCATTATTCCTCTCATGAAGCTGGAGATGAAGGAGGGTATTCTCTCGACCGTGGTCCAGTTCTATGATCCGATGTATCATTTCTTTACTTTTCCCGACTATCAGTTGATTCCTACACTGGAGGAGTATTCTTATCTATTGGATTTACCTGTTACCGACTGTGTTCCTTTTACTGGTTTGGAGGGTGAGCCAAAACCACATGAGATTGCTGCTTTGATTCACCTAGGGAAGTCTGAGGTGGAAGCTCATATGACTACTAAAGGGGTACTAGAGGATTACCAACTCAGTTCTTATTGGAGAAAGCTCGTTACTTTTCCAGAATAAAGAGTACAGTTGCTTTTGAAGCCATCTTTGCCCTACTTTCTTACGGGTTGTTCTTATTTCCTAATGTAGACAGGTTTGTTGACATTAACGCTATCAGGATCTTCATGATTGGAAACCCAGTTCCTACACTGTTGGGTGATACTTATTACTCTATCCATCTTCAGAATTATTATCATGGGGGAATGATTATCTGTTGCAGGCCTCTGTTGTACCAGTGGTTTATCTCTCATATGCCTCAGTCTGATGCTTTTTGGGATGTCAAGAAGGAACCTCGTTGCACTCCTAAGATCATGGCACTTACTCACTCGGATATTCATTGGTATCATCGAGTTTACCAGGATATAGAGATTATTGACAATTGTGGTAGTTTCCCTAATGTCCCTCTTCTTGGTATAAAGGGAGGAATTAACTATAACCCTGTTCTTGCACGAAGACAACTTAGTTATTCGATGAGGGATAAACCGAATAGTATTCCTTTGAGTAGTTTTTTTCTGAAGGAAGGAGAAGACCATAGGGAAGCTAGGGAGCAGATTGCGAAGGCCTGGAGTCACATTCATAAGAAGGGTAGGAAGGATTTGGGACCTAGGGGTGATGTTTCTTTGGAGCCATATCTTCAATGGATCCGATCGAGAACCATTTAGTTAAAGACGCCGTATACCCAGGAGACACCCATGCCTGGTCTATTTTTAAAGACCACTCCTCCCTTATTAGATGACCTAGAAGATCTGAAACTTGCTTTGGCTAGGATGCAACAAGAAAGGGATGCTTGGAAGAACAAGTTCCAAACTTTAGAAAATTCCTACAGAGCATACCTGAAGGAGAAAGACGACTTGATTGAGATCCTTGAGAGCCGAGCGGTAGAATATATGGAGAGGAAAGGGGATTTATTTTCTCCTAAGCCTCAATCAGGTGCTGATCACTTACCTCCTGATTCAGATGATTGGAAGGAGATTGCCATCAGACATATGGAAGAAAACCAGAGGTTGAAGGCTCAGATTGCCAGGCTCACGGGGAAGCGCCAGCGTATAGAGTGATCTCCATCAGTTCTTTTTCTCAGGGTTTTAGATTGTATTTTCATCTTGTACTTGAGATCATTGAAACTTGTAATCCATTTTGGAGTTATTATAATAAATTTTTTCAATATTTCAAAAGCTTTATTATTTTGATGTTTGCAATATGTCTATAAACCTTAAATCCCTTGAAATATTAAATAATGAAGTAAAAATAATCATGCACATTGCATATTGTTGTACCCCAAAATTTTCCCTCCCATTTTTCACAGAAATCACAACCCTAGGGTTTCTCAGATATTCAAGATTGGCTTAGGAATCAATCAGACAGATTTTCTCTTGTGGCAATAAACCAGCAATTAGGGTTCTTACTTGCAGTTCTTAGAAAAAATGAATTCACAAAGATCCAATTGGCTTTCACATGTTTTCATGCTTTTTTAAGTTTACTGAAAGGTTACTGTTTGTTTTCAAGGCATATTCATTTGGGACAAGAGATGGGATCTAAGATTGTCATTTGGAATATTCATGTTTTGTTTGATCCAAGTTAACCAGATAATTTGCGTCTGTTAAGACATTTGCTTGTTAATGGAATAAATATTTGTTTGTTTATGGAATAAACATTTGTTTGAGGAATACACAGTGCGTGTTTATTTGGAATGCAGTGGCAAGATTACATGATCATTGGAATTTAAGTTATCTTGATTAGAATTATTGGAATGCAGTTTCAATTATCTTGATCAGGGAATCTTTAAGAATCAGTGAAGACACAAAGAGAGAATTACAAATTATTAACAGTAATGGATTTTATTGGAAATCAGATTACCTCATAAAATTTTTTCATTTATTTAAAAAATTGTTACAATAAAATTTATTATTTAAATGCTTTAAGTTTTACAACTTATTGTATTTGAAAAAATAAATTAGAACAATTGTTTGAGTATTTCTCTCTAAATTACAAGGAAAAATCTAAGCCTAAGGATGACTAAGCTTCCATTGCTTCCATGCTTGCCAAAGAATCTTTTGCTTCCTCTGCTTTTCCACCATCCAGTTTGCGCTCACATGAAAGAAAGACAGAAAAATAATTAGCACAGTTAATTGGACATGAATAAGAATCTTCAAAGGAGAAAATGTGTTCATCATTAAAGTTTGCAATTTGGAATCAGAGGGCTATTTTAATTCATCACGTTCTTATTTTTCTATTTGCAAATTACAAGAAGATTACTCTTCCTGGTTCACAAAAAGAAAAAGAAAAATGCAAGCAAAACTGTCCAAATAAAAAAAAAGAATGCAAGCAATTTGGCCAAACAGCAAGGCTGTCCAAACAAGGCGCAAAACAGGGCCAAGAGATACAGCAGCATGGCCAAAAAACAGCAAGGTTGTCCAAACTATACAATAGCGTACCAAAAGGAAAACAAACAGAATAATGCAAACCGGACAACAGCATCAGCAAAAAACAAATGCAGACAAAGTACAAGCAACAACAGCATCAGTAAGAAGAAAATATAAACATATAAAACTAAGTCAACAAGCAAGAGGCTTGTTCATAAGCCATTTCATCATTTTCCTCTTTTATTGCAAACTTTTCAGAAAAAAGGTTAAAGAGAAATTAGCTCTTAGGGTCATTGAGAGAGAGAGAGGAAAGAAGTCACCTAGGGATGCTGCCCTGCTGTCACAATTGCACCAGAATTGCTAGAAAACAAAACTGCAAGGAAAATAGCCTAAGGAGAAAATGCCCAAAGTATTTAAAATTTGGTGGTTTTCCCACCATTTTGAATAAACTGTAAAGAAGCAACATAATATAACAGTAGAGAAGGTTCAAGAGAAAGATATACAAAATCCCAAACTCATTAAAACTGTCAAAAAACCATCAAACCTCAAAAACATGTTAAACCAAAATCATAACCAAACCAACAACTCAAAAAATCTCAAAACTGCCATCTTTCATCAAACACACAAAAACCTGTTAAACCAAAACCATAACCAAACCAACAACTCAGAAAACCTCAAAACTACCATCAACCATTTCTCAAACAACCAAAACTGCATAACAAACAAACAACCAAAAGCCTCCAAGTTTTCACAACATTCTCAAAAACATTTCCAAAACTGTCAAACATTTCAAACAAATCCCATACTAAGCCAAACTGTAACCAAAACATTCTCAAAAACATTTCAACTCCAAACTGTCAAACAGTTCTCAAACCAACAAGTAGAAACAGAAAAACATACTCAAACTGTCCAACATACTCAAACAGTCCAACATCCTCAAACAGTCAAATATCCTTATCAACCTAAAACAAGGAAAAACAAGAACATTCAATAACCAGAAATTGATCAAGCAACACAAAAATCGCAAAGTCAAAAGCATCATCATCATCAAACAACATCATTTAAAGCACGGAGAAGTCACAAAGTCAGAAGTACGACATCCTTCAAAGCTCAAGGGACAGAAATAAGTTACCAGAAGCGCGCGTTTTTCGTCATCATCTCTTCCTCCTTGCCAAGCCCGTCACCAGGGAGCACCTCATATCAATCTCACTATCCTCTCCATAGAAAATCCCCAAAGGTATGGATTCTTTGCATCCCTTCAAACTATTTACTGCATCTCAAACATATAGCACAATAGGTTAACAGAGAAAACATGAACAAGATTAAACAACAACAAAAACTCGTTCAAACTTCAAAACAGAACTTTACCTTTCAGAAGCAAAAATGTTAGCGCTTGGGATGTGAGAGAGAGGATGCTCCGGTAACAAGGGTGAGAGGAAGATCAGAATGAGCGTCAATTTCAAACCACTTAGACATAAGTTCCATTTCAGAACCTAGGTTTTTCCCAAAAAAAATTGTTTCCCTCATGATTTAGGAAGATGAATAGGTTTGTTTAACGAAAAGATGAACGAGAGAAAGAAGTGAGAGGGAACGGAACAGAGCGGCGCCGTTGTACCAAGGGAAGCACAACCCTAATTTTCTCTGTTTCCCTTAATCAGAAACAATAAACTGAGTTAAGAAATTAGGCCATTTCTTTTTCACAAACCCTTAAGCCCACACACGCGTTTCCTGGTTCCCTCCCCCCTTTGCCTTGTTTTTGTTTCAGCAAGACAATAACCCCTTTGGGCCTAGCACCCTTCAAAACCTTTAAGCCCATTTCTTCCTTCAAACTTGTTTTTATTTGTTTTGAAAGTTATTAACTAAAACTTAGTTTGCTTCTAATACTTTTTTTTTAAGTCTTAAAAATCAATTTTTCACTATTTTCTTCTTTTGTAATTTATTTTTATTAATTTGTTACATTTAATAAAATACCAAAAAAATCAAGAATTAGTTTAATTAGTTTTCTTTCTTTAAGATTTTCTTTTAAAATTAACAAAAAAATATAATAAAGATTTTTTAATTTAAATCATTTTCTTATTAGATTAAGTTTTATTTTTCTTTTTTAAGTAAATACATTGCATTTCATACTTATTTGATTTCTTTATTTCATAAGTTGTCATAGCTTCATATTGAATCGCACATCAATTCGATTTGGTTGTATTATTTTGGACATTGCTATTTTTTATGTGATTCATCCCCATTTGTAATAATTGTACCCCCATTCCCAGATACTTTTGTAATAGCTTAGACTTTTAATTCCCGCAATTTATTGCTTTCTATATACTGTATAGTAACTAGGCGTGTATGGCAAGATTCAAAAATCAATCGCTAGATGACCTAATCCAAGAATAAATAACTTGAAATCAACACACTTCTCACACATTCACCTCTAGGGTAACCTCGCTTGTTGCCTCGGAAATACAATCATGTCCATCGAATATGAGACACTCTAGCAAATGACCCTTCGATAAACAAAGATCGTAGTCCCTCGATGACCCTCGATGTTTTCTTCGATAAAACGATCTCGTCCCTTACAAAAATTGCTAGAGCGTCTCACAAGTTTCCTTCAATGATTTTAAAATTGACCCGCGCCTGTCCCTTCACATCCAAGGATGAGGCTTGTTACCAAATCAATGGTAAGATAGCACCATTAAAAGGAAGAGAAAAAAAAGAACAATTTAAGACCTTTCGAGTAGATAGATTCACTCTTAGTTACTCGCTTGTTCATGACAAAAACTTTCACAGATACACTTCCATTTCAAAACATTTTCAAAAGATAAAACGTTTTGTATACGTTCTTATAGAGACGAGAACCATTACAAAACCTCTTCCAAAACACTTTTCAAAACACGATTCACAAACACATATTTGAACCATTTTTCGAAACAAAACTTTGTATATGTTCTTATAGAGACGAGAAACATTACAAAGAAACTTTCCAAAATACATTCAAAACCCACACCACAAGCACACAATCAAACAAAAGCAAGTGATCTAAACGAGTAACTAAGAGCCCATGGAAAACCATGGATGAAAAGGGTGCTAGCACCTTCCCTTTTCATAACCTACCCTCCGAACCCGAGAAAATTCTCGAAAGGTCTTTCCTGTGCTTTTTTACCTTTCCTTTTGGATAAAAGAAAAGTCGGTGGCGACTCTTGCTAACCGTACAAGTGCGAACGAAATTCAAAACATCTAGTCAGTTATCCCACCGCATCACACATATCATGCATCATATTGCACATATTTCTTGCATTTGTTATGCATATCCAGGTGTCTTACCCAGCTTCTTTACTTTGTTCATAAAGAAGACTCATCACTACAATACTCGTACTAATTTCAAAAAGAAGATGCACAACTTAGAACAGGAGAATCGCGAGCTGCACGAAAAAGTTTCTGCTTTGAAGGCCGGCTTGGCCTATTTGACTAATCTGATGGAAGCTCTGGTGGCTGCTCAGAATCAACCATTGAGTGTTCAACCTCAACCAACAAGGGCAAACTGAAGTTCTGACTGTTCTTGTATCTGCTACTCCGACTGTTGTTCAGAATCGCATACCTCAAGGTTATCCATGGGTAATGCCATAGAATTTCGCACCTGAAGGTTTCAATATTGGTCCTCAAGATACTCCAGTGGTTCAGACTATTGTTACTCTGGCACCTCCTGTGGTGCATGTTGTTCCTGCTGCACCTCCTTCAGTGAATATGGTTCCGTTTGTTAGTGATGATATGTGTCGTCCTTTCCCTCCACCGAGTGAAGACTTGGGTCTTTATAACAGAATGGATGACTTTCAAGAGCAGTTTGACAAGATGCAAAGAGAGATTAAGGCCCTTAGGGGAAAAGAGCTATTTTGGCAGAATGTGAATGAGCTATGCTTGGTCCCAAATGTTAAGATACCTGCTAAGTTCAAGGTCCCGGAGTTTGAGAAGTGTGATACGGTAGCCAAAGCCGGACTATTTTAGGAATGTTGGTTTGCGTTTTACGTTTGTGTTTGCAAAATTTCGCGGTAAGCAAGAGTCGCTGTGATACGGTGGGAGAACTGACTTGGGATTTTGCGTTTGTGTTCGCAAAATGTTTCGGTTTAGCAAGAGTCGCCACCGACTTTTTATTTTATCCTAAGGAAAGGTCAAAAAGCACAGGAAAGACCTTTGAGATGTTTTCTTGGGTTCGGGGAGTAGATTATAGAAAAGGAAGGTATTAGCACCCTTTCTATCCATGGTTATCCATGGGCTCTTAGTTTTAGATCACTTGCGTTCGCTTTTCAATTTGTTTGAAATGGTGCTTAGTGTGTGGTTTTTGAAAATGCTTTTGAAAAGAGGCCATCGTTGTGGAAACCTTTGTAATGATTCTTGTTTGAATGTATACAAAGGTGTTTTTGTCTTTTGAAAAGATTTGAAAGTTTTGATTTGAAATTGTTTTGAGTTGTGAGGTGTGTTTGAAAATAGCAAGGATGTTTTTGCGAGCTTTTGATCAAGTAACTAAGAGTTATCTACCCTATTTTACTCAAAGATCTTTCTTATGTTTTAAACCCTTTTAACAGTATTGTTTCACCATTGTATTTGGTGAATAACCTTGCGTTAGGATGTTAAACAGGACAGGCGTGGGTCATCGTATTGACCATGATAGCAACATTGCCAAGTATCTTTAGCAATTTTCCGAGGGACTAGATCATTTTTGTATGGGCAACCAAGATAACATCATCGAGGGACTATGATCTTTTGTTTTGTTTTTGTTTTGCCAATAGATACTTAACATGCATATCGTGGCCATTTGTTTAGGCAACCAAGTGGAGATACCTTAGGGGTGTTTATGTGCAAGTGCGTTTTATTGCATGTAAGAGTTTATCTTGAATTAGGATTTTCTATTTCATTGATTTTATGTTGCCATACACATCCTAATTACTAGCATTTATATTTGAAAGCAATAAAAGGCGGAAATGTAGAATCCTACGCTATTACAGCATTTAGGGGATGGGGATACACATTTGTACATGGGGTGGTTCAACGAGAAAAATAGATAAGAAAAGAAAATAACAAAGGTAAGATAGAGAGAAAGAGAGAGAGGGCTAGCGCGCTGCTGAGAGGAAGTCAGAAGTTCTGACCCAGGCCTGCTGCCAGATTATCAACCTTTTGGTGAAAATGTATGAGTCAGAACTTCTGACTCTGGCACCTGCAAAACAGAAACCTGTTAGTGGGAAGGTCAGAAGTTCTGACCCCCATGAGCTGCAAGACAAAAGTTTGTTAGTGGGGAAGTCAGAAGTTCTGACCCTGCTGGAAATATAATAATTCTCAGAAGTTCTGATATTATTGACAGCAAAACAGGCTTCAGATATGCTAACGTCAAAGTCAGAACTTGGCTTCTCCCTGTGCTAGCCAGAACATCTGCAGTTTTATTATTTTTCCACAAAACAGAAAACATGCTTGGGACAACTTCAGCAAATGTCAAAGTGTTTCAGGAGACATAACCAACAAGGTCACAGGAAGGTTCTACACTGATTCACTTCCTACTTAAACATTATGAGGTATGAAAATCCTCAGAACGCACATAGCAGCAACATGATATTTACATTATGTTTATTGAGCATGCAAAGCTGATGATGCTTAGCAGCGGGATGAAAGTCAGCAGGTGCTTACCTGGCTGTTGAAAAAGTCTGTGAGTGGGAGCTAGCTTTTAGCTCTGATGGTATTCTGGAGAGGTTCATTTTTAGAATGGGTGGATGGAGAAGGTATGTGTATGTATGGTCAGAAACTGTATGGTGTTCTTTGGTCACAAAGCAAAACTGGTATTAATGAAGTTTGGAGGTAGGAAGTTCAAAGTTTGTGAAAATACCAAGGATTTTTGGACAGAGATTCACAAGGTTTTTCTTTTACTAGAGTTCTTTGTTTCTTCTCTAGCAATTTTTTTGTGTGGATGTCTTCTCACGTCCTCCTTTTGTGATGGACAATGGTGTCCTATTTATAGGCAAGGCTTTGTGGATTTTGAACGTTAAATGGCCCCCATACTATGCAGGAGAGGTTAACTTGTTTTTGAAGGAATTTCATGAAAAGTTGTGATGATGGACAGCTTTTCAGCCTAGGCTGGAACAGTAGGCAAGGATTGAGGAGAAGTGACTTCTACAGGCGAAAAGTGGCGCATAGACCCATGCCTAAACCTGCACAAAGGTGTTTACTAAGCCACGCGTGGAGAGACCCCTTGGATGAATGTTCAGGAGTGGTTGTGAGCATTAATGAGCATTAAATGGTGATGAGATTTATCAACATCAAAAATCTTGTAATAGGATATTTTGCATCATTACTTAAAACCTGAGCCAGCAGCTCTGCTTCACCAAAAACAATGTAAACCAAGCTCTGACCTTGGCCTCTTGCTGTCTCAGCAAGTTCTGAGAGTTTTCCAGCATGCTCCTTTGATCTGTCTTTAGAGACTCTGAACTTAGTGATCCTGCTTCAGTACTTTACCCAATCTGCTTATCCCATTACCTTCTGATCCCAGTATGTTCTGAAGGAGTTCCAGGCTTTGTTGTTTTCTCTAGCAAACTCTGACTGAACTTCTACGTAGCTGCTGAAAAACGCCATGTTCTATTTAAAGATCACGTGCTGAAACATGTTTACAATATCTGACTGAGTTGGTGTAACTACTGAAAGAGCCATCTTCTGACTGAATGTTATGTGCTGAAACAAGTTTGCAGCTTCTGACCGTTTCTGCCTAGAGGTTGGTTCAGAAGTTCTGAAGTGCCATTTTCTTCTTAAACACCCTTTTTTTTTTAGAGAAAAATTCCCAATGTTTAGAATTTAATTTTTCCAAGGTAAAAGCTTTGCCTTTAGAGCTTGCAAATGACCATTTTGCTCTTGTAAATTATTTGCTTGGAAAGGAACGATAATGAAGGGCTTGGCTCTGTTTAAGAGAAAAAAACCTGAGAGTTCAGGATGAATTCCTGAAGGATGGGAGGGCAAATTTTGGGGTACAACAGTTGCCCCTGTTCAATCTTCTTGGACCTGAAGAGTTAGAATTGCGAATCTGCCTTTCATGACTCGAAGGTAAAAGAGGATTGGACACTAGAGTTCCCGTAAATTTGCACTCGTCCAAATGTAGGTGAGGGAATGGGCTTAAAGATGCCATTTGGAGATGGTAGAATCTTGCTGGAGATGGGCTTAGAGATGCCATCCAAAACTTATTTGTTGAATATTAGTAGAATGAAAATCAGAATGGTATCCGTATTTGGAACGTATCTGAGTTGTATCTGGAGATTGGGTCTGTATGAGCGAAAGAATAGCGTCCGTGTTTGGAGCGTATCTGAGCCGTAACTGAAGTTGGTTCTTGAATAAGTATCAGAATGACTGCCGTGTCTGGAGTGTATCTGTATTCTGAATAGGTAACAGAGAAGCCTCTGTGTAAGTAGCATCTATGTGCCGGGGATAAATTCCGGATGAGTGACAGAATGGCAACCGTGTCTGGCGCGTATTTGGACTGTATCTGAAGTTGAGACCTGTATGAGTAGCAGAATAACTTCCATGTCCGGAGTGTATCTGTACTGTAACTGGGATCTGGACAAGTGACAGAATGACTTCCGTGTCTGGAGTGTATATGAACTCGAGGTTGATAGTTGAATCTGAATGAGAGATAGAATGGCTTTCGTGCCTGGAGCGTATCTAGTTTGTATCTGATATTGGGATCTGTATGAGTAGCAGAATGACTTCCGTGTCTAGAGTGTATATGTACTGTAACTGAGAACTGAATAAATGATAAAATGATTTATGTGGCGACTGCACTAGGGAGAATCAAACTTCTGGTGTAAAGGCCAGAAAGGCATTCGTGTTTGGAGCGTATCTGATCTCGAAGTTGATAGTTGAATCTGAATCATAGATAGAATGGCCGCCGTGTTTGGAGCGTATCTAGCCTGTATCGGATTGCTGAAGTCTGAATGAGTATTAGAATGATCGTTGTGTCTGGGGTGTATCCATAATGTATTTTAACTTGAAGTTCTGAATGAGTAATAGAATGACCGTCGTTCCTGGGGTGTATCCATACTGTATTTTGACTTGAAGTTTTGAATGAGTAATAGAATGATCGTCGTTCCTGGGGTATACCCATACTGTATCAGAGAAATTGTTAACGATAGCCTTTTAATCTTATCCTGAAAAGGATAAAATGTTAGCTAAAACACAAAGTTATGTTGCATGATATGTATGATGCAATGGGATGTGTTCCATCCATGTTTATGATATATGAATGTAATGGATGCATGTAAGCTAATTAACCGTCTTGCTGAGGAAGATAAATCCTTGATAACTGGAGATAATGAAATCTTTGACTACTGCCGGGGAAGGTGAATCCTTGACCGAAGCTGGGGATTCCAAAAAATCTTTGATTATTGAAGATGAGAAATCCTTGCTGACTGCTTGGGGATTAAAGATCTTTGATTGTTGAGAATGAGAAATTTTGGGGTCACTGCTGGGGATTGAATATCCTCGGTGACTGGTGGGGATTTAACGAGAGCTTTGACAACTTCTGCGAGGAATGAGAATCCTTCATGACTTTCCTGGGAAATAAGGAGAACTCTGAAGACCTCTACTGGGGAATTAGAACCTGGGAGGCTTCTGTTGGAGAAATGAGACCGAGAATCTTCGATTTGCTGGGAAATAAATATGTGGGGAGAGTGTTTACTCGGCTGGGGAAATCAAGAGCTTGGGTGTATGCCAATCTACTGGGGAATCATCCTAGTTGGGGATAAGCCAAGAAGTTAACTGTTATCCGCTTGGTTCCCAGACTTTTAAGATAAACTGCTGGGGAATTTGGGGAAGCTGAATGGTTCCCACCGGGGATTGATAGTTGGAAATTTGACTTCGCTGGGGAAGAAGATTTTAGACTATTTTGGCTCCACTGGGGATGGGATTTTCAAGGTTTTCGGGCTCCACTGGGGATCTTTGAAGCTTAACCCTGATGGGGATTTTGAAACTTAACTCCACTGGGGAATAAGGTTTTAGAATGTACTGGCTCCGCTGAGGATCTTGAAGCTTAACCCGCTGGGGAAATATACTCCAAATTTAGCTTTGTTGAGGATCCGAATGATGTATCGTAGGGGATTTCTTCTGAAATGGCACAAAGATGTCTTCCTACACCTTCGACCTATCAGTAATTATCTTTTTTCAATTTCGTTTTATTTGTAAGCAGTGATTATATTCAAATGCATATGCCTTCTTAACAAAACATTGGACATTTTCAAATAAAACATAAGTGTAAAAGAAAGGCAAACAAATTTCTGCACTTTGAAGTATATTTGTATTTAACTTTTGTGAGCATCTTTGTACAAAGGAGACAAACATCCTAGTAAGAGAATGTTGTCATTAGAAAAATTTTATACAAAAGAAAGATGGCTATGTGTAATAATTCCATGGGATTCCCATTCTGCTATAGCCTTCACAACTCTGAATATCTTGTCCATTCGCTGCTTCGTCCGTCGATGATTGGATTGGTCAGAAGCTTGGAGCTTGTTGGTGAAGAGATTGTTCTTGAAGTGACCCGACGAGACATAGTCATACACTTTAGTTCCCTAACTTTTGCCTGGACCGCCCTTTCTGGTTTTCGGTCTACCGGGAAACCCTTTTTTGCCCAAGTCGCCCTTTCGGGTTTTCAACTTGCCGGGTGTACAAATTTTTTTTGTTTTATCCCTAACTTTTTCCTGAACCGACCTTTCGGGTTTTCGATTCACCGGGATACCCATTTTTGCCCAAGTCTCCCTTTCGGGTTTTCAACTTGTCGGGTCGTTTTATGCGTAGTATCTTTTGACTATGTCTGCGTTTGCAGGGTGCAGCAAGTCGTCGTCGTCCATGGTGGTCAGAATCATTGCCCCACCAGAAAAGATGCTTTTGATCACAAATGGTCCTTCATAAGTAGGATTCCACTTGCCCCAAGGATCACTTTGCGGTAAGATGATCCACTTGATTACAAGATCTCCGACTTGATATATATGACGTCTGACTTTCTTGTTGAAAGCCTTGATCATCCGTTTTTGATACGTCTGACCATGACAAACAGCAGTAAGTCGCTTCTCGTCGATTAAATTAAGTTGATCAAGTCGGGTCTGAATCCAATCGTCTTTGCTCAAACCAGCGTCCTTCATAATCCTTAAGGAAGGAATCTGAACTTCCATGGGTAGAACAGCTTCCATGCCATATACCAAAGAAAATGGGGTTGCCCCTGTTGAAGTACGTGTCATGGTACGATATCCACGCAGAGCAAATGGTAATATCTCATGCCAGTCCTTGTAGGTGACTGTCATCTTTTGAATGATCTTTTTGATATTTTTGTTCGCGGCTTCAACAACACCGTTCATCTTCGGCCGATAGGGAGATGAATTGTGATGATAAATCTTGAACTATTCGCATAGAGCGGTGATCATAGTGTTGTTCAAATTTGTACCGTTGTCTGTGATGATCCTATCGGGGACACCATACCGGCATATGAGGTTCTGCTTGATGAAGCGGGCAACCACATTTTTTGTAACTGATGCATAGGAAGCTGCCTCGACCCACTTGGTAAAATAGTCAATAGCCACCAGGATAAAACGGTGTCCATTGGATGCCGTAGGCTTAATCTCTCCAATCATGTCAATGCCCCACATCGCGAATGGCCAAGGAGCTGTCAGGACATTGAGAGGAACAAGAGGGATATGTATCTTGTCGGCATAGACTTGGCATTTGTGACAGGTACGGGAATGTTGATGACAATCAGCCTCCATGGTAGACCAGTAGTAGCCTGCCCTTAGAATCTTTTTAGCCATCGTATGTCCGCTCAAGTGGGTGCCAAATGTGCCACTATGTATATCGGTCATGATTAACTCTGCTTCATCTTTATCCACATAACGAAGTAGAACACAATCATGGTTGTGCTTATAAAGGATGCCATTGCTTAGGAAGAACTTGGCAGCAAATCTCCTTAAGAACTTTTTATCATCCACAAAAGCTCCTTTAGGGTATTCTCTAGTCTGGAGATACCTTTTGATTTCATGAAACCAGGGTTGTTCCACTACTTCTTCGGTATTAATCTCATGAGAGTGCGCAGGTTCGTCCCTTCGCTCGATGGTAATTTGGGGAGCCTCGTTATCCCAGTTGAGTTTAAACATGGAAGACATTGTAGCCAGAGCATCTGCTAGCTGATTTTCTTCTCGCGGGAAATGCTCGAAGGTGATTTGCTTGAACTGAGGCAACAATGTTAGGACATGTTCTTTGTATGGGATAAGATTGGGATGCTTGGTGTCCCACTCTCCTTTGACTTGACTGATAACCAAAGCCGAGTCTCCAAATACGACCAAAGATTTGATCCCCAAGTCTATAGCAGCCTTGAGACCAAAGATGCAAGCTTCATATTCAGCCATGTTGTTGGTACAGCTGAAACAAAGTCGGGTGGTGAAGGGTGTATGGCAACCTTTCGGAGATATGAGTACCGCACTGATACCGTTGCTAAGTGCATTTGAAGCACCATCAAAGTACAGGGTCCATCGGGATCCTTGTTCAGGTCTGTCATACGGTCCGTTACCTTCAATGTTGTCCAATGTCATGATGTCCTCGTCAGGGAAGTCGAATCTCATAGATTGGTAATCTTTGACGGCTTGATGAGCTAGATGGTCAGCTAGTACACTCCCCTTTATAGCTTTTTGGGTAGTATATTGGATATCATACTCAGTCAGAATCATTTTCCATTTAGCGATTCTTCCAGATAAAGCAGGCTTCTCGAAGATATACTTGATCGGATCCATCTTGGAAATCAACAAAGTGTTATGAGTCAACATATACTGCCTTAACCGGCGAGTAGCCCATACCAAAGCGCAACAAGTTTTCTCGAGCAGTGAGTAGCGAGTCTCACAGTCGGTAAACTTTTTGCTAAGGTAATAAATGGCATGCTCTTTTCGGCCAGACTTGTCATGTTGGCCCAGTACGCACCCTATTGAGTTATCCAAAATAGTCAGATACATGATTAACAACCTTCCTTCGACGGGTGGCATCAGAATAGGAGGTTCTAGCAAATACTCTTTGATCTTATCAAAAGCAAACTGACAATCATTGTTCCATTTAACCACCTGATCTTTCTTCAACAGCTTGAAGATTGGCTCACAGGTAGATGTCAGTTGAGAAATGAACCTTGCGATATAGTTCAAGCGTCCCAAGAATCCTCTAACCTCCTTTTCAGTACGGGGGGCAGGCATTTCTTGTATAGCCTTCACTTTAGCTAGATCAAACTCAATGCCTTTGTTGCTGACCATAAATCCCAACAGTTTACCAGACTTAACCCCAAAAGTGCACTTGCTTGGGTTCAGTCTGAGCTTATACTCCTTCAGCCTGGCAAACAGCTTTTGCAAATGTTCAAGGTGTTCTTCTTCTGTCTGGGATCGAGCTATCATATCGTCTACGTAAACTTCGATCTTATGATGTATCATATCATGAAACAAAGCAACCATGGCGCGTTGATAGGTTGCCCCTGCATTCTTCAGTTAGAATGGCAACACTTTGTAGCAGAAGGTACCCCATTGCATGACAAAAGTAGTTTTCTCCATGTCCTCGGGGGCCATTTTGATCTGGTTGTATCCCAAGAATCTATCCATGAAGGAAAATACCTTGTGCTGGGTTGTATTGTCAACCAAGATGTCGATATACGGCAGCGGAAAATCGTCTTTAGGGCTAGCCCTGTTCAAATCCCTATAGTCCACACACATTCTGACCTTGGCGTCCTTCTTAGGTACGGGCACAATGTTAGCAACCCATTGTGGATAGGAAGTAACAGCCAGAAAGCCAGTGTTGAATTGCTTCATTACCTCTGCCTTAATCTTCTCAGACATGTCAGGCCTCATTCGGCGAACCTTTTGCTTAATCGGTCGACAATCCTCTCTTGTAGGGAGACGGTGGACCACGATATCTGTGTCTAGCCCTGGCATGTCTTCATAAGACCAGGCGAGGATTTCAACATATTCGTTCAACAACTGTTTTAAGCGCTCCTTGACACTTGGTTCCAGGTTGGCACCCACTTTTACTTCCTTCCTGTTTTCCTCTGTCCCCAAGTTGATGGTTTCTAACAGCTCTTCATAAGGCAGGATGGCCCTCTCTTCTTGTTGTAGAAGTCTGGCTAACTCTCCCGGCACTTCACAATCTTCGTCAACTTCGTACTCAGCATGATTGACCAAATCTTCAGAGTTATCGAAGGCTAAAGCAGAATAGTCACCCAGGGAATTCGGAACTGATGGGTACCTGCATTTGTGAGTGTGGGTGTGTGTAAGGGATAGCCATCCTTAAACAAACAAAAAATTCAAAAAGGAAAGAAAATGAACACAACAATTTATAGATGAAAAACGTCCAATGATTCATTAAAAACATGGCATATGATTATGAAGAAAATCAAACCCTTACAAATGGACCTACATGTCCCGGGCAATGCATGAGGTGAAAATAGTGTGTGAATTGTTTTGTTATTACAGACCATAAATGAGAAATTGTTCAAAGATAAAATTACTGGTGGATAAAGGTGATGGGAACAAAATCCTTTGCTTCCCAGTTGCTCAAACCCCCTTCGACAGTTGGAAAGATCCAATCTTCAAAGTGGCTCTCTTCATCTTCATCTTCTACAACATTGATTCTGCGATGAATGATCCTTATGGGTGGCCCTCTATTCTTGGAACGACGCATAGCCTTCTGTCCTGCAGCTGTAAACCCTAGTCCAAATTTGTCCGTCTTTTGGGGAAAATCAGGCAATTGCCCCCATGCTATACTCTTTCCTTCTTTGATAACCGCCTCTGCGTCCTTGAGAGATGCCATCCTAGATACATGCTTGGGAACGATAGGCACCTCAACCATTGTCTTCGCAACTGCTACCTCGGGAGAAACTTCCTCAAAATGTTGGAAAGGTGTTTCAATTAACTCGCCATCCAACTCCACATATCGAAAGGAATTGAGATGACTTATCATGTATTCTTCCTCGCCGTGCACCGTTATAATCTTACCTTTAACAGGATATTTCAGCATCTGGTGCAAAGAGGAGGTAACTTCCCTGGCATATGGATCCACGGCCTTCCTAGCAAACATGAATATGACGGACGGATGTCCATCACGTAAAAGGTGGAGTTGAACACTTATGTGCCTACCTTGATAGGAATATCAACCTCTCCATGAACCATTCTCTTGGAACCATCAAAATCCCTAACAACGATGTTACTAGGTTTGAGGGTCAGTCCTTCGCAGTCCAAACGATCTAAGGCTTTCTTCGGCAGCACATTCAAGGAAGAACCAGTATCAACTAAGACATGGGCGAGGGTAGTTCCCCTGCATTCAACTGAAACATGTAACGCATCATTGTGTTTCCTTCATTTGGGAGTTAAGTCAGCATCAGAAAAGCCAAGGCCATTATCAGTAGTAAGACTGGCGACACATTCCTGAAACTGGTCAGCCGAAGTCTCTTGGGGAACATGTGCCGCCTTCAAGAATTTGATTAGGGCCTTAGCATGGGCCTCTGAACAGAGCAGAAGAGCCAACATTGAAATTTTAGAAGGCGTCTGCCCTAACTGTTCCACAACGTCGTAGTCACTTTTTCTGATTATTTTCAAGATTTCATCCATTTCTTTCTGAGTGGTTTCGGGGATAACCACAGCATGAGCATTCATCCTGACAGGCATTTCCAGTATCCCCTTACCCTTGTCGGTAGTTTCAGCAAACGGTCTTACTTCCGGAGTAACCAATTCTTCAATCACTGGGCCTTGCACAGATGGTCCAACAGGTGCAGAAGCTTTCAAGGGTCTGAAAACTGCTCGAGGGGGAGCAATCTCCGGAGAAAAGATCCGGCCACTGTGGGTTATCTTACTTGTACCCACGATGTTCCCTATATCAGGGTCTTCTTCAGAAATCTCTTGGACTGTTTCGATTTGTTTGATGCCGTGGTAGAAGATTTCTCCCCCATAGTTCCACGGTATCGTTTTGCTGGATTTGTACGGGATAGGTCCCGGCATGGTGATCTTTAATGGTACATATTCAGAGTTGGGTGTAATCCTGACAGGCCTTTTGCAAGCCTTGGGAGGATTTTCGGAAATGGTTATGATTGCAATATCGTTGGTTGCAGTAGCAAAAGTATCAGGAGTAACAGGATTGAAAGTATCAACAAGGGTTCTCTGGAAAAGTATATCTTGGGTATCCATCAGGCTTTGGACACCTGACTTCAACATTGGACAATCACCTCGTATGTTCAAACAAAAATAGCAGTCTTTACCACAACCAGGAAAGATCCCGGCCCTCAACAAATTTTCCTTAATTACCAGTAACAGCGTCAACAGGTCAACAACATCAGTAACATGAATGTCCTCCATAACAGCACGAACGTTATTATCGTGCTTGGGCATCGAAGCAGATATTACATTGGGCTTCTCAGGCGCCTCGAATTCTACTTCTTTGGGATCAATCAAGTCCTGAATTTTGTTCTTAAGCGCCCAGCAATTATTGGTATCGTGCCCAGCACTGTCGGAATGGTAAGCACACTTGGAATTAGAGTGGTAGTATGGAGAGGAGGTGTTAGGGTTCTTTGGCGCTTCCTTCAACCTGGTCAGATTCAGCTTTAACAAATGAGGAAGTACCTGAGCAGGCGTCATGTTGATGCGGGTGAACTGCCGTTGTGGCCTTTCCACCCGTTGTTGATTAGGTCTCGACTGATTGTTACGAGGTTGATCATTTGACGAGTTTTGAATCATTACAGCCCCTACAGTCGGTCGGTGCTCAGTTCTTCCCTGTCCCTTCTGAGAATACACAGCATATGCTTCCTTCTTGGCTGGGAAGGGCTTCTTAATTGCTGTGGATGCGGAAGCATCCTTTTGAATCTTTTCACTCTTAATACCGGCCTCACCCCTTTTGCCGGTCAAAATCAGTTCAGTAAATCCCGCGGAAGAACTTTCGATCAGATGATTGAAGAAGGGGCCAGACAAGGTCCCCAGAAATATGTCAACTAACTCCCTATATGATAACGGTGGCTGCACCCTTCCCGCCAGATCACGCTACTTCTGGGCGTACTCTTTAAACCCTTCATTGGAAGCCATCCCCATACTTTGTAACTGAGTACTAGTGGGCGCCAAATCAGCATTGTATTGATACTGACGATAAAAATAAGCTGCCAAGTCTTCCCAATTCTGAACCTCTGATCTCCTGAGCTGATAAAACCAGTCTAACTGCGTGCCAGACAAGCTGTCTTGGAAAAAGTGTACCCAAAGGTCTTTATCGGGTGAATGGGGTTATATTTTTCTGACATACGACCTCAGGTGCATTTTTGGGCATGACAGACCGTCATACTTGGCAAATGTCGGTGCCTTGATCTTGGGAGGGATAACAATCCCAGCTACCAGCCCTAGTTCATCAAAATCCAAACCGGGCACCCTCTACAACTCCATTGCTGCCAGTCTATCTTCAAGATTTTTATATTTGTCGTCCGCTGGAGGATATTGTTGTTCAGAATAGTCTTCGTCTTCTTCCTCCTCTTCCTCTTCAACCTCAGATTCAGAAGGCACAATAGTCCCTTTCCCTTTACCGACCCCTTTGTCAGACGTTGAGGGGAACTCGAGAACTCTCCTGGCCTGATGCTCAAATCTTCTTCCCAAAGTGGCTACTCCAGGTCTCTTTTTCTTTTTCTTCTCTTTATTCTTCTCCAACAGAACTTTGAGATCCTCTTGACCCTTTGCCAAGGTCATGAGGAGTTGCTGAAATTGTGAATTTTGTGTCTGCAGATCCTTTACTGTTTGCTCCAAATCCATCTTGCTGAAATAAACAGCAGAAAGATAAGGAAACCTGGCATAGAGACCTGTTTATGCATATGATGAATGGTATGTTATTCATGTAATGCATTCAAGGGTTCATAAAATTCAAATTTGTTGCAAACAAAAAGAACGCACGTCATATTAAGAAGAAATTGTTAGTACATAAATGCCCCATGGGCCAAATATTACAAAATTCTTATTGTAAAAAGACATTGTGCATCCTCTTTGGTGCGATGTAAGTGTTGAGAGTCTCCTCCTCGTGAAGTCGGCGGGTAAGCTCCAAAACCTTCTTCTCACTGGCATAGAAGCTGGTTTCAAAAGTTTCCCGTTCTTCCTTGAGTTGGATCCAGCTCTTTTGCATTTCTTTCCATGATGTTGGCATGTCAGGATATAGGACGGTGTATGGAACCTCTCCTTCCATAACAGGCTCTTTGATCAAGGGGAGAATGTGAGGGTATGGCATCATAAGATTCTGGGAGCGGGTTCGTACCCAATTGAGGTAAGGCTCAAGGGGGATGGAATTCTTGTGCCCCAGTGTCTTACTATCCACCTTGTTGGGCATCCTCCAAGCTCTGATGAACCTTTGTCGAAGTCCTTGCGCATCGTTGTCGAAGTTAAAAACTAGGTCAGGAATCAGCATGTTATGAGGGCCATCCCTCCGGGCATATCCAAATTGTCTCAAAGCTAGACAGGGGTTATAGGTAATGCCTCCCCTAATGCCAAGTAGTGGGACATTAGGGAATTCCCCACAACGATCAATGATGATGACATTTTCTCTGGACCGAGAACACCAATGCACATCAGAATGTGTGAGGGTCATCAATCGTTGTGACCATCTCAAACCCTGCTCATTCTTCAAAACTGATTGTGGAAGGTGAGAAATAAACCACCTTGCTAGGAAAGGAGTACAGCACATGAGAACACCTCTTTTCCTCATTGTTCGTGTGTAAAATGAGTGTAGGATGTCCCCAAGCAATATGGGTATAGGATTCCTGGAGATGAAAATCTTGACAGCATTCACATCTATAAGCTGATCAGGGTTTGGGAACAAGACCAACCCATAGATGAGGAGAGCCACAATCTCCTCAAAGGCTTGTAGATCAAGAGAATTCCAGCAGTCTTGTGCCTTCTCAAACAGAAACTTTTCCAAGAAACCCTTGACACAACTTCTGGTTTCCCAATTCCCCTTGATGTCAGATGGTTGCAAGTGTAATGCTTGAGCAACATTTTCAGGCTTTGGTTCTTTTTCAGTACCGTTGTAGGGTAGTTGATGAAGAATAGGAATTCTCAGGAGTTGAGAAAATTCCTCCAAAGTAGGCACCAATTGGTAATCAGGGAATGTGAAACAGTGGTGTAGGTGGTCAAAGAACTGGAAGAGAACTTTCACCATGTCTTCTTCAATGTTGGAGTTGACCAAACTGAGAAGTCTACCATGCCTTTCACTGAAGAGAGAATTCTCTGGAATCCTAGAAGTAAGCTCTTTGAGTTGAGGAGGGATTCTCACAAGGTTGACTTGAATTGTTTTCCTGCGAATAGATTCCATGATCTACAAAACAAGAACAAAGATGAAGATCCAAACCCTTGAAATGGTTAGTGGATGCATATGATGCTTTATGATGCTCATGATGTATGCACAAGCACATGTACAAACAAGTCACACAAAATCCTAGTTTCAGGCTTGCATGAGGTTTCATAGGTACGTACCCTCTTGAGTTTAGTTGGCTTAAACCTGTCCTATAAATAGTAACCGGGTTCTAAGGAGCTCAATATCATTGGATTATTTTCTATGTTCATTGTTTTAGTTTAGCCACTTAACTAGCGACCAAAATATTCCAAGAAAACAACCCTCATTGAGTGTAGTATCGAGTGCCTACCAACTTCGGACTGCACCGAAGCCGGTTATCTCACTACCCCTAATAAAAGGCCAAGATGGTCAAGTAAGGTTCTAAGAGTTCATTAGTGCTTTATGACATCACTCAGCGGCCCTGTATTCTCTTTGATTGACTTAAAGGCTACCGGTACTCACAAATATGTTGCACTAATATAGCTATTGCTTCAACCGTGTCGATATACCCCGCACAGTTTCCACAACATATTACTATTTACCTATGAATGTTTCCCAAATCCGGGTGGAGGATTTCAAGCCCAAACAAGAGAACCAAAATGTAAAGCAATCAAAGCAAACAATAAACATGCAAAAGGTGATCTAAGCCCTAAGGTTACTCCACTTTTAGAAAGCTCCCCAGCAGAGTCGTCAGTTTTGTGATACGGTGTGAGAACTGACTTGGGATTTTGCGTTTGTGTTCGCAAAATGTTTCGGTTTAGCAAGAATCGCCACCGACTTTTTATTTTATCCTAAGGAAAGGTCAAAAAGCACAGGAAAGACCTTTGAGATGTTTTCTAGGTCCGGGGAGTAGATTATAGAAAGGGAAGGTATTAGCACCCTTTCTATCCATGGTTATCCATGGGTTCTTAGTTTTAGATCACTTGCGTTTGCTTTTCAATTTGTTTGAAATGGTGCTTAGTGTGTGGTTTTTGAAAATGCTTTTGAAAAGAGGCCATCATTGTGGCAACCTTTGTAATGATTCTTGTTTGAATGTATACAAAGGTGTTTTTGTCTTTTGAAAAGATTTGAAAGTTTTGATTTGAAATTGTTTTGTGTTGTGAGGTGTGTTTGAAAATAGCAAGGATGTTTTTCGAGCTTTTGATCAAGTAACTAAGAGCTATCTACCCTATTTTACTCAAAGATCTTTCTTATGTTTTTAACCCTTTTAACAGTGTTGTTTCACCATTGTATTTGGTGAACAACCTTGTATTAGGATGTTAAACGGGACAGGCGCGGGTCATCGTATTGACCATGATAGCAACATTGCCAAGTATCTTTAGCAATTTTCCGAGGGACTAGATCATTTTTGTATGGGCAACCAAGATAGCGTCATCGAGAGACTATGATCTTTTGTTTTGTTTTTGTTTTGCCAATAGATACTTAACATGCATATCATGGCCATTTGTTTAGGCAACCAAGTGGAGATACCTTAGGGGTGTTTATGTGCAAGTGCGTTTTATTGCATGTAAGAGTTTATCTTGAATTAGGATTTTCTATTTCATTGATTTTATCTTGCCATACACATCCTAATTACTAGCATTTATATTTGAAAGCAATAAAAGGCGGAAATGTAGAATCCTACGCTATTACAGCATTTAGGGGATGGGGATACACATTTGTACATGGGGTGGTTCAACGAGAAAAATAGATAAGAAAAGAAAATAACAAAGGTAATATAGAGAGAAAGAGAGAGAGGGCTAGCGCGCTGCTGAGAGGAAGTCAGAAGTTCTGACCCAGGCCTGCTGCCAGATTACCAACCTTTTGGTGAAAATGTATGAGTCAGAACTTCTGACTCTGGCACCTGCAAAACAGAAACCTGTTAGTGGGAAGGTCAGAAGTTCTGACCCCCATGCGCTGCAAGACAAAAGTTTGTTAGTGGGGAAGTCAGAAGTTCTGACCCTGCTGGAAATACAATAATTCTCAGAAGTTCTGATATTATTGACAGGAAAACAGGCTTCAGATATGCTAACGTCAAAGTCAGAACTTGGCTTCTCTCTGTGCAAGCCAGAACATCTGCAGTTTTATTATTTTTCCACAAAACAGAAAACATGCTTGGGACAACTTCAGCAAATGTCAAAGTGTTTCAGGAGACATAACCAACAAGGTCACAGGCAGGTTCTACACTGATTCACTTCCTACTTAAACATTCTGAGGTATGGAAATCCTCAGAACGCACACAGCAGCAACATGATATTTACATTATGTTTATTGAGCATGCAAAGCTGATGATGCTTAGCAGTGTGATAAAAGTCAGCAGGTGCTTACCTGGCTGTTGAAAAAGTCTGTGAGTGGGAGCTAGCTTTTATCTTTGATGGTATTCTGGAGAGGTTCTTTTTTAGAATGGGTGGATGGAGAAGGTATGTGTATGTATGGTCAGAAACTGTATGGTGTTCTTTGGTCACAAAGAAAAACTGGGTATTAATGAAGTTTTGAGGTAGGAAGTTCAAAGTTTGTGAAAATACCTAGGATTTTTGGACAGAGATTCACAAGGTTTTTCTTTTACTAGAGTTCTCTGTTTCTTCTCTAGCAATTTTTTTTTTCTGGATGTCTTCTCACGTCCTCCTTTTGTGATGGATAATGGTGTCCTATTTATAGGCAAGTCTTTGTGGATTTTGAAAGTTAAATGGCGCCCATACTATGCAGGAGAGGTTAACTTGTTTTTGAAGGAAGTTCATGAAAAGTTGTGATGATGGACAGCTTTTCAGCCTAGGCTAGAACAGTAGGCAAGGATTGAGGAGAAGTGACCTCTATAGGCGAAAATTGGCGCATAGACCCATGCCTAAACCTACAGAAAGGTGTTTACTAAGCCACGCGTGGAGAGACCCCTTGGATGAATGTTCAGGAGTGGTTGTGAGCATTAATGAGCATTAAATGGTGATGAGATTTATCAACATCAAAAATCTTGTAATAGGAGATTTTGCATCATTACCTAAAACCTGAGCCAGCAGTTCTGCTTCACCAAAAACAACGTAAACTAAGCTCTGACCTTGGCCTCTTGCTGTCTCAGGAAGTTCTGAGAGTTTTTCAGCATGCTCCTTTGATCTGTCTTTACAGACTCTGAACTTAGTGATCCTGCTTCAGTACTTTACCCAATCTGCTGATCCCATTACCTTCTGATCCCAATAAGTTATGAAGGAGTTCCAGGCTTTGTTGTTTTCTCTAGCAAACTCTGACTGAACTTCTGCGTAGCTGCTGAAAAAAGCCATGTTCTGTTTAAAGATCATGTGCTGAAACATGTTTACAATCTCTGACTGAGTTGGTGTAATTGCAGAAAGAGCCATCTTCTGACTGAATATTATGTGCTGAAACAAGTTTGCAGCTTCTGACCGTTTCTGCCTGGAGGTTGGTTCAGAAGTTCTGAAGTTCCATTTTCTTCTTAAACACCCTTTTTTTTAGAGAAAAATTCCCAATGTTTAGAATTTAATTTTTCCAAGGTAAAAGCTTTGCCTTTAGAGCTTGCAAATGACCATTTTGCTCTTGTAAATTGTTTGCTTGGAAAGGAACGATAATGAAGGGCTTGGCTCTGTTTAAGAGAAAAAAACCTGAGAGTTCAGGATGAATTCCTGAAGGATGGGAGGGCAAATTTTGGGGTACAACAGTCGCCACCGACTTTTATTTTATGCAACTGGAAAGGAAAAAAGCACAGAAAAATTCCCTTTTTCGAGATTTTGAGTACGGGGGGTAGATTATAGAAAGAGAAGGTATTAGCACCCTTTCTATCCGTATTTTTCCATAGGCTCTTAGGTACTTGCTCATCATTTTAAAAATTGCTTATGTGTTTGTGTGATTTGAAATGTTTTGACTTCGATTTAACCCTTTCTTCTGTCTTCAAGAGTGTTACGAAGTGTTTTTGAAAACTTTGTTCGAAAGAGGAGTGTAAGTGTGAAAAAGTTTATTGGTTTTGAGCAAGTACTTAAGAGCTAATTTATCTACTCGAAAAAAGAATTGTTCTATGTTCGTTTCCTTTAGACAATGCTATCCCACTATTAGTGAGTAGGTAGCATCGTCGTTGGAGTTTTAAGGGTCAATTCGAAAGGGACGTACGATCACTAAAGCAATGTTAGAACGTCTTAGTAATAACCCTAATGTCTTAAGATCAATATTCGAGGCGACATATCCGAGGCAACCATTCTGAGGCAACTTTTCCGAACGGGACTTTGATCTTTGTTTAGACAAGAGAGCGACCACTAAAATACCCTATACTTAATGATCGTTTACCGAAGGCAACCGAAGTGAGAGTATACCCTAGGAGCACGCATGTGCGAGTGATTCAATTTCAAGTTTATTATCTTTGCACATTTAGGATTTGCTAACCGTTTTAAAGTTAATCATACATTCTTGTCATGCATTCCTAATATTCATACATCTAACAGTAAATATTTTGCGGAATTTAAAGTGCGGAAAGTAAAGCTATGCTATTACAAGGCTTCGGGTATTAATTACATAGCCAAAAACAACCTGTCAAAACGATAAATGAAAGGGAGAAAATCCCTAATTAATCTATTACAACTTGTGAGAAATTACATCAATATGGTAAAAATAAATAAAGCGCGACGAATCGAGAACGAGAGAGAACTAGGGTTTTGACCCCGTCTAACCTAATTAAGAGAAAAATTATTTTTGTTGTTTTTATGAATTTTTAAGAAAAAAGAATAAGGTTTTTAAATTAAACATAAATCTAATTAGTGATTAAATTAAATTAAAGAAAATAATTTACATGGCCTATTTCTATTTTTTTGTTATTTTTAGGAAAAAGAAAAATATAATTTAAGTTAGAAACAAAAACCCTAATTGTTCTAATTAATCTTAATTTATTTACAAAATAATTAAAATTACCCTAAATTTAAATAAACTAATTAAATTAATATTTGTATAAAAAATAAATTCTAAATCTAATTGGATGAAAATATTGTTTTTGTGATTTTTTTGATAAAAAGGAAATAATTTTTATGTTAGTAAAAATAAATAAATAAACTAATAAAGACAAAATATAAAAAGGAAGAGGAAGATTTGGGCCTGAGAAGTCAGCAAAATGGGGGGTGTGAATAGCAAGCCCTGGGTCCAAAAGAATTAATCCACGTTTGACTTCCAAGATCCCAGGTTGTGCGTTGACTAGGGTGTTGGTGGTCCTTCACATGATAGCCATCATATCTGGCTTCTTGGACACCTGGATGGTTGGATTCTGAAGGCACATGGTAGTCCTCCTGCTTTGTGGGGTATGGAATCTGTAAAGAAAACTCAAGAAAAATGCAAATGTTGGAGGCAGGGGTCGAACCCCTGACCTCACGCCTTCTAACGCCTTAGTGCTTCCTTGGCCACCACTGGGCCATTTGGTTCAGTTTGTTAGTATATGAAACAAAAATAATAAAATGAATAAAATGATGCTAGCTATAAAACACGCGCCAAAATTCAAATGAACGAATGAGATGGAGCCATGCATGTCATCTTCTTCCTCTCTTTGTTGGTAAAAGTCAGAGACTTTTACCTACAGACAAATGCTTGTAGCTATACACCCTGCACTTCTCAAAATGAAATATGGGCACGATAAATAACATCTAATGCCATGAATAAAACCTCCTTGGCATTCTCAGCATCATGATGCCCTTCATGGGGGCCAATTTTGCGTGCATACAAAGATCCTAAATCGAAGCAAAAAACCCTAACAATGGCAAATTCTAATACAGTCCACAAAAATGCAATTGAATGTTATAGATAGTTTGCAAATGTCTCAAGGAGCAAGAATATACAAGTATTTCATGCTATAGATTCCAAAATCATGCAATTCGATTTCAAGAAGAAGCCATTGTCATGGCTGACTTAAAGTGCGTTTTAGCATTGGAAAGTCCTTGTTCTTGATTGGTATGGCTTGCTTATGATCCCAGGAAGTGAATAAGATTGTCAGGGAGCCTTGTAGTCGCCTGGAACTATGAAATCAACTTAGCAATTTTTGTGATTTTTTCCAAGTTTGTTCTGCCTTTTCACGCCTCTCAAACCTTGTGATTTTTGTCTGCAAATGTTCCCTATATACTGAGGAATGAATTAGGTTTAAAAAAGTCCATTCAATCTTTCCCAATTATTGATTTTGATATTGATTTGATTCACTTGAAATTCTTTCCAAAATAGGCCAAAATCAATCTTTTTGTGCCCACTTTTGCCTTGCACGAATTCAATCTTTTGCTAGCAGGATATAGAACCTGAAACATGCACAATATCTTGAGGTTTCAATGATTTGGATTTTTTCATGATTTGTTTTGTTTTAAATTGATTTAATTCAAATAAAAATCAAAATAAATAATAATAATAATAATAATAAGATAAAGACAAGTGGGAAGAGCTAGGACTCGTGGACCATGCTACCGACTCAAAACAAGTGCACGAAGTCAGGCCCATTTAGCAAAAATTGCAATTTGAGGCATAGTTGACTTTTGACAATTTTGCAAATAAGGTCAACTTCACCAATGCATAACTTCCTCAATTTTGACTCTTTGAAGGTGTTCTTGGACTTTTTAGAAAGCTTGAGATGTCCCCTAAGCAACCATTTTGGTCTAGTCTCAATTGGGTATTCCATATTCATGTATGAAGCTTTGCCAAAAAAGGTGTTTTTGTTGACTTTTCAAAATGACCTATAATATCAAAATTCATAACTTCTTGTGAGTGCATATTTTTAACTTGGGAGCTGAAGATGGATTGTAGAGCATTGAATCCTATTCAAAATGAGCTTTGTATGGGTCATTTATCATAAATTATGAGAAAGTTAGGCTTGGTCAAAGTTAAGTTGACTTTTCCTAGAAAACCCTAATTTGGCAACTTTTGGGTTTTGATGAATTGTGAGCAATCCTTGAGGAATCATGATCAACCCTTGATAAAATGATGAAATATAATTCAAAATGAGGATGTTAACCAAAAATCTTGAAGTTTGACTGTATGTGGGCCATAGTTTACTTTTTCCCTAGCACAGTCGATTTTCAGGCCCTTGAGCAATTGACTGAGCAAACTTCCTCTGCAAGGCTTGAAATTTGACATGGATGATCTTGAGAACACATTAGCACAAAGGTGAGAATTTTGGATTCCTTGGACTCAAGTATCTTGATGCAACATGAAACCCTAATTTGAGGTAGACTGCCTTAGGAGAGAGCTTGTTTGGTCAACCCTTGGACTTCCTTGAGCAACTTGAGGATCTTTTCTTGAAATGTTTTGAGAAACATGGGAGGGCAAATTTTGGGGTAAAAAAGGAAGTATAAGGGAAACACTTGCCCTTGTGGTCACCTAGTGATGTACGTGAGAATAATGTCTACCCAAACTGATGATCAGCGCCTGCTGATCCACTTTTTTCAGGATAGTTTGACTGGTGTTGTGTTGAAGTGGTATGCGCAAAAATGGAGTGAGGTAGTCGCCCAAGTGATTCCTCCCATGGAAGAGAAGGAGATGAATAATATTTTATTGAAGACGTTGGGTGCTTTCTACTACGAGAGGATGGTAGCAAGTGCGCCAAGTGACTTTACTGAGATGGTAGGAATGGGTATCCACTTAGAAGAGGCTGTAAGAGAAAGCCGTTTGACGAAAAGTGAAGTGTCCTGTGGTGTAAAGAAGACATTGTATGGGTTTACCAAGAAGAAAGAGGGAGATGCAAATACTGTTATGCAAGAGAGGAGGGTAAACGCTCCTAGAAGGAATTATCAGCGCCATCAGCAAGTCGCCTCAGTTACTCCTGTTATGAATGCAGCTCCAACTACCGTTGCTAATCAGAGACCATCCCAGCAGGGGAATCAAGGGTATAATCAGAGAAGGGAGAGTTATGACCCTATTACCATGAGCTATACAGAGCTACTATCGACATTGATTCATAAAAAGTTGGTCCAGACATGACTACCTCCCGCCGTACCATCACCACTGCCTTGGTATTACAAGGCAGACCAAACATGTGCTTTTCATCAGGGAGCACCAGGGCATAATGTCGAGAATTGTTATACTTTGAAGACCGAGGTGTAGAAATTGGTAAAGTCTGGTGTTCTATCTTTCAAGGACATGGGGCCTAATGTGAAAGATAACCCTCTACCCAAGCACGGGGGAGTAAATGCTGTAAATTTGGTGGTCGGTTGTCCAGGCGACTTCCAGATTTTTGACATTAATTTGGTTAGAGGAGATTTGGTGAAAATGCATGCAGACCTCTGAATTTAGCTACTGTACGCATGACCATGCCGGTTGTGCTACTTGCAGTACAGATATACAGGGCTGCGATAAGATAAAGGTTGATTTACAGGAGATGATGGATGGGGGCCTAATCCATATAATCAGGCCTAGGGAAGATTATGAAGAGGAAGTGAATATGGTTTCTGGATATCTTGGTGAATTCAGAATTTTTGATGTAGAGTATATGAATGAGGACCTCATGCAATTTCACGCTACCTTCTGCCATACGGCTGGTCAGGTGGAACACCAATATGGATCTTGCCTAGTTTGCTGTCGAGATCCCCGAGGATGTTCAATCGTGAAGAAGGGTGTTTAGTTGCTGTTAGACAATGGAACTATCAAGATCACAGGTCAGAGGGATGATTATCATGAGGTTGATATGGTTGAAGTTTGTTTAACGGAAGAAGAGTCAGAGGAAGAGTATGCCTCCGCGGATGAGTTTTTCTCTTCAGAAGAAGATTTGTTTTCCAAAAATGACTTTTTGATGACTGATTGTGTTAAAGAAGGGGTAAACGTCATTGTGCCTTATTTTGGTGCACCCGCTCATTTTGAAGTGGAGTACCATAGCAAGCCAGCTGTTACCCCATTGGTAATTAGTTTGCCAGGTCCTATCCCCTACAAATCAGATAAGGTTGTGCCTTACAAATATAACCCTACAATCTTAGAAGATGGCATGGAAGTTCCCATCCAGCCAATGCTCGATGTTGGAAATATAGATGAAAATAGTAGGGTGACCCGTAGCGGTTGTGTGTTTGCGCCGGTTGTTCGAAGAGATGTTGCTGCTAGAAAGAAAATTGCTGAGAATGATGAATCTAAGAAGGCTACAGGAGAGACTAGTGGAGCTACGCTAGAGAAATAAGTGGATGATATTTTAAAGATAATTAAGATGAGCGACTACAGAATTGTAGATCAGCTACTGTAGACTCCTTCAAAGATATATATCTTAGCTTTATTAATGAACTCCTCTGCTCATAGAGAATCCTTGATGAGGGTACTGGACCAAGCTTTTGTGGAGAGTGACATGCCAATAGATCAATTCAGCAGCGTAATTGGAAACATTACGTCATGTAATAACTTGAGTTTCTGCGACGATGAATTACCAGATGAAGGGAGGAATCACAACCTAGCCCTCCACATCTCTATGAACTGCAAGAATGATTCGCTATCCAATGTGCTAATTGATAATGGATCCATGTTGAATGTTATACCGAGGAGTACTCTCATGAAGTTGAAATACCAAGGAACACCTATGCGCCCGAGTGGCATCATTGTGAAAGCATTTGATGGGTCAAGGAAATCTGTCATCGGTGAAGTGGACTTACCTATCCATATAGGACCACATTTGTTCCAGATAACCTTCCAAGTCATGGACATTATTCCCGCATATAGTTGTTCGCTAGGACGACCATGGATACATGAAGCAGGGGTTGCCACTTCAACTTTACACCAGAAGCTACAATTTGTGCGTGAAGGGAAGATGGTGATCATAAATGGGGAGTAGGCATTGTTATTATCTCATTTGTCCTCTTTCGGTATTGTAGAAGCGGATGAGGCTGCTATTGGAACCCAGTTCCAAGCCCTATCCGTTGACAACATAAGGAGAAATGAGAATTCCATGGTTTCACTGAAGGACGCGCAACAGGTTGTGTGCAATGGTCATAATGCAGTTTGGGGACGAATTGTGGATCCACTCGTGAACAAGAACATAACTGGTTTGGGTTTCTCTTTGAAGAATGGCAGAGGCAAAGGTTTGAATTCAAATTCTACTATGAGTGGCTATCATGATGTTTTCTGCAGCGGAGGTTACTTCCATCCAACTGATTCTGGAATTAATGCTGTTGAGGAGGATGAAGCAGAGCAGGAAATGTCGAATTATGTGACGCACGGAGTCAGGGTTCAGAACTGGGTCACCATTGATGTTCCCTCTTGCATACATGTTTCAAAGTAATTTGATTTGATTAATCTTTTTTTTGAAAGGCTTTCACTATGCCCAAGGTGGAAGTATTAATGTTGTAGGGCTTATCTGTTTGCTATGACTTTTAAGATCATTAATAAAAGTTGTCTTTGCTTCCCGAATTATGTTTTTATTTCCTGCTTTTTCTTGGAAAATGGTAATAAAAAAACCCTTTCAAAATAAATAATAACTGAAATTCAATATGTATGATCACTTGTTATATGTGTCAGTTTCTAAAAGCAATCATAAATCATATGTGCAGATTAATTAAAAAACCCGTTGAATACAATGACCCTGCACCATCTCCCAACTTTGAATGTCCCTTGTTTGGGGCTGAAGAAGAAGATTATGATGAGATTCCAGAAGAGGTCTCACATTTGCTTGAGCCCAAGGAAAATGCCATTCATCCATATAAAGAGCCTTTGGAAGTCATCAATTTGGGTTCAGAAGAAGATCTGAAGGAAGCCAAGATTGGAGCATCGTTGCATCCCGATGTGAAGAGAAGGTTGATTGAGTTGTTGAAAGAGTATGTGGATATTTTTGCTTGGTATTACCAAGATATGCCTGGTCTAGATAAGATATTATCAAGCACCGTTTTCCGTTGAAGCCAGAGTGTCCGCCAATTAAACAAAAGTTGAGAAGAAGTCACCCAGATATGGCAGTAAAGATCAAAGAGGAGGTTTTAAAGCAGATTAATGCTGGTTTTCTTGTGACATCAGTGTATCCTCAATGGATTGCCAATATTGTCCCAGTACCAAAAAAAGACGGAAAAGTCCGCATGTGCGTAGATTACAGAGATCTAAATAAAGGTAGTCTAAAAGATGATTTTCCATTGCCTCACATCGACATGTTAGTGGATAGCACAGCAAAATTCAAAGTATTCTCATTAATGGATGGATTTTCCGGCTATAATCAAATAAGAATGGATCCAGAGGACATGGAAAAACAACGTTTATCACACCCTGGGGAACATTCTGTTATAGAGTGATGCCCTTCGGGATGAAGAACGCTGGTGCATCGTACTAGAGGGCTATGACAACCCTATTCCATGATTTGATGCACAAGGAAATTGAAGTATATGTTGATGATATGATTTCCAAATCCCAAAATGAAGAAGGGCATATAGAATATTTGTTGAAGTTATTTCAGCATTTGAGGAAGTATCGTCTCCGCTTGAATCCAAATAAATGCACCTTTGGTGTTTGATCGAGGAAGTTGTTGGGTTTCATTGTTAGCCAGAAAGGAATTGAAGTTGACCCTGATAAATTCAAGGAAATTCAAGAAATGCCAGCACCGAGAACTGAAAAGCAAGTCAGAGGTTTCCTCGGACGTTTGAATTATATTTCCAGATTCATTTCCCACATGACTGCAACATGTGAACCGATCTTTAAGTTGTTAAAGAAAGATCAAGGTTGTGTATGGATGGATGACTTCCAAAGGGCATTTGAAAGTATTAAAGAATATCTGCTTGAACCTCCTATCTTGCTCCCTCCCGTAGAAGGAAGACCGTTGATTATGTATCTAACAGTGTTAGATAAATCCATGGGTTGTATTCTGGGACAATAGGATGAAACAGGGAAGAAGAAGTTCGCCATTTATTATCTCAGCAAAAAATTCACTGATTATGAGTCGCGGTATTCCATGCTGGAAAAAATATGTTGTGCTTTGGCCTGGGCGGCAAAGCGTTTGCGGAAGTACATGTTGAATTACACCACTTGGTTGATCTCTAAAATGGATCCAATCAAGTACATTTTCGAAAAGCCTGCTCTTACTGGGAGAATTTCCCATTGGCAGATGTTGTTATCTGAATATGATATTGAATACCGCACTCAAAAGGCTATTAAAAGTAGTGTGTTGGCAGATTATCTTGCTCACCAACCAGTGGAAGATCATCAGTCTGCAAAATATGAATTCCTCGATGAGGATGTGATGTTCCTGAAAGTGAAGGATTGTGATGACCCATTACTTGAGGAAGGTCCTGATCCTGAATCTCGTTGGAGTATGATATTTGATGGAGCCGTGAATTCTTATGGTAAAGGAATTGGTGTTGTAATTGTCACTCCTTATGGATCTCACATTCCTTTTACTGCAAGGTTAAAATTTGATTTCACTAATAATATGGAAGAATATGAGGCTTGCATCATGGGTCTCGAGGAAGCTATTGATCTCAGAATCAAAATTCTAGATGTGTATGGTGATTCAACTTTGGTAATAAATCAGATTAAAGGAGAATGGGACACTCGTCACTCTGGCTTGATCCCTTACAAAGATTATGTTAGAATATTATTACCCTTCTTTAATAAAGTTGAATTCCATCACATCCCTAGAGATGAAAATCAAATGGCGGATGCTCTGGAAACTCTGGCTTCTATGTACCAAGTGAATACTTGGAATGATGTACCCCGAATTATGGTTCTACGGCTGGATAGGCCCGCTCATGTGTTTACAGCAGTGGAGGTAGCAGATGAAAAACCCTGGTATTGTGATATCAAGCATTTTCTTCAGACTCAGGAATACCCGATTGGTGCGTTGAGGAAAGATAGAAATACATTAAGAAGATTGGTAGGCAGTTTCTTCCTCAGTGAAAATGTGTTATACAAGAGAAATTATGACATGGTCCTGCTCAGATGTGTGGATAGACACGAAGAAGACATGTTGATGCATGAGATTCATGAAGGTTCATTTGGCACTCATGCCAATGGATATTCGATGGCTAAAAAGATGCTAAGGGCAGGTTATTATTGGCTGACAATGGAGTCTGATTGTTACAAATTTGCAAAGAAGTGTCATAAATGCCAGATTTATGCAGACAAGGTCCATGTGCCTCCGACACTTCTCAATGTGATTTCCTCCCCATGGCCTTTCTCTATGTGGGGTATTGACATGATTGGGATTATAGAACCCAAAGCTTCGAATGGGCACTGTTTTATCTTAGTAGCAATTGATTACTTCACGAAATGGGTGGAGGCTGCTTCATATGCCAATGTTACTAAACAGGTGGTTGTGCGTTTCATCAAGAATAATCTTATATGTCGGTATGGTGTGCCGAGCAGAATCATCACTGACAATGGCTTGAATTTGAACAACAAGATGATGACAAAACTGTGTGAAGAATTCAAGATTGTCCATCACAATTCATCTCCATATAGGCCAAAGATGAATGGGGCTGTTGAAGCTACTAATAAGAATATCAAAAGAATTATCCAGAAGATGGTAATTACTTATAAGGATTGGCATGAAATGCTCCCTTTTGCTCTGCATGGATATCGAACATCTGTCTGCACTTCAATAGGAGCAACCACGTTCTCCCTAGTGTATAGAATGGAAGTTGTACTCCCAGTCGAGGTAGAGATTCCCTCGTTTCGTGTGATAATGGAAACCAAGCTGATGGAGGCTCAATGGGTCCAGAACAGGTTTGACCAATTGAATTTGATTGAGGAGAAGAGAATGACAGCCTTGTGTCATGGCCAGTTATATCAAAGAAGAATGAAGAAAGCTTTTGATAAAAAGGTCAAACCTAATGAATTCAGAGAAGGCGACCTCGTGCTCAGGAAGATCATGTCTTTCAACGCTGATTCTATGGGCAAGTAGACTCCCAATTTTGAAGGCCCGTATGTTGTCAAGAAAGCCTTCTTTGGTGGTGCATTAATTCTTGAAACTATGGATGGTGAGGAGTTCCCAAGTCCCATGAATGCTGACGCAGTCAAGAAATAATTCGCCTAAAGAAATAAAAGAGCAGCTCGCTAAGTTGAAAACCCGAAACGGCGGCTTAGGAAAAAAAGGAGCGTCTCGGTAGGCCGAAAACCCGAAAGGGCGGTCTAGGAAAAAATTAGAGACCTAGACATAATAAATTTCCCGCTAAGTTGAAAACCCGCAAGGGAAGCTTAGGCAAAAGTTAGGGATTTTCTTGACAAGTAATTACGTCAAACAAGACTTGATCGTTGAAGCAACAATCTTATTGGATCCTTACCATACTTCAACAGAAGCTGCTGCTCGGGATTTCAAAAGTTGTTAGGGGGGATAGTGGTCATTGTATCTCAATGTATCTTTCCATTATGTATTACCATTTCCCAAACTTTGTAATCATCTATGGAGTCTCTCTATTCGCAGACTACCATTCTATTAATGAAATTAGAGCTTTTACCCAATTCTTTGTATTTCTTATGTAATTTAGCTTGCAAAGACTCCATTTATTAATGATAATAACTTTCAAAGCAAAGAGATTAAATAACAAAATTAATTTTTCAAAAAAAAAATATTTTTACAATTTACTTTTACTTTGAGATTTGTGATGAAACAATGACAACAAAAATGGTGATCCCAGAAATGGACAAACTCCGGTTGTTTTGAGAAGCTTTTGTTCCTGTCGGGAAGGTTTACTCGGGATGTTTCGCCGCACGAGGTTTATGATTCTGGTATCCTCGGTTAAGTTTGGATTCATTTCTCCTTTTTCTGAGTATTCATTATGTGAATCCGCATTTCCTCCAGTGAAGTGGTTCTGAATTCCCCAGTGAATGTTTGGATGTTTCAGTGTCAGTCTGCTTTATTTGAGACTGATCTCATAATCTCCAGTAGGCATGTTACTTTTGAGAAACACTGGTTTCCCCAATGAAGCCTGAAGAAGGATGTTCTACCCCAGTATCTGTTTGATTTAGCTACCTCCGGATTATGTTTCTCCTCAGTAAAGATAAAAGAAGGCAGTAGTTTTGGTTTCCGCACCTGAACTTTACCTTTCTTACAATGATCATCTTGGTTAAAGTTTAGCCGAGTGTTGTTAGTGCCCGAGGTAGTTTTTCCTGGTTGGTACCCATGTTGTGTATCTGTTTTATCAGCATGCACAAAATAACACTCATACATTCATACATGCATCATGCATAGCTAAAATTGACAAATCATTGTTCATTGACATTTGTTAATATTTTTGTTGACATATTACCCTGTTTTGCAGAGATAAGTTACCCTCTTTTCATTAGAGCGATGGTCTTAAGTAGAAAACGTACATTCTTTCAATTTCCCTACTGAGTTGTCCCCCATAGAAGATTTTTGCTTTAAACCTTCCGGTACAGTTCCTTGTTTGGACGGATCTTGTCTTTCCTATTGAGTTTATTTCTCAAAGGATGTATTCTGGTTGACTATTTCATTCCAGTATATTTCTGGTTTGGATCTGTGGTCCCCAGCAATATTATTTACTTTGGAATCCTGAAAAAACTCCAAGCTTTGGTTGGTGCATTTATTTTTCACAAGAAGACTTTGTCCCCTTAGCAAGAACATCATGGAATCTCCCCAGGAAGTCATACCTCTTGCCCCAAAAAAGTCACTTCCTTTTACAATCCTTCGTGACCACAAATAGCAAGTCTCTTTATTTGAGACAGCTTATGTATTATCCTTTCTAGGCGGAGTGCCTTGGTTAAAGAAGAAGTTGAGACCCGTTCTAGGCGAAACACCAGAATCTTGGGTAAACTTGTTATCTTTTTGCTACCCTCAGTAAACGTTGGTAGTTCATTGTTAGTGAACGGCAGTGATATGATATATTCTCTTTCTACCTTCAGTGAAAGTTGGTAGGACATCGGTAGTGAACGTCAGTGTTTGTTATCTTTTTGCTACCCTCAGTGAACGTTGGTAGTTCATAGTCAGTGAACGGCGGTGCCATGATATATTCTCTTTCTACCTTCAGTAAAAGTTGGTAGGACATCGGCAATGAACGTTGGTGTTCGTTATATTTTTGCTACCCTCGGTGAACGTTGGTAGTTCATCGTCAGTGAACAGCGGTGATATGATATATTCTCTTTCTACCTTCAGTGAAAGTTGGTAGGACATCGGCATTGAACGTTGGTGTTTGTTATCTTTTTTCTACCCTCAGTGAACGTTGGTAGTTCATCGTCAGTGAATGGCGGTGATATGATATATTCTCTTTCTACCTTCAGTGAAAGTTGGTAGACCATCGGCAATGAACGTCGGTGTTTGTTATATTTTTGCTATCTTCAGTGAATGTTGATAGTTCATCAGTAGTGAACGGTGGTGATATGATATTCTCTTTCTACCTTCAGTGAAAGTTGGTAGGACATCGACAGTGAACGTCGGTGTTTGTTATCTTTTTTCTACCCTCAATGAACGTTGGTAGTTCATCGTCAGTGAACGGAGGTGCTATGATATATTCTCTTTCTACCTTCAGTGAAAGTTGGTAGACCATAGGCAGTGAACGTCGGTGTTTGTTATCTTTTTGCTACCTTCATTGAACGTTGGTAGTTCATCGTCAGTGAACGGTGGTGCTATGATATATTCTCTTTCTACCTTCAGTTAAAGTTGGTAGGACATCGGCAGTGAACGTTGATGTTTGTTATCTTTCTCTTTGCCTTCAGTAAACGTTGGTAGCTTCGCCTTCAGTAGAAGTTGGTGTGTCATTTGACCATCCTACCATCCTCTCTGATTCAGGTCTTTTGGTCTACCAGTGATTTATTTTTCTGGTGGGGTTGCTCCTTTGTTTCTTTATTATTGTTGCATCCCCAATGTTATTTTCGCATCTCTTTGGTCCTGTTCATATGCATTCATGATCATAAGCATTTGCATGGTATCTTAGGGCCAAAAATAGGGTTTGTTTTATATTTAAGTATCTTCAATCGCGTCGACACGAAGATTTTTAACCTTTGTATCTCCGGATAGAAATAACCTAAATAAGGACAGCTGTTGTACCCCAATTTTTTCCCCTAAGATCCCTTCATCATACCATGTTGATTCACTCACAACAAGATTACACTAGGATTCTTGGTCCCCCTCCCTACTTTGAGTTTTGCTCCTTTTGAGGGATTACCAAGCACCTTGACTTATGTTCCTTTTGTGATCATGAATATTGTTTTGTTTTCTTCATTTAACTAATAAAATGCAATGTTGGTTTGTCTTGCTTGTTATCCATGTAGGTGAAGGGCAGTGAGATTTAACAAGTTACTCCATGGGTTCATTAGTTTATTTCCATGCCCTAGTCAATATAGCTTGAGAAGTTCAAACCTCACCATTGGATTGGTTTTTGGATAATTATCATGGTAAATTTTCTTTGGTTCATCACATTTCAAGGTTATAAGATTTGACTCAAAATTACAAGGGGTTGATTGGAGAAGTTGTCATGTTTGGACAAGGCCTTGTTCCTATTGGTCACAAGAGCATATTTCTCTAAAAATTCAAGATATGGAAGTGGTTTTGGTGTCTAAGAGTTCTCATTATCATCCTCAACAACTTCTATTCACAAAGGAATAATATTGGTACAAGAAGTTTGTTCAAACTTGTCAAAGTTCCTCAGGGCATTCTCTTGATCTAGAAGCTAGGGTTTTGAACTTCAAAGGAGTATATCTTGATCACCTTTTGGTATTTTTGAGTGATTCTAAAGATATCCTTCTCTTTAAATGGTTATCAACAAATCACTTCAAAATCTCCAAGGAGTTTTCATGTGGAAGAAACTTGGTGAAGAAGAAAGATTACAAGTTATCCAGATGAATCCACAATTTTACATAAGTAACTTCAATTGATCATAACTTGGTCAATTTTCATCACCTTGATTCCATTACTTTTCCATGATGATCTTGAATATGTGAACTTTATGCCTTCTTTTATGTGCAAAGTGGGAAAATGGATGGAGGTTGCGTTAAATATGCAAAAGATTATAGGTCATCTCATGATTTTTGGCCAACTTCAATAAGTCATAACTTGCTCAATTTTTGTATATTTTGAGTGGTTCAAGTTTCAAAATGTCAAACAAGAGATCTACTTTATTCCATCTTTTTTAGTCAAGAGCAAATTCCAAGTGGAAGGCCATGTTTGGATGCAAAATATTATAGGTCATTTTTGAAGAAGAATTTGAAATATTTCTAAGTATGGAAAGTAAACCCTTTTTCTTCAACTTTGACTCAATGAAACTTTCATCTCAAGTATCCATTTAACTCCATTATTTTTCCATTGCAAAGCTTGTAACCTCATCTTTCTAAAGCATCAAGAATCATGCCCTAAGACCCATTGAGTTGGAAATGCCATGGATTTGAATTTGGTAACTTGAAACTGAATTTTCCACAAAGTCAGAATTTTGAAATCCATAATGTGACTTCTAAACACAAGATTTATGCGCATTTTTGATTTAAACTTGATTAGCAAACTTGCCATAAATGATTAGCACCCTAAAACGCAAGATTTGGTTAAGTTTTGATGGAAATGAAGTCACACTTCACTCGTGCTCGACCTTCACTCAATTTCCCTCCAAACTTCCTTGTTTCTTCCAATTTTCATTCCCATTCACTTCCCTATAAATAGAGGGTCATCCCCCATTCATTTCTTCAAGCTTTGAGAGCCAAAAACACCCTGACAAAACTTCACACGAACCCGTCTTTTTTGAATTCAGTTTCTGAGATTTAAGCTCCTTTTTCCAAAATTCTTTGCGCATTCATCATCCTTAAGCATCATATAAACTCTCCATCACTTAAAACAATCAAAACAAGCCATAATTCAAGCTACAAAAGTCCAATTTCAGAGCTTCTTCCTTGAACATCGAAAAGGTAGAATTCTCCACCATTTGGATCGAAATCAAGCACTAATCTATTCTACTCCTTCTCCTGATTCCAATGCTGCTTACAATTTTTAAATTCATTGAGAATTGAGAGAGAAATCTCAAATTGAAGGTGCTCGCTATTTTCTGGGTTTTTGATTCACATCTCTCTCCATACCTTATATAAATTTGGCGCGATGGTGGTTTTAGAATCGTCTTGAAGAGACGAGTTCAATGATACTAGCCTGGGATCCTAATTTTTCCATTTGAAGGATCTCACAAAATCCCAATTGCAGGGTGTCTGAAGGTTAAAGATGATGACATGTCTCGTCTCAGCCAATGATAGCGTGCCAAACATTTTAATTTCATTGGTTGCCCTTTTTCTGATCCTACGTGTATCTCACTAAGGTCCATATCAAGCACAGCGCGTCTGGTCCACTAGATCAGCTTACTAACGTGTTTGACTATGATCTAATGGTCCACATCTTTTTGGTTTTATTTTATTTTCTGATTTTGTATTTTTATTGATCAAATTCTCAAAAATTCATAAATCTTTTAGTTTTTATCCAAAAATTATGAAAAAAATTCACAAAAATACTTTAAATTATTTCTGATCTCATGACTATTTTTTCACATTTTTATTTTGACATTTGATATTTTTTGTATTTTTTGAATTATTTGCTTTCTTTTAATTACTTAAAAAATACTTTCTGACATTTTTTTTAATTCTGAAAAGTTCACAAATGTTATTTTGCATTTTTTGACTTTCTGAAAATTTTATGGAATTTTATATTGAGGTTTACAATTTTTGACCCATTTTCTGTTTGTTTGAGCAATTTTAAATAGTTTAAAAATAGTTTCTGACTTTTAAAAATTACCAAAAATTTTATAAAAATATTTGGATCCATTTCTGATTTTTCTATGGCCTTACTTTTTATTTCTTGATTAATTTGAACATAATTTATATTTTTCTCCTCTATTTTAATTTTTACACCCTTTTAATGTATATATTAAATATAATATTATTTTGTGATTATTTTCTGGCTGTCTTGAGTTGATTTTTTGATCATGACTTTATTAACATCATTGGATCTTGGGTGTTGAGTTCAACTCCACCAAAAATGGATGAATGATTTTAATAATAGTTTGATTAAATTTTTGATTCAAAAGTGGTTTATTCATTTTCCCATCCCCTCTTCATCTTATCCCTTTCTTATTGCACTAGGTATTATTGGAGCATGATCTCTATATCATGTCTCAAAATAAATGGTGCATAAATTGCTATTGACCAGCCTCAAAATAGGTGGGACTTCTATATAAATCCACTTACGATTGCTTAACATAGCACTAAATTTTGTCCCGATTCGAATAAATGATCATTCGTGGCTCAAACTTATGATTGCAAGCCCAAGTATGTTAATTTGATCTCTTTGATCCAATAACCTTGAGATTCATTGTGTGGAGGCTTTGGTTCTACCAATCCTCTAATGGATCTACAACAGCTTTGGTCAATGCGGATCACTTAAAAATCGTTGATCATTAAATGGTACTTATGAGAATTCCAAATGGATGATATACTTGACAAAAAGTAAATGCAACTTGTTGTGTAGAGGCTTTGGTTCTACCAATCCTCTAATGAGTTCCAAATGCAAGTTTCAAGACGGTCATCCAACTAACCACTAATTATTGACTTGTTTTACCTTATGCTTTTATTCTTTTTTATGCTTTATGTACTATTTACTTTTAGCATTTACATTTCATGCCATTTTCATCTTTTCTCATTTGAGAATTTATTTTCTTGCCATTTTTACTTTGCTCACTTGAGCTTTTCTTTTCCTTTCTTAAGATACTTAATAATCAACATAAACCCTAAAAAATCTTTAATGGTACTTGGACTATTTGGTTAATATCCTTGGCATTATGGAGCATGGGACTTTTCTTGGACTTAGGATTAGAAACCTTGACCTATCTTGGAGATCTTATCTGATTATTTTGTTTGGAGTTCTTGAGGTTTACCTCGAGACATTGGGTTGCTTGTTTGTTTTTGTGTGCAGGTTTTTGTGATTACATCCTCTGTTTGTAATCTGGAATTCACCTGTATACAGCCGTTACTCTGCCCAATTTTTGTGAAGACTTAATACACTTGAAGTTTGGTTCTCTCAAGAGGTCTAGTATTTTTGCTTGCTTGGTTTCAATCCAAGGAATGTGAATTCTATCTTGGCTCATAATGTCAAGTATTGGCTTCTTGTTGGTTAGATGGTTCTTATCCATACCTTTTACCTTATGCTTTAGGATAGCCTCTTCTTCTCCTCCCATCTTCTTTAATTTCAAAAATGTTCTTCCTCCTTTTGAAAAATCTTCTTATTTTAAACTTGAACCACTTTTATAATAAACTTGGACTTATGTCCATGTATTTTCAAAAACATATTTCATAAATAAACCCCAATCAACTTAATGATACCTTGACTTTTTTTTGTGAGAATACTAAAAGTCAATCAATCTCATTTCAAACCATCTTGCCACTTTGGCTCTTACTCTTAAACTTTTCTCAAAAGAATCGAATCTTGTCAATCCTTGTAGTGATGCAAATAACTATACTTCTATAATGTATAGTGAAGAGAGATATTTTCCACTTGGATGTTGAGTAAGGCATTGTTGATTTTAAAATCCAAGCCATATCCTCCACTTTGAGATGATGCAAATTCTCCTTTCTCATGATTGTGGGTAGTAAGTATGTTTTCCACACGAACAATGACGATGATGTTTCATCTTATAAAATTAACCAACACATTTGGGTTTTAAATTTTTGAAAGAGGAACTACATGTACCCTAATCCCCTATTGCACGAAAAGGTGGTACGTAGGCAATAAAGGTTCGCAACCGCGGCGGGTGCAAAAATCATAAAAAAAATATATTTCTTTTCTCACCTCCACCATCCACTTTTTATATATACAACAATTTTCATAGCCAAAATATACATATTTTACAAAGAGGCTCTTGCGGATTACCGTAGATGTTTAGGGTGCTAATACCTTCCCTTTGCATAACCAACCCCCTTACCTTGAATCTTTTCCCCTCTTTTTGGGTTATTCGCTCTTTTCCCATTCCTTTGGAAATAATAAAGCGCGGTGACGATTTTTATTTTGATTTGTATAAAGTCTAGTCAATCCAATGGCCTAGTCTTGAACATTTCTACCGCTACACCTGCACACAAGCCCAAAACTTGGTACATCTTGACTTTACACACAAAATCTCAAATCCCTTCGTGCGTTTTTTGGCCTTTTGATTCACTAAGCTTCAATATACCACATAGAAACTATCATAACCCTTAAACCACTTATGTAACTCCTCCTTCCTCATCCACCATTTTCAAAATCCACCATTGTAGCTTGACTTGTCCAGAGCATTTGGGAAAGCTACAAGACATTCTAACAATTGGAATAGCCTCAGGAAGGTCTAGGCAAGCTTAATCCATCATCAAACCATTTCTGGAAGTCGTGTAGAAGTCATTCGAGTTTCACTCCAAGAGGTAAGTTTTTCAAACTTGGAACTCTTCATTCAAGCATCATATCTATATACATTGTGAAGAAAACATGTAGATATCATGTCTAGGAAGCTGACTATGTCCATAGTTTTGATTATCATTGCTTATACATTGAGAATTTCATATATGATCAGTTAGGTCTTAATTTTGGTACTCAATAAAATTCATGCTAACCTTTGACCCATAACTTTTGAAAATTATGAGGTTAGATTTGTATTCAACTTTTAGGCAGGTTTGATGTTTACATTTTTTGATTTGGCTGAGAAATGAAGCTTTTAGAAGCTTAACAATGGAGTTATCATGGCCTGCGCGCGCAAGGAAGAAGAAGCTAGGCATTTCAAACATTCAGAAACCAGTTCATTTTATATTTAATTGAAGTTATTTTATGAACGGATGAAACAGACCACCCCAATGGTACAAACAGAGCACGCTAAAGTCTTGCCACGTAGAAGGTCCTGGGTTCGAGCCCCAGCAAAATCTTTTGTCATTTTTCCAAATTTTCTCCCATTTTTGTGTTTGTAGGAAGCGCGCCTGGGCCTCCGTTGGCTGGGCCTTGACATTTTTATTTTTCTGACCCCCCATTTTACTTTAGTAATGCAGCCCATTTTTTTTTTAGTTCTCTAATTAAATGATTATTGGTCCAGGCCAAACAAAAAACTGTTTTCTATACAAAAACACCTCAAATTCAACTTTCACCCCCTCCTGACTTATTTTCTTTATTTTATTTTTTCTTTCTTATTTTCTTTATTATTATTATTTCTATTAATAAAAAAGGACAAAATATTTTATTTATTATTCATACTATATACATATACTTATATTATATTTTTCCCTTTCAGAAAGACAAAATATTTTCTTATACAAATTTAATCATTTTTTAATTAATAATTAGGCTAGGGTTTAACATATTTTCTTCTAATTAAAATTAAATTATAACTTAAGTTTTCTTCTAATTAATTAATTTTTACTAGTTTAATTAATATTCAAAACTATTTTCATGCAAAAAATCCTAAAATTGCACCTTTGATTAATTTCATTTTAAACTTAGTTCAATGTTCCTATTTTAATTAATTACCCTTATTTAGTTGTTTAGGTCAAAATCTTTTCTTAACAAAATCCAAAAAAACCAAAATCCATTCCCTTTCCATTTCTATCCTTGTACATTATGTTCATTTTAATCCTTGTACATTTAATTCTATATGGTTGTAATAGATAATTAGGGTTTAAATTCTTGCAATCCCCATTTGTAATTTGTATACCCCATCCCCCAAATGAGGTAATAGCGTAGAACATTTATTTTCCGCAATTTACTGTTTTCATATAAATGCTAGTTAATTAGGGTTTATATGGAAATATAAAATCAATCTTAGAAAACCCTAATCCAAGACAAAACAAGCATGAAATACAAAACTCTTGCACACTTGCACCTTTAGGGATAACTCCACTTATGGCCTTAAGAAATAAACGGTCATAATATGCATGTGAGACGTCTTAGCAAAAACAATCAAAAATACAAGATCATAGTCCCTCGATGACGCTACGAATGTTGCCTTACAAATGATCTTAGTCCCTTAATGAAAAATGCTAATATATCTCACAATATTGATATCTATGACTATACGATGACCCACGTCCATCCCTTCACATCCAAAGATAAGGCTGCTTACCAATCAATGATGAGATAGCAATGTCAAAGGAAGAGGAAATGAACAAAAGACTTTTTGAGTAGGTAGAACGTTCTTAGTTGCTTGCTCACAATCCATCTTTAAAAAAAACAACTATCATTTCAAATACACTAAACACTTTCAAAAACATGAAATATTTTCAAAAGTCCAACACTTTGTATGTGTTCTTATAGAGATGAGAATCATTACAAAGTTTGCCTAAACGAAGGCGCTTTTCAAAAATACTTTCAAAAACCACCACAAATACATTTCAACCAAAGAAATTTCAAAAGTGATCTAGCAAGAAACTAAGAGCTCATAGATGACTATGGATGAAAAATGTGCTAACACCTTCCATTTTCATAATCTACCCCCCGAACTCAAGAAAATATCTCAAAGGTATTTCCAGTTATTTTCACCCTTTCCTTATTGGATAAAAGAAAAGTCGGTGGCGACTCTTGCTATCCGCAACAATTGCGATAAAATGAAAAACACCCAAGTCAGTTCTCCCACCGTATTACAGAACTGCCGACTCTGCTGGGGAGAGGATCTTCCGGAGATTGAAACTTAAAAGTGGGGTTACCTTAGAGACTAGATCACATTTAATTTCTTTCATCGTTTGATTTGTTTGATTTACATTTTTGGGTCCTTGTTTGGGTTTGTATTGATCCTCTACCCAGATCTGGGAACATCATTAGGTAAGTAGCGTTAGATTGTGGAAACTGTATGGCATAAACTGATATGGTTGAAGCAATGGCTACGTTAGTGTGATGCATTTGTTGGTACCGATATCCCTTGTGTTTAATCGAGGAGAATAAGGAGCCACTGAGCAGTGTCATGAAGCACTAATTGACCTTAGAACCTTTAATTAAACAACTTGGCCTTTAAGAAGTACTGAGATAGCCGGTTTCAGTGGAAAGCTGAAAATTGGTTGATACTCGATACTACGCTCATTGAGATCAGACTTTTGGGATATCTCGGCCGCAAGAAAAGATTGATTATGCTGAGACAATGCCCAATGAAGAAAGATCAATAATATTGAGATTCCCTAGAACCCGTTTACTTTGTAGGACAGGTTGAACCAACTAAACTTCAAGAGGGTACTTACCTATGAACCCCATGCAAGCCTAAATCTAAGGATTTGTTTGCTTTATTTGTACATGATTACTTGTACATAAACATCATGACATCATACCATAGCATTTTCAATAACCATTTCAAGGATCTCAAGGGTCTGTGATGTAGGGTTATATTGAACCAAACATCTATCAAGGGGCAAGAGGATTTATTTTCCTCTAGCCAAATGTTGTCAAAGACCAAAGCATGTTGTCTTGAGTCGAAGGCTATGACCCACTCGACATGGTGAGCTTGTTTCCCGTGAAAGGACATTCAACGATACGAAGTTCTCCAGTCAAAGTTGTGATAAAAGTTCAACTTCTAACATATTCTTGTGTTTACCCTGCGAGATCCTTGAATACATTGCATTTTTACGTATCATGCATGTCATTACATAACAGGTGTTTTCAAGACAGGTTTCTCATTTTTATCACTGTGTATTTCAGTAAGAAAATGGATCTAGATCAAATAGTTAAAGATCTCCAAGCTCAGAACGCCCAGTTCTAACAAGTTCTCATGAACTTAGCCAAGGGGCAGGAAGATCTGAAAGCGCTCTTCACCAAAGGGAGCAAGAAGAAGGAAAATAAACGAGTTGGCATCCTAAACACGGGGAAGAAGATTAAAGGGCTCGCCAAACAAGCCCAAGTTGAAGAAGACTCCTCCAAAGAGAATGAAAATCAAGATGAATATGCTAGGAGCACCCACTCTAGGGGTGGAAACAATCAAATCTCTGAAGACAAGGATTATTCTAATGAGCAATATCTGCCAGTTGAAGACAGATATAAGCAACTAGAAGATAGACTAAAATTTGTGGAGATCCAAGTTGTGCCTGGCTTGGACTTTGGAGACTTGGGTTTGATTCCTGGGATGGTCATTCCCCACATATTCAAGATCCCTGCGTTTGCCAAGTATGATGAGGTATCCTGTTCGAAGCTTCATCTAAAATCTTATGTCCGTAAGATTCAGCCGCACACCATCGATAGGAAACTATGGGTGCACTTTTTCCAAGAGAGTCTATCTGGGACGCAGTTGGAGTGGTTTTACCAATTGGAAGGGACCAATATCCACACCTGGGAGGATATAGCTGCTGCTTTCTACAAGTAGTACCAATACAACACTGATCTTGCACCAACTCGTGTGCCGTTGTAGAATATGACCATGGGTTCAAATGAAGGCTTTAAATAGTATGCCTAAAAGTGGAGAGACCTGGCTGGCAGGGTGCAGCCACCCTTAACTGACAGGGAGTTGGTTGATATCTTTATGGGAACTTTGACAGGACCTTTCTTCAATCACCTAATCAGAAGCTCTTCGGTCGGGTTCACCGAGTTGATTCTAACTGAGGAACAAGTTGAAAATGGAATCAAAAGCGCAAAGATCCAAGGAGCTACATCCTCCGATACTCAGAAGAAGCCATACAATGGGAAGAAAGAGTCCAATGTTGTGTATGACCAAAAGGGTCGTAACAAGAGTAACCACGATCAATATGTGGGGGTAATCCTGATCCCTAGTCCTGCATCAGTGCGACAACAACAACGAGGAAATTAGCGAAGGCAAGACGAGCCCAAAAGACAGTTTACCAAAATTAACATGCCACTGTCTCAAGATTTGTAACACATGTTAAGGATGAATCCGATCACGTTGATAGGACCATATCCAAACCCCAAAACTTCTTCTCATGATTATAATCCTGACGCAATATGTGCCTATCATTTCGGAAGTCCGGGGCATGATACTAACGATTGTTGGGAGATGAAATACAAGATTCAAAACATGATTGACACTAAGGAGATTGAATTCGGTCTTCCTGAGACTCCCAACGTGATCACTGCTCCCATGCCAAATCATTGAGAGGGTCCAGTTCATTTTGAATTTTCAATTGTAATTTCTATTCTTTGTATGAACACTTATCCATTATGTCAAACTTTGTTTTCATTAATGCATTGCATATGTTTGTCTTGAATTAATCCATTTGTTTTCACTATATTCAAACTGTGCTTTTTATTCCCTTTTTGTGATACTCAACTCTCGTTAAAAGTTAAAAGTCTTTAGAGGGAGGATGACGAAAAGAATGCCATAATCTCATACAGTATGCTTTTGGACAGACCTTGCTGATGATGTACATGCGTTCTTTCAATTCCCAAACAATGGAGTTATAAGGAAGATAATCCCTAGTCAACCCCTTTGAGCCAAAGAAGTAAGAGTTTTCTTTTTCGTACAAATTGAAACCTTTAATCAGAACCTGGGGTAGGGTAGTTTCTCAGTTAATTCAAGTGCACGTCAGTCGCAAGCTTTCACTTTGTACACAACGAATGACATCAAAAAACATCCTTCTGAATCAAAAGACAGTGATGGTTCCCCGTAAAATAGGAAGTCATTATCTCTTAAAAGAAAAGCCTACTAAGTCAAAACCTACGAAGAAGACTTAAGAGAAAAATTGGGGCATCGCGCTATCTGTAGTCCCAAAACAAAAACAGTTAGGCAAAAAATTAGGGATAATAAAAAAAAGAGGTTGCTACAAATCCTCAACAACAGAACAATATTGCAAAAATGACTGCCTTCTCAAATAAACTTGCAAGTATCCGAACCAACACCAAAATACTATTCCAGACTCAATTGGAATTCAAAATGCACAATTAACTGAGTATAGGGCTGAAGAACATCATGAAGAAAGGGTGGGTATAAATAAACTTCGAGACTTATCTGTTGTTTCTTAAACCGTGAACCAGGCCACGTTACAACCCCTTAAAAGTCCTAATTGAAGCATGAGTTAGTTCGAAAGTATATTGTTACAAAAAGTATCCTGACTTCTGTAAAGCTTACTGTAAATCCAGAGTTGAATTCATATTCTTACAAAATTCTTTTATTTGCTAGAAATGCATTTTCTAAACTTCAAGACAAACATAAACTTTGCATTGTTTGAATACCATTGTTTTCAACAGAGAAATTTGCACGACGAATATCCAATGAAGGAAAATTCTCTCAAGAAACAGAATCACTTCAAAATTGGAAGATGCTTCCAATGACAAATCTCCCATAATCAAGGGGGCATGACAGGTTACTGTCCAACTCATCTGAGGCAGTCAAGTCGAGATTCCAAGAAATCTCTCAAGAAGTGCTGAATAACAGGGGCAGGTCTGCATCTGAATCACTTGGGACATTTAACTTGAATTCTAGCAAAAGGGTCATGTACGACCAAGCACACATTTTCTGGCAGCGCTACAACACTTACTGCTATAGACAACGACAAATCCCCACAAAGTCCCTTTCATAAGGTGATCCCCGTTGAAGTCGCCAGAGCCACCTCTATAAGGTTATCCCGACAGAATAATCTTCACGGATAAGGGTACAACCCCACAAGGCCAAATTCATGGATATCCCCATAAAGTTGGATCCATGCAATCTCCAGCCAGAGTTTCAGCCTCCGGAAAACCTCTCCCCAGCTGGGTTGGTCTTAAGAAGAATCCTCGAGGAGTTCTACCAAAGAGACACCTCCCTAACAGATTGTCAAATGTTCCCTTCAACAAGGTTTATTTCCCCAACAAACTACAGATTCCCCAACTTAAGTTTTCCTATCAGACTATTACAAATTAAGGGACCACAACCCCTAATCCCTAGTGAAGTCATCAACAAAGTCAGTGTTATCCCCAAAAGTTGCTATGAAGCCTGGACCCGACCAAAAAATAGTTCAGCGTCATCCTACTCTTAAACCTGGACTCGACCAGATAATAATAAATCTTAATTCTTAGTTATTGAAGCCTGCAATCGACCGGATAGCAGTTTTACTTCCTCAAGTCATTGCTGAAACCTGGACCCGACCAGATAGTAGTTTAACTTCTCTAGTTACTGTAAAGCCTGGACCCGACTAGATAGCCATTTAAAAGCTCCTCTTCCCTAATAGATTTTTCCATTATCCCCAGCGAGTTGTTGTAAAGCTTGGGATTTGACCAGATAACAATTAACTTCCTTATCCCCAGCAAGTTGGTGTGAAAACTGGAATCCGACTAGATAACAACTAACTTTTAAGAGGTAATTCCCCACTAGAGTAACAGATGACTAGAACTCCTGAACTCTTTCCCTCAAGCAGAAATCAACACTCTCCATGGAGTTTTCCTTCAAGCAAAGTCAACATTCCCCAGCGGAGTTCTCCTCAAACAACAGAATAGGAATCCCCAACGGAAACATTCTAAAATAAGGTATGAAGAGGTGCATACTCTTCATACCCAGCAGCAGTCTGGGATTTAATTTCCCAAGGCTCACCATCATTTGTTAAGCTTTTATTTTCCCGGACAAAGATGTACTTCAATAACATTTCACGTTCATACATTATAGCACATGCATACGAAACGCATATAGCACATTCTCATTTATTTTGAGAACACCATTACACAGTACATTTCATACAACATGGCATTGAATACAACTAACTCTTTAACTTTTCAGGAAAGATCAATCAATAGATAATTATCATCAACAATTTTCAACAGGTCTAAGAATAGTTCATGAGACAAGACACATCAACTACCTACATGACCAGATGCAGCTTTATACGGGCTCGTGCTGAAGCAATCTTACATGGATTCCTTTTAACTTCCAGATGCAGCTTTACACGGGCTCATCCTGAAGTAATCCTACACGGATTCCTTCTAACTTCCAAATGCAGCTTTACATGGGCTCATCCTGAGGAAATCTTACACAACTTTACACGGGCTCATCCTGAGGCAATCTTACACGGGTTCCTTCTAATTTTTAAATGCAGCTTCACACGGGTTCATCATGAGGCAATCTTACACGGGTTCCTTCTAATTTCCAGATGCAGCTTCACACGGGCTCATCATGAGGCAATATTACACGGGTTCCTTCTAATTTTTAGATGCAGCTTCATACAGGCTCATCATGAGGCAATCTTACACGGGTTCCTTCTAATTTCCAGATGCAGCTTCACACGGGCTCATCATGAGACAATCTTATACGGGTTCCTTCTAATTTCCAGATGAAGTTTCACACGGACTCATCATAAAGCAATCTTACACATATTTCTTCTCATATATCTCCAGATACAGCTTCCCACGGGCTCAACACGAAGCAATCTTACACGAGTTTCTTCTAATTTTCAGATACAGTTTCACATGGACTCATCCCGAAGCAGCCCTACACAGGTTCCTTCTTATGAATTTCCAGATACAGTTTCACACGGATTCATCCTGAAGCAATCTTACACGGATTCCTTCTGATACATTTCCAAACACGGCTTAACACGGGTCCATTCCAGCATGTCAGTCAGAATTAAATTGACCAAAGATTTATTCTGATACTTCTCCCAGTTACATTTAAGCTTAGACTTAGTCTAATTTCTATCAACGATCACCTTTGGATGGCATCTATAAGCCCATATCCGACAACTCTCCATCATCTCCCCAAATGATATCTATAAGCCCATTCCCAAATCAATACATCATCGAGTGCGAATTTCTGGGCACTTTAGTGTTCAGTCATCTTTCACCTTCAAGCCACGAAAGGCAGATCCGCCAATCTAACTCTTCAGGTTCAAGAAGATTGAACATGGGCAGTTGTTGTACCCTAAAATTTTCCCTCTCATTTCTCAATAATTTTCTCACAAGATCTCTATTGATTCAAGACTGCAGAAGGTTTGATCAGCTCAAGATACCTCCTAAAACACTGATGACTCAAAACTAGGGATTGAGTTTGCACAAGTATAATTGGACTTTTAATGCCCTATATAGTTTCCATGGATCATATTGGGCTCAAGCATCAGGTTAAAGATGGAACTTCTGAATCCTTGAAAGGAGGAAGAGGAAACTGTCGAAAGGGTAAAGCAGATAAAAAAAGATGTGCAATTGTAGATAACCATGCTGAACTCAAAATTTGGTTAGGGCTGTTCGAACCACATGACTAATTGAAAGGAGTGGTTGGCAGATTTTGACAAGTCGAAGAAGAGAAAGCTTGCTTCAATCCCTAAGCTTCGACTGGGAAATGGCTTCTTTCGAGCAACCTGCTTCGATCCACCTCTAAACCCTTGGACACACATAGTTTCGACACTATGAATTACAATTTAACACACCACCTGATTCATTGTGTCTAAACAATCTATATTAATCATGGTTCTTAGTCTTATGAATACTTCGACCTGCACTCCCTTTGCCACGATGTCTACAATTTGATTCTCAGTTCTGTAGTGTTCCAAATTCATCTTCCCATCTTCTACCTGCTCTCAAAGATAATGGAACCTCATTTCGATGTGCTTGCTTCGACCATGTGCTATTGGGTTCTTCTCCAGATCGATAGCTGGCATGTTGCCTATCTTAATGCTTTCTTTGACCCACAAGCATTGATTGGGAAATGGCTTCCTTCGAGCAACCTGCTTCGATCCACCTCTAAACCCTTCGAGACATATAGTTTCGACACTATGAATTACAATTTAACAAAAAAACTTATTGATAATAGTTCATTGCAAGAAGAAGGTACTGACAATATAGTCTTTCAAATGAGTAATAGAGGAAAAGTTATGATTAAAGATGTGCTCTGTGTACGTGGAATAAAATGCAACTTTCTAAGTGTTGGACAACTAGTCGAAAAAAGTTTCTCAGTTGTCATGAAAGATGGAGTTTTGAGATTGTTCGGCACCAAGAATAATTTGGTCTTAAAATCTCCGTTGTCGAAAAACAGAACATTTAAGACAATGATCAATTCGACAGAAGTTCAATGTTTGAAAACTGTTCGACCACAAGGATAGTTGGTTGTGGCATTTGAAGTTTGGACATTTGAACTTTCGACCACTTAATCAACTGATTACTCAAGATATACTTACTGGTATTCCAAGTCTTAAGATGCTTGGAAAAATTTATGAAGTTTGTTTAGTAGGAAAGCAATCCAGAAATTATTTCGTTTCGACTATGCCAATGAGATCATCTTGCATACTTAAAGTGGTACATTCAGATGAATGTGGTTCATTTGAAGAACATATAATTGGTGGAAACAAATATTGTTTTGTCTGTTGATGAGTTTGGTTGAAAGTTGTGGATCTATGTGATCAAAATGAAAGGAAGGAGTATTAGACATCTTTATGAGATTCAATATGCTTGTCGAAAACCATAGTAAGAAAAAGATCAAAGTTCTACAGAGATTCAAGATTTTTGTAGAAGGAATCAAGTTGAAGACATAATTTTGAAGAACATTGATCAAATCCATAGGCCATGCTACATGATCTTGCTTTGCAGGCCTCAAACTTGTGTTTGACTCCATAATTAATTGTTTACACAATTAATTAAGCTCTTGCCCAAGTATTTAAAGTATTATCAAAGCCAATTTTCCCTTAATGGCACAAAGTTATCATTTCCATTTTAGAAAAGTAAGCTTTATACAAAGTCAATTTGTATTGAGCCTTGCACTTGTTCTTTCTGCATACACAACCCCTACAAACTAAAAGCAACATGTCTAAGGTTCTACCAACTCAGATCATGCTTCTACAATACTTTGGGACCTGTCTTCTCACTTTCCTTGAAAAAAGCAAGATATATAGTCAAAAGGCTAGAACTCAGAAATCTAGTATGCAAGCAATCTCTAACCTTTTTCCATACATATATACAACTCTTTGACAAGAAGAAAAGAGGAGGAGAAAAAAGGAAGAGAGAGGAGAGAACACGAGATCACAAGCCTTAGAACACTCCCAAACTCTCAAAAACTCAAAACCCACACACAAGCACAAAACTTGGCACATCTTGACTTTACACATAAAATCTCAAATCCCTTCGTGTGTTTTTTGGCCTTTTGATTCAATAAGCTTTCAAATACCACATAGAAACTATCCCAACCCTTAAACCACTTATGTAACTCCTCCATCCTCATCCACCATTTTCAAAATCCACCATTAAAGCTTGACTTGTCCAGAGCAGTTGGGCTGGCTACAAGACATTCTAACAATTGGAATAGCTTCATGGTGGTCCAAGCAAGCTTAATCCATCATCAAACCATTTCTGGAAGTCGTGTAGAAGTCATTCGAGTTTCACTCCAAGAGGTAAGTTTTTCAAACTTGGAACTCATTATTCAAGAATCATTTGTATATACATTATGAAGAAAAGATGTAGATATCATGTCTAGGAAGCTGACTATGTCGATAGTTTTGATTATCATTGCTTATACATTGAGAATTTCATCTATGACCAATTAGGTCTTAATTTTGGTACTGAAAAAAATTCATGCTAACTTTGACCCATAACTTTTGAAAATTATGTGGTTAGATTCATATTTAACTTTTAGGCAGGTTCGATGTTTACATTTTTTGATTTGGCTGAGAAATGAAGCTTTTAGATGCTAAACAATGGAGTTATCATGGCATGCGCGCGCAAGGAAGAAGAAGCTAGGCATTTAAAACATTCAGAAACGAGTTCACTTTATATTTAATTGAAGTTATCTTATGAACGGATGAAACAAACCACCCCAGTGGTATAAACAGTGTGCACTAAAGCCTTGCCACGTAGAAGGTCCTGGGTTCGAGCCCCAGCAAGACCTTTTGTCATTTTTCCAAATTTTATCACTTTTTTGTTTATTTGCAGAAAGCGCGCCTGGGCCTCCATTGGCTGGGCCTTGACATTTTTATTTTTCTGACCCCCCATTTTACTTCAGCAATGCAGCCCATTTTTATTTTTTTAATTCTCTAATTAAATGGTTATTGGGCCAGGCCAAACAAAAGTTTTTTTCTATACAAAAACACCTCAAATTCAACTTTCACACCCTCCTGACTTATTTTCTTTATTTTATTTTTTCTTTCTTATTTTATGTATTATTATTATTTCTATTAATAAAAAAGGACAATATATTTTATTTATTATTCATACTATACATATATACTTATATTTTATTTTTCCCTTTCAAAAAGACAAAATATTTTCTTATAAAAATTTAATCCTTTTTTAATTAAGAATTAGGCTAGGGTTTAACCTATTTTCTTCTAATTAAAATTAAATTAGAACTTAAGATTTCTTTTAATTAATTTTTACTAGTTTAATTAATATTCAAAACTATTTTCATGCAAAATAACCCTAAAATTGCACCTTTGATTAATTTCATTTTAAACTTAGTTCAATTTTCCTATTTTAATTAATTACCCTTATTTAGTTGTTTAGGTCAAAATCTTTTCTTAACAAAATCTAAAAAAACCAAAATCCATTCCCTTTCCATTTCTATCCTTGTATATTATGTTCATTTTAATCCTTGTACATTTAATTCAATATGGTTGTAATAGATAATTAGGGTTTAAATTCTTGCAATCCCCATTTATAATTTGTATACCCCATCCCCTAAATGATGTAAAAGCATAGAACATTTATTTTCCACATTTTATCATTTTCATATAAATGCTAGTTAATTAGGGTTTGTATGGAAAGATAAAATCAATCTTAGAAAACCCTAATCCAAGACAAAACAAGCATGAAATACAAAACTCTTGCACACTTGCACCTTTAGGGATAACTCCACTTGTGGCCTTAAGAAATAAACGGTCATAATATGCATGTAAGATGTCTTAGCAAAAACAATAAAAAATACAAGATCATAGTCCCTCCATGATGCTACGAATGTTGCCTTACAAATGATCTTAGTCCCTTAATGAAAAAATGCAAAGATATCTCACAATATTGATATCCATTACTATACGATGATCCACGCCCGTCCCTTCACATCCATAGATAAGGCTACTTACCAATCAATGGTGAGATAGCAATGTCAAAGGAAGAGGAAATGAATAAAAGACTTTTTGAGTAGGTATAACGTTCTTAGTTGCTTGCTCACAATCCATCTTAAAAAAAACATATTTTAAAACATACTAAACACTTTCAAAAACATGAAATATTTTCAAAAGTCCAACACTTTGTATGCGTTCTTATAGAGACGAGAATCATTACAAAGTTTGCCTAAATGAAGGCATTTTTCAAAAATACTTTCAAAACACAACACAAAGACATTTCAAACAAAGCAATTTCAAAAGTGATCCAGCAAGCAACTAAGAGCCCATAGATAACTATGGATAAAAATGGTGCTAACACCTTCCCTTTTCATAATCTACCCCCTGAACTCAAGAAAATATCTCAAAGGTCTTTCCTGTTCTTTTCACCCTTTCCTTATTGGATAAAAGAAAAGTTGATGACGACTCTTGCTATCCTCAACAATTGCGATAAAATGAAAAACACCCAAGTCAGTTCTCCCACTGTATTACACACCGTCTAAGGCATCGCAACACATGTTGAGGATGAATCTGATTACATTGATAGGACCTCATCCAAACCCCAAAACTTCTTCTCCTAATTACAACCCTGACGCAATATGTGCCTATCATTCTGGCAGTCCTAGGCATGATACCAACGATTGTTGGGCACTAAAATACAAGATTCAAAACATGATTGACACCAAGGAGATTGAATTTGGCCCTCCTGAGACTCCCAACATGACCACTTCTCCCACGCCAAATCATTGAGAGTGTCCAGTTCATTTTGATTTTTCAATTGTAATCTCTATTGTTTGTTCGAACACTTATCTGTTATGTCAAACTTTATTTGCATTAATGCATTGCATATGTTTGTCTTGAATTAATCCATTCGTTTCCATTATATTCAAACCGTGCTTTTTTATTCTCATTTTATGATATTCAAATCTCGTTAAAAGTTACAAGCCTTTAGAGGGAGGATGACAAAAACAATACCATAATCTCAAACAATATACTTTTGGATAGACCTTGTTGACGATGTACATGTGTTCTTTCAATTCTTAAACAATGGAGTTATAAGGAAGATAATCCCTAGTCAACCTCTTTGAGCCAAAGAAGTAGGAGTTTTCTTTTTCGCACAAACTGAAACCTTTAATCATAACCTGGGGCAGGGTAGTTTCTCAGTTAATTCAAATGCGCGTTCAGTCGCAAGCTTTCACTTTATACATAACAAATAACATCAAAAACATCCTTCTGAATCAAAAGACAGCGATGGTTCCCCATAAAATAGGCAGTCATTATCTCTAAAAAGAAAAAGCCCACTGATTCAAAACCTAAGAAAGAGACTTAAGAAAAACTGGGGCATCCCTCTTACCGTAGTCTCAAAATGAAAACAAAAACAGTCAGGCAAAAATCAGGAATAATAAATCAAAAAGAGGGTGTTACAAATCCTCGACAACATGAAAAATGTTACAAAAATGATTGCATTCACAAATAAACTTAACTTATCTAAACCATCACCAAAAATATCATTCCAAATTCAATAGAGTTCAAATGCACAATTAACTGAGTTTAGAAATGTAGAACATCACGAAGAACGGGTGGGTACAAATAAACTTTGAGCCTTATCCTTTGTTTCTTAAACCGTGAACCAGGCCATGATACAACCCTTTAAAATTCCTAATTGAAGCATGGGTTAGTTCGAAAGCATACTGTTACAAAAGTTATCCTGACTCCTGTAAGGCTTAATGTAAATCCTGAGTTGAATTCATATTCTTTCAAAACTATTTTATTTGCTAAAAATTCATTTTCAAAACTTCAAGACAAACATAAACTCTGCATTGTTTGAATATCGTTGTTTGCATATGGCTAATTATTTAACAATGGAGAAATTCGCACGTCGGATATCCAATGAACGGAAATTCTCTCAATGAACAGAACCACTTCAAATGGAAAGAAACTTCCAATGACAAACCCTCCATAATCAAGGGGCATAACATTATTATTGTCCAACATATCTGGGGCAGTCAAGTCAAGATTATAAGAAATCTCTCATAGTCGGGGGCAGGTCTCCATCTGAATCACTTGGGGAATTGAACATGAATTCCAGCAAAGGGTCACGTATAACCAAGCAAACATTTTCTGGTAGTTCTACAACACTTACTACCATGGACAGTGACAAATCCTCACGAAGTCCTTTTCATAAGGTGATCACAGTGAAGTCGCCATAGCCACCTCTATAAGGTTATCCCCACAGAGTAATCTTCACAGATAAGGGTCCAAATCCCACAAGGCTAAATTTATGGATATCTCCTCAAAATTATACCTACAAAGTTGGATTCATGCAATCCCAAGCATAGTTCCAATCTCCGGAAAACCCAATCCCCAGCCGAGTTGGTCTTAAAAGAAAAAGCCTTACGGAACTCCACCTAAATAAGTCACCTCCCCAACAGGTCGTCAAAATACTTTCTTTAACAGGGTTCATTTTCCCAATATACTACAAATTCCCCACCTTGAGTTGACCTCTCAGGCTATTACAAATCAATGGACAAAACCCATTAATCCCCGGTAGGGTCATTTCAATCCTCAACTGAGTCATTACTATCCCAATAAGTTACTGTGAAGCCTGGAACCCAACCAGATAACAATTGACTCAATTTCTCCAAAGCAAGTTACTGCAAATCCTGGAATTTGACCATATACCAGTTCAACTTCATCCTTCTCGGTAAGTTACTATAAAGCCTGGAATCCGACCAGATAACAGTCAACTTCAGTAAGTGGTTGTGAAGCCTAGAATCTAACCAGATAGCAATTGACTTCATCCATTTCATCAGTTAGTGTGAAGCCTGGAATCTGACCCGATAACAGTTAATGTCAATAAGTTGTTATGAAGTCTGGAATCTGACCAAATAATAGTTCAACTTCATACTTTCAAGCAAGTTACTGCGAAGCCTGGACCTGATCAGATAACAGTTCAACTTCATGCTTTCAAACAAATTACTGTGAAACCTAGACCCGACCAGATAATAGTTGATTCAATTTATTATAAATCCTAGACCCGGCCAGAAAACAGCCCGAGTTGTTGAAACCTGGACCCGACCAGATAACAGTAAATCTCAATTTTAAGTTACTTAAGCCTGGACCCGACCAGATAATAGTTTAAATACTTCAGTTACTGCAAAGCCTGGACCCGACCAGAAAACAATTTGAGTTGCTGAAACCTGGACCTAACCAGATAATAGTAAATCTCAATTTTAAGTTACTAAAGCCTGGACTCGACCGAATAATAGTTTAACTTCTTCAGTTACTGCAAAGCCTGGACCCGACCAAAAAACAATTTGAGTTGTTGAAACCTAGACCTGACCAGATAACAGTAAATCTCAATTTTAAGTTACTTAAGCCTGGACCCGACCGAATAATAGTTTAACTTCTTTAGTTACTGCAAAGCCTGGACCCGACCAGAAAACAGTTTGAGTTACTGAAATCTGGACCCGGCCAGATAATAGTAAATCTCAATTTTAAGTTACTTAAGCCTGGACCCGACTGGATAATAGTTTAACTTCTTCAGTTACTGCAAAGCCTGGAACTAACCAGAAAATAGTTTGAGTTGCTGAAACCTGAACCCGACCAGATAATAGTGAATCTCAATTTTAAGTTACTAAAGCATGGACCCGACCAAATAATAGTTTAACTTCTTTAATTGCTGAAACTTAGACCCGACCAGATAACAGTTCAAGTTGCTGAAACTTGGACCCGACCAGATACCAATTAACCTCAAGATCAAATTGCTAAAACCTGGACTCGACCATATAACAGTTCGAGTTGCTAAAACCTGGACCAGACCATATACCAATTAACCTCAAGATTAAATTGTTGAAACCTGGACTCGACCAAATAACAGTTCGAGTTGCTGAAACCTGGACCCGACCAGATACCAATTAACCTCAAGATCAAATTGTTAAAACCTGGACCCGACCAGATAACAGTTCGAGTTGCTGAAACCTGGACCCGACCAGATAACAATAAATCTCAATTTTAAGTTACTAAAGCCTAGAACCAACCGGATAATAGTTTAACTTCTTCAGTTGCTGAAACCTGGACCCGACCAGATAACAGTAAATCTCAATTTTAAGTTACTAAAGCCTGGATCCGACCAGATAATGGTTTAACTTCTTCAAATCACTAACAAAACTCCTCTTCCCCAGTAGAGCTTGCTACTATCCCCTGTGAATTGCTGCAAAGTCTAGAGTCCGACCAAATAACAATTAACTTCTTAATCCCTAGCAAGTTATTGTGAAGTCTGGAATCTAACTAGATAACAATTAAACTTTATTCCTCTCCAATCAAGAGATAACTCCCCAATAGAGCAAAGAATGACTAAAACTCATGAACTCTTTCCCTCAAGCAGAAATCAACACTCTCCACAGAGTTCCCCCTCAAGAAAAGTCAATATTCCACAGCGAATTTCTCCTCAAATAACAAAACAAGAATCCCCAGCGGAAACACTCTAAAACAAGGTATGAAGAGGTGCATACTCTTCATCCCCAACAACAATCTGGGATTTAATTTCCCAAGGCTCCCCAGCATTTATTGAGGATTTATTTTCCAAGACAAACATACATTTCAACAACATTCATAGCATATGTATAAGAAGCGCATATAACACAACCTCATTTTTGAGAACATCATTACACAATGCATTTCATACATCATGACATTGCATACAGTTAACTCTTTACCTTTTCAGGAAAGATCAATCAACAAATAATTATCATCAACAATTTTCAACAGGTCCAAGATTAGTTCCTGAAGCAAGACAAAGCAACTATTTATGCGACCATATGCAGCTTTACACGGGCTCATCATGAAGCAATCTTACACGGGTTCCTTCTAATTTCTAGATGCAGCTTCACACAGGCTTATCATGAAGCAATCTTACACGGATGCAACTTCAAACAGGCTCATCAAGAAGTAATCTTACACGGGTTCCTTCGAATTTCCAGGTGCAGCTTCACACGGGCTCATCATGAAGCAATCTTACACGGATTCCTTCTCATATATCTCCAGATGCAGCTTCACAGGGGCTCATCCAGAAGAAATCCAACACGGGGTCCTTCTAATACATTTTCGGACACGATTTAGTACGGGTCCATTCCAGCATATCATTCAGATTTATTATGATATTTCTTCCAATTTCTACCAACGGTCACTTTGGATGGCATCTGTAAGCCCATCTCCAACAAATTATGTATCACTTCTACAAATGGCATCTTTAAACCCATTCCCAACACAATCAACTAAAATATCATTGAGTGCAAATTTCTGGGCACTCTAGTGTCCAATCATATTCCACCTTCAAGTCACGAATGGCAGACCTGCCAATTTAACTCTTTAGGTTTAAAAAGATTGAACAGGGGCAGTTGTTGTACCTCAAAATTTTCCCTCTCCTTTTTCAAGACATTTCTCACAAATTATCTCTACTTCTCAAGGATTCTCAAGGAATTGATCAGACAAAATTATCTCCGAAGCATTGGGACTCCAAATTAGGGTTTTGACTGAGAGTGACAAATCTTTTATTTTTGACCTAGTACATGACTTATTGGTTTGAAATATGATCTCAAGGATTCAAGTACCTCATTTTGACTTAATTGCATATTTCAATTCATCCCCCGATTGACAAATGAAATTTGGTCAGCGGATGAAAAAGTCAACTGTATGCTGAAAAGTCAAACTTTGACTTTTTGGTCGAATTTGAGTTTCAGAATTCACCTTTCATCAAGACAATTTAAAATATGGAATTTTATCATCAAGAATCAAGAAAGCCAAAAAATCAAACTTTGCAAGACTTGGAAAATTTTCTAAGTATTTTCTATACATGTTAATTTCATTTCTTCATGACATCTTTTCACTACAATTCAAATTATTACAAGCTTCAAAGTAAATAATAAGGCTGCATTTTTAAAGTTAAAGATTGCAAGTTACAAATCCTAGGCTTTGTCTTGTTTGGACTTTTCCATTTAACTCAATCTTCAAACCTTGCCACTATGCTATCCACAAAACCAAACTTGTATCATGTTACAAACAATGCTTTCCAATTTACTATTGTATAAAGCCCAAGAATATCAGTCAAAAACCTGTTGTTCATAAATAAAACAATCTATGCAAAAACAACCATGTTATGCTGTCACAGTCTGCTCCAAAACCTGCAATGTTGCCCTGAAAATCTGCATCATATCAGTCCCATAGTTGCACCAAGTTAGCATATAAAGAGTTGCACCAAAAAAGGCTATGAGACATCATACCCAAAAAGTTCAAAATTTAATTTGTTTCCCTCCCAAATTTCAGCCAAACTTCATCTATAAAATAAACTGTTTTCACAACACACAAGGGGTCTTTTGGGGAGAAAAAGAGAGGTTGGCTTTTAGAGAGAAAAAGAGAGAACAGAAAAAACAACATTCTTTTGTAAACTCTACTCATTCACAAAAGACCCTTGCTCATACTCATATCTATTTTCATTCACCAAAACAGAACATCAACCTATTATTTCATCTTGCAAACCCTCCCATAAACCAACCAGCCAAACACTTCACATCACATAGAGATTGTTCAAATATAAGAACAATTTCTGTGGTGCCATTATCTTCCCCTTCCAAACACCAAAGAAACAGTGTTGTACAACTTGACTAGGTTGGTGTGGTTCAAACAACTTAGAACAACTTCCTGGAGGCTCACTAAGGCCCTCACAACATCTTGAAAAGTATTCAGACTCAAAACACAAAGTGTAGTCTCAAGGTAAGTCTTCTTGACTTTTCATTTTGCATACATCACTAATGATTCATTTTTGAAGATAAAATGTAGTAACCATTGCCCCTTGAAGCTAACCATTTGCTTGCTGCTTATTTTTATCATACGTTGTGAACTGACTTGTACAGACCATAAAACAATGATAGAGACAAAAAACTGCAACATGAGTCGACACATACCCACAAGGGTCGACTCATTCTAGTGACAAAACAAGGTATGAGTCGACACATGGCCTTATGCATCGACTTATACTGTTATCCAGGCCCCAAAACTGAAGGATGAAAGGTGCATGAGTTGACACAAAATGCGTATGTGTCGACACAAACAGGTGCATGAGTCAACACATCCCACTATGCATTGACTCATGCTGAGCTGATTTGGGATTTTTTCAGAAACATGAAGTGGAGTAAGTCAACACATCCCATTATGCATCGACTCATACTGAGTTGATTTTGTTTTACAGGAGAAAAAAGAGTTATGTGTCGATGCATAGCAGCATGTGTCGACACATAATAGTTCAAAATGTAATTTTTCTTTCTTTTTACACTGTCTTTACATTTTCACAGATCTTCTTCATTGTTGTCCATTTATTCAATATGGTTGTAATAATTAGACATCTACTTCATCCCCATTTGAAAATTGTACCCCCACTCCCCTAATGATGTAATAGCGTAGGATTTTAATTTCTGCAAATTTATCACTTTTCATATAATTGTTAGTAATTAGGGTGTGTATGGCAAGATAAAATCAACAGTTAGAAAACCTTAATCTCAAAGACAATGCATGCAATCAAACACACTATTCACACGTGTACCTCTAGGGTAACCTCGCCTGTTGCCTCGGAAAATAGTCATGTTCCTCGAATATGGGTGTTTTAGCAAAGACCCTCGATAAAAAATATCATAGTCCCTTGATGTCCCTCGATGTTACCTTTGGTAAACGATCTAGTCCCTTATGAAAATTGCTAAAACGTCTCATAAGGTTTCTTCTATGACTATATGTTTGACCCACGCCCGTCCATTCACATCCAATGATGGGGCTTCTCACCAAACAATGGTAAGATAGCAACATCTAAAGGAGGAGGAAAAGAACAAAGACCTTTTGTGTAGGTAGGATGCTCGTAGTTGCTTGCTCGCCAAACTAAAAACCATTTTCACAATCACACTTTTAAAACATCTTCAAAAACAAACATCTCTTTGAACTATTTTCAAAACCAACACTTTGTATGCATTCTTATAGAGACGAGAATCATTACAAATTTTTCCGAAACAAAGGCGTTTTCAAAATATTTTCAAACTTAAACCAATCACAAACACATTTCAAACAAAGCATTTTCAAAGTGATCAAGCAACTAAGAGCTCGTAGATAACTACGGATGAAAAGGGTGCTAACACCTTCCATTTTCATAACCTACCCCATGAACTCAAGAAAAATTCTCGAAAGGTATTTCATGTTCTTTTCACCCTTTCCTTTATTTAATAAAAGAAAAGTCAGCGGCGACTCTTGCTATCCACAACATTTGCGATAAAACACAAAACACCCAAGTCAGTTCTCCCACTGTATTACAATGCCCAATGATGATTGACATGTTTCCTAAAGGTGATGTTATTAATATGATATCCAAGTGTTTTGTATGTATATGCACCAAGCATTTATGAATGTTTTTGATAATCTTCTCCTTTTAAACCATTTGGTTTTCTAAGTTACCAACTTCCCAATGTTGTTTGTTGTTTTGTCGCGATATCTCCAAGTTTATTTGCATTTTGATGTATCGCGGTGAATAGTGTTAATGAGACGTTGATAATTGTATCGTCGGCATGGGTGTAGGCTTGAAAGTGGGCGTAGGCGCGGATGTAAGAGTGGGCGTAGCCATGGATTTCTTTTGACGTTTTTCTAACCAAAGTGCTTTTTGATGTTTTACCAATGCTTTTTGTTTTGTAAAATCCCCAAAATAATTTTGGCACAGTGTTTTTACAAGAAATAATCGTAGCATTTTGCAAAGAAGTCAGAAAAAGAAAAACACAATTTCGAAATGAATAAGAAACAAATTGTTTTATTAATGATAATGTCTTTGAATAGGCGAAAGTACAAGATGTAATTCCTAAAAAGAGGTAATTACAAAGTTTACACAAAATTAAAAATGGCAATGAAATTGATAATGGATACTGCCATTTCTCCAACGTCCTTTGATAGCTCCAAACTCCTTTGTTTCTGAGTAAGCTAATTTAAAAAAATCATTCCCTTTTGCAGTCGTGGTAATGAATTCTCGAACTGCAAACTATTTGTTCATTTTTTGAATAAAATCCCTAACTTTTGCCTGGATCGCCCTTTCGGATTTTCAATCCACCGGGATAATGATTTTTTTTGTATGTCCCTAATTTTTGCCTGGATCTCCCTTTAGGGTTTTCAATTCACTGGGACACCCCTTTTTCCCTAAGTCATCCGTTTAGGGTTTCAAATTAGCGGGATTTTTATACATAGTATTTTTTGGCTGCGTTGAAATTTAACAGATGCACTAGTTCTTCTCCATCCATTGTTGTAAGGATAAGAGCTCCTCCTGAGAACGTTGTTTTAACTATATATGGACCTTCGTAGTTAGGAGTCTATTTACCATGTGAATCTAGGAGAGGTATCTGAATCTTGTTGAGGACTAGATCCCCTTCTTTGAATACTCGAGGACGAACCTTTTTATGGAATTATTTCTTCATCCTCTTTTGGTATAATTGTCCATGGCATAGAGTTGTTAAGCATTTCTCTTTAATAATTTTGAGTTGATCAAGTCGCGTCAGAACCCATTTTGACTCTTCAAGTTTGGTTTCCATTAGGATTCGTAGTGATGGAATCTCTACTTTAATAGGGAGTACAATTTCCATGCCATAAACAAGAGAGAAAGGAGTTACACCTGTTGAAGTACGAACTGAGGTACGATAGCCATGTAGAGAAAAGGGAAGCATGTTGTACCAATCTTTATATGTCTTCACCATTTTCTAAATGATCTTCATGATATTTCTATTAGCAGCTTCAACGGCCCTGTTCATCTTTGGTCGGTAGGGCGATGAATTATGATGTTCAATCTTGAAATAATCACATAACTCCTTCATCATTTTGTTGTTCAAGTTGGACCCATTGACTGTAATAATTCTGCTAGGGACCCCATATCTGCATATGATATTATGTTAGATAAATCGAGTAACCACTTGTTTTGTCACATTTGCATAAGACGCAGTTATAGCGGTAAAATCAATGAAGTCGCCACTGAGTATTTATTTGTCCCACAAGAAGGGAAAGGAAAATCATTGAAGATAAACCTGAAGGGAGAGATCAGGGTCTTACGATCGAGAGATCGGGTACGGGAGTCGATTATGCGAGGGAAAGGTATTAGCACCCCTCACGTCCTAAGTACTCTACGGGTATCCACTCTTGTTGTTCTAATCAAAGGGTGTTTTCAATCTAATGCTTAAGAGCTAGATGCAAAAGTAAAAAAGGGAATGTATGCAAAGAAAACACGGGGAAAAGAAGGAAATATTTACAAATTTTTGCTCGGCTGAGCCCCATGACCAGATGCCTACATCTCCCTTTTTAGGAATCAAAGCGTCGTAGTTCAGCTCACTTGTTTTGGTGGGTTTGTGTTTTTTAGTTGAATAATGTTAAATTCAACCATTCCACCGCTGCTCGACCTTTGGATTCTTACGACCTGTAGTGGAAAGTAACTAACATGCTCTTAGAAGAGAAAAGCCGATTGGTAAAAGAAAGGCGTTGGTTAGTGTTTTTTACCTTAAAAAAGGGTTTAAGTTGTTAGAGAGTGTTTTTATTAGTTTAAGGAAAAAGAAAGTTTTAGTTTTAAATGCAAGGATGGAAAAAGAAATAAAAAATCTAAGGGAGACTATCTAGAATCTAATCCCTAATGTTATCATACAATGATGGCCCTATGTCAAAGATGAAGATAAAATATCCACCTATGTTAGCATGTATGGATTACTATCCTAAGGTCAATCTCGAATCGGGAAAGAAACAAGCACGTCTTAAGGGAGCATGGTATATACAAAGCAAGCAATCAAAGGAAGCAAGTACATGGAAAGAGTAATGCACACTAGCTCAAGTAAAATGGCCTAACAAAGATATTGTGAATCGAGGTAGGTAAAGGAAAAATCAAGAGAAAACCTTTAGCTAAGGAGAGCACATCACCCGAAGCAAACAAGCCGGATTGGTATAAAAGCAAAAGAAGAGAAATGATTTAGCTAAGGGGAGAGGATCAACCGAAGCAAACAAGCGGGAGAGAGATGAAATAAGAAAAGAAGAGAAATTCTTTAGCTAAGGGGAGAAGATCACCCAAAGAAAATAAGTGGGTAGCAGAATGTCAGCATTGGCCATTGTAAACTCCTGACAAAGTGCGGGGGTTAGGATAAAACCCTTTTCCACATGACCGACTTGATACAAACATTTGATTCAACTTTTTATGTAATGGATATTCGCCCTTCATACTCTTGCTTGCTAGGACGACCATGGATTCACAATGCTGGCGCTGTAACTTCTACGTTACACCAAATGCTGAAGTATCTGATTCAAGGGAAGATTATCACCGTTCATGGAGAAGAAGAGTATATGATCATCCATCTCAATTCCTCCAGATATGTGGAATTAGATGGTGAATTTATTGAAACTCCATTCCAACACTTTGAGGAAGTCCCGCAAGATGTGGCAGTAACCAGGGTTGTTCCCAATATCACAAGGCCTCCACTCAAGATGTCATCTTTAAAGGATGCAAAGGCAGTGATAGAAGAAGGTGGGTGCACTATCTGGGGACAACTCCCAGATATCCCATACAAATCTGACAAATTTGGCCTAGGTTTCACTTCAAGTGCTCAAAAGGTTGTACGCCACGCTCGTGCTCGAGGACCACCCCTAAAGATTAGCAACCGTGAAGTCAACACGGTAGAGGATGATGAAGATGGCTGCAACCTGGAGGATTGGATCTTCCCAACTGTCAGTGGAGGGCTCAACAATTGGGAGGCTAGAGATTTTATCCCGATCACTTTTATCCAACAGTAATTTGTCTTTACATTTTGTTGGATATGTAATATTAAAACAATTCAAACTCTTAAAACCTTATGTCTTACCCGAGGCACAAAGGTCCATTTGTAAGGGTTATCATCTCATTTCCATATGACATCAATGAATCATGGACGTTTTTCATACAAACTTTGTGCTCATTGTTTTTCCTTTTTACATTTTCATTTCTTTCAAAGATAGTTATACCCTTACACACACTCACACTCACAATGCAGGTCTACATCCATTCGGGATCCCATGGATAACAGTTCTGCTATGGCCTTCTGTGACTCTGAAAATCTAATCTACCAAGTCGAAGACGAAGGTAAGGAAAATTGTGAAATACCAGGGGAACTTGCCAGATTGCTACTACAAGAAGAGAGAGCCACTCGGCCCCATGAAGAGCTAGTGGATACAATCAACCTAGGTACTAAAGAAGACAGAAAAGAGGTCAAGGTGGGTTCCAATCTGGAACCCAGTGTCAAAGAGTGTCTAATTCAGTTGTTATATGAGTATGTCGAGGTCTTTGCCTGGTTGTATGAAGACATGACAGGACTTGATGCAGATGTTGTGGTACATCGTCTACCTACAAAAGAGGATTGCCCACCAGTAAAACAAAAGTTCTGTCGAATGCAACCAGATATGTCAGAGAAGATTAAAGCAGAAGTCATGAAACAATTCAATGCTGGATTCTTGGTCGTCACCTCATATCCGCAATGGGTTGCCAATGTTATCCCCGTGCCCAAAAAGGACAGCAAAGTACGAATGTGCATAGACTACAGAGATTTGAATAGGGAAAGCCCTAAGGATGATTTCCCACTTCCCCACATTGACATCCTAGTTGACAATACTGCATAGCACAAAGTGTTTTCCTTCATGGACGGTTTCTCAGGTTACAACCAAATCAAAATGGCGCCTGAGGACATGGAGAAGCAACCTTTGTCATACAATGGGGCACATTTTGCTAAAAGATGATGTCGTTCGGACTGAAGAATGTTGGGGCAACCTATCAGCATGCCATGGTAGCTCTATTTCACGACATGATACATCACGAAATAGAGGTCTATGAGGACGACAAGATAGCTAGATCTCAAACAGAAGAATAGAATCTTGATCATTTACAAAAACTGTTCGAGAGATTAAAAAGTACAAGCTGAGGTTGAACCCAAATGAATGCACGTTTGGAGTAAGGTCTTGTAAGATCTTAGGCTTTGTCGTCAGCAATAAGGGTATTAAAGTAGATCCTTCCAAAGTAAAAGCGATACACGAGATGCCTGCTCCTCGTACTGAAAAGGAAGTCAGAGGATTCTTGGGACGTTTGAACTACATTGCCAGATTCATTTCTCACCTGACAGCTACCTGTGAACCAATCTTCAAACTACTGAAGAAAGATCAAGTAGTCAAATGGAATGATGAATTCCAAACTACTTTTGATAAGATCAAAGAGTACCTGCAAGAGCCTCCTGTTTTGATGCCACCAGTCGAGGGAAGACCGTTGATTATGTATCTAACTGTTTTAGAGAATTCAATGGGGTGTGTGCTGGGGAAGCATGACGAGTCTTGCCGAAAATAGCATGTTACTTATTACCTAAGCAAAAATTTTACCGACTGTGAAACGAGATATTTACTGCTCGAGAAAACTTGCTGCGCTCTGGCATGGGCTGCTCGCCGGCTAAGACAGTATATGATGACCCATACTACCTTGTTTATATCTAAAATGGATCCAATAAAATACATCTTCGAGAAACCTGCTCTCTCTGAGAGAATAGCGAGATGGCAGATGATCCTAACAGAATATGACATACAGTATACTACCCAGAAAGCTATAAAGGACAGTGTACTAGCTGATTACCTTGCTCACCAAGCTGTGGAAGACTACCAGTCCATGAAGTTTGAATTCTCGGATGAAGACATCATGATGGTAAACAACTGTGAAGAATTTAGACCATATGACAGACCTGAACAAGGATCCCGATGGACCCTGGTTTTTGATGGGGAATTTAACGCACTCGGAAATGGTATTGGTGCAGTACTCATATCTCCTGAAGGGTGTGATACTCCATTTACTGCAAGACTTTTCTTTAATTGTACAAATAACATGGCGGAATACGAAGCGTGCATCTTTGGTCTCAAAGCTGCCATAGACTTGGGGATCAAATCGTTGAATGTATTCGGAGATTCAGCTTTGGTTATCATCCAGATCAAAGGGGAATGGGACACTAAACACCCTAACCTTATCCCTTACAAAGAACATGTTTTGACGTTGCTCCCACACTTTGAGAAGATTACATTCGAGCACTTCCCGCGAGAAGAAAATCAGCTAGCAGACGCACTAGCCACAATGTCATCTATGTTTAAAATTAAATGGGTGTTTACCGTGGGAATTGGTAAACAATCGCTGATCTTCCAAAAGGTTACTTATTTGGTGACTCGCAGGATCAATCAGATTGATCCTAAGACATGGTTGATTTTGGGGTTTTGACTAAGTTTGATAATGGTTAAATGACGAGAAAATAAAGAAGCTTTATGTAAATTGCATGAAGAAGAAAACTTGATAGAATAAAGAAAGGCTTGAAATGAAAGGCTTCGACTGGAAAAGTAAAGGAGAAAGCAAGTAAAGTTTCTGGAAAATAAATGACTTTGATTAATTAAAGTGGTGTTTCACACATACATTCTCAACAATTCTTTCTCTCACGCTGGGTACTCGAATCTATATAAGTGACTTGTATATAATTGTGAACACACGCGAAAAACTGCGTGAACTACTAATATTTATACTAACACATTCCAAGTAACCGTCGGGCAGTTATGCTGCTTCGAGATGACTCCACTTGGAACGTTCACAGCGTTCGACGCTCCAGATCTTGGCACATTGCACTTGGTAACCGCTGGGAACCGTTTTCCCTCCAAACGTTTGAATCTCAAACCGTTCCACTTTGAGCAATCGAACGCCTTCGTCGAGAAGCACCTTCGACGTCGAAGGCAACAAGATTCTTCCTTAGAAGAAATTCTCTAAGTACATTGCCATCTTCTGACGAGCATTTCGACAGAACCAGCTGGTCGAAACCATTCTTCAGCTTTAATGGCTTATATTAATAAAAACAAGGGTGTCGAATTTAGGAGCCAACAAATTGCCCCCCAAGAATGCCTTATTTCGACGCTGAAAAGAAAAAGGCATTCTTTGAAATTCCATTCGACACCTGTCTTTTCATTCTTAGCCACAAATTAACCTGTGCACTTTTTGTCTTCTACCAACCACTGACAATCCCAAGAAAAAGCCATCATTTCATCCGTACCTAAGACGTCACCTCAGTACGGCGTTTAGCGTGCCCAATGTCTTTTCACAAATTGTCATCATGACAATTTCCCAAAAACGAGGGTGCACGCTGCACCCTTTCATTTCTGCAGAACGGCTATATCAACAGGGGGACGCCACGTGTCCCACTATCTTCTGCAACATTAAATGGCCTCGAATTTGGGGATTTTTTCGACCCAGAGGAAATGTCGGAGGATCAGATTGGATTCTCAGCTACGAAACCCACCTACACCACCTATATCAACCATTACCATGATAAGTCGATAGCCACTGTGACGGATGTAGAGCATATCGCGTTTCTAGCCCTATGGCTGTCACGCTTTATTTTTGCACAAAGTCTTTACAGGTGACAAAGAAGATGGTCACCCTCGCCACCCAACTCCACCATGGCCAAAATATTTGTTTGGCAGAATTAATCTTGGCGAATCTGTACGAGTCGATCAGCAGCGGAGCGACTCTGTTGAAGATCATCGAGAATAGAGCCATTCTGCTGCTTGCAGGACCTTTTTGGCTACTTCAGCTGTGGCTCAATGCCACTTTCGAGTCTTTCTTACCTCAGAAGACTCAAATAAATGAGCAAGCTCCGGAGATAGCAAATAGGCGCATCGAAGGCACCAGATTAGCTCTACTGACCCTGACTGAAGATGGGTTGGAGCTTCAACAGAATTTTGCAAACTTCGTCTTGATGTTTGCAAGAAGAAAATAATTTGCTTCGACCATGGCTCCCTTCGCTCGACGAAAGGTTGGTCCAGAATGGTTCACGAGGCCCCATCCTAAGTCGTCAGGTGACCCTCGGGTCGAAGAACACACAATAATGTGGGAAGCATTTCTCACACCTAGAATAATGCCCCTGCGCTTTAAAAGCTCCAAGACTCACTTGAGCTTGATCGTGTATCAACCAAACTTGGTCTCTCGACAGTTTGGTATCATTCAAACACTTCCTTCTCCTATTTTTCCCAGGGAGAAATCCATGTTATATTTTTGCAACGACTATACTGAAGATGCTGCCACCAAACATATCGGCAGGTATGCTGGTCGAACAGTCCTTTCACTGTTCGATTATCAGCTTAACTTTCTCTGTTCACCATCCTTCGAAGACTGGTGGAAGAGTTACTACGCTGAAGAGTTCTTCGACGAGAAAGACTTTGTGGACGAACTTCAGAAGTCTTTCGTTCTAGTCCTGGACAAAATAAAGAAATGTAAGTTCACTCTCCAAATTATTTTGTCTTTCCATTTCGACTGGTAGCCTGTTAATTATAACTTGTCTTCTTTCAGTTGTTCGAAAGCCTGCAGCCAAGAAAGCTGCAGAAGGCCATCAGGGAGGAGGTCCCTTGACAAAACCTCCACCACCGGCAAAAACTATAGCATCGGCGAAAACTACAACAAGCCATCAGGGGGAAGGTCCTTCGAAAAAACCTTCAGCACCTGTAACCAGACTTGTATTATTTTCTTCTGGTTTTAACACTCTGACTTTCGATGTAGCATCTAAATCAAACTCCAATTTGTTTTTAGGCACCTTCACCCAAGAAACGACATGCACTGACGGTCGAATCTGGGAGTGAGGAAGAAGACGACTCTCCCCCTGCTCCTCTTAAAAGGCGAAAACTGAAGAAGGATGTTCCTTCTCCTGAGACTCGACCCACAATCAGAATAAAGGTTGCTGGGAGAAAACCCAGGCCACCTCCAGTAATTATTGAAGAGCCAACGGAGAAGGAACTAAATGTTTTGCTCAATAAACCCGTCGAAAGCGACAATTCCAGCCCTGGGGTTGAAGTTCCTCTGCAGGTAATTTCTTTGACCTTTTTTAACTCAGGTGTCGATGCTCACGTTCGATTGTGTCTCTTTCTAACCTAGAAGATTCTTCTTCTTCTTTTTTCGGGAAACCACTGAAAGCTCAGCGCCAAAGACTTCTGAAACACTAGACTCTACTGAACTCAGTAGGCCACAAGAGAAGGAATTGGCGAACGATGAAGCCAATGCTGAAACAGAAGAACAACAGCCAAAAGAGATTCAAGTGGTCGATCTGTCGGAGGAACAACATGATGAAGGGGATCACGCTGATGCTAGCACTGCTGAAGTTCAAGTCGAAGATAGTCATGTCGATGCAGACGCTGCTCAACAGCTTCAACCCCAAGACAACGCTGCTGCAAAGGTTACCACCTCAACAAAGCATAAGTCCAAAGAAGACTTAGCAATCTTGAAGCAAATTGATCCCATTGGCTATCTGAATGCCATTATCGAGAGCAGGGGAAGTTCCTCTGATCTTAGTCAGGAGGCTTCTACTCAATCGGGGAAGTCGACTGAGACTTCTCCTCTCGATGAGGCTTTGACGAAGGTCAAGGCTCAGTTCTTCAAGAAAGACTTGATGAAGGCTTTGGAGGGGGATCCCACTGCTCCGTCGTGTTTAGGAGCTGTTTTGAATGCAGTAGACTTGCTAGCTGTGAATCCAGAGGTTTCTAGCTTTATCATGGAGTTATACTCCATTATTGATCAAGTCTCAGCAGAATATCGACGACAGAGGGGCTTCAACAGCCAGCTCGAAGCGTTATATGGCAAAAGTTCTTCTGCCTGGACTGCTGTAGCGGAGACGACTTCTCGAATTGCAGAGTTGTCGAAGCAAAAGGCATCTAAGCAAGAAGAAATTGATGCCATAGATCGAGATAATGCTTCCATAAAGGCGCAAATCGAAGAGCTAGAGGCCAAGATGAACGCCAATACTAAGCGCAAGGAGGAGCTTCTCTCGACTGTTTCAGACACCGAGAGTCAAGCTGAAATCACACAAGGCCTAGAGTTTGCTGAGAAAGCCCAAGCCTTCGACGACCAAATTGCCAAGCTTGCCCAGGCGAATGCCTTGTGCAACAAAAGACTGGAGTTGCAGCAGGCGAAGTACCTTCGACTCAAAGATTTTATCCCCTTCTGATTGACTCAGCCCTTTAACCACATATTGTAATATGTATTTGACAATATCGCCATTTTGGCTAATTTATAAAAATTTTCCATTTTGGCTATTTATGGTTAATTTAGTCATTACTTGCTATTTATTTTTATCTCTTGGAGCATAGGTCTATACTTTTTCAAATATTTGCCATTTACTCTCAAGAGCCTTTTATCTTCACCCAACTCTTCGACTTCATAAGCTCCACCAGAAAAAGTTTGGATAATTCTGAATGGTCCTTCCCATTTGGGTGACCATTTTCCCATGCTTCGATCCCTTCGATCCATGGAAGAATTACCTTCCAAACTAATTCTCCAGGCGAGAATGCCTTAGGTTTCACTTTTTTATTGTAAGAGTCTTCCACTCTTTTCTTCTGAAGCCTTAGTAAGTCGAGAGCGCGCAGTCTTTCTTCGTCTAAATCTACTAGTTCGTCTAACATCATATCCCAATAAACTTCAGAGGGGATATCATGGTGTCTCTGAACCCTTGCAGATTGAAGACAAATTTCTGCTGGCAACACTGCGTCATGACCAAAAGTTAGCATATATGGTGTTGTACCTATGGCTTCTTTTGGGGACGTTCGACAGGCCCACAAAATCTGGTCTAACGTCTTATGCCAATTTTTTGGCTTCTTCCCAACATGCTTTTTTATCAAGCCAATCACTATTTTATTCGCTGCTTCGACTTAACCGTTTGCATGTGCATAATAAGGCATTGATGTTAGGAGTTTAAAGCCTGTTTCTTGAGCGAATTCCTGCATCTTTCGACCGATGAAAACTGATCCTTGATCAGTAGTTATAGTTTCAGGGATTCCATACCTAAAGATAATGTTCTTTTGAATAAATTCAATGACATTTTCTTGGTCTACATTGACTAAAGGAATAGCTTCGATCCACTTAGTAAAATAATCAATGCCTACCAATATATACTTCTGGCTCTTTGATGATGCTGGTCGAATCTCTCCAATAAGGTCCAACGCCCATCCTCTAAAGGGCCAAGGTTTCACTATCGAGTGAAGTTCGCTTGCTGGTACATGCTGGATGCCTGTATGGACTTGACATTCTTGGCAACCCTTGGCGAACTCGACACAATCTTTCAACATGGTGGGCCAGTATAGTCCTTGTCGAAACAACAACCATTTCATCTTATGGCCTACTTGGTGAGCCCCACATGCTCCAGCGTGCGTAGTCGAAAGGGCTATGTATGCTTCAGTTTCACTTAAACACTTTAGCAATACCCCTTCAGGCGTATTTTTAAATAACTCATTACCCATGAGCACGTAACTCAACGCCCTATATTTTATTTTTCGTTCTGTCGAAGCTGCTGGATTTTGTAGATAATCCACAATGGGTTTCCTCCAATCTTGCTCTGACAAATTGTCTATGAACGAAATTTCGAAGTTACTTTGATCAGCATACCCCAGTCTTGTCGATTCCAAGTCTGTTGGTGACAGACAAGTTGCTTTTATCTTTTCTCGAACTTCGATTGCTCTTTGTAATCTCGTTTTTGAAATTTTGTACCCAGATGCAATTTGTGCCAAATCGTTGGCTATTTGATTTTCCAATCTGGGTATGTGTCGAATGTTGACCATTTCGAATTTTTTCAATAAACAATTTGCTATCACAAAGTACATAATGAGATTTTCTCTTATGCATTTATATTCTTTTGTGACTTGCTTAATGACTAACTCTGAGTCTCCCATTATTTCGACTCGAGTTGCCCCCAATTCCAACAATATTTCAAGGCCAGTAATTAGAGCTTCATACTCAGCCTCATTGTTCGAACATGAACCTGATATCTTGTACTTGAATGTTGTTGGAATTTTTTCTGGAGAAATAATCAAGACTCCTACTCCTGTTCCATCTTTATGGCTGGAACCATCGAAGTAGAGTTTCCAAGGCTCTATCTCCACATAATTAATACTCTCAACTTGAATTGAGTGGTCGACTATAAAGTCTGACACCACTTGTCCTTTCACTACCTTAAGAGACATAAAGGTCAAGGAGTATTCAGTTAATGCTAGCGCCCACTTGCCAATTCGACTGTGCAAGATGGGTTTCGACAACATGTACTTGAAAACATCAAAATGAGACGAAACATACACATCAACTGGTTTTATATATTGTTTGAGCTTTGTACAAGAGAAATACAGACATAGACACAATTTTTCAACTTCGCTATATCTAGTTTCTACATCGTTCAAAACTCTACTAAGATAGTAAATGGGTCTTTCGACTCCATTTTCATCTTCTTGGGCTAACATGCTTCCCAAAGTTTTGTCGGATGCAGCTATGTACAATCTCATACTCCTGTTGCTACAAGGAGGCGCCAAAATAGGTGGCTTTGTGAGGTGCCCTTTGATTTTGTCGAAGGCTTCTTGTTGCTCTTGCCCCCATTCGAATCCCCCTTTGTTCAATCGAAGTAAAGGTGAAAAGGCTTGAGCTTTCCCACTTAGGTTAGATATGAATCTCCTTAAGAAATTTATCTTGCCTAACAGAGATTGCAGTTCCTTTTTGTTCGCTGGCGCTTTCGCTTCCAGAATTGCCTTCGTCTTGTTCTGGTTGATTTTGATTCCTTTCTTGTGGACAACGAAGCCCAAGAAATCTCCAGCTTTCACACATAATGCACACTTCAAAGGGTTCATCTTCAGACCATGTTCTATCATTCTTTCGAATGATTGTCGAAGGTGGTCTATATGGTTCTTCCTGGAAACAGATTTTATAACAATGTCATCAATATATACTTGCATAAAAGTGTTAATAAAGTCATGGAAGATAGAGTTCATTGCCCGTTGATATGTTGCCCCAGCGTTCTTTAGGCCAAAAGGCATCACTACCTATTCGTAAGTGCCTAACGCCCCAGGGCATCGAAAAGCTGTTTTCGACACATCTTCTTCAGCAATGAATATTTGATTATATCCTGAATAACCATCGAGCATACTCAGGTACTCGTAGTCAGCGGCAGAATCAACTAGCATTTCCGCCACAGGCATAGGATATTCATCTTTGGGTGTAGCAGCATTCAAATCTCTGAAATCTATGCACACCCTCAATGTACCATTTTTCTTAATCACTGGCACAATGTTTGCAATCCATTCGACATACCTCGTAACGCGTATGAATTTGCACTTCAGCAGTCTTTCGACTTCCATTTTGATCTTCGACGGTATTTCTGGAGCGAAGCGTCTTGGACTTTTCTTGATTGGCTTCTTCCCAGGTTTGATTGGCAACTGAAGTTCCACCAATCCTTTGTCAAGACCAGGCATCTCATTGTAATCCCATGCAAAACAGTCCCTGAACTCTTTCAACAAATGGATTACTTCCAACCTGAGTTCCGGGTCAATTTTTGCGCTAATGTAAGTTGGCTTTTTCTCTAACCCTTCGCCCAAGTTGATTTCTTCTAAAGGATCCTGCGCTAGCATCTTGATGTTATTCGCTAAGGGGTCCTTTTCGAATCCCAAAGGCTCATCGTCATAGATGGCGTCGAGCCTTTGTTCCTGCATCCCTTCTGGCATGATATCAGGAGGTTCTGGATCGAAGTCCTTTCCAGGACCTGCAGAAGGTAACTCTTGATCATTGGCCTGTGTGGCCATATATTTTACTTCGGCTTCGAGAGCCGTTATCATCTTTGCTTCGGCTATGTAAGCCGAAATTCGCTGCAATGATTGTGACTCAGTCATTGTCACTGAATTCACTTCCCCAACCAGTTGGTTGGATATCGGTTAACCCACTAAAGTCAATGTGGGACAAGTCTTCTCTGTCCCATTGAAAACCATGCTCAGGGTGCAGGTATAGGGAACAAAAAGTATTTGGCGCTGGCGCCAAGTCGAAGTCAGGTGTTGGGCATGGCCCAATGTGAGCCAAGTTCTTGTCGAAGTCTTCCAGCCCTAGGTGATTTACTTCGCCCAGGTAATAGCTTTGATCCGCTTCTATGTTTTCGACCATTCCATCTGGACGCCATAGCAGCAACCTCTGGTGCATTGATGATGGTACAGCTCCAACACCATGAATCCATTCACGGCCCAACAAAAGATTATAGTTAGGTTTGGCTGATATGACCATAAACATAGTTGGTCGAAGGATAGATCCCACTTTGATGTCCAGTTGGATCACACCCATAGTGGTCCCTATGTCGCCTTCATAATTCGACAGGACCATGTTGTGAGGCTTGATGTTCTCATCACTTTTGCCTATTTTTCTTAGCATAAAGTGAGGGATGATGTTGATGGTTGCCCCACAGTCCACCAAGATCTTATTTACTGTGGTTTCTTCGAGTTTAGCCCTTATAAATAAAGGCTTAAGGTGATTTTTCATCGCCTCTGTAGGTGTTTCGAAGAACCCATTCTGCTCTTCAGTAGCGCCATTATCCATGACGAAATAGCACACTGGCCTATGCTTGGCCATTTCTTGTTCAACTTCCCAATCGCTTGTTTCGACCTCCACCTGGCGGTTGAACTCTCTTGGCAAAACTGAGACTATGTTCACCATGATATCTAAAGTGTCATCAGACTCAGAGCCATCTTCGTTGTCAACTTCACCTTGGTTAGGCCAAACTAGCCTATTGGTTACTGGTTGCCTTTCCAGAGGCTTCCTCTGCTTTCTCTGAGGAACATTTGAACTGGTTTCTGCCTTTGGTTCATTAGCAGCTTCCCTCTCAGCTTTTCGTCGCCTCTGGTATCTCCTCCATTGAGATCGAGACATGGGATTTTTCCCTTTGTAGTTGCTTGACACCTGGGTCACTTTAGGGGTAGCAACCTGAGGTTATTTCTTATGTGTTAAAGATGAACCTCTTGGCACTTCGAAGGAGTTCCATCTTTCCTCGCTTGGCCTCTTTCGACCAGATGTTTTGTACCACGTATCAACTGGCACATTAGTCGGAGGCCTGAAAGTCAGTGGCCTCTTTTCTTGATTTGAACCCCTTTGGGAGGCTCTTCTGGGGTCATGTAGAGTATCAACACTTTCCCTTTTTCTATTTGCTGCTCTTACACCTTGAATATGCTCCGCAGCTTTCTTGTCGAAGATTGAACTGCATCGAGGACACAGCATCACTTCTGACTTCTTTTTTTGGCATCTTTGCAGGAAATCTGCCAGATTTTCATTTTCCCGAGGGAAAGCAGTTTTGTTGGCTTGTTCTTGCCTAATGGCCTCCTCTGATGCTTTTGGTTCAGAGACTTCGACCATGTTGACATTCATGGTGTCTTTGGTGGCAAGAGTCAACTGCTTCATCTGAATCTCCAAGTCCTCTGTCTGGCCTTGAACTGCAGCCAAGTGAGAACTGGGTTCTGTTCCAGAGTTTTGGGCTCCAATTGTCTCCAGCTTTGGGCTTTCGACCGCCTTTTGGACCGCTTCAATTGTCTTTCTGGATAGATTCCCAGAAAAACTGCCAAAGATTGGCATGTTGACATGGTCCTTTGTGACTTCGACCATTGTGATTCCTGGCCTCTTCGACTGGCTTCTGGATGCCTCGATCACGTTCACCTCTGAAGGTTCAGCATAATGGGCTTCAGCCTGCAACGGGTTAGAGTCCACAGTCATGGGGGTCTTGTCAGCAAACTTCAACCTCCCTTCTTCGATAGCGTCTTGCACAAGATTCCTGAAAAGAAAACATTGAGACGTTTTATGGCCCAGAAAATTATGATATTTACAAAAGCCTCTCTTCTTTCTTTGATCAAGAGGAGGCACTTTTACCCCTGGGGGTACTATCATTTGGCCATCTTTTACAAGTAAGTCAAAGATTTCATCACATTTTGTAATATCAAAACTATAAGTCTTTTTGGGGAACCTATCGTTGGTCCTTTCTGGACCAGTGGGATTTTTTCCACTTGAGGGGACTAACAGTTTGCAAGAGCATGGTGGCCCTTGTTTTAGTTCCGCTAAATCGACCTCGCCTTCTTCGACGGTTATAGTTTCGTCGAAGGTTTCTGGATCTTCGTCATCCATCTCGACATACGCTATCCTCTCTCTTTTATGAGTTTTTGTTGCCTTGGCTTTTTCAGCTTTAAGGCGTTCTACCTGTCGAACTCTATCGGCCAATTGGGCCATGTCTCTCAGGTATTGAGTGTCTAACTTCTTCCTAATGGAATAATCTAAGCCGCCTGCGGCTATTTCAACTAACTCATATTCTGGCACTTGCGTAAAGCATCTTGCTTTGAGCAACCTAAACCTATTTAGATATTCGTCTATAGGTTCAGTGAAACGTCTCTTTACACTGGCCAATTCTTCCAGGCTTATCTTGGTTTGTCCCATGTAGAATTGCTCATGGAACAATCTCTCCAACTGGGTCCAATGATGGATCGAATTGGGGGGGAGATTTGTAAACCAAGTAAATGCGTTCTTTGTTAAAGAACTTGGGAAGTACTTAATCCTAAGGTTTTCGTTGTTTGAAATATCTCCTGCTTCGATCAAGTATCTCGCCACATGTTCGACAGTAGATTCTGTCGTGTCCCCTGAGAATTTAGTGAACTTGGGGACTTTACATCTAGGAGGTAAGTCTGTTTGTAACACATATTCTGACAGTGGGGATGTGAAGTTGGGCCTACGAAAGCCCATGTTCATCCCATTTTAAGTCATGATTCTTTCGATCATGGCTTCCAGATTATTTTCCAAACCCATATTCTGGTATTGGATATGCTGAACTACTTCGTCAGCATTTTGGTTTCTGTTAACTAACCTTACCTCTGGGGCTATAACCCTAGGTTCTTCGACATGCTGTTCCAATCGTGCCCTAAAGTTTTCTTCGACAGGCTGCTGGACTTGGTTGATAGTGGTTTCTTCCTCTAAGAGTATACCTTGGTTTCCCCTTATTTGTGCCCTTTGGGGCTGTCGAATAGGTTGGGGTACCCCAAAGAAATCAGCCAAACGCGTCATTTGCACCGTCATCTGCTGATTCGACTGGGTGGTGTTTTGTATTAGAGGATTCAGCACTGTACTTAAAGTTTGTGCCAACATTTGAACCATATCATGGTTGCTTTCGTCCATTTGTTGCCTCAAGACTGCTGTCGAGGCATTTGTAAGGCCATGTGCTACTTGGGACGTTCCTCCTAAGAGTTGGGTCCTATTTCTGTTCGCCATACCTACTCCATAACCTTGGAGTGGCGAAGAGGCACTCACTAAAGGGTCTGAAAAAGTGGACGCAGCGTTCGTCAAGCTAGCCAATTCAGAAGTTGGCATGCCATAGAGTGGTTCTCGATTTTGACCGTCTGTCATAAATCCTGGGGGAACATAAGGCCTTGTGCCTGGATTTCCCCTTGGTGGGGGAGTTCCCAAAGGCACTCTGGGGCCAGTGAACGGAGGTAATGGCCCCGTTGTTATGACCGTTACTGCTGGTGTTGAACCAGCGGTTATCGCTTCACTTACGGTTGGGATAACCGTTGTTCCCACATTCGTTTGTGGGATTTCGTTGTTGTTTGGCGGATTCGCCATCGCTTCTCTTCCTCTGGCAGTATTGGTATTGTTAGTGTATATTCTACCACTTCTCAATAACATGCAACACTTCTCGAAAAAGATGATATTTTGTATAAAAAGGTTAAACTTCAAAATCAACACAAGGTCCCACCAGGTGTGCCAATTTGTTTATCGTGGGAATTGGTAAACAACCGCTGATCTTCCAAAAGGTTACTTATTTGGTGACTCGCAGGATCGATCAGATTGATCCTAAGACATGGTTGATTTTGGGGTTTTGACTAAGTTTGATAATGGTTAAATGACGAGAAAATAAAGAAGCTTTATGTAAATTGCATGAAGAAGAAAACTTGATAGAATAAAGAAAGGCTTGAAATGAAAGGCTTCGACTGGAAAAGTAAAGGAGAAAGCAAGTAAAGTTTCTGGAAAATAAATGACTTTGATTAATTAAAGTGGTGTTTCACACATACATTCTCAACAATTCTTTCTCTCACGCTGGGTACTCGAATCTATATAAGTGACTTGTATATAATTGTGAACACACGCGAAAAACTGCGTGAACTACTAATATTTATACTAACACATTCCAAGTAACCGTCGGGCAGTTATGCTGCTTCGAGATGACTCCACTTGGAACGTTCACAGTGTTCGACACTCCAGATCTTGGCACGTTGCACTTGGTAACCGCTGGGAACCGTTTTCCCTCCAAACGTTTGAATCTCAAACCGTTCCACTCTGAGCAATCGAACGCCTTCGTCGAGAAGCACCTTCGACGTCGAAGGCAACAAGATTCTTCCTTAGAAGAAATTCTCTAAGTACATTGCCATCTTCTGACGAGCATTTCGACAGAACCAGCTGGTCGAAACCATTCTTCAGCTTTAATGGCTTATATTAATAAAACAAGGGTGTCGAATTTAGGAGCCAACAATGGGATAACGAGGCTCCCCAGATCACCATTGAACGAATGGATGAACCACCACACTGTCACGAGATTAATACTGAAGAAGTAGTGGACGAGCCTTGGTTTCACGAAGTCAAGAGGTATCTCTAAACCCAAGAATATCCAGAAGGAGCTTCAGTCAATGATAATAAGTTCTTAAGGAGATTCTCTGCTAAATTCTTCCTTAGTAATGGCATTCTTTACAAACACAACCATGACTCTGTGTTACTTCGGTGTGTAGACAAGGTTGAAGCTGAAAGGATCATGGCTGAGTTACATGAAGGCACTTTTGGCACCCATTCCAGTGGGCATACGATGGCAAAGAAAATCCTACGGGCAGGCTATTACTGGTCTACCATGGAAGCAGATTGCTATCAACACTCTCGAACCTGCCACAAGTGTCAGATTTATGCTGACAAGGCGCACGTACCTCCGGTTCCTCTAAATGTCTTGATGGCTCCTTGGACCTTTGCTATGTGGGGAATTGATATGATTGGGGAAATCAAGCCAACAACTTCCAATGGACACCGCTTCATCTTAGTGGCCATTGACTATTTCACCAAGTGGGTGGAGGAAGCTTCTTTCGCTTCCGTGACCAAGAATGTTGTCGCCCGGTTCATCAAGCAGAATCTCATCTGTCGTTACGGTATCCCGGAGAGGATCATTACAGACAATGGTACAAACCTGAACAATAATATGATCACCGCCCTGTGCGAGCAATTCAAGATTCAGCATCACAATTCTTCCCCTTACCGGCCAAAGATGAATGGTGTTGTCGAAGCTGCAAATAAGAACATTAAAAAGATCATACAGAAAATGACAGTCACATACAAAGATTGGCATGAGATGCTACCATTCGCTCTCCAGAGATATCGTACCACAACTCGCACATCAACCGGGGCAACACCCTTTTCTCTGGTTTACGGCATGGAAGCTATTTTGCCTATTGAGGTCCAGATCCCCTCTCTAAGAATCATGAAGGATGCAGGGTTGAATGAAGACGATTGGATCCAGACTCGACTTGATCAAATAAACTTGATTGATGAGAAAAGGCTTACTGCTGTCTGTCATGGTCAAATGTATCAAAAAAATATGATCAAGGCTTTCAACAAAAAGGTCAGACGACAAGTATATCATGTTGGAGATCTGGTGATCAAGCGCATCATACTACCACAAGGTGATCCCAGGGGAAAATAAACTCCTACATACGAAGGACCATTTGTAATCAAAAACATATTCTCTGGTGGCGCAATGATCTTGACCACCATGGATGGTGATGACCTTCCGCACCCTGCAAACGCAGACATAGTCAAAAGATATTACGCATAAGAGACCCGCTAGGTTGACACACCTAGGAAAAACGAGGGTATCCAAGCGAACAAAAAAGGTTCGGGAAAAAATTAGGGATAAAACAAAAAAAATTGTACACCCGGCAAGTTGAAAACCCGAAAGGGCGGCTTGGGCAAAAAAGGGTATCCCGGTGGACTGAAAACCCGAAAGGGCGGTCCAGGCAAAAGTTAGGGAATTAAAGCGTATGACTATGTCCCGTTGGATCACCTTACGGACAACTTGCAAACTCAGAGGTTCTGATCAATTTAATCAACTTCGGACAAGGCAACAAATAGACAAGATGCTCAGAGATACGAAGGCTATAGCAGAATGGGAACCCCATGGGATTATTGCACATATCTATCTTTCTTTGTATCAAAATTTTCATTTTTTTTGCGACGGCATTCTCTTACTATAATGTTTGTCTCATTGTACAAAAATACTTACTCAAAGTCAATACAAAGATATCCTTTTGAAAGTGAAAAACTATCTGTTTTTTTTTTCTTTACTGTTGTGTTTTGTTTGCAAAAACGTCTAATGATTCATTTTTGAACATATGCATTTGAATATAATTACTGTTTATAAATAAGCAAAATAGAAAGACAATCACTGATGGCTTTAAGAGGTAGGGAAATCTCTCTATGCTATTTCCATAATCTCTCGCAGTGTGCAGTTTAATCCCCAGCAGAATAGAGCTTCCAGTTATCAATCCCCAGTAGAAGTCGTCAAATTTCTCAGGATTCCCCGATAGGATTTTACAAGCAGTACATGGAATCTCCCTTACATTAGAGTATATTCCTCCAAGCAGAAATTCATCAACACTTAGACTTCACAACATGAATACTTATACTCCATATCCTCAGCAGCACTCAGGGATTTATTTTCCCCAATCCAACAATAGTGTGGCAGATTAGCTTGCATACGCCTACATTGCATCCATATATCATAAACATTGATAACACAAATGCATTATACAATGCATTTCATACAACATGACTTTGCATTTTAGCTAACATTTTACCCTTTTATGGATAAGGTTAACAACTACCATTAACGATGTTCAAAGTTTTCAGATACAGTTGAGATACGCTCCAGACACGGATGCCATTCTGATACTCATTCAGACCCAACTTTCAGATACAGTTCAGATACACTCCAGACACGGATGCCATTCTGATACTCATTTAGACCTCTTCTAGATACAATTCAGATACGCTCCAGACACAGATGCCATTCTGATACTTATTCAGATCCAACTTTCAGATACAATTCAGATATGCTCCAGTCACGAATGCCATTGTGATACTCATTCAGATCCAACTTTCAGATACAATTCAGATACGCTCCAGACATGGATGCCATTCTGATACTCATTCAGTTTTCAACTTCTAGATACAATAGAAATACGCTCCAGACACGGATTCCATTCTGATACTCATTCAGAGCCTCTTCCAGATACAATTCAGATACGCTCCAGACACGGACACCATTCTGATACTCATTTGTTCATCTTACAAATTACAATTCAACAATCACTCTCGGATGGAATCTACAAGCCCATCTCCAAAAACTTTCTATCATCTCTCTAAATTGCATCTTTAAGCACATTCCATCTACCATCATACCGCCTAGTGCAAATTTCTGGACACTCTAGTGTCCAATCATCTTCCACCTTCGAGTCACGAATGGCAAAACATGCCAATCTAGCTCTTCAGGCTTAAGAAGATTGAACAGGGGCAACTGTTGTACCCCAAAATTTTCCCTCTCACTTATCAAGAATTTACTCACAAGATCTCCTTGGGCTCAAGACTGCACTAGGGTTTGATCAACTCAAGACACCTCTTTATGCACTGATGACCAAAATTAGGGTTTGAGTTTGCACAAGGACATTTGAAATTTAAATGCATCATATGACTTTAATGTATCATTATGGACCCCTAAGATTAATCATGCCAAGTTTCAAGCCTTGAATCACATTTTTGCTCAGTCAATTGAGCAGTTGACCTAAAAATCAACTGTATTTGGGAAAAAGTCAACCATGGCCAATTTACAGTCAAACTTCATAATTTTTTATCCATACCAACATTTTAAACTTATATTTATCATTTGATCAAATTTGGACTACAACTCCTCAGAGAATTTGATCAAATCTCCAAAAGGGCAAAATGGTCAAAAATTAGGGTTTTGACTAAGAAGGGACAATTTCTGATTTTTGACCTAGCAAATGGTCAATTGGTTTAAGGAATGATCTCAAGAGTCCAATTGCATCATTTTTACCTAATGACATGGTTCAAAACATTGCAAGTCCATTGGATTGACAGATGAATTTTGCAGTCAACTGATCAAAAGTCAACTATACACTGAAAAGTCAAACTTTGACTTTTTGGTCAAATTCAAGTGCCAAAGATCACAATTCATCAAAACATGTCAAAATATGAAACTTATTCATCAAGAAATCAAAAAGTCAAGATTTCATTTTGAAAAGTCAAAATTTCTAAACTTAGAAATTTTTCTAAGTGTTGGAAATTTCATGTTTTTTCATAACTTTGAGCCAAATTTTCACCATGATGAAAGATGATTCAAGAGAAACTTCCAACATGAAAGTTTTATATCTCCATGATATATACAAATTTTCTTTACACAACTCCTTCCAAAAATGCTTGGATCTCAAATTATAATTTTATGAACATGTGGTCATGAAACTAAACACTTAGTGAAATTATGCCTTAATTTGGTCAGGATTTTGACCAAACTTCATGGAACTTTTTAATATAGTTCCAAGGTGAATATTCAAAAGAAATTCAAATATTGGTTGTATATCACATTGCAAGCTTTCCAAAATGTCCAAGAACTCCTTGAGATCATTCTTGAGGAGGTAGAATCGAATAGATGAAGTTAGGGTTTTGTCACTTGAATTACAAGTCATTTTTGATGAACACATGAACCAAATCCATGATAGACTGCATAATCTTTGCTTTGCAGGCCTCAAACTTGTTTGTCACTCCATAATTAAATGTTTACACAACTGTTAGGGCTTTGATCCAAGCAATTGAGCTATTGTCCAAATTGCATTTCCATTTATGGCACAAAGTTAACAATGCCATTCTTGTAAAGCAAGCTTTTTGCATAAATTTCACATTGAGCCTCTAACTTATTTCCTCTTATCACACTTCATCCACAAAGTCATAAGCAAGCTTTTTTAAAGCATAATCACTCTATCTTAGCAAGTACACAAGGCATGGAAACTTGTTTTGTCAAAAAATCACATGTTTAACTTAAACATTTAAATTTGAATTCTGATCAACTAGAGTACTCCAAACTTCTTGCTTATAAATAGAGTCACTATTTGTGAGCTAGGACACGAGCTTGAACACCCTGAAATACACCAAAACTCTCCCAAATCAGAAATTTCCCAAAAACTCCATTGTTGCACAGTTTCTAACCTTGAACATTAAACTCCCATTTCCCTCGTGTGTTTCTTGGCCTTTTAGTTTCTAAAGCTTCCTTACATCAAATACAACTCATCCTTATCCTTATTCCAGAACTGTAACACCATTTACCATAACTTCCATAACCAAAAAACAGAGTCTACAACTTGACTTCTCCAAGTCATTTCAGCCACTCTCAACTTGAGCAAACCATTGCATTAGCTTCCTAGGACCTCAAGGAAGCTAACCTGGTCATCACAATCACTTGAAACAAGCTCAAACTCCAAACACGATTTCCAGTTTTGAGGTAAGTTTTCTCAACTTGAAACTCTTCATACAGGCATCATCAATAGTTTATTTGTGAATAAAACATCTAGATATCATTGTCCTGAAGCTAACCATGTCCTTAGTTTCCATTAATTTTGCTTGAGCTTAGAGAATTTTGAAACTGAAATTTCTGAAATTTTTAGGGTTCAGATTAGGGCCATTATAATTCTTCCTTATCTTTGATCTATAGTTTTAATACTTTACATTTCTGGAATCGTGAGAAAATTTGCTACAAGTTTCATGTTTACAGTTTTCATTTTTGATGAGAAATGAGAAAGTTACAGATGGTCTAGCTGGAGGTTGAAGATGAAGTCTTCAGAACACGTTTTGCCTTACATATTTATTGTTTCATTTGTATTAACGGATGTATAGCCACCCCAGTGGTAGAAGCGCGCGCCTGTAACCTATTGGACCTGGGCCTGGCTTATTTTTTTGTGTTTGCTAGTTGATCTCCACATTGACTCTTGGTACCCCCTGGCCCAATTTATTTATTTATTTACTTCATTTATCTTTTCTTAAATATATTTTTTTCTAAATACAAAAAAACATAAAATACAAAAAATGATATATTTATATTTTGACTTATTTTATTTTATTTTTCTCAGAAAAAATATTATTATTTATTATACTTTATTTATTTTATTAAATAATCTTGTAAACTTAATTAATATTATGTTTTTATTTATTTATTTTTCACACCCTTTAAAATACATTGTTTTATATATAAAAAGGACTAAAAATAATTTATAATGCTATAAATATTTTCAAGATAAAAATACCAAAAACATTTTTCTTAAACTTATTTCTTTTTAATCAACTAAATAGAATTAGGGTTTTATTCAAAAATATTTTCTTAATAAATTCAAACTTAACTAACTATTTTCTTTATTTAATTAGGTTAGGACAAAATCTTTTTTTCATGAAAACTAAACAAAATTCATTTTCTCTACATTTTGCATCCTTGTACATTTATTTATTTTTATACTTTGTATTTATTCAATTCCTTGTATATTCATATCAATTCAATATGGTTGTAATAGACTAATTATGTTTAAATTCTTGCAATCCCCATTCATGAATTTGTATGCCCCTCACCACAAATGTTGTAATAGCGTAGTAACTTTAAATTTCGCAATTTATTGCTTTTATATGCTAGTAATTAGGGTTTGTATGGAAAGACTAAAACCAATACTTAGAAAATCCTAATTCAAGGCAAAAACAAGCATGAAAACAATACACTTGCACACAAGCACCCCTAGGGTTATTCCACTTGGTTTCCTTATACAAAATGGCCATATTACACATGTAAGGTATCTTCGCAAAAAAATACAAGAGCATAGTCCCTCGATGACGCTATCTAAGTTGCCTTACAAATGATCTTATTCCCTCCAAAAGGATGCTAAGATACCTTGCAACATTGCTAATTACGGTTATACGATGACCCACGCCTGTCCCATTTACATCCAAAGATAGGGTTGCCTACTAAATCAATGGTAAGACAATAATGTCAAAGGAAAAGAAAATGAACAAGAAAGACATTTGAGTAGGTAGATTGCTCCTAATTACTTGTTCCATTTCAAAACAAACATCCTTTCTATTTTCAAAAACAAACACCTAAACTTTCAAAACATCTTACAAAATTTGGAAACATTTTTAAAAGATCAACATCTTTGTATACATTCTCACGAACAAGAATTATTACAAAGATTGCCTAAATAATGGCTTCTTTACAAAATACTTTCAAAAACCACACAAAGCATAATTTCAAACAAAAGCAAGAGATCTAGCAAGTAACTAAGAGCCCATGGAAAACCATGGATGAAAAGGGTGATAATACCTTGTGTTTTCATAATCTACCCCCCGAACTCAAGAAATAATCTCAAAGGTCTTTCCTATGCTTTTTCACCTTTCCTTTTGGATAAAAGAAAAGTCGGTGGCGACTCTTGCTAACCGCAACATTTGCGATAAAACGCAAAACCCTCAAGTCAGTTCTCCCACCGTATCACACATAGGATTGTACAGTTGTTATGCTGAACTTTTAAACCTATGGTGTTGCACCTTACATCATAGCATGTTTATTTTACATAAAAAAAGAAATATGAAAGATTTTATGCAAAAAAAAAGTTTGAACATGGCATTGCATATGCTCATTCACCTCATGCATCTTCATGCATCCATAGCAGGTACTCAAAAGGTACTCGGAATGGGGAATCCTTATCCAGACTCGGTATTTTCTTTTCAGAACTGCAAATCTTGACTTCTCGCCGCTCTGTGATCAGATTCAAGTTATGGAACAACTTCGTGGAGAATTGGATGAGATGAAAGAACATATGGGATTTTTTATGTTAGACATGCAGGATTTGGTCAGTGGACAAGAACTCCTGGGAGAGGAGAACACTCAGTTTAAGGCTCAGTTGAGTTTGGTTATGGAAGTTTCGGGGACAGTGTTGAAGAAAGAAGATGGTTTTATACCTGCTACAATAGGAGTTACCATTTCTCCCCATAATCTGGGGACTCTTTCAACTCAGGGAGTGTCTTCCCCACAGCCTTGCGTTCCAGGATCTTCCCATCCGCAACCAGTTGTCGTTTCCCAAAAGGACCCAAAGGGTAAAGTCCATCAGCAGAGGCCAAAGCAGCCTAAACGACAATTTGATCATATTCCAATGTTGTATGCACAATTGCTTCCTCGCCTGCTAGAATTTCATTTGGTTAAACTCTGAATCTTCACTACACATGAAAGGCGCCCTCATGGCTTTGATGACAATGCTAGGTATGAATTTCATTCTAGGGCACCCGGTCATGATACTGAAGATTGCATAGCTTTTAAGCACCAAGTCTAGGATTTGCTTGATGCAGGGACAATTCTCTTCACTCCCAAAGGTCTGAGCGTGCAAGTCAATATAATGCCAACCGCTACAGAAAATAGGGTTACACCCTCTCCTTTTAAAAGTTCAATCTCATGACCTGAATCACATTATCCACAACCTATAATCCCAGAAAGTTCTCACCAGTAGCCATTTGCAAGTTGTGGAAATCGGTTGGTTAACCAAAATTAGAATGTTCCTTATGTTCATCTAGCTCGATATGCTCCTCAGTAGCAAACCTATCAACAAAGACGTATACAACAAGGCAAGCAAAGAGATAGGAAACCAAAAAGGGTGTTCTACATTGTTCCCATGACTTATGGCCAGTTGTTCTCTCAGTTGTTCAAGCTTTCCTTGATGGAACCCAAGCCACTGAAGCCTATCATTCCTCCTTACCCTGTGGATTTTGATCCTAATGTGCAATGTGATTACCACGCAAGGGTAATAGTCCACTCCATTGAAGATTTTTGTGCCTTCAAAGAAGAGGTACAAGACCTGCTTGATGCAAAGGCTATCAATTTCGGGCCAGCCAATCAGATTTGAAGTCTCTGTTGACTTAGTAGATATCAAGACCGCCAGATCATCGCCTGAAGCAACAAGTCCATACGGAGACTAGTCTCCTCAACATGGAGATTTCTAGTTTCATTTGCAATTCTCATTTGTAATCTTTCTTGTTTTGATTCAGTACTTTCTTGTATGCAAAATTTGCTAGTTTTTGAATATTAATCATAATGCATTGAGTATGTTTGTCTTGAATTAATCCATTAGTATTCACTCATTAATGTTTTTCTTTGCTTTTTGATACTTAACTCTTGTTAAATAAAGCAAAAAAACATCTGGAGGGAGGATGATGAGTAATATACCAAAAATTCCAAACGGTGTGCTTTTGAATAAAACTCTGTTGATGATGTACAAGCCTTGTTTCAAATTCCCAAACACCGGAGATATAAGGGAGATAAACCCTTGTCAACCCCTTTGAGCCTTGAAGTTGGAGTTTCTTTTCTGGAAAAAAACCCTCACATTAAACCTGGGGCAGGGTAGATTTCAGTTAATCTGATTGAGCATTCAAAACTCATCAGGAGTGCGCATCAAAGGATACAACAATGGTTATCCTTCAAAAGGTTGAGAAAGAACAAAACCGCAATGGCTAGCCCTCATATCAGAAGTGTGCATTAAAGAGAGATATATCCTAACGGGTATCTCTCGCACGTCAGGAAGAAGAAGTGACGATACAACAATGGTTATCCCTCACCTACTAAAGACTCATGCAGTCACAATCACTTCCAACAAATTGAATACGACATGAAAGTCACACGACTTGTTCAAACGGAAAGAAAAGGAAATGATAAAAATCCCTGCTAAGTCAAAACTTTGAAAATAAGTCGCTTAGGCAAAAGTCATGGCATCCCACTGGACTTCAAAATCAAAAGCAAAAGGAATTTGTCCAGACAAAATTTAGGGAAAGCAAAAAAGCGCGAAAAGCCAAAAGGGATCACCAAATAAAAATCAACAACAAGGAACCAAGCCGTGTGATTAAACACCAAGAATGAAATAAATGAGTGACTGTCGTGTCCAGAAAAACCTTATTGACTCCTTAACCATCGTAACCTCTTTTTGAGAGATGAGTGCTCGCATCAAGTTAACTGAATGTAGGAATGAAGAATATCACGGAGAATGGGTGGGCACAAAATATTTTGATCCTTAAATCCTTTTTCTAAAAATGTGTGTTATACCCCAAAATTTTCCCTCTCATTTTACTCAAAACATACTCCTAGATGTCCTCAACTTGCCCAAGGATGCCTAAAGACTGACCAGACAAATTCTCTCCTAAGAGAATGAGCCTCAAATTAGGGTTTCACTCCTCATCAAGATGTTTGAGTTCCAAGGGTCCAAAATTATTTCCATTTCCCTAATATGTCTTCAAGATTATCCATGCCAAGTTTTAAGCCTTGCACAAGGAGTTTGCTCGGCCAACTGCTCAAATGCCTGAAAATCAATTGTACTAGGTCAAAAGTCAACTATGGCCCACATTCAGTCAAACTTCAATATTTTTGGTCAACATCAACATTTTGAAGTGATGTTCATCATTTGATAAAGGGTTGATCATGATTCATCAAGGAATGCCCCAAATTCATCAAAACTCAAAAGTTGCTAAATTAGGGTTTCTATAGGAAAAGTCAATCAAACTATGACCATGCATAACTTTCTCATACTTTATCAGAAATTTCCCATCCAAGGCTCATTTTGAAGAGGATGCAATTCCCTATAACTCATATTCATCCCTCATGTTCATAAAATGCACTCATGGAAAGATATGAATTCATACATTATAGGTCATTTTAAAAAGTCAACAAAAACACATTTTGGGTCAAAGCTTCTTACATGAACATGGAAGATCCAATTGAGGTGAAACCAAAAGGGTTGTTTAGAGGACATCCTAATATTTCTAAACATTCCAAGAACACCCTCTTAGGGTCAAAATTAAGAGAGACGTGCCTTGTCAAAGTTGGCCATTTTTGGAAATTTGCACAAAGTCAACAATGCCCAAAATGGAATTTTCTCCACATGGGCCTATCTTTTCAAGTTTGGAGCTTGTTCCTAACATGGTCCACGACCCATGAACCATTCCATGCCTCATTAACTTATTTATTTAATTTATTGTGATTTTATTCATTTAAAATTCAAATAAAATCAAATAAAATCAAAATAAATCATATAAGTTGCTTTTGGAATGATTTTGGCATTGAATGAAGATGATATATGCTGGCATATCAAGATCAAATCATGCAAGGGATGATTGGAATAAGAATGGCATGATTTGGATTGTTTTGGAAACAAATAATGCAAGGAACAAATCAAATCTTTTCTCCATGATTGTTCAAGATTCAATATGTTTTTGTTGACCTAATGCATTCTAATACATATACATAATGTTGCCAGACCTAAAAGACACGAAGAGGCTGCCTCCATAAGTCCAGAAAAAACTCCAATTTTTGACAAAAAAAGTGTGGTTCGAATTCTGAGTTAGAGGGTGATTCAAGGTGATTCAAGGCCACCAATCCACTCCTGGGCACCTCCTGAAGCTAACATCATCGTTTGCACGCATAAAAGCTCCAAGAATCATCACCTTACAGCATCACTGTTTGCCACTTTTCTTGAATTTGGTTTTGCAAATTTATGCATTATGAATGATTTCTAAGTATACATTCATGTTTGTATCATCATTCAGAACGTGTTTGCATGACTAATTATGTGTTTTGATGCTTGTTTGATGGAATTCCATTGTTATGGTTTAGAGCTTCGTTTTAGGGCTTTTTGATACAGGTAAAATCAGGGAAAAAGATGGATGACATCATACTCACGAGATCAAAACTAATTGATCTGTATGTTTGGATTTGATTTATCTTACCTGGTATTGATTTTTAGATTTACAGGGTTATAGTTACAGCTTGTGTTCGTAGGTAAAGGTCCTTACCTAAAACGACAGTTTCCTTGAAGAAGATGAAGGCGTGTCAAGACGTGAATGGCCAGTTTAAACGTTGGCACGTTTTCTGGGCATAAGGCGTTTTGTTCATTTATGTGTTATTTTGTTTATTATATGTGCAACTAACCATCCCAGCACATATGACAAAGGCGCAGGCGTTGAAGCAAGGGATTCTGGGTTCGATCCCAGAATCTCACGTTTTCATATTTTTCAATTTCTTTGTCCCAGATCCAATAAGCCTCACATTCAAAAGGGAATATCATGCGCCCAAGATCTATACCATTGGATCCATCCTCAAAGCAGATCTGGCGCTCATGCAAGCAAGGTCTATGATGCACACTCAAGCGTAGCCCTCACTGAACCAGGTGAGGCTGGTGGATCTGTGGGATTTGGGCTTTGCAAAAATTAGCAATACACCCCCCTGATTACTCAATAGTAACAGGCCCATTTATTTCTTTTCTTTATTTCTTTTATTTTTAATTATTTGTTAATTATTTTTGCAAAAAAACAAAAATCATTTTTTTTATTAAATCAAAAAAATCACAAAAAATAGATTTAGGTTTTTATAATTAAAATTAATTTTTGAAAATTAATTATTTTAATTATTTCAACATTGATTATTTTGTTAAATAAAATTAACTAGAAATTAGGTTTAATTTGCAATTTAATTATTATCAATAAAAAATACACAAAAATATTTTATAATTAATTAGATTTTTAGGCTTCTAATTTATTCCCGTATTTTATTCGTCTCGCGCGCATTTACTTATTTATAAATTCCAATTATTGTAATTGTTTCGAGGTTTGTAATATTTCTTAATTAGGGTTTATTTTACCACTTTTTACTTACTGTTTTCATTCCCCAAATTTTGGTTATGTAACCCCCTCCCCGAGGCCTTGTAATAGTTAGGACTTTAAATTCTTGCATTTTTATTTTCTGCTATTATAAACTGCCTAGATGTATGGATAATAGGCTTGCTTGCATGCAAAAGACAAATGGAATTAAAAAGGTAGATAACCCTAATTGTGCAAAGATAAATAAACTGAAAAATAACACATGCACATGTTCACTCCTAGGGTTTATGCCACTCCGGTTTCCTTCGATAAACGCTCATGAAGCATAGGGAATTTTAGTAGTCGTCCTCTAGTCCCAAAAGATCAAAAATGACCCGTTCAGATGTTGCCTCGGAAAGATCTTTAGGACTTTAGGGTAATTACTAAGGTTTTCTTACCACTTCTTTTGTGATCGTACTCGTCCCTTCGAATGTCCCTTAAAACTCCAACGATGGGGCTACCTACTCCTTAATAGTAGGATAGTGCTATCTAAAGGAAATGAGAACAAACAGTCTTTTTTCGAGTAGGTAGAAAATCTTAAGTACTTGCTCAAAACAATAAAAACTCTTTTACACAAACACTTTCAAAATAGTTTTCAAAAACAACTTCGTCACACTCTTGAGGACAGATACAAGGGTTATCACGAATTTAAACAAAAACTTTTCAAAACACGTACACAAGCAATTTCAAAAATGAGCAAGTACCTAAGAGCCCATGGAAAACCACGGATATAAAGGGTGCTAACACCTTCCCTTTCTATAATCTACCCCCGTACTCAGAAACATCTCGAAAAAGGTTTTTTTCTGTTCTTTTTCCCTTTTCCTTTGTTGGATAAAATAAAAGACGGTGGCAACTCTTGCTTACCGCAACATTTGCAAACAAAAAATGCAAACCAGTAAAAACAGTCAGTTCTGCCACCGTATCACAGAACTGGCGACTCTACTGGGGACATAAATAAGTAGGGTACACCTTAGGATTTATGTCATTCTTAGTTGCTTCTTTGGTTCGTCTTGTCTGATTTACTTTTAAGGGTATCTGTTTGGGTTATTTGGATCCTAAACCTGGATCGAGGGAATTCCTTTTAGGTAAGTAGCAATAAATTGTGAGGGAACTGTGTGGGGTATACCGACACGGTTGAAGTAGTAGCTACGTTGATGCAACACTTTGGTTGGTACCGGTAGTCCTTGAGTCAATCAAGGAGAATACGGGGCTGCTGTGTGGTGTCATAAAGTATTAACTAGCCTTAGAACCTTTAATTGCACAACTTGGCCAGTAGGACGTAGCGAGATGGTCAGATTTGGTGTATTCCCAAGGTCGACATATACTTGATGCTACACTCATTGAGGTTTGGCTCCTAAGTTTTATTTGGTTGCGAGTCAATCGCCTATTGAATGAAGCTTGGGGGAAATATCAATGATATTGAGATCCCTTAAAAACCGGTTAATATTTATAAGACAGGTTGAACCAATCCAGCTTCAAGAGGGTATGACCTTAAAACTCATGCACGCTTTAAACCTAAGGACTTGGTGTGACTTGTTTGTAACTTGCTATACATGTGATTTCTTAGCATAATTATGACATCATAAGCATGGTGTGATGCGGTGGGAGAACTGACTTGAGGTTTTGCGTTTGCGTTCGCAAATGTTTCAGTTTAGCAAGAGTTGCCGCCGACTTTTTATTTTATCCAAAGGAAAGGTCAAAAAGCGCAGGAAAGACCTTTGAGATGTTTTCATGGGTTCGGGGGGTAGATTATGAAAAGGGAAGGTGAAAGCACCCTTTTCATCCATGGTTATCCATGGGCTCTTAGTTACTTGTTTAGATCACTTGCTTTGCTTTTCCAATTGTTTGAAATGGTGCTTTGTGTGTGGTTTTTGAAAGATGTTTTGAAAAGAGGCCATCATTGTGGCAACCTTTGTAATGATTCTTGCTTGAATATATACAAAGGTGTTTGTATTTTGAAAAGATATTTCAATGTTTGAAAGTTTGTTTTTGGGAAGTGTTTTGAAATTGTGTTGTGAGGTGTGTTTGAAAATAACAAGGATGTTTTGCAAGTTTTGATCAAGTAACTAAGCGTTGTCTACCCTATTTTACTCAAAGATCTTTCCTATACATTTTTAACCTTTTTGACAATATTGTTTTACCATTGCATTTGGTAAACAACCTTGTATTAGGATGTTAAACGGGACAGGCGCGGGTCATCGTGTTGACCATGATAGCAACATTGCCAAGTATCTTTAGCAATTTTTGAGGGACTAGATCATTTTGTATAGGCAACCAAGATAGCGTCATCGAGGGACTATGATCTTTTTGTTTTTTTTTTTTTTGCCTAAGATACTCAACATGCATAACATGGCCATTTTAAAGGCAACAAGTGGATGAAACCCTAGGGTATTGTGTTGTCAATTTTCATGCTTCTTGTCTTTGCATTAGTCAAGCTATTTGTTTGATTTTGGATTTTTTGCATACAAACCCTAATCTCTAACATGGCATAATTGAAAGCATAAATGCGTAAAATAAATGTACACTATTACAACATTTGATATGGGAAGGGGGATACAATTTTTTGAAAGGGGGATATTTGCAAGAAAATAAAACCTAATATTTACTATTACATCCAAATTGAATAATGGTACAAATCAATAAATAGACAAATATTTAAATGATCAATTAAATAAATATGCAAAAATATTATGAATATGCAAAAATGTTTTGTTTATTTTTATATATGTAAAAATATAATATTTAATGTAAAAGAAATAAATAAAAGGTTTTTTTTATTAAGGTCAAAAACTCTAATTTTCTTTTAAGAAAGTAAATATATATTATTTATTTTTTATGTACAATAAAATAAAATATTGTATATACAAAAATAAAATATATTTAGAAAAATATTATTTAAGTATAAATGATAAAAAATAAAGATACAATATTTTTATGTTTTTATTCTCATGTTTTTATTAAATAAAATAAAAGTATGTATATATATATATATATATATATATATATATATATATATATTAATTACATTAGTCATGTACAATAAAAATAAAATAAAATATATATAAGACAAAAATATATTTAGAACAATATTTTTTGAGTATAAATAAAATAAAGAATAAAAAAAAAGATATAATATTATTATATATTATTTTCAAGTTTTCATTAAATAAAAGTATATACTAATTAAATTATTTTTATGTTAGAAAAAATAAATATAAAATACAAAATAAATGTGAAAATTTATAAAAATATTTTTTGATATTTTTTATGTTTGAAAAATAAGAAAATAAAATCAGAAATGAAAATAAAATGGAAAAATACAAAAATATGAAGAAATTGGTCAGGGGGTGCAATCAGTAAAAGGGGGTGTCAAAAACAAAGCCAGGACCAAGCCCAGCCCACCAGACTTCATCTTCAACCTTTGTTCTCAAAATTGCGCGCGCCCTGTACAAAATGCTAGATCCTGCATACGTGCTTTAATGCAAAAACTCAAAACATCAAAGTTGTAGCATTTTTCAAGACGAATCCAACCATGTAAAGAACTCATTCTAACTTTCAAAGACCAGAGAGAATTTCTATGGCCCTAAATCCTAACCTAATTTTTTCAGGAAGTTCGTGAATCAAATTCTCTTAACATGCTTAACTTAAATGAAAATTGAGCATATGTACAGCTTCATAGCTATGAATACTACATTTTTTATTCACAAACCTAAGCCTAATGATTCCTAAATAGAGAGATAGAAAGTTGATAAAAACCTGTTTCAGTTGAGATCGTGTCTGACAATGTGGAGCTTTTCAATGAGGCCTGAGGTGTTTGGGAGCTTGCTTGAACTTCCTTTGACCTTCCCCAATGCCTAGCGTGGCTTGAATGTGCTTGAACAAGCCTGCAGAACTCAACCTGCACAAGCTAAAATCAAAAATGGCAAACCTTGTAAAGGGAGTTACAGTCAGTGTTTAAGGGTTGGGATAGCTTGGATAGGTTGTATGGAAGGTGTTTGAACAGGTTTGGGGCAAAACGCATGAGCAACTTGTGAGGTAGAACTCAAGATTGAGAAGCTGCCCTATTTTGCCAGTGGAAGGTGATTTTGTGCTATGGGAGGTTTCAGGACTCAAAGGCTCGTGTTTTAGGTTCAATACAATGTGTGAAACTTGTCTCAAAAGCTTGCAAGAGTTGGTTCTATCTGATGTTCCAGTTATGTGAATTTTGACATGTTTCTTGTATATGAAGCAAAAAGCAAATCATGATGCAAGACAAGCTTGTACAAGCTATCTATCATCCTGCACCTTATGCTCTTGGCCCTTCAAGTTGGTGGATATTGTATGCAGTACAAGATCTTGTTCAAGGCTCAAGAGACGTGGTTTGACATAAAGCACTTTTGACAAAAATGGCAATGTTACCTTTTACCATTTAAGGATTAATTCTTTGTGTAATCCTCTCATGACCAAAACAAAGCCTTAGACCAATGGATTTACATTTAATTATTGAGTATGGAAGGGTTTTGAGACCTATAATCTAGTGCAAACAAGGCTGATTAGAGTTTGCAACTTGTATCAATATGAACATGCCATGGATCAAAAGTGAGTTTTTGCCAATTTCAAGCCTTCGATTCTCCCTAACCACAAATGAGTTTGGAGAGTTCTTTGAAATTTTGGAAATCTTGCAACATTCTATACAATCCATATTTGAAATTCAATTTGAGATTCCAAGTTGAACTATGTGAAAAATGGTCATGAAGATAGGTCAAAATCCTGCCTAAACTAGGGCAAAATTTCACTAAGTTAAAAGTTTCATGGACCCTTGTTCCAAAAATCATAACTTGAGATCCAAGCTTATTTTGAGAAAACTTTGTGAATCAAAGTTGTAGACTTTGTGGACGACTACAACTTTCATGTTGCAAGTTTTGTTTGAATCCAATTTCATCATGGTGAAAATATTGGGCAAAGTTGGGAAAAATTAAGAAAATTTCATAACTTAGAAAAATTCTAAGTTATGAAAAATTTTCAAACTTAAACCCTAATTTGCAAAATTGGGTTTCTTGATGAACAAGTTTCATGTTTTTACACATCTTGATGAAAAATGACCCTTGGCACTTGATTTTGACCAAAAAGTCAAAGTTTGACTTTTCAGTGTACAGTCAAATTTTGATCAGTTGACTGAAAAATTCATCTGTCAATCCAATGCAATTGAGATCCTTTGAACCTTGTGAATAGTTCAAGATGATGCCATTGAGTCCTTGAGTCCATCTTTAAGCTCAATTTGACATTGGCTAGGTTAAAAAAAATTAGAAATTGCCCTTGTGCAGTCAAAACCCTAAAAATGACCATTTTGCCCTTTTAATGATCTGATCAAATTTCTTGAAGAGTTGTGGTCCAAACTTGATCAAATGGTTCATAGGAGCCTAGAATGTTGATATGGATCAAAATTTATGAGGTTTGATAGTAAATTTCCCATAGTTGACTTTTTCCCCAATACAGCTGATTTCTAGGTCAACTGTCCAATTGACTGGGCAAAAATTTGATTCAAAGCTTGAAACTTGGTAGAGGAAATATTATAAGTCCAAGATGAAGTATTAAAGTTACTTTGAGCATTGGAAGTCCAAAAATCCTTGTGCAAACTCAAACCCTAATTTAGGTCATCAGTGCAAGGAGATGTCTTGAGCAGAGCAAAACCTTAATCCTGTCTGGAATTCAAAGAGTCTTGTGAGGGGAAATCTTGATAAAATTAGAGGGAAAATTTTGTGGTACAAAAGCTGCCCCTGTTCAATCTTCTTGAACCTGAAGAGTTAGATTGGCGAGTTTGCCTTTCGTGACTCGAAGGTAAAAGAGGATTGGACACTAGAGTGCCCGTAAATTTGCACTCGTCAAAATGTAGGTTGAGGGAATGGGCTTAAAGATGCCATTTGGAGATGATAGAATCTTGTTGGAGATGGGCTTAGAGATGCCACCCAAAGTGTTTGTTGAATACTAGGAGAATGAATCATCATAATGGTATCCGTATCTGGAACGTATTTGAGTTGTATCTGGAGATTGGATCTGTATGAGCAAAGGAATGGCGTCCATGTCTGGAGTGTATCCGTACTATAACTGGGATCTGGACAAGTGACAGAATGATTTCCGTGTCTGGAGTGTATCTGAACCTGAAGTTGATAGGTGAATCTGAATGAGAAATAGAATGGCTTCCGTGGCTGGAGCGTATCTAGTCTGTATTTGATTGCTGAAGTCTGAATGAGTAGTAGAATGACCTCCGTGTCGGGAGTGTATCCATACTGTATCTGGAATCTTTGCATAGTTATTAAAGATTTCTTTTAATCTTATCATGGAAAGGGTAAAATGTTAGCTGAAACACAAATGTATGTTGCATGACATGTATGATGCAATAAAATGTGTTCTATCAACGTTTATGATATACGAATGTAATGTATGAGCATATAAGCTGATTAGCCGTTGCGATGAGGAAAATATATCCTTGATCACTAGAGTTAATGAAATCTTTGACTACTGCCGGGGAAAATAAATCCTTGACCGCTGTTGGAGATTCAAAACCTTTGATTGTTGAGAATGAGAAATCATTGGACCACTGTTGGGGATTAACAGGAACTTCTATGGGGATGTGAGAATCCTTCACGACTTTCTGGGGAATAAGGAAAGCCCTGACGATCTCTACTGGGGAATCAAAACTTGGGAGACTTCAACTGGAGAAATGAGACCGAGAATCTTCGATCTGCTGGGAAATAACTTTGTGGGGAGAATGCTTATTCTGTTTGAAGAGTTTTCAAGAGCTCGGGTTGTACGCCAATCTATTGAGGAAGCAAGAATGAGAATCTTCATTCAGGCGTTTGGGCCAGGAGGTTGGGTGTATGCCAATCTTCTGGGGTTTTAAGAATGAGAATCTTCATTCTGTTAAGGGTATCAGGAGGTTGGGAGTATGCCAATCTTCTGAGGTTTTAAGAATGAGAATCTTCATTCTGTTAAGGGTATCAGGAGGTTAGGAGTATGCCAATCTTCTGGGGTTTTAAGAATGAGAATCTTCATTCTGTTAAGGGTATCAGGAGGTTAGGAGTATGCCAATCTTCTGGGGTTTTAAGAATGAGAATCTTCATTCTGTTAAGGGTATCAGGAGGTTGGGAGTATGCCAATCTTATGGGGTTTTAAGAATGAGAATCTTCATTCTGTTAAGGGTATCAGGAGGTTAGGAGTATGCCAATCTTCTGGGGTTTTAAGAATGAGAATCTTCATTCTGTTAAGGGTATCAGGAGGTTGGGAGTATGCCAATCTTTTGGGGTTTTAAGAATGAGAATCTTCATTCTGTTAAGGGTATTAGGAGGTTGGGAGTATGCCAATCTTCTAAGGTTTTAAGAATGAAAATCTTCATTCTGTTAAGGGTATCAGGAGGTTGGGAGTATGCCAATCTTCTGGGGTTATCAAAAGTTAACTGTTATCCGGTTGATTTCCAAGCTTTAAGATAACTTACTGGGGAATTGGAGGAAACTGGATGGTCTTCCACCGGGGTTTAAGAGTTGGAGTTTTTGACTCCGTTGGGGGAAGAAAGTTTCATTTTCACTAGGGATTTGTAGTTTAAAGTTTTCTGTCTCCGCTAGGGATCGGGAGTTTAGAAACTTAGTTCTGATGGGGATATGTATTTCAAAGCTTTAACTCTGTTGAAGATCTGGATGATGTACTGCAGGGGATTTCTTCTGGAATAGCCTAAAGACGTTTTCCTATACTTTCTACCTATCAGTAATTATCCTTTCTCATTTCGTTTCATTTGTAAGCAGTGATTATATCCAAATGCATATGCTCATTTAATAAATCATTGGACATTTTCAAATAAAACAAAAGTATAAAAAAGAAAGGGAAGGCAAAATAAATTCTGCACTTTGAAGTATATTTGTATTACTTTGCATAAGTATTTTGTACAAAGGAGACAGACATCCTAGTAGGAGAATGTTGTCATAAAAAATGAGAAAACATTTATACAAAGAAAGATGGCTATGTGTAACAATTCCATGGGGTTCCCATTCTGCTATAGCCTTCGCAACTCTGAGTATCTTGTCCATTCGTTGCTTCGTCCGCAGATGATTGGATTGATCAGAAGCTTGGAGCTTGTCCGTGAAGAGATTGTCCTTAAAGTGATCCGACGAGACATAGTCATACGCTTTAGTTCCCTAACTTTTGCCTGGACCGCCCTTTCGGGTTTTCGATCCACCGGGAAACCCTTTTTTTGCCTAAGTCGCCCTTTCGGGTTTTCAACTTGCCGGGTGTACAAATTTTTTTTTATTTATCCATAATTTTTTCCTGAACCGCCCTTTCGGGTTTTCAATTCACCGGGATGCCCATTTTTGCCCAAGTCTCCCTTTCGGGTTTTTGACTTGTCGGGTCGTTTTATGCATAGTATCTTTTGACTATGTCTGTGTTCGCAGGGTGCGGTAGGTCATCGCCGTCCATGATGGTCAGAATCATTGCCCCACCAGAGAAGATGTTTTTGATCACAAATGGTCCTTCGTAAGTAGGAGTCTGTTTGCCCCTGGGATCACTTTGCGGAAAGATGATTCGCTTGACTACAAGGTCCCCGACTTGATATACTTGTCTCTTGACTTTCTTGTTGAAGGCCTTGATCATACGTTTTTGATACGCCTGACCATGGCAAACATCAGTAAGTCGCTTTCCGTCAATCAAGTTAAGTTGATCAAGCCGGGTTTGAATCCAATCGTCTTCACTCAAACCAGCATCTTTCATGATTCTCAAGAAGGGAATCTGAACCTCGATGGGTAAAACAGCCTCCATGTCGTATACTAAAGAAAAGGGTGTTGCCCCAATTGAAGTGTGTGCCATGGTACGGTACCCGTGCAAAGCAAACGGTAACATCTCATGCCAGTCCTTGTAGGTGACTGTCATCTTTTGAATGATCTTCTTGATATTTTTGTTCGCAGCTTCGACAGCACCGTTCATCTTAGGCCGATAGGGAGATGAATTGTGATGTTGAATCTTGAACTGCTCGCACAGAGCGGTGATCATAGTATTGTTCAAATTTGTACCGTTGTCAGTGATGATCCTGTCGGGGATACCATACCGGCATATGAGGTTCTGCTTGATGAAGCGGGCAACCACATTCTTTGTAACGGAGGCGAAGGAAGCTTCTTCGGCCCACTTGGTAAAGTAATCAATGGCCACCAGGATGAAACAGTGTCCATTGGATGTCGTAGGCTTGATTTCTCCAATCATATTGATTCCCCACATTGCGAATGGCCAAGGAGCTTTTAAGACATTGAGAGGAACTGGAGGAATATGTACCTTGTCAGCATAGATTTGGCATTTGTGACAAGTACGGGAATGTTGATGACAATCAGCTTCCATGGTAGACCAGTAGTAGCCTTCCCGTAGAATCTTCTTAGCCATCGTATGACCACTTGAGTGGGTGCCAAAGGTGCCATTATGTAGTTCAGCCATGATCTGCTCAGCTTCAACCTTGTCCACACAACGGAGTAGGACACAATCTAGATTGCGCTTGTATAATATACCATTGCTCAGAAAGAACTTGGTCGCGAACCTCCTTAAGAACTTTTAGTCGTTGACTGAAGCTCCTTCAGCGTATTCTTGTTCTTCGAGATACCTTTTGACGTCATGAAACCAAGGTCGGTCTACCACTTCTTCGGTATTAATCTCGTGACAATATGCAGGTTCGTCCATTCGCTCAATGGTGATTTGGGGAGCCTCATTATCCCAGTTAAGTTTAAACATGGATGACATTGTAGCTAGCGCATCTGCTAGCTGATTCTCTTCTCGCGGGAAGTGCTCGAAGGTGTTAGAACAATGTTTGAATCTAGTACCCTATATTTAAGTTTTGATGATAACAAAGTGAAAAGATATAGTAGTTATGTGTTTCATGTTTGAACTATATGCTGCCTAAAATTACTATGCTCTGACTTGCAGATACGCTGATTAAAATAAGCAAGATCACTTCTTCAGCATCAGAATTTGATTTGATACACCAGCATCAGAAGTTGCTGAATCAGAACGTGAAGATCAGATGATCAACTCACGTACATGCTGTAGCTTGATGAACAGAACTGCGCGTAAACACTCTGATACATAATCAAATAGTTCATCAGCAGCGAAGCAGAATCAGAATGAGCCAAGCCAGAACGTGCATTTAAGAAGCAACGGTACTGTGCATTGAACGCTAATTAATTCCAACGGCATCATTCTAGACAAGATCTGCTCAAAAAGGAAAGCTTGTTATTAGCATTGAATCAAGAATATTTGCATTCAACGTTCATCTTCTCAAGTGCTATATAAACAAGGCTTCGAAGATTATAATGGCTAATGCTCTCCAACTCTTTACACGCACAAAGCTGAACAATAATCTTCATCTACCAGTTTTGCTAAACCCCAAACTCTGATACTTCATTAGTGTTTAGCAATCTAGTTTCTAAGCTTAATTTGTGTAAACATCACAGTTGTGATAAAGTTTTGTAGAAAACATTCACACACATTGTTTTATACCTTTGTAAGAAAGTGTTGCCTTGACAAACCGGATTGTGGTTTGAATCAAGAAGGCTTTAGCAGTTGTTAAAGCATATTTGTATTCAGTTGAATATAGTGAATTAAGACCTCGTTGGAGAGAGGCGAAATCACCTTGACGGGTGGACTGGAGTAGTTTGAGATCAAACGAACCAGGATAAAAATATCTTGTCAATTGCTTTAAGATTCCAGTTTTACAATTCAACCCCCCCTTCTTGTGTTTTTCACCCCTTCAATTGGCATCAGAGCGCCTGGTTCTGAGCTAAAACACTTAACCGTGTCAGTACAAGATCCAGCGTCAGAAAAACACAATGGCAGGAAACAACTCTCATTTCAGCAATGACAACAATGAGGATAGAGACAGATTCAGCGGCAAACCTCCAGTCTTTGATGGAGAAAACTTTGATTACTGGAAAGACAGAATTGAAAGCTTCTTTCTAGCACATGATGCTGATCTGTGGGATATGGTGACAGATGGATACACGCACCCTGTGAATGCAACTGGTCAGAAGATTGAAAGAAAATCAATGACTGATCAACAAAAGCGTGACTTCAAGAATCACCATAAGGCCAGAACCATCCTCCTCAGTGCCATCTCCTATACTGAGTATGAAAAGATCTCCAACAGAGACACAGCTAAGAACATCTTTGATTCTCTCAGAATGACGCATGAGGGCAACGTTCAAGTCAAAGAAACAAAAGCTCTGGCGCTCATTCAGAAGTATGAGGCGTTCAAAATGGAAGAATCTGAATCCATTGAAACTATGTTCTCTAGATTCCAGATTCTGGTAGCTGGTCTCAAAGTTCTGGACAAAGGATACTCTACTGCTGACCATGTCAAGAAGATAATCAGAAGTTTACCCAAGCAGTGGAGGCCTATGGTTACTGCTCTGAAGCTAGCGAAGGATCTCAACAAAATCACTCTGGAGGAACTTATAAGCTCCCTCAGAAGTCATGAGATAGAGCTAGAAGCTGATGAGCCTCAGAAGCAAGGTAAGCCTTTAGCTTTAAAATCTAACAGAAAATCTGAATCTAAAGTTTTGCAGGCAGTTGAAGAAACATCTGATGGATCCTCATCAGAAGAAGACGAACTTTCCCTTCTCTCCAGAAGAGTAAATCAACTGTGGAAGCAAAGACAAAGGAAGTTCAGGAATCCCAGAAGATCTGATCAGAACGAGTCTTCTTCCAGATACAGAAGGACAGATTCTTCCTCTGGATACAGAAGATCTGAAGGCTCCTCCGGTAGCAAGAAGCCAAACACAAAAGACATCATCTGCTACGAGTGCAATGAGCAAGGACACTACAAGAGTGACTGCCCAAAGCTTCAGAGGGAAAAGCCCAAAAAGAAGTTTGGAAGAGAGAAGAAGAAAAGTCTCATGGCCACATGGGATGACTCTGACTCGTCTGAAGCTGACTCAGAATCAGATGATGAAAGGGCAAACATAGCGCTCATGGCTAACATTCCAGATGACAGTGAAGCTTCTGAATCAGACTCAGAATCAGACACAGAAGAGGTATTCCCTAACTTCGCTGTTAATTTTACAAAGGCTGAACTTGCTGAAAGCCTCAATGAAATTCTGGAACGTTATCAGCAGATTAGAGCTAAATTCAGAGACCTGAAAAGGAATCTTGAATCTGACTCTAATAAGTCTGAGAGTCTCAAATTGGAAAACTCTGAGCTGAGAGATAAAATTTTAAAATTAGAAAACTCTTTACAAAACTCTCAGAAGGAACCAATTTCTGAAACTCCCAGCAACGCTGATGAGATCATCAAGGAGTATGATCATAGTTTCCAGAAGTTCCTTGCTAAAAGCATAGATAGAAGCAGAATGGCTTCAATGATCTATGGAGTTAGCAGAAACGGCAGGAAAGGAATAGGATACCTAGGTAAGGTTCCTACACCTAAAAATGTCATGGATTTAACCATTAAACACACTCCTCTAAATTCACACTTTGTGTATGGTCACACACATGACATCAAATATACTAGCAGTAAGCACTCTGTGAAACCAAAATTCAACCAGAGTTTTGGTAAAACTAACAAATCAGGACCCAAGAAGATCTGGGTACCTAAGGATAAAATAATACATGTTGCAGATATCTTTAGCAGCAAGTCAGAAACACCAGTCATGGTACCTGGACTCTGGCTGCTCACGACACATGACGGGAAGAAGGCATATGTTCCAAAGCCTGGAACTTAAGCCTGGAGGCCACGTTGGCTTTGGAGGCAATCAGAGGGGAAAGATAATTGGCTCTGGAACTGTAGGTAATGGAAATCTTCCCTCTATTAATAATGTTCTGCTAGTTGATGGATTGATGCATAATCTGTTATCCATAAGTCAATTAAGTGATAACGGTTATGATATAATCTTTAATCAAAAATCATGTAAAGCTGTTAGTCAGAAAGATGGGACTATCCTGTTTAATGGAAAGAGGAAAAACAACATTTACAAAATCAAACTTTCTGAACTAAAGAGTCAGAACGTAAAATGTCTTCTGTCTGTTAACAACGAGCAGTGGATCTGGCACAGAAGATTGGGGCATGTTAGTATGAGAAGAATATCTCAGATTAACAAACTCAATCTGGTCAGAGGACTTCCAAATTTGAAGTTCAATTCAGATGCTCTGTGTGAAGCATGTCAGAAAGGCAAATTTGCAAAACCTTCTTTTAAATCCAAAAATGTTGTTTCTACCTCTAAGCCATTAGAACTTCTGCACATTGACTTATTTGGACCAGTTAAAACTGCTTCAGTCAGTGGCAAGAAGTATGGGTTAGTAATCGTAGATGACTATAGCAGATGGACATGGGTAAAGTTCTTAAGACACAAGGACGAGTCACAGTCTGTGTTTGTTACCTTCTGTAACCAAGTTCAGAATGAAAAAGATCTTAGAATCGTTAAAGTCAGAAGTGATCATGGTGGAGAATTTAAAAATAAAGATTTTGAGTCATTCTTTAATGACAAAGGCATTCTGCATGATTTCTCTTGTCCTAGAACTCCCCAACAAAATGGAGTTGTAGAACGAAAGAACAGAACATTGCAAGAAATGGCCAGAACCATGATCAATGAGACAAACGTTGCTAAGACTTTCTGGGCAGAGGCAATAAACACAGCGTGCTACATTCAGAATAGAATCTCAATAAGACCTATTCTGGAAAAGACTCCATATGAATTGTGGAAGAACAGAAAGCCCAACATTTCGTATTTTCATCCATTTGGATGTACTTGCTTTATGTTAAATACAAAGAATTATTTGAACAAGTTTGATTCTAAGGCACAGAAGTGTATTATGTTAGGATACTCTGAACGCTCAAGAGGGTACAGAGTATACAATACAGAAACACAGATTGTGGAAGAATCAATCAGTGTTCGTTTTGATGACAAGCTTGACTCTGAAAAGTCAAAGCAGAATGAAAATCTTGCAGGTATAGAAATTGAATTTGCAGGTTCTGAAGACAAGTCATCAGAAGCTCTCAACACAGACATTCCTTCAACGTCTGAAAGGAGCAACGCTAGAAATCCTACAACTGCTGCTGATCAACCTCAGAAGAGATTACCCAGAAGCAGTTTGGATCACCCAGAAGAAACTATCCTAGGAAGAAAGGAAGATCCAATCAGAACAAGAGCAAGCTTCAGAAACTCTGAAGAAACTCTTATGGGACTTGTGTCTCTGATTGAACCTTCTTCTATTGATGAAGCACTTCTGGACAACGACTGGATTCTGGCAATGCAAGAAGAGCTGAATCAATTCACCAGAAACGACGTATGGGATCTCGTTCCCAGACCAAAAGGATTCAACGTCATTGGAACAAGATGGGTGTTCAGAAACAAGCTTAATGAACAAGGTGAAGTCGTCAGAAACAAGGCACGACTGGTTGCACAAGGTTATAGTCAGCAAGAGGGGATAGACTATACAGAAACCTTTGCCCCAGTCGCCAGGTTAGAATCTATCAGACTCTTAATCTCATTTGCTGTTAATAGAGGCATCACTCTGTATCAGATGGATGTCAAAAGTGCATTCTTAAATGGTTATATAGAAGAAGAAGTTTATGTTCACCAACCCCCAGGTTTTGAAAATACAAAACATCCAGAACATGTTTTCAAACTGAAAAAGTCACTGTATGGTCTGAAACAAGCTCCCAGAGCTTGGTATGAAAGGCTAAGTAACTTTCTTCTTGAAAATGAATTCACCAGAGGGAAAGTGGACACTACTCTATTCTGTAAAACAGTTAAGAGTGACATTTTAGTCTGTCAAATTTATGTTGATGATATTATTTTTGGTTCTACTAATCCTTCTCTTGGAAGAAAATTTGCTAAGTGTATGGAGGCAGAATTTGAGATGAGCCTCATGGGGGAACTGAAATTCTTTCTAGGAATTCAGATCAATCAAACTCCAGAGGGAACTTACATTCATCAGAGCAAATACATCAGAGATCTTCTGAAGAAATTTGACCTCTCAGAATGTAAGCCATCAAAGATTCCAATGCATCCCACGTGCATTCTGGAAAGAGAAGAGGTAAGCAAAAGTGTAGAACAGAAGGTCTACAGAGGTATGATTGGTTCTCTCCTTTATCTGACAGCTTCAAGACCTGATATCTTATTCAGCGTATGTATTTGTGCTAGATTCCAATCAGATCCTAGAGAATCTCACTTAACAGCTGTTAAGCGAATTTTCAAGTATCTGAAAGGTACTACTAATCTGGGTTTGTTTTATAGAAAATCTAGTGATTACAGCTTAGTAGGCTACTGTGATGCTGATTTTGCTGGAGACAGAGTGGAACGTAAAAGTACTTCTGGAAGCTGCCAGTTTCTGGGAGAAAATCTGATCTCGTGGTCCAGCAAAAGGCAGTCAACAATTGCTCTGTCAACAGCAGAAGCTGAGTACATAGCAGCAGCAGGATGTAGCACACAAATGCTCTGGATGAAAAGTCAGCTTGAAGACTTCCAGATTTTTGAGAGTAACATTCCTATTCTTTGTGATAATACTTCTGCTATTTGCTTAAGTAAAAATCCTATTTTACATTCTAGAGCTAAGCATATAGAAATAAAACATCATTTCATTAGGGACTATATTCAGAAAGGTATTTTAAACTTGAAATTTATAGATACAGACCATCAATGGGCTGATATCTTTACTAAACCCCTTTCAGAAGATAGGTTCAACTTCATTCTGAAACATCTCAGCATGAAAGTATGCCCAGAATGAAAATGTTTTAATTCCATGTATTTATCTTCAGAATGTAATTATTTTACTGTGAACTTCTGATCAATCTTCTTTCAGAAAGATAGAACATGCAGATTGTATCAGATGCAAGTCTAAAGATCTGAGAGTCTAATCTCAAATACAGACGTGCTGATCACTACATCAAACAAGTGTCATCCAATCATCAGCAAATCTCTGAAGCAGAATGCGTGCACGCTTCTGAGAGGGCAAAGCGCTGATTGGGTGCATTGAGACACATGTCTGGTAACCGTTTTTAAGTATCTTTCTCAAATCCCCCAAAATCAGCAAGCATTTAATGAAAAGTAATCACGCTTGTTAATGGCAATCATTATTTTTTTCTCTCTCTTAAAAACGTTTAATTTTTCAAAATAATTTTTGAAAACTCTATTTAAGCACACTAATTCCTCATTCTTATTCTTTACGCTTTCTCATAATCATTCAAGTATTCTCTGCATATTTCTGAGTTTATCTCCTTCAAACCTTTTTCTCTCAAATCATTCTCAAGCTTTTTTAGTGAGAACAATGGCATCCTCCAGCATTTCTGCAGGAAATCAGAAGAAAGAAACCTCTGAACAATATCAGGTGCCTATCAGAACTCTTCTCACACCGGTAAAGAATCTTGAAGTTCTCTCTGAGTTAATCATCGACTTTGAAAGTTTGAAGGAAAATGGATTTGACCTAACTGAAGAAATTAGGGCTCAAAAGTGGGAGAGGTATTTCGATAGGTTGGTTGGACCAACATTCCCAGAGCTTGTCAAGGAATTTTGGATTCACGCCAAGATTCATAAACATCTAGTCATCTCTTCTGTCATGGGAAAGAAGATAGTGATTTCTGAAGACCTCATTGCTAGGTTAATCGGTCAAAGTGGTGGTGGAGTCCGTTGTGTGGACATGGCTGATAGATGCCCTGATATAGGTGTGGTAGCCAACAGCATTTTCACTCTTGGATTTCCCAGCAGCAAAATTAAGGATCTGAAGGATCACTGCAGAGTATGGGCCAAGATTGTTCTTGGATGCTTCAATCACAGGAAACCAACAAGTTCTCCTGATTATATAAACGTGGATCAGCAATTTCTGATCTACTTTATTGATCAGAGGGTGAAGATCAATCTGGCACACTTCCTGTTCAACCATCTCAAGACCAGTGTCAAAGAGACTAGAGAAGAAGAAAGGACCAAAAGGGACTGGATACCGTTTGGAAGTCTGACAGAGAATAAGCTGATAGATTATCTGAGCGAAGCTCAAGTGCTGAGTACCCTTGAACCAACTGTTGGAAAACCGCTGAACGCTAAGAACCTGAAAAAGATGAAGCTGATAGAAAATATTAGGAAGGAACCCAGAGCTACTTCAACTGCTGACATCTCCAGCAGAAGAGTGCCTCTGAATGATTTCCCAAAATTTTCTGAAATGGAATCCCAACCGGATATGTTTCTCAAGTATCCAGATTCATACAAGGAAGAAGATACAGGTTCAAAGCTGAAGATCAAAGATCTGAGTCAACCCCAACCTGAAGTGACTCAGAAGAAGACAAAGAAGAGGAAAGCAGAAGGATCATCTCATCAGACTCCAAAGAAAAGAGGTAATTCATCTGCTGCCCCTATTTCAATTTCATCTACTATTCCAACATCTGCTGCCCCTCCTAAAACCTCTCACAGAATATCAATCCCAATCCCTACCATTGATGAAACCATACCAGAAGACCCTTCTGAGGCCTTACTACTCAGAAGACCCAGAACTAAGATTCCCAAACAACCAACTGTTTCAACAACACCAGCACTTGATAGAGTGCTAGCTGATATTGAGCGTGAACATGCTTCTGCTCAACCAAATTTTGAACCACCAAATATTCCTCCTCCACAACCAGAACCACAATCTGAACCAGAAATACAACAACAACCAGAACCAGAACCACAACAACAACAACCACTCACAGAAGAACCTCTGATCCCTGAGCAATCAGAGATTCCACCTCCTCAACCAGAAAATAATCCACCTTCACCACAAACAGAGTTTCACCGCTATGAAACCCCTTCTCCTCATCATTCTGATCCCCACTCACCTCAACCTTCACCGCTGGCAATCCAGTTGCCATGTGGAACCACTATCGTCAGGCCCCAGTTGCCATCTTCAGAGGAATCAACACCTCCAAAAACTCCAACCACTCCAATAGAAATATCTGACTCTGATTCTGATAACCCTCCTCCAAAACAAACAACCTCTCAGAAAACCGCTGAAAACCCCAGCAGAACTTTCATTGACTTAACAAGTTTTGAACGTCTTGCTGATCTAAGACACAAAATTGCCATACCCAAACCAAAGCAACCAGATGTTGGCTCTGGTATTTTGAATTTTGAAACAGGTATGCTGCAATGGATTGCTTCTTTGAAGCAAGTCTGTCCGGGGATGATCGACCCAGCTGCTTCTGATCAGCTCTGGTCACAGTTCAGACTATGGGTACGTGCTGAAGCCCTCAAGCTGCAGGACGTCAACTATGAGCAGGCTCAACAGAACTTTAGCAAGCTGCTGAAGGAAGTTGAGAGTCAGCTGCCTCAAGAAGTTGTACTCCCTCTGGACAGTGAATCTTGGTCTGAGAAAGAGCAAGTTGCACAGGTGCAACCATCAGAAGACAAGACCATTCAGGCTGAAGAAAATCCAGCAGAAGATGTAGCTGAAAGTTCTGAGAAGCTTCCTCCTTCTGACACTTCTCAAGCTTCCTTGGACAGGCAGGCTCTGGAAGAATTAAGGCTGAATGACTTGCGTCTACAACAGCGGATGGAAGAGAATGATCAGAAGATGAAAGCAAGAATGGATGTACAGGACAGCAAAATTGACACTGTTGTCAACATGGTTCAGAAGCAGAATGAAACTTCTGAAAAGATTCAAGCAATGCTGGAAAGCCTGTTCTCACGCATGCCCCCACAACCTTAAATTTTTTTTTTCATGCATGACATTCTCTATGTTTTCTTCATTTTCTGATGTACTGTTTTGACTATGTTTGTGTAATGTTCTTTTGCTCTGAACTATTTTAATATAATTTGTTTTTCTGATCTAAATTGTTTTAGCACATCACCAACACTTTTTGATTGCTGACAAAAAGGGGGAGAACAAGAATGATATTTAAAATCAATAACGGCTAACTAGACAGAAATTCTCAAACATTCTAACTCTATTACTTGAAATGTTTTTCTGTTTTGTTTTTAAGTCTACAGGCACAAGGAAGCCCCTGAACACTATGAAGACTAGAAGCTAGAAGCTCTGATCAAAATGTAGAAGCTCATGTTGCTCTGATCAAATATGAAGTTCTGATCGACCTAACACTCTGATCCGAAGCAAAGCTCTGACAGGAAAAGCTCTGAAGCTCTGCTCTCTGATAAGTCAAAGACCTATAATCTGATGTTCAAAGATAGAAAAAGATCTGATCCTGAAGAACACGTATATCAAAGGGAAGTAACAAACTCAGGGGGAGTATCTCTTAACTCTGATTTTTCCGTACTTCTTATTCTGATACATTTCCTAGATACCTTTTCACGTTATTTTTTCATTTAAAATATCTAGTTTTTGTCATCATCAAAAAGGGGGAGATTGTTAGAACAATGTTTGAATCTAGTACCCTATATTTAAGTTTTGATGATAACAAAGTGAAAAGATATAGTAGTTATGTGTTTCATGTTTGAACTATATGCTGCCTAAAATTACTATGCTCTGACTTGCAGATACGCTGATTAAAATAAGCAAGATCACTTCTTCAGCATCAGAATTTGATTTGATACACCAGCATCAGAAGTTGCTGAATCAGAACGTGAAGATCAGATGATCAACTCACGTACATGCTGTAGCTTGATGAACAGAACTGCGCGTAAACACTCTGATACAGAATCAAATAGTTCATCAGCAGCAAAGCAGAATCAGAATGAGCCAAGCCAGAACGTGCATTTAAGAAGCAACGGTACTGTGCATTGAACGCTAATTAATTCCAACGGCATCATTCTAGACAAGATCTGCTCAAAAAGGAAAGCTTGTTATTAGCATTGAATCAAGAATATTTGCATTCAACGTTCATCTTCTCAAGTGCTATATAAACAAGGCTTCGAAGATTATAATGGTTAATGCTCTCCAACTCTTTACACGCACAAAGCTGAACAATAATCTTCATCTACCAGTTTTGCTAAACCCCAAACTCTGATACTTCATTAGTGTTTAGCAATCTAGTTTCTAAGCTTAATTTGTGTAAACATCACAGTTGTGATAAAGTTTTGTAGAAAACATTCACACACATTGTTTTATACCTTTGTAAGAAAGTGTTGCCTTGACAAACCGGATTGTGGTTTGAATCAAGAAGGCTTTAGCAGTTGTTAAAGCAGATTTGTATTCAGTTGAATATAGTGAATTAAGACCTCGTTGGAGAGAGGCGAAATCACCTTGACGGGTGGACTGGAGTAGTTTGAGATCAAACGAACCAGGATAAAAATATCTTGTCAATTGCTTTAAGATTCCAGTTTTACAATTCAACCCCCCCCTTCTTGTGTTTTTCACCCCTTCAGAAGGTAATCTGCTCGAAGTGTGGTAACAATGTCAGGACATGTTCTTTGTAAGGGATGAGGTTTGGATGTTTAGTATCCCACTCTCCTTTGATTTGACTGATAACCAAAGCTGAGTCCCCAAATACAATCAAAGATTTAATTCCCAAGTCAATAGCAGCCTTGAGACCAAAGATACAAGCTTCATATTCAGCCATGTTGTTGGTGCAGCTGAAGCAGAGTCTAGCAGTGAAAGGTGTATGGCAACCTTCTGGAGAGATAAGTATCACGCCGATATCGTTCCCAAGTGCGTTGGAGGCGCCATCAAAGTAAAAAGTCCATTGGGATCCTTGTTCAGGTCTATCATACGGTCTATTTTCTTTAATGTTGCTCAAAGTCATGATATCCTCGTCGGGAAATTCGAACCTCATGGATTGGTAATCTTCGACAGCTTGATGGGCCAGATGGTCGGCTAGCACACTTCCCTTTATAGCTTTTTGGGTCGTGTATTGTATATCATATTCGGTGAGGATCATCTGCCATCTAGCGATTTTTCCGGATAAAGCAGGCTTCTCGAAGATGTACTTGATCGGATCCATTTTAGAAATCAACAGAGTGGTATGTGTCAACATATATTGCCTTAGCCGGCGAGCAGCCCATACCAAAGCGCAGCAAGTTTTCTCGAGCAGTGAGTATCGAGTCTCACAGTCGGTAAACTTTTTGCTAAGGTAATAAATGGCATGCTCTTTTCAGCCAGACTCGTCATGTTGGCCCAGTACGCATCCCATTGAATTATCTAAGACAGTCGGATACATGATTAAAGGCCTTCCTTCGACGGGTGGCATCAATATGGGAGGTTCCAGCAAATACTCCTTGATTTTATCGAAAGCAACTTGACAGTCATCGTTCCATTCAACCACATGATCTTTCTTCAACAGCTTGAAGATAGGCTCACAGGTAGATGTTAGGTGAGAATTGAACCTTGCAATGTAGTTTAGGCGTCCCAAGAAACCTCTGACCTCTTTCTCAGTGCGAGGGGCAGGCATTTCTTGTATGGCTTTGACTTTGGCAGGATCGACCTCAATGCCTTTGTTGCTGACGATGAATCCCAAAAGTTTACCGGACCTGACTCTGAAAGTGCACTTGCTAGGTTTCAGTCTGAGTTTGTATTCCTTTAACCTGACAAACAGCTTTTGCAGATGGTCGAGGTGTTCTTCTTCTGTTTGTGAACGGGCTATCATGTCGTCTACGTAGACTTCGATCTCATGATGTATTATGTCATGAAACAAAGCTACCATGGCTCGCTGATAGTTTGCCCCGACATTCTTCAGTCCAAATGGCATCACTTTATAGCAGAAGGTGTCCCACTACGTAACAAAAGTAGTCTTCTCCATGTCTTCGGGGGCCATTTTGATCTGGTTGTACCCTGAAAATCCATCCATGAAAGAAAATACCTTGTGTTGAGCTGTGTTGTCAACCAAGATGTCAATGTGCGATAGTGGAAAGTCATATTTAGGGCTAGCCCTGCTTAAATCTCTGTAATCCACACACATTCTGACCTTGTCGTCCTTCTTAGGCACGGGCACAATGTTAGCAACCCATTGTGGATAAGAAGTAACAGCAAGAAAGCCCGCATTGAACTGCTTCATCACTTCAGCTTTGATCTTTTTGGACATGTCGGGCCTCATTCGGCGGACTTTCTGTTTGATTGGTGGACAGTCTTCTCTTGTAGGGAGACGGTGAACCACAATATCTGTATCTAGTCCCGACATGTCTTCATAGGACCAGGCAAAGATCTCAACATATTCATTCAACAGCTGAACTAAGCGCTCTTTGACATTTGGCTCTAGGTTGGCACCCACTTTAACCTCTTTTATGTCTTCCTCTGTTCCCAAATTGATAGTCTCTAACAACTCTTCATGGGGCAGAATAGCCCTTTCTTCTTGTTGCAAAAGTCTAGCCAATTCTCCAGGCACTTCACAGTCTTCATCATCTTCGTATTCGGCATGATTGACCAGATCTTCAGAGTCACTGAAGGCCATAGTAGAATTGTTACCCATGGAATCTGGAGTGGATGGGTACCTGCATTTTGTGAGTGTGGGTGTGTGTAAGGGATAGCCACCTTTAAACAAAATAAAATGTAAAAAGAAAGAAAATGAACACAAAAGTTTATATATGAAAACGTCCATGATTCATTAAAAATGGCATATGAAAATGAAGAATCAAAACCCTTACAAATGGACCTATATGCCTCAGGTAAGGCATAAGGCAAAAAGTGTACGAATTGTTTTAAAATTATTACAGACCAACAGGAAATGTTCAAAAGATAAATTACTGATTGATGAAAGTAATGGGAACGAAGTCTTTCGCCTCCCAGTTGTTCAGTCCTCCTTCAATGGTTGGAAAGATCCAGTCTTCAAAATTGCTTTCTTCTTCATCATCCTCTAAAGCATGAACTCCATGATGAGTGATTTTTAATGGTGGTCCTCCAGCCCGGGAGTGACGCACGACTTTCTGACTAGCAGCAGTGAAACCCAAACCGAACTTATTTGTCTTGTAAGGAAAATCTAGAAGTTGACCCCATATTGTACTTCCTCCTTCCTTGATCACAGCCTCCGCATCTTTAAGGGATGACATCCGGGACACAGGTTTGGTAATGATGGGCACAGAAGTCATTGTCTTGGCTACCGCAACTTCAGGAGAAACCTCTTCAAAGTATTGGAAAGGTGTTTCTATGAATTCACCATCTAACTCCATGTAGCGGAAAGAGTTAAGGTGGATTATCATATACTCCTCCTCACCATGAACCGTTATGATTTTACCCTAGACTGGGTATTTGAGCATCTGGTGTAGAGAAGAAGTGACTGCCCCAGCGTTGTGGATCCATGGCCTTCCCAGCAAGCATGAAAATGAAGGACGGATGTCCATCACATAAAAAGTAGAGTTGAAAACGTCCGTACCCACTTTAATTGGGATGTCCACTTCTTTGTGAACCATCCGCTTAGAACCGTCAAAGGCTCTAACAACGATATTACTGGGCTTTAGGGTCAAACCTTCACAGTCCAATTTGTCCAATGCTTTCTTTGGTAGGACATTTAAAGATGAACCGGTATTAACCAGAACGTGAGCAAGTGTAGTTCCTCTGCACTCTACCGAGACATGCAGCGCATCATTATGCTTTCTTCCCTTAGACGTCAGATCGGCATCAGAGAAGCCAAGACCATTTTCGGCTGTAAGTTTGGCTACACACTCTTGAAACTGATCCACAGAAGTTTCTTGAGGCACGTGCGCCGTCTTCAGGAATTTGATCAAGGCTTTGGCATGAGCCTTAGAGAAGAGAAATAGAGCCAGCATAGAGATTTTTGAAGGGGTTTGCCCCAGCTGTTCTACGACGTCATAGTCACTTTTCTTAATTATCTTTAAAATCTCCTCCATTTCTTTATGTGTGGTCTCGGGAATAACCAAAGTCTGAGCCCTCATCCTGACGGGCGCTTCTTGAATCCCCTTACCTTTGTCAGCAGTAACAGCAGAGGGTACAACTTTGGGAGTAACAATTTCTTCAATCACTGGACTTTGCACAGATATCTTGACTGGCACAGAAGCATTTGAGGGTCCGAAGATTACCCTTGGAGGTGCAATCTCCGGAGAGAAGATTCTTCCACTACGAGTGATCTTACTTGTCCCTGCAATATTTCCTATGTCAGGAGTTTCTTCATTGGAACTTTCTTCAACTGATTCGATCTGCTTAACACCGTGGTAGAAGATCTCTCCTCCATAATTCCACGGTATTGTCTTGTTGGACTTATATGGGATATGCCCCGGAATAATAATCTTCAGAGGTACACACTTTGGATCGGGTGTAATCTTAACAGGTCTTTTGGGGACCTTGGAAAGATTGTCGGAAATGGTGATTATAGCAACATCATTGACAGGAGTAACAGGAGTTTTCTGAAAGAGGATTTCTTGAGTATCCATCAGGCGTTGGATGCCTGACTTCAATAGCGGATAGTCGGATTGCAAGGTTGAACAAAGGTAACAATCTTTTCCACAGCCCGGGAAAATCCCGGCTTTCGACAGATTCATCTTGATCATTGGCAACAGAGTCATTAAGTCATCAACAGTAGTAAAATGAAGATCTTCTACAATAGCATGGTCATTGTGACCATGTTTTGGCATAGGAGCGGATATCACATTAGGTTTTTCGAGGGCATCAAAATCCACTTCCTTGGCATCTATTAAATCTTGGATCTTATTTTTAAGGGCCCAATAGTTGTTGGTGTCGTGCCCCACACTGTCTGAATGATAGGCACACTTTACATTTGAATGATAGTAGGGAGAAGAGGTATTTGGGTTCTTCGGCGCCTCTTTCAAGTTTGTAAGGTTTAACTTTAACAGATGAGGGAGAACCTGAGCAGGTGTCATATTGATCCAAGTGAATTACTGTTGTGGCCTTTCCACCCTGGTCTAGTTAGCTCTGGGTTGACTGCTTCGAGGTTGATCGGCTGAGGGGTTCTGGATCATCACAGCCCCCACCGCTGGTCGGCGCTCCATTATTCCTTGATTTCTCTGGGTGTAAACAGCAGAAGTTTCTTTCTTGGTTGGGAAGGTCTTCTTGATAGTAGTGGAAACAGATGAATCCTTCTGGATTTTACCGCTCTTAATGCCAGCTTCGACCCTTTCACCTGTCAGAATTAGCTCGGTGAACCCTGCAGATGAGCTCCCGATCAAGTGATTAAAGAATGGACCTGACAGGGTCCCCAAAAACATATCAACAAGTTCCCTTTCAGACAATGGTGGCTGCACCCTTCCAGCCAAATCCCGCCACTTCTGGGCATACTTCTTAAAGACTTCATTAGAAACCATACCCATACTTTGTAGTTGAGTACGAGTAGGGGCTAAATCTGTGTTATATTGATATTGTCGGTAGAAGGCAGGAGCCAAATCCTCCCAGTTATGTACATCAGATCTTTCAAGTTAGTAAAACCAGTCAAATTACGTACCCGGCAAGCTATCTTGAAAAAAGTGGACCCACAGATCCTTGTCAGAAGAGTGAGGTTGGATCTTTCTGACGTAAGACTGCAGATGCATCTTCAGACAGGACAAACCATCGTATTTAGCAAATGTAGGCACTTTTAATTTAGGGGGAATGACAATCCCAGCAACCAACCCTAGTTCTTCGAAATCCAGCCCAGATACTCTTTGTACCTCCATGGCTGCCAGCCGATCTTCCAGATTCTTATAATTATCGTCCGCAGGGGGATATTGCTTCTTAGAGTAATCTTCATCCTCTTCTTCTTCTTCCTCAGACTCGGAGGGCAATGCAGCTCCCTTTCCTTTACCAACCCCTTCATCAAACGTCGAGGGGAAATCCAGGACTCTTCTAGCTTGATTCTCAAATCTTCTTCCCATAGTGACCACACCAACTCTTTTCTTTTTCTTTTTCTCCTTTTCTTTTTCCTTTTCCTTCTCTAACAGTGCTTTAAGGTCCTCTTGACCCTTTGCCAAGGTCATGAGGAGTTGTTGGAACTGTGAATTCTGTGCTTGTAGATTTTTGACCGTCTGCTCTATATCCATCTTGCTGAAATAAACAGCAGAAAGATAAGGAAACCTGGTGTGAAGACCTGCTTATGCATATGATGAATGATATGTTATTCATGTAATGCATTCAAGGATTCATAAATTCAAATTTGTTGTAAACAAAAAAGAACGCACGTCATATTAATAAGAAGAAATTTGTTAGTACATAAATGCCCCATGGGCAAAATATTACAAAATTCTAATGTAAAAAGACGTTGTGAATCCTCTTTGGTGTGATGTAGGTGTTGAGAGTCTGCTCTTCATGGAGTCAACGAGTAAGTTCCAAAACCTTCTTCTCACTGGCGTAGAAGTTGGCTTCAAAAGTATTATGTTCTTCCTTGAGCTGTATCAAACTCTTTTGCAATTCTTCCAATGATGTTGGCATGTCAGGATGTAGGAGGGTGTATGGAACCTCTCCTTCCATAACAGGCTCTTTTATCATAGGCAGAATGTAGGGGTAAGGTATCATAAGATTTTGGGCGCGGGTTCGTACCCACTTGAGGTAAGGCTCAAGGGGGATGGAATTCTTATGCCCCAGTGTCTTACTCTCCACCTTATTGGGCATCCTCCAAGCTCGGATAAACCTTTGTTGAAGTCATTGAGCGTCGTTTTCGAAGTCAAAAACCAAGTCTGGAATCAGCATGTCATGTGGGCCATCCCTTCGGGCATATCCAAATTGTCTTAGAGCTAAACAGGGGTTATAGGTAATGCCTCCCCTAATGCCAAGTAATGGGACATTAGGGAATTTCCCACAACGATCAATGATGATGACATTTTCTCTGGACCGAGAACACCAATGAACATCAGAATGTGTAAGAGTCATCAATCGTTGTGACCACCTCAAACCTTGTTCATTTTCCAAGACTGACTGGGGAAGGTGAGAAATAAACCACCTTGCTAGAAGAGGAGTACAGCACATGAGAACACCTCTTTTCCTCATTGTTCGAGTGTAAAATGAGTGTAGGATGTCCCCAAGCAATGTAGGCACAGGATTCCGAGATATGAAAATTTTGACAGCATTCACATCTATAAGCTGATCAGAGTTTGGGAACAAGACCAACCCATAGATGAGAAGTGCTACAATCTCCTCAAAAGCTTGCAGATCTAGAGAATTTCAGCAGTCTTGTGCCTTCTCAAACAGAAACATTGCCAAGAAACCCTTGACACCACTTCTGGTTTCCCAATAACCTTTGATATCGGATGGTTGCAAGTGTAAGGCTTGAGCAACATATTTAGGCTTTGGATCTCTTTCCGTACCGTTGTAGGGTAGTTGATGGAGAATAGGAATCCTCAGGAGTTGAGAAAATTCCTCCAAAGTAGGTACTAGTTGGTAATCAGGAAATGTAAAGAAATGGTGTAGGGGGTCAAAGAACTGGAAGAGAACTTTCACCATGTCTTCTTCAATGTTGGATTTGACCAAGCTGAGAAGTTTACCATGTCTTTCACTGAAGGGAGAATTCTCTGGAATCTTGGAAGTAAGCTCCTTGAGTTGAGGAGGGATTCTCACAAGGTTGACCTGGATTGTTTTTCTGCAGAGTGATTCCATAACCTACAAAACAGGAACAAAGATGAAGATCCAAACCCTTGAAATGGTTAGTGGATGCACATGATGCTTTATGATGTTCATGATGTATGCACAAGTATATGTACAAGCAAGTCACACAAGTTCCTAGTTTCAGGCTTGCATGGGGTTTCATAGGTAAGTACCCTCTTGAAGTTAGTTGGCTCAACTTGTGCTATAAATAGTAATCGGGTTCTAAGGAGCTCAATATCACTGGATTATTTTCTGTGTTCATTGTTTCAGTTAAGCCACTTAACTGGCGACCGAAATATTCCAAGAAAACAACCCTCAATGAGTGTAGTATCGAGTATCTACCAACTTCGGACTGCACCAAAGTCGTCCATCTCACTACCCCTAATAAGGCTAAGATGGTCAAGTAAAGGTTCTAAAAGTCCATTAGTGCTTTATGACATCACTCAGCGTCCCCGTATTCTCTTTGATTGACTCAAAGGCTACCGGTACCCACAAATATGTCGCACTAATATAGCTATTGCTTCAACCATGTCGGTATACCCCACACAGTTTCCATAACGTATTGCTATTTACCTATGAATGTTTCCCAAATCCGGGTAGAGGATTCCAAACCCAAACAACAGAACCAAATGTAAAGCAATCAAGTCAATTAAGATAAACATGTAAAGGTGATCTAAAACCCTAAGGTTACTCCACTTTTATTATAATCCCTAGCAGAGTCGTCAGTTCTGTGATGCGGTGGGAGAACTGACTTGAGGTTTTGCGTTTGTGTTCCCAAATGTTTCGGTTTAGCAAGAGTCGCCATCGACTTTTTATTTTATCCAAAGGAAAGGTCAAAAAGCACAGGAAAGACCTTTGAGATATTTTCTTGGGTTCGGGGGGTAGATTATGAAAAGGGAAGGTGCAAGCACCCTTTTCATCCATGGTTATCCATGGGCTCTTAGTTACTTATTTAGATCACTTGCTTTGCTTTTCCAATTGTTTGAAATGGTGCTTTGTGTGTGGTTTTTGAAAGATGTTTTGAAAAGAGGCCATCATTGTGGAAAACCTTTGTAATGATTCTTGTTTGAATATATACAAAGGTGTTTGTCTTTTGAAAAGATATTTCAATGTTTGAAAGTTTGTTTTTGGGAAGTGTTTTGAAATTGTGTTGTGAGGTGTGTTTTAAAATAGCAAGGATGTTTTGCAAGTTTTGATCAAGTAACTAAGAGTTGTCTACCCTATTTTACTCAAAGATCTTTCCTATACATTTTTAACCCTTTTGACAATATTGTTTTACCATTGCATTTGATAAACAAACTTGTATTAGGATGTTAAACGAGACAGGCGCGAGTCATCGTGTTGACCATGATAGCAACATTGCCAAGTATCTTTAGCAATTTTTGAGGGACTAGATCACTTTGTATAGGCAACCAAGATAGCGTCGTCGAGGGACTATGATATTTTTGTTTTGTTTTTGTTTTGCCTAAGATACTCAACATGCATAACATGGCCATTTTAAAGGCAACAAGTGGATGAAACCCTAGGGGTGCAAGTGTGCATTGTGTTGTCAATTTTCATGCTTCTTGTCTTTGCATTAGTCAAGCTATTTGTTTGATTTTGGATTTTTTGCATACAAACCCTAATCTCTAACATGGCATAATTGAAGGCATAAATGCGTAAAATAAATCTACACTATTACAACATTTGATATGGGAAGGGGGATACAATTTTTTGAAAGGGGGATATTTTCAAGAAAATAAAACCCTAATATTTACTATTACATCCAAATTGAATAATGGTACAAATCAATAAATAGACAAATATTTAAATGATCAATTAAATAAATATGCAAAAATATTATGAATATGCAAAAAATGTTTTGTGTATTTTTGTATATATAAAAATATAATATTTAATGTAAAAGAAAGAAATAAAAGGTTTTTTTTTATTAAGGGCAAAAACCCTAATTTTCTTTTAAGAAAGTAAATATATATTATATATTTTTTATGTACAATAAAATAAAATATTGTATATACAAAAATAAAATATATTTAGAAAAATATTATTTAAGTATAAATGATAAAAAATAAAGATACAATATTTTTATGTTTTTATTCTCAAGTTTTTATTAAATAAAATAAAAGTATGTATATATATATTAATTACATTAGTCATGTACAATAAAAATAAAATAAAATATATATAAGACGAAAATATATTTAGAACAATATTTTTTGAGTATAAATAAAATAAAGAATAAAAAAAAGGTATAATATTATTATAAATTATTTTCAAGTTTTCATTAAATAAAAGTATATACTAATTAAATTATTTTTATGTTAGAAAAAATAAAAATAAAAATACAAAATAAATGTGAAAATTTATAAAAATATTTTTTGATATTTTTTTTATGTTTGAAAAATAAGAAAATAAAATCAGAAATGAAAATAAAATGGAAAAATACAAAAATATGAAGAAATTGGCCAGGGGGTGCAATCAGTAAAGGGGGGGTGTCAAAAACAAAGCCAGGACCAAGCCCAACCGACCAGACTTCATCTTCAACCTTTGTTCTCAAAATTGCATGCTCCCTGTACAAAATGCTAGATCATGCATACGTGCTTTAATGCAAAAACTCAAAACATCAAAGTTGTAGCATTTTTCAAGACGAATCCAACCATGTAAAGAACTCATTCTAACTCTCAAAGACCAGAGAGAATTTCTCTGGCCCTAAATCCTAACCTAATTTTTTCAGGAAGTTCATGAATCAAATTATCTTAACATGCTTAACTTAAATGAAAACTGAGCATATGTACAGCTTCATGGCTATGAATACTATATTTTTTATTCACAAACCTAAGCCTAATGATTCCTAAATAGAGAGATAGGAAGTTGATAAAACCTGTTTCAGTTGAGATCGTGTCTGACAATGTGGAGCTTTTCAATGAGGCCTGAGGTGTTTGGGAGCTTGCTTGAACTTCCTTTTACCTTCCCCAATGCCTAGCTTGCCTTGAATGTGCTTGAACAAGCCTGCAGAACTCAACCTGCACAAGCTGAAATCAAAAATGGCAAACCTTGTAAAGGGAGTTACAGTCAGTGTTTAAGGGTTGGGATAGCTTGGATAGGTTATATGGAAGGTGTTTGAACAGGTTTGGGGCAAAACGCACGAGCAACTTGTGAGATAGAACTCAAGATGCAGAAGCTGCCCTGTTTTGCCAATGGAAGGTGATTTTGTGCTATGGGAGGTTTTAGGACTCAAAGGCTCGTGTTTTAGGTTCAATAAAATGTGTGAAACTTGTCTCAAAAGCTTGCAAGAGTTGGTTCTATCTGATGTTCCAGTTATGTGAATTTTGACATGTTTCTTGTATATGAAGCAAAAAGCAAACAATGATGCAAGACAAGCCTGTACAGGCTATCTATCAGCCTACACCTTATGCTCTTGGCCCCTCAAGTTGGTGGATATTGTGTGCAGTACAAGATCTTGTTCAAGGCTCAAGAGATGTGGTTTGACATAAAGCACTTTTGACAAAAATGGCAATGTTACCTTTTACCATTTAAGGATTAATTCTTTGTGTAATCCTCTCATGACCAAAACAAAGCCTAAGACCAATGGATTTGCATTTAATTATTGAGTATATAAGGGTTTTGAGACCTGTAATCTAGTGCAAACAAGGCTGATTAGAGTTTGCAACTTGTATCAATATGAACATGCCATGGATCAAAAGTGAGTTTTTGCCAACTTCAAGCCTTCGATTCTCCCTAACCACAAATGAGTTTGGAGAGTTCTTGGACATTTTGTAAAGCTTGCAACATGCTCTATAATCCATCTTTGAAATGCAATTTGATATTCCAAGTGGAACTATGTGAAAAATGGTCATGAAGATAGGTCAAAATCCTGCCTAAACTAGGGCAAAATTTCACTAAGTTAAAAGTTTCGTGGACCCTTGTTCCAAAAATCATAACTTGAGATCTAAGCTTCTTTTGAGAAAACTTTGTGAATAAAAGTTGTATACTTTTTGGAGGACTACAACTTTCATGTTGGAAGTTTTGTTTTAATCCAAATGCATCATGGTGAAAATATTGGGCAAAGTTGGGAAAAATTAAGAAAATTTCATAACTTAGAAAAATTCTAAGTTATGAAATTTTTCAAACTTAAACCCTAATTTGTAAAATTGGGTTTCTTAATGAACAAGTTTCATTTTTTGACACATCTTGATGAAAAATGACCCTTGGCACTTGATTTTGACCAAAAAGTCAAAGTTTGACAATTCAGTGTACAGTCAAATTTTGATCAGTTGACTGAAAAATTCATCTGTCAATCCAATGCAATTGAGATCCTTTGAACCTTGTGAATAGGTCAAGATTATTCCATTGAGTCCTTGAGTCCATGTTTGAGCCCAATTTGCCATTGGCTAGGTTACAAAATCAGAAATTGCCCTTGTGCAGTCAAAACCCTAAAAATGACCATTTTGCCCTTTTGATGATCTGATCAAATTTCTTGAAGAGTTGTGGTCAAAACTTGATCAAATGGTTAATAGGAGCCTATAATGTTGATGTGGATCAAAATTTATGAGGTTTGACTGTAAATTGCCCATAGTTGACTTTTTCCCCAATACAGTTGATTTCTAGGTCAACTGTCCAATTGACTGGGCAAAAATTTGATTCAAAGCTTGAAACTTGGTATAGGCAATCTTATAAGTCCAACATGAAGTATGAAAGTCACTTTGAGCATTGGAAGTCCAAAAATCCTTGTGCAAACTCAAACCCTAATTTAGGTCATCAGTGCAAGGAGATGTCTTGAGCAGAGCAAAACCCTAATCCTGTCTGGAATTCAAAGAGTCTTGTGAGGGGAAATCTTGATAAAATGAGAGGGAAAATTTTGGGGTACAAAACATGGCATATCATACTAACCATTTCAAGGATTTTCTAGGGCTCATCTTTGCTTTGTTTTGTAGGATGTGGCATCCGCCTGCATGAACACTATCCAGATTAACCTTGTGAAAGTACCTCCTCAACTAAAGGACTTAGCATTAAGGATTCCTGAAAGCTCTCCCTTCACTGAAAAACATGGTCGGCTGCTCAACTTGGTCACTTCAAAACCTGATGAAGAATTGTTAAAAGTGCTATTTCATTTCTTTGATCCTTTGCACCACTACTTCACCTTCCTGGATTACCAGCTAGTGCCTACTATGGAGGAATTTTCTCGGTTATTGGGGGTACCTATTCTTGATCAGTTACCTTTCAACGGTATAGAAAGACATCCAAAGCCTGAAGAGATTTCTCGAGCTCTGTCCTTACAACGGTCTAATGTAGTGGCAAATTGGGAAACTAGGGGAAGTGTCCAAGGAATCCCGGTTAAATTTCTATTCGAGAAAGCTCATTGTTTTTGGCATACCCTGGACTTAAAAGCTTTTGAAGAGGTATTGGCACTCCTCATCTACGGGATGGTACTATTCCCTAACGCAGACCAACTCGTAGATATGAATACGATTAAGGTTTTTCTGTCTCATAATCTGGTGCCTACATTACTTGGGGATATTCTACACTCTCTGCATGCTCGCACTCTAAATAGAAGGGGGACCCTCCTGTGTTGTACCCCTCTATTGGCTAGGTGGTTTATTTTTCACCTACCCAGGTCTATTTTGAAGAATGAGCAGGGTATGAAATGGTCTCATAGGCTGATGTCCCTTACACATTCAGACATTCATTGGTGTTCACGGTCTTCGGAAGATGTTACCATCATCGATCACTGTGGTGAATTTCCTAATGTCCCTCTCTTAGGCATTACGGGAGGAATCACTTATAACCCTTGTTTGGCACTGCGATAGTTTGGTTATGCGAGAAGGGATGGTCCTCATGATACACTTATCCAAGGAATTGCCTTCGACTATGAGAACGATGCTTAAGGTTACCGTAAAAGGTTCATGCGAGCTTGGGGAATGGTACATAGAGTTGATAGCAAGACACTAGGGCATAAGAATTCCATCCCTCTTGAGCCTTATCTCAAATGAGTACGAGCCTGTGCCCAAAGTATTATGATGCCTTACCATGTTGTCCTACCAACGATTGTGGAACCAATTGCTGAAGGAAACACTTCTTATCTTGTTTTCCATCCTGACACGCCAACGGATCATGAGGAGTTACAAAAATCTTGGGTTCAACTTAAAGAGGAGCGAGATAAGTTTGAAACTCAATTCTATGCCAGCGAGAAGAAGGTCCTGGAACTCACTAGGCTACTTCATGAAGAAAGGAATATAAACGCCTATATTGCACCAAAGAGGATGCGCTCTTGGGAGACCTAATTTTCCTTTGCTTTAAGTTTTGTTTGATTGTAAGTCTAAAGGGAACTCTTTGTAATAATGCAAACTTATTAATACAATTAACGTGTGTTTCTTTTGGTTAAACAAATTTGAGCCTTTAAGAATCCTTGAAATCATTGCATACGCATATCATCCATGACATTGCATAAACATGTACCACAATAGGTTTCTCATCTTCTTCGCTGTTTATTTCAGCAATAATGTCTTCTGAACAAAGCATCAAGGATCTACAGGCACAAAACGCCCAATTTCAGCAAATGTTTATGGCCTTAGCTAAGGGGCAGGAAGATTTGAAGGCCCTTATCCTGAAGGAGAGGAAGAAGAAGAAGAATATCTCTGGTGTTCTGAATCTGGGCGGAAGATTCAAAGGACCATTGAAGCAACCAGTTGATCTGACCTCCTCGTCCAAAGAAGGGGAGAATCAAGAGAGAGAGACAAGGGAGGAGGATCCTAGCCCCAAAGTTTCTAATAATGACACCGACTACAATGATGAACTGTATCCTCCCACTGAGGATAGATACAAACAGTTAGAAGATCGGCTGAGTGCAATGGAGATCCAGAGAATACCAGGGATGGATTTTGAAGAGTTGGGTTTGGTATCGGGGGTATTCATCCCACATAAGTTTAAAGCTCCAATTTTCACGAAGTATGATGGGGTATCTTATCCCAAGCTTCATATTCGTTCCTATGTGAGGAAGATTCAACCTCACACTGCTGATAGGAACTTGTGGGTCCATTTTTTCAAGATAGTCTGTCTGGGACTCAGCTTGAGTGGTTCTATCAACTGGAGCAAACCAATGTCTGCAACTGGGAGGATTTGGCTGCTGCTTTTTATAAGCAGTATCAATATAATGTTGACCTTGCTCCTACCCGTACTCAACTCTAGAGTATGTCCATGGGTGTAAGTGAAGGCTTTAAGGACTATGATTAGAAGTGGAGAGATTTGGCAGGGAGAGTCCAACCCCCTTTTTCTGATAGGGAGTTGGTTGACATGTTTCTTGGGATGCTGTCTGGTCCATTCTTCAATCACTTGATTGGTAGCTCCTCAGCTGGTTTCACCGAGCTGATATTAACTGGATAAAGGGTAGAAGCTGGGATCCGGAGTGGCAAAATACAGAAGGATACCTCGTCAAGTTCAGTGAAGAAGCCCTTCACGGGTAAGAAGGAGGTCAGTGCCATTTATATCTCAAGAGGTTGGAGCAGAGCTGAACGCCGTCCAATGATAAGTGTTGTGATGATACCTAGGCCTGCGGCTACCCCATAATGAAACAATCAGCAAAGGGTAGAAAGACCGCAAAGTCAGTTCACCAGAATTAATATGACATTGACTGAAGTTTTACCCCATCTGTTAAGATCCAACTTGGCAACCTTGAAAGAGGCTCCCAAGAATCCTAACACTACATCTCCTCGGTACAATCCAAATGCTCGGTGTGCTTAACATTTTGAGAGTCCTGGCCATGATACAAATGACTGCTGGGCTTTTAGAAATAAAGTACATGATCTAATTGAAGCCAAGGAGATTAAGTTTGATGCTCCGGAGAAGCCTAATATCATAACTGCTCCCATGCCCAAGCACAACCATAGAGTTAATGTCATTGATACTGATCTGTTTTTTATCTCTGTTGATGAAGTTTCCACTCCTCTTATGACTGTCAACAGAAATTTGTTGTTGGCCGGTTTATTTCCGGGTTATGGTGAAGGTTGCCACATGTGTTCATCTCTGCCTTCTGGTTGCTATTTGCTGGAAGTAGGTGTTCAACGCCTGATGGACAGTAGAGAGATTTTGTTTGAAAAGACTATGATTCTGATTGTTCTGTGTGAAGATGTTGCCATTATAACCATTTCCGCCAATCCTTCCAAGGTCTCCTCTAAAAGACCTGTTAGGATTACACCTACTCTAATAATTGCTCCATTGATAATCACTTTTCCTGGTCCCGTACCGTACTCCTCAGATAAAGTTGTCCCTTGGAATTACGATGCTGACGTCTACTACCATGGCATCAAACAGGATTTGAAGATGGAAGAGGTTGATCTCGATGTCAGTAATATTGTTGGGACTAGCAAAGTTACCCGAAGTGGAAGGGTTTTCTCTCCCGCGATCTCCCCGAAGACTGTCACTAAGCCTGTTGTTATTCCATATGTTGTTCCTGCTAGTACTTCAGCTACTACTCCTATCCTTACTCCAGTTGTTACCCCTGCCGATGAGTCATCTAGAACTCGAGGAAAAGAAGCTATAGGTGAGCCTTCCCGGATGGAGGCACCTAGAAAAGTTGTTGTGGAATCCTCTAAGCAAGAAATAGATGAAATCTTAAAAATAATCAAGAAAAGCGAATACAATGTGGTCGAACAGTTGGGGTAGACCCCTTCGAAGATATTGATGTTGTCTCTGTTGTTATGATTCGAGGCCCATGCAAAGGCTTTGATTGAATTCCTCAAGACTGCGCATGTGCTGCAAGAAACCTTCACCGATAAATTCAAAGACTGTGTGGCCAGTTTGACTGCTGACAATGGGTTGGGTTTTTCAGATGCCGACTTGATACCAAAGAGGATAAAGCATAATGATGCTCTGCATGTCTCGATCGAATGCAGGGGCACTACTATGGCTCATGTGCTAGTGGACACTAGATCTTCGCTGAATGTTTTGCCTAAGAAGGCTCTTGATCGGCTAGATTGTGAAGGCTTGATCCTAAATCCCAGTAACATTATGGTGAGGGCTTTTGACGGGTCGAAAAGAATGGTGCATGGGGAGGTGGACATCCCTGTCAAAGTGGGTTCTCAAACCTTTGAATCCACCTTCTATGTGATGGATATCAGGCCATCATACTTTTGTTTGTTGGGTCGCCCTTGGATCCATGAAGCTGGGGCTGTTACTTCTACGCTGCACCAAATGCTGGAGTATCCGGTGAAGGGGAAGATTGTCACTGTGCATGGTGAAGAGGAGTATATGGTAAGCCACTTGAATTCTTTTAGGTATATGGAGATGGACGGGGAATTCATAGAGACTCCTTGTCACAACTTTGAAGAGGTTCCCCAGATTATGGCGTCAACCGAAATTATCACCAGCACCAAACCTCCTTTGATGATGGCTTCTCTCAAGGACACCAGGGCAGTAGTTGAAGAAGGTGGGTGTACCATTTGGGGCCAGCTCCCTGATTTTCCTCATTAAACTGACAAATTTGGTTTGGGCTTTACTTCAGGAGCTCAAAGGGTTATTCGACGCGCTCGGGCCGGAGGACCTCCCCTACGCATCAGCAATCGTGGGGTCAATGCTATTGAAGACAGTGAGAAAGATTTTGATATCGATAGCTGGATCTACCCGACTACCAACGGTGGACCTAGTAACTGGATGACCAGAGATTTTGTACCAATTTCTATTGTTCAACAGTAATTGTCTTACTTGTTTTTCGAATTTGTAATAAACAATTTAAACTCTATAGCCTTGTGTCTTGCCCGAGGCATAGTGGTTTTATTTGTGAGGGCTATTATATGTCATTTTCATATGTCATCAATAAAACATTTGACGTTTCTTGTATACAAATTTTATGCTCTCTGTTTTTCTTTTCTACTTTTCATTTTATCAATACAATTATGCTCTTACATACACTCACATATCAAACTGCAGGTCCATATTCACTCTGGATCCCATTGACAACAGTTTTACTATTGCCAGTTATAACTTCAAAAATATGATCAACCAAGCCGAGGACGAAGCTGGGGATGATTGTGAGGTGCTTGGAGAACTTGCCAGACTGTTACAGCAGGAAGAGAGGGCTATACAGCCTCATAAAGAGACAGTTGAGACGATAAACTTGGGCACGGAGATGGATAGAAAATAAGTCAAGATTGGCACCAACCTGGAGAATAATGTCAAATAGAGGTTGATACAGATGTTGCACAACTATGTTGAGATCTTCTCCAGGTCATATGAAGGCATGCCTGGTTTAGACACTGATATTGTGCTGTATCGTCTGCCGACTAAAGAGGATTGTCCTCCGGTTAAACAGAAGGTCCGCCGTATGCGCCCTGAAATGTCAGAGAAAATTAAAGCAGAAGTCATGAAGCAGTTTAACACTGGGTTCCTAGCTGTCACCTCCTATCTGCAGTGGGTTGCTAACGTTGTTCCGGTGCCAAAGAAGGACGATAAGGTACGGATGTGTGTGGACTACAGAGACCTGAACAGGACAAGCCCCAAGGATGACTTCCTACTTCCCAACATTGATGTTATGGTTGACAACACCGCACATCAAAAAACCTTCTCCTTCATGGATGGTTTCTATGGCTACAACCAGATCAAGATGGTTCTTGAAGACGTGGAGAAGACAACCTTTGTCACACAGTGGGGCATATTTTGCTACAAGGTGATGCCTTTTGGTTTGAAGAATGTTGGGGCAACTTATCAGCGAGCCATGGTCGCCTTGTTCCACGACATGATCCATCATGAGATAGAGGTTTATGTTGACGACATGATAGCCAGATCCCAAACCGAGGAAGAACACCTTGATCATCTGCAAAAGTTGTTCGACAGGTTGAAGACATACAGGCTGAGGTTGAATCCAAACAAGTGCACCTTCAGGGTAAGATCTGTTAAGCTTCTGGGGTTCATTGTTAGTGACAAAGGTATTCAGGTAGACCCCACGAAGGTAAAGGCCATACAAGAGATGTCGGCTCCCCGTACCGAGAAAGAAGTTAGAGGTTTCTTGGGACGCTTGAATTATATCGCCAGGTTCATTTCACATCTAACTGCTACTTGTGAGCCAATCTTCAAGCTCCTGAAAAAAGATCAAGTGGTAAAGTGGAATGACGAATTCCAGACTGCTTTCGAAAGAATCAAGGAATACCTTCAAGAACCACCAATTCTGATGCCTCCGGTTGAAGGAAAACCTTTGATATTGTACTTAACAGTGCTAGATGATTCAATGGGGTGTGTGTTGGGGAAGCATGACGAGTCTGGTCAAAAAGAGCACGCAATATACTACCTTAGCAAAAAGTTTACCGACTGTGAGACAAGATACTCACTGCTCGAGAAAACTTGTTGCGCTTTGGCATGGGCTGCTCGCCGACTAAGGCAGTATATGCTGACTCTATTGGCTCCTAAATTCGACACCCACGTTCTATTATCATATAGATCATTAATTATGAGTTAGAAGAGTTTCCTACACAAGAAGGCTTCGATCAGCTGATCACATCGAAGGCTTATCAAAGAATGACAAGATACTTAGAGAAATTTCTCTAAGTTGGAATCATGTTGTTTTCAACGTCGAAGGAGCAACCTTTCGACCAAGGTCCCTGATGCCCAAGATCGAACGGTTTGAATTTCGAATTGTTGGAGGGAAAACGGTTCCCAGCAGTTAACAAGCACAACGTGGCGTGGAAGTAGGCGTCGAGGATTGTGAACGTTCCATGTGGTGTCACCACGAAGCGATGTAACTGCCCAACAGTTACTTAGGATTTTTAGTATAAATACTAAGTGTTCACGTAGTTATTAAGTGTGTTCATCATTGTATACAAGTCACTCATTTAGATTCAAGTACCCAGCGTGAGAGAAAGAATCATTGAGAATGTATGTGTGAAACACCATTTACCTTAATCGAAATCTTTTACATTTAAGCAATTTATCGCTTTCACTTATTTATCTCAGTCGAAGTCATTTATTTAACAAGCCTTTAATGCTTTTATTTACTTTATCAAGCTTTTCTCCATGCAATTTACTTAAAGTGTATCTACCTTACTTGTGTTAATCACCATTAGGATTAGTCGAAACTCTCTATTTTAAAGCATTTAAACGATAAAAATCAGCCATGTCTTAGGATCAATCTGATCGATCCTGCGAGTCACCAAATAAGTTACCTTTTGGAAGATCAGCAGTTGTTTACCATTTTTCACGGTAAATAAATTGGCACGCCTAGTGGGACCTTGTGTTGATTTTACGAGTTTAATCGTTTTTTATAAAATATACTCCTTTTTCGAGAGTATTGCATGTTATTGAGAAGTGGTAGAATATACACCAACAAAACCAATACTAGGAGACGAAGTAGAGAAATGGTGAATCCGCCAAACAATGGAGAAAACCCACAAACAAACGTGGGAGCGAAGGTTATCCTAACCAACTGGTTATCATTCAGTGGGCTAACTGACATCCAGCCAACTGGTTGGGGAAGTGAATTCAGTGATAATGACTGAGTCGCAAGCGTTACAGCGAATTTTGGCTTACGTAGCCGAAACAAGAATGATAGCGGCTCTCGAAGCCGAAGTAAAATATATGGCCACCAAGGCCAATGACCAAGTACTACCTTCTGCAGGTCCTGGAAAAGATTTCGACCCAGAGCCACCAGATATAGGTCCTGGAAAAGATTTCGACCCAGAACCTCCTGATATCTCGATAGAAGGAATGCAGGAACAGAGGCTCGACGCCATCTACGACGATGAGCCTTTGGGTTTCGAAAAGGACCCCCTGGCGAACAACATTAAAATGTTAGCACAGGATCCTTTAGAAGAAATCGACTTGGGCGAAGGGTTAGATAAAAGACCCACTTACATCAGTGCCAAAATAGACCCAGAGCTCAGGGTCGAAGTGATCCAATTACTGAAGGAGTTCAAGGACTGCTTTGCATGGGATTACGACGAGATGCCTGGTCTCGACAGGAGATTGGTAGAACTTCAGTTACCAATCAAACCTGGGAAAAAGCCTGTCAAACAAACTCCAAGACGCTTCGCTCCAGAAATACTGTCGAAGATCAAAACGAAAGTCGAAAGACTGCTGAAGTGCAAATTCATACGAACTACGAGGTACGTCGAATGGATTGCAAACATTGTGCCAGTTATTAAGAAAAATGGTACATTGAGGATGTGCATAGATTTCAGAGATCTGAATGCTGCAACACCCAAAGATGAATATCCTATGCTTGTGACGGAAATGCTTGTCGACTCTGTCGCTGGCCACGAGTACCTAAGCATGCTCGACGGTTACTCAGGATACAATCAAATTTTCATTGCTGAAGAAGATGTTTCGAAAATAGCTTTTTGATGCCCTGGGGCCTTAGGCACTTACGAATGGGTAGTAATGCCTTTTGGCCTAAAAAACGCTGGAGCAACATATCAGCAAGCAATGAACTCTATCTTCCATGATTTTATTAACACTTTCATGCAAGTATATATTGACGATATTGTTGTAAAATCTGTTTCCAGGAAGAACCATACAGACCACCTTCGACAATCATTCGAAAGAATGAGAAAGCATGGTCTGAAGATGAACCCTTTGAAGTGTGCATTCTATGTGAAAGCTGGAGATTTCTTGGGCTTCGTAGTCCATAAGAAAGGAATCAAAATCAACCAGAACAAGACGAAGGCAATCTTGGAAGCGAAAGCGCCAACAAACAAGAAGGAACTGCAATCTCTGCTGGGCAAGATAAACTTCTTAAGGAGATTTATATCTAACCTAAGTGGAAAAGCGCAAGCCTTCTCACCCTTACTTCGATTGAATAAGGAAGGGTTCGAGTGGGGGCAAGAGCAACAAGAAGCCTTCGACAAGATCAAAGGGTACCTCACCAAGCCACCTATTTTGGTGCCTCCTTGTAGAAATAGGAGTATGCGATTGTACATAGCTGCATCCGACAAAACTTTGGGAAGCATGTTAACCCAAGAGGATGAAAATGGAGTCGAAAGACCCATTTACTACCTTAGCAGAGTTTTGAACGATGCAGAAACTAGATATAGCGAAGTTGAAAAATTATGTCTCTGTCTTTATTTCTCTTGTACAAAGCTCAAACAATATATAAAACCAGTTGATGTGTAAGTTTCGTTCCATTTTGATGTTTTCAAATACATGTTGTCGAAACCCATCTTGCACAGTCAAATTGGCAAGTGGGCGCTAGCATTAACTGAGTATTCGTTAACCTTTATGCCTCTTAAGGCAGTAAAAGGACAAGTGGTAGCAGACTTTATAGTCGACCACTCAATTCAGGTACAAAATATAAATTACTTGGAGATAGAACCCTGGAAATTTTACTTCGATGGTTCCAGCCATAAAGATGGAACGGGAGTGGGGCACATGGCACGCATTGGCGTTGTAACCGTTCTGAAAAACGGAAACGTTGCAGCATGCTTCCTCGATTTCAGAGAATGGTCATGATGACAGCATATGAAAGGCCATCGTGCGTGCGAAGTGCCTTACTGAAGTGACATCTTGGGAAAAGTTGAAATGATGATTTTTTGAGATTGTCAGATGGTTGGTAGGAGACGAAAAGCGCACAAACTAATTTGTGGCTGAGAGTGAAGGACAGGTGTCGAATGGAATATCAAAGAATGCCTCTTTCTTCTAAGCGTCGAAATAAGACATTCTTGGGGGGGCAATTTGTTGGCTCCTAAATTCGACACCCATGTTCTATTATCATATAGATCATTAATTATGAGTTAGAAGAGTTTCCTACACAAGAAGGCTTCGATCAGTTGATCACATCGAAGGCTTATCAAAGAATGACAAGATACTTAGAGAAATTTCTCTAAGTTGGAATCATGTTGTTTTCAACGTCGAAGGAGCAACCTTTCGACCAAGGTCCCTGATGCCCAATACCGAACGGTTTGAATTTCGAATTGTTGGAGGGAAAACGGTTCCCAACAGTTACCAAGCGCAATGTGGCGTGGAAGTAGGTGTCGAGGGTTGTGAACGTGCCATGTGGTGTCACCACGAAGCGATGTAACTGCCCAGCAGTTACTTAGGGTTTTTAGTATAAATACTAAGTGTTCACGTAGTTATTAAGTGTGTTCATCACTGTATACAAGTCACTCATTTAGATTCAAGTACCCAGCGTGAGAGAAAGAATCATTGAGAATGTATGTGTGAAACACCATTTACCTTAACCGAAATCTTTTACATTCAAGCAATTTATCGCTTTCACTTATTTATCTCAGTCGAAGTCATTTATTTAACAAGCCTTTAATGCTTTAATTTACTTTATCAATCTTTTCTCCATGCAATTTACTTAAAGTGTCTCTACCTTACTTGCGTTAATCACCATTAGAATTAGTCGAAACTCTCTATTTTAAAGCATTTAAACGATAAAAATCAGCCATGTCTTAGAACCAATCTGATCGATCCTGCGAGTCACCAAATAAGTTACCTTTTGGAAGATTAGCGGTTGTTTACCATTTTTCACGGTAAACAGACTCACACTACTTTGTTGATATCCAAGATGTATCCAATTAAGTACATCTTCGAGAAGCCCGCACTCTCCGGAAGAATAGTGAGATGGAAGATGATCTTAACTGAATACGATATACAATATACAACCTAGAAAGAAATCAAGGGAAGTGTATTGGCTGGTCATTTGGCTCATCAGGCCGTGGATGACTACCAGTCTATGAATTTTGAGTTCCCAGACTAGAATATTATGTTGGTGACTGACTATGAAGAACCTGGACCAAATGAAGGACCTGAAGAAAGATCCTGATGGACTATGGTTTTTGACGGAGCTTCGAATACACTCGGTAATGGAATTGGAACTGTAATCATATCTCCTGAGGGTTGTCATATTCCTTTCACTGCCCGACTATGTTTCAACTGCAGTAACAACATGGCGGAGTATGAAGCCTGCATCATGGGTCTCATAGCCGCTATCGACATGAGGATCAAGTTCTTAAATGTCTTTAGGGATTCAGCCTTGGTGATAAGTCGGATCAAAGGAGAGTGGGATACGAAGCATCCTAACCTCATCCCGTACAAAGAGCACATGCTGACGTTGCTCCCACACTTCGAGGAGGTAACCTTTGAACATTTCCCACGAGAGGAGAATCAGTTAGCGGACGCGCTAGCTACCATGTCTTCTATGTTCAAGGCCAGGTGGGACAACGAAGCTCCCCGAATCACCATTGAGAGGTTGGATGAACCAGTACACTACTGTGAGATTGATACTGAAGAGGTAGCAGAAAAACCTTGGTTTCATGAAATGAAAAGGTATCTCGAGACTTAAGAGTATCCCGAAGGGGCATCTATCAATGATAAGAAGTTTCTGAGAAGGTTCGCTGAGAAATTCTTCCTCAGTAATGGAATCCTCTACAAGCGCAACCATGACTCTAACTTACTGCAGTGTGTAGACAAGAGAAAAGCAGAGAGAATTATGACAGATTTAGACGAAGGTACCTTCGGAACCCATTTTAGTGGACATACCATGGCTAAGAAGATCCTACGGGCAGGATACTACTGGTCCACTATGAAAGGAGATTGTTATCAGCACTCCCGAACTAGTCATAAATGCCAGATCTATACTGATAAGGTGCATATGCCTCTGGTCCCTTTGATTTTCTTGATGGCTCCTTGGCCCTTTTCAATGTGGGGCATCCACATGATCGGAAAAATTAGACCCACTGCTTCCAATGGGCATCGCTTCATCCTGGTGGCCATCGATTACTCCACGAAGTAGGTGGAAGCTGCCTCCTTTGCTACCGTTACCAAGAATGTCGTGGCGCGGTTTATCAGGCATAACCTGGTCTGTCGGTATGGTATGCCAGAGAGAATCATCACTGACAATGGTACGAATCTTAATAACACGATTATCACCGAGCTCTGTAAGCAATTCAAGATACAGCATCATAACTCTTCACCCTACCGGCCGAAGATGAATGGCGTTGTTGAAGCGGCTAACAAGAGCATCAAGAAGATCATACAGAAGATGACATTGACATATAAATACTAGAATGAGATGTTACCATTTTCTCTTCATGGGTACCGTACCTCAGCACGGATGTCGATAGGGGCAACACCATATTCTTTGGTATATGGCATGGAGGAAGTCCTACCTATTGAGGTCCAAATCCCTTCTCTAAGGATTATGAAGGATGCAAGTTTGAACGAAGACGAATGGATCCAGACTCGACTTGAACAACTGAATCTGATCGATGAGAAAAGACTTACTGCTGTCTGTCATGGTAAGATGTATCAAAAACGGATGATCAAGGCTTTCAACAAAAAATTCAGATGCCAAGAGTATCAAGTCGGGGATCTAGTAATCAAGCGCATCATACTGCCGCAAGGTGATCCCGGGGGAAAATGGACTCCCATATACTAAGGGCCATTTGTGATTAAAAACATCTTCTCGGGTGGAGCCATGATTCTGACCACCATGGATGGTGACGACCTCCCTCACCCTGTCAATACGGACATAGTGAAAAGATATTACGCATGATAAAAGACCCGCTAGGTTGACTGGCCTAGGAAAAAATAAGGTCTTCCCGACGAACCAAAAGGGTTCGGGCGAAAATAAGGGATGAAAATGAAAAATATGTACGCCCGGCAAGTCGAAAACCTGAAAAGGCGACTTGGGCAAAAAAGGGTATCCCGGTGGACCGAAAACCCGAAAGGGCAGTCCAGGAAAAATTTAGGGATGTAAAGCGCATCACTATGTCCCATTGAATCACCTTGCGACCAGACCTCAATATCAACTATCAAGCTCGAACGGCACCAATCAGTCTAATCAACTTCGGACAAGCAGCAAAGTGATGAGACGCTCAAAGACATAGCGGCAATAGCAGAATTGAAACTCAATGGGATTGTTGCACATAGCTGTTTTCTTTTCGTTGTACAAAATATTGTATAGCTTCCATTTTTACGACAGTGTTCTCTTACTAGAGCATCAGCCCCCTTGTATAAAAATGCATGTTATAGGCCCACTTCGAAAATTAATACAGGTCATTTTTTACAAAACCATTTGTTTTTCTTTTTCTGTTTTGTTTTGCGAGAAAGTCCAATGATTTATTCTTGACATATGCATTTGAATATGATTGCTGTTCATAAATATTTGCATAGGAAACAGAAAGAAAATTGCTCGTAACTTAAGAAACAGGGGCAAAAAACTAAAAAATTTCAAACCCGACAGTTACTCTGTCCAGCAGGTACCGAGGCAGAGACAACCTTGAAACACAGTCATCAGTACATACGACCCTGCGACATCTATACTCCCCACAGAGTAAAGGTAATTAAAGCATTGATATCAGCTTCCCCAAAACAGGAAGTACTCTCCCCAACCAGGTTCCTTCAGAAATCTGACATCTGTATTCCCCAGCCGAATTTCATAATCGCAAGCGGGTTATAAAGTTTTCTCCTGATCAGAGTTTATTTCTCTAAGTACAGAAGCTCAATCCCCAACATATTTATTTCCCCGTAGAGTTATTGTCAAGCAGAGTATCTCCCCTGGCAGAATATCCGTAAACAAGGAGCAAATCTCCAGTATAGTCATCTTCATTCACCATCCCTAGCGGAAGTAGTAGAACCACAGTTCTCTACAACAGTCAGGAATGCTATACTCTCCAGCAGCAGTCCGAGATTTATTTTCCTAGACTCGGATATGTCACAATAGCATCTCATGTACATACATAATGACACGCGCATACATATCGCATACAACATAATCTCATTTATTTTGAGAACATCATCCCAAATTGCATTTCATGCATCGCAAATAATTAACCCTGTTATCTTTTCAGGAAAGATAATTATCAGCAGCAATCCTGGCAGCTGTACATGTCACATCTACAGACAATTAATGGAAAATCGGTTCCCGAAGCCAAATGGGTCAACCAACCCACGGGATTACACGAAGTAACCTTATCCAGGTTCCTTCTCGGTCCAGATACAGTTTTACCCAAACTCCTCTCGAAGTAACCCTACTATCCAGGTTCCTTCCCATAAGCCCTACTATCCAGGTTTTCATCTTGAAGTAACCCTACTATCCAAGTTCCTTCCCATAAGCCCTACTATCCAGGCTTTCATCTTGAAGTAACCCTACTATCCAGGTTCCTTCCCATAAGCCCTACTATCCAGGCTTTCATCCCGAAGTAACCCTACGACCCAGGTTCCTTCTCACAACCCTACTATCCAGGCTTTCATCCCAAAGCAACCCTACGACCCAGGTTCCTTCCCATAAGCCCTACTATCCAGGTTCCTTCTTATAGCCCTACTATCCAGGTTCCTTCTCGCAGCCCTACTATCCAGACTTTCATTTCGAAGTAACCATACTATCCAGGTTCCTTCTCATAGCCCTACTATCCAGGATTTCATCCCGAAGTAACCCTACGACCCAGGTTCCTTCCCATGAGCCCTACTATCCAGGCTTTCATCTTTAAGTAACCCTACGATCCAGGTTCCTTTCCATAAGCCCTACTATCTAGACTTTCATCCCAAAGTAACCCTACGACCCAGGTTCTTTCCTATAGGCCCTACTATCCAGGCTTTCATATTGAAGTAACCCTATGATCCAGGTTCCTTCACATAAGCCTTACCATCCAGGATTTCATCTTGAAGTAACCCTACTATCCAGGTTCCTTCCCATAAGCCCTACTATCCAAGCTTTAATTTCGAAGTAACCCTACGACTCAGGTTCCTTCTCATAGCCCTACTATCCAGGATTTCATTTCGAATCAACCCTACTATCCAGGTTCCTTCTCTCTTATCTCCATAAAATAGTTTATAACACTAAGATCGGACCCAACCAGTTACGGTCGATTTCACATTTCCCCAGTAAGTCGCTCTGCAACCTGGACCCTAACCAGATATGCAGTTTAATTCCACCTCCTCAATCAAGAGTTAATTCCCCAGTAGAGTAATGGACAACCGAAGCTCCTATACTCTATTTTCCAGGACGTAAATCAACATTCCCCAGTGTAGCGGTAGAAATGTTTAAGACTAAGCCATTGGATTGACTAGACTTATACAAATCAAAATCAAAATCGCCACCGCGCTTTATTATTTCCAAAGGAATGGGAAAATAGAGAATAACCCAAAAACAGGGGGAAAGATTCAAGGTAATGAGGTTGGTTATGCAAAGGGAAGGTATTAGCACCCTAAACATCTACGGTACTCCACAGGAACCTCTTTGTAAAATCTGTATATTTTAGGTATGAAAAAATGTTGTATAAAATAGATGGTGGAGGTGAGAAAAGAAATATATTTATTATTTTTTCACCCTCCGCGGTTGCGAACCTTTAGTGCCTACGTACCACCTTTTCATGTAATAGGGGATCAGGGTACACGTAGTTCCTCTTTTAAAAATTTTAAAACACAAATGTGTTGGTTAATTATATGAGATAAAACATCATCGTCATTGTCTGTGTGGAAAATATACCTACTACCCACAATCATGAGAAAGGAGAATTTGCATCATCTCAAAGTGGAGGATATGGCTTGGGTTTTAAAATCAACAATGTCTCACTCAACACCCAAGTAGAAAATATCTATCTTCACTACATATTGGAGAAGTATAGTTGTTTGCATCACTACAAGGATTGACAAGAGTTCAATCTTTTGAGAAAAGTTTAATTATAAAAGCCAATGTGGCAAAATGGTTTGAAATGAGATTGATTAACTTTTAGTCTTCTCACAAAAATGTCAAAGTATTATTAAGTTTATTGAAGTTTATTTATGAAAATGTTTGAAAATGCATGGACCTAAGTCCAAGTTTATTATGAAAGTGGTTCAAGTTTAAAACAAGAAGAGTTTTCAAAAGGAGGGAGAAGATTTTTTAAATTAAAGAAGATGGGAGGAGAAGAAGAGGCTATCCTAAAGCATAAGGTAAAATCTAGGGATAAGAATCATCTAACCAACAAGAAGCCAATACTTGACACTATGAGCCAAGATAGAATTCTCATTCTTTGGATTGAAACCAAACAAGCAAAAATACTAGACCTCTTGAGAGAACAAACCTTCAAGTGTATTAAGTCTTCACAAAAATTAGGCAGAGTAACGGCTATATACGGGTGAATTCCAAATTACAAACAAAGGGTGTAATCACAATAACCTGCACACAAAACAAGCAAACAACCCAATGTCTTGAGGTAAACCTCAAGAGCTCCAGACAAAATAATCAGATAAGATCACAAGGTCTCCAATGATAGGCCAAGGTTTCTAATCCTAAGTCCAAAATGTCCAATGCTCCATAATTCCAAGGGTAGTAACCAAATAGTCCAAGTATCATTAAAGATTTTTAGGGTTTATGTTGATTATTAGGTGTCTTCAAAAGAAAAGAAAAGCTTAAGTGAGCAAAATAAAAAAATGACAAGAATATAAAGGGGCTCAAGTGAGCAAAGATGAAAAATAGCATGAAATGTAAATGCTAAAAGTAAATGGTGCATAAAGTAAAGAGCATAAAATAAAAATAGAAAATAAAATCAATTATTAGTGATTAGTGGTTAATTGGATGATCATCTTGAAACTTGCATTTGGAACTCATTAGAGGATTGGTAGAACCAAAGCCTCCACACAACAAGTTGCATTTGCTTTTTGTCAAGTATATCATCTATTTGGAATCCTTATGAGTATCATTTAATGATCAACGATGTTTAAGTGATCCACGTTGACCAAAGGTGTTGTAGATCCATTAGAGGATTGGTAGAACCAAAGCCTCCATACAATGAATCTCAAGGTTATTGGATCAAAGAGATCAAATTAACATACTTGGGCTTGCAAACATAAGTTTGGGCCACGAATGATCATTTATTCGAATCGGGACAAAACTTAGCGCTATGTTAAGCAATCGTAAGTGGACTTATATAGAAGTCGCACCTATTTTGAGGTCGGTCAATAGCAATCTATGTACCATTTATTTTGAGACATGGTATAGAGATCATGCTCCAACAACATTTAGTGCAATAAGAAGAGGATGAGATGAAGAGGGGTGGGAGAGAATATACAAACTGCTTTTTGATTAAATTTAATCAAACTATTATTAAAATCATTCATCCATTTTTGTGGAGTTAGACTCAATACCATGGATCCAATGATGTTAATAAAGTTCATGATAAAAATTTAACCCAAGAGCAGCCAGAAAATCATCACAAAATAATATTACATTTTAATATATACAAAAAGGTTTAAAAATAATGTTTAAAAATAGAAATAAAAGAGAAAAATGTCAACTATGTTCAAATTAATCAAGAAATAAAAAGTAAGACCATAGAAAAATCAGAAATGAACTAAAATAATTTTATAATTTTTTGGTAAGTTTTTAAAGTTAGAAACTATTTAAAAATTTAAAGAAATGGGTGAAATAAACCAAAAATGATTTTAAAAAATAGAAAAGTCAGCAACAAAAATAAAATAAAGTCACAAATATTTGTCACAATATCATTGGATCATTCCATAATTTTTTCAGAATTTAAAAATGCATAAAAGTATTTTTAAACATTTAAAACAATTCCAATAAAGTGTAAATTTATAAAAAATACCAAAACACAAAATTAAATTGTGAAAAAATAAAAATCAGAAAGAGAATAATTAAAAATATTTTTCATAATTTTTCAGATTTTTTGGACTAAAAATGAATTTTCTATGATTTTTTGAAGTTTAAAACAATTAAATATAAAAAATCAGAAAAGAAAATAAAAGTAAAAAATATGTGAACCATTGGATGAGAGTCAAAACGCGTTAGTAATCAAATCCAAGGGATCTGTGCATATCATGGTCATTAGTGAATAAAGCACTGAATCAGGAATAAAATCAGAATTCAAAAATAACAAGTGGCGTGCCATCATTGGTTGGAAGATGACATGTTGGTCATCTTCAACCTCCAGCCAACGTGAATTGCAGGTCTCTCAAACTGTAAAATCAGAAGTTCATACCTATGCCATTCGCTTCGTCTCTTCAAGACGAAGACAACCACACCCTCGCGCCAAATTTATATAAATTGTAGCTCAAGCAATTTGGAAAGAAAGTTTTGAAAAGGGATTTGAAATTTCATGGTCAAAACGTGTTTCCAGTAAGAAGTAAGTGTTGCAACTAGAACTAGGGCAATGAGAGCATCACAATGATATCAAAGTTTTGAAGAATTGATGAAGGAATCTACCTATTGAAATTGAGTTGCAGAGCTCCGAAACTGGACTTCTATGGAGCAATATAGGGCACGATTCTTGAATGTAATTATATGGTTAGCTTCAGGGAAGATTAAGGAAGGTGAATTGATGAAAAAATTGGATTGAAAAAGGCTTGAGAATGGATTTTAAAGTTGCTGAATTCTGAGTTAGGGAACAAGTTTGGCAGGGTGATTCTGGCTATCCAAGCTTGAGAAAACGAATGGGATAGTTCATGTATTTATAGGAGAAGCAAATGGGATCAAAAGGAAGAGTGAATGATGCATTTTGGAGGGAATTCTTGCAAACCTGATGCACGAGTGAAGTGTGGTCTAATTTTCACCAAAACTCATCCAATCCTTGCGTTTTGAGGTTCTAAACAAATCTGGAACTTCACTAAACATGTTTAGAGGCAAAAACGCGTGGAAAACTTGTGATTAGAGGCCACATTATGGATTTCAAAATTCTGACTTGGTGAAAAATTCAGTTTCAAAGTGCCAACTTCTGACCAATGGCATTTTCAACTCAAGGGGTCTTAGGGCATGATTCTTGATGCTTTAGAAAGGTGAGGTTTCAATATTTGCAATGGAAAAAGAATGGAATCAAATGGATGCTTGAGCTGAAAGTTGTGTTGAGTCAAAGTTTAGGAAAAAGGGTTGACTTTCCATACTTAGAAATATTTCAAATTTTTCTTCAAAAAGTGACCTATAATGTCTTGCATCCAAACATAGACTTCCACTTGGAATTTGCTCTTGACCTAAAAAGATGGAATGAAGTAGATCTCTTGAATGACATTTTGAAACTTGAACCATTCACAATCTCCAAAAATTTAGAAAGTTATGACTTGTTGAAGTTGGAAAATTTCATTAAATGACCTATAATCTTTAGTATCCTTAAGGCAATTTCCATCCATTTTCTCACTTTGCACATAAAATAAGGCATAAATTTCACATCTACAAGATCATTATGGAAAACGAATTGGCTCAAGGTGATAAAAATTGACCAAGTTATGATCATTTGAAGTCAAACTTGACAAAATGGGGGTTCATCTGGAGGACTTGTAATCTTTCTTCATTGTCAAGTTTCTTCCACATGAAAACTCCTTGGAACTTTTGAAGTGATTTGTTGATATCCCTTTAAAGAGAAGGTTGTCTTTGGAATCACTCAAAAATACCAAAATATGATCAAGATATACTCCTTTGAAGTTCAAAACCCTAGCTCCTAGATTAAGAAGCATGCCTTGAGGAACTTTGAAAATTTTGAACAAACTTCTTGTACCAAAACAAATGCTTTGTAAATATAAGTTGTTGAGGATGATAATGAGAACTCATAACAACCACAACCCACTTCCATATCTTGATAATTGATAGAAATATGCACTTGTGACCAATGGGAATAAGACCTTCTCCAACCATAACTATTTTTCAATCAACCCCTTGTACTTTTTGGATCAAATCTTGATAACTTGGAAATGTAGTGAACCAAAATAACCTTGCAATGCCATCCCTTCCAAAAAAAATTCAATGGTGAGGTTTTAACTTCTCAAGCTTCATTGACTAGGTCATGGAAATAAACTCATGAACCCATGGAGCAACTTGCTGAATCTTATTGCCTTTACCTACATGAGTAACAAGCAAGACAACCCAACATTGCATTTCATTAATTAAAAGAAGAAATCAATACAAAAAATTTCATGATCACAAAAGAACACAAGTCAAGGTGCTTGGTGATTCCTCAAAGAGCAAAGCTAAGTATAGGGAGGGGAACCAAGAATTCTAATGTGATATTGTTGTGATTGAATCAAAATGGTATGATGAAGGGATCTTAGGGGTAAAAATTGGGGTACAACACCCGACGAAGTCCTCCTCAAACGGCAGGTACAAGAATTCTCGCAAAGGAATCTCTTATGCAACTGATATCTTTTCTGGATGGCATCTTTAAGCCCATCTCTGACGATTCTATGTCAATTTCCAAATGGCATCTATAAGCCCATTCCTGATATCACCAATCAGTTTTACTTCATGCGAGTGCAAATTTCTGGCCACTCTAGTGTTCAATCATCTTCCACCTTCAGATCACGAAAGACAGACCAGCCAATCTACATCCTCAGGTTTAAGAAGATTGAACAGGGGCAGATGTTATACCCTAAAATTTTCCCTCTCATTTTACTCAAAACATACTCCTAGAGGTCCTCAACTTGCCCAAGGATGCCTAAGGACTGACCAGACAAATTCTCTCCTAAGACAATGAGCCTCAAATTAGGGTTTCACTCCTCGTCAAGATGTTTGAGTTCCAAGGGTCCCAAATGATTTACATTGCCCTAATATGTCCTCAATATTATCCATGCTAAGTTTCAAGCCTTGCATAAGGAGTTTGCTCGGTCAACTGCTCAAATGCCTGAAAATCAACTGTACTAGGCTAAAAGTCAATTGTGACCCACATACAGTCAAACTTCAATATTTTTGGTCAATATCAACATTTTGAAGTAATTTTAATCATTTGATCAAGGGTTGATCACGATTCCTCAAGGAATGCCTTAAATTCATCAAAACTCCAAAGTTGCTAAATTAGGGTTTCTATAGGAAAAGTCAACCAAACTTTAACCATGCATAACTTTCTCATACTTTATCAGAAATTTCCCATCCAAGGATCATTTTGAAGATAATGCAATTCCCTATAACTCATTTTCATACATCAAGTTCAAAAAATTCACTCATCGAAAGATATGAATTCAGACATTATAGGTCATTTCAAAAATTCAACAAAAACACCTTTTGGGTAAAAGATTCTTACATGAACGTGGAAGATCCAATTAAGGTGAAACCAAAAGGGTTGTTTAAAGGATATCCTAAGCTTTCTAAAAAGTCTAAGAACACCCTCTTAGGGTCAAAATTGAGAGAGATGTGCCTTGTCAAAGTTGGCCATTTTTGGAAATTTGCACAAAGTCAACAGTGCCCAAAATGACATTTTCTCCACATGGGCCTATCTTTTCAAGTTTGGAGCTTGTTCCTAACATGGTCCACGACCCATGAACCACTCCATGCCTCATTAACTTATTTATTTAATTTATTGTGATTTTATTCATTTAAAATTCAAATAAAATCAAATAAAATCAAAATAAATCATATAAGTTGCTTTTGGAATGATTTTGGAATTGAATGAAGATGATATATGCTGGCATATCAAGATCAAATCATGCAAGGGCTGATTGGAATAAGAATGGCATGATTTGGCTTGTTTTGGAAACAAATAATGCAAGGAACAAATCAAATATTTTCTCCATGATTTTTCAAGATTCAATCTGTTTTTGTTGACCTAATACATTCTAATACATATACACAATGTTTCCAGACCTAAAAGACACGAAGAGGCTGCCTCCATAAGTCTAGAAAAAATCCAATTTTTGACAAAAAAGTGTGGTTCGAATTCTGAGTTAGAGGGCGATTCAAGGTGATTCAAGGCCACCAATCCACTCCTGGGCACCTCCTGAAGCTAACAACATCGTTTGCATGCATAAAAGCTCCAGGAATCATCACCTTACAGCATCACGGTTTGCCACTTTTCTTGAATTTGGTTTTGCAAATTTATGCATTATGAATGATTTCTAAGTATACATTCAAGTTTGTATCATCATTAAGAACGTGTTTGCATGACTAATTATGTGTTTTGATGCTTGTTTGATGGAATGCCATTGTTAGGGTTTAGAGCCTCGTTTTAGGGCTTTTGATACAGGTAAAATCAGAGCAAAAGATGGATGTCATCATACTCACGAGATCAAAACTAAGTGATCTGTATGTTTGGATTTGATTTATCTTGCCTGGTATTAATTTTTGAGATTTACAGGGTTATAGTTACAGCTTGTGTCCGTAGGTAAAGGTCCTTACCTAAAACGACAGTTTCCTTGAAGAAGATGAAGGCGTGTCAAGACGTGAATGGCCAGTTTGAACGTTGGCGCGTTTTCTGAGCATAAGGCGTTTTGTTCATTTATGTGTTATTTTGTTTATTATATGTACAACTAACCATCCCAGCACAGATGGCAAAGGCGCAGGCGTTGAAGCAAGTGGTTCTGGGTTCGGTCCCATAATTTCACGTTTTCATATTTTTCAATTTCTTTGTACCAGATCCAGTAAGCCTCACCTTCAAAAGGGTCATCATGCGCCAAAGATCTACACCATTGGATCTTTCCTCAAAGCAGATCTGGCGCTCATGCAAGCAAGGTCTATGGTGCACCCTCGAGCACATCCCTCAGTGAACCAGGCGAGGCTGGTGGATCTGTGGGATTTGGGCTTTGCAAAAATTAGCAATATACCCCCCAGATTACTCAATAGTAACAGGCCCATTTATTTCTTTTCTTTATTTCTTTTGTTTTTAATTATTTTTGAAAAAAAACAAAAATCATTTTTTTATTAAATAAAAAAATCAAAAAAAATAGATTTAGGTTCTTATAATTAAAATTAATTTTTGAAAATTAATTATTTTAATTATTTCAACATTGATTATTTTGTAAAATAAAATTAACTAGAAATTAGGTTTAATTTGCAATTTAATTATTTTATCAATAAAAAATACACAAAAATATTTTTTAATTAATTAGATTTTTAGGCTTCTAATTTATTCTCGTATTTTATTCGTCTCGTGCGCATTTACTTATTGTGATTGGTGGGAATGAGAATTGACTGTTTTGGATATGCTGATTCGCGTTTTGCGTTTGTTTTTCGCAAAATGTCGCGGTAAGCAAGAGTCGCCACCGTCTTTTATTTTATCCAACAAGGAAAGGACAAAAGCACAGAAAAATTCCTTTTTGAGATATTTCTCGGGTTCGGGAGGTAGATTATAGAAAGGGAAGGTGTTAGCACCCTTTTTATCCGTGGTTATCCACGGGCTCTTAGGTACTTGCTCATTGTGTTTTCAAAAGTTTGCTTTTCTTTGTGTTTATGGGTTTGAAAAGAGTTTTTTGTTTGAAAGGGGTGTAAGTGCGAAAAGTTTTGTTTTGTTTTAAAAGGAGCAAGTACTTAAGAACCATCTACCTACTCAAAAAGGAATTAATCTGTACAAGTGTCCTTTAGACAATGTTATCCCACTATTGAGGAGCAGGTAGCACCTTCGTTGGAGTTTTCGGGTCAATTCGATTAAGGGACATGTGGTCACTAAAGCAATGTTAGAATGCCTTAGCGGTAACCCTAATGTCTTAGATCATTTCATCCGAGGCAACCGTTTCGAGGCAACTATGATCTTTGGACAAGAGGGCGACCTCTAAAACTTCCTATACGCAATGACCACGTTCGAGGCAACCAAGTGAGGTGTACCCTAGGAGTGGCATGTGCGAGTGTATTGTTTTTCAGTTATATTATCTTTGTACATGTTATGGTGAGCTACTGTTGATTTTAGGTTAAAAGTTAATCTTATCATGCATTGCCTATTATTCAAACATCTAACAGTTAATGGTTGCAGAAATTAATTTGCGGAAAATAAATCTAAGCTATTACAAGGCGTTGGGTATTTACATCGCCAAAGACAAACCCTTAAAAATTAAATTGCAAAAAGTAAATAAAATCGATAAATAAAAATCCTAATTTAAAAACTATTACATCCTCGAAGCAGTTACAATATTGAAATACAGATCAAAAATTATTCGCGCGCGAGAAAATTAAATCGGAGTGTTTCTTAGGGTTTTGACCCTTTTTATTAAATAAAGCATATTTTGTTGTTTTTGAATTAAAAATTAGTCTAAATTAATAATTGAATTAATTAATAAAAAAGGAAAATATTTTTGGGTTTTTATTTATTTAAAGAAATAAAATAAAATGGTTAAAAGTTATTAAAAACCCTAATTCTATGTTAATTTTAATTTAATGCAAAAAGATTTAAAATTGTACCTAATTAAAAACTAAATTAATTGATTAATGTTTATTTACAAAAATAATAAAATAGTGAAATTAATAAAAATATATTTTTTGTTTTCTGATTTTACGGAAAAAAGTTAATTGGTTAATTAACTAATTAAGATAATACTAATAAAATAGAAAAAATAATGAAAAGAAAAATAAAATGAAGAAAAAAACTCAGGGGGGTGTGGGCCTGAATTTGAGAGCATGATTAGCAATTTTTTGGGCCCAAACGTCCAGCCTGTTGGACTTTTCCATTCCAATATGCGCTGGTTGACTTTAGTCCATGGTGCTCCTTCAATCTTGATCATTGGATTTGTCTGGTGGGCCACTTGGCAATTGAGATCTAGAGGCATTTGGTGAACCACGCTGGGAGCATTGCACATGAATACCTGAAGAACAAAATCAAATAAAGTTTTGGGGGACCTGGGATTCGAACCCAGGTCCCAAAGGGTTTTGCAACGCACGCTCACCAATCCTACTACACTGCATTATTGTTAATAGAATAAGAAGTAAATATAATATATGAAACAACGCACTAAGCCTGAAAAATAAAAATAAAACGTGCCACTGATTCGAAAGGACCAATGGCACAAGGACACGTTATCATCTTCTTCAACGCAACCCTGGTTATTTACCTGCGGATTTTTATCCGCAGGAAGTTTCGTAGGTCATCTCAAAAACTCTCTTTAGGCCATATAAATGAAATCCAAGAGTACCAATGTACTCGTCTCTTCCTCCTGGTCATCCCTGTAACCATTATTCACCTTGATTTTTCCTGTACACAAAATGCCTAAAAACAAGAACAAGAACCCTAGGTTCTGGATACGGGGTTAGAAGCCACAAAAATAAAATCAAATATTGCAGAATCAATGGAAATTGGATGGTAAGCATGAATGTGCAAGAAAATTGGCAAGAGGATGCAAGAAAATGATTTCACGATATCATGTCCAGGCAATGTTTGTGGAGACTTACAGTGAGTTCTAGGCAATGAAAAGGCTTGGTTTCGATTGGTATAGCTCCACTGAATGTCAAGGAAGAGAGTAGCGTTGAGCTTTTTGTCTGAATTGGCCTCCAAGGTTGTTTTTGATCTCACACTTTTGCAAGCTTTTTCCAATTCTTGTCTGGCCATTTCAGCAGTGTTCTATGTGTATTCTAGGTCTGGCTAGCTTATGTGCATATAATAGAATGATTTTAGGTCAAAACATGGGCTATAATCCAAGTGCATTCATGGTTTGGGATTTGATATGATCTCCATTGATAAGCTTTCCAAAAATACCTCAAATCTGATTTTTTGTGCATAACCAAGCTTGATACGAATTTGATTTGGTTCATGATGGCATTTGAAAGTTGTACAAATCATAAAGATACTATTTCATCAATTTTTAGATTTTATTTGATTTAAAATTGATTAAAAATGAATTAAATCAATAAAAATTAAATAAAATAGAAAAATAAATTAATGGCAATGAAATCAAGTATGGGACACGTGTGTGGTGTGATAAGACCAAATCAAGTGGAAAAAAGTGGGCCCTTTTGTCAAAAATTGGAGTTTTGAGGATAGTTGACTTTTGGCAAATTTGGAAAAATACCCAACTTCAACAATGCATAACTTCTTCAATTTTGAACTTTTGGAGGTGTTCTTGGACTTTTTAGAAACCTTGAGATGTCATATAATCAACCCTTTTGGTAGCATCTCATTTTGATCTTCCATGATCAAGTTATAAGCTTTGGAAAAAAAGGTGTTTTTATTGACTTTCAAAAAATGACCTATAATGTCCAAATTTGTAACTTTTTGTGAGAGCATTTCTTGATCTTGGGGTGTGAAGATGGATTGTTGGTAATTGCATCCTATTGAAAATGATATTTGGATGGGTCATTTATCATAAAGTATGAGAAAGTTATGCTTGGTCAAAGTTGAGTTGACTTTTCCGACAAAACCCTAATTTAGCAACTTTTGAATCTTGAGGAATCTTGAGCAATCCTTGATGAATCATGATCAACCCTTGATCAAATGATGAATTATCCTTCAAAATGAGAATGTTAACAAAAAAATCTTGAGGTTTGACTGTATTTGGGACACAGTTGACTTTTGCCCTAGCACAGACGATTTTTGGGCCTCTTGAGCAATTGACTGACCAAACTTCCTCTGCCAGGCTTGAAATTTGACATGGATGAACTTAAGAACATATTAAGACATTGGGAAACACTTGAGTCCATTTGGATATGATTACCTTAATGCAACACAAAACCCTAATTTTGACTTGACTGCCTTAGGAGGTGATTTGACTGTCCAACCCTTGAGCCAACTTGAGCAACTTGAAGATTATTCTTGGCAAATCTTGAGGAATATGGGAGGGAAAATTTTGGGGTACAACACTTATTTATAAATTCCAATTATTGTAATTGTTTCGAGGTTTGTAATAGTTCTTAATTAGGATTTATTTTATCACTTTTTACTTACTATTTTCATTCCCCAAGTTTTTGTTATGTAACCCCCTCCTCGAGGCCTTGTAATAGTTAGAAATTTAAATTCTCGTATTTTTATTTTCTGCTATTATAAACTGTCTAGATGTATGAATAATAGGCTTGCATGCAAAAGACAAATGGAATTAAAAAGGTAGATAACCCTAATTGTGCAAAGATAAATAAACTGAAAAATAACACATGCACATGTTCACTCCTAGGATTTATCCCACTCTGGTTGCCTTCGATAAACGGTCATGAAGCAAAGGGAATTTTAGTGGTCATCCTCTAGTCCCAAAAGATCAAAAATGACCCGTTCGAATGTTGCCTCGGAAAGATCTTTAGGACTCTAGGATAATTACTAAGGTTTCCTAACCATTGCTTTTGTGATCGTACTTGTCCTTTCGAATGTCCCTTAAAACTCCAACGATGGGGCTACCTACTCCTTAATAGTAGGATAGTGCTGTCTAAAGGAAACGAGAACGAACGGTCTTTTTTCGAGTAGGTAGAAAATATTAAGTACTTGCTCAAAACAATAAAAACTCTTTTACACAAACACTTTCAAAATAGTTTTCAAAAACAACTTCGTCACACTCTTGACGATAGATACAAGGGTTATCACGAAGTTAAACAAAAACTTTTCAAAACACACATATAAGCAATTTAAAAAATGAGCAAGTACCTAAGAGCCCATGGAAAACCACAGATAGAAAGGGTGCTAACACCTTCCCTTTCTATAATCTACCCCCCGTACTCAGAAACATCTTGAAAAAGGTTTTTTCTATTCTTTTTCCCTTTTCCTTTGTTGGATAAAATAAAAGACGGTGGCGACTCTTACTTACCGCAACATTTGCAAACAAAAAATGCAAACCAATAAAAACAGTCAGTTCTGCCACCATATCACAACGTGAACCAGGCCATTTTACAACCCTAAAAAGTCCTAACTGAAGCATGCGTTAATTTGAAAGCAAAATTGCAGCGAGAATACGATAATCTGACTCCTATGAGGGTTGCTAAAACTTTTGAGTTAGTATCATTCCATCTTTTTAATTTCTTTCGTACAATTTTTTCTATATTTAATCTTTTCAATAAAAGTTTTTTAAGACTTCAATACAAACATGAGTTTTGCATTAGAATTATCATTCGTAGAATAAACATTATTTCCATATGAACAAGTGCCTAAACATCAAGTAAGCTTGCATAATGAGCATCAGATGAAAGTTTGATTATCTCAAGGGACAAATTTCTTCAGGATACCGTTGAAAGGTAAATCATTTGTGAGAATGATCTTAATCTGGGGCAAACCTTCTATTGACTCCGCTAAGTGAAAGAATACCATTTTGAGTAATTATCTGAAGCAGATTGCAAAAGTTGATTGCCTAGAGTCTCTGCCGAGCAATAGTGCATTGCTTTCAGTTGGTCCCAAGGGACATATTGCTTCAAGTATTTACTCGAGAATGAAGCAGTTCAAGTTGAGAAGTACAGTTGTGTACTAACCTACTTTCAATACGTAAGCCAACCACCCCAAGGTTGTGTTGTCTTCGAAAATCCTTAAGTTTCTCAACTCTCCGTGAGTATAAGATGAATAAAAGATTTATCGAGACTCTGTTGAGCAGTGGCAAGTGCTCTACCCCAAAATTTGCCCTCTTTTCATACACGCATATTATTGGTTTTATGGTTATGGAATAAAGGTATATTTATCAAGCTTCTTCAGGTTACAAGTGACCTTTATTTCGTCAATGGATATTCTCAGAGTATTTTCCGTGCTGGAGATCGGTTTGCCGTTTCGCAACGATTCGGGGTTCAAAGATTCACAAGTCCAACCCGACGCGTCATATTCAAGTGTTCTTTCACCAAGATATCTCTGATAACGTATTCTCAAATTCAGGTTCGGCTCAAGAGTCAATTCTTTAAAGAAGGTCTCCGAATGTGTGAGTTTTCTCGAAGAAATATGGTGAAAAAGTGTACTGAAAGTGCAGTTTTTACGCGCTAAAAAATTCATAACTTGAAGATCTTAGCTCATATTAAACCCGTTCTGGTGGCCAAAATTCCGTATTGACGTCATCTACATTTTCATCTCTCACGGCTGGAAGCCAATTTCGATCAGAAAGTCTTCAAAAATGCGGATTTATCAAGTATTTTCGTACAAAACATTTATGACAGGAGTTTATTTGCGTGATGTTCAGAAAATCATAACATAGTCGATTTTTATCGTATCGAGCTGGTTCCGACGCCAAAATTTCAAAAATTGAGTTGGCTACATTTTCATAGGAGGTATCGAGTTCAAATGGTATTCAAAAGGCCTTCGTTTTTTGCTCAGAGTGTGTGTGACGCGCCGAAAATCCTGAATGCTGAATATTATTTCATCTGGGCCGAAACTTCGAAAATTCATAACTCAGTCAATTTTTATCGAACCGGGCCCATCTTTTTACACAAGGTCACTGACTCAGAGATCTACAACTTTGCTTCCAAAGTTGAGACCGGATTATGCTCCGATCAATACCAGTTTTTTATTGAAGAACGTGTCAGAGTCGACACTGGAGCCAAAAATAAGTTTGTCTGAGCTGAAACTTCAAAAATTCATAACTAATTCACCATTTATCCGATTAAGCCCTTTTTTGGACAGAAGTTAGTTCTCGATGTCGGCTACATTTTATATTCACATTTCAACTTCAAAAATTGCACTTAAGCCCCTGCGATTTAGCCTGGAACGTGACGAACTCAAGTGAACATTAGAGGTCCAATTGCACATTCAAAGCCCATTTTTTCTCTCTAATTTCTATTATATAATCTCATTCTTTTCACACAAACAAAAGGGGAGACAAAAAAAAAGTCTTTGCCACAATGCTGTCAGAATATCAAATTCTTTCAAGAACCCTAAAACCTTGAAATTCTTATTACAAACCTCCATCTCACTACAAACAAGTCATCCATGTTACAAACTCACATCTCACTACTTCTCCAGTAAAGGTAAGGCTGGCTTGATCTCCATGATCAAAAGGGCATAAAAGCATTCATCTCACTACTACTTCTCCAGTAAGGATTTAGACAGGATCCCATGCAGGTTCATTACAAAACGTTGAGGCCAAAACACAAATGGCCAAAACAGAACAGCCAACACATGACACCAATACATGGCGAGGCAGACATCCTGAGAAGGTTAAGGGCATGGGTTCAACAACCACCCCTATTGGTTTTGATTTTCTTCCTTTCTATTTATCCTTTTACCTATTTTTATTCTTTCTGTTTAAAACCTTTTTTTCATAAAACTTAACATTTTTCACAAACCTTTGATATTTTGTAATAAACTCGAATAATTAATTTTAGGTTTTAATTTAATTTTAGGTAACTTTAATTGTTTTGTAAATAAATTAAAATTAATTAGAACAATTAGGATTTTGTTTCTAACTTAATTCTATTTTCTTTTTTCTTAAAATAACAAAACTCAAAAATAGGCCATTTAATTATTTTTTTTAACTAATTTAATTACTAATTAATTTTGTATTTAATTTTAAAAAACCTAATTCTTTTTTCTTAGAAATAATTAAAAACAAAAAAAAATTTCTTTCGATTAGGTTAGACGGGGTCAAAACCCTAATTCTCTCTCGTTCTTTATTCGCGCGCGCTTTATTTTATTTTACCATATTAATGTAATTGCTCACAAGTTGTAATAGATTAATTAGGACCTTTTTACTTTCGTTTATCGTTTTTTTAAGGGTTTGTTTTTGGCTATGTAAATACCCGAAGCCTTGTAATAGCTTAGCTTATTTTCCGCACTATAAATTTCGCAAACTATAAACTGTCTAGATGTATGGCTAATAGGATTGTATGGCAAGAATGGCTGGAAAATTAAAACGGTAGATCACCTAATGTGCAATGATTAAATAACTGAAACAAATCATATGCACATATTCACTCCTAGGATACTCCTCACTTGGTTGCCTCGGAAAACAATGGACATGTCCCTCGAACGTAGGGATACCTTAGCAAAGACCCTCGGTTAAAATCATCATAAAGATTATGGTCCCTCGATGTCCCTCGAAGTTGCCTACGGTATATGATCTTGTCCCTCGATGCTGCCTACGAATATATGATGACAGTCCCTTCGTAATACTAAGGTATCCTTACATGTTGCCTTCAATGACCATTACGTCCCTTTCGAATTGACCCTTACAAATCCAACGACGGTGCTACCTATTTATCTATAGTGGGATAGCACTGTCTAAAGAAAACGAGAATAGAAACAATCATTTTTTGAGTAGGTAGATAACTAGTAGGTACTTTCTCAAATCAAAACTTTTCACACTTACACTTTTCAAACAACTTCGTAACACTCTTGAGGACAGAAACAAGGGTTAAAACGAAGTAAAATAAAACTTTTCAAAACAAACACACACAAGAAATTTTCAAAAGATGAGCAAGTACCTAAGAGCCCATGGAAAACCATGGATGGAAAGGGTGCTAACACCTTCCCTTTCTATAATCTACCCCCCCGTGCTCAGAAAATCTCGAAAAATGAATTTTTCTGTGCTTTTTTCCTTTCCTTGTTGGATAAAATAAAAGTCGGTGGCGACTCTTGCTTACCGTGACATTTGCAAACGCCAAACGTAAACCAGTATTAAACAGTCAATTCTGCCACCGTATCACAGAACTGGCGACTCTAGTGGGGACTTGATAAGTGGTGTGTACCTTAGGATTAGTTCATCATATTGTTTTCTATTGTTTGATTTGATTGCTTTATTTTCGCGGGCTCTGTATCGGAGTTACTATAGATCCTAACCCGGATCTGGGGGATACCTTTTAGGTAAGTAGCAATAGACTGTAAGGGAACTGTATGGTGTAGACCAATACGGTTGAAGTAGTAGCTACGTTAATGTGGCACATTAGTTGGTACCGATATCCCTTGTGGAGCAACAAGGAGAATATGGGGCTGCTATATGGGTCATTAAGCATCAACTGACCTTAGAACCTGTAATTGACCAACTTGGCCATAGGAAGTAGTGAGATGCTACACTCATTGAGACCATACTCTCGAGATGGTTCCGGCCGCAAGAAAAGATTGTGTGAGCTGAAACTATGACTGATGGAGGATGGTCAGTGATATTAAGAACCTCTAGAACCCAGTTACTATTATCAGGACAGGTTGAACCAACTTAACTTCAAGAGGGTACTACCTTAAAACCCATGCAAGCCTAAACCTAAGGCTGTTTGTGTGACTTGTGTGCTTTCAACTTGAACTACTTACACAGTTTTATTATCTGACAACATGAGTTCCTTGCAGGTTTTGTTTACAGTCCTTATCCAATGACTTGGATTTCTTTCTGGATTTACTTGCTTACATCACCTCGCACTTTTGCTTAAACGCATAGCATACACATCATAACATCATGCCTTAACATTTTCTTAACCATTTCAAGGATCTCAAGGGTTTGTGATGCAGGTTATGGTAAATCAGACGTCTAGCAAGGGGAAAGGGGATTTATTTTCCTCTAGCCAATGTCGTCTAGAGATCAAAACACGATAACTTGAGTCAGTGGCTATGACCCACTCGATATGGTGAGCTTGACTCTTGAAGAAGGACTCTCAATGACACGAAGTTTCTTCAATCAAGCTACAATCAAATTCTAACAGTTTCTTGTTTACCCCGCGAGATCCTTGAAAAGATTGCATACATATATCATGCATATCATTGCATAACAGGTCTTCCAGTACAGGTCTCTCATGTTCTCGTTGTTTATTTCAGCAATGACTCTCAAACAAGACAACAGAGATCTTCAAACTCAAGAAGCTCAGTTCATGGAAATATTCCTAAACCTATCCAAGGGGCAGGAAGAGTTGAAAACACTCCTCATTGGGAACTTGGTCAAGAAAAGTCCTGAAGACAATAAGGACGAACGGCTGGAATAACTGCAAGCTGAGGTAGGTGCAATGAGAACCCAGATGCTGGGGCAGATGGCTCTTATCCAAGGCCTAGCCCGAAGACAAGAAGAGCTAAAAGCCATCATCAACCAACTTCATCAAGACGGATACAACAGTATGAAGCAAACAGTCGAGGTCGGGGACAAAGGCATTAATCAACCTCCAAGAAGACAAAAGGTTGGTTTGGTGAAGAGTGGACCTTTCCAAGTTGCTACTACATCACGGGTCCAACAACAACTTTGCCAAAAACAACGGGTTAATCAGAGTAAGTCGGATATGCCCAAAAGGCAGTTTACCAAACTCAACATGCCGCTCTCTCAAGCTTTACAACACATGTTGAGGATGAATCTGGTTACATTGATAGGACCTCATCTGAATCCCAAGACTTCTTTGCCTAACTGATGCAAGGTGTGCATACCATTCCAACAGCCCGGGGCGTGATACTGATGACTGTTGGGCATTGAAAAATAAAATTCAGGACTTGATTGATGAAGGAGTGCTGGAGTTTACACAAGATGGTCAGGCTGAGTTCTTCTGCCATCCCTCCAAGGCATACCATCTAAAGTGACAAGTTCTGACAAGAGAGGCTTTTGTTCATTAGAATTTTCGATTTGCAATTTTCTTTTGATTGTTCGAACATATATTCATGTCAAACTCTGTTACTTTATCAATGCATTGCATATGTCTATTTTGAATCAATCCATTCGTATTCACTATTTCAAAAATGTGTTCTTATTTCCTTTTGTGATATTCAACTCTCAATTAAAAACTCTAAGCCTTTAGAGGGAGGATGACGAAAACGATACCACAATCTCTACAATATGCTTTTGAACAGACCCCGCTGACGATGTACAGGCGTTGTTTCAAATCCTAAACAGTGGATTTATAAGGAAGATAATCCCTAGTCAACCCCTTTGAGCCAAAGAAGTAGGAGTTTTTCTTTCACACGAATTAAAACCCTTAATCACAACCTGGGGCAGGGTAGTTTTCTCAGTTAATCCAGGTGCACAATGAATGGCTTCAAAGACGTCCTTCCAAAACAAAACACGGTGATGGTTCCCTATAATCGTCAAGACAGGCAGTCATTGTCTCTCGAAATAAAAGCCCATTAAGTCAAAACCTATGAAGGAGACTTAATAAAAAACTGGGGCATCCCGCTGACTGTAATCACAAAAAGAAACAGTTCAGGAAAAAGACGGGGATAATAAAATCAAAAAGAAAGAGGTCCTACAAACCCTAAACAAAAATGGAAATGACTGCCTATTCAAAATAATTGTCAGTATCCGAACCATCACTGGAATATCATAGCAAAGACTCAAACAGGATCTAAATGCACAATTAACTGAGTATAGGATCGAAGAACATCACGAAGAACGGGTGGGTACAAATAAATATTGAGCCTTTATCCTTTGTTTCTTGAACCGTGAACTAGGACACGTTATAACCCTTAAAAGTCCTAGCTGAAGCATGGGTTAGTTTGAAAGCATACTGTTACAAAAGGTATCCTGACTCCTATAAGGTTTGCTATAAATCCCGAGTTGATATCACATCTTTGCAAAATTCTATTTTACTAAAAAAACTGCATTTTCAAAACCTCAAGACATACATAAGCTTTGCATTCTTAAAATAACATTGTTTGCATATGACTATTTGTTCAACAGCAGAGAAATTCGCATGACGAATATCTAGTGAACAAAAACCTTCTCAATAAAAAGGATCATCTCAAGTGGAAAAAACACTTCCAACCAAGGGGAACAGCATGATCATTGTCCATCATTTGGGGCAGTCAAGTCAAGATTCAAGGAATCTCTCAAAGATGCCAAATAGCCAGGGGCAGATCTCTATCAGAATCACTTGGGGAATTAGACATGAATTCCAGCAATGAATCTTGTATGATCAAATGAACATCTTCTGGTAGTGTGGCAACACAACACTACCAACAGTGGCAACTCCCTACACCCTGAGAGCGTGGACATAGTCAAAAAATACTGCGCATGAACAAAGACTCGCTAGGTTGACTGGCCTAGGCAAAAATAAGGACATCCCGGCGAATCAAAAGGGTTCGGGCAAAAATTAGGGATAAAAATAAAAAAGATATGTACACTCGACAAGTCGAAAACCTGAAAAGGAGGCTTGGGCAAGAAAGGGTATCCCGGTGGACTGAAAATCTGAAAAGACAGTCCAGGAAAAAGTTAGGGATTAAAGCCTACGACTATGTCCCGTTATCTTGTCACTTTCCTATCACTATAAGACTTATCATTTCGATCGGCAGTTACCAAGCACCTCATAAGTTGGGATGACACTCAATCCACAAGGCCTCCGTAGGCACTTTCTCCAGCAGGTACAGGGGCAGAAAAGTCTTGATGCAAAGTCATTGTCATATCCTCAGCACACGCCCCAGTAATATCTACACTCCCCGCAGAGTAAGAAATATCCAAAAGCAGTGGTGTTAATTCTCCCCAAGCAGAGTTCATCTTTCACCAACAATGGAAGACCATCCCCAGTGGAGTTTATTTCTTCCACAGACAGAAATTTTATCCCCGACAGAGTTCATCATCGCCAGCAACGGTAATTTATCCCCAACCGAGTTATTGCTCCAAATTAGTGGATCTTCTGACAGAGTATCTCTTCTCCATATAGTCATTTTTTTCTCGCCAGTTTATTCTCCAGCGGAACTATTCTTCGGCCAAGTTATTCTCAAATCATCTTCGGTTGTTATCCCCAGCGAGAGAAACTCTTTATTCTCCAACAACAGTCAGGGATTTATTTTCCCAAACTCAGACGTGCCACAATAGCATTTCATGTTCATATATCATGACGTGCGCATACATATTGCATACAGCATAATCTCATTTATTTTTAGAATATCATCATACAATGCATGTCATGCATCATATACGATTAATCATGTACCTTTTCAGGAAAGATGGTTATCATCAACAACTTCCAGCAAGTTCAAGATTAACTCCGGAAACTAAACAGAGTAATTATCTGCACGATCAAATGCAGCTTTACACGGGTTCGTCACGAAGAAATCTTACACGGACTTCTCCTAAATGCAGCTTCACACGGGTTTATCTTGAAAAATCTTACACGGGTCCTTTCTCATATATTTCTGAATGAAGTTTTACACGAACTTATCACAAAGTAACCTTACCCGGGTTCCTCTTGAAGTTTTACACGAACTTATCACAAGGTGACCTTACCCAGGTTCCTCCTGAAGTTTTACACGAACTTATCAAAAAGTAACCTTACCCAGGTTCCTCCTGAAGTTTTACACAAACTTATCTCAAAGTAACCTTACCCCGGTTCATTCTGAAGTTTTACACGAACTTATCACAAAGTAACCTTACCCAGGTTCCTCCTGAAGTTTTACACAAACTTATCCCGAAGTAACCTTACCCGGGTTCCTCCTGAAGTTTTACACAGACTTACCCCGAAGCAACCTTACCCAGGTTCCTTCTCGGTCCCAATGTAGTTTCACCCAGACTCATCCTGAAGCAACCTTACCCAGGTTCCTCCTTACAATTTCCCGATGTAGTTTTACCCAGACTCATCCTGAAGCAACCTTACCCAGGTTCCTTCTCGGTTCAGATGCAGTTTTACCCAAACTCCTCGCAAAGCAACCTTACCCAGGTTCCTTCTCGGTTCAGATGCAGTTTTACCCAAACTCCTCGCAAATCAACCTTACCCAGGTTCCTTCTCGGTTCAGATGCAATTTTACCCAAACTCCTCGCAAAGCAACCTTACCCAGGTTCCTTCTCAGTTCAGATGCAGTTTTACCCAAACTCCTCACAAAGAAACCTTACCCAGGTTCCTTCTCGGTTCAGATGTAGTTTTATCCAAACTCCTCACGAAGCAACCTTACCCAGGTTCCTTCTCATAAGCCCTACTATCCAGGTTCCTTCTCATAACCTTACCATCCAGGTTTCTTTTCTCTTATCTCCAGATAGAAGTCCATAACATTGTAAGACCTGGACCTATCAAACACGATCAATTTCACCTTCCCCTAGTAGGTCGCGATGCAACCTATACACGACTAGATATGCAGTTCACTTCCGCTTCCTCAAGCCGAAGTTAATTCCCCAGTAGATTAACGGACAACTGAAGCTCCTAAAATTCTATTTCTCCCAAGACAGAGACCAACATTCCTCAGCAGATTCCTCCTCAACGATAGGAACAGGAATTCTCATCAAAGGAATATCTCGGGAAATCAACATCCTCTAGATGGCATCTTTAAGCCCATCTCCGGTGACCTCCCGTCATCTCCTCCAAATGGCATCTGTAAGCCCATTCCCGATACTACCTACATAGTCAAGCATCATTAAAGACGAGTGCAAATTTCTGGGCACTCTAGTGTTCAATCATCTTCCACCTTCAGATCACGAAAGGCAGACGAGCCAATCTAAATCTTCAGGTTTAAGAAGATTGAACAGGGGCAGCTGTTGTACCCCAAAATTTACCCTCTTTTCATACACGCATATTATTGGTTTTATGGTTATGGAGTAAAGGTATATTTATCAAGCTTCTTCAGGTTACAAGTGACGTTTATTTTGTCAATGGATATTCTCAGAGTATTTTTCGTGCTAAAGATCGGTTCGCTGTTTTGCAACGATTCAGAGTTCAAAGATTCACAAGTCCAACTCGGCGCGTCATATTCAGGTGTTCTTTCACCAAGATATCTCTGATAACGTATTCTCAAATTCAGGTTCAGCTCAAGAGTCAATTCTTTAAAGAAGGTCTCCGAATGTGTGAGTTTTCTCGAAGAAATGTGGTGAAAAAGTGTGCTGAAAGTGCAGTTTTTACGCGCTAAAAAATTCATAACTTGAAGATCGTAGCTTGTTTTGAACCCGTTCTGGTGGCTAAAATTCTGCATTGACGTCATCTACGTTTTCATCTCTCACGGCTGGAAGCCAATTTCGATCAGAAGGTCTTCAAAAATGCGGATTTATCAAGTATTTTCGTACATAAAATTTGTGACAGAAGTTTATTTCCGTCATGTTCAGAAAATCATAACTTGGTCGATTTTCATCGTATCGAGCTGGTTCCAGCGCCAAAATTTCAAAAATTGAGTTGGCTACGTTTTCACTGGAGGTATCGAGTTCGAACGGTATTCAAAAGGCCTTCGTTTTTTGCTCAGAGTGCGTGTGACGCGCCGAAAATCCTGAATGCTGAATATTATTTCATCTGGGCCGAAACTTCGAAAATTCATAACTCAGTCAATTTTTATCAGATCGGGCTCATCTTTTTACACAAGGTCACTGACTCAGAGATATACAACTTTACTTCCAAAGTAGAGACCGGATTATGCTCCGATCAATACCAGTTTTTCATTGAAGAACGTGTCAGAGTCGACACTAGAGCCCAAAATAAGTTTGTCTGAGCTGAAATTTCAAAAATTCATAACTAATTCACCATTTATCCGATTGAGCCCATTTTCGGACAAGAGTTGGTTCTCGATGTTGGCTATATTTTGTTTTCACATTTCAACTTCAAAAATTGCACTTAAGCCCCTGCGATTTAGCCTGAAATGTAACGAACTCAAGTGAACATTGGAGGCCCAATTGCACATTCAAAGCCCTTTTTTTTCTCTCTAATTTCTATTATATAATCTCATTCTTTTCACACAAACAAAAGGGGAGACAAAAAAAAGCCTTTGCCACAATGCTGTCAGAATATCAAATTCTTTCAAGAACCCTAAAACCTTAAAATCCTTATTACAAACCTCCATTTCACTACAAACAAGTCATCCCTGTTACAAACTCACATCTCACTACTTCTCTGGTAAGGGTAAGGCTGACTTGATCTCCATGATCAAAATGGCATAAAAACATTCATCTAACTACTACTACTTCTCCAGTAAGGATTTAGACAGGATCTCATGCAGGTTCATTACAGAACGTTGAGGCCAAAACACAAATGGCCAAAACAAAACAGCCAACACATGACACCAATACATGGCGAGGCAGACATCCTGAGAAGGTTAAGGGCATGGGTTCAACAACCACCCCTATTGGTTTTGATTTTCTTCCTTTCTATTTATCCTTTTACCTATTTTTATTCTTTCTGTTTAAAACCTTTTTTTCATAAAACTTAACATTTTTCACAAACCTTTGATTTTTTGTAATAAACTCGAATAATTAATTTTAGGTTTTAATTTAATTTTAGGTAACTTTAATTGTTTTGTAAATAAATTAAAATTAATTAGAACAATTAGGATTTTGTTTCTAACTTAATTCTATTTTCTTTTTTCTTAAAATAACAAAACACAAAAATAGGCCATTTAATTATTTTTTTTAACTAATTTAATTACTAATTAATTTTGTATTTAATTTTAAAAAACCTAATTCTTTTTTCTTAGAAATAATTAAAAACAACAAAAAAATAATTTTTCTTTCGATTAGGTTAGACGGGGTCAAAACCCTAATTCTCTCTCGTTCTTTATTCGCGCGCGCTTTATTTTATTTTACCATATTAATGTAATTGCTCAAAAGTTATAATAGATTAATTAGGATCTTTTTACTTTCATTTAGCGTTTTTTAAGGGTTTGTTTTTGGCTATGTAAATACCCGAAGCCTTGTAATAGCTTAGCTTATTTTCCGCACTTTAAATTTCACAAACTATAAACTGTCTAGATGTATGGCTAATAGGATTGTATGGAAAGAATGTCTGGAAAATTAAAACGGTAGATCACCTAATGTGCAAAGATTAAATAACTAAAATAAATCATATGCACATATTCACTCCTAGGGTACTCCTCACTTGGTTGCCTCGGAAAACAATGGACATGTCCCTCGAACGTAGGGATACCTTAGCAAAGACCCCCGGTTAAAATCATCATAAAGATTATGGTCCCTCGATGTCCCTCGAAGTTGCCTACGGTATATGATCTTGTCCCTCGATGTTGCATACGAATATATAATGACAGTCCCTTCGTAATGCTAAGGTATTCTTATATGTTGCCTTCAATGACCATTACGTCCCTTTCGAGTTGACCCTTACAAATCCAACGATGGTGCTATCTATTTATCAATAGTGGGATAGCGCTGTCTAAAGGAAACGAGAATAGAAACAATCCTTTTTCGAGTAGGTAGATAACTAGTAGGTACTTGCTCAAATCAAAACTTTTCACACTTACACTTTTCAAACAAATTTTCAAACAACTTCGTAACACTCTTGAGGACAGAAACAAGGGTTAAAACGAAGTAAAATAAAACTTTTCAAAAAAACCACACACAAGCAATTTTTAAAAGATGAGCAAGTACCTAAGAGCCCGTGGAAAACTATGGATAGAAAGGGTGCTAACACCTTCCCTTTCTATAATCTACCCCCCGTACTCAGAAAATCTCGAAAAAGGAATTTTTCTGTGCTTTTTTCCTTTCTTTGTTGGATAAAATAAAAGTTGGTGGCGACTCTAGCTTACTGCGACATTTGCAAACGCAAAACGCAAACCAGTATTAAACAGTCGGTTCTGCCACTGTATCACAGCAAGCATGTTGAATACTCTATTGAGTAAGGTTTCAACCAATATGGGGTATTTAAGTCGGGATTTTATCTCTCAAAGTGCAGTCAAACGGGGGCAATTATATCGAGATTTAACAAATCTCTCTGAGAATTAGTTGATTAGAGGAGAATCATTTCAGAATCTACAAATACAGCGAGCATTCACTCAAGCATGGTTGAAACTGCTTCTAACTTTGGTCAGTCAGGGGTAGTGTTCTGAAGTTCACAACACAGGGGCAGCTTATCTTTCTGGTACAGATATCAGAAAGTCCTCTCGTGGCAGTTCTCTTCAAAGGCCTTAAAGACTGGGGCCAGAAATTATGTAGGGGAATTCTCTCCTCTTCAATGGTTGATCAGATTAAGTACATGCACAGGCTAAACAACTTGTGAATTTGAAGAGCGTGTCGGGAAGTGAAGATTGTTATCCTCGGCTCATCATAGACTTAAGTCCATTTATTGATGTTCCTTCATCAGAAGTCATGATCGTTATCTCCAGTTAAAGTGTGGGTTTATATCCCCAATAGGATACGAGCATGAACACAAAGAGCTTGAGAGGTTGTTACCCATAATTGTTTCGTGCTGGAAATGTTGTTTCATAGGAGGACTCTTTCCCCAGTAAAAGATTTGTTGCTACTTAACAAATGTCTGTCTGCTAAAGGGTTTCCCTTCCGAGATCTTTATTCCCTAGCGAAGCATTCCTCATTTCTCTCCAGAAGGAGGTTGGTTCTTCTCCCCGAAAATTCAGAAGTTGTTTGAAGTCAAGATGATTTCTTTTCAGTGGACTGCAATTTATTTTTGCAGCATCTTCTCTAAAGTCCACTTTTTAGGGGCATTTCTCCTTGGAGTTGACATGATAAAGTTGCAATCTTACATCGCAGTTTTACCCACTGGTTGGTAGTCCAAATTGTTTATTTTTCAGTGAGGGTTACCATTCCAAATAGGGGCATATTGCCATAATTTATCTTTTTGCAAGTGTTGTTGGTCTTTTATGACAAGAAGCATACCAGCAAACGAATCAGGAAGGGTTTGTATGCGACCCACATAAAAATTTCTGTAGAATGGGATCCAATGTCCCTAGTGAATGCTAACCTCTGCTCAAAACATAATTATTCATCCCCAGTGAAGGCGTGCTCCCGCCTAGACAAAATTCTTTATCTCCAGTGAAAGTATACCCATGTGTAGTCCCCACTGAAGTCAGTTCTCTCAATAAGAGTTTGTTTAAGAGTGTGTCCCTTCCAGAGGGCTTATCTCCGAAGAAGTTCATTTCAACAGGTTTTGTATAATCTTCTTCTTCAGTGCAGTCTACTTTGCTTCGAAGAATATGGGAAGGATAATTTCATTGGATTATATACCTTTGTTATATCCCCTTGAAGCTGATACCCTGTATCTCGGTGGTTGATATTTATCCCCTTCGTAAGGTTGTCGTTCATCGTCTCTATGAAGTTCGTATCTTTTCTCCCCATGGAAGTTTTCCCAAATCAGGTTTTCTTGAAGAGATGTTCAACCAATATGCTTATTATGCCCCAGTGGAGCAAGTCTCCTGTTTTTCTGAAGTGTCGTGCATAGACGAATGCCATTTAGGGCTCTTTTATCACTAATGATGGAGTATTGCTGAAATATTGCCTCGGTGGAGTTCTTAATCTCAAGCTTATGGTTAAATGATGCCCTCCTCTTCCCAAGTGAAGATTGTTACCCTCGATGGTAGTATCCTCGTGTGGCCTGGGTAGAGTTCTTTTATTCAAGAATTTTTGTGATCCCCTAGTCGAAGTCACTTTTATTGAGGACTTACATCAGAAGATCCTATTTCACATCAAAATTATCTTTATCATTGGAAAGAGATGTTGGATTTTCCCCCAGGAAGTTGGGATTTGGATCGGAGTTCAAAATTTCCTTTGAATTGTAATTTATTTTTGCATTATTTTCCCTAGTGGAGACATTCTCTCGCCCGAGTATTCCTCTTTCTCAGTGCAGTCTATTTCTCTCCAAAATTTCTCGGAAGAATTGTTTTATTCACCAACTAGAGATTTTGGTATACTTCCCTTAAAGTCGGCAGTCTATGGCTTCCCTAGTTAGATTCGCGCTTGTTCTCCCCATGAAGTATGCATGCTCCTACTCAGTAAGATGTGCACTCTCACTCCCCAGCGCGACTTGCCTATATCAGAGTTCTTGAAGAGACTCATGTTTACCTGCAGAAGATTCTAGTTTGTTATCCTCATGAGGACGACCATCATCCTCAATGAAGTAATTTCTGCTCACCAGTACAAAAATATTTATTGGCTTGAATATAAAAGAGATGGTTACGCCTAGTGCAATGGGTATTGTTGTTGCTATCATCTAACATTTTTAGCCCCCGGTGTGAGAGGTAGTCTTTATCCTCAGACGATGTCGAATTTCGAGGACCTGCCAGAGTAACTTATACATTATTCCCCACTGGAGTGAATTCTTCTTTCCCTAGTGGAGCAAGTGTCCTGTCTCCCCAGTATGGTGTATATGGGAATGTCGGTTATAATTCTCTCATCCCCAGTGATAGAAGATTTTGTTGACATATCTCCAGTGGAGTTCCTATCCTAGGATGTTTGTTTCTTCCTCAAGTGAAGATTTTGTACCCAGGTGGTGTTATCCCCAGTGTGGTCTGAGTAGAATTATTTTTATTTAAGAATTTTCATACTCCCCATTAGAAGCTATCTTCGTCAAGAAATTCTACTGGAGAAAGTTTCCATCTCCAGCAAAGCTCTCTTCTTTCTAATAGAAGATAAAGAATTTGTTCCCTAGGAAGTTGAGAGTTTGATCAGAATTCAAGATTTTTTCTGAACTGCAATTTATTTTTGCAGTATCTTCTCCAGGAAGTTACTTCCCTAATGATATTTGATCTTTGGATGTTAATGGTTTCAAATCTCGGTTCTCCATTGAAGTTCAGATTGCCTTTTCTCTATAGAAGATCAGATGTGCAGGAATAATCGTTCGGAAGTTCATTATCTTCTCAGCAGTCGATTATTGTCGTGCTTTCCCCAGTACATTTCTAAACATGCATCATTATATTGCATCTACCAAAACGCGTAGCATTTCCATTGTATGGAGCATTACGCTATAAAAAATTTCAAACATGCATAAGTATAAGCCAATTATGTTCACCTGTGGTAACCAGATTTTTATGCGCTCCGATTTGATTTATCTCTATAACAAGCCTAGGGTGATCCTATTATGTTTCCCCAGCGGGGTTTGTTTGTTGTACCACCAGTCGGGTCTTTAGTATTCTCCATTTCCCCAGTAAGCCGTGGTTTTCTCTTTCCCTTCCAAGCCTTTGGTTATTTTACCCGTGTTTGCTTTGTCGTCAGAGTGCGAGTAAGAGTCGGTGTATAGCCTTTCTTATTTCTCAAATATTTGAGTATCCATAATTGGTGTGTGGCAATTCAAATAATTGCCACTCTTGAAGAAGTACAATTCACCTTTGGTCTGAAGGATTTTGTAGCTCTTGCGTATTTGCAAATCTTAAAGTCCAACATGTGTTGGTAATCCTTGTTTAGAGTCCCTATAGTTGGTCTCTCTTTTATAATTACAAGTCCGCCTTTGACCGGTGTTCTGTTTGGGTTTAAGACATAGGTGAATCCCCAGTAAGTTCTTTTCCCTTAAATCTTTCCTCGGTTGGTATCCTTGTCAGAGTACCCCTCGACCCGTTTCCTTCTCCTGTAAAGTTCGCCTTTGATTCGGCGCTCTTTGTGAATTTACTTTGGTCAAAGTTCTCGCCCAGTTTCCCTAAAAGGGATCTGTCACAGGGTATCCCCAGATATTCTACCTTCGACGTCCTCTGTTAAGAGTCTACTTCGATCAGTCTCTTTCTTATATGTGTTTAACTTTGGTCGGACACATATATTTTACCCCCAGCTCTCCTTCATTCGGTGTTCTTTCTCCAGGAAACTATTTGCGGTTAGTGTTCCTTGATATATCCGGTCGATATCTCTTTGTTATATCTCTTCCATCTTCGATATCGTCGATCGAGCTCACTGTGTTAGGCATCTCTCTGCTTTGATATCTTCGGTTGAAATCATTGTGTTAGATTTCATCCTTCCTTGATATATCCGGTCGAGATTGCTTTGTTAGATCTCTTCCATCTTTGATATCATCAGTCGAGCCCACTTTGTTAGGTCTCTTCCTCTTTTGATATCTTTGGTCAAAGTGGTCGTGTTAGATTTCTTCCTTCATTGATATATCTTTGGTCGAGATCACTTTCTTAGATCTCTTCCATTTTTGATCGAGTTCGTTGTGTTAGGTCTCTCCCTGCTTTGATATCTTCGGTTGAAATCACTGTTATATTTCATCCTTCCTTGATATATCTGGTCGAGATCGCTTTGTTAGATCTCTTCTATCTTCGATATCGTCAGTCGAGCCCGCTGTGTTAGGTCTCTTCCTCTTTTGATATATTTGGTCGAAATCGTTGTGTTAGATTTCTTCCTTCCTTGATATATCTGGTCGAGATCGCTGTGTTAGATCTCTTCCATCTTTGATATATTTGGTCGAGTCAGTTGTGTTAGGTCTCTTCCTTCTTTGATATCTTTGGTTGAAATTGTTGTGTTAGATTTCTTCCTTCCTTGATATATCCGGTTGAGATCACTTTGTTCGATCTCTTCCATCTTCGATATCATTGGTTGAGTCCATTGTGTTAGGTCTCTTCCTCTTCTAATATCTTTGGTTGAAATTGATGTGTTAGATTTCATCCTTCCTTGTTATATCCGGTCGATATCGCTTTGTTAGATCTCTTCCATCTTCGATATCTTTGGTCGAGTCTACTGTGTTAGGTCTCTTTCTCTTTTGATATCTTTGGTTGAAATAGATGTGTTAGATTTCATCCTTCCTTGATATATCATGTCGAGATCACTTTGGTAGATCTCTTCCATCTCTGATATCTTTGGTCGAGTCTGTTGTGTTAGGTCTCTTCCTCCTTGATATCTTTGGTCAAAATCTCTATGTTAGATTTCGTCCTTCTTAATTCTTCCATACCTCTGGTCTAGATTGCTTTGTTATATCCCTTCCATTTCTGATAGTTTTATTTGAGATTTCCCTGTTAGGTCTCATTCATCTTTTTTATCTTTGGGTAAAGTCACTGTGAGATCCCATCTTTTCCCGACACCTTTAATTGAGTTCGCTTTGTTAGATCTCTTTCTTGTTAGATATTTCCGTTAGAGTCCACTGTAGTGGATCTTTTTCTTGAGTATCTGATATGCGTCTTGCATGTCTAACCCTGGTATAACATACATTTAACCCAGATAACTACTGTAATCCAAAAAAAAGAAGCAAATATATATATATATATATATATATATATATATATATATATATATATATATATATATATATATATATATATATATATATATATATATGAAAAAACCAAAAATATAATAACACGTGACTGGCTTCGGAGTGCAAATTTCCGGGTTCTTTTAGTATTTAATCTTCTTCCACCTTGAAATTTAGAAAGGCTGGCGCCAATCTCACCTTCAGGTTTAAGACGATTAAATAGGGGCAGTTGTTGCACCCCAAAATTTGCCCTCATAATTTCACTTTTATCTGGCTTAGGCTTTTGCATTCATATCTTTTCATTAGGTTATCTGCATTAACATAACATGCATTTTGCATTGAATAAAGCACATGGGTTCAAAAGTTCAGCAGGTATGCAATGCCATAATTTTTCATAGTACTTTGAGGGGTACATATCAAATAAGACTGATTCGCCTGTTTCTCTTAAGTGTTGAACTGAAGAATTAGGATTTCCTTAGCTCTGAAGATCTCGTTTTTAATCAAGGGTTTTCAATGTGTTTCTTCATTAATATTAGCTTAAGGAATTAGGGTTTGTAATCATGAGCATTGGGAATTTCTTCTTTTACCAAGGCAAATCCATCTTTCAAGTTATTTCCAGAAGCAATTTGATCAAGGGTTTTTACATTCTTTTGAGAAGTGCATATAAAATAGAGCTTGATATTCCTGATTTTTCTTCTATTAGTAAAGGAGTGGAATTAGGATTTTTGTGGCTTCAAGGGGATTCCTCCCATTCAAAGAAAGATTAGGGTTTATATCCTATCGTACTTGGGTTTATCAATATTTACAATGGAGGGTCATGGGATAATAAGGCGTGATATAAGGATGGCATTGTGAATTCATTAAGATCAAATCGGTTTGGTTCTCTTATTGTTTTATACACAAGATTGATGGGGATCAAGGTGTTGGATCCATTCTCTCACAAAGGATAGAGGGTGGTGTTAGGGACCATTTGGTTCATGGTCATCAATTGAAGATTCGGCTCGCTTCATGGCTTATGATATAAGTCATTTGCTTTAGGGTTCATTCAAGAAGTTTGAATTCTTATCATGGAGTTTGCTTTAGATTATTTCAAGAGAAATATCATGTGAATTCAAGTTTTGTTCAAAAATTGGATTAAAGTTCATTTATCAAGCATGAAAGGTTAGAAAAGGATTCATGTGGATTTCTTGAGAAACAAGTTATTTGAAATTTAGAGCAAATATCAAGTTCATGCATGTACAAGGGCACTCAAGAATTATTCAAGGCTATTTCAAATTTCAAGATCACAAATCCAAATTTCATTCACCGTTCAAGTAACCATAATGCAAAATCGCAAGTTTCAAGTGCAAAAGTTCAAATTCCAAGTTCAACATTCACTATTCAAGTTTTATAATGTTTATCATTTACAAACCATAAATCCAATCTACAAAACCATGACCATCATGTCTAAACATCATACAAAAAATACTACACAAACTTTTGTTCTAAGCCTAAAATCCTAATATCCAAACATGTTCATGCTTCCATGTTCGTGCCAAATATCCATCTTCAAATTCTCTTTCACTTAGCCCAAACTACAAATTGCTTTGCCTTGGTATTTCTTCATGCCGTATTCAACCTCTCATGCCATCTTATCAATTTTCCTTGACTCTAATTTCAAGTCTTCTTCAAATTGCAAGCTATACACTGTCAATTAACCAAACAGTTTCACACAACAACAATTTACATGCAGACAAATTGGTTTCAAAATTAATCATGAAGCAAAGCAGTTAAACCAGTTCACACCTGTTTCGATCCAAGGAAAAGGAAATTAAATTGTGCCTATGTCATTACAAACCTGCATTGAGAATATCCAAAAAATGGGAAAATCAGAAATAATCAGGCTGAATAAATCAATCAGTAGTTCAACTGCCAATTCAAAGTCAGAACCAAGTTGATCAAACCTGCACAAAACCAACTGCTGACAGAATATTTGTCATTCCATCGGTTAGAAGCTTGCACCCATTTTCCAAAGTCCAATAAAGCGAAAGAAAACGCCAGAAGTGAATATTATATCCGGAATCAGCTCATGAGTATTCGCTGCCCTGCATATATTCAAACAGAGCAATAACAGAAAAAATTTCAAATGAACCACCCTGTATTCATGCACAAAATTAAGCCAGCTTCATTACAAAAAGGAAGATACCTCAGGGGAGTACTACTTCCATATCTGATTGTTGCTTCAATCTACTATGCTCACTTGGTTGTTTCTCAAATTGGACAATTCATGAAGTTGGAGGACATGTTTGAAACAGTAGCAGTTCCCGGTGGAATAAGAAGATCTCGTGTCTTATGGCCTCCAAAACACTCGTTGACATGCTAATAGATGTGAACCAAATGGAAGAAGCTACAACTACAGCTGGGCAGGTGTTATCAGCATTTGAAAATGAGTTGATCATAATAATGTACTAACAATTAGCAGCTTGTAATAGAATTTCGAGTTATCTAACTAACTCCCTAACCTTCTAACCAATTCATAATAGATTCTAACAGATTCAGTTTCAAATTAGCTGGAATATAAACTAACCATAACAGAAAAACGGTTATCCAAGTTCTAACTAACTATCACCTCCAATCTCATCCATCAAAATCTCTAACTAACATTCATATTAACGGTTCAGATTTATTCAATTTCCTACTTGTTTCTAACCGTAACATAATTTTATCAAAAACCTATAATTAACTCAAAAATCAGAATAAATCCTTACCATCCAGTTTATAACAGAATCCATAGCTAACCATTCAATCAACTAACTCTAATTATCCTAACTATCAAAACAAAATTTTATAACTACCTCCCAACTAACTAACTATAACTGAATCAGTTACAGATAACGGCATTAACAGAAATATAAAAAAACAGAATACTCACCATTCTTCTCTCTCTCTAGAAATCCGCAGAAAAACCAACCCCTTTCTCAGCTCCATCCTCTTTTTACCTTCATCTTCTTCATTCTACACATTTCACAAAACAATCTGAAAAGATCTCAAAATAAAACTCTCTCCCTCTCTCCCAATTCCTCATCCCACACCTTCATCTTTCTCTACAAATCACCATTTCTTCACACAAAAAATACATGATTCACATATAATTATTCAATAGAAATTCACATAAACCATAAAAAACTCACTAATCTCAAATTCTCTGCCAGCTTCCTTTGAATTCTTTCTGAATTTCTCCGAAAGTTCCTCATCTTCATGCCCTCTGAAATCTCTGTAACCGAACCTCCTTCATATTTACCATCATCACATTTGAGATACAGACTCTCTCCATCATCCTTCTTCATAATAAATCTCCTCACTCCATTCTATAACACGCCGCGTGGTTCATCTTCAACAGATACACAACAACACCAACCTCTCGACAATTCGTGTATACCACACAAATATGTGAATGATAACAAGCTTGGGAAGGCATCACACGAAGCGGAAACGAGAAGAAAAAGATTGGAAGTAGAAGTGAAAACGCGGAAAGGAGCGTAGACTTTGTACCCGACAAACGAGGATTCTTTGGATTTCTTACAATGTCGACATTGTTGGAAGAGCACCGGACCTCTCGCCGGTAGGTAAATCGTAGTTTCTTCTACTCTTGAATCAATTCCATCTTTTCTGCATCGTCTACATGAATTGAAGCATGGAGATCCAATCGTGGATTTGATGGAGTTCGCATTTCACGCGGCTTAACCGTGATCAATGTTGGACGAAGTGATTGGAATATGAGAATGTATTGAGTTTGCCCAGAAGGAGCCGTATGGAGAAGTTCAAAATTAGACGGAATCGCGGAGAAGATTAAGAGCAGTGGAGAGAAGATTCGGTCGCCGCGGTTGAGAATTCGAGGAGACGAAGAGAATTATGTTGAGAACTGAACCGTCATAGAGTTTTGAACCATAATCCTCTTTCTATTTTCGTTTTGCATTTGTTATTATTTATTTTTTCTTTTTGATTCACATACCATATATTGTTGGTAATAAAATAAAATAAAATGCTGAATATAATAGAAATCTGGTTTGGTGCTTGTAAGCTGGACGGGATTCCTTAGGCCCATATGCTAATTTTTTTGTATCCGTGGAAATTGACTCAATAAAACTTATGGACTCTATATGATTGGGCTTTTGGAATTTTCTGAACACTACCCCTGACTTCAGTATAACACCCCTGAGTTTACTCTTTCAATATTTCTTTTTGAATAATTTCGTGAATTGTTTAGATTTGCTTGAACTTTTTTACATGATAAAAACAATAAAGTCAATAAAAACTTGTGGATGTTTTTTTTATTATTTTAGTTTTAGGGAATTAAATCCAGATTATTCGATTATAATTGAGATTGGTAATTCACCTTTTCTTGTTGATATTTAAGTCTTACGCGGGTTTATTGTGCGATGTGCGGATGCGTTTGAGATTTCGATTGTGATTTATTTTCACATTGATGATGTTTTGACACTTATTCCAAGCATTCGATTTCTGACTCTTTTCTTTGATTGGTGAAGCTTTCGTAAAGATCGTCGGGTTTCTTTTTGCTACAGATTGATATCTGTTTGGTATTTTCTCTCGTTTATCTCATTTTGCACTTTACTTCTTTCTAGATATCATGAGAAGTAGGAAATAAAGAGTGTGCGCTCGAAGTCGCTGTTTAAAGACCTGTAGCAGGAATTTCACACTTCATTGGCTATATGTGTTATGCTTATGTTTGTTTCCTTAGTTGTTGATCGATGAGTCACTCAATTTAGGAATTGAGATCACGACTTTGCTCTCAGTGCATGCTCCCCATAGGATTTTATCGCTTTCCTTGATTTCATATTGATCGATGAGTCACTCAATTTAGAAATTGAGATCACGACTTCACTCTTATTTCATGTTCCCGATAGGATAGTTTTGTTAGACTTTCTTTTGTATGCTATCCTAGTTAGGATCTCTCTAGTTGTGCTCTCTTGAGCTAGCTCTCTTAAGCATATTGGCTTGCTTGTTTTGATTTCGTCTTTGTGTGCATGTTTTGAGATGATATACCCTCGGCATGTTCCCTTGGGATCTCTCGATTCAACTATAGATGATGATTCGAGATAGACATAGTTTTATGTGATAGACCCTTGCTATGATCCTTTAGGACTTCTTGATTCATCTATAGATGATGACTTGAGATAGACATTAGGATTTTTATCTAAGCATGTCAACTTAAGGTAGAGGTTTCCCTTCAAAGCTCAACCATATGACCACCTTTGTATGATAACATTAAGGATAGATTCAGGTTAATCTCCCCTTAGATTTTTGTTTCCCCTTTTGCATTTGCATTAAAACAAAAAACTTCTTTTTCTTGCAAACTCCAAAACACTTAAAAATTATTGATGAGAATCGTGCCTTTGTTGAGCATGAGAAATGATAAGCGGGTCTCTTCTCCATATTATTGTTTTTCCATTCTAAGCCTTGGTGTGGTTCAAGTCTCAAAGACTCATTTCATAAATAAGTAGAGAAATGGTTAATATCTCTCTCTTGAGATTAACTAGCTGTTATCTGCAGCAAAAACACCAACCAACGCAAACTCCTTTTACCTTCTGGCTTTTCTTTCAAACTTTTTCAAAAGAACATGTTAATTCACTTCTGTGCTGACGCGTAAGTCTCCAAAGGTCGAGTTGCGGCAGAAGGCGAAATTAATATTGTTCATTAAAAAATACAAACCAACAAAAACATTTGAAGCCGAACTACGGCTGCTCTGATTCCTTAAAAGGGATACGTAGGAATTGGGGTAGGGCTCGAACGAGCATAACTTTTATTTTCCCTACATTCTTTTCTATTTCTTTTTTTCATGCATTCTTCCTTAGTAGTAAACAATAAGCATAGATTAAACACACCCTTTGATTAGAATAACAAGAGTGGATATCGTAGAGTACTACGGGCTTGTGGGGTGCTACTACCTTCCCCTCACATAACAGACTCTCTTATTTGTATCTCTTGGTCGTTCGACCTTGATTTTCACCCTTCTCAGGTTTACTCGATGTTTACCTTTCCTTTCATATGGGATAAAAAATGTTCAATGGTGACTTCATTGATTTCATTATCAATTGATTGTTCAGCCGGTTGTTTCAACCATATCTTGAGTAATCAGTTGATTAAGTGATCAAAAATTCAAATGTCCAAACCTTAAATGCCACAACCAACTATTCTTGTGGTCTACAATAGTTTTCAAACATTGAACTTTTGTCGAACTGATCATAGTCTTAAATGTATTATTCTTCGACAATGGAGATTTTAAGACCAAATTTTTCTTGGTGTCGAACAATTTCAAAACTCCATCTTTCATGACAACTGAGAAACCTTTTTCGACTAGTTGTTCAACACTTAGCAAGTTACATTTCATTCCAGGTACATAGAGCACATATTTTATCATAACTTTCCCTCCATTACTCATTTGAAAGACTATGTTGCCAGTACCTTCTGCTTGCAACAAACTATTATCAGTAAATTTTACCTTGCTCTTCTTCGACTCGTCAAAATCTGCCAACCACTCCTTTCGACCAACCATTTGGTTCGAGCAGTCTGAGTCGAGAAACCAGATCTTGGATTCGACATTGTTATCTGCAACTGTAGCAATAACCACCATACCACCTTCAGAATCATCTGAATCTTGGCGTGCAAGGTTCGCTCCTTCGTCCTTGCATGTCGATCCCTTGTCTTTTTTGTACCAACAATTATTGGCCAAGTGTCCCCACTTTTCACAGTTATAACACTGAATACCTTTCTTATCTTCTTTGTCCTTTCGATAGTTTCCTCCTCCCCTTTTTGAGGATTCATAAGATCTATCTTTGACCTTATTCTTATGGGAATTCGACCAAGACTTCTTGTCATGAGTCTTGTCGAACTTGCCTTTGAATTTGTTGGAACCACCATCCTTTTTCCATGACTGAGCTTGCAGTTCCTGTATTGAGTCCTAAACTCCTTTCCTTTCGACAATCCACATCTCATGCGCCTCCAACGAACCAACCAAATCTTCCACTTTAGTGGTTTCAAGATTGTTGGATTCTTGGATACGATAACATGATCAAAGTGAGAGGTCAACATTCTCATTACTGATAACACGAAAATGTATAGTATATTTGGCTTGATTAACATTAATTATGTCTCTATTTTATTTTAATTATGTTGCTTTATGTAGGTATTATGCTGGTATTTTAATATATTTCAGGAATTTAATGTTTATAAAGCTTGCTCGAGAAAAGGACTAAAAATGAGAAGAAGTGAAGTAAAAATGCATATAATATAAAAGAAAAGAAAAAGCCCATGAAGAACCCAAGGCCGACAAAGAAAGAAGCGTGTGGCCCACTTGTGCAAGGTGACGCTCGTCACACCCACCGTGACGGTTGGCAGAAGCAAAAAAAGGAAAGGGTGATGGTCGTCACCTACCCCTGACGATCGGCATGCTTAATGCATGCGTGCCCCACGTCACATGTCTGGCCCCTCGTCACAAGACTTTTTCAACCAAGTAACTTTATTTGCAACAATTGAACCATTTCCTCCTACTTTTTCTCCACACATGACCCCACCAAGCCTTCCTATTTTCTCTACCAAAAGAAGTTATTAGAGGAGTATACATTAGAAAGCAGTTACCACAACAATGAGGCTCTCTCTCTCTCTCTCTCTCTCTCTCTCTCTCTCTCTCTCTCTCTCTCTCTCTCTCTCTCTCTCTCTCTCTCTCTCTCTCTCTCTCTCTCTCTCTCTCTCTCTCTCTCTCTCTCTCTCTCTCTCTCTCTCTCTCTCTCTCTCTCTCTCGTCCATTTTTCCACCATTTTATGTTCATAGCTTTTTCTTAGAATGTAAAAGTAATAGTTCTCCACATCGGGGGACTATTACCAAATTAGTTTTAGGATTTATTTCTACCTTTCAATTTATGTATCAGATCTAAGTTTGTCGGCTATTTCAATTCAAGTGTTCTTTGTTTCCATTTTCTGCATTTACAGGTTCTTCATTTTACCGCTTTATTATTATTATTATTATTATTATTATCATTGCTATTATTTTTTATCTCATTAATTATTATTACTATTTTGTTTGTCAAATTTAATTTTTAGGTCTTTTTTCATCATAACTATAATAATTCATGCGTTTTTAATTAGTAACATGTCTGGCTAAATATTCTTGAGTCCGGTGTATGAGGACCGTTGTTGCCAATGGACTCGGTAGAAAATAATAGGTGCAAATTTATGATTAAAATTCTGTTTTGGTTTTAATTTCCAAGTCTAATTTAAATATCCTTGTCACGAGAGTGAAAGATTATTTAACACTATTTTGTCACGAGAGTGAGAAATCAATTAAGGTTAGAGTGGGCACCGCGAGAGCGTGGGGATCGAACCAAATAGTGGGAATTAGGCAACAAATCTAAATACAGCGAGAGCGCTTTAGATGCATTTAGGATATTATTGGCTTTCAAAATATATTTCTTAGTTACCGGGTGAGCGAGAGCAAAATCATGGGACTAAGAAGTATGACTTTAGTTAATAACGCGAGAGCGTGAGACAGAGTCTTTAAGTTAGTATATTCTACGGAACTAAGTTATAGTCGTTATTAGTACTTGTTTTTTATAAGTCCTTCAGGAATGCAGAAATCATATCCCTACCTCGTTTTAGTATTATTTTCAAACCTTTAGTATTTAGTACCTTTATTCCCCTTAATCAATTATTCATTAGCCTTAGCTTTACAAAATGATGATAGATTACGGTAGGTTGACATTGGTCTCTGTGGTTCGACAATCTTTTATATTACTTCGATATTTTCGTGCACTTGCGGACGCATCAATTTTTTGGCGCCGTTGCCAGGTACCAACAGTCAATATTATTATTCCATTGTTGCACCATATAGAATAAGGCTCTCTTGTCCCAATTTCTATGTATCACCCAAAAAATTTCTACAATTCCCATTCTGAGTATTTTGCAGAATCACAAGAACCCCATAAATCCAACCTCAAAATACTATTGGAGAATTTCAATGCGTCACAAACTCATTCTCACCCGAATTACCTTTCCAACTACCAATCCCAATATTTTGAGGAATCGCAAGAATATTATAATTCCAACCAAACTTATCCTCAACCAAATTTCCCCTACAATCACTACACTCAATATTTCGAGGAGACGCAAGAATCCTATAAATCCGACCTCGAAATATTAATGGAAAATTTTAATGAAATATCTATGATGACAGAGCGCTTTGTGGAAACACAAAATGCGACTCTAACTCACTTTGAAGAATCAGAAGAATCGCATGATTTCAACTTAGAAACATCAATGGAGGATTCCGATGCGATGCTAATTCACTCTAGGTTAGAATCTATGATTGAGCACTTTATAGAGACACAAAATGTCTAGAACAAAGAGTTTAGTAAACAAAGTCTTCAAAACAATGAAAACCTTAGGCAACTGACCACTGTGGTTGAGTCGCTCGCGACTCACAATATAGCCTTAGAGACTCAAATCTCCCAGCTTGAACAAAACCCTCTAGGACCCTTCCCTGAGGAGAAAATGGATGTTGTAACAACCAGTAGTGAAAAACAAATTGAAAATCCTAAGGAGAGTGATAATGAGGTTGAGAAGAGTGATGATGTGGTTGAGGAGAGTTTCGACGAGAAAAGAGTAAAGATTGAGAAAAATCCTCCAACACCATCTGAAAGGGAGGTTGTAGAAGAGGTAGAGAAGGAAGCACTTATTGTTGTTCCTCATCCCTACACCCCACCATTTCCTTTCTCGAAAAGTTTTATGGAAGCTCAAGTAGACTCCCAATCTAAAACATATATGGAGGTATTGGAAAATATCCACACTAATGCACCCTTGTTTGAAGTCTTGCATAAAAAGAGAAAATTAGAGGACCGTGAAACTAGGGATATAATTACTGTTAAGATGGTAAGGTTAACCTTTGAGGTGGTGGATGAAATCACTAAGCCCAAACTGGAATATATGATACTTAGGATAGATCCAAAACCACCACCATAAGTTCAAAAGAATGAACCACCCCACAGAAGAAAGAAAAGAAAAGGTGGGGGATATGTGAGATGGCTTGATAAGTGGCCATGGAAAACGACAACTACTAAAAGTTTAACCGAGGAGTCATTATCAAGAGAACCACCATGAGTGCTTGCACTCCTGAGCCATCGAGCTATCGACGTTAAACAAAGCGCTGTGTGGGAGGCAACCCACAAGCTTTTAATTTAATGTTTTGTTTTTATTGTCTGAATTTGCAGAAAATAAAGATATGGATTACTCCTCACGTCTTAGCCATCTCTAGGCAAAAAAATTATAGATGATCATCTCGAAGATGAGAAGGTGCCCACGCACATTCCTATGAATGTCGCTTCTGGTGGTGACATTGTTGATGAGTATGATAGGAGAAGATACATCCTCTGGATACAGAGCAGATTTGGTCGTGATAGCCCATCAATAGCATTCATATAGGTTCTGTCTTTCCTATTTCCATCTTTTATCAAAACATTGAGGATAATGTTTGGTTTAAGTGTGGTGGATGAACTCGATCGCTTTTCATTTATCTCTTTTTAGTTCGATTGATCATTTTCTAAGTTTATTTCATGTTTTTAGAATTTTACTTATTTTCGGTATTTGGTCGAGTCATAACATATGTTTTCAAGTCTGTATGCCTGTTTTCAGTTGTTATCGAATTTCCCCGTATTTTTAATTTTATCCTCCAACAAAAAATTTCTTTTTGATTCATGGCACCACACTCTGAAAGTTTATAGGTTGTCTAGGCTTTGTTAGAGAGACTTGGGAAAGTTTCGATAAAATCGATACTGTTATGACACTCTAAACCCCTCATTATGTGATATCAATCTGGGTACCCATTATGTCAAGACCTTAGGCTCAAGTTTTCAAAGTAGCTCTTAAGTAGTTTATATTAGCAGTCAGCACCATCTTAAACACAAACTACATAGGGAGTCGATGAATATAAGTGAATGATCCTGTTTTTAATAAATAAATGATTTAATTGAAAAATAACCTTCTAAGTTAGGTGACCCTCACCCGGTCATTTATCCCAACGGTTGTTAAGCCTGTAAGGATTTAATAATAAGCACCCATTGTTGGTTGGCCCAGAGGTCACTGGTATTGGACTTGGTAGGGCGAGCTACGGTCCGATCCCCCGCAACCGCAGTTGGGAAAAATGGGTTACACCGCTTAAATACCAGAACCCCATGCTAAACAAAAGAAAAATATCATAGTCGCTAACTGATTTCCCCTACTATGTCTGTGTATAGATAACGGTATTAATGTGATTGCGCTTGAATGAATAGAGTGAAATAAAAACGAGAGATATAGGTTGAGTTATAATGGCATGATTCGAATTGGTTTGCATAAAGTGGGAGTCTTTGAACATTGTATCGTTACGGTATCCTTGGTATTGAATATTTAGTACCTATCAAACTAACAATATCCTAGCAGCCACGTATGATTAGGAGTCGTGTTGTGCCCTTGTTTAAAGCTCTCTTATCATTTCTTTTACCGTGTTGGTCGATTGCTTGAGGACAAGCAATGGTTTAAGTGTGGGGGTATTTGATAACACGAAAATGTATAGTATATTTGGCTTGATTAACATTAATTATGTCTCTATTTTATTTTAATTATGTTGCTTTATGTGGGTATTATGTTGGTATTTTAATGTGTTTCAGGAATTTAATGTTTATAAAGCTCGCTTGAGAAAAGGAGTAAAAATCAGAAGAAGTGAAGTAAAAATGCATATAATATAAAAGAAAAGAAAATCCCATGAAGAACCCAAGGCCCACAAAGAAAGAAGCGTGTGGCCCACATGTACAAGGTGACGCTCGTCACACCCACCGTGACGGTCGGCAGAAGCAAAAAAAGGAAAGGGTGATGGTCGTCACCTACCCCTGACGGTCGGCATGCTTAATGCATGCGTACCCCACGTCACATGCCTGGCCCCTCGTCACAAGACTTTTTCAACCAAGTAACTTCATTTGCAACAATTGAACCACTTCCTCCTACTTTTTCTCCACACATGACCACACTAAGTCTTCCTATTTTCTCTCCCCAAAAGAAGTTATCAGAGGAGTATATATTAGAAAGCAGTTACCGCAACAAGGCAGGCTCTCTCTCTCATCCATTTTTCGTTCATAGCATTTTCTTATAATGTAAAAGTAATAGTTCTCCACATTGGGGGACTATTACCAAATTAGTTTTAGGATTTATTTCTACCGTTCAATTTATGTATCGGATCTAAGTTTGTCGGCTATTTCAATTCAAGTGTTCTTTGTTTCCATTTTTTGCATTTACAGGTTCTTCATTTTACCGTTTTATTATTATTATTATTATTATTATTATTATTATTATTATTATTATTATTATTATCATTGTTATTATTTTTTATCGCATTAATTATTATTACTATTTTGTTTGTCAAATTTAATTGCTATGTCGTTTTTCATCGTAACTATACTTATTCATGCATTTTTAATTATTAACATGTCAGGCTAAATATTCTTGAGTCCGGTGTATGAGGACCGTTGTTGCCAACGGACTCGGTAGAAAATAATAGGTGCAAATTTATGATTAGAATTCTATTTTGGTTTTAATTTCCAAGTCTAATTTAAATAGTCTTGTCACGAGAGTGAAAGATTATTTAACGTGATTTTGTCACGAGAGTGAGAAATCAATTAAGGTTAGAGCCGGCACTGCGAGAGCATGGGAATCGAACCAGATAGTGGGAATTAGGCAACAAATCTAAATACAGCGAGAGTGCTTTAGATGCGTTTAGGATATTATTGGCTTTCAAAATATATTTCTTAGTTATCGGGCGAGCGAGAGCAAAATCTTGGGACTAGGAAGTATGACTTTAGTTAATAACACGAGAGCGTGAGACAAAGTCTTTAAGTTAGTATATTCTACGGAACTAAGTTATAGTCGTTATTAGTACTTGTTTTCTATAAGTCCTTCAGGAACGCGGAAATCATATCCCGGTCTCGTTTTAGTATTATTTTCAAACCTTTAGCATTTAGTACCTTTATTCCCCTTAATCAATTATTCATTAGCCTTAGCTTTACAAAGTGACGATAGATTACGGTAGGTTGACATTGGTCTCTGTGGTTCGACAATCTTTTATATTACTTTGATATTTCCGTGCACTTGCGGACGCATCAATTACCTTCTCAACTATCATCTTATCAGTAATGGTTTCACCACAATCCTTCATGAGATGGACGAGTTTCTGAACCTTCGACGCATATTCTACAACTTTTTAATCTTCTCCCATCGACAACTGATATTATCGACATAAGATTTATAATTTGACAACCTTTACTTTCTCACCTCCTTCGTAATACTTCACTGAAATATTCCATGCCTCCTTCGTCGTTTCAGGATGAGAGATTCTGTCAAAATTAGCAGCATCGACAGCCGTTTGAAGGCAATAAGAAGCCTTTCAATCTTTCTTCTTGAATTCGTTATGGGCTTTTTTCTGTTCCTCGGTTGCATTTGCAGCCAACACAGGAACATCGTCGGTAACCACTTCTAGGATTTCATGGAAGCCAAACAAGGATTGCATCTGTTTTTTCTATCGGATTCAATTTTTGTCATCAAGCATTGGAAGAGAATTCAGAATGCCCTTATCACTAGCCATCTTCGCAGCGGTTGATTCACTTGTCTTAGAAACACGATCTCTGATGTAAAATTCTTGAAAACTTGATCAAGAACAATAACCGGAAGCTCTGGATACCAATTTGTTAGTGCGTGAGGCATTTTTAGTGAGGAGAGAAAGAGAGAATAAATAAAGAAAATAAGGATTTGTATTATTGAATTGTACAAATAATAATACACACTATGACTATTTATATATATAACCCTAATTGGGCTTGGACTAACACAACTTGAATTATATGAAAGATAAGGTTAATGGGTAAGAAATGAAATAGAAAAAAATATACCTTTGTTTTTTTGTTATATTATGGCTATTAGTATTTGGTGATATTATGATGTGTATTCCACTTGTTGAAGCTTTGAATGAAGAGATATGTAATGAAACATAAAAGATTTGTTTGATGAGTTATATTTATATAAGCATGGGTTTTGTGTTTAACTTGAGATAGTTTTGTTTGTTTGTTATTGATTTAGAGATTGTTTTGGTGTATGTTAATCTTCCAATAAAGTGGAGTGTTGGTGAAAAAACCATTTTAGAAATTACTTTGTAGTTTTTTTATTATTATTTTGATTGTGGATATGATTGTTTAGTTGTTACTCCCATCAGTCTGTTTTATAAAAAATATTTTATTTTTTAAAATTTATTAAATAATAAATGTATTTGATCTATAATACGATCAAATATATTAATTATTCAATAAATTTAGAAATGTGAAGCGTCTCTTATAAAAATAAAATGAAGGGATGTTATATTATTAAGATTAATTAAAAATTAATTTTTATTTTAATTACTTATTTATTTTTTAGAAATTTTCTATAATTTTGATAAAGATGAATGAAGATGGTGATGATGATGATGAAGAAGAAAGGATAAGAAGATGAAGATAAAAAAATAATTAAGTGTTAATTGTGTATTATTAGAATTAATATATCATCAAGATCAAAAGGTCTAAAATTTGTTAAAATAATCAAATAATTGATATTAAAAAAATAAAATTTACGTTGGACATTCAATAATATTACCTCACATAATATATTTAAAGTTAAAAGTTAACGAAAATGATTAAATTGATTAACGGAATAAGTTTTTTAGAAACTAAAATATAATATTTGTTAAATAAGAGACTAAAACAAAATCTTAAATTAAATTAAAGGACTTTGAAATTAATTAAACCTTATTAATATTATGTTTATCTCAAATTAAACATTAAAAATAAGAATGATTTAACTAAGTGATACATATCTTTAAACAAAGTAGTAAGTAAATTGTGAAGAAAAAGAAGATAGATTAGGTTTGAAAGATAAAGAAAATGCCATAATCATGAAATATTAATTTAATATGTTAATGAAAATTTACAGTAATAATAAAAACGTCTTTGTTAAAATCAATTAAAATTTTAAACTAAAAACTAATTTTGCTAAATTAATAAAAGGTTAAATACACTTTACCCTCTGTAATGGTAGTGAGTTTTGATTTACTCCATTTTTAAAAAAAAATCTTTTCACCTCTTAACAAATATAGATTCCAAAACAAAAAATATTATAGTTCAAGATTTCCTTTGAGTTGCAGACATGGCTTGTGACTGTTTGCTGACTGGGTAATTATATGCCACCTTGGACTGCTTATGTCTAGGGCTACTGTCTTCGTCTTTTGTCCCTTTCCACCCTTTCCACAATCATTTCCATTGTAAATCGTTTCCTGTACCCCTTCTGTCCCTACCGTCTTGCTCATTTCTTTTCTCCCTATCGTGTTGAACAATTTCCACTGTAAATCGTTTCCTGAACCCCGATTTTGTCCCTACGTTCAAATGGAGGATGCTAGCAAGAGTGTTGGAAGTTGCAATTCGTACGGGCATTCAAAGGTTCCTAGATGCGGATGTTGTCGTCTGATGAAGATGTGGTTTGCTAACACCGTAAAAAATCGTAATAGGAAATTCTAGAAATGTAGGGATACTGGGGTAAGTTCCCGAATCTATGAGTTTTGTGAAATACCTAAACCTTTTATGGGTTTAATGTGGTTTTTGTTTGCAGATGGACAATAGTTGTTATCTGTTTATTTGGGATGATGAAATTGTTCATTCCATTAGTGAAATCTCAAATTCTGAAAGTTATTGCAAACACTGATGTGGCAAAAATGAAATTTGAACTGACAGAAAGGAAACTGGAAAAATCTAATTTGAAGATAATTGCATTGAAGAGGAAATTTTTCCAACTGAATATAACAATTTTGATGTCTTGGTTTATCTTTGCAGTGTTTTACAACTATTTGTAATTTGAAGTGTAATGTGTATTTGTAATTTTTTTGCAGAACTGAAATGTTATGTGTATTTGTAATATCTTTGCAGTATTGTACAAGTATTTGTATTTTGAGGTGTCAGTTACATCAATGCAATATGATGTTTGTTTAATGTCAACTTTGATACAATAAGAGTGTTTAATTTTTATTACAGTATTGCATTCTCAGTTGAAGTCATTAAATAACCTTATCAATTGAAACCAATACTAAATGAGTCATTACATGAAGGCATAAGTAGAATAAAATGCCAATGTCATTACAAAAGAGCATAACAGTCTAACAAACCATAAGGACACAAACCATAACTTAATGCCAAAGTATCAAATAGACAAAATAAGCAGTACAGACATAAGACTACTTCTTAGATTTCTTCATTGTATGTTTAGAACCACTTCCTTCTTCTTCTGTCAAATACATAGGCTACTCGGGATTTGAACCTGGCTTTGTGATTGGTTTTTGAAATCACTGGAGTTTTATTCTTTCACTGGACCTCTTTCTCACTGGCTTGGCATCTTTCACTTTTGTCTTGCCTTTTTTGTCTTGTTTACCAACCATAGCAGAACATTGTGTTGTGTTGATCTCAGAAACGCTTGAAATGAAATAATCAGTTATGTCTCCAAAATAGTCAACTGGTTCAGTTGATGCAGTTTGAGTTTCACCAGTTTGTGTTATAGTTTGAGTTGAGCAGTGTGTATTGCAGTTTGAGTTTCACCAGTTTGTGTTACAGTTTGAGTTGCAGCAGTGTGTATTGCAGTTTGAGTTGCACCAGTTTGTACTGCAGTTTGAGTTGCACCAGTCTATATTGGTATCTCAGTTGTACCAGTTTCACCGGCTTATTGAACATCATCAGTTGTACCTACCTTGACCTTCGTACAAAAATAAAACACATTACTTGTTATTTCAAAATATATGATATGTTTAAAATACACACTTATCATACCTTTCTCTTTAGTCCATTAGGATCTTGTGTTGTGCTTTTACATATTTGAGCATTGTAACCAAATTTGTCACACTTAGTGCATCTGTAAGAAACACCTTACAATCTCCTCCTTCTAGCACCCTATTCATCACACTCCCTTATCCTTAACTTTCTTGGTCTGCCTGGACCTTTCTTGTACATAGGGGGTAAAATCTTCTCTGACTGAATTTCTGACCACATTTCCTCACCATTAACTGGATTCGCAGAAAAACTATAGCATATTGCATACTTGTCTCTATAATAACAGTGATAAACAAAATCCTCTGAATTATGTTGCCTAAAACTTAAAGTAGCAACAACATGCCTATAAGGAATACCAACTAAATCCCATAAATTACAAGTTCATGATCTCTTAAAAATGTCAACTATAAATTCCTGACTATTATAGAAATGAGTGGCTTGGAATTTTTCATCCATTGCCTAAGTAGGCAGTCGTTGACCACTAAACATAACCTCATTATCAAGTCTTTTTTTCTAATAATTGGCATAACCTCATGAGGCCATTTTTTAAGCTTCATGGCAGAAGTAGAGAATATGTTCATTAAATACTTCCTAATTCACTCACATGTTGTTAAAATTGGTTTATCTCTAACACTTAGTATGGTGGCATTAAAGGACTCAGAAATATTGTTCATAAGAACATCACACTTAGGGTAGAAACTGAAAGCATGTTTACACCAAACCTTTGGAGGAACACCCATTAACCAAGTCCAAGCATTATGATCTACCAGCTTCAGCTCATTCATCTTTTGCAACCATCCCTAATAGTATGTAGACTTTACATCCCCCATCATTAGATCTCTAATCAAAGCTCTACCTTCAGGCCTTTTCTTGAAATTTGTATAAAGATTCCTTAAACACAACCTATGCTCTATCCTTTCAAACATCTCCTCAAACACAACTACCAAACCCCGAAACATTACATAATAGCAGTGCAGTGTAAAATTTGCATAAGATATAACTTAATGACAAAAAAGGTATACCTTTTGTTGATCAGATATAAACACGAATCTCTTATCCTGGCCTACATCTGTCATCAGCAACTCAAGAAACCACCTCCAGCTTTCTTTGGTTTCAGTCTCAACCACCCCAAAGGCCAAAGGAAAATACTGATCATTTGGGTCCCTACCCATAACAATTAATAATTAACCCCCATACTTTGTTTTTAGATGACAACCATCAACTCCAACAAAGGATCTACAACCATTAATGAAACATTTTTTGCAACCATCAAAGCAAAAATAAAAGGAACTAAACCTTGGCTGAATAGATGGACTTGGTCTTTCTACAATGATACTCAAAGTGTTCCCAGAATTCACTATATGTAATTATGCAGCATATCTCCTTAAATTTGCATATTGTTTATCTGCATCTCCTTCGAGCATCTTCTTGGCTATGAGTTTAGCCTTCCATGCCCTAGCCACCGTGATTCCCACATAATAATTTTATCTTAAGTCTTGAATTATATCACAGATCCTGACATTATCAGAAGTTTGCATTTTCTTCAGCACAGCCTTAGCCATCCACCTTGAACTTGAAGATTTGTTGTCTAAAACCCTAGCACATGTGTGTTTGTCAACTATGATTTTTATAGCATAAGTGAGCTTATGGCCCACTTTGGAGCACAACATTAAAAACCCACAATTGGCCCTGCATACTACCCTTACTATGTCACTTTCATTTTTCACAAACATAATTTACCTCCCATTTAATATTGACCACTCACGAATGGCATATCTAAAATCATCTAGAGAGTTGAATTGCATACCCCACTGAAATTTAAAATCCTTATTTAAATGCTCTTTTCTAAACTTTTCAAATTTTGGCACTTTCCCTTTATCACTATCAGATAAATTTGGGTCAGAGCTATCCAACTCATCACTCACATATTCTTCATCCTCACAACTTTTCTGTTTGGACCCAGTCATAAATTCACCAACTGAAGGATTCTCATTAATGGGTTTAGTTACATCAATCCCTTCAAAATCATCTAGAATAGCAGTGGCCCGTTCATCCACACTAACACCCAACCCTTCTACTAAATCATCATCACATGCTTTCATCTCAACATTCTCATTGACACACCTTGGACTACTTACTGAGGATCCAATATTAGTAATATCATGCTCCATAAACATTTCCTCGTCTAGTTGGGTCGCACACGCGTAGCCACGAAATCGTAACAATCATCATCCTTTCTAATCTGGAAATAATTATCATCTATTTCCCAAATTAAATTCCATATTTTATATGTTCCCTGCTTGTAACCCCAACCAGTAACCAACCTATGGATGCTAAGTATTGTCAACTGATCCATGTGGAGATCCAAAATAAAGTACATACACCCCCTCTGTAAATCGTAACCCTATTATTCAACATTAAAAATTCACCTCCGTGGTAGAATACAACATTGAACAGTTGATTATTCTGAAATCATTTGGAAAAATATTAAAAAAACTAACATTTAACAGTATGTATGAGTAAACAAACAAGCAGCTGAAAAAACTTACCTTTTCAGCATCAACAGAAGCGCCTTCTTTGTCGTGCTTCTTCGATTTCCTTGAATGCTTCGATTGTTTCGGGTGCTTCTTCTTCTTTGCTGCATGTTTCTTCCCCATTATCAACTTGCTAACTTTGTCTGATAGTGAACCCTAGCTTTTCAATATGGTGAATTAATATACGAAAGATGTTATAAGTAATGACCATAAATAGTCCAAGGTGGCATATAATTACCCAATCAGCAAACAGTCACAAGTCACGCCTGCAACTCAAAGAGAATCTTGGGCTATAAAGTTTTTTGTTTTGGAATCTATATTTGATAAGGGGCGAAAAGATTTATTTTTGAAAGGAGAAAAAAAATCAAAATTCGCTATTATTACAGGGGGATAAAGTGTATTTAACCCATTAATAAATATCGGTTGGACTCAACAATTCACTTTTAATTAATATATAATTGACCCTTATAATTTTTTTTTTTTAAGTTTAAATTTTATTTCAACTTTAATGTTATACAAGTGTAAGACCTTAAAAAAATTTGTGAACTTAATTCATCTATCATATAATAGTGTTTTTGCATCACTCATCAACTTTTCAAATATTTCAAGACAATAATGCAAATATTCTTCGATTATATTCACAAATTCTTCGACACGGACACATTCATATATCTTTCTCAAAATCAACAGGCATATATTCAATATATCTACTTGAATTAGTAGAATAAATTTTTTCTTCACAGTATTATATTTAAATACTTTTTAAAACACTCACACTCACGTTTGTATAACAATACTTTGAAGAGTGACATATCATTATCGTAAACTTAGTTTTTTCTAACAACAACAATCTTAACAAACTCATCCACTTCATCATATATAAAATGTGCATTTTAAATTTATATTGTAATAACCTTAAAAAAAATTGAACTACATTGATTCACATAAAACATATGAGCTCTAACTACATCAACATCCATAACAAAAATCTAGGCAACGTAAGAGATAATGAGGGAGAAAATAAAAATATCTAAACAATATTAGAGAAATGAAGAGGGACACCCTTCAATAATTCTGGACAATAATAAAATAAGATGAAAGAATGTGAAGACTATTGTTTGCTCATGTTCTTCAGCCGTGTCATTCTTTCACTTTGTTTGATAAAATTAGCTGATAAATAATATATAGTAATTGATGATTGATAGTTGATAGTTTGTAGTTGATAATTGATAGTGTATAGCTGATTATTAATAGCTGATAAATTCATTTTAATATTTGGTAAATTTGTTGTTACACTAATTGATAAATACAAAATGGCATAAAATAATATTTTAAATTAAAAAATCGGTAATTCCATTATTTTATTATATTATATTAATAAATTAATTTTTTTTCGATAAAAATAAATGTATTAATAAAAATATGTAAAATAATTTTAATATATATGAAAAATTGAAGATAACATCAAACTATATTAAATTTTAAAATAAATTTCTTGTATAATATTAATCTTTCGTGCGTGTGCGTTGGCGTGCGCGCGAACGTGCGTGTGCATGTTTGTGCGTGTGTGTTATATATGTAGTACATTGAAGAATAATAATAGATTTTTGTTAAAATAAAAAGGTATAAATAAGAATTAAAGTTTGGCCCTAAGGTCATGGGGCGAGGGTGTCCGAAGAAATCGGTGCTGCTGCCATCAGAAACCTTTAGCAAATTAATAACAACTTTGATGAAGAATCTGGAGGTAATTGATAATCCCACGAGTCAAGCAAGTTCTAGTAACACCACGAAATCTCCTTTGGTTACTTTTGTCTCTATTGAAGAGGAATCCATAAATCAACAGAGTTCAAATGAGCAGGAAGAACCAAGAAAGTTGTGGGTGGACATTCATAATGAGAACAAAAATGGAATACATTGCTCCGTCAATCGTCAATGGTGAAATTGAGGTTGAAATTATTGTGGAGAACATCATCTCTGAGGTTAAATTTTGGGAATCTTCGTTGATTATGCATGTGTTAGGGGAAGATCTCAGTATGAACATGGTCAAGCAATTCATGACCAAAACCTGGAATTTTGTCAAGTTACTAGATATGTATTACAATGAGGAGGATTATTTCATACTAAGATTTAAGTCATTCAGAGATAGGGACAATGTTCTAATGAAAGGTCCCTACATGATAAGAAATATGTCGATGTTGCTTCGAGAATGGCTACCTGGTTTTAATCTAAAGAATGGCCTTATAAGAACACTTCCACTTTGGGTGAAGCTGCCTCAACTTCCTCTCTACCTTTGGAAAATAACAAGTTTGAATAAGATAGGGAGTGCGCTAGGAACCCCTGTGGTGACTGATGAATGCACGACTAATAAACATCGTGTTTCTTATGCTAGAATATTGGTGGAGATAAACATAACCAAAGATCATCCAAAAGAGATTGTTATCAAGGTGGTGAAAAGATGGTGTAGACGGTGTAATATGAATGGAAACCTTTGTTTTGTCGAAAATGTCAAAAGTCAGGTCATAACTGTGAGAAAACTAAACCAAAAGAGAAACAATGGATTCCAAAACCCCCAGCTGAAGCAGGTAGTAGCAAGGCTCGGGAAACAAAACAGACTCATCTGGTAAAACAACTTGAAAAAGTCACAGTTAAACCTCAAACTGTAAATACCCCTGAAAAGGAGAAGGAGATTTGGAATAAGGTGCACACAAGTGGCAAAGATCGTGGTAAGGCTATTATCCAAGTCAATAACACATGTAATCTTGTTTATGGAAATGGATTTGATGCTCTAGGGATTTTGGATGATCTTCTTGAGCTTTAAAATATTGGTCAATGACTGTATCTTAGAATATTAGGGGTTTAAATAAATCTACTAAGATTAAGGAGATTAGCTCCCGTCTCCATTCTCTTAGGTCTGATATTAACATTTTTATAGAGACTAGAGTTAAAGCCAGTGAAGCTATTAATGTTAGAAATAAGTTGAATTTGGGTGGAAACTATGCAAATAATTATCCATATCACGAAAATGGTAGAATACGGGTTCAATGGAATAACAAGAGTATTGATATCAAGGTTATCAGTTGTACTATTTAGATGGTGCACTGTGTTGTGAATGATATAAATGGAAATTTCAAGTTTTGGGTGACTGATGTGTATGCTTTGAATAAACTTGAGTAGAGGAAAAGTCTTTGGAAATATCTCACTAACTTACAAGTTCAGGGTCCTTGGTGCATTCTTGGTGACTTCAATAATGTCCTCAAGTCCCAAGATAGGATTGGGGGGGACATGGTTACTGAGTCTGAGTACATTGACTTGCAAGAGATGATGGATAAAAAGCAGCTCTATGAAATGGATAACATGGGTGATATTTTCACTTGGTCGAACAAGCATCAAATTGGAACTATATATTCTATAATTGACAGGCCGCTAGGGAATGCAGAGTGGTTCCAAAACCACTTAAATAGCAATCTTTACATCCTCCCCTCATACACATTTCTAATCATGATTTGTTCTTTGTTTCTAATCAGAACTTCTGTACCAGAAAGCCCTATAGGTTTAAGTTCATAAATTGTGTGTCTAAGGTGGCAGGGTTCCATGAGACAATTAAGAATAGTTGAGACTCTCAAATTGAGGGTAGACCCATGTTTGTTCTCTGACAGAAACTGAAAAGGCTTTGACCTATCCTTGACAAGTTGCACTCTCCTTTGCTGCAAGCTAAGAAAAATATAATCACTGCCAGAGATAACCTTGATAAGGCTTAATCTTCTTTACAATGTGACAAAATGAACAATACTTTAATTGATAAGGTTAAAATTTATACTGATGAATTCCTTCACTGGAATGCAATAGATGAAAAAAATCATGAAGCAGAGATCCAAAATAAACTGGCTGAAGTTGGGGGATGAGAATAATGCATTTTTTTTCATGCTTCAGTTAAAGTTAATCACAACTATAATAGTATGAAAGTGCTGGTAAAAGAGGTCGGATCTTGTATTAGTTGTCCTACTGAGATTGGAGAAGAAATTTTGAAGTATTATGAAGGTCTGATGGGGAAAAAAGAGTCCAAGCTAACCTGTATTGATGTGCCAGTTTTGAGAAGAGGGAACCAATTAAATAATGCCCAAAGAACTTTATTGGCGATTATTGTCAGTGATAAAGATATTTTTGAGGCCTTGAAGGATATCAATGACCTGTCTGCCTCTGGTTGTGATTGTTACAACTCCTTCTTTTTTAATTGTAATTGGAGTATTATTAAACCTGATTTGACTGCTGTAGTCTATGACTTTTTCAATAGATCTAGCTTGTTGAAAGCCTTCAATTGTGCTAATACAAGGACAAAGGTTAACTCGTAACGTAACAACAACGTTAATACAAGGACAAATGTTAACTCGTAACGTAGCAACAACACCAATACAATGGCAAATGTTAACTCGTAACATAGCGATAACACTAATACAAGGAAGACAAATAAGCTGGTAACGTGGCGGTAATGCCAATACAAGGAAGAAAGTAAACTTGTAACGTGGTGGCGATGCCAATACAAGGAATAAGGTAAACGTGCAATATAATAACAATGCTAATACAAGAAAAATATGATAACTTGAAACCTAGCAATGATGCTAATACAAGAACAAAGGGGACAAACTTGTAACATAGTGATGATGTTAATATAAGAAAAGGTTGACTTGTAACGTAGCAGTGATGCTAATACAAGGAAGAAGATAAACTTGTAAAGTAGCTGTGATGCCAATACAAGGAAGAGGTGAAAACTTGTAACGTGGCGGTGATGCCAATTCAAGGAAAGGTTGACTCGTAACGTAGCAGAGATGCTAATATAAGGAAGAAAGATAACTTGAAACATAGTAGTAATGACAATACAAGGAAGAAGGTGATAACTTGTAACGTAGCAACGATGCTAATATAAAGAAGAAGGTGAACTTGCAACGTGGCATTGATGCAAATACAAGACAAAGGTTAAACTTGCAACGTAGCACCGATGCTAATACAAGGAAGAAGATGAACTTGCAACGTGGCGGTGATGCCAATACAAGATAAAGGTGGTGACTCATAACGTGGCGGTGATGCCAATCCAAGGAAAATTAAACGTGTAACATAGTGGTGATGTCAATACAAGAACATAGGTGATAAACTTGCAACATAGAGACGATGCTAATACAAGAAAGAATATAAAATTGTAACGTGGCGGTGATACCAATACAAGGAAAGAGTAAACTTGTAACGTATCAACAATGCTAATACAAGACAAGGGTAAAATTGTAACTTGCGGTGATGCCAATACAAGACAAGGGTTAACTTGTAACATAGCAATGATCCTAATACAAGATGAAAGGAAAAGTTTGAATAAAATGAGAAAGGGGCTATCCGGAATTGCACTGAAAGCAAAGGTAAATCACTTCATCTAGGAATGGCACTAAATGGAGAAGACAGACAAGTATCTGCTTTGCTTTGTGTTCTTAACACGCCCCCTTAGGATTATTTAATTAAATTTTAATATTTAATTAAATTGAATTAAATATAGACCTTAGGCTTTACCAAGCATGACAATAATTAAGTTAAATTCTCTTGATCCCAACTTTAATTCCATGATACATGATATCATTAAAGTAGATCTTTCCTCTTGTTTCTTTCCTTCTTTAGCATTCATCTTTTTCTTTTAAAATAAAAACATTTTCTTAATCAATCTTTAAAACACTTAACAAATAAAGACGCAAATCATATGTCATTGAGCCTTAAGTAATGGAAAAGAATGAGGCAGTGCATCCTAACCTTGTTCTTCCATTCATGGACTTTAGTATGATTCAATTCACAAACACTTTTAAAACTAAAGGTCGAGAAGTAGCTAAGGTGCCCCTGCATTGGGAGTCATTTACTACTATCCCCAACAAAACATTTCAACAAATCCAAACATTTTTGCCTCTTGGCTTTTCTCTTTAAAACTGTTTCCAAAGGGCATGTTACTTCCGTTATACCGCAATACCAGTAACGCGTGAGTCTCCACACATCGAACAACAACACCTAATGCTAGAACGTGAACGTTAACATCATTCAATAAAAAACACCAAACAAACCAACATTTTTTAGAAGAACTACAGAGTTCTGATTTCTTCATTGCACTATGGAGATACGTAGACATTGGGTTATAAAACATGGGTGAACTCAATAATAAAAAACCTTTTTATTTTTCCCAGTAATTCATTCATGCATTTCGTAGCAAGTGAGTTTTAGATATACACACCCTTAGAAGCAAACAATCGAAGTGGATCTCGTTGAGTATAACGAATGTGAGAGGTCCTAATACGTTCGTCTTGCATAACCGACTTCCGTACCATTCTCTTGATTGTGTTGACCATTTTATCATTCCTCTTGGGATTTTTTCGATATTTTCTCTTTTTTCAGAATAAATAAAGTTCGGTGACGACTCTACATTTTTTTCATGGGTGCGATAGTCTCCTCTACTAAATTCAACGTCAATTACCATTAGACCAACTAATAATTGACAATTCGATTTGATTTTGAATAAATTAAAATGATTTGATTCAATTATTATGTATTAGTCGAGTTAAATGAGTATAAATTATTGATCTATAATTTGATCACTTACCTGAATATTTATTTATATTTATGTAATAATGTAAATAAATTATTGATGATTTATTATAATTCAATTCAATTTTTAAATTGAATTATATCATTAGAGACAACTTATTAATGAAATAGATTTAATCATAATTTTTCTTTACAAATTTAACTACAATTTTAAATGTAATTAATCTTTAAAAAAAAATTGGTAAGAGAATTAATCTCAATTTTGAAGAGTACTATTTCAACACGAAAATCAAAAATAGTACTACAATATATATAGCTAGTATATCTATCTCTAGTGAGTGGGAGACAGACTGGTGTACGAGTACCACCTACCGGTAAGCATCGTATGACGTACGTTTAATGTTTTCTTTCTCCCCATTTTCGCACACATAAGTTGCCCTGTCAAAATCAAAACAAAAATAAGTGTTGCCTCTAAAGTCTTGCTATTATTTTTAGGTTTACTAATATCTCTTAGTGATAAGTGTTAGGCAATTTCTTAATTCATCTTATGATTTTCTTACGTCCTACGTCAAAACAAAACAAAAATAAGTGCTGCCTCTAAAGTCTTGCTATTATTTTTAGGTTTGTTAATATCTCTTTGTGATAAGTGTTAGGCAATTTCTTAACTTATTTTATGATTTTTTTATGTACTACGTAAAATTTTATAAATGTCATTTAAAATTGAAAATATATTGGTTCACATCGTGTTATATATGAATTACGTTGGAAAGGTTGAGTGTAAATCGAAAGTATTTACCGTTTACAATTGAAAATATACTTCCGATTTCTGAAGGAACTATATGGCGTGTTGCCTCTTCCTCTCCCATTACAGCAACTCATTCAAAATAAAACACAAAACTCTCTCAAACCTTATTTCATAAATTAAATATTTTATCAAAAAATCATCAAAAATGATCAAACAGTGGTTAAATAAAGCATTCTAACGCAATCAATCGAGAAAAATCAACACCAATAAATCTGATATGTGGTTTTTGAAATTTTTTGAGTTTATGTAATTTCTACTCAAATTAGTGAATTAAGGTTCAAACTGTGACATTGTAGCTAGTTATCATCATTATGAGTCATTAGAAAAGTGTTTTAAAGTTTATTTGATGATTAATGCCCTTATTTGAACTCATTTGGGGGACTAAGACACCAAATGAGCGTTATTCTGTTATCGCAACAAGAATCAGAATTAAAGTTCCGGTTTTGGTAAGAACAAAACTGCAAGTTTGGTTTCGGTTTCTATTTGTGTATGTTTTAAGCCTTGTTTTGCACACTGGACCTTAGGTTAACATTTCTTTCTTACTTCTACAGGAGCAATGAGTGAGAAACCATCTTGATTGAGGCTCGGCAGGGTTGCACATCATGCTTATATGCAGAGAGAAAGGAGTCAGGCAACCCAGCCTTCTCCTGCCTCTAGACATGCCATACTGGATGCACCTCCTACTGCTTCAGCCTCCGGTGCGCCTGACGACTGGAGTTACAGAGGGATATGGATGCTATGTTTGATAATTTGGAGAATCATCTTGATCCTGATGAGGCCAGGAGTACCATAGCACCAGACGACTGGAGTTACGAGTACATATACATGATATGGTTCTTCAAGGTGTCTCATCCGTACATAGTAAAGAATGCTCCAGGGAATCCACCGAGGCCAATTCATCAAGAGATTCTAGAGGAAGAGAAGGCTAGGAGGGATCACGCTCATGACGTGTTGCCCAGGTGCCATCATATCACGGAGCTTGCGCAAGATGGTATTGACAAAGGGCTGTGTCCTGATGGATCCGATGTTAGAGGTGTTTTGGATGTCATCATGGCGGAGGCTCAGGAGGCTTTGTGTTACAAGAGGCAGCATAGGGACGCCTTGAGGGTGATAGGCCGACTCATCATCTGCCATACTCAGTAGTTTATGCTGATGCATTTGTATTTTAATTTTGGTTTTTTGGTATTGTATTGTATCGTATTTGTAATTGGATTACATTTTGGTGTTGTGTATGATTCTACCATAGTGTGTGTATATATATATATATATATATATATATATATATATATATATATATATATATATATATATATATATATATATATATATATGTGTGTGTGTGTGTGTGTGTGTGTGTGTGTGTGTGTGTGTGTGTGTGTTTGCGTGTGTGTGCGCGTGTGCGCGCGTGTGTGTGTGTGTGTGTGCATGTGTGTTATATGTAGTACATTGAGTAATAATAACAATAATAGATTTTGGTTAAAATAAAAAGGTATAAATAAGAATTGAAGTTGGGCCCTAAGGTCATGGGGCGAGGTCGTTCGAAGAAATCGATGCCGCCGCCATCGCAAACCTTTAGCAAATCAATAACAACTCCGGTAAAGAATATGGAGGTAACTGATAATCCCACGAGTCAAGCAAGTTCTAGTAACACCATGAAATCTCCTTTAGGTTACTTATATGTCTATTGAAGAGGAATCCCTAAATCAACAGAGTTCAGATGAGCAGGAAGAACCAAGAAAGTTGTGGGTGGACATTCTCAATGAGAACATAAACCTTGCGAAGGGACTGGCTATGGAATACATTGCTCCATAAATCTTCAATGGTGAAATTAAGGTTGAAATTTTTGTGGAGGACATCATCTCTGAGTTCAAATTCTGAGAATCTTCGTTGATTATGTATGTGTTAGGGAGAGATCTCAGTATGAACATGGTCAAGCAATTCTTGACCAAAATCTAGAATTTTGTCAAGTTACTAGATATGTATTACAATGAAGAGGGTTATTTCATACTAATATTTAAGTCATTCAGAGATATGGACAATGTTCTGATGAAAGGTCCCTACATGATAAGAAATATGTAGATGTTGCTTCGAGAATGGCAACCTGATTTTAATCTAAACAATGGTCTTCTAAGAACACTTCCACTTTGGGTGAAGTTGCCTCAACTTCCTCTTTAACTTTTGGGGAATAACAAGTTTGAATAAGATAGGGAGTGCGTTAGGAACCCCTGTGGTGACTAATGAATGCACGACTAATAAACATCGTGTTTCTTATGCTAGAATATTGGTGGAGATAAACATAACCAAAGAGCTTCCGAAAGAGATTGTTATCAGGGTGGTGAAAAGATGGTGCAGGCGGTGGAATATGAATGGAAACCTTTATTGTGTCGAAAATGTCAAAAGCCATATCATAACTGTGAGAAAACTAAACCAAAAGAGAAAGAATGGATTCCAAAACCCCCAACTGAAGCAGGTAGTAGCAAGGCTCAGGAAACAAAACAAACTCATCTGGAAAAACAACTCGAAAAAGTCATAGTTAAACCTCAAACTGTAAATACCCCTGAAACGAAGAAGGAGATTTGGAATAAGGTGCACACAAGTGGCAAAGGTCGTGGTATGGCTATTGTCCAAGACAATAACACAAGCAATCTTGTTTATGGAAATGGATTTGATGCTCTAGGGATTTTGAATGATCTTCTAGAGCTTCAAAATACTGGTCAATAATTGTAGCTTGGAATATTATGGGGTTAAATAAATCTACTAAGATTAAGGAGATTAGCTCCCATCTCCATTCTCTTAGGTATGATATTAACATTATGATAGAGACTAGAGTTAAATCCAGTAAAACTATCAATGTTATAAATAAGTTGAATTTGGGTGGCAACTATGCAGATAATTATCCCTATCATGAAAATAGTAGAATATGGGTCCAATGGAATAACAAGAGAATTGATATCAAGGTTATCGGTTGTACTATTCAGAGGGTGCACTATGCTGTGAACGATATAAATGGAAATTTCAAGTTTTGGATGATTGTTGTGTATGCTTTGAATAAACTTGAGAAGAGGAAAAGTATTTGGAAAGATCTGACTAACTTACAAGTTCATGGTCCTTGGCGCATTCTTGGTGACTTCAATGATGTCCTCAAGTCCCAAGATAGGTTTGAGGGGGAAAATGGTTACTGAGTATGAGTATATTGACTTGCGATAGATGATGGATAAAAAACAGCTCTATGAAATGGATAACATAGGTGACATTTTCACTTGGTTGAACAAGCATCAAATTAGTACTATATATTGTAGAATTGACAGGTTGCTAGGGAATGCATAGTGGTTCCAAAACCACTTGAATATAACTCTTAACGTCCTCCCCCCTTACATTTCTAATCATGCTTTGCTCTTTGTTTCTAATAAGAACTTATGTACCAGCAATCCCTGTAGGTTTAAGTTCATAAATTGCGTGTCTAAGGTGGAAGGGTTCCATGAGACAATTAAGAATAGTTGGGAGTCTCAAATTGAGGGTAGACCCATGTTTTTTCTTTGGCAGAAGCTGAAAAGGCTTCAACCTATCCTCCACAAGTTGCACTCTCCTTTGATGCAAGCTAAGAAAAATATAATCACTTCTAGAGATAACCTTGATAAGGCTCAATCTGCTTTACAATGTGAAAAAAATGAACAATACTTTAATTGATAAGGTTAAAATTTATACTGATGAGCTCATTCACTGGAATGTAATAGATGAAGAAATTATGAAGCAAATATCCAAAATAAACTGGCTGAAGATGGGGGATGAGAATAATGCATTTTTTCATGCTTTAGTTAAAGTTAATCACAACTATAATAGTATGAAAGTGCTGGTAAAAGAGGACGAATCTTGTATTATCTCTCTTACTGAGATTGAAGAAGAAATTTTGAAGTATTATGAAGGTCTGAATGGGAAAAAAGGAGTCCAAGATAACTTGTATTGATGTGCCAGTTTTGAGAAGTGGGAACCAATTAAATAATGCCCAAAGAACTTTATTGGCGAGTCTTGTCAGTGATATAGAAATTTTTGAGACCTTGAAGGATAACAATGACCTGTCTGCCCCTGGCTGTGATGGTTACAACTCCTTCTTTTTTAAATGTACTTGGTATATTATTAAAACTGATCTGGCTGATGCAGTCTATGAATTTTTCAATAGATCTAGCTTGTTGAAAGCCTTCAATTGTGTTGTTATCTCTCTCATTCCCAAAAGTACAACTGATAAGAACATTAGGGACTTCATGCCTATTGTTGTGTGTTCTACTGTGTATAAAATTATCTCTAAGATAATGACTAAAAGGCTTGGTAAGGTCATTGGGAGTATTGTGAGTCCTAATCAAGCTTCCTTTATTCTTGGCCAGCAAATCCCCAACCATGTCCTCATTTCTTATGAGTTAATTAAAGGATACTTTAGACATGGAGGAACCCATAGGTGCATGATTCAACTGAATATGCGGAAAGTTTACGATATGGTGGACTGGACAACTTTAGAGAGAATATTGCAATAAGTTTATATCCCTAATAAATTCATTGAATAGATTATGGTTTATGTCACCTCTGTGACCTACAAGTTCAGCATAAATAGTTCTTTTTCCAAGAGTTTACAGGCTAAAAGATGTATTAGGCAAGGGGACCTCATTTCCCCTTACCTTTTTACCATTATCATAGAATACTAGCAAAGATGTCTGCATCAAATACAGTCGAATCCCAACTTTAACCACCGTGCTAAGTGTGAGAAGATGCTCCTAACCAACTCGGTGTTTACTGATGATATTCTTATGTTCTCTAGAGAAGACTTGGGCTCAGTTGACCTTATGATGCAAGCTTTCAACAAATTCGCTAATTCTACTGGTGTATGTATAAATCCTAATAAAAGTAGAATTTATTTTGGAGCAGTGGATAAAGATACTAAAGAGAGCATTTGTACTTTAACTACCTATATTGAAGGTAGCCTACCCTTTAGATATTTAGGGGTTCCTCTCACCTTTAAAAAGTAACCTGTGCACCATTACATGATGCTCATTGAAAAAATTATCAATAAAACCAAACATTAGTCTTCCCACTCATTAAGTTTTATAGGTAGACTGTAACTTTTCAAAAGTATCTCCTTTTCTATCTCTAACTACTGACTGACTTATTTTCCATTGCCAAAAATTGTTGTTAAAAAAATTGAGGCTATTTGTCATTCTTTTCTTTGAACTGGCAAAGAAATAATTAGTAGGAAGAGCCCTGTCTCTTGGTAGCAAGTTTGTAGGCCAACAAAGCAGGGTGGCTTGGGGGTCATTGATCTATTTGGTTGGAATAAGATTCCTCTTTTGAATTCGCTTTGGAATTTGTGCAGTAAGAGAGACAACTTGTGGGTTAGATGGATCCACATCTACTATATGAAAAACCAGAACATAATGGAGGCTAAGGTTAAATTTGACGACACTTGGATCATGAAGCATATTCTCCACCAAAGAGACATGATTGGTAATATTCAATAAGTTTGGGATAATATGAGTAATCAAGGCAAATTCAAGATGAAAGATGTGTATAACCTGCTAATCAAAGACACTGCTACTGTCTGGCATAATATTATGTTCAACAATCCTGCTAGACCTCGAGCTACAATGATTATGCGGATGGCTTGTCACAGGAAACTTGCCACCAAAGAAAGATTGTATAGGTTTGGTCTTTTGGATAATGCTTATTGTTGTTTTTGTTCAAAAGATGAATCGATTGATCTTTTTTTTTTTAATGTGGTGAGATGAAGGATATTTGGGTTGAAGTGCTTAAATGGATCCAAGTTAGCCATAGTCGAAAGCACTGGAAAGAAGAACTTAAGTGGATTCTAATGCATAGTAGAGGTAAGGGATGGGGGTCTATCATGCTGAAGCTTGCAGCAACTGAAGATATATATGGGGCCTGAAGGTATCGAAATGATTGTTGCTTTGGGAATGCTTTAATAAGAATAAATTATTGATAATATTATTTACAGGGGTTGATTTAATCTCAAACTTAGAAATCATATTGTTAATCTTATGATGTAATTGGTCTTAGTTTTTAATTTTTTGTGGACTGGATCGTTTGCGATCGCTTTATAATCTTGATTTTTTTAATATATCAATTTTGCTCTATTAAAAAAAAGGTATAAATGAAAAAAAAGTTTTTTGAGCCAAAAAAAAGAAAATTGTAAGTTAAAAGCTACTTCAAATAATTTAAAAAGAAGAAATAAAAAACTATCAAGAAAAAAATTACAAACTAAAACTAAAAAATATTGACCGTTTTGTAATCAATGTGAACTAAAACTGTTTTTTTTCTTATCAAAGAGTCTTTGTGTTCTTGAATATTTGAATATGTAAATATAAATGAGAGAAATATTTGTAGGAAAAAAAAGAGCATTTTCCCTCTAAAACGCTTTCCTTTATCATGTAATTTTTTTTATAAAAATAAATATATACGTGGCCAATAAAAAGACAGCCTTTTTCATTAAAATAGTTGTTAATTTTAACTTCATTTTTTATTAAAAAAAATCTTTATATTCATATTTGCTTGGAAATTAATTAAATATATTTATGATATTTATTTTGAAAGGTGTTGTCATTTTTAAGAGCACATTTGTAAAATTCCTTTTAAAAGGGATAATAACTTTTGGTAATTAATTTTTAGCATATTTATCGAAATTTTTATATGAAATATTATAAATTATTTTAAAAAAATAATATTTTATTTTCAACAAATATTAATAAATTCTTTTTCAAAACAACATCCCTTAACCTCTATTTTCTAAAAACCGTTTTTAAAAGCATGCTCTTAAATCTCAAAATTAGCATAACAAAGCCCTCTCATTCATTACCACATTTGGATTTCTTATTTTAAAAAGATTTTAGAGATTAAATCGAAGGAGATTTTTGAAGAAATTAGATCATTTTTGAATTTAATTTATGTTGTTATAATATTTTAAAATTTAAAATATATTAATAATAAAAAATAGTTTATTATTTTATACAAAATTAATTTTTTTTTAAAACATCTCTAATTTTTCTTCTCTATTTCTCTTTCTAAAACCCTCCCCTTTTTTCCCTCTACGTAAACTTGCAAAGACAACCTTAAGAAATAGATAGCACTATTTTAAGAGAGACAAACACAAAAATAAAATAGTGGCTAGTAGTTTCTATTCTTTGTATCTATCATTTTCTAAGTAAAATCTTCCATTTCTTTTAAAAAATAAGAATGTCCTAAACATTAATATCGATATATAGTTCAACCACCTAATGATGGAAAGCAGAGAGCGATACAGGAAACAAAAATCTTAAAATATATATTGCATGCTGCCATTTGTCACAGTTCAAGAAAGTAGAAAATAAAAATCCCACCAAAAGATCGATTGTCGATTTGTAGGAAGATGAATATTTCATATCTTTTTGGTAGGTTAGGATAGTGGGTGTTTGTGGTACTTGTTGTTCTTAAAAGAAAATGTTCTATTTGTCAAAACAAAATAAAGAGGACGTTTGTTTCGGAGTTAAAATTTATTTTTAGAATTAATTACTTATAAAGATAAAGATAAAGATAAAAAATTTATTTTAATGAAATTTTTTAAAAATCTGTTTAACAAATATTTAGATATTCCTAAAAAAATTATGATTTGAATTAATTTTTTAAGAAAAATTTATAAAATTTTATTGAAATTTACATTTGCACTCTTTTATATGAAAATAATTTCATGAAAATATGAGAAATTATTATTTTTTCTTTGTAAAATCTTTATTTTCAAAAATAATTATTTTTAATTTTGAAACAAATATGAATATATTCATTTCTTATTCATGTATTTTCAAAAATTTTATTTCAAAATTTGAACTAGGCGGCTCAACTAGTTTAGAGGTATAAGGTAAATTTTAAAATGAAACTTTTAAAATATATTTTAAAATAATAATTTTAAGAGTTTAACTCAAAACCAAAAAGTGAAGAAGTTTAGATTTTACCAATTCAACAACAATAATATATGCCATTAATGTATCATTATATATTTTTATAATTAAATAAAAATATTTTAAGACCTTTTTTTAATCTGAAATTTTGAGGTCTAAAGCCCTAGTCTAGATTATTTGGTCCTTGGGCCGGCCCTAAATTTGAAACAAACACCTTCAAAAAGTTACAAAAAAAAATTAGAGAATTTCTTATGACACCCTATATAATGGAAAAATACCCTATGTAAAATCAAAAGTATCCTCCAGAAATGCATTTCAGGGGCATATCCTACCCTCATCAAGTTAGGCAAATTTCGTTACACCTATGTTTAATGTAATAAAAAAAAAAAAATTACCACCTATAAATCGAATATACATTTTCGATTTATTCTGAAAAATCAAAAGCTTAAAACAACATTGTCCATGGGGTATTGATCATGCTCATTTCAAAAGGTGACCAAAATACTCCCCCAAACCCCTCACATTCTCATTACCATTTTTCACTCAAAATCATCATTCTTGTGGTGCATTATATCAAAAGGAGTTAAAGGAAACTGAATTTAAGGTAAAACTTCCTCTTTTCAATCTACATTAACCGAATATTTTTTAACACTAACTATGTTTTTATAAAAAAACATAAATAACCATGTTTAGAGAAAATTATGCAAATAATCATGTTACCGGAAAAAATTACGCAAATAACCATATTTCCAAAAAAAAATGAATCAAAGAGGAGGCACCACTTGAATTGACGCCTCCTATATATTTTTCAAACTTTTCAGTTATTCGCGGACTTTCCTGGAGATTTAACATTACCTGCGGACTTACCTACGATTTTCCTATGGAATTACCTACGGGAAAATAGTCTGTAGGTAAATCTGCAGGATAAGTCAAATCTGTAGGTATATCCGCAGGTAATTGAAAAAGTTTGAATATATAAGAGGCGTTATCTCACTCGGCGCCTTCTTTAAAAAAAATTAATGCATACGCCATCTGAGATGGCTACTGCATTATAACGTTTTTTGAAACATGGTCATTTGCATAAATTTCTCCGAAACATGGTTACTTATGTATTTTTTTTCAAAACATGATTATTGCTAAAAAAATTCACATTAACCACATTAATCTGATCTTTCTGTGGAAAAAATGTCACGTTAATATCGAAAATATATTTTCGATTTATCTTAACCGGAAATGTACTTCTGGTTCTTGTAACAGCTATTTCCAGCAACTTCAATTTTCTTATTTGCCTAGGATATTTCTTAGTTTAATCTGTTTTTACATGTTAGGTATGGTACATCCCGATAGTATTCCTAAAGCTAATGTGTCTCAAAGTGTTTCGCCTAATGTGTCTCAAGGTGTCTTGTCTATTCTTTTCCAAGGTGTTTCTCATATTGTGTCTCAAGGTGTTTTGTCTATTGTTGTTTCGTCTATTATTATCAAGGTGGTCGATGTGCGAAAGAATTTTACAAAATGAACAAGAATATGAATCTCGAGATGTCATGGTGCAATAGATTCATACGGAGGCCACCAAACAAGGCTTTGGTGTTGTGATAGGAAGGTCCATAGTAGTTTAGATAGACAACCTGCATTTATGACATTGACATGCGAAAGAAGTGGGATATATAGGCATCATATCAAGAATTTCAAAAGAGATGATACTGGTTCAAGAAAATGCCAGTGTCCATTTAAGTTACGTGGGAATCAGTTGGCAAATAATAATTGGAGGTTCAATGTCATATGTGGTTTACGTAATCATGATTTAAGTGCAAAGTTAGCTGATCATACAAGTGCATGTTGTTTCTTGGTGGAAGAGAAGGAATGTGTGTCCGACATGACACTAAATTTGGTCGCTCCAAAAAATATACTTGGCACGTTGAAGCACAAAATATCTGAGAATATTTCAAACACCAGACAAGTTTACAATCAGCGCTGCCAAACAAATTTGGCGCTTAGAGGGGATCGAACCAAAATGCAACAACTCTTGAAGCTTTTAGATGATAAAAACTACGTTTGTAGGCACTGAAGATGTGAGGATGGAGTAACGGTAAGAGATATATATTAGACTCATATTGATTTCATTAAATTGTTCAATATGTTTCCTACCGTGCTTATAATTGATTCGACATACAAGACCAACAGGTACAGGTTGCCATTGTTGGAAATTGTCGGTGTTACGTTGACTAAAATGACATATTCCATTGGTTTTGCATTTCTAGAGTGCGAAAAAGAGGACAATTTTGCATGGACTTTAGCGGTTTTTCGATCATTATTAAAGGATTAAGAAAACATGTTGAAAATCATTATTACCGATCGCAATACAACACTGATGAATTTTGTTGCGAAGGTGTTTCTGAGTTCTTCTGCATTACTTTGTAAGTATCACATTACTAAAAATGTGAGATGTCGGGTTAACCCCACGGTAGGGACAGGTCAGATTGAGATTGAAGAGGATAAAATAGTTAAGTCGGGCGTTGTTATGGAGAAAATTATGGCTTCTTGGAATGTTATCATAAATGCATCTACCAAATATTTATATGTTGATGTTGTTATACATTTCAGGAAGGTGTGCGCTAAATATCTCTGTGATACGGTGGGAGAATTGACTTGGGATTTTGTGTTTGTTTTCGCACTTGTTCGGTTTAGCAAGAGTCGCCACCGACTTTTTATTTTATCCTAAGTAAAGGTCAAAAAGCACAGGAAAGACCTTTGAGATGTTTTCTTGGGTTCGGGGGGTAGATTATGAAAAGGGAAGGTGCTAGCACCCTTTTCATCCATGGTTATCCATGGGCTCTTAGTTACTTATTTTAGATCACTTTCCTTTGCTTTTCAATTGTTTGAAATGGTGCTTTGTGTGTGTGGTTTTGAAAATGTTTTAAAAAAAAGATGCCTTGTCTAGGCAACCTTTGTAATGATTCTTGTTTGAATATATACAAAGGTGTGTGTCTTTTTGAAAAGATAATTCAATGTTTTGAAAGTTGTTTTTGAAGTTGTGTTGTGGAGTGTGTTTTGAAAAATGGCAAGGATGTTTTGCAAGATTTTTGATCAAGTAACTAAGAGTTGTCTACCCTATTTTACTCAAAGATCTTTCTTATGTTTTTAACCCTTTTAACAGTGTTGTTTCACCATTGTGTTTGATGAACAACCTTGTGTTAGGATGTTTAGCGGGACAGGCGCGGGTCATCGTATACAATCATTGAAGGCAACTTGTGAGACGCTCTAGCAATTTTGTAAGGGACGAGATCGTTTTATCGAAGGCAACATCGAGGGTCATCGAGGGACTACGATCTTTGTTTATCGAAGGGACATTTGCTAGAGTGTCTCATACTCGAGGGACATGATTGCATTTTCCGAAGCAGCAAGCGAGGTTACCCTAGAGGTGCAAGTGTGAATGGTGTATTGATTTTCATGCATTTATCTTGTATTAGGTTATCTAGCGGTTGATTTTGATTCTTCGCATACAAACCCTAATTACTATACAGTATATGGAAAGCGATAAATTGCGGGAATTTAAAGTCTAAGTTATTACAAATGAGTATCCGGGGGTGGGGGTACAAATGTTTACAAATGGGGATGAGTCTCATCGGAATAGTAATGTCCAAGTATAATGTTACAACCAAATTGAACTTGTCGCTTTCTTAATGTAAAATTGTAACAAGACATAAAAAATAAAGAGAATCAAGAGTATTAGTGAGATGCATATGGTTATTTACAAATGATCAAATAAAATATTAACCTAATGAAAATTAAGTGTTTATTATTATTTTTGTGTTTTTGTTAGTTATATATAAACAAAGGGTTTTTAAAAAAAAGAAAGAATTATTTAACTTAATGTTTAAAGAAATTTCTTTTTTTGTATTTTATCAATTAATAACTAGGTTTAAAGAAAACCAAAAATATTTAGACTAAATATTCTTTTCTTTTTGTATATTTTTTATTATGAACAAGAGTTTTAAAGAAAAGAAAAATTACTTTAAGTTAAAATTTTATCGTATATGTATTTTAAATGTAATAATTGTTTTAAAAAATTATTAATAAAATTTAATATTTTCTCTTTATTTAACGTAAGAAAAAAAATAATTTAGATTATATATAAAAAAAGTATTGGTTTTTAAAACATTAAAAAAAAGGGAAAATGGGCTTAAGGAATGCATTTGGCCCAAATAAAAGAAACAGAATTAGACTAAAGGGCGGGTGCAGGCGCTGAAAGCCATTGGGCTTTAAGGTTTTTTATTTGGGAGGAGGCCCAACTGAAAGGGTTTGAACAAATTGTTAGGGTTGCATTTTAGGATTTGCAGTTTGTAAATGGCGTCGCTCCTCTCATCTTCGTCCTCTTCGCCTCTCTCTAACCCCAAGAGCAACTGATGTCCTCTCTCCAAGCTTTCAGTCGCCAGAGCACTACCTCCACTCTCTCCTCTCCGTGACTACACAGGGCGGCGATTTGAAAGGTGACAATTTCGTTCTTGACGTATTTTAGGGTTTTTTACAGTTTGCTCATTTGTTTGTTTCTTGCATGCTCGTTTTGATTTATGGCTTTGATGTTTGATGCATAGTAAAAAGGTTGAGAGAAAATTTACCTTGGATGTTTCGCTTCTGAAGAGTGAGAGAAGGAGAGGGCTTGGACTGGTGGCGCTCTCAGGTGGCCAAGACAGAGGGAGGAGCGTGATGACACTTATCTGGTATTTCGTATCTTTTGGTTCCTCTTGAATCGTTTGATGATGAACCCTATTTCTGAAAATGCTTGAATATCTGTTTCTGATTTTCTCTTCCTCTTTGAATACCCTATTTATTTGATGATGGACATGTGTATTCTGAAATATCGCTTGATGATGAACTTGTATTCTGAAAATCCTATATCATTCGCTTCTGAATCTTCTCTTCTTTGAATGTTGGATATCTTGTATCAATGATGACTTTCTGAGATTTTAGTCTTTGTTGTTGCTATGTTTTTGTTGATGATGATGAATTCCGAGACTTGCTTGTTGTTTTGATTGTTTGGATATTTAGGCAGTTTTGTTTGTTGGAAGCAAGCTTATGCAGTTTGTTTGTCTATAGTGTTTTTTGATCTTTTGGTAAGGCAGGCTCTGTTACTTCTGGATTTGGAAGGCAGGTTTGAGACTTTTGTTAAGCTTGCTTGTTTTTACAAGCAGTTTTGCAGGTTATGCAAGCTTGTTTGTGTTGGGAAGGCAGGTTTGATTGAGTTTGTTTGAATGGTTTTAGGCAGGTTATGCAGTCTAACAGGCTTGAAGGCTTGTGTTTGAACAGGTTTAGCAGTTTGAAGGTTTTGAAAGCAGGTTGTCTTGTTATGCTTGTGTTTACAAGCAGTTTGATAATTTGCAGGCTTGGTCACTTGCAGTTTTTGCAGGTTTGAGTTTTATTTGTTTGGTATAGGCAGGTTTGCTACTGGTTTTGCTTTGAGTTTCAGTTTTTGTGGCTCTCTTCCCCCTTGAACTATTAGACTGTTCTATTTTTCTTCTCTCTCACTGTTTTTGTACAGCCTGCCAAACTGCAAAACCCCTTTTTGGTTTTCTCTTTCTCTTTCCATAAAGCATTTTTAAATTTCTTAATGTATTTTATTCTGAAAAGCTTGTTTTGGCCAGAATATGATGAGAGGTTTTGACAAACCTGCTTGCTTGTATTTTGGTTTATCTCTGCATTGTACTTTCTTTCCATATTTTCTGCATTGTTCCTTTTGACAGCTTGTGCTTTGACAACTTAGTGTACTTGGTTTGGACAACTTTGTGGACTTAGTTTGCTTTTGTGCAACTTGGTTTGCTTTTGGTTGACTAATGCAGTTTGTTGTTCAGTTTGACATTGTGTGCAACCTTGTGCCTTCTTTGTGTGCAGCCTTGTGCCTTGTATCTTTGCATTTAATTGATGGTTTACAAATTATTTTACTTTCCTCTTTGTGAACCGAGAATAGAAATCTTCTTGTGATTTGCAAAGAGGACAAGTAAAACATGATGAAACCAAAAACAATCTGATTCCGACCAACAAGCTTTAATGATGACTTTATATTTATCTGCTTGAAAATGCTTTTCAATTTAAATGCACTGATTTCTTTTTCTGTCTTTGCAGGTAAATACCAGTTGGATAATGGAAGACGCAGTAGAAGATCAAATATTCCAAGAGATTTTAGGCTTTTAGATTTATTTTCTTTTCATTTATTGTAATAAGCATTATTGTAAACATTGTAAATTATAAATTTACAATATTCGAATAACATTTGTAACGATATTTGAAATAAATAAATAAAAGTCTTTGTCAAATATTTCATTCTTTCTTTTGCACTGTCTATTTAATTATTTAAATCTTTTGAATTAAAATAAATGGAAATGTATCCCAATAACTTTAATCCAGATGAAATAAATAATCAACAAACTTTGTCGTCTCGCAATCTCACATTAATCACAATACGTCTGGCATTCCAATTAATCATATGCTTTGTACAGTTAAACAAACAAACATTCCACACACCTTTCACTTCACTGATCAAACCAATGCCTCAAAGTTTCAATCAAAAGCCTCAACTCTTATCCCAGATGTTTAGGTTTTTGAGAAACAAACAACAATCTTGAACAAGCGTAAAAATAATGTAACAGTCAATTGAAATACCGTGGATTCAATTTTTTTTGAGAAATGCGTGCGCAAACCCTAATCCTGGATTATTATCAAAGAAACGTCTACTTGATCAATTCCTGAGCCAATCTCAACAAAAATCAGTGGAAACCCTAATTCTGGATTTACTGTCAAAGAAAAGTCTATTTGACCGATTCTTGAGCCAATCTCAACAAAATCAGTGAAAACCCTAATTCTGGATTACTGCCAAAGAAAAGTATGTTTGACCGATTCTTGGGCCAATCTTGAAATATCAGGGAAAACCCTGAAGTTGTGATTTCTTGTGAAAAAGGGAGGGCAAATTTTGGGGTACAACAGTTGCCCCTGTTCAATCTTCTTGAACCTGAAGAGTTAGATTGGCGAGTTTTCCTTTCGCGACTCGAAGGTAAAAGATGATTGGACACTAGAGTGCCCAAAAATTTGCACTCGTCAAAGCATAGTTGAGAGAATGGGCTTAAAGATGCCATTTGGAGATGTGACAGAATCTTGTCGGAGATGGGCTTAAAGATGCCATATGGAGATGTGACAGAATCTTGTTGGAGATGGTCTTAGAGATGCCATCCAAGAATGTTTGTTGAACTGTATGTCGTAGGTGAGTGGGTGAGTATCAGAAAGGTATCCATGTTTGGAACATCTCTGAGCTGGGGGTCTGAATAAGAAATAGATTGACATCCATGTTGGGAAGCATCCGTAAACTGTTTTCAAAAGTTGAATCTGAACAAGCGATAGATTAACATCCGTGTTTGGAGAATCCGTAAACTGTTTTCAGAAATTGAGTCTGAACAAGCGATAGATTAACATCCGTGTTTGGAGAATCCGTAAACTGTTTTCAGAAGTCTTGAAGTTGAATAAGCGATAGATCAGCATCCGTGTTGGGAGAATCCGTAAACTGTTTTCAGAAGTTGGGTCTGAACAAGCGATAAATTAACATCCGTGTTTGGAGAATCCGTAAACTGTTTTCAGAAGTTAGGTCTGAACAAGAGATAGATTAACATCCGTGTTTGGAGAATCTGTAAACTGTTTTCAGAAGTATTGAGTTGAATAACCAATAGATTAGCATCCATGTTGGGAAGCATCCGTAAACTGTTTTCAAAAGTTGAGGTCTGTATGAGTAGCAGAATGAATTCTATGTCTGGAGTATATTTGAGACTATAATTGTATTGGAATTTTGAATGAATATTAGAATGACTGCCGTGTCTGGAGTGTATCTGTATTGTATCTGAATTTGAGATCTGTATGAGTAGCAGAATGACTTCCGTGTCTGGAGTATATCTGAGACTATAACTGTATTGGAATTTTGAATGAATATCAGAATGACTGTCGTGTCTGGAGTGTATCTGTATTGTATCTGAATTTGAGATCTGTATGAGTAGCAGAATGACTTCTGTGTTTGGAGTGTATCTGAGACAGTAACTGGGATCTGAATAAGTGACAGAATGACTTCCGTGGCGATTGCACTGGGGAGAATCAAGCTGCTGGTGTAAGGGACAGAATGGCATTCGTGTCTGGAGCGTATCTAGTCTTGTGGTTGATAGTTGAATCTGAATGAGAGATAGAATGGCCGCCGCGTCTGGAGCGTATCTAGTCTGTATCGGGTTGCTAAAGTCTGAATGAGTATTAGAATGACGGCCGTGTCTGGGGTGTATATGTACTGTATCTGGTTGCTGAAGTCTGAATGAGTATTAGAATGACCGCCGTGTCTGGGGTGTATCTGTACTGTATCTGGTTGCTGAAGTGTGAATGATTATTAGAATGACCGTCATGTCTGGGGTGTATCTGTATTGTATCTGACTAATTGTTAATGATAGCCTTTTAATCTTATCCTGAAAAGGGTAAAATGTTAGCCAAAACATAAATTCATGTTGCATGATATGTATGATGCAGTGAACTGTACTTCATCAATGTTTATGATATGGATGTAATGGATACGCATGTAAGCTGAGTAGATGTCTTGCTGAGGAAAATAAATCCTGGATAGCTGGAGATAATAAAATCTTGACCGCTGTCGGGGGAAGTAAATCCTTGACTGCTGCTGGGGATTGAAAATCCTTTGATCGTTTGAAAATGAGAAGTCCTGGGACCATTGTTGGGGAAATCAGGAGTTTGGGTTGTATGCCAATCTACTGGGGATTCCCGTTTTGAGGAGATCTTCACTGGGGAATATCTGAATACTTTGTGAGGTACAGAGAATGAGAGTCTTCGTTTTGCTTGGGGAATAAGAATTCTGTGGGGAATAGCCATACTGTTGAAAAGTAGCTATCCTGTCGGAGAGTAAAACTCAGGATTCTAGAAAAAGCTTATTCCTGTCTGGAAGAAGTTCAGGTTTAGATGCTATGCCACTTTAAGAATGAGAATCTTCACTCTGTCGAGAATATCAGAAATTCGGATGTTATACCACTTTGAGAAATGAGGATCTTCATTCTGTCGGGAATATCAGGAGGTTGGGTGTATGCCAATCTACTGGGGAAGCCAAAATGAGAATCTTCATTCAGGTCTTGGGTCATAAGATTGGGTGTATGCCAATCTCTTGAGGTTTTAAGGATGAGAATCTTCATTCGGTTAAGGGTCAGGAGGTTGGGAGTATACCAATCTTCTGAGGTTTCAAGGATGAGAATCTTCATTCTGTTAAGGGTCAGGAGGTTGGGAGTATACCAATATTCTGAGGTTTTAAGGATGAGAATCTTCATTCTTGAGAGAAACAGATTTTTAGGAGCTTTAGTTGTCCGTTATTCTGTTGGTGGCTGTAACTTCCAACAGGTGATGAAGGAAATTTTTAACGACCGTGAATTCCAACAGGTGATGAAGGACATTTTGAACGGCCGTGGCTTCCAACAGGTGATGAAGGAATTTTTTGATGATGATCGTAACTTCCAGTAGGTGATGAAGGAAATTTTGAACGACCGTTCAACTTGAAATGTAATTTGTTTTGGAGAATAAATCCTTGACAAATGTTGGGGAAATAAACCCGTGACTGCTGGTCTGCTAGAGAGATGATAACCTTCTCGAGGACGCTTGAATTTCTTTTTAGAAAGATTTCAGAGAGGTTTCATCACTGCCCCTAGTATCAGATGCTTGTGGTATTGCCAGGAAATTTGGACTGCACGTAACCCTTTGATGAGATTGACGTTCAAATGCCCCAAGTGATGGTGAGGGAGACTTGCCCCAGATTATCCTGCAATTGAGATATTTCTTGAAATCTTGACTGGACTGCCCCAGGTTTAATGGTCTTTGAAAGATTTGTTGAAATCTTGACTGGATTGTCCTAGGTTTACTGGATCATATCAGGCCCCCTTTTGTTGATGGGAGATTTTTGCAACGGGAGTGTCATCCCACTTGAAGTGATTTTATTCACTGAGAGAGCTTTCGTTCCTCCGAACATTCACCGTTGTGAATTTCTTTGCTGTCAAACAAATAAATATGTGCAAACAATGATATTCAAATAATGCAAAGTTTATGCCTGTCTCGAAGTTTTGAAAAATGCAATTTTTTAGCAGAAAACTTTTTATAAGACAAATTCAACACAAGATTTAGGGCAAAGCCTTACAGGAGTCAGGATACCTTTTGTAACAGTATGCTTTCGAACTAACCCATGCTTCAATTAGGACTTTTGAAGGGTTGTAACGTGGCTCGGTTCACGGTTTAAGAAACAAAGGATAAAGGCTCAAAGTATATTTGTACCCACCTGCTCTTCGTGATGTTCTTCAATCCTAAAATCAATTAATTGTGCGTCGAACTCTATTCGAGTTTGGAACGACAGATGGTCCACACAAGTTGAATTTTATGGAAGGCAGTCATCATTTTTGCAACATTTTTTATGTTGTTGAGGATTTGTAATGACCTTTTTCTTTTGGTTTATTATCCCTAACTTTTCCCTGACTGTTCTGGTTTTCGAAATTACAGTCAGCAGGATGCCCCAGCTTTCTTAAGCCTCCTTTATAGGTTTTGGCTTAGTGGGCTTTTCTCTTTTGAGACGTAATGACTGCCTATGAGATAAGGAACCATCACTGTCTTTTGGTTCCAAAGGAATGTTTTTGATATCATTCGTTGTATTACAAACTGAGAGTTTGCGACTTCAATGCGCATTCTTTTGAATTAACTGAGAGACTACCCTGCCCCAGGTTTAAATCAAAGGTTTCAATTTGTGTTTAAAACAGAAAACTTCTACTTCTTTGGCTCGAAGGGGTTAACTAGGGATTATCTTCCTTACAACTCCAGTATTTTAGGATTTGAAAGAAACGCCTGTACATCGTCAGCAAGGTCTTGTTCAAAAGCATACTGTATGAGATTACGTTATTGTTTCGTCATCCTCCCTTTAAAGGCTCGTGGCTTTTTATCAAGAGTTAAATACCATAAAGAAAGTAGGAAGCATAAGAATAGTGAAAACGAATGGATAAATTTAAGACAAACATATGCAATGCATTAATGAAACAGAGTTTGACATCAACAGATAATTGTTTGAATAACAAAAGAAATTACAACTTGAAAATTTAAATGGAACAAAAGTCTCTCCGTTCGAGCTTTGTCATTTCAGGTGGAGAACCCTTAGCGGAAGATTTTCATCTCGCCATCCGGCATGAATTCCAACACTCCTTCGTCAATCAAGTCTTGGATCTTGTTTTTTAAAGCCCAACAGTCATCGATGTCATGTCCAGGACTATGAGAGTGGTATACACAAAATGCGTCGGAATGATAGCTAGGAGTAGAGGTATTGGGCTTCCGAACAGGATCCTTTAAAGCAATCAGATTGACCTCCAACAAGCGTTTCAGTATTAGAGATGATGGTATGTCAGTCTCAGAGAAATGTCTTCCAGTCGTATTTTTCTTACATCGATTACCCCGTTGACGCTGGCGAGGTTGTTGATGGGCTTGTGACCCTGAAGCAAGTTGGGGAGCCTTTCCCTTGTCTTCTTGTCTCAAAGGAGGTTGAATGATGACTTGATCTTCAACCCTAGTTGTTTGCCCCACTTGGTTGTCTCGAAGCAGTTTGTTGACGAGAACCCTGAGCTCTTCTTGTCTTTGAGCCAGGTCTTGAATGAGAGCCATCTGGACCACCAGCTATCCCATCATCTAGATCTTCATTGTTGCCAGCTCAATCTGTAGCTCTTCCAACTGATCATTCCTGACACTGCCTGAATTCCCTAAGACCATGCCCATTGTGAGGAGAGCTTTCACTTCTTCTTTCCCTTGGGACAGGTTCAAGAACATTTCTTGAAGCTGAGCATTTTGATCTTGGATATCTTTGACAGTCCTCTCTAGAGCCATCTCCGCTGAAATAAACAGTAGGAGAATAAGGAAACCTGAAAAGGAAAACCTGTTATGATACAATGCATGATATGTAGATGCATGTTTTCAAGAATCTCTTGGGGTAAACACAAGAAAATGTTAGAGGTCGAATTTTGATCAACATCTTTGATTGGAGAACTTTGTATTGGTGGATGTCTTTCTACGAGAATCAAGCCCACCATGTCAAGTGAGTCATAACCCCCGATTCAAGTTGTTGCACTTGATCTTTGACGGTGTTTGTTTAGAGGAAAATGAGACCTCTTGCCCTTTGGTAGACGTCTGGTTCAACGTGACCCTGCATCAAAAGACCCTCGAGATCCTTGAAATGGTTATTGAAAATGCTATGGTATGATGTTATGATTATATGTACATGTATGCAAAAGTAAGCAAGTGTATATACAGGTAATCATATTCACACAGAGCAAATAAGTCCTTAGGTTCGGGCTTGCATGGGGTTGGTAGGTAAGTACCCTCTTGAAGCTAGTTGGCTCAAACATGTCCTAAAATAGAAACCGGGTTCTAAGGAGCTCAATATCACTGGATTATTTTCTGTGTTCATTGTTTTGGTTTAGCCACTTAACCGGAGACCAAAATATTCCAAGAAAACAATCCTCAATGAGTGTAGTATCGAGTATCTACCAACTTCGGACTGCACCAAAGCCGGTTATCTCACTACCCCTAATAAGGCCAAGATGGTCAAGTAAGGTTCTAAGAGTTCGTTAGTGCTTCATGACATCACTCAGCGGCCCCGTATTCTCTTTGATTAACTCAAAGGCTACCGGTACCCACAAATATGTCACACTAACGTAGCCACTGCTTCAACCATGTCGGTATACCCCGCACAGTTCCCTCACAGTTTTATTTCTACTTACCTAAAAGGTGCCCCCAAATCCAGGTGTAGGATTTAAAACAAACCCAAACAAGGAACCCAAAAAAGTAAAGCAATCAAAGCAATCAAGATAAGCATGTAAAGGTGATCTAAACCCTAAGGTAACCCCACTTTTAAAATTGTCCCCAGCAGAGTCGCCAGTTCTGTGATACGGTGGGAGAACTGACTTGGGATTTTGCGTTTGTTTTCGCACTTGTTCGGTTTAGCAAGAGTCGCCGCCGACTTTTTATTTTATCCTAAGGAAAGGTCAAAAAGCACAGGAAAGACCTTTGAGATGTTTTCTTGGGTTCGGGGGGTAGATTATGAAAAGGGAAGGTGCTAGCACCCTTTTCATCCATGGTTATCCATGGGCTCTTAGTTACTTGTTTTAGATCACTTGCCTTTGCTTTTCAATTGTTTGAAATGGTGCTTTGTGTGTGTGGTTTTGAAAATGTTTAAAAAAAAAGATGCCTTGTCTAGGAAACCTTTGTAATGATTCTTGTTTGAATATATACAAAGGTGTGTGTCTTTTGAAAAGATAATTCAATGTTTTGAAAGTTGTTTTTGAAGTTGTGTTGTGGAGTGTGTTTTGAAAAATGGCAAGGATGTTTTGCAAGATTTTTGATCAAGTAACTAAGAGTTGTCTACCCTATTTTACTCAAAGATCTTTCTTATGTTTTTAACCCTTTTAACAGTGTTGTTTCACCATTGTGTTTGATGAACAACCTTGTGTTAGGATGTTTAGCGGGACAGGCGTGGGTCATCGTATACAATCATTGAAGGCAACTTGTGAGACGCTCTAGCAATTTTGTAAGGGACGAAATCGTTTTATCGAAGGCAACATCGAGGGTCATCAAGGGACTACGATCTTTGTTTATCGAAGGTACATTTGCTAGAGTGTCTCATACTCGAGGGACATGATTTCATTTTTCGAAGCAGCAAGCGAGGTTACCCTAGAGGTGCAAGTGTGAATGGTGTATTGATTTTCATGCATTTATCTTGTATTAGGTTATCTAGCGGTTGATTTTGAATCTTCGCATACAAACCCTAATTACTATACAGTATATGGAAAGCGATAAATTGCGGGAATTTAAAGTCTAAGTTATTACAAATGAGTATCCGGGGGTGGGGGTACAAATGTTTACAAATGGGGATGAGTCTCATCGGAATAGTAATGTCCAAGTATAATGTTACAACCAAATTGAACTTGTCGCTTTCTTAATGTAAAATTGTAGCAAGACATAAAAAATAAAGAGAATCAAGAGTATTTGTGAGATGTATATGGTTATTTACAAATGATCAAATAAAATATTAACCTAATGAAAATTAAGTGTTTATTATTATTTTTGTGTTTTTGTTAGTTATATATAAACAAAGGGTTTTTAAAAAAAAGAAAGAATTATTTAACTTAATGTTTAAAGACATTTCTTTTTTTGTATTTTATCAATTAATAATTAGGTTTAAAGAAAACCAAAAATATTTAGACTACATATTCTTTTCTTTTTGTATATTTTTTATTATGAACAAGAGTTTTAAAGAAAAGAAAAATTACTTTAAGTTAAAATTTTATCGTATATGTATTTTAAATGTAATAATTGTTTTAAAAAATTATTAATAAAATTTAATATGTTCTCTTTATTTAACGTAAGAAAAAAAGAATTTATATTATATATAAAAAAAAGTATTGGTTTTTAAAACATTAAAAAAAAGGGAAAATGGGCTTAAGGAATGCATTTGGCCCAAATAAAAGAAACAAAATTAGACTAAAGGGGGGGTGCAGGCGCTGAAAGCCATTGGGCTTTAAGGTTTTTTATTTGGGAGGAGGCCCAACTGAAAGGGTTTGAACAAATTATTAGGGTTGCATTTTAGGGTTTGCAGTTTGTAAACGACGCCACTCCTCTCATCTTCGTCCTCTTCGCCTCTCTCTAACCCCAAGAGCAACTGGTGTCCTCTCTCCAAGCTTCCAGTCGCCAGAGCACTACCTCCACTCTCTCCTCTCCGTGACTACACAGGGCGGCGATTTGAAAGGTAACAATTTTGTTCTTGACGCATTTTAGGGTTTTTTACAGTTTGCTCATTTGTTTGTTTCTTGCATGCTCGTTTTGATTTATGGCTTTGATGTTTGATGCATAGTAAAAAGGTTGAGAGCAAATTTACCTTGGATGTTTCGCTTCTGAAGAGTGAGAGAAGGAGAGGGCTTGGACTGGTGGCGCTCTCAGGTGTCCAAGGCGGAGGGAGGAGCGTGATGACACTTATCTGGTATTTCGTATCTTTTGGTTCCTCTTGAATCGTTTGATGATGAACCCTATTTCTGAAAACGCTTGAATATCTGTTTCTGATTTTCTCTTCCTCTTTGAATACCCTGTTTATTTGATGATGGACATGTGTATTCTGAAATATCGCTTGATGATGAACTTGTATTCTGAAAATCCTATATCATTCGCTTCTGAATCTTCTCTTCTTTGAATGTTGGATATCTTGTATCAATGATGACTTTTTGAGATTTTAGTCTTTGTTGTTGCTATTTTTTTGTTGATGATGATGAATTCTGAGACTTGCTTGTTGTTTTGATTGTTTGGATATTTAGGCAGTTTTGTTTGTTAGAAGCAAGCTTATGCAGTTTGTTTGTCTATAGTGTTTTTTGATCTTTTGGTAAGGCAGGCTGTCTTACTTCTGGCTTTGGAAGGCAGGTTTGAGACTTTTGTTAAGCTTGCTTGTTTTTACAAGCAGTTTTGCAGGTTATGCAAGCTTGTATGATTTTTGTGTTGGGAAGGCAGGTTTGATTGAGTTTGTTTGAATGGTTTTAGGCAGGTTATGCAGTCTAACAGGCTTGAAGGCTTGTGTTTGAACAGGTTTAGCAGTTTGAAGGTTTTGAAAGCAGGCTGTCTTGTTATGCTTGTGTTTACAAGAAGTTTGATAATTTGCAGGCTTGGTCACTTGCAGTTTTTGCAGGTTTGAGTTTTATTTGTTTGGTATAGGCAGGTTTGCTACTGGTTTTGCTTTGAGTTTCAGTTTTTGTGGCTCTCTTCCCCCTTGAACTATTAGACTATTCTATTTATCTTCTCTCTCACTGTTTTTGTACAGCCTGCCAAACTGCAAAACCCCTTTCTGGTTTTCTCTTTCTCTCTCCATAAAGCATTTTTAAATTGCTTAATGTATTTGATTCTGAAAAGCTTGTTTTGGCCAGAATATGATGAGAGGTTTTGACAAGCCTGCTTGATTGTATTTTGGTTTATCTCTGCATTGTACTTTCTTTCCATATTTTCTGCATTGTTCCTTTTGACAGCTTGTGCTTTGACAACTTAGTGTACTTGGTTTGGACAGCTTTGTGGACTTAGTTTGCTTTTGTGTAACTTGGTTTGCTTTTGGTTGACTAATGCAGTTTGCTGTTCAGTTTGACATTGTGTGCAGCCTTGTGCCTTCTTTGTGTGCAGCCTTGTGCCTTGTATCTTTGCATTTAATTGATGATTTTCAAATTATTTTACTTTCCTCTTTGTGAACCAAGTAGAGAAATCTTCTTGTGATTTTCAAACAGGACAAGTAAAACATGATGAAACCAAAAACAATCTGATTCCGGCCAACAAGCTTTAATGATGACTTTATATTTATCTGCTTGAAAATGCTTTTCAATTTAACTGCACTGATTTCTTTTTCTGTCTTTGCAGGTAAATACCAGTTGGATAATGGAAGAAGCAGTAGAAGATCAAAGATTCCAAGATATTTTAGGCTTTTAGATTTATTTTCTTTTCATTTATTGTAATAAGCATTATTGTAAACATTGTAAATTATAAATTTACAATATTCGACTAACATTTGTAACGATATTTGAAATAAATAAATAAAAGCCTTTGTCAAATATTTCATTCTTTCTTTTGCACTGTCTATTTAATTATTTAAATCTCTTGAATTAAAATAAATGGAAATGTATCCCAATAACTTTAATCCAGATGAAATAAATAATCAACAAACTTTGCCGTCTCGCAATCTCGCATTAATCACAATACGTCTGGCATTCCAATTAATCATATGCTTTGTACAGTTAAACAAACAAACATTCCACACACCTTTCACTTCACTGATCAAACCAGTGCCTCAAAGTTTCAATCAAAAGCCTTAGCTCGTATCCCAGATGTTTAGGTTTTTGAGAAACAAACAACAATCTTGAACAAGCGTAAAAATAATGTAACAGTCAATTGAAATACTGTGGATTCAATTTTTTCTGAGAAATGCGTGCGCAAACCCTAATCCTGGATTATTGTTAAAGAAACGTCTGCTTGATGAATTCCTGAGCCAATCTCAACAAAAATCAGTGGAAACCCTAATTCTGGATTTACTGTTAAAGAAAAGTCTGTTTGACCGATTCTTGAGCCAATCTCAACAAAAATCAGTGAAAACCCTTATTTTGGATTTACTGCCAAAGAAAAGTCTATTTGACCGATTCTTGGGCCAATCTTGAAAGATCAGGGAAAACCCTGAAGTTGTGATTTCTTGTGAAAAAGGGAGGGCAAATTTTGGGGTACAACAATCTCAATTTGTTGAAATACGTTGAGACTACAATTTAGGATCAGGTTAAGGAGAAGGTTGTTTGTGCATGGACAAATCAGGTTATGCATCTTGAAAATACAACAACAAAACGAGTTGAGTCGGCTCATGCATGTCTGGAGAATTAGTTGGGAAATAGCAAGGGAGATTTGTGTATGGGTTGGGAATCCGTGAACCAAATGATACTTAACCAACATAATGAAATTAAAACATCATTTGGTCATAGTATCCAGTGTTGGAACACAGGTTCAAAGACAACTTTCTATATTCTCAGTTGGTTGGAAACATATCACGATCAGCTCTTAATTTCATTTTTTATGAAGCCAAATGAGCCTCTAACTTAGGCTCCGATACCTCTAAGCGTGGTTGCATAATTTAGAAAACATATGGTCTCCCGTATGCTTGTCTCATATCTAAGAAGGTGAAACTTGATAGCCTAATACGAATGGATGAGGTATGTAGTCATTGGAAGAGGTTGAGTTTTGAAGATGACAATACAATGGAAGAGGGAAAGTCAAGTATCATAATCTTGACGGAATGGGAAGCGATACAAGAAATATTTAGGAAAGGCGATGACGACACAAAACTCCACATCAAAGAGCAATTGAGGAAAATCACATTTCCAGAGACCACCGACTTGAAACCACTCTCTCAACCGGTTAAAACAAAAGGAGCACAAAAAAATGTCAAACCTACACCAAATGAAAATTCTACTATGAGGAGTCCATCGTATTTTGAACATGTTGACAAACTCTTTCCCGATTCACCGATACCTAAATCTCAGAAAAAGGTCTTCAAAGGTGCTCGCATAAGCAAATCTCAAACTCCACCGCCTCAACCAAAAATACCGTTCATTAAGGAGATCCCAATTTTTATACACAATAGTCAATGTTGATGGTGACGATAATTGTGGTTTTCAGGCTATTTCTGCTTTACTCGGTAAAGGGAAAGAGGATCACCCACTTGTACGCCAAACTCTTATCCAAGAATTGAGAATCCATAGAGATTTGTACACACGGGTGTACGGGAATAAGAATAAGTTTGAATAAATCTATAAAGCTCTTGTACCATCCATGGAAGCATTTGCATCGGAGAACAAATGAATGTGTTTCCTTGAGATGGGTCATCTCATTCCAAGTGCGTATGAGAGGGTGTGTATTAATCTTACAAGATACAGTTTCTCGGAAACTTTTTCCTATTGGGCACTGTTCCAACATCTAATGCCACTAATTATATCATTTGTATTGGGTGGGTTTCAAATCCCCGACATTTTGTTCATGTGTATTTGAAACCAGGATGCCCTATACCAACTGCATCATGAGAGTGGGTGAATCATTATACAGAAAAATCAGAGATTTGGCCAGACCAGTTTATTGAAAAGATGCAGAAGTACACCAAGTTGAAGAACATTGAAATTGCAAAAAGCAAGGAAAAGTCAAAGGGTGTACCACCTGTAGATTTGTCGGGAGACAATTACTTCAGATATTTTAAGTAGTTAAGTATGACTTTGATGTATATTTCTTTTTGGTAATGAATTATGACATGGAATATTCCTATTTTGGTAGTTATGAAATATATTATTATATTTTTATTCAATATGTTATTTCTGTTATTTCTCAGTTTCTGGTTTTTAATACCAGGGACTTTACCGACAATGTACTTCCAGTTTTCAAGTTAAGGTGTAATCGAAAATGTATTTTTGGTTTTCATTCTGTCACCAAATAGGACGTGTATGGTCTATAACATCCTCAAACTATTATATCAGAAACTCATCCCTCATGTTATCTCATGTCTAAACACTAAAACAAAAAATGAATATTATTTGGCATGTTGGAAAGGTTCACTTCGTTACCGGGGATCTACCATCAAGGGAATTCAAGACCAACATGTATGAACTGCTTGAAGATCTTCATTACACAATACATAGAATTTTACCATTTGGCAACAATCAGAAAATTTTGAAGATTGAGTACCGCTCTCCATCCATTAACAATGACGGAAAGCTTGAGTTCATCAACAAATAGATACAAATAATCACTGATTTACGGGCTATGTGAGAAACCTTTTTCAGTTACGACAAAAAAGTTTAAATCAAACTTGATGTGATGATTACAAGAACGGTCGATGAAATTTTGAAGCTGTTACAACGTCCACCCGGATATTGAAGTGTAATGCCGCATATATATTTAAATCCCATATGTATTGCTTACTTTATGTAATTTTATGTTTTGTTTGAGAATCTTGATGTAATGTGTAAGTGTTGCTTTTCTGTATTCTATAATGAATAATATCGGAAATACACTTTCGATTATATACCAGAAAGGTATTTCCGATTTTGGTTATTTTTAATTAGATATTGGTGCGTCCCGAAAATAAATTTCTAATTTCTAAGGACATATTTGGAAATTCACAATAGTGCCTAAACAACACATATGGTACATTAAGAAATCCTCAAGAAATTATTGTACATGGGTCAGCTAATTAAATTAAGATACTTTCATTTTTCAAATAAATAGAAACTATTTATGAGAGAGAGAAATCACGATATTGAAGAGTTTAATTTTCTCTTATAAATAAAATACTACATATTTATTTGAAAAATAAAGAACTATGAAAGAGTTTGATTCTCTCTCATAAATAAAATTTATTTAAAGAGTCATGCTAACAAGTGTTTTAGAGTACTCTTTAAAAATTTTAAATAAAAAAAAATTACATTAAAAACAAGTCTTTTAAAAAAAACATATATTTTATTATTTAGAAAATTCAATTGTTTTAATTTCCAAGGCATTAAATATAAGTATTATCCAACAAGAACATACATTTTTAAACTCTTAACGAGTGCATTCAGAAAACTCGTTAACATTTCCCTTATTTAAAAAGAGAAAAAATGTAATTGTTTTTGGTTGCCATTTATTATATACTAGTAGGGGTGGAAATAATCTAGGCTAGATTAGGCTTTAGAAGACATGAGTTTATCCTACGATAAACTTAAAAGGACCGAGTCTGGCCTATGACCTATTATAAGCTCTTTTTTTGTGTGTCTAATCTAGCCTTTTAAAAGTTTAGTTTGATCTAAAATCCTATTTAAAAGTATGTTTCTCATTAAGTTTTTCAATTAATCCATATTACTTAAAAAGTCTTATAGGTCGGCCTATATATGCATATATAGGTCGACCTATACACGCATATATAGGCCGGCCTATATATGTATATATAGGTCGATTTTTTTAGAATTTTTCTAATATATATGCATATATAAGTCAATTTATTTAACTTTTTTCCTTCTAATATACTCCCTCCATTCTATTTTATAAGTAAACTTTGACTTCTTAGGTTTATTAAATAAATAATATATTTGAACTACATAGAGACTACATACATCAATTATTCAATAAATCTATAAATTTAAAATTTATTTATAAAAGTGAACAGAGGAAGTATATGCAATTATATGTCAACCTATTTAAACTATTTTTAATATATATGAAAATATAGTCTGACATATAAGACTTTATAGGTTTTTTTAATAGCCTAACCATGATCTATTTAATTAAATATACTTTTAAAAAAACCTAAGCTTGATCTTTTTATTAAATAGACTAGGTTATAGGTCCTTATAGACCAGTCTGACCTATTCTCATTCTTATATACTACTGTCTAGACAGACACTTGTTCGCATGTCCGCTTTTTTTATTTATTGTGCAACGTATGTGTGTCTTTTTATGATTTTTTTTTGTGTGTACGTACTATTGTAAATAATATTATTTAGATACAATTATTATAATTAAAAGTAAGATGATAAATTTTCATTTTCAATATGTTTTTAGTAATACTATTATCTGTTTTTTAGTGGACGCACATTAAAAAAAATATAAAATCATATATTTTATTTAATTTTAATTTAAATTAGTTGTGAGATAAAATTTGTGACATGCATTTGTGTACATTAATTTAATCTTGTATTAAGAAAATAGTCATTGTAACACAAAATTACTATAGGCATATAAAATACACATATATAAAATATAATGGTTGATCAAAATAACTATGTACTTATTTACAGAAAGAGTTTGGATTTAATATTTCACATGATCAATGGAACATGTGAATTAACACAACTAATGTGTTTTTGACAAATGTATTTTTATACATTGGTTAAATTCTCTCTCTCTCTCTCTCTCTCTCTCTCTCTCTCTCTCTCTCTCTCTCTCTCTCTCTCTCTCTCTCTCTCTCTCTCTCTCTCTCTCTCTCTCTCTCTCTCTCTCTCTCTCTCTCTCTCTCTCTCTCTCTCTCTCTCAAGAGAATAAAATTATGATTTTTTCACATACCACTAAATTATGCGTGCGAAAAATCTTATACAAGTGTAATAAAAACATAATTTTGTTAATTAAAAAATGAAAGTATAACAACCACGGTTGTTTCATTAAACTGTGATTATGTGTTCCATATTTTACAACGGTTGTTCCTTGCAACCATTGTGAAATTTTTTTCACTTAATAAAAACATAAAAGGAAATTTATTTCGTTCATAACACACAAGGGTGCTCTAGAGAATAAGACGACAACAATAGTGAGATCTTCATCATATTCATTCATTTCTAGAAACGAATATCATTTCTGGAAATGAAATCCTCTTCGACTTATGATACATTACCATTCTTTGTTTGTTATTTATTTCTTGTTCTCTCTTGTTGTAGTAATGATACTGCTTTCTGAAAGTTCTTCGCTAGGGTTTCTTTTTTAACATAATAACATAATGACATTGTGATGTGTATTGATTTGTTCTTCGCTATATTTATTTCTTATTCAGATTTTATGACAATAACTTTGGGAAGTTTTTATTCAGCTGTTATTGTACCCCAAAAGTTTCCCTCTCAATTATCAAGAATTTTCTCACAAGATCTCCTTGGGCTCAAGACTGCATTAGGGTTTGATCAGCTCAAGACACCTCTTTATGCACCGATGACCCAAAATTAGGGTTTGTGTTTGCAAAAGGATATTTGAAATTCCAATGAACCTTATGAATTTCATGGATCATTATGGACCCCCAAGATTACTCATGTCAAGTTTCAAGCCTTGGATCACACTTTTGCTCATTCAATTGAGCAGTTGACCTAAAAATCAATTGTATTGGGGAAAAAGTCAACAATGATCAATTTACAGTCAAAATTCATAATTTTTTATCCATACGAACATTTTAAACTTATATGTATCATTTGATCAAGTTTAGATCACAACTCCTCAAGAAATTTGATCAAATCTCCAAAAGGGCAAAATGGTCAAAATTAGGGTTTTGACTGGGAAAGGGAAATTTCTGATTTTTGACCTAGCAAATGATCAATTGGTTTAATACATGATCTCAAGAGTCCAATTGCATCATTTTGACCTAATGGCATGGTTCAAAACATTGCAAGTCCATTAGATTGACAGATGAATTTTGCAGTCAACTGATCAAAAGTCAACTGTATACTGAAAAGTCAAACTTTGACTTTTTGGTCACATTCAAGTGCCAAGGATCATAACTCATCAAAATATGTCAAAATATGAAACTTATTCATCAAGAAATCAAAAAGTCAAGATTTCATTTTGAAAAGTCAAAATTTCTAAACTTAGAAATTTTTCTAAGTGTTGGAAATTTCATGTTTTTCTATAACTTTGAGCCAAATTTTCACCATGATGCGAGATGATTCAAGAGAAACTTCCAAAATGAAAGTTGTAGATCTCCATTAAATATACAAATTTTCTTTAGACAACTCCTTCCAAAAATTCTTGGATCTCAAGTTATAATTTTAAGAACATAGGGTCATGAAACTAAATACTTAGTAAAATTTTGCCCTAATTTGGTCAGGATTTTGACCCAACTTCATGGCACTTTTTCATATAGTTCCATGGGGAATCTTAAAAATCAATTCAAAGATGGGTTATATATCACATTTCAAGATTTATAAAATGTCCAATAACTCCTTGAGATCATTCTTGAGGAGGGAGAATCAAAGAGATGAAGTTAGGGTTTTGTCACTTGAATTATAAGGCTTTTTGTGATGAACAAGAATTCAATTTCAAACCTATGCTGCACAATTTTGTTTTTCAGGCCTCTAAACCTCAAGATCTATCCATAATCAGAAGATTACACTTGCTTTTGAGCTATTATCCACTTGATTCAAGCTTTGTCCAAGTAAATTTTCCATTAATGGAACAAAGTTCACACTTCCATTTTGGAAAAGTGACTTTAATCACAAAGTCAACTTGTATGGAGCTTTGCACTTGTTCTTTCTGCACAAGCATGCTCTATAAACTCAGAAAAAACATGTTTAAAGTGGCAAGCCACCTACAAGACATGTACCTTGCATTGGAACCATGTTTTTTAAGATAACTTCAAAAACAAGTCAAAAACTCATAACATGTGATTTTTGTCTTCTGGTCAAAAAGGCTCTCAAAACCTTTTCCTATACATTGAGACACTATTATGCAACTTAGGACACGATTTTTGCAAGCCTGGAACTCTCTCAAATTCCCTCTAGCCAGAAATTACACACAAACTCCATTTTTGTGCAGGTTCTGACCTTGAACTTGTATCTTCTATTTCCCTCGTGCGTTCTTTGGCCTTTTAGTTCCTAAAGCTCCTATACATCAAATATAACTTGTCCATGTCCCTGTTACACGACTGTAACACCATTTGCATCCAACTCCATAACCAAAAATAGAGCATTGCACATTGACTTCTCCAAGTCATTTCAACCACTCTCAACTCAAGCAAACCATTGTATTAGCTTCCTAGGACCTCAAGGAAGCTAACCTGATCATCACCATCACTTGAAACAAGCTCAAACTCCAAACACGATTTCCAGTTTTGAGGTAAGTTTTCTCAACTTGAAACTCTTGATACAGGCATCATCAATAGTTTATTTGTGAATAAAACATGCAGATATCATTGCTCTGAAGCTAACCATGTCCTTAGTTTCCATTAATTTTGCTTGAGCTTAGAGAATTTTGAAAATGAAATTCCTGAAATTTTTAGGGTTCAGATTAGGACCATTAAAATTCTTGCTTGTCTTTGATCTATAATTTTAATACTTTACATTTTTGGAATTGCGAGAAAATTTTCTACAAGTTTCATGTTTACAATTTTCATTTTTGATGAGAAATAAGCAAGTTACAGTTGGTCTGGCTGGAGGTTGAAGATAAAGTCTTCATAACACGTTTTGCCTTACATATTTATTGTTTCATTTGTATTAATGGATGTACAGCCACCCCAGTGGTATAAGCGTGCGCCTGTAACCTATGGGACCTGGGTTCGAGCCCCAGTGGTACCCTTTTCATTTTTCACATTTTCACTTTCTGATTTTTGTTAGTTTTTGGCAGGCGCTGGGCCCTTTGGGCCTGGCTTGTTATTGTTTTTGCTAACTGACCTCCATATTGACTCTTGGCACCCCCTGGCCCAAGTTATTTATTTATTTATTTATTTCATTTATCTTTTCTTAAATATATTTTTTCTAAATACAAAAAATCATAAAATACAAAAAATTGATATATTTATATTTTGACTTATTTTATTTTATTTTTCTCATAAAAAATATTTTTATTTATTATACTTTATTTATTTTATTAAATAATCTTGTAAACTTAATTAATATTATGTTTTTATTTATTTACTTTTTACACCATTTAAAATACATTATTTTTAATATAAAAAGGACTAAAAATAATTTATAATGCTATAAATATTTTCAAGATAAAAAATACCAAAAACATTTTTCTTAAACTTATTTCCTTTTAATCAACTAAATAGAATTAGGTTTTTTATTCAAAAATATTTTCTTAATAAAATTCAATTTTAGTTAATTATTTTCTTTATTTAATTAGGTTAAGACAAAAATCTTTTTTTCATGAAAACCAAACAAAATTCCTTTTCTTTACATTTTGCATCCTTGTATATTTATTCATTTTTATACTTTGTACTTATTTAATTCCTTGTATATTCATACCAATTCAATATGGTTGTAATAGACTAATTAGGTTTAAATTCTTGCAATCCCCATTTACAAATTGTACACCCCCTCCCCACAAATGTTGTAATAGCATAGTAACTTTAAATTTCACAATTTATCGCTTTTATATAGCATGCTAGTAATTAGGGTTTGTATGGAAAGACTAAAACCAATATCTAGAAAGCCCTAATTCAAGACAAAGACATGCATGGAAATGATGCACTTGCACACAAACACCCCTAGGGTTATTCCACTTGGTTGCCTTATACAAAATGGCCATATTACGCATGTAAGGTATCTTAGCAAAAACAAACAAATACAAGATCATAGTCCCTTGATGACGCTATGTAAGTTGCCTTACAAATGATCTTAGTCCCTCCAAAATAATGCTAAGTGTTGTACCCCAAAATTTTCCCTCCCATTTCCTCAATATTTTCTCACCACAAGACCCTTGGAGCTCAAGATCAAGTTAGAGTTTGCTCTGCTCAAGACTCCTCCTTGCACTGTTGACCCAAATTAGGGTTTGAGTTTGCACAAAGATATTTTGACCTAAAATGCCCAAAGTGACTTTCATGCTTCATGTTGGACTCACAAGTTTATCCATACCAAGTTTCAAGCCTTGATTCCAATCTTTACCCAGTCAATTGGACAGTTGACCTAGAAATCAACTGTATTGGGGAAAAAGTCAACTGTGGTCAATTGACAGTCAAACCTCATGATTTTTGACCCACATCAACATTATGAACTCATATGAACCATTTGGTCAAGTTTGGATCACAATTCCACAAGAAATTTGATCAGATCACCAAAAGGGAAAAATGGTCATTTTTAGGGTTTTGACTGCACAAAGGCAATTTTTGACTGTTTGACCTAGCCAATGGCAAACCAAGCTCACATATGGACTCAATGACTCAATGACATGTTCTTGACATATTCAACAAGTTCAAAAGATCCCAAATGCACAAGATTGACAGATGAATTTTCCAGTCAACTGATCAAGATTTGACTGTATACTGAAAAGTCAAACTTTGACTTTTTGGTCAAAATCAAGTGTCAAGATTCATTTTTCATCAAAACATGCCAAATTATGAAACTTGTTCATCAAGAAACCAAAAATTGCAAATTAGGGTTTAAAATGAGAAAATTTCATAACTTAGAATTTTTCTAAGTTATGAAATTTCCTAATTTTTTCCTAACTTTGTCCCATTTTTTCTTCAAGATGAAAATGGATTCAAGATAAACTCAAAACATGAAAGTTGTAGTCCATTGAAAAATCTACAACTTTGATTCACAAAGTTTCCTCAAAAGAAACTTGTAGCTCAAGTTATGATTTTTGGAACAAGGGTGCAAAACATTCTTAACTTAGAAATATTTTGACCTATTCTAGGCAGGATTTTTGCCTAACTTCATGGCCATTTTTCACATGCTTCCACTTGGAATTTCAACTTGCATTACAAATATGGATTGTAGTACACATTCCAAGCTTTCCAAATTGTCCAAGAACTTCTCAAACACCCTTGTGGTTAGGGAGAATCGAATTTGTCAATATGGGCAAAGGTCACTTTGATTCATGGCCAAATGCATGTTCATAACTTGGGCATTTTTTGAAATCAGCTTGCACAAGCTAGTTACAGGCCTCTAATCCTTTTCTCACTCAATAATTAAATGCCAATCCATTGTGTTCTAGCATTATTTTTCTCATTTGGTCATTACATGAAGAATTAAGCCATAATTAGAAAAAGCATTTTATCTATTCTTGTAAAGAGCAACTTTATGTCAAGTTTACAATCTATGAGGTACAAAGCAAATCTCTGAGGCACAAAGGTATGGACATATCCCACTGATCAAGACTAACATTTTCAGCATGCTTGAGGGGCCTGTGGTAGCCTACAACCTAACTTGGCATTTTTGACTTAAGAAGGAAGAAACTTGGCATTTTGGACATCATCTCTCATTGCTGCAACAACTAGCCAAAGCAAACTTCTTGAACATTTTCAAAACATCAAACCTGACCTGAAACACGAGCCAACCACCTTCAATATCTCCCTAAACATCAAAACACCATTTTGCTGCACAAAACAGGGCATCCCTGCAGATTGAGTTGCACAACTCAGTTTGCTCGTGCGTTTTGGCCAAAGCTGGTTCATACACACTCCATAACATCCATACAAGCTATCCCAAGCCCTAGCTACAGACTGTAACACCTCTAACCAAGTTCACCATTTTCATTTTCTCAGTTGTGCATGTTAACTTCCATAGCTCGTTTCAGTTAGTTCCAAAGCAAGCTAGAGGTTGGAGAAGCATCCCTGGACCTCAAGCAAGCTATACAAGTCCTCACATTGCATTGAAAACACCTCCATTGTCATACACGATTCAAGCTGAACAGGTAAGTTTTTGAACTTCTATCTCTCTATCCAAGCATATTTAGGCTTAAGTTTGTGAAGAAAGCATGTTCTAATCATAGCCCTGAAGCCATCCATGTAGTTACTTTTCATTTATGTTGTGTATGCTGAGAGAATTTTGGACCTGAACATTGAAAAAAACTTAGGTCAGAAATTGGGGGAGAAGAAATTGTCTCTCATTTCTGAGAGTTAGATCAAGTTTTTTATATGTATGAACTCGTGACATGATGCTCTATAATGTTTGTGTTGTGAGTTTTTGTTAAAAGTCAAGGAATCAGGAGATTGCAGAGATGGAGGAAGGGCGCGCGTTTTTGTTTGAATCTGTCTAGAGGTTGAAGACAGAGTTGACTTGGGCTGGGCCTGAGTCAACCGGCTTTTTGCACCCCTTTTTTCAATTTGCACCCCCCTGGCCCATTGCATGATATACTTGTCATTTCTTATTTTTTATTTTTGATTTTGATTTTATATTTTTATCCAAACATGAAAAAACATTAAAAATATTTTTCTCACCTTTTTTGCATTTTATTTGGATTTTATTTGTTTTATTTTGAACTTGTACATAAATAAACATAATACCCTTTTTTATTCAAAATACTTAAAATAATACAAATACATTTTTATTTTCTGATTTTATTTTATTTTATCTTTTGAAAACATTTTCTAAAAAATATACTTTTTTTGTAAATAATAAATATTCTTATTTTTGTACATATTTAATATATTTAATATATAATATATATACTTATATATTTATTAGAATATTTAGGATAAAAACATAAAAATAATACATTTTTATTTTTATTAATATTTGACCTCAAAAATCACTTTTTTACAATATACTTCCTTTTTATTTATTTTTTGTATATAATTAACAAATATTGTATATAATATATAATAAATACCTTTTTATTTACAAAATTAGGGTTTTGCCCTAAAACATGAAAAATACCCAAAAAATTAACCTTTTTATTTTTGTTTACTTGTCACAATGAAAAATATTTTTACATACATATAAAAATCATTTTTTGCATCTTGCATATTTATTGTATTTTTATTTGATTATTTTACATTAAATAACTTGTATATTCAATTTGGATGTAATAGTTTAGATTTAATTTTTCTTGCTAAATATCCCCCATTTGAACATTTGTACCCCCCATCCCATAAATTGTGTTGTAATATTTTAGGATTTGATTTTTCGCATTTAAAAGCTTTCTAAATATGCCATGATAGACTTAGGGTTTTGTATGCAAAATCAACCAAAAATAGCTTGACTAAACAAAAGACAAAAAAGCATGAAAATGGACAATACCAATCACACTTGCACCCCCTAGGGTTACTCCACTTGTTGCCTTCAATAATGGGCCATGTTGCATGTTGAGTTTCTTTGGAAAAAACAAAACAATTCAAATCATCATAGTCCCTCGATGACGCTTTCGAAAGTTGCCTAAAAATGATCAAGTCCCTTAAAGGAAAAAGTTGCCAAAGACACTTGGCACTATTGCAATCATGGTCTAAACGATGACCCGCGCCCGTCCCGTTCACATCCTAACGCAAGATTGTCCACCAAATACAATCGTGGAACAAAATTGTTAAAAGGGTTAAAACATAGGAAAAATCTTTGAGTAAAATTTAGGGGTAGACAACTCTTAGTTACTTGATCAAACTTGCAAAAACACTTGCCCATTTTTCAAAACCACACTCCACAACACACTTTCAAACAACTTTCAAAAAAAATATTGAAAACTTTTCAAAAGACATACACCTTTGTATACATCCCAACATGGATCATTACAAAGGTTGCCACCACATTGGCCTCTTTTCAAAACATTTTCAAACCCACACCCGAAGCACCATTTCAAACAATTGAAAGCACCATTTCAAACAATTGAAAATGCAAGGCCAGTGATCTAAGCAAGTAACTAAGAGCCCATGGATAACCATGGATAGAAAGGGTGCTAATACCTTCCCTCTCTATAATCTACTCCCCGAACCCGAGAAAACATCTCAAAGGTTTTTGCTATGCTTTTTAACCTTTCCTTAGGATAAAATAAAAAGTCGGTGGCGAATCTTGCTCAACCGAAACATTCAAAAACAAACGCAAAACCTCAAGTCAGTTCTCCCACCGTATCACAGAACTGGCGACTCTGCCGGGGAAAATTTTAAAAGTGGAGTAACCTTAGGGCTTAGATCACCCTCTTGCATGACTAATTGTTTGCTTTGTTTGCTTTATATCTTGGCTCTCTTGTTTGGGCTTAAAATCCTACACCCGGATTTGGGGAAACATTCATAGATAGCAATACGTTGTGGAAACTGTGCGGGGTATACCGACACGGTTGAAGCAATAGCTATATTAGTGCGACATATTTGTGAGTACCGATAACCCTTGAGTTCAATCAAGGAGAGTACGGGGCCGCTGAGTGATGTCACTAAGCACTAATGACCTAGAACCTTACTTGACCATCTTGGCCTTTTATTAGGGGTAGTGAGATGACCGGCTTTGGTACAGTCCGAAGTTGGTAGATACTCGATACTACACTCATTGAGGGTTGTTTTCTTGGAATATTTTGGTCGCTAGTTAAGTGGCTAAACCAAAACAATGAACATGGAAAACAATCCAATGATATTGAGCTCCTTAGAACCCGGTTACTATTTATAGGACATGTTTTAAGCCAACTTCACTCAAGAGGGTACTTACCTATGAAACCTCATGCAAGCCTGAAACTAGGGTTTTGTGTGAATTGCTTGTACATATGTTTGTGCATACATCATAAGCATCATGAAGCATCATATGCATACACTAACCATTTCAAGGGTTTAGATCTTCATCTTTGTTCTTGTTTTGTAGGTCATGGAAATTCCTCGCAGGAAAACTATCCAAGTCAACCTTGTGAGAATCCCTCCTCAACTCAAGGAGCTCACATCCAGAATTCCGGAAAGCTCTCCATTCAGTGAAAGACATGGTAGACTGCTCAGCCTAGTCAACACCAGCATTGAAGAGGACATGGTAAAGGTGTTGTTCCAGTTCTTTGACCCCCTTCACCACTGTTTCACTTTCCCCGACTACCAATTGGTGCCCACTTTGGAGGAATTTTCTCAACTCCTGAGAATTCCTATTCTTAATCAACTACCCTACAACGGTACGGAAAAAGAACCAAAGCCTGAAGATGTTGCTCAAGCACTAAACTTGCAACCATCTGACATCAAGGGGCATTGGGAAACTAGAAGCGGCGTCAAAGGCTTCTTGGCAAAATTCTTGTTTGAGAAAGCACAAGAGTGTTGGAATTCATTGGATCTACAAGCCTTTGAAGAAATTGTGGCACTCCTCATTTATGGGTTGGTCCTGTTCCCAAATCCTGACCAGCTTGTAGATGTCAACACCGTCAAAATCTTCTTATCCAGGAATCCAATACCAATATTGCTTGGGGACATTCTTCACTCATTTTACACACGAACAATGAGAAAGAGGGGTGTTCTCATGTGCTGTACTCCTATCCTTGCAAGGTGGTTTATTTCGCACCTTCCACAATCTGTTTTGAAGAATGACCAAGGCTTAAGGTGGTCACAACGATTGATGACCCTCACTCACTCTGATGTACATTGGTGTTCTCGGTCCAGAGAAAATGTCATCATCGTTGATCATTGTGGAGAGTTCCCTAATGTTCCATTACTTGGCATTAAGGGAGGCATTACCTACAACCCTTGTCTAGCTTTGAGACAATTTGGATATGCACGGAGAGATGGCCCTCACGACATGTTGATTCCTGACCTAGTTTTTGACATCGACAACGATGCGCAAGGACTTCGCCAAAGATTCATCAGAGCTTGGAGGATGCCTAACAAGGTAGACAGCAAGACACTGGGGCACAAGAACTCCATCCCTCTTGAGCCTTACCTCAAGTGGGTACGAACCCGAGCCCAGAGTCTAATGATGCCTTACCCTCATGTTCTCCCTGTGATTAAAGAGCCCGTTAAGGAAGGAGAGGTTCCCTACACCATCCTATATCCTGACATGCCTACATCGTGGGAAGAGATGCAGAAGAGTTGGATCCAACTCAAGGAGGAACGGAATACTTTTGAAGCCAGCTTCTACGCCAGTGAGAAGAAGGTTTTGGAGCTTACCCACCGACTCCACGAGGAAGAGACCCTCAACACCTATATCGCACCAAAGAGGATGCGCAACGTCTTTTTACCCTGAGAAGTTTTTTTTGTAATATTTGGCCCATGGGGCATTTATGTACTGGCAAATTTCTTCTTATTAATATGACGTGCGTTCTTTTTGTTTGCAACAATTTTGAATTTGCTAAATCCTTGAATGCATTGCATACATAAGCATATCATTCATCATGCGCATAAGCAGGCCTCCACACCAGGTTTCCTTATCTTTCTGCTGTTTATTTTAGTAAGATGGATCTCGAACAGACGGTCAAGGACTTGCAGTCTCAGAACTCACAGTTTCAACATCTCCCGATGACCTTGGCTAAGGGTCAGGAGGATCTAAAAGCCCTGCTTGGGAACAAAGAGCAAGTGAAAAAGAAGAAGAAAAGAATCGGGGTGGCTACCCTAGGAAGAAGGTTTGAGGGTGAAGCCAGAAGAGTTCTTGAATTTCCCCTACTTCTGAATAGGGAACCAGTAAAGGCAAAGGGGATGCGGTACCTTCCGAATCCGAAGTGGAAGAAGAAGAGGCTGAAGAAGACGAAGACTACTCTGAGCAACAATACCCGCCCGCCGACGATAAGTACAAGAGCTTGGAAGACAGGTTGGCAGCTATGGAGCTGCAGAAAGTTCCCGGCTTAGATTTCGAATATTTGGGATTAGTTGCTGGAATTGTGATCCCCCCGAAGTTCAAAGTGCCAATCTTTGCAAGGTATGACGGGCTGTCTTGCCCAAAAATGCATCTCAGATCATATGTAAGGAAGATCCAACCTTACACTGCAGACAAGAACCTGTGGATCCATTTCTTTCAGGATAGCCTTTCAGGGGCTCAACTCGAGTGGTTCTATCAGCTGGATGGAGCCAGTATCTGAAACTGGGAGGACTTGGCTACTGCATTTTATAAACAGTATCAGTACAATTCTGACCTCGCTCCCACGCGTACCCAACTTCAGGGTATGTCACTGGGAACGGGCGAAGGATTCAAGGAGTATGCGAAAAAGTGGAGAGACCTGGCTGGTAGGGTGCAGCCACCGCTGACTGACCGTGAACTTGTTGACATGTTCTTAGGGACCTTGTCTGGTCCGTTCTTCAACCATATGATTGGTAATTCTTCTGCTGGGTTCATAGACCTGATCTTAACCGGTGAGAGAATAGAAGTTGGCATCAAGTCGGGGAAGATACAAAAAATTGCCTCCTCGAGTACTGAAAAGAAGCCTTTCAAGAAGGAAGCTAGTGCTGTTTATGGTCCCAGAAGACAAACTAAGTCGGAACGCCGCCAAGCTGTCAACGCGCTGGTAATTTCAAAGCCTGCTGCTGCTCCTCAGCAGTATAACCAACCAAGGGGTGAGAGACCCAAAAGACAGTACACTCGACTCAGCATGACCCTGTCTCAGATTTTACCGCAACTACTGTCAACCAATCTGGTAACTGTCAAAGAAGCTCCGAAGGTAGTGAACACAACTTCTCCAAAGTACAACCCCAACGCCCATTGCGCTTATCACTCTGATAGCCCGGGGCATACTACAGACGATTGCTGGGCTCTGAGGAATAAGGTTCAGGACCTTATTGATGCTAAAGAAATACAGTTTGAGGCGCCCGAAAGACCTAATGTTGTGACAGCTCCCATGCCCCAGCATGGAGTGAATGCTGTGGAAGAAGACTTGTATGTAGCCTCTGTGGAAGATATTGTTACTCCGTTGATTGACTGTCAAGAGGAACCTGTTGCTAGCCGGTTTATTTCCGGGATGTGGTAAAGGTTGCCTTCTATGTGCTGTTTCACCTGCCGGTTGTCCCTTGCTGAAGTCAGGTATCCAAAGCCTGATGGATAGCAAAGAAATCTTGTTCGAGAAGATCGCTGTTCCTGCTGTCCCTACTGAAGAAGTTTCTATTGTCACTATTTTCAACAAACCTCCCAAGGCTCCTTCGAAGAAGCCTGTCAGAATCATGTCCACTCAGAAGATTGCTCCTATCATCATCACTGTTCCGGGGCCCCTCCCTTATACATCTGACAAAGCTGTCCCATGGCACTATGGGGCATATGTTTATGTTCTTGGAGTAAAACAAGAGTTTGATACAAGTACCGGCGTCAGTAACATCACCGGGCCTGCCAAAGTTACTCGCAGTGGTAGGCTGTTCTCACCAGATATTGCGCCACCAGCTATTCAGAAACCTCTTGTCATTACACCTGCAAGTGTGCCTGCTTCCCTTCCTAATCAAGTTCCTGTTTCTACCCCTGCTGCCGAGTCATCTGACGCTCGGGGTAAAGGGATTGCTACTGATATGCCTGCCCTGACGGAGGCACCAAAGACAACCAATGTTGAAGCTTCCCAACAAGAGATGGAAGAGATTCTCAAGATTATCAAGAAGAGTGATTTCAATGTAGTTGAGCAGTTGGGAAACACCCCATCAAAAATTTCTATGCTATCACTGTTGTTGTGTTCAGAGGCCCATGCCAAGGCCCTGATTTCTTTCCTAAAGACGACCCATGTGCCACAAGAAACATCTGCTGATCAATTTACCGATTGTGTGGCCAACTTGACTGCCGATAATGGGTTGGGTTTCTCTGACGCCGATCTGACTGCCAAAGGAAAGAACCATAACGATGCCCTGCATGTCTCCATTGAATGCAGGGGCACTACTCTTGCCCATGTGTTGGTAGACACCGGTTCTTCATTGAACGTATTGCCCAAGAAGTCCCTAGACAGGTTGGATTGTGAGGGTTTGGAGCTCAAGCCTAGTAACATTGTTGTCCGAGCCTTTGACGGTTCGAAAAGGATAGTACATGGGGAAGTTGACATTCCAATCAGGGTTGGTTCTCAAGTTTTTGATTCTACTTTCTATGTGATGGATATCCGACCATCCTATTCTTGTTTGCTGGGTCGTCCATGGATCCACAAGGCTGGAGCTGTGACCTCCACACTACATCAGAAGCTGAAGTACCCAGTTAGAGGGAAGATTGTGATAGTGCAGGGGGAGGAAGAATACATGGTAAGCCACCTCAACTCATTCCGGTACATAGAAATGGATGGGGAATTCATTGAGACTCCATTCCAGAACTTTGAAGAGGTGCCTCAGACACTGGCATCAGCTGAAACTGTGATTGAAAACCCTCATTTGAAGATGGCTTCCTTAAAGGATGCCCGGGCTGTTATTGAGAAGGGTGAGTGCGCAAACTGGGGCCGACTTCCTGATTTAACTCCAAAGACTGACAAGTTTGGTTTGGGCTTCACTGCAGAGGCTCAGAGGGCTGTTCGTAAAGCAAGAATTGGAAAACCTCCTGTGTTCATCACCAACCCGGAAGTGAATGCTATTGAAGACGGCGTAGAGGAATCTGAATTCGACAGCTGGATCTACCCAACAACCGACGGTGGACCAAGCAACTGGACTGCCAAAGACTTCACACCTATTACTTTTGTTACTCAGTAATGAACTCTTTTATTTTGAATTTGTAACAGACAATATTTTGAAACTTTTATGGCTCGGTGTCTTACCCGAGGCACCGTGGCTTCATTTGTGAGGGCTTTTGTGTGTCATTTTCATATATCATCAATAAAAACATTGGACGTTTGTTGCATTTCAAAATCTTGCGCTCCTTTTCTTTCTTTATTATATATTGCAAAACAGCTATTTTTACACACACTCACCTATACAGGTTCCAATCCACTCTGGATCTCACTGGTAACAACTCTGCTACTGCCAGTTATGACTTCGAAAATCCGATCGACTTAGCCGAAGACGAAGGTGAAGATGATTGCGAAGTGCCTGGTGAGCTTGCAAGACTGCTACTCCAGGAAGAGAGGGCCATTCAGCCACATGAAGAGCCAGTGGAAACGGTAAATCTGGGTACTGAGACAGACAAAAAGGAAGTCAAGATTGGTGCCAATCTAGAGCTCAGTGTGAAACAACGGTTGATTCAGATGCTGCGTGACTATGTGGAAATCTTTGCCTGGTCTTACGAAGACATGCCTGGGTTGGACACCGACATTGTGGTTCATCACCTGCCTACCAAGGAAGAATGCCCTCCGATAAAACAGAAGGTCCGCCGTATGCGTCCAGAAATGTCTGAGAAAATCAAAGCTGAGGTTATGAAACAATTTGATGCCGGGTTTCTAGCAGTGACTTCTTACCCTCAGTGGGTTGCCAACGTGGTTCCAGTACCGAAGAAGGATGGTAAGGTCCTAATGTGTGTTGATTACAGGGATTTGAACAGGGCGAGCCCTAAGGATGATTTCCCTCTGCCACATATCAACGTTCTGGTTGACAACACTGCCCAGAATAAAGTATTCTCCTTCATGGACGGCTTCTCTGGTTATAATCAGATCAAGATGGATCCTGAAGACATGGAGAAGACCACTTTTGTTACTCAGTGGGGCACCTTTTGCTACAAGGTCATGCCATTTGGGTTGAAAAATGCTGGGGCAACCTACCGACGTGCCATGGTTGCTTTATTTCATGACATGATCCACCATGAGATCGAAGTGTATGTCGATGATATGATTGCAAGGTCCCAAACTGAGGAGGAACACCTTGACCACCTACGGAAGCTGTTTGACCGTCTGAAGTTGTACAAGCTGAGGTTGAACCCGAACAAATGCACCTTGGGGTGAGATCTGGAAAATTGCTAGGCTTCGTCGTAAGCGACAAAGGCATTCAAGTGGACCCTGCCAAAGTGAAAGCCATACAAGAGATTCCAACTCCCAAGACAGAGAAAGAAGTTAGAGGCTTTCTAGGACGTTTGAACTACATTGACCGATTTATCTCGCATCTAACTGCTACCTGTGAACCAATCTTCAAGCTGCTGAAGAAAGATCAAGTAGTATGTTGGAATGATGAATGTCAGGCCGCTTTAGAAAAGATCAAAGAGTATCTCCAAGAACCACCCATTCTTATGCCGCCAGTTGAAGGGAGACCTCTAATCTTATACTTGACAGTACTTGACAACTCGATGGGGTGTGTGCTGGGGCAGCATGACGAGTCTGGCCGAAAAGAACACGCCATTTATTACCTTAGCAAAAAGTTTACCGACTGTGAGACCCGATACTCACTGCTCGAGAAAACTTGTTGCGCTTTGGTATGGGCTGCTCGCCGGCTGAGACAGTATATGTTGACTCACACTACTCTGTTGATTTCAAAAATGGATCCAATCAAGTACATATTCGAAAAACCCGCCTTGTCCGGAAGAATAGCAAGATGGCAGATGATCTTGACGGAATACGACATCCAGTACACGACTCAAAAAGCAATCAAGGGAAGTGTATTGGCAGACCATTTGGCACATCAGGCAGTGGACGATTACCAGTCGATGAACTTTGAATTTCCAGACGAGGATATCATGGTAGTGACTGATTGTGAAGTACCTGGACCGGATGAAGGACCTGAGGAAGGATCCCGATGCTCTATGCACTTTGACGGAGCCTCAACCACTTTGGGTAACGGTATTGGCGCCGTGATCATATCCCCTAAAGGCACTCATACTCCACTCACCGCCCGGTTATGTTTCAACTGCACCAACAATATGGCAGAATATGAGGCATGTATCATGGGTCTTCAAGCTGCAATTGACTTAAGGATCAAGTTTCTGAGAGTCTTCGGAGATTCCGCTCTCGTGATCAATCAGATCAAAGGCGAGTGGGATACGAAACACCCAAATCTTATTCCTTACAAGGAGTATGTGCTGACATTGCTTCCCCACTTCGAGGAGATAACTTTTGAACACTTCCCAAGAGAAGAGAATCAGTTAGCGGACGCGTTGGCTACGATGTCTTCTATGTTCAAAGTCAAATGGGACAATGAGGCTCCCCGGATCATTATTTGGAAGTTGGATGAACCTGCACATTGCTGCGATCTCGAGACCGGAGAGGTAACAGAAAAACCATGGTATCATGAAGTGAAGAGGTGCTTGGAAGCTCAAGAATACCCCGAGGGTGCATTTTTTAATGACAAGAAGTTCCTGAGAAGGTTCGCGGCAAAGTTCTTCCTCAGTAATGGCATTCTCTACAAGCGAAACCATGGTTCAACCTTACTGCGTTGTGTGGATAAGACGGAAGCAGAAAGGATCATGGCAGAGCTACATGAAGGTACCTTCGGAACACATTCCAGTGGACATACCATGGCAAAGAAAATCCTTCGGGCAGGATATTTCTGGTCCACAATGGAAGCCGACTGTTATCAGCATTCTCGAACTTGTCATAAATGCCAGATCTATGCTGATAAGGTGCACATTCCTCCGGTTCCTCTGAACGTCTTGACAGCACCCTGACCCTTTGCAATGTGGGGCATTGATATGATCGGAGAAATCAGACCTACGACATCTAACGGGCATCGCTTCATCCTGGTAGCGATCAATTACTTCACAAAGTGGGTCGAAGCAGCTTCTTATGCTATCGTAACCAAGAATGTCGTGGCACGGTTCATTCGGCACAACCTGATCTGTCGATACGGTGTACCTGAGAGGATCATTACGGATAATGGTACCAATCTTAACAACAAGATGATCACTGAGCTCTGCGAGCAATTCAAGATACAGCACCACAACTCTTCACCTTACCGGCCGAAGATGAATGGGGCTGTAGAAGCGGCGAATAAGAATATCAAGAAGATTGTGCAGAAGATGACGGTGACCTACAAAGATTGGCACGAAATGTTACCGTTTACTCTTCATGGGTACCGTACCTCAGCACGGACGTCAACAGGGGAAACTCCCTTTTCCTTGGTCTATGGCATGGAGGCAGTCTTGCCTATTGAAGTCCAGATACCCTCTCTCCGGATAATGAAGGATGCAGGTTTGAGCGAAGATGACTGGATCCAGACTCGGCTTGATCAATTAAACCTAATCGACGAAAAGAGACTCACTGCTATTTGTCATGGTCAGACGTACCAAAAACGGATGATCAGGGCATTTAACAAGAAGGTCTGACGACAAGAGTATCAAGTCGGAGACCTGGTAATCAAGCGCATCATTCTTCCTCAAAGTGATCCCAGGGGCAAATGGACCCCTACGTATGAAGGGCCATTTGTGGTTAAACATATCTTCTCAGGAGGAGCGATGATTCTAACCACCATGGATGGTGACGACCTTCCTCACCCCGCCAATGCAGACATAGTAAAAAGATACTACGCATGAACTAAAGACCCGCTAGGTTGACACACCTAGGCAAAAATAAGGGCTTCCCAACGAACCAAAAGGGTTCGGGCAAAAATAAGGGATGAAATGAAAAAAATCTGTACACCCGGCAAGTCGAAAACCTGAAAAGGCGGCTTGGGCAAAAATGGGTATCCCGGTGGATCGAAAACCCGAAAGGGCGGTCCAGGCAAAAGTTAGGGATAAAGCGTAATACTATGTCTCATTGGACCCCCCTGCATCCAGAATTCGACATCAACTATCGGGCTCAGATGACTCCAATCAATCAGCTTCATCTTCAACTAAGCAGCAAAGTGATGAGACGTTTGAAGACATAAAGGCGATAGCAGAGTTGGAACCCAGTGGGATTATTTTTCACATAGCTGTTTTGTTTCCTTTTCACAAAATTGTATAAACTCTATTTTGCTCGGCGGCGTTCTCTTACTAGGACGTCAGCCTCCTGTACATAAAGCGCCTATTTACAGGCAGATTTCAAAATCAATACAAGTTCTATTTTTCAGACAAATTACCCATCGTTTTTTCTTTTTCTCTCTGCTTTGTTTTGCAAAGAACGGCCAATGTTCATTTTTGATATATGCATTTGACATTAATTGCTAATCATGAATATTTGCATGCGAAATAAAGGACTAATTACAGATGACATCAAAAACAGGGGCAATAAAGAATTGTCTAAGCGATCTAGTTGCTCTGTCCACCAAGGTACCAAGGTAGGTTCGGCTGAAGAATGTAACCAAGTTACCTCAACTCCCCACAGAGTAAGACCAGATTTCAGCAATACTCTCCCCAGGCAGAATTGGTCTCCCATCAGCCCTAAAAAGGCACAATATTCCCCTAGCAAGTCAGCGATACTCTCCCCAAGGCAGAGTTAGTCTACTGTCAGCCTTAAGAAAGTTGGGTATCTTCAGAAGATCTCAATATTCCCCAGCGGAGTATAAACATTCCTCAACAAGCATCCCCGACAGTCTTATTATAAGATTGTTCCCCGGCGAAATACCAGACACCCCAGTGGAACCATTCCCCAGTACAGCCTGAAAAGTTCCCCCAGGAAAGTTGAATCATCCTCCCCGATAGACTCTGAAGCTTATCCCCAATAGATTCTGGAAGCTTATCCCTTGCAGAGTACATACGTCTCTCCCCGACTTTATTCAAAGGTTATTTCCCCACCAGGGTATAACTGGGTTATCCTCAGCTAACTGCCACGGAAGGATCGTCCTCGGCGAAGTTCTCCCTATTCCCCAGCGGAGTTCATCAATTTCCCCAACATAACTTATCAGTGGAATCCCCAGCGGAGCTCTCATCAAAACCTCAACGACGTATCTCTTCCCATAGAGTAATTCCCCGCAGAGTAATCTCTCCAACAAGTTTATTCCCCAACGGAGTCATCTTCTCCTACCGGTTTATTCTTGCAACCGTCATCCCCAGCGGAAACGAAGAACTCCACTCTTCAACATCAGCCCAGGATTCAGCAAGTTCCCGGCACTCGTCAAGGATTTATTTTCCTAGACGAAAATACATTCATAGACATTTCACATTTTCATACATCCTGTTTACACACATGATAAAGTGCATACAACACTATCTCATTTTGAGCATCATGACATCATGCATTTCATACATCATGACATTGCATACAACTAATATCTTGCCTTTTCAGGAAGAGGTCAATCCAAAGATGATTACTATCAACTATCGCAATTCCAGATTCAATTCCTGTATCTAGCCAGGGCATATCTGTGAGTGATTGATTGTAGATTCGATACCTGTATCTAGCCAGGGCATATCTGCATGAAGAGTTTGAAGATCAGCCCCTGTAACAGGCCAGGAAATTATCTTTCATTCTCAGGTCAGAGGTTTACACCTGTATCCAGCCAGGAAAGCTATCTCTACCAACCTTTTGCAAATTCCAGATTCGATACCTGTATCCAGCCAGGGCATATCTGTAGACGACAAATTCCAGATTCGATACCTGCATCTAGTCAGGGCATATCTGTAGACGACCAGTTCCAGATTCGATTCCTGTATCTAGCCAGGGCATATCTGTGAGTATTTGATTATGGATTTGATACCTGTATCCAGCCAGGGTATGTCTGCATGAAGAGTTTAGAGATTCAATACCTGTATCCAGCCAGGGCACGTCTGTAAGCAACCTTTTGAAGTTCCAGATTCGATTCCTATATCTAGCCAGGGCATATCTGTGAGCAATTAATTGTAGATTCGATACCTGTATCTAGCCAGGGCATATCTGCATGAAGAGTTTGAAGATCAACACCTGTAACAGGCCAGGAAACCATCTTCCTTTCTCAAAATACGCAAGTTCTTGCTAAGGAATCTCTTATGCGATCAACACTTCCAAATGGCATCTATAAGCCCATTCCCGACAAGGTTCTGTCACATCTCCAGATGGCATCTATAAGCCCATCCTCCTATCCACCATCTCTCCAAATGGCGTCTATAAGCCCATTCCCGCCATCACATTGCTGATACTCCACTATGCGAGTGCAAATTTCTGGGCACTTTAGTGTTCAATCATCTTCCACCTTCGGATCACGAAAGGCACGCAAGCCAATCTACATCCTCAAGTCTAAGAAGATTGAACAGGGGCAACTGTTGTACCCCAAAATTTGCCCTCCCATTTCCTCAATATTTTCTCACCACAAGACCCTTGGAGCTCAAGATCAAGTTAGGGTTTGCTCTACTCAAGACTCCTCCTTGCACTGTTGACCCAAATTAGGGTTTGAGTTTGCACAAAGATGTTTTGACCTAAAATTCCCAAAGTGACTTTCATGCTTCATGTTGGACTCACAAGTTTATCCATACCAAGTTTCAAGCCTTGATTCCAATCTTTGCCCAGTCAATTGGACAGTTGACCTAGAAATCAGCTGTATTGGGGAAAAAGTCAACTGTGGTCAATTGACAATCAAACCTCATGATTTTTGACCCACATCAACATTATGAACTCATATGAACCATTTGGTCAAGTTTGGATCACAATTCCACAAGAAATTTGATCAGATCACCAAAAGGGCAAAATGGTCATTTTTAGGGTTTTGACTGCACAAAGGCAATTTTTGACTGTTTGACCTAGCCAATGGCAAACCAAGCTCACATATGGACTCAAGGACTCAATGACATGTTCTTGACATATTCAACAAGTTCAAAAGATCCCAAATGCACAAGATTGACAGATGAATTTTCCAGTCAACTGATCAAGATTTGACTGTATACTGAAAAGTCAAACTTTGACTTTTTGGTCAAAATCAAGTGTCAAGATTCATTTTTCATCAAAACATGCCAAATTATGAAACTTGTTCATCAAGAAACCAAAAATTGCAAATTAGGGTTTAAAATGAGAAAATTTCATAACTTAGAATTTTTCTAAGTTATGAAATTTCCTAATTTTTTCCTAACTTTGTCCCATTTTTTCTTCAAGATGCAAATGGATTCAAGATAAACTCAAAACATGAAAGTTGTAGTCCATTGCAAAATCTACAACTTTGATTCACAAAGTTTCCTCAAAAGAAACTTGTAGCTCAAGTTATGATTTTTGGAACAAGGGTGCAAAACATTCTTAACTTAGAAATATTTTGACCTATTCTAGGCAGGATTTTTGCCTAACTTCATGGCCATTTTTCACATGCTTCCACTTGGAATTTCAACTTGCATTACAAATATGGATTGTAGTACACATTCCAAGCTTTCCAAATTGTCCAAGAACTTCTCAAACACCCTTGTGGTTAGGGAGAATCGAATTTGTCAATATGGGCAAAAGTCACTTTGATTCATGGCCAAATGCATGTTCATAACTTGGGCATTTTTTGAAATCAGCTTGCACAAGCTAGTTACTGGCCTCTAATCCTTTTCTCACTCAATAATTAAATGCCAATCCATTGTGTTCTAGCATTATTTTGCTCATTTGGTCATTACATGAAGAATTAAGCCATAATTAGAAAAAGCATTTTATCTATTCTTGTAAAGAGCAACTTTATGTCAAGTTTACAATCTATGAGGTACAAAGCAAATCTCTGAGGCACAAAGGTATGGACATATCCCACTGATCAAGACTAACATTTGCAGCATGCTTGAGGGGCCTGTGGTAGCCTACAACCTAACTTGGCATTTTTGACTTAAGAAGGAAGAAACTTGGCATTTTGGACATCATCTCTCATTGCTGCAACAACTAGCCAAAGCAAACTTCTTGAACATTTTCAAAACATCAAACCTGAGTTGAAACACGAGCCAACCACCTTCAATACCTCCCTAAACATCAAAACACCATTTTGCTGCACAAAACAGGGCATCCCTGCAGATTGAGTTGCACAACTCAGTTTGCTCGTGCGTTTTGGCCAAAGCTGGTTCATACACACTCCATAACATCCATACAAGCTATCCCAAGCCCTAGCTACAGACTGTAACACCTCTAACCAAGTTCACCATTTTCATTTTCTCAGTTGTGCAGGTTAACTTCCATAGCTCGTTTCAGTTAGTTCCAAAGCAAGCTAGAGGTTGGAGAAGCATCCCTGGACCTCAAGCAAGCTATACAAGTCCTCACATTGCATTGAAAACACCTCCATTGTCATACACGATTCAAGCTGAACAGGTAAGTTTTTGAACTTCTATCTCTCTATCCAAGCATATTTAGGCTTAAGTTTGTGAAGAAAGCATGTTCTAATCATAGCCCTGAAGCCATCCATGTAGTTACTTTTCATTTATGTTGTGTATGCTGAGAGAATTTTGGACCTGAACATTGAAAAAAACTTAGGTCAGAAATTGGGGGAGAAGAAATTGTCTCTCATTTCTGAGAGTTAGATCAAGTTTTTTATATGTATGAACTCGTGACATGATGCTCTATAATGTTTGTGTTGTGAGTTTTTGTTAAAAGTCAAGGAATCAGGAGATTGCAGAGATGGAGGAAGGGCGCGCATTTTTGTTTGAATCTGTCTAGAGGTTGAAGACAGAGTTGACTTGGGTTTGGCCCGAGTCAACCTGCTTTTTGCACCCCTTTTTTCAATTTGCACCCCCTGGCCCATTGCATGATATACTTGTCATTTCTTATTTTTTATTTTTGATTTTGATTTTATATTTTTATCCAAACATGAAAAAACATTAAAAATATTTTTCTCACCTTTTTTGCATTTTATTTGGATTTTATTTGTTTTATTTTGAACTTGTACATAAATAAACATAATACCCTTTTTTATTCAAAATACTTAAAATAATACAAATACATTTTTATTTTCTGATTTTATTTTATTTTATCTTTTGAAAACATTTTCTAAAAAATATACTTTTTTTGTAAATAATAAATATTCTTATTTTTGTACATATTTAATATATTTAATATATTTAATATATAATATATATACTTATATATTTATTAGAATATTTAGGATAAAAACATAAAAATAATACATTTTTATTTTTATTAATATTTGACCTCAAAAATCACTTTTTTACAATATACTTCCTTTTTATTTATTTTTTGTATATAATTAACAAATATTGTATATAATATATAATAAATACCTTTTTATTTACAAAATTAGGGTTTTGCCCTAAAACATGAAAAATACCCAAAAAATTAACCTTTTTATTTTTGTTTACTTGTCACAATGAAAAATATTTTTACATACATATAAAAATCATTTTTTGCATCTTGCATATTTATTGTATTTTTATTTAATTATTTTACATTAAATAACTTGTATATTCAATTTGGATGTAATAGTTTAGATTTAACTTTTCTTGCTAAATATCCCCCATTTGAACATTTGTACCCCCCATCCCATAAATTGTGTTGTAATATTTTAGGATTTTATTTTTCGCATTTAAAAGCTTTCTAAATATGCCATGATAGACTTAGGGTTTTATATGCAAAATCAACCAAAAATAGCTTGACTAAACAAAAGACAAAAAAGCATGAAAATGGACAACACCAATCACACTTGCACCCCCTAGGGTTACTCCACTTGTTGCCTTCAATAATGGGCCATGTTGCATGTTGAGTTTCTTTGGCAAAAACAAAACAATTCAAATGATCATAGTCCCTCGATGACGCTTTCGAAAGTTGCCTAAAAATGATCAAGTCCCTTAAAGGAAAAAGTTGCCAAAGACACTTGGCACTATTGCAATCATGGTCTAAACGATGACCCGCGCCCGTCCCGTTCACATCCTAACGCAAGATTGTCCACCAAATACAATGGTGGAACAAAATTGTTAAAAGGGTTAAAACATAGGAAAAATCTTTGAGTAAAATTTAGGGGTAGACAACTCTTAGTTACTTGATCAAACTTGCAAAAACACTTGCCCATTTTTCAAAACCACACTCCACAACACACTTTCAAAAAAATTTCAAAAAAAACATTGAAAACTTTTCAAAAGACATACACCTTTGTATACATCCCAACATGGATCATTACAAAGGTTGCCACCACATTGGCCTCTTTTCAAAACATTTTCAAACCCACACCCGAAGCACCATTTCAAACAATTGAAAGCACCATTTCAAACAATTGAAAATGCAAGGCCAGTGATCTAAGCAAGTAACTAAGAGCCCATGGATAACCATGGATAGAAAGGGTGCTAATACCTTCCCTCTCTATAATCTACTCCTCGAACCCGAGAAAACATCTCAAAGGTTTTTGCTGTGCTTTTTAACCTTTCCTTAGGATAAAATAAAAAGTCGGTGGCGACTCTTGCTCAACCGAAACATTTTCAAAAACAAACGCAAAACCTCAAGTCAGTTCTCCCACCGTATCACACTAAGATACCTTGCAACATTTCTAATCATGGTTATACGATGACCTACGCCCGTCCCATTTACATCCAAAGATAGGGTTACTTACCAAATCAATGGTAAGATAACAATGTCAAAGGAAAAGAAAATGAACAAGAAAGATATTTGAGTAGGTAGATTGCTCCAAATTACTTGCTCCACTTCAAAACAAACATCCTTTCTATTTTCAAAAACAAAAACCTACACTTTCAAAACATCTTACAAAACTTGAAAACATTTTCAAAAGATCATCATCTTTGTTTATATTCTTACGAACAAGAATCATTATAAAGATTGCCTAAACAATGGCCTCTTTTATAAAATACTTTCAAAAACCACATCAAGTACTGTGATACGGTGGGAGAACTGACTAGGGTTTTGCGTTTATTTTCGCAAATGTTTCGGTTGAGCAAGAGTCGCCACCGACTTTTTATTTTATCCTAAGGAAAGGTTTAAAAAGCACAGCAAAAAACCTTTGAGATTTTTCTTGGGTTCGGGGAGTAGATTATAGAAAGGGAAGGTATTAGCACCCCTTCTATCCATGGTTATCCATGGGCTCTTAGGTACTTGCTTAGATTAACTTGCCTTATTTTTTTTCAATTGTTTGAAATGGTGCTTTGTGTATGGTTTTGAAAATGTTTTGAAAAGATGCCTTGTGCTAGGCTAACCTTGTAACAATTCTTTACTCGAATGTTTTACAAAAGGTGTTTTATCTTTTAAAAAGATGTTTCAAGGGTTTGAAAAGTTGATTTTGAAAGTGCTTGTGAAGTGGGTTTTGAAATTAGGCAAGTGTTTTCTTGGCAAATTGACAAGTACTTAAGAGTTTATCTACCCTAAAGTTTCCTCAAAGGTTTTGTCATGTTTTAAACCCTTTTGACAAATTTGTTCCACCATTGCATTTGGTGGACAATCTTGTCTTAGGAGATGAAAGGGACAGGCACGGGTCATCGTTTAGACCATAGTTGCAATAGTGTTGAATGTCTTTGGTCAATTTTCTTTAAAAGGGACTTGCTCATTTTATTTAGGCAACATTTTGAGGGACTATGATCATTTGATTGTTTGTTTTACCCAAAGAAATTCAACATGCAATATGGCCCATTTTTTTGAAAGGCAACAAAGTGGAGTACCCTAGGGGGTGCAAGTGTGAGATGTGTTGTTTATTTTCATGCTCATTCATCTTGTATTAGGTCCAACTATTTTTCATCGTTTTTCGCATGCAAACCCTAATTCTAACATGGCATAATTAGAAAGCGTATAAAGTGCGAAATTTAAATTCCTACGCTATTACAACATAATAATATAGGGAGGGGGGTACAAATTTACAACTGGGGGATATTTAGACAAGAATTTAAATCTAAATTATTACATCATTTTTGAATATTTGCAAGGTAAATAAATTGCATAATTAAATGGAAATGAAGTAAATATGCAAAATGCAAAAAGAAAGTTTTTATATGTATGAAAAAAAAGTATGGTTTATGTAAAATAAAACAAGAAAATAAAAAGGTATTATTTTTGAGTATTTTCAACCTTTAGGGCAAAAACCCTAATTTTAATCAAAATGTATATTAATTAGTTAACTCACATAATATTTATTAATTACATACAAAAATAAATAAAATATGGTATATTTGTAAAAAAGGGCATTTTTAATATTAAATGCTAAAAAATAAAATAGGTACATTTTTTTTGTATTTTTACCCTAAGTATATTAATATATATATATATGTATACTTATATTATTTTAAATATGTATTATATACAAATAATAATAATATTCAATTTTTTTTAGAAAATAGTATTTTTATAAAATATTTTCAGAGGATAATATAAAAATAAAAAATAAAAAGAGAAGTGTTTTTACATATTTTCTATTTATCCTAAATAATAATATATACATATATATTTATGTATAAACTAAAGGAAAATCAAATAAATACCAAATAAAATCAAAAGATGATGAGAAAAATATTTTCAAAATTTTAACATGTTGAGAAAAAATAAATGAGTCAAATAAAAAAAGAAAAAAGTCAAAAATATTAAAAAATGAAGCAAATAGGCTCAAGGGGTTCATGAGTAATTATGGGGTGTGAAAAGGAAAATACAAAGCAAGCCCAGCCCAATGCCACTGTCTTCAACCTCCAGCATAAAGTTTGAAAATGCGCGCGCCCTGTTCTTCAATGCCCAACTCTCGATTCCTGGCTTTTTAGCAAAAACTCATAACACAACAAATGTTCAGCATGAAGAGACGATTCTAACCATGTATAGAACTTAACCTAACTCTCTAAGATGAGGGAGAATTTCTTCTCCCCCAAATCCTAACCTAATTTTTCTGCCATTTTCAAAGCTTAAATTCTCTCAACTCAGGCAAAAGAAATGAAATGTAAAGATATGTACATGCTCAGGGCTATGAGTAGAACCTTGTTTCTTCACAGACTTAAGACTAAAGATGCATAATAAGAGAGATACGAGTTCAAAATTTTACCTATTCAGTTGAACTTCTATCTGGAGAATGAGGAACTTTCAGTGCAAGGTGATGATTGGAAAAGCTTCCTTGAGGTCCAGGGATACTATTCCAATGTTTACTTTGTCTTGAAACTTCTTGTATCGAGCTGTGGAACTTCAACTGCAAAAGGAAAAAATGAAAATGGTGGAAGCTGTTAGAGGGATTACAGGTCAGGTTTTAGGTCATGGTTAGCTTGCATACATGCTAGGGAATGTGTATGAATTGATTTTGGTAAGAATGCTCGAGGGAAATGGGAGTTGGCACTCAAACTGCAGAGGCAACTCTGTTTTTGCAGTTTGAGGATGATTCTGAGATGGAGGGTGTTTTTGAGGTGCAAGGGTCGTGTCTCAGCTTGGTTATGTTCTTTGGAAGGTGTTTGATCAGTTTGTTCTTGTGTGTTTGTGCTGAGATGAGAGTTGTTACAAGTTATGGGACTTTCTTCACCTTTAAGCAACCAAATGCAACTTGGCTTTCTAGGCATGTAGGGGGCCTCCTAATGTGCTGCATAATCCCTCATTGATCAGAGTGTTATGCTCATAATCTTATGCTAGAGAGATTTGATCTGTACCTCTTTGATTTACCAATTGACATAAAGCAAGCTTTGGCAAAAATGGAAAGTTCACTTTATCTAGTTTAGGGTTAGTTCATCATGTAATGTCCAAATGCTTAGAATAACAACTTGGCACATTGGTTTTGCATTTAATTCTTGAGTGTAACTTGGTTTAAGGACCTGTAATCTAGCCTAAAGCAAGCTGAGTTCAAATTTGCAAAGTTATGAACATGTTTTGGTTAAGAACAAAAAGTGAATTTTTGCCAACTTGTGAAATTCGAATCTCTCAAGTTATGAGGTTGTTTGATGAGTTCTTGGACATTTTGGAAACCTTGGAATGTGTACTACAATCCATCTTTGAAATGAAAATTTAAATTCCAAGTGGAAGGGTATGAAAAATGGCCTTGAAGTGGGGTAGAAAACCTTGTCAAAATAGGTTAAAATTTCACTAAGTTAAAAATGGTTTAGTGCCCTTATTCAAAAAATTGTAACTTGAGATACAAGCTTCAAATGAGAAAACTTTGTGAATCAAAGTTGTAGATTATGCGACAAGCTACAACTTTCATGTTTTGGCTTTTGTTTGAATCCAAATGGATCTTGGTGAAAAGGTGGGGCAAAGTTGGAAAAAAATTAGGGTTTTTCATAACTTAGAAAAATTCTAAGTTATGAAAAATTCCATTTTCTAACCCTAATTTGCAATTTGTGATTTCTTGGTGAACAAGTTTCATGATTTGGCATATTTTGATGAAAAATGAATCTTGACTCTTGATTTTGACCAAAAAGTCAAAGTTTGACTTTTCAGTATACAGTCAAAATTGATCAATTGACTGAGAAATTCAACTGTCAATCTTGTGTACTTGGGATCTTTTGAGTTTGTTGAGTATGTCAAGATGATTCCATGGGGTCCTTGAGTCCATATGTGAGCTTGGTTTGCCATTGGCTAGGTCAAACAGTCAAAAATTGCCTTTGTACAGTCAAAACCCTAAAAATGACCATTTTGCCCTTTTGGTGATCTGATCAAATTTCTTGGGGAATTGTGATCCAAACTTGACCAAATGATTCATATGAGTTCATAATGTTGATGTGGATCAAATTTTATGAGATTTGACTGTCAATTGGCCACAGTTGACTTTTTCCCCAATACAGTTGATTTCTAGGTCAACTGTCCAATTGACTGGGCAAAACTTGGAATCAAGGCTTGAAATTTGATATGGGTAAACTTGGGAGTCCAATATGAAGCATGAAAGTAATCTTAGGCATTTTAGGTCAAGATATCTTTGTGCAAACACAAACCCTAATTTTGAGTCCATAGTGCAAGGAGAGGTCTTGAGCAGATGAAACCCTAACTGAGTCTTGAGCTTCAAAGACTTTATGGTGAGAAATCAATGAGAAATGGGAGGGCAAATTTTGGGGTACAATAGTTGCCCCTGTTCAATCTTCTTGAATCCGAAGAGTTAGATGGGCAAGCTTGCCTTTCGTGACTCGAGGGTAAAAGGAGATTGGACACTAGAGTGTCCGGAAATTTGCACTCGCCAAAGCAATGGATGCGGGAATGGGCTTAGAGATGCCATTTGGAGATGGGCTTAACGATGCCATCTGGGAGAGTGATAGAAATCTTATCGGGGATGGGCTTAGAGATGCCATCTGGAAGGGAATATCAGGAAAGTGTCCAAGCTTTGGACCATCTCTGAACTGGGAGTCTGAACAAGCAATAGATTGACATCCGTTGTTAGGAGGAATCTGTAAATTGTTTTCAGGGGTTTGGAGAAGAAACTGAACAAGCGATAGGTTAACATCCGTTTACTGGGAGGACCCGTGAACTGTTTTCAGAAATCTTTGAAGTTGAATAAGCAATAGAGCAGCATCCGTTGTTGGGAAGCGTCCGTAAACTGTTTTCAAAAGTTGCATCTTGAACAAGTCGATAGATTAACATCCGTTGTTGGGATGAATCCATGAACTGTTTTCAGAAGTCTTGAGAAGAATCTGAACAAGTGATAGGTTAACATCCATTTACTTGGAGAACCCGTGAACTGTTTTCAGAAATCTTGGGACTGAATCAGCAATAGAGCCGCGTCCGTTGTTGGGAAGCGTCCGTAAACTAAATTCAAAGGTGCATCTGAACAAGCTGATAGATTAACATCCGTTGTTGGGAAGAATCCATGAACTGTTTTCAGAAGTCTTGAGAAGAATCTGAACAAGTGATAGGTTAACATCCGTTTACTTGGAGAACCCGTGAACTGTTTTCAGAAATCTTGGGACTGAATCAGCAATAGAGCCGCGTCCGTTGTTGGGAAGCGTCCGTAAACTAAATTCAAAGGTGCATCTGAACAAGCTGATAGATTAACATCCGTTGTTGGGAAGAATCCATGAACTGTTTTCAGAAGTCTTGAGAAGAATCTGAACAAGTGATAGGTTAACATCCGTTTACTTGGAGAACCCGTGAACTGTTTTCAGAAATCTTGGGACTGAATCAGCAATAGAGCCGCGTCCGTTGTTGGGAAGCGTCCGTAAACTAAATTCAAAGGTGCATCTGAACAAGCTGATAGATTAACATCCGTTGTTGGGAAGAATCCATGAACTGTTTTCAGAAGTCTTGAGAAGAATCTGAACAAGTGATAGGTTAACATCCGTTTACTTGGAGAACCCGTGAACTGTTTTCAGAAATCTTGGGACTGAATCAGCAATAGAGCCGCGTCCGTTGTTGGGAAGCGTCCGTAAACTAAATTCAAAGGTGCATCTGAACAAGCTGATAGATTAACATCCGTTGTTGGGAAGAATCCATGAACTGTTTTCAGAAGTCTTGAGAAGAATCTGGAAAGGCAAAGAGTTAGTTGTATGCAATGCTATGATGCATGATACAATGTATATTATGTGTTATGAATGTAAATGGATGTGCATGTAAGCTGGAGAGCTGTCCTGCACAGGATAGATGAATCCGGGATAGCGGAAGATAGAAGTATCCTGACTGCTGCCGGGGAAAATAAATCCTTGGTCGTTGCTGGGGAGCATGGAGCTTGGGTTGTATACCAATCTTCTGGGGAATTCCTGAAGTCTTCTACTGGGGAGTACCAAACTAGTAGACTTAATGCTGGGGAGGTAAGATTGAGAGTCTTCAGCCTGGAGAGAAGGATCTCTGGAGATTTCACTGGGGAACTCAAGATTTTTCTTCCTAAAACTCTGCGGGGAGAAGGTTTAAAAGTCTGACTCTGCTGAGGATAGGTTTGAGGTTTTAGATCTGCCGGGGATACTGAAACTCAAACTCTGAGGGGAAATGAGCCTTGGAAGATTCTCTGGCTGGGGATTTGCAAAGGTAAACTCCTCTGGGGATTATATTGATAAGTTATGGTTGGGGAACTTGATGAACTCCGCTGGGGATAGGAAGAATTTCGGCGAGCACGATCTTCCGTGGTTGTTAGCTGAAGATAACCCAGTTATAAGCCTCTGCGAGGAATAACTTTGAATAAAAATGGGGGAGACGTTCGTGCTCTGCGGGGAATACCTTTCAGAACCTTACTGGGGATAAGCTTCGAGGGTCTACTGGAGGTAGACCTCAGGGTTTGCCAGGGATGTGGATTACAAATCTTGAGGGATTTCCTTTGAAAGGGTGTCAAAATATCCGTTTGTACCTTCATCCTATCAGTAATCTTTCAATTAGAAAGTGATTATGTTTCAAATGCATATGCCTATTTAACAAAACATTGGACGTTTCTCAAAATAAAACAAATAGTGCAAGAGAAAAAGAAAAAGGGAAATGACACAAATTTTGGGAAGAGTATTTGTATTGATTTTCTTTGAGTATATTTGTACAAAGGAGACAATCATCCTAGTAAGAGGATTTTGCCGTAAATATTGAAAGATTTTATACAAAATAAAGGATGGCTATGTGAAATAATCCCATGGGATTCCATTCTGCTATAACTTTCACAACTCTGAATATCTGTCCATTCGATGCTTCGTTTGACGATGGCTGGATTGATCAGAAACCTGGAACCGGTTGATGAAGAGATTGTCTTTGAAGTGATCCGACGAGACATAGTCATACGCTTTAATTCCCTAACTTTTGCCTGAATCGCCCTTTCGGGTTTTCGATCCACCGGGAAACCCCTTTTTTCCCAAGCCGCCCTTTCGGGTTTTCGACTTGCCGGGTGTACAGATTTTTTTGTTTTTATCCCTAATTTTTGCCTGAACCGCCCTTTCGGGTTTTCGGTTCACCGGGATACCCATTTTTGCTCAAGCCGCCCTTTCGGGTTTTCGACTTGTCGGGTTATTTTATGCGTAGTATCTTTTGACTATGTCTGCGTTCACAGGGTGCGGCAAATCGTCGCCGTCCATGGTGGTCAGAATCATTGCACCACCAGAAAATATGCTCTTGATTACAAATGGTCCTTCATATGTAGGAGTCCATTTGCCCCTGGGATCACTTTACGGTAAGATAATCCGCTTGATTACGAGATCCCCGACTCGATACACTTGACGTCTGACTTTCTTATTGAAGGCCTTGATCATCCGCTTTTGATACGTCTGACCATGGCATATAGCAGCAAGTCGCTTCTCGTCGATCAGATTGAGTTGATCAAGTCGGGTCTGCATCCAATCATCTTCATTCAAACCTGCATCCTTCATAATCCTTAGAGAAGGGATCTGGACTTCCATAGGCAAAACAGCTTCCATGCCATAAACCAAAGAAAATGGGGTTGCCCCAGTTGAAGTACATGTCGTCGTACGGTATCCATGCAGAGCAAACAGTAGCATCTCATGCCAGTCTTTGTAAGTGACTGTCATTTTCTGAATGATCTTCTTAATGTTTTTGTTCGCAGCTTCAACAGCACCGTTCATCTTCGGCCGATAGGGAGATGAATTATAATGATAAATCTTGAACTGTTCGCATAATGCAGTGATCATTGTATTATTCAGATTGATACCATTGTCCGTGATGATTCTGTCTGGAACACCATACCGACATATGAGATTTTGCTTGATAAAGCGGGCAACCACATTTTTAGTAACAGAGGCGAAGGAAGCTGCTTCGACCCATTTAGTGAAGTAGTCAATGGCAACCAGGATGAAGCGATGTCCGTTGGAAGCCGTGGGCTTGATCTCTCCAATCATATCAATGCCCCACATTGCAAAGGGCCATGGAGCAGTCAGGACATTGAGGGGAACCGGAGGGATATGAACTTTGTCAGCATAGACTTGACACTTGTGACAAGTACGAGAATGTTGATGGCAGTCAGCCTCCATGGTAGACCAATAATAGCCTGCCCTTAGGATCTTCTTAGCCATTGTATGCCCGCTCAAGTGAGTGCCAAATGTGCCGCTGTGTATATCAGTCATGATCAACTCTGCTTCAGCTTTATCCACACATCGGAGTAATACACAATCATGGCTTCGTTTGTAAAGGATGCCGTTGCTCAGAAAGAACTTAGCAGCGAATTTCCTTAAGAACTTCTTGTCATTTACGGAAGCTCCTTCAGGATAATCTCTAGTCTCGAGATACCTTTTGATTTCATGGAACCAAGGTTGTTCCACTACTTCTTCGGTATTAATCTCGTGGCAATGCGCATGTTCATCCATTCGCTCGATGGTGATTTGGGGAGCCTCGTTATCCCAGTTGAGTTTAAACATGGAGGACATTGTGGCTAGAGCATCCGCTAGCTGATTCTCTTCTCGCGGAAAATGCTCGAAGGTAATTTGCTCGAAATGAGGCAACAATGTCAGGACATGTTCTTTGTATGGGATAAGATTAGGATGCTTGGTATCCCAGTCTCCTTTGATTTGGCTGATGACCAAAGCCGAGTCCCCGAATACGATCAAAGATTTGATCCCCAAGTCTATAGCAGCCTTGAGACCAAAGATGCAAGCTTCATACTCAGCCATGTTGTTCGTGCAGCTGAAACAAAGTCGGGCCGTGAAAGGAGTGTGACAACCTTCCGGAGAAATGAGTATTGCGCCAATACCATTTCCAAGTGCATTTGAAGCACCATCAAAGTACAGGGTCCATCGGGATCCCTTTTCGGGTCCGTCATACGGTCCGTCACTTTCAGCATTGTCCAAATTCATGATGTCCTCGTCTGGGAAGTCAAATCTCATGGGTTGATAGTCTTCAATAGCCTGATGAGCCAGATGGTCAGCTAGTACACTCCCTTTTATAGCTTTTTGGGTGGTGTACTGGATGTCATACTCAGTTAAGATCATTTGCCATCTAGCTATCCTTCCAGATAAAGCGGGCTTCTCAAAGATATACTTGATAGGGTCCATCTTGGAAATTAACAAGGTAGTATGAGTCAACATATACTGTCTTAGTCGGCGAGCAGCCCATACCAAAGCGCATCAAGTTTTCTCGAGCAGTGAGTAGCGAGTCTCACAGTCGGTAAACTTTTTGCTAAGGTAATAAATAACATGCTCTTTTCGACCAGACTCGTCATGCTGGCCCAAAACACACCCCATTGAGTTATCCAAGACAGTTAAATACATGATCAATGGTCTTCCTTCGACAGGTGGCATCAGAATAGGAGGTTCTAGCAAATACTCCTTGATTCTATCAAAAGCAGCTTGGCAGTCGTCGTTCCATTCCACTACCTGATCTTTCTTCAAGAGTTTGAAAATTGGCTCACAGGTAGAAGTCAGATGTGAGATGAATCTGGAAATATAGTTTATGCGCCCCAAGAATCCTCTAACCTCCTTTTCAGTGCGGGGAGCAGGCATCTCTTGTATTGCTTTTACTTTTGCCGGATCGACTTCAATGCCTTTGTTGCTTACAATGAATTCCAGGAGTTTACCAGACCTAACTCCAAAAGTGCATTTACTCGGATTCAGCCTGAGCTTGTATTCTTTCAATCTGGCAAACAGCTTTTCCAGATGTTCAAGGTGCTCTTCCTCTGTTTGTGACCGAGCTATCATATCGTCTACGTAAACTTCAATCTCATGATGTATCATGTCATGAAATAAAGCTACCATGGCGCGTTGATAAGTTGCCCCTGCGTTCTTCAACCCGAACGGCATCACTTTGTAACAGAAAGTGCCCCATTGTGTGACAAAAGTTGTTTTCTCCATGTCTTCGGGAGCCATTTTGATTTGATTGTAGCCCGAGAATCTATCCATGAAGGAAAACACCTTATGCTGAGCTGTATTGTCGATCAAGATGTCAATATGAGGTAGCGGGAAATCATCTTTAGGGCTGGCCCTATTCAAATCCCGGTAATCCACACACATTCTGACTTTGCCATCTTTCTTCGGTACTGGTATGATGTTAGCGACCCATTGAGGATAGGACGTAACAGCAAGAAAGCCAGCATCGAATTGTTTCATTACTTCCGCTTTGATCTTCTCGGACATGTCAGGCCTCATTCGGCGAACTTTTTGCTTGATCGGTGGACAATCCTCTCTTGTGGGGAGACGGTGAACCACGATGTCTGTGTCTAAACCCGACATGTCTTCATAAGACCAAGCGAAGATTTCAACATACTCATTCAACAACTGTATCAGGCGCTCCTTGACATCCGGTTTCAGATTGGCACCCACTTGCACCTCCTTCCGGTCCTTCTTGGTTCCCAAGTTAACAGTTTCCAACGGCTCTTCATGTGGTAAGATGGCCCTTTCCTCTTGTTGCAGAAGTCTGGCTAGTTCCCCGGGTACTTCGCAACCTTCGTCATCCTCATACTCGGCTAGATTGACCAGATCTTCAGAGTTATTGAAAGGTATAGCAGAATAGTCACCCATGGAATCCGGAGTGGATGGGTACCTGCATTGGTGAGTGTGGGTGTGTGTAAGGGATATCCATCCTTAAACAAAAATGCAAAAGGAAAGAAAATGAACACAAGCAGTTTATCAAATGAAAAACGTCCAATGAATCATTAAACATGGCATATGAATATGAAAAATAATCAAAACCCTTACAAGTGGACCTACATGCCCCGGGCAAGGCAGGAGGTGAAAAAGATGGTGTACAGATTGTTTGAAAGTAAAATATTACAGACCAAATAGGAAATGTTCGATAGATAAATTACTGAGGAATAAAAGTGATGGGGACAAAGTCTTTTGCCTCCCAATTGCTCAATCCTCCCTCGACAGTTGGATAAACCCACTCTTCAATGTTGCTTTCCTTGTCCTCATCTTCCAAGGCGTTGATTCTGTAAGGAGAAATTTTGACTGGCGCTCTCTCAATCTTCGACCGACGCATAGCCTTCTGACCAGCAGCTGTGAAACCTAACCCAAGCTTATCAGCTTTATGCGGAAAATCGGGTAACTGCCCCCATGCGGAATTCTTCCCTTCTTTAACCGCAGCCCTTGCATCCTCCAGAGATGCCATCCTGGCCATCTGTCTTGGTGCCTCAGCTGCCAACTTAACCACTGCTACTTCAGGAAGAACTTCTTCGAAATGTTGAAATGGCGTCTCAATAAACTCTCCCTCGACCTCCACATACCGGAAGGAATTTAAATGGCTAATCATGTACTCTTCTTCGCCGTGAACAGTAATGATCTTTCCCTTTACAGGATACTTCAACATTTGATGCAAGGAGGAGGTGACTGCCCCAGCATGGTGAATCCAAGGTCTACCCAACAGAAAGGAGTATGATGGACGGATGTCCATCACATAGAAGGTGGATTTAAACACCTCGGTACCTATCTTGAAAGGAATCTCAACTTCTCCATGGACCATCCTTTTCGACCCATCAAAAGCTCTGACGACAATATCACTAGGCTTCAATTCCAACCCTTTGCAATCTATCCGGTCCAAGGCCTTTTTAGGCAAAACATTCAGCGATGAACCGGTATCAACCAAAACATGTGCAAGGGTGGTTCCGCGACACTCGATTGAAATATGCAACGCATCATTGTGGTTTCGGCCCTTCGGGGTTAGGTCGGCATCAGAAAAGCCTAATCCATTGTCCGCAGTCAGGCTAGCCACGCAATGTTGAAATTGATCTGCAGAGGTTTCCTGGGGCACATGAGCTGCCTTTAGAAACTTAATCAAAGCCTGGGCGTGCGCTTCTGAGCAAAGCAATAGTGCCAGCATGGAGATCTTGGAGGGGGTTTGCCCCAACTGTTCCACCACATCGTAGTCACTTCTCTTGATTATCCTCAAAATCTCGTCCATTTCTTTCTTGGAAGCTTCTGGAATCGCCAAGGGTTGAGCCCTCGTCCTGACGGGCTCATCTTGTATTCCTTTTCCTTTATCGGCAATGGTAGGAGAGACATCACTAGGAACGAAAATTTCTTCAATCAAAGGAGTTCTAGCGGAGAGTTTTACTGGTGCAGGGGGGACTTCTTTAGCTGATGAGGGTCCAAAGACTGCTCTTGGAGGAGCAATCTCTGGAGAAAATATTCTCCCGCTCCTGGTGATTTTGCTGGTGCCCGCAATGTTGCTAATGCTGGTTTCTTCATCATCTGAATTTTCTTCAATTATCTCAACTTGCTTGATACCATGGTAGTAGATGTCACCACCGTAGTTCCAAGGTATCGATTTCTCAGAAACATAGGGAACAGGCCCTGGCATGGTTATCTTCAAAGGTATAGACTTTGCAGCTGGTGTAATCTTAACAGGCTTTTTGACGGCCTTGGAAAGACTGGCGTGAATGGTTATAATTGAGACATTTTCAACTTGAACTGGAACAGCAGGAACTTTTTCGAACAAAATTTGTCGACTATCCATAAGGCCTTGGATGCCTTTCTTCAATAGCGGACAATCAAACGGCAGAGAGTGGCAACAGTAACAGTCTTCTTTACATCCCGGGAAGATCCCGGCCCTCAACAAATTCAATTTAATGGTTAGCAGTGGAGTAGTCAGATCACTAACGTCGGCAACATACAGATCCTCTTCAATGGCATTGACATTCCGACCGTGCTTCGGCATAGGTGCAGATATCACATTGGGTTTTTCTGGAGCGTCAAACTCTACCTCCTTAGCCTCTATCAGGTCTTGGATATTATGCTTGAGTGCCCAACAATTATTGGTGTCGTGTCCAACACTGTCTGAATGATAGGCGCACTTAGCATCGGCATGATAATGCGGGGAGGACGTATTCACATTCTTTGGCGCCTCCTTGATAGTGGCAAGATTCAATTTCAAAAGATGGGGAAGCACTTGCGCAGGAGTCATATTAATACGGGTGAACTGCCGTTGTGGCCTTTCCACCCGTTGCTGATTTGGTCTGGTCTGGTTATAGCGAGGCTGCTCACTTGGAGTGTTTTGAATCATTACGGCCCCCACAGTTGGCCGACGCTCCATCTTCCCTGCTCTTCTCTGAGAATATACCATAGCTGTCTCCTTCTTAAACGGCTTCTTCTCAACACTTGCAGTAACACCCTTCTGAATCTTTCCTGACTTGATGCCAGCTTCTATTCTTTCGCCTGTTAAGATCAAATCGGTAAACCCCGCGGAAGAGTTACCAATTAAATTATTGAAGAACGGCCCAGATAGGGTCCCAAGAAACATATCAACGAGTTCGCGATCGGTTAAAGGAGGCTGCACCCTGCCAGCCAAATCCCTCCATTTTTGTGCATATTCTTTGAATCCCTCACTTGTTCCTAGTGACATACCCTGAAGTTGGGTACGAGTAGGAGCAAGATCGGAATTATACTGGTATTGTTTGTAAAAAGCGGTGGCCAAATCTTCCCAATTTCTGACACTGGTTCCTTCTAACTGATAAAACCATTCCAACTGAGCTCCCGACAGGCTGTCTTGAAAGAAATGAATCCATAGGTTTTTATCTGCCGTATAGGGTTGAATCTTTCTCACATAAGACCTGAGATGCATTTTGGGACAGGACAGCCCATCATACCTCACAAATACTGGCACTTTGAATTTCGGGGGAATCACTATCCCGACAACCAAACCCATGTCTTCAAAATCCAAACCCGGTACCCTTTGCAATTCCATGGCAGCCAATCTGTCTTCTAAACCTTTATATTTGTCATCAGCTGGAGGATACTGCTGGTCAGAATAATCTTCATCCTCTTCAACCTCTTCCTCTTCCGCATCAGACTCAGAAGGTGCCACAACCCGATCTCTTTTACTAGTCCCCTCATCAGAAGTGGGAGGAAATTCAAGCACCCTCCGAGCTTCTCTGTCAAACCTTCTCCCCAAAGTAGCCACTCCGACCCTCTTTTTCTTCTTCACTGGGTCCTTGTTCTCCAAATGAGCCTTGATGTCTTCTTGACTCTTAACCAAAGTCATCAAGAGTTGCTGGAACTGCGCATTCTGAGCCTGTAGATCTTTGACTGTTTGCTCGAGATCCATCCTACTGAAATAAACAGCAGATAGGTAAGGAACCCTGGAGTGAGACCTGCTTATGCACATGATGAATGGTATGCTTATGTATGCAATGCATTCAAGGGTTTAGAACATTCAAAATTGTTTCAGACAAAGAAGAACACACGTCATATTAATAAGAAGAAATTTGTTAGTACATAAATGCCCCATGGGCCAAATATTACAAAATAAATTTCTTAAGGTAGAAAGACATTGCGCATCCTCTTTGGTGCGATGTAGGTATTGAGGACCTCTTGCTCGTGGAGTCGGCGGGTAAGCTCTAGAACCTTCTTTTCACTGGCGTAGTAGCTAGCTTCAAAAGTGTTCCGTTCCTCCTTGAGCTGAATCCAACTTTTCTGCATTTCCTCCCACGATGTAGGCATGTCTGGATGCAGGATGGTGTAGGGAACCTCTCCTTCATTGACGGGCTCTTTAATCACTGGGAGTACGTGAGGATAAGGCATCATTAGACTTTGGGCTCGGGCTCGTACCCACTTGAGATAGGGCTAAAGAGGGATGGAGTTCTTGTGTCCCAGAGTCTTGCTATCAACCTTGTTGAGTTTTCCCCAAGCTCTGATGAATCTTTGGCGAAGTCCTTGCGCATCGTTGTCGAAGTCGAAAACTAGGCTAGGAATCAACATGTCATGCGGGCCATCCCTCCGTGCATATCCAAATTGCCTCAAAGCTAGGCAAGGGTTGTAGGTGATACCTCCTCTAATTCCAAGTAAAGGAACATTAGGAAATTCTCCGCAACGATCGACGATGATGACATTTTCTCTGGACCGAGAACACCAATGCACATCAGAATGAGTAAGAGTCATCAATCGTTGGGACCACCTTATACCTTGGTCACTTTTCAAGACAGATTGTGGAAGGTGCGAAATAAACCACCTTGCAAGGATAGGAGTACAACACATGAGAACACCCCTCTTTCTCATTGTTCGTGTGTAAAATGAGTGAAGAATGTCCCCAAGCAATGTTGGTATCGGATTTCTGGACAAGAAGATTTTGACAGCGTTGACATCTACCAATTGGTCAGGATTTGGGAACAAGACCAACCCATAGATAAGGAGTGCCACAATCTCTTCAAAAGCTTGTAGGTCCAATGAGTTCCAACATTCTTGTGCCTTCTCAAACAAGAATTTTGCTAAGAATCCTTTGACGCCGCTTCTGGTTTCCCAATGCCCCTTGATTTCAGATGGTTGTAGATGTAGTGCTCGAGCAACATCTTCAGGATTTGGTTCCTTCTCCGTACCGTTGAAGGGTAGTTGATTAAGGATAGGGATTCTTAGGAGTTGAGAAAACTCCTCCAAAGTGGGTACCAACTGATAATCAGGGAAAGTGAAGCAGTGGTGAAGAGGGTCAAAGAACTGGAATAGCACTTTCATCATGTCTTCTTCAATGTTGGTGTTGACTAGGCTGAGCAGTCTACCATGTCTTTCACTGAAGGATGAATTTTCCGGAATTCTTGAAGTGATCTCCTTGAGTTGAGGAGAGATTCTCACAAGGTTGACTTGAATGGTATTTCTGCGAGGGATTTCCATGTCCTACAAAACAAGAACAAAGATGAAGATCCAAAACCCTTGAAATGGTTAGTGAATGCATATGATGTTTTATGATGTTTATGATGTATGCACAAAGCATATGTACAAGAAAATCACACCAAACCCTAATTTCAGGCTTGCACGGGGTTTCATAGGTAAGTACCCTCTTGAGTGTAGTTGGCTTAAAAACCTGTCCTATAAATAGTAACCGGGTTCTAAGGAACTCAATATCACGGAATTGTTTTCAATGTTCATTGTTTTTGTTTAGCCACTTAACTAGCGACCAAAATATTCCAAGAAAACAACCCTCAATGAGCGTAGTATCGAGTATCTACCAACTTCGGACTGCACCAAAGCCGGTCATCTCACTACCCCTAATAAAAGGCCAAGATGGTCAAGTAAGGTTCTAGGTCATTAGTGCTTAGTGACATCACTCAGCGGCCCCGTACTCTCCTTGATTGAACTCAAGGGTTACCGGTACTCACAAATATGTCGCACTAATATAGCTATTGCTTAGACCGTGTCGGTATACCCCGCACAGTTTCCACAACGTATTTCTATCTATGAATGTTTCCCAAAATCCGGGCGGAGGATTGTAAACCCAAATAATAGAGCCAAAGTATAAAGCAAGCAAATCAAACAATTAGTCATGCAAGAGCGTGATCTAAGCCCTAAGGTTTCTCCACTTTAGAGAGAAAGTTCGTCACAATTCCCCAGCAGAGTCGCCAGTTCTGTGATACGGTGGGAGAACTGACTAGGGTTTTGCGTTTATTTTCGCAAATGTTTCGGTTGAGCAAGAGTCGCCACCGACTTTTTATTTTATCCTAAGGAAAGGTTTAAAAAGCACAGCAAAAAACCTTTGAGATTTTTCTTGGGTTCGGGGAGTAGATTATTTGAAGGGGAAGGTATTAGCACCCCTTCTATCCATGGTTATCCATGGGCTCTTAGGTACTTGCTTAGATCAACTTGCCTTATTTTTTTTCAATTGTTTGAAATGGTGCTTTGTGTATGGTTTTGAAAATGTTTTGAAAAGATGCCTTGTGCTAGGCTAACCTTGTAACAATTCTTTACTCGAATGTTTTACAAAAGGTGTTTTATCTTTTAAAAAGATGTTTCAAGGGTTTGAAAAGTTGATTTTGAAAGTGCTTGTGAAGTGGGTTTTGAAATTAGGCAAGTGTTTTCTTGGAAAATTGACAAGTATTTAAGAGTTTATCTACCCTAAAGTTTCCTCAAAGGTTTTGTCATGTTTTAAACCCTTTTGACAAATTTGTTCCACCATTGCATTTGGTGGACAATCTTGTCTTAGGAGATGAAAGGGACAGGCGCGGGTCATCGTTTAGACCATAGTTGCAATAGTGTTGAATGTCTTTGGTCAATTTTCTTTAAAAGGGACTTGATCATTTTATTTAGGCAACATTTTGAGGGACTATGATCATTTGATTGTTTGTTTTACCCAAAGTAATTCAACATGCAATATGGCCCATTTTTTTGAAAGGCAACAAAGTGGAGTACCCTAGGGGGTGCAAGTGTGAGATGTGTTGTTTATTTTCATGCTCATTCATCTTGTATTAGGTCCAACTATTTTTCATCGTTTTTCGCATGCAAACCCTAATTCTAACATGGCATAATTAGAAAGCGTATAAAGTGCGAAATTTAAATTCCTACGCTATTACAACATAATAATATAGGGAGGGGGGGTACAAATTTACAACTGGGGGATATTTAGACAAGAATTTAAATCTAAATTATTACATCATTTTTGAATATTTGCAAGGTAAATAAATTGCATAATTAAATGGAAATGAAGTAAATATGCAAAATGCAAAAATAAAGTTTTTATATGTATGAAAAAAAAAAGTATGGTTTATGTAAAATAAAACAAGAAAATAAAAAGGTATTATTTTTGAGTATTTTCAACCTTTAGGGCAAAAACCCTAATTTTAATCAAAATGTATATTAATTAGTTAACTCACATAATATTTATTAATTACATACAAAAATAAATAAAATATGGTATATTTGTAAAAAAGGGCATTTTTAATATTAAATGTTAAAAAATAAAATAGGTACATTTTTTTGTATTTTTACCCTAAGTATATTAATATATATATATATATGTATACTTATATTATTTTAAATATGTATTATATACAAATAATAATAATATTCAAATTTTTTTAGAAAATAGTATTTTTATAAAATATTTTCAGAGGATAATATAAAAATAAAAAATAAAAAGAGAAGTGTTTTTACATATTTTCTATTTATCCTAAATAATAATATATACATATATATTTATGTATAAACTAAAGGAAAATCAAATAAATACCAAATAAAATCAAAAGATGATGAGAAAAATATTTTCAAAATTTTAACATGTTGAGAAAAAATAAATGAGTCAAATAAAAAAAGAAAAAAAGTCAAAAATATTAAAAAATGAAGCAAATAGGCTCAGGGGGTTCATGAGTAATTATGGGGTGTGAAAAGGAAAATACAAAGCAAGCCCAGCCCAATGCCACTGTCTTCAACCTCCAGCATAAAGTTTGAAAATGCGCGCGCCCTGTTCTTCAATGCCCAACTCTCGATTCCTGGCTTTTTAGCAAAAACTCATAACACAACAAATGTTCAGCATGAAGAGACGATTCTAACCATGTATAGAACTTAACCTAACTCTCTAAGATGAGGGAGAATTTCTTCTCCCCCAAATCCTAACCTAATTTTTCTGCCATTTTCAAAGCTTAAATTCTCTCAACTCAGGCAAAAGAAATGAAATGTAAAGATATGTACATGCTCAGGGCTATGAGTAGAACCTTGTTTCTTCACAGACTTAAGACTAAAGATGCATAATAAGAGAGATACGAGTTCAAAATTTTACCTATTCAGTTGAACTTCTATCTGGAGAATGAGGAACTTTCAGTGCAAGGTGATGATTGGAAAAGCTTCCTTGAGGTCCAGGGATACTATTCCAATGTTTACTTTGTCTTGAAACTTCTTGTATCGAGCTGTGGAACTTCAACTGCAAAAGGAAAAAATGAAAATGGTGGAAGCTGTTAGAGGGATTACAGGTCAGGTTTTAGGTCATGGTTAGCTTGCATACATGCTAGGGAATGTGTATGAATTGATTTTGGTAAGAATGCTCGAGGGAAATGGGAGTTGGCACTCAAACTGCAGAGGCAACTCTGTTTTTGCAGTTTGAGGATGATTCTGAGATGGAGGGTGTTTTTGAGGTGCAAGGGTCGTGTCTCAGCTTGGTTATGTTCTTTGGAAGGTGTTTGATCAGTTTGTTCTTGTGTGTTTGTGCTGAGATGAGAGTTGTTACAAGTTATGGGACTTTCTTCACCTTTAAGCAACCAAATGCAACTTGGCTTTCTAGGCATGTAGGGGGCCTCCTAATGTGCTGCATAATCCCTCATTGATCAGAGTGTTATGCTCATAATCTTATGCTAGAGAGATTTGATCTGTACCTCTTTGATTTACCAATTGACATAAAGCAAGCTTTGGCAAAAATGGAAAGTTCACTTTATCTAGTTTAGGGTTAGTTCATCATGTAATGTCCAAATGCTTAGAATAACAACTTGGCACATTGGTTTTGCATTTAATTCTTGAGTGTAACTTGGTTTAAGGACCTGTAATCTAGCCTAAAGCAAGCTGAGTTCAAATTTGCAAAGTTATGAACATGTTTTGGTTAAGAACAAAAAGTGAATATTTGCCAACTTGTGAAATTCGAATCTCTCAAGTTATGAGGTTTTTTGATGAGTTCTTGGACATTTTGGAAAGCTTGGAATGTGTACTACAATCCATCTTTGAAATGCAAATTGAAATTCCAAGTGGAAGGGTATGAAAATGGCCTTGAAGTGGGGTAGAAAACCTTGTCAAAATAGGTTAAAATTTCACTAAGTTAAAAATGGTTTAGTGCCCTTATTCAAAAAATTGTAACTTGAGATACAAGCTTCAAATGAGAAAACTTTGTGAATCAAAGTTGTAGATTATGCAACAAGCTACAACTTTCATGTTTTGGCTTTTGTTTGAATCCAAATGGATCTTGGTGAAAAGGTGGGGCAAAGTTGGAAAAAAATTAGGGTTTTTCATAACTTAGAAAAATTCTAAGTTATGAAAAATTCCATTTTCTAACCCTAATTTGCAATTTGTGATTTCTTGGTGAACAAGTTTCATGATTTGGCATATTTTGATGAAAAATGAATCTTGACTCTTGATTTTGACCAAAAAGTCAAAGTTTGACTTTTCAGTATACAGTCAAAATTGATCAATTGACTGAGAAATTCAACTGTCAATCTTGTGTACTTGGGATCTTTTGAGTTTGTTGAGTATGTCAAGATGATTCCATGGGGTCCTTGAGTCCATATGTGAGCTTGGTTTGCCATTGGCTAGGTCAAACAGTCAAAAATTGCCTTTGTACAGTCAAAACCCTAAAAATGACCATTTTGCCCTTTTGGTGATCTGATCAAATTTCTTGGGGAATTGTGATCCAAACTTGACCAAATGATTCATATGAGTTCATAATGTTGATGTGGATCAAATTTTATGAGATTTGACTGTCAATTGGCCACAGTTGACTTTTCCCCAATACAGTTGATTTATAGGTCAACTGTCCAATTGACTGGGCAAAACTTGGAATCAAGGCTTGAAATTTGATATGGGTAAACTTGGGAGTCCAATATGAAGCATGAAAGTCATCTTAGGCATTTTAGGTCAAGATATCTTTGTGCAAACACAAACCCTAATTTTGAGTCCACAGTGCAAGGAGAGGTCTTGAGCAGATGAAACCCTAACTGAGTCTTGAGCTTCAAAGACTTTATGGTGAGAAATCAATGAGAAATGGGAGGGCAAATTTTGGGGTACAACAAGTACAATTTTCAAACAAAAAGAAAGTGATCTAGCAAGTAACTAAGAGCCCGTGGAAAACCATGGATGAAAAGGGTGCTAATACCTTCCCTTTTCATAATCTACCCCCCGAACTTAAGAAATAATCTCAAAGGTCTTTCCTGTGCTTTTTTTACCTTTCCTTTTGGATAAAAGAAAATTCAATGGCGACTCTTGCTAACCGCAACATTTGCGATCAAACGCAAAACCCTCAAGTCAGTTCTCCCACCGTACCACAGAACTGGCGACCCTGCTGGGGATAATTCTAAAAGTGGGGTTACCTTAGGGCTAGATCACATTTATTTGCTTTCATGTCTGACTTGTATGCTTTACATTATGGTTCTTTGTTTGGGTTTGAATCCTCTACCCAGATTTGGGATACCTTATAGGTAAGTAGCAATACATTGTGGAAATTGTGCGGGGTATACCGACATGGTCTAAGCCATAGCTACGCTAGTGCGACATATTTGTGGGTACCGGTAGACTTTGAGTTAATCAAAGAGAATATGGGGCCGCTGAGTGATGTCATAAAGCACTAATGAACTTTTAGAATCTTTACTTGACCAACTTGGCCTTTAGGATGTAGTGAGATGACTGGCTTTGGTGCAGTCCGAAGTTGGTAGATACTCGATACTACACTCATTGAGGTTTGGTTTCTTTGGATATTTCGGTCGCCATTAGAGAGGCTTGTGCTGAAACAATGACCAAGGAAAAAAACCAGTGATATTGAGCTCCATTAGAACCCGATTACTATTACTAGGACAGGTTGAGCCAACTAAACTTCAAGAGGGTACTTACCTATAAGACTCCATGCAAGCCTAAGCCTAAGGACTTGTTTTCTTTGTTTGTATATACATACTTGTACATAACATCATGAACATCATAACATCATAAGCATTCACTAACCATTTCAAGGATTTTTGGATTCATCTTTGTTCTTGTTTTGTAGGATATGGATTCTCTTCGCAGGAAAACTATTAAAGTCAACCTTGTAAGGCTCCCTCCACAACTTAAGGAGCTAGCTTCAAGGATTCCTGAAAACTCTCCATTCACCGAGAGACATGGTCGCCTACTCAACTTGGTCACCTCCAACACAAATGAGGACATGATAAAGGTGCTCTTTCAGTTCTTTGATCCTTTGCACCATTGCTTCACATTTCCCGACTATCAACTTGTGCCTACTTTAGAAGAAGTCTCCCGACTCTTGAGGATTCCCATTCTCAATCAACTACCTTACAACGGTACGGAAAGAGACCCAAATCCAGAAGAGATTTCTCAAGCTCTACACTAGCACTCATCTGATGTCACAACTCATTGGGAAACAAGGAGTGGTGTCAAGGGTTTCCTAGAAAAGTTCTTGTTTGAGAAAGCCCAAAACTGTTGGAATTCCTTAGATTTGCAAGCCTTTGAGGAAATTGTGGCTCTCCTCATCTATGGGATGGTTTTGTTTCCAAATCCTGACCAACTCATAGATGTGAACGCCGTCAAAATCTTCATATCCTGCAATCCGGTGCCTACATTTCTAGGGGATATCCTAAACTCTTTTCACACTCGCACAATGAGGAAAAGAGGTGTTCTTATGTGTTGCACTCCTCTCCTGGCAAGATAGTTTATTTCGCATATTCCCCAATCTGTATTGAAGAATGAGCAAGGTTCAAGGTGGTCACAAAGGTTGATGACACTCAAACATTCAGACATCATTGGTGCTCCCGATCAATAGAGAATGTTACTATTGTCGACTGTTGTGGGGAATTTCCTAATGTACCTTTACTTGGAATTAGGGGAGGTATCACCTACAATCCCTTCTTAGCCTTAAGACAGTTTGGTTACGCTTGAAGGGATGTTCCACACGAGATGCTGATTCAAGATTTGGTATTTGACTACGACAACGACGATCAAGGTCTTCGCCAAAGATTTATCCGAGCTTGGAGGATGTTAAACAAGGTAGATAGCAAGACTTTGGGGCATAAAAATTCCATCCCTCTTAAGCCTTACCTCAAATGGGTCCAAACTCATGCTCAAAGTCTTATGATGCCTTACCCCTTCATTCTCCCGGTAATCATTGAGCCTGTCATGGAAAGAGATGTTCCATACACTATCCTACATCCTGATATGCCCATCCCTCTTGAAGACCTACAAAGAGATTGGATACAACTCAAGGGAGAGCGATATACTTTCGAAGCCCAATTCTACGCAATCGAGAAGAAGGTTTTGGAACTCACTAGGCTACTTCATGAGGAGCAGACTCCGAATGCTTAAATTGCACCAAAGAGGATGCGTACTACCTTTCTATCTTAGAGTTTCTTGTATTTGTTTTGCCCAAGAAGGCATTGATGTACTCAAAACTTTAAATTATTAATATAACGTGTGTTTCCTTTTTGGCTAAAACAAATTTGAATTTTAAAATCCTTGAAATCATTGTATATGCATTTATCATTCATCATAACATGAACAAGTTTCTTGTAACAAGTCTCCTAATCTCTCTACTATTTATTTCAGTAAGATGGATCTCGAGCAAATGGTGAAAGTCCTCCAAGCTCAGAATACACAGTTTCAACAATTGTTCTTAACTCTGGCCAAAGGACAAGAAGAATTGAAGACCTTGCTGGTTGAGGAGAAGAAAAAGAAGACGAAGAAAATAATTGGAATTCTGAACATGGGAAGGAGATTCCAAGGGCAGACAAGAAGGGCCTTAGACTTTGCTACGACATCTGGTGAGAAATACAATCAAGATGGGAATGGCAAGGAAACAGTTGTTCAGTCTAATTCAGAAGAGGAAGAGGAAGAAGAAGACTATTCTGAAGAACAATACCCTCCAGCGGCGACAAGTATAAGCATCTAGAAGAGCGGTTGAATGCAATGGAAATCCAAAAAGTGCCTGGCTTGGATTTTGAGGAAATGGGGTTAGTGTCGGGGATTGTCATTCCTCCCAAATTTAAAGCACATGTGTTCGCCAAATATGACGGAGTCTCATGCCCCAAAATGCATCTCCGGTCCTATGTGAGGAAAATCCAGCCCCATGCCACTAACAAAGATCTATGGGTACACTTCTTCCAAGACAGTCTGTCTGGAACTCAACTTGATTGGTTTTATCAGTTAGAAAGGGCCAATGTTCATAACTGGGAAGATCTCGCTGCAACCTTTTACAAACAATACCAATACAATACTGATCTTGCGCCTACCCGTACTCAACTCTAGGGTATGGCCATGGTTTCAAATGAAGGCTTCAAGGACTATGCGCAGAAATTGAGAGATTTGGCCTGAAGAGTTCAACCTCCTCTATCTGAAAGAGAATTAGTAGACATGTTTTTGGGCACCTTGTCTGGTCCCTTCTTCAATCACCTAATTGGGAGTTCATCGGCAGGTTTTACTGAACTAATATTGACCGGAGAAAGGGTAGAAGCCAGAATAAAAAGTGGAAAGATTCAAAAAGATGCATCCTCTGCTGCTGTAAGGAAACCATTCATCAGAAAGAAGGAAGTTGTTGCTGTTTATACTCAGAGAAATCAAGATAGGGACGAATGTCGTCCAATGGTGGGGGCTGTTATTATTCATAAACCTGCACCTGATCAGCAAAGAAACAACCAACCAAGGATGGAAAGACCAGTCATACAATTCATAAGAATTAACATGACCTTATCTCAAGTATTGCCACACTTGCTAAGATCCAACCTAGTGACTTTGAAAGAAGCTCCAAAGAACCCTAACACGACATCTCCTCACTATCATCCTAATGCCCGTTGCGCATACCATTCTGAGAGTCCCGTCCATGACACTAACAACTGTTGGGCTTTAAAGAGAAAAGTATAAGACCTCCTTGAAGCCAAAGATATTTAATTCGATGCGCCATAAAAGCCCAATGTCATTTCTGCCCCTATGCCCAAACACGACCATAAGGCCAACGCCATTGAAGAGGATATGCTTGTTACTTCAATTGATGAACTTATGACCCCACTACTGACCATCAAAAAGAACTTATTGAATGCCAGTGTTTTCCCGGGCTGTGATCAAAGCTGTCATTTCTGTTTGTCCTCACCAACCAGCTGTCCTTTGTTGAAAGTAGGTGGTCAGTGCCTAATAGATAACATGGAAATTTTGTTCGAAAAGACTTTTGTTCCACCTGTTTCTTATAATGATGTTTCCATCGTGACCATTTCCGACAATTCTTCCAGGGTCTCCACCAAAAGACCCGTTAGAATTACATCAGTTCTAAAAGTAGCTCCTTTGATAATTACAATGCCTGGACCAATCCCGTATTTGTCAGACAAAACCATACCATGGAATTATGGAGGGGATGTCTACTACCACGGTATCAAGCAAGATTGGCCAGCTGCCGAAGATTCAAGTTCTTAGAAAGATAACTCCGATATAAGTAACATTGTCGGGACTAGCAAGATTACCCAAAATAGAAGGATATTCTCTCCAGAAATTTCTCCCCTAAAAGTAGTTTTTGGACCCGTAATCATTCCTGTTGTTGTTGCTCCTCCGAAGGTTATTCCCAGTCCCAAAATCATCTCCACCAATGCTCCAACTAACAAAGCTGTTATAATCCCTGCTATCACTCCTACTGATATTCCTACTGACATTCCTATTGCCGAGTCAACTGAGACTCGAGGTAAAAGTATTCTGATTGAGCCTGTCCGGATGAAGGCACAATCATTGGCTATCCCTGAGACCTCCCGGAAAGAGATGGAGGAAATTCTAAAGATCATAAAAGAAGCGACTATGATGTAGTTGAACAACTGGGGAAAACTCCATCCAAATTTTCCATGCTGGCTTTACTACTATGTTCCGAGGCGCATGCAAAGGCCTTGGTAAAATTGCTGAAGACTGCTCATGTACCCCAAGAAACATCTGCTGACTAGTTCCAAGACTGCGTAGCCAGCTTGACTGCAGATAATGGTCTAGGTTTTTCAGATGCTGATGTAACGCCAAGAGGAAGGAAGCATAATGAGGCATTGCATGTCTCAGTTGAATGTAGGGGCACAACCTTGGCTCATGTTTTGGTGGACACTGGCTCATATCTGAATGTATTGCCTAAAAAAGCTCTTGCTATGCTTGACTGTGAGGGATTGACATTAAAGCCAAGCAACATAGTAGTGAGGGCTTTTGATGGCTTGAAAAGGATGGTACATGGGGAAGTAGATATCCCCATAATGGTTGGAACCTAAACATTTGATTCAACTTTTTATGTAATGGATATTCGCCCTTCATACTCCTGCTTGCTAGGCCGGCCATGGATTCACAATGCTGGCGCTGTTACTTCTATGTTGCACCAAATGCTAAAGTATCTGATTCAAGGGAAGATTATCACTGTCCATGGAGAAGATGTCTATATGATCAGCCATCTCAATTCCTTCAGATATGTGGAATTAGATGGTGAATTTATTGAAACTCCATTCCAACACTTTGAAGAAGTCCCGCAAGATGCGGCAGTGACCAAGGTTGTTCCCAAGATCACAAGGCCTCCACTCAGGATGTCATCTTTGAAGGATGCAAAAGTAGTGATAGAAGAAGGTGGGTGCACTATTTGGGGACAACCCCCAGATACCCTATACAAGTCTGACAAGTTTGGCCTGGGTTTCACTTCAGGTGCTCAGAAGACTGTAAGTTGCACTCGTGCAGGAGGACCACCCCTGAAGATTAGCAACCGTGAGGTCAACACGGTAGAAGAGGATGAAGATGGCTACAACCTGGAGGATTGGATCTTCCCAACTGTCAGTGGAGGGCTCAACAACTGGGAGGCTAGAGATTTCATCCCAATCACTTTTATCCCACATTAATTTGTATTTACATTTTGTTGGATCTATAATATTAAAACAATTCAAACTCTTAAAACCTTGTGTCTTACCCGAGGCACAATGGTTCATTTGTAAGGGTTATTATCTCATCTCCATATGACATCAATGAATCATGGACGTTTTGCATACAAACTTTGCACTCATTGGTTTTTCTTTTTACATTTTTATTTCTTTCAAAGATAGTTATACCCTTACACACACTCACACTCGTAATGCAGGTCTACATCTATTCAGGATCCCATGGGTAACGGTTCTGCTATGGCTTTCTGTGACTCTGAAAATCTAATCTACCAAGCCAAAGACAAAGGTGAGGAAGATTGTGAAGTACCAGGGGAACTTTCCAGATTACTACTACAAGAAGAGAGAACCATTCAACCCCACAATGAACCAGTGGACACAATTAACCTGGGTACCAAAGAAGACAAAAGAGAAGTCAAGGTGGGTGCCAATCAGGAACCCAGTGTCAAGGAGCATCTGATTCAGTTGCTACACGAGTATGTTGAGGTCTTTGCTTGGTCGTATGAAGACATGCCAGGACCTGATGCAGATATTATGGTACATCGTCTACCTACAAAAGAGGATTGCCCACCGGTAAAGAAAAAATTTCATCGTATGCGACCTGACATGTCGAAGAAGATTAAAACAGAAGTCATGAAACAATTCAACTCTGGATTCTTGGTCGTCACCTTTTATCCGCAATGGGTTGCCAATGTTGTTCCCGTGCCCAAAAAAGACGGCAAGGTACGAATGTGCATGGACTATAGAGATTTGAATAGGGCAATCCCTAAGGATGATTTCCCGCTTCCCCACATTGACATCCTAGTTGATAATACGGCATAACACAAAGTGTTTTCCTTCATAGACGGTTTCTCAGGTTACAACCAAATCAAAATGGCGCCTGAAGACATGGAGTAGACAACTTTTGTCACACAGTGGGGCACATTCTACTACAAGGTTTTGCCATTCAGACTGAAGAATACAGGGGCAACTTATCAGCGTCTCATGGTAGCTCTATTTCACGACATGATACATCACAAAATAGAGGTCTATGTGGACGACATGATAGCTAGATCTCAAATATAAGAAGAGCATCTTGATCATTTACAGAAACTGTTCGAGAGATTAAAAAATTACAAGTTGAGGTTGAACCCAAATAAATGCACATTTGGGGTAAGGTCTGATAAGCTCCTAGGCTTTGTCGTCAGTAATAAGGGTATTGAAGTAGATCCTGCCAAGGTAAAAGCAATACAAGATATGCCTGCTCCTCGTACTGAGAAAGAAGTCAGAGGATTCTTGGGACGCTTGAACTACATTGCCAGATTCATTTCTCACCTGACAGCTACCTGTGAACCAATCTTCAAACTATTGAAGAAAGATCAAGTAGTCAAATGGAATGATGAATGCCAAACTGCTTTCGACAAGATCAAAGAGTACCTGAAAGAGCCTCCTGTTTAGATGCCAGCAGTCGAGGGAGGACCGTTGATTATGTATCTAACTGTTTTAGAGAATTCAATGGGGTGTGTGCTGGGGCAGCATGACGAGTCTGGCCGAAAAGAGCACGTTATTTATTACCTGAGCAAAATGTTTACCGATTGTGAAACAAGATATTCACTGCTCGAGAAAACTTGCTACGCTCTGGCATGGGCTGCTTTCCGACTAAGACAGTATATGCTGACCCATACTACCTTGTTGATATCTAAGATGGATCCAATAAAATACATCTTCGAGAAACCTGCTCCCTCTGGGAGAATAGCGAGATGGCAGATGATCCTAACAGAATATGACATACAATATACTACCTAGAAAGCTATAAAGGGAAGTGTACTAGCTGATAATCTTGCTCACCAAGTTGTGGAAGACTACCAGTCTATGAAGTTCGAATTCCCTGATGAAGACATCATGATGGTAAACAACTGTGAAGAATTCAGGGCATATGACGGACCTGAACAAGGATCCCGATGGACCCTAGTTTTTGATGGGGCATCTAACATACTCGACAATGGTATTGGTGTTGTACTCATATCTCCTAAAGGATGTCATACTCCCTTTACGGCAAGACTCTGCTTCAATTGTACAAATAATATGGTAGAATAGAAAGCGTGCATCTTTGGTCTCAAAGCTGCCATAGACTTGGGGATAAAATCTTTGAATGTATTCGGAGATTCAACTTTGGTTATCATCCAGATCAAAGGGGAGTGGGAAACCAAACACCCTAACCTTATCCCTTACTATGATACGGTGGGAGAACTGACTTTTTTGTTTTGCGTTTGATCGCAAATGTTGCGGATAGCAATAGTCGCCACCGACTTTTCTTTTATCCAATAAGGAAAGGTGAAAAAGCACAGGAAAGACCTTTAGAAATGTGCTTTGTGATGTGGGTTTTGAAATGTGCTTTGTGATGTGGGTTTTGAAAGTATTTTGAAAATGTAACTTTGTAATGATCCTCATCTCTATAAGAATGCGTACAAAGTGTTGGTTTTGAAAATAGTTCAAAGAGATGTGTTGGTGTATAAAATGTTTTTTGTTGTGAGCAAGCGAGCAACTAGGAGTGAATCTACATACTCAAAAGGTCTTAGATGTTCTTTTCCTCCTCCTCTAGATGTTGCTATCTTACCATTGATTTGATAAGAAGCCCCATCGTTGGATGTGAAGAGACGAACGCGGGACGTTTTTTTATAGTCATGGAAGGAAACCCATGGAACTTTTTAGCAAAGTCGTGTGAGGGACTAGGTCGTTTATCGAAGGCAACATCGAGGATCATCGAGGGACTACGATCTTTTATCGAGGGTATTTTGCTAAAACCCTCATGTTAGAGGGACATGACTACTTTTTCCGATAGGCAACAAGGTGGGGTTACCCTAAGGGTGCTAGTGTGCAAGTGTGTTTGATTGCATGCATTTTAGTCTTGATTAGGGTTATCTACTTGTCGATTTCATGTCTTGCCATACACGCCCTAATTACTAGTATTTATTTGGAAAGCGATAAATTGTGGGAATATAAAGATTCTACGCTATTACAATCATTAGGGGGATGGGGTGTACATATTTACATATGGGGGGTTGCAAGAATTTAAATCCTATTTAACTATTACAACCATATTGAAATGTACAATACAAGAGAGAAAAAGGACTTGTTTAGAGAATGGTGTTTTTGTCTTAATGAAATAAGAAAAAGAAATAAATTAATAAATAAAATAATATATTTTTACGTCTTTTTTATATTAATAAAAAAAAGGGGGTTAATATTGAAAATGATAAAAAGGAAAATAAATGAAAGATAGAAACAGCGTGCTGCTGCAAGCAAAACAACAAGGATCATAAGTTCTGAAGCCAGGTGCATGGTGACTCAGAAAGGAACGTCAGTGGAATCAGAAGTTATGGATTGGTACACTCTAAGGTCCTGCAAGAAACGTCAGAGGGAAAGGAAATAGAGGTTCTGGGTGGTATTCAGACAGTGAGCCAAAAGTCAGAAGTTCTGTATTGCGCTAAAATAATGAGTGAACATTAGAAATTCAGTGTGTTGTCAGTGTGTGGAAAATCAGAAATTATGAGTGTTAAAACAACGAGTGGAAGCATCAGAAGTTCAGTGTGTTTAACATGTAGGGAGAACTCAGAAGTTCTGTGCTGTCCTAAAAAAGTGAGAAAATCCTAGAAATTCTGTGTGTTAAAATGGTGAATGAAAAACAGAATTTCTGTGCTACATTTCAACTCTTTCATCATATTAATCAGCACATCAGCAATTTATTCAATCCTTAACAGAAAATCAGGAGGATAAAAGCACATCAGTTTATAGAAGTTCTATTCCTAATTCTGAGCCTAGCCTTAATCAAGAAGTTCTGATCCACACTTTTCCTACTTATGCAATGATATGGACAACATTAATATTGTGATATTTACATATTTAATGATGTTCTGAATGAGAAGATGCAAGTCAGAAATACTTACCTTGAATCTGGAACGTGTGCTTGGAACTTGAACACTGCCTTCAAATGTTCTGGAGTCAGCAAGAGCAACGGGAGAGAAAATGCCAAGTTCTTTGATTCAAAGGGAAGAACAAAGGTTTTGTTTTCTGTTTGGGAATTCTGGATTTTTTTATGAAGGTTTCACAGTTTTTATTTTCTCTCTTTTGACAGTTTTCTCTCTCCAAAAACCAACCCCCTGAAAGTGTGATGAAGCAACTTATTTATAGGTGAATTTGCTGTGGTTTTGGGGGGAAAAACAAATGGGATTTAAACTTTTTTGGCACACTGTTCCATTTCTTTTTTATCACAGCTTTTTGTATTTGGTGCAAATACAGGATTTGGGAAAATGCAGGCATGGATTAGATTAGCTGCTGGTTAGAGTACTGTGATGTAGCAGTGCAACAGGTTGTTTAAACGAGGTCTTGGGATTTGGTGATATTCTGATCGCAGAAGATCAGAAACGTAACCTCCCTGAAGGGTCATGTTCTGACCGAAGAACATTGCTTCCATATGTTCTGATTGAAGCATCATGTTCTGAACCGTATCTGCAAATTCTGACTACGCTTGCGTGGAGGCTGGCTCAGAAGTTCTGAAGTATCATATTCTCTTGACACTTAGAAAATTTTCTAAATGTTTAGAAATTTGATTTTTTCAAAGTAACTTCTGACTTCTGATTTTTTTTGACGAACCAATTTCATGTCTTGATGAAATATAATTGTTGAAACTTGATTTTTGATCTAAAAGTCCAAGTTTGACTTTTCAATGTGCTTTTGACCATTTTGCCCTTATGGATGATTTTCTTGAAAAGTTGTAATTCAAGACTTGAAACTGGACAGAAGCAAGCCTGAGAGTCCAGGATGATCTTTTGAGAAATGAGAGGGCAAATTTTAGGGTACAACAGTTGCCCCTGTTCAATATTCTTAAGGCTGAGGATGTAGATCAACTGGTCTGCCTTTCGTGATCTGAAGGTGGAAGATGATTGAAGATTAGCGTGCCCAGAAATTTGCACTCGCATGAAGTAATGCTGATTGGTGATATCGGGAATGAGCTTACAGATGCCATTTGGAAGGCGACGGAGAATTGTCAGAGATGGGCTTAAAGATGCCATCCCGAAAAGATTGGTTGCATAAGAGATTCCTTGGCGAGAATTCCTGTACCTGCTGTTGAGGAGGACTTTGCTGAGGAATGTTGATTTATGCCCTGGTCAGGGTCCAGGTTGTATAGCGACTTACTGGGGAAATGTGAAACCAACTGTATCTTGTCGGGTCTAGGCCTTACAGTGTTGTAAATTGTTGCCTGGAGATAAGGGAGAAGGAACTTGGATAGTAGGGTTACTACGAGATGAAAGCCTGGATAGTAGGGCTATGAGAAGGAACCTTGGTAGTGGGGTTACTTCGAAATGAAATCCTGGATAGTAGGGCTTATGGGAAGGAACCTGGATAGTAGGGTTACTTCGAAATGAAAGCCTGGATAGTAGGGCTATGAGAAGGAACCTGGGTAGTAGGGTTACTTTGAAATGAAAGCCTGGATAGTAAGGCTTATGGGAAGGAACCTTGATATAGGGTTACTTCGAGATGAAAGCCTGGGTAGTAGGGCCATGAGAAGGAATCTGGGTAGTAGGGTTACTTCGAAATGAAAGCCTGGGTAGTAGGGCCATGAGAAGGAACCTGGGTAGTAGGGTTACTTCGAAATGAAATCCTGGGTAGTAGGGCCATGAGAAGGAACCTGGGTAGTAAGGTTACTGCGAAATGAAATCATGGGTAGTAGGGCCATGAGAAGGAACCTGGGTAGTAGGGTTACTTCGAAATGAAAGCCTGGGCATGAGAAGGAACCTGGGTAGTAGGGTTACTTCGAAATGAAAGCCTGGGTAGTAGGGCCATGAGAAGGAACCTGGGTAGTAGGGTTACTGCGAAATGAAAGCTTGGGTAGTAGGGCCATGAGAAGGAACCTGGGTAGTCGGGTTACTTCGAAATGAAAGCCTGGGTAGTAGGGCCATGAAAAGGAACCTGGGTAGTAGGGTTACTTTGCTTGATCATGTAAATTAGTTGATCCTCTTAGTTTTGGGAACTAATTTTTTATTAGCTGTCTGCAGATATGATATGTATAATTGCTGGAATTGTTGGTGATAACTGTCTTTCCTGAAAAGACAACAGGGTTAATCATATGCGATGCATGAAATGCGTTGTGAGATGATGTTCTCAAAATAAATGAGATTATGCTATCCGTGATATGTGTGTGTATGTCATAATGTAGGAACATGAGATGTTAGTTGTGACATATCCGAGTCTAGGAAAATAAAACCCTGATTGCTGCTGGAGAATATAACTTTTCTGGATGTTGTAGAGAACTGTGGTTCTTCTACTTCCGTTCTAGATGGTGAACATAAATGACTGTGCCAGAGATTTACTCTTTGTTGTTTGTGAATATTCTGCCAAGGAGAGACTATGTACGAGAATAACTCTGTGGGGGAATGACTCTGTTAAGCTCTGTTGGGGATTGAGCTTCTGTACCTAGAGAAACAAACTATGCTTGGGGAGATAATAATTTATGATGATCCGCTCGCGATTATGAAATTCGGCCGGGGGATATAGATGTCAGGTTTCTGGATAACCCGGGCTAGGGAGATTACTTCCCGTTTTGAGAGAATTGACATAAATGCTTTGATAACCTTTACTCTATGGGGGATACAGATGCTACGAGGTCGCATGTATTGATGACTGTGCTCCAAAGCCGTTTCTGCCCTGGTACATGCCTGTTGTACCCCAAAATTTGTCCTCCCATATTCTTCAAGAATTGCAAAGAGCATGCTTCAAAATCTCCCCAAAGGTTGCACAGTTCAAGGGCCTCCTAACAGTCAAAAACTAGGGTTTTGGTTCTGTCAAAGAAATTGAAGTTTCCAAGGGTCTAAACAAGTCCCACATGCCTATAAACATGGTCAAGCATCCTCATGCCAAGTTTCAAGACTTACAACACAAAATTGCACAGTCAAAAACCCTAATTGCTCAACAGTCAACTGCAGGGGCAAAATGGTCATTTGACAGTCAAAAGTTCAAATTTTTGGTCAACATCTCATTTTGAAGCCACCAACATCATTTGATCAATTCTTGATCATGATTTTCAAGGCATGGCTCAAGAAGTCTCAAGATGCAAAAGTTTCCATATTTGGACAGTTGAAAAAGTCAACTGTAGATTGACCAAGGCATAACTTCCACATGGTTTATCAGAAAAATTCCATCCAAAGCTCATTTTAAAGATAATGACATTTCCTACAACTCCTCTTCACACTTCAAGTCCAAGAAATGCTCTCACAAAAAGTTATCAATCTCAACATTATAGGTCATTTTCAAAAGTCAACAAAAAGGCATTTTAAGTCAAAGACCATAACTTGAGATTGGTAAATCAAAATGACATGGGACCAAAGGAATTGGTTAGAGGACTTCAATACCTTTCCAAAATGTCCAAGAACATGATCAAAGCTTAACAATTGAGCAAGATATGCCTTGTCAAAGTTGGGAAATTTTTGGGAATTTTGAAAAGTCAACTTTACTTCAAATGCCTCAAAATTGCTAATGGGCCACATTTTCTTCCAAGATTCATCATCCAAAGGCTATGCACGACCATTTGGCCCAAGGGGAGTTATTTCATCATTTTTTATTATTTATTTGGATTTTTAATCATCATTAATTCATTTAATTAAATAAAATATGAAAAAAAATACTCATCCATGCTTTTCAAATATTTTTGTGCATAGAATACCTTCAAGATTTCGTGCACTATCCAATATGGAAAGAATCAAGGAGATTGGTCATGATTGGCATCAAAACACATGGAAAAGATTTGAAGAAATATGCCATTGAAATCAAATATTTGGTTCATGATTACAAGGGTTTTTGGACTCAAATTGCAACCCTAATCCATTGGCATACATATACTGATCATAAACCTAATGCCTACAACCTTGAAGCTGCGCCTAAGAACCAAAACAAACTTTGCAATTTTTGTGAAAAAAGTGAAAACCGAAAACTGCAGTAGAGGACGATTCAAGGCTTCTAACCAATCGAAAAAGCTTTCTGAGGCATCACTGAACCTGACTGAATCCTTTTCCACGCCCATAGCATCAAGAATTGGTATATAGAAGTCGAAATTTCTCATACTTTATGCATGATCGTGTTTCAATTTCTGGGCATTTTCCATACAGTTTGATTGTTGTTTTACACTAATCTAATCATGCTGAAACTAACCATGCCATTTAATTGAGTTTTAGTGCTTTGTACGTGAATCTACCATTGAAGCTTGCTAGGGTTCCAGAGCTGTAAAATTAGGGCTTTCCTCTCCAGGAAAAATTGAGACACAAGAACCACGCCATTAAAATCAGAAGCTTATGACTAATTGATTCCATACCTCGCGATAAATTTATGATTAACAGAATTCTATTCGCTATTTTTGTGTGTATCATTTAGTGGGGGTTTAAAACCCCCGCTATCCAGTTTCTTTTTCAGGCAAAAGTGAAGAACGAGTAGGGAAGAAGCATGCGTGGCTAGCGTTCATTGGACTATTCAAAGTTGGCGCGCGTTTTTATTAATTCAGACCACTAACTCTTGTTTTTCCTTATAATAATTGCATTCTATTAATGTTACAAATAAACGCGCTTGGCTGGTTTGTAAGTGAGGTGTCATGGAATCAATGGGACCTGGGTTCGATTCCCAGGTCCCCTCCCTTTCTCACACTATTTTGTTTTCCATGTTCCTATGTAGCTTGCTTCCTGAAGCCCACCATGTAGCCTTATATCCAAGCGTGCCACATGTCTCAGAGCATCAATCCAATGGCCTTGATCTGGAGACTATCATGTGCATAAGTCAGACGTGCCACACGTGGCCACCAAAAGTCAAAGGGGCCTCCAATAATTGGGCCTAAATACTGGCCAAATACCTCCAAACTGGGGTCAACACCCCCAAGGGTTTGCATTTCTTTTCTTTTTTCCTATTTTATTTTTATTTGCTTTAATTTGATTATTTCCTTTTAATTCATAAATTAATATTTTCATAATATAAAAATAATAAAAATCAGAAAAGACAAAAAATAAAATATATTTTTATTTAATGTTATTTTGTAAATAAATCTTATTAATTAATTTAGTTGCTTAATTCTAGGTTTAAATTTTAATATCTTTTTGTAATAAACTAAAAAATGTAGAATTAGGGTTTTATACTTTTATCCTTTTTTTTTCTTTTTTCACCATATTTAATTATTAATTATTATTTTGTAAATAAAATTTGCCATGTAAATAATTAATTAAAATTAGGTCAAACTAAAAATATTTCTTAATAAATAAAAAATAGTTAGAACTAGGGTTAATTAACTTTTCTTTTTTTAATTCCAATTTAATTTTCTTACTAAAAATCCATAAATGCAAAAAACTCAAAAAAAATAACTTCTCTTTTCTCATTAAATTTAATTAATTTCATAATTGTGTTTTAATTTCCTTAAAAGGGTCCAACGCCCTCGCATTCGATCACAATTCTATTTCGCGCGCTTATTTTATTTCCTTTTTTATCAATTTCATGTAATTCTCCCAAAGCTATGTAATAGATCAATTAGGGTATTTATTTTCCGCATTTTATTTTATTTCAAATCGGGTCTTGGATTAATTTGGCGATGTGGACCCGCGCCTTTGTAATAGCGTAGGACCTTTTAATTCCGCATCTTTTAACTGTTAACTATTGTATGAAAGAATGAATGTCAAAAATAAAAGCAACGCGTAGATCACCAATGCATGAACAAGATAAATGTAAATGAACATGACACACAAATCACACACCACCCCTAGGGTACGCCTCACTGTTGCCTTGCCCTTCGAAAGGTGATCGTCGAGTAGAGGATGTTTTAGTAAGTCCTCATGTCCATGAACATGGCATGAGGGTAGCTTCTAAGGTGTCTTCCTATTACTCCGGTGATCACCATGTCCCGAACCCTCGAATTGACCCGAACACCTCCAATGGTGGTGCTACCTACCTCTCAATGGTGGGATGGCACTACTTTAAGGACATTTACACAGACGAATTCATTAGGGTAGGTAAACGACTCTAGATACTTGCTCTAATTTCAAAACAAATCAAAAATACTTTTCACACCAACACCTTTTCAAAAAGCTTTCGAAAGCAACTTTTCAAACACTCTTGAGGACTGATACAAGAGTCGAACTGAAATTTTCAAAGAAACTTTTTTAAAACCCGCAGTTGAAAAGCAAACAAACCATTTTGAAAACACAAATGAGCAAGTATCTAAGAGCCCATGGATAACCATGGATAGAAAGGGTGCTAACACCTTCCCTTTCTATAATCTACCTCCCGAACCGAGAAACTATCTCTATAAGGAATTTTTCTGTGCTTTTGTCCTTTCCATTTGGAGAAAATAAAAGACGGTGGCGACTCTTGCTTCCGCGACATTTCGCGAACCAGCGTTAAACAGTCAGTTCCAGATCCACCGATCACAGAACTGGCGACTCTGCTGGGGACAATTTTAAAGTGAGGTGTACCTTAGGATAGTTCATAACTGTGTTTTCAATTGTTTTGACTTGTTTGCTTTAAATTGTGGGACTGTCATGGGAGTTCTATAGATCCTAACCCGGATCTGGGGGATACCTTCTTAGAAAGTAGCAACAAGGCTGTGAGGGAACTGTGCGGGGTATACCGACATGGTTGAAGCAGTCTGCTACGTTGATGTGGCACTTTGGTGTGTACCGGTAACCCTTGAGTTCAGTCAAGGAGAGTACGGGGCCGCCGCGTGGTGTCGTGAAGCATCAACTGACCTTAGGAACCTTAATTGAACCATCTTGGCCTCTTTAGGGTAGTGAGATAACTGACTTTGGTGCAGTCCGAGGTTGGTTGATACTCGATACTACACTCAATTGAGGGTTGTTGTCTTGGAATATTTCAGTCGCCAGTTCAGTGGCTAAATCGAAACGATGAACAATGAAAGCAATCCAATGATATTGGGACCCTTAGAACTCGGTTACTTTGATAGGACAGGTTTGAGCCCACCAACTTCAAGAGGGTAATACCCAGACCCCATGCAGGCCTAAACTATAAGGGCTTCCCCTGTGTGACTTGTGTGCCTTCGTACTTGACTACTTGCATGCTTGTTATCTGACACATGAACTACTTGCAGGTTTTGTTTATGGTCCTTAATTGGGACTCATAACAGGGTTTACTAAGTTTCTTGCAGGTTTTGTTTATAGTCCTTAATGGGGACTCACAACAGGGTTTACTTACATCACTCCATGCATACCATAACATCATACCATTGCATACATCCTAACCCATTTCAAGGATCTAAAGGGCTTGTGATGCAGGTCGTGGTGAATCAACTATCCCAGCAAGGGGCAAAGAGGATTTATTTTCCTCTAGACAGAGTTGTCAGGGGCTATGACCCACTTGATATGGTGAGCTTTGACTCTTGAAGAAGGTTCCCCTAACCAAGGTTGTTTGGAAACCAAAATTAGACATGATGACTAAAGTCAGGGGCTATGACCCACTTGATATGGTGAGCTTTGACACTTGAAGAAGGTTGCCCTAGCCAAGGTTGTCAGAGGCTATGACCCACTTGATATGGTGAGCTTTGACCCTTTGAAGAAGGACTCTCAATAACATGAAGCTCCTTCAATCAAGCTACCGGACCCAAATTCTAACAAATTTTCTTGCTTACCCCGCGAGGTCCTTGAAAACATTACAGGCATATCATACACATCATTGCATAACAGATATCCTTGTTGCAGGTCACTTACCTTTCTCGCTGTTTATTTCAGCAATGACTTCCCAACAAGATAACCAGGACTTTCTTTCTCAAGAGACTCGGTTCGGGGAGATCCTCCTGAATCTATCCAAGGGGCAGGAGGAGCTAAGGACACTTCTCATGGAGACTTTGGTCAGGAACAGCGCTGAGGACGAACGGCTGAAATATCTGCAAGATGAAGTGGATGCATTGAAAGCCCAGATGTTGGGGCAGGGGACTGCCATTCATGGTTTAGCTCAAAGACAAGAAGAGCTCGGAGTTCTCATCAACCAACTGCTTCAGAGTAACCAACTGGGGCAAACGTCTAAGGTTGAAGGGCCAGTCATCATTCAACCACCTTTGAAACAAGGAAATAAGGGGAGAGCTCCTCAAATGGCTTCAGGGTCACAAACTCAGCAGCAACTTCACCAGCTTCAGCCAGACAAGCCCAAGAGGCAATTCACCCAGCTCAACATGTCGCTGTTCCAAGCTTTACAACGCCTGTTGAGGTTGAATCTGATCATATTAAGGGCTCATCCCCGGAACCCCAACACATCATCTCCTATCTATGATCCCAATAAAAGGTGTGCCTACCACTCTGCCAGTCCAGGACATGATACAAATGAGTGTTGGGCTCTGAAGAACAAGATCCAGGACCTGATTGATGAAGGAGCATTGAAGTTCACACAAGATGGTCAGGCTGAGTTTTTCTACCATCCCTCCAAGGCTCACCATTTGAAGTAACAAGCCCTGAGATGAAAAAAAAACTTTTGTTCATTAGGATTTTCAAGTTGTAACTTTCTTTTGTTCAAACATTTATTCATGTTAAACGTTGTTATTTCATCAATGCATCGCATATGTCTATTTTGAAGCAATATATTCGTATTCACTATATGCAAATTATTTTCATATTTTTTCTGATGATCAACGCTCGATTAATAATTCTAAGCCTCTTGAGGGAGGATGACAAAAACGATACCACGATCTTTACAGTACGCTTTTGAACAGACCCCGTTGATGAGGTACATTCATTGTTTCAATTCCTAAACACTGGAGTTATAAGGAAGATAATCCCTCGTCAACCCCTCTGAGCCAAAGAAGTAGGAGTTTTTCTTTTCGAAATTTAAAACCCTTAATCATAACCTGGGGCAGGGTAGTTCTCTCAGTTGATCCAAGTGCATAACGAATGGCACCAAGGAGGTCCTTACAAAACAAAGAAATACAGCGATGGTTCCGAATAATCAATGAAGAAAGGCAGTCGTTATCTTTCAAAATAAGAACCCATTAAGTCAAAACCTAGGAAGGAGACTTACAAAACTGGGGCATCCCGCTGACTGTAATCACAAAAGAAACAGCTCAGGCAAAAAAAAAGTAATAACAAAATCAGAAAAAGAAAGAGGTCTTACAAACCCTCGACAAAAATGACTGCCTATTCAAAATAAGTTATCAACATCCGAATCATCACCGGAAAATAAGAGCAAAGACTCAAACAAGGTCTAACGTATGATCAACTGAGTTTAGGTTTGGAGAACATCACGAAGAGCGGGTGGGTACAAATAAAATTTGAGCCTTTATCCTTTGTTTCTTAAACCGTGAACCAGGCCACGTTATAACCCTTAAAAGTCCTAGCTGAAGCATGGGTTAGTTCGAAAGCATACTGTTACGAAAGGTATCCTGACTCCTTAAGGCCTACGGTAAATACGGAGTTGACATCACGTTTTACAAACATTCACTGTTTTATGAAAAAAGAATGCATTTTCAAAATCTTCAAGACAGACATAAGTTTTGCATTTTTAACATAACTTTGTTTGCATATGACTTTTTGTTTGAATAGCAGGGAAATTCGCACGATGAATACCTAGTGAACAAAAGCATTTCCAATCAAGGGGTAGACATGATCATGGTCTATTATCTGGAGCAGTCCAATCAAGATTCGGAGAATCTCTCAAATGCCAAATAGCCTGGGGCAAATCTCCGCCTGAGTCACTTGGGGCACTCCAACGACGAATCTTGCCTGATTAAACATCTTATGGGGCATGACAAAACACTTCTAACAGGGGCACCTCCCTACATCATGAGAGCGTGAACATAGTCGAAAAAATACTACGCACAATCAAAGACCCGCTAGGTTGACATACCTAGGCAAAAACTAGGGCTCCCCGGCGAACCAAAAAGGGTTCGGGCAATGAAGGGATGAAACGAAAAAAATCTGTACACCCGGTAAGTCGAAAACCTGAAAAGGCGGCTTGGGCAAAAATGGGTATCCCGGTGGACTGAAAACCCGAAAGGGCGGTCCAGGCAAAGTTAGGGATCAAAGCGTACGACTATGTCTTGTCATCACTTGCCTACCAGAAGAAGGTTTGACCCTCAACAACTATCAGCACCTCACAAGTCTTCCTCTCCCAGCTCAGAAACAGGGGCAACGATGAGTTGTCCAAACGATCTAATGGCTCTGTCCACCAAGGTATTAAGATAGGTTCGGCTGAAGAACAACCAGGATATCTTAAGTCCCCAGAGAGTGAGCCAACAAGTCCATGCACTCTCCCCAAGCAAAGTTATACTGTCAGCCTTAAGGAAGTTGGGTATCCCCCGCAGATCTCAAACGTTCCCCAGCACATCATACAGACATTCCTAACAGGCATCCCCGGCAGTCTTAGTCTAAGATTGTTCCCCGGCGGAATGCCAGACATTCAATAGAGTCACTTCCCCGATACAGTTCAAAATATCCCCAGGAGAGTCCAATCCAGTTTCCCCAGGAAAGTTGGGATCCATCTCCCCAAGCAATAAGCTTATCCCCAGTAGATTCTGGAAGCTTATCCGCGCAGAGCACGAACGCGTCTCCCGGCTTTATTCAAAGGTTATTTCCCTACCAGGATATAACTGGGTTATCCTCAGCCAAAAGCCGCGGAAAGATCGTTCTCGGCGAAGTCTTCTTACCCCAGCGAAGTCTATTAACACTTCCAACGTAACAAGGGTATCCCCAGCGAAGTTACCATCAACATTCCAGCAAGTACCTCTCTTCCCACATAGTATTGTTTCCCAGCAAGATCACTAGAATACTTTTCTCCCCGCAGAGTAATCCATTCGCCAAGTTTATTCCCCAACGGAGTCATCTTCTCCTACCGGTATTCTTGCAACTATCATTCCCCAGCGGAAGCAAAGATCTATTCTTCAAACATCATCCCAGGAGTGACTTCCCGGCACCTGTCAAGGATTTATTTTCCTAGACAAAAACATACATTCATAAACATCACATTTTCATACATTATAGCATGTATATACGCATCGTAGCTTACAAATCTCATTTATGTTGAGAACATCATTGCTTGATCCATATCATGCATTGCATATGACTGACCTTTACCTTTCAGGAAAGATCCAGTTAAGTTCTCAGCTATATTTCAAGACTTTAGTCTGGTTCAATAAAATCGACCCTAAGATTTTCCTGATTCTTATCCAGTCAAAGGCCTTCTCTGGTTCAGTCAGATCGACCCTAAGATCTCCCTGATTCTTATCCAGTTGAAGATTTCAAGACCTTGTCCGGTTTAGTTAAGTCGACCCTAAGATTTTCCTGTTTCTTATCCAGTCAAAGGCCTTCTCTGGTTCAGTCAGATTGACCCTAAGATCTCCCTGTTTCTTATCCAGTTGAAGATTTCAAGACCTTGACCGGTTCAGTTAAATCGACCCTAAGATTTTCCTGTTTCTTATCCAGTCAAAGGCCTTCTCTGGTTCAGTCAGATCGACCCTAAGATCTCCCTGTTTCTTATCCAGTTGAAGATTCCAAGACCTTGCTTGGTTCAGTTAAGTCGACCCTAAGATTTTTCTTGATTCTTATCCAATCAAAGGCCTTCTCTAGTCCAGTTAAATCGATCCCTAAAAGATTTTTCTGATGAAGACTCAGTAGAAGACATCCAGGATTCTCTCAGCGTTACTGTTGAGGTTGAAGTCGCCCAAGATTCTCTCAGCGTTACTGTTGAGGTTGAAGTCGCCCAAGATTCTCTCAGCGTTACTGTTGAGGTTGAAGTCGCCCAAGATTCTCTCAGCATTACTGTTGAGGTTGAAGTCGCCTATGATTCTCTCAGCGTTACTGTTGAGGTAGTAATCGTCCAAGATTCTCTCAGCGTTCCTGTTGAGGTAGTAATCGCCCAAGGTTCTCTCAGCGTTCCTGTTGAGGTAGTAATCGTTCAAGGTTCGCTCACCGTCCCGTTGAGGTAATAACCATCCCTGGTTCATTCATCACCGTTTGAAGTTCCAGATTCAATTCCTGTAACCAGTCAGGACACATCTATACAAAGAGTTTGAAGATCAGATCCTGCAACAGGCCAGGTAATCATTTTCTTTTCAGGTATGAAAGTTCCCGCTAAGGAATCTCTTACGTGATCGACACCCAGATGGCATCTATAAGCCCATCCACCTTCCATCATCTCTTAGCATGGCATCTATAAGCCCATCATCCTATCCATCAATCTCCAAATGGCATCTATAAGCCCATTCCCCCCATCACACTGCTAACATGTGAGCGCAAATTTCTGGGCACTCTAGTGTTCAATCATCTTCCACCCTCGGATTACGAAAGGCACGCCAGCCAATCTACATCCTCAGGTCTAAGAAGATTGAACAGGGGAAACTGTTGTACCCCAAAATTTTCCCTCCCATATTCTTCAAGAATTGCAAAGAGCATGCTTCAAAATCTCCCCAAAGGTTGCACAGTTCAAGGGCCTCCTAATAGTCAAAAACTAGGGTTTTGGTTCTGTCAAAGAAATTGAAGTTTCCAAGGGTCTAAACAAGTCCCACATGCCTATAAACATGGTCAAGCATCCTCATGCCAAGTTTCAAGACTTACAGCACAAAATTGCACAGTCAAAAACCCTAATTGCTCAACAGTCAACTGCAGGGGCAAAATGGTCATTTGACAGTTAAAAGTTCAAATTTTTGGTCAACATCTCATTTTGAAGCCACCAACATCATTTGATCAATTCTTGATCATGATTTTCAAGGCATGGCTCAAGAAGTCTCAAGATGCAAAAGTTTCCATATTTGGACAGTTGAAAAAGTCAACTGTAGATTGACCAAGGCATAACTTCCACATGGTTTATCAGAAAAATTCCATCCAAAGATCATTTTAAAGATAATGACATTTCCTACAACTCCTCTTCACACTTCAAGTCCAAGAAATGCTCTCACAAAAAGTTATCAATCTCAACATTATAGGTCATTTTCAAAAGTCAACAAAAAGGCATTTTAAGTCAAAGACCATAACTTGAGATTGGTAAATCAAAATGACATGGGACCAAAGGCATTGGTTAGAGGACTTCAATACCTTTCTAAAATGTCCAAGAACATGATCAAAGCTTAACAATTGAGCAAGATATGCCTTGTGGAAGTTGGGAAATTTTTGGGAATTTTGAAAAGTCAACTTTACTTCAAATGCCTCAAAATTGCTAATGGGCCACATTTTCTTCCAAGATTCATCATCCAAAGGCTATGCACGACCATTTGGCCCAAGGGGAGTTATTTCATCATTTTTTATTATTTATTTGGATTTTTAATCATCATTAATTCATTTAATTAAATAAAATATGAAAAAAATACTCATCCATGCTTTTCAAATCTTTTTGTGCATAGAATACCTTCAAGATTTCGTGCACTATCCAATATGGAAAGAATCAAGGAGATTGGTCATGATTGGCATCAAAACACATGGAAAAGATTTGAAGAAATATGCAATTAAAATCAAATATTTGGTTCATGATTACAAGGGTTTTTGGACTCAAATTGCAACCCTAATCCATTGGCATACATATACTGATCATAAACCTAATGCCTACAACCTTGAAGCTGCGCCTAAGAACCAAAACAAACTTTACAATTTTTGTGAAAAAAGTGAAAACTGAAAACTGCAGTAGAGGACGATTCAAGGCTTCTAACCAATCGAAAAAGCTTTCTGAGGCATCACTGAACCTGACTGAATCCTTTTCCACGCCCATAGCATCAAGAATTGGTATATAGAAGTCGAAATTTCTCATACTTTATGCATGATCGTGTTTCAATTTCTGGGCATTTTCCATACAGTTTGATTGTTGTTTTACACTAATCTAATCATGCTGAAACTAACCATGCCATTTAATTGAGTTTTAGTGCTTTGTACGTGAATCTACCATTGAAGCTTGCTAGGGTTCCAGAGCTGTAAAATTAGGGCTTTCCTCTCCAGGAAAAATTGAGACACAAGAACCACGCCATTAAAATCAGAAGCTTATGACTAATTGATTCCATACCTCGCGATGAATTTATGATTAACAGAATTCTATTCGCTATTTTTGTGTGCATCATTTAGTGGGGGTTTAAAACCCCCGCTATCCAGTTTCTTTTTCAGGCAAAAGTGAAGAACGAGTAGGGAAGAAGCATGCGTGGCTAGCGTTCATTGGACTATTCAAAGTTGGCGCGCGTTTTTATTAATTCAGACCACTAACTCTTGTTTTTCTTTATAATAATTGCATTCTATTAATGTTACAAATAAACGCGCTTGGCTGGTTGGTAAGTGAGGTGTCATGGAATCAATGGGACCTGGGTTCGATTCCCAGGTCCCCTCCCTTTCTCACACTATTTTGTTTTCCATGTTCCTATGTAGCTTGCTTCCTGAAGCCCACCATGTAGCCTTATATCCAAGCGTGCCACATGTCTCAGAGCATCAATCCAATGGCCTTGATCTGGAGACTATCATGTGCATAAGTCAGACGTGCCACATGGAGACTATCATGTGCATAAGTCAGACGTGCCACACGTGGCCACCAAAAGTCAAAGGGGCCTCCAATAATTGGGCCTAATTACTGGCCAAATACCTCCAAACTGGGGTCAACACCCCCAAGGGTTTGCATTTCTTTTCTTTTTTCCTATTTTATTTTTATTTGCTTTAATTTGATTATTTCCTTTTAATTCATAAATTAATATTTTCATAATATAAAAATAATAAAAATCAGAAAAGACAAAAAATAAAATATATTTTTATTTAATGTTATTTTGTAAATAAATCTTATTAATTAATTTAGTTGCTTAATTCTAGGTTTAAATTTTAATATCTTTTTGTAATAAACTAAAAAATGTAGAATTAGGGTTTTATACTTTTATCCTTTTTTTTCTTTTTTCACCATATTTAATTATTAATTATTATTTTGTAAATAAAATTTTCCATGTAAATAATTAATTAAAATTAGGTCAAACTAAAAATATTTCTTAATAAATAAAAAATAGTTAGAACTAGGGTTAATTAACTTTTCTTTTTTTAATTCCAATTTAATTTTCTTACTAAAAATCCATAAATGCAAAAAACTCAAAAAAAAATAACTTCTCTTTTCTCATTAAATTTAATTAATTTCATAATTGTGTTTTAATTTCCTTAAAAGGGTCCAACGCCCTCGCATTCGATCACAATTCTATTTCGCGCGCTTATTTTATTTCCTTTTTTATCAATTTCATGTAATTCTCCCAAAGCTATGTAATAGATCAATTAGGGTATTTATTTTCCGCATTTTATTTTATTTCAAATCGGGTCTTGGATTAATTTGGCGATGTGGACCCGCGCCTTTGTAATAGCGTATGACCTTTTAATTCCGCATCTTTTAACTGTTAACTATTGTATGAAAGAATGAATGTCAAAAATAAAAGCAACGCGTAGATCACCAATGCATGAGCAAGATAAATGTAAATGAACATGACACACAAATCACACACCACCCCTAGGGTACGCCTCACTGTTGCCTTGCCCTTCGAAAGGTGATCGTCGAGTAGAGGATGTTTTAGTAAGTCCTCATGTCCATGAACATGGCATGAGGGTAGCTTCTAAGGTGTCTTCCTATTACTCCGGTGATCACCATGTCCCGAACCCTCGAATTGACCCGAACACCTCCAATAGTGGTGCTACCTACCTCTCAATGGTGGGATGACACTACTTTAAGGACATTTACACAGACGAATTCCTTAGGGTAGGTAAACGACTCTAGATACTTGCTCTAATTTCAAAATAAATCAAAAATACTTTTCACACCAACACCTTTTCAAAAAGCTTTCGAAAGCAACTTTTCAAACACTCTTGAGGACTGATACAAGAGTCGAACTGAAATTTTCAAAGAAACTTTTTTAAAACCCGCAGTTGAAAAGCAAACAAACCATTTTGAAAACACAAATGAGCAAGTATCTAAGAGCCCATGGATAACCATGGATAGAAAGGGTGCTAACACCTTCCCTTTCTATAATCTACCTCCCGAACCGAGAAACTATCTCTATAAGGAATTTTTCTGTGCTTTTGTCCTTTCCATTTGGAGAAAATAAAAGACAGTGGCGACTCTTGCTTCCGCGACATTTCGCGAACCAGCGTTAAACAGTCAGTTCCAGATCCACCAATCACAGAACTGGCGACTCTGCTGGGGACAATTTTAAAGTGAGGTGTACCTTAGGATAGTTCATAACTGTGTTTTCAATTGTTTTGACTTGTTTGCTTTAAATTGTGGGACTGTCTTGGGAGTTCTATAGATCCTAACCCGGATCTGGGGGATACCTTCTTAGAAAGTAGCAACAAGGCTGTGAGGGAACTGTGCGGGGTATACCGACATGGTTGAAGCAGTCTGCTACGTTGATGTGGCACTTTGGTGTGTACCGGTAACCCTTGAGTTCAGTCAAGGAGAGTACGGGGCCGCCGCGTGGTGTCGTGAAGCATCAACTGACCTTAGGAACCTTAATTGAACCATCTTGGCCTCTTTAGGGTAGTGAGATAACTGACTTTGGTGCAGTCCGAGGTTGGTTGATACTCGATACTACACTCAATTGAGGGTTGTTTTCTTGGAATATTTCAGTCGCCAGTTCAGTGGCTAAATCGAAACGATGAACAATGAAAGCAATCCAATGATATTGGGACCCTTAGAACTCGGTTACTTTGATAGGACAGGTTTGAGCCCACCAACTTCAAGAGGGTAATACCAAGACCCCATGCAGGCCTAAACTATAAGGGCTTCCCCTGTGTGACTTGTGTGCCTTCGTACTTGACTACTTGCATGCTTGTTATCTGACACATGAACTACTTGCAGGTTTTGTTTATGGTCCTTAATTGGGACTCATAACAGGGTTTACTAAGTTTCTTGCAGGTTTTGTTTATAGTCCTTAATGGGGACTCACAACAGGGTTTACTTACATCACTCCATGCATACCATAACATCATACCATTGCATACATCCTAACCCATTTCAAGGATCTAAAGGGCTTGTGATGCAGGTCGTGGTGAATCAACTATCCCTGCAAGGGGCAAAGAGGATTTATTTTCCTCTAGACAGAGTTGTCAGGGGCTATGACCCACTTGATATGGTGAGCTTTGACTCTTGAAGAAGGTTCCCCTAACCAAGGTTGTTTGGAAACCAAAATTAGACATGATGACTAAAGTCAGGGGCTATGACCCACTTGATATGGTGAGCTTTGACACTTGAAGAAGGTTGCCCTAGCCAAGGTTGTCAGAGGCTATGACCCACTAGATATGGTGAGCTTTGACCCTTTGAAGAAGGACTCTCAATAACATGAAGCTCCTTCAATCAAGCTACCGGACCCAAATTCTAACAAATTTTCTTGCTTACCCCGCGAGGTCCTTGAAAACATTACAGGCATATCATACACATCATTGCATAACAGATATCCTTGTTGCAGGTCACTTACCTTTCTCGCTGTTTATTTCAGCAATGACTTCCCAACAAGATAACCAGGACTTTCTTTCTCAAGAGACTCGGTTCGGGGAGATCCTCCTGAATCTATCCAAGGGGCAGGAGGAGCTAAGGACACTTCTCATGGAGACTTTGGTCAGGAACAACACTGAGGACGAACGGCTGAAATATCTGCAAGCTGAAGTGGATGCATTGAAAGCCCAGATGTTGGGGCAGGGGACTGCCATTCATGGTTTAGCTCAAAGACAAGAAGAGCTCGGAGTTCTCATCAACCAACTGCTTCAGAGTAACCAACTGGGGCAAACGTCTAAGGTTGAAGGGCCAGTCATCATTCAACCACCTTTGAAACAAGGAAATAAGGGGAGAGCTCCTCAAATGGCTTCAGGGTCACAAACTCAACAGCAACTTCACCAGCTTCAGCCAGACAAGCCCAAGAGGCAATTCACCCAGCTCAACATGTCGCTGTTCCAAGCTTTACAACGCCTGTTGAGGTTGAATCTGATCATATTAAGGGCTCATCCCCGGAACCCCAACACATCATCTCCTATCTATGATCCCAATAAAAGGTGTGCCTACCACTCTGCCAGTCCAGGACATGATACAAATGAGTGTTGGGCTCTGAAGAACAAGATCCAGGACCTGATTGATGAAGGAGCATTGGAGTTCACACAAGATGGTCAGGCTGAGTTTTTCTACCATCCCTCCAAGGCTCACCATTTGAAGTAACAAGCCCTGAGATGAAAAAAAAACTTTTGTTCATTAGGATTTTCAAGTTGTAACTTTCTTTTGTTCAAACATTTATTCATGTTAAACGTTGTTATTTCATCAATGCATCGCATATGTCTATTTTGAAGCAATATATTCGTATTCACTATATGCAAATTATTTTCATATTTTTTCTGATGATCAGCGCTCGATTAATAATTCTAAGCCTCTTGAGGGAGGATGACAAAAACGATACCACGATCTTTACAGTATGCTTTTGAACAGACCCTGCTGATAAGGTACAGGCATTGTTTCAATTCCTAAACACTGGAGTTATAAGGAAGATAATCCCTCGTCAACCCCTCTGAGCCAAAGAAGTAGGAGTTTTTCTTTTCGAAATTTAAAACCCTTAATCATAACCTGGGGCAGGGTAGTTCTCTCAGTTGATCCAAGTGCATAACGAATGGCACCAAGGAGGTCCTTACAAAACAAAGAAATACAACGATGGTTCCGAATAATCAATGAAGAAAGGCAGTCGTAATCTTTCAAAATAAGAACCCATTAAGTCAAAACCTAGGAAGGAGACTTACAAAACTGGGGCATCCCGCTGACTGTAATCACAAAAGAAACAGCTCAGGCAAAAAAAAAAGGAATAACAAAATCAGAAAAAGAAAGAGGTCTTACAAACCCTCGACAAAAATGACTGCCTATTCAAAATAAGTTATCAACATCCGAATCATCACCGGAAAATAAGAGCAAAGACTCAAACAAGGTCTAACGTATGATCAACTGAGTTTAGGTTTGGAGAACATCACGAAGAGAGGATGGGTACAAATAAAATTTGAGCCTTTATCCTTTGTTTCTTAAACCGTGAACCAGGCCACGTTATAACCCTTAAAAGTCCTAGCTGAAGCATGGGTTAGTTCGAAAGCATACTGTTACGAAAGGTATCCTGACTCCTTAAGGCCTACGGTAAATACGGAGTTGACATCACGTTTTACAAACATTCACTGTTTTATGAAAAAAGAATGCATTTTCAAAATCTTCAAGACAGACATAAGTTTTGCATTTTTAACATAACTTTGTTTGCATATGACTTTTTGTTTGAACAGCAGGGAAATTCGCACGATGAATACCTAGTGAACAAAAGCATTTCCAATCAAGGGGCAGACATGATCATGGTCTATTATCTGGAGCAGTCCAATCAAGATTCGGAGAATCTCTCAAATGCCAAATAGCCTGGGGCAAATCTCCGCCTGAGTCACTTGGGGCACTCCAACGACGAATCTTGCCTGATTAAACATCTTATGGGGCATGACAAAACACTTCTAACAGGGGCACCTCCCTACATCATGAGAGCGTGAACATAGTCGAAAAAATACTACGCACAATCAAAGACCCGCTAGGTTGACATACCTAGGCAAAAACTAGGGCTCCCCGGCGAACCAAAAAGGGTTCGGGCAATGAAGGGATGAAACGAAAAAAATCTGTACACCCGGTAAGTCGAAAACCTGAAAAGGCGGCTTGGGCAAAAATGGGTATCCCGGTGGACTGAAAACCCGAAAGGGCGGTCCAGGCAAAGTTAGGGATCAAAGCGTACGACTATGTCTTGTCATCACTTGCCTACCAGAAGAAGGTTTGACCCTCAACAACTATCAGCACCTCACAAGTCTTCCTCTCCCACCTCAGAAACAGGGGCAACGATGAGTTGTCCAAACGATCTAATGGCTCTGTCCACCAAGGTATTAAGATAGGTTCGGCTGAAGAACAACCAGGATATCTTAAGTCCCCAGAGAGTGAGCCAACAAGTCCATGCACTCTCCCCAAGCAAAGTTATACTGTCAGCCTTAAGGAAGTTGGGTATCCCCCACAGATCTCAAACGTTCCCCAGCACATCATACAGACATTCCTAACAGGCATCCCCGGCAGTCTTAGTCTAAGATTGTTCCCCGGCGGAATGCCAGACATTCAATAGAGTCACTTCCCCGATACAGTTCAAAATATCCCCAGGAGAGTCCAATCCAGTTTCCCCAGGAAAGTTGGGATCCATCTCCCCAAGCAATAAGCTTATCCCCAGTAGATTCTGGAAGCTTATCCGCGCAGAGCACGAACGCGTCTCCCGGCTTTATTCAAAGGTTATTTCCCTACCAGGATATAACTGGGTTATCCTCAGCCAAAAGCCACGGAAAGATCGTTCTCGGCGAAGTCTTCTTACCCCAGCGAAGTCTATTAACACTTCCAACGTAACAAGGGTATCCCCAGCGAAGTTACCATCAACATTCCAGCAAGTACCTCTCTTCCCACATAGTATTGTTTCCCAGCAAGATCACTAGAATACTTTTCTCCCCGCAGAGTAATCCATTCGCCAAGTTTATTCCCCAACGGAGTCATCTTCTCCTACCGGTATTCTTGCAACTATCATTCCCCAGCGGAAGCAAAGATCTATTCTTCAAACATCAGCCCAGGAGTGACTTCCCGGCACCTGTCAAGGATTTATTTTCCTAGACAAAAACATACATTCATAAACATCACATTTTCATACATTATAGCATGCATATACGCATCGTAGCTTACAAATCTCATTTATGTTGAGAACATCATTGCTTGATCCATATCATGCATTGCATATGACTGACCTTTACCTTTCAGGAAAGATCCAGTTAAGTTCTCAGCTATATTTCAAGACTTTAGTCTGGTTCAGTAAAATCGACCCTAAGATTTTCCTGATTCTTATCCAGTCAAAGGCCTTCTCTGGTTCAGTCAGATCGACCCTAAGATCTCCCTGATTCTTATCCAGTTGAAGATTTCAAGACCTTGTCCGGTTCAGTTAAGTCGACCCTAAGATTTTCCTGTTTCTTATCCAGTCAAAGGCCTTCTCTGGTTCAGTCAGATTGACCCTAAGATCTCCCTGTTTCTTATCCAGTTGAAGATTTCAAGACCTTGACCGGTTCAGTTAAATCGACCCTAAGATTTTCCTGTTTCTTATCCAGTCAAAGGCCTTCTCTGGTTCAGTCAGATCGACCCTAAGATCTCCCTGTTTCTTATCCAGTTGAAGATTCCAAGACCTTGCTTGGTTCAGTTAAGTCGACCCTAAGATTTTTCTTGATTCTTATCCAATCAAAGGCCTTCTCTAGTCCAGTTAAATCGATCCCTAAAAGATTTTTCTGATGAAGACTCAGTAGAAGACATCCAGGATTCTCTCAGCGTTACTGTTGAGGTTGAAGTCGCCCAAGATTCTCTCAGCGTTACTGTTGAGGTTGAAGTCGCCCAAGATTCTCTCAGCGTTACTGTTGAGGTTGAAGTCGCCCAAGATTCTCTCAGCATTACTGTTGAGGTTGAAGTCGCCTATGATTCTCTCAGCGTTACTGTTGAGGTAGTAATCGTCCAAGATTCTCTCAGCGTTCCTGTTGAGGTAGTAATCGCCCAAGGTTCTCTCAGCGTTCCTGTTGAGGTAGTAATCGTTCAAGGTTCGCTCACCGTCCCGTTGAGGTAATAACCATCCCTGGTTCATTCATCACCGTTTGAAGTTCCAGATTCAATTCCTGTAACCAGTCAGGACACATCTATACAAAGAGTTTGAAGACCAGATCCTGCAACAGGCCAGGTAATCATTTTCTTTTCAGGTATGCAAGTTCCCGCTAAGGAATCTCTTACGTGATCGACACCCAGATGGCATCTATAAGCCCATCCACCTTCCATCATCTCTTAGCATGGCATCTATAAGCCCATCATCCTATCCATCAATCTCCAAATGGAATCTATAAGCCCATTCCCCCCATCACACTGCTAACATGTGAGCGCAAATTTCTGGGCACTCTAGTGTTCAATCATCTTCCACCCTCGGATTACGAAAGGCACGCCAGCCAATCTACATCCTCAGGTCTAAGAAGATTGAACAGGGGAAACTGTTGTACCCCAAAATTTGCCCTCCCATATTCTTCAAGAATTGCAAAGAGCATGCTTCAAAATCTCCCCAAAGGTTGCACAGTTCAAGGGCCTCCTAATAGTCAAAAACTAGGGTTTTGGTTCTGTCAAAGAAATTGAAGTTTCCAAGGGTCTAAACAAGTCCCACATGCCTATAAACATGGTCAAGCATCCTCATGCCAAGTTTCAAGACTTACAGCACAAAATTGCACAGTCAAAAACCCTAATTGCTCAACAGTCAACTGCAGGGGCAAAATGGTCATTTGACAGTCAAAAGTTCAAATTTTTGGTCAACATCTCATTTTGAAGCCACCAACATCATTTGATCAATTCTTGATCATGATTTTCAAGGCATGGCTCAAGAAGTCTCAAGATGCAAAAGTTTCCATATTTGGACAGTTGAAAAAGTCAACTGTAGCTTGACCAAGGCATAACTTCCACATGGTTTATCAGAAAAATTCCATCCAAAGCTCATTTTAAAGATAATGACATTTCCTACAACTCCTCTTCACACTTCAAGTCCAAGAAATGCTCTCACAAAAAGTTATCAATCTCAACATTATAGGTCATTTTCAAAAGTCAACAAAAAGGCATTTTAAGTCAAAGACCATAACTTGAGATTGGTAAATCAAAATGACATGGGACCAAATGAATTGGTTAGAGGACTTCAAGGCCTTTCCAAAATGTCCAAGAACATGATCAAAGCTTAACAATTGAGCAAGATATGCCTTGTGGAAGTTGGGAAATTTTTGGGAATTTTGAAAAGTCAACTTTACTTCAAATGCCTCAAAATTGCTAATCGGCCACATTTTCTTCCAAGATTCATCATCCAAAGGCTATGCACGACCATTTGGCCCAAGGGGAGTTATTTCATCATTTTTTATTATTTATTTGGATTTTTAATCATCATTAATTCATTTAATTAAATAAAATATGAAAAAAATACTCATCCATGCTTTTCAAATCTTTTTGTGCATAGAATACCTTCAAGATTTCGTGCACTATCCAATATGGAAAGAATCAAGGAGATTGGTCATGATTGGCATCAAAACACATGGAAAAGATTTGAAGAAATATGCCATTAAAATCAAATATTTGGTTCATGATTACAAGGGTTTTTGGACTCAAATTGCAACCCTAATCCATTGGCATACATATACTGATCATAAACCTAATGCCTACAACCTTGAAGCTGCGCCTAAGAACCAAAACAAACTTTACAATTTTTGTGAAAAAAGTGAAAACTGAAAACTGCAGTAGAGGACGATTCAAGGCTTCTAACCAATCGAAAAAGATTTCTGAGGCATCACTGAACCTGACTGAATCCTTTTCCACGCCCATAGCATCAAGAATTGGTATATAGAAGTCGAAATTTCTCATACTTTATGCATGATCGTGTTTCAATTTCTGGGCATTTTCCATACAGTTTGATTGTTGTTTTACATTAATCTAATCATGCTGAAACTAACCATGCCATTTAATTGAGTTTTAGTGCTTTGTACGTGAATCTACCATTGAAGCTTGCTAGGGTTCCAGAGCTGTAAAATTAGGGCTTTCCTCTCCAGGAAAAATTGAGACACAAGAACCACGCCATTAAAATCAGAAGCTTATGACTAATTGATTCCATACCTCGCGATAGATTTATGATTAACAGAATTCTATTCGCTATTTTTGTGTGCATCATTTAGTGGGGGTTTAAAACCCCCGCTATCCAGTTTCTTTTTCAGGCAAAAGTGAAGAACGAGTATGGAAGAAGCATGCGTGGCTAGCGTTCATTGGACTATTCAAAGTTGGCGCGCGTTTTTATTAATTCAGACCACTAACTCTTGTTTTTCTTTATAATAATTGCATTCTATTAATGTTACAAATAAACGCGCTTGGCTGGTTGGTAAGTGAGGTGTCATGGAATCAATGGGACCTGGGTTCGATTCCCAGGTCCCCTCCCTTTCTCACACTATTTTGTTTTCCATGTTCCTATGTAGCTTGCTTCCTGAAGCCCACCATGTAGCCTTATATCCAAGCGTGCCACATGTCTCAGAGCATCAATCCAATGGCCTTGATCTGGAGACTGTCATGTGCATAAGTCAGACGTGCCACACGTGGCCACCAAAAGTCAAAGGGGCCTCCAATAATTGGGCCTAATTACTGGCCAAATACCTCCAAACTGGGGTCAACACCCCCAAGGGTTTGCATTTCTTTTCTTTTTTCCTATTTTATTTTTATTTGCTTTAATTTGATTATTTCCTTTTAATTCATAAATTAATATTTTCATAATATAAAAATAATAAAAATCAGAAAAGACAAAAAATAAAATATATTTTTATTTAATGTTATTTTGTAAATAAATCTTATTAATTAATTTAGTTGCTTAATTCTAGGTTTAAATTTTAATATCTTTTTGTAATAAACTAAAAAATGTAGAATTAGGGTTTTATACTTTTATCCTTTTTTTTCTTTTTTCACCATATTTAATTATTAATTATTATTTTGTAAATAAAATTTGCCATGTAAATAATTAATTAAAATTAGGTCAAACTAAAAATATTTCTTAATAAATAAAAAATAGTTAGAACTAGGGTTAATTAACTTTTCTTTTTTTAATTCCAATTTAATTTTCTTACTAAAAATCCATAAATGCAAAAAACTCAAAAAAAATAACTTCTCTTTTCTCATTAAATTTAATTAATTTCTTAATTGTGTTTTAATTTCCTTAAAAGGGTCCAACGCCCTCGCATTCGATCACAATTCTATTTCGCGCGCTTATTTTATTTCCTTTTTTATCAATTTCATGTAATTCTCCCAAAGCTATGTAATAGATCAATTAGGGTATTTATTTTCCGCATTTTATTTTATTTCAAATCGGGTCTTGGATTAATTTGGCGATGTGGACCCGCGCCTTTGTAATAGCGTAGGACCTTTTAATTCCGCATCTTTTAACTGTTAACTATTGTATGAAAGAATGAATGTCAAAAATAAAAGCAACGCGTAGATCACCAATGCATGAACAAGATAAATGTAAATGAACATGACACACAAATCACACACCACCCCTAGGGTACGCCTCACTGTTGCCTTGCCCTTCGAAAGGTGATCGTCGAGTAGAGGATGTTTTAGTAAGTCCTCATGTCCATGAACATGGCATGAGGGTAGCTTCTAAGGTGTCTTCCTATTACTCCGGTGATCACCATGTCCCGAACCCTCGAATTGACCCGAACACCTCCAATGGTGGTGCTACCTACCTCTCAATGGTGGGATGGCACTACTTTAAGGACATTTACACAAACGAATTCCTTAGGGTAGGTAAACGACTCTAGATACTTGCTCTAATTTCAAAACAAATCAAAAATACTTTTCACACCAACACCTTTTCAAAAAGCTTTCGAAAGCAACTTTTCAAACACTCTTGAGGACTGATACAAGAGTCGAACTGAAATTTTCAAAGAAACTTTTTTAAAACCCGCAGTTGAAAAGCAAACAAACCATTTTGAAAACACAAATGAGCAAGTATCTAAGAGCCCATGGATAACCATGGATAAAAAGGGTGCTAACACCTTCCCTTTCTATAATCTACCTCCCGAACCGAGAAACTATCTCTATAAGGAATTTTTCTGTGCTTTTGTCCTTTCCATTTGGAGAAAATAAAAGACGGTGGAGACTCTTGCTTCCGCGACATTTCGCGAACCAGCGTTAAACAGTCAGTTCCAGATCCACCGATCACACTGCCGGATAGAGTAACTGTCGGGTTTGACATTTCTTATTTTTGCCCTTGTTTCTGGAATTACGAGTAACTGTCTTTTGTTTATTTATGTAAATATTTATGAGCAGAGATCATATTTAAATGCACATGTCAAAAATAAATCATTGGACATTCTTGCAAGAAAAAACAGAAAAAGAAAAACTCAAAGTTTCTTATGAAAATGATTTTGTATTGATTTTTTTTTTGAGGTTGGCCTGTAATGGGCGTTTTCGTACAAGGAGGCTGACGTTCTAGTAAGAGAATGCCGCCGAAAACATAGAAGTTATACAATTTTGTGTAAAAAGAAAACAACCATGTACAACAATCCCATTGGGTTCCAATTCTACTATTGCCGCTATGTCTTCGAGCATCTCATCACTTTGCTGCTTGTCTGAAGCTGATTAGGTTGACTGATGCTATTTGAGCTTGACGATTGATACTGAGGTCAGATCGCAAGGTGATCTAATGGGACATAGTGATACACGTTTCATCCCTAACTTTTGCATGGACCTCCCTTTCGAGTTTTCAGTCCACCGGGATACCCTTTTTTTTTGCCCAAGTCGCCTTTTAAGGTTTTCGACTTTCCAGGTGTACAATTGTTTTTCATTTTCATCCCTAATTTTTGCCTAGGCCAGTCGACCTAGCGGGTCTTTTATTATGCGTAGTATATTTTCACTATGTCTGCATTGACATGGTGAGGAAGGTCGTCACCATCCATGGTGGTCAGGATAATGGCCCCACCTGAGAAAATGTTTTTAATCATAAATGGCCCTTCGTATGTGGGAGTCCATTTGCCCCTTAGGTCACCTTGCGACAGTATGATGCGCTTGATCACTAGATCCCCGACTTGATACTCTTGGTGTCTGACTTTCTTGTTGAAAGCCTTGATCATCCGCTTTTGATACACCTGACCATGACAGATAACAGTAAGTCTCTTCTCTTCGATTATATTTAGCTGATCAAGCCGAGTTTGGATCCAGTCGTCTTTGTTCAAACCTGTGTCCTTCATAATCCTTAGGGAAGGAATCTGGACCTCAATGAGTAGGACTGCGTCCATGCCATATACCAGAGAGTAGGGTGTTGCCCCTGTCGACGTTCGTGCTGAGGTACGGTACCCATGCAGAGAAAATGGTAACATCTCATGTCAGTATTTGTATGTCACCGTCATCTTCTGTTAATCTTCTTGATGTTCTTGTTAGCCGCTTCAACAACGTCATTCATCTTCGGCCGGTAGGGAGAAGAGTTATGATGCTGTATCTTGAACTGCTTACAGAGTTCGGTGATCATCGTGTTATTGAGATTCGTACCATTATCGATGATAATTCTCTCTAGCACACCATACTGACAAATCAGGTTATGCTTGATAAATCGCGCCACAACACTCTGGGTAAAAGTAGCAAAAGAGGCCGCCTCAACCCATTTCGTGAAGTAATCGATGGCCACTAGGATGAAGTGATTCCCATTGGAGGCGGTGGGCCTGATTTCTTCGATCATGTCAATGCCCCACATTGCAAAGGGCCACGGAGCTGTCAAGACATTCAAAGGAACCAGAGGCACATGCACCTTATCAGCATAAATTTGGCATTTATGACAAGTTCGGGAGTGCTGATAACAATCTGCTTCCATAGTGGATCAATAGTATCCTGCTCGCAGGATCTTCTTAGCCATGTATGTCCACTGGAATGGGTTCCGAAGGTACCTTCATGTAGACCTGTCATGATTCTCTCTGCTTCGCTCTTGTCTACACACCGTAGTAAGGTAGAGTCATGGTTGCGCTTGTAGAGGATTCCATTACTGAGGAAGAACTTCGCAGCGAACCTTCTTGGAAACTTCTAATCATTGATAGATGCCCCTTAGAGATACTCTTGAGTCTCGAGATACTTCTTTACCTCATGAAACTAGGGTTTTTCTGCCACCTCTTTAGTATCAATCTCACAGCAGTGCGCTGGTTCATCCAACCTTTCGATGGTGATTCGGGGAGCTTCGTTGCCCCACCTAACTTTGAACATAGAAGACATGGTAGCTAGTGCGTCCGCTAACTAATTCTCCTCTCGTGGGAAATGTTCAAAAGTTACCTCCTTAAAGTGTGGCAACAATGTCAGTACGTGCTCTTTGTATGGGATGAGATTCGGATGCTTCGTATCCCATTCGGCTTTAATCTGACTTATCACCAAGGCTGAATCCCTGAAGACATTTAGGAACTTGATTCTGAGGTCAATAGCGGCTTTGAGTCCCATGATTCAGGCTTCATACTCCGCCATGTTGTTAGTGTAGTTGAAACATAATCGGGAAGTGAAAGGAGTGTGACAATCCTCAGGGGATATAATTACAGCGCCAATGCCATTATCGAGTGCGTTCAAAGCTCCATCAAAAACCATAGTCCATCGGGATCCTTTATCAGGTCCTTCATCCGGTCCATGTCCTTCGTAGTTAGTCACTAGCATAATGTTCTCATCCGGGAACTCAAAATTCATGGACTGGTTGTCATCCACGGCCTGATGAGCCAAATGATCAGCCAATACACTCCCCTTGATTGCTTTCTAGGTTGTATATTGTATATCGTATTCAGTTAAGATCATCTGCCATCTCACTATTCTTCCGGAGAGTGTGGGCTTCTCGAAGATGTATTTGATTGGATCCATCTTAGATATCAACAAAGTAGTGTGGGTCAACATATACTGTCTTAGTCGAAGAGTAGCCCATGCCAAAGCGAATCAAGTTTTCTCGAGCAATGAGTATCTTGTCTCACAGTCGGTAAACTTTTTGCCAAGGTAGTATATTGCATGCTCTTTTCGACCAGACTCGTCATGCTTCCCCAGCACACACCCCATTGAATTGTCTAGCACTATTAAGTATAATATCAAAGGTCTTCTTTCAATCAGAGGCATCAGAATTGGAAGTTCTTGAAGATATTCTTTGATCCTTTTGAAAGCAGTCTGGCATTCGTCATTCCACTTTACCACTTGATCTTTCTTCAGAAGCTTGAAGATGGGCTCACAAGTAGCAGTCAGATGTGAAATGAACCTGGCGATATAATTCAAGCGTCCCAAGAAACCTCTAACTTCCTTCTCAGTACGGGGAGTCGGCATCTCTTGTATGGCCTTTACCTTTTTGGGGTCTACCTGAATACCTTTGTCACTAACGATGAAACCCAAAAGCTTACCAGACCTTACCCCGAAGGTGCACTTGTTCGGATTCAACTTCAGCTTGTATATCTTCAACCCATCGAACAACTTTTGTAGATGATCGAGATGCTCCTCTTCGATTTGAGACATGGCTATCATCTCATCCACATAAACCTCGATCTCGTGGTGAATCATATCATGGAACAAAGTGACCATGGCTCGTTGATAGGTTTCCTCAGCATTCTTCAACCCAAAATGCATCACCTTGTAACAGAAGGTGCCCCACTGTGTGACGAAGGTCATCTTCTCCGTGTCTTTAAGGGACATCTTGATCTGGTTGTAGCCAGAGAAACCATCCATGAAGGATAAGATTTTGTTCTGTGCGGTGTTGTCAACCAGAACATCAATGTGGGGAAGCGGGAAGTCATCCTTGGGGCTTGCCCTGTTCAGATCTCTATAATCCACACATATCCGTACCTTGCCGTCCTTCTTAGGTATCAGAATGATATTAGCAACCCACTGCGGATAGGAGGTGACAGCTAAGAAACCTGTGTCGAACTGCTTTGTGACCTCCGCCTTTATCTTCTCTGACATTTCAGGGTGCATACAGAGGACCTTCTATTTAACCGGAGGATAAATCTCTTTAGTTGGGAGACGGTGTACCACGATGTCAGTGTCTAAACTAGACATGTCTTCATAGGACCAGGCGAATATCTCAACATAGTTGTGCAACATCTGTATCAACCACTGTTTGATCTTAGCTTCCAGATTTGTGCCGATCTTGACTTCTTTTCTATCGGTCTCTGTGCCCAAGTTTATTGTCTAAACTGGCTCTTCATGAGGCTGTATACCCCCTCTTCCTGTTGTAATATTCTAGCCAGTTCTCCAGGCACCTTACAATCATTCTCACCTTCATCCTTGGCTCGGTTGATCGGATTTTCGAAGTCACATATGGTAATAGCAGGATTGTTATCAATGGGATCCAGAGTGATATATGGATCTGCAGTTTGATACGTGTATGTGTGTAAGAGCATATCTGAATTGATAAAGTAAAAATAGAAAAATAAAAAATAGAGAGTGTTGTACCCCAAAATTTGCCCTCCCATATTCTTCAAAGTTTTGACAAGCATCATCTCAATTTGCTCAAGTCTACTCAAGGAGTTGCACAGTCAACCACTCTCCTAAGCCAGTCAAATTAGGGTTTTGGTTCTTGCAAGGAAGTTGAGGTTTTTAAGGGCCCAATCAAGTCCCATATGCTCATACACATTGTCAAGCACCTACATGTCAAGTTTCAAGGCTCACAAGGTCAAGTTGCACAGTCAAAAACCCTAATTGCTTCACAGTCAACTGCAGGGGCAAAATGGTCATTTGGCAGTCAAAAGTCAAAATTTTTGGTCAACATCTTATTTTGAAGCCACAATCATCATTTGGTCAAGTCTTGACCATGATTTCACAAGAATGGCTCAAAAATCATCAAGGTGTCAAAAGTTTCTATTTTTGGACAGCTGAAAAGTCAACTGTAACTTGACCAAGGCATAACTTTTTCATGGTTCATCAGAAAAATCCCATCCAATGCTCATCTTGAAGGGGAAGGCATTTCCTACAACTCATCTTCACATTCCAAGTCCAAGAAATGCTCTCACAAAAAGTTATCAATATCAATATTATAGGTCATTTTCAAAAGTCAACAAAAAGGCACTTTAAGTCAAAGACCATAACTTGAGATTGGTAAATCAAAATGACATGGGACCAAAGACATTTGTTAGAGGACTTCAAAACCTTTCCAAAATGTCAAAGAACATGTTCATAGCTTCAAAATTGAGCAAGATATGCATTGGAGAAGTTGGGAAATTTTTGTGAAATGGCCAAAGTCAACTATCCTTGAAACTTCATTTTTGACAAAAAGGGCCCACCTTTTCCACTTGGTTCAGCTTGGCCATGCCTCCCACGTATCCCACAATTTATTTCAAGTTTAAAAATTAATTTTTCTATTTTTATTTAATTTTATTTGATTTAATTCATTTTAAATCTTTAAAATTCAAATAAAAATCAAGAAAATTAAATAAAGGATATTTTGTGGCTTGAATAGCTTTGATACACCATGAAGCACATACCAAACTCGTGCAAGACCTATTTCAGGCATAGAAATTCAAATTTGAAGCAAATATGGCAAGTGGTTTAATGGTGTTCATGGCAAAATCAAAACTTCATTGCAAAGGCTTAAAGGTCCATGATTCTGATTGATTCTCATTACAAAACATATATGCAAGCCTTGGCAACACAATACATGACCTAGAACACTCCCATACAGCATAAGCAATTTCAAAAATTCCAAGGAAAAGTGACAAACTGAAAACCACCTTGCAGCCCAATTCAAGCTTCCTTTCTGATCCAAACACGTTCCTTACATCCCCAGGAACGATTTGCAATCATTAACAAGTCAAAAACCTCAAGGAATCACTCATCACGCCCCCACGGTTTGTCCAATATTTTGAGAATCGAAACTCCATTTGTATGCCTCATTAATTCATTTTGAACATTGTTATGCATTGCTGACATCGTTAAGAAACTTTCTGTATATTTTAATTTGATTATAAGGCTGTAAAACGCAAAGTGCCATTGTTGATTCCTAGGGTTTTCAGAGCTTTGAAATTGGGGTTTTCCTCATAGTGCAAAATTAAACCTCAAGACTTACATGGCCAAAATCAGTGTGACAAGACGAAGCTAAAGCACACCTCGCGCCCTTTTTATATTCAACGAGCGTCTATTCGCTATTTTTAAAATGCTTGCATTTTGTGGGGGTTTAAAACCCCCGCTATGTGTTTTATGTTTACAAGAAAGGTTGAAGACGAAGGTCGTGGCAGCGTGTGAGTGGTCAATTCAAATTGGCGCGCGCGTTTCAGTATATAGGGCACTTATTTCATATATTCTTTTATTTCTATTATGTTTACAAACAAGCGCGTTTGGTTCAGTGGTTGGCTGTGTACTTGGTATTCACTGGGACCTGGGTTCGATTCCCAGGTCCCCCATAATTCTCATATTATTTTTTTCAAGGCATTCCTGTGCAGATTCTCAAAAGATGAGCACCATAAACCTCATCCAAGAGCCAGCCAAGTGTCCACAGATGCAAATCCAAGGACCCAGAAAGCAAGAGCACCATGCTCAGGAGTCAACAACGCTCCACTCAATTCCAATGGTCAACGTGGCTGAAGCTTCAATGGGCCATAATTCCAATCAAACACCCTCAAATTCCAGCCCACACCCCCCTTTGGGTTTACTCTTCCTTTTTTTATTTTGTCATTTTCATTTTTTTTACTTGTTTTATTTTATTTATTTCTTATTAACAAATTAACCAACTAATATTTTTTATAAAAAAATCAAAAAAAAAAAAAACTAACATCATTATTATTATTATTATTATTATTTTATTTTGTAAATAAATATTAAATAATTAAATTAGCTTTAATTAGGCAATCTTAATCTTTTTAAAATAACTAAAATAACTTAGAATTAGGTTAACTTAGAATTTTAATTCTTTTATTTTATTCCATAAAAAACATAAAAAACACAAAAAATATATTTTCTTTTAATAAATTAATTAATTAGTTTAACAATTAGTTTTTAATTTCATTTAATCACCAAAAAGACCAAAAAAATTCAATTTCTTTTCTTAAAAGGGTCAACACCCTTAGAACATTTCTGATTTAATTTTTATTCGCGCATAGTTTATTATTATGTAATTGCTTTCAAGATTGTAATAGTAATTAGGTTTATTGTTTTTATTTACCTTCCGTACTTATTTACCAAAAACGGGTCTTTGTATTTTTGCGATGTATAGACCCGCGCCTTGTAATAGTTAGAATTTACATTTCTGCAATTTATTTTCCGCACTCCTAACTGTTAACAATGCATGAAAGAATGTATGTAAATAAAATCAATCCGTAGCTCACAAATAACATGTACAAAATAAACATTAACTGAAAAACAATACACAAAGCACATGCCACTTCTAGGGTACGCCTCACTGGTTGCCTCGAACGTGGTCATCAAGTATAGGACGTCTTAGAGGTCTCCCTTTGTCTAAAGATCCAGTTGCCTCGAAACGGTTGCCTCGGATAAAAGGATCTAGGACATTAGGGTTACCACTAAGATGTCCTACCATTGCTTTGGTGACCACACTGTCCCGATAATCGAATTGACCCGAACACCTCCAACGATGGTGCTACCTACCCCTCAATGGTGGGATAGCACTATCTAAAGGACTCTTACACAGCTTAATTCCTTAGAGTAGGTAGATTCTCCTGGGTACTTGCTCTTTTCAAACAAACAAAACAACTTTTCGCACTCCCGCTTTCTAAAAGTTTTCAAACAAATTTTTCATACACTCTTGAGGACAGATACAAGAGTTACTTAGAAATTTTTCAAACGAAACTTTTTTCAAAATCCACACACACTTGAAAAGCAAACAATTTTGAAAACATAAGAGCAAGTACCTAAGAGCCCGTGGATAACCACGGATAGAAAGGGTGCTAACACCTTCCCTTTCTATAAATCTACCTCCCGAACCGAGAAACATTCTCGAATAAGGAATTTTGCTGTGCTTTTTTCCTTTCCATGTTGGAGAACATAAAAGACGGTGGTGACTCTTGCTTACCGCGACATTTCGCGAAACCAGCTTAAAAAACAGCCAGTTCTATTTCCACCGATCACAGAGAGCATAAAGTTTGTATGCAAAGAACGTCCAATGCTTCATTGATGATATATGAAATGACATATAATAACCCTTACAGATAGAAACATTGTGCCCCGGGTAAGACACAAGGCCAAAAAGTTTTAAAAATTGTTCATTAAAAATTCAGAACATAAGTAAGACAATTACTGCGTGTGATACGGTGGGAGAACTAACTTGAGGTTTTGCGTTTGTGTTCACAAATGTTTCAGTTTAGCAAGAGTCGCCACCGACTTTTTATTTTATCCAAAGGAAAGGTCAAAAAGCACAGGAAAGACCTTTGAGATGTCTTCTTGGGTTCAGGGAGTAGATTATAAAAAGGGAAGGTGCTAGCACCCTTTTCATTCATGGTTATCCATGGGCTCTTAGTTACTTGTTTAGATCACTTGCTTTGCTTTTCCAATTGTTTGGAATGGTGCTTTGTGTGTGGTTTTGAAAATGTTTTGAAAAGAGGCCATCGTTGTGGCAACCTTTGTAATGATTCTTGTTTGAATGTATACAAAGGTGTATTGTCTTTTGAAAAGATTTTTCAAGGTTTTGAAAGTTTGATTTGGGAAATGTTTTGAAATTGTGTTGTGAGGTGTGCTTGAAAATAGCAAGGATGTTTTGCAAGTTTTGATCAAGTAACTAGGAGTTGTCTACCCTATTTTACTCAAAGGTATTTCCTACACATTTTTAACCCTTTTGAAAGTGTTGTTTTACCATTTCATTTGGTAAGCAACCTTGTACTAGGATGTTAAACGGGACAGGCGCGGGTCATCATATGGACCATGATAGCAATTGTGTTAAGTATTTTTAGAAAATTTTCCGAGGGACTAGATCATTTTGTTTAGGCAACCAAGATAGCGTCATCGAGGGACTATGATCTTTTGTTTTGTTTTTGTTTTGCCAAAGTACTCAACATGCATAACATGGCCCATTTTTAAGGCAACAAGTGGATGTAACCCTAGGGGTGCAAGTGTGCATTGTGTTATCATTTTCATGCATTTTGTCTTTGTATTAGTCAAGCTATTTGTTTAATTTTTGGATTTTTTGCATACAAACCCTAATCTCTAACCATGGCATAATTGAAAGCATAAATGCGTAAAATAAATCTACCACTATTATAACATGATTATGGGGAGGGGGATACAATTTTTGAATGGGGATTATTTGGCAAGAAATTAAAACCCTAATTTTACTATTACATCCAAATTGAATCAATGGCGTAAATAATAAATGAATAATGTTTAAATAAACAAATTAAATAAATATACAAAATATTATGAATATGCAAAAATGTTTATGTTTATTTTTTATGTATGTAAAAAATATTTAGTGTATATACAAAGAAATAAAAGATTATATTTTTATTAAGGGTAAAACCCTAATTTTCCTTTTTTTTAGAAAGTAAATATGTTAACTATATTATTTATGTATAATAAAAATAAAAATATATTCAAGTGTAAAAAATATATTAAAAAAAGTATTATTTTTAATAAGGGTGGAAACCCTAGTTTTTTTGTTTAAAATAACATATATTATTTTAATTATTTTATGTACAAAATAAAATATAAATATACACAAATATTTAGATAAATAGTAGTATATGAGAAATGATATTATTTTATAGGTATAAATGATAAAAAATAAAATATATAATATTTCTATAATGTTTAAAAGTTTTAATTAAATAAAATAAGAGTATATACTATTTAATAATTATTTTCATGTCTAAAAAAAAATAATAAAATAATAAAAATAAATGTGAAAATTTATGAAAATATTTTTGGGTATTTTTATGTTTGGAAAATATAAAATAAAATCAGTAAATGAAAATAAAATAAAAAAATATAAAAGTATAAAGAAATTGGACCAGGGGGTGCAATCAGTAAAAGAGGGGTGTCAATAGTGAGCCAGGACCAAGCCCAGCCCACCAGACTTCATCTTCAACCTTTGTCTTCAAAAATTACGCGCGTCCTGTACAAACACGAACAACCTGCATACATGCTCTAATGCAAAAACACATAACATCAAAGTTGTAGCATTTTCCAAGACGAATTCAACCATATAAAAAACTTGTCCTAACTCTCAAAGACCAGAGAGAATTTCTCTGGCCCTAAATCCTAACCTAATTTTTTCAGGAAGTTCATGGATCAAATTCTCTTAGCATGCTTAACTAAAATGAAATCTGAGCACATGTACAGCTTCATGGCTATAAATACTACATTTTTTATTCACAAACCTGAGCCTAACTATTCCTAAATAGAGAGACAGGAAGTTGATAAAAACCTGTTTCAGTTGAGATCGTGTCTGACAATGTGGAGCTTTTCAATGAGGCCTGAGATGTATGAGAGCTTGCTTGAACTTCCCCTGACCTTCCCCAATGTCTAGCTTGCCTTGAATGTGCTTGAACAAGCCTACAGAACTCAACCTGCACAAGCTGAAATCAAAAATGGAAAACCTTGTAAATGGAGTTACAGTTAGTGTTTAAGGGTTGGGATAGCTTGGATAGATTGTATGGAAGGTGTCTGAACAGGTTTGGGACAAAACGCACGAGCAACTTGTGAGATAGAACTCAAGATACAGATGCTGCCCTATTTTGCCAATTGAAGGTGATTTTGTGCTATGGGAGGTTTCAGGACTCAAAGGCTCGTGTTTTAGGTTCAATAAAATGTGTAAAAATTGTCTCAAAAGCTTGCACAAGTTGGTTTCCTCTTATGTTCAAGTTCTAGTGTATTTGATATCTTTCTTGTATTTTAAGCAAAAATGAGCAATGGTGTAATACAAGCCTGTATAGGCTATCTATCAGCCTGTATAAGCTATCTATCAGCCTGCCCCTTGTGATCTTGTCCCCTCAAGTTGGTGGATATGATTTTCTGCACAAGATATTGTTCAAGGCTCAAGAGATGTGGTTTTGACATAAAGCACATTTTGGCAAAAAATGGTAATGTACCTTTTACCATTTATGGGTTAATCTTGTGTGCAATGCTCTAATGACCAAAACAAAGCCTTATACCAATGGATTTGCATTTAATTATTGAGTGTGGAATGGTTTTGAGACCTGTAATCAAGTACAAAGCAAGCTGATTAGAGTTTGCAACTTGTATCACTATGAACATGCCATGGATAAAAAGTGAGTTTTTTCCAACTTCAAGCTTTCGATTCTACCTAACCACAAATGAGTTTGGAGAGTTCTTTGACATTTTGGAAATCTTGCAACATGCTCTACAATCCATTTTTGAAATGCAACTTGATATTCAAAGAGGAACTATGTGAAAAATGGTCATGAAGATAGGCCAAAATCCTGCCTAAACTAGGGCAAAATTTCACTAAGTTAAAAGTTTCATGGACCCTTGTTCCGAAAATCATAACTTGATATCCAAACTTATTTTGGGAAAACTTTATGAAACAAAGTTGTAGAATTTGTGGAGGACTACAACTTTCATGTTAGAAGTTTTGTTTGAATCCAATTGCATCATGATGAAAATGTTGGGCAAAGTTGGAAAAAATTAAGAAAATTTCATAACTTAGAAAAATTCTAAGTTATGAAAATTTTTCAATCTTAAACCCTAATTTGCAAAATTGGGTTTCTTGATGAACAAGCTTCATGTTTTGACACATCTTGATTAAAAATGACCCTTGGCACTTGATTTTGACCAAAAAGTCAAAGTTTGACTTTTTAGTGTACAATCAAATTTTGATTAGTTGACTGAAAAATTCATCTTTCAATCCAATGCAATTGAGATCTTTTGAACCTTGTGAATAGGTCAAGATGATGCCATTGAGTCCTTGAATCCATGCTTGAACCCAATTTTCCATTGGCTAGGTGAAAAATCAGAAATTGCCCTTGTGCAGTCAAAACCCTAAAAATGACCATTTTGCCCTTTTGATGATCTGATCAAATTTCTTGAGGAGTTGTGGTCCAAACATGATCATATGGTTCATATGAGTCTATAATGTTGATGTGGGTTAAAAATCATGAGGTTTGACTGTAAATTGGCCATAGTTGACTTTTTCCCCAATATAGTTGATTTTTAGGTCAACTGTCCAATTGACTGGGCAAAAATTTGATTCAAGGCTTGAAACTTGGTATGGACAAACTTATGAGTCCAACATGAAGTATGAAAGTCACTTTGAGCATTGAAAGTCCAAAAATCTATGTGCAAACTCAAACCCTAATTTCAGGTCAACAGTGCCAGGAGATGTCTTAAGCAGTGCAAACCCTAGCTTGCTCTTGGATCCAAAGAATCTTGTGAGGGGAAATCTTGATAAAAGGAGAGAGAAAATTTTGGGGTACAACAGCTGCCCCTGTTCAATCTTCTTGAACCTGAAGAGTTAGATTGGCGAGTTTGCCTTTCGTGACTCGAAGGTAAAAGATGATTGGACACTAGAGTGCCCGTAAATTTGCACCCGTCAAAATGTAGCTGAGGGAATGGGATTAAAGAGGCCATTTGGAGATGGTAGAATCTTGCTAGATATGGGCTTAAAGATGCCATCCAAGACTTGTTTTGTTGAAAATCAGGAGAATGATTATCAGAATGGTATCCGTATCTGGAACGTATCTGAGTTGTATCTGGAGATTGGATTCGTATGAGCAAAGGAATGGTGTCCGTGCCTGGAGCATATCCGAGCTGTAACTGTATTTGATTCTTGAATGAATATCAGAATGACTTCCGTGTCTGGAGTGTATCTATATTGTATCTGAATTCTAAATGTGCGACAGAAAAAACATCTGTGTCTGGAGTATCTCTGGGCTGGGGAATAGGTTTGAATGAGTGACAGAATGGCTACCATGTCTGGAGCGTATCTGGATTGTATCTGAAGTTGAGATTTGTATGAGTAGCAGAAAGACTTCCGTGTCTGGAGCGTATCCGTACTGTAACTGGGATCTGGACAAGTGACATAATGACTTTCGCGTCCGGAGTGCATTTGAACCTAAAGTTGATAGTTGAATCTGAATGAGAAATAGAATGGCTTATGTGTATGGAGCGTATCTAGTTTGTATCTGATTGCTGAAGTATGAATGAGTAGTACAATAACCGCCGTGTCTGGGGTGTATCCGTACTGTATTTTGACTTGAAATTCTGGGTGAGTAATAGAATGACCGCCGTGTCTGGGGTGTATCCATATTGTATCTGAAACACGAGACCTGGATGAGTAGCAGAATGACTTCCATGTCTTGGAGTGTATCTGTACTGTATTTGAGATCTTTGAATATTTGTTAGAGGTAGCTTTTAATCTTCTCCTGAAAAAGGTAAAATGTTAGCTAAAACACACAAAGTTATGTTGCATGACATGTATGATGCAATAAAATGTGCTTTATTAATGTTTATGATATACGAATGTAATGGATGCGTATGTAAGCCGATTAGCTGTCTTGTTGAGGAAAATAAATCCTTGATAGCTGGAGATAATGAAATCTTTGACTGCTGCCGGGAAAAATAAACCCTCGACTGCTGCTGGAGATTCAAAACCTTTGATTGTTGAGACTGAGAACATCCTTTAAACTACTGCTGAGGATTGAAAATCCTTGGTGAGTTGTGGGGATGAACAAGAACTTTGATGATTTCTGCGGGCATTAAGCCTTACGACCCAAGGCAAGTAACAAGAAAATAATAAAAAACATTTCATTTTCTTTTGTTTGCAAATAAACATTCATTTTTTTCTTTTAACAAGTAAACTTTTACATGACACTCCTTTTAAAAGAAACCAAATAAAGTGGATCCCGTGGAGTACCATAGATGCTTAGGGTGCTAATACCTTCCCTTTACATAACCGACCCCCGTACCTTGATCTCTGATCTTGTAATTTATTATGGGTTTTGTTCGCTTTTTTCCCATTTTCGTTTAGAAACATTAAAGTGTGGTTGCGACTTCATTGTATTGAGATAAGTCAATTGATTTCTTAAATCTCAAATCTTTACCGCTACATTTATTTTCCTATCATTAATGTCGCAATTTCCTTCTCTCTTAGTTCGGATTTGCGCGTGCGACAGATTGTTGTAACACCCCAATTTTTATTTACTAATTATTTTATTGGTTATTTATTTTATTAATTATAAAATAATATAATAATTAATTAAATTATGTGATTTTGTGAAAATGTGAGTTATTTGAATTAATTAGTGATGTGTGATATATGATTTATTTTATTAGTTAAGAATATGTGATATATGAGTAATTGGGATATTGGGTTAGAAAGCTAGCGCGATATTATTTTCAATCAAAATGGTCTTACTAGTTGTAATGCGGTGAGAGAACTGACTTGGTTGTTTTATGTTTGATTGAAAATGTTGCGGTTAGCAAGAGTCGCCACCGACTTTTCTTTTATCTAAAAGGAAATGCTGAAAAGAACAGGAAAGACCTTTGAGATTATTTCTTGAGTTCGGAGGGTAGATTATGAAAAGGAAAGGTATTAGCACCCTTTTCATCCATAGTTATCTACAGGCTCTTAGTTGCTTGCTAGATCACTTTCTTTTGTTTGAAAATATGTTTTGTGTGGTTTTTGAAAGTATTTTGAAAAGGCGCCATCGTTTAGGCAAACTTTGTAATAATTCTCGTTCGTAAGAATGTATACAAAGTGTTGATCCTTTGAAAATGTTTTCAAGTTTGAAAGATGTTTTTTGAAAGTGTTGGTGTTTGTTTTGAAAATAGCAAAGATATTTTTGGTTTAAAATTGAGCAAGCAACTAGGAACAATCTACCTACTCAAAAGTATTTCATGTTTATTTTCTCTTTTCTTTGACATTGTTATCTTACCATTGATTTGGTAAGTAATCCTATCTTTGGATGTAAAAAGGGATGGGAAATGGTCATCGTATAGCCATGATTAGCAATGTTGTAAGATATCTTAGAATTTTCTTTAGGGACTAAGATCACTTTTGAAAGGCAACTTTGATAGCATCATCGAGGGACTATGATCTTGTATTTTTTGATTATTTTTGCTAAGATACCTCACATGCATAATATGGCCATTTTGTAAGGCAACAAAGTGGATTTACCCTAAGGGTGTATGTGTGCAAGTGTATTGGTTTACATGCTTGATTTGTCTTGATTAGGGTTTTCTAAGCTTTGATTTTATCTTTCCATACAAACCCTAATTTACTAGCATTTGTATAAAGCGATAAATTGCGAAAAGTAAATATTCTATGCTATTACATTATTTGGGGGATGGGGTATACATTTTTACAAATGGGGATTGCAAGAATTTAAATCAAATTAACTATTACAACCATATTGAATATTGTATAAAAAATGAATAAATAAAAATGCAAGAATGTAAATGCAAAAAGAAATGTGATTTTTGTTTGGTTTTCATGAAAAGGGTTTTTTGACCTAGTTAACTAAAATAAAATAATTAAATAAAAATAATAAAATTAAGATTAAGTTAGTAAAATAAATTAATTTAAAGAGAACAAATTTTTTAGGGTTTTTTGTGAATTTGATTAAATTATTAAATAAAATTAATTAAATAAAAGTCCTAAATTCTAAATTGATTTTAATTTTCAAGAAAATAATATAATAATAATTAAGACTAATTATCTAAGTATTTAAAAAAGGTAAAATTAATTTATTAAAGGAAATGTTTTTTGTTCTTTTAGTTTCATAAAACAAAATAAACTAAATAAATGTAAAAAAATAATAAATAAAATATTTTTGGGTTTTTATTAATGCAAATAATAGTAATAATAATAATAATGATAATATTAATAATAATAATAAAGGAAAGAGAATAAAATAAAAATATAAAATTAAAGTCAGGGGGTTAAAAATGGAAATGGGGGTTAACAATAGTAAAAAGGGGCGCTAGGCCCAAATGTGTGTTTTTGTAATCAGAGAAAAATAAAAAAAAGCATGAATGAGCATGTATTAGAAAGTAAAATGGGGGTGAGAGTCAGCAATTCAGATTGGGCCCAGAACAAAGTCCATCCTGTTTTGTGATTTAGTGTGGATTGATTTCTGTGACTGCACCATGAGCTTGCACCATGAAGCGTTGGATTTGGATTGTTGAACATCCAATGGTGTTGATGTGAGGCTCATGATAGGCGCCTTGTACATGATTGCCTTGGATCTGAAACAAATAAATGTGAAACAAATAAAAGGGTACCACTGGGGCTCGAACCCAGGTCCCTATAATCACTGGCGCACACTTCTACCACTGGGGTGGCTATACATCCTTTTATTAATACAAAACCAAGAATATATATATTTGAAACACATTCCTAGGCCTGTATCATCATCAACCTCGCGCCAGACCAATCAACATGATTTTTGAAATTGCTATCTCTTTCATTTCTCAACCATTCGCAAAATTATAAACATGAAACTTGCTCTAAATTTCATCACGAGTTCAGTCATATAAATAACTAAAGCTATAAATAAAAAATGAGCATGAATTTTGAATGGTACCAAATCTGACCTGATTTTTCCAAAAAATTCAACTCTAAAATTCTCACTACTCAGGCAACATAAATGAATTCTAAGGACATGGTTAGTTTCAGAACTATGATGTCAACATTTTATCTTCACAAATGGAAACCAAATGATGCTTATATGAAGAGTTCAATAGTCAGAAAACTCACCTTGCAAGAGGGTATCGTGTTTTGAGTTTGAGCAGCTTTTGATGAGTTCCAGTGATTGGGTTAGCTTCCTCAAGTTCCCAGGAAGCTAATGTGATGCTTGGCTTAAGCTGAAAGTGGCTGAGGAGTTCTGGAGAAGTCAACTTGTAGACCCCTGTTTTTGAAAATGGAACTTGATGATGGAGGTGTTACAGTTATGAAACAGGGCCAGGGATGAGTTGTATTTGATGTTTAGGAGCTTTAGGATTGATTAGGAAGGAAAACGCACGAGGGAAATGAGAGATATAAGTTTAAGGTCAGAACTGTGCATCCAGGGAGTTTCTTGTGCAAATTCTGGCTTGAGGGAGTTTTGGTGTGTTTCAGGGTGCTTAAGCTCGTGTTCTAGCTCATAAATAGTTCCTCTATTTATAAGCAACAAGTTTGGAAGCTTGTTGTTGATCAGAATTCAAAATCACAAGTTTAAGCATAACATGTGATTTTTTTGAGAAATCCAAGTTTCAAAGTCTTGTGTACTTGCTAAGATAGAGTGTTATGCTTTAAACACACTTGATTCTAACTTTATGGATGGAATGTACTTAAAGATAACAAGTTAGGAGCTTAAGAAGCTGACTTTGTGCATAAAGCTTGCTTTACAAGAATGGAAATGGTGACTTTCTCCCTAAAATGGAAAAATACTCTGGACAATGCTTGAATCAATTGGACAATTGATCAAACAGTTGTGTAAACATTAAATTAAGAAGTGACAAACAAGTTTGAGGCCTGAAAAGTGAATATTATGCAGCATGGCTATGGATTTGGTTCATGTTGTATCACAAATTTTGCCTTGCAAAATAACTTGAAACCCTAACTTCTGACTTTCGATTCTCCTTATCACAAATGATTTCAATGAGTTATTGGACTTTCTATAAAGCTTGTAATATTCTCTACAATCCCTCTTTGAATCACTTTTTAAAAATCCAAATGGAACTATGTGAAACTTGAGTCAGAAGTTAGGTCAAAATCCTGACCAAAATGCTCAAAATTTCACTAAGTGTTTTAATTTCATGACCATGACTTCATGGATTAATAACTTGAGATCCAAGAATTTATAGAAGAATTTGTGTGAAGAAATGTTTTAGATATCATGGAGATCTACAACTTTCATGTTGAAAGTTTCTTTTAAATCATCTTGCATCATGGTGAAAAATTGGCTCAAAGTTGTGAAAAAATATGAAGTTTTCAACACTTAGAAAAATTTCTAAGTTTGGAAACTTTGACTTTTCAAAATGAAATCTTGACTTTTTTTTATTTTTTGATGAATAAGTTTCATATTTTGACATTTTTTGATGAATTGTAATCTATGACACTTGATTTTGACATAAAAGTCAAAGTTTGACTTTTCAGTGTATAGTTGACTTTTGATCAGTTGACTGAAAAATCAAGTATCAATCAAATGACCTTGAGAAATGTTTTGAGTCATGCCATTAGGTGAAAATGATGCAATTGAACTATTAAAATCATGTCTCAAACCAATTAACCATTTGCTAGGTCAAAAATCAGAAATGGCCCTTTCTCAGTCAAAACCCTAATTTTGACCATTTTGCCCCTTTGATGATCTGATCAAATTTCTTGAGGAATTGTGGTCCAAACTTGATCAAATGATACATATGAGTTCATAATGTTGATATGGATAAAAAATTATGAAATTTTACTGTAAATTGACTAGAGTTGACTTTTTCCCCAATACAGCTGATTTTTGGTCAACTACTCAATTGACTGAGCAAAAATGTGATCCAAGACTTGAAACTTGACATGAGAAATATTGGGGGTCCGTAATGATCCATGAAAATCATATGAGGCATTAAAATCTCAATTATCTTTGTGCAATCTCAAACCCTAATTTCAGTCATCAGTGCTTAAGGAGGTGTCTTGAGCTGATCAACCTTTGTGCAGTCTTGAACAAAAGGAGATCTTATGAGAAAATACTTGATAAATGAGAGGGAAAATTTTGGGTTTCAATAGCTGTCCCTATTCAAACTTCTTAAACCTGAAGAGTTAGATTGGCGGATCCTCCATTCGTGACTTGAAGGTGGAAGATGATTGGACACTAGAGTGCCCAGAAATTTGCACTCAAAGATGAATTGTGAATGGGCTTATAGATGCCATTTGGAGGAATGATGGAGATTTTCCAGAGATGGGCTTGTAGATGCCATCCAAGGGTGACTGCTGACAGAGAATGAACTAAGTCTGAACTTGATTTCAACTGGAAAAGAATCAGAATAAATCTTTGGAGCGACTTATCTGAACCAGAAGAAGTCTTGTATGTTGTTTGACTGGGAAGAATCAGAATAAATCATTGAGAGATTTATCTGAACCCAAAGTGTTCCTTTGGAAAGTATCAGGATAAATCGTTGAGGGGTTTAAACTGAAACAAAAGAGATCTTGAATATTCTTTAACTGGAAAGAATCAGAGTAAATCTTTGAGTGATTTATTTGAACCAGAGAAAGTGTCTACGGAAAGAATCAGAATAAATCGTTGAAAGATTTATCTGAACCTGAAGTGTTCCTTTGGAAAGTATCAGGATAAACTTTTGAGGGGTTTAAACTGAACCAAAAGAGATCTTGAATATTCTTTAACTAGAAAGAATCAGAGTAAATCTTTGAGTGATTTATCTGAACCAGAGAAAGCGTCTGCGAGAAAGAATCGGAATAAACCATTAAGAGATTTAAACTGAACCGATAGGGATCTGGAGAAGAATAAGAACAAATCATTGAGAGATTTATCTGAACCAGAGAAGACGTCTACAGGAAAGAATCAGGATAAACCGTTGGGAGATTTAAACTGAACCGACATGGATCTGGAGAAGAATTAGAAAAAATCATTAAGATATTTATTTGAACCAGAGAAGATGTATGCGGGAAAGAATCAGGATAAACCGTTGGGAGATTTAAACTGAACCGGCAGGGATCTGGAGAAATATCTGTTATGTAGATGGTTGACCAGTCCTTCCTTGGGAATTGATCTGTTATTGACTTGTTGAAATTTTAACGATAATTCTCTGTTGATTGATCTTTCCTGAAAAAGATGAAAAGTTAGTTGCATGCAATGTCATGATGTATGAAATGCATGGTGCAATGATGTTCTCAAAATAAATGAGATTGTGTCATATGTATCACTGTAGTAAATTCTATGACATATGGATGTAATGTATGGACACATTAATTGTTATGCCGCAGTATTGCTAGAGTTTGGGAAAATAAATCCCTGAGCATTGCTGAGAATAAGGAGTGCAAGTCTTCATGTTTTGAAGTGTTAATGAGTTTCCATTTAGAAAAATAAACTCTATTGTGTAAGGGTAACGTCGTGTATTGCTTGTAGACCTCGTGAAATCTTGTTGGGGAATCCTGAGAAATTGGGCGACTTTCACTGAGGAATCTTAGGAGTGGTAACTGGAAGTTTTGTTCTGTCTGGGATGTGAGAGAGCTTGATATCATTAAGATGCAAACTGGAGATAAGTTAGCGATCCTGTAGTGGGATGTCACGTTTTCCATTCTTGCTGGAAAAGTATATGCAGGGGACTTTATGGAATAGTCTAAAGATGTTATCCTATTTCTTAAATCCATTAGTGATTGTCTTTCTATTTTCTGTTCTCCTTTTTGCTCATTTGTAAACCGTAGTTACGTTCAAATGCATATGTTCAAAAATAAATCATTGGACGTTTTTGTAAACAAAACACAGAAAAATAAAAACAGATAGTTTTGCACTTTCAAAGGGATATCTTTGTATTAACTTGAATAAGTATTTTTGTACAATGAGACGAACATTCTAGTAAGAGAATGTCGTCGTAAAAAATGAAAATTTGATACAAAGAAAAGATAGCTATGTGAAATAATCACATGGGGTTCCCGTTCTGCTATAGCCTTCGTGTCTCTGAGCGTCTTGTCCACTTGCTGCCTTGTCCGAAGTTGATTGAATTGATTAGACCCGTTGAGTTTGTCAGTCGATGCTAAAGGTTGTCTGTAAGGTGATCCAACGAGACATAGTCATACGCTTTAATTCCTTAACTTTTGCCTGGACCGCCCTTTCGGGTTTTCAGTCCACCGGGATACCCTTTTTTCCAAGCCGCCCTTTCGGGTTTTCAGCTTGCCGGGTATACATATTTTTTTTGTATTTTATCCCTAATTTTTGCCCAAACCTTTTTGGTTTTCCGGGACACCCTAATTTTTGCCTAGGCCAGTCGACCTAGTGGGTCTTTATTCATGCATAGTATCTTTAGACTATGTCCTCGTTTACAGGGTGTGGAAGGTCGTCGCCATCCATAGTGGTTAGGATCATTGCTCCACCAGAGAATATGCTTTTAATTACAAATGGTCCCTCGTATGTATGAGTCCATTTTCCCCTGGGATCACCTAGTGGTAATATGATACGCTTGATTACCAAGTCACCAACCCGATATACCTGACATCTGACCTTCTTGTTAAAAGCTTTGATCATACGTTTTTGGTACATCTGGACATGACAGACAACCATAAGCCTCTTCTCATCAATTAAGTTCAACTGGTCAAGTCGAGTTTGGATCCATTCATCTTCATTCAGCTCTGCATCTTTTATGATTCTCAGAGAAGGTATTTGTACTTCAATTGGTAGAACAACTTCCATGTTGTATACCAAGGAGAAGGGAGTTGCCCCCGTTGAGGTGTGCGCCGTGGTACGGTAACCTAGGAGAGCGAATGGTAGCATCTCATACCAGTCTTTGTAGGTTACTCTCATTTTTTGTATGATCTTCTTGATATTTTTATTTGCGACTTCGACAACGCCATTCATATTTGACCGGTAAGGGGAAGAATTATGGTGTTGGATCTTGAATTGCGCACATAGTGCAGTGATCATAGTATTGTTGATATTTGTACCATTGTCTATGATGATTCTATCCAGGATGCCGTACCGACATATGAGATTATGTTTGATGAATCAGGCCACAACATTCTTGGTAACGGAAGCGAACAAAGCTTCCTCTACCCACTTCGTGAAATAGTCAATGGCCACCAAGATGAAGTGGTGTCCATTAGAAGTTGTAGGTTTGACTTCTCCAATCATTTCGATTCCCCACATCTTGAATGGCTAGGGAGCAATTAGGACGTTTAGAGGAACTGGAGGCACATGCACTTTGTCAGTGTAGATCTAACACTTATGACAAATTCGAGAATGCTGATGGCAATCTGCTTCCATGGTAGACCAGTAGTACCCCGCTCGTAGGATCTTTTTAGCCATCGTATGCCCACTAGAATAGGTTCCAAAAGTTCCTTCATGTAGATCAGCCATGATCTTTTCTTCCTCAACCTTATCTATGCAACGAAGCAAAACAGAGTCGTGGTTGCGCTTATAGAGAATGCCATTACTTAGGAAGAACTTAGCAGAGAATCTTCTCAAGAACTTCTTATCATTGACCGAAGCTCCCTCCGGATACTCTTGGGCCTCGAGATACCTCTTAACTTCATGGAACCAAGGCTGGTCCACTACTTCTTCAGTATCGATCTCGTGGCAGTAAGCTGGTTCATCCATCCGCTCAATGGTGATCTGGGGAGCCTCGTTACCCCACTTGAGTTTAAACATGGATGACATAGTGTCTAGCGCGTCCGCTAGTTGATTTTCCTCTCGTAGAAAATGCTCAAAGGTAATTTCCTTGAAGTGTGGGATTAATGTCAACACATGTTCTTTTTAGGGGATGAGATTAGGGGGCTTCATGTCCCATTCTACTTTGAGATGACTGATGACTAAGGCTGAATCTCCAAATACACTTAAGGACTTGATTCCCAAATCTATGGCAGCTTTGAGACCCATAATACACGCTTCATATTCTGCCATATTATTGGTGCAGTTGAAACAAAGTCTTGTAGTGAAGGGAGTAAGGCATCCTTCAAGGGATATGATTACAGCACCTATGCCATTGCCGAGTGCGTTGGAGGCTCCGTCAAAAACCAAGGTCCATCGGGATCCTTGTTCAGGTCCATCATATGGTCTGAGTTCTTCACAATTGTTTACCATCATGATGTCTTCATCTAGGAACTCGAATCTCATGGATTGATAGTCATCCACAGCTTGATGAGCAAGGTGATCGGCTAATACACTTCCCTTCATTGCTTTTTGGGTAGTGTACTGAATTTCGTATTCAGTCAGAATCATCTGCCATCTTGCTATTCTCCCAGAGAGGGCAGGCTTCTCGAATATGTATTTAATTGGATCCATCTTGGATATCAATAAGGTAGTATGGGTCAACATATACTGTCTCAGCCGGCGAGCAGCCCATGCCACAACGCAGCAAGTTTTCTCGAGCAGTTAATATCTTGTTTCATAGTCGGTAAAATTTTTGCTCAGGTAGTAAATAGCATGCTCTTTTCGGCCAGACTCGTCATGCTGCCCCAACACGCACCCCATTGAATTTTCTAAGACAATTAGATACATGATTAAAGGTCTTCCCTCGACTGGCGGCATCAAAACATGAGGCTCTTGCAGGTACTCCTTGATCTTGTCAAAGGCAGCTTGGCATTCATCATTCCATTTGACTACTTGATCTTTCTTCAGTAATTTGAAGATTGGTTCACAAGTAGCGGTTAAGTGAGAAATGAATCTGGTAATTTAGTTAAGCCATCCTAAGAATCCTCTGACTTCCTTCTCGGTGTGAGGAGCAGGCATTTCTTGTATTGCTTTCACCTTGGCAGGGTCCACTTTGATACCTTTACTGCTGACGACGAAGCCTAGGAGTTTACCGAATCTCACCCCAAATGTACATTTATTCAGATTCAACCTTAGCTTGTATTTCTTTAGCCTTTCAAACAGTTTCTGCAAATGGTCAACATGTTCCTCTTCAGTTTGATATCTGGCTATCATGTCGTCCACATAGACCTCTATTTCGTGATGGATCATGTCGTGAAATAGAGCTACCATGGCACGCTGATAGGTTGCCCCAACGTTCTTCAACCCGAGTGGCATAACCTTGTAACAGAATGTGCCCCACTGTGTGACGAAGGTCATTTTCTCCATGTCCTCAGGTTCCATTTTGATTTGATTATAGCCTGAGAAACCATCCATGAATGAGAACACTTTATGTTGTGCGGTATTGTCAACCAGAATATGGATATGGGGAAGTGGGAAATCATCCTTAGGGGTTGCCCTATTCAAATCTCTAAAGTCCACACACACGCGCACTTTTCCGTCCTTTTTAGGCTCTGGAATAACATTGGCGACCCATTGTGGATAGGAGGTGACAACTAAGAATCCGGCGTTGAATTGTTTCATGACTTCAGTCTTGATCTTCTCTGACATGTCTGGCCGCATGCGATGGACTTTCTGTTTTACCGGAGGGCAGTCTTCTTTTGTTGGTAGATGATGGACCATGATATCAGCATAAAGTCCTGGAATATCATTGTATAACCAAGCAAAGACCTTAACATAGTCATGTAGTAACTAAATTAAGCGCTTCTTGACACCCGGTTCCAGATTGGCTCCTACCTTGACTTCTTTCTTGTCCTCTTCGGTACCTAAGTTAACTGTATCCACTGGTTCTTCGTGGTGTTGTATGATCCTTTCTTCCTGTTGTAATAACCTGGCTAGTTCCCCTGGCACTTCACAATCTTCCTCACCTTCGTCTTCGACTTGGTAGATTATATTTTCAAAGTCACAATAGGCCATGGCAGAATCGTTACCCATGGGATCCTGAGTGGATGTAGATCTGCATTTTGATATGTGAGTATGTGTAAGGGCATAGATATTTTTTGAAAGAAATAAAAAAGTAGAAAAAGAAAGACAAAGATCACAAAGTTTGGATGCAAAAACGTCCATGATTCATTGATGACATATGAAAATGTAGTAACAACCCTTACAAATAGACCGTTGTGCCTCGGGTAAGACACAAGGTTTTAAAAGTCTGAATTGTTTAATTACTACAAGTCCGACAAAAATTTAAAGACAATTACTGTTGGATAAAAGTAATTGGGACAAAATCTTTAGCTTCCCAGTTGCTGAGTCCTCCATTGATAGTTGGGAAAATCTATTCCTCCAGGTCGCAGCTGTCATCACTATCCTCCACGATGTTGACTACATGGTTGCTGATCTTCAAATGTGGTCCCTTGGCACGAGCACGACGAATAGCTTTCTGGGCTCCTAAAGTGAAACCTAAACCAAATTTTTCAGATTTGTAAGGGATATCCAGGAGTTGTCCCCAAATAGTACACCCACCTTCTTCGACTACTACCTTGGTATATTTCAGTGAAGACATCTTCAGTGGAGGTCTTGTAATATTTGGGACTTGGGAAACAGTCTTGGTTGCTGCCACTGTTTGTGGGACTTCCTTGAAATGTTGACACGGAGTTTTGATGAATTCACCATCCATTTCCACGTATCTGAAGGAGTTCAGGTGACTGGCCATATATTCCTCCTCTCCATGGACAGTAATGATTTTTCCCTTGGTTGGGTATTTCAACATCTGATGTAATGTAGAGGTAACGACACCAGCATCATGAATCCAAGGTTGGCTTAATAAACAGGAACAGGAAGGGCGAATGTCCGTCACGTAGAAATTTGAATAAAAGGTTTGAGTTCCAACTTTAATGGGGATGTCCACCTCCCCATGCACCATTCTTTTTGAACCTTCGAAGGCCCTTACCACTATGTTGCTGGGTTTTAAGGTCAAACCTTCACAGTCGAGTCTATCCAAAGCTTTCTTAGGCAACACATTCAAAGATGAGCCAGTATCAACCAGGATATGAGCCAAAGTTGTTCCCCTGCATTCGATAGAGACATGCAATGCCTCGTTGTGTTTCCTCGCTCTAGGTGTAAGATCAGCATCAGAAAAGCCTAAACCATTATCAGCAGTCAAACTGGCCACATAATCTTGGAATTGGTCAGTAGAGGTTTCTTGTGGCACGTGGGCAGTTTTAAGAAATTTCCTCAAGGCCTTCGCATGAGCCTCAGAGCACAACAATAAAGCTAGCATAGAAATCTTTGAAGGAGTCTGCCCTAGCTGTTCGACTATGTTGTAGTCACTTCTCTTTATAATTTTCAAAATTTCTTCCATCTCCTTTTTGGAGGCTTCTGGGATAGATACTGATTGCGCCTTCATCCGAACAGGCTCAACCAAAATGCCTTTGCCCCGAGTCTCGGTCGACTCGGCGGTAGGGGTGTCAGTAGGGGTAACCATAGGGATTGTAGTAGTAGTGTCAACAGGAACAAAAGCAGGGATGATCACAGGACCGGTAACAATTTTCGGAGGAGCAATCTTGGGGGAGAATACCCTTCCACTTCGGGTTATTTTGCTGGTTCCTATAATGTTTCAGATGTCGGGGTCAACCTTCTCAAAAATCGAGTCTTCAACAGCCAGCCAATCTTGTTTGACACCGTGATAGTAGACGTCACCCCCATAGTTCCAGGGGACAGTTTCATCTGAGGAGTACGGGATCGACCCTGACATTGTGATTATCAGTGGAGTCACCTTAGGAACAAATGTAATCTTAACGGGTCTTTTGGTGGTGACCCTGGAAGGATTGGCGGAAATAGTTACTATTGAAACACCATTGTAAGAAATGGTTGGAATGGGAGCCTTTTCAAACAAAATCTCTTTGTCATCCATCAGGCGCTGAACACCTGCTTTCAGTAAATGATAGCCAATTGGTAGGGATAAACAGAGATGGCAGCTTTCGCCACAACCCAGAAATGAACCAGCCTTCAATAGGTTCCTCTTAACAGTCAGAAGAGGAGTAACAAGTTCATCAACAACAGTAACAAACACATCATCTTCAACAGCGTTAACATCACGGCCATGCTTGGGCATAGGAGCGGTGATAACATTTGGGATCCCAGGAGCATCAAATTCAATTTCTTTTGCCTCAAGAAGGTCTTGCACCTTGTTTTTCAAAGCCCAACAGTTGTTGGTATCATGACCTGGACTTTCTGAATGGTAAGCACAACGGGCATTAGGGTGGTAATGAGGAGAGGTGGTGTTGGGATTCTTCGGGGCTTCCTTCAAAGTTACCAGATTAGATCTCAACAAATGTGGCAAGACTTGAGACCGCATCATATTTATCTGGGTAAATTGTCTTACTGGTCTTTCCGTTCTAGACTGACTGTTCCTTTGTCAAGTAGGTGCATGCTTAGGGATCATGAAGCCCCTTACCGTTGGACGGTGTTTAGTTCTATCCAGATTCCTTTTAGGGTATACAACACCAACTTCTTTCTTCCCAATAAATGGTTTTCTCACGGCACTGAAGGATGCGTCCTTTTGGATCTCCCACTCTTAATCCCAGCTTCCACTCTCTCCCCGGTTAAGATTAATTTAGTGAAGTCTGCTGAGGAGCTTCTAATTAGGTGATTAAATAAAGGATCGGACAGGGTACCCAAAAACATGTCTACCAGTTCTCTGTCAGACAGGGGAGGCTGGATTCTTCCTGCCATGTCCCTCCATTTCTGAGCGTAGTCTTTGAAACCTTCGCTCGAACCTATAGCCATACTCTGGAGTTGAGTATGGGTGGGAGCAAGGTATGTGTTATACTGATACTGTTTATAAAAAGTAGCAGCAAGGTCTTCCCAATTATGGATATTGGCCCTCTCTAGTTTATAGAACCAATTTAGCTGAGTCCTGGATAGACTATCCTGAAAGAAGTGGACCCACAAATCTCTGTCAACAGTGTGAGGCTGTATCTTCCTCACATAAGATCGGAGGTGCATCTTGGGACATGAAACCCTGTCGTACTTAGCAAACACTGGTGCCTTGAAATTTGGTCGAATAACAATCCCAGACACCAAACCCAACTCTTGAAAGTCCAGCCCGGGCACTTTCTGAATCTCCATTGCTTTTAGATGCTCTTCCAGATGTTTGTATTTATCGTCAACTGGAGGTTACTGCTCTTCAGAGTAATCATCTTCTTGTTCCTCTTCAGATTCTGGATGGGAAATCACTTCCTTGTTTTTCCCTTATTGATTATCCTTTTCACCTGATGATGTTGTGAAGTCTAGGGTCCGTCTGGCTGGACCTGGGAACCTTCTTCCTAGATTTAGAACACCGGTTGATTTCTTTGTTTTCTTCTTCTTTTCTTCGATCAACAAATTTTTTAAATCCTCTTGTCCTTTTTCCAAAGTCAATAACATTTATTAAAACTGAGCATTTTGCGCCTAGAGATCTCTTACCGTCTGTTCCATGTCTATCTCACTGAAATAAACAGTTGAAAGATGAGGAGACATGTTGTAAGAAGCCTGCTCATGTTATGATGAATGAAGATGCATATGCAATGATTTCAAGGAAATTAGAGATTTAAATTTGCTTTAGACAAAAAAGGAACACACGTCATATTAATAAATCAAAGTTTGAGTACATCATGTCTCTTTGGGCTTACAAAGGAATACAAAAACTCTAAGATAAAAAAGTTGAATGCATCCTCTTTGGTGCGATGTAGGCGTTCAGACTCCGCTCCTCATGAAGCTTCTTGGTGAGTTCCAGAACCTTCTTCTCGCTGGTGTAGAATTGGGCCTCGAAAGAGTCCCGCTCCCCCTTAAGCTGTATCCAATCCCTTTGCAAGTCTACGAGAGAGGTGGGCATGTCAGGATGCAGGATAATGTATGGGACATCTCCTTCCATAACAGGCTCTTTGATGACCGGGAGAATATAGAGGTAAGGCATCATAATACTTTGAGCACGAGCTCGTACCCATTTGAGATAAGGCTCCAGAGGGATGGAATTCTTGTGCCCCAATGTCTTGCTATCTACCTTGTTCAACATCCTCCAAGCTCGGATAAACCTCTGGCGGTGACCTTGATCGTCATTCTCGTAGTCAAATACCAACCCTTGAATAAGCATCTCATGTGGACCATCCCTTCGGGCGTAACCAAAATGTCTTAAGGCTAAGCAGGGGTTGTATGTGATACCTCCTCTAATTCCAAGTAAGGTGACATTAGGGAATTCTCCATAACGGTCGATGATAGTAACATTCTCTACAGATTGGGAACACCAATGAATGTCTGAATGTTTGAGCTTCATCAACCTATGTGACCACCTTGAACCTTTCTCGTTCTTTAATATATATTAGGGAAGATGCGAAATAAACCATCTTTCCAAGAGAGGAGTATAACACATAAGAATACCTCTTTTCCTTATAGTGCTAGTGTGAAAAGAATGTAGGATGTCTCCTAACAAAGTAGGCATCGGGTTACGAGACATGAATATTTTGACAGTGTTTTCATCTATGAGTTGGTCAGGATTTGGAATCAAAACCATCCCATAGATAAGGAGAGCCACAATTTCCTCAAAAGCTTGAAAGTACAAGGAGTTCCAATAGTTTTTAGCTTTCTCAAACAAGAACTTGGCTAAGAAACCTTTGACAACACTCCTTGTTTCCCAATTAGTTGTGACATCAGATGGTTGCAAGTGTAGGGCTTGAGCAATCTCTTCTGGTTTTGGATCTCTTTCCGTACCGTTGAAGGGTAGTTTATTGAGAATGGGAATTCTCAAGAGTTGGGAGAATTCTTCCAAAGTTGGCACAAGTTGATAATCGGGAAATGTTAAGAAATGGTGTAGAGGATCAAAGAATTGGAAGAGCACCTTCATCATATCCTCATCAGTGTTGGAGGTCACCAAGTTTAGGAGGCGACCACGTCTTTCGGTAAATGGAGAATTTTAGGGAACTCTTGATGCTAACTCTTTAAGTTGAGCATGGATCCTTACAAGATTGACTTGAATGGTTTTCCTGCGAATAAAATCCACGTCCTACAAAACAAAACAAAGATAAATCCCAAAAATCCTTGAAATGGTTAGTGAGTATGAGTATGATGTTATGATGTTTATGATGTTATGTACAAGTAGATATATACAAACAAAACAAACAAGTCCTTAGGTTTAGGATTGCATGGAGTCTCATAGGTAAGTACCCTCTTGAAGTTTAGTTGGCTCAAACTTGTCCTATTAATAGTAATCGGGTTCTAAGGGAGCTCAATATCACTGGTTTGTTTCCTCAGGCACTCTTTCAGCGCAAGCCTCTTTAATGGCGACTGAAATATCCCAAAAAACCAAACCTCAATGAGTGTAGTATCGAGTATCTACCAACTTCGGACTACACCAAATTCGGTCATCTCACTACGTCCTAATGGCCAAGTTGGTCAAGTAAAGGTTCTAGAAGTTAGTTAGTGCTTCATGACATTACTCAACGGCCCCGTATTCTCCTTGACTACTCAAGGGCTACCGGTACCCACAAATATGTCACACTAACGTAGCTATTGCTTAGACAATGTCGGTATACTCCGCACAGTTTCCACAACGTATTGCTACTTACCTATAAGGTATCCCAAATCCGGGTAGAGGATTTAAACCCAAACAAAGAACCAAAATGTAAAGCATACAAGTCAAACAATGAAAGTAAGTAAATGTGATCTAGCCCTAAGGTAACCACACTTTTAAGAAATGATCCCCAACAGAGTCGCCAGTTCTGTAACGCGGTGGGAGAACTGACTTGGTTGTTTTGCTTTTGATCGCAAATGTTGCGGTTAGCAAGAGTTGCCACCGACTTTTCTTTTATCCAAAAGGAAAGGCTGAAAAGAACAGGAAAGACCTTTGAGATTATTTCTTGAGTTCAGGGGGTAGATTATGAAAAGGGAAGGTATTAGCACCCTTTTCATCCATAGTTATCTATGGGCTCTTAGTTGCTTGCTAGATCACTTGCTTTTGTTTGAAAATGTGCTTTGTGAGGTTTTTGAAAGTATTTTGAAAAGACGCCATTGTTTAGGCAAACTTTATAATGATTCTCGTTCGTAAGAATGTATACAAAGTGTTGATCCTTTGAAAATATTTTCAAGTTTGAAAGATATTTTTTGAAAGTGTTGGTGTTTGTTTTGAAAATAGCAAGGATGTTTTTGGTTTGAAATTGAGCAAGCAACTAGGAACAATCTACCTACTCAAAAGTCTTTCATGTTTATTTCCTCTTTCCTTTGACATTGTTATCTTACCATTGATTTGGTAAGTAACCCTATCTTTGGATGTAAAAAGGGACGGGAAATGGTCATTGTATAGCCATGATTAGCAATGTTGTAAGATATCTTAGCATTTTCTTTAGGGACTAAGATCACTTTTGAAAGGCAACTTTGATAGCGTCATCGAGAGACTATGATCTTGTATTTTTTGATTGTTTTTCCTAAGATACCTCACATGCATAATATGGCCATTTTGTAAGGCAACAAAGTGGATTTACCCTAATGGTGTATGTGTGCAAGTGTATTGGTTTACATGCTTGATTTGTCTTGATTAGGGTTTTCTAAGCTTTGATTTTATCTTTCCATACAAACCTTAATTTACTAGCATTTGTATAAAGCGATAAATTACGGAAAGTAAATATTCTATGCTATTACATTATTTGGGGGATGGGGTATACATTTTTACAAATGGGGATTGCAAGAATTTAAATCTAATTAACTATTACAACCATATTGAATATTGTATAAAAAATGAATAAATAAAAATACAAGAATGTAAATGTAAAAAGAAATGTAATTTTTGTTTGGTTTTCATGAGAAGGGTTTTTTGACCTAGTTAACTAAAATAAAATAATGGGTTAATACCTTGACAAATTTTAAAAGTTCCAATTGTTACCTTGACAAATTTTAAAAGTTTCAGTTTTTACCTTGAGGATGCCACATCACCTAAAAGGCTGATGTGGCTTATATTTTTGTTCGAACCATGGACATACTGTTTGCAGTGAACACTTCTTACCACTAGACCAATACATTTTCTTTTTTATATATATGCATCAATAAATATTCATATCATTAACATATTAATTACAATTATCAATAAATTTTCTTAACTAGTTGGTTTATATAATTTTTAAAAAAATGTTTTACATATTTTATCTTTTTACTGTAACTTTTTTTAAATTTTAAATTTTCAAAAATCACTTAAATTTAAAAAAATCACTTAAATTTTCAAAAATCACTTAAATTTAAAAAAATCACTTAAATTTTAAAAAATAAGTTAAATTTAAAAAAATCACTTAAATTTTCAAAAATCACTTAAATTTAAAAAAATCACTTAAATTTTCAAAAATCACTTAAATTTTCAAAAATCACTTAAATTTAAATCACTTAAATTTAAAATCACTTAAATTTTCAAAAATCACTTAAATTTTCAAAAATCACTTAAGTGAGTTTCAAAAATCACTTAAGTGATTTAAATTTAAGTGATTTTTCAAAACTAAGTGATTTTCAAAACTAAGTGATTTTCAAAAATCACTTAAGTGATTTAAATTTAAGTGATTTTTCAAAACTAAGTGATTTTCAAAACTAAGTGATTTTCAAAACTCACTTAAGTGATTTTTGAAAATTTAAGTGATTTTTGAAAATTTAAGTGATTTTTTAAAATTTAACTTATTTTTTTAAATTTAAGTGATTTTTTTAAATTTAAGTGATTTTTGAAAATTTAAGTGATTTTTTTAAATTTAAGTGATTTTTGAAAATTTAAGTGATTTTTGAAAATTTAAGTGATTTTAAATTTAAGTGATTTAAATTTAAGTGATTTTTGAAAATTTAAGTGATTTTTTTAAATTTAAGTGATTTTTGAAAATTTAAGTGATTTTTTTAAATTTAAGTGATTTTTGAAAATTTAAAATTTAAAAAAAGTTAAAGTAAAAAGATAAAATATGTAAAACATTTTTTTAAAAATTATATAAACCAACTAGTTAAGAAAATTTATTGATAATTGTAATTAATATGTTAATGATATGAATATTTATTGATGCATATATGTAACAAAGAAAATGTATTGGTTTAGTGGTAAGAAGCGTTCACTGCAAATAGTATGTCCATGGTTCAATTCCTGCGGAAGGACAAATTTTTTTTAGCCTTTTAGGTGATGTGGCATCCTCAAGGTAAAAACTGAAACTTTTAAAATTTGTCAAGGTAACAATTAAAACTTTTTTTTGGCAGGGGTTTTTTCAAATACACCCCATATGTCTGGGGTGAAAATAGATATTAACCATAAAATAATTAACTAAAAATAAGAAAATTAAGATTAAGTTAGTAAAATAAATTAAATTAAAGAGAACAAATTTTTTAGGGTTTTTTTGTGAATTTGATTAAATTAATAAATAAAATTAATTAAATAAAAGTCCTAAGTTTTAAATTGATTTTAATTTACAAGAAAATAATATATTAATAATTAAGACTAATTATCTAAGTATTTAAAAAAGGGAAAATTAATTTATTAAAGGAAATGTTTTTTGTTCTTTTAGTTTCATAAAACAAAATAAACTAAATAAATGTAAAAAATTAATAAATAAAATATTTTTGGATTTTTATTAATGCAAATAATAATAATGATAATATTAATAATAATAATAAAGGAAAGAGAATAAAATAAAAATATAAAATTAAAGTCAGGGGGTTAAAAATGGAAATGGGGGTTAACAATAGTAAAAAGGGGGCGCTAGGCCCAAATGTGTGTTTTTGTAATCAGAGAAAAATAAAAAAAAAGCATGAATGGGCCTGTATTAGAAAGTAAAATGGGGGTGAGAGTCAGCAATTCAGACTGGGCCCAGAACAAAGTCCATCCTGTTTTGTGATTCAGTGTGGATTGATTTCTGTGAGTGCACCATGAGTTTGCATCATGAAGCATTGGTTTTGGATTTCTGAACATCCAATGGTGTTGATGTGAGGCTCATGATATGCGCCTTGTACATGATTTCATTGGATCTGAAACAAATAAATGTGAAACAAATAAAAGGGTACCACTAGGGCTCGAACCCAGGTCCCTATAGTCACAGACGCGCGCTTCTACCACTGGGGTGACTATACATCTGTTTATTAATACAAAATCAAGAATATATATTTGAAACACATTCCTAGGCCTGTATCATCTTCAATCTCGCACCAGACCAATCAACATGATTTTTGAAATTGATTTCTATTTCATTTCTCAACCATTTGCAAAAGTATAAACATGAAACTTGCTCCAAATTTCATCACGAGTTCAGTCATATAAATAACTAAAGCTATAAATAAAAAATGAGCATGAATTTTGAATGGTACCAAATCTGACCTAATTTTTCAGAAAATTCAACTCTAAAATTCTCACTACTCAGGCAACATAAATGAATTCTAAGGACATGGTTAGTTTCAGGACTATGATGTCTGCATTTTATCTTCACAAATGGAAACCAAATGATGCTTATATGAAGAGCTCAAAAGTCAGAAAACTCACCTTGCAAGAGGGTATCGTGTTTTGAGTTTGAGCAGCTTTTGATGAGTTCCAGTGATTGGGTTAGCTTCCTCAAGTTCTCAGGAAGCTAATGTGATGCTTGGCTTGAGCTGAAAGTGGCTGAGGAGTTCTGGAGAAGTCAACTTGCAGACCCCTGTTTTTGAAAATGGAACTTAATGATAGAGGTGTTACATTTATGAAACAGTGTCAGGGATGAGTTGTAGTTGATGTTTAGGAGCTTTAGGATTGATTAGGAAGGAAAACGCACGAGGGAAATGAGAGATATAAGTTTAAGTTCAGAACTGTGCATCAATGGAGTTTCTTGTGCAAATTCTGGCTTGAAGGAGTTTTGGTGTGTTTCAGGGTGCTTATGCTCGTGTTCTAGCTCATAAATAGTGCCTCTATTTATAAGCAACATGTTTGGAAGCTTGTTGTTGATCATAATTCAAAATCACAAGTTTAAGCATAACATGTAATTTTTTTGAGAAATCCAAGTTTCAAAGTCTTGTGTACTTGCTAAGATAGATTGGTTATGATTTAAAGACACTTGCTTCTGAATTTGTGGATGGAGTTTACTTAAAGAGAATAAGTTAGGAGCTCAAGAAGCTGACTTTGTGCATAAAGCTTACTTTACAAAAATTGAAATGGTGACTTTCTCCCTAAAATGGAAAAATGCTTTGGACAATGCTTGAATCAATTGGACAATTGATCAATCAGTTGTTTAAAAATTAAATTAAGGAGTGAAAAACAAGTTTGAGGCCTGCAAAGTGAAGATTATGCAGCATGGCTATGGATTTGGTTCATGTTGCATCACAAATTTTGCCTTGCAAAACAACTTGAAACCCTAACTTCTGACTTTCGATTCTCCTTGCTCACAAGTGATCTCAAGGAGTTCTGTGACTTTTTAGAAAGCTTGTAATATGCTCTACAACCACTCTTTGAATCACTTTTGCAAAATCAAAATGGAACTATGTGAAACTTGGGTCAGAAGTTAGGTTAAAATCTTGACCAAAATGCTCAAAATTTCACTAAGTGTTTTAGTTTCATGACCATGAATTCATGGATTAATAACTTGAGATCCAAGCATTTATAGAAGAAGTTTTGTAAAGAAATGTTTTAGATCTCATGGAGATCTACAACTTTCATGTTGAAAGTTTCTTTTGAATCATCTTGCATCATGGTGAAAAATTGGCTCAAATTTGTGAAAAAATATGAAGTTTTCAACACAAAATTTCTAAATTTGGAAACTTTGACTTTTCAAAATGAAATCTTGACTTTTTTTATTTCTTGATGAATAAGTTTCATATTTTGACATGTTTTGATGAATTGCAATCTTTGACACTTGATTTTGACCAAAAAGTCAAAGTTTGACTTTTTAGTGTATAGTTGACTTTTGATCAGTTGACTGAAAAATCAACTATCAATCAAATGACCTTAGGAAATGTTTTGAGTCACGCAATTAGGTCAAAATGATTCAATTGAAATCTTGAGATCATGTTTCAAACCAATTAACCATTTGCTAGGTCAAAAATCAGAAATTGCCCTTTCTCAGTCAAAACCCTAATTTTGACCATTTTGACCATTTTGCCCCTTTGATGATCTGATCAAATTTCTTGAGGAATTGTGGTCCAAACTTGATAAAATGATACATATGAGTTCATAATGTTTATATGGATAAAAAATTATGAAGTTTGACTGTAAATTGACCACAATTGACTTTTTCCCCAATATAGATGATTTTTAGGTCAATTGCTCAATTGACTGTGCAAAAATGTGATCCAAGACTTGAAACTTGATATGAGAAATATTGGGGGTCCATAATGATCCATTAAATTCATATGAGGAATTAAAAGCTCAATTATCCTTGTGCAATCTCAAACCCTAATTTCAGTCATCACTGCTTTAAGAGGTGTCTTGAGCTGATCAACCCTTGTGCAATCTTGAACAAAAGGAGATCTTGTGAGAAAATACTTGATAAATGAGATGGAAAATTTTGGGGTAAAACACTAGTAGTAGGTAATTTAATTATTGCTTGGTTGTGTAAAATTACATGTATTTGTGTGTTGTGTTGTTGTAATATGGTGACGTTGCGTTATTGTTATTGACTATAACATGATGAGTTGGTAACATGTTTGGTGAATGGTGATTCCATAATATTGTATTGTGTGGTATGCATAATATGTTATTATGGTGTATTGAGTTGATTAATGCTATGGTAATGTTATGAACATGATACTTGAATTTTTTGTAGATGTATGTTATGAATTGATGATGAATGAGGATAACATGTTTTGGTAATTGTTGCTATGTGTTATTATAGTGTGTTTAGTTGATAAATGCTATGAGTATGCATTGTATGTGAATATTAACATGATGTATGTGTGTTTTCCAATTTGGTGAGATAATTCAAATGTGTGAAATTATGTGACATATGCTTGTATAATTTTGATTTGGAGATGGTCTTAATTACATATATATATATATATATATATATATATATATATATATATATATATATATATATATATATATATATATATATATATATATATATATATATATAGATTGCACATGCATCATGAGTTTTCAAGAGACAATGTTTGCTAGCTTTTTCGAGAGTTAGTGACTTGTGCCAAACCTTGAAGATCGGTTTGAAGCTTATGAGACAGACTTTTTTTGGTGGTTATTTGTCTTGGAGATGGACCCGGTGATACTGGCAAGGATAACAATTGGTACCACATGCATATTGCATAGAGTTGCATTGGAGTCACATGCGTCGATGTGAAATGTTGAATTGGTGTGCAATGATATTGATATGAGTGTTACACTTGTGGTATTGGTGATTGATTTTATTTGAATCATGAATCATTGAGCAATATTTTATATGTGAATATTTTAATTGTTAGAAAATGTTGAATACATGAATATGCAAAGTGTGATGAATTCAATTGTTGTTTGTATGTGATACATTACTTACTATTATATATTTCTATAATGATGTGAATTCTCATCCTTCTGTTGAAATGATGTTTTATACGACATCGCTCAGGTATAAAATATAATGGTGCTTCTCGTGAGGATTAATAGGAGGAGCTAGTTCTTTGTTTATCCTTATTTAGGTATTGAGTCATGCTCTGGTCATGTAACACGGGGAAATGCTTGAACTCATGTTTGTTTTGAGAGATGTTTGTTATATTCTCCTTATTTAAGATGTATTAAGATTATGTGATGAGTGGTCTTTAGTGCCTAATGTTTTATTATATAATTTTCATTATAGGATTTCAATTATTGACATCGTTTGTGAAAAGATGATTATTCTGCTGCGAGATGCATATGTGTATGGAACATGAATTTAAATGCATGTTATGAGCATGACCAGTGTATTTTTGTTAGTTTTGAAGTACATGTGATACCCTCTTTTGATATACATGTTAATTTACTTTGGTTATGCCATATATTTATTGAGGGGTTTTAAAGGAGTGTTACATTAGTGGTATCAGAGTAGGTCGTTCAGTCCGGACAGGTTGTCTAATGTTATTTGTTTTTTAGTACGTGACATGTGTGTGAAACACTGTCAGTACTTGCTTGTTTTTTCTAACTACTTGGTTGCAGGAGTGAGTTTAAAACAAGTGGGGGAGAAGCTTTGCTTCCCTGAGATGTTTATGGTGTGAAGAATTGGACCTTGGTGCTTAGGTAATTTTGAGCTTAAGATAAAGGACACTATTATAGTTTGGTAACGATAGTTTATGCTCCGTTATGGTTGTTGGCTACCTATTGACAAATTGAGGAACTAATCACCCTTAATCTATTGTTAGTAGTAGACAGTATCGTATTGGATGAGATATGCTTGTCTTGTCAGCTTGATAGTATGTAAAGTGAATGAGTCTGTACAGGATGGTGTTGTGTTGTTGGCTTTGATGGTAACATTGGATATTGGTGGGAAACAAATGATTGGTGAATTAGCAATAATTCTTAATTTTCCTGAGGTATTTCCTGAATATGTAAGTGATTTACCGCCAAAGCGTGAGGTGGATTTTACGACCGACATAGTTCCTAGAACTAGTCTAGTATTGATGGCTTAATATCGGATGTCAGCATCTAAATTGAAATATTTGAAGAGTCAACTTGAGGATTTTCTTGAGAAGAAATCCATTTGTCATAGTGTGCCACCATGGGGTGCACCAATTTTGTTGGTTCAGAAAAAAGAAGGTACTATGAGGTTATGTATGGATTATAGACAACTGAATAAGGTGACTATCAAGAATAAGTATCCACTTCCAAGGATTGATGATTTGATGGATCAGTTGGTTGGTGCTTATGTTTTTAGCAAGATAGATTTGAGGTATGGGTATCATCGGATTTGTGTGAAGGCTGAAGATATTCAGAAGACTACTTCTAGAATAAGGTATGGTCACTATGAGTATTATGTGATGTCGTTCGGTGTGACCAATACACCTGGTGTATATATGGAATACATGAATAAGATTTTCCATCAGTATTTAGATAGGTTTGTTTTTGTTTTCATTGATGATATTTTGATCTATTCGAAGAGTGGAGAGGATAATGTTGAGTATCTGAAGATTGTGCTATCTGTGTTGAAAGAGAAGCAGTTGTATGCTAAACTTTCTAAGTGAGAGTTTTGGTTGAAGGAAGTGAGTTTCCTTGGTCATGTGATATCGAGTGGTGGTATTGATGTTGATCCGTTGAAGACTAAGGTTGTGTCTCAATGGGAAGCTTTGAAATTTGTTTCTGATATAAGAAGTTTTCTTGGTTTAGCAGGTTATTATCGGAAGTTTATTGAAGGACTTTCCAAGTTAGCTTTGTCGTTGACGCAATTGACTAGGAAGGGTCAAACTTTTATTTGGACTGCACAGTGTGAAGCTGGTTTTCAAGAGCTTAAGGGAAGGTTAACAACCACTCCTATTTTTGTTTTTCCTGATTTGGCAGAACCATTTGTTATGTATTGTGACGCTTCATTGATGTGTTTAGGAGGTACGTTGGTGCAAAATCGACAAGTTGTAGCTTATGCTTCTAGGAAACTTAAATTACATGGAAGGAATTATCCGACTCATGATTTGGAGTTAACTGTTGTTGTGTTTGTGTTGAAACTTTGGGGGAATTTTTTGTTTGGATCGAGATTTGGATTGTTTAGTGATCACAAGAGTTTGAAATATCTGTTTGATCAGAAAGATTTTAATATGAAGCAAAGAATATGGTTGGAATTCTTGAAGGATTATGATTTAGGTTTGAATTACCATCATGGTAAAGCGAATGTTGTGGCTGATGCATTAAGTGGGAAGTCTTTTCATATGCTGATGTTGATGGTGCGAGAGTTGAAATTACTTGAGAAATTTTTAGATATGAGTTTGATTTGTGAAGAGACTTCTTTTGGAGTTAAGCTTGGTATGTTGAAGCTTACTAGTGGCATTCTTGATGAAATTCGAGAGGGTCAGAAATCAGATTTGATTTTGGTGGATAAGTTGACGTTGATCAATCAAGGTCGAGGTGGGGATTTCCGGATTTATGAGAATGGTATTATGAGGTGTCGTGATCGAGTTTGTGTTCCAGATGTAGCTGATTTGAAGAAGCATATTCTTGAGGAAGGGCATTGTAGTGGATTGAGTATTCGTCTTGGAGCTACTAAGATGTATTAGGATTTGAGGAAATTATTTTGGTGGATAGGTATGAAGAAAGAGATTGAAGAATTTGTGTATTCTTGTTTGACTTGTCAGAAGTCGAAGGTTGAACATCAGAAGCCGTCTGGTTTGTTGCAACCGTTACCTATTCCTGAATGGAAATGGGATAACATCTCTATGGATTTTGTTTCTGGTCTTCCCAGAACACGGAGTAATTTTGAGGCTATTTGCGTTATTATGGACAGGTTGACGAAATCTGCTCACTTTATTCCGATGAGAATGGATTATCCAATGGAGAAGCTTGCAAAGTTGTACATTGAGAAGATCGTCAGTTTGCATGGTATTCCATCTGGAATTGTATCAGATAGGGATACGATGTTTACTTTGAGTTTTTGGGAAGGGTTGTAAAATTCTTTGGGAACGAAGTTGCATTTGAGTTCTGCTTATCATTTGCAGATATATGGTCAGACTGAGAGGCCGATTAATTCACTTGAATATTTGTTGAGAGCTTATGTGTTGGGACAAGGAGGTGCTTGGGATAGCTAATTGCCTTTAATTAAGTTTACTTACAACAAAAATGTCCATTCAAGTATTAGAATGACACTGTTTGAGGCTTTGTGTGGTAGGAGGTGTAAGACGCCTTTGTGTTGGTATGAATCGGGACAGGATGATGTGGTTGGACGTAAGATAGTCTAGCAGACTACTGATAAGATTAAGATGATTTAGGAGAAGATGAAGGCTTCTTAGAGTCATCATAAGAGTTATCATGATAAGAGGAGGAAAAAATTTGAGTTTGAGAAGGGAGATCATCTTTTTCTTCAAGTTACTCCAGTAACGGGTGTTTGTCGAGCATTGATGCCACGTAAGTTGATGTCGCGTAAGTTGACGCTGCATAATTTGATGTCGCATTTTATTGGTCTTTATCAAATTTTAGAGAAAGTAGGTGAAGTTACTTATCATATTGTGTTGCCACAGTAGCTTGCTAATCTCCATGATGTGTTTCATGTGTCTCAGTTGAGGAGATACATTGCGGATCCTTCTCATGTGGTCAGTTAGATGATGTACAAGTAAGAGATAACCTGACTGTGGATACAACACCTATGCAGATAGAGGATTGGGATTTGAAGAAAGTTTGTGGTAAAGAGATTGCTTTGGTAAAGGTAGCTTGGGGGGGGACCAGCAGATGGAAATGTGACTTGGGAAATCGAGAGTCAGATGAGGGAGTCTTATCTGGAGTTGTTTATTTGAGGTAATTTTTTAGGACGAAAATCTTTTAGTGGGGGAGAGTTGTAACACCCGAATTTTTATTTTCTAATTATTTTATTAGTTATTTATTTTATTAATTATTATATAATATAGTAATTAATTAAGTTGTGTGATTTTGTGAAATATAAGTTATTTGAATTAATTGGTGATGTGTGATATATGATTTATTTTATTAATTAAGAATGCTTGCTAAGATTTTGGCGGCAAGATTAAAAAGTGTCCTTGGTAAATTGGTGTCAATTAATCAATCAGCTTTTGTTCTGGGTAGGAATATTGTGGATAGTGTTCTAGTGGTTAATGAGGTGTTTGATTGGGCGAAAAGAGACAAAAGGAGTTGTGTAGTTTTGAAAGTGGATTTTGAAAAGGCTTATGGTTGTGTAAGTTGGAATTTTTTGAGGTTTGTGCTCATAAAGATGGGTTTTGGTGAGAGGTGGATGAGATGGATAGAAGGGTGTATCTTTACTAGTAGTATGTCTGTTATCGTCAATGGGAGTACTACAAAATATTTCAAGGTAGAGAGAGGTCTTCGTCAAAGCGACCCAATTTCACCTTTTTTGTTCGTGTTGGTAATGGAGGTTCTCACGGGCCTTATGAGAAATGCTATTGAGATAGGTGATTTTAGCGGTTTCAAGATAAATGAGATGGAGGAAGTGACTATGCTTAAATTTGCAGACGACACTATTATCATGGCAGAGGGAGATAGTGAGAACCTTTGGTGTATGAAAGCCATCCTTAGGGGATTTGAGATTATATCGGGTTTGAAGATCAACTTTCATAAAAGTAAGTTTTTTGGTATAAAAATGGGTGATTTGTATTTAGAAGCGGCATCAACTTTCCTATCGTGCAAAGTTGATTACCTTCCTTTTAAATTTTTCGGTGTTAAGGTAGATGATAGTCCTAGGAAATTATCCATATGGGGAGACTTAATTAATCATTTGAAGAAGAGGTTAGCCGTGTGGAAAGGTAAACACCTTAATTTAGCAGGTTGTACGGTGTAAATCAACTGTGTTAAATTCCATTATGATTTACTCTTTATCTTACTACAAAGCGCCTTCAAAAGTTTTACACGAGATTCATAGTAATCAAAGCAACTTCCTTTGGAGTGGTCGTTGTCGCGTCTATGATTTTCACCGAAGCACGAGGGGGCGGAAATAAGAGTCTCCATCAATGTTATTTATCCCAAGAGAGGAAAGGAAACACTGAGTAAATCTAAAGGAAGGAAAAGAACATGGTCTCACGACCAGAAGAAAGGGTAAGGAAGTCGATTACACAAGGGGGAGGTATTAACACCCCTCACGTTTGTACTCCATAGGATCCACTTAATTTTGTTCTAATCGAAGGGTGTATAAAACTATAAATCTTAATTCTAAAGTAATGCATGCAAAGTATATACAAAAAGAAAGTTTTTATTAGTTGTGTCCGTCGCAGTTGCAAACTTTTGTGCCTACGTACCATCTTTCATGCAATAGGGGATCAGGGCGCTCTTAGTTCACCTAAAAAGGTATTTTGGTTTTTTGTGTGTTTTTTATGAATAATGCTTGTGAAGCATATCCATTTTAAAAAGGTTTAAAAAAATCCATATGGCAAAATAAGTTTGAATTGGTTGGTGTTTTTGTAGGTAAGATGATAAATAGATCTCACTACTAGGACACTTGTCATCCCTCTACTTTGTGAAAACAAAGTTTGGTATTTGAATTACACCAGAGACTTATGAATTAAATAAGAACAAGTCATGGTCAATACCCTCTCATTATTCCAATTACTAAAGACTCTTTGAGGTGTGGCTCTCATTAATTATTTATTAAGTGTTTTGAGCAGTTTTGAAAGAAGAAGTTTTAGTTTTAAATGAATGCAAAAGAGAAAGACTAACAAAAAGGGATCTCAATCCTATAAGTTGTCATGCCTGTGGACCTAAAGTTGGGATAAGAGGGAGATCTACCTAATAATATCATACATGGATTCCTAAACTAAGGTCTATTTAGTTCAAACTTAGAGAAGAATGAACTAACGATCCTATGGGGAACATGGAAATCTCATAAAAGAGAAGAAGAAGAAAGCAAGAAATCATACACTTAAATGAGAGAGAAATCAATTAAACATCACATTAGGTACTTAGACAAGTTACGAAACAAATACCTACTTAGACAATCAAGTAACATATAAACACACATACAAATAGGTAGAAACCTAAGCACTAATCAAGAACAGAATAAGAGATGGTAAAACATCAATACCTAACAATGATATCAAGTCATCAAAGTAGGATATAAAAGAGATGAAAATATATGATAAAACATCAACACCTAACAATGATATCATGTCATCAAAGTAGGATAGAAAAGAGATGATAAAATATTAATACCTAATAATGATATCATGTCATCAAAGTAAGATATAAAAGAAAATATGGAGATTATACAATCACACATCACACAAGATAAGTAGATACTTACTCAAGATATAAGGTACTTGGATAAGATACCTATAAAAACCTACTTAGAAAAGCAAGCAAAGATAGGAGAAGAGATGATAAAACATCACACAAAGATGATAATAGCATAAGTATCTTATGGAAAAGAAGGGGGTAATGTGAAGAATAAGAGTTGAACATAGACATTTTATACACTTAGCATAAAACTCATGGTCAAGAAGAAGTTCAATTATTCATTGAAAATATGGTTCAAACACCAAGGTACACAAACTAGCACCAATCAAAGTTGTGGTGTGAAGTGGAAACAAGTGTGTGATTAATTGAAAATGGCATAATGTGTCAATTATGAGTGAAGTAAGAAGCAAGAACATAATTTTAAAATACACCATTTACCTATAAACACCCCTAAGGTATCACTACTTAAGCACATTCAAAAGTTAGTACAAGAATTGGCCAATACCATACCCTAAAATGCTCCTAAAGGTGAGTAAAGAACAAGAAAGGGATAGATGAAGAGGGGACATGATTAGAATATGTCAAAGAACATATGTCAGTAGAAAATTACCTCTAATATCATACATTTAAATCACAATCAAAGAGATAAAGTTGCACACAAAACACACAGGGGAAGTAGTCAAAGGAGACAAGCAAGTATGTTAAAATTAAACAAGTAAAGATCAAATTATGAAAGAATAATTGAATAATTATAGAATGTGTGACTTGTATAATAATTTAACTCAAGATGAGGTTCAAGATCAACAAAGAATAAGATGAAACTTCATGCACAAACAAAGTCACATTACTTGATGAACAACATCATCCAAAATGGACGGTACTTGTCTTAAATCAAACAATATTGATGGAGATCAAGTAAAGGTGAAATGATACTTTATATGTCATAGGGTAATAGTTGGTCCCTCATAAGGTATCAATCATAACTTCAAACTTTAAGAGATGTTAACAAAATAACATACTCAAAGGTCACGATGAATGGTAAAGTGTAGTCCCTAAATACAGACAAGCAATATGATCTAAATAGATCAAAGTTAATGTTATTAGAGGTTATAGACAGTAATAAACATCAAGATACATTAAAGATAAATGGAACAAAAGCTCATGAAGCAATTACTAAACAATGATTCTCAAAACATAAGTAAGAAAGCAAATGTAACTTCTAATGTGTCACCATGTTGGTTAGCAAGTAAGTGCTTAACCAAAGGATCATAGAAGCATGGAAAATTAAGATGGGAAGAGAAGTTAAGATTGAAACTTAAACATGAGGCATTGGACCATGGTTCTCTAATTGATTCAATAATCATTAAGCACAAACTAGGTCAAAACTAGAGAATATGACTTCTAACTTGTCATCATGATGAATTGAAAATGGAATGTCAATCAAATAACCAAAGGATCTATGCATGAAAGCATTTAATACCTTAGAGGTTAGAAGCATGTCTGTAATACGGTGGGAGAACTGACTTTTTTAGTATTTTATCGCAAATATTTTCAGTTAGCAAGAGTCACCACAGACTTTTATTTTATCCAACAAGGAAAGGGAGAAAAGAACAGGAAATACCTTGATAGATTTTGAGTTCGGGGGGTAAGTTATGAAAAGGGAAGGTATTATCACCCTTTTCATCCGTATTTATCTACGAGCTCTGAATCACTAGCTCACTTTTTGAAATTTTCTCTATGTGTGTGATTTGTTTGAAAATATTTTGAAAAGCCAAAGTACGTCTAACTTTGTAATGATCCTTGTATCAGTCCTCAAGAATGCATACAAAATGTTTGAAAATATTTTGTTTGAAAAGTGTGATGTGTAAATATGTTTTGTTTGTGAAAAATATTGTGAGCAAGTGATTAAAAGTTCCTTACCCACTAAAGGTCGTTCTTATTCTTTTCCTTCTCCGTTAGAGACAATGCTACCCATACCATTAGTTAGTAGATAGCCATATCTATTGGATGTGATGAGACAACGTAGGGTCATCGTACGGTCATAGAAAGCAACTTGTAAGGATACTTTAACAACTCGAAGGGACTGTCATCATATTATTCATAGACAACAAGAGACTAGATTATCTTTTTGTAGGCAACTCGAGGGACATCGCGGGACTATGATCTTTATTTGAAGGGACTGTGATGATTTAATCGAGGGTCTTTGCTAAAGTATCCTTACTTTCGAGGGACATGACCATGTTTTCAAAGGCAACAAAGAGAGGTTACCCTAGAGGTGAAAAGTGTGCAAAGGTGATTCAGTTCAGTTATATTATCTCGGGTTAAGATTTTCTAACGTTTGTTTTTGTCTTTCCATACAAACCCTACTAGCATACATCTAATATTTATGTATACAGATATATAAACTATAAGTGCGAAAAGTAAAGCCCTAGGACTATTACATGGCTTCGGGGAAGTTACAATATTTAATAAAATCTTGCGAGAAATTAAATACTAAGCTATTACAATTTTTATACAACCTATACACTTGTCTAAAAATAAATAGAAAATAACTGAAAATACATGTTAAAAATTGTTTTTGAAAAAAAACCTAAATGTCTAAAATGTCAATTTTTTTTGTATTTTGGGTTAATTTTAAGCATTTAGAAAATAATTAGCTATCTAATTTTAAATTAATTACAAAGGTTAATTAATTAAAAAAATCTAAGTCTAATAAAATTGAATTAAAAATATGTCCAAAATTAGATTAATTAATAAAAACCCTAAGACTATATTTTTTTAATATTTTTTATGGGTTAAAACGATTAGTAGAAAATTAAATAAGAAAATAAGTAAAAATAATGGAAAGTGGAAAAGATTAGAAAACAGATAAAAGATGGTTGCAAGCGCCCAGGCTCGAACCCACGCCATCTCCTTTGCCAAGAAAGAACACTACCATTGCGCCATGAAACAAACAAAATTTTATGTCCTAACAATGACATATCGTATTCCTCATGTTAAAACTTGCATGTAATGCTTCAAACCTGTTCTAAACAATCATGCTAAGTGATTTGAATTATTAGAATCAGTTAACAGTGCATATAATTTTTAATATGAATAATAAAAAATAATGCAAACCGGACATGACATGTATGCAAGTTTCAGGTACAAATAGGCATGGAAAGTTATCTATTCTTACCTTGGAGATGTTCTGGAAGTGATTTGAGGTGGTGATTTAGACTGAATCAAACTGAAACTTGAGATTCAATGGTGCATTTTCTTTGAAAATTTGTGATTTTTGAGACTTTTCTTGAGGCAATTTTTTTCCTGTCATTGTAGTGTGAGGGCTTGAGTATTTATAGAGGAGGAGATTTAAGTCACCAAAGAAGGAAAGAATCAAGTGATCACAGTGTTACCAAAAATCAATTAGACTTGGTTTCTAACTTGCCATTTTTGAAGATCCTTGTCTCAAAATGTCTCTCATGTTTTTGGCAAGCTTTTATGAGGTCGTGGGCCTTCTAGAAGATGTCCAAATGATCACAGTCCAACGTTAATCCAACTATTTATTATTTCTAATTTAATTCTTTTACAAAAATTAAATAAAAATTTAAATAAATAGGATAAAAAATATTACCATGTACCCGTGGACTTAGAGGTCTTCTATCACGTCATAACATGTTTGATCCTCAAAATTTAGACCCATTAGTTCAAAAATTCAAAATTGCTCAATTGAGGTTTCATGCATTTCTTAAAAATTGTCCAACTTGTGCCAACCGTAACTCACAATTTTTGTCATATGAAGGTGATCTTGGACTTTTTAGAAACCTTAAGATGTCTCCTACAACTTTCATGTTGGTCGTTTTTTCATTTGAAGTATTTAACTTGATGTAAATTGCTTTGACAAAAAAATTTCTTTTTGTTGACTTTTAAAATGACCTGTAATATTTTGATCCATATCTCTCAAATGAAGCATTTTTGGCCTTGAGTTTGGAGATAAAAAGTTTTAGAGAATTGAATTTCCTTCAAAATGTGTTTTGGTTGAGAAATTTATGATGAAGCATGTGAATTTATGCTTGGTCAAAGTTTAGTTGACTTCTCCTTAAGAAAATCTTAATTAGTAATTTTTTACTTTTGATGAATCTTGATTTTTCTTGAGGAATCATAATCAAACCTTGATCCAATGATGAATGTGACTTCAAAATCTTGATGTTGACCAAAAATCTTGAGTTTTGACTGTATGTTGACCATATTTGACTTTTTATCCAATACAGTTGATTTTCAATCATCCGAGCAATTGACTGAGCAAACTTGTGATGCAAGGCTTGAAACTTGACATGAGGATTCTTTGAAGCATATGAGGAACCATGAAACTCACTTTAGGCATTAGAAGCTCAATTTTCTTTGAGAAAACTAAAACCCTAATTGTAGGTCATTGCTTAGGAGGAGGTTCATCTGATCAATTGTTGAATAATCTTGAGTGTCTGAGACCCTTAGGAGCATGAGGAGGTATCTTGAATCTATTTGTCTTGAAAAATGGGAGGGAAAATTTTGGGGAACAACAATGGCATTTAATGTTGGACCCATGATATTCAAAAGAAAATGCAACAAGACATATCTTCATCATGATCTCAAAAGAAAGACAAATCAAGCTTCAAAATTAGAAAGATAAGAAGAAGATATGATTGAGTATTTGAATTATCCATAAGGTTGGACTCAAATCTCTTATCATATGATAGAGATTAGGGAAGAAGAGAAAATATTGAATCCTTATGGTTGCACAAAGTGCACTCCCAAATCTCAAGATACAAGATCTATTCAAACAAAGATCAATGGAAGTCAAAGGCATAAAGAACAATCTAGAGTCAATTGATCAATGTAAGTCAAAGGCATAAAGAACAATCTAGAGTCAATTGGTTATCATGCTCTTTAGAGAGCATTTCATTGAACATTTAATCCTCTAATCATGATCATTGAACATCAAAAGTCTTCAAGAACAAACCAAATTACACAATCGTTTTAAATTAGGGTTTAAAACTTGGTTAATTAGGAGTTCAAAACAAAATGATCATCAATAGCTAAAAAGGATCAAATAAATTGTTCCAAGATAATGTTATTCTAAAGGAAACAAAAGATCACTAAGTATCCAAAACTCAGCCCACAAATATTTTCAAAAAAATTTAATTATAATTAAGGTCTATAAAAGTCATATACAATGATTAAAGTTCTTGGATCAACATGGAAGAGTGAAAAAGATTTGCAAACATCAAGACTAGTTAGCAAAGTGCTCAAACTAGACATGTCTAACAAAATATTTTGTAAAAAAAATATAATATTAGAATTTAAAATTCAAAAAAAATTGTTTTCATGATCTTAATTCATCCAAGAACCTTAAATAGATTTTATCTTGAATTTAGAGGCAACAAAAATTGGAATTTGAAAGCAAACATTGCAAGTAATCAACAAAAACCCTAGAAATTGGGAAATTAACTTCAATATTGATTTACCAAAGCTAAAATTCCAATAAGTTTGGTCTAAGACCACTAAAAATTCAAGAAAACTCTAAAGATCAACATACATATTTTTGCATGATTTTAGGTTGAAGAAAAAAATCAGAAATAAAATCAAAACTAAAGTGAAACAAGAAAATTCACAACCAAAACAAATTTTATCAATTAATTTAATTAATGTGTTTCTGATTTTCCAATATTGGAATAAAAATTATGGAAATAAAATAGACTCACTGAAGATCATTGTCAATTTTTTCCATAATTTTTAAATTATCAAAACTATTTAAAATAAAATCATGAAGTCAATTGGAAAAAGAGGGAGAAATAAGAATAAAATTCAAAATAATATAAACAAATGAAAATGGCACACGCCTGGGACCCGGTGACATTCAAATGGTCCAATCAAAATTCATCTTCTTCATTCAAACAACCAAAATGAAACCCTAAACTGTGTGTTAGTTGTGAACTTCAGATCTAACTTACCAATTTGTTTCTTCATGAAACATCATGGGATCTGAAGCAAAGTTGTAGATCTCATGGAGATTTACAACGTGATATCAAGAATCACATCAAACAAAACCTAAATAGTAGATAAAATAGATCAAACTTCCACTGATTTTCACGTTTCACAAAAGTTTCAGAACACGATGCAAGCTCATATTCACGCAATTGTATACATCAAACCAAATGTTTGGCTAGCTAACAACATCATAAACATGATTATAGCAATTAAAATCAACTAGAAGCACAAATGCAAGCTTATGAAAACATATCCATGGAGTTTAAAGAGTTACCTAGTGGAACAACTCCACAGGCTTTTCAAATCATGCGTGTGAACTTCAGAAACCCAGAAAAATCACTTGAGTAAGCTTCAATGAGAAGAATTAGAATCAAATAACCAAAATCTGATGAAGAAAATATGAAGCCCGATACTTGCTTCTTGAGAGAATTTGAGAGAAATTGAAAGAGAGAGAGAGAGAGAGAGAGAGAGAGAGAGCTTCAACTTGCTATGCTTTTCGTGTGTATGAATTGTGTGTGAAATGAATGAAGAAAAGAGCTTCTCTTATAGTCATTAGAACTGTGGTTACCTACTAACCATGGTTAATCAAGTTTGCTCAACAAGTTTGATTAAAAATGAAATCACATGGGTGCTTGTGTTTTACCTTGTGTTGCTATGAGCTAGTGGGTCGTTTTGAGTGAGAAATATGGAGTGAAAATTAAGTGAGGTATGCGTGAGGGGTGAGCTTAAAGACTTGCACATGGAGTGAAGAGTGAGTGGAGGGAATTTTCCCTCTTTTAGAAAGTCATTTAGGAAGTGTGAGTATGCATGTGATGTCCAATTTGTTTGGCTTATTTGGGAAACGATGATGCAAGCTAAAGGGAAGAGAGCGTATGGTTTATGAATTTCCAAGGATTTGTGCATAAGAAATTACATCATGTGCACCTAAACTCAAATTCTAACTTGTCATGATCATGCCTCGTGCCTGATGAAAATGCTTCAACCTTATGCAATTATCTCCATCATCTGTCCACCATTTAAGTTGAATCTTAGTTCTTTGGAAAACCCAAGTTATGCACAACAATGTTGTTGAAGAAATTAAATCAAATGGAAGCTTGTATCTTCCATAAAAATGAGCTCGAGTTTAGCATTTTTGATTGTATCCAGGACTTGGTCAGATATTCTAGTCATAATGCCTTAGAAATTGCTCCAACCTTAAGCTAATTTCTCAATCAATTCACAATCATTTAAGGTAAATTTATAATCAATGGAAACCCCTGGTTATGATCTTCAATATTTATGAAGAAACTAAATTGAACAGAAGCTTGCAACTTGATGAAAACCTGACAATTGAGCTGATCAAGAACTTAGTGAAATTTTCATTGTGTCAAAGATTTTTAACATATGAGATGCTCAACTTTAAAAAATCACATATCTCTAAATTTTAATCCAATGTTGATGAATCATCCATGGTTGGAAAGATCCTTGAAAAATTAACAACATTGCTCAAGAGTTGAAATTGAATTGGAGCTCACATTTTGGTGAAAAATTGTCAAGAAGATGACTGGTCAAGCAAAGAGAACTTTACAAAATTAGAAAGTTCTTAACCAACCCTAATTCTAAATTGGGTAACTTCATACAATTCTTGATTTTTGATTAATCCTTGGGAATTTCTTGATCAAACCTTGCACATTGACCACATTTGACTTGTTAATCATGATTTTAACCTTAAAATGACCAGAGTTGACTTTGTTGACTGTATGGTTCACTTTTCCCCAATTCAATTGATTTGAATTCATTTGAGCAATTGAAAACCTTCTGATTAAAATCAATGGATAAATTTCCATCCTTAGGCACCTTATAATATATAGAAAACCATGAAATCAAGTTTTGCTCAAAAAGTCAATGGGAGATTGACTTTGACCAAAACCCTAATTTTCAGATGAAAAGATAATAGATGATTTCTTAACTTCAAAACCCTAATTCCTCTAAGTATGAGGGAGAATCCTTGGAACCAATATACCTTGTAGGATAATAGGATGACAATAATTTCCCAATCTTGTTCATGGAGGTGCCACACACTTGATCAATCACAAAAAGAGACCAAGATAAAAAAGATAGGAGAAATGTGATTCACTTCAAATACTCTTACAATCTCCAATCGCCTGATGAACCAATGAGACATTTGAGATGTTTTGAGGCATGAGGATCCTTTGTAGCTTGAGTAATCAAAAGAATAAGGATGTGGGACCCTCCTTGCACTGATTGTCGATACAACCAACTTCTATTGTTTTGAAGAAGACCATGAGACCCAAAGATACCTTGATCCTATCTAAATGCATGAATGTGTATGATGAAACACAAGCCATATAAGGTAAAGAGAAGAGGGAAAATTTTGGGGTGCAACAGCTGCCCCTATTCAATCATCTTAAACCTGATAAGCGATAAAAAGTGATAACTTTCGAATGTTCAAGGTGGAAGAGGATTCAATACTAAAAGAACCCACAAATTTTCATTCTGGATAAAGCAATAATGTAGAAACAACTGGTAACTGTATTTTTTGTTCTCCGAAATTTTGTGTTATCAAACAAACGAGATTGGATTTATCGGTAACATGAGCAAAATATGGGAAGACTAGTGGATACTAGACCTTATCAAAGAGTGTCAGTAGAAACTGGACTTAAAAGATATTCCAATAGAAATTGGACTTGAAAGGTAGACCAATAGAAATTGAAAATAACCTAATATAGGACTAGTAGAAACTAGATTCTAGAAGGTGATGCGCCAGGACCGAACTGGTTCACAAACAACCAAAATGAATAGAAACTCAAACCAAGATAGAACTATTAGAAACTAGATTCTAAAGATAACAATAAACATTGTATCTGACAGTAATACCAGACAAAACTGATCTCGATCAGCAAGGGACATTAGACATTGAACCAAAACCATTTGCATGCTAGGTGAACGCTGGTGGGATCGAGGAAAGGTAACGAGTAGATACTTGACCTTTAAGGAGTACTATAAAGAATTCGCTAGGTAGAAAGTGGTGTGCAAACAAGCTAATGAATAAACATTTGACCTAAAAGGAACTAATAGAAACTAGACTCTGAAAAAGTACTCAATAGGACAACAATGGATATTGGGTCTCATAGCAAGGTGACTAGAAAGTGTGCGTATTTCAAAAGACACCTGTTGGTCTCGACCGAGGATAGACATTAGATACTGAAATAATCCAAGGGGTATAAGAGATATATAACGAGTAAAGACTCAGCTCAAAAAGACTAGTAGTAGAGACTAGACTAAAGATGCGGCATAAAAACGAGTAGAAACTCGACTCAAGAAGACTAGCAGTAGAGGGTAGTCTAAAGATAAGGACCTGGATAAACCTGAGTAGCACGCACAGGTAACTGGTAGACACTTAACCTAAGAGGAGCTAGTGGATATTAAGCTCAAAACGGATACCAGGGTAGAATTGGATTCAAAAGGTACACCAATAGACATTGGAATGGACCAAGAAGGGTAGTAGACACTTAACCCGAGAAAATCGTGTCTGGGAAGAACTAGATCATTACCAAAGATAACAAGTAGACACTCGATAACTTGATGGTAACATCAAAAGACTACTTGTAGGGGTGAAAACCGGGACACTGAGGATAAAGTGACCTTGTTGGGGGGATAATCCAAAGTTTTTTAGAAACTCCACTGGGGAAAAAGGGAAACAAAAGTGGCTTATGTTTATATGCATGTTTGAATTATTTTTATATGGATTAATGTCCGAAAAGATAATGGAAACAATACACTTAGAGGATGCAATATGATGATACATGATTCTGCTAGAGAAACGAAGAACATATAAGGAACCACTGGAGAGAAGCCCTTGAAAAGCTGAAACTCTGTGGGGAGTAACAAATTGGGTAACCGATAAATATGCAGGCTACAAACATTGAAAGGGGTTGCAAAGATAAATTGAAAACTATTCTAGAGAAGATAATGCCAAAACTGTAAATCCTGAGAAGGGACGCCTAAGGATATTGGTCGTTTCTGGGAAGATACCAATAAATATTGCACTTGCGGGGAATCAAAATTCACCTCTGAGTGTTTGGGGAGTAATTTATCAACCTCTCGCCGGGGATGATAAAAACTCGTACTACTGGGGATATGAGGACCCGTGCTGGAGATAAGTGAACTTAGGAACATAACTCTTGCTGGATATAAGGTAATCTTTGCATAAGATCATTCAACAAAATATGCTACTGTTGGAGATACGCGAATATTTATTCAACAAATCTTGATAGAATAATTTTGATGGGGATTTAAGAATGATCTTCAATAAAAACGATCCATGTCGAGGATATAAGATCCTCGGGAAAAAAGCCACAACAGCGTACTCCTATGGGGATATGAAACTTATTAGTCGCCAATATCAAACTCTATTGGGGAAAAGGGAAAATCTTTGAATAAGAACCTTAAATGAAACGACTCAGATGGGGAAATGAGAATTCCTGAGTAAGATATCTCTATAAGGCAACTCCATTGGGGAAATGAGAATTCCTGATTAAGAGATCTCAGAAAGTAGCCTCTTCTAGGGAGTGAGATAATCTTCAACATGTCTCAGTTGAGGAAAAAGAATAATCTTGAATAGACTTGTCTAGCGGATGAGAAAAAGTTCATAGCATAAGGAATCTCAAAAGTATGCTTCTGTTGGGGAGAAGAGAAAATCCTTGGATAATAAATCTTTATGAAGCGACTTTGTTTGGGAAATAAGAAAATTCTCAACCAGAACTTTCAGCTGGGGAAATAAACTCTGCTTTGGGGAATGGACATTCTCTAAACGAGCATAACTTAACACAAACTTTTGTTGGGGAATGAAGATTCTATACCAAGATATCAAATTAATCACAACTTTCAGATGAAATATTTTCTGCTGGGAGAAGAAAACTTCAAGTTTTATTGGGAAATCATCTCATAATTCTAGTCAGTCAAACTCTCTGCTTGGGGAGACTTACTAGGGAGACGTAGAAACTTCAGTGCTACTGGGGAAACGACTCAAGATGGGGATATCATAGTCATCTTGAAATATGTTGTTATGGTATTGGAAAATTACACATAAGCGAGTGAATGACAGTTCCTGTAAAACAAAACACACCTAACGTGCCTGAGGTATAATATGACAACTTTGTCTACCAACCAGGATACAAACAACTTAAGAGTAATATTTGTAATTTATTTATCATGTTGCACAAAGCCACCAAGGTATCTGACGTTTTTGAAAACAAAACAATAAAAGAAAATAAAACAAGCTTTTTGGATGAAAATGAAATCATTTATTGATTGAAGTTGGTTTGTAAATAGGCATTTACATCAGGAAGAAATTCCTAGAAAAAGCTAATTGCAAAAACAAAATAAAATAGTGTTACAAAAATGGCAATGTGAAAACGGATGTCCACCAGGTTCTGATTCTTCTATAACTCTTATGACCTCAAAGCTCTCATTACTTTGCTTTATGAAGAAAATGACTGGATCGATTCCTACCCTTTGGGGTGACCGACTATAGTAATAGATGAAATCAAAGATCCAATGTTAGACATATCATTCACTTTAAATCCCTAAATTTTTCCTGGATCTCCCTTTCGGATTTTCAATCCACCGTGTAGAGGTAGAAATGTTTAGACTAAGCCATTGGATTGACTTGACTCGCACAGATAAAAAAAATATCCATTGCGCTTTATTGTTTCCAAAGGAATGGGAAAAGAGAGAATAACCCAAAAAGAGGGGGAGAAAATCTAAGTTCGGGGGTTGCTTATGCAAAGGGAAGGTATTAGAACCCTAAACATCTATGGTACTCCGTAGGAATATCTTTGTAAATCTGTGTATTTTGGCTATAAATGTTGTATAAAAAATGGATTGTAGAGATGAGAAAAGAAGTATTTTTTTATAATTTTTGCACCCGCCGCGGTTGTGAACCTTTAGTGCCTACATACCACCTTCTGTGCAATAAGGGATCAGGGTACTCGTAGTTCATCTTTTAAATTTTTTAAAACACAAGTGTGTTGGTTGAATTTAAGAGATGAGACATCATCGTCTTGCCCGAGTGAAAAACATACTTACTATCCACGGTTATGAGAAAGGAGAATTTTCATAATCTCAAAGTGGAGGATATGGCTTGGATTTTAAAATCAACAAAGCCTCACTCAACACCCAAGTGGAAAATATCTCACTTTACTACATATCGTAGAAGTATAATAGCTTGCATCACTACAAGGATTGACAAGAGTCTAATCTTTTGAGAAATTTTAAAGTAAAAATCCAAAATGGCAAAATGGTTTGAATGAGATTGATTGACTTTTAGTCTTCTCACAAAAATGTCAAAGTTTTATTAAGTTTATTAAAGTTTGATTAAGAAAATGTTTTGAAAACGCATGGACATAAGTCCAAATTTATTATAAAAGTGGTTCAAGTTTTGAAATAAGAAGAGTTTTCAAAAGGAGTGAGAAGATTTTTGAAATTAAAGAAGATAGGAGGAGATGAAGGGACTATCTTAAAGCATAAGGTAAAATCTAGAGAAAAGAACCATCTAACCAATAAGAAGCCAACACTTGACATAATGAGTCAATGTAGAATTCCCATCCTTTGGATTTGAAACCAAACAAGAAAAGACAATAAACCTCTTAAGAAAACCAAGCTTCAATTGCATTAAGTCTTCACAAAAATTGGACAGAGTAACAGTTGTATACAGATGAATTCCCGATCATAGACAAAACATATAATCACAATAACCTACACACAAAGCAAACAAACAAACAACCCAATGTCTTGGGGTAAACTCCAAGAAATCCAGACAAAACAAACAGTTGAGGTCACTAGATCTCAAAGTAGGTCACAACTTCTAATCCTAAGTTCAAGAAGTCCACAATATCCATATGCCAAGTATAGTAACCAAGTAGTCCAACTAACATTAAATTTTTTTATGGTTCAAGTTGATTATTAGGTATCTTCAAAAAGAAAATAAAATCTCAAATGAGCAAAATAAAAATGACATAAAACTAAATGTTCAAATGAGCAAAGATGAAAATAGCATGAAATGTAAATGCCAAAATAAATGTGCTTAAAGTAAAAGCATAAAATAAAAGCATAAAATAAAGTCAATTGTTAATGAGTTAGAAATTAGAGGTTAGTTGAATGACCATCTTGAAACTTGCATTTGAAAACTCATTAGAAGATTGATAGAATCAAAGCCTCTCAATAACAAGTTTCATTTGCTTTTTTTCAAGTATATCATTCATTTCAAAATCTCAAGGCAACAATAAATGATCAATGATGTTTAAGTGATCTAATTTGACCAAAGTTGATGAAAATTCATTAGAGGATTAGTAGGACCAAAGGCTCCTAACAATGAATCTCAAGGTTATTGGATCAAAGGATTCAAATTAACATACTTGGGCTTACAAACAAGGGTTTGAGCCGCGAATGATCATTTTCTCAAATCGGGACAAAATTTAGCGTTATGTTAAGCAATCGTAAGTGGACTTATATAGAAGTCGCACCTATTTTGAGACCGGTCAATAGCAATCTATGTACCATATGTTTTGAGAAATAATATGGAAATTATTCTCCAATAACATTTAGTACAATAAGAAGGGGATAAGATGAAGAGGGATGAGGTAAGAATTAAACCACATTTGAACCAAAAATTTAATCAAGCTATTATTAAAATCATTCATCAATTTTTTGTGGAGTTAAACTCAACACCATAGATCCAATAATGTTAATAAAACTCATGATCAAAACCTCATAGTCCAAGATCGTCCAGAATATATACAAGATAAAATATATTTTAAAAAATAAAGAAAAATATTTTAAAAAAAAGGTTTAAAAATGGAATAGAAGTAGAAAATAACAACTATATTCAAAACATCCAAGAAAAATCAAACAAGGCCATAAGAAAATCAGAAATAAGCTAAAATATTTATATAAAATTTTTTCTAATTTTTTAAAGTCAGAAACTATTTTTAAAACTAAAAGAAATAGGCAAAACAGACCACAAATTATGAAAAATAGTAAAGTCAAAAATAAAACTAAAATGAGGTCGCCAATATTTGTCAAAAGGTCATTGGATTCGTCCTTATTTTTTTCTTCAGAATTTAAAAATTAAGAAAAGTATTTTTAAACATTTAAAACAATTCAAATAAAGTGAAAAATTATTAAAAAAATACCAGAACACAAAATAAAATTGTTAAAAAATAAAATCAGAAAGAGAAAAATCAAAAGTATTTTTCATAATTTTTTTCAGATTTTTTGAAGTTAAAATGAATTTTCTATGATTTTTTGAAGTTTAAAACAATTTAAATATAAAAATTAGAAATAAAAATATAAAAATTAGAAATAAAAATAAAGTCAAAAAATTGTGGACCAATGGATGAGAGTCAAAACGCGTTAGTAAGCTAATCCAATGGATCAGATGCACTGTGCATATCATGGTCTTTAGTGAATAAAGCACGTGATCAATTATTTAAATTAGAAAAAAAGCGTGGCACACCTTCATTGGTTGATAGATGACACGTTGGTCATCTTCAACCTCCATCCAACGAATCTGCAGGTTCCAAAAACTGTAAAATTAGGACACGAGACTGGTATCATTTGCTTCGTCTTTTCAAGACGATTCCAATGGTAACTTCGTGAAAAATTTATATAAATTGTAGCTCAGTCATTTTTGAAAAGAAATTCTAAAAAGGGATTTAAAATTTCATGGCCAAAACGTACTTCCAGTTGAAAACAAGTGTTGCGACTAGAATCAAAATGATGAAAGCTTCATAACAGTATCAAAGTTTGAAAGAATTGGTGAAGGAATCTACCTATTGAAGTTAAGTTGCAGAGCTCTGAAACTGGACTTGGCTAGCACGATTTAGGAAGTCTTAAAGCTTAATTCTTCTTCTGTTAGCTTCAGTGAGGTTCAAGGAAGGTGAATTGACAAAGAAAAATGATTGAGAAAGGTTGTAAGAGCAGATTCGAAGTTGCACAAAATTGAGTTCAAGAGGAAGTTTGGCAGGGTGATTCTGGATCTCTAAGCTTGAGAAAATAAATGAGGTATGATCCTCTATTTATAGGGAAGCTGATTGAATGCTTAAGCGTGTGAAATGATGAAGTTTGGAGGGAAATCGTGTGAAGTTGCAAACAAGAAAAGTGTGACTTCTAATTTGATCAAAACTCATCGAAACTTTGCGTTTTAACATGCTAATCACTTCTTGAGGTTCACTAAACATTTTATAGGCAAAAGCACACATAAAAAATGTGTTTAGAAGCTAAATCAAGGATTTCAAATTCTGACTTTTGAAGAAACTTCAGTTTCAAGTTACCAAGTTCAAATCAATGGCATTCTCAGCTCAAGGAGTCTTAGGACATGATTCTTGAAGCTTTAGAAAGATGAGATCACAAGCTTTACAATGTGCAAAGAATGGAATCAAATGGATGCTTGAGCTGAAAATTGTGATGAGTCAAAGTTGAGAAAAAGAGGTTGACTTTTGTACTTAGAAAAATTCTAAGTTGTTTTCTTCAAAAATGACTTATAATTTCTTGCATCCAAACATGGCCTTCCATTTGAAATTTTATGTTGACCAAAAAAGATGGCATGAATTAGATCTCTTGAATGACATTTTGAGACTTGAACCATTTAAAATCTCAAAAAAAGAGAAAGTTATGACTTGTTGAAATTGGCAAAAATTCATAAAATGACCTATAATCGTTTGCATCCTTAGGGAATATTTCATTCATTTTCACACTTTTCACTTAAAATAATAGTTGAAGTTAACATCTTTAAGATCAATATGGAAAAAGAATGGGCTCAAGGTGATAAACATTGACCAAGTTATGATCTTTTGGAGTCACATATGTGATTTTTATGGTTTGTTTAGAGGACTTGTAATCTTTCTTCATCATTAGGTATGTTCCTCACAAAATTTCCTTGAAACTCTTGAAGTGACTTGTTGATATCCCTTTTAAGATAACTATTTCTTTGGAATAACCGAAAAATACCAAAATATGATCAAGCTATACCCCTTTGAAGTTCAAAACCCTAGCTCATAGAGCAACAAAATGCCTTGGGAAACCTTTGCAATTTTCTTGTACAAATACTTTTGTCATGTTAATAGAAGTTGTTGAGGATGATAAGAAGACACCATAGAAACCAAAACCACTTCCAAATCTTGATAAATGAGGGAGATATGCACTTGTGATCAATGAAACCAAAGACTTGTCCGACTAGGTCAAACTTCTTCAATCAACCATTGTACCTTTAAACTAATTTTGACAACTTGAGGCATGATGAATCATAATAGACTTTTTATGATATTATTTCAAAATATCTTCAATAATGAAGCTTGAATATCAATGAAGCTTTGTTGAAGAATCCATGAAAGTAAACTCACGAACCTATGGATCAACTTGATGGAATGTATTGTGCTTTCACCTATGATACCAACAATTAGAGCAAACGTTCATTCTACTTATTAGTTAAAAGTTAATCAATGCAAAACATAGATGATCATAATATACAATTCAAGGTTCTTGGTTATTCCCCGTGAGCAAAGCTAAAGATAAGGAGAAGAACCGAACTCTATTGTGTGATCTTGTTGCATTGTGATGGTATGAGATGATAGATGAATCAGGGGAAAAATTAAGGTACAACACACCGAGATACCCTTTTTTTCCTAAGCCGCCCTTTCAAGTTTTCAAGTTAGATGGTGAACTAATTATTCTTTTTCATTCTTTTCATTTCTTTTTTTTATCCCTAATTTTTGCCCGAACCTTTTTATTCATTTTTTGTGGTTCGCCGAGATGCCCCTTTTTGCCCGAGTCGTTGACTCAGCGGGTCTCTTTTATGCGAAGTATTGTTTTACTACGCCTGCATTCACAGGGAGTAGGAAGTCTTCACCATCCATAGTTGTAAGCATCATGGCTCCTCCAGAGAATACTTTCTTTACAACAAATGGTCCTTCATAAGTTGGAGTCCACTTGCCCGTAGGATCTCCTTGAGGAAGAATAATTCTTTTGAGAACAAGGTCACCAGCTTGATAGCTCTGAGGATGCACCCTTTTGTCACTCATCTTCTTCTGGTACACCTGACCATGACATACATCCGCTGGTCTTTTCTCGTTGATAAAGTTCAACTGATCTAATGGATTTTGCACCCATTCAACTTCATCAAGATCAACATCATTCATAATCCTTAGAGAAGGAATCTCAACTTCCACAGGCAAGACTGCTTTCGTTCCATAAATAAGTGAGAACGGGGTTGCCTCATTCGAAGTACGCACTGAAGTTCGATAGCCATGCAAAGCGAAAGGAAACATCTCATGCCAATCCTTATAGGTTACCGCCATCTTTTTCATAATCTTGATATTTTTATTATCCGCTTCAACATGCTATTCATCTTCGAAAGATACAGATAAGAATTGTGACGCTTGATTTTGCAGGTTTCACAAAGTTCCTTCATCATCTTGTTATTGAGATTAGATCTATTGTCAGTAATGATCTTTTAAGGAATCCTGTAATGACAGATTATGTTATGCTTGATAAAACGAGCAACCACTTACTTGATAACATTTGCATAAGATGCAACTTCGACCCACTTGGTGAAGTAATCAATGGCAACCAGAATGAAAAAATGACTGTTGGAAGCAGTCAGCTTAATATGACCAATCATATTAATGCCCCACATTGAAAAATGCCATAAAGAGGTCATGAAGTTCAAAGGATCGGGAGGCACATGCACCTTGTCAGCATATACTTGGCACTTGTAGTAGATTCTGGCATGGTTGTAGCAATCATTTTCCATGGTGGACCAATAGTAACCAGCTCACAAAATCATTTTAGCCATGGTATATCCACTAGAAAGAGTCCCAAAGGTTCCTTTATGCATTTCTTCAATGATCTTAGCTGCTTCATTCTGGTCTACACATCTAAGCAACATACCATCATGATTTCTTTTTTACAACATACCATTATTGAGAAAAAACTTCATTGAGAGCCTCCTCAAAAACTTCTTATCTGTAATAGATGCATCTTCGGGATATTATTGGGTCTCAAGGTATCTCTTAATATCATGGAACCACAAATTACCATCCAATTCCACATCAGCTTCCTAGAAAAATGCTGGCTCATCCAACCTCGTGATAGTGATCGAAGGCACTTCATTAGCCCACCTTACTTTAAACATGCATGACAGAGTAGCCAAAGCATCTACAAGATTATTCTCTTCCCTCTAGATATGCTCAAATGTGATATCCTAAAAGTATGGAATTAACTTTATAACATGCTCTCTATAAGGAATTAGATTTGGATGGTGAGTCTCCCAATCTCCATTAATCTGGCTTATCACGAGAGCTGAATCTCCATAAAATTTCAAAAAATTGATTCGCAAATCAATTGCAGCTTTAATCCCATAGATACAACTTCATATTCAACCATGTTATTAGTGCAGTCAAAATAGATTCTGACCGTGAAAGGAATATGAAAATCGGCAAGAGAAGTAATGATAACTCCAACATCATTCCCCATAGCATTTGAGGCACCATCGAACACGAGCGTCCATCACGATCCTGGTTTAGGTCCTTCTTCTGGGCCAGGAATGTTACAATCCCTAATATACATGATGTCTTCATATAGGAATTCAAATCTTATTGGTTGATAATCATCTTCCATGGACTGGTGAGCAAGATAGTCTACTGATACACTATCCTTGATAGCTTTCTGGGTAGTGTATTAAATGTCATATTCTGTCAAAATCATCTGCTAACGGGCTACTCTTTCCGTGAGAGCTTGCTTTTCAAAAATGTACTTGATAGGATCCATCTTGGATATCAAGAGAGTACTGTGAGTCAGCATATACTGTCTGAGACACTTTTCTTCCCAAGCAAGTGCATAACAAGTCTTTTCTAGCAATGAGTGATCGGTAAATTCCGCAAGTGCACGAAAATATCGAAGTAATATAAAAGATTGTCGAACCACAAAGACCAATGTCAACCTACCGTAATCTATCGTCACTTTGTAAAGCTAAGGCTAATGAATAATTTATTAAGGGAATAAAGGTACTAAATGCTAAAGGTCTGAAAATAATACTAAAACGAGGTCGGGATATGATTTCCGCGTTCCTGAAGGACTTATAGAAAATGGGTACTAATTACAACTATAACTTAGTTTCGTAGAATATACTAACATAAAGACTTCGTCTCACGCTCTCGCGTTATTTACTAAAGTCATACTTCTTAATCCCAAGATTTTGCTCTCGCTCGCCCAATAACTAAGGAATATATTTTGAAAGCTAATAATATCCTAAACGCATCTAAAGCGCTCTCGCTGTATTTAGATTTGTTGCCTAATTTCCACTATCTGGTTCGATCCTCACGCTCTCGCGGTCTCGGCTTAAACCTTAATTAATTTCCCACTCTCATGGAAAAATCATGTTAAATAATCTTTCACTCTCGTGACAAGGCTATTTAAATTAGACTTGGAAATTAAAACCAAAACAGAATTCTAATCATAAATTTGCACCTATTATTTTCTACTGAGTCCGTTGGGAACAACGGTCCTCATACACCGGACCCAAGAATATTTAGCTGGACATAGTTTTAAACATAAGCATGCTATTAAGAAAATTAAACATAAGACAACACATGATTTAAAACCGAAATAAATTTAAACTAAGATGAAATCATAAACAATTAGAACAAATAATTAAGATGGAACCTGGAGATAAAATGAAAGCTGGAATTAATTTCGGAAACAAACTTACGTATAATAACTGGAACTTGAATTTAGGATATGCCGGCACGCTTGAAAGTCAGATGCAAAATGGAAATAAAAGAAAAACAACACCTAAAACTAATGGTGCGATAGTTCCTCGATGTGAGAAACTACCACTTTTACATGGTAATATTTCTGCCTAAAAACTAAAACAAAATGTTGGAATCCTGGACCCCCCAGAGAGAGAGAAAAAGAGAGACCCCTAGTTAAATGGCTGAAGCCTCCTTTTTATATCTTTCTTGAATAACTGCAAGTGAGAATTTGTAGGAGAGTTTGTAGGGCTGTTGAATCTCTGCGTAGTTGAGTTGGTGGAACGTGGATATAGCAACTAACACACTTTCGTTGCAAGCTTTAAGGGACGTGGGAAAAATAATAGGAGATGTCGTTCGTCAAGGGCTTACTTGGTAAAAAGCATGATGGTCGTCATGCTTTCCTGCCGGTCGTCATGCTTCTCGTGCCGGTCGTCATGCTTTACGTGACGGTCGTCATGCTTCATGTGGCCACACGCTTCTTATTTTTGGGCTTGAGCTTATCTTTGGCTCTTTACTTTTTGTATCCTTTTTTTATTTTTGGATATTTCCTATTTTTCTTCATTTGTACCCCCTTTTTCTTCCTTTTCTCACAAAAGCTTCATTTAATTAAATACCTGTAATACAATTAAATACCAGCGTAATACCAATATAAAGCAACATAATTAAAATAAAATAGAGACATAATTCATATTAATCAAGCCAAATATACTATACATTTTCGTGTTATCAAACTCCCCCACACTTAAACCATTGCTTGTCCTCAAGCAATCAACCAACACAGTAAAAGAAATGATAAGATAGCTTGGAAACAAGGGCACAACATGACTCATAATCATACATGGCTGCTAGGCTAATGTTAGTTTGATAGGTACTAAGTATTCAATACCAAGAATACCGTAACGATACAATTTTCAAAGACTCCTACTTTATGCAAACCAATTCGAATCATGCCATTATAACTCAACCTATATCTCTCTTTTTTATTTCACTCTATTCATTCAAGCGCAATCACATTAAGCCCGTTATCTGTACACGCACATAGTAGGGGAAATCTGTTAGCAACTATGATCCTTTTCTTTTCTTTAGCACGGGGTTCTAGTATTTAAGCGGTGTAACCCATTTTCCCAACTGCGGTTGCGGGGGATCGGACCGTAGCTCGCCCTACCAAGTCCAGTACCAGTGACCTCTGGACCAACCAACGATGGGTGCTCATTATTAAATCCTTACAGGCTTAACAACCTTTGGGCTAAATGACCGGGTGAGGGTTACCTAAATTAGAAGGTTATTTTTCAATTAAATCATTTATTTATTAAAAACAGGATCATTCACTTATATTCATCGACTCCCTATGTAGTTTGTGTTTAAGATGGTGCTGACTGCTAATATAAACTACTTAAGAGCTACTTTGAAAACTTGAGCCTAAGGTCTTGACATAATGGGTACCCAGATTGATATCACATAATGATGGGTTTAGGGTGTCATAACGGTATCGATTTTATCGAACCTTTCCCAAGTTTCTCTAACAAAGCCTAGATAGCCTATAAACTTTCAGAGTGTGGTGCCATGAATCATAAAGAAAATTTTTGTTGGAGGCTAAATTTTTTAAAAATACGGGGAAATTCGATAACAACTGAAAACAGGCATACAGACTTGACAACATATGCTATGACTCGACCAAATACCGAAAACAAGTAAAATTCTAAAAAACATGAAATAAACTTAGAAAATGATCAGTCAAACTAAAAAGAGATAAATGGAAAGCAGTAGAGTTACTTGGAAAGCGATAGAGATAAATGAAATAAACAGGCATACGTATTTAATTTGAATTGGTTTCTGTCTGTTGGATGCGAAGAAAGTGGGAGAAAGTGGCCTTGTGACGTTCGTCACGTCCAAGTGACGATAGTCACTTGGTCCATCTCAATGCGTGACGAGCAGTAATGCTCCTTGACGATCATCAAGGTCTTCTTCATGGTGGGCCACGTGCTCACATGCTTGATGGGCTTAAGCTAGTTTCTTCTACTTGGGCCCTTTTTTGCTATCTTTGCACCTTCTTTTCTTCATTTCTTCCAAAGTGTTCAGCTTAATGTATATCTGCAAAAATAGAAAAATACCTGCATAATACCTATAAAATAATTTAATTTAAACTAAAGTATGAGAAATATTTTGTGTATATCAAGCCAGAAATATCACATATTTGTGTGTCATCAAACTCCCCCGTACATAAACTTTGCTTGTCCTCAAGCAAATGCTAAGTACGATGTTTTTCTAAACATGGTCAGATGCACGGTTATGACTCAGATCAACTAATATATAGATGCGTTATGTTTTTGTCAGAAAATCGATGGCTCGATTCATGCTCCATTACTATGTCAAGGACACTAGACAGTCCCATTTTACGTAAACTGGTTACAGGTCCTGTCATGGCCTACCTCGAGTATTTGTCTTGTTTTGTCCTTTTCATTCTAGCGCAATCACATTAAGCCCTTTATCTTTACACGCACATAGTAGAACAGTCGGTTAGTTGTTATGATCCTTTTAAACTTTAGAGGTTTCTGGCACAGTAATGTGGCAACCTTTTCCAATTCAATGGTTGGATGCGGGGGATCAGACCGTAATTTTCCCTACCGAGTTCAGTACCAGATGCTCCTGAACCATCCACCAAATGATTTTTCATGTTACTTTTGTAAGGTTTACATCCTTTGGATTAAACGATCGGGTGAGGATCGTCCAATTTAATTGGTGTGTTTCCTTGCAACGTTTTGCTGAGATATTATATCATCCACTTATATTCATCGACTTCCTGCGTAGTTTCTGTTTAAGACGGTGCTGACTGCTAATATAAACTACTCAGGGTTACTACAAAGACTAAACTCAGGGCGTTGGAATAACAGGTACTTGAACTGATCTATCATACTCGGGGGTTGTAGAATGTCTAGATGGTAGAAATTTCGGTTAATCTTGCCACAATTCCTGACGATTAAAGATCTTGCAGCCCATGTACTTGTCGAGTGAGTCAAAATTTTATTTTTATAGGGCCCAAAAAGAAAGGGGGGTCTAAAATAATAACACAAATTGCTTCAATAGATAACTTGATAAAAATTTTTTTTTATTGAATTAAAGATAACGGAAGGGAAATTACAAAGGAAATAAAAATTATTAGGAAAGGGAAATACTTCCTCCCCCATACTTGAATCATGCATTGTCCTCAATGTATTGACAGAAGATGGAAAGGGGAAATGGAAACTAGACAATCATTCTTCCTCCTCTTGTCTTCGGAATTTGCCATGTGTCCTCGCTCTTGGACGTGCTTGTTCACCGTGTCTGGAAGATTCGCCTCTATTCCTCTGAGATATGACATTATACAAGTCGTCAACACGAAGTGTTAAGGCTCGAATATCTTCTGTCATTCCTGTGGTGAATTCCACCATACTTTGATCATGCCTGCGAGTGTAGTCGTTTTGGTCTCTCTGCATTTGTTGCATGAGAGTCATCATCTCAATTTGGCGCGTCTCGAGGCTCTGGTAGCATTGAGTGGAGAGTTGGTTTTGCTGCATTATTGCGGCATAGATTGCATCAATGGTGGTGGGATTGTTGGCGTGTTGTTGTTGGGGCTCTTGCTACTCTAATTCTTCTTCGATTTCATCAGCGGCAGCGTCGTTGGCCTCACCTTGATTTCCTTGCTCATTCTCTCTGGGTTCTGGGGCGTTCAGGTTGTAGAGCCAATTATCCGGATTACCCAAATTAGTACGATTGTGATTCGGCATGATCACGCTACAAAATTTTGCATTCTTAACCATTAGATAGTACCCTCCAGCTTCTCACACTTTGATCAGGTGGCCAGCTCTACAGTTATCAATATCCATATAAACTGCTGGCAACGGAGGTAGGAGTTGAATCCTTTCCCCCCAGTTCAGGTGAACTGCGATTGTGGTGACAATGCCTCAGATACAAAAAGGCGTAGTCCCGTCTCTTGTAACGAGGTTTTGAATGTGGGCCATTGTTATACCCCAAAATTTTCCCTCTCATTTTATCAACATTTCTCATCACAAGACTCTTGGAACTCAAGATCAAGCTAGGGTTTGCTCTGCTCAAGACACCTCATTGCACTGTTGACCTAAATTAGGGTTTGAGTTTGCACAGGGATGTTTTGACCCATAATTCCAAAAATGACTTTCATACTTTATGTTGGACTCACAAGTTTGTCCATACCAAGTTTCAAGCCTTGATTCAAATTTTTGCCCAGTCAATTGGACAATTGACCTAGAAATCAGCTGTATTGGGGAAAAATTCAACTGTGGCCAATTGACAGTCAAACCTCATGAATTCTTCTTCGATTTCATCAACTTCAGCGTTGTTGGCCTCACCTTGATTTCCTTGCTCATTTTCTCTGGGTTCTGGGGCGTTCAGGTTGTAGAGCCAATTATCCGGATTGCCCAAATTAGTACGATTGTGATTCGGCATGATCACGCTATGAAATTTTGCATTCTTAACCATTAGATAGTACCCTCCAGCTTCTCACACTTTGATCAGGCGGCCAGCTCTACAGTTATCAATATCCATATAAACTACTGGCAGCGGAGGTAGGAGTTGAATCCTTTTCCCCCAGTTCAGGTGAACTGCGATTGTGGTGACAATGCCTCCGATACAAAAAGGCGTAGTCCCGTCTCTTGTAACGAGGTTTTGAATGTGGGTCATTGTTGTACCCCAAAATTTTCCCTCTCATTTTATCAACATTTCTCATCACAAGACTCTTGGAACTCAAGATCAAGCTAGGGTTTGCTCTGCTCAAGACACCTCATTGCACTGTTGACCTAAATTAGGGTTTGAGTTTGCACATGGATGTTTTGACCCATAATGCCCAAAATGACTTTCATACTTCATGTTGGACTCACAAGTTTGTCCATACCAAGTTTCAAGCCTTGATTCAAATTTTTGCCCAGTCAATTGGACAGTTGACCTAGAAATCAGTTGTATTGGGGAAAAGTCAACTGTGGCCAATTGACAGTCAAACCTCATACATTTTGACCCACATCAACATTATGAACTCATATGAACCATTTGATCAAGTTTGGATCATAATTCCATAAGAAATTTGATCAGATCACCAAAAGGGCAAAATGGTCATTTTTAGGGTTTTGACTGCACAAGGGCAATTTTTGACTGTTTGACCTAGCCAATGGCAAATCAAGCTCAAACATGGACACAAGGACTCAATTACATTGTTTTGACCTATTCAACAAGTTCAAAAGATCTCAAATGCATAGGATTGACAGATGAATTTTTCAGTCAATTGATCAAAATTTGACTATATACTGAAAAGTCAAACTTTGACTTTTTGGTCAAAATCAAGTGCCAAGGGTCATTTTTCATCAAGAAATGTCAAATTATGAAACTTGTTCATCAAGAAACCCAAAAATGCAAATTAGAGTTTAAAATGGAAAAATTTCATAACTTAGAAATTTTCTAAGTTATGAAATTTTCTTATTTTTTCCTAACTTTACCCCACATTTTCACCAAGATGTAAATGGATTAAAACAAAACTTATAACATGAAAGTTGTAGTACATCACAAAGTCTACAACTTTGATTCAAAAAGTTTTCTCAAAAGAAGCTTGGATCTCAAGTTATGATTTTTGGAACAAGGGTACCTAAAACTTTTAACTTAGAGAAATTTTGCCCTAGTTTAGGCAGGATTTTGATCCATCTTCTTGGTAATTTTTAACATAGTTACACTTGGAGTTTCAAGTTGCATTTCAAATATGGATTATAGTACATTTTTCAAGATTTTCAAATTGTCCAAGAACTCCTCAAACACCTTTGTGGTTAGGGAGAATCGAATGCTTGAAGTTGACAAAAACTCACTTTGTAACCATGGCCAATACATGTTCATACCATTTGCCAAATCTGACCAAGATAGCATAGTTCACAATTACAGGCCTCTAAACCAATTCATACTCCATAATTGAATGCAAATCCACTGAGCTAATGCTTTATGTTGGCCATTTGGACATTACACACAAAACTAATCCTTAATTAGAAAAAGGTACATTGCTATTTTTGAAGAGATATGCTTTATGTCAAACCATGATCTTTGAAGCATGGGGCCATATCTCTGAAGCAAAAATCAATTCCACAAAATTGCAAGTATCAAGGAGATTGTATGCAGCATAATACATGACTGGTGCAGGCCTGTGAGAAGAAGTTGCACATTCTTGCTTCAAAAAGAAGAAATTTGTCCAAATCCTCCCAACTCAAAAACCAGCCATAGTCAGCTTACACAAACATTGCAAACAAGTTTCTCATACCCTAGCAAGCAAGAAGCACGAGCCCTTGACCCTTCAAACCTCCTTGTACACAAAATCTCCATTTTTCTGCAAAACAGGGCAAGCCCTGCAGAATCACTTCCATCTCCATTTTGCCTCGTGCGTTTTGCCTCAAACTTGTTCCAATACCTTCCATTCAACTCACCTAAACTATTCCAGACCTCCATTGCCAATTGTAACTCCATTAACACACATTGCCATTTTTGTTTAGAAGCTTTGCAGGTTGAGTTCTGTAGCACGATTCAGGCTACTTCAAAACAAACCAAGCATTGGGAAAGCTTCAGTGGACATCAGGCAAGCTCAAAAGAACCTCAAGCACCATTGAAAGTTGCTACATTGTCCAGCTCGAACTCAACTGAAACAGGTATTTCATGAACTTCTATCTCTCTATTTAGGAATAGTTAGACTTAGGTTTGTGAATGAAAGATGTTGTATTCATAGCCCTGAAACCATACATGTGCTTAGTTTTCATTTATATTAATCGTGCTAGGAGAATTTCATCCATGAACTTTCTGAAAAAACTAGGTTAGAAATTAGGGCCAGAGAAATTCTCTCTGGTCTTTGAGAGTTAGCTTAAGTTTTTTATATGGTTAGATTCGTTGTTTGATGCTCTACAAGTTTCATGTTTTGAGTTTTGTCAAAAAAGCATTGTATCAGGAGATACAGGTTTGTACACAGAAGGCACGTTTTTGTTTGAACAGAGGAAGAAGATGAAGTAGTTGGGATGGGCCTGGCTACTTCCAGCTTTTCACACCCCATTTTTCAGTTTCATACCCCCCTGGCCCATTTTCTTGTATTTGATTATTTTTGCATTTTTATTTTCTTTTCTGACTTTGATATTTTATTTTCAAACATGAAAAATAATCCAAAAATATTTTTATAATTTTTTACATTTATTTGGTATTTATTTTTATTTTTACTAGTATAAAAATGTTTATATGCTTTTATATCATTTTGTTTAAATTAAAAAATAATACAAATAATACTTTTATTTTCATTTTATTATTTTTATACACATTTGAAAATATTTTCTTGAAATATATACATTTTGTAAATAATTCATTTTATTTTTATACACACTTAATATATTTAATACATATATATACATATATACTATATTTTATTAAATAATTAGAACAAAAAACACAAAATAATACATTTTTATTTTTATTAATATTTTATACTAAAAATACCTTTTTTTCTATATACTTTTGTTTTTGTACAAATTGATACATTATTGTATATAAATAATAAATAGTACTATTTATTTAAGAAATTAGGGTTTTTGCCCTAAAAACAAAAATAATTAAAATTGACTTTTATTTATTTATTTCTTTACATTTCACATTAAAAATACTTTTTACATACATAAAAAACCCTTTTTGCATAAATACATTTTATTTAATATTTATTTATTGTATTTTATTTAAATATTGTACATTTAAATATTATGCCTTGCAAATTCAATTTGGTTGTAATAATTTAGGTTTTATATTTCTTGCAAAATAATCCCCTATTCAAATTTGTACCCCCCTCCCTATATCATGTTGTAATAGTGTAGAATTTAAATTCTCTCTCCTTTAGATACTTTCAATTATGCCATGATTAGACTTAGGGTTTGTATGCAAAATCAAACCAACAAATAGTTTGACCTAATCAAAGACAAAAATACATGAAAAAACAAACACAATGCACACTTGCACCCCTAGGGTTTCAATCCACTTGTTGCCTTCAAAAATGGGCCATGGTTGCATGTCAAGTACTTTGGCAAAACAAAAACAAAACAAAAGATCATAGTCCTTCGATGACGCTATCTGAGTTGCCTAAACAAAATGATCAAGTCCCTTAAGAAAATTGCCAAAAATACTTGACACAATTGCTATCATGGTCTATACGATGGCCCGCGCCTGTCACGTTTAACATCCTAACACAAGGTTGTTCACCAAATACAATGGTGAAACAACACTGTTAAAAGGGTTAAAAACATAATAAATATCTTTGAGTAAAATAGGGTAGACAACTCTTAGTTACTTGATCAAAGCTTGCAAAAATATCTTTGCTATCTTCAAAACACATTTCACAACACAATTTCAAAACCCTACTTTCAAACATTGAAAACTTTTCAAAAGACAAAAACACCTTTGTATACATTCAAACAAGAATCATTACAAAGGTTGACACAATGATGGCCTCTTTTCAAAACATCTTTCAAAATCACACACAAAACACCATTTCAAACAATTGAAGAGCACCATTTCAAACAATTGAAAAGCAAAGCAAGTGATCTAAGCGAGTAACTAAGAGCCCATGGATAACCATGGATAGAAAGGGTGCTAATACCTTCCCTTTCTATAATCTACTCCCCGAACCCAAAAAAACATCTCAAAGGTCTTTCCTGTGCTTTTTGACCTTTCCTTAGGATAAAAAAAAATTTGGTGGCGAATCTTGCTAAACCGAAACATTTGCGAACACAAACGCAAAATCCCAAGTCAGTTCTCCCACCGTATCACAGAACTGGCGACTCTGCTGGGGACAATTTTAAAAGTGGAGTAACCTTAGGGCTTAGATCACCCTTTGCATGATTATATTGCTTGCTTTGATTGCTTTATATTTGGTTCTCTTGTTTGGGCTTGAAATCCTCTACCCGGATTTGGGAAACATTCATAGGTAAATAGCAATACATTGTGGAAACTGTGTGGGGTATACCGACATGGTTGAAGCAATAGCTATATTAGTGAGACATATTTGTGAGTACCGGTAGCCTTTGAGTCAATTAAAGAGAATACAAGGCCGCTGAGTGATGTCATAAAGCATTAATGAACACTTAGAACCTTACTTGACCATCTTGGCCTTTTATTAGGGGTAGTGAGATGACCGACTTTGGTGCAGTCCGAAGTTGGTAGATACTCGATACTACACTCATTGAGGGTTGTTTTCTTGGAATATTTTGGTCGCTTGTTAAGTGGCTAAACCAAAACAATGAACATAGAAAACAATCCAGTGATATTGAGCTCCTTAGAACCCAATTACTATTTATAGGACAGGTTTGAGCCAACTAAACTCAAGAGGGTACTTACCTATGAAACCTCATGCAAGCCTGAAACTAGGGTTTTGTGTGACTTGCTTGTACATGTGTCTGTGCATACATCATGAACATCATAAAGCATCATGTGCATCCACTAACCATTTCAAGGGTTTGGATCTTCATCTTTGTTCTGGTTTTGTAGGTCATGGAATCTCTTCGCAGGAAAAAAATTCAAGTCAACCTTGTGAGAATCCCTCCTCAACTCAAGGAGCTTACTTCCAGGATTCCAGAGAATTCTCTCTTCAGTGAAAGACATGGTAGAATTCTCAACTTGGTCAACTCCAACATTGAAGAAGACATGGTGAAAGTTCTCTTCCAGTTCTTTGACCCCCTACACCACTGTTTCACATTCCCTGATTACCAATTGGTGCCTACTTTGGAGGAATTTTCGCAACTCCTAAGAATTCCTATTCTACATCAACTACCCTACAACGGTACGAAAAAAGAACCAAAGCCTGAAGATGTTGCTCAAGCATTACACTTGCAACCATCTGACATCAAGGGACATTGGGAAACCAGAAGTGGTGTCAAGGGTTTCTTGGCAAAGTTTTTGTTTGAGAAGGCACAAGACTGTTGGAATTCTCTTGATCTACAAGCCTTTGAAGAGATTGTGGCACTCCTTATCTATGGGTTGATCTTGTTCCCAAACCCTGATCAACTTATAGATGCGAATGCTGTCAAGATCTTCATATCCAGGAATCCTATACCTACATTGCTTGGGGACATCCTACACTCATTTTACACACGAACAATGAGAAAAAGAGGTGTTCTCATGTGTTGTACTCCTCTCCTAGCAAGGTGGTTTATTTCTCACCTTCCACAATCAGTTTTGAAGAATGAGCAGGGTTTAAGGTGGTCGCAACGATTGATGACCCTCACACATTCTGATGTACATTGGTGTTCTCAGTCCAAAGAAAATGTCATCATCATTGATTGTTGTGGGGAATTCCCTAATGTCCCACTACTTGGCATTAAGGGAGGCATTACCTACAACCCATGTTTAGCTCTAAGACAGTTTGGATATGCTCGGAGGGATGGCCCTCATGACATGCTGATTCCGGACCTAGTTTTTGACTTCGACAATGATGTGCAAGGACTTCGACAAAGGTTCATCAGAGCTTGGAGGATGCCCAACAAGGTGGATAGTAAGACACTGGGGCACAAAAATTCCATCCCCCTTGAGCCTTACCTCAAGTGGGTACGAACCCGCACCCAGAATCTTATGATGCCATACCCTCACATTCTCCCCTTGATCAAAGAGCCTGTTATGGAAGGAGAGGTTCCATACACCATCCTACATCTTGACATGCCAACATCATGGGAAGAAATGCAAAAGAGTTAGATCCAAATCAAGGAAGAATGGAATACTTTTGAAGCCAGCTTCTACGCCAGTGAGAAGAAGGTTTTGGAGCTTACCCGCCGACTTCATGAGGAGGAAACTCTTAACACTTACATCGCACCAAAGAGGATGCGCAATGTCTTTTTACATTAAGAATTTTGTAATATTTTGCCCATGGGGCACTTATGTACTAACAATTTCTTCTTAATATGACGTGTGTTCCTTTTTGTTTGCAACAAATTTGAATTTCTGAATCCTTGAATGCATTACATGAATAACATACCATTCATCATATGCATAAACATGTATTCACACCAGGTTTCCTTATCTTTCTGCTGTTTATTTCAGCAAGATGGATTTGGAGCAGACGGTTAAGGATCTGCAAGCGCAGAATTCTCAATTCCAGCAACTCCTCATGACCTTAGAAAAGGGTCAAGAGGACCTCAAAGTACTGTTGGAGAAGAATAAAGAGAAAAAGAAGAAGAGGCCCGGAGTAGCCACTTTTGGAAGAATGTTTGAAAGTAATGCTAGAAAAGTTCTCGAGTTCCCCTCAACGTCTGATGAAGGGGCTGGTAAAGGAAAAGGGGTTGCGGTACCGTCTGAATCTGAAGTTGAAGAGGAGGAAGAGGAAGAAGACGAAGATTACTCCGAACAACAATATCCCCCGGCGGATGATAAATATAAGAATCTTGAGGATAGATTGGCAGCCATGGAGTTGTAGAGGGTACCTGGTTTAGATTTTGAAGAACTAGGGTTGGTCGCTGGGATCGTCATCCCTCCCAAATTCAAAGTACCAACATTTGCTAAGTATGGCGGTCTGTCGTGTCCAAAGATGCATCTGAGATCGTATGTCAGAAAGATCCAACCCCACTCATCTGATAAAGACCTCTGGGTACACTTTTTCTAAGACAGTTTGTCAGGCACACAATTGGACTGGTTCTATCAACTCGAGAGATCAGAGGTTCACAATTGGGAAGACTTAGCTGCTGCATTTTACCGTCAATACCAATACAATGCTGATTTGGCACCCACTCGTACTCAGTTACAAAGTATGGGGATGGCTTCCAATGAAGGATTTAAAGAGTTTGCCCAGAAGTGGCGTGATTTGGCTGGAAAGGGTGCAGCCACCATTATCGAACAGAGAGTTAGTTGACATGTTTTTGGGGACCCTGTATGGCCCTTTCTTCAATCATCTAATCGGGAGTTCCTCCGCGGGATTCACTGGACTAATTTTGACCGACGAAAGGGTCGAGGCCGGTATTAAAAGTGGTAAGATTCAGAAAGATGCCTCCGCATCCACCGCTGTTAAGAAAGCCTTCCCGGCTAAGAAGGAAGCCTCTGCTGTTTACTCTCAGAAAAGTCAGGGAAGAACCGAGCGCCGGCCAACTGTAGGGGTTGTGATGATTCAAAACTCTTCAAATGATCAACCTCGCAGAAATCAGTCAAGGCCTAATCCACAACGGGTAGAAAGGCCACAACGTCAGTTCACCCAAATCAACATGACGCCAGCTCAAGTACTCCCTCATTTATTGAAGCTGAATCTTACCAGTTTGAAGGAAGCGCCAAAGAACCCTAACACCTCCTCTCCATACTACCACTCCAATGCCAAGTGTGCTTACCACTCTGATAGTGTTGGGCACGATACCAATAATTGTTGGGTGCTTAAGAACAAAATCCAGGACCTGATTGATGCCAAGGAAGTAGAATTTGATGCTCCTGAGAAGCCCAATGTGATATCTTCTCTGATGCCCAAGCACGACCATAATGTTCATGCCGTTATGGAAGACCTTCATGTTACTGATGTTGCTGATCTTTTGACTCCGTTACTAGTGATTAAAGAGAATTTGATGAGAGCCGGGATATTCCCAGGCTGCGGGAAGGACTGTTACTTTTGTTTGAACATACGAGCTGACTGCCCAATGTTGAAATCAGGTGTCCAATGCCTGATGGATACCCAAGATATACTCTTCCAAAAAAAACCTATTGATACCTTCACTCCTGTTACTCCTGCTACTTTTGCTACTTCAACCAACGATATTGAAATCATAACCATTTCCGACAATCCTCCCAAGGCTTGCAAAAGGCCTGTCAGGATTACGCCCGACCCTAAATTTGTACCTTAAAAAATCACCATGCCGGGGTCTGTCCCGTATCAATCTAGCAAAACGATACCATGGAACTATGGAGGAGAAATCTTCTATCATGGTATCAAACAGATTGAAGCAGTCCAAGAGAATTATGAATAAGGAAACCCTGATATAGGAAACATCGCGGGAACAAGCAAGATAACCCGCAGCGGCCGTATCTTTTCTCCGGAGATTGCTCCCCCTCGAGCAGTTTTCGGAACCTCGAAAGCTTCTGCACCTGTTAGGTCATCTGTGCAAGACCCGGTAATTTAAGAATTGGATACTCCTGAAGTAAGATCATCTGTTGATACTACCAATAAGGGTAAGGGGATACTGGAAGAGCCTGTCAAGACGAAGGCTCATGCTGTGGTTATCCCAGAAACCACCCAGAAAGAAATGGATGAAATCTTGAAAATAATAAAAAAGAGTGACTACGACGTCGTGGAACAGTTAGGGCAGACCCCTTCTAAAATTTCAATGTTGGCTCTTCTACTCTGTTATGAGGCCCATGCTAAGGCCTTGATCAAATTTTTGAAGGTGGCACATGTACCCCAAGAGACTTCGGCTGACCAGTTTCACGAGTGTGTGGCCAGTCTTACTGTTGATAATGGCCTTGGCTTTTCCGATGCTGACTTAACTCCCAAAGGAAGGAAACACAACTATGCGCTACATGTCTCAGTTGAATGCAGGGGAACCACCCTCGCCCATGTCTTAGTTGATACTGGTTCTTCCTTGAATGTGCTGCTGAAGAAAGCGTTGGACCGTTTGGAATGCGAAGGATTGACCCTCAAACCTAGTAACATCGTTGTTAGGGCCTTTGATGGGTCCAAAAGAATGGTTCATGAAGAGGTTGACATTCCTATCAAAGTAGGCACAAAAGTTTTCAACTCCACCTTTTATGTGATGGACATCCGTCCGTCATATTCGTGTTTGTTAGGAAGACCATGGATCCATTATGTCGGGGCAGTTACCTCCTCTTTGCACCAAATGCTGAAATATCCTGTTAAGGGTAAGATTATAACAATGCACGGAGAGGAAGAGTACATGATAAGTCATCTCAATTCCTTCCGCTATGTGGAATTGGATGGCGAGTTCATCGAAACGCCTTTCCAACATTTTGAGGAAGTTTCTCCTGAGGTAGTAGTTGCGAAGACAATGGTTGAGGTACCTATCATTCCCAAGCATGTGCCTAGGATGGTATCTCTCAAGGACGCAGAGGCGGTGATCAAAGAAGGGAAGAGTACAGTATGGGGGCAATTGCCTGATTTTCCCCATAAGACGGATAAATTTGGACTAGGGTTTACAGCTGCAGGACAGAAGACTATGCGTCGTTCCAAGACTGAAGGGCCACCTGTAAGGATCACTCACCACTGAATTAATGTTGTAGAAGATGAAGATGAAAAGGGCCACTTTGAGGATTGGATCTTTCCGACCGTCGAAGGGGGTTTGAGCAACTGTGAAGCAAAGGATTTTATTCCCATCACCTTTATCAACCAGTAATTTTATCTTTGAACAATTTCTTATTTCAGTCTGTAATAACTAAAATAATTCGCACACTATTTTCACCTCATGCCTTGCCCGGGGCATGTAGGTCCATCTGTAAGGGCTTGATTTTCTTCATTATCATAAGCCATGTTTTAATGAATCATTGGACGTCTTCATCTAAACTGTTGTGTTCATTTTCTTTCCTTTTGCATTTCATTTTGTTTAAGGATGGCTATCCCTTACACACACCCACACTCACAAATGCAGGTACCCATCCACTCCGGATTCCATGGGTGACTATTCTGCTTTAGCCTTCGATAAATCTGAAGATTTGGTCAATCATGCTGAGTACGAAGTTGATGAAGACTGTGAAGTGCCGGGAGAGTTATCCAGACTTCTACAACAAGAAGAGAGGGCTATTCTGCCTCATGAAGAGTTGCTAGAAACCATCAACTTGGGGACAGAGGAAGACAGGAAAGAAGTAAAAGTGGGTGCCAACCTGGAACCAAGTGTCAAGGAGCGCTTAGTGCAGTTGTTGAACGAATATGTTGAAATATTCGCCTAGTCTTATGAAGACATGCCAGGATTAGACACAAATATCGTGGTTCACCGACTCCCTACAAGAGAAGATTGTCCACCGATCAAGCAAAAGGTTCTCCGAATAAGGCCTGACATGTCTGAGAAGATCAAGGCTGAGGTAATGAAGCAATTCAATGATGGCTTTCTGGATGTTACTTCCTATCCACAATGGGTTGCTAACATTGTGCCCGTGCCTAAGAAGGACGGCAAAGTCAGAATGTGTGTGGACTATCGGGATTTAAACAGGGCTAGCCCTAAAGACGATTTTCCACTGCCACATATCGACATTTTGGTTGACAACACAGCTCAACACAAGGTTTTTTCCTTCATGGATGGATTCTAGGGATACAACCAGATCAAAATGGCCCCCGAGGACATGGAGAAAACTACTTTTGTCACGCAATGGGGTACCTTCTGCTACAAAGTGATGCCATTCGGACTGAAGAATGCAGGGGCAACCTATCAACGCGCCATGGTAGCTTTGTTTCATGATATGATACATCATGAGATCGAAGTTTACGTAGACGACATGATAGCTCGATCACAGACGGAAGAAGAACACCTTGATCATTTGCAGAAGCTGTTTGTCAGGTTGAAGGAGTATAAGCTCAGATTAAACCCAAGCAAGTGCAATTTTGGAGTTAGGCCTGGTAAACTTTTGGGATTTATTGTCAGCAACAAAGGCATTGAGGTTGATCCAACTAAAGTAAAGGCTATACAAGAAATTCCTACCCCCCTGCACTGAAAAGGAGGTTAGAGGATTCTTGGGACGCTTAAACTATATCGCAAGGTTCATCTCTCACCTGACATCTACCTGTGAGCTAATCTTCAAGCTGCTGAAGAAAGATCAGGTAGTTGAATGGAACAATGATTGTCAAGTTTCTTTTGATAAGATCAAGGAGTATTTACTAGAACCTCCTATTCTGATGCCACCCGTCGAAGGAAGGCCGTTAATCATGTATCTGACTGTTTTGGATAACTCAATGGGGTGCGTACTGGGCCAACATGACGAGTCTGGCCAAAAAAAGCATGCCATTTATTACCTTAGCAAAAAGTTTACCGACTGTGAGACTCGATACTCACTGCTCGAGAAAACTTGCTGCGCTTTGGTATGGGCTTCTCGCCGGCTAAGGCAGTATATGTTAACTCATACCACTATGCTGATTTCCAAAATGGATTCGATCAAGTATATCTTCGAGAAGCCTGCTTTATCAGGAAGAATCGCTAGATGGAAAATGATCTTGACTGAGTATGATATCCAGTATACTACCCAAAAATCTATAAAGGGGAGTGTACTAGCTGACCATCTAGCTCATCAAGCCGTCGAAGATTACCAATCTATGAGATTCGACTTCCCTGATGAGGACATCATGACATTGGACAACATTGACAGTAACAGACCGTATGACGGACCTGAACAAGGATCCCGATGGACCCTGTACTTTGATGGTGCTTCAAATGCACTTGGCAACGGTATCAGTGCGGTACTTATTTCTCCGGAAGGCTGCCATACACCCTTCACTGCCCGACTTTGCTTCAGCTGTACCAACAACATGGCTGAATATGAAGCTTGCATCTTTGGTCTCAAGGCTGCTTTAGACTTGGGAATCAAATCTTTGGTCGTATTTGGGGACTCAGCTTTGGTTATCAGTCAAGTCAAAGGAGAGTGGGACACCAAACATCCTAATCTTATCCCATACAAAGAACATTTCTTGACATTGTTGCCTCATTTCGAGCAGATTACCTTCGAGCATTTCCCGCGAGAAGAAAATTAGTTAGCCGATGTTCTGCCTACAATGTCTTCCATGTTTAAACTCAACTGGGATAACGAGGCTCCCAAAATCACCATCGAGCAAATGGACGAACCTGCACACTGTCATGAGATTAATACCGAAGAAGTAGTGGAACAACCCTGGTTTCATGAAATCAAAAGGTATCTCCAGACTAGAGAATATCCTGAAGGAGCTTCAGTCAATGATAAAAAGTTCTTAAGGAGATTTGCTGCCAAGTTCTTCCTAAGCAATGGCATTCTTTATAAGCGCATTCATGATTGTGTTCTACTTCGTTGTGTGGAAAAGGTTGAAGTAGAGTTGATCATGACCGAAATACATAGCGGCAAATTTGGCACCCACTTGAGCGGACATACGATGGCTAAGAAGATTCTAAGGGCAGGTTACTACTGTTCTACCAAGGAATCTGATTGTCATCAACATTCCCGTACCTGCCACAAATGCCAAGTCTACACCGACAAGGTACATATTCCTCCTGTTCCTCTCAACATTCTGACAGCTCCTTGGCCATTCGCGATGTGGGGCATTGACATGATTGGAGAGATCAAGCCCACGGCATCCAATGGACATCGCTTCATCCTGGTGGCTATTGATTACTTCACCAAATGGGTCGAGGCAGCTTCCTATGCCTCAGTTACAAAGAATGTGGTTGCCCGCTTCATCAAGCAGAACCTCATATGCCTGTATGGTATCCCCGACAGGATCATCACAGACAATGGTACAAATTTGAACAACACCATGATCACCGCTCTATGCGAACAGTTCAAGATTTATCATCACAATTCATCTCCCTATCGGCCGAAGATGAACAGTGTTGTTGAAGCCGCGAACATAAACATCAAGAAGATCATTCAAAATATGACAGTCACCTATAAGGACTGGCATGAGATGTTACCGTTTGCTCTGCATGGATATCGTACCACGGCACGTACTTCAACAGGGGCAACCCCATTTTCTTTGGTGTATGGCATGGAAGTTGTTCTACCCATGGAAGTTCAGATTCCTTCCTTGAGGATTATGAAGGATGTCGGTTTGAGTGAAGACGATTGGATTCAGACCCGGCTTGATCAACTTAACTTGATCGACGAGAAGCGACTTACTATTGTTTGTCATGGTCAGACGTATCAAAAACGGATGATCAAGGCCTTCAACAAGAAAGTCAGACGTCAGGTATATCAAGTCGGAGATCTTGTAATCAAGCGGATCATCTTACCGCAAAGTGATCCCAGGGGCAAGTGGGCTCCTACTTACGAAGGACCATTTGTAATCAAGAGCATCTTTTCTGGTGGGGCAATGATTCTGACCATCATGGACGGTGACGACTTGCCGCACCCTGCGAACGCAGACATAGTCAAAAGATACTACGCATGAAACGACCCGACAAGTTGAAAACCTGAAAGGGCGACTTGGGCAAAAATGGGCATCCCGGTGAATCGAAAACCCGAAAGGGCGATTCAGGCAAAAATTAGGGATAAAACAAAAAAAATTTGTACACCCGACAAGTTGAAAACCCGAAAGGGCGACTTGGACAAAAAAAGGTTTCCCGGTGGATCGAAAACCCGAAAGGGCGGTCCAGACAAAAGTTAGGGAATTAAAGCGTATGACTATGTCTCGTCTGATCACTTTAAGGATAATATCTTCACCAACAAAACTCCAAGCTACTGATCAATCCAGTCATCAGCGGACGAAGCAGCGAATGGACAAGACACTCAGAGTTGTGAAGGCTATAGCAGAATTGGAACCCCATGGAATTATTACACATAGCCATCTTTCTGTTGTATAAAATTTTTCTCAATTTTATGACAACATTATCTTACTAGGATATCTGTCTTCTTTGTACAAAGATACTTACAAAAGTTAATACAAAGATACTTCAAAGTGCAGAAATTTGTTTACCTCTCTTTTCTTTTTACGCTTATGTTTTATTTGAAAACGTCCAATGTTTTGTTAAATAGGCATATGCATTTGAATATAATCACTGCTTACAAATAAAACTAAATTGAGAAAAGATAATTACTGATAGGTTGAAGGTGTAGGAAGATATCTTTGTGCCATTCCAGAAGAAATCCCCTGCAATACTTTGTTCAGATCCTCAACAAAGCTAAAACCTCGGAGTACATGTCCCCAGCGGAGTTAAGCTTCAAGATCCCCAGCGGAGCCAGTACATTCTAAACTGGATTCCCCAGCTGAGTTAAGTTTCAAAGTTCCCATCAAAGTTCAAACTCTCGATCCCCAATGGATCCTGAAAACCCTAAAAAACCTATCCCCTAGCGGAGCCAGAGTATTCTAAACCTTCTTCCCCGGTGAAGTCAAATTTCCAACTATCAACCCTCGGTGTGAACTGTTCAACTTCCCCCAACTTCTCCAGTAGTTTGGCATACAACCCAAAGCTCTTGATTTCACCGGCCGAGTAAACATTCTCCCCATAGAGTTATCTCCCAGTAGATCGAAGATTCTCGATCCCGTTTCTCCAAGCAGAAACCTCCCAGGTTTTAATTCCCCAGTAGATATTTTCAGAGTTTTCCTTATTTCCCAAGAAAGTCATGAAGGATCCTCATTCCCCGTAGAAGTTGTCAGAACCCTTGTAAATCCTCACAAGTCACTAAGGATTTTCAATCCCCAACATTGGTCCCAGGATTTATCATTTCTCAAACAATCAAAGATTCTTTAACCCCCAAGCAGTCAGCAAGAGTTCCTCATCTTCAACAAAGATTTTTGAGTCCTCAGCATCGGTCGGGATTTACTTTCCCCAGCAGCAGCCAAAGGATTTTCAATCCCCAACAGCAGTCAAGAATTTAGTCTCCTCAGCAAGACAGCTACTCAGCTTACATGCATAACCATTACATTCATATATCATAAACATTGATGAAACACAGTTCATTGCATCATACATATCATGCAACATAACTTTGTGTATTAGCTAACATTTTACCCTTTTTCAGGATAAGATTAAAAGGCTATCATTAACAATTATTCAGATACAGTATGGATACACCCCAGACACGGCGGTCATTCTATTACTCATTCAGAACTCCAAGTCAAAATACAGTACGGATACACCCCAGACACGACGGTTATTCTACTACTCATTCAGACTTCAGCAATCCGATACAGACTAGATACGCTCCAGACACGGCAGCCATTCTATCTCTCATTCAGATTCAACTACAAGTTCAGATACGCTCCAAACACGGATGCCATTCTGGCCCTTTACACCAGCAGTTTGATTCTCCCCAGTGCAGTTGCCACGGGAATCATTCTGTCACTTATTCAGATCCTAGTTACAGTTACAGATACACTCTAGACACGGAAGTCATTCTGCTACTCATACAGATCTCAGCTTCAGATACAGTCCAGATACGCTCCAGACACGGTTGCCATTCTGTCACTCATTCATAACTTATCCCCAGCACACAGTTGCTCCATACACAGATGCTTCTCTTTTACCCATTCACAACACATATACACTCCAGACACGGCAGTCATTCTGATATTCATTCAAAGTCCAAATATAGTTACAACTCAGATACGCTCCAGACACGGACGCCATTCTTTCTCTCATACAAACTCAGTCTCCAGATACAGTTCAAATGCATTCCAGACACGGATACCATTCTGATGCTCATTCTTCTGACATATAACATTGCAATTTAACAAACGATCTTGGATGGCATCATTAAGACCATCTCCAGCGAGATTCTACCATCTCCAAATGGCATCTTTAAGCCCATGTCCTCAACTATATTTTGACGAGTGCAAATTTACGGGCACTCTAGTGTCCAATCCTCTTTTACCTTCGAGTCGCGAAAGGAAAACTTGTCAATCTAACTCTTCAAGTTCAAGAAGATTGAACAGGGGAAACTGTTGTACCCCAAAATTTGCCCTCTCATTTTATCAACATTTCTCATCACAAGACTCTTGGAACTCAAGATCAAGCTAGGGTTTGCTCTGCTCAAGACACCTCATTGCACTGTTGCCCTAAATTAGGGTTTGAGTTTGCACAGGGATGTTTTGACCCACAATTCCCAAAATGACTTTCATACTTCATGTTGGACTCACAAGTTTGTCCATACCAAGTTTCAAGCCTTGATTCAAATTTTTGCCCAGTCAATTGGACAGTTGACCTAGAAATCAGCTGTATTAGGGAAAAAGTCAATTGTGGCCAATTGACAGTCAAACCTCATGAATTTTGACCCACATCAACATTATGAACTCATATGAACCATTTGATCAAGTTTGGATCACAATTCCACAAGAAATTTGATCAGATCACCAAAAGGGCAAAATGGTCATTTTTAGGGTTTTGACTGCACAAGGGCAATTTTTGACTGTTTGACCTAGACAATGGCAAATCAAGCTCAACCATGGACACAAGGACTCAATGACATTGTCTTGACCTATTCAACAAGTTCAAAAGATCTCAAATGCATAGGATTGACAGATGAATTTTTCAGTCAACTGATCAAAATTTGACTGTATACTAAAAAGTCAAACTTTGACTTTTTGGTCAAAATCAAGTGCCAAGGGTCATTTTTCATCAAGACATGTCAAATTATGAAACTTTTTCATCAAGAAACCCAAAAATGCAAATTAGGGTTTAAAATGGAAAAATTTCATAACTTATAAATTTTCTAAGTTATGAAATTTTCTTATTTTTTCCTAACTTTACCCCACATTTTCACCAAGATGCAAATGGATTCAAACAAAACTTATAACATGAAATTTGTAGTCCATCACAAAGTCTACAACTTTTATTCACAAAGTTTTCTCAAAAGAAGCTTTGATCTCAAGTTATGATTTTTGGAACAAGGGTACCTAAAACTTTTAACTTAGAGAAGTTTTGCCCTAGTTTATACTAAAAATACCTTTTTTTTTATATACTTTTGTTTTTGTACAAATTGATACATTATTGTATATAAATAATAAATAATACTATTTATTTAAGAAATTAGGGTTTTTGCCCTAAAAACAAAAATAATTAAAATTGACTTTTTTTTATTTATTTCTTTACATTTCACATTAAAAATACTTTTTACATACATAAAAAAAACCTTTTTGCATAAATACATTTTATTTAATATTTATTTATTGTATTTTATTTAAATATTGTACATTTAAATATTATGCCTTGCAAATTCAATTTGGTTGTAATAATTTAGGTTTTATATTTCTTGCAAAATAATCCCCTATTCAAATATGTACCCCTCCCTATATCATGTTGTAATAGTGTAGAATTTAAATTCTCGCACCTTTAGATACTTTCAATTATGCCATGATTAGACTTAGGGTTTGTATGCAAAATCAAACCAACAAATAGTTTGACCTAATCAAAGACAAAAATGCATGAAAAAACAAACACAATACACACTTGCACCCCTAGGGTTTCAATCCACTTGTTGCCTTCAAAAATGGGCCATGGTTGCATGTCAAGTACTTTGGCAAAACAAAAACAAAACAAAAGATCATAGTCCCTCGATGACACTATCTGAGTTGCCTAAACAAAATCGTCAAGTCCCTTAAGAAAATTGCCAAAAATACTTGACACAATTGCTATCATGATCTATACGATGACCCGCGCCTGTCCTATTTAACATCCTAACACAAGGTTGTTCACCAAATACAATGGTGAAACAACACTGTTAAAAGGGTTAAAAACATAAGAAATATCTTTGAGTAAAATAGGGTAGACAACTCTTAGTTACTTGATCAAAGCTTGCAAAAATATCCTTGCTATCTTCAAAACACACTTCACAACACAATTTCAAAACCCTACTTTCAAACATTTAAAACTTTTCAAAAGACAAAAAACCCTTTGTATACATTCAAACAAGAATCATTACAAAGGTTGCCACAACGATGGCCTCTTTTCAAAACATCTTTCAAAATCACGCACAAAGCACCATTTCAAACAATTGAAGAGCACCATTTCAAACAATTGAAAAGCAAAGCAAGTGATCTAAGCAAGTAACTAAGATCCCATGGATAACCATGGATAGAAAGGGTGTTAATACCTTCCCTTTCTATAATCTACTCCCTGAACCCAAGAAAACATCTCAAAGGTCTTTCCTGTGCTTTTTGACCTTTCCTTAGGATAAAAAAAAGTCGGCGGCGACTCTTGCTAAACCAAAACATTTGCAAACACAAACGCAAAATCCCAAGTCAGTTCTCCCACCGTATCACAACCATTATTAAAGTAACGAGATTAAGATGGAGGTCTTGTGAAAAGGTACAGTGAAGAGCATACAACTCTTTAGTGTTGACTTTGTTGTTGTTTGCCCTTCCAAATACTGTGTTTGCCATAATGCGGTGTAAGAAGCGAATGTTCGGGTTATGGATGTGAGAGGCGTAACGTGCTTTAGGAATAACATTTGGTTCACCGGTTATTCTCTTCCATAGTGCGTATGCACTTCCATTCCAATCCAATTCCGTGGGAATGCGATATTGCACATTATCTCCACGGGTAAAATGAAATATGTCGCTCAAATTTTCATGGCTAAGTGTGTACTCTCGGTTGAACATCCGAAATTGAGCGGCTCCCGTTAGGTGTGTGTCGGCATCATCGCGAGTGTGATAGGCGTAGGAACTTAAGAATTCCAATGTTAGAGCTTCGCAGGTTGGTGTGTTCATCGTGCTAATAAAGCTTAGGCCAGCTTTGTTCAGCAAGCCTTGCATATGGGTTTGCAACCCCAATTCTTGCAAGCAGTTGTTGTCGATGAACCTCGTGGATGTTAGCCCTCAACGATGGAATTTTATGTACATTTCCTTTTGAAGTTCACCTACTTCTCCTTGTCGGAGCACGAGATGTCGCATGTCGGGTTCGGGTTGGTTTGGTGGATTCCTTTGGGCGGCCATGATTTTGAACTTGATAGAAAAAATGTATATGTGATGAAGAGATGGAAGGTGGGTGGTAGTGATGAAACTAAGGGATGATGGAAAGGTTTATATAGATGGTTTTATTGAGTAGGAAATTGAATGAGGTTTATGGGAGAATTTTGAATATGAGAGGTTATGGAAGTTAAGGATGAATGGAGTAAATGGGGTTGTGGGGGTTTTAAAACAAAATTTCGTGCAAGTTTCAATGTGGTTCAACGGTCACGGGAAGAGAAAACATGGGAGACAAGCTCTGCAGCTCGTCACGCATTCTCTGACGTTCGTCAGGGTCAAATGGATAACCTCTGACGCTCGTCATATGATTCCTGACGTCTGTCAGGGTGTAATGGTGCGTGCATGTCTTTTGTTTGACCGCGTGCAGTAAAGCATGGTTCGATTAATTAATTAATTCATATAATTTGAGTAGTATTGCAAGGGATATTTAGTGGAACATAGTAGAATTAGAGAAATGATAGGAATAAATTAGAAATAATTTAATTAAAGATAAATAATAACTGAATATGTAAAGTATAAACTGAAAATAAATAAATATTGTGAATGAAAATAAATAAATGCTTTGAAATAAAAAGATAAATATGAAATGAATAGATAAATAGATATTTGAAATTTTAGAACCGAAAGTAACAAAGTATTCGAAAATATGAGTATAAAACAATAATGGTATTAAGAATAATAATGAAACCCTCCCCATACTGAGAACATACAGTGTCCTCACTGGGGTGGCACAGAAAAAAAGCTATCTAGCACTAGGACCTCCTGGAGGTGGGGCAGTAGCGTGCAGATGCTGATAAATATGATCAAACTGCTCCGTGACGACATCCATGAAGTGAAAGAAGTCATGCCGTAATGTGCTGATATTATCTTTAACGGTAGCGAGCTCTACTCGGAGTGTAGTAACATCTGACTGCAGTGTCGTGATAGCGTGTGCATGATCAACCATAGGTACGTCAACAGCTTCGGTAACAAGGGGAAGTGTAGGGTATTCTGATGGAGTATAGTCATGGTAATCGGTAGGTGTGGACGGGTCGCTCTCCTCCCTCTCAGGTCATGTTCATCTGTCTTTTCTAGGTTATATAGCCAGTTTTTCTTAGTATAGACACTTGTGTTCTCAGGGCTAGGCAAGAGAAAGTAATAGACAGGGTCATTTCGTACTAGCAACTGAAAGTGAGGTGGGTCGAGGTTACCAATTAAATATATGTTAAAACAGAAAGGGATATCCATAGTATAGTATATGCCGTACGGCGTAAGGTGTGATAAAGATGACCGTAGGGATAAGGCCTCGGCTATCATAGTGACTAGCCCACCGACACAGATGGGTCCTTGGGTACACTGAGCTATAGTAAACATATTGGCGATCATAAATGATGCACCAATGACGGGTCTAGACTGGAAAGCACAGTAAATAATGAATAACTCATCCCTAGAAACTTGATCGGGATTATACTTATGTATTCAATGATTCAGACTGCAAGTGCACAATCTTATCGTGTAGTTTTAAAAGATATCGAACCACAGAGTCTGATGAATCGATCTACCGTCTTCTATCGTTACTTCGCAAATCTAAAGCTAATGAATGTTTGATTGGGTTGCAGGGAAAAGTAAATACTAAATTAAGTTGGATTTTTAATAATCAATGAGCGTAACTACCAGTATGCAATAGTCGAACCTCTAGAACTAGCGACCGGTTGGGTGTCTTTATATTTTCAAAACAGCTTTCAGTAAAACTCATTTAGTTTAAAAACCCTCGTCTCACACTGTCGTTTTGTTGATCTAGGTTATGCAGTTAAGTCCTAACGTACGCTTCCGCCATCCCGCAGGAGTTAAAAACACCTTTTGAAAACTAAATAAAATCTTAATTAACTTTAAAGTGCTTCCGCTGTATTTTAAGCTAATGCCTAATTACTACTGTCTAGTTAAAAGATCTCAAACTTCCGCTTTGTTGACCCTAACCTCTATCTGTTCTTTACTTTCGTAACAAAACAATTTAATGATTAATAATAGTAACTTAGGCCAGAAAAGAAAGTTTTGTAGTAAAAATAATCCCAACTAAGTTACTCGTTCCCTTGGTTGAGTGACTTTACATACCGGTATAGGAATTCTAGCCTAACATAATATCATACCAAATCACAGAATAATTTAAGAGACATACGAAAATAAACATAAATATATTGATTAAAAACAATAAGAATTCGTAAACATAAACCTGGTAATAATTATGAAGATAGAAGCACTCCTGTATAAACTGTAGGCTTTGCTTCGATCGGGGAATAGATGTAACCGTACAATGAAAATAATTGCTGGAGGGAATATAGAAATAACTGGGAAATAAATAATGCTTAAAGAATATTTGCTAAGAGTAAAAATAAATTCTCCAAAGTTTCTGCCAAAAAGAAGAACTTCCTTTCTCGTATGGTCCAAGGCTCTATTTATAAGTCTTGTGTGATCAGTTCGTTCTCGAAAATGTAGGAACAGTTTGTGTTCCTTTGAGAAATAATAGGACCATTAATTTTGTTACGTTCCTCATGCTTTGACTGAGTGGATCAGATAATATAGGTGATTGTTGGATTTACTTTGAATTGGTTCCTGTCTGTTGGATGCGAAGAAAGTGGGAGAAAGTGGCCTTGTGACGTTCGTCACATCCAAGTGACGATAGTCACTTGGTCCATCTCAATGCGTGACGAGCGGCAGTGCTCCTTGACGATCATCAAGGTCTTCTTCATGGTGGGCCACGTGCTCACATGCTTGATGAGCTTAAGCTAGTTTCTTCTACTTGGGCCCTTTTTTGCTATCTTTGCACCTTATTTTCTTCATTTCTTCTAAAGTGTTCAGCTTAATGTATATCTGCAAAAATAGAAAAGTACCTGCATAATACCTATAAAATAATTTAATTTAAACTAAAGTATAAGAAATATTTTGTGTATATCAAGCCAGAAATATCACATATTTGTGTGTCATCAAACTCCCCCATACTTAAACTTTGCTTGTCCTCAAGCAAATGCTAAGTACGATGTTTTTCTAAACATTGTCCGATGCACGGTTATGACTCGGATCAACTAATATATAGCTGCGTTGTGTTTTTGCCAGAAAATCGATGCCTCGATTCATGCTCCATTACTACGTCAAGGACACTAGACAGTCCCATTTTACGTAAACTGGTTACAGGTCCTGTCATGGCCTACCTCGAGTATTTGTCTTGTTTTGTCCTTTTCATTCTAGCGCAATAACATTAAGCCCTTTATCTTTACACGCACATAGCAGAACAGTCGGTTAGTGGTTATGATCCTTTTAAACTTTAGATGTTTCTGGCACAGTAATGTGGCAACCTTTTCCAATTCAATGGTTGGATGCGGGGGATCAGACCGCAATCTGCCCTACCGAGTTCAGTACCAGATGCTCCTGAACCATCCACCAAATGATTTTTCATGTTACTTTTGTAAGGTTTACATCCTTTGGATTAAATGATCGGGTGAGGATCGTCCAATTTAATTGGTGTGTTTCCTTGCAACGTTTTGCTGAGATATTATATCATCCACTTATATTCATCGACTTCCTGCGTAGTTTGTGTTTAAGACGGTGCTGACTGCTAATATAAACTACTCAGGGTTACTACAAAGACTAAACTCAGGGGGTTGGAATAACAGGTACTTGAACTGATTATCATACTCTGGGGTTGTAGAATGTCTAGATGGTAGAAATTTCGCTTAATCTTGCCACAATTCCTGACGATTAAAGATCTTGCAGTCTATGTACTTGTCGAGTGAGTCGAAATTTTTTTTTATAGGGCCCAAAAAGAAAGGGGGGTCTAAAAGAACAACACAAATTGCTTCAATAGATAACTTGATAAAAATTTTTTTATTGAATTAAAGACAACGGAAGGGAAATTACAAAGGAAATAAAAATTACTAGGAAAGGGAAATACTTCCTCCCCCATACTTGAATCATACATTGTCCTCAATGTATTGACAAAAGATGGGAAGGGGAAATGGAAACTAGACAATCATTCTTCCTCCTCTTGTCTTCGGAATCTGCCACGTGTCCTCGCTCTTCGACGTGCTTGTTCACCGTGTCTGGAAGATTCGCCTCTATTCCTCTGAGATATGATGTTATGCAAGTCGTCAACACGAAGTGTTAAGGCTCGCATATCTTCCGTCATTCCTGCGGTGAATTCCAGCATACTTTGATCATGCCTGCGAGTGTAGTCGTTTTGGTCTCTCTGCATTTTTTGCATGAGAGTCATCATCTTAATTTGGCGCATCTCGAGGCTCTGGTAGCGTTGAGTGGACAACTGGTTTTGCTGTATTATTGCAGCATAGATTGCATCGATGGTGGCGGGATTGTTGGCGTGTTGTGGTTGGGGCTCTTGCTGCTCTAATTCTTCTTCGATTTCATCAGCGGCAGTGTTGTTGGCCTCACCTTGATTTCCTTTCTCATTTTTTCAGGGTTCTAGGGCGTTCAGGTTGTAGAGCCAATTATCCGGATTGCCCAAATTAGTACGATTGTGATTCGGCATGATCATGCTACGAACTTTTGCATTATTAACCATTAGATAGTACCCTCTATCTTCTCGCACTTTGATCAGGCGGCCAGCTCTACAGTTATCAATATCCATATAAACTGCTGGCAGCGGAGGTAGAAGTTGAATCCTTTCCCCCCAGTTCAGATGAACTGCGATTGTGGTGACAATGCCTCCAATACAAAAAGGCGTAGTCCCATATCTTGTAACGAGGTTTTGAATGTGGGCCATCATTAAAGTAATGGGATTAAGACGGAGGTCTTGTGAAAAGGTACAGTGAAGAGCATACAACTCTTTAGTGTTGACTTTGTTGTTGTTTGCCCTTCCAAATACTGTGTTTACCATAATGCGGTGTAAGAAGCGAATGTTCGGGTTGTGGATGTGAGAGGCGTAACGTGCTTCGGGAATAACATTTGGTTCACCGATTATTCTCTCCCATAGTGCATATGCACTTCCATTCCAATCCAATTTCGGGGGAATGCGATATTGCATATTATTTCCACGGGGAAAATGAAATATGTCGCTCAAATTTTCATGGCTAAGTGTGTACTCTCGGTTGAACATCTGAAATTGATTGGCTCCTGTTAGGTATGAGTCGGCATCATCGCGAGTGTGATAGGCGTAGGAACTTAAGAATTCCAATGTTAGAGCTTCGTAGGTTGGTGTGTTCATCGTGCTAATAAAGCTTAGGACAGCTTTGTTCAGCAAGCCTTGCATATGGGTTTGCAACCCCTATTCTTGCAAGCAGTTGTTATCGACAAACCTCGTGGATGTTAGCCCTCGACGATGGAATTTTATGTACCTTTCCTTTTGAAGTTCACCTACTTCTCCTTGTCGGAGCACGAGATGTCGCATGTCGGGTTCGGGTTGGTTTGGTGGATTCCTTTGGGCGGCCATGATTTTGAACTTGATAGAAAAAATGTATATGTGATGAAGAGATGGAAGGTGGGTGGTAGTGATGAAACTAAGGGATGGTGGAAAGGTTTATATAGATGGTTTTATTGAGTAGGAAATTGAATGAGGTTTGTGGGAGAATTTTGAATATGAGAGGTTATGGAAATTAAGGATGAATGGAGTAAATGGGGTAGTGGGGGTTTTAAAATAAAATTTCCCGCAAGTTTCAATGTGGTTCAACGGTCACGGGAAGAGAAAACTTGGGACAAGCTCTGCCGCTTGTCACGTGCTCTCTAACATTTGTCAGAGTCAAAGGGACAACCTCTGACGCTCGTCACATGCTTCCTAATGTTCGTCAGGGTGTAATGGTGCGTGCATGTCTTTTGTTTGACCGCGTGCAGTAAAGCATGGTTCGATTAATTAATTAATTCATATAATTTGAGTAGTATTGCAAGGGATATTTAGTGGCACATAGTAGAATTGGAGGAATGATAGGAATAAATTAGAAATAATTTAATTAAAGATAAATAATAACTGAATATGTAAAGTATAAACTGAAAATAAATAAATACTGTGAATGAAAATAAATAAATGCTTTGAAATAAAAAGATAAATATGAAATGAATAGATAAATAGATATTTGAAATTTTAGAACCGAAAGTAAAAAAGTATTCGAAAATATGAGTATAAAACAATAATGAGTATTAAGAATAATAATGAAACCCTCCCCATACTGAGAACATACAGTGTCCCCACTGGGGTGGCACATAAACAAAACTATCGAGCACTAGGACCTCCTGGAGGTGGGGAAATAGCGTGCAGATGATGATAAATATGATCAAACTGATCCGTGACGACATCCATGAAGTGAAAGAAGTCACACCGTAATGTGATGATATTATCTTTAACGGTAGCGAGCTCTCCTCGGAGTGTAGTAACATCTGACTGCAGTGTCGTGATAGCATGTGCATGATCAACCATAGGGACGTCAACAACTTTGGTAACAAGGGGAAGTGTAGGGAATTCTGATAGAGTATAGTTATGGTAACCGGTAGGTGTGGACGGGTCGCTCTCCTCCCTCTCAGGGTCATGTTCATCTGTCTTTTCTAGGTTATATAGCCAGTTTTTCTTAGTATAGACACTTGTGTTCTCAGGGCTAGGCAAGAGGAAGTAATAGACAGGGTCATTTCGTACTAGCAGCTGAAAGTGAGGTGGGTCGAGGTTACCAATTAAAGATATGTTAAAATAGAAAGGGATATCCATGGTATAGTATTTGTCGTACGACATAAGGCGTGATAAAGATGACTGTAGGGATAAGGCCTCGACTATCATAGTGACTAGCCCGCCAACACAAATGGGTCCATTGGTACACTGAGCTATAACAAACATGTTGGCGATCATAAATGATGCACCAATGACGGGTCTGGACTGGAAAGCACAGTAAATAATGAATAACTCATCCCTAGAAACTGAGAGTCTATTTATAGGTTTTCCAAAAAGGGTGAAAGCAAATATGTGGTGGAAATACCTAATTGCAGGGTTATGGATCTCAGTTGCATATAGGTGGTCAGGGTCCTCAGGGTATTGGCCCGCTATGTCCCTCCAGAAGTGGTTAAGTTCAAAATTAATGTAGTCATCCTCCTGGGTTTCCATGTAGGCATCTATAGAACTAGGGAATCCTAGCAGCTCAGCAAGATTACGAACTGTAAACTGGTGGGTGAAGCCAAATAATCTGAAGGACATATGTCCCCTACTACGCCCTAGGCCTTGGGTGGGTTTATAAATGAGTGAGCTCAAGAACTCTAAGGTGAGGCGTTGATGTGTAGGGTATTTATGGGCAAGGAATCCTTCACATCCTATCTGGTTGAACAAGAAATATACACTCTCCCTGATGCCTAAAACTGTCAACGTGGGATCATGCACATAAGTAGTCATGCTCATCTGGCGCTGATCCAGAATCTCATATCGCCGCTGGTGGGCCTCCATGGCGAAGATGATAGTATCCATAAATGATTTTATCTTGTAAGTTCCTGTGAGTCGGTACTAAAATTTGTAAAAGAAAAATGCAAATAAATAAAATATGCAATGGGAGAAAGAAAGAAAAAGAAAAATCAAAATGCAAAATAAAAGTATAAAGAGATTTGAAAGAAATTAAATGAAAAACTTGTGGGTTGTGTTGTACCCCAAAATTTTCCCTCCCATATTCTTCAAGATTTGCCAAGATCAAGCTTCAAAATCTCTCAAGGGTTGCACAGTCCAATTGCCTCCTAACACAGTCAAAATTAGGGTTTTGGTTCTGGCAAAGAAAATGAGGTTTCCAAGGGTCCAATCAAGTCCCACGTGCCTATATACATTGTCAAGCATCCATATGCCAAGTTTCAAGACTCACAGCATCAAATTGCACAGTCAAAAACCCTAAATGCTCCACAGTCAACTGCAGGGGCAAAATGGTCATTTGACAGTCAAAAGTCAAAAAATTTGGTCAACATCTTATTTTGAAGCCACAAACATCATTTGATCAATTCTTGATCATGATTCTCAAAGCATGGCTCAAAAAGTCTCAAGATGCAAAAGTTTCTATTTTTGGACAGTTGAAAAAGTCAACTGCAAATTGACCAAGGCATAACTTCCTCATGGTTTATCAGAAAAATTCAATCCAAAGCTCATTTTGAAGAGAATGAAATTTCCTACAACTCATCTTCACACTTCAAGTCCAAGAAATGCTCTCACAAAAAGTTATCAATTTCAACATTATAGGTCATTTTCAAAAGTCAACAAAAAGGCTCTTTAAGTCAAAGACCATAACTTTAGATTGGTAAATTAAAATGACATGGGACCAAAGACATTTGTTAGAGGACTTCAAGACCTTTCCAAAATGTCCAAGAACATGATCATAGCTTCAAAATTGAGCAAGATATGCCTTGGAGAAGTTGGGAAATTTTTGGGAATTTTGAAAAGTCAACTTTGCTTCAAAAGCTTCAAAATTGCTAATGGGCCACAAATTCTTCCATGAATCATTACCCAAAGGCTATGCACGACCCATTAAGCTCAAAGGGAGTTATTTTCTTATTTTTGATTAATTATTTGAATTTTTATTATCATTAATTCATTTAATTAAATTTAAATATAAGAAAAATACCAGATCATGTTTTTAAATCTTTTTTATGCAGCAAATATCTTCCACACATGTAAGAGATTTCGTGCATCAATCAACAAGGCCAAATCTTCCATAATTGGCATGATTTTCATGGCAAAAAAGATTGGAAAAGATATGAACAAAATCAAATATTCAAAACTTTAATTCATGGACTATGGGCTTGGTTTTTTGACCTAATTCCATTCAGATACATAGGCACAAGCTAACCTAATGCAGGAGGACACGAGAGCTGCTCAGAAAACAAAGAACCAAATTGCCAAATTTTCATAAAAAGTTGGAAACTGAAATCCTAGTTACTGCACAATTCAAAGCTCCAAAAGCATTCCAATACATTGCCAAAGCATCCAGGAGTCGATTACAATCAAAACCAGGTCTCCATACCCCAAGAATTGGTAGAACAGAATCGTCTTCTTCATGAACATGTCCATAATCGTTTTTTAATTTAAATGCATTATTCATGAGTTTTAATTGTTGATTCTTGCTAATATTGATGTTCTGAAGCTGTTGGTAATATTTAATTGTCCTAACAATGCTTGAAACAAGATTTGCCATTAACGTTTTCTAGGGTTTCAGAAGCTTCGAATTAGGGGTTTCTTCATATGGAAAAATTAGACCTTCAAACTGATACCATTGAATTCGTGACCTCAAGACGAGACCAACCATGACCTCGCGCCCTTTTTATATTACAGCATGTTCTAATCGCTATTTTCTGGGCTTTGGTTTTAGGGGGGTTTAAAACCCCCGCTATTTGTTCATATTTGCAGGTACAAAACGGAGAAGAAGCATGCATGGCTTGGTACTATTGGACAATTCAAATAATTCAGCGCGCTTTTTGCTTTACACCACTAACACTTGTTTTCTTTTATAATAACCACTCTTCAGTATATTAACAAATGAGCTCAATAGCTCAGTTGGTGGCTGAGGTGGCTTGCAGGTACTGGGACCTGGGTTCGATTCCCAGGTCCCCCCACATGTTTGATAATTTTTGTATTAACACGTTCCCATGCAGTTTCCTTCAAACGTCCTACCATATGTCCAAACGCTTAGGCTTGCCAAGTGTCCTTCAAGATCAATCTGAAGGCCAGAACGTGCAGTCCATGGTGCACTCTAGTCAATGGATCCACACGCAAGCCCAGAAAGTCAAAAAAGGCTTTGATTCAGTGGGCCAAAATGCTTCAAAAACCTCCTAAATGGGCCAGACAGCCCCCAATGTTTGTATTATATTTCTTAATTTTCTTTTCTTTTCTCTTTTCTAATTCTTTTAATAATTTTCATTTAATTCCATAAAACAATTTTCTTTTCATAATAAAACCAGAAAAAATCAAAAATGTTTATTTTATTAATATTAATTTCACCATTATTATTTTTGTAAATAAATTCTAACCATTAATTTAGTAAATTAGGTTTTAAACTTTAATATTTTCTTAATAAATTAAAATAAGTAGAATTAGGGTTTTTAACCTTTTTATCTTTTTTTCAATAAATACTTTTCTCTCATTATTATTATTATTATTAAATATCTTTGTAAATAAATATGTACATTAATTATTTAGTGAATTAGGTTAAACTTTAATATTTCTCAAATAATTAAAAATAACTTAGAATTAGGGTTTCTTTTAATTTTAATTTTAATTTTCCTTATTTCATAAATACAAAAACCTAAAAAACACTTCTTTTCTTTTATTAAATAATTAATTAACTTTTAATTCAATTTAATTTCAAAAGGGTCCAACGCCCTCGGACGTTCTATTTTTTATTCTTTTCGCACGTTATTTTATTTTCTTGTGAATATTATGCAACTGCTCAAGCCATGTAATAGTAATTAGGTCCTTTTTTACTTTCCGCATTTTTATTAAAACGGGTCTTTGTAATTTGGCGATGTATAGACCCGCGCCTTGTAATAGCGTAGGATCTAACTTTCCGCATTTAAATTTCCGCACTCTTAAACTGCTAACTTTGTATGAAAGAATGTATGGTTAACTAAAAACAAGCGTAGCTCATGAATGCATGATCAAAGACAAATATGAACATGAAAACAACACACAAATTCACACACCACTTCTAGGGTACGCCTCACTGTTGCCTTGCCTTCGAAACGTGGTCGTCGAGTATAGGACGTTTTAGTAAGTCCTTATGTCCATGATCCAGTTGCCTCGAAATGGTTGCCTCGGATTAAAAAGGATCAATGGCATAAGGGTAGCTTCTAAGGTGTCCTATTGTTGCTCTGGTGACCACACTGTCCCTACAAATGAATTGACCCAAACACCTCCAACGGTGGTGCTACTTATCTCTCAATGGTGGGATGGCACTACCTTAAGGACATTTACACAGCCTAATTCCTTAGGGTGGGTAGATGACTCATAGATACTTGCTCTATTCAAAAACAAATTAAAACTCTTTTCACACCGACACTTTCAAAAAGCTTTCAAAACAATTTTTCAAACACTCTTGAGGACTGATACAAGAGTCGATTTGAAATCTTTAAACAAAACTTTTTCTAACCCACTCACACTTTGAAAAGCAAACATTTTTTGAAAACACAAATGAGCGAGTATCTAAGAGCCCATGGATAACCATGGATAGAAAGGGTGCTAACACCTTCCCTTTCTATAAATCTACCTCCCGAACCGAGAAACTATCTCATAAAGAATTTTGTTGTGCTTTTGTCCTGTCCATGTTGGAGAAAATAAAAGACGGTGGAGACTCTTGCTTCCGCGACATTTCGTGAACCAGCGTTAAACAGTCAGTTCCAGATCCACCGATCATAGAACTGGAGACTCTGCTGGGGATATTTTAAAGTGAGGTGTACCTTAGGACTAAGATCACTTGTGTTTTCAATTGTCGTGTTTGTTTGCTTTATATTTGTGGGTACTGTTTCGGAGTTACATAGATCCTAACCCGGATCTGGGGATACCCTGTTAGGTAGCGTAAGCTGTGAGGGACCTGTCCGGCATAGACCGACACGGGTGAAGCAGTGGCTACGTTGGTGTGGCACCTTGGTCTGTACCGATATCCCTTGTGTCGCAACAAGGAGAATATGGGTCTTCTGAGGAGTCATTAAGCACCAACCGACCTTAGAACCTTAAATGACCCAACTTGGCCAATAGAACAGTAGCAGTATGCTACGCCCATTGAGGCTAAACTCTCGTGATGGTTCTGGCCGCAAGAAAAGATTGTGATGCTGGAGTTATGACCGATTGAGGGTAGTCAGTGATATTGGGATCCTCTAGAACCCGGTTACTTCTGATAGGATAGGTCTTAACCAACAAACTGAAAGAGGGTAATACCTAGACCCCATGCTGGCCTAAACTCTAAGGGCTTTTCTTGTGTGACTTGTGTGCCTTATCATGTTTGCCTTTGTGAATACTTGTGGTGTGCTTTATCATAACATCATAAACATTGCATGCATCTTGCATAAGGACTGACCATTTCAAAGACAAGAGGGTTTCACCTTTGCTCTGTTTTGTAGGACATCATGATGCCTATGCGAAGGAATATTATCCGGTTCAATTTTGTTCACCCACCTGAGTTGCTTGAAGAGTTGGTTAGCAGAATTCCAAATACTACTTCCTTCATCCAGAGGCACAGTTCTCTTCTCAGTTTAGTCACTGCAAAATGGGACCAACAACTGATGAGTGTCCTGACACAGTTTTATGATCCCTTGTACAACTGCTTCACCTTTCAAGACTTCCAGCTGGTCCCTACCCTGGAAGAGTTCTCTGATTTCCTTGGCATCCCTATTTTGGATCAGACTCCCTACACTGGTTGGGAAAAGACTCTTAGGATTGAGGAGATTGTTGCAGCTCTTCCCTTGACCCACAAGGAGGTAATGGACAACTGGGTGACTAGAAGCAAAGTTAAGGGTTTCTTGGCCAAGTTTTTGATTGGTAAGGCCAACAGTTTCTAGAATGACCTGGACTTTAGGGCGTATGAAGACATTCTGGCTCTCTTAATATATGGTGTAATCTTGTTTCCTAATCCTGATAACTTCATTAACGTCACTGCCATAAGGATCTTCATGTCTCGGAACCCTGTACCTACTCTCTTGGGTGATATCCTGCAACAACTTTATACTCGTACTGCCCGAAGACGAGGAACTCTGTGGTGTTGTATTCCTTTGTTAGTGAGGTGGTTTATTTCGCACCTCCCTAAGTTCGGGCTTAAGAACAAAGAAGGAAGAGGTTGGGCTCATAGGTTAATGTCTCTCACTGATAATGACATCATTTGGACTCTCATAGGATTGGATGAGGTAGCTGTTATTGATCGTTACGGAGAATATCCCAATGTTCCTTTGATTGGTACTCAAAGAGGAATCTCTTATAATCCATGTCTAGATCTCCGTCAGTTTGGAAGAGCCAGAAGAGCAGGGCCTCATGAGATGTTGGTGCCTCACATCAGTTTTGAGTTTCAGGTAGATAGTGACGAGCTGCGTCGTAGGTTCATCAAGGCTTGGGACAGAATTCACAAAGCTGACCCACAAGAGTTGGGACCAAAGACTTCTCTACCTATGGAAGCCTACTACAAATGGGTCCGTATCCGTGCTCAGAAGTTAGGTATGCCATACGAAGCTGTCAGACCCGTCATTCTTGAGTATCCTGATAGAGATGGGGTTCCCCCATCTGTTTTCCCTCCTCAGATACCTACTGATATTGACACACTAAAGAGGTCTTGGGCGCAACTACGAGAAGAACGGGATTCTTATCGGGAAAAGTTCAACGAGCAGGAATTGAAGATCCAGAAGCTGACAAAGCAGTTGGAGAACGAGCGGGCCTTGAATGACTACATCCGTACTGAGAAGAGGAGACCCTGGGATCAATGATGAACTTTGATGTTCTTTTACAGTTTTATTTCCCTTTTCAGTATTTTCACTTTTATGTAACGCCTAAGGGAAATCTGTTGAACAATTTAAATTTCAAAGTTGAATCTAATGAAGTGTGTTCCTTTTTGTTTACAAAGTTGATTCCCGATTGTCTTTGAAAACATAAATCATACGCATTCCATTCATCATATGCATCACAGGTACTCTTCTTTTCAGGTTGCTTAATGTTCTTCGCTGTTTATTTCAGCATCATGAACCCTGAATCATCTACCGAGCAGTCCATCAAGGCCCTTCAGGCTCAGAACGCCCAATTCCAAGAGTTGATCATGAGTTTGGCCCAAGGTCAAGAGGAATTGAAGGCCCTGCTGGTCAAGAAGAAGAAGAAGAGAACGATACTGTTCAACACTGGCCGTAGGTTTGGCAACACACTGCAGAATGAGGTTGATCAAGCTGGTTCTTCTGTAGGAAAAGGAAGTCCCCAAGGGGGAAGGGTTCCTAGTTCGGTGGTCTCTGACAACGAGACTGATTTTAATGAGGAGCAGTATCCTCCAGCTGAAGACAAGTACAAGAAGTTAGAGGATCGTCTGAATGCCATGGAAATCCAACAAGTGTCTGGGTTGGATTTCGGAGACTTGGGTCTATCTTCTGGTGTGGTCATCCCACACAAGTTCAAAGCACCATCTTTTGCAAAGTATGACGGGGTGTCCTTCCCTAAACTACATCTCAGATCTTATGTGCGGAAGATCCAGCCATACACTGTGGACAAGAACTTGTGGATCCACTTCTTCTAAGAGAGTCTTTCAGGGACTCATCTCGAATGGTTCTATCAGCTGGATGGAACCAAGGTTCGTAACTGGGAGGAGTTGGCTACTGCTTTTTACAAGCAGTATCGGTATAATGCCGACCTCGCTCCTACACGTACCCAACTCCAGGGTATGTCGCTAGGATCGGGAGAAGGTTTTAAAGAGTATGCGCAGAAGTGGAGGGACCTGGCTGGCAGGGTGCATCCACCATTAACCGACCGTGAGTTAGTGGATATGTTCTTGGGGACCCTATCCGGGCCGTTCTTTAATCATCTCATTGGCAATTTGTCTGCAGGGTTCACAGACCTCATTCTGACTGGGGAAAGGATAGAGGCTGGTATGAAATCAGAAAAGATTCAGAAAGGTGCGTCCTCAAGTTCTGAGAAGAAGCCTTTCAAAAAGGAAGCGATTGCTGTGTATGGGCCTAGAAGGCAGAATAAACCAGAGCGCTGCCAAGCTGTCAACGCGGTGGTTATTGCAAAGCCTGCTGCCGCTCCTCGGCAACCCAACCAACCAAGGGCCGAGAGACCCAGAAGAGAATACACTCGGATGAGTATGACCTTGTCACAAATCTTGCCGCAATTGCTATCGACCAACTTGGTAACCGTTAGAGAGGCCCCGAAGGTGGTGAATACAACCTCTCCGAAGTATAATCCAAATGCCCGTTGTGCTTATCACTCTGATAGCCCGGGGCATTCTACTGATGATTGTTGGGCCCTAAGGAATAAGGTTCAAGACCTTATCGACGCGAAGGAAATACAGTTTGAGGCACCTGAAAGGCCCAACATTGTGACTGCTCCTATGCCCCAGCATGGAGTAAATGCCATTGAGGAAGACTTGTATGCTGTTTCTGTGGATGATGTTGCTACCCCTCTGTTGACTGTTAAAAGGAACCTATTGCTAGCCGGTTTATTTCCAGGTTGTAGCAAGGGTTGCCTTTTGTGTGCTGTTTCCCCTACTGGTTGTCCGTTGCTGAAATCAGGTATCCAAAGCCTGATGGATAGCAAAGAAATTTTGTTCAAGAAGACCGTTGTTCCTTTTGTTCCCGCTGAAGAAGTATTTGTCGTCACAATTTTCAATAATCCTACCAAGGCTCCCCCAAGGAAGCCAGTCAAAATCATGTCTGTTGCACCCATCATTATTACTGTTTCGGGGCCCCTCCCCTATGAATCTGACAAGGCTGTCCCATGGCACTATAGGGCAGATGTGTATGTACTTGGAGTGAAGCAGGAGTTCAACACCGGTAGCAGCATCAGCAATATCGCCGGTCCAGCTAAAGTTACCCGTAGTGGCAGGCTCTTCTCGCCTGACATTGCGCCACCAGTTATTTGAAGACCTCTCATAATTACGCCTGTAAGTGCGCCTGTTTCCACTTCTGATCCAGTTTCTACCCCTGCTGCCGAGTCATCTGACACTCGGGGCAAAGGGATTGATGATGTGCCTGCCCGGATGGAGGAACCGAAGACTGTGAATGTTGAAGCCCAGCAAGAGATGGAGGAAATTCTTAAGATAATCAAGAAGAGTGACTTAAACGTCGTTGAACAGCTGGGGCATACCCCCTCCAAGATCTCCATGCTATCATTACTGCTGTGCTCAGAGGCCCATGCCAAGGCCCTGATTTCATTTCTGAAGACGGCCCATGTACCACAAGAGACATCTGCAGATCAATTTACTGACTGTGTGGCAAACTTGACAGCTGACAATGGTTTGGGTTTCTCGGATGCTGATCTTACCGCTAAGGGAAAGAACCACAATGATGCCCTACATGTCTCCATAGAATGCAGGGGCACTACTCTTGCACACGTGTTGGTGGACACCGGTTCTTCCCTGAATGTATTACCCAAGAAGGCCTTGGATAGATTGGATTGTGAGGGTCTGGAGTTGAAGCCTAGCAACATCATTGTCCGAGCCTTTGACGGGTCGAAGAGGATGGTGCATGGTGAAGTGGATATTCCTATTCGTGTTGGCTCTCAAGTCTTCGATTCAACGTTCTATGTGATGGATATTCGTCCATCTTATTCCTGTTTGCTGGGTCGACCTTGGATTCACAAAGCTGGGGCAGTGACCTCCACTCTACACCAGAAGCTCAAATACCCTGTCAGAGGGAAGATTGTTAATGTGCAGGGGGAGGAAGAATACATGGTTAGTCATCTGAATTCATTCCGATATATTGAGATGGACGGGGAGTTTATTGAAACCCCCTTTCAACATTTTGAAGAGGTACCTCCAACATTGGCGTCAGCTGAGACGGTAATTGAAGAAGACTTTCCTTTGAAGATGGCCTCCTTGAAGGACGCCCGGGCTGTAATTGAGAAAGGTGAATGTGCTAACTGGGGCAGGCTCCCTGATTTTACTCCTAAAACTGACAAGTTTGGGCTAGGTTTTACTGCAGAGGCTCAAAGGGCTGTACGCAAAGCTAGGATCGGAAGACCTCCCGTGATCATCACCAACCCGGGAGTGAATGATATAGAAGGCGATATGGAGGAATCAGAGTTCGATAGCTGGATTTACCCGACGACTGACGGTGGATTGAACAATTGGACCGCAAAAGATCACATACCTGTTACTTTTGTTACGCAATAATGAATTCCTTTGTTTTTTAATTTGTAATAAACAATAAATCGAAACTTTATGGCCCGGTGTCTTACCCGGGGCACCGTGGCTTCATTTGTGAGGGCATATTACTTGTCATTTCCATATATCATGAATAAAGACATTGGACGTTTTTTCGCATTGCAAATATTGTGCTCCTTTTCTTTCTTCCTTTATTTATTGCAAAACAGCTATATTTACACACACTCACTCATACAGGTTTCAATCCACTCTGGATCTCACTGGTAACGACTCTGCTACTGCCAATTATGACTTCGAAAATCCGATCAACTTAGCCGAAGACGAAGGTGAAGATGATTGCGAAGTGCCTGGCGAGCTTGCAAGACTGTTACTCCAGGAAGAGAGGGCCATTCAGCCACAAGAAGAGCCAGTGGAAACGGTAAATCTGGGTACTGAGGCAGACAAAAAGGAGGTTAAGATTGGTGCCAATCTGGAGCTCAGCGTGAAACAACGGTTGATTCAGATGTTGCATGATTATGTGGAGATCTTTGCCTGGTCTTACGAAGACATGCCTGGGTTAGATACTGACATTGTGGTCCATCACTTGCCTACCAAGGAAGAATGCCCTCCGGTTAAGCAAAAGGTCCGCCGTATGCGTCCAGAGATGTCCGAGAAGATCAAAGTTGAGGTTATGAAGCAATTCGATGCCGGGTTTCTTGCAGTGACTTCTTACCCTCAGTGGGTTGCCAATGTGGTGCCAGTGCCAAAGAAAGATGGTAAGGTCAGAATGTGTGTTGATTATAGGGATCTGAACAGGGCGAGCCCCAAGGATGACTTCCCCTACCTCACATTGATCTTCTGGTTGACAATACTGCTCAGCACAAGGTATTCTCTTTCATGGACGGCTTTTCAGGTTATAATCAAATCAAGATGGCTCCTGAAGACATGGAAAAGACTACTTTCGTTACTCAGTGGGGCACCTTCTGCTACAAGGTCATGCCATTCGGGTTGAAAAATGCTGGGGCAACCTACCAACGTGCCATGCTTGCTTTATTTCATGACATGATCCATCATGAGATAGAAGTGTATGTCGACGACATGATTGCAAGGTCCCAAACTGAGGAGGAACACCTTGACCATCTGCAAAAGCTGTTTGACCGTCTGAAGTTGTACAAGCTGAGATTGAACCCGAACAAGTGCACCTTTGGGGTGAGATCTGGAAAGTTGCTAGGCTTCGTCGTGAGCGACAAAGGTATTCAAGTGGACCCTGCCAAGGTTAAAGCCATACAAGAGATGCCAGTGCCTAAGACGGAGAAAGAAGTCAGAGGCTTTCTAGGACGTCTGAATTACATTGCCCGATTCATCTTGCACCTAACTGCTACTTGTGAACCAATCTTCAAGCTGCTGAAGAAAGATCAGGTAGTACGTTGGAATGATGAATGTCAAGCCGCTTTTGACAGAATCAAAGAGTATCTCCAAGAACCACCCATTCTTATGCCACCGGTTGAAGGGAGACCTCTAATACTATACATGACAGTACTTGACAGCTCAATGGGGTGTGTGCTGGGGCAGCATGACGAGTCTGGCCGAAAAGAGCACGCCATTTATTACCTTAGCAAAAAGTTTACCGACTGTGAGACCTGATACTCACTGCTCGAGAAAACTTGTTGCGCTTTGGTATGGGCTGCTCGCCGGCTGAGACAGTATATGCTGACTCACACTACTCTATTGATTTCAAAAATGGATCCGATAAAGTACATATTCGAAAATCCTGCTCTGTCTGGAAGAATAGCAAGATGGCAAATGATCTTGACAGAATACGACATCCAGTACACGACTCAGAAAGCTATCAAAGGAAGTGTATTGGCAGACCACTTGGCACACCAGGCAGTAGACGACTACCAGTCAATGAATTTTGAGTTTCCTGATGAGAGCATCATGATAGTGACTGATTGTGAAGTACCTGGACCGGATGAAGGACCTGAGGAAGGATCCCGATGGTCTATGCACTTTGACGGAGCCTCCAACGCTTTGGGTAACGGTATCAGCGCTGTGATCATATCCCCTCAAGGCACTCATACTCCACTCACTGCCCGACTATGTTTCAACTGCACCAACAACATGGCGGAGTATGAGGCATGCATCATGGGTCTTCAAGCTGCGATTGACTTAAGGATCAAGTTTCTGTGTGTCTTCAGAGATTCCGCTCTCGTGATCAATCAGATCAAAGGCGAGTGGGATACGAAACATCCGAATCTTATTCCTTACGGAGAATGTGTGTTGACATTGATCCCCCATTTCACAGAGATAACTTTTGAACACTTCCCAAGAGAGGAGAATCAGTTGGCGGACGCGTTAGCTACGATGTCTTCCATGTTCAAAGTCAAGTGGGACAATGAGGCTCCCCTGATCATTATCTGGAAACTGGACGAACCGGCATATTATTGTGATCTGGAGGCTGAGGTAGTAACTGAAAAACCCTGGTACCATGAGGTGAAAAGGTACTTGGAAGCTCAAGAATACCCTGAAGGCGCATCCATCAATGATAAAAAGTTTCTGAGAAGGTTCGCTGCAAAGTTCTTCCTTAGCAACGACATTCTGTACAAGCGAAACCATGATTCGACCTTACTGCGTTGTGTGGATAAGACTGAAGCAGAAAGGATCATGGCAGAGCTACATGAAGGTACCTTTGGAACACATTCCAGTGGACATACCATGGCAAAGAAAATCCTCCGGGCAGGATATTTCTGGTCCACAATGGAGGCCGACTGTCACCAACATTCTCGGACATGTCATAAGTGCCAGATATACGCAGATAAGGTGCACGTTCCTCCAGTTCCTCTGAATGTCTTGACTGCACCTTGGCCTTTTGCTATGTGGGGTATTGATATGATCGGCGAGATTAAACCTACGGCATCCAACGAGCATCGCTTCATCCTGGTAGCGATCGATTACTTTACAAAGTGGGTTGAAGCAGCTTCCTACGCTACCGTAACCAAGAACGTTGTGGCACGGTTCATTCGGCATAATCTGATCTGTCGATACGGAATCTAGGAAAGAATCATTACGGACAATGGTACCAATCTTAACAACAAGATGATCACTGAGCTTTGCGAGCAATTCAAGATACAGCACCACAACTCTTCTCCCTACCGACCGAAGATGAATGGGGCTGTCGAAGCAACGAATAAGAATATTAAAAAGATTGTGCAGAAGATGACAGTGACTTACAAAGATTGGCACGAGATGTTACCGTTTGCTCTTCATGGGTACCGTACCTCAGCAAGGACGTCAACCGGGGAAACTCCTTTTTCCTTTGTCTATGGCATGGAGGCAGTCTTACCGATTGAAGTCCAGATACCCTCTCTCCGGATAATGAAGGATGCAGATCTGAGCGAAGATGACTGGATCCAGACACGACTTGATCAGTTAAACCTAATTGACGAAAAGAGACTCACTGCTATATGTCATGGTCAGACGTACCAAAAACGGATGATCAGGGCATTTAACAAGAAAGTCAGACCACAGGAGTATCAAGTTGGGGACCTGGTAATCAAGCGCATCATTCTTCCTCAAAGTGATCCCAGGGGCAAATGGAACCCTACGTACGAAGGGCCATTTGTGGTTAAACATGTGTTCTCAGGAGGAGCCATGATTCTAACCACCATGGATGGTGACGACCTTCCTCACCCCGCCAATGCAGACATAGTAAAAAGATACTACGCATGATAAAAGACCCGCTAGGTTGACATATCTAGGCAAAAATTAGGGCTTCCCGGCGAACCAAAAGGGTTCGGGCAAAATGAGGGATGAAATAAAAAAAAAATCTGTACACCCGGCAAGTCGAAAACCTGAAAAGGCGGCTTGGGCAAAAATGGGTATCCCGGTGGACTGAAAACCCGAAAGGGCGGTCCAGGAAAAAGTTAGGGATTAAAGCGTAATATTATGTCTCATTGGATCACTTTGCATCCAGAATCCAGTATCAACATCAAGTTTAGACGGCATCGATCAATCAGCTTCATCTTCAACTGAGCAGCCAAGTGATGAGACGCTCGAAGATATAAAGACGATAGCAGAGTTGGAACCCAGTGGGATTATTCTTTTCACATAGCTGTTTTGTTTCTTTGTACAAATTATATAAACTCTGTTGTTCGGCGGCGTTCTCTTACTAGGACGTCAGCCTCTTGTACATAAACGCCTATTTACAGGCAAATTCAAAAATCAATACAAGTTCACTTTTCAGACAAATTGCCAATTGTTTTTCCTTTCCTTGTTTTGTTTTGCGAAGAACGTCCAAGGTTCAATTTGTGATATATGCATTTGATAATAATTGCTAACTCATAAATATTCGCATACGAAATAAAGGATTAATTATAGGTAACATTAGAAACAGGGGCAATAATGAGTTGTCTAAGCGATCTAATTGCTCTGTCCACCAAGGTACTAAGGTAAGTCCGGCTGAAGAATGCAACCAAGATATCTTAATTCCCCAGAGAGTGAGCCAGCAAGTCAACACTCTCCCCAAGCAAAGTTAATCCACTGTCAGCCTTAAGGAAGTTGGGTATCCCCAGCAGATCTCAGCATTCCTCAGTGCAATATACAGACATTCTTAACAAGCATCCCCGACAGTCTTGATCTAAGATTGTTCCCCGGCGGTTTACCAAACACTCCAGCGGAGCCACTTCCCCGGTACAGTTCAAAAATTTCCCCAGGAGAGTACAGTCCGAAGGTTTCCCAAGGAGAGTTGAATCAATCTCCCCAGCAAGTCTTGAAGCTTATCCCCAGTAGATTCTGGAAGCTTATCCCCTGCATAGCACGAACGCGTCCCCCGTCTTTATTCAAAGGTTATTTCCCCACCAGGATATAACTGGGTTATCCTCATCCAATTGCCACGGAAAGATCGTCCTCGGCGGAGTCTTCCTATCCCCCAGCGGAGTTCATCAATTCCTTCAACATAACATATCAATGGTATCCCCAGCGGAGTTATCATCAACATCACAGCAAAGTACCTCTCTCCCCACAGAGTTATCTCCCCGCAGAGTAATCTATTCGCCAAGTTTATTCCCCAACGGAGTTATCTTCTCCTACCGGTTTATTCTTGCAACTATCATCCCCAGCGGAAACAAAGAGCGCTACTCTTCAACATCAGCCCAGGATTTTATTTCCCGGGGCCCGTCAAGGATTTACTTTCCGAGACGAAAATACATTCATAAACATCACATTTTCATACATTATAGCATGCACATATGCATCATGAACATACAATCTCACCTATTTTGAGAACATCACGCATGTCATACATCATGACATCGCATACAACTAACGTTTTGCCTTTTCAGGACAAAGGTTAATACAAAGATGATTACTATCAACTGTAGCAACTAAAGATCCGATTCCTGTATCTCGCCAGGGTGTATCTGTTGAAGACTAACATTACCAGACTCGATACCTGTATCCGGCCAGGGCACGTCTGAAGAGTTCGAGGATCCGATTCCTGTATCTTGCCAGGGTGTATCTGTTGACAACTAACATTACCAGACTCGATTCCTGTATCTTGCCAGGGCACGTCTGAAGAGTTCGAAGATCCGATTCCTGTATCTTGCCAGGGTGTATCTGTTGACGACTAACATTACCAGACTCGATTCCTGTATCTTGCCAGGGCACGTCTGAAGAGTTCGAAGATCCGATTCCTGTATCTTGCCAGGGTGTATCTGTTGACGACTAACATTACCAGACTTGATTCCTGTATCTTGTCAGGGCGCGTCTGAAGAGTTCGAAGATCCGATTCCTGTATCTTGCCAGGGTGTATCTGTTGACGACTAACATTACCAGACTTGATTCCTGTATCTTGCCAGGGCACGTCTGAAGAGTTTGAAGATCCGATTCCTGTATCTCTCCAGGGTGTATCTGTTGACGACTAACATTACCAGACTCGATTCCTGTATCTTGCCAGGGCACGTCTGAAGAGTTTGAAGATCCGATTCCTGTATCTTGCCAGGGTGTATCTGTTGATGACTAACATTACCAGACTCGATTCCTGTATCTTGCCAGGGCACGTCTGAAGAGTTTGAAGATCTGATTCCTGTATCTTGCCAGGGTGTATCTGTTGACGACTAACATTACCAGACTCGATTCTTGTATCTTGCCAGGGCACGTCTGAAGAGTTCGAAGATCCGATTGCTGTATCTTGCCAGGGTGTATCTGTTGACGACTAACATTACCAGACTCGATTCCTGTATCCGGCCAGGGCACGTCTGAAGAGTTTGAAGATCTGATTCCTGTATCTTGCCAGGGTGTATCTGTTGACGACTAACATTACCAGACTCGATTCCTGTATCTTGCCAGGGCACGTCTGAAGAGTTCGAAGATCCGATTCCTGTATCTTGCCAGGGTGTATCTGTTGACGACTAACATTACCAGACTCGATTCCTGTATCTTGCCCGGGCACGTCTGAAGAGTTCGAAGATCCGATTCCTGTATCTTGCCAGGGTGTATCTGTTGACGACTAACATTACCAGACTCGATTCCTGTATCCGGCCAGGGCACGTCTGAAGAGTTCGAATATCCGATTCATGTATCCTGCCAGGGTGTATCTGTTGACGACTGTATTCTCCGGACTCGATTCCTGTATCTTGCCAGGGCACGTCTGAAGAGTTTAAAAGATTCGATTCCTGTATCCAGCCAGGACACATCTACATAAATAATTTGAAGATCAACTCCTGTAACAGGCCAGGTAATTATCTTTCTTTTTCAGGTACGCAAGTTCTCGCTAAGGAATCTCTTACGCGATCGACAACCTCCGGATGGCATCTATAAGCCCATTTCCGACAAGGTACTGTCACACTTCCAGATGGCATCTATAAGCCCATCCTCCTACCCATCAGTCTCCAAATGGCATCTATAAGCCCATTCCCACCATCACACTGCTGACATTCTACTATGTGAGTGCAAATTTCTGGGCACTCTAGTGTTCAATCATCTTCCACCTTCAGTTTACGAAAGGCACGACAGCCAATCTACATCCTCAGGTCTAAGAAGATTGAACAGGGGCAACTGTTGTACCCCAAAATTTGCCCTCCCATATTCTTCAATATTTGCCAAGATCAAGCTTCAAAATCTCTCAAGGGTTGCACAGTCCAATTGCCTCCTAACACAGTCAAAATTAGGGTTTTGGTTCTGGCAAAGAAAATGAGGTTTCCAAGGGTCCAATCAAGTCCCACATGCCTATATACATTGTCAAGCATCCATATGCCAAGTTTCAAGACTCACAACATCAAATTGCACAGTCAAAAACCCTAAATACTCCACAGTCAACTGTAGGGGCAAAATAGTCATTTGACAGTCAAAAGTCAAATTTTTTGGTCAACATCTTATTTTGAAGCCACAAACATCATTTTATCAATTCTTGATCATGATTCTCAAAGCATGGCTCAAAAAGTCTCAAGATGCAAAAGTTTCTATTTTTGGACAGTTGAAAAAGTCAACTGCAAATTGACCAAGGCATAACTTCCTCATGGTTTATCAGAAAAATTCCATCCAAAGCTCATTTTGAAGATAATGACATTTCCTACAACTCATCTTCACACTTCAAGTCCAAGAAATGCTCTCACAAAAAGTTATCAATTTCAACATTATAGGTCATTTTCAAAAGTCAACAAAAAGGCTCTTTAAGTCAAAGACCATAACTTGAGATTGGTAAATCAAAATGACATGGGACCAAAGACATTGGTTAGAAGACTTCAAGGCCTTTCCAAAATGTCCAAGAACAGGATCATAGCTTCAAAATTGAGCAAGATATGCCTTGGAGAAGTTGCGAAATTTTTGGGAATTTTGAAAAGTCAACTTTGCTTCAAAAGCTTCAAAATTGCTAATGGGCCACAAATTCTTCCATGAATCATTACCCAAAGGCTATGCACGACCCATTAAGCTCAAAGGGAGTTATTTTCCTATTTTTGATTAATTATTTGAATTTTTATTATCATTAATTCATTTAATTAAATTTAAATATAAGAAAAATACCAAATCATGTTTTTAAATCTTTTTTATGCAGCAAATATCTTCCACACATGTAAGAGATTTCGTGCATCAATCAACAAGGCCAAATCTTCCATAATTGGCATGATTTTCATGGCAAAAAAGATTGGAAAAGATATGAACAAAATCAAATATTCAAAACTTTAATTCATGGACTATGGGCTTGGTTTTTTGACCTAATTCCATTCAGATACATAGGCACAAGCTAACCTAATGCAGGAGGACACGAGAGCTTCTCAGAAAACAAAGAACCAAATTGCCAAATTTTCACAAAAAGTTGGAAACTGAAATCCTAGTTACTGCACAATTCAAAGCTCCAAAAGCATTCCAATACATTGCCAAAGCATCCAGGAGTCGATTACAATCAAAACCAGGTCTCCATACCCCAAGAATTGGTAGAACAGAATCGTCTTCTTCATGAACATGTCCATAATCGTTTTTTAATTTACATGCATTATTCATGAGTTTTAATTGTTGATTCTTGCTAATATTGATGTTCTGAAGCTGTTGGTAATATTTAATTGTCCTAACAATGCTTGAAACAAGATTTGCCATTAACGTTTTCTAGGGTTTCAGAAGCTTCGAATTAGGGGTTTCTTCATATGGAAAAATTAGACCTTCAAACTGGTACCATTGAATTCGTGACCTCAAGACGAGACCAACCATGACCTCGCGCCCTTTTTATATTACAGCATGTTCTAATCGCTATTTTCTGGGCTTTGGTTTTAGGGGGGTTTAAAACCCCCGCTATTTGTTCATATTTGCAGGTACAAAATGGAGAAGAAGCATGCGTGGCTTGGTACTATTGGACAATTCAAATAATTCAGCGCGCTTTTTGCTTTACACCACTAACACTTGTTTTCTTTTATAATAACCACTCTTCAGTATATTAACAAATGCGCTCAATAGCTCAGTTGGTGGCTGAGGTGGCTTGCAGGTACTGGGACCTGGGTTCGATTCCCAGGTCCCCCCACATGTTTGATAATTTTTGTATTAACACGTTCCCATGCAGTTTCCTTCAAACGTCCTACCATATGTCCTAACGCTTAGGCTTGCCAAGTGTCCTTCAAGATCAATCTGAAGGCCAGAACGTGCAGTCCATGGTGCACGCTAGTCAATGGATCCACACGCAAGCACAAAAAGTCAAAAAAGGCTTTGATTCAGTGGGCCAAAATGCTTCAAAAACCTCCTAAATGGGCCAGACACCCCCCAATGTTTGTATTATATTTCTTAATTTTCTTTTCTTTTCTCTTTTCTAATTCTTTTAATAATTTTCATTTAATTCCATAAAACAATTTTCTTTTCATAATAAAACCAGAAAAAATCAAAAATGTTTATTTTATTAATATTAATTTCACCATTATTATTTTTGTAAATAAATTCTAACCATTAATTTAGTAAATTAGGTTTTAAACTTTAATATTTTCTTAATAAATTAAAATAAGTAGAATTAGGGTTTTTAACCTTTTTATCTTTTTTTCAATAAATACTTTTCTCTCATTATTATTATTATTATTAAATATCTTTGTAAATAAATATGTACATTAATTATTTAGTGAATTAGGTTAAACTTTAATATTTCTCAAATAATTAAAAATAACTTAGAATTAGGGTTTCTTTTAATTTTAATTTTAATTTTCCTTATTTCATAAATACAAAAACCTAAAAAACACTTCTTTTCTTTTATTAAATAATTAATTAACTTTTAATTCAATTTAATTTCAAAAGGGTCCAACGCCCTCAGACGTTCTATTTTTTATTCTTTTCGCACGTTATTTTATTTTCTTGTGAATATTATGTAACTGCTCAAGCCATGTAATAGTAATTAGGTCCTTTTTTACTTTCCGCATTTTTATTAAAACGGGTCTTTGTAATTTGGCGATGTATAGACCCGCGCCTTGTAATAGCGTAGGATCTAACTTTCCGCATTTAAATTTCCGCACTCTTAAACTGCTAACTTTGTATGAAAGAATGTATGGTTAACTAAAAACAAGCGTAGCTCACGAATGCATGATCAAAGACAAATATGAACATGAAAACAACACACAAATTCACACATCACTTCTAGGGTACGCCTCACTGTTGCCTTGCCTTCGAAACGTGGTCGTCGAGTATAGGACGTTTTAGTAAGTCCTTATGTCCATGATCCAGTTGCCTCGAAATGGTTGCCTCGGATTAAAAAGGATCAATGGCATAAGGGTAGCTTCTAAGGTGTCCTACTGTTGCTATGGTGACCACACTGTCCCTACAAATGAATTGACCCGAACACCTCCAACGGTGGTGCTACTTATCTCTCAATGGTGGGATGGCACTACCTTAAGGACATTTACACAGCCTAATTCCTTAGGGTGGGTAGATGACTCATAGATACTTGCTCTATTCAAAAACAAATTAAAACTCTTTTCACACCGACACTTTCAAAAAGCTTTCAAAACAATTTTTCAAACACTCTTGAGGACTGATACAAGAGTCGATCTGAAATCTTTAAACGAAACTTTTTCTAACCCACTCACACTTTGAAAAGCAAACATTTTTTGAAAACACAAATGAGCGAGTATCTAAGAGCCCATGGATAACCATGGATAGAAAGGGTGCTAACACCTTCCCTTTCTATAAATCTACCTCCCGAACCGAGAAACTATCTCATAAGGAATTTTGCTGTGCTTTTGTCCTGTCCATGTTGGAGAAAATAAAAGACGGTGGCGACTCTTGCTTCCGCGACATTTCGCGAACCAGCGTTAAACAGTCAGTTCCAGATCCACTGATCACAGGTTGCCTCCCATACAACGCTTGTTTAATGTCTTTAGCTTGACAATGTTTTTAGACGTGAATTAGTTTCCTAATTCAGGTGGTAGCTCTAATAGTGTTAAGCTCGCGTTGTAGTCCTTGTTTTCAACGCTAGAATAATGTTTTAGACGTTGGCCATTTACTAAGAACGGGTTCGTGGACTTTCCTTTAATCTCTATGGCACCACTAGGGAAAACTTTGGTTACTTCGAAGGGTCCAGACCATCGTGAACGGAGTTTCCCAGGAAAAAGTTTTAGACGAGAGTTGAATTGGAGAACTACATCTCCTTCATTGAATTCCTTCCTTGAGATTCATTTGTCGTGCCAATTTTTCGTCCTTTATTTGTAGATCCTCGCATTTTCATATGCGTCTAATCTTAGTTCTTCTAATTCATTTATGTCGAGGATCCTTTTCTCACCTGTTGCAGTGTAGCTTAGGTTTAGAGTTTTAATTTCCCAGTAAGCTTTGTGTTCAATTTCCACTGACAGGTGGCATGACTTGCCATAGATGAGTTTAAAGGGTGTTGTACCTATTGGCGTCTTTAACGCCGTCCTGTAGGCCCATAATGCTTCAGGTAACTTAGCCGACCAGTCCTTTCTTGACGTGGCAACAGTTTTTTCCAATATTTTTTTTATTTCTCGATTTGAGACTTCCACCTGTCCGCTTGTCTGGGGGTGGTATGGTGTTGCTACGCGGTGTTTCACCCCATATTTGGTTAGGAGTTTATCGAAGATTCTGGATATGAAGTGGGAGCCACCATCGCTTATGACTTGCTTGGGTACACTAAACCTTGGGAATATAATGTTCTTGAAGAGTTTAATCACGACTCTAGTATTGTTTGTTGGAGAAGCTATTACTTCGATCCATTTCGAAACGTAATCTACTGCCACGAGTATATATTTGTTACCGAATGAGGACGGAAATGGTCCCATGAAGTCTATTCCCCATACATCAAAGACTTCGACTTGTAGAATGCCAGTCTGAGGAATCTCATCGCGTCTGGATATGTTTCCAGTGCGTTGGCATCGGTCGCAGTTACGGATGGCTATATGCACATCTTTCCATAAATTTGGTCAATAGAAACCAGACTGCAAAATTGTGGCACATGTCTTTGATGTGCTTGCATGTCCTCCATAAGGGGCATCATGATAATGAGAAATAATGTTTTCAATTTCGTTTTCTGGGACGCATCGTCGGAAAATACCGTCGGCACTTCTATTGAATAGTAAAGGTTCATCCCAAAAGTAATGTTTCAAATCGTGAAAGAATTTTTTCTTCTGTTGATAAGTCAAATCAGGGGGTAGGATTTTGGCAGCCAAGTAATTTGCTATATCCTCATACCATGGTAAGGTTTGATTAGTTCGGACAGAGACCACGGTTTCGTTTATTTCATTATTTATTTCGATCTTAGCTTTATCGACTTCAATCCCCTTTTCAGACACAACGTGTCCTAGTACGATTCCTTGTTTGACCATAAAGTGGCACTTTTCCCAATTCAGGACAAGGTTAACTCTTACGCATCTCTCCAAAAATTTCTCTAAATTTATTAGACAATCTTCAAAACTATCTCCACATACAGAAAAGTCGTCCATAAATACCTCCATGATGTTATCTATGAAATCAGCAAAGATTGCCATCATGCACCTCTAAAATGTGGCGGGAGCGTTGCATAATCCAAACGGCATTCGTCGGTAGGCGAAAGTTCCATAAGGACATGTGAATGTTATTTTCTCTTGGTCATCGGGGTGAATAGGAATTTGAAAGAATCCTGAGTAACCGTCTAGATAACAGTAATGAGAGTGCTTAGCTAATCGTTCAAGCATTTGATCGATGAACGATAGAGGAAAATGGTCCTTGCGAGTGGCCTTGTTTAGCTTCCTATTGTCAATACACATTCTAGCTTCCTATGGTCCTTGAGTGTTATGCAAGAGATGATACTCTTGAATGCGGCGTCTAAGTATGAGATACCGCTCGATATCATTGATTTGTATGTATAACAGCTCGCCTTGCGAACGAGTGTTTGTCATACAAATAAGAGAAGAAATAGAAAAGGAATAAGAGAAGAAAAAGAGAGGTTTTTGCTCTAGTCTCTACTGCGTAACAAAAGAGTAGTGATATCGACTTAAATCAGTCCCCGGCAATGGCGCCAAAAACTTGATCGGGATTATACTTATGTATCCAATGATTCGGACTGCAAGTGCACAGTCTTATCGTGTAGTTTTAAAAGATGTCAAACCACAGAGACTGATGAATCGATCTACCATCTTCTATCGTTACTTCACAAATCTAAAGCTAATGAATGTTTGTATGGGTTGTAGGGAAAAGTAAATACTAAATTAAGTTGGATTTTTAATAATCAATGAGCGTAACTACCAGTATGCAATAGTCGAACCTCGGGAACTAGCGACCGGTTGGGTGTCTTTATATTTTCAAAACAGCTTTCAGTAAAACTTATTTAGTTTAAAAACCCTCGTCTCACACTGTCGTTTTGTTGATCTAGGTTATGCAGTTAAGTCCTAATGTACGCTTCCGCCATCCCGCAGGAGTTAAAAACACCTTTTGAAAACTAAATAAAATCTTAATTAACTTTAAAGTGCTTCCGCTGTATTTTAAGCTAATGCCTAATTACTACTGTCCAGTTAAAAGATCTCAAACTTCCGCTTTGTTGACCCTAACCTCTATTTGTTCTTTACTTTCGTAACAAAACAATTTAATGATTAAGAATAGTAACTTAGGCCAGAAAAGAAAGTTTTGTAGTAAAAATAATCCCAACTAAGTTACTCGTTCCCTTGGTTGAGTGACTTTACATACCGGTATAGGAATTCTAGCCTAACATAATATCATACCAAATCACAGAATAATTTAAGAGACATACGAAAATAAACATAATTATATTGATTAAAAACAATAAGAATTCGTAAACATAAACCTAGTAATAATTCTGAAGATAGAAGCACTCCTGCACAAACTGTAGGCTTTGCTTCGATCGGGGAATAGATGTAACCGTACAATGAAAATAAATGCTGGAGGGAATATAGAAATAACTGGGAAATAAATAATGCTTAAAGAATATTTGCTAAGAGTAAAAATAAATTCTCCAAAGTTTCTGCCAAAAAGAAGAACTCCTTTCTCGTATGGTCCAAGGCTCTATTTATAAGTCTTGTGTGATCAGTTTGTTCTCGAAAATGTAGGAACAGTTTGTGTTCCTTTGAGAAATAATAGGACCATTAATTTTGTTACGTTCCTCATGCTTTGACTGAGTGGATCAGATAATATAGGTGATCGTTGGATTTACTTTGAATTGGTTTATGTCCGTTGGATGCGAAGAAAGTGAGAGAAAGTGGCCTTGTGATGTTCGTCACGTCCAAGTGACGATAGCCACTTGGTCCATCTCAATGCATGACGAGCGGCAATGCTCCTTGACAATCGTCAAGGTCTTCTTCATGGTGGGCCACGTGCTCACATGCTTGATGGGCTTAAGCTAGTTTCTTCTACTTGGGCCCTTTTTTGCTATCTTTGCACCTTCTTTTCTTCATTTCTTCCAAAGTGTTCAGCTTAATCTATATCTGCAAAAATAGAAAAATACTTGCATAATACCTATAAAATAATTTAATTTAAACTAAAGTATAAGAAATATTTTGTGTATATCAAGCCAGAAATATCACATATTTGTGTGTCATCAATGAGTACCTAGACTCGCAATCAATAAACTTCTTACTTAAGTAATAGATGGGTTATTCTTTCTTTCCCGTCTCGTCATGTTAACCGAGCATACAACCCATGGAGTTTTCCAGAATTGTTAGATACATGATTAATGGTTTTCCCTCTACTTGAGGAATAAGGATTGGAGATTCCTGCAGATATTCTTTTACTCTGTCAAATGCTCTTTGACTGTTTTCATTCCACCTGACCGTCTAATATTTTCTCAATAACTTAGATATTGGTTCACACGTGGCTGTAACATGAGAGATAAATCTAGCAATGTAGCTCAACCTCCCCAGGAAACCACAAACCTCTTTTTCTATTCTCGGTTCAGGAATTTCTTAAATTGCTTTTACATTTATAACATCAACCTAGATTCCTTTTTTGCTTACCACAAAACCCAATAACTTTCCTGATCTCACCCTGAAGGTGCACTTGCTCGGATTCAGCCTAAGTATTTCAAACAACTTTTGTAAATTAACCAGATGTTCTTCCTTTGTCTGAGATTTGGAAATCATATCGACAACATATACTTCAATCTCTTTATGCATCATGTAATGAAAGAGAGTAACTGTGATACGGTGGGAAGAACTGGCTGTTTTTGGAATGCTGGTTTGCGTTTTGCGTTTTTTTTTTGCAAAATGTCGCGGTAAGCAAGTATCGCCACTGTCTTTTATTTTATCCAACAAGGAAAGGAAAAAAGCACAGAAAAATTCCTTTTTCGAGATATTTCTCGGGTTCGGGGGGTAGATTATAGAAAGAGAAGGTGTTAGCATCCTTTCTATCTGTTGTTATCCACGGGCTCTTAGGTACTTGCTCATATTGTTTTCAAAATTTGCTTTCTTTGTGTTTGTGGGTTTGAAAAAGTCTTTGTTTGAAAAGGAGTGTAAGTGTGAAAAAGATTTTGTTTTGGAAAGAGCAAGTACCTGAGAACCATCTACCTACTCGAAAAAGGAATCGTTCTATGCTATCTTCCTTTAGGAAATGCTATCCCACTATGAATGAGTAGGTAACATCGTCGTTGGAGTTTTAAGGTTCAATTCGATTAAGGGACGTGCGGTCACCAAAGCAATGTTAGGACGCTTTAGCGGTAACCCTAATGTCTTAGATCATTTGTTTTGAGGCAACAATATCCGAGGCAACCGTTTCGAGGCGACTATGATCTTTGGACAAGAGGATGACCTCTAAAACAACCTATACTCAATGACCGCGTACGAAGGAAACCAAGTGGGGTGTACCCTAAGAGTGTGCATGTGCGGGTGTGTTGTTTTCAGTTTATTTTATCTTTGTACATGTTAATGGTTATCTAAGTTGATTTTAGGTTAAACATTCTGTGATCGGTGGATCTGGAACTGACTGTTTAACGCTGGTTCACAAAATGTCGCAGAAGCAAGAGTCGCCACCGTCTTTTATTTTCTCCAACATGGACAGGACAAAAGCACAGAAAAATTCCTTATTGAGATTAGTTCTCGGTTCGGGAGGTAGATTTATAGAAAGGGAAGGTGTTAGCACCCTTTCTATCCATGGTTATCCATGGGCTCTTAGATACTTGCTCATTTGTGTTTTCAAAATGTTTGTTTGCTTTTCAAGGTGGGTGGGTTTGAAAAAGTTTCTTTGAAAGTTTCAGATCGACTCTTGTATCAGTCCTCAAGAGTGTTTGAAAAGTTGCTTTTGAAAGATTTTTGCAAAGTGTCGGTGTGAAAAGAATTTTTTGATTTGTTTTGAATTAGAGCAAGTATCTACGAGTCATCTACCTACCCTAAGGAATTAGTCTGTGTAAATGTCCTTAAGGTAGTGCCATCTCACCATTGAGAGGTAGGTAACACCACCGTTGGAGGTGTTCGGGTCAATTCGAGTTTAGGGACAGTGTGGTCACCAGAGCAATAGTAGGACACCTTAGAAGCTACCCCCATGCCATGTTCATGGACATGAGGACTTACTAAAACGTCCTCTACTCGACGACCACGTTTCGAGGGGCAAGGCAACAGTGAGGCGTACCCTAAGAGTGGTGTGTGAATTGTGTGTCATTTTCAGTTATTATTTGTCTTGTCATGCATTTGGTGAGCTACGCATTGTTTTATTTGGGCATTCATTCTTTCATGTGATTGTTAGCAGTTAAGGGTGCGGGAATTAAAATGCGGAAAAATAAAGGTCCTACGCTATTACAAGGCGCGGGTCTACATCGCCAAATTAACAAAGACCCGATTTAAATAAAAGTGCGGAAAGTAAATATCCTAATTATCTATTACAAGGCTTCGGGGCAAATACATTATGTCCACAAAATAAAAATAAATGCGAAAAGAAATTAGAAGCGAAAGTGTGAGGGCGTTGGACCCTTTAAGGAATTGAATTGAAATTATAAATTAATTAGTGAATTAATGAGAAAAGGAAGTTATTTTTGGAGTTTTTGTATTTATGAAAAAAAGAAAAGATTAATTGAAATTAGAAATTTAAATAAAAACCCTAATTCTAGTTTGTTTTTAATTATTAAAGAAAATTGTTTAAGTTTGACCTAATTTAACCCTAATTAATTAATTACAAGTATTTACAAAATAATTAAGAATTAATAATAATGAAAAGAAAAAGAAAAAGAATAAAAGTATTAAAACCCTAATTTCTACATTTTTTAGTTTATTTAAGAAAAAACATTAGAATTAAACCTAAAATTAAACTAATTAATTTATTAAGATTTATTTACAAAACTATTAATGATTTAAAAATTAAAATAAAAACATATTTTTATTTTTATGATTTTATGATTTTTTGTATTTTTGTGTTATAAAAATTAATTTGAGGAATTAAAAGAAAATAACTAAATTAAAACAAATAAAAAATAGAAAAAAGAATGAGAGAGAGAAATACAAACATGGGGGGTTTTCTGACCCAATTGTGGAGGTTTGTAGAAAGCAGTCTGGCCCATTTGATTGAGGCCTTTTTGACTTTTCAGTGATTGTGTATGGAGCAGTTGACTGGTGTCCATGGTGGACTGTCCATCCTGGCCTTTGGATTGGAGTTGTTGGGCGCGTGGCAAGCAAAGATGTGGAGCTGCATGGTAGGCCCTGGGGCATGTACTGCATGGAAGCATGTTAAAACAAAATATATTGAATAAGTGGGGGACCTGGGGATCGAACCCAGGTCCCATGACTTACCAATCATATTCCCAACCACTACACCATTCAACGCGTTTGTAATAATTCTGGATATTAAATATTATAACAAAAAATAAAGGTTAATGATATTCAACAAAAAAAAACGCGCTGGAAATTTGAATGTCCCAATCATGCTATGACACGCAGGCTTCTTCCTCGTTTTGTACCTGCAAACAAAAGTAAATAGCGGGGGTTTTAAACCCCCACTAAACAAGACCAGGAAAAATAGCGATTAAGCAATGGGCAATGATAAATTGGGCGCGAGGTGTGGGTTCAATCCGTCTTGTTGTCACGATTCCAATGGCGTTGGTCTTATGGTCCAATTTTTCCCCAAGAAAGAAACCCCAATTTCAAACCTCTGAAACCCTAGGCAGCTTCCATGGTGGATTCGTATACAAGGCTTAAAAGTTCAATCCAAGAATGCCAACAACTTTAGAATGCTCATGTTAGTATAAATCAGTGCTTAAAACATATGGAAAAGGTATGCAAATCAAAACACGAATATGAAAATATTTGGGAACAGGGCAACGTGGTTCTACCAGTTCTGGATGTATGAGGACCTGATTTCGATTGGAAAAGATTCCTGGTCACCATGGCAAGCTTGTGAAATAGTTTTGAGGCCTTGAATTGTGCTCTATGTGGGAAAACAGTTTTCAGTTTTTTATGAAAAAAATGCAAAGTTGTTTTCTGGTTTGAGGCGCAGCTTTCTTGTGTCTAGCATTAGGTTATTGTTTTTGCATATATGAGGAATGAATTAGGTTAACAAAACAAGCCCAAAATCCATGTTTTAATGCCTTTCAAATTTGTGATTTTCCATGATCTTTTTCAATCTTTTTCATTCCTTTTTGATGCCAATCATTGAAGATTCTTGCCTTTTTGAGTATGCACAAAATATTGAGGTCATGATGGATGATAATGCTGCATAAAAAGATTCCAAAACCTTTGTTTAGTATTTTTCTCATATTTAATTTTAATTAAATGAATTAATAGGTTTAAAAATTCAATTAATAAATTAAAAATAAGAAAATAACTCCCCTTTGGGTCAATGGGTCGTGCATAGCTTTTGGGTGATGATTCTTGGAAGAAATTGAGGCCCATTAGCAATTTTGAGGCATTTGAAGCAAAGTTGACTTTTCAAAATTCCCAAAAATTTCCCAACTTCGACAAGGCATATCTTGCTCAATTTTTAAGCTTTGATCATGTTCTTGGACATTTTGGAAAGGTCTTGAAGTCCTCTAACCAATGCCTTTGGTCCCATGTCATTTTGATTTACCAATCTCAAGTTATGGTCTTTGACTTAAAGTGCCTTTTTGTTGACTTTTGAAAATGACCTATAATGTTGAGATTGATAACTTTTTGTGAGAGCATTTCTTGGACTTGAAGTGTGAAGATGAGTTGTAGGAAATGTCATTCTCTTAAAAATGAGCTTTTGATGGAATTTTTCTGATAAACCATGTGGAAGTTATGCCTTGGTCAATTTGCAGTTGACTTTATCAACTGTCCAAAAATAGAAACTTTTGCATCTTGAGACTTTTTGAGCCATGCCTTGAGAATCATGATCAAGAATTGATCAAATTATGTTTGTGGCTTCAAAATAATATGTTGACCAAAAATTTTGACTTTTGACTGTCAAATGACCATTTTACCCCTGCAGTTGACTGTAGGGCAATTAGGGTTTTTGACTGTGCAATTTTGTGCTGTGAGTCTTGAAACTTAGCACGAGGATGCTTGACAATGTTTATAGGCATGTGGGACTTGTTTGGACCCTTGGAAACTTCAACTTCTTTTCCAGAACCAAAACCCTAATTTTTGACTGTTAGGAGGCCATTGAACTGTGCAACCCTTGAGAGATTTTGAACCTTGATCTTGGCAAATCTTGAAGAAAATGGGAGGGCAAATTTTGGGGTACAACACATTCATTCTTGTCATGCATCCCTATTATCAAACATCTAACAGTTTATAAGTTGCGGAAATTAAATTGCGGAAATTTAACTAACTATTATAAGGCCTCGGGTATTTACATCGCCAAAAGCAACCCTTTGAAATTTAAATGCGGAAAGTAAATAAAGCGATAAAAATATTTAAAGTCCTATTAAGCTATTACATTCCGGAAACAAATACAATATTGAATAAAATGGATCGCGTGCGGGAAATTAAATCGGGCGCAAGTTTTTAGGGTTTTGACCCTTTAATTATTAAAGAAAAGATTTTTTGATTATTTTTGAATTAAGAAAGAAATTAAACTAAGTTAATTATTAAATTAATTAATTAATTAATTAATAAAAATATTTTTGGGTTTTTGGTATTTAAAGGAATAAAAATAAATTTAATCAATGTTAATAAAAACCTAATTGTCTAAGTTAATTTTAATTATTGCAAAAAATATATTAAAGTTATTCCTAATTAAAACTAAATTAATTAATTGATTTGTTAATAAAAAGAAAATACTAAAATTTAAATTAATAAAGAAAATATATATTTTTTGGTTTTAATTTTATTAAGAAAAAGTTTGATTGGTTAATTAATAATAAAAATAATAACAATAAATAATTAAACAAAATTAAAAAAAAAATAGAAAGAGTTAGGGGTGTGGGCCTGATTTGGAGGTTTGTTTAGAAATCTGAAGCCCAAATAAATTGGCCCCTTGTTGACCTTCCTGATTCCATGTGTATGCACTGACTTTGCCCATGGTAGACCTCCAGGTCATGGTCACCAGATTTGGCCTTTGGCCATCTGGCCATTGGATGATTGAGAGACTATAGTGGGATGCACGCTTGGAGTTGCACTGGATCATCTGAATGAAAAATATAACAAATAACATGGGGACCTGGGATTCGAACCCAGGTCCCGTTGGTGACTGCCAGCTCCCCTTTCCACTAGGTTATTCGCTTCATTTGTTAATTATATGAGAATAAAACATAATAAGGGAAAAATACTTTAATATGCCAGAATATAAAAAAAGAGCGTGCATATTTGAATTGGCCACTGGGGGATTGACGCGTCATCGTCTTCTTCCTCTAACCCTGTAACTTTACCTGCGGATTTAGATCTGCAGCTAAATTCGCAGGTCGTTCCCAAAATCAATTCTAGGCCATAAAAATCAATTCCAAGCATATGGTTGGGTTCGTCCTTCTCTTCCGGTCATGTCCATGGCCATTAATGGAGCTAATTTTGCCTGTAAAAGAAACGCCCAAAAAACAAACCACAAAACCCTAGATTCGGCTATGGGGTTACAGTCCATATAAATGAAATCAAATATTGCCAAAAGTTCAGAAATTTCATAAGCATCACAAATATGTCCATGATTTGCCAGAATGATGCAAAAATAGAGAGCTACAATTTTGAAAACAGGGCCAAGAAACGTGATACTTACAGTGTGTTTTGATGCGTATGAGAGCTTGCTTTGGATTGCAGAAGGTTGAGTAGACACCCAGCAACCGATTGATGTTGAGTTTTGCTTCTGTAAATGCCTCTAAGTGTGATTTCAGTTTTTCACTTTTCACCACTTTTTCCAAGTTTTGTTTTCAGTGTTCTTGCAGCCTCTAGGTCTCAATTTTGTGCCTTTGCCTTGTATATGTATGATGGAATGTATTAGGTTAACATTTGTGGATTGAATCTTTGCATATTGATGCCATGGGATTTGATTTGATCCACCATTGAAAGCTTGCCTATTTTGTCAAAAATCCACTAATTTTGCACATGGAATGCTTGATACGAGTTTGATATTGTCCATGATGATGATTAAGTCCTGAAGATAGCAAAAGATCTTATGTAATCAAGTTTTGGGATTTTATTTGATTTAATTTGATTTAAAATGAAATAATTCAATAAAAAATCAAATAAAATAATAAAATTGATAAATGGACATAAATCTGAAGCTATGACACGTGTGCAATGTGGTAAGTTCAATTCAAGTGGAAAAGAATGGGCCCATTTGACAAAATTTGAAGTTTTGGGGATAGTTGACTTTTAGCAATTTTGCAAAAATGCCCAACTTCAATAATGCATAACTTCTTCAATTTTGAACTTTTAGAGGTGTTATTGGACTTTTTAGAAAGCTTGAGATGTCCTCTAACCAACCCTTTTGGTCTCATCTCATTTTTATATTCCATTATCAAGTTATAAGCTTTGGAAAAAATGTGTTTTTGTTGACTTCCAAAAATGACCTATAATGTCCAAATTTATAACTTCTTGTGAGTGCATTTTATGATGTTGGGGTATGGAGATGGATTGTAGAAAATTTCATCCTCTTCAAAATGAGATTTGGATGGGACATTTCTCATAAAGTATGAGAAAGTTATGCTTGGTCAAAGTTGAGTTGACTTTTCCTACAAAACCCTAATTTAGCAACTTTTGAGTCTTGATGAATCTTGAGCAATCCTTGATGAATCATGATCAACCCTTGATCAAATGATTAAGTATCCTTAAAAATGATAATGTTGACAAAAAATCTTGAGGTTTGACTATATTTGGATCACAGTTTACTTTTGCCCTAGCACAGGCGATTTTTGGACCCTTTGAGCAATTGACTGAGCAAACTTCCTCTGCAAGGCTTGAAACTTGACATGGATGACCTTGAGAACATATTAGGACATTAGGGAGAATTTGAAGTCATTTGGACTCAAGGATCTTGATGCAACACAAAACCCTAATTTGGGGTTGACTGCCTTAGGAGGTGATTTGTCTGACCCACTCTTGAGCAAACTTGAGCAACTTGGAGATTTTTCTTGCCATGTTTTGAGAAATATGAGAGGGAAAATTTTGGGGTACAACAGCTGCCCTTGTTCAATCTTCTTAAACCTGAGGATGTAGATTGGCTTTCGTGCCTTTCGTGATCTGAAGGTGGAAGATGATTGAACACTAGAGTGCCTAGAAATTTGCACTCGCATGAAGTGGTATCAGCATCGTGATGTCGGGAATGGGCTTACAGATGCCATTTGGAGATTTTTGATAGGAGGTCTAAACTTCGACTGGAATATGAATCAGGGAGATCTTAGTGTCGATCTGACTGAACCAGAGAAGGTCTCGGATTAACTTTGACTGGATAAGAATAAAAAAAATCTTCGAATTGATTTAACTGAACCAGACGAAAGTCTTGGAATATCTTCAATTGGAATAAGAATCAGGGAGATCTTAGCGTAGATCTGACTGAACCAGAGAAGGTCTTGGATTAACTTTGGCTGGATAAGAATCAGAAAAATCTTAGAATCGATTTAACTGAACCGGATGAAAGTCTTGGAATATATTCAACTGGAATAAGAATCAGGGAGATCTTAGCGTCGATCTGACTGAACCAGAGAAGGTCTTGAATTAACTTTGACTGGATAAGAATGAGAAAAATCTTAGAATCTATTTAACTGAACTAGACGAAAGTCTTGGAATATCTTCAACTGGAATAAGAATCAGGGAGATCTTAGCGTCGATCTGACTAAACTAGAGAAGGTCTTGAATTAACTTTGACTGGATAAGAATCATAAAAATCTTAGAATCGATTTAACTGAACCAGACAAAAGTCTTTGAATATCTTCAACTGGAATAAGAATCAGGGAGATCTTAGCGTCGATCTGACTGAACCAGAGAAGGTCTTGAATTAACTTTGACCGGATAAGAATCAGAAAAATCTTAGAATCGATTTAACTGAAACAGACGAAAGTCTTGGAATATCTTCAACTGGAATAAGAACCAGGGAGATCTTAACATCGATCTGACTGAACCAGAGAAAGTCTTGGATTAACTTCAACTGGATAAGAATCAGAAAAATCTTAGAATCGATTTAACTGAACCAGATGAAAGTCTTGGAATATCTTCAACTGGAATAAGAATCAGGGAGATCTTAGCGTCGATCTGACTGAACCAGAGAAGGTCTTGGATTAACTTTGACAGGATAAGAATAAAAAAAATCTTAGAATCGATTTAACTGAACCAGACGAAAGTCTCGTGAGAGCATCTTTCTGAGGAATCCACTGAAACAACCCTTAATAGATGTAGTTCTTGAGGGGAGTACCAGGTCATATAAGTAGTCAACGGTGTTTACTGATTCGTCTTTCCCTGAAAAGGTAAAGAGTTAGTCATATGCAATGTCATGATGTATGAAATGAATGATATATATCAAGCAATGATGCTCTCAAAATAAATGAGATTGTGTAGTATGATGTGTATATGCCTGTATCATGATGTATGGAAATGTAATGTTTCTAGCTGGGGAAAATAAATCTTGGATAGCTGCTGAAGAATAGAGCTGGATTCTTCATCTCCGATGGGGATGGCGAACGAAGAGAATAAACCTGCAGGAGAGGATGACTCTGTTGGGGGAATAAACTGATGAGGAGATTACTCTGTGGGGAAGAGATGTTCTGCTGAAGATTCCACAGATAAATTCCGTCGGGAAGAATTATCATCGTTGGTGATATTGAATCCTATTGGGGATTGAATTCCTGTTTGTGAAAGGAAAGAACTCCGCTGGGGATGATCTTCGGTTGCGACTTCACTGGGATAACCTTTTAGACTCTTGTGGGGATAATCCTTTGAGCTTTGCTGGGAATGATCCTTTGAGCTTGGCTGGAAATGATCCTTTGAGCTTGGCTAGGTAGATTTATTTTTGTACTCCGCTGGGGATAAACTTCCTGAATCTACTGGGGATGATTCTCCCAACTCCGTTGGGGAAGCTTTTTCAGACTGCGCTGGGAAAATTTTAACTCCACTGGGGATATCTTGTACCCTACCGGGGAGCATTCTTATACTCCGTTGGGGAATATTAAAACTGCCGGGGATATCAAGCCTTTTTAGTGATGATGGTAGATAAACTCTGCTTGGGGAGAATATTACCGATTCATTCACAGTTTCAAGTCTCAGCTGGGGAGAGCTATCATTACTGTCTTACTCTGCGGGGAGTGAATGTTTCTTAGGCATGCTCTTCAGCTGAATCTACCTTTGTACCTGGTGGACAGAGCAACTGTATAGTTTGGACAATTTTTATTGCCCCTGTTTCCGATGTTACCCGTAATCGTCTTTTGTTTCGCATGTAAATATTCATGAGCAGCAATTAATGTCAAATGCATATATCAAAAATGAACATTGGACGTTCTTTGCAAATCAAAACAGATAAATAAAAAACAGTTTGAAATTTATTTGAAAATAAATTGTATTGATTTTGAAGTTTAGCCTGTAAATAGGCGTTTTTTATACAAGAGGTTGATGTCCTAGTAAGAGAGCGCCTCCGAACAGATATAGTTTATACAATTTGTGAAAAACTAAACAAAACAGCTATGTGAATGATCCCACTGGGTTCCAACTCTGCTATTGCCTTTATGTCCTTGAGCATCTCATCACTTTGCTACTTGTTTGAAGGTAGATCAGATTGATTAGTGTCGTCCGAGCTTGATAGTCGATACCGAAGTCTGGATGCAAGGTGATCCAATGAGACATAATGTTACGCTTTGATCCCTAATTTTTGCCTGGACTGTCCTTTCGGGTTTTTAGTCCACCGGGATACCCTTTTTTGCCCAAGTCGCCTTTTCAGGTTTTCGACTTGCCGGGTGTGCAGATTTTTCATTTTCATCCCTTATTTTTGCCCGAACCCTTTTGGTTCGCCGGGAAGCCCTTATTTTTTCCTAGGCCAGTCAACCTAGCGGGTTGTTAATTATGCTTAGTATTTTTTCACTATGTCTGCATTGACGGGGTGAGGAAGGTCGTCACCATCCATGGTGGTTAGAATCATAGCTCCTCCTGAGAAAATGTTCTTAACCATAAATGGCCCTTCGTAGGTAGGGGTCCATTTTCCCCTGGGATCACCTTGTGGTAGGATGATGCGCTTGATCACCAGATCCCCAACTTGATATTCTTGTCGTCTAACTTTCTTGTTAAATGCCTTGATCATTCGCTTTTGATACACCTGACCATGACAAATAGCAGTAAGTCTCTTTTCGTCGATTAAATTCAGTTGATCAAGCTGGGTCTGAATCCAGTCATCTTTGCTCAAACCTGCATCCTTCATGATTCGAAGAGAGGGTATCTGTACTTGAATGGGCAAGACTGCTTCCATGCCATATACCAAGGAATAGGGTGTTGCCTCTGTTGACGTTCGCGCTGAGGTACGGTACCCATGAAGAGAAAACGGTAACATCTCGTGCCAGTATTTGCATGTCACTATCATCTTTTGCACAATCTTCTTAATGTTCTTATTAGTCGCTTTAACAGCCCCATTCATCTTCGTCCGGTAGGGAGAAGAGTTGTGATGCTGTATCTTGAATTGCTTGCAGAGCTCATTGATCATCTTATTGTTGAGGTTGGTACCATTGTCTGTAATGATCCTCTCTGATACACCATATCGATATATCAGATTGTGCCGAATGAACCTTGCCACAATGTTCTTGGTTACTGTAGCAAAGGAAGCTGCTTCAACCCACTTTGTAAAGTAATCAATTGCTACCAGGATGAAACGATGTCCGTTAGACGATGTAGGTCTGATCTCACCGATCATATCAATGCCCCACATTACAAAAGGCCAAGGTGCCATCAAGATGTTCAGAGGTACTGGAGGTATGTGCACCTTATCAGCATAGACTTGGCACTTGTGACATGTCCGAGAATGCTAATAACAGTCGGCTTCTATTGTGGACCAGTAATATCCAGCCCAAAGGATTTTCTTTGCCATGGTGTGTCCACTGGAATGAGTTCCGAAAGTACCTTCATGTAAATCTGTCATGATCGTTTCTGCTTCGTTCTTATCCACACATCGCAGTAGGGTCGAATCATGGTTACGCTTGTAAAGGATGCCATTGCTGATGAAGAACTTTGCTCCGAACCTCCTTAGAAACTTCTTATCATTAACAGATGCACCCTCGGGGTATTCCTGAGCCTCAAGATACCTTTTTACTTTGTGAAACCAGGGCTTTTCTGTTACCTCTTCAATCTCAATGTCACAGCAATGTGCAGGTTCGTCCAATCTTTCAATGATAATCCGGGGAGCCTCGTTGTCCCAATTGACTTTGAACATAGAAGACATCATAGACAGCGCGTCCGCTAACTGATTCTCTTCTCTAGGGAAGTGTTCAAAGGTTATCTCCTCAAAATGTGGAAGCAATGTCAACACATACTCCTTATAAGGGATAAGATTAGGGTGTTTCGTATCCCACTCGCCTTTGATCTGACTGATCACGAGAGCGGAATCTCTGAAAACACTCAAGAAATTAATCCTTAGGTCAATTGCTGCTCGAAGACCCATGATGCATGCTTCATACTCTGCCATATTGTTGGTGCAGTTGAAACATAGTCGGGTGGTTAATGGAGTATGAGAGCCTTTATGAGATATGATCACGGCGCCAATGCCATTTCCCAAAGCGTTTGAAGCTCCATCAAAGTACATAGATCATCGGGATCCTTCCTCCAGTCCTCCATCCGGTCTAGGTGTCTCACAATCAGTTACCAACATGATATTCTCGTCCGGGAATTCAAAGTTCATAGACTGGTAATCATCCACTGCCCGATGTTCCAAATGGTCTGCTAACACACTTCCCTTGATTGCTTTTTGAGTCGTGTATTAGATGTCATACTCAGTCAATATCATCTGCCATCTCGCTATTCTTCCGGACAAAGCAGGCTTTTCAAATATATACTTGATTGGATCCATCTTCGATATCAATAGAGTAGTGTGAGTCAGCATATACTGTCTCAGCCGGCGAGCAGCCCATGCCAAAGCGCAGCAAGTTTTCTCAAGCAATGAGTATCGGGTCTCGCAGTCGATAAACTTTTTGCTAAGGTAATAAATAGCATGCTCTTTTCGGCCAGACTCGTCATGCTGCCCCAGCACACACCCCATTGAATTGTCGAGTACTGTCAAGTATAAGATCAAATGTCTCCCTTCAACTGGAGGCATCAGGATGGGTGGCCCTTGGAGATACTCTTTGATCCTTTCGAAAGCGGCCTGACATTCATCATTCTAACGTACTACTTGATCTTTCTTCAGTAGCTTGAAGATTGGCTCACAAGTAGCAGTTAGGTGCGAGATGAATCGGACAATATTGTTTAGTCGTCCCAGAAAGCCTCTGACTTCTTTCTCTGTTTTGGGAGCTGGCATTTCCTGTATAGCCTTCACCTTTTCCGGATCCACTTGAATACCTTTATCGCTTACGACGAAACCCAGTAACTTACCAGATCTCACCCCGAAAATGCACTTGTTTGGGTTTAACCTCAGCTTGTACAATTTCAACCTGTCAAATAACTTCTGCAGATGGTCAAGGTGTTCTTCCTCAATCTAGGACCTTGCAATCATGTCATCAACGTATACCTCAATCTCATGATGGATCATTTTATGGAACAGAGCAGCCATGGCACGCTGATACGTTGCCCCAGCATTCTTCAGTCCAAAAGGCATGACCTTGTAGCAAAAGGTACCCCACAGAGTAACAAAAGTTGTCTTCTCCATGTCTTCGGAAGCCATTTTAATCTGATTATAACCGGAGAAACCATCCATAAAGAAGAATACCTTGTGATGGGCAGTGTTGTCAACCAGAACGTCGATATGAGGTAGAGGAAAATAATCCTTGGGACTCGCCCTGTTTAGATCCCTATAGTCAACACACATTCGAACCTTACCATCCTTCTTCGGTACAGGAACCATGTTGGCCACCCACTGTGGGTAAGAAGTAACTGCTAGAAAACCGGCGTCAAACTGTTTCATTACTTCAGCTTTGATTTTCTCAGACATTTCTGGGCGCATTCGGTGGACCTTCTATTTCATTGGAGGGCAATATTCCTTGGTAGGCAATCGGTGAGCCACAATATCGGTATCCAACCCAGGCATATCTTTATAGGACCAGGAAAAGATCTCAACATAGTCACGCAGCATCTGAATCAACCGTTGCTTCACATCAAGCTCCAGATTTGCATCGATCCTGGCCCCTTTCTTGTCTATCTTTGTACCCAGATTTACTGACTCCACCGGCTCTTCATGCGGCTGAATAGCCCTCTCTTCCTGAAGTAACAGTCTTGCAAGTTCACCAGGCACTTCGCAATCATCTTCACCTTCGTCTTCGGCTAAGTTGATCATACTTTCGAAATCATAACTGGCAGTAGCAGAGTCGTTACCAATGAGATCCAGAGTGGATGTAGACCAATATATGTGAGTGTGTGTAAAATAGTTGTTTTGCAATATGTAATAAAAGAAAAACAAGGAGCGTAAGATTTGAAATGCAAGAAACGTCCAATGCTTTTATTAATGATATATGAAAATGACACACATAAAGCCCTCACAAATGAAGCCACAGTGCCCCGGGTAAGACACCGGGCCATAAAGTTTTAAAAACATTGTCTGTTACAAATTCAAAACAAAAAGTCTCATTACTGGGTAACAAAATAAATTGGGATGAAGTCCTTTGTTGTCCAGTTGCCTAGTCCACCCTCAGTAGTAGGATAAATCCAGTTGTCGAACTCAGACTCTTCCACATCGTCTTCAATGGCATTCACTCCTGAATTGTTGATGAACAGGGGAGGCCTTCCGATCCGTGCATTCCGAACAGCCTTTTGAGCTTCTGCAGTGAAACCCAAACCAAACTTGTTAGTCTTCTGTGCAAAATCAGGGAGTTGGCCCCAATTCGTACACCCATCTTTCTCAACAACAGCTCGGGCATTCTTGAGGGAAGCCATCTTCATAGAAGGATTTTTAGCAACAGTCTCAGTTGACGCCAGTGTCTGGGGAACCTCTTCAAAATGCTGAAACAGGGTCTCAATGAACTCCCCATCCATTTCTACATATCGGAAAGAGTTGAGGTGGTTGACCATGTACTCCTCTTCTCCTTGTACTGTCACAATTTTCCCTTTCACTGGGTACTTTAGCTTCTGGTGGAGTGTAGACGTCACCGCCCCAGCCTTGTGGATCCACGGACGACCCAGCAAACAAGAATAAGATAGCCGAATGTCCATCACATAGAATGTAGAGGTGAAAACCTGAGAACCAACCTTGATCGGAATATCCACTTCTCCATGCACCATCCTCTTAGACCCATCAAAGGCCCTGACGACGATGTTGCTTGGTTTCAGCTCCAACCCTTCACAATCCAACCGTTCAAGAGCTTTCTTAGGCAAGGCATTCAATGAGGAACCAGTATCCACTAATACATGAGCAACAGTAGTGCCCCTGCATTCAATGGAGACATGCAGGGCATCATTGTGATTCTTCCCGTTAGCAGTCAAGTCGGCGTCAGAGAAACCCAACCCATTATCAGCAGTCAGACTAGCCACATAATCTTTAAACTGATCAGCTGATGTTTCTTGTGGTACGTGTGCAGTCTTCAGGAAGGAAATCAGAGCCTTAGCATGGGCTTCTAAGCATAACAACAGAGATAACATAGAAATCTTGGACGGGGTTTGCCCCAGCTGTTCAACTACATTGTAGTCACTCTTTTTGATGATCTTTAAAATCTCTTCCATCTCTTGTCTAGAAGCTTCAACAGTGATCGTCTTTGGTGCCTCCGTCTGGGCAGGCTCATTAGTGGTCCCTTTTCCCCGAGTGTCGGACGACTCGGCAACAGGGGTAAGAATGGGAACTTGAACAGGAATAGTAGCAGGTACACTGGCAGGTGTAATAACAACAGGTTTCCGGGCAATTGGTGGAGAGATATCAGGGGAGAAAAGTCTTCCGCTGCGGGTAACTTTAGCAGGTCCAACAATATTGCTGATGTCAGCATCAGCATCCAACTCTTGTTTAACTCCATGAAAATAAACATCGGCCCCGTAATGCCAAGGGACAGCTTTATCAGATGTATAGGGGATAGGCCCAGGAACAATGATGATCAATGGTGCGACTCTTGGAACAGATGTAATTCTAACAGGCTTTCTCGAGGAACCCTTGGAAGAATTGTCGAAAATGGTGATAATGGCAACTTCTTCAGTAGGGACTAAAGGAACAACAATCTTCTCAAACAGGATTTCTTTACTATCCATCAGGCGTTGGACACCTAATTTCAAAAGATGGCAACCGGTTGGTAGGGTAGAACACATACGGCAACCTTCGTCACAACCCGGAAATAAATCGGCTGACAAAAGATTATTCTTCACAATCATCAAGGGAGTAGCAATATCTTTCACAGAAACCACAAACGAGTCTTCCTCTACAGCATTCACTCTATGCTTGGGCATAGGAGCAGTCACAACATTATGTCTTTCGGGTGCCTCGAACTCAATCTCCTTAGCATCAATTAAGTCCTGTATTTTGTTCTTCAAAGCCCAATAATCATCTGTATCATGTCCCGGGCTATCTGAGTGAAAAGCACAGCAGACATTAGGGTTGTACTTAGGCGATGCATTGTTGGGATTCTGTGGAGCCTCCCTTGGAGTTACTAGATTGGTTTTCAATAACTGCGGCAGAATCTGAGACAAAGTCATGTTGAGATAGGTGAATTGCCTTTGAGGTCTCTCGGTCTTCTGTTGATTGTTGCGCTGAGGAGCACCAACAGGTCTTGAAATGACCACCGCATTAACAGCTTGGCGGTGTTCAGGTCTATTCTGGATTTTCAAACTGTAAACAACACTTGACTCCTTCTTAAAAGGCTTTTTCTCGGTGCTCGATGAAGCACCCTTTTGTATCTTACCAGACTTAATACAAGCCTCAATCCTTTCCCCGGTCATAATCAGCTTCGTAAATCCGGACGAAGAACTTCCAATCAGATGGTTGAAATATGGACCGGACAGGGTCCCCAGAAACATGTCCACTAGCTCCCTATCAGCCAAGGGTGGTTGCACTCTTCCAGCAAGGTCCCTCTACTTCTGAGCATAATCTTTGAAACCTTCGCATGTTCCCATAGACATACCCTGGAGTTGGTTACGTGTATGAGCGAGGTCGGCATTGTATTGGTACTGCCTGTAGAAAGCAGCAGCCAAATCTTCCCAACTATGGATACTAGCTCCTTCGAGCTGGTAAAACCATTCAAGCTGAGTCCCTGAGAGACTGTATTGAAATAAGTGGATCCATAGGTTCTTATCAGCGGTGTACGGCTGAATCTTCCTTACATATGACCGGAGGTGCAGCTTCGGACAAGAAACTCCGTCATACTTAGCAAAGGCTGGTGCTTTGAATTTGTGGGGAATCACCACTCCAGATGATAGACCCAGATCACCAAAGTCCAGGCCAGGAACTTTCTGTACTTCCATCGCACTCAATCGGTCTTCCAATTGCTTGTATCTATCCTCGGCCGGAGGATACTGGTCTTCGTCGAAGTCCGTCTCGTTGTCTGAAACCACAGGGCTAGGAGCCCTCCTTTCTTCCTGGCTATCTTTCCCTCCAGATGAGGTGGTCAAATCAACTTCATCCCGTAGCCTGTTTCCGAAACTGTGACCTGTGTTAAACAGGACTGTCCTCTTCTTCTTCTTTTTCTTCTCTTTCAGAATAAGGGTCTTCAGATCTGGCTGACCCTTAGCTAGATTCATGAACAGCTCTTGGAATTGGGCATTTTGAGCCTGCAGAGCCTTGATTGCTTGTTCAGTCGATGGTTCAGAAGACATGATGCTGAAATAAACAGCGAAGAAGATGAGAAAACCTGTAAGGGTACCTGTTATGAGGTGCATGGAATGAAATGCGTATGATATGATTTCAAAGACATCGAGAGATTCAAATTTGTAAACCAAACATGAAACACACTTTTATTAGATAAACTTGAAATTCAAATTGTTCAACAAATTGCCCTTAAGGCGTTACAAGAAAGGAAATACTGAAAGGTAAATAAAAACTGGAAAGGAAATAATCAAAGGACAATCAGTGCTCCCATGGTCGCTTCTTGTCGGTGCGGACATAGTCATTGAGGATCCGCTCGTTCTCCAACTGTCTTGTCAACTTCTGAATCTTCTGCTCTTGTTCGTTAAACTTTTCTCGGTAAGCATCCCTCTCTTCTCTCAGCTGCATCCAAGACCTTTTCAGTGCCCCAATGTCAGTGGGCATTTGAGGGTGGAGGATGGTCGGAAGAACCCCTTCTTCATCAGCAACTTCAACAATGATAGGCCGGACGGCTTCATACGGAATACCCAGCTTTTGGGCACGGATATGGACCCATCTGAGATATGTCTCCATCGGAAGAGAAGTCTTTGGACCCAACTCGTGTGGATCAGATCTGTGAACTCTATCCCAAGCCCTTATGAATCTGTGGCGTTTCTCGTCACTATCCCCTTGAAAATCAAAGATGATACTAGGCATTAGCAATTCATGAGGACCTTCTCTCCTAGCACGCCCAAACTGACGTAAGGCCAAGCACGGATTATAAGAAATTCCTCCATTGGTTCCTATCAGTGGAACATTGGGATACTCCCCACATCGATCAACAATAGCCACCTCATCCATACCCTTGATAGTCCAGATGATGTCATTATGAGAGAGAGAGACATAACCCTATAGGCCCAGCCCATGCCTTCTTTGTTCTTCAGCACTGTTTTGGGGAGGTACGAAATAAACCACCTCACCAATAATGGAGCACAGCACATCAGGGTTCCCCGCTTCTGAGCAGTACGGGCATAAAGCTGATGAAGAATGTCACCCAAGAGAGTGGGTACATGATTACGAGTGATGAAGATTTTCATCGCATTCACATCAACAAAGGAGTCAGAGTTCGAAAACAATACCAAGCCATATATCAGAAGAGCCAGAATATCTTCGAATTCCTTGAAGTCTAGACTATCCCAGAAATAATTAGCCTTACCAACCAAGAACTTATTCAGAAAGCCCTTTGCTCCACTTCTAGTCTCCCAATTAGCCATTACCTCATCTTTTGTCATATGAAGGGCTGAAGCAATCTCTTCCGGCCTAAGAATATTCTCCCAACCAGTAAACGGGGTCTGCTCCAGGATAAGGATACCAAGCAGATCAGAGAACTCTTCTAAGGTGGGAACCAACTGGTAGTCCTGAAAAGTAAAGCAATGGTACAGTGGATCATAGAACTGGACTAGGACACTCATCATCTGCTCGTCCAATTTGGAGGTGACCAAACTAAGAAGATGCCCATGTCTTCTGATGAAGGAGGTAGTATCAAACATCTTTGCAACCAATTCTTTAAGCATAGTGGGAACCTGGACAAAGTTAATCTGGATGGTGTTCCTACACATGGGTGCCATGACCTACAAAACAGAACAAAGATGAATCCCTCCTGTCTTTGAAATAGGTTAGTCCAATGCAAGATGTATGCAATGTTATGATGTCATGATGTCATGATAGAAAGCACACCACAAGTATCCACAAATAGAAAACATGGTAAAGTCACACGAGTCACACAGAGAGCCCTTAGATTTCAGGCTGGCAAGGAGTCTAGGTACTACCCTCTTTCAGTTTAGTTGGTTCAAACCTGTCCTAAAAATAGTAACTGGGTTCTAGAGGATCTCAATATCACTGACTACCCTTAATCGGTCATAATTCCAGTTTAGCAACCTTTTCTTACGGCCGGAATCATCGCGAGAGTTTAGTCTCAATGAGTGTAGCATACTGCTACTGTTCTATGGCCAAGTTGGTCAATTTAAAGGTTCTAAGGTCAGATGGTGCTTATTGACCCCTTATAAGACCCATATTCTCCTCGTTCCAACACAAGGGATATCGGTACAAACTAAAGTGCCACACCAACGTAGCTACTGCTTCAACCGTATCGGTCTACGCCGTACAGTTCCCTCACAGTTTATTGCTACTTACCTAAAGGGTATCCCCCAGATCCGGGTTAGGATCTATAGAAACTCTGATACAAGCCCACAAAGATAAATCATACAAAGCAAATAATTGAAAACACAATGATCTAATCCTAAGGTACACCCCACTTATAAAGCAGTCCCCAGCAGAGTCGCCAGTTTTGTGATACGGTTGGAAGAAATGACTGTTTTTGGACTGTTGGTTTGCGTTTTGCGTTTTTTTTCGCAAAATGTCGCGGTAAGCAAGAGTCGCCACTGTCTTTTATTTTATCCAACAAGGAAAGGAAAAAAGCATAGAAAATTTCCTTTTTCGAGATATTTCTCGGGTTCGGGGGGTAGATTATAGAAAGGGAAAGTGTTAGCACCCTTTCTATCTGTGGTTATCCACGGGCTCTTAGGTACTTGCTCATATTGTTTTCAAAATTTGCTTTCTTTGTGTTTGTGGGTTTGAAAAAGTCTTTGTTTGAAAAGGAGTGTAAGTGTGAAAAAGATTTTGTTTTGGAAAGAACAAGTACCTGAGAACCATCTACCTACTCGAAAAAGGAATCGTTCTATGTTATCTTCCTTTAGGCAATGCTATCCCACTATGAATGAGTAGGTAGCATCGTCGTTGGAGTTTTAAGGGTCAATTCTATTAAGGGACATGCGGTCACCAAAGCAATGTTAGGACGCTTTAGCGGTAACCCTAATGTCTTAGATCATTTGTTTTGAGGCAACAATATCCAAGGCAATCGTTTCGAGGCGACTATGATCTTTAGACAAGAGGATGACCTCTAAAATGACCTATACTCAATGACCGCGTACGAAGGCAACCAAGTGGGGTGTACCCTAAGAGTGCGCATGTGCGGGTGTGTTGTTTTCAGTTTATTTTATCTTTGTACATGTTAATGGTTATCTAAGTTGATTTTAGTTTAAACATTCATTCTTGTCATGCATCCCTATTATCAAACATCTAACAGTTTATAAGTTGCGGAAATTAAATTGCGGAAATTTAACTATCTATTACAAGGCGTCGGGTATTTACATCGCCAAAAGCAACCCTTTGAAATTTAAATGCGGAAAGTAAATAAAGCGATAGAAATATTTAAAGTCCTATTAAGCTATTACATTCCGGAAACAAATACAATATTGAATAAAATGGATCGCGTGCAAGAAATTAAATCGGGCGCAAGTTTTTAGGGTTTTGACCCTTTAATTATTAAAGAAAAGTTTTTTTTTGGTTATTTTTGAATTAAGAAAGAAATTAAACTAAGTTAATTATTAAATTAATAAATTAATTAATTAATAAAAATATTTTTGGATTTTTGGTATTTAAAGGAATAAAAATAAATTTAATCAATGTTAATAAAAACCTAATTGTCTAAGTTAATTTTAATTATTGCAAAAAATATATTAAAGTTATTCCTAATTAAAACTAAATTAATTAATTGATTTGTTAATAAAAAGAAAATACTAAAATTTAAATTAATAAAGAATTTTTTTTTTTTAATTTTATTAAGAAAAAGTTTGATTGGTTAATTAATAATAAAAATAATAACAATAAATAATTAAACAAAATAATAAAAAAAAAAGAAATAGAAAGAATTAGGGGTGTGGGCCTGATTTGAAGGTTTTTTTAGCAATCTGAAGCCCAAATGAATTGGCCCCTTGTTGACCTTCCTGATTCCATGTGTATGCGCTGACTTTGCCCATGGTAGACCTCCGGGTCATGGTCACCAGATTTGGCCTTTGGCCATCTGGCCATTGGATGATTGAGAGACTATAGTGGGTTGCACGCTTGGAGTTGCACTGGATCATCTGAAGGAAAAATATAACAAATAACATGGGGACCTGGGATTCGAACCCAGGTCCTGTTGGTGACTGCCAGCTCCCCTTTCCACTAGGACATTCGCTTCATTTGTTAATTATATGAGAATAAAACATAATAAGGGAAAATACATTAATATGCCAGAATATAAAAAAAGAGTGTGCGTGTTTGAATTGGCCACTGGGGGATTGACGCGTCATCGTCTTATTCCTCCAACCCTGTAACTTTACCTGTGGATTTAGATCTGCAGCTAAATTCGCAGGTCGTTCCCAAAATCAATTCTAGGCCATAAAAATTAATTCCAAGCATATGGTTGGGTTCGTCCTTCTCTTCCGGTCATGTCCATGGCCATTAATGGAGCTAATTTTTCCTGTAAAAGAAACGCCCAAAAAACAAACCACAAAACCCTAGATTCGGCTATGGGGTTACAGTCCATATAAATGAAATCAAATATTGCCAAAAGATCAGAAATTTCATAAGCATCACAAATATGTCAATGATTTGCCAGAATGATGCAAAAATAGAGAGCTACGATTTTGAAAATAGGGCCAAGAAACGTGATACTTACAGTGTGTTTTGATGCGTATGAGAGCTTGCTTTGGATTGCAGAAGGTTGAGTAGACACCCATCAACCGATTGATGTTGAGTTTTGCTTCTATAAACGCCTCTAAGTGTGATTTCAGTTTTGCACTTTTCACCACTTTTTCCAAGTTTTGTTTTCAGTGTTCTTGCAGCCTCTAGGTCTCAATTTCGTGCCTTTGCCTTGTATAAGTATGATGGAATGTATTAGGTTAACATTTGTGGATTGAATCTTTGCACATTGATGCCATGGGATTTGATTTGATCCACCATTGAAAGCTTGCCTATTTTGTCAAAAATCCAATCTTTTTGCACATGGAATGCTTGGTACGAGTTTGATACTATCCATGATGATGATTAAGTCCTGAAGATAGCAAAAGATCTTATGTAATCAAGTTTTGGGATTTTATTTGATTTAATTTGATTTAAAATGAAATAATTCAATAAAAAATCATATAAAATAATAAAATTCATAACTGGACACATGACTGAATCTAGGACACGTGCGCAATGTGGTAAGTTCAATTCAAGTGGAAAAGAATGGGCCCATTTGACAAAATTTGAAGTTTTGGGGATAGTTGACTTTTGGCAATTTTGCAAAAATGCCCAACTTCAAAAATGCATAACTTCTTCAATTTTGAACTTTTGGAGGTGTTCTTGGACTTTTTAGAAAGCTTGAGATGTCCTCTAACCAACACTTTTGGTCTCGTCTAATTTTGATATTCCATGCTCAAGTTATAAGCTTTAGAAAAAATGTGTTTTTGTTGACTTCCAAAAATGACCTATAATGTCCAAATTTATAACTTCTTGTTAGTGCATTTTCTGATCTTGGGGTATGAATATGGATTATAGGAAATTGCATACTCTTCAAAATGAGCTTTGTATGGGTCATTTCTCATAAAGTATGAGAAAGTTATGCTTGGTCAAAGTTGAGTTGACTTTTCCTACAAAACCCTAATTTAGCAACTTTTGAGTCTTGATGAATCTTGAGCAATCCTTGATGAATCATGATCAACCATTGATAAAATGATGAAATATCCTTTAAAATGTTGAGGTTTGACTATATTTGGGTCACAGTTGACTTTTGCCCTAACACAGTCGATTTTTGGACCCTTTGAGCAATTGACTGAGCAAACTTCCTCTACAAGGCTTGAAACTTGACATGGATGACCTTGAGAACATATTAGGACATTAGGGAGAATTTGAGGTAATTTGGACTCAAGGATCTTGATGCAATACAAAACCCTAATTTGGGGTTGACTGCCTTAGGAGGTGATTTGTCTGACCCACTCTTGAGCAAACTTGAGCAACTTGGAGATTTTTCTTGCCATGTTTTTGAGAAATATGAGAGGGCAAATTTTTGGGTACAACAGTAACCATAGCACTTGTTCGGATTCAGCCTCAGTCTTTCAAAGAACTTCTGTAAATTAACCATATGTTCTTCCTCTTCCTGAGATTTGGAAATCATATCGTCAACATATACTTAATTCTCTTTCTGCATCATGTCATGAAAGAGAGTAACCATAGCATACTGATACGTTACCCATGTATTCTTCAAACCAAAGGGCATCACTTTATAGCAGAAAGTTCCCCACGATGTAATAAAAGTTGTCTTCTCTATGTCTTCTGGTGCCATCTTGATCTGATTGTAACCAGAGAAACCATCCATGAAGGAAAACACTTTTGACTGAGCATTATTGTACACCAAAATATCAACATGGGTGTTGTACCCCAAATTTTGTCCTCTCATGTTTTCCAAGGTTTTCTCTTATATGGGTGGTCACAAACACTTGGTTAAAGAAAAATAAATTTTTTGAAGATAAACAAGGTGTCTTCGATTGGCTTTGAGACAGGGTGTTTTCAATTAGCCCCTGAGCAGTTTGTTTTTTCGATTGTCATCTGGACAAGGAGATTCGACTGGGCATCTAAAACCCTTCGATCAGGCTTTGGTCTGCAAGTCTTCGATTGGGCACTTGGCCTCCTTTGATCAAGATAAGTTCACAAGGTATTCGATTGGGCGCTGGGCTTCCTTCGTTCAAGTTAGGTTCACAAGGCTTCGACTGCACAAGGAAAGAACCCACTACAAGTTTGTTTCGATTCACAAGGGCAAAGGCTACCCCTGTGCTTGCTTTCAATGCACAAGGCCAAGACCCTTTCAACTGGCCTCCGATTCACAGAGCAATAACCTCCTCATGCTAACATCCACAAGGCATTGGCTTCCTTTGTGCTAGCTTCGACTGGGAAATATTTCCCTTCGAAACTGCTTGCGTAAACTCTATCTTTGAACCTTTCAGCATATGATTGCCACATTATGAGCCCACACTGGTGAACCATTCAAAGAATGCATGAGGCATACATGCGAGCTATTCGAAAGCCACATAAAATGGTCATTCGAATGATGTACATGTGTTCCATTTGAAGGATGTACATGTGTTCCATTCGAAGGATGTACAGGTGTTCCATTCGAAGGAAGTAACAAAAGGTCCATTCGAAGAAGCATTTAGAAGGTCCATTCGAAGGGTACACAAAAGGCCCATTCGAAGAAGCATTTAGAAGGTCCATTTGAAGGGTACACAAGAAGTCCATTCTAAGGAGGCAACTTAAGGCTAATCTAAGGGCATGGCCTGAAGGCATTTGAAAGTCAAAGGTGTCCAGGTTCATCCAAGATTTCAAAAGAGGCATGAATATTTCAAAAAGGAAATCTTTTAATATGTCTGATTTTAGTCTCATTGCTTTCAAAGCTGGTTAATAACCGTCTCTTTCCATTTCCATGTGCCTCACACTCCTATAAATACAAGGCCTAGGACACATTGCAAAGGAAACAAAAAAAAAAAGAGGACACAAAGGAAAAAAAGGAGAGACTGAATTATAAAAAAAATCTTATAATTTGAAGCTAGTATTGCAGGTACCCCCAGTCCACACAAATACTAAATTTGTGCTCCTGAGGCTCCCAAATAGTCTATTCCAAGCCCATCCATATCCAGAAGTGCCAAATCAAAGCAACCCTTAAAAAGGGTACCCACGCCTGAAGCCACAAATTCATACATCACCGTTGGTAAGGGCTGGTAAAAAGATCAAACTTTACATTTGCGTGATATATTAACACTTGTAGTTCATTTGATTTTCATTCAATATTAAGGACCTGGGTTCGACACCCAGGTCTTCATTTTTTTTATTTCTAACATTTGTTGCAGATACAACCTAAATAGACCAACGCTCGCAGGATCAAAGGACCTGGGTTCAATACCCAGGTCCTGCATCTTTATTTTGCTAATATTTGTCTTGCATATTCAAATCGAAAGGCAACATCCACCCCTGGATCGAAAAGCAAAGCATCCCTTCTTGGATCGAAAAAAAATCATATTCCTCTCTAGATTGAAAATCCCCCATTCTTCCCCGGATCGAAGGACAATCTCCTTCCCAAATTGAAGGACAATCTCCTTCCTGGATCAAAGGGAAATCCCCTTCCCTAGATCGAAAGGCAAACCCCTTCTCTGGATCAAAGGATTTTTCGTGTATTTTTACTTTTCGTTTTGTTTATTTTCTCAATGGTTTTCCTCTTTACAACAAACATCAAATCAAAAGATCACAAAAAAAATTAGGTTCTAGTCCTTTTTTAATAAAATTAATTTTGATAACCAATTATTAATTACTTTAACATTTTTTCTCAAAAAAATAAAACAAAACAAACAAAAAGATTTCTTTTCCTTAGGATTTAGACGTCCTTTTTAATTCGTTTGCACATTTTATTTACTTTCGCATTTTTTTCATCTTATTGTAACTGCTTCCTAGTTTTTAATAGTAACTAGGACTTTACTTTTCGCATCTCTATAATGTACCTCTCACAAAGAAATGTAATAACGTAGGATTTACATTCCCGCACTTTATATTTCTGCACTTTAAATTACTGTATATACTAATGTTAGTAACTAGACTTGTATGGAAATACTAATAACAAAATGCTAGCAACCCTAATAACAAGAGATAAATGAACTGAATTGAATCATTTCACACATGCACCTCTAAGGTACGCCTACTTTGGTTGCCTTCGGAAATAAAACAGTCATGTCCCTCGAAACGGGAACAATTTAGCAAAGACCTGTAAAATAAAAGATCATAGTCCCTCGATGATCCTACAGTTGCCTCCCGGTAAATGATCTAGTCCCTAAACAAAATTGCTAAAGCGTCTCCACATGTTTCCTTTATGACTCTAAGTCCCTTCTAATGTCCCTCATACATCCAAACAACTATGGCTACCTACTCACTAATAGTAGGCTAGCCTTTTCTAAAGGAAAAGAACGACCCTTTTGAGTAAAGTAGATAGCTGTTAGATGTTTGCTCAAACAAACTTTTTACACCTACGCAAAAACTTTCAAAAACATTTTCAAAAAATGCTTTAGCAACACTCTTGAGGACTGATACAAGAGTTACCATAAAGTAAACTACCTCACTATGGCATTTCAAAATACTTTTCAAAAATACACAAAGCACAAGGTATTTAAAAAATGAGCTAAGCATCTAAGAGCCCGTAGATAACTACGGATGAAAAGGGTGCTAACACTTTCCCTTTCCATAATTTACCCCCATTACTTAGAAAATTCTCGAAAAGTTCTTTTTCTGTTCTTTTCACCATTTCCTTTGTTGGATAAAAGTTAAGTCGATGGCGACTCTTACTTACCGCAACATTTGCGAACACAAACGCAAAACCAGTATAACAGTCGGTTCTGCCACCATATCACAACGGGGAAGTGGAAAATTATCTTTAGGGCTTGCTCTGTTTAAGTCCCTATAATCAACACACATTCTTACTTTCCCATCTTTTTCGATATTGGCACAATACTTGTGATCCATGGTGGATAAGAGATAACTTTCAAGAAACATGCATCAAACTATTTTTGAACCTCTTCTTTAATCTTCTTGGACATTTCTGGATGAGTTCTTTGAAGCTTCTGTTTGATCAGAGAATAATCTTCTCTGAGAAGTAAATTGTGCACAACAATATCTGTATCCAAACCAGGCATGTTTTCATAGGACCAAGCAAATATATCAACATACTCTCGGAGCATTTCAATCAGTTTCTACTTCACACTTTCTTCTAAAGTGGACCCCTATCTTGACTTCTTTTTTTACCTCATCGGTACCAAAGTCGGTCACTTCTAACGATTCCTGGTGCAGCTGGATGACCTTTTCCTCTTGCTTCAATAACCTTGCTAACTCTTCAGGGAGTTCACAATCTTCATAAGCTTCTTATTTGACTTGGTAGATCGGATTATCAAAGTCATAATAAGTGACAACAAAACCGTTATTAATGGAATTCAGCGTGGATATGCATTTACATGAGTGGTATTTTTATGTTTTAGTGATGGTGTGTGAAAAAGAAAACATTTCCATTTAAAGAAAGGATTAAAATGAAAACAGAAAGAAAGGGCGCAAAATATTTAAATGCAAAAACGTCCTTTATTTGATGAAAAACTTTTGAAAAAGAAAACATGGTGGCCCTACACAAAGATTCACTACGCCTTGGGCAAAGCGTGGGAATTCTGAAAGGATAAAAAGAAAACAGGAAAATTACTCCTGAGCGAGTGTAACTTGGATGACGTCCTCAAAAGTCCAGTTGTTAAGATCTTGACCTGGAACATTTAGGCGGATCCAATCATCAATGTACTAGTCGATGTCTCCATCATCACCAATTGTGTTGATGTAACTATTTTGGACAATCCCAGAACTGGAGAACTTCACAGGAGTAGACAAATTTGGAGCTCTGGGAGCTGCACTCTACTTACCGGGATTAAAACCCAAACCGAACTTGTTGAACTTAGGAATAACATCCACAACTTGACCCCAACCTTTGGTGTGACCAGCTTCGACCACTTCTCTAGCATCCTTAAAAGAAGATATAGAAGTCTCAGGTTTCTTCCTCTCCTCAAAGCGAGGAGTCTTGATCATATGCGCTGCTTCAAAATCCTGGATGGGGGTATTCTGAACCTCTCCCTCAACCTCAACATACCAAAACAAAGTCAAATGACTCACCATGTACTCCTCCTCACCACAAACAATTATCGTCTTGCCATTCAAGGGGAACTTAATCTTCTGATAAAGAGTAGAAGTCATTGCCCCTACCTTATGTATCCATGGGCGTCCCAACAAACAACAATAGGTTGGCTGTATATCCATCATAACAAATGTGGCAGTGAAAGTTTGTGGTCCAATCTTAACAGGCAAATCCACCTCTCTAAAAACCGATCTTCGAGATCCATCAAAAGATTTAACTACCAAGTCACTTTGGCGTAGCTCAAGACCCGAATAGTCAATCTTCATCAGAGGACTTGGGAAGCACATTCTGAGACGACCCTGTATCAACCAGCACATGAGAGAGAGCGGTTCCCTTATAATCCTTCGAAATATGTAATTCCTTGTTATGGTTCCTTCCTTCAGGAGGGAGATCAAAGTTTGTAAAACCCAGGCCGTTACTGGCGGTAATGCTAGCACAAACACCTTCAAACTGATTCAGGGAGTCTGAACTAGAGTATTCTGTGTGGGTCTCTTGTTTTACACCACCACTTGTTTACCCCTTACCTTTCGCCAAGGGATCAACATCATCTTGCACATTTTGTGGATGAAACACCCTATCACTCCTCGTCATACGGCCAATACCGGAAAAGTTGTTAATGTTTGCATTTTCATTCTCAATAGGATTCTCCTTTGAGGGACCCTCCTCCTTTTTCACCCTATGGTAATAGACATCGGCACCATAATGCCATAGAATAGCCTTTTCACCGGTATAAGGCATTGGACCAGGTAATGTAATTGTTAAAGGAACTGTTCTGGAAGGAGTAAGAATGCTCGCTAAAGTGTATGGGATAGAAATCACCGCAATATCCTTCCCAGTAACCTTTTTGTACTTAGGAATTCTGTCAAACTGCAAAGAACCATTGTCAATCAAACTTTTAATATCAGTTTTTAAATCAACACAACCCTCTGGATGATCTTTTCACTTACATCAATCAAGAGCAAAACCTGTGAAAACATCATTATTAATCAGATATCTCTTAACAAACGACAACATAGTAGTCACCAAATTCACATCCATTATCAAGTCCAACACTTCACCATTATCATCAATAACACTAACTGCATGGCCTCCATGAGGTGGCATGGGATGCTAGATAACATTCAGACCATTGTTAGGAGTAAACTAAATAGCTTTAGAGTCCAACAAGTCCTGTATTTTACACTTTAATGCATAAAAATTCTCTATGTCGTGGCCTATGCAACTAGAATGAAATTTTCATCTTGCATTGACATCATAATTGACAAGGAGCCTATCTAGAGGAGCTGACATGTTTCTCATATTGACCAACTTCAGTTCAAGAAAATTTTGAATTGCTTGAGAATAACTCATAGGAAGGGGATCAAATCTCCTTGGTTGTCTCTGTTGTTGATTATTGTTATTCTGGAAGGGAGAGCTCTGCTGTCTTTATTGTTAAGGGCGCTGTTGTTGAGGAGCATCAACTGGAATATAAACAACATTGATTTGTTGATGTTGGTGGTTTCTTCCTCTTCCCCTCTGGGAATAAATAGCATTGGTTTCACCCTCTTTATTCTTATGGTATGCAGCAAATGGTCTCTTGTTGTTTCCACCTGAAGAGTCACTAGAAGTTCCAATCGGAATTCTGCCCATTTTAAGACCAACCTCAATCCTCTCTCCTGCCATTACAAACTCTGAGAAGCCAACATAAGTACTCCCTATCATACGATCATAATAAGGTCTTTGTAGAGTACCCATAAACAGGTGTGATTGGTGGATTTAGAACTGACTGTTTAACGCTAGTTCGCGAAATGTCGCGGAAGCAAGAGTCGCCACCGTCTTTTATTTTCTCCAACATGGACAGGACAAAAGCACAGCAAAATTCCTTATGAGAATAGTTCTTGGTTTGGGAGGTAGATTTATAGAAAGGGAAGGTGTTAGCACCCTTTCTATCCATGGTTATCCATGGGCTCTTAGATACTTGCTCTTATGTTTTCAAAATGTTTGTTTGCTTTTTAAAATGTGAGTGGGTTTTGAAAAAGTTTCTTTGAAAGATTTCTGAATAACTCTTGTATTTGTCCTCAAGAGTGTTTGAAAAATTGTTTTGAAAGCTTTTTGAAAGTGTCGGTGTGAAAAGGTTTTTGTTTTGTTTTTTAGAGAGCAAGTACCCATGAGTCATCCACCCACCCTAAGGAATTAGGCTGTGTAGGAGTCCTTAAGGTAGTGCCATTCCACCATTGAGAGGTAAGTAGCACCACCGTTGGAGGTGTTCGGGTCAATTCGAGTGTAAGGACAGTGTGGTCACCGAAGCAACAGTAGGACACCTTAGAAGCTACCCTTATGTACTTGATCCTTTTTTTAATCCGAGGCAACCGTTTCGAGGCAACTATTTCGAGGCAACTGTTTCGAGGCAACTGGATCATGGACATAAGGACCGCTAAGACGTCCTATGCTTGACGACCACGTTTCGAAGGCAACAGGTGAGGCGTACCCTAGAAGTGGTGTGTGTATTTGTGTGTTGTTTTCATGTTAACAGTTATCTTTGATCATGGCATTGTGAGCTACGCTTGTTTTTTAATTAGCATACATTCTTTCATACAAAGTTAGAATTTAAGAGTGCGGAAAGTTAAAAGACGGAAAGATAAAAGCTACGCTATTACAAGGCGCGGGTCTATACATCGCCAAAGTACAAAGACCCTTTTTTGATAAAGAATGCGGAAAGTAAATAAATACCTAATTACTATTACATCCAGAAAGCAGTTACATAATATTCAAAAGAAAATAATGCGCGAAATAGAAATTAAAATTGAACGTCCGAGGGTTTCGACCCTTTGCTTGAAATTAAATTAAATTAAAGTCTAATTATTATTAAAGAAAAGTGTTTTTTATGTTTTTGTATTTATTAAAAAGAATTAAAATTAAAGTTAGTGAAACCCTAGTTCTAAATTATTTTAATTGTTAAAGAAAAAGGTCAAAATTAGGCTAATTAACTAAATTATTTAATTTACATGTTTATTTACAAAAATAATAGTTAATAATAATAATAAATAATGAGGAAGAATTAATCAAGAAAAAGATAAAATGTCAAGACCTAATTCTATATATTTTATTTATTAAGAAAATATTGAGTTAAAACCTAAATTAACTAGATTAATTGTTAGTTATTTATTTACAAAAATATTCAAATGGTGAAATTAAATATTAATAAAAAAAACATTTTTTGAGTTTCTGATTTTTCTATGGAAAATTAATTTTAGTGAGTTAATAATAATTATAAAAATAAAACAATTGAAAGAAATTTAAAAGAAAGAAAAGAAAATTGAATTGCAAACCAAGGGGGGTGTCAGGCCCATATGGAGGTATTTGTGAGGAATTCAGGCCCATCAGCCAAAGGCCTTGTTTGACTTTCCACGCTTGTGTGTACGTCCATTGACTGAGCCCTACCATGGACTTCATTCGGTGGCCTTCAGATTATTCATCCAGGCCATCTGGCAAGCCAATGCGTGAGGACGTATGGTGGGACGTTGAGAATACGCTGCATGTGAATATATTGGAACAAAAAATAGCAATTATGTGGGGGGACCTGGGAATCGAACCCAGGTCCCAGCACTCACCAAGCGTGTCATCCACCAACTGAGCTTTTGCGCGCATTTGTATAGATAATGGAAAACAAATATTATAAAATAAAACAAAGGTTAATGGTATAAAATAAAATAAAAAACGCGCCAGATATTTGAATCACCCAACCACGCTTGGACACCTCGGCCTTCTTCTCCGTTTATACCTGCAACATGAATGAGATAGCGGGGGTTTTAAACCCCCACTAAGTGGAACAGTGAATAATAGCGAATAGAAGAGGAGGAAATATAAATTGAGCACGAGAGGTTGGTTGAATTCGTCTGGCCTTGACGAATTCAACCATGGCTACGACGTGGTCCAATTTTTCCCTATGCCTAAAGCCCCAAATGCAAGCTTCAGAAAACCTAATTTTCGTCCATGGTGGATTTGGCTACAGGCAGTGTTAGTCCAATTAACTTATACCAATCGCTTCAGGAGGTACCTATTAGTATGAATTAAGCAAGAAAACAGATTAAAAGCACATGAATCGTGTTATGCAAGATTGCAAAACAAGACAAACCGTGTGGCCTAGGTTCTTGGATTCCTCACGTATTAGGATTGATTCTTGATGCCAAAAGACTCCTAGAAGGTCCAGCAATGTGTTAGAATACTTTTTAGGCTTTGAAACGTCCTGCAACTATGAGATCAGTTTCACAATTTTCTTGGAATTTTGCAAATTGGTTCTATATTCTCAGCAGCTTTTTTCGTGTCTTTCTGAATTAGGTTAGGTCTTGCATAAGTATGTAAAGCAAATTAGGTCAAAAACAAGCCCATGGATCCCTGAATTTATGATTTGGATATTTGATTTTCAATTATGTAAATTTCAATCTTTTGCCATGAAAACCTTGCCAATTATGGAAGAGTTTGTCCCCTTGAGTGATGCACGAAATCCTTAGCATGTGTGGAGTATATTTGCTGCATAAAAAGATTTGGAAAAGCATATCTTTGAATTTTCCCATAATTAAATCTAATTAAATGAATAAATATAAATATAAATTCAATTAATTAATCAAAAATAAGAAAATAAATTATTTTGAGCTCAATGGGTCGTGCATAGGCTTTGGGTAATGATTCAAGAAAGAATTTGAGGCCCATTAACAATTTTGAAGTGTTTTAGACAAAGTTGACTTTTGAAAGTTCCCAAAAATTTCCCAGCTTCTCCAATGCATATCTTGCTCAATTTTGAAGCTATGAACATGTTCTTGGACATTTTGGAAAGGTCTTGAAGTCCTCTAACCAATGCCTTTGGTCCCATGTTATTTTGATTTACCAATCTCATGTTATGGTCTTTGACTTAAAGTGCCTTTTTGTTGACTTTTGAAAATGACCTATAATGTTGAAATTGATAACTTTTTGTGAGAGCATTTCTTGGACTTGGAGTGTGAAGATGAGTTGTAGGAAATGTCATCCTCTTCAAAATTAGCATTGGATGGAATTTTTCTGATAAACCATGAAGAAGTTATGCCTTGGTCAATTTGCAGTTGACTTTTCAACTGTCCAAAAATAGAAACTTTTGCATCTTGAGACTTTTTGAGCCATGCTTGTGGAATCATGATCAAGAATTGATCAAATGATGATTGTGGCTTCAAAATAAGATGTTGACCAAAAATTTTGACTTTTGACTGTCAAATGACCATTTTGCCCCTACAGTTGACTGTGGAGCAATTAGGGTTTTTGACTGTGCAACTTGATGCTGTGAGTCTTGAAACTTGACATGTGGATGCTAGACAATGTATATAAGCATTTGGGACTTGATTGGACCCTTGGAAACCTCAGTTTCTTTGCCAGAATCAAAACCCTAATTTTGACTGTGTTAGGAGGCAATTGGACTGTGCAATCCTTGAGAGATTTTGAACCATGATCTTGGCAAATCTTGAAGGATATGGGAGGGCAAATTTTGGGGTACAACAACAGGTAAATGAGTTCTCTCTCCATCATTGGAGTTTGACCTCTAGCATCTAACTCACACCATTTTTAGGCATACTCTTTGAAAGTTTCATTCGAACCTTAGGCCAAGTTCTGCAATTGAGTGCAGTTGGGCACCATGTCAATATTGTATTGGTAGTGCCTAAAAAAATCTTCTGCTAAGTTTGTCCAACTTCGAATGTGTGACCTTTCTAGCTTCATGTACTACTCCAAGGATGACCCAAACAAACTATCCTGGAAGTAGTGAATTAACAACCCTTTATCCTTAGCATGTACTGGCATCTTGCGGTAATACACCTTTTTATGATTTGTTAGACTAGTAAGCCCATTGTACTTCTCCAACATAGGAGGTTTAAACTTATGAGACACCCTCACTCCAGGTACCAACCCCAATTAGCATCCATTCCTAGGACACCTTGTCCTTCAACAACCTTCAGACGCTCCTCGAGTATACGAAACTTCTTATCCTCAACAGGGAAGCCTGGATCAAAGTTATGCATAGAGTACTGGTCTTTGTTTTTGTCATAGTCAAAAAATTTCATCTGATGATTCTTATGTTATGATTACCCCCCTTTCTCCAACAAGAAGATAAGATCCAGACGATGGTGGAAAATTACCATGGTTATGATATAGGTCTCAATGATGGAATGGATTGTAGGAACCCTAACCATGCTTCTCATGCACATTCTCCTGGTGGTTATTCCCAAGACCAACATAAATGTCTTCATACAACCTCTGATTTCTAATCTCATTCTGGTTCCTTCGAGGGTTCTCCACAAGAGCCCTTAGCTCATCATGTCCCATAGTCACATTAGTAACCACTTCCATGAATTGGGTCATCTGGTTGGCCATATGGGTCCTTATTTCAGATAACTCTATTTGAACTTGCTCTATCTGGCATTGTTGATTACCTCTGGTTGTGAATTCTAATAGGAAAACATAACCAAGAGATAAGAAGACTGACCGAAAAAACTTATAATGCATGAGATGCATGATATGCATGTTATTTTCATCATATCCAGTGTATTCAAGAGCTTTTTCAACCATCAAGGATAAAAAACAACATGATAAAAGAGATAGGAAATATAAAAGAGGAGATATAGTTATAATAACTGCTTTTTCATTCATAGCAAGAAACTTCAAATCAAACGAGTTCATACAAAATAATAGACATAGTACGACATAAAAGATAAAGATCCTAATTAACAAGCCTAGTGGTGATCATACAATAAAAAGGAAAGCAACAATCACAGAGGGGTATCCATCATCTCTGCATAGTACAAAGGTCCTCTTTGTCTGAAGTAGTCTGCGCTCCATCCCTTGGTCTCTTTGAACAACTTCTTTGTCTTCTCCCGATCGCGTCCTCTAGAAAAAAATTTAATCACAACATCTCTTTAGTACAGATGAGTCTCAAGACACTGGCATTTCTTAGGAAACCTTCATTGCATTTTGGAAATGGAATTGGTACAGGTGCATTCTCCATTTCTTCCAATCGAGCTTAGACTCTTGCATTCTCTTCCATTAATCGTGTCATCTGAGCTTCCTCTACATGCCTTTGGTATTTTTCTTTGTCTAGTTTGGCATTTTGGAGTTGCCTCTCTAGCTCCTTAACCTTTTCTTTATACTTGTTGTTGGATACTTGGAGCTTTACACACTCCTGGTGTTTCTTCTCAGCATCTTCAAGGGATTTCTTGTAATCTTCAGTAGGAATAGAAGCATCTTCCTCTACTCTAGGTCTATTCTTGGCCTTCCTGACTACAGAAGTTCCTTCACTGGCGAGCTTGAGTTTATGAACTAAATCCAACTTTTCTGTCCTAGCCTCATAAAGTTTCATTCTTGATGCATGATATTTCTCTCAAAGTCGGATATTCTCAACTTGAACCTTGGTATACTTTTCTATAGGCACAATATCATACAAAATCAAGGGTGGCTGCTTGTACAAAGGCTCTACTCTTTGAAAAGGTAGCAAAAGAATCTCCACTTTTTCATCGCTTTCTTACAATAAATATATTTCTCCACATCTTTATCTTGAGGTTTGCATTCAGAGCATACCCTAACTGGTGGAGAGCAAGCATGGGATTGTAGTTGATGTAACCATTTCTTCCAATGAGAGGAACATTGGGGAATGATCCATAACTAGGGATGACCTTTGAACTAACCATCCTAAGGTTGTGCCACCTTATGTCATGAGAATTAAGCCCCATATTCCTCGGTCCCCATGAAGAACCTTCCACAAAGTTCAAAATATTGGGGAAAATAACCATCCTATACACCATTACAGCCACCATCACATTAAAAGACACCCAGTTATCTTTCTCTGTGAATTCCCTAGCTCTTATGATTAAAAACTTTGAATAAAAAACACAAGTATCCCCATTCGGCTTCCAATACACTATAATATCATTCCAGGTCAAATAAAGAGCCTTCATGATGGCTTTTAGTTCAATGGTAGCTGGTATGTGCACAAAAGGAACTTGGTCTAGAATCTTGATCTTGAGAATGTCAACATACTCTTCAAGGGTGGGAACCAATTGATAATCTTGAAAGGTGAAACAGCGTAACTGAGGATCATATAACTGCAATAGATTTTGTAAAACCCATGGATCAATGGTGGTGTCTAAAAGAGACAGGATATTGCCATAACTCTCGGAGAATTCCTTCAGACTGTTTTTAGCCACTTCAGCACCCAACCACTCCAACTGGGTCAATCCTCAAGAAATAAACTTTAGGAGAAAGTGTGCCTAGTAGGTTCTCTGATAGTATTAATGTTGTTTGCCATTGTTGATAAAGATAAACTCTAGAACGTCCCTGGAAAGTGACATGCATATGTAAGTTAACTTTTTTATACATCATTATTTTAAAAATAAATAAATATGCTATGATGCAAAATGACCGAATCAAGGTTTTCATAACATTGGACACTGTTGAGTTGTTTCTTAAAAACCATATGGAACAAAATCAAAGGTCCTACGTAGTTTCAGAATACCACATAAGTTACCAACAGAACCAAAGTCGCCAACGATACCTGTAAGATCATTCCCTCCTCACTCATGGGTGTAGTCTAGGTCACGGTAAGGTCAAAGGGTAACTCATAGTCGCTAGTTCGCCTACTAAATACTATCATCGTAACATCTACATGTAAATGATAGTATCGCACTTGAACCTCGTATGAGCGTGGCTCACATGAATACGCTATTTTAGACCTCACATCTCATAGCCATCATGGGTACACTCTAGTCCTATTGTTTATAGATAACATCCCATAGTCTGAGTACTAGGCATTTTACCTCAAAGTATCATCCCATCCCAACAAAGAAACAATACAACAACATATCTAGAGTATAGGAAACAAAAAAATAAAATGCAGTGCATGATAGCATATAAAAAATGAAGCTATAAAGCAATAAACAAATAAACACCCAAATAAATGAAGCTATTAAGTTTTTTATAATCAAAGGGTGTATAAAAATCTAAAGCTTAAAGCTAAGGGAATGCATGCAAAGTATATACAGAAAGAAAGTTTTTATTAGTTGTGCTTACTGTGATTGCTAACCTTTGCACCTATGGACCACCTTTCGTGCAATATGGGATCAGGGCACTCGTAGTTCATCTAAAAACGTGTTTTGGTTTGTTGTGTGTTTTTTATGAACAATGCTAGCGAAGCATATACTTTTTGAAAGGGTTTTAAAAGAAAAAGCCAAATGTCAAAAGAAGTTTGAATTGGTTGGTGTTTTTGTAAGTATATGATAACTGGATCCCACTACTAGGACACTTATCATCCCTCTAATTTGTGAAAATAAAGTTTGGAATTTGAATCACACCATAGACTTATAAATTAAAGAAGAACAAGTCAGGGTCTATTGTAGTGGTAGAAATGTTTAAGACTAAGCTATTGGATTGACTAGACTTATACAAATCAAAATAAAAATCGCCACCGCACTTTATTGTTTCCAAAGGAATGGGAAAAGAGCGAGTAACCCAAAAAAGAGGGGGAAAGATTCAAGGTAAGGGGGTTGGTTATGAAAAGGGAAGGTATTAGCACCCTAAACATCTACGTTACTCCGCAGGAACCTCTTTGTAAAATCTGTATATTTTGGCTATAAAATGTTGTATAAAAATAGATGGTCGAGGTGAGAAAAGAAATATATATTTTATGATTTTTACGCCCGCCGCGGTTGCGAACCTTTAGTGCCTACTGTGATCGGTGGAAATAGAATTGATTGTTTTAAGCTGGTTCGCAAAATGTCGCGGTAAGCAAGAGTCGCCACCGTCTTTTATGTTCTCCAACATGGAAAGGACAAAAGCACATCAAAATTCCTTATTCGAGATGTCTCTCGGTTCGGGAGGTAGATTTATAGAAAGGGAAGGTGTTAGTACCCTTTCTATCCGTGGTTATCCACGGGCTCTTAGGTACTTGCTCTTATGTTTTCAAAAGATTTGTTTGCTTTTCAAGTGTGTGTGGGTTTTGAAAAAGATTCGTTTGAAAAATTTCTAAGTAACTCTTGTATCTGTCCTCAAGAGTGTATGAAAAATTTGTTTGAAAACTTTTAGAAAGTGTGAGTGCGAAAAGTTGTTTTTGTTTGTTTTGAAAGAGCAAGTACCCAGGAGAATCTACCTACTCTAAGGAATTAGGCTGTGTAAGAGTCCTTTAGATAGTGCTATCCCACCATTGAGAGGTAGGTAGCACCATCGTTGGAGGTATTCGGGTCAATTCGATTATCGGGACAGTGTGGTCACCGAAGCAATGGTAGGACACCTTAGAAGTAACCCTAATGTCCTAGATCCTTTTTTATCCGAGGCAACCGTTTCGAGGCAACTGGATCTTTTGGACAGAAGGGCGACCTCTAAGACACCCTATACTTGATGACCACGTTCGAGGCAACCAGTGAGGCGTACCCTAGGAGTGGCATGTGCATGTGTGTTGTTTTTTCAGTTAATGTTTGTCTTGTACATGTTATTTGTGAGCTACGGATTGATTTTATTTGTCATACATTCTTGCAGGCATAATTAACAGTTAGGAGTGCGGAAAATAAATTGCGGGAAGATAAATCTAACTATTACAAGGCGCGGATCTATACATCGCCAAAAACAAAAACCCGTTTTGAAAATAAAGTGCGAGGAAAGTAAATAAGGCGGTAAACCTAATTAACTATTACATACTCTGTACAGATACATAAATATAATCAAAAGAAATTAAAGCACGAAAGAAGATTGAATCGGGAACGTCTTAGGGCTTTGACCTTTTTAAAATTAAATTAAACATTAAACCTAATTAACTAATTAATTATTTAATTAAAGAAAAAATGTTTTTGTGTTTTTTTATATTTTTAATGAAAATAAAATAAAAGGAATTAAAAGTTGTCAAAAGAAAGACCTAATTCTAAATTAATTTTATTTATTGTGAAAAGATTAAAATTAAACCTAATTAAACAACTAAGTTAATTAATGTTAGAATTTATTTACAAAAAAAAGTGATTTGAAATTAATAAAAATATTTTTTGGTTTTTTCTGAATTTTTATTGTGAAAATGTTAATTAATTGATTAATTAAATAATACTAATAATAATTACTAAAGAAAATAAAAAGAAAAGAAAAATAGAAAAAGAAATAGAAACCAATGGGGGTGTTGACCCAAGAATGGAGGTGGATCTGGAAATTTTAGGCCCAATAAGCCAAGCCTGTTGACTTCTGGAATCAAGTGTGCAAGCGTTGACTGGAGAATATGGTGTTCCTCATCTCCTGGCCACTGGATTGTTGTTTGTAGACACTTGGCATACTGAAGTGTCAGGGCACATGGTGTACCACCTTTAGAAGCCTGCACAGGAATACATTGAGAAAAATGGAAACAAGTTTTTGGGTGGACCTGGGAATCGAACCCAGGTCCCAATGTTCAATGCTTGTTCGCCCTTGCCACTACACCAATCTGCACGCTTTGATAATACAACAACAATTAATTATATTATATGAAAACAATTAATAGGATGGAAACAAAGAAAAGCGCGCACTATTTTTGAATGCTCCAACCACAGCTCAACACGTCTTCATCTCCTTCGCTGAAACCTGCATAAAACATGTTAGATAGCGGGGGTTTTTAACCCCCACAACATGGAACTGCCAATAATAGCGATTAGGCCCCTAATGATCAGAAATTGTTCGCGAGGGTTGGGTTGAGTTTGTCTGGCCTTGACGAATTCAACCATAGGCGCCATTAGTCCTAATTTTACCTATGCTGTAAACCCCCAAATTGGAAGCTTTGAAAACCTAGGTTTCATCAATGGTGGTTTCGGACTCTATGTGTTTCAATGCAATTGACTTATGCCAAAAGATTCCTGTGGATTCAAGCAACACAAAAATAACAAAAAATCATATGAATGATGCATATATTTTGAGTTTCGATTATGGAAAAGAAACCAAACCGTGTGACTTGTTCTGGGCGTTTCCTTGAGGTTTATGGCTTGTTTGTGATTGCAATAGGTTCCTGGAAGGTCCAGCAAGGTGTTTGAATCTTTAAATTGCTGTGAAAGGGCCTGGAGTATGAAGATCAGTTTTGACTTTTCTTGACTTTTTTTCAAAATGGCATAAGGGTTTGCAGCAGCTTTTTTACGTGAAATGTATTGGGTTTTTCTTCAGCATATGTATGGGAATGCTTTTAGGTCAGCAGTTGAGCCAATGATCCATTGCATTGATGTTTGGAGATTCTTGTTTAACCACCATTAAAGACCTTCTAAACTTGGTTCAAAACCATGATTTTGTGCACAAAATAGCCTTACACGAATTTGGTAGTTGGCATATGCTGTATGAAAGCCATTCAAACCACAAAGATGCCATTTAATTAATTTTTTGATTTTATTTGAATTATTATGGATTAAAATGAATTAAATCCATAAAAATTAAATAAAAATAGAAAAATAATTATTTGGTCTTGAAATTGATCATGGTACACGTGGGTGGCATGACAAAGCTGAATCAAGTGGAAGAAAGTGGGCCCTTTTGTCAAAAATTGAAGTTTCAAGGATAGTTGACTTTTGCCATTTCACAAAAATTTCCCAACTTCTCCAATTCATATCTTGCTCAATTTGGATCATATGAACATGTTCTTGGACATTTTGGAAAGGTATTGAAATCCTCTAACCAATGCCTTTGGTCCCATGTCATTTTGATTTACCAATCTCAAGTTATGGTCTTTGACTTAAAATGCCTTTTTGTTGACTTTTGAAAATGACCTATAATGTTGAAATTGATAACTTTTTGTGAGAGCATTTCTTGGACTTGGAATGTGAATATGAGTTGTAGGAAATGTAATCCCCTTCAAAATGAGCATTGGATGGGATTTTTCTGATGAACCATGAAAAAGTTATGCCTTGGTCAAGTTACAGTTGACTTTTCAGCTGTCCAAAAATGGAAACTTTTGCATCTTGATGATTTTTGAGCCATTCTTGTGGAATCATGGTCAAGACTTGACCAAATGATGATTGTGGCTTCAAAATAAGATGTTGACCAAAAATTTTGACTTTTGACTGCCAAATGACCATTTTGCCCCTGCAGTTGATTGTGAAGCAATTAGGGTTTTTGACTGTGCAACTTGACCTTGTGAGCCTTGAAACTTGGCATGTAGATGCTTGACAATGTTTATAGGCATGTGGGACTTGATTGAGCCCTTGAAAACCTCAACTTCCTTGCAAGAACCAAAACCCTAATTTTATCTGGCTTAGGAGGCCTTTGGACTGTGCAATCCTTGAGAGATCTTGAAGCATTTGAAGATTGACCTTGATAAATCTTGAAGAATATGGGAGGGAAAATTTTGGGGTACAACAGTTGCCCCTGTTCAATCTTCTTAGACCTGAGGATGTAGATTGGCTTGCGTGCCTTTTGTGATCCGAGGGTGGAAGATGATTGAACACTAGAGTGCCCAGAAATTTGCACTCACATAGTAGAATATCAGCAGTGTGATGTCGGGAATGGGCTTACAGATGCCATTTGGAATTGTAACAGAACCTTGTCGGGAATGGGTTTATAGATGCCATTCGGAATTATAACAGAACCTTGTCGGGAATGGGCTTATAAATGCCATTTGGAATTGTAACAGAACCTTGTCGGGAATGGGCTTATAGATTCCATTTGGAAATGTGATGGATAGTTGTGGAGATGGGCTTATAGATGCCATTGGAAGGTGTCGATCGCGTAAGAGATTCCTTAGCGAGAACTTGCATGCTTTGAGAAAGGAAGATGGTTTCCTGGCCTGTTACAGGTGTTGATCTTCAATCTCTTCATGTAGATATGCCCTGGCTAGATACAGGTATCGAATCCACAATCAATTGCTCACAGATGTGCCCTGGCTAGATACAGGAATCGAATCCAGAACTTCAAAAGGTTGCTTACAGACGTGCCCTGGCTGGATACAGGTATCGAATCTCTAAACTCTTCATGCAGACATGCCCTGACTGGATACAGGTATCGAATCTACAATAAGTCACTTACAGATATGCCCTGGCTAGATACAAGAATCGAATCTGGAATTGGTCGTCTACAGATATGCCCTGGCTGGATACAGGAATCGAATCTACTCACAGATATGCCCTGGATAGATACAGGAATCGAATCTGGAATTAGTCGTCTACAGATATGCCCTGGCTGGATACAGGTATCGAATCTATAAACTCTTCATGCAGACATGCCCTGGTTGGATACAGGTATCGAATCTACAATCAGTCTCTCACAGATATGCCCTAGCTAGATACAGGAATCGAATATGGAATTCTTCGTCTACAGATATGCCCTGGCTGGATACAGGAATCGAATCTCTAAACTCTTCATGCAGACATGCCCTGGCTGGATACAGGTATTGAATCTACAATCAGTTACTCACAGATATGCCCTGGCTAGATGCAGGAATCGAATCCGGAACTTCACAAGGTTGCTTACAGACGTGCCCTGGCTGGATACAGGAATCGAATCTCTAAACTCTTCATGCAGACATGCCCTGGCTAGATACAGGAATCGAATCTCTAAACTCTTCATGCAGACATGCCCTGGCTGGATACAGGTATCGAATCTACAATCAGTCTCTCACAGATATTCCCTGGCTAGAAACAAGAATCGAATCTGGAAACTTTTCATGCAGATATGCCCTGGCCGGATACAGGTGTCAAATCCACAATCAAATCACTCACAGATATGCCCTGGCTGGATACAGGTATCGAATCTGGAATCAATCAATCACAGATATGCCCTGGCTAGATACAGGAATCGAATCTGGAATTGCGACAGTTGATAGTAATCATCTTTGGATTGCCCTTTTTCCTGAAAAGGCAAAACATTAGTTGTATGCAATGTCATGATGTATGAAATGCATGATATCATGATGTTCTCAAAAATAAATGAGATTGTGTGATATGATGCGTATATGCATGCGTCATGGTGTATGATAATGTAATGTTTATGAATGTATTTTCGTCTAGGAAAATAAATCCTTGACGAATTCCGGGAGCTTGTTGGATCCTGGGCTGATGTTGAAGAGTAGAGTTCTTCGTTTCCGCTGGGGATGACGGTTGCAAGAATAAACCGGTAAGAGAAGATGACTCTGTTGGGGAATAAACTTGGCGAAGAGATTACTCTGCGGGGAATTACTCTGTGGGAAGAGATACTTTGCTGAGAATTTGAAGATAACTTCGCTGGGGATTCCGTTGATAGGTTATGTTGGGGAACTGATGAACTCTGCTGGGGGTAGGAAGAACTTCGCCGAGGACGATCTTTCCGTGGTAATTAGCTGAGGATAACCCAGTTATAAGCTCTGGTGGGGAATAACCTTTGAATATGGTCGGGGAGAGACGTAGGTACTCTGCATGGGATAAGCTTCCAGAATCTACTGGGGATAAGCTTCCAGACTCTACTGGGGATATTGATCCAACTTTCCTGGGGAAACTTTTGAAGATTGTATTGGGGAAGTGCTCCACTGGGGTGTCTGGTATTCCGCCGGGGAACAATCTTAGATCAAGACTTCCGGGGACGCTTGCTTAGGAACATCTGTATACTCCGCTGGGGAATGTTGAGATCTTCTGGGGGTGTCCCACTTCCTTAAGGCTGACAGTAGGCTAGCTCTGCTTGGGGAGAGTGTCGCTGACTTGCTAGAGATACTGTGCCTTTTCGGGGCTGATTGGAGACCAACTCTGCTCGGGGGAGAGTATTGTTGATTCATCTTACTCGACGGGGAGTGAAGGTATCCTGGTTACATTCTTCAGTCGAACCTACCTTGGTACCTTGGTGGACAGAGCAACTAGATTGCTTAGACAACTCATTATTGCCCCTGTTTCTGATGTCATATGTAATTAATCCTTTGTTTCGTATGCAAATATTTATGAGTTAGCAATTAGTGTCAAATGCATATATCAAAAATGAACATTGGACGTTCTTCGCAAGACAAAACAGATAAAGGAAAAACAGTTAGCAATTTGTCTGGAAAAGTGGATTTGTATTGATTTTTTTGGAATTTGCCTGTAAATAGGCGTTTTGTGTACAGGAGGCTGACATCCTAGTAAGAGCATGCCGCCGAACAACATAGAGTTTATACAATTTTGAAAGGGAAAACAAAACAGCTATGTGAAAAAATAATCCCACTGGGTTCCAACTTTGCTATCGCCTTTATGTCTTCAAGCGTCTCATCACTTTGCTGCTCAGTTGAAGATGAAGCTGATTGATTGATGCCGTCTGAACCTGATAGTTGATACCGGATTTCGGATGCAAGGTGATCCAATGAGACATAGTATTACGCTTTAATCCCTAACTTTTGCCTGGACCGCCCTTTCGGGTTTTCAGTCCACCGGGATACCCATTTTTGCCCAAGCCGCCTTTTCAGGTTTTTGACTTGCCGGGTGTACAAATTTTTTTATTTCATCCCTTATTTTTGCCCGAACCCTTTTGGTTCGCCGGGAAGGCCTTATTTTTGCCTAGGTGTGTCAACCTAGCGGGTCTTTTATTATGCGTAGTATCTTTTTACTATGTCTGCATTAGCGGGGTGAGGGAGGTCGTCACCGTTCATGGTGGTTAGAATCATGGCTCCTCCTGAGAAGATATTCTTAACCACAAATGGCCCTTCGTACGTAGGGGTCCATTTGCCCCTGGGATCACTTTGAGGAAGAATGATGCGCTTGATTACCAGGTCTCCGACTTGATACTCTTGTCGTCTGACTTTCTTGTTAAATGCCCTGATCATCCGTTTTTGGTACGTCTGACCATGACACATAGCAATGAGTCTCTTTTCGTCGATTAGATTTAATTGATCAAGTCGAGTCTGGATCCAGTCATCTTCGCTCAAACCTGCATCCTTCATTATCCGGAGAGAGGGTATCTGGACTTCAATAGGCAAGACTGCCTCCATGCCGTAGACCAAGGAAAAGGGTGTTGCCCCTGTTGACGTCCTTGCTGAGGTACGGTACCCATGAAGAGTGAACGGTAGCATCTCGTGCCAATCTTTGTACGTCACTATCATCTTCTGCACAATCTTCTTGATATTCTTATTTGCCGCTTCTACAGCCCCGTTCATCTTCGGCCGGTAGGGAGAAGAGTTGTGGTGCTGTATCTTGAATTGCTCGCAGAGCTCAGTGATCATCTTGTTGTTGAGATTGGTACCGTTGTCCGTAATGATCCTCTCAGGTACACCGTATCGACAGATCAGGTTGTGCCAAATGAACCGTGCCAAATGAACCGTGCCACGACGTTCTTGGTTACGGTAGCATAGGAAGCTGCTTCAACCCACTTCGTGAAGTAATCAATCGCTACCAGGATGAAGCGATGCCCGTTGGATGTCGTAGGTCTGATCTCGCCGATCATATCAATGCCCCACATTGCAAAAGGCCAAGGTGCTGTCAAGACGTTCAGAGGAACCGGAGGAACGTGCACCTTATCAGCATAGATCTGGCATTTGTGACACGTCCGAGAATATTGATAACAGTCGGCTTCCATTGTGGACCAGAAGTATCCTTCCCGGAGGATTTTCTTTGCCATGGTATGTCCACTGGAATGTGTTCCGAAGGTACCTTCATGTAGCTCTGCCATGATCTTTTCTGCTTCAGTTTTATCCACACATCGCAGTAAAGTTGAATCATGGTTTCGCTTGTACAGAATGTTGTTGCTGAGGAAGAACTTTTCCGCGAACCTTCTTAGGAACTTCTTGTCATTAATAGATGCACCCTCAGGGTATTCTTGAGCTTCCAAGTACCTCCTTAATTCATGATACCAAGGTTTTTCAGTTACCTCTTCAGCCTCAAGATCGCAGCAATGTGCAGGTTCGTCCAACTTCCAGATAATGATCCGGGGAGCCTCGTTGTCCCATTTGACTTTGAACATAGAAGACATCGTAGCTAACGCGTCCTCTAACTGATTCTCCTCTCTTGGGAAGTGTTCAAAAGTTATCTCCTCGAAGTGGGGGATCAATGTCAACACACACTCTTTGTAAGGAATAAGATTTGGGTGTTTCGTATCCCACTCGCCTTTGATCTGATTGATCACGAGAGCGGAATCTCCGAAGACACTCAGAAACTTGATCCTTAAGTCAATTGCAGCTTGAAGACCCATGATGCATGCCTCATACTCCGCCATGTTGTTGGTGCAGTTGAAACATAGACGAGCAGTAAGTGGAGTATGATTGCCTTTAGGGGATATGATCACAGTGCCAATACCGTTACCCAAAGCGTTTGAGGCTCCATCAAAGTGCATAGACCATCGGGATCCCTCCTCAGGTCCTTCATCCAATCCAGGTACTTCACAATCAGTCACTACCATGATGCTCTCGTCTGGAAATTCAAAGTTCATAGATTGGTAGTCGTCTACTGCTTGGTGTGCCAAATGGTCTGCCAATACACTTCCCTTGATTGCTTTCTGAGTCGTGTACTGGATGTCGTATTCTGTCAAGATCATCTTCCATCTTGCTATTCTTCTGGACAAGGCAGGCTTTTCGAATATGTACTTGATTGGATCCATTTTTGAAATCAACAGAGTAGTGTGAGTCAACATATACTGTCTCAGCCGGCGAGCAGCCCATACCAAAGCGCAGCAAGTTTTCTCGAGCAGTGAGTATCGGGTCTCACAGTCGGTAAAATTTTTGCTAAGGTAATAAATGGCGTGCTCTTTTCGGCCAGACTCGTCATGCTGCCCTAGCACACACCCCATTGAGTTGTCCAGTACTGTCAAGTATAAGATTAGAGGTCTCCCTTCTACCGGTGGCATAAGAATGGGTGGTTCTTAGAGATACTCTTTGATTCTGTCGAAAGCGGCCTGACATTCATCGTTCCAACGTACTACTTGATCTTTCTTCAGTAGCTTGAAGATGGGTTCACAGGTAGCAGTTAGATGTGAGATGAATCGGGCAATGTAGTTCAATCGTCCTAGAAAGCCTCTGACTTCTTTTTCTGTCTTGGGAGTTGGCATCTCTTGTATGGCTTTCACCTTGGCAGGGTCCACTTGAATACCTTTGTCACTCACGACGAAACCTAGTAGTTTTCCAGACCTCACCCCCAAGGTGCACTTGTTCGGGTTCAACCTTAGCTTGTACAACTTCAGACGGTCGAACAGCTTCTGTAGATGGTCAAGGTGTTCCTCCTCAGTTTGGGACCTTGCAATCATATCATCGACATATACTTCGATCTCGTGGTGGATCATGTCATGAAATAAAGCAACCATGGCACGTTGGTAGGTTGCTCCAGCATTTTTCAACCCAAAAGGCATGACCTTGTAGCAAAAGGTGCCCCACTGAGTAACAAAAGTGGTCTTCTCCATGTCTTTAGGAGCCATCTTGATTTGATTATAACCGGAGAAACCGTCCATGAAGGAGAATACTTTATGCTGAGCAGTATTGTCAACCAGAACGTCGGTGTGAGGCAAAGGGAAGTCATCCTTAGGGCTTGCCCTGTTCAAATCACTGTAGTCAACACACATTCTGACCTTACCATCTTTCTTCGGCACTGGAACCACGTTGGCAACCCACTGAGGGTAAGAAGTCACTGCTAGAAACCCGGCATCAAATTGTTTCATAACCTCAGCTTTGATTTTCTCGGACATCTCCAGACGCATACGACGGACCTTCTATTTAACCGGAGGGCAGTCTTCCTTGGTAGGTAGGTGATGAACCACAATGTCGGTATCCAACCCAGGCATGTCTTCGTAAGACCAGGCAAAGATTTCCACATAATCATACAGCATCTGAATCAACCGTTGTTTCACACTAGACTCCAGATTGGCACCAATCTTGACTTCCTTTTTGTCTGTCTCAGTACCCAGATTTACCGTTTCCACTGGCTCTTCATGTGGCTAAATGGCCCTCTCTTCTTGGAGTAGCAGTCTTGCAAGCTCACCAGGCACTTCACAATCATCTTCGCCTTCGTCTTCGGCTAAGTTGATCGGATTTTCAAAGTCATAACTGGTAGTAGCAGAGTCGTTACCAGTGAGATCCAGAGTGGATTGGAACCTGTATAGGTGAGTGTGTGTAAATATAGTTGTTTTGCAATATATAATAAAGAAAGAAAAGGAGCGCAAGATTTGAAATGTGAAAAACGTCCAATGCTTTTATTAATGATATATGGAAGTGACATACAAAAGCCCTCACAAATGAAGCCACGGTGCCCCGGGTAAGACACTGGGACATAGAGTTTCAAATTATTGTTCGTTACAACTTTAAAACAAAGGAGTTCATTACTGAGTGACAAAAGTAATAGGTATGAAATCTTTCGCCGTCCAGTTGCTTGGTCCACCGTTGGTCGTCGGGTAGATCCAGCTGTCAAATTCGGATTCCTCTACTTCGTCTTCATCCCTAATAGAATTTACTCCCGGGTTGGTGATGAACACATGGGGTCTTCCAATCCTTGTTTTACGCACAGCCTTCTGAGCTTCTGCAGTGAAACCCAAACCAAATTTGTCAGTCTTTGGAGTGAAATCAGGAAGTCGGCCCCAGTTTGCACACTCACCCTTCTCGATCACAGCCCGGGCATCCTTCAAGGAAGCCATCTTCAAAGGAGAGTCTTCTTCAGTCACTGTCTCTGCTGCTGCCAATGTCTGAGGCACCTCTTCAAAGTGTTGAAAGGGGGTCTCAATGAACTCCCCATCCATTTCTACGTACCGGAACGAGTTGAGATGGCTGACAATATATTCTTCCTCCCCCTGCACTGTTACGATCTTCCCCCTGACCGGGTACTTAAGCTTCTGATGTAATGTGGAGGTCACAGCTCCAGCCTTGTGGATCCAAGGGCAACCCAGCAAACAAGAATAGGATGGACGAATGTCCATCACATAGAAAGTTTAATCAAAAACTTGAGAACCAACCCTGATTGGGATGTCAACTTCACCATGCACCATCCTTTTGGACCCGTCAAAGGCCCGGACAATAATGTTACTCGGCTTGAGATCTAAACCCTCACAATCCATCCTGTCTAGAGCCTTCTTGGGTAATACGTTCAACGAAGAACCGGTGTCTACCAACACATGGGCAAGAGTAGTGCCCCTGCATTCAATGGAGACATACAGGGCGTCGTTATGGTTTTTTCCCTTGGCAGTCAGATCGGCGTCAGAGAAACCCAGGCCATTATCAGCAGTCAAGTTGGCCACACAATCGGTAAATTGATCAGCAGATGTTTCTTGTGGCACATGGGCCGTCTTCAGGAAGGCAATCAGGGCCTTGGCATGGGCCTCTGAACACAACAACAGTGATAGCATGGAAATCTTAGATGGGGTGTGCCCCAGCTGCTCAACGACGTTGAAATCACTCTTCTTGATAATTTTGAGAATCTCTTCCATCTCTTGCTTGGAAGCTTCGACAGTGGTTGTCTTTGGTGCCTCCGTCCGGGCAGGCACATCAGTAGCAATCCCTTTGCCCTTAGCGTCAGATGACTCGGCAGCAGGGGTAGAAACAGGAACTTGGTCAGGAAGGGAAGTGGGCACACTTGCAGGTGTAATAACGAGAGGTCTCTGAATGGCTGGTGGCGCAATATCTGGTGAGAACAGCCTACCACTACGAGTAACCTTGGCAGGCCCGGTGATGTTGCTGACACCGGTACTTGTATCGAACTCTTGTTTCACTCCCAGAACATAAACATCTGCCTCATAGTGCCACGGGACAGCTTTGTCAGACTTATAGGGGATGGGCCCCGGAACAGTGATGATGATAGGTGCAATCTTGTGAACAGGTGTAATTTTGACAGGCTTCTTTGAGGGAGCCTTAGGAGGGTTGTTGAAAATAGTGACAATAGAAACTTCTTCAGTACGGACAGCAGGAACAACAATCTTCTTGAACAAGATCTCTTTGCTATCCATCAGGTTTTGGACGTCTGACTTCAGCAAAGGACAACCAGCAGGTGAAACAGCACATAAATGGCAACCTTTACTACATCCCGGAAATAAACCGGCCAGCAACAGGTTCCTCTTGACGGTCAACAGCGGAGTAGCAATATCATCCACAGAAGCTACATACAGATCCTCTTCCACAGCATTCACTCCATGCTGGGGCATGGGAGCAGTCACAACATTGGGCCTTTCGGGCGCCTCGAACTGTATTTCTTTAGCATCAATAAGGTCCTGAACCTTATTCCTTAGAGCCCAACAATCATCAGTAGAATGCCCCGGGCTATCAGAGTGATAAGCGCAACGGGCGTTGGGGTTGTACTTTGGAGAGGTTGTGTTTACGACCTTCAGAGCTTCCTTGACAGTTACCAGATTGGTTGACAGCAGTTGCGGCAGAATCTGAGACAGGGTCATGCTGAGCCGAGTATACTGTCTTTTGGGCCTCTCAACCCTTGGCTGGTTATACTGCTGAGGAGCAGTAGCAGGCTTTGAAATTACCACCGCGTTGACAGCTTGGCGGCGTTCCGGTTTATTCTGTCTTCTGGGACCATACACAACACTAGCTTCCTTCTTGAAGGGCTTCTTTTCAGTACTCGAGGAGGCACCTTTCTGTATCTTCCCCGACTTGATACCAGCCTCGATCCTCTCACCAGTCAGGATCAGGTCTGTAAACCCAACGGAGGAATTACCAATCAGGTGGTTAAAGAGCGGACCAAACAGGGTCCCCAAGAACATGTCCACGAGTTCACGGTCAGTCAACGGTGGTTGCACCCTGCCAGCCAGGTCTCTCCATTTCTGCGCGTACTCCTTAAAACCTTCACCCGCTCCTAGCGACATACCCTGGAGTTGGGAAGAACACGCATGACCTTTGTTTAGTTCCGAATGTCAAGATTCCAGCAAAATTCAAAGTGCCAGACTTTGAGAGGTATAAGGGTGATTCGTGTCCTAGAAGTCATTTGACAATGTACGTGAGAAAGATGTCTATGTATTCTGATGATCATGACTTGTTGATTCATTATTTTCAAGATAGTTTGACGGGTGCCGCTCTAAAGTGGTATATGGGTTTAGACAGTATTCGGATCCGCAACTTCAACGATCTTAGCGAAGCTTTTGTCCACCAGTACAAGTATAACGTTGACATGGCACCGGACAGGGATCAACTCCGGGCGACGTCACAGAGAGACCGAGAATCTTTTAAGGAATATGCCCAGAGGTGGCGTGAAATTGCTGCTCAAATCTATCCACCTCTTGAGGAGAAAGAGATGACGAAGATATTTTTGAAGACTTTAGGTTCCTTTTACTATGAAAGAATGATAGCCAGCGCACCCAGTGACTTCACCGAAATGGTAAGCATGGGCATGCGGTTAGAGGAAGGGATTCGTGAAGGGCGTTTGGTTAAAGAAGGAAGTCCGTCTAGCAGTACTAAGAAGTTTGGAAGTGTGTTCCCGAAAAGAAAAGAGCAGGATGTCAGCGCTTTGTTCCCAGGTAGACCAAGAAGAGGTTACTCTCACGTTGCGGCAGTCACTCCAACTGTCCGCCCAGCTTTGATGACCCCAGTTCATCAAACCCCGCCAACTCAACAACGGCCATTTCAGCAGCAGCCTGGACAACTGGCTTATCCATTCAACAATCAGAACCGTTCACCCAGAAAACCACAGTTCGATGCCATTCCTATGACTTATACGGAATTGTTCCCTGCTCTTATCAGAAAGAATCTCATAACGACAAAGTCTCCTCCTGTCGCTCCAAACAGTACTTCTCCGTGGTACAAGGCGGATCAGTTTTGTGAATATCATCAAGGGTCGCCGGGGCACAACCTTGAGAATTGCTTTGCTCTGAAGGCGGACGTGCAAAGATTGATTAAGAATGGTATTTTGTCTTTCAAGGATGTTAATCCGAATGTTAGAGATAATCCTTTGCCTCGACATGGGGCAGCTTCAATGAATATGGTGGAATGTTGTCCGGGGAAGTTTCGAGTTTTTCAAGTTGAACACATAAGAGAGTCGTTGATCAGGTTACATCAGAGTTTGAGAAGACTTGCCTTTGTTAGGCACCAGCATGATTATGATGTTTGTGAGTTTTGTTCAAGAGAGGTTGATTGTCCTATTGTGAAGGAGGATATTCAGAAGTTGCTAGACCAGAGAGTTATCACTATTACGTATGACAGAAATCCGGAGGATGAAGTGAATGTTATCATACCATAATTCAATTTGCCTGAATCAGTAGAAATCGCTTACGACAGTCAGACTTCACCTGTTGATCCTTTGATTATTTACCCACCTGGTCCTGTGCCTTACAACTCAGACCAGGTTGTACCGTATAAGTATAATGCCACGATGATTGAGAATGGGGTAGAAGTCCCTATACCAACAAGACCATCTTTTGTTAACATTGCTGATGTGAGTAGGGTTACGAGAAGTGGACGTGTTTTTGCAGCAGTACCTTTGAAGAGACCAGAAGTTCAAGTCAGGAGACCCATACCGGCGGAGATTCCAGTGAGAAATGTTGAACCAAGGGTTGAGATAGGCCGATCCAGTGAACCTATCCCTCACCCTGAGGATGATGAGATCTTGAAACTTATCAAGAGAAGTGAATATAAGATTGTGGACCAACTTTTGCAAACTCCTTCCAAGATTTCTTTGCTTGCTTTACTGAGAGATTCTGGTGCCCATAGAGAAGCTTTGATGAAAGTCTTGGACCAAGCGTTCGTGGATCATGATGTGACGGTTGACCAATTTGATGGGATTGTGGGAAATATTACTTCGTGTAACAATCTTGGTTTCAATGATGAAGAACTCCCGGAGGAGGGGAGGAACCACAATATGGCTTTGCATATCTCAGTAAGTTGTGGAAATGATACTTTATCAAGTGTGTTGGTGGATACGGGTTCGTCGTTGAATGTGATGCCCAAGACTACATTATCTCGGCTTTCATATCCAGGTGCTCCTATGAGACCTAGTGGAGTAATTGTTAAAGCGTTCGATGGTTCTAGGAAGACAGTCATTGGTGAAGTGGATCTGCCTATAGTAATTGGTCCCCATACTTTTCAAATCACTTTCCAAGTGATGGATATTCATGCTGCCTACAGTTGCTTATTGGGTCATCCCTGGATCCATGATGCAGGGGCAGTCACCTCTACGCTCCATCAGAGACTGAAGTTTGTAAGGCATGGGAAGCTAGTGATGATTGGGGGAGAGCAAGCTATGGTGGTAAGCCATTTATCATCATTCTCTTTTGTTGATGCTGACGAGGATGTTGGAACCCAGTTCCAAGGTCTTTCTGTTGCTAAGAATGCAGTGAAGAAGCCAGGGGCATCCATTTCTTCTTTTGAGGATGCGCGACGAGTGGTGGAAAGTGGTTCGACCGAAGGATGGGGCCAGGTGTTGACTTTGCTCGAGAACAAGTCTGGGGAAGGTCTTGGTTTTCATCCAGTGTCTGCAAGAGTCAAGAAGAAGGTGGTTTTTCGTCCGATTCAAGAGGTTTTCCGAAGTGCAGGGTTTATACATCTTGAGGTTGATGCTATCATAGAGGACGATTCCGAGGAAGATTTGCCCGATTTTGTGACGCCTGGATTGGCTTGCCAAAACTGGATAGCTGTTGATGTTCCTGTTGTTATGCACATTTCCGAGTAATGTTTTGTTTTGTTTTTCTTTGAAAAATTCGCTCTGCCCAAGGCGAAAAATATTTTGTGTCGGGCTATGAAAAATAATTCCTTTTGCTCTGCCCAAGGCAAAAGAGATATGTCTGGGCTCCTTGTTTCAAGTATTTCCCTTTAATGAATAAAAATGTTGTTTTGTCCACTACTGTTTTATTTTTCACTTTTTCTGGGAAATAGTAATGAAAATTAATTGGTAGTAATAGGAAAATATAATAACCTTTTGTTTTATTTGCACAAATCGATAAAGCATAATCATATGTGCAGATTAATCCATGACTTAACCATCGAAAACAATGATCCTATGCCCTCTCCCAACTTTGAATTCCCTGTGTTCAGAGCCGAAGAAGAGGATGATGAAGAGGTTCCTGTTGAGATTTCCCGTTTGCTTGAGCATGATGAGAAGGTCATTCAACCGTTTGAAGAACCATTAGAGTTGGTCAACTTGGGTGATGAAGAAGATAGAAAGGAAGTCAAAGTCGGAGCATTGCTTATCCCAGAAGTTAAAGAGAAAATGTTGGAGCTCCTCAAGGAGTATGTTGATGTGTTTGCTTAGTCCTACCAAGATATGCCAGGTTTGGACAATGATATTGTGGAGCATCGTTTACCGTTGAGACCTAAATGTCCGCCGATCAAGCAGAAGCTGAGAAGGACTCGTCCCGACATGGCTGACAAGATCAAAGAGGAGGTTCAGAAGCAGATTAATGCAGGTTTCCTTGTTACATCGGTCTATCCTCAGTGGTTAGCCAACATAGTTCCTGTTGCAAAGAAAGATGGCAAGGTTCGGATGTGTGTAGACTACAGAGATCTGAATAGAGCTAGTCCGAAGGACGACTTCCCATTACCTCACATTGACGTATTGGTCGACAGTACCGCCAAGTTCAAAGTCTTCTCTTTCATGGATGGTTTCTCTGGTTACAATCAAATCAAGATGGCACCAGAAGACATGGAGAAGACCGCTTTCATTACACCTTGGGGAACTTTCTGTTATCAGGTTATGCCGTTTGGTTTGAGGAATGCTGGCGCAACGTACCAAAGGGCCATGACTGCTTTGTTCCATGACATGATGCATAAGGAGATCAAAGTGTATGTGGATGACATGATTGCCAAATCGCAGACTGAGGAATATCACTTGGAACATTTGTTGAAGTTATTCCAGCGTTTGAGGAAGTACAAACTCCGTCTGAATCCCAACAAGTGCACTTTTGGTGTTTGTTCTGGAAGACTTTTGGGTTTCATTGTCAGTCAGAAAGGTATTGAGGTAGATCCTGATAAAGTCAAAGCTATTCGAGAAATGCCCGCACCCAAGACGGAAAAACAAGTAAGGGGATTCCTTGGGAGACTGAACTATATTTTTAGGTTTATATCTCATATGACTGCTACCTGTGGGCCGATTTTCAGGCTTCTCCGAAAGAACCAAGGATGTGTGTGGACAGAAGATTGTCAGAGAGCTTTTGATAGCATCAAAGAATATTTGCTTGAACCTCCCATTTTGATTCCTCCGGTGGAAGGAAGACCTTTGATTATGTACCTGACTATATTGGAAGATTCCATGGGATGTGTGCTTGGTCAACAAGATGAGACTGGAAGAAAGGAACATGCTGTATATTATCTGAGTAAGAAATTCACAGACTGTGAGTCTCGATACTCATTGCTTGAGAAAACCTGTTGTGCTTTAGCTTGGGCTGCTCACCGTCTGCGCCAGTATATGATTAACCACACCACTTGGTTGATCTCCAAAATGGATCCGATCAAGTATATCTTTGAGAAACCCTCCCTATCTGGAAGAATAGCCCGTTGGCAGATGTTGTTATCTGAATATGACATTGAGTATCACACTCAGAAAGCAATCAAAGGGAGTATTTTAGCCGATCATTTGGCTCACCAACCAATTGACGATTATCAATCCATCAAGTTTGATTTCCCAGATGAAGATGTTATGTACTTGAAAGTTAAAGATTGTGAAGAGCTGTTACCTGAAGAAGGACTTGATCCTGAGTCGCATTGGGGTTTGATATTTGATGGAGCTGTGAATTCTTATGGAAATGGAATTGGGGCAATCATCGTCACTCCCCGAGGCACTCATATCCCGTTCACGGCAAGATTGAAGTTTGACTGCACGAACAACATGGCTGAATATGAGGCATGTATTATGGGTCTCGAAGAAGCGGTGGATCTAAGGATTAAGATTCTTGATATTTACGGAGATTCGGCATTGGTAATTAATCAAATCAAAGGAGAATGGGAGACTTGTCATCCTGGTTTGATCCCTTATAGAGACTATGCTAGAAGATTGTTAACTTTCTTCAACAAAGTGGAATTACACCATATCCCTAGAGATGAGAACCAAATGGCTGATGCTTTAGCTACTTTGTCTTCAATGTTTCAAGTGAATGATTGGAACGATGTGCCTACAATCAGAGTTATGTGCCTTGACAGACCTGCTCATGTGTTCTCAGTAGAAGAGGTCACCGACGACAAACCGTGGTTCTATGACATTAAACGTGTTCTTCAAACTCAAGAGTACCCGCCTGGGGCATCCAATAAAGATAGGAAGACGTTGAGAAGATTAGCAAGCAGTTTCTTTCTCAATGAAGAAGTTTTGTATAAGAGGAACTACGACATGGTCTTGCTCAGATGTGTAGACAGACGTGAAGCAGACATGCTAATGCAAGAAGTACACGAAGGATCCTTTGGCACTCATGCCAATGGACATGCGATGGCTAGAAAGATGTTGAGAGCTGGTTACTATTGGATGACAATGGAATCCGATTGCTGCAAGTATGTGAAGAAATGTCATAAATGCCAGATTTATGCGGACAAGATGCACGTGCCGCCGACCCTCCTCAATGTTATCTCTTCACCTTGGCCTTTCTCTATGTGGGGCATTGATATGATTGGAATGATTGAACCCAAAGCTTCAAATGGTCATCGTTTCATCCTAGTAGCGATCGATTATTTTACTAAATGGGTGGAAGCAGCATCTTATGCTAATGTAACCAGACAGGTGGTAGTCAGATTTATCAAGAATCAGATCATTTGTCGATACGGTACCCCGAGCAAGATCATCACTGATAATGGTTTGAATTTGAATAACAAGATGATGAAAGAGCTTTGTGAAGAGTTCAAGATCGAACATCATAATTCTTCTCCTTACAGACCGAAGATGAATGGGGATGTTGAAGCTGCTAACAAGAATATCAAGAAGATTATCCAGAAGATGGTGGTAACTTATAAAGATTGGCATGACATGCTTCCGTTTGCTTTACACGGGTACCGTACTTCAGTTTGAACTTCAACGGGTGCAACCCCATTTTCCCCAGTTTATGGTATGGAAGTTGTACTCCCCGTGGAGGTTGAGATTCCGTCTCTGAGAGTGTTGATGGAAGCTAAACTTTCTGAGGCCGAATGGTGTCAAAGTAGATATGATCAGTTGAATTTAATCGAAGAGAAGAGATTGACAGCGTTGTGTCACGGTCAATTGTATCAGCAGAGAATGAAGAATGCTTTTGATAAGAAGGTTCGACCACGCGAGTTCAGAGAAGGTGACCTCGTGCTCAAGAAGATATTATCTTTCCAACCTGATTCAAGGGGCAAGTGGGCTCCGAATTATGAAGGATCGTACGTCGTTAAGAAAGTTTTCTCTGGAGGTGCCTTGATTCTCACCAATATGGACGGTGAAGAACTCCCGCGTCCCATGAACGCCGATGTAGTCAAGAAGTATTTCGCTTAGGCAGGCTTTTGGTCAGACCAGTCTTGGCATTTGAGCACATTTTGGAATTCGAAGTTGTTAGGGAGAATAGCGATCATTGTTTTTGTGTAACCTTTTTATTTCATGAACTATTTTCCAGACTTTTGTAAACTGTTGGAGTCGTATTGTTAACGAACTACCACATTATTAATAAAGTTTGAGCATTTACCTTTTGTGGGCAAAATTTTAATTTTTGTGGCAATACTTGAAACCAATTTACTTAAAGTATTCTTATTTTAAAAAAATGTGTCGTGAATAACGAAAGGAATATTAACAGTTGTTCCGAAGATGGTCAAGCCGTGGAAGGCAAAACAGTACAGTAATTTATCCTTGCATGATGAGCGTGTTTTCTTTCAAAATCATCATGAAGTGTTAGTTGTGTAAGCTTGTGTTTCTGGTGGTACTAAGTTTGGTGACTCCCCAGTTGTTCCAGTTAAGCGTTGTTTTGGTTACCTCTGTTTGAGCAGATTTCGGAAGTGTGGTACGCTTTGTCTCATGCCAGTGGTCTATTGGTATTAGAAGATTGGATTCGGATGCTTTTCTCCTCAGAAGACTTGAGCCTTGTGGCATGTTACGCTCTGACGTTGTGTGGTTCCAGTTCCAATTACTTTCCGTCTTTTTTAAGATTGGCCGAGTATCTATCTTTTTGTGACATCTTAGCGTCTTCGGATATTCCATCTGTTCGTTTTGTCAGCATAACATTCATTTATTCATTTACACCTATATCATGCACGCATACTCACATTTGCCGTTGACTTTTGGGTTGTACTTTGTTTATTAAAGCAATATACATGTTTCTTTCCAAGTAGAAGGTTAGCTTAGGTAGAAAATGTGTTTCCTTTCTAAAATTCCCCAACTGAGCTAATCCTCGTGGATGACTTTTGATTTAGCTCACCTTGCCCATTTCTGGATAGGATGAATTCTCCAATCGAGTTGCTTTCTCATTGGGAAGAGTCTTGTTTGACTGTTTTCTCTCTGGTTATTCCTGGATGAATTTGTTGCCTCTTGCATAGGCTATCTCATGATTTTCCCCAGTGAAATCGCAACCTAGACGGATGGTGCATTTATTTTGCACATTTATATGTGATCTCCTCGGGAAGGTTTGATTCATGATTTTCTTTGACGAAGATTTTATTCTCTTCCAGTGTCTTTGCAATTCCTTTCTGAATTATTTTTGGAAAACGACAAGCGGCAGCTCTTCACGAGCAACTTGTATGTTATAGACGTCGGAAAACAACAAGCGGCAGCTCTTCACGAGCAACTTGTACGTCATTATTATCTTGTGGAAAACGACAAGCGGCAGCTCTTCACGAGCAACTTGTACGTTATAGACATCAGAAAACGACAAGCGGCAGCTCTTCACGAGCAACTTGTGCATTATCATTATTTCGGAAAACGACAAGCGGCAGCTCTTCACGAGCAACTTGTGTGTTATTTTCATTTTCGGAAAGCGGCAAGCGGCAGTCTCTTTATTTGAGCAACTTGTACGTTATTATCTTTCTGGAATACAGCAAGCGGCGGCTTCTTTAATTGAGCAGCTTGTATGTTATTGGTATTTTCTTTGGACGACAGCAAGTGGCAGCCTCTTTATTTGAGCAGCTTGTACGTTATCGGTATTTTCTTTGAACGACGGCAAGTGGCAGTTTCTTTATTTGAACAACTTGCGTATCTACAATATTATTATCTCAGCATTAACGAGTATATCTCGGAAAATCTCGCAGAGAAGCTTGTCATGAATCATTACCTTCAGAAGTTGGTAATCCTTCATCAGCAAGATTGATTGCTTTTCGTCTATCTTTAACCTTGGGTTGCGAACTCACTGTTTTGGGTCAATAATCTGTTTTATGGCCTATGCAAGATGCCTTCTTTGTTAGGGTCAGAGGTCGTATTCCCTCAATTTTATTCGCTGTCAAGAGTCTGTCGTTTGAAGTCGATAGCTTGTTTCCCCAGTAATGTATAATCCATGTCTCTGTGTTTTGTTGGTGTTTGATTCCTCCAACATTGTCTTGTTTCATACAATATCTTTCTCTGTGAATTCAATCACTGCATTCGTACCATAATGGCGGTATCTTAGAGCAAAATTTGCATATTATGTATTTAAGTACCTTCAATCCCGTCGAAACGAAGATTTCAATCTTCATACCTCCAGATAGAAGAAACTTAAATAGGGGCAGCTGTTGTACCCCAAATTTTGACCTAAGATACATTTTCCCATCTGCATCATTACATTGCAAGCGTTTTGATCTTTTGATTTTAAAAATTCATAACTTTTTCAGGTCGAGAGCTGTTTATTTTTTAACGCTTAATTTATTAATTGGTCAAGACTTAAATGATGTTTATTAATTATTTATCATCTTAAATTTAAATAATTGGAATTTATTTTCAATTATTATGTAATTCAAAGATCTATAAATAATAAAATAAATATTTGAAAAGAGGCATATTAATCGTTCAGACAGTGTTTATTTATTATTTATTATCTTAAATTTAAATAATTGGAATTTATTTTCAGTTATTACATAATTTAAAGATTTATGAATAATATAATAAATATTTGAAAAGAAGTTCATTAATTGGTCAATAATGATTATTTAATTATTTATCATTCTAAGTTAAATAATTGAAATTCTATTTTAATTATTATAATTTAGAAAATTATGAATAACGAATTAAATAATTGAAATTATTAATTGATCAATGATGTTTATTTATGCGTTTATTATTCTGAATTTAAGTGATTGAAATTGATTTTCAATTATTATACAATTTAAAGAATTATAAACAATAAATAAATAATTGGAAAGAAAAGAATTGACTGGGAAAGAATAGAATTTTATTTCACTTTATTCTATTTTATTACAATTGTTATTTGAATATTGTATTATTTACAAAATATTTATAATAACAAATTACATAAAAGTTTAAAGTAAACTAGAACTATTTTTCTAAGATTCTAATTCTAATCTTCTATCCAATGCTTTTGTCTGCTCATTTAATTTTACCTGCAAAAACAATTAAAAAGAAAAGTCAGAATTGAATAAATAATTAAAAGTAGAAAATTATTTATTAGTGTTCATCATTAAAAGCAAACGGCTGGAATCAGTTTACCCTTTTTTGCAAATCACGGGATTTCTCCCGGTTCACAAAAAAGGGGGGGAATTTTTATTTTCATAAATGAATGCACAATTTCAAACATGCACAAATTCATTCTATTTTTTCAAAACTGCATATGCATAATTTCTTTTGTCAAAAAATGCATATTTCAAAATATACACAGCATACAAAAAGCAACAGCATATGCATAAACATTTCAATTCCAAACAAAAGCCCACGTAAACCTATGCCATGCACATAGAAGAAGCCAAAACAAATAGGCTCCATGTTGTGCCATTGCAAGTCAAAAAAGAAATATGCAGTTCAAAATCATTTTGCAAGCAAGTATATTTCCTCTTTCATCATTTTCCAGCATGTTTGCAATTTCAGAACAGTAAGTACACATCATTTTTATGCATCAATGTACTTAGGAGAGAGAAGAGAGAAAGAAATATGGTTTTGCAGGTTTTGGTTTAGGCAGAAGGAATTACAAAACAAAGCTACAGCAGTAACTCAGTAAAAAAAGAAGCACAAGAATAGAATACCAACAAAACTGATGTAACAGTAATATGCAGAAGGCCAAGAATATTGTAAAATATTCAAATCTCCAACCCATAACATAAACCTAAGCCTGTAACGTACACAAGGATCCCAAGCAAATTATATAACATAACACAAATCCCTTCAAAAGCAAAAAAAAACAATATAGCCTACTGCATAAACCACTTCGAAAGCCAGTTCATAACCTGCTAAAAGGCCTCCACCACAAAAACCAGAAACACATAACCATATCAAAATCATATGGCCTAACAACCAAACTTGCTATCTGCATAAACCTAAACCATACACAACCTAAACCTGCCTACTGCTAAACCAGCATAACCAATAAGCCATGTCAAAGCACGCCAAAACCACAACCTTGGCCTGAAACCATTTTCCTCCACCACAAAAACCAGAAACACATAACCATATCAAAATCATATGGCCTAACGTTCAAACCTGCTACTGCATTACCAAAACCTGCTACTGCATTACCAAACCTGCCTACTGCATTATCAAAACCTGTACCATCAAAAACCAGAACCATTTGCAAGAACCTTATGGCCATTACCAAACCAACATATGACCTGTAGAACGCCTCAAAACCAAAACTGATTTCATAGCATCAAACAATATCAAACCAATGTCCATCAACATAAAACCATTCAAGACCATCAACCATAACCACATAGCATCCAACAATATCAAACCATGTCCAATACTAAAGCCTCAGACTATACCATCATAAGCCAACATCAAGAAAGCAGTAGCAAGGCCAGAAAGAGAAGAAGAGAAACTAGTCAAAAAATACTTTTTCAACATAGCATTCAAAACGTTCAAGGGCAACCCAAAGGCAACAAACATTTCAAATAACATCAAGCAGGTTCAGCATACAGTGGACGAGAAGAAGAAATAAGTGAATATCAAAGCCTCAGTTCATCATCATCACCAAGTAAAAGGGACAAAAGGAACGAAATACCGGTAGTCCGGAGCAAGCAGCACGCGCCTCCGCCGTCCTTCCTTGCCTTGGCCTCCTAGCCCCGTCCAATCTCCTTCCTCCGTCTCCAAAGGTAACCTTCTCTTCTTTCTCTTTCAAAACCTCAGATAACCATTAACATGTTGGAGTCAGAATCAAATGAAACCAAAATCAACACATGCAAATTGTAACAAAAACACCGAATACGAAAACGAGCTTACCGTAAATCCTCGCCCCTAGCGTCCATTGGAGGGAAGAAGGAGGTATAGAAGCTGGTAGCCATGGCAAAGAAATCGGAAGCGGAACTCAGGGACTCAGAAGCAGGAAGAAGAAGAGCGTAAACGAAGAAGATGATACAAGAGGAATGAGCGCCGTTCAGTAACTAGAAACCCTAATCCCAATTACCAAATGTGTTTAACCCTTGAAACAAAATTATGAAACATTATTTGGACCAGCCTTTCTACCTAAAGCCCAACGTCCTCTTTGTGCACCCCCCCTGTTTTAATTTTAATTAGGCCCTCTTAGACACCTTTGGCCCATATTTAAATTGTTCTTCTAGCTTTTTAATACACTTTTCTATTTATCTCTTTTTTTTTAGCTTTTAGAAACATTACCAACTTAGTTTAAATTAATTAGTAGTTTAATCAATTAATAAATTTAATTAAAACTTTTAATCATTTTACCTTTTGTTTATTAAATTTAGGTCTATTTGGTAATTTTAAATATTCCCTTTTTTGATTAATTAGTTTTAAGTTAGTAACTTTTAGGTATTCATTTAGTTTTGATTATTTAATATTTCTTTAAAAATAATACCTTATGTAGAACTCTAAAAATATATAAAAAATAGAAACTTAAAAACTTAAGATATTTTTGTTTTTCCCCAATTAATTCTTATTACTTTTTATCCATATTAAAAATGCGTAAAAAATGAAAACTATTAAAACATTTTCTTTTCATTAATATTAAACAAAAAAATCATAAAAATGCACGTTCACACACTTAGTCTTTTATTTAATTGTTATATATCTTTATCCGCATAATTTCTCTGTTTAGTCATTTCATATTCACATGATTATTCTGTTTACGTTTAAATCCAAGGGAAAAACGATTAAATTTGTCGACTTCATGTCCTCAAGTCTAATTGCGCGAACATTTGCATCTCATTAAACTTAGGATAATTTTCCTTAAATATTCAATCTTTTCAAAACTTATACCCTTTAAGCAAAAACTTCGACATTAGGTTGTCGCATCTTCAAAACCCGTCCGTACCCCTTTTCGGCCTAAACGATTCATTTTTTTCCAAACGATCAATTTTAATAAACAGATATTTCAAAAGGTTCCTATAGAGTACTATAGATACATTGGGTGCTAATACCTTCCCACTGTATAACCAACCCCCGAACCATAGATCTTTTCAAAAACGCCTTGTATTTTTATTACTTTTAAAAAGTATTATTTTACATTGCATATTTAGGGTTTTATTTCGCTCTTTCCCCTTTTCCCTTGGAAACAATAAAGCGCGGTGGCGACTCTTGCTTTTGTAAGACGAATTAATCAATAATTCGATCTCCGATTTACCCCGCTACATTTTTTATCACTACAGTTGGCGCTTCCCCGTGAGCCTGGAAATCTAAGCTTTCAACCTCTGGTTTTCTTCCGCATGTTTGATGACAACCTCCTTCCAATCACCTGAATCAGAAAGTGAGTGATCAATATTTGATTGAGGCTTAGGAGAAAATAAATCCCCTTGCCTCTCCATAGTATCTACCGCTCGACTCTCAAGGATCTCAATCAAGTCGTCTTTCTCCTTCAAGTCTGCTCTATAGGAAATCTCTAAAGTTTGGCACTTATTCTTCCAAGCGTCCTTTTCCTATTGCATCCTAACCAAAGCAAGTTGCAGATCTTCTAGATCATCTAATAATGGAGGAGTGGTCTTCACAAACAGATCAGGCATAGGTGTTTCTCGGGAATACATCATCTTCAACTAAATAGCTCTCGTTTGGACCCACTGAAGATATGGCTCCAAAGAAATAGCACCCATAGGTCCCAAATCCTTCCTACTCTTCTTATGAATGTGACGCCAAGCCTTCGCAATCTTCCCCCTAGCTTCCTTATGGTCTTCTCCCACTTTCATAAAGAAACTACTCAAATTAATACTATTTGGTTTATCCCTCATCGGATAACCAAGTTGTCGTCGTGCAAGAACAGGGTTATAATTAATTCCTCCCTTTGTACCAAGAAGAGGTACATTGGGGAAACTACCACAACTGTCAATAATCTCTATATCCTGATAAGCTCGATGATACCAATCAATATTCTAGTGAGTAAGTTTCATGATCTTAGGAGCCCAACGGGGTTCCTTCTTGACATCCCAAAAAGCATCAGACTGGGGCATATGAGAGATAAACCACCAGTACAACAGAGGTGTGCAACATATAATCATACCCCCATGATAAGAATTCCGAAGATGAATAGAGTAATAAGTATCACCCAACAAGGTAGGAATTGGGTTTCCAATCATGAAGATCCTGATAGCATTAATGTCAACAAAATTGTCCACATTAGGAAATAAGAACAACCCGTAAGCAAGTACATCAAAGATGGCCTCAAAAGCGACTGTACTCTTCATCCTGGCAAACTAACGAGCTTTCTCCAATAAGAACTGAGCTGGTAATCCTATAATCCCTCCTTTAGTAGTCATATGGGCTTCCACCTCAGACTTCCCCAGATGAATCAAAGCAGCAATCTCATGTGGTTTTGGCTCACCCTCCAAACCAGTAAAAGGAACACAATCAGTAACAGGTAAGTCCAATAGATAAGAATACTCCTCCAGTGTGGGCATCAACTGATAGTCGGGAAAAGTAAAGCAATGATACATCGGATCATAGAACTGGACCAAGGTCGAGAGAATACCCTCCTTCATCTTCAGCTTCATGAGAGGAATAATGGATCCATACTTCTTCCGAATGTATGCAGAACACTCGATCTCGGGAATTAGACTGATCAACTCATCTATCTTGGGATCCTTGAAATTGTACTTCCCGGTCTTTCTCTTTCCAGAATCCATGGTTAAAAAGTACCTGAGATATTCACAAATGGTCAACCTTTAAATCCCTTGAAATATGATCTCTCCAAAAGATGCTTATGAGTGCGTGGATGCATGATGCAGAAATCACACACAAGATCACACATATAGGGTTCATAGGTTCAACGTCACGAGCATGAGGTCAAAGGTACTACCCATAAGGTATTGGTCTAAAAGTTATCACCTGCTGAACAAGGTTCTAAAGGTTCCCAGAGTCTACATCCTTCCTTCGGATATTACAAACTTCCCGATTAACTCGGTAATTAGTAATATTCTCAAGAAAAACTCGTCCGAGCGTAGTATCGCGTGACAACTATTTCTGGATTACTCCGTCATAGCTTCCGCACTACACCTAAAAGGCCAAGATGGGTTTGGTATTCTACGGTCCTCAGCTTCAGCAGGCTCCCAGGTCGAAAGAAGTACGTCTTCCTGATTACTCAGAAAACGACACTACAGTCAAAGGGGCCTCCACTGAGTGGGGGATCTCATGCCTCCTTTTTTAGGATTACTCCCTCAAAGTTAAGATGACTATATTGCCCGTCCTATCTTAAAGTTTTCCCAAGTCCGGGTATAGGAGTTATGAGTAATCACCAAGCATCCTGAAAACCAGGAAAATCTAGACAAACATATATACAACATATAACACAAAAACAATAATAACACATATACAGATATAAACAAAGATAGGCTCAACCCACTTAGGGATGGACCATCAAGAGGTCAACCTTTATCCCCAGTGAAGTCGCCATTTTTCTGTAGCGGTAGAAATGTTTAAGACTAAGCCATTGGATTAACTAGACTTATACAAATCAAAATAAAAAGCGCCACCGTGCTTTATTGTTTCCAAAGGAATGGGAAAAGAGCGAGTAACCCAAAAAAGAGGGGGGAAGATTCAAGGTAAAGGGGTTGGTTATGCAAAGGGAAGGTATTATCACCCTAAACATCTATGGTACTCCGCACGAACCTCTTTGTAAAATCTGTATATTTTGGCTATAAAATGTTGTATAAAAATAGATGGTGGAGGTGAGAAAAGAAATATATTTTTTATGATTTTTGCACCCGCCGTGGTTGCAAACCTTTAGTGCCTACGTACCACCTTTTCGTGTAATAGGGGATCAGAGTACACATAGTTCCTCTTTTAAAATTTTAAAACACAAGTGTGTTGGTTAATATTATGAGATAAGACATCATCGTGGGTAGTAAGTATGTTTTCCACACGGACAAGGGAAGTAGCCAAAGGAGAGAAGCAATTATGTTCAAATTAAACAAGTAAAGATCAAATTATGAAATCATTATTGAATAATTATGGAATGTGTGACTTTTATAATAAGTTAACTCAAGATTATGTTCAATAGAAACAAAGAAGAAGATGAAGCTTCATGCACAAACAAAGTCACATTACTTGACGAACAACATCATCCAAAGTGGATGGTACTTGTCTTAAACCAAACAATATTGATGAATATCAAGTAAAGGTAAAATGATACTTTATATTTCATAGGGTAATAGTTGATCCCTCATAAGGTATCAATCATGAAATTAAAACTTTAAGAGATGATAGCAAAATAACACACTCAAAGGTCATGATGAATGGCAAAGTGTGGTCCCTAAATGCACACAAGCATTGTGATCTAAATAGATCAAAGTTAATGTTCTTAGAGGTTATGGGAAGTATCCAATATCAATATAAATTAAAGAGACATGACACAAAATCTCATGAAGCAATCATTAAACAATGATGCTGAAAACACAAGTAAGAAAGCGAATGTAGCTTCTAATGTGTCACCATGTTGGTTAGCAAGTAAGTGCATAAAAAAAGGATCATAGAAGCATGGTTAATTAAGATGATAAGAGAAGAGAAGTTATGTTTGGAACTTAAACATGAGACATTGGACCACGGTCCTCTAATTGATTCAATAATCATTAATCACAAACTAGGTTAAAACTAGATAATGTGGCTCCTAACTTGTCATCATGATGAGTTGACAATGGAATGTCAATCAAAGAATAAAATTATCTATGCATGAAATAATTTAATACCTTAGAGGTGATAAGCATGTCATTAAATATTGTGCCCATGATATTCAAAATAAAATGCAACAAGACATCTCTTAATCATGATCTCAAAAGGAAGACAAATCAAGCTTCAAAATTAGAAAGAGAAGAAGAAGATATGATTGAGTATTTGAATTGTACATAAATGGTGGACTCAAATATATTATTATATGAGAGAGCTTATATAATAAGATAAAAGATTGAATCCTTATGGTTTCACAAAGTGCACTCCCTAATCTCAAGATACAAGATCTATTCAAACAAAGAAAGATCAAATGGAAGGCAAAGGAATAAAGCACAAGGTATAGTCAATTGGTTCTCATGCCTTTTAGATAACATTTAATTGAACATGTCATCCTCTAATTATGATCATTGGACATCAAAAGTCATCAAGAATAAACCAAATTACCACAATTGTTTCAAATTAGGGTTTAAGGCTTAGTCAATTAGGAGTTCAAAACAAAATGATCATCAATAGCTAAAAAGGAACAAATAAATTGTTCCAAGATAATTTGATGCTAAAGGAAACAAAGGATCACTAAGTGTCCAAAAATCAACCCCAAAATATTTTCATAAGCTAGCAAATGAAAAGCAAAAAGCTTAAGAAAGTTTCAACTGACACTTTCATTTAAAAATTAGGTTAAAACTAGAAAGAAGACTTGTAAATTCAAACCAATTTAATTATAACTTATTTAAGGTCTCTAAAAGTAAGAAAAATGGTTAAAGTTCTTGGATCAACATGGAAGAGTGAAAAATATTTGCAAACATCAAGACTAGTTAGCAAAGTGCTCAAACTAGACATGTTTAAAAAAATATTTTGTAAAAAAATATAAGATCAGAACTTCAAATTCAACAAAAATTGTTTGCATGATCTTAATTCATCCAATAACATTAAACAAATTTTATCTTGAATTTAGAGGCAAAAGAAATTGGAATTTGAAAGCAAACATTGCAAGTAATCAACCAAAACCCTAGAAATTTGGAATTAACTTCAAGATTGATTTACCAAAGCTAAAATTCCAGTAAATTTGGTCTAATACCATCAAAATTCAACAAAACTCTAAAGATCAATATATTAATATTTTTTCACAGTTTTAGGTTGAAGAAAAAATCAGAAATAAAATAAAAACTCAAGTGAAACAAGAAAATTCACATGCAAAACACATTTAATCAATTAATTCAATCAATGTCTTTATGATTTTCCAAAATTGAAATAAAAATCATGGAAATAAAATAGACTCGCTGAAGATCATTGTCAATTTTTCCATAATTTTTAAATCATCCAAACTATTTGAAATAAAATCATGAAGTCAATGGGAAAAAAGAGGGAGAAATAAGAATAAAATTCAAAATAATATAAACAAATGAAAATGGTGCGCGTGGGACCCAGTGACATTCAAATTGTTTAATCAGAATTCATCTTCTTTGTTCAAACAACCAAAATGAAACCCTAAACCATGTGTGATTTGTGAACTCCAGATCTAACTTACCAATTCGTTTCTCCATGAAACTTCATGAGATCTGAAGAAAGTTGTAGATCTCATGGAGATCTACAACGTGATATCAAGAATCACATCAAACAAAACCTATATCGCAGAGAAAATAAACCAAACTTCCAATGATTTTCACATTTCACAAAATTTTCAGAACACGATGCAAACTCAGATTCATGCAATTGTATACATCAAACCTAATGTTTGGTCAGATAGCAACATCATAAACATGATTATAGAAATTAAAATAAACTGGAGGCCCATATGCAAGCTTATGAAAACATATCCATGGAGTTTGAAGTGTTACCTAGTGGAACAGCTCCACTGGGTGAACTTGTGAACTTCAGAAACCCGGAAAAATCACTTGAGCAAGCTTCAATGAGAAGAATTAGCACAAAATAATCAAGATTTGATGAAGAAAATATGAAACCCGATGCTTTCTTCTTGAGAGAATTTGAGATGAATTGAGAGAGAGAGAGAGAGAGAGAGAGAGAGCTTTAACTTGCTATGCTTTTTGTGTGTATGAATTGTGTGTGAAATGAATGAAGAAAGGAGCTTTTCTTATAGCAGTTAGAATTGTGGTTACCTACTAACCATGGTTAATCAAGTTTACTCAGCAAGTTTGATCAAAAATGAAATCACATGGGTTCTTGCGTTTTGCCTTGTGTTGTTGTGAGCTTGAGGGTCATTATGAGTGAGAAATATGGAGTGAAAATTTAGTGAGGTATGCGTTAGGGGTGAGCTGGTAGACTTGCACATGGAGTGAAAAGTGAGTGGGGGGATATTTCCCTCTTTTAGCAAGTCACAAAGGAAGTGTGAGTATGCATGTGATGTCCAATTTATTTTGGCTTATTTGAGAAAATATTATTCAAGCTAAAGGGAAGAGAGTGTGTGGTTTGTGAATTTCCAAGGATTTGCGCAGTAGAAATTACATCATGTGCACCAAAACTCAAATTCTGACTTGTCATGCTGCATGCCTGATGAAAGTGCTCCAGCCTTATGCAAATATCTCCATCATCTCTCCACCATTTAATCTGAATCTTAGTTCTTTGGAAAGCCCAAGTTATTCACAACAATGTTGGTGAAGAAATCGAATCAAATGGAAGCTTGTATCTTCCATAAAAATGATCCTGATTTTGGAATTTTTTATTTTGTCCAGGACCTGGTTAGATATGCTAGTCATAGTGCCTTAGAAATTGCTCCAGCCTTAAGCTAATTTATCACTCAATTAACAATAATTTGAGGTAAATTTTTTATCAATGGAAAGCCATGGTTATGATCTTCAATATTGGTGAAGAAACCAAATTGAACTGAAATTTGCAACTTGATGAAAACCTAGCACGAAAGTCTGACAATTGAGCTGATCAAGAACTTAGTAAAATTTTCACTAAGTGTCAAAGATTTTTAACATATGAGATTCTCAACTTTAAAAAATCATATATCCCTCAATTTTAATTCAATGTTGATGAATCAACCATGCTTTGAAAGATCTTTGAACAAAGAACAACATTGCTGAAGAGTTGAAATTGAATTAGACCTCACATCTTGGTGAAAAATTGGCAATTAGATGACTGGTCAAGCAAAGAGAACTTTCCAAAATTAGAAATTTCTCAACTAACCCTAATTCCAAATTAGGTAACTTCATACGATTTTTGATGAATCCTTGAGAATTTCTTGATCAAATCTAGCACATTGACCATATTTGACTAGTTAATCATAATTTTGACCTTAAAATGATCAGAGTTGACTTTGTTAACTGTATGGTTGAATTTTGCCCAATTCAATTGATTTTAATTCATCTGAGTAATTGAAAACCTTCTGATTAAAATCAATGGCTAATTTTCCAACTTAGGCACCTTAGAATATAAGGTTAAATAAATTTTTGGTCCCTCTAAATATCTCAAATTTCGTTTTTAGTCCCTCTAAAATTTTCCTTCAAAGAATGATCCTTCTAAATAACTGGATTTTAACTTTTGGTCCCTCTTGCAATTTAGCGACAGTTTTTACAACTTAGTGACCATTTTAGCGACGATTTTAGAGACGGTTTTTATTTAGCGATAGAATTAGAGACCATTTTAGCTACGATTTTGTCCGGAGGGACCAAAAGTTAAAATTTAATTTTTTTAGGAGGACCATTCTTTGAAGGAAAAATTAGAGGGACTAAAAATGAAATTTGAGATATTTAGAGGGACCAAAAATTTAATAATCCTATAATATATAGAAAACCATGAAATCAAGTTTTGCTCAAAAAGTCAATGGGAGACTGACTTTGACCAAAACCTTAATTTTCAAATGAAAAGATAGGAGATGATTGCTTAACTTCAAAACCCTAACTCCTCTGAGTATGAGGGAGAATCCCTTGAATCAAGATGTCTTGTAGGATAAGAGGATGACAATATTTTACCAAGATTGTTCATGGAGGTACCACATACTTGATTAATCACAAAAAGAAAGCAAGATAAAAAAGATATGAGAAATGTGATTCACTTCAAATACTCTTACAATCTTCAATATTTTGATAAACCAATTAGACATTTGAGATGTTTTGACGCATGAGGATCCTTTGTAGCCCGAGTTATCAAAAGAATAAGGATGTGGGACCCTCCTTGTACTGATTGTCAATATAACCAACATCTATTGTTCGAAGAAGACCATGAGACCTAAAGATACATTGATCTTATCTAAATGCATGAATGTGTATGATGAAACACAAGCCATATAAGGTAACGAGAATAGGGAAAATTTTGGGGTACAACAGCTATGATAATAAGAGATCAAGCCAATGGGTAAGTTAGGATATCGTGTGCAAGTCGTGTGGCAATGGTGGTCTTGGTATAAAAAAATGTGGAGATTTTGAACGCAAATAAATGGAAATGGTGGATTTTGAAGGAGAAATGGGTAGTTTGGAGGAGTATTCTAATGAATAGATATGTAAAACCAGTATTAAAATTCCTTATTAGTGATAAAATTGTGTTGAATAAAAGGGACTTTATTTGGTGGAGGGACCTATTGTTATCTGATAACTACGTTAACTTGTCGAGTAACTATTTTATAGGAGCGGTAAATTATTATGTGGGAAACAGAATGAACATTCCCTTTTGGTATGCAAATTGGATCAGAAATCAGTCTTTGTTGGAGTCTTTTCCCATATTTTTCATGCAGGTCGTGGATGACAAAATTGTAGTGTCAGACGTGGGTACATGGATAACTTCCGGCTGGTCCTGGAAGTTCGTAGGAATGGTTGTTGACAGCAGCAGAATTCTTCCTTTTCTTTGGCTGGAATTTTGTGATAGTGTCTCGGTTATCACAGTGCAGGAAAATGGGCAGGAAACATTCAAGTGGAAGCGGGATATCAAAGGAATTTTTTTGGTTAAATCATGTTTTGATTTATTTAGCGAGAAGCTTTCCGACCCACCTCTTTCGGTGGCTGTTGTGACCGCTATAAACCAATTATGGAAGAAAAAGTACATTTATTTGGGTGGAGGATTATCCTTAATAGATTACCGATAAAGGATCAATTGAGGAAGAGGGTAATTTTGTCAGAAAATAGAGGTTTTTTGTGTGTCTTGTGATTGGTGGAGGAGGAATTTTTACCGCATCTTATGGGTCTTTGCTCTATATCTTCAAGAATTTGGAGGGAATTGTTTGAATGGTTGGGTGAGATTGGGGAGTTAACCTTGTTGGAATTTGAATCTTTCTTTGTTTATTGCGAGAAGGTGAAAAGCGTTTCCAAAAGGTCGATCATTGTGGTTATTTGGTTAGCTATGGTTTTGAGCCTTTGGTTGAAGTGTAACACGGTCATTTTTAAGGGGGGGTCGTTTAGATTTGATGATTGCATGTCGGTGAAGTGGTTAAACACATATTGTAATAATGTAATCTCTTGTAACTTTCATGATTGAAACATCCTACCTATCCTTTGTTTTAGGAAGTAGGAGTTTTCCAGTTGTTTTCTGGGTGGAGTATCCCTTATACTCCTCTGAATGAAATCATTAATTATTAAAGAAAGGATATGTGTTATATGAGTAATTGAGATATTAAGTGTGAAAATAGAATTATTAATTGATTGGGCCTTATATGTCACATTAGTGTAAGTGTGTGAGATAAGCCCATTTGAGAAAAACAGTAAGCTATTAGAGTTAGTAAGACAAAGAGAATAGAAGTTATAAAGAGAAAGTGAAGAAAACCTAGAGAAGATGAAAAGAGGAGAAAAGGGATAAAAGAGAAGAAAAGAGGTAAGAACCCTAGAGAATCTACATCCAAGGTAAGGGTGGGTTTTCATTTGATTATGGGATAATATAATATATGTAATAAATAGATTACATGATTTAGGGATTTAGATTTCAATTTCTAGGTTTTGACATACTTAGGTTTTGAATGAGAATTGATGAAATTGGTGTTAGAGATGTATGGAAATGTTGTTGATAATATGGGTGAATGGGTAAATAAAATTGCAACTTGAATATGCAATATTTCATGAAATTCTTAAGTTTTGAAATTATTAGGTTTTGATGAATAAATCCTTGAATATGATGAGTAATGGTATTGTAATTATGTGATTCGACGGTAATGAGATTTTAGGGTTTGAATATGCAATGTTTCATGAATTTTGGGGTTTTGGAATTGGGATGAAAGGGAATTTTGTACAACTACTATTGATTTTCGTCAATTCTGGCTGTAATTTTTGTAAGACTTCAAAAAATCATAACTTGAGCTTCGGGTGTTCGTTTGGCGCACTGTTTAATTTTGGGGAAAACTAATACAGTGTACTTTCTTATAAAAATAGTTTCATATTCTGGAAATAAATTTAATTGGTATTTAGTGGGGTTTTGTGGTGTCAATGTATGATGTCGGTGTTTGTGTTTGTGTTGGAGCTTTAAAAATTCATAATTTTTGAACCGTAACTCTGTTTGAGTCGACGTTCAAAGTGTTAGAAATCTAGCGCGATATTATTTTCAATGAAATTAGTCTTACTAGTAGTAAGTGATATAATTACTACTTGGTTATGTAAAATGACATATATTTGTGTGTTGTGTTGTTGTAATATGGTGATGTTGTGTTAATGTTATTGATTATAACATGATAAGTTAATAACATGTTTAGTGAATGGTGATAATATAACATTGTGTTGTATGATATGTATAATATGTTATTATGGTGTGTTGAGTTGATTAATGCTATGAGAATGTTATGAGCATGATACTTGAATTTTGTGTAGATGTATGTTGTGAATTGATGATGAATGAGGATAAAATGTTTTGGCAATTGTTTCTATATGTTATTATGGTGTGTTGAGTTAATAAATGCTATGAGTATGCATTGTATGTGAATATTAACATGATGTATGTGTGTGTTGTGCAATTTGGTGAGATAATTCAAATATGTTGAATTGTGTGAAATATGCTTGTATGATTAAGATTTGGATATATATATATATATATATATATATATATATATATATATATATATATATATATATATATATATATATATATATATATATATATATATATATATATATATATATATATATATATATATATATATATTGAGATTGCATATGCATCATGAGTTGTCAAAAGGCAATGTTTGCTAGCTTTTGCGAGAGTTAGTGACTTATCTCAAACCTTTGAGATGGGTTTGAAGCTTAAGGGAATGACTTATTTTTTTGGTGGTTATCTGTCTTGGAGATGGACCCGGTGATACCGGTAAGGATAACAATTGGTACCACATGCATATTGCATAGAGTTGCATTGGAGTCATATGTGTCGATGTGAAATGTTTAATTGATGTGTAATATGTGATATTGGTATGAATGTTACATTTGTGGTATTGGTGATTGATTTTATTTGAATCATGAATCGTTGAGCAATGTTGTATATGTGAATATTTGAATTATGTTAGAAAATATTGAATATATGAATATGTGAAGTATGATGAATTCAATTATTGTTTGTATGTGATGTATTACTTATTATTATATATTTCTATAATGATTTGAATTCTCACCCTTCTATTGAAATGATATTTTAACGATATTTCTCAAGTATCGAAGATAGTGGTTCTTCTCGTGAGGATTAGTTGAAGGATCTAGTTCTTTATTTATCCTTATTTAGGTATTGAGTCATGCTCTGATCATGTAACACAAGAGAACGTTTGAACTCATGTTTGTTTTAAGAGATGTTTTTTATACTTTCCTTATTTATGATGTATTAAGATTATGTGATGAGTGACCTTTAATGCCTAATGTTTTATTATATAATTGTCATTATGGGATTTCAATTATTGACATCGCTTGTGAAAAGAGAATTATTCTGCTGCGAGATGCATATGTGTATGGAACACGAATTTGAATGCGTGTTATGAGCATGACCGATGTATTTTTGTTAGTTTTAAAGTACATGTGATGCACTCTTTTGATATGCATACTAATTTACTCTGATTATGCCATATATTTAGGCAGGGGTTTTAAAGGGGTGTTACAGTTGTGATCATTGCTCCATAGGGTAAACTGGTTATGGTTCCCCTCTAATTTTGTTCATGTAAGAAAACACTCATCCCACCCAATTTGTTGGTATGTTCTATGATAAGAGCCATATTGGAGTTATGTAATCTTGGGAAACATAAAAGTTATTAGTGTTTCTTGGGAACAAAATTATGACTAGAAGATAATGGATTGTTCTAATTTTAGGTTTTAAGAGGTTTGTTCTAAAATGGATTTTTGTTTCCTTCACATGGTTTGTTATTAGGGAGTCTATGTCTACTCTATGTTGAAGTTTTTGAGACCTGAGGGTTTACTTGAAAAGATGAACGACCCTTTGAAGGGTATATTAAAGATTATTACAAATATCTCTTTTTGGATTTTTAGGCCCACTACTTTAACATAGGTAATTAGGGTGTTTCCTACAATTGCTAGATTAAGGTAGAATTCTCTCACTAGTTTTGGGTATACTTCATCATGGATTTTTTGTAAAGAATTCTCTTAGAGATGCTTGACAAGTATGGGTGTAGGGTTTGTAACCTCTCATGAAGGTATCTTCCATAGACCATGGTCCTAGAATTTTCTTTTCTAGTATTATCTTTTTATCTTCCTCATGTTTATCTTTAATGGAAGCAAAGATATTATCTCTCTTTTCTTGGGGAATTTTTGGTGTTTGGTTTGAAGACATGTTTGACCTTTTGATAAAATTCTATGAAAACAAAGAAGAAGAATGGAATGAGATGCAAGAGAATGTTAGAATACATTACCTATTTTTAGTGATACCTTCTGAGCTTCTTGAGCGCGTTGGATAAGATATTTTGATGATCAATTCATGCTATCCAAAAATCAAATTAATCCTTGCAGTTTTTGAGTGTTTTAATCGATTTATTTAATCGATTAAATCTCCTAAATATTCATCTTCTGATGTGGATCCATCAATGCTCAAATTTGATATTTCTTGTGCATCACGCTAGTTTGGATTGAATTTTGAATTTTGTGTTATTTTAATATTTAATCGATTAGCTCTTTTTGTTAATCGATTAAATTTTCTTTGATTGGCCTCCTTGATGTTTTAGTTTGGTTGTTGGGGTTTTATTTCTTCCTTCACGCCTCCAATTTATGTTTTTGACCCTCCTAAGCTAAAAAGAAATTGAGCACACTTCTGTTATGGGTTAGAAGAAAATAATAAATCAAGAATTTTTAATTTAAAGTATAAGAAGGGTTTAGAAATAATTATTTTAAGGGGTTAATCATATTAACTGATTATTTTTAACCTTAAAATAATTTTGTCTGGGTCAAGAAATAATTCTTGACAAAAGTCCCTTAGGGAGAACACTTTAATAGTGTATCCTTTTCCACACATTATTGGATGCGAGAGTTGGTAAGTAAACAGATAAATAAGTCCATTACAAACTTATTTACTATAATGATCATCATAGATCATAAGTTGAGAATTTCTCAATTTTAATTTGATCGTCATTTTATTTCCAGGATCATGGATTTAAAGAAAAATATACTCATGGAGTATACTACTGTCTTTAAATAGTTTCTTAAATAATCTATTATGATTCCATCTTGCACAATAATCTACAAAACAAGAAGATGTTATTTTGATTTTTATTTCTATCTCTTATCGTCCTTGTAGGGTGCCTTTGAGCATGTATCATAATTTTTAGAGAATGATTCTTTATATTTCTCCCAAGGTTGAAATATCCTTTCCTTTGTTCAATGGACTGGAGAATTTCTTCATCTTTTGTTGGTTTTTGAACATGAGAATTCTTTGATTGATGTTGAACATGTATGATGATTTATATTGCACCAGCTTCCATTTTTCTTGAAACTTAGAGGTTTTTATGTATAGACTTAATATTTTGAAAAAGTTTTCCAATTCTCAATTCTTAAGATAATAATTAGTAACACTGATTAAAAAAAATTAAAAAATTTTCTTCGCCTCATGTGTTCATATCCTTTGGTTTGATACTCAGAGAAACTACATATCTTTTCCAAAGTATCCTACATTTCCTTGGAAATTTTCAGAAACAAAATTTTAAAAAAAAAAATTTAATCAAAGGGATTTTTTTACTTCTTCATTATTTATTTAGTGATAAGGGTAAAACAGACCATTTGAAACATTTTCAAATTAGAAGGAAATTTTTGTTTGAAAATATTTTTTGAAAGAATAAGTTTTCAAAAAGAAGGTGGCGTATTTTTAAAATGGAATCTTGTGTTAGAAGTCATCTTCCTCCTGATACGATTAGTCCTTTAAATAAGATTTAGGCTTTGATGCCACTTGTAGGAATTGAGACTTCACACACAAGAGGTGAATTGTATGGTTTGGAAAAACCATGGTTTTGAAAACTTTTTCGAAGATTAAAAACATAGTTTGAAAAACATTTTCTAAAACCTAAGATCTATAAGAGTTTCAAAAACTTTTTTATAACTTAGCAGCGGAAAAATAATTTTGAAATAAAATGCAGAAAGTAAAAAAGTTAAGGGATAAGAAGAACACTGCAGTATATAGAGGTTCGGTCAAAACTGAAGGATATGATCCTATCCCCAAGAATTGGTCTAGAGAGTTTCCATTAAGTACTTCAGAGATTTTAGTAGGTGAAGCTCACAAACCCCCTTATACAAGGAAATGGTGGTTGTCCTACAACCATAAAATACAAGACGAAATATATAAAGTTTGCTTCTTCTCCATTGTCGAGATCGAAGTGGCCAAGCTCCTCTCCCAACTATAGATCGAAGTACCATCATTTTCTCTCTACTAAAAATTGTTAATCCTCTATTTTTATGGTTGACATTATGTTTAGTAAAATTAATATAGCAATAATATATTCAATAGGATTTTCTAACTTGTAGGAGAAAACAGGTTGAAGTTCTATTTTATGAAGAACATGTTGAGTAGGAATGTTTCAACAACTCGAGCAACATGTCAGATAAGATGTCATATGCAGGGTCATTTGACACCGCGCCTGTGTGGGACTAGACAACTAGATCAGTTCAATATTTAACAGATGTAGAATATTCTGAGAATATTATGCTATCCTATGTGGCACTATTTTATAGGTCTAGAAGATTCAAGCTGAAATCAAGAGGAATATTCACTTTCTAATTATGGAGATAAATTGGGAAGAATATGATTGAAGACCTATTTTGTAGCAGAAGTTTCTACTAATTTGTAACAGCTGATATATTGCGATTTAAAGCCAAAATCAAGTTGGCAAAAATTTATAAATAAAAGCTTTGTAACCTAAAATAATGAACCATGTGTGAATTAAAAAGATGTAGTCATTAGGGCTGAGTCTGTACCACTCTCTAGGAGAGTTGGTTGTGTGTTCCACTCGACATGTGAGTTGGAATATGTTTCTTGAGTTGTAAAGTTTTATTCTTACTTAGAAGCCTTTAGGTAATGAGTTGAGTATTGTTCTTAGGGGAAGCTTGTAACCAACTCCAAGTTGTGTTCTTAGTCAAGAGTCTTGGCTAGGTATTATCATGGAAGTATGTCTTCTAGTTTGATCTCATGGGTGTGTGTCTTCCTCTTTTGTCCAATCATTGTCAGTGATTGATGAGGGGTTGAGGAGGGCCTCATATCTAGGTGAGTCTTAGATAGAAGTTAGCACAAATAGTGATTAGGTTAGAAGATCGTAAGTTGGTATGCTTGTTGTAGGGTCTGTGAATTGATACTATTATAGTTGACTTTGTCCCTGACTTGGTATGCCCCAAGAGTAGAGGAGTTGCTCCAAACTGGGTTAACAATTCTTGTTTGTTCTTTATGATTTTCAGTACTATTTTGATGGTTTATACATTTCCTATATATTTTGTTTAGATCAGATGTCCCAACATGTCATAGGACATATGAAGCCTGATATACCAGAATTTAAATTGGTATCAAATCAGGCATCATGTTCTGTTTCTGGGTGAAATATTGGGAAGATACTTTCTGGTCATGAGCAAGGAAGAAGATGATTATTTAAAAAGTTGTTTAAACTTGGATAAGTTCATATTGTGGTTTGAATAGTCTCTAGAAGTGGAGAATGGACTGTTCATGACAGGGTGTGTATTGGACTTGTCTGTTGTCATCAGGCCTGTAGCTTTGGTGGTGAGTTGTTGTGTTGGGTTTGATTTATTTTCATACCTAGGTTGTTTTGTTTGCACCTGGAGTGTGGTACTTATGTGCAAGGGTTTGTATGATGTGCCTGAAGGTTGGTCAGGAGTTTTGTTGTGTGTTTCGTTGTTTGGTATCTGATGTAACCCTAGTTCTCTGGTGGTGAGAATTTAATAAGGTATTTTCTTAGAGCACGAGTATGAAGGGCATTAGGGCTTGGTCTCATTAACAGGTTTGATCTATTATGTTGTAGTTTGTACAAGACAACCTCAACTAACTTTGTAAAGTTGCCAAAGATACTTGAGTTTTATTTCTCAGGTCCACTGATAAAGGCACTTTTGATGAGTTTGTTGAAAATAGATCTGATCTCTCAGTGTGTCCCCTAGAAAGATGTCTTACCCTATGTTAGAACATCACATTAGAGTTATGCAGAATCCTGATAGGAATTGCATTGCAAATGTTGTGGATGCTAGACAAATGTGTTGATTATGTATGTTTGGAACCTTCTATTGATTTGGAAGAGGATGCATCTAGGTTGTGTATCTAAGATGTTGTGTCCAGAAAACATGTCTTAGATAAGTGGGCTAATCAAGGGATGATCAACCTATTGATTACTTTTTGGTTCAGTTTATTTCTGGTCCAAGTTAGTAGGAGTGAAGAGGTTGAACTCAATTGTTTAGTGGTGATTTGTTAAAGACATCTCTTCTAGAGTCTCTATGGAGGTCAAGCTTAAATGTTCAGGACATTCTCTTTGGCATCTGGAAGTCCTTCTGATCAAATGAGCCATATTTATGGAATCTTGTGTATGACCATGAAATAGATTTCACGTGAGAGGTGTTATGGGAGTGTACCAACCGCAAGTTGTGTTGTTATTGAGAGGGAGAATATATGATTCATAATATGTTCTTAGCGGTTGTTGAGGTGGAGTCTCTAATCTGGAGTTGGAGGACTTTGAAGATGTGTCAGACATGATGTCTTGACATCCTTGGTTTAAGGATTTATTTTTATTAAATATTTTTTTGGTAAATGTTTCTTTAAAACCGGATAGAGGTTGTTTACTCAAACTTGATATTCTTACCAAGTCTATGAGAGCATGGAACTCTTGTTTTGTAGTGGAAGATACATCCAAGGGACTGACTGCTGAAGGTACCATCAAAAAACACAGAGCCGCCACCAAACTTTATTTATCTCGAAGGAAGGGGAAATATCGAGAAAACCCCCAACATGATGGATAATATGGTCTTGCAACCAAAAGAGAGGGTACGAAAGTCGATCATGCGAGGGGAAGGTATTAGTACCCCTCGCATCCATTGTACTCAACGGGATCCATTTCGATTGTTTGTTTCTAAGGGTGCGTCTATCTAAAACTATACTTGCTAAGGGAAATGAAATGGTTTTTATTAGTGCATTCGTGAAGGTCTCGTAACCCTTTGCCTACGTATCCTGTGAGGAATCAGAACACCGTAGTTATTCTAGAAAATGTTGGTTTGTTGGTATTTTTTAGTGGCCGATGTTAGCGCACATGTTCTAGCAATGTTCCCTCAATTATCATTTCTCTCTAAACAACAATCAAACACATAACCCTTTCCCAAACTGAAACCCTAAATCCCCCATATTCTCATTAATGTTTAGCAGTTATGGAAATGTTACAAGGATGATGAACTTCGCAGAAAAAAGACAACGAAAATGAAAAAATAAATAAAAGGTACGTTTCAGATCTCTTTATTTTTCGTTTGTGTCTTCCCTGCCTCTTCTCATCCTTCTGAGTTTGGTTTATGTGTTGGTGTGAGATTCGTGGTTTCGTCTTCTTATTTTATTTCTGTTGTTGCGTTTTATGGTGTTGAGTATGATCTGTGGTTGAAAATGAGGGTAATGTAAGGTTATGTTTGTATAGTTGTATAAAGGTAAGGATATGGTTCTGAGTGAGGTTTGACTACAATTCTGAATGAGGAAGTTTTGAGGGAGTATAAAGGTCTGTCAGGTTTGATGATGTATGGAGTATTGGTAAAATTTCGATTGCTAGGTTTAATGAGGTTAGGTTGAGTGGCTGCGGTTTATGAGAGTGAGTTGGAAGGTGGTGTGGTGAAGTTTTAGCAGAGTGAACAATTTGTTGAGGTGAAACGAAATAGGAAGTTTGTGATGAGGTGAGTAGTTGAGGTTAGGGTGTTTGGTTAGTCCGAGATTGTTAACAGAAGGTTGAAAAGGGTGTAATAGAGGTTGATGGAATATGTGGTGCATATTTTTATAAATGAATGGTAGAATATGAAAGTTAAGAATGCAATGAGGGGGCTTGTGATGGAGGTAGAATGTTGTTTGCAGGAGAGTAAGGAAGTGATTATTAAGCAGTGAGTGGAAGGTGAATAAACAAGTGAAATTTATGGTGTTGTGAAACAGAGTGTTGGAGAAATTGCAGCAGAGATTTTTGAGGGTTGAGTTTATGGTGATTTCGGATTTGTGGGAGCAGCTGTGATGAAGGTTATGTGAGTGATGGTTAGAGGGAGTACGGAGACTAGGGTGAGATGATAAGGTTTTATTACAGTCACGGTTAATGCGTTGAAGCAGCGGGGGTTTGAGTTAAGGTTTGCAGTGAATGTATGCAAGTATAGAATGAGGTTGAGGGAGATTGTTCGAGGAGTGTGAGTCAGAGGTTTTTGTAGGTTATCATGTATAATCTTTCTCTACTGATTTATCTCTCATTTTTACTCAACTCACCTGTTTCTTTTGATTGTTTCCAGGTTTAGAAAGAATAAAACAAATGAAACATACTCAAAGCAAAAAACGTTTTTAACAAAATTGAACAACAATCTTTGGTGAAGGTAATTCACAAAATAAAGCACGAATAAGAATATCAAAGCAAGTATGGTTTGAGAGTTCAGAAAAAATACCAACTCTGAATGTTCTCGGAGGTGAAGATATTCCCTGGTAACTTCCCTTCTATTATGCTTCTTCTACTCTCTGGTTTCCTTTACTAGTTTCAAAACATTCTCCATCCTTGCTCGATCTGAATTTTCCAGTTGGGAATTGTTGTTGTTGTTGAATGTTGATCTGAGTTGATATTGTATTGAGATGTGTTCTTACTCTGAGTTTGCAGGTTTGGTCAAAGTTATGGAATTGAGTTTGATGAAAACTTGAAGTGCTAAAGAAAACTTGGATTGTTTGGAGGAAAAATCTGGATATAACTTTTGCATAAATTTTGTAGTGTTTTTTACTAATTTCTCTCTTCTAATTTCTTCCTGTTTTTTTTTACTCCCTTATTCTGTTCTATTCTACCTGTATTTATAGTGAATGAAAATGAGGTTTTTTTTTGGGGGGGGGGGGGGAATTGATGAGTTTTGAACTATATTGGTATACTGTTTCTTGCTTTCTTGATGCAGTTTTGTGTGATGCATTCTTGGACTAGTTTTATGCAGGTTTTTTGGACTGATTTGGGATAGCAGTAGCAGGTTTTGGGACATCATAGGAGGTTATCTTTGCAGGGGCTATTTTGGGCTATTTTGGAGCATGAAACCAGATGGAAAGAGACCAGTCAGCAATGGCAGGTTTGACAATTTAGGATAGCAACATAATAACAGGGCAACCAGACTGTTTTTTGACAGGTTTGACAGTATGATACAAGGCTGATTTTTGACATTGTTTTTGGATTGTTTTGCAGGCTGATACAGGGCTAGTTTTAGATTGTTATGGGCAGCATAGGACTGGTTTGGAACAACAGGGCATTTGGAGCTTATGTGGGGCTGGTTTTGGACATTGGGATTAGGTTTATTTTAGTAACTCTGTAAGCAATATGGTTCAAAGTATGGTAAAGGCATGCTTGTTGGAATCTTGTAAGAGATTGAATCAAGTTTTTAGGCATAAAAACTTGAGTTTTATCTTCCTTTTATTGTAACTTAACAATTGTAGAAAGTTGAAACAACTTGATGAATAAATTTGATCTTTGTATAAACTTGAACTATTCTTGAATTGTAATGAAACTAAGGGAAACTATTGAAATTTGTTCTTGCGACTTTAAGAAGTATTGTGGAATTAATTCATGGAACTTGAATTCTTGACATGCTTGAAGATAGATGAAAAACCATGAACTTTGAATTAGCTTTGTCAATTTGATTTGGTTCATGAGAATTATAACATAGAGAAACCATGAACCAAAGTACAACTTTATCCTGTTTGAATTCCAATGAGGCTCAAATATTGGAAGCTTGAATTGTCTTGGACCAAATTGAAATAAATTCCTTTTTTCATCTTTTTAACTCGTGAAAATCTTGAAAACCAATTCTTGAACCAAAGTTTGTCATGTCATGACTTAAATTCCATCTTTGCTTCTTTCTCAACTTGAATGTTTCTTGCAAAAGTTCTAAGAATAAATCCACATAAACCATGCTAATCTCTTGAAGAAACCCTAATCCCAAATTTGAATCTGAGGCAATTTCATTTGTACCATGATGCACACCTTGTAACTCAAACAACAAGAATTCTTGCACTAATGATCAATGGATCCTCAAGATAAATAGCAATACCTTTTGTCTTAACAAAATCCTCAAAACCTTAATTCATAATATTCAGCATTGAAATAATTTTGAAGAACACCTAACCCATGATCTTTGAGCTTGTGTAGGGAAATAAACCCTAATCTTGGTTCTTGACAGAGGAAACCTCGTGCCTCGATGCTTGAGAAAAATAGAATAGCCTTGCAACTCGATGAGACGAGAAATCCATGAACCACACTCCAAAACCCTAATTCTGTATAGTCCACTGTTCAAGAACCAAATGGATTTGTATTTATCTAATGAAGAAACCTCAAACCAAAATTAAACCCCGGATGGCATAACCACTGATGTTTTGAACTGCTGCTTTATTGAATGAAAGAATGATATGAAAATGACCAAGCGAAAATGATGCATATGAAATGAAAGCCTAAGCCAGATGAAAGTAAAAAGGTAGGAGAAATTTGGGGTATGACATCTGCATTGGAGTTGTGTCAACCTGAGTTAAGTGGTTGATTGGTGTCTGCACAATAAAAGTGTCATCTGAATCACCTAGGATGAGCATTTCAGTTTTTTGGAGTAAGGAGAAGTTGCTGTTTATTTTTGTGGGATCAAAGGGTTATGGTCCTTAATTAAAGGAAGATTGATTATTCTCTCCTTGTTGTCTGTTTGTCGAGTTTCTTCTTAAGCTAGAGTTCAATGGTGTAATGTCCTCACACAATGGAACATTTGTTTTGCAAAGATTGAAGGGCATCCTTGTATCTTGAATATTTGGGAGAAGCATATTTATTTTGAATAGTCTGTGTGTGGTATGATGCCATGTGTATTGAAGTCTTCTTCAAACACCTGTTAGAGAGAATCTCCTCTATAGGTACAAAAGGTCGGCGTTCAGCATCTCAAAGTCAGACGGGAGGTCTGAACATTAGAAAAAGATCCTTGATATGTATAATATGCAGGTTCCTGCATGTCTGCATGTGGTTATGATTTGGGCATGAAGTTTGATCAGCTACTGATGGTTGATCCTCTTGTTTCCCTTGCAAGAGTTATGTATGGAATTCTACGTGTATTATCTCCAAAGTCATAGTAAGTGATCAAGTCCATCTGTTTGAGCGTAATGTTGAAACTGATGTTGGAACGTCATTTCAGTTCCTTGTTTCTTCAGCCAAGGAAGTCTTATTTTGATGACCATGATGAAGTGTTGAGTCCAGTATCTGACCAATTCTGGAGTGATGTAAATGTGTGGCATGACTTCCTGTCGTGATAAATTATCCTCTTGTGCTAGAGAGGGGAGCGCCATCTGCTATTTGTTTGTGAGGAAATTTTCCTCTGATAACGAGTACCTTGTCGAGAGTTGGGTATTAGTCTGATCTGGTGAAGATGGGTTTTTGACTGATGGTAAAAAACTTATTAGGAGCTGGGTAATTATTTGATGTTGGTGCAAATCTGCTTTTTGAAATCTATGTTTCAAAAAGGGTTTGAGAGTTTATTTATCTCCATGGTTCTCTGGCGTTTGGTAGCTACTGAAGGTGTGTTCTGTTGGGAGCTTCTTGAAGGACTTCAATGTATAATAAGTCTTTTGAATGGTGCTTTAAGAACCATGGTGTTTGGGTTATGTGTTATAAATATGATGTCCTAAATGATGTTGTAACATCATGTTGGGTTGTGTTTGGAAGATGCTTGGGATTGTGCATTTGGATGCTCAAGCATGATTGTCACAAGTGGTAGTTCTGACTATGGAAATTAGAAAGTGCATATTATGATCTTGTCTGTAGTAGTATACTTGATGAACACGTGACTATTGTGTTGAAGATCCCACTAGTATCAGCAATTACTAGTGGATGTAAGGGTAGAAGAATATTGTCAGATTTTGTGATCTGATCAGGTTGTTTTTGAGGATGTATTTTCTTCTGCTGCAGTTTACTCTACAAGAGATTGTATCGGGTGTAGATCTAAGTAAAGCTTTTAAGAAAACTAAGAACTTATGGAGAAGTAGTTTTGACAATTGAGTGATGTCAAACCAAGTATGTATGAGATCTTGTCTAACCAAAAGGTCATGATACTGTATGGATTTGAGAGAGCATTTATCAGTCATATCCTTCTCAGAGGGATTGGATTTGCTCTCAAGGAGCTAGAGGTTCTGATTCATATTTGTTTTCACAAGGGTGTGAATATTTTCAACAATTGTGTGAAGTTATGGTCCTTCATTATGAGCATGTGATAATATTCATGTGTCTTCATCTGGTGCTGAAGTGGTTATTTTCAGAGAGAGCATTGTTTATCCATGGTAGGGGGAGTGAAGTACTTGTCTATGGTGTTTTGTTGCAATGGTGCAGATATTGTGAAGCTTGTATGTGTTTCAAGCTTGTGAAGATTATGTGCCTCTGGTGAGGTTGTGATAAGTGCTCTTGACAAAACATGGTTGGTTCTAGCCATGTGAAAATGGGTGATTGAATCAAGAGTAAACTTTTCTATATGTGTGTATCTGGGGGGATTTATTTTTCTCTGCAGATTTTGGAAGGACTCTTTGAAGGTTGTTGTTGAATGGGGATGTCATTCATGTAATGTTTTCGGTATTGATATTTTGATTTGTGTTTCCCTGAAAGGAGTAGGATTAGAATCTAGTGAAGCATCCTTGACTGGATAGTTGAAGAAGTATTGGTCACATTTTATTTAGAAAGTAGACAGTGTCTGACTGGATGTCAAAATATTTTTCAGGCATGTTTTTCTCTTGAGCTAAACAAGGAAATATTACGGATGGTGCATTATTATTTAGTGATCTCCCTAAAATAAGTTCTTATTGACTAAGACCATTAATTCCTAAGAGAACCGTGTGGCTATTTAAAGAGGTCAATTCTTCACCTATTTCATCTTGTGGGGGTTACTCCTTCTCTATTCTCATGGTCTGTGTCCAGATGTGAGGGCTTTATTTGTCACAGTTTAGCAAAAATGGGGGAGAAATGTATTTTTCTTATTTTTATGGGTTTGAGGTATGTCTTTGTAGTTGATTTGCAAAGATGTCGAATAGAATTTCCTAGTCTGAGTTTGTGTCTGGGTGTTTTTGTGACTTGTGATATGAGTTTTGAACACAGTTGTTACATGTATTTTGAGTTACTCAGAGTAACTGTGAGATCCCCTGGATTGGTGTTAGGTCACATCTCAAGTTTACCCTTATGCGCCCTGTGAGGAAGGTTTCTGGATTAAAATATTTTGTCATATTATGGCTAAAAAGGGGGGAGAGAATATGTGATATATATATGGTTATCTAAGAGAGAGAGAGAGAGAGAGAGAGAGAGAGAACATGTGTTTTGGACTATCATGAAGAAGTCCTACTGTTGATGTTGTGACATCTTGACTGAAGACGGTGAAGACTAGAGACTGTCAAGTATGAAGACTAAAAGATTATGATTGACCACTTCTGATGAGTGTTGTTAACTGGTTGTATTGTTTATTATTTGAGTTATGTTCTGGTTGTACTTACACAAAGGTTATCAAAATTAGTTTTAGTCAAAATAAGCCAAAGGGGGAGATTGTTAAGCATTTGTTTTTATGGTTGGCGTTATGTTTGGTAAAACTAATATAGCAACAATATGTTAAATAAGATTTTCTAACTTGTAGGAGAAAGCAGGTTGAAGTTTTATTTTATGAAGAACATTTTGAATAGGAATGTTTCATAAACTCGAGAAACATGTCAGATAAGATGTCCTATGCAGGATCATTCAACATCGCGTCTGTGTTGGGCTAGACAGTTGGATCGGTTCAAGATTGAACAGGTGTAAAATATTCTGGGAATATTATTGATGAGAGATAAATTGTTGTGTTTTTTAGTGTGAATAATTATAACTCATTGGCTTAATTTATTTGCTTTTTGTCAATAAACCTCAACTTTAGTATATATTCGGTATAGTTTATGTTATAGTATATATTTAGTTATCGTATAAATATCATTGAGTTTAATTGATTTCATATTATTTTTGTAGGTATCCAAGCATTGATATTTATTCATTTTTATATATATCATTGAATAAGCTTTTCAACACTTCTGACCATGTGCAAATCAGAGTTACAGATCTCAAGTTATGGTGAAAATAAGTGCTGATTTTTTTCATGACAACGCAGAGTGTGCTAAGCGCCCGATTTTGGGCTAAGCACGGTCTGTGATTTTCAATCTCATTAAATAAATGAAAAAACACATTTTTAGGTTATGGGTTGGGTATTTTTAAGTCTCAACACCATCAAACCCATTTTTTGGTAGAGAGAGGATTAAAAATAATATTTGGAGGTTTCAATCGGATGATTCAGAGTCGAATTTCTCATTGATTGGTGTTGACAAACCAAGAAATGTTTGCTTCCTCTTCTTCTCTTCTCTTTGTAATCTCTATTTGTTAGAGTTTTTATGTATATTTACCTTTATTATTTGTATATTTATTGCTCACGGTGTTGTATGAAATCTCTTTTACAAATTAATATCGGTGTTTGTTCTTGATTTTTACTTTATCGCAGAGGTTTGGTTAGTCATAGACATATGCTTTCCTAACCTCTCTCTTGAATTAATATCTATTAGGTTCTAGATTCTAGTAATATATTTAGGCTTAATATTCATGTGGGTATCAGCTATGAAAAGAATTCAGATTGTTTGAGTTGTGCACGAAATCGCCTCCGAGAGTAATACGAGTGATGTCTCACTTTGTGTTAGAAATAGCCTTAGTGTGAGTGATACATGATGGTATTCACAGTTAGTTTAGGTTGAGTATAACTGGGTAGTGAGTTTAATTATTTGATAGGATAGATGAAATACAAACCCGAGAGTTCTCTACTCTCTGAATTATGAATTCTTTTTCTGTTAATAACTTTAATTTCTGCATTTACCTTTTATACAAACCAACCCAATTCAACCCCAAACTCATAAACGAGAGACTTTTTGAATGGTGATTTTATAATCATTAATCCTTGTGGAAACAATATGATAAAACTATAAAAATACTTACTTTTGCTTGTCGCTTTACCGCTTCAGCAAAATGGTGTCGTTGCCGGGGATTTGTGTTTTTATTGAATTGCATTGCGATAGTTTCTTTGTTTTTGAATTTTGTAGATATCATATATATTGTCTATCTTCACTTGTTTATAATTTTGTGTTAATAAGTATGTGATTGCTGTAAAAAAAATTGGGGATGAAAGAAGAAGTGTGATTGAAATTTTGTGTTTGAACTTTTGTGAGTTGATCACTCCCTTAGGTTTAGGTAAGTTTTTGTTTCAATTAACTTTAGGAATTATCCCTTGTTTGTTAATCAAGCCACATTACAATCTTGAAAAACCCTTGTAATTCGTACCTTTGTATTTTCAATATAATTTTTAGATGAGTGTATAATTTAGTCTTTTGTTTGCAATATTGTTGGATGAGTGTCAAATCCTCACTTTTGTGTGTTCTTCATCTATCGATAAATTTTTACTAGGTGTGATTCATGATTGATTTTGTTTTGTTTTAGAATGTTTAGTATAATTTTTGTACTTAGGATTTGTTTCATTTACATGTTTTCATTGTAAGATTGTGGTAAGTATGTACTTTGCGTGTACATTTTTGTTTGAACCATACATTTGTCTTCCATTTAAAATCTGTTGATCCATGATTCTTTGTTTGATTACTTTTGTTTCTTTAAGTTGTTTGACTTTGTTTGAGGACAAACACTGTTAAGTTAGGGAGAGTTTGATGAGTGCTGAATTGTTGTGTTTTTAAATGTGAATAACTAGCATTCATCGGCTTAATTCATTTTCTTTTTGTCAATAAACCTCAACTTTATTATATATTCGGTATATTTATGTTATAGTGTATATATTGCATTATTGTGTAAATATAGTTGAGTTTAATTGATTTTATCTTATTTTTGTTGTATTCAAGCATTGATATTTATGCATTGTTAGATAGATTATTGAATAAGCTTTCCAACGCTTCTGACCGTGTGTAAATTGGAGTTACGATTCTCAAGTTATGGCGAAAACAAGTGCTTTTTTTTATGACAGCACAGAGTGTGCTAAGCGCCCGATTTGGGGCTAAGCGCGGTCTGTGATTTTCACACTCATTAAATAAGTGAAAAAACAAATTTTTAGGTTATGGGTTGGATATTTTTGAGTCAAAACACCATCAAATTTATTTTTTTGGTAGAAAGAGGCTTAGAAATAACATTTGGAGGTTGCAATCGGATGATCCAGGGTCGAATTTCTCATCGATTGGTGTTGACAAACCAAGAAATATTTGGTTCCTCTTCTTATATTCTCTTTGTAATCTCTATTTCTTAATGTTTGTATATATATTTACCTTTATTATTTGTATATTTATTTCTCATGGTGTTGTATGAAATCTCTTTTAAGAATTAATACCGGTGTTTGTTCTTGATTTTTACTTTAACGCAGAGGTTTGGTTTGTCATAGACATATGCTTTCCAAATATCTCTCTTAAATGAATATATATTAGGTTCTAGATTCTATAAATATATTTAGGTTTAATATTCATGTGTGTATCACTTACGAAAAGCATCTGGATTGTTTGAGTTGCGCGTAAAATTGCCTCCGAGAGTAATACAGGTGATGTCTCACTTTGCGTTAGAAATAGCCTTAGTGTGAGTGATACGTGATGGTATTGACGAGTAGTTTAGATTGAGTACAACTGGGTAGTGAGTTTAAGTATTTGATTGGGTAGATGAAATGTAAACCTGAGAGTTCTCCACTCTCCGAATTATGAATTATTTTTCTGTTAATAACTTTAATTCTCGCATTTATCTTTTATACAAACCAACTCAATTCAACCCCAAACTCATAAACGAGAGACTTGTCGAATGGTGATTTGATAACCACTAATCCCTATGGAAACAATATGATAAAACTATAAAAATGCTTACTTTTGTTTGCCGCTTTATCGCTTCAACAATTATGCTATCATATGTGGTGCTATTTTATTTGTCTGTAAGATTCAAGCTAAAATCAAGAGGACTATTCACTTTCTAATTATGGAGATAAATTAGGAAGAATATGATTGAAGACATATTTTGTAGAAGAAGTTTTTCTTGATTTGTAATAGGTGATATGCTGTTATTTGAAGCTCAAATCCAGTTGGGAAAAATGTTATAAATAGACGTTTTGTAACCTAAAAGAATGAACCAACCGTGAATTTTAAAGTTGTAGTCATTAGGGCTGAGTTTGTACCACTCTCTAGGAGAGTTGGTTGTGTTTTCCACTCGACATGTGAGTTGGAATGTGTTCCTTGAGTTGTAAGGTTTTGTTCTCACTCAGAAACCTTTAGGTAATGAGTTGAGTATTGTTCTTGGAGGAAGCTTGTAAGCAACCCCAAGTTGTGTTCTTAGTCAAGAGTCTTGGCTAGGTATTGTCATGGAAGTATGTCTTCTAGTTTGATGTCGTGGAAGTGTGTCTTCATGTTTTGTCCAATCGATGTCTGTGATTGATGAGGGATTGAGAAGGGCCTCATATCTAGGTGAGTCTTAGATAGAAAGTTAGCATGGGTAGTGATAAAGTGAGAAGATGGTAAACTGATATGTTTGTTGCAGGTTCTTTGAATTGATACTATTAAAGTGGACTTTATCCCTAGTTTGGTATGCCTCCAGAGTATGAGAGTTGCTCTGAATTGGGTTAACAATTATTATGTGTTGTTTATGCTTTTTAGTACTGTTTTCATTGTTTATACCTTTCTTGTGTGTTTTGTTCATATCAGATGTCCTAATATGTCATAGGACATCTGAAGTCTGATATACCATAATTTCAAAAATATATGAGCTCAATATGGTTTAACAGAATAACCATTATCCTCTCTTATTTTAACAGACCGATCAACTAACCTATGGTTTTATAACAGGCTAACCATTAACCTAACAATGAGTTCATAAATATTGTTGATCTAAAACCTTTGAATAAAGAAGAATTTATAATAATCTTAAGGGAATTTATCTTGTTGATCTTAATAATTTCTAGTCGTTGTCAATTGATTGGGTACATTAAAATGGAATTTATCTTCACAAATGTGTCAATCTAATCGATAGGTATAATCGATTAAATCCAATAAAAATATATTTTTTGGCTTTTTCGATGTCCCCGTTTCTCTCTAGGAAACTACTGCATATTTCTTCAAGATATTTTGTTTTCAAAAATATTTTATAAAATGGTTTTGAGTGTGTGTCTGCTTATAGCCAACTACTTCCATAAAGAAAGAGATTTTGCTTACATTGATTCACTCAGTTTCTATTTTAGGATGATCAACCTATATCATGTGTTTGATGTATTCCATATGTTTGACCTTTGCTTTGAGATGATATGAGGCTTTTGATTTCATTTATCCTTATCTCATTCTTTCTTATCAAACCCATGGCTTGTATTAATCGTTTAAATGCATTACTTGACTTTCTCAATTGTTTCCTCTTTGTGATGTTGAATATCATATAATTTGCTCTTTTATTCATCATGGTGCACATCTTGCTATGTTGAATGTTCTTTTATTGCTCTTCTTGGTTGACTTTATAAAAGGTTGCATCTGTTATATGTTGAGTGTACTTTCATTATTATTCTACATTTGTCATCATATTGCATCTCTATCATATTAAATGTATATTGCGATATCTCATTATATTGGTCTGCTTTAGCGTCGTTAATATGTTGAATAAGCTTTATGTTACCGGCAAAACAAGATTTCACATTCTCCCCCCTTTTTAATGATGACATCACATCTCTCAGGGGAGGTGGTAAAAGAAACAAAACAATATATTTTGAGTGATATCACCCCCCCCCCCCCTGAGTTAGATAGATTGTATATCCTCCTCCTAAGAGTATACTTCTCCCCCTTTGTCATAATCAAAAAGGCAGATAAAAGAATAGATATGAAAATAAATTGTATGGTAACATACATGTAACATACTTAAGAAAACATCTTTGCAAAATATATCAAGTATCAAAGCTAATGTAGCAAGGCATAATGCGTTTTAGAGAATAACATAGGAACAATCATGGCAGAGACTTTTGACAAACATGTTATTACAGAATCAAAATATCTAAAAACATTTGTTTTTATAACATTTATAGAAAACACTTGGCATACATATCATGGTATCACGAAAGGTAAAGCAAGTGTACTTATAACATTTATCATAGATGAAAAATATTTCCTATGTGTATAATCTTTAGAGCGTTTCTAGTCATGGCATGCAATTCTCAAAATATTGGTTTAGTAACAAACTTATATTTACAAACATGGTATATAGACAAAGAAGCAATTGGCACAAACTTCATGGCATAGAAAAAATATATCCTAAAGTTTGCAGAAACAAGGTTCCCTAAAATATATAGGCATGTCATAGCAAGAGACACTTCTTTTCATAGTAAGCTTATCATGGAATAATGGAAATGGATATAACTTATTGGTAGACTATATCTTGAGATGTAAGGGCAAGGCTTTCTATTTACTTAGATAATGTTCATGGGAAGTATTTTCTCATGTATTTAAGGTATATTCCTTAAGTTTTATTTGATGTGTTTACCCATTTTAGCTGAAGAATGAGATCTTGATGGTTATGCAAACGTCTGTTTTTATAAAAAGAAATCTTAGTTAACGTACAAATTTCCTTGAAGACTATGCATAAATAATCTGACTCTAACTATCTTGAATATTATGGATAATTGTCTATTTTTTTACTCATATTCTCCGTTATTCTCTTTTTTTTTGTATCTTCTATGTGTAGATTATTATGCCTACTTTATATGAAGAACATCATCAAGAAGGAATATGAGAAAGACAACAAGATAATTTACTGTAAGTTATAATTTCTATATGTAGATTCTTGTTCCTATATAATTCATTCATAATTTACTGTAAGTTATAATTTCTAAGTATTTTTTTTTTGGTGATTACAGTCAAGACACCAAGAGACAAGACATGTAAAGAGAATAATATCATATTATTTTATTCAGGTTAACCAATTATATCACAACAATTGTTTTATTCAACCGATGTTATAAGTAGAATAATAAAACCAATAATGATGTTTCTATGATTCGAACCCGTGGCATATGAATTATTTCACAACGGTTGAAATATTTGACCGTAGTTATACATAGTGTGCTACTTAACTTACAACAACAGTCACACACTCATTATGAAAACCAGCATACATACAATCACATCTTATCTAACAATGGACGTACAGTCGTTATTATATGTGTTTCAAAGTCGTCATTGTTTGTGTTTTTCGTAGTAGCGCCTCATGCCTAACACTATTGGCTTTGGTGCATGGATATAAATGATGTGTAGCCCGAAGTATCGATATGTAGGAATTGGTTTTTTCAATACATCGCCTTATTCCTATCACTATTGGACTTGGTGCAAATATTGTAACACCCCGACTTTAGATTAATATTTTACTTAATTATTTGAATGTTTATATGTGTGTTGTATAATTTATTTAATTATTTGAGTTATTTTGGTATTTTATGAGGTTAAGGGTATTTTAGTAATTTAACTATTTTGGTAAATATAGAGTTTGAGTGAGGGGGAAATAAAATAGAATTTATTTGAATAATTATATAATTTTAATTATTTAAAAATTACTGGAATAATTAAATTTATTAGAAATAATTATAGTATTATATAATAAGGATTTTATTAAATAATTATTTAATGAAATTTATATTTAATTAAAATCTAAGTGTTTTATCTTATTTAAAAATATTATTTTATGGAATAAAATAAAAGTTTTGGGATATTACCATTAGAAGCATTTTAGCGTTAATTTTCTAAGGGGTGTGTGTGGAAGGGTGTGAATACCAATTAGGATTTTGTTCCGACTGGCTCAATGACTAGACATGATCCAATCCACTTCTGCCTTCAGGGTGACCCAATAGCTTTGGCCCAATCAGTTGGGGAAAACAAGGAGCACTTTCCCCTTCTGCCCCTTAGCCGTGGAAGTGTGGTCGTGGGGGGTGGGGGGTTAACAGAACCCCTGCTGCCCTTGGTTGTACTTTTGTCTGCGTCAACGACAAGCCTTCACTCTTCCCATCACGTGCGAAGCAACCATCTAGGAATAAGAAGGCCATGCCTGCCCGCGATTGTATCCCTACTCATTGCAACGGCTAGTTCCTGGCAATTATCTATTTTTGAGGACCTGATATCCAGGCCCAAAAATTGGAACCAATGGCCAAGCATTAGGGGCATTATATAAACTCTCATACTTGTGAGGGTCAGGTATTCAATATTCACTCTAAAATCCTAAACTCTCTGTTGTATCTCTTTCCACTCTTATTTACTTGAGCATCAGAGTACCTTGCAGATACACCTCTCATCCTCGATTCCAGCCTTGCAGATGTAGATATCGGCCTAACATAGGTTCTGGTCATTGGTAAGATCATTGCCGCCATTTGTGGGAAATTGTTTTCCCTATCTTTCTTTCTCTATAAACTAAAGATCAAAACTACGTTTCAAGATTCAAATCATGTTCGATCAAGATGACAACCATCTCACTGGAAAAATTGTCATCTCCCCTGTCCGCAAGATAGACAATGACAGAGAAAACCATCTCCATGAAGATATTCCCATGAGATATGGTTGCACTGTGACTCCCTCCTATAACGAAGCTAAGGACGACGACGTCCACTTCTTGGAAGCGAACAAGCCTAGGAAGTTCCAAGAAGAAGCGCCAGCCACCTTTTATCCAGTTCAAGTGTCGGGCAATGCTGACTAGGTATGGAAAATAAACCTGCCCCCGCCGGGGCCCGACCCTAAAATTAGCGGGGAAAACCTGGTTTAATCGGGGGCGGGTGCGAATGCAGGGAAACTCAATTTTTATTTATGGGTGCGGGTGCGGGGCGGGTGATGCTAGTACCCGCTCTGCACCCGCACCCGCCCCACACCCGCCAACTAAATTTAATTTATTTCATTTATTTTTAATTGTTTTCTTACTCATTTGCACTTTTTAATGTCATAATATCATGTTTATTAGAATTATTATTATTTTTAAATAAAATTTAAATAAAAATATAAAACATAAAAAACGCTTTTAAAATAATCAATTATTTAGTTTAATTATTGATTTTTAATTTTATTGAAAAAAGTATATATTTAAAAAAATTAAAATTTTATTCGGGCGGGTGTGGGGCGGGTGCGGGGAAACCCGTTTCTTGTTGGGGGCGGGGGCGGGTCTAGGTCTGGGTGGCGGGTGCAGGTCTGGATGTGCTTAAACTCGCCCTTGACCCGCCCTGTTGCCATCCCTAACACTGACCCAACCATGACAGCGTTGCTCGCAGCTTTAAATCTAACAAACACTCTGATTCTATAAAAAAACAATAGGATCGGAGCCTTGGAGAAAAATTGTCGATCAAGATCTCCTACAAGGGGATACAGAAGATATAGGTCTCGCAGCCCATCACCAGCACGACCAAGCCATCGTTCGTCCCCAGAAAAACCAGAAACATTATCGATCAAGAAGCATGGTCATACTCCTCCTCAGAGAGACCGACGCTCCTCGATCACCAGGAAGACAAAGGGCGGTCAATGGGAAGATAACTATCGTTCGACCTCTCCCAAGCAGAAGCAAAATTCGAGGAGTATGTCTCCCCATCGAGATAACAGACCCCGACGAGGAAGGAACCATTACTCTTCTCGGTCTGTTGTCAAGAGAGATCATGGAGACTCCCTTGCCTATTGGGCTGGAAAAAACCCCACATCTGGGGACGTACGATACAACCGTTGATCCAGATGAGCATATCGAGAACATTGATGCCCTGATCAATTATAGAGGTGTCCGAGGATCCATCAAGTGTAGACTCTTTTGAACCACTCTACGAAAGGGGCTATTGCTTTGTACATAATCCTCCCCGACGAGTCGATCACATCTTGGAAGAACCTGGGGAAGCAGTTCTCATGGAACTTTACTGCCTCTCGCCGACATCCGAAATCTGAAGCATCACTAGAGACAATAATCCAAGGGAAAGACTATTCCCTCCGAGAATATATTGAAAGGTTCAATTGTGAATCCTTTCAGGTTTCCACGAGTGACAGTAGGAAGAAATATTTGTTGAAGCGCGGGCTACGTCCCAAAAGTGATTTTTCCAAAGCAATTGACATAGAAACACTTGCTACACTGGATTCCCTCCTTCTTAAAGCCCAGGCATACATCTAGTATGAATAAAAAGAAGTTTCTAACAACGCACAGGACTCACTACATTAGGAGAATGATAGGTCCTCAAAGCACGATGACTCCTCGACATCTTGTCGGGGAGCAGACAAAAGAAGAAACGACAAGCCCCATGAATTACGGGAATACAAAGAGCCAGTTGTTCGGTTCCATGATTACACTCCCTGAATGCCTCACACGAGCGCATCCTGACCGACTACACAAATTCATATTTCCTTCATACCCGAGTCTGTTTTCCTCGACATACTCCGTCCAAACCCGGGACGGAAAAAACTAAATATTGTTGGTTCCACAAGATCCATGGGCACACCCTAAAAATTGCATCCACCTAAAGAATGTCATTGAGATCCTCATCAGAGATGGGCATCTCAAGCATTACAAGAAAAAAGATGTTCCCCATGAGGACGCTCCTGAGTCGAAGAAGGTCGAGGAAGAGCGACCACCTTCCGAGGATATCAGCATGCCAGTCATCATGTGCATTTCTTGGCCTGAGGATTTCTACATCCCGACAATGTCGAGCACCTCTTATACCTTTCAAAACACATTCCATGGGAAAATTTCTCCTCCTCTATGGTCATATCTGACGGGAGATTTAATAAAGTCATAGTGGGTTCAGTAAAAAGAAAGTTCTAGCAGCTGATCAATGCAAGCTCTAACAAGAACTCTGTAACACCTCATTTAAATATTTAGTTATTTGATGATTGGAATTGTGGAACTATGTTGGTTTGACTAAGGAGGTGTGAGAACTTAGTATAATTTGATAATTAGAGTAAGTTTTGAATAAATAATATAATAACGGTAATATTGGTGAATGATGAAATATTACTATTATTATCAATAAAAATATTTTTAGATATATGGTATAGTTACCTCTAATAGTATTATTATTAATATTATGGTGATTTTTATTATTACTATTACTTTTATTCCTTTTATTATTATTGGTTATTATTAGAAGATAATAAAACATATTTTGAGGGAAGTGGTAGAAAAAGAATTAGGAAAAATTGATGTCACGTGAAAAGAAGAGAAAAGAAGAGAAGAGAAGAGAAGCTAGGGCAAAAGGGTGAGAGGAGAATACAACCATTGTTGAAGGATAAATGCTCCAAATCAAGGTAAGTGGGTGAATGAATTTTCTAAATAGTGATTATAGCATGAGAGGGTAGTGAGGGTTCCTTCCCCTTTTTAGGTTTCATGAATAATTTATGAATGTTCTTCTTTATTTTATTTTTTGTTGTTTCTATGTGATGGTATGTGAAACTGGCGAATCCTGTGATGACATGTATGTGTTGTTGTTGCTGATTTTGTTGTTGTTGTGTTGCTCCATGAAAACCCAGATCTGGAAATTTATAGATCTAGGAATATGACAAAAATTGGAGAATTAGAGGTAGAAATTGTTGTAGAATAGTAGAATAACAAAATTAGATGAAGTTTATAGGTTAATAAGTGTTAAAAAATATTGTTTTGGACCCAAATTAGGAGGTTGGAAGTGCTCTAAACGAGTGGAAATCGTTATGGTGTGATAGCAGAATTTTGAAGTAACAGACTGGCCATTCGCGTATGGTACGCGTATGGGGGATGTTCCCAGGGGGCCAAACGCGTATGGAACACACCCTGTCCCCAGTTCCAGCATGACCTTCTACTGGTACGCATATGATACGCGTATGAAGAGGAGGCCAAACGCGTATGGGATGGTCATATGCGTATGGGAAGTTTGGGAGGATTTTTGAGAAGAAAAATGTTTTGGGTCAAACGCATATGGTACGCGTATGAGATCTGGGCGCTAAAATGGAACGTGTATGATACTCGTATGGATGGGCGGGAAGAGATCCAAATGTGTATGGTACGCGTATGGGCAGGCTGGAGTGCGGAAATTCCTGTTATCGTGATTTCTTTCCCGTTTTTGCGTGCAATGTAATTTTTTGAGTCTGTAATGACTAGTATGAAGTAGGCAAATGTACGGAGGCTAATAGATATGGAGATTTGTAGAAAAACACGGGACTTTTGGTGAATTGGTTATGATGTGTGATGAAGAATGTTGTTTTTAGGTAAAGTGATATTATGTTGTTGTTGTTGTTAAATATAGATGATGAATTGCTAATTTGTTGAGTGATTATGATGCCATAATGTTATGTTATTGTAAATGTTGTTATTGTTGAATATGCATGATAAATTGAGAAAATGTTTAGTTGTTGTGATGTTATGACACTATGTTGTGATACTATGATGTTATGTTGTGTAATGTTATTGTTCTTGAATGTTAATGATGGATTGATAGTAGGCGTAGTGGATTGTGATACTAAGAAAATATGATGTTGAAATGTTGTTGTAATATTTTATAAAGTGTGATGCAATAATATTCTATTGTTGGGTGTATGCCAATATGTTGTTACTATTTTTCTATTATTATCATTTCATGTATGGTGAGGGCTTATGCTCTGTTGGTGGCCTTTATTGGCAAGATGTTGTGGGCTTATGCCTTGTGGTTGTATATTTATGTTGTTGCATATTGGTGTTGCATGCATACATTGGTGAGAGATTATTCCCTATTGTTGGCCTGTAATGGTGTTATGTTGAGGGCTTATACCCTGTTGTTGCCCTATTTGGAATTATGGGGAGGGTTTATGCCTTGTTGGTACTACATGCATTTAGTTGTTGTCGGTTGCATTGCATTATCTTGATTTGATGTGGTGTTATATGAATGAAGAATGTGTTGTGATGCATGGTGTGAAATGTGCATTTTGTGAATTATGTGCATTGTGTTAATTACTACTCCTTAGCATGTGACATTCACTGTATATTTATTGAATGTAATTCTCACCCCTTTTATGTTGTTATGCCTGTGCTCCTCCGGGAGTACAGATAATCAGGTATCTGAGTAGTGCATGGAGTATGAGTTATATGATCGAGTCTTAGGAGTCGCTCAGATATGTAACACAGGATTATGGGAATTTTCTACGTTTTATGTTTTTTTAGTCGTTACATATCTTACTTTCATATTTATGTTAAACCACGAGTTTTATGGAGAATGTTGTTATTTAAGCCGTGGTGCTATGAAAATGAATATTTGATATTTTCGCTGTGTAAATAATGCTTTTATGAGAAATGAAGTAATAAAATAATTTGAAAATCTTATGAGTTTTTGGAAGATGTGACATCCCATTTGGGTACTCTCATATATTTTCGTAGTATTTTATTATAATTATATAATTGGGAAAGTGGGGTGTTACAAACTCCACCTTGTACAAGTTACGAGGAAGCTCCGTCCCCATCGTGTTTTACCACGAGGAGTGAAGATGTGAAAAACACAAGAAGGGGGAGTTGAATTGAAAACTTGAAATCAAAAGCACAATGACACATTATTTTTATCCTGGTTCGTTTGATCTCAAACTACTTCAGTCCACCCGTCAAGGTGATTTCTCCTCTCTCCAACGAGGTCTTAATTCACTAATCACAAAAGGATTACAATCACTACTTTAACAACTGTTAAAGTCTTCTTGAGTACAACCACAATCCGGTTAATCTCAAGGAACACTATTTCAAAACAATTATACAAGAATGCATGTTGTTGTTTTTTGTTACAAAAACTGTTATCACAACTGTGATAATTTACACAAAATTATAGCTTGGAAAGATGATGAATATTGCTTGCAGCTTTTTTTGAATTCTCGTTGGTGGTTTTTTGGCAAATCGTCAATGATTTTGAACACTGACTTTGTTTATATAGGAAATGCATTTATGTTGATCATCAAGCGTGTTTAATGTTATTAACTCACTTTCCATTTGGAGAAGATCCTGTTTGAAAGAAGCCGTTAGAATTGATGTTGTCTTGAATGATCAGTAACGCTTCAGAATCTTACATCCTTGCCTGCTACTGACGCTTCAGAATATTGATGACTTGGATTATGTTGTTCTTGTTCAGAATCAGAGTTTACTTTGCTTAAGCGCGGGTTCTGGTCATTAATTTTCAGCACATATTCTGATTGCTTCAGCGTGTAGCTCTTATGGCTCATCTTCTGATGCTACTTTGGTCAGAACTTCTGTATACACAAAAACATAATTTTTAGGGTGCATATTTGTTCTTTGTATTTGTTATCATCAAAACTCTAACTAAGGGTTGTAGAATCAAACTATGTTCTAACAATCTCCCCCTTTTTGATGATGACAAAAACTAGATTTTTCAAGTAAAAATAAAGAACAAAAGGTTTAGGAGAAACTCCCCCTGAGTTGATTACTTCCCTTAAGTTCCTTCTCATTAGAGTTTTAGCTGCATCTTCTATCAGAGTTTATACCTGTTCAAACTTTCCAGAAAGTAGAGGTTAAGTAATTCAGAATGTTTGAGACTTCTGTCTCGGTAAACCATTATTGAAAATATCTTACTTTCTCCCCCTTTTTGTCAGTTATCAAAAAGGAAATATAATCAGAACCAAAAGAGATGAATTATATTAAAAAAACATAAAGCAATGACAAGTTCCAGAACAAAAGAGGTAAAAATCAAACGTTACAGATAAACAGATTTAAAACATAAATCTAAGAAGGAGGGGGGAGACGTATGAACAACGCTTCCAGCAAACTCTTGATCTGAGTATTTGACTCTTCTTGCTTTCCCAAAATGCCTTTGATTTCCTTTGTGGCATCTTCTTGTTTACCTAGAATACTTTTAATCTCTTTGTTCGTGTCCTCCTGCTTATCTAACCTTGCGTGGATTAGAGCATTTTATTTCTTCAATTCTTCCAGAGTTTGCATGACTAAGGAAGGTGTTGGAGTTTCTTCAGGAGTTGGACGTTGCTCAGAGCATTCTGCAGCTTGCTCAGAGTGAACCATTTCTTCTGCTGTAATCATGTCTTCTGGAGCAGCAGTCAGGGAGAGACGTTCTGATTCTGGTTGAACTTCATCTGAGGGATGATGCTCTTTCCAGGGATCATTATCCAGCGAGAGGATTTCTTTCTTGAACAGTTGGCTCAGAACTTGGTCTTGAAAAGCCTTCAGCTTATCACTAAAGTTCTGTTGAACCTGTTCATAACTCTGTTCCTTCAGCTTCAGCATTTCAGAACTCGGCCAGTTTCTGAATCTTGTCCACATATAATCAGAAGCAGCAGGATTAGTCATCTCTTGACTAGCATGATTCAAAGAATTTATCCATTCCTGCATTCTTGTTTCAAAAATCAACAAATTTATACCAACATATGATGTGGTTTCATTTGGTTTAGGTATGAGAATGGCAGTTTTGTGTGAGATGGAAGCTAGTCTTTCCAGCACAATTGGATCAATGACAAGTCTTATGTTATCAGCTGGACTGTTAGTGGGTGAAGGAGTGGGAGAGTCAGGAATGATGATTATTCTAGTGGGGGTGTTTGGAGGAGTGGATTCCAGAGGTGAAGGGATTTCTGGAATGTCATGAATGGTGAGAGGCATGCGAACCGCAAGAGGTTCTGTGATTCCAGGTATTGGGATTGTATCAGAATCTGAAGGGGATTCTTCAGATTGGTTTGTTGTAACATGTTGGGGTTCTGGTTCATGGATAGCAGAAGATTGATTTTCAGAAGGTTGAGCTTCTAGTTGTGGTGAATCTTATTGGGGAAATTCTTTTTGTGGAGACTGTGGTTACGGAATTTTTGGTGTGGTATTAGAGTTTAGATTTTCTGGGAGTTGAAAATTTGGATTTTATGGTAAGGGAGAGGAAAAGTCTTGGTCAAATAAATTAATATCAGACAAAACTTTGGCATGTTCTGGTTGGTCATGTTCAGGATTTGGATTTTGAGAAAGGGAGAGAGTTTCATTTAGACCTAGAGTTTCAGATGGATCAAACCCTATGTCAAAGTCTTCAAATGTTTGGGGTGTTGGATTTTCTTGTTGTGAAGGCATGGTTTCAGATGTTGATACATTTATTGATTCTATAACAGAAACAGAGGAGGGATTACCTTTCTTTTTGGCAGCTTTCGGTGTCCTCTGAGAGGGTCCTTCTCCTGCTGCTTTCCTCTTCTTGATCTTATTTAAAGAAACTTCTGGAGAAGCCTTGTGTAAGTCCTGGATATTGATTTCTAGTGCAGTACCATATTCCTTGCAAGTGTCCAGATATCTGACTATTATTTCTGGTTTGGAGTCAATCTCAGAAAATAGAGGAAAATCATCCAGAGGTATCCTTCTTGAAGTGATGGTTGCATGAGAAGTAACAGTAGGTTCCTTCTTGATATTATCAATGATTTTCATCTTCTTCATATTTTTAGCGTTCAGGGGCTTCCCAGCAGTTGCTCCCAATGTGATAATTTCCCGGGCCTCCGTCAGATGTTCTATCAGCCTATTCTTTGTCAGAATATCTTATATGAGCCTTCCTAAGGAAATCCAATCCGTCTTGGTCCTTTCGTCTTCTCTTGTTTCCTTCACACTAGTTCTGAGATGATTAAACAGCAAGTGTGGAAGATTTACCTTTGTCCTCTTAGCAATGAAATAGATCAGAAATCGTTGATCAATGTTGATATAATCAGGAGAGCTTGTGGGCTTCCTGTGGTTGATACACCCTAGAATAACTTTGGACCAAATTCTGTGGTGATCCTTCAAATCCCTGATTTTACTGGAGGGAAGTCCATGAGTAAAAAATTCCTTTGCAATAGAGCTTACGTCAGAGCATCTCTCAGCCATGTCAATGCATCTGACACTTCCACCATTGTATCCAATAAGCTTTGCAATTAGGTCTTTTGTAATAACAATTTTCTTCCCTATGGTATAAGAAGTAACCTGATGATTTGAAGAATAAGCATGTATCCAAAATTCCTTGACAAGAATGGGAAAGGTTGGCCCCAATAGACGGTCAAAGTACCTATTCCATCCTTGAGCAGTAACGTCTTCATACAGATTGAAGCCGTTTTCTTACAAGCTTTCAAAATCAATAATCAATTCTGAGAGAACTTCCAGATTATCAATAGGTGTGAGGAGCGTTCTGTAGGCTTCTTCATACTGTTCCATTGAAGCAGATTCATGAGCACTGACATTTTTGACACTTGAAGAAGCCATTGTTCACACGGGATTTTGAGGGAGATGAAAGGGGTTTTCGAAAGAAAGAACTTGAAACGAGAGAAAATATTGATGAGAGTAAAAAGAAGTGAATGTAAAAAGTAAAATTTGAGTTTAAGTAGGTTTCTTGAAAACGTAAACAGTAAGAAAGAGAAATAATTAGTCATGATTATAAGCATTAATGACAGCTGAATTTAGGGGATTTAGAAAGATACTTGAATGGTTACCATTGACAAGTGTCTCAATGCACCCAATCAGCGCCTTTGACCTTTCAGAAAAATGAACGCGTGTTCAGCCTCAGAAGGTGGCTGATGAATGGATGACAACTGTTTGATTATGTGAACTGCACGCTTCTATCCTTGAAATGAAACGTTCATATCTTCATGGATAGATTCTGATGCAATATGTACTTCTAAACTCTGAAGACAGGTTGATCAGTAGTTCACAGAAAATAATAAAATTCTGAAGGTTAAGATATACAAATAAAATATTTTATTCTGGGCATAGCTTCATGCTGAGATGTTTCAGAATGAAGTTAAACCTATCTTCAGAAAGAGGTTTTGTAAAGACATCAGCCTATTGATGGTTTGTGTCAATAAATTTTAAGCTAAGAATCCCTTTCTGAATATACTCCCTAATAAAATGATGTTTTATTTCTATATGCTTAGTCCTAGAATGCAAAATTGGATTCTTACTGAGACAAATAGAAGAAGTATTGTCACAGAGGATAGGAATGTTACTCTAAAATATGTTGAAGTCTTCAAGTTGATTTTTCATCCAGAGCATTTGCGTGCTACATCCAGCAGCTGCTATGTATTCAACTTCAGCTGTTGATAGTGTAATTATGGACTGTCTCTTGCTGGTCCATGAGATCCGATTTTCTCCCAGAAACGGGCAGCTTCTAGAAGTGCTTTTATGCTCTACTCTGTCTCCAGCGAAGTCAGCATCACAATATTCTACTAAGCTGTAATCATTTTATTTTCTATAAAACAAACCCAGATTAGTAGTACCTTTCAGATACTTGAAAATTCGCTTAACTGCTATTAAGTGAGACTCTCTAGGATCTGATTGGAATCTAGCACATAAGCAAACACTAAATAAAATGTCAGGCCTTGAAGCCGTCAGATAGAGAAGAGAACCAATCATACCTCTATAGACCTTATGTTCTACCTTTTTACTTACCTCTTCCTTTTCTAGAATGCACGTGGGGTGCATTGGAATCCTTGAGGGCTTACATTCTGAGAGATCAAATTTCTCCAGAAGTTCTCTGACACATTTGCTCTAATGAATGTAAGTTCCCTCTGGAGTTTGGTTTATCTGAATGCCCAGAAAGAATTTGAGTTCCCCCATTAAGCTCATCTCAAACTCTTCCTGCATACATTTAGCAAACTCTCTTCCCATAGAGGGTTTAGTAGATCCAAAGATGATGTCATCAACATAAATCTGACATACTAACATGTCATTCTTAACTGTCTTACAGAACAAGGTTGTGTCTACTTTCCCTCTGATGAATTCCTTTTCTAACAGGAAGTTACTTAGTCTTTCATACCAAGCTCTGGGAGCTTATTTCAGACCATAGAGTGACTTCTTTAGTTTGAAAACATATTCTGGATTTTTGGAATTCTAAAACCCAGGGGGTTGGTGCACATATACCTCTTCATCTATATAGCCAATTAAGAATGCACTTTTGACATCCATCTGATACAGAGTGATGCCATTGTTTACAGCAAATGATATTAAAAGTCTGATAGATTCTATCCTCGCGAGTGGAGCGAAGGTTTCTGTATAGTCTATCCCCTCTTGCTGACTATAACCTTGTGCTACCAGTCGTGCTTTGTTTCTGATGACTTCTCCTTGCTCGTTCGGTTTGTTTCTGAACACCCACTTTATTCCAATGACGTTGAATCCTTTTGGTTTGGGAACCAGATCCCATACGTCATTTCTGGTGAATTGATTCAATTCCTCCTGCAATGCTAGAATCCAGTCATTGTCCAGGAGCGCTTCATCAATTGTTGTTGGTTCAATCAGAGAGACCAGTTCCATGAGGGATTCTTCAGAGTTTCTTAATGTTGATCTTGTTCTAATTGGATCATCCTTCTTTCCCAGTATTGTATCTTCTGGGTGAGCAATGCTGCTTCTGGATAGCCTTTTCTGAAGTTGATCAACTGAAGGTGTTGGATTACTTGCAGTAACTCTTTCTGATGTTGAGGGAGCATCTCTGTTGAGAACTTCTGACGAGTTGTCTTCAGTACCTATGAGTTCAACTTCCATACCTGCAAGGAATTCATTCTTCTTTGACTTTTTAGAGTCAAGCTTATCATCAAACCTAACACTAATTGACTCTTCAACAATCTGTGTTTCTGTATTGTATACTTTGTACCCTCTTGAGCATTCAGAGTATCCTAACATAATACACTTTTGTGCTTTAGAGTCAAACTTGTTCAGATAATTTTTTGTATTCAGAATAAAGCACGTGCATCCAAATGGATGAAAATAAGAAATGTTGGGCTTTTTGTTCTTCCATAATTCATATGGAGTCTTTTCCAGAATAGGTCTTATGGAGATTCTATTTTGAATGTAACATGTTGTGTTAATTGCCTCTTCCCATAAGATCTTAGCAATGTTAGTCTCATTGATCATGGTTCTGGATATTTCTTGCAATGTTCTGTTCTTTCGTTCTACAACTCCATTTTGTTGGGGAGTTCTAGGACAAGAGAAGTCATGCAAGATGCCTTTTTCATTAAAAAATAATTCAAATTTTTTATTTTCAAGTTCCCCACCATGATCACTTCTGACTTTGACAATTCTAAGATCCTTTTCATTCTGAACTTGGTTGCAGAAGGTAACAAACACAGAGTGTGACTCGTCCTTGTGTCTTAAGAACTTTACCCATGTCCATCTGTTATAGTCATCTACGATTACTAACCCATACTTCTTGCCACTGACAGACGCAGTTTTTACTGGTCCAAATAAGTCAATGTGCAAAAGGTCTAATGGCTTAGAGGTGGAAATAACATTTTTGGATTTGAAAGTAGGTTTTGCAAATTTTCCTTTCTGACATGCTTCACACAGAGCATCTGAGCTGAACTTCAAGTTTGGAAGTCCTCTGACTAGATTGAGTTTGTTAATCTGAGATATTCTTCTCATACTAACATGCCCCAATCTTCTGTGCCAGACCCATTCCTCGTTGTTAACAGAAAGTAGGCATTTTACATTCTGACTCTTTAGTTCAGAAAGTTTTATTTTATAAATGTTGTTTTTCCTCTTTCCATTAAATAGGATAGTCCCATCTTTCTGACTAACAACTTTGCATGAATTTTGATTAAAGATTATATCATAATCGTTATCACTTAATTGACTTATGGATAACAGGTTATGCATTAATCCATCAACTAATAATACATTATTTATAGAGGGAAGATTTCCATTACCTACTGTTCTAGGGCCAATGATCTTTCCTCTCTGATTGCCTCCAAAGCCCACGTAGCCTCCAGGCTTAAGTTCCAGGCTTTGGAACATATGCCTTCTTCCCGTCATGTGTCGCGAGCATCCAGAGTCCAGGTACCATGACTGGTGTCTTAGCCTTGTTGCTAAAGATATCTTCTACTTGTATAATTTTATCCTTAGCTACCCACATTTTCTTGGGTCCTAATTTGTTAGTTTTACCAAAATTCTGATTGAATTTTGGTTTGACAAAATAATCGCTACATGTATATTTTATGTCATGTGTGTGCCCATATATAAAATGTGAATTGAGTGGAGTGGGTTTTATAACTAAGTCCATGGCCTGTTTAGGTGTAGATACCTTACCTTGATATCCTATCCCTTTTCTTCCATTTCTGCTAGCTCCATAGATCATTGAAGCCATCTTGCTTATATCTATGTTTCTACTTAGAAACTTCTGAAAGCTGTTATCATACTCTTTGATGATCTCATCAGCATTACTGGGAGTCTCTAAGATTGTTTCCTTCTGAGAGTTTTGTAAATCATTTTCTAATTTTGAAATTTTCTCTTTTAACTCAGAATTCTCTAATCTGAGACTCTCAGACTTTTCAGAGTCAAAGGCAAGATCCCTTTTCAGGTTCTTAAATTTGACTCTGATATGCTGATACCTTTCCAGAATTTCGTTTAGACTTTCTGCAAGTTCAGCCATAGTAAAATTAATGGTGAAGTCAAGGAATACCTCTTCAGTGTATGATTCTGAGCCTGAACCAGAAGCTTCACTTTCTTCTGACACGTTTGCCATGAGAGCTATGTTTGCTCTTTCATCATCTGACTCTGAGTTAGCTTCAGAGGTGTCACAGTCATTCCATGTTTCCATGAGGCTTTTCTTCTTTTCCTTGAAGGACTTCTTTTTGGGCTTCTCCTTCTGAAGCCTTGGGCAGTCACTTTTGTAGTGCCCTTGCTCGTTACACTCATAGCAGATGATGTCCTTGTTATTTTGCTTTCTGTATCCTGAAGAACCTTCAGATCTTCTGTGTCCAGACAAAGACTCATACTTTCTGTATCTGGAGGAGGATTCATTCTGATTCTCTGATCTTCTGGGATTTCTGAATTTCCTTTGTCTCTGCTTCCACAGTTGGTTCACCCTTCTGGAGAGGAGAGACAATTCATCTTCTTCTGATGAGGATCCATCAGAAGTTTCTTCCACAGCCTGCAAAACCTTAGAGTCAGACTTTCTGTTAGATTTTAAAGCTAGTGGCTTACCTTGCTTTTGAGGCTCATCTTCTTCTAGCTCTATCTCGTGACTTTTGAGGGAGCTGACAAGTTCCTCTAGAGATATTTTGTTGATATCTTTGGCTAGCTTAAGTGTTGTGACCATTGGACTCCATTGCTTGGGCAAGCTTCTGATAATTTTCTTAACGTGATCAGCAGTAGAATACCCTTTGTCAAGAACTGGCAGTCCAACAACAAGGATTTGGAATTTTGAAAACATAGTTTCTATCGATTCACTATCTTCCATCTTGAATTCCTCATACTTCTGAATGAGCGCAAGGGCCTTTGTTTCTTTGACTTGAATGTTGCCTTCATGCGTCATTCTCAGAGAGTCAAACATGTTCTTGGCAGTTTCTCTGTTTGATATTTTCTCATATTTTGAGTATGAGATGGCGTTGAGGAGTATTGTTCTGGACTTGTGGTGGTTTCAAAATTCATACTTTTTGAAATTCTGGCTGCAGATACTCAATGTCACGTTCAATGTTATGACACCGTATCTGACTTACTATATGACAGTAAATACAAAAGCAATAAAGAACACAGTCAATTGTTTACCCAGTTCAGTGTGCAACAACACCTACTCTGGGGGCTACCAAGCCAGGGAGGAAATCCACTATAAGAGATTTTAATTCAGGAATAAACCAACCAGTTTATCTCCTTCACTTAAGACCTACCCAATGCAATTCCAATCTAAGTACAACTTAAACCTGAGTTCCTACTCACTCCCCCTCAATCACAGCAGTGATACATAAACCAATTTTGACTTAAGAATTGATGAAGAACTCTTCATAAACAAACACTTGATTAAGCTTCACAGCTTTTTAATCAAGCAACACAATCACTCGTGCTTCACAGCTTTGAGTGATGCACACAACTAACTTGACTCTGCTTCACAGCTTTAGTCAAGGAACATTCAAACACTCTTGCTTCAAAGCTTTGAGTGCTACACAACCCTTACAATTAGAAACCTATTCCAAGGCACTTATCACAATGATAATTGCTTGGAGTACAATAATCAAATCTATTCAGATTACAAAATGATCTTCTGATCCATCAAGAGGGGTTTTTGAAAAACAGCAGCTCTGTTGAATATATAGCAGCTGCAACTTCAGTTAGGGTTTCCACAAAAACCTAGGGTTCATTCCGTTTTACCTAAATACCAGGTCACAGGACTTTATTAACCAGGTTAGGGTTGAGCTAGGTTACCCCTCAGAAAATGCAGGATTCTGTTCAGGAAAGACTGAGTTATTTCCTGAAAAAACTCAGACTTATCCATCCTGCAAACCTGTTAGTTTAGAACAGGATGTCATAACATCTGTTAAGACATCTGAGAAAACCTGTCTACTGATTTAGCAAAATGTGATCATTTTGCAAAATGCTCAGATACACACTTATAAACATCAGTACTTGAAATACAATATTTTTCTGCAGAGGTACCTAATGAGTTAGTACAAACTGAACTAGAATGTTATGACATCAGTCATGACATTCACACACACACTTGGGATTTACCAAAAATGCAAGCCAATACCTAAACACCTACAAACTCCCCCTTTGGCAGATTTTTGGCTAAAGACCCTAAGCAATCAGAGATAGATAGCAGCAGAAATAAGTGACAGCAGAAAAATAGAATGTCAAGTACTAATTAAGTAAGTACCAAAATATTCTCCCCCTCTTTAGCCATAAATGGGCCAAAGATACATGTTCATAAAATTATACAGTTATCCAAAACAAAATAATAAGAGCAGCAGCAGAAAACAACTTCCAAACTCCACCAGATATCAGCACCAACCAGCAACACCACCAAACAGCAATCAACCTTCAAGCATTGTCATCAGACTCAGAGGAGCTAGTTTCTTCAATGTTGAGATGTCCTTCAGCTTCTACACCTTCTTCCCTTCTGTTTTCTTCAGCTTCCTCCTTTTCTAGCCTGGCAATTAGAATTTCTAGGGTCCTTTTTCTAGCATCCAGCTCTTTGCAAGTTTCTTTTAAAATAGCTATGACATCTGATGTCTTGGACTGGGTCTTCACAGACGATGTCTCAGCTGATGTTATGACAATGTCTGGAGCATGAGATCCCTGAAACAGTTTGTAGTGCAGGCCAAGGGCAGGAGCTCTTTTGCAGACTGTATCTCTTGCCACAAGGATATCAGGGTATTGTGCAAGGATGATTCCACAAAGGAGGGAGGGAAAGGCAATTGGTCCTTTGACAGCATAACTGCCAGCATGCTTTAAAGTTTGTTCAAAGATGTACCTCCCATAGTCAAAAGCAGTCTTGGTTCCCACAGCATAGATAAATCTCCCCAATCCTGTGGAGATAGTTGATTTGTGATTTGTAGGCACCCAGTTGGCTGCACCTATTTTATGCAAGATGGCAAATTTCATGCTGAGTTTACTAGCATTCAGCTTCCCTTTCAATGGCCAGCACTTTACTTGCCTGGCTGTGATGGTTAGACAAACTTAATTGTCAGTTGCCTCTAGATCAGGACAGTCCTCATTTGTTCTTCCAAGAAACTTGTTGATTTCTGATGGAGAGAACTTGACCCTTCTTCCTCTAACAAAAACACTTTCAAAGTCAGCTGACCTTCCATCAGCACAATCATTTGACAAGTTCACTACAAACTCCTTGACCAGATTTTCATAACATTTGTTAAATTTTAACACTGTCTTCATTAGTCCAGCATTCTTGATCAGGTCCATGATGTCTTTGCACTCCAAGGCATCATTGTTGAGTTCTCTCTCTAAGGCTATTCTCTTTAAGCAAACATACTTCCATCTGTTTGCATTGTCAGGATGATGAAAAGAGATGTTGTCTGTTGGCACTTCAGGCACTCTAGCAATTTTGCTGGAGGGGAGCTTCCTTCTGATGGGAGTTTCTTCAATATCAATCTCAAATTCTGATTCCTCATCAGAATCAGAAGATTCAGGTTCTTTACTCTTCTTAGAGATTGGTTGTCTAGCAGTATGCACCTGGGCCTTCTTCCCTTTTGTCTGAATACTTTTCTCAGCCATGCCTTCAGCCTTGGATTTCTTAGCATTAGGTTTATCATTCTGACTACTCTTTCTTTTCATCAATCTCCTAGCTATGCTAGGGTTCACATTAGCAATCAGATCATTATCTGAGTAATCCTCATCCACATCAATGATAGGTGGATCAGCAGCCTATTCTGAGGGGTTCTGAATGTTGTCTTTTTGTGTCACAACATTCTCAGTGACATCTACATTTTCAGAAGCTTCCACATTTGGACTTTCTGATTGATTCAAAGGGACAGAAATCCCCGGTACAGATTGGTTTCCACTCAGTATACTGGTAACCAGCCTAGCAATAGCTTGGTGAACTTGAACTGATCCTTCTCTATTAGGTACAGAAGACGAAGGATGAGAAGAATTACCAGAGGCTGTAGCTTGAGCTCTTCCTGCATGTCTGGTTCTGAGCTTTTTGACTTTGGCTGGGTCAGTTGCCATCTCTCTGAGAGGAGTGACCTCAAGAACTTCAGATTATATGCATGTGGTGATTGCCCTAGAATCTTGGTCAGATGAAGACGATGATGAGGATGACGAAGTTGCCATGGTTGAAGGCGATGTCTGAGACATTTTGATTGACTTTGAGTAATGGTAGCAGTTTGAGAAAGATCTTTGATTGAGAGGAGAAAACAGGTTGCAAGGACGAGAGAGGTAGAGGGTAAAAGGGAGTCTTTTCAACTTCTTAAAGATTTTGAAAGAATTGTGAAAGTATAAGATTAACCCACTAATGATAGACTTAATAAAGTTAATTCCTTCAACCTTTGTTTTAAGCAAAATTAATTGCTATAATTTCTTATGTTGGTGAATACCCAACCTGCCCCTCAAATTTTCAAGTTTATTTCCAACAAGAGCCTTGGTAGAAGAATCAGTCAGCTGAAGCTTAGAGAAACTATGTTCCAGTTTAAATGACTTCTTCTCTTCAAAGTCAATAGGGTTCAAGGAAATGTTGATTGTTTTCAGATTGTCACAACACAATGTCACAACATCTTGTGTAACATTGTACTCAGGGAGCATCTGTTTTGACCAGATGTTTTGAGAACAGAATTTGTTAGACTTGTTATTTCCAACATCCTTGTCAAGATGACTTAAGGTTCTGACAACACATCCTTCTTCAAGTTTATTTGCCACATCACAGACATTATCAACCTGTAGTTTTGGAGTTCTTCTGACAGCTTCCATAGTAATAGCTCTCTTCATTCTTCTTAGATGGAGGGGACCAAGCTTATGCTGCCACAGTTTCATCTCTTTTTCTTCTTTGATTATTTGACACATAGTGGAGATATCAGTGTTCTCAGGCTGCCACACGTAACAGTTATCTTTGGATCTGATTCCTCTCATTACAACTTCTAGTTTTTCATTAATTACTAGACATTCAGATCTTGAGAAGTTGACCTTGAATCCTAGATCACATAATTGACTGATACTAATGAGATTAGCAGTCAACCCTTTTACCAGCAGTACTTTATTCAGACTTGGAACTCCAGGGCAGTCCAAATTACCAACTCCTTTAACTTCACCTTTAGCACTATCTCCAAAGGTCACAAAACTGGTGGTGTGAGGCATAACATTAATGAGGAGATTTTTGAATCCAGTCATGTGTCTGGAACATCCACTGTCAAAGTACCAATCTTCCTTTGCAGAGACCCTCAGGGAAGTGTGAGCTATCAGTGCAGTAGCCTTTTTCTTCCATTTAGGAGCATGTGGTACCTTTTTAGACTTAGGTTTGACACCTGAGTTCTGATTAGGATATCCATGTAGTCTGAAGCAGAAGGGCTTTATGTGACCATATCTCCCACAATGATGACATTTCCATCTTTGGTACCTTTTCTTCATATGTCTCTGTTCCTGATGTTGAGAGTTGTGTTGAGACATCTGTTTTGACATTTGCTTACCAGTACCAGATTTTTTTGCTTCCATAAATCCTAGTCCAGATTTATTTCCCACATTTTGTCCAACCTGAAGGATCTCTTCCAATTTGTCTGTTCCATTTGTCAACATCTTGACAGATTTGGTCATTTGATTCAGTTGTGAGTTCACCAATTGAACTTCTCCTTCTAGATGACTTATAGTTTCAAGATTTGCCCTTTTTTCAGCCTCCAGCTTTATAATGAGTTTTGATTGTTTCTCATTCTGCACACAGACTTCAGCACTTCTGATACACAATTTCTTGTAGGTATCAGCCAGTTCTTCAAATGTCACTTCTTCATCACTAGTGTCACTTTCAGAAGTACAAACACTAGTTAGGACAGTAACTCGTTTGGCAGATTCTTCTTCAGAATTACTTTCTGAATCATAGTCAGACCAGGTAACAGTCATTCCTTTCTTTTGTTTCTTAAGAAAGGTAGGACATTCAGCTCGAATATGTCCATATCCTTCACATCCATGGCATTGAATACCTCTGCCTTGGTTTCCCTTATCTTCTGACCTTGGTCTTCTGCTGGAACTGTCAATGTCAGAGGGAATGTTATGAACATTAGACCTTGACTTTGGATCCATTCTTTTGATGAGCTTGTTGAACTGTCTTCCAAGCATGGCAATAGCTTCTGATATGTTTTCTTCTTCATCCTCCTTGTATTCAACATCAGTGTTGGATACAAGTGCTATGCTTTTGTTCTTCTTGTCACCATTATCAGTGATCCCCATCTCAAAAGTCTGAAGAGACCCAATAAGTTCATCCACTTTCAACTTGCTAATGTCCTGGGCTTCCTCTATGGCAGTTACCTTCATTGCAAATCTTTTAGGCAAGGATCTGAGAATCTTCCTCACCAGTTTTTCTTCTGACATCTTTTCACCCAGTGCTCCTGAGGTGTTGGCAATCTCCAAGATGTTCATGTGAAACTCATGAATGGTTTCATCTTCCATCATTTTTAGATTCTCAAATTTGGTAGTCAACATCTGAAGCCTTGACATTTTTACTTTGGAAGTTCCCTCATGAGTAGTTTTGAGAGTGTCCCAAACTTCCTTGGCCAGTTCATATTGATGTACTAGTCTGAAAATGTTTCTATCAATTCCATTGAACAAGGCATTTAAAGCTTTTGAATTTCCCAGAGCTAACTCATCTTCTTCTTTACTCCAATCTTCCTCAGGCTTCAGACTGATTGTCCCATCTATCTTAGTTATGGTGGGATGAATCCATCCTTTGTCAGCAGCTCTCCAAGCCTTTTTGTCCAAAGATTTTAGGAAGGCAATCATACGAGGTTTCCAGTAGTCATAATTAGTTCCATCCAGAATGGGTGGTCTATTTCCAAAAACTCCTTCTTTGTCCATAGTGCCAGAAAGTGATATCCCTAGATCTCACCCAGTAATACAGGCAGGGTGCCTGCTCTGATACCAATTGAAATTCTGGCTGCAGATACTCAATGTCACGTTCAATGTTATGACACCGTATCTGACTTACTATATGACAGTAAATACAAAAGCAATAAAGAACACAGTCAATTGTTTACCCAGTTCAGTGTGCAACAACACCTACTCTGGGGGCTACCAAGCCAGGGAGGAAATCCACTATAAGAGATTTTAATTCAGGAATAAACCAACCAGTTTATCTCCTTCACTTAAGACCTACCCAATGCAATTCCAATCTAAGTACAACTTAAACCTAAGTTCCTACTCACTCCCCCTCAATCACAGCAGTGATACATAAACCAATTTTGACTTAAGAATTGATGAAGACACTCTTCATAAACAAACACTTGATTAAGCTTCACAACTTTTTAATCAAGCAACACAATCACTCGTGCTTCACAGCTTTGAGTGATGCACACAACTAACTTGACTCTGCTTCACAGCTTTAGTCAAGGAACATTCAAACACTCTTGCTTCAAAGCTTTGAGTGCTACACAACCCTTACAATTAGAAACCTATTCCAAGGCACTTATCACAATGATAATTGCTTGGAGTACAATAATCAAATCTATTCAGATTACAAAATGATCTTCTGATCCATCAAGAGGGGTTTTTGAAAAACAGCAGCTCTGTTGAATATATAGCAACTGCAACTTCAGTTAGGGTTTCCACAAAAACCTAGGGTTCATTCCGTTTTACCTAAATACCAGGTCACAGGACTTTATTAACCAGGTTAGGGTTGAGCTAGGTTACCCCTCAGAAAACGCAGGATTCTGTTCAGGAAAGACTGAGTTATTTCCTGAAAAAACTCAGACTTATCCATCCTGCAAACCTGTTAGTTCAGAACAGGATGTCATAACATCTGTTAAGACATCTGAGAAAACCTGTCTACTGATTTAGCAAAATGCGATCATTTTGCAAAATGCTCAGATACACACTTATAAACATCAGTACTTGAAATACAATATTTTTCTGCAGAGGTACCTAATGAGTTAGTACAAACTGAACTAGAATGTTATGACATCAGTCATGACATTCACACACACACTTGGGATTTACCAAAAATGCAAGCCAATACCTAAACACCTACACTTTTGCTGGTCAGACATCATTTTTTTGTCTATCCTCTGACCATGTCCATCCACTGGGTGCGTGTATCCATCAGTCACCATGTCCCACAGATCAGTATCATAGGCCAGAAAGAAACTCTCAATTCTGTCTTTCCAGTAGTCAAAGTTTTCTCCATCAACGATTGGAGGTTTGCCACTGAATCTGTCCTTGTCTTCATGGTAGTCATTGCTGATGTTTTGGCTTGGTTCCACCATAGTGTTTTTCTGAAGCTTGGATCTTGTACTGACACGGTTAAGTGTTTAAGCTCAGAACCAGGCGCTCTGATGCCAATTGAAGATGTGAAAAACACAAGAAGGGGGGGTTGAATTGAAAACTTGAAATCAAAAGCACAATGACACAGTATTTTTATCCTGGTTCGTTTGATCTCAGACTACTCCAATCCACCCGTTAAGGTGATTTCGCCTCTCTTCAACGAGGTCTTAATTCACTAATCACAAAAGGATTACAATCACTACTTTAACAATTGTTAAAGTCTTCTTGAGTACAACCACAATCCGGTTAATCTCAAGAAACACTATTTCAAAATAATTATACAAGAATGTGTGTTGTTGTTTTTTGTTACAAAAACTGTTATCACGACTGTGATAATTTACACAAAATTATAGCTTGGAAAGATGATGAATATTGCTTGCAGCTTTTTTTGAATTCTCGTTGGTGGTTTTTTGGCAAATTGTCAACGATTTTGAACACTGACTTTGTTTATATAGGAAATGGATTTATGTTGATCATCAAGCGTGTTTAATGACATTAACTCACTTTCCATTTGGAGAAGATCCTGTCTGAAAGAAGCCGCTGAAATTGATGTTGTCTTGAATGATCAGTAACGCTTCAGAATCTTACATCCTTGCCTGCTGCTAACGCTTCAGAATATTGATGACTTGGATTATGTTGTTCTTGTTCAGAATCAAAGTTTACTTTGCTTAAGCGCAGGTTCTGGTCATAAATTTTCAGCGCATGTTCTGATTGCTTCAGCGTGTAGCTCTTATGGCTCATCTTCTGATGCTGCTTTGGTCAGAACTTTTGTATACACAAAAACATAATTTTTAGGGTGCATATTTGTTCTTTGTATTTGTTATCATCAAAACTCTAACTAAGGGTTGTAGAATCAAACTATGTTCTAACAAGGAGCTCCCCGACGGATCTCCTAACTTGACCATCCCTTTGCTCGTGAGAGCACAGATGGCAAACTTTGATGTCCAAAGAATTCTGGTCGACCAAGGCATCTCGATTGACATTAAGACTCCCAGCTATTCACCACCTTACAGCTCGACGAGATACACCTGACACCATATATATGCTCAGACTTGCAAGGTCTCAATGCACATTCACCAAACCATGGGGCTACATCGAATAAATAGTCACCTTCAGGGTAGCAAAGACGTCCAGGTCCATCAAGGTCCAATTCATGGTATTGAATGCTCGTCCCTGTATTAGTGTATTTTAGGGAGGCCAACACTGGCCGAGCTGATAACAGTCTCCTCCACCGTGCATCTGAAGATGAAGTATTACACTTTGAAAGGTCTCGGCGCCGTACTCCACAGGGATATATAAACTGCAAGGAGATACTTCGAGGAAGCCTCCAAAGGGTTGAACTCCATCAAAGCAACACCCATAGTAGTCAGTCATTCTACCCGACCTAGCAGGTTAGAAGAGCCAAAATTGTTGCCACAGGCCGACACGATCTATCTGGACAACTATTTTACTAAGGATGGCCTCCGGGAACAAAAGAAGAAAGGAAAAGAAGCCCGAATGACTATCGAAAGCTCCTCGATGTAATACCCCAAATTCGTCCTACCCTTCTATCAAGAAACATCTGGCTTATGCGTTTTACACTTCTCACCTCATGTACATACCTTTCATTAGGTCATCTAACATCATGCATCATTAATCTATAATTTTGCATTAGATCAAGGATATTGAAGAATTAGGGTTCCTCTATTGCTTTTAAGCTCTCATCTTCACTCAAGCTTGAATCAACTAGTTTTTTCATCAATCAGGGCTTGTTTGAAGCTAGGTTTTTAATTCATGGACTTCTTTATCACCAAGCTACGGGGCTATTCTCCTCTTCTTAACATCAAGCTGCAAGGCTTTCTCACATCATCTAGAGCTCCACTACCTCCGTATTCTTGTTGCGTTCTTCAACACATAAGATGGTTGTGATTTCTTAAAACGTAAGTTGCCCTACAAGGCCACCTAAGGGCTACAAGCTCAGGCATTTACCCTTTTCTTATGTTTTTCATTATCACCACTTGGTTAGGCTTTATATCCCTAATAATGTGGACTTCAAGGAAGGGTTTCACTAGGAATTGTTCATCAGTTGAGTCTTGCATTCTCAAGGCTTCAAATCATGATTCAAAAAGCACAAGATATGGAGATATCTTAGTGTACTCATGGTATGCTATGGTTTTTGGTCCAAGAAGCTTCAATATGCAACACAAGGCAATGATATCTTTAGAGGATCTCATCTATGGCAAATTAGGGTTTATGGATATCCTAATGCAAGATATTTCATCTGAATGCTTGGTTTACTTGTGTTACGAGCTTCTTTTGAGTTTATTCCGAAGTACATTAAGCCATAGACCCAATGCTTATCATGAAGGATTAAAGTTATTATAACAATGATCATTCATTCATTTTGGCATAATCAAAGCACAATGATATATTAAGGGATAATTCAAAGGTTGAGTTTGATTCAAAGTCCAAGTAATTCAAACTTAGAGTTTTGTGCATGATTCCTCAACTAAGAGTTTGCTTCAAAGGCAAGTTAGTGAAAATTTTAGATTGGAACATGGAGATTGAAGCTTCTTAAATTGCAAGCATGGCATGTAAAATTGATGCGAGCTTCTAATGGAGATTTTGAATTCAAGTTTTGGAATAACATAACATAAAAAGAAGAAAATATCAATATTTCATCAAAATTCATTTAAGTTATCAATGTTCATCAAAATCTATTCATTGACACCATTTCAAAAAAGAAAAGAAAATTTTTCCTTGCAAAATCAAAGGCATTTAAATTCTGAATGGAAGCATTATACCGGTTTTACATCAAAAATCACAAGGCATTTACATGATGAACTTATCCTAGGCCTGATCTCTTAAATGTTCCTTTATGCTTCCAAGACTTTCATGCTTTAATAAAAATCTTCAAGCTTCCATGACATCTTCAAATAGTCTTCACCAATTTCATGCTTAATGCCAAAGTCTGCGTCCCATGGTTATTGCTTATCAAAACTGACCTGCATAAAATACATCCAAAACATTTTGCAACTTCAGCCCTGTTTACGTCAAACTCTCCACCTTCTTCATGTTGTTCCAATGCCAAACCTGTACCATAGCATAAACCCAAATCAAGATAGCCATGAGTATGCTATGCTTCAAAACAGGACCAAAAAAATCAATAACGTCACGGCAACCATGCTATTTTGTTAATAGAAAATCGAAAACAAAGCTTAGACCATAAAGATATTAGCAAGAAGAAACAAAAACGTTAAGCAGAGGAATTAAAATCCAGATTCATTTCAATCCCAACTTCCATCCAGAATTTCAAAAAATCACAACTAAACTATAAGGGAAACTACCGATGAAGGAAAATCATGATCAGAGGAAAATAAGTTCAGAGACCATGGAAACAGAAAACAGAAGAATAACTAACTATCATGACAATTCCTTAACTAACCTATAACCAATCTCTAACAGATCAATAACTAAAAGCTCAATAACAGAATTCCCTAACTAACGGATAACCAAAAATCACATCTTAAACTTCATATTTACCATCAATAACACATTCTTCACTTCTCAAAAATCACAACTATTTTCTACGGCATCTTCTTCGATCTCCAACAAAAATATTCAAGCTATTGAGACCGAGCTTCAACCATCAATCATCATCTTCACCATCAGTAATAACACAAGAACATCGTATCAGCAATAACGCAAGCGAATCACGTCTGGAGATGGAAACTGCGAGGTTGTAGACGAAGAACTTGAACTGATACGGAGCTTTGAGCGAAGATGCAAACTAAATCGAAATGAGATCGATGGAGACAAAAATGAGTCGCTAATGGCTCGTCACAATGGAACTCGATGTTAGCTTCATGGAATTGGCGGTTTTGAGCGAAGAAGAAGGGATTATTGGTTGAGCGGCGTCGTGATTTCGGACGAAGAGGGATGGGTGTGTGCGCCGAATAGTTTGTGTTCTTGAAAAAGAAGAGAGTACCGTGAAATTCCAATGGCCACGTTTCTTAACCCTGTTTTTTCCTTTATTATTTCTTTTTCTTGAAATCTTGATTGTTTTTATGATAATTGAAATAATATAGTGAAAGCTAAATAATGTGGATAATAGATGTGCTGTTGTTATTTGGACAGAAGCCCTTGTTTGACCCATGTGGAATTATTTTTTTCACACAAAAATAGTATTATGGGTTCAAAGTGAATGGGCCTAACGCCCAAATTTCCATTGTTCGATTACGCCATCAGATCTAGCTTCACACCCCCGCTGTTTAGAATTTTAATTGGTTTTCTCTATTATTTTTCTTACCTTTTCATGATTATTATTGATAAAAATATGTGAAAAAATATATTTCAATTTGGTGTGATTATTGGTAAGTAAAATAAATATTGTTGAAGAGTTTCAAGAAGATTTCGGAGCAAACGAAACGTGCAATTTTCATCAAGGAAGTTTATGTAGAATTCTCTTATCGCTGACGTGGCTTTGAAGAGGCAACGAACCTAATCCGTTAGGTATCATCGTGGCTTCATTCTTCATTTTCGCATTTTAATGATTTCTAGATATCATGAGAAGTAGGAACTTTATTGCTTTCTGATGCCATGAGAAGTAGGGATAGAGATGTATGACGGGGTCTCCGTTGTTGATCATGTCAGGAACCCCTCTGGTTTTTTTAAAGACCCGTATAGGGTAATTCCGCATTGTTTTCCATTGTGTGCTACTTGTGTGTGGTTTATTTAAAACCCTACCTTTGTGTAGGTATTTTTAAGGTGTGTTTACATTTATGCTCGTATATGTTACAGATAATAAGTCCTCAAAAGGAGGGAAGCAGAAAGGGTTAGCAATCAACCCTCGTAATTTCGTTCGTGTCATCCTTAGCTCGTGACACACCACGATGCTTCATAGTTATGCCTCCTCTTGTTATCGAGTCGTCAAGTGGAAACGAGTTTATAATTGAACCCCCACACCTTGTCAGGAGTTCGCATTGGTCGATGCTGACACTCCGTGATTGTTCATATTGCCTTTTGTCGCCTACCTCGATCTTCTATATCTTGGTTAGGTGTTCAGTCGCTTTAGACATCATATTTTTGTTTTAAATCCTATTTCCACTTGTTTGCTTTGGGTGATCCACTCCCCTTAGCTAAAGCATTTCTCTTCTTTTATATTTCAATCCCGTTTGTTTGTCTCGGGCGATATGCTCTCCTTGGATAACGCATTTCGCTTCTCTTCTTTACCTTTTTTTGTGTGTGCTCTTTCGATCTTGTTTGCTCACTTGCTTTCTATACCATGTTCCCTTAGGATATGCTTATTCCTTTCGGATGCAAGTTAGACCTTAGGTTGCAAACAATGCATGCTAACATTAGGTAGACATTTCCCTTTTGTTAATCCAAACTTTAGAACCACCATTGTATGATAATATTAGGATTAGAAATAGCCTAGTCTCCCGTAGACTCTTTTCTTCCCCTTTTGCATATCCATTAGAACTAAAAAATTTCCTTAGCAAATCATAAACATGCTAATCACACTTAAACCATTTTTCAAGGTAACAAAATACAAACCAATCAAACGTGGCATCTTGCCTTGGGGGCGTAACTCAAAACCATTTTTCAGGTAAAGACATGTTAATTTACTTTTGTGCCAACGCGTGAGTCTCTAAAGGTCGAGCTGCGGCAAAATGCGAAATTAACATTGTTCATAAAAATACAAAATAAACAAAAACATGTGAGTCGAACTACGGTAACTCTGATTCCTCAAAAAGAATACGTAGGCATTGGAGTAGGGCCCAAGCGGGCACAACTTTATTTTCCCTACATTATTTTCTCTTTTCTTTTGCATGCATTCTTCTTCAGTAATAAGCAGTAGACATAGATTTTGCACACCAATAAGATAGATAACAAGAGTGGACACCATGGAGTACTACGGGCGTGTGGGGTGCTAATACCTTCTCCTCGTATAACAAACTTCCTTACTCGATATCTCTGTCACAAGACCGTGACTTCTCCCTTCTCAGTTTTTCTTGATGTTTACCTATCCATTCATGTGGGATGAAATACGTTTGATGGCACCGTCATTGTTTGATGATTTTCGACCAATTGCTGGTCCATCCCGGAGTCGCTCCTAGCTCTTGTATTCTTTTCTTTGGGTGTTCATTTTTATGCTTTAAGTTTATTCATCCATACATAATTACCTGAGCATATGTATGCATTTAATTTTACTATTTTCCATATATTACTGTTGTACTGGATCTGCTTCTTGTTGGGTGGTGTTACTACGAGGTAAAAGGCCCAATACCCAGACCAAGTGACAAACAATAGGAACGCTGGGAATAGAGTGGAACATGGTGGATAGGGGATGTAGATTAACCTAGACGGTTGTGTCGTCCATGCTCAGATGAGGTTTTAATAAGGTGTTATCATTATCATGTAGGTGTATGATGATAGTATTCTCAAGTGAACCTGTGATTTTGAGTTACCATTGGCTTATCCTGACCTAGTCTTTACCCATGAGTGGGGAGGGGATAATATTTACAGGTATCATTGGTGACTTGTTCTGTTGGTGACATGTTCTGTTGGTGACTTATTCTATCGATGACTATGTGATCCTCAAATTTATTTGTGAGTTCTGAATCTGATGTTCATGAGGTTCTTTTGGGTTATGTTTTGGACCCTTGATCCTAAAATATGTGGCATGTTTGGAAATAGTACAATGGTTATCCCAATTCCGTCGAGCCTTGATCCCATGATTGTTTCATATCATAACATCATTTACCATTATGTATATACATCCCATTTATATGAAATTCCAAAGAAAAGTCTCCTCCAATTAAGCTTTCCAAGAGAAATACTGCAAAAAGGATATTTATGGATTGACTAGTCTTTGAGTCATTTGGGAATGAAGGATGACACATGCACTCATAATATCATGCATTTCATTGTTCGTATCAGAAACTTATTGGGGCCCTTCTTTTCATTCTGAGTTCATAATCAATGGCAACAGCCTCTCTACATTTGTACTGCACTCGTACCGATCAACGAAGACTATCTCTTTGAACAAAATTAGAATGCTCTTTGCCATGACATGGATACTATGGGTGCCAGAATGCATCAACTTCTCGAGACTCTCCAAGTTGTTGTTCATGGACAGGAAGAGCTTCGTCAGAACGTCACTAAGATTACAAAAGTCTCTCCTCCCACTTCTAATGGGTTCCCCGGTCCTCCTAATGGAATTCCCAAGGCTGCTATTATTGTGATTACTCCTAAAACTTAGAAGGATTTGGTTGACAACCATTACGATGTCATTGATCTTGATGATTCCCAAGGTGATCTCACTACTGACCTTGCTGAAACTACTAAGATGTATCATGCTCTCGAGGAGCGCCTCAAAGCTATAGAAGTTTCTAAGAAATCTGAATTCAATGTCGTTACAATGTGTCTTGTTCCTGGGATTGTTATTCCTCTGAAGTTCAAGGTTCCCGACTTTGATAAATACTCAGGCACCACTTACCCAGAGACTCATCTCCGTTCTTATTGCTGCAAGATGGCCACTCATGTTGATAATGAACCATTACTCATGCACTTCTTTCAAGAAAGTCTTACATAGGAACAATTGGAATGGTATATGCGGTTAGACAGGTCTCATGTTAGAAATTGGGGAGAGCTCACTGATGATTTCTTGAAACATTATCACTACATTACTGTTATGGCTCCTAGTTGTGCCCAGCTTCAGAATATGTCGCAGAAGTCTGAATAACCCTTCGAAGAGTACGCCCAGAGGTGGCGAGGATTAGCTGCAAGGGTTTAGCCTCCCCTATTGGATCACGAGTTGACTGATTTGTTCATGGGCACTCTGTGAAGTCCTTACCTTCTGCATATGATTGGCAGTATTTCCGCCTCTTTCTCTGATATGGTTATTGTTGGGGAATGTGTTGAGACTTGTATCAAGGCTGGTAAGATCCAGGGTACCCCTAGCACTAACAATAACAACATTGCGAGAGCAAGAAACCTTATTCCGACTTTGTCAAGAATGAAGAAGGTGAAACTAGTGCTGCTATAATTGATAAGGATTCTCAACCTTGGGTGGCTCAACAACAGTCTTTCTTGCCACAACAGCAGTATGCTCCACAGCAGCAAAATCATCAGAATCAGCGCAGACCTAGAAATAATTTAGAAAGAAGGAATGCTCCTTTGGATCCAATTCGTATGACCAACAGACAAATTATGCCATGTCTGATTCAAAACTCCTTGGTAGTTCCCAAATTTCCAAAGTCTCCATCGTAGCCATTTCCACTTGGTTATAATCCCAACATTCAATGCGGGTACCATGTCAGGTCAGTAGGACATTCGACTAAGGATTGTGATGCTTACAAAGATAAAGCATAATAGTTGATCGATAATAAGTACTTAGCCTTTCAAGGAGGAAACGTGTTGGTATCCAGAAACTCTTCGCTTGAATAGATGCCAAGACTACAAAGAGCATCCCCTCAAATAAGTTAAGAATGAAAAAGCCTCCTCAACATGGCAATTTCTGGTTTCACTTGTATTCTCATTTGTAAACTTTCTTGTTTTATTCAGTACTTTCTTGTATGCAAAACTATTTGTTTTTTAATATGATTGTCTTGAGTTAATCCATTTGTATTCACTCATTTATGTTTTTATTATTTTACTATGCTTTTGATACTTAACTCTTGTTAATAAAGCAAAACCTGATGAGAAATATACCTAGAATATCAAACGGTATGCTTTTGAATAAAACCCTGCTGACGATGTACAAGCATTGTTTCAAATCCCCCAAACACCTAAGATATAAGGGAGATAGACCCTTGTTAACCCCTCTGTGCCTTAGAAGTAAGAGTTTGTTTTTTGTTTGAAAAAAAAACCTCATTTTAACCCTGGGGCGGGTAGTGTTCCATTAATTTGATCGAGCCTTCAGAACTCATCGGGAGTGCACATCTAAGGATACAACAATAGTTATCCATCAAAAGGCTGAGGAAAGTCAAAACCACATTAGTTAACTTTCACTTATCAAGAATGTGTGTCAATTAATGATAACCCTAGTGGATATCTCTCGCACATCAAGAAGTCGAGATCAGATGACGATATAATAATGGCTATCCCTCATCTACCAAGGACTCGGGCAATCACAATCACTTCCAACAAGTCAAAGATGACATAAAGATCAACAGCTTGTTCAAAAGGGAAAGTATGATGAAATAAAGAGACAAAAAGCCCGCTAGGTCGAAACTTGAAAAATAAGTTGCTTACGCAGAAGTTAGGGCATCCCGCTGGACTTCAGAGTCAAATTCAAAAGAAAACTTGTCCAGGAAAAATTTAGGGAAATCGAAAAGCCCGATAAGCAAAAAGGGATTACCAAATAAAAATCCTCAACATGGAACTAAGTCGTGTGATCAGACACCAAGAAAGAAAGATGTGAGTGACTGCCATGTTCAAGAAACCTCAGTGGTTCCTCATCCATCACAAACTCCCCTCTCGAGAGATGAGTGCTCGTATCGAGTTAACTGAATGTAGGAATTGAGAAGACCATGGAGAATGGGTGGGCACCAAATAATTTTGAGCCTTAAATCCTTTTAACTAAAACTGTGAGCCAGACCACGTTATAACCCTTAAAGTCCTAACTGAAGCATGGGTTAATTCGAAAACATATTGTGACGAGAGTACATTAATCTGACTCTTAGGAGGCTTGCAAAAACTTTTGAGTTGGTATCACTCCATCTTTTTATTTTCTTTCGCACTAGAAAAACTCGATGTTTCAACATTTTTTCAATAAACATTTTTAAAACTTCAAGACAAGCATATGATTTGCATTAGAATTATCATTCTTGGAGAAACATTATTTGCATATGAAAAAGTGCTTAAAAATTCAGTAAGCTTGCATAATGAGCATTAAATGAAGACTTGATTATCCAAAGGGACAAATTGCTGCAGAAATTTGTCAAAAAGCAAATCATCTTAAAGTATGATCTTATTCTGGGGAAGACTTTTAGCGACTCTGTTGAGTAAAAGAATACCAGCATGAGAACACTCTGTTGAGTAAGAGTTAAGTCAATCAGAGGATATCACATCAATAAATCTTTTAAAGCTTTTTCCAATCATTCAGAGGCTACCATGTCGATAAATCTCAAGTTTCCATCAATCAGAGGTTATCACATTGAGAAATCTATTCAGAATTCATTCAATCTAGGACAGTTACGTCAAGATTCAATAAATATCTCCAAGAAATTTGTAATTAAGAGCAGTTTATTTCCTGACTCAAGACATTGGGTTAGGCCACCTCATATCATATTGTGACATGGACATTCTGGTCTTCCATTCAACACAAATTCATTCATAAATCCTCCAGGCAGGGGCATTTCCCCTCCAATCTCGCAAAGTTGCTCAAACCAATTATGTTGTACGAGACGACTACAATCAAGCTAAAAGCATCATAATGGTCACCCCGACCGGGTCAGTGCATGAAGTCTCCTTCATCTGCTACAGAAAATTTCAAACCTGATTCCTCAAGCGAGTTTAGAAAGTTCAGATTTACCGTTCGACTTGGCGCATGCAAGTGCACGTCCTCCGAGAGATGAACCGGGGCATCCCTAGTGGAGTAAATCGGCGCAATCGTAGAGATAAACCAGGGAATCTCTAGTGGAGTAAGTCGGGGAATTCGTATGTGTCCATGCCCTTCTTTTTATCCCAAAGTGATTTAAGACGTAAATCCTCAGCCCGACATAAACTTGGGGCATGTATTCATAGAGATTCATATGGTGTTCAGTACCCATTCCTCAGCATATTCAGTCTTACCATCCTCTCAATGGTTCAGGGTGTAGGGAAGTCGGCCAAGATTATCTCTTCCCTAACAACACAATTCATAATTCAGTGGCATACCTGAAAACTTGCTTCGTCAGCAGTTTAATCTTCAGTCGAGTCATCAATAATCTTCGGTATCATGAGCTCCCCAGTGCAAATTCTTATCAGCATCCCCAGTGATCCTTGGTACCGCAGGTTTCCAGCGCCGATACGTATTGGCATCCCCAGTGTTGTACCCAAAAATTTTCCCTCCCATTTTTACTCAATACATGCTCATTGAGGTTCCCAATTGCTCAAGGATGACCAAGAGTTGATCAGACAAATTCTCCTCCTAAGCAATGAACCTCTAACTAGGGTTTCATTTTTGACGAAGATATGTGACTCCAAAGGTCTCAAATGTTTTCCATGGTCCTAATATGTCTTCAAGATTGTCCATGCCAAGTTTCATGCCTTCCACTACAAGTTTGCCCGGCCAATTGCTTAAATGTTTGAAAATCAACTCTACTAGGTCAAAAGTCAATTGTGGCCCATGTACAATCAAACTTTAAGATTTTTGGTCAACATCAACATTTTGAAGTGATATTCATCATTTTATCAAGGGTTGATCATGATTCCTCAAGAAATGATCCTAATCTATCAAAAGTCAAGAATTGCTAAATTAGGGTTTTTATAGGAAAAGTCAACAGAACTTTTACCAGGCACAAATTTCACATACATCATCCATTTTTCCCTAACCAAAGCTCATTTTGAATAGAATCCAATTACCTACAACTTATCTTTTTCCCTCAAGTCTAATAAATGCACCATTTGAAAGATACAAACTCATACATTACATGTCATTTTCAGAAAGTCAACAAAAGACACTTTTTTCCAAGACCTTTTACATCAAGATAAAATCTTCAAATGCAAAATTGATCAAAAGAGGGATTGAGGTGGACATATTTGGCTTTCTAAAAAGTCCAAGATCATCATCATTAGATAAAAATTGAGCAAGTTATGGCTTGTCCAAGTTGGGAAAATTTGAGAAATTCAAAGATGGTGCATTGAGCAAATTTGAACTTTTGGGTCAATGGCTTAACGTTTTAAGGTTCAAAGATTCTTATGACCTTATAGAGGACCTCTAATATCATTTTTTCATGGCCTTACAATTTCTACCTATTTTGTCCATATTTATTTATTTCAAATAAATATAAAATAAATTGTGCAAAATAAATAGAAGTGGGCCTTGATCTTTGGGCTAGTGTTTTGGTCTGCCTAGAAGCCCAATATTTCGTGCAAGATTTTTCCAGGTTCATCCAAGTTTGAAAATGAAATGAAATCATCAAAAAAGGCATATTTTCCAATGTTGATCATGGTTTAAAAACAATAGTTATGGGCTTGATTCTTTCCATGTTATCATGTTCCCTCCATCTCCTCTATATATACCACGCTCCTACAAGCATAACACACGCATACACACTGCCTAAAGAAGCCACGGATATTGAAAAAAATATCAAAGTTGTCAAAATCCAAAAACGCATTTCCAGCCACTTTCAGTCTGTTTCAAGCATTCAAACACATCCCTGAGACTTCTAGGAACTCAACCCAATCCTCGAGCAAGCGGTTACACGGCCAGATCAAGCAGATCGTCCTCCCTCCGTTTGGTATTTTTGAGTTGTTACATGCAAGGTTTGGTGTGAGGATGGAGTTTTGCCATTGTTAGGGCAAAACTCCAGCCGAGCTTCGTTCTCATTGATGCATGGCGTTTCAGGTTGAACCAACACCATGGTTGGACTGGTAGACCCCAATTTAAGGGGGGTAGCTTAAATCTTGATCTTTGATTTTGGCTTTTTTGCAGGTTTTAAGATTTTGTTTTGGCCAGAAAAGGTGATCGGAGTTTGACTCTGGCACCTCTGAAAATGTTGACTCCGGCATCGTGTGCGTCATCACCTTATAGGCCCATTTGAATAAGCTGGCGTGCGCGTTTGAAAATCTGGGAATAGATTTATTTTCTCATTATATTATATTTGTTTTATTATGATAACAATTGAAACAACAACTCAAATGGCAAGGCGTGCGCGTGCAAAGGGAAAGCACCTGGGTTCGATACCCAGGTCTGAAGTTTTATTTTTCTAACATTGCTTTGCAGATTCCATGTGTTGCATAACCAAGCGCCCACCATATGCCTTCATGTTTGGGCCATCAAATGCCAGCAGATGGAGATCTAACATTCCAAGCGCTCTATACATGATGAACCCTCAAGGGGAAAATCACACAGGATCAGGCAGACATTGGGCTCCTTCCATTTTGGGCCCAACGAATTCAAATCTCACCCCCTCATTTGCTTCATAACACCAGGCCCATTTGCATGTTCTATTTTATTTGTTTTATCATTTATCTCATTTAATCATTTTTTTCCATAATAATATAAAATAAATAAAAAATAATAATAGAACTTATTTTTTTCTAATTAACTTTAATTTTTTAAATTAGTTAAATTAATTATTTTGACTTTATTTTATCAATTTAAAATCAATTAGAATTAGATTTATTTCATTCAATATTTTCTTAATAAAAATACAAAAAATATTAGAATTACGCTTAATTTCATTTAATAATTATTTTTTTAATTAAATTTAGATTTAATGTAGTTTAATTATTTTCTTAATCAAGAATAAACAAAAAAAAGATTTCTTTATTCATCTAGAACTTTTTAGGGTTTTAGACGTCTCTTTCCATTTCACACGGGTTGTTTATTTTCACAATTTTTTATACTAATGTATCTGTTGATGGAATATAATAGAATTAACTAGGACGTTACTTTACCGCTTTCTTTATTTCCCCCCATTTTTGGACATGTAAATACCCCCTCCCCGAAGCATTTTAATATCGTAGATTTAACTTTCCGCAATTTAAATTACTGCAATATTTAAACTGTTTAGATGCATGATAATAGGATTGTATGACAAGATTAACAATCAAACGCTAGAAAACCTAATAACAAAGATAAATGAACTGAATTGAATCACTTGCACATGCACACCTCTAGGGTACGCCCACTTTGGTTGCCTTTCGAAAAATAAAATAGTCATGTCCCTCGAAAATGGAGACGCTTTAGCAAAGACCCTTAAATCACAAGATCATAGTCCCTAGATAACCCTACGGTGTTGCCTTTTGGTAAATGATCAAGTCCCTTAAACAAAATTGCTAAAGTGTCTCTATATGTTTCCTTTATGACTGTACGTCCCTTCGAATGTCCCTCAAACATCCAACGATAGGGCTACCTACTCACTAATAGTAGGATAGTGCTGTCTAAAGGACGGGAGGAAAAGAACAAACCTTTCGAGTATAAGTAGATAGTTCTTAGATGCTTGCTTAAAATAAACTTTTGCACTTACACAAGACATTTTAAAAACACTTCCAAAAAATTCTTTATCAACACTCTTGAGGATTGATACAAGAGTTATCATAAAGTGAATCGCCGCACTAAGGAAATTTCAATTTTTTTTTCAAAAACACACAAAAAGAACAAAGTATTTTTCAAATGAGCGAATCATCTAAGAGCCCATAGAAAACTACAGATGGAAAGGGTGCTAACACCTTCCCTTTCCATAGTCTACCCCCCTTACTCATAAAATTCTCGAAAAGGTATTTTTCTATTTTTTTCACCCTTTCTTTTGTTGGATAAAATAAAAATCGGTGGCGACTCTTGCTTACCGCAATATTTGTGAACACAAACGCAAAAACAGTATAAATAGTCGGTTCTGTCACTGTGTTACACCCACTGACGAGCTACAGTTCCTAACGAGCCTTCGCTTATCCCCATGAAGTCTATTTCTATGCATTGCATATAGTTATCACTTCATAATATTGCATCTTCAAAAGCCCGTAGCCAATCAATCAGAATGGATATTTGTGGAAAAAGAAATTCAAACATGAACACGAAGCATAAGCAAGATCGAGTACCTTACACGAAAGACCTAAATCATTCAAAGACATCAATACATCCCCACAAGAGGATATCGCTCCCAAACCTTCAGCTGATGTCCTTAGTTACATCAAGATACCCAGCTAATGGTGTCAGTACCTTGTACTTCCAAACACTCATCCGTGTCATCTTCCCAAACACTCATATGTGTCAGTTTCCTAAACACTCGACTGTATCAGTTTTCTAAACACTCGTTCATGTTAGATTTTCCAAACACTCGTCAGTGCCTATTTTCCTCCCAAGTTCCCAACAAAATCAATAACTTTTCATATGATTTCAGTTCTTGTCTGGTAGGAAGTTCCCGTCTGATAATCAATTCTAAACTTAGTTCTCATATGATAGTCAGTTCTCATCTGACAATTAATTCAAATTCCAGTTCTCGTCTGGTAGTCAGTTCCCGTCTGAAAATTAATTCACGTTCTATTTCTCGTCTGGTAGTCAGTTCCCGTCTGACAATCAATTCTAAACCCAATTCTCGTCTGGTAGTCAGTTCCCATCTGGAAATTAATTCAAAACCCAATTCTCGTCTGGTAGTCAATTCTCGTCTGGTAGTCATTTCCCGTCTGACAATTAATTCAAATCCTAGATCTCGTATGGTAGTCAGTTCCCATCTAAAAATCAATTCTAAACCCCAGTTCTCGTCTGGTAGTCAGTTTCGGTCTGACAATTAATTCAAAACCCAGTTCTCGTCTGGTAGTCAGTTCCCATATTACAATCAATTTTAAATCCAGTTCTCGTCTGGTAGTCAGTTCCCGTCTGACAATCAATATTAAACCCAATTCTCATCTGGTAGTCAGTTCATGTTTGAAAATCAATTCAAAACCCAGTTCTCGTCTGGTAGTCAATTCCCTCCTGATAATTAATTTGAATCTCAGTTCTCATCTGGTAATCAGTGTCCATTTGACAATTAATTCAAATCCTAGTTCTCGTTTAGTAGTCAATTCTCGTTTGTGGTTCCTCTCCTCCTTTTTTGGTTAATTATCTATTTAGCATACAACGCTATCATAATTCTAGCTATTGACCTTTTTTTGAGATCAGGGATCGTCCTTAGATGCTACCCTCTTTCGTCATCTTGTTTCAGTTTGCGGGTTGTCTTGATACCTCCCCTCTTGATGTCTGTAATATGGTGGCAGAACCGACTGTTATACTGGTTTTACGTTTGTATTCATAAATGTTGCGGTAAGCAAGAGTCGGCACCAACTTTTGTTTTATCCAAATAAAGGAAAGGGTGAAAAGAACATAAAAAGACCTTTCGAAAGTTTTCTGAGTAAGGGGGTAGATTATGGAAAGGGAAGGTGTTAGCACCCTTTCTATCTGTAGTTATCTACGGGCTCTTAGATGCTTAGCTCATTTTGAAATACCTTGTACTTTGTGTGTTTTGAAAAGTATTTTTGAAATGCCAATAGTAAGGCAACTTGCTTTATGATAACTCTTGTATCAGTTCTCAAGAGTGTTTATAAAGCATTTTGAAAATGTTTTTGAAAGTTGTTTTCTATAAGTGTAAAAATTTGTTTGAGGATAGCATCTAGGAACTATCTACTTTACTCGATAGGATTGTTCTTTTCCTCTTTTCCTTTAGACAGTGCTATCCTACTATTAGTGAGTAGGTAGCCCTAGTCGTTGGATGTTTTGAGGGACATTCGAAGGGACGTTTATAGTCACAAAGGCAACTGGGCAAGAAATCTTAGTAACTACCCTAGGGTTTTAAGATCATTTTTACCGAGGTAACATCAAAAGGGTCATCAAGGGACATATGATCTTTAAACCGGAGGGTAAACACTAAAATCTCTCACGTTTCGAGAGTTGTGACTGTTTTCCGAAGGTAACTGAAGTGGGATACCCTAGAGGTGCGCATGTGCAATTGTATTGTTTTCACTTATTTATCTTTGCATTTAGGTTTGCTAGCGCTTTGTTTTGTTCTTGCCATACAATCCTAGTTAGACATGCATCTAGACAATTAATAATTCACAGTAATAAAAGTGCGGAAAATGTAAATCCTAAACTATTACAAGGCTTCGGGGAGGGGGATTAATTACATGTCTAAGATTGGAGGGAAATAAAGTAGTAAAGTAAAAGTCCTAATTTAAACTAGGCAAAATACCCTTTTTAGTCCTTTAAGTTTACCCCAAGGTCCATTTTGGTCCTTTATCTAAAAAAAGTGTCAAACTGGTCCTATAATTCTTTCAAAAGGACCATAGGAGTCCTTTCCGTCCATTTTGGTCCTTTTTGGTTCATTGGATAAGCTGCAAAATGAGCTTGATGGAGCAAAGATGGAGATACATCATCCAAAGGAAAGGGAGGATGGGCTGAAACATAAGATAATGGAGTTACAAATTGAAATAAAGAAGGATGGGCTAAACCAAAAAGGACCAAAATGGACGGAAAGGACTCCTATGGTCCTTTTGAAAGAATTATAGGACCAGTTTGACACTTTTTTTAGATAAAGGACCAAAATGGACATTGGGGTAAACTTAAAGGATTAAAAAGGGTATTTTGCCTTTAAACTATTACAACCAGGAAACAGGTACAATAGTATGAAAAAAAATAATAATGCTAAAATAAAACCGCGCGCGAATTAGAAAGGACATCTAAATCCTAAAGAAAATAAAAGAGAATAAAATCTAAGTCTACTTAATTTTAATTTTAAGAAAGTGTTTAGGTAATTAATAATTAATTAACAAAATTAACTTTAATAAAAAAAACTAAAACCTATTTTTTTGTGATTTTTTATCTGATTTTATAATTAAATAAAAAGTAACTAAAAGAACAAAGAACAAACATGTAAAATGGGCCAGGCAGCAAAAGTAAACAAGGGGTGGTGTAAGTTTAAAAACGTGGGCCCAAAGTGAGAGGAGGTTGTCTTTCGATCCCATGAGGGAGGCTATCCTTCGATCCAATGAGGGAGGTTGTCCTTCAATCCAATGAGGGAGGTTGTTGAAAGTGCATGATAGACTGCACGTTGAGGGTACTGGATCTGGATTGATGGGATCTACTGGTGTTGACCACATGGTGCATGGTGTGCATGTTAGACCTGCAAGCATGGGATCTGGAATACAACTGTTAGAAAAAAAACAAAATGCATGTCTTGGGTGTCGAACCCAGGTCCTTCCCTTAAATTTGAACCCCCACCTAATTCGAACCTCTGAGTCCAAATATGAAGCTATTTTGTTCTGAACACCATGAATCCTGAGATTCGAAGGAACCTAATTTCAAATCTCCTAGCAATGGCATTTCGTGTTTTGGGCACTGAAACTCATATGAATTATGTTAAAACATTCATAAATAATGACAATAACATGAATATGCAATCGAAAGAGATTTAAATTAAAGGTTAAACAAATTGGAGATAAATTTTTTTTACCAAATGGAAGGATCGAATGAGCGCGTTTCTGGGTGCGTTTGAATTGCTTAAGGCCTGGGAACCACTCCTGGGACCTTCAGGGGGTGAATAGTGGACTTGGTTTAGACTGAGGAAGCTTACAAAATGCTTTTCAAATTTGAAAGCTTTGGTGTATTTCTTTGATTTTTGTCTGACCCTTTGAGGTGGTTTTTGTCTTGTGCGTGATAGGCAATGTGTCCCCCCTTTGCTTTCACTTTGGCCTTGTATTTATAGGGTGTAGTGGTGAACGAAAATGGAATGAATCATCTATTAATCATGGCTTTAAAAGCAGAATTGAAATATTTGAAAAGTTGCCATTTTGAGATATTTTCTACCATTCTTGAACTTTGAGTGAACCTGGACGGGTTGTGGTTGGAGTTTTGCATGAATTTGGGATTGTCCCATTAGGCTTTCGATCTAACTTGTAGTTCATTTCACATCAATTGATTCTTTCGAATGCTATAAAGCTTTGTTCTTCGATGGCTCTGAGTTCGAATTCGAATGGTTCAAGGCCTCATCATCATGGCTTCTTTGATTGAGTCACTATCTGCCTTAGTTGCTTGATCTAAAAACTATCCAATCAGCCTAATCGAACTCAGATCTTGTTCCTTTCGATCTCCTTTCCTTCAATTCGAATACCTATTCTTCTTGACCTGTCGAATCTTCATTTTGTTCTTTCCTGCAAACACAGTTGTGCAGGTGGTCCTTCGATTCAACCAGTCAAAGCTTCGTTCTGGTCATCATTCTTCGATCACAATTGTGCAGGTGGTTCTTTGACTCCAGTTTCAAACTTTTGATTTTGTATACAAGAATAGCTTTATTGCTCACTAGTTCACCTTTGATTGGTGAATACAACTTGTATGCGCCAATCGGAGGATAACCTATGAGCACCAAGACTTCACTTTCGATCACCCAACTCCGTCCTTGTCTGTTCAGGCACATGCCTGAAACACATTGATCCCAAAACTCTAAGATGACTCATATTTGGACGATTCGTCTCTAATTATCCTTCGATCACGCCATGTTTGAAGGTTGTATATCCTTCGAACCATAAGATCAAAGCTTTCGAATTCAACATCTTATTCTTTTCGAAGCGTCAATTCAACCAATGTGCCAGTCGAAGTGTGTCTTCCTTGTAATGCTTCGAATAGCTTACATATCCATGGGTTCGAAAACGGACTCTTCGATGACGCTCTTCCAATCGAAGAATTCATAAAAGCCTCCTCACGCTTTCTTTTGAACCATCCTTCCTTCAATCTTGGTGCTTTATTGGGCATCAAATTAGACTGCATACTGCTGTCGAAGCTGCTTCGACCCAAAAGCTCTTAGGCATATTTTTGGCTTTCGACCTACACCTTGTTATGTACACTCCTTTTCTTTCTTTCAGCTGTAACATTATGCTGAGGCATATAGGGTGCCATGGAAATCATATGAAGCTTCTTGAGAAATTGAGGACCTCAATGAGCATGCCTTGAGGAGGGAAAATTTTAGGGTACAACAGTTGCCCCTGATCAATCTTATTAAACCTGAGAATTTAGATTGGCTTGTATACATTTCGTGATCTGAAGGTGGTAGATGATTGAACACTAGAGTGCCCAAAAATTTGCACTCGCATGAAGTAACGTCGTTGGTTGATGATATCAGGAATGGGCTTACAGATGCCATTTGGAGAAGATGACTGAGAGTTGTCAGAGATGGGCTTAAAGATGCCATCAAAAGTAGATGCTGACTTCATAAGAGGTCTCTTTGTGGGGATTCCTGTTCCTGTTGTCTGAGGAGGACTCCACTAGAGAATGTTAATTTCTGTTGTTCTTCTGCTTGAGGAAAACTCTGTGGGGAATAGAGTCTAAGAGCTTTAGTTATCCATGGCTCTACTGAGGAGTTATCTCTGGACTGGAGAGATGAAAGTTAGTTATTTTATAGTCAAAATCCAGGCTTCACAGTAACTTACTGGGGAAAATGAAGTTAATCTTTATCTGGAAATATGTTAGAAGGGGCCTGTGTAGGGGTGCTTAAGAATGAGTTCGTGTTAAACTTCATCTGGAGATATATGAGAAGGATCCTGTGTAGGTCTGCTTCAGGATGAGTCCGTGTGAAGCTACATTTGGAGATCATGAGAAGGAACCCGTGTAAGATTGCTTCAGGATGAGCCAATGTAAAGCTGCATCTGGAGATCATGAGAAGGAACCCGTGTAAGATTGCTTTAGGATGAGCCTGTGTAAAGCTGCATTTGGAGATCATGGGAAGGAACCCGTGCAAGATTGCTTCGCCTGGTCTTGTAGATAGTCACCCCGTATTGTTTCGGGAATTGATCCATAATCAGCTGTTCACAGATAGTTGCTCTGTCTGGTTTCAGGAATTAATCTGGAACTTGCTTTTGTTGGTCGTTGAGATTGATGCCCTGGCTTGTTTCAGGAATTAATCTATGAGCTATTTGAGAAAGAAAGATAGTTTCCCCGTCTTATTTCGGGAGTTAATCTTCAGTCTGCTCATGTAGATAGTTGTCATGTCTTGTTTCAGGTATTGATCTACAATCAGTTGTCCACATATAATTGTCCTGTCTTGTTTCAGGTATTAATCTGGAACTTGTTTTTGTTGGTCATTGAGATAGTTTCCCTATCTGGTTTCAGGTATTAATCTCTGACTATAGAGAAAAAAGATAGTTTCCCCATCCTGTTTTGGGAGTTAATCTTCAATCTGCTCATGTAGATAGTTGTCCTGTCTTGTTTCAGGTATTAATCTACAATCAGTTGTTCATAGATAGTTGTCCTATCTTATTTCAGGTATTAATCTGGAACTTTTGAAATTTTTTAATGATATTCGTCTGTTGATCTTTCCTGAAAAGGTAAAGAATTAGTTATATGCAATATCATGATGAATGAAGTGAATTGGGTAATGATGTTCTCAAAATAAATGAGATTGTGATATATGCATTTGTGCTGCATATGCTATGATGCTTGTAAAATGATGTATGAATGCAATGTATGAACGTATCAGTTGTTCTATTGCAGCGTTGTTGAATTAGGGAAAATAAATCCCTGATTATTGCTGGGGATGAAGAATGTAAGTCTTCAAATTTTGTTGAAGTTGAAATTTTGGGATACGGATTTCGGTTGTTAGAGAAATAAACTCTGTTGGGGAAGGAAAACTCTGTAATCCGCTTGGGGATTTTTAGAAACCTTGTTAGGAAACCCAAGAAGCTTGTGAACCAGGCTAGGGAATTCTTTAAGATGTCGGGGAAATAATTGGAGATTCTTGCTCTGCCGGGGGATATTAGAAACTTTGACATCATTAGGCTTTAAATTGAGGATATGGTAGTGACTTTGTAGTAGGGTGTCTCTACCTATGTACCTGCTGGAGAAAGTACCTGCAGGGATTTGCATATGGCCTTTTGATATTGTCCTGTTTCTTAAAGCCATTAGTAATTGTCTCTCTTTTTTGTATGCGTGTATTTGTAAACGGTAATCACATTCAATAGCATATGTTCAAAAGTAATCATTAGAAGTTTTTACAAACAAAACTGAAAAATAAAAACAAATAGTTTTGCACTTTCAAAGAAATAGATTTGTATTAATTTAAAGAAGTTTTGCCTATGATAGGAATCCTTGTACAAGGAGACAAACATCCTAATAAGAGAATGTCGTCGTAAGAATGAAAACTATATAAAAATAGTATACAAAGAAAAATAGCTATGTGAAAAAATCCCAATGGGTTCCCATTCTGCTATTGCCTTTATGTCTTTGAGTGTCTCATCTCTTTGCTGCTTGTCCGAACCTGACTGGATTAATTAGTACCATTTGAACTTGACACTTGTTACCAAAGTCTGTCTGTAAGGTGATCCAACGGGACATATGTGTACTCTTTTAATCCCTAACTTTTTCCTAGACCGCCCTTTCGGGTTTTCATTCCACCGGGATACCCTTTTTTTGCCTAGGCCACCTTTTCAGGTTTTTGACTTGCCGGGTGTACAAATTTTTCCATATGTATATCCCTAATTTTTGCCCGAACCCTTTTGGTTCGCCGGGATTCCCTTATTTTTGCCTAGGTCATTCGACCTAGTGGGTCTTTGCTCATGTGTAGTATCTTTTAACTATGTCCAAATTTATAGGGTGCGGAAGGTCGTCACCATCCATAATGGTTAAGATCATGGCTCCACCATAAAATATGTTCTTGATCAAAAATGGCCCTTCGTATGTGGGGGTCCATTTTCCCATGGGATCACCTTGCGGCAGGATAATGCGCTTGATTACTAGGTCACCAGCCTGATATATACGACGTCTGACATTCTTGTTAAAACCTTTAATCATACTTTTTCATACATCTGACCATGACAGATAGCCGCGAGCCTCTTTTCTTCAATCAGGTCTAATTGGTCAAGTCGAGTCCGAACCCATTCGTCTTCGTTCAACCCTGTATCTTTCATGATTCTCAAGGAATGGATCTGGACTTCGATCGATATGACAACTTTCATACCGTATACCAGAGAGAAAAGAGTTTCCCCTGTTGACGTACATAATGAGGTACGATAACCATGAAGATAAAATGGTAACATCTCATGCCAATCTTTATATGTTAACGTCATCTTTTGTATGATTTTGTTGATGTTTTTATTAGAAGCTTCTACAATGCTATTTATTTTTGGCTGGTAAGGAGAAGAATTATGATGTTGAATCTTGAATTATATGCAGAGATCGATGATTATAGTATTATTGATATTGGTACCATTTTTCTGTAATGATTCTTTCTGGAATACCATACCAACGGATAAGGTTATGTCTGATAAATCGGGCCACAATGTTCTTGGTAACATAAGCAAATGAGGCTTTCTCGACCCACTTTGTGAAGTTATCAATGGCAACTAGGATGAAGAGTTTCTCGTTAGAAGCTGTAGGTCTAATCTCTCCAATCATATCGATGCCCCGCATTGCGAATGGCCAGAGAGCAGTCAAGTTGTTTAGAGGAACCGGAGGCACATGTACTTTATCAGCATAGATATGGAATTTGTGAAAAGTTTGGGAATTCTGGTAACAATCGGCTTCCATAGTGGACCAGTAGTATCCTGCCTCTAGGATATTTTTAGCCATCGTGTGCCCACTAGAATGGGTACCAAAGGTGCCTTCGTGCATGTCTTCCATAATCTTCTCTGCTTCACTCTTGTCTACACACCAAAGAAAAGTAGAATCATGGTTGCGCTTGTAGAGGATTCCATTACTGAGGAAAAACTTGGAAGAGAACCTTCTTAGGAAATTCTTATCATTGACTGAAGCTCCCTCAGGATACTCTTGGGCTTTGAGGTATCTTTTGACTTCATGGAACCAAGGTTTGTCCACTACTTCTTCAATATCAACCTGATAATAGTATAATGGTTCATCCATTCTATCAATAGTGATATGAGGAGCTTCATTATCCCACCTGACCTTGAACATGGATGACATGGTATCTAGCGCATCCGCTAACTGATTTTCTTCTCGGGGAATATGTTCAAAGGTAACTGTTGTACCCCAAAATTTGCCCTCCCATTTCTCACTAATTTCTCCTCACAAAGCTCTTGAAGCTCAAGATCCAATTAGGGTTTCATCTGCTCAAAACTTCTCCTTGCACTGTTGACTCAAATTAGGGTTTGTGTTTGCACAAAGATGTTTTGACCTAAAGTGCCCAAGATGACTTTCTTGCTTCATATTGACCTCCTAAGTTTATCCATACCAAGTTTCAAGTCCTGATTCCAAATTTTGCCCAGTCAATTGGACAGTTGACCTAGAAATCAACTGTATTGGGAAAAAAGTCAACTGTGGCCAATTGACAGTCAAATCTCATGAAATTTGATCCACATCAACATTATGAACTCCTAGGAGTCACTTGATCAAGTTTGGACCACAACTCCACAAGAAATTTGATCAGATCACCAAAAGGGCAAAATGGTCATTTTTAGGGTTTTGACTGCACAGAGGCAATTTTTGACTGTTTGACCTAGCCAATGGCAAACCAAGCTCACATATGGACTCAAGGACCCCATGGAACTATCTTGACATGCCTAACAAGTTCAAAAGATCCCAAGTACACAAGATTGACAGTTGAATTTCCCAGTCAATTGATCAGTTTTGACTATATACTGAAAAGTCAAACTTTGACTTTTTGGTCAAAATCAAGAGTCAAGATTTATTTTTCATCAAAATATGCCAAATCATGAAACTTGTTCACCAAGAAATCACAAATTGCAAATTAGGGTTAGAAAATGGAATTTTTCATAACTTAGAATTTTTCTAAGTTATGAAAAACCCTAATTTTTTCCCAACTTTACCCCACCTTTTCACCAAGATCCATTTGGATTCAAACAAAAGTCCAAACATGAAAGTTGTAGCTTGTTGCATAATCTACAACTTTGATTCACAAAGTTTTCTCATTTGAAGCTTGTATCTCAAGTTATAATTTTTTGAATAAGGGCACTAAACCATTTTTAACTTAGTAGAATTCTAACCTATTTTGACAAGGTTTTCTACCCCACTTCAAGGCCATTTTTCATACCCTTCCACTTGGAATTTCAATTTGCATTTCAAAGATGGATTGTGGTACACATTCCAAGCTTTCCAAAATGTCCAAGAACTTCTCAAACAACCTCATGGTTAGGGAGAATCGAATTTCACAATATAGCAAAAACTCACTTTTGAATTGGCCATTTTTCATGTTCATAAGATTATGCAACTTCTCAAAACCAGCATGCCCTTGATTACAGGTCCTTAAACCAAGTTACACTCATAAATTTAATGCATATTATTTGTACCAAGACCAAGTTCTTTGAGTTCAAGCTTTGTCTAGAGGATTAATCCCAATTTGGAAAAAGTAAACTATCCATTTTTGCAAAAGTTCACTTTATGTCAATTTGAAAATCAAACAAGTACAAGCTAAATCTCTTTTGGCACAAGATTATGGACAATTTGCTCTGATCAAGAGAGACTTTGCAGCAGGATTAGAGGCCCCCTACTGACCTAAAACACCAACTTGCTTTTGTTGCTTAAGAAAGAAGAAAGTCTCATAACTTGTAACAACTTCCATACCAGCATTAGCACACAAGAACAAACTTATCAAACACACTCAAAACATCCCAACCAAGCTTTTGCACGAATCCTTGACCTCTCAAACACTCTCCATCTCAGAAACACCATCAAACTGCTCAAACAGGGCAAGGCCTGCAGTTTGAGTGCCATCCCTCAATCCCTTCAAGCATTCTTGTCCAAACTTGTTCCTCTACCTTCCTTACAACCTATGCAAGCTATCCAGAAGCTAAGACACGATCTGTAATTGCTCTAACCACTTCCACCATTTTCACATCTTTGACTTGCAGGTGAAGTTCTACAGCTTGATTCAGAAGCTTTCAAGACAAAGTAAACATTGGAATAGCATCCCTGGACCTCAAGGAAGCTTTTCCAATCACCACCTTGCATTGAAATTTCCTCATTCTCCAGATAGAAGTTCAACTGAATAGGTAAAATTTTGAACTCGTATCTCTCTTATTATGCATCTTTAGTCTTAAGTTTGTGAAGAAACAAGGTTCTACTCATAGCCCTGAGCATGTACATAGCTTTACATTTCATTTCTTTTGCCTGAGTTGAGAGAATTTAAGCTTTGAAAATGGCAGAAAGTTTAGGTCAAGATTTGGGATTGATAAAATTCTCTCTCATTTCTGAGAGTTAGGATGAGTTTTTTATATATTTGGAATCGTGATTCAATGCTTGACATGTTTTGTGTTGAAAGTTTGTGCAAAATCTCAAAGAATCAGGATGTTTGAATCTCTGTAACAAGGCGCGCGTTTTTGGCCAAAGGTTGAAGAAGAAGTGGATTGGGCTGGGCCTGTACCATTTTGCTATCCACACCATTTTTTCTGCTTCACACCCCTGAGCCCATTTGCTTCATTGTTTTATATTTTTGACTTTTTTTTCTTTTTTGTTTGACTTGTTTATTTTTTCTCAGCATATTAAAATTTTGAAAATAATTTTCTCACCATTTTTTGATTTTATTTGATATTTATTTGATTTTCTTTTGATTTATACATAAATGAACATATATATTATTATTTAGAATAAAATAGAAAAAATATTGTAAATACATTTTCATTTTCATTTTTATTTTATATTATCCTCTGAAAATATTTTATATAAAAAATACTATTTTCTAAAAATATTAAATATTATTATTATTTATCCATAATACATATTTAAAATAATGTAAATATAAATACATATTTATTAATATACTTAGAATAAAATATCAAATAATGTACATATTTTATTTTTTTTATTTAAAAAAGGCCTTTTTACACATATACCATATTTTATTTTATTTTTGTATGTAAATAATAAATATTATGTGAATTAATTAATCAATATACATTTTGATTAAAATTAGGGTTTTTGCCCTAAATATGAAAATACTCAAAAATAATACCCTTTTATTTTCTTATTTTTATTTCACATAAACTACATTTTTTTCATACATATATAAAAACTTTCTCTTTTTTGCATTTTTGCATATTTATTTAATTTCTATTTAATTATGCAATTTATTTACCTTGCAAATATTCAAAAATGATGTAATAATGTAGATTTAAATTCTTGTCTAAATATCCCCCATTTGTAAATTTGTACCCCCCTCCCTATATTATTATGTTGTAATAGCGTAGGATTTTCAATTTCGCACTTTATACGCTTTCTAATTATGCCATGTTAGAATTAGGGTTTGCATGCGAAAAAACGACAAAAAATAGTTTGACCTAATACAAGATAAATGAGCATGAAAATAAACAACACTTCTCACACTTGCACCCCCTAGGGTACTCCACTTTGTTGCCTTCAAATAAATGGGCCATATTGCATGTTGAACTTCTTTGGGCAAAACAAACAAATTGAATGATCATAGTCCCTCGATAAAACTTTTCAATACAAACAAAAACAAATGATCAAGTCCCTAAAAGAAAATTGCCCAAAGACCTTTAACACTATTGCAATTATGGTCCAAACGATGACCCGCACCTGTCCCTTTCATCTCCTAAAACAAGATTGTCCACCAAATGCAATGGTGGAACAAATTTGTCAAAAAGGCTTAAAACATGACAAAAATCTTTGAGAAAGCTTTAGGGTAGATAAACTCTTAAGTACTTGTCAATTTGCAAAGAAAACACTTGCCTAATTTCAAAACCCACTTCACAAGCACTTTCAAAAATCAACTTTTCAAAACCTTGAAACATCTTTTTAAAAGATAAAACACCTTTTGTAAAACATTCGAGTAAAGAATTGTTACAAGGTTAGCCTAGCACAAGGCATCTTTTCAAAACATTTTCAAAACCATACACAAAGCACCATTTCAAACAATTGAAAAATAAGGCAAGATTGATCTAAGCAAGTACCTAAGAGCCCATGGATAACCATGGATAGAAGGGGTGCTAGTACCTTCCCCTTCTATAATCTACTCCCCGAACCCAAGAAAAATCTCAAAGGTTTTTGCTGTGCTTTTTAAACCTTTCCTTAGGATAAAATAAAAAGTCGGTGGCGACTCTTGCTCAACCGAAACATTTGCGAAAACAAACGCAAAACCCTAGTCAGTTCTCCCACCGTATCACAGAACTGGCGACTCTGCTGGGGACAATTTTAAAAGTGGAGTAACCTTAGGGCTTAGATCACCCTCTTGCATGAATAATTGTTTGATTTGCTTGCTTTATACTTGGGCTCTATTGTTTGGGTTTACAATCCTCCACCCGGATTTTGGGAAACATTCATAGATAGCAATACGTTGTGGAAACTGTGCGGGGTATACCGACACGGTCTAAGCAATAGCTATATTAGTGCGACATATTTGTGAGTACCGGTAACCCTTGAGTTCAATCAAGGAGAGTACGGGGCCGCTGAGTGATGTCACTAAGCACTAATGACCTAGAACCTTACTTGACCATCTTGGCCTTTTATTAGGGGTAGTGAGATGACCGGCTTTGGTGCAGTCTGAAGTTGGTAGATACTCGATACTACACTCATTGAGGGTTGTTTTCTTGGAATATTTTGGTCGCTAGTTAAGTGGCTAAACCAAAACAATGAACAATGAAAACAATCCAGTGATATTGAGCTCCTTAGAACCCGGTTACTATTTATAGGACAGGTTTTTAAGCCAACTACACTCAAGAGGGTACTTACCTATGAAACCCCATGCAAGCCTGAAACTAGGGTTTGGTGTGATTTGCTTGTACATATGTTTTGTGCATACATCATAAACATCATGAAGCATCATATGCATTTACTAACCATTTCAAGGGTTTGGATCTTCATCTTTGTTCTTGTTTTGTAGGTCATGGAAATGCCTCGCAAAAATACCATTCAAGTCAACCTTGTGAGAATCTCTCCTCAACTCAAGGAGATCACTTCAAGAATTCCGGAAAATTCATCCTTCAGTGAAAGACATGGTAGACTGCTCAGCCTAGTCAACACCAACATTGAAGAAGACATGATGAAAGTGCTATTCCAGTTCTTTGACCTCCTTCACCATTGCTTCACTTTCCCTGATTATCAGCTGGTTCCCACTTTGGAAGAGTTTTCTCAACTCCTAAGAATCCCTATCCTTAATCAACTACCCTTCAACGGTACGGAGAAGGAACCAAAGCCTGAAGATGTTGCTCGAGCATTACATCTACAACCATCTGAAATCAAGGGGCATTGGGAAACCAGAAGCGGCGTCAAAGGATTCTTAGCAAAATTCTTGTTGGAAAAGGCACAAGAATGTTGGAACTCATTGGACCTACAAGCATTTGAAGAAATTGTGGCACTCCTTATCTATGGTTTGGTCTTGTTCCCAAATCCTGACCAATTGGTAGATGTCAACGCTGTCAAAATCTTCTTGTCCAGAAATCCAATACCAACATTGCTTGGAGACATCCTTCACTCATTTTACACACGAACAATGAGAAAGAGGGGTGTTCTCATGTGCTGTACTCCTATCCTCGCAAGGTGGTTTATTTCGCACCTTCCACAATCTGTCTTGAAGAATGACCAAAGTACAAGGTGGTCCCAACGATTGATGACTCTTACTCATTCTGATGTGCATTGGTGTTCTCGGTCCAAAGAAAATGTCATCATCGTCGATCGTTGCGGGGAGTTTCCTAATGTTCCTTTACTTGGAATCAGGGGAGGTATCACCTACAACCCTTGCCTAGCTTTGAGACAATTTGGATATGCACGGAGGGATGGCCCTCATGATATGTTGATTCCTAGCCTAGTTTTTGACTTCGACAACGATGCGCAAGGACTTCGCCAAAGATTCATCAGAGCTTGGGGAAAACTCAACAAGGTTGATAGCAAGACTCTGGGACACAAGAACTCCATCCCTCTTGAGCCCTATCTCAAGTGGGTACGAGCCCGAGCCCAAAGTCTAATGATGCCTTATCCTCATGTACTCCCAGTGATTAAAGAGCCTGTTAATGAAGGAAAGGTTCCCTACACCATCCTGCATCCAGACATGCCTACATCGTGGGAGGAAATGCAGAAAAGTTGGATTCAGCTCAAGGAGGAACGGAACACTTTTGAAGCTAGCTACTACGCCAGTGAAAAGAAAGTTCTAGAGCTTACCCGCCGACTCCATGAGCAAGAGGCCCTCAATACCTACATCGCACCAAAGAGGATGCGCAATGTCTTTCTGCCCTGAGAAGTTTATGTTGTAACATTTGGCCCATGGGGCATTTATGTACTAACAGATTTCTTCTTATTAATATGACGTGCGTTCTTCTTTGTCTGAAACAATTTTGAATGTCCTAAATCCTTGAATGCATTGCATACATCAGCATACCATTCATCATGTGCATAAGCAGGTCTCACTCCAGGTTTCCTTATCTATCTGCTGTTTATTTCAGTAGGATGGATCTCGAGCAAACAGTCAAAGACCTACAAGCCCAGAATGCACAGTTCCAGCAACTCTTGATGACCTTGGTCAAGAGTCAAGAGGATATCAAGGCTCATCTGGAGAGTAGAGACCCAGTGAAGAAGAAAAAGAGGGTCGGAGTGGCTACTTTGGGGAGAAGATTTGACAGAGAAGCTCGGAGGGTGCTTGAATTTCCTCCTACTTCTGATGAAGGGACTAGTAAAAGAGATCGAGTTGCGGTGCCTTCCGAGTCTGATGTAGAGGAGGAAGAGGTTGAAGAGGACGAAGATTATTCTGACCAGCAGTACCCTCCAGCTGATGATAAGTACAAGCGTTTAGAAGACAGATTGGATGCTATGGAATTGCAAAGGGTACCGGGTTTGGATTTTGAAGACATGGGCTTGGTCGCCGGAATTGTGATTCCCCCAAAATTCAAGGTGCCAGTGTTTGTAAGGTATGACGGGCTGTCCTGCCCCAAAATGCATCTCAGGTCCTATGTGAGAAAGATTCAACCCTATACGGCAGATAAAAATCTCTGGATTCATTTCTTTCAAGACAGCCTATCGGGAGCTCAGTTGGAATGGTTTTATCAGTTAGAAGGAACCAGTGTCAGAAATTGGGAAGATTTGGCCACTGCTTTCTATAAATAATACCAGTATAATTCTGATCTTGCTCCTACCCGTACCCAACTTCAGGGTATGTCACTAGGAACAAGTGAGGGATTCAAGGAATATGCACAAAAATAGAGGGATTTGGCTGGCAGGGTGCAGCCTCCTCTAACCGATCGTGAGCTCGTTGATATGTTTCTTGGGACCCTATCTGGGCCATTTTTCAATCATTTAATTGGTAACTCTTCCGCAGGGTTTACCGATTTGATCTTAACAGGTGAAAGAATAGAGGCTGGCATCAAGTCAGGAAAGATTCAGAAGAGTGTTGCTGCAAGTGTTGAGAAGAAGCCTTTTAAGAAGGAGACAGTTATGGTATATTCTCAGAAAAGAGCAGGGAAGATGGAGCGTCGGCCAACTGTGGGGGCCGTGATGATTCAAAACACTCCAAGTGAGCCACCTCGCTACAACCAATCCAGACCAAACCAGCAACGGATGGAAAGGCCACACCGGCAGTTCACCCGTATTAATATGACTCCAGCGCAGGTGCTTCCCCATCTGTTGAAATTGAATCTTGCCACTATCAAGGAGGCGCCAAAGAATGTAAATACATCCTCTCCACATTATCATGCCAATGCTAAGTGCGCCTATCATTCAGACAGTGTTAGACACGACACCAATGATTGTTGGGCACTCAAGCATAAGATCCAGGACCTGATAGAGGCTAAGGAGGTAGAGTTTGACGCTCCAGAAAAACCCAATGTGATATCTGCACCTATGCCGAAGCACGGCCGGAATATCAATGCCATTGAAGAGGATCTGTATGTTGCTGACGTTAGTGATCTGACTACTCCACTGTTAACCATTAAGTTGAATTTGTTAAGGGCCGGGATCTTCCCGGGATGTAAAGAAGACTGCTACTGTTGCCACTCTCTGCCGTTTGATTGTCCGCTATTAAAGAAAGGCATCCAAGGCCTCATGGATAGCCGACAAATTTTGTTCGAAAAAGTTCCTGCTGTTCCAGTTCATGTTGAAAATATCTCAATCATAACCATTCACGCCAATCTTTCCGAGGCCGTCAAAAGGCCAGTTAAGATTACACCAGCTGCAAAGTCTATACCTTTGAAGATAACAATGCCGGGGCCGGTACCCTATGTTTCTGAGAAGTCGATACCTTGGAACTATGGTGGTGACATCTACTACCATGGTATCAAGCAAATCGAGGTAATCGAAGAAAATTCAGATGATGAAGAAGCCAGCATTAGTAATATTGCGGGCACCAGCAAAATCACCAAGAGCGGGAGAATATTCTCTCCAGAGATTGCTCCTCCAAGAGCAGTCTTTGGACCCTCACCAGCTAAAGAAGTCCTCCCTGTACCAGTAAAACTCTCCGCTAGAACTCCTTTGATTGAAGAAATTTTCGTTCCTAGTGCTGTCTCTCCTACCATTGCCGATAAAGGAAAAGGAATACAAGATGAGCCCGTCAGGACGAGGGCTCAACCTTGAGTGATTCCGGAAGCCTCCAAGAAAGAAATGGACGAGATTTTGAGGATAACCAAGAGAAGTGATTACAATGTGGTGGAACAATTGGGGCAAACCCCCTCCAAAATCTCCATGCTGGCACTGTTGCTTTGCTCGGAAGCGCACGCTCAAGCTTTGATTAAGTTTCTAAAGGCAGCTCATGTGCCCCAGGAAACCTCTGCAGATCAATTTCAACATTGCGTGGCTAGTCTGACTGCAGACAATGGACTAGGTTTTTCTGATGCCGACCTAACCCCTAAAGGCCGAAATCACAATGATGCGTTTCATATTTCAATCGAGTGTCGCGGAACCACCCTTGCACATGTTTTGGTTGATACCAGTTCATCGCTGAATGTTTTGCCTAAGAAGGCCTTGGACCGGCTAGATTGCGAAGGTTTGGAATTGAAGCCGAGTGATATTGTCGTCAGAGCTTTCGATGGGTCGAAAAGAATGGTCCATGGAGAAGTTGAAATTCCTGTCAAGATAGGTACCGAGGTGTTTAAATCCACTTTCTATGTAATGGACATCCGTCCATCATACTCCTGCCTGCTGGGTAGACCTTGGATACACCATGCTGGGGCAGTCACCTCCTCCTTGCACCAGATGCTGAAATATCCTGTAAAGGGAAAGATCATTACTGTCAACGGCGAAGAAGAGTACATGATTAGCCATTTAAATTCTTTCCGATATGTGGAGGTTGAAGGAGAGTTCATCGAGACACCGTTTCAACATTTCGAAGAAGTACTCCCTGAGATAGCAATGGCGAAGTTGGCAGCTGAGACACCAGGACAGATGGCCAGGATGGCATCTCTGGAGGATGCAAGGGCTGCAGTTAAAGAAGGGAAGAAGTCAGCGTGGGGGCAGTTACCCGATTTTCCACATAAAGCTGATAGGTTTGGATTAGGTTTCACCGCCGCCGGCCAGAAGGCCATGCGCCAGTCAAAGATTGAGAAAGCGCCAATCAAAATTTCTCCTTACAGAATCAACGCCCTGGAAGATGAAGACAAAGAAAGCAACTTTGAAGATTGGATTTATCCAACTGTCAGAGGAGGATTGAGCAATTGGGAGGCTAAGGACTTTGTCCCCATTACTTTTATTCCTCAGTAATTTATCTATCAAACATTTCCTATTTGGTTTGTAATATTTTACTTTCAAACAATCCGTACACTATCTTTCCACCTCCTGCCTTACCCGGGGCATGTAGGTCCACTTGTAAGGGTTTTGACTATTTTTCATATTCATATGCCATGTTTAATGATTCATTGGACGTTTTTCATTTGATAAACTGCTTATGTTCATTTTCTTTCCTTTTGCATTTTTTGTTTAAGGATGGCTATCCCTTACACACACCCACACTCACCAATGCAGGTACCCATCCACTCCGGATTCCATGGGTGACTATTCTGCTGTATCTTTCAATAACTCTGAAGACCTGGTCAATCTAGCCGAGTATGAAGATGACGAAGGTTGTGAAGTACCCGGGGAACTAGCCAGACTCTTGCAACAAGAGGAAAGGGCCATCTTACCGCATGAAGAGCCGTTGGAAACTATTAACTTGGGAACCGAGGAGAATCGGAAGGAGGTGCAAGTGGGTGCCAACCTGGAACCAGAAGTCAAGGAACGCTTGGTACAGTTACTGAATGAGTATGTTGAAATCTTCGCTTGGTCCTATGAAGACATGCCGGGCCTAGACACGGACATCGTGGTTCACCGCCTCCCCACAAGAGAAGACTGTCCACCGATTAAGCAAAAAGTTCGCCGAATGAGGCCTGACATGTCCGAAAAAATCAAAGCAGAAGTAATGAAGCAGTTCAATGCTGGCTTTCTGGCTGTTACGTCCTATCCTCAATGGGTCGCTAACATTGTGCCAGTGCCTAAGAAGGATGGCAAAGTCAGAATGTGTGTGGACTACCGGGATTTGAATAGGGCCAGCCCTAAGGATGATTTCCCGCTACCTCATATTGACATCTTGATCGACAATACAGCTCAGCATAAGGTGTTTTCCTTCATGGACGGATTCTCGGGCTACAATCAAATCAAAATGGCCCCCGAGGATATGGAGAAAACAACTTTTGTCACACAATGGGGCACTTTCTGTTACAAAGTGATGTCGTTCGGGCTGAAGAACGCAGGGGCAACTTATCAACGCGCCATGGTAGCTCTATTTCATGACATGATACATCATGAGATTGAAGTTTACGTAGACGATATGATAGCTCGGTCACAAACAGAGGAAGAGCACCTTGAACATCTGGAAAAGCTGTTTGCCAGATTGAAAGAATACAAGCTCAGGCTGAATCCGAGTAAATGCACTTTTGGAGTTAGGTCTGGTAAACTCCTGGGATTCATTGTAAGCAACAAAGGCATTGAAGTCGATCCGGCAAAAGTAAAGGCAATACAAGAGATGCCTGCTCCCCGTACTGAAAAGGAAGTTAGAGGTTTCTTGGGGCGCATAAACTATATTGCCAGATTCATTTCACATCTGACTTCTACCTGTGAGCCAATTTTCAAACTCTTGAAGAAAGATCAGGTAGTTGAATGGAACGACGACTGCCAAGCTGCTTTTGATAGAATCAAGGAGTATTTGCTAGAACCTCCTATTCTGATGCCACCAGTCGAAGGAAGACCATTGATCATGTATTTGACCGTTTTGGATAACTCAATGGGGTGTGTTTTGGGCCAGCATGACGAGTCTGGTCGAAAAGAGCATGCTATTTATTACCTTAGCAAAAAGTTTACCGACTGTGAGACTCGCTACTCACTGCTCGAGAAAACTTGCTGCGCTTTGGTATGGGCTGCTCGCCGACTAAGACAGTATATGTTGACTCATACTACCTTGTTGATATCCAAAATGGACCCTATCAAATATATCTTCGAAAAGCCCGCTTTATCTGGAAGGATAGCCAGATGGCAAATGATCTTGACCGAGTATGACATCCAGTACACCACCCAAAAAGCTATAAAAGGGAGTGTATTAGCTGACCATCTGGCTCATCAGGCTATCGAAGACTATCAACCCATGAGATTTGATTTCCCAGACGAGGACATCATGAGTTTGGACAACATTAAAGGTGACGGACCGTATGACGGACCCGAAAAGGGATCCCGATGGACCCTGTACTTTGATGGTGCTTCAAATGCACTTGGAAACGGCATTGGCGCAGTACTCATTTCTCCGGAAGGATGCCACACTCCTTTCACGGCCCGACTTTGCTTCAGCTGCACAAACAATATGGCTGAGTATGAAGCCTGCATCTTTGGTCTCAAGGCTGCTATAGACTTGGGGATCAAATCTTTGATCGTATTCGGGGACTCGGCTTTGGTCATCATCCAGATCAAAGGAGATTGGGATACCAAGCATCCTAATCTTATCCCATACAAAGAACATGTCCTGACATTGTTGCCTCATTTCGAGCAAATTACCTTCGAGCATTTCCCGCGAGAAGAGAATCAGCTAGCAGATGCTCTGGCTACAATGTCCTCCATGTTTAAACTCAACTGGGATAACGAGGCTCCCCAAATCACCATCGAGCGAATGGATGAACCTGCGCATTGTCATGAGATTAATACCGAAGAAATAGTGGAACAACCCTGGTTCCATGAAATCAAAAGGTATCTCGAGACTAGAGATTATCCCGAAGGAGCTTCCGTAAATGACAAGAAGTTCTTAAGGAAATTTGCTGCTAAGTTCTTCCTGAGCAACGGCATCCTTTACAAACGAAGCCATGATTGTGTATTACTCCGATGTGTAGACAAAGCTGAAGCAGAGTTAATCATGACTGAGATACACATCGGCACATTTGGCACTCACTTGAGCGGGCATACAATGGCTAAGAAGATCCTAAGGGCAGGCTATTACTGGTCTACCATGGAGACTGATTGCCATCAACATTCCCGTACTTGTCACAAGTGCCAAGTCTATGCTGACAAAGTTCATATCCCTCCGGTTCCCCTCAACGTCCTGACTGCTCCATGGCCCTTTGCAATGTGGGGCATTGATATGATTGGAGAGATCAAGCCCACGGCTTCCAACGGACATCGCTTCATCCTGGTTGCCATTGACTACTTCACTAAATGGGTCGAAGCAGCTTCCTTCGCCTCCGTCACCAAAAATGTGGTTGCCCGCTTTATCAAGCAGAATCTCATATGTCGGTACGGTGTTCCAGACAGGATTATTACAGACAACGGTACAAATCTGAATAACACAATGATCACTGCATTATGCGAACAATTCAAGATTTATCATCACAATTCATCTCCCTATCGGCCGAAGATGAACGGTGCTGTTGAAGCTGCGAACAAAAATATTAAGAAGATTATTCAGAAAATGACAGTCACTTACAAAGACTGGCATGAGATGTTACCGTTTGCGTTGCATGGATACCGTACGACGATACGTACTTCAACTGGGGCAACCGCATTTTCTTTGGTTTATGGCATGGAAGCCGTTTTGCCTATGGAAGTTCAGATCCCGTCTCTAAGGATTATGAAGGATGCAGGTTTGAATGAAGATGACTGGATGCAGACTCGACTTGATCAACTCAATCTGATCGACGAAAAGCGACTTGCTGCTATATGCCATGGTCAGACGTATCAAAAACGGATGATCAAGGCCTTCAATAAGAAAGTCAGACGTCAAGTGTATCAAGTCGGAGATCTAGTGGTCAAGCGGATTATCTTGCCGCAAAGTGATCCCAGGGGAAAATGGACTCCTACATATGAAGGACCATTTGTGATCAAGAGCATATTTTCTGGTGGTGCAATGATTCTGACCACCATGGACGGCGACGATTTGCCGCACCCTGCGAACACAGACATAGTCAAAAGATACTACGCTTAAAATAACCCGACAAGTCGAAAACCCGAAAGGGCGGCTTGGGCAAAAATGGGCATCCCGGTGAACCGAAAACCCGAAAGGGCGGTTCAGGCAAAAATTAGGGATAAAAACAAAAAAATATGTACACCCGGCAAGTCGAAAACCCGAAAGGGCGGCTTGGGCAAAAAGGGGTTTCCCGGTGGATCGAAAACCCGAAAGGGCGATTCAGGCAAAAGTTAGGGAATTAAAGTGTATGACTATGTCTCGTCGGATCACTTCCAAGACAGTCTCTTCATCAACCGATTCCAGGTTTCTGATCAATCCAGCCATCGCCAAACGAAGCATTGAATGGACAGATGTTCAGAGTTGTGAAAGCTACAGCAGAATGGAATCCCATGGAATTATTTCACATAGCCATCTTTATTTTGTATAAATTTTTCAAATATTTACGGCAAGATCCTCTTACTAGGATGATTGTCTCCTTTGTACAAATATACTCAAAGAAAATCAATACAAATACTCTTCCCAGAAATTTGTGTCATTTCCCTTTTTCTTTTTTCTTGCACTATTTGTTTTATTTTGAGAAACGTCCAATGTTTTGTTAAATAGGCATATGCATTTGAAACATGATCACTACCTAATTGAACCTAAGAAAAGGGTTACTGATAGGATGAAAGTACAAACGGATATTTTGACACCCTTTCAAAAGGAAATTCCTCAAGATTTGTAACCCACATCCCTGGCAAACCCTGAGGTCTACCTCCAGCAGACCCTCAAAGCTTGTCCCCAGTAAGGTTCTGAAGGATATCTCCCCGCAGAGTACGGACGTCCCTCCCGAGTTTTATTCAAAGTTATTCCTCACAGAGGCTTATAACTGGGTTATCCTCAGCTAATAACCAGGAGAGATCGCGCTCGCCAAAGTTCTTCCCATCCCCAGCGGAGTTCCTCAAAATTCCCCCAACAGTAACTTATCAATACAATCTCCGGAGGAGTTTTATCTTTGCAAAATCCCCAGCCAGAGGATCTTCTGGAAATCATTTTCCCTCAGAGTTTAAGCTTCAGTATCCCCAGCAGATCAAAAGCTTCAAATGGACAATCCCCAGCGGAGTCAGACTTTTGAACCTTCTCCCCACAGAGTTTTTAGGAAGAAAAATCTTGAGTTCCCCAGTGAAACCTCCAGAGATACTTCTCTCCAAGCTGAAGATTCTCAATCTGGCCTCCCCAGCATAAGTCTACTAGTTTGGAACTCCCCAGTAGAGGTCATCAGGAATTCTCTTCCCCAGCAACAGCCAATGATTTATTTTCCCCGGCAGCAGTCAAGAGGCTTTTATCTTCAGCCATCTCGGATTCCTGTATCCTCGGCAAGACAGCTCTCCAACTTACATACGCATCCATTTACATTCATAACGCCATAATATACATTGTATCATGCATCACAGCATTGCATACAACTAACTCTCTGCCTTTTCAGGTAAGATCAGTCGACAGACTAAAATCATTCAAATCTCAAGACTTCTGAAAACAGTTCACGGGTTCTCCAAGTAAACGGATGTTAACCTGTCACTTGTTCAGATTCTTCTCAAGACTTCTGAAAACAGTTCATGGATTCTTCCCAAGTAACGAATGTTAATCTATCAACTTGTTCAGATGCAACTTTTTGAAGACAGTTTACGGAAGCTTCCCAACAACGGATGCTGCTCTATTGCTGATTCAATCCCAAGATTTCTGAAAACAGTTCACGGGTTCTCCAAGTAAACGGATGTTAACCTATCACTTGTTCAGATTCTTCTCAAGACTTCTGAAAACAGTTCACGGGTTCTCCAAGTAAACTGATGTTAACCTATCACTTGTTCAGATTCTTCTCAAGACTTCTGAAAACAGTTCATGGATTCTTCCCAAGTAACGGATGTTAATCTATCAACTTGTTCAGATGCAACTTTTTGAAGACAGTTTACGGAAGCTTCCCAACAACGGATGCTGCTCTATTGCTGATTCAATCTCAAGATTTCTGAAAACAGTTCACGGGTTCTCCAAGTAAACGGATGTTAACCTGTCACTTGTTCAGTTTCTTCTTCCAGACTTCTGAAAACAGTTCATGGATTCTTCCCAAGTAACGGATGTTAATCTATCAACTTGTTTAGATGCAACTTCCTGAAAACAGCTTGCAGGTTCCTCCCAACAACGGATGTCAACCTATTGCTTGTTCAGACCCCCAATTCAGAAATGGTCCAAAGCTTGGACACTTTCCTGATATTCCCTTCCAGATGGCATCTTTAAGCCCATCCCCGACAAGTTTCTGTCACTCTCCCAGATGGCATCGTTAAGCCCATCACCAAATGGCATCTCTAAGCCCATTCCCGCATCCAGTGCTTTGACGAGTGCAAATTTCCGGGCACTCTAGTGTCCAATCTCCTTTTACCCTCGAGTCACGAAAGGCAAGCTTGCCAATCTAACTCTTCAGGTCCAAGAAGATTGAACAGGGGCAACTGTTGTACCCCAAAATTTGCCCTCCCATTTCTCACTAATTTCTCCTCACAAAGCTCTTGAAGCTCAAGATCCAATTAGGGTTTCATCTGCTCAAAACTTCTCCTTGCACCGTTGACTCAAATTAGGGTTTGTGTTTGCACAAAGATGTTTTGACCTAAAGTGCCCAAGATGACTTTCTTGCTTCATATTGACCTCCTAAGTTTATCCATACCAAGTTTCAAGTCCTGATTCCAAATTTTGCCCAGTCAATTGGACAGTTGACCTAGAAATCAACTGTATTGGGAAAAAAGTCAACTGTGGCCAATTGACAGTCAAATCTCATGAAATTTTATCCACATCAACATTATGAACTCCTAGGAGTCACTTGATCAAGTTTGGACCACAACTCCACAAGAAATTTGATCAGATCACCAAAAGGGCAAAATGGTCATTTTTAGGGTTTTGACTGCACAGAGGCAATTTTTGACTGTTTGACCTAGCCAATGGCAAACCAAGCTCACATATGGACTCAAGGACCCCATGGAACTATCTTGACATGACTAACAAGTTCAAAAGATCCCAAGTACACAAGATTGACAGTTGAATTTCCCAGTCAATTGATCAGTTTTGACTGTATACTGAAAAGTCAAACTTTGACTTTTTGGTCAAAATCAAGAGTCAAGATTTATTTTTCATCAAAATATGCCAAATCATGAAACTTGTTCACCAAGAAATCACAAATTGCAAATTAGGGTTAGAAAATGGAATTTTTCATAACTTAGAATTTTTCTAAGTTATGAAAAACCCTAATTTTTTCCCAACTTTACCCCACCTTTTCACCAAGATCCATTTGGATTCAAACAAAAGTCCAAACATGAAAGTTGTAGCTTGTTGCATAATCTACAACTTTGATTCACAAAGTTTTCTCATTTGAATCTTGTATCTCAAGTTATAATTTTTTGAATAAGGGCACTAAACCATTTTTAACTTAGTAGAATTTTAACCTATTTTGACAAGGTTTTCTACCCCACTTCAAGGCCATTTTTCATACCCTTCCACTTGGAATTTCAATTTGCATTTCAAAGATGGATTGTGGTACACATTCCAAGCTTTCCAAAATGTCCAAGAACTTCTCAAACAACCTCATGGTTAGGGAGAATCGAATTTCACAATATAGCAAAAACTCACTTTTGAATTGGCCATTTTTCATGTTCATAAGATTATGCAACTTCTCAAAACCAGCATGCCCTTGATTACAGGTCCTTAAACCAAGTTACACTCATAAATTTAATGCATATTCTTTGTACCAAGACCAAGTTCTTTGAGTTCAAGCTTTGTCTAGAGGATTAATCCCAATTTGGAAAAAGTAAACTATCCATTTTTGCAAAAGTTCACTTTATGTCAATTTGAAAATCAAACAAGTACAAGCTAAATCTCTTTTGGCACAAGATTATGGACAATTTGCTCTGATCAAGAGAGACTTTGCAGCAGGATTAGAGGCCCCCTACTGACCTAAAACACCAACTTGCTTTTGTTGCTTAAGAAAGAAGAAAGTCTCATAACTTGTAACAACTTCCATACCAGCATTAGCACACAAGAACAAACTTATCAAACACACTCAAAACATCCCAACCAAGCTTTTGCACGAATCCTTGACCTCTCAAACACTCTCCATCTCAGAAACACCATCAAACTGCTCAAACAGGGCAAGGCCTGCAGTTTGAGTGCCATCCCTCAATCCCTTCAAGCATTCTTGTCCAAACTTGTTCCTCTACCTTCCTTACAACCTATGCAAGCTATCCAGAAGCTAAGACACGATCTGTAATTGCTCTAACCACTTCCACCATTTTCACATCTTTGACTTGCAGGTGAAGTTCTACAGCTTGATTCAGAAGCTTTCAAGACAAAGTAAACATTGGAATAGCATCCCTGGACCTCAAGGAAGCTTTTCCAATCACCACCTTGCACTGAAAGTTCCTCATTCTCCAGATAGAAGTTCAACTGAATAGGTAAAATTTTGAACTCGTATCTCTCTTATTATGCATCTTTAGTCTTAAGTTTGTGAAGAAACAAGGTTCTACTCATAGCCCTGAGCATGTACATAGCTTTACATTTCATTTCTTTTGCCTGAGTTGAGAGAATTTAAGCTTTGAAAATGGCAGAAAGTTTAGGTCAAGATTTGGGATTGATAAAATTCTCTCTCATTTCTGAGAGTTAGGATGAGTTTTTTATATATTTGGAATCGTGATTCAATGCTTGACATGTTTTGTGTTGAAAGTTTGTGCAAAATCTCAAAGAATCAGGATGTTTGAATCTCTGTAACAAGGCGCGCGTTTTTGGCCAAAGGTTGAAGAAGAAGTGGATTGGGCTGGGCCTGTACCATTTTGCTATCCACACCATTTTTTCTGCTTCACACCCCTGAGCCCATTTGCTTCATTGTTTTATATTTTTGACTTTTTTTTCTTTTTTGTTTGACTTGTTTATTTTTTCTCAGCATATTAAAATTTTGAAAATAATTTTCTCACCATTTTTTGATTTTATTTGATATTTATTTGATTTTCTTTTGATTTATACATAAATGAACATATATATTATTATTTAGAATAAAATAGAAAAAATATTGTAAATACATTTTCATTTTCATTTTTATTTTATATTATCCTCTGAAAATATTTTATATAAAAAATACTATTTTCTAAAAATATTAAATATTATTATTATTTATCCATAATACATATTTAAAATAATGTAAATATAAATACATATTTATTAATATACTTAGAATAAAATATCAAATAATGTACATATTTTATTTTTTTTATTTAAAAAAGGCCTTTTTACACATATACCATATTTTATTTTATTTTTGTATGTAAATAATAAATATTATGTGAATTAATTAATCAATATACATTTTGATTAAAATTAGGGTTTTTGCCCTAAATATGAAAATACTCAAAAATAATACCATTTTATTTTCTTATTTTTATTTCACATAAACTACATTTTTTTCATACATATATAAAAACTTTCTCTTTTTTGCATTTTTGCATATTTATTTAATTTCTATTTAATTATGCAATTTATTTACCTTGCAAATATTCAAAAATGATGTAATAATGTAGATTTAAATTCTTGTCTAAATATCCCCCATTTGTAAATTTGTACCCCCCTCCCTATATTATTATGTTGTAATAGCGTAGGATTTTCAATTTCGCACTTTATACGCTTTCTAATTATGCCATGTTAGAATTAGGGTTTGCATGCGAAAAAACGACAAAAAATAGTTTGACCTAATACAAGATAAATGAGCATGAAAATAAACAACACTTCTCACACTTGCACCCACTAGGGTACTCCACTTTGTTGCCTTCAAATAAATGGGCCATATTGCATGTTGAACTTCTTTGGGCAAAACAAACAAATTGAATGATCATAGTCCCTCGATAAAACTTTTCAATACAAACAAAAACAAATGATCAAGTCCCTAAAAGAAAATTGCCCAAAGACCTTTAACACTATTGCAATTATGGTCCAAACGATGACCCGCACCTGTCCCTTTCATCTCCTAAAACAAGATTGTCCACCAAATGCAATGGTGGAACAAATTTGTCAAAAAGGCTTAAAACATGACAAAAATCTTTGAGAAAGCTTTAGGGTAGATAAACTCTTAAGTACTTGTCAATTTGCAAAGAAAACACTTGCCTAATTTCAAAACCCACTTCACAAGCACTTTCAAAAATCAACTTTTCAAAACCTTGAAACATCTTTTTAAAAGATAAAACACCTTTTGTAAAACATTCGAGTAAAGAATTGTTACAAGGTTAGCCTAGCACAAGGCATCTTTTCAAAACATTTTCAAAACCATACACAAAGCACCATTTCAAACAATTGAAAAATAAGGCAAGATTGATCTAAGCAAGTACCTAAGAGCCCATGGATAACCATGGATAGAAGGGGTGCTAGTACCTTCCCCTTCTATAATCTACTCCCCGAACCCAAGAAAAATCTCAAAGGTTTTTGCTGTGCTTTTTAAACCTTTCCTTAGGATAAAATAAAAAGTCGGTGGCGACTCTTGCTCAACCGAAACATTTGCGAAAACAAACGCAAAACCCTAGTCAGTTCTCCCACCGTATCACAGAACTGGCGACTCTGCTGGGGACAATTTTAAAAGTGGAGTAACCTTAGGGCTTAGATCACCCTCTTGCATGAATAATTGTTTGATTTGCTTGCTTTATACTTGGGCTCTATTGTTTGGGTTTACAATCCTCCACCCGGATTTTGGGAAACATTCATAGATAGCAATACGTTGTGGAAACTGTGCGGGGTATACCGACACGGTCTAAGCAATAGCTATATTAGTGCGACATATTTGTGAGTACTGGTAACCCTTGAGTTCAATCAAGGAGAGTACGGGGCCGCTGAGTGATGTCACTAAGCACTAATGACCTAGAACCTTACTTGACCATCTTGGCCTTTTATTAGGGGTAGTGAGATGACCGGCTTTGGTGCAGTCTGAAGTTGGTAGATACTCGATACTACACTCATTGAGGGTTGTTTTCTTGGAATATTTTGGTCGCTAGTTAAGTGGCTAAACCAAAACAATGAACAATGAAAACAATCCAGTGATATTGAGCTCCTTAGAACCCGGTTACTATTTATAGGACAGGTTTTTAAGCCAACTACACTCAAGAGGGTACTTACCTATGAAACCCCATGCAAGCCTGAAACTAGGGTTTGGTGTGATTTGCTTGTACATATGTTTTGTGCATACATCATAAACATCATGAAGCATCATATGCATTTACTAACCATTTCAAGGGTTTGGATCTTCATCTTTGTTCTTGTTTTGTAGGTCATGGAAATGCCTCGCAAAAATACCATTCAAGTCAACCTTGTGAGAATCTCTCCTCAACTCAAGGAGATCACTTCAAGAATTCCGGAAAATTCATCCTTCAGTGAAAGACATGGTAGACTGCTCAGCCTAGTCAACACCAACATTGAAGAAGACATGATGAAAGTGCTATTCCAGTTCTTTGACCTCCTTCACCATTGCTTCACTTTCCCTGATTATCAGCTGGTTCCCACTTTGGAAGAGTTTTCTCAACTCCTAAGAATCCCTATCCTTAATCAACTACCCTTCAACGGTACGGAGAAGGAACCAAAGCCTGAAGATGTTGCTCGAGCATTACATCTACAACCATCTGAAATCAAGGGGCATTGGGAAACCAGAAGCGGCGTCAAAGGATTCTTAGCAAAATTCTTGTTGGAAAAGGCACAAGAATGTTGGAACTCATTGGACCTACAAGCATTTGAAGAAATTGTGGCACTCCTTATCTATGGTTTGGTCTTGTTCCCAAATCCTGACCAATTGGTAGATGTCAACGCTGTCAAAATCTTCTTGTCCAGAAATCTAATACCAACATTGCTTGGAGACATCCTTCACTCATTTTACACACGAACAATGAGAAAGAGGGGTGTTCTCATGTGCTGTACTCCTATCCTCGCAAGGTGGTTTATTTCGCACCTTCCACAATCTGTCTTGAAGAATGACCAAAGTACAAGGTGGTCCCAATGATTGATGACTCTTACTCATTCTGATGTGCATTGGTGTTCTCGGTCCAGAGAAAATGTCATCATCGTCGATCGTTGCGGGGAGTTTCCTAATGTTCCTTTACTTGGAATCAGGGGAGGTATCACCTACAAGCCTTGCCTAGCTTTGAGACAATTTGGATATGCACGGAGGGATGGCCCTCATGATATGTTGATTCCTAGCCTAGTTTTTGACTTCGACAACGATGCGCAAGGACTTCGCCAAAGATTCATCAGAGCTTGGGGAAAACTCAACAAGGTTGATAGCAAGACTCTGGGACACAAGAACTCCATCCCTCTTGAGCCCTATCTCAAGTGGGTACGAGCCCGAGCCCAAAGTCTAATGATGCCTTATCCTCATGTACTCCCAGTGATTAAAGAGCCTGTTAATGAAGGAAAGGTTCCCTACACCATCCTGCATCCAGACATGCATACATCGTGGGAGGAAATGCAGAAAAGTTGGATTCAGCTCAAGGAGGAACGGAACACTTTTGAAGCTAGCTACTACGCCAGTGAAAAGAAAGTTCTAGAGCTTACCCGCCGACTCCATGAGCAAGAGGCCCTCAATACCTACATCGCACCAAAGAGGATGCGCAATGTCTTTCTGCCCTGAGAAGTTTATGTTGTAACATTTGGCCCATGGGGCATTTATGTACTAACAGATTTCTTCTTATTAATATGACGTGCGTTCTTCTTTGTCTGAAACAATTTTGAATGTCCTAAATCCTTGAATGCATTGCATACATCAGCATACCATTCATCATGTGCATAAGCATGTCTCACTCCAGGTTTCCTTATCTATCTGCTGTTTATTTCAGTAGGATGGATCTCGAGCAAACAGTCAAAGACCTACAAGCCCAGAATGCACAGTTCCAGCAACTCTTGATGACCTTGGTCAAGAGTCAAGAGGATATCAAGGCTCATCTGGAGAGTAGAGACCCAGTGAAGAAGAAAAAGAGGGTCGGAGTGGCTACTTTGGGGAGAAGATTTGACAGAGAAGCTCGGAGGGTGCTTGAATTTCCTCCTACTTCTGATGAAGGGACTAGTAAAAGAGATCGAGTTGCGGTGCCTTCCGAGTCTGATGCAGAGGAGGAAGAGGTTGAAGAGGACGAAGATTATTCTGACCAGCAGTACCCTCCAGCTGATGATAAGTACAAGGGTTTAGAAGACAGATTGGATGCTATGGAATTGCAAAGGGTACCGGGTTTGGATTTTGAAGACATGGGCTTGGTCGCCGGAATTGTGATTCCCCCAAAATTCAAGGTGCCAGTGTTTGTAAGGTATGACGGGCTGTCCTGCCCCAAAATGCATCTCAGGTCCTATGTGAGAAAGATTCAACCCTATACGGCAGATAAAAATCTCTGGATTCATTTCTTTCAAGACAGCCTATCGGGAGCTCAGTTGGAATGGTTTTATCAGTTAGAAGGAACCAGTGTCAGAAATTGGGAAGATTTGGCCACTGCTTTCTATAAATAATACCAGTATAATTCTGATCTTGCTCCTACCCGTACCCAACTTCAGGGTATGTCACTAGGAACAAGTGAGGGATTCAAGGAATATGCACAAAAATGGAGGGATTTGGCTGGCAGGGTGCAGCCTCCTCTAACCGATCGTGAGCTCGTTGATATGTTTCTTGGGACCCTATCTGGGCCATTTTTCAATCATTTAATTGGTAACTCTTCCGCAGGGTTTACCGATTTGATCTTAACAGGTGAAAGAATAGAGGCTGGCATCAAGTCAGGAAAGATTCAGAAGAGTGTTGCTGCAAGTGTTGAGAAGAAGCCTTTTAAGAAGGAGACAGTTATGGTATATTCTCAGAAAAGAGCAGGGAAGATGGAGCGTCGGCCAACTGTGGGGGCCGTGATGATTCAAAACACTCCAAGTGAGCCACCTCGCTACAACCAATCCAGACCAAACCAGCAACGGATGGAAAGGCCACACCGGCAGTTCACCCGTATTAATATGACTCCAGCGCAGGTGCTTCCCCATCTGTTGAAATTGAATCTTGCCACTATCAAGGAGGCGCCAAAGAATGTAAATACATCCTCTCCACATTATCATGCCAATGCTAAGTGCGCCTATCATTCAGACAGTGTTGGACACGACACCAATGATTGTTGGGCACTCAAGCATAAGATCCAGGACCTGATAGAGGCTAAGGAGGTAGAGTTTGACGCTCCAGAAAAACCCAATGTGATATCTGCACCTATGTCGAAGCACGGCCGGAATATCAATGCCATTGAAGAGGATCTGTATGTTGCTGACGTTAGTGATCTGACTACTCCACTGTTAACCATTAAGTTGAATTTGTTAAGGGCCGGGATCTTCCCGGGATGTAAAGAAGACTGCTACTGTTGCCACTCTCTGCCGTTTGATTGTCCGCTATTAAAGAAAGGCATCCAAGGCCTCATGGATAGCCGACAAATTTTGTTCGAAAAAGTTCCTGCTGTTCCAGTTCATGTTGAAAATATCTCAATCATAACCATTCACGCCAATCTTTCCGAGGCCGTCAAAAGGCCAGTTAAGATTACACCAGCTGCAAAGTCTATACCTTTGAAGATAACAATGCCGGGGCCGGTTCCCTATGTTTCTGAGAAGTCGATACCTTGGAACTATGGTGGTGACATCTACTACCATGGTATCAAGCAAATCGAGGTAATCGAAGAAAATTCAGATGATGAAGAAGCCAGCATTAGTAATATTGCGGGCACCAGCAAAATCACCAGGAGCGGGAGAATATTCTCTCCAGAGATTGCTCCTCCAAGAGCAGTCTTTGGACCCTCACCAGCTAAAGAAGTCCTCCCTGTACCAGTAAAACTCTCCGCTAGAACTCCTTTGATTGAAGAAATTTTCGTTCCTAGTGCTGTCTCTCCTACCATTGCCGATAAAGGAAAAGGAATACAAGATGAGCCCGTCAGGACGAGGGCTCAACCTTTGGTGATTCCGGAAGCCTCCAAGAAAGAAATGGACGAGATTTTGAGGATAATCAAGAGAAGTGATTACAATGTGGTGGAACAATTGGGGCAAACCCCCTCCAAAATCTCCATGCTGGCACTGTTGCTTTGCTCGGAAGCGCACGCTCAAGCTTTGATTAAGTTTCTAAAGGCAGCTCATGTGCCCCAGGAAACCTCTGCAGATCAATTTCAACATTGCGTGGCTAGTCTGACTGCAGACAATGGACTAGGTTTTTCTGATGCCGACCTAACCCCTAAAGGCCGAAATCACAATGATGCGTTTCATATTTCAATCGAGTGTCGCGGAACCACCCTTGCACATGTTTTGGTTGATACCAGTTCATCGCTGAATGTTTTGCCTAAGAAGGCCTTGGACCGGCTAGATTGCGAAGGTTTGGAATTGAAGCCGAGTGATATTGTCGTCAGAGCTTTCGATGGGTCGAAAAGAATGGTCCATGGAGAAGTTGAAATTCCTGTCAAGATAGGTACCGAGGTGTTTAAATCCACTTTCTATGTAATGGACATCCGTCCATCATACTCCTGCCTGCTGGGTAGACCTTGGATACACCATGCTGGGGCAGTCACCTCCTCCTTGCACCAGATGCTGAAATATCCTGTAAAGGGAAAGATCATTACTGTCAACGGCGAAGAAGAGTACATGATTAGCCATTTAAATTCTTTCCGATATGTGGAGGTTGAAGGAGAGTTCATCGAGACACCGTTTCAACATTTCGAAGAAGTACTCCCTGAGATAGCAATGGCGAAGTTGGCAGCTGAGACACCAGGACAGATGGCCAGGATGGCATCTCTGGAGGATGCAAGGGCTGCAGTTAAAGAAGGGAAGAAGTCAGCGTGGGGGCAGTTACCCGATTTTCCACATAAAGCTGATAGGTTTGGATTAGGTTTCACCGCCGCCGGCCAGAAGGCCATGCGCCAGTCAAAGATTGAGAAAGCGCCAATCAAAATTTCTCCTTACAGAATCAACGCCCTGGAAGATGAAGACAAAGAAAGCAACTTTGAAGATTGGATTTATCCAACTGTCAGAGGAGGATTGAGCAATTGGGAGGCTAAGGACTTTGTCCCCATTACTTTTATTCCTCAGTAATTTATCTATCAAACATTTCCTATTTGGTCTGTAATATTTTACTTTCAAACAATCCGTACACTATCTTTCCACCTCCTGCCTTACCCGGGGCATGTAGGTCCACTTGTAAGGGTTTTGACTATTTTTCATATTCATATGCCATGTTTAATGATTCATTGGACGTTTTTCATTTGATAAACTGCTTATGTTCATTTTCTTTCCTTTTGCATTTTTTGTTTAAGGATGGTTATCCCTTACACACACCCACACTCACCAATGCAGGTACCCATCCACTCCGGATTCCATGGGTGACTATTCTGCTGTATCTTTCAATAACTCTGAAGACCTGGTCAATCTAGCCGAGTATGAAGATGACGATGGGTTGTGAAGTACCCGGGGAACTAGCCAGACTCCTGCAACAAGAGGAAAGGGCCATCTTACCGCATGAAGAGCCGTTGGAAACTATTAACTTGGGAACCGAGGAGAATCGGAAGGAGGTGCAAGTGGGTGCCAACCTGGAACCAGAAGTCAAGGAACGCTTGGTACAGTTACTGAATGAGTATGTTGAAATCTTCGCTTGGTCCTATGAAGACATGCCGGGCCTAGACACGGACATCGTGGTTCACCGCCTCCCTACAAGAGAAGACTGTCCACCGATTAAGCAAAAAGTTCGCCGAATGAGGCCTGACATGTCCGAAAAAATCAAAGCAGAAGTAATGAAGCAGTTCAATGCTGGCTTTCTGGCTGTTACGTCCTATCCTCAATGGGTCGCTAACATTGTGCCAGTGCCTAAGAAGGATGGCAAAGTCAGAATGTGTGTGGACTACCGGGATTTGAATAGGGCCAGCCCTAAGGATGATTTCCCGCTACCTCATATTGACATCTTGATCGACAATACAGCTCAGCATAAGGTGTTTTCCTTCATGGACGGATTCTCGGGCTACAATCAAATCAAAATGGCCCCCGAGGATATGGAGAAAACAACTTTTGTCACACAATGGGGCACTTTCTGTTACAAAGTGATGCCGTTCGGGCTGAAGAACGCAGGGGCAACTTATCAACGCGCCATGGTAGCTCTATTTCATGACATGATACATCATGAGATTGAAGTTTACGTAGACGATATGATAGCTCGGTCACAAACAGAGGAAGAGCACCTTGAACATCTGGAAAAGCTGTTTGCCAGATTGAAAGAATACAAGCTCAGGCTGAATCCGAGTAAATGCACTTTTGGAGTTAGGTCTGGTAAACTCCTGGGATTCATTGTAAGCAACAAAGGCATTGAAGTCGATCCGGCAAAAGTAAAGGCAATACAAGAGATGTCTGCTCCCCGTACTGAAAAGGAAGTTAGAGGTTTCTTGGGGCGCATAAACTATATTGCCAGATTCATTTCACATCTGACTTCTACCTGTGAGCCAATTTTCAAACTCTTGAAGAAAGATCAGGTAGTTGAATGGAACGACGACTGCCAAGCTGCTTTTGATAGAATCAAGGAGTATTTGCTAGAACCTCCTATTCTGATGCCACCAGTCGAAGGAAGACCATTGATCATGTATTTGACCGTTTTGGATAACTCAATGGGGTGTGTTTTGGGCCAGCATGACGAGTCTGGTCGAAAAGAGCATGCTATTTATTACCTTAGCAAAAAGTTTACCGACTGTGAGACTCTCTACTCACTGCTCGAGAAAACTTGCTGCGCTTTGGTATGGGCTGCTCGCCGACTAAGACAGTATATGTTGACTCATACTACCTTGTTGATATCCAAAATGGACCCTATCAAATATATCTTCGAAAAGCCCGCTTTATCTGGAAGGATAGCCAGATGGCAAATGATCTTGACCGAGTATGACATCCAGTACACCACCCAAAAAGCTATAAAAGGGAGTGTATTAGCTGACCATCTGGCTCATCAGGCTATCGAAGACTATCAACCCATGAGATTTGATTTCCCAGACGAGGACATCATGAGTTTGGACAACATTAAAGGTGACGGACCGTATGACGGACCCGAAAAGGGATCCCGATGGACCCTGTACTTTGATGGTGCTTCAAATGCACTTGGAAACGGCATTGGCGCAGTACTCATTTCTCCGGAAGGATGCCACACTCCTTTCACGGCCCGACTTTGCTTCAGCTGCACAAACAATATGGCTGAGTATGAAGCCTGCATCTTTGGTCTCAAGGCTGCTATAGACTTGGGGATCAAATCTTTGATCGTATTCGGGGACTCGACTTTGGTCATCAGCCAGATCAAAGGAGATTGGGATACCAAGCATCCTAATCTTATCCCATACAAAGAACATGTCCTGACATTGTTGCCTCATTTCGAGCAAATTACCTTCGAGCATTTCCCGCGAGAAGAGAATCAGCTAGCAGATGCTCTGGCTACAATGTCCTCCATGTTTAAACTCAACTGGGATAACGAGGCTCCCCAAATCACCATCGAGCGAATGGATGAACCTGCGCATTGTCATGAGATTAATACCGAAGAAATAGTGGAACAACCCTGGTTCCATGAAATCAAAAGGTATCTCGAGACTAGAGATTATCCCGAAGGAGCTTCCGTAAATGACAAGAAGTTCTTAAGGAAATTTGCTGCTAAGTTCTTCCTGAGCAACGGCATCCTTTACAAACGAAGCCATGATTGTGTATTACTCCGATGTGTAGACAAAGATGAAGCAGAGTTAATCATGACTGAGATACACATCGGCACATTTGGCACTCACTTGAGCGGGCATACAATGGCTAAGAAGATCCTAAGGGCAGGCTATTACTGGTCTACCATGGAGACTGATTGCCATCAACATTCCCGTACTTGTCACAAGTGCCAAGTCTATGCTGACAAAGTTCATATCCCTCCGGTTCCCCTCAACGTCCTGACTGCTCCATGGCCCTTTGCAATGTGGGGCATTGATATGATTGGAGAGATCAAGCCCACGGCTTCCAACGGACATCGCTTCATCCTGGTTGCCATTGACTACTTCACTAAATGGGTCGAAGCAGCTTCCTTCGCCTCCGTCACCAAAAATGTGGTTGCCCGCTTTATCAAGCAGAATCTCATATGTCGGTACGGTGTTCCAGACAGGATTATTATAGACAACGGTACAAATCTGAATAACACAATGATCACTGCATTATGCGAACAGTTCAAGATTTATCATCACAATTCATCTCCCTATCGGCCGAAGATGAACGGTGCTGTTGAAGTTGCGAACAAAAATATTAAGAAGATTATTCAGAAAATGACAGTCACTTACAAAGACTGGCATGAGATGTTACCGTTTGCGTTGCATGGATACCGTACGACGATACGTACTTCAACTGGGGCAACCCCATTTTCTTTGGTTTATGGCATGGAAGCCGTTTTGCCTATGGAAGTTCAGATCCCGTCTCTAAGGATTATGAAGGATGCAGGTTTGAATGAAGATGACTGGATGCAGACTCGACTTGATCAACTCAATCTGATCGACGAAAAGCGACTTGCTGCTATATGCCATGGTCAGACGTATCAAAAACGGATGATCAAGGCCTTCAATAAGAAAGTCAGACGTCAAGTGTATCAAGTCGGAGATCTAGTGGTCAAGCGGATTATCTTGCCGCAAAGTGATCCCAGGGGAAAATGGACTCCTACATATGAAGGACCATTTGTGATCAAGAGCATATTTTCTGGTGGTGCAATGATTCTGACCACCATGGACGGCGACGATTTGCCGCACCCTGCGAACACAGACATAGTCAAAAGATACTACGCTTAAAATAACCCGACAAGTCGAAAACCCGAAAGGGCGGCTTGGGCAAAAATGGGCATCCCGGTGAACCGAAAACCCGAAAGGGCGGTTCAGGCAAAAATTAGGGATAAAAACAAAAAAATATGTACACCCGGCAAGTCGAAAACCCGAAAGGGCGGCTTGGGCAAAAAGGGGTTTCCCAGTGGATCGAAAACCCGAAAGGGCGATTCAGGCAAAAGTTAGGGAATTAAAGTGTATGACTATGTCTCGTCGGATCACTTCCAAGACAGTCTCTTCATCAACCGATTCCAGGTTTCTGATCAATCCAGCCATCGCCAAACGAAGCATTGAATGGACAGATGTTCAGAGTTGTGAAAGCTACAGCAGAATGGAATCCCATGGAATTATTTCACATAGCCATCTTTATTTTGTATAAATTTTTCAAATATTTACGGCAAGATCCTCTTACTAGGATGATTGTCTCCTTTGTACAAATATACTCAAAGAAAATCAATACAAATACTCTTCCCAGAAATTTGTGTCATTTCCCTTTTTCTTTTTTCTTGCACTATTTGTTTTATTTTGAGAAATGTCCAATGTTTTGTTAAATAGGCATATGCATTTGAAACATGATCACTACCTAATTGAACCTAAGAAAAGGGTTACTGATAGGATGAAAGTACAAACGGATATTTTGACACCCTTTCAAAAGGAAATTCCTCAAGATTTGTAACCCACATCCCTGGCAAACCCTGAGGTCTACCTCCAGCAGACCCTCAAAGCTTGTCCCCAGTAAGGTTCCGAAGGATATCTCCCCGCAGAGTACGGACGTCCCTCCCGAGTTTTATTCAAAGTTATTCCTCACAGAGGCTTATAACTGGGTTATCCTCAGCTAACAACCAGGAGAGATCGCGCTCGCCAAAGTTCTTCCCATCCCCAGCGGAGTTCCTCAAAATTCCCCCAACAGTAACTTATCAATACAATCTCCGGAGGAGTTTTATCTTTGCAAAATCCCCAGCCAGAGGATCTTCTGGAAATCATTTTCCCTCAGAGTTTAAGCTTCAGTATCCCCAGCAGATCAAAAGCTTCAAATGGACAATCCCCAGCGGAGTCAGACTTTTGAACCTTCTCCCCACAAAGTTTTTAGGAAGAAAAATCTTGAGTTCCCCAGTGAAACCTCCAGAGATACTTCTCTCCAAGCTGAAGATTCTCAATCTGGCCTCCCCAGCATAAGTCTACTAGTTTGGAACTCCCCAGTAGAGGTCATCAGGAATTCTCTTCCCCAGCAACAGCCAATGATTTATTTTCCCCGGCAGCAGTCAAGAGGCTTTTATCTTCAGCCATCTCGGATTCCTGTATCCTCGGCAAGACAGCTCTCCAACTTACATACGCATCCATTTACATTCATAACGCCATAATATACATTGTATCATGCATCACAGCATTGCATACAACTAACTCTCTGCCTTTTCAGGTAAGATCAGTCGACAGACTAAAATCATTCAAATCTCAAGACTTCTGAAAACATTTCACGGGTTCTCCAAGTAAACGGATGTTAACCTGTCACTTGTTCAGATTCTTCTCAAGACTTCTGAAAACAGTTCATGGATTCTTCCCAAGTAACGAATGTTAATCTATCAACTTGTTCAGATGCAACTTTTTGAAGACAGTTTACGGAAGCTTCCCAACAACGGATGCTGCTCTATTGCTGATTCAATCCCAAGATTTCTGAAAACAGTTCACGGGTTCTCCAAGTAAACGGATGTTAACCTATCACTTGTTCAGATTCTTCTCAAGACTTCTGAAAACAGTTCACGGGTTCTCCAAGTAAACTGATGTTAACCTATCACTTGTTCAGATTCTTCTCAAGACTTCTGAAAACAGTTCATGGATTCTTCCCAAGTAACGGATGTTAATCTATCAACTTGTTCAGATGCAACTTTTTGAAGACAGTTTACGGAAGCTTCCCAACAACGGATGCTGCTCTATTGCTGATTCAATCTCAAGATTTCTGAAAACAGTTCACGGGTTCTCCAAGTAAACGGATGTTAACCTGTCACTTGTTCAGTTTCTTCTTCCAGACTTCTGAAAACAGTTCATGGATTCTTCCCAAGTAACGGATGTTAATCTATCAACTTGTTTAGATGCAACTTCCTGAAAACAGCTTGCAGGTTCCTCCCAACAACGGATGTCAACCTATTGCTTGTTCAGACCCCCAATTCAGAAATGGTCCAAAGCTTGGACACTTTCCTGATATTCCCTTCCAGATGGCATCTTTAAGCCCATCCCCGACAAGTTTCTGTCACTCTCCCAGATGGCATCGTTAAGCCCATCACCAAATGGCATCTCTAAGCCCATTCCCGCATCCAGTGCTTTGACGAGTGCAAATTTCCGGGCACTCTAGTGTCCAATCTCCTTTTACCCTCGAGTCACGAAAGGCAAGCTTGCCAATCTAACTCTTCAGGTCCAAGAAGATTGAACAGGGGCAACTGTTGTACCCCAAAATTTGCCCTCCCATTTCTCACTAATTTCTCCTCACAAAGCTCTTGAAGCTCAAGATCCAATTAGGGTTTCATCTGCTCAAAACTTCTCCTTGCACCGTTGACTCAAATTAGGGTTTGTGTTTGCACAAAGATGTTTTGACCTAAAGTGCCCAAGATGACTTTCTTGCTTCATATTGACCTCCTAAGTTTATCCATACCAAGTTTCAAGTCCTGATTCCAAATTTTGCCCAGTCAATTGGACAGTTGACCTAGAAATCAACTGTATTGGGAAAAAAGTCAACTGTGGCCAATTGACAGTCAAATCTCATGAAATTTGATCCACATCAACATTATGAACTCCTAGGAGTCACTTGATCAAGTTTGGACCACAACTCCACAAGAAATTTGATCAGATCACCAAAAGGGCAAAATGGTCATTTTTAGGGTTTTGACTGCATAGAGGCAATTTTTGACTGTTTGACCTAGCCAATGGCAAACCAAGCTCACATATGGACTCAAGGACCCCATGGAACTATCTTGACATGCCTAACAAGTTCAAAAGATCCCAAGTACACAAGATTGACAGTTGAATTTCCCAGTCAATTGATCAGTTTTGACTGTATACTGAAAAGTCAAACTTTGACTTTTTGGTCAAAATCAAGAGTCAAGATTTATTTTTCATCAAAATATGCCAAATCATGAAACTTGTTCACCAAGAAATCACAAATTGCAAATTAGGGTTAGAAAATGGAATTTTTCATAACTTAGAATTTTTCTAAGTTATGAAAAACCCTAATTTTTTCCCAACTTTACCCCACCTTTTCACCAAGATCCATTTGGATTCAAACAAAAGTCCAAACATGAAAGTTGTAGCTTGTTGCATAATCTACAACTTTGATTCACAAAGTTTTCTCATTTGAAGCTTGTATCTCAAGTTATAATTTTTTGAATAAGGGCACTAAACCATTTTTAACTTAGTAGAATTTTAACCTATTTTGACAAGGTTTTCTACCCCACTTCAAGGCCATTTTTCATACCCTTCCACTTGGAATTTCAATTTGCATTTCAAAGATGGATTGTGGTACACATTCCAAGCTTTCCAAAATGTCCAAGAACTTCTCAAACAACCTCATGGTTAGGGAGAATCGAATTTCACAATATAGCAAAAACTCACTTTTGAATTGGCCATTTTTCATGTTCATAAGATTATGCAACTTCTCAAAACCAGCATGCCCTTGATTACAGGTCCTTAAACCAAGTTACACTCATAAATTTAATGCATATTCTTTGTACCAAGACCAAGTTCTTTGAGTTCAAGCTTTGTCTAGAGGATTAATCCCAATTTGGAAAAAGTAAACTATCCATTTTTGCAAAAGTTCACTTTATGTCAATTTGAAAATCAAACAAGTACAAGCTAAATCTCTTTTGGCACAAGATTATGGACAATTTGCTCTGATCAAGAGAGACTTTGCAGCAGGATTAGAGGCCCCCTACTGACCTAAAACACCAACTTGCTTTTGTTGCTTAAGAAAGAAGAAAGTCTCATAACTTGTAACAACTTCCATACCAGCATTAGCACACAAGAACAAACTTATCAAACACACTCAAAACATCCCAACCAAGCTTTTGCACGAATCCTTGACCTCTCAAACACTCTCCATCTCAGAAACACCATCAAACTGCTTAAACAGGGCAAGGCCTGCAGTTTGAGTGCCATCCCTCAATCCCTTCAAGCATTCTTGTCCAAACTTGTTCCTCTACATTCCTTACAACCTATGCAAGCTATCCAGAAGCTAAGACACGATCTGTAATTGCTCTAACCACTTCCACCATTTTCACATCTTTGACTTGCAGGTGAAGTTCTACAGCTTGATTCAGAAGCTTTCAAGACAAAGTAAACATTGGAATAGCATCCCTGGACCTCAAGGAAGCTTTTCCAATCACCACCTTGCACTGAAAGTTCCTCATTCTCCAGATAGAAGTTCAACTGAATAGGTAAAATTTTGAACTCGTATCTCTCTTATTATGCATCTTTAGTCTTAAGTTTGTGAAGAAACAAGGTTCTACTCATAGCCCTGAGCATGTACATAGCTTTACATTTCATTTCTTTTGCCTGAGTTGAGAGAATTTAAGCTTTGAAAATGGCAGAAAGTTTAGGTCAAGATTTGGGATTGATAAAATTCTCTCTCATTTCTGAGAGTTAGGATGAGTTTTTTATATATTTGGAATCGTGATTCAATGCTTGACATGTTTTGTGTTGAAAGTTTGTGCAAAATCTCAAAGAATCAGGATGTTTGAATCTCTGTAACAAGGCGCGCGTTTTTGGCCAAAGGTTGAAGAAGAAGTGGATTGGGCTGGGCCTGTACCATTTTGCTATCCACACCATTTTTTCTGCTTCACACCCCTGAGCCCATTTGCTTCATTGTTTTATATTTTTGACTTTTTTTTCTTTTTTGTTTGACTTGTTTATTTTTTCTCAGCATATTAAAATTTTGAAAATAATTTTCTCACCATTTTTTGATTTTATTTGATATTTATTTGATTTTCTTTTGATTTATACATAAATGAACATATATATTATTATTTAGAATAAAATAGAAAAAATATTGTAAATACATTTTCATTTTCATTTTTATTTTATATTATCCTCTGAAAATATTTTATATAAAAAATACTATTTTCTAAAAATATTAAATATTATTATTATTTATCCATAATACATATTTAAAATAATGTAAATATAAATACATATTTATTAATATACTTAGAATAAAATATCAAATAATGTACATATTTTATTTTTTTTATTTAAAAAAGGCCTTTTTACACATATACCATATTTTATTTTATTTTTGTATGTAAATAATAAATATTATGTGAATTAATTAATCAATATACATTTTGATTAAAATTAGGGTTTTTGCCCTAAATATGAAAATACTCAAAAATAATACCCTTTTATTTTCTTATTTTTATTTCACATAAACTACATTTTTTTCATACATATATAAAAACTTTCTCTTTTTTGCATTTTTGCATATTTATTTAATTTCTATTTAATTATGCAATTTATTTACCTTGCAAATATTCAAAAATGATGTAATAATGTAGATTTAAATTCTTGTCTAAATATCCCCCATTTGTAAATTTGTACCCCCTCCCTATATTATTATGTTGTAATAGCGTAGGATTTTCAATTTCGCACTTTATACGCTTTCTAATTATGCCATGTTAGAATTAGGGTTTGCATGTGAAAAAACGACAAAAAATAGTTTGACCTAATACAAGATAAATGAGCATGAAAATAAACAACACTTCTCACACTTGCACCCACTAGGGTACTCCACTTTGTTGCCTTCAAATAAATGGGCCATATTGCATGTTGAACTTCTTTGGGCAAAACAAACAAATTGAATGATCATAGTCCCTCGATAAAACTTTTCAATACAAACAAAAACAAATGATCAAGTCCCTAAAAGAAAATTGCCCAAAGACCTTTAACACTATTGCAATTATGGTCCAAACGATGACCCGCACCTGTCCCTTTCATCTCCTAAAACAAGATTGTCCACCAAATGCAATGGTGGAACAAATTTGTCAAAAAGGCTTAAAACATGACAAAAATCTTTGAGAAAGCTTTAGGGTAGATAAACTCTTAAGTACTTGTCAATTTGCAAAGAAAACACTTGCCTAATTTCAAAACCCACTTCACAAGCACTTTCAAAAATCAACTTTTCAAAACCTTGAAACATCTTTTTAAAAGATAAAACACCTTTTGTAAAACATTCGAGTAAAGAATTGTTACAAGGTTAGCCTAGCACAAGGCATCTTTTCAAAACATTTTCAAAACCATACACAAAGCACCATTTCAAACAATTGAAAAATAAGGCAAGATTGATCTAAGCAAGTACCTAAGAGCCCATGGATAACCATGGATAGAAGGGGTGCTAGTACCTTCCCCTTCTATAATCTACTCCCCGAACCCAAGAAAAATCTCAAAGGTTTTTGCTGTGCTTTTTAAACCTTTCCTTAGGATAAAATAAAAAGTCGGTGGCGACTCTTGCTCAACCGAAACATTTGCGAAAACAAACGCAAAACCCTAGTCAGTTCTCCCACCGTATCACAGTAACTTATTCAAAATATGGAATCAGTGTCATCACATGCTCCCGGTAAGGGATGCGATTAGGATGCTTCGTGTCCCATCCTCCTTTGATTTGATTGATTACCAGAGCCGAGTCTCCATGTACACTTAGGAATTTGATTCTCAAATCGATAACAGCTTTGAGTCCCATAATGCATGCTTCATATTCAGCCATGTTATTGGTACAATTAAAATATAGTATGGCAGTGAAAGGAGTATAACAACCTTTGGGAGATATGATCACAGCACCGATGCTATTGTCGAGTGCGTTAGAAGCTCCGTCAAAAACCATAGTCCATCGGTATCCTTTTTCAGGTCCTTCATCCGGTCTAGGTTCTTCAGAACCAGTCACTAACATGATGTTCTCATCCAGGAACTCAAAATTCATGGATTGGTAGTCGTCCATAGCCTGATGAGCTAAATGATCAGCTAATACACTTCCCTTGATTGCTTTCTGGGTTGTGTACTAAATATCATATTCGGCCAGGATCATTTTCCATCTTGCTATTCTTCCGGAGAAGGCTTCTCAAAGATGTATTTGATAGGATCCATTTTAGATATCAACAAATTAGTGTGAGTCAACATATACTATCTTAGTCGGCAAGCAGCCCATGCCAAAGCACAACAAGTTTTCTCGAGCAGTGAGTATCTAGTTTCACAGTCGGTAAATTTTTTGCTAAGGTAGTATATTGCATGCTCTTTTCGACCAGACTCGTCATGCTGCCCCAACACACACCCCATTGAATTCTATAATACTATTAAGTACATGATCAGAGGTCTTCCTTCAACCGGTGGCATCAAAATTGGAGCTTCTTGAAGATACTCCTTGATTCTGTCAAAGGCAGTCTGGCAGTCGTCATTCCACTTCATTACTTGATCTTTCTTCAGTAATTTGAAGATTGGCTCACACATAGTGGTTAGATGGGAAATGAATCTAGTAATGTAGTTTAGATGTCCCAAGAATCCCCTAACCTCCTTCTCAGTGCAAGGAGTTGGAATTTCTTGTATAGCTTTAACCTTTGCAGGGTCTACTTTAATACCTCTACTGCTGACAACGAAGCCTAAGATCTTACCAGATCTTACTCCAAAGGTGAACTTATTCGGGTTCAGTCTCAGTTTGTACTGTTTCAATCTTTGAAACAGCTTCTGCAGGTGATCAAGGTTCTCCTCTTCAGTCTGATACATGGCTATCATATCATCGACGTAGAACTCTATCTCGTGATGGATCATATCATGAAACAAAGCTACCATAGCACGCTGATAAGTTGCCCCGACATTCTTTAACCCAAATGGCATAACTTTGTAGCAGAAAGTTCCCCACTGTGTGACGAAGGTTGTTTTCTCCATATCTCCAGGCGTCATTTTGATCTGATTGTACCCGGAGAGACCATCCATGAAGGAGAATACCTTATGTTGTGCGGTGTTGTCAACCAAAACATTAATATGGGGAAGCGGAAAGTCATCCTTGGGGCTTGCCCTATTCAGGTCTCTGTAATCCACACACATGCGTACTTTACCATCCTTCTTAGGCACCAGAACAACATTAGCAATCCATCGCGGATAAGAGGTAACAATTAAGAAACCGATGTTAAACTGTTTCATGACTTCAACCTTGATCTTTTATGACATCTATGGCTGCTTACGACGAACCTTTTGCTTCATGAGGGGAAGTCTTCTTTTGTCGGCAGGAGATGAACCACAATATCAGTGTCAACCCTGACATGTCTTTGTATGACCAGGCAAAGACCTCAACATAGTCATGTAACATCTGAATTAACCGCTTTTTGACACTATGCTCCAGATAGACACCTATCTTGACTTCCTTCTTATCCTTCTCAGTACCCATGTTTACTGTCTCAACCGACTCTTCATGAGGTTGTATTTCCCTTTTCTTCTGTTGTAACAGTCTGGCAAGTTCTCCTGGTACTTCACAATCTTCCTCACCTTCATCCTCGGCTTGGTAGATCGGATTTTCAAAGTCATAATTGGTAATAGCATAACAGTTATCAATGGAATCCAGAGTGGATGTGAATCTGCAGTTCGATATGTGGGTGTGTGTAAGAGAGCATAGCTATTTTGATAAATTAAAAGCAGAAAAGAAAGACAAAGAGCATAAAATTTGCATGCAAAACGTCCAATGATTTATTAATGACATATGAAGATGAAGTAATAACCCTCATAAAATAGACCATTGCGCCTTGGGTAAAGCACAAGGATTTAGAGTTTATATTGTTTAAATATTACAAATTCCAAAAACAAAAAGACAATTACTCCTAAATAAAAGTAATGGGAACAAGATCCTTGGCCTCCCAATTGTTGAGTCCACCGCTGATAGTTGGGAAGATCCACTTGTCCATGTTTCAGTCACTGTCACTGTCCTCCAAAGCAATGATTCCATGGTTGCTAATGCGTAGTGGTGGTCCTCCGGCGCGAGCACGACGAAAAACTCTTTGGGCCCCTGAAGTAAAACCCAAACCAAACTTGTAAGATTTGTAGGGGATGTCAGGAAGTTGACCCTAAATGGTACACCCACCTTCTTCGACTACTGCTTTGGCATCCTTCATAGAAGCCATCTTCAACAGAGGTCTGGTAATCTTTGGAGCATTGGTAGCAGTCTTGGTTGCAGCAATTATCTGAGGAACCTCCTCAAAGTTCTGGCAGGGGGTCTCAATGAACTCGCCATCCATCTCAACATACCTGAAAGAGTTCAAGTGGCTCACCATATATTCTTCCTCGCCATGGATTGTAAAAATATTTTTGCTAACTGGGTATTTTAGCATTTGATGCAGAGTAGAAGTAACAACACCGACCCCATGGATCCAAGGGCGACCCTATAAATAGGAGTAAGACAAGCGGATGTCCATCACGTAGAAAGTGGAGTCAAAAGTCTGAGTACCATTTTTAATAGGGATGTCCACCTCCTCGTGCACCATTCTCTTGGAACCATCGAAGACCCTCACCACAATATTACTGGGCTTCAGTGTGAGTCCTTCACAATCCAATATATCCAAAGCATTCTTAGGTAAGACATTCAACAATGAACATGTATCCACCAGAACATGAGCTAGGGTAGTGCCCCTGCACTCAGTAGAGACATGTAGGGAACCATTATGCTTTCTTCCTTTGGACGTTAAATAGGCATCAGAGAAACCAAGTCCATTGTCAGCTGTCAAACTAGCAACGCAGTTCTCGAATTGGTCGGCGGAAGTCTCTTGAGGCACATGAGCAGATTTCAGGAACTTTACCAAAGCCTTAGCATGGGCTTCAGAGCATAACAATAAGGCCAGCATTGAAATTTTTGAAGGGGTTTGCCCCAATTGCTCCACCATATTGTAATCACTTTTTCTTATAATCTTCTGAATTTCCTCCATTTCTTTTTTAGAAGCCTCAAGAATGCCTTCTTTAGGTGCCTCCGTCCGGGCAGGCTCAACTAGTACCTCTTTTCCCCGAGTCTCAGCTGACTCAGTAGCAGGGATAACAACAGGGATGAAAGTAGGGGTAGCAACGGGAATAATAATTGGAGTGGCAACAGGAATAACCAAAGGAGTGGCGACAGTCTTAAGAGAAATTTCGGGGGAGAAAATCCTTCCGCTTCTGGTAATTTTACTGGTCCCAACAATGTTGTCGGTCTCTTCAGTATCTTCATTCTTAATGGCCAGTAAGTCTTGCTTGACGCCATGGTAGTAAACGTCATCCCCATAATTCCAAGGAATAACTTTATCGGAGGAATATGGTATCGGCCCCAGAAAAATGATAATCAAAGGAGCAATCTTAGGAACGAATGTAATCCTGATGGGTCTTTTGGAGGAGACCCTGGGAGGATTTTCGGAAATGGTAATTATTGAAATGTTTTCACACAGAACTTTTGTAGAGGGAACTTTCTAAAACATAATTTCTTTGTTAGTCATCAGGCGCTGGACACCCATCTTCAATAATAAACAACCATTGGGTAGGGACGCACACAGGTGGAAACCTTCACCACATCCCGAAAATAAACCGGCTCGTAAAAGATTCCTCTTAATAATTGGTAGAGGAGTAACTAGCTCATCAATAGAAGGAACAAACAGGTCGTCATCAACAGCATTGACACCCTGCCCATGCTTGGGAATTGGTGCAGTTATTACATTAGGGGTCTCCGGAGGCTAAAACTCAATCTCCTTTTCCTCAGTGAGATCTTGCACTTTGTTCTTCAGATCCCAACAATCGTTTGTATCATGCCCCAGACTGTCGGAATGGTAGGCACATTGAGCATTTGGGTTGTAGCAGGGAGATGCAGTATTTGGATTTTTAGGAGCCTCCTTTAGAGTAACCAGATTAGACTTTAACAGGTGTGGCAAAACGTGAGATAAGGACATGTTGATCCGGGTGAACTGTCTTCTAGGGGTATCCTGTCTGTGCTGATTGTTTTGTTTTTGATTTGATGCAGGGATGGAGATCATCACAACTCCTACAGTCGGACGACATTCAATTTTGCTTTGATTTCTCTGGCCATAAGCAGCATTTACCTCTTTCTTTCCAGTGAAGGGTTTCTTCATTGTACTTGAAGATGCATCCTTCTGAATCTTACCACTCTTGATACCCGCTTCTACTTGTTCCCTAGTCAATATCAGCTCAGTGAGCCCAACTGAAGAGCTTCCAATTAAATGGTTGAAAAATGGGCCAGACAAAGTACCCAAGAACATATCTACCAGCTCTCTATCAGACAGAGGAGGTTGGAACCTTCCTGCAAGATCCCTCTACTTTTAGGCATAATCTTTGAAACCCTCGCTGGAACCCAAAGACATACTTTGAAGTTGTGTACGGGTTGGAGTGAGGTCAGTGTTGTATTGGCACTGCATGTAAAAAGCAGCAGCCAGGTCTTCCCAATTGCGAATGTTGGTTCCTTACAGTTGATAGAACCATTCCAACTGTGTCCCTGACAAAATTTCCTGGAAGAAATGAACCCATATGTTTTACATCAAAATTTGCCTTGCCTTTTTCACACAAGACATACTCCTAGAGGTCCTCAATTGCTCAAAGTTGACTAAGGATTGACCAGACAAATCCTCCTCCTAAGACAATAAGCCTCAAACTAGGGTTTCACTCCTCATCAATATGGTTGAGTTCCAATGGTCCCAAATGGTCTCCATTGTCCTAATATGTCCTCATGATCATCCATGCCAAGTTTCATGCCTTGCACAACAAGTTTGCTCAGTCAACTGCTCAAGTGCCTGCAAATCAACTGTACTAGGTCAAAAGTCAACTATATCCCAAATACAGTTAAATTTCAAGATTTTTGGTCAACATCAACATTTTGAAGTATTATCCATCATTTTATCAAGGTTTGATCATGATTCCTTAAGAAATGCTCCTAACTCATCAAAAGTCAAAAATGGCAATTTAGGGTTTCTATAGGAAAAGTCAACCATACTTTGACCAAGCATAACTTTCTCATGCTTTATCAAATTTTTTCCAACCAAGGCTCATTTTAAAGAGAATCCAATTCCCTACAACTTCTATTCATCCCTCAAGGTCATGAAATGCCTCAATCAAAAGATACAAGTTCATACATTATAGGTCATTTCAAAAAGTCAACAAAAACACCTTTTGGGTCAAAGCTCTTTACAAGAAAATGGAAGATCCAATTGAGATGAAACCAAAAGGGTTGTTTATAGGACATCCTAAGATTTCTAAAAAGTCCAAGAGCACCCTCTTAGGGTCAAAAATAAGAGAGATATGCATTTCTAAATTTGACCAAATTTTGGAAATGTGCATGAAGTCAATATTGATCAAATTTGAATTTTTCCAAATGGGCCCATCTTCTCATGCTTGAAAATTGTTTCTAACATGGCCCACGACCTTTGAGCTCATTAATACATCATTATTTTATTTATATTATTTATTTTGAGATTTTATCCATTAAAATATAAAATTAAATAAATAAATAGAAGAAATAATGAAATATATGATTTTCAAATCTTTCCTCATCAAATAATGGATAAGATAAGCTGGCAAACCAAGGAAAAAACTCACAAGACAAGAGAAGGGAAATATTTGCTTATGTTGGAAAATTTGGATTAAATATTCATGATATTAAACAACATGATTATATTTGATCTCGTGGCATTTTTGTTGACCTAAAGTGATTCAATATATAAACACAACAATTACAGCCCTAATACACACGTGGAGCTGCCTCTACAAACCCTGGAATTTTTCTCTAAAATCCAAAGAAAAATGCAATTCATATAAAACAATCTTAGCTCTTTTCAAGACAAACCAAGCATTCAATCTTCCTTCTGAAGACTCCAGGAAGCATTCCCCATCGTTAAGCAAGCCCAGCACGCCCAGAAACGCCCTTTGCATAGAAGAGATTTGACGTATCACATGTTACTTTAAGGGTTGAAATAGCAGGTTACCATACCTAGGTTTTAAAGAAGCTTGAGCTTTAGTACCATTGATACAAGCACTTTCAGACAAAACTAAGGCCATATTTGGATTCCTGGGAAAATTTCAAGGGGAATAGGGTCTTTTTGTGCCTCTTATTCCTCATGTTTTGCAGGTTTGAACATCGGGGTTGGTCGGAGAAGACGACCGGAGCACAGCTCTGACGTCGTTGACCCAGGTGAAGGCATGCGTGGCAATTTCATAGGATCTGATTGGTTTGTTTAAAACTCTGTGGGTCCACTAAAAGCGTGTGTTTTTGATGAATTGGATTTGATCCTTGTTTCCCTTATAATATTATTGCGTTATTATACATATGAATTAACAGGATAACGCATATGGTAAAGATGCAAGTGTGTGAGGGAAGGGACCTGGGTTCGATCCCAGGTCCAACAATTTTGTATTTTTTCCAACCTCTCTTATAGGTTCATGTATATGGCATCCCAATACGTACAACATACATCTCCAGATTTCATCCATCAGATCACTATAAGATTAGATCCAGCGCCTCTGACACGTTAATCCATGGTAGACCCCCAAGAGCTAGTTACATTGAATCAAAAAGGACATTGGGCTTGCTGTTTGATCTGGGCCTAATCAAATTCAACGCCCCCCCCCCCAAACTGCTTTCATTATCAGGCCCATTCTCTTATTTTTTTTTTTTTTTTCAATTTCTTTATTCTTATTTTAATTGTTTTAAAATCAGTTTTTTATTTTAATCATAAAATCAATAAAAAACACAAAAAAAAGAAATAGGTTTTTTTATTATTAAAATTAATTTTGTAAATTAATGTAATTTAATTACTTTAACTTGTTTTCCTTAAAATAAAAATGAATTAGAAGTTAGGATTAAATTTCAAATCTTTTTCTCTTTAAAAATACCAAAAAAGTATCAGTTTCATTAGAATTAATTATAGTTAATAATTTTTTTTCCTTTTTAATTTAGACAATTAGGATATTAGTATAATTTAATATTTTCATAAATAAATAAAAACAAAAAAATATTTTCTTTTAAACATTTTTAGGGTTTAGACGTTCTTTCCATTCTTCGCGCGCTTATTACTTTTATTATTCTTTTCAATTGATTGTATTTGTACATAGTTTGTAATAGTCTAACTTAGGGTTTATTTACTGCTTTTTATTTCCGCACTCCCAAGTTTTCGTTATGTATCCCCCTCCCCAAGGCCCTATAATAGCTAGGTTTAATTTCTGCCTTTTAAATTCTCGCACTATTATTAACTTTTAGATTAATAGGATTGCATGACAAGATAAATCAATTAACCATTAGATCACTAACTTCAAGATAATATATCTGAAAAAAGCACTGTTGCACACTTGCACCCTTAGGGTATACCTCACTTGGTTGCCTCAGAAAATAACGGTCACAATTCTCGAATTGTGAGAATTCTTAGTGGCTGTCCTCAAGTCTAAAGAGATCACTAGTCCCTCGATGACCCTCTCGATTGTTGCGTCATTTTAAAAGTGATCTTAGGTCTTTAGGGCAGTTACTAAGAGTTCTTTCCCAGTTGCCTTAGTGATCGTATGTCCCTTTCGATAGTCCCTTATACATCCAACGACTAGGGTTACCTACTCACTAAGAGTAGGATAACACGGTCTAAAGGATAAGAGGAAAAGAATAGTCCTTTTTTTGAGTAGGTAGATAGTTGTTAGGTACTTGCTCAAACCAATTTTCACACCACACTTTCAAACATACTTTTCAAACAAAAGTTTTTAAGACGCTTTATCATACTCTTGAGGACTGATACAAGAGTTACCATAATGTGAATCGCCGCACTAAGGCAATTTTCAAAGCTTTTCAAAACACACAAACACAAGCAATTTCAAAAATGAGCAAGTACCTAAGAGCCCATGGAAAACCATGGATGGAAAGGGTGCTAAGACATTCCCTTTCCATACTCTACCCCCCCCCCCCCCCCCCCCGTACTCAGAAATCTCGAAAAAAAGGTCTTTTCTATTATTTTCACCCTTTCCTTTGTTGGATAAAAGAAAAGTCGGTGGCGACTCTTTCTTACTGCGACATTGGCCAACAAAAAAATGCAAACCAGTATAAACAGTCGGTTCTGCCACCGTATCACAGAACTGGCGACTTGACTGGGGAAATATTATAAAATGGGGTTTACCTTAGGGTCTAGATCATTTTAAATTGCTTTCTCTGTTTGTCTTGAATGCTTTATCTTTAAGGGCTTGTTGGGGTATTCTTGTAAAGATCCTACACCCGGATCTGGGGCACCTTATTAGGTAAGTAGCAATAAACCATGGAAGTTGTACGGTGTAGATCGATAGGGACAAAGTGGTGGCTACGTAAGCGCGGTACTTTGGATTGTACTAATGTTCCTTGAGTAAGTTAAGGATAACATTAGGCTTCCTCATAGTGTCACTAAGCGCTAACTGACCTTTAGAACCTTTTAAATTGACTCATCCTAGCCATTAGGAAGTAGTGAGATAACCGGCTTTGGTTCCGATCGAAGATTGGTTGATACTCGATACTACACTCATTGATGCTAGACTTTCAGGATTTTTTGGCCGCAATACTTTGGTGCGGAGCTGAAACAATTTCTGAAGGGAAGGTCAATGATATTGAGGCTCCTTAGAACCCGATTACTATTAATAGGACAGGTTGAGCCAATTGAACATTCAAGAGGGTATATTGTGTGATTTGCTTGTGTTTATCTATGATTTTTATCATAATCATGACATCATAAACATCATGACATTCATACATACTAATCATTTCAAGGACCTATTGGATTTACCTCTTGGTTGTTTTATAGGATATGAATCCAGGTCGTAGAAAAACCATCCGGATTCACTTCACCGAAGTTCCTCCTAAGCTCAAGGAATTAGTCTTGAAAGTCCCTGAGGACTCATCATTCCACAAAATACATGGTTACTTGCTCAGTTTGGTTAACACCGGGTTTGACGAAGGTTTGATGAGTGTCTTATTCCAGTTCTTTGAACCTAAGCACCATTGCTTCATATTCCCCGATTATCAACTGGTGCCTACCCTAGAAGAACTATCTAAGTTACTTGGTTTACCTATATTGGAGAGAGTACCTTTCACTGGTTTAGAATAAGACCCAACTTCTAAAAATGTTTCCGTAGCTTTGCACTTGAAACCATCTGACATTGAGGCTAATTGGGAAAAAATAAGTGGAGTTAAGGGTCTCCTTGCAAACTTCTTGATGAAGAAAGCTCAGATTTTCCTGGATGCCATGAGCTATCATGCCTTCGAAGAAATGTTATCCCTCTTGATCTATGGGTTGGTCCTGTTTCCTAATTCAGATCAATTTATAGATGTGAATGCCATCAGCATCTTTCTTGCTCACAATCTGGTTCCTACATTGCTCTGGGATATCCTATATTCTCTCCATCCTCGCACTCTGAAGAAGCGAGGAACTCTCATGTGTTGATCTCCTCTTCTATATGGGTGGTTTATTTCGCACCTTCCTCGGTCAGTAATGCAAAATGATTTAGGCTTAAGAGGATATTTCTTTTATTGACCGTTACGGAGAATTTCCTAATTTGCCACTCTTGGGCATTAGGGGAGGCATCACCTACAATCATTCTTTAGCACTACGTCATTTTGTTTATGCACGGAGAGATTTTCCACTGGATATGCTCATCTAGGGTATTGTGTTCAACTACTCAAATGATTTTCATAATTATCGTCAGAGGTTCATCCGCTCTTGGGGCATTGTTAATAAGACTGATAGTAGGACTTTGGGGCGTAAGAACTCCATCCCTTTGCAACCTTACCTCAAATGGGTGAGAGATCGAGCCCAAAATCTTATGTTGCCATACGATTCCATCTTACCAGTGATCTTGGAACCTATTGTTCAAGGGGGCGAGTCCCGTATTATTCTCCATCCTGATATTCCAACCAACTTCGAAGAGTTGCAAAAGTCTTGGATCCAGCTCAAGGAAGAACGGGATACTTTTGAGGCTCAATTCTATGCAAGTAAGAAGAAGGTGCTGGAATTAACAAAACAACTTCATGAAGAGAGGAACCTCAATACCTACCTCAACACCAAGAGGAAGCGTCCATGGGAGACTTAGGAATTTCCTTTCAATGTTTATCCTTGTGTAATCTTTTGTTTCTTTAAAAACTTGCTAATAAAAGGTTTTGCTTTTTGTTTTGTTTAAAAGAGATTAAATCCAATAAGGTCCTTGAAATCATTGCATACACATGTCATACATATCAATGCATAAACATGTTTCATAACAGGTTTCTCATCTTCTTCACTGTTTATTTCAGCAAGAAATGGCTCTCGAACAAACTGTGAAAGACTTACAGACTCAGAACACACAATTTCAACAGATGATCATGGCTCTAGCCAAAGGGCAGGAGGAACTGAAAGCCCTGATTGTTAAAGACAAGGCTAAGAAGCCGAGAAGGACAACTGGTGTGGTAAATCTGGGAAGAAGATTCAAGGGACTGTTGAAGAAAATGGTTGATTTGGCCTCTTCATCTAAGGAAGGAGAGAACCAAGAGGGGGAGACAAGAGAGGAAGACCCTAGTCCGGAGGAATCTGCTAATGAGACTGATTACAATGAAGAGCAGTATCCTCCGACTGATGAAAATTACAAGTAGTTGGAAGAGCGTCTGAGTGCAATGGAGATTCAGAAAGTTCCTGGGCTGGACTTTGAAGAGTTGGGTTTGGTGTCTGGGATTGTTATTCTGCAAAAGTTCAAGGCACCAATGTTTGCTAAGTACGATGGGGTTTCGTGTCCCAAGATGCATCTCCGATCTTATGTGAGAAAGATACAGCCTCACACTGCTGACAGAGATTTGTTGGTCCATTTCTTTCAGGATAGTCTATCCGAAACTCAGCTAGATTGGTTCTATCAACTGGAAAGGGCCAACATTAATAATTGGGAAGACCTGGCCACTGCTTTTTATAAGCAGTATCAATATAATGCAGACCTTGCTCCCACCCACACTCAACTCCAGAGTTTGGCTATGGGTTCGGGCGAGAGTTTCAAAGACTACGCTCAGAAGTGGAGGGACTTAGCAGGAAGAGTCTAGCCTCCCCTGTCTGATAGGGAGCTAGTGGACATGTTTCTGGGTACCATATCTGGTCTGTTCTTTAATCATCTAATTGGAAGCTCCTCGGCTGGCTTCACTGAATTAATCTTGACAGGGGAGAGAGTGAAAGCTGGAATTAAGAGTGGGAAAATCCAAAAGGACGTATCTTCCAATGCCGTGAGGAAACCATTCGCTAGGAAGAAATAGGTTAGTGTTGTGCACCATCAACAAAGTTAGGACAAAACCGAACACCTTCCAACAATATGGGTTGTCATGATCCCTAAGCCTGCACCCACTCAATAGAGAAATAATAAGCAGAGAACAGAAAGGCTGGTAAGATAATTCACCCGGATAAATATGACTCTAGCCCAAGTTTTTCCCCATTTGCTGAGATCCTATCTGGTAACCTTGCGGGAAGCACCCAAGAATCCCAACACTACCTCTCCCCGCTACAATCCAAATGCCCGTTGTGCTTATCATTTGGAAAGTCCAGGTCAAGATACAAATGACTGCTGGTCTTTTAAAAACAAAGTACAAGACCTTCTCGAGGCGAAGGAAATTGAGTTTGACACCCCTGAGATGCCAAATGTTATCACTGCTCCCATGCCCAAGCACGGCTGTGGTGTTAACGCTATTGAAGATGATATGTTTGTTACTACTGTTGAAGAGCTTGTTACTCTGCTTATGACCATTAAGTGGAACTTGTTGCAGGCCCGTTTATTTCTGGGTTATGGCAAAGATTTCCACTTCTATTTATCTCTACCAACTAGTTGCCATTTGTTAAAGGCAGGTGTTCAGCGCCTGATGGATGTTGGAGAGATTTTGTTTGAGAAGACTCCTGTTCCAACCATTATGTGTACGGATATTTCAATAATAACCATTTTCGCCAATTCTCCTAGGGTCTCCACCAATAGACCCTTCAGGATTACATCTATTCCGAAGATTACCCCGCTAAGAATTATTGCGCCAGGGCCAATCCCATACTCCTCAGATAAAACTGTTCCTTGGAACTATGGGGGTGACGTCTACTACCACGGTGTCAAGCAAGATTGACTGGCTGATAATGACCAGGTCTCTGGGAATGCTGATCCCGACATTGTCAACATTGTTGGAACCAACAAAATAACAAGAAGTGGAAGAGTGTTCTCCCCTGAGATTTCTCTTCCGAAAGTTGTTATTGGTCCTGTGATAATTCCTACTTTTGTTCCTACTACTACTACAATTCCTTTGATTACTCCTGCTGACACCCCTATCATCGAGTCGACCGAGACTCGGGGAAAAGACATATTGATTGAGCATGTCCAGACAAATGCACCGTTAATATCTATTCCAAAGGATTCCAAGAAGGAGATGGAAGAAATTCTGAAAATTATCAAGAAAAGCGACTACAACGTGGTCGAACAGCTGGGGCAGACCCCTTCAAAGATCTCCATGCTAGCCTTGTTGTTATGCTCCGAAGCTCATGCGAAGGCTTTGGTCAAGTTTCTGAAGACAACACACGTGCCTCAAGAAACTTCTATTGACCAATTTGAAGATTGTGTGGCTAGTTTGACAGCCTCTAACGGTTTGGGCTTTTCTGATGCCGATTTGACCCCTAGAGGGAGGAAGCATAATGATGTGTTGCATGTCTCTGTTGAATGCAAGGGTACCACTTTGGCCCATGTATTTGTAGATACTGGTTTATCATTAAATGTGCTGCCTAAGAACACCCTAGATAGACTAGACTGCGAAGGTTTGACTTTGAAGCCCAACAATATTATAGTGAGGGCTTTTGACGGATCAAAAAGAATAGTGCACGGGGAGGTGGACATCCCCATCAAGGTTGGTTCCCAGACTTTTGGCTCTACCTTCTACGTGATGGATATCATTCCATCTTATTCTTGTTTGTTGGGCCGCCCTTGGATACATGGGGCTGGAGCTGTTACGTCCACTCTGCATTAGATGATGAAATACCCGGTTAAAGGGAGAATAATCATTGTTCGCGGCGAAGAAGAATACATGGTCAGTCACCTAAATACATTTAGATATATGGAAATGGAGGGTGAGTTCATCGAGACTCCTTGCCAAAATTTCAAAGAGGTACCTCAGACTCTGGCTACAACTGAAAATGTTACCAACGTGCCGAAGATCACCATACCTCCCTTGAAGATGGCCTCTCTCAAGGATTCCAAAGTTGTTATTGAAGAAGGTGGGTCTACCATCTGGGGTCAACTCCCTGATATTCCGTACAAGTATGATAAATTTGGTTTGAGATTCTCTTCAAGGGCTCAAAGGGCTGTTCGACGTGCTCGTTCTGGAACACCTCTTCTACGCATCAGTAATTACGGGGTCAACGTTGTAGAAGACGGAGACAATGATAATGACATGGATAGCTGGATCTTCCCTACTACCAACGGTAGACCTAGTAACTGGACGGAAAAGGATTTTGTACCTATTACTTTTGTTCAGAAGTAATTGTCTTTTTTGTTTTTTGGATATGTAATAAATAATTTAACTTTATGGCTATGTGTCTTACCAGGGGCACATCGGCTTATTTGTGAGGGTTATCATGTTTCACTTTCATATGGCATTAATAAAGCATTTGACGTTTTGCATACAAATTTTGTGCTCTCTGTCTTTCTTTTCTGCTTTTTACTTTATCAATGCAATTATGCTCTTACACACACTCACATATCAAACTGCAGATCCATATCCACTCTGGATCCCATTGATAACAGTTTTGCTATTGCCAGTTATAACTTCGAAAATCCGATCAACCAAGTCGAAGACGAAGGTGAGAAATATTGTGAGGTACCTGGAGAACTTGCTAGACTGTTACAACAGGAAGAGAGGGTTAGACAGCCTCATGAAGAACCAATTGAGACAATAAACTTGGGCACAGAGGTAGACAGAAAAGAAGTCAAGATCGGTGCAAATCTGGAGCTTAATGTCAAACAGCGGTTGATACAAATGTTGCATGACTATGTCGAGATCTTTTCTTGGTCATATGATGACATTCAAGGACTGGAAACAGATATTGTGGTTCACCGACTGCCAACTAAAGAATATTTCCCTCCGGTAAAGCAGAAGGTCCGTCGCATGCGCCTTGAAATGTCAGAGATGATCGAAGCAGAGGTTATGAAGCAGTTCAACGCTGGGTTCTTAACTGTCACCTCTTATCCCCAATGGGTTGCCAACATGGTGCCGGTGCCTAAAAAAGACGGTAAGGTATGGATGTGTATGGACTATAGAGATTTGAATAGGGCGAGCCCCAAAGATGACTTTCCGCTCCCCCACATTGACGTTTTGGTTAACAACACCGTGCAACACAAGATCTTTTCCTTCATGGATGGTTTCTCTGGTTACAATCAGATCAAGATGGCACCCAAAGATATGGAGAAGACAACCTTCATCATGCAATGAGGCACTTTCTGCTACAAAGTGATGTCGTTTGGATTAAAGAATGCTGGGGAAACCTATCAGCGAGCCATGGTCGCCTTGTTTCATGACATGATTCACCATGAGATAGAGGTATATGTGGATGACATGATAGCCAGGTCTCAAACTGAGGAAGAGCACCTTGATCATTTACAAAAACTGTTTGATAGGTTGAAGACGTACAAGCTAAGGTTGAATCCAAACAAGTGCACCTTAGGGGTAAGGTCTGGTAAACTGCTAGGTTTTATTATCAGTGACAATGGCATTCAGGTAGACCCTGCAAAAGTGAAGGCTATACAAGATATGCCGGCTCCTCGCACTAAGAAGAAGGTCAGAGGCTTTTTGGGACGCCTAAACTACATTGCCAGGTTCATTTCCCATTTAACTGCTACTTGCTCCTGAAGAAAGATCAAGTGGTAAAATGGAACGATGAATGTCAGACTGCTTTCGAAAGAATCAAGGAATGCCTTCAAGAACCACCAATTCTGATGCCTCCGATTGAAGGAAGACCTTTGATAATGTACTTAACAGTGTTATACAATTCATTGGGGTGTGTGCTGGGGAAGCATGACGAGTCTGGTCGAAAAGAGCATGCAATATACTACCTTAGCAAAAAGTTTACCGACTGTGAGACAAGATACTCACTGCTCGAGAAAACTTTATGTGCTTTGGCATGGGCTACTCGCCGACTGAGACAATATATGTTGACCCATACTACTTTGCTGATATCTAAGATGGATCCAATCAAGTACATCTTCGAGAAGCCCGCTCTCTCCGGAAGAATAGCGAGATGGCAGATGATCTTAACTGAATACGATATCTAATACACGACCCAAAAAGCAATCAAGGGAAGTGTATTAGCTGATCATTTGGCTCATCAGGCCGTGGATGACTACCAGTCCATGAATTTTGAGTTCCCGGACGAGAATGTTATTCTAGTGACTGACTATGAAGAACCTGGGCCGGATGAAGGACCTGAAGAAGGATCCCGATGGACTATGGTTTTTGACAGAGCCTCGAACGCACTTGGTAATGGCATTGGTGTTGTAATTATATCTCCTGAAGGCTGTCATACTCCTTTCATCTCCAGACTATGCTTCAACTGTACCAACAACATGTCAGAGTATGAAGCATGCATCATGGGTCTCAAAGATGCTATTGACTTGAGGATCAAGTTCTTGAGCATTTTTGGGGATTCAGCCTTGGTGATAAGTCAGATCAAAGTAGAGTGGGATATGAAGCACCTGAATCTTATTCCGTACAAAGAGCACGTGCTGACATTGCTTCCACACTTTGAGGAGGTAACCTTTGAACATTTTCCACGAGAGAAGAATCAGTTAGCGGACGCGCTAGCTACAATGTCTTCTATGTTCAAGGTCATGTGGGATAACGAGGCCCCTCAGATCACTATTGAGAAGTTGGATGAACCATTATACTGCTACAAGAACGACACTGAAGGAGTAGCAGACAAACCTTGGTTCTATGAAGTATAGAGATATCTCGAGGCTCAAGAGTATCCCGAGGGGGCATCTGTCAATGATAAGAAGTTTCTGAGAAGGTTCACCGCAAAGTTCTTCCTTAGTAATGGAATCCTCTACAAGCGCAACCATGACTTTAATTTACTCTGGTGCATAGACAAGAGTGAAGCAGAGAGGATTATGATAGATCTACACGAAGGTACCTTCGGAACCCATTCGAGTGGATATACCATGGCTAAAAAGATACTACGGGCAGGATACTATTGGTCCACTATGGAAGCAGACTGCTATCAACATTCCCGAACCTGTCACAAATGCCAGATCTATGCTGATAAGGTGCATGTACCTCTGGTTCTGTTGAACGTCTTGACAGCTCCTTGGCCATTTGCAATGTGGGGCATTGACATGATCAGAGAGATTAGACCTACCACTTCCAATGGGCATCGCTTTATCCTGGTGGCTATTGATTACTTCATGAAGTGGGTTGAAGCTGCCTCTTTTGCTACCGTTACCAAGAACGTTGTGGCGCGATTTATCAAGCATAACCTGATCTGTCGGTACGGTGTGCCAGAGAGAATCATCACTGACAATGGTGCGAATCTCAACAACACGGTGATCACCAAACTCTGTAAACAGTTCAAGATCCAGCATCATAATTCTTCCCCTTACTGGCCGAAGATGAATGCCATTGTGGAGGCTGCTAACAAAAACATTAAGAAAATCATACAGAAGATGACGGTGACATACAAAGACTGGCACGAGATATTACCATTTGCTCTTCATGGTTATCGCACCTCAGCATGAACATCGACTGGGGCAACACCCTGCTCTCTGGTATATGGCGTGGAGGCTATCTTGCATATCGAGGTCTAGATCCCTTCTCTGAGAATCATGAAGGATGCAGATCTGAATGAAGATGATTGGATCCAGACTCAACTTGATCAACTGAATCTGATTGATGAAAAGAGACTTACTGTTGTCTGCCATGGTCAAATGTATCAAAAACATATGATCAAGGCTTTCAACAAAAAGGTCAGGCGCCAAGTATATCAAGTCGGGGATCTAGTGATCAAGCGCATCATACTGCCGCAAGGTGTCCCAGGGGAAAATGGACTCCCACATACGAAGGACCATTTGTAATTAAAAACATTTTTTCTGGTGGAGCCATGATTCTGACCACCATGGACGGTGACACCATTCCTCACCCTGTCAATGCGGACATAGTGAAAAGATACTACGCATAAATAAGACCGCTAGGTTGACTGGCCGAGAATGAAATAAGGGCTACCCGGAAAACCAAAAGGGTTCGGGAAAAAATTAGGGATGAAAACAAAAACATTTGTACACCCGGCAAGCCGAAAACCTGAAAAGGCGGCTTGGGAAAAAAGGGTATCCCGATGGACTGAAAACCCGAAAGGGCGGTCCAGGAAAAAGTTAGGGATTTAAAGCGTATCACTATGTCCCATTGGATCACCTTGCGACCAGACTTCAGTATCAGCTATCAAGTTCAAACGGTACCGATCAATCCAGTCATCTTTGGACAAGTAGTAAAGTGATGAGACGCTCGAAGACATAGTGGCAATAGCAGAATTGAAACTCAATGGGATTATTACACATAGCTATTTTTTTCTCTTTGTGCATAATATTGTATAGGTTTCATTTTCACGGCGGCACTCTCTTACTAGAGCGTCAACCTCTTTATACAAAAACGCCTGTTATAGGCCAACTTCAAAATCAATACAAGTTATTTCTACACAAAAACTATTCTCTTTTCTTTTTTTGTTTTGTTTCGCAAAAACGTCCAATGATTTATTCTTGACATATGCATTTGAATATGATTTATGTCCACAAATAATTGCATAATAAACGGAAAGACAGTTGCTCATGACTTAAGGAATGGGGCAAAGTCTAAAAAACAATTTGTAATTCCGACAATTACTCCTTCCAGCAGGTACAGGGGCAAAGAAAGCTTTGAAGCGAAGTCACCACTACATGCACCCCGTGACATCTATACTCCCCACATAGTAGAGACAACCAAAAGCTTTGACATCGACTTCCCCAAACAGGAGCTACTTTCCCCAGCAAAGTTCTTTCAGAGAGCTGACGTCTATATTCCCCAGCCGAATTTTATAATCACAGGAAGTTTATAAAGTTCTCTTCTGAGCAGAGTCTATTTCTCTGAATGCAAAAACTCAATCCCCAACAGAGTTTATTTCTCCAGCTATGGAAGTTCAACCCCCGGTGGAGTTTATTTCTCTGAATCGGGAAAATCTCCCAGCAAAGAATCTCCTCTCTCAAACAGAGTTATTCCCCCGTAGAGTTATTCTCAGGCAGAGTCTCTCACTGATAGAATATTCGCGAACAGAAAGGAGTAAATCCCCAACAAAGCATCTCCATTCACCATCCTCAGCGGAAATGAAAATCTCGACTTCCTAATACTTTTCAGCAACAGTCTGGGATTTATTTCCCCCGACTAAGAAATACCTTAATAGCATCTCATATCTATACATCATGGCATGCACATACATACTGCATACAATACAATCTCATTTATTCTGAGAACATCATCACAATGCATTTCATACATCATGACATTGCATATGACTAATTCTTTACCTTTCAGGGAAAAGATCAAATCAACAAGTTACATCTAACAAAGGGCTATCCCAAGATCTCTCTGCTTACTATTCCGGTGGAAGAGATTCCAAGACTTTCGTCTGGGTCAGTTGAATCACTATCAAGATTCTCCTGATTACTATTCCAGTCAAAGTTGACCCAAGATCTCTCTACTTACTATGCCCGTAGAAGAGATTCCAAGACTTTAGCCTGGGTCAGTTGAATCACTACTAAGATTCTCCTGATTACTATGCCAGTCAAAGTTAACCTATGTTTTTCCCTGGGTCAGACAGGTCGACACCAAGATCTCTCTGATTACTATGCCAGTGGAAGATGTACCAAGACTTTTGTCTGGGTCAGTTGAATCGCTATTAAGATTCTCCTGATTACTATGCCAGTCAAAGTTAACCCGAGATCTCTCTATTCACTATGCCGGTAGAAGAGACTCCAAGACTTTCATCTGGATCAGTTAAATCACTACTAAGATTTTCCTGATTGCTATGCCAGTCAAAGTTAATCCAAGATCTCTCCGTTTACTATGCCAGTGGAAGAGATTCCAAGACTTTTGTCTAGGTCGGTTGAATCACTACTAAGATTCTCCTGATTACTATGCCAGTCAAAGTTATCCCAAGATCTCTCTGCTCACTATGTCGGTGGAAGAGATTCTAAGACTTTCGTCTGATTCAGTTGAATCGCTACTAAGATCCTCCTGATTATTATACCAGTCAAAGTTAATTCAAGGCCTTTCTCTGGTTCAGTCAAATCGATACTAAGATTTCTACCCCAGTTGAAGACAACTTGAGACCTTTCTCTGGTTCAGTCAAATCGATACTAAGATTTCTATTCCAGTTAAAGAAGCTATGAGGCCCGGAAACTGATCGGATAATAGTCAATCAACAATTCAAGATAATGTGAAGCCAGATCCTGACCGATAACAGTTTAATCTCATTTCCCCAGTAAGTCACTGTGAAGCCTGGGATACGACCAGATAGCAGTTAGTCTTACCATCCTCAACAAGTCACTGTGAATCCTGGATCCTGACCAGATAGCAGTTCACTTCCGTCTCTTCAAATCAAGAGATGACTCCCCAATAGAGTAACGGACGACTGAAGCTCCTAGACTCTATTCCCCAAGACAGAGACCAACATTCCTCAATGAAGTCCTCCCTAACAACAGGAATAGGAATTCCCATAAAGGAATATCTCACGAAATCATCATTATTCTGGATGGCATCGTTAAGCCCATCTCTGAAAACTCTCCGTCATATTCTATGGATGGCATCTTCAAGCCCATATCCGATGGTCTTCCATCATCTTCTCCAAATGGCATATGTAAGCCCATTCTCGATGTCATCAACCATCAGTATTACTTCATGCGAGTGCAAATTTCTGGGCACTCTAGTGTTCAATCATCTTCCACCCTCAGATCACGAAAGACGGACAAGCCAATCTAAATCCTCAGGTTTAAGAAGATTGAACAGGGGCAGCTATTGTACCCCAAAATTATACCTCCCTTTTTCACACAAGACATACTCCTAGAGGTCCTCAATTGCTTAAAGTTGACTAAAGATTGACCAGACAAATCCTCCTCCTAAGAAACTAAGCCTCAATCTAGGGTTTCACTCCTCATCAATATGGTTGAGTTATAAGGGTCCCAAATGGCCTCCATTGTCCTAATATGTCCTCAAGATCATCCATGCCAAGTTTCATGCCTTACACAATAAGTTTTCTAAGTCAATTGCTCAAGTGCCTGAAAATCAACTGTACTAGGTCAAAAGTCAACTGTAGCCCAAATACAATCAAACTTCAAGGTTTTTGGTCAACATCAACATTTTGAAGTACTATCCATCATTTTATCGAGGGTTGATCATGATTCCTCAAGAAATGCTCCTAGCTCATCAAAAGTCAAAAATGGCAATTTAGGGTTTCTATAGGAAAAGTCAACCAAACTCTGACCAGGCATACCTTTCTCATACTTTATCAGAAATTTTCCAACTAAGGCTCATTTTAAAGAGAATCAAATTCCCTACAACTTCTCTTCAGTCCTCAAGGTCAAGAAATGCCTCAATCAAAAGATACAAGTTCATACATTATAGGTCATTTCAAAAAGTCAACAAAAACACCTTTTGGGTCAAAGCTCCTTACATGAACATGGAAGATCCAATTGAGATGAAACCAAAAGAGTTGTTTATAGGACATCCTAAGCTTTATAAAAAGTCCAAGAACGCCCTCTTAGGGTAAAAATGAGAGAGATATATGAATTGCTAAAGTTGACCAAATTTTGGAAATGTGCATGAAGTCAATATTGATCAAATTTGAATTTTTTCCAAATAGGCTCATCTTCTCATGCTTGAAACTTGTTTCTAACATGGCCCAGGAACTTTGAGCTCATTCATACATCATTATTTTATTTATATTATTTATTTTGAGATTTTATCCATTAAAATATAAAATTAAATAAATAAATAGAAGAAATAATGAAAGATTTGATTTTCAAATCTTTTTTCATCAAATAATGTATAAGATAAGCTGGCAAATCAAGGAAAAAACTCATAAGGCAAGAGAAGGGAAAGATTTGCTTATGTTGGAAAATTTGGATTAAATGTTCATGATATTAAACAACATGATTATATTTGATCTTGTGGCATTTTTGTTGACCTAAAGTGATTCAATATATAAACACAACAATTCCAGCCCTAATACATATGTGCAGCTGGCTCCACAAACCCTGAAATTTTTCTCTAAAATCCAAAGAAAAATGCAATTCGTATAAAACAATCTCAGCTCTTTTCAAGACAAACCAAGCATTCAATCTTCCTCCTGAAGACTCCGGTAAGCATTTCCCATTGTTAAGCAAGCCCAGCACGCCCAGAAACTCCCTCACGCGATCCCTCCGATTGATAATTTTTCTCTACTCTCAAACTTCTATAACATGCCATTAAAATCCATATAATGTTTACATTCATGTTTATAGTGATGATTAGAAGAGATCTGACGTATCATATGTGACTTTAAAGGTTGAAATCGCAAGTTACCATAGCTAGGTTTTAAAGAAGCTTGAGCTTCAGTAACATTGATACAAGCACTTTCAGGCAAAAATAAGGCCATATTTGGATTCCTGGGAAAATTTCAAGGGGAATATGGTCTTTTTGTGCCTCTAAATCCTCATGTTTTACAGGTTTGAACATCAGTGTTGGTCAGAGAAGACGACCGGAGCACAGCTCCGGCGTCGTTGACCCCAGTTGACCCAGCCAAAGGCATGCGTGGAAATTTCATAGGATCTAATTGGTTTGTTTAAAACCCTGTGGGTCCACTGAGCACATGTGTTTTTGATGACCTGGATTTGATCCTTGTTTCCCTTATAATATTATTGCGTTATTATACATATGAATTAACAGGATATAGTAGATGGTAAAGATGCAAGTGTGTAAGGGAAGGGACCTGGGTTCGATCCCAGGTCCAGCAATTTTGTATTTTTTTCCAACCATTCTTACAGGTTCCTGTATATGGCATCCCAATACGTACAACATACATCTCCAGATTTCATCCATCAAATCACTATAAGATCAGATCCAACACCTCTGACACGTTCCTCCATGGTAGAACCCCAAGAGCTAGTTGCACTGAATCAAAAAGGACATTGGGCTTGCTGTTTGATTTGGGCCTAATCAAATTCAACGCCACCCCCCCCCCCCCAAACTGCTTTCATTATCAGGCCCATTCTCTTATTTTGTTTTTTTTTTCAATTTCTTTATTCTTATTTTAATAGTTTTAAAATCAGTTTTTTATTTTAATCATAAAATCAATAAAAAACACAAAAAAATATAATTAGTTTTTTTATTATTAAAATTAATTTTGTAAATTAACTTAATTTAATTACTTTAACTTGTTTTCCTTAAAATAAAAATTAATTAGAAGTTAGGATTAAATTTCAAATCTTTTTCTCTTTAAAAATACCAAAAAAATATCAGTATCATTAGAATTAATTATAATTAATAATTTTTTTATTTCCTTTTTAATTTAGACAATTAGGATATTATTATAATTTAATATTTTTCATAAATAAATAAGAACAAAAAAATATTTTCTTTTAAACATTTTTAGGGTTTAGACGTTCTTTCCATTCTTCCCGCGCTTATTACTTTTATTATTCTATTCAATTGATTGTATCTGTACATAATTTATAATAGTCTAACTTAGAGTTTATTTACTACTTTTAATTTCCGCACTCCCAAGTTTTGGTTATGTATCCCCCTCCCCGAGGCCCTGTAATAGCTAGGTTTCATTTCTTCCTTTTAAATTCTCGCACTACTATTAACTGTTTAGATTAATAGGATTGCATGACAAGATAAATCAATTAACCATTAGACCACTAACTTTAACATAATATATCTGAAAAAAGAATTGTTGCACACTTGCACCCTTAGGGTATACCTCACTTGGTTGCCTCGGAAAATAACGGTCACAATTCTTGAATCGTGAGAATTCTTAATGGCTGTCCTCAAGTCTAAAGAGATCACAAGTCCCTCGATGACCCTCTCGACTGTTGCCTCGGTTTAAAAGTGATCTTAGGGCTTTAGGAAAGTTACTAAGAGTTCTTGCCCAGTTGCCTTAATGACCGTACGTCCCTTTTGATAGTCCCTTATACATCCAACGACTAGGGTTACCTACTCACTAATAGTAGGATAACACGGTCTAAAGGATAGGAGGAAAAGAACAGTCCTTTTTTTGAGTAGGTAGATAGCTGTTAGGTACTTGCTCAAACCAATTTTCACACCACACTTTCAAACATACTTTTCAAACAAAAGTTTTCAAGACGCTTTATCACACTCTTAAGGACTGATACAAGAGTTACCATAAAGTGAATCTCCGCACTAAGGCAATTTTCAAAGCTTTTCAAAACACACAAACACAAGCAATTTAAAAAATGAGCAAGTACCTAAGAGCCCATGGAAAACCATGGATGGAAAGGGTGCTAACATATTCCCTTTCCATAATCTACCCCTATACTCAGAAATCTCGAAAAAAAGGTATTTTTCTGTTCTTTTCACCCTTTCCTTTGTTGGATAAAAGAAAAGTCGGTGGCGACTCTTGCTTACCGCGACATTTGCGAATAAAAAAATGCAAACTAGTATAAATATTCGGTTCTACCACCGTATCACACCATAAATTCCTGTCAGTGGTGTGAGGTTGGATCTTCCTGACATATGACCTTAAGTGCAGCTTAGGACAGGAGACACCGTCATACATAGCAAATGTGGGAACTTTGAACTTCTGGGGAATGACCACTCCAGAGACCAACCATAACTCTTCAAAATCCATACCAGGTACCATTGTACCCCAAACTTTTCCCTCCCATTTTCACACAAGACATACCCCTAGAGGTTCTCAATTGCTCAAGGTTGACCAAGAATTGACCAGACAATTCTCATCCTAAGGCAATGAACCCCTAACTAGGGTTTCAATTTTCATCAAGATGGTTGAGCTCCAATGGTCTCAAATGCTTCCCATGGTCCTAATATACCTTCAAGATTATCCATGCCAAATTTCATGCCTTGCACAATAAGTTTGCTCAGTCAATTGCCCAAGTATTGGAAAATCAACTCTGCTAGGTCAAAGGTCAACTGTGGCCCATGTATAGTCAAACTTCAGGATTTTTGGTCAATGTCAACATTTTGAAGTGATACCCATCATTTGATAAAGGGTTGATCATGATTCCTCAAGAAATGCTCCTAATTCATCAAAAGTTAAGAATTGCTAAGTTAGGGTTTCTATAGGAAAAGTCAACTGAATTTTGACCAAGCATAACTTTCTCATACTTTATCAGAAATGTTCCAACCAAAGCTCACTTTGAAGAGAATCAAATTCCCTATAACTTCTCTTCAGCCCCAAGATCAAGAAATGCACCATTTGAATGATATGAGCTCAAACATTATAGGTCATTTTCAAAAAGTCAACAAAAGCCACTTTTTACCAAGACCTTTTACATCAAGATAACATATTCAAATGCAAAATTGATCAAAAGAGGGATTAAAGTAGACATCTTGGGCTTTCCAAAAAGTACCAGATCATCATCATGAGATTAACATTGAGCAAGTTATGGCTTTCCCAATTTGGGAAAATTTTGGAAATTTCAAGAATGGTGCATTGAGCAAATTTGAATTTTTGGGTCAATGGCCTAACTTTGTAAGGTTCAAATATATTCCTAAGGTCATAGAGGACCTCTAATCTTATTTTTGCATGGCCTTGCATTTTATACCTATTTTTTACATATTTATTTTAATTTATTTTAATTTATTTCAAATAAATATAAAATAAATGGTACAAAATATTTGGAAATGGGCTTAGGCATGTGGGCTAGTGTTTTGGGTCAGTCTTGAGGCCCATTTTTTGTGCAAACTTGACCAGATTCATTAAACATTATAAAACGGCATGAAATCTCAAGTTTGGTATTTTTTCAAAATGGTGATAATGGCTTTAAACCATGGCTTTATGGGATTAATTCTTTCCTCCTTATCTTGTCCCCTCCTTCTATGTTATAAGTACATCACTTTGGCAAGCCAAACACACTCATATACACTATATAAGAGTGCTACCAAAATTACAAAGAATTGTTCAAAATCGTGAAAACTCAAAGTCACACTTCCACCCCTTTTTAGTCCAATCCAATGACTCCATCAACATCCCAAGACTTCCAGGAGTTGAATCCAGTCCATTTCCACGCCTAAGATACCCTGAAAGTGACCAACCGGATCACTCATTTTTTGGTAAATTTATTGAATTCGTATCTTTGATTTCATACTGAATTAACTATTCTCAGTGTTTGATTCATATTCAAGACGATATATAGAGCAGGACCAACGTAATACATGTGAAAAAAGGAGCTAGAATAAGATCGTGCCATTTCTATGGCACGATCTGTGTTCTTCACTATATCTCACGTTACAGGCTGTTCTAGAGTGAATAGACCCCATAATCAGATTCAGGGGGAAATTTCGTGTGGGGTAGAGATCTTTGCATCCATTTATATTCACGTTTGCTGATTTTTGCAGGTTTGAGTGATCGGAGAAGACGACCGGAGTTTCACTTCGGCGTCCCTCCGGTTGAACATGTTGTCGTTCCCCCATTGGTCTGTCAAAGCAGCCTGCACATTTTTGAATTTCAAATAATAAATTTATTTTCTAATATAATAATTTTGTTTTGTTATAAGTAACAATTGAAACAATGGCTCAGCTGGAAATGAGGCGTGTGTATAAGGGAGAGGACCTGGGTTCGAGCCCCAGGTCCAACATTTTATTTTTCTAACATTTGTTAATTACAGATCCAGTATGCATTAGCTACGCCAGTCCAGCATGCGCCTGCAGATCACAACCACTAGATCCTTGTTAATCTAGATCAAAAGGTTCCAACATGCAAGTGCACCATGAGCCATAAAAACTGCTCGTCACTGAATCCCAGTACAGCTTCTGGGCTCCCTCTGGATTGGACCTAGCGTTTTTGTTAATAGCACACCCCCATTTTTTTATGCCAGGCCCATGTTTTGTTTTATTTTCTCATTTTATTTTATTTTGTTTATTATTTTCAAAAGTTATTTCTTTAACAAGTCATAAAAAATAAAAAATAAATAGATTTAGGTTCTTTCTAAAATTATTAATTAATTAATTAATTATTTTAATGTTATTTTATCAATTTAAAATCAAATTAGATTTAGATTCATTTTAATTCAAGTTATTTTCTTAATAAAAAATACAAAAATATTAGAATTAGGATTTATTTCACTCAACTTTTATTTTCTTAATTAAAAATAAATTTAGAATTAATTATTCCCTTAGCAAAACCAAAAAAGATTTTTTTGTTTATTTTTATTTACTACGTTTTTAGACGTTTCTTTATTTCACGCTCTTATATTATTATGTATCTGCATATGGTTTGTAATTTTATCGCGCGCGCATTTTATTTCCTGATTATGTATCTGCCTATGGATTGTAATAGCCCTAATTAGGATTTTTATTTTCCGCACTTTACATTTTAGTAAGATATAACTGTAACTATCCTGAAGCCTTGTAATAACTGTAGGATCTTTATTTCCCGCTTTTATATTTCTTATATGTTTGTATATGAATTGCTAGTAAATTAGGCATGCATGATAAGATTAAATCAATTAATCATTAGGTCACTAACTTCAAGCTAAATATCTGAAAAAAGCACCCTGTTGCACACTTGCACCCCTAGGGTATACCTCACTTGTTGCCTTCGGAAATGGTCATGTCCCTCGAACATAGGGATATCTTAGCAATGACCCTCAACTTAAAAAGTCATCATAAAGATCATGGTCCCTTAGCGTCCCTCGAGTTGCCTACGAGAAATTATTTTGTCCCTCGATGTTGCCTATATGATGACAGTCCCTTCGAATTGCTAAGGTATCCCTGCATGTTGCCTTAGATCCCTTTCAATAGTCCCTCAACATCCGACGATGGGGATACCTACTCACTAATAGTAGGATAGAAATATTTAAAGGGTAGGGGAAAAGAACATCCTTTTTCGAGTAGGTGGACAGTTCTTAAGTACTTGCTCAAGCCTAATTTTTTACACTTACACACTTTCAAACTTCTTTTAAAAAATGCTTTATCACACTCTTGAGGACCGATACAAGAGTTATCATAAAGCAAACAAAATCTTTCAAAATGCACAAACGCGAAAATAATTTTCAAAAATGAGCAAGTACCTAAGAGCTCATGGAAAACCACGGATGGAAAGGGTGCTGACACCTTCCCTTTCGATAATCTACCCCCCTTACTCAGAAAATCTCGAAAAAGGTCATTTTTTTGTTCTTTTCACCATTTCCTTTGTTGGATAAAAGAAAAGTCGGTGGCGACTCTTGCTTACCGTGACATTTGCGAACAAGAAACGCAAACCAGTATTAATAGTCGGTTCTGCCACCGAATATATAAAAAGTGGGGTTTACCTTAGGGTCTAGTTTATTTATAATCTGTTTTCTTTGTCTATTTGATTGCTTTACTTTTAAGGGTATTGTTTGGGTTACTATAGATCCTACACCCGGATCTGAGGAAACCTTTTCGGTAAGTAGCAATAGATCATGGAAACTGTGTGGGGTATACCGACACGGTTGAACTGATGGCTACGTTGATGCGACACTTTCGTTGGTACCGGTAGCCCTTGAGTTAATCAAGGAAAATACGGGGCCGCTGTGTGGTGTCATGAAGCGTCAACTGACCTTAGAACCTTTAATTGAACAACTTGGCCATTATGACGTAGTGAGATGGTCGTCTTTGGTGTATCCCCAAAGTCGGCAGATACTCGATGCTACACTCATTGAGATTTAACTCCCGAGTTTTGTTTGGTTGCAAGTTAGTTGCCTATCGGAACGAAACTTGTGGGAAAGATCAGTGATATTGAGATCCCTTAGAACCCGGTTACTATTTATAGGAAAGGTTGAACCAATCAAAACTTCAAGAGGGTATCACCTTAAAACCCATGCAAGCCTTAAACCTAAGGTCTTTGTGTGATTTTCTTGTGCGTGCTATATCTGTGATTTCTTAGGATAATCATGACATCATAACATGGAATTTCATACTAACCATTTCAAGGATTTTCTAGGGATTATCTTTGTCTTGTTTTGTAGGACATGACATCCGCTCGCAGGAACACTATCCAAGTCAACCTTGTGAAAGTACCTCCTCAACTCAAGGAGTTAGCATCAAGGATTCCTGAAAGCTCTCCCTTCACTAAAATACATGGTCGACTTATCAACTTGGTCACTTCAAAACCTGATGAAGAAATGTTAAAGGTGCTTTTTTAGTTCTTTGACCTGTTACATCGCTGCTTCACTTTCCCTGATTATCAGTTAGTGCCTACTATGGAGGATTTTTCTCAGTTATTGGGGGTACCTATCCTTAATTAGCTACCATTCAGCAGTATGGAAAGAGACCCAAAGCCTGAAGAGATTGCTCAAGCTCTGTCTTTACAACGGTCTGATGTAGGGGCAAATTGGGAAACCAGAAGAGGTATACAAGGATTTCCAGTTAAGTTTCTATTTGAGAAAGCTCACTATTTTTGGGATAACCTGGATTTACAAGCTTTTGAAGAAGTGCTGGCCCTTCTCATCTATGGGATGGTACTATTCCCTAACGCAGACCACCTCGTAAATGTGAATACGGTTAAGGTTTTTCTGTCTCAAAATCCGGTGCCTACTTTACTTGGGGATATTCTACACTCTTTGCATACTCGCACTCTAAAGAGAAGAGGTACCCTTCTGTGTTGCACTCCTCTATTGGCTAGGTGGTTTATTTCGCACCTACCTCGGTTTGTTTTGAGAAATGAGCAGGGTATGAGATGGTCTCATAGGTTGATGTCCCTTACATATTCAGATATTCATTGGTGTTCTCGGTCCTTGGAGAGTGTCACCATCATTGATCATTGTGGGAAATTCCCTAATGTCCCCCTCTTATACATTAGGGAAGGAATCACTTATAATCCTTGTTTGGCATTGAGAAAGTTTGGTTATGCTAGAAGGGATGGTCCTCACGACACACTCGTCCAAGGAATCACATTTGACTATGAGAATGATGTTCAGGGTTATCGTAAGAGGTTCATTCGAGCTTGGGGCATGATAAACAGAATTGATAGCAAAATAATGTGGCACAAGAACTCCATCCCTCTTGAGCCTTACCTCAAATGGGTGCAAGCGCGTGCTCAATGTCTTATGATGCCTTACCCCACCATCTTACCTGTGATTATGGAGCCAATTGTTGAGGGAGACACTCCTTATATTATTCTTCATCCTGACATGCCAACTGATTTTAAGGATCTACGGAAATCCTGGATCTAACTCAAAGAAGAACGGGATACCTTTGAAACCCAATTCTACGCTAGCGAGAAGAAGGTTTTAGAGCTCACCAGGTTACTTCATGAAGAGAAGAGTATAAATGATTACATTTCACCAAAAAGGATGTGCCGGTGGGAAGCTTGAGTCTCTTTGCTTAGAGAGTTACTTTTGCTTTGTTACTTCCCTTGTAAGCCCAAGAGGCATCATTGTGATCGATAAAACTTCTTAATGAAATTAACATTTGTCCCCTTTCAGTTTAAGCAATTTTAAGTCTTAGAAATCCTTGAAAACATTGTATACATATATCATACATATCATTGCATAAGCAGGTTTCAAAGTAGGTTTCTCATCCTCTTCGCTGTTTATTTCAGCAATGGCTCTAGAACAAACAGTGAAGGATCTATAGACTCAGAATGCTCAGTTTCAACAGATGATCATGGCTCTGGCCAAGGGGCAAAAGGAATTGGAAGCTATGATTGTTAAAGAAAAGAATAAGCCAAAGAAACCAGCTGGTGTGGTAAACTTGGGAAGAAGGATCAGAGGACCAGTGCGGCGAGCCTCTGAACTGGTAACTTCATCAAAGGAAGGAAACAATCAAGAAGAGGAAACAAGAGAGGAAGACTCCAGTCCAAAAGAATATGACTATAATGAGGAGCAGCATCCTCCTGCTGATGAAAAATACAAACAGCTGGAGGATCGTTTGAATGAAATGGAGGTCCGGAAGGTACCAGGTATGGATTTTGAAGAACCAGGTTTGGTTTCTGGGGTTGTCATCCCGCAGAAGTTCAAGGTTCCGGTGTTCACAAAATATGACGGGGTCTCATGTCCCAAAATGAATCTTCAATCTTATGTGAGGAAGATTCAGCCTCACACTGCAGACAAGGACTTATGGGTCCACTTCTTTCAGGATAGTCTATTTAGGACTCAGCTAGAATGGTTCTATTAGCTGGAGGGGACCAATATATGTAACATGGAAGACCTGGATGATGCTTTCTACAAGCAGTATTAGTATAATGCAGACCTTGCTCCCACCCGTACATAACTCCAAAGTATGTCTATGGGTTCGAGTGAGGGCTTTAAAGACTATGCTCAGAAGTGGAGGGACTTAGCAGAAAGAGTTCAACCCCCCCTGTCTGATAGGGAGTTAGTGGATATGTTTTTGGGTACCTTATCTGGTCCATTTTTCAACCATATGATTGGAAGCTCTTCAGCTGGTTTTACTGAGTTGATCTTGACGGGAGAAAGAGTGGAAGCTGGAATTAGGAGTTGTAAGATCCAAAAGGATGCATCCTCCAGTACACTAAGGAAGCCATTTTCTGGGAAGAAGGAGGTCAGTGTTGTTTACAACCAACAAATTCAGGGCAGAACTGAGCGTCGCCCAGCGGTAGAGGCTGTTATGATCTCTAAACCTGCACCTACTCAACAAAGGAATAATCAGCCTAGAACGGAAAGGCCTGTAAGACAATTTACCCGGATAAATATGAATTTGTCTCAAGTTTTGCCGCAATTATTGAAATCCAATATGGTAACACTGAGGGAAGCTCCGAATAATCCTAATACTGCCTCTCCCTGCTACAATCCAAATGCTCGATGCGCCTACCATTCTGAGACTCTGGGGCATGACACGAACGACTGTTGGGATTTGAAGAACAAGGTGCAAGATCTGATCGAGGAAAAGGAGAGTGAATTCGATGCTCCAGAAACTCCCAACGTCATAATTGCACCCATTCCCAAGCATGGCCCGGGAATCAATGCTATTGATTTTGTCTCTGCCACGGAAGATGCTAACAATAGCTATGACATGGATAGCTGGATCTTCCCTACTACCAACAGTGGACCCAGTAACTGGACGATAAAAGACTTTGTACCAATTACTTTTATTCTGAAGTAATTTTCTTTCTTGTTTTGGATATGTAATAAACAATATAAACTCTATGGCCATGTGTCTTACCCGGGGCACAATGGTTTATTTGTGAGGGTTATCATGTTTCGATTTCATATGGAATTAATAAAGCATTGGACGTTTATGCATACAAATTTTGCGCTCTCTGTTTTTCTTTTCAGCTTTTACTTTGTCTATACAACTATGCTCTTAGACACACTCACGTATCAAACTGCATATCCATATCCACTCTGGATCCCATTGATAACAGTTATGCTTTTGCCGCTTATGACTTTGAAAATCTGATCAACCAAGTCGAGGACGAAGGTGAGGAAGATTGCGAGGTACCTGGAGAACTTGCTAGACTGTTACAGCAGGAAGAAAGGGCTATACAGCCTCATGAAGAGCCAGTTGAGACAATAAACTTGGGCACGTAAGAGGACAGGAAAGAAGTCAAGATAGGTGCAAATCTGGAGCTTAACTTCAAACAATGGTTGATACAAATGTTGCATGATTATGTCGAGATCTTTGTCTGGTCGTATGAAGACATGCCAGGACTAGACACAGATATTGTGGTTCATTGTCTGCCAACTAAAGAAGATTTCCCTCCGGTAAAGCAGAAGGTCAGTCGTATGCACCCTGAAATGTTAGAGAAGATCAAAGCAAAGGTTATGAAACAATTCAACACTGGGTTCTTAGGTGTCACCTCGTATCCCCAATGGGTTGCTAACGTAGTCCCGGTGCCTAAAAAGGATGCCAAGGTGCGGATGTGTGTGGACTACAGAGATTTGAACAGGGCAAGCCCCAAGGATGACTTTCCGCTTCCCCATATTGACGTTCTGGTTGACAACACCGTGTAGCACAAGATCTTTTCCTTCATGGATGGTTTCTCTAGTTACAATCAGATCAAGATGACACCCGAAGACATGGAGAAAACAACCTACGTCACACAATGGGGCACTTTCTGTTACAAACTGATGTTGTTTGGATTGAAGAATGCTGGGGCAACCTATCAGCGAGCCATGGTAGCTTTGTTCCATGACATGATTCACCATGAGATATAGGTCTATGTTGATGACATGATAGCCAGGTCTCAAACTGAAAAAGAGCACCTTGATCATCTACAAAAGAAGTTTGATAGGTTGAAGACGTACAAGCTGAGGTTAAACCCGAATAAGTGCACCTTCGGGGTAAGATCTGGTAAATTTCTAGGTTTCATTGTCAGTGACAAAGGTATTCAGGTAGAACCTGCAAAGGTGAAGGCTATACAAGAGATGTCGGCTCCTCGCACCGAGAAGGAGGTTAGAGGTTTCTTGGGACGCCTAAATTACATTGCCAGGTTCATTTCCCATATAATTGCTACTTGTAAGCCAATCTTCAAACTCCTGAAGAAAGATCAAGTGGTAAAATGGAATGACGAATGCCAGACTGCCTTCGAGAGAATCAAATAATACCTTCAAGAGCCTCCAATTATGATGCCTCAAATTGAAGGAAGACTTTTAATAATGTACTTAATAGTGCTAGATAATTCAATGGGGTGTGTGTTGGGGAAGCATGACGAGTCCGGTCGAAAAGAGCATGCAATATACTACCTTAGCAAAAAGTTTATCGAATGTGAAACAAGATACTCACTGCTCGAGAAAACTTGATATGCTTTGGCATGGGCTGCTCGCCGACTGAGATAATATATGTTGACCCACACTACTTTGTTGATATCTAAGATGGATCCGATTAAGTACATCTTCGAGAAACTCGCTCTCTTCGGAAGAATAACAAGATGGAAAATGATCTTGACTGAATACTATATCCAATACACAACCCAGAAGGTAATCAAAGGAAGTGTGCTAGCTGATCATTTGGCTCATCAGGCTGTGGATGACTTCCAATCCATGAATTTTGAATTCCCGGATGAGAACATTATGTTAGTGACTGACTGTGTAGAGCCTGGACTGGATGAAGGACCTGAGGAAGGATCCCGATGGACTATGGTTTTTGATGGAGCCTCCTACGCACTCGGCAATGGAATCGGTGTTGTAATCATATCTCCTGAGGGATATCATACTCCATTCACCGCCCGATTATGCTTCAACTGTACCAACAACATGGTGGAGTATGAAGCATGCATCATGGGTCTCAAAGCTGCTATTGACCTAAGGATCAAGTTCTTGAGTGTATTCGGGGATTCAACATTGGTAATAAGTCAAATCAAAGGAGAGTGGGACACGAAGCACCCTAATCTCATCCCATATAAAGAACGTGTGCTGACTTTGCTTCCACACTTTGAAGAGGTCACCTTTTAACATTTTCCACGAGAAGAGAACCAGTTAGCGGACGTGCTAGCTACTATGTCATCTATGTTCAAGGTCAAGTGGGACAACGAGGCTCCTCGGATCACTATTGAGAGGTTGGGTGAGCCAGTATACTGCTATGAGATTGATACTGAAGAAGTAGCAGACAAACCTTAATTTCATGAAGTGAAAAGGTATCTCGAGGCTCAAGAATATCTTGAGGGGGCGTCTGTCAATGATAAGAAGTTTCTGAGAAGTTTCTCCGTAAAGTTCTTCCTCAGTAATGGAACCCTCTAAAGCACAACCACGACTCTACTTTACTTCAGTGTGTAGACAAGAGCGAAGCAGAGAGAATTATGGCAGATTTACACAAAGGTACCTTTGGCACCCATTCTAGTGGACACACCATGGCTAAAAAGATCCTATAGGCAGGATACTACTGGTCCACCATGGAAGCAGACTATTATCAACATTCCCGAACTTGTCACAAATGGCATATCTATGCTGATAAAGTACATGTACCTTTGGTTCCCTTGAATATCTTGATTTCTCCCCAGCCCTTTGCAATGTGGGGCGTTGATATGATCAGAGAAATCAGACCTACCGCTTCAAATGGGCATCGCTTTATCCTGGTCATCATTGATTACTTCACGAAGTGGGTTGAGGCTGCCTCTTTTGCTACTGTTACCAAGAATGTTATGGTGCGGTTCATCAAGCATAACCTTATCTGTCAGTATGGTGTTCCAGAAAAAATCATCACAGATAATGGTATAAATCTCAACAATACTATGATCACCAAACTCTGTAAACAATTTAATATCCAGCATCATAATTCTTCCCCTTACCGGCCGAAAATGAATGGCATTGTGGAGGATGCTAACAAAAACATTAATAAAATCATACAGAAGATGACCGTGACATATAAAGACTGGAATGAGATGTTACCATTTGCTCATGGTTACTGCACCTCAGCACGTACGTCTATAGGAGAAACACGTTACTCTCCGGTGTATGGTATGAAGGTTGTCCTACCTATTGAGGTCCAGATCCATTCCTTGAGAATCATGAAGGATGCAGGTTTGAACGAAGATTTGGATCCAGACTCGACTTGACCAATTGAACTTGATTGACAAGAAAGTGCTAGCGGCTGTTTGTCATGGTCAGATGTACCAAAAGCGAATGATCAAGGCTTTCAACAAAAAGGTCAGATGTCAGGTATATCAAGTGGGTGATCTAGTAATCAAGCGCATCATCCTGCCACAAGGTGATCCCAGGGGAAAATGGATTCCCACATACGAAGGGCCATTTGTGATCAAGAACATATTTTTTGGTGGAGCCATGACTCTAACCACTATGGAAGGTGACGACCTTCCTCACCCTGTGAATGCGAACATAGTTAAAAGATACAATGCATGAATAAAGACCCGCTAGGTTGATTGACCTAGGAAAAAATAATAAGGGCATCCCGACGAACCAAAAGGGTTTGGGCAAAAATTAGGGATAAATACAAAAAAAATATGTACACCCAGCAAGTCAAAAACCTGAATAGGCGGCTTGGGAAAAAAAGGGTATCCCGGTGGACTGAAAACCTGAAAGGGCGTTCCAGGCAAAAGTTATGGATTTAAAGCATACAAATATGTCCCATTAGATCACCCTACAACCAGACTTTAGTATCAACTATCAAGCTCAAATGATACCAATCAACCCTGTCAACGTCGGACAAGTAGCAAAGTCATGAGACGCTAAAAAACATAAGGGCAATAGCATAATTGAAACTCAATGGGATTATTACACATATTTGTTTTCTCTTTGTACACTATTTTTTATAGTTTTCATTTTCACGACTTTATTCTCCTACTAGAATGCCAGTCTCTTTGTACAAAAAATGCCCGTTATAGGAAAATTTCTTCAAGTCAATATAAATCATTTCTTTGAAAGTACAAAACTATTTTGTTTTCTATTTTACTGTTTTGTTTTTCAAAAATGTCCAATGATTATTTTGACATATGCATTGAATATGATTACTATTTAAAAATACTTGTATAAAAAACAGAAAGACAGTTGCTAATGACTTTAAGAAACGGAGAAAAGTCTAAAAGGCCATTTGTAGTCCCCACAGTTACTTTCTCCAGCAGGTACAAAGGCAGAAACGTCCTACTGCAAAATCACCACTACATCCTCAGCATACGTCCTAGTGATGTCTATGTCCTCGTAGAGTGAAAACAACCGAAGTTTTTACCCCTTCCTCCCCAATCAAGAATTACCTCTTCCAGCCAAGTTCTTTCAGAGAGCTGAAATCCATGTTCCCCAGCTAAGTTTTTATAATCTCGAACATTTTATAAAGCCTTATCCCTGGTAGAGTTTATTTCTCTAGCTGCGGAAGTTTATCCCCAACAGAGTTTATTTCTCTACATTGGTAAAATATTCCAACAGAGCATCTTTTTTCCCCCAGAGTCATTCTCAAGCAGGAGTCAAAGATCCCCAACAGAATATCCTCAAATGAAAAGAGGAAATCCCCAGCAAATCATCTTCATTCATCATCCCCAGCGGAAATGAAAGAATCACTTTCCTCATCTACCAAACAAAAGTCCGGGATTCAGCTTCCCAGTACTCTCTAACAGCAGTCAGGGATTCATTTTCCCAGGCTAGGAAATATTGAAACAGTATTCCATATTCATACATCATGGCATGCGCACACATATTGCATACAGCATAATCTCATTTATTTTGAGAACATCATTACACAATGCATTCTATACGACTAACTCTTTACCTTTTCAGGAAAGATTAAATCAACAAACATCACAAACTACTTATATGACCTGACAGGCTTCTCAAAGGCTACGTCTGACGAAAGGCCATTTCAACATTTTTCTCAGAAAGATCAGAATTCGAGACTTCTACTGGTTCAATTTAAATCGACCAATGATTTATTCTGATTCTTTTCCGGTAAATACTTCCTCTGGTTCAATTAAATCGACACTAATATTTTTCTGATTCCTATCCAGTTGAAGACAATTCAAGACCTCTACTGGTTCAGTTTAAATTGACCAATAATTTATTCTGATTCTTCTCCGATAGATACTTCATCTGGTTCAGTTAAATCGACACTAAGATTTTTCTGATTCCTATCCAGTTGAAGACAATTCAAGACCTCTATTGGTTCAGGTTAAATCGACCAATGATTTATTCTGATTCTTTTCCGGTAGATACTTCCTCTGGTTCAGTTAAATCGACACTAAGATTTTTCTGATTCCTATCCAGTTGAAGACAATTTAAGACCTCTACTAGTTCAGTTTAAATTGACCAATGATTTATCCTGATTCATTTCTGGTAGATACTTTCTCTGGTTAAGTTAAATCGACACTAAGATTTTTCTGATTCTTATCCAGTCAAAGATAACTCAAGACCTCTGCCGATTCAGTTTAAATCGACCAATGATTTATTCTGATTCTTTTCCGGTAGATACTTTCTCTGGTTCAGTTAAATCGACCCTAAGATTTTATGATTCTTACCCAGTTAAAGAAACTGTAAAGCCTGGAGTCCGACCAGATAGCATTTAATTTCATATTCCCCAATAAAGTTGTTGTGAAGCCTGGAATACGACCAAATAACAGTCAGTCTTATTGTCCTCAGCAAGTTGCTGTGAAGCCTAGATCCCAATAGGATAACAACTTGCTTTCATGTCTCCAATAAAGAGGTGATTCCTCAGTAGAGTAACGGACAACTGAAGCTCCTAGACTCTATTTCCCAAAACAGAGACCAACATTCCTCCGCAGAGTCCTCCTCAACGATAGGAACAGGAATCCCTACAAAGGAATATCTCATGAAATCAACATGTTCTCTAGATGGCATCTTTAAGCCCATCTCCAATAACTCTTCGTCATATTCTCTGGATGGCATCTTTAAGCCCATCTCCGACAATCTTCTATCATCTTTTCCAAATGGCATCTATAAGTTCATTCCCAATATTATCCACCAACAGTGGTACTTCAGACGAGTGCAAATTTCTGGGCACTCTAGTGTTCAATCATCTTCCACCTTCAGATCACGAAAGGCAGACAAGCCAATCTACATCCTCAGGTTTAAGAAGATTGAATAGGGGCAGCTGTTGTAACCCAAAATTTTCCCTCTCATGTTTTTCCAATATTTTCTCTTTCATAGGTGGTTACAAACCTTTGTCTAAAGAAAAGGAAATTTTTTGAATGATGGTTAAGTATCCTTCGATTGGCATCTACAAAGTGCCCTTCGATTAGCATCTGCAAAAGGTCTTTCGATTGGTATAGGGCCTTTCGATGCACATCTCAAACAAGGAAGCTTCGATGGATATCTTAAGTAAGGTTGTCTTTCGTTAGGGCATACAAAGTGTCTTTCGATAGGCATGTTAACCAAGTGATGCTTCGATGGCATGTCAACAGATTGAAATCCCGATTGTCCAAGATAGAGAAAGTGAGATCGAAGAGAGCAAGAACTGAGAGGGTTCTAGAAGCTTTGATGATTGGCCATTCGAATTCATGCAGATTAAAGAGGAAAACTCTAAGCCTTTCGAATTTCTACAGACTATGGTTCAAATGAAGAAGCTCTGATGTTGAGAATATGAGCAATTCGAATCAGGATACAGAGCCATCGAAGGGAGCAAGGCTTAAGATTTAATCGAAGGAGCCGTGACAATGAAGTTGGTGCAATCCGAATTCAGAGCCTTCGAAGGAAAACAAATGTTCTGATGAAGGAAGTTCTGGGAAATTCGAATCAGGACTTAGAGTCGTCGAAGAGATTAGAACAACACTTCGACCAGTCAATAAGATAATGCTTTGATTGGACCAAGTTCAAAGCCATCGAAGAGAGAAAAACTTGAGACTTAATCGAAGGAACCATGATGAAAGCCTTAAGCCAAATTCGAACAAGACACCTATCCTAACTTGTCCAGGTTTACCCAAAGTTCAAAATGGCATGTTTTCCTTGCAAATATGGCAAGAATTCAATTTTGATCGTGGATTCAATTCTTGAGTTAAAGGCCAGATTATTGCCTTGTTTGTTCCTAACTCTACAAGAGCTTATTCGACCAGGGTGATTTTCTTCAAATCAAGCAATCGAAGCAAAGGGTGGCTCAGTTGAAGGAGACATGATATTGAAGCCGACACAATTCGAATTAGAGTTCAAAGCTTTCGAAGGAAACAAGGTTCTGATGAGGAAAGCTCTGAATAATTCGAATTGGCGCTTAAATTCTTCGAAGAGAGCATATTCGAAGGGAAATGGATCTGTAGGGGCATGTCAACTTTCTATTTCCATCATATTCAAGGTCCAAATAACTCAAGATAGGTTGGAAAAACGCGTGGAGCTCATTTGTGCAAGATTTGGCCAATTTTGGAAATATTTCATATTATTCCAAAAAACAAATACTTCCTCAAGAAAGCATGGATTTTGTTCCATATTTTTTAACCTAATAAGACCTAATATATAGGCACAAGCATTCCAGACTACAAAGATACACGCAGCTGCTACAAAAAAAACCTAGAAAAGTTTCAAAAAAATTTCAAAGAAGTGAAATTATGTTTCCCACGATCCAAGCCTTCTCCATCCAAACCAAGCATCCTAGCTTCCTCCTGAAGGTCCCAGGGTTCATCTTTATCTGTGAGCCAAGCCAAATCGTGCCCAGAATCCCTCCTTCAAGCATCACCAGATTTTGGTAAAACTTGGTTTCGAAACTTTGCAAATGCATGCTATAAATTAAGTTTCATTCCATATTCATGCTATTATTGATTGTGAGCATTCTGACGTCTTTCATGTAAGGTACATGGCCAATAATTTTAATCTCCATTGTTAAGGTTTCTAAACGTGTGTGCTTCGGTTTCAGAGATAGAGGCGTTTTAGACCAAACTAATGCCATGGTTGAATTCGCAGCCTAGGTTTTAGGGGGGGTAGACAAAGTTTCAGGCCTTGAATCCAACATATTTACAGGTTGGCCGTTCTGCTTGGCCGGAGAAGACGATCGAAGTACAGCTCCAGCGTCGTTGACTCTTCTAAGACCCTGCGCGGCATTTTGTTTTAATTTGATTGGTTCATTCAATTGCTGACGCCCACTTTTTTTATGACCTGGATTTGATCCTTATTTCACATATGTTATATTTGTATTGTTATAATCATGAATTAACAATTGGCTCAGATGGCAAAGGCATAGGCGTATGAAGGGGAGGACCTGGGTTCAATACCCAGATCGTGTGTTTTGAATTTTTTCTAACCATTCAACTGCAGATTTAGTGCGCTAAGGATAAAGGAGTGTATCCTGGGTTATCATCTCATCACCATTGGATCTATCACAAGCATCAGATTATAGATCCAGATCTATGCACCCACGGTGAACCCTCAGAGGCTGGAAGCATATGATCTCACGCAGGCCTTGGGCCTGTACAATCTGGGCCTAGCAAATTCCAGCGCCATACCCCCCAATTGCTTCCTACTATCAGGCCCATTATTTTTAATTTATTTCTTTTAATTATTTTAATTATTTCAAAATCATTTTTTATTTATTTAAATCATAAAATCAATAAAATCACAAAAATAGACTTAGGGTTTTTCTAATTAATTTAATTTTTGGTAATTAATTTAATTATCTTACTTATTTCCTTAATTAAAATCAACTAGAATTAAGATTAATCACTTCAAATATTTTTCTCAATAAACACCAAAAATATTTTATTAATCAATTAGATTTTTAGGGTTTCAAACTTGTTCCCATTTTAATCTCTACGCGCTTATCATTTTCTATTTTATTATTTTTTCAATTTATTGTACCTGTATACAGTTTGTAATAATTTAACTTAGGGTTTATTTATTGCTTTTAAATTTCCGCACTCCCAAGTTTTGGTTATGTATCCCCTTCCCCGAGGCCTTGTAATAGCTAGGTTTAATTTCTGTCTTTTAAATTCTTGCACTATTATTAACTGTTTAGATTAATAGGATTGCATGAAAAAGACTGAAATTAAAATGATTAGATAACCCTAAATACGCAAGTTCAATGAACTGAACCAATACACTTGCACATGCTCACCCCTAGGGTATCTCCCACTTCGGTTGCCTTCGAAAACGGTCACAATTCTCGAAACGTGAGAATTTTTTGTGACCGTCCTTGAGTTCAATAGATCACAAGTCCCTCGATGACCCTTTCGACTGTTGCCTCAGTTAAAAAAGTGATCTTGAAACTTTAGGACAATTACTAAGAGTTCTTGCCCAGTTGCCTTAGTGACCATAAACGTCTCTTCGATAGTCCCTCAACATCCAATGATAGGGCTACCTACTCACTAATAGTAGGATAACACTATCTAAAGGAAAGGAGGAAAAGAATAGCCTTTTTTCGAGTAGGTAGATAGTTGTTAAGTACTTTCTGAAAATAATCTTTTTCACACTACACTTTCAAAACCTTTTCAAAAATGTTTTATCAACACTCTTGAGGACTGATACAAAAGTTATCATAAAGCAAGCAAACTTTTCAAAACACACAAACACGAAAGCAGTTTTCAAAATGAGAAAGTACCTAAGAGCCCGTGGAAAACCACGGATGGAAAGGGTGCTAACACCTTCCCTTTCCATAATCTACCCCCTTACTCAGAAAATCTCGAAAAAGGTATTTTTATGTTCTTTTCACCCTTTCCTTTGTTGGATAAAAGAAAAGACGGTGGCAACTCTTGCTTACCGTGGCATTTGCAAACACAAAATGCAAAACCAGTATAACAGCCAGTTCTGCCACCGTATCACACCTTCTATAAAGAATCCTCTGACTTATGCATTTTACACTTCTCACCTCATGTACATACCTTCCATTAGGTCATCTAACATCATGCATCTTTAATCAATAATTCTGCATTAGATCAAGGATATTGAAGAATTAGGGTTCCTCTATTGCTTTTAAGCTATAATTTTCAATCAAGCTTGAATGAACTAGTTCTTTCATCAATCACAGTTTGTTTGAAGCTAGGATTTTAATTCATGGACTTCATTATCACCAAGCTACAAGGCTATTCTCCTCTTCCTAACATCAAGCTGCAAGGCTTGCTCACATCATCTGGAACTTCATTTCCTCAATATTCTTATTGCGTTCTTCAACACATAAGATGGTTGTGATTTCTTAAGATGTAAGTTGCCATACAAGGTCACCTAAGGGCTAAAAGCTCAGGCATTTACCCTCTTCTTATGTCTGTCATCATCACCACTTGATTAGGCTTTATTTCCTTAACCATGTGGACTTCAAGGAAGGGTTTCACTAGGAGTTGTTCATCAGTTAAGTCTTTCATTTTCAAGGCGTCAAATGATGATTCAAAAAGCACAAGATATGGAGAGATCTTAGTGTACTCATGGTATGCTGGGGTTTTTAGTTCAAGAAGCTTCAATATGCAACACAAGGCAATGATATCTTTAGAGGATCTCATCCATAGAAAATTAGGGTTTATGGATATCTTAATGTAAGATATTTCATTTGGATGCTTGGTTTACTTGTGTTACGAACTTCTTTTGAGTTCATTCCGAATTACATTAAGCCATAGACCCAATGCTTATCATGAAGGATTAAGATTATGAGTTAAGGGTTAAAGTTCTTATAACAATGATCATTAATTCATTTTGGGATAATCAAAGCACAATGATACATTCAAGGGATAATTCAAAGGTTGAGTTTGATTCAAAGTCCAATTAATTCAAACTTAAAGTTTTGTGCATGATTCCTCAACTAAGAGTTTGCTTCAAAGGTAAGTTAGTGAGAGTTTGATATTAGAACATGGAGATTGAAGCTTTTTAAATTGCAAGCATGGCATGTAAAATTGATGCAAGCTTTTAATGGAGTTTTTGAATTCAAGTTTTGGAAGAACATAACATAACAAAGAAGAAAATATCAATATTTCATCAAAATTCATTCAAGTTATCAATTTCATTAAAATCGATTCATTGACACCATTTCAAAAAAAAAGTTTTCCTTGCAAAATCAAAGGCATTAAATTATTAATGGAAGCATTATACATCTTTTACATCAAGAATCACAAGGCATTTACATGATGAACTTATCCTAGGCCTAATCTTTAAATGTTCCTTCATGCTTCCAAGACTTTCATGCTTTAATAACAATCTTCAAGCTTCCGTGACATCTTCAAATAGTCTTCACCAATTTCATGCTTGATGTCATAGTCTACGTCCCATGGTTATTTCTTATCAAAACTAACCTGCATAAAATACATACAAAACATTTTTCAACTTCAGCCCTGTTTACGTCAAACTCACCACCTTCTTCATGTTGTTCAATGACAAACATGTACCATAGCATAAATCCAAATGAAGATAGCCATGAGTATGCTATGCTTCAAAACAGGACAAAAAAATCAATAACGTCATGGCAGCCATGCTATTTTGTTAATAGAAAATCGAAAACAAAGCTTAGAACATAAAGATCTTTAGCAAGAAGAAACGAAAACATTAAGTAGAGGAATTAAAACCCAGATTCATTTCAATCCTAACTTCCATCCAGAATTTCAAAAAATCACAACTAAACTATAAGGGAAACACCTCACGACGGAAAGGGAAACTACTGATGAAGGAAAATCATGATCAGAGGAAAATAAGTTCAGAGACCATTGAAACTGAAAACAGAAGGATAACTAACTATCGTGATAATTCCCTAACTAACCTATAACCAATCTCTAACAGATTAATAACTAACAGCTTAGTAACAGAATTCCCTAACTAACACCTAACCAAATTCTAGCTCAGCTCTAACCTCCTAAGTGCTTCTAACAAACTTCTAGCAGAGATGTATAACAAAAGATTCAGAGTTACAGAGAAGGATTCATTCACGAGAGAAGATTATTCTCACAAAAAAACTCTCTTTATTCATATACAATTATACACAAACTTTAGAATTCACAGAAAAACTCACCAAGAAAATTCTCTATTCTCTCAAGAAATCGATTCCTGCTCCCTCTTCAACCTGTAATCTCTTGAACAATTTCATCGATCATCATCAATTCTCAATCACCAACACACAACTCCATATCCTCATCTCTGCAGATTCACGATTACACACAAAACTCGCTCGAAGATTTTTCTATATGAAACTTCATCGTCGTTCATCATCAGTCAACATCTTTGATAACTGAATCACATCTTCATCTTTACCATCAATAACACATTCTTCACTTATCGATAATCACAACTATTTTCTACTGCATCTTCTTCGATCTGCATCTATAATCTTCAAGCTACTAAGACCGATCTTCAACCATCAATCATCACCTTCACCATCAATAATAACCCAAGAACACCGCATCAACAATAACACAAGAGAGCCACATATGGAGAAGGAAACCACTAGGTTGTAGATGGAGAACTCGAACTGATACGGAGCTTTGAGTGGTGATGCAAACTGAATCGAGGCGAGATCGATGGAGATGAAAAATGAGTCGCTAATGGATCATCACAATGGAACTCGGTGTTAATCTCACAGAATTGGCGGTTTTGAGCGAAAAAGAAGGGATTATTGGTTGAGCAATGTCGCGATTTTGGACAAAGAGGGAGGGGTGTGTGCGCCGTATAGTTTGCATGAAATTCCAATGGCCATATTTCTTAACCCTATTTTTTCCTTTATCATTTCTTTTTCTAGAAATATTAATTGTTTTTATGATAATTGAAATAATATAGTGAAAGCTGAATAATTTGGATAATGGATGAAGTGTTGTTGGTCACGGATTTGTGCATTCAAGAGAAAGACGACAATGTCTAACTGGTTGTCCGGACATTATTCAGGACATGTTTTCTGTGTGATAAACAAAGAAGTTATATGGACAGAGTGATAAAACATGTGTCTGAAGAAAGTGTATAAAGTGTGTTTGAGTGTGCATATGCATGTATTGGGACTATGTTTTCCCTGCAGAAATAGTCAAGAGCTAATAAAGGCATTCAAAGCAGTTTTGGAAGATGCACATTGATTTTGGCTGCAGTTTTCTCCTCAAATAACGTTTTCTTTGACCAAAAACTTTGTTTCATTCAAAGATCATTAATTACTAAGTAACTGCTCATCTATTTATATAGATTTATCCTATCCTCTTTCAACCTGTCAGTGTTTGTTTTTTCCATAATCCTTGTGGCGTTTTTTCGAGTTTGGGTAAGTTGTGCCTAGGTCTGGTTCTGTGAAGGCTTCCTTTGTCAAATTTTAGCGAACAGGGGGGAGAAAGGGTTTGCTCAGATGGTATGTCTAAAGTTTTAATTTCCATATGTTGTACACAAATGTCAGACAAAATGTTCTATCTTGTGGCCTGTGTTTTGATTTTGTGACCTGTGTTCTGAGTTACTAGGGGTGGTGGTTGATTTGTCTAGGTCGACTGGTGGCTGCTGATCAAAAATTGATTGAGAGATCTCTTATGAAACCATTGGTATTCTATGACAAGGAATGGTTCCTTGTTTGATGGGGGAGTGTCAGCTATCTTCTTCCTCAAGTACACCAACTAATTTCAGAACTTTCTACTCCTTTATCATAAGGTTATTGTTCGTTGGTGTTGAGTTTATGTACTGAAATGGAGCTCATGCAAAATGCTACAAAGAAGATGTTGAATATGATGTACTAACATCATTGTGCTTGTGAAGACTGACTCCATGATGCTATGCTGCTGTGTTCAGTAGTTTCTGAGGACTATTGTTGGTGGATGTTTGTGTTTATTGATGTAATCTGAATTGTAATATGTTTATTTGTTTTAGCCAAAGGGGGAGTATGTTAGTTCTCTATTTTTAAGATTGGCATTAATTTTAGTAAAACAAATATATCATCAATATGTTAAATATGATGTATTATCTTGCTAATAAGAACAAGTTGAGCAAGAAGTCCTATTTTATGTTGAGACATGTTGAGATGAGAAGTTCTCATCATCTAGAGCAACATATCAGATAAGATGTCTTGTGCAAGGTCATTCGACATCGCGCCTGAGCTGGCTGGACAGCTGGATCAGTTCAAGATTTAACATATATAGAATATTATGGGAATATTTTGCTATCCTATGTGGCACTGTTTTATAGGTCTAGAAGATTCAAGTCAGAATCAAGAAGAATATTGAAGAATATTTACTTTCTAATTATGGAGATTGATTAGGAAAGATTTTCTTGAAGACCTATTTTGTAGCAGAAGTTTCTGCTGATTTGTAGCTGCTGATATGCTGTGATTTGAAGCCCAAATCCAGTTGGGAGATAGGTTATAAATAGAAGCATTATAACCTAGAAGAAGTACCAACTGTAAGGCTTTGTTCTCACTCAGAAGCTTGTAGGTAATGAGTTGAGTATTGTTCTTGAAGGAAGATTGTAAGCAACTCCAAGTTATGTTCTTAGTCAAGAGTCTTGGCTAGGTATTGTCATGGAAGTGTTTCTCCTAGTTTTCTGTCATGGAAGTGTGTCTTTCTATTTATCCAATCGATGTATGTGATTGATGAGGGATTGAGGAGGGCCTCATATCTAGGTGAGTCTTAGATAAAAGTATAGAAAGGATAGTGATTAAGTGATTAGGCCGTAAACTGGATGCTTGCTGAGGGTCTATGAATTGATACTATTTTAGTGGACTTATCTCTGGCTTAGTATGCCCCCAGAATAGGAGAGTTTCTCCGAACTGGGTTAACAATTCCTGTGTGTTGTTTATGCTTTTCAGTACTATTTTTGATCGATTATACATTGCCCGTGTTGTTCAAGTCATATCGGATGTCTCAACACGTCATAGGTTATTTGAAGTCTGATATACCAAAATTTCAATTGGTATTAGAGCAGATATCCTGTTCTGTTTCTGGGCGAGTGTAACGGTATAAATCTTGAGACTAAGCCATTGGATTGACTTGACTTGTATAGATCAAAATAAAAATCTCCACCGTGCTTTATTGTTTCCAAAGGAATTGGAAAAGAGTGAATAACCCAAAAAGAGGGGGAGAGAATCTAAGTTCGGGGGTTGGTTATGCAAAGGGAAGGTATTAGCACCTTAAACATCTACGGTACTCCGTAGAAACCTCTTTGAAAATATGTTTATTTTGGCTATGAATGTTGTATAAAAATAGATTGTGGAGATGAGAAAAGAAGTATTTTTATAATTTTGGCATCCACCGCGGTTACGAACCTTTAGTGTCTACGTACCACCTTCTGTGTAATAGGGGATCAGGGTACTCGTAGTTCACCTTTTAAAAAATTTAAAACACAAGTGTGTTGGTTAATTTTAAGAGACGGCACATTATCGTCTTATCCGAGTAGAAAACATACCTACTACCCACGATTATAAGAAAGGAGAATTTATGTCATCTCAAAGTGGAGGATATAGCTTAGATTTTAAAATCAACAAAGCCTCACTCAACACCCAAGTGGAAAATATCTCACTTTACTATATATTGTAGAAGTATAGTAGCTCGCATCACTACAAGGATTGACAAGAGTCTAATCTTTTGAGAAAAAAGTTTTAAGGTAAAACAAAGTGACAAAAATGGTTTGAATGAGATTGATTGACTATTAGTCTTCACACAAAAATGTTAAAGTATTATTAAATTGGTTAAAATTTGATCAAGAAAATATCTTGAAAAGACATGGACTTAAGTCCAAGTTCATTGTGAAAGCGGTTCAAGTTAAAAAAAAACAAGAAGAGTTTTCAAAAGGGGGGAGAAGATTTTTAAAATTAAAGAAGATGGGAAGACATGAAGGGACTATCCTAAAGCATATGGTAAAAGCTAAGGAAAAGAATCGTCTAACCAACAAGAAGCCAACACTTAACACAATGAGTTAATGTAGAATTCTCATCCTTTGGACTTGAAACCAAACAAGCAAAGATAATAAACCTCTTAAGAAAAACAAGTTTCAATTGCATTAAGTCTTCACAAAAATTGGGGAGAGTAACGGCGGTATACAGATGAATTCCCGATCACAGATAAAGTATGTAATCATAATAACCTGCACACAAAACAAACAAACAACCCAATATCTTGGGGTAAACCCCAAGATCTCCAGACAATATGACAGTTGAGGTCACAAGGTCTCAAGGTAGGCCATAGCCTCTAATCCTAAGTCCAAGAAGTCCATAATCTATGATGCCAAGGGTAGTAACCAAATAGTCCAAGTGACATTAAAGCTTTTATTGTTCAAGTTGGTCATTAGGTATCTTCAAAAATAAATGAAAAGCTCAAGTGAGCAAAAATAAAAATGACATAAAGGTAAATGCTCAAGTGAGCAAAGATGAAAGTAGGATGAAACGTAAATGCTAAAATAAATATGCTTAAAGTAAAAGCATAAAGTAAAACCACAAAATAAAGTCAATTGTTAGAAATTATAGGTTAGTTGAATGACCATCTTGAAACTTGCATTTAAAACTCATTAGAAGATTGATAAAATCAAAGCCTCTCAATAACAAGTTTCATCTGCTTTTTGTCAAGTATATCGTTCATTTAAAATTCTCAAGGCAACCATAAATGATCAACGATGTTTAAGTGATTCACTTTGACCAAAGCTTATGAAGATTCATTAGAGAATTGATAAGACCAAAGCTTCCTAACAATGAATCTCAAGGTTATTGGATCAAAGGATTCAAATTAACATACTTGGGCTTACAAACATGGGTTTGGGCCATGAATGATCATTTCTCGAATCGGGACAAAATTTAGCGCTATGTTAACCAATCGTAAGTGGACTTATATAGAATTCGCACCTATTTTGAGGTCGGTCAATAGCAATTTATGTGTCATATGTTTAGAGAGATTATATGTATATCATCCTCTAACAACATGTGACACAATAAGAAGAGGATAAGATGAGGAGGGATGGGATAAGAATTAAACCACATTTGGACCAAAAATTAATCAAGCCATCATTAAAATCATCCATCCATTTTGATGGAGTTCAACTCAATACCCAAGATCCAATGATGTTAATGAAGTTCATGATCAAAGTCTCATAGTCCAAGATCAACCAGCATATATACAAAATAAAATTGTATTTAAAAATAAAGAAAAAAACTTTTAAAATGGTTTTTTAAATGAAGATAAAAGGGGAAATAGAAACTATATTCAAAAGATCCAAGAAAAATTAAATAAGACCATAGAAAAAATAGAAATGAGCTTAGATATATTTATAAATTTTTTGGTAATTTTTTAAAGTCAGAAACTATTTTTAAACTAATAAAAACTACTCAAATAAGTAGAAAAAAGATCAACAATAGTAGAAGTCATAATAAAATTGTAAAGAAAATCAGAAACGATGAAAATGATATTGAAGAACTTTTTCAGGATTTAAAAATGCCAAAAAGTATTTTTAAGCAATTAAAAACAAGTCTAAACAAAGAAAAAATCATAAAAATATCAAATCTGAAAATAAAATTATGAAAAAATGAAAATCAGAAAGAGAATATTTGAAAATATTTTTGTGAATGTTTTCATAATTTTTTAGTCAGAAATGAATTTTCTATGATTTTTTGAAGTTTAAAACAATTAAAATATAAAAATCAGAAATAAAAATAAAGTAAAAAATATATGGACCAATGGATGAAAGTCAAAACGCGTTAGTAAGATACTCTAATGGATCAGATGCGATATGCATATCATGATCTTTAATAAATAAAGCATTGAATTAATTATTTAAATCAAATTTAACAAAAAAATGGCACATTATCATTGGTTGAGAGATGACACGTTGGTCATCTTCAACCTCCAGCCACACGGATTTTCAGGTCTCTCAAATGGAAAAATTAGAGCTCGATATCGGTACCATTCGCTTCGTCTCTTCAAGACAATTCCAATGGTACCCCCGCGAAAAATTTATGTAAGGAGTACCTCAGTCGTTTTGGAAGGAAAGATTTGAAGAGGGATTTGAAAATTCACGGTCAAAACTCACTTTCACTTGAAAATAAATGTTGCGACTAGAATCAGAATGATGAGAGTGTCATTACAATATCAAAGTTTGAGATAATTGGTGAAAGAATCTACCTATTGAAGTTCAAATTCAGAGCTCTGAAACTTGACTTGGCTAGCACGATTTAGGAAATCTTAGAGCTTGATCCTTCTTCTGTTAGCTTCAATGAGGTTCAAGGATGAAGAATTGACAAAGAAAATGGATTGAGGAAAGCTAGAAAACTAAATTCGAAGTTGCAGAAAATGGGTTCAAGAGGAGGTTTGACAGGATGATTTTGGCTCTCTAATCTTGACAAAATGAATGAGGTATGATCCTCTATTTATAGGGAAACAAGTGGGATGCTCAAGCATGTGGAATGATGAGATTTGGAGGGAATTCGTGTGAACCTGATACATGAGGAATGTGTGATCTGTTTAGCATCAAAACTCACTCAATCCTTGTGTTTCAAGGCTCTAATCCACTTTGGCAAGTTGGTTAAACATGTGTAGACCAAAAACGTGTGCTAATTTGATGTTTAGAAGCCACAACATGAATTTCAAATTCTGTCTTGAAGTGAAACTTCAGTTTCAAGGTACCATTTTTGAATCAATGGCATTCACAACTTAATGAGTCTTAGGGCATGATTCTTGAAGCTTTATAAATATGAGATCACAAGATTTTCAATGTGAAAATAATGGAAATTAATGGATGTTTGAGCTAAGAATTGTGATGAGTCAAAGTTGAGAAAAAGATGCTGACTTTTATACTTAGAAAAATTTCAAGTTTTCTCTTCTAACATGACTTGTAATGTTTTGAGCTCAAACAAGACTTTCCTATAAAATTGAGCTTTTATCATTGATGCTAGCTTGAAATAGACTTCCTAAAGAGAATTGTGAAACTTGAATCACTCAAAAACACCAAGTATTGAAAAAATTATGGTCTTGCAAAATTGGTGAAAATTCATGAGATGACCTATAATCTTTTGCATCCTTAGGACATCTTCCATCCACTTTCAAGATTTGCACATAAAAGAAGAGTTAAAGTTCGCATACTTAGGATTATTGTGTAAAATTAATGGGTTCAAGGAGATAATAATTGACCAAGTTATGATCTTTTGAAGTCACATAAGGTAATTTGATGGCCTCTCTAGAGGACTTGTAATCTTTCTTCATGACTAGGTATCTTCCATATAAAATTTTCTTGAAACTTTTGAAGTGACTTGTTGATAAATTTTTTAAGAGAAGCATGTTTTTTGAATCACTCAAAAAAACCAAAATATGAGCAAGATATATCCTTTAGAAGTTCAACACCCTAGCTCCTAGAGGAACAAAATGCCTTGGAAAACCTTTTCAATTTTGACAAACCTTCTTGCACAAATACTTTTTATGTAAATAGAAGTTGTTGTGGATGATAATGAGGAACTATAGCAACCATAAACACTTCCAAGTATTGATAATGGAGGGATATATGTACTTGTGATTAAGAAATCAAAAACTTGTCCAATTAGGTCAAACTTCTTCCATCAACCCTTATATACTTGAACTATCTTTGACAACTTGAAGCATGATGGATCATAATAGACTTTGTCATGATATTACTTCAAAACATCTTCAATGATGAAGCTTGAATCTCAATGAAGCTTTGTTGAAGAAGGCATGGAAATAAACTCATGAACCTGTAGATCAACTTGATGGAATATGTTGTGCTTTCACCTATAATATCAACAATTAGGGAAAAAATTCATTGTATTTATTAGTTAAAAGGTAATCAATACAAAACATAGATGATCACAAAATACAAGTCAAGGTGCTTTGTGATTTCCCATGAGCAAAGATAAAGATAAGGAGAAGGACCAAACCCTAGTGTGATCTTGTTGTGATTGAGTTGATATGATATGATAGAGGAATCTTAGGGGCAAAGATTGGGGTACAACAGCTACCCTTATTTAAGTGTCTTCTATCCGGAGATGTGAAGGTTAAAATCTTTGCGTCGACGCGATTGAAGATGCTTAAATATAAAACAAGCCCTATTTTTGGCCCTAAGATGCCATGCAATGCTTAGGATTATAAATGCGAATGAACAAATCCAAAAACACAAGACACCACTGGGGATATAGTAAATAAAACCAGGATCAAAAGATAAACCCGACCAGGAAAATAAATCACTGGTGAACAAAAGACTAGACTCTATTGGAGTAAAGCCCAAAGAGGAGATGATGCATCATCAACTCAAAGACTGAGGAGAGGAGGTAAAGGATAAAAGTGTTGACAGATGACTGCGAACTATCCACTCACTGAGGAGATAGCAAAAAAGTAATGTCGACCCACCGGGGAAAGAAGTGGTAAGATAATACCAGTAAATACCAATATTAGGGTAAGTAATGAATGATTAGCACCAATATTCACAACTTGGAACAAAAGAAATTCTTCAGAGTAATGAGAATCTCAACGGCGAACTATCTCCCATAATGACGAGACTACCATCCATCGGAAAAAGATCTCAACAATGAACTATCTCCCATAATGAAGAGACTACCATTAGTTGGAGTAATAAATCTCAACAATGAACTACCTTCCATAATGACAAGGCTACCATTCATTGTCGTAACAAATCTCAACAACGAACTACCTTCCATAATGACAAGGCTATCATTCATTGGAGTAACAAATCTCAACAACGAACTACCTTCCATAATGACAAGGCTGCCATTCATTTGAGTAACAAATCTCAGCAACAAACTACCTTCCATAATGACAAGGCTACCATTCATTGGAGTAACAAATCCCAACAATGAACTACCTTCCATAATGACAAGGCTACCATTCATTGGAGTAACAAATCTCAGTAACGAACTACCTTCTATAATGACAAGGCTATCATTCATTGGAGTAACAAATCTCAGCAAAGAACTACCTTCCATAATGACAAGGCTACCATTAATTAGAGTAACAAATCTCGGCAACAAACTACCTTCCATAATGACAAGGCTACCATTCATTGGAGTAACAAATCTCAATCTTCTCTTGGAACTGACAGATTTACTGGGGTAGTACTGGTGGCTCAAATAAAGAGACCCGCCACTTGTTGTTATGAGAAGGAATTGCAACAATGATTTCCTGGGGAAATAAATAGGACTCCCCACGGAAATGCCAATATATTTATGTTGAGGAGCTAAAGCCTTCTCGTGCCAAAATAAATGCACATTCTCAAACCAGGGCTCAAAGCTTGCAGAAATCAAAATAATAATATTGCTGGGGACCATAGATTCAATCCAGAAATAAATCAGAATAAATCAGTGAATCAAAATAATACTTCACGAGAAATAAACTCAAGAGGGAACCACTTTCTATCCAGACAAAGAGCTGTAAAGGAAGGTTAAAGAAAAAATCTTCCACGTGGGACAACTCAGTGGGGAAATTGAAAGAATATACACTTTATGCCTAAGGTTGACATTCTATTGGAGAGAGGATAACACAACTCTGCAAAATAGGGTAATATGCCAATAAGATATTAGTGAATTCAAATGACAAATGATTTGAAAAATTCAACTATGCGTGATGTATGTATGAATGTACGAATGTTATAATGTATATGCTGACAAAATAGACATATAACACTGGGGATAACCAGACAAAACCAACTTGGGTGAAGTCAAATACTCGGCTAAATCACATCCAAGATGAAAATTTCATAAGGAAGCAAGCACCAATTGAGGAAACAAATTCCTATTTCGCGGCTTAACTCCACTGGGAAGGAACATAATCTGAAAATAATCAAATCATAACAATGAATCAGTACAGATACAATGATATAACATCTTCCTCCAGGCTTCACCGGGGAATATCTCACAGACTTCAATGGGGAAAACAAATGTTTCTAGGTCTGTATTTCTACTGGGGATTGCAATACTGATTTCAATAGGGTAGATGAAAACCACATCGTCGAGATATCAACTGAATATTTCATATTGACTTTATTGGGGAGGGAAACACTACATCGTCAAGGGGAACCCAAAATACATTCTTCAATTCTGAGGGTGGTGATTACACCAACTTCTCTGGGGAGAAATTATGAAACCTCATGAGGGTAGTAATTTTCAGAGGGACCCGTTATCTCATCTTTTCTTGGAGATTTAAGAAGTCAAACAATACTACAAGAAATCAAAATTATGGGGATTTTAAATAAAACCCAACAATTGGCGGGAGACAACCAAAAAGCTGACAACTGTTTCAACACTTCTTAGAAAGATATTTCCCTTGACTGGTTGCCTGGGAAACAAATAACAACCATAATGCTAACACTGCACAGGTCGATATTTTGTGAATGATTCTAACTCAACACACAAAGGGAGAAGGAAGTTCTGTCATGTGAGTGAAGACCTTACTGGGGAATCTGGGATAGAGACTTCATACCATGCAAACCCGAAATTAAAACGAACCAAGACCTGACTGGGGAAAACAGGATCACAAACCCCAACACCTCACCATACATCAATTGGTATCATCTTAAATTATCTTAGAAGCAGAAGAAGATCATACTCATACCAGCAATAGTGACTTGGGAGAGCCTTCCTGGGGAATTCATACTTCAAAAATTTCAGAGTTCGTCCATCCTTGGAGTCACTATTTTTGTTCTCCTTGAGTCACAATATCTAAAGCAAGAAGTAATTTGAAAATTCTTTTCAAAAACAATTTTTTTATTTAATTTGTTTGCTTTGAAAATTACTATCAATAATGAATGAAGTCTTTGTAATTTGAATAAAATATAATTGCAAAGAATTAGATAAAAGCTCAAACTTTATTAATAGAATGGTAGTCTGCAAATGGCGAGACTCCATAGATGATTACAAAGTTTGGAAAATGGTAATGTAGTGGAAAAGATACATTGAAATACAATGACCACTATTCTCCCTAACAACTTTGAATTCCTGGGTTGTAACTTCTGTTGAAGTATGGTGAGAGCCCAAGAATATTGTTGCTTCAATGATCAAATCTTGTCTGAAACAGTTACTTGCCAAGAAATCCCTAACTTTTGCCTAAGTTGCCCTTGCGGGTTTTCAACCTAGCGGGAGAATTTATTTTGTTCATGTCTCTTACTTTTGCCAAGGTTGCCCTTTCGGTTTTTCAGCCTACCGAGACACTCCTTTTTGCCTAAGCCGCCCTTTCGGGTTTTCGACTTAGCGAGCTATTATTTTATTTCTTTTAGGCGAAGTATTTATTGACTGCATCAGCATTTACGAGACGTGGGAACTCTTCACCATCCATAGTTTCAAGAATTAATGCACCACTAGAGAAGGCTTTCTTGACAACATATGGGCCTTCAAAAATGGGAGTCCACTTGCCCCTAGAATCAACGTTGAAAGACATGATCTTCCTGAGCACGGGGTCACGTTCTCTGAATTCACGAAGTTTGACCTTCTTATCAAAAGCTTTCTTCATTCCCTTCTGGTATAACTGACCATGACATAAAGCTGTCGTTCTGTTCTTTTCAATCAAATTCAACTGGTTAAACCTGTTCTGGATCCATTCAGCCTCTGACAACTTGGTTTCCATTATAACACGTAAGGAGGGAATCTCAACCTCGACGAGGAGCACTGCTTCCATACCATATACAAGAGAGAACGGGGTTTCCCCTGTTGAATTGCGGATAGATGTTCGATACCCATGCAGAGCAAAAGGGAGCATCTCATGCCAACCTTTATAAGTAACAACCATTTTTTGGATAATCTTCTTAATATTTTTATTACCAGCTTCAACATCCCCATTCATCTTTGGCCTGTATAGAGATGAATTGTGATGGACAATCTTAAATTCTTCATAAAGTTCTGTCATCATTCTATTATTTAGATTTGAACCGTTGTCGGTGATAATCCTGCTTGACATACCATATCGACATATGAGATTGTTCTTGATAAAGTGTACTACCACCTGCTTAGTAACATTAGCATATGAAGTTGCTTCCACCCATTTAGTGAAGTAGTCAATTTCCACTAAAATGAAACGATGTCCATTCAACGCCTTTGGTTAAATCATTCCAATCATGTCAATACCCCACATAGAGAAAGGCCATGAGGAAGAAATAACATTGAGAAGTGTCGGAGGCACATGAATTTTGTCAGCATAAATCTGACACTTATGGCACTTCTTTGCAAATTTATAACACTCAGATTCCATAGTCAGCCAATAGTAACCTGCCCATAGCATATTTTTTTGCCACCGAATGTATATTGGCATGGGTACCAAAGAAACCTTCATGGATTTCATGCATCAACATGTCTGCTTCGTGTCTATCCACACATCTGAGCAAGGCCATGTCATAATTTCTTTTGTATAAAACATCTTCATTGAGGAAAAAGCTTCCTGCCAACCTTCTCAATGTCTTTCTATCTTTATTTGACGTACCAACTGGGTATTCCTGAGTCTGGAGAAAATGCTTGATATCATAATACCAAGGTTTTTCATCTAACATTTCCTCTATTATGAACACATGAGCTGGTCTATCCAAACGTTACACTGTGATACGAGGCACATCGTTCCAAGCATTCACTTGATACATAGAAGCCATATTTGCAAAAGCATCTGCCATTTGATTTTCATCTCTAGGAATATGATAGAATTCAACTTTATTAAAAAAGGGTAATAATCTTCTAGCATAGTCTTTGTAAGGGATCAAGCCAGGGTGACGAGTATCTAGAACTTTAATTCTAAGATCAATGGCCTCCTCGAGACCCATGATGCAAGCCTCATACTCTGCCATATTATTGGTACAATCAAATGTCAACTTTGCAGTAAAAGGAATGTGTGATCCATGAGGAGTTATAATCACAACACCAATTCCTTTCCCATAAGAATTCACAACTCCATCAAATACCATACCCCATTAAGATTCGGGATCAGGACATTCCCCGAGAAAAGGTTCATCACAATCTTTCACTTTCAGAAACATAACATCCTCATCAGGGAAGTCATATTTAACAGACTGATAATTATCCACCGGTTGGTGAGCAAGATAATCCACCAACACACTGCTTTTATAGCCTTCTAAGTACGGTATTCAATATCATATTCAGACAACAACATCTTCCAGTGGGAAATTTTTCCAGTAAGAGCAGGATTTTCAAAAAAATACTTAATTGGGTCCATTTTGGAAATCAACCAAGTAGTATGATTCAACATATATTGTTGCAACCACTTTTCCGCCCATGCCAGAGCATAACATGTCTTTTCCAGCATAGAATACCGTGACTCACAGTCAGTAAACTTCTTACTGAAATGATAAATGGCATGCTCTTTCTCCCCTGTTTCATCTTGTTGTCCCAAAATACAGCCCATAGAATTATCTAACACTATCAGATACATAATCAATGGTCTTCCTTCAACAGGTGGGAGCAAGATAGGAGGTTCAAGAAGATACTCTTTAATACTTTCGAATGCCCTTTGGCAATCATCTGTCCATACACAACCCTGATATTTCTTTAACAACTTAAAGATCAGTTCACACGTTTCAATCATATGGGAAATGAATCTAGAAATGTAATTTAGACGTCCAAGGAAACCACTAACTTTATTTTCAGTCCTTGGTGCAGGCATTTCTTGAATTACTTTGACTTTATCAGGATCAACTTCAATTCCTTTTTGGTTGACAATGAAACCTAACAATTTCCTGGATAGGACACCGAAGGTACACTTATTTGGATTCAAGCGTAGTCGATATTTCCTTAAACGTTGAAATAATTTCAACAAATCTTCTATATGCCCTTCTGCAGTTTGGGATTTGGCAATCATATCATCAACATATACCTCAATTTCCTTGTGCATCAGATCATGGAATAGGGTTGTCATAGCCCTCTGGTACGTTGCACCAGCGTTCTTCAACCCAAAGAGCATCACTCTATAACAGAATGTTCCCCAGGGTGTGATAAATGTTGTTTTTTTCCATGTCTTCAGGAGCCATTCTTATTTGATTATATCCAGAAAATCCGTCCATGAACGAGAATACTTTGAATTTTGTTGTACTATCAACCAACATATCAATGTGTGGCAATGGAAAATCATCTTTTGGACTAGCTTGATTTAAATCTCTATAATCAACGCACATGTGAACTTTTCTATCTTTATTTAGTATTGGGACAATATTGGCAATCCATTGAGGGTACACTGATGTCACAAGAAAACCGGCATTAATCTGGTTTAAGACTTCTTCTTTAATTTTTGCTGCCATATCTAGGTGAGTTCTTTGCAATTTTGCTTGACTGGAGGACACTCTAGCTTTAGCGGAAAATGATGCTCCACAATATCTGTATTCAAACCCGGCATATCTTGGTATGACCAAGCAAAGACGTCCACATACTCTTTCAACAATTCAATCAACTTTCTTTTTACGTCGGGATGCAACAATGCTCCAATCTTGACTTCCTTTGGGTCTTCCTATGAACCCTAATTGATTGTCTCCAATGGCTCTTTATATGGCTGAATGGTATTTTCCTCGCACTCGAGCAACTGTGAAAACTCTTCTGGAATTTCATCATATTCTTATTCTTCATCCATATACACAGGATATTTAAAGTTGGGAGAGGGTGCAGGGTCATTGTATTCAACCGGTTTTTAATTGATCTACACATATGATTTATGATTGCTTTTAAAAACTGACACATATATCAAGTGATTATGCATATTTATTTATAGTTATTATTTATTCCAAAAGTTTTTTTTTCTGATTACCATTTTTCCAAGAAAAAGCAGAAAATAAAAACACAATTTTGAGAATCAAAGACAACTTTTATTAATGATTTTAATGATCAAAGCAAACAGATAAGCCCATACAAAATCAACTTTCACCTTGGGCAGAGTCAAAGCTTTTTGAAAAGATTAACAAAAACAAATTACTTTGAGACATGGATGCAAGAGGGAACATCAATAGTGACCTAGTTTTGGACTCTGACTCCATGTGTAACATAGCTCGACATTTCCTGCTCTTCTTCATCCTCCACAATAGAATTGATCCTAGAAACAGTTGGATGAAGGTAACCTCCACTATGGAAAATATCTTGATGCTTGCCTAAAGCAGTCTTTTACTTCATGTTCTCACCTTTATCGTTCTTCGCAGAAAATTCCAAACCAACCCTAATCTTGTTCACCGGCAGGTCAACAATCTGCTCCCATACTTTACTAGGGCCATTACGCACAACCTGTTGAGCATCTTTGAATGAAGTTATAGAATTTTCATTTCCTCTTATATTATCAATGGATAAAGCTTGGAACTGAGTTCCAACAGAAGCTTCATCTGCTTCCACAATACTGAAAGAGGATAAATGAGATATTACCAATGCTTGCTCTCCATTTATGATAACTACTTTTCCTTCACGCATGAACTTCATCTTTTGGTGCAAAGTTGAAGTGACAGCCCCTGCCTCGTGTATCTATGGTCGTGCCAGTAAACAACTGTAATCAGGCATAATATCCATAACATGGAAAGTAATCTGAAACAAGTGTGGGCCTCTGTGAATAGGTAGATCCACTTCTCCAATAACAGACTTCCTTGATCCATCGAAAGCTTTTACAGTTTTACCACTTGGGAGTATGGGAGCTCCTTGATACTTCAGCTTCATCAGCGTGCTCCTCGGTATGACATTTAAGGTGGACCCATTATCAGTCAGCATATTTGACAATGAATTGTTCTTACAGCTCATGGATATATGGAAGGCTAGATTGTGATTCTTCCTTCGTCAGGCAATTCGTCATCACAGAAGCTTAGGTTATTACAGGATGTAATATTCCCTACCACACTTCTGAATTGGTCCAACGGCATATCACTTTCCATGAAGGCTTGATCCAACACTCTCATTAACGATTCTCTATGGGCAGAAGAATTCATCAACAAGGCCAGAATATATATCTTTGATGGTGTTTGCAATAATTGATCTATGATCCTGTAGTCGCTCATCTTGATAATCTTCAATATATCATCCACATCTTTTTCTAGAGTAGCACCACTGGATTCCCCCACTGCTCTCATAGGCTCAACACTTTCAACAACCTTCTTATCAGTACCAACACATCCCGGAATAATTGATGAAAAAACACGGCCACTATGGGTCACTCTACTGGCCTCAACAATATTCTCGACATTAGACAAAGGTTAGATGGGAACTTCCACACCATCCTTTAGAATTGTAGCATTGTATTTGTACGGTACGACTTTGTCTGATTTGTAAGGAACAGAACCCAGCAAGCAAATCACTACTAGAGCAACAATTGACTTGCTACAATATTTAACTTCGACAGGGGCGGGATCAGTGAAACATGGCCCAATAACATTCACACCTTCTTCAGAATATTTGGCCATCACATAATCATTGCAGGAGATCATATCTTTATCTGAGGAAAAGAATTCATCTGCAGAAGCATATTCATCATCTGACATAGTCTCAGCCAAGCAATATTTAATCACATTAATCACATTGTAATCATCTTTATGGCCTGAAACCTTGATAGTACCATTATCCAATAACAACTGAATACCTCTTCTCACAATGGAGCAACCTCGAGAATCTCTGCAGCAAACCCGGCAAGATCCATAGTGGTGTTCTACCTAACCATACATGTGGCAGAAGGTAGCATGCAATTGCACCAAATCATCATTCATATGGTTCACGTCAAAGACCAGGAATTCTCAAGGACATCCAAAGACAATGTTAACTTCTTCATCGTATTTTTCCCTAGATCTGATTATATGAATGAGGCCTTCCTCCATCATTTCCTATAAATCAACCTTTATCTTATCACACCCTTGTATATCGGTACTGCAGATACCACAACCAGCATGGTCATGCATATAGTAACTAAACTCGCAAAGGTCGGCATGCTTTTTTACCAAGTCACCTCTGACCAGGTTGATATCAAAGATCCGGAAGTCCCCGGGACAACCAGCAACCATGTTTAAAGGTTTTTTTTCCTCCATGCCTTGGCAAAGGATTATCTTTTACGTTAGGGCCGACATCTTTAAAGGACAAAAGGCCAGATCTCTCCATTTTTTGTACTTCTGATTTCAGAGGATAACAATTTTCCACATTGTGCCCTGGTGCACCCTGATGAAAAGCACATGTCTCATTTACCATATAATACCAAGGTAAAGGTGATGGTGTAGTGGGGGTGGCCTGGTCTGAACCAACTTTTTCTAAATCAATGATGGGAGTAACTCTGCATAGCTCATGGGGATAGAGTTAAAAGGCTCTCTCCTTTGGTTCTGCCCTTGATTTCCCCGAGGGGCTGGTCTTTAATAAGCCACTATGGTCGGAGCCATATTGACAACTGGAGTTACCGAAGCAACCTGCTGGTGGCGCTGATGATTTCTTCTAGATGGATTAACCCTTCTCTCTTGAATAACAACATTTGTCTCTCCTTCTTTCTTTTTATAAAACCTGTATGATAGTCTCTTCATACTGCCAGAATGTTCACTTCTTGTCAAGCGACCCTCTTTTAAAGCTTCTTCCAAACGAACACCCATGCCCACCATCTCAATAAAAATCACTTGGCGCACTCGCCACCATTCTTTCATAATAGAAAGCACTTAGATTCTTCATAGAAATATCCGTCATCTCTTTCTCTTCCATTAGAGGGGTCACTTGGGCGGCTACTTTACGCTATCTTTGTGCATATTCCTTAAATGACTCGTTGTCCTTCTGGACCATTACCCTGAGTTAATCACTGTTAGGTGCCATGTCTATATTATACTTGTACTGTCTAATAAACTCTTCACCCAGGTTATTGAAAGTATGAACATTGGCACTATTTTCAGGCTCATGTACAATTTCAATGTTGCACTGGTCAAACTATCTTGGAAGAAATGAATTAACACACATTGATCATTGGTGTGAGTAGACATCCTTCTCACATACATCACTAGGTGAGCACGAGGACAAGTATTTCCCTTGTACTTATCAAATTCCGGTACTTTGAACTTCGCGGGTATTTTCACATTTGGGACCAAACACAGATCATTCACATTCTGCCCAAATAATTCTTTTCCTCTGAGGGCCTTCAACTCTTTCTGCATTTTATCAAACTGATCCTAAAAATCGTCCATTCGATCATAGACACCCAACCTTTCACTAGGTGTGGGAATAGGGTGATAAACTTCATCATTAGTAAATGGTACAACATTCACCGAAGGAGGTGCAACATAGTGAATCTCATTTCTCACAACAGGAGTAATATGCACCATAGGAGGTGCAGGAGTAGCCGCAACTTGCATATCTGGAGCAGCTTAAATGTCAAGATTGTAACCTTCTCGAATGAAGTTCTCTGGCATTCCCCATGGATAACCTTGAGGCATACGATTCTGAATGACAGTAACTGGAGTAACGAAAACAGGAACTGTCGAAGCTTCGGAAGTAACTGTTGTCTGTTGAGGTTGAGCAAGTGGTGGCTAATTATGAGAAGCCACCAACGATTCTATCAAAGCAGTGAGATTAGCCATACGAGCCTTCTGAGCAGTAACTTCTTCGTACAACTCACAATTCTCTTGTTCTAGATTATCCATCTTCCTTCTAAAATTAGCCCGAGTATTGTACTAGTGAGACAGCTTGCTGAACGAAGTAAAGAAGCACAATAAGATACCTGGGTATGAAAAGAAATGCAAGAAGTATGTACAATATAATTCATGATATGCAATGCACATGATTTATTTTATTATTAATATTTCAAGGAACTCAGATATTTATAGACAATTTGCAAATATTATAGTACTAACACATTTGAAATACTAAAAATCTCATTATAATAACTTCAAAATGGATTACAACTTTTTAGTACAAGTTTCAATAATCCCAAATACAAGATAAGATAAAAATCTAAGATCCTAATAAAGAAAAGCTGATGAAGATCACTCCACACATTGACGTTTCCCTGTGAGTCTTACAATCTGAGCCTCCAACTGCTTGTTCTCTAATGTATACCTGTTGGCGACCTCTTTCCAATCATCAGAGTCGGGAAGTAAGAAACTAGGTCCTGATTGAGCTCTAGAGGAAAATAAATCATCTTGCCTCTCCATCATCTCTACAGCGTGACTCTCGAGAATCTCGATCAGATCATCTTTCTCCTTCAAGTCTGCTTGGTAGGAAACTTCTATAGTCTGACACTTATTCTTCCAAGCTTCCTTTTCTTGTTGCATCCGGACTAGGGCAAGCTGCAGCTCTTCCACATCATCCAAAAGGGGAGGAGTGGTCTTCACAAACATATCAGGCATGGGTGCTTCACGGGAATACATCATCTTCAACTGGATGACTCTTGCTTGTACCCATTGAAGATAAGGCTCCAAAGAAACAGCCCTTATAGGTCCCAAGTCCTTCCTACTCTTCCTGTGAATATGAAGCCAAGATTTTGCAATCTCCTCTTTAGCTTCCTTATGAACCTCTCCCCCTTTAAGGAAGAAACCACTCAGATGAATATTGTTTGGCTTATCCCTCATCGAATATCTAAGTTTTCATCATGCAAGAACGAGGTTGTAGTTAATTCCTCCCTTTGTACCAAGAAGAGGTACATTGGGGAAACTACCATAATTGTGAAAAATATCTACATCATGGTAAACCTGATGGTACCAAACAATATCTTAATGAGTGAGGGCCATAATCTTCGTAGCACAACAAGGTTCCTTTTTGACATCCCAGAAAGTATCAGATCGAGGCAAGTGAGAAATAAACCACTAGTAGAACAAAGACGTGTAGTAAATGATCATCCCTCCATGGTAAGAATCCCGAAGATGAATATAGTGATAGGCATCACCCAATAACTTAGGGACTGGGTTCCCAATCATAAAGATCCTGATGGAATTGATATCCACAAACTTGTCGACATTGGGAAATAAGAACAGCCCAAAAGCAAGTAGAGCAAAGATAGCCTCGAATGCAACCATACTCTTCATCCTAGCAAAATAGCGAGCTTTATCCAAAAAGAATTGAGCAGGTAATCCTCTAATCCCTCCTTTGGTAGTCATGTGGGCTTCAACCTCAGACTTCCCCAAATGGATCAAAGCATCAATCTCTTGAGATTTTGGCTCCCCCTCCAAACCAGTAAAAGGAACACGGTCGGTAATAGGTAAACCCAGTAGATAAAAATACTCTTCCAATGTAGGCATCAACTGATAATCATGGAAAGTAAAGCATCGTTACATCGGATCATAGAATTGGACCAAAGTCGAGAGAAGACCCTCCTTCATCCTAAGCTTCATAAGAGAAATGATGGACCCATACTTTCTCCGAAAATTTGTAGAACTCTCGATCTCGGGAACCAGACTCATTAACTCATCTATCTTGGGATCTTTGAAGTTGTACTTCTTAGTCTTTCTTTTTCCAGAATCCATAGTCAAAAAGTACCTGAGATATTCGCAAAGAGACAACTTTTAAGTCCCTTTAAACAAAATGTTCTAAAGGATGCTCATGGGTGCATGAATGCATGATGCAACAATCACACACAAGATCACAAACATAGGGTTCATAGGTTCAATGTCACGAGCATAAGATCGAAGGTACTACCCATAAGGTATGGTCTAAAATTTTATCACCTTCCGAACAATGTTCTAAGAGGTTCTTAGAGTCTACATCCTTCCTTCAGATATTCAACTTCCTGATTGACTCGGTAATTAGCAATATTCTCAAGAAAACTCGTCCGAGCATAGTATCGCGTGACAATCATTTCTGGATTACTCTGTTATAGCTTCCGCACTACACCTAAAAGGCCAAGATGGGTTAAAGATTTTACGATTCTTAGTTTCAGCAAGCTCTCAGATCAAAAGTAGTACGTCTTCCCGATTACTCGGTAAACAACACTACAATAAAAGGGGCCTCCACTGAGTGAGGGATCTCATGTCTCCTTTTTTGGTATTACTCCCTCAAAGTTAACATGACTATACCTCCCGTCCTATCTTAAGTTTGCCCAAGTCCGAGTATAGGACTTATGAGAAATCACCAAGCACTCTAATAAACAGGAAAATCCAGACAAACATACATACAACACATAATATACAACAAACAAAAGCATATACACAAATAAACAAAGATATGCTCAATCCACTTAGGGATAGACCAACAATAGGTCGATTTTTCCCCAGCAGAGTCAGAAAAATTTTGTAGCAGTAGAAATGTTGAGACTAAGCCATTTGATTGACTTGACTCGCACAGATCAAATTAAAAATTGCCAACGCGCTTTATTGTTTCCAAAGGAATGGGAAAAATTCAAATAATCCAAAAATAAGGGGAGAGAATCTAAGTTCGGGGGTTGTCTATGCAAAGGGAAGGTATTATCACCCTAAACATCTACGGTACTCCGCAGGAACCTCTTTGAAAATCTATGTATTTTGGCTATGAATGTTGTATAAAAATAGATTATGGAGATGACTAAAGAAGTATTTTTATGATTTTTGCACCTTCCGCAGTTGTGAACCTTTAGTGCCTACGTACCACCTTCCATGCAATAGGGGACCAGGGTACTCGTAGTTCACCTTTTAAAAATTTTAAAACACAACTGTGTTGGTTAATTTTAAGAGACGAGACATTATCGCCTTATCCGAGTGGAAAACATACTTACTACCCACGATTATAAGAAAGGAGAATTTACATCATCTCAAAGTGGAGGATATAGCTAGGAGTTTAAATTCAATAAAGCCTCACTGAACACCCAAGTGGAAAATATCTCACTTCACTATATATCGTAGAAGTATAGTAGCTTGCATCACTACAAGGATTGACAAGAGTCTAATCTTTTGAGAAAAAAGTTTTAAGGTAAAAAGCCAAAGTGAAAAAAATGGTTTGAATGAGATTGATTGACTTTTAATCTTCTCACAAAAATGTCAAAGTATTATTAAATTGATTAAAATTTGATCAAGAAAATATCTTGAAAAGATATGGACCTAAGTCCAAGTTTATTGTGAAAGCGGTTCAAGTTAAAAAAAACAATAAGAGTTTTCAAAAGGAGGGAGAATATTTTTAAAATTAAAGAAGATGGGAAGAGATGAAGGGACTATCCTAAAGCATAAGGTAAAAGTTAAGAAAAATAACCGTCTAACCAATAAGAAGTCAACACTTGACACAATGAGTCAATATATGATTCCTATCCTTTAGAATTGAAACCAAACAAGCAAAGATAATAAACCTCTTAAGAAAACCAAGCTTCAATTGCATTAAGTCTTCATAAAAATTGGGCAGAGTAACGGAGGTATATAGATGAATTCCTGATCATAGACAAAGCATGTAATCACAATAACATGCACATAAAACAAACAAACAACCCAATGTCTTAGGTTAAACCCCAAGAGCTCCAGACAAAATAATAGTTGAGGTCACAAGGTCTAAAGGTAGGCCATAGCTACTAATCCTAAGTCCAAGAAGTCCACAATCCATGATGCCAAGGGTAGTAACCAAATAGTCTAAGTAACATTAAAGCTTTTATTGTTCAAGCTGGTTATTAGGTAATTTAATACGGTGGGAGAACTAACTTGGATGTTTTGCGTTTTATCGCAATTGTTGCAGATAGCAAGAGTCGCCACCGACTTTTCTTTTATCCAATAAAGGACTTTTCTTTTATCCAATAAAGGAAAGGGTGAAAAGAACATGAAAGACCTTTGAGATATTTTCTTGAGTTCGGGGGGTAGGTTATGAAAAGGTAAGTTGTTAGCACCCTTTTCATCTATAGTTATCTACGGGCTCTTAGTTGCTTGCTAGATCATTTGAAAGTTGCTTTGTTTGAAAATGTGCTTTGTGGTGTCAGTTTAAAAACTCCTTTGTTGCGGCTAACTTTGTAATGATTCTCGTCTCTATAAGAATGTATACAAAGTGTTGTTTTTGAAAATAGTTCAAAGAGATGTTCGGTTTTGAAAGATGTTTTGAAATTGTAAGTGTGGAAATGGTTTTAGTTTGCGTGCAACCAACTACGAGCGTCCTACCTACTCAAAAGGTTTATGTTCTTTTCCTCCTCCTTTAGATGTTGTTATCTTACCATTGATTGGTAAGAAGCCCCATCAGTGGATGTGAAGGGACGGGCGTAGGTCATCGTATAGTCATGAATGGCAATATTGTGAGATATCTTAGCATTTCTCTTAAGGGACTAAGATCATTTATAAGGCAACATTCGTAGCGTCATAGAGGGACTATGATCTTGTATTTTGATTATTTTACTAACATGGCTCACATGCACATCATGATTATATTTATCAAGGCAACAAGTGGAGTTAACCCTAGATGTGTAAGTGTGCAAGTGTTTATTTTCCATGCATTGTCTTGTCTTGGATTAGGATTTTCTAAGGTTGACTTTTTATCTTTCCATACACACCCTAGTAACTAGCATTTATATTTGAAAGTGGTAAATTACAGAAAATAAAAGTCATACGCTATTACATCGTTTAGGGGGAAGGGGTACAATTTACAAATGGGGATTGCAAGAAATTAAACCTAATTATCTATTACAAACCATATTGAATAGCTATGAAGAAAATATATGAAATATAAAAAAAAAGCACAAAAAAGAGAAGAAAAAGAAACAAATATTTCGACATCATGTGTCGAAGCATGTGTCAAAGCATGCTTATATGCATCAAAACATGTCCTTCTTTCGACCCTGTAATTCCAAATCGAAGCATAATATTATATGTCGAATCACACACCCTTTTTCCCTTCTGTTTGGGCCTGTAAAGCAATATGTGTTGAAGCCTAAGGCTTTGTGTCGAACCATGCTGTAATTTTTTCACTCCAACATTGTTTTATGGTCTGTACAGGTTAGTTCTTAACATATAATTGATAAGAAAGGAAAACAAACAAAAGGGTAGCTTCGAAGGAAATGATTATTACATGTTATCTTCGAAGATGAATCATCAACGATGCTTGAAACGAAGGGTTTAAAGTTAAGAAGACTTACCTTGAAGCTGGAACTTGTGTTTCGAACTTGAGTTAATGCCTTGAATGTTCTTGGGTTCGAAAGAAAAGAACAAAGGTGTTGTGTCTTTTTTTGGTTCTGGGTTTAAGAGTGTTTTAAGGCTTCAGCCTTCGTGTTCTCTCCTCTCTCTTTTTCTTCTTATCCTTTTTCCTTGCCAAAAGCCCCCCTTTGTGTGTTGTGAAACAACCTATTTATAGAAGAGTCTTGTTGGGGTTTTGGGGGGGAAAATAGATAAAATTTGAACTATTTGGGTATGCTCTTCCATTGCTTTTTTTATGCAGCTCTTATATGCTAATTCTGTGCAAATATGGGGATGAGATAATGCAGGCTTGGACTGGATTAGGAGTAGCATAGCAGGACTGTTTTGCAGCAGTTTTGGAGTGTTGTGGCAGCTTAGTGCATGGCTATTTCATAGCAGTACGTCAGACTGTTTTTTTGACACGATTTTAGGATGTTATATGGACAGTACAACAAGCTTGGGCTTGGAAGCATATAGGACTTTGTTCAGTAGTAGTCTGGACAACATTGTTTGTAGCATGGCACTAGTTTGGTTTTGATCACATAGATCCACAAACTTCGACCAAACTCATCAACAGACAAAACAATATTTGTTTCCACCAATTATATGTTCTTGGAGTGGAGCACATTCATCTGAATGTACCACTTACTTCGTCCTTTCATTTTGATCACATAGGTCCACAACCTTCGACCAAACTCATCAACAGACAAAACAATATTTATTTACACCAATTGTATGTTCTTCAAATAGACCACATTCATCTGAATGTACCACTTACTTTGTCCTTTCATTTTGATCACGTAGATCCATAACCTTTTACCAAACTCATCAATAGACAAAATAATATTTATTTATACCAATTGTATGTTCTTCGAATGGACCACATTCATCTGAACGTACGACTTTGAGTATGCAAGATGATCTCATTGGCATAGTTGAAACAAAAGAATTTGAGGATTACTTTCTTACTAAAAAAACTTCATAAAGTTCTTTCAGGCATCTCAAGACTTAGAATACCAGTAACCATATCTTGAGTAATCAGTTGATCAAGTGGTCGAAAGTTCAAATGTCCGAACTTCAAATGCCACAACCAATTATCCTTGTGGATCAAAGTAAGTTGCTCTAAGGAAGCCATTGCCCAGATGAAGCTTATGGATCGAAGCAGGTTTCTCGAAGAAGCCATTGCCCAGTCGAAGCTTGGGGATTGAAGCAAGGAGGTGGATCGAAGCAGGTTGCTCGAAGAAGCCATTTCCCAGTCGAAGCTTGGGGATCAAAGCAAGGAGGTGGATCGAAGTAGGTTGATCGAAGAAGCCATTGCCCAGTCGAAGCTTGGGGATCGAAGCAAGCTTTCTCTTCTTCGACTTGTCAAAAATCTTCCAACCAACCCTTTTGATCAGTCATGTGGTTCGAACAGCCTGAACCAGATTTTAAATTTGACATAATTATCTGCATCTGCACACCTTTTTTATCTGCTTTACCCTTTCGACAGTTTCCTCTTCGACCTGATGCTTGAAAGTACAATATGATCCATGGAAACTATATGGGGCATTAAAAATCCAATTGTACTTGTGCAAACTCAAACCCTAATTCTGAGGTATTAGTGCTGAGGAGGTATCTTGAGTTGACCAAACCTTGTGCAGTCTTGAATCAATGGAGAACTTGTGAGGGAATTCTTGAGAAATTGAGAGGGAAAATTTTGGGGTACAACAGGTATCTTCAAAAAGAAATAAAAAGCTCAAGTGAGCAAAAATAAAAATGACATAAAAGTAAATGCTCAAGTGAGCAAAGATGAAAGTAGCATGAAATGTAAATGCTAAAATAAATGTGCTTAAAGTAAAAGTATAAAGTAAAAGCACAAAATAAATTCAATTGTTAGAAATTAGAGTTTAGTTGAATGACCATCTTGAAACTTGCATTTAAAACTCATCAGAAATTTTTTCAGGATTTAAAAATGCCAAAAAGTTTTTTAAGCAATTAAAAACAAGTCTAAGTAAAGAAAAATCTTTAAAAATATAAAATCTGAAAATAAATTTATGAAAAAATAAAAATCAGAAAGAAAATATTTGAAAATATTTTTGTGAATTTTTTCATAATTGTTTAGTCATAAATGAATTTTCTATAATTTTTTTGAAGTTTAAAACAATTAAAATATAAAAATCAGAAATAAAAATAAAGTCAAAAATATATGGATCAATGGATGAAATTCAAAACGCGTTAGTAAGCTAATCTAATGGATCAGACGCGTTGTGCATATCATGGTCTTTAATGAATAAAGCATTGAATCAATTATTTAAATTAGATTTATAAAAAAAAAACAAATGGCATGTTATCATTGGTTGAGAGATGACACGTTGGTCATCTTCAACCTCCAGCCACACGGATTTGCAGGTCTCTCAAATGGAAAAATTAGAGCTCGAGATCGATACCATTTGCTTCGTCTCTTCAAGACGATTCCAATGGTACCCTCGTGAAAAATTTATGTAAGGTGTAGATTAGTCGTTTTGGAAGGAAAGATTTGAAAAGAGATTTGAAAATTCATGGTCAAAACTCACTTCCAATTGAAAATAAATGTTGCAACTAGAATCAGAATGATGAGAGCGTCATTACAATATCAAAGTTTGAGAGAATTGGTGAAGGAATCTACTTATTGAAGTTCAAATTCAAAGCTCTAAAACTTGACTTGGCTAGCATGATTTAGGAAGTCTTAGAGTTTGGTTCTTCTTCTGTTAGCTTCATTGAGGTTCAAGGATGAAGAATTGATAAAGACAATGGATTAAGGAAAGCTAGAAAACCAAATTCGAAGTTGCAGAAAAGTGGGTTCAAGAGGAAGTTTGATAGGGTGATTCTGGCTCTCTAAGCTTGAGAAAATGAATTAGGTATGATCCTCTATTTATAGGGAAACAAGTGGGATGCTCAAGCGTGTGGAATGATGATATTTGGAGAGAATTCGTGTGAACCTGATACATGAGGAATGTGTGATCTGTTTAGCATCAAAACTCACTCAATCCTTGCGTTTCAAGGCTCTAATCCACTTTAGAATGTTGGTTAAACATGTTTAGATCAAAAACGCGTGCTAATTTGATGTTTATAAGCCACAACATGAATTTCAAATTCTGTCTTGAAGTGAAACTTCAGTTTCAAGGTACCCTTTTTGAATCAATGGCATTCACAGTTCAATGAGTCTTAGGGCATGATTCTTGAAGCTTTAGAAATATGAGATCCCAAGCTTTTCAAAGTGAAAAGAATGGGAATTAATGTATGTTTTAGCTAAGATTTGTGATGAGTCAAAGTTGAGAAAAAGATGCTGGCTTTTATACTTAGAGCATTGTGAAACTTCACGAGATGACCTATAATATTTTGCATCCTTAAGACATCTTCCATCCATTTTCAAGCTTTGCACATAAAAGAAGAGTTGAATTTCACATCCTTAGGATTATTGTGGAAAAATAATGGGCTCAAGGAGATAAAAATTGACCAAGTTATGGTCTTTTGAAGTCACATAAGGGAATTTGATGGCCTATCTAGAGGACTTGTAATCTTTCTTCATCACTAGGTATCTTCAAAACAAAATTTTCTTGAAACTTTTGAAGTTATTTGTTGATAACCCTTTGAATAGAAGCATGTTTTTGGAATCACTCAAAAATACCAAAAGATGAGAAAGATATAGCTTTAGAAGTTCGACACCCTAGCTCTTAGAGCAACAAAATGCCTTGGAAAAACTTTTCAATTTTGACAAACCTTCTTGCAAAAATACTTTTGTCATGTAAATAGAAGTTGTTAAGGATGATAATAAGGAACCATAGCAACCATAACCACTTCCAAGTATTGTGAATGGAGGGAGATATGTACTTGTGATCAAGAAATCAAAAACTTGTTCAATTAGGTCAAACTTCTTCCATCAACCCTTATATCCTTGAACTATCTTTGACAACTTGAGGCATGATGGATCATAATAGTCTTTGTTATGATATTACTTCAAAACATCTTCAATTATGAAGCTTGAATCTCAATGAAGCTTTGTTGAAGAAGGAATGTAATTAACTCATGAACCTGTAGATCAACTTGATGGAATGTGTTATGCTTTCACCTATAATATCAACAATTAGGGCAAACATTCATTGTATTTATTAGTTAAAAAGTAATCAATACAAAACATAGATGATCACAAAATACAATTCAAGGTGCTTGGTGATTCCCCATGAGCAAAGCTAAAGATAAGGAGAAGGACCAAACCCTAGTGTGATCTTATTGTGATTGAGTTGATATGATATGATAGAGTTATCTTAGAGGGAAAAATTGGGGTACAATAGCGAGATCCTAGGGAAGATACGTTCTGGTCATGGGCAAGGAAGGAGGTATTTACTAAAAAGTTGTTTGAACTTGGATAAGTTCATATTGTTGTTTGAATGGTCCCTAGAAGTGAAGGATGGGTTGTTCATGATAGGGTGTGTATTTGACCCGTCTGTTGTTATCAGGCCTATAGCTTTGGTGGTGAGCTGTTGTTTTGTGGTTTGATTTATTTTCAAATTTATGTTTCCCTGTTACACCTGGAGTGTGGTGTGTTTGTACAAGGGCTATTAGGTTTTTCCTGAAGGTTGTTGAGGAGTTTTCTGGGTTGTGTTCCGCTACATGTGTATTTGATGGAGAACTCCTGGTGGTTTGTGTGTCTCTGGTGTTGAGAATATAGAAAGGTTTGTTCCTTTCTTAAGGTGCGTCTTATGATGATGTGATTTGCCTAAGACATTTTCAATATGTTTATTTAAGTTTCCAAAGATGCTTGAGATCTTTCTCAAGTCCACTCATAAAGGCAGTTATCAATAAGTTTGGTGAGAATCTGTAGAGAAATTGATCAACATTTGTGTGGTTATTCCTAATTAATGGCTAGATTAGGAAAGTGGTCTTGACCCTGTTATTTGCTGATGATGGTATGGAAGGTGGAAGCCAATTGAAGACCTAGAAGGTGATCAAGGTATATTCTGATTTTCTGGGAGAAGTAAGGACTTCATAACCAATATCAACAATGTGTTGATTAATATAAGAAAGATATTCTACCAGATGTTGGAACATATCATCAGCAAAGGATTGGCTTAGTATATGCTTTGGGTGCTAAAAAAATGTGTATTGTTCACAAATGTTTTGAACCTTCTCTTGATCTGGAAGAGGGGGCATATGGGTTGTGTGTCTAAGAAGTTTCAGGCCTAGAAACTTGTCTTATATGGTTGTGTTGACCAAGGTGTGATCAACATGTTCTTTACTTATGAGGTCAGTTTATTTCTAATATAAGCAAGCAAGGGTATAGAGGTTGTGCTGTTATTTAGGGGGAGATTGTATTATTCTAAGAAGTTCCTAGTAGTTGTTGAAGGGGAACTCCAAATCTGGAGTTGGAAGACCTTGAAGATATGTCAGACGTAATGTCTTGATATCTTTGTATTGAGAATTTATTTTCCTAAATATTTGTGTTATTGTGTCTCATACACAGGATGAAGGTTTTTTACTCAAAACTTGATTTTATTATCAAGTCTATGAGAACATGAGACTCTTGTTCAGTTGAAGTGAAATGTCTTTCAAGGGGAAGTGTGATTTGAAGATGTATCAACCTGATTTTTATGGTTTATTGGTGCCTGCAGCTTGAAGTGTCATCCAAATCACCTAGGATGAGCATTTCAGATTTGTGTCTGGAGCAAAAAGAAGTTGTTGGAGTTCAGTTATGTGGTATTCTCACATGATGGAACAGTTGGTTTTGTGCAAGAATTTAAGAGCATCCTTATATCTTGAAGAATTGGGAGAAGCAGGCTTAATATGCAGCCTGGTTGTGGCTTATCATTCAATTCTTTTTTTTAAGTTTGCTCCAGATACCTGTTAGAGGGAATCTCCTCTTATGATGCATAAAGATGACATCCATCACCTCAAAGTTTGACAGGAGGTATGGACATTATGCTTATAAGAAGAAGATTCTTGAGGTGTGCATGATCTACATGGTTTTGTGGTCTGGTCTTGAAGGGTGATCAACTACTATGGTTGATTCTCTTATGTTCCCTTAAAGAGTGATGTATGGATTACTATTATGTTGTCTCCAGAACCATAGTTAAAGGTGAAATCTATGTGACTGAGATTGATGTCTGAAAAGATGTTGAAACATCATCTCAGGTGTTTGCTTCTTCAAAAAAGGAATTTGTTTTAAAGATCATGGGGTGAGTATTGATGATCACCATTGGATTCCAAATTTAGAATGTCTAACCATGATGGAGTGAAGTCCAGTCACTAACCAAATCTGGAATAGTGTGAAGAATCCTCTTATGATAGGAAGGGGAGCATCATCTGTTGTTTGTATGTGAGGAAATTTTCCTGTGATGACAAGTACCTTGTCAGGAGCTGAATATTAGTCTGATATGGTAAAGATATGTATTTGAATGATGGTAAAAACCTTGCCGAGAGCTGGGAAATTATCTGATGTTGATTGCAAATCTGCTTTCTGAACTATCGGTTCAGAAATTGTTTGAGAGTTTATTTCTCTCTATAACACTCAGGTGTGTGTGTGTGTGTGTGTGTGTGTGTGTGTGTGTGTGTGTGTGTGTGTGTGTGTGTGTGTGTGTTAGCCTAAATATGATGCAGAAGGTGTGATATTTTGGGATCTTCTTGTGTTTATTGGGAGCTTCTTGAAAGACTTATATGCATAATAAGTCCTTTGAATGGTGTTTTAAGAATCGTGGTGCTTGGTTATATGTTATGAAGCTGGTGTCCTAAATGATGTTATAACATCATGTTGGATTATGTTTGAAAGATGCTTGGGTTTAGACATATGGAGTTAGATGCTCAAGCAGTGTTGTGAGAAGTGGTAGGTTTAACTATAGAGATTAGAATGTGCAGATTCTGATCCTGTTTGCAGTAGTACGCTTGATAAACACTTGACTACTGTGTTGAAGACCCCACTAGTATCAGCAATTACTAGTGGATGTAAGGGAATAATAATGTTTTTAGATACTGTGATCTGATCAGGATGTTTTTGAAGAGGTGTTTTCTTTTGTTGCAGTTTACTTTACAAGAGATTGGGTCTGTCTGGATCTCAGTAAAGCTTTTATGCAAACTGAGAATTTATGGAGAAGTGGTTTCTTGTGAAGCAAGGAAACTATGTGTTTTGAAATGTGAGTGATGTCAAACCAAGTATACATGACAACCTGAAGGTCGTGATTACGTGTGGATCTGAGAGGACATTTTATAGTCATGTCCTTGTTAAGATGGAGAAGTCAGAGGGATTGGATGTGCTCTCAAGGAGCTAGAGGATCTGGTGTGCTTTCACAAGGATGTGAATATGTTCAACAAATATGCGAAGTTGTGATCCTACATTATAAGCATGAGAGAATCTTCATGTGTTTTTATCTTGTGCTGAAGTGGGTATGATCAGAAGGAGCCTTGGTTATCCATAACAGGGGAGTTATTACCTGTCTATGGTTTATTACTGCAATGATGCAGATTTTTTTAAGCTTGCGTGTTGATCAAGCTTATGGAGAATATTGTATGCCTCTTATGATGGGGTGATGTCAGATAACATGTTGTGACATAATGTATTGATTGGTGGTCTTGAAAGGGCATGGTTGATTTAAGACATATGAAGATTGAATCATAAGTACATATATCTCTCTAGTGGTAAATAGTTGTGTCTGGGAGAATTTATCACTCTAGATTTTGGAAGGACTCCCTAAGGGTCTTTATTATTGAGAGATGTCACACATGTTATGTTATGATGTTTTGGTGTATGAGTCTAAGTGGAAGGAGTACACTTGGAGTCCTGTTGAAAGTATTGTGAAGTTTTTTTGGCTGATGGATAAAGTGTTGTTGGTCACGGATTTGGGCATTCAAGAGAAAGACAACAATGTCTAACTGGATGTCAGGATATTATTCAGGATGTGTTTCCTATGTGATCAACAAAGAAGTTATGTGGACAAAGTGATCAAACATGTATTAGGACTATTTCTTTTCAGCAGAAACAATCCACGGCTAATAAAGGCATTCAAATCAGTTTTGGACGGTGCACATTGATTTTGGTAGCAGTTTTCTCCTCAAATAACGTTTTCTTTGACCAAAAACTTTGTTTCATTCAAAGACCATTAATTACTAAGTAACTTCTCAGCTATTTATAGAGGTTTATCCTATCCTCTTTCACCCTGCCGGTGTTTATTGATTAAATAATCCTTATGGCGTTTGTTCGGGTCTGGGTAAGTTATGCATGGGTCTGGTTCTGTGAAGGCTTATGTAATATGGTGGGAGAACTGACTTGGTGTTTTGCATTTTATTGCAAATGTTGTGGATAGTAAGAGTGTCTACCGACTTTTCTTTTATCCAATAATGAAAAGGGTAAAAAGAACCAGAAAGACCTTTTGAGAATTTTCTTGAGTTCGGGGGATAGGTTATGAAAATGGAAGGTGTTAGCACCCTTTTCATCTGTAGTTATCCACGGGCTCTTAATTGCTAGCTCACTTTGAAATGCATTATGTTTTGTGTAAGTTGAAAAATGTTTTGGAGATATTTTGAAAGTGGTGATTTTGTAATGATTCTTGTATCATTGAGAATGTATATAAAATGTTTGTTTTTGGAAATATTTTGAAAATGCCTTAGTACGACAAACTTTGTAATGATTCTCGTATCGTTGAGAACGCATACAAAGTGTTTGTTTTGAAAACATGTGTTTGAAAAGAGAGAGTTTGAAAATATGTTTATTTTTGAAAGTGTGAGGTGTGAAAATGGTTTTAGTTTGTGAGCAAGCAATTACGAGCAATCTACCTACTCAAAAAGTATTTATTCTTTTTCTCCTCTTTTAGATACTGCTACTTTACCATTTGTTGGTAGGGAACCATATCATTGGATGTGAGGGACAGGCGTGGGTTGTTGTACATTCATAGAAGGCAACTTGTAAGATGCTTTAGCAATTTGTTGTAAGGGACTAAGATTGTTTATCGAAGGCAACATCAAAGGGTCATCAAGGGACTACGATCTTTCAATCGAGGGTCTTTGCTATAGCATCCCACGTTCGAGGGACATGACTGTTTTTCATCCGAGACAATAAGTGTGGTTTACCCTAGAGGTGCATGTGTGAAAAGTATGTTTGGTTCAATTATTTATCTTAGATTAGGATTGTCTAATGTTTGATTTTAAATCTTGTCATGCAAACCCTAATTACTAACAAATAAGGAAAGCGATAAATTGCGGAATTTAAATGTCCTACGCTATTACAACGCTTTGGAAATGGGGGGGGGGGGGGGGGGGGGTACAAGTTTGTGAAATGGGAGAGGAAAGCAATAAATCCCTAATTATATATTACAAATCATTAATATAATAATGCGAAATAATAAAACACGCGAGAATATAAAGTAGAGAAAAAAGAAAAGGAAATTGTTTGTGATGATTTTTGATGGAAAAAGTTTTGATGGTTGACTAAGTGATTGGCTTTGCATTTTAAAAGAAATTACTAAACCTAATTAAACTAAGATCAAAATTAATTTCACTAACCAAAAGGAAAAAATAATTTAAATATAGAAAAGCCTAAATCTAAATTAATTTAAAATGGAAATTAGTTATTATAAAATCTTTTTTTATGTTTTATTTATTTGGAAAATAAATGAAGTAAAAAATAAAATGAAATAAAAAATGATTGAATTAAAATCATTTAAATCTAATTATTTAGGAAAATATGTTTTTTTTTGTTAAATAGAATAAATAAATAAAGAATAAAGAAAATGAAAAAACATTTGGGCCATGAGTCAGAAGTAAAAGGGGAGTGAAAAACCATTTTTGTTAGGCCCAAAAATAATTTGTTTGAATCAGGAAAAAAACAATAAAAGGATGGGTCTGGTTGTTTTAATAAAAGAGGGAGTATGAAAGAAATTCAGTCAAGCCCGAAACAATGATCCAGGCGCCTAAGGGTTCAGCGTGCACATGTTTGAGAGGGTGCAACATGGGCTCTCCATTTTGAGTGTTGGATGAAGATGGGCTGATGATATGATGGTGTGGGTGATGGGTGCAGCATGTGCGCCTTGGGCTTGCTTGCATAGAACCTAAAATAATAAAATATGAAACAAACAAAAGGGTACCACAAGGGCTCGAACCCAGTTCCTATAGACAAATGACTTAGCGCGTGCTTCTTTACCACTAGGGTGGCTGTTACATCCGGTGGTAAAACAACTTGCACTAAATTTATAATAAACTCATTCCTGATTGCACTTCATCTTCTACCTCGTGCCAAAACAACAAAACCATTGTTTTTGAATTACCAAACTTTCTCATTTCTCAACTATTTTCAAAAGTGTAAACATGAAAGTTGCTTGGTTTTTCACCACGAATTCAACCATGTAAATAACTTAAGCTATAATCAAATATGAGCATGAATTTCTGTTGGTACCAAATTAAAACCTAATTATTTTTGAAAATTTAAACTCAAAATTATCCATGTACCGTTAACATAAATGAAAAGTAAGGGCATGGTTAGCTTCAGGGCAATGATGTCTACCTTTTTTATTCACAAAGTGACCATTAATGATGCTTGTATTAGAAGTTCAAAGTAGAGAAAACTTACCTCAAAACTGGAAATCGTGTTTGGAGTTTGAGCACTCCTAGAGGCGTTGTGATGATCCGGATAGCTTCACTGAACTCCTAGGAAGCTATTGCAATGCTTACTTTGGGTTGAGAGTGGCTGGATTCTTCTGGAGAAGTCAAGTTGCAGGTTGTTGTTTTTGGAAATGGAGGATGACGAAGATGGTGTTACAGTTGTGTAGCAAGTGTTTGGATAGCCTCTATATGAGTTATAGAAGCTTTGTGATTGATTAAAAGTGAAAATGCACGAGTGGATTAACTGTTTGGAGTTTAAGGTCAGAACTTGCAATAATGGAGGATTTGAATGCCAATTCTGATTTCAGGGAGTTTGAGAGGGTTAAGAGGTTTGTAAACTCGTCAGTTGGCTTGCAAATACTTACTCTATTTATAGAGGGAAGGTTTTATAGGCTGAGATGACTTGGTTTAGAAAGTCACATGTTATGGCTAGGTTACTTAATTTTGAAGCAACATTGAAGAACATGGTTCCAATGCTTGTACCATGCCCTCTAGAGTGGTTGAACACTTTAAACATGTTTCTTCTGATCTTGTAGGTTAAATGTTTGTATAAGCAACAAGTTAGAGGCTCAAGACAAGTTGACTTTGTGATTAAAGCAACTTTACAAGAATGGAAGTGGTAACTTTGTGCCAAAAATGGAAAATTGTTTTGGATAATGGCTTAATCACTTGGATCATACCTCAATAAATTGTATAAAAATTAAATTATGGAATGATTTGCAAGTTAGAAGGCCTAAAAAGCAAGATTATGCAACATGTTTGAAGATTGGATCATAAGGTTCATCACAAAATGACCTAAAATTCAAGTTTGTGATGCCATCTTCTTCTCTTCGAATCTCCAAGATCAAAAATGATCTCTTCATGTTCTTGGACATTTTGGAAAGCTTGAAACATTGTCTACAACCTTCATGTTGACCATTTTGGTTAAATCAACTTGGAACTTGATGAAAAGTTGCCAAGAAGTTGGGACAAAATTTGACCAAACTTGTTAAAAAATTCAGTAAGTGTTTTGTTAAAAAAAGTTATGACTTTATGAGCTTATATATTCTAATGCAAGCATTTTTTGGACATAAACCCTCAAGGAAAAGTTATAGAATTCATCAAGATCTACAATTTTCATGTTGAAAGTTTTCCTTGAATCGTCTTGCATCATAGTGAAAAATAGTCATGAAGTCGTGAATTTATCAAGGTCAAAAATACTTAGAATATTTCTAAATATTGGAAATCTTGACTTTTGTTGAATTTTCTTGACTTTCTTGACTCTTTATGATAAATTTTGATATTTTTGAATGTTTTTATGAATCTTGATTTTTAAAATTCAATGTTGACCAAAAAGTCAAAGTTTGACTTTTGTGTGTTAGTTGATTTTTTATTAGTTGATCCAAATTTCAACTATCAATCACTTGATCTTTAAGGATGTTTTGAATCATGAAATTAGGTCAAGATATTGTATTTTAGTCCTTAAGATCATGATTCAAGATATTAGGCCATGTATTAGGTCAAAAGTCAATGATTAGTCATTCTAAGTCAAAACCCTAATTTGGTCAATTTTTCCCCTTTGATGATTTGAGTGCTTTTCTTGAGGAATTATGATCATCCATTGATAAAATAATGAATATGACTTCAAAATGTTGATGTTGGCCAAAAATCTTGAAGTTTGACTGTATATTGATCACAATTGACTTTTTACCCAATACAGTTGATATTCAGTCATCTGAGCAAATGATTAAGCAATTTTGAGATGCAAGACTTGAAACTTGGCATGAGCATTCTTGGATGTATACTATGAATTATGAAAGTCATTTGAGGCATTAGAAGTCCAATTTTCCTTGTGAAAACCAAAACCCTAATTTGGACTCAGTGCTTAGGAGGTGGGCTTGTTTGATCAAATTCTTGAGAACCCTTTGAGCATTTGGGATCTTTAGTGAGGAATGTCTTGAATAAAAGGGAGGGAAAATTTTGGGGTACAACAGCTTCCCCTGTTCAATCTTATTAAACCTTAAGAGTTAGATTGACATGTTCACCATTCGCAACTTAAAGGTGGAAGATGATTGAACACTTAAGTGCCCAGAAATTTTCACTCGCCTATGCATGAAGTAAAATTGTTTGTTGATTATACCGGGAATCGACTTACATATGCCATTTGGAGAAGTGATAGAGTTGGGCTTATAGATTCCATTCAGAGATAATTGTAGATAGAAGTATTAGAATGAGCCTACGCTCGACTGTATCCGAAGAGTGCTTTCCAGAATGAACCTCTAGGAAAGGTGTTTGAGTATCTGCTTATCATATAGATAGTCGCCCCGTCCTATTTCTTGAATTGATCTATAATCAGTTTGTTGGGAAACCCGTCTTGTTTCGGGAGTTCATACCATTGGTGATAAAGATAGTCGTCACGTCCTATTTCGGGAACTGATCTTCATCTGACCATAAAGAAAGAAAGATAGTTTCCTCGTCCTATTTCGGGAGTTAATCTTCAATCTATTCATATAGATAGTCTCCCCATCCTGTTTCAGAAATTGATCTATAATCAGTTTGTTACAGATAGTTGCCATGTCTTATTTCAAGAGTTAATTTGTGACCTGCTTTTTGTTGGTCGTAGAGATAGTTACCCCATCTTGTCTCGGGAATTAAACTGGAACCTGCTTTTTGTTAGTCGTAGAGATAATTACCCCGTCTTGTTCCATGAATTAATCTGGAACCTGCTTTTTATTGGTCGTAGAGATAGTTTCCCCGTCTTGTTTCAGGAATTAATCTATGACCTGGTCACGTAGATAGTTTCCCGGTCTTGTTTCGGGAATTAATCTTGAACATGTTTGAAAATTGTTGATGATATTCGTCTGTTGATTGATCTTTCCTGAAAAGGTAAAGAGTTAGCTGTATGCAATATCATGATGTATGAAATGAATTGCTTAATGATGTTCTCAAAATAAATGAGACTGCGCTATATGTGTTTCGTATGCATATGCTATGACGTATGAATGTGAAATGTTATTGAAGTGAATTTGTAGATCCGCGCAGTATCTTTGTCTGGGAAAATAAATCCTTGACTATTGCTGGGGTTGAAGAGTATGCGTATCTTCAATCTTGTCTAGAGTGCTTCCGCTGGGGATTCTTGCTTGCTTGTTTGAGGAAACTCTGCAGGGGATGTTGACTTCCTACTTGGGGAGTAGAGTTTAGGAACATTAGTCTTTCATGGCTCTACTGGGGGATTTACTTCTTATATACCCTGACCGGGGATAAAAGAGATAGATAATCTTCCGACTTGTCTGGGGAGAATGATTTTTGTACACCATGACTGGGGATAAAAGAGATGGATAATATTTTGACTCCTCTGGGGAGGATAATTTTTGTACACCCTGACTGGGGATAAAAGAGATGGATAACCTTCTGACTCGTCTGGGGAGGATAAAGTTAACTGATATCTGGTCCGATTCCAAGTTTTGTAGTAACTTTCCGGGGATAGTGGTGTCTTCAATTGGGAAGAGGAATTTTACTGGTGATTCGTAGTAATCTGAGGAATAGTGTAATATAGTGGGAGAACTGACTTGAGTGTTTTGCATTTGATCGCAATTGTTGCAGATAGCAAGAGTCGCCACTGACTTTTCTTTTATCCAATAAAGTAAAGGGTGAAAAGAACAGGAAAGACCTTTTGAGATATTTTCTTGAGTTCGGGGGGTAGGTTATGAAAAGGGAAGGTATTAGCATCCTTTTCATCCGTAGTTATCTACGGGCTCTTAGTCACTAGCTCACTTTGAAATGCTTTGCAAAATGTGTTTGTGTTTGTTTGAAAGTATTTTTGAAAAGTGCATTCGTTTAGGCGAACTTTGTAATGATTCTCGTCTCTATAAGAATGCATACAAAGTGTTGACTTTTGAAAATATTTCATTTGAAAGTGTTTGTGTGTTTGAAAGGTGTTTTAAGAAATGGTTTGCGAGCAAGCAACTACGAGCATTCTACCTACTCAAAAAGTCTTAGTTCTTTTCCTCCTCCCTTAGATATGGCTATCTCACCATTGATTGGTAAGAAGCCCTATCATTGGATGTGAAGGGACAGACGTGGGTCCTCATATAGTCATAGAAAGCAATATTGTAAGATACTTTAGCAATTTTTGGTAAGGGTCTAAGGTCATTTATGAAGGCAACTTTAAAGGGTCATCAAGGGACTATGATCTCCTATTTGATTGTTTTTGCTAAAGTATCCCACATGCGAGATATGACTATTTTTTCTCAAGGCAACAAGTATGGTTAACCCTAGAGGTTCAAGTGTGCGAAGTGTTTGTTTTCATGCTTTTTGTCTTTGATTTAGGGTTTGCTACTTGTTGATTTTAGTCTTGCCATACAAATCCTAACTACTAGCATTTATATTGAAAGCGATAAATTACGAAAATGTAAAGTTCTACGTTATTACATCACTTGGGGATGGGGATACAAATTTACAAATGGGGGAAGCAAGTAAATAAAACCTAATTTACTATTACAACCATATTAAACGAATAATAAAATGCACACGGAGTATAGTGATAATGTACAAAGAAAGTAAATGGAAAAGAAAAAAAAAATGTTTTTTGTTTAAGATTTTGTTATGAAAAGGTTTTCAACCTAAATAAACTAAGAAGAAAATTAATTAATTTGATTTATGAAAACCAAACCTAATTTTAACTAAAAAAATAAATCGAATTAATAAACAATTTTTTTTAGGTTTTTATGATAAGGTTTTACTCTTAACTAAACTAACTAAAGTGAATAGAAAAATGATTAATTAAATTTCTAAGTCCTAATTAATTTTATTTAACTTTAAGAAAAGAAATTAAGCTTAATAAGAAAGTATTTTTGGTCTTTTTAACTTGATAAAATAAAAATATATTAATATAATAAATAAGTAAAATTTGGGATTTTTAGTTTAGAAAAGAAATAAAAATAAAAACAAACTAATATGTAAATAATAAAAATATAAGATATTTTTGAGTTTTTGTTAATAAAAATAATAATAATAATAATATTAATAAAAATAAAAAGGAAGAAGAAAAATAAAATAAAAATATAAAAGTTAAAGTCAGGGGGTGTAAAAATGGTTTAGGGTGTATATAAAATAAAAATAGTTTTTTGTTGTTAGACCCAATGGCATGTTTTTGTATGAGTCAGGAAATAAAACAAAAAAAGAATGCGTTGTGTTGCTGTTTAGTAACCAGGGGGTTAGAGAGAGCAAAAATGACAAAGGCCCATTGAGAAGAGGCCCAGACGCGCTGGCTGCAAACAAAAAAGAAACAGAAAAATGTGAAAAATAACAAAACGGATGTTGGGGCTCGAACCCAGGTCCTAAAGGTGAAAGTCGCGCACTTCTACCACTGGGGTGACTATACATTCAGTATTATAAACAAAACCATAAATATATATTACAAAATCAATTCTAATGATGAATTTCATCTTAACCTCGCGCCAGCCAGAGCCCCTGCAACTCATTCATTTCTCAACCATTCTCAAAAGTATGAACATCAAACTTGTTAGAAATTTCACCATGATTCCAAAAATGAAAATAACTTAAATAATGGCTCAAATATAAGCACGAATTTTGTATAGTATCAATTCTAACCTAATTTTTTCAGAAAGTTCAAACTTTAAATTCTAACTACTCAAGCAATATAAGTGAATTCTAAGGACATGGTCAGCTTAAGGGAAATGATGTCTACATTTTATATTTGAAAATGGAAAGCTAACAATGCCTATATGAAGAGATTGAAAATAAAAAAACTTACCTCAAAATTGGATTTCGTGTTTTGAGTTTGAGCTTGCTTTAAGTTGTTGTAATGATCAGGCCAGCTTCCTTGAGTCCATAGGAAGCTATTCCAATGGTTACCTTGAGCTGAGAGTGCTTGAACTGGCATGTAGAAGTCAAGATGCAGACCTCTTTTTTTGAAAATGGAAGATGGTGATGGAGGTGTTACAGTTTGAAAACAGGGATTATGATAGTCTCTATATGTGCATTAGAAGCTTTGTGAATGGTTTGGCCAAGAAACGCACGAGTGGATTTGAAGATGAGTGTGTAAAGTCAAAAATGACACAAAAATGAAGGTTTTGTGCAACTTATGGATTGAGGGAGTTTGATAGGTTTAGAGGGCTTGTAATCCCGTGTCTTATCTCACAAATAGTGCTTCTATTTATAAGCAAAAGGTTTGGAGTGCATACATTGATTAGAATTCAAAATCACATGTTATGGATAGGTTTCTTGATTTTGAAGCAAAGTTGATAAACATCTTTCCAAGACATGGTACAGGGCTATCTAGAGTGGTTGGAAGATTTAAACATGTTTTTTCTGGCTTGTAGATGTTGTGTGTGCAGAAAGAACAAGTGCAAACCTCAAGGAGAGTGGACTTTGTGATTAAAGTGAACTTTTCCAAAATGGAAGTGTGAACTTTGTGCCATTAATAGAAAATAGACTTGGACAATGCTTCAAACACTTGTATAATGGCTCAATCAATTGTGTAAACCATTAATTATAGAGTGAAACACAAGTTTGAGGCCTGCAAAGCAATATTATGCAGCATGGCTTGTGGATTTGATCAAATGTTCTTCACAAATTCTGCCTTGTAAATCAAGAATGAAACCCTAACTTCATCTCTTTGATTCTCTTAGCTCAAGCATGATCTCAATGAGTTCTTGGAATTTTTGGAAAGCTTGTAACATCCTCTACAACTTTCTTGTTTTACATTTTTGAAGAATCCAATTGGAACTATGTGAGAAGTTATCATGAAGTTAGTACAAAAAATCTTCCTAACTAGGTCAAATTTTCACCAAGAGTTTTAAGAAAAAGTTTATGACTTTATGGCCTTATAAATCAAAATCTAGGAATTTTTTGGACATGAGCCTTCTAATACAAGTTTTTAGAATTAATCAAAATATACAACTTACATGTTGAAAGTTTTCCTTGAATCATCTTGCATCATGGTGAAAAATTGGCATAAAGTCATTAAGAAAAGCATGTGTAAAAACACTAAGAAAAATTTCTAAGTCTTAGAAATTTTGACTTTTCAAAATGAATTTTGACTTTCTTAATTTCTTGATGATCAAGTTTCATATTTTGCTTGTCTTGATGAAATGTGATCTTTGAAACTTAATCTTGATCAAAAAGTCAAAGTTTGACTTTTCAGTGTACAATTGACTTTTTCACGAGTTGATCAAATTTCAACTATCAATCAATTGATCTTGAAAAATGAATTGAACCATGTAATTAGGTCAAGATGATGCATTTGAATCCTTGATATCATGTTTTAAGCCAATAAGTCATGTATTAGGTCAAAAGTCAAAAATCAAGCCTTCTTAGTCAAAACCCTAATTTTGACCATTTTGCCCTTTTGGTGATTTGATCAATTTTCTTGGGGAGTTATGATCCAAACTTGATCCATTGATACCTATGAGTTCAAAGTTTTTATATGGGCAAAAAAATCTTAAAGTTTGACTATAAGTTGACCCCAGTTGACTTTTTACCCAATATAGTTGATTTTAGGTCATTTGATCAATTAACTGAGCAAACTTGAACTGTAAGACATGAAACTTGACATGAGAAATCTTGAAGGTCCATAATGATCCATTAAAATCATACGAGGCATTAAAAGTCCAATTGCCCTTGTGAAAACTCAAAACCTAATTTGAGGTATCAGTGTTGAGGATATGTCTTGACCTAGTCAATCCTTGTGCAAGCTTGAGCTATTGAAGATCTTGTGGGAAATGTCTTGAGAAATGAGAGGGAAAATTTTGGGGTACAACAAATAGACTCGAGCTGGGGAAATTGTAGTCTGTTGGGGAAATAAACCCTGTTAGAATATTCTGCTGAGGAAACAAACTCTCTTGGGAGAATTGAATTTTGCTAGAGAGAAAAAATTAGCAGGGATTTTACAGTTTTCAAACTCAGCTGGGGAAGAGAATTTTCATGAAGTGTACTGACTGGAACTCTGTAAGGAAATTATGGAGAATGTATTCTTATTGGGGATGAATTTTTGAAGCTTACTCTGTGGGGATAATCTTATAGAAGTAACTCTGTGGGGTTTTATGGACATCTTGAGTGTCATCCCAGCTCCTAGAATTTTGAGTAAATGCTTATTCCTGTTCTTATGCGTATATTTGTTAGAAGTTAATCATGTTCACATGCATATGTTCATTCAATTTAGTCATTGTACGTTTTTGCAAACAAAACAGAAAAACCGAGAGCTTGAACTTTAAGATGTATTTGTATTGATAATTTTCCTATAAACAGGCGATTTTGTATAAAGAGACGAAAATCCTAGTAAGAGGAAGTCGTTGTGAAACAAAAAGAGTACAAAGTGAAAACAAAATGTATAGCCATGCAGAAGTGATCTCATTGGGTTCCAAACTCTGGTATTGCCCCTATGTCTTCGAACATCTCGTCCCTTGCCATTGGAAGAAGTTGATTGAACCAATTGAACTTTCGACTTTGGTAATAAAGCTTGCATGTAAGTGATCCAACAGGACATAGTCATATGCTTTTAATCCCTATTTTTTTCCTGGACCTCCCTTTCAGGTTTTGAGTCCACCAGGATACCCTTCTTCCCCAAGCCGCCTTTTCAGGTTTTCGACTTTGCCAGGTGTACAATCTTTTGTATATATCCCTAATTTTTTCCCGAACCCTTTTGGTTCGCCGGGATGCCTTTATTTTTTCCTAGGTATGTCAACCTAGCAGGTCATTCTTATGAGTAGTATTTTTTGACTATGTATGTGTTCACAGGGTGCGGGAAATCTTTGTCGTCCATAGTGGTTAGTATCATAGCACCGCCCGAGAATACTTTCTTGACAAAAAATGGGCCTTCATAGGTGGGGGTCCATTTCCCCTGGGATTACCTTGTGGTAGAATGATGTTCTTTATTACCAAATCACCAGCTTGATATACCTGATGCTTGATCTTCTTGTTGAATGCCTTAGTCATGTGCTTTTGATACATCTGACCATGACAGACAGCCGCAAGCCTTTTCTCGTCAATCAAATTCAACTGATCCAACCTAGTCTGAATCCACTCGTCTTTGTCTAAATATGCTTATTTCATGATCCTTAGAGAAGGGATTTGAACTTCCACAAGCAGGACAACTTCCATACTATATACTAGAGAGAATGGGGTTGCCCTAGTTAATGTTCGCGCCTAAGTACGATAGCCGTGAAGAGAAAATGGTAACATCTCATTCCAGTCTTTGTAGGTAACAACCATATTTTGCATAATCTTCTTTATGTTCTTGTTGGCGGCTTCCACTGCACCGTTCATCTTTGGTTTGTATGGAGAAGAGTTATGGTGCTTGATCTTGAACTGCATGTAGAATTCTGTGATCATGGCATTGTTGAGGTTGGTACCATTGTCAGTGATGATCCTATCAGGGATCCCATAATGACAAATGAGGTTATGCTTGATAAATTGAGCCACGATGTTCTTGGTAAATGGGGCAAATGAAGTTACTTCAACCCATTTGGTAAAGTAGTCATTGGCGACAAGAATGAAACAATGTCCATTAGAGGCAGTAGGCTTGGTTTCTCCGATCATATCAATGCCCCATATTGCAAATGGCCAAGGAGTAGTCATGAAATTCAAAGGAGCTGGAGGGACATGAAATTTATTGACATAGATCTGGCACTTATGGAAAGTCCTCGAGTGGTAATGACAGTCGGTTTCCATGGTCGACCAATAATAACCAGCTCTTAGAATCTTCTTGGCCATAGTATGTCCACTAGAGTGAGTACCAAAGATGCCTTCGTGCATATCCTCCATGATTTTCTCTACTTCCTTCTTGTCCATACAACAAAGTAGAGTTGAATCATGGTTACGCCTGTACAGAATTCCATTGCTCAGGAAGAACTTATCTGAGAACCTCTGCAGGAATTTCTTGTCATTGATTGATGCTCCCTCAGGGTATTCTTGAGCTTCAAGATATCTTTTCACTTCGTGAAACCAGGGATTCTCCTCTACTCCATCAGTGTCAATCTCATAGCAGTGTGTTGGTTCGTCAAATATTTCTATAGTAATTTTGGGAGCTTCGTTGTCCCATCCGACCCTGAACATGGATGACATGGTAGCTAAAGCATATGCCAACTGATTTTCTTCCCTCGGGATGTATTCAAAGGTAATATCTTCAAAGTACAGGATCAAGGTTAGCACAAGTTCTTTGTAAGGGATAACATTTGGATGTTTTGTATCCCACTCTCCTTTAACTTGACTGACCACCAAAGTTAGTCTCTAAATATGCTTAAGAATTTGATTCTTAGGTCAATATCATCTTTCAGACCCAAAATACATGCTTCATACTCAACCATATTGTTAGCACATTCAAAGAAAATTCTGGCAGTGAAAGGCATATGGCAACCTTCGGGGGAAATGTTCACAACACCAATTTCGTTACCCAGTGTGTTGGAAGCTCCATCAAAAACCATAGTCCATCGGGATCCTTGCTAGGGTCCTTCATACAGTCCAGGCTTTTCACAATCTGTAACCAGTATGATATTCTCATCCGGGAATTCAAAGTTTATAGACTGATAGTCATCCACAGCTTGATGCGCCAAATAATCTTCCAGTACACTTCATTTGATTGCTTTTTGAGTATTGTACTGGATATCGTATTCAGTTAAGATCATTTGCCATCGGGCTATTCTTCCGGAGAGAGTTGGCTTCTCAAATATGTACTTGATGGGATCCATCTTAGAGATCAATAGAGTAGTATGAGTCAATATATATTGTCTTAGTTGGCGAATATCCCATGCCAAAGTGTAGCAAGTTTTCTCAAGCAGTGAATATCTTGTTTCACAGTCAGTAAACTTTTTTTCTAAGGTAGTATATTGCATGCTCTTTTTGACTAGACTCGTCATGCTGCCCCAACACACACCCCATTGAATTCTCTAACACGGTCAAGTACATGATCAAAGGTCTTCATTCAAATGGTGGCATCAGGATTGGAGGTTCTTGTAAATACTCCTTGATTTTATCAAAAGCCATTTGACAGTCACCGTTTCATCTGACTACTTGATCTTTCTTCAGCATCTTGAAAATTGGTTTACAGGTAGCAGTCAAGTGAGAGATGAATCGGGCAATGTAATTGAGTCGTCCTAAGAAACCTCTGACTTCCTTCTCAGTATATTGATCTGGAATTTCTTGGGTAGCTTTGACCTTTGAAGGATCAACCTCAATAGCTTTGCCACTGACGATGAAGCCTAGGAGCTTTCCAGACCTTAACCCAAAGGTGCATTTATTGGGATTCAACCTCAGCTTGTATTTCTCCAGCCTTTCAAATAGCTTGTGCAGATGATCAAGGTGTTCCTCCTCAGTTTGTGATCTCACTATCATGTCATCAATATAGACTTCTATCTCATGATGAATCATGTCATGAAATAAATCCACCATAGTCTGTTGATAAGTTGTGCCTGTATTCTTCAGCCCAAAAGGCATGACCTTATAATAGAAGGTGCCCCACTGTGTAACAAAAGTAGTTTTATCCATGTCTTCAGGTGCCATTTTGATTTGGTTGTACCCTGAGAAGCCATCAATGAAGGAGAATACCTTGTGTTGAGTGGTGTTGTCAACCAAGACATCAATACATGGTAGTGGGAAGTCATCTTTGGGGCTCGCCCTATTTAAATCCATGTAGTCTACATACATACGGACCTTACTGTCTTTCTTCAGAACTGGAACGACATTTGCAACCCATTGGAGATATGACGTAACTGCCAAGAAACCTGCATTAAACTGTTTCATTACCTCAGCCTTGATTTTCTCTAACATGTTAGGACACATGCGATGAACCTTTTGTTTGATTGGAGAATAACCCTCTTTCATTAGCAGACGATGAACCACGATATCAGTATCGAGCCCCGACATATCTTCGTATGACCAAGCAAAGACCTCAACATATTCGTGCAACATCTAAACCAATCTTCTCTTGACAGTGTCGTCCAGGTTGGCGCCAATCTTGACTTCTTTCTTATCTGCATTAGTACCCAAGTTTATCACTTCGATCGGTTCTTCATGCGGTTGAATAGCCTTTTCCTCTTGTATCAGGAGTCTGGCGAGTTCTCCAGGTATCTCACAATCTTCTTCACCTTCGTCTTCAGCTTGATAGATTGTATTTTCGAAGTCATAGACGGTAATAGAAGAATTGTTGTCAATGAGATCCGGAGTGGATGTGGATCTGCAAATGTGTGTGTGTGCGTGTAAGGTCACATGGCTATTTAAAAATGCAGTAAAGTAAAAGAAAGATAAGGAGCACAAAATTTGAATGAAAAATCGTCCAATGTTTTCATTAAATGAGCATATGATATATGAAATGACAACCCTTACCAAATGAACCATTGTGCCACGGGCAAGGCACAACGTTTAAAGTCATTGTTTTAACAAAAATTATACAGACAAACTTCTTAAAGCAATAAAAATAGGAAATAGTAATTACTCATGGATGAAGGAGATTGAGATGAAGTCTTTAGCCTTCCAGCTGTTGAGTCCACCATCAACAGTAGGGAATATCCAGTCGTCCAAGTCACCATCACTATCAGTGTCTTCCAGAGCATTGACTTCATTGTTGCTAATATGAAGAGGTGGTCTTCTAGCACGAACATGACGAACCTCTTTTTGATCCTTTAAAGTGAAATGCAACCCAAATTTGTTAGATTTGTAGGGAATATCAGAAAGTTGTCCCCAGATAGTGCAACCTCCATCTTCTACCACATCCCTTGCATCCTTCAAGGAAGGCATTCTTGGTAGGTTTTTAGAGACCTCGGGAATAGTAGCTTTAGCAACAACAATCGTCAGAGGGGTTACCTCAAATGTCTAGTAGGGGTTTCTATAAATTCTCCATCCATTTCAACATATTTGAAAGAATTAAAATGATTGGCCATATATTCTTCCTCTCTGCAGACTGTGACAACCTTCCCTTTCACTGGGTACTTCAGCTTTTGATGTAATATAGAGGTAACTGCACCTGCCCCATGAATCCATGGGCATCTGAGCAAGCATGAATAGTCCGAGAGGATATCCATTACATAAAAAGTTGAATTGAAGACTTGAGATCCCACCTTTATCGGAAGATCGACCTTTCCATGGACCATTCTCTTCAAACCATCGAAGGCTCTTACCACAATATTGTTGGGTTTCAGCACCAGCTCATCACAGTCCAGCCTATCCAAAGCACCCTTGGGTAAAACATTCATGGAGGAACATGTATCAACTAACACATGTGCCAAAGTAGTTTCTTTGCATTCAATAGAGATGTGCAGTGATTTTTATGATTCTTCCCCGCCGAAGTTAAATCTGCATCAGAAAAGCCTAAATCATTGTCAGCGGTTAGGCTTGCTACACAATTCTAAAATTGATCAGTAGTGGTCTCTTGTGGTACATGGGAATTCTTTAGAAATTTCGACAAAGCTTGGGCATGTGCTTCGGAGCATAATAACAAGGACAACATGGATATCTTGGAGGGTGTCTTCCCCAGTTGTTCAACTATTTTGTAGTCACTTTTATGAATGATCTTCAGAATTTCTTCCATCTCTTGTATATATGGGTATTCAATTGTAACATCTTTGGATGGTGCCTCCATCTGGGCAGGCTCAGATACTTTCTCTTTACCTCGGGCGTCAGCAGTTGGCCCAGCAGCAGGAATATGAATAGGTGTTGTAGTAGTTGTTGGAGGAGAGATCTCTGGGAAGAAGATCCTTCTTGTCCTAGTGACCTTACTAGTTCTGACAATGTTTATAATTTCAGGATCTTCATTTTCAGAAATCCTTGGCTCTTGCTTGACACCATGATAATAAACTTCTGCCCCATAGTTATAGGGAACAGATTTGTCAGAGGAATAAGGGACTAGCCTCGGTGTAGTGATGATCAGGGGAGTTACTCTTGGCTCAACAAGAATCCTTATAGGACATCTAGAGGTGATCCTTATAGGATTATTGGAAATGGTGATTATGGAAACATCTTTAAGTCTTAATTGTTAAGGTATACTTTCAGGTAAACTCTTCATGGACAGAGTTTTCTTGAAAAAAAATTCATGGCTATCAATCAAGTGTTGGATACCTTTCTTCAGCCACATATATCTATTAGTTTGGGAAGCATAATGGTAACAATTCTCAAGGCAGTCCAGAAATAAACTGGCTCTTAACAAATTCTTCTTAACGGTCATCAAGGGAGTAGTCAAATCGTTGATGGAGGAGACATAGGAAACATCGTCAACAACATTAACACCTTTATCATGACTAGGCATGGGTGCGGTAATCACATTAGGGGTCTGTGGAGGGTCAAACTAAATTACTTTGTTATCAATCAAATCTTGGATCTTGTTTTTCAACGCCCAATAGTTGATGGTGTCATGGCCAGGACTATTTGAATGATAGGCGAATTTCACGTTCTGATTATATTTGGGAGACGAAGTATTAGGATTAGGATGAGGATCTCGCAACGTTACCAAACCTACCTTCAACATATGTTGTAAAGCTTGACACAATTGCATGTTGAACCTAGTGAACTGCCTCCTCGAAGCGTCTGGGCTTTGCTGATTGTTTTGTTGTTGTGGTCGTTGAACTGGGGTCAGGTTAGAAATCAATATTACTCCTACCGATTAATGATGATCATTCTTGATATGGCTCTTTTGTCCATAAATAGCATTAGTTTCCTTCTTACTAACAAATGGTTTCTTTACAACATTAGAGGTTAAGGACATTGGGATCTTCCCACTTTTGATTCCACTTTCAACTTGTTCGCCAGTCAAAATCAGCTCAGTAAACCCTGATGAAGAACTCCCAATCAGAAAATTAAAGAATGGACTAGTCAAGGTACCCATAAACATGTCCACCAATTCTCAGTCAATCAAAGGGGGTTGCACACTTCCATCCAGGTCTCTCCATTTTTGGGCATACTCCTTAAAGCCTTTGTTCGAGCCCATAGTCATACTTTGTAATTGAACATGAGTTGTTGCAAGGTCAGCATTGTATTGGTATTCTCTATAGAAGGCAACAACCAAATCCTCCCACATGTGGATATTAGTCCCTTCTAGTTGATATAACCACTCCAACTGTGTTCCAGATAAGCTTTCTTGGAAGAAATGAACCTATAGCTTCCTATCAGCGGTGTGTGGTTGAATCTTGTGGACATATGAACTTAAATGGAGTTTTGGACAAGAGACTCCATCATATTTATCAAAGACAAGGAACTTGAATTTATGGGGAATGACCACCCCAAGGACCAGACCTAAGTCTCCAAATTTCAAACTAGACACTTCTTGGACCTCCACAGCCTTAAGTCGGTCTTCTAGCTATTTGTATTTGTCATCCGCCGATGGGTACTACTCTTTGGAGTAGTCTTCATCCTTGGAAATATGGTTATTTTTACCCCCATCCCGGGTGCTTTTTACATCCTCTTCTTGATTGTTGTCCTCCTCAGAGGAAACATCTTCTACTTGAGCCAGTCGGGTAGAACCTACAAACCTTCTTCACATGTTAAGGATAACAGTCCGCTTCTTAGTCTTCTTTTTGTGACGAGGAGCGTCATCATCTCTTGTTGTCCTTTAGCTAATTTAAGGAGAGTTTCTATAAACTGTGCATGTTGAGTCTGCAGATCTCTGATGGTTTGCTCTAGAGCCATCTTATACTGAAATAAATAGTAAAAAGATGAGGAAACCTGTATCAGAAAACATGCTTATGAAATGATGCATGATATGTGAATGCAATGTTTTCAAGGACCTTAAGAGATTTAAATTTTCTAGTCAAAAGGGAAACAAAAACAAAAGTTGCATTAATAGGTTCAAAAAATTACAATTTCCCCTTGGGCTTACAATAGAAAAACAAAAAGGTCTCAAAGAGACGACAAAATAAAAACTCCTAAAACCTAAGACTTACGTCTCCCACGGACACTTCCTCTTTGTGTCAATGTAGGCATTTATGCTTTGCTCCTCGTGAAGTTGCTTGGTGAGCTCTAACACTTTCTTCTCACTTGCATAGAATCGAGCTTTAAAGGTGTCTCATTCTCCTTTGAGTTGAATCCACGACTTCTGCAATTCTTCGAGGTCAATAGGTATGTCAGGATAGAGAATGGTATAAGGAATATCCCCCTCAGCAACAGGCTCCACAACTATTGGTAGGATAGATGGATATGGAATTATGAGGTTTTGAGCGCGAGCTCGCACCCATTTGAGATAAGGCTCCAAAGGGATAGAGTTCTTATGTCCCAAAGTCTTTCTATCAATCTTGCTTACCATGCCCCAAGCTCGTACAAACCTTTGATGATAACCTTGAACATTGTTCTTGTAGTCGAACATGATACCTTAGATAAACGCGTCATGAGGATCATCCCTTCAAGTGTAACCAAACTGTCGTAAAGCCAAAGAAGGGTTATAAGTGATACCTCCCCTAATTCCAAGGAGCAGAACATTAGGGAATTCCCCACAGCAGTTAATGATAGTAACATCTTCCAGCGATCAAGAACACCAATAAATATCCGAATGAGAGAGCAACATCATCCTTTGAGACCACCTCATAACTTGTTTATTCTTCAATACTGATCGGGGAAGGTGCAAAATAAACCACCTAGACAGAAACGGTATGAAACACATAAGATCCCCTCTCCTCCTCATAGTACGAGTGTGAAGAGAATGCAAAATGTCTCAGAGCAAAGTAGGCACAGGGTTACGAGAAAGGAAGATTTTGACAGCATTCATATATATGAGTTGGTTCGGATTAGGGAACAATACCAAACCATAGATTATAAGAGCCAAGAATTCTTCAAAATCTTGCAAATCCAAAGCATCTAGGAATAGTTGAGCCTTCTCTAATAGAAACTTAGCTATAAAACCCTTGACTCCACTCCTTATTTCCCAATTAGCTACAATATCGGACAGCTTCAAATGTAAGGCTGATGCAATCTCTTCAGGTTGTGGATCTTTCTCTAAATCGGTGAAGGGAATTTGATCAAGAACGGGTACTCCTAATAGTTGAGAGAATTCTTCCATTGTGGGCACCAATTGATAATCGGGAAAGGTGAAATAATGATGTACATGATCAAAGAACTGAAAGAGCACAAACATCATGTCTTCTTCAAAGCTTGAGGTAACCAAACTGAGAAGTCGACCATGTCTCTTGGTGAATGGAGAATTTTAAAGAACCCTTAATGGTAACTCTTTGAGTTGCGGAGGCACCCTTACAAAGCTGATTCGGATGGTATTTCTTCGAGCAGAAGTCATATCCTAAAAAACAGAACAAAGATAAATCTCTAGGTTCTTGAAATGGTTATTGAAAATGATATGGCATGATGTCATGATGTTTATGATGTCATGAATAATTAATCACAAACCAAAAACACAAATCCTTAGGTTTAAGCTTGCATGGGGTTTATAGGTAAGTACCCTCTTGAAGTTTTAGTTGGCTCAACCTGTCCTAAAAATTAACTGGGTTCTAAGGAATCTCAATATCATTAATCTTTCTTCCTCGAGCATTGTTTCCGCACAAGCATCAAACTGAGACCGAAATATCCCGAAAGTCCAATCTCAATGAGTGTAGTATCGAGTATCAACCAACTTCAGTTTGCACCAAAGCCAGCTACCTCACTACTTTCTAATGGCCAAGTTGTTCAACTAAGGTTCTACAGTCAGTTAGTGCTTCATGACACCACACGGTGGCCTTGTATTCTCCTTGATTCAACTCAAGGGACACCGGTACCCACAAATGTGTCACACTAACGTAGCCATCGCTTTATCCATATCGGTCTATGTCGTACAATTTCCAGGATCTATTGCTACTTACCTAAAATTCCCCAGATCTGGGTATAGGATCTATACAAGAAATAAACCCAAGCATAACCCAAAATGTAAAGCAAACAAGGAAAACAAGTAAAGCAATAAAGGTGATCTAGCTCTTAAGGTAACCCCACTTTTAGCTTACTCCCCAGCAGAGTCGCCAGTTTTGTAATACGGTGGGAGAACTGACTTGGTGTTTTTGTGCTTTATCACAAATGTTGCGGATAGCAAGAGTCGCCACCGACTTTTCTTTTATCTGATAAAGGAAAGGGTGAAAAGAACAGGAAAGACCTTATGAGAATTTTCTTGAATTCGGGGGGTAGTTTATGAAAAGGGAAGGTGTTAGCACCCTTTTCATCCTTAGTTATCTATTGGCTATTAATTGCTAGCTCACTTTGAAATGCTTTGTGTTTTGTCTAAGTTGAAAAATGTTTTGGATATGTTTTGAAAGTAGTGATTTTGTAATGATTCTCGTATTGTTGAGAATGCATACAAAGTGTTTGTTTTGAAAACATTTGTTTGAAAAGAGAGAGTTTGAAAAGATGTTTGTTTTTGAAAGTGTAAGGTGTGAAAATGGTTTTATTTTTTGAGCAAGAAATTACGGGTAATCTACCTACTCAAAAAGTCTTTATTCTTTTCCTCCTCCTTTATATAGTGCTACTTTACCATTGGTTTTTAGGGAGCCATATCATTGGATGTGAGGGACAGACGTGGATCATCGTACAGTCATAGAAGGCAACTTTTAAGATACTTTAGCCATTTGTTGTAAGGGAGTAAGATCGTTTATCGAAGGCAACATCTAAGGGTCGTCGAGGGACTACGATCTTTCAATCGAGGGTCTTTGCTAAAGCATCTCATGTTCGAGGGACATGATTGTTTTTTATCCGAGGCAACAAGTGTGATTTAACCTAGAGGTGCATGTGTGCAAAGTGTGTTTGATTCAATTATTTGTCTTGGATTAGGGTTGTCTAATGTTTGATTTTAAATCTTATCATGCAAACCCTAATTACTAACAATAATAAGGAAAGCAATAAATTGCGGAATTTAAATGTCCTACGCTATTAAAATGCTTTGGGAATGGGGGGTACAAGTTTGGGAAATGGGAAGGAAATTAATAAAGCCCTAATTATCTATTACTAATCATTTACATAATAATGCGAAATAATAAAATATGCGAGAATGTAAGTTAGAGAAGAAAAAAAAAGGAAATTGTTTGTGATGATTTTTGATGGAAAAAGGTTTGATGGTTGACTAAGTGATTGGCTTTGCATTTTAAAAGAAATTAGTAAACCTAATTAAACTAAGATAAAAATTAATTTCACTAACCAAAAGTCAAAAATAATTTAAATATAAAAAAGCCTAAATCTAAATTAATTTAAAAGGGAAATTAGTTATTATAAAATCTTTTTTGAAGTTTTATTAATTTGGAAAATAAATGAAGTAAAAAGTAAAATGAAATAAAAATGATTGAATTAAAATATTTTTAATCTAATTATTTAGGAAAATATATTTTTTAAATTTTTGTTAAATAGAATAAATAAATAAACAAAGAATAAAGAAAATATGAAGAAAATGAAAAAATATTTGGGCCATGAGTCAGAAGTAAAAGGGGAGTGAAAAACCATTTTTGTTAGGCCCAAAAATAATTTGTTTGAATCAGAAAAAAAACAATAAAAGGATGAGTCAGGTTGTTTTAATAAAAGGGGATGTATGAAAGAAACTCAATCAAGCTAAGAATAATGGTTCATGCTCCTAAGGATCCAGCGTGTGCAGGTTTGAGAGGGTGCATCGTGGGCTCTCCATTATGAGTGATGGATAAAGATGGGTTGATGATCTAATGGTGTGGATGAGGGGTGCAGCATGTGCGTCTTGGGTTTGCTTGCATAGAATCTAAAATAAGAAAATATGAAACAAACAAAAGGGTACCACTGGGGCTCGAATCCAGGTCCCTATAGACAAATGACTTAGCGCCCGCTTCTTTACCATTGGGGTGGCTATTACATCCGGTGGTAAAACAACTTGCACTAAATTTATTATAAACTCATTTTTGATTTCACTTCATCTCCTACCTCACGCTAGAACAACAATACCATTGTTTTTGAATTTCCAAACTTGCTCATTTCTCAACCATTTTCAAAAGTGTAAACATGAAAGTTGTTTGGTTTTTCACCACGAATTCAACCATGTAAATAACTTAAGCTATAAATAAAAAATGAGCATGAATTTCTGTTGGTACCAAATTGAGACCTAATTTTTTTGAAACTTTAAACTCAAAATTCTCCATGTACAGTTAACATAAATGAAAACTAATTGCATGGTTAGCTTCAGGGCAATGATGTATACATTTGTTATTCACAAAGTGACCATTAATGATGCTTGTATAAGAAGTTCAAAGTTGAGAAAACTTACCTCAAAACTGGAAATCGTGTTTAGAGTTTGATCACTCCTGGAGGTGTTCTGATGATCTGGATAGCTTCACTGAACTCCTAGGAAGTTATTTCAATACTTACTTTGGGTTGAGAGTGGCTGGATTCTTCTGGAGAAGTCAAATTGCAGGTTGCTGTTTTTGGAAATGAAGGATGATGAAGATGGTGTTATAGTTGTGTAGCAAGTGATTGTATAGCCTCTATATGAGTTATAGAAGCTTTGTGATTGATTAAAAGTGAAAATGCACGAGTGGATTAAGTGTTTGGAGTTTAAGGTCAGAACTTGCAACAATGGAGGATTTGAATGCCAATTCTGATTTCAGGGAGTTTGAGAGGGTTAGGAGGCTTGTAAACTCTTTTGTTGGCTTGCAAATACTTCCTATATTTATAGAGGTAAGGTTTTAGAGGCTGAGATGGCTTGGTTCACAAAGTCACCTGTTATAGATAGGTTACTTAATTTTGAAGCAACATTGAAGAACATATTTCCAATGCTTGTACCATGCCCTCTAGAGTGGTTGAACACTTTAAACATGTCTCTTCTGATCTTGTAGGTTAAGTGTGTGCAGAAGCAACAAGTTAGAGGCTCAAGACAAGTTGACTTTGTGATTAAAGCAACTTTACAAGAATGGAAGTGGTAACTTTGTGCCAAAATGGAAAATTACTTTGGACAATGGATTAATCACTTGGATCATACCTCAATAAATTATGTAAATATTAAATTATGGAATGATTTGCAAGTTAGAAGGCCTAAAAATCAAGATTATGCAACATGTTTGAAGATTGGATCATAAGGTTCATCACAAAATGACCTAAAATTCAAGTTTGTGATGCCATCTTCTTCTCTTCGAATCTCCAAGCTCAAAAATGATCTCTTCATGTTATTGGACATTTTGGAAAGCTTGAAACATTTTATAAAACCTTCATGTTGACCATTTTGGCTAAATCAACTTAGAACTTGGTGAAAAATTGCCAAGAAGTTGGGACAAAAATCTGAGGAAACTTGTTAAAAATTTCACTAAGTGTTTTGTTAAAAAAAAAGTCATGACTTTATTAGCTTATATCTTCTAATCCGAGCATTTTTTGGACACCTACCCTCAAGGAAAAAGTTGTAGAATTCATCAAGATCTACAACTTTCATGTTGAAAGTTTTCCTTGAATCGTCTTGCATCATAGTGAAAAATAGTCATGAAGTAGTGAATTTATCAAGGTCAAAAATACTTAGAATTTTTCGAAGTATTGGAAATCTTGACTTTTGTTAACTTTTCTTGACTTTCTTGATTCTTGATAGTCAAGTTTGATATTTTTGAATTTCTTGATGAATCTTGATCTTTGAAATTCAAGGTTGAACAAAAAGTCAAAGTTTGACTTCTGTGTGTCAGTTGACTTTTCATCAGTTGATCCAAATTTCAACTATCAATCACTTGATATTTGAGGATGTTTTGAACCATGCAATTAGGTCAAGATACTGCTTTTGTGTCCTTAAGATCATGCTTCAAGTCATTAGGCCATGTATTAGGTCAAAATTCAATGATTAATCATTCTCAATCAAAACCCTAATTTGGTCAATTTTGCCCCTTTTATGATTTGAGTGCTTTTCTTGAGGAATTATGATCATCCCTTGATAAAATAATGAATGTGACTTCAAAATGTTGATGTTGGCCAAAAAGCTTGAAGTTTGACTGTATATTGATTGATCGATAAAATAGCAAGTGTACTATTTTTACCAATGTAGTAATAAAAGGAAGTTATCCCGTGTATCAATCTCGAGGACTGCGTTAGAATTATCAATGTTTATAATGATTCAATTAGACAAAAAGGCCATTGGTGTGGTTGAAATAAAGGTAATAAAATTTGCTTTGTGAATCTTAAAACAGAAAGTAAAGAGTGTTTACACAAAATGATGAAGCATGCTAGGGATAAGATGTATGAATTGCTCTGTAATGAACTGAACCTCTATTTTACACTATCTATGTTTATGTAATCCAATACCGATTCTCAAGAGTTATTTCCCCTAATTCCTTAGTCGGAAACCATTGACATAAAATTTTAAATCTAATTCCTTAGTTATTCAAACATATGTCAAGCACATGTAATAAAATCAAGAATTTACAATCATCACTATTAGATCCTTATTCCTAAGAGAAATTAGCGACGATATTATACAATTAGCGATAAAATGATCGGTCAAACATACTTTACCCATAGATTAATACCATATTTTCCAAAAGGATAAGCAATAAGAAATTGTATAATACAATGAATACATAAAAACATAGATATTATAAAAGTATAGGAATTCGGTTCATCATAAAAGAAATTTAGGGACATCCCCTAGCATTAGGGGGTTTAGCTTCTCGTAATATTAAAAGAAAATACAAATTCAAAGTTAAACATTACAAGAGAATGGAATTGCTCCGATCTTCAATTGCTTCCGCTCTTGTTGATCTTTGTTTTCCAAACCCTTGATCGTTCTTCTCCTCTTCTCTAATCTCTTTCTTTTTTCTGATCCCTCCAAAAAGTATCCTCGTACTCTCAAAAACTCAGTCTAAATAGTGTTAGATCACCTCACAGCTAAGCAAAAAGTCCAAAATACCCTCCAAGAATTCAAACAAAGTGATTTCAAAAAATCACTTTTCTGTCTCACACCTACCAACACGGGTTGTGTCAAGTGACACGGGCGCCCGTGTTGGGTACTGAAATCTTCCCATCATCAATAGCTTGCCAGGCATTCTGACACGAGCCGTGTCATGTGACACGGGCCGTGTCATGTGACACGGGCGCCGGTGTCAGCTACTGCAATCCTCCCCTTTCACGTCCATATTAGCCTTTCTGACACGGGCCGTGTCAGATGACACGAGCACCCGTGTCAGATGACACAAACACCCATGTCAGCTACTGTAGTCCTCCTCTTTCTCGTAAGTATTAGCATTTTTGACACGGGCTGTGTCAGATGACACGGGCACCCGTGTCAGCCACTGGATTTCCGGAGGAAACGCTTCGGAACTTATCAACTTCACCTCTATTCTTGTGCAATTTCATCCGTACCTGAAAATACAAAAACCACCAGACCAAGACTTCAAAAGTATCTTATTTAACCAAAATTCGAACTAACTTAATGCAAATAAACAAAATGTGAAAATTAAAATACATGACGAAAACAGTAGAAAAACTAAGCAAGGTGTTACCAAAGATGGGGTTTCGTGCCGGATAATAGATAGGAAATAAGAAAGAAATGTGACTGATCACAACCCCAAACTTCTCTCATTGCTTGTCCTCAAGCAAAGCTTAAGTCCGCAATATAGGTTACCTCTGAATTTCAACAAATCACATACCACTGAGATTATTCTCAATTCCCTTACTTTCTTCTAGTCCTTCCATTTTTACCCGACTTACGGCAATCAACTACACTTTCACAATTCAGCACCTCTTCCTCTGTCAGTTTTTTACACTCTCTCCATATCTCTCGGGTTTAAGTGTTTATACTCTCTTGGCCAAGGTATACACCATCATCTACTGAGCTTTCACAACATCTGTAAACATAACACAAACATACAAAACATGCACTATACGAGGACTTTATAGGTTGTAACGAGGCTAAGAGACAAGGTGGGATATACACAAAAAAGGGAAAACAGAGGGTTAAATGGCTCAGATTCGGTGTTATCTATCTCATAGTTGTGTACTTGTTATTTTGCAAATCAATTGGACACATATTATTCGAGATCTTTCAGTTTCTTCTCCTCAATTGGATACTGGAGGAACTATGATACGCTCTTTTTTTTCTTTCGGAATCTCGGTGTCGAGTGCATTCTCACAACATTTTTTTTCAAGATTTTGTAATTCTCTTTTTTCAATCTCTTTGATATTTTTTTTCGAGTGCACTCATTCACTCTTATTGCGAGTGTCACAACCCCAAACTTAGAGTATTTACACAAACCACAAAATTTCTAACACCTATCTGAGCAAGGTAGGGAAGTGTTTAGGGTAAAGGTTTTATAAAATGTGATTTAAAAACAAGAACGGGGATAAATCTCAAACTGGGGTAACAAGGGATAACGTATAAGGGTAGGCTCAACAGGCTCAGGGCTAAGAAAAAAACAAGTGCCTCAGTGCATGTGTGTGTGCAGTATATATTCCATAGATAAATTATGCAAACAAAAAGAGACTAAGTACATACCCGACACTCTCTTGGTGCATTTGTGTTTGGCTATTTCTGATCCACACCATGTTGGGTATACTGACAGTTTCAAAGGTTCCTTCTGCGTCATGTGACGTCATGTAGCTTCGGGTATGTTATATTCCAGCCTAGTTCCAGTGTTAGGAATTGCGTCCAATTTTCTTTTCAGTCGTACCAACTTTCATAGGTTTCCTAGAGTTCAATTTCGGGATTGATCGCTATCATCCACTTCTCTCGGGTTGTCCAACTATTTTGGCATAGTCACCACACATCTGAAACACACAAAATATATAGAAACAAAGGATTTAAACTGAAATAACCAAATTTAAATGAAATAACAAGCAATAATAAGCAATGAATAAAAACACACAAAATACTAAACGATAAAAAAAAACCCCACACTTGGACCAAACATTGACCTCAATGCTTCAAAACCAAGGATGCGAGGAGGGACTCACAGGGCTCACTGCGGTGGAGGAGGGGGAGGAAACTACAACATCAAATGCTGCATCATTTGATGTATGTCGGCCAACATCTCCCCTTGTTTAGCCTGTTCATGACCTTGACAAAACAACTCGACTCCTTGGCGTGTTTGTTCAGCTCAGAGATCTGCACACTCTGCCTGCAGCCAAACCCACTCCTCTTGAGTGAACGATAAGGACCGGCCATCCATTTGAGTAGGCATTTCAGGGGGATTTTCTACCAGTTCTCCAGCATCATCATCCATGTGGTGTTCCTCAGCAGGATCATTCCTTTCATTCTCAACCTGAAAAGCATCATTAAAAATACCATATTCCCAATTCTGACGATTCAAAATTGAGATTTTGTCAGGGTCAGGGAGCATCATAATAATCCGCTTTGAAACAATATAACCGAAACGATTACCTTGTACATGAATCATACCTTAATTTATTAAGGCATTCATATCTATTTTACTCATACCTGACAAGGGTGCATGATTCATTTCCACAGGGTCATAACCAAAATAAATGGCTATTTGGGTAATCATCCCGCCAACAGAAATATCACCTGAAGTTGCTTGTCCCACTTTTTTCAGGTGGTTTGCTGCGAAGGCAGCAACATTAACTGGAGTTGCATTTTCCATAGCAAGAAGCGGAAAGAGTTCTGCTTGCAATGCGACTCCTGTATTATCCCCTCTACTTAACAAAGAGTAAGCCAGACATTTTTGAGCATACCTGAAGCAAGGGTTTTGAATACGAGATGCCTTGGCGCTCTTAGCCTCATAACCTCTACAGCCAGTGATTTCTCCCCAAAATCCTGCTGGATTGAAAGTTTATGGAATCGCTCCCGGTCCAAAGACGGGAAGGTGGAGAATCCCTCTAGGGTCAGTTGACATTCCACATTGTACAGTCTGAAAGTTAAAGTACCTGTTTGTATTTGGGTGGCCCCATCCCAAGTTGGCTTCAGCTTACACTCAATAGAGCTCAAAAATTCTAGTGTTATGCGCTCAAAAGTGGGCGTTTCATGCTGCATAAATTCTAGTATTCCCAAAACATGCAACATTCTATTTATTTCATCGGATAAACCCAGTTGAGACAAAGTTTGATAACACATGTACCTTTTGGGCTTCAACTTACGCCGAATATGATGTGAGTAACGCACCTCATGAGCAGGATTATCAAAGAAGATGTCATTAGCATTAGGTTTTGCAACTTGATCATGGATGCTCCTTGGTCTTGACCTCGATGGTTCACCTGCTGGTTGCTTACCTCTTGCATTATGCTTTGGGGGAATTTTTGGTAAACCTGAAAAATCACACTAAATTAAAACAGAGAGTTAGAGGAAAAAGCCACCGTAGAAAGGTAGAGGACGGAATTCGGAACAGTTTTTGTGAGGCCGGCTAGGTGGGATCACGATATCTATGGAGAAAGAAAGGAGCTTTATGGAGAGAGTGGTTATGGAGTTTTTGTGTACTTAGAGAGAGAGAGAGGTAGAAGAAGAGAAAAGAAAAGATTTTTTATGATGAATGACTAATGTGAGTGGGGGAGAGGTTATAAGATGGTGGGGCCCTTGAAAAAAATAAAAACTCCTGAAAATTAAATTGGAATCTGAATCGCTTGACACGTCCGTGTCACATGACACGGGAAACCGTGTCAGGGCCTGCCCAAGATCCGTCTCCTTCTTATTATAGGTTTTCTGACACGGGCGTGTCATTTGACACAGGCACCCATGTCTGAGGTTGTTTAACAGAACCCATCACGTTCATTTGGATGACACGGTCATGTCCCTTGACACGGGCGACCGTGTCATCCCCTGTATTTGCCAATTTCATCTTTCATATTTTCTCAAGTCATCTTTCGTCACCCTACTCAAAACGCCAATCCTCAATCTCCTCCGTATGAGAAACCCTGTAGGAAAACAATACAACAAAACAAAAGAAATCATAAGAAATAAAACACGTGGGTTACCTCCCACGTATTGCTTCATTTTACGTCACATGGCTCGAAGGTTGTTCATCTCACCCTGTAAGACGAACAACATGAATCTGACCACCTTCTTGCCCTGCTTAATAGGGTTTTACCCTTTGCCCATTCACTTTAAAAATGTCACCATTAGCTTGATTTTTCACTTCAATCGCCCCATGAGAAAACACTTTGTGCACTACGAAAGGTCCTGACCATTTGGATCTCAATTTTCCAAGAAATAGATTCATATTGGAATTGTACAAGAGGACCAGTTGTCCTTCATAAAACTATTTCCTCACAATCCTTTTATCATGCCACTTCTTCGTTTGCTCTTTATAAACCTTTGCATTTTCATAGGCGCGGTTCTAAAATTCCTCCAAATCATGAAGTTGAAAGATCCACGAACTACCTGACTTAGACAGATCCATATTCAGAAGTTTTGATGCCCAGAATGCCTTGTGCTCCAACTCCAAAGGTAAATTACTTGCTTTTCCATAGACTAGTTGGTATGGCGACATACCGATATGCGTTTTGAAAGTCGTTAGGTAAGCCCATAAAGCATCATCCAACTTAGCCGCCCAATCTTTCCGAGAAGAACTTACTGTTTTCTCAAGAATCTGTTTAAGTTTCCTATTTGAAACTTCTACTTGGCCACTAGTTTGAGGGTGATACGAAGTGGAAACCTTATGCTTAACATTGTACTTCTTGATTAACCTTTCCATGAGGTGATTCAGAAAATGTGTTCCTTCATCACTTATGAGTGCTCTCGGTACTCCAAATCAGGAAAAAATGTTTTCTTTCAAGAATCTCACCACCACTTTCGCATCATTAGTTGGTAAAGCCATAGCCTCAACCCATTTTGACACACAATCAACTGCCACTAGGACGTAGTTCTTCCCGAAAGATAGTGGAAAAGGTCCCATGAAATTTGTTCCCCTAATATCAAATAACTCTACCTCCAACATAGAATTCTGAGGCATCTGGTTTCTCTTGGAGATATTCCCAGTTCTTTGACATTTATAACACTCTTTAACCATCTCTTGGGAATCCTTAAACAACGATGGCCAATATAAACCTGCTTGGAGGACCTTAGCGGCAGTTCTATCACCACTAAAATGTCCTCCATACTCTGAGGCATGTCATGCTTTCAATATGTCTTCCTGCTCTTGCTTAGGCACACATCTTCTTATAAGTCCATACATTCCTCTTTTGTATAAAAAGGGATCATCCCACAAGTAAAACCTGCAATCATGAACAAACTTTTTTTTTCTGTTAGAATCAAAGTCATCAGGGATGATACCTCCTACTATATAGTTTGCATAATCTGCGGACCATGGTACACCAATAACAGCAAGGATGTGTTCATCATTAAACTCGTCCTTTATTGGTCGCTTAACCTCTGTTTCTTCAATCGGTGACATACGATAGAGGTGATCAGCAAAAGTGTTTTCACAACCTCCCTTGCCACGAATCTCCACATCAAACTCATGAAGGAGTAAAATCCATCTCAGAAGTCTTGGCTTAGAATCTTGTTTAGCAAATAAATACTTCAAAACAGCATGGTCAGTATAAACAATGACTTTAGAACCCAACAGATATTGTCTGAATTTAACAAAGGCATAAACCAAATCTAACAACTCATTTTCGGTAGTTTCATAGTTCATCTGTGCAGGGTTTAACACATGACTCGCATAGTAAATGACATGTAGTAATTTTTCTCTATGTTGTCCCAGAACTGCCCCTACTGCAATATCACTAGCATCACACATGATCTCGAAAGGGAGAGACCAATCAAGGGCTACTACAATTGGTGCTGACACCAATTTACTATTTATGGTTTAAAAATCCATGACACACTCTTTATCAAACACAAAAGCCCTATCCTTAACCAAAAGGGTCGTTAATGGTTTTGCTATTTTAGAAAAATCTCTTATGAATCTACGGTAAAATCCCGCATGCCCTAAGAAACTTCTAATACCTTTTTCATTCGTCGGTGGTGGAAGCTTTGATATTACTTCAATCTTTGCTTGGTCCACTTCTATTCCCTTGTAGGAAATTTTGTGACCCAAGATTATGCCTTCACGCACCATGAAGTGACATTTCTCCCAATTAAGGATTAGATTAGTCTGTTGGCATATTTCTAAGACAAGAGCAAGGTTATTTAAACAATTATCAAAAGACTTACCAAAAACTGAGAAGTCATCCATGAAGTCTTCCATATATTTTTCAAGCATATTCGCAAAAATCGATTGCATGCATCTTTTAAAGGTAGCAGGTGCATTGCATAACCCGAATGGCATCCTTCTGTAGGCAAAGATACCAAAAGGGCATGTAAATGTTGTCTTCTCTTGATCTTCTGGTACAACAGCTATTTGATTATACCCCGAGTAACCATCGAGGAAACAATAGTACTCATGATCGACCAACCTTTCCAACATCTGGTTAATGGATGGTAACAGAAAGTGATCATTTCTCGTAGCGAGGTTCAATCTTCTATAATCGATACAGACTCGTCATCCGTTAACTGTCCTTGTAGGGATCAACTTATTTTTCTCATTCTTTATCACAGTCGTTCCTCCTTTCTCTGGCACGACATGTATAGGACTCACCCAAGAACTGTCAAATATAGGATAAATCATCCCAGCATCTAACAATTTCACCACTTCTCTTCTGACTACCTTTTTCATTGCAGGATTTAGTCTTCTTTGGGGTTGGACAACCGGTTTATGATCATCTTCCATAAGAATTTTTTGCATGCAAGTTGTAGGACTAATTCCCTTCAAATCATCAACCGACCATCCAATAGCACTTTTGTGTTTTTTTAGAACTTTGACGAGCTTATCCTCTTGGAGAGCTTCAAGATTGGAACTTATTATCATTGGGCATCTATTGTCAGTGTCGAGGAAAACATACTTGAGGTTCTCGGGTAATTGTTTCAATTTTGCCCCTTTCTTAGATTCATCTTTCTTCTCTTCTGTTGAAGGTTGCCTTAAATCTTCCCACCGGTTTGGTCGAGTCCCCTTGAAAGACGGAATTGCATCCATCATAGCTAATGCTTCCATCTCTTTTTCATCCACCTCTTCGGTTTCTTCAAAAATTGATAAACTTAGCACTTTTTCCAAAGGTAGTTGTTGTCTCTTCAAAGAATTCTCATTAGTAACCACTTGATCAATTACCTCAATATGTTGACTTGTGGCAATATCATCTGTATACTTCATAGTGTTCCGAACATCAATTTTAAACTCTCCATCATAGACTTTCAGAGTCATGGTACCCTCCTCTATATCTATCAAACATCTCCCGGTCTCTAAAAATGGTATACCAAGAATAAGAGGAATCTCCTCATCTTCCGGCATCTTAAGAACAACAAAATCAATCGGGAATACAAACTTGTCAATTTTCACCAGGATATCTTCCACTATTCCATAAGGTCTTTTCACAGAATGATCGGCAAACTGAAGTGTCATCCTTGTGTTTTGCACATTACCTGTCCCTAATTTCTTGTAGATAGAAAATGGCATGAGACTAACACTTGCTCCCAAATCGATAAGAGCCTTTTTAAAAGATCTATCCCCAATAGTGCAAGGGATAGTAACAGAACCTCGATGCTTCTTCTTTACTGGAATCTTCATACCCTGCAAAATAACACTACAGGTTTGAGTTAGAATAATAGGGTCTGTATCAATGGTTCTTTTCTTTGATATGATATCTTTCATGAACTTGGCATGATTAGGCATTTGCTCGAGTGCCTCCAAGACAGGAATGTTAAGTTCAAGCTTTTTAAACATCTCTAAAAAAATTTCAATGTTTTTCTCATGCTGCCCCTTATTGTTTCTTGTGGGGAAAGGGAGTTTAATTGTCGGTTTTGGTTCAGGGACTTTTTCTTTAACCACACTTTCATGTATAGTGACTTCTTCATGTTCAACCTCATTTTCTTTAATCTCTAAATCAACTTCAAGCAATGGGTCTTCTTCTTCATAATTTTTCTCGCGCACATCTTTTGACTTACCGCTTCTAGTGGTCACAACATTCACGTGATGATTGTCTCTTAGATTAGTAATCGTGGCACTTGGCAAAGTGCCTTGTGGTTGCGAACCCGCAAGTTGTTGTATGATCTGACTCATCTGTATTTCCATATTCTTAATGGAAGCACCCGTGTTCTTTAGATTACTTCGGGTCTCTTCTTGAAATTGAGAACTTTGAGCGGCCAACTTTTCAATGGAAATCTCCCAATCAGCTTTCCTTGTCCCCTGTTGTTGAAATTGTTGCTGAGGTTGGTTATATGGTTGCTGTTGCAGTGGTCAGTTTTGGGCATTTCTTTGTTGATCCTTCCACAAGAAATTAGGATGATTTTTCCAACCTGGATTATAAGTATTTGAATAAGGGTTGTTCTGCCTTAGAAATTTTACCTCCTCAATTTGTTGTGCAGTAGCAACACAATGTACAGTATGATGAGGTCCTCCACAAATTTCGCGATTGCTCACTTGCGTAGGTTGAACCGGTTGGACTTGTGCTACATTTTGCGTATCAATAGCCATCTTCTTCAGTCTTCTCTCTACTTCAGCTATAATTTCGTCTTCCATCTTAACAACTTGATTAGCTAATTCCAAATCAATTATTCCTTCAGGTTGGGACACACTCCGGTCATACAACTCTAAATGCTCATTTTCCGCAATAGCTTCAATTATCTTTTTAATACCGGTGGTTGTCGTAAAGTTAGTTGAGCCACCGACAGCTGTGTCGATGAGTTGATTCATCTTCATCCTTACGCCATTTACAAAATTTTGCATTTTTTCAGTTGCATCCATGTTGAGAGTGGGACATGCAACCAACAGTCGTTTAACCTCTTATACGCATCTCCCATTGATTCTCCTTCCTTCTGTTTAAAGTTCACTATATCATATCTCTTACGGATGTACACAGAAGCAGGAAAATATTCGTTGAGAAAGGTAGTCTCCATCTGTTGCCAAGTTGTAATACTTCCAGCAGGTAAAGAGTAAAACCATTCTTCATCATCCTCTGACAATGTAAAAGGGAACATTACTAATTTTTTAGCTTCTTTAGAATGCCCCATAATTTTCAGTGATGTCGTCATGGTGAGAAACCTTTGCAGATGTTTATTTGCATCTTCGTTAATTTTTCCAGAGAACGGTCTCCTTTCAATTTGCCTGATTGTTGAGGGGTGCAACTGAAAGTGATCAACGTTTACCGGTTGATTAACGATCGTCATCCGGCCCAGAGGGGCATTTGTTCCTCCATAGTCGCCTATAAGTCTTTCCACAGGGGGTGGATTAGCAGCCATGGCCTCGGAATTTGAATCTAATTACTCTGAAGGAATTGATTGTGCTTCTTCTCTTCCCTTCCAACTTTCTTGCCTAGCTTTTCAGATTCTCTCTCTCAATGATCTTTCTGGTTTTGCGTAAAAAAGAAATTCAGTTGAGGCCTTACCTCGCATAAAAAGAGTAGACGATTATTAGTTGTGAGCGAATACAAACAAAAATTGCAGTAAATAAAATTTTGGTTGCAGAGAAACAAAATTCTAATTGAGTAATTAAACACAGAAAATTTGGCATTCCCCGGCAACGGAACCAAACGCTTGATCAATAAAATAGCAAGTGTAGTAATTTTACCAATGTAGTAATAAAAGGAAGTTATCCCATGTATCGATCTCGAGGACTGCGTTAGAATTATCAGTGTTTATAATGATTCAATTAGACAAAAATGGAATTAGTATGGTTGAAAGAAAGGTAATAAAATCTGCTCTATGAATCTTAAAACAAAAAGTAAAGAGTGTTTACACATAATAATGAAGCATGCTAAGGATAAGATGTATGAATTGCTTCATAATGAACTAAACCTCTATTTTATACTATCTATGTTTATATGATCCAATACCGATTCTCAAGAGTTATTTCCCCCAATTCCTTAGCCGGAAACCATTGACATAAAATTTTAAATCTAATTCCTTAGTTATTCAAACATATGTCAAGCACATGTAATAAAATCAAGAATTTACGGTCATCACTATTAGATCCTTATTTCTAAGAGAAATTAGTGACGGTATTATACAATTAGCGATAAAGTGATCTTCAATTGCTTCCGCTCTTGTTGATCTTCGTTTTCCAAACCCTTGATCTTTCTTCTCCTCTTCTCTAATCTCTTTATTTTTCCTGATCCCTCCAAAAAGTATCCTCGTACTCTCAAACTCGGTCTAAATAGTGTCAAATCACCTCACAGCTAAGCAGAAAGTCCAAAATACCCTCCAAGAATTCAAATAAAGTGATTTCAAAAAATCACTTTTATGTCTCGCACCTGCCAACACGGGCCATGTCAGGTGACACGGGCGCCCGTGTTGGGTACTGAAATCTTCTCATCATCAACAACTTGCCAGGCATTCTGACACGGGCCATGTCATGTGACACGGGTCGTGTCATGTGACACGGGCGCCAGTGTTAGCTACTGCAATCCTCCCCTTTCCTTTTTGACACTGACCGTGTCAGATGACACGGGCACCCGTGTCAGCTATTGTAGTCCTCCTCTTTCTCATCCGTATTAGCATTTTTGACACGGGCCATATCAGATGACACGGGGAACCTGTGTCAGCCACTGGATTTCTGGGGGAAACGCTTCGGAACTTGTCAACTTCACCTCTATTCTTGTGCAATTTCATTCGGACCTGAAAATACAAAAACCACCTGACCAAGACTTCAAAAGTATCTTATTTAACCAAAACTAGAACTAACTTAATTCAAATAAACAAAAGTGAAAATTAAAATACGTGACGAAAACAGTAGAAAAACTAAGCAAGGTGTTACCAAAGATGCGGTTTCGTGCCAGATAATAGATAGAAAACAAGAAAGAAATGTGACCGATCATTAATCATAGTTGACTTTTTACCCAATATAGTTGATTTTTAGTCATCTGAGCAATTGACTGAGAAATTTTGAGATGCAAGACTTGAAACTTTGCATGAGCATTCTTGGAGGTCTATGATGAACCATAAAATTCATTTGAGGCATTAGAAGTCCAATTTTCCTTGTGAAAACCAAAACCCTAATTTGGACTCAGTGTTTAGGAGGTGGGCTTGTTGGATCAAATTCTTGAGAACCCTTGAGTATTTGGGATCTTTAGTGAGGAGTGTCTTGAAGAAAAGGGAGGGAAAATTTTGGGGTACAACAGCTTCCTTTGTCAACTTTTGGCTAAAAGGGGGGAGAAAGGGTTTGCTCATATGGTATGTATGAAGTCTGCATTTCCAGTTGTTGTACACAAATGTCAGACAATATGTTCTATCTTATGGCATGTGTTTTGTTTTTGTGACCTGTGTTCTGAGTTACTAGGGGTGGTGGTTGATTTGTCTAGGTTTAATGGTGGCTGTTGATCAAAAAGGGATTAAGAGATCTCTTATGCAACCATTGGTCTTCTGTAACAAGGAATGGTTCCTGGTTTGAGGGGGAGTGTCAGCTATCTTCTTCCTCATGTACACCAACTGATTTCAGGACATTCTACTCCTTTATTCTGGGGTTGTTGTTTGTTGGTGTTAAGTTTATATGCTGAAATGGAATTCATGCAAAATGCTACAAAGAAGATATGGAATATGATGTCCTAATATCATTGTGCCTGTGAATACTGACTCCATGGTGCTATGCTGTTGTGTTCAATAGTTTTTGAGGACTACTGTTGATGGATGTTTGTGTTTATTGATGTAATCTGAATTGTAATATGTTTATTTGTTTTAGACTAAATTTTCCAAAGGGGGAGATTGTTAGTTCTCTATTTTTAAGATTGGCATTAATTTTAGTAAAATAAATATATCAGCAATATGTTAAATAGGATGTATTATCTTGCTAAGAAGAAAAGCTTGAGCAAGAAGTCCTATTTTATGTTGAGACGTGTTGAGATGGGAAGTTCTCATCATCTAGAGCAACATATCGGATAATATGTCTTATGCAAAGTTATTCGACATTGCACCTGAGTTGGGCTGGACAGCTGGATCAGTTCAAGATTTAACAGATGCAGAATTTTCTGGGAATATTTTGCTATCCTATGTGGTGCTATTTTATGGGTCTGGAGGATTCAAGTTATAATGAAGAAGAATATTGAAGAATATTTACTTTCTAAGTATGGAGATAAATTAGGAAATATTTGCTTGAAGACCTATTTTATAGCACAAGTTTATGTTGATTTGTAGCAGCTGGTATGTTGTGATTTAAAGCCCAAATCTAGTTGGGGGATAGGTTATAAATAGAAGCATTATAACCTAGAAGAAGTACCAAATATGAATTATAAATATGTAATCATTAGGGTTGATTTTATACCACTATCTAGGAGAGTTCGTTGTGTGTTCCACTCGACATGTGAGTTGGAACATGTTCCTTGATTTGTTAGGTTATGTTCTCACTCAAAAGCCTGTAGGTAATGAGTTGAGTATTATTCTTGGTGGAAGCTTGTAAGTAACTCCATGTTATGTTCTTAGTCAAGAGTCTTGGCTAGGTATTATCATGGAAGTGTGTCTTCTAGTTTGCTATCATAAAAGTGTGTCTTCCTGTTTGTCCAATCGTTGTATGTGATTGATGAGGGATTGACAAGGGCCTCATATCTAGGTGAGTCTTAGATAGAAGTCTAGCAAGGGTAATGATTAAGTGATTAGGCCGTAAATTAGATGTTTGATGAGGGTCTATGAATTGATACTATTTTGGTGGACTTATCCCTGGCTTGGTATGCCCCCGGAGTGGGAGGGTTGCTCAGAACTGGGTTAACAATTCATGTGTGTTGTTTATGCTTTTTAGTACTATTTTTGATTGATTATACATTGTCTGTGTTGCTTAAGTCAGATCAGAAGTCTCAACATGTCATGGGACATCTGAAGTCTGATATACCAGAATTTCACGACCAGATCCCCATTGCAAAAAGCGATAAAAAATACACGGCTTTCATGACCAAATCAAGCAACTATTACTATAATGTAATGCTCTTCGGCTTAAAAAAAACGTTGGCGCCACATACCAAAGGATGATGAACAAACCACTGAGATATTAGAGACATGCTCGGGGTCTATATGGATGATATGATCGTAAAATCCCAAGTGCAAAATGCGATTCAACCTGGAGATATACACCTTCGGCTTACGGGCATGAAAATTCCTCGGCTTCTACCTAACAGAGTGAGGAATTGAAGCCAACCCCGATAAGTGCAGGGCATTCTTTGAGTTTCAAATTCCTAATTTGAAGAAGTCAATCAAATCTCTGAACGGGATGCTCACCTCTTTATCTTGTTTCGTGGAAAAAGATTCCCTGCAAGCACTTCTCCTTTTAAAACTTCTTCGCAAAGAAGCCACATTTGAGTAGACAGAGGAGTGTGAACAAGTTTTCCTCCACCTCAAACGAGTTCTCTCACAACCACCAGTCCTCTTGCGACCAGATAATGCATAAATTCTTTACCTCTATCTCGCTGTCATAATCGAGGTCGTCGGTGCAGTTCTCATTCAGGAAACCCCTGGGGGCAGAAGCCTATACACTTTACGAGCAAGGCCCTACAAGGTCCATAGCTCAGGTATCAACAGATTGAAAAGGTGGCTCTGGACCTCATCAATGCAGCAAGAAGGCTAAGGCACTACTTCCTAGCCCACACGATCGTCGCACAAATAGACCAACCCGTAAAACAGTTGCTCGATCGTCCAAACATGGAAGGAAGGATGCTCATATGGTCGTTAGAGTTGTCTCAGTTTGACATCAGGTATAAGGGTAGAAAGGCCCTTAAAGCTCAAGTACTAGCTGACTTCGTGGCAGAAATGACCTCACCATCTCCCCCAACATGCGGGTCACGCAAATGGACCATCTTTGTGGATGGAGCCTCGAGTTAATCTGGAAGCGGAGCAGGCATCATCTTATAAAACGATAAAATAATCCTAATCAAAGTCTCCCTCACCCTATCTATTCTAACCTCCAACAACCAGGAAGAATATGAAGCTTTCCTCGCGGGACTGTGTTTGGCGGAAGACGTAGAAGCCGAGAAGGTGAATATTTTCACGGACTCCCAGCTCGTCGCTTCTCAAGAACGAGGAGAATATCAAGTCAAGAATGATAACCTCTCTGAATAATTGGCCCTATTTCTGGAAAGAATGACGAAATTCAAACCTGTGGAAGTACAACATGTTCCCCACGAACATAACACCCAAGCTGATATTCTGTCAAAACTGGAAAGCACAAAAAGGAAAGGAGGGAACAAATCCGTGATCTAGGAAATACTTCCTCGACCAAGCATTGAAAAACCTTCCACAACTTTGGACGTGAACTCCATCGGCGACAATTATTTCTAGATGACCCTGGTATACAATTACTTCACAAAGGGGGAGCTACGAGCCGACCAGAAGGACGCTAGCATTGTCAGGCGGCAATCCTGCTTGTACGTCTTGATAAAAAAAACTATACAGACGGGGTTCTCCATTCCCATTCTCAAATGCTTCGAATATCCCAAAGTCGCCCATATCTTGCATGAAATCCATGAAGGAATCAACGCCCAGCACCTTGGGGAAGATCCCACGCCATAAAAGCTTTACGAGTAGGGCATTACTGGCCAACCATGCAACACGACGCAAAAGAACACGTGAAAGAGTGCGACAAGTGCCAACGTCATAGGGACATGCACTTGGCGCCGCCTAACGAGCTCAAAACCCTTTCATCCCCGTGGCCTTTCGCATGGTGGGGATTAGATATCCTCAGCCCATTCATCGTGATTTCAAACCATAATAAGTACTTGATAATAGGGGTCGACTACTTCACAAAACGGATAAAAGCAGAGGCTCTGGCCAAAATCACGTCACAAAACATACTCCACTTCTACAAACGAAACATAATTTCCCAGTTCTAGGCCTACCGAACAACACCTCACTCAACTACTGGAGATACACCCATTCTGACTTACGTACAAAACAGAGGCAGTTATCCCAGTCAAGATCAAAGAGCCATCTAGGCAAACTGAAGCCCCTCTTGATGAGGAGATGAAAAATGAGGCATTTAGGGAATAGCTCAACTTCGTCGAAGAATTTCGATTAGGAGCAGCCCTTTGGGAAGCCTCGCTGAAACAAAAAGTTGCCATGTGTCACGATGCTAAACTCATATGACGAGAATTCGAAGTCGGGCCTAGTCTTAATGAGAAATCATAAAGATTCTCGCGAAGGCAAGATCACCACAAACTGGGAAGGCCCTTGTCGCATCCAATAAAAAGCAGAAGGTAGAGCCTACTACTTAGAAAATTTACACGGGGAACAACTTGCTCGACCTTGGAATGCTGAAAAACTAAAACAATATTACAATTAAGGCATAGAAACAGTCAGAGTGCTATGTCAAAGCAACGAACACAACATTCCCAACCATGTATGCATGCTCAGATATAAGCATATCACCTCAAACCCAGACGAAAAGGCAAGTTTCCACTCTTTTGACGAGAAAATTCTTAGCCCGACAGGGAAAACTCAAACGAGTTTCATTATCGTCGTACCATGATGGTAGAACACATAACTCATGATAAGAAGTTAACACCGTAGAGCTTACGCCTCAAACGAGACCTAAGTTCTGCCCCTCACGCGAAAATCCACCCCGACCATTCGACCAGTTTCCCCTCATTGGCGAACATCAATAATACCGAGAAAACCCCCCTAAACACTTAGCAAAAACAACATGTAAAACAGCTCGGAACACGCGCGAACGAATGGATGAAAAAATGATGAGAAATTTAAATAAAAGTAGACAAAAGCTAAAACATCCACAAAGGCTGGGATTGTCAAGATATTACATAAAAGGGGCCAGACCGCAATTAAAAACGCTAGAAAAAACGGCCACGGGGACCGAAATTATTAGAATATTATATCAACTGATCAAAGCGCTTACAAAAAGTAAACTATTACAAAGAATGACATATATGTCGGCCAGATACAAATGACAAGAACCTAATCAGTAGAGTGTGGTCGTTCTTCCTGGTTGGATTGTTCTCCCCCTCCGTCTTCTCCACCAAGGTTGAGGAACTAGGGGACAAAGATCCATCCGTCGACCACACTATAGAAGAACCCGGTCCCAACCACGTTAAACTCAACATCGGGATTCACAATCTTAAGCTGATCCACCATACTATTTAAACTATCATCGGCAATCTCCAAGCATTCTTCCTCAACCAGAAGGATGTGGGCAATCAACTCGACACGGGTTCTCAATTATATTAGCTCCTTTTTCTCATCCTCAACTGGGGCCGCATCATCTTCCAAAGCAGTAACCCTATCCACTAGCTCTTTCTTGTCAGAGTTTACTTGGCCATCTCTTTGACATGTTCGGTCCACGATGTCTTCTATTTTCCCAGCTCCTCTTTCTCAGACTTCAACTTGGCTATCCTCTCCTAGAGAGCCACGTTGGTTGCACGGACATTCTTCCCCTCCTTGATAATAGGGGTTCCCTCCTCGGTATGAATCTTGGTCAATTCCAAGATCCTCATCATAACAGCGGCATCCTGGGCAAGAGTCTTCCTATGACTCAACTGATCCAAACCCTCTATATGCATGGATTCTTCCCTTGGGACTTTCAAAGAGGGACCCCCCTCAAAGTAATCTATTTCCAGCCAACAAGGAGGCAAATCGAACTTGTCTACAATCCTATCCATAGTCAAGTCAAAGATATTCCCTTCTACTTGATGACGCTTTCTGGATGTAGTCACTTGCTTGGGAGATGGTTGCTTGCCAGCAGGAGTAGAGGAGGAGGTCCTCGACCCAGTCAGAGGCAGGACCGCGACGCCTAGACAGATCTTCTGAAGCTGACTTTTCTTCACCTGCCTCGCCTTGTTGGATGCAGCCATCCTGACCATGCGCACCTGAGCATTCGGTATTTCACCTACAACAAGAAACAAGCATAAATGAGTAAAACGAGGAAGACAAACAAAAATGATTCAATAATACAAATCTACCTAAGAGTTCTAGGGCATCAGCGTGAGTGGCACACTCGAGGAGGCCCTTTGTATTAATAAGCCGAGCCTTCAGCATAATTTTCCCAGCATCATCAAGGATAAAGTCCCTGCCCTTAGTCACGCACTGAGCAGGGACAAAACTGTCGACGAGGGCCACGAGCTTGTTATAGCCAGTCAAATCCTCCCTTTCCAAGTTGCTCAGTCGGACAAGGTACTCCTCAGTTTTTCAGTCAAAGTGATATCGACTCTAGGCGAAACAGAATCTCTGAACCTGATGCTTCTTCTACCGGCCATCCTCACTGAGGAGGGGATTCCCATCATCGTCCCTCATAATATCCCAACTAAATGATGAAGCAATGGCCCTTTCAGACATGGGTAAAAGAACATAATATTTATCCTTGAACGTACGGATGGACTTCGAGTATGCCTTAAATAACTTTTTCGTTTACTTCAAGGAAACCCAAGTAAAAATTCCTTCTGAGCTCTATCCTGAAGTTAAAAGCAAGAAAAAATATGGGAACTATAGCCCCTATATTAAGATAATCATAGACGATCTCAAACGCCAAGGTAAAGGCTAGCGAGTTGGGATGAAGCTGCGAGGGTGCCAAATCCAAATGGGTAAAAACTGCCACCTGAAGATCTGAGAAAGGAAATCGAAGCCCCATCTCTTTAAAAACAAACTCATACATCGGGAAACGGTCTGTGTCAAAATGCGAGAAGATTCACTCATCGTCATCGGGAAAAAGGACTTCCCAATCCTCCTCGAGGTTCGACGGGTCTGCCTCTTCCCCCATAATGGTAAACTCCTCCCCGGGGAAGGATGAAGAGATTGAAGCTATCCCCCGAGGCACAGGAGCAATCCACTCTTCCTCGAAGTCCTCACTCAACTCGTCCATATTCTCGTCCTCGACATTATTAGCCATTTTATGTGAAAAGCAGAGAACAAAAGTGAATTCGATAATCAAATCAAATACACCTTTCCATTGCTAATCAAGTGAAAGGGTGTGCGAAGGCACAATAATAGCATCCTCGACCAAAGCCCTTACTCAAATAGCAAGTGAAGATGCAAGGAGATCCTCCCTAACTAGTTTGAAGCCTCCCCGACAGGTAAATCCATAAGCCCTCATGATGAGAGTCTCCTAGACACACTACCAAGAAGTTCGTTTGAAGATTCATCAAAAACTTCATACATTCATCAGAAACTTCATACACTCATCGTAAAGTTCATGCATTCAACAGAAAACTCATGAGTCCTCCAGCGAACTCATGAGCCCTGTCGGCGACGAGCTCGTGTTCCGCTGTAACTACGGCCCCAGATTGGCCGAAAACACACAAATTCATAGCTCGAACTCACCATCACGTCGGTGACAACATCTGAAAGTGGCTCAGCCACCGTTAAACACCAACAACTGTCGAAGCAATCCTCACTCAAACCAAATCCATCATATCCGTATGCATACTAGTCAAAATCAAAGCTAAGCCTAGCTTAAGAAAAAGTGAAACAGAAAACTTACGTGGTCGTAGAAATTAAGGTTGTGCTTAGATGCTTCTATTATGGTGGTGAGCGACGACAACAGCGGAGAAAGCCAAGATCAGAGAAAACGAAGAAGGATGAAAAGATAAAAGTGAAAATATTCTTCTGCCTCTCCTATTTATAGAGGGTTCTCAACGCATATGCACGCGCACGTATGACCTAGGGCAACATATGGGTCATCATTAAACCCTAGCCCCTAGGCAGACATCATTATGCATTAACTACAATGTGTGGCTCGATGCAAGTGTGAAACATAACCTCTTCAAAAACTAATCACTTTTTTGGTTCCTTGCACGCTGAATACAGATGGCGAATGTTCAAAATTTTCCCTCTCTTTTCTCAAGACATTTCTCACAAAGATCTTAAAAATCTCAAGCTTGCACAAGGGTTGACTAGGCCAAGCCATTTCCTCAACACTGATACCTCCAAGTAGGGTTTGAGTTTGCACAAAGACAATTGGACTTCTAATACTTCAAATGAATTTCATGGATCATTATGGACCTTCAAGATTGTTCATGTCAAGTTTCAAGTCTTGGATCATAAAAATTGCTCAGTCAATTGATCAGATGACCTAAAATCACATGTATTGGGTAAAAAGTCAAATGTGGTCAACCTACTGTAAAACTTCATGATTTGGACCAATATTAACATTTTTAGGTCATATGTATCAATTGATCAAGTTTGGATCACAGTTCCCCAAGAAAATTGTTCAAATTACCAAAAGGGAAATATGGTCAAAATTAGGGTTTTGATTGAGAGTGGTTAATCTTTGACTTTTGACCTAATACATGAATTATTGGTTCGAAACATGACCTCAAGGATTCAAATGCATCATTTTGACCTAATTTCATATCTCAATTCATTTCTCAAGATCAATTGATTGATAGTTAAAATTCAGTCAACTAATGAAAACTCAATTAATACACCAAAAGTCAAACTTTGACTTTTTGATCAAAATTGAGTTTCAAAGATCATATTTCATCAAGATATTCAAAAAATTTAAACTTTATCATCAAGGAAATCAAGAAAGTCAAAATTCATCTTAAAAAGTCAAACTTTTCAAGACTTAGAATTTTTCTAAGTGTTTTTAAGTCTTATTTTTTCATGACTTCATGCCAACTTTTCACCAAGATGCAAGATGATTCAAAGAAAATTTTAAACATGAAAGTTGTAGATCTTGATGATATCTACAATTTTTATTTACTAATAAAATCCTAGAAATTCTTGGATCCTGAGTTATAAATTCACAAAGTCATGCACTTTTTATAAAAACACTTAGTGAAAATTTGACCTAGTTTAGGCAGATTTTTGACCTAACTTCATGGAAATTTTTCACATAGTTCCAAATTTATTCTTCAAAAATGAAAAATATGAAGGTTTAGAGTATATTCCAAGATTTTAAAAATGTCCAAGAACTCATTAAGATCATTCTTGAGCTAGGAGAATCGAAGAGATGAAGTTAGGGTTTCAAACTTGAATTACAAGTCAATTTTGTGATGAACACTTGACCAAATCCATAACCATGCTGTATAATCTTAGCTTTGAAGGCCTAAAACTTGTGTTTCACTCCATAATTAATGGTTTACACAACTGATTGAGCCATTATCCAATTGATTCAAGCATTATCCAAACCAAATTGCCATTTTGGGAAGAAAGTAACCATGCCATTCTTGAAAAGTGACTTTATACACAATGTCAACTCTTCTTGAGCCCATACATTGTTGCTTCTGATTCCAAAATATTTCAAAGCAAGAAGCAACATATATGCATCATATTAACCACCCTACAAGCATTTGTACTTCACATTGAAACTATGCATTTCATGTTTGCTTCAAAATCAAGTCACATGGCTAAAACATGTGATTCTTGATTTCTGACTTCTCCAAGCATTCAAACTTCTTGCTTATAAATAGAGACACTATTTGTGAGCTAAGATAGGAATTGATAAGCCTGAAAAACTCCCTCACTCTCCCTCAAACCAGAAATTGCAACACAAGCACAAAAACTTGCCATTTCTGACTTGGAAACTCAATCTTCAAATCCACTCGTGCGTTTTTATTTCTAATCCATCACAAAGATTCTCACATACATATAGAGGCTATCCCAACCCCTGTTTTCCAAATTTAACACCATCTTTTTCATCTTCCATAACCAAAAACAGAGCATTGCAGTTGGACTTCTCCGGACCATTTCAGCCACTCTCCATTCAAGCTAAGGATTGCATTAGCTTCCTAGGGACTCAAGGAAGCTAACTTGATCATTGCAGCACCTTGAAACAAGCTCAAACTCAAAACATGAATTCCATTTTCAAGGTGAGTTTTCTGACTTTTGAACTCTTCATATAGGCATCATTTGGTTTCCATTTGTGAAGATAAAATGTAGATATCATAGCCCTGAAACTAACCATGTCCTTAGAATTCATTTATGTTGCTTAAGTAGTGAGAATTTTGAACCTGAACTTTCTGGAAAAAAATTGGTTAGAATTGGTACTAGTTAAAATTTGTGCTCATCTTTGTGCCATTGTTTAAGTTATTTATATTTCTGGAATCGTTGTAAAATTTCTAACAAGTTTGATGTTCATACTTTTGAGAATGATTGAGAAATAAATGAGTTACAGAGGCTCTGGCTGACGCGAGGAAGAAGATGAAGTTTATTATTAGAACTGGTTTTATAATATATATTTATGGTCTTTTTTATAACACCGAATGTATATCCACCCCAGTGGCAGAGAGAGCGCGTGTATTGCCAAAGGGCCTGGGTTTGAGCCCCAGCGCTGCCCTTTTGTTTTGATTTTCTAACTTTTTTTCCATTTTGCCAAACAACTAGCGCTTGAGCCTCCAGCAAATGGGCCTTATACCATTTTACTCTCCTAACACCCTTGTCTACTAACAACAACACAGCCCATTATTTTTATTTCTTTTCTGATTACAAAAAAACTCATAATGGGCCTAATCACAAAACAAAACTATTTTTACTTCTAAACCACTTTTCCCTTTTTTACACCCCCTGACTTTATGCTTATATTTTATCTTATTTTTCTTTTTCTTTATTTTTATCATCAACATTGTTATTACTATTATTTTTATTAATCAAAAACCCCAAAAATATTTTATATTTATAACATCTAGTATTTTAATTTTATTTCTATTAAAAGTTAAAAAGACCAAAAATATCTTCTTATTAAAACATTTAGACTTAGGTTTATTTCAATCTTGATTTCTAATTTGAATTACCTTAGAATTTAGGATTTTAATTAGTTAATTTCTTTCTTTATATATATATATATATATATATATATATATATATATATATATATATATATATATATATATATATATATATATATATATATATATATATATATATATATATATATATATATATATATATATATATATATATATATATATATATATATATATATATATATATATATATATATATATATATATATATATATATATATATATATATATATATATATATATATATATATATATATATATATATATATATATATATAGTTTAATTTAATTAAAATCTTTCCATAAAACCCTAAAAACTTGTTTTCTCAATGAAATCTAATTTCTTCTTTTTTAATTAACTTAGATTTAGTTTTTTTCCCTTAAACTAATTAACTATCTTCTTTTAATTTCATTAGGTTAAAAACTTTTTCATAACAAAAACTTAAACAAAAACAATTTCCATTTCCTTGTATAAAACCTCACATTCTTGTATATTATCTCATATTTTTGTACATTTTATTATTCAATATGGTTGTAATAGTAATTAAGTTTTAATGGCTTTCATCCCCATTTGTAATTATGTCCCCATCCCCAAATGATGTAACAACGTAGAACTTTACATTTCTGCAATTTATCGCTTTCAATACAAATGCTAGTAATTATGGTTTGTATGGAAAGACGTAAAATCAACAAGTAGAAAACCCTAACTCAAGAACAAAAAGCATGAAAAAACAAACACTTTTCACACTTGCACCTCTAGGGTTAACCTCACTTGTTGCCTAAAAATAAAAACAGCCATGTCCCTCGAATGTGGGATACTTTAACAAAGACCCTCGAATACAAGATCGTAGTCTTTCGATGACCCTTCAAAGTTGCCTTTGGTAAACGATCTTAGACCCTTACGACAAATTGCTAAGGTATCCTACAATGTTGCTTTCTGTGACTGTACGATGACGCACGTCTGTCCCTTCACATCCAATGATATGGTTGCTTACTAACTAATAGTAAGGCAACACTATCTAAAGGAGAAAGATAAGAACTAAGACTTTTTGAGTAGGTAGAAAGTTCATAATTTCTTGCTTACAACATTTCAAAACATCTTCCAAAACACACCAACACTTTCCATGAAATATTTTCAAAAGTCAACACTTTGTATACATTCTTATAGAAACGAGAATCATTACAAAGTTTGCTTAAACAGAGGTGAAGGGTGAGAAAACACTTAGAAGGGGGTTGAATAAGTTTTTCCTTTTTCTCGCACAATAATAATGGAAGAGCACGGGTAATTTTATCCTAGTTTGTTTGAAACTCAAACTACTCCAGTCCACCCGCCAAGGTGATTTCGCCTCTCTCAACGAGGACTTAATCCACTATAATCAAAACTGATTACAAATACACAACCAAACTGTTTTGACTAACAATATAATGCACAAGCCAACTGCAAGTGACTAACACCTCTAAGACTCAACTAGTCCTAGCCCTCTTGAGAAATCTGACCCAACTGGTCTCTCAAGGAACAATTACAAAGATTATCTCTTAACAGTAGTGAATCAGAATGCTTCTAATAAGCTATATCACAAACTGTGATTTATCACTAAGATTTCATCCCAGCACTTAAGAATTACCCACTATATACAAAGAGTTTACAAGAATGAAAATAGTGAGCTTCAGTATATTTTGCGTGGATCAGTAAAATTGTTTGAAACAAATGGTCTTTTATATATAGCTTCAAATTTTGACCGTTATTGTCTTGAAGAGAGAGTATGCATTAATGATGCGTGTTAGCTTGACCTTTATGTTTCCAATTCTCTCGTGCGTAGTACCACTTGAGTGCGTTATCCGTCTTAGCATTAAATGATCAACGGTATTGTCAAAGCTTATCTCTGGAAGTTTAAGAGTTTGCTTGTAGCATTGCAACATCAGAGTTTACTTTAACTTTTCTTCTATCAGAGTTTTCTATATCACTCCTTCTGTCAGAGTTTTCTTCATTTTATGTTCATTAGAGTTTGCTTCAGCTTGCATTATCAGATATTGCTTTCAGCGTGCTTCTTTCAAATCTTTGCTTCAGCTAGATTTATCAGAGGTTGCTTAAGATTACTTTTTATGAGAGTTTTCCTTTGAGTGCTTCCTTCAGAGTTTGCTTCAGACTTGCATTTACATAAAATTTCTTAGGAACTTCTTTATCCTTTTTCTGCTCAGCGTAGAATGATGTTTCACTTTTGGGAATGCTTGAGTCAGAACTTCGTCTGAATTAGAAAACTTGCACATCAGAGTATAAAATATATTATACAAAATTTATTTCATTGTTATCATCAAAACTCTAAGATATGATTAGAACCAAACTTTGTTCTAACAGAAGGCACTTTTCAAAAATACTTTTAATAACAATCACAAACACATTTTCATTTTAAAGTGAACTAACAACTAAGAGCCCGTAAATAACTAAGGATGAAAACAATTCAGATTTTGATTTTTTTAAAATTTTGTACAAGAGTGAGAATCTCCCCCTGAGATAAATATTTCTTCTTCTGAAATAAATAATAAAAGACCTTAAATGCATAAGATAAGCTTCTTGATATTGTTCTTTAGAGCTTTGGGACATTTTTCTTTCAGAGTTTCTTTAAGAGCTCGTGATCTTTTCTTCAGAGTTTCTTTAGTAGATAGTTACCAGATGATGTTTAGAGCTTAGTCTTTCAGAGTCTTGAGGTACCTGCATATCTCTTAAATAGGAAAAAACTTTGTATTTTGTTAGGAATGTTTGAGATTCCATAACTGCTATCATAGATCAGATCAAAATCACATTTTCTCCCCCCTTTTTTCATAATCAAAAAGCAAAAAAAAATTAAAGAGATTCAAAAAAAATTTATATAGAAGATGTCAAAGGATATAAGTACAAAAAATGGGGAAAAATAAAACTAAGATTGACGAGAGACAAGAGAAAGAAGAAGATTCTTGATTTCTGTTGAGGATTTCTCTTGTTTCATCATCCAAGTTCTGATTTCTTTGTTGGTTTTATCCTGTTTGTCCAGACGTTCATGTATGGCTTCATTTTCCTTCTTCAGCTCATTCAGAGTGTCAATCACCAGCGAAGTTGGAGCAGATGTTGAAGCAGTTTTAGAAGATATAACCTTTGGAGTAAAACCAGCAGAGTCTGAGGCTACAACATTGGAGAGAAGATTTCCAAGATCAATCAGAAGAGTTGGCACATTCTCAGAGGAAGCTTGATCAGAAGGTTGTTGATACAAATTCATTACCAAGGAATTTGGATCTAACTCAGAGCCATCTTCAGATTTATCTTCTGAAATTTTCATGTGATCAGCAAGTGGTAAAGGAGCGTTGGAAATCTGCAGAAGAGTATTCTTATCACAGATAACTACCACTTCTGTCTTGAAGGCATTCAGATTCTGGGTGAAATTCTCAAAAACCTGAGAATAGCACAGATCTTGCATTTTAAAGGATTAATCATTGAATTTCCTTATGAATGCTTCCCACAGAAAATCAGATGCAGATGGGTTCAGGTTGCTGGCACTGTTTGTCTTCAGCAGGTCTATCCAAGTCTGCATTTCTGTTGCAAAATTCTGGAAACGTATATTAACATCTGACTGAACAGGTTTTGGGGTTGGCTTGGGAACAACCTTCTTGGTGGATTTAATTTGCAGATAAAGTAGAGATTCAAGATCAACTACAGTCCTAAGAAAGTCAGATGGTTCACATGGTTCAAGAGGTTCTGATGAAGATGGACTGAAGATAGGTTATAGAGAGTGAGGTGATGAGGGTTCTGGTGAGGTAGGTGTGGGAATTTCTGGTGACGTAGGTGGTGTGATGTCAGGAGAGATGATGATGGTGGTTTGAGCTGAGGAAGAAGGAATAGGTGTTGGGGATTTATTCAGAGCAAAAATGTTTTCAGAGGGAATGATGAAGGATGAAGGTTGTGTAGCCAGAGGCACATTGATTCCTGGTAATCTCCAAGAACCATCATACCACTCAGAGGATTTTAGGGATAGAGGTTTGATGGGGGATGTTTGAAGAGGGTTTTCAGCAGGAATATTTGGATTTTGTTTGTGGGAGCAGAAGTAGAGATTTCAGGTTGAGAGATATGTGGAGAGAGTGGTGGTTGTGTTTGAGTTTGTGGAGGAACTACAGTATCAAAATTATCTATGTCAGATAATACTTGATCAATCTGAGGGTTACTATGTAGGGGTTCAGAGGGAATAGTGAGGTCTATGTCAACTTCAATATCTCCTAGAGTTTGGGGTTCAGTAGATGTTGGTATACGCATAGAATCACAAACAGAGATGGTTTCAGAGGATATACCTAAAGATTTCTTATTCTTCTTCTGAGGACGTGCAGAGGGACCTTCTCCTGCTTGCCTTTTCTTCTTCTTCTGGAGGAAAACTTTTGGAGCAGGTACATTCCTTCCTTAAAGCCATGCTGGGTCAATGGGAATGCCACTTTCCTTGCAAGTTTCAATAAAGTGCAGAATGATCTCAGGATGATCACCAGAGTTGAAGATAGGAAAATATGCAACAGGGATTCTCCTTTTGGTGACAGTTGCTGACACATATGGAGTAGGTTCCACCAAAACTTTGACAATCAGCTTCCTTTTGAGCAGGTTCTTCCCTGTCAAAGCTTTTCCACAAGTGGGCTCCAATTCTGCAAACAAAGTTTCTTCTTCTAGATGAGCTATCAGACCATTCTCTGTTAGAATATCTGAGATTAATCTTCCCAGAGGGATCCAATTTCTTTTAGACTTAGGGTTTTTGACTCTTTCAGCTTCCCTGGTTTCCTTTACATGTGTCCAGAGATGGTTGAATAGAAGATAAGGCAGATCAATCTTCACATTTGTGCTAAGACAGAACAGAAGATATTGTTGGTCGGTATTGATGTAGTCAGGGGAACTGGTTTCCTTACTGTGATGAATGCAGCCATGAATTATTCTTGCCCAGACTTTGTATTTGTTCTTCAAATCTCTGACCTTGTTGGATGCTCGCCCAGTAGTGAAAATCTCAGCATAAACTTTAGACATATCCATTCTTCCATTTGCCATTCCAGTAACACCATTACCTTCAAAACCTAGTAGCCTCCTTATGAGATTCTCAGTGATGAAAATCTCTTTGCCCATTACGAATGATAGAATGACCTTTGGTGAAGCGATGGCGTGAATCCAGAATTCCTTGACAAGATGAGGGAACACTGGTCCAACTAGACGATCAAAGAAATTTTGCCACCCTTGGAACTCTATAGCTGAAAAAAAATCAAACCCATTTTCTTTCAGATATTCAAAATCAACTATTAGTTCACTAACCACTTCCAAGCTATCAACAGGGATGAGTGTTGTTCTCTCAGGAGTGACATATTTCTCTGCATGTTGAGAGCTTCTTGAAGAAACGGGAATGCTTTCGGAAGGGGATGAAGATGAAGCAATTTAGAATGCTTAGGTTTAGGATTTTGAAGAATAAGAAAAGAGGGAGAGAGAGTATGCAAATATGCAGAAGCGATTGAAATTTGAGAGAGAGAGAGAGAGAGAGAGAGAGAGAGAGAGAGTAAAAAGTAAAAAAGGAATTTTACAAAGTATTTATAGTTTATGAAAAAGAATTTTAAAGTAATAAAACAGTTAAAGAATTTAGAACAATAGAATTAAAAAAAATTAATCATTACAAGCAATTAATGAGTTTTGACATTGAGGGGATGCGTGAGATTTGATCAAATTTGAACAGTTACCTAGGAACGACGTCTCAATAGCAGTGCACGCATGCGTGACCTTTCAGATTTGAAACACACATTCAACTTCTGAGGATAGTGTGTGACAGATGTTTTAATGTGTGATACGGTAGGAGAACTGACTTGAGGGTTTTGCGTTTGATCGCAAATATTGTGGTAAGCAAGAGTCGCCACTGACCTTTCTTTTATCCAAAGGGAAAGGTGAAAAAGCACAGGAAAGACCTTTGAGATTATTTCTTGAGTTCGAGGGGTATATTATGAAAAGGGAAGGTATTAGAACCCTTTTCATCCATGGTTTTCCATGGGATTTTAGTTACTTGCTAGATCACTTGCTTTTTGTTTGAAATTGTGCTTGGTGTGGTTTTTTTAAAGTATTTTGTAAAGAGGTCTTTGTTTAGGCAATCTTTGTAATGATTCTTGTTTGTAAGAATGTATACAAAGATGTTTGATCTTTTTGAAAATGTTTTCAAGTTTGTAAGATGTTTGAAAGTGTAAGTGTTTGTTTTGAAAATAACAAGGATGTTTGTTTGAAATTGAGCAAATAATTAGGTGCATTCTACCTACTCAAAAGTCTTTCTTGTTCATTTTCCTTTTCCTTTGACATTGTTATCTTGCCATTGATTTGGTAAGTAACCCTATCTTTGGATGTAAACGGGACGGGCGTGGGTCATCGTATAACCATGATTAGAAATGTTGTAAGGTATCTTAGCATTCTCTTTTAGGGACTAAGATCATTCGAAAGGTAACTTAGATAGCATCATGAAGGGACTAAGATCTTATATTTGCTTGTTTTTGCTAAGATACCTTACATGCGTAATATGGCCATTTTTTATAAGGCAACCAAGTGGAATAACCCTAGGGGTGCTTGTGTGCAAGTGTATTGTTTTCATGCTTGTTTTTGTCTTCAATTAGAGTTTTCTAAGTATTGATTTAGTCTTTCCATACAGACCCTAATTACTAGCATATTATGTATAAAAACGATAAATTGCGGAATTTAAAGTTACTACGCTATTACAACATTTGTGGGAGGGGGTATACAAATTGAATGGGGATTGCAAAAATGTAAACCTAGTTAGTCTATTACAACCATATTGAATTGGTATCAATGTACAAGGAAATAAATAAATACAAAGTACAAAATGAATAAATATACAAAAATGCAAAATGTAAAGAAAATGGATATTTGTTTGATTTTCATGAGAAAAAGGGAAATTGTCTTAACCTAGTTAATTAAAGAAAATAATTAATTGAACTTAAATTTATTAAGAAAAGACTTTAAATAAAACCCTAATTCTATTAATTGATTAAAAGAAAATAAGTTTAAGAAAAGTATTTTTTTTGGTATTTTTGTCTTAAAAATATTTATAGCATTATAAAATATTTTTGGCCTTTTTTATATATAAATAAATATATTTTAATAGGTGTAAAAGAAAAATAAATACTAACCTAGATTTAATTAAATTTACAAGACTAGTTAATAAAAATAAATATAGTTAAATAAAATATTTTTTGTGAGAAAAATAAAATAAACTAAGTTAAAATGAAAATCTAATTTTTTGTGATTTTTTAATATTAGGAAAAATATTTAAGAAAATAAAAATGAAATAAATAAAAATAGAAAAAAGAAAAATATTTAAGAAAATAAAAATGAAATAAATAAAAATAGAAAAAAGAAAAATATTTAAGAAATATAAAATGAAATAAATAAAAATAGAAAAAAGAAAACTAAATAAACTTGGGCCAGGGGTGCAAACAGCCTGTAGGGGGTTAGCTAGTAAAAATAGAAACAAGCCAGGCCCAAAGAGTCCCAGCGCCTGCCAAAAAGACAAAAATCAGAAAGCAAAATGTGAAAAAATTAAAAGGGTACCACTAGGGCTCGAACCCAGGTCCCAAAGGTTACAGACGCGTGCTTCTACCACTAGGGTGGCTATACATCCGTTAGCATAGGAAAATCAATAAATATATAAGGCAAAATGCGCCCTAATGACTTCATCTTTAACCTCCAGCCAGAGCAATTGTAACTTGCTCATTTCTCATCAAAAATGAAAATTGTAAACATGAAACTTGTAGCAAATTTTCTCACGGTTTCAGAAAGGTAAAGCATTAAAACTATAGATCAAAGATAAGTATGAATTTTAATGGCCCTAATCTGAACCCTAAAAATCTTAGAAATTTCAGTTTTAAAATTCTCTAAGCTCAAGCAAAATTAATGAAAACTATGGACATGGTTAGCTTTAGGGTAATGATATCTACATGTTTTGTTCTCAAATAAATCATTGATGATGCCTGTATGAAGAGTTCAAAGTTAATAAAACTTACCTCAAAAGTGGAAATCGTGTTTTGAGTTTGAGCTTGTTTTAAGTGATGGTGATGATCATGTTAGCTTCCTTGGGGTCCCAGGAAGCTAATGCAATGATTAGCTTGAGTAATGGATGGATAAAATGGTCTGGAGAAGTCAATGTGCAGAATTCTATTTTTGGAAATGGAGGATGGTGTTAATGGTGTTACAGTTCTGTAACATGGTGTAGGATCAACTCTATATGATGTTTAGAAGCTTTAGAAACCAAAAGGTCAACACACGAGTAGATTATGAGTTTCAAGTTTTTAGTTAGTTTGTGTGAAAATGGAAGTGTGAAGTGTGATTCTGAGTTCTAGCTCTTTTCAGTGGTCAAGCATTCGTGTATTTGGTGCAAATAGTTTGTGTATCTATAAGCAAAAATATTGGAGTGCATTGGCAAGTCATAAGTACAAGTTCTTATCTTTTGGCTAGGTTACTTGATTTTGAAGAAAAGAGGGAAACAAGTTTAAAGAGGAGGTACAAGCATGGGATAGGTGATTGTAAGTGTCTTAAACCATTTCTAATGAATTATAGGACTTGTTTGATCATAAGAGAACAAGTGCAAGGCTCAAGAACAAGTTTTGTCTAAAAAGTCACTTTATCAAAATGGCAATGTAACCTTTCTTCCAAAAATGGATATAAAGCATATCCATGCATTGAATGCTTGAAGTGAGACCTCTAACAGCTGTGTAAACCATTAATTTTGGAGTGCCTAACAAGTTTGAGGCCTGCAAAGTAGAGTTAATGCAGCACAACTTTGAATTTGAATTTTGTTCATCACTAAAATGACTTGTAATTAAAGTGATAAAACCCTGACTTCATCTCTTCGATTCTCCCTACTCAAGAATGATCTCAAGGAGTTATTGGACATTTTACAAAGCTTGCAATATGCTCTATAACCCATCTTTGAATTGATTTTGAAGATTCACCTTGGAACTATATGAAAAAGTGCCATGAGGTTGGGTCAAAATCCTGACCAAATTAGGGCAAAATTTCACTAAGTGTTTTGTTTCATGACCACGTGTTCTTAAAATTTTAACTTGAGATCCAAGCACTTTTGGAAGAAGTTGTGTGAAGAAAAGTTGTATATTTCATGGAGATATACAACTTTAATGTTGGAATTTTCTCTTGAATCACTTTGCATCATGGTGAAAAATTTGCTCAAAGTTATGAAAAAATAAGAAATTTTCAACACTTAGAAAAAATTCTAAGTTTAGAAATTTTGACTTTTCAAAATGAAATCTTGACTTTTTGATTTCTTGATTAATAAGTTTCACATTTTGACATGTTTTGATAAATTGTGATCTTTGGAATTTGAATTTGACCAAAAAGTCAAAGTTTGACTTTTCAGTATATAGTTGACTTTTGATCAGTTGACTGAAAATTCATCTGTCAATCCTTTGAACTTGAGTAATGTTTTGGGCCATGTTATTAGGTAAAAATGATGAAATTAGACTCTTTAGATCATTACTTAAACCAATTGATCAATTTCTAGGTCAAAAATCAGAAATTGCCCTTTCCCTATCAAAACCCTAATTTTGACCATTTTGCCCTTTTGGAGATTTGATCAAATTTCTTGGGGAATTGTGGTCCAAACTTGATCAAATGATACATATGTGTTTAAAATGTTGATGTGGATAAAAAATTATGAAGTTTGACTGTAAATTGGCCATAGTTGACCTTTTCCCCAATATAGCTGATTTTTAGGTCAACTGCTCAATTGACTGATCAAAAATGTGATCCAAGGCTTGAAACTTGACATGAGTAATCTTGGGGGTCCATAATGATCCATGAAAATCATATGGGGCATAGAAAGTTCAAAAATCCTTGTGCAAACTCAAACACTAATTTTGGTCATCAATGCTTAAGGAGGTGTCTTGAGCTGATCAAACCCTAGTGCAGTCTTGAGCTCAAGGAGATCTTGTGAGCAAATTCTTGATAAGTGAGATGGAAAATTTCGGGGTACAACAGCTTCCCCTGTTCAATATTCTTAAGCCAGAAGAGTTAGATTGGCGAGTTTCGCCATTCGTGACTTGAAGGTGGAAGATGATTGGACACTAGAGTGCCTAGAAATTTGCACTCGGTGATGTGATGGTAGAGGGAATGGGCTTAAAGATGCCATTTAGAGATATGATAGAAATTTGTTGGAGATGGGCTTGTAGATTCCATCCAAAAATGATTATTGAGTAGTATTTATAAGTTGAAACTACATGAGTATCAGAATGGCATCCGCGTCTAGAGTGTATCTGAACTGTATCTGAAAGCTGAACCTGAATGAGTATCAGAATGGCATCCATGTAAAGAGCGTATCTGAACCGTATCTGAAAGCTGAATCTGAATGAGTATCAGAATTTCATCTGTGTCTGGAGCGTATCTGAACTGTATCTGAAAGATTAAATCTAAATGAGTATCAAAATGACGTCCGCGTTTGGAGCGTATCTGAACTATATCTGAAAACTGAATCTGAATGGGTATCAGGATGGCATCCGTGTCTGGAGCGTATCTGAACTGTATCTGAAAACTGAGTCTGAATGAGTATCAGGACGGCATCTGTATCTGGAGCGTATCTGAACTGTATTTGAGAAACCTCTGAACATTATTAATGGTAACTATTGATTAACCTTATCCTGAAAAGGGTAAAATGTTAGTTAATATGCAATGTCGTGTTGTATGAAATGCATAGTGTAATGTATTTGTATTATTGATGTTTATGTGAGATAGTCTATTGCACTGCTGTTAGGTTGGGGAAAATAAATCCCTGGCCGCTGCTGAGGATATGTAAGTCTTCATGTTGTGAAGTTGAAGTGTTGATGAATTTCCGCTTAGAGAAATGAACTTTGTTGTAAGGGAAATGTTGTGTACCGCTTGTAAAATCCTGTCGGGAAATCCTGAGAAATGGGACAACTTCTACTAGGGATTGATAACTAGAAGCTTTGTTCTGCTGGGGATAAAACTGCACACTGCGGTGGATTTTATGGAAATAACTTAGAGAGATTTCCCTATCTCTTTAAATCCATCATTGACTGTCTTTCTATTTTGTTTATTTGTAAACAGTAATTAGGTTCAAATGCATATGTTCAAAAATAAATCATTGGATTTTTTTGTAAACAAAACACGAGAGTAAAGAAAAATAGATAGTTTTTCACTTTCAAGGGGATATCTTTGTATTGACTTTGAGTAATTATTTTTGTACAATGAGACAAACATTCTAGTAAGAGAATATTGTTGTAAAAAATGAAAATTTTGATACAAAGAAAAGATAGCTATGTGTAATAATCCCATGGGGTTCCCATTTTGCTATAGCCTTTGTGTCTTTGAGCATCTTGTCTATTTATTGCCTCGTCCGTAGATGATTGAATTGATCAGAACCTCTGAGTTTGTCAGGTTATCCGTAAGATGATCCAACGAGACACAGTCATACGCTTTAATTCCCTAACTTTTGCCTGGACCGCCCTTTCGGGTTTTCAGTCCATCAGGATACCCTTTTTTGCCCAAGCCACCCTTTTGGGTTTTTAGCTCTCCAGGTGTACATATTTTTTTTTGTTTTATCCCTAATTTTTTCCTGAACCTTTTTGGTTCGCCGGGATGCCCTTGCTTTGCCTAGGTGTGTCAACCTAGCGGGTCTCTTATGCGTAATATCTTTTGACTATGTCTGCATTTGCAGGGTGCGGCAGGTCGTCACCATCCATGGTGGTCAAGATCATTGCTCCACCAGAAGATATGTTTTTGATTACAAATGGCCCTTCGTATGTAGGAGTCCATTTTCCCCTAGGATCACCTTGCGGCAGTATGATACGTTTGATCACCAGATCTCCAACTTGATACACTTGGCGTCTAACCTTTTTGTTGAAAGCCTTGATCATCTGCTTTTGATACATTTGACCATGGTAGATAGCAATAAGCCTTTTTTCATCAATCAAGTTTAGTTGATCAAGTCGAGTTTGGATCCAATCATCTTCATTTAGCCCTGCATCCTTCATAATTCTCAGAAAGGGGATCTGGACCTCAATAGGAAAGACAACCTCCATGTCATATACCATAGAATAGGGTGTTGCCCCGGTTGACGTGCGAGCTGTGGTACGATATCCATGGAGAGAGAATGGTAGCATCTCATGCCAGTCTTTGTATGTGACTGTCATTTTCTATATGATCTTTTTAATGTTCTTAATCGTGGCTTCAACAACACCATTCATATTTGGCCGGTAAGGGGAAGAATTGTGATGTTGGATCTTGAATTTCTAGCACAGGGCGGTGATCATAGTATTATTCAAGTTCATACCATTGTCTGTAATGATCCTCTCCGGGATACCATAACGACAGATGAGATTCTGCTTGATGAACCGGGTGACAACATTCTTGGTAACGGAAGCGAAAGAAGCTGCATCCACCCACTTGGTAAAATAGTCAATGGCCACTAAGATGAAGCGGTGTCCATTGGAGGTTATTGGCTTTATTTCCCCAATCATATCAATCCCCCACATAGCAAAGGGCCAAGGAGCCGTCAATACATTAAGAGTAATCGGAGGTACGTGCACCTTGTCAGCATAAATCTGACACTTATGGCAAGTTCGAGAGTGTTGATAGCAATCTGCTTCCATGGTAGACCAGTAATAGCCTACCCATAGGATTTTCTTTGTCGTTGTATACCCACTGGAATGGGTGCCAAAAGTGCCTCATGTAACTCAGCCATGATCCTTTCAGCTTCAACCTTGTCTACGCACCGAAGTAACAGAGTCAGGGTTGCATTTGTAAAGAATGCCATTACTAAGGAAGAATTTAGCAGAGAATCTCCTTAAGAACTTCTTATCGTTTACTGAAGCTCCTTCTGGATATTCTTGGGTTTCGAGATACCTCTTGACTTCATGAAACTAAGGCTGGTCCACTACTTCTTCAGTATTAATCTCGTGACAGTGTGTTGGTTCATCCCTTTGTTCAATGGTGATTTTTGGAGCCTCGTTATCCCATTTAAGTTTAAACATAGATGCCATTGTGGCTAGTGCGTCTGCTAGCTGATTTTCTTCTTGCGGGAAGTGCTCGAAGGTAATCTTCTCAAAATGTGGGAGCAATGTCAAAACATGTTCTTCGTAAGGGATAAGGTTAAGGTGTTTGGTGTCCCATTCCCCTTTGATCTGGATGATAACCAAAACTGAATCTCCGAATACATTCAAAGATTTGATCCCCAAGTCTATGGCAGCTTTGTCACCAAAGATACATGCTTCGTATTCCGCCATGTTATTTGTACAATTGAAGCAGAGTCTTTCCGTAAAGGGAGTGTGACATCCTTCCGGAGATATGAGTACAGTACCAATACCATTGTAGAGTGCGTTAGATGCCCCATCAAAAACCAGGGTCCATCGGGATCCTTGTTCAGGTCTGTCATATGGCCTGAATTCTTCACAATTGTTTACCATCATGATGTCTTCATATGGAAATTCGAACCTCATGGACTGGTAGTCTTCTATAGCTTGGTGAGCAAGGTGATCAGCTAGTACACTTCCCTTTATTTCTTTCTGGGTAGTAAACTGTATGTCATATTCTGTCAGGATCATCTGCCATCTCGCTATTCTCCCAGAGAGAGTAGGTTTCTCAAAGATGTATTTTATTGGATCCATTTTAGATATCAACATGGTAGTATGGGTCATCATATATTGTCTCAGCCGGAGAGCAGCCCATGCCACAGTGCAATAAGTTTTCTCGAGCAGTGAATATCTTGTTTCACAGTCGGTAAACTTTTTGCTCAGGTAATAAATAGCGTGCTCTTTTCGGCCAGACTCGTCATGCTGCCCCAGCACACACCCCATTGAATTTTCCAAAACAGTCAGATACATGATCAATGGCCTTCCCTCGACTGGTGGCATCAACATAGGAGGTTCTTGCAGGTATTCTTTGATCTTTTCAAAAGCAGTTTGGCACTCATCATTCCATTTGACTACTTGATCTTTCTTCAGTAGTTTAAAGATTGATTCACAAGTAGCTGTCAGGTGAGAAATGAATCTGGCAATGTAGTTTAAACGTCCCAAGAATCCTCTGACTTCCTTCTCAGTACGAGGAGCAAGAATCTCTTGCATCGCTTTCACCTTGGCAGGATCTACTTTAATACCCTTATTGCTGACGAAAAAACCTAGGAGCTTACCAGACCTTACTTCAAACGTGCATTTATTTGGGTTCAACATCAGCTTGTACTTCTTTAGCCTCTCAAACAGTTTCTATAAATGATCAAGATGCTCTTCTTCTGTTTGAGATCTAGCTATCATGTCCCACATAGACCTCTATTTCGTGATGTATCATGTTGTGAAATAGAGCTACCATGGCACGCTGATAGCTTTCCCCAACATTCTTCAGTCCGAACAGCATAACCTTGTAGCAGAATGTCCCCCATTGTGTGACAAAGGTTATCTTCTCCATGTCCTCAGGCGCCATTCTGATTTGGTTGTAACCTGAGAAACTGTCCATGAAAGAAAACACTTTGTGATGTGTCGTATTATCAACTAGGATGTCAATGTGGGGAAGTGAGAAATCATCCTTAGGGCTTGCCCTATTCAAATCTCTGTAGTCCATGCACATTCATACTTTGTCGTCCTTTTTGGGCATGGGAACAACATTGGAAACCCATTGCGAATAAGAGGTGACGGCCAAGAATCCAGCATTGAATTGCTTTATGACTTCAGCTTTAATCTTCTCTGACATATCTGGTCGCATTCGACGAACCTTTTGTTTTACTGGTGGGCAGTCCTCTTTTGTAGGTAGACGATGCACCACAATATCTACATCAAGTCCTGGCATGTCTTCATACGACCAGGCAAATACCTCAACATACTCATGTAGCAACTGAATCATACGGTCTTTGACACTGGGTTCCAGATTGGCACCCACCTTGACTTCTCTTTTGTCTTCTTCAACGCCTAGGTTAATTGTATCCATGGGTTCCTCGTGGGGCTGAATGGTTCTCTCTTATTGTTGTAGTAACCTGGCGAGTTCCCCTGGTACTTCACAATCTTCCTCACCTTCGTCTTCGGCTTGGTAGATTAGATTTTCAGAGTCACAAAAGGCCATAGCAGAACCGTTACCCATGGGATCCCGAATGGATGTAGACCTGCATTGTGAGTGTGAGTGTGTGTAAGAGTATAGCTATCTTTGAAAGAAATGAAAATGTACAAAAGAAAAACAATGAGCACAAATTTTGTATGCAAATACGTCCATGATTCATTGATGTCATATGGAAATCAGATAATAACCCTTACAAATGGACCATTGTGCCTCAGGTAAGACACAAGGTTTTAAGAGTCTGAATTATTTTAATATTACAGATCCAACAAAATGTAAAGACAAATTACTGTGAGATAAAAGTGATCAGGACAAAATCTCTAGCCTCCTAGTTGTTGAGCCCTCCACTGACAGTTAGGATAATCCAATCCTCTAGGTTGTAGCTATCTTCATCATCTACAACCGCACTGACTTTGTGGTTGTTGATCTTCAAGGGTGGTCCTCTGGAACGAGCGCGGCGTACAGCCTTTTGGGCACCTAAAGTGAAACCCATACCAAACTTGTCAGATTTGTATGGGATGTCTGGGAGTTGTCCCCAAATAGTGCACCCACCTTCTTCTATCACTGCCATGGAATCCTTTAAAGACGACATCTTGAGCGGAGGCCTTGTGATATTGGGAACTTGAGACACAACCCTGGTTATTGCCACATCTTGCAGGACTTCTTCAAAGTGATGTAGTGGAGTTTCAATAAATTCACCATCTAACTCCATATATCTGAAGGAATTTAGATGGCTGACCATATACTCTTCTTCTCCATGAACAATGATGATCTTCCCTTGAATTGGATGTTTTAGCATTTGGTGCAACATAAAAGTAACAGCGCCAGTATTGTGAATCCATGGTCGGCCTAGCAAGCAGGAATATGAAGGGCGAATATCCAATACATAAAAAGTTGAATCAAATTTTTGGGTTCCAACCTTTATGGGAATGTCTACTTCCCCATGCACCATCCTTTTTGAGCCGTCAAAGGCTCTCATTATTATGTTGCTTAGTTTCAATTTTAATCCCTCACAGTCAAGCCTATCAAGAGCCTTTTTAGGAAATACATTCAGAGACGAACCGGTGTCAACCAACACATGAGACAAGGTTGTGCCCCTGCATTCAACTAAGACATGCAATGCCTCATTATGCTTCCTCCCTCTTGGCGTTAAATCAGCATCTAAAAAACCTAAACCATTTTCTGCAGTCAAGCTGGCTACGTAGTCTTGGAACTGATCGGCAGATGTTTCTTGGGGTACATGGGCAGTTTTCAGAAATTTTACCAAGGCCTTTGCATGCGCCTCGGAACATAGTAGTAAAGCCAGCATGGAAATTTTAGACGAAGTTTTCCCCAATTACTCAACTACATTGTAGTTGCTTCTTTTTATGATCTTTAAAATTTCCTCCATCTCTTTCTGGGAGGTCTCAGGGATAGCCAATGATTGTGCCTTCGTCCGGACAAGCTCAATCAGAATACTTTTACCTTGAGTCTCGGTTGACTCGGCAGCAGGAATGTCAGTAGGAGCGATAACAGAGGTTGTAACAGCTTTGTCGGTTAGAGTACTAGAAGATATGATTGTAGGACTGGAAATAACCTTTGGAGGAGCAACAACAACAGGAATGATTACGGGTCCAGAAACTGCTTTTGGGGGAGCAATTTCTGGAGAGAATATCCTTCCGCTTCGGTTAATCTTGCTAGTCCCTGCAATATTACTGATATTGGAGTCAACCTTCTAAGAACTTGAATCTTCAGCAGTTGGCCAATCTTTCTTGATACTGTGGTAGTAGACATCCCCTCCATAATTCCATGGTACGGTTTTGTCTGACAAATACGAGATTGGTCCAGGCATTGTAATTATCAAAGGAGCTACTTTAGGAGCTGATGTAATTCTAACGGGTCTTTTAGTGGAGACCCTGGAAGAATTGTCGGAAATGGTCATGATGGTAACATCATTATAAGAAACAGGTGGAACAGAAGTCTTTTCGAACAAAATTTCCTTGTTGTCTATTAGGCACTGAACGCCTGCTTTCAACAAAGGACAGCTGGTTGGTGAGGACAAATAGAAATGACAGCTTTCATCACAGCCCGGGAATACACCGGCAATTAACAAGTTCTTTTTTATAGTCAGGAGTGGGATCACAAGCTCATCAACTAAAATAACAAACATATCTTCTTCAATGGCGTTGGTATTATGGCCGTGTTTGGGCATAGGGGCAGAAATGACATTGGGCTTTTCTGGCGCGTCGAATTTAATCTCTTTGGCTTCAAGGAGGTCTTGTACTTTGTTCTTCAGAGCCCAACAGATGTTAGTGTCATGGCCAGGACTCTCAGAGTGGTATGCGCAGCGGGCATTAGGATGATAGTGAGGAGTGGTTGTGTTAGGGTTCTTTGGAGCTTCTTTCAAGGTCACTAGATTGGATCTTAACAAATGTGGCAATACTTGAGATAGAGATATTAATTTGGGTGAATTGTCTGACTGGTCTTTCCATTCATGGTTGGTTGTTTCTTTGCTGACCAGGCACAGGTTTAGGAATCATAACAGCCCCCACCATAGGATGGCGTTCAACTCTATCTTGATTTCTCTGAGGATATACAGCAACCACTTCTTTCTTTCCGATGAATGGTTTCCTTACAGCAACAGAGGATGCATCTTTTTGAATCTTTCCATTTTTTATCCCGACTTCTACCCTTTCTCCGGTCAATATCAATTCAGTAAAACCTGCCGATGAACTCCCAATTAAGTGATTGAAGAAGGGACCAGACAAGGTGCCCAAAAACATGTCTACCAACTCTCTTTCAGATAGGGGAGGTTGAACTCTTCTGTCCAAGTCCCTCCATTTTTGCGCATAGTCCTTGAAGCCTTCACTTGAAACCATGGCCATACTCTGGAGTTGAGTACAGGTAAGCACAAGATCAGCGTTGTATTGGTATTGTTTGTAAAAGGCTGCAGCAAGATCTTCCCAGTTATGAACATTGGCTCTTTATAACTGATAAAACCAATCAAGTTAAGTTCCAGACAGACTGTCTTGGAAATAGTGTACCCATAAATCTTTGTCAGCGGTATGGGGCTGGATTTTCCTCACATAGGACTGGAGATGCATTTTGGGGCATGAGACTCCGTCATATTTGGCGAACACAGGTGATTTGAATTTTGGAGGAATGACAATCCCCGACCCTAAGTCCAACTCCTCAAAGTCCAATCCAGGCACTTTTTGGATTTCCATTGCACTCAACCATTCTTCTAGATGCTTATACTTATCATCGGCTGGAGGGTATTGTTCTTCAGAATAGTCTTCTTCTTCCTCTTCATCTTCCTCTTCTGACTGGATAACTGTTTCTTTGCCTTTCCCATCTTGATTGTCTTTCTCACCAGATATTGTTGCAAAGTCTAAGGCTCTTCTTGTTTGCCCTTGGAATCTTCTTCTCATGTTTAGAACTCTGGTTATCTTCTTCGTCTTCTTTTTCTTCTCCTCAACCAGCAAGGTCTTCAACTCTTCTCGCCCTTTAGCTAGAGTTAAGAACATTTGTTGAAAATGTGCATTTTGAGCTTGGAGATCCTTCACTGTTTGCTCGAGATCCATCTTACTAAAATAAACAGTAGAAGGATGAGGAGACTTGTTGCAAGAAACCTGCTTATGTTATGATGAATGGTAAATGAGTATGCAATGATTTCAAGGATCTTAAAGATTCAAATTCGTTTTAGACAAAAAGGAAACACACGTTATATTAATAAATTAAGGCTTTGAGTACATCAATGCCTTCTTGGGCAAAATAATACAAAAACTCTAAGATAAAAAGGTAGTACGCATCCTTTTTGGTGCGATGTAGGCATTCAAGTTTCTCTCCTCATGAAGTAGTCGAGTGAGTTCCAAAACCTTCTTCTCGCTTGTGTAGAATTGGGCTTCGAAGGTATCTCGTTCTCCCTTGAGTTGTATTTAATCTCTTTGTAGGTCTTCAAGATAGGTGGGCATGTCAGGATGTAGGATTGTGTATGGAACATCTCCTTCCATGACAGGCTCAATGATTATTGGGAGAATGAAAGGATGAGGCATCATTAGACTTTGGGCACGAGTTCGTACCCATTTGAGGTAAGGCTCAAGAGGGATGGAATTCTTATGCCCCAATTTCTTGCTATCTACCTTGTTTAACATCCTCCAAGCTCGGATAAATCTCTGCCTAAGACCTTGATCGTCGTTCTCGTAGTCAAATACCAAACCTTGAATCAACATCTCATGAGGGTCATCCCTTTGGGCATAACCAAACTGTCTTAAGGCTAAGCAGGGGTTGTAGGTGATACCTCCCCTAATTCCAAGTAAAGGGACATTAGGAAATTCTCCATAATGGTTGACAATAGTAACATTCTCTATGGATCGGGAGCACCAATGAATGTCTGAATGTTTGAGCGTCATCAACCTTTGTGACCACCTTGAACCTTGCTCGTTCTTTAATACAGATTGGGGAAGATGCAAAATAAACCATCTTGCCAAGAGAGGAGTGCAACACATAAGGACACCTCTTTTCCTCATTGTGCGAGTGTGAAAAGAGTGTAAGATGTCTCCTATCAAAGTAGGCACCGAGTTGCGTGATATGAAGATTTTGACGGTGTTCATGTCTATGAGTTAGTCAGGATTTGGAAACAAAACCATCCTATAGATGAGGAGAGCCACAATTTATTCAAAAGCTTACATGTCCAAAGAATTCCAATAGTTTTGGGCTTTCTCAAACAATAACTTTGCTAGGAAACCTTTGATACCACTCCTTGTTTCCCAATGAGTTGTGACATCAGATGAGTACAAGTGTAGAGCTTGAGCAATCTCTTCTGACTTTGGGTCTCTTTATATACCGTTAAAATGTAGTTGGTTGAGAATGGGAATCCTCAAGAGTCGGGAGAATTCTTCCAAAGTAGGCACAAGTTGATAGTCGGGAAATGTGAAGCAATGGTGTAAAGGATCAAAGAACTAAAAGAGCACCTTCATCATGTCCTCATCTGTGTTGGAGGTGACCAAGTTGAGTAGGAGACCATGTCTCTCGGTGAATGGAAAGTTTTTTGGAATCCTTGAAGCTAGTTCCTTAAGTTGTGGAGGGATCCTTACAAGGTTGACTTGAATAGTTTTCCTTCAAAGAGAATCCATATCCTACAAAACAGAACAAAGATAAATCCCAAGATCCTTGAAATGGTTAGTGAATGTGTATGATGTTATGATATTCATGATTTTATGTACAAGTATGTATATACAAACAAAGCAAACAAGTCTTTAGGTTTAGGCTTGCATGGAGTCTCATAGGTAAGTACCCTCTTGAAGTTTAGTTGGCTCAACATGTCCTAGTAATAGTAATCGGGTTCTAAGGAGCTCAATATCACTGGTCTGTTTCCTTGGTCATTGTTTTAGCATAAGCCTCTTTAATGGCGACCGAAATATCCCAAGAAAATAAACCTCAATGAGTGTAGTATCGAGTATCTACCAACTTCGGACTGCACCATAGCCGGTCATCTCACTACGTCTTAAAGGCCAAGTTGGTCAAGTAAAGGTTCTAAAAGTTCATTGGTGCTTCGTGACATCACTCAGCGGCCTCGTATTCTCTTTGATTAACTCAAAGGCTACCGGTACCGACAAATATGTCGCACTAACATAGCTATTTCTTAGATCATATCGATATACCCAGCACAGTTTCCACAACATATTGCTACTTACCTATAAGGTATCCCAAATCCAGGTAGAGGATTCAAACCCAAACAAAGAACTATAATATAAACCATACAAGTCAAACAATGAAAGCAAGTAAATATGATCTAATCCTAAGGTAACCCCACTTTTAGAATTCTCCCCAGCAGAGTCGTCAGTTCTGTGATACGGTGGGAGAACTAACTTGAGGGTTTTGTGTTTGATCGCGAATGTTGCGGTTAGCAAGAGTCGCCACCGACTTTTCTTTTATCCAAAGGGAAAGGTGAAAAAGCACAGGAAAGACCTTTGAGATTATTTCTTGAGTTCGGGGGGTAGATTATGAAAAGGGAAGGTATTAGCACCCTTTTCATCCATGGTTTTCCATGGGCTCTTAGTTACTTGCTAGACCACTTGCTTTTTGTTTGAAATTGTGCTTGGTGTGGTTTTTTTAAAGTATTTTGTAAAGAGGTCTTTGTTTAGGAAATCTTTGTAATGATTCTTGTTTGTAAGAATGTATACAAAGATGTTTGATCTTTTTGAAAATGTTTTCAAGTTTGTAAGATGTTTGAAAGTGTAAGTGTTTGTTTTGAAAATATCAAGGATGTTTGTTTGAAATTGAGCAAGTAATTAGGAGCATTCTACCTACTCAAAAGTATTTCTTGTTCATTTTCCTTTTCCTTTGACATTGTTATCTTGCCATTGATTTGGTAAGTAACCCTATCTTTGGATGTAAACGGGACGGGTGTGGGTCAACGTATAACCATGATTAGCAATGTTACAAGGTATCTTAGCATTCTCTTTTAGGGACTAAGATCATTTGAAAGGCAACTTAGATAGCATCATCGAGGGACTATGATCTTATATTTTCTTGTTTTTGCTAAGATACCTTACATGCGTAATATGGCCATTTTTTATAAGGCACCAAAGTGGAATAACCCTAGGGGTGCTTGTGTGCAAGTGTATTATTTTCATGCTTGTTTTTGTCTTGAATTAGAGTTTTCTAAGTATTGGTTTTAGTCTTTCCATACAAACCCTAATTACTAGCATATTATGTATAAAAGCAAAAAATTGCGGAATTTAAAGTTACTACGCTATTACAACATTTGTGGGAGAGGGGTGTACAAATTGAATGGGGATTACAAAAATGTAAACCTAGTTAGTCTATTACAACCATATTTAATAGGTATCGATGTACAAGGAAATAAATAAATACAAAGTATAAAATGAATAAATGTACAAAAATGCAAAATGTAAAGAAAATGGATCTTTGTTTGATTTTCATGAGTAAAAGGGAATTTGTCTTAACCTAATTAATTAAAGAAAATAATTAATTAAACTTTAATCTATTAAAAAAGATTTTAAATAAAACCCTAATTCTATTAATTAATCAAAAGAAAATAAGTTTAAGAAAAGTATTTTTTTGGTATTTTTGTCTTGAAAATATTTATAGCATTATAAAATATTTTTGGCCTTTTTTATATATAAATAAATATATTTTAATAGGTGTAAAAGAAAAATAAATACTAACCTAGTTTTAATTAAATTTACAAGACTAGTTAATAAAAATAAATAAATTATAGTCAAATAAAATATTTTTTGTGAGAAAAATAAAATAAACTAAGTTAAAATGAAAATATAATTTTTTTTTATTTTTTAATATTTGGAAAAGTATTTAAGAAAATAAAAATAAAAAATAAAAAAATAAAAAAATAAAAATAAATAAACTTGGGCCAGGGGCGCAAACAGCCTGTAGGGGGTTAGCTAGTAAAAATAAAAACAAGCCAGGCCCAAAGAAGCCCAGCGCCTGCCAAAAAGACAAAAATCAGAAAGCAAAATGTGAAAAAATTAAAAGGGTACTACTGGGGCTCGAACCCAGGTCCCAGAGGTTACAAGCGTGCGCTTCTACCACTGTGATGGCTATACATCCGTTAACATAGGCAAATCAATAAATTTATAAAGCAAAATGCACCCTGATGACTTCATCTTCAACCTCCAGCCAGGCCAACTGTAACTTGCTCATTTCTCATCAAAAATTAAACCTGTAAACATGAAACTTGTAGCAAATTTTCTCACGGTTTCAGAAATGTAAAGCATTAAAACTATAGATCAAAGATAAGCATGAATTTTAATGGCCATAATCTAAACCCTAAAAATCTCAGAAATTTCAGTTTCAAAATTCTCTAAGCTTAAGCAAAATTAATGGAAACTATGGGCATGGTTAGCTTTAGGGCAATGATATCTACATGTTTTGTTCATAAATAAATCATTGATGATGCCTGTATGAAGAGTTCAAAGTTAAGAAAACTTACCTCAAAAGTGGAAACCGTGTTTTGAGTTTGAGCTTGTTTCAAGTGATGGTGATTGTGATCGGTGGAAATAGAACTGACTGTTTTTAGCTGGTTTCGTGAAATGTCGCGGTAAGCAAGAGTCGCCACCTTCTTTTATGTTCTCCAACATGGAAAGGACAAAAGCACAGCAAAATTCCTTCTTCGAGAATGTTTCTCGGTTCGGGAGGTAGATTTATAGAAAGGGAAGGTGTTAGCACCCTTTCTATCCGTGGTTATCCACGGGCTCTTAGGTACTTGCTCTTATGTTTTCAAAAATTTGTTTGCTTTTCAAGTGTGTGTGGGTTTTGAAAAAGTTTCATTTGAAAAATTTCTAAGTAACTTTTGTATCTGTCCTCAAGAGTGTATGAAAAATTTGTTTGAAAACTTTTAGAAAGTGTGGGTGTGAAAAGTTGTTTTGTTTGTTTGAAAAGAGCAAGTACTTAGGAGAATCTACCTACTCTAAGGAATTAGGCTGTGTAAGAGTCCTTTAAACAGTGTTATCCCACCATTGAGAGGTAGGTAGCACCATCGTTGGAGGTGTTCGGGTCAATTCGATTAAGGGACATGTGTGGTCATCGAAGCAATAGTAGGATGCCTTAGAAGTAACCCTAATGTCCTAGATCCTTTTTTATCTGAGGCAACCGTTTCGAGGCGACTGGATCTTTAGACAGGAGGGCGACCTCTAAGACACCCTATACTTGATGACCACGTTCGAGGCAACGAGTGAGGCGTACCCTATGAGTGGCATGTGCATGTGTTTTGTTTTCATGTTAAATTGTCTTTGATCATGCATTTGTGAGCTACGGATTGGTTTTATTTGGCATACATTCTTGCAGGCATATTAACAGTTAGGAGTGCGGAAAATAAATTGCAGAAATGTAAATCTAGCTATTACAAGGCGCGGGTCTATACATCGCCAAAAACAAAAACCCGTTTTGGAAAATAAAATGCGAGAATTTAAATAAGGCGAAAAAATCCTAATTAACTATTATATACTCTGTACAGATACATAAATATAATCAAAAGAAATTAAAGCGCAAAAGAAGATTGAATCGGGAACGTCTTAGGGTTTTGACCCTTTTTAGAATTAAATTAAACATTAAACCTAATTAACTAATTAATTATTTAATTAAAGAAAAAAATGTTTTTTTGTGTTTTTTATATTTTTAATGAAAATAAAATAAAAGGAATTAAAAGTTGTCAAAAGAAAGACCTAATTCTAAATTAATTTTATTTATTGTGAAAAGATTAAAATTAAACCTAATTAAACAACTAAGTTAATTAATGTTAGTATTTATTTACAAAATAATTACCTAAGTGAAATTAATAAAAATAAATATTTACATTTTTTAGTTTTTTTCTGAATTTTTATTTGTGAAAATGTTAATTATGTTAATTAATAATTAATAAAACTAATAATCAATAAAAGGGAAATTATAAAAGAAAAAGAAAATAAAAAGAGAAAAAGGAAAAGAAAATAAGGACCCAGGGGGTGCTGGACCCTTAGGGAGGTTAAGCCTGGAAATTTAGGCCCATTAAGCACAAAGCCCTTCTGACTTTTGGAATTTGCCTGGAGCGTGGGTTGACCAGGAGTATGGTGCTCGTCCAATCCATGCCTTTGGATCTGCTTTTGAGGCCACTTGGCACGCTGATCGCTTGAGATGTATGGTAGACTTTTTCTGGAATGCTGCATGGGAACATGTTAAACAAAATATGAAATAAATATTAGGGGGACCTGGGAATCGAACCCAGGTCCCAACGTTTGCAGAACACCTGGCCAACCACTCAACCACTTGAACGCGTTTGTGAGAATAACAAGAAACAAATATATTATAAAATAAACACGTTATATGTTGAACAAAAGAAAAGTAGCGCGCATATTTTGAATGAGCCAATCATGCTCTTCCATGCATCGTCTTCTTCACTGAATGCCTGTAAAAGATAAACAATTAGTGGGGGTTTAAACCCCCACAACCTGCAATAGAAGAAAATAGTGAATAGAACTGTATGCTATATAAATTAGGCGCGATAGTCTGGTTCAATTCGTCTTGTCCAGGCGGTTTCAACCATATGCGTGAGATAGTCCAATTTTACTGTATGTGGAAAGCCCTAATCTGAGAGCTCTGAAACCCTAGATTTCATTAATGGTGTTTTGCGTTTCAGGGCACCATAAGGCAATTAATCAATACCAAAAGCTTCAGAATGATGTTAGCAATGCAAAGCAATAATCAAAACATGTTAATGATGTATAAAACTTGAGTTTCGATTATAGCAAAGAAACCAAACCGTGTGACTTATTCTGGGCGTTTCCTTGAGGTAAAACACTTGGTTTCGATTGCAAATTGTTTCTGAGTGTGCTAGCAACGTGTTTGAATCAAGAAAAGGCTTCTAATTGTGCTGGAAGGTTGATTTCAATTTTCAACTTTTTCTTGATTTTTTGGAATTTGGTTTGGCCGTTTGTGCAGTTTTCTGGTCGTGAATTAGGTATGCAATGCTTGCTTATGTATGTCTCAATGAATTTAGGTCAGCAGCTAGGCTAATGATCCATGGAATTGATGTCTTGAGATTTTTCTTTAACCACCATTAAAGACCTTCCAAACTTGGTTCAAAACCATGATTTTGTGCACAAAATAGCTTTACACGAATTTGGTAGCTGGCATATGCTGTATGAAAGCCATTCAAACCACAAAGCTGCCATTTAATTAATTTTTTGATTTTATTTGAATTATTATGGATTAAAATGAATTAAATCCATAAAAATTATATTAAAAATGAAAAAATAAATGTTTGGTCTTGAAATTAATCATGGGACACGTGGGTGGCATGACAAGGCTGAATCAAGTGGAAGAAAGTGGGCCCTTTTGTCAAAAATTGAAGTTTTAAGGATAGTTGACTTTTGCCATTTCACAAAAATTTCCCAACTTCTCCAATGCATATCTTGCTCAATTTTGATCATATGGACATGTTCTTGGATATTTTGGAAAGTTATTGAAGTCCTCTAACCAATGCCTTTGGTCCCATGTCATTTTGATTTACCAATCTCAAGTTATGGCCTTTGACTTAAAATGCCTTTTTGTTGACTTTTGAAAATGACCTATAATGTTGAAATTGATAACTTTTTGTGAGAGCATTTCTTGGACTTAGAATGTGAAGATGAGTTGTAGGAAATCTCATCCCCTTCAAAATGAGCATTGGATTGGATTTTTCTGATGAACTATGAAAAAGTTATGCCTTGGTCAAGTTACAGTTGACTTTTCAACTGTCCAAAAATGGAAACTTTTGCATCTTGATGATTTTTGAGCCATTCTTGTGGAATCATGATCAAGACTTGATCAAATGATGATTGTGGCTTCAAAATAAGATGTTGACCAAAATTTTTGACTTTTGACTGCCAAATGACCATTTTACCCCTGTAGTTGGTTGTGGAGCAACTAGGGCTTTTGACTGTGCAACTTGACCTTGTGAGCCTTGAAACTTGGCATGTAGACGCTTGACAATGTATATAGGCATATGGGACTTAATTGGACCCTTGAAAACCTCAACTTCCTTGAAGGAACCAAAACCCTAATTTTGACTGGCTTAGGAGGATGGTTGGATTGTGCAATCCCTTGAGAAGACTTGAGCAAATTGAGATGATGCTTGTCAAAACTTTGAAGAATATGGGAGGGAAAATTTTGGGGTACAACAGTTGCCCCTGTTCAATCTTTTTATACCTGAGGATGTAGATTGGCTTGTGTGCCTTTCGTGATCCGAAGGTGGAAGATGATTGAACACTAGAGTGCCCAGAAATTTGCACTCGCATAGTAGAATATCAGCACTGTGATATAGGGAATGGGCTTACAGATGCAATTTGGAAAGATGGTGGATAGGAGGATGGGCTTAAAGATGCCATCTGGAGATGTGACAGGACCTTGTCGGGAATGGGCTTATAGATGCCATTTGGAAATGTGATGGATAGTTGTGGAGATGGGCTTATAGATGCCATCGGGGGTGTCGATCACGTAAGAGATTCCTTAGCGAGAACTTGCGTACTTGAGAAAGGAAGATGGTTTCCTAGCCTGTTACAGGTGTTGATCTTCAAACTCTTCATGCAGATATGCCCTGGCTGGATACAGGTGTCGAATCTACAATCAGTTGCTCACAGATGTGCCCTGGCTAGATACAGGAATCGATTCCAGAACTTCAAATGTTGCTTACAGACGTGCCCTGGCTGGATACAGGAATCGAATCTCTAAACTCTTCATGCAGACATGCCCTGGCTAGATACAGGTGTCGAATCCACAATCAGTTACTCACAGATATGCCCTGGCTAGATACAGGTATCGAATCTGGAATTTGTCGTCTACAGATATGCCCTGGTTGGATACAGGAATCGAATCTCTAAACTCTTCATACAGATATTCCCTGGATGGATACAGGAATCGAATCTACTCACAGATATGCCCTGGCTGGATACAGGAGTCGAATCTGGAATTAGTCGTCTACAGATGCGCCCTGGCTGGATACAGGAATCGAATCCCTAAACTCTTCATGCAGATATGCCCTAGCTGGATACAGGTGTCGAATCTACAATCAGTTACTCACAGATATGCCCTGGTTGGATACAGGAATCGAATCTGGAATTGTTCGTCTACAGATATGCCCTGGCTAGATACAGGTATTGAATCTCTAAACTCTTCATGCAGACATGCCCTGGCTGGATACAGGTGTCGAATCTACAATCAGTTACTCACAGATATGCCCTGGCTAGATACAGGAATCGAATCTGGAATTCTTCGTCTACAGATATGCCCTGGCTGGATACAGGAATTGAATCTCTAAACTCTTCATGCAGATATGCCCTGGCTAGATACAGGTATCGAATCCACAATCAATTACTCACAGATATGCCCTGGCTGGATGCAGGAATCGAATCTGGAATTGGTTGTCTACAGATATGCCCTGGCTGGATACAGGTGTCGAATCTCTAAACCCTTCATGCATACATGCCCTGGATGGATACAGGAATCGAATCTACAATTAAATACTCACAGATATGCCCTAGCTGGATATAGGAATCGAATCCGGAATTTGTCATCAACAGATATGCCCTGGCTAGATACAGGAATTGAATCTGGAATTTGTCATCAATAGATATGCCCTGGCTAGATACAGGAATCGAATCTGGAATTGCGACAGTTGATAGTAATTATCTTTGGATTGACCTTTTTCATGAAAAGGCAAAACATCAGTTGTATGCAATGTCATGATGTATGAGATGCATGATGTCATGATGTTCTCAAGAATAAATGAGATTGTGTGTTATGATGCGTATGCATGCGTCATGGTGTATGATAATGTGATGTTTATGAATGAATTTTCGTCTAGGAAGATAAATCCTTGACGAATGCCGAGAAATTCGTTGAATCCTGGGCTGATGTTGAAGAGTAGAGTTCTTCATTTCTGCTGGGGATGATGATTGCAAAATAAACCGGTAGGAGAAGATGACTCCTTTGGGGAATAAACTTTGTTGGAGAGATTACTCTGTGGGAAGAGATACTTCACTGAGGTTTTGGTGATAACTCCGCTGGGGATTCCGTTGATCAGATTTGATGAACTCCACTGGGGGTAGGAAGAACTTCGCCAAGGACGATCCTTCTGTGGTAATTAGCTGAGGATAACCCAGTTATAAGCTCTGGTGGAGAATAACCTTTGAATATGGTCGGGGAGAGACGTTTGTACTCTGCAGGTGATAAGCTTCCAGAATCTACTGGGGATAAGCTTCCAGAATCTACTGGGGAGGATGATTCAACTCTCTTGGGGAAACTTTTGGACTGTACTAGGGAAGTGGCTCCATTGGTGTGTCTGGTATTCCGCCGGGGAACAATCTTAGATCAAGACTGTCGGGGATGCTTGCTTAGGAACATCTGTATACTCCGCTGGGGGAACATTGAGATCTTCTGGGGGTATCCAACTTCCTTAAGGCTGACATTAGGCTACTCTGCTTGGGGAGAGTGTTGCTGACTTGCTGGAGATACTGTGCCTTGTTAGGGTTGATGGGAGACCAACTCTGCTCGGGGGGAGAGTATTGCTGAATCTTGTCTTACTCTGCGGGGAATGGAGGTATCTGGGTTACATTCTTCAGACGAACTTACCTTGGTACCTTGGTGGACAGAGCAACTAGATCGCTTAGACAACTCATTATTGCCCCTGTTTCTAATGTCACCTATAATTAATCCTTTGTTTCGCATGCAAGTATTTATGAGTTAGCAATTAGTGTCAAATGCATATATCAAAAATGAACATTGGACGTTCTTCGCAAGACAAAACAGAAAAAGGAAAAATAATTGGCAATTTGTATGGAAAGTGAACTTGTATTGATTTTTGAATTTGCCTGTAAATAGGCGTTTGTGTACATGAGGCTGACGTCCTCGTAAGAGAACGCCGCCGAACAAAATAGAGTTTATACAATTTGTATAAAGGAAAGCAAAACAGCTATGTGAAAACAATAATCCCACTGGGTTCCAACTCTGCTATCGCCTTTATGTCTTCAAGCGTCTCATCACCTTGCTGCTCAGTTGAAGATGAAGCTGATTGATCGATACCGTCTGAACCTGATAATTGATACCGAATTCTGGATGCAAGGTGATCCAATGAGACATAGCATTACGCTTTAATCCCTAATTTTTGCCTGGACCGCCCTCTCGGGTTTTCAGTCCACCGGGATACCCATTTTTGCCCAAGCCGCCTTTTCAGGTTTTCGACTTGCCGGGTGTACAGATTTTTTTTCATTTCATCCCTTATTTTTGCCCGAACCCTTTTGGTTCGCCGGGAAGCCCTTATTTTTGCCTAGGTGTGTCAACCTAGCGGGTCTTTTATTCATGCGTAGTATCTTTTTACTATGTCTACATTGGCGGGGTGAGGAAGGTCGTCACCATCCATGGTGGTTAGAATCATAGCTCCTCCTGAGAAGATATGTTTAACCACAAATGGCCCTTCATACGTAGGGGTCCATTTTCCCCTGGGATCACTTTGAGGGAGAATGATGCGCTTGATTACCAGATCCCCAACTTGATACTCTTGGCGTCTGACTTTCTTGTTAAATGCCCTGATCATCCGTTTTTGGTACGTTTGACCATGACAAATAGTGGCGAGTCTCTTTTCATCGATTAGATTTAATTGATCAAGCCGAGTCTGGATCCAGTCATCTTCGCTCAAACCTGCATCCTTCATTATCCGGAGAGAGGGTATCTGGACTTCAATAGGCAAGACTGCCTCCATGCCATAGACCAAGGAAAAAGCAGTTGCCCCTGTTGACGTCCGTGTTGAGGTACGGTACCCATGAAGAGCAAACGGTAACATCTCGTGCCAATCTTTGTAGGTCACTGTCATCTTCTGCACAATCTTCTTGATATTCTTATTTGCTGCTTCTACAGCCCCATTCATCTTCGGCCGGTACGGAGAAGAGTTGTGGTGTTGTATCTTGAATTGCTCGCAGAGCTCAGTGATCATCTTGTTGTTAAGATTGGTACCATTATCCGTAATGATCCTTTCTGGGACGCCGTATCGACAGATCAGGTTATGCCGAATGAATCGTGCCACGACGTTCTTGGTTACCGTAGCGTAGGAAGCCGCTTCGACCCACTTTGTGAAGTAATCAATCGCTACCAGGATGAAGCGATGCCCGTTGGATGCCGTAGGTCTGATCTCGCCGATCATATCAATGCCCCACATTGCAAAAGGCCAAGGTGTTGTCAAGACGTTCAGAGGAACTGGAGGAACATGCACCTTATCTGCATAGATCTGGCATTTGTGACACGTCCGAGAATGTTGGTAACAGTCGGCTTCCATTGTGGACCAGAAATATCCTGCCCGAAGGATCTTCTTTGCCATGGTATGTCCACTGGAATGTGTTCCGAAGGTACCTTCATGCAGCTCTGCCTTGATCCTTTCTGCTTCAGTCTTATCCACACAGCGCAGTAAGGTTGAATCATGGTTTCGCTTGTACAGAATGCCATTGTTGAGGAAGAACTTTACCGCGAACCTTCTTAGAAACTTTTTGTCGTTAACAGATGTGCCTTTTGGGTATTCTTGAGCTTCCAAGTACCTCTTCACTTCATGATACCAAGGTTTTTTAGTTACCTCTTCAGCCTCAAGATCACAGCAATGTGCAGGTTCGTCCAACTTCCAGATAATGATCCGGGGAGCCTCGCTGTCCCATTTGACTTTGAACATGGAAGACACCGTAGCTAGCGCGTCCGCCAACTGATTCTCCTCTCTTGGGAAGTGTTCAAAAGTTATCTCTGTGAAATGGGGGATCAACGTCAACATACACTCTTTGTAAGGAATAAGATTTGGGTGTTTCGTATCCCACTCGCCTTTGATCTGATTGATCACGAGAGTGGAATCTCTGAAGACACTCAGAAACTTGATCCTTAAGTCAATTGCAGCTTGAAGACCCATGATGCATGCTTCATACTCCGCCATGTTGTTGGTTCAGTTGAAACATAGCCAAGCAGTGAGTGGAGTATGAGTACCTTTTGGGGATATGATCACGGCGCCAATACCATTACCCAAAGCGTTTGAGGCTCCGTCAAAGTTCATAGACCATCGGGATCCTTCCTCAGGTCCTTCATCCGGTCCAGGTATTTCACAATCAGTCACTACCATGATATTCTCGTCTGGAAATTCAAAGTTCATCGACTGGTAGTCATCCACTGCCTGGTGTGCCAAATGGTCTGCCAATACACTTCTCTTGATTGCTTTCTGAGTCGTGTATTGGATGTCGTATTCTGTCAAGATCATCTGCCATCTTGCTATTCTTCCGGACAAGGCAGGCTTTTCGAATATGTACTTGATTGGATCCATTTTTGAAATCAACAGAGTAGTGTGAGTCAACATATACTGTCTTAGCCGGCGAGCAGCCCATACCAAAGCGCAGCAAGTTTTCTCAAGCAGTGAGTATCGGGTCTCACAGTCGGTAAACTTTTTGCTAAGGTAATAAATGGCGTGCACTTTTCGGCCAGACTCGTCATGCTGTCCCAGCACACACCCCATCGAGTTGTCTGGTACTGTTGTGATCGGTGGAAATAGAACTGACTGTTTTGGAATGCTGGTTCGCGAAATGTCGCGGTAAGCAAGAGTCGCCACCGTCTTTTATATTCTCCAACATGGAAAGGACAAAAGCACAGCAAAATTCCTTCTTTGAGAATGTTTCTCGGTTCGGGAGGTAGATTTATAGAAAGGGAAGGTGTTAGCACCCTTTCTATCCGTGGTTATCCACGGGCTCTTAGGTACTTGCTCTTATGTTTTCAAAAGATGTTTGCTTTTCAAGTATGTGTGGGTTTTGAAAAAGTTCGTTTGAAAAAAACTTCTAAGTAACTCGTGTATCAGTCCTCAAGAGTGTATGAAGTGTTTGTTTGAAAACTTTTAGAAAGTGTGAAGTGTGAAAAGTATTTCTGTTTGTTTTTGAAAAGAGCAAGTACTTAAGAGAATCTACCTACTCTAAGGAATTAAGCTGTGTAAGAGTCCTTTAGATAGTGCTATCCTACCATTGAGAGGTAGGTAGCACCATCGTTGGAGGTATTCGGGTCAATCCGATTATCGGGACAGTGTGGTCACCGAAGCAATGGTAGGACACCTTAGAAGTAACCCTAATGTCCTAGTTCCTTTGTATCCGAGGCAACCGTTTCGAGGCAACTGGATCTTTTGGACAGAAGGGCGACCTCTAAGACACCCTATACTTGATGACCACGTTTCGAGGCAACGAGTGAAGCGTACCCTAGGAGTGGCATGTGCTTTGTGTGTTGTTTTTCAGTTAATTGCCTTTGTACATGTTATTTGTGAGCTACGAATTAATTTTATTTACATACATTCTTTCATGCATTTAATAGTTAGGAATGCGGAAAACAAATTGCAGAAAGATAAATTCTACGCTATTACAAGGCGCGGGTCTATACATCGCCAAAAAAAAACAAAGACCCGTTTTGTAAAATAAAGTGCGAGAAAAATTAAAGAAAGCAATAAAATCCTAATTACTATTACATCCTCTTTACAGATACAAAAATATAATCAAAAGAAATGAAAATGCGCGGATGGAAATTTAATCGGGAACGTTCTAAGGGTTTTGACCCTTTTTTCATGAAAGAATTGAATTTTTTTGTCCTTTTTTGTGATTAAATGAAATTAGAACTAATGATTAAACTAATTAATTAATTTATTAAAAGAAAAAGAAAGTTTTTTGTATTTTTATGTTTTTAATGAAATAAAATAAAAGGAAATAAAATTAAAAGTTAATAAAAACCTAATTCTAAATTTATTTTAGTTATTAAGAAAAAAAAGGTTAAAGTTGCCTAATTAAAATTAACTCAATTTATTAGTATTTATTTACAAAAATAAAATGAAATTAATAATAATAATAATATTAGTTCTTTTTTGATTTTTTTTATAAAAATATTAATTATGTTAATAGTTAATAAAAGGGAAAAAATAAAAATAAGACAAATAAAATATAAAATGACAAAATTAAATTGCAAACCCAAGGGGGGGTATGGGCCAGAATTGGGAGTGTTAATGGAATTGTGAGGCCCATTTGTACAAAGCCCGTTGAGTTTGGGAACTGAGTGAGGCGCTGGTTGACCAGGAGTATGGTGTGCTCCCTCTCTTGGCCGTTGGATCTGCTTCTGAGGGACACTTGGCAAGCTGGGATGTGAGGTTTATGGTGAATTTCTTCACGTTGCCTGCATAAGATCATATTTGGAAAAAATTCAACAAGCCTTTGGGGGACCTGGGGATCGAACCCAGGTCCCAACGAATACCAAGCGCGTTTCCAGCCACTGCACCAATTTGTTTTAGTCATCAATAAAATAAACGTGAATTAATATATATAATAGTCATTTCCAATGCTGCAAAATTAAAAACGCGCGTATCTCATTTGAATGGACCAACCCTGTTCTTCCACGTAATCATCTTCTTCATCTTTTCCTGTAAAACAAAAACAAGATAGCGGGGGTTTTTAACCCCCACAATGCAAAACTGTGGAAAATAGCGATTAGGCGCTCAGTGTATATAAAAAGGGCGCGAGGTGTCTAATGGATTCGTCTCATCAAGCCGGTTTCAACCATGTGTGTTTGGAGGCTTGATTTTGCAGTATAAGAAAAGCCCTAATTGAAAAGCTCTGAAACCCTAGCACTCTCCAATGGCAACTTTCATTTTAAGGCACCATAATCAAATTAAGTTATATCAAAAGCTTCATAACAATGTTAGCAATGCAAAACAGTGATCAAAATGTATTAATGATGCGTAAATATTGAATTTCGATTATGGAAAAGTTTGTTCAAATCGTGGTTCTGTTTGGCCGTTTCCTTGAGTGCTGGGGCTTGTTTATGAATGCAAGTCGTTCCTGGGAGTGTGGGGAATGCGTTTGGATCAAGGAAAGTGTTTGAATTGTACTGGAAGATTGATTTCAGTTTGTGACTTTTCTTTGGAATTTTGGAAATTGGTTATGCTGTTTCAGAGGTTTCTCGGTCGTGAATTTGATTGGAGAGGCTTGCATATATGTGTATGAATGTAATCAAGTGACATTAGGAGCCTTAAAACCAACGCAATGATGTTTTGGATTTCCTCTTTACCACCATTAAAGCACTTGCCATATTTGCTCAAAATTTGAATTTTCATGCTCATAATAGGCTTGGCATGAATTTGGTATGTGACTTATGATGCATCAAGGTCATTCAAACCACAAGATATCCTTTGATTAATTTTTTTTATTTTTATTTGAATTTTATAGATTTAAAATGAATTAAATCAATAAAATTAAATAAAAATAGAAAAATTAATGTTTAATCTTGAAATAATTCATGGGACACGTGGGTGGAATGATTAAGTGATCCAAGTGGAAAAAAGTGGGCCCTTTTTGTCAAAAATTGAAGTTTCAAGGATAGTTGACTTTTGCCATTTCACAAAAATTTCCCAACTTCTCCAATGCATATCTTGCTCAATTTTGATCATATGAACATGTTCTTGGACATTTTGGAAAAGTCTTGAAGTCCTCTAAACAATGCCTTTGGTCCCATGTCATTTTGATTTACCAATCTCAAGTTATGGTCTTTGACTTAAAGTGCCTTTTTGTTGACTTTTGAAAATGACCTATAATGTTGAAATTGATAACTTTTTCTAAGAGCATTTCTTGGACTTGGAATGTGAAGATGAGTTGTAGGAAATGTCTTCCCCTTCAAGATGAGCATTGGATGGGATTTTTCTGATGAACCATGAAAAAGTTATGCCTTGGTCAAGTTACAGTTGACTTTTCAGCTGTCCAAAAATAGAAAGTTTTGACACCTTGATGATTTTTGAGCCATTCTTGTGAAATCATGGTCAAGATTTGACCAAATGATGATTGTGGCTTCAAAATAAGATGTTGACCAAAATTTTTGACTTTTGACTGCCAAATGACCATTTTGCCCCTACAGTTGATTGTGAAGCAATTAGGGTTTTTGACTGTGCAACTTGACCTTGTGAGCCTTGAAACTTGACATGTAGGTGCTTGACAATGTATATGAGCATATGGGACTTGATTGAGCCCTTGAAAACCTCAACCTCCTTGCAAGAACCAAAACCCTAATTTTGACTGGCTTAGGAGAGTGGTTGACTGTGCGACTCCTTGAGTAGACTTGAGCAAATTGAGATGATGCTTGTCAAAACTTTGAAGAATATGGGAGGGAAAATTTTGGGGTACAATAGTTGCCCCTGTTCAATCTTCTTAGACCAGAGGATGTAGATTGGCTTGCGTGCCTTTCGTGATCCGAAGGTGGAAGATGATTGAACACTAAAGTGCCCAGAAATTTGCACTCACATAGTGGAGCATCAGCAGTGTGGTGTCGGGAATGGGCTTACAGATGCCATTTGGAGAGATGGTGGATAGGAGGATGGGCTTATAGATGCCATCTGGAGATGTGACAGATCCTTGTCGGGAATGGGCTTATAGATGCCATTTGGAACTGTAATGGATAGTTGTGGAGATGGGCTTAAAGATGCCATCGGGGGGTCGATCGCGTAAGAGATTCCTTAGCAAGAATTTGCGTACTTGAGAAAGAAAGATGGTTTCCTAGCCTGTTACAGGTGTTGATCTTCAAATTCTTCATGCAGATATGCCCTGGCTGGATACAGGTATCGAATCTACAATCAGTTGCTCACAGATATGCCCTGGCTAGATACAGGAATCGAATTCGGAACTTCAAAAGGTTGCTTACAGACGTGCCCTGGCTAGATACAGGAATCGAATCTCTAAACTCTTCATGCAGACATGCCCTGGCTAGATACAGGTATCGAATCTACAATCAGTTACCCACAGATATGCCCTGGCTAGATACAGGAATCGAATCTTCAAACTCTTCAGACGTGCCCTGGCTGGATACCGGAATCGAATCTGGAATTAGTCGTCAACAGATATGCTCTGGCTGGATACAGGAATCGAATCTTCAAACTCTTCAGACGTGCCCTGGCTGGATACAGGAATCGAATCTGGAATTAGTCATCAACAGATATGCCCTGGCTGGATACAGGAATCGAATCTTCAAACTCTTCAGACGTGCCCTGGCTGGATACAGGAATCGAATCTGGAATTAGTCGTCAATAGATATGCCCTGGCTGGATACAGGAATCGAATCTTCAAACTCTTCAGACGTGCCATGGCTGGATACAGGAATCGAATCTGGAATTAGTCGTCAACAGATATGCCTTGGCTAGATACAGGTATCGAATCTTCAAACTCTTCAGACGTGCCCTGGCTGGATACAGGAATCGAATCTGGAATTAGTCGTCAACAGATATGCCCTGGCTGGATACAGGAATCGAATCTTCAAACTCTTCAGACGTGCCCTGGCTGGATACAGGAATCGAATCTGGATCTAGTCGTCAACAGATATGCCCTGGCTGGATACAGGAATCGAATCTTCAAACTCTTCAGACGTGCCCTGGCTAGATACAGGAATCGAATCTGGAATTAGTCGTCAACAAATATGCCCTGGCTGGATACAGGAATCGAATCTTCAAACTCTTCAGACGTGCCCTGGCTAGATACAGGAATTGAATCTGGAATTAGTCATCTACAGATATGCCCTGGCTGGATACAGGTATCGAATCTTCAAACTCTTCAGATATGCCCTGGCTAGATACAGGAATCGAATCTGGAATTGCGATAGTTGATAGTAATTATCTTTGGGTTGACCTTTTTCTTGAAAAGGCAAAACATCATTTGTATGCAATGTCATGATGTATGAGATGCATGATGTCATGATGTTCTCAAGAATAAATGAGATTCGTGTCGTATGATGCGTATGCATGCTATAATGTATGAAGATGTGATGTTCATGAATGTATTTTCGTCTAGGAAAATAAATCCTTGACGAATGCCGGGAAGTTGAATCCTGGGCTGATGTTGAAGATTAGAGTTCTTCATTCCGCTGGGGATGATGGTTGCAAGAATAAACCGGTAGGAGAAGATGACTCCGTTGGGGGAATAAACTTGATGGAGAGATTACTCTGCGGGGAATACTCTATGGGAAGAGATACTTCGCTGGGGTTTTTGATGAGAACTCCATTGGGGATACCGTTGATGTGTTTTGTTGAGGAATTGATGAACTCCGCTGGGGGATAGGAAGAATTTCGCCGAGGACGATCTTTCCGTGGTAATTAGCTGAGGATAACCCAGTTATAAGCTCTTGTGGAGGATAACCTTTGAATAGAGCCAGGGAGACGCGTTCGTACTCTGCAGGTGCTAAGCTTCCAGAAACTACTGGGGATAAGCTTCAAGAATCTACTGGGGAGATTGGTTCAACTTTCCTGGGGAGACTTTTTGAGACTGTACTGGGGAATGGCTCCATTGGGATGTTTGGTATTCCGCCGGGGAACAATCTTATATTAAGACTGCCAGGGATGCTTGTTTAAGGAATATTTGCATACTCCGCTGGGGAATGTTGAGATTTGCTGGGGATATCCAACTTCCTTAAGGCTGATAGTGGGCTAACTCTGCTTGGGGAGAGTGTCACAGACTTGCTGGAGATACTGTGCCTTTTCGGGATTGATGGGAGACCAACTCTTCTTGGGAGAGTATTGCTGAATCTGGTCTTACTCTGCGGGGAGTGGAGGTAACTTGGTTATGTTCTTCAGCCGAACCTACCTTGGTACCTTGGTGGACAGGGCAACTAGATCGCTTAGACCACTCATTATTGCCCCTGTTTCTAATGTCACCTGTAATTAATCCTTTGTTTCGTATGCAAGTATTTATGAGTTAGCAATTAGTGTCAAATGCATATATCAAAAATGAACATTAGACGTTCTTTGAAAAACAAAACAGAAAAAGGAAAAACAATTGGCAATTTGTTTGGAAAAAAAAGTGAATTCGTATTGATTTTTGAATTTGCCTGTAAATAGGCGTTTATGTACAAGAGGCTGACGTCCTAGTAAGAGAACGCCGCCGAACAATAGAGTTTATACAGTTTTTGTGAAAAGGAAAACAAAACAGCTATGTGGAAAAGTCCCACTGGGTTCCAACTCTGCTATCGCCTTTATGTCTTCAAGCGTCTCATCACTTTGTTGCTCAGTTGAAGATGAAGCTGACTGATCGATGTCGTCTGAACCGGATTCTGGATGCAGGGTGATCCAATGAGACATAGTATTACGCTTTATCCCTAACTTTTTCCTGGACCGCCCTTTCGGGTTTTCAGTCCACCGGGATACCCATTTTTGCCCAAGCCGCCCTTTCAGGTTTTCGACTTGCCGGGTGTACAGATTTTTTTCATTTCATCCCTTATTTTTACCCGAACCTTTTTGGTTCGCCGGGAAGCCCTTATTTTTGTCTAGGTGTGTCAACCTAGCGGGTCTTTTATCATGCGTAGTATCTTTTTACTATGTCTGCATTGGCGGGGTGAGGAAGGTCGTCACCATCCATGGTGGTTAGAATCATAGCTCCTCCTGAGAAGACATGTTTAACCACAAATGGCCCTTCGTACGTAGGGGTCCATTTTCCCCTGGGATCACTTTGAGGAAGAATGATGCGCTTGATTACCAGGTCTCCGACTTGATACTCCTGTCGTCTGACTTTCTTGTTAAATGCCCTGATCATCCGTTTTTGGTACGTCTGACCATGACACAGAGCAGTGAGTCTCTTTTCGTCGATTAGGTTTAATTGATCAAGTCGAGTCTGGATCCAGTCATATTCGCTCAAACCTGCATCCTTCATTATCCGGAGAGATGGTATCTGGACTTCAATAGGCAAGACTGCCTCCATTCCATAGACCAAGGAAAAGGGTGTTGCCCCGGTTGACGTCCTTGTTGAGGTACGGTACCCATGAAGAGCAAACGGTAACATCTCGTGCCAATCTTTGTAGGTCACTGTCATCTTCTGCACAATCTTCTTGATATTCTTATTTGCCGCTTCGACAGCCCCATTCATCTTCGGCCGGTAAGGAGAAGAGTTGTGGTGTTGTATCTTGAATTGCTCACAGAGCTCAGTGATCATCTTGTTATCAAGATTGGTACCATTATCCTTAATGATCCTCTCAGGTACCCCGTATCGACAGATCAGGTTATGCCGAATGAACCGTGCCACGATGTTTTTGGTTACCGTAGCGTAGGAAGCTGCTTCAACCCACATTGTGAAGTAATCAATCGCTACCAGGATGAAGCGATGCCCGTTGGATGCCGTAGGTCTGATCTCGCCGATCATATCGATGCCCCACATTGCAAAAGGCCAAGGTGTTGTTAAGACATTCAGAGGCACTGGAGGAACATGCACTTTATCAGCATAGATCTGGCACTTATGACATGTCCGAGAATGTTGGTAACAGTCACCTTCCATTGTGGACCAGAAATATCATGCCCAAAGGATTTTCTTTGCCATGGTGTGTCCACTGGAATGCGTTCCGAAGGTACCTTCATGCAGCTCTGCCATGATTCTTTCTGCTTCAGTCTTATCCACACAACGCAGTAAGGTTGAATCATGGTTTCGCTTGTAGAGAATGTCGTTGCTGAGGAAGAACTTTGCTGCGAACCTTCTCAGAAACTTCTTGTCATTGACAGATGCACCCTTGGGGTATTCTTGAGCTTCCAGGTACCTCTTCACCTCATGATACCAGGGTTTTTCAGTTACCTCTTCAACCTCAAGATCACAGCAATGTGCAGGTTCATCCAATTTCCAAATAATGATCCGGGGAGCTTCGTTGTCCCATTTGACTTTGAACATAGAAGACATTGTAGCCAGCGCGTACGCCAACTGATTCTCCTCTCTTGGGAAGTGTTCAAAAGTTATCTCCGTGAAATGGGGGATCAACGTCAACACACACTCTTTGTAAGGAATGAGATTTGGGTGTTTCGTATCCCACTCACCTTTGATCTGATTGATCACAAGAGCGGAATCTCCGAAGACACTCAGAAACTTGATCCTTAAGTCAATTGCAGCTTGAAGACCCATGATACATGCTTCATACTCCTCCATGTTGTTGGTGCAGTTGAAGCATAGCGGGGCAGTAAGTGGAGTATGAGTGCCTTTTGGGGATATGATCACAGCGCCGATACCGTTACCCAAAGTGTTGGAGGCTCCGTCAAAGTGCATAGACCATCGGGATCCTTCCTCAGGTCCTTCATCCGGTCCAGGTACTTCACAATCAGTCACTACCATGATATCCTCGTCTGGAAACTCAAAGTTCATAGATTGGTAGTCATCCACTGCCTGGTGTGCCAAATGGTCTGCCAATACACTTCCCTTGATTGCTTTCTGAGTCGTGTACTGGATGTCGTATTCTGTCAAGATCATCTGCCATCTTGCTATTCTTCCGGACAAGGCGGGCTTTTCCAATATGTACTTGATTGGATCCATTTTTGAAATCAAGAGAGTAGTGTGAGCCAACATATACTGTCTCAGCCGGCGAGCAGCCCATACCAAAGCGCAACAAGTTTTCTCGAGCAATGAGTATCGGGTCTCACAGTAGGTAAACTTTTTGCTAAGGTAATAAATGGCATGCTATTTTCGGCCAGACTCGTCATGCTGCCCCAGCACACACCCCATTGAGTTGTCAAGCACTGTCAGGTATAAGATCAGAGGTCTCCCTTCAACCGGTGGCATAAGAATGGGTGGTTCTTGGAGATACTCTTTGATTCTTTCGAAAGCGGCCTGACATTCATCATTCCAACGTACTACCTGATCTTTCTTCAGCAGCTTGAAGATTGGTTCACAGGTAGCAGTTAGGTGCGAAATGAATCGGGCAATGTAGTTCAGCCGTCCTAGAAAGCCTCTGACTTCTTTCTCTGTCTTGGGAGCTGGCATCTCTTGTATGGCTTTCACCTTGGCATGGTCCACTTGAATGCCTTTGTCGCTTACGATGAAGCCTAACAATTTTCCAGATCTTACCCCGAAGGTGCACTTGTTTGGGTTCAACCTCAGCTTGTACAACTTTAAACGGTCAAACAGTTTCTGTAGATGGTCAAGGTGTTCCTCCTCAGTTTGGGACCTTGCAATCATATCGTCGACATATACTTCAATCTCATGATGGATCATGTCATGAAACAAAGCAACCATGGCACGTTGGTAGGTTGCCCCAACATTTTTCAACCCAAAAGGCATGACCTTGTAGCAAAAGGTGCCCCACTGAGTAACAAAAGTGGTCTTCTCCATGTCTTCAGGAGCCATTTTGATCTGATTATAACCGGAGAAGCCGTCCATGAAGGAGAATACTTTATGTTTAGCAGTATTGTCAACCAGAACGTCGATGTGAGGCAGAGGGAAATCATCCTTGGGGCTCGCCCTGTTCAAATCCCTGTAATCAACACACATTCTGACCTTACCATCTTTTTTTGGCACTGGAACCACGTTGGCGACCCACTGAGGGTAAGAAGTCACTGCTAGAAACCCGGCATCAAATTGTTTCATAACCTCAGCTTTGATTTTCTCGGACATCTCTGGACGCATACGGAGGACCTTCTGTTTAACCGGAGGGCATTCTTCCTTGGTGGGCAAGTGATGAACCACAATGTCGGTATCCAACCCAGGCATGTCCTCGTAAGACCAGGCAAAGATTTCCACATAATCATGCAACATCTGAATCAACCGCTGTTTCACACTGAGCTCTAGATTGGCACCAATCTTGAATTCCTTCATGTCTGTCTCAGTACCCAGATTTACCGTTTCCACTGGCTCTTCATGTGGCTGAATGGCCCTCTCTTCCTGGAGTAGCAGTCTTGCAAGCTCGCCAGGCACTTCGCAATCATCTTCACCTTCGTCTTCGGCTAAGTTGATCGGATTTTCGAAGTCATAACTGGCAGTAGCAGAGTCGTTACCAGTGAGATCCAGAGTGGATTGGAACCTGTATAAGTGAGTGTGTGTAAATATAGCTATTTTGCAATATGTAAAGAAAGAATGGGAGCGCAAGATTTGAAATGTGAAAAACGTCCAATGCTTTTATTCATGATATATGAAAGTGACACACAAAAGCCCTCACAAATAAAACCACGGTGCCCCGGGTAAGACACCGGGCCATAGAGTTTAGTAATATTGTTTGTTACAACTTTAAAACAAAAGAGTTCATTACTGAGTGACAAAAGTAATAGGTATAAAGTCTTTTGCAGTCCAGTTGCTTGGTCCACCGTTGGTCGTTGGGTAGATCCAGCTGTCGAATTCAGATTCTTCCGCTTCGTCCTCAATGGCATTTACTCCCGGGTTGGTGATGAACACAGGAGGTCTTCCTATCCTTGCTTTACGCATAGCCCTCTGAGCCTCTGCAGTGAAACCCAAGCCAAATTTGTCAGTCTTTGGAGTGAAATCAGGAAGTCTGCCCCAGTTTTTACACTCACCCTTCTCAATCACAGCCTGGGCATCCTTCAAGGAAGCCATCTTCAAAGGAGAACCCTCTTCAGTCACAGTCTCTGCTGCTGCCAATGTCTGAGGCACCTCTTCAAAGTGTTGAAAAGGGGTCTCAATGAACTCCCCATCCATTTCTACGTACCAGAACGAGTTGAGGTGGCTGACCATGTATTCCTCTTCCCCTTGCACTGTTACGATCTTCCCCCTGACCGGGTACTTAAGCTTCTGATGCAATGTGGAGGTCACAGCTCCTGCCTTGTGGATCCAAGGACGACCTAGCAAACAAGAGTAGGACGGTCGGATATCCATCACATAGAATTTTGAATCAAAGACTTGTGAACCAACCCTGATTGGGATGTCAACCTCGCCATGTACCATCCTTTTGGACCCGTCGAAGGCCCGGACAACAATGTTACTTGGTTTGAGCTCTAAACCCTCACAGTCCAGCCTGTCTAGAGCTTTCTTGGGTAGTACGTTTAATGAAGAACCAGTGTCAACCAGCACATGAGCAAGAGTAGTGCCCCTGCATTCAATGGAGACATGCAGGGCATCATTATGGTTCTTCCCCTTGGTCGTCAGATCAGCGTCAGAGAAACCCAGACCATTATCAGCAGTTAAGTTGGCCACACAATCGGTGAATTGATCAGCAGACATTTCTTGTGGCACGTGGGCCGTCTTCAGGAAAGCAATCAGGGCCTTAGCATGGGCCTCTGAACACAACAACAGTGATAGCATAGAGATTTTAGAGGGGGTGTGCCCCAGCTGCTCAACCACATTGAAATCACTTTTATTGATAATTTTGAGGATCTCTTCCATCTCTTGCTTGGAAGCCTCAACAGTGGTCTTCGGTGCCTCCGTCCGGGCAGGCACATCAGTAGCAATCCCCTTGCCCCGAGCATCAGATGACTCGACAGCAGGGGTAGAAACTCTATCAGGAGGGGAAACAGGCACACTGGCAGGTGTGATGACAAGAGGTCTCTGAATTGCTGGAGGTGAAATGTCTGGTGAGAACAGTCTTCCACTACGAGTGACTTTAGCAGGCCCGGTGATGTTGGTGACACCGGTACTAGTATCGAACTCTTGTTTCACTCCCAGAATATAAACATCTGCCCCATAGTGCCACGGGACAGCTTTGTCAGACTTATAGGGGATGGGCCCCGGAACAGTGATGGTTATAGGAGAAATCTTGTGAACAAGCATAATTTTGACAGGCTTCTTTTAGGGAGCCTTAGGGGGGTTGTTGAAAATGGTGACAATTGACACTTCTTCAGTAGGAACAGCAGGAGTAACAATCTTCTTGAACAAGATCTCTTTGCTATCCATCAGGTTTTGGACGCCTGACTTCAGCAAAGGACAACCAACAGGTGAAGCAGCACATAGATGGCAACCTTTACTACATCCCGGAAATAAACCGGCTAGCAACAGGTTCCTCTTAACGGTCAGCAGCGGAGTAGCAACATCATCCACAGAAGCTACATACAGATCCTCCTCAACAGCATTCACTCCATGCTGGGGCATGGGAGCAGTCACAACATTGGGCCTTTCGGGCGCCTCGAACTGTATTTCCTTAGCATCAATAAGGTCCTGAACCTTATTTCTTAGGGCCCAACAATCATCAGTAGAATGCCCCGGGCTATCAGAGTGATAAGCGCAGCGGGCGTTGGGGTTGTACTTCGGAGATGCTGTGTTTACCACCTTCGGAGCTTCCTTGACAGTTACCAGGCTGGTTGACAGCAGTTGCGGCAATATCTGAGAGAGAGTCATGCTGAGCCGAGTATACTGTCTTTTGGGCCTCTCAACTCTTGGCTGGTTGTATTGCTGAGGAGCAGCAGCAGGCTTTGAAATTACCACCGCGTTGACAGCTTGGCGGCGTCCCAGTTTGTTCTGTCTCCTGGGACCATACACAGCACTGGCCTCCTTCTTGAAGGGCTTCTTTTCAGTATTTGAGGAGGCACCCTTATGTATCTTTCCCGATTTGATACCAGTTCGATCCTCTCACCAGTCAAGATCAGGTCTGTAAACCCAGCAGAGGAATTACCAATGAGATGGTTGAAGAATGGACCAGATAGGGTCCCCAAGAACATGTCCACTAGTTCACGATCCGTCAACGGTGGCTGCACCCTGCCAGCCAGGTCTCTCCATTTATGTGCGTACTCCTTAAAACCTTCACCCGTTCCCAGTGACATACCCTGGAGTTGGGTACGCGTGGGAGCGAGGTCGGAATTGTACTGATACTGCTTATAAAAAGCAGTAGCCAAGTCCTCCCAGTTATGAATGTTGGTTCCATCCAGCTGATAGAACCATTCGAGATGAGTCCCTGAAAGACTCTCTTGGAAGAAATGGATCCATAAGTTCTTGTCTGCAGTGTAAGGCTGGATCTTCCTTACATAAGAGCGGAGGTGCAGTTTAGGACAGGAAGCCCCGTCGTACTTCACAAAGGCAGGCGCCTTGAACTTGTGTGGGATCACCACCCCAGAAGATAAACCTAAGTCTCCGAAATCCAACCCAGGCACACGTTGAATCTCCATAGCATTTAACCTGTCCTCCAACTGTTTGTACCAGTCCTCAGCAGGAGGGTACTGTTCATCATTGAAGTCTGTCTCGGTGTCAGAGACCACAGGACTAGGAACCTCTCTCCCTTGGTGACTGCCTTCCCCCACAGATGGAGTAGTCCTCTCAGCTTCATTTTGTAGTGTATTCCCGAGTCTGCGTCCAGTGTTGAACATCACAGTCCTCTTCTTCTTCTTCTTCAGGAGCAAAGCCTTCAAAACCTGTTGTTCCTGGGCCAAGTTCATGACCATCTCCTGAAACTGGGCGTTCTGGGCCTGGAGGGCCTTGATAGCTTGTTTCGTGGTTGGTTCAGGATTCATGATGACTGAGTGCTGAAATAAACAGAGAAGAAGATTAAGCAACCTGTAGAAAAAGGGTACCTGTTATGCACATGATGCATGATATGCTATTTATGCAATGCATTCAAGGGTTCGAAATTTCAAATTCGTTGTAGCCAAAAAAGAACACACTTTTTATTAGGAAATAATTTGTTCAGTACATCAGGGCCTCATGGGCAAAACATTACAAAATAATTAATCCCAAAAGACATTGCGCATCCTCTTTGGAGCGATGTAAGTGTTGAGGGTCTTTTCCTCGTGCAGTAGGCGGGTGAGCTCCAAGACCTTCTTCTCACTGGCATGTAGACTGGCTTCAAGAGAATTACGTTCTTCCTTGAGTTGGATCCAGCTTTTCTGCATTTCTTCCCGGGATGTAGGCATGTCAGGATGTTGAATGGTGTAGGGCACCACTCCTTCCAACACTGGCTCTTTGATCACGGGGAGATCATGAGGATATGGCATCACCAGCTTTTGGGAGCGGGCTCGTACCCACTTGAGATAAGGCTACAGGGGGATGGAGTTCTTGTGCCCCAGCGTCTTGCTATCTACCCTGTTGGGCATTCTCCAAGCTTTGATGAATCTCTGGCGAAGTCCTTGTGCATCGTTGTCGAAGTCAAAAACTATGTCAGGAATCAACATATCATGAAGGCCATCCCTCCGAGCATATCCAAACTGCCTCAAAGCCAAACAGGGGTTGTAAGTAATGCCCCCTCTAATTCCAAGTAAAGGAACATTAGGAAACTCTCCGCAACGATCAACGATAGTGACATTCTCTCTGGACCAAGAACACCAATGTATATCAGCATGTGTGAGAGTCATCAATCGTTGTGACCATCTCGAACCCCGCTCGTTCTTCAAAACTGGTTGTGGAAGGTGCGAAATAAACCACCTTTCCAGGAGAGGAGTGCAGCACATGAGAACACCTCTTTTTCTCATGGTTCGAGTGTAACATGAGTGAAGGATGTCCCCAAGCAACGTAGGTATAGGATTCCTAGACATGAAGATCTTGACAGCATTGATATCTATAAGCTGATCTGGATTAGGGAACAACACCAACCCATAGACGAGGAGTGCCACAACTTCTTCAAAAGCTTGTAGGTCAAGGGAGTTCCAACATTCTTGTGCTTTCTCAAACAGGAACTTGGCCAAGAACCCTTTGATACCACTTCTAACTTCCCAATGTCCCTTGATGTCAGATGGTTGTAGGCATAATGCTTTAGCAACCTCTTCAAGTTTTGGCTCCTTTTCCGTTCCATTGTAGGGTAGTTGACTAAGGATAGGAATCTTCAGAAGCTGATAAAACTCTTCCAAAGTAGGCACCAACTGATAATCCGGGAAAGTAAAACAGTGGTGCAGAGGGTCAAAGAACTGGAACAACACTTTCACCATATCCTCTTCAATGTTGGTATTGACCAAGCTGATGAGTCTACCATGCCTTTCACTGAATGAAGAGTTCTCGGGAATCCTGGATGTAAGTTCTTTAAGCTGAGGAGGGACCCTGACAAGGTTGACCTGAATTGTCTTTCTGCGGATAGTTTCCATGTCCTACAAAACAAGAACAAAGATGAAGATTCGAACCCTTGAAGTGGTTAGTAAATGCATATGATGTTGTATGATGTTATGATGCTATGATAAAACACACCACAAGTATTCACAAAAAGCAAACATGATAAGGCACACAAGTCACACCATAGCCCTTAGAGTTTAGGCCAGCATGAAGTTTGGGGTACTACCCTCTTGAAGTTGGTGGGCTCAAAAACCTGTCCTATCAAAAGTAACCGGGTTCTAAGGATCTCAATATCATTGGGTTGTTTTCTATGTTCATTGTTTTGATTTAGCCACTGAACTGGCGATCAAAATATTCCAAGAAAGTAACCCTCAATGAGTGTAGTATCGAGTATCAACCAACTTCGGACTGCACCAAAGTCAGTCATCTCACTACCCCTAAAGAGGCCAGGATGGTTCAACTAAGGTTCCTAAGGTTAGTTGATGCTTCACGACACCACGCGGCGGCCCCGTACTCTCCTTGACTTGACTCAAGGGTTACCGGTACTCACCAAAGTGCCACATCAACATAGCAAACTGCTTCAACCATGTCGGTATACCCCACACAGTTCCCTCACAGTTTGTTGCTACTTTCTAAAAGGTATCCCCCAGATCCGGGTTAGGATCTATGAAACTCTCAAAACAGGCCCACAATATTAAATCAAGCAAAGCAAGCAATTGAAAACATGATGATGAACTATTCCTAAGGTACACCCCACTTATTTATTTCCCAGCAGAGTCGCCAGTTCTATGATCGGTGGAAATAGAACTGACTGTTTTGGAATGCTGGTTCGCGAAATGTCGCGGTAAGCAAGAGTCGCCACCGTCTTTTATATTCTCCAACATGGAAAGGACAAAAGCACAGCAAAATTCCTTCTTTGAGAATGTTTCTCGGTTCGGGAGGTAGATTTATAGAAAGGGAAGGTGTTAGCACCCTTTCTATCCGTGGTTATCCACAGGCTCTTAGGTACTTGCTCTTATGTTTTCAAAAGATGTTTGCTTTTCAAGTATGTGTGGGTTTTGAAAAAGTTCGTTTGAAAAAAACTTCTAAGTAACTCTTGTATCAGTCCTCAAGAGTGTATGAAGTGTTTGTTTGAAAACTTTTAGAAAGTGTGAAGTGTGAAAAGTATTTTTGTTTGTTTTTGAAAAGAGCAAGTACTTAAGAGAATCTACCTACTCTAAGGAATTAAGCTGTGTAAGAGTCCTTTAGATAGTGCTATCCTACCATTGAGAGGTAGGTAGCACCATCGTTGGAGGTATTCGGGTCAATTTGATTATCGGGACAGTGTGGTCACCGAAGTAATGGTAGGACACCTTAGAAGTAACCCTAATGTCCTAGATCCTTTGTATCTGAGGCAACCGTTTCAAGGCAACTGGATCTTTTGGACAGAAGGGCAACCTCTAAGACACCCTATACTTGATGACCACGTTTCGAGGCAACGAGTGAAGCGTACCCTAGGAGTGGCATGTGCTTTGTGTGTTGTTTTTCAATTAATTGTCTTTGTACATGTTATTTGTGAGCTATGGATTAATTTTATTTACATACATTCTTTCATGCATTTAACAGTTAGGAATGCGGAAAACAAATTGTAGAAAGATAAATTCTACGCTATTACAAGGCGCGGGTCTATACATCGCCAAAAAAAACAAAGACCCGTTTTGTAAAATAAAGTGCGAGAAAAATTAAAGAAAGCAATAAAATCCTAATTACTATTACATCCTCTGTACAGATACAAAAATATAATCAAAAGAAATGAAAATGCGCGAATGGAAATTTAATCGGGAACGTTCTAAGGGTTTTGACCCTTTTTTCAAGAAAGAATTGAATTTTTTTGTCCTTTTTTGTGATTAAATGAAATTAGAACTAATGATTAAACTAATTAATTAATTTATTAAAAGAAAAAAAAGTTTTTTGTATTTTTATGTTTTTAATGAAATAAAATAAAAGGAAATAAAATTAAAAGTTAATAAAAACCTAATTCTAAATTTATTTTAGTTATTAAGAAAAAAAAAGGTTAAAGTTGCCTAATTAAAATTAACTCAATTTATTAGTATTTATTTACAAAAATAAAATGAAATTAATAATAATAATAATATTAGTTCTTTTTTGATTTTTTTTATAAAAATATTAATTATGTTAATAGTTAATAAAAGGGAAAAAATAAAAATAAGACAAATAAAATATAAAATGACAAAATTAAATTGCAAACCCAAGGGGGGGTATGGGCCAGAATTGGGAGTGTTAATGGAATTGTGAGGCCCATTTGCACAAAGCCCGTTGACTTTGGGAACTGAGTGGGGCGCTGGTTGACCAGGAGTATGGTGTGCTCCCTCTCTTGGCCGTTGGATCTGCTTCTGAGGGACACTTGGCAAGCTGGGATGTGAGGTTTATGGTGAGTTTCTTCACGTTGCCTGCATAAGATCATATTTGGAAAAAATTCAACAAGCCTTTGGGGGACCTGGGGATCGAACCCAGGTCCCAACGAATACCAAGCGCGTTGCCAGCCACTGCACCAATTTGTTTTAGTCATCAATAAAATAAACGTGAATTAATATATATAATAGTCATTTCCAATGCTGCAAAATCAAAAACGCGCGTATCTCATTTGAATGGACCAACCCTGTTCTTCCACGTAATCATCTTCTTCATCTTTTCCTGTAAAACAAAAACAAGATAGCGGGGGTTTTTAACCCCCACAATGCAAAACTGTGGAAAATAGCGATTAGGCGCTCAGTGTATATAAAAAGGGCGCGAGGTGTCTAATGGATTTGTCTCATCAAGCCGGTTTCAACCATGTGTGTTTGGAGGCTTGATTTTGCAGTATAAGAAAAGCCCTAATTGAAAAGCTCTGAAACCCTAGCACTCTCCAATGGCAACTTTCATTTTAAGGCACCATAATCAAATTAAGTTATATCAAAAGCTTCATAACAATGTCAGCAATGCAAAACAGTGATCAAAATGTATTAATGATGCGTAAAGATTGAATTTCGATTATGGAAAAGTTTGTTCAAACTGTGGTTCTGTTTGGTCGTTTCCTTGAGTGCTGGGGCTTGTTTGTGAATGCAAGTCGTTCCTGGGAGTGTGGGGAATGCGTTTGGATCAAGGAAAGTGTTTGAATTGTACTGGAAGATTGATTTCAGTTTGTGACTTTTCTTTGGAATTTTGGAAATTGGTTATGCTGTTTCAGAGGTTTCTCGGTCGTGAATTTGATTGGAGAGGCTTGCATATATGTGTATGAATGTAATCAAGTGACATTAGGAGCCTTAAAACCAACGCAATGATGTTTTGGATTTCCTCTTTACCACCATTAAAGCACTTGCCATGTTTGTTCAAAATTTGAATTTTCATGCTCATAATAGGCTTGGCACGAATTTGGTATGTGACTTATGATGCATCAAGGTCATTCAAACCACAAGATATCCTTTGATTAATTTTTTTTATTTTTATTTGAATTTTATAGATTTAAAATGAATTAAATCAATAAAATTAAATAAAAATAGAAAAAGTAATGTTTAATCTTGAAATAAATCATGGGACACGTGGGTGGCATGATTAAGTGATCCAAGTGGAAAAAAGTGGGCCCTTTTTGTCAAAAATTGAAGTTTCAAGGATAGTTGACTTTTGCCATTTCACAAAAATTTCCCAACTTCTCCAATGCATATCTTGCTCAATTTTGATCATATGAACATGTTCTTGGACATTTTGGAAAGGTCTTGAAGTCCTATAAACAATTCCTTTGGTCCCATGTCATTTTGATTTACCAATCTCAAGTTATGGTCTTTGACTTAAAGTGCCTTTTTGTTGACTTTTGAAAATGACCTATAATGTTGAAATTGTTAACTTTTTGTGAGAGCATTTCTTGGACTTAGAATGTGAAGATGAGTTGTAGGAAATGTATTCCCCTTCAAGATGAGCATTGGATGGGATTTTCTGATGAACCATGAAAAAGTTATGCCTTGGTCAAGTTACAGTTGACTTTTCAGCTGTCCAAAAATAGAAACTTTTGACACCTTGATGATTTTTGAGCCATTCTTGTGAAATCATGGTCAAGATTTGACCAAATGATGATTGTGGCTTCAAAATAAGATGTTGACCAAAAATTTTGACTTTTGACTGCCAAATGACCATTTTGCCCCTACAGTTGATTGTGAAGCAATTAGGGTTTTTGACTGTGCAACTTGACCTTGTGAGCCTTGAAACTTGACATGTAGGTGCTTGACAATGTATATGAGCATATGGGACTTGATTGAGCCCTTGAAAACCTCAACCTCCTTGCAAGAACCAAAACCCTAATTTTGACTGGCTTAGGAGAGTGGTTGACTGTGCGACTCCTTGAGTAGACTTGAGCAAATTGAGATGATGCTTGTCAAAACTTTGAAGAATATGGGAGGGCAAATTTTGGGGTACAACAACTGTCAAGTATAAGATTAGAGGTCTCCCTTCAACTGGTGGCATAAGAATGGGTGGTTCTTGGAGATACTCTTTGATTCTGTCGAAAGCGGCCTGACATTCATCGTTCCAACGTACTACTTGATCTTTCTTCAGCAGCTTGAAGATTGGTTCACAGGTAGCAGTTAGATGTGAGATGAATCGGGCAATGTAATTCAGACGTCCTAGAAAGCCTCTGACTTCTTTCTCTGTCTTGGGAGCTGGCATCTCTTGTATGGCTTTCACTTTGGCAGGGTCCACTTGAATACCTTTGTCACTCACGACGAAGCCTAGCAGTTTTCCAGATCTCACCCCAAAAGTGCACTTGTTCGGGTTCAACCTCAGCTTGTACAACTTCAGACGGTTAAACAGCTTCTGTAGATGGTCAATGTGTTCCTCCTCAGTCTGGGACCTTGCAATCATATAGTCGACATATACTTCAATCTCATGAAGGATCATGTCATGAAATAAAGCAACCATGGCACGTTGGTAGGTTGCCCCAGCATTTTTCAACCCAAAAGGCATGACCTTGTAGCAAAAGGTGCCCCACTGAGTAACAAAAGTGGTCTTCTCCATGTCTTCAGGAGCCATCTTGATTTGATTATAACCGGAGAAACCGTCCATGAAGAAGAATACCTTATGCTGAGCAGTGTTGTCAACCAGAACGTCGATGTGAGGCAGAGGGAAATCATCCTTAGGGCTCTCCCAGTTCAAATCCCTGTAATCAACACACATTCTGACCTTACCATCTTTCTTCGGCACTGGAACCACGTTGGCAACCCACTAAGGGTAAGAAGTCACTGCTAGAAACCCGGCGTCAAATTGTTTCATAACCTCAGCTTTGATTTTCTCGGACATCTCTGGACGCATACGACGGACCTTCTGCTTTAGGGAGGACAGTCTTCCTTGGTAGGCAGGTGATGAACCACAATGTCGGTATCCAACCCAGGCATGTCTTCGTAAGACCATGCAAAGATTTCCACATAGTCATGCAGCATCTGAATCAACCGTTGTTTCACACTAGCCTCCAGATTGGCACCAATCTTGACTTCCTTTCTGTCTGTCTCAGTACCCAGATTTACCGTTTCCACTGGCTCTTCATGTGGATGAATGGCCCTCTCTTCCTGGAGTAACAGCCTTGCAAGCTCACCAGGCACTTCGCAATCATCTTCACCTTCGTCTTCGGCTAAGCTGATCGGATTTTTGAAGTCATAACTGGCAGTAGCAGAGTCGTTACCAGTGGGATCCAGAGTGGATTGGAACCTGTATGAGTGAGCGTGTGTAAATATAGCTGTTTTGCAATATATAAAGAAAGAAAAGGAGCGCAAGATTTGAAATGTAAAAAAATGTCCAATGCTTTTATTAATGATATATGAAAGTGACACACAAAATCCCTCACAAATGACGCCACGGTGCCTCGGGTAAGACACCGGGCCATAAAGTTTCAAATTATTGTTTGTTACAACTTTAAAACAAAGGAGTTCATTACTGAGTGACAAAAGTAACAGGTATGGAGTCCCTGGCAGTCCAGTTGCTTGGTCCATCTTCGGTCGTTGGGTAGATCCAACTGTCGAATTCGGATTCTTCCACTTTATCATCCATCCTGATAGCATTTACTCCATGATTGGGCATGGGAGCTGTCACCACATTAGGCCTTTCTGGCGCCTCGAACTGAACCTCTTTAGCATCAATAAGGTCTTGAACCTTATTCCTCAGAGCCCAACAATCATCTGTGTTATGCCCCGGGCTATCAGAGTGATAGGCGCAACGGGCGTTGGGGTTGTACTTCGGAGATGTTGTGTTCACTACCTTCGGAGCTTCCTTGACAGTTACCAGGCTGGTTGAAAGCAGTTGCGGCAGAATCTGAGACAGGGTCATGCTGAGCCGAGTATATTGTCTTTTGGGCCTCTCAACTCTTGGCTGGTTGTATTGCTAAGGAGCAGCAGTAGGCTTTGAAATTACCACCGCGTTAACAGCTTGGCGGCGTTCTGGTTTGTTCTATCTCCTGGGACCATACACAACACTAGCTTCCTTCTTGAAGGGCTTCTTTTCAGAGCTCGAGGAGGCACCTTTCTGTATCTTCCCTGATTTGATACCAGCTTCGATCCTCTCACCAGTCAGGATCAGGTCTGTAAACCCAGCAGAGGAATTACCAATCAGGTGATTAAAGAATGGACCAGACAGGGTCCCCAAGAACATGTCCACGAGTTCACGGTCAGTCAATGGTGGCTGCACCCTGCCAGCCAGGTCTCTCCATTTCTGCGCGTACTCCTTAAAACCTTCACCCGTTCCTAGCGAAATACCCTGGAGTTGGGTACGTGTAGGAGCGAGGTCGGAATTGTACTGATACTGCTTATAAAAAGCAGTAGCCAAGTCCTCCCAGTTAAGAATATTGGTTCCATCCAGCTGATAGAACCATTCGAGCTGAGTTCCTGAAAGACTCTCCTGGAAGAAATGCATCCATAAGTTCTTGTCTGCAGTGTAAAGCTGGATCTTCCTTACATAAGATCTGAGATGCAGCTTAGGACAGGAAGCCCCATCGTACTTCACAAAGGCAGGTGCCTTGAACTTGTGTGGGATCACCACCCCAGAAGATAACCCTAAGTCTCCAAAATCCAACCCAGGCACACGTTGAATCTCCATAGCATTTAACCTGTCCTCCAGCTGTTTGTACGCAGGAGGGTACTGTTCATCATTGAAATCTGTCTCGGTGTCAGAGACCACGGGACTAGGGACCCCTCCCTCCTGGTGACTGCCTTCCCCAACAGATGGAGTAGTCAGCTCAGCTTCATTCTGCAGTGTATTCCCGAGTCTGCGTCCAGTGTTGAACAACACAGTCCTCTTCTTATTCTTCTTCTTCAGGAGAAAAGCCTTCAACTCCTGTTGTCCTTGGGCTAAGCTCATGACCAGCTCTTGAAACTGGGCGTTCTGGGCCTGGAGGGCCTTGATAGCTTGCTCGGTAGTAGGTTCAGGATTCATGATGACTGAGTGCTGAAATAAACAGCGAAGAAGATTAAGCAACCTGTAGAAAAAGGGTACCTGTTATGCACATGATGCATGATATGCTATTTATGCAATGCATTCAAGGGTTCGAAAGTTCAAATTCGTTGTAGACAAAAGGGAACACCGTTATATTAAGAAATAATTTGTTCGGTACATCAGGGCCTCATGGGCAAAACATTACAAAATAATTAATCCCAAAAGACACTGCGCATCCTCTTTGGAGCTATGTAAGTGTTGAGAGTCTTTTCCTCGTGAAGTAGATGGGTGAGCTCTAAGACCTTCTTCTCACTGGCATGTAGTCTGGTTTCAAGAGAATTCCGTTCTTCCTTGAGTTGGACCCAGCTCTTTTGCATTTCTTCCCAAGATGTTGACTTGTCAGGATGTTGAATGGTGTAGGGCACCTCTCCTTCCAAAACTGGCTCTTTGATCACGGGGAGAACATGAGGATATGGCATCACCAGCTTCTGGGAGCGGGCTCGTACCCATTTGAGATAAGGCTCGAGGGGGATGGAGTTCTTGTGCCCCAATGTCTTGCTATCTACCCTGTTGGGCATCCTCCAAGCTCTGATAAATTTCTGGCGAAGTCTTTGTGCATCGTTGTTGAAGTCAAAAACTATGTCAGGAATCAACATGTCATGAGGGCCATCCCTCAGAGCATAACCAAACTGTCTCAAAGCTAGACACGGGTTGTAAGTAATACCTCCTCTGATTCCAAGTAAAGGAACATTAGGAAACTCTCCGCAATGACCAATGATAGTGACATTTTCTCTGGACCGAGAACACCAATGTATATCAGCATGGGTAAGAGTCATTAATCGTTGTGACCATCTCAAACCCCACTCGTTCTTCAAAACTGATTGAGGAAGGTGCGAAATAAACCACCTTGCCAGGAGAGGAGTGCAGCACATGAGAACACCTCTTTTTCTCATGGTTCGAGTGTAACATGAGTGAAGGATGTCCCCAAGCAACGTAGGTATAGGATTCCTGGACATGAAGATCTTGACAGCATTGATATCTATAAGCTGATCTGGATTCAGGAACAATACCAACCCATAGACAAGGAGAGCCACAACTTCTTCAAAGGCTTGTAGGTCAAGGGAATTCCAACATTCTTGGGCCTTCTCAAATAGAAACTTTGCCAATAATCCTTTGATACAGCTTCTGGTTTCCCAATGCCCCTTGATGTCAGATGGTTGTAGGCATAGTGCTTTAGCCACCTCTTCAAGTTTTGGCTCCTTTTCTGTACCGTTGTAGGGTAGTTGACTAAGAATAGGAATCCCCAAAAGCTGAGAAAATTCTTCCAAAGTGGGCACCAATTGATAATCCGGGAACGTAAAACAGTGGTGCAAAGGGTCAAAGAACTGGAAGAGAACCTTTATCATATCCTCTTCAATGTTGGTGTTGACCAAGCTGATGAGTCTACCATGTCTTTCACTGAAGGAAGAGTTCTCGAGAATCCTGGATGTAAGCTCCTTAAGCTGAGGAGGGACCCTTACAAGGTTGATCTGAATTGTCTTTCTGCGGATAGTTTCCATGTCCTACAAAACAAGAACAAAGATGAAGATTCGAACCCTTGAAGTGGTTAGTAAATGCATATGATGTTGTATGATGCTATGATGTTATGATAAGGACACACAACATGTATTCACAAAAAGCAAACATGATAAGGCACACAAGTCACACCAGACAGCCCTTAGAGTTTAGGCCAGCATGAAGTTTGGGGTACTACCCTCTTGAAGTTGGTGGGCTCAAAACCTGTCCTATCAAAAGTAACCGGGTTCTAAGGAGCTCAATATCATTGGGTTATTTTCTATGTTCATTGTTTTGATTTAGCCACTGAACTGGCGATCAAAATATTCCAAGAAAACAACCCTCAATGAGTGTAGTATCGAGTATCAACCAACTTCGGGCTGCACCAAAGTCGGTCATCTCACTACCCCTAAAGAGGCCAGGATGGTTCAAGTAAGGTTCCTAAGGTCAGTTGATGCTTCACGACACCACGCGGCGGCCCCGTACTCTCCTTGACTTGACTCAAGGGTTACCGGTACTCACCAAAGTGCCACATCAACGTAGCAAACTGCTTCAACCATGTCGGTATACCCCGCACAGTTCCCTCACAGTTTTGTTGCTACCTAAAAGGTATCCCCCAAATCCGGGTTAGGATCTATGAAACTCCCAAAACAGGCCCACAATATTAAAGCAATCAAAACAGGCAATTGAAAACATAAGAGTGGTCTAATCCTAAGGTACACCTCACTTTTATAAGTTATCCCCAGCAGAGTCGCCAGTTCTGTGATCGGTGGAAATAGAACTGACTGTTTTTAGCTGGTTTCGCGAAATGTCGTGGTAAGCAAGAGTCGCCACCGTCTTTTATGTTCTCCAACATGGAAAGGACAAAAGCACAGCAAACTTCCTTCTTCGAAAATGTTTCTCGGTTCGGGAGGTAGATTTATAGAAAGGGAAGGTCTTAGCACCCTTTCTATCCATGGTTATCCACGGGCTCTTAGGTACTTGCTCTTATGTTTTCAAAAATTTGTTTGCTTTTCTAGTGTGTGTGGGTTTTGAAAAAGTTTCGTTTGAAAAATTTCTAAGTAACTCTTGTATCTGTCCTCAAGAGTGTATGAAAAATTGGTTTGAAAACTTTTAGAAAGTGTGGGTGTGAAAAGTTGTTTTGTTTGTTTGAAAAGAGCAAGTACTTAGGAGAATCTACCTACTCTAAGGAATTAGGCTGTGTAAGAGTCCTTTAAACAGTGCTATCCCACCATTGAGAGGTAGGTAGCACCATCGTTGGAGGTATTCGGGTCAATTCGATTAAGGGACATGTGTGGTCACCAAAGCAATAGTAGGACGCCTTAGAAGTAACCCTAATGTCCTAGATCCTTTTTTATCTGAGGCAACCGTTTCGAGGCGACTGGATCTTTAGACAGGAGGCGACCTCTAAGACACCATATACTTGATGACCACGTTCGAGGCAACGAGTGAGGCGTACCCTAGGAGTGGCATGTGCATGTGTTTTGTTTTCATGTTAAATTGTCTTTGATCATGCATTTGTGAGCTACGGATTGGTTTTATTTGGCATACATTCTTGCAGGCATATTAACAGTTAGGAGTGCGGAAAATAAATTGCAGAAATGTAAATCTAGCTATTACAAGGCGCGGGTGTATACATCGCCAAAAACAAAAACCCGTTTTGGAAAATAAAATGTGAGAATTTAAATAAGGCGAAAAAATCCTAATTAACTATTACATACTCTGTACAGATACATAAATATAATCAAAAGAAATTAAAGCGCGAAAGAAGATTGAATCGGGAACGTCTTAGGGTTTTGACCCTTTTTAGAATTAAATTAAACATTAAACCTAATTAACTAATTAATTATTTAATTAAAGAAAAAAATGTTTTTTTGTGTTTTTTATATTTTTAATGAAAATAAAATAAAAGGAATTAAAAGTTGTCAAAAGAAAGACCTAATTCTAAATTAATTTTATTGTGAAAAGATTAAAATTAAACCTAATTAAACAACTAAGTTAATTAATGTTAGTATTTATTTACAAAATAATTACCTAAGTGAAATTAATAAAAATTAATATTTACATTTTTTAGTTTTTTTCTGAATTTTTATTTGTGAAAATGTTAATTATGTTAATTAATAATTAATAAAACTAATAATCAATAAAAGGGAAATTATAAAAGAAAAAGAAAATAAAAAGAGAAAAAGGAAAAGAAAATAAGGACCCAGGGGGTGCTAGACCCTTAGGGAGGTTAAGCCTGGAAATTTAGGCCCATTAAGCACAAAGCCCTTCTGACTTTTGGAATTTGCCTGGAGCGTGGGTTGACCAGGAGTATGGTGCTCGTCCAATCCATGCCTTTGGATCTGCTTTTGAGGCCACTTGGCACGCTGATCGCTTGAGATGTATGGTAGACTTTTTCTGGAATGCTGCATGGGAACATGTTAAACAAAATATGAAACAAATATTAGGGGGACCTGGGAATCGAACCCAGGTCCCAACGTTTGCAGAACACCTGGCCAACCACTCAACCACTTGAACGCATTTGTTAGAATAACAAGAAACAAATATAATATAAAATAAACACGTTATATGCTGAACAAAAGAAAAGTAGCGCGCATATTTTGAATGAGCCAATCATGCTCTTCCACGCATCGTCTTCTTCACTGAATGCCTGTAAAAGATAAACAATTAGCGGGGGTTTTAAACCCCCACAACCTGCAATAGAAGAAAATAGCGAATAGAACTGTATGCTATATAAATTAGGCGCGATAGTCTGGTTCAATTCGTTTTGTCCAGGCGGTTTCAACCATATGCATGAGATAGTCTAATTTTACTGTATGTGGAAAGCCCTAATCTGAGAGCTCTGAAACCCTAGATTTCATTAATGGTGTTTTGCGTTTCAGGGCACCATAAGGCAATTAGTCAATACCAAAAGCTTCAGAATGATGTTAGCAATGCAAAGCAATAATCAAAACATGTTAATGATGTATAAAACTTGAGTTTCGATTATAGCAAAGAAACCAAACCGTGTGACTTGTTATGGGCGTTTCCTTGAGGTAAAACACTTGGTTTCGATTGCAAATTGTTTCTGAGTGTGCTAGCAACGTGTTTGAATCAAGAAAAGGCTTCTAATTATGCTGGAAGGTTGATTTCAGTTTTCAACTTTTTCTTGATTTTTTGGAATTTGGTTTGGCCGTTTGTGCAGTGTTCTGGTCGTGAATTAGGTATGCAATGCTTGCTTATGTATGTCTCAATGAATTTAGGTCAGCAGCTAGGCTAATGATCCATGGAATTGATGTCTTGAGATTTTTCTTTAACCGCTATTAAAGACCTTCCAAACTTGGTTCAAAACCATGATTTTGTGCACAAAATAGATTTACACGAATTTGGTAGCTGGCATATGCTGTATGAAAGCCATTTAAACCACAAAGATGCCATTTAATTAATTTTTTGATTTTATTTGAATTATTATGGATTAAAATGAATTAAATCCATAAAAATTAAATAAAAATGAAAAAATAAATGTTTGGTCTTGAAATTAATCATGGGACACGTGGGTGGCATGACAAGACTGAATCAAGTGGAAGAAAGTGGGCCCTTTTGTCAAAAATTGAAGTTTTAAGGATAGTTGACTTTTGCCATTTCACAAAAATTTCCCAACTTCTCCAATGCATATCTTGCTCAATTTTGATCATATGGACATGTTCTTGGACATTTTGGAAATTTATTGAAGTCCTATAACCAATGCCTTTGGTCCCATGTCATTTTGATTTACCAATCTCAAGTTATGGTCTTTGACTTAAAATGCCTTTTTGTTGACTTTTGAAAATGACCTATAATGTAGAAATTGATAACTTTTGTGAGTGCATTTCTTTGACTTGGAATGTGAAGATGAGTTGTAGGAAATGTCAACCCCTTCAAAATGAGCATTGGATGGGATTTTTTTGATGAACCATGAAAAAGTTATGCCTTGGTCAAGTTACAGTTGACTTTTCAACTGTCCAAAAATGGAAACTTTTGCATCTTGATGATTTTTGAGCCATTCTTGTGGAATCATGATCAAGACTTGATCAAATGATGATTGTGGCTTCAAAATAAGATGTTGACCAAAAATTTTGACTTTTGACTGCCAAATGACCATTTTACCCCTGCAGTTGGTTGTGGAGCAACTAGGGCTTTTGACTGTGCAACTTGACCTTGTGAGCCTTGAAACTTGGCATGTAGACGCTTGACAATTTATATAGGCATATGGGACTTTATTGGACCCTTGAAAACCTCAACTTCCTTGAAGGAACCAAAACCCTAATTTTAACTGGCTTATGAGGATGGTTGGATTGTGCAATCCCTTGAGAAGACTTGAGCAAATTGAGATGATGCTTGTCAAAACTTTGAAGAATATGGGAGGGCAAATTTTGGGGTACAACAGTGATGATCAGGTTAGCTTCCTTGAGGTCCCAGGAAGCTAATGCAATGATTAGCTTGAGTAATGGATGGATAAAATGGTCTGGAGAAGTCAATGTACAGAACTCTGTTTTTGGAAATGGAGGTGGTATTAATGGTGTTACAGTTCTGTATCAGGGTGTGAGATCAACTCTATATGATGTTTAGAAGCTTTAGAAACCAAAAGGCCAAGAAACGCACGAGTAGATTATGAGTTTCAAGTTTTTGGTCAGTTTGTGTGAAAATGGAAGTGTGAAGTGTGATTCTGAGTTCTAGCTCTTTTCAGTGGTCAAGCATTCATGTATTTGGTGCAAATAGTTTGTGTATCTATAATCAAAAAGATTGGAGTGCATTGGTAAGTCATAAGTACAAGTTCTTAGCTTTTGGCTAGGTTACTTGATTTTGAAGAAAAGAGGGAAACAAGTTTCAAGAGGAGGTACAAGCATGGGATAGGTGATTGTAAGTGTCTTAAACCATTTCTCATGAATTATAGGACTTGTTTGATCAGAAGAGAACAAGTGCAAGGCTCAAGAACAAGTTTTGTACAAAAAGTCACTTTATCAAAATGGCAATGTAACCTTTCTTCCAAAAATGGATATAAATCATATCCATGCATTGAATGCTTGAAGTGAGACCTCTAACAGCTGTGTAAACCATTAATTATGGAGTTCCTAACAAGTTTAAGGCCTGAAAAGTAGAGTTAATGCATCACAACTTTGAATTTGAATTTTGTTCACCACTAAAATGACTTGTAATTAAAGTGATAAAACCCTAACTTCATCTCTTCGATTCTCCCTACTCAAGAATGATCTTAAGGAGTTCTTGGACATTTTGGAAAGCTTGCAATCTGCTGTACAACCCATCTTTCAATTTCTTTTGAAGATTCCCCTTGGAACTATATGAAAAAGTGCCATGAATTTGGGTCAAAATCCTGACCAAATTAGGGCAAAATTTCACTAAGTGTTTTGTTTCATGACCACATGTTCTTAAAATTATAACTTGAGATCCAAGAAATTTTGGAAGAATTTGTGTGAAGAAAAGTTGTAGATTTCATGGAGATCTACAACTTTCATGGTGGAAGTTTCTCTTGAATCACTTTGCATCATGGTGAAAAATTTGCTCAAAGTTATGAAAAAATAAGAAATTTTCAACACTTAGAAAAATTTCTAAGTTTAGAAATTTTGACTTTTCAAAATGAAATCTTGACTTTTGTTTTCTTGATAAATGAGTTTCATATTTTTACATGTTTTTATGAATTGTGATCTTTGGCATTTAAATTTGACCAAAAAGTCAAAGTTTGACTTTTCAGTATACAGTTGACTTTTGATCAGTTGACTGAAAATTCATCTGTCAATCCTTTGAACTTGAGTAATGTTTTGGACCATGTTATTAGGTCAAAATGATGCAATTGGACTCTTGAGATCATTCCTTAAACCAGTTGATCATTTGCTTGGTCAAAAATCAGAAATTGCCCTTTCCTAGTCAAAACCCTAATTTTGACCATTTTGCCCTTTTGGAGATTTGATCAAATTTCTTGGGGAATTGTGGTCCAAACTTGATAAAATGATACATATGGGTTTAAAATGTTGATGTGGATCAAAAATTATGAAGTTATACTGTAATTTGGCCATAGTTGACCTTTTCCCCAATACAGCTAATTTTTAGGTCAACTACTCAATTGACTGATCAAAAATGTGATCCAAGGCTTGAAACTTGACATGAGTAATCTTGGGGGTCCATAATTATCCATTAAAATCATATGGGGCATAGAAAGTTCAAAAATCCTTGTGCAAACTCAAACCCTAATTTTGGTCATCAGTGTTTAAGGAGGTGTCTTGAGCTGATGAAACCCTAGTGCAGTCTTGAGCCCAAGGAGATCTTGTGAGCAAATTATTGATAAGTGAGAGGGAAAATTTTAGGGTAAAACATAATGTAATAAACTTCTGAACCATTTTTGTAATGAAACGTTAGACACATTTCAGAATATTATAGATGGTTTCTGAAGTAACTCCTCTTCTAACTTCTGAAGAGTTGTTAATCAGAACATTCATTTCAGAACATTCTGAAAACATATATAGAAAAAAATTCATTCAGGAGAAATTTCCGTACTGATGTTTTTCAGAATGAATTTAAATTTATCTTCAGAAAGAGGTTTAGTAAAAATATCGTCCCATTGATGGTCTGTGTCTACAAGTTTAAACTTAAAATTCCTTTCTGAATATAGTCCCTTATGAAATGATGTTTAATTTCTATATGTTTTGCCTTAGAATGTAAGATAGGATCTTTTGAAAGATAAATAGCAGAGGTATTATCAAAGAAGATAGGAATCTTACTTTCATAGAGATGATAATCTTCCAGCTGGCTCTTCATCCAGATCATCTGAGTGCTACATCCAGCAGTAGATATATATTATGCTTCAGTTGTTGATAGTGCAATAGTGGCTTGCTTCTTGTTGTACCATGAGATATGGTTATCACCCAGAAACTGACAGCTTCTAGAGGTGATTTTTTGTTCTATTCTATCTCCAGCAAAGTCAACATCATAATAACCTACTAGTTTAAACTCTTTGGATCTTCTGTAACACAGTCCAAGGTTAGTAATACCTTTCAGATACCTCAGAATTCGCTTAACAGCAGTTAAGTGAGATTCTCTAGGATCTGATTGAAATCTTGCACATAAACATACACTAAATAATATATCTGGTCTAGATGCAGTCAGATAGAGAAGAGATCCAATCATACCTCTGTAGAGTTTCTGATCTACTTTCTTACTTACCTCATCTTTTCCCAAAATGCATGTAGGATGCATTGGTGTCTTTTCTTCTTTACTTTCTGATAGATGGAATTTCTTCATGAGTTCTTTAACATACTTTGTTTGATGTATGTAAGTACCTTATGGAGTCTGGTTTGTTTGAATTCCCAGAAAGAACTTTAGTTCTCCCATCATGCTCATCTCAAATTCAGCCTGCATAGAGTCAACAAATTCTCTTCCAAGAGAGACATTAGAAGTTCCAAAAATAATATCATCTACATATATTTGACAAATTAAAATATCATTTTTAAGTGTTTTTCTGAATAAGGTAGTGTCCACTTTCCCTCTGGTAAAACTCTTTTCTAAAATAAAGTTACTTAGACGTTCATACCAAGCTCTGGGAGCTTGTTTCAGACCATACAGAGACTTTTTCAGTTTAAAAACATGTTCTAGATATTTTGAGTCATCAAAACCCGGAGGTTGATGGACATAAACTTCTTCTTCTATGTAACCATTTAAAAATGCACTTTTAACGTCTATTTGATATAATGATATGTTATGTTGAACAGCAAAAGAAATTAATCATCTAATTGATTCTAACCTGGCGTCTGGGGCAAAAGTTTCATTATAATCAATTCCTTCTTGTTGACTATAACCTTGTGCAACCAGTCGTGCATTGTTTCTGACAACCTCTCCTTGCTTATTTAACTTGTTTCTGAATACCCATTTTGTTCCTATGATATTGAATCCTTTAGGATTTGGAACTAGACCCCACACATCATTTCTGGAAAATTGATTTAGTTCTTCTTACATAGCTAGGATCCAATCATTGTCTTGCAGAGCTTCCGCTATTGAGGTTGGCTCAATCAGTGAGACCAATCCAAACAGTGATTCTTCATTATTTCTGAGGGAGGATCTTGTTCTGATGGGATCTTCTTTCTTTCCAATAATCACATTTTATGGATGTGCTGATGTGATTCTGGGGAATCTTTTATGTGAGGTTTGTTCAGTAATTCTTAGATTTTCCATAGCATTTGCAATAGAAGGATCTTCTGAGTTGTCCTTTGCTTCTGACTCTTCAGAGTTTGTAAGATGATCTTCTGTACCTGTAGGATTTTCATTCTGCTTTGGCTTTTGCTGGCCAAGCTTATCATCAAATCTGACTTTGATTGATTCTTCAACAATCAGAGTTTCTGTGTTGTATACCCTATAGCCTTTTGAGCGTTCAGAATATCCAAGCAGAAAACACTTTTGTGCCTTAGAATCAAACTTGTTCAGATTATCTTTAGTATTCAGAATATAGCAAGTACATCCAAAAGGATGAAAATATGAAATGTTGGGTTTTCTGTTTTTCCACAATTCATAAGGAGTCTTTTCAAGAATAGGTCTTATAGAGACTCTATTTTGAATATAATATGATGTGTCCACTGCTTCTTCCCAGAAGTGTTTAGCCACACTGGTTTCATTAATCATGGTTCTGGATATTTCTTGCAAAGTTCTATTCTTTCGTTCTACAACTCCATTTTGTTGGGGAGTTCTAGGACAAGAGAAATCATGAGAAATTCCATTTTCTTTTTAAAAAAATCAAAATAATGGTTTTCAAATTCTCCTCCATGATCACTTCTAACTTTTATGATTCTAAACTCTTTTTCATTATGCACTTGGTTGCAGAAGTCGAAGAACACAGAATGTGACTCATCCTTGTGTTTTAAAAACTTAACCCATGTCCATCTGTTGTAGTCATCAAGAATGACCAATCCATACTTCTTGCCTCTGATGGATGCATTTTTAACTGGTCCAAACAGATCAATGTGAAGAAGTTCCAACGGCCTAGAGGAAGAAACAACATTTTTTGACTTAAAAGAAGGTTTTGAAAACTTTCCTTTCTGACATGCTTCACACAGAGCTTCTGAGTTGAACTTCAGATTGGAAAGTCCCCTTACCAGATTGAGTTTTTTAATTTGAGATATTCTTCTTATGCTAACATGTCCCAATCTTCTGTGCCAGACCCATTGCTCATCACTAACAAACATAAGGCATTTTACATTCTGAGTTATAAGGTCAGAAAGATCAATTTTATAGATGTTGTTCTTTCTCTTGCCAGTAAAAAGGATTGTTCCATCTTTTTGGCTAACAGCTCTACAGGATTTTTTATTAAAGATTATGTCATAACCGTTTTCACTTAATTGACTTATAGACAACAAGTTATGCGCTAATCCTTATACCAACAGAACATTAGTTATAGAAGGAAGGTTACCGTTTCCAATGGTTCCATAACCAATAATCTTTCCTTTCTGATTTCCTCCAAATTTGACATTTCCTACAGATTTAAGTTCCAGACTTTGGAACATAGACTTCCTTCCTGTCATATGTTGTGAGCATCCAGAGTCCAGGTACCATGACTGGTGTTTCAACTGTGCTGCTAAGGACATCTGTAACATATATTATTTTCTCCTTAGGTACCCATATCCTTTTGGGTCCTTTTTGGTTAGAGTTTCTAAAGTTCTGTTTGAACTTTGATTTAGCATAAAAAAATTCAGAGTGAGATGTGTATTTGATATCATGTGTGTGCCCAAAACTAAATTGTTTGTGCAGTGCTTTATATGTGATAACCATTTCCTCAACAGGTTTAGGTTTATATGTTTCTTTCCCTTTGGAAGTTTCATATCCAATTCCTCTTTTGTTATTTCCACTAACACCATAGATCATTGAAGCCATTTCGCTTCTATCTATGCTTTTATCAAGAAATGTTTGAAAACTAGAGTCATATTCTTTAAGAATAACTCTTGAGCTTGAAGCAGAATCTGAAATAGAAATCTTTTGAACTTTTTGAACTTCCTCTTTGAGTTTAAAATTGTTTTCTTTAAGTTCATAGTTTTCTGTTTCAAGTTTCTCAAAATCAGATGCAAGATTCTTTTTGAGTTTCTTGTATTTAATTTTAAGTTAACTGTAGTTTTCAAGAAGTTTTGATAAGCTTTCTACAAGTTCGGATCTAGAGAATTCAGATAATACCTCTTTCGGTTATGAATCAGAGTCTGAGTCATCATCATCTGTTGTGGTAGCCATAAACGCTAGGTTAGCGTGCTCATCTTCTGAGTCAGATTCAACTTCAGAAGATTCTGAATCATCCCAGGTGGCCATCATGCCTTTCTTTCTTCCAAACATTTTCTTTGGTCTTTCTCTTTGTAGCTTAGGACAATCACTTTTGTAGTGTCCTGGTTCTTTACATTCATAGCAGACTATATCTCTTCTGCTTGACTTCTTTTGTCCAGAAGATTCTGGTTTATCTTCTGACCTCTTGTAGTTTCTGAACTTCTTTTTTCTGTGCTTCCACATCTGGTTGATCCTTCTGGAGAGCAGAGATAACTCATCTTCTGATGCAGAGTCTTCAGAGTTTCCTTCTTCTGCCTGAAAAGCGTTAGTTTCACATTTTTTAATAGATTTAAGGGCGACAGACTTACCTTTCTTCTGAGGCTCATGTTCATCATGAAGAAGTGAAAAACACAAGAAGGGGGGGTTGAATTATAAAACTGAAAATCAATGCAATGAACAAGATATTTTTATCCTGGTTCGTTTGATCTCAAACTACTCCAGTCCACCCGTCAAGGTGATTTCGCCTCTCTCCAACGAGGTCTTAATCCACTATATTCAACTGAATATTACAATCTGCTTTAACAACTGCTAAAGCCTTCTTGATGCAAACCACAACCCGGTTTGTCAAGGAAACACTTTCTTACAAAGAAGATAAAACTAGGTGTGTGAATGTTTTCTACAAAACTGTATCACAACTGTGATGTTACACAACTTAAGCTTATGAAACTAGATTGCTAAACAATGATTGAGTAAGGAGATGTGTAGCGTTTAGCAAACTGAGAGAAGGAAGATTATGATTAGCTTTTAGGCGTGTAATATGTTGGAGAGCATTAGCCAATTCAATCTTCATAGTCTTGTTTATATAGCACTGAGATTGTTGAACGTTGGAGCAATAAACTTGATTCAATGCTAATAACAAACTTTCCTTATTGAGCAGATCTTGTCTGGAATGATGCCGTTGGTAATAATACGCTTTCAATGCACAGTACCGTTGCTACTTAAAGCATGTTCTGGCTTGGCTTCATTCTGAATCTGCTTAAGTGCTGATGAAGTGTTATTGTTTTTATCAGAGTGTTGAGCGCAGTTCTGTTCATCAAGCTTCAACTTACACGTGAGTTAATCTTCTGATTCAGGTATTCTGATATAGCAACTTCTGATGCTGATGTTAAGAACCAATATTCTGATGCTGATTAAGTGTGCTCTTGCTGATACCTATCAGAGTTTCTGCAAATCAGAAAGTAATATTTAGGTAGCAAATCGTTCATACATGAATCACATAAATAATATATCTTTTCATTTTGTTATCATCAAAACTTAAACATAGGGTAGTAGATTCAAACTTTGTTCTAACAATCTCCCCCTTTTTGATGATGACAAAAACTAGATATTTTTAAATGAAAATAACGTGAAAAAGTGTCAGAGATAACTAAATGATAAGATGTATCAGAGCAAGAGGTTATCAAAGACAAGGGATAAGGAGATATAAGAGTTGAGAGATACTCCCCCTGAATTTATTACTTCCCTTTTTAATTCCAAGAGTTCTTCAGGATCAGATCTTTATTGCCTTTCTTTGAACATCAGAATATCAGAAGCTTTGGATCAGAATGTCAGAGCAGAGCTTCAGATCAGAGTATCGGAGTTTTTCTTATCAGAGTATCAGAGCTTTAGTCTTCAGAATATCATGGAGCATTCTTGTACCTGTAGACTTAAGCAAAAACAGAAAACATATTCAAGTATATCAGAGTTAGAATGTTTGAGATTTTCTGTCTTAGTAATCCGTTATTATTTAAAATATCATTCTTGTTCTCCCCCTTTTTGTCAGCAATCAAAAAGTGTAAGTGATGTGCTAAAACATTTAGAGCAGAAAAAACTTGTCATATTAAAAAGTTCAGAATCAAACAAAACAGTACAACAGATAATCAAAGAAAACATGAAAATGGCATGAATGAAAAACTAAGGTTGGGGAGGAAGGCGTGTGAACAGGTTCTCCAGCATGGCTTTGATCTGATCAGCAGTCTCATTCTGCTTGTGCACCATGCTGACAACTGTGTCTATCTTGCTATCCTGCACATCCATCCTTTCTTTCATCTTCTGGTCATTTTCATCCATCCTTTGCTGCAGACGCATGTCATTCAGCTTCAGCTCTTCCAGAGTCTGCCTGTCTAAGGCAGCTTGAGAAACATCAGAAGCAGGTAGCTTCTGAGAGCTTTCTGCAACATCTTCTGCTTGACTTGCTTCAGCTTGAATAGTCTTGTCTTCTTCTGGTTGCACCTTTGAAGCTGGTTGTTTCTCAGACCATGGCTCACTATCCAGAGGGAGCACGTCTTCCTGTGGCAGCTGACTTTCAACTTCCTTCAGCAGCTTGCTGAAGTTCTGTTATGCCCGCTCATAGTTGATATCCTGCAACTTGAGGGCTTCAGCACGTACCCAAATTCTGAATTGTGACCAGAGCTGGTCAGAGGCAGCTGGGTCAATCATTCCAGGACAGACTTGCTTCATAGAAGCAATCCACTGCTGCAAACCTGTTTCAAAATTCATAATACCAGAGCCAACATCTGGTTGTTTTGGTTTTGGAATGGCTGTTTTATTTTTCAGATCAGCAAGACGGTCAAGGATTGTTAAATCTATGAAGGTCCTGCTGGGGTTTTCGGTGGTTTGCTTGGGAGCTGTTTGTTTTGGAGATGGAGTGGGAGAATCAGAAATAATGATTGGACTGTTTGGGGTTTTGGGAGTATTTGGTGGTGTAGATTCTGACGAGGATGGCAGTTGGGCCATTGTGACTGTTGTTCCACATGGTAGCTGGATTGCCAGAGGTGATGGTTGAGGTGAATGAGGTTCAGAAGGTGGAGGAGTTGGAGTTTCAGAGTGATGAAACTCAGGTTGAGGTGATGGTGGATGAATTTCTGGTTGAGGAGAGGGAGAAGGAATTTCTGGTTGTTCTGGGATAAGTGGTTCTTCTGGAATGGGTGAGAGAGGTTTTTCTGGTTGTGGAGAGTGGACAATTTGTGGTTCAGAGTTTGGATTAATGGAGGAGTGTTCAGAGTTTCATCTATTGTTGGGATGGGGATTGAGATTCTATGAGAGGTTGGAGGTGGGATTGATGCTGGAATAGTAGAAGAATTTAAAACAGAAGCAGCAGATAAATTACCTCTTTTCTTGGGTGTCTGCTGGGAAGATCCTTCTGAAGGTGCCTTCCTTTTCTTCGTCTTCTTCAGTGTAACTTCTGGTTGAGGTTGGTGCAGATCTTTGATATTCAGATTTGGATCTGTACCATCAGCTTTGCACGCGTCCAGATATCTGAGAACTACCACTGGCTTGGATTCTATCTCAGAGAATAAGGGAAAGTCACTCAGTGGGACTCTTCTGTTGGTGATATCAGCAATAGGAGTAGCGCTGGGTTCCTTTTTGATATTCTCTATTAACTTCATTTTCTTCAAGTTCTTCGTGTTCAGAGGCTTCCCAACCGTTGGTTCAATGGTGCTTAACTCTTGAGCTTCTATCAGGTGCTCTATCAGCCTATTCTCAGTCAGAATATCTGATATCAACCTTCCAAAGGGTATCCAATCCCTCTTTGTTCTTTCTTCTTCCCTGGTTTCCTTCACGCTTGTTTTGAGGTGATTAAACAGAAGATGAGCCAAGTTTATTTTTACCTTCTGATTGATAAAATAGATCAGAAACTGCTGATCTACATTTATGTAATCAGGGGAACTAGTTGGCTTCCTATGATTAAAACACCCCAGAATTATCTTCTCCCAAACTCTGTGGTGATCCTTCAGATCTCTGATCTTGCTGCTGGGCACCCCATGGGTGAAAATTCTTTCTGCTATGACGCCTACGTCAGCATATCTCTCAGCCATATCAATACAGTGGACGCCACCGCCACTGTAACTAATTAACCTTGCTATGTGATCCTCAGTGATCACAATCTTCTTCCCCATAATGTAGGAGGTGACTTGATGCGTTGAAGCAGTTGCATGAATCCAGAACTCCTTGACTAACATTGGAAATGTTGGTCTAACCAACCTGTCAAAATACCTTTCCCATTTCTGTGCCCTAACTTCTTCTGTTAAATCAAAACCGTTTTCCTTCAGACTTCCAAAATCAATGATCAATTCAGATAACACTTCAAGATTCTTCACAGGAGTGAGGAGTGTTCTGAATGGCACTTGATACTTTTCAGATGATGTTGTCTTCTGAGAACCTGCAGAAGCACTGCTGGAGGTTGCCATGTTCACACTTAAGGATTTTGAGAAAAAACTGAGAAAATGGGTTTGAGAGAGATGAACACAGAAAAATGCAGAGAATACTTGAGAAATAATGAGAAACTGTAAAAGATTAAAGTGAGAGGTTAACGTGCTTAAATAGGCTTCAGAATATTTTGAAATTGTAAACGTTTTTAAGAAAGAGAAATAAAATCATGATTACGTTTTAAAAACATGATTACTTTCATTTAATGCTTGCTGATTTTGGGGGATTTGAGAAAGATACTTAAAAACGGTTACCAGACATGTGTCTCAATGCACCCAATCAGCGTTTTGCCTTCTCAGAAGCGTGCACGCGTTCTGCTTCAGAGATATGCTGATGATTGGATGACACTTGTTTGATGTAGTGATCAGCACGTCTGTCTTTGAGCTTAGACTCTCAGATCTTTAGACTAGCATCTGATACAATCTGCATGTTCTATCTTTCTGAAAGGAGATTGATCAGAAGTTCACAGTAAAACAAATACATTCTGAAGATAAATATATGGAATTAAAACATTTTCACTCTGGGCAGATTTTCATGCTGAGATGTTTCAGAATGAAATTGAACCTATCTTCAGAAAGGGGTTTAGTGAAGATATCAGCCCATTGATGGTCTGTATCTATAAATTTTAAATTCAAAATTCCTTTCTGAATATAGTCCCTAATGAAGTGATGTTTTATTTCTATATGCTTAGCTCTAGAATGTAAAATAGGATTCTTACTTAAGCAAATAGCAGAAGTATTATCACAGAGTATAGGAATGTTACTCTCAAAAATCTGGAAGTCTTCAAGTTGACTTTTCATCCAGAGCATTTGTATGCTACATCCCGCTGCTGCTATGTACTCAGCTTCTGCTGTTGATAGCGCAATTGTTGATTGCCTTTTGCTGGACCAAGAGATCAGATTTTCTCCCAGAAACTGGCAGCTTCCAGAAGTACTTTTACGCTCCACTCTGTCTCCAGCAAAGTCAGCATCGCAGTAGCCTACTAAACTGTAATCACTAGATTTTCTATAAAACAAACCCAGATTAGTAGTACCTTTCATATACTTGAAAATTCGCTTAACAACTGTTAAGTGAGATTCTCTAGGATCTGATTGGAATCTAGCACAAATACAAACGCTGAATAATATATCAGGTCTTGAAGCTGTCAGATAAAGGAGAGAACCAATCATACCTCTGTAGACTTTCTGTTCTACATTTTTGCTCACCTCTTCTCTTTCCAGAATTCACGTGGGATGCATTGGAATCTTTGATGGCTTACATTCTGAGAGGTCAAATTTCTTCAGAAGATCTCTGATGTATTTTCTCTGATGAATGTAAGTTCCCTCTGGAGTTTGATTGATCTGAATTCCTAGAAAGAATTTCAGTTCCCCCATGAGGCTCATCTCAAATTCTGCCTGCATACACTTAGCAAATTTTCTTCCAAGAGAAGGATTAGTAGAACCAAAAATAATATCATCAACGTAAATTTGACAGACTAAGATGTCATTCTTAACTGATTTACAGAATAAGGTAGTGTCCACCTTCCCTCTGGTGAATTCATTTTCTAACAGAAAGTTACTTAGCCTTTCATACCAAGCTCTGGGAGCTTGTTTCAGACCATATAGTGACTTCTTTAGTTTGAAAACATGTTCTGGATGTTTTGTATTTTCAAAACCAGGGGGTTGGTGCACATAAACCTCTTCTTCTATATAATCGTTTAAGAATGCACTCTTGACATCCATCTGATACAGAGTGATGCCTCTATTAACAGCAAATGAAATTAAAAGTCTGATAGATTCTAACCTGGCAACTAGGGCAAAGGTTTCTGTATAGTCTATCCCTTCTTGCTGACTATAACCTTGTGCAATCAGTCGTGCTTTGTTTCTGATGACTTCACCTTGTTCATTTAGCTTGTTTCTGAAGACCCATCTTGTTCCAATGACGTTGAATCCTTTTGGTCTGGGAACAAGATCCCATACGTCATTTCTGGTGAATTGATTCAGCTCTTCTTGCATTGCCAGAATCCAGTCATTATCCAGGAGTGCTTCATCAATAGAAGAAGGTTCAATCAGAGACACAAGTCCCATGAGGGTTTCTTCAGAGTTTCTGAAGCTTGCTCTTGTTCTGATTGGATCTTCCTTTCTTCCTAAGATAGTCTCTTCTGGGTGATCCAAGCTGCTTCTGGGTAATCTCTTCTGAGGTTGATCAGCAGCTGTTGTAGGATTGCTAGCAGTGCTCCTTTCAGATGTTGAAGGAGTGTTTGTGTTGAGAGCGTCTGATGACTTGTCTTCAGAACCTGTAAATTCAATTTCCATACCTGTAAAAACTTCATTCTGCTTTGACTTTTCAGAGTCAAGCTTATCATCAAAACGAACACTGATTGATTCTTCCACAATCTGTGTTTCTATATTGTATACTCTGTACCCTCTTGAGCGTTCAGAGTATCCTAACATAATACACTTCTGTGCTTTAGAGTCAAACTTGTTCAAATAATTCTTTGTATTTAACATAAAACAGGTACATCCAAATGGATGAAAATATGAAATGTTGGGCTTTCTGTTCTTCCACAATTCATATGGAGTCTTTTCCAGAATAGGTCTTATTGAGATTATATTCTGAATGTAGCACGCTGTGTTTATTGCCTCTGCCCAGAAGATCTTAGCAACGTTTGTCTCATTGATCATGGTTCTGGCCATTTCTTGCAATGTTCTGTTCTTTCGTTCTACAACTCCATTTTGTTGGGGAGTTCTAGGACAAGAGAAATCATGCATAATGCCTCTGTCATTAAAGAATTACTCAAAATCTTTGTTTTCAAATTCTCCACCATGATCACTTCTGACTTTAACGATTCTAAGATCCTTTTCATTCTGAACTTGGTTACAGAAGGTAACAAACACAGAGTGTGACTCGTCCTTGTGTCTTAAGAACTTTACCCATGTCCATCTGCTATAGTCATCTACGATTACTAACCCATACTTCTTGCCACTGACTGAAGCAGTTTTAACTGGTCCAAATAAGTCAATGTGCAGAAGTTCTAATGGCTTAGAGGTAGAAACAACATTTTTAGATTTAAAAGAAGGTTTTGCAAACTTGCCTTTCTGACATGCTTCACACAGAGCATCTGAATTGAACTTCAAATGAGGAAGTCCTCTGACCAGATTGAGTTTGTTAATCTGAGATATTCTTCTCATACTAACATGCCCCAATCTTCTGTGCCAGATCCACTGCTCGTTGTTAACAGACAGAAGGCATTTTACATTCTGACTTTTTAGTTCAGAAAGTTTGATTTTGTAAATGTTGTTTTTCCTCTTTCCATTAAACAGGATAGTCCCATCTTTCTGACTAACAGCTTTACATGATTTTTGATTAAAGATTATATCATAACCGTTATCACTTAATTGACTTATGGATAACAGATTATGCATTAATCCATCTACTAGCAGAACATTATTAATAGAGGGAAGCTTTCCATTACCTACAGTTCCAGAGCCAATGATCTTTCCCCTCTGATTGCCTCCAAAGCCAACGTGGCCTCCAGGCTTAAGTTCCAGGCTTTGGAACATATGCCTTCTTCCCGTCATGTGTCGCGAGCAGCCAGAGTCCAGGTACCATGACTGGTGTTTCTGACTTGCTGCTAAAGATATCTGCAACATGTATTATTTTATCCTTAGGTACCCAGATTTTCTTGGGTCCTGATTTGTTAGATTTACCAAAACTCTGGTTGAATTTTGGTTTCACAGAGTACTTACTGCTAGTGTATTTAATATCATGTGTGTGACCATACACAAAATGTGAATTTAGAGGAGTGTGTTTAATGGTTAAGTCCATGACATTCTTTGGTGTAGGAACCTTACCTTGGTATCCTATTCCCTTCCTGTCGTTTCTGCTAACTCCATAGATCATTGAAGCCATTTTGCTTCTATCTATGCTTTTAGCAAGGAACTTCTGGAAACTGTGATCATACTCCTTGATGATCTCATCAGCGTTGCTGGGAGTTTCAGAAATTGGTTCCTTCTGAGAGTTTTGTAAAGTATTTTCTAATTTTGAAACTTTAATTCTCAGCTCAGAATTCTCCAATTTAAGACTCTCAGTCTTATTAGAGTCAGATTCAAGATTCCTTTTCAGGTCTCTGAATTTTACTCTAATCTGCTGATACCTTTCCAGGATTTCATTAAGGCTTTCAGCAAGTTCAGCCTTGGTAAAATTAACAGCAAAGTTAGGAAATACCTCTTCAGTATCTGATTCTGAGTCTGATTCAGAAGCTTCACTATCTTCTGAAATGTTAGCCATGAGAGCTATGTTTGCCCTCTCATCATCTGATTCTGAATCAGCTTCAGACGAGTCAGAGTCATCCCATGTAGCCATGAGACTTTTCTTCTTTTCTCTTCCAAACTTCTTTTTGGGCTTTTCCCTCTGAAGCTTTGGGCAGTCACTCTTGTAGTGTCCTTACTCATTGCACTCGTAGCAGATGATGTCCTTGGTGTTTGGCTTTCTGCTTCCTGAGGAGCCTTCAGATCTTCTGTATCCAGAGGAAGAATCTGTCCTTCTGTATCTGGAAGAAGACTCGTTCTGATCAGATCTTCTGGGATTTCTGAACTTCTTTTGCCTCTGCTTCCACAATTGATTCACTCTTCTGGAGAGGAGGGAGAGTTCGTCTTCTTCTGATGAGGATCCATCAGATGTTTCTTCAACTGCCTGCAAAACTTTAGACTCAGATTTTTTGTTAGATTTCAATGCTAAAGGCTTACCTTGCTTCTGAGGCTCGTCAGCTTCTAGCTCTATCTCATGACTTCTGAGGGAGCTGATAAGTTCCTCCAGAGTAATTTTGTTGAGATCTTTTGCTAGCTTCAGAGCTGTAACCATTGGTCTCCACTGCTTGGGTAAGCTTCTGATGATTTTCTTGACATGGTCAGCAGTAGAGTATCCTTTGTCCAGAACCTTGAGACCAGCTACCAGAATCTGGAATCTTGAGAACATTGTTTCAATGAATTCAGATTCTTCCATTTTGAACGCCTCATACTTCTGAATGAGCGCCAGAGCTTTAGTTTCTTTGACCTGAACGTTGCCCTCATGCGTCATTCTGAGTGAGTCAAAAATGTTCTTTGTTGTGTCTCTGTTGGAGATCTTTTCATATTCAGTATAGGAGATGGCGCTGAGAAGGATGGTTCTGGCCTTGTGGTGATTCTTGAAGTCACGCTTTTGTTGGTCAAACATTGTTTTCCTATCAATCTTCTGACCGTTTGCATTCACAGGGTGCGTGTATCCATCTGTAACCATATCCCACAGATCAGCATCATGTGCTAGAAAGAAGCTTTCAATTCTGTCTTTCCAGTAATCAAAGTTTTCTCCATCAAAGACTGGAGGTTTGCCGCTGAATCTGTCTCTGTCCTCATGGTTGTCATTGCTGGTGTGAGAATAGTTTCCTGCCATTGTGTTTTTCTGACGCTGGATCTTGTACTGACACGGTTAAGTGTTTTAGATCAGAACCAGGCGCTCTGATGCCAATTGAAGAAGTGAAAAACACAAGAAGGGGGGTTGAATTGTAAAACTGAAAATCAATGCAATGAACAAGATATTTTTATCCTGGTTCGTTTGATCTCAAACTACTCCAGTCCACCCGTCAAGGTGATTTCGCCTCTCTCCAACGAGGTCTTAATCCACTATATTCAGCTGAATATTACAATCTGCTTTAACAACTGCTAAAGCCTTCTTGATGCAAACCACAACCCGGTTTGTCAAGGAAACACTTTCTTACAAAGAAGATAAAACTAGGTGTGTGTATGTTTTCTACAAAACTGTATCACAACTGTGATGTTACACAACTTAAGCTTATGAAACTAGATTGCTAAACAATGATTGAGTAAGGAGATGTGTAGCGTTTAGCAAACTGAGAGAAGGAAGATTATGATTAGCTGTTAGGCGTGTAATATGTTGGAGAGCATTAGCCAATTCAATCTTCATAGTCTTGTTTATATAGCACTGAGATTGTTGAACGTTGGAGCAATAAACTTGATTCAATGCTAATAACAAACTTTCCTTATTGAGCAGATCTTGTCTGGAATGATGCCGTTGGTAATAATACGCTTTCAATGCACAGTACCGTTGCTACTTAAAGCATGTTCTGGCTTGGCTTCATTCTGACTCTGCTTAAGTGCTGATGAACTGTTGTTGTTTTTATCAGAGTGTTGAGCGCAGTTCTATTCATCAAGCTTCAGCATACACGTGAGTTAATCTTCTGATTCAGGTATTCTGATATAGCAACTTCTGATGCTGATGTTAAGAACCAATATTCTGATGCTGATTAAGTGTGCTCTTGCTGATACCTATCAGAGTTTCTGCAAATCAGAAAGTAATATTTAGGTAGCAAATCGTTCATACATGAATCACATAAATAATATATCTTTTCATTTTGTTATCATCAAAACTTAAACATAGGGTAGTAGATTCAAACTTTGTTCTAACACATCAAGTTCTATCTTGCGACTTCTTAATGAACTGATAAGTTCTTCAAGAGATACATCATTTAAATCTTTTGACACTTTGAATGCAGTAACCATAGGTGCCCATCTTCTGGGTAAACTTCTGATAATTTTCTTAACATGGTCTGCCTTGGTGTATCCTTTGTTCAGAACTCTTAGGCCAGCGGTCAGAGTTTGGAATCTTGAGAACATAGCTTCAATGGACTCATTTTCTTCCATTTTGAAGGCTTCATACTTCTGGATGAGATCCAGAGCTTTTGTCTATTTTACTTGAGCATTGCCTTCATGAATCATTTTGAGAGACTCAAACATGTCATATGTTGTATCTCTGTTGGTGATTTTCTCATATTCTGTTTTAGAGATAACATTCAGAAAGATATTTATGGCTCTGTGGTGATTTTTGAAATCTAATTTTTGTTGTTTATCGATGTTATTTCTGTCAATCTTGTTTCCGTCTTTGTCTTCTGGATGTGTGTAACCATCTAGGACCATATCCCATAAATCAGCCTCATGACCTAGAAAGAAACTTTCTAGTTTATCCTTCCAGTATTCAAAGTCTTCTCCATCAAACACAGGAGGTTTGGTGTAGTTGTTTTTGTTTTGTTTAGTTGCCATAGTGTTTTCCTTCTGGATCTTTTTCTGATATTGTTAGGTGTTTGCACCCAGAACTAGAGCTCTGATTCCAATTGAAGGGTGAGAAAACACTTAGAAGGGGGGGGGGGGGGGGGGTTGAATAAGTTTTTCCTTTTTTTTGTGCAATAATAATGGAGGGACACGGGTAATTTTATCCTAGTTTGTTTGAAACTCAAACTACTCCAGTCCACCCGCCAAGGTGATTTCGCCTCTCTCAACGAGGACTTAATCCACTATAATCAAAACTGATTACAAATGCACAACCAAACTATTGTGACTAACAATATAATGCACAAGCCAACTGCAAGTGACTAACACCTCTAAGACTCAACTAGTCCTAGCCTTCTTGAGAAATCTGACCCAATTGGTCTATCAAGGAACAATTACAAAGATTATCTCTTAACAGTAGTGAATCAGAATGCTTCTAATAAGCTATATCACAAACTGTGATTTATCACTAAGATTTCAGCCCAGCACTTAAGAATTACCCACTATATACAAAGAGTTTACAAGAATGAAAATAGTGAGCTTCAGTATATTTTGTGTGGATCAGTAACATTGCTTTGAAACAAATGGTCTTTGATATATAGCTTCAAATTTTGACCGTTACTGCCTTGAAGAGAGAGTATGCATTAATGATGTGTGTTAGCTTGACCTTTATGTTTCCAATGCTCTCGTGCGTAGTACCACTTGAGTATGTTAGCCGTCTTAGCATTAAATGATCAACGGTACTGTCAGAGCTTGTCTCTGGAAGTTTAAGAGTTTGCTTGCAGCGTTGCAACATCAGAGTTTGCTTTAACTTTTCTTCTACCAGAGTTTGCTATATCACTCCTTCTGTCAGAGTTTTCTTCATTTTATGTTCATCAGAGTTTGCTTCAGCTTGCATTATCAGATATTGCTTTCAGTGTGCTTCTTTCAAATCTTTGCTTCAGCTAGCTTTATCAGAGATTGCTTAAGATTACTTTTTATCAGAGTTTGCCTTGGAGTGCTTCCTTCAGAGTTTGCTTCAGACTTGCGTTTACATAAAATTTCTTAGGAACTTCTTTATCATTTTTCTGGTCAACATAGAATGATGTTTCACTTTTGAGAACGCTTGAGTCAGAACATCATCTGAATTAGAAAACATGCACATTAGAGTATAAAATGTATTATACAAAATTTATTTCATTGTTATCATCAAAACTCTAAGATATGATTAGAACCAAACTTTGTTCTAACAGAAGGCACTTTTCAAAAATACTTTTAATAACAATCACAAACACATTTTCATTTTAAAGTGAACTAACAACTAAGAGCCCGTAAATAACTAAGGATGAAAAGAGTGCAAACACCTTCCCTTTTCATAACCTACCCCCGAACTCAAGAAAATTCTCAAAAGGTATTTCCTGTTCTTTTCACCCTTTCCTTTATTGGATAAAAGAAAAGTTGGTGACGACTCTTGCTATCCGCAACAATTACTATAAAATGCAAAATACCCAAGTCAGTTCTCCCACCGTATTACAGTGAAGTTGGGGCTCCTCGTGTGTACTCGTCCTCGAAAAAATCATAAAACATCCCCATCCTACGCACGAGCTAAGTCTAAGTCATCACTTCTATGACCAAAAGCAACGACTTAGGGGGCTTCTATTTCGGACTGACCTAATGGCTAGACATGGCCCAATCCACTTCTGCGTTCAGAGCAGCCCAATAGATTTGGCCCAATCAGTTAGGGCAAACAAGGGGAACTTTCCCCTTATGCCCCTAAGCTGAGGAAGCATGGCCATGTGACCCCCTGGGGGAAACAGGACCACTACTGCCCTTGGATGCACTTATGTTTGCGTCAACAGCAAGCATTCAGTCTGCCTGTCACGCATGGAGCAACCATCCAGGAATAACAAGGCCATGCCTGCCCGTGATTGCATCTCTGTTCGTGGCAACGGCTAGTTCCGAGCACATCTTCTTGTTTCAACGGCTAGTTCTTGACAGTTACTTATTTTTTAGGACCTGATATCTAGACCCAAAATTAGGAACCAATGGCCAAATGTCAGGGGAATTATATAAACCTTCACACTTGTGAGGGTCAGTATTCAATATTCACTCTAAAACCCTAAACTCTCTCTTGTATCTCTTTGAACTCTTACTTACTTGAGCATCGGAGTGCCTTAGAGGTACACCCCCCTCCTCCTCGATTCTCGCCTTACAGACGCAGATATCAGCGGCCTGTTACAGGTTCTAGTCATCGGTAAGATCGGATATTTAGTGTATTATATATCCTAATGTGAGAAGCCATAGCTAGGGTACGAGAAAAACAAAAATTAGAAAATTAGGAAGCAATCGTGAGATTGGGGAAGCCAGAATTCAAGAAATCGTGTGAGGGGAGACCAAGCGTGAAGAATTTGTTAGATTTTGTTACGAAAGCTTCATTCGAGGTAAGGGGATATTACTTTACATATGGGCGATCATTATGAAGGTGTAAGAAACACAAGAAAGGGGGTTTGAATTGGATTTCTAGATTTAAAATCAAATTCTTCCCAAGACAAAACAAAGAAAATAAGAACAGAAATAAATGACACATATATTTTTATCCTGGTTCACTGTTAACAAAGTTAATCCAGTCCACCCGCCAAGGTGATTTTGCCTTCTTAAATAAAAACTTAATCCACTATAACCAAATTGATTACAGACCCAACAAAGACCAATTTTCAATGTTGCAAACCATAAAAACTAATTGTCAATGTCTTCTTGATAATCATGACTAAATCCCTAGTCTCTCAAAGAAATATCAACTTCAAAGTTTAAATACAAAGAGTGTGTTTACAGATTTTCTTCTTGAAAGCAAATTACAAAAATTTGAGTATAATGAAATAACACAACAGTATTAATAGCAAGTATTGAACAAAAGTTCTTTTCTTGCAATTTAACGAACAAAAGTTCCTTGCGTTTACAAAAATTTACAAAAGAATATATGAAATAGAGTTAAGCAGCATTGCAGCGTAAGTTTTGTTGAGCAGAAAGTTGTTTTCCAATTCTTCCAAGTCTTTCTTTTATATCTGAAAATAAATTTATTAGAGGGTGTAATAGAAATACATAAAACCAGTTGTTTTTTCCATAACGAGAGAGTGGTAGACAACATAGTACTCACGTATAATCCTTACGCCATATTATCAAGGTAGTGGGAACATTTGTACCTTGTTCTATTCTCTCGTGTAAACCAATTTTGATCTTATCTTCTAATCTTCAGAGGTGTATGATGGTTGATGATGAATCATGCTTAGAAGGACCAAAACTGGAATCTTCAGAGCCTGAGTCTTCAGAGTCTTCAAAACTTGGTCATCCAAAACCTTATCTTCAGAGTCTTCAGCACTTGGTCTTCAAAATCTCTGTTTTCAGAAATCTTCAAAACTTGTTCTTCCAAAACCTTGTCTTCAAAATCTTTAGAGCTAGGACAAACAGAATCAGATCTTGAGAAGTCTTCATAAGCTCTTCTAAAGGAGCCATGATTAGAAGCTCTATCACTAACATTCATCAGAGTCGTTGTTATAGAATCATTCTAGAACTTGATTGGGACTTGTAAATACAACTGGCTTCTTCCAGAGTCATAGTATTTTTAATTCATAATTTGATAATGTCTCACACCTTATCTTCAGAGTCATAACCTGTTAGAAAAATCTATATACTAGACATAAATTGTTATAGTACTAAATTGTTCTCTAAAGATATCATGTAATGTTATCATAAAAACTAGGCTAGATGCAGAACCAAATCTTATTATTATAAATTAGGCAACCAGGATGGTTAGGTGTCTTTACCCTCCCATCAATGTCATAGGTGATTTATGTACTTTCCATAATTTATGTACTTTTGTAATTTATGTAGTATGTTTGGCCAAACCGATTTGGGCAAAATCCCATGGGCATCGAGTTGGGCCGCGCACGGGCGCTGTTGCACCAAGAGGGTCAACGATTAAGTTTCCCTCAACCATCACTATGAATATGGATGAATAATGTACACCCAAATATTCTAAGAGTGGGGTTACTAAAAGTGGACACATTAGGATAGAACGAGCGTAAGACTTCCAAGGGAGTTTTGGAGGCAATGACAGTAGAAGGCAAATGATTTATGAGATACGATGTAATTAAAACTGTCTCGCTCCAATATTTCTTAGGAAATTTATTTTAAAATATCATAGCATGTGTTTGGTCAAATAAATGCCTATTTTTTCTCTCAACGGTGTAATTTTGTTGGGGCGTTTAATACATGAAGACTCGTGGATAATACTTTCATTTTGACTCAAAGAATTAAGATTATGATTAAAGTAATCCTTAGCATTGTCATACTGAATCCTCTTAATAGTTATATTGAATTGATTTTTAACCATGGAGAGAAATTGAGGAAACACACGACTAACTTTATATTTTTGTTTAAGTAAGTAGATCCAAGTAACCCGAGTACAATGATCAATAAAGGTTGCGAGTCAATGGGCGCTCGGAAAATATTTGGAATATTAGATGGACTCTACACATATATATATGAACTAGATAAAACAAAAAAGTACTCATTTTATTACTGACGTGAAAAAGTTACACGCTTGTGTTTAACAAGCTCATAGACCTCACAATGAAGAATTTCAACATCTAATGTTTTAAATAAAATAAGAAATGGTTGCTTAATGACTTTAAATGAAGGATGGCCTTGGCGACAATGGTATAAGTGAACCTTCTCCATGTTGGTCTTTATTGATTTTGAAGGGGAAAAAAAGGAATTGTTGTTAGGAAATCTGGGTTTGAATCTTTGTTATCTAAATAGTAAAGAACATTCTATTCTCTAGCACTTCCAATCCTCCTCCCTGAATTCTTATTCTAAAAAACACGAGATTTATTATAGTAAATAACATTATATGATAGGTCGTTTTGAGTTCTTGTATGAAAATTAGGCTAGTAGACAATTTTGGGTATAAAGAAAAATGTTAAAGGTCATGGATGAGTTCATTTGAATTGTTATTGACCTCTTACAATTATAAGAGTACCATTTGCAGTGGATATTTTTTGTTACTATGGTGAACAAGTGGCGAAGTGTGGGGGTTAAAGGTGTCATGTGATCAGTAACTCCAAAACTCAGTATTGTTTAAAGTGTATATCTAAAGCATTAAGTTTAAAAGAGACTTGAGACTTACCAAAAGAAAAAAGAAATAGAAACATACCTAAATGTGTTAAGAACTTACTGAGGAGAAATCTCATTTTTTCTACTTCACTTAGCTAGGTTAAGTTGTACCACTTTTCTAGGCTGTTTTCACTAGTACTTTATCTAGTTTAAGTCTTCTGTTTCTTGATAAGTCTCCCTTATGTTCTCACTCTCTATTAGGAGGTTTTCAATTTAATTTTCAATATTTTTCTTTAAGTATATGACGAGGCTTGTTGTAACGAGTATAACACACCCCTTCGCTCTTCTTCTCGACATAGCTTCCTCTCTATTTCTTCTGATCAACCATGGAGAAAAAAACTTTTTTTTCAACAACCAAAGAGTGTAGGCGTGTGAAGGGTCTTCCGATGGTGAAATTTTGGGGTATGGTCAGTTTTTCAAGGTCTCGACAATAGTGTGGGTAACAAGATTAAAAAATATATATGAATAAGGACAATTGTATGAACAGTAAACACGGGTGAATAGTACCTATAATTTGTTAAAAATGACTACAATGAAAGCAACAATAACTATACCACAATTAAGACATCTAAAATTTTGGAAAAAAAATCACAATTAAGACGGCTGGAGTTTATAAAAAAAAAGTGTAAATAAGACAGTTAGAATTTTAAAAAAAAGGAACCACGATTAAAGTGTTTAGAATTTGTTATACGAAAATGAAACTCTGTCGACGAGAACTCTAATACCATATTAAATTTAAATATAAATATTATTTATGATAACGAATATACTAGCATTAATCTTTTTAAATAAAATATTATATATAATGAATCTTACTAAAGACCCAATATAAATTATTAATTATAACAAAAATAACAAGAATAAAATTAACTATTCACCAGACTAGTATATTCAGATAAATAATTATAATACTTAAAAGTCTCCACTTAGAATAAAATCCTTTAGAATATTTAAGTAAATAACACATGTTAATTGCTGAAGAAAAATATTTAGAAGTCAAACCACCATAGTTATCTATATGCTTGTATAATAATATGAACTTGCAATCATATTTCACTATAGTGCCAATTTGCAAAGTGCACATAATTTTTGTGCTGGTGTATCTGATATCCTTGATACATAAATATATGTATGTGAACAGGTTGACAAGTATGGATTTTATATTTTTATAATTGAGCTTAAGATTGTTAAGTCAAAAGTGGAAGAGTAAGATTAAGTCAGTGTTAAAGAACGCAGAGATTCCCCGACACCTAATATCCCACTATCGGTGCATTGACACCACCACTAAAGAATCCGTAGCTACACGTCTCTTCATGGAGTATTATGATTTATGATGAAGCAAACAAATAGTTACGGGTTAGGTGTTTGATAATATATTAATAGGAAGTTACTTGAACAACCTTTTCAATGTCTATAAATAGGGTCCATCACCTTACACTTTTATGCAACAAAGTACAATTTCAACATAAATATTCTTACTGTGCTCAAACACATCACTTTCTCATATACATTCAGTTAGTTACTACTGCTTTTTCCATGGCAAGCTCCAAGTTCATAGGGGTTGTTCTCATTGCTTTGTTCATTGTTGACCTAGCATGTGCTTCTAGGTTACTTGGTGGTGGTAGAGGTGGAGGTGGAGGTGGTGGGGGTGGTGAAGGGGGAGGAGGTGGTGGTGGTCTAGGAGGACATGGTTCGGGGTATGGGTCTGGTGGGGGTGAAGGATATGGTGGAGGATCACAAGGAGGAGGAGGTGGTGGTGGTGGTAGAGGAGGAGGTGGCGGAGGAGGTAGTGGGAATGGTGGCTCGGGGTATGGTTCTGGATATGGATCGGGATACGGTTCAGGATATGGTTCTGGTGGTGGTGGTGGAGGAGGTGGTGGTAGAGGTGGAGGTGGTGGTGGTGGTTCTGGTGGCTCAGGCTATGGTTCTGGTTCTGGCTCTGGCTCTGGCTATGGTGAAGGAGGTGGAAGAGGAGGTGGTGGAGGAGGAGGTGGCGGAGGTGGTGGAGGAGGAGGAGGAGGAGGTAATGGAGGTTATGGCTCAGGCAGTGGCTCTGGCTACGGTTCAGGATATGGTTCTGGTTCGGGAGGAAATGAATATAGCCCTTAAATAAAAAAACAGAGTTACTTATTTTAGCTACTTATAATTAATAGCATATGCATTATTCAATCTTCTTAAGATATCATATGTGATTTCAAATAATAATTGCATTGTGACTTCCTAGTCATTTTGCTTCATGCATGCTACATTCTATATGGTTACTACAAAATTTATGTGCACCACTATTGCAAGTGATATTGTCAAGCATAATATTAATAAGAGACTTCGGTTGTAGTTAATATAATTCTTAGTTGTTTCTTCATTTTATTTCGCTCTCTCTTTAATCTTATTTTTCTTACGGTGGAGTGATGCAATTACTAATTAGATATGCTTGCAAAATTAGTTTAATTACTATTAAGTCTTCCATATGTATAATAGCACTATATACACCAACTATACTATATAAATCATGTACACGAAAAGAACTATGCATAACGCTTAAATATTAGCAAGTGTACAACTTATCATATGATGTGAAAAGGCATTTATCTTTGTTAGACAAATATGCTTTCTACCTTTTAACTTATCTTATGATGTTAAAAGGCATTTATCTTTGTTAGACATATATATATATATATATATATATATATATATATATATATATATATATATATATATATATATATATATATATATATATATATATATATATATATATATATATATATATATATATATATATATGTCCTACATTTTTACTTAAACTTAGTGTTTTAAAAATTTGAACTGTCCGATCGAATCAGTTAAATTGGAAATTCCACGAGTTAAGTGTGCTGATAATATTATAAATTTAAAAAACAAGTTTTTAAAATTATAATATTTTAAAATTTTTTAAAGGTGTCGTAGTTTTTTTTAGAGTAAATCATTTGATTCAATTGATTTATTCAATTAAATTATCATTTCATCTGTTTCTTTTTAATGGTCATTCTTATAAAAAATTTATCAACTTTAATTATTTGTTATATATATAGAGAGAGAAAATACGTTTTTGATATATGTAAAAAATCAAAAATAAAAATCAAAAAATAACCGAACCAGTAAATGAATGGATTAGATGACTGATGCCTAACTAAACCCGGACCCAGTCATGATAAACGTTGTTGTTAGAGGAGCAAGTATACTTAACACTATGATAATGATGTTTACTATTTAAAAAAAAAACACGTGATTTGCAAACTGGGACTAATTTTGCTTTCTTAAATTGATAATTCCTTCATAGTCAATAAGAAGACTTCTTATTTTTAGTTAATCAAGACTAAAATACAATGAAAGTTTTAAAATTTTAAATAAAGAGTTAAATATGTTAATTGAAATGACATTATTTAAATGGTTATAGATGTTACATAATCATATGGTATGGACTTCGATTTAGATAAAGTTTTAAATGATTTTAGTCTTGTGATTTCAAATTTTAACTTTAATAATTTTATTAATAAGAACTTCGTTTTTTCTGAAATATAATATCTTTTGACTAGTTTTCTTTTTAGTAAAATTATTAAGAACAATGATGATAAAGTTTGACATGATCACAAAATACAAAATAATACATATTCAAAAAAATTTCCTTGTTCTTTTTATTGATGGAGTATGCCAATATATGTCACTGGTGGAATACCATACTTTCTTAAAATACTATCTTATGATTTCTTTATTTCTTATTGATTAGGTTTGTCCTGTTTATCGTAAAGCGTGTTTGTATACATTTAGAGAACACGTGAATTATTGTAAAGAGCTTTTAGACTTCAAATACCGACATGATCTTGTTAGGAATGTCATATTTGACATATTTCGATGTGTTTGAGTTTTTGTAAAAAAAGAGCCGCCTGTGAATTTTTTAACCAGTTCACTTGAGGGAAAATTGACACTTAGGTCAACAGATATTTTAGTGTACGGGTGGGTAGGAGACAAACATATTTGTGTAAATTTGACTATAATTTTTTCACTTTTGAGATTGAAGACTAGTAATTTTACTATAGGACAAGTACATTTTCAAAGTTGTTTAATACGTGAAAGCGTGTTCCAACAAACATGAATATTTCTATATAATTTGTCTTTATCACTTTTAATTTTCTAGCACTTAAAACAGTTGATTTTTTATAAAAAATTTAAAGACTTATGAATAACATTGTTGTATTTCCTAAATTTATAAATATATAATTTTTAATAAAATTGATTTTACAATAAAAAAAGAATAACAGCACAACTTATCATCCGATTACTTTGGATTTCTATATAAACTTTTATATAATTTAATTTTATATAAACTTTTATATAATTTAATTTTAAATACACTGGAAATAGATATTAACAAAGTTGTGATGCATCAACAAATATTCTTTCTCGGTCTCTTTTTGACAAATTATTTTTAAGAATTGAATGCTATTAAAAAAATTGACAATTTTTTTTAAAGAATTTATTAAATTTTTAATTGTTGTGATTTATAAACAGTGTAATATAAATTAAATCTAAAATTATAATCAGACAAAATGGCAATATGATATTAGTAATGTACAAGGTTTCAGGTTACTTTTCCCTTAAGTTGATCTTCAATCTCATTTTTTGTGTCATTTAATTTACCTAGACAATACTCTAATCCTTTGTTTGAAGAGAAAGTCCTTTTACGCATGGGACAGGTTGTTACACAGGTCCACTATGAATGTGAGACACAATTGATGTCAATCATGACGTAATCAAACTAGGTTCGGCCACCACTTTCGAAAAGCTTCAACCAAAAGAAATCACTCAACCGATTTGGCGTGATGAGGCTGAACAAGCAACACAACTTTTAAGACCACCGAAAGGAGTAGAACCTTTGTAGTCACCAATAACCACTTTTTTTTTTAAATTAAATAATTATATTTTCAAATCTTAAAAATTCACCACACATACATGTAAAATAAAGAATAGGCAATTTACTGCATAACTTATCCTCTTATGTATTATCATGCAATATGACGCATGCATGTACTTGTTAAGTAAAAAGCGGCACCTTAGGTGACTTGACAGTTGTTTTTAATTTTCTATAAATACAACCACTCATTTTTACTATTTTTCACACATCTTCTCATATCATTCTTAAAAATGTCTTTCACTCTCTTGCCAAGGTTTTTCACTTCATTGTCAAAGTTTTCACTGATCAAAAGAGATGCTCGTGTTATTTTTTCACCGACAAAGCCTCCGATGAAGATCAAACTCTAGAACACGCAGACGTTCGAACATTTTCAGAGACACTTGATTCGCTAATTGGAAGGAGACATTCCTGACTGTGAACAGATCAAAAAAATTGAAAGACAAATTACGGTGAAGAACGGAAATGGAGTAACCCGCTCATGGAAAACTATGAGAAACGACGCTGATGTCCTTGTGATGATGCTTAGACCAGATGATATTGTGTTGATGATTTGAATCTCTTAGTTATTGATCGTACGTGACCAGAGTGGATCGTTAAGGCCTACGAGTTGTGAGTTGAGCAGCGACTGGAAGTGAGTTGGGAGTACCTGCAAGACACTCTGATGCCAAAGTAAGGTCAGAGCAGTGCGAGCAAGTATGAGAGTGAGTATGAAAGAATGAATATCTGACTCTCTCAAGAGAGAAGGTATTTATAGCCCCCAGTGCTGGGCCAAGGTCCCCATTGTTGGGCTGAGCAAGCAGGCCCAAAACGGAGACTGTCAGGTTCTACGCGGTAGTGGGGTCAGCACGGGGTCCCCAACCTGGATGGATTCCCCTGAATAATCAGGAGGATATAGATGCGGTCTTTTGGGGACCAGAAGACTCCGTGATATCCAGGGGTGTGGTGAGTCAACCCTACGAGGAGGGTGTTCGCGATGTCTTTGTGTCGTCGAGAGGAATGAAGGATGATTGTGAGGTCCTCCTGACCGGCGATGAGCCTCCCCGTGATTCTTGGACTTATTCTCGTACGGTGTAGTCGGGTTTCCCGACGGGTGAGGTTACTGCCCGACATAGTTGAAGGTAGGTTCGGTCAACGGACTTGCTCGAGTAGCATAGATGGATTGGGCCTATTATGAAGTTGGGTCAAGTGCAGGCCCAGTCTAGAACAGGAGTCCCCCAAGTCGTTGCTCCTGACGAAGGAGTTATGACTTAAGTCCAACTTTGCCTTATGGCGAGCATAACCTCGTCGGGAATCTTTTACTGCATCGAGGGAGATGGTCGTTAGGATGCGCGTGATCTCGAGAAGAGGTTGGAATTTGCTTGATGGGGAATGTTTCAATTCTTCCTTGACTCACGGGGAGAGGAAACCACGCAGGGTGTGGGCACGTGGCGTGACCTTTGAGATAGTAATGATGGCCTAGGGAGTATGGGTCATCATTACCTGAGTGCGTATGTGGCAAGGAGAAGGGAGGTCGATGGTCTGCTTGACGTAACGCTTCGTATTCCATGTCAGATATATATATAGCAGTATGGGGCCCATTTCTCACATTTTAACTTTCGCTCTCTTCACTTTCTCTATTGCATGTGTCGTTTCTCTGCCTTCCCACTGTCAACACCGTCGTAAGACTGTCACGGATTCTCTATCTACTTCTTGGTCAAGTAAGTGTTTTCCGCATAGAATGTTGTTTACGATTAGCTTTTTTGATGATTCTTTATAGAAATTCGTTACCGGGGAGGGGTTTTTGCTCGGGGCGTTCATATATTCATGCGTAACATTTGCGAATAAGCTCGTGATATTCATTTCTTCTCTGCGAAATTCATGAAAATACCTGTGACATCCATCTACTCCTCGCGAAATTCATGAATTTTGCGCGGGGAATTAATATGCTCCCCGGTGAATTCATGAATTTGTCTGCCAAATTCGTATGTTTCTCGCAGCATCCATGGATCTGCTCGCGATATTTATCCCTTGCCCGCGTTATCCATGAAATATGTGTTTCGTTATTATCATCGTTGTGCAGTCTTATGAGATTTGTATAAGTTTCATGTGTTGATTGTGGGTCGTGTATGTTCCTCACTGCTCGATTTATCGTCAACCTACTCTGGGCATAGCCATCCCCTTTTCACACGTGTTGCGATGGATGGGTGGATGTGATTTTGTTGTCGAATTCACCGGTTTCCTATGCTTTATAGGTGAAATGATCGATACTCTAGAGTCATCCGAGCACATAGATGTCGAAGAGACAAGTACTGTCGAGGAAGGGCTCCATCTGGTCGACACGGTCGACGACCCCACGATGTCCTGGGTTGGGCCAGAGCCTCGGGGGATATCTTTGGTTTATAGTTATAGCAGAAGTGGAGCCTATACTGTTGTCGAGCATGGCGGTGAAATGGAAGGTTTTCATTGGAACTTCACGATCTTACGACCAAATCCCACGGCCAAGATATGCACGGAGTTCGAAGAGGATCGCTTCCCTATGTATGAGGTCGTCTTCAAATACTTGGGGCTTCGTCTCCCCTTTAATGATTTTCAGATGGTCATGTTTAACCATTTGAGCCTGGCACCCTCTCAATTACATCCTAATGCGATTTCCTTCATCCGGGCTTTCGAAATCACTTGCCAGTTCCTAAGGATCGGGGCGACCATCCCTCCGTTCTTCAGGGTTTTCCACCTCCAACGGTAATCTAGGGGTGGGAAACATAGTTGGGTTTCTTTGAAGCAGTCAAAGAGACTGTTTAGAATGTACATGGATTTCGTTCGTGACTTCAAGGATAGATGGTACGTTGTGTAACCTTTATCCCAGGTGGTCGTGGATGTCGTGTTCGACCCGGTTCAAGTAGTTGATGAAGACAGGGAGATATGCTATGACGGGGAGGGAAATCGAGATATTGGGCGACTTTCAAAATTCCCTATCCACTAGTGTTCAGGCCATTACGAGCATATCCATGGTCATTACCATACCCCTTTTGGCAGCATGAGTGCCGAGGATGAAGAGTCTTATGGTGTCCTCAATCGATTCGTCGACGAGTTCTTTCCCTCGAGGTGGGTTACGAGGGAAGGACACAACATCCTTGACGAAGATAGAGAACCGACGTTCAAGGCGCGCCCAATCAACACCAAGGCACTCGTGGAATGTCGAACCTACGGGCAAGTGTAACACCTTATTTCTACCCAACGAATTATATGAAATCAGAGTTTCAAATTTCCAAAAAATAAATGAGATGCTACACATTCGACTTATAACAATGACATTTAATCGCATTTAAAACAGATACATAACCCTTAAAACTCGGATGAACTAACAGTGACATAACTTAGTCTTTTAAAACCAACAACTTTCATAACTTCACAGCAGAATCATAATATTTGACTTAAAAAGAATGTAACATCTATATCCAACTGAACCAACTTCAAAACAACCAGTACTTAACGAAAATCAACTTAAAATTCAGCAATAGAAGTAAAATCAGCAATAGAGCAATAAGTGTTTATCCCCCCGAGTGTTACGTATCAGAGCAATGACACCGACTCGAACTACTGAAGGTAAACCGCCTTCACTCTGGATTACCTGCATGTTACCAATATAGGGGAAACATTCAAACAGAAGGAGTGAGATATCAAACAATATAATCGGATGTACGATAAATAATATGTTAGCATTAGATCATACAAAATCACTGATTCATAGCTCTTAACAACATCCATTACCACCAAGTCATCAACATAATATCACAACTAATTCATCATTGCAACAGCTCAAGATGCAATCTGGAATGCGACTCATTTTTATGCACATGCATGTGGTACCAACAGAGCAAAACTCCCAACTTAATAATCTTGCCAATTAATAGAGGCAGCAACAAGGCATAAGCCTTCAACTTGATATTTGTCAATTCAGGCCAACTTGATAAGCTATGTATGCGAAAACATGATGAAAAGCAACAACAACAACAACAACAACAACATATAACAACGTTGTCATAATCCTATAACTCAATAACTGCCAATTATAGAGGAAATACAACATGATTCACCACCTGCAACTTCAACGATTAAAAGTAACATTATCACAACAACTTATATACATAACGGTACTATTATCGACCAAGTCTTTTTAATTTGATTCCACAGAATTATTCCACTAACTAATCATTTTTAGTTGAACTAATGAAGTTATTATTTTCTGACACTAATTTACTGGCACAGCTATTTTAATTTATAGAGGTTTTTCTTTTATTACTAGCCTACTACTACTGTTAAGGTTATCCTACTAAATACTTGCTAATTATATAATCCAATCTAATCATCTATTTCATTACTCTGCTATATAAGTCAGCACTACGATTTGTGTACTTAATTTCTACTATTAACCAATTAATAGGATATGGTAACAGACACACAGGAAATGGAACATGCGAAAGAAAACATAATGCAGATGTTTACGGCGTGCCCCTTGTCACCCAAGTGTGCCCCTCGGCACAAAACTAGAAGAAACCATGCCGCTCGCCATGGAGTTGTTCCACTCGACACACTCCTCTCCATAGCATGCCACTCGCCATGCTCGTGTGCCCCTCGGCACGTCCCTGCATGTTGTGTCATTCAGCACAACACTTGTTCCCCCGACACAGAGTTTCTCTCACGGATTTTTCAGACTTACTGATGCAAACACAAAGTTTCTCCAATCTTCCTTTGATTAATATTTTATTCACAACAATATGACACAACACAGTATTATATCGACATGGCAACTTAACATCAATTATAGATAAAATCTAACACGGACTATTATTATCAACAGAGCTGCACACCAATTCAACATCAATTCAGAAATACAGGAACACAGTTATGCGTACAACAATTACACTAACCTAATCCATACATAATATTCATCATAATTCTCATTATAGAGTCAGAACCCCACCTTACCTTGGATTAAAGGTCGCTCTACAATTTCTGATCGAACCTAGCTTTGGCTCTTTTCCTTTTCCTCATCTTTGAAACTTCTCACGTACTGCTCTAAGACTTCTTCCTCTTTCTACTTAACCTAATTTCTATTATTATAACTAAACCTAATACTAATATTATTCCTAATGGGCTTAACTTACACACCCCACCTATTACTACTTCTAACCATCAAAATAGGTCCAACTAATATTCTACTAATATTTTATACTTTCTAATATTATTTATTAATACTATTAATCAACTTAATTTAACTGACTAATAACAACACCGCAAATTATACCGACGTAACACAACATTTGAACAAATAATTCAAAAATAATTTAATTAATTAATTAATTAAATAAATGGGCATTACAACTCTCTCCCACTTAGAATATTTTTGTTTTCAAAAATTTACCTTATTCAAACAACTCAGGATAGGAGTCCCGCATCTTGCTTTCCAACTCACGCGTCATGCTTTCTCCGACAGCTCCTAGCCAGACTAGTTTCACCAGAGAAAACTCTTTGCCTCTTAGAGTCTTCATTTCATGATCCACGATCCGTACAGGCATCGTCTCCACAGTGAGATTATCCCTTACTTGCACATCATCCATATGAATCACATGAGATGGATCTGAAATATACTTCCGGAGTTGTGACACATGAAACACATCATGCAAATTCGAAAGATTAGACGGTAAAGCCACTCTATAAGCAACATTCCCAACTCTGTCTGAAATCTGATACAGACCAATAAAACAAGGAGTGAGCTTCTTAGACTTCAATGCTCGCCCAACACCAATCACAGGTGTAACTCTCAGAAATACATGGTTACTTGCTTGAAATTATAAATATTCCCTTAGTCTGTCATGATAACTCTTCTGTCTACTTTGGGAAGTTTTCATCTTATCTCGAATTAACTTCACCTTCTTGGTAGTCTCTCGATAAATTTCAGGTCCAAGCACTACACTTTCTCCAGATTCATGCCAACATAAAGGAGTTCTACATCCCCGACCATACAACGCTTCAAAAGGTGCCATTTTAATACTAGAATGGTAACTGTTATTATAAGTGAACTCTATCAACAGAAGATAAGTATCCCATGAACCTCCCTGCTCAAGAACATATGCTCTCAGCAAATCTTCCAACGACTGAATAGTCCGTTCAGTCTGACCGTCCGTCTGAGGATGATACGCCGAACTCAAACTCAACTTAGAACCCAATGCCTCTTGAAAACTCTTCCAAAAATCAGAAGTAAACCTTGGATCTCTATCCGACACAATACACAAAGGAACATCATGCAACTTTACAATCACACTAGTGTAAATCTCCGCCAACTTTGATACTCAGAAACTGATGTTAATAGGAATAAAATGAGCCTACTTTGTAAGCCTATTAATAATCACCCAAATCAAATAATGTCGTCTTGGATTATTAGGTAACCCCGTTACAAAGTCCATTGAAATGTTATCCCATTTCCATTATGGAACTTCTAACGGTTGCATCAACCATGCAGACTTCTGATGCTCAACTTTCGACTTCTGACAAGTTAAAAATGCATACACAAACTGAGCCACGTCACTCTTTATTCCAGGCCACCAAAACAAACTCTTCAAATCTTGATACATTTTTGTAGCTCCCAAATGAATGCTCAACTTGCTTCTATGACTTTCCTTAAGAATCACCTTCTTCATCTCCGCATCATCAGGAATACAAATTAGATTACAAAATCTCAACACACCTTGCACATCTAATTTGAAATCACTATTCTCATATTGATCGATCCCAACCATTAAATCTAGCAATTTCACATCTAACTTCTGAGCTTCTCTGATGTTGTCCAGGAAATCATTATTAATTTTCAACATCCCCAACATAACACTCTGCGGTGTCACCTCGCAAACTAAGCTCATATCTCTGAAATGTTCAATTAATTCCAACTCTTTAACCATCATTGCTGACATATGCAAAGTCTTTCGACTTAATGCATCGGCAACCACATTCGCTTTTCCTGGGTGATAATTCAAACTGAAATTGTAATCCTTTAACAACTCCAACCATCTTCGTTGTCTCATATTCAATTCCTTCTGATCAAATAAATACTTTAAACTCTTATGGTCACTAAATACTTCAAATCTAGAAACATAAAGATAATGCCTCCAAATCTTCAACACAAAAACAACTGCAACAAGCTTTAAATCATGCGTATTGTTGTACCCCAAAAATTTTCATCTCATTTATCAAGTATTTTCTCACAAGATCTCCTTTGGTTCAAGACTGCTAAAGGGTTGATCAGCTCAAGACACCTCCTCAAGCTCTGATGACAGAAAATTAGGGTTTGAAATTGCACAAGGATAATTGAACTTTTAATGCCTCATATGACTTTCATGTATCATTATGGACCCTCAAGATTTCTCATGCCAAGTTTCAAGTCCTGGATCGCATTTTTGCTCAATCAATTGATTAGTTGACCTAAAAATCAATTATATTAGGAAAAAGTCAATTATGGTCAATTTATAGTCAAACTTCATAATTTTTTATCCATATCAACACTGTGAACTCCTATATATCATTTGATCAAGTTTGGACCATAATTCCTCAAGAAATTTGACCAGATCATCAAAAGGGCAAAATGGTCAAAATTAGGGTTTTGACTGAGAAATGGCAATTTCTGATTTTTGACCTAGAAAATGGTTAATTGGTTTGAGACATGATCTCAAGGTTTCAATTAAATCATTTTGACCTAATGGCATGACTCAAAATATTGCTCAATGTCATTTGATTGATAGTTGATTTTCAGTCAACTGATCAAAAGTCAATTGCACACTGAAAAGTCAAACTTTGAATTTTTGGTCAAAATCAAGTATCAAAGATCACAATTCATCAAAACATGTCAAAATATGAAACTTGTTCATCAAGAAATCAAAAAGTCAAGATGTGATACGGTGGGAGAACTGACTTGATGTTTTGCGTTTCGATCGCACTTGTGCGGTTAACAAGAGTCGCCACCGACTTTTCTTTTATCCAAAAGGAAAGGTAAAGAGGCACAGGAAAGACCTTTCGCGATTATTTCTCAGTTTCGGGGGGTAGATTATGAAAAGGGGAGGTATTAACACCCTTTTCATCCATGGTTTTCCATGGGCTCTTAGCTACTCGTTTAGATCACTTGCTTTCATTTGACGGGGTGCTTGTGGTGTGAGCTTTGAAAGTATTTTGAAAAATCTCTTTGTAATGGTTCTCGTCTCTATAAGAACGTATACAAAGTTTTGTTTCGAAAAGTGGTTCAAAGATGTGTTTGTGAATCGTGTTTCGAAAAGTGTTTTGAAAAGAGGTTTTGCAATGGTTATCGTCTCTATAAGAACTTATACAAAACGTTTTGTCTTTTTGAAAATGTTTTGAAATGGAAGTGTAGGTGTAAAAGTTTTTGTCGTGAGCAAGCGAGTAACTAAGAGCGAATCTATCTACTCGAAAGGTATTAAATTGTTCTTTTCTTCCTCCTCTTAATGGTGCTATCTTACCATTGATTTGGTAAGAAGCCCCACCGTTGGATGTGAAGGGACAGGCGCGGGTCAATTTTACAATCATTGAAGGCAACTTGTGAGACGCTTTAGCAATTTTTTTGTAAAGGACGAGATCATTTTAATCAAAGGCAACATCGAGGGTCATCGAGGGACTATGATCTTTTTTATCGAAGGGTCATTGCTAGAGCGTCCCATATTCGAGGGACATGATTGTATTTCCGAGGCAACGAGCGAGGTTACCCTAGAGATGCGTGTGTGAAAAAGTGTGTTGGTTTCAAGTTATTTTATTCTTTGATTAGGTTATCTAGCGATTGATTTTGAATCTTGGCATACACGCCTAATTACTATACAATATATGGAAAATAGTAAATTGCGGGAATTGAAATTCTACGCTATTACAAAATATTCGGGAATGGGGGTACAATTTTTTACAAATGGGGATGAATCAAATGAGATAGGAATGTCTGAATAACAAGCAATACAACCAAATCGAATTTTGTGCGATCTAATTAAAGCTATGATAATCCATGAAAATAAAATCAACAAAATATGAAATGCTAAGTATTTACTTGAAAAGAGAAAGGTAAAACCTATTCTAAAAAATAAAAATAATTGATTAAATTAAAATCTCTATTTTTTTTATTAATTAAGTAAATTTAAAGAAAGAAAACAAACTAAATTACTATTTCTTTTTGGTATTTTATTATGTGTAAAATTAAATCTAAAACAAATTTATTAAGAAAAGAACATGATAAAAGTTAATTACAAAACCTAAATAAAAAAAATGTATTTTAAGTCTTATTTAGTAATTTTGCATAACCAAGAAAAAGAATGTAAGAAGAAAAACAATTAAAAAAAACGTGGGCTTATGGTGATTTAGATGTGAGGCCCAAAAGGAAAAATCTTGTTCTTGTTGTAATACAAAAACAGGCCAAAGGGGGGGGGGGGGGGGGGGAGAGACCAGCAAAGGCGTAAATGGGCCTAGGGATTAACAAACAAACAGGCCCAAACTTCTTAAACTGCATTTAGATGTTAATTAAGGGAAGACAAAACAAAATTAGGGTTTCTGGATATTCTCTCACGCGGCGCCGCTGTCTCACTTACCGTACTCACCCTTGTTCTCTCACAAAGTGTTAAAACGGTTCCATGGTTGAAGCATCAAGCTTTAACCCCCTCTCGCGATTAGCACAATAAACAACAGCAACAACTCTCTGTTTCTTAGACTTACCGGTTCATACTCGATGACAACAAAATCGCTCTCGCGAATCTCACTCTATCACTCTCAGATCCTATGGTAAACAAAAATTATTTCTATCTCTCCATCGATCGCTACCTCTATCCTTCAAATAAATGCTATCAGAACACTATTAACATCATTGTGATTCGAACATCCGTTGCAAGAATAGGTGGAAGAGACTTACCAGTCAGAATTCTTCTGATGCGACTTCGAGGTGATGAACAAGGAAATACTCTCAGGCTCAGGTATGCATTTTATTTCTCTAACTTCTCTTCTTATCTGATTCTTGTCGATTTAAATCCTTAGGCGTGTTTTTTTTTTATTTCTCTGTGTTGTCGTGTTGTTGGTTATTAACAGCAACGGAAGGAGAAGGTTTGTTGTACGTGCAAGCAAGGTAATGGCAACTTGTGATTGCTGTGAATTTGGAAAAGTTTCTGAGCCTGTTTGGGTGAATTTTTGGTTCAGGTTTGTTGATGTTTTCTGTTTTTCGAGTTTGTGAAGCTTAATGATGGTTTTGATTTGATGATGGTTGTTGGTTTGTGTTTGAGTCTTGGCTCTGGTTTTGTGAGTTTGAAAATGATTAACAGGTTTTTGTTGCTTTTTTTTATGATGGTTGACTGGTTTGTGTTTGAGGCTTGGCTCTGGTTTTCTGAGTTTGAAAATGATTAACAGGTTTTTGTTGCTTTTTTTTATGATGGTTGACTGGTTTCTGAGCTTGTGAAGCTTGTGAAACTTTTATTTCAGTTTGAGACTTTGACAGGTTTTGGTTTTTATGTGTTTGAGGTTTGGATAATGCGTTTGAGATTTGGATGCTTGACAGGTTTTGAGTTTTTGACAGTTTGGTTGGCAGTTTGAGATCCTTACCGGTTTGTTGTTTTGGTTTTAGGCCTTTGGAGTTTTACAGGTTTGGTTTGATGATGTTTTGGCTTGTTACAAGTTTGGTTTGATGGTGGTTTAATGGTGTTTTGGGTTTGTGAAACTGGGCACAAGTTTGGAGTTTTTTATTTTATTTTGAGTTTTTGACAGCCTTTTGTATTTGAGGATGGCTACTGGTTTTATCAGTTTGAGACTTGTGTATCTTTTCTATTGCTCTCTCCCCCTGTTATATGGACCTACTTCTGTTATATCCCTATTCCAATGGTGGGAAACCAAAGAATTTGAATATTTTAGTATATTGTTCTTTTGGCTTTTTGATTGCAGTTTTGTTTTTTAGCATATTCTGTGCAACTTGTGACAGGCAGGGCAGCAAGGTTGTGCATTCCAATAACCTAGGTGACTTCTTTCCTCTCTTCTCTCTCAATGAAAATAAGAAAGTAAATTGCTCTTTTGCCTTTTTTTTCAATTCTGAAAGGTTTGCATGGAAAATGATGATTTTATGCCTCTTGAACAAGCTTTTGCTTATTTGACTTAGCTATTTATTTTTCCAAACTGCTGCACTGTTGCCTGCTTTTGTTGATGTTGTTTGTTGTTTGCTATATTGCTGCCTCGTTTTTGTTGATGTTGTTTGCATTTTGTTTGGACAAAGCTGTTTGTTTGGCTTTTGAGGCTGCTGTTTGGACATTTTGCTTGCATTCAGTTTGTAGCATTTGTTTGATTCAGTTTTGCTGTTTGTTTGGACAGTTTGTGGTATTTTGTTTGGACAGTTTGGGGTATTTGCTTGTTTGGACAGCTTTGTAGCATTTGCTTGTTTGGACAGCTTTGTAACATTTCTTGGACAGTTTATAGCATTTCTTTTCCTTCTTTTTGTGAACCAAGAAGGATAACCTTCTTGTGATTTGCAAATAGAAAATAGATTGTGATGAAATAAAATGGCCTTCTGATTCCATTTTGCAAACCTTAATGATGAATGCCTCTTTGGAAAATTTTGTTCATGCCCAAATGATTTTGCACTAATCACATTTTCTTTCTTCTTTTTTTCATGTGAGAAAAATGGAGATGACAAAGCAAGGAAGGCAAGAACTCTGTGGCAAGCAAGGAAGTCTTGGAGATAAGCAAAGGAAATTGATACGACTTCAACCTTTAGACAAACTTAGGCATAGATTAATTCTCCTAGGCCAATCAAGCATTTAGATTTTCTTTGTAATTTAGAAAAATAATTCTTGTATTGTATCCAATAATTGTATCAATTCATTTTCAAATACGATAAGTTGTAAAACCTAAAGTATTTAAAAGAATAAATTGTTTTGTAACAATGTATGAAATTGGAGAAAATCTTATGAAATATTCTGGTGTCACTTGAAATCCTTTAACAACAATAACTTGTAATTTCTCCTCGCATCCTATTTGATTTTTGAAATGCCCAATCAAGATATTTTAAGCAAAATGATCCAGTCTGGTAACTTAAACTCCAAGTAATCCCACTAATTTTGTAACTTCATTTCAAACAAACACGCACTGTATATTCCATTTCCTAACCAAACAAATGTTTTAAGGACGTAAATCAATCTGGTCAACTTGGATCCCACAATCATGATTGTCCTAAATAACTGTCTTAATCTCCATCTCTTGTCCCAAACAAACTATGCTCTAAGAACAAACACTGTCTTTTCAGTAAACTTGAGGAAGCATGAAGACCTGTGAAAACCAATTGAATTTCTGAGAACTCAATTTCTTCTGAGGATTGCAAGAAAAACCCTAATTGCTGGTTTCTTGCCACAGAAGAGAATCTGTCTGGTCGATTTCTGAACCAACTTGAATATTCGAGAAACCCTAGGGTTGTGTCTTCTATGAAAAAGGGGAGGGCAAATTTTGGGGTACAACAGCTGCCCCTGTTCAATCTTCTTGAACCTGAAGAGTTAGATTGGCGAGTTTTGTTGTTCGTGACTCGAAGGTAAAAGATGATTGGACACTAGAGTGCCCATAAATTTGCACTCGACAAAGGTGTAGCTGAGGGAATGGGCTTAAAGATGCCATTCGGAGAGTATGTTAGAATCTTGTTGGAGATGGGCTTGTAGATGCCATCCAAGAATGTTTGTTGTAAATCAAAAGAATAAGCATCAGAATGGTGTCCGTATTTGGAACGTATTTGAATTGTATCTGTACTTGAATTTGAATAAGTAATAGAATGGAAACCGTGTCTAGAGCATATCTGAACTGTATCTTGAAATTGAAATCTGAACGAGTGACAGAATGACTTCCGTGTCTGGAGTGTATCTGTATGGTATCTTGAAATTTAAATCTGAATGAGCGATATAATGGCTTCCGTGTCTGGAGCGTATCTGGACGGTATCTTGAAATTGAAATCTGAATAAGTGACAGAATGATTTCCGTGTCTGGAGTGTATTTGTACTGTATCGGTACTTGGAATTTGAGTAAGTATCAGGATGGCATCCTTGTCTGGAGCGTATCTGAACTGTATCTGAATGAGTAACTGAATAACTTCCGTGTCTGGAGTGTATCTGTACTGTATCTTGAAATTGAAATCTAAATAAGTAACAGAATGACATCCTTGTCTGGAGTGTATCTGTAAGTTTGATCTGAATGAGAAATAGAATGGCTTCCGTGTCTGGAGCGTATATGTACTGTATCTGTAAGTTAAGATCTGAATGAGCATCAGAATGGCATCCTTGTCTGGAGTGTATCTGTACTGTATCTAGAATCTTTGAACATTTGTTAATGGCAGCTGTTAATCTTATCCTGTAAAGGGTAAAATGTTAGCTGAAGCACAAAGTTATGTTGCATGAAATGTATGACGCAATATATGTACTTTATCAATGTTTATAATATATGGATGTAATGTATGCGCATGTAAGTTGATTTGTTGTATTGCTGAGGAAAATAAATCTTTGACTGCTGCTGAGGATTCCATTGTGAGAGTAATTCCATATATTTCTTGAGGAATCTTCCTGGGGAATCCAGAGAATTTTAATGACTTCTACTGGGGATTATTGACGGGAGTCTTTGTTCGGCCGAGGAGCAATAAAAACTCTGTGGGGAAAAGCTTATTCCTATTTGGAAAAAGTTCAGGAGCTTCGGTCGTCTGCCACTCTACTGAGGAGTTATCCTAGGTTAGGGAGAAACAAAAGTTAACCGTTATCTGGTTGATTTTCAGGCTTCAAGACGACTTGCTGGGGAATTTGGAGAAACTGGATGATTTCCAATGTGGGTTGATAGTTTTAAGTTTCGGCTCCGCCGGGGATTGATAGTTGGTAGTCTCAGCTCCGGTGGGGATCTGTAGTTCAAAGTTTTGGCTCCGTTGGGGATCTTAATGACGTGCTGTAGGGATTGCTCATGGAATAGCCTAAAGACGTTTTTCCTAATATTTCCATCTGTCAGTAATTACTCTTTTTCATCCTGTTTATTTGTAAACAGTAATTATGTTCAAATGCATATGTTCATTAATGAATCATTGGACGTTTTTGCAAATAAAAACACAAGTGTAAATAAAAAGGCAAATAGTTTTATGTACTTTGAAAGAGATATCTTTGTATTTACTTTGAATAAGTATTTTGTACAAAGGAGACAGACATCCTAGTAAGAGGATGGTGTCATAAATAAGAAAAATTTACAAAGAAAGATAGTTATGTGTAATAATCCCATGGGGTTCCCATTCTGCTATAGCCTCTGTATCTCCGAATATCTTGTCCATTTGTTGCTTCGTCCGAAGATGATTGAATTGATCAGAAGCTCCGAGTTTGTCCATGAATAGATTGCCCTTAAAGTGACCCGACGAGACATAGTCATACGCTTTAATTCCCTAACTTTTGCCTGGACTGCCCTTTCGGGTTTTCAGTCCACCGGGAAACCCTTTTTTACCCAAGTCTCCCTTTCAGGTTTTCAACTTGCCGGGTGTATAAATTCTTTTATTTTATCCCTAATTTTTGCCCGAACCTTTTGGTTCGCCGGGATGCCCTTGTTTTGCCTAGGTGTGTCAACCTAGCGGGTCTCTTATGTGTAGTATCTTTTGACTATGTCTGCATTCGCAGGGTGTGGCAGGTCGTCACCGTCCATGGTGGTTAAGATCATCGCCCCACCCGAAAAGATGTTCTTAAGTACAAATGATCCTTCATAGGTAGGAGTCCATTTGCCCCTGGGATCACTTTCTGGAAAGATGATGCGCTTGATCACAAGATCTCCAACTTGATATACCTGGCGTCTGACTTTCTTGTTGAAAGGCTTGATCATCCGTTTTTGATACATCTGACCATGGCAAACAGCAGTAAGTCTCTTCTCGTCAATTAAGTTCAACTGATCAAGTCGGGTTTGGATCCAATCGTCTTCACTCAAACCTGCATCCTTCATGATTCTTAAAGAGGGGATCAGGACCTCAATAGGTAAAACAGCGTCCATGCCATAAACCAAAGAATAGGGTGTTGCCCCAGTTGATGTGCGAGCCGTGGTACGGTACCCATGGAGAGCAAACGGTAGCATTTCATGCCAGTCTTTGTAGGTGACTGTCATCTTCTGTATGATCTTTTTAATATTTTTGTTAGCAGCTTCGACTGCACCATTCATCTTTGGCCGATAGGGAGATAAATTGTGATGTTGAATCTTGAATTGCTCGCACAAGGCGATGATCATAGTATTATTAAGGTTTGTACCATTATCAGTGATGATCCTTTCGGGGATACCGTACTGGCAAATAAGGTTTTGCTTGATGAAGCGGGCAACAACATTCTTAGTAACGGATGCGAAGGAAGCTGCTTCGACCCACTTGGTGAAATAGTCAATGGCCACTAGAATGAAGCGGTGTCCATTGGAGGCTGTAGGCTTGATCTCCCCAATCATATTGATTCCTTGCATAGCGAAGGGCCAAGGAGCTGTTAAGACATTTAGAGGAACCGGAGGCACGTGCACCTTGTCTGCATAGATTTGACACTTGTGATCGGTCTGGGAGTGTTGATAGCAGTCTGCTTCCATGGTAGACCAATAGTAGCCTGCCCGTAGAATTTTCTTCTCCATCATATACCCTCTAGAGTGAGTGCCAAAGGTACCTTCATGCAATTCAGCCATAATCCTTTCAGCCTCAGCCTTGTCCACACAACGGAGCAGAGTAGAATCATGATTGCGCTTATACAGGATGCCATTACTTAGGAAGAATTTAGCTGAGAATCTCCTTAAGAACTTTTTGTCATTGACTGAAGCTCCTTCAGGATATTCTTGAGCCTCGAGATACCTTTTGACTTCATGAAACCAAGGCTGGTCCACTACTTCTTCGGTATTAATCTCGTGACAGTGTGCGGGTTCATCCATTCGTTCAATGGTAATCTGGGGAGCCTCGTTATCCCAATTAAGTTTAAACATGGATGACATTGTAGCTAGAGCATCTGCTAGCTGATTTTCTTCTCGTGGGAAGTGCTCAAAGGTAATCTGCTCAAAATGTGGTAACAATGTCAAGACATGTTCTTTGTAAGGGATGAGGTTTGAATGCTTAGTATACCATTCTCCTTTGATCTGACTGATGACCAAAGCTGAATCCCCAAACACAACTAAAGATTTGATTCCCAAGTTTATGGCAGCCTTGAGTCCAAAGATGCACGCTTCATACTCTGCGATGTTGTTCGTACTGTTGAAGCAAAGTCTGGCGGTGAAAGGAGTATGGCATCCTTCCGGAGATATAAGCACAACACCGATACCATTACCAAGGGCATTGGATGCCCCACCAAAGTACAGGGTCCATTGGGATCCTTGTTCAGGTCCGTCATATGGTCTGAAATCTTCAACATTGTCCAATGTCATGATGTATTCGTCAGGGAAGTCAAACTTCATGGATTGATAATCTTCTACAGCTTGATGGGCCAGATGATCAACTAGCACACTGCCCTTTATAGCTTTTTGGGTAGTGTATTGTATGTCATATTTCGTTAGGATCATCTTCCATATAGCTATCCTTCCAGATAAAGCAAGCTTTTCGAAGATGTATTTAATCGGATCCATCTTAGATATCAGCAAAGTGGTATGAGTCAACATGTACTGCCTTAGCCGGCGAGCAGCCCATACCAAAGCGCAACAAGTTTTCTCGAGCAGTGAATATCTTGTTTCACAATCGGTAAACGTTTTGCTAAGGTAATAAATGGCATGCTCTTTTCGGCCTGACTCGTCATGCTTCCCCAGTACGCACCCCATTGAATTCTCTAAGACAGTCAGATACATGATTAGCGGTCTTCCCTCGACTGGTGGCATCATGATAGGAGGCTCTAGTAAATACTCCTTGATTTTATCGAAAGCATACTGACATTCGTCGTTCCATCTAACTACCTAATCTTTCTTCAATAGCTTGAAGATTAGTTCACAAGTAGATGTTAGGTGAGAAATGAATCTAGCAATGTAGTTTAGGCGTCCCAAGAAACCTCTGACCTCCTTCTCAGTGCGAGGAGCAGGCATTTCTTGTATAGCTTTGACTTTGGCAGGATCAACCTCGATGCCTTTGTTGCTGACAATGAAACCTAAGAGTTTACCAGACCAGACTCCGAATGTACACTTTTTTGGATTCAATCTGAGCTTGTACTCCTTCAACCTGACAAACAGCTTTTGCAAGTGATCAAGGTGTTCTTCTTCAGTTTGTGATCGGGCTATCATGTCATCTACGTAGACCTCTATCTCAAGATGTATCATATCATGAAACAAAGCTACCATGGCCCGTTGATAGGTTGCCCCGACATTCTTCAGTCCGAATGGCATCACTTTGTAGCAGAACGTACCCCATTGTGTAACAAATGTAGTTTTCTCCATGTCCTCAGGTGCCATTTTGATTTGGTTATAGCCTAAGAATCCGTCCATGAAAGAAAATACTTTGTGTTGGGCTGTATTGTCAACCAGGATGTCGATGTGTGGAAGTGGAAAATCATCTTTAGGGCTGGCCCTGTTTAAGTCTCTATAATTCACGCACATTCTCACTTTGCCATCCTTTTTAGGCACGGGAACTATGTTAGCAACCCATTATGGATAGGAAGTAACAGCCAGAAATCCAACATTGAACTGCTTCATAACTTCTGCTTTGATCTTCTCTGACATGTCAGGTCTCATGCGGCGGACTTTTTGCTTCACTGGTGGACAGTCTTCTCTAGTGGGTAGACGGTGTACCACAATGTCTGTATCGAGTCCCGGCATGTATTCGTATGACCAAGCAAAGATTTCGACGTAATCATTCAAAAGCTGAATTAGGCGCTCCTTGACACTCGGCTCTAGATTAGCACCTACCTTGATTTCCTTTTTATCTTCCTCAGCACCCAAGTTGATTGTATCCAACAACTCCTCACGAGGCAGAATAGCCCTTTCCTCTTGTTGTAGAAGTCTAGCCAATTCCCCTGGCACCTCACAATCTTCCTCACCTTTGTATTCGGCTTGGTAGATCAGATCTTCAGAGTCACTGAAGGCTATAGCAGTATCGTTACCCATGGGATCCGGAATGGAAGGGTACCTGCATTTGTGAGTGTGGGTGTGTGTAAGGGTATAACCATCTTAAAACAACAAAATGTAAAAGAAAGACAATGAGCACAAAAGGTTTATATATGAAAAAGCGTCCATGATTCATTGAAATGACATATGAAAATGAAATAAGAATCCTTACAAATGGACCATTGTGCCTCGGGTAAGACACAAGGTTGAAAAAGCACAAATTGTTTGTGAATTATTACAAGTCCAACAGAAATGTAAAAGATAAATTACTGCGGTATGAAAGTAATTGGGACAAAGTCTTTGGCTTCCCAGTTGCACAGTCCTCCGCCGATAGTAGGAAATATCAAGTCTTCCAAGCTGCCCTCTTCTTCACTATCCTCTAGTGCATTAACCCCTTGGTGACTGATCTTCATAGGTAGCCCTCCGGAACAGGCGCAGCGCACGGCCTTCTGAGCAGTTGAGGTGAACCCCAAGCCGAACTTGTCTGATTTGTAAGGAATGTCTGGAAGCTGACCCCAGATTATGCACCCGCCTTCTTCCATTACTGCCCTTGCATCCTTGAGAGATGACATCCGAGGTGGAGGTCTTGTGAACTTTGGAATTGAAGATACCGCCTTGGTTGCCGCTATTTCGGGAGAGACTTCTTCAAAATGTTGGAAAGGGGTCTCAATGAACTCGCCATCTAACTCCATATAACAGAAGGAATTCAGATGACTAATCATATACTCCTCCTCCCCATGGACAATTATGATCTTCCCTTGGACGGGGTACTTGAGCATCTGATGCAAAGTGGAGGTGACAGCTCCAGCGGTGTGGATCCAGGGGCGTCCCAACAGACAAGAGTAGGAAGGACGAATGTCCATCACGTAGAATGTTGAATTAAAGGTCTGAGTTCCCACCTTGATCGGGATGTCCACCTCCCCATGGACCATCCTTTTAGAGCCGTCAAATGCTCTCACAATTATGTTTCTGGGTTTTAAGGCAGCCCCTCACAATCCAACCTATCTAGGGCTTTCTTCGGCAAGACATTTAAAGACGATCTAGTATCAACCAAGACATGGGCTAGGGTCGCCCCCCTACACTCCACCGAGACATGTAGTGCATCGTTGTGTTTTCTCCCTTTGGAGGTTAAGTCAGCATCGGAGAAACCCAGGCCATTGTCAGTTGTCAGACTGGCCACACACTCTTGGAATTGATCTGCGGACGTCTCTTGCGGTACATGAGTCGTCTTCAGAAATTTTACCAAAGCTTTAGCATGCGCCTCAGAGCACAGCAACAATGCTAACATAGAAATTTTGGAGGGGGTCTGCCCCAGTTGTTCTACCACATCATAATCACTCTTCTTAATGATCCTCAGGATTTCTTCCATCTCCTTCTTGGATGTCTCAAGAATAACTAGTGATTGAGCCTTCGTCAGGACAGGCTCCTCTTGAACGTTCTTTCCTTTATTCTCAGCAGTGGAAGTAGGGATAGGAATTGTATTGTCTTCTTTGTTGGTTGGTACACTTGCAGGTACAATCACTGGTACATATGTAATCTTCGGAACAACCACGGGTCCAAAGATTGCCTTTGGAGGGGCAATCTCTGGAGAGAAAATTCTCCCACTATGGGTAATTTTGCTTGTTCCGGCAATGTTACTGATGTCGGAATTGTCCTCTTCGGAGCTCTCTTCTTCAGCAGTCGATTCAATCTGTTTAATACCATAGTAGTAGATTTCTCCACCATAGTTCCATGGTACCGTCTTATCTGATTTGTATGGGGTTGGCCTGGGCATTGTTATCTTTAATGGAGTAGTCACTGGAGCATATGTAATCCTAACGGGTTTTTTAGGAACCCTGGAAGGATTGGCGTATATGGTTATTATTGAAACTTCTAGAACTGGAATGGGTGAAACAGGAGCTTTCTCAAACAAAATTTCTTGATTATCAATCAGTTGTTGGATACCTTTCTTCAATAGAGGGCAGTCAAATGATGAGGATAGGAAAATACGGAAATCTTTGTCACAACCTGGGAACACCCCAGCCTTTAACAAATTCAACTTGATGGTCGAGAGCGGAGTTAGCAATTCATCCACAGTGTCAACAAATAAGTCTTCCTCAACAGCACTGGCATTGTGTCCATACCTAGGCATTGGAGCGGAGATAACATTCGGTTTCTCAGGAGCTTCAAATTCAACTTCCTTAGCGTCTATCAGGTCTTGGATCTTGTTCTTCATAGCACAACAGTTATCGGTGTCGTGCCCTGGACTTTCAGAATGGTATGCGCACCTGGCATTCGGATGGTAGTGTAGAGAAGCAGTATTAGGATTCTTTGGGGCCTCTTTTAGCATGGCCAGATTCAACTTCAGAAGATGTGGTAGGACTTGAGCTGGAGTCATGTTAATCTTGGTGAATTTCTGAACTGGCCTTTCCACCCTTGGCTGATTATGTCTCGGCTGATTATTTCTTGGATGGTCTGACACAGGCTTTTGAATCATAACGGCCCCCACTGTTGGTCGTCATTCAGTTCTTCCCTGATTCCTCTGTGCATAGACAGCAGACACTTCCTTCTTCCCAACAAAAGGTTTCTCTACCAAACTTGAGGATGCATCTCTTTGAATTTTGCCGCTTTTTATACCGGCTTCGACCCGCTCACCAGTCATGATTAATTCGGTAAACCCAGATGAAGAACTCCCAATCAGGTGATTGAAAAATGGTCCTGACAAAGTTCCAAGGAACATATCCACTAATTCTTTGTCGGATAGAGGGGTTAAACTCTGCCTGCGAGATCCCTCCATTTTTGAGCATAGGATTTGAAACCCTCATTTGTACCCATAGACATACTCTGTAACTGTGTCCTAGTCGGGGCCAAATCAGCATTGTACTTATACTATTTGTAGAAAGAGGCATCCAACTCTTCCCAATTACGGACATTGGACCCTTCTAATTGGTAGAACCAATCCAACTGTGTCCCCGATAAGCTTTCGTGGAAGAAATGCACCCACAGATTTTTGTCAGCCGTGTGGGGCTGAATCTTTCTGACATATGACCTCAGATGTAGTTTTGGGCAAGAGATACCATCATACTTGGCGAAGGTTGGGACCTTGAATTTTTGTGGGATGAAAACCCCTGAGATGAGTCCTAATTCTTCAAAATCCAAACCGGGCACTCTTTGAATCTCCATGGCGTTCAAACGATCCTCTAGCTGTTTGTATTTATCATCAGCAGGAGGATATTGCTCCTCAGAGTAATCATGCTCTTCCTCTCCTTCGGATGCTGAGTCATCATTCACTTCCTGGGTCTCGGCCCCTCGGTTATCTCCTTCACCCGATGATGTTGCAAAATCCAAGGTTCACCTGGTCTGTCCTTTAAACCTCCTTCCCATGATCACAACTCCGGTTGGTTTCTTCATCTTCTTCTTCTTCTCTTTGGCTAGCAAAGTCTTCAACTCCTCTTGCCCTTTTGTCAGAGCCACGAGCATTTGTTGAAACTGGGCATTATGCGCCTAAAGATCTTTCACAGTGTGTTCAACATCCATCTCACTGAAATAAACAGTAGAAGGATAAGGCGACCTGTTATGAGAAACCTGTATGATGTCATGATGAATGAAGATGCAATATGCAAATAATTTCAAGGAAATTTAGAAGATTTAAATTTATTCAAACCAAACAGAACACACGTCATATTAAATAAAACCAAGTTTGAATACATCATGCCTCCTTGGGCTTACAAAGAGAGAAATAAAATACAGCAAAAACTCTTAAGACAAAAAGACCGAACGCATCCTTTTTGGAGCAATGTAGGTATTCAGTTTTTTCTCTTCATGAAGCAGTTTAGTGAGCTCTAGGACCTTCTTCTCAATGGCGTAGTACTGGGTTTCAAAGGTGTCTCGCTCTTCCTTCAACTAAAACCAGGCTTTCTGCAGGTCTTCGAGAGAGGTAGGCATGTTAGGATGAAGAACGGTGTATGGGACGTCTCCTTCAATAACAGGCTCAATGATGACAGGAAGGATGGAAGGGTAAGGCATTAAGAGACTTTGGGAACGAGCTCGTACCCACTTAAGGTAAGGCTCGAGAGGTATAGAGTTTTTATGTCCCAAATTCCTACTGTCCACTTTGTTCACCTTTCCCCAAGCACATGTAAACCTCTGGCGGTAACCTTGGTCTTCTTTGTCGTAGTCGAAAACCAGACCTTGGACGAGCATCTCATGAGGGCCGTCTCTTCGGGCATACCCAAATTGCCGAAGAGCTAAACATGGGTTGTAAGTGATACCTCCCCTAATACCTAGCAGAGGTACATTAGGGAACTCCCCACAGCGGTCAATGATAGAGATATCTTCCAAAGATCTTGAGCACCAACGGATATCAGAGTGAGTGAGAGACACATCCTTTGAGACCAAGTCAATCTTTACTCGTTCTTCAATGCTGACTGAGGCAGGTGTGAAGTGAACCACTTAGCGAGTAGGGGTATACAACACAAAAGGGTACCTCTTTTCTTCATGGTACGGGTATGAAGGTGTGATCGGTGGAAATAGAACTGACTGTTTTGGAATGCTGGTTCGCATTTGCATTTGTTTTTTTGCAAAATGTCACGGTAAGCAAGAGTCGCCACCGTCTTTTATTTTATCCAACAAGGAAGGGACAAAAGCACAGAAAAATTACTTTTCGAGATGTTTCTCGGGTTCGGGAGGTAGATTATAGAAAGGGAAGGTGTTAGCACCCTTTCTATCTGTGGTTATCCACGGGCTCTTAGGTACTTGCTCATTGTGTTTTCAAAAGGGTTTGCTTTTCTTGTGTTTGTGGGTTTTGAAAAGAGTTTTGTTTGAAAACTTCGATTTAACTCTTGTTTCTGTCCTCAAGAGTGTATGAAGTGTTGTTGAAAAACTTTGTTCGAAAAGTGTAAGTGCGAAAAATTTGTTTTGTTTTGAAAAGAGCAAGTACTTAAGAACCTCTACCTACTCAAAAGGAATTAAACTGTGTAAATGTCCTTTTAGACAGTGCTATCCCACTATTGAGAAGTAGGTAGCACCGTCGTTGGAGTTTTCGGGTCAATTCGATTAAGGGACATGTGGTCACTAAAACAATGTTAGGACGCCTTAGCGGTAACCCTAATGTCTTATATCATTTTATCCGAGGCAACCGTTTCGAGGCAACTTATGATCTTTAGACAGGAGGGCGACCTCTAAAACTTCCTATACTCGATGACCACGTTCGAGGCAACCAAGTGAGGCGTACCCTAGGAGTGGCATGTGCAAATGTGTCAATTTTCAGTTATGTTATCTTTGAACATGTTATGGTGAGCTACGATTGATTTTAAGTTAAGGTAGATCTTGTCATGCATAGCCTATTAGCATACATCTAGCAGTTAATGGTTGCGGAAAATAAAACTAAGCTATTACAAGGCGTCGGGTATTTACATCGCCAAAAACAAACCCTTGAAAAAGTAAATGCGGAAAAGTAAATGGAAGCGGTAAAAAGTCCTAAGTCCAAAACTATTACATCCTCGGAATAATTACATTATATGAAATACGAATCAAAAAATAATACGCGCGAGAAAATTGAATCGAAGAGTTTTTAGGGTTTTGACCCTTTTTAGGAAAGAAAGAGAGATTTTTTTTGTTATTTCTTGCATTTAATTAAATTAAACCTAAACTAATTAATTAATTAAATAAAAAGAGAAATATTTTTGGTTTTTTATTTATTTAAGGGAAATAAAATGAGAATGGTTAAGAGTTATTAAAACCTAATATTCTAATTAATTTTAAATTATTGCAAAAAAAATGTCAAAATTAAACTAATTAAAACTAAATTAATTATTTATTTATTTACAAAAATAATGAAATAGTGAAATTAATAAAAATATTGTTTTTGAGGTTTTCTGATTTTATTAGGAAAATATTAATTATTTTAGTTAGTAGTTAATTAAAAATAAAAAATAAATCAAGCAAATAAATAAATGAAAGAAAATAAAAAAGGGGCAAACTCAGGGGGTTTGGGCCCAATTTTGGAGGTGAATCTGGAAATTCTTGGCCCATTAACATTCCAGCCTCGTTTGACTTTCAGAATCTTCCACACGCTTGTTGACTTGGACACACGGTAGTCCTTCAATCCTAGCCTTCAGATTTGGCCAGGAGGCCATCTGGCGCCTGGATCCTAGAAGCTCATGGTGGACCACCTTGTGAGCGTTGCATGGAATGACCTGGAGAAAAAATACAATAAATATTGGGGGGACCTGGGATTCGAACCCAGGTCCCAGTGCTCAATGACACGCCTGCCTTGCCAACTCTACAGCGCTGCTTCTTTGTTATTAATATACACAACAAATAATATATGGATAATCATTAACTATGCCTGGAAAAAAATAAAAAAAAGCGCGCGATTTCAAATTGACCAATGAGAAGAGGACGCGTAGTCGTCTTCTTCACAGATTTCTGGTTTTATTACCTACGGATTTTTATCCGCAGGAGGTTTCGTAGGATGTTCCAAAAACTCGTTCTAGGCCATCAAAATTCCATCCAAACACATGGACGTGATCGTCTCTGTCTCCTCATTGTCCCTGTAACCACCATTCGTCTTGATTTTGCCTATAGAAAAAACGCCTAAAACACAAGTACATGAACCCTAGGTTCGAACGTCATGATACAGAGGCCAATAATGAAATCTAATAATGCAAAATTGTTCTAAATCAAATAACAAACATGAATATGCCAATATTTTGAAGAAAAAGTGCAAGAACTGGAAGTTGGGATTCCATGTTCAGAGGTCCATTCGCGACGACTTACAGTGCGATATAGGTGATGAAAAAGCCTGGTTTTGATTGCTATAGCACCACTGGATGTCAAGGAAGAGAGCTGTGTTCTTCTTTTTGTCTAAAAGCACCTCCAATATCGCTTTTGGTCTCACACTTTTTCAAGGATTTTTCAGTTTTGGTATGGCCGTTTTAACAGAGCTTAGGTCGTGAATTAGGTTTGTGTGGCTTGTGTATGTATAAGGCAATGATTTTAGGTCAAGAGTTGGGCCAATATCCATGTACATTCAAGGTTTAGGATTTGATTTTATCACCATTGTTAACCTTTCAAAAATAGGCCAAATCTGAGATTTTGTGCACAAATAAGCCTTAGCACGAGTTGGTTGGTTGTCACATGATGTTTGCAAGCTGTACAAATCACAAAGATCCCTTTTCAATAATTTTTGGATTTTATTTGGTTTAATATTGATTAATAATGAATTAAATCAATAAAAATGAAATAAAATAGAAAAATAAATGTTTGGTCATGAAATTAAGCATGGGACACGTTTGGGGCATGACAAGACTAAATCAAGTGGAAAAAGTGGGCCCTTTTGTCAAAAATTGGAATTTTGAGGATAGTTGACTTTTGGCAAATTTGGAAAAATGCCCAACTTCAACAATGCATAACTTCCTCAATTTTGAACTTTTGGAGGTGTTCTTGGACTTTTTAGAAACCTTGAGATGTCCTCTAATCAACCCTTTTGGTCTCATCTCATTTTTATCTTCCAATATCAAGTTATAATCTTTGGAAAAAAAGGTGTTTTTGTTGACTTTCAAAAATGACCTATAATGTCCAAATTTGTAACTTCTTGTGAGTGCATTTTATGATCTTGGGATATGAATATGGATTGTAGGAAATTGCATCCTATTCAAAATGAGCTTTTGATGGGTCATTTCTCATAAAGTATGAGAAAGTTATGATTGGTCAAAGTTGAGTTGACTTTTCCTACAAAACCCTAATTTAGCAACTTTTGAATCTTGATGAATCTTGAGCAATCCTTGATGAATCATGATCAACCCTTGACCAAATGATGAATTATCCTTAAAAATGAGAATGTTGACAAAAAATCTTGAGGTTTGACTGTATTTAGGTCACAATTGACTTTTGACCCAGCACAGTCGATTTTTGGGCCTCTTGAGCAATTGGCTGACCAAAGTTTCTCTGCAAGGCTTTAAATTTGTCATGGATGAACTTAAGAACATATTAAGACATTGGGAAGCACTTGAGGCCATTTGGATATGAGGACCTTAATGCAACATAAAACCCTAATTTTGACTTGACTGCCTTAGGAGGTGATTTGACTGTCCAACTCTTGAGCCATCTTGAACAACTTGGAGATGATTCTTGACATGTCTTGAGAAATATGGGAGGGAAAATTTTGGGGTACAACAGTTACCACTGTTCAATCTTCTTAGACTTGAGGATATAGATTGGCTTGCATGCCTTTCGTGATCCGAAGGTGGAAGATGATTGAACACTAAAGTGCCCAGAAATTTGCACTCGCATAGGGAAGTATCAGCATTGTGATGTCGGGAATGGGCTTACAAATGCCATTTGGAGAGATGATGGATAGGAGGGTGGGCTTATAGATGCCACCTGGAGATTATTGGTAGGTAGTTTTGTCTTCGTTGACGGGTTGTCTTCATTGACGGGTTGTCTTCATTGACGGGTTGTCTCCTTTGACGAGTTAGCATCAGAAAAATCTTTAAGAATCGATTTAGCTGATTTTGTCTCCATTGACTGGCTTTGCCTCAGAAAAATCTTTAGGAATCGATTTAACTGATTGTGTCTCCATTGAATGCGTTCGGATCAGAAAAATCTTTAGGAATCGATTTAACTGGTTTTGTCTCCTTTGACTGACTTGGCTTTAGAAAAATCTTTAGGAATCGATTTAACTGGTTTTATCTCCTTTGACTGAATTAGCATCAGAAAAATCTTTAGGAATCGATTTAACTGGATTTGTCTTCTTTGACTGGATTAGCGTCAGAAAAATCTTTAGGAATCGATTTAACTGGATTTGTCTTCTTTGACTGACTTCAGAAAAATCTTTAGGAATCGATTTAACTGGTTTTGTCTCCATTGACATAATTTGAGAATCTAACTGCATTTTTCCTGAAAGGTAAAGGTCAGTCATATGCAATGCATGATATGGATCGAGCAATGATGTTCTCAACATAAATGAGATCGTATGATATGATGCGTATATGCATGTATCATGATGTATGAAAATGTGATGTTTTAGCTAGGGAAAATAAATCCCGGATAGCTGCTGGAGAATGATGTTGAATTCTTTGCTTCCACTGGGGATGACTCCGTTGGGGAATAAACTGGTGAGGAGATTACTCTGTGGGGAATTACTCTATGGGGAAGAGATGCTTTGCTGAGATTTTAACAATAACTCCGCTGGGGATTCCGTTGATAAGCTCTATTGGGGATTTTGATGATAAATTCCGCTGGGGATAGAAAGAACTTCGCTGGGGATGATCTTTCAGTTGCAACTTGCTGAGGATAACACAATTAGACTCTTATGGAGATAACCTTTTGAATATGGCTGGGGAGATACATTTGTACTCTGCAGGGGACAAGCTTCCAGAATCTATTGGGGAAGATGATTCAACTCTGGCGGGGAAGCTTTTTAGACTGCGCTGGGAAATGGCACCACTGGGGGTATCTTGTATTCCGCCGGGGAACATTCTTATACTCTGTCGGGGAATATTAAGGTTGTCGGGGATACTCCTACGTCTGCCGGGGAACATCTTTATACTCCGGTGGGGAATATTAAGACCTTCTGGGAATGTCGAGCCTTTTTGGGGCTGATGGTAGACTAACTCTGCTTAGGGGGAGAGCATGGCTGATTCGTTCATAGTTGCAAGTCTCAGTGGGGAGGGCTACCATTACTGTCTTACTCTGTGGATGGTGACGATATCTTGGTCATATTCTTCAGTCGAACCTACCTTGGTACCTTGGTGGACAGAGCAACTAGACCTCTCAGACAATTCTTATTGCCCCTACTTCTGATATCACCCATAATTAGTCTTTTGTTTCGCATGCAAATATTTATGAGCAGAAACTAATGTCAAATGCATATATCAAAAATGAACATCGGACGTTCTTTGCAAAATAAACAGATAAAGGAAAAAACAATTTGCAATTTGTCTGAAAAATGAACTTGTATTGATTTTGAAGTTTGCCTGAAAATATGCGTTTTTGTACAAGAGGCTGACGTCCTAGTAAGAGAACGCCGTCGAACAAATAGGATTTATACAATTTGTAAAAAGAAAACAAAACATCTATGTGAATAATCCCACTGGGTTCCAACTCTGCTATCGCCTTTATATCTTCAAGCATCTCATCACTTTGCTGCTTAGTTGAAGATGAATCTGATTGACTGGTGTCGTCTGAGCCTGATAGTCGATACCGAAGTCCGGATGCAAGGTGATCCAATGAGACATAGTGTTACGCCTTAATCCCTAACTTTTTCCTGGACCGCCCTTTCGGGTTTTCAGTCCACCGGGATACCCATTTTTGCCCAAGCCGCCTTTTCAGGTTTTCGACTTGCCGGGTGTACAAATTTTTTTTATTTTCATCCCTTATTTTTGCCCGAACCCTTTTGGTTCGCCGGGAAGCCCTTATTTTTGCCTAGGTCAGTCAACCTAGCGGATCTTTAATTATGCGTAGTATCTTTTTACTATGTCTGCATTGACGGGGTGAGGAAGGTCATCACCATCCATGATGGTTAGAATCATCTCTCCTCCTGAGAAGATGTTCTTAACCACAAATGGCCCTTCGTGCGTAGGGGTCCATTTGCCCCTGGGATCACCTTGAGGTAGAATGATGCGCTTGATTACCAGGTCCCCGACTTGATACTCTTGTCGTCTGACTTTCTTGTTAAATGCCTTGATCATCCGTTTTTGGTACGTCTGACCATGACAAATAGCAGTGAGTCTTTTTTCGTTGATTAGGTTTAGTTGATCAAGCTGGGTCTGGATCCAGTCGTCTTCGCTTAAACTCGCATCCTTCATGATCCGGAGAGAGGGTATCTGAACTTCAACGGGCAGGACTGCCTCCATGCCGTATACCAAGGAGTAGGGTGTTACCCCTATTGACGTTCGTGCTGAGGTACGGTACCCATGAAGAGTAAATGGTAACATCTCGTGCCAGTCTTTGTAGGTCACTGTCATCTTCTGCACAATCTTCCTAATGTTCTTATTAGCTGCTTCTACAGCCCCATTCATCTTCGGCCGGTAGGGAGAAGAGTTGTGGTGCTGTATCTTGAATTGCTCGTAGAGCTCAGTGATCATCTTGTTGTTAAGATTGATACCATTATCCGTAATGATCCTCTCTGGTACACCGTATCGACAGATCAGGTTGTGCCGAATGAACCGTGCCACGACATTCTTGGTTACGGTGGCAAAGGAAGCTGCTTCAACCCACTTCGTAAAGTAATCAATTGCTACCAGAATGAACCGATGCCCGTTGGATGTTGTAGGTCTGATCTCGCCGATCATATCAATGCCCCACATTGCAAAAGGCCAAGGTGCTCTCAAGACGTTCAAAGGAACTGGAGGAATGTGTACCTTATCAACATAGATCTGGCACTTGTGACATGTCCGCGAATGCTGATAACAATCGGCTTCCATTGTTGACCAGTAATATCCTGCCCGAAGGATTTTCTTTGCCATGGTATGTCCACTGGAATGCGTTCCGAAGGTACCTTCATGCAGCTCTGCCATGATCCTTTCTGCTTCAATCTTATCCATACAACGCAGTAAGGTTGAATCATGGTTACGTTTGTAAAGAATGCCATTGCTGACGAAGAACTTTGCCGCGAATCTTCTCAGAAACTTCTTGTCATTAACAGACGCGCCCTCGGGGTATTCTTGAGCTTTAAGGTACCTCTTTACTTCATGATACCAAGGCTTTTCTGTTACCTCTTCGGTCTCAAGATCACAGCAATGTGCAGGTTCATCCAATTTCCAAATAATGATATGGGGAGCCTCGTTGTCCCACTTGACTTTGAACATAGAAGACATCGTAGCTAGCGCGTCCGCCAACTGATTCTCCTCTCTTGGGAAATGTTCAAAGGTTATCTCCTCGAAATGGGGAAGCAACGTCAATACATACTCCTTGTAAGGAATAAGATTTGGGTGTTTCATATCCCACTCGCCTTTGATCTGACTGATCACGAGAGCGGAATCTCCGAAGACGCTCAGAAACTTGATCCTTAGGTCAACTGCAGCTCGGAGACCCATAATGCAGGCTTCATACTCCGCCATGTTGTTGGTGCAGTTGAAACATAGTCGGGCGGTGAGCGGAGTATGAGAGCCCTTAGGAGATATGATCATAGCGCCAATATTGTTACCCAAAGCGTTTGAAGCTCCATCAAAGTGCATAGACCATCGGGATCCTTCCTCAGGTCCTTCATCTGGTCCAGGTATTTCACAATCAATCACTACCATGATATTCTCGTCTGGAAATTCAAAGTTCATAGACTGGTAATCATCCACTGCCTGATGTGCCAAATGGTCTGCCAATACACTTCCCTTGATTGCTTTTTGAGTTGTGTACTGGATGTCATACTCAGTCAAGATCATCTGCCATCTTGCTATTCTTCCGGACAAGGCAGGCTTTTCGAAGATATACTTGATTGGATCCATTTTTGAAATCAATAGAGTAGTGTGAGTCAACATATACTGTCTTAGCCGGCGATCAGCCCATGCCAAAGCGCAGCAAGTTTTCTCAAGCAGTGAGTGTCAGGTCTCACAGTCGGTAAACTTTTTGCTAAGGTAATAAATAGCATGCTCTTTTTAGCCAGACTCATCATGTTGACCCAGCACACACCCCATTGAATTGTCAAGTATTGTCAAGTATAAGATTAGAGGTCTCCCTTCAACCACTGGCATAAGAATGGGTGGCTCTTGGAGATACTCTTTGATTCTTTCGAAAGCGGCCTGACATTCATCGTTCCAACGTACTACTTGATCTTTCTTCAGTAGCTTGAAGATTGGTTCACAAGTGGCAGTTAGGTGCGAGATGAATCGGGCAATGTAGTTCAACCGTCCTAGAAAGCCTCTGACTTCTTTCTCTGTCTTGGGAGCTGGCATCTCTTGTATGGCTTTCACTTTGGCAGGGTCCACTTGAATACCTTTGTCGCTTACGACGAAACCTAGTAGTTTTCCAGATCTCACCCCAAAGGTGCACTTGTTCGGGTTTAATCTCAGCTTGTACAACTTCAACCGGTCAAACAGGTTCCGTAGATGGTCAAGGTGTTCCTCCTCAGTTTGGGACCTTGCAATCATATCGTCGATGTATACTTCAATCTCATGATGGATCATATCATGAAACAAAGCAACCATGGCACGCTGATACGTTGCCCCAGCATTTTTCAACCCAAAAGGCATGACCTTGTAGCAAAAGGTACCCCACTGAGTAACAAAAGTGGTCTTCTCCATGTCTTCGGGAGCCATCTTTATCTGATTATAACCGGAGAAACCGTCCATGAAGGAGAATACCTTATGCTAAGAAGTGTTGTCAACCAGAACGTCGATGTGAGGCGGAGGGAAGTCATCCTTAGGGCTCGCCCTGTTCAAATCCCTGTAGTCAACACACATTCGGACCTTACCATCTTTCTTCGGTACCGGAACCACATTGGCAACCCACTGAGGGTAAGAAGTCACTGCTAGAAAACCGGCATCAAACTGTTTCATAACTTCAGTCTTGATTTTCTCAGACATCTCTGGACGCATACGGCGGACCTTCTGTTTTACCGGAGGGCAGTCTTCCTTGGTAGGCAGGCGATGAACCACGATGTCAGTATCCAACCCAGGCATATCTTCATAGGACCAAGCAAAGATCTCGACATAGTCGTGCAGCATCTGAATCAATCGTTGTTTCACACTAAGCTCCAGATTTGCACCGATCTTGACTTCCTTCTTGTCTATCTCAGTACCCAGATTTACTGTTTCCACTGGCTCTTCATGTGGCTGAATGGCCCTCTCTTCCTGAAGTAGCAGTCTTGCAAGCTCAACAGGCACTTCGCAACCATCTTCACCTTCGTCTTCGGCTAAGTTGATCAGATTTTCGAAGTCATAACTGGCAGTAGCAGAGTCGTTACAAGTGAGATCCAGAGTGGATTGGGACCTGTATATGTGAGTGTGTGTAAAATAGCTGTTTTGCAATATATAATAAAGAAAGACAAGGAGCGCAAGATTTGAAATTCAAAAAACGTCCAATGCTTTTATTAATGGTATATGAAAATGGCACACAAAAGCCCTCACAAATGAAACCACGGTGCCCCGGGTAAGACATCGGGCCATAAAGTTTCACAATATTGTTTGTTACAAATTCAAAACAAAAGAGTTCATTACTCAGTAACAAAAGTAATAGGGACGAAGTCCTTTGTCGTCCAGTTGTTTGGTCCACCGTTGGTCGTAGGGTAGATCCAGCTGTCGAATTCAGATTCCTCCACGTCTTCTTCGATGGCATTTACTCCCGAGTTGCTGGTGAACACAAGAGGTCTTCCAATCCTTGCACTACGAACAGCCCTTTGAGCTTCTACAGTGAAACCCAAACCAAACTTGTTAGTCTTCTGAGTGAAATCAGGAAGTCGGCCCCAGTTTGCATACTCACCCTTCTCAATAACAACCCGGGCATCCTTTAAGGAAGCCATCTTCAAAAGAGAATCTTCAACCACAGTCTCAGCTGATGCCAGTGTCTGAGGAACCTCTTCAAAGTGTTGAAATTGGGTCTCAATGAACTCCCCATCCATCTCTATGTACCGGAACTAGTTGAGGTGGCTGACCATGTACTCTTCCTCCCCCTGTACTGTCACAATCTTCCCTCTGACCGGGTACTTCAGCTTCTGATGGAGTGTGGAGGTCACAGCTCCAGCTTTATGGATCTATGGACGACCCAGCAAACAAGAATAGGATGGCCGAATGTCCATCACGTAGAATGTAGAATTGAAGACCTGGGAACCAACCATGATTGGAATATCAACCTCACCATGCACCATCCTTTTAGACCCATCAAAGGCCCGGACAACAATGTTACTTGGCTTTAGCTCCAAACCTTCGCAATCCAACCTGTCTAGAGCTTTCTTGGGCAATACGTTCAACGAGGATCCCGTGTCAACCAACACATGTGCAAGAGTAGTGCCCCTGCATTCAATGGAGACATGCAGGGCATCGTTATGGTTCTTCCCTTTAGCAGTCAGATTTGCATCGTAGAAACCCAAACCGTTATCAATAGTTAAATTGGCCATACAATTGGTAAACTGATCAGCTGATGTCTCTTGTGGCACGTGGGCCGTCTTCAGGAAGGTAATCAGAGCCTTGGCATGGGCTTCTGAACACAACAATAGTGATAACATAGAAATCTTGGAGGGGGTTTGCCCCAGCTGCTCAACTACGTTATAATCACTCTTCTTGATGATCTTCAGAATCTCTTCCATCTCCTGTTTGGAAGCTTCAACATTGATGGTCTTTGGTGCCTCCGTCTGGGCAGGCATATCAGTGGCGATCCCTTTGCCCCGAGCGTCAGATGACTCAGCGACAGGGGTAGGAATAGGAACTTGATCAGGAATGGAAGTAGGTACACTTGCAGGTGAAATGATAACAGGTCTTCGGGAAGCTGGTGGAGCAATATCAGGTGAGAAAAGTCTACCGCTGCGGGTGACTTTGGCAGGCCCAGTAATGTTGCTGACGTTGGTATTAGTATCAAACTCTTGCTTAACTCCAAGCACATAAACATCTGCCCCATAGTGCCAAGGGACATCTTTGTCAGAGGTGTAGGGAATAGGCCCCGGAACAGTGATGATTATGGGTGCAATCTTCTGACCAGGTGTAATTCTGACAGGCTTCCTCGAGGGAGCCTTGGGGGGATTATTGAAAATGGTAACAATGAAAACTTCTTCAGTAGGGGTGGCAGGAACAACAATTTTCTCAAACAGGATCTCCTTGTTATCCATCAGGTGTTGGATGCCTGACTTCAAAGATGGGCAACCAATAGATGAAACAGAACACAAATGGCAACCTTCATCACATCCCGGAAATAAACCGGATAGCAACAGGTTCCTCTTGACGGTCATCAGCGGGGTAACAATATCATCCACAGAGGCTACAAACAAGTCTTCCTCTACAGCATTCACTCCATGCTCGGGCATGGGAGCAGTCACAACATTGGGCCTTTCGGGCGCCTCAAACTCAATCTCTTTTGCATCAATCAGGTCTTGGACCTTATTCTTCAAAGTCCAACAATCATCCGTATTATGCCCCGGGCTCTCAGAATGATAAGCGCAACGGGCGTTGGGGTTATACTTTGATGATGTAGTATTTGGATTCTTTGGGGCTTCCCTTAGAGTCACCAAATTGGTCTTCAGCAACTGTGGCAATATCTGGGACAAGGTCATGCTGAGACGAGTGAATTGCCTTCTAGATCTCTCTTCCCTTTGTTGGTTGTGATGTTGAGGAGCACCAGCAGGTTTTGAAATAACACCCGCGTTGACAGCTTGGCGGTGTTCCGGTCTATTCTGTCTTCTTGAGCTGTAGACCGCACTGGACTCTTTCTTAAACAGTTTTTTCTCGGTGCTTGATGAGGCACCCTTCTGTATTTTCCCAGCCTTAATACCTGCTTCAATCCTCTCCCCAATCAAGATAAGGTCTGTAAACCCGGCTGAAGAGCTTCCAATCAAATGGTTAAAGAATGGACCAGACAGAGTCCCCAAAAACATGTCAACAAGTTCACGATCGGCTAAAGGTGGTTGTACCCTTCTGGCAAGATCTCTCCATTTTTTAGCATATTCTTTAAATCCTTCACTCGTCCCCATTGACATACCCTGGAGTTGGGTACGCGTAGGAGCGAGGTCGGAGTTATACTGGTACTGCCTATAGAACGCTGTTGTACCCCAAAATTTTCCCTCCCATATTCTTTAAGATTTGTCAAGATCAATCTTCAAATGCTTCAAGATTACTCAAGGGTTGCACAATCCCAACATCTCCTAAGCCAGTCAAAAACTAGGGTTTTGGTTCCTTCAGTGAATTTGAGGTTTTCAATGGTCCAAACAAGTCCCATAGGCCTACACATATCCTCGAACATCTACATGGCAAGTTCCAAAGCTCACAGCATCAAGTTGCACAGTCAAAAGCCCTAATTGCTCCACAATCAACTACAGGGGCAAAATGGTCATTTGGCAGTCAAAAGTCAAAAATTTTGGTCAACATCTTATTTTGAGAACACAATAATCATTTGATCAAGTCTTGATCATGATTCCACAAGCATGGCTCAAAAATCATCAAGATGCAAAAGTTTCTATTTTTGGACAGCTGAAAAGTCAACTGTAACTTGACCAAGGCATAACTTTTTCATGGTTCATCAGAAAAATCCCATCCAATGCTCATTTTTAAGAGGATGACATTTCCTACAACTCATCTTCACATTCCAAGTCCAATAAATGCTCTCACAAAAAGTTATCAATTTCTACATTATAGGTCATTTTCAAAAGTCAACAAAAAGGCACTTTAAGTCAAAGACCATAACTTGAGATTGGAAAATCAAAATGACATGGGACCAAAGGAATTGGTTAGAGGACTTCAAGACCTTTCCAAAATGTCCAAGAACATGTTCATATGATCAAAATTGAGCAAGATATGCATTGGAGAAGTTGGGAAATGTTTGGAAATTTGCAAAAGTCAACTTTGCCTAAAACACCTTGTTTTTGCTAATGGGCCTCAAATTCTTTCTTGAAACATTGCCCAAGGCCTATGCACGACCCATTAAGCTTAAATTGATTTATTTTCTTATTTTTAATTAATTAATTGAATTTTTATTAATATTAATTCATTTAATTGATTTTAATTGTAGGAAAATTCAAAAGATATTATTTTCAAATCTTTTGTGGAGCAAATATGACCAACACATGCTGAAGATTTCATGTATCAATCAAGGAGACAAAATCATCCAATTTTAGCAAGTTTTCTCAATCAAAATATGCAAAAAGATTTGATTAAAATCAAATATTGAAAACATGAATTCAAAGGATTTCTTGTGCAAGATTTACCCTAATTCCATTGTACTATATATGCCAAAGTCAAACCTAATTCCAGGGACGTGCAAAAGTTGCTGCAGAAGCCATGTGCAAATTTGAAAAATCAAGAACAAACTCAAAACTGAATTCCATAATTTAACGTGATTCAAAGCTTGTTTTTGTTTCTAATAGATTGCTTGCACTTCCAGGAACACGTAGGGATCAAAATCACACGCTAACACTCAAGGAATCCTGAGAAATAGTCCCACGGTTTGTCAATTATTTTTAGAATCGAAATCCATATTCCATGCATTATTAACACAATTTGTTGTTTGTTTTGTATTGTATGAATCCACAGGGAACTTTTGGCATGGTTTAATTGCATTATAACACGCAGAATCGTGACTTGCCATTAGCATATTTTAGGGTTCTTAAAGTTTTGAATTGGGGCTTTTCACATACAGCAAAATTGGACCACATAACGCCTATGGTTGAATTCGTCAAGGCCAGACGAATTCAACCCAACCATCGCGCCCTTTTTATGTTCATTGTACGCCTAATCGTTATTATTGGCAGTTTCACTTTGTGGGAGTTAAAAACCCCCGCTATCTTGTTTTTATTTTGACAGGTGAACGAAGAAGACGACTACGTGTTGACGTGTGGTTGGTGGGTTTGAATATAACGCGCGTTTTTTTAACGTTTTCAACACATGTGATTATTTCTATATATTATTCTCACTTATTATTGTATTAACAAATGCGCTCAAATGGTGTAGTGGTTGGTGACGTGCTTGGTAATCATTAGGACCTGGGTTCGATTCCCAGGTCCCCCAAACGCTTGTTATATTTTTTCATCATATGTTCTAATGCAGCGCTTGTCAAGGATTCCACCATATGTCCTCACGCATCAACTAGCCAAGTGTCCACAACCCTCAATCCAATGGTCAAAGAATGAAGACCATGGTACTCAGGAGTCAATGCATATCTGGACGATTCAAGGAAGTCAAACATGGCTTTGTGCTTAATGGGCCAGATTCAACAAATTCAACTCCATTTGGGCCATCAAACCCCCCCTGGTTTATTTTTATTTTTATTTTCTTTCTCCTTTTTTAATTCTTTTAATCATTATTAATTATTATTATTAACCAACAAACTATTTTTTCATAATAAATTCAGAGATCAAAAATTGTAAATATTTTTATTATTTATTATTTTTATTATTAACTATTATTTTTGTAAATAAAATACTAACAAATTAATTAGTTTAATAGGTCAATTTTAATCTTTTTTTTTTCATAAGTAAATAAAATCATGTAGGATTAGGGTTTGGCAATTTCAATCATATTTTATTAATTATCATTATTCTTATTTATTAATTATTACCTTTGTAAATAAAATGTAAATTAATTAATTTAGTTAATTAGGTTAACTTTGACATTTTTTACTAATAATTAAAATAAACTTAGAACTAGGGTTTTCTTGACTTTTAATTCCCTTTATTTTATTTTCATTAGAATATTAAAAAACACAAAAAAAACATTTTTCTTTTAATTAAATAATTGATTAGTAAATTAGGGTTAATTTTAATGCAAAGGACAAAAAACTCATATTTTCTCAAAAGGGGTCAAAAACCCTAGGACGTTCCAATTTAATTCTTTTTGCGCATTATTCTTATTATTTATGTATCTGCTCCAAGAATGTAATAGTAATTAGGATTTACCGCTTTCTTTACTTTCCGCACTTTATTTCCAAACGGGTTTTGTTTTTGGCGATGTATAGACCCGCGCCTTGTAATAGCGTAGATTCATATTTCCGCACTTTAATTTTCCGCACTCTTAACTGTTAATATGCATGCAAGACTGAATGACAAATAAAATCAACTCGTAGATCACCATGATACATGTACAAGATAAACATGAACTGAATTGAACATACAAGCACATGCCACTCCTAGGGTACGCCTCATTGGTTGCCTCGAACGTGGTCGTCAAGTATAGGGTGTTTTAGAGGTCGCCCTCCTGTCTAAAGATCCAGTTGCCTCGAAACGGTCGCCTCGGATAAAAAAAAGGATCTAGGACATTAGGGTTACTTCTAAGGCGTCCTACTATTGCTTCGGTGACCACACATGTCCCTATAATCGAATTGACCCGAATACCTCCAACGATGGTGCTACCTACCTCTCAATGGTGGGATAGCACTATCTAAAGGACTCTTACACAGCCTAATTGCTTTATATTTGTGGGCATTGCATCGGAGTTTCATGGATCCTAACCCGAATCTAGGGATACCCTTTTAGGCAGCATAAGCTGTGAGGGACCTGTCCGGCATAGACCGACACGGGTGAAGCAGTGGCTACGTTGGTGTGACACCTTGGTCTGTACTGATATCCCTTGTGTTACAACAAGGAGAATATGGGTCTTCTGAGGAGTCATTAAGCACCAACCGACCTTAGAACCCTAAATTGACCCAACTTGGCCATAGAACAGTAGCAGTATGCTACACTCATTGAGGCTAAACTCTCGCGATGGTTCTGGCCGCAAGAAAAGATTGCGATGCTGGAGTTATGACCGATTGAGGGTAGTCAGTGATATTGAGATCCTCTAGAACCCGGTTACTATTTTCTAGGACAGGTATTAACCAACGAAACTGAAAGAGGGTAGTACCTGAACTTCATGCTGGCCTAAACTCTAAGGGCTCTTATGTGTGACTTGTGTGCCTTCAAACCTGACTACTTGCATGTTCTTGTTATCTGACAACACGGGTTCCTTGCAAGTTTTGTTTACAGTCCTTAATCTGGACTCATAACAGGGTTTACTTATATCACTCCACGCATAGCATAACATCATACCATCATACCATTGCATACATCCTACATAAGGACTAATCCATTTCAAGGATCTCAAGGGTCTGTGATGCAGGTCATAATGAACCAACTGTCTAGCAAGGGGCGAAAGGGATTTATTTTCCTCTAGCCAAGGTTGATAACTTGAGTCAGGGGCTATGACCCACTCGATATGGTGAGCCTTGACTCTTGAAGAAGGACTCTCAACAATACGCAGTTCCTTCAATCAAGCTACAAATTCAAATGCTAACAATTTTCTTGTTTACCCCGCGAGATCCTTGAAAACATTGCATGCATATCACACATATCATTGCATTACAGGTACCCTTTTGACAGGTCACTTATCTTCTTCGCTGTTTATTTCAGCAATCATCATGAATCCTGAATCATCCAATGAACAAGCTATCAAGGCCCTCCAGGCCCAGAATGCCCAGTTCCAGGAGTTGGTTATGAGCCTAGCCCAGGGTCAGCAGGATTTGAAGACTCTGCTTTTGAAAAAGAAGAAGAAGATAACTGTTTTGTTCAACCCTAGACGCCGATCTGGGAAGGGATCACAAAATGAAGCTGAGATGACTACCCCATCTGTTGGGAAAGACAATCCCCAAGAGAGAGAGGTTCCTAGTCCAGTGGTCTCCGACAACGAGACCGATTACAATGATGAACAGTACCCTCCAGCTGAGGACAGGTATAAACAGCTAGAAGACTGGCTAAGTGCTATGGAGATACAGAAAGTGCCCGGCCTAGACTTCGAAGATCTAGGTCTATCCTCCGGGGTGGTGATCCCACACAAGTTCAAGGCACCTGCCTTTGCAAAGTACGACGGGGCATCCTGTCCTAAGCTGCATCTCAGATTATATGTAAGGAAGATCCAACCTTATACAGCTGACAAGAGCTTATGGATCCATTTCTTCCAGGAAAGTCTTTCAGGGACTCAACTCGAATGGTTCTATCAGCTGGATGGAGCCAGTATTCATAACTGGGAGGACTTGGCTACTGCGTTTTATAAGCAGTATCAGTATAATTCCGACCTCGCTCCTACGCGTACCCAACTCCAGGGTATGTCACTAGGGACGGGTGAAGGATTCAAAGAGTATGCACAGAAGTGGAGAGACCTTGCTGGAAGGGTGCAACCACCTCTGACCGACCGTGAGCTCGTTGATATGTTCCTGGGGACCCTGTCTGGTCCGTTCTTCCACCATCTGATTGGTAATTCTTCTGCTGGGTTTACAGATCTGATTTTGACCGGGGAGAGGATTGAAGCTGGTATCAAGGCTGGAAAAATTCAAGAAGCTGCACCTTCGGATGCTCAGAAAAAGCCTTACCATGGGAAAAAGGAGTCCAATGTTGTGCATGGTAAAAAGAGTCGTCATGATCAACATGTAGGGGCAACCCAGATCTCTAATCCTAGGCCTGCTCAACAAGGACAAGGGCAGCAGCGTAAGGAGGTCGCACCCAAACGACAGTTCACTAAGATCAACAGGTCACTGGATCAAGCGCTACAACAATTGTTGAAGGCAGGGCTGATTACCTTAAGGGCTCCTCTCCGGAATCCAAACACTTATGCTCCTAACTATCATCCCAATGAGAGGTGTGCATACCACTCTGACAGCCCGGGGCATACTATGGACAACTGTTGGGCTCTGAAGAACAAGGTCCAAGACATGATTGATGCCAAGGAAGTCCAGTTTGAAGCTCCAGAGACTCCAAACATAATCACTGCTCCTTTGCAAAATCACTGAAGGCTTTTGTTCTATTTGAATTTCCAAGTTGTATTTTTATTTGCTTATACAAACAATTAATGTCATAGCAAACTCTTTTATTCCATTAATGCATTGCATATGTCTGTTCTGAATCAATATATTCGTATTCACTATATTCAAACTGCTTTCATTTTTTGTGATGTTCAACGTTCGATTAATAATTCTAAGCCTCTTGAGGGAGGATGACGAAAACGATACCATGATTTACAGTATGCTTTTGAACAGACCCCGCTGATGAGGTACATGCATTGTTTCAATTCCTAAACACTGGAGTTATAAGGAAGATAATCCCTCGTCAACCCCTTCGAGCCAAAGAAGTAGGAGTTTTGCTTTTCACAAAAAATTAAAACCCTTAATCATAACCTGGGGCAGGGTAGTTCTCTCAGTTGATCCAAGTGCACAACGAATGACATCAAAGGAGTCCTTCTAAAACAAAAGACAATGATGGTTCCCTACAATCGTCAAGACAGGCAGTCATTACCAAAAAAAAAAAAAACTAAAGCCCAAAAAGTCAAAACCTATGAAGGAGACTTACAAAAAACTGGGGCATCCCGCTGACTGTAATCACAAAAGAAACAGTTCAGGCAAAAAACAGGGATAACAAAATCAAAAAAGAGGTCCTACAAACCCTCAACAAAAAAAAAGAAATGACTGCCTATCCAAAATAAATTGTCAATATCTGAACCATCACCGGAATATCAAAGCAAAGACTCAAACAAAGTCTAACGCATGAGCAACTGAGTTTAGGGTTGAAGAACATCACGAAGAACGGGTGGGTACAAATAAAATTTGAGCCTTTATCCTTTGTTTCTTAAACCGTGAACCAGGCCACGTTATAACCCTAAAAAGTCCTATCTGAAGCATGGGTTAGTTCGAAAGCATACTGTTACAAAAGGTATCCTGACTCCTTAAGGCTTGCGGTAAAATAACGAGTTGACATCACAGTTTACAAAAAAAAATTCGCTTGTTTTTATGAAAAAATGCATTTTCAAAAAAAACTTCGAAACAGACATAAGCTTTGCATTTTTAATATAACATTGCTTGCATATGACTATTTGTTTGAACAACATAGAAGTTCGCACGATGATTGTCTAATGAACAAAAGCACCTCCAATCAAGGGGCAGACATGATCATGGTCTATCATCTGGGGCAGTCCAGTCAAGATCCGGAGAATCTCTCAAAATGCCTAATAGCCTGGGGAAAATCTCCGCCTGAGTCGCTTGGGGAATTCCAGCAACAAATCATGCCTGATCAAACATCTTCTGGGGGCACGGCAAAACACTTCTGACAGGGGCAACTCCCTACATTCTGAGAACGTGGACATAGTCGGAAAAAAAATATTGTGCATGATCAAAGACCCGCTAGGTTGACACACCTAGGCAAAAATAAGGGCTTCCCGGCGAACCAAAAGGGTTCGGGCAAAATAAGGGATGAAAATGAAAAAATCTGTACATCCGGCAAGTCGAAAACCTGATAAGGCGGCTTGGGCAAAAAAGGGTATCCCGGTGGACTGAAAACCCGAAAGGGAGGTCCAGGCAAAAGTTAGGGATCAAAAGCGTACGACTATGTCCCGTCATCTCGTCACTTGGCTACCAGAAGAAGATTTGTCAAACCGGCAGTTATCAAGCACCTCCACAGGTACCTTCTCCCGCAGAAACTAGGGCAATAAGAATTGTCCAAACTGTACAGCTCCTTTGCTCACCAGGTACAAAGGTAGATTCAGCTGAAGAATATGACCAAGTTACCTCCACTCCCCGCGGAGTAAGACAAGAGTCAGCAATACTCTCCCCAAGCAGAGGTGGTCTCCCGTCAGCCCCAAAAAGGCACAGTATCTCCAGCAAGTCAGCGATACTCTCCCCAAGCAGAGTTAGTTTACTGTCAGCCTTAAGGAAGTTGGATATCGCCAGAAGATCTCAATATTCCCAAGCGGAGTATACAGATATTCCCCAGCAAGCATCCCCGGCAGTCTTAGAATAAGATTGTTCCCCGGCGGAATACAGACACACCAGTGGAGCCATTCCCCAGTGTAGTTCAAAAGTTTCCCCAAGAGAGTTAAATTATCCTCCCCAGTAGATTCTGAAAGCTTATCCCCAGTAGATTCTGGAAGCTTATCCACTGCAGAGTACGCATATCTCTCCCCGGCTTTATTCAGAAGATTATTCCCCACCAGAGCTTATAACTGGGTTATCCTCAGCTAATTACCACGGAAAGATCGTCCTCGGCGAAATTCTTCCTATCCCCCAGCGGAGTTCATCAAATCCTCCAACAAAGCTTGTCAACGGTATCCCCAACGGAGTTATCATTAAATCTCAGCAAAGTATCTCTTCCCACAGAGTAATTCCCCGCAGAGTAATCTCTCCATCAGGTTTATTCCCCAACGGAGTCATCTTCTCCTACCGGTTTATTCTTGCAACCATCATCCCCAGCGGAAACGAAGAACTCTAATCTCCAACATCAGCCCAGGAGTTATCTTTCCGGCATTCGTCAAGGATTTATTTTCCTAGACGAAAATACATTCATAGACATTTCACATTTCATACATCCTGCTTACATACATGATAAAGTGCATACAACACTATCTCATTTTGAGCATCATGACATCATGCATCTCATACATCATGACATTGCATACGACTGATGTTTTGCCTTTTCAGGAAAAAGTTCAGTCCAAAGATGATTACTATCAACTGTCGCAATTAGAGATTCAATTCTTGTATCCAGCCAGGGCATGTCTGCATGAAGAGTTTAGAGATTCAATACCTGTATCCAGCCAGGGCATATCTGTGAACGATTGATTGTGGATTCGATACATGTATCTAGCCAGGGCATATCTACGTTAAAGAGATTAAAAAGATAGCTTGGAAATGCTCCAGATGTGGATGTTATTCTTTTGCTTATTCAGAGGTTCTTCTCAGAGATAGTTCAGATATGCTCCAAACCGGATGCTATTCTGTTGCTTATTCAGAGTCGCTTTTCAGAGATAACTTAGAGATGCTCCAACCACGGATGCTATTCTCTTATTTATTCAGAGATTCCTTCTAGATATAGTTCAGATGCGATCCAGACATGGCTACATTCTGATACTTATTCCAGATTCCCTTCTAGAGATGGTTCAGATGCGACCCAGATATGGCTACTTTCTGATACTTATTCCAGATTCCCTTTTAGAGATAGCTTAGAGATGCTCCCGATGCGGATGATATTCTATTGCTTATTAAGATTCCCTCTCAGATAACTTAGAGATGCTCCGGACCCGGATGCTATTCTATCGCTTATTCAAAGTTTCTTCCCAGAAATGGCTTGGAAATGCTCCAGACGTGGATGTTATTCTTTTGCTTATTCAAAGTTTCTTTTCAGAGATAGCTTGGAAATGCTCCAGACATGGATGCTATTCTTTAGCTTATTCAAAGTTTCCTTTCAGAGATGGCTTAGAGATACTCCATATCCGGATGTTATTCTTCTGCCTATTCAGATTCCTCTCCGGAGATGGCCTAGAGATGCTCCATATCCGGATGTTATTCTTCTGCCTATTCAGATTCCTCTCCGGAGATGGCCTAGAGATGCTCCAGATCCGGATTCTATTCTATTGCTTATTCTGAGATAGTTCAGATGCGACCTAGATTTGGCGACATTCCGATACGTATTCCAGAATTCCTTTCGGATATAGCTTAGAGATGCTCCTAACCTGGACGCTATTCTATTGCTTATTCAGATTCAAACTTCTAAAGACAACTTAGAGATGCTCCAGACCCGGAGGCTATTCTATTGTTTAGTCCAGATTCATTCAAAAGACATTCCAGATACGATCCAGATTCGAATAATATTTTGTCACTCATTCAGATGCAGTATGGATATACCCCAGACACGGCGATCATTCTACTACTCGTTCAGACGTCAGCAATTAGACACAGACTAGATATGCTCCAGATACGGAAGCTATTCTATTTCTTACTCAGATTCAACCATCCCTTACATTTCCAAATGGCATCTATAAGCCCATTCCCGACAAGGTTCTGTCACATCTCCAGATGGCATCTATAAGCCCATCCTCCCATCCATCATCTCTCCAAATGGCATCTGTAAGCCCATTCCCGACATCACACTGCTGATATTCTACTATGCGAGTGCAAATTTCTGGGCACTCTAGTGTTCAATCATCTTCCACCTTCGGATCACGAAAGGCACACAAGCCAGTCTACATCCTCAGGTCTAAGAAGATTGAACAGGGGAAACTGTTGTACCCCAAAATTTGCCCTCCCATAGTCTTTAAGATTTGTCAAGATCAATCTTCAAATGCTTCAAGATTACTCAAGGGTTGCACAATCCCAACATCTCCTAAGCCAGTCAAAAACTAGGGTTTTGGTTCCTTCGGTGAATTTGAGGTTTTCAATGGTCCAAACAAGTCCCATAGGCCTACACATATCCTCAAGCATCTACATGGCAAGTTCCAAAGCTCACAGCATCAAGTTGCACAGTCAAAAGCCCTAATTGCTCCACAATCAACTGCAGAGGCAAAATGGTCATTTGGCAGTCAAAAGTCAAAAATTTTGGTCAACATCTTATTTTGAGCACACAATCATCATTTGATCAAGTCTTGATCATGATTCCACAAGCATGGCTCAAAAATCATCAAGATGCAAAAGTTTCTATTTTTGGACAACTGAAAAGTCAACTGTAACTTGACCAAGGCATAACTTTTCATGGTTCATCAGAAAAATCCCATCCAATGCTCATTTTGAAGGGGATGACATTTCCTACAACTCATATTCACATTCCAAGTCCAAGAAATGCTCTCACAAAAAGTTATCAATTTCTACATTATAGGTCATTTTCAAAAGTCAACAAAAAGGCACTTTAAGTCAAAGACCATAACTTGAGATTGGCAAATCAAAATGACATGGGACCAAAGGCATTGGTTAGAGGACTTCAAGACCTTTCCAAAATGTCCAAGAACCTGTTCATATGATCAAAATTGAGCAAGATATGCATTGGAGAAGTTGGGAAATGTTTGGGAATTTGCAAAAGTCAACTTTGCCTAAAACACCTTGTTTTTGCTAATGGGCCTCAAATTCTTTCTTGAAACATTGCCCAAGGCCTATGCACGACCCATTAAGCTTAAATTGATTTATTTTCTTATTTTTAATTAATTAATTGAATTTTTATTAATATTAATTCATTTAATTTATTTTAATTGTAGGAAAATTCAAAAGATATTATTTTCAAATCTTTTGTGGAGCAAATATGACCAACACATGCTGAAGATTTCATGTATCAATCAAGGAGACAAAATCATCCAATTTTAGCATGTTTTCTCAATCAAAATATGCAAAAAGATTTGATTGAAATCAAATATTGAAAACATGAATTCAAAGGATTTCTTGTGCAAGATTTACCCTAATTCCATTATACTATATATGCTGAAGTCAAACCTAATTCCAGGGACGTGCAAAAGTTGCTGCAGAAGCCATATGCAAATTTGAAAAATCAAGAACAAACTCAAAACTGAATTCCATAATTTAACGTGATTCAAAGCTTGTTTTTGTTTTTAATAGATTGCTTGCACTTCCAGGAACACGTAGGGATCAAAATCACACGCTAACACTCAAGGAATCCTGAGAAACAGTCCCACGGTTTGTCAATTATTTTTAGAATCGAAATCCATATTCCATGCATCATTAACATAATTTGTTGTTTGTTTTGTATTGTATGAATCCACAGGGAACTTTTGGCATGGTTTAATTGCATTATAACACGCAGAATCGTGACTTGCCATTAGCATATTTTAGGGTTCTTAAAGTTTTGAATTGGGGCTTTTCACATACAGCAAAATTGAACCATATAACGCCTATGGTTGAATTCGTCAAGGCCAGACGAATTCAACCCAACCATCGCGCCCTTTTTATGTTCACTGTACGCCTAATCGTTATTATTGGCAGTTTCACTTTGTGGGGGTTAAAAACCCCCGCTATCTTGTTTTTATTTTGACAGGTGAACGAAGAAGACGACTGCGTGTTGACGTGTGGTTGGTGGGTTTGAATATAACACGCGTTTTTTAACGTTTTCAGCACATGTGATTATTTCTATATATTATTCTCACTTATTATTGTATTAACAAATGCGCTCAAATGGTGTAGTGGCTGGTGACGTGCTTGGTAATCATTGGGACCTGGGTTCGATTCCCAGGTCCCCCAAACGCTTGTTATATTTTTTCACCATATGTTCTAATGCAGCGCTTGTCAAGGATTCCACCATATGTCCTCACGCATCAACTAGCCAAGTGTCCACAACCCTCAATCCAATGGTCAAAGAATGAAGACCATGGTACTCAGGAGTCAATGCATATTTGGATGATTCAAGGAAGTCAAACATGGCTTTATGCTTAATGGGCCAGATTCAACAAATTCACCTCCATCTGGGCCATCAAACCCCCCCTGGTTTATTTTCCTTTTTATTTTCTTTCTCCTTTTTTAATTCTTTTAATCATTATTAATTATTATTATTAACCAACAAACTAATTTTTCATAATAAATTCAGAGATCAAAAATTGTAAATATTTTTATTATTTATTATTTTTATTATTAACTATTATTTTTGTAAATAAAATACTAACAAATTAATTAGTTTAATAGGTCAATTTTAATCTTTTTTTTTTCATAAGTAAATAAAATCATGTAGGATTAGGGTTTGGCAATTTCAATCATATTTTATTAATTATCATTATTCTTATTTATTAATTATTAACTTTGTAAATAAAATGTAAATTAATTAATTTAGTTAATTAGGTTAACTTTGACATTTTTTACTAATAATTAAAATAAACTTAGAACTAGGGTTTTCTTGACTTTTAATTCCCTTTATTTTATTTTCATTAGAATATTAAAAAACACAAAAAAAAACATTTTTATTTTAATTAAATAATTGATTAGTAAATTAGGGTTAATTTTAATGCAAAGGACAAAAAACTCATATTTTCTCAAAAGGGGTCAAAAACCTTAGGACGTTCCAATTTAATTCTTTTTGCGCATTATTCTTATTATTTATGTATCTGCTCCAAGAATGTAATAGTAATTAGGATTTACCGCTTTCTTTACTTTCTGCACTTTATTTCCAAACGGGTTTTGTTTTTGGCGATGTATAGACCTGCGCCTTGTAATAGCGTAGATTCATATTTCCGCACTTTAATTTTCCGCACTCTTAACTGTTAATATGCATGCAAGACTGAATGACAAATAAAATCAACTCGTAGATCACCATGATACATGTACAAGATAAACATGAACTGAATTGAACACACAAGCACATGCCACTCCTAGGGTACGCCTCATTGGTTGCCTCGAATGTGGTCGTCAAGTATAGGGTGTTTTAGAGGTCGCCCTCCTGTCTAAAGATCCAGTTGCCTCGAAACGGTCGCCTCGGATAAAAAAAGGATCTAGGACATTAGGGTTACTTCTAAGGCGTCCTACTATTGCTTCGGTGACCACACATGTCCCTATAATCGAATTGACCCGAATACCTCCAACGATGGTGCTACCTACCTCTCAATGGTGGGATAGCACTATCTAAAGGACTCTTAACAGCCTAATTACTTAGAGTAGGTAGATTCTCGTGGGTACTTGCTCTTTCAAAACAAACAAAAACAACTTTTCACACTGACACTTTCAAAAGTTTTCAAAACAAATTTTTCATACACTCTTGAGGACAGATACAATAGTTACTTAGAAATCTTTCAAACGAAACTCTTTCAAAACCCACTCACATTTGAAAAGCAAACGTCTTTTGAAAACATAAGAGCAAGTACTTAAGAGCCCGTGGATAACCACGGATAGAAAGGGTGCTAACACCTTCCCTTTCTATAAATCTACCTCCCGAACCGAGAGACATCTCAAAGAAGGAATTTTGCTGTGCTTTTGTCCTTTCCATGTTGGAGAACATAAAAGACGGTGGTGACTCTTGCTTACCGCGACATACGTGATCCAGCTTCAAACAGTCAGTTCTATTTCCACCGATCACAAACGCAGTAGCTAAATCCTCCCAGCTGCGGATACTGGCTCCATCCAACTGATAGAACCACTCAAGCTGAGTCCTTGAAAGACTATCTTGAAAGAAGTGGATCCATAAGTTCTTATCAGCAGTGTAAGGTTGGATCCTCCTCACATATGACCGGAGGTGCAGCTTTGGACAGGAAGCTCCGTCATATTTGGCAAAGGCAGGTGCTTTAAACTTATGGGGAATCACCACCCCAGATGATAAACCCAGATCTCCGAAGTCCAGACCGGGCACCTTCTGTATTTCCACAGCGCTCAAACGGTCTTCCAACTGTTTGTACTTATCCTCAGCAGGAGGATACTGTTCTTCATCATAGTCCATCTCGTTGTCGGAAACCTCAGGGCTAGGAGCCTTCCTTTCTTGTGGGTTATCCTTCCCTCCAGATGAGGTGGTTAGCTCAACTTCATTTTGTAGCCCGTTCCCAAACCTGCGTCCGGTGTTGAACAGGACGGTCCTCTTATTCTTCTTCTTCCTCTCTTTCAGAATCAGGGTCTTCAAGTCCTGCTGACCCTTGGCTAGGCTCATAACCAACTCTTGAAACTGGGCATTCTGGGCCTGGAGGGCCTTGATAGCTTGCTCAGTGGAAGGTTCAGTAGACATGATGATTGCTGAAATAAACAGCGAAGAAGATAAGTGACCTGTAAAAAGGGTACCTGTTATGCATATGATGAATGGTATGCTATTTATGTAATGCATTCAAGGGTTCAAAAATTCAAATTCGTTGCAGACAAAAAAGAACACACGTCATATTAAGAAGTAATTTTTTTAGTACATCAGTGCCTCATGGGCGAAATATTACAAAATACTTAATGTAAAAAGACATTGCGCATCCTTTTTGGAGCGATGTAAGTGTTGAGGGTCTCTTCCTCGTGAAGTCGGCGGGTGAGCTCCAAAACCTTCTTTTCACTGGCATGTAAGCTGGCTTCAAAAGCATTTCGTTCTTCCTTTAGTTGGATCCAACTCTTTTGCATTTCTTCCCATGATGTTGGCATGTCAGGATGTAGAATGGTGTATGGAACCTCTCCTTCCGTAACAGGCTCTTTGATCAAAGGGAGAATGTGAGGATATGGCATCATGAGTTTCTGGGAGCGGGTTCGTACCCACTTGAGGTAAGGCTCAAGGGGGATGGAATTATTGTGCCCCAGTGTCTTACTATCTACCTTGTTAGGCATCCTCCAAGCTCTGATGAACCTTTGTCGAAGTCCTTGCGCATCATTGTCAAAGTCAAAAACTATGTCAGGAATCAGCATGTCATGAGGGCCATCCCTCCGAGCATATCCAAATTGTCTCAAGGCTAGACAGGGGTTGTAGGTAATGCCTCCCCTAATTCCAAGTAAAGGAACATTAGGAAATTCTCCGCAACAATCAATGATAGTGACATTTTCTCTGGACCGAGAGCACCAATGTATATCAGAATGTGTGAGGGTCATCAATCGTTGTGACCACCTTAAACCCTGCTCATTCTTCAAAACTGATTGTGGAAGGTGAGAAATAAACCACCTTGCCAGGAGAGGAGTACAACACACGAGAACACCTCTTTTTCTCATTATTCGTGTGTAAAATGAGTGGAGGGTGTCCCCAAGCAATGTAGGTATGGGATTTCTGGACATGAAAATCTTGACAGCATTCACATCTATAAGCTGGTCAGGATTTGGGAATAACACCAACCCATAAATAAGGAGTGCCACAATCTCTTCAAAGGCTTGTAGATCAAGAGAATTCCAACATTCTTGTGCCTTCTCAAACAGAAACTTTGCCAAGAATCCCTTGATACCACTTCTGATTTCCCAATGCCCCTTGATGTCAGATGGTTGCAGACGTAATGCTTGAGCAACATCTTCAAGTTTTGGTTCCTTTTCCGTGCTGTTGTAGGGTAGTTGACTAAGAATAGGAATTCTCAGAAGTTGAGAAAATTCCTCCAAAGTAGGCACCAATTGATAATCAGGGAATGTAAAACAGTGGTGTAGGGGGTCAAAGAACTGGAAGAGAAATTTTATCATGTATTCTTCAATGTTGGTGTTGACCAGGCTGAGGAGTCTACCATGTTTTTCACTGAAGAGAGAGTTCTCGGGAATCCTGGATGTAAGCTCCTTGAGTTGAGGAGGGATCCTTACAAGGTTGACCTGAATTGTTTTCCTGCGGAGAGACTCCATGTCCTACAAAACAAGAACAAAGATGAAGATCCAAACCCTTGAAATGGTTAGCAAATGCATATGATGCTTTATGATGTTATGTATATGTATGCAAAAGTAAGCAAGTGTATAGTCATATTCACACAAAGCAAACAAGTCCTTAGGTTTAGGCTTGCATGGGGTTCGTAGGTAAGTACCCTTTTGAAGTTAGTTGGCTCAAAACCTGTCCTATAAATAGTAACCGGGTTCTAAGGAGCTCAATATCATTGGATCGTTTTCTATGTTCATTGTTTTGATTTAGCCACTTAACTGGCGACCAAAATATTCCAAGAAAACAACCCTCAATGAGTGTAGTATCGAGTATCTACCAACTTCGGACTGCACCAAAGTCGGTCATCTCACTACCCCTAAAAGGCCAGGATGGTCAAGTAAGGTTCTAAGGTCAGTTGATGCTTCGCGACACCACGTGGAGGCCCCGTACTCTCCTTGACTTGACTCAAGGGTTACCGGTACTCACCAAAGTGCCACATCAACGTAGCTACTGCTTCAACCATGTCGGTATACCCCGCACAGTTCCCTCACAGTTTGTTGCTACTTCTAAAGGGTATCCCCAGATCCGGGTTAGGATCTATAAAACTCCGATACAAACCCACAAAATTTAAAGCATACAAAGCATACAATTGAAAACACAAGTGATCTAATCCTAAGGTATACCCCACTTATTTATCCCCAGCAGAGTCGCCAGTTCTGTGATCGGTGGAAATAGAACTGACTATTTTGGAATGCTGGTTCGCGTTTGCATTTGTTTTTTTGCAAAATGTCGCGGTAAGCAAGAGTCGCCACCGTCTTTTATTTTATCCAACAAGGAAGGGACAAAAGCACAGAAAAATTCCTTTTCGAGATGTTTCTCGGGTTCGGGAGGTAGATTATAGAAAGGGAAGGTGTTAGCACCCTTTCTATCCGTGGTTATCCACGGGCTCTTAGGTACTTGCTCATTGTGTTTTCAAAAGGGTTTACTTTTCTTGTGTTTGTGGGTTTTGAAAAGAGTTTTGTTTGAAAACTTCGATTTAACTCTTGTTTCTGTCCTCAAGAGTGTATGAAGTGTTGTTGAAAAACTTTGTTCGAAAAGTGTAAGTGCGAAAAATTTGTTTTGTTTTGAAAAGAGCGAGTACTTAAGAACCTCTACCTACTCAAAAGGAATTAAACTGTGTAAATGTCCTTTTAGACAGTGTTATCCCACTATTGAGAAGTAGGTAGCACCGTCGTTGGAGTTTTCGGGTCAATTCGATTAAGGGACATGTGGTCACTAAAGCAATGTTAGGACGCCTTAGCGGTAACCCTAATATCTTAGATAATTTTATCCGAGGCAACCGTTTCGAGGCAACTTATGATCTTTAGACAGGAGGGCGACCTCTAAAACTTCCTATACTCGATGACCACGTTCGAGGCAACCAAGTGAGGCGTACCCTAGGAGTGGCATGTGCAAATGTGTCAATTTTCAGTTATGTTATCTTTGAACATGTTATGGTGAGCTACGATTGATTTTAAGTTAAGGTAGATCTTATCATGCATAGCCTATTAGCATACATCTAGCAGTTAATGGTTGCGGAAAATAAAACTAAGCTATTACAAGGCGTCGGGTATTTACATCGCCAAAAACAAACCCTTGAAAAAGTAAATGCAGAAAAGTAAATGGAAGCGGTAAAAAGTCCTAAGTCCAAAACTATTACATCCTCGGAACAATTACATTATATGAAATACGAATCAAAAAATAATACGTGCGAGAAAATTGAATCAGAGAGTTTTTAGGGTTTTGACCCTTTTTAGGAAAGAAAGAGAGATTTTTTTTTTTGTTATTTCTTGCATTTAATTAAATTAAACCTAAACTAATTAATTAATTAAATAAAAAGAGAAATATTTTTGGTTTTTTATTTATTTAAGGGAAATAAAATGAGAATGGTTAAGAGTTATTAAAACCTAATATTCTAATTAATTTTAAATTATTGCAAAAAAAAAGTCAAAATTAAACTAATTAAAACTAAATTAATTAATTATTTATTTATTTACAAAAATAATGAAATAGTGAAATTAATAAAAATATTGTTTTTGGGGTTTTCTGATTTTATTAGGAAAATATTAATTATTTTAGTTAGTAGTTAATTAAAAATAAAAAATAAATCAAGCAAATAAATAAATGAAAGAAAATAAAAAAGGGGCAAACTCAGGGGGTTTGGGCCCAATTTTGGAGGTGAAACTGGAAATTCTTGGCCCATTAACATTCCAGCCTCGTTTGACTTTCAGAATCTTCCACACGCTTGTTGACTTGGACACACGGTAGTCCTTCAATCCTAGCCTTCAGATTTGGCCAGGAGGCTATCTGGCGCCTGGATCCTAGAAGCTCATGGTGGACCACCTTGTGAGCGTTGCATGGAATGACCTGGAGAAAAAATACAACAAATATTGGGGGGACCTGGGATTTGAACTCAGGTCCCAGTGCTCAATGACACGCCTGCCTTGCCAACTCTACTGCGCTGCTTCTTTGTTATTAATATACACAACAAATAATATATGGATAATCATTAACTATGCCTGAAAAAAAAATAAAAAAAAAAGCGCGCGATTTCAAATTGACCAATGAGAAGAGGACGCATAGTCGTCTTCTTCACAGATTTCTGGTTTTATTACCTGCAGATTTTTATCTGCAGGAGGTTTCGTAGAATGTTCCAAAAACTCGTCCTAGGCCATCAAAATTCCATCCAAGCACATGGACGTATCCGTCTCTGTCTCCTCATCGTCCCTGTAACCACCATTCGTCTTGATTTTGCCTATAGAAAAAACGCCTAAAACACAAGCACATGAACCCTAGGTTCGAACGCCATGATACAGAGGCCAATAATGAAATCGAATAATGCAAAATTTTTCTAAATCAAATAACAAACATGAATATGCCAATATTTTGAAGAAAAAGTGCAAGAACTGGAAGTGGGGATTCCATGTTCAGAGGTCCATTCGCGACGACTTACAGTGCGATATAGGTGATGAAAAAGCCTGGTTTTGATTGCTATAGCACCACTGGTGTCAAGGAAGAGAGCTGAGTTCTTCTTTTTGTCTGAAAGCACCTCCAATATCGCTTTTGGTCTCACACTTTTTCAAGGATTTTTCAGTTTTGGTATGGCCGTTTTAACAGAGCTTAGGTCGTGAATTAGGTTTGTGTGGCTTGTGTATGTATAAGGCAATGATTTTAGGTCAAGAGTTGGGCCAATATCCATGTACATTCAAGGTTTAGGATTTGATTTTATCACCATTGTTAACCTTTCCAAAAATAGGCCAAATCTGAGATTTTGTGCACAAATAAGCCTTAGCACGAGTTGGTTGGTTGTCACATGATGTTTGCAAGCTGTACAAATCACAAAGATCCCTTTACAATAATTTTTGGATTTTATTTGATTTAATATTGATTAATAATGAATTAAATCAATAAAAATGAAATAAAATAGAAAAATAAATGTTTGGTCATGAAATTAAGCATGGGACACGTGTGGGGCATGAAAAGACTAAATCAAGTGGAAAAAGTGGGCCCTTTTGTCAAAAATTGGAATTTTGAGGATAGTTGACTTTTGGCAAATTTGGAAAAATGCCCAACTTCAACAATGCATAACTTCCTCAATTTTGAAATTTTGGATGTGTTCTTGGACTTTTTAGAAACCTTGAGATGTCCTCTAATCAACCCTTTTGGTCTCATCTCATTTTGATCTTCCATTCTCAAGTTATAAGCTTTGGGAAAAAAAGGTGTTTTTGTTGACTTTCAAAAATAACCTATAATGTCCAAATTTGTAACTTCTTGTGAGTGCATTTTCTGATCTTGGGATATGAGGATGGATTGTAGGAAATTGCATCCTATTCAAAATGAGCTTTGGATGGGTCATTTCTCATAAAGTATGAGAAAGTTATGCTTGGTCAAAGTTGAGTTGACTTTTCCTACAAAACCCTAATTTAGCAACTTTTAAATCTTGATGAATCTTGAGCAATCCTTGATGAATCATGATCAAACCTTTATCAAATGATGAATTATCCTTCAAAATGAGAATGTTGACAAAAAATATTGAGGTTTGACTGTATTTAGGTCACAGTTGACTTTTGACCGAGCACAATCGATTTTTGGGCCTCTTGAGCAATTGGCTGACCAAAGTTTCTCTGCAAGGCTTGAAATTTGTCATGGATGAACTTAAGAACATATTAAGACATTGGGAAGCACTTGAGGCCATTTGGATATGAGGACCTTAATGCAACACAAAACCCTAATTTTGACTTGACTGCCTTAGGAGATGATTTGACTGTCCAACTCTTGAGCCATCTTGAATAACTTGGAGATGATTCTTGACATGTCTTGAGAAATATGGGAGGGAAAATTTTGGGGTACAAAAGAAGGCAATGCAAGATGTCTCCTAGCAAGATGGGTATAGGATTGCGAGAGAGAAAGACTTTGATGGCATTAACGTCTATGAATTGGTCCAAATTAGGAAACATAACCAAACCATAAATGAGGAGAGCTAGCACGTCTTCGAAAGCTTGGAAATCCATGTCATCCCAGAATGAACGAGCTTTTTCTAACAGAAACTTAGCTAAAAATCCTTTAACCCCACTTCTTGTCTCCCAATTGGCTATGACGTCGGCCCTCTTCACATGTAAAGCTTCGGCGATGACTTCAGGTTTTGGAATCCCTTCTAGACTGGTGAATGGTATCTGATTAAGCACGGGCACCCCTAAGATTAGAGAGAACTCTTCCAATGTAGGTACCAACTGATAGTCTGGAAAAGTGAAACAATGATGTACGGGATCAAAGAATTGGAATAGTACACACATCATCTCTTCTTGGAAGTTGGATGTAGCCAAACTGAGGAGTCGACCATACTTCTTGGTAAAAGGAGAATCCCCGGGCACTCTTGAGGCTAGCTCTTGAAGTTGAGGATGTGATTTTACAAAGCTGATTCGGATGGTGTTTCTTCGGAGAGAATTCATTTCCTACAAAACAAAAACAAAGATAAATTTCTAAATCCTTGAAATGGTTAGTGAGCATGCATATGATGTTGATTATGTTTATGATGTTTATGTACAAGAAAACATATACACACACAACAAACAGATCCCTATGTTTCAGGCTTGCATGAGTTTGTAGGTAAGTACCCTCTTGAAGTTTTAGTTGGCTCAACCTGTCTTAGAAATAATGATCGGGTTCTAAAGGATCTCAATATCACCGACCTTTCTTTTAGGCATTGTCTCAACTCAATCAATCTTTTCTTGCGGACGAGATATCCCAAAAGTCTAGCCTCAATGAGTGTAGTATCGAGTGTCAACCAATTTTCAGCTTTACACCGAAACCGGTTACCTCACTACGTCCTAATGGCCAGGTTTGTTCAATTAGGGTTCTAAGGTTAATTAGTGCTTCGTGACGCCACTCAGCGGCCCCATATTCTCCTCGATTCACCACGAGGGATACCGGTACCCATAAATGCGTCACACTAATATATCCATTGTCTCAACCATATCGGTCTACGCCATACAGTCTCCACAATCTATTACTATTTACCTAAAAAGGTGCCCCAAATCCAGGTGGAGGATCAAAGCAAGCCTAATACAAAGAACTGAATATAAAGCACACAAATCAAATAATGAAAGCGAGTAAAAGTGATTTATCCCTAAGGTAACCCCACTTTTCAATATTCTCCCCAGCAGAGTCGCCAGTTCTGTAATACGGTGGGAGAACTGACTTGATGTTTTGCGTTTCGATCGCACTTGTGCGGTTAGCAAGAGTCGCCACCGACTTTTCTTTTATCCAAAAGGAAAGGTAAAAAAGCATAGGAAATACCTTTCAAGATTATTTCTCGGGTCCGGGGGGTAGATTATGAAAAGGGAATGTATTAGCACCCTTTCATCCATGGTTTTCCATGGGCTCTTAGTTACTCGTTTAGATCACTTGCTTTCATTTGATGGGGTGCTTGTGGTGTGGGCTTTGAAAGTATTTTGAAAAATATCTTTGTAATGGTTCTCGTCTCTATAAGAACGTATACAAAGTTTTGTTTCAAAAAGTGGTTCAAACATGTGTTTGTGAATCGTGTTTCAAAAAGTGTTTTGAAAAGAGGTTTTACAATGGTTCTCGTCTCTATAAGAACGTATAACAAACGTTTTGTCTTTTTGAAAATGTTTTGAAATGGAAGTGTAGGTGTAAAAGTTTTTGTCGTGAGCAAGCGAGTAACTAAGAGCGAATCTATCTACTCGAAAGGTCTTAAATTGTTCTTTTCTTCCTCCTCTTAATGGTGCTATCTTACCATTGATTTGGTAAGAAGCCCCACCGTTGGATGTGAAGGGACATGCGCGGGTCAATTTTACAATCATTGAAGGCAACTTGTGAGACGCTTTAGCAATTTTTTTGTAAAGGACGAGATCATTTTAATCGAAGGCAACATCGAGGGTCATCGAGGGACTACGATCTTTTTTATCGAAGGGTCATTGCTAGAGCGTCCCATATTCGAGGGACATGATTGTATTTCCGAGGCAACGAGCGAGGTTACCCTAGAGGTGCGTGTGTGAAAAAGTGTGTTGGTTTCAAGTTATTTTATTCTTTGATTAGGTTATCTAGCTATTGATTTTGAATCTTGCCATACACGCCTAATTACTATACAGTATATGGAAAACAGTAAATTGTGGGAATTGAAATTCTACGCTATTACAAAATATTCGGGAATGGGGGTACAATTTTTTACAAATGGGGATGAATCAAATGAGATAGGAATGTCCGAATAACAAGCAATACAACCAAATCGAATTTTGTGCGATCTAATTAAAGCTATGATAATCCATGAAAATAAAATCAACAAAAGATGAAATGCTAAGTATTTACTTGAAAAGAGAAAGGTAAAACCTATTCTAAAAAATAAAAATAATTGATTAAATTAAAATCTCTATTTTTTTTATTAATTAAGTAAATTTAAAGAAAGAAAACAAACTAAATTACTATTTCTTTTTGGTATTTTATCATGTGTAAAATTAAATCTAAAACAAATTTATTAAGAAAAGAACATGATAAAAGTTAATTACAAAACCTAAATAAAAAAAATGTATTTTAAGTCTTATTTAGTAATTTTGCATAACCAAGAAAAAGAATGTAAGAAGAAAAACAATTAAAAAAAACGTGGGCTTATGGTGATTTAGATGTGAGGCCCAAAAGGAAAAATCTTGTTCTTGATGTAATACAAAAACAGACCAAAGGGGGGTGAGACCAGCAAAGGCGTAAATGGGCCTAGGGATTAACAAACAAACAGGCCCAAACTTCTTAAACTGCATTTAGATGTTGATTAAGGGAAGACAAAACAAAATTAGGGTTTCTGGAATTTCTCTCACGCGGCGCCGTTGTCTCACTTACCGTACTCACCCCTGTTCTCTCACAAAGTGTTAAAACGGTTCCATGGTTGAAGCATCAAGCTTTAACCTCCTCTTGCGATTAGCATAATAAACAACAACAACAACTCTTTGTTTCTTAGGCTTACCGGTTCATACTCGACGACAACAAAATCACTCTCGCAAATCTCACTCTATCACTCTCAGATCCTATGGTAAAAAAAAATTCTTTCTATCTCTCCATCGATCGCTACCTCTATCCTTCAAATAAATGCTATCAGAACACTATTAACATCATTGTGATTCGAACATCCATTGCAAGAATAGGTGGAAGAGACTCACCAGTCGAAATTCTTCCGATGCGACTTCGAGGTGATGAACAAGGAAATACTCTCAGGCTCAGGTATGCATTTTCTTTCTCTAACTTCTCTTCTTCTCTGATTCTTGTCGTTTTAAATCCTTAGGCGTGTTACTTTTTTTTAATTTCTCTGTGTTGTCGTGTTGTTGGTCGTTAACAGCAGCGGAAGGAGAAGGTTTGTGGTACGTGCAAGCAAGGTAATGGCAACTTGTGATTGCTGTGAATTTGGAAAATTTTCTGAGACTGTTCGGGTGAATTTTTGGTTCAGGTTTGTTGATGTTTTCTGTTTTTCGAGTTTGTGAAGCTTAATGATGGTTTTGATTTGATGATGGTTGTTGGTTTGTGTCTGAGGCTTGACTCTAGTTTTGTGAGTTTGAAAATGATTAACAGGTTTTTGTTGCTTGTTTTTTATGATGGTTGAATGGTTTGTGTTTGAGGCTTGGCTCTGGTTTTGTGAGATTGAAAATGATTAACAGGTTTTTGTTTCTTTTTTTTATGATGGTTGACTTGTTTCTGAGCTTGTGAAGCTTGTGAAACTTGTATTTCAGTTTGAGACTTTGACAGGTTTTAGTTTTTATGTGTTTGAGGTTTGGATACTGCGTTTGAGATTTGGATGCTTGACAGGTTTTGAGTTTTTGACAGTTTGGTTGGCAGTTTGAGATCCTTACCGGTTTGTTGTTTTGGTTTTAGGCCTTTGGAGTTTTACAGGTTTGGTTTGATGGTGTTTTGGCTTGTTACATGTTTGGTTTGATGGTGGTTTAATGGTGTTTTGGGTTTGTGAAACTGGGCACAAGTTTGGAGTTTTTTATTTTATTTTGAGTTTTTGACAGCCTTTTGTATTTGAGGATGGCTACTGGTTTTATCAGTTTGAGACTTGTGTATCTTTTCTATTGCTCTCTCCCCCTGTTATATGGACCTGCTTCTGTTATATCCTTATTCTAATGGTGGGAAACCAAAGAATTTGAATATTTTAGTATATTGTTCTTTTGGCTTTTTTATTGCAGTTTTGTTTTTTAGCACATTCTATGCAACTTGTGACAGACAGGGCAGCAAGGCTGTGCATTCCAATAACCTAGGTGACTTCTTTCCTCTCTTCTATCTCAATGACATTAAGAAAGCAAATTGCTCTTTTGCCTTTTTTTTTTCAATTCTGAAAGGTTTGCATGGAAAGTGATGATTGTATGCCTCTTGAACAAGATTTTTCTTATTTGACTTAGCTATTTATTTTGCCATACTGATGCACTGTTGCCTGCTTTTGTTGATGCTGTTTGTTGTTTGCTATATTGTTGCCTCGTTTTTGTTGATGTTGTTTGCATTTTGTTTGGACAAAGCTGTTTGTTTGGCTTTTGAGGCTGCTGTTTGGACAGTTTGCTTGCATTCAGTTTGTAGCATTTGTTTGATTCAATTTTGCTGTTTGTTTGGATAGTTTGTGGTATATTGCTTGGACAGTTTAGGGTATTTGCTTGTTTGGACAGCTTTGTAGCATTTTCTTGTTTGGACAGCTTTGTAACATTTCTTGGACAGTTTATAGCATTTCTTTTCCTTCTTTTTGTGAACCAAGAAGGATAACCTTCTTGTGATTTGCAAATAGAAAATAGATTATGATGAAATAAAATGGCCTTCTGATTCCATTTTGCAAACCTTAATGATGAATGCCTCTTTGGAAAATTTTGTTCATGCCCAAATGATTTTGCACTAATCACATTTTCTTTCTTTTGTTTTCATGTGAGAAAAATGGAGATGACAAAGCAAGGAAGGCAAGAACTCTGTGGCAAGCAAGGAAGTCTTGGAGATAAGCAAAGGAAATTGATACGACTTCAATCTTTAGACAAACTTAGGCATAGATTAATTCTCCTAGGCCAATCAAGCATTTAGATTTTCTTTGTAATTTAGAAAAATCATTCTTGTATTGTATCCAATAATTGTATCAATTCATTTTCAAATACGATAAGTTGTAAAACCTAAAGTATTTAAAAGAATAAATTGTTTTGTAACAATGTATGAAATTGGAGAAAATCTTATGAAATGTTCTGGTGTCACTTGAAATCCTTTACCAACAATAACTTGTAATTTCTCCTCGCATCCTATTTGATTTTTGAAATGCCCAATCAAGATATTTGAAGCAAAATGCTCCAGTCTGGTAACTTAAACTCCAAGTAATCCCACTAATTTTGTAACTGCATTTCAAACAAACACACACTGTATATTCCATTTCCTAACCAAACAAATGTTTTAAGGACGTAAATCAATCTAGTCAACTTGGATCCCACAATCATGATTGTCCTAAATAACAGTCTTAATCTCAATCTCTTGTCCCAAACAAACCATGCTCTGAGAACAAACACTGTCTTTTCAGTAAACTTGAGGAAGCATGAAGACCTGTGAAAACCAATTGAATTTTTGAGAACTCAATTTCTTCTGAGGATTGCAATAAAAACCCTAATTGCTGGTTTATTGCCACATAAGAGAATTTGTCTGGTCGATTTCTGAACCAACTTGAATATTCTAGAAACCCCAGGGTTGTGTCTTCTATGAAAAAGGGGAGGGCAAATTTTGGGGTACAACACAAGATTTCATTTTGAAAAGTCAAAATTTCCAAACTTAGAAATTTTTCTAAGTGTTGAAAACTTCATATTTTTTCACAACTTTGAGCCAATTTTTTACCATGATACAAGATGATTCAAAGGAAACTTTCAACATGAAAGTTGTAGATCTCAATGATATCTAAAACTTTTCTTTACACAACTCCTCCTAGAAATTATTGGATTTCAAGTTATTAATCCATGAAATCATGTTCTTGAAACTAAAACACTTAGTGAAATTTTGAGCATTTTGGTCAGGATTTTGACCAAACTTATGGACCAAGTTTCACATAGTTCCATTTGTATTTTTCAAAAGTGATTCAAATAGGGGTTGTGGGGCACATTACAAGCTTTCTAAAAAGTCTAAGAACTCTTTGAGATCATTTGTGAGCAAGGATAATCGAAGGTCAGAAGTTAGAGTTTTGAGTTGTTTTACAAGGCAGAATTTTGTGATGAATAAGAATTCAAATCCATGCTAGGCTGCATAATATTTGATTTGAAGGCCTCAAATTTGCTTGGCACTCCATAATTAATGTTTTGCACAGCTGTTAGAGGCTTCAACTTAAGCATTCAATGCATTTCCCATGCTTAATGCCATTTTAGGTAGAAAGTGCACATTGCCATTTTGGAAAAGTAGCTTTTATGCACAAATTCAATTCTTGAGATTTTCAATTGTTTTCTTCTGATCACACACAACCTATAACCCAAAATAAACTTGTCTAAAGCCTCTAAACAACTCATCCCATGCTTGTACTTTGCCTTGAAACCATGTTTTCACTTTTCTTCAAAATCAAGTAACATAGCCATAACTTATACTTGTGTGATTCTGACCCTCTCAAGCCTTACAACCTTTTCCTTACTTATGCACAAGTCATTTGCATCAAAACACACGAATACACAAGCTCCAAAACACACAAAAACTCAACTGTATCAAAAAACTCCATTGTTGCATAATCTAACCAAAAACTTGAAACTCACATCTCCCTTGTGCGTTTCCAAGCCTTTTGGTTCCTAAAGCTTCTAAACATCAAATACAACTCATCCTTGACCCTGTTTCATAACTGTAACTCCATCTTCATCAACCTCCATAACCAAAAACAGAGCTCTGCAAGTTGACTTCTCTAGAACTCCTCAGCCACTTTTATCTCAAGCCAAGCATCACATTAGCTTCCTGGGAACTTGAGGAAGCTAACCCATTCACTGGAACTCATCAAAAGCTGCTCAAACTCAAAACATGATACCCTCTAGCAAGGTGAGTTTTCTGACTTTTGAACTATTCATATAGGCATTGTTAGGCTTGCATTTGTGAAGATATAATATAGATATCATTGCCCTAAAACTATACATGTCCATAGATTTCATTTATGTTGCTTGAGCATGAAGAATTTTGAGTTTAAACTTCCTGAAACATTTAGGTCAGAATTTGGTACTTTCATAAATTCATCTTTATCTTTGAATGTTAGCTTAAATTAGTTACATGGTTGGATTCGTGATGAAAAAATACACAAGTTTCATGTTTACATTTTTGAAATTGATTGAAGAATGAGCAAGTTACAGATCCTTTGGCTGGAGGTTGTAGATGAAGTACAGTCAGGGAAAGTTTTATGTTATGTATTTATTTTTGGCCAACATTAACGGATACATGGAGATGGATGGTGAATTCATCGAACTCCATTTCAGCATTTTGAGGAAGTTCCACAATCAGTGGCAGCAACCAAGACTGTTTCCCAAATCCCAAAGATTACCAGACCTCCGCTAAAGATGGCTTCTCTAAAAGATGCCAAGGCAATAGTCGAAGAAGGTGGGTGTACTATTTGGGGCCAAATCCCAGATATCCCCTACAAGTCTGACAAATTTGGTTTGGGTTTTACTTCAGGAGCCTAGAAAGCTATTCGTCGTGCTCGTGCCAGGGGACCACCTTTGCGGATCAGCAACCATGAAGTCAACACAGTGGAGGGTAGTGATCACGATGGTGACCTGGAAGAATGTATTTTCCCAACTATCAACAGAGGACTCAACAACTGGGAAGCCAAAGATTTTGTCCCAATTACTTTTATCCAACAGTAATTGTCTTTAATTTTTGTCAGACTTGTAATAATTAAACAATTGATACTTTTAAAACCTTGTGTCTTACCCGAGGCACGACGGTCCATTTGTAAGGGTTGTTACTACATTTTCATATGTCATCAATGAATCATGGATATTTTGCATGCAAACTTTACGCTCTTTGTTTTTCTTTTTTCTACATGTTTATTTTTTCAATGATAGTTATGCTCTTGCACACACTCACATATCAAAATGCAGATCCACATCCACTCAGGATCTCATGGGTAATGATTCTGCTATGGCCTATTATGACTTTGAAAATCTGATCTACCAAGCCGAAGACGAAGGTGAGGAAGATTATGATGTGCCAGGGGAACTAGTCAGGTTACTACAATAGGAAGAAAGGACCATACAGCCCCATGAAGAGCAGGTTGACACAGTTAACTTAGGTACTGAAGAGGACAAGAAAGAAGTCAGGGTAGGTGCCAATCTGGAACCTAGTGTCAAGAAGCGCTTAACTCAGTTACTACATGACTATGTTGAAGTCTTTGCCTGGTCATACGAAGATATGCCAGGACTTGATGCTGATATCGTGGTCCATCATCTACCGACAAAAGAAGACTACCCTCCGGTAAAACAGAAATTTCGTCGCATGCGGCCAGACATGTCAGAGAAGATCAAGACTGAAGTCATGAAACAATTCAATGCTAGATTCTTAGTCGTCACCTCCTATCCACAATGGGTCGCCAATGTTGTTCCAGTTCCTAAAAAAGATGGTAAAGTACGCATGTGTGTGGATTACCGAGATTTGAATAGGGCAAGCCCTAAGGATGATTTCCCGCTTCCCCATATCGATATTCTGGTTGATAATACCGCACATCATAAAGTGTTCTCATTTATGGATGGTTTCTCAGGCTACAATCAAATCAAAATGGCACCTAAGGACATGGAGAAAATGAACTTCGTCACACAGTGGGGAACATTCTGTTACAAGGTTATGTCATTCGGGTTGAAAAATGTTGGGGCAAGCTATCAGCGCGCCATGGTAGCTCTATTTCACGACATGATCCATCACGAAATAGAGGTCTATATGGACGACATGATAGCCAGATCTCAAACTAAAGAGGAACATCTTGACCATTTATAGAAACTGTTTGAAAGGCTAAAGAAATACAAGTTAAGGTTGAACCCGAATAAATGCACGTTTTGGGTGAGGCCCGGTAAACTCCTAGGCTTCGTCGTCAGCGGTAAAGGTATCAAAGTGGACCCTACCAAGGTGAAAGCAATACAAGAAATGTCTGCTCCTCGCACTGACAAGGAAGTCACAGGATTCTTAGGACGGCTAAACTACATTTCCAGATTCATTTCTCACCTAACCGCTACTTGTGAACCAATCTTCAAATTACTGAAGAAAGATCAAGTAGTCAGATGGAATGATGAATGTCAAGCTGCTTTCGACAAGATCAAAGAATACCTTCAAGAGACTCCTGTTTTGATGCCGCCAGTCGAGGGAAGACCTTTGATCATGTATCTAATTGTCTTGGAAAATTCAATGGGGGTGTGTGCTGGGGCAGCATGACGAGTCTGGCCGAAAAGAGCATGCAATATACTACCTGAGAAAAAAGTTTACCGACTGTGAAACAAGATATTCACTGCTCGAGAAAACTTGTTGCGCTCTGGCATGGGCTGCTCGCCGGCTAAGACTGTAACGCCCCATTTTATTTAATATATTATTATATTAATATTTTCGAGTTACCGTTTGACATTTATTTTTGCAACGAGAATATTTAAATTAATCGGTATATCTGTTAATATATTCGGCGACGTTTTATTCGGACCGGTAATTATTTTATTCGGTCCGGTATTTTTTTTTAGGGACCGATAATTATTTTATTCGGTCTAGTATTTTTTTTAGGGACCGGTAATTATTTTGTTCGGTCCGGTTTTTATTCCGTTCGATTCGGTAAAATATTATTCGGACCGATATTTAATTATTTGGAGTTATTTTAATTATTTGGGTTAATAATATTATTTGATATTATTTTGTGTTAATTAGTAGTATATTTTAAGAAGGGCTTTTTGGTATTTTGTCTAGCTTGTGTCTTGCTACTAAACAAACCAAACCCACCATTTCCTTTGTTTTATATCATAACACTAAAACACACTTTGAGAGAGTTAGAGAGAGCTGGAGGTCTTGGAAGAGAAGAAGAGGAGCAAGAACAAAGCTTGGGTGTTGGGTTGGTTGGAACATCAAGAATCATTTCAAACATCTAAGGTAAGGGGTTTGATTTTCCAATGCTTATAGTTAGGATTTGATTTGGTATATTTTGATTTGGGATAAAATTGATGTTAGAGTTCTTGAGATTTGTTGAGATAAATTAGGAGAGTTAATTTAGGTGTTAGTGTTGTGGAATTATTGTTATGTTAATAGAAATTAAATTAGAAAAATTAATTTATATTAATTAAATTAAGTCTAGAAAAACTAAGGAATAGCAGTATATTACGTTTCATAAAGTACTAGCAGTATGCAATGAAGTTCATAATAAACTAGCAGTATAGCTTATAAACTAATAAACTTGCAGTATAGTTTAGAAATTAAAATGCTAGTAGTATAGAAGACTAAAAAGTAGCAGCATAAAAATAGAAGTTAAGTTTAGAACTAAAACAAAAGAACTTGCAGTATAGTTTAGAAATTAAAGTACTAGTAGTATAGAAGACTAAAAGAAATAGCAGTATAGTTTTGAAAAAAAACAAAAACGTAAAGTAGCAGTATGCAAATTGAAATGGAGTTAAGAAAAACTAAGTAAAGCAGCAGTATGCAAATTGAAATTAAGTTTAGAAATTAATTAATTTATGTTTTGTTTTTCTTTTCTTAATTTAATATATTAAATATTTATACTAATTAAATACAAATATGACATAAGTTAGCCGATTTAATTTGGAAACCGATTATGTTCCGATTTTCCGATTTCAGCGACGGAGCAAGTTGCTCCGAATTTAACGAAAATTGACGTGCTAGCTAATTTCGACGTGTAGAACGTTGTAGTGAGGTTAGTTTTTCGAGATTACGAGTTTTTAACGGAGCGACCCGAAATAAGTCAATTTACGGTTAATTTGAAATGGGTTGCGTTTTAGTCGGTTTAAGTCGCGTATGGACAATCCAATTGCAACGTTAATGATTATGATTGATGCCGATTATTATGAATGACTTTCACGACGATTATTGATGTTTGACTATTTTTCCGTGTTTGAAATTTAGTGAATCATTTGATAATGATGTGGTGTGATTAAATATGATGTTTGCGACGGTTTATTTATAATGAATACTTGATGATATGCGATGCGATGATATGTTTATCTTGATGTGGATGAATATGGCGACGTGAGTTTTATACCAATTTTGATGTGCGGTGATGATGTTTTATTGTGTCGTGTTTCTGATGTCGTGTTGTCGAGTCACAAACATTGCATTGGCGACGAGGGTTTTTATGCCAAGCGATGAGGGCTTTTATGCCAAAGCGACGATGGGCTTTTATGTCGAATGTCCCTAATTATAGACAAAGCGACGAGTACCACATGCATAACATAGTCGTGTCTCATGGAGTCGGTTATGTTTATTTTTGAGTCTTTTAGGGTTGAGTTTTATTTCATGGCTTATGATGAATTACGATGATATATGATACTTTGTTTTGTGATGATTTTTGTGTTGAACATAAAGTGAATATGATGCGATAATTTCATGATGAGTAAGTGATGAATATAACATGACGGTAAAGCGACGATATGAGTTTATGGTGATGAAGTTTATGTCTTGTTTTGGTGTGATTATGATGATTAAGTGACGAAATTAAAGTGTTGATTTTATACACTAAATGATGATTTAAAGTGTGTGAGATTTGGATATGTGTTGACATGCTCTTATTAATCCTATATCATTTATGATTCCAAAACTATTTATATATTTTATCATGCCTTTAATTATATGTTTTGGAGTATCTCACCCTTTACTTGTTTCGCCGTTGCCTTTATATTGGTAATGTGCAGGTGATCCGCGAGGATGATGAGGATTAGCTCGAGTCTCTTTATTTTGAGTCGCTCTGTTCTGATAGTAGTAACACTCAGAATTTGGGCGACGTTATTATTTTGATAGGACAGTTTATGTATACTATCTTATGACCTTATGTATTGATGATAACATGATGATACGTACATTTTGTGAACATATCCGCTGTGTTGTGATTAGTCATATGTTTATATGGTGATTTATGTTATGAATCAGTATATCTGACTTTTGATTTTGTGATGTGCATTATAATGCAAAGTGATGAAGAACACGAATATGTGATACCTCAATTTATGTTTGGATGAAATTTTGAAACTCTGATTTTATTATTAATTACGAGGGGTAGAATTGGGGTGTTACATTAGTGGTATCAGAGCAGGTCGGTCTGTTCGGCCAAGTTGTTAAGTTTGTTGTCGTCTATCAATCAAGTATTATTATTTGTTGATTCTAATCCTTGTTTTGTTTTGAGCAGAAGTTGTTATGTCTGGAAGGAACACTGGTAGGAATGATGAGGCTCTTGATGCTACTATACAGGCAATGGCTCAGGCTTTCTAAAACCTGTCGAATGCTGATGAGAACATTGGGTCTCGTAGTTTGGCAACCTTCCAAAGAGAGAATACTCCTACTTTCCAAGGAAAGTATGATCCCGAAGGTGCTTTGGCATGGCTGAAGGAGATTGAAAGAATCTTCCGTGTGATGGATTGCACTCCTGTGCAAAAGATCCGTTATGGTACTCATAAACTAAGTGTTGAAGCGGATGACTGGTGGGTTGAAACCCGTCATAGGCTTGAGGTTGCTGGTGAGGATGTGACATGGGAAGTTTTATGAAGGAAATTCATGAGGAAGTATTACCCAGAAGATGTTCGGGGAAAGAAGGAGATAGAGTTCCTTGAATTAAAGCAAGGAAGCATGTTTATCACTGATTATGCTGCAAGGTTAACTATGTTGGCCAAGTTCTATCCGCATTATGATGGGCCGAATGGAGATTTCTCTAAATGCATCAAGTTTGAAAATGGTTTACGTCCTGAGATTAAGAAAGTTGTTGGTTATCAGAAAATCCGTGTCTTTTCGGATTTGATTGATTGTTGTAGGATCTTTGAGGAGGACAGTAATACTCATTATAAGATTATGTCTGATAAGAGAAACAAAGGTTAACAAAGGCGTGGAAAACTGTATGATGCTCCAGTTGGTAAAGGGAAACAGAAAGCGTTTCAAGGGCGAAGAACTAGTGGGGGAGATGCTCCTGCTAGTATTGTTTGTTACAAGTGTGGGAAACCTGGCCACAAAAGTAATGTTTGTCGAAGCGATGTTAGAGCTAAGGAGAATGAGGTGAGATGTTTCCGATGTGGAGAAGTGGGCCATATGACTCACGATTGTAGACATAAGGATGTGGTCTATTTTAATTGTGGCGAGGGAGGTCACATTAGTGCTCAATGTAAGAAGCCTAAGAGGACTCGAGGAGCAGGAAAGGTGTTTGCTTTGTCGGGTGCTCCGACGACAAACGAGGATGGTCTTGTTCGAGGTACTAGTTTCATTAATAGCTTTCCTCTTATTACTATTATTGATACTGGTGCTACTCACTGTTTTATTGTTGTTGATTGTGTAAAGAGATTGGGTCTCACTTTGTCGTCTCTGGATAGAGATATGGTGGTAGAAGTTCCGGCTAAGGGAACGGTTACTACTTCTTTTGTGTGTGCAAGTTGCCCTTTATCAATCTTTGATAGAGACTTTGTGGTTGATCTTGTTTGTTTACCGTTTGTCGGGTTGGACGTGGTTTTAGGTATGGACTGCTTAAAAGCAAATTATGTCCATATCAATTGCTATGACAACACTGAGGTTTTCTTCCTTAGTAGAAGAAGAACAATCTATGTTGGTGTCGATGAAGAAGTTGAATGAGTTCATGAAGGATGAGGTGTTAGTTTTCTTGTTGATGGCGACCCTTTCTGTGGAGAGTCAAGCTGTGATTGCAAACTTTCCGGTGGTGTGTGACTTTCCTGAAGTATTCCCTGATGAGATTCCTAGTGCACCTCCAGAAAGAGAAGTTGAATTTTCTGTGGATCTTGTCCCTGGTACCAGACCTATCTCTATGGCACCATACAGGATGTCCGCATCTGAGTTAGCAGAGTTGAAGAGCCAATTATAAGATTTGCTCGAGAAAAAGTTTGTTAGACCTAGTGTGTCGCCGTGGGGAGCTCCTGTGTTATTGGTGAAGAAGAAAGACGGTAGCATGAGACTTTGTATTGATTATCGTCAATTGAATAAAGTGACTATCAAGAATAGGTATCCACTTCCTAGAATTGATGATTTGATGGACCGATTGGTTGGCGCTCGCATGTTTAGTAAGATTATTTGAGATCGGGTTACCATCAAATAAGGGTGAAAGAAGAAGATGTTCAGAAAACTGCTTTTAGGACGAGGTATGGACATTACGAATATTCGGTGATGCCTTTCGGTGTCACTAATGCACTGGGAGTATTCATGGAGTACATGAATCATATTTTCCATCCTTACTTGGATCATTTCGTGGTTGTTTTCATTGATGATATTCTGGTTTATTCTAAATCGGAAGAAGAGAACGCAGAGCATTTGCGCATCATGTTGGAAGTTCTGAAAGAGAAGAAGCTTTATGATAAGTTGTCAAAGTGCGAGTTCTGGTTAAATGAAGTGAGCTTTTTGGGGCATGTCATTTCTGGTAATGGCATTGCAGTTGATCCTTCTAAAGTTGATGCTGTGTTGAGATGGGAAACTCCTAAGTCTGTTACTGAGATTAGAAGTTTCTTAGGATTGGCTGGTTACTATAGAAGGTTCATTGGAGGTTTTTCTAAGTTGGCGCTCCCTTTGACAAGGTTGACTTGTAAAGGAGCTGCATTTGTGTGGGATGTCAAGTGTGAAGAAAGTTTTGTTGAATTGAAGAAAAGGTTGACAACGGCTTCGATCTTGATTCTACCTAATCTTGAAGAACCGTTTGTTGTTTATTGTGATGCTTCTAAGATGGGTTTAGGTGGTACTTATGCAAAATGGCAAAGTGGTTGCTTATGCTTCTAGGTAATTGAAGATTCATGAGAAGAATTATCCTACGCACGATTTGGAGCTTGCAGCAGTTGTTTTTGTGCTTAAGATTTGGAGGCATTATCTTTATGGTTCTAGATTAGAATTATTTAGTGACCATAAAAGTTTGAAGTACTTGTTCGATCATAAAGAGCTTAATATGAGACAAAGACGGTGGCTTGAATTGTTGAAAGATTATGATTTTGGATTGAATTACCATCCTGGTAAAGCTAATATGGTGGCCGATGCTTTAAGTCGAAAGACTTTTCATATGTCACTTTTGATGGTGAAAGAGTTGGAATTGATTGAGCAATTTAGAGATATGAGTCTTGTAGTAGAAGTGACGCCGAAGAGTGTTATCTTGGGAATGTTAAAGATCAATAATGATTTCCTTGATAGTGTCAGAGAAGCTCAGAAGCTTGATGTGAAACTTGTTGATTTGTTGGTTGGTATTGGAAAAACTGAAAATGAAGATTTCAAGTTGGATGCTTAGGGTGTATTGAGGTTCCGAGATAGGATTTGTATTCCCGATGATGTGGATTTGAAGAGAATGATCTTGGAAGAAAGTCATAAAATTAATTTGAGTATTCATCCTGGAGCGGCCAAAATGTATCAAGATTTAAAGAAACTATTTTGGTGGTCGGGCATGAAAAGAGAGGTGGCTCAGTTTGTTTATGCTTGTTTGACTTGTCAGAAGTCTAAAGTGGAGCATCAGAAACCTGCAGGGTTGATGCAACCGTTAGAGATTCCAAAATGGAAATAGGATAGCATTTCTATGGATTTCGTAACGGGGTTACCGAATACACCAAGAGGACACGATGCGATTTGGGTGATTGTTGATAGGCTTACAAAGTCGACTCACTTTATTCCTATTAACATCACTTATCCCGTATCGAAGTTGGCGGAAATTTATACGCATGTGATTGTGAGATTACATGGTATTTCTTTGTGTATTGTTTCGGATAGAGATCCGAGGTTTACTTCTGAATTTTGGAAGAGCTTGCAAGAGGCTTTGGGTTCAAAGTTGAGGTTGAGTTCGGCCTATCATCCTCAAACTGATGGTCAGACGGAAAGGACGATTCAATCGTTGGAAGACTTGTTACGTGCTTGTATTCTTGAACATGGTGGTTCATGGGATACATATCTTCCTTTGATTGAGTTTACTTATAACAATAGTTTTCATGCTAGTATTGGAATGGCACCGTTCGAGGCTTTGTATGGTCGGAGGTGTAGAACTCCTTTGTGTTGGCATGAGTTGGGTGAAAGTGTGGTGCTTGGACCAGAATTGGTTAGAGAGACTATTGAGACGGTGAAGATGATTAGAGAAAAGATGAGAATTTCTCAAAGTCGACAAAAGAGTTATCATGATAAAAGGAGAAAAGACTTGGAATTTCAAGATGGTGATCATGTATTTTTGTGAGTTACTCCTACAACCGGCGTTGAGCGAGTATTGAAGTCGAAGAAGCTAACTCCTCGCTTTATTGGTCCTTACCAAATTACTAGTAAAGTGGGAAAAGTGGCTTATAGAGTGGCGTTACCGCCAAATCTTTCGAACTTGCATGGTGTGTTCCATGTGTCGCAACTTCGGAAGTATGTTCCGGATCCTTCACATGTGAATGAGATGGATGATATTCAAGTGCAAGAAAATCTTACGGTGGAGACGATGCTATTAAGGATCGAAGATCGTGAGATGAAGTCTCTTCGTGGCAAAGAGATCTCATTGGTTAAGGTTGTTTGGATAGGAGCAACTGGTGAAAGTGCAACGTGGGAGTTAGAAAGCAAGATGCGGGATTCATATCCCGAGCTTTTCGAGTCAGGTAATTTCGAGGACGAAACTTTTTTAAGTGGGGGAGAGTTGTAACGCCCCGTTTCATTTAATATTATATTATATTAATATTTTCGAGTTACCATTTGACGTTTATTTTTGCGACGAGAATATTTAAATTAACCGGTATATCTGTTAATATATTCGGCGACGTTTTATTCGGACCAGTAATTATTTTATTCGGTCCGGTATTTTTTTTTGAGGGACCGGTAATTATTTTATTCGGTCCGGTATTTTTTTTGAGGGACCGGTAATTATTTTGTTCGGTCCGGTTTTTATTCCGTTCGATTCGGTAAAATATTATTCGGACCGATATTTAATTATTTGGAGTTATTTTAATTATTTGGGTTAACAATATTATTTGATATTATTTAGTGTTAATTAGTAGTATATTTTAAGAAGGGCTTTTTGGTATTTTGTCTAGCTTATGTCTTGCTACTAAACAAACCAAATCCATCATTTCCTTTGTTTTATGTCATAACACTAAAACACACTTTGAGAGAGTTAGAGAGAGCTAGAGGTCTTGGAAGAGAAGAAGAGGAGCAAGAACAAAGCTTGGGTGTTGGGTTGGTTGGAACATCAAGAATCATTTCAAACATCTAAGGTAAGGGGTTTGATTTTCCAATGCTTATAGTTAGGATTTGATTTGGTATATTTTGATTTGGGATAAAATTGATGTTAGGGTTCTTGAGATTTGTTGAGATAAATTAGGAGAGTTAATTTAGGTGTTAGTGTTGTGGGATTATTGTTATGTTAATAGAAATTAAATTAGAAAAATTAATTTATATTAATTAAATTAAGTCTAGAAAAACTAAGGAATAGCAGTATATTACGTTTCATAAAGTACTAGCAGTATGCAATGAAGTTCATAATAAACTAGCAGTATAGCTTATAAACTAATAAACTTGCAGTATAGTTTAGAAATTAAAATGCTAGTAGTATAGAAGACTAAAAAGTAGCAGCATAAAAATAGAAGTTAAGTTTAGAACTAAAACAAAAGAACTTGCAGTATAGTTTAGAAATTAAAGTACTAGTAGTATAGAAGACTAAAAGAAATAGCAGTATAGTTTTGAAAAAAAACAAAAACGTAAAGTAGCAGTATGCAAATTGAAATGGAGTTAAGAAAAACTAAGTAAAGCAGCAGTATGCAAATTGAAATTAAGTTTAGAAATTAATTAATTTATGTTTTGTTTTTCTTTTCTTAATTTAATATATTAAATATTTATACTAATTAAATACAAATATGACATAAGTTAGCCGATTTAATTTGGAACTCGATTATATTTCGGTTTCTCGATTTCGGCAATTTCGGCGACGGAGCAAGTTGCTCCGAATTTAACGAAAATTGACGTGCTAGCTAATTTCGACGTGTAGAACGTCGTGGTGAAGTTAGTTTTTTGAGATTATGAGTTTTTAACAGAGCGATCCGAAATAAGTCAATTTACGGTTAATTTGAAATGGGTTGTGTTTTAGTCGGTTTAAGTCGTGTATGGACAATCCGATTGCAACGTTAATGATTATGATTGATGCCGATTATTATGAATGACTTTCGAGACGATTATTGATGTTTGACTATTTTTCCGTGTTTGAAATTTAGTGAATTATTTGATAATGATGTGGTGTGATTAAATATGATGTTTGCGACGGTTTATTTATAATGAATACTTGATAATATGCAATGCGATGATATGTTTATTTTGATGTGGATGAATATGGCGACGTGGGTTTTATACCAATTTTGATGTGCGATGATGACAAAAGAACTTGCAGTATAGTTTAGAAATTAACGTACTAGTAGTATAGAAGACTAAAAGAAATAGCAGTATAGTTTTGAAAAAAAACAAAAACGTAAAGTAGCAGTATGCAAATTGAAATGGAGTTAAGAAAAACTAAGTAAAGCAGCAGTATGCAAATTGAAATTAAGTTTAGAAATTAATTAATTTATGTTTTGTTTTCTTTTTTTAATTTAATATATTAAATATTTATACTAATTAAATACAAATATGATATAAGTTAGCCGATTTAATTTGGAACCCGATTATGTTCCGATTTTTCGATTTCGGCAATTTCGACGATGGAGCAAGTTGCTCCGAATTTAACGAAAATTGACGTGCTAGCTAATTTCGACGTGTAGAACGTCGTGGTGAGGTTAGTTTTTCGAGATTACGAGTTTTTAACAGAGCGACCCGAAATAAGTCAATTTACGGTTAATTTGAAATGGGTTGCGTTTTAGTCAGTTTAAGTCGTGTATGGACAATCCGATTGCAACGTTAATGATTAGGATTGATGCCGATTATTATGAATGATTTTCGAGACGATTATTGATGTTTGACCATTTTTCCGTGTTTGAAATTTAGTGAATTATTTGATAATGATGTGGTGTGATTAAATATGATGTTTGCGACGGTTTATTTATAATGAATACTTGATGATATGCAATGCGATGATATGTTTATCTTGATGTGGATGAATATGGCGACGTGGGTTTTATACCAATTTTGATGTGCGATGATGATGTTTTGTTGTGTCGTGTTTGTGATGTCGTGTTTTCGAGTCACATATATTGCATTGACGACGAGGGCTTTTATGCCAAGCGACGAGGGCTTTTATGCCAAAGCGACGATGGGCTTTTATGCCGAATGTCCCTAATTATGGACAAAGCGACGGGTACCACATGCATAACATAGTCGTGTCTCATGGAGTCGGTTATGTTTATTTTTTATTCTTTTGGTGTTGAGTTTTATTTCATGGCTTATGATGAATTGCGATGATATATGATACTTTGTTTTGTGATGATTTTGTGTTGAACATAAAGTGAATATGATGCGATAATTTCATGATGAGTAAGTGATGAATATAACATGACGGTAAAGCGACGATATGAGTTTATAGCGATGAAGTTTATGTCTTGTTTTGGTGTGATTATGATGATTACGTGACAAAATTAAAGTGTTGATTTTATACACTAAATAATGATTTAAAGTGTGTGAGATTTGGATATGTGCTGACATGCTCTTATTAATCCTATATCATTTATGATTCCAAAACTATTTATATATTTTATCATGTCTTTAATTATATGTTTTGGAGTATCTCACCCTTTACTTGTTTTGTCGTTGCCTTTATATTGGTAACGTGCAGGTGATCCGCGAGGATGATGAGGATTAGCTCGCGTTTCTTTATTTTGAGTCACTCTGCTCTGATAGTAGTAACACTCGGGATTTGGGCGACGTTATTATTTTGATAGGATAGTTTATGTATACTATCTTATGACCTTATGTATTAATGATAACATGATGATACGTACATTTTGTGAATACATCCGCTGTGCTGTGATTAGTCATATGTTTATATGGTGATTTATGTTATGAATCGGTATATCCGACTTTTGATTTTGTGATGTGCATTATAATGCAAAGTGATGAAAAACACGAATATGTGATACCTCAATTTATGTTTGGATGAAATTTTGAAACTCTGATTTTATTATTAATTACGAGGGGTAGAATTAAGGTGTTACAAAGACAGTATATGCTGACCCATACTACCTTGTTGATATCCAAGATGGATCTGATTAAATACATATTCGAGAAGCCTGCCCTCTCTGGGAGAATATCAAGATGGCATATGATCCTGACTGAATACGACATTCAATACACTACCCAAAAAGCAATAAAGGGAAGTGTGATAGCCGATCACCTTGCTCATCAGGCTGTAGATGACTATCAGCCTATGAGATTCGAGTTCCCAGATGAAGACATCATGTCGGTAAGCAATTTTGAAGAACTCAGACCATATGACGGACCTGAACAAGGATCCCGATGGACCTTGGTTTTTGACGGAGCCTCCAATGCACTCGACAATGGCATAGGTGCTGTAATCATATCCCCTGAAGGATGTCATACTCCCTTCACTGCAAGACTTTGTTTCAACTGCACCAATAATATTGCAGAATATGAAGCGTGTATTATGGGTCTCAAAGCTGCCATAGATTTTGGAATCAAGTCCTTAAGTGTATTTGGAGATTCAGCCTTAGTCATCAGTCATATCAAAGGAGAATGGGACACGAAGCATCCTAATCTCATCCCTTACAAAGAACATGTGTTGACATTAATCCTATATTTTGAGAAAATTACCTTTGAGCATTTTCCACGAGAGGAAAATCAACTAGCGAACGCGCTAGCCACTATGTCATCCATGTTTAAACTCAAGTGGGGTAACGAGGCTCCCCAGATCACCATTGAACAGATGGATGAACCAGCTTACTGTCACGAGGTCGATACAGAAGAAGTAGTGGGCAAGCCTTGGTTCCATGAAGTTAAGAGGTATCTCGAGGCCCAAGAGTATCCGGAGGTAGCTTCAGTCAATGATAAGAAGTTCTTAAGGAGATTCTCTGCTAAGTTCTTCCTCGGTAATGGCATTCTCTACAAGCGCAACCATGACTCTACTTTACTTCGTTGCATAGACAAGGTTAAGGCAGACAAGATCATGGATGATCTACATGAAGGCACTTTTGGCACCCATTCTAGTGGGCATACGATGACTAAAAAGATCCTACGAGCGGGGTACTACTGGTCTACCATGGAAGCAGATTGTTATCAGCATTCATAGACCTGTCACAAGTGTCAGATCTATGCTGACAAAGTACATGTGCCTCCAGTTCCTCTAAACTTCCTGACTGCTCCTTGGCCATTCGCGATGTGGGGCATCGACATGATTGGAGAAGTCAAACCTATGGCTTCTAATGAACACTGCTTCATCTTGGTGGCCATTGAATACTTCACGAAATGGGTTGAGGCAGCTTCTTTCGCTTTTGTTACCAAGAATGTTGTGGCCCGATTCATCAAACAGAATCTAATCTGTCGGTACGGTATCCCAGAGAGAATCATCACAGATAATGGTATGAATCTCAACAGTACTATGATCACTACACTATGCGCCCAATTCAAGATCCGGCACCATAATTCTTCTCCTTACCGGCCAAAGATGAATGGCAATATCGAAGCCACAAATAAGAACATCAAGAAGATCATACAAAAAATGACAGTAACCTACAAGAACTGGCATGAGATATTACCATTTGCTCTCCACGGTTACCGTACCATGGCGCACACATCAACAGGGGCAACTCCCTTCTCCTTGGTATACGACATGGAAGTTGTTCTACCAATTGAGGTCCAAATACCTTCTCTGGGAATCTTAAAATATGTAGGGTTGAATGAAGATGAATGGATCCAAACTCGACTTGACTAGTTGAACTTAATTGATGAGAAGAGGCTTACGACTGTCAATCATGGTCAGATGTGCCAAAAACGTATGATCAAAGCTTTTAACAAAAAGTTCAGGCGTCAGGTATATCAGGTTGGTGATTTGGTAATCAAGCGTATCATATTGACACAAGGTGATCCCAGGGGAAAATGGAGTCCTACGTACGAAGGACCATTGGTGATCAAAAGCATATTCTCTGGTGGAGCAATGATCTTAACCACTATGGATGGCGACGACCTTATGCACCCTGTAAACGCGGACATAGTTAAAAGATACTATGCATGAATAAAGACCCGCTAGGTCGACTGGCCTAGGAACAAATTAGGGCATCCCGGCGAACCACAAAGGTTCGGGAAAAAATTAGGGATAAAATACAAAGAAATCTGTACACCCGGCAAGCTGAAAACTCGAAAGGGCGGCTTGGGCAAAAAAGGGTATCCCGGTGGACTGAAACCTGAAAGGGCGGTCCAGGAAAAAGTTAAGGAATTAAAGCGTATGACTGTGTCCCGTTGGATCATCTTACAGACAACCTTATCATCGACTAATAAACTCAAACGGGGCTAATCAATCTAATTAACTTCAGACAAGGCAGCAAGTGGATGATATGCTCAGAGACATGAAGGCTATAGCAGAATGGGAACCCCATGGGATTATTTCACATAGCTATCTTTTCTTTGTATCAATTTTCATTTTTTCTACGACGACATTCTCTTACTAGAATGTTCGTCTCGTTGTACAAAAAATACTTATTTAAGTTAATACAAAGATATTCCTTTGAAAGTGCAAAACTATCTGTTTTTCTTTTATTTTCGTGTTTTGTTTGCAAAAACGTCCAATGATTATTTTTGAACATATGCATTTGAACGTAACTACTGTTTACAAATGAACAAAAAAAGAGGAACAAAAAATAGAAAGACAGTCACTAATAGCTTTAAGAAATAGGATAATACCTTTAGACTATTCCGTAAAATCCCCCACAGGTACTTTTTTCGGCAAGAGCGGAAGAAGGGACATCCCACCACAAGATCACTAACGGAACAAAACTTCCAGTTACCGCTCCAAAGATTCCCCAGTGAAAGTCGCCCAGCTTCTCAGGATTCCTCAACAGGATTTCACGAGGTCCACAAGCAATACACATTGTTTGCCTTTCACAACAGAGTTTATTTCTCTAATAAATGGAAACTCATCCGTCAACACTTCAAGATATGAAGACTCACATTTCTCATTCTCAGCAATGCTCAGGGATTTATTTTCCCCAACTCCAGCAACACTACAGCATAACAATTAATGTGTCCATACATTACATACATACGTCATAGCATTGACAACACATATGCATACAACGCGGTCTCATTTATTTTGAGAAACAACATTATACCATGCATTTCATACATCATGACATTGCATGCAACTAACCTTTCATCTTTTCAGGAAAGATCAATCAATAGAAAATTATCATCAAATTTTCAACAAGTCAATTACAGATCAATTCCCAAGAAAGGACTGGTCAACCAGCTACATAACAAATATTTCTTTCAGATCCCTGTCGGTTCAACTTAGATCTCTCAATGATTTATTCTGATTCTTTCTCGCAGACGTTTTCTCTGGTTCAGATAAATCTCTCAATGATTTGTTTTGATTCTTCTCCAGATCCCTGCTGGTTCAACTTAGATCTCTCAACAGTTTATTCTGATTCTTTCCCGCAGATGTCTTCTTTGGTTCAGATAAATCTCTCAATGATTTGTTCTGATTCTTCTCCAGATCCCTGCCGGTTCAGCTTAGATCTCTCAACAGTTTATTATGATTCTTTCCCGCAGACGTTTTCTCTGGTTCAGATAAATCTCTCAATGATTTGTTCTGATTCTTCTCCAGATCCCTGCCGGTTCAGCTTAGATCTCTCAACGGTTTATTTTGATTCTTTCCCGCAGACGTCTTCTCTGGTTCAGATAAATCTCTCAATGATTTGTTCTTATTCTTCTCCAGATCCCTGCCGGTTCAGCTTAGATCTCTCAACGAATTATTCTGATTCTTTACCACATATGTTTTCTCTGGTTCAGATAAATCTCTCAATGATTTGTTTTGTTTCTTCTCCAGATCCCTCCCGGTTCAGCTTAGATCTCTCAATGATTTATTCTGATTCTTTCTCGCAGATGTTTTCTTTGGTTCAGATAAATCTCTCAATGATTTGTTCTGATTCTTCTCCAGATCCCTACCTGTTCAGCTTAGATCTCTCAACAATTTATTCTGATTCTTTCCTGCAGATGTTTTCTCTGGTTCAGATAAATCTCTCAACGATTTATTCTAATTCTTCTCCAAATCCTTGTTGGTTCAGTTAAAGAATATTCAAGAACTCTTTTGGTTCATTTTAAACCTCTCAACGGTTTATCATGATGATTTCCAAATAAATATTTCTGGTTCAGATAAATCACTCCAAGATTTAGTCTGATTCTTCCCAGTCAAACAACATACAAAGACTTCTGCTAGTTTCAGATAAATTGCTCCAAAGATTTATTCTGATTTCTTTTCAGTTGAAATCAAGTTCAGACTTAGTCCATTTTCTGTCAACAGTAACCCTTGGATGGCATCTACAATCCCATCTCCAGCAAATCTCCGCCATTCCTCCAAATGGCATTTATAAGCCCATTCACAATTCATCTTCGAGTGCAAATTTCTGGGCACTCTAGTGTTCAATCATCTTCCACCTTCAAGTCACGAATGGCGGATCCGCCAATCTATCTCTTCAGGTTTAAGAAGATTGAACAGGGGCATCTGTTATACCCCAAAATTTTCCCTCTCATTTATCAAGTATTTTCTCACAAGATCTCCTTTGGTTCAAGACTGCTCAAGGGTTGATCAGCTCAAGACACCTCCTCAAGCTCTGATGACTGAAAATTAGGGTTTGAGATTGCACAAGGATAATTGAAATTTTAATGCCTCATATGACTTTCATGCATTATTATGGACCCTCAAGATTGCTCATGCCAAGTTTCAAGTCCTGGATCACATTTTGGCTCAGTCAATTGATCAGTTGACCTAAAAATCAGTTATATTATAAAAAGTCAATTGTGGTCAATTTACAATCAAACTTCATAATTTTTTATCCATATCAACATTGTGAACTCCTATATATCATTTTATCAAGTTTGGACCACAATTCCTCAAGATATTTGATCAGATCATCAAAAGGGCAAAATGGTCAAAATTAGGGTTTTGACTGAGAAAGGGCAATTTCTGATTTTTGACCTAGAAAATGGTTAATTGGTTTGAGACATGATCTCAAGGTTTCAATTACATCATTTTGACCTAATGGCATGACTCAAAACATTGATCAGGGTCATTTGATTGATAGTTGATTTTCAGTCAACTGATCAAAAGTCAACTGCACACTAAAAAGTCAAACTTTGACTTTTTGGTCAAAATCAAGTATCAAAGATCACAATTCATCAAAACATGTCAAAATATGAAACTTGTTCATCAAGAAATCAAAAATTCAAGATTTCATTTTGAAAAGTCAAAATTTCCAAACTTAGAAATTTTGCAAAGTGTTGAAAACTTCATATTTTTTCACAACTTTGAGTCAATTTTTCACCATGTACAAGATGATTCAAAGGAAACTTTCAACATGAAAGTTGTAGATCTCAATGATATCTAAGAATTTTCTTTACACAACTCCTCCTAGAAATGCTTGAATTTCAAGTTATTAATCCATGAAATCATGTTCTTGAAACTAAAACACAGTGAAATTTTGAGCATATTGGTCAGGATTTTGACCTAACTTCTGGACCAAGTTTCACATAGATCCATTTGGATTTTGCAAAAGTGATTCAAAGAGGGGTTGTGGAGCACATTACAAGCTTTCTAAAAAGTCCAATAACTCTTTGAGATCATTTGTGAGAAAGGAGAATCGAAGGTCAGAAGTTAGAGTTTCAAGTTGTTTTACAAGGCAGAATTTTGTGATGAACAAGAATTCAAATCCATGCGAGGCTGCATAATATTTTCTTTGAGGGCCTAAAACTTGCTTGTCACTCCATAATTAATGTTATGCACAACTGTTAGAGGCTTCAACTCAAGCATTCAATTCATTTCCCATGCTTAATGTCATTTTAGGAAGAAAGTGCACATTTTGGAAAAGTAGCTTTTATGCACAAATTCAATTCTTGAGCTTTTCAATTGTTTTCTTCTGATCACACACAACCTATAACCCAAAAGAAACTTGTCTAAAGCGTCTAAACAACTCAGCCCATGCTTGTACTTTTCCTTGAAACCATGTTTTCACTTTTCTTCAAAATCAAGTAACATAACCATAACTTATACTTATGTGATTCTGACCCTCTCAAGCCTTACAACCTTTTACTTACTTATGCACAAGTCATTTGCATCAAAACACACGAATACACAAGCTCCAAAACACACAAAAACTCAGAACTGTATCAAAAAACTCCATTGTTGCATAATCTAACCTAAAACTTGAAACCCACATCTCCCTCGTGCGTTTCCAAGCCTTTTGGTTCCTAAAGCTTCTAAACATCAAATACAACTCATCCCTGACCCTGTTTCATAACTGTAACTCCATCTTCATCAACCTCCATAACCAAAAACAGAGCTCTGTAAGTTGACTTCTCCAGAACTCCTCAGCCACTTTCAGCTCAAGCCAAGCATCACATTAGCTTCCTGGGAACTTGAGGAAGCTAACCCAATCACTGGAACTCATCAAAAGCTGCTCGAACTCAAAACACGATACCCACTTGCAAGGTGAGTTTTCTGACTTTTGAACTATTCATATAGGCATTGTTAGGCTTGCATTTGTGAAGATAGAATGTATATACCATTGGCCTGAAACTATACATGTCCATAGATTTCATTTATGTTGCTTGAGCATGAAGAATTTTGAGTTTAAACTTGCTGAAACATTTAGGTCAGAATTTGGTACTTTCATAAATTCATCTTTATCTTTGAATGTCAGCTTAAGTTAGTTACATGGATGGATTCGTGATGAAAAAATACACAAGTTTCATGTTTACATTTTTAAAAATGGTTGAAGAATGAGCAAGTTACAGATCCTTTGGCTAGAGGTTGAAGATGAAGTACATATCCTTTGTGCCAATGTTAACGGATGTATAGCCACCCTCGTGGTAAGGCAGCACGCTGGTAACCAAGAGGGCGTGGGTTCAAAACCTAACGCGCTGTCTTTTGTTATTTTTCACACTTTGTTTAACTTTTTGTTTTCTTTACAGCGCTTGGGCCCAGCATTGGGCTTTCTCTTTATTTTGCTGGCTTCTACCCCTGGCTTTGCTTCAGCACCCCCCTGGCCCATTTTTTCATTATTATTTTCTTTTTTTCTTATTTTATTTTATTTCTTTTTCCTATAGTATTATTAATATTATTATTAATATTATTTTTTATTGTTATTAATAAAAACCCAAAAATATTTTATTTATTATTTTTACATTTATTTAGTTTATTTTGTTTTATAGAACTAAAATAACAAAAAACATTTTCTTAATAAATTAATTTCTTTCTTAATAATTAATATTTAGGTTTAGGTTTAACCATTATATTACTTTCTTGTAATTAAAATTAATTTAGAACTTAGGTTTCTTTTAATTAATTAATATCCATATTATTTTTATTAATTTAAAATCTTTTCATAAATAAAACCCTAAAAAATCTTTTTTAGTTATTTTCTTTTCTTAATTAGTGTAAGTTGATTTTGTTTAATTTTCCTTAATCATTTTTTAATTAGGTCAAGATTAAACCCCTTTCATAAAAAACCAAACAAAAATCATTTCTTTTTCATTTGCATTTGTACATTGTTATTTATTCAATTCTTGTATATTATTCAATATGGTTGTAATAATTATTTAGATTTAATTTCCTTGCAATTTCCTCATTTGTAAATTTGTATACCCCCTCTCCTAATGATGTAATAGCTTAGTATTTTTTTTTATTTTCTGCAATTTAATGCTTTATATACAAATGCTAGTAAATTAGGGTTTATATGGAAAGATAAAATCAATACTTAGCAAACCCTAATTCAAAGTCAAAATAAGCATGAAATATAATACACTTGCACACTTGGCACCTCTAGTGTTTACTCCACTTTGTTGCCTTACAAAAATGGCCATATTATACATGTGAGGTATCTTAGCAAAAGCAATCAAAAAATACAAGATCATAGTCCCTCGACGACGCTATCAAAGTTACCTTTCAAAAATGATCTTAGTCCCTTAAAGAAATGCTAAGATACCTTACAATATTGCTAATCATGACTATACGAAGACCCTTGTCCGTCCCTTTTACATCCAAAGATAGGGTTTCTTACCAAATCAATGGTAAGATAACAATGTCAAAGGAAAGAGGAAATAAATATGAAAGACTTTTGAGTAGGTAGAATGTTCCTAGTTGCTTGCTCATTTTCAAACCAAAAATATCCTTGCTATTTTCAAAACAAACACCAATACTTTTAAACTAGATCAATAGCAAAGTCTCTATCTAAGATCGACAAAAGACACTATAAACACACAAAAGAAGTAGTCACTGATCCCTTGGCTGGAGTGCCGACGCCCATCTCTCCATTCATAGAAGATAACATAAGACCCAATCTCTCAAAACAACAAAAATAAAGCAATGAGTAGCACAGGTATCAATAATAGTACTTCCATTTATGAACTCTGGAAAGGAAGAAAGCCAACAGTGAAGTACTTCCATGTATTTGGTAGCAAATGCTATATTCTGGAAGATCGTGAACAAAGGAGAAAGCTGGACCCTAAAAGTGATGAAGGAATATTTCTAGGATACTCCACCAACAGCAGAGCTTATAGGGTATTCAATTCCAGGACCAAAGTCATGATGGAATCAATAAATGTCATAGTTGATGATTATCATGAGGAAACAGATGTCCCTTGTAATGTTGAGACATTCTTTGAGACTTCAACTCAACAGAATGATCTACCTAACACCACTGCAGAAGACTCTGAATCAAAGGAAGCTAGCAAAAACCCTTCCATCAGAATTCAGAAAGATCATCCTAAAGAACTCATCATAGGAGATCCTAACAGTGGAGTCATTACAAGATCTAGAGAAATCATCTCAAACTCTTGCTTTGTGTCTAAAATTGAACCAAGAAATGTTAAGGATGCTTTAACTGATGAATACTGGATTGGAGCAATGCAAGATGAATTGAACCAATTCAAGCAACATGAAGTATGGGAGTTAGTTCCTAGACCAGAAGGAACAAACATCATTGGCACAAAATGGATCTACAAGAACAAATCAGATGCTGAAGGAGTTGTCACCAGGAATAAGGCAAGACTTGTTGCTCAAGGATACACTCAAGTTGAAGGGGTTGATTTTGATGAGACCTTTGCCCCTGTAGCCAGACTGGAATCAATCAGACTCCTATTGGGAATTGCTTATCTCCTGAAGTTCAAGTTATTTCAGATGGATATAAAAAGTGCCTTCCTAAATGGGTATTTAAATGAGGAAGTTTATATGGAACAGCCTAAAGGTTTTGTGGATCCAAACTACCCTGATCATGTCTACAAATTGAGGAAAGCTTTATATGGCCTGAAACAAGCTCCTAGAGCATGGTATGACAGGTTGACAAAATTTCTCTCTGACAAAGGATACAGAAAAGGAGGCTTGGATAAAACCCTCTTTGTCAAAAATGAAGGAGGAAAGATAATGGTAGCTCAAATCTATGTTGATGACATAGTGTTTGGGGGAATGTCAGATAAAATGGTTAAACATTTTGCTGACCAAATGCAGGCTGAATTCGAAATGAGCCTCATGGGAGAATTGACCTACTTTCTTGGACTGCAAGTCACACAGATGGAAGACTCAATTTTTTTGTCTCAAAGCAAGTATGCAAAGAACATTGTCAAGAAGTTTGGTATGGAGAATGTCAGTCACAAAAGGACTCATGCTCCTACTCATTTAAAGCTATCCAAAGATTCAAGTGGGGTTAAGGTGGACCAAAGCCTGTACAGAAGTATGATAGGAAGTCTGCTATACTTAACAGCCAGCAGACCTGACATTGCTTTTGCAGTTGGAGTATGTGCAAGATACCAAGCTGATCCCAAAGTCAGTCATATCAACCAAGTGAAGAGAATTTTGAAGTATGTAAGTGGAACTTACAACTATTGCTTGTTGTACTCTCATGGTTGTGAACCAACTCTGACTGGTTACTGTGATGCTGATTGGGCTGGAAGTGCTGATCATAGAAAGAGCACCTCTGGAGGATGTTTCTTCTTAGGAAATAATCTGGTCTCCTGGTTCAGCAAGAAACAGAACTGTGTGTCTCTCTCTACTGCTGAAGCTGAATACATAGCAGCTGGTAGTAGCTGTTCTCAAATGATCTGGATGAAACAGATGCTTACTGAGTATAATGTCACACAAGATGTTATGACATTGTACTGTGACAATCTGAGTACAATCAACATTTCCAAGAATCTTATTCAGCATAGCAGGACCAAGCATATTGACATTAGACATCATTTTATTAGAGATCTTGTAGAGGAGAAGACAATTAAACTGGAACATGTTGCCACTGAACTACAGCTGGCTGACATTTTTACCAAAGCACTTGATGCAAATCAATTTGAAAATTTGAGGGGCAAGTTGGGTATTTGCCAACATGAGGAAATGTAGCAATTAATTTTGCTTAAAACAAGGGATGAAGGAGATTTTTGTGTTAAGTCTATTTTGATTGGGTTAATCATTTGTTTTCCTATTTCTTTCAAAATTGTTAAGAAGTTGAATATACACTCATTTACCTCCTTCCTCTCTCGGCTCTACAACAATCCCCATTCTCTCAATCAAAGATTTCTCTCTTGTTGTTACTGGTTTTCTAAGACTATCAAAATGTCTCAACTATCCATGACATCATCCTCTTTCAAGACGACTGTTTCATCCGCATCATCTGATCGAGAACCTAGGGCAATCACAACATGCATGGATTCTGAAGTTTTGGAGATTACTCCTCTTAGAGAACTGGCAGCAAACCCCTCTAAGGTTAAAAAGCTGAGAACAAGGCATGCAGGAAGGTCTCAAGCTACTTCATCCGGTAATCCCTCTCAACCATCATCTTCTGTTCCAAATAGGGAAGGCTCAGCTTATGTTCATCAAGCAATAGCTAGACTTGTTACAAGAATTCTGAATGAGAACCACTCTGTACCTGGCATTTCTGTTCCTTTAAATCAAGAATCTGCTAGTCCAAATGTTGAAATAAATCCAGATGTCTCTAAGAATGTTGAGACACCGGAAGACAACATTCAGAAATCATCTGAAAATCTTGATGATCTCCAGAACCCTTCAGAGAAGGATGTTGAACCCCCGGTTATTGATGTGGATGAAGAATACTCTGACAATGACCTAATTGCAAATATCAACCCTAGCATAGCTAGGAGGATGATGAACAGAAAAGGTAAGCAGGATGCTGCAAAATGTATGACCAAAGAGAAGACTGCTGATGTTGCTCATAAGAAAACCAGGTCTGAAGGCAAGACTGGTGTAGAAACTGTGAAGTCTGGATTGTCCAAAGGGAAGGTGAAGACCCGAGTACCTGCTGGTAATCTCTCAAAGCCTGTGAGACAACCAATAGCAAAGAAAAGGAAAGAGCCTGAACCTTCTGATTCTGATGAGGAATCAGAATTTGAAGTTGATGCTGAAGACATTCCTCTCAGAAGGAAACTCCCATCAAGCAAAATGGCTAAAGTTCCTGAAGTCCCCACTGACAACATTTCTTTTCACCACCCTGAAAATGCCAACAGATGGAAGTATGTTTGTTTGAAAAGAATAGCCTTGGAAAGAGAACTGAACAATGGTGCCATGGAATGTAAGGAGATCATGGACCTAATCAAAACTGCTGGGCTAATGAATACTGTGGTAAATTTTACCAACTGCTATGAAAATCTTGTCAAAGAATTCATAGTGAATTTATCTGATGGATGTGCTGATGGAAGGTCAGCTGACTTTAAGTGTGTCTATGTGAGAGGAAGAAAGGTTAATTTCTCTCCCTCTGAAATAAACAAATTCCTTGGAAGACCAGATGAGGATTGTCCTGGACTAGAGGTTACTGACAACCAAGTATGCCAAACCATCACTACAAATCAAGTAAGGAGCTTGCCCTTAAAAGGCAAGCTGAATGCAAGCAAGCTTAGCATGAAATTTGCCATCCTGCACAAGATTGGTGCAGCCAACTGGGTTCCTACCAACCATAAATCAACCATCTCCACAGGATTGGGAAGATTCATTTATGATGTTGGAACCAGGACAGAATTTGACTATGGCAGGTATATCTTTGATCAAACTTTAAAACATGCTGGAAGTTATGCTGTTAAAGGCCCTATTGCCTTTCCCTCCCTCCTATGTGGTATTGTCCTTGCTCAGTATCCTGACATTCTAGTGGAAAGAGATACTATATGCAAAAGAGCCCCTGCTCTTGGGTTGCACTATAAGCTATTTCAGGGAACTCATGTTCCTGACATTGTCATGATATCAGCTGAGACATCAACTGTCAAAACTCAGTCCAAGAAATCTGATGTTATAGTTGTGCTGAAGGAAACCTGCAAAGAGCTGGAGACAAGGAAAAGGACTCTTGAGAACCTAATTGCTAGACTAGAACAGGAGGAGACTGAAGGACAAAGAAGGGAAGAGGATGCTGCTGAAGATCAGCTTAATGCTGAAGATAGTGCCTCCTCTGAAGATGACAGTGCTTGAAGATCAGTGGAGTGTCAAGCTTGCTGCTGATACCTGTTGCTGCAAGTGATTTCAGACTTTTTGTTGTTTTTATTATTCATTTTTGATGACTGTATAACCTAAAAGTACATGTATCTTTGGCCTATTTATGGCTAAAGAGGGGGAGAAGATTATGTGTTAATTATACTTGGTAGACATTAATTTTTCTGCAGACATATTATTTCTGCTGCTCTCTATTCTCTGATTGTTTAGGGGTTTTAGCCAAAAATTTGCCAAAGGGGGAGTTTGTAAGTGTTTAGTTATTGGCATATATTTTTGGTAAAACCAGGTGTGTGAATGTCATGACTGATGTCATAACATTCTGGGTTATTAGGTACTTTATGCAGAAAAAGAATGGCATACAGTAGCTGCTCTTCATGAGTGTGTATCTGAGCATTTTGCAATGATCACATTTATTACATTCTACCAAAATCAGTAAACGGGATTCATGTTGTCATAACCAATGTTAAGACATCATGTACTGATCTAACAGTTGTGCAGTTTGGTTAATTCTGAGATTTTTCAGGAATTTGGTTCATTCATTCCAGAACAGAATCTCACGTGGACTTTAGGTTAACTTAGCTCAACCCTAATCTGGTTGATAAAGTCTTGTGACCAAGTCTTGAGGTTAACCCTAATTAACCCTAGCTTTTCGTGGAAGCCCTAACTGAAGAAACAGCTGCATATATATTCAACAGGAAGGCTGTTGGGAAAATCAACACTTTTAGACAGAAGATCTACAAGGAGCTGTATAGTTTTAACTACTGTAATCCAAGCAAGTATCATTGTGATAAGTGACTTGGAGTAGGTTTTGATTGTAAGGGTTGTGTATCACTCAAAGCTTTGAAGCAAGAGTATTTGTGTCACTTGATTAAAGCTTTGAAGCAAGGTCAAGTTAGGTTTATGTATCACTCAAAGCTTTGAAGCACGAGTGTTTGTGTTACTTGATTAAAAGCTGTGAAGCATAATCAAGTGTATGTTCTGAAGAGTGTCTTCATAATTTCATTAGTCAATTGTTTAGTATCACTGCTGAGATTGAGGGGGAGTGAGTAGGAACTCAGGTTTAAGTTGAACTTAGATTGAAGTTGCATTGGGTAGGTCTTAAGTGAAGGAGATAAACTGGTTGGTTTATTCCTGAATTAATACCTCTTATAGTGGATTTCCTCCCTGGCTTGGTAGCCCCCAGAGTAGGTGTTGTTTCACACTGAACTGGGTAAACAATTGACTGTGTTCTTTACTGTTTTTTTATTCACTGTCTTATAGAAAGTCAGATACGGTGTCATAACATTCACTGTGACATTGAGTATCTGTTGCCAGAATTTCACTGTTCTCAAACTTGATGCACTTCAAAACTCATCATTTGCCTCACTATAGTGCGGATAAAACTTAGCCAACTCAACAAACCTTGCAGCATACTCAACAACTGACATACTCCTTTGCTTCAGCTCAAGAAACTCAATTTCCTTCTTACCACGAACATCTTCAGGGAAATACTTCCTCAGAAACTCCCTCCCGAAACACAGTCCAAGTGACATTTTCACCTGCAACTTCCAATTTCTGACAAGTCTCTAGCCACCAGTCATCAGCCTTGACTGCTAGCATATGGGTACCATATCAAACCTTCTGCGTTGGAGTGTAGTTCATCACATGGAAGATTCTCTCAATCTCCTTCAACCATTCTAACGCTCTATTAGGATCATACTTACCCTTGAAGGTAGGCGAATTCTCCCTCTGGAAGGTCACCAAACTACGAGACCCATCATTCCCGTCAGTGTTTGGTTGATTCTCCATAGCATGCGCCATCGCTTTCAAAGCAGCAGCAAGCGCAGCATCATTCCTTCTAGCCATCTCAACTTATCACTATAATATAAACAACGATTAGAACTTAAGTTAACAATACTCGATTGTTATACAAACTACGACTCGAGAACTTGGTAGGACAAATCGACTTGCTCCGATACCACTAATGTAACATCCTATTTCTACCCAACGAATTATATGAAATCAGAGTTTCGAATTTTCCAACGAATAAATGAGATGCTACACATTTGACTTATAATAACATCGTTTAATTGCATTTAAAACAGATACATAGCACTTAAAACTCAGATGAACTAATAGTAACATAAATTAGTCTTTTAAAACCAACAACTTTCATAACTACGTAGCGGAATCATAATATTCAACTTAAAAAGAATGTAACATATATATCCAACTTAACCAACTTCAAAAGAACCAGTACTTAACAAAAATCAACTTTAAATTCATCAACAGAAGTAAAATCAGCAATAGAACAATAAGCATTCATCCCCCCGAGTGTTACATATCAGAGCAATGACACCGACTCGAACTACTGAAGGTAAACTGCCTTCACTCTATATTACTTGCATGTTACCAACATAGGAGTAACATTCAAATAGAAGGGATGAGATATCAAACAATATAATCAGATGTGCGATAAATAATATGTTAGAATTAGATCATATAAAATCAATGATTCATAGCTCTTAACGATATCCATTACCACCAAGTCATCAACATAATATCACAACTAATTCGTCATTGCAACAAATCAAGATGCAACAAGGAATGCGAGTCATTTTTATGCACATGCACGTGGTACCAACGGAGCAAAACTCAACTTAATAATCTTGCCAAATAATAGAGGCAGCAACAAGGCATAAGCCTTCAACTTGATATTTTCCAATTCAGGCCAACTTGATATGCTATGTATGCGACAACATGATGAAAAGCAACAACAATAACAATAACATATAACAACGTTGGCATAAGCCTACAACTCAATAATTTCCAAGTATAGAGGCAATACAACATGATTCATCACCTGCAACTTCAACGATTAAAAGTAACAATATCACATCAACTTATATACATAACATACTATTATCGACCAAGTCTTATTAATTTGATTCCACAAAATTATTTCACTGACCAATCATTTTTAATTGAACCAATGAAGTTATTATTTTCTGACAATAATTTATCTGCACTACTATTTTAATTTATAGAGGTTTTTCTTTTATTACTAGCCTACTACTACTGTTAAGGTCATCCTGCTAAATACTTGCTAATTATATAATTCAATCTAGTAATCTATTTCATTACTCAACTATATAAGTCAGCACTACAATTTGTGTACTTAATTTTTGCTATTAACCAATTAATAGGATATGGTAGCAGACACACGGGAAATGGAACAGGCAAAAGAAAACAGAATGCAGATATTTACAGTGTGCCCCTCGTCACCCAAGTGTGCCCCTCGGCATAAAACTAGAAGAAACCATGACACTCGCCATGGAGTTGTGCCGCTCGGCACACTCCTCTCCATACCATGCCGCTCGGCATGCTCTTGTGCCCCGCGGCATGTCCCTGCATGTTGTGTCGTCCGGCACAACACTTGTGCCCCCCGGCACAGATTTTCTCTCACGCGGCTTCTTCACAGACTTGTTGATGCAAACATAGAATTTCTCCAATCTTCCTTCGATTAACAGTGTATTCACAACAACATGACACAACACAATATTATATCGACATGGCAACTTAACATCAATTATAAATAAAATCTAACACAGATTGTTATTATCAACAGAGTTGCATACCAATTCAACATCAATTCAGAAATACAGGAACACAACTATGCGTACAAAAATTACACCAACCCAATTCATACATAATATTCATCATAATTCCCATTATAGAGTCAGAACCCCACCCTTACCTTAGATTAAAGGTCGCTCTACACTTTCCGATCGAACCTAACTTTGCCTCTTTTACTTTTCCTTTTCTTTGTAACTTCTCACGTACTACTCTAAGACTTCTTCCTCTTTCTAATTAACCTAATTTCTATTATTATAATTAAACCTAATAATAATATTATTCCTAATGGGCTCAACTTACACACTCCACCTATTACTACTTCTAACCATCAAAATAGGTCCAACTAATATTCTACTAATATTATATACTTTCTAATATTATTTATTAATACTATTAATCAACTTAATTTAACTGACTAATAACAACACCGCAACTTATACCGACGTAACACAACATTTCAATAAATAATTCAAAAATAATTTAATTAAATAATTAATTAAATAAACAGGTGTTACAGCAAGCCGTGAACCTCCTAGGTTCCTGCTCGCGTGATTTATTGTGTTTCTACTTTTTGAGCTATTTGTTTATATCCTTCTAACGAGACAAACCTGGGGATATTGTTTTTGTTTTCACAGGTAACATGGCGGAGCATCATGAACGGCTTCTAAAACTGGCCCAGGAAAAAAATAATCATAAGAGGTTGGTGAAGCCGCACCAGCCCACACGCCTTGGCCCAGTCTCAAAGCCGACCAGGGATGGTTCGAGTGGGTCATCAAGTGCCTGCAACACTGCACAGCCTGCAGATGTTCTTAGCAAGAAGGGAAGTCATCTAGAAGGTGGACTTATAAGTGCAGTCGAGGAGGGGGTGACTTCCCGGGCCTTCAACCTTCCACCTTGTTTTATGGAAAAGGATTTCTTCAAGGGTTTCCCTCTGACCGTGTCTGATGCTGAGTTTGACATTTCATACGCCTCGATGAGGAGGGTAGAAGGAAGCATCTGGCTTCCGGGATGGTCGATTTGATGAAGGTCGCAGAGATGGTCGTTGTCCTGGAAGGTGAAGGATATGGCTCCTTTGGACTGGTGAGGAAATTCGAGTTCGAGAAGGTGACTCTTCAAGAAAAGACACAAAAGCTAAAAAGTGCCTTCGAGCTGAGTGAGAAGAAGTTTCGAGTGTAGGCCGGGAGAAATAAAAAAACTGCCAAAGCTTACGAGGAAAGGGATTCCCTATTGCTCGAAAGGGAAAGGTTGGAAAAGAAGGTCGCCGATTTAAAGGTTGAAATGTTTCCTATAGATGGAGAACCTGAAGGAGTCTCTGACTTGCACTCCCGGGCAGAGTTAATTGCTTGAATCCAGATCCTTGAGTCGGATTGCATTAATGCTTTGACTGACAGCTTTGAGACTGCACTGACCCAACTGTTCGTGCTGAATCTGGGGCTTAACACTGATGGTGTTGGGATATTGTCCCAAGTCATTGATGGCTGGGTGGTTCCCCCTCCTGATTCCCCCGAGGTGGAGGTTGAAGTGAGCACTCCTCAAAGTGATTAGTATTTCTGATATTTTGGCTGTTTGTATTCGGGGCCTATGTGCCTATACTTATTTTAATATTTAGACAACGTCGGCCTCCTTGGTCGACACTTATAAATGTTTCTACTTTGTTTTTATTCCTTTATGTTTTCGTTGATGTTTGCTAGCTATCTGTTCGTCGTTGTTTTTTGAATGCTTGCTAGCTATATGTGTGTCGTTGTTTTTTGAATGCTTGCTAGCTATTTGTGTGTCATTTTTTTTAGTTATTTATTTTGTGAAAAATTGTGATTTTCATGAGTGGAGATTTATGGTCGACCTTGGTTGTGGACGACACATGTTGGTATGTGTCAAGGGAGGGAGTAGGGATCCTCAGAATGAGCTCAAGATCGCGGTCAGTATCTTAAGCTCGTGGTGTGAACTGCCCATCACGAGCTGGGTGTTCTGCTTGTTGGGTACTTCGACAGCAGAGCTCAATTAAGGTGTCCCTGTCAAGCTAAGGTTCTATTCGAGAAATGAACAGCAACCCTCTAGTGTTGATGTTTGGAGGCCATGTTCGTACCTTAACATGCCTACATGGTCAAGCTCGTCCCGTCGTTGGTTGAAGAGGACTGGTTGACTACTAATGCCCATGGTAAGATAAGGACTTAGCTGTAATATTGTTTCAGTTTTGTAGCACTTCATGGTCGAGATAGTGGTTCTCCATTTAAATGTTCGAGGTAGTATGCCCCGGTACCCGTAGATCCGTGGACGCGGTACGATCCTTCCCAGTTCGCAACTAACTTCCCTTCATGGGAATATTTCTGATTTCTCCGCATGACTAGATTGTAAAGCTGGCATTCGTGCTTTTTGACTTTGTTGTCAATGCAAAGGGTTATTTGTTGTTTCAGTGTGGCCTTATGAAGAGTTTCTCCTGAACGTATTTCCTCGACTAGATCGAGATCTTCTCTTAGGGCCTCATCATTTAGTTCCTCATCTAGAGGGCCCTCAGTTATTCTAGACGGTTCCAAGATTTCTACAGGGATGACGGCCTCGGTGCCATAGGTTAGCCGGAATGGGGTCTCGCCTGTCATCGAGTGGGTTGTTGTTAGGTACGCCCATAGGATGTTGTGGAGTTTCTCGACCCACCCTCTTTTGGCCTCGCCCAGCCTTTGTTTGAGACCTCGTAATATGACCCTATTCGCGGCCTCAACTTGCTTGTTAGTTTGGGGGTGTTCGACTGAGGTGAAGTGTTGCTTGGTGTCGAGTTTGGTGACGAAGATTTAGAAACCTTGATTGGTGAGTTGGGTACCGTTGTCAGTGACGAGCGCTTGTGGTATCCTAAATTGGGCAAGCACATTTCATTTATAGAAACAGAGGATGTTATGTGAAGTGATTTTTCCCAGAGCTTCGGCCTCTATCCATTTCGTGAAATAGTCGACAGACACGATCAAGAATTTGTTTTAATATGTCACTTACACGAAAGGTCTGAGGATATCCATCTCCCACCAGGCGAATGGACACGGGGAGGATAGTGTGTTTAGTTCGTGCGGGGGCGCAAGGTGCTTGTATGCGTTCCTCTGGCACTTGTTGCATTTCTTGACATGCTCCTTGGAGTCTTGTTGCATGGTCGGCCAGTAGTAGCCTGCTCGCAGCGCCTTTCGTGCTAAGGATCTTCCGCCCATGTGTTGGGCGTTGATTCCCTCGTGGATTTCCTGTAGTATCTCGGGGATTGCGGATTCTTCGACACATTTCAGGAGTGGGATAGAGAATCCTTAATGGTAAATTTTGTGTTCAAGTACTACATACAAACATGCTCGTTGTTTGGTCGCGGCCGCCTCTCTTTGGTCCTCGGGTAGTTCCCCCTTTCTCAGAAAGTTGAACACCGGGGTCATCCAACATGAGTTGTTCCCGATAGCATTTACCTCGGGTGGAATAGTGGACTTTTCAATGCTTGGGCGAGAAATGGATTCTTGGATGACATATTTGTTCCCACCTTTCTTCTCCGTGCTTATTAGCTTTGAAAGTATGTCAGCTTGCATGTTCTATTCGCGTGGCACGTACATGATCTCTTCCCGGTCAAACTTCTTCATATGTTCTCTGACCAAGTTTAAATATTCGATGAGACTGTTTTTCTTATCCTGGTATCCCCCTTGAACTTGAGATGCGAAAAGTTGGGAGTCTGTGAGAATTTGTATCTCACGGGCACCCAGATCCTTAGCCAGTCTTAATCCTACGAGCAGGGCCTTATATTCAGCCTGATTGTTCGATGTTGGAAAAGAAAGGGTGGGGAAGTGTTCGATCACGACACCTTCCTCGTTCTCGAGGAGGATTCCCGCTCTGCTGCCTGTCAAGCTGGAATCTCCGTCCACAAAGATGGTCCACCTGTGCTTCTTCCCTATGGGGGGATCGTGAGTGGTCATCTCTGCGACAAAGTCGGCCAGTGCTTAGGCCTTGAGAGCCTTCCTGTTCTCGTATTAGATGTCAAACTCCGAGAGCTCTAAGGACCATTTTAGCATTCGACCTTTCATGTCTGGTCGGCATAGGAGTTGTCTTATGGGTTTTTTTGTCCTTACGATGATCGTGTGTGCCAGGAAGTAATGTTTAAGCCTTCTTGTTGCGTTGACGAGGGCCAAGGCCACCTTCTCAATTTGTTGATACCTAACCTCGGGCCCTTGAAATGCTTTTCTCGTGAAACACACTGGCCTTTGCCCATCTGGAGGCTCGCAAACAAGGGCTGCACTTACGGCCTTGGCGGAGATGGCCAGGTAAAGGAACAAGGTTTCCCTGTCCTCAGGTCGTGATAGTACAGGCAGTTGTGAAAGGCTTTTCTTGATATGGATGAGGGCTTGCGTGCATTCCTTGGTCCACTAGAAGGCTGCCCATTTGCGTAGAAGGTTGAAAAATGAGAGAGCGTGTTGCACGGATTTCGCCACAAATCGGGAGAGCGAGGTGAGCATGCCATTTAGAACTTGTATGGATTTCTTCGAGGTAGGTGTAGGGAGTTCATAGAACGCCCAAAACTTGTCGGGGTTGGCTTCAATTCCCCATTCTGTAAAGTAAAAACCGAGGAATTTGCCCACCTTAACCCTGAAGGTGCATTTCTCAGGGTTGAATCTCATTCTGCATTGTCTCACTTGGGAAAAGACCTTTTTGAGGTGGGCAGCATGGTCGGTATCTGTTCGAGACTTGATGATCATGTTGTCAATGTATACCTCGAGCATATCTTCGATCTCATCACGGAAGACTCTATGCATCATCCGCTGGTATGTTGCCCCTGCGTTTTTCAGGCCAGAGGGCATTACGTTGTAGTAGTAATTGCCCGAGCTGGTCATGAAAGCAGTGCAATGCTTGTCACTCATTGCTATTAGGATTTGGTTATAGCCCGAGTAGGCGTCCATAAACAATAAAAATTTATAGCTGACCGAATTGTCAACCAGCATGTCAATATTAGGCAAAGGAAAAGCGTCTTTGGGACATGCCCGGTTAAGATCAATATAGTCAACACACATTCTCCATTTTTTCATTATTTTTCTTAACAAGTACAACATTTGAGAGCCAGGTTGAATACTAGGCCTCGGAAATAAAATTAGCCTCTAGGAGGTCTTTTACAACATTTTCAGCAGCCTTCGCTTTCTCGGGAGACTTCCTATGTCTATGTTGTACTAGAGCCCTAACGGCTAGATCAATGGCCAATTGGTGACAGGGGACCTCGGGGTCGAGTCCGGGCATCTCTGCGGTGCTCCATGAGAGCAGGTATGCATTCTCCCTCAAGAAAGCTTTGATTTGCTTCCTCGCCAAGTCGGGGAGTCTGGTGCCGATCTTTACGCCTTTATGAGGGTCTTCATCGAGGGGGATGAACTCGAAGTCTCCATTTGGGATTGGTCGAAGGAGTTCCTATTTGTCTCCATCCGGGATTGGTCGAAGTATCCCTTGAATCTAAATTAGATTATAATCAGTTAGGTTCCCTAAACCCCCTATTAATTACATTATTAGCCTTATATTTACATAGTAACCTAAGATAACGGTAGATCAACATTAGTCCCTTGGGATTCGATAATCTTTAAAGCTACACGTGATAGGACTGTATACTTACGGTCTAGATTCTTTAAGACTCATAAAGTCGCAATCAAGTTTTTGGCATCGTTGCCAGGGACTAACAAGTCGATATCATAACTCTTTTAGTTATGCTGTAGAGACTAAGGCACCATTCCCAATTGTATGCCAAGAACTCGCTCTAAAGGTGAAGGCTTGGTGCTACCAAATTCTGAACCTGAGCGCTCTATTACTAGAAGACGCTGAGTACGAGTATCTCGTACAGATCAATCCCTCTCTCAATCTTCTATTCCTATCGAACCAGTTGAAGAACCAGACATGGGTGATCATCCACGTCCGGTCAAATCTTATGCTATTCCTTCGCAGGAAGAACCACATAACAGCATTGTTGCCCTGCGATTGAGGCTAATAACTTCAAACTCAAGCCTTCCTTGTTGTCTGCTGTATAACAAAACCAGTTTTTTGGAGGGTCAATGGACGACCCTAATCTACATTTATCGATGTTTCTACAATACGCATATACAGTTAAGGAAATAGAGTCAGTCAAGAGGCGATAAGGCTTCGTCTTTTTCCTTTTTCCCTAAGAGATAGATCCCGAGCCTGGCTCCAGTCTCTACCAGCTAACTCGGTTACCTCTTGGGATGAGTTGAAGAAAGTCTTTCTGGCAAGATATTTCTCACCAAGTAAGACAACTATGCTAAGATCCCAAATAAGCGATTTTTGACAAAAGGACAACGAGTCTCTTTTTGACGCTTGGGAAAGATACAAAGACATGCTGAGGCTCTGTCCACATCATGGCCTAGAAAAATGGTTAATCATCCATACCTTCTACAATGGTCTCATCTATAATACAAGACTAATGATAGACACTGCCGCAGGTGGCGCACTTATGGATAAATCTTATGTTGTTGCTTATGCTCTCATAGAAAGTATGGCTCAAAACCACTATCAGTGGGAGAGTGAAAGAGGTCAAACAGATAAAGCTGCCGTAGAGAAAGCACCAAAAAAAGGTGGTATGTACGATATCAGCAGTGTTGACAGCGTCCACACTAAGGTAGACGCTCTCGTCTAGAAGATAAATAACTTAACCGCAGTACCTCCAGCCACCGTGGCTGCTATAACTCCGAATTGCAAGATATGCGGAGTACCTGGACATGCTGCCGTTGAATGTCAAATCTTAGCAGGAACCCCCCCCCCCCCCCCCCCCCCGACCAAGTACATTATGCTCAAGGAAATCCTTACTCAAACACTTACAACCCTGGATGGAAAAACCATCCAAATTTCTCATATAGGAACACCAATGTGTTGTATGCGCCTGGCCAAGCACCTGTTGTACCACCAGGATATCAAAAAGCACCTACAGCTGCTCCTAATATTCCTAGGAAGCCTAACCTCGAAATTCTAATGGAAAATTTTATAGCTACCCAAGCTCAAACTAACAAGGAATTTCTAAACCAAAATATTTACACTAGTGAGCAAATCAAACAGTTAGTGAACAAAGTAGATGCTTTAGCCACCCATAACAAAATGCTTGAAACCCAGATTTCACAAGTGGCCCAACAACAAGCACCTACTGCTGCACCTGCTGGTACATTTCCAGGTCAACCTCAACTGAATCCAAAAGGACATGCTCATGCTATTATACTGCGAAGTGGAACTGAATACGATGGACCAATTGACCCTAAAGCTGAAAACCCAACCATGTTCCAAAGTTCTAGAAAAACAACCAAGGAGGAAAGTGAACCAAAAGAGAAGGAGAAGGTAGGTGATGGAGAGACAAAAGAAAAGGAAAAACCTTATGTGCCTCTGCCGCCTTACAAACCACCAATCCCGTATCCTCAAAGACTTACTCAATCCAGAAGTGCGGGGAAATTTAAGAAATTTGTTGAACTTTTGAAAAAATTAAACATCGCGATACCATTCACAGAAGCTATCACTCAAATAAACTTGTACGCTAATTTTATCAAAGAAATCTTGTCAAATAAGAAAAAGATAGAGGATAACGAGAGAATTACACTCACTGCTAAGTGTAGCGCAATCATTCAGAACAAAATGCCTCAGAAGCTGAAGGATCCCGAAAGTTTATCTATACCCTGTAATATAGGTAAGTATGTCATAGACAAATCTCTATGCGACTTAGGCGCTAGTATCAGCGTTATGCCCCTGTCCGTATCCAAAAAGCTTGACATGGGAGAATTAAGACCAACCAAGATGTCAGTACAACTAGGGGATCGCTCTGTCAAATACCCCATGGGAATTCTAGAAAACGTTCAGGTACGCATAGGTCAATTCTACATCCCCGCAGATTTCATCATTATGGACATTAAAGAAGACAGCGTAACCCCTATAATATTGGGAAGACCAATTTTAGCCACTGTTGGAGCTATTATAGATGTTAAAAGAGGAAAGCTAACTTTTGAAGTTGGAGAAGAGAAAGTTGAGTTTATCCTGACACAATTCCTACAGGACCCAGCTATAAATGATACATGTTATCTGTTAGATGTAATAGACGAATGTGTCAAAGAGATGGAGTCAAAAGAAGAAACTCATTCTGAAACTATGAAGATTTTGATGCCCCTAATTTTTGAAGATGATTATTAGTGTCCCGAATATCGAGATAACAGTTTAAGTGAATGCCTAGCACTGACACCAAATCATATGCCTTGTCCGAAGAAACCCAACTTAAAACTTAAAGTTTTACCAAAAACCCTAAGATACGAATTCCTAGATTTCGAACTTAAAAGGCATGTGATAGTCAACGCAGACTTAGGATAAACTGAGATGGAAAAACTATTACACGTCTTAAGAAAATATCCCTCTGCTTTAGGATATAACATTGCTGATCTTAAAGGAATAAGTCCTTCCATCTGCATGCATCGCATTATGCTGGAAGAAGACTGCAAATCTTCTAGAGAACATCAGAGAAGAATTAACCCAATCTTGAGCACTGTAGTCAAGGATGAAGTAACTAAACTTCTAAATGAAGATATCATGTATCCAATCTCAGATATCCCATGGGTTAGTCCAGTCCACTGTGTACCCAAGAAAGGAGGAATCACAGTCACGACAAACAAAGCGGGATAGCAAATAGCAGAAAGAGTCGTGAGTGGAGCCAGAATGTGCATTGACTACAGAAAACTAAATAAAGCAACTCGAAAAGACCATTTCCCTCTACCTTTTATTGACCAAATGCTTGAGCGGTTGGCTAGGCATTCTTACTACTGCTATTTAGACAGTTATTTGGGATTCTTTTAAATTCCTATCCATCCTGATGACCAAGAAAAGACAATGTTCACGTGTCCTTATGGTACATTTTCTTATTGGCAAATGTCGTTTGGACTATGTAATGCGCCTGCAACATTCCAAAGATGTATGATGTCCATCTTTGCCGATTTTATAGATAATATCATGGAAGTGTTCATGGATGATTTCTCTGTATGCGGGAAAAGTTTTGAAGGATGTCTGTCAAACCTGGAAAGGGTACTGGAAAGATGTGTACAGGTAAACCTAGTGTTGAACTGGGAGAAATGCCATTTTATGGTAAAACAAGGAATTTTACTTGGACACATAGTTTCTGAAAAGGGGATTGAAGTAGACAAAGCTAAGATTGAAGTAATAGAAAGTCTCCAACCCCCCAAAACCGTAAGAGAAATACAAAGTTTCTTAGGACATGCCGGTTTCTACCGACGCTTCATAAAAGATTTCTCGAAAATTTCTAAACCTCTGACTAACCTCTTAATGAAAGAATCTGAGTTCATCTTTGATGATGACTGCATGAAGGCATTTGAACAGTTAAAAGCATCTCTCATATCCGCACCTATCATACAACCACATGATTAGAGTCTACCATTCGAGATAATGTGCGACGCAAGCGATTATGCAGTAGGTGCAGTCCTAGGACAAAGAAGAGACAAAAAAACTCCATGCAATATACTATGCAAGTAGGACTTTGGACTCTGCACAAATAAACTACACCACTACAGAAAAGGAACTCTTGACAGTCGTTTTTGCATTAGATAAATTTCGTTCCTATCTAGTAGGCGCAAAGATTATTATCTACACTGATCACGCAGTTATTAGATAATTATTAGCTAAACAGGATGTCAAGCCAAGATTATTAAGATGGATCTTACTCTTACAAGAGTTTGATTTGGAAATCAAAGATAAATCGGGATCTGAAAATCTTGTTGCTGACCATCTATCTAGGATGGAAAATCTTAAACTTGAAGAGATACCCATCAATGACGATTTTCCATATGAACACGTAGTAGCTCAAATGAGGTATGAAAACTCAGTTGAAGAATGACTTGAATTTTGCAACAATGACAAGACAATTGAAGTATTGGAAGCAGTATCTACTCAAATTTCATTGCCCTGGTATGTTGACTATGTCAACTACTTAGCAGCAAAAGTCCTTCCACCTGATTTAACTTATCAGCAGAAGAAGAAATTCTTTCACGATCTCAAACACTATTATTGGGACGAGCCCTTACTGTTCAAGCGAGGCCCCGATGGTATATTTCGTCAATGTGTTTCTGAGAATGAAATAGAGAGCATAATATCTCATTATCATGAAGCCCCTTATAGTGCACACGCTAGCACCTCAAAGACATGCGCAAAAATCCTACAAGATGGCCTTGATTGGCCCAGTCTATGGAAAGATGTCCATGCTGCAATTACAAAATGTGACCGGTGTCAATGCACTGGTAACATATCTAGGTGCGATGAGATGCCTCAAAAGGGTATCCTAGAAGTAGAGATATTTGACGTATAAGGAATTGACTTTATGGGACCTTTCCCATCGTCTTCTGGTAACAATTACATATTAGTAGCAGTAGATTACGTATCCAAATGGGTAGAGGTTGTAGCCTCTCCAACAAATGATGCACAAGTAGTGATTAGGTTATTCAAAAACATAATTTTTCCAAGATTCGGTGTTCCAAGATTAGTCATCAGTGATGGTGGCTCACATTTCATTTCCAAATTTTTTAATAAACTCTTAGCAAAGTATGGAGTCCGACATCGTGTAGCAACACCTTACCACCCACAAACAAGCGGGCAAGTGGAAATCTCTAACAGGGAGATTAAGCAAATACTTGAGAAAATTGTTGCCACATCTAGGAAAGATTGGTCGTCCAAACTACATGAAGCATTGTGGGCATACAGAACAGCGTACAAAACACCTATTGGAATCACACCTTTCAAACTGGTCTATGGTAAATCATGCTATCTACCCGTGGAACTGGAACACAAAACCTATTGGGCCATCAAAACCCTGAATCTAAGTTACAAGGCCGCTGGAGAAAAGAGAATTCTAGACATCTATAAATTGGAAGAGCTTAGGCTAGATGCATACGAGAATGCCAAAATCTACAAGGAGCAAACTAAGAAATGGCACGACAAACGCATCTCTAGGAAAGAATTCAATGAGGGAGATGTAGTACTCCTATTTAACTCCAGACTTAAACTATTTCCAGGGAAACTTAACTCTAGATGGTCAAGACCTTTTGAAGTTATTAAAATACTCCCAAGTAGTGCTGCAGAAATTAAAGGAAAAACCAGCGATCTGTTTATTGTAAATGGGCAGAGTTTGAAGCACCACCACTGCATCGAGAATAGGGACTACTCAGCTAGTTTGAGATTTATACAGCTGCCGGTTGAGTCACCAAAATATATTTTTGATTTTCAATATAGGTTGAGCTTCTGACGTTAAACAAAGCGCTTTGTGGGAGGCAACCCACCTTTTTTATTAAAATTTTATTTACTCAAAGTTTTTATGTTTCTCTTAAAAATTTTACAAAATTTTTCTGTTCTTTTCTTCTTTTCTATTTTAGGCATTAGGCCGGTGCTGAATTAAAACTATTTTCAGATTAACCAACAGGATTCGCACTTCTTTTTCTTCACTGAATTTCGCTATGGACTTTTCTGACAATATGCATGTCACCTTCGTGGGTGATGCTCAGCATAAGCGTTATGAGATGCTTGCTCCGAGAGAGATGTATCCCACCATCTTTGTGCACGACCCCACATTGTCCGCATTGGGCATCAGGGAAAGTGTCCGCTTCATGTTTAACCAGATTGGTTGGGATTATTTTATTCATCAGCAGCAGCCTACCTACCGTAACCTGACGCTGGAGTTCCTCAGTTCATTGCATTACAACCCTGATATTGGTTTAGGGTCGGCCAGAGGATTGGTTTCATTCAGATTGTTTGGTTTTACCCACAGGTTCACCATCCGTGAATTTGCTGCTTTATTGGATTTCCCGATTAGTGTTGATGTTGTCATTGAGATTCCAGATGACAAGTATGCGGACAGCCAGCTTGACCACTTTTGGGGAGTGATATATGATCTGAGACAGGAGAGCTCTATTCTTAGGCACTCTTCAGAGATTCATAACCCTGCTATTAGGTATTTCCACATGATTCTGGCGTTTACCCTATTTGGAAAACCTCATAATGATAACTTAGTGTCTAAGGAAGAGTTGTTTATCATGTTCTGTGTGTTTCAGTCCAGACCGGTAGTTGGTGCATCTTTTATGATTGCTCGTCTCTTGAGTATAGCCCAGGCTCCTCATGGCCCGATTTGTGTTGGTGGTTTAGTCACTATGATCGCTAAAGCCCTATTTTTTAGAGAGTCATTGTCCCGTCTAACCCCTGCTGGTAACTATACCCCGCTAGACCTTACTCTTTGTTTTAATGTTGGGATGATCAGATGTTTAGAGCCGACTCAGTTTAAGTTACTGATACATCATGAGTTGGTATACCACTTCACGCTTCCTGACATTGGTCAATCCAGTGTGCATGACAGAAAGAATTGGATTTATGACCTGGAGGGTATAGTTGAGAATGACATGGAAGAAGAAGAGTCTGATCCTTTGACATCGCCCCATTATTATGACCCTCTAGTAGGATTGGGCGAGTTTGATCCTGAGATGGCAGAGACTGGTCATGTGACACCTCCTATACTTGACCGCCATCCAGCTTGGGACCCACCATCAGCTCTTGCTGCCGCCGCTGTCCATATTCCTCAGACTGATGTCGCTGCTGCTATGGATGCTATCACGATGGAGCTTGCTGATATTTATTCTGATATAACTACCCTCCACAGAGATTTATATGGTTTCATGGATCTTGTTATGGCAAATATAGATCACATGTTTCATTCTAGAGATGGCTAATTTATGACTTTAGAACATTGAGAGCATTGTTTCCTCTAAGTGTAGGGGAGGAGTGTTTATTCAGTCTTTAGTTTTTCATTAGCATCATTATTTTTATTTTTATTTTTTTAGTTGGATTTATTTATTCTGATTTATTTATTTATTTACTCTGATTTATTTATTTATTTATTTCAATATTTTCAAGTTTACTCCTCATTGTGCTATTATATATTATGATGCTACTATGTTATTATGTTCCCCTAAAAAATAATAATAATAAAATGCATATTTATCTAGTAGACCAAATATTATAATTAAATTATGCACCACACCTAATTGTCACTTCATTGTCTCTTAGCATTTTTTAAATTTATTATTCCCCCTAGACATTGAATTGACACATACATGTCATGCCTCGGTCAACAAGCAAACTCCCTCATGCATGGATGGCAAACCGACCGTTGCAGGCACGAGATTACCTTGGGAATCAAGCCCTTGTAACGACCGTTACAAGGTTGCCTTGCAACTTGTAGCATGGTGTAACGACCGTTACACCCTCTCTCTCCTCCCTTTTTTTAATTCTGCCAAGCCGTTGCATTTTCAATTCAAACATTTTTTTTCCAAAACTTTCTATGCATTCCATTTATATTCCACACAAATAAACACTCTCCTAAATACCATTCAATTCCCCCACTAATTTTCTCTTCACCATTAAAACCTTGCTTCTATATAAACACTTGAAGAGAATTTTACTATCACACCAACTTTCTTCAACAACTCTTCTACCTTGTAAACTTTATCATTTCCAACACCTTTCACAAATGGCCAGAAGAGCTCAAGAAGAAAGAGAGGAGCCAGACATCACTGATATGATATTCAGAAATGGAGCCGACGGACATCGTCAAGAGAAACTTTACCGAAGGTTTCATCAGAGAGGTATACTTCCAACAAGGTATATTGATGAAGATTGCTTACATGACTTGGGATTGCTTGAGAGTGTACAATTTTTGCTCCATGAATCTGGTCTACACTATATTGCCACCATGAATCTTCCAACTTATGAATCCCTCACGTTGGAATTCTTGAGTTCTTTTTCCTACCAAACACCATCCACTCCAGAAGCCGGTCAGTATCTAATCGGCATAGCAACTTTCAGATTATTCAACACGGATTACACCATGAATCAAGAGAATCTGAGTCAGATACTCCACTACAACCATGGTGAATGTGTGGAATATAGAATTTCGCCTGAAGAAGATTGGAAGGTAAGATCGTTTGAAATTTGGGAACGTTTAACTAATACTCAGGTAAGCGACTAGGCTGAGCTTTTATCCACTCACATACACAACCCATGCATCCGCTATTTCCACCGTGTTCTAGCCAATACAGTGTTCGGGAGAGCGAACAACAATAAAGTGAATGTTAGGGAAATGTATTTTCTACACTACGCCCTCGATCCAGATCTTAGAATTAATGTTGCTCCATTCCTCCTCAACCACATCCAGTATCTGTTATCAAGGAGCACAAGCGCATCACCTTTCTGTATAGGAGGTTTAGTCACCGCTATTGCCAACTATCTGAATTTGCAAAACAGGTTGGTTCAACTACCTTTTTGGCAAGGTGAGTTTCTTGATATTGAATATTGCCAGTTTGGTCATCTCGTCAAAGCAATAAGGGATGGAAGGTACAACCTGATGGTGTAGCACAAGGTCGTCCCAAGTATTATTCTGCCGAATCCGAATGTAACAAGAATCGACATCGTTGCAAATTGGATTTATGATTTGCAGGCACCAGCCCCTGGAGAGCACATGCGGGAAAATCAAGCAGGTGTAGAAAATGTTGTACCATAAATGAATCAACAAGGGCCACAACAAGAACAAGTAGGAAATGATCCTCATCCGGCCACCATCGAAGCTATTTATGCATCGCTTTTACTTCAAGATCAGCGTCAACAAGAACTGATGCAAATGATGCAAGAGCTACAGCGCTATCAACGTGATAACACTTACTGGAACCATCGTGACATTTCTAACATGACTGAGGAGATGTGGAACTTGTCATTCTGTGTTGAAGGCCCGCATGCTTATGTTTACAACACTGGCAAGGAACCTCCTAGACCCAGAAGAGGTGGAGTTAGGACACGGGGAGGAAGAGCACAAGGTGAAGCATCCAGTAGAAGAAACGTTAGAGACAAATATGAGGAGTGATCTTTGTTTTCCTTTTCCCTTGCATTTTTATTATTATTTATTAAGTTTCATGTTCGTTTTCTTTTCTCATTTTATTTTTCGTATTGAGGACAATGCTCAGTTCAAGTGTAAGAGAGGAAACCTATGTTACGTTTTCTATTTTCCTAGTAAGTTATTCGAATTTCTGTTATTTCCCTTTCCATTCAATAAAAATCATTTCCATAAGTTATTCGTACTTCAACACTTTTCTTGAACCATAAACGTTTGACTCGACGCATTAGCTCGGCACATTCAAAAAGTATACAGGTTGCTCTCAATTTGGCTGCATTAGATTTTTTGAAAAAGATTCAACAAAAATAATACCGCCTTGTCACCTAAATCTTCCAGATTATGCAAACCAGATTGAGTGGTTATGATACCGAAGCCTTAAGTTTTAGTTTTAGATCAACTCCGAGTAGTTTATACTAGCAGTCAGCACCATCTTATCCATAAACTACGTAGGGAGCCGATGAATATAAGTGACTGGTCCTAAAAAGTAAAGAAAAAAATGCTAAGCATCAAGATATAATAGGGAATGCGCTAATTAAGTTAGGTGACCCTCACCAGGTCATTTAATCCAACAGTTGCGGTACCTACAAAAACTAATGTAGCAACCAGTTGTGAGCCTGTTCAGTGGTATCTGGTGCTGAACTTGGTAGGGCAAACTACGGTTTGATCCCCCGAGACTTATGATCTGGAAAAGAAAAAGGGTTACTAGCTTGTGTACCAGAAACCCAAGTATAAGAAGACCAGAATCGCTAACCGGCTACTCTACTATGTTCGTGCGAAAGATAAGGGCTTAATGTGATTGTGCTAGAATAAAAGCGGTTGATTTTGAACGAAAAGAATTAGGTTGATCTATGATAGCATAATTCGGACTAGTTTGCAATAGGATGGAGGATTTTGACCATGTGGTTTTGTGTCATTTCTGTATCATTAGTGTCGGAGCCTAGTTCCATCTTTTTAATGTAACGCCCCTCAACCACGTACGATTTGAGTCGTGTCATGCGATTGTGTCGGAGCCAATTCCTTAAACGATTTTTACTCTATTTGCTTGAGGATAAGCAAAGGTTCAAGTGTAGGGGAGTTTGATAACCCAGAAATGTATCAAATATTTGGATCATTTTACATGAATTTTATCCTCATTTTAATTAATTAAATTACTTTATTCGTATTATGTTGGTATTTTCTATGTTTTCAGGAATTTGATGTTTGCAAGGCATGTGCGAAGAAAGTAAATAAAAGTCAATAAAAGTCAAGCTAATCAAGAGCAATTATGCATTGAGGGGTGTGTGGTAGAATAGGATGCACTAAAAGCAAAAAGCCTAAGAAAGAAGCGTTGGCCCAATCCACTAAGGGAGTGTAAAGACCGTTACACATTGGCCCAAAGCAGTGTAACAACCGTTACACCCTGCCATGCAAGCCTTTCCTTAAAAGCAAGAGTGTAACAACCGTTACACCCTGCCACGCAAGCCCTACCCCAAGTTCAGGAGTGTAACGACCATTACACTGAGAGTTCTTCAGTCTGTAGCGGTTGCTACGGAGGAAATTCCGGAAGAGAAAATATCTCAACTCCCGCGTGTATCCAAGGCTATAAATAGGACCTCAAATCTTCATTTTAAGGACGTTTTTCTTTTCTCTATTTTTACTGTTACTCTGCCAAAAATATTCTCCACATTATTTCTTTTCGCTTATTTTTACCAATCTGTGGGAGATACCTGAAGTGAGCCAAATATTCTGCCATATTATTTTTAGGTTTAATTTAAGTACTTTATTTATTTATGCCATGATCGTCCGAAATGTTTTATTTATTTAAATTGTTTGAGGATAATTATTTCTATTGCGCTGTTATTGAGTCGTTTAATATGCTAGGCTAAATTTATTTATCGGTATGTAAGGTCATATAGCCAACGGGGTTTTAGCAACGCCAATTGACCAGTTCCTTTTTAAAAGAATAATTTTTCTGGTTTCAATTACTAGTTCTAAATATTAACTGTTTTGTTACGAGAGTAAAATACAGATAGAGGTTAGGATCAATAAAACGAGAGTTTGAGATAATAACTGGACAATAGTAATTGTGCATCAACTTAAAATGCAGCGAGAGCGCTTTTAAGTTGATTAGGTTTTGTTTGTTTCCAAAAACTATTTTTAAACCCTAATTGAAACAGCGAGAGCACTCACTTAGGTTTGATCGTAGGATCTGAATCAATAAACACGAGAGTGTGAGAATAGGGTTTTCAAACAAATGATTCCTACTGAAAACTATTTTGTTAATCCGAGCTAGGTCAATGAGTTGCTAAATCCCCAAATTCCAACCATTACATACCGATATTCTCCCTTGAATATAAACTAGATTATAATCAGTTAGGTTCCCTAAACCCCCTATTAATTACATTATTAGCCTTAGATTTACGTAGTAACCTAAGATAACGGTAGATCGACATTAGTCCCTTGGGATTGGATAATCTTTAAAGCTACACGCGATAGGACTGTATATGTGCGGTCTAGATTCTTTAAGACTCACAAAGTCGCGATCAGCAATTCTTCGAGGTAGAACGTGATTGGCTCTGATCTGCCCTTGACCTTCTCGAATGTCACTGCTTGAGTCGGGGTTGCATCGACCAACTCATCGAGCTTTCTTTTTGCGGGGTTTATGGAGATATCGTTGAACCTCCCGCCAATTATAACCATGGTGGAGGGGAAATTTTTCCACCTATTGTGCATGGACAGAGGTTCTTCTTCGTATCTATCAGGGACGTAGTAGTCCTCCGGCCTTGTAATGGAGAAGGCTATCTAGATGGGGGACGTCTCATCTGATGGTCGGGTGTCCTCCTCGACCTCTTTTGTCTCGCGGGCATCTCAACGAGGGGCGTCATTGCATAGATATTGCCCAAGTCAGCCACCCTTAATGAGGGTTTCAATGACGTCTTTGAGATGGACACAGTCTTCAGTCAGGTGCCCGTAACTTCGATGGTACTGACTGTATTTGTTCCTGTCAGCCCCGGGCTTTGCAGGAGCAGAGCGAGGACGTTTGATGTCGTCGTCCTTGAAGTATGTATTAGCACACTCCTCCAAGATGCGCTCGCGGGAAGCTGTTAGCAGAGTGTATTCGGTGAATCTCCTTGCGGGGCCCCTGTGCTTGCAGGGATCCCGTGGTTTATCATCCCTCCTCTTCTCGCCCATTCATCGAGGAGGGACTGTGTCCTGGTGTTGTAGAGTGTTGGTAGATCCTCGATTCCTTGGGTCGCAGGCTCTGTTGGTCGCTTCCCTCTCCTTGTAGTCCATATAGGCTCTAGCTTTCTTGAGGAAAGCATCGAAAGTCTGGGGTGGTTCGATGCCGACGGCCTTCCTAAATTTTGTGCTCGAGAGGAGTCCTCTCTTTCGAGCAAATATCTCTTCATGTGGTTGGTGAACGAGACCTGAATCGCCTCACGGTTGAACCAATCGATTAATTCCATGAGGGTTTCATCGCTTCTTTTGACGATAGCCTCGAGGGTAGCCTCAGTCTTCGGGTGTCGACGAGATGTTGTAAAGGAGTTGATGAACTGGCTCTTTAGGTTCCTCCAGGAGGTGATTGACCCTGGGGGAGATTTTTATACCAGTCCATTGCAGTCTTTCTCAAGGTCGTGAGGAATAGTCGGTATTTAATTGGTCTTGTAACGTTATGATAGTAGAGCATTGCCTCGAACCTGTCGATGTGGTCGACTGGGTCAGTAATGTCGTCATACTCCTTCAGTTAGGGAGGCTTTTACATTCCCCTTGGAATGGGTGCCTCCATGATTGCTTGTGATAAAGGACCGTAGGGGTCATCTTCTTCGCTCCTATAGGGGGAGTGGGAAGGAGACTGGTTATAGTGGAGGTCGTAGTGGTGTCCTTGGTCGAGGATGCACTTCTATGTTGCCCCTGTTTCTGTTTTCAGGGGATCATTGTTCCTTGTGCGGGGGGGGGGGGGGGGGGGGGGGGGGAGGCCGCGTCTCCCGGTAGCCTCGGGCATGGTTCTCTCCAACGCGGGGCGTCGGCCAGTCCGCCAGGGAGAGAGGCTTCGCAACCTGTCCCGTCTGTGTCTCCGTGGGGGGAGATTGAAGACGGTTTTTATGCTGACGAGGAGGTGGAGTTTCAGGTCTTCTATGTCTTTTGGGTCCCCGATGAGAGTCTTCGAGTGCCCTTAATCTCTCACCTTGCGAGAAGATCATGTAATTCATCTGATTAATGGTTTCGAACAGGGCCCTGGTCGTGGCATCAGCTCCCAGAGGGACGAGGACCTTTTGGAAAAAGTTCGGCTCGTAGTTCCGGTGCGGATGTGATCCCTCTTGTGGTCGAGAGCGTGATGAGGAAGAGGCGGTCATGTCGTGTCTGTAATTCTGCACATGACCGACCATGTCGTCGTCATTCCCGTTATTGTTGTTGCCCATGTTGTCGATGACGTTGTTGTTGGGGTCGACGAGATGGGCGTCAAGGTTGTTGTTGGCAGTTGGGTCGGCCATGACAATCAAAAGAGTTTGAAGAATTTATTTAGTCTCGGGTTAGTGAAAGACGGGGAAGCTTGTTTCCCACAGACGGCGCCACTAATCGTACGTGACCAGAGTGGATCGTCAAGGCCTACGAGCTGTGAGTTAAGCAGCGAATGGAAGTGAGTTAGGGGGTACCTGCAAGATACTCTGATGCCAAAGTAAGGTTCAGAGAAGTGCGAGCAAGTATGAGAGTGAGTATGAAAGAATGAATACATGACCATCTTAAGAGAGAGGGTATTTATAGCCCCAGCGTTGGACCAAGGTCCCCATCGTTAGGCTGAGAAAGCAGGCCCAAAATGAAGACTGCTAGATTCTACGTGCGTAGTGGGGCCAGCACGTGGTCTCTAACCTGGATGGATTCCTCCAAATAATCAGGAGGATATGATGTGGTCTTTTCGAGACCAGAAGATCCATGATATTTGGGGGTGTGGTGAGTCAACCCTACGAGGAAGGTGTTCGCGATGCCTTTGTGTCGTCGAGAGGAGTAGAGGATGCTCGGGAGGTCCTCCTGACCGACGATGAGCCTCCACGTGATTCCTGGACTTATCCCCGTACAGTGTAGCCGGATTTCTCGATGGGTGAGGTTACTGCCTGACATAGTTGAGGGAAGGTTCGATCAGCAGGCCTGCTCAAGCAGCATAGCTGGATTAGGCCTATTATGAAGTTGGGCCAAGTGCAGGCCCAGTCCAGAACAATTATTATGATGTATTTAGTTGTTTTGTCTGCTTATCGTGTTGTTTTCTTTTACATAGTTGTCTTGAGTTTGTCGTGTTGTAATTTTTTGGATCATTGTCTGAAAGTTGTTATAATCGAATGTTAACTTGAACACGAAATGAAAAGCCGAATTTAAATTAAAATTTCTTGCTTACAACAAATAAATTACTCCAGAAAGTTTGCCATAAAAAATTATGTTGCAGAGCTTGACCCAATATTCAGACAATTTTTTCTATTGTGTCCGGAAAGACGACATGTACTGCATAATCTTATCATTTTGTTTGTCGTATCCATTTCAGTTCTAATAGGTGTGTTGTTTGGGCAGCCATTTTTCTTCTTTCGCATTTGTTCATTGTGTCAAACAATGTTCCCTTGATAAGCAGGTCAATAATCCTCATTTGCCTACACGGAGAAGGTATTGATGTACACACTTAATACGCTCTCGACTGTGTAAACGAGGGATATATGTCCTCTTGATTCCAAGCGAACATGTCGCTATGACATGAGAGCAAGGTATGCGAAATGCTCGAAACTTTCCGCAATCGCACCAACTTCTATCTAGTCGACCTGATAGTATCCTCTTGGTCTCCCCACATTATGATTCATTATCTCTTGTACACTGAACCAGCCTTTAATACGGTCAAACATAGTAACGCCATGAGTGTTAGCTTTGGCAGCCTCTTCATTAAATGATTTCATTGTGCATTCAGTAAACAATCGTCCTGATTGTAACACTGTCCTCTATTTTGAACTTCTTGTATCGAACAATGACCTCAATCTAAAATATGTTGCTCTAATCAATGCAGTAATTGGTAGGTTTCGAATGCCTTTGAAGACAGAGTTCATTGATTCCACCAAATTTGTTGTCAGTTGGCCCTATCATTGACTATTGTCAAATACCCGAGTTCATTCTCCACTGGAATGTTATCGATCCAGCTTAACGATTTTGAGTTTGTCAACTTGTTTGCAGAGATGTTGATATGATGTTTGATAATTTTTATAATTATTTAGTATTAGAGGAAGCACGAAGTGTGTCAGCTCCTCGGTCATTCTTACATGACACCAGATGCTCACGAAGTAGTGCATTTAACTATATTCAATGGTATTTCAGAGTGTCACATTCTTACATGACACCAAATACTCGCAGAGATCCACTTAGATCAGCTCCTCAAAAGATATTAGAGGAGCAGATTAAGGCAAATCATATCGTTGATATGTTACCTGCATGTCGTTGATGTGTTACATGTATGTCGTTGTATTCTCAATATTGCGCCAACAGGTATAAAAAAGGAAACTTTCTAAAAGGCGCCTACGAGGGCTACTATGAAGATCATTCTATCTGAGACATAGAATATCATGCAGTATAGGAGACAGAAAAGGAACAGGGATCAAATATATCCAGTAATTCAATTTTACTTCTATTTTGATAGCATTTGTTTTATGATTTGTAATTTGTCAACAATAACATTTAGTTATAGATTTTAGATTGATTCTAATATATGATATTTTAATTGAATTACATCAGTATTTGATTTAATTGATAACAATTTTTTTGATAATATACTTAATATAAGTGGTCTTATAATATTAAGTTTTTAAAAAAATGTCAAATTTATAATAATTTTACTGTTAAAATATTATTACAAAAATATACTTTCATATTATTCTGTGTTGTGAAATAAACACACAAAAATGATTTAAAATGTATTCAAAATTATTAGATATACATTTTCAAACTAATTATTACATAGATACGTTCCAAAAGTATACTTTCAAATTTGAAAAAGGGCAATTTTGAATTTTAAAAAGGTGGTCTTCCCTTCCCTCCTAGGGGTGAAAATAGCAAGTCCTAATAACAATCCCACTATCCATCCAAACATGCACATGTCATCAGATTAATTAAATATAAATGGTAGTGAATTCAACGAATGCAGAATAATGACAACCAATAAACATGAAAACACATGCACACTCGTCACAACTTGGGGTTTTGACAACTCACAAATGAATTCTTAATTCTCAGTTGCGGCAACTGCAAATAAACAAGTCTCAGATCCTATCTCAGGCCAGAGTAATTAAAGATACAAGTCAACCGCTGCTAGGATAAGGACTATCCTCTCTCTATGGTATTAGCAACTGTTGACTTACAACAAAAGAATATACTAGTTCTAAATACTACATTTGGAAAATGCATGAAAGCCCTTTTCCAATAGATATTATCTTTTGAATGGGTTTGAGAATAAATCCTGTAAGAACGATCTAAGTTTAAGAAAAAAAAACCATGCCCTCTCCCACTACAATAAACTCCATAAGTATATAAAATGACATAGTTTATGTAAACAAATCCCAAAATTCAGCAAATGTATGAGCAGTAGCAGGAACTTTCACCAAGAATCTAACAGTAGACAGGTGAACTTGCATACTACTCCACCACTCTCTCAGTAGCATAAGAAACCTTCTGCAGTATCATAGATTCAGCAGTATGAATTGATCTCTGCGATCCTGTTATGGTAACTTTCCTGTATAACAAGGAAAAAGAAACACCCATAAAACATCGGCTGTTAAATAAATGAGAATATGTGGGGGGGCATACACTGCCGGTGCAAATTAGTTTTACACCGATATCCAATAAGAGTCAGTGACATGTCAGAATAACGGATTCTCATTGGACACATGTGTAAAGACGGTTTATCCCCTTTAAACTCTAAATAAATTATGCAAAGAGATTTGATTAATAGGGGGGTATAAGGGACAAAATTGTAAGTAAACAATACTAACCTATCAGTTGTTCCAGATATGTAATCACCCCTATCTGATATCTTTATCTTTGCTCCACTAACCTGAAAAGGAAAAAGTTAGTCAAGTTTGTTTATGATACAAGTAATCACATTATACCATGTAAAACCATTAGGAATTGGCAAACCTGACTAATATCAGATATATTCCTTCCACCGCGGCCAACAACCAACCCTATATGCTCATCAGCAACGCCAATGGTCATTGAGTTGCTTCTCTCCTCCTGGAAAACAACAAAGGAGGGTGTCAGTTCAAGCTCAGAGAGCAAATCACCATCAAATGTGGATTCATGGATACATAGTTTTTTCATTCACCATTGGTAGTAGACATATAAGTATATAACACATCAAATCACCATAAAATGAGGATACATGGTCTTAAACAAAGATATGTAGCTTTTTTTTATCCAATAAATTCATCATTGATAATAGACATATAAGTATATAACTCATGATAGCATGTTGAATTTAGGTGAGAAAATTGTAAAAGAACAATAAAGGTGGTAAGTGAGCCGGTAGTAACAAATCCCTCAAAACATGAAACTGTTTCTTATGCTCATTTAACAATATATCCATCAGGGTTCTCGTCATGGTTCAAATGTTGCACTGAGCATTTCAACTAGTTGTACTTGGACTGTCAAATTATCCTAACTATCGGGAATGCATGTCTATAAACTGATGTTGGTAATATATATCTTGATTCAGAGCAGAGGTCTAACCTACACCTGGTCATGTGAAGCGAACTGATTTAATCTCACACCATAGTTACACCAATTTTAAATCATTTGCTTGCCTTTAGGCCAGCGACATTACAAGGTGAACCAAAAATAATTAGAACTAAAAAATCTTTGAGACTATGAATTATGTAAATATTTCAGAGGTTTGATTCCTAAAAACACAACCACAAACCAGCACCCATTTAGCTAATTAGATACTTCAGTTCAACATAAAAATACCATATAAAGTTCTTTAACACTATGACAACAACAACAACAAAAATATTTTAAATGCCACATTTTGTTTTTTAGAATCATTTCCGTGTCTCTACTCTACATTCCGTAAGATTAAAAACTAATCTGCAGTGACATAAAACAACATACTCTCAATCTGCAATTACAAGTACAAAAATATATGAATTAAGTTGCAATGACTGGGGTATATCTTTACTCTACATTCGATTTGAATGTGTGTGTAAGTCTGAAAACTTGGGAAACTTGAAACATTAGAAACCATTGACAAGATTAAACGGAAGGAATGAGAAAAACCTTGCCGTTCTGGAATTTTGGTCCAGTACCATTAGGTCTGTAATTCACTCCGTTGTATGCTGGTGGTGCAACAGATGGAAGCACATATGTATATGGAACACCTTGATAACCCGAGACATAAACACCTAAAATGCATGTTAAAAAGTTATATTTATATTTAGCATTACCATCCCTTTACTACCATAAAAATAGACAATACCCTTTTTTTTTAAAATAACTAACTCCAGAAAATGAGTATATTGCTGTATTATAAATATTCTCTGCAATGTTGTATTGATACAGGTGTCCATGATGATACATTGCCGCTCTCTATTTCAGAAAATGTCACGGTTAGGAATGCAAACTAGTATTGGGTCTCAACATACTTGGCATAACACCAAAACCACTACCAAGAGTTTGATCCTTGCTACTCTTAATCTTTCAGAGCAACAACCAGTCTTTTCTCACTAAGTGGGATCGGTTACATGGGTGTATGAACCTTACAGCTATTATTCCTAAAATTCAAAGGACATTAAAATATATCTACTCTTTTTTAACTTCTCATGTAAGTCTTCCTTATCTGGTAAAATCGAAAGGTATGCTCTAAACTGCAGTTGTTACTCAAATGGATTATGAAACCATCTTAATCACATTTTACCTTCACATGCACACGGAAATGTTATATTTTGAAATAGTATACTATTTGAAATTGTAAAGAGAACACTTCCTTACCATTACTGTCCCTGATGTAAAAGTCAATAATACTGTCAATAGAAAGACACATGGGTCCAGCTCATTAAAAATAAAGGAAAAAGGTATAAATGTACATGAATTTAACAGGCTAAACTAACAATAAGTTGGGAAGATATACTAGTTAGGGTAATGTCTCTATCTACTTCCTTCCTGCAGCAATGGTTAAAGAAGACTGTAATCTTAGGGATCCATACATAAACAGGGCTAATGAAAGATACTGAAGAGTCATTATAAAGATTAGAAACAACTGCCATCGTCCATATTAGGTGCTTCAAAATCAATGAGTATTAGGCGAAATCCAAAATGGATAAGAGATATTCCATGGGACAAATAAATGACACTGACCAGAATATGAAAACGGAGCATTCATTGACTGTGAATAATGAGAATCTTCAGCTAATTTAGAAACAACTAAATCAACAGCACGCATCTGCTCATCAAGAGTTCCTGTTACTGTCACTATCCTATCATTCTGTCCATAGTAACTATTATCTTGAGGAGATATTTTAATGCCAGCTTGAGAGTCTTCAATGAATGACCTGATCAAAGGCAAAGAATGCATAAGGTGAGCTTTTTAGCCCTATTTCTGAATAACATATTAAAAAAATACAGAAGGAGTCCTGCAATGAAAAATAACAGTTGGCCTAACAGTGACATGCTTATTTTTAGTTGTAAGGGAAACTTAGGTCAGAGAGAAATAAAAGCTCAGACACCAAAGAACCAGCATTCATAAATATGGCAAACAAGTAGGCCCTACAACTTGACAAAGAAAAAGAATGGTACCTAATGGTAGCACCTCCCTTGCCAATTATTCCACCACAAGAACCATTAGGAACAACGAGTCTCACTTTTGTTTTTGGTTCAACATCATTGTCATCCTCGTTATGAAGCTAATAATTGAAGGAAAATTAAGCCCAGAAGTGAGCAATGCAAGACATTTTTTATTCCAGTTACTAATTAAATCAATATCACCGCAATTACCTCACTGAGCAACTTTGAAAGAATGAGCTCTACAGCCCGTAGTACTTCATTGATAGCACCAGATACCATGATAATCCTATCAGTAGTTCCAGGGAAGAATTCATTATTGCGTGACAACTGAATTCGTGCTCCAGATTGTGACTGAAAATCAGTGATAGTCGAACCACCCTTTCCAATGACAGAACCAGCTGCAGAGTTTGATACCAGAAACCTAACATATGTTGGTTTTTCCACAGAATCTGAAAGAAGTAAACATTATATAAAAATCATCACAAAGAATCAATTAAATACTTTTACATATTTAGAGGTCAAAATATAATTGGTGTAGTTGGGAAAGAAATAAAAATAAATCAATTTAAATTTCATAGTTTTACATAAGCATTCTGAAAATTATATCATTGCATTTCCAGGAGCAACATACTTCCATACCCGTAAAACAAAGCAAAACAAATGCCGAATTCATACATCAAATACCTGTCTTACCAAGCAAAAAAGCAACAAAGTCCTAAGTTAATCAAATGTAGATGTAAGCATTGAAGGTTGTTTTGCCTCCCGGTAACATGAATGGGTTAGTAAACATTTTATTCTAATAACTTGAAAAAAGCATTGTATAGCATATTCACTTCTCCGTAATTTATACTTAAGAACAATCCGGCCCAGTGAAAACCGATTATACTTCCCTTCAATACCCAGTATGAAAAATAAAACCACAAGACAAACTCAACCCTGAATTTTCCACTCCCAATTCTAAGTGGATGGTATACCGGATTAGACCTTAAAAACTTTTCCCTCAGATAATAATCAGAGTGAAATTTTAGTTGAGTGATAAAACTCAATTCTAATTTGGTAATAGTATATAGTAGTAAAATATAGCTTAAATTTATTAAAACCCAAATTAACTCCAGTCTTTCTCAACATAGAAGCTTCTATGAAAATTTCCATTTAGGCTATGTTTGGATTGATGGAGCACAACGGAGCGGAGCGAAATGGAAGATAACGGAGCGTGATGGAATGGAGCGGAATGGAATATAAATCTCACTCCATTGTTTGGTTATTTTATTTAAAATTATACACCCCAAATTGAATGAAAAAAAATGGATGGAATAGGATGAAATGCATTCCATCATGTTCCGCTCAGGAATAGTAGACAAACGGACAACAAGCTATCGCTACCCGTGTTGTAAATTGCAAATCATGGAAAATAGAGGTTTGCTCAAATTCCTCTTCACGACAGAGTTATAGCACGCAGCTATAGCCAATATTTCACGCCATATAAAAAAAGTTATAAAACAAAAACTGAGTATATTTTTCTTTACACCAATTAACTTAGCGAGCACAGTTTTGTTTGACATCTGTAAAATTAAGCACTTAAGAAACGTATAGATTCACAAAAACTAGTTCGCTCCAAAATCATTCTAACAACCAAAACAGAATATTCTAAATTTAAAATTTGATAAACAAAAATCGCATCCACACGTGAAGGCATAACACAATAACGTTTCAAATCTAATATAGGAAGTAACATTGCAAATAATTAGGGTTGGAAATGAAAACGTTGACCGAGAAATAGCACCACCGACATTGAGTAACCTAGCTACATTACAGTGCAGAGAAGAGAGAGATAGCAAAGGAAAACATGGAGAGAAAACAGATCAGATCGGATGAGATGGATAGAAGATACCTTGAGAAGGTGATTCGGGGGGAGGTGAAGAAGCGTGCTTCCTCGGTCCTTCTGGAGATGAGACGTAGGAAGATTCAGTCGACTCCATTGTTGTTGTTGTTGTTCGTCTTCAGCAAAAACGAGAACCTAATTCTCACTCCTTCGTTTCGAAGAGCGAGAGAAAGAGACGGTTAATTTCAGAGAGAGAGAAATTTCATAGTAATGACGTGACGTGAGAAATGAAAAGTGATGAGAGAATTGAAAAACGTGAAAACGGCGGAGGGGAGAGAGAGAGAGAGGGAGGTTGAACCGGAGATGAGAGAGAAGAAGAAGAAGAGAAGAAGTTGCTGCTCTGAAGTTTTGTTTTGTTTCTGCTCTCTACAACGTCACGTTTGTTTTTGATTATTTATCGATAATATTATGCTGCGTGATGTGTCAATATGTGTGCGTGTTTACGGGTAATTGTGTGTGAGTTTCTATTGCTATGTGTGCGAAATTGATCACGTCCATTCAATCACATACTTGCTCCATTCATTTTGTCTAAAGATTTACAATGTGATGTAATAAAATTGTTAAAAAAAGAGAAATTTTTTTGGTAAAAGGGAAAGACGACTTTTACAAAATTAATTTTATTACTGTGTTGATTTTTTTTATGTTATTATGTCCGTTTTCAATATAATTTGTTTAGAAAAAAATATATTAAATTATAAATTATTTATGATAAAAGTAAATTATTAATGATATTTTTTATTTTTTTATATAAGTGGGAAAAAAAACAGACATCATCTAGTAGGAGAGTAATGATTTCACTGAGAGGTTCCTCAAAAAACGGATATGTCGTATCATTACCAATCTCGTGTTTTTGCTAGATAGTCAGCACAAACATTCTCCTCTCTAAGAGTCTGTAATATTTAAAATTGTAATTCCTTAGAGAGAAGCCTTTTAATGTTGTGTAGATTTGCGGCATAGTGATGTAAAAAATTAAATGACTCTGAGATAAGTTTGATGGCAGAGTCGGAGTCAGGGTAACACATTAAGTCTTTCATGAAGGATGTTGTAATAACTATTATTACCCACAAAATCGTAAATTTGATCATTTCAAATCAATCCACCAAAACCCAATACCCTAAGATTACCGAAGTTATTGCCATCAATATTCAAAATCATATTACTACCTTTGTATGCATTTCATCTTATTGTTCTTGTTTGATGAGGCATATTATGCTTGAGAAAATATTTAACTAACAGATTCGCATAATTCACTGTGTGAGTTTCAAAGTTGTTTCGTTCGGGAACTATAAATGAATGCTCAGGCTCCGTAAAGGAACTAGAAATGAAGGTAGTTGAATAATTTATGATCTTGAATTATGGCTCTGGTTTCATTTATAGTGGCACAGGGTGGACCTGTGTGGTTAACACTCTGACGCTTAAGGTTGTTTAAGATTCAACATGAGTATAGTAAAATTAGATATCAGAGATCGTGTACCTTCTTATTATGTGTGAACTATTTTTATATGTTAGGTCGAGTATAATGGGTTTTTTATGGTTTGGGCTCTTTTGACCAGTCCAAAACATTTGCTCATAAGGCTTTGTCGGCACTGAAGGGACAGGGGGAAGCCTTAAGTGTAACATCCTTCTAACTCCATATGTATTATTCATATAATTTAATGAATTACATAGAATAAAATCATCATTCAAGAGCGTTACACTTCATAGAAGACATCACATTAACAATCTTGCTTTGTAACACGGGTTACATCAATTCAAAACATACATCTATCATAATTCATCACATCATTTAGAAACACCGCAGCGGAATTCATCTTCATAATATAGTAATTAACTTCTCAAAACTCATACATGTGTCTCATCAATTATTAAATCAATTTAACCATCAAAACATCCATAAACTAAGTCAACATAAAAAAGAATACAACATTCGCATAATATAGTGTTCCCAACCTAATATTACATATCAGAGCAAGACACATCTAATTAATGAAAATAAATAACATGCTCTGAAGTTATCCTCAAAGTTTATATGAATTACTCATGGTCACTTGCGCGTTACCCACGTGGAGGTAACATTCAAACAGAAAGGATGAGTAATCACAATTTATTATAAAAAAAACATAAGGAAAAGATTAGTAGTTATAACAACATCATCACATAACAACAAATATTATTCATCAATACTTCATACTCGCCGTCACATCATAATAACACTTAAACATCTTTCATTACCAAACTATCATATAATCACATAGTTCACAATCATCATCACATTACAACTTATCAACAAAACTCATGCAGTATCATATAAAATGTTAATGCAACTCAACTGACTCAAATGTATGTGGTACCAAAATTTTGATGAACATGTGGTCATCACCCTCCAAATATTTCCACCATATGATTGATTTCCTCTTGGAACCGAAATTCATCATAAACGCACACGATCAGCACAATAGGATTGAGGCTCTTCATAAGTGGATCACCGTCCAAAAATGCTATGAATGCATGATGCACAACAACGTCATATAAAATCAATCATGGCTAGTCAAATGCATCATTATTCACATAATCATCATATAACATGTATTGCTTATTTAAAACATTCACATCATTAAAACATCATCAGGAATCACATCAATTACATCACAACAACAACATAACAACATCATAGCAACTTTACATCATCATCATCAAATTCGTCATAAAATAACACATCATGGCATATCATACTTATAACAATCTAATTTCACAAATACATATGTGCTGAAATAATACATCAAATAGCTCATGTCATTTTATCATATTATAGCTTTGTGTGTTAGCTTCCTAACTGTAGCGGTGGAAATATTGAGACTAAGTCATTGGATTGACTTGACTCACACAAATCAAAATAAAAATCACCACCACGCTTTATTGTTTCTAAAGTAATGGGAAAAAAGAGAATAAACCAAAAGAGGGGGAAAAGATTCTAGGTAAAGGGGGTGGTTATGCAAAGGGTATTATCACCCTAAACATCTACGGTACTCCACAAGAACCTCTTTGTAAAATCTGTATGTTTTGGCTATAAAATGTTGTATGAAAATAGATTGTGGTGGTGAGAAAAGAAGTATATATTTTATGATTTTTGCAGCCGCCGCAGTTGTGAATCTTTAGTGTCTATGTACCACCTTTCGTGCAATAGGAGATCAGGGTACACGTAGTTCCTCTTTAAAAAAATTTAAAACACAAGTGTGTTGGTTAATTTTAAGAGACGAGACATTATCGTCTTATCCGAGTGGAAAACATACTTACTATCCACAATTATGAGAAATGAGAATTTGCGTCATCTCAAAGTGGACAATATGGCTTGGATTTTAAAATCAACAATGCCGCACTCAACACCTAAGTAGAAAATATCTCATTCACTACATATTATAGAAGTATAGTTATTTGTATCACTAGAAGGATTGATAAGAGTCTAATCTTTTTGAGAAAAGTTTTTAAAGATAAAAGCCAAAATGGCAAAATAGTTTGAATGAGATTTATTGACTTTTAGTCTTCTCACAAAAAATGTCAAAGTATTGTTAAGTTGATTGAAATTTAATTAAGAAATAATTTTTGAAAATACATGGATATAAGTCCAAGTTTACTATTGTGATCGGTGGAAATAGAACTGATTGTTTTTAAGCTGGATCGCGTATGTCGCGGTAAGCAAGAGTCGCCACCGTCTTTTATGTTCTCCAACAAGGAAAGGACAAAAGCACAACAAAATTCCTTTTCGAGATGTTTCTCGGGTTCGGGAGGTAGATTATAGAAAGGGAAGGTGTTAGCACCCTTTCTATCCATGGTTATCCATGGGCTCTTAGGTACTTGCTCTTATGTTTTCAAAATTTGTTTGCTTTTCAAGTGTGGGTGTGTTTTGAAAAAGTTTCGTTTGAAAAATTTCTAAGTAACTCTTGTATCTGTCCTCAAGAGTGTATGAAAAATTTGTTTGAAAACCTTTTGAAAGTGTGAGTGCGAAAAGTTATTTTGTTTGTTTTGAGAGAGAAAGTACCCATGAGATCTACCTACTCTTAAGGAATTAGGCTGTGTAAGAGTCCTTTAGATAGTGCTATCCCACTATTGAGAGGTAGGTAGCACCGTCGTTGGAGGTATTCGGGTCAATTCGATTATTAGGGACATGTGTGGTCACCAAAGCAATAGGAGGGCACCTTAGAAGTAACCCTAATGTCCTAGATCCTTTATTTTTATCCGAGGCAACCATTTCGAGGCAACTGGATCTTAGACAGGAGAGCGACCTCTAAAACAACCTATACTTGACGACCACGTTCGAGGCAACTAGTGAGGCATACCCTAGGAGTGGCATGTGCTTTGTGTGTTGTTTTCAGTTTACATTTATCTTTGATCATGCATTTGTGAGCTACGGATTAATTTTATTTGGCATACAGTCTTGCAGGCATAATTAACAGTTAGGAGTGCGGAAAATTAAAGTACGGAAATGTAAAGCTACGCTATTACAAGGCGCGGGTCTATACATCGCCAAAAAACAAAAACCCGTTTTGGAAAAGTGCGAGAAAATAAAAGAAATAAAGCGATAAAACCTAATTAACTATTACATTCCGGAAACAGTTACATAAATAATCAAAAATAAGAATTAAAATGTGAAAGAAAATTAAATCAGGACGTCCTAGGGTTTTTGACCCTTTTGAGAAAATATGAATGAAATTGGTCCTTTTTTGCAATTAATTAAATGTTAAATCTAATAACTAATTAAATAAAGAAAGAAAAATGTTTTTTTATGTTTTTTGTGTTTTTTAATGAAAATACTAAAAGGAATTAAAAATTAGTAAACAAAACCCTAATTCTAAACTAATTTTATTTATTGTAAAAAAAAGAAATTAAAATTACCTAATTAAACTAAGTCAATTGGTTAGTATTTTATTTACAAAAATAATAATTAGTGAATTTAATAAATAATAAACATATTTACAATTTTTATATTATCTGAATTTAAAAAATATTAATTTGTTAGGTAATTAAATAATTAGTTAAAAGAAAAATAAAAGAGAAAGAAAATAAAAAAACTAGGAACCAGGGGGGTATGCTGGACCCAAGGGAGGTTAATTTGGAATTCAGGCCCATTAACACAAAGCCATGTTTGACTTTCTGGGATCATGTGTGTGCTCATTGACTCCTGAGTACCATGGTCTTCATTCTTTGGCCATTGGATTGGGCTTCATGGCCACTTGGCAAGCTTATGCGTGAGTTGCATGGTAGAGCGCTCTTGGCAAGCTGCATGAGATAATATTAGAAAAAATAACATTGAGGTTTGGGTGGACCTGTGAATCGAACCCAGGTCCCAATGGTCATTGGACAAGTCATCCACCACTCAGCCAAGCGAACGCCTTTGATATTATAGTGGTCATTAATTATAATATATAAAAAAACAAATAATGTTCTGAAGAAACCAAAACGCGCGCTGTTTTTGAATCCCCCAACCACGCACTGACACCTATTATCTTCTTCCTCGTTTCCCTGTAAAACAAAACAAGATAGCGGGGGTTTTTAACCCCCACTAACTACAACGACGAAAAATAGCGATTAGAGTTAGGGTGCATATAAATTGGGCGTGATGATTCCATCTTGATCGTCTCATTCAGACGGTTTCAGCCATGGGCATTATGGTCTTTAATTTTACTTATGCTGAAAAGCCCCATTTGAGAGCTTCAAAAACCCTAGATTTCTTCGATGGTGGATTCTGATTCAGGGCGCCATAATCAAATTAAATCATACCAATAGCTTCAGAATGGTCCTATTAACACAAATCCATCCAAAAAAGAGGTTAAAAATGCTTGAATGATGATGTGCGATTATGGAAAATAAACCAAGCTGTGTGACTTGTTCTGGACGATTCTGATAGCTTCAAGGCTCGTTTCTGATTGCAAATCGTTCCTCAATATCCCAGCAAGCTATTGGAATCACTTTTAGGCTTCGAATCGTGCTTGAATAATGAATTCAGTTTTGAGTTTTTCGCTTGATTTTTGAATTTGGTTATGGTGTTTGCAGTAGCTTTAGCACGTGCCTTGCATTAGGGTTAGACTCAGTGTATATATGAGAAGGGAATTAGGTCATTAGCTGGCCTTGATCCATGCCCATGAGAGAATTAGTCTTGGGTTTTTTATCCTTAACAAACTTTCCCTTTTTTAAGCAAAACCAAGACTTGGTGTACAACATAACCCTAGCATGAGTTTGTGAGCTGGCACATGATGTATGGAAACTATTCAAATCCAAAAGACACTATTCCATTAAATTTTAAATTTTATTTGAATTATTATGGATTTAAAATGAATTAAATCAATAAAAATTAAATAAAATAGAAAAATGAATGTTTGATCTTGAAATTAATCATGGGACACGTGTGTGGCATGAAAAGGCTGAATCAAGTGGAAGAAAGTGGGCCCTTTTGTCAAAAATTGAAGTTTCAAGGATAGTTGACTTTTGCCATTTCACAAAAATTTCCCAACTTCTCCAATGCATATCTTGCTCAATTTTGATCATATGAACATGTTCTTGGACATTTTGGAAAGGTCTTGAAGTCCTATAACCAATGCCTTTGGTCCCATGTCATTTTGATTTACCAATCTCAAGCTATGGTCTTTGACTTAAAATGCCTTTTTGTTGACTTTTGAAAATGACCTATAATGTTGAAATTGATAACTTTTTGTGAGAGCATTTCTTGGACTTGGAATGTGAATATGAGTTATAGGAAATGTCATCCCCTTCAAAATGAGCATTGGATGGGATTTTTCTGATGAACCATGAAAAAGTTATGCCTTGGTCAAGTTACAGTTGACTTTTCAACTGTCCAAAAATGGAAACTTTTGCATCTTGATGATTTTTGAGCCATTCTTGTGGAATCATGATCAAGACTTGATCAAATGATGATTGTGGCTTCAAAATAAGATGTTGACCAAAAAATTTGACTTTTGACTGTAAAATGACCATTTTGCCCCTACAGTTGATTGTGAAGCAATTAGGGCTTTTGACTGTGCAACTTGATGTTGTGAGTCTTGAAACTTGACATGTAGATGTTTGGCAATGTGTATAGGCATATGAGGCTTGATTGAGCCATTGAAAACCTTAACTTCTTTGAAAGAACCAAAACCCTAATTTTGACTGGCTTAGGAGGATGTTTGACTGTGCAACCCCTTGAGAGGTTTTTGAGCCATTTGAGGATTAATCTTGACAAATCTTGAAGAATATGGGAGGGCAAATTTTGGGGTACAACAGTTGCCCCTGTTCAATTTTCTTAGACCTGGGGATATAGATTGGCTTTCAAGCCTTTCATGATCCGAAGGTGGAAGATAATTGAACACTAGAGTGCCCAGAAATTTGCACTCGCATGGTGTAGTATCAGCAATGTAATGTCAGGAATGGGCTTACCGATGCCATTTGGAGAGATGATGGATAGGAGGATGGGCTTATAGATGCCAACTGGGGATGTGACAGAACCTTGTCGGGAATGGGCTTATAGATGCCATTTGGAACTGTAATGTAGGTGGATGGGCTTATAGATGCCATCTGGAGACTGTCGATCGCGTAAGAGATTCCTTAGCGAGAACTTACGTACCTGAGAAAGAAAGATAATTTCCTGGCCTGTTACAAGTGTTGATCTTCAATCTCTTCATGCAGATATGCCCTGGCTAGATACAGGTATCGAATCTACAAACAATCGCTCACGGACGTGCCCTGGCTAGATACAAGAATCGAATCCGGAACTTCAAACTCTGGATGGGTTATCTCTACTGACAGGTTATCTCAGAAAAAGCCATCAGGAATTGATTTAACTGAACCCGGGGAGGTTTCGTCTTCTTTGACGAGTTGTCTCTTTTAATGGGTTGTCTTCAAGGACGGGTTGTCTTTAACGACGAATGTCTATAACGACGAGTGTCTATAACGACGGGAGTCTATAACGACGGATGTCTATAACGACGGGTGTCTATAACGACGGATGTCCATAACGATGGATGTCTATAACGAATGGTGTCTATAACGACGGGTGTCTATAACGACGGGTGTCTATAACGACGGGTATCTATGACGACGGGTGTCTATGACGACGGATGTCTATAACGACGGGTGTCTATGACGACGGGTGTCTATAACGACGGGTGTCTATGACGACGGGTGTCTATGACGACGGGTGTCTATAACAACGGGTGTCTATAACGACGGGTGTCTATAACGACAGGTGTCTATTACGACGGGTGTCTATAACGACGGGTGTCTATGACGACGGGTGTCTATAACGACGGGTGTCTATAACGACGGGTGTCTGTTGTACCCCAAAATTTGCCCTCCCATTTCCTCAACATTTTCTCACCACAAGACCCTTGGAGCTCAAGATCAAGTTAGGGTTTGCTCTGCTCAAGACTCCTCCTTGCACTGTTGACCCAAATTAGGGTTTGTGTTTGCACAAAGATGTTTTGACCTAAAATGCCCAAGATGACTTTCATGCTTCATATTGGACTCCCAAGTATTATCCATACCAAGTTTCAAGTCTTGATTCCAAACTTTGCCCAGTCAATTGGGCAGTTGACCTAGAAATCAGCTGTATTGGGGAAAAGGTCAACTGTGGTCAATTGACATTCAAACCTCATGATTTTTGACCCACATCAACATTATGAACTCATATGAACCATTTGGTCAATTTTGGATCACAATTCCACAAGAAATTTGATCAGATCACCAAAAGGGCAAAATGGTCATTTTAGGGTTTTTGACTGCACAAGGGAAATTTTTGACTGTTTGACCTAGCCAATGGCAAACCAAGCTCACATATGGACTCAAGGACCCCATGGAATTGTCTTGACATGTTCAACAAGTTCAAAAGATCTCAAAAGCATTAGATTGATAGATGAATTTTCCAGTCAATTAATCAATTTTTGACTGTATACTGAAAAGTCAAACTTTGACTTTTTGGTCAAAATCAAGTGTCAAGATTCATTTTTCATCAAAACATGTCCAATTATGAAACGTGTTCATCAAGAAATCAAGAATTGCAAATTAGGGTTTAAAATGAAGAATTTTCATAACTTAGAAATTTTCTAAGTTATGAAAATCCCAAATTTTTTCCTAACTTTGTCCCATTTTTTCATCAATATGCATTTGGATTCAAACAAAAGTCAAAACATGAAAGTTATAGTCCTTTGAAAAATCTACAACTTTGATTCACAAAGTTTCCTCAAAAGAAGCTTGTAGCTCAAGTTATGATTTTTGGAACAAGGGTGCAAAACATTCTTAACTTAGAAAAATTTTGACCTATTTTAGGCAGGATTTTTGCCTAACTTCATGGCCACTTTTCACATGCTTCCACTTGGAATATCAACTTGCATTACAAAGATGGATTGTATTACACATTCCAAGCTTTCCAAAATGTCCAAGAACTCATCAAACAACCTTGTGGTTAGAGAGAATCGAATTTGGGAATATGGGCAAAACTCACTTTGTTCATGAACCATTTCCATGTCCATAACTTTGCATTTTTGAACTCAGCATGCTCTAAGCTAGATTACAGGCCTTTTATCTCATCCACACTCAATAATTTAATGCAAACCCCTTGTGTTCAAGCCTTATCTTATGTGTTTAACCATTACATGCTAATTTAATCCATAATTAGAAAAAGCAATATATCCATTTTTGAAAAGTTGAACTTTATGTCAAGATTGCAATCTTTGAAGTACAATGCAAATCCTTTTGGCACAAGTTCAGAAACATATCACACTGATCAAGAGGGATGGTTGCAGCATGATTAGGGGGCCTGCACAAGTCTAGAAACCAACTTGTCATTTTTTGTTTAAGTTAGAAGAAACTTGGCATATTGATATCCATCTCACATTTCTGCCAACACAAGCTTAGACAAACTTGTTGTACACATCCCAAACAACATAACTGAGCTAAGGCACGACCAAAACACCTTCAAAACCTCACCATTCATCAAAACACCCTCCTACTGCAAAAAACAGAGTCACCTCTGCAGTTGGACTTCCATAACTCAATCCACTCGTGCATTTTTGCTAAAACCAGTTCATACACACTCCATACCACATATACAAGCTATCCCAAGCATTGGACACGACCTGTAACACCTCTAACCAACTTCACCATTTTCACTTTTTATGTTTTGCAGGTTGATTGCCATAGCTTGATTCACTTGGTTTCAAAGCAAGCTAAAGGTTGGAATAGCATCCCTAGACTTCAAGCAAGCTGTACCAATCCTCACCTTGCCTTGAAAGTGCCTCCATTGCCAGACACGATCCAAGCTGAACAGGTAAGTTCATGAACTTCTATCTCTCAATCTAGGAAGAGTTAGCTTTAAGTTTATGAATGAAAAATGTCATACTCATGGCCCTGAAGCTATACATATCCTCACTTTCCATTTATATTGCATATGATGAGAGAATTTAAGACCTGAACATTGACAAAAACTTAGGTTAAGAATTAGGGATGGAGAAATTCTCTCTCATTTCTGAGAGTTAGATCAAGTTCTTGGTATGTATGGAATCGTGGCTTGATGCTTGACATTTTTCATGTTATAAGTTTGTGCTAAAAGTCCAGGAATCAGGATGTTTGAACCAGGAGGGAAAGGCGCGCGTTTTTTGACATTTTTGTCTGGAGGTTGAAGACAACCTCTCTTGGGCTGGGCCTGAGATTTCTTTTCCTTTTTGCACCATGTTTTTACATTTGCACCCCCTTGGCCCATTGCATTTTATTTTCATTATTTTTGACTTTTGATTTTTGTTTCTGACTTATTTATTTTTGTCAAAGCATAAAAAATATTAAATTTATTTTTCCACATTTTTTTTGCATTTTATTTGATATTTATTTAGTTTCATTTAGTTTTGTACATAAATAAACATAAATATACTTCTATTTAAAAATACTAAAAAATAATACAAACACATTTTATTTCTGATTTTTATTTTATGTTATCTCTTGAAAACATTTTATAAAAAATATACTTTTTTTTTGTAAATATTAAATATTTTATTTTGTACATATTTAATATATTTAACATATAATATAAATACTTATATATATTTATTATAATATTTGGGATAAAAACATAAAAAAATAATACATTTTATTTTTATTAATATTTAACTTAAAAAATCACTTTTTTACAATATACTTCCTTTCTATTTATTTTTTGTACATAATTAATAAATATTGCATATATTATATAATAAATACCTTTTATTTATAAAATTAGGGTTTTGCCCTAAATACATAAAAATACCAAAAATTAATTATTTTCATTTTTGTTTAATTGACACATAAAAAATACTTTTTTACATACATATAAAAAATCATTTTTTGCATCTTGCATATTTATTGTATTTTTATTTAATTGTTGTATATTAAATAATTTGTATAATTCAATTTGGATGTAATAGTTTAGGTTTTAATTTCTTGCTAAAATATCCCCATTTGAATATTTGTACCCCCCATCCCATAATTTATGTTGTAATAACTTAGGACCTTTTATTTTTCGCATTTAAAAGCTTTCTAATTATGCCATGTTAGAATTAGGGTTTTGTATGCAAATCAAAAACAACAAATAGTTTGACCTAAATTCAAGATAAACAAGCATGAAAATGGACAACACTAATCACACTTGCACCCCTAGGGTATTCCACTTGTTGCCTTCAATAATGGGCCATATTGCATGTTAGGTATCTTTGGCAAAAAACAAGACAATCAAATGATCATAGTCCCTCGATGACGCTTTCAAAAGTTGCCTAAAAAATGATCAAGTCCCTTAAAGGAAAAATTGCCCAAAGATACTTGGCACCATTGCAATCATGGTCTAAACGATGACCCGCGCCCGTCCCGTTCACATCCTAACACAAGATTGTCCACCAAATACAATGGTGGAACAAAATTGTTAAAAGGGTTAAAACATAGCAATGATCTTTGAGAAATTTAGGGTAGATAGCTCTTGGTTACTTGCCAACTTGCAAAACAAAAACAATTGCCTATTTTTCAAAACATACATCACAACACATTTTCAAAACCACTTTCAAAAAACATTGAAAACTTTTCAAAAGACATACATCTTTGTATACATCCCCACATGGATCATTACAAAGGTTGCCACCACATTGGCCTCTTTTCAAAACATTTTCAAAACCCACACACAAAGCACCATTTCAAACAATTGAAAATTGAGGCAAGTTAATCTAAGCAAGTAACTAAGAGCTCATGGATAACCATGGATAGAAAGGGTGCTAATACCTTCCCTTTCTATAATCTACTCCTCGAACCCAAGAAAACATCTCAAAGGTTTTTGCTGTGCTTTTTAACCTTTCCTTAGGATAAAATAAAAAGTCGGTGGCGACTCTTGCTCAACCGAAACATTTGCGAAAACAAACGCAAAACTCAAGTCAGTTCTCCGACCGTATCACAGAACTGGCGACTCTGCTGGGGATATTTTTAAAGTGGGGTAACCTTAGGGCTTAGATCACCCTCTTGCATGACTAATTGTTTGTTTTGATTGCTTTACATCTTGGTTCTCTTGTTTGGGTTTGCAATCCTACACCCGGATTTGGGGAAACATTCATAGATAGCAATACATTGTGGAAACTGTGCGGGGTATACCGACACGGTTGAAGCAATAGCTATATTAGTGCAACATATTTGTGAGTACCGGTAACCCTTGAGTTCAATCAAGGAGAGTACGGGGCCGCTGAGTGATGTCACTAAGCACTAATGACCTAGAACCTTACTTGACCATCTTGGCCTTTCATTAGGGGTAGTGAGATGACCGGCTTTGGTGCAGTCCGAAGTTGGTAGATACTCGATACTATACTCATTGAGGGTTGTTTTCTTGGAATATTTTGGTCGCTAGTTAAGTGGCTAAACCAAAACAATGAACAATGAAAACAATTCAGTGATATTGAGCTCCTTAGAACCCGGTTACTATTTATAGAACAGGTTTTTAAGCCAACTACACTCAAGAGGGTACTTACCTATGAAACCCCATGCAAGCCTGAAACTAGGGTTTTGTGTGAATTGCTTGTACATATGTTTGTGCATACATCATAAACATCATAAAACATCATATGCATACACTAACCATTTCAAGGGTTTAGATCTTCATCTTTGTTATTGTTTTGTAGGTCATGGAAATTCCTCGCAGGAAAACTATCCAAGTCAACCTTGTGAGAATCCCTCCTCAACTCAAGGAGCTCACATCCAGGATTCCGGAAAGCTCTCCCTTCAGTGAAAGACATGGTAGACTGCTCATCTTAGTCAACACCAGCATTGAAGAGGACATGGTAAAGGTGTTGTTCCAGTTCTTTGACCCCCTTCACCATTGTTTCACTTTCCCCGACTACCAGTTGGTGCCCACTTTGGAGGAATTTTCTCAACTCCTGAGAATTCCTATCCTTAATCAACTACCCTACAACGGTACGGAAAAGGAACCAAAGCCTGAAGATGTTGCTCAAGCACTACACTTGCAACCATCTGACATCAAGGGGCATTGGGAAACTAGAAGCTGTGTCAAAGGCTTCTTGGCAAAATTCTTGTTTGAGAAGGCACAAGAGTGTTGGAATTCATTGGATCTACAAGCCTTTGAAGAAATTGTGGCACTCCTCATTTATGGGTTGGTCCTGTTCCCAAATCCTGACCAGCTTATAGATGTCAACACCGTCAAAATCTTCTTATCTAGAAATCCAATACCAACATTGCTTGGGGACATTCTTCACTCATTTTACACTCGAACAATGAGAAAGAGGGGTGTTCTCATGTGTTGTACTCCTCTCCTTGCAAGGTGGTTTATTTCGCACCTTCCACAATCTGTCTTGAAGAATGACCAAGGCCTAAGGTGGTCACAACGGTTGATGACCCTCACTCACTCTGATGTACATTGGTGTTCTCGGTCCAGAGAAAATGTCATCATCGTCGATCGTTGTGGAGAGTTCCCTAATGTTCCATTACTTGGCATTAGAGGAGGCATTACCTACAACCCTTGCCTAGCTTTGAGGCAATTTGGATATGCACGGAGAGATGGCCCTCATGACATGTTGATTCCTGACCTAGTTTTTGACTTCGACAACGATGCGCAAGGACTTCGCCAAAGATTCATCAGAGCTTGGAGGATGCCTAACAAGGTTGACAACAAGACACTGGGGCACAAGAACTCCATCCCTCTTGAGACTTATCTCAAGTGGGTACGAACCCGAGCCCAGAGTCTAATGATGCCTTACCCTCATGTTCTCCCTGTGATTAAAGAGCCCGTTAAGGAAGGAGAGGTTCCCTACACCATCCTATATCCTGACATGCCTACATCGTGGGAGGAGATGCAGAAGAGTTGGTTCCAACTCAAAGAGGAACGAAACACTTTTGAAGCCAGCTTCTACGCCAGTGAGAAGAAGGTTTTGGAGCTTACCCGCCGACTCCATGAGGAAGAGACCCTCAACACCTACATCGCACCAAAGAGGATGCGCAACGTCTTTTTACCTTGAGAAGTTTTTTGTAATATTGGGCCCATGGGGCATTTATGTACTGACAAATTTCTTCTTATTAATATGATGTGCGTTCTTTTTGTTTGCAACAATTTTGAATGTTCTAAATCCTTGAATGCATTGCATACATAAGCATACAATTCATCATGTGCATAAGCAGGTCTCCACACCAGGTTTCCTTATCTTTCTGCTGTTTATTTCAGTAAGATGGATCTCGAACAGACGGTCAAGGACTTGCAGTCTCAAAACGCACAGTTTCAACAGCTCCTGATGACCTTGGCTAAGGGTCAGGAAGATCTGAAAGCCCTGCTGGGGAACAAAGACCAAGTGAAAAAGAAGAAGAAGAGAATCGGGGTGGCTACCCTAGGAAGAAGGTTTAAGGGTGAAGCCAGGAGAGTGCTTGAATTTCCCCCTACATCTGAAGAAGGAACCAGTAAAGGGAATGCAGCTGCGGTACCTTCTGAATCCAAGGTTGAAGAAGAGGAGGCTGAAGAAGACGAAGACTACTCTGATCAACAATACCCGCCCGCTGATGATAAGTACAAGGGCTTGGAAGAAAGGTTGGCAGCTATGGAGCTGCAGAGAGTTCCCGACTTAGATTTCGAAGACTTGGGATTAGTTGCTGGAATTGTGATCCCCCCGAAGTTCAAAGTGCCAGTTTTTGTAAGGTATGACGGGCTCTCCTGCCCGAAAATGCATCTCAGATCATATGTAAGGAAGATCCAACCTTACACTGCAGACAAGAACCTTTGGATCCATTTCTTTCAGGATAGCCTTTCTGGGGCTCAACTCGAGTGGTTCTATCAGCTGGATGGAGCCAGTATCCGAAACTGGGAAGACTTGGCCACCGCATTTTATAAACAATATCAGTATAATTCTGACCTCGCTCCTACACGTACCCAACTTCAGGGTATGTCACTGGGGACGGGCGAAGGATTCAAGGAGTATGCACAAAAGTGGAGAGACCTGGCTGGCAGGGTGCAGCCACCGCTGACTGACCGTGAACTTGTTGACATGTTCCTAGGGACCCTGTCCGGACCATTCTTCAATCATCTGATTGGGAATTCTTCTGCTGGGTTTACAGATTTGATCTTGACTGGTGAGAGGATAGAAGCTGGTATCAAGTCAGGGAAGATACAGAAAGGTGCCGCTGCGAGTACTGAGAAGAAGCCTTTCAAGAAGGAAGCTAGTGTTGTTTATGGTCCTAGAAGACAAGTTAAACCGGAACACTGCCAAGCTGTCAATGCTTTGGTAATTTCAAAGCCTGCTGCTGCTCCTCAGCAGTATAATCAACAAAGGGGTGAGAGACCCAAAAGGCAGTACACACGGCTCAGTATGACCCTGTCTCCGATTTTGCCGCAACTACTATCAACCAATCTGGTAACTGTCAAAGAAGCTCCGAAGGTGGTGAACACAGCTTCTCCAAAGTACAACCCCAACGCCCGTTGCGCTTATCACTCCGATAGCCCCGGGCATACTACTGACAATTGCTGGGCTTTGAGGAATAAGGTTCAAGACCTTATTGATGCTAAGGAAATACAGTTTGAGGCGCCCGAAAGGCCCAATGTTGTGACTGCTCCCATGCCCCAGCATGGAGTGAATGCTGTGGAAGAAGACCGATATGTAGCTTCCGTGGAAGAGATTGTTACTCCATTATCGACTGTTAAAAGGAATCTGTTGCTAGCCGGTTTATTTCCGGGATGTGGTGAAGATTGCCTTCTATGTGCTGTTTCGCCTTTTGGTTGTCCTTTGCTGAAATCAGGTATCCAAAGTCTGATGGATAGCAAGGAAATCTTGTTCGAGAAGATTGTTGTTCCTGCTGTCCCTGCCGAAGAAGTTTCTATCGTCACTATTTTCAACAAACCCCCTAAGGCTCTCTCAAAGAAGCCTGTCAAAATCATGTCCACTCAAAAGATTGCTCCTATCATCATCACTGTTCTGGGGCCTCTCCCTTATACATCCGACAAGGCTGTCCCATGGCACTATGGGGTAGATGTTTATGTGCTGGGAGTAAAGCAAGAGTTTGATACAAGTACCGGTGTCAGTAACATCACCGGGCCTGCCAAAATTACTCGCAGTGGTAGGCTGTTTTCACCAGATATTTCGCCACCATCTATTCAGAAACCCCTTATCATCACACCCGCAAGTGTGCATGTTCCACTTCCTAATCAAGTTCCTGTTTCTACCCCTGCTGCTGAGTCATCTGACGCTCGGGGCAAAGGGATTGCTACTGATTTACCTGCCCTAACGGAGGCGCCGAAGACAACCACTGTTGAAGCCTCCCAGCAAGAGATGGAGGAGATCCTCAAGATTATCAAGAAAAGTGACTTCAATGTTGTTGAGCAGTTGGGGCACACCCCCTCAAAAATTTCTATGCTATCACTGCTGTTGTGTTCAGAGGCCCATGCAAAGGCCCTGATTTCCTTCCTGAAGACGGCCCATGTGCCGCAAGAAACATCTGCTGATCAATTCACTGATTGTGTGGCCAACTTGACTGCTGATAATGGTCTGGGTTTTTCTGACGCCGATCTGACTGCAAAAGGAAAAAACCATAATGACGCCCTGCATGTCTCTATTGAATGCAGGGGCACTACTCTTGCCCATGTGTTGGTAGACACCGGTTCTTCATTGAATGTATTGCCCAAGAAGGCCCTAGACAGGCTAGATTGTGAGGGTCTGGAGCTCAAGCCCAGTAACATTGTTGTCCGAGCCTTTGACGGTTCGAAAAGGATGGTACATGGGGAAGTTGACATTCCAATCAGGGTTGGTTCTCAAGTTTTTGATTCTACTTTCTATGTGATGGACATCCGTCCATCCTACTCTTGTTTGATGGGTCGTCCATGGATCCACAAGGCTGGAGCTGTGACCTCCACATTACATCAAAAGCTTAAGTACCCGGTTAGGGGGAAGATTGTTACAGTTCAGGGGGAAGAAGAATATATGGTCAGCCACCTAAACTCGTTCCGATACATAGAAATGGATGGGGAATTCATTGAAACCCCCTTTCAACACTTTGAAGAGGTGCCTCAGACATTGGCGTCAGCTGAAACTGTGATTGAAGACCCTCCTTTGAAGATGGCTTCCTTAAAGGATGCCCGAGCTGTGATTGAGAAGGGCGAGTGCGCAAACTGGGGCCGACTTCCTGACTTCACTCCAAAGACTGACAAGTTTGGCTTAGGCTTCACTGCAGAGGCTCAGAAGGCTGTTCGTAAGGCAAGAATTGGAAGACCTCCCGTATTCATCACCAACCCGGGAGTGAATGCTATTGAAGACGATGTGGAGGAATCGGAATTCGACAGCTGGATCTACCCAACAACCGACAATGGACCAAGCAACTGGACTGCCAAAGATTTCACACCTATTACTTTTGTCACTCAGTAATGAACTCTTTTGTTTTCAATTTGTAACAAACAATATGTTGAAACTTTTATGGCTCGGTGTCCTACCCGGGGCACCGTGGCTCCATTTGTGAGGGCTTTTTGTATGACATTTTCATATATCATTAATCAAAACATTGGACGTTTGTTGCATTTCAAAATCTTGCGCTCTTTTTCTTTCTTTATTATATATTGCAAAACAGCTATATTTACACACACTCACTTATACAGGTTCCAATCCACTCTGGATCTCACTGGTAACGGCTCTGCTACTGCCAGTTATGACTTCGAAAATCCGATCAACTTAGCCGAAGACGAAGGTGAAGATGATTGTGAAGTGCCTGGTGAGCTTGCAAGATTGTTACTCCAGGAAGAGAGGGCCATTCAGCCACATGAAGAGCCAGTGGAAACGGTAAATCTAGGTACTGAGATAGACAAAAAGGAAGTCAAGATTGGTGCCAATCTAGAGCTCAGTGTGAAACAACAGTTGATTCAAATGTTGCATGACTATGTGGAAATCTTTGCCTGGTCTTACGAAGACATGCCTGGGTTGGATACCGACATTGTGGTTCATCACCTGCCTACCAAGGAAGATTGCCCTCCGGTAAAACAGAAAGTCCTCCGTATGCGCCCAGAAATGTCTGAGAAAATCAAAGCTGAGGTTATGAAACAATTTGATACCGGGTTTCTAGCAGTGACTTCTTACCTTCAGTGGATTGCCAACGTGGTTCCAGTGCCGAAAAAGGATGGTAAGGTCCGGATGTGTGTTGATTACAGGGATCTGAACAGAGCCAGCCCTAAGGATGATTTCCCTCTGCCTCATATCGACGTTCTGGTTGACAATACTGCTCAGCATAAAGTTTTCTTCTTCATGGACGGCTTCTCCGGTTATAATCAAATCAAGATGGCTCCTGAAGACATGGAGAAGACCACTTTTGTCACTCAGTGGGGCACCTTTTGCTACAAGGTCATGCCTTTTGGGTTAAAAAATGCTGGGGCAACCTACCAACGTGCCATGGTTGCTTTATTTCATGACATGATCCATCATGAAATCGAAGTGTACGTCGACGATATGATTGCAAGGTCTCAAACTGAGGAGGAACACCTTGACCATCTACGAAAGCTGTTTGACCGTCTGAAGTTGTACAAGCTGAGGTTGAACCCAAACAAGTGCACCTTTGGGGTAAGATCTGGAAAATTGTTAGGCTTCATTGTAAGCGACAAAGGTATTCAAGTGGACCCTGCCAAGGTGAAAGCCATACAAGAGATGCCAACTCCCAAGACAGAGAAAGAAGTTAGAGGCTTTCTAGGACGTTTGAATTACATTGCCCGATTCATCTCACATCTAACTGCTACCTGTGAACCAATCTTCAAACTACTGAAGAAAGATCAAGTGGTACGTTGGAATGATGAATGTCAGGCCGCTTTCGAAAAGATCAAAGAGTATCTCCAAGAACCACCCATTCTTATGCCGCCAGTTGAAGGGAGACCTCTAATACTATACTTGACAGTGCTTGACAACTCAATGGGGTGTGTGCTAGGGCAGCATGACGAGTCTGGCCGAAAAGAACACGCCATTTATTACCTGAGCAAAAAGTTTACCGACTGTGAGACTCGGTACTCACTGCTCGAGAAAACTTGCTGCGCTCTGGTATGGGCTGCTCGCCGGCTGAGACAGTATATGTTGACTCACACTACTCTGTTGATTTGAAAAATGGATCCAATCAAGTACATATTCGAAAAGCCTGCTCTGTCCAGAAGAATAGCAAGATGGCAAATGATCTTGACGGAATATGACATCCAATACACGACTCAAAAAGCAATCAAGGGAAGTGTATTGGCAGACCATTTGGCACACCAACCAGTGGACGATTACCAGTCGATGAACTTTGAATTTCCAAACGAGGATATCATGGTAGTGACTGATTATGAAGTACCTGGACCGGATGAAGGACCTGAGGAAGGGTCCCGATGGTCTATGCACTTTGACGGAGCCTCGAACGCTTTGGGTAATGGTATCGGCGCTGTGATCATATCCCCTAAAGGCACTCATACTCCACTCACCGCTCGGCTATGTTTCAACTGCACCAACAACATGGTGGAGTATGAGGCATGTATCATGGGTCTTCAAGCTGCAATTTACTTAAGGATCAAGTTTCTGAGTGTCTTCGGAGATTCCGCTCTCGTGATCAATCAGATCAAAGGCGAGTGGGATACGAAACACCCGAATCTTATTCCTTACAAGGAGTATGTGCTGACATTGCTTCCCCACTTCGAAGAATTAACTTTTGAACACTTCCCAAGAGAGGAGAATCAGTTAGCGGACGCGTTGGCTACGATGTCTTCTATGTTCAAAGTCAAATGGGACAACGAGGCTCCCCGGACCATTATTTGGAAGTTGGATGAACCTGCACATTGCTGCGATCTCGAGACCGAAGAGGTAACAGAAAAACCTTGGTATCATGAAGTAAAGAGGTACTTGGAAGCTCAACAATACCCCGAAGGCGCATCGATTAATGACAAGAAGTTCCTGAGAAGGTTTGCGGTAAAATTCTTCCTCAGTAATGGCATTCTCTACAAGCGAAACCATGATTCAACCTTACTGCGTTGTGTGGATAAGATTGAAGCAGAAAGGATCATGGCAGAGCTACATGAAGGTACTTTCGGAACACATTCCAGTGGACACACCATGGCAAAGAAAATCCTTCGGGCAGGATATTTCTGGTCCACAATGGAAGCCGACTGTTATCAGCATTCTCGAACTTGTCATAAATGCCAGATCTATGCTGATAAGGTGCACATTCCTCCGGTACCTCTGAACGTCCTGACGGCACCTTGGCCTTTTGCAATGTGGGGCATTGATATGATCGGCGAGATCCGACCTACGACATCCAACGGGCATCGCTTCATTTTGGTAGCGATTGATTACTTTACAAAATGGGTTGAAGCAGCTTCCTATGCTACCGTAACCAAGAGCGTCGTGGCACGGTTCATTTGGCACAACCTGATCTGTCGATACGGTGTCCCGGAAAGGATCATTACGGACAATGGTACCAATCTTAACAACAAGATGATCACTGAGCTCTGCGAGCAATTCAAAATACAGCACCACAACTCTTCTCCCTACCGACCGAAGATGAACGGGGCTGTAGAAGCAGCGAATAAGAATATCAAGAAGATTGTGCAGAAGATGACAATGACCTATAAAGATTGGCACGAAATGTTACCATTTTCTCTTCATGGGTACCGTACCTCAGCACGGACGTCAACAGGGGCAACTCCATTTTCCTTGGTCTATGGCATGGAGGCAGTCTTGCCTATTGAAGTCCAGATACCCTCTCTCCGGATAATGAAGGATGCAGGTTTGAGCGAAGATGACTGGATCCAGACTCGGCTTGATCAATTAAACCTAATTGACGAAAAGAGACTCACTGCTATTTGTCATGGTCAGACGTACCAAAAACGGATGATCATGGCATTTAACAAGAAAGTCAGACGACAAGAGTATCAAGTCGGAGACCTGGTAATCAAGCGCATCATTCTTCCTCAAAGTGATCCCAGGGGAAAATGGACCCCTACATACGAAGGGCCATTTGTGGTTAAACATATCTTCTCAGGAGGAGCTATGATTTTAACCACCATGGACGGTGACGACCTTCCTCACCCTACCAATGCAGAAATGGTAAAAAGATACTACGCATGATTAAGGACCCGCTAGGTTGACACACCTAGGCAAAAATAAGGGCTTCCCAGCGAACCAAAAGGGTTCGGGCAAAAATAAGGGATGAAATAAAAAAAATCTGTACACCCGGCAAGTCGAAAACCTGAAAAGGCGGCTTGGGCAAGAATGGGTATCCCGGTGGACTGAAAACCCGAAAGGGCGGTCCAGGCAAAAGTTAGGGATAAAGCGTAATACTATGTCTCATTGGATCATCTTGCATCCAGAATTCGGCATCAACATCAGACTTCGGCATCGATCAATGAGCTTCATCTTCAACTAAACAACAAAGTGATGAGACGCTTGAAGGCATAAAGGCGATAGCAGAGTTGAAACCCAGTGGGATTATTTTTTCACATAGTTGTTTTGTTTCCTTTTCAAAATTGTATAAACTCTATGTTGTTCGGCGGCGTTCTCTTACTAGGACGTCAGCCTCCTGTACAAAAACGCCTATTTACAAGCAAATTTCAAAATCAATACAAGTTCAATTTTTCAGACAAATTATCCATCGTTTTTCCTTTTTCTGTTTTTGTTTTGCAAAGAACGTCCAATGTTCATTTTTGATATATGCATTTGACATTAAAATTGCTAGATCATAAATATTGGCATACGAAACAAAGGACTAATTACAGGTGACAGTAGAAACAGAGGTAATGTAGAATTGTCCAAGCGATCTAGTTGCTTTGTCCACTGAGGTACCAAGGTAGGTTCAGCTGAAGAACGTGACCAAGTTACCTTCACTCCCCACAGAGAAAGACAAGATTCAGCAATACTCTCCCCAGGAAGAGTTAGTCTCCCGTCATCCCCAAAAAGGCACATTATTCTCCAGCAAGTCCGCCATACTCGCCCCAAGCAGAGTTAGTCTACTGTCAGCCTTAAGGAAGTTGGGTATCTCCAAAAAATCTCAACATTCCCCAGCGGAATATAGACATTCCTCAGCAAGCATCCCCGACAGTCTTAATATAAGATTGTTCCCCGGCGGGATATAAGACACCCTAGCAGAGCCAACACCCCAGTACGGTCTGAAAAGTTTCCCCAGGATAGTTGAATCATTATCCCCAGCAGGTCTTGCAGCTTATCCCCAGTAGATTCTGGAAGCTTATCACCTGCAGAGTACGTACGTCTCTCCCCGACTTTATTCAAAGGTTATTTCCCCACCAGGGTATAACTGGGTTATCCTCAGCTAATAACCACGGAAAGATCGTCCTCGGCGAAGTTCTTCCTATTCCCCAACGGAGTCCATCAAGTTCCCCCAACATAACTTATCAGCGGAATCCCCAGCGGAGTTTATCATTGAAATCCCCAGCGGAGCTCTCATCAAAACCTCAGCGAAGTATCTCTTCCCACAGAGTAATTCCCCTCAGAGTAATCCTCTCCAACAAGTTTATTCCCCAACGGAGTCATCTTCTCCTACTGGTTTATTCTCACAACCATCATCCCCAGCGGAAACGAAGAACTCTACTCTTCAACATCAGCCCAGGATTTGATTCCCCGGCCAGTCGTCAAGGATTTATTTTTCTAGACGAAAATACATTCATAGACATTTCACATTTCATACATCCTGCTTACATACATGATAAAGTGCATACAACACTACCTCATTTTGAGCATCATGACATCATGCATCTCATACATCATGACATTGCATACAACTGATGTTTTGCCTTTTCAGGAAAAGGTCAATCCAGAGATGATTACTGTCAACTATCACAATTCCAGATTCGATTCCTGTATCTAGCCAGGGCACATCTGTGAGTGATTGATTGTAGATTCGATACCTGTATCTAGCCAGGGCATATCTGCATGAAGAGATTGAAGATCAACCCCTGTAACAGGCCAGGAAATTATCTTTCATTCTCAGGTCAGAGGCTTACACCTGTATCCAGCCAGGAAAGCTATCTCTACCAACCTTTTGTAATTCCAGATTCGATTCCTGTATCTAGCCAGGGCACATCTGTGAGCAACTAATTCCAGATTCGATACCTGTATCCAGCTAGGGCATATCTGAAGACAATAATTTCCAGATTCGATACCTGTATCCAGCCAGGGCATATCTGAAGACGACAAGTTCCAGATTCGATTCCTGTATCTAGCCAGGGCATATCTGCGTGAAGAGTTTAGAGATTCGATACCTGTATCCAGCCAGGGCACATCTGTAAATAACCTTTTAAATTTCCAGATTCGATTCCTGTATCTATCCAGGGCACATCTGTGAGCAACCAATTCCAAATTTGATACCTGTATCCATCCAGGGCATATCTGCATGAAGAGACTGAAGATCAACACCTGTAACAAGCCAGGAAACCATCCTTCTTTCTCAAATACGCAAATTCTCGCTAAGGAATCTCTTACGCGATCGACACTTCCAAATGGCATCTATAAGCCCATTCCCGACAAGGTTCTGTCACACCTCCAGATGGCATCTATAAGCCCATCCTACTATCCATCCTATCTCCAAATGGCATCTATAAGCCCATTCCCGCCATCACATTGCTGATACTCCAGCATGCGAGTGCAAATTTCCGGGCACTCTAGTGTCCAATCTCCTTTTACCTTCGAGTCGCGAAAGGCAAACTTGCCAATCTAACTCTTCAGGTCTAAGAAGATTGAACAAGGGCAACTGTTGTACCCCAAAATTTTCCCTCCCATTTCCTCAACATTTTCTCACCACAAGACCCTTGGAGCTCAAGATCAAGTTAGGGTTTGCTCTGCTCAAGACTCCTCCTTGCACTGTTGACCCAAATTAGGGTTTGTGTTTGCACAAAGATGTTTTGACCTAAAATTCCCAAGATGACTTTCATGCTTCATATTGGACTCCCAAGTATTATCCATACCAAGTTTCAAGTCTTGATTCCAAACTTTGCCCAGTCAATTGGGCAGTTGACCTAGAAATCAACTGTATTGGGGAAAAGGTCAACGGTGGTCAATTGACAGTCAAACCTCATGATTTTTGACCCACATCAACATTATGAACTCATATGAACCATTTGGTCAAGTTTGGATCACAATTCCACAAGAAATTTGATCAAATCACCAAAAGGGCAAAATGGTCATTTTAGGGTTTTTGACTGCACAAGGGCAATTTTTGACTGTTTGACCTAGCCAATGGAAAACCAAGCTCACATATGGACTCAAGGACCCCATGGAATTGTCTTGACATGTTCAACAAGTTCAAAAGATCTCAAAAGCATTAGATTGACAAATGAATTTTCCAGTCAATTGATCAATTTTTGACTGTATACTGAAAAGTCAAACTTTGACTTTTTGGTCAAAATCAAGTGTCAAGATTCATTTTTCATCAAAACATGTCCAATTATGAAACTTGTTCATCAAGAAATCAAGAATTGCAAATTAGGGTTTAAAATGAAGAATTTTCATAACTTAGAAATTTTCTAAGTCATGAAAATCCCTAATTTTTTCCTAACTTTGTCCCATTTTTTCATCAAGATGCATTTGGATTCAAACAAAAGTCAAAACATGAAAGTTATAGTCCTTTGCAAAATCTACAACTTTTATTCACAAAGTTTCCTCAAAAGAAGCTTGTAGCTTAAGTTATGATTTTTGGAACAAGGGTGCAAAACATTCTTAACTTAGAAAAATTTTGACCTATTTTAGGCAGGATTTTTGCCTAACTTCATGGCCACTTTTCACATGCTTCCACTTGGAATTTCAACTTGCATTACAAAGATGGATTGTAGTACACATTCCAAGATTTCCAAAATGTTCAAGAACTCATCAAACAACCTTGTGGTTAGGGAGAATCAAATTTGGCAATATGGGCAAAACTCACTTTGTTCATGAACCATTTCCATGTCCATAACTTTGCATTTTTGAACTCAGCATGCTCTAAGCTAGATTACAGGCCTTTTATCTCATCCACACTCAATAATTTAATGCAAACCCCTTGTGTTCAAGCCTTATCTTATGTGTTTAACCATTACATGCCAATTTAATCCATAATTAGAAAAAGCAATATATCCATTTTTGAAAAGTTGAACTTTATGTCAAGATTGCAATCTTTGAAGTACAATGCAAGTCCTTTTGGCACAAGTTCAGAAAGATATCACACTGATCAAGAGGGATGGTTGCAGCATGATTAGGGGGCCTGCACAAGTCTAGAAACCAACTTGTCATTTTTTGCTTAAGTTAGAAGAAACTTGGCATATTGATATCCATCTCACATTTCTGCCAACACAAGCTTAGACAAACTTGTTGTACACATCCCAAACAACATAACTGAGCTAAGGCACGACCAAAACACCTTCAAAACCTCACCATTCATCAAAACACCCTCCTACTGCAAAAAACAGAGTCACCTCTGCAGTTGGACTTCTATAACTCAATCCACTCGTGCATTTTTGCTAAAACCAGTTCATACACACTCCATACCACATATACAAGCTATCCCAAGCATTGGACACGACCTGTAACACCTCTAACCAACTTCACCATTTTCACTTTTTCTGTTTTGCAGGTTGATTGCCATAGCTTGATTCACTTGGTTTCAAAGCAAGCTAAAGGTTGGAATAGTATCCCTAGACTTCAAGCAAGCTGTACCAATCCTCACCTTGCCTTGAAAGTGCCTCCATTGCCAGACACGATCCAAGCTGAACAGGTAAGTTCATGAACTTCTATCTCTCAATCTAGGAAGAGTTAGCTTTAAGTTTATGAATGAAAAATGTCTTACTCATGGCCCTGAAGCTATACATATCCTCACTTTCCATTTATATTGCATATGCTGAGAGAATTTAAGACCTGAACATTGACAAAAACTTAGGTTAAGAATTAGGGATGGAGAAATTCTCTCTCATTTCTGAGAGTTAGATCAAGTTCTTGGTATGTATGGAATCGTGGCTTGATGCTTGACATTTTTCATGTTATAAGTTTGTGCTAAAAATCCAGGAATCAAGATGTTTGAACCAGGAGGGAAAGGCGCATGTTTTTTGACATTTTTGTCTGAAGGTTGAAGACAACCTCTCTTGGGCCGGGCCTGAGATTTCTTTTCCTTTTTGCATCATGTTTTTACATTTGCACCCCCTTGGCCCATTGCATTTTATTTTCATTATTTTTGACTTTTGATTTTTGTTTCTGACTTATTTATTTTTGTCAAAGCATAAAAAATATTAAATTTATTTTTCCACATTTTTTTTGCATTTTATTTGATATTTATTTGGTTTCATTTAGTTTTGTACATAAATAAACATAAATATACTTCTATTTAAAAATACTAAAAAATAATACAAACACATTTTATTTCTGATTTTTATTTTATGTTATCTCTTGAAAACATTTTATAAAAAATATACTTTTTTTTTGTAAATATTAAATATTTTATTTTGTACATATTTAATATATTTAACATATAATATAAATACTTATATATATTTATTATAATATTTAGGATAAAAACATAAAAAAATAATACATTTTATTTTTATTAATATTTAACTTAAAAAATCACTTTTTTACAATATACTTCCTTTCTATTTATTTTTTGTACTTAATTAATAAATATTGCATATATTATATAATAAATACCTTTTATTTATAAAATTAGGGTTTTGCCCTAAATACATAAAAATATCAAAAATTAATTATTTTCATTTTTGTTTAATTGACACATAAAAAATACTTTTTTACATACATATAAAAAATCATTTTTTGCATCTTGCATATTTATTGTATTTTTATTTAATTGTTGTATATTAAATAATTTGTATAATTCAATTTGGATGTAATAGTTTAGGTTTTAATTTCTTGCTAAAATATCTCCATTTGAATATTTGTACCCCCCATCCCATAATTTGTGTTGTAATAACTTAGGACCTTTTATTTTTCGCATTTAAAAGCTTTCTAATTATGCCATGTTAGAATTAGGTTTTGTATGCAAATCAAAAACAACAAATAGTTTGACCTAAATTCAAGATAAACAAGCATGAAAATGGACAACACTAATCACACTTGCACCCCTAGGGTATTCCACTTGTTGCCTTCAATAATGGGCCATATTGCATGTTAGGTATCTTTGGCAAAAAACAAGACAATCAAATGATCATAGTCCCTCGATGACGCTTTCAAAAGTTGCCTAAAAAATGATCAAGTCCCTTAAAGGAAAAATTGCCCAAAGATACTTGGCACCATTGCAATCATGGTCTAAACGATGACCCGCGCCCGTCCCGTTCACATCCTAACACAAGATTGTCCACCAAATACAATGGTGGAACAAAATTGTTAAAAGGGTTAAAACATAGCAATGATCTTTGAGAAATTTAGGGTAGATAGCTCTTGGTTACTTGCCAACTTGCAAAACAAAAACAATTGCCTATTTTTCAAAACATACATCACAACACATTTTCAAAACCACTTTCAAAAAACATTGAAAACTTTTCAAAAGACATACATCTTTGTATACATCCCCACATGGATCATTACAAAGGTTGCCACCACATTGGCCTCTTTTCAAAACATTTTCAAAACCCACACACAAAGCACCATTTCAAACAATTGAAAATCGAGGCAAGTTAATCTAAGCAAGTAACTAAGAGCCCATGGATAACCATGGATAGAAAGGGTGCTAATACCTTCCCTTTCTATAATCTACTCCCCGAACCCAAGAAAACATCTCAAAGGTTTTTGCTGTGCTTTTTAACCTTTCCTTAGGATAAAATAAAAAGTCGGTGGCGACTCTTGCTCAACCGAAACATTTGCGAAAACAAACGCAAAACCCAAGTCAGTTCTCCCACCGTATCACAGTGTCTATAACGACTGGATTGTCTATTGCGACCAGATTGTCTATGGCGACTGGGTTGAGAATTTAACTGCATCTTTCCTGAAAGGTAAAGGTCATTCGTATGCAATGCATGATATGAACCAAGCAATGATGTTCTCAACATAAAGGAGATTGTATGATATGATGCGCATGCGCATGTATCATGATGTATGAAAATGTGATGTTTGTGAATGTATTTCGTCTGGGAAAATAAATCCTTGACGAATTCCGGGAAGTTAAATCCTGGGCTGATGTTAAAGAGTTGAATTCTTCGTTTCCGCTGGGGATGATGGTTGCAAAAATAAACCGGTAGGAGAAGATGACTCCGTTGGGGAATAAACTTGTTGGGGAGATTACTCTGCGGGGAAATACTCTGTGGGAAGAGATACTTCGCTGAGGTTTTGATGATAACTCCTCTGGGGATACCGTTGATAAGTTTTGTCGAAGGATTTGATGAACTCCGCTGGGGATAGGAAGAACTTCGCCGAGGACGATCTTTCCGTTGTGATTAGCTGAGGATAACCCAGTTATAAGCTCTAGTGGGGAATAACCTTTGAATATGGTCGGGGAGAGATACGTGTACTCTGCAGGTGATAAGCTTCCAGAATCTACTGGGGATAAGCTTCCAGAATCTACTAGGGAGGATGATTCAACTCTCCTGAGGAAACTTTTGGACTGTATTGGGGAAGTGGCTCCACTGGGGTGTCTGGTATTCCGCCGGGGAACAATCTTATACTAAGACCTCCGGGGATGCTTGCTGGGGAATATCTATACTCCGCTGGGGAATGTTGAGATTTTCTGGGGATACCCAACTTCCTTAAGGCTGACAGTAGGCTGACTCTGCTTGGGGAGAGTGTTGCGGACTTGCTAGGAGAACTGTGCCCTTTGAGGACTTATGGGAGACCAACTCTGCTTGGGGGGAGTATGGCTGAAACTTGTCTTACTCGGCGGGGAGTGAAGGTATCCTGGTCATGTTCTTCAGCTGAACTTCCCTTGGTACCTGGAGGACAAAGCAACTAGATCGCTTAGACAATTCTTTATTGCCCCTGTTTCTGATGTCACCTGTAATTAATCTTTTGTTTCGTATGCTAGTTTTTTATGATTAGCAATTAATGTCAAATGCATATATCAAAATGAACATTGGACGTTCTTCGCAAGACAAAACAGAAAAAGGAAAAACAATTGGCAATTTGTATGGAAAAGTGAATTTGTATTGATTTTGAATTTTGCCTGTAAATAAGCGTTTATGTACAAGAGGCTGACGTCCTAGTAAGAGGACGCCGCCGAACAAATAGAATTTACAATTTTGTGAAAAGGAAAACAAAACAGTTATGTGAAAAATCCCGCTGGGTTTCAACTCTGCTATCGCCTTTATGTATTCAAGCGTCTCATCATTTTGCTGCCCAGTTGAAGATGAAGCTGCTTGATTGGTGTCGTCTGAACCTGATAGTTGATACCGGATTCTGGATGCAGGGTGATCCAATGAGACATAGTATTACGCTTATCCCTAACTTTTGCCTGGACCGCCCTTCGGGTTTTCAGTCCACCGGGATACCCATTTTTGCCCAAGCCGCCTTTTCAGGTTTTCGACTTGCCGGGTGTACAGATTTTTTCATTTCATCCCTTATTTTTGCCCGAACCCTTTTGGTTCGCCGGGAAGCCCTTATTTTTGCCTAGGTGTGTCAACCTAGCGGGTCTTTTATCATGTGTAGTATCTTTTTACTATGTCTGCATTGGCGGGGTGAGGAAGGTCGTCACCATCCATGGTGGTTAGAATCATAGCTCCTCCTGAGAAGATATGTTTAACCACAAACGGCCCTTCATATGTAGGGGTCCATTTGCCCCTGGGATCACTTTGAGGAAGAATGATGCGCTTGATTACCAGATCCCCAACTTGATACTCTTGTCGTCTGACTTTCTTGTTAAATGCCTTGATCATCCGTTTTTGGTACGTCTGACCATGACAAATAGCGGTGAGTCTCTTTTCTTCGATTAGGTTCAATTGATCAAGTCGAGTCTGGACCCGGTCATCTTCGCTCAAACTTGCATCCTTCATTATCCGGAGAGAGGGTATCTGGACTTCAATAGGCAAGACTGCCTCCATGCCATAGACCAAGGAAAAGGGTGTTGCCCCTGTTGATGTCTGTGCTGAGGTACGATACCCATGAAGAGTAAACGGTAACATCTCGTGCCAATCTTTATAGGTCACTGTCATCTTCTGCACAATCTTTTTGATGTTCTTATTAGCTGCTTCTACAGCCCCATTCATCTTCGGCCGATAAGGAGAAGAGTTGTGGTGTTGTATCTTGAATTGCTCGCAGAGCTCAGTGACCATCTTGTTGTTAAGATTGGTACCATTGTCCGTAATGATTCTCTCAGGTACGCCGTATCGACAGATCAAATTATGCCGAATGAACCGTGCCACGACGTTCTTGGTTACGGTAGTGTAGGAAGCTGCTTCAACCCACTTTGTGAAGTAATCAATTGCTACCAAGATGAAGCGATGCCCGTTGGATGCCGTAGGTCTGATTTCACCGATCATATCAATGCCCCACATTGCAAAAGGCCAAGGTGCTGTCAAGACGTTCAGGGGAACTGGAGGGACGTGCACCTTATCTGCATAGATCTGGCATTTGTGACATGTCCGAGAATGTTGGTAACAGTCGGCTTCCATTGTGGACCAGTAATATCCTGCCCGTAGGATTTTATTTGCCATGGTATGTCCATTGGAATGAGTTCCGAAAGTTCCTTCATGCAGCTCTTTCATGATCCTTTCTGCTTCAGTCTTATCCACATAACACAGTAAGGTTGAATCATGGTTTCGCTTGTAAAGAATGCCATTGTTGAGGAAGAACTTTGCTGCGAACGTTCTCAGAAACTTCTTGTCATTAACAGATGCACCCTCGGGGTATTCTTGAGCTTCCAAGTACCTCTTCACTTCATGATACCATGTTTTTTCTGTTATCTCTTCCGTCTCAAGATCACAACAATATGCAGGTTCATCCAGTTTCCAAATAATGATCCGGGGAGCCTCGTTGTCCCATTTGACTTTGAACATAGAAGACATCGTAGCTAGCGCGTCCGCCAACTGATTCTCCTCTCTTGGGAAGTGTTCAAAAGTTATCTCTTCGAAATGAGGGATCAATGTCAACACATACTCCTTGTAGGGAATAATATTTGGGTGTTTCGTATCCCACTCGCCTTTGATCTGACTGATCACGAGAGCGGAATCTCCGAATACACTCAGAAACTTGATCCTTAGGTCAATTACTGCTTGAAGACCCATAATGCATGCCTCATACTCCTCCATGTTGTTGGTGCAGTTGAAACATAGTCGGGCGGTAAACGGAATATGAGATCCATTAGGAGATGTGATCACAGCGCCGATACCATTACCCAAAGCGTTTGAGGCTCCGTCAAAGTACATAGACCATCGGGATCCTTCCTCAGGTCCTTCATCCGGTCCAGGTATTTCACAATCAGTCACTACCATGATGTTCTCGTCTGGAAATTCAAAGTTCATCGACTGGTAGTCGTCCACTGCCTGGTGTGCCAAATGGTCTGCCAATACACTTCCTTTGATTGCTTTTTGAGTCGTGTACTGGATGTCATATTCAGTCAAGATCATCTGCCATCTTGCTATTCTTCCCGACAAGGCAGGCTTTTCGAATATATACTTGACTGGATCCATTTTTGAAATCAACAGAGTAGTGTGAGTCAACATATACTGTCTCAGCCGGCGAGCAGCCCATACCAAAGCGCAACAAGTTTTCTCGAGCAGTGAGTATCGGGTCTCACAGTCGGTAAACTTTTTGCTAAGGTAATAAATAGCATGCTCTTTTCGGCCAGACTCGTCATGCTGCCCCAGCACACACCCCATTGAGTTGTCAAGTACTGTCAAGTATAAGATTAGAGGTCTCCCTTCAACTGGTGGCATAAGAATGGGTGGCTCTTGGAGATACTCTTTGATTCTCTCGAAAGCAGCCTGACATTCATCGTTCCAACGTACTACCTGATCTTTCTTCAGCAGCTTGAAGAGTGGTTCACAAGTAGCAGTTAGGTGCGAGATGAATCGGACAATGTAGTTCAGCCGTCCTAGAAAGCCTCTGACTTCCTTTTCAGTCTTGGGAACATGCATCTCTTGTATGGCTTTCACCTTGGCAGGGTCCACTTGAATACCTTTGTTGCTTACGACGAAGCCTAGCAATTTTCCAGATCTCACCCCAAAGGTGCACTTGTTCGGGTTCAACCTCAGCTTGTACAACTTCAGACGGTCAAACAGCTTCTGTAGATGGTCAAGGTGTTCCTCCTCAGTTTGGGACCTTGCAATCATATCATCGACATACACTTCGATCTCATGATGGATCATATCATGAAACAAAGCAACCATGGCACGTTGGTAGGTTGCCCCAGCATTTTTCAACCCAAATGGCATGACCTTGTAGTAGAAGGTGCCCCATTGAGTAACGAAGGTGGTCTTCTCCATGTCTTCAGGAGCCATCTTGATTTGATTATAACCGGAGAAGCCGTCCATGAAGGAGAATACTTTGTGCTGAGCAGTATTGTCAACCAGAACATCAATGTGAGGCAGAGGGAAGTCATCCTTGGGGCTCGCCCTATTCAAATCCCTGTAATCAACACACATTCGGACCTTACCATCTTTCTTTGGCACTGGAACCACATTGGCAACCCACTGAGGGTACGAAGTCACTGCTAGAAATCCGGCATCAAATTGCTTCATAACCTCAGCTTTGATTTTCTCTGACATCTCTGGACGCATACGGCGGACCTTCTGTTTAACCGGAGGGAGGTCTTCTTTGGTAGGCAGGTGATGAACCACAATGTTGGTATCCAACCCAGGCATGTCTTCGTAGGACCAGGCGAAGATTTCCACGTAGTCATGCAACATCTGAGTCAACCGTTGTTTCACACTAGACTCCAGATTGGCGTCAATCTTGACTTCCTTTCTGTCTGTCTCAGTACCCAGATTTACCGTTTCCACTGGCTCTTCATGTGGCTGAATGGCCCTCTCTTCCTGGAGTAACAATCTTGCAAGATCACCAGGCACTTCACAATCATCCTCACCTTTGTCTTCGGCTAAGTTGATCGGATTTTCAAAGTCATAACTGGCAGTAGCAAAGTCGTTACCAGTGAGATCTAGAGTGGATTGGAACCTGTATAGGTGAGTGTGTGTAAATATAGCTGTTTTTCAATATATAAAGAAAGAAAGGGAGCGCAAGATTTGAAATGCGAAAAACGTCCAATGCTTTTATTCATGATATATGAAAGTGACAAATAACAAGCCCTCACAAATGAAACCACGGTGCCCCGGGTAAGACACCGGGTTATAAAGTTTCAAATTATTGTTTGTTTCAAAGCCAAAACAAAAGAGTTCATTACTGAGTGACAAAAGTAATAGGTGTAAAGTCTTTTGCAGTCCAGTTGCTTGGTCCACCGTTGGTCGTTGGGTAGATCCAGCTGTTGAATTCAGATTCACCTACGTCGTCTTCAATGGCATTCACTCCCGGGTTGGTGATGAACATAGGAGGTCTTCCAATCCTTGCTTTACGCACATCCTCTGAGCTTCTGCAGTGAAACCCAAACCAAACTTGTCAGTCTTCGAAGTGAAATCAGGAAGTTGGCCCCAGTTTGCACATTCATCCCTTCTCAATCACAGCCCGGACATCCTTTAAGGAAGCCATCTTCAAAGGAGAATTTTCTTTAGTCACGGTCTCTGCTGACGCCAGTGTCTGAGGCACCTCTTCAAAGTGTTGAAAGGGTGTCTCAATGAATTCCCCATCCATTTCTATGTACCTGAACGAGTTGAGATGGCTGACCATATATTCTTCCTCCCCCTGAATTGTCACAATCTTCCCCTTGACTGGGTACTTCAGCTTCTGATGCAATGTGGAGGTCACAGCTCCAGCTTTGTGGATCTAAGGACGACCCAGCAAACAAGAATAGGATGGTCGGATGTCCATCACAAAGAAAGTAGAATCAAAGACTTGAGAACCCACCCTGATTAGAATGTCAACTTCCCCATGTACCATCCTCTTCGACCCGTCAAAGGCCCGGACAACAATGTTACTAGGCTTGAGTTCTAAACCCTCACAATCCAACCTATCTAGGGCCTTCTTAGGTAGTACGTTCAGTGAAGAACCAGTGTCAACCAGCACATGGGCAAGAGTAGTGCCCCTGCATTCAATGGAGACATGCAGGGAATCACTGTGGTTCTTCCCCTTAGCAGTCAGATCAGCGTCGGAGAAACCCAAACCATTATCAGCTGTTAGGTTGGCCACACAATCGGTAAATTGATCGGCAGACATTTCTTGTGGCACATGGGCCGTCTTCAAGAAGGAAATCAGGGCCTTGGCATGGGCCTCTGAACATAACAACAGTGATAACATAGAGATCTTAGAGGGGGTGTGTCCCAGCTGCTCAATCACATTGAAATCACTCTTCTTGATAATCTTAAGGATCCCTTCCATCTCTTGCTGGGAAGCTTCAACATTAACAGTCTTCGGTGCCTCCACCTGGGCAGGCACATCAGTAGCAATCCCTTTGCCCCGAGCGTCAGATGACTCGGCAGCAGGGGTAGACACTTGATCAGGAGGGGAAACAGGCACACTGGCAGGTGGGATAACAAGAGGTCTCTGGATAGCTGGAGGTGCAATATCTGGTGAGAACAGCCTACCACTTCGAGTGACTTTGGCAGGCCCGGTAATGTTACTGATGCCGGTAGCAGTATCAAACTCTTGCTTTACTCCCACATAAACATCTGCCCCATAGTGCCACGGGACAGCTTTGTCAGATTTATAGGGGAGGGGCCCCGGAACAGTGATGGTTATAGGAGCAATCTTGTGAACAGGCATAATTTGGACAGGCTTCCTCGGGGGAGCCTTGGTAGGATTGTTGAAAATGGTGACAACGGACACTTCTTCAGTAGGGAAAATAGGAACAACAATTTTCTTGAACAAGATCTCTTTACTATCCATCAGGTTTTGGACGCCTGACTTCAGCAAAGGACAACCAGCAGGTGAAACAACACATAGAAGGCAACCTTTGCTACATCCCGAAAATAAACCGGCTAGCAACAGGTTCCTTTTGACAGTCAGCAACGGGGTAACAATATCTTCCACAGAGGCCATATACATGTCTTCTTCCACAACATTCACTCCATGTTGGGGCATGGGGGCAGTCACAACATTGGGTCTTTCGGGCGCCTCGAACTGTATTTCTTTAGCATCAATAAGGTCCCGAACCTTATTCTTCAGAGCCCAACAATCATCAGTAGAATGCCTCGGGCTGTCAGAGTGATAAGCACAGCGGGCGTTAGGGTTGTACTTCGGGGATGTGGTGTTCACAACCCTTGGAGCTTCCTTGACAGTTACCAGATTGGTTGACAGCAGTTGCGAAAATATCTGAGACAGGGTCATGCTGAGCCGAGTGTACTGCCTTTTGGGCCTCTCACTTCTTGGCTGGTTGTATTGCTGAGCAGCAGCAGCAGGCTTTGAAATTACCACCGCATTGATAGCTTGGCGGCGTTCCGGCTTATTTTGTCTCCTTGGACCATAAACAGCACTAACTTCCTTCTCGAAGGGCTTCTTTTCAGTACTCGAGGAGGCACCTTTCTGTATCTTCCCCGACTTGATACCAGCTTCTATCCTCTCCCCGGTCAGAATGAGGTCTGTAAACCCAGCAGAGGAATTACCAATCAGGTGATTAAAGAATGGACCAGACAGGGTCCCCAAGAACATGTCCACGAGTTCACGGTCAGTCAATGGTGGTTGCACCCTGCCAGCCAGGTCTCTCCACTTCTGCGCGTACTCCTTAAAACCTTCACCCGTCCCAAGTGACATACCCTGGAGTTGGGTACGCGTGGGAGCGAGGTCGGAATTATACTGATACTGCTTAAAAAACGCAGTAGCCAAGTCCTCCCAGTTTCGAATACTGGTTCCATCCAGCTGATAGAACCATTCGAGTTGAGTCCCTGAAAGACTCTCCTGGAAGAAATGGATCCATAAGTTCTTGTCTGCAGTGTAAGGTTGGATCTTCCTTACATAAGAACGGAGGTGCAGCTTAGGACAGGAAGCCCCGTCGTACTTCACAATTCACAAAGGCAGGTGCCTTGAACTTGTGCGGGATCACCACCCCAGAAGATAACCCTAAGTCTCCAAAATCCAACCCAGGCACACGCTGAATCTCCATAGCATTTAACCAGTCCTCCAGCTGTTTGTACCTGTCCTCAGCAGGAGGGTACTGTTCATCATTGAAATCTGTCTCGCTGTGGGAGACCACAGGACTAGGAACCTCTCTCCCTTGGTGACTGCCTTCCCCAACAGATGGAGTAGTCATCTCAGCTTCATTCTGCAGTGTATTCCCGAGTCTGCGTCCATTGTTGAACAACGCAGTCCTCTTCTTCTTCTTCTTCTTCAGGAGCAAAGCCTTCAACTCCTGTTGTCCCTGGGCTAAGTTTGTGACCATCTCCTGGAACTGGGCGTTCTGGGCCTGGAGGGCCTTGATAGCTTGTTCAGTAGTAGGTTCAGAAGACATGATGATTGCTGAAATAAACAGCGAAGCAAATTAAGAAACCTGTGGCAAGGGAGTACCTGTTATGCACATGATGCATGATATGCTATTTATGCAATGCATTCAAGGGTTCGAAAATTCAAATTTGTTGTAGACAAAAAAAAGAACACACGTTATATTAAGAAATAATCTGTTTAGTACATCAGGGCCTCATGGGCAAAACATTACAAATAATTAATCCCAAAAGACACTGCGCATCCTCTTTGGAGCGATGTAAGTGTTGAGAGTCTTTTCCTCGTGAAGCAGGCGGGTGAGCTCCAAGACCTTCTTCTCACTGGCATGTAAACTGGCTTCAAGAGAGTTCTGTTCTTCCTTGAGTTGGATCCAGCTCTTCTGCATTTCTTCCCAGGATGTTGGCATATCAGGATGTTGAATGGTGTAGGGCACCTCTCCTTCCAAAACTGGCTCTTTGATCACGGGGAGAACATGAGGATATGGCATCACCAGCTTCTGGGAGCGGGCTCGTACCCACTTGAGATAAGGTTCCAGGGGGATGGAGTTCATGTGCCCCAGTGTCTTACTATCTACTTTGTTGGGCATCCTCCAAGCTTTGATGAACCTCTGGCGAAGTCCTTGCGTATCGTGGTCGAAGTCAAAAACTATGTCAGGAATCAACATGTCATGAGGGCCATCCCTCCGAGCATATCCAAACTGCCTCAAAGCCAGACATGGGTTGTAAGTAATGCCTCCTCTGATTCTAAGTAAAGGAACATTAGGAAATTCTCCGCAACGATCAATGATAGTGACATTCTCTCTGGACCGAGGAACCAATGTATATCAGCATGTGTAAGGGTTATTAATCGTTGTGACCATCTCAAACCCCGCTCGTTCTTCAAAACTGATTGTGGAAGGTGCGAAATAAACCACCTTTCCAGAAGAGGAGTGCAGCACATGAGAACACCTCTTTTTCTCATGGTTCGAGTGTAACATGAGTGGAGGATGTCCCCAAGCAGCGTAGGTATAGGGTTCCTGGACATAAAGATATTGACATCATTGATATCTATAAGTTGATCTGGATTCGGGAACAACACCAACCCATAGACAAGGAGTGACACAACTTCTTCAAAAGCTTGTAGGTCAAGGGAGTTCCAACATTCTTGGGCCTTCTCAAACAGGAATTTTACCAAGAATCCTTTGATACCACTTCTGACTTCCCAATGCCCCTTAATATCAGATGGTTGCAGACATAATGCTTTAGCTACCTCTTCAAGCTTGGGTTCCCTTTCCGTACCGTTGTAGGGTAGTTGACTATGAATAGGAACCTTCAGCAGCTGAGAAAACTCTTCCAAAGTAGGCACCAATTGATAATCAGGGAAAGTAAAACAGTGGTGCAAAGGGTCAAAGAACTGGAACAACACTTTCACCATATCTTCTTCAATGTTGGTATTGACCAAGCTGATGAGTCTACCATGCCTTTCACTGAAAGAAGAGTTCTCGGGAATCCTAGATGTAAGCTCCTTGAGCTGAGGAGGGATCCTTACAAGGTTGACCTGAATTGTTTTTCTGCGGATAGTTTCCATGCCCTACAAAATAAGAACAAAGATGAAGATTCGAACCCCTGAAGTGGTTAGTGGATGCATATGATGTTGTATGATATTATGATGTTATGATAAAAGCACACCACAAGTATTCACAAAAGGCAAACATGATAAGGCACACAAGTCACACCAGACAGCCCTTAGAGTTTAGGCCAGCATGAGGTCTAGGTACTACCCTCTTGAAGTTGGTGGGTTCAAAACCTGTCCTATCAAAAGTAACCGGGTTCTAAGGAGCTCAATATCATTGGGTTGTTTTCTATGTTCATTGTTTTGATTTAGCCACTGAACTAGCGATCAAAATATTCCAAGAAAACAACCCTCAATGAGTGTAGTATCGAGTATCAACCAACTTCGGACTGCACCAAAGTCAGTCATCTCACTACCCCTAAAGAGGCTAGGATGGTTCAATTAAGGTTCCTAAGGTCAGTTGATGTTTCACGACACCACGCGATGGCCCCGTACTCTCCTTGACTTGACTCAAGGGTTACCGGTACTCACCAAAGTGCCACATCAATGTAGCAACTGCTTCAACCGTGTCGGTATACCCCGCACAGTTCCCTCACAGTTTGTTGCTACCTAAAAAGGGTATCCTCCAGATCCGGGTTAGGATCTATGAAACTCCAAGACAAGTCCCAAAATATTAAAGCAAACAAAGCAAGCAATTGAAAACATAAGAGTGGTCTAATCCTAAGGTACACCTCACTTATATGTCCCCAACAGAGTCGCCAGTTCTGTGATCGGTGGAAATAGAACTGACTGTTTTTAAGCTGGATCGCGTATGTCGCGGTAAGCAAGAGTCGCCACCGTCTTTTATGTTCTCCAACAAGGAAAGGACAAAAGCACAGCAAAATTCCTTTTCGAGATGTTTCTCGGGTTCGGGAGGTAGATTATAGAAAGGGAAGGTGTTAGCACCCTTTCTATCCATGGTTATCCATGGGCTCTTAGGTACTTGCTCTTATGTTTTCAAAATTTGTTTGCTTTTCAAGTGTGGGTGTGTTTTGGAAAAGTTTCGTTTGAAAAATTTCTAAGTAACTCTTGTATCTGTCCTCAAGAGTGTATGAAAAATTTGTTTGAAAACCTTTTGAAAGTGTGAGTGCGAAAAGTTGTTTTGTTTGTTTTGAGAGAGCAAGTACCCATGAGATCTACCTACTCTTAAGGAATTAGGTTGTGTAAGAGTCCTTTAGATAGTGCTATCCCACTATTGAGAGGTAGGTAGCACCGTCGTTGGAGGTATTCGGGTCAATTCGATTATTAGGGACATGTGTGGTCACCAAAGCAATAGGAGGGCACCTTAGAAGTAACCCTAATGTCCTAGATCCTTTATTTTTATCCGAGGCAACCATTTCGAGGCAACTGGATCTTAGACAGGAGAGCGACCTCTAAAACAACCTATACTTGACGACCACGTTTGAGGCAACTAGTGAGGCGTACCCTAGGAGTGGCATGTGCTTTGTGTGTTGTTTTCAGTTTACATTTATCTTTGATCATGCATTTGTGAGCTACGGATTAATTTTATTTGGCATACAATCTTGCATGCATAATTAACAGTTAGGAGTGCGAAAAATTAAAGTACGGAAATGTAAAGCTACGCTATTACAAGGCGCGAGTCTATACATCGCCAAAAAACAAAAACTCGTTTTGGAAAAGTGCGAGAAAATAAAAGAAATAAAGCGATAAAACCTAATTAACTATTACATTCTGGAAACAGTTACATAAATAATCAAAAATAAGAATTAAAATGTGAAAGAAAATTAAATCATGACGTCCTAGGGTTTTTGACCCTTTTGAGAAAATATGAATGAAATTGGTCCTTTTTTGTAATTAATTAAATGTTAAATCTAATAACTAATTAAATAAAGAAAGAAAAATGTTTTTTATGTTTTTTGTGTTTTTTAATGAAAATACTAAAAGGAATTAAAAATTAGTAAACAAAACCCTAATTCTAAACTAATTTTATTTATTGTAAAAAAAAGAAATTAAAATTACCTAATTAAACTAAGTCAATTGGTTAGTATTTTATTCACAAAAATAATAATTAGTGAATTTAATAAATAATAAACATATTTACAATTTTTATATTATCTGAATTTAAAAAATATTAATTTGTTAGATAATTAAATAATTAGTTAAAAGAAAAATAAAAGAGAAAGAAAATAAAAAAAAACTAGGAACCAGGGGGGTATGCTGGACCCAAGGGAGGTTAATTTGGAATTCAGGCCCATTAACACAAAGCCATGTTTGACTTTCTGGGATCATGTGTGTGCTCATTGACTCCTGAGTACCATGGTCTTCATTCTTTGGCCATTGGATTGGGCTTCATGGCCACTTGGCAAGCTTATGCGTGAGTTGCATGGTAGAGCGCTCTTGGCAAGCTGCATGAGATAATATTAGAAAAAATAACATTGAGGTTTGGGTGGACCTGGGAATCGAACCCAGGTCCCAATGGTCATTGGACAAGTCATCCACCACTCAGCCAAGCGAATGCCTTTGATATTATAGTGGTCATTAATTATAATATATAAAAAAACAAATAATGTTCTAAAGAAACCAAAACGCGCGCTGTTTTTGAATCCCCCAACCACGCACTGACACCTATTATCTTCTTCCTCGTTTCCCTGTAAAACAAAACAAGATAGCGGGGGTTTTTAACCCCCACTAACTACAACGACGAAAAATAGCGATTAGAGTTAGGGTGCATATAAATTGGGCGCGATGATTCCATCTTGATCGTCTCATTCAGACGGTTTCAGCCATGGGCATTATGGTCTCTAATTTTACTTATGCTGAAAAGCCCCATTTGAGAGCTTCAAAAACCCTAGATTTCTCCGATTGTGGATTCTGATTCAGGGCGCCATAATCAAATTAAATCATACCAATAGCTTCAGAATGGTCCTATTAACACAAATCCATCCAAAAAAGAGCTTAAAAATGCTTGAATGATGATGTGCGATTATGGAAAACAAACCAAGTTGTGTGACTTGTTCTGGACGATTCTGATAGCTTCAAGGCTCGTTTCTGATTGCAAATCGTTCCTCAATATCCCAGCAAGCTATTGGAATCACTTTTAGGCTTTGAATCGTGCTTGAATAATGAATTCAGTTTTGAGTTTTTTGCTTGATTTTTGAATTTGGTTATGGTGTTTGCAGTAGCTTTAGCACGTGCCTTGCATTAGGGTTAGATTCAGTGTATATATGAGAAGGGAATTAGGTCATTAGCTGGCCTTGATCCATGCCCATGAGAGAATTAGTCTTGGGTTTTTTATCCTTAACAAACTTTCCCTTTTTTTAAGCAAAACCAAGACTTGGTGTACAACATAACTCTAGCATGAGTTTGTGAGCTGGCACATGATGTATGGAAACTATTCAAATCCAAAAGACACTATTCCATTGATTTTTAAATTTTATTTGAATTATTATGGATTTAAAATGAATTAAATCAATAAAAATTAAATAAAATAGAAAAATGAATGTTTGATCTTGAAATTAATCATGGGACACGTGTGTGGCATGACAAGGCTGAATCAAGTGGAAGAAAGTGGGCCCTTTTGTCAAAAATTGAAGTTTCAAGGATAGTTGACTTTTGCCATTTCACAAAAATTTCCCAACTTCTCCAATGCATATCTTGCTCAATTTTGATCATGTGAACATGTTATTGGACATTTTGGAAAGGTCTTGAAGTCCTCTAACCAATGCCTTTGGTCCCATGTCATTTTGATTTACCAATCTCAAGTTATGGTCTTTGACTTAAAATGCCTTTTTGTTGACTTTTGAAAATGACCTATAATGTTGAAATTGATAACTTTTTGTGAGAGCATTTCTTGGACTTGGAATGTGAAGATGAGTTGTAGGAAATGTCATCCCCTTCAAAATTAGCATTGGATGGGATTTTTCTGATGAACCATGAAAAAGTTATGCCTTGGTCAAGTTACAGTTGACTTTTCAGCTGTCCAAAAATGGAAACTTTTGCATCTTGATGATTTTTGAGCCATTCTTGTGGAATCATGATCAAGACTTGATCAAATGATTATTGTGGCTTCAAAATAAGATGTTGACCAAAAAATTTGACTTTTGACTATAAAATGACCATTTTGCCCCTACAGTTGATTGTGAAGCAATTAGGGCTTTTGACTGTGCAACTTGATGCTGTGAGTCTTGAAACTTGACATGTAGATGTTTGGAAATGTGTATAGGCATATGAGGATTGATTGAGCCATTGAAAACCTTAACTTCTTTGAAAGAACCAAAACCCTAATTTTGATTGGCTTAGGAGGATGTTTGACTGTGCAACCCCTTGAGAAGTTTTTGAGCCATTTGAGGATTAATCTTGACAAATCTTGAAGAATATGGGAGGGAAAATTTTGGGGTACAACAACTATGAATGTCGTTCAAGTTTTAAAACAAGAAGATTTTTGAAAAAGAGAGAGGAGATTTTTTTAAATTAAAGAAGATGGGGGGGGGGGGGGGGATGAAGAGACTATCATGAAGCATAAGGTAAAAGCTAGGGAAAAAGAAACATCTAACCAACAAGAAGACAACATTTAACACAATGAGTCAATGTAGAATTCTCATCCTTTGGATTTGAAACCAAACAAGCTAAGATGATAAACCTATTAAGAAAAACCAAACTCCAATTGCATTAAGTCTTCACAAAAATTGGGCAGAGTAACAATTGTATATAGGTGAATTCTAGATCACAGACTAAGCATGTAATCACAATAACCTGCACACAAAATAAACAAACAATCCAATGTCTTGGAGTAAACATCAAGAACTCCAAACAAAATAACAATCAAAGTCACAAAGGCTCAAGGTAGGCCACAATTTCTAATCCTAAGTCCATGAAGTCCACTACTCCACAATGCCAAGAATAGTAACCAAGTAGTCCAAGTAACATTAAAGCTTTTAGGGTTCAAGTTGATTATTAGGTATCTTCAAAAAGAAATGAGAAGCTCAAGTGAGCAAAATAGAAATGACATGAAGATAAAGGCTCAAGTGAGCAAAAAATGAAAATAACATGAAATGTAAATGATAAAGTAAATGGTACATAAAGTAAAAGTATAAAATAGAAGCATAAAAATAAATTCAATTGTTGGGAATTAGTAGTTAGTTGAATGACCATCTTAAAAGTTGCATTTTGAACTCATTAGAGGATTGGTAGAACCAAAGCCTCTCAACAACAAGTTGCATTTGCTTTTTGTCAAGTATATCATCCATTTAAGAATTCTCAATATAACACTTAATGATCAATGATGTTTAAGTGATCCACTTTGACCAAAATTGATGAAGTTCCATTAGAGGATTGGTAGAACCAAAACCTTCTAACAATGGATCTCAAGGTTATTGGATCAAAGGGTTCAAACTAACATACTTGGGCTTGCAAACATAGGTTTGGGCCACGAATGATCATTTTCTTAAGTCGGGACAAAATTTAGCGCTATGTTAAGCAATCGTAAGTGGACTTATATAGAAGTCGCACCTATTTTGAGGCCGGTCAATAGCAATATATGCACCTTATGTTTTGAGACATGATATGTAAATCATGCTCCAATAACATTTGGTACAATAAGAATGGGACAAGATGAAGAGGGGAGGGGAGGGGAAATGAATAAACCACATTTGGACCAAAATTTAATCAAACTATTATTAAAATCATTCATCCATTTTCATGGAGTTAGACTCAACACCATGGATCCAATGATGTTAACAAAGTTCGTGATCAAAATTTTAATCCAAGATCATCCAGAATATATATACCAAAAAATAAAATTATATTTAAAATAAAAGAAAAGGGTTTTTTAAATGATTATAAAATAGAAATAAGAGATAAAATTAGTAACTATATTCAAATTGATCAAGAAAAAATAAGTAGGACCATAGAAAAATCAGGAATGGACTAAAATATTTTTATAAAATTTTTGGTAATTTTTTAAAGTCAAACTATTTCTAAAATTAAAAGAAGTAAGTAAAATAAACCAGAAATGATAAAAAATAACAAAGTCAAAAATAAAAAATAAATGAAGTCACAAATATTTGTCAAAATGTTATTGGATCCTTCCCTATTTTTTTTCCGGAATTTTAAAATGAAGAAAAGTATTTTTAAACATTTAAAACAACTCAAATAAAATGAAAAATTATAAAAAATATCAAAACACAAAATAAAATTGTGAAAAAATAAAAATCATAAATAGAAAAATCAAAAGTATTTTCCATAATTTTTTTAGATTTTTTTTTAGTTAAAATGATTTTTCTATGAATTTTTAAAGTTTAAAACAATTTAAATATAAAAATCAGAAAATAAAATAAAGTAAAAAAAATGTGGACCAATGGATGAGAGTCAAAACGCGTTAGTAAGCTAATCCAATGGATCTGACGCGATGTGCATATTGTTGACATTACTGAATAAAGCATTGAATCACATATAAAATCATATTTTCAAAAATTCCAAATGGCATGCCATCATTGGTTGGAAGATGACACGTTGGTCATCTTCAACCTCTAGCCAACGTGAAACACAGATTCCTCAAACTATAAAATCAGAAGCCCAGACCAATTCCATTCGCTTCATCTCATCAAGTCGAAGACAACCACACATTCGCGAAAAATTTATATAAATTGTAGCTCAAACAATTTGGAAAATAAGTTTTGAAAAGAGATTTGAAATTTCATGGTCAAAACGTGCTTCTAGTTAAAAACGAGTGTTGCGACTAGGACCAAGATGATGAGAGCTTCACAATAGTATTAAAGTTTGAGAGAATTGATGAAGAAATCTACCTATTGAAGTTAAGTTGCAGAGCTCTGAAACTGGACTTGGCTAGCACGGTTCAAGGAGTTTTAGAGCTTAATTCTTCTTCTGTTAGCTTCAGTGAGTGTCAAGGAAGGTGAGTTAATAAAGAAAAATGATTGAGAAAGGTTGTAAGAGCAAATTCAAAGTTGCGGAAAATTAAGTTCAAGAGAGAGTTTGGCAGGGTGATTCTGGCTTTTTAAGCTTGAGGAAATGAATGAGGGGTGACCCTCTATTTATAGGGAATCAAATGGGATGCTCAAGCGTGTGAAATTATGAAGTTTGAAGGGAAATTATGTGAACCTGATACACGAGTAAAGTGTGATCTATTTTGCATTAAAACTCATCCAATCCTTGCGTTTTGATGCACTAATCACTTTTGGAAGTTCAATAAACATGTTTAGGAGAAAAAACGCGTAACAATTTTGTGATTAGAAGCCAAAACAAGAGTTTCAAATTTCTGACTCGGTGAAAAATTCAGTTTCAAATTGCCAAACTCAAACCCATGGCATTCTCAACTCAAGGGGTCTTAGGACATGACTCTTGAAGCTTTAGAAAGAGGAGATTACAAGCTTTACAATGTGCAAAGAATGGGATCAAATGGATGTTTGAGATGAAAGTTTTAATGAGTCAAAGTTGATAAAAAGAGGTTGACTTTCCATACTTAGAAATTTTTTAAGTTTTTCTTCAAAAATGACTTATAATGTCTTGCATCCAAACATGACCTTTCACTTTAAATTTGTTCTTGACCAAAAAAGATGGTATGAGTTAGATCTCTTGAATGAAATTTTGAAACTTGAACCATTCAAAATCTCCAAAAATTGAGAGAGTTATGACTTGTTGAAGTTGGCAAAAATTCATGAAATGACCTGTAATCTTTTGCATCCTTAGGGCATCTTCCATCCATTTTCACACTTTGCACATAAAATAAAGGTTGAAGTTAACATCTTCAAGATCATTGTGGAAAAATAATAGGCTCAAAGGGATATAAATTGATCAAGTTATGATCATTTGGAGTCACATAAGGGAATTTGAGGGTTCATCTGGAGGACTTGTAATCTTTCTTCATCATCAAGTTTCTTCCACACAAAATTTCTTTGAAACTTTTGAAGTGATTTGTTAATAAACCTTTGAAGAGAAGGATGTCTTTTGAATCACTCAAAAATACCAAAATATGAGAAAGATATACTCCTTTGAAGTTCAAAATCCTAGCTCCTAGAGCAAGAAAATTCCTTGGGAAACCTTTGCAATTTTGACCAACCTTCTTGCACAAATACCTTTGTCATGTGAATATATGTTTTTGAGGATGACAATGAGAAACCATAGCAACCAAAACCACTTCCAAATCTTGAGAATTGAAGGAGATATGCACTTGTGATCATTGGAAACAAAGACTTGTCCAATTGGGTCAAACTTCTTCAATCAACCCTTGTACTTTTGAACTAATTTTGACAACTTAAGGCATGATGAATCATAAAAGACTTTGTCATGATATTACTTTAAAACATTTTTAATAATAAGGCTTGGATCTCAATGAAGCTTTGTTGAGGAAGGCACAAAAATGAACTCATGAATCCCTAAATCAATCTTGATGGAATGTATTGTGCTTTCACCTACACCATCAACAATTGGGGCCAACACTCATTGTATTTATTAGTTAAAGGATAATCAATACAAAACATATATGATCATAAAATACAAGTCAAGATACTTGGTGATTCCTCTTATAGCAAAAACTAAAGATATGGAGAAGAACTAAACCTAATGTGATCTTGTTGTGATTGAATTGATATGATATGATGAAGGGATCTTAGGGGCAAAAATTGGGGTACAACACTAACGCTCCAAACGACGTGTCAAATAGAGTCTTGAAACTCAAGTTAAAGCATTTTGAAAAGTTGCTACCAGACTGCCCGCATGACTCTCGCCCAGTGACACTGAAGTGTTATCCTCGCTTCTTTTTCACCTGATGGTCGCCTGGCGACTGGGTTCGTCACTACCTGGCTCGCCCAATGAAGCTTTAGCGACATTAATTCCCCCATACATTTTCCAGGGGCTTGCTTTTATCCACCATGTTGGTCACCAACTATCTTACCCGACGACGCTCGAGTGCTCCGCTCGCTCTTTGCTCGCCCCACGACAGTCACGATTATGCACTTCACATTTTAGCCCATTTGGCACATTTTAGCTAAAACACTTAAACAACCCTTGCACAAAAATATGCTTGAAAATAAATCAAGCATACACATCAGAGGTACAACAGTGAAAAAAAAACATATGCAAGGTTAACAACACATAAATTAGAAGAACGCATATAGTTATTAGTTAGTTGATCTACTAACACAACTGCACCAAAAATAGAGAACACCTAAGTTCTCACACCATGATGTTAAGACATCATGTCTGACATCTCTTCAAAACAGCAGGAACTCCCCCTCAATTCAATACCCGTTATCACAAAATAGAGAATCACATAACTCTCCCCCTCAGTAAGTTCCAGCGGTAACACCCTCAATATCATACTACTCCCCCTTTGTAGCCATAGTGTGACAAAGGTAAGCAGACAATATTAGGAAAAAAAATTTAAGCACCTAAAGTTTTAGTAGTAGGGTGCAAAAATTTTAAAAATATCTTGGGCGTTTAGCCCTTACATAATCATAAACCAAAATAAACAGGATCATAATATAGATCCAAGAAAAATCCCATGACCATTGTCATATAGTACCATCTTCTCTTCCCTCGAAAGCACTAGCAGAGTGTTCATTAGGTGCATCACCATACTTAGCATCCTCAACACAAGATGCAACACCAACAGTAATTGATATAGCTCTTCATAGATATATATCCCAAGTGTCCTCATTAGGTCCCCGAATAGAGCAACATCGAGAGCTTTTGTAAAGATATCAGCAAGCTGATTCTCAGTTTTGACATGCTTAAGTTTAATGATTTTGTCCTCCACAAGTTCTCTGATGAAGTGATGTCTAATGTCAATGTGCTTGGTCCTACTATACTGAATATGATTTTTGGAAATATTTATAGCACTCAAATTATCGTAAAAAATGTCATAGCATCTTGTGTGACATTGTATTCAGACATAATTTGCTTCATCCATACCAGTTGAGAGCAATTACTTCCTGCTGCAATGTACTCAACTTCAGCAGTAGATAGAGAAACACAAATTTGCTTCTTACTGAACCACGAGATCAAGTTATTTCCCATAAATAAGCATCCTCTATAGGTACTCTTCCTATAATCATCACTTCAAGCCCAATCAACATCACAAAATCCCACTAACAAGGAATTTGTATCATGGGAGTACAACATACCATGGCCACATGTTCCATTCACATACTTCAGAATCCTCTTTACGTGATTAATGTGACTTGCCTTAGGTTTTGCTTGATATCTTGCACATACTCCAACGAAAAATTTGATGCCTGGTCTGCTAGCAGTTAGATATAAAAGGTTTCCAATCATGCTTCTATACATACTTTAATCAACATTAACCCCTTTTTCATCTTTAGATAACTTCAGATGTGTAGGAGATAGAGTTCTCTTATGGATGGCATTTTCCAACCCAAACTTCTTCATAATATTTTCTGCACATTTTCTCTGACAAAGAAAAATGGAGTCTTCCATCTGCTTGACTTGCAATCCAAGGAAGTAACCCAGTTCACCTACCAAACTCATCTTAAATTCAGATTACATTTGTCTGACAAAATGTTGGACCATGTCATCCTACATTCCTCCAAAAATAATGTCATCCACATATATCTGAGTTATCAACAACTTTCCAGCTTCATCTTTGACAAAGAGAGTCTTGTCAATTCCACCCTTTTTGTATCCATGACTGACTAGAAATTCAGTCAATCATTCATACCAAGCTCTTGGAGGTTATTTCAATCCATATATGGCCTTCTTCAGTCTGAACACATGATCTGGAAAAGAATGATCAACATATCTTTTTGGTTTCTCAACATAAACTTCTTCATTCAAGTACCGAGGCTCTCTTGACATCCATTTGATACAACTTGAACCTGAGGTGACAAGCTACACCAAGTAGCAATCCAATAGACTCCAAGCGAGCCACAAGAGCAAATATTTCATCAAAGTCTATTATCTCAATTTGAGTGTACCTCTGAGCAACCAGTCTGGCTTTATTTCTGATGACACCACCTTGTTCATCAGTCTTGTTCTTGTACACCCATTTTGTACCAATGATATTCACCCCTCCAGGTCTTGGTACCAAGTCGCAGACTTCATTTCTTTTGAACTAACCAAGCTCATGAGAGTAAAATAAATACTTTTTTAAGAAATCAAGTAAATTCTAACCTGGTAAGTCTTGTTCTATGAAGAGTTTACCTTCATCATTGAGCTCGTTTCTGACTACCCCTTATGTAGTATTCTTCTTATATCTCTAGATTCCATTCTTTATGTTGAGATGCTTCTTTCAATTGAAGCATGTGTTTTCACGAACACTAATCCCAGGAACATTTATTCAGAATGTGAAGTCTTCGATTAATCCTCTTTGTAGGTATCAGATGCTTATGGAAGAGCATCTTCTGATTTCTTAACTTCTTGTTCTTCAGTAGCTGCTTTATTTTCTTCAGATTCCGAAAATAGTTTCCACATATTTCCGAGTTGTTCTGAGTTGTTCTGCTCTCAGGTGGATGACATTTTCTCCTCTTGACTCCCATTTTTTTACGCAACACTTCTTCGAAGCTTTTAGAAAACTCCTCCTTCTGATTTTTGGAGTGCATATTTATGAGAAGCTTTGGTCTTCTTAGAGTTCTTGATGGATCTTCATGAGATGACATTGATTAGATCCATTGCAGATTGCAGCAATTTGACATTTAGATGAGAGTTTTAGTGGATGAGTTGAAGTGTTGATTGTTGACCTTTGCTTCTGATGAAGATCTTATGTTGATTGAGAAGATGAATTCCTTTTCCATTAGGTACTTAAGCCTTCAGAATCCTAAGAACTTGTTTTAGGGATTCTGTCTTCATATTTCTGATTCTTGCTTAGAGTTTTGAATCATCTATAGAATGAGTTTTGAATCAAAAAAGCTTTCATCATTTGAGTAGCAGGCAACTATAAAATTTTCTCTTACAGGATATCTCTACATGGTTAAGTGTTTGATTCTTGAATCAATAACAGATTCAGACTCTGATACCAATTGAAGGTAGAGAAAACACAAGAAAGGGGGGAGGTTGAATTGTGTTCATAGAAAACACCCCGCTTTAGAAATTCTAATCACTCAAATGATAATAGCGATAAAGACAATAAAGAGTAAAGGTCATAAGTATTTTATCCAGGTTCACTGTTAACTAGGATACTCTTGTCCATCCTCTCAAGGATGATTTTGCCTTATCCAAGGACTTAATGCACTATAACCAAACTGATTACAAATGCATGGGCAATAACCAGTGACTAACAAACAATGACTCATTCAGTGATCCGATCTAATGGATATAAAGTTCATTGACCTCTATCAGGAATCTGACCAACCAAGTCATCTAAGAGGATTTTCTTCACAATGATATCCATCAATGATCTCACAAGAGTTTGACCTTCACTCCGTCCCCTTTGAGATATGACTATAATTGACCCAACAAAATCGGATCCCTCAAGATCTCCTATCAGGATTTCCTATAATGACCATAACCATTATCTTCTTGAGATCAAACCTTCACTCAGTCTCTCAAGGAATCAATCAACAACAGTTGATAGGGTTCTTGTGTTTACATGATTGCTTCTTCTAAGCAGATTACACAAGTGTTTTAAGCATATATTATTTAACACATTTTTAAGCAACAAATCTAGTGTTAAAATAATGATCACGAAGAGATTATAACTGAAACACAATACGAGAAATAACTTTTGTGTTCATTACAATGTTCTACAAAGATGTATATGATCAGAAGTTGAGTAACATCTTGTAGTGTTCTTCTTCATCTTCTTGTTGAGCAAGTTATGAGCAACAACTCCTTGCTTCTTCTATGATCTACCAATATGTATTTGATCAGAAGTTGAATATCATTTTATAGTCTTCTTCTTTATCTTTCTTTCTTTTCTCTCATTTCTGTATAGTGGTCTTCAAAATGTTTGACATTGCAACTTTGACATATCCAAAATTTACAACATTTAAGCTTGATAGCTGTTGTACCCCAAAATTTGCCCTCCCATATTCTTCAAGAAATTGCCAAGTCAAACTGCAAAAGTTCCCCAAGGGTTGCACAGTGCAAGAGCCTCCTAAGCAGTCAAAATTAGGGTTTGTGTTCTGATCAAGAAAAGGAAGTTTCCAAAGGTCCAATCAAGTCTCACATGCCTACAAATGTGGTCAAGCATCCTCATACCAAGTTTCAAGACATTCAGCTCAAAATTACACAGTCAAAACCCTAAATTGCACTACAGTCAACTGTAGGGGCAAAATGGTCATTTGACAGTCAAAAGTTCAAATTTTTGGTCAACATATCATTTTGAAGCCACAAACATCATTTGATCAATGCTTGATCATGATTCTCAAAATTTGGCTAAAAAATCATCAAGATGCAAAAGTTTCCTTATTTGGACAGCTGGAAAAGTCAACTGAAATTGACCAGGGCATAACTTTCACATGGATTATCAGAAAAATTCCATCCAAAGCTCATTTTGAAGAGAAAGACATTTCCTACAACTCATCTTCATACTTCAAGTCCAAGAAATGCTCTCACAAAAAGTTATCAATTTCAACATTATAGGTCATTTTCAAAAGTCAACAAAAAGGGACTTTAAGTCAAAGGCCATAACTTGAGATTGGTAAATCAAAATGACATGGGACCAAAGGCATTGGTTAGAGGACTCAAAGACCTTTCCAAAATGTCCAAGAACATGAGAAAAGCTTAAAAATTGAGCAAGTTATGCCTTGTAGAAGTTGGGAAATTTTTGGATATTTTGAAAAGTCAACATTGATGCAAATGACCTAAAATTGCTAATGGGCCCATTTTTCTTCCATAACTCATCATCCATGACATGTGCACGACCACTTGGCCCAAAGGGAAGTCTTTATTCATTTTTTATTTATTTATTTGAATTTTTATTTATAATAATTCATTTAAATCAAATAAAATATATGAAAAATGTCTAACCTAATTTTTTCAATCTTTTTGTGCACATTATATCATCAATAATTCGTGCATATCCCAACATGGAAAGATTTGGATTGATTGTTATGATTGAGAACAAAAAACACATGGAAAAGATTGAAAAAAGATATTGAAAAATCAAATTTTTAAAATCAATGAATGCAATGGATTTGTTTGGTTTTTCTTGACCTAATGGACTCAATACATAAGCCTGAATACAACCCTAGTGCAAATACACACGCAACTGCTCAGGAAACTCCATTCACAACTTGAAATTTTTCTCAAAAAAGTCAATACTGAAAACCCTTTTGCAGGCTGATTCAAGGCACGAAACCTATTCCATTAGCTTGCTGAAGGATCACTGAACGATTTTCGATCAAAAACATTCATCAAAGCTTAAGGAATTGGTATACAGAACCTGAAATATCTCGTGAAAATTTCATAATCGTACATCCTAATCCATGCATTCTTTGTGAAATTTAATTATTGATTCATGTTGGTCATTTGATTCTGAAGCTAACCCATGTATTCAATTGTGTTTTTGAGCTATACACGCGATTATGCCATTGTCAATTTCTAGGGTTTACAGGACCTAGAATTAGGGCTTCTCAAATAAGGAAAAATTGAGGCTTGGGACCTTGACCATCAAAACGAACGCATCTGGACGAAGAGAATCCATGTGTCGCGCTCAATTTATGAGTGCCTGAGAGCTAATCGCTATTTTCCCTAAAGATGCCTAAGGGAACGCATGAAAAACCGTTGCCATGTTTTATTATGTTTCAGGAAAAATAAACACAACGAAGAAGAAGATGTGGTGGCGTATGTTGGTTGGTCAGTTTAAATTCGCGCGCGCAGAGCCCACTAACCATTATTTTCTTTTTATAATGTTTATTAGTTATTAAATATTAACATATGTAAAGTAGCTCAGCTGGCAAGCGTTGTTGTTGTTAATCCTCATGACCTGGGTTCGAGCCCCAGGTCTGCATGTTTTCAATATTATTTTTCCATTAACGTTCATATGTAGCGCTTGAACTGAAGACCATCATATATCTTCCAAATCCAGCGTGCCACGCGTCCTGGAGCATCAGATCAAAGGCATAGATTGGAGGAATACCCTAAACCCTAGTCAATGCGCCAGCATACTCCCTGAAAAGTCAAAAGGGCCAGCAAGGTCATTGGGCCTGAATTACTAAGGCCAAACCTCCATATTGGGGTCTGAACCCCCAGGTTTGCATATTTTTTTTATTATTTTCTTTACCTTTTTTGTATTGTTATTTTTACTTCTTTTTTTATTATTATTGTTTTATTATTTTCATAAATATAAAAAACCCATAAAAATCAGAAAAGAATTAAAATAATAAATAATTTTTTATTTCTAATATTTTCATAAATAAATTTGCATGTAATTATTTAGTTTTAAATTAGGTTGTAATTTTAATTCTTTTCATAATAAAATCTAAAAAATGTAGAAATAGGTTTAAGTAATAACTTTTATCCTTTTTATTTTTTTATAAATATATTAAATAATTAAATATTTTATTTTTTATAATTAAATTGCATGAAAATGACTTAGGGTTAATTTAGTTTAAAAACTTCAATATTTTCTTCTTAAATAAATTAAAATAGAATTAGGGTTAGTAGTTAATTTCAATTAATTCCTTTTCTATTAAATCCTAAAAAACTAAAAAACACCAAAAACAAGTCCTTTCTTTCTTTTAACTTTAAATAATTAATTAATTTCATCATGTAGCTTAATTTTGCAAAAGGGTCCAACGCCCTCGTTCCGATTTAATTCTTAATTCGCGTATTTCTTTTATTTCGCTTAAATATTTATGTATCTCTCCCAAGGCCTTGTAGCATTTTAATTACTTCTCGCACTTTTAATTTCTTTATCTTTTCCGTCAAATCGGGTCCTGGTTAATTTTGGCGATGTGGACCCGCGCCTGTTGTAATAGCTTAGAATTTACTTTCCCGCAAATATTTTAATTGTTAACAAATGGCATGAAAGAATGTATGGACAAAAAATAAAAACAAACGTAGAACACCAATAACATGACAAGATAAATGCAAATGAAAACGACACACGAATCGCACACACCACCCCTAGGGTACGCCTCACTGTTGCCTTGCCTCGAAAGGTGATCGTCGAGTAGAGGATGTCTTAGTAAGTCCTCATGATCCGGGAACCTGGCATGAGGGTAGCTTCTAAGGTGTCTTCCCATTGCTCTGGTGATCACCATGTCCCGAACCTCGAATTGACCCGAACACCTCCAACGGTGGTGCTACCTACCTCTCAATGATGGGATGGCACTACTTTAAAGGACATCTACACAGACGAATTCCTTAGGGTAGGTAGACGACTCGTGGATACTTGCTCTAATTCAAAACAAAACAAATCAAAAATACTTTTCACACCAACACATTTTCAAAAAGCTTTCGAAAGCATTTTTCAAACACTCTTGAGGACCGATACAAGAGTCGAACTGGAATTTTCAAAGAAACTTTTTTTAAAACCCACAGTTGAAAAGCAAACAAACCATTTTTGAAAACACAAATGAGCAAGTATCTAAGAGCCCATGGATAACCATGGATAGAAAGGGTGCTAACACCTTCCCTTTCTATAATCTACCTCCCGAACCGAGAGCAATCTCTTTAAGGAATTTTTCTGTGCTTTTGTCCTTTCCATTTGGAGAAAATAAAAGACGGTGGCGACTCTTGCTTACCGCGACATTTCGCGAACCAGCGTTAAACAGTCAGTTCCAGATCCACCGATCACAGAACTGGCGACTCTGCTGGGGAATAATCTTAAAGTGAGGTGTACCTTAGGGCTAGCTCATGACTATGTTTTCAATTGTTTTCCTTGTGTGCTTTAAATTGTGGGTTGCTTGGGAGTTCTATAGATCCTAACCCGGATCTGGGGGATACCTTTCTTAGAAAGTAGCAACAAGGCTGTGAGGGAACTGTGCGGGGTATACCGACATGGTTGAAACAGTCTGCTACGTTGATGTGGCACTTTGGTGTGTACCGGTAACCCTTGAGTTCAGTCAAGGAGAGTACGGGGCCTCCGCGTGGTGTCATGAAGCATCAACAGACCTTAGGAACCTTAATTGAACTATCTTGGCCTCTTTAGGGTAGTGAGATAACTGACTTTGGTGCAGTCCGAGGTTGGTTGATACTCGATACTACACTCAATTGAGGGTTGCTTTCCTGGAATATTTCGGTCGCCAGTTCAGTGGCTAAATCGAAACGATGAACAATGAAAGCAATCCCGTGATGTTGGGATCCTTAGAACCCGGTTACTTCTAATAGGACAGGTTGAGCCCACCAACTTCAAGAGGGTAATACCCAGACCCCATGCTGGCCTAAACTCTAAGGGCTTCTCTTGTGTGACTTGTGTGCCTTCGTACTTGACTACTTGCATGCTTTATCTGACCCATGAACTTCTTGCAGGTTTTGTTTATAGTCCTTAATTAGGACTCATAATAGGGTTTACTGATTTTCTTGCAGGTTTTGTTTATAGTCCTTGATTAGGACTCATAACAAGGTTACCGAGTTTTGCAGGTTTTGTTTATAGTCCTTAATTAGGACTCATAACAGGGTTTACTGATTTTCTTGCAGGTTTTGTTTATAGTCCTTAATTAGGACTCATAACAAGGTTACCAAGTTTTGTAGGTTTTGTTTATAGTCCTTAATTGGGACTCATAACAGGGTATCCTAAGTTTCGTGCAGGTTTTGGTTTGCAGTCCTTAATTAGGGACTCACAACAGGGTTTATACACATTACCCCATGCATTATAACATCATACCATTGCATACATCCTAACCCATTTCAAGGATCTCAAGGGCTTGTGATGCAGGTCATGGTGAATCAACTATCCCAGCAAGGGGCAAAGAGGATTTATTTTCCTCTAGCCAAGGTTGTCAGGGGCTATGACCCACTGGATATGGTGAGCTTTTGACCCTTGAAGAAGGACTCTCAACAACACAAAGTTCCTTCAGTCAAGCTACCGGACCCAAATTCTAACAAATTTTCTTGTTTACCCCGCGAGGTCCTTGAAAACATTGCATGCATATCATACATATCATTGCATAACAGGTACCCTTTGGACAGGTCACTTACCATCTCCGCTGTTTATTTCAGCAATGGCTTCCCAACAAGATAACCAGGACTTTCTTGCTCAAGAGACTCGGTTCGGGGAAATCCTCCTGAATCTATCCAAGGGGCAGGAGGAGTTGAGGACACTTCTCATGGAGACTTTTGTCAGGAACAGTGCTGAGGATGAAAGGCTGAAACACCTACAAGCTGAGGTGGATTCATTGAAGGTCCAGATGCTGGGGCAGGTGACTGCCATTCAAGGCTTAGCTCAAAGACAAGAAGAGCTCGGAGTTCTCATCAACCAACTGCTTCAGAATAACCAACTGGGGCAAACGTCTAAGGGTAAAAAGCCAATCATCGTTCAACCACCTTTGAGACAAGGGGATAAGGGGAGAGCTCCTCAAATGGCTTCAGCACTGCAAATTCAGCATCAACCTCACCAGCTTCAGCTAGACAAGCCCAGGAGGCAATTCACCCAGCTCAACATGTCGTTGTTCCAAGCTTTACAACGCCTGTTAAGATTGAACCTGATCACATTAAGGGCTCATCCCCGGAACCAGAACACAGCATCTCCTGTCTATGATCCCAATAAGAGGTGTGCCTACCACTCTGCCTGTCCAGGACATGATACAAACGAGTGTTGGGCTTTGAAAAACAAGATCCAGGATCTGATTGATGAAGGGGCATTGGAGTTCACCCAAGATGGTCAGGCTGAATTTTTCTACCATCCCTCCAAGACTCACCAGTTGAAGTAACAGGCCCTGAGAAGAGAAAACTTTTGTTCATTCGAATATTCAAGTTGTAATTTTCTTTTGATTGTTCAAACATTTACTCATGTTAAACATTGTTGTCTCATTAATGCATCGCATATGTCTGTTTTGAAGCAATATATTCGTATTCACTAAATGCAAATTATTTTCATATTTTTCTGACGTCAACTCTTGATCTAAAATTCTAAGCCTCTTGAGGGAGGATGACGAAAACGATACCGCTATCTTTACAGTATGCTTTTGAACGGACCCCGCTGATGAGGTACAGGCATTGTTTCAATCCCTAAACACTGGAGTTATAAGGATGATAATCCCTCGTCAACCCATCTGAGCCAAAGAAGTAGGAGTTTTTCTTTTCGAAATTTAAAACCCTTAATCATAACCTGGGGCAGGGTAGTCTCTCAGTTGATCCAAGTGCGTAACAAACGGCACCAAAAAGGTCGTTACAAAACAAAGGAAGACAGTGATGGTTCCGAATAATCAATAAAGAAAGGCAGTCATTATCTCAAAAAATAAAGAACCCAATAAGTCAAATCCTATGAAGGAGACTTACGAAACTGGGGCATCCCGCTGACTGTAAATTCAAAAAATAAACAGTTCAGGCAAAAAACAGGGATAACGAAACGAAAAAAAAAGAAAGAGGTCTTACAAACCCTCAACAAAAAAGGAAGGACTGCCTATTCAAAATAAGTTATCAACATCCGAATCATCACCGGAAAATCAGAGCAAAGACTCAAACAAGGTCTAACGTATGATCAACTGAGTTTAGGTTTGGAGAACATCACGAAGAGCGAGTGGGTACAAATAATTTGAGCCTTTATCTTTTGTTTCTTAAACCATGAACCAGGCCACGTTATAACCCTTAAAAAGTCCTAGCTGAAGCATGGGTTAGTTCGAAAGCATATTGTTACGAAAGGTATCCTGACTCCTTAAGGCTCACGGTGAAATCTCGAGTTGACATCACAGTTTACAAAAAGGTTTCATTTGTTTTACAAAAAATATATTTCAAAAAAACTTCAAGACAGACATAAGCTTTGCATTTTTAACATAACTTTGTTTGCATATGACTTTTTGTTTGAACAGTAGGGAAATTCGCACGATGAATACCTGATGAACAAAAGCACCTCCAATCAAGGGGCATACGTGATTATTGTCCATCATCTGGGGCAATCCAATCAAGATTCGGAGAATCTCTCAAAGGCCAAATAGCCTGGGGCAAATCTCCGCCTGAGTCACTTGGGGCGTTCAATAACGAATCTCGCCTGATTAAACATCTTCTGGGGTATGACAAAACACTTCTAACAGGGGTAACTCCCTACATCCTGAGAACATGGACATAGTCGGAAAGAATACTGCGCATAATCAAAGACCCGCTAGGTTGACATACCTAGGAAAAAGTAAGGGCTTCCCGGCGAACCAAAAGGGTTCGGGCAAAATGAAGGGATGAAATGAAAAAAATCTGTACACCCGGCAAGTCGAAAACCTGAAAAGGCGGCTTGGGCAAAAATGGGTATCCCGGTGGACTGAAAACCCAAAAGGGAGGTCCAGGCAAAAATTAGGGGTCAAAGCGTACGACTATGTCCTGTCACCTCGTCACCTGCCTACCAGAAGAAGGTCTGTCCATCAGCAAGCTATCAGCACCTCTCAGGTCTTCCTCTCCCACCTCAGAAACAGGGGCAATAAGGAGTTGTCTAAGAGCAATCTAATTGTTCTGTCCTCCAAGGTATCAAAACAGGTTAGGCTGAAGAACATAACCAGCACCTCAATCCCCCAGAGAGTAAATCAGCAGTCAGTACATTCCTCTCCAAGCAGAGCTATCAAATCTTAAGGAAGTTGAGTATCCTCCAGTAGATCCCAACATTCCCCAGCAGCAGTATACATATTCTTAACGAGCATCCCCGGCAGTCTTGGTCTAAAGATTGTTCCCCGGCGGCATATCAAATATTCAGAGGAATCACTTCCCCGCATATCAAGACTTCCCCAAGAGAGTCCAATATAGTTTCCACAGGAAGGTTGGAATCCATATCCCCAAGCAGTAAGCTTATCCCCAGTAAATTCTGGAAGCTTATCCTCGCAGAGCACGAACACGTCGTCCGACTTTATTCAAAGAGTTATTTCCTTAACAGGATATAACTGGGTTATCCTCAGCCAAAAGCCACGGAAAGATCGTCGTCGACAGAATCTTCTTATCCCCAGCAAAATCTATCAATACTTCCAACAACAAGGGTGTCCCCAGCAAGTTACCATTATCAACTCAGCAAAGTATCTCTCTCCCCACAGAGTATTTCTCCCCAGCATGGTCGCTAGAGTACTTTTCTCCCCGCAGATTATTCCATTCGCCAAGTTTATTCCTCAACGGAGTCATCTTCTCCTACCGGTATTCTTGCAGTTATCATCCCCAGCGGAAGCAAAATCTATTCTTCAACATCGGCCCAGGATATGACTTCCCGGCACCCGTCAAGGACTTACTTCCCTAGACGAAAAAACACACTCATAAAACATCACAAACATCATTATAGCATGCATAGACGCATCATATCATACAAACCTCATTTATGTTGAGAACATTGTTGCTTGACCCATATCATGCATTGCATGTGACTGACTTTTACCTTTCAGGAAAGATTCAGTTAAATTCTCAATCATATTTCAAGACCTAGACCGGTTCAGTTAATTGACTCCAAAGATTTCTTATCCAGTCCAAGGCCTTCTCTAGTCCAGCTAAATCGACTCCCAACAGATTTTACTGATGAAGACTCAGTAGAAGTTATCAGATTATATTTTCCTATTGGTTCTCTCTCCGACGGTGCATGAGATTTCCATTTTAGGTTTTTCTTTGAGATTATAATGTCCTATTGGTTCTCTCTCCGACGGTGCATGAGATTTCCATTTTAGGTTTTTCTTTGAGATTATATTTTCCTATTGGTTCTCTCTCCGACGGTGCATGAGATTTCCATTTTAGGTTTTTCTTTGAGATTATAATGTCCTATTGGTTCTCTCTCCGACGGTGCATGAGATTTCCATTTTAGGTTTTTCTTTGAGATTATAATGTCCTATTGGTTCTCTCTCCGACGGTGCATGAGATTTCCATTTTAGGTTTTTCTTTGAGATTATATTTTCCTATTGGTTCTCTCTCCGACGGTGCATGAGATTTCCATTTTAGGTTTTTCTTTGAGATTATAATGTCCTATTGGTTCTCTCTCCGACGGTGCATGAGATTTCCATTTTAGGTTTTTCTTTGAGATTATATTTTTCCTATTGGTTCTCTCTCCGACGGTGCATGAGATTTCCATTTTAGGTTTTTCTTTGAGATTATAATGTCCTATTGGTTCTCTCTCCGACGGTGCATGAGATTTCCATTTTAGGTTTTTCTTTGAGATTATATTTTCCTATTGGTTCTCTCTCCGACGGTGCATGAGATTTCCATTTTAGGTTTTTCTTTGAGATTATAATGTCCTATTGGTTCTCTCTCCGACGGTGCATGAGATTTCCATTTTAGGTTTTTCTTTGAGATTATATTTTTCCTATTGGTTCTCTCTCCGACGGTGCATGAGATTTCCATTTTAGGTTTTTCTTTGAGATTATAATGTCCTATTGGTTCTCTCTCCGACGGTGCATGAGATTTCCATTTTAGGTTTTTCTTTGAGATTATAATTTTCCTATTGGTTCTCTCTCCGACGGTGCATGAGATTTCCATTTTAGGTTTTTCTTTGAGATTATAATGTCCTATTGGTTCTCTCTCCGACGGTGCATGAGAGTTCCATTTTAGGTTTTTCTTTGAGATTATAATATCCTATTGGTTCTCTCTCCGACGGTGCATGAGATTTCCATTTTAGGTTTTTCTTTGAGGTTATAATTTCCTATGGTTCCCTCTCCGACGGTGAGTGAGGTAATAATTCCTTTTCAGATTATAATTTCCTATGGTTCCCTCTCCGACGGTGAGTGAGGTGATAATTCCTTTCGGTTCATAATCTCCTATGGTTCCCTCTCCGACGGTGAGTGAGGTGATAATTCCTTTTCAGGTTATAATTTCCTATGGTTCTCTCCCCGACGGTGCGTGAGATGTAATTCCCTTTCAGATTATAATTGCCTATGATTCTCTTCCCGATCCTGCGAAGATGGTAATTCCCACAAAGATTTTCTCAGCGAGCGTTGTTGAAGTTAAAGTCACCCAAGGTTCTCTTACCGTTCATGCTAAGGTAGTAACCATCCCTGGTTCATTCATCATCTTGTGAAGCTCCAGATCCAGCTCATGTAACCAGTCAGGACATATCTATACAAAGCATCTGAAAACCAGTTCTTGCAACGTGTCAGGTACTCTTTTTTCTTTTGCAGGTATGCAGGTTCTCGCTAAGGAATCTCTTATGAGATCAACATCCAGATGGCATCTATAAGCCCATCATCCTGTTCACCAATCTCTAAATGGCATCTATAAGCCCATTCCACCATCACTGCTACTATGTGAGCGCAAATTTCTGGGCACTCTAGTGTTCAATCATCTTCTACCCTCGGATTACGAAAGGCACGTCAGCCAATCTGCATCCTCAGGTCTAAGAAGATTGAACAGGGGCAACTGTTGTACCCCAAAATTTTCCCTCTCATATTCTTCAAGAAATTGCCAAGTCAAACTGCAAAAGTTCCCCAAGGGTTGCACAGTGCAAGAGCCTCCTAAGCAGTCAAAATTAGGGTTTGTGTTCTGATCAAGAAAAGGAAGTTTCCAAAGGTCCAATCAAGTCTCACATGCCTACAAATGTGGTCAAGCATCCTCATACCAAGTTTCAAGACATTCAGCTCAAAATTGCACAGTCAAAACCCTAAATTGCACTACAGTCAACTGTAGGGGCAAAATGGTCATTTGACAGTCAAAAGTTCAAATTTTTGGTCAACATATCATTTTGAAGCCACAAACATCATTTGATCAATGCTTGATCATGATTCTCAAAATTTGGCTCAAAAATCATCAAGATGCAAAAGTTTCCTTATTTGGACAGCTGGAAAAGTCAACTGAAATTGACCAGGGCATAACTTTCACATGGATTATCAGAAAAATTCCATCCAAAGCTCATTTTGAAGAGAAAGACATTTCCTACAACTCATCTTCATACTTCAAGTCCAAGAAATTCTCTCACAAAAAGTTATCAATTTCAACATTATAGGTCATTTTCAAAAGTCAACAAAAAGGGACTTTAAGTCAAAGGCCATAACTTGAGATTGGTAAATCAAAATGACATGGGACCAAAGGCATTGGTTAGAGGACTCAAAGACCTTTCCAAAATGTCCAAGAACATGAGAAAATCTTAAAAATTGAGCAAGTTATGCCTTGTAGAAGTTGGGAAATTTTTGGATATTTTGAAAAGTCAACATTGATGCAAATGACCTAAAATTGCTAATGGGCCCATTTTTCTTCCATAACTCATCATCCATGACATGTGCACGACCACTTGGCCCAAAGGGAAGTCTTTATTCATTTTTTATTTATTTATTTGAATTTTTATTTATAATAATTCATTTAAATCAAATTAAATATATGAAAAATGTCTAACCTAATTTTTTCAATCTTTTTGTGCACATTATATCATCAATAATTCGTGCATATCCCAACATGGAAAGATTTGGATTGATTGGTATGATTGAGAACAAAAAACACATGGAAAAGATTGAAAAAAGATATTGAAAAATCAAATTTTTAAAATCAATGAATGCAATGGATTTGTTTGGTTTTTCTTGACCTAATGGACTCAATACATAAGCCTGAATACAACCCTAGTGCAAATACACACGCAGCTGCTCAGGAAACTCCATTCACAACTTGAAATTTTTCTCAAAAAAGTCAATACTGAAAACCCTTTTGCAGGCTGATTCAAGGCACGAAACCTATTCCATTAGCTTGCTGAAGGATCACTGAATGATTTTCGATCAAAAACATTCATCAAAGCTTAAGGAATTGGTATACAGAACCTGAAATATCTCGTGAAAATTTCATAACCGTACATCCTAATCCATGCATTCTTTGTGAAATTTAATTATTGATTCATGTTGGTCATTTGATTCTGAAGCTAACCCATGTATTCAATTGTGTTTTTGAGCTATACACGCGATTATGCCATTGTCAATTTCTAGGGTTTACAGGACCTAGAATTAGGGCTTCTCAAATAAGGAAAAATTGAGGCTTGGGACCTTGACCATCAAAACGAACGCATCTGGACGAAGAGAATCCATGTGTCGCGCTCAATTTATGAGTGCCTGAGAGCTAATCGCTATTTTCCCTAAAGATGCCTAAGGGAACGCATGAAAAACCGTTGCCATGTTTTATTATGTTTCAGGAAAAATAAACACAACGAAGAAGAAGATGTGGTGGCGTATGTTGGTTGGTCAGTTTAAATTCGCGCGCGCAGAGCCCACTAACCATTATTTTCTTTTTATAATGTTTATTAGTTATTAAATATTAACATATGTAAAGTAGCTCAGCTGGCAAGCGTTGTTGTTGTTAATCCTCATGACCTGGGTTCGAGCCCCAGGTCTGCATGTTTTCAATATTATTTTTCCATTAACGTTCATATGTAGCGCTTGAACTGAAGACCATCATATATCTTCCAAATCCAGCGTGCCACGCGTCCTGGAGCATCAGATCAAAGGCATAGATTGGAGGAATACCCTAAACCCTAGTCAATGCGCCAGCATACTCCCTGAAAAGTCAAAAGGGCCAGCAAGGTCATTGGGCCTGAATTACTAAGGCCAAACCTCCATATTGGGGTCTGAACCCCCAGGTTTGCATATTTTTTTTATTATTTTCTTTACCTTTTTTGTATTGTTATTTTTACTTCTTTTTTTTATTATTATTGTTTTATTATTTTCATAAATATAAAAAACCCATAAAAATCAGAAAAGAATTAAAATAATAAATAATTTTTTATTTATAATATTTTCATAAATAAATTTGCATGTAATTATTTAGTTTTAAATTAGGTTGTAATTTTAATTCTTTTCATAATAAAATCTAAAAAATGTAGAAATAGGTTTAAGTAATAACTTTTATCCTTTTTATTTTTTTATAAATATATTAAATAATTAAATATTTTATTTTTTATAATTAAATTGCATGAAAATGACTTAGGGTTAATTTAGGTTAAAAACTTCAATATTTTCTTCTTAAATAAATTAAAATAGAATTAGGGTTAGTAGTTAATTTCAATTAATTCCTTTTCTATTAAATCCTAAAAAACTAAAAAACACCAAAAACAAGTCCTTTCTTTCTTTTAACTTTAAATAATTAATTAATTTCATCATGTAGCTTAATTTTGCAAAAGGGTCCAACGCCCTCGTTCCGATTTAATTCTTAATTCGCGTATTTCTTTTATTTCGCTTAAATATTTATGTATCTCTCCCAAGGCCTTGTAGCATTTTAATTACTTCTCGCACTTTTAATTTCTTTATCTTTTCCGTCAAATCGGGTCCTGGTTAATTTTGGCGATGTGGACCCGCGCCTGTTGTAATAGCTTAGAATTTACTTTCCCGCAAATATTTTAATTGTTAACAAATGGCATGAAAGAATGTATGGACAAAAAATAAAAACAAACGTAGAACACCAATAACATGACAAGATAAATGCAAATGAAAACGACACACGAATCGCACACACCACCCCTAGGGTACGCCTCACTGTTGCCTTGCCTCGAAAGGTGATCGTCGAGTAGAGGATGTCTTAGTAAGTCCTCATGATCCGGGAACCTGGCATGAGGGTAGCTTCTAAGGTGTCTTCCCATTGCTCTAGTGATCACCATGTCCCGAACCTCGAATTGACCCGAACACCTCCAACGGTGGTGCTACCTACCTCTCAATGGTGGGATGGCACTACTTTAAAGGACATCTACACAGACGAATTCCTTAGGGTAGGTAGACGACTCGTGGATACTTGCTCTAATTCAAAACAAAACAAATCAAAAATACTTTTCACACCAACACATTTTCAAAAAGCTTTCGAAAGCATTTTTCAAACACTCTTGAGGACCGATACAAGAGTCGAACTGGAATTTTCAAAGAAACTTTTTTTAAAACCCACAGTTGAAAAGCAAACAAACCATTTTTGAAAACACAAATGAGCAAGTATCTAAGAGCCCATGGATAACCATGGATAGAAAGGGTGCTAACACCTTCCCTTTCTATAATCTACCTCCCGAACCGAGAGCAATCTCTTTAAGGAATTTTTCTGTGCTTTTGTCCTTTCCATTTGGAGAAAATAAAAGACGGTGGTGACTCTTGCTTACCGCGACATTTCGCGAACCAGCGTTAAACAGTCAGTTCCAGATCCACCGATCACAATAGCCAACGACACTTGTATTTGAATCTTTGATCTTCTTTTATAGCCTTCAGAGAGAGACGTTGAGAGGATATAATAGTCTTTTCCTGCACTAACGGTTAGTTCCAACTGATAGAATAAGATGTAAGAGTTAGACAATATAAAATAATAATTTATGTATCTTGTCAATGTTCAATGATAGTTTTCCACCTTTTCTCTGAATAATGTTTTTATAATAAGCTTGTAAATAGAGATTCGTTGAGTAAATAAAGATAGTTGGAAATCCAGTTGTTTCAACGGTCACAATGAGAATGGTTAACAATACAGTATAAAAGATTGTTCTTACGCCACCCTAGAGGGTAGAGATAACATACACTTTATGTACCTTTTGTACAACATCACATCTTAACCATTTTGAACTTCTTATTATCACCAGAGGCTTCATATATTTGAATGTTGATCATTGAAGCTTGTTGTAGAATATTCACTCTTAAGTCTTAGAACCTAAGCCTTGGAGTCTTCAAAACTTGTCTTATCAGAATATTGTCTTCAGAGTCTTCAGCACTTGGTCATAAGAACTTTCTTGTCTTTAGATCATCAGAACTTGTTCATTAGAACCCGTCTTTCATAATCTTCAGAACTTTATAACACACCGAAGTAAAGCTTTATAAGGACTCCAAAGCTTAACCATAAAGTCATGATCAGAACCTCTTGTACTAACGCTCCTTAGACATGATGCAGAAGATGGATTCTAGAATCTTGACTTCAACTGTAACATGTAACCACATGTTTTCTTCTAGTAGTGTATGTTCAGAACCTGATGATGTCACACGCCTTGATATTAGAATTAGAACATTATAGCAGCAGCTACACACTAGAACGAAACCATTAGTGTATACAATTGTTCACTAAGATAACATGTAAAGTTATCATTAAAATCTTAAGGCTAGATGTATAAACACTTCTTGTTCTTACACATTAGAACTGTTGCTTTAAGACACGTTCTAAGCTATAAAACACAAACTTGTATTCTTCAGTGTATTGAGTCCAGAATCTGATGATGTCACACGTCAATTCTACCGAGTCAGAACCTATTAGCAAAACCTACACACTAAACAAACCATTAGGGTACTAAATTGTTATCTAATCACCCATGTAATATTATCATCAAAAATCAAGGCCAAATGCAGAACCAAAACTTGTTCTTACAATTTGTGCAAGGAATTTTCTAAGTCTATGCAGGTTGAGTTTGAGATGAGCTTAATGGGAGAACTCAAGTTCTTTTTGGGAGTCCAAATTAATCAAGGATCAGAATAGGCATACATCCATCAGAGAAAGTACACCAAAGAACTTTTGGAGAAGTTTGACTTGTCTGAATGAAAGATAGCAAAGACACGTATGCATCCTACTTGCATTCTATAGAAGGACGAGGTAAGTGGTAAGGTAGATCAGAAGTTGTACAAAGGTATGATAAGTTCTCTATTATATTTGATTGCTTCTAGACCTGATATTTTATTCAGTGTCTTCTTGTATGATCACTTCCAATCAGATTATAGAGAATCACACTTAACTGTTGTTAAGAGGATTTTTAGGTATCTGAGAGGTACTACTAACCGTGGTTTGTGTTATATAAAATCAAGTGAATATAAGTTAGTAGGTTATTGTGATGCTGACTATGTTGGAGACATACTATAGAGGAGAGCACCTTTGTAAGTTATCAATTTTTGGGAGACAACTTAATCTCATGGTCCAGCAAAAGACAATCAACAATAGCACTCTCAACTACAGAAGCTGAATATATTTCTGCTTCTGAGCACCCAGATTCTCTAGATGAAAAGTCAACTATAATATTATCAAATATATGAGAGTAACATTCCTATATTACGTGACAATACTTTTGCTATTTGTTTGTCCAAGAATCCAATTTTACATTCTAAGGCTAAGCATATTTAGATTAAGCATCACTTTATAATAACCTATGCTCGAAATGGAATTATATCTTTAAAATTCATAGATACAGACCATCAATGGGCTGGTATCTTTACAAAATCCCTTGTTGAAGATAGGTTAATTTTCATTCTGAAACATTTGAAAATGGTTTTGCGTCCAGAATGAAAAAGATGCAATCTCAGAAAGTTGACTTTCCATAATGGAAAATTAGACTTTGAGGCTTGATTTTTTTGTTTGCTTATGGGCTGTTAGGTTTCTATTAAGTGAAGTTCTCATATATCATAAGTGTCAAAGGTCAGAATCTTCTCGCTATAATGCTTTTGTCCTTTGGAAACTGAAGAGTTTACTTAATTAATAAGCTGTCAAGATAGTAAAGATTGGTGATTTAAAATAAGACAATTGTCTTTTTTGAAGCACACCTAACACTTTATTAGACTCATTGGGAGAAGAGATCTTATTGGGATTAGGTAAGAAATCTTCACGCTTTACCACGTGTCAGAATTTTTTCACTTTTCAATTTTTTTAAATCATTGCGAAAACTTTATTTAAAACCCACTCACTCTGACTTCACACACATTTGCTACCACTATCCCACACTTTCTCTCTTTCAAGCCCAGCTCTTTGAAACTCTAAAAGCCTTTCGGTTCTTGCTTGCGGTTGAAAAATGGCTTCTCAACAACCACAATCATCCGCTCAACAAATAATTGAAAGTTATTCATCGTCTCTACAACAATAATAACATGTTTCAGATCCTGATCTTTATTGTTCTTTTCGTCTATCTCAACTATCCGTTCTTGTTGAATTGATATTGGACTTTGAAAATCTTGCTGCAAACGGTGTTGATATTTATGAAGTTATGTACTTTCAAGGATGGGAAACCTTTGATCATTTAAAGGGACCAGTCTACATTGATTTGGTCAAGGATTTCTGGTTACATGCTTATGTATCCACTAATGGTCATATATGTTCTAAAGTCGGAGGGAAAAGCATCCTCATTTCTGAAGAAGATATTGCTACTCTTATCAGCCAAGATGGCTCTGGAGAAAGGTACATTAACATGTCTTGTGATTCTGTTAGGAAATATGGAATAACGACAAATATCTTTAATAAAAATACTAATAGCCACCACCCAAAGAATCTTCTTGGCAACCTTAGGGTATGGTTTAAAAAATTTATGGGTAACCCCAATCATCACTGCTCTACAAATTCCTCTAATTACATCAACAATGATCAGAAGCATATGTTGTCAACTATCACTACTAATGAAAAGATAAACTTGCATGTTGTGTTGTTTTATCATTTGAAAAATAACACCCTTGAGATTCAGGATAATAAGTAGAAGCCCAAAATGTTTATTCTTATAGGAAGATTCATTTCAGATATCCTGGTGGAAAGAGAACTTGTTGAATCTCTGAATATTCAAGAGGATGTTGTAGTCCTTATTGGACCTTCTTTGAATGGAAAGTATCTGAGGAATATGTCTGTAATTTCTAAGGTGCTTGTATCCCTGATTGAACCTAACATTGATGAGATTGATGATAGAAGAACAATTGTGATAGGCTTTCTTGTGTTCAATCTTGATAAATTTTCTGTGATCAATCAAAAATCTTGTTGTGTTAATCCTTATGCATCTACAACAAATAATAAGAGGAAGCTTTCTAATAAATCCTCTGCTAAAGGGTCTTATGTAACTTGAAGAATATTAGCAAAAAAATATCTGGAGATTCCAACTGAATCTGATGGTTCTAGAACTCCCAAGGTCGCCAGAACATCTGAGTTCTCTAGAACCTAGAAGGTTGAAGCTATTGCTTCTACTAAAAGTGGTTATTAAGTTGATCTTCTAGAGTGTGTCTCCTTTGAGAACTCTATTGTTAAGAATGTGTTAATTTCATCTTCTCATACATCCACTATAAATTCATTTCCATCCATTCCACCTCTTGTTTCCACTTTCAGAACAATGACTAATCCCCAACCAAAAAATCCAAATGTTTCATAAGTCACCACTTCTAATCCCAATCATCCAAACCCTTCTGATGTCACCACTTCAGTTGCCACGACCTATAAACCACCCTCACAACAATTCTCACCTTCACTCACCGTCACTCTTCCACAGCCATCAAATACCATCTTTTCTGAATCCCTCACTACTCAATAATTACCCTAAATACTTCTTCAAAAACTCTTAGAATCTAAGATTTATCTCTCTTGTCCTCAACAAAACCTTTATTCTTCACCCAACCAACCTAAACCTATGATTACTGAAGCTTAAGATGGTGCATCTAAAGACTGTGTGTTTGAAGAAGCTGATATGAGTTTCTATGATTTGCCTGATAGAGATTCTAGATCTTACTGTGAACCACCCCCACATTTTTACAATAAAACGTGTACCAGTATAACACCCTTGGATGGGTTGATGCATTCTTTTGAATGGTTTGCTCAGGACACTCTTAAGTATGTTGTGGAAAGCACTTATGACATCACATATCCTGAATAGACTTTTGCCACCACCCAAAGAATCTTCTTGGCAACCTTAGGGTATGGTTTAAAAAATTTATGGGTAACCCCAATCATCATTGCTCTACAAATTCCTCTAATTACATCAACAATGATCAGAAGCATATGTTGTCAACTATCACTACTAATGAAAAGATAAACTTGCATGTTGTGTTGTTTTATCATTTGAAAAATAACACCCTTGAGATTCAGGATAATAAGTAGAAGCCCAAAATGTTTATTCCTATAGGAAGATTCATTTCAGATATCCTGGTGGAAAGAGAACTTGTTGAATCTCTGAATATTCAAGAGGATGTTGTAGTCCTTATTGGACCTTCTTTGAATGGAAAGTATCTGAGGAATATGTCTATAATTTCTAAGGTGCTTGTATCCCCGATTGAACCTAACATTGATGAGATTGATGATAGAAGAACAATTGTGATAGGTTTTCTTGTGTTCAATCTTGATAAATTTTCTGTGATCAATCAAAAAGCTTGTTGTGTTAATCCTTATGAATCTACAACAAATAATAAGAGTAAGCTTTCTAAGAAATCCTCTGCTAAAGGGTCTTCTGTAACTTGAAGAATATTAGCAAAAAAATCTCTGGAGATTCCAACTGAATCTGATGGTTCTAGAACTCCCAAGGTCGCCAGAACATCTGAGTTCTCTAGAACCTAGAAGGTTGAAGCTATTGCTTCTACTCAAAGTGGTTATGAAGTTGACCTTCTAGAGTGTGTCTCCTTTGAGAACTCTATTGTTAAGAATGTGTTAATTTCATCTTCTCATTAATCCACTATAAATTCATTTCCATCCATTCCACCTCTTGTTTCCACTTTCAGAACAATGACTAATCCCCAACCAAAAAATCCAAATGTTTCATAAGTCACCACTTCTAATCCCAATCATCCAAACCCTTCTGATGTCACCACTTCAGTTGCCACGACCTATAAACCACCCTCACAACACTTCTCACCTTCACTCACTGTCACTCTTCCACAACCATCAAATATCATCTTTTCTGAATCCCTCACTACTCAATAATTACCCTAGATACTTATTCAAAAACTCTGAGAATCTAAGATTTATCTCTCTTGTCCTAAACAAAACCTTTATTCCTCACCCAACCAACCTAAACCTATGATCACTGAAGCTTAAGATGGTGCATCTAAAGACTGTGTGTTTGAAGAAGCTGATATTAGTTTCTATGATTTGCCTGATAGAGATTCTAGATCTTATTGTGAACCACCCCCACATTTTTACAATAAAACGTGTACCAGTCTAACACCCTTGGATGGGTTGATGCATTCTTTTGAATGGTTTGCTCAGGACACTCTTAAGTATGTTGTGGAAAGCACTTATGACATCACATATCCTGAATAGACTTCTGCCATTTGGTCCAGTTTTAGAAGATGGGTGAATGTTAATTCAAACCTCATTGAAGTATCTTGTACCCATGAAGCAAGGAAGAAGCATGAGGCTATGCTTGTTGCTCAAGCACCTCCTTCTATTGCTCTCTGCTTGTCTTCTTTATAAGTAGTGATTCCAAAAGCAGATGATGCTTCTCCTATGGATGTTCAACCTTCAGACGTTGTTACTTCTACGCTAGTTAATTCTGGAAAGTCTACCTTTGAAGACGGTACCCCTTCTAGGTTTTTGAATATTGTTGCTTCTGAAAAGACCCCTTATGGGTTGAAGGAGACTCTTGATGAGCTGAAGAAGTCAAATGCTTTCATTCAAGCACGTCTAGACAAGCAAGATGAAAGATCTGAGAAGCATGATGCTTCTATCGATTCTATTACCAACATGATGAAGGACATCATGCATACAATGTTTTCCCCAAAATATGTCGAAGCATCCAACACCAAAAAACGATTAAACATAAATCAGGTTTATGATAACAACATATATAATATATATAAACTTTAAATAAATTAAAAGATCAAAATAATCCCATTTTAGAACCCTAATAGAATACAAAAAATCTCAAATTTAAATTGAATCATATATGAGTGGCTTTGATACCACTGGTTAGATCAGTTCATAACCCCTTATAACTTTATCTAATTACATAATGATCTTAACACGCGTAATATTATAATTGTGATCCAAAAATTCTAACATTGGCAGGTCGTGATATAACTGAAATAGATGAAGAACTTTATAATGTTTATTTTGTTTTTACTTTGTTCTTTTATTATGTAAGATTTAACCAGATAGATAAAGAATGAAGTGATATTTTGTTGTGACCGTAATTCTTGCTATGCATTTTTTTATTGTATTGTATAATCCTTACTTTGAATAAAAAGGTGAAATAAATTATGTACTGTAGATTAAGAGAGGGTCTGTAATTCTGTTGCAAAATTGAATCGTCTTTGGTAATTCAACATGACTATTTCTTAAGTCTATCATGACATTTCTAGATTTAGTGAACATAAGGGAAACATGTCATTGTTGATGTGAATTTATAGCTGTCAGGGATGAAATATAGAAGGTAAGATAGAAAAAAATAAAATCTTATTTGTAAATATATATATATGACGAATAACTGACTTTGTAAAAATGATGTTTATGGTAAATATTTATATATATCAATTATAAATTAAATTGTCAAGCGCGAAGTGGCTCAGTGATAAACATATATGAACAATTTTTATGTTGGATGTCACACGAGCAAAAATAAACACCGCTTATAAAAATTGGATGAAAAAGACTTAAATAACGATGTTTCAGGATATAAGGGATTATGTTAGTCATTTTAAAACTTAAGGAACCAAATTGAACAATGAGATAAAGTTAATAGACTAAAAAAAGTATTTTGGCATTAATTAATCTACAATGACAAAATGGAAATATTTTACAAATTGTAAGGGTGTAGGAATAAACTTAATGGGTATAGTTTTTATTAGAGATGAGAAAAGCTTTTCTTTTCTTTTTCAAAGTACCGAGTCTGGCCCAAATTCCCTTCATTAAGTAGCATCAAAATTCAAAGTTCAAATAGCCCTGCCAAAAAAAATTGAAACATGATACTCGATGTTAAAATATCCCACCAAAATGAATCATCCACGTCATCAATCCGCGCACTGTAAAACCAACTAATTAAAGCCCACTAACCATTCCTATATAAACAATTCCACGCTTGAACATCAAATCACAATTCAAATACCAATCTCAATCTCAGTTAAAATTATCTCTCTCTGATTTCAATTTCTTTTAGAGCTTGTAATCATCAATGGCGCCCAAGGGAGAGAAGAAGCCAGCGGAGAAGAAGCCTGCAGAGAAAGCACTTGCCGCCAAAGCTGAGAAGAAGATCCCAAAGGACGCTTCCTCCACTGACAAGAAGAAGAAGAAAAACAAGAAGAGCGTTGAGACCTACAAGATCTACATCTTCAAGGTTTTGAAGCAGGTTCATCCTGACATCGGTGTCTCCAGCAAGGCTATGGGGATCATGAATAGCTTCATCAACGATATCTTTGAGAAGCTCGCTCAGGAATCTTCTAGATTGGCTCGCTACAACAAGAAGCCAACCATTACTTCTCGGGAGATCCAGACTGCTGTTCGCCTTGTTCTTCCTGGTGAGCTTGCAAAGCACGCCGTTTCTGAGGGAACTAAGGCCGTTACAAAATTTACCAGTGGTTGAGTTCATATGATTCTCTGTATTTATCTTATTTAGGGTTTATGTAAAGTATATTTTGGATCGCTTTGTATTCATGTAGCAATTTAGTTATATCCAATTAAACTTCATTTTCCCCTACGCTCCTTTTGCTTGTTTAATTACTTTATGCTTTTTAATTATTTAAATTTATTTCAAATATGAAATTAGGAGACGATAGCTATTTTTACGCAGTTTTCATATTATATGGATAAAAAATAACATTTATAAGGTGGTGCCAAGGTTATACCATTTCTTTCTTTTGTAAGGTGGTACCGAGGTTATACCATTTCATATTATATGTAATTAAGGGAGAAACTCTCGACGTGAGCACAACTTCACGGTAATCTTCCTCACGGCGGCGGCGGTACCAGAGTTATACCATTTCTTTCTTTTGTTCCTTTTGTTTCCTTTAATTTTTTGTTTGTTTATTCTACTGTTGAAAGAGAAAAATTGGAAGAGGTTTGTTTAAGGGTCAAGGTTTATCATATTTATGTTGTATTGATTAAGTTCTTATTTGATTTATTTTGCTATTAGGTTAATTAATTTGCTGTTGATTTATTCCTGAAATTATGGCATCATCCAGAAATTTGTCTGAAATTGAAACTGAAGTAAGTTACATGACTGATTTTTGTTGTAATGACTATGTCTTTGTTTGTTTTGTAATGTCTTTATTTGTTAAGTGAAACTAAACAATTTTTTTCAATCATTTTAAGGTACGAATGAGGCATTGATGTAGCCCGGTTAATTTGAGCACCATCAACAAAAGCTTAATAGCAACTCAATGTGCACGTATCGAATGCACCACATTCAAATGGGCATTGGATATTTCTAACAACTTCTCAATCACGAGTGGCTTATTATGGGAGTTAGTAAGAAGATGAGACAAACGTGGTAGGGGATTTATGGTAAGAGATATGATAGTTCTCTTTACCCTTGTTGATGTTTGTTTCGCTCTTGGATTGTCTATTGTTGGTAAGACCCTTGTAGTTAAAGACCAACAATGTGAAACATTAGGTCTCTTTATAGGGGAAGAGGTAACCGTGGCCAATATTGTCAAACAAATTCATGTTCACAAGAATAAATTACATAATTTTGCTAGACTTTACATTATTACTAGCATTTGCAAAGTTTTACTTTTCAAAAACTGGAAGTAAGATCTTTACAGGATTTATTAAGCACTGGGATGATTTGGACTCACTTGATACATATAGTTGGGGTCTTGTTGTATATAACTTTGTGGTTTCTAGTTTATGTGAGTCTTTAGTTGTGTTGAAAAAAGGAAAAAACAAGTCACAAAGACATTTAAATGGTGTGTTGTCGTATAACAGGTATATAGATTATATAACTGTTTAGTACCATCTTATGTTTTGTAATTTATAGTTTACATCTTATACTTGTTATATATTTAGACATTCAACCACTTATCTTTGGGGAAAGCACCTGCTGTTTCTAGGTTCACTTTTCCACGTGTATTGAATTGGCCAGTTAATAAGTATGCAGAAGAAAATCATTGAAAAGGCATTTGACAATAATATGGTAGGATTTTTTTGTGTGTTTTAATTGAGAAAAATAGTTTTTCATTTGTCGTTTGTTTGACTTGACTTTTGTTTTGTTAGATAATTGAAAGAGTGGTTGCAATAGAGGAAGAACTAAAATATGACATTGCCAATGTTGCGTAACAATTTGTGGATGTTTGTGATTATCAAAGATTGGTGGCAGAGAATAAATAATTCAAATAGAGGATATCATTTTTTGTGAATGAAGTGAGGATGATCAAAGAGGCAAGAGTTAATACTCCATTTGAGAATGAGGATGTTCAAGATGATCGACAAATTATCAACTTTATCACTGAAGTTCAAGTAGGAACTTCTGTTGGAAATGTTGGAAATAACACTCCACCATATGTTGATGTCAATGTTGTGGAAAACTTAGCAAAGTCTACTTCTAGCATGGCTACAAGAATAAAGAAGAAACCAAGGAAGCGTGGAACAAATTCTATAATGAATTTGTAAATCATTAGTGTTCTAGTGTAGAATTTGGTAGAATTTGATGTGTTGTAGTAACCTTATTTTACACAATGTTAACAATTTATGGTTATGTTTTGTTTATATGCACAATGTATTATGATTATGTTTTAAGACAACAATCACGTGGTTACATGTGTTAAGTATGTTGTAGTTCATTTCGTTGAGCATGTTATATGCACTACATTAACCAAGTTTGGTTTAAGAAATTTTTCCTCTTTTGGAATCTTGGTCTGCATTAATCAAAATTAGACTCCCAGTAACCAACTTGTTACATTATATTAACTAAATTTTGTTTATTAACTTTCATTAATTTCCTCCAGTTTGTAAGTCTGGGACTGCATTAACCAAGTTATGACTTTCACTAACCAACTTTTTGTACTACATTACCAAGTATTTTTTATTAATTTCCCCCTGTATGTAAGTTTGGGATTGCATTAACCAAGTTTCCCCCTATTTGTAATTGCATTAACCAAGTTATGACTTTCACTAACCAACTTTCTGCACTACGTTAACCAAGTTTTTTTTAATTAATTTCCCACTGTATGCAAGTCTGGGACTGCATTAACCAAGTTATGAATTTCATTAATCAACTTTCTGCACTACATTAACCGAGTTTTTTAAATTAATTTCCCCGTGTATGTAAGTCTGGGACTGCATTAAATAAGTTATGACTTTCATTAACCAACTTTCTGCACTATATTAACCAAATTTTTTAAATTATTAATTCCCTCCTGCATGTATGTTTGGGACTATATTAATCAAGTTATGATTTTCATTAACCAACTTTTTGCATTACATTAACCAAGTTTTTTTTAATTAATTTCCCCCTGTATGCAAGTCTGAGACCGCATTAACCAAGTTATGACTTTCATTAACCAACTTTTTTCACTACATTAACCAAGTTTTTTTAAAATTAATTTCCCCATGTATGTAAGTCTGGGACTGCATTAACCAAGTTATGACTTTCATTAACCAACTTTCTGCACTACATTAACTAAGTTTTTTTTATTAATTCCCCCCTGTAAGTCTGAGACTGCATTAACCAAGTTATAACTTCCATTAACCAACTATTTTCATTGTATTAACCAACTATTTTATACGGAATATGCACCAACAAAATTCCGTACAAAAGTTCCACAACGCAACTGATCTTACTAGTTGATCAGAACCTTCAAGCTGGCCGGAGGATGATCTTTGACGGGCTAGAAAATTGAGGAGAAAATAGGGTGTACCTGTAAAGCACTCTGATGATCAAGTAAGTGTGGGAGCAAAGAGATACAATCAAAGTATTAGGATTTTAGAGATGAGTAGTGAATACCTGGATCTCATAAGTGTGAGAGTTTATATAATACCCCTGGCGCGTAGCCATTGATTCTTGTTTTTGGGCCTAGATATACGGGTCTGTGAAATTAGGAACTGCCAGGACTCGGTCAAACCGAGCAGAGTGTTCGCAACTAGCCGTTGGTCCCAAGAAGGAAATAGGTTATGGGCAATGGTTTGGTCAGTTTCTGGTTGTCTGGCCAACTTGATATCAGGCAGACGAAGAAGTGTCGGTCAGACGCCGCCGGTCTCGCTAGTCTAAGAGGGCAATTGATCGGTGGTGTCTGACGGAGAGCGGGGGACTTCGGGCCATGGTCGTACGGACCGTGCTGAAGGTGGAGTATAGGCTGGGCCTGCTTTAGCCGTTGATCCAGTCTAGAACAACAACATTTACATGACAAAAGTTACATAAATTTACATGACAAAAGTTATTTAACAAGAATGCAAGATTCCGCCTAAATAACCTGCACCACTAAAATACCTCTAATTAGTGTAGGACATGTTTGAGGAAGTCTTGTTGATGAAGTTCCTCACATCTTTTTCACAAAATAGAATATTTTCATGCCCTCCCGTATCTTTAACTAGCGATTAAAAAGTCTTGTTGATCCTTACTCCAATATCATCATTGATTTGGATTGTTCTCCTTACATGTAAGTTCATTTTCTTGTTGGCCTTGAACAATCTTGCTATAGTAGGTCTAGTCTCATGAGAATGGTTAGTTTCAGATTGTGTAACGTACCACAAACCATCTTCTTTCATTTTAATACAAATCTTTGCAGGATAATTTTTCGGTCTAGATTGTAATGTCTTAAACGTGCATGATATTTTTGAACCGTTAGACCTCTCTCTTGAATATGAAAGTATTAGGTAGTTAAACTCCCCATCATCTCTATTTTTTGATTATCTAATCCTCCATCCGAAACTCTTTTTCAAAACATACTCTTTATAATATATTTTAACTTCCTCTACACAAGAAAAACACATCCCAATTTCAGGAGCCCAACGCGAATTATCGTCAACACCGTCACCATCACCGTGATCAACTTCTACATATTTCCTTTGAATACCTCCACAATCTATCCAAATATTTGAATTGTCCATTATGGCATAAAAACTGCACAAAGTATTGTCAATTAGATGTATAACATGAATTTATAACAAAGTTGGTTAATAGTGTGCAAAAACATGGTTAATATTGTGTATAACTTGGTTAATATACTCTTAGACATAACTATACATTTATAACATTATTTATTATACAATTGGTTAATAATGTTACACAAGTTGGTTAATACAATGAATAAAATGGTTAATGAACTAAGTAGAGTAAATGAATAAAATGGTTAGCAGTAAATAAATATGGTTAACATTGTGATCAAAGTTGGTCAATACAGTTTACAACACGCTTAATGAACAATCAACCAATCAATATGAAATCAATAACATTCTTTATTCATCTTTCATTGTAAACAACACAAAATTTAATTCAAAATAAGAAGATTGGTATTATTAGATGAAACTTTAATGATACCTAAAAGCTTAATGAGTTAAATCTTCATCTTCATTGCTTAATGATGTCAAATAAAATTGCTTTTTTCTTAATGAGTTAAATTTTCTTCATTACATAAAATCTTCGTCTTCATCTTCATTTAGAATGGTTGGAGATCTTGTAAAAAAATGGTGAGAGAAAGGAAAAAGGAAATGGCGCAGAGGACTGAAGAGAAAGAAGAAATGGTGGGACATGTAGTAAAGATGTGAATGGTGTTTAGAGAGAGAATAAGAAGCAGTCGTCTTATGGCCCACAACTTTTTCAAAATAACTTTACATTATTTTATTGGTTTATTTGAGTATAAGTGAACATGTTCATACGGTGTAGTGTAAACAAAAATGTAAGAATAACATTTCTATAATTATCACATGAGAAAAGATACTTTCACACCACTTTCTAACAACTACACCGTATAAATTATACTATTTTAATTTTTAATATTTCATTCTGCTTTTGTTTTTGTGCACAAGAACATTTTTCCATGTAGTTATATATTGTGTAAATACGATGTAAGCAAATCCAGTATCAAAATAGCACAACCGTTATTACATTGGGGAGACATACTTGAAAATATTGATATTATATGATAATGGTTGATAAGTGCTTGTCCATTGATAAGTCGTCCAGGGAAGTCTTTGTCATGTCAAACTCAAAAATGGATTGTGGTTAAGGGTGAGAATATGTTGGACCGATTGCTAAGTCTGAGTCTGGTCTGCTACAAAATTTAAAACATTAACCTGACCTATGGTCTATCAAAGGGTTTTTTCCAGCCTAAGTCTGACATTTTCGAAGGCCTGATTAGCCTATTAGTCTTCTTAAAAATCTTATATCATTTGAACATAGGTAAATAAATAATTCAACTAATATTTAAATATACTAGAGAATAAAAAATACAATGATATTAAATATTTATTGATATTGACTTATTTGAGCTTACATAGTAGCATAAATTTTGTGATATTATTTGTTTGGGAGAAGTTATGAAAACAACTTATTACATTATTCATAAGATTTTTTCAACTTACTCTCACAAGTTCTTGCAGATAATTATACTTTACTTTCTTATTTTAATATAAAGTATAAAATACAATATAAAAAAAATAAATGTATTCATATTTATTAAAATAGATCGGTCTGATAGACTTAAAATGCTCTATTATGGCATGTGACATAACCTATTTAACTAAATAAGCTTATAAAAAAGATTATGCCTTTTCTACTTAAAAAAATCATGGCCTGACCTTGGCCTGTGTAGGCTAGACCATATACTATGTTAGTTGATCTGACGTATTCTCACCCCTAGTTGTGCTCAATTTGGTTACACCTATAATCTGACCAGCCTTGATTTTTTGCAATGTACACAATCTTCCAAGCATGAGGTCTCAAGAGGCGAGATGTTTAAGGGAGAAGTCATCTAGGTAATCCGACCGCTGCATATGGACTAAAGGTCTGAATTCGACCATTGTAATTCCCATGATGTACACAGTCTCCCATGCCTGAGACCTAGAGGGGTGATATGCTTAAGAGAGAAGCCATCCGGGTAATTCGACCACTGCATATGGATCAAGACTCCAAATCTGATCATTGTAATTTCATATGATAGCCCCCTCCAAGCATGAGGTCTAGAGGGACAAGATGCTCAAAGGAAAAGTCATTCGGATTATGGATGATACGAGATCATACTATTTCTTAAATCCGCCTTATCTGATTTTCTGCCTGCTTACTAACTCTTAGTCTTCTGTGCTTCAGAAAGAGACTTAATGTTTCATGATTTTATTTTTATTGGGACTTACAACACTCTTATTTCCATCATTACACCTAATCACTAAGCTTCTTAGCTTCTACTTAGAAGACCTTTCACATGCCTAACACATTACTTTAAATAACAATTCTTCACTACAAAACTTTTCGTTATCTCTTTCCAAAAATTTCACAACTAGTTCTCTTTCCTTCACGCTCACGAGTCTTCGTGTATCTGCACCAAATTCCTTTCAACTCCTCCATGCTTACATTATTTCTTCCTACTTAAGGTATTGTGTTCGCTTTCCATTCATTTTTAATCTTCGATTGACGCTTTTAATGGTTCTAATTTATGAGTGCGATGAGTGGAGGGGGGTTATTTCCCCTAAAACTGTCTCTGAGAGGAATGCACTATGGAAATAATGCGTGGAACCGTCTAGAGGCGCTACGAGAGAGGTGGATTGAGAGTTTATGGAAAAGGGGTGTGTGACGTCTTTGGTAGCACTTCTAATGATAAGAACGCTGATATTAAATTATTTTTATATTTATACTTTTAAAAAACATTTTAGGACATACTTCTTAATTTAAAAATATAAGAATGATATAAGAGAACAATTTTTTTTTTTACTAATATACTACTATGAAGTTTGGTTTTAAAACCTAAGACTAATAAATAGCTTTGATGTAATACAATATATATTAAAGTTTTGTATTTTAGTAGAAAGTTAAAGTGTTGAATTATTTTAGTGATAAAAGACTATACAATCATATATATATTGGAAGAAGTTTTAGTGGGGTCAAGTGGCCCCATTCCTCTGGCTGTAGATCCGTCTCTACACGTATGAGTAGTGACAAGTTTTCATCTCTTTGAGTTTTTAAAGAATAAAAAAACCGCTTAATCCTTATTCTTCCTAACAAAGTTTGTTGATTCAGGACAAACAATAATTTAAGTTTGGGAGTATTTGATGGGCGATAAAAATGTCATGTTTCTTGCTTGTTTTCCTTTTGAATTCATGTGCATTTTCATCATTCTAGTTCGTTTTTATGTGTTTCTGTCTCCTATATTTTTTCCAGGGAATAAGAAGTCAGTGGAGCGAATCAAGACGAAAAAGGTCGAAGATCGCATGAAAATGAGCATTTCAAGTACAAGTTTCCCGAGTCCAATCAACTAGGCCGTGTCTCATGATACTGACCGTGTTTCCCCCTTGGAGGCACACTCGTTGAAGCATTCAGGGGCTGGCACGATCAACCTGTGTCCACTAATACGACTAGTGTCAGGCCTCAGGGGTTACAAAACTTGTAACTTTTGGACCTTTTGACTTTTGTAACTCCCATTTTCATCATGATTAGTGATAAGTGGCCATTAAGCATGAACTTAGTGCAAATATTTAGTGACTTAGATATTGGATTAGTATAACTAGAGGCCTTAGGATCCATCTTTAGCAACATCTTTCACTATCTCTACTCCAAACAATTATTATATTTCTTTGTTAAGTTCTAAATATTTTTTCTTAAAATTTCTGCATTTTAGATAATATAATCTTATCTTTATTTTTACTTCCTTGTGTTATTGCTCTACTACTCTTCAATTATTTAGTTTTCTGGAAATATTCTTTAACTTATTCATTGTCGTTGCTCATCTCACCATGAGTAAGTAGATTCTTAAGGACACGGGGTTATGAGAATCTTTCTCATGACAAACCTCAACTAAATAATTTATTTGCAATTATGAGAAGTATAAGTTGTTTTATTTTAGAATTCGAGTACCAATCCATGTTTATGTCAGTTGCGAAAGCAAAGTCAAAACAAATGTCGATCAATGTATCAAAAGATAATGATTCGATATCCGATTGTGCATTGTTGAACAATTGAGATCGAGGTGCCACTGGAAAAGCAACTTGATCTCAATTGAGAAACAATAAAGAATGTGACATCACATGACAAGGTGTACGTACTTGATTGAGACACATAGATGTACCTGAAACATGTTTAGATGCTAATGTCATGAAAGTGAGTGTCACACAAATTTTTATAATTTTCTATAAGAAAGGTTAGAATTTTTCACAATGATACACAAATAGTTTTAGGGGAGTGTTTTAATGATAATCATAATCCCTATCATGTTTTTTCTTAATTTACTATTTCAATTTACAATCACAAAAACCATTTTCGATCACTTTAAATATACATCGTTGAAGTAAATATTGATAATCACACATCTATTTGTGAAATAAATATTTTTCTATTTGAGATAACTATACTGTTGGAAATCCACCAAAAGACTATGATGAATTTCTACCACAATGACAATTTAATTATGAGACAAACAAATAAAGAAGACAAGATAAATAATTTCTGCAGAGTTTCTCTCTGCTCACAAACCGTGAAAACTTTATTATTCACTTTGCAACTGCAAAATACTGTAATGACTTGATTGACTTGCTTACAAAAATAGGGGTTACTCCCTCTATTTATAACTGAGCTCACACCCTAAGCCCAAAGATAAAAATATCTTTTTGTTACTAAATCAAATCTAATTTATTTTAGACTTAAATCAAATCTATTTAAATCTAAAACAAATCAAATATTTTCGACATATAGTTTCGACACACTGGATTACAATTTAACACACCACCTAATTCATTGTGTCTAAACTATATATGTTCATCATGGATCTTAGTCTTCTGAATACTTCGACTTGCACTCCCTTCGTCATGATGTCTGCAATCTGATTCTCAGTTTTGCAGTGTTCCAAATTCATCTTCCCATCTGCTACCTGCTCTCAAAGATAATGAAACCTCATTTCGATGTGCTTACTTCAACCATGTGCTATTGGGTTCTTCGCCAGATTGATAGCTGACATGCTGTCGATCTTCATGGTAATTGCTCCATGATCTTTCCCTGTTATCTCTTCGACCAAGTTCACCATCCAAGTTACTTGACATGCACAAAGAGAAGCAGCTATGTATTCTGCTTCCCATGATGATAATGCCACTACTGGTTCCTTTCTTGAATTCCAAGCAACTGGTACACCACCTAGCATAAACACATATCCTGCTGTTGACTTTAGATCTTCAGCATCACTACACCAGCTTAAATCAATGTATCCCACTAACTTGCATTCTTTTCCTTTATCAGCTACAGAAAACAAAATGCCATAATCGAAAGTTCCTTTGAGATACCTTAGTATCCTCTTCATTGCTTCTAGATGTGATACCTTTGGCTTATGCATGAATCTATTTACTATACCTACAATATATGCTAAGTCAGGCCTTGTATGACAAAGGTATCTCAATGATCCAATAAGTCTTCTGTATTGGGTTGGATCAACATCATCTTCATCTGCATCTTTCGACAGTTGCAGTCTTGGTTCTGCAGGTGTCGAAGTTGGGTTGCATTCTTCCATCTCAAATCTCTTGAGAATTTCTCCTGCATATCTTCTTTGATGCATCATCAAACCTTTACTGCTCTTATAGAATTCGATTCCAAGGAAATATGAAATCTCACCCAAATCAGACATTTCGATTTCCTTGCTGAGATCACCTTTGAAGTCTTCGATCTCACTTTTACAGCTACCTGTTATCAACAAATCATCTACATAGAGACATAGTATAAGCAATTCACTATTGATTCTTCTTACATATACTCCATGTTCAGTTGTTCACTTTACAAATTCCTTCTCCCTTAGGAAACTATCAATTTTCTTATTCCAAGCTCTTGGAGCTTGTTTCAATCCATACAAGGCTTTATGCAGCCTGTACACCTTTCTTTCTTCGTCATGATTCACAAACCCAACTGGTTGTTTAACATATACTTCTTCATCTAAGGGTCCATTTAGGAATGCACACTTCACATCCATCTGAAATATGTGCCAACTGTTTATTTCTGCTAGACCAACAACCAACCTGATTGTTTCGATCCTAGCAATAGGTGAAAAAACTTCATCGAAGTCTATTCCTTCTTTCTGTACAAATTCTTTCGCCACAAGTCTTGCTTTGTGTCGAGTTACTTCACCTTTCTAATTCGTTTTCACTTTGTATACCCACTTGACATTAATTGCCATCTTGCCTTGAGGAAATTCGACAAGTGACCAAGTGTTGTTGTCTTCGATAGACTTCACTTCTTCGTTCATTGCTTTCACCCACTTCGAATCCTTCAATGCTTCAGCTGCATTAACAGGTTCAACATCTGCATAGAAAGCATAATGTACCAGCTCACCTTCATTATCTATCACATCATCTGATGTAATCACACAATCTTGCAATCTTGCAGGCATGCGTCTTGTTCTTTGAGGCCTGCTTGTACTTGGTATATCTGCTGGTTCCTCTTGTCGAACTTCTCTTTCGACTTGAGTTTTTGCCTCTTCAAGTAGGATTCTCACTGAATCTTTCTTGACATTTTCAGTCCAATCCCATTCTTTAAACTCATCTCTGATCATGTCCCTGCTGATCACAATCTTCTTGTTCTGTGGATCGAATAACTTGTAGCCTCCTGTCGAATGATATCCAACTAGAATCATTTGACTTGACTTGTCATCAAGTTTTCTTCTCAACTGATCTGGCACATGTCTATGTGCAATAGATCCAAATATCTTCAGATGACTCAAGGTAGGCTTCATACCAGACCAACATTCTTCTGGAGTAATTCCTTCTAGCTTCTTTGTAGGACATCTGTTCAAAATGTATGTTGCAGTCAAAACAGCTTCACCCCAAAACTCTTTAGGTAAATTCTTGCCTTTCAACACACTTCTCACCATATTCATGATGGTTCAATTCTTCCTTTCTGCAATTCCATTTTGTTGTGGAGTATAGGGCGACACCACCTCATGCACAATCCCTTCCTTTTTACATAGCCTTTCAAAATCTTTCGACGCATATTCTCCACCACCATCAGTTCTCAAAACTTTGAGTTTTCGACCACTTTGTCTTTCGACCATAGACTTAAACTTGGCAAATACCTCGATCACTTCACTTTTCTTCTTGATCAGATAAGTCCACAACGTTCGACTGAAATCATCTATGAATGTAACAAAGTATTTGTTACCTCCCATCGAATCCACCTGGATTGGTCCATATACATCAAAGTATATGACTTCAAGAATAACCTTCGACCTGCTTCCTGCATCCTTGCTGGAGCTATTCTTGTGTTACTTCGCCTGCACACATTCCTCACATACCTCGTTTGGAATGTCGATTTCTGGCAATCTTGAAACCATATTTCTTCTCTTCAAATCTCTGATGTCTCTGAAGTTGAGATGACCTAGTCTATAATGCCATATCCATTCATCTCTGCTAGCTGCAGCCAAAAGGCACTTGTGCTCCATCACATTTAGTTCAATCTTGAAGGTTCGATTTTGAAACATATGAGCCTTCAAGATTAATCTCCTATTTGCATCAACGACTCTTATCATCTTATCTTCGATTGACACTTTATAATTCTTTTCGACCAACTGCCCTATACTGAGCAAATTGCTCTTCATGCCTGGTATGTACAACACATTAGAAATTACTGACCTTTTTCCATCTTTCCTCATAATCATAACATCACCAATATCTTCAGCTGCTAGGGTATTGTCATTTGCAAATTTTATCATATTTTTCATTGAGGGCTTTATATTGACAAATCAGTCTTTCCTTCCAGACATATGTGATGAACATCCTGAATCCAAGTACCATTGGTCCTTGAATCTATCTTCATCTTTTGTTGTGACCATCAGTATCATCTATTCTTCTTCTTCTTCTTCTTCTTCTTCATGTTTTGCAAGCTTTGCATCACTTTCTCAATTCTTTCGTTTTTCTGGACAATCACTCGAATAATGACCATACTTTTGACAGTTATAACATTGAATGTGACTCTTATCAGGTTTTCGACCACCACCTCTTCCTCTATTTGCAACACCACCTCTTTGGTTGCCTTGGTATGACCTTCTTTAATTCGACATGTTTCTTTCGATCTGGTTTCCTCTACCATTCGATTTGTTGTAGCCACCTTTACCTCTGTCGAAACACTTTCCTTTACCTTTGGTTTCTTTTGCTGAATGTGCCTGCAAGGCCACATCACTCTTCGATTTTCCTGCAGCTCTTTCATTCATTCTTTGTTCATGAGATTCAAGCGTCCCTTGAAGCTCTTCCTTTGTCAATTTCGACAAGTCTTTCCCCTCTTCTATCGCCACCACTATATGGTCGAACTTAGGAGCTAAAGATCTCAAGATCTTTGAAATAACAACTCTTGTTGTTAATGTTTCTCCACATATCTTGATTTGATTTACTAGTTTTGTAACTATAGTGAAGAAATCAGATATGCTTTCACTGTATTCCATCTGAAGCAATTCATACGTCCTTTTGTGAGTTTGTAACCTCACTTCTTTCACCTTTTCAGCGCCTCCAAATGACTTCTCAAGGATTTCCCAAGCTTCTTTTGCAGATTCTGAATCACTAACCTTTTCGAAATTGTCTGGGCTGACACATTGATGAATTATAAATAATGCTTTATAACTCAGCTTCTGTGTATTTCTTCTTTTCTTCTTCTGAAGCGTTTTCTCCAAGCGCTTCGACTCCATCTTTTATAAGGTCCCAAAGACCTTGACACCCGAATAAGACTTTCATCTGTTTGCACCAATTCTCATAGTTGTCAACTTTCAGATTGGTAGCGTTGCTGGATAGTTTGCATTCCCATAACTTGTCATCGTGAATTCTTCAATCGTTCTTGATTGATACTTCCCTTGAATCGAAACAAAAGCTCTTGATACCAGATGTTGTAAATCCACCAAAAGACTATGATGAATTTCTACCACAATGACAATTTAATTATGAGACAAACAAAGAAAGAAGACAAGACAAATAATTTCTGCAGATTTTCTCTCTGCTCACAAACTGAAAACTTTATTATTCACTTTGCAACTGCAAAATACTGTGAATGACTTGCACAAAAATAGGGGTTACTTCCTCTATTTATAACTGAGCTTACACCCAAAACCCAAAGCCCAAAATATCTTTTTGTTACTAAATCAAATCTAATTTATTCTAGACTTAAATCAAATCTATTTAAATCTAAAACAAATCAAATCTTTTCGACACATAATTTCGACACACTAAATTACAATTTAACATATACACTTGCATCAACATGACTAGACTCTTTACAATTTTTTTTGTTTATTTTCTATTATTTAAGAAGTTTGTTTGTCTTCTATTTTAATTTCACAAACTTACCTAGTTTTTTTTTCTTTATTTATTAATTTGACATTTTACATTTGTCGTATATTTTTTTATTTATTTCTTATTTTTATGTAAATTTTTTAAGTAGTAAAAATAATACTACTATAAGTCATCAAAACAATTAACTTATAAATCATCAAACAATATTTTAAATTAGAAGCACGACAAATTAATTTTTTTTTAAAATAAATTTAATACTCCCTTCATTGTAAATTGTGTCGTTTTAAAATAAAAGTTTTAAAATGAATGTCATTTTCACTTTTCAATGTAAAAATAATTATAATTTTTTTAATTGTGTCTTTTAATTATTATATTTTATACTACTTCTAATATATTTATAAGGTTAATTTAGTAAAAATGCAATATTTTGTGAGAATATTATTACATTATTTAATCTGTGTGCAAAAATTTTAAAAGACACTTATTTTAAAATGGAGGGAATAATTATCAATAATATTATTTTAATATGGTTAAAACTTGTTTAAATAATTTATCTTTTTATTAAGATGTTTGATTTAAATTTTGAAAGAGATAAAATCAATTGTAGAGAAATAAAATTGATTTTGAAGTGATTTTGGAGTGTTTGATTTTCTAAAATAAAATTTTCATGCTTTGATTCTATTAAAAGCTATAATTTATAAATATTAAATTTAAATATAATTTTTACAATAAAATTTATTATTCTGCTTTTACTAAAACTAAATTATTTTAAAATTAATTATATCAGATTCAATTTTACCACAATTGATTGTGTCGACCGTTATTCAAACAATAGTAGCCACTTTTTAAAATAGTTTTTTTATTTTTATAATTAAAATTGGTTAAGCTGACTACAATATATTGGATGTTTAAAAATCTCCCTCCAAATGCAGTAATACACGTCATCAATCCGCGTGCTCAAAAACCCACCAATGAGGTCCCACTCATCAGTCGTATATAAACTATTCTCCCATTCTTTCATGTTCATCACTTGCAAATATCGCTTTCTTATTCTCAACCAATTGTCCCTAATCCCTTTCATTTCGCTTCGATCTTTTAATCCGCCATGGCCCCCAAGGGAGAGAAGAAACCAGCGGAGAAAAAGCCTGCAGAGAAGGCACCAGTGGAAAAAGCCAAGGCGGGGAAGAAGATCCGAAAGGATGCATCCTCCACAGACAAGAAGAAGAAGAAAAGCAACAAGAGTGTTGAAACCTACAAGATCTACATCTTCAAGGTTCTCAAGCAAGTTCATCCTGACATCGGTGTCTCCAGCAAAGCAATGGGAATCATGAACAGCTTCATCAACGATATCTTTGAGAAGCTCGCGCAGGAGTCTTCTAGACTCGCTCGCTACAACAAGAAACCTACCATCACATCCCGGGAGATTCAGACTGCTGTTCGCCTTGTTCTTCCCGGTGAGCTTGCCAAGCATGCCGTTTCTGAGGGAACTAAGGCCGTCACCAAGTTCACCAGCTCTGATTAGACTTATTTATTTAAATTAGGGTTTTCTTCATAGTTTCTTGCAATCAGTCATTAAAACAGTTATTTTCATTAAAATGTTTGTAGCTTATACTTGTATAATTTCTTGTGATTGTGATAAAAAATATGATGATTTGAAGTCTGCAAGCCAAAAACTTGCTAAGCTGTTCAACCTCACCACAAATAACACAGCGAATGCTGGTTAATCAAACCCTTATACTCAGGAACATTAGCACTCATTTCTTTAACATTCCTGGTACGATCATTTCTTACATTTCTTTACAGTCTTGTTGTTTGTGCTATTGGCAGAACTTGTTTCTATGTTTTGGTTTAAGTTATGGGTTGGCATGTTAGAACAACAACTAGCGTTGAAGATTAAAGTAGGTGTTAGCATGGATTTACAACCAAATCATATTGAAATATATATGATTTGGTTTGGATTTTCAAATTATTTCACTAAAACTGACTTATTATTTTAAAATCGATTTATATGTGGATCGATTCAGTTCTAAATCGGTTTTTCACAAAAAAATCAATTTTAAAAAAAGTCAATTTTAAATGGGATTTTTTAAAATTCACTTTTTTATTTTTTTAAAAAAACCAATTTTATAAAAAATCAGTTATATATAAAAAAAAACCAATTTTATAAAAAAAACAAGTTTTAAAACTATTTAAAAAAAATCAAATTTATATCAAAAAAATAATTTTATTTTCATTAACCAACCTGTTTATTTTAACTAGTTCTAAAACTAGTTAATTTTAAAAACAATTATTCACGAGAGATCCTAGTATGAAATAATCATTTCTTGCTCCATAATTATTTGCAATTTCCATATAATATAACCTTCTAGAAATTCAGAATTAATAATAGGTACCGTATAGAATATAAATTCAAATTCCAAACAATTTATACTCAGCCCCATTATGGAAGTTTCAACCGTTTCTTTATGGATTCTTTCTGAACAATTTGAGCATTTCTAGAAAAAGAAAGAAATACATATAAGAAACTCAAACCTATTAAACTTAACTATCAATTTAGTGTTAATATAGGTAGTCAAGTAGAATCAATTAGATGCTCTAACTTGAATAATAGAGTAAACAATTTACACAGGTAAAAAAGGAAAAGAATACATATTTGTGAATCTCATACACATTCACATAAATGATATAGAAAAAGAAGGTGAATATTGCACCCCGGCTGAATAATCTCAATTTTGTTTAAGAATCAAGTTTCAGCCAAATATTATAAATGGTGTACAAGTTTATCATTTGGTTTTATGGATCACCATTGGTGTTGAAAAATGGATACTGGTTATTTGGTTTGGTTACAAAATGGATCTAGTTTAATTTTTATCTAATAGAAATTATATATTTAAAATTGGTGCATTGAATTTTTAAAATCGGTTCTCACAAACCAGTTTTTTTGCACACCCGTAGATTAAAGTATCTTCTTATCATATTTGCTATAACTTGGTCACCAAGGTGGGGCTATAAGCAATTGTAGAAGAAAGTGATGTGATTTCTCTAAGTGTTATGAAAAAGAAAGCGGTGTACTTTCTTGCTTATGTTATAAGATTGTAAGAAAGATCTTGATGTGAGTCTTGTACAAAGAATCTAACATAATAGAAAATTCATTAAGGCGTGAAAGAACTAATGTACCCTTAGTTATAAAGGGAACTAAGACATATCCTTATGTCTTTTACTTTCTTGCACTTTATTTTTCTGCACTTTATTTTTCTACACTTTCATTAAAACAAGAAAAATCCAAAAAAATTACTTCACTCCCTCTTGTGAGGGCAAAAGTGAAAGAACTGAGTTTTAATGATTGTCAAAAACCTATATGTGCAAATGTGTCTTGCTTCAAACAGGTGCAAGTGAGAAACATAAAAAACAAGCATTTATCTCAAAACAGACTGCATGAGCCGGCTCATGGATCCTTAGGTCGATTCATGAGAAGAAGATTTTAGCTTGGAAACGTCCGGGAAGGTGCACGCCTCCTCTATGCGTCGACGCATGGTTCTGGGAGAACATGAGTCGGCGCATCAAAGAAAGAGTCAGCACATGACTGGAGGAATTTCAACCTCTCTCGCTCGGGAAGGCGCACACCTTCTCTATGCGTCGACGCATAGTTTTAGGAAAACATGAGCCGACGCATCAAAATTATGAGTCGGCGCATGATTAAAGGAATTTCAACATCTCTTTCGCTCGGGAAGGCGCACGCCTTCTGTGTACCCTGCATGAGTCGACGCATCGTTAAATTGTCTCATTTTTCTGCTATGCTGTTACATCATGGGAGTGACTTATAAATATTGTTTTGGCCTCTGTTTTACTAATAACAAGAAAAAGTGAAAAATATACACAAGAGTTCTCTTCATCTTCAACCTCTCATCAATTATCAACAACTACACACAATCATTTTTGTTGATCAAGTTCTTGGGTTTGTGTTGATAACGTTCGAATTAAAAGTGCAATTTCAGATTTGGGTAGAGATCTTTGTGGGTTTTTTCTTGAATAAAACCATTGGAGTTTTGTCCTCCAAAATTGGGTTTTTTTTTTATCACAAATCTTTGCTTCATTGAATTCAGCCGAACTAAGGGATTGAGAGACAGTGCAGTGTTCAATCAGGTAGCGGTAACCGGAGGATTGTGAAGAAGGATTTGGGGCCAAATTATCTTGAGTACAAAATCATTCAAGGTAGAAGGAGTGTTTGTTCAAGATTTGGCATACTTGATTCATCTGGAATCAAGGGAAGAGAAGTGCAACATATAAGATTCATCAAGTGATTTTGAATTGTGGTGATTGTATCTTCTCTTACAAATTTTGCAAAATTAATTTCATATCCTAATTCTAGATTCTAGAATTGGGGGCAGAGTAGCCCACGCGAGGACGACAGGGTGAACTGTAACGCCCGTAATTTAATTAATTATTTAATTAAATTATTTTTGGAATATTTGAGAAGATGTGTTGTGATTAATTGAATTTAATTATTTTATTAAGTGGTGAAATAATATTAGAAGTATACTATTATTTGATGTGGGCTTGTTTTTAAGAAATGGAAGCAGTAATAAGGGGGTGTATTAGTTTTAAGCCCAATAAGGAATAAAGAATAATAGGTTATTTTATTGTTGCTAGAAAGAATAGAAAAGAGGAGACAGTAGAAGAATAAGGATTGAGAAGAAGAATGTGAAGCTGCTGGAAAAGAGGAAAAACGACAGAATGAGGTCTCAACCGGAAGATTATAGAGCGACCTTCAATCTAAGGTAAGGGTAGGGTTCTGACTCTATAATTGGGTTCATGATAATTGGTATGTGGGGTTAGAGGTGTGTTGTATCCCAAAATTTGCCCTCCCATATTCCTCAAGGTTTGTCAAGAATTATCTTCAAATGGTTCAAGATTGCTCAAGGACTGCACAGTCCAAATACCTCCTAAGCCAGCTGAAATTAGGGTTTTGGTTCTTTCAAGGAATTTTGGGTTTTCAATGGTTCAACCAAGTCTCAAGGGCCTATAAATATTCTCAAGCATCTACATGCCAAGTTTCAAGACTCACAGTGCCAATTTGCACAGTCAAAAGCCCCATTTGATCCACAATCAACTGCAGGGGCAAAAAGGTCATTTTGCAGTCAAAAGTCAGAATTTTTGGTCAACATCTTATTTTGAGTCCACAATCATCATTTGATCAAGTCTTGATCATGATTCCACAAGAATGGCTCAAAAATCATCAAGATGCAAAAAGTTACTATTTTTGGACAACAGAAAAGTCAACTGTATCTTGACCAAGGCATAACTTTTTCATGGTTCATCAGAAAAATTCCATCCAATGCTCATTTTGAAGGGGATGACATTTCCTACAATCCATCTTCACATTCCAAGTCCAAGAAATGCTCTTACAAAAAGTTATCAATTTCTACATTATAGGTCAATTTTAAAAGTCAACAAAAGTACCTTTTGATTCAAAGGCCATAACTTGAGATTGGTAAATCCAAATGACATGGGACAAAAGGAATTGGTTAGAGGACTTCAAGGCCTTTCCAAAATGTCCAAGAACATGTTCATATGATCAAAATTGAGCAAGATATGCATTGGAGAAGTTGGGAAATTTTCATGAATTTGCAAAAGTCAACTTTGCTCAAAACACCTTGTTTTTGCTAATGGGCCTCAAATCTCTTCTTGAAACTTCATCCATGACTTATGCACGACCCATCAAGCCTAATTGAATTTATTTTCTTATTTTTATTAATTAATTGGATTTTTAATCAATATTAATTCATTTAATTAATTTAAATTGTAGGAAAATACAAAGATGTGGTTTTTCAATCTTTTTGTGAAGCAAATATGGTCAAGATATGCTGGCAATTTCGTGTACCAAGTCAAAGATGCAAAATCTCCAAAATTGGCAACTTTTTCCAATCATGAAAATGCAAAAAGATTTGATTTCCAATCAAATATTCAATCATCAATTCAATGGATTTTTGCTCAAGATTGTGACCTAATTTCATTCCTCTATATATATATTCAAGTAAACCCTAATGCCATACATGTGAAAGAAGCTGCAGACAAAGGCCATAACATATTGAAAAATTCCAAGAAAAACTCAAAACTGATTTCTATATTCCAGGGCGATTTAAAGACTTTTGTTAATTCTAATCTATTGCAGGAGGTTCCCAGAACGTGTGGCAATCAAATTCCAGCTTCATAGCTCAAAGAATCATCCATTACAGAACCACGGTTTGACATTTTTATTCAAAATCAATCACAAGATGCCATGGTTGAATTTTAGGGTTCATGAGCTTTGAAATTGGGGATTCCTAAACCAGGAAAAATTGAGACCACTAAGGCACATGGTTGGAATCCTGAGAACCAGACGAACATGACCAAACCCTCGTGAAACATTTATATAAATCACAGCTCTATTCGCTATTTTCCTTACTGTAGTTTGTGGGGGTTAAAAACCCCCGTTATCTAATGTTTGTTTTTGCAGAACGAAGGAAGAAGATGAGTACGTGTTAGTACATGGTTGGACCATTCGAAAATACGCACGCTTTGCTTTGTTTTCAGCATGGGGATTAATTTCCCAATATAATATTTGCCCTTTATTTTACTAATGACTAAAGCGTGATGGTGGAGTGGTTAGAGTGCTGGCTTGGAAACGTTGGGACCTGGGTTCGAGTCCCAGGTCCACCCAAAAACGCTTATATTATTTTTCTTTACATATTTACATGCAGGCTTCCAAAAGTGATCCACCATATACTTCAATCATCAACGCGCCATGTGGCGTCAGGCACATATCCAAGGGTCATGAGATGATGATCACCATGCTCTCAGTCAACAAACGCATAGACAATCATCAAAGTCAAACGGGCTTGAGTGTTGATGGGCTTCCAATTTCCAAACTTACCTCCTGAATGGGTCAACACCCCCTGGTTTCTTTTTATTCTTTTATTTTTTCTTTCATTTAATTATTTTACCATTAATTATTATTGTTATTTAACTAACCAAATTAATTATTTTCATAATAAAATCAGAAAACTAAAATATTTTTATTATTATTAATTTCACCTTTAATTTATTATTTTTGTAAATAAATACTAACAAATTAATTTAGTCTTTTTTTTAATTAGGTTAATTTCAATATTTTTTTGCAATAAATAAGATAAATTAGAATTAGGGTTTTTTACTAACTTTTGACTATTTTTTATTTATTTTCCTTAAAAACATAAAAAGCTCAAAAATATTTCTTTTTATTAATTAATTAGTTTTAGGTTTAATTTAATGCAAAATAACCAAAACTTCTTTCTTTCTCAAAAAAGGGTCAAGACCCTAAGGACTTCTCCGATTCAATTTCTTTTCGCGCATATTATTTTTGATCATATTTATGTAATTGCTTCGAGGATGTAATAACTTTAATTAGGACCTTTTTATCGCTTTTATTTATTTCCCACAATTTACTTTTCAAGGGTTTGTTTTTGGCGATGTAAATACCTGACGCCTTGTAATAGCGTAGATTTATTTTCCGCAATATTTAACTGTTAGATGTATGTTAATTAGGCTATGCATGACAAGACTTGCCTGAAAATAAAATCAAAACGTAGCTCACCATAACACGTACAAAGATAACTTAACTGAAACCTGACACACTCGCACATGCCACTCCTAGGGTACGCCTCACTTGGTTGCCTTAACGTGGTCATTGAGTATAGGGTGTTTTAGAGGTCGCCCTCCTGTCTAAAGATCAAAGTTGCCTCGAAACGGTTGCCTCAGATAAAACGATCTAAGACATTAGGGTTACCGCTAAGGCGTCCTACTATTGCTTTGGTGACCACATGTCCCTATAATCGAATTGACCCGAAAACTCCAACAACGGTGCTACCTACTTCTCAATAGTGGGATAGTACTGTCTAAAGGACATTTACACAGCTTAATTTCTTTTGAGTAGGTAGAGGTTCTAAGGTACTTGCTCTTTCAAAAAAAAAAACAAAAAACAACTTTTCGCACCTACACTTTTCTGACAAAAGTTTTCAAACAACACTTCATATACTCTTGAGGACAGATACAAGAGTTAAATCGAAGTTTTCAAACAAAACTCTTTTCAAAACCCACAAACACAAGAAAAGCAAAACATTTTGAAAACATAGTGAGCAAGTACCTAAGAGCCCGTGGATAACCACGGATAGAAAGGGTGCTAACACCTTCCCTTTCTATAATCTACCTCCCGAACCCGAGAAACATCTCGAAAAGGAATTTTGCTGTGCTTTTGTCCTTTCCTTGTTGGAGAAAATAAAAGACGGTGGCGACTCTTGCTTACCGCGACATTTTGCAAAACGCAAACGCGAACCAGCATTTCAAAACAGTCAGTTCTATTTCCACCGATCACAAGGTGATTGTTGTCTTGTTCATGAATTGAATGTATATGATATTGTATGATGAGAATTGATGAATTATAAATGAATAATGATGTACAGATGCTGTTTATTTGATATGGAATTATAGGATAACTGTAAGTGATGATCATCCATGATTAGATTAAGATTTTAGGGCTAAAAGTGTGGAACCCTTAGTGAAAACGCAGAGAAAATCACAGAAATTATGCAGGATAGAACAAGATGTGTCGACCCCAAATGCTATGTGTCAATACAAGAAGGTTTTGAGACTCAGTATGAGTCGACACGAAGAGGTTTTGCATCGATACATGAGGACTTTCAGACTCAGGATGAGTCGATACATAGAGGCATATGTCGATACCTGCTGTGTGTTAGACTCAGTATGAGTCGATACAAGAGAGGATGCGTCGACTCATGTTGCGAGTTCAATGCAGTACGCGTCGATCCAAGACGTTATGCGTCGATCCATGTTGCCTGGTTTTTGGCAGAATCAATTTGAGAATGCTGTAACTTGAGTTTTCAGACTCCGTTTGAGGTGCCGTTCGAAGCGTTAAATAGATAATGCGATGAGATTTATTCTTAAGGGTTAAAATGAAGATAGGAAGGATAACCATAGGATTTGAATTATTTCCCGTGTTGATCGTTATGTTGGTTTTATGGAGAAGAATGATGATGAGATGCTTAGAAGCTGCTATTTGATTTGTAACAGTAAGATTAATAATAATAACGATGTAATATTACGGAATAGTAGTATGTAGAGATTTAGTGATTTAGAAGTAAGCCTTAGTTGGTTAATTAATTATAGGCAATATCTAGTATATGCCTATGGCCAACATTGTGAAATTGATGAGTTACTGTCGTATTAAAGTACAACTGAGTTGTTGATGAGAGGTTATTAATGAAGTTGTGTTTGATGAATAAATGATGTTTGATGAATAAATGATGTTTGATGAAGAGATGTTGAGATGCTTTTGAGATGTAGGCCGTTGGCCAACGATGATGTTGTATTGAGATGTTGTTAATTGTGGTGTTGTTATTACATTCATGATTGTGTCGCATACATTGCATTTTGAGATGGAGCTTATGCTCATTGAGATGACCTGTATTGGCGAATATTGAGATGAAGGTTTATGCCTTGTTGATGCCTCTATTAATTGACAAATTTTTGAGATGGGAGTTCTGCTCTAAATGGTACCACATGCATTTGCATAGTATTGAGTCGCATTATATGACTGCATAAAGAAGTGTGTATTGATGTGGTGAATGTGTATTATTATTGTTGATTATGAGATGAGAAGTGGTGATGTTATGTGATCTAATTTAATATATTAATTATCATGCGCTTTATTATATTGTTAGATATCTCACCCCTTCTGTTTGAATGTTGCCCTTATGTTGGTAACGTGTAGGTAATCGAGAGTGAAGGCTGTAACCTTCAGTAGTTCGAGTCAGTGTCATTGCTCTGATATGTAACACTCGGGGGGGGGGGGGGAGGGATGAATGCTTGTTGCTTTTGATTGTTGATTATTCAATTGTTGAACTTTAAGTTGATTATTATTGAATTATGCTGTTTTGAAGTTGCTGTAATGATGATAGAGGTGTTATTAAGAATTTCTGATGCGTAGATGTTGAATTATTTAATTAAAGATGTCATGATGATGGTTCATCTGATGTTTTAAAAGTGTTATATATATCCATGATGAATGCAATGAATTTTGATAGAAGAATTTGTGGCATCCCGATTCGTTTGCATGAATGATTTTTATAACTCTGATTTATTTATATAATTTGCCGGGGTAGAATTGAGGTGTTATAAAGTTGGTATCAAAGTAAAAGGTTGGTCCGACCTTGTCGTCGAGTCGTAGTTATCTAACAATCGAGTATTGTTAATTTGAGTTCTAACCGTTGTTTATGTTGTAGTGATAAGTTGAGATGGCTGGAAGGAATGATGCTGCACTTGCTGCTGCTTTAGAAGCAATGGCTCATGCGATGGAGAATCAGCCGAATGCTGACGGGAATGCTGGATCTCGTAGCTTGGCGACTTTCCAGAGAGAGAATCCACCTACGTTCAAGGGAAAGTATGATCCTGATGGAGCATTGGAGTGGTTGAAAGAGATTAAGAGAATCTTCTGTGTGATGGATTGCACTCCAGCGCAGAAGGTCCGTTATGGTGCTCATATGCTAGCAGTCGAGGCTGATGACTGGTGGCTAGATACTTGTCAGAAGTTGGAAGCTGCAGGTGAGAATGTCACTTGGGATATGTTCCATAGGGAATTTTTGAGGAAGTACTTTCCTAAAGATGTCCGTGGTAAGAAGGAGATTGAGTTCCTTGAGCTGAAGCAAGGAAATATGTCAGTTGTTAAGTATGCTGCCAAGTTTTCTGAGTTGGCTAAGTTTTATCCGCACTACGCTGATGCAGATACTGAGTTTTCAAAGTGTATCAAGTTTGAGAACGGGTTGCGCCTGGAGATCAAGAAGGCAGTTGGATACCAGAAGATCCGTGTCTTTGCTGATTTAGTTGATAGTTGCAGGATTTATGAGGAGGATAATAATGCTCATTACAAGATTATCAGTGAGAAGAGGGGTAAGCACCAACAGAATTGTGGTAAGCCTTATGATACCCTAGCTGGTAAAGGTAAGCAGAAAGTTGCTCAGAGTCAGAGGACTAGTGGGGGAGATGCTCCTACTGGTGTGGTTTGTTTTAAGTGTGGAAAACCTGGGCATAAGAGTAATGTGTGTTCTACTGAAGTGAAGAGGTGTTTTCGTTGTGGTAAGAACAAATATGTTGTATCTGAGTGTGAACATAAGGATGTGATTTGTTTCAATTGTAGAGAAGAAGGGCACATTGGTAGTCAGTGTCCGAAACCGAAGAAGGCTCAAACAAGTGGTAAAGTGTTTGCTTTGGTTGAGGATCAGACAACTGCTGAGGACAGACTTATCAGAGGTACGTGTTTCATTAATAATACTCCTTTAATTACTATTATTGATACCGGTGCTACGCATTGTTTTATTGCTGCTGATTGTGTTGAAAGATTGGGTCTTATGTTGTCTTCTTTGAATGGAGAAATGGTCGTCGATACTCCAGCTAAGGGGTCAGTGACTACTTCTTTTGTGTGTGTTATATGTCCCTTGACTATCTTCGACAGAGACTTTTCTGTTGATTTGGTTTGTTTACCGTTAAGAGGTTTGGATGTGATTTTGGGTATGAACTGGTTAGAGCATGACTGTGTTCATATTAACTGTTATGACAAGTCTGTGAGGTTTTCTACTCCTGAAGAAGAGGAAGATGGTCTGTTGTCTGCTAAACAGTTCAGGAAGTTGATGCAAGAGGAAGCGCAGATGTTCTAGTTGATGGAGTCACTATCTGTAGAGACTCAAGCTATAATTGAGGAATTGCAGGTGGTGTGTGAATTTCCTAAAGTTTTCCCTGATGAAATTCCTGATGTACCGCCGGAGAGGGAAGTTGAATTTTCTATTGATCTTGTACCTGGTACCAGACCTTTGTCTATGGCACCATACAGGATGTCTGCATCTAAATTGTCAGAGTTGAAGAAGCAATTGGAATATTTACTTGAAAATAAGTTTGTAAGACCAAGTGTATCGCCGTGGGGAGCTCTAGTGTTGTTAGTAAAGTAGAAATATGGAAGTATGAGGCTTTGTGTTGATTATAGACAGTTGAATAAAGTGGCGATTAAGAACAAGTATCCGCTTCCAATAATAGATGACTTGATGGACCAATTGGTGGATGCTCGTGTGTTTAGTAAGATTGATTTGAGGTCGGGTTACCATCAGATTAAGGTGAAGGATGAAGATATCCAAAAGACGGCTTTCAGAATGCATTATGGACATTATGAGTATTCAGTGATGCCTTTCGGTGTTACTAACGCGCCAGGAGTATTCATGGAATACATGAATCATATCTTTCATATTTATTTGGATTGGTTTGTAGTGGTGTTCATTGATGATATTTTGATTTAATCCAAGTCATAAGAAGAGCATGCATAACATTTAAGAGTAGTATTGCAAGTTTTGAAAGAGAAGAAGTTGTATGCAAAGCTGGTCATGTGATTTCAGGTAGTGACATCGCTATAAATCCACCAAAGGTTGGTTCCTCAGTAAGTACAGAAACAGAGGTATTTTCTCGCAGGTCACCGCCATATCTTCAGCATATTGCCTAACGATTTCAGATAGTCTGGCATCTCCAAACAGATAAGAAGGTTCAATCATTTCCTTAGCATCTTGGAGAATCCCCCAGTATGGTCTATGGATTTCTTGGATTCCCCAAATAGAGTTTCATAAAAATCCCTAAGCAGTTTACAAAGCTTATTTCCCCAGTAGAGTATTTCTCTAGCTACGAAAATCCACCCCCAATGGAGTTTTATCTCTCAAAAAATAAAATCTCCAGTGGAATATCCTCATACAGAAAGCGGGAATCCCCGACAAACTTAACTTTAACAAATAGTGAGGAAATACATTCTTCATCTCTGACAGCAGTCAGGGATTTTTATTTCCTCTGTTTAACAACACTACAAAGAGAAATTGATACACTCACATTCATACATCATTTATAAACGTCATAGCACATGCATATAAAACACGTACATCACGATCTCATTTATTTTGAGAACATTATTCCATAATGCATATCATACATCATGACATTGCATACAGCTAATTGTTACCATTTCAGGAAAAGATATATACACAAGACCAACATCATCAATTACTGGTAGGACCAAGCAGTCTTATCAGAAACAACATCTTCTGGCTCAGATTATATTTCCCAAAGATTTATTCTTATACTTCTTCCAGTTGAAGACGATCGTAGATACTCACTGGCTCAGATTAAATTGATCAATGATTTATTTTGATACTTCTTCCAGTAGACCTCTTTCTGGCTCAGATTAAATCGACCAATGATTTATTTTGATACTTCTTCCAGTGGACATTCTTTTGGCTCAGCTTAGATCAGGTGTAGATCTATTCTGATACTTCTTCTAGATAAAAACAAGCATAAATATCTGCCTTGTTGATACCTCTATTAATTGGCAAATTTTTGAGATGGGAGTTCTGCTCCAAATGGTACCACATGCATTTGCATAGTATTGAGTCGCATTATATGACTGCATAAAGAAACGTGTATTGATGTGGTGAATGTGTATTATTATTTTTGATTATGAGATGATAAGTTTTGATGTTATGTGATCTAATTTAATATATTAATTATCATGCGCTTTATTATATTGTTAGATATCTCACCCCTTATGTTTGAATGTTGCCCTTATGTTGGTAACGTGCAGGTAATCGAGAGTGAAGGCTGTATACCTTCAGTAGTTCGAGTCGGTGTCATTGCTATGATATGTAACACTCGGGGGGATGAATGCTTGTTGCTTTTGATTGTTGATTATTCAGTTGTTGAACTTTAAGTTGATTATTATTGAATTGTGTTGTTTTGAAGTTGCTGTAATGATGATAGAGGTGTTATTAAGAATTTCCGCTGCGTAGATGTTGAATTATTTAATTAAAGATGTCATGATGATGGTTCATCCGATGTTTTAAAAGTGTTATATATCCACGATGAATGCAATGAATTTTGAGAGAAGAATTTGTGGCATCCCAATTCATTTGCATGAATGATTTTTATAACTATGATTTATTTATATAATTTGTCGGGGTAGAATTGGAGTGTTACATGAACTGCCTTAACAAATACCGTGTCCATTTTAGTTTTCTGCATTTGATTCCTATCTGCTTAAATTTGTGAGTTATCAACTTTCTCATTCATATAAGATAACTGTTGTGATAAACTAAAATTTAAAACTCACATAGAATTCATTCGAATCGCTATAATCACTACAATTTGAGTATAACCAAACCTTGTGTAGTACGTACACCACGTGTTTGGTGAATTTACAACTCACAAATTTGCTTTATCTTCTCTGCAACAAATTGGTAATAACTTACACCTTGTTAAACTTGCTAAAGAGATTTATCATATTCAAATTTAATTGTGATTCTATTCTCATCATTTTCATCAAGTTGGTTCGCATATCCGATCTTTCCAATACATAAAGTTTAGACAATCAGATTCAGGGTTGTCGCTCTCTGATAAAAACAATTTTACAAAACACGCAAATTTTTTAAAGCGATCTATTCAACCCCCATTCTAGATCCGTCACATTGTCTAACACCTCTTAGGCTGCACTATATAGTTACACAACAGCTGTTTGTGCATGTCAATGTGTATGGATTCATAGAATTTTGGTGCAACTCGATATGATTCGATCTTGAAGTATTGTGATTATGTGCAACAACAATTCAACTATAAAATTGTCAAAGAATCCAATACTCTATGTGAGAAGCAAGCATATAAATATCAACACTACTACAAATAAGATATTTCATGACAACATTTTCACTTCACCCAACAAATAACAGAGATATAATACTAAAATGCGCCATGTTTTATTTGTCTTAAAATAAAAACTACATATTCCCTCGGTTTCTGAATATAATCGAGGGAAAAAACAATTCAGGACATGCTTCGAATCTCAACAAATGCAGTTTATGTTTTTTATTCTTTAAAAGTGATGCATTTATTTTTATTTTTTTCTTAATTTGTAAATTAAATGGTTTATTCCTTCAATTTTTGTAATAAATAATCAGATTTTACCATAAAATCACTCGTTAAACATATTTTACACTAAACCTAACTTATATGTAGCCGCTCCAAACTCGTATGCTTCATTTTTTGGGTGGAATGCAAGAGAGAAAAAAATCTTCAATGTTTTGTGTTCTTCTATCTTGACAAATTTTTTTTCCCGCCATTGGGATCTGTTCTGGATTGGGCCGACACCTGCCCCACTGTTGGAAAGACCCAATCAAGCGCCTCTATGATAAGTGCAAATTGTAGCTATTTTTGTATATACTTTTTGTTGCACTTACCGATTCTTTGCTGTTAATAATCATTGAATAAACATGACTTTTGTGTAAATACGTTTAGCTTGTGTTTATTTATGTTTTTGTGTATATAGTGTACTGTTTGATGTTTTTCCATTCATTTTGTAGGTATTTGTTGCATTTTGGAGCATAGAGGAATAAGGTGTCAACTGCACGACTCCAGATGTACATTTTCGAAATAAAAGACTAGTTTTGAGAAGTTTTGTCCAAGAGAGTCTGCTTAGCGTGCAAAAGGCCGCTAAGCGCGAGTGCACTCAGCGCATTTTGTAGTGTGCTGCTTGCATTTTGACATTTTTATAGAAGCTTATTTATGGAGCCCGCTTAGCGCGGATAGTGCACTTAGTGCAGTTTAGGTCGATTTAATGTGTAAATATCGCTAACAAAAAATAAACTGAAAATGAAGTTATAAAACAAATCTCAGCAGCCCGCTTAGCGCGGTGAGTCCGCTAAGCGCGGTCTGCTGAGATTTGTTTTATAACTTCATTTTCAGTTTATTTTTTGTTATGGTTTTTGGGGTGTTTTTATTTCCAAATTCCACCAACCTTATTTTTCATAGATTAGCTTAGAAAACAACACTAAGGTTTTGCTTATGGATGATTGGAGGTGGATTTCTCATCAATCGATGCTGACAAACCGAAAGATTTATGGTTTATATCTTCTCCTCTCTATGTATTTCTCTTTTGTTGGATTTTGTATGTATTTTTACTTTGAACTCATGTATATTTGTCGCCCATGGCGTTATGTAAAACTTGCTTTATAAATATTTATTGATTGTTATCCTTGATTTTTACTATGTGCTAGGGATTTGAGTTGCTATAGATATATACTGATTGGATTCTTATCTAGGATGATTATCTGTTAGTTTCTTGATTCTAGAGATAAATTTAGAACTAACATTCACTCGGGGTGTCTGTGATTAATGCCTCTGTTGTTTGTGTTGCTCTGAGAGATCATCGACGCAAGTGAGCACGATTGACTTCTGTGTTATTAAGGTTGGTTGAGAGATCGCCGCCGAGGTAATACAGTGGGTGTTATGTTTGACATGTGATGATATTGATGAATATTGTAGGTTGAGTATAACTAGTCGATGGGTTTAAGTTTGTGACAAGTAGAGTACATTAGAGCCATATAAGTTTGTCTTTCCTTTTTATACATTTATTTTATGTTAATAACTTTCCTTTCAACCCATTCAAACCCCAAACTCAATAACAAGAGATTTGTCAAACGACATTTCAATACACCAATCTCTGTGGACAAGATACAGTATAACCTAAATATCACCTGGTAAAAGTAATATTTTACTTTTTGCTTGCCACTTTACCTCTTCCAGCACTCTGCAAAGGCCCAAATCTATGCAACCCAAACCAATGATTGTTGGGCACTTCCCCACGTGTCCACTAAGGGAATGTGACTTATTAGTGTCCATAGCCACCATTAACTTTCCCTCTAAGAATAACTGGTCCAACTTCCCTATTTCCTCAGGGAAGTTGACCAGGGAGGAGGCCACGTACTGGACTCCATACACTTGTAACTCTGGAAGTCTTCATTATTAAGCCTTATCATGGCCCAACACTGAAGACATTGGCCCAACGCTGGGGGCTATAAATACCCTCTCACATGAGAGGGCAGATGTAAGTACGAAGTGCACCTAAGAGGGGGGGGGGGGGGGGGGGTGGATTAGGAACTTTTAAAAATTTTGGTTTTTAGTAATGATGGTTCTTATTTTTCTGGTGATAAGAGATTTTAAGAAAGCTTAAAAATGCAGAAAAATAAAGAGACACGGGCAATATATCCTGGTTCCCCTCACAGTCCGAGAGTACTCCAGTCCCCTTTCAACATGAAAGAGATTTCCTTATTGTGGCAAACTTACATAAGAACTACCAACCAAACCAAGAACAATCCTCTTGGACCAAGAACAATCCTCTTGGATTTTCACTAAGTTACCTATGAGAACAATCCTCTCAATGTAACTACACTTGTATCCAACAACTTGGAAAGACAAGATTTCAACAAAAACACTTAAACTTAATTCCAACAATCCTGGAAAATAAGTAAGTAAAAACAATTTGTGAGTTTGAGTGAGTAGAGTATATTGATCACTTAAGAGTGATTTTGACAATGTATAATCTTCTTCTTTCAATAATAATATTGTACAAAGACTCAAGATATATTTGCTCAAAGTTTTCTGTTTTAAAGTATGAAAATAAATGCAGAAAACTTATGCATGAAAATGAAGAATGCTTGAGTTTGTATTTTTAAAGTTCAGAAAAATATTATTAAAAGAAGGTTTTTGATATGAATTTGAAATTGGATATTTATATGTTCATAACACCCTTTTGAAACATCATGAAGATCTGGAAATGTATCATGAACAAATTCCAAGTTTGAGTGAAAAGATGTAATGAAAAGGCATGATCAAAAGGTATGAACAAAGCTGTAAATTTTCAAATTCGTGCAATGTGTAATCGATTACACCTTTAGTGTAATCGATTGCACAAGGTTTTTAACAGCTATATTTTCAAAATTTTAAGAGTGCAATCGACTGCATCAACAATGTAGTCGATTGCAGGCTAAGTCAGTAGCAAAATTTAACTGAGTACAATCGATTGCACCAACTATGTAATCGATTGCATGCTAAGACATAATCAAATGTTTTGAAAATTTTAAGTGTGCAATCAATTGCACAAACTATGTAATCGATTGCATCAAGAAACATAAGCAAAAGATTTGGAATTTTTGAAGAGTGCAATCGATTGCACTTAGATGTAAATCGATTGCATGCATATGAAAAATGAAAATTAATCTTTGCAAAGCTTTAAAATGATTCTTAAACTATTTCTTTTTCATTTTTAAGCATCTATATCTTAAGATCAAAGTAGATAATATTATTATACCTTTAAAGTTGTAGAGAGCTTTGATTGAAGATATTATCCTTAGATGCTTAGATGCTTGACCAAAGTCTTTGACTTCTTTTGTAAGCCATGGTTTGTCTTCATCAAAACAAAAGCTTTATTTGAGAAGCTTGATTTCACATTCTCCCCCTTTTTGATGATGACAAACAATATTTCTTTATGCAAAGTACTTTTCGGAAGAGCTTCTCCCCCTAAGATGCAAAACTCCCCCTATGTAGGAGAGGGTTGAAATCCTTGCAATTCTTCATCTTGAATGGAGAGTACCTTGAAAAATAAGACATGGAAGATACAAGCATAAAGTACCATACATCTTTCTCCCCCTTTGACATTATCAAAAAGAAGGGAAAGATGCAATAAAAATGGACAATAATATATGTAATAATATTGAAAACATAAGCATAGCCATATTGCTTCATGATGCCTTTTATCATCCTTTGATAAAAACACATAGTAGATATCTTCATCAAAACATGATGTTGAAGCCTTTGTCACAAAGTTGTCTTGTACTTAGAAGTTGCATTTCTTTTTTCAACATAACGTACATCTTCAATGGATATGAAAGTTAGTGTATTAACTTTGCCAATGCCAAGAATTATTCCTTTAAGGTATTTCCCATTTGTGAAATAATCCTTGGACTTGAACTAGATTTGAAAGTTAGTATATGCCTCCCATCAAATGCTTTGAACAACCACTATCAAGATACCAAATATTGCATGTGGTCTTCAAGCATACCTACAAAACAAATTAAGTTTGATTTGGTACCCAATGTGCTTTGGGTCCATCATAGTTATTTACCTTCTTAACCCACACATAATGCCCACTTGCCACACTAAAGTTTCTAACATAACAAGCATTAGGTGTATGACCTTTAATACCACAATAAAAACAAGTAGGTTCAAAGTTACTTCTATATCTAGAAAGATAAGATTTCTTCTTAGAAAATGTTTTCTTTTTAGGATAGTGACGAACTATTTTAGGTTTGTTCACTTTCTCTTTGGATGATTGATCACTAGCCTTAGCAAAGATAGTTTTGTTAGAACTTGGTTTTGAAAACTTTGAATATCCAAGTCCACTTTTATCATTGGAGTATCTTTGTTGGCTAAGAACACCTTCCAATCCAATTTGACCTTTTTCATATCTTTCAATGAATCTTTTTAATTGGACAATTTGGAAAGAGAGTGAATCACAATTTTTGCATACAAAATTCTGTTTTTGTTCATCACTTGATTTTTGTTTTTCTTCTTTGAAATCTTTTTCCATTGAAACATATTTTTCTTCTAGAGATGAAATTTGTTTCTTTTGTGATGAAATGGTTTTATACAGAATTTTGCATTCATTCAATAGTTCATCTATAGCACCTTGTGCATCACTATCAAAAAGAGAAAATTGATTACTAACCTCATTGTCTTCATCATCGGAATGGTGTGAGGCCATCAATGCAAGATTAGCACGTTGATTGTTTTCGGAATCGGAAGATGAGCTTTCCCATGCTATATATGCTTTCTTTGACTTTTTATCTTTATTTCTCTTAAATATTTCTTCTTCATTTCAAGTGTAGGACATTCACTTTTAACATGTCCCTTTTCTCCACATTCAAAGCATATAACCTTCCTTGTTGGTGCTTCCCTTTTTCTTTCTTTTCGTATAACCTTTTCAATCTTCTTGATAAGATCATCATCTTCACTACTAGTGGATTCATCCTCTTGATTGCTATCATGATTTTTTATCCTTGTATTTAGAGCCATGTCTTTTGAGTCTTTTACTTGGATTTCATGCTTTTCGAGTCTTGCAAGTTCTGTCTCATATTCTTGAAGTTTTCCGAACAAAGTGGCAGAAGTCATTGTGGATAGATTCTTCTTCTCGGATATTGCTGTCACTTTTGGTTGCCATTCCCTGGATAAAGATCTAAGCACTTTAAGAATAAGTTCATCATTAGTTAAAGTCTTACCGAGTGCTTTTAAATGATTTGTCAAGTGTACAAATCTTTTCTGCAAGTCGAGGATTGATTCTCGGGGCTGCATTCTGAATATTTCGTATTCTTGACTCAATGTATTTAATCTCGATCTTTTAACTTCAGCGGTTCCTTCATGAGTTTCTACCAAGGTATCCCATATTTCTTTCGCTGTTTTGCATGCCGAGACACGGAAGAATTCATCCATGCTAAGTGCACCTTGAAGAAGGTTTATTGCCTTTTTGTCATAGAGAACTTTCTTCTTATCATCATCGTCCCATGCAGTTTTAGGCTTTGAAGAGCCAACACCATTGATTACCGTAACCGGGATAAATGGACCATTTTCGACGGCATCCCAAATTTCTTCTCCTTGTGCTTCTAGATGCGCCTTCATGCGTATTTTCCAAAAGTCAAAATATTCACCACAGAATAGAGGAGGTTTGTTGTTACTACCACTATCTCTGAAAACGGGATTATGATTTGCGGAAGCCATTTTGGATCTTTTAGGAGCAGGTTACCTATAACCTGCTCTGATACCAATTGTAAGTACGAAGTGCGTCTAAGAGGGGGGGGGGGGGGGGTGAATTAGGTACTTTTAAAAATTCTGGTTTTTAGTGATGATGGTTCTTATTTTTCTGGTTATAAGAGATTTTAGGAAAGCTTAAAAATACAGAAAAATAAAGAGACACGGGCAATATATCCTAGTTCCCCTCACAGTCCGAGAGTACTCCAGTCCCCTTTCAACATGAAAGAGATTTCCTTGTTGTGGCAAACTTACATAAGAACTACCAACCAAACCAAGAACAATCCTCTTGGACCAAGAACAATCCTCTTGGATTTTCACTAAGTTACCTATGAGAACAATCCTCTCAATGTAACTACACTTGTATCCAACAACTTGGAAAGACAAGATTTCAACAAAAACACTTAAACTTAATTCCAACAATCCTGGAAAATAAGTAAGTAAAAACAATTTGTGAGTTTGAGTGAGTAGAGTATATTGAGCACTTAAGAGTGATTTTGACAATGTATAATCTTCTTCTTTCAATAATAATATTGTACAAAGACTCAAGATATATTTGCTCAAAGTTTTCTGTTTTAAAGTATGAAAATAAATGCAGAAAACTTATGCATGAAAATGAAGAATGCTTGAGTTTATATTTTTAAAGTTCATAAAAATATTATTAAAAGAAGGTTTTTGATATGAATTTGAAATTGGATATTTATATGTTCATAACACCCTTTTGAAACATCATGAAGATCTGGAAATGTATCATGAACAAATGCCAAGTTTGAGTGAAAAGATGTAATGAAAAGGCATGATCAAAAGGTATGAACAAAGCTGTAAATTTTCAAATTCGTGCAGTGTGTAATCGATTGCACCTTTAGTGTAATCGATTGCACAAGGTTTTTAACAGCTATATTTTCAAAATTTTAAGAGTGCAATCGACTGCATCAACAATGTAGTCGATTGCAGGCTAAGTCAGTAGCAAAATTTAACTGAGTACAATCGATTGCACAACCTATGTAATCGATTTCATGCTAAGACAGAATCAAATGTTTTGAAAATTTTAAGTGTGCAATCGATTGCACAAACTATGTAATCGATTTCATCAAGAAACAGAAGCAAAAGATTTGGAATTTTTGAAGAGTGCAATCGATTGCACTTAGATGTAAATCGATTGCATGCATATGAAAAATGAAAATTAATCTTTGCAAAGCTTTAAAATGATTCTTAAACTATTTCTTTTTCATTTTTAAGCATCTATATCTTAAGATCAAAGTAGATAATATTATTATACCTTTAAAGTTGTAGAGAGCTTTGATTGAAGATATTATCCTTAGATGCTTGACCAAAGTCTTTGACTTCTTTTGTAAGCCATGGTTTGTCTTCATCAAAACAAAAGCTTTATTTGAGAAGCTTGATTTCACATTCTCCCCCTTTTTGATGATGACAAACAATATTTCTTTATGCAAAGTACTTTTCGGAAGAGCTTCTCCCCCTAAGATGCAAAACTCCCCCTATGTAGGAGAGGGTTGGAATCCTTGCAATTCTTCATCTTGAATGGAGAGTACCTTGAAAAATAAGACATGGAAGATACAAGCATAAAGTACCATACATCTTTCTCCCCCTTTGACATTATCAAAAAGAAGGGAAAGATGCAATAAAAATGGACAATAATATATGTAATAATATTGAAAACTTAAGCATAGCCATATTGCTTCATGATGCCTTTTATCATCCTTTGATAAAAACACATAGTAGATATCTTCATCAAAACATGATGTTGAACCCTTTGTCACAAAGTTGTCTTGTACTTAGAAGTTGCATTTCTTTTTTCAACATAACGTACATCTTCAATGGATATGAAAGTTAGTGTATTAACTTTGCCAATGCCAAGAATTATTCCTTTAAGGTATTTCCCATTTGTGAAATAATCCTTGGACTTGAACTAGATTTGAAAGTTAGTATATGCCTCCCATCAAATGCTTTGAACAACCACTATCAAGATACCAAATATTGCATGTGGTCTTCAAGCATACCTACAAAACAAATTAAGTTTGATTTGGTACCCAATGTGCTTTGGGTCCATCATAGTTATTTACCTTCTTAACCCACACATAATGCCCACTTGCCACACTAAAGTTTCTAACATAACAAGCATTAGGTGTATGACCTTTAATACCACAATAAAAACAAGTAGGTTCAAAGTTACTTCTATATCTAGAAAGATAAGATTTCTTCTTAGAAAATGTTTTCTTTTTAGGATAGTGACGAACTATTTTAGGTTTGTTCACTTTCTCTTTGGATGATTGATCACTAGCCTTAGCAAAGATAGTTTTGTTAGAACTTGGTTTTGAAAACTTTGAATATCCAAGTCCACTTTTATCATTGGAGTATCTTTGTTGGCTAAGAACACCTTCCAATCCAATTAGACCTTTTTCATATCTTTCAATGAATCTTTTTAATTGGACAATTTGGAAAGAGAGTGAATCACAATTTTTGCATACAAAATTCTGTTTTTGTTCATCACTTGATTTTTGTTTTTCTTCTTTGAAATCTTTTTCCATTGAAACATATTTTTCTTCTAGAGATGAAATTTGTTTCTTTTGTGATGAAATGGTTTTATACAGAATTTTGCATTCATTCAATAGTTCATCTATAGCACCTTGTGCATCACTATCAAAAAGAGAAAATTGATTACTAACCTCATTGTCTTCATCATCGGAATGGTGTGAGGCCATCAATGCAAGATTAGCACGTTGATTGTTTTCGGAATCGGAAGATGAGCTTTCCCATGCTATATATGCTTTCTTTGACTTTTTATCTTTATTTCTCTTGAATATTTCTTCTTCATTTCAAGTGTAGGACATTCACTTTTAACATGTCCCTTTTCTCCACATTCAAAGCATATAACCTTCCTTGTTGGTGCTTCCCTTTTTCTTTCTTTTCGTATAACCTTTTCAATCTTCTTGATAAGATCATCATCTTCACTACTAGTGGATTCATCCTCTTGATTGCTATCATGATTTTTTATACTTGTATTTAGAGCCATGTCTTTTGAGTCTTTTACTTGGGTTTCATGCTTTTCGAGTCTTGCAAGTTCCGTCTCATATTCTTGAAGTTTTCCGAACAAAGTGGCAGAAGTCATTGTGGATAGATTCTTCTTCTCGGATATTGCTGTCACTTTTGGTTGCCATTCCCTGGATAAAGATCTAAGCACTTTAAGAATAAGTTCATCATTAGTTAAATTCTTACCGAGTGCTTTTAAATGATTTGTCAAGTGTACAAATCTTTTCTGCAAGTCGAGGATTGATTCTCGGGGCTGCATTCTGAATATTTCGTATTCTTGACTCAATGTATTTAATCTCGATCTTTTAACTTCAGCGGTTCCTTCATGAGTTTCTACCAAGGTATCCCATATTTCTTTCGCTGTTTTGCATGCCGAGACACGGAAGAATTCATCCATGCTAAGTGCACCTTGAAGAAGGTTTATTGCCTTTTTGTCATAGAGAACTTTCTTCTTATCATCATCGTCCCATGCAGTTTTAGGCTTTGAAGAGCCAACACCATTGATTACCGTAACCGGGATAAATGGACCATTTTCGACGGCATCCCAAATTTCTTCTCCTTGTGCTTCTAGATGCGCCTTCATGCGTATTTTCCAAAAGTCAAAATATTCACCACAGAATAGAGGAGGTTTGTTGTTACTACCACTATCTCTGAAAACGGGATTATGATTTGCGGAAGCCATTCTGGATCTTTTAGGAGCAGGTTACCTATAACCTGCTCTGATACCAATTGTAAGTACGAAGTGCGCCTAAGAGGGGGGGGGGGGGGGGTGAATTAGGTACTTTTAAAAATTCTGGTTTTTAGTGATGATGGTTCTTATTTTTCTGGTTATAAGAGATTTTAGGAAAGCTTAAAAATACAGAAAAATAAAGAGACACGGGCAATATATCCTAGTTCCCCTCACAGTCCGAGAGTACTCCAGTCCCCTTTCAACATGAAAGAGATTTCCTTATTGTGGCAAACTTACATAAGAACTACCAACCAAACCAAGAACAATCCTCTTGGACCAAGAACAATCCTCTTGGATTTTCACTAAGTTACCTATGAGAACAATCCTCTCAATGTAACTACACTTGTATCCAACAACTTGGAAAGACAAGATTTCAACAAAAACACTTAAACTTAATTCCAACAATCCTGGAAAATAAGTAAGTAAAAACAATTTGTGAGTTTGAGTGAGTAGAGTATATTGAGCACTTAAGAGTGATTTTGACAATGTATAATCTTCTTCTTTCAATAATAATATTGTACAAAGACTCAAGATATATTTGCTCAAAGTTTTCTATTTTAAAGTATGAAAATAAATGCAGAAAACTTATGAATGAAAATGAAGAATACTTGAGTTTATATTTTTAAAGTTCATAAAAATATTATTAAAAGAAGGTTTTTGATATGAATTTGAAATTGGATATTTATATGTTCATAACACCCTTTTGAAACATCATGAAGATCTGGAAATGTATCATGAATAAATGCCAAGTTTGAGTGAAAAGATGTAATGAAAAGGCATGATCAAAAGGTATGAACAAAGCTGTAAATTTTCAAATTCGTGCAGTGTGTAATCGATTGCACCTTTAATGTAATCGATTGCACAAGGTTTTTAACAGCTATATTTTCAAAATTTTAAGAGTGCAATCGACTGCATCAACAATGTAGTCGATTGCAGGCTAAGTCAGTAGCAAAATTTAACTGAGTACAATCGATTGCACAACCTATGTAATCGATTGCATGCTAAGACAGAATCAAATGTTTTGAAAATTTTAAGTGTGCAATCGATTGCACAAACTATGTAATCGATTTCATCAAGAAACAGAAGCAAAAGATTTGGAATTTTTGAAGAGTGCAATTGATTGCACTTAGATGTAAATCGATTGCATGCATATGAAAAATGAAAATTAATCTTTGCAAAGCTTGAGAATGATTATTAAACTATTTCTTTTTCATTTTTGAGCATCTATATCTTAAGATCAAAGTAGATAATATTATTATACCTTTAAAGTTGTAGAGAGCTTTGATTGAAGATATTATCCTTAGATGCTTAGATGCTTGACCAAAGTCTTTGCCTTCTTTTGTAAGCCATGGTTTGTCTTCATCAAAACAAAAGCTTTATTTGAGAAGCTTGATTTCACATTCTCCCCCTTTTTGATGATGACAAACAATCTTTCTTTATGCGAAGTACTTTCCGGAAGAGCTTCTCCCCCAAAGATGCAAAACTCCCCCTATGTAGGAGAGGGTTGGAATCCTTGCAATTCTTCATCTTGAATGGAGAGTACCTTGAAAAATAAGACATGGAAGATACAAGCATAAAGTACCATACATCTTTCTCCCCCTTTGACATTATCAAAAAGAAGGGAAAGATGCAATAAAAATGGACAATAATATATGTAATAATATTGAAAGCTTAAGCATAGCCATATTGCTTCATGATGCCTTTTATCATCCTTTGATAAAAACACATAGTAGATATCTTCATCAAAACATAATGTTGAAGCCTTTGTCACAAAGTTGTCTTGTACTTAGAAGTTGCATTTTGTTTTTCAACATAACGTACATCTTCAATGGATATGAAAGTTAGTGTATTACCTTTGCCAATGCCAAGAATTATTCCTTTAAGGTATTTCCCATTTGTGAAATAATCCTTGGACTTGAACTAGATTTGAAAGTTAGTATATGTCTCCCATCAAATGCTTTGAACAACCACTATCAAGATACCAAATATTGCATGTGGTCTTCAAGCATACCTACAAAACAAATTAAGTTTGATTTGGTACCCAATGTGCTTTGGGTCCATCATAGTTATTTCCCTTCTTAACCCACACATAATGCCCACTTGCCACACTAAAGTTTCTAACATAGCAAGCATTAGGTGTATGGCCTTTAATACCACAATAAAAACAAGTAGGTTCAAAGTTACTTCTATATCTAGAAGGAAAAGATTTCTTCTTAGAAATTTTTTTCTTTTTAGGATAGTGACGAACTATTTTAGGTTTGTTCACTTTCTCTTTGGATGATTGATCACTAGCCTTAGCAAAGATAGTTTTGTTAGAACTTGGTTTTGAAAACTTTGAATATCCAAGTCCACTTTTATCATTGGAGTATCTTTGTTGGCTAAGAACACCTTCCAATCCAATTTGACATTTTTCATATCTTTCAATGAATCTTTTTAATTGGACAAGTTGGAAAGAGAGTGAATCACAATTTTTGCATACAAAATTCTGTTTTTGTTCATCACTTGATTTTTGTTTTTCTTCTTTGAAATCTTTTTCCATTGAAACATATTTTTCTTCTAGAGATGAAATTTGTTTCTTTTGTGATGAAATGGTTTTATACAGAATTTTGCATTCATTCAATAGTTCATCTATAGCACCTTGTGCATCACTATCAAAAAGTGAAAATTCATTACTAACCTCATTGTCTTCATCATCGGAATGGTGTGAGGCCATCAATGCAAGATTAGCACGTTGATTGTTTTCGGAATCGGAAGATGAGCTTTCCCATGCTATATATGCTTTCTTTGACTTTTTATCTTTATTTCGCTTGAAATATTTCTTCTTCTTTTCAAGTGTAGGACATTCACTTTTAACATGTCCCTTTTCTCCACATTCAAAGCATATAACCTTCCTTGTTGGTGCTTCCCTTTTTCTTTCTTTTCGTAGAACCTTTTCAATCTTCTTGATAAGATCAACATCTTCACTACTAGTGGATTCATCCTCTTGATTGCTATCATGATTTTTTATCCTTGTATTTAGAGCCATGTCTTTTGAGTCTTTTACTTAGATTTCATGCTTTTCGAGTCTTGCAAGTTCCGTCTCATATTCTTGAAGTTTTCCGAACAAAGTGGCAGAAGTCATTGTGGATAGATTCTTCTTCTCGGATATTGCTGTCACTTTTGGTTGAAATTCCCTGGATAAAGATCTAAGCACTTTAAGATTAAGTTCATCATTAGTTAAAGTCTTACCGAGTGCTTTCAAATGATTTGTCAAGTGTACAAATCTTTTCTGAAAGTCGAGGATTGATTCTCGGGGCTGCATTCTGAATAGTTCGTATTCTTGACTCAATGTATTTAATCTCGATCTTTTAATCTCAGCGGTTCCTTCATGAGTTTCTACCAAGGTATCCCATATTTCTTTCGCTGTTTTGCATGCCGAGACACGGAAGAATTCATCCATGCTAAGTGCACCTTGAAGAAGGTTTATTGCCTTTTTGTCATAGAGAACTTTCTTCTTATCATCATCGTCCCATGCAGTTTTAGGCTTTGAAGAGCCAACACCATTGATTACCGTAACCGGGATAAATGGACCATTTTCGACGGCATCCCAAATTTCTTCTCCTTATGCTTCTAGATGCGCCTTCATGCGTATTTTCCAGAAGTCAAAATATTCACCACAGAATAGAGGAGGTTTGTTGTTACTACCACCATCTCTGAAAACGGGATTATGATTTGCGGAAGCCATTCTGGATCTTTTAGGAGCAGGTTACCTATAACCTGCTCTGATACCAATTGTAAGTACGAAGTGCGCCTAAGAGGGGGGGGGGGGGGGGTGAATTAGGTACTTTTAAAAATTTTGGTTTTTAGTGATGATGGTTCTTATTTTTCTGGTTATAAGAGATTTTCGGAAAGCTTAAAAATGCAGAAAAATAAAGAGACACGGGCAATATATCCTGGTTCCCCTCACAGTCCGAGAGTACTCCAGTCCCCTTTCAACATGAAAGAGATTTCCTTATTGTGGCAAACATACATAAGAACTACCAACCAAACCAAGAACAATCCTCTTGGACCAAGAACAATCCTCTTGGATTTTCACTAAGTTACCTATGAGTAGGGGTGTTCGCGGTGCGGTTTGGGCGGTTTTGAAGCAAAAAATCATCCGAACCGCAAGAGAGAAAAACATGCGGTTCGGTTTGGTTCGGTTGGCTTTTAAAAATAAATCCGAACCAAACTAAACCAAACTAATGCGGTTTGGATTGGTTCGGTTGTTTCGGTTTTTTACAAAAATAATTATTATGTCATACATACAAATATATAGGAAAATATAATTTTATATTTAATTGTTCATACATTACCATAAAAAATTTATAATTGTCAAAATAAATTTATAATTTGATACATAAAATTGCGTATTATAATTTTATCTAAATCTAAATAATGATATCAACAAGATTGCATTCTTAAATAAATATTATACAAAGAATATGATAAAATATATTTTGTGAAAATAGTATTTATAAATGAATAATATTTTATTTTTTATGATTTGTAAATTAAAATGAATATAATATAAAGTATGATAAAATATACACATAATACATGTTGATTTCCCTAAAGAATTATAGAAATATATATTGGTTAGTAAGATTTTATAACATAATGCGGTTTTGTTTGGTTTGGTTCGGTTTGTAAAATACAAACCGCAAACCAAACCGAACCATGCGGTTCCACGAGAAAATGACCCAAACACATCCGAACCAAATGCGGTTTTTTGCGGTTTTGGTTTGGTTTGGTTCGGTTTTGCGGTTTTCTATTGGGCCGGTTTGGTTTTGAACACCCCTACCTATGAGAACAATCCTCTCAATGTAACTACACTTGTATCCAACAACTTGGAAAGACAAGATTTCAACAAAAACACTTAAACTTAATTCCAACAATCCTGGAAAATAAGTAAGTAAAAACAATTTGTGAGTTTAAGTGAGTAGAGTATATTGATCACTTAAGAGTGATTTTGACAATGTATAATCTTCTTCTTTCAATAATAATATTGTACAAAGACTCAAGATATATTTGCTCAAAGTTTTCTGTTTTAAAGTATGAAAATAAATGCAGAAAACTTATGCATGAAAATGAAGAATGCTTGAGTTTGTATTTTTAAAGTTCAGAAAAATATTATTAAAAGAAGGTTTTTGATATGAATTTGAAATTGGATATTTATATGTTCATAACACCCTTTTGAAACATCATGAAGATCTGGAAATGTATCATGAACAAATGCCAAGTTTGAGTGAAAAGATGTAATGAAAAGGCATGATCAAATGGTATGAACAAAGCTGTAAATTTTCAAATTCGTGCAGTGTGTAATCGATTGCACCTTTAGTGTAATTGATTGCACAAGGTTTTTAACAGCTATATTTTCAAAATTTTAAGTGCAATCGACTGCATCAACAATGTAGTCGATTGCAGGCTAAGTCAGTAGCAAAATTTAACTGAGTACAATCGATTGCACCAACTATGTAATCGATTGCATGCTAAGACAAAATCAAATGTTTTGAAAATTTTAAGTGTGCAATCGATTGCACAAACTATGTAATCGATTTCATCAAGAAACAGAAGCAAAAGATTTGGAATTTTTGAAGAGTGCAATCGATTGCACTTAGATGTAAATCGATTGCATGCATATGAAAAATGAAAATTAATCTTTGCAAAGCTTGAGAATGATTATTAAACTATTTCTTTTTCATTTTTGAGCATCTATATCTTAAGATCAAAGTGGATAATATTATTATACCTTTAAAGTTGTAGAGAGCTTTGATTGAAGATATTATCCTTAGATGCTTAGATGCTTGACCAAAGTCTTTGCCTTCTTTTGTAAGCCATGGTTTGTCTTCATCAAAACAAAAGCTTTATTTGAGAAGCTTGATTTCACATTCTCCCCCTTTTTGATGATGACAAACAATCTTTTTTTATGCGAAGTACTTTCCGGAAGAGCTTCTCCCCCTAAGATGCAAAACTCCCCCTATGTAGGAGAGGGTTGGAATCCTTGCAATTCTTCATCTTGAATGGAGAGTACCTTGAAAAATAAGACATGGAAGATACAAGCATAAAGTACCATACATCTTTCTCCCCCTTTGACATTATCAAAAAGAAGGGAAAGATGCAATAAAAATGGACAATAATATATGTAATAATATTGAAAGCTTAAGAATAGCCATATTGCTTCATGATGCCTTTTATCATCCTTTGATAAAAACACATAGTAGATATCTTCATAAAAACATGATGTTGAAGCCTTTGTCACAAAGTTGTCTTGTACTTAGAAGTTGCATTTTGTTTTCAACGTAACGCACATCTTCAATGGATATGAAAGTTAGTGTATTAACTTTGCCAATGCCAAGAATTCTTCCTTTAAGGTATTTCCCATTTGTGAAATAATCCTTGGACTTGAACTAGATTTGAAAGTTAGTATATGTCTCCCATCAAATGCTTTGAACAACCACTATCAAGATACCAAATATTGCATGTGGTCTTCAAGCATACCTACAAAACAAATTAAGTTTGATTTGGTACCCAATGTGCTTTGGGTCCATCATAGTTATTTCCCTTCTTAACCCACACATAATGCCCACTTGCCACACTAAAGTTTCTAACATAGCAAGCATTAGGTGTATGGCCTTTAATACCACAATAAAAACAAGTAGGTTCAAAGTTACTTCTATATCTAGAAGGATAAGATTTCTTCTTAGAAAATGTTTTCTTTTTAGGATAGTGACGAACTATTTTAGGTTTGTTCACTTTCTCTTTGGATGATTGATCACTAGCCTTAGCAAATATAGTTTTGTTAGAACTTGGTTTTGAAAACTTTGAATATCCAAGTCCACTTTTATCATTGGAGTATCTTTGTTGGATAAGAACACCTTCCAATCCAATTTGACCTTTTTCATATCTTTCAATGAATCTTTTTAATTGGACAATTTGGAAAGAGAGTGAATCACAATTTTTGCATACAAAATTCTGTTTTTGTTCATCACTTGATTTTTGTTTTTCTTCTTTAAAATCTTTTTCCATTGAAACATATTTTTCTTCTAGAGATGAAATTTGTTTCTTTTGTGATGAAATGGTTTTATACAGAATTTTGCATTCATTCAATAGTTCATCTATGGCACCTTGTGCATCACTATCAAAAAGAGAAAATTCATTACTAGCCTCATTGTCTTCATCATCGGAATGGTGTGAGGCCATCAATGCAAGATTAGCACGTTGATTGTTTTCGGAATCGGAAGATGAGCTTTCCCATGCTATATATGCTTTCTTTGACTTTTATCTTTATTTCTCTTGAAATATTTCTTCTTCTTTTCAAGTGTAGGACATTCACTTTTAACATGTCCCTTTTCTCCACATTCAAAGCATATAACCTTCCTTGTTGGTGCTTCCCTTTTTCTTTCTTTTCGTAGAACCTTTTCAATCTTCTTGATAAGATCATCATCTTCACTACTAGTGGATCCATCCTCTTGATTGCTACATGATTTTTTATCCTTGTATTTAGAGCCATGTCTTTTGAGTCTTTTACTTGGATTTCATGCTTTTCGAGTCTTGTAAGTTCCGTCTCATATTCTTGAAGTTTTCCGAACAAAGTGGCAGAAGTCATTGTGGATAGATTCTTCTTCTCGGATATTGCTGTCACTTTTGGTTGCCATTCCCTGGATAAAGATCTAAGCACTTTAAGATTAAGTTCATCATTAGTTAAAGTCTTACCGAGTGATTTCAAATGATTTGTCAAGTGTACAAATCTTTTCTGCAAGTCGAGGATTGATTCTCGGGGCTGCATTCTGAATAGTTCGTATTCTTGACTCAATGTATTTAATCTCGATCTTTTAACTTCAGCGGTTCCTTCATGAGTTTCTACCAAGGTATCCCATATTTCTTTCGCTGTTTTGCATGCCGAGACACGGAAGAATTCATCCATGCTAAGTGCACCTTGAAGAAGGTTTATTGCCTTTTTGTCATAGAGAACTTTCTTCTTATCATCATCGTCCCATGCAGTTTTAGGCTTTGAAGAGCCAACACCATTGATTACCGTAACCGGGATAAATGGACCATTTTCGACGGCATCCCAAATTTCTTCTCCTTGTGCTTCTAGATGCGCCTTCATGCGTATTTTCCAGAAGTCAAAATATTCACCACAGAATAGAGGAGGTTTGTTGTTACTACCACCATCTCTGAAAACGGGATTATGATTTGCGGAAGCCATTCTGGATCTTTTAGGAGCAGGTTACCTATAACCTGCTCTGATGCCAATTGTAAGTACGAAGTGCGCCTAAGAGGGGGGGGGGGGGGGGTGAATTAGGTACTTTTGAAAATTCTGGTTTTTAGTGATGATGGTTCTTATTTTTCTGGTTATAAGAGATTTTAGGAAAGCTTAAAAATACAGAAAAATAAAGAGACACGGGCAATATATCCTGGTTCCCCTCACAGTCCGAGAGTACTCCAGTCCCCTTTCAACATGAAAGAGATTTCCTTATTGTGTCAAACTTACATAAGAACTACCAACCAAACCAAGAACAATCCTCTTGGACCAAGAACAATCCTCTTGGATTTTCACTAAGTTACCTATGAGAACAATCCTCTCAATGTAACTACACTTGTATCCAACAACTTGGAAAGACAAGATTTCAACAAAAACACTTAAACTTAATTCCAACAATCCTGGAAAATAAGTAAGTAAAAACAATGTGTGAGTTTGAGTGAGTAGAGTATATTGATCACTTAAGAGTGATTTTGACAATGTATAATCTTCTTCTTTCAATAATAATATTGTACAAAGACTCAATATATATTTGCTCAAAGTTTTCTGTTTTAAAGTATGAAAATAAATGCAGAAAACTTATGCATGAAAATGAAGAATGCTTGAGTTTGTATTTTTAAAGTTCAGAAAAATATTATTAAAAGAAGGTTTTTGATATGAATTTGAAATTGGATATTTATATGCTCATAACACCCTTTTGAAACATCATGAAGATCTGGAAATGTATCATGAACAAATGCCAAGTTTGAGTGAAAAGATGTAATGAAAAGGCATGATCAAAAGGTATGAACAAAGCTGTAAATTTTCAAATTCGTGCAGTGTGTAATCGATTGCACCTTTAGTGTAATCGATTGCACAAGGTTTTTAACAGCTATATTTTTAAAATTTTAAGAGTGCAATCGACTGCATCAACAATGTAGTCGATTGCAGGCTAAGTCAGTAGCAAAATTTAACTGAGTACAATCGATTGCACCGACTATGTAATCGATTTCATGCTAAGACAAAATCAAATGTTTTGAAAATTTTAAGTGTGCAATCGATTGCATAAACTATGGAATCGATTGCATCAAGAAACAGAAGCAAAAGATTTGGAATTTTTGAAGAGTGCAATCGATTGCACTTAGATGTAAATCGATTGCATGCATATGAAAAATGAAAATTAATCTTTGCAAAGCTTGAGAATGATTCTTAAACTATTTCTTTTTCATTTTTGAGCATCTATATCTTAAGATCAAAGTAGATAATATTATTATACCTTTAAAGTTGTAGAGAGCTTTGATTGAAGATATTATCCTTAGATGCTTAGATGCTTGACCAAAGTCTTTGCCTTCTTTTATAAGCCATGGTTTGTCTTCATCAAAACAAAAGCTTTATTTGAGAAGCTTGATTTCACATTCTCCCCCTTTTTGATGATGACAAACAATCTTTCTTTATGCGAAGTACTTTCCGGAAGAGCTTCTCCCCATAAGATGCAAAACTCCCCCTATGTAGGAGAGGGTTGGAATCCTTGCAATTCTTCATCTTGAATGGAGAGTACCTTGAAAAATAAGACATGGAAGATACAAGCATAAAGTACCATACATCTTTCTCCCCCTTTGACATTATCAAAAAGAAGGGAAAGATGCAATAAAAATGGACAATAATATATGTAATAATATTGAAAGCTTAAGCATAGCCATATTGCTTCATGATGCCTTTTATCATCCTTTGATAAAAACACATAGTAGATATCTTCATCAAAACATGATGTTGAAGCCTTTGTCACAAAGTTGTCTTATACTTAGAAGTTGCATTTTGTTTTTCAACATAACGTACATCTTCAATGGATATGAAAGTTAGTGTATTAACTTTGCCAATGCCAAGAATTCTTCCTTTAAGGTATTTCCCATTTGTGAAATAATCCTTGGACTTGAACTAGATTTGAAAGTTAGTATATGTCTCCCATCAAATGCTTTGAACAACCACTATCAAGATACAAAATATTGCATGTGGTCTTCAAGCATACCTACAAAACAAATTAAGTTTGATTTGGTACCCAATGCGCTTTGGGTCCATCATAGTTATTTCCCTTCTTAACCCACACATAATGCCCACTTGCCACACTAAAGTTTCTAACATAGCAAGCATTAGGTGTATGGCCTTTAATACAACAATAAAAACAAGTAGGTTCAAAGTTACTTCTATATCTAGAAGGATAAGATTTCTTCTTAGAAAATGTTTTCTTTTTAGGATAGTGATGAACTATTTTAGGTTTGTTCACTTTTTCTTTGGATGATTGATCACTAGCCTTAGCAAATATAGTTTTGTTAGAACTTGGTTTTGAAAACTTTGAATATCCAAGTCCACTTTTATCATTGGAGTATCTTTGTTGGATAAGAACACCTTCCAATCCAATTTGACCTTTTTCATATCTTTCAATGAATCTTTTTAATTGGACAATTTGGAAAGAGAGTGAATCACAATTTTTGCATACAAAATTCTGTTTTTGTTCATCACTTGATTTTTTTTCTTCTTTAAAATCTTTTTCCATTGAAACATATTTTTCTTCTAGAGATGAAATTTGTTTCTTTTGTGATGAAATGGTTTTATACAGAATTTTGCATTCATTCAATAGTTCATATATAGCATCTTGTGCATCACTATCAAAAAGAGAAAATTCATTACTAACCTCATTGTCTTCATCATCGGAATGGTGTGAGGCCATCAATGCAAGATTAGCACGTTGATTGTTTTCGGAATCGGAAGATGAGCTTTCCCATGCTATATATGCTTTCTTTGACTTTTTATCTTTATTTCTCTTGAAATATTTCTTCTTCTTTTCAAGTGTAGGACATTCACTTTTAACATGTCCCTTTTCTCCACATTCAAAGCATATAACCTTCCTTGTTGGTGCTTCCCTTTTTCTTTCTTTTCGTAGAACCTTTTCAATCTTCTTGATAAGATCATCATCTTCACTACTAGTGGATTCATCCTCTTGATTGCTATCATGATTTTTTATCCTTGTATTTAGAGCCATGTCTTTTGAGTCTTTTACTTGGATTTCATGCTTTTCGAGTCTTGCAAGTTCCGTCTCATATTCTTGAAGTTTTCCGAACAAAGTGGCAGAAGTCATTGTGGATAGATTCTTCTTCTCGGATATTGCTGTCACTTTTGGTTGCCATTCCCTGGATAAAGATCTAAGCACTTTAAGATTAAGTTCATCATTAGTTAAAGTCTTACCGAGTGCTTTCAAATGATTTGTCAAGTGTACAAATCTTTTCTGCAAGTCGAGGATTGATTCTCGGGGCTGCATTCTGAATAGTTCGTATTCTTGACTCAATGTATTTAATCTCGATCTTTTAACTTCAGCGGTTCCTTCATGATTTTCTACCAAGGTATCCCATATTTCTTTCGCTGTTTTGCATGCCGAGACACGGAAGAATTCATCCATGCTAAGTGCACCTTGAAGAAGGTTTATTGCCTTTTTGTCATAGAGAACTTTCTTCTTATCATCATCGTCCCATGCAGTTTTAGGCTTTGAAGAGCCAACACCATTGATTACCGTAACTGGGATAAATGGACCATTTTCGACGGCATCCCAAATTTCTTCTCCTTGTGCTTCTAGATGCGCCTTCATGCGGATTTTCCAGAAGTCAAAATATTCACCACAGAATAGAGGAGGTTTGTTGTTACTACCACCATCTCTGAAAACGGGATTATGGTTTGCGGAAGCCATTCTGGATCTTTTAGGAGCAGGTTACCTATAACCTGCTCTGATACCAATTGTAAGTACGAAGTGCACCTAAGAGGGGGGGGGGGGGGGGGAGGGGGTGAATTAGGTACTTTTAAAAATTCTGGTTTTTAGTGATGATGGTTCTTATTTTTCTGGTTATAAGAGATTTTAGGAAGGCTTAAAAATGCAGAAAAATAAAGAGACACAGGCAATATATCCTGGTTCCCTTCACAGTCCGAGAGTACTCCAGTCCCCTTTCAACATGAAAGAGATTTCCTTATTGTGGCAAACTTACATAAGAACTACCAACCAAACCAAGAACAATCCTCTTGGACCAAGAACAATCCTCTTGGATTTTCACTAAGTTACCTATGAGAGGACAATCTCTCTTTCGAATCCAGTATCAAAGGCCTAACCCCTGGTCCCTCCCTTCGAATCCAGGGACACGCAAGGCAACCACTCAAAGTCCAACACACGCTCCAGCCTCAAGCATGGTAAGTTGCTCTAAGCCTTAAACTTTTCGTTTCTTGCATAACATGTAAATAAACTTTCTTTTTCGTTTCAAACATGTACATACCATTGTCCTTCTTTTAGTTTCCACACTTTTAATATGTTTTCAGAGCTGATCCTTTTATTTTTGCTTCTTGTTTACCTAAACATGCTTTAAGTACTAACCTGACCATAAGGTAATGCTAGCATGGCCTTAGACCATGTTTTTATCCAAGAGTTCAAACGAAAGAAACAGGAAACAGGAAGTACGAAACAAAGCTTTTGGCTTCCATACTAACCTCCAGATCAAAATGAAAGAGGCAGCCAGAAGGCACGCCATGCTGACTTCCAGGCCCAGACGAAAGGCACACCTGCACTGATTCCAGCCCCCAGTCGAAGGAGATAGGAAGATAAATCGAAGGGCATGAATCCACTAACTCCAGACCCCAAATCGAAGGAAGCCAGAAAATGCAGAATCGAAGGGTGTTTCTGCCCTAAATCGAAAGACCCATTTTCTTGCTTTTATTTTATTTTTTCCTTTATATTTTCATGCTATTAAATATGGTTGTAATAGTGTAGGAATTTATCTTTCTGCATTTTATTACTTTTGTATGATTGCTAGTAAAAATAGGGTATATATGGCAAGATAAAAACAACAAGTAAACAACCCCTAATCAAAGACTAAATACATGCAAATCAAACACACTATTCACACATACACCCTTAGGGTAATCTCACTTGTTGCCTCGGAAAAATAGTCACGTCCCTCGAACATGGGCGTTTTAGCAAAGACCCTCGATAAAAGATCGTAGTCCCTCGATGTCCCTCAATGTTTCCTTCTGTAAATGATCTAGTCCCTAAACGACATTGCTAAAACGTCTTATAGGTTGCTTTCTATGACTATACAAACGTCCCACGCCCGTACCTTCACATCCAATTACAGGGATTCTTACTAAATCAATGGTAAGATAGCAACATCTAAAGGAGGAGGAAAATAACATTTATGACCTTTTGAGTAGGTAGGTTTCTCCTAGTTGCTCGTTTGCTCACAACAAAAACATTCTATACACCCACAATTTCACTTTGAAATATTTTTCAAAAAACACTTTGTACGCGTTCTTATAGAGACGAGAACCATTACAAAGACATTCCTTTTCAAAATACTTTCAAAACCCACACCACAAACACATTTTCAAACAAAAGCAAGTGATCTAGCAAGCAACTAAGAGCCCGTAGATAACTATGAATGGAAAGGGTGCTAATACCTTCCCTTTTCATAACCTACCCCCCAAACTCAAGAAATAATCTCGAAAGGTCTTTCCCGTTCTTTTCAACCTTTCCTTATTTGGATAAGATAAAAGTCGATGGCGATTCTTGCTATCTGCAACAATTATGATCAAACGCAAAACACCCAAGTCAGTTCTCCCACCGTGTTACAGAACTGGTGACTCTGATGGTGAAAAATACTTAAAAGTGGGGTTACCTTAGGGCTATATCACCTTTAATTTCTTTTCATTATTTGAATTGATTGCTTTACATTATGGTTCCTTGTTTGGGCTTGTTTTGATCCTCTACCCAGATCTGGGGCACCTTTTAGGTAAGTAGCAATAATTTATGGAAACTGTGCGGGGTATACTGACATGGTCAAAGAAATAGCTATGTTAGCATGATACTTTGGCTTGTACTAATGTTCCTTGAGTTAGTCAAGGATAACATTAGGCTTCCTTAGTGTAATTAAGCGCTAACTGACCTTTAGAACCTTTTAATTGACTCATCCTTGGCCATTAGGAAGTAGTGAGATAGCCGACTTTGGTTTTGACTGAAGATTGGTCGATACTCGATACTACACTCATTGAGATTCGACTCCCGAGCTTTGTTTGGTGGCAAGTCAGTTGTCGATCGGAACAAAACTTGTGGGAAAGATTAGTGATATTGAGATCCCTTAGAACCCGGTTACTATTACTAGGACAGGTTGAGCCAACTAAACTTCAAGAGGGTACTTACCTATCAAACTCCATGCAAGCATAAACATGAGGAATTGTCTGCTTTGTGTGTATATGACTATTTGTACATAACAATTTGCTTACTTTGCATACTTGTACATAACATCATGACATCATACCATAGCATTTTCAATAGTCATTTCAAGGATCTCAAGGGCCTATGATGCAAGGTCATATTGAATCATACGTCTATCAAGGGGCAAGAGGATTTATTTTCCTCTAACCAAATGCCGTCAAAGATCAAAGTACAACAACTTGACTCAGGAGCTATGACCCACTTGACATGGTGAACTTAATTCTCATGGAAGGACATCCACTGATATGAAGTTCTCCAATCAAGTTGTAAGTAACTTCTATCATCTTCTTGTGTTTACCCCACGAGATCCTTGAAAACATGCATCCACATATCATGCATCATATCATGACAAGTCTCTCCATACAGGTCTTCTTATCTTCCTATCATTTATTTCAATAAGATGGATATGGAACAAACGGTGAAGGATCTCCAGGCATAAAATGCCCAATTCCAACAAATGTTCCTGGCTATGGCTAAGGGGCAAGAGGACTTGAAGACTCTTCTTCTCAAAGACAAGAAGAAAAAGTTAAAAAAGTCAGTAGGCATCCTGAACTTGGGAAGAAGACTTAGAGGACCAGTCAAGAGAACTCTAGACCTCTTAACTACGTCAACCGAAGGGGACAATCAGACAAAAGAAGGAGATAATAGCCTGGGGATTGATGATGATGAAGCTGACTACACTGAAGAGTAGTATTCTCCCGCTGATGATAAATACAAATAGCTGGAGGATCGCCTCAATGCTATGGAGATTCTCCCACTGATGAAAGTTTAAAATCCCTACCTTTGCCAAGTATGATGGGATCTCTTGTCCTAAAATGCATCTGAGGTCATATGTCCACAAGATTCAGCCTCACACAACTGACCGAAAGCTATGGGTCCATTTTTTCCTAGAAAGTTTGGCTGGCACTCAACTAGAGTGGTTCTATCAATTAGAAGGAACCAACATTCATACATGGGAGGACTTGGCTATTGCTTTCTACAAGCAGTATTAATACAACACTGATCTTGCACCAACTCGTGTGCAATTACAAAATATGACCATGCGTTCAACGAGGGCTTCAAAGAGTATGCCCAAAAATGGAGAGACTTGGAAGGCAGAGTGCAACCACCCTTAACTGATAGGGAGATGATTGACATCTTTATGGGAACCTTGACGGAACCTTTCTTCAATCACCTAATCGGAAGCTCCTCGGCTAGATTCACCGAGCTAATACTAACTGGAGAAAGAGTTGAAGCTGGTATTAAAAGCGGAAAGATCCAAGGAGCTACATCCTCTGATACTCAGAAAAAGCCATACAATGGGAAGAAAGAGTCCACTGCTGTTTACGGCCAAAAAGGTCATAACAAGAGCAACCACGATCAACACGTGGGGGAAATCTTGATCTTTAATCCTGCACATGTTCAATAAAGACATGGAAATGTGCGTAGGATAAAATACCAAGAAAGGCAGTATGCTAATATCGACATGCCATTGCCTCATGAGTTTCAACATTTGCTGAAAGTGAAACTGATCACACTAAAGGATCCTCCTCAAAACCCCGATACATCCTCTCCCAAGTACAATCCAAATGTAAGATGTGCCTACCATTCTGATAGCCCTAGACACAACACAAATAGCTGTTGGACTTTGGAGAACAAGATTCAAGACATGATTGATGCCAAGGAGATTGAGTTTGACCCTCCAGAGGCTCCTAACATGATCACTGCTCCTATGACAAATCATTGAGAGCGTCCTGTTCATTTTGAAATTTCAATTGTAATCTCTTTTGTTGTTCAAACATTTATCTATTAATGTCAAACTTTGTTTCATTAATGCATTGCATATGTTTATCTTGAATTAATCCATTCGTTTTCATTATATTTAAACTATGCTTTTTACTCCCTTTATGATATTCAACTTTTGTTTTAAAAGTTGCAAGAATTTAGAGGGAGGATGACGAAACTAATACCATAATCTCATACAGTATGCTTTTAGACAAGACCTTGATGATGATGTACATGGGTTCTTTCAATTCCTAAACACTGGAGTTATAAGGAAGATAATCCCTAGTCAACCCCTTTGAGCCAAAGAAGTAGGAGTTTCCTTTTCCACACAAATTGAAACCTTTAATCAAAACTTGGGGCAGGGTAGTCTCTCAGTTAATTCAAACGCGCGTTCAGTCGCAAACTTTCATTCTGTATACAACGAATGACATCAAAAACATTTCTTTGGAATCAAAAGACAGTGGTGGTTCCATATGAAATAGGCAGTCATTATCTCTCAAGATAAAAGCCCACTAAGTCAAAACCTATGAAGGAGACTTAAGAAAAACTAGGGCATCCCTCTGATTGTAATATTAAAACAAGAAAGGTCAGGTAAAATCAGGAATAATAAATCAAAAAAGAGGTCACTACAAATCCTCAACAACATGGAAAATATGGCAAAAATGACCGCCTTCCAACAAATAAACTTCCAAAATTCCGAACCATCACCAAAACGTGATTCTAGACTCAATTGAAGTTCAAAAGCATAATTAACTGAGTTTAGGACTGAAGAACATCACAAAGAATGGGCGGGTACAAATACACTTTGAGCCTTATCCTTTGTTTCTTAAACTATGAACCAGACCATGATACAACCTTTCAAATTCCTAATTTAAGCATGGGTTAGTTCGAAAGCATACTGTTACCAAAGGTATCCTGACTTTTGTAAGGCTTACTCTAAACCCTGAGTTTAAATTCACATTCTTACAAAAATTTCTTTTATCTGCTAAAACGCATTTTCAAAACTTCAAGACAAGTATAAACTTTGCATTATTTGAATATCGCTGTTTGCATATAGCTATTTGGTTGATAACAAAATTCATATGACGAATATCCATTGAACAAAAACTCTCTCAAGAAACAGAATCACTTCAAATGGTAAGACACTTCCAATGAAAAATATCCTATAAACAAGAGGGCATGGCATATCATTGTCCAAACTCACCTGGGGCAGTCAAGTAAAGATTCCAAGAAATCTCTCGAGAGGTGCTGAATAACCATGGGCAAGTCTGCATCTCAATCACTTGGGGCATTAATATTGAATTCCAACAAAGGGTCAAGCAAACGTTTTTATGGCAGTGCTACAACACTTGCTACTAGGGGCAATGACAAATTTCCATAAAATCCCCTTCATAAGGTGATCCCCAGTCAAGTCCCCACAAAGTTGGATCTAGGAAATCCCCAGCTAGAGTTTCAATCTTTGGAAAACCTTCTTCCCAGCTGAGTTAGTCTCAAGAAGAATCCTCGAGGAGTTCTACCTAAAGAAAACGCCTCTCCAGCAGATTGGCAACATGGTTTATTTCCTCAACAAACGGCAAGATTCCCCAGCTTGAATTTGCCTCTCAGACTATCACAAATAAAGGGACCACAACTCCTCTTCCCCAGTGGACTTTCCTATAATCCCCGTTCCCCAATAGAGCAATAGACAACGAAGACTCCTGAACTCTTTCCCCAAGCGGAAATCAACACTCTCCACAGAGTTTTCTTCTCAAGCAAAATCAACATTCTCCAACGAATTTCTCCTCAAACAACAAAACAGGAATCCCCGGTGGAAACATACTAAAAGCAAGGTCTCGAAATATGTGCATACTCTTCATCCCTAACGACCGTCCGAGATTCAGCTTCCCAAAACTCCCCAGCACTTGTCAAGGATTTATTTTCCAAGACAAAATTACATTGCAACAACATTTCATGCATCATATTACATACATGATAAGTTCATATATCACAATCTCATTTATTTTGAGAAACATCATTACACCATGTATTTCATACATCATGATATTACATATGACTAACTCTTTACCTTTTCAGGAAAAGATCAACAGATAAGTGTCATTAATCTGTAAACTTCTCCAAGACAAAATCAAGCTTGGATTTCTTTATTATCTTTTGAGGTAGTAACCGTCCTAGCTTCCTTCATCATCTATTGAGGTAGTAATCATCTCAGATTCCTTCATCATCCACTGAGGTAGTAATCGTCCCAGATTCCTTCATCATCCGCTGAGGTAGTAATCATCTAAGATTCCTTCATTATCCGCTGAGGTATTAATCGTCCCAGATTCCTTCATCATCCGTTGAGGTAGTAATTATTTCAGATTCCTTCATTATCTGCTGGGTTAGTAACTGAAGGGTGAGAAAACACTTAGAGGGGGGGGGGGGGGGTTGAATACGTTTTTCTTTTTCTTTTTCTTACTAGCTCAACAATAATGGAAAGACACAATTATTTTTATCCTGGTTCGTTTGAACTCAAACTACTCCAGTCCACCCGCCAAGGTGATTTCGCCTTTCTCAACAAGGACTTAATTCACTATAATTAAACTGATTACAATCACACAACCAAACTGTTATGACTAACAATACAAAGCACAAGTAAACTTACAAGTGACTAACACCACTAAGACTCAAACTAGTCCTAGCCTTCTTGAGAAATCTTACCAAGCTTTGTCTCTCAAGGAACAAATACAAGAATTAAATCTTTACAATAGTGAAACAAATAGCTTCTTAGAAAGCTATATCACAAACTGTGATTTATCACTAAGATAAGTTTTGCACAAAGTGTTTGTAAGAAAATAATTTGTGAGCAGCAGAATATTTTTCACGTAGTTGGGTTCGTTGGCTTGCAATAAATGATCTTCTATTTATAGCATCAAGAAAAACGACCGTTGCTGCCTTCAAAAGTGTGGAGCAATTAATGTTTGCGTGTTTGCTTGCAGTATTTCTTTTTCCAATGAACTAGCGTAGACACTTGAGTGCTTTTAGCCGTCTTTGCATTAAATGAACAAATGGAACTTGTCAGAGCATGTTTCCTGAAACTTGACAAGACTTGTTAGCTTCTTTATTCTTTCAGAACTAGCTTCACATCTTGCTTCAGAATTTGCTTGCAAATAACTTCTTATCAGCGCTTGCTTGCAAAATACTTCTGAACATAGTTTGCATGGAAAATTGCTTAGGATTAAAAGATGCATTAAATAGTTTCTTATCAGAGTCAACATCAGAACTTGCGCTAAAACAAATAGTTCTTTTATCAAAGAACTTCTTCATTTATTTTCAGCTCAACACGTAAAAATGATTTTCATCTAAGAAAATACTTCAGTCAGAACATTATCTGAAACAAAGAAATATGCTCATCAGAGTATCAATTATATAAAATATATTTTATTGTTATCATCAAAACACTGAGATATGATCAGAACCAATCTTGTTCTAACAATCTCCCCCTTTTTGATGATGACAAAAAATATTCAGGTTTTGAAATAAAAAATGAACAAGAGATAAGAATCTCCCCCTGAAATAAATATTTCTATAAGAAAAACTTCCTGAGAATTTTCATCAGAGCTTTGAGATTTTTCTTTTAGGATTTCTTCAGCAAGTCTTTTGAAGATAATGTTCAGATGATTAAACTTCCAGAGTTTAGTGATACCTGCAAAATTCTTTAAACAGAGAAAGAAATCTTTGTATTTTGTTAGTAATGTTTGAGACTTAGTCCCATAACTGTTAATCAGAGATTAGATCAAAATACTCATTTCTCCCCCTTTTTGGCATAATAAAAAAGTATATAAAGATAATTGAAGAGCGTAAAGGTTTTAATAAAAAAAATCCAGAGGTACAAAATAGAACAAAAAACAAGAAACAAAACAACACTTAAGATTTTCTAGAAATAAGAGCCATAAGAAGATTCTTGATCTCAGATGAAGATTCCTTTTGCTTCATCATCCAGTTTCTGATTTCCTTGTTTGTCTCATCTTGCTTGTCCAAGCGCTCATGAATAGCTTCATTTTCCTTCTTAAGCTCATTCAGAGTATCCATAATCAGTGAAGAAGGAGCAGAGGATGAAGTAGCTTCAGCAGATATAGCCTTTGGAGTAGATGCAACTGAGTCATAATGAACAAAATTTGAGAGAAGAGTGGCCAGATCAACCATAAGAGTTGGCACACTTTCAGGTGCAGCTTTAGCAGAAGGTTGATGAAACAGAGTTATTGCCAGAGGATTTGAATCTTCAGAGGCATCTTCAGATTCATCTTCTGAAATGTCTATATGATCAGTATGAGCATTAGCAATCATCAGAGTAGACTTCTTGTCCCAAATATCAACAACTTCTGACTGGAAGGCATGCAAATGTTTGGAGAAATTCTCAAGCACTTGAGAATGACATAAGTCTTGCAACTTCAGTGAATCAGCATCTAATGTTCTTCTGAATGTTTCCCACAAAAGATCTGTTGCTGCTGGGTTCACATTTCTAGTGCAGTCTGCCTTCAGCAGGTCTATCCAAGCTTGTACTTCTGTTAAAAAATTCTGAAAACATATATTTTACATCTGGCTGGACAGGTTTGGGAACAACCTTTTTGTAGGTTTTATTTTTAAGAAATTGTAGGGATTCAAAATCAACTACAATTTTCAGAAAGTCATATGGTTCAAGATTTTATGATTGTTCAGGTGTTTTTGTTTGGTCAGGATGTTCAAATGGTTCAGGTGTTGATGATGGATTGAGAGTTTCAGAGGGTTCATGTGTTGCTGATGGTTCATGAGATTCAGATGGTGCATGAGTTTCAGATGGTTCATGAGTTGGATTGAGGGCATGTTCTGGAAAGTGAGAAGGTGAAAGCATTGGTGAGTTAGGTGTTGGAAGTTATGGAGATGTGGGTGGTGTGACGTCAGGTGAAATGACGATGGTGTTTTCAGCAGTGGGGGTAGGATTTTGTGGTTGAGTTCTGTTCATAGCAAAGATATTTTCAGAGGGTAGGGTAAAAGATGGCTTTTCCATGGCCAGAGGTACGTTTATTCCAGGTATTCTCCAAGAGCCAGCATCATACCATTCAGTAGGTCTTGGTGATAAAGGTCTAGGAGGTGGTTTAGAAAAGTTTTTGGTAGGATTATTTTGTGAGATAGGTGTTTGAGATGGTTGTGTTTGGGTTTCAAGAGAGTCATCAGAATCAAAATCACTTATGTCTGATAAAGCTTGATCTATTAGAGGGTTTGTAGAAAGAGGTTCAGAGGGAATGGTTAAATCTATGCCTACATCTATGTCACCTAATGTTTGAGGTCCATCAGATGTAGATATATGTACCGAATCATAAACATGAATAGTCTCAGAAGATGTACCTGATGTCTTCTTCTTCTTATGGGGTCTAGCAGAGGGTTCGCCAACTGTTTTCCTTTTCAATGGATGCTGGAAGACAACTTCTGGAGCTGCTTCATTTCTACCTTAAAGCCAGGCAGGATCAATTGGAGTTCCACTTTCTTTGCAAATTTGAATGTAATGCAGAATGATACGAGGGTGATCTCCTGAGTTGAAAAGTGCAAAGTCAGCAATTGGAATCCTTCTTCTGGTAACGGTTGCTAATACATAAGGGGTTGGTTCCACCAGCAGTTTATCAATGATCTTTCTCTTCACCAGATTCTTTCCTGTCAGAGCTTTCCCACAAGTAGGCTCAAACTCCCCCAACAGGTTTGCTTCGTCCAAGTGAGCAATCAGACCATTCTCTGTCAGAATGTCTGAAATCAGCCTTCCCATTGGAATCCAGTTCCTCTTGGATTTAGGGTTCTTCACTCTTTCTGCATCCCTTGTTTCTTTGACATGTGTCCAGAGGTGTTCAAACAGAAGGTAGGGTAAATCAATCTTAACATTTGTTCCCAGACAAAACAGAAGGTATTGATGGTCAACATTTATATAGTCAGGAGAACTTGTTTCCTTTCTATGATGAATGCAGCCATGGATGATTCTAGCCCAGATCTTGTAGTGATTCTTTAAGTCTCTGACTTTTGAAGAAGCTTTCCCAGTTGTAAAAATTTAAGCATGAACTTTTGACATGTCCATTCTGCCATTTGAGATTCCAGTAACTCCATTTCCTTCAAAACCCAATAATTTCCTGATGAGATTTTCAGTTATAGAGATTTCCTTACCCATTACAAACGAGAGAATGACTTTAGGTGATGCAATGGCGTGTATCCAGAATTCCTTAACAAGGTGTGGAAATACAGGGCCAACAAGACGGTCAAAGAAATTTCCCCATCCTTGAAACTCTACAGCAGGAAGAAGGTCAAACCCATTTGCTTTTAGGTTTTCAAAATCCACCATCAATTCACTGATAACTTCTAAACTATCAACTAGAATAAGAGTGGTTCTCTCAGGGATGATGTACTGTTCAGATTGGGTGTTTCCATAAGGAGTAGAGGATGAAGCCATTAGAGCACTTAGGTTCAAAGAAAAAATGGGTTACAAAAAAAAATACACAGAGACGGTTGAAGTTTGAAAGAGAAGGTAAAAAGTGAGAAAAGGGTTTTACAAAAGTATTTATATGCAAACTTTTGAGAAAAAAGTTTTAAAAATAAAACTGTAAAAAGATTTTAAGAAAAAATTAATTAAAAAGAATCTAATAATTACTTAGCATTTAATGACATTGAAAAATGAGAGAAAGCGTGACATTTTAATCAAATCATAACAGTTACCTAGGAACGACGTCAATAGCATAGCACGCGTGACCTTTCAGAAACACAACACGTGTTCATCTCCTGAAGGTTGCATGAGACAACTGTTTGATATAATGAACTACTGAACTATACTTGTAATGAAACATTAGAACATTTCAGAACTTTATATATAGTTTCGGATGTAACTTCTCTTCTAACTTCTGAAGAGTTGTTAATCAGAACATTCATTTCAGAACATTCTGAAGGCAAACACACAAGATAAATACAATTTTATTCAGGACATAATTCCATACTAATATTTTTCAAAATGAATTTAAATCTATCTTCTGAAAGGGGTTTGGTAAAAATATCAGCCCATTGATGGTCTATTTTTACAAAGTTTAAATTTAAAATTCCTTTCTGAATGTAGTCCCTTATAAAATGATATTTAATTTCTATGTGTTTTGCTTTAGAATGCAAAGTGGGATTTTTAGAAAGACAAATTGCAGAGGTATTATCACAGAAGATAAGAATCTTACTTTCATAGAGATTAAAATCTTCTAGCTGACTTTTCATCCATATCATCTGAGAGCTACATCCAGTAGCAGATATATACTCAACTTTTATTTTTGAAAGTGCTATGGTAGCTTGCTTCTTGCTGTACCACGAGATAAGGTTGTCACCCAGAAACTGACAGCTTCCAGAGGTGCTCTTACGTTCAATTCTATCTCCAGCAAAGCCAGCATCACAATAACCTACTAGTCTGAATTCTTTTGATCTTCTGTAACACATACCCATATTAGTAGTACCTTTCAGATACCTCAGAATTCTCTTAACATCAGTTAAGTGAGATTCTCTAGGATCTGATTGGAATCTAGCACATAAACATATGTTGAATAATATATCAGGTCTAGATGCAGTCAGATAGAGAAGGGATCCAATCATACCTCTGTAGAGTTTCTGATCTACCTTCATACTTACCTCATCTTTTCCCAGAATGCATGTTGGATGCGTTGGTGTCTTAGCATCTTTGCTTTCTGACATCTGGAATTTCTTCAGAAGTTCTTTAACATACTTTGTCTGATGTATGTAAGTACCTTATGGAGTCTGGTTTATTTGTATTCCCAGAAAGAACTTTAATTCTCCCATCATGCTCATCTCAAATTCTGCCTGCATGGTCTCAACAAATTCTTTTCCAAGAGAGATATTAGAGGTTCCAAAAATAATATCATTAACATAAATTTGACAAATTAAAATGTCATTTTTAAATGTTTTTCTGAATAAAGTTGTGTCCACTTTCCCTCTGATAAAATCTTTTTCTAAAAGAAAATTACTCAAACGTTCATACCAAGCTCTAGGAGCTTGTTTCAGACCGTATAAAGACTTTTTTAGTTTGAAAACATGTTCTGGATACTTTGAGTCATTAAAGCCAAGAGGTTGATTGACATAAACTTCTTCTTCTATATAGCCATTTAAAAAGGAACTTTTAACATCCATTTGATATAATGAAATGTTATTTTGAACAACAAAAGAAATTAATAATCTAATAGATTCTAACCTGGCGACTGAGGCAAAGGTTTCATTATAATCAATTCCTTCTTGTTGACTATAACCCTGTGCAACCAGTCGTGCTTTGTTTCTGACAACTTCTCCTTGCTCATTTAGTTTGTTTCTGAAAATCCATTTTGTTCCTATAATGTTGAATCCTTTAGGTCTTGGAACTAGATCTCATACATCGTTTCTGGAAAATTGATTGAGTTCATCTTTCATGGCTAGGATCCAATCATTGTCTTCCATAGCTTCATCAATAGAGGCTGGCTCAATCAGAGATACCAATCCAAACAATGATTCTTTATTGATTCTGAGAGAGGATCTTGTTCTGATGGGATCTTATTTCCTTCCAATAATCACGTCTTCTTTATGAGCTGAAGAGATTATGGGAAACCTTTTCTGAGAGGGTTGTTTAGAGATTTTGAGATTATCCAGAGCATTATCAAGAGGAGGATCTTCTCAGTCTTCCTTTGCTTCTGACTTTTCAGAGTTTGAGAGATGATCTTCTGTACCTACAAAAATATCAATTTGCTTTGGCTGTTGCTGGCCAAGCTTATCATCAAATCCGACTTTGATTGATTCTTCAACAATCAGAGTTTCTGTGTTGTATACTCTATAGCCTTTTGAGAATTCAGAATATCCAAGCAGAAAACACTGTTGTGCCTTAGAATCAAACTTGTTCAGATTTTCTTTAGTGTTCAGAACAAAACAAGTACATCCAAAAGGATAGAAATATGAAATGTTGGGTTTTCTGTTTTTCCATAATTCATAGGGAGTCTTTTCAAGAATAGGTCTTATAGAGATTCTATTCTGAATATAACATGCTGTGTTCATAGCTTCTGCCCAGAAGTGCTTAGCCATATTTTTCTAAGGCTCGTGTTCATCAAGTTCTATCTCATGACTTCTTAAAGCGCTGATGAGTTCTTCAAGAGACACATTGTTCAGATGTTTTGATACTTTGAAAGCAGTGACCATGGTTTCCCATCTTCTGGGTAAACTTCTGATAATCTTCTTAACATGGTCTGCCTTAGTGTATCCCTTGTTCAGAACTCTCAGGCCAGCGATAAGAGTTTGGAACCTTGAGAACATAACTTCTATAGATTCATTTTCTTCCATTTTGAAGGCTTCAAACTTCTGGATGAGAGCCAGAGCTTTAGTCTCCTTCACGTGAGTGTTTTGCTTCATGAGTCATTTTGAGAGACTCAAACATGTCATGTGCTGTATCTATATTTGTAATCTTCTCATATTCCATTTTAGAGATGGCATTTAGAAAATATTTCTAGCTCTGTGGTGATTTTTGAAATCAGCTTTTTGTTGTCTATCCATATTTTTTCTATCAATTTTGTTTCCTTCTGAGTATATAGGATGTGTGTAACCATCCAAGACTATATCCCATAAATCACTATCATGACCTAGAAAGAAACTTTCTAGTCTATCTTTCCAATATTCAAAATCTTCTCCATCAAACACAGGAGGTTTGGTGTAGTTATTGTTGTTTTGTTCAGTTTCCATTTGTGTTTTCCTTCTGGATCTTTTCCTGTCACGTTAAGTGTTTGCGCTCAGAGTCAAGCTCTGATACCAATTGAAGGGTGAGAAAACACTTAGAAGGGGGGGGGGGGGGGTTCAATAAGTTTTTCTTTTTCTTTTTCTTACTAGCTCAACGATAATGGAAAGACACAGTTATTTTTATCCTGGTTCGTTTGAACTCAAACTACTCCAGTCCACCCGCCAAGGTGATTTCACCTTTCTCAACAAGGACTTAATTAACTATAATCAAACTGATTATAATAACACAACCAAACTGTTGTGACTAACAATACAAAGCACAAGTAAACTTACAAGTGACTAACACCACTAAGACTCAAACTAGTCCTAGCCTTCTTGAGAAATCTGACTAAGCTTGGTCTCTCAAGGAACAAATACAAGAATTAACTCTTTACAATAGTGAAACAAATTGCTTCTTAGAAAGCTATATCACAAACTGTGATTTATCACTAAGATAAGTTTTGCACAAAGTGTTTATAAGAAAATAATTTGTGAGCAGCAGAATATTTTTCACGTAGTTGGGTTCATTGGCTTGCAATAAATGATCTTCTATTTATAGCATCAAGAAAAACGACCGTTGCTGCCTTCAAAAGTGTGGAGCAATTAATGTTTGCGTGTTTGCTTGCAATATTGCTTTTTCCAATGAACTAGCGTAGACACTTGAGTGCTTTTAGCCGTCTTTGCATTAAATGAACAAATGGCACTTGTCAGAGCATGTTTCCTGAAACTTGACAAGACTTGTTAGCTTCCTTATTCTTTCAGAACTAGCTTCACATCTTGCTTCAGAATTTGCTTGCAAATAACTTCTTATCAGCGCTTGCTTGCAAAATACTTCTGAACATAGTTTGCATGGAAACTTGCTTAGGATTAGAAGATGCATTAAATAGTTTCTTATCAGAGTCAGTATCAGAACTTTCTCTAAAACAAATAGTTCTTTTATCAAAGAACTTCTTCATTTATTTTCAGCTCAACACATAAAAATGATTTTCATCTAAGAAAATACTTCAGTCAGAACATTATCTGAAACAAAGAAATATGCTCATCAGAGTATCAATTATATAAAATATATTTTATTGTTATCATCAAAACTCTGAGATATGATTAGAACCAATCTTGTTCTAACAGTAAGCGTCCCAGATTCCTTCATCAGCCGTTGAGGTAGTAATCATCTCAGATTCCTTCATTATCTGTTGAGGTAGTAATCATCTCAGATTCCTTCATCATTCACTGAGGTAGTAATCATCCTAGATTCCTTCGTCATCTGCTGAGGTAGTAGTCATCCAAGATTCCTTCATTATCTGCTGAGATAGTAATCGCCCCAGATTCCTTCATCATTCGTTGAGGTAGTAATCATCTCAGATTCCTTCATTATCTGCTGAGGTAGTAATCGTCCCAGATTCCTTCATCATCCGTTGAGGTAGTAATCATCTCATATTCCTTCATTATCTGTTGAGGTAGTAATCGTCCCAGATTCCTTCATCATCCGCTGAGGTAGTAATCATCCAAGATTCCTTCATTATCTACTGAGGTAGTAATCGTCCTATATTCCTTCATCATCCATTGAGGTAGTAATCATCTTAGATTCCTTCATTATCTGCTGAGGTAGTAATCGTCCCAGATTCCTTCATCATCCGTTGAGGTAGTAATCATCTCAGATTCCTTCATCATCTACTGAGGTAGTAATCATTTCAGATTCCTTCATTACCCGCTGAGGTAATAATCGTCCAAGATTCCTTCATTATCTATTGAGGTAGTAATCATCCCAGATTCATTCATCATCGGCTGAGGTAGTAATCATCTAATATTCCTTCATTATCTGTTGAGGTACTAATCATCTCAGATTCCTTCATCATCTGCTGAGGTAGTAATCGTCCGAGGTTCCTTCATCATCTGCTGAGGTAGTAATCGTCCCATATTCCTTCATGATCCGCTGAGGTAGTAATCGTCCCATATTCCTTCATTACCTTTTGAAGTAGCAATCTTCAAATGTTCCTTCATTACCTTTTGGAGTAATGACCATCCAAGATTCCTTCATCATCTATCACAATCAAGCTTAATACCCGAAATCATACAGGATAAATATTTGTGAACAAATTAATTGTAGATCAATTCTGGAAACAAGATAGGGTGACTATCTACAGGACAAACACTTCCTTCAAACCTCTGCTGTTTCAATTTAAATCGATCAATGGTTTATCCTGATTCCTTCCCAGTAGACACTTTCTCTGGTTCAGATAGATCGCTCCAAAGATTTATCTTGATTCTTTCCAGTTAAAGATTATTCAAGTCTTTTGCTGGTTCAGTTTAAATCGGTCATTGGTTTATCCCGATTCCTTTCCAGTAGACACTTTCTCTGGTTCAGATAAATCGCTCCAAAAATTTATCCTGATTCTTCCTAGTTAAAGATAATTCAAGACCCCTGCTGGTTCAGTTTAAATCGATCAATGGTTTATCTTGATTCTTTTCCAGTAGACACTTTCTATGGTTCATACAAATCATTCCAAAGATTTATTCTGATTCTTTCCCAGTTGAAGTCAAGATTAGACTTAGTCTAATTTCTGTCAACAATCACCTTTGGGTGGCATCTATAAGCCCATCTCCAACAAATATCCACCATTTCTCCAAATGGCATCTTTAAGCCCATTCCCTACACAATCAACCACAACATCATCAAGTGCAAATTTCTGGGCACTCTAGTGTTCAATCATCTTCCACCTTCAAGTCACGAATGGCAGATTCGCCAATCTAACTCTTCAGGTTTAAGAAGATTAAACAGGGGCAGCTGTTGTACCCCAAAATTTTTCCTCTCATTTTTCAAGGCATTTCTCACAAGGATTCTCAAGGTTCAAGCTTGCACATGTACATTAGGATTTTCCAGTACCAAGATTAAAAGGAAAACTGTCAAAAAGGGAGAAAACAAATAAAGATAATCTTTTGACAAAATTGGAGAAAAACAAGTCCTTTCGTTTCATCTTCTTCGATTGGCCTTTTGGCCTCTTTCGATGCAAGCTTGGCTTGCATCCTTCGACTGAGCATGGGCCTCTGGCGCGTTGGTTTTGGTTCACAAGGCAGGAGCTTCTTGCATGCCACCTTCGATTGCACCTTTGGCCTTACTGGGTTCACAATGCCATGACTTCCTATATGCCTATTTCGTTTGGATGTTTGATGCTTGCATGTCTATATAAACTTTCCTCCATGCTTTCCTTGACTCACAAAGTAACGACTAGTCACTTACAAGCTTTCATTTGGGCCACAACTTCCTTCTTGCATGCAAAAGGCTTCCCCCATGCTAGCATGCACAAAGTACAAAGCAACCTATAACTTCCTTCAATTCCAAGGCAAAAAAGCTCCCTTTTGGCATCCTTCGATTGCTCGAATTTGCCTCTTGCATTTCTCTTTCGTTTGGACATCTTTGCAAGCCTAGTGTTTCTCTTTCGTTTGGGAACTTGTTTCCCTTTATGCAAGTCTTAGTTTGAACAGAGATCTTTTGCATGTTTGCATGAAGTCACAAAGCAGGGACCCCTTATGTACACTCCTTCGTTTGGCCACATGGACCTTTGGCAGGCAAGCCTTCGATTGGAGAGAACCACCTTCACAAGGTTTCATTTGAAACTTTGATGCCCTTCGAATCAGCATCTTTCGAACCCAACTCTGGGCATCCCATTCGAAGGACATGCTTGTTGGACCATTCAAAGGATTTACCAAGCCCACTTTGAGGAATGTTTTGATGACCTATCCAAGGGTCACACTTTTGGCTCCTTCGAAGGATGCACAAAAGTGAATCATTCAAAAGGCACTTTTTGGAGGAAAACTAAATAATATTGTTGGGAGAAGAGTCTGGTCAAAGAAGGGTCAAAACGAAAGGGTGAAATATTCAAAGATGCTTGTTGCCAAGTTCAGGCCTGGTACACTGGCCAAAACTGCTGCACAACAGTCCTGAAACACTTCCCCATTCTTGTACTAAAATAACATCCAAGGTACTGTCTCTCGAAAGCTATAAAGAGTAGGTTACTCAAATTGTTCAAACCTTTTGTTTTCCCTCTAAAAGCTTTAACAGCCTTGCCTATAAATAAAAGGCTTCACAACATGTTTGAGGAGGACTTTTTGGCCAGAGGAACGAATCTTCAAAAATTTCTCAAACACCATAAAGCTCTCAAACACTTAAACATTCATCAAACACAAACCCATAATCCAAATACTTGTCCCCTTCGAATCTGAAGCATCCCTGTACCTTGTCACCCTTCAAATCCAGCAGGAAGAACCTCACATTTGTTTTTCTCTTTCGAATCCAGTATCAAAGGCCTAACCGCTGGTCCCTCCCTTCGAATCTAGGGACACTCAAGGCAACCACTCAAAGTCCAACACATGCTCCAGCGTCAAGCAAGGAAAGTTTCTCCAAGCCTTAAACTTTTTGTTTCTTGCATAACATGTAAATAAACTTTCTTTTTTGTTTCAAACATGTACATACCATTTTCCTTATTTTCGTTTCCACCCTTTTAATATGTTTTTAGAGCTGATCCTTTTGTTTTTGCTTCTTGTTTACCTAAACATGATTTAAGTACTAACCTGACCATAAGGTAATGCTAGCATGACCTTAGGCCATGTTTCTATCCAAGAGTTCAAATGAAAGAAACAGGAAACATGAAGTAGAAAATGAAGCTTTTGGCTTCCATGCTAACCTCCAGGTCAAAACGAAAGAGGCAGCCAGAAGGCACGCCATGCTGACTCCAGGCCCAGACGAAAGGTATACCATGTTGACTTCCAGGCCCAGAAGAAAGGCATGCCTGCACTGATTTCAGTCCCCAGTTGAAGGAGGCAGAAAGGAAAATCGAAGGGCATAACTCCACTGACTCCAGACCCCAAATTGAAGGAAGCCTGAAAATGCAGAATCGAAGGGTGTTTATGCCCTAAATCGAAAGATCCATTTTTCTTGATTTTATTTTATTTTAGCCTTTATATTTTCATGAAATTCAATATGGTTGTAATAGGGTAGGATTTTATCTTTCTGCATTTTATTACTTTTGTATGATTGCTAGTAAAAATAGGGTATGTATGGCAAGATAAAAACAACAAGTAGACAACCCCTAATCAAAGACTAAATGCATGCAAATCAAACACACTATTCACACATGCACCCTTAGGGTAATCTCACTTGTTGCCTCGAAAAAAATAGTCATATTCCTAGAACATGGGCATTTTAGCAAAGACCCTTGATAAAAGATCGTAGTCCTCGATGTCCCTCAATGTTGCCTTTGGTAAATGATCTAGTCCTTAAACGACATTGCTAAAACGTCCCATAGGTTGCTTTCTATGACTATAAAAACGTCCCACGCCCATCCCTTCACATCCAATGATGGGGCTTCTTACTAAATCAATGGTAAGATAGCAACATCTAAAGGAGGAGGAAAATAACATTTAAGACCTTTTGAGTAGGTAGGTTGCTCCTAGTTGCTCGCTTGCTCGCAACAAAAAAATTCTATACACCCACAATTTCACTTTTAAATATTTTTCAAAAAACACTTTGTACGCGTCCTTTAGAGACGAGAACCATTACAAAGACATTCCTTTTCAAAATACTTTCAAAACCCACACCACAAACACATTTTCAAACAAAAGAAAGTGATCTAGCAAGCAACTAAGAGCCCGTAGATAACTACGAATGGAAAGGGTGCTAATACCTCCCCTTTTCATAACCTTACCCCCGAACTCAAGAAATAATCTCGAAAGGTCTTTCTTGTTCTTTTCAACCTTTCCTTATTTGGATAAAAGAAAAGTCGGTGACAACTCTTGCTATCCGAAACAATTGCGATCAAACGTAAAACACCCAAGTCAGTTCTCCCACCGTATTACACCTGACAACAACAACAATTCTGGAGGTCATGAGATCAACATTAGGGATAGGCTAACTGATTCCTCTACCACCCGGTCGCAACCGCGCGACAATTCCGACCCTCCCCGACAAAGCTATGAGCCCCCTGTGTATCAGGAGATCCCCGTTCCGGAAACTGCTGATCCTATGACCAAGGCCTTGTTCATGACGGTCAACAAAACAAACTACATGATCTTCACGCAGGGTTGTTGTACCCCAAAAATTTTCCTCCCTTTTATTTAAAACATTTCCCACAAAAGATCTCAAATGCTCAAGGATGCTTAAGAATTGATCAGACAAGCTCACCTCCTAGACACTGAGACCACAAATTAGGGTTTTGATTTTCTCAAGGAAAATTGGTCCTTTGATGCTTCAAATGACTTTCATGGTTCATTATAGATCTCCAAGAGTGCTCATACCAAGTTTTAAGTCCTGGATCTCAAAATTGCCCAGTCAATGGCTCAAATGACTAAAAATCAACTATATTGGGTAAAAAGTCAACTGTGGTCAACATATAGTCAAACTTCAAGATTTTTTGCCAACATAAACATTTTGAAGTCATATTCATTATTTTATCAAGGGTTGATCATAATTACTCAAGCAAAGCATTCAAATCATCAAAAGGGCAAAATTGTCAAAATTAGGGTTTTGACTAAGAATGATTGATCATTGACTTTTGACTTAGTACATGACCTAATGACTTGGAGCATGATCTCAAGGACTCAAACACAACATGATGACCTAATTTTATGGCTCAAATCATTTCCCAATATCAAAGGGGTTGATAGTTGAATTTTGGATCAACTGATGAAAAGTCAACTGATACACAAAAAGTCAAACTTTGAATTTTTGGTTAACATTGAATTTCAAAGATAAAGATTCCTCAAGACATTCAAAAATATAAAACTTGATCATCAAGAATCAAGAAAGTCAATAAAGTCAACAAAAAGTCAAGATTTAAAAGACTTAGAAAAATTCTAAGTGTTTTTTAACCTTGATAATTTCACTACTTCATGACAATTTTTCATCAAGATGCAAGATGATTCAAGGAAAACTTTCAACATGAAAGTTGTAGATCTTGATGAATTCTACAACTTTTTCCCTTAGGGTTGATGTCCAAAAAATTCTCAGATTTGAAGATATAGGCTCATGAAGTCATGACATTTTTTTACTAAAACACTTAGTGAAATTTTCATCAAGTTAGGAAGATATTTTGTCCCAACTTCTTGGAAAATTTTCACCAAATTCCAAGTTGATTTAGCCAAAGTGATTAACATTAAGGTTGTAGATAATTTTTCAAGCTTTCTAAAATGTCCAAGAAGTTGAAGAGATCATGCTTGAGCTAGAAGTTTCAAAGAGATGAAGTTGGACATTCATTCTTGAATTTTAAGTCATTTTCATGAAGAACATTATGATCAATCTTCAAGCATGCTGCATAATATTGATTTACATTCCCCTTAACCTCTAAATCTATCTATAATCAGTTTATTACATAAATGTTTGAATCATTGTCTAAGTGGTTCAAGCATTGTCCAAGTTACCTTACCATTTAAGAAACAAAGTCCACACTTCCATTTGGGAAAAGTGACTTTAATCACAAAGTCAAATTGTCTTGAGCCTCTAACTTGTTTGTTCTGATCACAATCAACATGTATGATCAGAAGCAACATGTTTAAAGCCTCTAGGCACCCTACAAGCCCTTGTACCATTGCATTAGAACAATGTTTGTCAAAGTTGCTTCAAAATCAAGTCACATAACCATAACATGTGATCTTTGATTTCTGATCACTAGAGCCTCTACAATCTTTTCTCTATAAATAGAGAGGTTATTTACAAGCCAAAGGACGAGTTTACAAGCCTTGAAACACCGTTAAACACTCTGAAATCAAAATTTGCATTTTAAACCTCCATTGTTGCACATTCTGACTTAAAAATTCAAACTCACAATCCACTCGTGCATTTCCTCTCTAAATCAATCAAAAAGCTTCCTTACCTCATTTAGAATTCGCCCCACCCCTATTTCACAAATGTAACACCATTTGCACCATCCCCCATTTCCAAATATTCAAACCTGCAACTTGACTTTTCCAGAACGACTCAGGCACTTTCAGCATAAAGTAAGAGTTGCATTAGCTTCCTAGGAGTACAGTGAAGCTATCCAAATCATCACCACACTTACAGGGGTGCTCAAACTCCATACACGATTTCCAATTTTGAGGTAAGTTTTCTCAACTTTGAACTCTCTCTACAAGCATCATTAATGGTTACTTTGTGAATGAAAAATGTAGACATCATTGCCCTGAAGCTAACCATACCTTTAGTTTTCATTTATGTTGCCTGAGTGATGTGAATTTTGAAGTTGAACTTTCTGAAAAAATTAGGTTTTATTTGGTACCAAACAATTCGTGTTCATCTTTAATTTATAGCTTTAGTTATTTACACGGTTGAATTCGTGTTGAAAAATGGAGCAACTTTCATGTTTACAATTTTGAAAATGGTTAGGAAATGAAGAAGTTACAGTTTTGGCCATGGTGTTGTTCATCACTGCACGTGCAAGGTTGAAGATGAAATAATTTTTAAATCTTGGAAATGAGTTTATTTTAATTTTATTGCAAGTTGTATTACTACCGGATGTAAGACCCACCCCAGTGGCAGAGTGCGCGTGCGTATAAGGCATTACCCTATAGGGACCTGGGTTTGAGCCCTAGTGGTACCCTTTTGGTTTTTTCTAACATTTCCATTACAGATTCAGTACAAGACAAGCATGTGTACACACCATGCGTCTTTCATCCATGCCATCAGATCTGCCAGTCATCTCATCCAACACTCCATAATGCAAGCCCATGGTACACTCACAAAAATCAATCACACTGGATAGAAAACACTCACTGGAGTTTCTCTAATGGGCCTGAAATTTTTGCTCTCTTCACCCCATTTATTTCTCATACCACTAGCCCAATTCCATTTTTATTTATTTTTCTGATTCCAACAAAAAACCTGAATTGGGCCTTTCACTACTTTTTACCTCCCTTCTACTTTTTTAACACCCAACCCATTTATTTTTATTTCTTTTCATATTTTCGTTATTTTTATTTATCTATTTATTTATTTAATCAAATATAAAAATATATTTTCTTAAATAATTAAATTAAAAATATTTTAATGTAAATATTTTATTTTATTAAATTAGTTTTATTATTTCTTTTACAAATTGATCTTAGTATTAACATTCAAATTATTTTCTAAACAAATTATTTAGACTTAGGTTTATTCTCTTCTTAATTTCAATAAACTTATATTTTAGGTCTTGTTAATAATTAATTAACATCTTTTGTAAATAAAATTAATTAGTCTAATTAGGTTAACTACAAAACCTTTTTCTCCATCAAAAACCCTAGAAACAAGTTTTCTTCCTCTTTACATTTTGTACATTCTATCTTTATTCATGTTCAATGGTTTGTAATAGATAATTAGAGTTTTATTGCTTTTCTCCCCTATTCACAAAACTTGTACCCCCCCATTCCCAAAGCATTGTAATAGCGTAGGACTTTTTAATTTCGCAATTTATCACTTTCCTTATTATTGCTAGTAATTAGGGTTTGTATAACAAGACTAAAATAAAACATTAGACAACCCTAATCTCAAGATAAAATAATTGAATCAAACACATTTTGCACACATGCACCTGTAGGGTAACCCACACTTGTTGCCTAGGATTTAAACAGTTATGTCCCTCGAACGTGGAATGTTTAGCAAAGACCCTTGATTTAAAGATCATAGTCCCTCGATCACCCTTCAATATTGCCTTCAGTAAACGATCTTAGTCCCTTACGGCAATTGCTAAAACATCTCACTAGTTGCCTTTTATGACTGTACGATGACCCACGTCTGTCCCTCACATCCAATGATATGGCTCCTTACTAACCAATAGTAGGTAAGCACTATCTAAAGGAGGAAGAAAAGAACAAATAATTTTTGAGTAGGTAGATTTCTCGTAATTGCTTGCTCACAAACAAAACCATTTTCACACCTAACACTTTCAAAACACTATTCAAAACAAACATTTTGTATACATTCTCAACGATACGAGAATCATTACAAAATTGCCTTACATTGGATTTTTCAAAACATATTTCCAAACATTCCCTTTCAACAAATATGTTCAAAACCAACACTTTGTATACATTCTCAACGATACGAGAATCATTACAAAGTTTGCCGTACGAAGGCGTTTTCAAAATATTTTCAGACTTACACAAACACAAAGCATTTCAAAGTGAGCTAGAAATTAAGATCCCGTAGATAACTACATATGAGAAGGGTGCTAACACCTTCCCTTTTCATAACCTACCCCCCGAACTCAAGAAAATTCTCTAAAGGTCTTTCCTGTTCTTTTCACCATTTCCTTTATTGGATCAAAGAAAAGTCAGTGGCGACTCTTGCTATCTGCAACATTTGCGATAAAACACAAAACACCCAAGTCAGTTCTTCCATCGTATTACAGAACTGGCGACTCTGCTGGGGAAAAAACTAAAAGTGGGGTTACCTTAAGGGCTAGATCATCTTTATTTGCTTTATTTGTTTGCCTTGTTTGCTTTACATTTTGGGTCTATCCTTGGGTTTATTTCTTGTAAAGATCCTAAACCCGGATCTGGGGCATTTTAGGTAAGTAGAAGTAGATCGTGGAGACTATACTACATAAACCGAAATGGTTAAAGCGATGGCTACATTAGTGCAACACATTTGTGGGTACCGGTGTCTCTTGAGTTAAATTAAGGAGAATACGGGGCCGCCGAGTGGTGTCATAAAGCACTATCTGACTGTAGAACCTTAGTTGAACAACTTATCCATTAGAAAGTAGTGAGATAGATTGCTTTGGTGTATACTGAAGTTGGTTGATACTCGATACTACACTCATTGAGATTAGACTTTTGGGATATTTCGGTCATGAAAACAGATTGCTTGTGCTGAAACAATGCTCGATGAAGAAAGATCGATGATATTGATATTCCTTAGAACCTGGTTACTTCTTTTTAGGACATGTTGAACCAACTAAAACTTCAAGAGGGTACTTACCTATAAACCTCATGCAAGCCAAAACCTAAGGCCTTGTGTGTTTTGTTTGTATATGATTATTTTTTCATACCATCATCATGACATCATGCCATAGCATTTTTACTAACCATTTAGAGATTTATCTTTGTTCTATTTTGTAGATTATGGCTTCCGCTTGCAAAAATACCATTCGAATCAGTTTTGTAAAGGTGCCTCCTCAACTCAAAGAGTTAGCATCAAGGGTTCCTAAAGATTCTCCGTTCACCAAAAGATATGGTCAACTTCTCAATCTGGTTACCTCAAGCTTTAAAGAAGATATGATGTGTGTTCTCTTTTAATTCTTTGATCCTATACATCATTGTTTCACATTTCCTGATTATCAATTGGTGCCTACAATGGAAGAGTTCTCTCAACTGTTAGGAGTACCAGTCCTTGATCAAATACCATTCACTGGTTTAGAGGAAACTCCAAAACCTGAAGTTGTCGCCAAGGCTTTACATTTGAAGAGGTCTGACATTGTAGATGATTGGGAAACAAGGAGTGGAGTTAAGGGTTTTCTAGCTAAGTTTCTATTAGAGAAGGCTCAATTGTTTTGGGAGGATATGGATTTTCAAGATTTTGAAGAAGTCTTGGCACTTCTTATATATGGGTTAGTATTGTTCCCTAATCCAGACCAACTCATAGATGTGAATGCTGTCAAAATCTTCCTTTCTCGTAACCCTGTGCCTACTTTGCTCGGAGACATTTTGCACACTCTTCACACTCGCACCATGAGGAAGAGAGGGGCTCTTATGTGTTGCATACCGTTGCTATCTAGGTGGTTTATTTCACACCTTCCCCGATTAATTTTGAAGAACGAACAAGGTTTGATTTGGTCTCAAAGGATGATATCACTCTCTCATTCTGATATCTTTTGGTGTTCCCCATCTCTGGAGGATGTTACTATCATTAACCGTTGTGGGGAGTTCCCTAATATTCAACTCTTGGGCATTAGGGGAGGTATTACTTATAACCCTTCTCTGGCTCTACGACAATTTGGTTATGCGCAAAGAGATGGTCCTCATGATGCACTTATCAATGGTATTATATTCGACTACGAGAACAATGTCCAAGGTTATCGTCAAAGGTTTGTTCGAGCTTGGGGCATGGTAAACAAGGTTGATAGAAAGACTTTGGGGCATAATAATTCTATCCCTCTTAAGCCTTATCTCAAATGGGTGCGAGCTTACACTCAAAATCTCATGATGCCATATCCAGCTATCCTGCCAATAGTTGTGGAGCCTGTTGCTGAGGGGGACATTCCTTATACCATTCTTCATCCTGACATGCCTACTGACCTCGAGGAATTGCAGAAGTCGTGGATTCAACTCAAGGGAGAACGAGATACCTTTGAAGCTCGATTCTACGTAGGCGAGAAGAAAGTGTTGGAGCTCACCAAGCAACTTCACGAGGAGCAAAGCCTGAATGCCCACCTCGACACAAAGAGGAAACGCCCGTGGGAGACTTGAGTCTTTTGTTTTAGAAGTTCATTTTGTTATCACTTGACACCATTTTTGATTTTCAATTATAAGCCCAAGGGGAAATTATAATTTTTTCTTATTAATGCAATTATTGTTTATGTTTCCTTTTTGGCTAGAAAATTTAAATCTCTTGAGGTCCTTAAAAACATTGCATCCACATAGCATGTATCATATCATAAGCAGGTTTTCTGATACAGGTTTCCTCATATTTTTACTGTTTATTTTAGTATAAGATGGCTCTAGAGAAAACCGTCAAAGATCTGCAAACTCAACACGAGCAGTTCCAAGAGACTCTCCTCAACCTAGATAAAGGACATCAAGAAATGATGGCACTCCTTGCCACCAAAAAGAAGACCAAGAAACGGGCTGTTATCCTCAACATGGGAAGAAGGTTCAAGGGGCCCGCCCGACTGGCTCAAATAGAAGAGGCTTCTTCTGAGGAAGAAGACAATCAAGACGAGGATGTTAGAAGCACCATGGCTGGGGATGGAAATAACCAGATTTCTGAGGAAGAATACTACTCCAATGAGAAGTACCCACCATCGAAGGATAAATACAAACAGCTAGAAGACCGACTTTTAGGCTATAGAGATCCAAACAGTGTCTGGTTTGGACTTTGGAGATTTAAGTTTGGTCCCTGGGATGGTCATTCCCTAAAAATTCAAGGTTCCCGTCTTTGCCAAGTATGATGGAATATCTTGTCCCAAAATGCATCTAAGGTCTTACATCTGCAAGATTCAACCACACACCGCCGATAGGAAGTTATGGGTGCACTTCTTCCAAGAAAGTTTATCTGGAACACATTTGGAATGGTTCTATCAACTAGAAGGGACTAGTATCCACACATGAGAGGATATGGCTGCTGCCTTCTACAGACAATACTAATACAATGATGATCTTGCACTAACTCGCATGCAATTACAAAGTAAGACTATGGGCTCAAGAGAAGGCTTTAAGGAGTACCCTGATAAATGGAGAGACTTGGCTGGAAGGGTGAAACCCCCTTTGACTGACAAAGAATTAGTGGACATGTTCATAGGCACCTTGACTGGTCCATTCTTTAACTTGCTGATTGGGAGTACTTCGTCAGGGTTTACTGAGTTAATGTTGATTGTCGAACGAGTGGAAAGTGGAATCAAAAGTGGGAAGATCCCAATGGCCTCAACCTCTACCATTATGAATAAACCATTTGTTGGTAAGAAGGAAACTAATGCTTTTTATGGATAAAGGAGCCGTATCAAGAATGATCATCATAAGTCGGTAAGTGCAGTATTGATTTCTAACCCAACCTTAGTTCAACGATCACAACAACAAAATAATCAGCATAAGCCAGATGCCCCGAGGAGGCAGTTCACTAGGATCAACATGCCATTGTCTCAAGCTTTACAACATCTGTTGAAGGAAGATTTGGTAACGCCGCGGGATCCTCCTCAAAATCCCAATACATCATCTCCGAAGTATAAACCAAATGCAAGGTGTGCATACCATTCCAATAGCCCTGGGCACGTCACCAATGATTGTTGGACCCTAAAAAGCAAAATCCAAGATTTGATTGATAACAAAGTGATTGAGTTTGACCCTTTATAGACCCCTAATGTGATTACTGCACCCATGCCCAGTCATGGTAAAGGTGTTAATACTGTTGACGATGTTTCCTATGCCTCCTCCATCAGTGATTTGACTACTCCCTTGATGACTGTTAAGAAGAATCTGTTAAGAGCCAGTTTATTTCCGGGCTTCCTTGAAAATTGTTACCATTGTGCTTCCCAAACTAATGGCTGTATATGGATGAAGAAAGGCATTCAACGCTTGATTGATAGCCATGAGATTCTGTTCGAGAAAACTCTGTCCATGAAGAGTTTGCCTGAAAGTATACCTCAAGAGCTGAGACTTGAAGATGTTTCCATAATCACAATTTCAAATACTCCTATTAGGATCACCTCTAAAGGCCCTAAAAGGATTCCTGCTGAGCTAAGAGTGGCTCCCCTGATTATCACTACACCGGGGCCAGTCCTCTATTCCTCTAACAAAGTTGTTCCCTGGAACTATGAGGCAAACGTTTATTATAATGGTGTCAAGCAAGAGCCATGGATTACTAAAAATGGAGCCTGAAATTGCAAACATTATCGAAACTAGTAAGGTCACTAGGACATAGAGGATCTTCTCTCTGGAGATCTCTCCTCCAACAACTACTACAACACCTATTCACATTCCTGCTGCTGGGCCAATTGCCAATGCCCGAGGTAAAGAGAAAGTAACTGAGCCTTCCCTGATGGAGGAACCCTCAAAAGAAGTGACAATTGAAGACCCATCTAGACAAGAGATGGAAGAAATTCTGAAGATCATCCGAAAAAGTGACTACAAAATAGTTGAACAGCTGGGGTAGACACCCTCATAGATATCCATGTTGTCCTTGTCGTTATGCTCTGAAGCACATGCTCGAGCCTTGTTGAAATTCCTGAAGAATGCCCATGTACCACAAGAGACCACTGCTGACCAATTTGAAAATTGTGTTGCGAGCCTAAATGCTGACAATGGTTTAGGCTTTTCCGATGCAGATTTGACTCCGGCGGGAAAAATCATAACAAGGCTCTGCACATATCTATTGAATGCAAAGGCACCACTCTGGCGCACATGTTAGTAGATATTGGGTCCTCCCTAAATGTTTTACCCAAAGGTGCTTTGGATAGACTGGATTGTGAAGGGCTGGTGCTGAAACCCAACGATATTGTGGTGAGAGCCTTCAATGGTTCAAAAAGAATGGTCCATGGAGAGGTTGATCTTCCGATCAAGGTGGGATCTCAAATATTCAACTCTACATTTTATGTAATGGATATTCGCCCAGCCTACTCATGCTTGCTCGGACTCCCATGGATTCATGGGGAATGTGCCGTTACCTCTATATTTCATCAAGAGCTGAAGTACCCAGTGAAAGGAAAGATTGTCACGGTCTGTGGAAAGGAAGAATATATGGTCAATCATTTGAATTCTTTCAAATATGTTGAAATGGGTGGAGAATTCATTGAAACCCCCTTCCAGAAAATTGAGGTAATCCCTCTAATGATTTTTGTTGCTACTCCAAAAATCTCTAAGGGCACACCAAGAATAGCCTCTCTAAAGGATGCTCAGGCTGTTGTAAAAGATGGAGGCTGCACTACTCTGGACAACTTCCTGATATCCCCTTCAAATATGACAAATTTGGGTTGGGTTTTACTTCAAAGGCTCAGAAAGAGGTTTGACGTGCTCGTGCTAGGGGACCACCTCTCTGTATTAGCAACAATGAAGTTAATGCTCTGGAAGACACTGATAATGATGGTGACTTGGACGACTGGATATTCCTAACTACTGACGGTGGACTCGACAACTGGATGGCTAAAGACTTCATCTCAATCTCCTTCAGCCAGGAGTAATTGCTATTTCCTATTTTTATTGCTTTAAGAAGTTTTTCTGTATAATTTCTTTAAAAATAATGACTTTAAACTATGTGCCTTGCTCGGGGCAAAATGGTCCATTTGTTAAGGGTTGCCATTTCATATATCATATGCTTATTTAATGAAAACATTGGACAATTTTGCATTCAAATTTTGCGCTCTTTGTATTTATTTTACTATTACTGCATTTTCAAATAGCCACGTGACCTTACATGCACACACACACATTTGCAGATCCACATCCACTCCGGATCTCATTGACAATAATTCTACTATTGCCGTTTATGACTTCAAAAATCCAATCTATCAATCCGAAGAGGAAGGTGAAGAAGATTGCGAGATACCTGGAGAACTCGCCAGACTCCTGATACAAGAGGAAAATGCTATCCAACCGCACGAAGAACCGGTCGAAGTGGTAAAATTGGGTACTGAGGCAGATAGGAAAGAAGTTAAGATTGGCGCCAGCCTGGAAGACATTGTCAAGAGCAGATTGGTTCATATGTTGCACGGATATGTTGAGGTATTCGCTTGGTCATACGAAGATATGCCAGGGCTCGATACTGATATCGTGGTTCATCGTCTTCCAATGAAAGAAGGCTGTTCTACAATAAAACAAAAGGCTTGTCGCATGCGCCCTGATATGTTAGAGAAAATCAAGGCCGAGGTAATGGAACAGTTTAATGTAGGTTTCTTGGCAGTGACGTCATATCCCTAATGGGTTGCAAATGTTGTTCTGGTGCCGAAGAAAGACAGTAAGGTCCGTATGTGTGTAGACTATAGGCCTTTAAATAGGGTGAGCCCAAAAGATGACTTCCCACTACCACATATTGATGTCTTAGTTGACAACACTGCTCAACACAAGGTGTTCTCCTTCATGGATGGCTTCTCGGGGTATAACCAAATCAAAATGGTGCCTGAAGACATAAAGAAAACAACCTTTATCACACAGTGGATCACCTTCTGTTATAAGGTCATGCCTTTTGGGCTGAAGAACACAGGCGCAACTTATCAACAGGCTATGGTGGCTTTATTTCATGACATGATTCATTATGATATAGAAGTCTATGTGGATGAAATGATAGCAAGATCCCAAACTGAGGAAGAGCATCTTGTTCATTTGCAGAAACTATTTGACAGGCTGAAGAAATACAAGCTGAGGTTGAATCAAACAAATGCATCTTTCGGGTAAGGTCTGGAAAGCTCATAGGCTTCATCGTCAGTGGCAAAGGAATTGAGGTCGATCCTGCCAAAGTCAAAGCTATCCAAGAAATGCCAATTCCCCGTACTGAGAAGGAGGTCAGAGGTTTTCTAGGATGACTAAACTACATTGCTTGATTCATTTATCACCAGACTGCTACTTGTGAGCCACTCTTCAAACTGTTGAAGAAAGATCAAGTAGTAAAATGGAATGGCGATTACCAAACAACTTTTGACAAGATCAAAGAATATCTTCAAGAACCCCCAATTCTGATGCCACCAGTTGAAGGAAGACCTCTGATCATGTACTTAACAATGCCAGAGAATTCAATGGGGGTGTATGCTGGGGAAACATGAGGAGTCTTGTCGAAAAGAGCATGCAATATACTACCTTAGCAAAAATTTTACCGATTGTGAAACAAGATATTCTTTGGTCGAGAAAATTTTTTGCGCTTTGGCATGTGCTGATCGCCTACTAAGACAATATATGTTGACTCATACTACTCTATTGATCTCTAAGATGGATCCTATCAAGTATATCTTCAAGAAGCCAACTCTCTCCGAAAGAATAACTCAATGGAAAATGATTTTAATTGAATATGACATCCAATACACCATACAGAAAGCAATCAAATGAAGTGTACTGGCAGATCATTTGGTGCATCAAGCTATGGATGACTACCAATCTATGAAATTTGAATTCCAAGACGAATATATCATGCTGATTATGGATTGTGAAAAGCCTAAAATGTATGAAGGACCCGAGCAAGGATCCCAATCGACTATGGTTTTTGGTGGAGCTTCTAACACATTGGGTAACAGAGTTGGTGCTGTGGAAATTTCCCACGAAGGTTGCTTTACGCCTTTCACTGCCAGACTTTGCTTCGACTGTACCAACAACCTGGCTAAGTAAGAAGCGTGCATATTGGGTCTTAAAGCTACTATTGACCTAAGAATCAAATTCTTAAGTGTATATGGAGACTCAACTTTAGTAATAAGTTAAGTTAAAGTAGAGTAGGATACAAAACATCCAAATCTTATCCCTTACAAAGAACTTGTGCTAACCTTGATCCCATACTTTGAAGAGATCACCTTTGAACATATCCTGAGGGAAGAAAATCAATTGGAAGATGCCCTAGCTACCATGTCATCCATGTTCAAGGTCAAATGGGACAATGAACCTCCCATAATCACTATCAAAAGATTTAATGAACCGACACACTGCTATGAGTTTGACACTGATAGAGTAGAGGAGAAGCCTTGGTTTTATGAAGTGAAAAGATTGAAGATGTGAAAAACACAAGAATGGGGGGGGGGGGGGGGTTGAATTGAAAAAATTAAATCAAAAGGCTTAATAACACAGTGTTTTTATCCTGGTTCATTTGATCTCAAACTACTCCAGTCCACCCGTCAAGGTGATTTCGCCTCTCTCCAACGAGGTCTTAATCCACTAATCTCAAAGGATTACAACAGCTACTTTAACAACTGTTAAAGTCTTCTTGAGTATAACCACAAACCGGTTTATATCAAGGAAATATTTTACAAATAATTTAACAAAAGTGTGTTGTTGTTTTCTAATAAAACAGTATATCACAACTGTGATAATTACACAAATTAAGCTTGGAATAGAGTAAATTTGCTAGAGCTTGAATATGCGTGATTTTGGAATTCTCTGCAAATTGATGTGTGCGTACGTACGTGCTTCTTTCACAAGCAGACTTGTTTATATAGGCAAGCAAGAGACGTTTTCCATAAAGCAAGTTTAATTTTAATAACACACTTTCCTTTTGTAGAAGATCTTGTCTGAAGAAAGCCGTTAGCATTTAATTCTGTCTTGAATAACCAGTAACGCTTCAGAGTCTTCTTTGCTTTAACTGCTGATAACGCTTCAGAGTGTTGATGACTTGGTAAAGATGTCTTTGTTCAGAGTCAGAGTGTACTTGTTTAGGCGCAGATTCTGGTAATCAAACTTCAGCGTAAATCCTGCTTTGCTTTCAGCGTGTAATGCTTTATTGCCTATCTTTTGATGCTGATCCCATCAGAACTTCTGCATATACAAGACATAATTTTAAGTAGCATATTTGTTCTATATATATATCTTTGGAATTATTTATTCTTTGTATTTTGTTATCATCAAAACTCTAATCAAGGGTTGTAGAATCAAACTATGTTCTAACAATCTCCCCCTTTTTGATGATGACAAAAACCAGATTTTTCAATTAAAAATAAAGAATAAAAAGTATAGAATTAAGAAGAAAAACTCCCCCTGAGTTGATTACTTCCCTTAAATTCTTTGAGTCCTTGAGCATCAGAATTTGACTACGTCTTTCATCAGAGTTTTGTACCTGTTCAAGCTTTTCATAAGAAAGAAATTAAGTAGATCAGAATGTTTGAGACTTATGTCTCAGTAATCCGTTATTGAAAATATCTTATTCTTTCTCCCCCTTTTTGTCAGTTATCAAAAAGAACATATAGTCAGAGCTAAAAAGGATTTATATTAAGAATAAGAAGCAATAATAAGAAGTTCAGAACAGCAGCAATGTAGAAAATATTACAGATAAACAAATTTTAAAAGAGAAATCTAAGAGGGAGGAGGAAGACGCGTGAACAAAGATTCCAACAAGCCCTTGATCTGGGTGTTGGTTTCCTCTTGTTTTCTTAACATGCTCTTGATTTCTGAAATTTTATCATCCTGTTTATCCATCCTTTCCTGCATAACAATATCTGCTCTCTTCAGTTCTTCCAGAGTCTATCTTTCATAGGAGAAAGCTGGAGAATCTTCAGTAACTGGATGCTTCTCAGAGCATTATGCAATGTGATCTTTTTGAACCAATTCCTCTGCAGGGATCATCTCATCTGGAGTAGCAGTGAGAGTGAGACCTTCTGACTTTGGTTGAACTTTGTCAGCTGGACGATGTTCTGACCAGGGAGCATTGTCCAGAGGGAGAATCTCTTCCTTGAGCAGTTGGCTCAGAACTTGGTCTTCAATTACCTTTAGCAGATTGCTGAAATTCTGTTGAACTTGTCCATAGCTCTGTTCTTGCATCTTATGAGTTTCAGAGCTTATCCATTTTCTAAAACTTGTCCAAATATAATCTGAAGCAGCAGGATTAATCATCTCAAGACTAGCTTGCTTCCGGGAGGTTATCCATTTTTGCATTTCTGTTTCAAACATCAATAAACTAGTACCAACATCTGGTGTGGGTTCAGATGATTTTGGTTTTGGAATAGCTGTTTTGTGAGTGATGGCAGCAAGGCATTCAAAAACAGTGAGATCAATGACAAGTTTAGCGTTGTCATCTGTATTGCTCTTTGGTGAGGGAGTGGGAGAGTCTGGTATACTTATTAGACTAGTTGGGGAATTTGGTGGAGTTGATTCGAGTGAAGAGGGAATTTGGGGTATGTCCAGAATGGTGAGGGGCATACGGATGGCCAGAGGTTCAGTGATACCTGGAATGGGAATGGTATCAGAATCTGAAGTGGGTTCTTCAAATTGGTTGGATTGAACGTTATGATGTTCTGGTTCACAGATCTCAGAAGGTTGGATCTCAGAAGTTTGAACTTCTAGTTGTGATTGTTCAGGTTGTGGAGATGGTGGATGAATATCTGGTTGAGGAGATGGAGGTAGTGGTATTTCTGGATGTGGAGAGAGAGGAATATCTGGTTGTGGTGCTTCTGTGGTGGTTTCAAAGTTTGGATTTTCTGGTGTGGGAGCAGAAATATTCTGGTCAAAAGTTTCAATATCTGACAGAACTTTTGCAAGTTCTGGTTGAGTTGATTCAGTATTTGGATTGAAAGGTAGGGAGTGAGTTCCTCTAAGACTTAGAGTTTCAGAGGGGTAAAAACCTATGTCAAAATCATCAAATGTTTGAGGGGTAGGAATTTCTAATTGGGTAGATATTGGTTCAGATGTTGATATAGTAATTGATTCTAAAACATTAACAGTTACAGAAGAAGGATTACCTTTCCTTTTAGCAGCTTTTGGAGTCCGCTGGGATGATCCTTCTGCTGCTGCCTTCCTTTTCTTGTTCTTCTTCAATACAATTTCTGGATCCTTCTGTTGCAAGTCCTGAATGTTTAAATCTGGTGCAATACCATCTTCCTTGCATGCATCCAGATATCTGACGATAATCTCAGGCTTGGAATCAATTTCTGAGAACATAGGGAAATCATCCAGAGGGATTCTTCTGGAGGTAATGGTTGCAAAAGAAGTAACACTGGGTTCCTTCTTGATGTTCTCAATAATCTTCATCTTTTTCAGATTCTTTGCATTCAAAGGATTCCCAGCAGTTGCCTCTAGAGAGCTGATTTCCTGTGCTTCTGTTAGATGCTCTATCAACCTATTCTCTGTCAGAATATCTGATATGAGCCTTCCAAGGGGTATTCAATCCCTTTTAGTGCGCTCATCTTCTCTAGTCTCCTTAACACTGGTTCTCAGATGATTGAATAGCAAGTGAGCCAGATTCACCTTAGTCTTTTGGGAGATGAAGTAGATCAGAAACTGCTGATCAATGTTTATGTAGTCAGGAGAGCTGGTTGGCTTCCTGTGATTGATGCATCCCAGAATTATCTTGGCCCATATTCTGTGATGATCCTTCAGATCCCTTATCTTGCTGGAGGGAAGACCCAGAGTGAAAATTTCTCTAGCAATTGAAGCGACATCAGCACATATTTTAGCCATGTCTATACACCTTACGCCACCACCACTGTAACCTATCAGTCTTGCAATAAGATCTTCAGTTATGACTATCTTCTTCCCCATTACATACAAAGTGACTTGATGGTTGGAGGATGAAGCATGAATCCAAAATTCCTTCACAAGGATTGGGAACGTTGGACCTAGAAGACGGTCAAAATACCTGTTCCATCCTTGAGCCTTTACTTCTTCAGAAAGATTGAACCCATTTTCTTGAAGACTGTCAAAATCTACAATCAGTTTTGAAAGCACTTCTAGGTTGTCAATGGGCGTGAGAAGAGTTCTGAACGGTTCTTCATATTGTTCCATGGATTCTGTTCTCTGAGTACTGGTATTTGGGATGCTTGAGGAAGCCATGTTCACACAAAAAATTTGAGAAGAAAATGAAAGGGTTTTGGAAAAATGCAAACTGAAAACAATTAGATTGTAGAGAAAGTGAAAGTGAAAGAGTATAAAGAGTGAAAAATGCGTTTAAATAGATTTTGAAAACATAAACTGCAAGAGAGAGAAATAATTTGTAATGATTATGAGCATTAATGACAGCTGATTTTAGGGGATTCAGAAAGATATTTGGAACGGTTACCCATGACATGTGTCTCAATGCACCCAATCAGCGCTTTTGACCTTTCAGAAAAGTGAACGCGTGTTCAGCCTCAGAAGGTAGCTGATGAATGGATGACAACTGTTTGCTTACGTGAACAACACACTTCTATCCTTGAAATGAAACACTCAGATCTTCATGAATAGATTATGATACAATCTGTACTTCTAAAAATGTGAAGGCAGGTTGATCAACAGTTCATAGAAAATAACCAAAATTATGAAGGTTAAGATATGTAAATAAAACAGTTTATTCTGGGCAAAGCTTCATGCTGAGATGTTTCAGAATGAAGTTAAACCTATCTTCAGAAAAAGGTTTTGTAAAGACATCAACCCATTGATGGTCTGTGTCAATGAATTTTAAATTGAGAATCCCTTTCTAAATATAGTCCCTAATAAAATGATGTTTTATTTCTATATTCTTAGCCCTAGAATGCAAAATAGGATTTTTACTGAGACAAATAGCAGAAGTATTGTCACAGGATAGGGATGTTACTCTCAAATATATTGAAGTCCTCAAGTTGACTTTTCATCCAGAGCATTTGCGTGCTGCATCCAGCTGCTGCTATGTATTCAGCTTCTGCTGTTGATAGAGCTATTGTGGATTGTCTTTTGCTGGACCATGAGATCATATTTTCTCTCAGGAACTGGCAACTTCCAGAAGTTCTTTTACGTTCTACTCTATCTCCAGCAAAATCAGCATCACAGTATCCTACTAAGCTGTAATCACTTAATTTTCTATAAAACAAACCCAGATTAGCAGTACCTTTCAGATACTTGAAAATTCGCTTAACTGCTGTTAAGTGAGATTCTCTAGGATCTGATTGGAATCTAGCACAAATGCAAACACTGAATAGAATGTCAGGCCTTGAAGCCGTCAGATAGAGAAGAGAACCAATCATACCTCTGTATACCTTCTGTTTTACCTTTTTACTTACCTCTTCTTTTTCCAGAATGCACGTGGGATGCATTGGAATCCTTGATGGTTTACATTCTGAGAGATCAAATTTCTTCAGAAGTTCTCTGACATATTTTATCTTATGAATGTAAGTTCCTTATGGAGTTTGATTAATCTGAATGCCCAAAAAGAATTTTAGTTCCCCCATTAGGCTCATCTCAAATTCTGCCTGCATACATTTAGCAAACTCTCTTCCCAGAGAGGGTTTAGTGGATCCAAATATGATGTCATCAACATAAATCTGACACACTAAAATGTCATTCTTAACTGTCTTACATAACAAGGTTGTGTCCACTTTCCCTCTGGTGAATTCCTTTTCTAACAGGAAGTTACTTAGTCTTTCATACCAAGCTCTGGGAGCTTGTTTCAGACCATAAAGTGACTTCTTTAGTTTGAAAATATATTCTGGATTTTTCGAACTTTCAAAACCAGGGGGTTGGTGCACATATACCTCTTCTTCTATATAGCCATTTAAGAATGCACTCTTGACATCCATCTGATACAGAGTGATGCCTTTATTAACAGCAAATGAAATTAAAAGTCTGATAGATTCTAACATGGCGACTGGAGCAAAGGTTTCTATATAGTCTATCCCCTCTTGCTGACTATAACCTTGTGCTACCAGTCGTGATTTGTTTATGATGACTTCACCTTGTTCGTTCAGTTTGTTTCTGAACACCCATTTTGTACCAATGACGTTGAATCCTTTTGGTTTGGGAACCAGATCCCATACGTCATTTCTTGTGAATTGATTTAGCTCCTCTTGCATTTCTGGAATCCAGTCATTGTCCAGAAGTGCTTCATCAATTGTTGTTGGTTCAATCAGAGAAACCAGTCCCATGAGGGATTCTTTAGAGTTTCTGAAGGTAGATCTTGTTCTGATTGGATCTTCCTTCCTTCCTAAGATTGTTTCTTCTGGGTAATCAATGCTGCTTCTGGATGGTCTTTTCTGGAGTTGATCAACAGAAGTTGCTGGGTTGCTTGCTGTGACTCTTTCTAATGTTGAGGAAGTGTCTCTATTGAGAGCCTCTGATGAGTTGTCTTCAGTACCCATGAGTTCAACTTCCATACCTGCAAGGAATTCATTCTGCTTTGACTTTTGAGAGTCAAACTTATCATCAAACCGAACACTGATTGACTCTTCAACAATCTGTGTTTCTGTATTGTATACTCTGTACCCTCTTGAGTGGTCAGAGTATCCTAACATAATACACTTTTGTGCTTTAAAGTCAAACTTGTCCAAATAATTTTTTGTATTCAAAATAAAACATGTACATCCAAATGGATGGAAATAGGAAATGTTGGGATTTCTGTTCTTCCACAATTCATATGGAGTCTTTTCCAGAATAGGTCTTATGGAGATTCTATTCTGAATGTAACACGCTGTGTTTATTGCCTCAGCCTAGAAGATCTTAGCAACATTAGTCTCGTTGATCATGGTTCTGGCCATTTCTTGCAATGTTCTGTTCTTTCATTCTACAACTCCATTTTGTTGGGGAGTTCTAGGACAAGAGAAATCATGCAGAATGCCTTTTTCATTAAAGAATAATTCAAAATCTTTATTTTCAAATTCCCCACCATGATCACTTCTGACTTTAATGATTCTAAGATCCTTTTCATTCTGAACTTGGTTGCAGAAGGTAACAAACACAGAGTGTGACTCGTCCTTGTGCCTTAAGAACTTTACCCATGTCCATCTGCTATAGTCATCTACGATTACTAACCCATACTTCTTGCCACTTACTGAAGTAGTTTTTACTGGTCCAAATAAGTCAATGTGCAGAAGTTCTAATGGCTTAGAGGTGGAAACAACATTTTTGGATTTGAAAGCAGGTTTTGCAAACTTACCTTTCTGACATGCTTCACACAGAGCATCTGAATTAAACTTCAAGTTAGGAAGTCCTTTGACCATATTGAGTTTGTTAATCTGATATATTCTTCTCATACTAACATGTCCCAATCTTCTGCGCCAGATCCATTGCTCGTTGTTAACAGACATAAGACATTTTATATTCCGACTTTTCAGTTCAGAAAGTTTGATTTTATAAATGTTGTTTTTCCTCTTTCCATTAAATAGGATAGTCCCATCTTTCTGACTAACAACTTTGCATGAATTTTGATTAAAGATTATATCATAACCGTTATCACTTAATTGACTTATAGATAACAGGTTATGCATTAATCCATCAACTAATAAAACATTACTTATAGAGGGAAGATTTCCATTACCTACTGTTCCAGAGCCAATGATCTTTCCTCTCTGATTGCCTCCAAAGACTACGTGGCCTCCAAGCTTAAGTTCCAGGCTTTGGAACATATGCCTTCTTCTCGTCATGTGTCATGAGCAGACAGAGTCCAGGTACCATGATTGGTGTCTTTGCTTTGCTGCTAAAGATATCTGCCACATGTATTATTTTATCCTTAGGGACCCACATTTTCTTGGGTCCTGATTTTTTAGTTTTACCAAAACTCTGGTTGAATTTTGGTTTGACAGAGTAATCACTACTTGTGTATTTTATGTCATGTGTGTGCCCATATATAAAGTGTGAATCAAGTGGAGTGCGTTTTATAACTAAGTCCATGGCATTTTTTGGTGTAGGAACCTTAACTTGATATCCTATCCCTTTTCTGCCATTTCTGCTAACTCCATAGATCATTGAAGCCATCTTGCTTCTGTCTATGTTTTTAGCAAGAAACTTCTGAAAGCTGTGATCATACTCTTTGATGATCTCATCAGCATTGCTGGGAGTTTCAGGGATTGTTTCCTTCTGAGAGTTTTGCAACTGGTTTTCTAATTTTGAAATTTTTTCTTTTAACTCAGAATTCTCCAATCTGAGACTCTCAGTCTTATCAGAGTCAGAAGCAAGATTCCTTTTCAGGTTTCTGAGTTTGACTCTGATCTGCTGATACCTTTCTAGAATTTCATTAAGGCTTTCAGCTAATTCAGCCTTAGTAAAGTTTATAGTAAAGTCAAGGAATACCTCTTCTCTATCTGATTCAGAGTCTGAATCAGAAGCTTCACTGTCTTCAAATACGTTTGCCATGAGAGCTATGTTTTCTCTTTCATCATTTGATTCTGAGTCAGCTTCAGATGTGTCAGACTCATCCCATGTAGCCATGAGACTTTTCTTCTTTTCCTTGCCAAACTTCTTTTTTGGCTTCTCCTTCTGAAGCTTTGGGCAATCACTTTTGTAGTGCCCTTGCTCGTTACATTCATAGCATATGATGTCTTTGTTGTTTGGCTTTCTGTATCCTGAAGAACCTTCAGATCTTCTGTGTCCAGAGGAGGATTCTGACCTTCTGTATCTGGAGGAGGATTCATTTTGATTCTCTGATCTTCTTGGATTCCTAAACTTTCTTTGCCTCTACTTCCATAGTTGGTTCACCCTTCTGGAGAGGAGGGACAATTCATCTTCTTCTGATGAGGATCCATCAGAGGTTTCTTCCACAGCCTGCAAAACTTTTGAGTCAGATTTTCTGTTAGATTTTAAAGCTAATGGCTTACCTTGCTTTTGAGGTTCATCTGCTTCTAGCTCTATCTCGTGACTTCTGAGGGAGCTGACAAGTTCCTCCAGAGAGATTTTGTTGAGATCCTTGGCTAGCTTAAGCGCTGTGACCATTGGCCTCCATTGTTTTGGCAAGCTTCTGATGATCTTCTTAACGTGATCAGCAGTGGAATACCCTTTGTCAAGAACTTTTAGACCAGCAACAAGAATTTGGAATCTTGAAAACATAGCTTCTATTGATTCACTATCTTCCATCTTGAATGCCTCATACTTCTGAATGAGCGCAAGGGCTTTGGTTTCTTTGACTTGAATATTGCCTTCATGCGTCATTCTCAGAGAATCAAACATATTCTTGGCAGTTTCTCTGTTTGATATTTTCTCATATTCTGAATATGAGATGACATTGAGAAGAATTGTTCTGGCCTTGTGATGATTTCTGAACTCACGCTTTTGCTGATCAGACATCATTTTCCTGTCAATCTTCTGACCACGTCCATCCACTGGGTGTGTGTATCCATCAGTCACCATGTCCCACAGATCAGCATCATGGGCCAGAAAGAAACTCTCAATTCTGTCTTTCCAGTGGTCAAAGTTCTCTCCATCAAAGACTGGAGGTTTGCCAATGAATCTGTCCCTTTCTTCATTGTGTCATTTCTGATGTTTTGACTTGGTCCTGCCATTGTGTTTTTCTGACGTTGGATCTTGTATTGACACGGTTAAGTGTTTAAGCTCAGAACCAGGCGCTCTGATGCCAATTGAAGATGTGAAAAACACAAGAAGGGGGGGGGGGGGGGGGGGTTGAATTAAAAAACTTAAATCAAAAGGCTTAATAACACAATATTTATTATCCTGGTTCGTTTGATCTCAAACTACTCCAGTCCACCCGTCAAGGTGATTTCGCCTCTCTCCAACGAGGTCTAAATCCACTAATCTCAAAGGATTACAACAGCTACTTTAACAACTGTTAAAGTATTCTTGATTATAACCACAAACCAATTTATCTCAAGGAAATCTTTTACAAATAATTGAACAAAAGTGTGTTGTTGTTTTCTAACAAAACAGTATATCACAACTGTGATAATTACACAAATTAAGCTTGGAGTAGAGTAAATTTGCTAGAGCTTGAATATGCGTGATTTTGGAATTCTCTGCAAATTGATGTGTGCGTACGTACGTGCTTCTTTCACAAGCAGACTTGTTTATATAGGCAAGCAAGAGATGTTGTCCATAAAGCAAGTTTAATGTTAATAACACACTTTCCTTTTGTAGAAGATCTTGTCTGAAGAATGCCGTTAGCATTTAATTCTGTCTTGAATAATCAGTAACGCTTCAGAGTCTTCTTTGCTTTAACTGCTGATAACGCTTCAGTGTGTTGATGACTTGGTAAAGATGTCTTTGTTCAGAGTCAGAGTGTACTTGTTTAGGCGCAAATTCTGGTCATCAAACTTCAGCGTAAAGCCTGTTTTCTTTCAGCGTGTAATGCTTTATTGCCTATCTTCTGATGCTGATCCCATCAGAACTTCTGCATATACAAGACAGAATTTTAAGTAGCATATTTGTTCTATATATATCTTTGGAATTATTTATTCTTTATATTTTGTTATCATCAAAACTCTAATCAAGGGTTGTAGAATCAAACTATGTTCTAACAAAGATATCTCGAAGCTCAAGAGTATCCTGAAGGAGCGTCAATCAACAACAAGAAATTCCTATGGAGGTTCTCTACCAAGCTCTCCCTGAGCAATGGGATCCTATACAGGCGCAACCATGATTCAACCCTGCTTCCTTGTATGGACAAGAAGGAAGCAGAGAAAATTATGGAGGACATGCACGAAGGCATCTTTGGTACTTGTAATACGGTGGGAGAACTGGCTTGGTTGTTTTGCGTTTGATCGCTATTATTGCGGATAGCAAGAGTCACCACCGACTTTTCTTTTATCCAATAAGGAAAGGGTGAAAAGAACAGGAAAGACCTTTGAGATGTTTTCTTGAGTTCGGGGGGTAGATTATGAAAAGGGAAGGTGTTAGAAACCTTTTCATCCATAGTTATCTATGAGCTCTTAGTTGCTTGCTAGATCACTTTTGAAATTTCTTTGTTTGAAATGTGTTTGTGGTGGGTTTTGAAAGTATTTTTGAAAAGCGCCTTTGTTTAGGAAAACTTTGTAATGATTCTCGTCTCTATAAGAATGCATACAAAGTGTTGTAATTTTGAAAATATTTCATGTTTTGAAAGTGTTTGGTGTGTTTGAAAAGATGTTTGTTTTTTTGAAGATGGATTGTGAGCAAACAACTAAGAACGTTCTACCTACTCAAAAGTATTTTTTGTTCATTTCTCTCTTCATTTGATATTGCTATCTCACCATTGATTGGTAAGAAGTATTATCTTTGGATGTAAAGGGACGGGTGTGGGTCATCGTATAGCCATAGATAGCAATGTTGTGAGATATCTTAGCAATTTCTCTTGAGGGTCTAAGATCATTTACAAGGCAACATTCGAAGCGTCATCGAGGGACTATGATCTTGTATTTTTGATTGTTTTTGCTAAGATATCTCACATGCATATCATGACCATTTTCTCAAGGCAACAAGTGAAGTTAACCCCAGAGGTGTAAGTGTGCAAGTGTTTATTTTTTCATGCTTGATTTTATCTTGGATTAAGGTTTTCTAAGCATTGATTTTATCTTTCCATACAGACCCTAATTACTAGCATTTATATGAAAAGTGATAAGTTGCGGAAAGTAAATATCCTACGCTATTACATCACTTGGGGATGGGGTATACAAATTTACAAATGGGGATTGCAAGAAAATAAACCTGATTATTTATTACAACCATATCGAACTTGAATAATGTACAAGAATTAAAATGTATATGATGTACAAGGATAGAAATGGAAAGGGAATGAATTTTTTTTTTTTTGGATTTTGTTAAGAAAAGGTTTTGACCTAAATAATTAAATAAGGGATGTGATTAATAAAAAATATGAAAATTAATCCCAAGTTAAAAGAAAATTAAATTAATCAAGAAATCATTTTTTAGGGTTTTTTTATGGAAGGCTTTTGGTTAATTAAAATAAATGTAAGATAAAATATTTTTTATGATATTTTTATATATTCATAAGATAGACACTATAAATAAATAGTGTGCAAAAAATCAACTCAAAATGAGTTGTTTTGATTGGTTGGAAAAATGTTGAAGTTTTGTTTAAAAAAAAGAGAACAAACAAGGGATAAAAATTTGTTTTAGTCCTGTCAAGATTTGAACCCAGGTTCTCCAGACCTTCCATTCAAAATAGCCAACACTCAATATGTTATAAACCTACATGTTAGTTTGGAAAATATGACAAAATAAATACAAAAGGTCTCGCTGGGGCTCGAACCCAGGACCTTATACATAAATGCCTTACACGCGCCCTATTTGTACCACTGGGGTGGTCTGTTTCATTCCTCAGTTATCCAACTTGCACTAAGTATAAAATGAACTCATTTTTGAAAATTTGAACATGACTTCATCTTCTTCCTTCGCGCGAGAAGGGATGTATATCACCATTGTTAAGCTTCTAAAAGCTTCATTTCTCAGCCAAATAAAAAATGTAAACATCAAACCTGCCTAAAATTTGAATACAAATCTAGCCGCATAATTTTCGAAAGTTATGGGTCGAAGGTTAGCATGAATTTTATTCAGTACCAAAATCAAAACCTAACTGATCAGAGTTGAAATTATTAAGACACAAACAATGAAAATCAAAACTGAGAGCATGGTCAGCTTCCTAGATATGATATCTACATCTTTTCTTTTATTTATATGTGCTGAAAATGCTTGTATCAAGATATCACAGTTAAGAAATATTACCTCTTGAAGTGAAAATCGAAAGACCTATATATGACTTCTAGAAATGACTTGATGATGGATTAAGCTTGCAGGGACCTTCCTTGAGCTAGTGGGATCACTACTTTGCTTTAAAAGTCAGAAGGATTTTGGAGTTGGCTCTTCAAAGTCAGAAATGGCAAGCAATGTCGATTTCGATGCAGATTTTGAGTTCAAGGAGTTTTGAGAAGTTTTGGGAGTGTTCTAAGCACTATGCCAAACAAGGGATTAGACAGCGCTTTTTTAGGCCTTTAACAGCGCTTAAAAGCGCTGCTAAAACCTCCGCTGCTAAAGGTATAGACAGCGCTTTTAATGTGGAACTTTAGACAGCGCTTTTATCAAGCGCTGTCTATTCCCCCCCTTTAGCAACGCTTATCCTTATTATTTTTTAATATTTTTTTTTCAATCACTTTAGACAGCGCTTTGTAAAAGCGCTGTCTATTACTCCCCCTTTAGCAGCGCTTTTCCTTATTTTTAAAATTTTTTTTTTCAATCACTTTAGATAGCGCTTTCATGAAAAGCGCTGTCTATTACCCCCCCTTTAGCAGCGCTTTTCCTTATTTTAAATTTTTTTTTTCAATCACTTTAGACAGCGCTTTCATGAAAAGCGCTGTCTATTACCTTTAGCAGCGCTTTTCCTTATTTTTTTTAAATTTTTTTTCTTTTCAATCACTTTAGACAACGCTTTCATGAAAAGCGCTGTCTATTCCCCCCCTTTAGCAGCGCTTTTCCTTATTATTTTATAAATTTTTTTTTCAATCACTTTAGACAGCGCTTTCATGAAAAGCGCTGTCTAATCCCCCCCCCCTTTAGCAGCGCTTTTCCTTATTATTTTTAAATTTTTTTTTTCATTTAAAACAAAACGCTGCCTATCAAATTTATTCTCACCGTTTTTGCACAAGAAATTATAGCTTCATTATAACATTTTAAACAACAACAACATTAATATATACCACAATGAAACAATATTATAACAACATCAATATTCATCTCTTAAATCCTTTTTGCACAATATACACAACAACAAGATTAATATATACCACAATGAAACAATATTATAACAACATCAATATTCATCTCTTCAATCCTTTTTGCACAATATACACAACAACAACATTAGTATATACAACAATGAAACAATATTATAACTACATCAATATTCATCTCTTCACTCCTTTTTGCACAATATACACAACAATAACATTAGTATATACAACAATGAAACAAAATCAACGATGAATATATAACTCTATCTTCTACATCGAGCTGCACCTATATAACCGAAAACAAAATCAAAAAATCAAAATTCATACAAGTTACCAAATAACAATAACAAAAGCAATAATATTGTAACACAACTATAACGACATATATTATATTCTCAAAACTCAAAGTTATACCTTATAATAAAACTCTCAACTCCATAACAAATTGGCACCAATCCTCCATAAGTTCATCCAATTGATCTTTTGAGTATGAAGCACACTTGAATTCATCAAAGTACTACATAATAATATAACATAGTATGATTTAATTAAAATACTAAGTCATTTTATGAGAAATATGAAAATAATTCCTAAGTTAGAAATTCATACCGTGGATGGAATCTCTAATCGGTCCAAAAGAATAGTTTCTTTCATAAACCTCAACATAAAATAACCGCAATCTACACCATTGCACTGACGAGGACACTACACATGGAAAGAAAATACGGATATACATCAAGATATACACCTTAACTTGTTTTATCAAGTATCATCGCTATATAATCAAAACTGTGAAAATCTATACCTCCACTTTGATCCAAGAAATATTGTTGACTCTACTCCTTGGTACTTGAATATCTCTTTGTGCTCGAAAACTTTGTAGAGTGCTATAATAAAATAATAACGAATATTTACAACTATCGCACATAAATAATTAAATATACACAGTAATATTTTAGAACAATGTCACTTACGTGTCAATCGTCTTCTTCATATCTGAGTTTGTTGTCCAATCATTGCCCAATGAATCCAGATAATATACAATTTCGCTCACAGGATTAATTGCAACCAATAACCAGTGTCCACTGGAATATTAAACAAAGGTTAGATGGAAATTTTCTGCACAACGTTAAAAAACGAAAAATTATAATAGAGGTAATTTAGAATGAAAATCTTACTCGGGGCCAGTATTATATGGTAAAAAGAACAATTTTTATGTATCTTTGCTGGCCATAAATAAACTGAGCACAAATGCTATTACTTCATCTGGTTTTGAGATTATTGACCCTGCGTGGACAATGTTGGGATTTATGAAAGCGAATCTGGACTCTAATCCACACGGGCGAATCAACTTGTCATACAGAAACCTTAAATAAAAACATCATTAACATTAATTATTCATTGAAATGAGTAAATAAATTCTGCAATTAATTAAACAAAGTTGATTGGAGTATACCTGATGTATGTATTGATAACAGCCATGCCTAATGTCAAGTGTCCAAAAACTTGTTCCAAATCCTCCTTACCAATTGCTGTCATGCCTTCAGAACCATAAATCCCTTCATGCAGGGGTATAAGAGAAGTACCACCTTGCGAAATAGTTGTGAAGCTTATAAATGTCTGAAGGCACGACCTATATTGTGAAGTAGTTTTCTTTCTAGCCCCGGTCCTTTTAGCAACACTCTTTGTTTCTGTGGGAATGTTGCTAATTACAGGCTCCTTACCCCTACTTACAGCTTCAATCTCTTTATCAGGAATAATCTAAATATCATAAAATTAGAGTGGTCAAGTATAGGACGACAAATTAACATTATCTAAGCATAAATATCATATAATTTTGTTGTACCTGTTTTTTTGCTGTCACTGACTCCTCTGGCCGCGTAATCCCTTTATCTTTTGGTTTGGGTTTTGTAGGAGTCTAACATTACCATGCAAAAAAAATGTAAGTAAAACGAACGTAAAAAATTTGAGTACTAAAAGGTTCATAACGGTTTTAATTATACCTCATCATCTATGTGAACAAGCCTTGACGGCCATGCAACAAACGCTCCTATTGCCTCTCCCACCAATGTTGCATCCGAAACTTCATCTGGGATTGGTAATAACGCACCCTCCTCTAAAGCAATATCAATCGACACTTTCAAATATCCAGAAGGGAGCGGTTTATGATGAAGTACTTCTCCCAGAGTGTTATGGACTTTTCCCTTGCCAACCATGCGATAAGTTGGTGTCTCTAAAAAGAGTTGACAAGGTGAAATGCCCTAAAATCAATAATAAATATGACATCGTTAATGTGTATATATGTCAGTTAAATAAATTACACTAATTTAATTTCATAATAATATATGTAAGTACCTCGGGAATACTCGGTTGAGCTGCACAATTGACACTAGCTATGTCACTAGATTCTTTAACACCCGAAGATTCCCTTTCTGATTGGTATTGTCTTGCTTTTTCCTTCCTCAATTCAAGAACTTCAGCTTCTAATGCATCCAACCTGGCCTGCAGTTCTTTATTGCTAGCAGATTTTGTCTTTGGATTGTACTTTTTCAAGGAGGTTGGAGTAACCCCATGTCCTTTACCCCTCACCCGACCAGAATACTCACGAACATCTAATGCTCGACTAAGTATGCTCCTGTAATCATCTGGTGGAGATGTAGACTGAGACAGACTCTCCTGAAATTCATATGAATACTGGAAAAACATGAATACTATATGTTAATAAAATTTTGATTTAATTAGAATTAATGTTATACTTACGCATTTTTCAAAAATTTGTTGTACATCTTCTTTGAGAACTCCATCCTTACCCACACGGGCAGCCTTCCACAAAACATGCTCCGGAAGAGATGTTTCTGAACTACTCTCCTCTTTTAACTACACATTAACACAAAAAACAAGCTCAGTTATAACTATTGATGAACAAGTATATCATTGCAATTTGTAAATACTTACTATTTTTTGTTCTAATCGTGCATATCCCAAACGCCCTTTTTTGTATGGATATGCGGGAGATGATGCTCTTAGACGATTTACTTCACTAACACTATGGAATTTTGGGGTTTTCCGTTTGGCTTTAAAAACATCCCATTCTTTAACTGAAATCACATCCGCATATTCTGCTGGACACTCTGCATCAACAAATTTTTTTCCGGCATCTCTAAGATATTTTCTGTTTAAATATGTTCTAAACCCTCTCAGTATTTTGCCGGCCAATCCAAGACAATAATCTTTTCTTTTGTCATCAATGTTGAAAGACCTCTACAAAAAACATACACAAAGTGCGTTAGTATAAGTAATTTAAAGACATAATTTAAAGTACATAATCGTAATTTAAAGACATAATTTAAAGCACCTGTATCTGACTCCAGATTTTGTTTTTAGCATCATTCAGCTTATCATCTCTCCACTCATCACAAGTTATTGGAATTTCTCTCCTTACAAGTGTGCCAATGTAACTTGTCAATTTAGAACCGTTAGGCTCAATTAATTGGTCATTTGGACTCCAATGCACATCATATTTTATACCCCTATCTCTATCACGAATGATATTCTTCATAATAGTTTTTCCTCTTTTTATTTCTTTTTCCATTCCCTTACTGGATTTTTCTCCATCATTGTCTCCATCATTAATAGAATCATCGTGAGGGTGCTCCTCGTTACTAGCCATCTAACCTGTAATAAAGAAAAACATTAGTATCTAATGACAAATATTTAATTCCAAATATATAATTCCAAATATCTATTCAGTATATAAAATGACAAATATCAATTGAGTATATAAAATGACAAATATCAATTGAGTATATAAAATGACAAATATCAATTGAGTATATAAAATGACAAATATATAATTTATTAGAAGTTTGCTAAGTGTTAACAGGTATGGAGGAATATATATTACCTCTTTCACTAACATCTCTTTCTTTTCTTGGTTGGATTCCGAATTACTTGTCTCTTAAGAACGCGGACGGAGGGATTGATCCAAATTCCCTCATCATGATCTTTTCTGATATATGATTCATCCACTGTAGTATCATCATCTTGATCGTTTCTAATATACGACTCATTCTCAACATCAACATCAACTTGATCCACACTTTTATCATCAATCACTTTGTTAGATAAAATCACTATAGACCATTTCGTACTCTTCGGGTCTGTGACATAGAACACTTGTTTAGCTTGAGAGGCTAGAATAAAAGGCTCATCTTTGTACCCCACCCTACTAAGATCCACTTGCAAAAACCCTGACTTATCCATTCGTATGCCACTAGTATGTACCCACTTGCAACCAAAGATAGGAATCTGAAACTTCTCATAATCAAACACCCAGATATGATTGATAACCCCGAAATATGACAAATTTTCATATTTGGGGTTTAAGTCCTTCATACCAGAAATGTGCATTGCTTCACATACCACCGTGACACCACTATTTTGCATGGTACTTTTCTCATCTTGTTCTTTGGTATAAAATGTGTATCCATTAATTCTGTATCCTCTATAAGAGAACACAATCGAACTTGGACCATATGCCAAACATCTCAACCTGTCTGATATTGAAGCGGGATCTGAATGAAACTTTGAATATATATGATCCTTAAACCACTGTATAAAACTTTGATTGTGCTCTCGTACTATCCAATTTTCATTTCTACTTTGATTCTCACCTTGGAGTATAGCCTTGTGCATTTCAACAAACGACTCAACCTCAGTGTCATTGTGCAGAACATACAAATGCACTTGATCCCGTTCATCCCTTGATATTGTCACAATTTCATTTCCAATTAATTTGTTACCTTCTTTTTTTTCGAAAAAATGAGATTTGGGGAGTCCAATGGATTGCACATTGGACAAAAAATCAGTACAAAACTCAACCGCTTCTTCAACAATGTATCGCTCAATGATACAACCCTCTAGACGACTTCGGTTTTTCACGTACCCTTTTAATATTTTCATATAACGTTAAACAGGGTACATCCATCTCATATAAGCTGGTCCACACAATTGTGTCTCTTTCACAAGATGAACAACAAGATGTACCATAATGTCAAAAAATGATGGAGGAAAATACATTTCAAGGTCACACAGAGTAATAACGATTTCTTTTTGTAATACTGGTAAGATCTCAGGATCGATCACCTTACTACAAATTGACCTGAAAAAAAACACAATTTAGTTATAGCGCTTCTTACTTTTTCTGGAAAAATAGAATGTATACCTATTGGTAGAAAATGTTCCATTATGACATGGCAATCATGTGTCTTCAGACTCTTTAACTTGAGGTCTTTCATGGACACGAGTATTCTAATGTCTGAGGAGTAACCTTCTGGAACTTTAACTTCACTCAGAAACTTACACAATATTTTCTTTTCCTTTCTAGATAGAGTATAAGAAGAAGGTGGTAGATATGTTCGTCTTCCTTTCTTCACGGGTCCTAATTCAGTTCTTATTCCCATCTCTACCATGTCCTCTCTTGCTTTAAGGCCATACTTAGACTTTCCTTTTATATTGAGTAACGTACCAATAACACTTTCAAATACATTTTTTTCAATATGCATAACATCAAGAAAATGTCTTACGTACAAAGATTTCCAATATGGCAATTCAAAAAATTTTTACCTCTTCTTCCACCCACCTGTGACAACTTTATGTGCAAAAGGCTTGCCAAACTGAATACTCACATCTTTCACCTTTTCACAAATTTGATCACCTGTCAATCCAGGTGGAGCTCTACGTTGTTCGGTATTTCCATTGAACGCTTTTCTCCATCCACGATATTGATGTTTTGAATTTAAGAATCTACGATGACCAAGAAAGACATTCTTTTGACAAAGTTTCAATCGTGTCGTATAGGTTCCATCTTCACAGACAGGACACACTTTTTCACCTTTAATGCTATACCCGGATAGATTTCCATATGCTGGAAAATCGTTAATTGTGCCAAACAACATCGCCCTCAAATTGAAACTTTCTTTCCTATATCCATCATAAACCTCCACACCGTTCTCCCACAAAATCTTCAAATCTTCGATTAAAGGTTTCAAGTATACATCTATGTCATTCCCTGGTTGTTTAGGCCCAGAAATTAACATAGATAACATCATGTACTTGCGCTTCATACATAGCCATGGAGGTAGGTTATAAATCATAAGAATCACAGGCCATGTGGAATTTGAGATACTTTGAAGACCATGCGGGTTCATTCCATCCGTAGATAATGCCAAGCGAAGGTTTCTTGTTTCTCCTCCAAAATCAGGATAATCATTATCAATTTTCTTCCACTGTGGTGCATCTGCCGGATGTCGAAACTTTCCATCGATAATTCTTTCATCTGCATGCCAAGTCAAGTGTCTAGCACCGGTTTCACTATGAAACATGCGTCTAAATCTCGGAATAATAGGAAAATACCATAAGACTTTCGCTGGAGATAATTTTTTCTTATATCGAGATAAACCGCACTTTGGGCACTCATTCAACGATGCATATTCGTTTCGAAACAAAATACAATCATTTAGACATGCATGTATCTTATCATAGCTCATGCCAATAGAGCACAACATTTTTTTGGCCTCGTAGGTTCGATTAGGAAGAACATTATCCTCAGGAAGCATATCTCTCAAAAGGGCTAATAACTGTGTGAAACTTTTATCCGACCATCCATTGCGCGCCTTTAAGTTGTACAATTTTAATACCGCAGACAATGTTGTGAATTTGGGGAAATCTTTATACAACGGTTTCTCCGCATCGCTTACCAACCTCTCAAACATTTTGGGACATCCAGTACACGACTCAAAAAGCAATCAAGGGAAGTGTATTGGCAGACCATTTGGCATATCAGGCAGTGGATGATTACCAGTCTATGAACTTTGAGTTCCCGGATGAGAACATCATGTTGATAACTGATTGTGAACCACCTGGACCGGATGAAGGACCTGAGGAAGGATCCCGATGGTCTATGCATTTTGATGGAGCTTCAAACTCTTTGGGTAATGGCATTGGTGCTGTGATCATATCTCCTAAAGGCTCACATACTCCACTTACCGCCCGCCTATGTTTCAACTGCACCAACAATATGGCGGAGTATGAAGTGTGCATCATGGGTCTTTGAGAAGCAATTGACCTAAGGATTAAGTTTCTGAGTGTCTTCAGAGATTCCTCTCTCGTAATCAGTTAGATCAAAGGAGAGTGGGATACGAAACACCCAAATCTTATTCCTTACAAGGAGTATGTATTGACGTTGCTTCCCCATTTCGAGGAAATAACCTTTGAACACTTCCCAAGAGAGGAGAATCAGTTGGCGGACGCGCTAGCTACAATGTCTTCTATGTTCAAAGTCAAGTGGGACAACGAGGCTCCCCGGATCATTATTTGGAAATTGGATGAACCTGCACATTGTTGTGATCTTGAGACCGAAGAGGTAACAGAAAAGCCTTGGTATCATGAAGTGAAGAGGTACCTTAAAGCTCAAGAATACCCCGAGGGTGCATCTGTTAATGACAAGAAGTTTCTGAGAAGGTTTGCGGTAAAGTTCTTCATCAGCAATGGCATTCTCTACAAACGTAACCATGATTTAACCTTACTGCGTTGTGTGGATAAGATTGAAGCAGAAAGGATCATGGCAGAGCTGCATGAAGGTTCTTTTGGAACTCATTCCAGTGGACATACCATGGCAAAGAAAATCCTTCGGGCAGGATATTACTGGTCCACAATGGAAGCCGACTGTTATCAACATTCTCGGACATGTCACAAGTGCCAGGTCTATGCTGATAAGGTACACATTCCTCCAGTTCCTCTGAATGTCTTGACAGCACCTTGGGCTTTTGCAATGTGGGGCATCAATATGATCGGCGAGATCAGACCTACGGCATCCAACGGGCATCGTTTCATCCTGGTAGCGATTGATTACTTTACGAAGTGGGTTGAAGCAGCTTCCTTTGCTACGGTAACCAAGAATGTCGTGGCACGATTCATTCGGCACAACCTGATCTGTCGATACGGCGTACCAGAGAGGATCATTACGGATAATGGTACCAATCTTAACAACAAGATGATCACTGAGCTCTGCGAGCAATTCAAAATACAGCACCACAACTCTTCTCCCTACCGGCCGAAGATGAATGGGGATGTCGAAGCGGCAAATAAGAACATTAAGAAGATTGTGCAGAAAATGACAGTGACCTACAAAGACTGGCACGAGATGTTACCATTTGCTCTTCATGGGTACCGTACCTCAGCACGGACGTCAACATGGGCAACACCCTTTTCCTTGGTTTATGGCATGGAGGCAGTTTTGCCTATTGAAGTTCAGATACCCTCTCTTCGGATCATGAAAGATGCAGGCTTGAGCGAAGACGACTGGATCCAGACCCGACTTGATCAACTGAATCTAATCAACGAAAAGAGACTTACTGCTATTTGTCATAGTCAAACGTACCAAAAACGGATGATTAAGGCATTTAACAAGAAAGTCAGACGACAAGAGTATCAAGTCGGGAACCTGGTAATCAAGCGCATTATTCTACCTTAAGGTGATCCCAGGGGCAAATGGACCCCTACTTACGAAGGGCCATTTATGGTTAAGAACATCTTCTCAGGAGGAGCGATGATTCTAACCACCATGGATGGTGACGACCTTCCTCACCCCGTCAATGCAGACATAGTAAAAAGATACTACGCATAATCAAAGACCCGCTAGGTTGACTGGCCTAGGAAAAAATAAGGGCTTCCCGGCAAACCAAAAGGGTTCGGGCAAAAATAAGGGATGAAAACAAAAAAATCTGTACACCCGGCAAGTCGAAAACCTGAAAAGGCGGCTTGGGCAAAAATGGGTATCCCGGTGGACTGAAAACCCGAAAGGGCGGTCCAGGAAAAAGTTAGGGATCAAAGCGTAATACTATGTCTCATTGGATCACCTTGCATCCGGACTTCAGTATCAACTATCAGGCTCAAACGATACTAGTCAATCATATTCACCTTCAACTAAGCAGCAAAGTGATGAGATGCTTGAAGATATAAAGGCAATAGCAGAGTTGGAACCCAGTGGGACTATTCACATAGCTGTCTTGTTCTCTTTTCACAAGTTGTATAAATCCTATTTATTCGGCGGCGTTCTCTTACTAGGACGTCAACCTCTTGTACAAAACGCCTATTTACAGGCCAAACTTCAAAATCAATACAAATTCATTTTCAGACAAATTTCAAACTGTTTTTCTTTTATCTGTTTTGTTTTGCAAAGAACGTCCAATGTTCACTTTTGATATATGCATTTGACGTTAATTGCTGCTCATAAATATTTACATGCGAAACAAAGGACTAATTACGGGTGATATCAGAAGTATGGGCAATAAGAATTGTCTGAGCTGTCTAGTTGCTCTGTCCACCAAGGTACCAAGGTAAGTTCAGCTGAAGAATGTGACTAAGATACCGTCACTCCCCGCAGAATAAGGCAGTAATGGTAGCTCTCCCCACTAAGACTTGCAACTATGAACGAATCAGCAATACTCTCCTCAAGCAGAGTTGGTCTACCATCAGCCCTAAAAAGGTTGGGTATCCCCAGAAGGTCTTAATATTCCCCAGCGGAGTATAAGGATATTCCCCAGCAAGCATAAGAGTATCCCTGGCAGTCTTAATATTCCTCAATGGAATATAAGAATGTTCCCCGACAGAATGCAAGATACCCCCAGTGGAGCCATTTCCCCAGTGCAGTCTAAAAAAAAGTTTCCCCAATGGAGTTGAATCATCTTCCCCAGTAGATTCTGGAAGCTTATCCCCTGCAGAGTACAAAATAAATCTCCCCAGCCAAATTCAGAAGGTTATCCTCACAAGAGTCTAACTGGGTTATCCTCAGCAAGTTGCAATTGAAAGATCATCCCTAGCGAAGTTCTTTCTTTCCCCAAGCAGGACTTCTATCCTCAACAGGTTTAATATCACCAGTAACGGTAATCTATCCCCAGCGGAGTTCATCAAAATCCCCAACAGAGATTATCAACTGAATCCCCAGCGGAGTTTATCATTAAAATCTCAGCAGAACATCTCTTCCCCACAGAGTAATTCCCCTCGGAGTAATCTCTCCATCAGTTTATTCCCCAACGGAGTCATCCTCTCCTGCAGGTTTATTCTCACCATCATCTTCGTTCATCATCCCCAGCGGAAACGAAGAACTCAACTTTACTCTCCAGCAGCCGTTCGGGATTTATGTTCCCCAGCTAAAACATCACATTTTCATACATCATGATACATGCATATATGCACCATATCATACAATCTCATTTATGTTGAGAACATCATTGCTTGATCCATATCATGTATTGCATATGACTGACCTTTACCTTTCAGGAAAGATGCAGTTGAATTCCCAATTATGTCAACAGAGACAAAATCAGTTAAATCGATTCTTAAAGATTTTTCTGAGGCCAATTAAGTCAATGGAGACAAAATTAGTTAAATCGATTCCTAAATATTTTTCTAAAGCGAAGCCAGTCAATGGAGACAAAATCAGTTAAATCGATTCCTAAAGATTTTTCTGAAGCAAAGCATGTCAATGGAGACAAAGTCAGTTAAATCGATTCCTAAAGATTTTCTGAGATAAAGCCAGTCAATGGAGACAAAATCAGTTAAATCGATTCCAAAAGATTTTTCTGAGATAAAGCCAGTCAATGGAGACAAAATAAGTTAAATCGATTCCTAAAGATTTTTCTGTGGCCCAACCTGTCAATAGAGACAGCCTGTCAATAAAGACAACCTGTCAATAGAGACAACTCGTCAACAAAGACAAAAACACCTACCAACAATCTCCAAATGGCATCTGTAAGCCCATTCCCGACATCACAATGCTGATACTACACCATGCGAGTGCAAATTTATGGGCACTCTAGTGTTCAATCATCTTCCACCTTCGGAGCACGAAAGGCACGCAAGCCAATCTACATCCTCAAGTTTAAGAAAATTGAACAGGGGCAACTGTTGTACCCCAAAATTTGCCCTCTCATGTTTTCCAAAGTCTTCCCCCTGCATGGTTGACCAGAAACCCTTTCCTAAGGAAAAAGAAGATTTTTGAGTGGTGCTTTAAGTACCTTTCGATTGGCATTCTGAAAGACCCTTCGATTGGTATTCTGAAGGAGCCTTTCGATTGTCATGGGCAAGATCTTTCGATTGGAATTATGGGCAAGCACTTCGATTGGCATTCTGAAAGACCCTTCGATTGGTATTCTGAAGGAGCACTTCGATTGGCATGGACAAACACTTCGACTGGGCATTTGGCACTCTTCGATCAAGATTTGGTCTGCAAGTCTTCGATTGGGCACTAGACCTCCTTCGATCAAGCTTTGGCCTGCAAGTCTTCGATTGAGCGCTGGACCTCCTTCGATCAAGCTTTGATGTGCAAGTCTTTGATTGAGCGCTGGACCCCTTCGATCAAGTCAATTTCACAATGCTTCGACTAGCACTTCAGAGGGTCCTTCGACTGGAACTTAATACTGCACCTCAACCAGAATATAAGAACGAAATGACCTTCGAATGGCATTTTAGTTCAGAGTTCCCCTTAATAAGAACATCAGAATGAAATGACCTTCGAAGGACATTTCAGTGCAAAGTTTCTATTAATCCAAGGTGCTCTAATGAAGGAAGTTCTGGACACTTCGAATCAGAACTCAAACTCATCACAAGGCCAAGGGCTGGGCGAAGTTGTCTAATAGGGAACGTTCTAAATAGATTCGAATTGGACTTTGAAGCTGGCAAAGAAGGCAGATTCGAAGGAATGAAGTAGGCTGGCATGACTAAGCAAAAACACATATCCTAACCTGTCCAGAATACCCAAAGTTCACAATGGCATGTGTCCCTTGCAAATATGCAATTGAAGCAGGGGGAGTCTCAATCGAAGGGGCTGTGACTGGAGTAGTTCGAATGGGGACTTTGAAGAAATCCAAGAGAGCAAATTCGAAGGGGCAAGTCAGCTTTTGATTTCCATCATATTGGAGGCCCAAACAGCTCATAACAGGCTGGCAGTAACGCATGCAAGCAGATTGGCACCTGATTGAATCAAATATAGCAAGTCTTTATGAAGAAATCAAATCAAATCTCTTCATCATAATGGACCAAGATTTGATACACAATTGTTGACCTAAATTCCTTGTCTATATAAACCTTATGCTCATAAACAAAACATACACGGAAACTCAGCAGACAAAGAAAAAACGCACAAAACACTATGTGGAAACGACCATAACAGTCTTGCAAAAAAAACCTTGAAAAAGTGTGGGATCAAGAACCACATTGGAGGCAGATTCAGACCAAAAGAAAGACGCAGCTCTCTTGCTAGCAACCTCCTGAAGCGAGGCCAATAAAAAACCAAGCCTTTCATTACCTCTAACGCGTTGTAAGTCTCCATGAAATTTGCTCTGAACATGAAATCGAGAACATCCATTATTGCATCTTTTCTTTAAAATGTTGACATATTTGTGATTGTTATTTGATTTAGAATGTTTTGGCATTATCCAATTTAATTTTCATGGCCTCTAACCCCATAAATAGAACCTAGGGTTCCTGTTCTTGTTTTTAGGCGTTTATGTCACAGGGAAAATCAATGCAAACCATGGTTACAGGGATAACCAGGATGAAGAGACGAGTACGTTGGTACTCTTGGATTTTATTTTCATGGCCTAGGAGAGACGTTTGAACGACCATATGAAACTCCCTGCAGAATAAAATCTGCAGGTAAACGAACCAGGCTTTTGTGAGGAAGACGATAACGTGGCATGGCCAGATTGGCCTGTTTGAAATATTAGCGCTTTTTTTGTTATTTTCCAGCGTATTCATTGATTTTCACATATATTATTTGTTTCTTAACTCAATAACAATAGTGCAGTGTAGTTGGATTGGTGAAGCGTGCGTTGCAGAACCCCCCATGGGACCTGGATTCGAATCCCAGGTCCCCCAAAACTTTGTTGTGTTTTTCTTTCAGGTATTCAGGCGCAACATCCCAAACGTGGTCCACCATGTGCCTCAGGCGCCCAAGCGCCAGATGTTTCCAGATCCAGATCCAGTGGTTCAGGATGGAGGTTCACCATGAACCTTGATCAACAAACGCCCAGGCAATCTGGAAATCCAACAGGCTGGACGTTTGGGCCTGGAAATTGCAATTCATACTCCCTTTACGAGCCCAACACCCTTGAGTTTGTTTCTTTATTTTTCTTTTCACTGTTTTTATTTTACTATCATAATTAATTAATTAACTAATTAACTCTTTTTTAATAAAAAAATCAGAAACAACAAAAATATTTTTATTTTAATTTTATTACTTATTTTTGTAAATAAACCATTAACCAATTAAATTAGTTTTTTAATTAGGTTTAATCTTAACATTTTTACAATAAATTAAAATTAGCTTAGACTTAGATTTTTATTTCTGATTTTACTGCCTTAATTAAAATAAAACTCAAAAAACATTTTTTATTAATTAATTCCATTATTAATTTAGACTTAATTCTTAATTCAAAAAAGACCAAAATATGCTTTGTTTAAATAAAAAGGGTCAAAACCCTAAAAGACAATCTGATTCAACTTCTCTCGCACATATTATTTTGATCTATATTTGTGTAATTGCTCCGAGGATGTAATAGTGTTAACTTAGGATTTATTTACTGCTTTTATTTATCTTTCCGCATTTAATTTTCAAGGGTTTGTTTTTGGCGATGTAAATACCCGACGCCTTATAATAGCTTAGTTTTATTTTCCGCAACCATTAACTGTTTAGATGTATGCTAACTAGGCTATGCATGATAAGATTAACTCGTAACTTAAAATCAACAGTAGTTCACCATGACATGTAAAGATAATATAACTGAAAATTGACACACTTGCACATGCCACTCCTAGGGTACGCCTCACTTGGTTACCTCGAACGTGGTCATTGAGTATAGGAAGTTTTAGAGGTCGCCCTCCTGTCCAAAGATCAAAGTTGCCTCGAAACGGTTGCCTCGGATAAAAATGATCTAAGACATTAGGGTTACCGCTAAGGCGTCCTAACATTGCTTTAGTGACCACACATCCCTAAAATCGAATTGACCCGAAAACTCCAATGACGGTGCTACCTACTCCTTAATAGTGGGATATCACTGTCTAAAGGGTATTTGCACAGTTTAATTCCCTTTTGAGTAGGTAGAGGTTCTTAAGTACTTGCTCCTTTTAAAACAAAAACAAACTTTTCGCACTTACACTCTCTTCAAAAACAAAATTCTTTTTAAAACCCACAAACACAAAGAAAAGCAAACTTTTGAAAACATAGTGAGCAAGTACCTAAGAGCCCGTGGATAACCACAGATAGAAAGGGTGCTAACACCTTCCCTTTCTATAATCTACCTCCCGAACTCGAGAAACATCTCGAAAAGGAATTTTTCTGTGCTTTTGTCCTGTCCTTGTTGGATAAAATAAAAGGCGGTGGCGACTCTTGCTTACCGCGACATCTTGCGAAAACAAACGCAAACGCGAACCAGCATTCCAAGAACAGTCAGTTCTACTTCCACCGATCACATCATCCATAATTCAACTGAGGAAACATCTCTGCTGAGATTTAGGAACTCGTTCGTAATTCAACTGAGGAAACATCTCTGCTGAGATTTAGGAACTCGTCCATAATTCAACTGAGGAAACATCTCTGCTAAGATTTAGGAACTCGTCCGTAATTCAACTGAGAAAACATCTCTGCTGAGATTTAGGAACTCATCCGTAATTCAAATGAGGAAACATCTCTGCTGAGATTTAGGAACTCGTCCGTTATTCAACTGAGGTAGAAGCTTCATAGCTTGAATTTTGTGAGAATTTAATTGTATCCTTCCTGAAAGGTAAAGATTAGCTGTATGTAATGCATGATATGTATCAAGCAATGATGTTCTCAAAATAAATGAGATTGTGTCGTATGATGCGTATGCATGTCATGATGTATGGAAATGTGATGTTTTTAGCTGGGGAAAATAAATCCCGGATTGCTGTTGGAGAAAAGAGTTGAATTCTTTGTTTCTGCTGGGGATAATTGATGAAGATGTTTGTGAGAATAAACCTGCAGGAGAGGATAATTCCGTTGGGGAATAAACTGACGAGGAAATACCTCTGGGGAAGAGATGCTCTGCTGGAAGATTCCGCTGATAAATTCAGCTGGTGATGACGAACCTTGTTGGGGATTGAATTCCTGTTTTGTGAAAGGAAAGAACTCCGCTGGGGATGATTTTCCAGTTGCGACTTCACGGGGAATAATCTTTTAGACTCTACTGGAGATAATCTTCCAGAGTCTACTGGGGACAATTCTTCAAATTCCACTGGGGATATTTTTTATACTCTGCTGGGGATTATAAGACTTTTTAGTGCTGATGGTAGATAAACTCTGCTTTGGGGAGAATATCGCCAATTCATTCACAGTTGTGAGTCTCAGTCGGGGAGAGCTAACACCACTATCTTTCTCCTTATTCTACGGGGAATGAATGTATTTTCAATCGTTTCCTCCAGCTAGGTTTATCCTTATACCTGGTGGACAGAGAAACTGTACAGTTTGGACATTTCTCGTTTGCCCCTGCTTCTGATATTACAAGTAATCTTCTTTTGTTTTGCATGTAAATATTTATGAGCAGCAATCAATGTCAAATTCATATATCAAAAATGATCATTGGACGTTCTCGCAAAACAAAACAGAAAAAAGGAAAACAGTTTGAAATTTACTTGTGAAAATGACTTATATTGATCTTGAAGTTAGCCTGTAAATATGCGTCTTTTTTACAAGAGGCTGACGTCCTAGTAAGAGAATGCCGCCGAGCAAATAAAATTTATACAATTTGTGAAAAACAAAGAAAAATAGCTATGTGAATAATCCCACTGGGTTCCATCTCTGCTATCGCTTTTATGTCCTCGAGCATCTCATCACTTTGCTACTTGGTTGAAGGTGGATCAGACTGATTGGTACCGTCCGAGCTTGATAGTCGATACTGAAGTCTGGTTGCAAGGTGATCCAATGAGACATAGTATTATGGTTTAATCCCTAATTTTTTCCTGGACCGCCCTTTCGGGTTTTCAGTCCACCGGGATACCCTTTTTTGCCCAAGCCGCCTTTTCAGGTTTTCGACTTGCCGGGTGTACAACTTTTTTCATTTTCATCCCTTATTTTTGCCCGAACCCTTTTGGTTCGCCGGGAAGCCCTTATTTTTGCCTAGGATAGTCAACCTAGCGGGTCTTTGATTATGCGTAGTATCTTTTCACTATGTCTGCATTGACGGGGTGAGGAAGGTCGTCACCGTCCATGGTGGTTAGAATCATTGCTCCTCTTGAGAAAATATTCTTAACCACAAATGGCCCTTCGTACATAGGGGTCTATTTGCCCCTAGGATCACCTTGTGGCAGGATAATGCGCTTGATCACCAGATCCCCAACTTGATACTCTTGTCGTCTGACTTTCTTGTTAAATGCCTTGATCATCCGTTTTTGATACGTTTGATCATGACAAATAGCAGTAAGTCTCTTTTCATCGATTAAATTCAGCTGATCAAGCCGGGTCTGAATCCAGTCATCTTCGCTTAAACCTACGTCCTTCATAATCCGAAGAGATGGTATCTGAACTTTAATGGGCAAGACGGCCTCCATGCCATATACCAAGGAATAAGGTGTTGCCCCTGTTGACGTGCGCACTGAAGTACGATACCCATGAAGAGCAAAAGGTAAGATCTCGTGCCAATCTTTGTATGTCACCGTCATCTTCTGCACAATCTTCTTAATGTTCTTATTATCCGCTTCTACATCCCCATTCTTCTTCGGTCGGTAAGGAGAAGAGTTATGATACTGTATCTTGAACTGCTTGCAGAGCTCGGTGATTATCTTATTGTTGAGATTTGTACCATTGTCCGTAATGATCCTCTCTGGTACACCATATAGACAAATCAGATTGTGCTGAATAAACCGTGCCACGATGTTCTTGGTTACTGTAGCAAAGGAAGCTGCTTCAACCCACTTTGTAAAGTAATCAATTGCTACCAAGATGAAACGATGCCCATTGGATGCAGTAGGTCTGATCTCACCAATTATGTCGATGCCCCACTTTGCAAAGGGCCAAGGAGATGTCAAGATGTTCAGATCTTTGACATCAATAGGGTAGTGTGAGCGAGCATATAATGTCTTAGCCGACGAGCAGCTCGTTCCAAAGCGCAGCAAGTTCTCTCGAGCAGCGAGTATAGGATCTCACAGTCAGTAATTTTTTTTGCTAAAGTAGTAAATAGTATGCTCTTTTCGGCCAGACTCGTCATGCTGCCCCAACACACCCCATTGAATTGTCGAGTACTGTCCAGTATAAGATCAAGGGTCTCCCTTCAACCGGAGGCATCAGAATTGGTGGTTTTTGTAAGTTGTATGGCTCTTTCTTTCTGTAGTAACATTCCAGTAAACTCCCCAGGCACTTCACAATCGTCCTCACCTTCATCCTCAACTTGGTTGATCAGACTTTCAAAGTCATAACTGGCAGTAGCAGAGTCGTTATTAGTGGGATCTAGAGTGGATATGGATCATGATATGTGAGTGTGTGTAAGACAAAAAGCTGTTTTGCAAGATAGAAAAGAAAAACAAAGAGCGCAAAATTTGTAATGCAAGAAAACGTCCAATGCTTTTTTTGATGATAAATGGAAATGACACACAATAAGCCCTCAAACAAAGCCACAATGTCTCGGGTAAGGCACCGGGCCGTAAAGTTTAAAATTGTCTGTTACAAATTCAAAACAAAAGTCTATTACTATGTAATAAAATAAATTGGCACGAAGTCCTTTGCCGTCCAATTGCTTAATCTGCCGTCGATAGTCGGGTAAATCCAGCTTTCAAACTCAGACTCTTCCACATCATCTTCAATCGCATTCATTTCCAGATTAGTGATACGCAGGGGAGGTCTTCCAATCAGCGCATGCCGAACAACCCTTTGAGCTTCTGCAGTAAAACCCAAACCAAACTTGTCAGTCTTGTGTGCAAAGTCAGGGAGTTGGCCCCCATTCGCACACCCATCTTTCTCAATAACAGCCCGGGCATCCTTAAGGGAAGCCATCTTCATTGGAGGATCTTCAACAACAGTTTCAGTCGACGCCAGCGTCTGGGGGACTTCTTCAAAATGTTAACATGGGGTTTCAATGAACTCCCCGTCCATCTCCACATACCGGAAAGAGTTGAGGTGGCTTACCATGTATTCCTCTTCTCCTCGTACTGTAACAATTTTCCCCTTCACTTGGTATTTCAGCATTTGGTGGAGCGTAGAAGTTACTGCCCTAGCTTTATGGATCCACGGGAGACCCAGCAAAAAAGAATAAGATGGTCGAATGTCCATCACATAGAATGTAGACGCGAAAATCTGGGAACCAACCTTAATAGGGACATCCACCTCTCCATGTACCATCCTCTTGGACCCGTCAAAGGCCCTGACCACAATGTTACTTGGCTTCAACACCAACCCTTCACAGTCTAACCGGTCTAAGGCTTTCTTAGGTAAAACATTTAACAAGGACCCAATATCCACCAACACGTGAGCTAGAGTAGTGCCCTTGCACTCGATTGAAACATGCAGAGCATCATTGTGATTCTTCCCTTTGGCAGTCAAATCTGCTTCAGAGAAACCCAACCCGTTGTCAGCGGTCAAGCTAGCCACACAGTCTTTGAACAGGTCAGCAGATGTCTCCTGCGGCACATGTGCAGTTTTCAGGAAAGTAATCAGAGCCTTAGCATGGGCTTCTGAACACAACAATAAAGATATCATAGAGATCTTTGACGGGGTTTGACCCAGCTGTTCGACTACATTGTAGTCGCTTTTCTTGAGGATCTTTAAAATTTCCTCTATCTCCTGTCTAGAGGCTTCAACAATGATCTTCTTCGGTGCCTCCGTCTGGGCAGGCTCACCGGTGATCCCTTTGCCCCGAGTTCCAGATGATTCAGCGACAAGGGTAATGATTGGAACCTGAACAGGAACAGTAGCAGGTGTACTGGCACGCGAAATAACGATAGGCTTCCGAACAGTTGGTGGGGAGATCTAAGGAGAGAAAAGTCTTCCGCTTCGGGTGACTTTACTAGATCTAACAATATTGCTGACATCAGTATCAGCCTCTTCATCCTTCAAGTCTTGTTTAATCCCATGATAATACACATCAGCCCCATAATGCCACAGGACAGCCTTATCCGACGTGTAAGGGATAGGTCCAGGAACAGTAATGATCAAAGGAGCAACTCTCGGAACATATGTAATTCTAACAGGTTTTCTCGAGGAAGCCTTGGAAGAATTGGCAGAAGTGGTGATTATAGAAACTCCTTCAACAGGAATCAAAGGAACCAAAGTCTTCTCGAACAAGATTTCTTTATTATCCATCAGGCGTTGGATACCTGACTTTAATAGATGGAAACCAGTAGATAGGATGGAACACAAGTGGCAACCTTCGCCACAACCCAGAAATAAACCGACCAATAATAAGTTCTTCTTCACTGTCATAAATGGAGTAGAAATGTCTTTCACGGAAGTCACGAACGAGTCATCATCCACAACATTCACTCCATGCTTGGGCATAGGAGCTGTCATGACATTAGGCTTTTTTAGCGCTTCAAACTCGATCTCCTTAGCATCAATCAGATCCTGCACTTTATTCTTTAAAGCCCAACAATTATTGGTATCGTGCCCTGGGCCATCAGAGTGATAAGCACAGCGGGCATTCAGATTATACAGCGGTGATGTGGTGTTGGGATTCTTTAGAGCCTCCCTTAGAGTCACCAAATTGGTCTTCAACAACTGCGGTAGAATTTGAGATAGAGTCATGCTGAGCCGAGAATTGTCTTTGCGGTCTCTCTGTTCTTTGCTGACTGTTGCATTGTGGGGAAACCGTTGGTCTAGATATAACCACCACATTAACTGCTTGGTGGCGCTCAGGCCGATTTTGGCTCCTCGAGCTGTAAACTGCACTAGACTCCTTCTTGAAAGGCTTCTTCTTGGTACTTGACAAAGCACCCTTCTATATCTTGCCACTCTTGATACCGGCTTCAACCCTCTCCCCAGTCATAATCAACCCAGTGAAACCAGACGATGAACTTCCGATCAAATGATTGAAATACAGACCAGACAAGGTCCCAAGAAACATATCCACCAACTCCCTATCAGCCAGAGGGGGTTGTACTCTTCCTGCAAGATCTCTCCATTTATGGGCGTAGTCCTTAAAACCTTCGCTCGCACCCATAGACATACCCTGAAGTTGGGTACGCGTGGGAGTAAGGTCGGCATTATATTGGTACTGTTTGTAAAAAGCAGCAGCAAGGTCCTCCCAGTTATGGAAGTTGGCTCCTTCTAGTTGATATAACCATTCAAGTTGAGTCCCTGACAGACTATCTTGAAAGAAATGAACCCAGAGGTTCCTATCAGTAGTATATGGTTGAATCTTTCTGACATACGAGCGGAGGTGTAACTTCGGACAAGAGACCCCATCGTACTTAGCAAAGACGGGAGCCTTAAACTTGTGGGGGATCACCACCCCAGATGCCAAACCTAAATCTCCAAAGTCCAGCCCAGGTATCTTCTGGATCTCCATTGCGCTCAACCGGTCTTCGAGTTGCTTATACCTATCCTCAACAGGAGGATACTGGTCTTCATCAAAGTGAGTGTCATTGTCAAAAACCACAGGGCTAGGAGCCCTCCTTTCTTCTTGATTCTCTCCCCCTCCAGATGAGTGAGACAAATCAACTTCCTCTCGCAACCTGTTCCCAAATCTGTGACCCATATTCAGGAGGACCGTCTTCTTCTTCTTCTTCTTCTTCTTCTTATCCTTCAAGATAAGAGTCTTCAAATCTTTCTTCCCCTTGGCCAGGTTCATGAACATTTCCTGGAACTGAGCATTTTGAGTTTGAAGAGCCTTAATAGCTTGATCAATAGATGTTTCAGAAGACATGATGTGCTGAAATAAACAACGAAGAAGATGAGAAACCTGTAAGGGTACCTGTAATGAGGTGCATGAGAATGGAATGCGTATGAAATAATTTCAAAGACTTTAGGGGGATTCAAATTTGTAAACCAAAATAAAAACAACTTTTATTAGATTAAAAACTTGAAACAATGTTTAACAAATGCCTTTAAGGCGTTACAAAAGAAAAACTGAAAAGTAAATCAAAACTAGAAATAACAAAAGACATCAGCGCTCCCATGGTCGTTTTCCTTGTGTGCTGACATAGTCGTTGAGGACCTTCTCATTCTCCAGCTGCCTTGTAAGATTCAGGATCTTCTGCTCCTGCTCATGATACTTCTCTCTGTAAGTATCCCGTTCTTCCCTTAGCTGGATCCAAGACCTCTTTAATGCCCCAATATCAGTAGGCATGTATGGATGGAGGACAGTATGAGGAACCCCTTCTTCATCAGCATGTTCTACAATCACTGGTAAGACAACTTCGTATGGCATCCCTAGCCTTTGAGCACGGGCTCGAACCCACCGGAGATACGGTTGCATCGGGAGAGAGGTCTTCATTCCTAGCTCATGTGGATCAGACCTGTGCACCCTGTTCCAAGCTCGTATGAATCTGCGGCGATGTCCCTCAATATCCCCCATGAAGTCAAAGACAATGTTCGGAAGAAGCAACTCATGAGGACCATCCCTTCGAGCTCGTCCAAACTGTCGTAAGGCTAAACAAGGATTATACGTTATTCCTCCTTTAATTCCAAGCAATGGAACATTGGGGTATGTTGTACCCCAAAATTTGCCCTCTCATTCTTCAAGGCCTTTCTCACAAGGATTTTCAAGGTTCAAGCTTGAACAAGTGCATTGGGATTTTCCAATACCAAAATTAAAAGGAAACTGTCAAAAATGGAGAAAAAAGATAAAAATAACATTTTGACAAATTTGGAGGAAAACAGGTCTCCTTCAATTCAGCACCCTTTGATTGACTCTAAGCCTCCTTCAAATGCAAGTTTAGGTACATCCTTCGTTTGGATTTGAAATCTCCTTCGAATCCACTTGCACCAAGGGCCTCTTGCAGACTTTGCCTCTCACAAGTTTCGTTTGAGCCAAGAGATATCTTCATACAAGATTTCACTAAGTTCTTGCTTCCCTTTAAGGAACACCCTTCGACTCAGAAGCCAGGAATTCCCCTCACGCTAAAAGGCAATGGCTCCCTTTATGTTTGTTTCGATCCACATGCTTTGATTGGGCAATATGCTTCCTTCGAGCATGAGCTTTCGACTGGGCGATATGTTTGCTTCGATACAAGCTTTGACAGGGCATTAGCTTGTTTAGACCACAAGCTTCGACTGAGGCAAAGGCTTCCTTCGAACAGGTGTGCTTCGATCTCACTCTTGCATTCGACTCAAGACCAAATCTCATTTTCCAGGCTATGTTGCTTCCAAATATTTACATAATTAGAGGCTTGTACAAGGGTTTTAAACTTTGTCTTTTAGATACTACTATTCTTGGTTAAAGGCTACATACTCTTTCTTTTCATAGAGATTACTTTAGTCACAAAATCAGCTTTCAACCTGATTTTGGTCTGAGCACAAGCAACGCCAAAAAAGCATAAGTTACATCTTCTGCACCCCAACTGCCAACAGGCCACATGTACTTTCACGTTACCTATTATTTTATTATTTTACAAGGCTGGCTTTGGACAACATGTCCATTCTTTCTCTATAAATAGAGGAATATTTTTACAAAGCTAAGCGAGGATCTTTGGACCAGAGGAACGAATCCCCCAAATTTTCTCAAACACAACAAAACTCTCAAGTTCATCAACACTTGAGAAATAAAAAAAAACCCAGAATCCCAAACACTCACCTCTTTCGATTCTAAAGAACACCCCACACATAGAAGTTTGTTCAAACTCAAAGACAACCTTCTGTGATAACTCTTCGAACCAAAAGTAAACCCTCCTGTGACTACTCTTCGAATTCCAGAAACGTCCAGGTAGCAGTTCAAGTTCGAATCCCACACACCAGCTTTGAGGTAAGTCTTTCTGACTTTAACTCTTTCATTTCAAACATCTTTATTGATTCATATACTAAACCAACATGTAATAATCATGGCCTTCGATGTTAATCTTTTGTGTTTTCCTTTAAGAACTAATCCGTACAGTCCCCTAAAAATGTTGGAATACAAAATATGCATGCCTCAATATACATGCTTCGATACAGACATGTTCAACACACACACACTTTCTTCGAATACACTGACCTGCAGGCCCAGACGAAAAGCATGCCTTCACTGATTCAAGGCTCAGTCGAAAGGCATTCCTTCACTACTTTCAACCTCCAGTCGAAGAAGGCAACAAGGCAGAACTAGAAGGCTTCACCATACACTGACTTCCAGACCAATCGAAGGCCTTGATCTCACTGGTGCTAGCCCCAATCGAAGGAGGCCAACAAAATGCAAGTCGAAGGGTGTTGCTGCCTGGGTCGAAAAAGCTCATTTTCCTTGTTTTTTTTTTGTTTTTTTTTGCCTTTATATTTTCTTGCCTTTCAATATGGTTGTAATAGTGTAGGATATTTATTTCCTGCATTTTTATTGATTTATACAAATGTTAGTAATTAGGCGTGTATGGCAAGATAAAACCAACAAGTAGACAACCCCTAATCAAAGACTAAATGCATGTAAATAAAACACACATGCACACTTGCACCCCTAGGGTTTCAATCCACTTGTTGCCTTAAAAAATGGGCCATGATATGCATGTCAAGTACTTTGGCAAAACAAAAACAAAACAAAAGATCATAGTCCCTCAATGATGCTATCTGAATTGCCTAAACAAAATGATCAAGTCCCTCAAGAAAATCTCCAAAAAAAACTTGACACCATTGCTATCATGGTCTATACGATGACCCGCGCCTGTCCCGTTTAACATCCTAACACAAGGTTGTTTTACCAAATATAATGGTGAAGCAACACTATTAAAAGGGTTAAAAACATAAGAAAGATTTTTGAGTAAACTAGGGTAGACAACTCTTAGTTACTTGATCAATGCTTGCAAAATCATCCTTACTATTTTCAAACACACTTCACAACACAACTTCAAAACAATTTCAAAACAACTTTCAAAACATTGAAATATCTTTTCAAAAAGACACACACCTTTGTATATATTCAAATAAGAATCATCACAAAGGTTTCCTAGACAAGGCATCTTTTTCAAAACATTTTCAAAACCACACACGCAAAGCACCACTTCAAACAATTGAAAAGCAAAGGCAAGTGATCTAAAACCAGTAACTAAGAGCCCATGGATAACCATGGATGAAAAGGGTGCTAGCACCTTCCCTTTTCATAATCTACCCTCCGAACCCAAGAAAACATCTCAAAGGTCTTTCCTGTGCTTTTTGACCTTTCCTTTGGATAAAATAAAAAGTCGGTGGCGACTCTTTCTAAACCGAACATTTGCTAACACAAACGCAAAATCCCAAGTCAAGTTCTCCCACCGTATCACAGAACTGGCGACTCTGCTGGGGATCTTTCTAAAAGTGGGGTTACCTTAGGGTTTTAGATCACCTTTACATGCTTACCTTGATTGCTTTACTTTTTGGGTTCCTTGTTTCGGTTTGTTTTAAATCCTACACCCGGATTTGGGGGCACCTTCTAGGTAAGTAGCAATAAATTGTGAGGGAACTGTGCGGGGGTATACCGACATGGTTGAAACAGTAGCTATGTTAGTGTGACATATTTGTGGGTACCGGTAGACTTTTAGTCAATCAAAGAGAATATGGGGCCGCTGAGTGATGTCATGAAGCACTAACGAACTCTTAGAACCTTACTTGACCATCTTGGCCTTTTTAGGGGTAGTGAGGTGACCGACTTTGGTCCAGTCCGAAGTTGGTAGATACTCGATACTACACTCATTGAGGGTTGTTTTCTTAGGATATTTTGGTCGCCAGTTAAGTGGCTAAACCAAAACAATGAACACAGAAAATAATCCAGTGATATTGAGCTCCTTAGAACCCGATTTCTATTTTAGGACAGGTTGAGCCAACTAACTTCAAGATTGTACTTACCTACAAACCCCATGCAAGCCTAAACCTAAGGGTTTGTCTGCTTTGTGTGAATATGATTACCTGTATATACACTTGCTTACTTTTGCATACCTGTACATAACATCATAACATCATACCATAGCATTTTCAATAACCATTTTAAGGATCTCAAGGGTCTTTGATGCAGGGTCACGTTGAACCAGACGTCTACCAAAGGGCAAGAGGATTCATTCTCCTATAAATAAACGCCGTCAAAGATCAAGTTCAACAACTTGAATCGAGGGCTATGACCCACTTGACATGGTGAGCTTGATTCTCATGGAAAGACATCCACCGATACAAAGTTCTCCAGTCAAAGATGTTGATCAAAGTTCAACCTCTAACATTTTTCTTGTGTTTACCCTGAGAGATTCTTAAAAACATGCATCCATATATCATGCATTGTATCATGAAAGGTTTTCCCTTTCAGGTTTCCTTATTCTCCTACTGTTTATTTCAGTAGAGATGGATCTAGAGAGAACTGTCGAAGATATCCAGGATCAAAATGCTCAACTTCAAGAAATGTTCTTGAACCTGTCCCAGGGGCAAGAAGAAGTGAAAACTCTCCTCACAAGGGGCATGGTCCTAGGGAATCCAGGCAGCATCAGGAATGATCAGTTGGAAGGGCTACAGATTGAGTTGGCAACAATGAAGATCCAGATGATGGGACAGCTGGTGGGCCAGATGGCTCTCATTCAAGACCTGGCTCAAAGACAAGAGGAGCTCAGGGTCCTCGTCAACAAACTGCTTCAAGATAACCAAGTGGGGAAAATAACTAGGGTTGAAGATCAAGTCATCATTCAACCTCCTTTGAGACAAGAAGACAAGAGAAAGGCTCCCCAGCTTGCTTCAGGGTTACAAGCCCAACAACAACCTCGCCAGCGTCAACGGGGTAATCGGTGTAAGCAAAATAAATCTGGAAGACATTTCTCTGAGACCGACATACCATCATCTCTAATACTGGAACGCTTGTTGGAGGTCAATCTGACTGCTTTAAAGGATCCTATTCGGAAGCCCAATACCTTTGCTCCTAGCTATCACCCCGACGCATTTTGTGTATACCACTCCTATAGTCCTGGACATGACACCGACGACTGTTGGGCTTTGAAAAACAAAGTCCAAGACTTGATTGACAGAGGAGTGCTGGAATTCATGCCGGATGGCGAGATGAAAATCTTCCGCTGAGGGTTCTCCACCTGAAATGACTAGTTTGAACTAAGAGACTTTTGTTTCATTTGAATTTTCAAGTTGTAATTTCTTTTGTTATTCAAACAATTATCTGTTGATGTCAAACTCTATTTCATTAATGCATTGCATATGTTTGTCTTGAATTCATCCATTCGTTTTCACTATTCTTGAATTATGCTTCCTACTTTCTTTATGATATTTAACTCTTGCAAAAAGCTATAAGCCTTTAGAGGGAGGATAACGAAACAATGCCATAATCTCATACGGTATGCTTTTGAACAGACCTTGTTGACGATGTACAAGCATTTCTTTCAAACCCTAAACACTGGAGTTATAAGGAAGATAATCCCTAGTCAACCCCTTCGAGCCAAAGAAGTAGGAGTTTTCTGTTTTAAACACAAATTGAAACCTTTAATCAAACCTGGGGCAGGGTAGTCTCTCAGTTAATTCAAAAAGATGCGCATTGAAGTCGCAAACTCTCGGTTCGTATTACAACGAATGACATCAAAAACATTCCTTTGGAACCAAAAGACAGTGATGGTTCCTTATCTCATAGGCAGTCATTATCTCTAAAAAAAAAGCCCACTGAGCCAAAACCTACAAAGGAGGCTTAAGAAAGCTGGGGCATCCCGCTGACTGTAATCTTGAAAACAGGAACAGTCAGGCAAAAATTAGGGATAACCAAATCAAAAGAAAGAGGTCATTATAAATCCTCAACAACATGACAAATGTTGCACAAAATGACTGCCTTCCAACAAATTCAGCTTGTATGGACCATCACCAAAACGTCGTTCCAAACTCGAATAGAGTTCGACGCACAATTAACTGAGTTTAGGATTGAAGAACATCATGAAGAGCGGGTGGTTACAAATATACTTTGAGCCTTTATCCTTTGTTTATTAAACCGTGAACCAGGCCACGTTATAACCCTTCAAAAGTCCTAATTGAAGCATGGGTTAGTTCAGAAGCATACTGTTAAAAAAGGTATCCTGACTCCTGTAAGGCTTTGCTCTAAATCTTGTGTTGAATTTGTCTTATAAAAAGATTTCTGCTAAAAAACGCATTTTTTTTCAAAAACTTCGAGACAAGCATAAACTTTGCATTATTTGAATATCATTGTTTGCACATGGTTATTTGTTTAACAACGAAGAAGTTCATACTGTGAATGTTCAGAGGAACGGAAGCTCTCTCAGTGAATAAAATCACTTCAAGTGGGATGACACTCCTGTTGCAAAAAATCTCCCATCAACAAAAGGGGACTTGATATGGTATTGTCCAGTGAATCTGGGGAAGTCCAGTCAAGATTTCAAGAAATCTCTCAATCGCAGATTAACCTGGGGCAAGTCTCCCTCACCATCACTTGGGGCATTTAGACGTCAATCTCATCAAAGGGTTACGAACATTCCAAGTTTCCTGGCAGTGCCTCAAACATTTGATACTAGGGGCAGTGACGAACCTCTCCAAAATCTTTCTGAAAAGAAATTCAAGCGTCCTCGAGAAGTTCATCACCTCTATAGCAGACCAGCAGTCATGGGTTTATTTCCCCAACATTTGTCAAGGATTTATTCTCCGAAACAAATTACATTTCAATAACATTCATAACATACTCAAGTTACGGTCATCGAAGATTCCTTCATCACCTGTTGGAAGTTACGGTCATCGAAGATTCCTTCATCACCTGTTGGAAATTATGGTCGTCGAAGATTCTTCCATCATCCGGTGGAATCAAAGTTAATCCAAGACCCTCCATGTTTTGGTCAGATCGACACTAAGATCTCCCTGTTTTCTTATGCCAGTGGAAGATATTCCAGGTTTTTGATATTTCAGATAAATCTCTCAGAAATTTGTTCTGATTATCTTCAGAGATGAAGAATCCAACTCTTTTCTCCTTCATCAGCTCGGGATTTATTTTCCCCAGTGAAAGGTCATCTTGAAAAACATTACACCTCTGTGCATTAAGACATCATGCAACGCGATCTCATTTATTTTGAGAACATCATGGTTTGATATATGCCACTAACCTTTACCTTTCAGGAAAGGTACAATCAAATTCAAGCGACAAAGCTTTACTTCAGTTGAATTACGGACGAGTTCCTAAATCTCGACAAAGCCTTTACTTTAGTTGAATTACGGACGAGTTCTTAAAATCTCAGCAGAAACAACTCACCGGCAGAATAATGGACAAATGAAGCTCCTAAAATTCTGTTTCTCTCAAGAATGAAGATTCTCATCCTTGAAACCTCAGAAGATTGGTATACTCCCAAGCTCCTGATACCGTTAACAGAATGAAGATTCTCATCCTTGAAACCTCAAGAGATTGGTATACTCCCAAGCTCCTGATACCGTTAACAGAATGAAGATTCTCATCCTTGAAACCTCAGAAGATTGGTATACTCCCAAGCTCCTGATACCGCTAACAGAATGAAGATTCTCATCCTTGAAACCTCAAGAGATTGGTATACTCCAAAGCTCCTGATACCATTAACAGAATGAAGATTCTCATCCTTGAAACCTCAGAAGATTGGTATACTCCCAACCTCCTTACCGTTAACAGAATGAAGATTCTCATCCTTGAAACCTCAGAGATTAGTATACTTCCAAGCTCCTGATACCGTTAACAGAATGAAGATTCTCATCCTTGAAACCTCAAGAGATTGGTATACTCCCAAGCTCCTGATACCGTTAACAGAATGAAGATTCTCATCCTTGAAACCTCAAGAGATTGGTATAATCCCAAGCTCCTGATACCCTTAACAGATTGAAGATTCTCATCCTTGAAACCTCAAGAGATTGGTATACTCCCAAGCTCCTGATACTGTTAACAGAATGAAGATTCTCATCCTTGAAACCTCAAGAGATTGGTATACTCCCAAGCTCCTGATACCGTTAACAGAATGAAGATTATCATCCTTGAAACCTCAAGAGATTGGTATACTCCCAAGCTCCTGATACCGTTAACAGAATGAAGATTCTCATCCTTGAAACCTCAAGATATTGGTATACTCCCAAGCTCCTGATACCGTTAACAGAATGAAGATTATCATCCTTGAAACCTCAAGAGATTGGCATACTCCCAAGCTCCTGATACCCTTAACAGATTGAAGATTCTCATCCTTGAAACCTCAGAGATTGGTATACTCCCAAGCTCCTGATACCGTTAACAGAATAAAGATTCTCATCCTTGAAACCTCAAGAGATTGGTATACTCCCAAGCTTATGATACCGTTAACAGAATGAAGATTCTCATCCTTGAAACCTCAAGAGATTGGTATACTCCCAAGTTCCTAACACCGTTAACAAAATGAAGATTCTCATCCTTGAAACCTTAAGAGATTGGTATACTCCCAAGCTCCTGATACCGTTAACAGAATGCAGATTCTCATCCTTGAAACCTCAAGAGATTGGTATACTCCCAAGCTCCTGATACCCTTAACAGATTGAAGATTCTCATCCTTGAAACCTCAAGAGATTGGCATACTCCCAACCTCCTGACCCAAACGCCTGAATGAAGATTCTCATTTTTGCTTCCGCAATAGATTGGCATACTCCCAACCTCCTGATATTCCCGACAGAATGAAGATTCTCATTCTCAAAGTGGTATATAACCTGAATTTCTGAAATTCCCGACAGAATGAAGATTCTCATTCTCAAAGTGAATAAAGATTCTCATTCTCAAAGTGGCGTACAACCTAAACCTGGAATTCTTCCAGACAGGAATAAGCTTTTCCCAGAGTCCTGAGTTTTTACTCTCCGACAGGGTAGCCACTCTGCAATAGTATGGCTATTCCCCACAGAGTTCTTACTCCCCAACAAAATCAAGACTCTCATCCTTGATTCTCCGGAGCTTTCTTTACTCTCAGCATGAATTTGTCAGAATTTCAAATCCCCTGCAGATCGAAGATTCTCGTTCTTGACTCCTCAACACCAATTCCCCTAGCAGAATGAAGATCCTTATTCTCAACTCCCCACAGAGTTTTCAATATTTCCCAGCGGAGTTCTCCTCAAAACAACAAAACAGGAATCCCCGGTGGAAACATTCTAAGCAAAGTTTAAAGACACACATACTCTTCAACAGCAGTCCAGGATTTAACAAACTCCCCGACATTTGTCAAGGATTTATTTTCCCAAGACAAAAATACATTCATTAACATTTCACATTTCATACATCCTATTTACATACATGATAAGTGCATACAACACAATCTCATTTATTTTTAGAACATCATGACATCGTGCATCATAACATTGCATACAACTAACGTTTTACCTTTTTCAGGAAAAGGTCAATCAACAGATGGCTACCAACAGCCTTTTCAAGTTCCAGATTAATACCTGTAACAAGCCAGGTAAACTATCTATGGACGACTGATTTTAGATTAATACCCGAAGCCAGACAGGACAACTATCTATTTGACCAGCTCAGGCAACCCTACACAGGTTTCTCCTTTCCAAGATGAAGTTTTACACGGACTCATCATGAAGCAACCCTACACAGGTTCCTTCTTCCCAAGATGAAGTTTCACACGGACTCATCATCAGGAAACCCTACACAGGTTCTTTCTTTCCAAAATGCAGTTTTACACGGACTCATCATCAGGAAACCCTACACAGGTTCCTTCTTCCCAAGATGAAGTTTCACACGGACTCATCATCAGGAAACCCTACACAGGTTCTTTCTTTCCAAGATGTAGTTTTACACGGACTCATCATCAGGAAGCCCTACACAGGTTCTTTCTTTCCAAGATGCAGTTTTACACGGACTCATCATCAGGAAACCCTACACAGGTTCCTTTTTTCCAAGATGCAGTTTTACACAGACTCATCATCAGGAAACCCTACACAGGTTCCTCCTTTCCAAGATGCAGTTTTACACGGACTCATCATCAAGAAACCCTACACAGGTTCCTTCTTTCCAAAATGAAGTTTTACACTGACTCATCATGAAGTAATCCTACATAGGTTCCTTCTCAAGAAATTTCAGATGCAGTTTTACACGGACTCATCATGAAGCAACCCTACACCAGTTCCTTCTCTTTCCAGAGATGAAGTTTTACACGGACTCATCATCAAGCAACCCTACACAGGTTTCTTCCATTTCCAAGATGCAGTTTTACATGGACTCATCATCAAACAACCCAACCTTCCGATACAGTTCAAATATGCTCCAGATATGGACGCCATTCTGACAATCATTCAGTTCCAGCTTACAGATACAGTCCAACAATCATTTCTGGATGGCATCTTTAAGCCCATCTCCAACAGCTTTATGTCACCTCTCCAAATGGCATCTTTAAGCCCATTCCCTACATAATCAACCAACACATCTTCGAGTGCAAATTTTCTGGGCACTCTAGTGTTCAATCATATTTCACCTTCAAGTCACGAATGGTGGACTCACCAATCTAACTCTTCAGGTGTAAGAAGATTGAACAGGGGCAGCTGTTGTACCCCAAAATTTGCCCTCTCATTCTTCAAGGCCTTTCTCACAAGGATTTTCAAGGTTCAAGCTTGAACAAGTGCATTGGGATTTTCCAATACCAAAATTAAAAGGAAACTGTCAAAAATGGAGAAAACAGATAAAAATAACATTTTGACAAATTTGGAGAAAAACATGTCTCCTTCAATTCAGCACCCTTCGACTGACTCTAAGCCTCCTTCGAATGCAAGTTTAGGTACATCCTTCGTTTGGATTTGAAACCTACTTCGAATCCACTTGCATCAAGGGCCTCTTGCAGACTTTGCCTCTCACAAGTTTCGTTTGAGCCAAGAGATATCTTCATACAAGATTTGACTAAGTTCTTGCTTCCCTTGAAGGAACACCCTTCGACTCAGAAGCCAGGAATTCCCCTCACGCTAAAAGGCAATGGCTCCCTTTATGTTTGTTTCGATCCACATGCTTTGATTGGGCAATATGCTTCCTTCGAGCATGAGCTTTCGATTGGGCGATATGTTTGCTTCGATACAAGCTTCGACATGGCATTAACTTGTTTCAACCACAAGCTTCGACTGAGGCAAAGGCTTCCTTCGAACAGGTGTGCTTCGATCTCACTCTTGCATTCGACTCAAGACCAAATCTCGTTTGCCAGGCTATGTTGCTTCCAAATATTTACATAATCAGAGGCTTGTACAAGGGTTTTAACCTTTGTCTTTTAGATACTACTATTCTTGGTTAAAGGCTACATACTCTTTCTTTTCATAGAGAGTACTTTAGTCACAAAATCAGCTTTCAACCTGATTTTGGTATGAGCACAAGCAACGCCAAAAAAGCATAAGTCACATCTTCCGCACCCCAACTGCCAACAGGCCCCCACATGTACTTTCACGTTACCTATTATTTTATTATTTTGCAAGGCTGGCTTTGGACAACATGTCCATTCTTTCTCTATAAATAGAGGAATATTTTTACAAAGCTAAGCGAGGATCTTTGGACCAGAGGAACGAATCCCCTAAATTTTCTCAAACACAACAAAACTCTCAAGTTCATCAACACTTGAGAAATAAAAAAAAACCCAGAATCCCAAACACTCACCTCTTTCGATTCTAAAGAACACCCCACACATAGAAGTTTGTTCAAACTCAAAGACAACCTTCTGTGATAACTCTTCGAACCAAAAGCAAACCCCCCTGTGACTACTCTTCGAATTCCAGAAACGTCCAGGTAACAGTTCAAGTTCGAATCCCACACACCAGCTTTGAGGTAAGTCTTTCTGACTTTAACTCTTTCATTTTAAACATCTTTATTGATTCATCTACTAAACCAACATGTAATAATCATGGCCTTCGATGTTAATCTTTTGTGTTTTCCTTTAAGAACTAATCTGTACAGTCCCCTAAAAATGTTGGAATACAAAATATGCATACTTAGATATACATGCTTCGATACAGACATGTTCAACACACACACACTTGCTTCGAATATACTGACCTGCAGGCCCAGACGAAAAGCATGCCTTCATTGATTCCAAGCTCAGTCGAAAGGCATTCCTTCACTGCTTTCAACCTCCAGTCGAAGAAGGCAACAAGGTAGAACCAGAAGGCTTCACCATACACTGACTTCCAGACCAATCGAAGGCCTTGACCTCACTGGTGCTAGCCCCAATCGAAGGAGGCCAACAGAATGCAAGTCGAAGGGTGCTGCTGCTTGGGTCGAAAAAGCTCATTTTCCTTGTTTTTATTTTGTTTTTTTTGCCTTTATATTTTCTTGCCTTTCAATATGGTTGTAATAGGGTAGGATATTTATTTCCTGAATTTTTATTGATTTATACAAATGTTAGTAATTAGGCGTGTATGGCAAGATAAAACCAACAAGTAGACAACCCCTAATCAAAGACTAAATGCATATAAATAAAACACACATGCACACTTGCACCCCTAGGGTTTCAATCCACTTGTTGCCTTAAAAAATGGGCCATGATATGCATGTCAAGTACTTTGGCAAAACAAAAACAAAACAAAAGATCATAGTCCCTCAATGACGCTATCTGAATTGCCTAAACAAAATGATCAAGTCCCTCAACAAAATTGCCAAAAAAAACTTGACACCATTGCTATCATGGTCTATACGATGACCCGCGCCTGTCCCTTTTAACATCCTAACACAAGGTTGTTCACCAAATATAATGGTGAAGCAACACTGTTAAAAGGGTTAAAAACATAAGAAATATTTTTGAGTAAACTAGGGTAGACAACTCTCAGTTACTTGATCAAAGCTTGCAAAAACATCCTTGCTATTTTCAAACACACTTCACAACACAACTTCAAAACAATTTCAACACAACTTTCAAAACATTGAAATATCTTTTCAAAAAGACACACACCTTTGTATATATTCAAACAAGAATCATCACAAAGGTTGCCTAGACAAGGCATCTTTTTCAAAACATTTTCAAAACCACACACACAAAGCACCACTTCAAATAATTGAAAAGCAAAGGCAAGTGATCTAAAACCAGTAACTAAGAGCCCAAGGATAACCATGAATGAAAAGGGTGCTAGCACCTTCCCTTTTCATAATCTACCCTCCAAACCCAAGAAAACATCTCAAAGGTCTTTCCTGTGCTTTTTGACCTTTCCTTTGGATAAAATAAAAATTCAGTGGCGACTCTTGCTAAACCGAACATTTGCAAACACAAACGCAAAATCCCAAGTCAGTTCTCCCACCGTATCACAGGGTATTCTCCGCACCGGTCAATGACAGCTATCTCTTCCATATCTTTAGTACTCCAGATGATGTCCGTATGAGCAAGGGACATGATCCTGTAGGCCCAAACCATTCCTTCCTCATTCTTCAAAACAGATTTGGGGAGGTGAGAAATAAACCACCTCGCCAGCAATGGTGCATAACACATAAGGGTTCCCCGTTTCCGAGAAGTACGGGCATAAAGAGCATGTAGAATGTCACCTAAGAGAGTGGGCACTGGATTACGGGACATGAAGATCTTGACTGCGTTCACGTCAATGAAAGAATCTGAATTAGGGAACAAAACCAAGCCATAGATGAGAAGTGCTAGGATGTCTTCAAATGCTTGAAAGTCCAAACTATCCCAGAACTGAAGAGCCTGATCAATCAAGAACTTAGCCAAAAAGCCTTTAACCCCACTCTGAATGTCCCAGTTAGACACTACATCAGCCTTTGTCAGATGGAGGGCTGAAGCAATATCCTCCGGCCTAGGAGCTATCTCCAAACCTGTAAATGGTGTCTGCTCTAGAATAGGTATGCCAAGTAAATCAGAGAACTCCTCCAAAGTAGGGACCAACTGATAGTCCGGGAAGGTGAAACAGTGATGCAACGGGTCAAAGAACTGGAATAAGATGCTCATCATTTGCTCATCCAACTTGGAAGTGACCAGGTTGAGTAGGTGACCATGTCTTCTGACAAAGGAAGAAGTATCAGGAACTTTAGAAACCAACTCTCTAAGCTGAGCAGGTATTTATACGAAGCTGATGCAAATAGTATTTCTGCGCATAGATGCCATGATCTGCAAAACAGAACAAAGATGAATCCCATCGGTCTTTGAAATGGGTTAGTCTAATGAAATATGCATGCAATGTCATGATGCATGATGTCATGATAGAAACACACCACAAGTATTCACAGATAGCAAACATGGTAAGGGCACACAAGTCACACAATAGCCCTTAAATTTCAGGCTGGCATGGAGTTTAGGTATTACCCTCTTTCAGTTTAGTTGGTTCAACCTATCCTAGTAATAGTAACCGGGTTCTAGAGGATCTCAATATCACTGACCATCCTCGATAGGTCATAATTCCAGTTTAGCAACCTTTTCTTATGGCCGAAATCACCACGAGAGTATGGTCTCAATGAGTGTAGCATACTGCTACTTTTCTATGGCCAAGTTGGTCAATTATAGGTTCTAAGTTCAGTTGGTGCTTAACGACCCCTTAGAAGCCCCATATTCTCCTTGTTCCTCCACAAGGGATATCGACACAAACTAAAGTGTCACACCAACGTAGCTACTGCTTCAACCGTATCGGTCTACGCCGTACAGTTCCCCACAGTCTATTGCTACTTACCTAAAAGGTATCCCCAGATCCGGGTTAGGATCTATAGTAACTCTGATACAAAGCCCACAAAATAAAGCAAACAAATCAAACAATTGAAAACAATATGATGAACTATTCCTAAGTTACACCCCACTTATTAAATCCCCAGCAGATTCACCAGTTCTGTGATACGGTGGCCAGAACCGGGACGTGGTTTCCCTATTGTTTAAGGAATTTGCTGGTTTGCATTTTGCGTTTGTGTTTGCAAAATGTCATGGTAAGCAAGAGTCGCCACTGACTTTTATTTTATCCAACAAGGAAATGAAAAAAGCACACAAAAATTCCTTTTTGAGATATTTCTGAGTACGGGGGGTAGATTATAGAAAGGGAAGGTATTAGCACCCTTTCTATCCGTAGTTATCTACGGGCTCTTAGGTACTTGCTCATCATTTTCAAAATTGTTTTCTTTGTGTTTGTGGGCTTTGAAAAGTTTTTGTTTTAATTTCGATTTAACTCTTGCTTCTGTCTTCAAGAGTGTAATGAAGTGTTTTTGAAAACTTGTTTGTAAAAGAGTGTAAGTGTGAAAAAAGGTTTGTTTTGGATGAGCCAGTATCTAAGAACTAATATACCTACTAGAAAAAAAGAATCATTCTATGCTCATTTCCTTTAGACAATGCTATCCCACTATTAGTGAGTATGTAGGAAAGTCGTTGGAGTTTTGAGGGTCAATTCGAAAGGGACGTACGATCACTAAAGCAATGTTAGTACGTCTTAGTAATAACCCTAATGTCTTAGATTATTTATCCGAGGCAACAATATCCGAGGCAACCTTTCCGAGGCAACTTTGATCTTTGGACAAAAGGACGACCACTAAAATATCCTATACTCAATGACCGTTTTAACAAAGGCAACCAAGTGGGAGTGTACCCTAGGAGTGCGCATGTGCGAGTGTTTCAGTTTCAGATTTATTTATCTTTGCACATTTAGGGTGATCTAACTGTTTTAAAATTAGACATACATTCTTGTCATGCAAACCCTATTATCAAACATCTAACAGTTAATAATTTTCGGAATTTAAAAGTGCGGAAATTAAACTACGCTATTACAAGGCTTCGAGTATTTACACAGCCAAAAACAAACCCTTTGTAAGTAAAAGCGATAAATGTAAAAGTCCTAATTAAAACTATTACAAACTGGGAGCAGATACAATAATTGGGCAAAATAATAATAAAGCGCGCGATGAAAATTAGATCGAATGCGAAACTAGGGTTTTGACCCTCCTAACCTAATTAAAAGAGAAAATTGTTTTTTGTTGTTTTTATTAAAAAGAAATAAGTTTTCTAAATTAAAAATGCAATTAATTAGTTAATTAAAATAATTAATGAAAAATAATTAAATGACATATTTTTGGATTTTTGCTATTTTAGGAAAGAAATAAAATAATTAAGTTAGTAATAAAACCTATTGATTCTAATTAATTTTAATTATTTGCAAAATAAATTAAAGTTGTATAAATTAATAAACCTAATCAAATAAATTAATTTATTGAAAAAATAAAATTCTAATTTTAATTGGACATAAAAATATTTTTGGTGATTTTTTGATAAAAAGAAAATTAATTAATTGGTTAGTAAATAAAATAAACAATTTAAATAAGATAAATAAAAAGAGATGAAGAGAGAAAGTGGGCCTGAGATTAGGGGGTGCCAATAGTCAGAATTCTGGGCCCAAATAGAGATCCACGTTGACCTTGATGATCCTGTATGGCATGTTTGACTTGGCTCATGATGCACCTTCAGTGGTGGCCATCAGATTTGGCCATCTGGCCATCTGACGCGTTGGATGATGAGGGCGTACCATGGTTCTCAGGCTCATGCGCGCATTGAATCGCCTGAAAGAAAATAATATAGAGAAATAGGGGGACCTGGGGTTCGAACCCAGGCCCCAAGGAAAATTCCTTGCTACGCTTACCACTGGACAACTTGCTGCTTGTTGTACAGTTATGAAATAATAATAATAATAATATGCAAAAACAAATATTAATGGAAAACAAAAGAGAATGTGCGCAGAATCATTTGAATTGGCCAATGGGGGAGTGACAACTCATCGTCTCCTTCCTCTCTCCGTGGCTAAAGGTTCGTTCACCTATACCTACGGACAAACGTCCGTTGCTACAGGCCTGAGCTTCCTCAAAATCCTCCACATGCCATGGAAATAACATCTAAAGCCATGGTTGAGGTCGTTTCATCCTCCTGATCACAATGGTACCACTTACGAAGGCCAATTGTTCATGAAATCAAAAACCCTAAAACAAAGCTCCGAAACCTAACAATGGTGAATTTCGCTACAGGCCATATAAATGAAATTGAATAATGCAGAAAGCTTGCAAATGCTTCATAGATCAAGAATGTATAATTAATTTAATCTAACAATGCTTAAAATATGAGATTCGAATTCAAGAACAGGGCGAAGTTGTGAACGACTTACAACGTGTTCTAGGACTAGAATGGACCGGTTCTTGATTGCTTTAGCTTCTAGAGAGTCCTAGGAAGCGATTGGGATCGTTCAAGGGTCCTGAAACAGCCTCCAAATGGGATTTCAGTCTCACACTTTTTCCTTGATTTTTCAGATTTGGTTCTTGCCCTAGCGCCTGTTTCTAACCACTTTTTAGGTCTGCCTCGCCTCCTTATGTAACAAAGAATGAATCAGGATTGATAATTGATCCAAATCTTCCTCCTTTAATCATTTTTCATTTGATTTGATTCACCTTTTAAAACCTTTCCAAACATGGCTTTTTTCAATCTTTTTGTTCACTCTAATGCCTTGCACGAATTTGAATGATGCTAGCTGTGTAATAAGACCTGAAACAATCATAAAATCTCTTGTTATCAATGTTTTGGATTTTATTTGATTTATTTTGATTTAAATCAAATTAATTCAAATAAAAATCAAAATAAATGATAAAAATAATATATGGACAAGTGGCAAAGGCTAGAGAACGTGGGCTATGTTGCCAACTCAAAACAACTGAAAAAGATTGGGCCCATTTGGCAAAATTTGAAGTTTTGGGGATATTTGACTTTTGGCAATTTTGCAAACAAGGTCAACTTCACCAATGCATAACTTTCTCATTTTTGAACCTTTGGAGGTGTTCTTGGAATTTTTAGAAAGCTTGATATGTCCTCTAATCAACCCTTTTGGTATCATATCAATTTTATATTCCATGCTCATGTATGAAGCTATGACAAAAAAGGTGTTTTGTTGACTTTTCAAAATGACCTATAATGTCCAAATTCATAACTTCTTGTGAGTGCATATTTTGAACTTGGGAGATGAGGATGGATTGTAGGGAATTGAATCCTATTAAAAATGAGCTTTAGATGGGTCATTTCTCATAAATTATGAGAAAGTTATGCTTGGTTAAAGTTGAGTTGACTTTTCCTGCAAAACCCTAATTTAGCAACTTTTGAGTCTTGATGAATTATGAGAAATCCTTGATGAATCATGATCAACCATTGATCAAACGATGAAATATACTTCAAAATGAGGATGTTGACCAAAAATCCTGAAGTTTGACTGTATGTGGGCCACAATTGACTTTTGCCCTAGCACAGTCGATTTTTGGACCTTTGAGCAATTGACTGAGCAAACTTCCTCGGTAAGACTTGAAACTTGACATGGATGGTCTTGAGAACATATTAGGACAATGTTGAGAATTTGGAACCACTTGGACTCAAGTATCTTGATGCAACATGAAACCCTAATTTGGGGTAGACTGCCTTAAGAGAGAGCTTGTCTGGTCAACCCTTGGACTTCCTTGAGCAACTTGAGGATCTTTCTTGACATGTTTTGAGAAATATGGGAGGACAAGTTTTGGGGTACAACAATCATTCTTTGTAACAATTAGAACTTATTAATGCAATTAATGTATGTTTCTTTTGGTTAAACAAATCTGAGCCTTTAAGAATCCTTGAAATCATTGCATACACATCCCATCCATAGCGTTGCATAAACAGGTACCATAACAAGCTTCTCATCTTCTTCACTGTTTATTTCAGCAGAAATGTATTCTGAACAAAGCATCAAAGATCTTCAGGCACAAAATTCCCAATTTCAACAGATGTTCATAAATCTGGCGAAAGGGCAGGAGGATCTGAAAGCCCTCATCCTGAAGGAGAAAAATAAAAAGAAGAAGGTCTCTGGTATTCTGAATATGGGAAGAAGGTTTAGGGGGCCATTAAAGCAACCAGTGGATCTGACCTCTTCATCCAAGGAAGGGGAGAATCAAGAAAGAGAGACAAAGGAAAAGGACCTCAGTCCTGAAGTTGCTGACAATGATATAGACTACAATGATGAGCAGTATCCTCCTACTGAAGATAGATACAAGCAGTTGTAAGATCACCTGAGTGCCATGGAAGTCCAGAGGATACATGGGTTGGATTTCAAAGAATTGGGATTGGTGTCGGGAGTGGTCATCCCGCAGAAGTTTAAGGCTCCAAGTTTTTCAAAATATGATGGGGTGTCTTGCCCAAAACTCCATCTCTGTTCCTATGTAAGGAAGATCCAGCCCCACACCACTGATAGAAACTTGTGGGACCACTTCTTTCAAGACAGTCTATCAGGGACTCAGCTTGAATGGTTCTACCAACTTGAAAGAGCCAATGTTTGAAACTGGGAAGATTTGGCCACTACTTTTTATAAGAAGTATCAATACAATGCCAACCTTGCTCCTACTCGTACTCAACTCCAGAGCATGTCCATGGGTGCAGGTGAAGGCTTTAAGGACTATGCACAGAAGTGGAGAGACTTGACTGGAAGAGTCCAACCTCCTTTGTCTGATAGGGAGTTAGTCGATATGTTTCTTGAGACACTATCTGGTCCATTCTTTAATCATTTGATCGGTAGCTCGTCAGCTGGTTTCACTGAGCTGATTCTAACTGGAGAGAGGGTAGAAGCTGGGATCCGTAGCCGTAAGATACAGAAATATGCCTCTTCGATTTCGGTAAAGAAGCCTTTCACTGGTAAAAAGGAAGCTAGTTCTATCTATATCCCAATAGGTCAAAATAGAGCTGAACACCGTCATACAGTAAATGCCGTAATGATACCTAGGCATGCGGTTGCTCCACAACGCAACAATCAACAGAGGGTGGAAAGTTCACAACGACAGTTTACCTAGATTAACATGACGTTGGCAGAAGTTCTACCCCATATGCTGAGATCCAACTTGGAAACCTTGAAAGAGGCTCCCAAGAATCCGAATACCACATCTCCTCGGTACAATCCAAATGCTCGGTGTGCCTACCATTCTGAGAGTCCCGGCCATGATACAAATGACTGTTGGGCTCTGAGAAATAAGGTACAGGATCTGATTGAGGCCAAGGAAATTGAGTTCTATGCTCTTGAAAAGCCCAATGTCATAACTGCTCCCATGCCTAAGCACAATCGGGGAGTTAATGCCGTTGATATCGATATATTTGTGATCTTAGTTGATGAAGCTTCTACTCATCTTATGACAGTTAAGAAGAATTTGTTGTCGTCCAGTTTATTTCCAGGTTGTGGTGAAGGTTGCCACATGTGTTCATCTCTGCCTTCTGGTTGCCATTTGCTGAAGTCAGGTGTTCAGCGCCTGATGGACAACAAAGAAATTTTATTCTAGAAAACTCTGATTCCCATTGTCCCGTTTGAAGATGTTGCTATTATAACCATTTCCGCCAATCCTTCCAAGGTCTCCTCGAGAAGACCTGTTAGGATTACATCTGCTCCAAGAGTCGCTCCGTTAATAATCACCATTCCTGGTCCTGTCCCATACGCCTCAAACAAAGCTGTCCCTTGGGATTATGGTGCCGATGTGTACTATCATGACATCAAACAAGATCTGAAGAATGAAGAGGCTGATCCTGATGTCAGTAACATTGTCGGGACCAACAAGGTTACCAGAAGTGGAAGGATTTTCTCTCCTGAGATTTCCCCAAAGACTGTCAATAGGTCTGTTGTTATTCCGTCTGCTATTCCCACTGGTACTTCAACTACTACTCATGTGCTTACTCCAATTATCACTCCCGCCGTCGAGTCATCCAGGACCCGAGGCAAAGAAGTTATAGGTGAGTTTGCCCGGACGGAGGCACCTAAAAAAATTGTCGTAGAAGCCTCTAAGCAAGAGATAGAGGAAATATTGAAAATAATCAAAAAGAGCGACTACAATATGGTCAAGCAGCTGGGGCAGACCCCCTCAAAGATATCCATGTTGTCCTTGCTGTTGTGCTCCGAGGCCCATGCGAAGGCTTTGATTGCATTCCTCAAGACTGCGCATGTGCCGCAAGAAACCTCCGCCGATCAATTCAAAGACTGTGTGGCCAGCCTGACTGCTGACAATGGGCTGGGTTTTTCAGATGCAGACTTGACACCGAAAAGGAGGAAGCATAATGATGCTCTGCATATCTCGATCAAATGTAGGGGCACCACTATGGCTCATGTGCTGGTAGATACTGGGTCTTCACTGAATGTTCTACCCAAGAAGGCGCTGGATCGGTTGGATTGTGAAGGCTTGACCTTAAAGCCTAGTAACATTGTGGTAAGGGCTTTTGATGGGTAAAAAAGAATGGTGCATGGAGAGGTGGAAATCCCCGTCAAAGTAGGTTCCCAGACTTTTGAGTCCACTTTCTATGTAATTGACATCCGACCGTCATAATCTTGTTTATTGGGTCGTCCTTGGATCCATGAAGCTGGGGCTGTTGCTTCTACATTGCACCAAATGCTGAAGTATCCAGTAAAAGGGAAGATTATCATTGTGCATGGTGAAGAGGAGTATATGGTGAGCCACCTTAACTCCTTCAGATACTTAGAGATGGACGGGGAATTCATAGAGACTCCTTTCCAAAATTTTGAAGAAGTTCCCCAGATCTTGGCATCAGCTGAAACTACTACCAGCAACAAACTTCCTTTGAAGATGGCTTCTCTAAAAGACGCCAGAACAATGGTTGTAGAAGGTGGGTGTACCTACTGGGGACAGCTCCCTGATTTTACTCACAAAACTGACAAGTTTGGTTTGGGCTTTACTTTAGGAGCTCAAAGGTCTGTTCGATGCGCTTGGGCTGGAGGACCTCCCCTACGCATCAGCAATTGGGGAATTAATGACATTGAAGACAATGAAGAAGACTCTGACATTGACAGTTGGATCTATCCAACTACTAACGATGGACCGAGTAACTGGACGGCTAGGGACTTTATACCAGTTTCTTTTATTCCGCAGTAATTGTCTTACTTGTTTTGAGATTTGTAATAAACAATTTAAATTCTACAGCCTTGTGCCATGCCCGAGGAACATTGGCTTTGTTTGTGAGGGCTATTATTTGTCATTTCATATATCATCAATAAAACATTGGACGTTCCTTGCATTCAAATTTTGCGCTCTCTGTTTTTCTTTTCTGTTTTCACTTTATCAAAACAACTATGCTCTTACACACACTCACGTATCATACTGCAGATCCATATCCACCCTGGATCCTATTGATAACAACTATACTACTGCTAGTTATAACTTTGAAAATCCGATCAACCAAGCCGAAGACGAAGGTGAGGATGATTGTGAGGTGCCTGGAGAACTTGCTAGACTATTACAGCAGGAAGAAAGGGCTATACAGCCTCATGAAGATCCAGTTGAGACGATAAACCTGGGAAGGAAGATAAATAGAAAAGAAGTCAAGTTCGAATCAAATCTGGAAGTTAAAATCAAACAGTGGTTGATACAAATGTTGCACGACTACGTTGAGATCTTCGCCTGGTCATATGAAGACATGCCAGGTTTAGACACTGATATTGTGGTACATCGTCTGCCGACTAAGGAAGACTGTCCTCCGGTTAAACAGAAGGTCTTCCGTATGCGCCCTGAAATGTCAGAGAAGATCAAGGCAGAGGTCATGAAGCAGTTCGACGTAGGGTCCTTATCTGTCACCTCTTATCCATAGTGGGTTGCTAACGTCGTTCCGGTACCTAAGAAGGACGGTAAGGTACAAATGTGTGTGGATTACAGAGATCTGAACAGGGAAAGCCCCAAGGATGACTTCCCACTTCCTCACATCGACATTCTGGTTGACAATACCGCGCATCACAAAATATTCTCCTTCATGGATGGTTTCTCTGGCTACAACCAGATCAAGATGGCTCCTGAAGACATGGAGAAGACAACCTTCATCACATAGTGGGGCACCTTCTGTTACAAGGTGATGCCTTTTGGGTTGAAGAATGCTGGGGAAACTTATCAGCGCGCCATGGTCGCTTTGTTCCATGATATGATCCACCATGAGATCGAGGTTTATGTTGATGACATGATAGCCAGGTCTCAAACCGACGAAGAGCACCTTGATCATTTACAAAAGTTGTTTGACAGGTTAAAGACATACAAGCTGAGGTTGAATCCGAACAAGTGCACCTTCAGGGTAAGGTCTGGTAAGCTCCTGGGTTTCATTGTCAGCCACAAAGGCATCCAAGTAGACCCTGCGAAGGTAAAGGCCATACAAGAAATGCCAGCTCCCCGTACAGAGAAGGAAGTTAGAGGTTTCTTGGGACGCTTGAATTATATCGCCAGGTTCATTTCACATCTAACTGCTACTTGTGAGCCCATCTTCAAGCTTCTGAAGGAAGATCAAGTGGTAAAGTGGAATGACGAACGCCAGATAGCTTTCGAAAGAATCAAGGAATACCTTCAAGAACCGCCAATTCTGAGGCCTCCGGTTGAAGGAAGACCTTTGATATTGTACTTAACAGTGCTATACAATTCAAGGGTGTGTGTGCTGGGGCAACATAACGAGTCTGGTCGAAAAGAGCACGCAATATACTACCTTAGAAAAAGTTTACCGACTGTGAGACACGATACTCACTGCTCGAGAAAACTTGTTGCGCTTTGGCATGGGCCGCTCGCCGACTAAGACAGTATATGCTGACCCACACTACTTTGTTGATATCTAAGATGGATCCAATCAAATACATCTTCGAGAAACCCGATATCTCAGGAAGAATAGCAAGATGGCAGATGATCTTAACTGAGTACGATATACAATATACAACCCAGAAAGCAATCAAGGGGAGTGTATTGGCTGATCATTTGGCTCATCAGGCCGTGGATGACTACCAGTCCATGAATTTTGAGTTCCTAGATGAGAATATTATGCTGGTGACTGACTACTAAGAACCTGGACCGGGTGAAGGACCCAAGGAGGGACCCCAATGGACTATGGTTTTTGATGGAGCTTCAAACGAACTCAGTAACGACATCGGCGCAGTAATCATATCTCCTAAGGACTGTCATACTCATTTCACTGCTCGACTATGTTTCAACTGCACTAACAACATGGTAGAGTATGAAGCCTGCATCATGGGTCTCAAAGCCGCTATCGACCTTAGGATCAAGTTCTTGGACGTTTTTGGGGATTCAGCCTTGGTAATTAGTCAGATCAAAGGCGAATGGGATACGAAGCATTCAAATCTCATCCCATACAAAGAGCACGTGTTGACATTGCTCCCACACTTTGAGGAAGTAACCTTTGAACATTTCCCGCGAGAAGAGAATCAGTTAGCGGACGCACTAGCTACCATGTCCTCTGTGTTCAAAGTCAGGTGGGATAATGAAGCTCCCCGAATCACCATTGAGAGGTTGGATGAACCAGCGCACTATTGTGAGATTGATACCGAAGAGGTGGAAGACAAACCCTGGTTTCACGAAATCAAGAGGTATCTCGAGACTCAAGAGTATCCCGAAAGGGAATCTGTCAATGATAAGAAGTTTCTGAGAAGGTTCTCCGCGAAGTTCTTCCTCAGTAATGGAATCCTCTACAAGCGCAATCATGACTCTACCTTACTAAGGTGCATAGACAAGAGCGAAGCAGAGAGGATTATAATAGATCTACATGAAGGTACCTTCGGAACCCATTCTAGTGGACATACCATGGCTAAGAAGATCCTACGGGCAGGATATTACTAGTCCACTATGGAAGCAGATTGTTATCAGTACTCCCGAACTTGTCATAAGTGCCAAATCTACGCTGATAAGGTGCATGTGCCTCCGGTTCCCTTGAATATCTTGACAACTCCATGGCCCTTTGCAATGTGGGGTATTGACATGATCGGAGAAATCAGGCCCAATGCTTCCAATGGACATTGCTTCATTCTAGTGGCCATTGATTACTTCACGAAGTGGGTTGAGGCAGCCTCTTTTGCTATTGTGACCAAGAACGTTGTGGCGCGATTTATCTGGCATAATCTAATCTGTCGGTATGGTGTGCTAGAGAGAATTATTACTGACAACGGTACGAATCTCAACAACACAATGATCATCGAGCTCTGTAAACAGTTCAAGATACAATATCATAACTCTTTTCCCTACCGGCCGAAGATGAATGGCGCTGTTAAAGCGGCTAACAAGAACATCAAGAAAATTGTACAGAAGATGACAGTGACATACAAAGACTGGCATGAGATGTTACCATTTGCTCTTCATGGATACCGTACCTCAGCATGGACGTCGACAGGGGTAACACCCTACTCTCTGGTATATGGCATGGAGGCAGTCCTACCCATCGAAGTCCAGATACCTTCTCTCAGGATTATGAAGGATGCGAGTTTGAACAAAGACGACTGGATCCAAACTCGACTTGATTAGCTAAATATAATCGACGAGAAGAGACTTACCGCTATCTGTCATGGTCAGACGTATCAAAAGCGAATGATCAAGGCTTTTAACAAGAAAGTCAGACGTCAAGAATATCAAGTCGGGGATCTAGTGATCAAGCGCATCATACTGTCGCAAGGTGATCCCAGGGGTAAATGGACCCCACATACGAAGGGCCATTTGTGGTTAAAAACATTTTCTCGGGTGGAGCTATGATTCTAACCACCATGGACGGTGACGACCTTCCTCACCCTGTCAATGTAGACATAGTGAAAAAATACTACGCCTGATTAAAAGACCCGCTAGGTTGACCGGCCTAGGAAAAAATAAGGGCTTCCCGGCGAACCAAAAGGGTTCGAGCAAAAATAAGGGATGAAAATGAAAAAATCTGTACACCCGACAAGCTGAAAACCTGAAAAGGCTGCTTGGGCAAAAAAGGGTATCCCGGTGGGCTGAAAACCCGAAAGGGCAGTCCAGGTAAAAGTTAGGGATGTAAAGTGTATCACTATGTCCCATTGGATCATCTTGCGACCAGACTTCGGTATCGACTATCAAGCTCGGACGACACCAACCAATCTAATCAACTTTCAGCCAAGTAGCAAAGTGATGAGACACTCGAAGACATAAGAGCAATATCAGAGTTGGAACTCAATGTGATTGTTGCACATAGCTATTTTCTTTTACACAAAATTGTATAGCTTCTATTTTTACGGCGGCGTTCTCTTACTAGGGCGTCAACCTCCTTGTACAAAAACGCCTATTACAGGCCAATTTCAAAAAATCAATACAAAATCATTTTCACAAGAAAGTATGAGTTTTTTCTTTTTCTGTTTTGTTTTGCAAGAACGTCCAATGATTTATTCTTGACATATGCATTTGAATATGATTGCTGCTCATAAATATTTACATAAGAAACGAAAAGACAATTGCTCGTAACTTAAGAAATAGGGAAATAAAAAAAAAACAAGAAATGTCAAACCCGACAGTTACTCTGCCCAGCAGGTACCAAAACAGGGACAACAGTCATCAGTACATATACTCCCCACAGAGTAAAAGTATTTAAGGCATTAATTTCAGCTTCCCCGAAACATGAAGTAATCTCCCAGGCCGAGATCTTTCAAAAACTTGATAGCTATATTCCCCAGCCGAATGTCTTAATCATAAGCGGGTCATAAATTTAATCTCCCAAGCAAAGTTTATTTCTCTGAATACAAAACCTCAATCCCAGACAGAGCCCATTACTTCAGCTACAGAAACTCACCTTCCAAACTATTCCCCGCAGATTTATTCTCAAGCAGAGTCTCTCCCTGACAGAATATTCATAGATAACAAGGAATAAATCTCCAGCACGGTCATTTCCATTCACTATCCCCAGCGGAAGTAGAAGAACCACGATTCTCTATAACAGTCAGGAATGCTATACTCTCCAGCAGCAGTCAGGGATTTATTTTCCCAGGCTCGAACATGTCCCAACAGCATTTCATATACATACATCATGACTTGCACATACATATCATATACAACATAATCTCATTTATTTTGAGAACATCATCTCACGAGGCATTTCATGAATTACACATATAATTAACCCTGTTATCCTTTCAAGAAAGACAATTATCACCAACAATTCCAACAACTATACATGTCATATCTACAGATAGCTAGTGGAAAATCAGTTCCCGAAGATTCAACGGGTCAACTAATCTATGTAATCAAACAAAGTAACCCTACTATCCAGGTTCCTTCCCATAAGCCTTACTATCCATGCTCTCATCTCGAAGTAACCCTATTATCCAGGTTCCTTCCCATAAGCCCTACTATCCAGGCTTTCGTCTCGAAGTAACCCTACTATCCAGGTTCCTTCTCATAGCCCTACTTTCCAGGCTCTCATTTTGAAGTGACCCTACGACCCAGGTTCCTTCTCATAGACCTACTATCCAGGATTTCATCTCGAAGTAACCCTACGACCCAGGTTCCTTCTCATAGCCCTACTATCCAGGCTCCCATTTCAAAGTGACCCTACGACCCAGGTTCCTTCTCATAGCCCTACTATCCAGGCCTTCATCTCGAAGTAACCCCACGATCCAGGTTCCTTCTCATAGCCCTACTATCCAGGCTCTCATTTCGAAGTAACCCTACTATCCAGGTTCCTTCTCATAAGCCCTACTATCCAAGCTTTCATCTAGAAGTAACCCTACGACCCAGGTTCCTTCTCATAGCCCTACTATCCAGGCTCTCATTTCGAAGTAACCCTACTATCTAGGTTCCTTCTCATAATCCTTACTATCCAGGCTCTCATTTCAAAGTAACCCTACGACCCCGGTTCCTTCTCTCTTATCTCCAGACAACAGTTTACAACGCTGCAAGACCTGGACCCGACCAGAATCGGTCGATATCACATTTCCCCAGTAAGTCGCCGTAAAACCCAAAATCGACCAGATAACAACTCACTTTTGCCTCATCAATCAAGAGTTAATTCCCCAGTAGAGTAATGGACAACCAAAGATCCTAGAATCTATTTCCCAGGACATAAATCACATTCCCCGGTGAAGTCATCCTCAATGGCAGGTACATGGATACTCGCAAAGGAATCTCTTATGCGACCGATATCTTTTCTGGATGGCATCTTTAAGCCCATCTCCGACGATTCTCTATCAACTTCCAAATGGCATCTGTAAGCCCATTCCCGATATCACCAATAATTACTACTCGATGCGAGTGCAAATTTCTAGGCACTCTAGTGTTCAATCATCTTCCACCTTCAGATCACGAAAGGCAGACCAGTCAATCTACATCCTCAGGTTTAAGAAGATTGAACATGGGCAGCTGTTGTACCCCAAAACTTTCCCTCTCATTTTACTCAGTAAATGCTCATTGAGATCCTCAACATGCTCAAGGATGCCCAAGAGTTGACCAGACAAACTCTCTCCTAAAGTAATGAACCTCCAACTAGGGTTTCCATTTTCATCAAGATGGGTGATCTCCAAAGGCCTCAAATCTTTTCCATGGTCCTAATATGTTCTCAAGATCATCCATGTCAAGTTTCATGCCTTACACAAGTAGTTTGCTCAGTCAACTGCCCAGATCCTTGAAAATCAACTATACTAGGTCAAAAGTCAATTGTGGCCCACATACAGTCAAACTTCAAGATTTTTGGTAAACATCAACATTTTGAAGTGATATTCATCATTTGATCAAAGGTTGATCATGATTCCTCAAGAAGTGCTCCTAATTAATCAAAACTCAAAAGTTTCTAAATTAGGATTTCTTAGGAAAAGTCAACCAAACTTTGGCTGGGCATAACTTTCTCATACTTTATCAGAAATTTCTCATCCAAGGCTCATTTCGAAGAAAATATAATTTCCTACAACTCATATTAACCCCTAAAGTTCAAAAAATTCACTCATTGAAAGATATGAATTTCTATATTATAGGTCCTTTTGAAAAGTCAACAAAACACCTTTTGGGTCAAAGTTCTTACATGAACATGGAAGACCCAATTGAGATGAAACCAAAAGGGTTGTTTAGGGGATATCCTAAGATTTCTAAAAAGTCCAAGAACACCTCTCTAGGGTTAAAATTGGAAGAGCTATGAATTGTCAAAGTTGGCCATTTTTGGAAAATTGCCAAAAGTCAAATGTGCTCAAAAGTGCATTTTTTGTCAAATGGGCCTAGCTTTTCATGATTGTATCTTGTTGAAGACATGGTCCACGACCCAAATCAGCATCCATATATTATTTTCTCTATTTATTTATTTTATTTTGATTTTTATTTATTAAAAGTTAAATTAAATCAAATCAATTGCAAAAAATAAAAAAGAATGATTTTTGATCTGATTTTTGTAGGAATCATAATCTAATCAAGCTAGCCTAATCAGATCAAATCAAATCAAGGCAAATTGAGGCAAAAATAGCATGATTTGGATGGTTTTGGAAAGATATCATATAGAAAATAAATCAAATCCAATCTTCATGATTCAAAGAAGATTGAATATGTTTTTGTTGCCCTAATTCATCACACTACATATATAGAACATACACGAGCCAAAAAGACGAGGATTGTAGTCGTGAGAGCTGAAGAACAAAACTCAAATTTTGGCAAAAAAGTGGTAGATCGGTTTCTCACATAGAGGGTGATTCAAAATATTCCAAAGCTTCTAAATGATTCCTGAACCTCTCCTGAAGCTAACACGATCAATTGCAAGCATTCCCAAGTCCATAATCGTCCCATAGCCTTCACACGACTTGCTCTTTGTTTCAAAATTGATTACAATAATTCTTACATCATAAGCATATTCTAATGATGTATTTGTGATTATCGACATATTTGCAACATGCTTGAATGATTTAATTGGCGTTTTGATGCATATATTGATGATTGGCATGGCTAGGGTTTAAGAAGCCGTTTTAGGGCTTCTCTGTACAAGTAAAATTAGGCCAAGAAACGGATACCATGATGCTCGTGGGATCAAGACAAATTGATCCATGTACTCACCTTTAATTTATCATGCATTTTATGGATTTTTGAAGCTTGCAGGGCTATGGCTATGGAGTTCTGTCCGTAGGTAAAAGGTATTGGCCTAAGACGACGGACAGGGAAAAAGACAATGACTTGTCACCACCCCATAGGTCCATTTGAATGATCACGCACATTTTTTTATTTTATTCAGTCTATCCATCTTTTTTTATATATTATATTTTGGCTTTATCCTATTGACAACTAAACATGGTAGCATAGATGGCCAAGGCGCACGTTGTATGAGCGGGAGGACCTGGGTTCGATCCCAGGTCCCAACATATTTCTTTATTTTTCTTAACATGTGATTACAGGTTCCATGTATTACATGGAAAGATGTCCATCACGCGCCCCACTAATCCAGCCACTAGATCATTACCAACACATATCCAACGCTCAAACCAAGGAAAGACCATGGTACATTCTCCAAACGTGGCTACACAGAATCGGGCGTAGGAATGGGCTCAACATTCATGGGCTTGGCACAAATTCAGCATGCACCCCCCTAGTTGCTTATACAGGCCCAATTCTTTTCCTTTCCTATTTTAATTCTTTTATTTATTTATTAATTATTTTCTTTTTTCAAATAACACCAAAAATCATGTTTTTTTATTTAATCAAAAAATCATAAAAACATCAAAAATCATTTTTTTATAAAAATATATTATTAATTAATTAGTTTAATTAAATTAAGTCAATTTAATTCTTTTTTGTATAATTAAAATCAACTAGAATTAGGGTTTAATGTTGTACATAACCTAATTTTTCTTAAAAAGTAACCTAAATATTTTCTCAATTAGATTTTTAGGTTTCCTAGTTTGTTCTCACATTTAATTCGCCGCACGCCTTTAATTCCTTTTTCTATTATTATAACTGCTCTGAGTTTGTAATAGTAATTAGGGTTTTAAATTTCCGCATCTTTATTTATAGTCAAAATAATTATGTATCTACGAAAGCCTTGTAATAGCTAGGACTTTAATTTTTCGCATTTTAATTTCCGCAAACTATAAGCTGTTAGATGTATGTTAATAGGATTGTATGGAAAGACAAATTGCAATTAATACAGTAGAAAACCCTAAATATGCAAAGATAAATAAACTAAAAAAAACACACTTGCACATGCTCACTCCTAGGGTTTACTCCACTCCGGTTGCCTTCGGTAAACGGTCATGAAGTATAGGGAATGTTAGTGGTCGTCCTCTAGTCCCAAAAGATCTAAAATGACCCATTCGGGTGTTGCCTCGGAAAAAGATCTTTAAGGCTTTAGGACGATTACTAAAATTTCCTAACATTGCTTTTGTGATCGTACTTGTCCCTTCGAACGTCCCTTAGAACTCCGACGACAGTTCTACCTATTCCTTAATAATAAGATAGCGCTGTCTAAAGGAAAACGAACAGACTTTTTTCGAGTAGGTAGGTTAGTTCCTAGGTACTTGATCAAACAAATTTTTTCACACAAACACTTTTCAAAAACAATTTTTGAAACAACTTCGTCACACTCTTGAGGACAGAAACAAGGGTTATCACGAAGTAAAACAAAACATTTTAAAACAAGCACATACAAGCAATTTGAAAAAAGAGCAAGTACCTAAGAGCCCATTGAAAACCATGGATAGAAAGGGTTCTAACACCTTCCCTTTCTATAATCTACCCCCGTACTCAGAAATATCTCAAAAAAGGTTTTTTCTGTTCTTTTTCCTTTTCCTTTGTTGGATGAAATAAAAGTCGGTGGCGACTCTTGCTTACCGCGACATTTGCGAATACGAAACACAAACCAGTATTAACAGTCAGTTCTGCCACCGTAACACACAACTGAACCAGACAAAGGTCTTGGGATATCTTCAACTGGAATAGGAATCAGAGAGATCTTAGTGGAGATCTGACTGAACCAGGGAAGGTCTTTAATTAAATTTGACTAGAACAGAAATCAGAAAAATCTTAGGATCGATTCAACTGAACCAGACAAAGGTCTTGGAATATATTCAACTGGAATAGGAATCAAAGAGATCTTAGTGGCGATCTGACCGAACCAAATAAGGTCTTTAATTAACTTTGACTGGAATGGAAATCAGAAGAATCTTAGAATCGATTCAACTTAACCAGTCAAAAGCCTTGGAATATCTTCAACTGGAATAGGAATAAGAGAGATCTTAGTGGTGATCTGAATGAACCAGAGAAGGTCTTCTGAGAACGTTGTTCTGAGGAAGATGATGAAATAGCCTTTCATCAGGTGTAACTTTTTCAGAAAAATACCAGGTCACATAAGTAGCTGACGGTATTATTGATTTGATCTTTTCCCTGAAAAAGGCAAAGAGTTAGTCATATGCAATGTCATGATGTATGAAAGGCATTGTGATGATGGTCTCAAAATAAATGAGATCATGCTGTATGCGATGTGTATGCGTATGCCATGATGTATGAATATGGGATGCTATTGTGATGTTTCTTAGTCTGGGAAAGTAAATCCTGGACTATTGTTGAAGAGTATAAGGAGGCTGAATCCTTCGTTTCCACTGGGGATGATGGATGGATATAATTTTCCAGGGATTTCCACTTTCTGTTTGAGGGTGTTCTGCCGAGGATTGAATCTGCTTAAGAATAACTCTTTGGAGGGAGATGCTTTGTTGGATGATTTTTTCGTTGTAGAGAAATATACTTTGTTGGGGAATGAACTTCCATAGTTAAAGAAATAAACTATACTCGGGAGGAGGTTTTATAACTGTTTGAAATTATAAAACTCGGCTGGGGAATACAAATTGCAGTTGGAGAAGGAATTTTGCGGGAGGAGATAATTCCTGCTTGGGGAAGGAGAGATCAAAACTTTAATTGTTTCTACTTTATAGGGAACATATATGTCACGGGGACATATGTACTGGTGACTTCGTCTCAAAACTGTCTCTGCCCCTGTACCTGTTGGAAGGAGTAACTGTCGGGACTAAAATGATTTTTTAGAGTTTGCACCGTTCCTTAAAGTCATGAGCAACTGTCTTTCTATTTCTTATGCAAATATTTGCAAACAATAATCATATTCAAATGCATATGTCAAGAATAAGTCATTGTACGTTTTTGCAAAACAAAACAGAAAAAGACAAACAAACAGTTTTGTACTTTCAAAGAAATGATTTGTATTAATTTTTTTTTGAAATTCGCCTGTAACATGCATTTTGTACAAAGAGACTGACATTCTAGTAGGAGAACATCGTCGTAAAGGATGAACTATACAAAATAGTGTACAAAGAGAATAAAACAGCTATGTGTAACTGTTGTACCCCAAAATTTTCCCTCTCATTTCTCAAAGGGTCACCCTGGACCCTCAGGTTTGCTTCCATCCAATTCCAAGCCTTGAATTATCAATTTTCCAAGAAAGTCATTCACAAGGGAAAAATAGTCATTTGCCTACTGAAAAGTCAAACTTTGACTTCTGGATCAAAATTAAGTTTCAGGGATCATATTTCATCAAGATATGTTGAAATAGGAAGTTTGTTTCACCAAGAAATTCAAAAGTCAAAATTACTTTGGAAAAGTCAAAATTCTAAAATACTTAGAATTTTTCAAAGTGTTTAAGAAATATGACAAGTTCAGAACTTCTGGCCAGATTTTCACCATGATGGAAGTTGATTCTAGAAGAACTTCTAACACAAGAGTTGTAGATCTCAATGAGATCTCAAACATTACAGAACAAAACTTCTCCTGGAAAGGCTGAAATTTCAAGTTATACATCTTCAAAGTCACGTCCATGAAACTAAAGCACTCAACAAATTCTGGATATTCTCAAGTCAGAAGTTGTCTACAACTTCTGGGCCAGTTTTCACGTAGGTTCAGTCAGAATTTGCAAGAGCGATTCAAAGAGGACTTACAAATCATGTCACAAGCTTTCTGGAAAGTCTGAGAACTTGCTCAGAACATGCTGGAGCAAAAAGATTAAAGGATCAGAAGTTAGATGTTTATTCTAAGTTGCACTGATGCTGAACTTCTGGCCCAGATCTTAGCTATGATACATAATCTCATAGCGCATGATTTCTGGTTTGATAGATATCATCACCATTTAATGCTCACAACCACTTTTGAGTTTTTATCCAAAGGATTTCCCCACGTGTGAGAAAGAAGTGCCATTGTTGTCCTTGAAAAGCAAACTTTTGTACAAGTTTATGCTAGGTCCATGCTTTGCTTCTGCCTCTGAGGGTACTTTTCCTTAATTCATGCTTACAAATCCATCTTAGGCACGGCTAAAAGCTGCTAACCATCATACTTGCTTCAAGAACAAGGCAGCGCCCTAGCATATGAAGGTTATGTTCAATGCTTCGGTCAGAACATCACCAAATCCCAAAACCTCATTTATATAACCTGCTGCACTGCTACAACACAGTCCTATAACCGACAGCTAATTCAGTCCATGCCAACATCTTATAATTGCATCATACTAGCATACAAAAACTGTGATAAAAAAGAAATGGAACAGGATGCCCAAAAGTGTTCAAATCCCATTTGTTCCCCCCCCCCCCAAAATCACAACAATTCCACCTATAAATAAATTGATCCATCACACTTTCAAGGGACTGGCTTTTGGAGAGAGAGAATTGTCAAAAGAGAGAAAAGAAAACAGTGAAACCCTCGTAAAAATCCATAATTCCCAAACATAAAACCAAAACCTTTGTTCATCCCTTTGAGTCAAAAAACATGACATTTTCTCTTTCGTTGCTCTTGCTGACTCCAGAACATCTGAAGGCAACAGTTCAAGTTCCAAGCACACGCTCCAGGTTCAAGGTAAGTCTTTCTGACTTTGCATAATTTCATTCAGAACATCATTAAATATGTAAATATCATAGTATTGATGTTGTCCATATCATTGCATAAGTAGAAAAACTGTGGATCAGAACTTCTTGATTAAGGCTAGGCTCAGGATCAGGATTAGAACTTCTATAAACTGTTGTGCTTTTATCCTTCTGATTTGTTGTTTGTTAAGAACTGAATGAATTGCTGATGTGCTGATTAATATGAGGAAAGAGTTGAAATGTAACACAGAACTTCTGTTTTTCACTCACCATTTTAACACACAAAATTTCTAGGATTTTCTCACTGTTTAAGCACACAGAACTTCTGAGTTCTCTTCCCTGTTTTAACACACAGAACTTCTATGATTTTCTCACTGTTCAAACACACAGAACTTCTGATGTTCACTCTCTGTTAACACACACTGAACTTCTGATGTTCACTCTATGTCTTAGCATAACACAGAACTTCTGAGTTCTCTTTACTGTTTCAATGCACAGAACTTCTATGATTTTCTCACTGTTCAAACACACTGAACTTATGATGTTCACTCAGTGTCTTAGCACATACTGCACTTCCGAGTTCTCTTCACTATTTTAATACACAGAAATTCTAAGACTTTCTTACTGTTTTAATGCTCAGAAGTTCAACACATAGCAACCCAGAACTTCTGTATCTTTCCTCTAACGTTTCTTGCAAGACCTCAGAATGTATCAATCCAGAACTTCTGATGCTTCTTTCTGAACCATAGCATGCCCGACATCAGAATTTCTGATCCCTTTTGTTTTTCTTTTAGCAGCATGCTAATCCTATCACATTATTTTCCCTTTTTATCATTTTTCAATATTAATACCCTTTTTTTTATTAATATAAAAAAGACATAAAAATATTTCCTTAAGCCAATTTGTTTATTTTCTTAACAAAAACAAAACAAGTCCATTTCAATTCTTGTACATTATTTCAAAATGGTTGTAATAGATAATTAGGATTTATTTTCTTGCAACCCCCCATTCATAAATTTGTACCCCCATCCCCTTAATAATGTGATAGTGTAGGACTTTACTTTTCCACACTTTTATTGCTTTCATATATTATTATTAATTAGGGTGTGTATGGCAAGACATAAAATCAACAAATAGATAATTCTAATCAAGACTAAAATGCATGTAATCGAACACACTATTCACATATGCACCCTTAGGGTAATCTCACTTGTTGCCTATCATAAAATAGTCACGTCCCTCAAACATGGGCGTTTTAGAAAAGACCCTCGATAAAATATCGTATTCCCTCGATGATCCTCGATGTTGCCTTTGATAAACGATCTAGTCCCTAAAATGACATTGCTAAAACATCCCATAAGTTGCTTTCTATGACTATGCAAAAAACGTCCCGCGCCCTTCCCTTCTCATCCAACGATGGTGCTTCTTACCAAATCAATGGTAAGATAAAAATATTAAAAGGAGGAGGAAAAGAACATTTAAGACCTTTTGAGTAAGTATATTCGCTCCTAATTGCTCGCTTGCTCACAACCGAACATTTTACACCAACATTTTCACATGAAAACCTTTTTTTCAAAAGAAAAAAGCTTTTTGTATATGTTCTTATAGAGACGAGAACCATTACAAAAACATCTTTTCAAGAACACTTTCAAAAAATACATTCCACACACACCTCTTTGAACTATTTTCCAAACAAATACTTTGTACGCGTTCTTATAGAGACGAGAACCATTACCAAGATGTTTTCAAAATACTTTCAAAACCCACACCACAAGCACATTCAAACAAAAACAAGCGATCTATCAAGAAACTAAGAGCCCATCGAAAGCCATGGATGAAAAGGATGCTAATACCTTCCCTTTTCATAATCTACCCCCCGAACTCAAGAAACAATCTCAAAGGTCTTTCCTGTACTTTTTCACCTTTCCTTTTGGATAAAAGAAAAGTCGGTGGCGACTCTTGCTAAACCGCAACATTTGCGATAACGTGCAAAACACCCAAGTCAGTTCTCCCACCGTATCATAGAACTGACGACTCTGCTGGGGAATCCCTCAAAGGTGGGGTTACCTTAGGGCAGATCACCTTTACTTGCTTTTTTTTTACTTGTATGCTTTACATTTTGGTTCTTTGTTTGGGCTTGAATCCTCTACGCGGATTTAGGATACCTTATAGGTAAGTAGAAATACGTTATGGAAACTGTGTGGGGTATACCGACATGGTCTAAAAAATAGCTACGTTAGTGTGACATATTTGTGGGTACCGGTAGCCCTTGAGTAGTCAAAGAGAATACAGGGCCACTGAGTGATGTCATGAAGCACTAACTGACTTTTAGAACCTTTACTTGACCAACTTGGCCATTAGGACGTAGTGAGATGATTGACTTTGGTGCAGTCCGAGGTTGGTTGATACTCGATACTACACTCATTGAGATTTGACTCCCAAGCTTTATTTGGTGGCAAGTCAGTTGTCAATTGGAACAAAGTTTGTGGGAAAGATCAGTGATATTGAGACCCCTTAGAACCCGATTACTATTACTAGGACAGGTTTGAGCCGACCAAAACTTCAAGAGGGTACTTACCTAAAAACTCCATGCAAGCCTGAACCTAAGGACTTGTCTGCTTTGTGTGTATATGATTATTTGTATATAAACTTGCTTACTTTGCATACTTTATACATAACATCATGACATCATACCATAGCATTTTCAATAACATTGAACCATAGCATTTCAAGGATCTCAAGGGTCTTTGATGCAGGGTCACGTTGAACCAGACGTCTATCATGGCGCATGAGCATTTATGTTCCTCTAACCAAATGACGTCAAAGATCAAAGCACAATAACTTGAGTCAAGGGCTACAACCCACTTGGCATGGTGGGCTTAATTCTCGTGGAAGGACATCCACTGATACAAAGTTCTCCAGTCAAAGTTGTTGATCGATGTTCAAATTCTAACATTTTTCTTGTGTTTACCCCGCGAGTTCCTTGAAAACATGCATCCACATATCATGCATCATATCATGACAGGTTTCCTTATCTTCCTACTGTTTATTTCAGTAAGATGGATATGGAACAAATGGTGAAAGATCTCCAAGCTCAAAACGCTCAATTCCAACAAATGTTCCTGGCTATGGCTAAGGAGCAAGAGGACCTGGAGACTCTTCTTCTCAAAGACAAGAAGAAAAAGTCCAAGAAATCAGTAGGCATCCTGAACTTGGGAAGAAGATCTAGAGGACCAGTCAAGGGAGCTCTAGATCTTTCAACTCCATCCAACATGGGGGATAGTCATGAAGAAGACCACAGTTTGGAGATTGATGAAGTTGTAGCTGACTACTCCGAGGAACAATATCCTCCCACTGATGATAAGTACAAACAGTTTGAGGATCGCCTCAGTGCTGTGGAGATTCAACAGATACCTGGCTTGGATTTAGGAGGCATGGGATTGGTTTCTGGGGTAGTCATCCCGCCAAAGTTCAAAATCCCTACCTTTTCCCTGTACAATGGAGTCTCTTTCCCTAAGATGCACTTAAAGTCTTACATTCGCAAGATTCAACCATACACAACTGATCCAAAGCTTTGGATCCATTTCTTCCAAGAGAGCCTAGTAGGGACTCAACTCGAATGGTTCTATCAATTGGAGAGTGCTCGCATCCACATATGGGAGGACCTAGCTGCTGCTTTTACAAGCAGTACCAATACAATGCTGATCTTGCACCAACTCGTGTGCAATTGCAGAATATGACCATGGGATCCCACGAGGGTTTCAAAGGATACGCCCAAAAGTGGAGAGATCTGGAAGGTAGGGTTCAACCCTCTTTAACTGACAGGGAGTTGATTGACATCTTCATTGGAACTTTGAGAGGGCCTTTCTTCAAACACCTAATCGGAAGCTCCTCAGCCGGGTTCACCGAGCTAATACTGACCGGCGAAAGGGTCGAAGATCGCATCAAAAGTGGAAAGATCCAAGGAGCTATACCTTCTGATTCTCATAAAAAGCCATACGATGGGAAGAAAGAGTCCAATGCTGTGTATGGTCAAAAGAGTCATCATGATCAACATGTAGAGGCAATCTTGATCTCTAATCCTACACCTGTTCAACAAAGACAGGGCAATAGGCGTAGGGTAAGATATCAAGAAAGGCAGTACAATAACATCAACATGCCTTTGTCTCAAGCATTACAACATTTGCTGAAGGTGAAACTGATCACACTAAAGGATCCTCCTCAAAATCCCGACACCTCCTCTTCTAAGTACAATCCAAGCGTAAGATGTGCCTATCATTCTGACAGTCCCGGACATGACACTGATGGCTGTTGGACTTCGAAGAACAAGATTCAAGACTTGATTGATGCCAAGGAGATCGAGTTCGACCCTCCGGAGACTCCAAATGTGATCACTGCTCCTATGCCAAATCATTGAGAGCGTCTTGTTCATTTTGAAATTTTCATTTGTAATTCCTCTTGTTATTCAAACAATTATCTATTAATGTCAAACTTTGTTTCATTAATGCATTGCATATGTTTCTCTTGAATTGATTCATTCGTTTTCATTTCGTTTAAACTATGCTTTTTTACTCTCTTTATGACATTCAACTCTTGCTAAAATATACAAGCCTTTAGAGGGAGGATGACGAAAACAATGCCATAATCTCATACAGTATGCTTTTGGACAGACCTTACTGACGATGTACATGCGTTTCTTTCAAATCCTAAACACTGGAGTTATAAGGAAGATAATCCCTAGTCAACCCCTTCAAGCCAAAGAAGTATAAGTTTTCTTTTTTACACAAATTGAAACCTTTAAATCAAAACCTGGGGCAGGGTAGTCTCTCAGTTAATTCAAACGTGCGTTAAGCCACAAACTCTCATACCGTAATACGATGAATGACATCAAAAACATTCCTCTGGAATCAAAAGACGGTGATGGTTCCCTATCACATAGGCAGTCACTATCTCTCAAAAAAGTAAAGCCCAATAAGTCAAAACCTATAAAGGAGACTTAAGAAAAACTGGGGCATCCCACTGACCGTAATCTCAAAACAAGAACAATCAGGCAAAAATCAGGGATAACAAATAAAAAAAGAGGTCACTACAAATCCTCAACAACATGAAAAATGTTGCAAAGAATGACTGCCTTCCGACAAACTTAACTTGTCTAAACCATCACCAAAACGTCATTCCAGACTCAACTGGAGTTAAAACGCATAATTAACTGAGTTTAGGACTGAAGAATGTCACGAAGAGCGGGTGGATACAAATATATTTTGAGCCTTTATCCTTTATTTTCTTAAACGGTAAACCAAGCCACGCTACAACCCTTCAAAAGTCCTAATTGAAGCATGGGTTAGTTCGAAAGCATATTGTTGCAAAAGGTATCCTGACTCCTGTAAGGCTTTACTCTAAATCCCGAGTTGAATTTTTCTTACAAAACTCTTTACTTGCTAAAATGCATTTTCAAAACTTCAAGACAAACATAAACTTTACATTACTTGAATATCACTGTTTTCATATGGCTATTTGTTTGACATCATAGAAATTCACACAACGAATATCCAGTGAATGAAAGCTCTCTCAGTGAACAAAATCACTTCAAGTGGGATGACACTTCCAGTGAAAAATCTCCTGTCAACAAGGGGGCATGACATGTCACTATCCAGCACACCTGGGGCAGTCAAGTCAAGATCCAGAAATCTCTCAAGAAATGCTGAATAACCAGGGGCAGGTCTCCGTCTCCATCACTTGGGGCATTGAACGCAAACCCCAACAAAGGGTTACATACAGTCAAACATTTCCTAGAAGTGCCATAAAAACTTGCTATTAAGGGGCAGTGACAAATCTTCCCAAGATCTTTCTCATGGGATGACTCCCAGCTAGAGTTTCGATCTCTGAAAACCTTTTCCCCAGCTAAGTCGACCTCAAGAATCCTCGAGGATTTTCTCCAGTGAAGTCGCCGCCTCTCCAACAGACTGAGCAACAGGGTTTATCTCCCCAACAAATGGCAGGATTCCCCAGCTTGAGTTTTCCTCTCCAACTACTACAAATCATAGGACCATAACTCCTCTTCCCTAGTAGACTACTCTACAATCCCCAACAAGTTACAGTGAAGCCTGGACCCGACCAGATATCAGTTCAACTTCGACCCCCAGTAGAGCAACAAACAACCGACACTCTAGAACTCTTTTCCCCAAGCAGGAATCAACATTCTCCAACAGAGTTTTCAATATTCCCCAATAGAGTTCTCCTCAAACAACAAAACAGTAATCCCCAATGGAAACGTTCTAAGAAAAGTTTGAAGACACACCTACTCGTCAACAGCAGTACACGATTTTAACGACTCCTCAGCATTTGTCAAGGATTTGTTTTCCGAGACAAAGATACACTTCAATAAACATTTCACATTTCATACATCCTATTTAAATACATGATAAGTGCATTCGACACAATCTCATTTATTTCGAGAATATCATTACGCAATGCATACATCATGACATTGCATACAACTAACACTTTACCTTTTCAGGAAAGATCAATCAACAGATAAATGTCATCATCTTTTTGGAGTATAATCATTCAAGATTCCTTCATCATCCTGCTGAGGTAGTAATCGTCCAAGATTCCTTCATCATCCTGCTGAGGTAGTAATCGTCTAAGATTCCTTTATCATCCTGCTGAGGTAGTAATCGTATAAGATTCCTTCATCATCTTGCTGAGGTAGTAATCATCCAAGATTCCTTCATCACCATGCTGAGGTAGTAATCATCCAAGATTCCTTCATCATCCTACTGAGGTAGTAATCGTCCAAGATTCCTTCATCATCTCGCTGAGGTAGTAATCGTCCAAGATTCCTTCATCTATTTGCTGAGGCGGTAATCGTCCAAGATTCCATCATCATCCAGCTGAGGTAGTAATTGTCCAAGATTCCTTCATCACCCTACTGAGGTAGTAATCGTCCAAGATTCCTTCATCATCCTGCTGAGGTATTAATCACCCAAGATTCCTTCATCTTCCTGCTGAGGTAGTAATCGTCCAAGATTCCTTAATCTGTATACTGAGGTAGTAATCGTCCAAGATTCCTTCATCACCATGCTGAGGTAGTAATCATCCAAGATTCCTTCATCATCCTACTGAGGTAGTAATCGTCCAAGATTCCTTCATCACCTTGCTGAGGTAGTAATCATCCAAGATTCCTTCATCACCCTGCTGAGGTAGTAATCGTCCAAGATTCCTTCATCATCCTACTGATGTAGTAATCATTAAAGATTCCTTCATCTTCCTACTGAGGTAGTAATCATCCAAGATTCCTTCATCTGTCTACTGAGGTAGTAATCGTCCAAGATTCCTTCGTCACCCTGCTGAGGTAGTAATCATCCAAGATTCCTTCATCATCCTGCTGAGGTAGTAATCATCCAAGATTCCTTTATCTTCCTGCTGAGGTAGTAATCATCCAAGATTCCTTCATCTTCCTGTTGAGGTAGTAATCGTCCAAGATTCCTTCGTCTTTCTGCTGAGGTAGTAATCGTCCAAGATTCCTTCATCATCTTGCTGAGGTAGTAATCGTCCAAGATTCCTTCATCATTCTACTGAGGTAGTAACCATCAAAGACCTCCTCTGGTTAGATTTATTTCTTCCAGTTAATGACAGGCGACCAAAGACCTCCTCTGGTTAGATTTATTTCTTCCAGTTAATGACAGGCAACCAGAGACCTCTTCTGGAAACAGTGTAGATGCGATCTAGATATGGCTGAAATTCTGATACTTACTCTAGATTCTCTTCAAATATAGTCCAGATACGATACAGACACGGATGTCATTCTGACCCTCATACAGTACATCTCTTAGATACGAGTCAGATATAATTCATTTATGGATATTATTCTAATACTCATCCCATGACCTCTGCTATTTCAGTTTAAATCTCTCAAAGGTTTTATCCTGATTCTTTCTTGTAGACTTTTTCTCTGGTTCAGATAAATCGCTCCAAATATTTATTTTGATTTCTTCTCCAGTTGAAGTCCGAATTTAGACTTAGTCTAATTTCTGTCAACAATCACTCTGGATGGCATCTATAAGCCCCTCTCCAACAACTATCCATCATTTCTCCAAATGGCATCTATAAGCCCTTTCCCCCACACAATCAACCACAACATCACCGAGTGCAAATTTCTGGGCACTCTAGTGTTCAATCATCTTCCACCTTCAAGTCACGAATGACATATTTATCAATCTAACTCTTCAGGTGTAAGAAGATTGAACAGGGACAGCTGTTGTACCCCAAAATTTGTCCTCTCATTTCTCAAAGGATCACCTTGGACCCTAAGGTTTGCTTCCATCCAATTCCAAGCCTTGAATTATCAATTTTCCAAGTAAGTCATTCACAAGGGAAAAATGGTCATTTGCATACTGAAAAGTCAAACTTTGACTTCTGGATCAAAATCAAGTTTCAGGGATCATATTTCATCATGATATGTTGAAATATGAAGTTTGTTTCACCAAGAAATTCAAAATTCAAAATTACTAAGAAATATGACAAGTTCAGAACTTCTTGCCAGATTTTCACCATGATGGAAGTTGATTCTGGAAGAACTTCTAACACAAGAGTTGTAGATCTCAATGAGATCTCAAATATTTCAGAACAAAACTTCTCCTGGAAAGCCTGGAATTTCAAGTTATACATCTTCAAAGTTACGTCCATGAAACTAAAGCACTCAACAAATTCTGGACATTCTCAAGTCAGAAGTTGTCTACAACTTCTGGGCCAGTTTTCACGTAGGTCCAGTCATAATTTGCAAGATCAATTCAAAGAGGAATTACAAATCATGTCACAAGCTTTCTGGAAAGTCTGAGAACTTGCTCAGAACATGCTGTAGCGAAAAGATTAAAGGATCAGAAGTTGGATGTTTATTCTATGTTGCGTTGATGCTGAACTTTTGGCCCAGATCTTAGATATGATACACAATCTCATAGCGCATGATTTCTGGTTTGATAGATCTCATCATCATTTAATGCTCACAACCACTTTTGAGTTTTTATCCAAAGAATTTCCCCACGTGTGAGAAAGAAGTGCCATTGCTGTCCTTGAAAAGCAAACTTTTGAAAAAGTTTATGCTAGGTCCATGCTTTGCTTCTGCCTATGAGGGTACTTTTCCTTAATTCATACTTACAAATCCAGCTTAGGCACGACTAAAAGCTGCTAACCATCATACTTGCTTCAAGAACAAGGCAGCGCCCTAGCATATGAAGGCTATGTTCAACGCTTCAGTCAGAACATTACCAAATCCCAAAGCCTCGTTTATACAACCTGCTGCACTACTACAACACAATCCTATAATCGAAAGCTAATTCAGTCCATGTCTGCATCCCATAATTGCATCAAACTAGCATACAAAAACTGTGATAAAAAAGCAATGGAATAGGATGCCAAAAAGTGTTCAAATCCCATTTGTTTTCCCCCCAAAATCACAACAAATTCACCTATAAATATGTTGCTCCATCACACTTTCAAGGGGATGGCTTTTGGAGAGAGAGAGAAATGTCAAAAGAGATAAAAGAAAACTGTGAAACCTTCGTAAAAATCCAGAATTCCCAAACAGAAAACCAAAACCTTTGTTCTTCCCTTTGAGTCAAAGAACTTGACATTTTCTCTTTCGTTGCTCTTGCTGACTCCAGAACATCAGAAGGCAGCAATTCAAGTTCCAAGCACACGCTCCAGGTTCAAGGTAAGTCTTTCTGACTTTGCATCTTTTCATTCAGAACATCATTAAATATGTAAATATCATAGTATTGATGTTGTCCATATCATTGCATAAGTAGAAAAACTATGGATCAAAACTTCTTGATTAAGGCTAGGCTCAGAATTAGGATTAGAACTTCTATAAACTGTTGTGCTTTTATCCTTCTGATTTGCTGTTTGTTAAGAAATGAATGAATTGCTGATATGCTGATTAATATGAGGAAAGAGTTGAAATGTAACACATAACTTCTGTTTTTCACTCACCATTTTAACACACAGAATTTCTAAGATTTTCTCACTGTTTAAGCACACAAAACTTGAGTTCTCTTCACTGGTTTAACACACAGAACTTCTATGATTTTCTCACTGTTCAAACACACTGAACTTCTGATGTTCACTTGCTGTTAACACACACTGAACTTCTGATGTTCACTCACTGTCTTAGCACAACACAAAACTTATGAGTTCTCTTTACTGTTTCAACGCACATAACTTCTATGATTTTCTCACTGTTCAAACACACTGAACTTCTGATGTTCACTCACTGTCTTAGCACATACTGAACTTTCGAGTTCTCATTAATGTTTTAATACACAAAATTTCTAAGACTTTCTTACTTTTTTAACGCTCAGAATTTCTACACATAGCAACCCATAACTTCTGTATCTTTCCTCTAACGTTTCTTGCAGGACCTCAAAATGTATCAATCCAGAACTTCTGATGCTTCTTTCTGAACCACAGCGTGCCCGTCATCAGAACTTCTGATCCCCTTTGTTTTTCTTTCAGCAGCATGCTAATCCTATCTCATTATTTTCCCTTTTTTTTTATCATTTTTCAATATTAATACCCTTTTTTTATTGATATAAAAAAGACATAAAAATATTTCCTTAAGCCAATTTATTTATTTTCTTAACAAAAACAAAACAAGTCCATTTCAATTCTTGTACATTAGTTCAATATGGTTGTAATAGATAATTAGGATTTATTTTCTTGCAACCCCCCATTCATAAATTTGTACCCCCATCCCCTTAATGATGTAATAGTGTAGGCTTTACTATTCCTCACTTTTATTGCTTTCATATATTGTTAATAGTTAGGGTGTGTATGGCAAGACATAAAATCAACAAATAGATAACCCTAATCAAGACTAAAATGCATGCAATCAAACACACTATTCACACATGCACCCTTAGGGTAATCTCACTTGTTGACTATCGGAAAATAGTCATGTCCCTCGAACATGAGCGTTTTAGCAAAGACCCTCGATAAAAGATCGTAGTCCCTCGATGACCCTCGATGTTGCCTTTGATAAACGATCTAGTCCCTAAAACGATGTTGCTAAAACATCCCATAAGTTGCCTTCTATGACTATGCAAAAAAAGTCCCGTGCCCGTCCCTTCACATCCAACGACGGGGATTCTTACCAAATCAATGGTAAGATAGAAACATCAAAAAGAGGAGGAAAAGAACATTTAAGACCTTTTGAGAAGTAGATTCGCTCCTAATTGCTCGCTTGCTCACAACCAAACATTTTACACCAACATTTTCACATGAAAACCCTTTTTTCAAAATAAAAAAGCTTTTTGTATACGTTCTTATAGAGAAGAGAACCATTACAAAAACATCTTTTCAAGAACACTTTCAAAAAACACATTCCACACACACCTCTTTGAACTATTTTCCAAACAAATACTTTGTACGCGTTCTTATAGAGACGAGAACCATTACAAAGACGTTTTCAAAATACTTTCAAAACCCACACCACAAGAACATTCAAACAAAAGCAAGTGATCTAGCAAGCAACTAAGATCCCATCGAAAACCATTGATGAAAAGGGTGTTAATACCTTCCCTTTTCATAATCTACCCCCAAACTCAAGAAACAATCTCAAATGACTTTCATGTGCTTTTTCAACTTTCTTTTTGGATAAAAGAAAAGTCGACAACGACTCTTGCTAAACCGCAACATTTGCGATAAAAATCAAAATACCCAAGTCAGTTCTCCCACCGTATCACAGTAACAATCCCATTGGGTTTCAATTCTGCAATTGCCCTTATGTCTTCGAGCGTCTCATTACTTTGCTACTTGTTCGAAGCTGACTGAATTGATCGGTACCGTTTGAGCTTGATAGTTGATACTGAAGTCTGATTGCAAGGTGATCCAATGGGACATAGTGATACGATTCAAATCCCTAACTTTTGCCTGGACTGTCCTTTCGGGTTTTCAGTCCACCGGGATACCCTTTTTTTCCCAAGTCGCCTTTTCAGGTTTTCGACTTGCCGAGTGTACACATTTATTTTGTTTTTATCCTTAAATTTTGCTCGAACCCTTTTGGTTCGCCGGGATGCACTTATTTTTGCCTTGGCTAGTCAACCTAGCAGGTCTTTATTTACGTGTAGTAACTTTTCACTATGTCCGTATTAACAGGGTGAGGAAGATCGTCACCATCCATGGTAGTCAGAATCATGGCTCCACCAGAAAATATGCTTTTGATCACAAATGGTCTTTCGTACGTGGGAGTCGATTTGCCCCTGGAATCACCTTGTGACAGTATGATGTGCTTGATTACTAGATCACCCACTTGATACACTTGATGTCTGACCTTTTTGTTGAAAGCCTTGATCATCCGTTTTTGATACATCTGACCATGACAGACAACAATAAGCCTTTTCTCATCAATCAGGTTCAGCTGGTCAAGTCGAGTCTGGATCCAATCATCTTTGTTCAAACCTGCATCCTTCATGATTCTCAAAGAAGGGATCTGGACCTCAACAAGTAGGACAACCTCCATACCATACACCAGAGAATAAGGTGTTGCCCCTATTGACGTTCGTGGTGAGGTGAGGTAACCATGAAGATCAAATGATAACATCTCATGCTAGTCTTTGTATGTCACCGTCATCTTCTGTATGATTTTCTTAATATTCTTGTTAGCAGCCTCCACAATGCCATTCATCTTCGGCCGGTAAGGGGAAGAATTATGATGCTGGATCTTGAATTGCTTACAAAGTTTGGTGATCATTGTATTGTTGAGATTTGTACCATTGTCTGTGATGATTCTCCCTGGCACACCATACCGACAAATTAGGTTATGCTTGATAAATAACGCCACAACATTCTTAGTAACAGTAGCAAAAGAGGCAGCTTCAACCCACTTCGTGAAGTAATCAATGGCCACTAGGATGAAGTGATGCCCATTGGAAGCAGTAGGTCTAATCTCCCCGATCATGTCAATGCCCCACATTGCAAAGGGCCAGGGAGCCGTCAAGACATTTAGGGGAACCGTGGGTACATGCACTTTATCAGCGTATATCTGGCATTTGTGACAAGTTCGGGAATGCTGATAATAGTTTGCTTCCATAATGGACCAATAGTATCCTGCCCATAGGATATTTTTAGCCATGGTGTGTGTTGTACCCTAAAATTTTCCCTCTCACTTATCAAGAATTTGCTCACAAGATCTCCTTGGGCTCAAGACTGCACTAGAGTTTAATCAGCTCAAGACACCTCCTTAGGTACTGATAACCAAAATTAGGACTTGAGTTTGCACAATTATTTTTGAACTATCAATGCTTAATATTACTTTCATGGACCATTATCGACCCCCAAGATTACTCATGTCAAGTTTCAAGCATTGGATCACACTTTTGATCAGTCAATTGAACAATGGACCTAAAAAGCAACTATATTCGGGAAAAAAGTCAACCATGGCAAATTTACAGTCAAATCTCATAATTTTTGATCCACATCAACATTTTAAACTCATATGTATCATTTGATCAATTTTGGACCATAATCCCTCAAGAAATTTGATCAAATCTCTAAAAGGGCAAAATGGTCAAAATTAGGGTTTTGATTGGGAAAGGGAAATTTCTGATTTTTTACCCAGCAAATGGTCAATTGGTTTAAGGAATGATCTCAAGAGTCCAATTGCATCATTTTTACCTATTGGCATGGTTCAAAACATTGCAAATCCATTGGGTTGACATATGAATTTTGCAGTCAATTGATCAAAAGTCAACTGTATACTGAAAAGTGAAACTTTGACTTTTTGATCAAATTCAAGTGCCAAAAATCATAATTCAACAAAACATGTCAAAATATGAAAATTATTCATCAAGATATCAAAAAGTTAAGATTTCATTTTGAAAAGTCAAAATTTCTAAACTTAGAAATTTTTCTAAGTGTTGGAAATTTCATATTTTTTCATAACTTTGAGCCAAATTTTCACCATGATGCAAGATGATTCAAGAGAAACTTCCAACATGAAAGTTAAAGATCTCCATGAAATATGCAACTCTTCTTTACACAACTTCTTCCAAAGGTGCTTGGATCTCAAGTTATAATTTCAAGAACATAGGATCATAAAACTAAACACTTAGTGAAATTTTGCCCTAATTTGGTCAGGATTTTGACTCAACTTCATGGCACTTTTTCATATAGTTCCAAGGTGAATATTCAAAAGCAATTCAAATATGGATTGTATAGCACATTTCAATATTTCCAAAATGTTCAAGAACTCCTTGAGATCATTCTTGAGTAGGGAGAATCGAAGAGATGAAGTTGGTGTTTTGTCACTTGAATTACAAGGCATTTTGTGATGAACAAGAATCCCATTTCAAACCTAGGCTGCATAATATTGCTTTGCAGGCCTCCTAACTTGTGTATCTATCCATCATTAATGTATTACACAAACTTTTGAGCTTTAACCCAATTGGTTTAAGCTTTATCCAATCCACATTTCCATTAATGGCACAAAGTGAACACTTCCATTTTAGAAAAGCAAGCTTTTGTGTAAAGTCAATTCTTGAGCCTCTAACTTGTTCCCTATGATCACAATCCATCCCCAAAGTCAGAAACAAGCTTGTTTAAAGCATAACCACTCTATCTTAGCAAGTACACAATTCTTGGGAACCTGAATATCTCAAAAATCACATGTTATGCATAAACTTATGATTTTGAATTCTGATCAACAATAACTCTCCAAACTTGTTGCTTATAAATAGAGGCACTATTTGTGAGCTAGAGGACGAGCTTGAGCACCCTGAAATAAACCAAAACTCTCTCAAATCAGAAATTGCCCAAAAACTCCATTGTTGCACAGTTTCTGACCTTGAATCTCAAACTCACATTTCCCTCGTGGGTTTCTTGGCCTTTTAGTTTCTAAAGCTTCCTTGAATCAAGGGTAACTCATCCTTCTACCTGTTTCACTTCTGTAACACCATTTTCCCTATCTTCCATAACCAAAAAAAGAGCATAATAGTTGGACTTCTCCAGACCATTCCATCTACCCTCAGCTCAAGCCAGCCATTGCATTAGCTTCCTAGAGGTCCAAGGAAGCTAACCTGATCATCAACAATGCCTGAAACAAGCTCAAATCCATTTCATGATTTCCAGTTTTGAGGCATTTTTCTTGAACTTCTATCTCATTACTTAGGAATTGTTAGGCTTGCATTTGTGAAGATAAAATGTAGACATCATTTCCCTGAAGCTGTACATGTCCATAGATTTCATTTATTTTGATTGAGCTAGGAGAATTTTGAGTTTGAACTTTATGAAATATTTAGGTCAGAATTTGATACTTTTAAAAATTCTCATTCATCTTTGTTTTATAGTTTATTATATTTATATGGTTGGATTCGTGTGACAAAATGGAGCAATTTTCACGTTTACATTTTTGAAAATGGTTGAGAAATGAGCAAGTTACAGATCCTTTGGCTGGAGGTTGAAGATGAAGTACAGTCAGAGCGTGTTTTGTGTTATGTATTTATCATTTCATACAAGTTAACTGATGTATAGCCATCTCAGTGGTAAAGCGCGCACCTGTTCACTCCATGGTCCTGGATTCAAGCCCCGGCGTGACCATTTTTTTATTTTTACATTTTCTGACTCTTTTTTTGTTCTTTTTTAGCAGCATTTGGGCTCTTCATTGGGCTTAGTTTATTTTTGCTCATGAATACTCTTTTGTTTACTAATGAATCCCCCTGACTTTTTATTTATTTTATTTTCTTTTTCTTTTTATTTATTAATATTAATATTAATATTTATTTTATTGACAAAAAAATATTAAAAAAAGATATTTTTATTTATACTATATACATTTATTTTATTTTCTAGACTAAAACATAAAAAATATTTTTGTTACAAACTTAACTTTTCTTAATTAAATAGATTTAGGCTTATTTTATTTTCTTAAAATAAACATAGAATTTATAATTTTCCTAATTTAATTAATTTTCATACTATTTAGTTTAATGTTAAAATCTTCTTCATAAAACTTAAAAATATTTTCTCTTTTAAATTAAATTAGTTTTTTTTTTTATTAAGCATTTTTTTTAGTTCATTAGGTTAAGAAATAAAAACTTATTTTAACAAGGACAAAACCAAATAAAATCCATTCTTTTTTTATTCATTACTTTATACATTATTCCTTTTCATATTTTGTACATTTATTTATTCAATTCAATATGGTTGTAATAGATTAATTAGGGTTTAATTTCTTGCAATCCCCATTTATACTTTGTACACCCCCTTCCCACAAATCATGTAATAACTTAGTATTTTTATATTCCGCAATTTAAATGCTTCATATTCACATGCTAGTAATTAGGGTTTGTATGGAAATAATAAAATCAATCAAATAGAAAACCCTAATTCAAGACAAAAACAAGCATGAAAACAATACACTTGCACACAAGCACCCCTAGGGTAAAATCCACTTGGTTGCCTTACAAAATGGCCATATTACGCATGTGAGGTATATTAGCAAAAATAAACGAATACAAGATCATAGTCCCTCGACGACGCTATCTAAGTTGCCTTATAAATGATCTTAGTCCCTAAAAGAGAATGCTAAGATGCCTTGCAACATTGCTAATCATGGTTATACGATGACCCACGCCCGTCCCGTTTACATCTAAAGATAGGGTTACTTACCAAATCAATGGTAAGATAACAATGTCAAAGGAAAAGGAAATGTACAAGAAAGACTTTTGAGTAGGTAGAATTCTCCTAATTACTTGCTCCATTTCAAAACAAACATCCTTTCTATTTTCAAAACAATCACATACACTTTCAAACATCTTACAAACTTGAAATTTTTTTCAAAAGATCAACATCTTTGTATACATTCTTACGAATGATAATCATTACAAAGATTGCCTAAACAAAGGCCTCTTTACAAAATACTTTCAAAAAACCATGCAAAGCACAATTTCAAACAACAAAAGCAAGTGATCTAGCAAGTAACTAAGAGCCCATGGAAATCCATGGATGAAAAGGGTGCTAGTACCTTCCCTTTTCATAATCTACCCCCGAACTCAAGAAACAATCTCGAAGGTCTTTCCTGTGCTTTTTCACCTTTCCTTTTGGATAAAAGAAAAGTCGGTGGCGACTATTGCTAACCGCAACATTTGCGATCAAACGCAAAACACCCAAGTCAGTTCTCCCACCGTATCATAGAACTGGTGACTCTGCTGGGGAGAATTTTAAAAGTGGGGTTACCTTAGGGTTAGAACATATTTACTTGCTTACATTGTTTGACTTGTATGCTTTACATTATGGTTCTTTGTTTGGGTTTGAATCCTCTACCCGGATTTGGGATACATTATAGGTAAGTAGCAATATGTTATGGAAACTGTGCATGGTATACAAACATGGTCTAAGAAATAGCTACGTTAGTGCAACATATTTGTGGGTACCGATAGCCTTTGAGTTAATCAAAGAGAATACGGGGCCGCTGAGTGATGTCATGAAGCACTAATGAACTTCTAGAACCTTTACTTGACCAACTTGGCCTTTAGGATGTAGTGAGATAACCATATTTGGTGCAGTCCGAAGTTGGTAGATACTCGATACTACACTCATTGAGGTTTGGTTTCTTGGGATATTTCGGTCACCATTAAAGAGGCTTGTGCTGAAACAATGACCAAGGAAAAAACCAGTGATATTGAGCTCCTTAGAACCCGGTTACTATTACTAGGACAGGTTTAAGCCAACTAAACTTCAAGAGGGTACTTACCTATAAAACTCCATGCAAGCCTAAACCTAAGGATTTGTTTGTTTTGTTTGTATATACATACTTGTAAATAATATCATGAACATCATGTACATCATATACATCCACTAACCATTTCAAGGATTTTGGGATTCTTCTTTGTTCTTGTTTTGTAGGATATGGATTCACTTCGCATGAAAACTATTCAAGTCAATCTTGTAAGGATTTCTCCACAACTCAGGGAGCTAGCTTCAAGGATTCCTGAAAACTCTCCATTCACTGAGAGACATGGTCGCCTACTCAACTTGGTCACCTCCAACACAGATGAGGACATGGTGAAGGTTATCTTTCAGTTCTTTGATCCTTTACACCATTGCTTCAAATTTTCCGACTATTAACTTGTGCCTACTTTGGAAGAATTCTCCCGACTCTTTAGGATTCCCATTCTCCACCAACTACCTTTCAACGGCACGGAAAGAGAACCAAATCCATAAGAGATTTCTCAAGCTCTACACTTGCACTCATCTTATGTCACAACTCATTGGGAAACAAGGAGTGGTGTCAAGGGTTTCCTAGCAAAGTTCCTGTTTGAGAAAGCCCAAAGTTGTTTGAATTCCTTGGATCTGCAAGCCTTTGAGGAAATTGTGGCTCTCCTCATCTATGGGATGGTATTATTTCCAAATCCTGATCAACTCATAGATGTGAGCACCGTCAAAATCTTCATATTCCGCAACCCATTTCCTATATTACTAGGGGATATCCTACACTCTTTTCACACTCGCACAATGAGGAAAAGAGGTGTCCTTATGTGTTGCACTCCTCTTTTGGCAAGATGGTTTATTTCGCATCTTCCCCAATCTGTATTAAAGAATGAGCAAGGTTCAAGGTGGTCACAAAGGTTGATGATGCTCAAACATTCAGACATTCATTGGTGCTCCCGATCCATAGAGAATTTTACTATTATCGACCGTTATGGAGAATTTCCTAATGTTCCTTTACTTGGCATTAGGGGAGGTATCACCTACAACCCCTGCTTAGCCTTAAGACAGTTTGGTTACGCCCGAAGGGATGGCCTGTATGAGATGTTGATTCAAGGTTTGGTATTTGACTACGAGAACGACGATCAAGGTCTTAGCCAGAGATTTATCCGAGCTTGGAGGATGTTAAACAAGGTAGATAGCAAGACTTTGGGGCATAAAAATTCCATCCCTCTTGAGCCTTACCTAAAATGGGTACGAACTCGTGCTCAAAGTCTTATGATGCCTTACCGCTCCATTCTCCCAATAATCATTGATCCTGTCATGGAAGGAGATGTTCCATACACTATCCTACATCCTGACATGCCTACCTCTCTTGAAGACCCATAAAGGGATTGGATACAACTCAAGGGAGAGCGAGATACCTTCGAAGCCCAATTCTACACAAGCGAGAAGAAGGTTTTGGAACTCACTAGGCTACTTCATAAGGTACACACTTTGAATGCCTACATTGCACCAAAGAGGATGCATACTACCTTTTTATATTAGAGTTTTTGTATTATTTTTCCCAAGAAGGAATTGATGTACTCAAGCTTTAATCTATTAATATGACGTGTGTTTCCTTTTTGTCTAAAATAAATTTGAATCTTAAAATCCTTGAAAACATTTGCATATGCATTTATCATTCATCATAACATAAGCAGGTTTCTTGCAACAAGTCTCCTAATCTCTCTACTGTTTATTTCAGTAAGATGGATCTCGAGAAAACGGTGAAGGACCTTCAAGATCAGAATGCACAGTTTCAACAGTTGCTCTTAACTCTGGCCAAAGGACACGAAGAGTTGAAAACTTTGATAGCTGAGGAAAAGAAAAAGAAGACAAAGTAGGTAACCGGAGTCCTAAACATGGGAAGAAGATTTCATGGGCAGACAAGAAGGACCCTAGACTTTGCAACGACATCCAGGGAGAAATACAACCATGATAGGAGGGGCAGGGAAACATTTATCCAGTCAGAATCAGAATCAGAAGAGGAAGAAGAAGACCATTCTGAAGAACAATACCCTCCAGCTGATGACAAGTATAAACATCTCGAAGAGCAATTGAGCGCAATGGAAATCCAAAAAGTGCCTGGATTGGACTTTGAGGAATTGGGTCTAGTATCGGGGATTGTCATTCCTCCAAAATTGAAAGCACCTGTGTTCGCCAAATATGACAAAGTTTCATGCCCTAAAATGCATCTTCGGTCCTATTTGAGGAAAATCCAGCCCCATACCACTGACAAAGACTTATGGGTACACTTCTTCCAAGACATCCTGTCTGGAACTTAACTTAATTAGTTTTATCAGTTAGAAAGAGCCAATGTTTATAACTGGGAAGATCTTGCTGTAGCCTTTTACAAACAATACCAATACAATGTTGATCTTGCGCCTACCCGTACTCAACTCCAGAGTATGGCCATGATTTCCAATGAAGGTTTCAAAGACTATGTGCAAAAATGGAGAGACTTGGCTGGAAGAGTTCAACCTCCCCTATCTGAAAGAGAATTAGTAGACATGTTTTTGGGCACCTTGTCTGGTCCCTTCTCCAATCACCTAATTGGGAGTTCATCGGCAGGTTTTACTGAACTGATATTGACCGGAGAAAGGGTAGAAGCCAGGATAAAGAGTGGAAAGATTCAAAAGGATACATCCTCTGTTGCTATAAGAAAGCCATTTATCAGAAAGAAAGAAGTGGTTGCTGATTATCCTCAGAGAAATTAAGATAGGGCCGAACGCCGTCCAATGGTGGGGGCTGTTATGATTCCTAAACCTGCGCCTGATCAGAAGAGAAACAACCAACCAAGGATGGAAATTCCAGTCAGACAATTCACCAGAATTAACATTACCTTATCTCAAGTATTGCCACATCTGTTAAGATCCAGCCTGGTGACCTTGAAAGAAGCTCTAAAGAATCCTAATACAACATCTCCTCACTATCATCCTAATTCCCGTTGTGCATACCACTCTGAGAGTACCAGCCATGACACTAATAACTGTTGGGCTCTAAAGAACAAAATACAAGACCTCATTGAAGAAAAAGAGATTGAATTCGATGCACCCAAAAAGCCAAATGTCATTTCTGCCCCTATGCCCAAACATGGCCATAATACCAATGCCATTGAAGAAGAAATGTTTGTTACTTCAGTTGATGAACTTATGACCCCACTCCTGACTATTAAAGTGAACTTGTTGAATTCCGGTGTGTTCCCGGGCTGTGATGAAGGCTGTCATTTCTGTTTGTCCTCACCAACCAACTGTCCTTTGTTGAAAACAGGCATTCAGTGCCTAATAGATAACAAAGAAATTTTGTTTGAAAATGCTTTTGTTCCACCTGTTCCTTTTAAAGATGTTTCTATCATTACCATTTCCACCAATTCTTCCAGGGTCTCCACCAAAAGAGCCGTTAGAATTACATCAGTTCTGAAAGCAACTCCTTTGATAATTATAATTCCTGGACCAGTCCCATATTCGTCAGATAAAACCATACCATGGAATTATGGAGGGGATGTCTACTACCACGGTATCAAACAAGACTGGCCAGCTGCCGAAGATTCAAGTTCTGAAAAAGTTTACCCCAATATTAGTAATATTGCAGGGACTAGCTAGCTAGCTTAACTGCATATAATGGTCTAGGTTTTTCAGATGCTGATTTAACGCCAAGAGGAAGAAAGCATAATGAGGCATTGCACGTCTCAGTTGAATGTAGGGGCACAACCTTGGCTCATGTTTTCGTGGACACTGGCTCATCTCTAAATGTATTGCCTAAAAAATCTCTTGATAGGCTTGACTGTGAGGGATTGACATCGAAGCTAAGTAACATAGTAGTAAAGGCTTTTCACGGCTCGAAAAGGATGGTACATGGGGAAGTGGATATCACCATAAAGGTTGGAACCCAAACATTTGATTCAACTTTTTATGTAATGGATATCCGTCCCTCATACTCCTTCTTGCTAGGCCGACCATGGATTCACAATGCTGGCGCTGTCACTTCTACGTTGCACCAAATGCTGAAGTATCCAATTCAAGGGAAGATTATCACCATTCATGGAGAATAAGAATATATGATCAGCCATCTCAATTCCTTCAGATATGTGGAATTAGATGGTGAATTTATTGAAACTTCATTCCAAAACTTCGAAGAAGTCCCGCTAGATGTGGCAATGACCAAGGTTGTTCCCAAGATCACAAGGCCTCCACTCAGGATGTCATCTTTGAAGGATGAAAAGGCAGTGATTGAAGAAGGTGGGTGCACTATCTGGGGGTGTGATACGGTGGCCAGAACCGGGACTGTTTTAGGAATGCTGGTTTGCGTTTTGCGTTCGTGTTCGCAAAATGTCGCGGTAAGCAAGAGTCACCACCGACTTTTATTTTATCATACAAGGAAAGGAAAAAAGCACATAAAAATTCCTTTTTTCGAGATTTTCTGAGTACGGGGGGTAGATTATAGAAAGGGAAGGTATTAGCACACTTTTTATCCGTAGTTATCTACGGGCTCTTAGGTACTTGCTCATCATTTTCAAAATTGCTTCTGTGTTTGTGTGATTTGAAAATTTTTTGTTTTGACTTCGATTTAACCCTTTCTTCTGTCTTCAAGAGTGTTATAAAGTGTTTTCAGAAAAAACTTTGTTTGAAAAGGAGTACAAGTGTGAAAAAGTTTGTTTGGATTGAGCAAATACTTAAAAGCTAACCCACCTACTCGAAAAAAAGAATTGTTCTATGTTCGTTTCCTTTAGACAACGCTATCCCACTATTAGTGAGTAGGTAGCACCGTCGTTGGAGTTTTGAGGGTCAATTCAAAAGGGGACGTACGGTCACTAAAGCAATGTTAGGACGTCTTAGTAGTAACCCTAATGTCTTAGATCAATTATTCGAGGCAACAATTCTGAGGCAACCATTCCGAGGAAACTTTTCCGAACGGGACTTTGATCTTTGTTTAGACAAGAGAGCGACCACTAAAATATCCTATACCTAATGACCGTTTACCGAAGGCAACCGAAGATGGAGTATACCCTAGAAGTACGCATGTGCGAGTGATTCAATTTCAAGTTTATTATCTTTGCACATTTAGGGTTAGCTAACCGTTTTAAAGTTAATCATACATTCTTGTCATGCATCCCTATTATTCATACATCTAACAGTTAATATTTTGCGGAATTTAAAATGTAGAAAGTAAAGCTACGCTATTACAAGGCTTCGAGTATTTATATAACAAAAAACAAACCCGTAAAAAAAATGATAAATGAAAGTAAAAGATCCTAATTAATCTATTACAACTTGTGAGCAATTACATTAATATGGCAAAAACAAATGAATAAAGCGCGCGCGAATAGTTAAGAACGAGAGAGAACTAGGGTTTTGACCCCTTCTAACCTAATTGGAAGAAAAAAATTGTTTTTGTTGTTTTTAACTATTTTTAAGAAAAGAGAATTAGGTTTTTAAATTAAATACAAAATTAGTTAGCAATTAAATTAATTAAAGAAGATGACTAAATTTAACCTATTTTTGTGTTTTGTTATTTTTTAGGAAAAAAGAAAATAGAATTGAATTAAATTAAAACCCTAATTTTCTAATTATTTTAATTTATTTACAAAAATAATTAAAGTTATCTAAAATTAAATAACCTAATTAAATTAATTAATTTTTGATAAAAAATAAACCTAAATCTAATTGGATGAAAATATTCTTTGTGATTTTTTGATAAAAAGAATTATTTAATTATGTTAGTAAAATAAATAATTAAATTAATTAAGAAATATAAAATAAAAGGAAAAAGAAAATTGGGCCTGCAATCAGTAATTTGAAGGGGTGTCTAAAGCAGATTCTGGGCCCAAAACAAGGTTGTCCACATTGACTCTTTGAACCCCATGCCATGCGTTGACTGGGCGTATCATGGTCCCTCAAATGATGGCCATCAGATTTGGCCATCTGGAGATCCAAGGGTTAGATCCTGAGGACATATGGTGATCCCTTGACCTTGTATGTGCGCCTGAACCTTAAAAGAAAAATAATGTGAAAGAATGGGGGGACCTGGGATTCGAACCCAGGCCCCAAAGCAATTTTCCAACGCCTGGCCACCAACAAACCTGCACGTTCTTATTGTACATATAATAATAATAATAATAGATAATATGAAATAAAAGGGAGTTAGTGGAGACAAATAAAAAAACGCGCCAGAATTTTGAATGGACCAACAGGATGATGCCACGCTGGTCATCCCTGTCCTCACTCCGTTGCTAAGAGTGAAACACTTTTACCTACGAACGTATGTCCGTAGCTACAACCTTGGCTCGTTCCAAAATCTTCCATGGGCAAGATAAATGACTTCTAATGCCATGAATCGAACCGTCTTGGCATTCTGAGCATCATGATATCCTTCACGGGGGCTAATTTTGCCTGCACATAAAAACCCTAAAACGAACCCAAAAACCCTAACAATGGCAAATCTTGATTCAGTACACAAAAATGCAATTGAATTATATGGATAGCTTGCAAATGTTCCAAGGATCAAGAATATATAATTATTTCGTGCTATAAGTGCCAAAATGATGCAATTCGATTTCAAAAAAGGTCCAAGGCCGTGACTGACTTACAGTGAGTTACAGTGCTGGAAACTCCTTGTTCTTGATTGCTTTCACTTGCTTGTGATCCCAGGAAGCGATTGGGATCGCTAGAGGGTCTTGAGAATGTCTGGAACTATGAATTCGACTCAGCACTTTTTTGTGTTTTTTTCAAGTTTGTTCTGACCTTGTGCGCCTCTCCAACCTCTTTCTCTAGGTCCGCAATTGTTCAATATATACCAATGATTGAATTAGGGTTGCAAACATGATCTCAATCTTCCTCCATTATAGCTTTTGATTTGGATTTGATTCACTTGAAGATACTTCCAAAAATAGGCCAAACTCAATCTTTTTGGGCACACCAAGGCTTTGCATGAATTCAATATTTTGCCAACTGGATATAAGACCTGAAACATGCACAATATCTTGAGGTTTCAATGTTTTAGATTTTTTCATGATTTGTTTTGATTAAAATTGATTTAATTCAAATAAAAATCAAAATAAATAATAAAAACCAGATAAAGACAAGTGGCAAGAGCTAGGGCTAGTGGACCATGCTACCAACTCAAAACAAGTGCAAAAAGTTAGGCCCATTTAGCAAAAAATGCAATTTGAGGCATAGTTGACTTTTGGCAATTTTGCAAAAAGGGTCAACTTCACCAATGCATAACTTCCTCAATTTAGAATCTTTGAAGGTGTTATCTGACTTTTTAGAAATCTTGGGATGTCCTATAAGCAACCCCTTTGGTCTCATTTCAATTTGGTATTCCATGTTCATGTATGAAGCTTTGACAAAAAAGGTGTTTTTGTTGACTTTTCAAAATGACCTATAATGTCAAAATTCATAACTTCTTGTGAGTGCATATTTTGAACTTGGGAGATGAAGATGGATTGTATATAATTGCATCCTATTCAAAATTAGCTTTGGATGGGTCATTTCTCATAAAGTATGAGAACGTTATGCTTGGTCAAAGTTGAGTTGACTTTTCCTGCAAAACCCTAATTTAGCAACTTTTGAGTTTTGATGAATTGTGAGCAATCCTTGATGAATCATGATTAACCCTTGATAAAATGATGAATGATACTTCAAAATGAGGATGTTGACCAAAAATCTTAAAGTTTGACTGTATGTGGGCCACCGTTGACTTTTGCCCTAGCACAATCGATTTTCAGGCCTTTGAGCAATTGACTGAGCAAACTTTCTCTGTATGGCTTGAAACTTGACATGGATGATCTTGCGAACATATTAGAACAATAGTGATCATTTTAGACCCTTTTGATTCAAACATCTTGATGCAAACTGAAATTTAGGGCACACTAATATTCGGTCGACTCCGGGCTTCTTAGTAATTGTCCAGGTAAACTGCTATTTGGTCGAAATCCAAGCTTCGCAATGTCTTGTAGTGTTATCTGGTCGTAATCCCAGGATTCAGTGTCTTTTACCGCTATCTGGTCATAATCCAGGCTTCACGATGTCTTATGCCATTATCTGGTCGAATCCAGGCTTCATGGTGTCCTGTATTGCTATCTGGTCGATTCCAGGCTTCACAATACCTTACTTCTTATCTGGTTGTATTCCAGGCTTCAGAAGAAATCAAGTGGTTATCCGGTCGCGTCTGGGCTTCCCTTTGACTGTTGGGCCTACTAATATCTGGTCGAATCCGGGCTTCATAGTAATTGGCCGGGTAAACTGCTATTTGGTCGTAATCCAAGCTTCACAGTGTCCCTCACTGTTATCTGGTCATAATCCAGGCTTCAGTGTCTTTTACCGCTATCTGGTCGTAATCCAGGCTTTGCGACGTCTCATACCATTATCTGGTCGAAATCCAGGCTTCATGGTGTTCGGAGGAATCAAGATACTATCCGGTCGAACCCGGGCTTCATAACTTGTATTAAAGATATACCACTATCTGGTCATAATCCAGGCTTCGCAGTGTCTTTGGCTGCTATCTGGTCGTAATCCAGGCTTCACAATGTCTTCTACCATTATCTGTTCGTAATCCAGACTTCATGGTCTTGTATTGCTATCTGGTCGTAATCCAGGCTTCACAATAACTTGTTGAGCTGTTATCCGGTCGTAATCCGGGCTTCACGGCTTGCTGGGGATTAAACTATTATCCGGTCGAATCTGGGCTTCATAGCTTGTTTTTAAGAGATACCGCTATCTGGTCGTAATCCAGGCTTCGCGGTAGTCTGATACTATTATTCGGTCGTTCTCCGGGCTTCACAATATGCTGTAAAGATCAAGATACTATCCGGTCAGATCCGGGCTTCATAGCTCGAACTTTGTAAGAGTCTGATTGTATACTTCCTGAAAGGTAAAGGTTAGACATATGTAATGCATGATATGTATCAGGCAATGATGTTCTCAAAATAAATGAGATCGTGTTGTATGATGTGTATGCGCATGTCATGATGTATGGACATGCAACATTTTTTTATGATATTCTCTAGTTGGGGAAAATAAATCCCGGACTGCATGCTGGAGAATATAAAGAGTTTCGCTCGCTGGGGATAATGACCGAAGATGAATGGGAGAATAATCCTGTTGGAGAATACATTGGCGAGAAAATGATTCTGTGGGGAAGATATGCTCTGTCGGAAGATCTGCTGACTTGGAGGAATCACCTCGACTGTGGATGAATTACCGTTGCTGGCGATGATGAACTCTATCGAGGATAAGATTTCTGTTTTGTGGAAGAAATAAACTCCACTGGGGATGGTCTTCCCTTGTTGTTGAAAGATGAACTCTGCTTGGGGAGAATCTCACTGACTCATTCGTGATTGCGAACCTTAGCTGGGGAGAACTAACACCACTGTCTTTTTCTTACTCTGCGGGGAGTGCATACACTTTTAGTCATTTTCTCCCGCTGGGTCTTGTCCCTGTACCTGATGGGTAAAGCAAATGTAAGGTTCAGACATTTCTTGTTTGCCCCTGTTTCTGATATTACGAGTAATCCTTTTTTTGTTTCGCATGTAAATATTTATGAGTAGCAATTATTGTCAAATGCATATATAAAAAATGAATCATTGGACGTTCTTGCAAAACAAAACAGAAAAGAGAAAAATAATTTGAAATTTCTTTGTGAAAATGAATTGTATTGATTTTGAAGTTGGCATGTAAATAAGCGTTTCTGTACAAGAGGCTGACGTCCTAGTAAGAGAACACCACCGAAAGATAGAAGTTATACAATTTGGGAAAAACAACGAAAAACAGCTATGTGAACAATCCCACTGGGTTCCAACTCTGCTATTGCCTTTGTATCTTCGAGCGTCTCATCACTTTGCTACTTGGTTGAAGTTGATCAGATTGATTGGCGCCGTCCGAGCTTGATAGTCGATACCGAAGTCTGGTTTCAAGATGATCCAATGAGACATAGTTTTACGCTTTAATCCCTAATTTTTTCATGGACCGCCCTTTCGGGTTTTCAGTCCACCGGGATACCCTTTTTTGCCCAAGCCTCCTTTTCAGGTTTTCGACTTTCTGGGTGTACAGATTTTTCATTTTCATCCCTTATTTTTTCCCGAACCCTTTTGGTTCACCGGGAAGCCCTAATTTTTGCCTAGGCCAGTCAACCTAGCGGGTCTTTGATTATGCGTAGTATTTTTTCACTATGTCTGCATTGACGGGGTGAGGAAGGTCGTCACCATCCATGGTGGTTAGAATCATAGCTCCTCTTGCGAAAATGTTCTTAACCACAAATGGCCCTTCGTAAGTAGGGGTCCATTTGCCCTTGGGATCACCTTGCGGCAGTATGATGCGTTTGATCACCAGATCCCCGACTTGATATTCTTGTCGTCTAACTTTCTTGTTAAATGCCTTGATCATTCGCTTTTGATACGTCTGACCATGACAAATAGCAGTAAGTCTTTTTTCGTTGATTAAGTTCAGTTGATCAAGCCGGGTCTGGATCCAATCGTCTTCGCTTAAACCTACATCCTTCATAATCCGAAGAGAGGGTATCTGGACCTCAATGGGTAAGACTGCTTCCATGCCATACACCAAAGAGTAGGGTGTTTCCCCTGTTAACGTCCGGGTTGAGGTACGGTACCCATGAAGAGCAAATGGTAACATCTCATGCCAGTCTTTGTATGTCACCGTCATCTTCTGCATAATCTTCTTGATGTTCCTATTAGCTGCCTCAACAGCCCCGTTCATCTTCGGCCGGTAGGGAGAAGAGTTGTGATGCTATATCTTGAACTTCTTGCAGAGCTCAATGATCATCGTATTGTTTAGATTTGTACCATTGTCCGTAATGATCCTCTCTGGTACACCGTATTGACAGATCAGGTTGTGTCGAATAAACTGCGCCATGACGTTCTTGGTCACTATAGCAAAGGAAGCTGCCTCAACCCATTTTGTAAAGTAATCAATAGCCACCAGAATGAAACGATGCCCGTTGGATGTAGTAGGTCTGATCTCGCCAATCATATCGATACCCCACATTGCAAAAGGGCAAGGAGTTGTCAAGACGTTCAGAGGGACTAGAGGTATATGCACCTTATCAGCATAGACTTGGCACTTGTGACAGGTCCTAGAATGCTGATAACAATCGGCTTCCATAGTAGACCAATAATATCCTGCCCGTAGGATTTTCTTTGCCATGGTATGTCTACTGGAATGAGTTCCGAAAGTACCTTCATGTAACTATGCCATTATTCTTTCTGCCTCGCTCTTATCCACACATCACAGTAAGGTCGAATCGTGGTTACGCTTGTAAAGGACACCATTACTGATGAAGAACTTCGTCGCGAACCTCTTCAAAAACTACTTATCATTAACAGATGCACCCTCGGGGTATTCTTGAGCCTCAAGATACCTTTTTACCTCATGAAACCAGGGTTTATCTGTTACTTCTTCAGTCTCGATGTCACAGCAATGTGAGGGTTCGTCCAACCTCTCAATGGTAATCCGGGGAGCTTCATTGTCCCATCTAACCTTGAACATAGAAGACATGGTAGCTAGCGCGTCCGCTAACTGATTCTCCTCTCTGGGGAAGTGTTAGAAGGTTATCTCCTCAAAATGTGGAAGCAACTTTAATACATACTCTTTGTAAGGAATAAGATTTGGGTGTTTCGTATCCCACTCGCCTTTGATCTGACTGATCACTAAAGCGGAATCTCCGAATAAACTGAAGAACTTAATCCTTAGGTCAATAGCTGCTCGAAGACCCATGATGCATGCTTCATACTCCGCCATATTGTTGGTGCAGTTAAAACATAATCGGGTGGTGAACGAAGTATGACAACCTTCAGGAGATATAATCACGGCGCCAATGCCATTACCCAAAGCGTTTGAAGCTCCATCAAAATACATAGACCATCGGGATCCTTCCTCAGGTCATTCATCTGGTCCATGTTTCTCACAGTCAGTCACCAAGATGATGTTCTCATCCGGAAACTCGAAATTCATAGACTGGTAATCGTCTATAACCTGATACGCCAAATGATCTGCCAACACACTCCCCTTGATTGCTTTTTGGGTCGTGTATTAGATGTTGTACTCAGTTAAGATCATCTGCCATCTTGCTATTCTTCCGGATAAGGCAGGCTTTTCGAAGATATACTTGATAGGGTCCATCTTTGATATCAATAGAGTAGTGTGAGTCAGCATATACTGTCTCAGCCGGCGAGCAACCCATGCCAAAGCGCAACAAGTTTTCTCGAGCAGTGAGTATCGGGTCTCACAGTCGGTAAACTTTTTTCTAAGGTAGTAAATAACATGCTCTTTTCGGCCAGACTCGTCATGCTGCCCCAGCACACACCCATCGAAATATCGAGTACTATCAAGTATAAGATCAAAGGTCTTCCTTCAACTGGAGGTATCAGGATTGGTGGCTCTTGGAGATATTCTTTGATCCTTTCAAAAGCGGCCTGACATTCATCATTCCAGTTTACTACTTGATCTTTCTTCAGCAGCTTGAAGATTGGCTCACAAGTAGCAGTCAAATGTGAAATGAATCGGGAAATATAGTTCAGACGTCCCAAAAAGCCTCTGACTTCTTTTTCCGTTCGGGGAGTTGGAATCTCATGTATAGCCTTCACCTTTGCAGGATCCACTTGAATACCTTTATCACTAACGACGAAACCCAGCAGCTTACCGGACCTCACCCCGAAGGTGCACTTGTTCGGGTTCAACCTCAGCTTGTACATCTTCAACCTGTCAAATAACTTCTGGAGATGGTCAAGATGTTCCTTTTCAGTTTGGGACCTCGAAATCATGTCGTCAACGTATACCTCAATCTCATGATGAATCATGTCGTGGAACAAAGCGACCATGGAGCGCTGATACGTTGCCCCAACATTCTTCAACCCGAAAGGCATTACCTTGTAACATAAAGTGCCCCACCGCATAACGAACATTGTCTTATCCATGTCTTCGGGAGCCATCTTAATCTGATTGTAACCAGAAAAACCATCCATAAAGGAGAAGATCTTATGCTGCGCGGTGTTGTCGACCAGAACATTAATGTGAGGCAGCGGGAAATCATCCTTGGGGCTCGCCCTATTCAGATCCCTATAGACCACACACATTTGAACCTTACCATCTTTATTGGGCACCGGAACCACGTTGGAAACCCACTGCAGGTAAGAAGTAACTGCTAGAAAACTGGCATTAAATTGTTTCATGACCTCAACTTTGATTTTCTCAGACATCTCTGGGCGCATTCGGCGAACTTTCTGCTTCACGGGAGGACATTCTTCTTTAGTTGGTAAGTGGTGAACCACAATGTCGGTATCCAACCCAGGAATATCTTCATAAGACCAAGCAAAGATCTCAACATAGTCACGTAGCATTTGTATCAATTGTTGCTTAACACTAGGCTCCAGATTTGCACCGATCTTGACCTCTTTCTTGTCTTCTCCCGTACCCAGATTCACTGATTCCACTGGCTCTTCATGGGGTTGTATGGCCCTCTCTTCCTGAAGTAACAGTCTAGCAAGTTCACCAGGCACTTCGCAATCATCCTCACCTTCGTCCTCGGCTTGGTTGATCGGACTTTCGAAGTCATAACTGGAAGTAGCAGAGTCGTTATCAGTGGGATCCAGAGTGGATGTGGACCTGTATTATGATATGTGAGTGTGTGTAAAACAATAGCTGTTTTTAATGAAGTACAAGATAGAAAAGAAAAACAAGGAGCGCAAAATTTGTAATGCAAGAAAACGTCCAATGCTTTATTGATGATATATGGAAATGACACATAATAAGCCCTCACAAACTAAGCCACGGTGTCTCGGGCAAGGAACCAGGCCATAAAGTTCCAAACTGTCTGTTACAAATCTCAAAAACAAAAGTCTATTATTGTGTAATAAAAGAAACGAGCATGAAGTCCTTCGCCATCCAATTGTTCAAGCCACCGTTGGTAGTCGGGTAAATCCAGCTGTTGATATCTGACTCTTCATCATCATCTTCAATTACATTAACTCCCTGATCATGTTTGGGCATAGGAGCAGTTATGATGTTGGGTTTCTCTGGAGCATCAAACTCGATTTCTTTAGCCTCAATCAAATCTTGCACCTTATTCCTTAATGCCCAGCAGTTTTTTGTATCATGCCCTAGGCTATCAGAGTGATAGGCGCAGCGGGCGTTCAGATTATACAGCGGAGATGTGGTGCTGGGATTCTTCGGGGCTTCCCTCAGAGTTACCAGGTTAGTCTTCACCAATTGCGGCAGAATTTGAGACAGGGTCATACTGAGCCGAGTGTATTGTCTTTGCGGTCACTCTATTCTTTGCTGATTGTTGCATTGTGGGGCAACAGTGGGTCTTGATATTACTACCGCATTAACTGCTTGGCGGCGTTTAGGTCGATTTTGGCTCCTCGAGCTGTAAACTGCACTAGCTTCTTTTCTGAAAGGCTTCTTTTCTGTACTTGATGAAGCACGTTTCTGTATCTTTCCACTTCTGATACCAGCCTCTACTCTCTCCCCAGTCATAATCAATTCAGTGAACCCTGATGATGAACTACCGATCAAATGATTGAAATATGGACCAGACAAATTCCCAAGAAACATATCCACCAACTCCCTATCAGACAGAGGGGGTTGTACTCTTCCATCCAGATCTCTCCACTTCTGAGCATAGTCCTTAAAACCTTCGCTTGCACCCATAGACATACTCTGAAGCTGAGTATGAGTGGGAGCAAGGTCAGCATTATACTGGTATTACTTGTAAAAAGCAGCAGCAAGGTCCTCCCAGTTGCGGACATTAGCTCCTTCCAATTGATAGAACCATTCAAGTTGAGTCCCTGACAAACTATATTGAAAGAAATGAACCCACAGGTTTCTATCAGCAGTATAGGGTTGAATTTTTTTGACGTATAAGCGGAGATGAAGCTTTGGACAAGATACTCCATCATACTTAGCAAAGACATGAGCTTTAAACTTGTGCGGGATCACCACCCCAGATGCCAGTCCCAGATCTCCAAAGTTCAACCCAGGGATCTTCTGAATCTCCATTGCACTCAACTGATCCTCAAGTTGCTTATACCTATCCTCAGTAGGAGGGTACTGTTCGTCATCAAAATCAGTGTCATTTTCAGAGACCACAGGGCTAGGACCCTTTCCTTCCTCTTGATTCTCTCCTCCTACAGATGAATGAGATAGATCAACTTCCTGTCGTAACCTATTCCCAAATCTGTGACCCATATTCAGGAGGATCACCTTCTTCTTCTTCTTCTTCTTCTTCTTGTCCTTTAAGATGAGAGTCTTAAAATCATGTTGTCCTTTGGCCAAGTTCAAGAACATCTCCTAGAATTGAGCATTCTGAGCTTGAAGAGCTTTGATGGCTTGATCAATAGGTGTTTCAGAAGACATGATGTGCTAAAATAAACAACGAAGAAGATAAGAAACCTATAATGGTACCTGTAATGAGGTGCATGGTAATGGAATGCGTATGAAATGATTTCAAAGACTTTGGGAGATTCAAATTTGTAAACCAAAATAAAACACACTTTATTAGATAAAACTTGTAACAATGTTTAATAATGCCTTTAAGGCGTTACAAAAGAAATAAACTGAAAAGAAAATCTAAGCTAGAAACAATAAAAAACATCAGAAATCCCATGGTCGCTTTCCCTTCGTGCTGACATAATCATTAATTGTCCTCTCATTCTCAAGCTGCCTTGTAAGCTTCAAGATCTTCCTCTCCTGCTCATGATACTTCTCTCTGTAGGTATCTCTTTCTTCCTTCAAATGGATCCAAGATATCTTTAACGCCCCAAGATCAGTAGGCATGTAGGGATGAAGGACTGTGTAAGGAACCCCTTCTACATTAGTATGCTCCAAAATCACTGGAAAAACAGCTTCGTAAGGCATCCCCAGATTTTGAGCACGGGATCAAACCCATTGGAGATAAGGTTGCATAGGGAGAGAAGTCTTCAGTCCTAGCTCTTGAGGGTCAGACCTGTTCACCATGCCCCAGGCTCGTATAAACCTTCGGCGATGCTCATTAACGCCCCCCTTGTAGTCAAAGACAATGTCTATAAGAAGTATCTCATGAGGGCCGTCTCTTCGAGCGCGCCCAAACTGTCATAAAGCTAAACAAGGACTATAGGTTATACCCCCTCTAATTCCAAGCAATGGGACATTAGGGTATTCCCCACATCGATCGATGACAGCTACTCTTTCCATATCTTTAGAACTCCAAAGGATGTCCGTATGAGCAAGGGACATGATTCTGTAAGCCCAACCTACACCTTCCTCATTCTTCAATACAGACTTGGGGAGGTGAGAAATAAACCACCTCGCCAGCAGCGGCGTGCAACACATGATGGTCCCCCTTCTTCGCACAATACGAGTATAAAGAGCGTGTAGGATATCACCTAGAAGAGTAGGCCCTGGATTACGAGACAAGAAGATCTTGACCGTATTCACATCTATGAAATAATCTGCATTTGGGAAGAGAACCAAGCCGTAGATGAGGAGAGCCAAGATGTCTTAGAAAGCTTGAAAATCCAAGTTATCCCAGAACTGTTGAGCTTGATCCATTAGAAACTTAGTCAAGAAACCTTTAACCCCGCTCTGTATCTCCCAGTTGGATACTACATCAAACTTTTTTAGATGTAAGGCTGAAGCAATGTCCTCAAGTCTAGGAGTCTCTTCCAAACCCGTAAAGGGTGTCTGCTCGAGAATGGATATGCCCAATAAATCAGAAAACTCCTCCAAAGTAGGGACTAGCTGATAATCCGGGAAGGTGAAACAATGGTGCAAAGGATCAAAGAACTGGAACAACACGCTCATCATTTGCTCATCCAACTTTGAAGTGACCAGGTTAAGGAGATGACCATGTCTTCTAACAAATGAAGAAGTATCAGGAACTTTTGAAACTAACTCTCTGAGCTGAACATGTATCTGCATGAAGTTGACTCGAATGGTATTTCTGTGCACTGAAGCCATAATCTGCAAAACAGAACAAAGATAAATCCCCCCAGTCTTTGAAATGGTTAGTGCAATGAAGTATGCATGCTATGTCATGATGCATGATGCCATGATAAAACACACAACATGTATAGCAGGTAATAAACATGGTAAAGGCACACAAGTCACACAATGGCCCTTAAGTTTCAGGCTTGCATGGAGTCTAGGTACTACCCTCTTGAAGTTCAGTTGGTTCAACCTGTCCTAATAATAGTAACTGGGTTCTAGAGGTTCTCAATATCACTGACCATCCTCCATCAGTCATGGTTTCAGCTCACACAATCTTTTCTTGCGGCTGGAACTATCTCGAGAGTATGATCTTAATGAGTGTAGTATCGAGTATCAACTAGTTCCCAGCTCTACACCGAGACCGGCTATCTCACAACTTCCTATGGCCAAGTTGGTCAATTATAGGTTCTAAGGTCGGTTGATGATTAACAACCCATATAGCAGCCCCGTATTCTCCTTGTTCCTCCACAAGGGATACCGGTACCAACTAATGTGCCACGTCAACGTAGCTACTACTTCAACTGTATCGGTCTACGCCGTACAGTTCCCTCACAGTTTATTGTTACTTACCTAACAGGTGTTCCCCAGATCCGGGTTAGGATCTATAGTAACTCTGATGTAAAGCCCACAAAGATAAAGCAATCAAATCAATCAATAGAAGCAATATGATGAACTAATCCTAAGGTATACCCCACTTATTTACTCCCCAACAGAGTCGCCAGTTCTGTGATACGGTGGCCAGAACCGGGACTGTTGTAGGAATGCTGGTTTGCATTTTGCGTTTGTGTTTGCAAAATGTCGCGGTAAGCAAGAGTCGCCACCGACTTTTATTTTATCCAACAAGGAAAGGAAAAAAACACAAAAAAATTCCTTTTTTGAGATTTTCTGAGTACGGGGGGTAGATTATAGAAAGGGAAGGTATTAGCACCCTTTCTATCCGTAATTATCTACGGGCTCTTAGGTACTTGCTCATCATTTTCAAAATTGCTCCTGTGTTTGTGTGATTTGAAAAGTTTTTGTTTTGACTTTGATTTAACCCTTGCTCCTGTCTTCAAGAGTGTTACGAAGTGTTTTTAGAAAAAACTTTGTTTGAAAAGGAGTGCAAGTGTGAAAAAGTTTGTTTGGATTGAGCAGATACTTAAAAGCTAACCTACCTACTCGAAAAAAAGAATTGTTCTATGTTCGTTTCCTTTAGATAATGTTATCCCACTATTAGTGAGTAGGTAGCATCGTCATTGGAGTTTTGAGGGTCAATTCGAAAGGGGACGTACGGTCACTAAAGCAATGTTAGTACGTCTTAGTAGTAACCCTAATGTCTTAGATCAATTATTCGAGGAAACAATTCCGAGGCAACCATTCCGAGGCAACTTTTTCGAACGGGACTTTGATCTTTATTTAGACAAGAGAGAGACCACTAAAATATCCTATACCTAATGATCGTTTACCGAAGGCAACCGAAGTGGGAGTATACCCTAGGAGTGCGCATGTGCGAGTGATTCAATTTCAAGTTTATTATCTTTGCACATTTAGGGTTAGCTAACCGTTTTAAAGTTAATCATACATTCTTGTCATGCATCCCTATTATTCATACATCTAACAGTTAATATTTTGCGGAATTTAAAATGCGGAAAGTAAAGCTACGCTATTACAAGGCTTCGGGTATTTACATAGCCAAAAACAAACCTGTAAAAAAAACGATAAATGAAAGTAGAAGATCCTAATTAATCTATTACAACTTGTGAGCAATTACATTAATATGGCAAAAACAAACAAATAAAGCGTGTGCGAATAGTTAAGAACGAGAGAGAACTAGGGTTTTGACCCCTTCTAACCTAATTGGAAGGAAAAAAAATTGTTTTTGTTGTTTTTAACTATTTTTAAGAAAAGAGAATTAGGTTTTTAAATTAAATACAAAATTAATTAGCAATCAAATTAATTAAAGAAGATGACTAAATTTAACCTATTTTTGTGTTTTGTTATTTTTTAGGAAAAAAGAAAATATAATTGAATTAAATTAAAACCCTAATTTTCTAATTATTTTAATTTATTTACAAAAATAATTAAAGTTATCTAAAATTAAATAACCTAATTAAATTAATTAATTTTTGATAAAAAATAAACCTAAATCTAATTGGATGAAAATATTATTTATGATTTTTTGATAAAAAGAATTATTTAATAATGTTAGTAAAATAAATAATTAAATTAATTAAGAAATATAAAAGAAAAGGAAAAAGAAAATTGGGCCTGCAATCAGTAATTTGAGTGGGTGTCTAAAGCAGATTCTGGGCCCAAAACAAGGTTAACCACGTTGACTCTTTGAATCCCATGCCATGCGTTGACTGGGCGTATCATGGTCCCTCAAATGATGGCCATCAGATTTGGCCATCTAGAGATCCAAGGGTTAGATCCTGAGGGCATATGGTGATCCCTTGACCTTGTATGCACGCCTAAACCTGAAAAGAAAAATAATGTGAAAGAATGGGGGGACCTGGGATTCGAACCCAGGCCCCAAAGTACTTTTCCAACGCCTGGCCACCAACTGAGCTGCACGTTCTTATTGAATATATAATAATAATAATAATAGATAATATGCAATAAAAGGGAGTTAGTGGAGACAAATAAAAAAACACGCCATAATTTTGAATGGACCAACAGGATGATGCCACGCTGGTCATCCCTGTCCTCACTCCGTTGCTAAAAGTGAAACACTTTTACCTACGGACATATGTCTGTAGCTACAACCTTGGCTCGTTCCAAAATCTTCCATGGGCAAGATAAATGACTTCTAATGCCATGAATCGAACCGTCTTGGCATTCTGAGCATCATGATATCCTTCATGGGGGCTAATTTTTCCTGCACATAAAAACCCTAAAACGAACCCAAAATCCCTAACAATGGCAAATCTTGATTCAGTCCACAAAAATGCAATTGAATGATATGGATAGCTTGCAAATGTTCCAAGGATCAAGAATATATAATTATTTCGTGCTATAAGTGCCAAAATGATGCAATTCGATTTCAAAAAAGGTCCAAGGCCGTGACTGACTTACAGTGAGTTACAGTGCTGGAAACTCCTTGTTCTTGATTGGTTTCGCTTGCTTGTGATCCCAGGAAGCGATTGGGATGGCTAGAGGGTCTTGAGAATGCCTGGAACTATGAATTCGACTCAACACTTTTTTGTGTTTTTTTTCCAAGTTTGTTCTGACCTTGTGCGCCTCTCCAACCTCTTTCTCTAGGTCTGCAATTGTTCAATATATACCAATGATTGAATTAGGGTTGCAAACATGATCTCAATCTTCCTCCATTATAACTTTTGATTTGGATTTGATTCACTTGTAGATACTTCCAAAAATAGGCCAAACTCAATCTTTTTGTGCACACCAAGGCTTTGCACGAATTCAATCTTTTGCCAACTGGATATAAGACTTGAAACATGCACAATATCCTGAGGTTTCAATGTTTTAGATTTTTTCATGATTTGTTTTGATTAAAATTGATTTAATTCAAATCAAAATAAAAATAAATAAGAAAAACAAGATAAATACAAGTTGCAAGAGCTACGGCTCGTGGACCATGCTACCAACTCAAAACAAGTGCAAAAAGTTAGGCCCATTTAGCAAAAATTGCAATTTGAGGCATAATTGACTTTTGGCAATTTTGCAAAAAGGGTCAACTTCACCAATGCATAACTTCATAAATTTTAACTCTTTGAAGGTGTTATTGGAATTTTTAGAAATCTTAGGATGTCCTATAAGCAACCCCTTTGGTCTCATTTCAATTTGGTATTCCATGTTCATGTATGAAGCTTTGACAAAAAAGGTGTTTTTGTTGACTATTCAAAATGACCTATAATGTCAAAATTCATAACTTCTTGTGAGTGCATATTTTGAACTTGGGATATGAAGATGGATTATAGGGAATTGCATCCTCTTCACAATGAGCTTTGGATGGGTCATTTCTCATAAAGTATGAGAAAGTTATGCTTTGTCAAAGTTGAGTTGACTTTTCCTACAAAACCCTAATTTAGCAACTTTTGAGTTTTGATGAATTATGAGCAATCCTTGATGAATCATGATCAACCCTTGATAAAATGATGAATGATACTTAAAAATGAGGATGTTGACCAAAAATATTGAAGTTTGAATGTATGTGGGCCACAATTGACTTTGCCCTAACACAGTCGATTTTCAGGCCTTTGAGCAATTGACTAAGCAAACTTTCTCTGTAGGGCTTGAAACTTGACATGAATGATCTTGAGAAAATATTAGGACAATAGTGAGAATTTGAAACCCTTTTGATTCAAACATCTTGATGCAAACTGAAACCCTAATTTGAGGTAGACTGCCTTAGGAGGGAGATTGTCTGGTCAACCCTTGAGCTTCCTTGAGCAATTTGAGGATCTTTCTTGAAATGTTTTGAGAAATATGGGAGGGAAAATTTTGGGGTACAACAGGGGGCAACTCACAGATATCCCATACAAGTCCGACAAGTTTGGCCTGGGTTTTACTTTAGGTGCTCAGAAGGCTGTACGCCGCGCTCGTGCTGGAGGACAACCCCTGAAGATCAGCAACCGCGAAGTCAACGCGGTAGAGGATGATGAAGATGGCTGAAACCTGGAGGATTGGATCTTCCCAACTGTCAGTGGAGGGCTCAACAATGGGGAGGCTAAATATTTTGTCCCGATCACTTTTATCCCACAATAATTTGTCTTAACATTTTATTGGATCTGTAATATTAAAACAATTCAAACTCTTAAAACCTTGTGTCTTACGCGAGGCACAATGGTCCATTTGTAAGGGTTATTATCTTATTTCCATATGACATCAATGAATCATGGACGTTTTGCATACAAACTTTGTGCTCATTGTTTTTTCTTTTTACATTTTCATTTCTTTCAAAGATAGCTATACCCTTACACACACTCACACTCACAATACAGGTCTATATCCATTCGGGATCCCATGGGTAACAGTTCTGCTATGGATTTCTGTGACTCTGAAAATCTAATCTACCAAGCCGAAGATGAAGGTGAGGTAGATTGTGAAGTACCAGGGGAACTTGCCAGATTACTACTGCAAGAAGAGAGAACCATTCAGCCTCACGAGGAACCCGTGGACACAATCAACCTTGGTACCAAAGAAGAAGAAAAAAGAAGTCAAGGTGGGTGCCAATCTGGAACCGAGTGTCAAGGAGCGTCTGATTCAGTTGCTACACGAGTATGTTGAGGTCTTTGCCTGGTCATATGAAGACATGCCGAGACTTGATGCAGATATTGTGATACATCATCTGCCTACAAAAGAGGATTGTCCACCAGTAAAACAAAAGGTCCGTCGAATGCGACCAGATATGTCAGAGAAGATTAAAGTAGAAGTCATGAAACAATTTAACGCTGGATTCTTGTCCATCACATCCTATCCACAATGGGTTGCCAATGTTGTTCCCGTACCAAAGAAAGATGACAAGGTACGAATGTGCGTGGACTACAGAGATTTGAATAGGGAAAGCCCTAAGGATGATTTCCCACTTCCCCATAATGACATCCTAGTTGACAATACGGCACAACACAAAGTGTTTTCATCATGGACGGATTCTCAGGTTACAACCAAATCAAAATGGCGCCTGAGGACATGGAGAAAACAACGTTTGTCACACAGTGGGGTACTTTCTGCTATAAGGTGATTCCATTCGGACTAAAGAATGCTGGGGCAACCTATCAGCGTGCCATGGTAGCTTTATTTCATGACATGATACATCACGAAATAGAGTTCTACGTGGACGATATGATAGCCAGATCTCAAACAGAAGAAGAGCATCTTGATCACTTACAAAAACTGTTTGAGAGACTGAAGAAGTACAAGCTGAGGTTGAATCCAAACAAGTGCACGTTTGGAGTAAGGTCTGGTAAAATCCTAGGCTTTGTCGTCAGCAACAAAGGTATCGAGGTCGATCCTGCCAAAGTTAAAGCGATACAAGAGATGCCTGCTCCTCGTACTAAGAAGGAAGTCAGAGGATTCTTGGGGTGTTTGAACTACATTTCCATATTCATCTCTCACCTGACAGCTACTTGTGATCCAATCCTCAAATTGTTGAAGAAAGATCAAGTAGTCAAATGGAGTGACGAGTACCAAGTTTCTTTTGAAAAAAATCAAAGAATACTTATAAGAGCCTCCTGTGTTGATGCCACCAGTCAAGGGAATACCATTGATCATGTATCTGACTGTTTTAGAAAACTCAATGGGGTGTGGATTGGGGCAGCACGACGAGTCTGGCCGAAAAGAGCATGCTATTTACTACCTGAGAAAAACGTTTACCGACTGTGAAAACAGATATTCACTGCTTGAGAAAACTTTCTGCGCTCTGGCATGGGTTGCTCGCCGGCTAAGACAGTATATGCTGACTCATACTACTTTGTTGATATCTAAAATGGATCCGATAAAATACATCTTCGAGAAACCTGCTCTCCAGGAGAATAGCGAGATGGCAGATGATCCTAACAGAGTATGACATACAATATCCCACCCAGAAGGAAATAAAGGGCAGTGTATTAGCTGATCACCTTGCTCACCAAGCCGTGGAAGACTACCAATCCATGAAGTTTGAATTTCCGGATGAATACATCATGACGTTAGACAACTGTAAAGAATTCTGGCCACATGACGAACCTGAACAAGGATCCCGATGGACCCTATTATTTGATGGGGCATCCAACGCACTTGGAAATGATATCAGTGCTATACTCGTATCTACGGAAGGGTGTCATACTCCATTTACTGCTAGACTCTGCTTCAATTGTACAAACAACTTGGCGGAATATGAATCGTGCATCTTTGGTCTCAGAGCTGCCATAGACTTAGGGATCAAATCTTTGAGTGTGTTCGGAGATTCAGCTTTGGTCATCAGTCGGATCAAATGGGAATGGGACACCAAACCCCTAACCTTATCCCTTACAAAGAACATGTTTTGACGTTGCTACCACATTTTGAGAAGATTACCTTCGAGCATTTCCCGCAAGAAGAAAATCAGCTAGCAGACGCACTAGCCACAATGTCATCCATGTTTAAACTTAAATGGGATAACGAGGCTCCCCAAATCACCCTCGAACGAATGGATGAACCACTACACTGTCACGAGATTAATACTGAATAAGTAGGGGACCAGCCCTGGTTTCATGAAGTCAACAGGTATCTCGAGGCTCAAGAATATCCGGAAGGAGCTTCAGTTAATGACAAGAAGTTCTTAAGGAGATTCTCCTCTAAGTTCTTCCTTAGTAATGAAATCCTGTACAAACGCAATCATGACTCTATGTTACTTCGGTGCGTAGATAAGGTTGAAGCTGAAAGGATCAAGTCTGAGTTGCATGAAGGCACTTTTGGCACCCATTCCAGTGGGCATACGATGGCAAATAAAATTCTACGGGCAGGCTATTACTGGTCTACCATGGAAGCAGATTGTTATCAACACTCTCGAACCTTCCATAAGTGTCAGATTTATGCTGATAAGGTGCACGTACCTCCGGTTCCTCTGAATGTCTTAACGGCTCCTTGGCCCTTTACTATGTGGGGAATTGATATGATTGGGGAAATCAAGCCAACAACCTCCAATGGACACCGCTTCATCCTAAAGGCCATTGATTATTTTATAAAGTTGGTTGAAGCAGCCTCCTTCGCCTCTGTTACCAAGAATGTTGTTGCCCGTTTTATCAAGCAAAATCTCATTTGCCAGTACAGTATCCCGAAAAGGATCATCACTGACAATGGTAAAAATCTCAACAACACTATGACCACCGCCTTATACGAGCAGCTCAAGATTCAACATCACAATTCTTCTCCTTACCGGCCGAAGATGAATAGAGTTGTCGAAGCTACAAATAAGAACATTAAAAAGATCATACAGAAAATGGCAGTCATATACAAAGACTGGCATGAGATGCTACCATTCGCTCTCCACGGGTATCGTACCACAACTCGCACATCAACCGAGGCAACTCCCTATTCTCTGGTTTACGGTATGGAGACTGTCTTGCCTATCGAGGTCCAGATCCCCTCTCTGTGGATTATGAAGGATGCAGGGCTGAACAAAGACGATTAGATCCAGACCCGACTTGATCAACTGAACTTGATTGATGGGAAGATACTTACTGCTGTTTGCCATGGTCAAATGTATCAAAAACAGATGATCAAGGCTTTCAACAAGAAAGTCAGACGCCAAGTGTATCAAGTTGGGGATCTAGTGATCAAACGCATCATACTGCCACAAGGTGACCCCAGGGGCAAATGGACTCCTACCTATGAAGGACCATTTGTGATTAAAAATATATTCTCTGGTGAGGCAATGATCTTGACCACCATGGATGGCGACGACCTGCCGCACCCTGTGAACGCGGACATAGTCAAAAGATACCACGCATAAGAGTCCTGCTAGGTTGACATACCTAGGCAAAACAAGGGCATCCCGGCGAACCAAAAAGGTTCGGGCAAAAATTAGGGATAAAACAAAAAAAATCTGTACACCCGACAAGTTGAAAACCCGAAAGGGCGACTTGGCGAAAAAAAGGGTATCCCGGTGGACTGAAAACCCGAAAGGGCGGTCCAGGAAAAAGTTAGGGAATTAAAGCGTATGACTATGCCCCAATTGGATCACCTTACAGACAACTTACAAACTCGACATTTCTGACCAATTCAATCATCTTCAGACAAGGCAACAAATAGACAAGATGCACATAGATACAAAGGCTATAGCAAAATGGGAACCCCATGGGATGATTACACATATCTATCTTTTCTTTGTATTAAAATTTTCATTTTTTACGACGGTGTTCTCCTACTAGAATGTTTGTGTCACTGTACAAAAATGCTTACTCAAAGTCAATACAAAGATATTCCTTTGAAAGTGCAAAACTATCTGTTTTTCTTTACTCTTGTGTTTTGTTTACAAAAATGTCCAATGATTCATTGTTGAACGTATGCATTTGAACATAATTACTGTTTACAAATAAACAAAATAAAAGACAATTACTGATGGCTTTAAAGGATAGGGAAATCTCTCCAAGTTATTTTCCATAAAAAAAATTCCCCACAGTGTACAATTTAATCCCCAGCGGAACAAAACTTCCAATTATCAATCCCCGGTAGAAATAATCCAATTTCTCCAGATTCCCCAAACAGATTTTTCAAGCAGTACCTGGAATTTCCCTTAAAACAGAGTTTATTTCTCATAAACATCGATAAAACGAATGCATTATATCATACATTTCATACAACATGACCCTATATTTTAGCTAACATTTTACCCTTTTCAGGATAAGATTAACAACTATCATTAACAATGTTCAGAGTTCTCAGATACAGTTCAGATACGCTCCAGACACGGATGCCATTCTGATACTCATTCAAATTCAACTCTCAGATACAGTTCAAATACGCTCCAGACACGGATTCCATTCCGATACTCATTCAGATTCAACTCTCAGATACAGTTCAGATACGCTCCAGACACGGATGCCATTCTGATACTCATTCAGATTCAACTCTCAGATACAGTTTAGATACGCTCGAGACACGGATGCCATTCTGATACTCACTCAAATTAAACTCTCAGATACAGTTCAGATACGCTCCAGACACGGATGCCATTCTGACACTCATTCAAAACCAGCTTTTAGATATAGTTCAGATACGCTCCAGACACGGATGCCATTCTGATAATCATTCAAAATCAGCTCCCAGATACAGTTCGGATACGCTCCATACACGAACGTCATTCTGATACTCATTCTTTCAGCTTACAAATTAAAACACAAACAATCACTTTTAGATGGCATCTTTAAGCCCATCTCCTACAACTTTCTATCACCTCTCCAAATGACATCTTTAAGCCCATTCCCTCTACCATCACATCACCGAGTGCAAATTTCTGAGCACTCTAGTGTCCAATCATCTTCCACCTTCGAGTCACAAATGGCAAGACATGCCCATCTAACTCTTCAGGTTTAAGAATATTGAACAGGGGAAGCCGTTGTAACCTAAAATTTTCCCTCTCACTTATCAAGAATTTGCTCACAATATCTCCTTGAGCTCAAGACTGCACTAGGGTTTGATCAACTCAAGACACCTCCTTAGGTACTGATAACCAAAATTAGGGTTTGAGTTTGCACAAGGATTTTTGAACTATCAATGCTTCATATGACTTTCATGGACCATTATGGACCCCCAAGATTACTCATGTCAAGTTTCAAGCCTTGGATCACACTTTTGATCAGTCAATTGATCAGTGGACCTAAAAATCAGCTGTATTGGGGAAAAAGTCAACCATGGCCAATTTACATAATTTTTTAAACTATATACATTTATTTTATTTTCTAGACTAAGACATCAAAAATATTTTTGTTACAAACTTAACTTTTTTTAATTAAATAGATTTAGGCTTATTTTATTTTCTTAAAATAAACATAGAATTTATACTTTTCTTAATTTAATTAATTTTCATACTATTTAGTTTAATGTTAAAATATTCTTCATAAAACTTAAAAATATTTTCTCTTTTAAATTAAATTAGTTTATTTATTTTTTACTAAGCATTTTTTTAGTTCATTAGGTTAAGAAATAAATTATTTTTTTAACAAGGACAAAACCAAATAAAATCCATTCTTTTTTTATTTATTACTTTATACATTATTCCTTTTCATATCTTGTACATTTATTTATTCAATTCAATATGGTTGTAATAGATTAATTATGGTTTAATTTCTTGTAATCCCCATTTATACTTTGTACACCCCCTTCCCACAAATCATGTAATAGCTTAGTATTTTTATCTTCCGCAATTTAAATGCTTCATATTCACATGCTAGTAATTAGGGTTTGTATGGAAAGAATAAAATCAATCAAATAGAAAACCATAATTCAAGACAAAAACAAGCATGAAAATAATACACTTGCACACAAGCACCCCTAGGGTAAAATCCACTTGGTTGCTTACAAAATGGTCATATTACGCATGTGAGGTATCTTAGCAAAAATAAACGAATACAAGATCATAGTCCCTCGATGTTGCTATCTAAGTTGCCTTACAAATGATCTTAGTCCCTAAAAAAGAATGTTAAGATGCCTTGCAACATTATTAATCATGGTTATACGATGACCCACGCCCGTCCCGTTTACATCAAAAGATAGGGTTACTTACCAAATCAATGGTAAGATAACAATGTCAAAGGAAAAGGAAATGTACAAGAAAGACTTTTGAGTAGGTAGAATGCTCCTAATTACTTGCTCCATTTCAAAACAAACATCCTTGCTATTTTCAAAACAATCACATACACTTTCAAACATCTTACAAACTTGAAAACATTTTCAAAAGATCAACATCTTTGTATACATTCTTACGAACGAGAATCATTACAAAGATTGCCTAAACAAAGGCCTCTTTACAAAATACTTTCAAAAAACCAGGCAAAGCATAATTTCAAACAACAAAAGCAAGTGATCTAGCAAGTAACTAAGAGCCCATGGAAAACCATGGATGAAAAGGGTGCGAGTACCTTCCCTTTTAATAATCTACCCCCCGAACTCAAGAAACAATCTCGAAGGTCTTTCCTGTTCTTTTTCACCTTTCCTTTTGGATAAAAGAAAATTCAGTGGCGACTCTTGCTAACTGCAACATTTGCGATCAAACGCAAAACACCCAAGTCAATTCTCCCACCGTATCATAGTGTGTCCACTAGAGTGGGTGCCAAAGGTACCTTCGTGTAAATCTGCCACAATCCTCTCTACTTCGCTCTTGTTTACACACTGAAGTAAAGTAGAGTCATGGTTGCGCTTGTAGAGGATTCCATTACTGAGGAAGAATTTTGCAGAGAACCTTCTCAGAAACTTCTTATCATTGACAGACGCCCCCTCAGGATATCCTTGAGTCTCGAGATACCTTTTCACTTCATGAAACCAAGGTTTGTCTGCTAATTCTTCAGCATCAATCTCATAGCAATATGCTGGTTCATCCAACCTCTCAATAGTGATCCGAGGAGCCTCGTTGTCCCACTTGACATTGAACATAGATGACATAGTAGCTAGCGCGTCCGCTAACTGATTCTCTTCTCGTGGAAAATGTTCGAAGGTGACCTCTTAAAAGTGTGGAAGCAGTGTCAGCACATGTTCCTTGTAAGGGATAAAATTCGGGTGCTTCATGTCCCACTCGCCTTTGATTTGACTTATTATCAAGGCTGAATCCCCGAAAATGCTCAAGAACTTGATCCTCAGGTCAATACCAGCTTTGAGACCCATGATGCACGCTTCATATTCCTCCATATTGTTGGTACAATTGAAACATAATCGGGTGATGAAAGGAGTATAACAACCCTCAAGGGATATGATTAAAACACCAATGCTATTGCCGAGTGCGTTCGAGGCTCCGTCAAAGACCATAGTCCATCGGGAACCTTCCTCAGGTCCTTCATCCGGTCCAGGTTCTTCACAGTCAGTCACTAACATAATATTCTCATTCGGGAATTCAAGTGGTAGTCATCCATGGCCTGATGAGCCAAATGATAAACTAGTACACTTCCCTTGATTGCTTTCTGGGTCGTGTATTAGATATCATATTTGGTCAAGATCATTTTCCATCTTGCTATTCTTCTGGAGAGAGCGGGCTTTTCGAAGATGTACTTGACCAGATCCATCTTAGATATCAACAAAGTAGTGTGGGTCAACATATACTGTCTCAGTCGGCGAGCAGCCCATGCTAAAGCGCAACAAGTTTTCTCGAGCAGTAAGTATCTTGTTTCATAGTCGATAAACTTTTTGCTAAGGTAGTATATTGCATGCTCTTTTGGACTGGACTCGTCATGCTGCCCCAGCACACACACCATGGAATTATCTAGCACTGTTAAGTACATTATCAAAGGTCTTCCTTCAATCGGAGGCATTAGAATTGGTGGTTATTGAAGGTATTCCTTGATTCTTTCGAAGGAAGTCTGACATTCGTCATTCCACTTTACCACTTGATCTTTCTTCAGGAGTTTGAAGATGGGCTCACAAGTAGCAGTTAAATGGGAAATAAACCTGACAATGTAATTTATGCGTCCCAAGAACCCTTTAACTTCCTTCTCAGGGCGAGGAGTCGACATCTCTTGTATAGGTTTCACCTTTGCAGGGTCTACCTGAATACCCTTGTCATTGACAATGAAACCTAGCAATTTACCAGACCTTACCCTGAAGGTGCACTTGTTCAGATTTAACCTCAGCTTGTACATCTTCAACCTATCAAACAACTTTTGTAGATGATTAAGGTTTTCTTCCTCAGTTTGAGACCTGACTATCATGTCATCCACATAGACCTCTATCTCATGGTGAATCATGTCATGAAACAAAGCTACCATGGCTCGCTGATAGGTTTCCCCAGCATTCTTTAATCCAAACGGCATCACTTTGTAGCAGAAAGTGCCCCATTGCATAATGAAGGTTGTATTCTCCATATCTTCGGGTGCCATCTTGATCTAATTGTAACCAGAGAAACCATCCATAAAGGAAAAGATCTTGTACTACGTGGTGTTGTCAACCAGAATATCAATGTTGGGGAGCAGAAAGTCATCTTTGGGGCTTGCCCTGTTCAAATCTCTGTAGTCCACACACATACGTACCTTGCCATCCTTTTTAGGTACCCGAACTATGTTGGCAACCCATTGGGGATAAGAGGTGACAACTAGGAACCCAACGTTGAACTGTTTCATAACTTCTGCTTTGATCTTCTCTGACATTTCAGGGCGTATACGATGAACCTCCTGCTTTACCGGAGGGCAATCTTCTTTAGTCGGCAGACGGTGAACCATAATATCCGTATCTAGTCCTGGCATGTCTTCATATGATTAGGAAAAGATATCGACATAATCATGCAACATCTGTATCAACCACTGTTTGACATTAAGCCCCAGATTTGCATCGATCTTGACTTCTTTTCTGTCTTCCTCTGTGCCCAAGTTTATTGTCTCAATTGGCTCTTCACGAGGCTGTATAGCCCTCTCTTCCTGCTGTAACAGCCTAGCAAGTTCACCAGGTACCTCACAATCTTCCTCACCTTCGTCCTCAGCTTGTTTTATTAGATTTTAAAAGTCATAACTGACAATAGCATAACTGTTATCAATGGGATCCAGAGTGGATATGGATTTTCAATTGATACGTGAGTGTGTGTAAGAGCATAGCTGTATAGACAAAGTAAAAAGCAGAAAAGAAAAATAGAGAGTGCAAAATTTGTATGCATAAACGTCCAATGCTTTATTAATGCCATATGTAAATGAAACATGATAACCCTCACAAATAAACCAATGTGCCCCGGGTAAGACACATGGCCATAAAGTTTATATTGTTTGTTACATATCAAAAACAAGAAAGACAATTACTTTTGATCAAAAGTAAATGGTACAAAGTCTCTAGCCTTCCAGTTATTGGGTCCACTATTGGTAGTAGGAAAGATCCATTCATCCACGTCATACTCATTGTCAGCATCTTCCGTGGCGGAGACAATATCAATAGCATTGATTCCCGAGTTGTGCTTGGGCATGGGTGCAGTTATGATGTTGGGAGTCTCATGGGGATCAAACTCAATCTCTTTTTCCTCGATCAGATCCCGCACCTTGTTCTTCAAAGCCCAACAGTCATTTGTGTCATGCCCCAGATTCTTAGAATGGTAGGCGCATCGAGCATTTGGATTGTACCGGGGAGAGGAAGTATTAGGAATCTTCGGGGCTTCCTTCAAAGTTACTAGATTGGACTTCAATAATTATGGTAAAACTTGAGACAGAGTCATGTTTATCTGGGTATACTGTCTTACCGACCTTTCTGCTATAGAGTGATTGTTCCTTTGTTGAGTAGGTAAAGGTTTAGAGATCATAACAGCCCCTACTGTTGGACAGTGTTCAGTTCTGTCCTGATTACTTTAACTGTACATGGTGTTACCCTAATTTTTATCCCTAAGATCCCTCATCATACTCTGTACATCTCACACATAGCGTTGTCCCCATGGTTATAGGATCAAAGAGTTTGGCATTAGGGTTGTTTTCTGTGGACTAAGGTTGTTACATTATTCATGTTGATTCAACTGGTGCTCTCATCATTCTTGGAAAGAGAGTAGGGCTTTGGATCTCAAGCAGCATAGACGTCTTCGCTAGCAAAGTTCCTCAAGATACAACGCCATTTCTTCAGCAATGGTCGTTAAAGGTCAAGAATTAGGGTTTCTCCTATGTTATATTTGAGCTTGGTATTAGATATTCAACAAATGTTTGTCATGCTGGGATTTTTCCTCAAGGCTACAAGGATCATCATTGTCTCCTTATTATGATTTCACTGACGTCATTTAAGGATCCTCTTAATTTCTTAGACCACAAGTCAACCCTTCTCAAGAGGCTTAAAAGATTGAATCAGGGTCTTCCTTCTGTTGTGATACTATTCAAGTGGTTAAAGTGTTTCTTTGGGGTTTTGTCGAGTTAAGGCATTTCATAATGCTCAATATTTGGGTTAAGATCTCATTAACCTTTCAAATAGGATTGGGTGGTCTCTTGAGTTTTTAATTCAATTGAGGGTTGAGGTTCATTAACCAAGCATGACAAAAGGATAAAATCGTGATTTCTTTGAGGACAAGGTCATGTTGCCCATTCAATTAATTATTGTTTGCAAATTGATTTGGTTTCATTATGATGAAGTATTCATTCAAGTGTGTCATTTCCAAGTGATTTAAAAAGCATGGTGCAAAGTATTTACCTTTGATTTCATCAAGGCGTCGAAACTCTTAAATAATTATTCACGATGTCAAGAATGAGAGTGCAAGCATGCAAGTGATTACTTGAAATTCAGGGTACAAGTTCAAGTTTATTCACAAAGATTATTTTGAGTTCAAGCTACAAAAAAAACAAGAGAACTCCTCATTCTAAAAGAAGGCATTCCTCATGATTTTGCAAGCAAAGTCCTTTTATTCAAGAGGCAATTTCAACTTCATTCAATTTTCAAGACATTATTCAAAGTTTAATTCAAGTATCATTCAATTATGTTCAATTTGTGCAAGATTCCTTCAAGGTTCTTTTCAAAAGTGGTGCATTATATTGATCCAAGATTCAAAATTTAAAATTCACTTTGCAAGTTAACATTCAATCAAGAGTTTTCAATATCCATGTCAAGTTCAAAACTTCAAGTGTCATTCAAGTTTGTAAGACAAAATGAAAAGGTTCATCATTCCATTAAATTCTTAAAAGATTACATAAAACGGAAATTACAAGATAAATTCATTCAAGATCGATTACAAGTTAATATCACCATCATTCAAATGATCGAGACACATAGAAAATACCATTACAAAACCCATGCTAAATTGATTCTAAACTTTCAAAAAAACAACAACAGTTCCATATGTGCTTCCAAACATAACTCCATTTTGCTTGTTTTTGCCCATTCGCCTTTGTTCTTCTTACAAGCCTTCTTTTGAACTTCAGCTCTCGGGTCTTCTCCAATTCGTACATTATTAACAAGAGATGCCTATTGAAATTAGTATTAATAAGGCCAAATCTCAACATCATGAATTACCAGCTGTGATACGGTGGGAGAACTGACTTGGGTGTTTTGTGTTTTATCGCAAATGTTGCGGTTAGCAAGAGTCGCCACCTACTTTTCTTTTATCCAAAAGGAAAGGCTGTAAGGAACAAGAAATACCTTTAAGATTATTTCTTGAGTTCGGGGGGTAGATTATGAAAAGGGAATGTATTAACACCCTTTTCATCCATAGTTATCTATGGGATCTTAGTTGCTTGCTAGATCACTTGCTTTTGTTTGAAAATGTGCTTTGTGTGGTTTTTGAAAGTATTTTGAAAAGGCGCCATCGTTTAGGCAAAATTTGTAATAGTTCTCGTTCGTAAGAACGTATACAAAGTGTTGAGCTTTTGAAAATGTTTCAAGTTTTGAAAGGTATTTTGAAAGTGTTTTGAAAGTGTTGGTGTTTGTTTTTAAAAATAGCAAGGATGTTTGATTTGAAATTTAGCAAGCAACTAGGAACAATCTACCTACTCAAAAGTCTTAGTTCATTTCTTCCTTTACTTTGATATTGCTATCTTACCATTGACTTGGTAAGAAGCCTTATCTTTGGATGTAAAGGGACGGGCGTGGGTCATTGTATAGCCATGATAGCAATGTTGTGAGGTATCTTAGCATTTCGTTTTGAGGGACTAAGATCATTTTTGAAAGGCAACTTGGATAGCATCATCGAGGGACTATGATCTTGTATTTTTGATTGCTTTTGCTAAGATACTCCACATGCATAACATGGCCATTTTTGTAAGGCAACAAAGTGGATTTACCCTAAGGGTGTAAGTGTGCAAGTGTGTTGATTTACATGCATTGTTTTGTCTTGAATTAGGGTTTGCTAACTTGTTGATTTTAATCTTTCCATACAAACCCTAATTTACTAGCATTTATATATAAAGCATTAAATTGCAGAAAATAAAAATAATAAGCTATTACAACAATAGGGGAGGGGATATACAAATTTATAAATGGGGATTTTGCAAGAAAATTAAATCTAATTAACTATTACAACCATATTGAATAAATATACAAAATTGAAGATAAAATGCAAGAAATGCAAACTGGAAAAGAAATGATTTTTGTTTGGATTTTTATGAAAGGATTTTAACCTAACCCTAATTAAGAAAATGATTAATTAAAATTAGCTAAAACTAAAACCTAAATTAATTAACAAAGAAAATAAGTTAAAAATGATTTTTAGGGTTTTTATATGAAAAAGGTTTTAAATTAAAAATAAAAAGAAAATTAATTAATTAAAATAAACCTAAGCTCTAAATTAATTTTAATTAAGAAAATAAAATAATATAATAGTTAATACTAAGTCTAAATATTAATTAATAAAAAGAAATTAATTTGCTAAAAGAAATTTTTTTTTGGTCTTTTTTGTATTTATAGAGAAAATAAAAATAAGTAGAATATTTTTTTATATTTTTATTAATAAATAATAATAATGATAACAATAATAAAAATAAAAATAATGAAGAGAATATGAACTAGAAATAAAAAATAGAAAATAAATAAAATGGAAAATAAAATAATGGGACAGGGGGTGCTGAACATAGCCAGGGGTTAGTAAAAGAAAAAATAATCAGGCCCAAATTGGAGGCCCAACACATGTTCAAACAAAAAAGGAAAACATAAAATATGCAAAATAAATGGCAAAACGGACGTTGGGGCTCGAACCCAGGTCCAAGGGGTGACAGGCGTGCACTTTAACTACTGGGGTGGTGATACATCCGTTCACTTAAACAAAACAATGAATATATGATACATGATTTTCCCTGACTGTACTTCGTCTTCAACCTCCAGCCAAAGGATCTGTAACTTGCTCATTCCTCAACCATTTTCAAAAATATAAACATGAAACTTGTGCATTTTTTTACCACAAATCCAACCATGTAACTAACTTAAGCTAACATTCAAAGATAAAGATTAATTTGTGAAAGTACCAAATTCTGACCTAAATGTTTCAGCAAATTCAAACTCAAAATTCTCTATGCTCAAGCAACATAAATGAAATCTATGGACATGTACAGTTTCAGGGCAGTGATATCTATATTCTACCTTCACAAATGCAAGCCTAACAATGCCTAAATAATGAGATAGAAGTTCAAGAAAAATACCTCAAAACTGGAAATTGTGAAATGAGTTTGAGCTTGATTCAAGGTGCTGCAATGATCAGGTTAGCTTCCTCAAGTTCCCAGGAAGCTAATGCAATGCTTAGATTGAGTTTAGAGTGGTTGAAATGGCCTAGAGAAGTCAAGGTGCATACTCTATTTTTTGGTTATGGAGGTTATGGTAAATGGTGTTACAGTTCTAGAATGAGGATGGGGATGAGTTGTATTTGACATGTAGGAGCTTTTGGAAGTGAAAGGCCAAACAATGCACAAGGGAAATGGAAGTTTGATATGTAAAGTCAAAACTTGCACAACAATGGTGTTTTGAGGCAATTTCTGGCTAGAGGGAGTTTAGGAGTGTTTTGGACTATTCAAGCTCGTGTTTTAGATCACAAATAGTGACTCTATTTATAAGCAACAAGTTTTGAGACTTGTTGTTGATCAGAATTGAAAATCATAAGTTTAAGCATAACATGTGATTTTTTGAAAAAAATCCAAGTTTCAAAGTCTTGTGTACTTGCTAAGATAGAGTGGTTATGCTTTAAACACACTTGCTTCTGACTTTGTAGATGGAGTGTGATCAGAGGGAACAAGTTAGAGGCTCAAGAATTGACTTTGTGCATAAAGCTTGCTTTTCAAGAATGGCATTCTTCACTTTCTTCCCCAAATGGCAATATGAATTGGATAAAGCTTAAACCATTTGGATTATAGCTCAAAAGTTTGTGTAATCCATTAATGATGGATAGATACACAAGTTATACGGACTTCAAATCAAGATTAGGCATCCTAACATTGAAATTCAATTATGTGTTCATCAAGAAATGACTTGTAATTCAAGAATGAAATGCCAACTTCATGCCTTCGATTCTCCTTGATCAAACACGGTCTCAATGAGTTCTTGGAAATTTTGGAAAGCTTGTAATGTTCTATACAACCCCTATGTTGGTCACTTTTGAAAATTCCCCTTGGAATTATGTGAAATTTTTTCCATGAAGTTAGGTCAAAATCCTGCCTAAGCTAGGGTAAAATTTCACTAAGTTTCCAAGTTTCATGAACATGTATTCACAAAATCATAACTTGAAATACATAAAATTATAGGAGGAGTTGGGTTCAGCAATGTTTTAGATCTCATTGAGATCTACAACTTTCATGTTGAAAGTTTCCTTTGAATCACCTTGCATCATGGTGAAAAATTGGCTCAAAGTTGTGAAAAAATATGAAGTTTTCAACACTTAGAAAAATTTCTAAGTTTGGAAATTTTGACTTTTCAAAATGAAATCTTGACTTTTTGATTTCTTGATGAACAAGTTTCATATTTTGACATGTTTTGATGAATTGCGATCTTTGACACTTGATTTTGACCAAAAAGTCAAAGTTTGACTTTTCAGTGTGCAGTGGACTTTTGATCAGTTGACTGAAAATCAACTATCAATCAATTGATCTAGAGCAATGTTTTGAGTCATGACATTAGGTTAAAATTATGAAATTGAATCCTTGATATCATGTTTCCAACCAATCAACCATTTGCTAGATCGAAAATCAGAAATTTTCTCAATCAAAACCCTAATTTTGACCATTTTGCCCTTTTGATGATTTGATCAAATTTCTTGAGGAATTGTGGTCCAAACTTGATAAAATGACATATATGAGTTCATAATGTTGATATGGATAAAAAATTATGAAGTTTGACTGTAAATTGGCCACAATTGACTTTTTCCCTAATATAGTTGATTTTTAGGTCAACTGATCAATTGACTGAGCAAAAATGTGATCCAAGACTTGAAACTTGACATGAGCAAGATTGAGAGTCCAAAATGATCCATGAAAGTCATATGAGGAATTAAAAGTTCAATTATCCTTGTGCAATCTCAAACCTTAATTTTCAGTCATCAGTGCTTGAGGAGGTGTCTTGAGCTGATCAACCCTAGTGCAATATTGAATCAAAGGAGATCTTGTGAGAAAATACTTGATAAATGAGAGGGAACATTTTGGGGTACAACAACTGTCCCTGTTCAATCTTCTTAAACCTGAAGAGTTAGATTGGCGGATCCGTCATTCGTGACTTGAAGGTGGAAGATGATTGAACACTAGAGTGCCTAGAAATTTGCACTCGAAGATGAATTGTGAATGGGTTTATAGATGCCATTTGGAGGAATGGTGGTAAACACTGGAAGAAATGTCAGCACAAATCTCTTGTTGAGTCATACTAAAACTTGATGTTTTACCTGTGAGAAAAAGAGTTAGTAAAGATGCAGATTTATGCAGGATGTTGACTAGAGGTAGTATTATGCTAAATGCATCTTGTATGTACATGCTATGATGTATGAATGTGAGATGTATGTTTTTGTCCAGGAAAATATATCCTTGACTGTTGCTGAGGAGTTTTGGGAAGTTGATTCCTAGATTGTCGTTGGGGATGAAGAATATACATATCTTCAAACTTTGTTGAAAGGATGTTTCTGTTGGGGAATATCTCTTGAACATCAGTTGTTATCTGGTCAGATCCAGGCTTCAAAACTTGCTGAGAATGAGGAAGTCTACTGCTATCTTGTCGGATCCAGGCTTCATGGTAACTTTCTGGGGAAGAAATAAATTAACTATTCTCTGGTCGGATTCCAGGCTTTGCAGAAAATTTATTGAAATTGAACTGTCATCTGGTTGGGTCTAGGATTTACAACAACTCTATGGGGATAAGGAAGTCAACTATTATCTGGTCAGATCCAGGCTTTGCAGTAACTTTGAAGTGGTAACTACTATCTGGTCGGGTCCAGTTTTCATGGTTTTTGGAAAGTCATACTATTATCTGGTCGGGTCCAAGCTTCACAGTGTCTCTCTGGGGATCAAAGCTGGTTGTTATCTTGTCGGGCTCTAGGTTTCGCAATGACTTGATGGAAAACTGATATCTGGTCGGGTCCAGGATTTGCAGATTTCTGAGGAATTGTGATTTAATATTATCTGGTCGGGTCCAGGTTTCACAATAAACTGTTCGGGAATTTGGTTGCTATCTGGTCGGGTTCTAGGTTTCACAATGAATTTCTGAATGTAATTGCTATCTGATCGGATCCAGGCTTCACAATAACCTGTTTGGGTAGAGGCAAACTCAACTGGGGAAAATAATTTTTGCTAGTGATTTTGTGGGAAGTAAACCGTTATCTGGTCAGGTCCAAGATTCAACAATTTTGAACTTGAGGTTAAATGGTATCTAGTCGGGTCCAGGTTTCAGAGACTCAAACTGTTATCTGGTCGGGTCCAGGTTTCAAAAATTGATAAAGTCAAAACTAAAATCTGGTCGGGTCCAGGTTTTAGTAACTTAAAATTGAGATTAACTTTTATCTGGTCGGGTCCAGGTTTCAGAAACTAAAACTGTTATCTGGTCGGGTCCAGGTTTCAAAAATTGATAGTCAAACTAAAATCTGGTCGGGTCCAAATTTTAGTAACTTAAAATTGAGATTAACTGTTATCTGGTCAGGTCCAGGTTTCAGAAACTCAAACTGTTATCTGGTCGGGTCCAGGTTTCAGTAATTGAAAGGTTACACCATTGTCTGGTCGGGTCCAGGCTTCCTAGTGTTTGGAAAGTTGTACTAATATCTGGTCGGGTCCAGGCTTCATAGTGTCTTTTGGAGATAGTAAAGGTTTTGTTAACGACTTTACTGGGGATTAGGGGTTGTTGCCCTATGATTTGTAATAATCTGAAAAGTAAATTCAAGCTGGAGAGTGCAGACTCAGTCGGGGAGGACATACTTAGTTTGGGAAAATAGACCAAAGCTGGGGAACTTTGTATTTAGCTGGGGAGTTATGCTGTCCACTGTTTGTTGGGGGAAATAAACCCTGTTTGGGAAATAAAACCTATTGGGGAAATAAACCCTATCGTTAAACTGCTGAAGTGGTGAGTTCTTTTAGGAAGAGATCCACAAGGCCTCTACTTGTAAGACTTGACTTAGCTGGGGAAAGAGCTCCCAAGAGACTCGGGTTGGAGATTATCCTATGCAAAGAGACTTTGTGAGTAACTTCGTTGAGGAAGATGTTAATAAAATAGCTCTATGGGGGTATTCCATATTCACTAAAGAGGTGCTTGTTACTACTTTGGTCATATGTGCCAAACAATTTTAATTATATTCATATGCATATGTTTATTCAATTTTACTCATTGGACAAATTTGTATTCAAAACAATGACATGAAGTTTACACTTCAAAGTATATTTGTATTGGTATTTTGCTTGTGAACAGGATTTTTTGTACAAAGAGACGGAGATCCTAGGAAGAGGAAATCATCGAAAAGGAAGACAAAATTGAAAAACAAAAAACAAATAGCCATGTGAAATGATCTCATCACCTTCCAACTCTACTATTTCCCCAATGTCTTCGAATGCCCCTTTGCCGTTGACAGAAGTTGATTGGATTGATCTTGGACCGTTTGAACTTGGATCTTGGTGATAAAGTTGACTGTGGTGGTTCCACGGGACATAGTCATACGCTTTTAATCCTTAACTTTTGCCTGGACCTCCCTTTCGGGTTTTCATTCCACCAGGATACCCATTTTTTCCCAAGTCGCCCTTTCAGGTTTTTAACTTGCCGGGTATACAATCTTTTGCATATATCCCTAATTTTTTCCCAAACCTTTTGGTTTGCCGGGATGCCCTTATTTTTCCTAGGTGTGTCAACCTAGCGGGTCTCTTATGCGTAGTATTTTTTAACTATGTTCGCATTGATAGGATGTGGGAAGTCTTCACCATCCATGGTAGTCAACATCATGGCACCGCAAGAGAACACTCTCCTGACAAGAAATGGCTCTTCATAGGTGGGAGTCCATTTGCCTATGGGGTCGTCTTGTGGCAGAATGAAGCGCTTTATCACAAAGTCACCAGATTGATATATTCGAGGTTTGATCTTTTTGTTGAAAGCCTTGATCAGACGTTTTTGGTACGTCTGACCATGACAACCAATAGCCAATCGTTTTTCGTCGATCAAGTTCAGCTGGTCCAATCTCGTTTGAATCCACTCGTCTTCGCTTAAGCCTACTTCATTCATAATTCTCAGCGAGGGAATCTGAACTTCTACTGGGAAAACAACTTCCATGCCATAGACTAGAGAAAAGGGAGTTGCCCCAGTTGATGTTCTAGCTGAAGTGCGGTAGCCATGTAGAGAAAACAACAACATCTCATGCCAATCCTTATAGGTTACCACCATTTTCTGCACAATCTTCTTGATATTTTTGTTGGCTACTTTGACTGCGCCATTCATTTTTGGTCTATATGCAGAAGAATTGTGATGCTTGATCTTAAACTGAGTGCAAAGCTTAATAATCATAACATTGTTGAATTTAGTCCCATTTTCGGTGATAATCCTTTCAGGGATTCCATAGCGGCAAATGAGATTATGTCTGATGAATCTGGCTACCACATTCTTTGTGACTGAGGCAAAAGAAGCGGCTTCGACCCACTTGGTGAAATAGTCGATAGTGACAAGAATGAAATGATGTCCGTTGGAAGCGATTGGCTTGATTTATCCAATCATATCAATGCTCCACATTGCAAATGGCCACAGAGCGGTCATGACATTCAGAGGGATAAGAGGCACATGGACCTTGTCAGCATAAATTTGGCATTTGTGACAAGTCCTATAGTGTTGATGGCAATCAGCCTCCACCATTGACCAATAGTAGCCTGCGCTTAAGATTTTCTTAGCCATTGTATGTCCACTTGAGTGAGTAACGAAAAGTCCATCGTGCATGTCTTCCGTGATTTCATCTGCCCCTTCTTATCCACACATCGGAGTAGAGTGGAGTCATGGTTGCGCTTGTACAATATTCCGTTGCTTAGGAAGAATTTGGCTGCAAATCTTCGTAAGAATTTTCTGTCATTGATGGATGCTCACTCTGGATACTCTTGCGCTTCAAGATACCTCATCACTTCATGGTACCATAGTTTTTCTGTGTCAGTGTCAAGTTCACAGCAATGTGCGGGTTCATCTAATTTTTCAATTGTTATCATAGGGGCTTCGTTATCCCTTCTAACTTTGAACATTGAAGACATGGTTGCCAAAGAGTCAGCCAACTGATTTTCTTCCTTAGGGAAGTGCTCAAAGGTGATCTCTTCGAAGTAAGGAATCAGGGATATCACAAGCTCCTTGAAAGGGATGAGATTAGGGTTCTTAGTGTCTCAATCTCCTTTTACTTGGCTAATCACTAGAGTGGATTCCCCAAACACATTCAAATGCTTGATCCTCAAGTCAATGGCAGCTTTCAGACCCAAGATGCACACTTCATATTCAACCATATTATCCGTGCAATCGAAGCATAGTCTGGCAGTGAATAGAGTGTGGCAACCTTTAGGAGTGATGATCACATCACTAATTCCATTACCTAAGGCGCTGGAAGCCCCATCGAAAACCATATTCCATCGGGATCCTTGTTCAGGTCCATCATATGGTCCAGGTTTCGCGCAATCAGTTACCAACATGATATTCTCATCAGGGAAATCGAAGTTCATTGACTGATAATCATCCATAGCTTGATGGGCCAAATGATCAGCTAGTACGCTTCCTTTGATGGCCTTTTGTGTAGTGAATTGAATGTTGTACTCAGTCAAGATCATTTGCCACCTGGCTATCCGTCCGGAAAGGGCAGGTTTCTCGAAGATGTACTTGATTGGGTCAATTTTAGAAATCAACAGAGTGGTATGAGTCAACATATATTGTCTTAGCCGGCGAGCAGCCCATGCCAGAGCGCAACAAGTTTTCTTGAGCAATGAATATCTAGTTTCATAGTCGGTAAACTTTTTGCTCAGGTAATAAATAACATGCTCTTTTCGGCCAGACTCGTCATGTTGGCCCAAAACACACCCCATAGAGTTCTCTAGTACTGTCAAGTACATGATCAAGGGTCTTCCTTCAACTGGAGGCATGAGAATAGGAGGCTCTTGTAGATACTCTTTGATTTTGTCGAAATAAGCTTGGCATTCATCATTCCATCTGACTACCTGATCTTTATTCAAGAGTTTGAAGATTGGCTCACAAGTAGCAGTTAAGTGTGATATGAAGCGGGCAATGTAGTTGAGACGACCCAAGAATCCTCTAACTTCCTTTTCAGAATGAGGGACTGGCATTTCATGGATGGCCTTTACCTTGGTAGGATCAACTTCAATGCCTTTATTGCTAACAACAAAACCTAGAAGCTTTCCAGATCGTACTCCAAACGTGCACTTGTTAGGGTTTAACCTTAGCTTGTACTTTTTCATCCTTTCGAATAGTTTGTACAGGTGATCGAGATGTTCTTCTTCAGTTTTTGATCTGGAAATCATATTGTCCACATAAACCTCTATTTCATGATGTATCTTGTCTTGAAAAAAAATCCACCATAGCTCTTTGATATGTTGCCCCTGCATTCTTCAATCCGAACGGCATGACCTTGTAGTAGAAGGTGCCCCATTATGTAACGAAAGTAGTCTTCTCCATATCTTCAGGAGCCATCCTTATTTGATTATAGCCCGAGAAACCATCCATGAATGTGAAGACTTTATGCTAAGCAGTGTTGTCAACCAAGACGTCAATATGTGGTAGAGGGAAATCATCCTTGGGGCTTGCCCTATTCAGATCCCTATAGTCTACGCACATGCGAACTTTTCCGTCCTTCTTCGACACTGGCACCACATTAGCAACCCATTGGGTATATGATGTCATAGCTAGGAATCCTGAATCAAATTGTTTCATCACCTCAGCTTTGATCTTTTCAGACATATCATGCCTCATGCGATGAACCTTTTGTTTGACGGGAGGACAATCTTCTCTTGTGGGCAGACGATGAACTACGATGTCGGTATCCAACCCAGGCATATCTTCATAAGACCAAGCAAATACTTCGACATAATCATGCAACATCTGAACCAACCTGCTTTTGACACTGCTTTCCAAATTAGCGCCGATCTTGATTTCCTTCTTATCACACTCCGTACCCAGATTGATGACTTCAACTGACTCTTTGTGCGGTTGAATAGATTTTTCCTCTTATAATAGAAGTCTGGCTAATTCTCCCAGTATTTCACAATCTTCCTCACCTTTGTCTTCGGATTGGTTGATTGGACATTCGAAGTCGTAGTCGGCAACAGTAGAGTCATTTTCAATAGGATCCAGAGTGGATGAGGACCTGCAAGAGTGTGTGTGTGTGTGTGTGCATGTAATATGCATGGCTATTTTCGGAAAATGTATTTGAAAGGAAGGAAATACAATGAACACAAATATTTGAATGCAAAAGATTCCAATGTACTGAATGATCATATGATTAGATGAACATAAATAAAACCCTTGACAAATGGATCAAAGGGCCCCGGGCCAGGCACATGGCTTAAAAGTCATTGTTAAAATATTAAAGATAACATGTTCTTGAATTGAAAGAAAGACAATAACAAGTAGATTACTCCTCAATGAAGGAGATGGGCACGAAGTCCTTTACATACCAATTCTCCAACTCCATTGTAGTTGGATAGACCCAATCTTCAAATGCAGCTTCTTCATCAGAATCACCCATGACGTTGACTTCATGGCTTCCAATGCGGAGAGGTGGCTTTCCAGCGCGAGCATGCCTCACTTATTTCCGAGCTTTGACAGTGAAGACGAAACCAAACCTGTCCACTTTAAATGGGATATCGAGGAGTTTCCCCCAAGTATCACAGTTTCCTTCTTCAATTTCCGCATGGGCATCCTTGACTGAAACCATCTTCGGTGTGGCCTTAACAGCTTTAGACTCATCAATAGAACATTTGGTAGCAGCGATCATCGGTGGCACGACTTCAAAGGCTTGACACGGGGTTTCAATGAATTCCCCATCCATATCTACGTATTTGAACGAGTTAAGGTGACTTACCATAAACTCCTCTTCTCCATAGACGGTGACTATTCTTCCTTTGACTGGATATTTGAGTTTCTGATGGAGAGTTGAGGTTACTGCCCCAACTTTATGGATCCATGAGCAGCCTAATAGACAAGAATAGGCAGGACGAATATCTATAATATAGAAGGTGGATTTGAAGATCTGAGATCCCACTTTGATTGGAAGATTTACTTCTCCAAGAACAGTCATTTTTGATCCGTCAAAGTTTGACTTTTCAGTGTGCAGTTGACTTTTGATCAGTTGACTGAAAATCAACTATCAATCAATTGATCTTGAGCAATGTTTTGAGTCATGCCATTAGGTCAAAATTATGAAATTGAATCCTTGAGATCATGTTTCCAACCAATTAACCATTTGCTAGGTCGAAAATCAGAAATTTCCCTTTCTCAGTCAAAACCCTAATTTTGACCATTTTCCCCTTTTGATGATTTGATCAAATTTATTGAGGAATTATGGTCCAAACTTGATAAAATGACATATATGAGTTCATAATGTTGATATGGATAAAAAATTATGAAGTTTGACTGTAAATTGGCCACAGTTGACTTTTTCCCCAATATAATTGATTTTTAGGTCAATTGATCAATTGACTGAGCAAAAATATGATCCAAGACTTGAAACTTGACATGAGAAAACTTGAGAGTCCAAAATGATCCATGAAAGTCATATGAAGAATTAAAAGTTCAATTATCCTTGTGCAATCTAAAACCCTAATTTTCAGTCACCAGTGCTTGAGGAGGTGTCTTGAGCTGATCAACCCTAGTGCAGTATTAAATCAAAGGAGATCTTGTGAGAAAATACTTGATAAATGAGAGGGAAAATTTTGGGGTGTAACACCAGCCTATTTCTTTAAGCTCGTTCTCAGAAACAATCTCAAATACAATTCTTGTTATTTTTCTTCTGCCTCAAAGATATTGGAAGATGCTGAAGAAGAAATGTTGAAAATATAATGCGAGAGATCATATCTGAAAGATGGTCATACCGTTCTTGACAATGGATGCGGTTGGGATTTTCTTACTTTATACATTGCTGGGAATTACAGTAAATGTAGAGTTACAAGAATCTGCACTTCCATAACTCAAAAAGCTTCTCGAGAAGACATGCATAGAGCTGCAACTTCCAAAATATGGATATCATTGTTGCGGATATTAGCACATTTGAAAGGGAAGCTTCTTATGAAAATCAGAAAAAAGAAAGGAAAACAAAAAGAAGAAAATGCAGAGGAAATGAATCAAAAGTTGAATATAAAAAATATAGAAAGGAAATTGTATAATAAACGATAAAAAAAACAGATCCCTAACTGTCATGAATTGACAACTAACTGAAAAAAAGTGGGAAACATAATCTGTAACAGAATCTCCAAGGCTATACAACATATTTCTAACAGAATCACTAACTTCCTAACAAAATTCTCTCACTGATTCAAAAGGCAGAAGAGAATCATAACAGAATAAAGGGAAGATAAAAAATGGAGAACAAAATCACAATAGAATGAAGGAAAAAAATGCTAACAGATTCATAAGAGAAAAGGGGATCCATGATGAAAAAAGATTACAGAATACTCACCCTTGAGATTTTATCTTCCACGCTTGAATCCTCATCTTCATCTTCATCCATCTTCTAAACCTCTGCACTCTTCTTTCCCTCTCCATGCTTTATCATCTTCTTCAATCTTCTTCACCTCTCGAGATCGATATCAAAAACACTTCATCATCTTCATCTTCCGTTCTTCAATCATCATTCTCCACCAATGAAAATTCTGCAAGAAGCTATCTCAAGAAATCTCTATGTGTTCTTCACTTCAGAAACATCAAACTTTCTCTGTCATCATCATCATCTTCATCTATAAATCCTTTGTTTATCTTAATACAATTCTCTACAATCTCAACAATACACATCAATATCAGACCATTGTTACAACCGCACAGTTTCACGCAGTCTCACAATTGTTACGTAACACGGTAATGCTACTAAAGCGCAGAGAAAATAAAAAATGCAGAATAAGAAGAAGCCAACAAGGGTGAAGAGGTTTAACTTCAGATTCTTGATGTGCAATGCGTTTGCAATATGTTAAAGCAGCACCAGACTCGTCTCTGAAAGCTTGATCATAGATGCATCTTCAAGACTCGGGGATCTAGCTTTATCTGCTCTCTCTCTCTCTGAACCGTAGGAAGGTGAAACTGCATCAACATTTTGTAACCATCTTTGATCATCATTTTTAATCCGCGATTCCAATATCTGGAAATCATCACGAATCCACTGCATCGCCTTCAATAGCCACCACCTTCGTCTATAGAGGTATCGCAGTAACAACCTACGCCAACATCATACACGGTTATCTTCAATCTTCATTAGTTTTGTGCTTCAATCTGCATTATGAAGATGTGAACGTTATCGCAAATTCAAAGCGCAGACTGCATCATCCTCACTCACAACAGAGAATTCAAACATGAAGAAGAAGAGGATATGAAACGGACAACACATACCTGATTCTAAGCTGAAGAAACACTAGAGATTTTCTCCGGTAGGTAAGCTCTATATCTTCCTTCCCCTCATTGATTTCATGCGGTTCATGTGAGTTTGATTTGAAATGATTTGAGATGGAGAAACAGAGATGAATTTTGATGTTGAATCGAAACGAGAAGCGAAATAGAGCTGAGACAGAGAGGAATCATAAAAGATTGAGGCGGAGACAAGTTGTTATGGTGATGTTTCGCAGCGGCGCCGAAGGAGGAGTTTGATTTGGTGCGTCACTTTTAAGATGAAGAGAATGATGAGTTCTCATGAAGCCCAAGAGGCACAAACCTGAACCCTAATCCCTTTCTCAATATTCACCCTTTATCTTATTTTTTTATTAATAAAAAAAATTGAATAATTGAAAAATACTATAACAATCAGGCCTCATATGTTGAACTTTGGATTGGTTTAGTATTGATCCTGGGCCGAAACCTTCAAGGCCTGGGCAAGTTTTCGTAAAACATGTGGCTGAATGCAAAAAAGAGTTTATTGGACTCAACCTGGGCCTAGCACAAGCCTTGTGGTTTCTTATGGCACCTTGAATTTCTGGAAAAACACCCCATGACTCTTTCTAATTTCTTTAGTTTTAGCTTTTGTTTTTTAGTTTAATTTTCTTTTTATAATAAAAATAGTAATAGAATATAGAATAAAACGAAAAAATAAATAGAGTTTCGAATTTTTTTAATGATAAAAACTACAAAAATCAATGATTTTTTAGGCTTGTTAATTGATTTTAGGAAATTAATTCCTAATTTTTCGATTACTTGATACTTGTGATTCACCGTTTCTTGTTGAGTTGAGTCTTATACATGTTCATTGTTAGATATACGAACATGTTCGAGTTTCTGATTGCGATTTATTTTCACATCTATGATGCTTCGACACCTATACCGATATTCGATCTGACTGTTTGTTTGTTGATGCGAGCTCACACGAAGTATTCTGGGTTTCTTTTCTTTGGTTGTGCTTTTTGCGGACATTATTGTTGGTTTGGTAGTATACTGCTTCCAATTTATTCTTCCGCATTTCATTACTTTCTAGATATCATGAGAAGTAGGAAATAAAGAGCGTGCGCTCGAAGTCGCTGTTTTAAAGACCTGTAGCAGGCATTCCACACTTCATTTATCATATGTGTTGTGCTTGTGTTTGTTTCCTTTCTTGTTGATTGATGAGCCACTCAATTTAGAAATTCAGATCACGACCTCGCTCTCAGTGCATGCTCCCCATAGGATTTTATCGCTTTCCTTTATTTCTTGTTAATCGATGAGTAACTCAATTTAGAAATTGAGATCACGACTTCGCTCTCATTGTATGTTCCCTAAAGGATATTTTGTTATATTTTCTTTGGCATGCTAACCTTGATAGGATCAGTCATTGTATGTTAACATTAGGTTAGATTTAGGTTAGTCTCCCTTTAGACTTTTCTTTCCCCTTTTGCATTTGCATTAAAACAAAAACTCCTTTTTCTGCAAACTTTAAGAACCTTAAAGGTTACTGATGAGAGTCATACCTTTGTTGAGTATGGGGAATGATAAGCGAGTTTCTTCTCGATCTTATTGTTCCTCCATTCTAAGCCTTTGTGTGGTTCAAGTCTCAAATACTTACTTCATGAATAAGTAGAGAAATGGCTAATATCTCTCTCTTGAGATTAACTAGCTGTTATCTACAGCAAAAAAAAACACCAACCAACACAAACTCTTTTGCCTTTGGGTTTTTCTTTCAAAATTATTTCTAAAAGGATATGTTAAGTCACCTCTGTGCAGACACATAAGTCTCTAAAGGTTGAGTTTCGGTAGAAGGAGAGATTAATATTGTTCAGTAAAAACTACAAACAAACAAAATATGTGAGACGAACTACGACACTCTGATTCCTTAAAAGGGATACTTAGGCATCTGGTCACGGGGCTCAGCCGAGCGAAAATTTGTAAATATTTCCTCCTTTTCCCCGTGTTTTCTTTGCATGCATTCCCTCTTAGTTTATAATTCTTAAGCATTAGATTGAACACACCCTTTGATCAGAACAACGAGAGTGGATCCCGTAGAGTACTATGGACGTGTGGGGCGCTAATACCTTCCCCTCGCGTAATCGACTCCCTTAACCAGTCTCTCGGTTGCAAGACCTTGGTTTCCCCTTTAGGTTTTTCTTCGATGATTTTCCTTTCCCTTTTATGGGATAAATAACTACTCGGTGGCGACTTCATTGATTTTACCGCTATAGAAAAATGGCGACTTCACTGGGGAAGATGAGTCGACCAATTGCTGGTCCATCCCGTGAGTCAATCCTAGCTCCCGTCTTTCTTTCTTAGGGTGTTTGTCATTTTTCTTTTATAGCTTATTAATTTGTATATGTTTGAGCATATGTTTACATTGCATCTTTGTTGTTATCTGTTATATTGTTTTTGTGTTGGCTTCTCTATTTCTTTGTTGGGTGGGTGTTACTACTGAGGTAAAAGGCCCAGTACCCAGGCCAGAGTGCATTAAGACACTAGGAATAGAGTGAGGGCATGACTGTTATAGGACGTGTCCGATTAGTGCAGTCATATCATATACCACACTCGGATGAAGTTCAAATGGATTACTATCGACACCTACGTCTGTGGGTAAGGCGGTAGTATTTTCAGGCGGACCCGTGATTTTGAGTTACCTTTGACCTACCCTAACCTAGTCTTTACCCGTGAGCGGGGATGGAATAATATTTATAGGTGCAGATGGTGACTATATATATGTTCTACTGGTGACTTTGGTTCTCGGTATTCTAAATTGGTCTGGACTTTTGATCTTGTTACGTGTGATTGTGGTTCTATTATCAGTTCAGCAGCTATTCAGTACCACAGAAGCTTTGATCCCATATGTTAGCATACATATCATGTTAATATAATTATTATCATACATGTTATTTCGTTTCCAAACATCATTTATTTGATTCCAATTATTAAGCAAAAAAATAAATATAAATAAACATTGAAAAAAATGATAAATACATGAAAAAATATATAATAATATTGTGGCTTAATAGCTAGAATCAAAGTGTATAGACTTTTAGAAATAAGAACATGGCATTTGTATCGCAGGTCATGCATCATTTTACACTTAACTATGCATTTCATGGGTTATCCAGAAGTCTTACCCGAGGTTCTTTAGTCTTCAGAATCAAGTTGCTCATTAGTACAACACTCGTGCTAAGAGAAGATGGAAAGCATTAAGCAAGAGATCTTTGAACTCCGCAAAGAAGTAACTACTTTGAAAGATGATATGGAATATCTAACTTCTTTGGTTAAAACTTTGTTTTCCGCCCAAGTCAATCCTTCTAGGAAGGAAGAAGAAATGGCAAAAGTCTTCACAGAAACTCTGAAATCATTCTTTCACGAGAAGGTGATAGTCAATGCACCCAGTGAGTTCCCAGAAAAGGAGAATGTGGGAGTGCTTCTAGAATAGGATATCCGAAAGGAATGTTTATCAGAAGATAGTGGCACAACTAGTGGTTTGAAAAAGTTTGATAATAACTTTTCCAAGAAGATAACCAGAGGAAGAAACAATCATCGTCGGAATCAACATGTTTCTTCTGTCATCCCTGTGTTCAATTTACCTCTTGTCGCTCCTGTTTATCAACATAATCAGCAAATTCCTGATCAGAAGAAAGCTCAGTTTGATCCAATTCTAATGACTTATACAAAGTTGTTTCCTATCCTAATGTAGAGGAATTTGGTTCAGACCCAAACTCCACCAAAGATTCATGAGAAGATACCTTGGTACTACAAAGCTGATTTGACTTGTGCCTTTCATCAGGGAGCCCTTGGGCATAGTATCGAACAATGTTATCCATTGAAAGATGAAGTCTAGAAATTGGTTAGAAGTGGTATCTTATCACTTAAGGATACTTGCCTTGAGGTTCAAGCCAAGTCTTTGCCGAAGAATAAACGTGATTGAAGAATGCACTAGAGTTTAAAGATGATTAGCTTTCTCGTGTTTACTATCAATTTTACTGATTTCTCATTTGTAATTCTTCTTGTTAATCATTGTTCGGTTTGCATGTAAAAACTTATTTTCATTTGAATGATTATCTTAATACAATGAATATGTTTGTCTTGAAGAAATCCATTCGTTTCACTCGTATTTATTTTTTTATTTTAAATTGCTTTTTGCATTATGATACCAACTTGTTGTCCATTCTCTCGCCTAAGCATAGATTGGAGGGGGGATGATGAATTTAAAATGCAAAATTTCTGGTTGTATGCTTTTGAATAAAACTCTGTTGATGATACACAAACATTGTTTCAAATTCCCAAACACCGGAGATATAAGGAAGTGAAACCCTCGTTAACCCCTTTGAACCTTGAAGTAGGAGTTTCTTTTCTGTCCAAAAAAACCCTCATTTTAACCTGGGGCAGGGTAGTGTTCAGTTAATTTGATTGAGCATTCAGAACTTTTCAGAAATGTGCATCTAAGGATACAATAAAGGTTATCCTTCAAAAGGTTGAGGAGACTCAAAATTGTAATGGCTAACCTTCACTTATCAAGAGAGTGTGTCAATTGACGATACCCCAATGGGTATATCTCGCACGTCAAGAAGTTGGTAGACAACGATACAATAATGGTTATCCTTCATCTTCCAAGAAATAGGGCATTCACAATTACTCCTACAAGTCAATAATGACTCAAAGTCACGCGACGTGTTCAAAAGGAAAGAAAATGTAATATAAAAAAAATGAAAAAATGAAAAGAAAAAAAGAAGTGATCAAAGAAAGAGACAAAAAGCCCTGCTAAGTCAAAACTTGAAAAAACAAGTCGCTTAAGAAAAAGTCTGGGCATCCCACTGGGCTTCATAGTCAAATTCAAAAAGAATTTGTCCAGGCAAAATTTAGGGAAAATGATGGAAAGCCTGAAAGGCAAAAAAGGATTACAAAATGGATATCCTTAGCAAAGAAATATGTTGTGTGGCTAGACACTGAAAGTAAAAATAAGTGATTGTCTTATCCAAAGAAAACCTTGGTTGGTTCCTCAACTGTCTCGAAATTTATTTTGAGAGAGGAATGTTCGGGTCGAGTTAACTGAACTCAGGACTGGAGAACATCACGAAGGGGGTGGGCACCAAATAAACTTGAGCCTTAAAATTCGTTTTTTCTAAAACCGTGAACCAGGCCACATTACAACCCTCAAAAGTCCTAATTGAAACAAGGTTTATTTCTAAAGCGTACTTCAACGAGATAGCGTTTTCTGACTCCCATGAATTTTGCTAAAAATTATTGTGTTTGTATCATATGATCTTATTATCCTTTATACAAAAAAGATCAATTTTGCGTCCTGGTTAGTGATTCATTCACGAAGTTTAGCGAAATCTTTTTAATAAAAACTTTAAGACTTACATGATTGTTGTATTAGAATTATCATTCTTAGAATAAATATTGTTCTGCTTGTAAAATAACTGTTTGATATCAAAGAAGTTTACATTTGAGTATCAGCAAAAGGTATGTCGCTAGGAAGAAGTTATTGAGCAATGATGATGCAACATTCAAATAATCTAGGGCAGTTACGTCGAGATTCAACGAATCTCTAGGAGCTTTTTGGTCAGGTAGATTATCTTAAATGCATGTAGCCAAGGGAAAATTGTGAAAGTTATCTCGACCAAAACGGTAAACTTGGGACACCAAGTTTGTTCCCAAGGGCATTTCCAGATTTTTGTCAAGGCAGCTACTATGTTCTTCCCCGAACCAAAGATCTTCCTCAAGCAGGACTATTTCTCATGATCTGTCTTATAGAGGTGTACATAATTCCCTCTACAGTAACTGACCAGTTAGTGTATTTCTTTCAGGATATGGTGTGATGAGACGTTTGGGTTTGTAATCCCATTTCCCCAGTTAAGTCTTGGTTCAAACTTCCGTCAAGCTGTTATTTGATGTTGGGTCTGTAATCCCATTCTCCCCAATCAAGTCTTGATTCAGATTTCTTCGATTGAGTGTAATTTCTTTCCATGATCGAATGATGATCAAGCATAGGTTGCAAAGTTACAAAGCATGTTCTTAGTTGCTAGATTCTCTCTCCCTTTTATGTTGGGAAGTAATGCATAATCTCTAGCAGGATATTACGCCCTTCAGTTATGCATTGTTGTTGTTGTTGTGTGCTTCCAAACAACCAGACAAGGGCAATATACATTCTAAGAAGTTTTGAGATAAGCGTTTACTCCTTGGGTTTTCTCTCGCTGTGCGCTGAGTTTGATTTAAAATCCCCATGAGCTAACCTATTACTGTGATGTTAACTTCTTAATTCTCCAGATGAGTCGAGGAGGATGCTTCCCTCTAAAAGTTATTATCCCATGAAATTTCATAATTTCTCTCCAGAGAAGTTTGCACAACTATTATGCTTGATATTGAAGACTGTATTTGGGCTCTCTTCGGTGTGTGCGGTTTCATTCCCCCCAATGAAGTTAGCATGAAAATCTCTAGTTGAAACATCAACGACGTAGTTTTTCATCTTCCTCGGTGAGGTCTGTATTAACATCCCCAGTTGAAGTCTCGATGATGTGGTTCTCATCTTCCCTAGTGAAGTTAGTTTTGGAAGCTTCAAGTGAAGTCTAAACGATGAAGCTTTGTCTTCCCCTGTCAAAGTCCGTATTGATATTCCCGGGTGAAACCTAGAGGAGTTCATTGTATCTCTGCAACTTATTTTGTTGCCAGTCAGATGGTGCTTTAATTGTTTCCAAGCCATGTTCTTCCCAGTGAAATTAAACCAAGAAATAGGACTCTGTATCCTTAGTTGATGCTTACCCTCTTGTGGAATCTGACCTTCATCCTTGATGTGACATGGCCAAGTGTTATCTTCATCCAAGTCAGCTTTGTCTGGTTATCCCCACTGCATTATGGTTATTTTGTCAGCATATACGATAAACATTTATACATTCATACGCATCATGCATAGATGAATTTAAAATTCATTACTCATTTTCATTCATTGATGTTTTTTCAGCATATTATCTTCTTTGCAAAGTTATGTTATTCTCTCTCCAATAGAGTTGTCAACTTTAAACAGAAAGTGTATATCCTTTCATTTTCCCCATTGAGTTATCCCTCGTGGAAGAATTTTTCTTCATCCTTCCTATTCATCTCATTATCTGGACGAAGTGTGATCCTCTTTTGAGTTTATTTCTCATCAGGTGTTGTCTTGGTTGATTATTTCATTCCAGTTTATTTCTGGTTTGAATCTGTAGTCCCCGACAATATTGTTATTCTGATTTCTGCAGGCTTCGAGCCTTGATTTGAGAATTTTCATTTATTTTGCACGCAAATTTTTTTCCTCAACAGGAATGTATTAGTATTTCCCCAAGAAATCAAGCTTCATTTTTGACAAGTCTTATTACAATTCCTTCTTAAACAGTAAGTGGCAGGTCTCTTTATTTGAGCAACTTGTTCTTTCCCTGTAATTCTGTTAGTGCTAGAGAAGATGTTTTTTCAATGAATGATAATCTCGTCATTATGGGAGATAGTTCGTCGATGTAGATTGTTTTTCTAATGAATGGTAGCCTCATCATTATAAGAGGTAGTTCGTTGTTGAGATTTATATTCCGATGAATGGTAGTCTCGTCATTATGGGAGATAGTTCATTGATGAAAATCTGTTACTCCAATGAATAGTAGTCTTGTCATTATGGGAGATAGTTCATTATTGAGTTTGGCTGCATTTCAATGATAAAGACAGTTCGTTGAAAGATTCTTACAGCAACATTTTTACCCTTTCCAGGTGAAATATATTGGTTAAAGAAGAAACTGAGACCAGGTCGTGGCTTATGGTCAGGATCAAGGGGAAGTTTATCTGATTCACCATCAAATGGTATCTCTTCGAGAAAGTTTCGCAAGAGAAGTTTGTTGTGAAATCTTTACAAGTGGTAGTCTCTATTTGAGATAGCTTGTATTTTTACCCTTTCTAGGTGAAATATCTTGGTTAAAGAAGAAACCGAGACCCGTTCGTGGCTTATGGTCAGGATCGAGGGGAAGATTATCTGATTCGCCATCAAATGGTATCTCTTCGAGAAAGTTTTGCAAGAGAAGTTTATTGTGAAATATTTACAAGTGGTACTCTCTTTATTTGAGATAACTTAAATTTTTACCATTTCTAGGTGAAATACCTTGGTTAAAGAAGAAACCGAGACCATTTCGTGGCTTATGATCAGGATCAAGGGGAAGTTTATCTGGTTCACCATCAAATGGTATCTCTTCGAGAAAGTTTCGCAAGAGAAGTTTGTTGTGAAATATTTACAAGTGGTAGTCTCCTTATTTGACATAGCTTGTATTTTTACCCTTTCCATGTGAAATACCTTGGTTAAAGAAGAAACCGAGACCATTTCGTGGCTTATGGTCAGGATCGAGGGGAAGGTTATCTGATTCTCCATCAAATGGTATCTCTTCGACGAAGTTTCACAAGAGAAGTTTGTTGAGAAATCATTGCAAGTGGTAGTCTCTTTATTTGAGATAGCTTGTATTTTTACTCGTTCTAGGTAGAATGCCAGAATTTTTGGAAACTCGTTATTATTAATGCAGACTTCACCTTCAGTAAAATTCGGTGCATATTTTGATATCTTTACCTTCAGTAAAAGTTAATATTTTCTCCATATCTCTACCTTCAGTGGAAGTCAGTAGTTCACCTTCAGTAAAGGTCAATGTATCTTCTCTTTCTTTACCTTCAATAAAAGTCAATATTGTCCTATGTTTTTTCTACCTTCATTCTTGAGTGGGTAGTTCATTACCATTCTTAGGCAAGATTGATCTATTCCTCCTCATTGGACCTTACTCCAATTGAGTTGAGTTATTTCCAGCCATAAGTGCTAATGCCAAATCTTTGATTACCAGACGTAGGCACTGATACCAAGAACTCACTTACTAATCTAGGTGTTGATGTTTATCGTCATCTCTGAACGGGTATTATCTTCACAGTTTATGTTCACACTCTTCTGTTTAGCAGGTGTTAATCCCCTGTGTTGATGTTCCTCTCTTTTTGCTATCTCCTCTATGAATGGATAGTTCACAATTCTCGATTAACCGTTGTTATCCTTATTTTGTTGAGTTGATGTTATTTTGGTATCTTCTCTAAATCTTACTCCACTAAAGTCAAGTCTTCTATTCCCCAGCAGAGCCGATTTATCTCCAATAGATTCAAATTTCTATCCCCGGAGTCGTGTTGTTCTCTAGAGATTTATTTTCCTGGTTGAATTATCTTTGTTAATTTATTAATTTTACTTTTTCTTCACCAGTGTGTGTCTTTCCCATCTGCATGAAGTTTATATGTTACATCCATAATCATAAGCATCACATGGCATCTTAGGGCAAAAAATAGGGCTTGTTTTGTATTTAAGTATCTTCAATCGCGTCGAAACAAAGATTTTAAGCTTCGTATCTTCGGATAGAAAACACTTAAATAAGGGCAACTGTTATACCCCAATTTTCCCCCCTAATATCCCTCATCATACTTTGTACATATCACACATAGAGTTGGCCCCATGGTTACAAGATCGAAGAGTTTGGCATTAGGGTTGTTCTCTATGGACTAAGGTTGTTACATTCTTCATGTTGATTCAACTGGCGCTCTCATCATTCTTGGTACGAGATTAGGGCTTTGGATCTCAAGCAGCATAGACGTCTTCGCTAGAAAAGTTCGTCAAGATACAAGGCCATTTCTTCAGCAATGGTCGTCAAAGGTCAAGAATTATGGTTTCTCCTATGTTATATTTGAGCTTGGAATTAGATCTTCATCAAAGGTTTGTCATGCTAGGCTTTTTCCTCAAGGCTACAAGGATCATCATTATCTCCTTATTATGATTTCACTGACGTCATTTAGGGTTCCTCTTAATTGCTTACACCACAAGTCAACCCTTCTCAAGAGGCTTACAAGATTGAATCAGGGTCTTCCTTTTGTTGTGATACTGGTCAAGTGGTTAAAGTGTTGCTTTCGGTTTTTGTCGAGTTAAGGCGTTTCATAATTCTCAAGATTTGGGTTAAGATCTCATTAACCTTTCAAATAGGATTGGATGGTCTCTTGAGTTTATAATTCAATTGAGGTTGAGGTTCATTAAACAAGCATGACAAAAGGATAAAATCATGATTTCTTTGAGTACAAGGTCATGTTGCCCATTCAATTAATTATTTTTTGCAAATTTATTTGGTTTCATTATGATGAGGTATTCATTGTGTCATTTCCAAGTGATTTAAAAAGCATGGTGCAAAGTATTGACCTTTGATTTCATCAAGGCATCGAAACTCTTAAATAATTGTTCACGGTGTCAAGAATGAGAGTGCAAGCATGTAAGTGATTACTTGAAATTCAGGGTACAAGTTCAAGTTTATTCACAAAGATTGTTTCGAGTTCAAGCTACAAAAAAAGAAAGAGAATTCCTCATTCTAAAAGAAGGAATTCCTCATGATTTTGCAAGGAAAGTCCTTGTATTCAAGAGGCAATTTCAAATTCATTCAATTTTCAAGACATTATTAAAAGTTTTATCCAAGTCTCATTCAATTATGTTCAAATTGTGCAAGATTCCTTCAAGGTTCTTTTCAAAAGTGGTGCATTGTATTGATCCAAGATTCAAATTTTCAAATTCACTTTGCAAGTCAACATTTAATCAAGAGTTTTCAATATCCATGTCAAGTTCAAAAATACAAGTGTCATTCAAGTTTGTAAGAAAAAATGAAAAGGTTCATCATTCCATTACATTCTTAAAAGATTACATAAAACGAAAATTACAATATATATTCATTCAAGATTGATTACAAGTTAATATCACCATCATTCAAATGATCGAGACACATAGAAAATACCATTACAAAACCCATGCTAAATTGTTTCTAAACTTTCAAAAAAAACAACAATTGTTCCATATGTGCTTCCAAACATAACTTCACTTTGCTTATTTTTTCCCACTCGTCTTTGTTCTTCTTACAAGCCTTCTTCTGAACTTCAGCTCTCGGATCTTCTCCAATTCGTACATTATTAAGAAGAGATTCTGATTGCAGTTAGTATTGATAAGCCCAAATCTCAACATCATGAATTACCGACCTCTTTCTTTAAGCTCATTCAAGGAAAAAATCTCAAATACAGTTCTTGTTATTTCTCTTCTGCCTCGAAGATATTGGAAGATGCCGAAGAAGAAATGTTGAAACTGTAATGCGAGAGATCAAATCTGAAAGATGGTCATACCGTTCTTGACGTTGGATGCGGTTGGGATTTTCTCACTTTATACATTGCTGAGAATTACAGTAATTGCAGAGTTACAGGAATCTTCACTTCCAAAACTCAAAAAGCTTCTCGAGAAGAAATGCGTAGAGCTGCAGCTGCCAAAATATAGATATCATTGTTACGGATATTAGCACATTTGAAAGGGAAGCTTCTTATGACAATCAGAAAAAATAAAGGAAAACAAAAAGAAGGAAATGCATAGGAAATTAATCAAAAGTTGAATAAAAAAATATAGAAAGGAAATTGTATAATAAACGATAAAAAAAAAAAGAGATCCCTAACTGTCATGAATTGACAGCTAACTGAAAAAAAGTGGGCAACAAAATCTGTAACATAATCTCCAAGGCTATACAACAGATTTCTAACAGAATCGCTAACTTCCTAACAAAATTCTCTCTCAGATTCAAAAGGAAGAAGAGAATCATAACAAAAATAAAGGGGAGAGAAAAAATGGAGAACAAAATCACAACAAAATGAAGGAAAAAAATTCTAAAAGATTCATAAGAGAAAAGGCGATCCATGATGAAAAAAGATTACAGAATGCTCACCCTTGAGATTTTCTCTTCCACACTTGAATCCTCATTTTCATCTTCATCCATCTTCTAAACCTCTACACTCTTATTTCCCTCTCTATGCTTTATCATCTTCTTCACCTCTTGGGATCTATATCAAGAACACTTCATCATCTTACCTTTCACTCTTCAATCATCATTCTCCACCAAAGAAAATTCTGCAAGAAGCTCTCTCAAGAAATCCCTCTGTTTTCTTCACTTCATACACATCAAAATTTCTATGTCATCATCATCATCTTCATCTATAAATCCTTTATTTATCTTCATTCAATTCTCTGCAATCTCAACATTACACATCAATATCAGACCATTGTTACAACCGTACGGTTTCACGTAGTCTCACAATTGTTACGTAACACGGTAACGCGACGAAAGCAAAGAGAAAATAAAAAATGTAGAATAAGAAGAAGCCAACGAGGAAGAAGAGGTTTAACTTCAGAATCTTGATGTGCAATGCGTTTTCTATATGTTGAAGAAGCATCAGACTCATCTCCGAAAGCTTGATCATAACTGCATCTTCAAGACTCAGGGATCTATCTTTATCTCCTCTCTCTCTCTCTCTGAATCATACAAAGGTGAAATTGTGATACCGTAGGAGAACTGACTTGAGGGTTTTGCGTTTGATCGCAAATGTTGCAGTTAGCAAGAGTCGCCACCGACTTTTCTTTTATCCAAAAGGAAAGGTGAAAAAGCACAGGAAAGACCTTTGAGATTGTTTCTTGAGTCCGGGGGGTAGATTATGAAAAGGGAAGGTATTAGCACCCCTTTCATCCATGGTTTTCCATGGGCTCTTAGTTACTTGCTAGATCACTTGCTTTTGTTTGAAATTGTTCTTTGTGTGGTTTTTGAAAGTATTTTGTAAAGAGGCCATTGTTTAGGCAATCTTTGTAATGATTCTCGTTCGTAAGAATGTATACAAAGATGTTTGATCTTTTGAAAATATTTTCAATAAGATGTTTGAAAGTGTATGTGTTTGTTTTTGAAAATATCAAGGATGTTTGTTTTGAAATGGATCAAGTAATTAGGAGCAATCTACCTACTCAAATATCTTTCTTGTTCATTTTCTTTTCCTTTGACATTGTTGTCTTACCATTAATTTGGTAAGCAACCCTATCTTTGGATGTAAACGGGACGGGCATGGGTCATCGTATAACCATAATTAGCAATATTGCAAGGTATCTTAGCATTCTTTTTGAGGGACTAAGATCATTTGTAAGGCAACTTAGATAGCGTCATCGAGGGACTATGATATTGTATTTTTCTTATTTTGCTAAGATACCTTACACGCGTAATATGGCTATTTTGTATAAGGCAACCAAGTGGAATTTACCCTATGGGTGCTTGTGTGCAAGTTTGTTGTTTTCATGCTTGTTTTTGTCTTGAATTAGGGTTTTCTATTTGATTCATTTTATTCTTTCCATACAAACCCTAATTACTAGGATTTGTATATAAAGCGATAAATTGCGGAAATTAAAATATACTAAGCTATTACATCATTAGGGGAGGGGTGTAAAAATTTACAAATGGGGATTTTGCAAGAAAATTAAATTAAATTAAATATTACAACCATATTGAATAAATGTACAAGAATTGAATAAGAATGCACAAATGCAAATGAAAAAGAAATGATTTTTTTTATTTTGGTTTTCATGAAAAGGTTTTAACCTAAATCTAATTAAGAAAAATGATTAATTAAAATTAATTAAGTTAATTAAGAAAGAAATTAAATTAAAAAGTACTTTTTAGGTTTTTTTTTTATGAAAAGGTTTTAAATTAACAAAATAATATGGAAATTGATTAATAAAAAAAACCCAAGTTCTAAATTAATTTTATTTACAAGAAAATAATATAATATTTAAACCTAAACCTAAATATTAATTATTAAAAAAAAAGAAATTAACTTGTTAAAAGAAAATGTTTTTGGACTTTTTGTTTTATAAGAAAATAAAATAAATATGAATGCAAAATATAATAAAATAAATATTTTTGGATTTTTTGTTAATATTAATAAAAGTAATGTTAATAATAATAATAAAAATAATAAAAACAAATATGAAAGTAAAATAAAATATATAAAGAAATAATGGGTCAGGGGGGTGCTGAAGTAAAACAGGGATTAGAAGTCAGCAAAAAAAACAACAAGGCCCACTTATTGGAAGCCCAGACGCCTAGCTGAACAAAAATGAGCAAAATACTAAAAAAATAATGGCAAAATGTAGCGTTGGGTATCAAACCCATGACCTTCCATACACACACGCGCTACCTTTGCCACTGGGGTGGCTGTACATCCGTTAATACAAATGAAACAATAAATACATAAGGTAAAACGTCTCCATAACCTGTACTTCGTTTTCAACCTTCAGCCAGTCGGACCACCTGTATCTCATTCATTTCTCAACAAAAATGGAAAATGCAAACACGAAAGTTGTGCTATTTTTCCTCACGAATCTAACCATATAACTTATGTAAGCTAAAAGTCAAAGATGAAGATTAATTTTGCTGGCCCTAAATTGAAACCTAATTTTTTCAGAAAGTTCAAATCTGAAATTCTCTACATACAATCAATATAAATGAAAACTATGAACATGGTCAGTTTTAGAACAATGATATCTACATTTTATCTTCACAAATTAGAAACAAATGATTCATGTATGAAGAGATGGAAGTTTGAAATATTACCTCTTGCAGCTGGAGTCATGAATGGAGTTTGAGCAACTTTGGAGATGGCCTGATGATCTGTTTAGCTTGCCTGGACCTCCTTGAGTGTATTCCAACTCGTACTTTTCTTTGAAAGTCCCTGAATTTCCCTACTCAAGTCAACCTGCAAGATTGATATTTGAAAATGGTGGATAGTGATGGAGGGGTTACAGTCTTGAAACAGGGGCCTGGACCACTTGTGTATGATGTATGTAAGGTGTTTGAATGATTAAGAATCAAAACGCACGAGTGGAAATGGAGATGGAGAGTTTTGGCTCAAAACTGTCAAGTTGAGCAGTCTTGTGTAGCAAGGGTGTTTGGGAGAGATTTTGGATGCTTGAATTTGTGCCTTAGCTTGCAATAAACTTGTTGATATGTCTGGAAAAGATTAGAGCACAAAATCACTTCAGGTTTCTGAGTTATAGGGTTATGGCTCTATAACTTGCTTTTGAAGAAAAGTGAAATGACAAATCTCAAGTATTGTACAAGCATGTTCTGAGCTTTCTTAGGTCTTAGACACATTAATTTTGGTTTATAGGAGTTATGTGTGCAGAAAGAATAAGTTAGAAGCTCAAGACAAGTTGACTTTGTGATTAAAGCAACTTTTCAAGAATAAAATGGTAGCTTTCTTCCAAAAATGGAAAATTGGCTTGGACAATGATTGGAACACTTGGATAATAGCTCAAAAGCAAGTGAAATATTTTGATTATGGAGATATCTTGAGGTTTAGAAGCCTGCAAAACAAGATTGTGCAGCATAGGTTTGAAATTGGATTTTTGTTCATCACAAAATGCCTTGTAATTCAAGTGACAAAGCACCAACTTCATCTCTTCGATTCTCCCTACTCAAGAATGATCTCAAGGAGTTCTTGGACATTTTGGAAAGCTTGAAATATGCTCAAAAACCCATCTTTGAATTTATTTTGAAGATTCCCCTTTGAACTATGTGAAAAATTTCCATGAAGTTAGGTAAAAAAAATCTGCCTAACTAGGGCAAAATTTCACTAAGTCTTTTTTAGTTCATGAGCATGTATTCATAAAATTATATCTTAAGATCCAAGCACTTTTGGAATAAGTTGTGTGAAGAAAAGTTGTAGATTTCATGTTGGAAGTTTCCTTTGAATCATCTTGCATCATAATGAAAAAATTCCTCAAAGTTATGAAAAAATAAGAAATTTTTTACACTTAGAAAAATTTCTAAGTTTAGAAATTTTGACTTTTCAAAATGAAATCTTGATTTATTGATGAATAAGTTTCATATTTTGACATGTTTTGATGAATTGTGATCTTTGGTACTTAAATTTGACCAAAAATTCAAAGTTTGACTTTTCAGTGTACAGTTGACTTTTGATCAGTTGACTGCAAAATTCATATGTCAATCCAATGGATTTGCAATGTTTTGAATCATGTCATTAGGTCAAAAATGATGAAATTGGACTCTTGAGATCATGCCTTAAAACAATTGACCATTTGCTAGGTCAAAAATCAGAAATTGCCCTTTCCCAGTCAAAACCCTAATTTTGACCATTTTGCCCTTTTGGAGATTTGATCAAATTTCATGAGGAATTATGGTCCAAACTTGATCAAATGATACATATGAGTTTAAAATGTTGATGTGGATAAAAAATTATGAAGTTTGACTGTAAATTGGCCATAGTTGAGTTTTCCCCCAATACATTTGATTTTTAGGTCAACTGTTCAATTGACTGATCAAAAGTGTGATCCAAGGCTTGAAACTTGACATGAGTAATCTTGGGGGTCCATAATGGTCCATGAAAGTCATATGAAACATTGATAGTTCAAAAATTTTTGTGCAAACTCAAACCCTAATTTTGGTCATCAGTGCATAAGGAGGTACCTTGAGCTAATCAAACCCTAGTGCAGTTTTGAGCCCAAGGATATCTTGTGAGCAAATTATAGATAAATGAGAGGGAAAATTTTGGGGTACAACAGCTGCCCCTGTTCAATATTCTTAATCCTGAAGAGTTAGATTGGCATGTTTTGCCAGTCGTGACTCGAAGGTGGAAGATGATTGGACACTAGAGTGCCTAGAAATTTGCACTCGGTGATGCGATGGTAGAAGGAATGGGCTTAAAGATGCCATTTTGAGAGGTGATAGAAAGATTTTGGAGATGGGCTTGTAGATGCCATCCAAGAGTGATTGTTTGTGTTATAATTTGTAAGCTGAAAGAATGAGTATCAAAATGGCGTCCGTATCTGGAGTGTATCTGATCTATATCTGGGAGCTGATTTTGAATGAGTGTCAGAATGGAATCTGCGTCTGGAGCATATCTGAACTCTATCTGAGAGTTGAATCTGAATGAGTATCAGAATGGCATCCGTGTCTGGAGAATATCTGAACTGTATTTGAGAGTTGAATCTGAATGAGTATCAGAATGGCTTCCGTGTCTGGAGCGTATCTGAACTGTATCTAAAAGAGGCTCTGAATGAGTATCAGTATGGCTTTAGTGTCTGGAGCGTATCTGAACTGTATCTGGAAGAGGCTCTGTATGAGTATTAGAATGGCTTCCGTGTCTGGAGCGTATCTGTACTGTATCTGAAAACTTTGAACATTGTTAATGGTATCTGTTAACCTTATCCTGAAAAGGGTAAAATGTTAGCTAAAATGCAAAGTCATCTTGTATGAGATGCATAATGTAATGCATTCGTGTCATCAATGTTTATGATATATGGATGTGATGTATGCGCATGTGAGCTAATTTTTCTACATTGTTGTTGGATTGGGGAAACTAAATCCCTGTTTGCTGCTGAGGATATGGAGTGTAAGTATTCATGTTGTGAAGTTGAAGTGTTGATGAATTTCCTCTTATAGAAATAAAATCTGTTGTAAGGGAAATGCCGTGTACTGCTTGTAAAATCCTGAGAAATTGAATGACTTCTACTGGGGATTGATAATTGGAAGCTTGTTCCGCTGGGAATTAAACTGCAAATTGTGGGGGATTTATGGAAATAGATTAGAGAGATTTCCCTACCTCTTAAAGCCATTAGTAATTGTATTTTATTTTGTTTATTTGTAAACATTAATTATGTTCAAATGCATATGTTCAACAATGAATCATTGGACGTTTTTGTAAACAAAACACAAGAGTAAAGAAAAACAGATAGTTTTGCACTTTCAAAGGAATATCTTTGTATTGACTTTGAGTAAGTATTTTTGTACAGTGAGACAAACATTCTAGTAAGAGAACACCGTCGTAAGAAAAAATGAAAATTTTAATACAAAGAAAAGATAACTATGTGTATTTATCCCACGGGGTTCCCATTCTGCTATAGCCTTTGTATCTCTGAGCATTTTGTCTATTTGTTTCCTTGTCCGAAGATGATTGAATTGGTCAGAAATGTCGAGTTCACAAGTTGAAGCCAAAGGTTGTCCTCAAAGTGATCCAACGGGACATAGTCATACGCTTTAATTCCCTAACTTTTTCCTAGACCACCTTTTCGGGTTTTCAGTACACCGGGAAACCCTTTTTTGCCCAAGTCGCCCTTTCGGGTTTTCAACTTGCCGGGTGTACAGATTTTTTTGTTTTATCCCTAATTTTTTCCCGAACCTTTTTGGTTTGTCGGTATTCCCTTGTTTTGCCTAGGTATGTCAACCTAGCGGGTCTCTTATGCATATTATCTTTTGACTATGTCTGTGTTCGCAGGGTGTGGCAGGTCGTCGCCATCCATGGTGGTTAAGATCATTGCTCCACCAGAGAATATCTTTTTTATTATAAATGGTCCTTCGTATGTAGGAGCCCATTTTCCCATAGGATCACCTTGCGGCAGTATGATACGTTTGATTACCAGATCTCCAACTTGATACACTTGGCGCCTGACCTTTTTTTGAAAGCCTTGATCATCCGTTTTTGATACATTTGACCATGGTAGACAGCAGTAAGTCTTTTCTCATCAATCAAGTTCAATTGATCAAGTCGAGTCTGGATCCAATCGTCTTCGTTCAGCCCTGCATCCTTCATAATCCTTAGAGAGGGGATCTGAACCTCGATAGGCAGGACAACCTCCATGCCGTAAACTAGAGAATAGGGTGTTGCCCCGGTTGATGTGCGAGCGGTGGTACGATACCCGTGGAGAGCGAATGGTAGCATCTCATGCTAGTCTTTGTATGTGACTGTCAATTTCTGTATGATCGTTTTAATGTTCTTATTTGCAGCTTCGACAGCACCATTCATCTTTGGCTGGTAAGGGGAATAATTATGATGTTGGATCTTGAATTGCTCGCATAAGGCGGTGATCATAGTGTTGTTGAGATTTGTACCATTGTCAGTGATGATCCTTTCCGGGATACCGTACCGGCAAATGAGATTTTGCTTGATGAAACAGGCAACAACATTATTGGTAACAGAGGCGAAAGAGGTTGCTTCAACCCACTTTGTAAAATATTCAATGGCCACTAGGATCAAGCGATGTCCATTGGAGGCCGTTGGCTTGATTTCCCATATCATATCAATTCCCCACATAGCAAATGGCCAAGGAGCCGTCAAGACATTCAGAGGAACCGGAGGTACGTGTACTTTGTCAGCATAAATCTGACATTTATGGCAGGTTCGAGAGTGTTGATAGCAATCTGCTTCCATGGTAGACCAGTAATAGCCCGCCCGTAGGATTTTATTTGCCATTGTATGCCCACTGGAATGGGTGCCAAAAGTGCCTTCATACAATTCAACCATGATCCTTTCAGCTTCAACCTTATCTATGCACCGAAGTAACACAGAGTCATGATTGTGTTTGTACAGAATGCCATTACTAAGGAAGAATTTAGCAGAGAATCTCCTTAATAACTTCTTATCATTGATTGAAGCTCCTTTTGGATATTCTTGAGCCTCGAGATACTTCTTGACTTCGTGAAAGCAAGGCTAGTCCACTACTTCTTCAGTATTAATCTCGTGACAGTGTGCTAGTTCCTCCATTCGTTCAATGGTGATCTAGGGAGCCTCGTTATCCCAATTAAGTGTAAACACAGATGACATTGTGGCTAGAGCGTCTGCTAGCTGATTTTCTTCTCGCGAGAAATGCTCGAAGGTAATCTTCTCAAAATGTGGTAGCAACGTCAAAACATGTTCTTTGTAAGGGATAAGGTTTAGATGTTTGGTGTCCTATTCCCCTTTGATCTGGCTGATAACCAAAGTTGAGTCTCCGAGTACATTCAAAGATTTGATCCCCAAGTTTATGGAAACTCTGAGACCAAAGATGCATGCTTCGTATTCTGCCATATTGTCTGTACAATTGAAGCGGAGTCTTGCGGTAAAGGGAGTATGACACCCTTCCAAAGATATTAGTACATAACTGATACCATTGCCAAGTGAATTGGATGCCCCATCAAAGAACAGGGTCCATCGGGATCCTTGTAAAGGTCCGTCATATGGCCTGAATTCTTCACAGTTATTTACCGTCATGATGTCTTCATCTGGGAATTCAAACTTCATGGGATGGTAGTCTTCCACAGCTTGGTGAGCAAGGTGATCAGCTAGTACACTGACCTTTATTGCTTTCTGGGTAGTATATTGTATGTCATATTCTGTCAGGATCATCTTCCATCTCGCTATTCTCCCAAAGAGGGCAGGTTTCTCAAAGATGTATTTTATTGGATCCATTTTAAATATTAACAAGGTAGTATGGGTCAGCATATACTGTCTTAGCTGGCGAGCAACCCATGCCAGAGCGCAGCAAAGTTTTCTCGAGCAGTGAATATCTCGTTTCATAGTCGGTAAACTTTTTGATCAGGTAATAAATAACATGCTCTTTTCGGCCAGACTCGTCATGCTGCTCCAGAACACACCCCATTGAGTTTTCTAAAATAGTAAGACACATGATCAATGGTCTTCCCTCGACTAGTGGCATCAACATAGAAGGCTCTTGTAAGTATTCTTTGATTTTGTCAAAAGCAACTTGGCACTCGTCATTCTGTTTGACCACTTGATCTTTCTTCAACAATTTGAAGATTGGTTCACAAGTAGCTGTCAGGTGAGAGATGAATTGGGCAATGTAGTTCAAACGCCCTAAGAATCCTCTGAATTCCTTCTCAGTACGAGGAGCAGGCATCTCTTGTATTGCTTTAACTTTGGCAGGATGGACTTCGATACCTTTGTTTCTGACGATAAATCCTAGGAGTTTACCAGACCGTACCCCAAATGTGCATTTGTTTGGATTCAACCTCAGCTTGTACTTCTTCAGTCTCTCAAACAATTTTTGTAAGTGATCGAGATGCTCTTCTTCTGTTTGAGACCTGGCTATCATGTCGTCCACATAGACCTCTATTTCGTGATGTATCATGTCGTGAAATAAAGCTACCATGGCACGTTGATAGGTTGCCCCAACATTCTTCAGTCTAAATGGCATCACCTTGTAGTAGAATGTGCCCCACTGTGTGAAAATATTGTTTTCTCCATGTCCTCAGGTGCCATTTTGATTTGGTTGTAGCCTGAGAAACCGTCCATGAAAGAAAACACTTTGTGTTGTGCCGTATTGTCAACTAGAATATCAATGTGGGGGAGTGGAAAATCATCCTTAGGGCTTGCCCTATTCAAATCTCTGTAGTCCACACATATTCGCACTTTGCCGTCCTTTTTGGGCACGGGAACAACATTGGCAACCCATTGGGGATAAGAGGTGACAGCTAAGAATCCAGCATTGAATTGGTTCATGACTTCTACTTTAAACTTTTTTGACATATCAGGCCTCATGCGGTGAACCTTTTGCTTTACTGGTAGACAATCCTCTCTTGTAGGAAGACGATGTACCATAATGTATGCATCAAGTCCCGGCATGTCTTCATACGACCAGACAAAGACTTCAACATAATCGCATAACAAGTGAATCAGACGCTCCTTGACACCCGGTTCCAGATTGGCACCCATCTTGACCTCTTTTTTGTCTTCTTCGGTACCTAGGTTGATTGTATCCACGGGTTCCTCGTGGGGCTGAATGGTTCTCTCTTCTTGTTGTAGTAGTCTGGCAAGTTCCCATGGTACTTCACAATCTTCCTCACCTTCGTCTTCGGCTTGGTAGATTAGATTCTCAGGGTCACAAAAGTGAAGGTGGAGAAAACACTTAGAAGGGGGGGGGGGTTAAATAAGTTTCTCTTTTTCTTTTTCTTAAAGGCACAACAATAAAGGAAAGACAAGGTAATTTTTATCCTGGTTCGTTTGAACTCAAACTACTTCAGTCAATCCGCCAAGGTGATTTCGCCTTTCTCTACAAGGACTTAATCCACTATAAAAAACTGATTACAATCACACAACAACTATTGTGACTAACAATGCACAAGTAAACTTACAAGTGACTCACACCACTAAGACTTAAACTAGTCCTAGTCTACTTGAGAAATCTGATCAACCTTGGTCTCTCAAGGAACAATTACAAGATATAAATCTTTACAGATAGTGAAACAAAGTTTGCTTCTAAGAAAGCTATATCACAACTGTGATTTTTCACTAAGAATATTATAGCACAAAGTGTATGAATAATGAATTTGTGAGCCCAAAATTTTTCACGTAGCTTTAGCTTCTTTTTGAATTTGTTCAGTTCTATTTAGAACTTCAGTTGTTCAGCCTTTCAGTATTTTGTTTGAGCAGTTAAGTGTTTGTGCGTTAGTTGGCTTGCAATTAATGTTCTTCTATATATAGCATGAAGAAACATGACAGTTGCTGCCTTCAAATGGAGAGCATTAAATGTTTGCGTGTTTCCTTGCACTATTCCATTTTCCAATGCACTAGCATAGACACTTGAGTGCATGTAGCCGTCTTTGTATTAAATGAGCAAACAGAACTATGTAAGAACATGTCTCCTAAAGCTTGACAAGACTTGTTAGCTTTTTCATTCTTTCATAACTTGGCTTCATGTCTTAAATTCAGAACATGCTTGCATATCTTCTAAATAACGCTTTGCTTGCTAAGTACTTCTGATCAGCGCTTGCTTTTAAAATATCTTATGAACAACACTTGTTTCAAATATCTTCTGAACATCACTTGCTTTCAAATATCTTCTGAACAACACTTGCTTTCAAATATCTTCTGAACAACACTTGCTTTCAAATATCTTCTGAACAACACTTGCTTTCAAAGAACTTCTGAAACATAGCTTATACAGAAACTTGCTAAGCGTTAGAAGATGTAATAAAATAATTATCTTACCAGAGTCAGCATCAACACTTGAGTTAAAGCAAATGGTTCTTTCATCAAAATAACTTCTTCATTTATTTTCAGCTCAACATATCAAGATGCTTCTGTCAGAACATTATCAGAGACGACATCAGCATCAACACTTGCGCTAAAAAAAATAGTTCTTTCATCAAAGAACTTCTTCATTTATTTTCAACTCAGCACTTCAAGATGCTTATGTCAGAACATTATCTGAGACAATTAAATACGTTCATCAGAGTATCAAATATATAAAATATAATTTACTATTATCATCAAAACTCTGAGATAGGAATCTCCCTCTGAAATAAATATTTCTATAAGAAAAGCTTCCTGAGAATTTTCATCAGAGCTTTGGAATTTTTCTCCTGAGATTTTTTCATCAGGTTCTTTTGAGGATAATGTTCATTTGAAATAAACTTTCAGAGTTTAAAAGATACCTGCAAAGTTCTTTAAAGCATAGAAAGAAATCTTGTATTTTGTTAGAATGTTTGACTTAGTCCCATAACTGTTAATCAGAGATTAGATCAAAATACTCATTTTCTCCCCCTTTTGGCATAATAAAAAAGTAGATATAAAAATAGTTGAAGAGCGTGAAAATTTTATAATAAAAGATTCAGAGCTTCAACAAAACAAAAAAAAAAACAAGAAATAGAATGACACTAAGATTTCTTAGAAACAAGGGACATAAGAAGATTCTTGATCTCAGATGCAGAGTCCTCTTGTTTCATCATCCATGTTCTGATTTCTTGGTTTGTCTGATCTTTGTAACACCCCATTTTAATTAATATTATATATTATTATTTTCTAAAAATAACCGGTTGATGTTTATTTTGAATAAAATGATAATTATTTAATCGGTAATTCGGTCTGGTATGCGATTAATTAGGTTTATTTGTTTTACCGAAAAATAATTATTTTTGTATGATAATATTATATTTAGTGTGTGAATATTTTATTATATATATTATTTGATTTATTTGTGAGGATGAATTTATATTAGTATTAATTGATTTATTATAAACTAATAAATTAATTTTATTTAATTGTATTAAATTAATTTAATAAAATGTTAGTTTTATTATATATAAGTTATGTTAAGTTAGAGTAGTAAAGTATATAAATTTATATGTTATGTAGGTTAGTTTTATATAATATAATAAGTAAGTAATATAATAAAATAAGTTAGTTTTTTTATATATTATATAATAGGTAGTTAGATAGAAAAGAAAAGATATCAGAAAGTAAGAAAGAGAGAAGTAGAGAAGAAGAAGTGAAGAAAAAGGGAAAAATAGGGTTGAAGAGGAGAGGAAGAAATTTCTGGAAAATCAACCGAAAAAGCTCGTTCCGGGAACTAATCGGTAAGGGTTGGACTTTTCCTAAACATCTAGTGTATTTTTTTTTTGCATTGATTTCGATTTTTTTCGATTTAAAAAAATTAAATTTTTGATACTGTTAGAAAAAAAAAAACAAGTTCCTGCTGTTATGAAAATGGAGAAGAAGGGGGGAGGGGCACTTGGGGGGGGGGGGGGGGGGGGGACCACGTGGGGGTGGTGTGGGCACTTGGGGGGGTGGGGGCCACGTGGGGGTGGTGTGGGGGAGGGTTTTTTGGGGTGGGCGTGTTACGTATGTTTAACAACATACTGTGTAGTTTATAAATAATATATATTATATATTTAGAAATAGTTTATAATATATATATATATATATATATATATATATATATATATATATATATATATATATATATATATATATAATTAATAGTGTGATTAATTATATAATCAGTTACGGTTTATCGATGAAACTTGATATTTTGGTTTTGACCGGAGATTAATTAAATCGTAGATATGTGGTAGATTTGAAATGTGTTGTGAAATGCCGATTCCAAAAATGACATTGTTCAATTTATAAATATTATGTTATATTAATAATTTAATTAATACATTAATATATATTATAATTAATAGTGTGATTAATTAATATAACCGGTTATGATTAATTGGTAAAACTTAATATTTTGAGTACGACCGAAGATGAATTAAATTGTAGATGTGTTGAATATTCGAGATAGTTGGTTAATTGCCGATTCCAGAAATGATGTGTTTGGTTTATGAATATTTTGGTGTTGTGGGATAATTGTTGAAAATGAAATAAATGATGTTTGTTGTGCAATGTTGTGAGATTAATCCATAGGGTTGAATTATGGTGATGTATGTTTGTAATTGAGATAGAGGGATGCCTCGATTTGCATATTGTTGTTGATTGAATTGCACACCGCATCATAAGTCGTGTCAAGAGGCGATGTCTGTTAGTCTCGTGGAGGCTAGTGGCTCGTCCCAAACTCAGAGTGGGGGTTTGAAAGCTTAGGGAATGGGCTTTTGTGATTATCCGTCTGAGGGATAGACATCGGCAAGTTCGAAGGATAATAGATGATTGGTACCACATGCATGAGTCGTGTCGTTGTGTCGAGTCGCACGTACACGTTTTATTGAGTTTATGTGTCGTTGGATATTATGCATTATGTGCTAATTGGTAAATGAAATGGATTGTGTTTGTTTACTTTGATTTGTTGAATATGAGAATTTGATTAAATGAATATCTTATGTAGTTTATGTAAGAGTTGGAAAAAGAGTAAGATTCTTTTATTTAATTCCTTTCATTTGCTTTAAATTACATACTTTATGTTTGTTGGAATTCTTACCCTTCTGTTGGAAAATGCTTGCTTCGGCATTGTTCAGGTACCGAAGACGGTAGTGCGAGGCACTAGCTTAGCGGATGCATTTGGATTGTAATCTGTTTTATTTTGGTTTATCGAGTCGATGCTCTGGTTGTAACACTTGAGGGTTAGGTGTCCGCATTCGAACTCATATATTTTGTAGATGGATTATACTTGTATATAATCCATTGTTTTGATTATATATTTATGTATGTGTATTATGACTTGATAACATGTTTGGTGTATGAACCGTATGGCTTAATGCCTTGAATTTTATATTTTGATTCCTCCTTTTGGAGATGAAGTTATTATGATTCCGTTGCGTTTGCACGAAAAAGAAGTATATGCCATGAATGTATTATGTGATTAAATGATTAAAGTGACGAATATGTCATGTCCGTTTTTCTTGAATATGTGAATTGATGTTGTGACACTCCTTCCGTGCAAATTTTATTTTCTCTGATTTTAATTATATCATTTAATTCGGGGTTTATTAGAAGGGGTGTTGAAATAGTGGTATCAGGGCATTGTCGGTCAGTTGTCAGGTCTTAATGTTACTAATTCCATTGTATTTGATTGTGTATTTGACGCGATCAATACTTTTGTGTTGTTCAGAAGAAGATGGTAGCTGGGAGGAATCATAATGCAATTGCTGAGGCATTACGATTGCTCGCTGAATCCTTGAATAAGAGGCCGCAACCTAATCCAGTGCCTCAAGATGGAGTTGATGATGCTTTTCGTGCTCTTGGAAAGTTTCAGAAGAACAACCCGCCTACTTTCAAAGGAGAGCATGCGCCCGAAGAAGCTCAAGAGTGGTTGAAGGCCATTGAAAAGATTTTCCGAGTGATGAATTGCACTGATGCTTAAAAAGTGCAATTCGGAACTCACATGCTTGTAAAGGAAGCGGAAGATTGGTGGATTAACACAAGTCATAGGTTCGATGAAGAGAACACCGTGGTTACGTGGGCAATGTTCCGAGATACTTTCTTGGAGAATTACTTTCCCGAGGATGTCCGTGGTAAGAAAGAGGTAAAGTTCTTGGAGTTGAAACAAGGGAGCGGTAGTGTTGCGGAGTATGCCGCCAAATTCCAAGAATTGATCAAGTATTGTCCCCACTATAATACGGTGAATGCCGAGAGATCTAAATGCTTGAGGTTTGTGAATGGCTTAAGGCCGGATGTGAAGAAAGCAATTGGGTACCAACAAATTACCCGCTTTTCTGAATTGGTGAACAAAATTCGTATCTATGACGAGGATAGTCGTGATAGTAGTGCTTACTACAAGAGTTTAAGTGACAAGAGAGGCAAGGGGAAAATGCGTCCTAAGCCTTATGATGGAAAAGGGAAGCAACCGATGAATGTGAGCAAGAGTCCAAGTGGGGGAGTTATTACTCCGGTGAAGTGCTATAGATGTGGGAAAGAGGGACACCGTGCTATGGAGTGTCTCCAAGCTGAGCCGACATGTTTCAAGTGTGGGAAGATTGGTCACCGATCTAACGAGTGCAGGTTGGGTACTAGTGTGACTTGCTACAACTGTGGCGAGCAAGGGCACATTAGTACAAAGTGCACGAAGCCAAAGAAGGAGCGAGGAAAAGTGTTTGCTTTGTCTGGTGCCGAGACTTCGGCAGATGAGAGGTTGATCAGAGGTACTTGCTTTATCCTTAATTTACCTTTGATTGCTATTGTTGATACGGGTGCTACGCATTCATTCATTTCATTGGATTGTGCTACTAGTTTAGGTCTTGTGTTATCTAATTTGGGTAGAAGTATGGAGATAGATACGCCTGCGATGGGTTCGGTTTCTACTTCAGTCATTTGTTTGAAGTGTCCTTTGCATATGTGTGGTAGAGATTTCGAAGTGGATCTCGTATGTCTTCCTTTGAGTCAGATTGATGTCATTTTGGGTATGGACTGGTTGAGAGCCAACCACGTCTATATCAATTGTTTTGCTAAAGCGGTTCTTTTTCTCGAGTCCGAGAAAGAAGGCGTTGCGTTCTTGTCTACTCAACAGATGAAGAGGTGTGTTAGAGATGGGGCTGAATTGTTTGTGTTGATGGAAAGCATGAGTCTTGGTGATAGTGGGGTGAGAAAGGATGTTCCTGTTGTTTGTAATTTTCCAGAGGTGTTTCCGGAAGAGATTACGGATTTACCTCCAGAACGTGAAGTGGAGTTTTCTATTGATTTAGTTCCTGGTGCTAGTCCTGTTTCGATGGCTCCGTATCAGATGTCACCATCAGAATTGGTTGAACTAAAGAGCCAACTTGAAGAGTTACTTGATAAGAAGTTCATTCGTCTGAGTGTTTCTCCATGGGGTGCACCGGTGTTGCTAGTAAAGAAGAAAGAAGGAACGATGAGACTTTGTGTGGATTATCGGCAGTTGAACAAAGTTACTATCAAGAACAAATATCCTTTACCTAGAATTGATGATTTGATAGACCAGTTGGTAGGAGCTTGTGTGTTCAGTAAGATTGACTTGAGATCTGGTTATCACCAAATTCGTGTGAAAGCTAGTGACATTCAAAAGACGGCGTTTAGGATGAGGTACGGACACTATGAGTATTCGGTGATGCCTTTTGGTGTTATGAACGCACCTGGTGTGTTTATGGAGTACATGAACAGAATCTTTCATGAGTTCCTTGATAAGTTTGTGGTGGTCTTTATTGATGACATTCTTATCTATTCGAAGAATGAGAAAGAGCATGCCGAGCACTTAGGAATTGTGTTGTCGATTTTGAAAGAGAATAAGTTGTTTGCTAAACTTTCTAAGTGTGAGTTCTGGTTGAGGCAAGTGAATTTTCTTGGACATGTGATATCTCGTGGAGGTATTGCCATCGATCCGACCAAGATAGAAGCTGTGTCTGAATGGGAATCTCCTAAATCTGTGTTTGAGATACGAAGTTTCCTTGGTTTAGCCGGATACTATCGTAAGTTCATTGAGGGTTTTTCGAAGTTGGCTTTACCATTGACACAATTGACGAAAAAGGGGAAATTGTTTGTGTGGACTACTCAGTGTGAGGATAGCTTTCAAGATCTTAAGCGAAGGTTGACTACTGCTCCTGTGTTGGTTTTACCTAATCCATCTGAACCGTTTACAGTGTATTGTGATGCTTCATTGATGGGGTTAGGTGGTGTGTTGATGCAAAGTGAACAAGTGGTGGCCTATGCTTCGAGGCAACTTAAGGTACACGAGAGGAATTATCCGACTCATGACTTGGAGTTGGCAGCTGTTGTTTTTGTGTTGAAAATTTGGAGACATTACTTGTTTGGATCGAGATTCGACGTTTTCAGTGATCATAAGAGTTTGAAATATTTGTTTGATCAGAAAGAGTTGAATATGAGGCAGAGGAGATGGTTAGAGTTCTTGAAAGATTATGATTGTAGTTTGAATTACCATCCTGGAAAGGCGAACGTGGTTGCCGATGCGTTGAGTAGAAAATCATTGCATATGTCTATACTAATGGTTAAAGAGTGGGAATTACTTGAACAGTTTCGCGACTTGAGTTTGGTTTGTGAAGAAACATACTTTGGTGTGAAACTTGGTATGTTGAAGATTACAAGTGGAATATTGGATGAGATAAGAGAAGGACAAAAAGAGGACTTGGTTTTGGTTGACAAATTGACTTTAGTTAACCAAGGTCAAGGAGGAGAGTTTAGAATTGATGAGAACGGCGTGTTGAGATGTCGTGATAGAGTTTGTGTTCCCTATATGAGCGATGTGAAAAAGAGGATCCTTGAGGAAGGACACCGAAGTGGGTTGAGCATTCATCCCGGTGCCACAAAGATGTATCAAGATTTGAGAAAGTTATTTTGGTGGCCGAGTATGAAAAAGGAAATTGTGGAATTTGTGTATTCGTGTTTGGTATGTCAAAAGTCCAAGATAGAGCATCAAAAGCCTTCCGGTTTGTTACAACCTCTGTCTATACCGGAATGGAAGTGGGACAGTATCTCGATGGATTTTGTTTCGGGTTTGCCGAGGACCCCGAGTAACTATGAGGATATTTAGGTTATAGTGGATAGATTGATAAAATCTGCTCACTTTATTCCAATTAGAATGGATTACTCGATGGAGAAGATTGCGAAGTTGTATGTGGAGCGGATTGTATGTTTGCATGGTATTCCGACGTGCATTATTTCGGATAGAGACCCGCGGTTCACATCTAGATTTTGGGAAGGTTTGTAACGAGCTTTGGGTACTAAGTTACGTTTGAGTTCCGCTTATCATCCACAAACGGATGGTCAAACGGAGAGGACCATTCAATCACTCGAAGATCTTTTACGTGCTTGTGTGTTACAACAAGGAGGTTCTTGGGAAAGTTACTTGCCTTTGATTGAGTTTACCTATAACAACAGTTTTCATTCTAGCATAGGTATGGCTCCTTTTGAAGCGTTGTATGGAAGGCGTTGTCGAACACCTTTATGTTGGTACGAGTCGGGAGAAAGTGTGGTGGTTGGACCAGAAATTGTGCAACAAACTACGGATAAGATTAAGTTGGTTAGAGAGAAGATGCAAATTTCACAAAGTCGCCAAAATAGCTACCATGATAAGAGGAGGAAGCCTCTTGAGTTCAAGAAGGATGACCATGTGTTTTTGAGAGTGAATCCTACAACGGGTGTTGGTCGGGCTCTTAAATCGCGGAAGTTGACACCTCGATTTATTGGTCCGTATCAGATTTCGGAAAGGATTGGTAATATGGCGTATAGGATTTCATTACCACCATCACTTTCCAATTTACATGATGTGTTTCATGTGTCGCAATTGCGAAAGTATATTGCGGATCCGTCACATGTGGTGCAAGTGGACGATGTGGAAGTTAGAGAAGACTTAACCGTTGAGACCTTGCCGACAAGAATTGAAGATCGGAAAGTGAAGCAACTTAGATGAAAAGATATTTCTTTGGTTAAGGTGGTGTGGGGTGGTGCGGCTAATGGAAACATAACTTGGGAGCTTGAAAGCCGGATGCGGGATTCAGATCCCGAGTTGTTCGTTTAGAGGTAATTTTCGAGGTCGAAAATCTTTTAAGTGGGGGAGAGTTGTAACACCCCGTTTTAATTAATATTATTTATATTATTATTTTCTAAAAATAACCGGTTGATGTTTATTTTGAATAAAATGATAATTATTTAATCGGTAATTCGGCCCGGTATGTGATTAATTAGGTTTATTTGTTTTACCGAAAAATAATTATTTTTGTACGATAATATTATATTTAGTGTGTGAATATTTTATTATATGTATTATTTGATTTATTTGTGAGGATGGATTTATATTAGTATTAATTGATTTATTATAAACTAATAAATTAATGTTATTTAATTATATTAAATTAATTTAATAAAATGTTAGTTTTATTATATATAAGTTATGTTAAGTTAGAGTAGTAAAGTATATAAATTTATATGTTATGTAGGTTAGTTTTATATAATATAATAAGTAAGTAATATAATAAAATAAGTTAGTTTTTATATATATTATATAATAGGTAGTTAGATAGAAAAGAAAAGATATCAGAAAGTAAGAAAGAGAGAAGTAGAGAAGAAGAAGTGAAGAAAAAGGGAAAAATAGGGTTGAAGAGGAGAGGAAGAAATTTCTGAAAAATCAATCGAAAAAGCTCGTTCCGGGAACTAATCGGTAAGGGTTGGACTTTCCCTAAACATCTAGTGTATTTTTTTTTCATTTGATTTCGATTTTTTCGATTTAAAAAAATTAAATTTTTGATACTGTTAGAAAAAAAAAAAAAACAAATTCCTGCTGTTATGAAAATGGAGAAGAAGGGGGGAGGGGCACTTGGGGGGGGGGGGGGGGGTGGGGGCCACCTGGGGGTGGTGTGGGCACTTGGGGGGGTGGGGGCCACGTGGGGGTGGTGTGGGGGAGGGTTTTTTGGGGTGGGCGTGTTACGTATGTTTAACAACATACTGTGTAGTTTATAAATAATATATATTATATATTTAGAAATAGTTTATAATATGTATATATATATATTATAATTAATAGTGTGATTAATTATATAATCGGTTACAGTTTATCGATGAAACTTGATATTTTGGTTTTGACCGGAGATTAATTAAATCGTAGATATGTGGTAGATTTGAAATGTGTTGTGAAATGCCGATTCCGAAAATGACATTGTTCAATTTATAAATATTATGTTATATTAATAATTTAATTAATACATTAATATATATTATAATTAATAGTGTGATTAATTAATATAACCGGTTACGATTAATTGGTAAAACTTAATATTTTGAGTACGACCGAAGATGAATTAAATTGTAGATGTGTTGAATATTTGAGATAGTTGGTTAATTGCCGATTCCGGAAATGATGTGTTTGGTTTATGAATATTTTGGTGTTGTGGGATAATTGTTGAAAATGAAATAAATGATGTTTGTTGTGCAATGTTGTGAGATTAATCCATAGGGTTGAATTATGGTGATGTATGTTTGTAATTGAGATAGAGGAATGCCTCGATTTGCATATTGTTGTTGATTGAATTGCACACCGCATCATAAATCGTGTCAAGAGGCGATGTTTGTTAGTCTCGTGGAGGCTAGTGGCTCGTCCCAAACACAGAGTGGGGGTTTGAAAGCTTAGGGAATGGGCTTTTGTGATTATCCGTCTGAGGGATAGACATCGGCAAGTCCGAAGGATAATAGATGATTGGTACCACATGCATGAGTCATGTCGTTGTGTCGAGTCGCACGTACACATTTTATTGAGTTTATGTGTCGTTGAATATTATGCATTATGTGCTAATTGGTAAATGAAATGGATTGTGTTTGTTTACTTTGATTTGTTGAATATGAGAATTTGATTAAATGAATATCTTATGTAGTTTATGTAAGAGTTGGAAAAAGAGTAAGATTCTTTTATTTAATTCCTTTCATTTGCTTTAAATTACATACTTTATGTTTGTTGGAATTCTTACCCTTCTGTTGGAAAATGCTTGCTTCGGCATTGTTCAGGTACCGAAGACGGTAGTGCGAGGCACTAGCTTAGCGGATGCATTTGGATTGTAATCCGTTTTATTTTGGTTTATCGAGTCGATGCTCTGGTTGTAACACTTGGGGGTTAGGTGTCCGCATTCGAACTCGTATATTTTGTAGATGGATTATACTTGTATATAATCCATTGTTTTGATTATATATTGATGTATGTGTATTATGACTTGATAACATATTTGGTGTATGAACCGTATGGCTTAATGCCTTGAATTTTATATTTTGATTCCTCCTTTTGGAGATGAAGTTATTATGATTCCGTTGCGTTTGCACGAAAAAGAAGTATATGCCATGAATGTATTATGTGATTAAATGATTAAAGTGACGAATATGTCATGTCCGTTTTTCTTGAATATGTGAATTGATGTTGTGACACTCCTTCCGTGCAAATTTTATTTTCTCTGATTTTAATTATATCGCTTAATTCGGGGTTTATTAGAAGGGGTGTTGCAATCTTGCTTGTCCAAGCGCTCATGAATAGCTTCATTATCCCTCTTGAGCTCATTCAAAGTATTCATAACAAGTGAAGTAGGATCAGAGGATGTAGAAGCTTCAGTAGATACAGCCTTTGGAGTAGCAATTGTTGAGTCAGAACGAACAAAAGTTGACTAAAGAATGCCCAGATCCATCACAAGAGTTGGCACTGGTTCAGGTGCAGCTTTTGCAGAAGTTTGATTCAACAGAACTATTGCCAGAGGATTTGAATCTTCAGAGGATTCTTCAGATTCATCTTCTGAAATGTCCATTTCATCAGCTGGAGCATCAGCAATCATCAAAGAAGACTTCTTGTCCCAAATATCAGCAGCTTCTGACTGAAAGGCATGCAGATGCTTGGAGAAGTTCTCAATCACCTTAGAGTGACATAAATCTTGCAGCTTCAGAGACTCAACATCTAATGTTCTTCTGAATGTTTCCCATAGAAGATCTGTTGCTGATGGGTTCACACTTCTGGTGCAATCTGCCTTCAGCAGGTCCAACCAAGCTTGAACTTCTGTTAAAAAATTCTGAAAGAATATATTAACATCTGGCTGAACAGGTTTAGGAACAACCTTTTTGAAGGTTTTATTTTTCATAAATTGCAGTGATTCAAAATCAACTACAGTTTTCAAAAAGTCAGTTGGTTCAGGATTTTTTGATTGTTCATGAGTTGCTGATTGGTCAGGTTGGTCAAGTTGGTCAGGTTGGTCAGGTTGTTCAAAAGGGTCAGGTGTTGCTGATTGATCATGAGGTTCAGATGATGCATGAGTTTCAGAGGGTTCGTGTGTTGGTGATGGTTCATATGGTTCATGAGTTCGGTGTTCTGGAATGTGAGGAGATGAAATCACTGGTGAGTCAGGAGTTGGAAGTTGTGGAAATGTGGGTGGTGTGATGTCAGGTGAAATGATTATGGTATTGTCAACAGTTGGGGTAGGATTTTGTGTTTGTGTTATGTTTAAGGCAAAAATGTTTTCAGAAGGTAGGTTGAAAGGAGGCTTTAGAGTGGCCAGAGGTTCGTTGATTCCTGGTATTCTCCAAGAGCCAACATCATACCATCCAGTAGGTCTGGGTGATAATGGTGTGGGGGGAGGTCTAGAAAGGTTTTCAACAGGTGTTTGAGAGGGTTCTGTTTGTGTTTCAGAATAATCATCAGAGTCAAAATCACTCAATTCTGATAAAACTTGATTTCTTTGAGGATTTTCAGCAATAGGATCAGAGGGCATGGTCAGGTCTATATCAACATCTATGTCTCCTAGGGTTTGGGGTTCAGCAGATGTAGATATATTTTCAGAATCATAAACAGATACAGTTTTAACTGGTGTACCTAATTTTTCTTCTTCTTCTGAGGTCTGGCAGAAGGTCCTTCAACAGCTTTCCTCTTCAAAGGTGGCTGAAGAACAACATCTGGAGAAGCTTCGTGTCTTCCTTGCAGCCAGGCAGGATCAATGGGTGTTCCACTTTCTTTACAGATTTGAATGTAATGCAGGATGATGCATGGGTGATCACCTGAGTTGAACAGTAGAAAATCATCAATTGGAATCCTCCTTCTCTTAACAGTTGCTGACACAAAAGGCGTTGGTTCTATCAGAAACTTGTCTATAATCTTCCTCTTCACCAAGTTCTTTCCAGTAAGAGCCTTTCCACAAGTAGGCTCTAACTCCCCCAGCATATTAGCTTCATCCAGGTGAGCAATCAGACCATTCTCAGTCAGAATGTCTGAAATCAGTCTCCCCATTGGAATCCAATTCCTTTTGGATTTTGGGTTCTTCATTCTTTCTGCTTCTCTCGTTTCTTTCACATGAGTCCAGAGATGATCAAACAAGAGATAGGGTAAATCAATTTTGAAATTTGTTCCTAGACAGAACAACAAGTATTGTTGGTCAACATTTATATAGTCTGGAGAGCTAGTTTCCTTCCTATGATGAATGCAACCATGGATTATTCTTGCCCATATCTTGTACTTATTTTTCTAGTCTCTGACCTTTGAAGACCCTTGCCCATTTTTGAAAATTTCTGCATAAACCTTTGACATTTCCATTCTTCCATTAGCAATTCCAGTCACTCCAGTTCCTTCAAAACCTAGAAGTTTTCTGATTAGGTTTTCAGTTATGGAGATTTCCTTACCCATCACGAAAGAGAGGATGACCTTTGGAGAAGCAATTGCATGAATCCAGAATTCTTTAACAAGATGAGGAAAAAATGGACCAACTAGACGGTCAAAGAAGTTTCCCCAACCTTGAAACTCAACAGCGGGAAGAAGATCAAAACCATTAGCTTTAAGATTCTCAAAGTCCACCATTATTTCACTTATAACCTATAAGCTATCCATTGGTATGAGAGTGGTTCTCTCAGGAACAATGTATTGCTCAGATTGAATGTTCTCAGAATGAGCAGAGGAGGAAGCCATTGGAGCAATTAGGTTGAGAGAAGAAAAATGGGTTTCAGAGAAAAAAATCACATAAACGATTGAGTTTTGAAAGAGACGTTAAAAAGTGAGAATGGTTTTTACAAAGGTATTTATATGAATACTTTTCAGAAATAGGTTAAAAAATAAAACTGTAAAAAGAGTATTTAATAAAAATTTAAATAAAAAAGAATCTAATCATGACTTAGTACTTAATGAAATTGAAAAGTAAGGGGAAAGCGTGAGATTTTAATCAAATCAGAACAGTTACTTAGAACGGCGTCAATAGCTTAGCACGCGTGGCCTTTCTGAAACACACCAAGTTTTCATCTCCTGAAGGTTGCATGGGACATCTGTTTGATCTAATGAACTTCTGAGTATCATAAAAATTAAAATCTTCTGACTGACTTTTCATTCAAATCATCTGAGAACTCATCTTTTTTGAGTGGGTTGTTCAGAGATTCTGAGATTATCCAGAGCATTGTCAAGAGGATGATCTTCTGAGTCTTCCTTTGCTTCTGAATTTTCAGAGTTTGAGGAAGGATCTTCTGCACCTACAGAAAAATCAATTTGCTTTGGCTGTTGCTGGACAAGCTTATCATCAAATCTTACTTTGATTGATTCTTCAACAATAAGATTTTCTGTGTTGTATATTCTATGGCCTTTTGAGCGTTCAGAATATCCAAGCAGAAAACACCTTTGTGCTTTAGAATCAAACTTGTTCAGAATAAAAACAAGTACATTCAAAAAGATTGAAATATAATATGTTTCTAGTGGCCTAGAGGAAGAATCAACATTTTATGATTTAAAAGAAAGTTCTGAAAACTTTCCTTTTAGACATGCTTCGTTCATAGCTTCTGATGTTTTATTTCCATTCCTGTTTCCAATAGTTTCAGAGCCAATAATCTTCTGTTTCTGATTTCCTCTGTAACCTTAGAATCTTTTAGATTCCAGGCCTTGGAACATATACTTTCTTTCTTCCATGAGTAGAGAGCATCCAGAGTCCAGGTGTTAGTACTGGAGTATCAACCTTGCTGTTAAAAATATCTGCAACATAGATGATTTTGTCTTTTGGTATCCATATCTTTTTGGGTCTTCTTGGGTTAGAGTATTTAAAGTTCTGTTTGAACTTTGGATTAGCATAAGATTTTCCAGAGTGAGATGTATATTTAATATGATGTGTGTGCCCAGTGGTGAAGTGAGAATAGAGAGGAGTACGTTTGATAACCAGATCCTTAACTTTCTTAGGCTGAGTTACTTTGCCTTTGTATCCTATACCTATTCTGTCTTTCTTGCTAACTCCATAGATCATTGAAGCCATTTTGCTTCTATCTATGTTTTTAGCCAGAAAATTCTGAAAGCTTTGATCATATTTCTTTATGATCTTATCAGCATTACTAGGATCTTCTGAGATTATTTCCTTCTGAGAGTTTTGTAGATCATTTTCTAGTTTTGAAATTTTTTCTTTTAACTCATAATTTTCTGATCTCAAACACTCAGTTACTTCAGAGTCGGAAGAAAGATCCTTTTTCAGATTCCTGAATTTGACTCGAAGTTGCTGATATCTTTTCAGAATTTCACTCAGACTTTCTCCTAGTTCAGCTTTAGTGAAATTAACAGTGAAGTCAGGGAATACCTCTTCAGTGTCTGATTCTGATTCTGATTCAGATTCAGAGGATTCTGAGACATCTGATAAGTTGTCAATTTGAGCTATATTGTCTTGTTCATCTTCTGATTTTGTTTTGTCTTCAGAAGATTCATAATCATCCCAAGTTGCCATAAGACTTTTCTCCTTTTCCTTAACTAACTTCCCTTTATGTTTCTCCTTCTGAAGCCTTGGACACTCACTTTTGTAGTGACCTTGTTTATTGCATTCATAGCAGGTAATGATTCTGTTACTTGATATTCTGTGTCCAGAGGATTGTTAAGAGTCATTTCCTGTTCTTTTGGAGTTTCTGAAATTCTTCTGCCTGTGCTTCCACAGCTGATTGATCCTTCTGGAGAGCAAGGATAGTTCATCTTCTTCTGAAGCAGATTCTTCAGAGTTTTCTTATTTACCCTGAAAAGATTTAGTTTCATATTTTATAATTGATTTAAGGGCAAGGGACTTACCTTTCTCTTGAGGCTCGTGCTCATCAAGTTCAATCTCATGACTTCTGAGAGCACTGATGAGTTCTTCAAGAGACACGTTGTTCAAATCTTTTGAAACTTTGAAAGCAGTGACCATAGGTGCCCATCTTCTAGGTAAGCTTCGGATGATCTTCTTAACATGATCTGCCTTAGAATATCCCTTGTTCAGAACTCTCAATCCAGCAATCAGAGTCTAGAACCTTGAGAACGTATCTTCTATAAATTCACTTTCTTTCATCTTGAAGGCTTCATACTTCTAGACGAGAGCCAGAGCTTTAGACTCATTCACTTGAGCGTTTCCTTCATGATTCATTTTAAGAGACTCAAACATATCATGTGCAGTATCTCTATTTGTAATCTTTTCATATTCCACTTTAGAGATAGCATTTAGAAAAATATTTCTAGATCTATGATGATTTTTGAAATCAGCTTTTTGTTGTCTATCCATATTTTTCCTATCAATCATATTTCCTTCTGAGTCAGTAGGATGTGCGAATCATCCAAGACTATATCCCATAAATCACTATCATGACCTAGAAAGAAACTTTCTAGTCTATCTTTCCAATAATCAAAATCTTCTCCATCAAACACTGGAGTTCTGGTGTAGTTATTATTGTTTTGTTCATTTGCCATTGTGTTTTCTTCTGGATCTTTTCCTGACACGATTAAGTGTTAAACTCAGAGTCAAGCTCTGATACCAATTGAAGGTGGAGAAAACACTTAGAAGGGGGGGGGGGTTGAATAAGTTTCTCTTTTTATTTTTCTTAAAGGCACAACAATAAAGGAAAGACAAGGTTATTTTTATCCTGGTTCGTTTGAACTCAAACTACTCCAGTCCACCCGCCAAGGTGATTTCGCCTTTCTCTACAAGGACTTAATCCATTATAATCAACTGATTACAATCACACAATAACTGTTGTGACTAACAATGCACAAGTAAACTTACAAGTGACTCACACCACTAAGACTTAAACTAGTCCTACTCTACTTGAGAAATCTGACCAACCTTGGTCTCTCAAGGAACAATTACAAGATATAAATCTTTACAGATAGTGAAACAAAGTTTGCTTCTAAGAAAGCTATATCACAACTCTGATTTTTTACTAAGAATATTATAGCACAAAGTGTATGAATAATGAATTTGTGAGCCCATAATTTTTCACGTAGCTTTAGCTTCTTTTTGAAATTGTTCAGTTCTATTTAGAACTTCAGTTGTTCAGCCTTTCAGTATTTTGGTTGAGCAGTTAAGCGTTTGTGCGTTAGTTGGCTTGCAATTAATGTTCTTCTATATATAGCATGAAGAAACATGATCGTTGCTGCCTTCAAATGGAGAGCATTAAATGTTTGCATGTTTCCTTGCACTATTCTATTTTCCAATGCACTAGCGTAGACACTTGAGTGCATGTAACCGTCTTTGCATTAAATGAGCAAACAGAACTATGTAAGAACATGTCTCCTGAAGCTTGACAAGACTTGTTAGCTTTTGCATTCTTTCAGAACTTGGCTTCACGTCTTGAATTCAGAACATGCTTGCATATCTTCTAAACAACGCTTTGCTTGCTAAGTACTTCTGATCAGCGCTTGCTTTCAAAATATCTTCTGAACAACACTTGCTTTCAAATATCTTCTGAATAACACTTGCTTTCAAATATCTTATGAACAACACTTGCTTTCAAATATCTTCTAAACACCACTTGCTTTCAAATATCTTCTGAACAACACTTGCTTTCAAAGAACTTCTGAAACATAGCTTATACAGAAACTTGCTAAGCGTTAGAAGATGTAATAAAATAATTATCTTACCAGAGTCAGCATCAACACTTGAGTTAAAGCAAATGGTTCTTTCATCAAAAGAACTTCTTCATTTATTTTCAGCTCAGCACATCAAGATGCTTCTGTCAGAACATTATCAGAGACAGCATCAGCATCAACACTTGCGTTAAAACAAATAGTTCTTTCATCAAAGAACTTCTTCATTTATTTTTAGCTCAGCACTTCAAGATGCTTCTGTCAGAACATTATCAGAGACAACATCAGCATCAACACTTGCGCTAAAACAAATAGTTCTTTCATAAAAAAACTTCTTCATTTATTTTCAACTCAACACTTTAAGATGCTTTTGTCAGAACATTATCTGAGACAATTAAATACAGTCATCATAGTATCAAATATATAAAATATAATTTATTGTTATCATCAAAACTCTGAGATATGATCAGAACCAATCTTGTTCTAACAAAAAGGCCATATCAGTTTCGTTACCCATGGGATCCGGAATGGATGTATACCTGCATTATGAGTGTGAGTGTGTGTAAGGGTATAGTTATCCTTGAAAGAAATAAAAATATAAAAAGAAAAACAATGAGCACAAAAGTTTGTATGCGAAAACGTCCATGATTCATTGATGTTATGTGAAAATGAGATAATAACCCTTACAAATGGACCATTATGCCTCGGGTAAGACACAAGGTTTTAGGAGTGTGAATTGTTTTAATATTACAAATCCAACAAAATGTAAAGAAAAATTACTGTGGGATAAAAGTGATCGGGACAAAATCTCTAGCCTCCTAGTTGCTGAGCCCTCCACTGACAGTTGGGAAGATCCAATCCTCCAGGTTGCAACCCTCTTCATCATCCTCTATCGCGTTAACTTCACGGTTGCTGATCTTCAGGGGTGGTCCTCCGGCACGAGCGTGTCGTACAATCTTCTGAGCACCTAAAGTGAAACCTAGGCCAAACTTGTCATACTTATACGGGATATCTGGGAGTTGTCCCCAGATAGTGCACCCACCTTCTTCTACCACTGCTTTGGCATCCTTCAGAGATGACATCCGGAGTGGAGGCCTTGTGATCTTAGGAACAACCTTGGTTACTGCCACATCTTACTGGACCTCTTCAAAGTGTTGGAATGAAGTTTCAATAAATTCACCATCTAATTCCACATATCTGAAGGAATTGAGATGGCTGATCATATACTCTTCTTCTCCATGAACGGTGATAATCTTCCCTTGAATCGGATATTTCAGCATTTGGTGCAACATAGAAGTGACAGCGCCAACATTATGAATCCATGGTCGGCCTAGCAAGCAGGAATATGAGGGAAAAATATCCATTACATAAAAAGTTAAATCAAATGTTTGGGTTCCAACCTTTATGGGGATATCCACTTCCCCATGTACCATCCTTTTCGAGCCGTCAAAAGCCCTTACTATTATGTTACTTGGCTTCAATGTCAATCCCTCACAGTCAAGCCTATCAAGAGCTTTTTTAGGCAATACATTCAGAGATGAGCTAGTGTCCACCAAAACATGAGCCAGGGTTGTGCCCCTATATTCAACTAAGACATGCAATACCTCATTATGCTTCCTTCCTCTTGGCGTTAAATCAGCATCCGAAAAACCTAGACCATTATCTGCAGTCAAGCTGGCTACACAGTCTTGAAACTAATCGGCAGATGTCTGTTGGGGTACATGGGCAGTTTTCAGGAATTTTACCAAAGCTTTTGCATGTGCCTCAGAACATAGTAGTAATGCCAGCATGGAAATTTTAGAGGGAGTTTTCCCTAGTTGTTCAACCACATCGTAGTCGCTTCTTTTTATGATCTTCAGAATTTCCTCCATCTCTTTCCGGGAGGTCTCAGGGATAGCCAATGACTGAGCCTTTGTCCAGACAGGCTTAATCAGAATACTTTTACTTCGAGTCTCGGTTAACTCGGAAGCAGCAGTGTCAATAGGAATGATAACAGGGGTTGTAACAGCTTTGTTAGTTGGAGTATTAGTGGGGATGATTGTAGGACTGGGAACTGCTTTTGGAGGAGTAACAACATGAATGATTACGGGTCCAAAAACTGCTTTTGGGGGAGAAATTTCTGGAGAGAATATCCTTCCACTTCGGGTAATCTTGCTAGTTCCTGCAATATTACTGATGTTGGAGTTGACTTTCTCGGAACTCGAATCTTCGGGGGATGGCCAATCTTGCTTGATATCGTGGTAGTAGACATCCCCTCCATAAGTCCATGGTATGGTTTTGTCTGACGAATATGGGACTGGTCCAAGCATTGTAATTATTAAAGGAGTTGCTTTCAGAACTGATGTAATTCTAACGGGTCTTTTGGTGGAGACCCTGGAAGAATTGGCGAAAATGGTAATGATAGAAACATCCTCAAAAGGAACAGGTGGGACAAAATTCTTTTCAAACAAAATTTCTTTGTTATCTATTAGGCACTGAACGCCTGCTTTCAACAAAGGACATCTGGTTGGTGAGGATAAACAGAAATGACAAAATTCATCACAGCCCGGGAACACACCGGCATTCAACAAGTTCACTTTAATAGTCAGGAGTAGGGTCATAAGCTCATCAACTGAAGTAACAAACATATCTTCCTCAATGGCATTGGCATTATGACCATGTTTAGGCATAGGGGCAGAAATGACATTTGGCTTTTCGGGCGCATCGAATTTAATCTCTTTCGCTTCAATGAGGTCTTATATTTTGTTCTTTAGAGCCCAACAGTTATTAGTGTCATGGCCGGGACTTTCAGAGTGATATGCGCAACGGGCATTGGGATGATAATGAGGAGATGTTGTGTTGGGGTTTTTCAGAGCTTCTTACAAGGTCACCAAATTGGATCTTAGTAGATGCGGTAATACCTAAGATAAGGTTATGTTAATTCTGGTGAATTGTCTGACTGGTCTTTCCATCCCTGGTTGGTTGTTTCTTTGCTGATCAGGTGCATGCTTAGGAATCATAACAGCCCCCACCATTGGACGGCGTTCGACCCTATCTTGATTTCTCTGAGGATAAACGGAAACCACTTCTTTCTTTTTGATAAATGGCTTTCTCATAACAGCAGAGGATGTATCTTTCTGAATCCTTCCACTCTTTATCCCAGCTTCCACCCTTTCTCCGGTCAATATCAGTTCAGTAAAACCCGCCGATGAACTCCCAATTAGGTGATTGAAGAAGGGACCAGACAAGGTGCCCAAGAACATGTTGACCAACACTCTATCAGATAGAGGAGGTTGAACTCTTCCAGCCAAGTCTCTCCATTTTTATGCATAGTCCTTGAAGCTTTCATTTGAATACATGACCATACTCTGAAGTTGAGTACGGTATGTGCAAAGTCAGCATTGTATTGGTATTGTTTGTAGAAGGCTGCAGCAAGATCTTCCCAGTTGTGAGCGTTGGCTCTTTCTAACTGGTAAAACCAATCAAGTTGAGTTCCAGACAGGCTGTCTTGGAAGAAGTGTACCCATAAGTCTTTGTCAGCGGTATGGGGCTGGATTTTCCTTACATAGGATCAGATATGCATTTTTGGATATGAGACTCCGTCATACTTGGCGAACACAGGTTCTTTGAATTTGGGAGGAATGACAATCCCCGACACTAACCCCAATTCCTCAAAGTCCAAGCCAGGAACTTTTTGGATTTCCATCGCACTCAACCGCTCTTCGAGATGTTTATACTTGTCATCAGTTGGAGGGTATTGTTCTTCAGAATAGTCTTCTTCTTCCTCTTCCTCTTCTGATTCTGACGGGACAACTGTTTCCTTTCCTTTCCCATCTTGACTGTCTCTCTCACCAGAGGTTGATGCAAAGTCTAAGGTCCTTCTTGTCGGTACATGAAATCTTCTTCCCATGTTTAGGACTCCGGTTACCTTCTTTGTCTTCTTTTTCTTCTCCTCAGCCAGCAAAGTCTTCAACTCTTCTTGTCCTTTGGCTAGGGTCAAGAGAAACTGTTGAAACTATGTATTCTGAGCTTGGAGGTCCTTCACTGTTTGCTCGAGATCCATCTCACTGAAATAAACAGTAGAGAGATGAGGAGACTTGTTGCAAAAGACCTGCTTATGTTATGATGCATGGTATATGCATATGTAATGATTTCAAGGATTTCAAATATTCAGATTTGTTTTAGACAAAAAGGAAACACACGTTATATTAATAAGTTAAAGCTTGAGTACATCAATGCCTCTTGGGATTATAAGGAAATACAAAAGCTCTAAGATAAAAAGGTAGTGCGCATCCTCTTTGGCGCGATGTAGGCATTGAGAGTCTGCTCCTCATGAAGTAGCCTAGTGAGTTCCAAAACCTTCTTCTCGCTCGTGTAGAATTGGGCTTGGAAGGTATCTCCCTCTCCCTTGAGTTGTATCCAATCTCTTTGTAGGTCTTCAAGAGAGGTGGGCCTATCAGGATGTACGATAGTGTATGGAACATCTCCCTCCATGACAGGCTCAATGATTACCCGGATAATGGAGGGGTAAGGCATCATAAGACTTTGAGCACGAGTTCGTACCCATTTGAGGTAAGGGTCAAGAGGGATGGAATTTTTATGCCCCAAAGTCTTGATATCCACCTTGTTTAACATCCTCTAAGCTCGGATAAATATTTGGTGAAGACCTTGATCGTCGTTGTCGTAGTCAAATACCAAACCTTGAATCAGCATCTCGTGCGCGCCATCCTTTTAGGCGTAACCAAATTGTCTTAAGGATAAGCATGGGTTGTAGGTGATACCTCCCCTAATGCCAAGTAAAGGGACATTAGGGAATTCTCCACAACGGTCGACAATGATAACATTCTCTTTGGATCGGGAGCACCAATAAAATGTCCAAATGTTTGAGCGTCATCAAACTTTGTGACCACCTTGAACCTTGCTCATTTTTTAATACAGATTAGGGAAGATGCGAAATAAACCATCTTGCCAAGAGAGGAGTGAAACACATAAGAACACTTCTTTTCCTTATTGTGCGAGTGTGAAAAGAGTGTAGGATATCTCCTAGCAATGTACGCACTGGGTTACAGGATATGAATATTTTGACGGTGTTGACATCTATGAGTTGGTCAGGATTTGGAAACAAAACCATCCCATATATCAGGATAGCCACAATTTCATCAAAGGCTTGCAAGTCCAAGGAGTTCCAAAAGCTTTGGGCTTTCTCAAACAGGAATTTTGCTAGGAAACCCTTGACACCACTCCTTGTTTCCAAATGAGTTGTGACATCAGATGAGTGCAAGTGTAGAGCTTGAGCAATCTCTTCTGGCTTTGGGTCTCTTTCCGTACCGTTGAAAGGTAGTTGATTGAGAATGAGAATCCTCAAGAGTTGGGAGAATTCTTCCAAATTAGGCACAAGTTGATAGTCAGGAAATGTGAAGCAATGGTGTAAAGGATCAAAGAACTGAAAGAGCACCTTCATCATATCCTCATCTGTGTTGGAGGTGACCAAGTTGAGTAGGCGAACATGTCTCTCGGTAACTGGAGAGTTTTCAGGAATCCTTGAAGCTAGCTCCTTGAGTTGTGGAGGGATCCTTACAAGATTGACTTGAATAGTTTTCCTGCGAAGTGAATCCATTTCCTACAAAACAAGAACAAAGATGAATCCCAAAATCCTTGAAATGGTTAGTGGATGTATATGATGTTCATGATGTTCATGTTGTTATGTACAAGTATGCATATACAAAACAAACAAATCCTTAGGTTTAGGCTTGCATGGAGTTTTATAGGTAAGTACCCTCTTGAAGTTTAGTTGGCTTAAACCTGTCCTAGTAATAGTAACCGGGTTCTAAGGAGCTCAATGTCACTGGTTTGTTTTCTTGGTTATTATTTCAGCACAAGCCTCTTTAATGGCGACCAAAATATCCCAAGAAACCAAACCTCAATGAGTGTAGTATCGAGTATCTACCAACTTCGGATTGCACCAAAGCCGGTCATCTCACTACATCCTAAAGGCCAAGTTGGTCAAGTAAATATTCTAAAAGTTCATTAGTGCTTTATGATATCACTCAGCGGCCCCGTATTCTCTTTGATTAAATCAAAGGCTACCGGTACCCACAAATATGTCGCACTAACGTACCTATTTCTTAGACCATGTTGGTATACCCCGCACAGTTTCCACAATGTATTGCTACTTACCTATAATATATCCCAAATCCGGGTAGAGGATTCAAACCCAAACAAAGAACCATAATGTAAAGCATACAAGTCAAACAATGTAAGCAAATAAATGTGATCTAGCCTTAAGGTAACCCCACTTTTAAGATTGTCCCCAACAGAGTTGTCAGTTCTGTGATACAGTGGGAGAACTGACTTGAGGGTTTTGCGTTTGATCGCAAATGTTGCGGTTAGCAAGAGTCGCCACCAACTTTTCTTTTATCCAAAAGGAAAGGTGAAAAAGCACAGGAAAGACCTTTGAGACTGTTTCTTGAGTTCGGGGGGTAGATTATGAAAAGGGAAGGTATTAGCACCCCTTTCATCCATGGTTTTCCATGGGCTCTTAGTTGCTTGCTAGATCACTTGCTTTTGTTTGAAATTGTGCTTTGTGTGGTTTTTGAAAGTATTTTGTAAAGAGGTCATTGTTTAGGCAATCTTTTTAATGATTCTCGTTCTTAAGAATGTATACAAAGATGTTTAATCTTTTGAAAATGTTTTCAATAAGATGTTTGAAAGTGTATGTGTTTGTTTTTGAAAATAGCAAGGATGTTTGTTTTGAAATGGAGCAAGTAATTAGGAGCAATCTACCTACTCAAATGTCTTTCTTGTTATTTCCTTTTCCTTTGACATTGTTGTCTTACCATTGATTTGGTAAGCAACCCTGTCTTTGGATGTAAACGGGACGGGCGTGGGTCATCGTATAACCATAATTAGCAATATTGTAAGGTATCTTAGCATTCTTTTTAAGGGACTAAGATCATTTGTAAGGCAACTTAGATAACTCCATCGAGGGACTATGATCTTGTATTTTGATTATTTTGCTAAGATACCTTACATACGTAATATGGTCATTTTGTATAAGGCAACCAAGTGGAGTTTACCCTAGGGGTGCTTGTGTGCAAGTGTGTTGTTTTCATGCTTGTTTTTGTCTTGAATTAGGGTTTTCTATTTGATTGATTTTATTCTTTCCATACAAACCCTAATTACTAGCATTTGTATATAAAGCGATAAATTGCGGAAATTAAAATATACTAAGCTATTACATCATTAGGGGAGGGGGGTGTACAAATTTACAAATGGGGATTTTGCAAGAAAATTAAATCTAATTAACTATTACAACCATATTGAATAAATGTACAAGAATTAAATAAAAATGCACAAATGCAAATGGAAAAGAAATGATTTTTTTATTTTGGTTTTCATGAAAAGGTTTTAATCTAAATCTAATTAAGAAAAATGGTTAATTAAAATTAATTAAGTTAATTAAGAAAGAAATTAAATTAAAAAGTATTTTTTAGGTTTTTTTTATGAAAAGGTTTTAAATTAACAAAATAATATGGAAATTGATTAATTAAAAAAAACCTAAGTTCTAAATTAATTTTATTTACAAGAAAATAATATAATATTTAAACCTAAACCTAAATATTAATTATTAAAAAAAAAGAAATTAATTTCTTAAAAGAAAATGTTTTTGGCCTTTTGTTTTATAAGAAAATAAAATAAATATGAATGCAAAAAATAATAAAATAAATATTTTTGGATTTCTTGTTAATAATAATAAAAGTATTGTTAATAGTAATAAGAAAAATAATAAAAGCAAATATGAAAGTAAAATAAAATATATAAAGAAATAATGGGTCAGGGGGGGTGCTGAAGTAAAGCAGGGATTAGGAGTCAGCAAAAAAACAACAAGACCCACTTATTGGAAGCCCAGGCGCCTAGCTGAACAAAAATGAGAAAAATGCTAAAAAATAATTGTGAAAGGTAGCGATGGGTATCGAACCCATGACCTTCCATACACACGCGCGCTACCTTTGCCACTGGGGTGGCTGTACATTCGTTAATACAAATGAAACAATAAATACATAAGGTAAAATGTCTCCATGACCTGTACTTCGTCTTCAACCTTCAGCCAGCCGGACCACCTGTATCTCATTCATTTCTCAACAAAAATGGAAAATGCAAACATGAAAGTTGTGCTATTTTTCCTCACAAATCTAACCATATAACTTATGTAAGCTAAAAGTCAAAGATGAAGATTAATTTATCTGGCCTTAAATTGAAACCTAATTTTTTCAGAAAGTTCAAATCTGAAATTCTCTACATACAATCAATATAAATGAAAATTATGAATATGGTCAGTTTTAGAGCAATGATATCTACATTTTATCTTCATAAATCATAAACAAATGATGCCTGTATGAAGAGATGGAAGTTTGAAAACTTACCTCTTGCAGCTGGAGTTGTGAATGGAGTTTGAGAAACTTTGGAGATGGCCTGATGATCTGTTTAGCTTTCCTGTACCTCCTTGAGTGTATTCCAACTCTTACTTTGCTTTGAAAGTCCCTGAATCTCCCTACTCAAGTCAACCTGCAAGCTTGATATTTGAAAATGGTGGATAGTGATGGAGGTGTTATAGTCTTGAAATAGGGGCCTGGATCACTTGTGTATGATGTATGTAAGGTGTTTGAATGATTAAGAATCAAAACGCACGAGTGGAAATGGAGATGGAGAGTTTTGGCTCAAAACTGTCAAGTTGAGCAGTCTTGTGCAGCAAGGGTGTTTGGGAGAGTTTTTGGATGCTTGAATTCGTGCCTTAGCTTGCAATAAACTTGTTGATATGTATGGAAAAGATTAGAGCACAAAATCACTTCAAGTTTCTGAGTTATAGGGTTATGGCTCTATAACTTGATTTTGAAGAAAAGTGAAATGACAAATATCAAGTATTGTACAAGCATGTTCTGAGCTTTCTTAGCTCTTAGACACAATGCTTTTGGTTTATAGGAGTTATGTGTGCAGAAAGAACAAGTTAGAATCTCAAGACAAGTTGACTTTGTGATTAAAGCAACTTTTCAAGAATGGAATGGTAGCTTTCTTCCAAAAATGGCAAATTGGCTTGGACAATGCTTGGAACACTTGGATAATAGCTCTAAACCAAGTGAAATCTTCTGATTATGGAGAGATCTTGAGGTTTAGGAGCCTGCAAAACAAGATTGTGTAGCATAGGTTTGAATTTGGATTTTTGTTCATCACAAAATGCCTTGTAATTCAAGTGACAAAACACCAACTTCATCTCTTTGATTCTCTCTACTCAAGAATGATCTCAAGGAGTTATTGGACATTTTGGAAAGCTTGAAATATTCTCTACAACCTATCTTTGAATTTCATTTGAAGATTCCCCTTGGAACTATGTGAAAAATTTCCATGAAGTTAGGTCAAAATATCTGCCTAACTAGGGAAAAAAATTCATTAAGTCTTTTTTAGTTCATGAGCATGTATTCATAAAATTATAACTTGAGATCCAATCACTTTTAGAAGAATTTGTGTGAATAAAAGTTGTATATTCCGTGGATATCTACAAATTTCATGTTGGAAGTTTCCTTTGAATCATCTTGCATCATAATGAAAAAATTGCTCAAAGTTATGATAAAATAAGAAATTTTTGACACTTAGAAAAATTTCTAAGTTTAGAAATTTTGACTTTTCAAAATGAAATCTTGATTTCTTGATTTCTTGATGAATAAGTTTAATATTTTGACATGTTTTGATGAATTGTGATCTTTGGTACTTAAATTTGACCAAAAAGTCAAAGTTTGAATTTTCAGTGTACAATTGACTTTTGATCAGTTGATTGCAAAATTCATATGTCAATCCAATGGATTTGCAATATTTTGAATCATGTCATTAGGTTAAAAATGATACAATTGTACTCTTGAGATCATTCCTTAAACCAATTGACCATTTGCTAGGTCAAAAATCAGAAATTGCCCTTTCCCAGTCAAAACCCTAATTTTGACCATTTTGCCCTTTTGGAGATTTGATCAAATTTCTTGAGGAATTGTGGTACAAACTTGATCAAATGATACATATGAGTTTAAAATGTTGACGTGGATAAAAAATTATGAAGTTTGACTGTAAATTGGCCATAGTTTACTTTTTTCCCCAATACAGGTCATTTTTAGATCAACTGTTCAATTGACTGATCAAAAGTGTGATCCAAGGCTTGAAACTTGACATGAGTAATCTTGGGGGTCCATAATGGTCCATGAAAGTCACATGAAGCATTGATAGTTCAAAAATACTTATGCAAACTCAAACCCTAATTTTGGTCATCAGTGCATAAGGAGGTGCCTTGAGTTGATCAAACCCTAGTGCAGTTTTGAGCCCAAAGAGATCTTGTGAGCAAATTCTAGATAAATGAGATGGCAAATTTTGGGGTACAACAGAAACTGCATCAACATTCTGTAACCATCTTTGATCATCATTTTGAATCCGCGATTCCAATCTCTAGAAATCATCACGAATCCACTGCATCTCCTTCAATAGTCATCACCTTCGTCCATAGAGGTATCGTAGTAACAACCTACATCAACATCATACACGGTTATCTTCAATCTTCATCAATTTTGTACTTTAATCTGCATTAGCAAGATGTGAACTTTATCGCAACTTCAAAGCGCAGACTGCATCATTCTCACTCACAACAGAGAATTCAAACACGAAGAAGAAGAGGATATGAAACGGACAACACATACTTGATTATAAGCTGAAGAAGCACCAGACATTTTCTCCGGTAGGTAAGATCTATATCTTCCTTCCCCTTATCAATTTCGTGCGGTTTATGTGAGTTTGATTCGAAATGATTTGAGATGGAGAAACATAGATGAATTTTGATGTTGAATGGAAACGAGAAGCGAAATAGAGCTGAGACAAAGAGGAATCATAAAAGGTTGAGGTGAAGACGAGTTGTTATGGTGATGTTTTGCGGAGGCGATGAAGAAGGAGTTTGATTTGGTGTGCCTCTTTTGAGATGAAGAGAATGACGAGTTCTCATGAAGCCCAAGAGGCACAAACCTGAACCCTAATCCCTTTCTCAATATTCACCCTTTATCTTAATTTTTTTTATTAATAAAAAAATTGAATAATTGAAAAATACTATAACAATCAGGCCTCATACGTTGAACTTTGGATTGGGTTTAGTATTGATCCTGGGCCGAAACCTTCAAGGCCTGGGCAATTTTTGGTAAAACATGTGGCTAAATGCAAAAAAGAGTTCATTAGACTCAACCTGGGCCTAGCACAAGCCTTGTGGTTTCTTATGGCACCTTGAATTTCTGGAAAAACACCCCCTTGACTCTTTCTAATTTCTCAATTTTTAGCTTTTGTTTTTTAGTTTAATTTTCTTTTTATAATAAAAATAGTAATAGAATATAGAATAAAATGAAAAAATAAATAGAGTTTAGATTTTTTTTAATGATAAAAACTATAAAAATCAATGATTTTTTAGGCTTGTCAATTGATTTTAGGAAATTAATTCCTAATTTTTCGATTACTTGAGACTTGTTATTCACCTTTGCTTGTTGAGTTGAGTCTTATGCAGGTTCATTGTTAGATATGCGGACATGTTCGAGTTTCTGATTGTGATTTATTTTCACATCGATGATGCTTTGACACCTATTCCGACATTCGATCTGACTGTTTGTTTGTTGATGCCAGCTTACACGAAGTATTCTGGGTTTCTTTTCTTTGGTTGTGCTTTTTGCGGACATTATTGTTCGTTTGGTATTATACTGCTTCCAATTTATTCTTCCTCATTTAATTGCTTTCTAGATATCATGAGAAGTAGGAAATAAAGAGCGTGCGCTCGAAGTCGCTGTTTAAAGACCTGTAGCAGGCATTCCACACTTCATTTATCATACGTGTTGTGCTTGTGTTTGTTTCCTTTCTTGTTGATTGATGAGTCACTCAATTTAGAAATTTAGATCATGACTTCGCTCTCAGTGCATGCTCCATATAGGATTTTATCGCTTTCCTTTATTTCTTGTTGATCGATGATTCACTCAATTTAGAAATTGAGATCACGACTTCGCTCTCATTGTATGTTCCCTAAAGGATATTTTGTTAGATTTTCTTTGGCATGCTAACCTTGATAGGATCACTCATTGTATGATAACATTAGGTTAGATTTAGGTTAGTCTCCCTTTATACTTTTCTTCCCCTTTTGCATTTGTATTAAAACAAAAACTTCTTTTTCTTGCAAACTTTAAGAAACTTAAAGATTACTAATGAAAGTCATACCTTTGTTGAGTATGGGGAATGATAAGAGAGTTTCTTCTCGATCTTATTGTTCCTCCATTCTAAGCCTTGGTGTGGTTCAAGTCTCAAAGATTTACTTCATGAATAAGTAGAGAAATGGCTAATCTCTCTATCTCTTGAGATTAACTAGCTGTTATCTGCAGCAAAAAAAAACACCAACCAATACAAACTCTTTTGCCTTTGGGTTTTTCTTTCAAAATTCTTTCTAAAAGGACATGTTAAGTCACTTCTTTGAGGATGCGTAAGTCTCCAAAGGTCGAGTTTCGGCAGAAGGAAAGATTAATATTGTTCATTAAATAATACAAACAAACAAAATATGTGAGCCGAAATACGGCGCTCTGATTCCTTAAAAGGGATACGTAGGCATCTGGTCACGGGGCTCAGCCAAGCGGAAATTTGTAAATATTTCCTTCTTTTCCCCGTGTTTTCTTTGCATGCATTCCCTCTTAGTTTATAATTCTTAAGCATTAGATTGAACACACCCTTTCATCAGAACAACAAGAGTGGATCCCGTAGAGTACTATGAACGCGTGGGGTGCTTATACCTTCCCCTCGCGTAATCGACTCCCTTACCCAATCTCTCGGTTGCAAGACCTTGATTTCCCCTTTAGGTTTTTCTTCGATGATTTTCCTTTCCCTTTTATGGGATAAATAAATACTCGGTGGCGACTTCATTGATTTTACTGTTACACACGACACTAACCTCTTTCTTCCCAGCAAATGGCTTCCTTACTATACTGGAGGATGCATCCTTTTGGATATTACCACTCCTAATTCCAGCTTCCACTCTTTCCCCTGTCAGGATCAATTCAGTGAAGCCGGTTGAGGAGCTTCCAATCAAGTGATTGAAAAATGGACCATAAAGGGTACCCAAAAACATATCCACTAGCTCCCTATCAGACAGGGGAGGCTGGACTCTTCCTGCTAAGTCCCTCCACTTCTGAGCGTAGTCTTTAAAGCCCTCGCTCGAACCCATGGACATGCTTTGGAGTTGAGTACGGGTGGGATCAAGGTCTGCATTATACTGATACTGCTTGTAGGAAGCAGCGGCCATGTCTTCCTAATTATGAATGTTGGCCCTTTCCAGCTAGTAGAACCATTCTAGTTAAGTTTCATACAGACTATCCTGAATGAAGTGGACCCATAAGTCCTTGTCAGTAGTGTGAGGCTGTATTTTCCTCACATAGGATCAGAGGTGCATCTTAGGACACGAAACCCCATAATACTTAGCGAACACCGGCACCTTAAACTTTTGTGGGATGACAACCCCATATACCAAACCCAGCTCTTCAAAATCCAGCCCAGGCACCTTCTGGATTTCCATTGCACTCAGACGCTCTTCCAGTCATTTGTACTTTTCGTCGACCGGAGGATACTTCTCTTCATTGTAGTGAGTCTCATTATCAGATTCCCTTGGACTAGGATATTCCTCTCTTGTCTCCCCTTCTTGATTATCACCTTCTTTTGATGAAGATGTCAGCTCAACCACTTGCCTTAGCAGTCCTTTGAACCTCCTTCCCAGATTTACCACACCAACTGTCTTCCTTGGCTTCTTAGTTTTCTCTTTCACAATCAAGGCTTTAAGTTCCTCTTGCCCCTTGGATAGGGCCATGATCATCTGTTGAAACTGTGCATACTGAGTCTGTAGATCCTTCACTATTTGTTCTAGAGCCATTGCTCAAATAAACAGCGAAGAGGATGAGAAACCTGCTATGAAACCTGCTTATGCAATGATATGTATGATATATGTATGCAATGTTTTCAAGGATTTCTAAGACTCAAATTTTCTTAAACAGAAAGAGAACAAACGTTAATTGTATTAAGATGTTTTATTGATCACAGTAACGCCTCTTGGGCTCACAAAGGAACAAATCCAAAACTAAAACTCTCCAAGCAAAAGAAGACTCAAGCTTCCCACAGGCGCATACTCTTTGGTGCAATGTAAGCATTTATGCTCTTCTCCTTGTGAAGTAACATAGTGAACTCTAAAACCTTCTTCTCGATGGCGTAGAATTGGGTTTCGAAAGTGTCTCGTTCTTCTTTGAGTTGGATCCAGGACCTCCGTAACTCTTCAAGATCAGTTTGCATGTCAGGATGAAGAACGACGTAAGGGGTGTCTCCCTCTGCAACTGGCTCCATAATCATAGGTAAGATGGCGGGGTAAGGAATCATAAGACATTGAGCACGAGATCACACCCATTTGAGGTAAGGCTCAAGAGGGATGGAATTCTTGTGCCCCAGTGTCTTCCTATCAACTTGTTTTATCATGCCCCAAGCTCGAATGAACTTCTTATGATAACCCTTACCATCATTCTCATAGTCAAATGTGATTCCTTGGCCGAGTGTGTCATGAGGACCATCCCTTCTAGCATAACTATACTGTCGTAATGTCAAACAAGGAATTCCTCCCCTAATACCTAAGAGAGGGACATTAGGGAATTCCCCACAATGATCAATGATGGTAACATTCTCCGAGGATCGCGAACACCAATGAATATCCTAATGCGTAAGAGACATCAACCTACGAGACCATCTCATACCCTGCTCATTCTTCAATACGTACCGAGGTAGTGCGAAATAAACCACCTAGACAATAGAGGAGTGCAACACAAAAGGGTCCCACTTCTCTTCAGAGTACGAGTATGCAGAGAGTGTAGAATATCCCCAAGTAAAGTAGGCACTAGATTATGCGATAGAAAAACCTTAACCATATTCACATCTATGAGTTGGTCCGCGTTAGGGAATAGTACCGTCCCATAGATGAGAAGGGCTAACACCTCTTCAAAAGCTTCTAAATCTAGGTTATCCCAAAATTAGTGAGCTTTATCAAATAGGAACTTAGCTAGAAATCCTTGGACACCTCCTCTGGTTTCCCAATTTTCCACTACATCAGACCGTTGTAAAGACAGAGTTTGAGCAATCTCTTCAGGCTTTGGGTCTCTTTCCGTACCATTGAATGGTAGCTGATTAAGGATATGTACCTCCATTAATTGAGAGAATTCCTTCATAGTAGGTACTAACTGGTAATCAGGGAAAGTGAAGAAATGGTGTAACGAGTCAAAGAACTGAAAGAGCAACTTTAACATTTCTTCATTAGGGTTTGAAGTGACCAAGTTGAGAAGTCGGCCATGTATTTCAATGAAGGGAGAGCTTTCAGGAATTATTGATGCTAACTCCTTGAGTTGAGGAGGTACTTTCACAAGGTTGATTTGGATAGTGTTCCGGCGAGCGGATGTCATGTCCTACAAAACAAAACAAAGATAATCCCTAGAAAATCCTTGAAATAGTTAGTATGATATGCCATGTTATGATGTCATGATTATGCTAAGTAATCACATATACAATAAGCACAAGAAAATCACACCAAAACCATAGGTTTAAGGCTTGTATGGGTTTTAAGGTCATACCTTCTTGAAGTTGGATTGGTTCCACCTATCCTATAAATAGTAATCAGGTTCTAAGGGATCTCAATATCACTGACCTTTCCCACAAGTTTCGTTCGATAGGCGACTAACTCGCAACCAAACAAAACTCAAGAGTCAAGTCTCAATGAGTGTAGCATCGAGTATCTACCGACTTTGGGAATACACCAAAGACGACCATATCACTACGTCCTAACGGCCAAGTTGTTCATTTAAAAGTTCTAAGGTCAGTTGATGCTTCATGACACCACGCAGCGGCCCCGTATTCTCCTTGATTAACTCAAGGGCTACCGGTACCAACCAAAGTGTCGCATCAACGTAGCTATCGCTTCAACCGTGTCTGTATAACCCGCACAGTTACAACGATCTATTGCTACTTACCTAAAAGGTTCCCCCTGACCCGGGTGTAGGATCTATAATAACCCAAATAGATACCCTTAAAAGTAAAGCAATCAGAACAAGTAAACGATTTAGAAATGATCTAGACCCTAAGGTAAACCCAACTTTTTTCATAGTGCCCAGCAGAGTCTCCAGTTCTGTGATACGGTGACAGGACCGATTGTTATACTGGTTTGCATTTTTTGTTTGCAAATGTCGCGGTAAGCAAGAGTCACCACCGACTTTTCTTTTATCCAACAAAGGAAAGGGTGAAAAGAACAAAAAAAGACCTTTTTTTGAGATTTTTTGAGCAAGGGGGGTAGATTATGGAAAGGGAAGGTGTTAGCACCCTTTCCATCTGTGGTTTTCCACGGGCTCTTAGGTACTTGCTCATTTTTGAAAATTGTTTGCGTGTTTGTGTGTTTTTGAAAGATTTTTGTTTGCTTTATGATAACTCTCGTATCAGTCCTCGAGAGTGTGATAAAGTGTTTTGAAAATATTTTTTGAAAGTGTGTAAGTGTGAAAATTTCAGGTTTGAGCAAGTACTTAAGAGTCATCTACCTACTCGAAAAAGGGGTGTTCTTTTCCTCCTACCCTTTAGATAGTGCTATCCTACTATTAGTGAGTAGGTAGCCCTATCGTTGGATGTTGAGGGACTATCGAAAGGGACATTATGGTCATCGAAGGAAACATGTAAGGATATCTTAGCGTTCGAAGGGACTGTCATCATATAGGCAACATCGAGGGACAAGATCATTTCTCGTAGGCAACTCGAGGGACGTTTAGGGACCATGATCTTTTTGATGACTTTAGAATTGAGGGTCTTTGCTAAGATATCCCTACATTCGAGGGACATGACCACTGTTTTCCGAGGAAACCAAGTGAGGTATACCCTAAGGGTGCAAGTGTGCAGCAGTGCATTTTTTCAGTTATGTTTATCTTGTAATTAGTGATCTACTGATTAATTGATTCTTGTCATGCACGCCTAAGTTACTAACAATTATATACAAGCATGTACATAAAAAAGTGTGAAATAAAGTCCTACGCTATTACAGGGCTTTGGTGTAGATACATAAGTAATGGACTGAAAAGTAAAATGCGAAAATAAAAACCCTAGTTAAGCTATTACAATCCGGGCGCAGTTACATAAATGGTAAAAAAATAAATCGTATGGAAAAATAATAGCGCGCAAAAATTAAGACGGGAAAATGTTCTAAACCTTAAAAAAAACCTAATTGCTCATTAAAAATATTTTTGTGTATTTTATAAAAAAAAATTGAATTTTAACCTAATTCTCTAATTAATTTTAATTAATGAAATAAGGTTAAAATTTAATTAAGTTAATTAATTTGCAAAAAATTAATTTTATTAAAAAAACTCTAAATCCTAATTTTTATGATTTTTATGATTTAAAAAAAAGAATAAACAAAATGAATAAACTAAATAAAAAAACATAGAGAAATTAAAATGGGCCTGAAGGGGTGTGAAACCAATTGCAGGGGTGGGCTGTTGAATTTCTACAAAGCCCAAAAACTGGTTCGCCCACAGCCTCGTGTGTAATTCAATATTGTTGTGGAAGAAAGGTCCGCCATGGGCCTGCTAGTTCGGTGCGCTGGATTTGGACACCTGGGATCTCATGGCTGGAGAATTGATGGTGTATGGTGTACGCCTGGGGGTGAGACCTATTGGATCTGTAAGAGACAAGTTAGAAAACATAAAATGTTTGACCTGGGACTCGAACCCAGGTCTCTCCCTTTGCCAAGCGCTTCCTCTACCATCAAACCAGCCTGTTCATTCATACATACAACAACAAAGTAATATTATAAAGGAAAAACAATGCTATGGCTGAGTTGTCAAACACGCTCCAGCAAGTGGTCCCACTGATTTTTAAACGAACCAATCAAAACGCGTGAACACGGCATGCAAGGTCTTTGGCCGGTCAAACCACCCAGGACGGTGGTTCCAGTCGTCTTCTCCGACCGGCCAAAAAAGCTATGTTGCAAAATAGGGAAAGTTGAATTCGGAGATTTTGCCTACCCCCCTATTTTGAGGGCTGTGATCATGCTGCTGGTCTTCTTTTTGGCCGAAACGACCTGTAAATGGAGATGCAAAGAAAAAGAGATCTCGTGCCCTAACAATGACACTTCCTTATTCTGGCGTGCAAGCTTGCATGTAATGGTTCAAAACATGTGCAAATATGATATTAAATTCAAATAGATGCAAAGATGCTATTCATATACCCTGGATTGAAAGTTCTGAGTTTGAGAATTTTTACAAACCGTGAGTTTTTGTAGGGAGTGATTCTGGATACTTTGGCCTTCAAAGAAAGGTTGGTTCTACCCCTGGGATCCTCAGAAGGATGATGGCACGCCTGGTTTCGATTGAGTTTGACTGGAATGCAAGTTTTTGGATTGCACCACACTTGAATGTTTTTTCAAATTTGTTCTTGGTTTGGAGGCCTCTTTTTTTGTGTCCTTTTGACCTAGGGCTCTTGTGCTTTTGTAGTGAATCTCATTAGGGTTATAATTGTAGCACAATATCCATGCCTTGATGCCCCTTTAAAAGATAAAGATTTTGGTTCAAAACTTACCAAAAGAAAATATTCACTCCCTTATTTAGTCCACACGGTTTTTGATAGCTAGCCAAGATCTTTTTGGTTTAAAAATGATTTGCATCTTATATATCTTGCACATTCTTGCATTTATTTATTATTTATTTGATTTATTTTGAATTTATTTGAATAAAATCAAGATAAATAAAATAAAAAAACAAAAATAATGCACGGATATGTTTAGTGGTCCCTAGATGCGTCATGAACACGTTTGGACTCTAAAAATTGGGCCCAATAACTCAAAAATACAATTTTGCCCAATTAATATTTCATGCACTTCTTGAAAATTGCCCAACATATGAAATCCTTATCTCTCTCAATTTTAACCTTAAGAGGGGGTTCTTGGACTTTTTAGAAAGCTTAAGATGTCCTCTAAACAAATTTTTTGGTTTCATCTCAATTGGATCTTCCATGTTCATGTAAGGAGTTTTGACCCAAAAGGTGTTTTTGTTGACTTTTTGAAAGGACCTATAATGTTTGAGCTTATATCTTTTGATTGAGGCATTTATTAAACTTGAGGGATGAAGAGAAGTTGTAGGCAATTGGATTCTATTTAAAATGATCCTTGGAGGAAAATTTTCTAATAAAGTATGAGAAAGTTATGCATGGTCAAAATTTGGTTGACTTTTCCTATAGAAACCCTAATTTGCCATTTTTGACTTTTGATGAGTTAGGAGCATTTCTTGAGGAATCGTGATCAACCCTTGATCAAATGATGGATAATATTTCAAAATGTTGATGTTGACCAAAAATCTTGAAGTTTGACTGTATTTGGGTCACATGTTACTTTTGACCTAGTATACTTGATTTCTAGGCATTTGAGCAGTTGACTGAGTAAACTTGTTGTGCAAGGCATGAAATTTGGCATGGATGATCTTAAGGACATATTAGGACAATGGAGAACATTTGGGATCCTTGGGACTCATATATATTGCTTAAAATTGAAACCCTAGTTGAGGTTTGTTGCCTTAGGAGGAGAATTTGCCTAGTCAATTCTTAGTCACCCTTGAACAATTGAGGACCTCTAGAGGCATGTCTTGGGTGAAAATGGGAGGGAAAATTTTGGGGTACAACAGCTGCCCCTGTTTAATCTTCTTAAACCTGAGGATGTAGATTGGATGGTCTGCCTTTCGTGATCTGAAGGTGGAAGATGATTGAACACTAGAGTGCCCAGAAATTTGCACTCGTCTGAAACGATACTTGATTGTGTACGTAATATCGGGAATGGGCTTATAGATGCCATTTGGAGAAGATGACGGAAGATTCATTGGAGATGGGCTTAAAGATTCCATCTAGAACAATGTTGATGAGATACTCTTTTGTGGGAATCCTTATTCCTGTTATTGAGGAGGACTCCGTTGAGGAATGCTGGTCTCTGCTTGGGAAATAGAGTTTAGGAGCCTCGGTTGTCCATTACTCTACTAGGGAGTCATCTCTTGATTGAAGAGACAGAAATGAACTTCTAGCTAGTCAGGATCCAGGCTTCACAATGACTTGCTGAGGATAATAAGGGTGACTGCTATTTGGTCGTATTCCAGGCTTCACAACGACTTACAGGGGGAATGAGATTAAACTATTATCTGGTCGTGCTCCAGGCTTTATAGTTTCTTTAACTGGAATAGAAATCAGAAAAATATTAGGGTCGATTCAACTGAACCAAAGAAAGGTCTTTAATTAACTTTGACTAGAATGGAAATCAGAAGAATCTTAGGGTCGATTCAACTGAACCAGACTAAAGTCTTGGGTCATCTTCAACTGGAATAGAAATCAGAGAAATCTTAGGGGCGATTCAACTGAACCAGAGAAAGGTCTTTAATTAACTTTGACTGGAACAAAAATAAGAAGAATATTAGGATCGATTCAACTAAACCAGACAAAGGTCTTGGAATATCTTCAACTGGAATAGGAATAAGAGGGATCTTAGTGGCGATCTGACTGAACCAGAGAAGGTAATTAATTAAATTTGACTGGAACGGAAATCAGAAGAATCTTAGGATCGATTCAACTGAACCAGACAAAGGTCTTGGGATATCTTCAATTGGAATAAGAATCAGAGAGATCTTAGTGGAGATCTGACTGAACCAGAGAAGGTATTTAATTAACTTTGACTAGAACGGAAATCAGAAGAATCTTAGGATCAATTCAATTGAACCATACAAAGGTCTTGGAATATCTTCAACTGGAATAGGAACCAGAGAGATCTTAGTGGAAATCTGACTGAACTAGAGAAGGTCTTTAATTAACTTTGAATGGAATGGAAATCAGAAGAATCTTAAGATTGATTCAACTGAACCAGATAAAAGCCTTGGAATATCTTAAACCGGAATAGGAATGAGAGAGATCTTAGTGGAGATCTGACAGAACCAAAGAATGTCTTCTGAGAACGTTGTTCTGAGGAAGATGATGAAATAGCCTTTCATCAGGCGTAGCTTTTGAGAAAACTACCAGGTCACATAAGTAGCCGACGATATTTATTGATTTGATCTTTTCCCTGAAAAAGGCAAAGAGTTAGTCATATGTAATGTCATGTTGTATGAAAGGCATTGTGATGATGGTCTCAAAATAAATGAGATCATGTTGTATGCGATGTATATGTGCATGCCATGATGTATGAATATGGGATGCTATTGTGATGTTTCTTAGTCTGGGAAAGTAAATCCCAGACTGCTGTTGAAGAGTATAAGGAGGCTGAATCCTTCGTTTCCGCTGGGGATGATGGATGGGTAAAATTTGCCAGGGATTTCCTCTTTCTGTTTGAGGGTGTTCTATTGGGGATTGACTCTGCTTGAGAATAAATCTATGGAGGGAGATGCTTTGTTGGAAGATTTTGCCGTTGTAGAGAAATATACTCTGTTGGTGAATGAACTTCTATAGTTAAAGAAATAAACTCTACTCGGGAGGAGGTTTTATAACTGTTTGAAATTATAAAACTCGGTTGGGGAATACAGATTGCAACTAGAGAAGGAATTTTGCAGGAGGAGATACTTCCTGCTTGGGGAAGGAGAGATCGAAACTTTGGTTGTTTCTACTTTGTGGGTAACATAGACATCACAGGGTCATATGTAATGGTGACTTCGTCTCAAAACTGTCTCTGCCCCTGTACCTGTTGGAAGGAGTAACTGTCAGGACTAAAATGGTTTTTTAGACTTTGCCCCATTCCTTAAAGTCGTGAGCAACTGTCTTTCTATTTCTTATACAAATATTTGTAAATAGTAATTATATTCAAATGCATATGTCAAGAATAACTCATTGGATGTTTTTGCAAAACATAACAGAAAAAGACAAACAAACAATTTTGTACTTTCAAAGAAATGATTTGTATTGATTTTTTTTGAAACTCGCCTGTAACAGGCATTTTGAACAAAGAGACTGGCATTCTAGTAGGAGAACGCCGTCATAAAGGATGAAATATACAAAATAATGTACAAAGATAAGAAAACAGCTATGTGTAACAATCCCATTGGGTTTCAATTCTGCTACTTCCCTTATGTCTTCGAGCATCTCATCACTTTTCTACTTGTCCGAAGCTGACTGGATTGATCGGTACCGTTTGAGCTTGATAGTTAATACTGAAGTCTGATCGCAAGGTGATCCAATGGGACATAGTGATACGCTTCAAATCCCTAACTTTTTCCTGGACCGCCCTTTCAGGTTTTCAGCCCACCGGGATACCCTTTTTTGCCCAAGCTGCCTTTTCAGGTTTTCGACTTGCCGGGTGTATAATTTTTTTTTGTTTTTATCCCTAACTTTTGCTTGAACCATTTAGGTTCGCCGGGATGCCCTTATTTTTGGCTAGGCCAGTCAACCTAGCGGGTCTTTATTTACGCGTAGTATCTTTTCACTATGTCCGCATTAACATGGTGAGAAAGGTCGTCACCATCCATGGTAGTCAGAATCATGTCTCCACCGGCAAATATGCTTTTGATCACAAATGGCCCTTCGTACGTGGGAGTCCATTTGCCCTTGGGATCACCTTGTGGCAGTATGATGCGCTTCATTACTAGATCACCCACTTGATACACTTGACGTCTGACCTTTTTGTTGAAAGCCTTGATCATGCGTTTTTGATACATCAGACCATGACAGACAGTAGTAAGCCTTTTCTCATCAATCAGATTCAGTTGGTCAAGTCGAGTCTGGATCTAATCATCTTCGTTCAAACCTGCATCCTTCATGATTCTCAAAGAAGGGATTTGGACCTCAATAGGTAGGACAACCTCCATACCATACACCAGAGAATAAGGTGTTGCCCCTGTTGACGTTCGTGCTGAGGTGCGGTAACCATGAAGAGAAAATGGTAACATCTCATGCCAGTCTTTGTATGTCACCGTCATCTTCTGTATAATTTTCTTAATATTCTTATTAGCAGCCTCCACAATGCCATTCATCTTCGGTCGGTAAGGGGAAGAATTATGATGCTGGATCTTGAATTGCTTACGGAGTTCGGTGATCATTGTATTGTTGATATTTGTAACATTTTCTGTGATGATTCTCTATGGCACACCATACCGACAAATCAGGTTATGCTTGATAAATCACACCACAACAATCTTGGTAACAGTAGCAAAAGAAGCAGCTTCAACCCACTTTGAGAAGTAATCAATGGCCACTAGGATGAAGTGATGCCCATTGGAAGTGGTAGGTCTAATCTCTCTGATCATGTCAATGACCCATATTTCAAAGGGCCAAGGAGCCGTCAAAACATTCAGGGGAACCAGAGGTACATGCACTTTATCAGCGTATATCTGGCATTTGTGACAAGTTCGGGAATGCTGATAACAGTCTGCTTACATAGTGGACCAATAGTATCCTGCCCGTAGGATCTTTTTAGCCATGGAGTTTCCACTAGAGTGGGTGCCAAAGGTACCTTCATGTAAATCTGCAAGATTGAGTTATCAGAGAGAACGAGAGAGAAAACAAGCAAGAGAGAGATGATTTCTGATAAAATGGCAAGTTTATTTTTTCATTTTGTTCCTTTGTATTTTTCGTTGGGACATAATAAAACAAAATCCTAAGCCCAACCAATCACTTTTCACATACCCTCCCTCTACTTACACTACCCAACCATCTGGTTTTGGGCTCCTAATATCAGGCCCAATGTCCCTAATCAGCACCCCCCTTATGCTGCTAAACCACCAATTCCACCGGGCCAACCATAAAACTCCTCTCCAAGCCCAGTCTGTTCCACTCATACACCTCACTCTTTACTTATACCTCTAACAACAAAAACTACTGGGCCTTGCACCTCAAGCCCATTCTTTTTTTTTTACCTTTTTTTGATTTCAAGAAAACAGGTCATTGAGCCTAATAATAAAAATTGTTTTACACATTTACCACCTAATTTAACTTTCCACCCCCTGACTTTATTTTTATATTTTATTTTATTTTATTTTTTTACTTATATTATTATTAATATTATTATTTTCATATAAAAAATCCAAAATAATATTCTATTTAATATTTATATGTATACATATACACTTTTGTTTTATTTCTTTTTCTAAACTAAAAAAAGACAAAAACATTTTCTTATTAAAATCAATTTCTTTTCTTAAAATTAATTTAATATTTAGAATTAGGTTTATCTTTTATTTTATTTAAATTTAATTTAGAACTTATGGCTTTTAATTAATTAATTTTTTTATATACACTAATTTAAATTAATTTAATTAAAACCTTTTCACAAAAACCCTAAACTTGTTTCTTTAATCAAATTAATTTTCTTAATTAACTTAAATTTAATTTTCTTAGTTTAATTAATTTATTTTCTTTTAGTTAATTAGGTCAAAACCCTTTCTTCATAACAAAAACATTTTCGTTTCTTTTCATACCACTTTATTCTTTGTACATTATATTTACATTTCTTGTACATTATCATTCAATTCAATATGGTTGTAATAGTAACTTATATTTAAATTACTTGTCATCCCCCATTTGTAAATTTGTATCCCCTATCCCCAAATGATGTGATAGTGTAGGATATTTAATTTCCGCAATTTATCGCTTTCGAATATAAATGCTAATAATTAGGGTTTGTATGACAAGATAAAATCAATAAGTAGCAAACCCTAATTCAAAGACAAAAAAGCATGGAAACAAACACTTCACACACTTGCACCTCTAGGGTTAACCTCACTTGTTTCCTTAAAGAATAAAATAGTCATGTCTCGCATGTGGGATACTTTAGAAAAAAAAACAATCAAATACAAGATCAGAGTCCCTCGATGACCCTTCAAAATTTTCCTTCATAAATGATCTTAGACCCTTACAAAAATTGCTAAGGTATCTTACAACATTGCATTCTATGACTATAGGATGACCCACGCCCGTCCCTTCACATCCAATGATAGGGCTTCTTATCAATTAATGGTAAGTTAGCAATAACTAAAGGAGGAGGAAAAGAACTAAGGCTTTTTGAGTAGTTAGAATGCTCGTGGTTGCTTGCTCACATCATTTTAAAACATCTTTCAAATACACCAATACTTTTCCATGAAATATTTTCAAAAATAAACACTTTGTATGCATTCTTATAGAGACGAGAATCATTACAAAGTTCACCTAAATAAAGACAATTTTCAAAATTCAAAACTATCACAAACACATTTCAAACAAAGCAATTCAAAGTGAGCTACCAACTAAGAACCCGTAGATAACTACGGATGAAAAGGGTGCTAACACCTTCCCTTTTCATAACCTACCCCCCGAACTCAAGAAAATTATCAAAAGGTCTTTCCTGTTCTTTTCACCCTTTCCTTTATTGGATAAAAGAAAAGTTGGTGGTGACTCTTGCTATCCGCAACAATTGCGATAAAACGCAAAACATCCAAGTCCGTTCTCCCACTGTATTACAGAACTAGCAACTCTACTGGGGAATAAAAAAAAAGGGGTTACCTTAGAGCTAGATCACCTTTAAATGCTTTCATTGTTTAATTTGTTTGCTTTACATTTATGGGTCCTTGTTTGGGTTTGTATTGATCCTCTATCAGGATCGGGGAACACCATTAGGTAAATAGAAAAAATTGTGGAGATCGTACAATGTAGACCAATATGGTTGAGATAATGGCTATGTTAGTGTGAAACATTTGTGGGTACCAGTATTCCTTATGGTGAATTAAGGAGAATACGGGGCCGTTGTGTGGTGTCATGAAGCATTAACGGACCTTAGAACCTTTTGTTGAACAACTTGGCCATTAAGAAGTAGTGAGATAGCCGGCTTTGGTGTAGTCTGAAGTTGGTTGATACTCTATACTACGCTCATTGAGATCTCACTTTTGGGATATTTCGATCGCCAAAAAAAAGGCTTGTGCTGAAACAATGCACAATGAAGAAAGATCCATGATATTGAGATTCCCTAGAACCCGATTACTTTCTAGGATAGGTTGAACCAACTAAACTTCAAGAGGGTAATTACCCATGAACTCATTAAGCCTAAACCTAAGGACTTGTGTTCTTTGTGTGTATATGTTTACTTGTACATAACATCATAACATCATACCATAGCATTTCCAATAACCATTTCAAGGATATCAAGGGTTTGTGATGCATGTTTATATTGAGCCAAATATCTATCAAGGGGCAAGAGGATTTATTTCCCTCTAGCCAAGTGCTGTCAAAAACCAAAGCACTGTCACTTGTGTCAAGGGCTATGATCCACTCGACACGGTGAGCTTGATTCTCGTAGAAGGACATTCAACGATACAAAGTTCTCCAATCAAAGCTATGATCAAAATTCAACTACTAACAGTTTCTTGTGTTTACCCCGTGAGATCCTTGGAAACATTACATCCACATACCATGCATCATATCATGACAGGTTTTCCCCATACAGGTTTTCTCATCCGCTTATTGTTTATTTCAGTAAAAATGGCTCTCGAGCGGACTGTCCAAGATCTTCAGACCCAAAATGACCAGCTTCAAGATTTGTTCCAGAATCTATCCAAGGGGAAAGAATAAGTGGAGGCACTCCTCATTGAAAGCATCACCAAAAACAATCCTGTAGACGACAAGGATGGCCAGTTGGAACGGTTACAAACTAAGATAGCAACAATGAAAATTCATATGATGGGACATATGATGGGTCAGATGGCTCTTATCTAAAACTTAGCTCGGGGACAAGAAGATCTGAGAGCCCTCATCAATAAGCTTCATCAAGGAGGATGCAACCATATGGAACAAACAAATAGAATTGGGGATCGAGTCATTAATCAGCATCCGATAAGACAAGAAGTTAGTTTGGTCGAGAGGATACCTTTCAAAATGGAAACTACACCACGAGTACAACAACAACCTTACCAACAACGATAGGGTAGTCAACGTAAGCAAGATACGCCCAAAAGAAAATTTACCGAGGTCAGTATAACCATGGCTCAAGCATTGCATCATATGTTGGAAGCCAAGCTTGTTACATTGAGGGAGCCTCCTCACAAACCCAATACTTCTTTTCCCCACTACAAACATAATGAAAGATGCGTGTACCATTCCAACAGTTGTGGGCACGACACTAACAACTGTTGGGCATTGAAGAACAAGATTCAAGACTTGATCGACGAAGGAGTTTTGGAATTTACACAAGATGGTCAACTGGAATTTTTCTGTCATCCCTCAAAGGCACATCACCTGAGTGACAAATTTAGGCGGAGAAATTTTTGTTCATTCGAATTTTCAGTTATAATTTCTTTGTTTGTTTAAACACTTATCTATTATGTCAAACTTTGTTTCATTAATGCATTGCATATGTTTGTCTTTAATTAATCCATTCGTTTTCACTATATTTAAAATGTGATTTTTATTCCCTTTTTGTGATATTCAACTCTCGTTAAAAGTTGTAAGCCTTTAGAGGGAGGATGACGAAAACAATACTCAAATCTCTATAGTATGCTCTTGAACAAACCTAATGATGATGTAAAGGCATTGTTTCAAACCCTAAACAATATAGTTATAAGGAATATAATCCCTAGCCAACTCCTTTGAGCCAAAGAAGTAGGAGTTTTCTTTTTCACACAAATTGAAACCTTTAATCATAACCTGGGGCAGGCTAGTTTCTCAGTTAATTCAAATGCACATTCAGTCGCAAGCTTTCATTTCATACACAAACATATTTCTGAATCAAAAGACGGTGATGGTTACCCGTGAAATAGGCAGTCATTACCTCTCAAAAGAAAAGCCCATTAGATCAAAACCTATGAAGGAGACTTAAGAAAAATTGGGGCATCCCGTTGACTGTAATCTCAAAACAAGAACAGTCAGGCAAAAAGTAGGGATAATAAATAAAAAAAAGGTTGTTACGAATCCTCAACAAGTGTTACAAAAATGACTACCTTCCCAAATAAAATTCTAGTATCTAAACCATCACTTAAAAACCAGTCCAGACTCAAATAGAATCCAAGCATGCAGTTAACTAAGCATAGGGTTGGAGAACATCATGTGAACGGGTTGGGTACAAATAAACTTTGATCCTTATCCCTTGTTTCTTAAACCATGAACCAGGCCACGTTACAACCCTTTAAAAAGTCCTAATTAAAGCACAGGTTAGTTCAAAAGCATACTGTTACAAAAGGTATCCTGACTCCTGTAAGGCTTACTGTAAATCCTGAGTTAAATTCATAGTTATCCTGACTTCTGTAAGGCTTACTGTAAATCCTGATTTGAATTCATATTCTTACAAAATTTTGTTGCTTATGCATATTTTTCCAACTTTTTTCTCAAGACAGATGTAGACTTTGCATTGTTTAAATACCACTGTTTGCATATGGCCAATTGTTCGACAACAGAGAAATTCGCACGATAAATATCCAATGAACATAAATTCTCTTAATGAACAGAATCACTTTAAATGGAAAGACACATCCAATGACAAATCTCTCTTAATCAAGGGGTATGACATGATCATTGTCCAATACATCTGGGGAAGTCAAGTTGAGATTCAAAGAATCTCTTAAAAAGTGATGAATAGCCAGGGGCAGATCTCCATCTGAATCACTTGGGGGCAATATTACATTGATCAGATGGTGTCAGTATCATGTCTTTGAATCCTTCCTTGACATTTCTTAAAAAATGATGAACTTGATTGCTCGTCTGTGGTCTCAGTATCATGTCTTTGGAGTCTTCCAAGACAGTTTTTTAGTAAAGATACCTAGAAAGTTCAAGACTACCAAAATTTAAGCCGAACTTATGACATCAGGGGTAAACAGGCCCACTTATGAAAGATCACGTGCAATCGAGCAATTAATTTCTGGCATTTCTACAGTACTCGCTACCATATACGTTGACAAGTCTCCACACCCTATGAACATGGACATAGTCAGAAAATACTATGCGTGAAAAGAGACTCGCTAGGTTGACATACCTAGGAAAAATAAGGGCATCTCGGCAAACCAAAAGGTTTGGGCAAAAATTAGGGATATATACAAAAGATTGCACACCCGACAAGTCGAAAACCTGAAAAGGCGGCTTGGGCAAAAAAAGGGTATCCCGCTGGACTGAAAATATGAAAAGACAGTCCAGGAAAAAATTAGGGATTAAAGCGTACGACTATGTCCCGTTATCTCATCATTTTATCTATCTGTAAAAGATTTGTCACTCTGACAAAATTCAAGCTGTCTACAAATCCCCACAAGGCCAATTTCATGGATATTTCCACAGAATCACTTCAACAGGGTTATCCCCACAAAGTGCATTCTCTATAATTCAAATCTCCTGAGAATACTCTCCCCATCTGAGTTGGTCTTAAAATAAGAAGCCTTGTGGAGTTCTTCCTAAAGAATTCACTTCCCTAATAAGTCGTCAAAATATTCTCTTCAACCGGGTTTACTTCCCCAACAAAATACAAATTCCCCAACACAAGTCTTTTCCTTGGACCATTACCAATCAATGGACAAAACCCCTTAATCCCTGGTAGAGTCATTGCAATCCCCAACTGAGTCGTTATTATCCCAGTAAGTTATTGCGAAGCCTGGAATCCGACCAGATAATAGTTTAACTTCATCCTTTCAAGTAAGTTGCGACGAAACTTAGAAACCGACCAGATAATAGTTAACTTAATAAGTTGTTGCGAAGCCTGGAATCCAACCAGATAACAATTAACTTCATTCTCTTGGAAAGTTGCTATGAAGCCTAAAATATGACCAGATAACAGTTAAATTCAGTAAGTTACTGCGAAGCCTAGAAACCGACCAGATAATAGCTTAATTTCAATTTTCCATGAAGCTTGTTATCCGGCCAGATAACAGCTAAGTTCAGTAATTTACTGCGACGTCTGGAAACCGACCAGATAACAGTTTAACTTCATCAATTACTGCGAAGCCTGGAATCTGACCAAATAATAGTTAAATTCAGTGAGTTACTAAGAAGCCTGAAAACCGACCAGATAATAGTTTAACTTCATCAATTTCTGCGGAGCCTGGAATCCGAACACATAACAGTTAATTTCATCTAAGTTGTTGTGAAATCTGGAATCCGACCAGATAACAATTACTTCAATTTTCTGCAAAGCCTAGAATCTGACCAGATAACAGTTTAACTTCATCCTTTCAAGTAAGTTGCTGAAAAACTTGGAAACCAATCAGATAACAGTTAACTTCAGTAAGTTGTTGCGAAGCCTGGAATCCGACCGGTTAACAATTAACTTCATCCTCTCAGAAATTTTCTAGGAAGCCTAGAATCCGACCAGATAACAGTTAAATTCAGTAAGTTACTACGAAGCTTGGAAACCGACCAGATAATAACTTAACTTCAATTTTCTATGAAGCCTGGAATCTGAACAGATAACAGTTAAATTCAGTAAGTTACTACGAACCCTAGAAACCGACCAGATAACAATCTAACTTCATCAATTACTGCGAAGCCTGGAATCCGACCAGATAACAATTAAATTCAGTAACTTACTGCGAGCCAGGAAACCGACCAGATAATAGTTTAACTTCATCAATTATTGCAAAGTTTATAATCCAACCAAATAACAGTTAATTTCATCTAAGTTGTTGTGAAACCAGGAATTCAACCAGATAACAACTTAACTTCAATTTTCTGCGAAGCCTGGAACCCGACCAGATAACAATTAATTTTATTATCCCCAGTAAGTTGCTGCGAAGCCTAGATATTGACCAGATAACAACTAACTATCATTCTCCCCGGTCAAGAGATAACTCCCCATTAGAGTAATAGATAACCGAGGTTCCTAAAATCTATTCCCCAAGCAGAAATCAACATTCCCCACAGAGTTTGCTTAAGCAAAGTTAATATTCCCCATCGAAGTTTTTCCTCAAACAAAAAAATAGGAATCCCCAGCAGAAACATTCTAAACAAGGCATTAAGATACACATATTCTTCATCCTCAACAGCAATCCTGGATTTATATTTCCCAAAGCTCCCCATCATTTTTTCAAGGATTTATTTTCTAAGACAAAGATACATTTCAACAACATTTCACATCCGTACATCATATTACATACATGATAAATGTATACAACATAATCTCATTTATTTTGAGAACATCATTGCGACATGCATACATCTGCATGCAACTAACCCTTTTCCTTACTGGAAAAGTCAATCAACAAAATAAAAGTCCTCTTCTAGATAGATACACATCTTCCAGTTAATAATAGGAAATCGACAGACCTCGTCTGGATAGAATCATTTCTTCCGGTTAATAATAGGCAACCCACAAGCCTCTTCTGGTTAGAATTGTTTCCCCAGTGAAGTCACCAATCACAAGACCTCATCTGATCAGATTTATTTCTATCAGTTAAAGACAGGTGCACGAAGAACTCTTCTGATTAGATTTATTTCTATCAGTTAAAGACAGGCGAACAAAGACCTCTTATGGTTTAGATTTACTTCCTCTGATTAAAGACAAGTGAAGGACATCTACTGTTTCGGTATAAACCGATCAAAGATTTATTCTGATACTTCTCTCAGTACACCCTTTTATGGCTCAAATTAAATCGACCAAAGATTTATTCTGATACTTCTCCTAGATGAAGTCAAGCATGAGATTTAGTCTAGTTTCTCTATCAACAGTCACTTTTGCATGGCATCCATAAGCCCATCTCCGACGATTCTCAACCACTTTTGGATTTCATCTATAAGCCTATCTCCAACAATATTCTGTCACTCTCCAAACGACATCTATAAGCCCATTCCCGATACAATAAATCCAAAGCGTTACTTCTTGCACAAGCGAGTGCAAATTTTTGGGCACTCTAGTATTCAATCATCTTCTACCTTCGAGTCACGAATGGCAGACATGCCAATCTAACTCTTCAAGATTAAGAAGATTGAAAAGGGGCAGCTGTTGTACCCCAAAATTTTCCCTCCCATTTTTCATTCAAGATGTTATCCTAGGGTTTATCAAATGCTCAAGATGGCTCAAGAGTTGATCAGACAGATTCTCTTACTAAGCATTGAGTCAAAAACCAGGGTTTGGTACTTCTTAAGCAAAATTGAATTTCCAAGGTTTCAAATGGTCTTCATGGTTCTTCATGTATTCTCAAGGAGGCTCGTGCCAAGTTTCAAGCTTTGCATCGCAAGTTTCCTCAGTCAATGGTTCAGATGATTGAAAATCAACTGCAATGACCCAAAGGTCGAACTTTTAAAGATCAAGTTCAAACTATTGTAACTTCTTCATTATTCGATGTTTTTGAGTGTTTCTTTTTGCATATGAATCTCCTTGACGTCATCTATAATTTCTCTTTACAAGTCAAGAGCTGATTACGTGCGAAAGATTATGAGAAATTCGAATGCTTTAGAGGAATGTCATCCACAAACTTCTTTAAAGATCAGAGTCAAATTATGCTTTGAAGGCTATGGAATTTATTTAAAAAAATTATAGGTCATGGAAAACTGCTTAATTTCTAATTCATATCATGATGAGATTTTTCAAAGCGCCGTTTGATCATGTGAATTGAAGTACAAGTGCAAAAAGCGCATGAGATATAACATGGGGTTGAGGATTATTCAAATTATTTTTTGTTTGCAAGATGACTTGAATTTGAGATTTGAATCAAGAATGGATTTGTTGTTGTGAAATTTTCTTTCAAGTACCCAATGCCATAAAATCAAATATTCAAGTTTGTCAATTAAACTGCAAGACCGATTCAAGAAGATTTATGAATTTGGAATAAAGGACACCTCAATTTCTAGAGAATCATTTCAAGAGTGCAAGAACAAAATCCATTGAGATAAATTTCATTTATTTCTTAAAAATTGCAAGAACAAAGTGCAAGATTTTTTTTACTTGCATTACAATTCAAGAATGCAAGATTACAACAAAGCTTCATTGTCTAAATTTACAAGTGAATTGGAATACACTTTACAAGTTTCTAAACCTCAAAGTTCAAATCACAAATTCACAATGCTACAAAATTCCTAACAAATGTACTAAACTACAAAGAAATTTCTTCATCTTCAAGTTTTCATCAAGCATTTCTAGTCACTCTTCATCAATTCTCCCTATTATCCGATTTGCTCGTACATGTAACTAAAAAAGAGAGAATTAGTTAGAAAATAATTCATGTTGGAACAAGAATAGAAATTTTCAAGGAATTTTTTTTCTCATCATTAGGGTTTGCTCGAAAGAATCAGTTCATGGTTTAGGGAATTCATCATTTGCCAAAACCCAACAAAGCCCTCATTTATCTTTGCCAATCAGTTTTATATCATTGACCCATAAAAATGTCTTCATTGCAAATCACAAAAATATATTTTGGTTCACAAAGAAAACAACCCATTTTCAAGAAAAACTAGCCTGCTTAACTGTAAAAAAGGGACAAATACAAAAGGCCAAATACTGTTAAAATAGACTGCTGCCCATAACAGTCCAAAAAACTGCTACAAGGCTGCCCATATAATTGATACACAAACCTGCTGTATCAAGCGAGTGAAAAATGCTACAAAAAAACTTGCACAAACTTAGCCAAAACAAAAACAGTATCAGAAAGGAATTAAGGCAGCAAACAAGAGTGTTCAAAACCATCACTTTTCCCACAAAAAATGTTATCCTTCTATTGTTATTAAATACACAGATATAGAATACAGAACAGAGGGGTCATAACAACAACATACATAAAAGCCAGAGAGAAACCGAATATCACCAAAAAACACAACAACATCATAAAGCGTACAGAAACCAAAACCCTTAGCATCATTTTACCTCACATAACCCTTCAGAAATATTAAGAAAAAAAGAGAGAAAGTTTTACAGAAATCAACTTCCCTATCGAAAAAATGCGGACTCCCTATAACTACAATCAGCAAATCTCCATCAGCAACTCAAGCAATTCAACAAAGGGAAACTCACACAGCAGATTTAACACAGGTAACCTCATGCTTTCCATGTTTTTGATTTTAATATTTTCATTGAGATAGATGTGGTCAATTTTAAGAGACAAAAAGAGAAAAACAGGGTCGGGCACAACAACAACAAAAAATTGTCATTATTCTGTAAACAAAGAAAAAAAACAGAAATATACAAAACCACCATAAAAACAACATCATCATCTCCGCAAACAAAAACCCCTTTCAAAAATTCATTTACAGAGAAATACGTAAACAGAAAAGCACAAACCCTAAGTTTCTCATCATGTTCTTAAAATCAAAACCCTTCAGAAATTTATAAGAAAGAGAAAGAAGAAGGAAAGATCTCACCCAAAACAACACCCAAATCCGTCGAATCCGAACGCTAGGGTTTCAGTTTCCCCCTTCCAGATTTACTCCGAATCACGCACAATCTGTAAAAACGACCACAGATTAGAGACCAGCAGGAGAAAATGAATCAGAAAATGTAAGAAAAATACAGATCCAAGGATTGTCGTCGCCGCCGCAAGGGAGATTTCTGGCGCGGTCTGGTTTTCTTCGTCGACGAAGAGTTATCAGAGAGAAAGAGAGAGAAAACAAAAAAGAGAGAGATTATTTCTGATAAAATGGCAAGTTTATTTTTTCATTTTATTCCTTTGTATTTTTTATTGGATCATAATAAAACAAAATCCTAAGCCTAACCAGTTACTTTTCACATACCCCTCCCTCTACTTACACTATCCAACCATCTGGTTTTGAGCTCCCAATATCATGCCTAATGTCCCTCATCAACGCCACCCCCCCCCCCCCCCATTTATGCTGCTAAACCACCAATTCCACCGGGCCAACCACAAAACTCCTCTCCAAGCTTAGTCCGTTCCACTAATACGCCTCACTCTTTACTTATACTGCTAACAACAAACACTATTGGGTCTTGCACCTCTAGCCCATTCATTTTTTTTACCTTTTTTTTATTTCAAGAAAACAGGCCATTGGGCCTAATAATAAAAACTGTTTTACACGTTTACCACCCAATTCAGCTTTCCACCCCCTGACTTCATTTGTATATTTTATTTTATTTACTTATATTATTATTATTGTTATTATTATTTTCATATAAAAATCCAAAAGAATATTCTATTTAATATTTATATGTATACATATACACTTTTGTTTTATTTCTTTTTCTAAACTAAAAAAAGACAAAAACATTTTCTTATTAAAATCAATTTCTTTTCTTAAAATTAATTTAATATTTAGACTTAGGTTTATCTTTTCTTTTATTTAAAATTAATTTAAAACTTATGGCTTTTGATTAATTAATTTTTTTTATATACACTAATTTAATTTAATTAAAACCTTTTCACAAAAACCCTAAACTTGTTTCTTTAAACAAATTAATTTTATTCATTAACTTAAATTTAATTTTCTTAGTTTAATTAATTTATTTTCTTTTAGTGAATTAGGTCAAAACCCTTTCTTCATAACAAAAACATTTTTGTTTCTTTTCATATCACTTTATTCTTTGTATATTGTATTTACATTTCTTGAACATTATCATTCAATTCAATATGGTTGTAATAGTAACTTAGGTTTAAATTACATGTCATCCCCCATTTGTAAGTTTGTATCCCCTATCCCCAAATGATGTAATAGCGTAGGATATTTAATTTCCGCAATTTATCGCTTTCAAATATAAATGCTAGTAATTAGGATTTGTATGGCTATATAAAATCAACAAGTAGCAAACCCTAATTCAATAACAAAAAGCATGAAAACAAACACTTCACGCACTTGCACCTCTAGGGTTAACCTCACTTGTTGTCTTAAAGAATAAAATAGTCATGTTTCGCATGTGGGATACTTTAGGAAAAAAAACAATCAAATATAAGATCATAGTCCCTTGATGACCCTTCAAAATTTTCCTTCATAAACGATCTTAGACCCTTACAAAAATTACTAAGGTATCTTACAACATTGCATTCTATGACTATACGATGACCCACGCCCATCCCTTCATATCCAATGATAGGGCTTCTTATCAATCAATGGTAAGGTAGCAATATCTAAAGGAGGAGGAAAAGGACTAAGACTTTTTGAGTAGGTAGAACGCTCGTAGTTGCTTGCTCACAACATTTCAAAACATCTTTCAAATACAACAACACTTTTCCATGAAATATTTTCAAAAATCAACACTTTGTATGCATTCTTATAGAGACAAGAATCATTACAAAGTTCGCCTAAACGAAGGCACTTTTTAAAAATACTTTCGAAACCATCACAAACACATTTCAAACAAAGCATTTCAAAGTGAGTTAGAAACTAAGAGCCCGTAGATAACTATGAATGAAAAGGGTGTTAACACCTTCCCTTTTCATAACCTACCCCCCCGAACTCAAGAAAATTCTCAACAGGTTTTTCCGGTTATTTTCACCCTTTCCTTTATTGGATAAAAGAAAAGTCAATGGTGACTCTTACTATCTACAACAATTGCGATAAAACGCAAAACACCCAAGTCAGTTCTCCCACCGTATTATAGTCTTTCCTATTCTTTTCACCCTTTCCTTTGTTGGATAAAAGAGAAGTCGGTGGAGACTCTTGCTAACCGCAACATTTGTGATAAAACGCGAAAACCAGTAAGGCAGTTCTCCCATCGTATTAAAAAATTGGAGACTCTTCTGGGAACCTTTAAAGTGGGGTTACCTTAGAGATAGTTCATTTTATTAAAGTGCTTTCCTTGTTTGACTTGCTTGATTTATTCTTGAAGGATTGTTTGGGTATTCTTGTATAAATCCTATACTATGATGTGGGGCATATTAGGTAAGTAGCAATATATCGTAGGGACTATGCAGCGTAATATAGACATGGTTCAAGCGATGGCTACATTAGTATGACACGTTTGTTGGTACCGATATCCCTTGAGTCCAGACAAAGAGAATACAGGGTGGCTGTGTGGTGTCATAAAGCACTAACTGACTATAGAACCTTAGTTGAACAACTTGTCTAGAAAGTAGTGAGATAGTCGGCTTTGGTGCAAGACTAAAGTTTGTTGATACTCGATACTACAGTCATTGAGATTGGACTTTCAGGATATTTCAGTCGCTAATAAAGAAGCTTGTGCTGAAACAATGCCCGAGAGAAAGATCGTTGATATTGAGACTCCTAGAATCGAGTTACTTATTTTAGGACAGGTTCAACCAACTAAACTTCAAGGTGATATTTACCTAAAAACTCCATGCAATCCTAAACCTAAGGCTACTTGTGTGACTTATTTGCTTTCTTTATCTGACAACTTGAACTCCTTTCAGGGCTTTATTTGTATTCATTATCTAACGACGTGAATTCCTTGTAGGACTTGTTTGTAGTCATTATCCGATAACCTAGACTTCTTGCAAGATTTACTTGTTTACGTCATCTTACACTTTTACTTGGTGCATAGCATACTGTTGTAACCCAAAATTAGCCCTCTCATTTCTCAAAAGATCATTCTGGACCCTCAGGGTTGCTTCTGTCAAGTTTCAAGTCTCAGATTACAATTTTCTAAGAAAGTCATTCATAAGGGCAAAATGGTCAAAAGCACATTGAAAAGTCAAACTTTGACTTTTGGATCAAAATCAAGTTTCAACAATCATATTTCATTAGGACAGGAAATTGGTTCATCAAGAAATCAAAAGTCAGAAATTACTTTGAAAAAGTCAAATTTCTAAACACTTAGAAAATTTTCTAAGTGTTAAGAAAATATGATAATTTCAGAACTTCTGGGCCAGTTTTCACACAAGTGCAATCAGAATTTGCAAAATGATTCAGAACATGACTCTTCGATCAGAACATAGAGAAGTTGTGTTCTTCGATCAGAACATGACTCTTCAAATCTCATTCTCCAGCATATGGAGACTATGTTGTACTCTTCAATCAAAACATCACCCTTTGAATCTCATTTTGGTCTTTCCATTCTTTGATCAGAACATCACCAAGCCCTAAAACCTTGTTTTGAACAGTCTGCTGCACTGCTATGGCACAGTCCTGCATCCAACTGCCACAACACTCCAAGTTGCTGCTGATCCAGTCCACGCCTGCATTTTTCTCACACCCCAAATTTGCACCAAATTAGGACATAAAAGCTGTGTTTAAAAAGCAATGAAACAATATGCCAAAAGGGTTCAAATCCCATTTGTTTTCCCCCCAAAACCATAACAAACTCATCTATAAATAAGTTGTTCCACCACACGTCTAAGGGGTTGGCTTTTGGGAGGAGAGAGTTATCAAATACAAAAAAAAAGAGAGAAAAGAAAACATTCAAACATTCTTAAACTCACTACTTTAGCATAACACAACTTCTAAGTTTTTTTCACACTGTTATAGCACAGCATACAAAACTTCTAGGTTTTTCTTACTGTTTTAACACAACACAGAACTTCTAGGTTTTTTCTCACTGTTGTAACATAGCACATAGAACTTCTGGGTGTTTTTATCACTGTTGTAACACAACACATAACTTCTAGGTTTTTCTCATTGTTTTAACACAACACAGAACTCCTATGTCTTTCTCTATGTTTTAACACAACACACAAAACTTCCAGGTTTTCCTCATTGTTTTGACATCCAGAACTTCAATGTGCAGCAACCCAGAACTTTTGGGTTCCTCTAACGTTTCTTTCTGAACTACAACATGCTTAGCATCAGAACTTCTGGTTTCCTATAACGTTTCTTTCTGAACTACAGCGTGCTTAGCATCAGAACTTCTGGTTTCCTCTAACGCTTCTTTCTGAACTACAACGTGCTTAGCATCAAAACTTCTATTTTCCTATAACGTTTCTTTCTAAACTACAGCGTACCTAGCATCAGAACTTCTGGGGCCCCTTCATTTTTGTTTTTCAGCAATGTACTGATCCTGTTTTTCGTTATTTTCTCTTTTCTTTCTTATTTTTATTATTTTCAGCATTAATATTATTTTTATTAATATAAAAAAGGCTTAAAAATATTTTCTTTTTATTAACTAATTATTTTTCTTTTAATTTATTAAGACAAAAAACCATTTTCAAAACAAGTCCTTTCCTTTTCTTGTATTGTACAATTCAATATGGTTGTAATATATAATTAGGATTTAAAATTCTTGCAAATCCCCATTTGTAAATATGTACCCCCATCCCTGAAATGATGTAATAGCTTAGGATTTATTTTCCGCATTTTATTTGCTTTCATATATTGTTAGTAATTATGGTGTATGGCAAGATAAAATCAACAAGTAGATAACCTTTAAACGCAAGACAAAATGTATACAATCAAACACACTTGCACACTAGAACCTCTAGGCTAATCTCACTTTGTTGCCTTTCGGAAAATAGTCATGTCCCTCGAATATGGGCGTTTTAGCAAAGACCCTCGATAAAAGATCGTAGTCCCTCGATGGCCCTCAATGTTGCCTTCGATAAACGATCTAGTCCCTAGACGACATTGCTAAAATGTCCCATAGGTTGCCTTCTATGACTATACAAAATGTCCCACGCCCGTCCCTTCACATCCAACGATGGGGTTTCTTACCAAAACAATGGTGAGATAACAACATCTAAAGGAGGAGGAAAAGAACGTTTAATACCTTTTGAGTAGGTAGGATACTCCTAGTTGCTCGCTTGCTCATAACAAAAACATTTTATACACCCACAATTTCACTTTGAAACATTTTTCAAAAGACAAAACACTTTGTACACATTCTTATAGAGACGAGAACCATTACAAAGACATTCCTTTCGAAAATACATTCAAAACCCACACCACAAGCACATTTTCAAACAAAAGAAAGTGATCTAGCAAGTAACTAAGAGCCCGTAGATAACTACGGATGAAATGGGTTCTAACACCTTCCCATTTCATAATCTACCCCCCGAACTCAAGAAATAATCTCGAAAGGTCTTTCCTGTTCTTTTCATTCTTTCCTTATTGGATAAAAGAAAATTCGATGGTGACTCTTGCTATCCGCAACAAATGCGATCAAACGCAAAACACCCAAGTCAGTTCTCCCACCGCGTTAAAGAATTGGCGACTCTGCTGGGGACTCAATTAAATGTGGGGTTACCTTAGGGCTAGATCACCTTTACTTGCTTTCCTTTATTTTGTTTGTTTACATTATGGTTCCTTGTTTGGGCTTGTGTTGATCCTCTACCTGGATCTGGGGCACCTTTTTAGGTAAGTAGCAATAAGTTGTGGAAACTGTGTGGGGTATACCGACATGGTCTAAGCAATAGCTACGTTAGTGTGACACATTTGTTGGTACCGGTAGCCCTTGAGTAGTCAAGGAGAATACGGGGCCGCTGTGTGGTGTCATGAAGCACTAACTGACTTTAGAACCTTACTTGAACAACATGGCCATTAGGAAGTAGTGAGGTAGCCGAATTTGGTTCAGTCCGAAGTTGGTTGATACTCGACACTATGCTTATTGAGATCAGACTTTCAGGATATTTCGGTCGCCAATAAAGAGGCTTGCGCTGAAATAATGCCCGATGAAGAAAGATTAGTGATATTGAGATCCCCTAGAACCCGTTACTTTCTAGGACAGGTTGAACCAACTAAACTTCAAGAGGGTACTTACCTATAAACCTCATGCAAGCCTAAACCTAAAGACTTGTTTGATTTAACTTGTGCATATGATTGTACATAACATCATGACATCATACCATAGCATTTTAGACTAACCATTTCAAGGATTTCGAGATTCATCTTTGTTCTGTTTTGTAGGATATGACTCCCACTCGCAGGAACACAATCCAAGTCAACCTTGTAAGAGTACCTTTTCAGCTCAAAGAGTTAGCATCAAGGGTCCCTGAGAATTCTCCGTTCACCAAAAGATATGGAAGACTTCTCAACTTGGTTACCTCAAGCTTTGATGAAGATATGATGAAGGTGCTTTTCCAGTTCTTTGACCCTTTGCACCATTATTTTACCTTCCCCGATTACCAGCTTGTACCAACTATGGAAGAATTCTCTCAACTCTTGGGAATTCCTATTCTCGATCAACTACCTTTCGACGGTACTGAAAGAGACCCAAGCCCTGAAGAGGTTTCCCTAGCTTTATACTTGCAACAATCCAACGTCACGGCTAATTCGGAAACAAAAAGTGGTGTTAAAGGGTTCTTAGCCAGATTCTTATTGGAAAAAGCTCAAGACTATTGGAACAATCTAGATTTACAAGCTTTCAAAGAAATTTTGGCTCTTCTCATCTATGGGTTGGTACTATTTCCAAATCCTGACCAACTTATAGATGTGAATGCTGTCTAAATCTTTTTATCTCACAATCCAATGGCTACTTTGTTGGGAGATATCTTGCATTCTCTCCACTCTCACTCCATGAAGAGAAGAGGAACCCTCATATGTTGTACTCCTCTATTGGCTAGATGATTTGTTTCGCATCTCCCCTAATCCGTTATGGAGAACGAGCAAGGTTTGAGATGGTCCAATAGGCTGATGTCACTCAGACATTCGGATATCCACTGGTGTTATAGATCCTTGGAGGACATTACTATCATCGACCGTTGTGGGGAATTCCCTAATGTCCTTGTGCTTGGCATTAGGGGAGGTATCACTTATAACCCTTTCTTAGCTCTGCGACAATTTGGGTACGTATGAAGAGATGGTCCACATGGTGCGCTCATCCAAGGTGTGATGTTCGACTATGAAAGCAACGATCAAGGCTACTGTCAGAGGTTTATACGAGCTTGGAGGATGGTAAATAAGGTGGATAGTAGGACATTGGGACACAAAAATTCCATTCCCCTTGAGACTTAGCTTAGGTGGGTATGAGCTCGTGCTCTGAGTCTCGCAATGCCTTACCCCTCCATCCTCCCTGTCATCATAGAGCCTGTGGTTGAAGGAGATGTCTCGTATACTGTCCTTCATCTTAACATGCCTACCTCCCTCGAAGACTTGCAAAAGGATTGGATTCAGCTAAAGGAGGAAAGCGACACTTTCGAAGCCCGATTCTACGCCAGTGAGAAGAAAGTTCTGGAACTCACCAAGCAGCTTCATGAAGAGCGAAGTTTGAACACCTACATCGCACCAAAGAGGATGCATTCAACCTTTTTGTCTTCGGAGCTTTTGTATTTTTATTTATTTCATTGTAAGCCCAAAGAGGCGTGATGTACTCGAACTTGGATTAATTAATGCAACGTGTGTTCCTTTATGTCAAAAGCAAATTTAAATATCTAATTTCCTTGAAATCATTTGCATATGCATTTTCATTCATCATAACACAAACAAGTTTCTTACAGCAGGTCTCCTTATCTTTTTACTGTTTATTTCAGTGAGATGGATATTGAACAGACAATAAAGGATCTCCAAGTGCAGAACGCTCAATTCCAATAAATGTTCTTGGCTCTGGAAAAAGGATAAGAGGATTTGAAGACTTTGTTGATCAAAGATAATAATAAGAAAGCGAAGAAACCAGTCAGTGTTTTGAATCTGGGAAGAAGGTTCAAAGGTCCAGCTAGGTGAACTCTAGATTTCGCAACTTCGTCAGGTGAAAAAGACAATCAAGAAGGAAAGAACAAGGAAGGAAATGACCACCTGAAATCTAAAGAAGAGGAAGAAGTGGACTACTCTGAAGAACAGTATCCCCCAGCTGACGATAAATACAAGCAGCTGGAGGATCGCCTCAATTCTATGGAGATCCAGAGGGTACCCGAATTAGATTTTGAAGAGCTAGGACATGTATTAGTGGTTGTCATCCCAAAGAAATTTAAGGTCCCCACTTTCGCTAAATATAACAGTGTCTCTTGCCCAAAGTTGCATTTAAGGTCATACATCAGGAAGATTCAACCCCATACTGCTGATAGGAACCTATGGGTGCATTTCTTCCAAGAAAGATTGTCAGGGACGCAGTTGGATTGGTTCTATCAGTTGGAAGGGACCAATATTCGCAATTGGGAAGATTTGGTTTCCGCTTTTTACAAGCAATACCAGTATAGTGCTGACTTAGCTCCAACTCGAACACAAGTTCAAGGCATGTCTATGGGTGCTGGTGAAGGTTTCAAAACCTATGCTAAAAAATGGAGGGATCTAACCGGAAAGAAGGAGGTCAGTGTTGCATACGACTACAGAAATCAAAACAAAACTGAACGTCGCCCGGCAATAGAGGCTGTTATGATTTCCAATGCTGTACCAAATCAGCAGTGAAACTACCAACGCATGACAAAGGCACCCATGAGACGATTCACCCGAATCAACATGACCTTGTCCCAAGTTTTTCCACATCATTTGAAGTCCAATCTGGTGACCCTAAAGGAAGCTCCCAAGAACCCCAATACTACTTCTCCTCGCTACAACCCGAATGATCGATGTGCCTATCATTTTGAAAGCCCGGGGCACGATACAAACAATTGTTGGGCCTTCAAGAATAAGGTACAAGACCTTATCGAGGCGAAAGAGATTGAGTTTGATCCCCTAGAAACACCTAATGTAATAACGACACCAATGCCCAAACATGGTCAAGGTGTCAACACTGTTGATGATGATTGTTTTGTTTCCTCCATGAATGATTTAAATACTCCTCTTTTGACTATTAAACATAATCTATTGCAAGCCGGTCTGTTTCTGGGCTGTGATGAAAGTTGTCACTTATGCATGTCTCAACCAAATAGCTGTTTGTTACTGAAGATGGGCGTCCAGCGCCTGATGGCTAACAAAGAAATCATGTTTGAAAAAATTCCTCTTACCAGAAATTCCTGTGAAGATGTTTCAATAATCACCATCTCCAATAATCCTCCCAGGATCTCCACCAAAAGACCCGTCAGGATTACATATGTTCCAAAGTTTGCTCCTCTAATCATCATCATTCCGGGGCCAATCCCATATTCGTCGGATAAAGCTATTCCCTGGAACTATGGGGCTGACGTATATTATCATGGCGTCAGGAAAGATCTATTGGCTATCGAAGACAAAGTTGTGAAAGACACTGATCCCGACGTCATCAATATCGTTAGGACTAGTAAGATAACAAGAAGTGGAAGAGTCTTCTCACTCGAGATCTCTCCAAAGGCCATTGCTACTCCTGTAATTATTCCCGCTACCACCAGCATTCCCAGTGATACTCCTGTTGACAATCCTACTGTTATCCCTACTACCAAGACAAGGGGCAAGGAAGTATTATTTGAGCCTGTCCAGAAGAAGGCACATCCAGAGGTCATTCCTGAAGATTCTAGCAAAGAAATGGAAGAGATATTAAAGATAATCAAGAAAAGTGACTATAACATCGTGGAACAGTTGGGGCAGACCCCCTCGAAAATATCAATGTTGGCCTTACTTTTGTGTTATGAGGCTCATGCCAAGGCATTGGTAAAGTTTTTAAAGACCGCCCACGTGCCCCAAGAGACTTCCATTGATCAATTTGAGAATTATGTGGCCAGTCTGACTGCTGATAACAGATTGGGTTTTCTGATGCTGATTTGACTCCCAAAGGAAGGAAACACAATGATGCCTTACACGTTTCCATTGAGTGCAGGGGCACTATGTTAGCCCATGTTCTCGTGGATACGGGTTCATCGCTGAACGTCTTGCCCAAAAATGCTCTTGACTGGCTAGATTGCGAGGGACTCACATTAAAGCCTAGCAACATTGTGGTGAGGGCCTTTGATGGTTCTAAAAGGATAGTGCACGGAGAAGTTGACATCCCTATAAAATTTAGAACTCATACTTTTGATTCAAATTTCTATGTGATGGATATCCGCCCTTCCTATTTCAGTCTATTGGGCCGACCCTGGATTCATGGCGCTGGAGCCATCACTTCTACCCTATATCAAATGTTGAAATACCCAATCAAGGGAAAAATCATCACTGTCCATGTGGAGGAGGAATACATGGTTAGCCACCTGAATTCTTTCAGGAACATGGAAATGGATGGTGAGTTCATTGAAACCCCATGTCAGAACCTTGAGGAGGTCCCACAAACAGTTGCGGCAGCCAAGACTCCAAAGATTACTAGACCGCCATTGAAAATGGCCTCTCTGAAGGATGCTAGAGCAGTAGTTGAGGAGGGTGGATGCATCATCTGGGGTCAACTTCTGGATATTCCCTACAAGTCCAACAAATTTGGTTTGGGTTTTACTTCGGAGGCCCAAAGAGATGTTTGAAGAACTCGCATCAGGGGGCCACCTTTACGTATCAGCAATCGGGGAGTCAATGCAGTGGAAGACAGTGATGGCAGCTGTGACATGGACGAGTGGATTTTTCCAACCATCAGCGGAGGACTCAACAATTGGGAAGCGAAAGAATTTTTCCCTATTACTTTTATTCAAGAGTAATTGTCTTTTAATTTTCTTATAAGACTTGTAATAATTAAACAATTTAGACTTTAAAACCTTGTGTCTTACCCGAGGCACAATGGTCCATTTGTGAGGGTTGTTACTTCATCTTCATATGTCATCAATAAATCATAGACGTTTTTGCATCCAATTTTGTATGCTCTTTGTTTTTATTTTTCCTACCTTGTATTTTATCAAAGATATATATGCTCTTACACACACTCACATATCAAAATGCAGATCCATATCCACTCAGGATCCCATGGGTAACGATTATGCTATGGCCTATTGTGACTTTAAAAATCTGATCTACCAAGCCTAAGATGAAGGTGAGGAAGATTGTGAGGTACCATGGGAATTAGCCAGGTTATTACAATTGCAACAGGAAGAAAGGACCATACAACCCCACGAAGAGCTGGTTGAAACAATTAACTTAGGAACTGAAGAGGACAAGAAAGAAGTCAAGGTAGGTGCTAACCTGGAGCCTAGTGTCAAGAAGTTCTTAACTCAGTTACTACATGACTATGTTGAGATCTTTTCCTGGTCATACGAAGACATGCTAGGACTCGACACTGATATCGTGGTCCATCGTCTGCCGACAAAAGAAGATTGCCCTCCGGTAAAATAGAAGGTCCGTCGCATGCAGCCAGAAATGTCAGACAAAATCAAGACTGTAGTCATGAAGCAGATCAACACCGGATTCTTAGCTGTCACCTCCTATCCATAATGGGTCGCCAACGTTGTTCCAGTACCTAAAAAGGACGGTAAGGTACATATGTGTGTGGACTACAGAGACTTGAATAGGGCAAGCCCCAAGGATGACTCCCCGCTTCCCCATATCGATATTCTGGTTGACAACACCGCAAAACATAAAGTATTTTCCTTCATGGATGGTTTCTCCGGATACAACTAGATCAAAATGGAACCTGAGGACATGGAGAAAATGACCTTCGTCACGGAGTGGGGCACATTCTGCTACAGAGTTATCCCATTTGGGTTGAAGAATGCTGGGGAAACCTATCAGCGTTCCATGGTAGCTTTGTTTCACGACATGATCCATCATGAGATAGAGGTCTACGTGGATGACATGATAGCCAAATCTCAAACTAAAGAGGAACACCTGGACCATCTGCAAAAACTGTTTGAAAGACTGAAGAGATACAAACTAAGGTTGAATTTGAATAACTGCGCTTTTGGAGTGGGGTCCGGTAAACTCTTAGGCTTCGTTGTCAGCGGCAAAGGTATCAAAGTGGACCCTGCAAAGGTAAAAGCAATACAAGAAATGCCTGCTCCTCGCATTGAGAAGGAAGTCAGGGGATTCTTAGGATGACTAAACTACACCACCAGGTTCATTTCCCCTCTAACCGCTACTTGTGAACCAATCTTTAATTTACTGAAGAAAGATCAAGTGGTGGAATGGAACGGCGACTTCCAGGCTGCCTTCAAAAGGATCAAAGAGTACCTTTAAGAGCCTCCCATTTTGATGCCTCCAGTTGAGGGAAGACCTCTGATCATGTATCTAATAGTCTTGGAAAATTCAATGGGGTGTGTGCTGGAGAAACATGACGAGTCTGGCCAAAAAGAGCATGCAATATACTACCCAAGCAAAAAGTTTACCGACTGTGAAACCAGATATTCACTGCTCGAGAAAACTTGCTGCGCTCTGGCATGGGCTGCCCGCCGGCTAAGACAGTATATGTTGACTCACACTACCTTATTGATATCCAAGATGGATCCAATTAAGTACATATTCGAGAAGCCCGCCCTCTCTGGGAGGATAGCAAGATGCTAGATGGTCCTGGCCGAATATGACATTCAGTACACTACCCAAAAGCAATAAATGGAAGTGTACTAGCTGATCACCTGGCTCATCAGGTTGTGGATAACTATCAATCCATGAATTTCGAACTCCCAGACAAAGACGTCATGTTGGTAAATAATTATGAATAACTCAAACCAAAAAACGGACCTGAACAAGGATCCCGATGGACTTTGGTTTTTGATGGAGCTTCCAACGCACTCGACAACAGCATAGGCGCTATGATCATATCCCCTGAAAGCTTCCATACTCCCTTCACCGCTAGGTTGTGTTTCAATTGTACTAATAATATGGCGGAATATGAAGCGTGTATTATGGGTCTCAAAGCTGCCATAGATTTGGGAATCAAGTCCTTAAGTGTATTCGGAGATTCAGCCATAGTTATCAGTCAGATCAAAGGAGAATGGGACACGAGGCATCATAATCTCATCCCCTACGAAGAACATGTGTTGACATTAATTCCACATTTTGAGGAAATTACCTTTGAGCATTTTTCACGGGAGGAAAATCAACTAGCAGACGCGCTAGCCACTATGTCATCCTTGTTCAAAGTCATGTGGGATGATGAGGCTCCCTAGATCACCATTGAGCGGATGGACGGACCAGCTTACTGTCACGGATTGATACTGATGAAGTAGTGACCAAGACTTGGTTCCATGAAATTAAGAGATATCTCGAGGCCCAAGAATATCCGGAGGGAGCTTCAGTCAATGACAAGAAATTTTTAAGAAGATTCTCTGCTAAGTTCTTCCTTAGTAATGGAGTTCTCTATAAGCGCAACCACGACTCTACTTTGCTTCAGTGCATAAACAAGAGTGACGCAGACGAGATCATGGCTGATCTACATGAAGGAGCCTTTGGCACCCATTCTAGTGGGCACACGATGGCTATAAAGATCCTACGGGCAGGATACTATTGGTCCACCATGGAAGCAGATTGTCATCAGCATTCACGAACCTGTCACAAGTGTTAGATCTATGCGGACAAAGTACATGTGCCTCAATTTCCTCTAAACGTCCTGACTGCTCCTTGGCCATTCGTAATATGGGGAATTGAAATGATTGGAGAAATCAAACCTACAGCTTCTAATGGACACGCTTCATCTTGGTTGCCATTGATTACTTCATGAAGTGGGTTGAGACAGCTTCATTCGCTTATGTTACCAAGAACATTGTGGCCCGATTCATCAAACAGAATCTTATCTGTCGATACGGTATCCCAGAAAGAATCATTATAGGTAATGGTACCAATATCAACAATACTATGATCACTGCACTATGCATGCAATTCAAGATCCGACATCATAACTCTTCTCCTTACCGGCCGAAGATGAATGGCGTTGTAGAAGCCGCTAATAAAAACATCAAGAAGATCATACAAAAAATGACAGTGACCTACAAGGACTGGCATGAGATGTTACCATTTTCTCTCCATGGTTACTGTACCACGGCGCACACATCAACAGGGGAAACTCCTTTCTCCTTAGTATACGGAATGGAAGTTGTCCTACCAATTGAAGTCCAAATACCTTCTCTGAGAATCATAAAGGATGCGGGGTTGAATGAAGATGAATGGATTTAAACTCGACTTGACCAACTGAACTTGATTAATGAGAAGAGGCTTACGGCTGTCTGCCATGGCCAGATGTACCAAAAACGTATGATTAAGGCTTTTAACAAGAAGGTCAGACGTAAGGTATATCAGGATGGTGACTTGGTAATCAAGCGTATCATATTGCCACAAGGTGATCCCAGGGGAAAATGGACTCCTACATACGAAGGACCATTTGTGATAAAAAAACATATTTTCTGGTGGGGCGATGATCTTAACAAAAATGGGCGGTGATGACCTTCGGCACCCTGTAAAAACGGACATAGTTAAAAGATACTATGCATGAAAAAAGACCCACTAGGTCGACTGGCCTAAGCAAAAATTAGGGATAAAATACAAAAAAATTTGTACACCCGACAAGCTGAAAACCTGAAAGGGCGACTTGGGAAAAAAAGGGTATCCTGGTGAACTAAAAACCCAAAAGGGCGGTCCAGACAAAAGTTAGGGATTTAAAGCGTATGACTATGTCCTGTTGGATCACCTTACAGCCACTCTCTAACATCAATCGTCAAACTTGAATGATTCGAATCAACCCAATCAGCTTCAGACAAAGTAGCAAGTGGATGAGACGCTCAGAGACATGAAGGCTATAGTAGAATGGGAACCCCATGGGATTATGTTACATAGCTGTCTTTTCTTTGTATCAAATTTTCATTTTTACGATGACATTCTCTTACTAGGATGTTCGTCTCTTTGTACAAAAATACTTATTCAAGTTAATGCAAAGATATTCCTTTAAAAGTGCAAAACTATCTGTTTTTCTTTTACTGTTCCTATTTTGTTTGCAAAAAACGTCCAATGTTTATTTTTGAACATATGCATTTGAATGTAATTACTGTTTATAAATGAACGCATAAAAAAGGAAAACTAAACAGAAAGACAATTACTAATGGCTTTAGGAAACATGATAATATTTATGGGTCATTCCATAAAACCCCCGCAGATACTTTCTATAAACAGAGCAGAAGCAAGAACATCCTGCTACAGGATCATTGTCATATCTCCAGCATGCAGCCTAATGGTATCTTTTGCCTTCATATCCCCGACGGAGCAAAACTTCTAGTTACTATTCCAAGGGCTCCCCAATGAAAGTCACCCAGCTGCTAAGGAATTCCCCAGTAGGAGTTCACCAAGTCCACAAGCAATACACGATGCTTCCCTTCCCCAACATAGTTTACTTCTCTAATGATGGAACCCATCTATAAATGCTTCAACTTCAACAAAATATGAAGACTTACACTCCTCATTCCCAGTAGCAGTCAGGGATTTAGTTTCCCCAGTCCAACAACACTGCAGTAGAACAACTAATATGTTCATACATTGCATTCATACATCATAACATCGACAACACAAATGCATATAGCGCAATCTTATTTATTTTGAGAAACATCATTACACCATGCATTTCATACATCATGGCATTGCATACAATTAACACTTCACCTTTTCAGGAAGGATCAATCAACAGAAAATTATCATAAAGACATGACAATTATCTGTAAACAATTCAATTGTAGATAAACTCCTGAAACAGGACAGGGGACTATCTACATGATAGTTACTTCCTTCATACCTTTGCCGTTTCATTTTAAATCTCTCAATGGTTTATATTGATTCTTTCTTGCAGACATCTTCTCTGGTTCCGATAAATCACCCGAAGATTTATCTTGATTCTTTTCCATACCTCTGTTGATTCAGTTTAAATCTCTCAACGGTTTATCCTGATTCTTTCCCGCAGGCATCTTCTCTGGTTCAGATAAATCACTCCAAAGATTTATCCTGATTCTTTTCCAAACCTTTGTTGGTTCAGTTGAAATATCTTAACGGTTTATCCTGATTCTTTCTCGCAGACATCTTCTCTGGTTCAAATAAATCGCCCCAAAGATTTATCCTGATTCTTTTCCAGACCTCTACAGGTTAAGTTTAAATCTCTCAACGATTTATCTTGATTCTTTCCCGCTGACATCTTCTCTGGTTCAGATAAATCACCCCAAAGATTTATCCCGATTCTTTTCCTGACCTCTTCCAGTTCAGTTTAAATCTCTCAACGATTTATCTTGATTCTTTCTCGTAGACATCTTCTCTGGTTCAGATAAATTGCCCCAAAGATTTATCCTGATTCTTTTCTAGACCTCTTCCAGTTCAGTTTAAATCTCTCAACGGCTTATCTTGATTCTTTCCCGCAGACATCTTCTCAGTTTCAGATAAATCACCCCAAAGATTTATCCTGATTATTTTCCAGACCTCTGCCGGTTCAGTTTAAATCTCTCAACGGTTTATCCTGATTCTTTCCAGTGGACATTTTCTATGGTTCAGATAAATCGCTTCAAAGATTTATCCCGATTCTTTCCAATTAAAGATTATTCAAGACTTCTGCTAGGTTCAGTTTTAAATAGACCAAAGGTTTATTCTGATTCTTATCCCAGTTGAAGTTAAGCTTATACTTAGTCAAATTTCTATCAACAGTCACCTTCAGATGGCATCTATAAGCCCATCTCCTCCAATTCTCCATCATTTCTCCAAATGGAGTCTTTAAGTTCATTCCTTACACCTCAACCTCAAGACCATCAGAGTGAAAATTTATGGGCACTCTAGTGTTCAATCATCTTCCACCTTCAAGTCAGGAATGGCAAATTCGCCAATCTAACTCTTCAGGTTTAAGAAGATTGAACAGGGGCAGCTGTTGTACCCCAAAATTTTCCCTATCATTTCTCAAAAGATCATCCTGGACCCTCAAGTTTTCTTCTGTCAAGTTTCAAGTCTCAGATTACAATTTTCTAAGAAAGTCATTCACAAGGGCAAAATGGTCAAAAGCACACTGAAAAGTCAAACTTTGACTTTTGGATCAAAATCAAGTTTCAACAATCATATTTCGTCAGGACAGGAAATTGGTCCATCAAGAAATCAAAAGTCAGAAATTACTTTGAAAAAGTCAAATTTCTAAACACTTAGAAAAATTTCTAAGTTTTAAGAAAATATGATAATTTCAGAACTTCTAGGCCAGTTTTCACACAAATGCAATAAAAATTTGCAAAAATGATTCAGAACATGACTCTTCGACCAGAACATATGGAAGCTGTGTTCTTCGATCAAAACATGACTCTTCAAATCTCATTCTTCAGCATATGGAGACTATGTTCTACTCTTCGATCATAACATCACCATTTGAATCTCATTCTGGTCTTTCCATTCTTCGATCAGAACATCACCAAGCCCCAAAACCTCGTTTTGAACAGTCTGCTGCACTGCTATGGCACAGTCCTGCATCCAGCTGCCACAACACTCCTAATTGTTGTTGATCTAGTCCACGCCTGAATTTTTCTCAAACTCCAAATTTGCACCAAATTAGCACATAAAAGCTGTGTTTAAAAAGCAATGAAACAATATGCCAAAAAGGGTTCAAATCCTATTTGTTTTTCCCCCTAAAACCACATCAAACTCATCTATAAATAAGTTGTTCCACCACACGTCTAAGGGGTTGGCTTTTGGGAGGAGAGAGTTATCAAATACAAAAAAAAAGAGAGAAAAGAAAACATTCAAACATTCTTAAAATCTGAATTCTTAAAAACAATACCTTTGTTCTTCCCTTTGAAAAAAGAACATGACATTTATGTTCCATTTCTTGCTAACCCCAGAACATTCGAAGGCAGCAGTTCAAGTCCCAAACACACGCTTTAAATTCAAGGTAAGTCATCCTAACTTTGAATTTTTTCATTCAAAACATCATTAAAAATGTAGATATCATAATGTTGAGACTGTATATATCATTTCCCAAGTAGAAAATTTGTGGATCAGAACTTCTTGAAGAAAACTAGGCTCAGAATTAGGATTAGAACTTCTATAAACTGTCGTGCTTTTATTTTTCTGCTTTGCTGTTGTTAAGAACTGAATAAGTTGCAGGTGCTCTAGCTAATGTAAAGAAGGAGGTGAAGTGTAACACAGAACTTCTAGGATTTTTCTCACTGTTGTAACACAGCACACAAAACTTCTAGGGTTTTTCTCACTGTTTTTAACACATCATAGAGAACTTCTAGGGTTTTTCTCACTGCTTTAGCACAAGACAACTTCTAGGTTTTTTTCACACTATTTTAACACAACATACAAAACTTCTAGGTTTTTATCACTGTTTTAACATAACACATAACTTTTAGGTTTTTTCTCACTGTTGTAACACATACAGAACTTCTAGGGTTTTCTCACTGTTTTAACACAACACATAACACCTAGGTCTTTCTCATCATTTTAACACAGCATATAGAACTTCTAGGTTTTCCTTACTGTTTTGACATCCAGAACTTCAGCACGCAACAACCCACTACTTCTGGTTTCCTCTAACGTTTCTTTCTGAACTACAACGTGCTTAGCATCAGAATTTCTGGTTTCCTCTAACTTTTCTTTCTGAACTACATCGTTCTTAGCATCAGAACTTCTGGTTTCCTCTAACATTTCTTTCTGAACTACAGCGTGCTTAGCATCGAAACTTTTGTTTTCCTCTAACGTTTCTTTCTGAACTACAACGTACCTAGCATCAGAACTTCTGGGCCCCCTTAATTTTTGTTTTTCAGCAACGTGCTGATTATGTTTTTCGTTATTTTCTCTTTTCTTTCTTATTTTTATTATTTTCAGCATTAATATTATTTTTGTTAATATAAAAGAGGCTTAAAAAAATATTTTCTTTTTATTAACTAATTATTTTTCTTTTAATTTATTAAGACAAACAACCATTTTCGAAACAAGTCATTTTCTTGTATTGTACAATTCAATATGGTTGTAATAGATAATTAGGATTTAAATTCTTGCAAATCCCCATTTGTAAATATGTACCCCCATCCCTGAAATGATGTAATAGCTTAGGATTTATTTTCCGCATTTTATTCGCTTTCATATATTGTTAGTAATTAGGGTGTATGACAAGATAAAATCAACAAGTAGATAACCTTTAAATGCAAGACAAAATGTATACAATCAAACACACTTGCACACTAGCACCTCTAGGGTAATCTCAGTTTATTGCCTTTCGGAAAATAGTCATGTCCCTCGAATATGGGCGTTTTAGCAAAGACCCTCGATAAAAGATCGTAGTCCCTCGATGACCCTCAATGTTGCCTTTGGTAAACGATCTAGTCCCTAAACGACATTGCTAAAACGTCCCATAGGTTGCCTTCTATGACTATACAAAACGTCTTGCGCCCGTCCCTTCACATCCAACGTGGGGTTTCTTACCAAAACAATAGTGAGATAACAACATCTAAAGGAGGAGGACAAGAAAGCTTAAGACCTTTTGAGTAGGTAGGATACTCCTAGTTGCTCGCTTGCTCACAACAAAAACATTTTGTACACCCACAATTTCACTTTGAAACATTTTTAAAAAGACAAAACACTTTGTACGCATTCTTATAGAGACGAGAACCTTTACAAAGACATTCCTTTCCAAAAATACTTTCAAAACCCACACCACAATCACATTTTCAAACAAAAGCAAGTGATCTAGCAAGCAACTAAGAGCCTGTAGGTAACTACGGATGAAAAGGGTGCTAACACCTTCCCTTTTCATAATCTACCCCCCCCCCCCCGAACTCAAGAAATAATCTCGAAAGGTCTTTCCCGTTCATTTCCGCCTTTACTTATTAGATAAAAGAAAAGTCGGTGGCGACTCTTGCTATCCGCAATAAATGCAATCAAACGCAAAACACCCAAGTCAATTTTCCCACCGCGTTACACATACACATCATGACATCATGCCATAACATTTTGTTAACCAGTTCAAGGATATCAAGGGCCTGTGATGTAGAATTATATTGAACCAGACGTCTGTCAAGGGGCAATAGGATTTATTTTCCTCTAGCCAATGCCGTCAAAGCATGATGTCTTGAGTTAGAGGCTATGACCCACTCGACATGGTGAGCTTGATTCTCATAGAAGGACATTCAATGAGACGAAGTTCTTCAATCAAAGCTGTAGTCAAAATTCAAACATTTTCTCGTGCTTACCCCGCAAGATCCTTGAAAATATTACATGCATGTCATTACATAACATGTATTCTCAAGATAGGTTTCTCATTTTCTCGCTGTTTATTTCAGCAAGGAAGATGGCTCTCGAACAAACCGTCAAAGATCTCCAGGCTCATAATTCCTATCTCTAACTGACGGTCAAGGAACTATGGGTTCAGAATGCCCAATTCCAACAGATGTTCCTGAACTTAGCCAGGGGACAGGGAGAACTAATGGCGCTCTTCACAAACGGGATGAAAGAAGCTAATGTTGTGTATGGCCGAAAGGGTCGGGATAAGAGAGACAACAACCAATCCATGGGGGGAAGTGCGGATCTCTAATCCAGCACCGGTGCAACAACAATGACAAGATAGTCAGTGTAAGCATAATACACCCAAAAGACGATTTACCGAAATCAACATGTCATTGGCTCAAGCATTGCAACACACATTGAAGGCCAAGCTAGTTACATTGAAGGATCCTCCTCAGAATCCCAACACCTCCTCTCCTTAGTACAATCCTAATGTGAGACACGCCTATCATTCCATTAGTCCTGGGCCTGACACTGATAACTATTGGGCGTTGAAAATTAATATTCAAGACCTGATCGACGAAGGAGTTCTGGAGTTCACACAAGATGGTCAGACTGAATTCCTCTGTCATCCCTCAAAGGCACACTATCTGAAGTGACAAGTTCAGACGGATAGGCTTTTTGTTCATTAGAATTTTCAAATTGGAATTTATTTTGATTTGTTTGAACACTTATTTTATGTAAAACTATGTTATTCCATTAATGCATTGCATATGTTTGTCTTGAATTAATCCATTCGTTTTCACTATACTGAAACTATGCTTTTACTTCCTTTTTGTGATATTCAACTCTCAATTAAAAGCTATAAGCCTTTAGAGGGAGGATGACGAAAACGATACCATAATCTCATACAATATGCTTTTGAACAGACCTTGTTGATGATGTACATGTGTTGTTTCAAATCGTAAACAATGGAGTTATAAGGAAGATAACCCCTAGTCAACCCCTTTGAGCCTAAGAAGTAGCAGTTTTCTTTTTCACGCAAATTGAAACCTTTAATCCTAACCAGGGGCATGGTAGTTTCTCAGTTAATTGAGATGCGCATTCAGTCGCAAGCTTTCACTTCATACACAATGAATGGTATCGAAGACGTCCTTCCAAATCAAAAGATGGTGATAGGTTCCGTGTAATCATTAAATCAGGTAGTCATTACCTCTCATAAGAAAAGCCTGCTAAGTCAAAACCTATGAAGGATACTTAAGGAAAAAACTGGGGCATCCCGCTGACTGTAATCACAGAACAAACAGTTCAGGAAGAAGGTAGGGATAATAAAGTCAAAAAAGAGGTCGCTATAAATCCTCAATAAAAATATTACAAAAAATGAATGCCTCCTAAAAATAAACTTTCAGTATCCGAACCATCACAGAAATATCAAGGCAAAGATTCCAGACTCAATTGGAATCCAAACGCAAAATTAACTGAGTATAGGATTGAAGAACGTCACATAGAATGGGTTGGGTATAAATAAAGTTTGAGCCTTTATCCTTTGTTTCTTAAACCTGAACCAGACCACATTACAACCTTTAAAAGTTCTAGCTGAAGCATGGATTAGTTCAAAAGCATACTATTACAAAAGGTATCCTAACTCCTGTAAGGTTTACTATAAATCTTGAGTTGAATTCATATTCTTACAAAATTTTGTTTGCTTACTAAAAATTCATTTTCAAAACTTCAAGACATTCATAAGCTTTGCATTTTTAAATGCCATTGTTTGCATATGACTAATTGTTCGACATTAGAGAAATTCGCATGATGGATATTCAATGAACGAAAATCCTCTTAATGAACAGAATCACCTCAGATGGAAAGACACTTCCAATAACAAAACTTCCATAACCAAGGGGTGTGACATATTATTGCCCAATTCATATGTGGCCGTCAAGTCGAGATTTAAAGAATATCTCAAAAGTGCCGAATAGCTAGGGGAAGATCTCCATCTGAATCACTTGGGGCATTAAACATGAGTTCCAGCAAAAGGGCCACATACGATCAAGCAATCATTTTCTGGCAGTGCTGCAACACTTACTACTATGGATAGTGACAATTCTCTGTACCCTGTAAACACGGACATAGTCGAAAAATACTACGCATGAAAAAAGACCTGCTAGGTTGACTGGCCTAGAAAAAAATAAGGGCATCCCGGGGAACCAAAAACGTTCAGGCAAAAAATAGGGATATATAAATAAAACTGTACACCCGGCAAGTCGAAAACCTGGAAAGGCGACTTGGGCAAAAATGGGTATGATGGTGGACTGAAAATCTAAAAGGATAGTCCATGCAAAAGTTAGGGATTAAAGTGTATGACTATGTCCCGTCATCTCGTCACCTGTCTATCAGTAGAAGAATTATCGCTCTGATCAGCATTCACCAAGGGTTCTAGAAGTTGAGGTATGTTTAAGTCTCCATGGATCCCTACAGAGCCACTTCCATGAGATTATCCCCACAGAGTAATATTCATAAGTTCATACATTCCCCTCAATTTTCTCGGCAGATCACTCTGGGTGATAAAGGAGTATGATCTTCTCCCTAGAAATATCAGCAACCTACGGAGTTCCAATCAGTACAGTTCATGGAGTTTCTCTTCCCCAGTTGAGCTTGTTCCTCATAGGTTGTAAAAACCCCTTCAGACTTCATCTCTCCAGTAGAGTTCATTTCCTTAACAAGGGTGCTTCCTTAACAAGAGTATTTCTCCATCAACAAGGTTTATTTCCCCAAACAGTTTATCATTTTCTAGATACAATATCAGATACAATCTAAATGTAGATTCATTTTGACACTCATTCCAGATCCCACTTCTAGATACAGTTCATATACAGTCTAAATGCAGATTCATTCTAACACTCATTCCAGATCCATTTCTAGATACAGTTCAGATACATTCTGAATAAAGATTTATTCTGACACTCATTCCAGATCTCACTTCTAGATACAATTCAGATACAATCTAAATGTAGATTCATTATGACAATCATTCCAGTTCCTCTTCCAGATACAGTTTAGATACGATCTAAATATAGATTCATTTTGACACTCATTCTAGATTCTCATTCTAGATACAGTTCAGATACGATCCAGATATGGATGTCATTTTGATACTCATTCGGTACATCTTCTAGATATGGTTCAGATACAATCCATATATGGATAATATTCTGAGAATCATTCAATACATCTTCATATACAATCAAAGAATAGATTTATTCTGACACTCCCCATCTTGAATGCGCTCTACCACAAATTACCGGCTAAAATCCTTTCCCCCAGTGAAGTTGCCAATATCCCCAGAGAGTTGCTACTGAACATGGAACCAGACCAGATGTCAATCAACTTTATCTTCCCCAGACAAGCTGGAAGGTTATCCATCTCTTCTATCCCTAGTTAGGGTATAAACTCCCCAGTAGATCAAAGAACAACCAAATTTTTGAACTCTTTTCCCCCAAGCAGGAATTAACATTCTCCAGTAGAGTATCCTCAAAGTAAATCAGTGTTCCCCAACGAATTTTCCTCAAACAGCAAGCATGAGTCCCCAGCGGAAACAATCCCTATAAGATTGAAAATACACATACTCTTCGTCCCCAACGACAATCAGGGATTTATTTTCCCCAGACAAAGATGCTACCCGAGGGTTCAAATGCACTTAAATAACATTTCGCATTCGTACATAATTTACCAACAACATAACATATTCATACGAAACACATATAGCACAGTCCCATTTATTTTGAAAACATCATTACATAATGCATTTCATACATCATGACATTGTATACAACTAACTCTTTAGCTTTTCAGGAAAGATCAAACAACAAACATCATCAATCACTTATATGACCTGACAGTCTTCTCGAAGGCTACATCTGACAAATGGATATTTTAGAATTTTCCTCAGAAGGTCATCCTCAAAGACATATGCTTGTTCAGTTTAAATCGACCAATGATTTATTCTGATTCTTTTCCACTAGACGCTTTCTCTGGTTCAGTTAAATCGACCCTAATATTTATCAGATTCTTATCCAATTAAAGATAATTCAAGATCCCTACTAGTTTATTTTCAATCGACCAATGATTTATCTTGATCTGTTTCCAGTAGACTCTTTCTCTGGTTCAGTTAAATCGACCCTAAGACTTTTCTGATTCTTATCCAATTAAAGACAATTCAAGACCTCTGCTTGTTCAGTTTAAATTGACCAATGATTTATCCTGATTCTTTTCCGGTGGACTCTTTCTATGGTTCAGTTTAAATCGACTCAATGGTTTATTCTGATTCTTATCCAGTTAAAGATAATTCAAGACCCTTGCTGGTTCATTTTAAATCGACCAATGATTTATCCTGATTTGTTTTTGGTAGACTCTTTCTCTAGTTCAGTTAAATCGACCCTAAGATTTTTCTGATTCTTATCCAGTAAAAGACAATTCAAGACCTCTACTGGTTCAGTTTAAATCGACCAATGATTTATCCTAATTTCTTTTTCAGTGGACTCTTTCTCTGGTTCAGTTTAAATTGACTTAATGGTTTATTCTGATTCTTATCCAATTAAATATGATTCAGGACCTCTGCTGGTTCAGTTTAAATTGACCAATGATTTATCTTGATTTGTTTTCCGGTAGACGCTTTCTCTAGTTCAGTTAAATTAACCCTAAGATTTTTCTGATTCTTATCCAGTTAAAGACAATTCAAGACCTCTACTGGTCCAGTTTAAATCGATCAATGATTTATTTTGATTCATTTTCCGGTAAACGCTTTCTCTAGTTCAGTTAAATCGACCCTAAGATTTTTCTGATTCTTATCTAATTAAAGACAATTGAAGACCTCAGCTGGTTCAGTTTAAATCGACCAATGATTTATTCTGATTCGTTTTCTAGTAGACGCCTTTCTCTGGTTAAGTTAAATAGATCCTAAGATTTTTCTGATTCTTATCCAGTTAAAGACAATTAAAGACCTCTACTGGATCAGTTTAAATCGACCAATGATTTATCCTGATATATAGAACTGGCGACTCTGCTGGGGAGAGTACTAAAATTGGGGTTACCTTAGAGCTAGATCATATTTAAAATGCTTAACTTGTTTAAATTTCTTGCTTTACATTTCAGGTTTATGTTTGGGTTATTCTTAAAGATCTTGTACCCGGATCTGGGGCACCTTAGGTAAGTATTAATAGATCGTGGGGACTATGCAGCGTAATGCCGATATGGTTGAAGTGATGGCTGTGTTAGTGTGATGCATTTGTTGGTACCGGTATCCCTTGAGTCCAGTCGAGGAGAATACGGGGCCGCTGTGTGGTGTCATAAAGCCATAACTGACTGTAGAGCCTTAGTTTAACTACTTGGCCATTAGAAAGTAGTGAGATAGTCGGCTTTGGTGCAAGACTAAATTTGGTTGATACTCGATACTACACTCATTGAGATCGGACTTTCGGGATATTTCGGTCGCTAATAAAGAAGCTTGTTCTAAAACAATGCCCGAGAGAAAGATCAGTTATATTGAGATTCCTTAGAACCCGATTACTTATTTTAGGACAGGTTGAACCAACTAAACTTCAAGAGGGTACTTACCTATAAACTCCATGAAAGCCTGAACCTAAGGTTACTTGTGTGACTTGTTTGCATTATTTAACTCCTTATAGGGTTTGTTTGTATTCACTATCTAACAACGTGAATTCCTTGCAGGATTTGTTTGTAGTCATTATCCAATAAATTGGGCTTCTTGCAAAATGATAACGAGAAATCGTATCATATAATTACTACACTTTCTATCGATTTTCATAATACATTGAGTTGTTTAACTCCCGATTATTCCGAGTTTTTTTGTCTTTTGACAGGTACAACATTTGTCAACTCAAATCAGTGATAAAGGACCACATGAAGGAAGTTAACCAAGAAACAGAAGAGAAAGAACCAAATCTGCAAAGTCTGTAGATTTTGTAGCTGTGACGACTGTCACACCCTGTGACAACTGTAACTCCTCCACAACTAGAAACAACGCTCGTCACACATCATTGACGAGCGTAATGCGCTATTTAAGCGCATTATGACCGTTACCCCCTTGTGACGACCGTCACACGCTTAAAGGCAACTTATGAATTAGTGGAGACGTGGGCAACACTGAGGACAAATTTTCTCCTCCTATATTTCCTCCACTCAGTAACCATGCATCCGGGTCTTTCTCCACTCAAGCCTTTTCCAATTTTTTCTCAACTGCAATATCTTCTTCTATATATATGTGGTAGTTCAATGGATGATGGTCGAGGAAAATTATCCAGAGCCAAATTTATATTTTTCTTCTGTATTCTATTTTCTTGCTTTTGAACCTTTTCTACACGTACTGTAATTTTTATTTCCAGCATTAGTTTTAGGGTGTTAATTCTTCATCTAAGAATTAACACAATTATTGATTTCGACTGAATTGCAAGGAACTTGTAACATCCAAGATTACCATAGCAACATTATTTCCAGGTTTTTTATGCAATTGATATTTATTTATTCTTGTATTATGTCATTTATTTTTATGGATTATATTTTAAATTGCATAGTTACTAAATATATTATGTCCAGCTAAATTAATTGTACCGGTATGTGACTCCTAAGTACTGAAAGAATTCAGTGATAACTTGGCCAAAAATATTTACAAATAATTTCTGGTTTCCAATTTCCATGTTTAATTTAACTACCCTTGTCACGAGAGTGAGAGGATAATTAACATGATTTTGCCACGAGAGTGGGAAATTAAATAAGGCAAGAACCTGCATGCGAGAGCTGGGGTTCGACCCAGATACTGGTAACAAAACATTAATTTTTAAATACATGAGAGTGTTTTAACAAATTAATTAAACTCAAATTGTTTTCAAAAAGTGTTATTAAATTTAAAGTGCATCCACTAGGTTTAGTAGCATGACTTATTTCATGAACACGAGAGTGTATGTCTCGGGTTTTTAAACAATTTGTTTTTACCGAAATACTTTATAGGCCAAGCGATTCACCGAATTCCCGAAGTCCAACTATCACATACCGGTATAGCTATTACTATTGTTTTTAATTAAACTCTTTTTCCCCAAAAATCAAATATTCATTAGCCTTAGCTTTACAAAGTAACGATAGATTACGGTAGGTTTACATTGGTCTCTGTGGTTCGACAATCTTTTATATTACTTCGATATTTCCGTGCACTTGCGGAATCTACCCCATCAAGTTTTTGGCGCTGTTGCCGGGGACCAACAGTCAATATTGTTATTCCATTGTTGCACCGTATAGACTAAGGCACTCTTGTCCCAATTACTATGTATCACCCAAATTGTTTCTACAACTCCCACTCCGAGTATTTCGAGGAATCACAAGAATCCCATAAATCCGACCTCGAAATACTATTGGAAAATTTTAATGCGTCACAGACTCATTCTCACCCGACTTACCTTTCCAACCACCAATCCCAACATTTTGAGGAATCGCAAGAATATTATAATTCCAACCAAACTTATCCTCAACCAAATTTCCCCTACAATCACTACACCCAATATTTCGAGGAGACGCAAGAACCCTATGAATCCGACCTCGAAATATTAATGGAAAATTTTAATGAAATATCAATGATGACAAAGCGCTTTGTGGAAACACAAAATGCGACTCTAACTCAATTTGAAGAATCAGAAGAATCACATGATTTCAACTTCGAAACATCAACGGAGGATTCCGACGCGACGCTAATTCACTCTAGGTTAGAATCTATGATGGAGCACTTTGTAGAGACACAAACTGTCAAGAACGAGGAGTTTAGAAAACAAAGTCTTCAAAATAGTGAAAACCTTAGGCAACTGACCACTGTGGTTGAGTCGCTCGCGACCCACAACATAGCCTTAGAGACTCAAATCTCCCAGCTTGAACAAAACCCTCTAGGACCCTTCCTTGAGGAGAAATTGGATGTTGTAACAACCAGTAGTGAAAAACAAGTTGAAAATCCTAAGGAGAGTGATAATGAGGTTGAGGAGAGTGATGATGTGATTGAGGAGAGTTCAGATGAGAAAAGAGTAAAGATTGAGAAAAATCCTCCAACACCATCTAAAAGGGAGGTTGTAGAAGAGGGAGAGAAGGAAACCCCTATTGTTGTTCCTCATCCCTATTCTCCACTGATTCCCTTCTCGAAAAGTTTTATGGAAGCTCACATAGACTCCAAATCTAAAACGTATATGGGGTATTGGAAAATATCCATACCAATGCACCCTTGTTTGAAGTCTTGCATAAAAAGAGAAAATTAGAGGACCATAAAACTAGGGATACTATAAGCGTTAAGAGGGTAAGGTTAACCTTTGAGGTGGTGGATGAAATCACTAAGCCCAAACTTGAAAAGTTGATACTTAGGATAGATCCAGAACCACCACCACAAGTTCAGAAGAATGCACTACCCCACAAAAGAAAGAAAAGAAAAGGTGAGGGACATGTGAGATGGCTTGATAAGTGGCCATGGAAAATGACAACTAATAAAAGTTCAACCTAGGAGTCATCCTCGAGAGAACCACCATGAGTTCTTGCACTCCTGAGCCGTCGAGCTATCAACGGTAAACAAAGCGTTGCGTGGGAGGCTACCCACCTATTTGTTTTTGCTATTATTTCTGTTTGTTTTTATTTTTGATTTTCTTTTCCATTTCTATATTCGTTTCTTTTAAAGCATTATTTTCATTATTTTCTTTTTCATCTTTTCTAAAAAAATTTATACAACTGCTGCTGATTTTCAAACAACTTTACAGGTTTTATGAAAAAGTATTTTTCTATCCTACCTTCTCCCCTGATTTGCTTCCCTCCCTTTACTATATACTATGGAAACCACTTTTAGAGGCAGGAACCAAATGAGGAGGTTTGAGGAATTATCACTCAGAAATATTGGTATGACCTTATATTATGATGAACCAACAATGGACACTTTAGGCATTAAGGATAGTGTCCATTATCTGTTTAGCCAGCTGGGGTGGGAAAAAAGCCCACATTAAATCTAGGTTTGTTACATACCGTGAGCTCACCCTTGAGTTTCTGAGCTCCTTAGTTCATATACCCGAGCGTGGTTTTGGAACTAGAAAGGGATTTATAGCCTTCAGGTTATTTGGTATTGAATTTGCTTACACCCATAAAGAATTAGCCGACCTTCTAGGATTCCCTAGCGGACCTTTTGCTTTTTCTACCACCCAGGCAGAGTTACTGGATTTTGAGCTAGACTATTTTTGGGGGACTTTAACCGGGAACTACCACCTTGAGCCGGATATCATGGATAATAATGAAATACACAACCCCGCTATCCGCTATTTCCATAAGATTCTAGCACATACCATTTTCGGAAAAGAATAGAATTGCACTGCCGTATCTAAAGATGAGATATTTTTGCTGCAGTGCATGACCTAGGGCCGACCTGTAAATGCAGTGCCATTCTTGATGCAGACATTTACTCACATTACTGAGAACCCTAGCGAGCCAATCATCATAGGAGGCCTGGTTACCATGATTGCTAACGCCCTCAAACTTAGATACCAACTACATAGGTGCACACAATTTGGTTCAATCCGCCCAATGAACATTGATTTTTGTTTCCACCTACGAATAGTAGGTAATATAGGTCATGCACCATTTGAATACTTGATAAGGGATGAAGTAGTCACGGTATTTACACTTCCTAACCATGCCAAAATAAGTGCCCACAATCACGACAATTGGCTGTATGAGCTTAACCCTCCCGACCACCCTTCGACACCTGAGACACCCCAATCCTACCAAGTTTATGATACCATAATGTCTGATGAGAGTGACCCCGAGACCCCTCCTGGTTACCATGATGGTAACAACATCTTAGAGGAAGTTGATGCCCCTGCAGTAACAAAAGGGGAATATGCTGAAAATTTGAATAAAATCTTTTCTACACTGGATGTTTATCAGACGGACATCAATGGAATCAAGAACGAGTTTAAGGGTATGTGTATGGACGTGATAGGCTTAACTGATATAACCGTGGAGCAGTTTTACCACATAAATGCAGCTTTCTAAGATTTGAAGACGCGACTGGGATGAAGCAGCAGAATCAGCACTTATTTTTACCTTGTGCTTTATGTTTCTAGGTAGTTTATGATTTCATTTATAACAAGTTTACTCTTTACAGTTTTTAAAGTTCTGTTAGAAACATATATTCATTTCAATTTCAGTTTATTTTCATTTTATTTCATTTTCAGTTTATTTTCATTTTCATTAAATTTACTGTGTGTTACATCTAATATTATATTCACTGATCATATTATCATTTTGCAAATTTTGTTATACGATGTATGTTGGAAATACTCTGCATGTATTAAATTATTGTTTTATAATGTTTTGGAATTATACTGTTTCGTCCATTTCATAAATATGACTCTTTGCACCCGTAACGATTGTAACGTCCCCATGACGAGCGTAACACGCGTTTCACTGTGTTACGCCCGTTAGCCCATTGTGACGGTCGTCACGCGCGCCCAATAGCAGATTTTGCTATTACAGAAGTCGTTCCACTTTCCATTCATTATTCCCTTTTTCCCAAATCCGTAACAGTACCCATTCAAATTTTCTCTCAAATTCCAAAACTCCAACACTTAAACTCCATCAACCCACTACTCAATCCATATTCCAAACCATTTTCATGATTCAATCTTTTGCATGCAATATGGCCAACAACCAGCAAATCTCCAATCTCACTTTCAGAGCCGACGAGCAAGGCGAAACCCAACGACTCAAATTCCAGAAGTTCCAACGCCGCAGTCTCCAACCTACTCGGTATGTTGACCTTGATTGTTTGAGGAATTTGGGACTGCTAGACAGCGTCTGACAACTTTTGTAGAATGTGAACTTATGGAACCTGTGCCGCGAACCGCAACCCATCTACGGAACTCTCACCTTTGAGTTTCTGAGTTCCTTTTCATACATTTCCCCCACTAGTGCCACAAACCAACTCTCAGGCGTGGCCAAATTTCGTATGTTTGGCATTGAGCATCAGCTATCCCAAACCGACATCGCACCGCTTTTAGGCTTCTGTTCTGACGAAGGTGTCCATCTCCGGGTGCCGGATAATTTTGGTGAGGAAGCTTTTAACTTATGGCACAGAATGACGAACATCCATGCCGGATCCTACCACCACCTCAACGCCACACACATCCATAATCCGGCTATCCGCTATTTCCACTGCATCCTCAGCAACACCATCTTCTCCCGTGACAGCAACCACTAGCTCAACTCCAAGGAGCTCTTCTTCATGCATTGCGCATTCACCGGGCAAAAGATCAACGCCGCCCCGTTCTTACTGGCTCACATTCACTCTATTTGTGCTAGAGGCGGAAAACCCTTTTATTTCGGAGGGCTGGTCACTTCACTTTCCATAGCTCTGAACTATGGTGCTGCTCTCGCGGATATGCCTTCTATGGCACCGACTTTGCTGACTTTGGATCACTGCAAGGCCGCACATCTCATTTATGAGCGGGAGGATGGCCGATTCCACCCTGTGATCAGAATCACGGTTTATCGTAACATCACTTTGCCTTGCAGGGACCGAATCGATCCACGAAACTGAGCTAACTGGTTGTTCGATCCTGCAGCTCCCGCGGGGCGTGCTCCTACTCATGAAGACCAACCTGCAGCCCCGCAGACGAAATGCAAGAAGAGCTGGATAGTGCTCCCCCCGTCAACGACATTCCAGGACCTTCATCTGCACCACCTCTTATTAATATTGAAGACGTTCTCCGCGTCATTCATATGCAAAATCAAATGAGCACAGCGCTTGAAAGAAGACAGCACGAACAATATGAGTATCTATGCGCTCAAAACACTCAGATCTTGACTGGACAGCGGAGCATGCATGAGAGGTTGGACGAGGCCCTGTCAGAACTCAATGCCTTAAGGCCTGATGTCATCACCCTTGGTTACCAGGATACTGACACATAAACCACTCCTACTAGGCGCTCTCACACCAGAAGTAGAGGACGTGGTCACCAATAGTTTTCTTTATTTTCTATGTCGTTTACTTTTTCTTCTTCTTCTGTTTCCTTTCCTTTCTGTTTGTTTTTGTAATTGTACTTCCACGCCTATATACCGCAACATTGAGGACAATGTCGGATTTAGTGTGGGAGAGGTACCTTTCCATCTTTTATAAACGTGTAAATTTTTATGATATGTCTCGATTCAAATTCTTCGCTTTATTTAGCCATACCGAACTTTTTTTATCTTTGCATTAGCCCGACATACCTATTTTAACGAAATCCCAGTTGAGGAAGACGAAAACGACATAATAAGATCGATACGGTTATGACATCGTAGACTTCCTACTTACGCGATCCGCTTCAATAACCATTATACCGATATCTTGAGTTTTAGTTCTAATAGTAACGCCTAGTAGTTTATACTAGCAGTCAGCACCGTCTTGACACAAACCACGTGGAGAATCGATGAATATAAGTGTTTGATGCCTGATCATAGAATTATCCTTCTCATCTCGCTGCTAAAGGAAAAGAAATTCTGTGCACCAAAATATACGGTCACATATAAGAGTCGAGCAAATAATGAAGGAATCCATTGTTGGTTGGTTCAGAGGTATCTGGTTCTGAACTCGGTAGGGCGTGCTACGGCTCGATCCCCCACAACCTCCAATTTGGATAAAATATGTAGGGTTGCTGCATTCGTGTACCAGGCCCCGTGCTAAAAGGATCAAAGTCATTAACCGGTTACTCCACTACGTGCGTGCTAAGACAAAGGGCTTAATGTGATTGCGCCAGAACGAAACCGGGGGAAATAGATACGAGGAACTCTGGGCAGAATTATAACGGAACTGTTGGATAGCTCGCTTGAAATGGAAGCCCACGACTAAGCTTATTGCTTGTGTCATTAGAGTATCTTTAGTGTTTCACTCAAGTATTGGCCGAACTGACGAGGATTTCCCGAAATTGCTTTATAAATCGAAGGTATGTCATGCATACGCGCTTGACAAAACTTGTCCGATCTTTCAAATGACTATTTGCTTGAGGACAAGCAAAGGTTTAAGTATGGGGGAATTTGATAACGAGAAATCGTATCATATAATTACTACACTTTCTATCGATTTTCATAATACATTGAGTCGTTTAACTCCCGATTATTCCAAGTTTTTGTGTCTTTTCACAGGTACAACATTTGTCAACTCAAATCAGTGAAAAAGGACCACATGAAGGAAGCTAAACAAGAAACAGAAGAGAAAGAACCAAATCTGCAAAGTAAGCAGATTTTGTAGCTGTGACGACCGTCACACCCTGTGACGACCGTAACGCCTCCACAACTAGAAAGAACGCTCGTCACACATCATTGACGAGCGTAATGTGCTATTTAAGCGCATTACGATCGTCACCCCCCTTGTGACGACCGTCACACGCTTAAAGGAAACTTATGAATTAGTGGAGACGTGGGCAACGTTGAGGACAGTTTTGCTCCTCCTATATTTCCTCCACTCAGTAACCATGCATCCGGGTCTTTCTCCACTCAAGCCTTTTCCAATTTTTTCTCAACTGCAATATCTTCTTCTATATATATGTGGTAGTTCAATGGATGATGGTCTAGGAAAATTATCCAGAGCCAAATTTATATTTTTCTGCAGTATTCTATTTTCTTGCTTTTGAACCTTTTCTACACGTACTGTAATTTTTATTTCCAGCATTAGTTTTAGGGTGTTAATTCTTCAACTAAGAATTAACACAATTATTGATTTCGACTGAATTGCAAGGAACTTGTAACATCCAAGATTACCATAGCAACATTATTTCCAGGTTTTTTATGCAATTGATATTTATTTATTCTTGTATTATGTCATTTATTTTTATGGATTATATTTTAAATTGCATAGTTACTAAATATATTATGTTCGGCTAAATTAATTGTACCGGTATGTGACTCCTAAGTACCGAAAGAATTCAGTGATAACTTGGCCAAAAATATTTACAAATAATTTCTGGTTTCCAATTTCCATGTTTAATTTAACTACCCTTGTCACGAGAGTGAGAGGATAATTAACACGATTTTGCCACGAGAGTGGGAAATTAAATAAGGCAAGAACCTGCATGCGAGAGCTGGGGTTAGACCCAGATAGTGGTAACGAAACATTAATTTTTAAATACATGAGAGTGTTTTAACAAATTAATTAAACTCAAATTGTTTTCAAAAAGTGTTATTAAATTTAAAGTGCATCCACTAGGTTTAGTAGCATGACTTATTTCATGAACACGAGAGTGTATGTCTCAGGTTTTTAAACAATTCTTTTTTACCGAAATACTTTATAGGCCAAGCGATTCACCGAATTCCCGAAGTCCGACTATCACATACCGGTATAGCTATTACTATTGTTTTTAATTAAACTCTTTTTCCCCCAAAACCAAATATTCATTAGCCTTAGCTTTACAAAGTAGCGATAGATTACAGTAGGTTGACATTGGTCTCTGTAGTTCGACAATCTTTTATATTACTTAGATATTTCCGTGCACTTGCGGAATCTACCCCATCACAAAACATACCTATCTTCACCACCTTACACTTTTGTTTGGTGCATAGCATATACCTCATAACATCATACTATATCATTCTCACTGACCAGCTCAAGGATCTCAAGGGGGAGTGATGCAGGCGCCTAACAAGGGGCAAGAGGATTTATTTTCCTCTAACCAAATGCCATTAAGGTATCATGAACCCGACACTTAGCCAGGGGCAAGGGGATTTAATATCCTTTAACCAATGATGTCAAAGACCAAAGCATGATGTCTTGAGTCAGAGGCTATGACCCACTCGACATGGTGAGCTTGATTCTCGTATAAGGACATTCAATGATACGAGGTTCCTTGATCAAAGTTGCAATCATAATTCAAACATTTTCTTGTGTTTACCCCGCAAGATCCTTGGAAACATTGCATGAATGTCATTACATAACAGGTATTCTCAAAATAAGTTTCTCATTTTCTCGCTGTTTATTTCAGCAAGGAAAATGGCTCTCGAATAGAACGACAGAGATCTCAAAGCTCAAGATGTTCAGTTCAAGGAAATGTTCCTGAATCTATCCAAGGGGCAAGAAGAACTGAAAACACTCCTCACTGAGAGCATGACCAAGAAGAATTCCGAAGACAACAAGGATGATCAATTGGAACAATTGCAAGATGAGATGGAAACAATGAGAATCCAGATGATGGGACAAATGGCTCTTATCCAAAACATAGCTCAGGGACAAGAAGAGTTGAGAAATCATGTCATCAACCTTCATCAAGACAAATACAACCGTATGGGAGGAATAGCTGAAATTGGGGATCAAATCATTAATCAACCTATGATGAGATAGGAAGTTGACTTGATTAAAAGTAGGCCTTTTCGAAATTACTACTACATTGTAAGTCCAACAACATCCTCGTCAACAATGACAAGGCAACCAGCGCAAGCAGGACACGCCCAAAAGGCAATTCACCAAAATTAACATGTCCTTGGCTCAAACATTGTAATACATGTTAAGGATGGAGTTGATTCGTTGAAGGATCCTCCTCAGAATCCCAATACCTCCTCTCCTCAGTACAATCTGAACGCGAGGTATACATACCATTCTAATAGTCCTGGACATGATATGAATGACTGTTGGGCGTTGAAAAACAAGATTCAAGACTTGATCGATGAGGGAGTTCTGGAGTTCACACAAGACGATTAGAATGTATTCTTATATCATCCCTCAAAGGCACACCATCTGAAGTGACAAGTTCAAACGAAAAGACTGTTTGTTCATTAGAATTTTCAAATTGTAATTTCTTTTGATTGTTCGAACACTTATGTTAAACTTTGTTATCTCATTAATGCATTGCATATGTTTGTCTTGATTTAATCCATTCATTTTCACTATACTGAAACTATGCTTTTACTTCCTTTTTGTGATATTCCACTCTCGATTAAAAGTTGTAAGCCTTTGGAGGGAGGATAACAAAAACAATACCATAATCTCATACAATATGCTTTTGAACAGACCTTGCTGACGGTGTACATGCATTGTTTCAAATCCTAAACAGTGGAGTTATAAGGAAGATAATCCCTAGTCAACCCGTTTGAGCCTAAGAAGTAGGAGTTTTCTTTTTCACACAAATTGAAACCTCTAATCATAACTTGGGGCAGGGTAGTTTCTCAGTTAATTCAATGGTGCATTCAATCGCAAGCTCTACCTCCGTACACGACAAATAGTGTCGAAGATGCTCTTCTAAATCAAAAGACAGTGATGATTCCACGTAATCACTAAAACATGCAGTCATTATTTTTCAAAAGAAAAGCCCGTTAAGTCAAAACCTATGAAGGAGACTTAAGAAAAAATTGGGGCATCCCGCTGACTGTAATCACAAAATAAACAGTTCAGGCAAAAGATAGGAGTAATAAAATCAAAAAAAGAGGTTGTTATGAATCCTCAACAAAAGAAAAAAAGTTACAAAAAAAAGACTACCTTCTCAAATAAAACTTGGATATCCGAACCATCACCGAAATATCAGGGCAAAGATTCTAGACTCAATTGTGATATAAACACACAATTAACTGAGTATAGGACTGAAGAATATCACGAAGAACGGGTTGGGTACAAATAAAGTTTGAGCCTTTATCCTTTGTTTCTTAAACCATAAACCAGGCCACGTTACAACCCTTAAAAATCCTAACTGAAGCATGTGTTAGTTCGAAAGCATACTGTTACTAAAGGTATCCTGACTCCCGTAAGGTTTACTATAAATCCCGAGTTGAATTCATATTCTTACAAAATTCTATTTGTTTACTAAAAATGCATTTTCAAAACTTCAAGACAGACATAAGCTTTGCATTTTTTTAAATGACATTGTTTGCATATGACTAATTGTTCGACAATATAGAAATTCGCACGACGGATATTTAATGAACAAAAATCCTCTTAATAAACAAAATCACCTCAGATGGAAAGACATTTCTAGTAACAGGCCTTTCATAATTAAGGGGCATGACACAGTGTCTAACTGATCTGGGGCAGTCAAGTCAAGATTCAAAGAATCTCTCAAAAGTGCCCAATAGCCAGGGGCAGATCTCCATCTGAATCACTTGGGGCATTAAACATGAGTTCTAGCAAAGGGCCACGTATGATCAAGTAAATATATTTTGACAGTGCTACAACACTTACTACTATGGAAAATGACAATTCTCCGCACCCTATGAACACAGACATAGTCGAAAAATACTACGCATGAAAGAAGGCCCGCTAGGTTGACTAGCCTAGGCAAAAATAAGGGCATCCCGGCGAACCAAAATAGTTTGGGAAAAATTAGGGATATATAAATAAAACCTGAAAAGGTGGCTTGAGCAAAAATGGTATCCCGGTGGACTGAAAATCTGAAAGGACAGTCCATGCAAAAGTTAAAGATTAAAGCGTATGACTATGTCCCGTTATCTTGTCACTTGTATGTCAGTAGAAGACTTATCTCCCTGATCAACATTCACCAAGGGCTCTAGAAGTATAGTTATGTTCATGTCTCCACAGATGCCTACAGAGCCACTTCCATGAGATTATACCCATAGAGTAATCTTTACAAGCTCATACATTCCCTGCAATTACCACGGCAGATCACTCTGGCTGATAAAGGAGTATGATTTTATCCCTAGAAATATCACCAACCTACAGAGTTCCAATCAGCACAGTTCATGGAATTTCTCTTCCCCAGCTGAGCTTGTTCCTCCAAGGTTGTAAAACCCCCTTTCAGACTTTTGTTCTCCAGCAGAGTTCATTTCCTTAACAAGGGTGTTTCCTCAACAAGTGTATTTCCCCAACAGGGTTTATTTCTCTAATATTTTATCATCTTCTAGATACAATTTAGATACAATCTAGATATAGATTCATTCTGACACTCATTCTAGATTCTCTTCTAGATACAGTTCAGATACAATCTAGATATAGATTCATTCTGACACTCATTCCAGATTCTCTTCCAGATACAATTTAGATATAATCTAGATATAGATTTATTCTGACACTCATTCCAGACCCTCTTCTAGATACAGTGCATATACAATCAAGATACATATTCATTCTAACACTCATTCTAGATCCATTTCTAGATACAGTTTAATTACAATCTAAATATAGATTCATTCTGACACTCATTCCAGATCCAGTACATCTTCCAGATACAATTTAGATACGATCAAGATACATATTCATTCTAATACTCATTCAGTATATCTTCCAGATACAGTTCAGATACGATCAAGATACAAATTCATTCTGATACTCATTCAGTACATCTTCCAGATAAAGTTCAGATACAATCAATATAAAGATTCATTCTCATACTCATTCAGTACATCTTTCAAATACGATCAAGATACAGATTTATTTTGATACTCATTCAATAAATCTTTCATATACGGTTCAGATAGAATCCAGATATGGATATCATTCTGATACCCATTCAATACATCTTCAAATACAATCAAGGCATAGATTTATTCTGACACTCCCCAACTTGAGTATGCTTTTACCATAAATCACCGGATAAAATCCTCTCCCCAGAGAAGTTGCCACTATCCCCAAAGAGTTTCTATGGAACTTGGAATCAAATACAGTACCAGTAAACCTTATCTTCCCCAGATAAGTCGGAAGGTTATCCACTTCTTCCATCCCCAGTCAGGGTATAAATTCCTCAATAGAGCAATGAACAACCAATGTTCTTGAATTCTTCTCCCCGAGCATGAATTAATACTCTTCAACCAAGTTTCATCAAACAAAGAGCAAAAATCAATGTTCCCCAACAGTGTTTTCTCATACAGTGAACATGAGTCCCTAGCAGAAACAATCCCTAGAAGATCAAAGATACACATACTCTTCATCCCCAGCGACAATCAGGGATTTATTTTCCCCATACAAAGATGTTGCTCGAATTTACAAATGCACTTCAACAATATTCCACATTCATACATCATTTACAAAATATCATAACATATGCATACGAGGCGCATATAGCACAATCTCATTTATTTTGATAACATAATTACCAACACATTTCATACATCATGACATTGCATACAACTGACTCTTTACCTTTTCAGGAAAGATCAATCGACAGACGAATATCATTAACTACATATATGAACTGACAATCTTCTTGAAGGCTACATCTGACGAAGGGTTGTTTCAGCATTTTCCTCAGAAGGTCATTCTCAAAAGACATCTGTTGTTTCAGTTTAAATCGACTAATGATTTATCATGATTCATTTCCAATAGATATTTTCTCTGGTTCAACTAAATCGACCCTGAGATTTTTCTGATTTTTATACAGTTAAAGACAATTCAAGACCTCTGTTGGTTCAGTTTAAATCGACCAAAGATTTATCCTGATTCGTTTTCCGGTAGACTCTTTCTATGGTTCAGTTAAATCGAACCTAAGATTTTTCTAATTCTTATCCAGTGAAAGACAATTCAAGACCTCAACTGGTTTAGTTTAAATCGACCATGATTTATCCTGATTCATTTTCCGGTAGACTCTTTCTCGGGTTCAGTTAAATCGACCCTAAGATTTTACTGATTCTTATCCAGTTAAAGATAATTCAAGACCTCTGCTGGTTCAGTTTTAATCGGCCAATGATTTATTCTGATTCATTTTCCGGTAGACTCTTTCTCTGGTTCAGTTAAATCGACCCTAAGATTTTTATGATTCTTATCCAGTTAAAGACAATTCAAGACCTCTGCTGGTTCAGTTTAAGTAGACCAATGGTCTATCCTGATTCGTTTTTTGGTAGACTCTTTCTTTGGTTCCGTTGAATCGACCCTAAGATTTTTCTGATTCTTATCCAGTTAAAGACAATTCAAGACCTCTGCTGGTTTAATTTAAATTGACCAATGATTTATCCTGATTCGTTTCCGGTAGATACTTTCTCATTTTCAGTTAAATCGACCCTACGATTTATTGTGATTCTTATCCAGTCAAATACAATTCAAGACCTCTACTGGTTTAGTTTAAATCGACCCTAAGATTTATTCTGATTCTTATCCAGTTAAAGACAATCAAGGACATTTTCTAGTTCAGTTTAAGTCGCCCAAAGATTTATTCTGATTCTTTTTCCAGTCAAAGTCAATAATTACTTTGGATGACATCTATAAGCCCATCTCTGATGACTCTCCGTCACCTCTCTAAATGGCATCTATAAGCCCATTCCCGATATTATCAACCAACAATGTCACTTCTCACACTGGCGAGTGCATATTTTTGGGCACTTAAGTGTTCAGTCATCTTCTACCTTCAAGTCACGAATGGAAAACATACCAATCTAACTCTTCAGGTTTAAGAATATTGAACAGGGGCAGCTGTTGTACCCTAAAATTTTCCCTCCCATTTTCTTCAAGACATTCTTTCAAGACTTCTCAAATACTCAAGACACTCAAGGGTTGACTAGTCAAGATGCTCCTCCTAAGCAAAAAGCCTACAACTAGGGTTTGGAGTTCCTCAAGGAAATTTGGTTTGCAAAGGTCTCAAGTGGCTTCCATGGTTCTTCATGGATCCTCAACAAGTTTCATGTCATGTTTCAAGCCCTACATCACAAATTTGCTCAGTCAATGGCTCAAATGTTTGAAAATCAACGATATTGGTCAAAAGGTTAACTATGGTCAACATACAGTCAAAATTCAAGATTTTTGGTCAAAATAAACACTTTTAAGTGATATTTATCATTTGATCAAGATTTGATCATGATTCCCCAAGGAAAGCTCTCAAATCATCAAAAGTCAATATTTTTCAAATTAGGGTTTCCTTAGGAGAAGTCAACTGACCTTTGACAAGGCATAACTTTCAGATGCTTCATCAAAATTTTCCCAACCAAATCCCATTTAGAAGAAAATTCAATTCTCTATAACTTTTCTTTTATTATCAAGTCCAAAAAATGCTTCATTTGGAAGATATGAACTCATACATTATAGGTCATTTTCAAAAGTCAACAAAAGACACTTTTTATCAATGCAACTTACATCAATATAATGTATTCAAAAGCAAACATGATCAACATATATATTGTAGAGGACATCCTGAACTTTCCAAAAAGTCAAAGATCATCTTTAAAAGTTGAAAATTGAGTAAGTTATGAGTTGCACAAGTTGGGGATTTTTGAAGAAATTCATGAAGTGCAAATTGAGTAAAATTGCAATTTTGAACCAATGAGCCTACTTTTTTGACTTCAAACATGTCCATAACATCTTAGATGACCTCTAAGTCAATTTATAAATGGATTTGATTTTTATTCATATTTATCTTGATTTTATTTATTTAAAATCAAATAAATTGAATAAAATCACAATAAAATCATGGGCTATGCATATGGGCTGGATTTAATCCACTTTGGAGCCCATTAGTTCGTGCAAGATACATACAAGCTTTCTAGGTTCATACAAATTTGAAGTTCGTAAGAGATATCTCATTTTTGGCAAGTTTTGAATGTGTTTTATCTTGTTTTGTTAAGGCCATCAAAGCTTGATTCTTTACCATGTTAATTCACTCCTCTCTTACCTCTATAAATACACAACATTACAAGCCCAAATAACCATGAAATATTTGCACAAAAAGCTCTCCAAAAGCTCTGCAAAAAGCTCTCCAAAAGCTCCCAAAAATTCTCAAAAATTCTCAAAGTTGCAAAAATTTGTAACTACATTTCCAGGCGCTATCAATCTAAACAAACGAACAAATCACATTCCCGAGGCTTCTAGGAATTGAACCACGCTTATAACCAAGCCCTTTCAAGTCCAAAACGCGTCCTCCCATTCATGCCGGTTGGTAAGTGTGGTGAAGATTCGAAACTTTGATCTTAGACATTATTAACCGTTGCTGACATAATTAATCTGTTCATATGCATCATTGGAGTGTATTTGAAGTTTTTCATGTGAGTCTTGATGAAAAAATGAGATCGCGCCATTGTTAGGGTACAAAGCTTTTAAAGATTCAGATCTCACGTTAGAGGCATCTTTAGGCCAAACTAATAGCACCACTGAGATCGCAGGGGTCCAATATAATGGATCTAGAGTTTTGCTTTTTTTTTGTTTGATTGATTTTGCAGATTTTGAAGGAAAACCCCCATCGGAGATGATGGTGTCTTCCACCCTCCATGGTGGTTTGAAAAACGCAGAGGAGGTCAACACATGTGTGGCATAATGAAATGTCATGATTGGCCCATTCATCATTTTTTTTAAATTTATTTATTAAGCTTTCTTTAGTCTTTTTTTATAATCATAAAATAAAATAAAAAATCAGAAAATCAGAAAACCACAAAAACATTAGATTTAAGTTTTTTTAATTAAATTATTTTTTGTTGATTTTAATTAATTTAATTTAACCCTTCTAAGTTTATTTTATTAATTTAAAATTAAGTAGAATTAGGACATCATAATTAATTTTTCATTTTTTAAACAATAAAAATACCAAAAAGAAAGACTTTTTCTTATTCTTAGAATTTTTTTAAGATTTTAGATATTTCCTCTTTTCCATTCTCCGCGCGTTTGTTTACTTTATTCACATTATTATTATAAGTTATGTAACTGTACAACGGGTTGTAATAGTTTAATTTAGGACATTTATATTTTTCCCTATTTTTTGGTTTGTAATTCCCCCCATCCCGAAGCGATGTAATAGCCTAGTTTAAATTCCCGCATCTTTATTTTGTTTGTACATATTTAACTGCTAGATGTATGCTTAATAGGCTTGTATGAAAATACTAAAAGAAAGCGCTAGAAAACCTAACATCCAAGATAAATAATTGAAACACAACACACTTTGCACACGCGCACCTCTAAGGTACCTCCACTTGTTGCCTTCAAAAAATAAGTAGTCACGTCTCTCGAATGTGAGAAATTTTAGCAGAAATCCTATGGTTTAAAAGATCATAAGTCCCTCAATGACCCTTTCGACATTGCCTCAGTAAATGATCTAAAAACTTTAGGGTAATTGCTAAAGTATCTTACGAGTTTCCTTCGTGACTACATGATGACCCTCGCATGTCCGTCAAAACATCCAACGATAGGGCTACCTACTGACTAATAGTAGGATATCACTGTCTAAAGGAAAAAAGGAAAAGAACAAAGACCGTTCGAGTAGGTAGACAATTCATTGTTGCTTGCTCACAAAAACAAACAAAACATATTTCACACATACACAAACTCTTCTCACAAATATTATCAAAGATAAAACACTTTGTATACGTTCTCAACGATACGAGAAACATTACAAAGTTCGTCGTACTAAGGCATCTTTTTCAAAATATTTTCAAACACATTTACACCAAAAAGCATTTTCAAATGTGAGCTAGAAACTAAGAGCCCGTAGATAACTACAGATGGAAAGAGTTCTAATACCTTCCATTTCCATAACCTACCCCCCGAACTCAAAATCTTTAAAAGGTATTTCCTGTTCTTTTCACCCTTTCCTTTGTTGGATAAAAGAAAAGTCGATGGCGACTCTTGCTAACCACAACATTTGCAATAAAACGCAAAAACCAGTAAAGTCAATTCTCCCACCATATTACACTTGGTAATAAAGCACATCATTCTACCACAAGGCGATCCCAGGGGAAAATGGACTCCCATATACAAAGTGACATTTTTGTCAAGAAAGTATTCTCGGGCGGTGCTATGATGCTAACAACTATGGACAACAAAGATTTCCCGCACCCTGTGAGCGCAAACATAGTCAAAAAATACTATGCATAAGAATGACCCACTAGGTCAACACACCTAGGAAAAAATAAGGGCATCTCAACGAACCAAAAGGGTTCGGGTTAAAAATTAGGGATATATACAAAAGATTGTACACCCGACTAGTCGAAAACTTGAAAGGGCGGCTTAGGCAAAAAAGGGTATCCTGGTGGACTGAAAATCCGAAAGGGAAGTCCAGGAAAAAATTAGGGATTAAAAGCGTACGAATATGTCCCGTTGGGTCACTTACATGCAATATTTATTACCAAAGTTGAAAGTTCAAATGGTTCATCAAATATTTCCGATGGCAAGGGACGAGATGTTCAAAGACATATAGGCAATAGTAGAGTTTGGAACCCAATGAGATCACTTCCACATGGCTATACATTTTGTTTTCAATTTGTACTCTTTTCATTTCATGACGACTTCCTCTTACTAGGATTTCCTTCTCTTTGTTCAAAATCGTCTGTTTATAGGCAAATTATCAATACAAATACATCTTAAAGTTCAAACTTTTGTTTTTCTTTTTTGTTTGCAAAAACGTCCAACGACTAAATTGAATGAACATATGCATGTGAACATGATTAAATGTTAACAAATATATGCATAAGAAAAGGAATAAGCATTCACTCAAGATTCTAGAAGTTGGGATGCCACTCAAGTTGTCCATAAATCCCCAGAGTCACTTTTGTAAGATTATCCCCACAGAGTAATCTTCACAATTTCATCCCCATAAAGGATACATTCCCCACAATCTCCCCGACAGATTGCTCCATCAAATAAAAGAGTATAATCTCTTTCCCGGCAATACCACCAACCTACGGAGTTCCAATCATTACACTTTATAGAAATTTTCTTCCCCAGCTGAGTCTGGTCCTCCAAAACTATAAAACCCCTACAATGTTTCTTCTCTTTAGAAAATTCAATTTCCCCAGGAGAGTTTGTTTCCTCAGCATAATACTTCTCCGACAACAGTGTTTATTTCCCCAACAAACTACAGTTTCCCTAGCTACTACAAATCATTGACGGAATTCTTCTCCCCAGTAAAATTACCACTATCCCTAGAGAGTTGCTGTAAAACCTGGAACCCAACCAGATACCAATTAATTCTAATCCCCCCAGATGAGTCGGAAGATTATCAATCTCTTTTATCCCAGTCAAGATATATAAGAATTGAATTCCCCAGTAGAGCAGCGGATGACCAATGTTCCTAAACTCTATTCTCAAAGAAGAAATCAATACATCCCCTACAAAGTTTCCTCAAACAAGTAAACAGGACTCTCCAGTGGAAGCATTGAAGATACACATACTCTTCATCCCCACCAATGGCCAGGGATTTATTTTCCCAAACAAGATTTTACACGTGTTTACAAATACACTTCAACAACATTTTACATTCATACTGAAGGGTAAGAAAACACTTAGAAGGGGGGGGGGGTGAATAAGTTTCTCTTTTCTTCTTTTCTAACAAAGCTCAACAATAATGGAAAGACAAGGTTATTTTTATCCTGGTTCATTTGAACTCAAACTACTCTAGTCCACCCGTCAAGGTGATTTTGCCTTTCTCAACAAGGACTTAATCCATTATAATCAACTGATTACAAACACACAACAATTGTTGTGACTAACAATGCACAAGTAATCTTACAAGTGACTAACACCACTAAGACTTAAATCTAGTCCTAGTCTACTTGAGAAATCTGACCAAACTTGGTCTCTCAAGGAACAATTACAAGAGTTTAATCTTTACAGATAGTGAGATAAAATTTGCTTCTAATAAAGCTATATCACAACTGTGATTTTTCACTTAGAATAATTTGCACAAAGTGTATGAACAAAGAGTTTATGAGCCCAGAATTTTTCACGTAGTTTCTTGCTTCTTTTTGAAATTAATTCATTAGTATGCTTGAAATAAATGTCCTTCTATATATAGTAAGAACAAAAAGACCATTGCTGCCTTAAAAAAGTGGAGAGCGTTAAATGCTTGCGTGTTTCTTTGCAATATTCCATTTTCCAAGAACTAGCGTAGACACTTGAGTGCATACAGTCGTCTTTGCATTAAATGAGCAAACGACACTTGTAAGAACATGTTTCCTGAAGCTTGACAAGACAAGTTGGATTTTACAATCTTTCAGAACTTGCTTCAACGTCTTAAATTCAGAACATGCTTGCTTATCTTCTAAACAAAGCTTTGCTTGCTAAGAACTTGATCAGCGCTTGCTTTCAAATAAACTTCTGAATAGCACTTGCTTTCAAGTAATATTCTGAACAAGGAATACTGCTAAGTGTTAGAAGATGCATTAAAGTAATTTTCTTACCAGAGTCAGCATCAGCAGTTGCGCTTAAAGAAAATAGTTCTTTCATTTAAAGAACTTCTTCATACAATTTTAGCTCAGCACACCAAAATGCTTCTGTCAGAACATTATCTGAAACAGTCAAATACGTTCATCAGAGTATAAATTATCTAAAATATAATTTATTGTTATCATCAAAACTCTGAGATATGATCAGAACAAATCTTGTTCTAACAATCTCCCCCTTTTTGATGATGACAAAAAATATTCAGATATAGAAATAAAATATAATAAGAGATAGGAATCTCCCCCTGAAATGAATATTTCTATATATATATATATATATATATATATATATATATATATATATATATATATATATATATATATATATATATATATATATATATATATATATATATATATATATATATATATATATATATATATATATATATATATATATATATATATATATATATATATATATATATATATATATAACTTCCTGAGATTATTTATCAGAGCATTGAAAATATCTTCTTGGATTTCTTCAGAACTTCTTTTGAAGATAATGTTCAGCTGAATTATTCTTCCAGAGTTTAAGTGATACCTGCAAAAATTCTTTTGCACAAAGAAGGAAATCTTGTATTTTGTTAGAATGTCTGAGACTTAGTCCCATAACTGTTAATCAGAGATTAGATCAAAATACTCATTTTCTCCCCCTTTTTGGCATAATCAAAAAGTATATAAAAAATAGTTGAAGAGCTTAAAAGTTTTCATAAAATAGCAAAAGATATCCAGAAGTATAAAACAACAAACAAAAGACAAGAAATAGAATAACACTAGGATTTCTTAGTAACAAGGGCCATAAGAAGATTCTTGATCTCAGAGGCAGATTCTTCTTGTTTCATCATCCAGTTTCTGATTTCTTGGTTTGTCTGGTCTTGCTTATCCAAGCACTCATGAATGACTTCATTCTCCCTCTTGATATCATTCAGAGTATCCATGATAAGTGAGGTAGGAGCATAGGATGACGAAGCTTCAGCAGAAACAACCTTTGGAGCAACAAGCGTTGAGTCAGAATGAACAAAGGTTGAAAGTAGAGTGCCCAGATCCATCACAAGAGTTGGCAATGGTTCAGGTGCAGGTTTCGCAGAAGGTTGATTCAACAGAACAATTTCCAGAGCATTTGAATCTCCAGAGGATTCTTCAGTTTCATCTTTTGAAATGTCCATCTCATCAGCTGGAGCGTCAGCAATCATCAGAGAAGACTTCTTGTCCCAAATATCAGCAGCTTCTGACTGAAAGGCATGCAGATGCTTGGAGAAGTTCTCAATCACTTGAGAGTGACATAAATCTTGCAGCTTCAGTGACCCAGCATCAAAAGTTCTTCTGAAAGATTCCCACAGAAGATCTGTTGCAACTGGGTTCACACTTCTGGAGCGGTCTTCCTTCAGCAGATTCAACCATGCTTGAACTTCTATTAAAAAATTCTGAAACAATATATTTACATCTGGATGAACAGGTTTTGGGACAACCGTTTTGAAAGTTTTGTTTCTCATAAATTATAGAGATTCAAAATCAACTACAATTCTTAGAAAGTTAGCTGGTTCAGGATTTTCTGTTTGTTCGGGAGTTGCTGATTGGTCAGGTTGGTCAGGTTGTTCAAAAGGGTCAGGTGTTGCTGATTGATCATGAGGTTCAGATAATGCATGAGTCACAAAGGGTTCGTGTGTTGGGTAGGTTCAGATGGTTCATGAGTTTGGTGTTCTGGAATGTGAGGAGGTGAAATCACTGGTGAGTCAGGAGTTGGAAGTTGTGGAGATGTTGGTGGTGTGATGTCAGGTGAAATGATTATGGTGTTGTCAGTAGTTGGGGTAGGATTTTGTGTTTGTGTTCTGTTTAAGGAAAAAATGTTTTCAGAAGGTAAGTTGAATGGAGGCTTTAGAGTGCCCAGAGGTTCGTTGATTCCTAGTATTCTCCAAGAGCCAGCATCATACCATCCAATAGGTCTGGGTGATAATGGTCTGGGAGGAGGTCTTGAAAAGTGTTCAACATGAATAGGTTAAGAAATAGGTGGTTCAGAGGGTTTTGAGTGAGATGGTTCTGATTGGGTTTCAGAGTGTTCATCAGAGTCAAAGTCACTCAAGTATGATAATACTTGATTTCTTTGAGGGTTGTCAGTAAGAGGGTCAGAGGGCATGGTCAGGTCAATATCAACATCTATATCACCTAAGGTTTGGGGTTCATCAGATGTAGATATATTGACAAAATTATAAACTATAATAGTTTCAGCAGGTTTATCTGACTTCTTTTTCTTCTGAGGTCTGGCAGGAGGTCCTTCAACTGCTTTCCTCTTCAAAGGTTGCTGAAGAACAGCGTCTGGAGAAACTTGTTTCTTTCTTGGAGCCAATCCGGATCAATTGGTCTTCCAGTATCTTTACAAATTTCAATGCAGTGCAGCATGATGCATGGGTGATCTCCTGAGTTGAACAGAGGGAAATCAGCAATTGGTATCCTTATTCTCTTAACAGTTAATGACACATACGGAGTTGGTTCCACCAGCAGATTGTCAATAATCTTCCTCTTCACTAAATTCTTCCCAGTCATAGCCTTTCCACAAGTAGGCTCCAGCTCCCCCAGAAGATTAGCTTCATCTAGGTGAGCAATCAGACCATTCTCAGTCAGAATGTCTGAGATTAATCTACCCATAGGAATCCAATTCCTTTTGGATTTGGGGTTTTTCATCCTTTCAGCTTCCCTAGTCTCTTTAACATGATTCCAGAGATGTTCAAACAGCAAATAAGGCAAATCAATTTTTACATTTGTTCCAAGGCAGAACAACAAGTATTGTTGATCAACATTAATGTAGTATGGAGAGCTCGTTTCCTTCCTATGGTGAATACATCCATGGATTATTATTGCCCATATCTTATACTTATTTTTCAAGTCCCTGACTTTAGAAGATCCTTGACAATTTGTAAAAATTTCTGAGTAGACCTTTGACATTTCCATTCTTCCACTTGAAATACCTGTTACTCCATGTCCTTCAAAACCTAGCAACTTTCTGATTTGATTTTCAGTAATGGATATTTCCTTACCCATTACGAAAGAGAGGATAACTTTAGGGGTTGCAATAGCATGTATCCATAATTCCTTCACAAGGTGTGGAAAAACTGGACCAACAAGACAGTCAAAAAAGTTTCCCCAACCTTGAAACTCAACAGCAGGAATCAGGTCAAAACCATTATCTCTTAGATTTTCAAAATCCACCATTAACTCACTTAACACTTCTAAGCTGTCCACTGGGATGGGGGTTGTTCTCTCAGGAACAATGTATTGCTCAGAGTGGATGTTCTCAGAATGGGTAGAGGAAGAAGCCATTGGAGCTCTTAGAGTTGAGAGATGAAGAAGGGTTTCAGACAAAAATCACAGAAACGTTTGAGTTTTGAAAGAGACGGTAAAAAGTGAAAAAAGGGGGTTTTCAATAGTATTTATATGAAAAAGTTTCAGAAATAGATTTAGAAATAAAACTGTAAAACATTTTTTTTAAAGAAATTAAAAAGAATCTCATCATTACATGCATTTAATGATTTTGCAAAATTAGGGGAAAACGTGAGATTAGAGCTAATCATAACAGTTACCTAGAATGGCGTCAGTAGCTTTTGCATGCGTGACCTTTCAGAAACACGCCACGTGTTGATCTCTTGAAGGTTGCATGGAACAACTGTTTGTTCTAATGAATTTCTGAACTATACTTAGAAATGAAACGTTAGAACATTTCAAAACTTTTCATATAGCATCTGATGTAAATTCTCTTCTAACTTCTGAAGAGTTGTTAATCAAAACATTCATTTCAAAACATTCTGAAGTCAAACACAGAAGATAAATATTATTTTATTCAGGACATAATTCCATACAAATATTTTTTAAAATGAAATTAAATTTATCTTCTGAAAGGGGTTTGGTAAAAATGCCAGCCCATTGATGGTCTGTTTTTACAAAAATTAAATTTAAAATACCCTTCTGAATATAGTCCCTTATAAAATGATATTTAATTTCAATATGTTTAGCTTTAGAATATAAAATTGGATTTTTAGAAAGACAAATAGCAAAAGTATTGTCATAGAAGATAGGAATCTTACGTTCATAAAGATTAAAATATTCTAGCTGACTTTTCATCCAAATCATCTGAGAACTACATCCAGCAGCAGATATATACTCAGCTTCTGTGGTTGAAAGTGCAATTGTTGCTTGCTTCTTGCTGTACCACGAGATAAGATTGTCACCCAGAAACTGGCAGCTTCCAGAGGTGCTCTTTCTTTCAATTCTATCTCCAGCAAAGTCAACATCACAATAACCTACTAGTCTGTAATCTTGTGATCTTCTGTAACACAAACCCAGATTAGTAGTACCTTTCAGATACCTCAGAATTCTCTTAACAGCAGTTAAGTGAGATTCTCTAGGATCTGATTGGAATCTAGTACATAAACACACGCTGAATAGTATATCAGGTCTAGATGCAGTCAAATAGAGAAGGGATCCAATCATACCTCTGTAGAGCTTCTGATCTACCTTCATACTTACCTCATCTTTTCCCAGAATGCAGGTTGGATGCATTGGTGTCTTGGCATATTTGCTTTATGACATCTAAAATTTCTTCAGAAGTTCTTTAACATACTTCGTCTGATGTATGTAAGTACCTTCTGGAGTCTGGTTGATTTGAATTCCCGGAAAGAACTTTAATTCTCCCATCATGCTCATTTTAAATTCTGCCTGCATGGTCTCAGCAAATTCTTTTCCAAGGGAGATATTAGAGGTTCCAAAGATTATATCATCAACATAAATTTGACAAAAAAAAATATCATTTTTAAATGTCTTTCTGAAAAGAGTTGTGTCCACTTTCCCTCTGGTAAAATCTTTTTCTAAAATAAAATTACTCAGACGATCATACCAAGCTCTGGGAGCTTGTTTTAAACCGTACAAAGACTTTTTTAATTTAAAAACATGTTCTGGATGTTTTGAATCATTAAACCCAAGAGGTTGATGGACATAAACTTCTTCTTCTATATAGCCATTTAAAAATGCACTTTTAACATCCATTTGATATAATGAAATGTTATTTTGCACAGCAAAAGAAATTAATAATCTAATAGACTCTAACCTGGCGACTGGGGCAAAGGTTTCATTATAGTCAATTCATTCTTGTTGACTATAACCCTTTGCAACCAGTCATGCTTTGTGTTTCTGATCACCTCTCCTTGCTCGTTCAGTTTATTTCTGAAAACCCATTTGGTTCCTATAATGTTGAATCCTTTGGGTCTTGGAACTAGATCCCATACATCATTTTTGGAGAATTGATTAAGTTCTTCTTTCACTGCTAAGATACAATCATTATCTTCCATATCTTCATCAATAGAAGTTGGCTCAATCAGAGATACCAAACAAAATAATGATTCTTCATTGATTCTGAGAGAGGATCTTGTTTTGATGGGATCTTCTTTTCTTCCAATGATTACGTCTTCTTTGTGAGCTGAAGAGATTCTAGGAAACCTTTTCTGAGTGGGTTGATCAGAGATTCTGAGATTGTCCAGAGCATTGTCAAGAGGATAATCTTCTGAGTCTTCCTTTGCTTCTGAGTCTTCCTTTGCTTCTGAAGTTTCAGAGTTTGAGGGATGATCTTCTGTACCTACAGAAAAATCAATTTGCTTTGGATGTTGCTGACCAAGCTTATCATCAAACTCGACTTTGATTGATTCTTCAACAATCAGAGTTTCTGTGTTGTATACTCTATAGCCTTTTGAGCGTTCAGAATATCCAAGCAGAAAACACTTTTGTGCTTTAGAATCAAACTTGTTCAGAGTTTCTTTAGTGTTCGGAATAAAACAAGTACATGCAAAAGGATGGAAATAAGAAATGTTGGGTTTTCTGTTTTTCCATAATTCATAGGGAGTCTTTTCAAGAATAGGTCTTATAGAGATTCTATTCTGAATGTAACATGTTGTGTTCACAGCTTCTGCCCAAAAGTGCTTTGCCATATTAGTTTCATTGATCATGGTTCTGGCCATTTCTTGTAATGCTCTATTCTTTCATTCTACAACTCCATTTTGTTGGGGAGTTCTAGGAAAATAGAAATTGTGAACAATACCATTTTCTTTAAAATATTTTTCAAAATAATGATTTTCAAATTCACCACCATGATCACTTCTGACTTTTATGATTTTAAAATCTTTTTCGTTTTGCACTTGGTTACAGAAGTCAACGAACACAGAATGTGACTCATCCTTGGGTTTTAAAAACTTGACGCATGTCCATCTGCTGAAGTCATCAATAATGACCAATCCATACTTCTTGCCTCTGATGGATGCAGTTTTAACTGGCCCAAACAGATCAATATGAAGTAATTCTAATGGCTTAGAGGAAGAGAGAACATTTTTGGATTTAAAGTAAGGTTTTGAAAATTTTCCTTTTTGACATGCTTCGCACAGAGCTTCTGAGTTGTACTTCATATTGGGAAGTCCTCTGACTAAATTTAATTTATTTATTTGAGAGATTTTTCTTAGACTGACACGTCCCAATCTTTTGTGCCATACCCATTGCTCATCACTAACAGACAAAAGGCATTTAACATTCTGAGATTTAAGATCTGAAAAATCAATTTTGTATATGTTGTTCTTTCTCTTTCCAGAAAAGAGGATTGATCCATCTTTTTGACTAACAGCTCTACAGGCATTTTGATTGAAGATAATGTCATAACCATTATCACTTAATTGACTTATGGACAGCAGGTTATGAACTAATCCTTCTACTAATAAAACATTAGAGATAGAAGGAAGGTTACCGTTTCCAATGGTTCCATAACCAATAATCTTCCCTTTCTGATTACCTCTAAACTTCACGTCTCCTCCAACTTTAAATTCCAAGTTTTGGAACATAGACTTTTTTCCCGTCATGTGTCGTGAGCACCCGGAGTCTAAGTACCATGACTGGTGTCTCAATTGAGCTGTTAAGGACATCTGCAACAAATATTATTTTATCCTTAGGTACCCATATCTTTTTGGGTCCTTTTGGGTTAGAGTGTTTATAGTTCTGTTTGAACTTTGGGTTAGCATAAGAGTTTCTAGAATGTGATGTATATTTTATATCACGTGAGTGTCCAAACTTGAATTGTTTGTTCAGAGGTTTGTAAGTGAAAGTCATCTTAGCAACAGGTTTTTGTATGTATGTCTCCTTCCCTTTAGGAGGTTCATATCCAATTCCTCTTCTGTTTTTCCCACTAACTCCATAGATCATTGAAGCCATTTTGCTTCTATCTATTCTTTTAGCTAGAAAAGTTTGAAAGCTACATTCATATTCTTTCAGAATATCTTTTGAACTAGACACAAATTCTGAACTAGAAATTTTTTGAACATTTTGAATTTCTTCTTTAAGTTTAAAATTATTTTATAAGATTTCAGATTTTTCTGCTTCATGCTTCTTAATATCAGATGCAAGACTCTTCTTGGGTTTCTTGTATTTAATTTTGATCTGACTATAGTTTTCCAGAAGTTCTGATAAACTATCAGCAAGTTCATTTCTAGTGAATTCAGAAAATACCTCTCTTGGTTCTGACTCACAGTCTGAGTCATCTGTTGTGGTAGCCATCAAAGTTAGGTTGGAATTCTCATCTTCAGAATCAGATTCATCTTCAGAGGATTCTGAGTCATCCCAGGTTGCCATCATCCCTTTCTTTTTACCAAACTTTTTCTTTGGTTTTTCTCTTTGATGTTTTGGACAATCACTCTTGTAGTGTCCAGGTTCTTTGCATTCATAACAGATGATCTCTCTTCTGTTTGACTTTTTGTGTCCAGAAGATTCTAGTTTATCTTCTGACTTCTTGAAGTTCCTGAACTTCTTCTGTCTGTGCTTCCACAGATGATTGATCCTTCTGGAGAGCAAGGATAGTTCGTCTTCTTCTGACACTGATTCTTCATAGTTTTCCTCTTCAGCCTGAAAAGTGTTAGTATCATATTTCTTAATTGATTTAAGGGCAAGGGACTTACTTTTCTTCTGAGGCTCGTGCTCGTCAAGTTCTATCTCATGACTTCTGAGAGCGCTGATGAGTTCCTCCAGAGACACGTTGTTCAGATCTTTTGAAACTTTGAAAGCAGTGACCATTGGTGCCCATCTTCTGGGTAAGCTTCTGATGATCTTTTTAACATGATCTGCTTTAGTGTATCCCTTGTTCAAAACTCTCAAACCAGCGATCAGAGTTTGAAACCTAGAGAACATTGCTTCTATAGACTCACTTTCTTCTACTTTGAAGGCTTCATACTTATGAACTAGACGCAAAGCTTTAGACTCCTTCACTTGAGCGTTTCCTTCATGAGTCATTTTAAGAGACTCAAACATATCATGTGTTGTATCTCTATTTGTGATTTTTTCATATTCTACTTTAGAGATAGCATTTAGAAAAATATTTCTAGCTCTATGATTATTTTTAAAATTAGCTTTTTGTTGTCTATCCATATTTTTTTCTATCAACTTTGTTTCCTTCTGAGTCTGTAGGATGTGTGCAACCATCCAAGACTATATCCCATAGATCACTATCATGACCTAGAAAGAAACTTTCTAGTCTATCTTTCCAGTACTCAAAATCGTCTCCATCAAATACAAGAGGTTTGTTGTAACTATTGTTGTTTTGTTCAACGGCCATTGTATTTTCTTCTGGATCTTTTCCTGACACGGTTAAGTGTTGTGCTCAGAGTCAAGCTCTGATACAAATTGAAGGGTAAGAAAATACTTAGAGGGGGGGGGGGGGGGGGTGAATAAGTTTCTCTTTTCTTATTTTCTAACAAAGCTCAACAATACTGGAAAGACAAGGTTATTTCTATCCTGGTTCGTTTGAACTCAAACTACTCCAGTCCACCCGTCAAGGTGATTTCGCCTTTCTCAACAAGGACTTAATCCACTATAATCAACTGATTACAAACACATAACAACTGTTGTGACTAACAATTCACAAGTAATCTTATAAGTGACTAACACCACTAAGACTTAAATCTAGTCCTAGTCTACTTGAGAAATATGTCCAAACTTGGTCTCTAAAGGAACAATTACAAGAGTTTAATCTTTACAGATAGTGAGATAAAATTTGCTTCTAATAAAGCTATATCACAACTGTGATTTTTCACTTAGAATAATTTTCACAAAGTGTATGAACAAAGAGTTTGTGAGCCCATAATTTTTCACGTAGTTTCTTGCTTCTTTTTGAAATTAATTGGTTAGTATTCTTGCAATAAATGTCCTTCTATATATAGTAAGAAAAAAAAGACCGTTGCTGCCTTCAAAAAGTGGAGAGCATTAAATGCTTGCGTGTTTCTTTGAACTATTCCATTTTCCAAGAACTAACATAGACACTTGAGTGCATACAGCCATCTTTGCATTAAATGAGCAAACGACACTTGTAAGAACATGTTTCCTGATGCTTGACAAGACAAGTTGGATTTTACAATCTTTCAGAACTTGCTTCAACGTCTTGAATTCAGAACATGCTTGCTTATCTTCTAAAGAAAGCTTTGCTTGCTAAAAACTTGATCAACGCTTGCTTTCAAATAAACTTCTGAACAACACTTGCTTTCAAGTAATCTTTTGAACAAGGAATCTTGCTAAGTGTTAAAAGATGCATTAATGTAATTGTCTTACCAGAGTCAGCATCAGCAGTTGCGCTTAAAGCAAATAGTTCTTTCATTTAAAGAACTTCTTCATACAATTTTAGCTCAGCACACCAAAATGCTTCTGTCAGAACATTATCTGAAACAATAAAATACGTTCATCAGAGTATAAATTATCTAAAATATAATTTATTGTTATCATCAAAACTCTGAGATATGATCAAAACAAATCTTGTTCTAACACATACATCATAGCATATGCATACAAAACACATATGACACAATCTCATTTATTTTGAGAACATCATTACGAAATGCATTTCATACATCATGACATTGCATACAACTAACTATTTACCTTTTTAGGAAGAATCAATCGACAGACCGATATCATCAACAAATCCTCAAAACAAATTGTAGATCATTCCCTGAAACAAGACAAGGGCAAATATCTACATAATGGACACTCCCTTCAAACATCTGCTAGCTTAGATTAAATCGACCAAAGATTTATTCTGATACTTCTCTCAGTAGACTTTTTCTGGCTCAGATTAAATTGACCAAAGATGTATTCTGATACTTCTCTCAATTAAAGATTTAAAGACCTCTGCTGGCTCAGATTAAATCGACCAAAGATTTTTTCTGATACTTTTCTCAGTAGAACTTTTTTTGGCTCAGATTAAATCGACCAAAGATTTATTCTGATACTTCTCTCAGTTGACATTTTCTGGTTCAGATTAAATCGACCAAAGATTTATTCTGATACTTCTCTCAGCTAAAGATTTAAAGACATTTGTTGGCTTAGAGAAAATCGACTAAATATTTATTCTGATACTTCTCTTAGTAGACCTCTGCTGGCTCAGATTAAATCGACCACATATTTATTCTGATACTTCTCTCGGTAGACCTTTCCTGGCTCCGATTAAATTGACCAAAGATTTATTATAATACTTCATCCATTTAAAAACAGACACAAATATCTTCTGGCTCAAATTAAATCGACTAAATATTTATTCTGATACTTCTTCCAATAGACATTTTCTAGCTCGGATTAAAGTCGAGCGTAGACCTAGTCTAATTTCTCTATCAACAATTACTTTGGATGGCATATATAAGCCCATCTTTGACAGCTCTTCATTACCTCTCTAAATGACATCTATAAGTCCATTCCTGATATAATCAACAAAGAGTTTTACTTCATGCACAAGCGAGTGCAAATTTCTGGGCACTTAAGTGTTCAATCCTCTTTTACCTTCAAGTCACGAAGCAGACAAGCCAATCTAACTCTTCAGGTTTAAGAAGATTGAACAGGGGAAGTTGTTGTACCCTAAAATTTTCCATCCCTTTTCTTCAAAACATTTCCTACAAAAGATCTCAAATGCTCAAGCATGCTCAAGAGTTGATCAGACAAGCTCACCTCCTAAACATTGAGACCACAAATTAGGGTTTTGGTTTTCTCAAGGTAAATTGGACCTTTGATGCTTCAAATTACTTTCATGGTTCATTATAGATCTCATAGAGTGCTCATACCAAGTTTCAAGTCTTGCATCTCAAAATTGCTCAGTCAATGGCTCAAAGGACTGAAAATCAACTGTTTTAGGTAAAAAGTCAATTATGGTCAACATACAGTCAAATCATCAAAGGGGCAAAATTGTCAAAATTAGGGTTTTGACTGAGAATGATTGATCATTGACTTTTGACCTAGTACATGACCTAATGAATTAGAGCATGATCTCAAGGACTCAAACACAACATTTTTACCTAATTTCATGGCTCAAATCATTTCCCAAGATCAAAGGGGTTGATAGTTAAATTTTGGATCAACTGATGAAAAGTCAATTGATACACAAAAAGTCAAACTTTGACTTTTTGGTAACATTGAATTTTAAAGATCAAGATTCATCAAGACATTCAAAAATATAAAACTTGATCATCAAGAATCAAGAAAGTCAAGAAATTCAAGAAAGTCAACAAAAAGTCAAGATTTAAAAGACTTAGAAAAATTCTAAGTGTTTTTTAACCATGATAATTTCACTACTTCATGACAATTTTTCACCAAGATGCAAGATCATTCAAGGAAAACTTTCAACATGAAAGTTGTAGATCTTGATGAATTCTACAACTTTTTCCCTTAGGGTTGATGTCCAAAAAATGCTTATATTTGAAGATATAGGCTCATGAAGTCATGACATTTTTTACTAAAACACTTAGTGAAATTTTTATCAAGTTAGGCAGATTTTTTGTCCCAACTTCTTGGCAATTTTTCACCAAGTTCCAAGTTTATTTAGCCAAAGTGGTCAATGTTAAGGTTGTAGACAATGTTTCAAGCTTTCCAAAATGTCCAATAACTTGAAGAGATCATGCTTGAGCTAGAAATTTGGAAGAGATGAAGTTGGACATTCATTCTTGAATTTTAGGTCATTTTCATGAAGAACATTATGATCAATATTCAAGCATGATGCATAATCTTGCTTTGCATGCCCCTTAACCTATAAATCTATCCATAATCAGTTGATTACACAAACTTTTGAACCATTGTCCAAGTGGTTCAACCATTGTCCAAGTTACCTTACCATTTAAGGAACAAAGTTCATACTTCCATTTTGGAAAAGTGACTTTAATCACAAAGTCAACTTGTCTTGAGCCTTTAACTTGTTTGTTATGATCACACTCAACATGTATGCTCAAAAGAAACATTTTTAAATCCTCTAGCCACCCTACAAGCCCTTGTACCATTGCATTGGAACAATGTTTATCAAAGTTGCTTCAAAATCAAGTCACATAACCATAACATGTGATCTTTGATTTCTGATTACTAGAGCCTCTACAATATTTTCTCTATAAATAGAGGGGTTGTTTACAAGCCAAAGGACGAGTTTATAAGCCTTGAAACACCCTCAAACACTCTGAAATTAGAATTTGCATTTCAAATCTCCATTGTTGCACATTCTGACTTAAAACTTCAAACTCACAATCCACTCGTGTGTTTCCTCTCTAAATCAATCACAAAGCTTCCTTACCTCATTTTGAATTGATCCCCACCCACGTTTTACAACTGTAACACTATTTGCACCATCCTCCATTTCCAAATATTCAAACCTACAACTTGACTTCTCTAGCATGACTCAAGCACTTTCAACATAAAGTAAGAGTTGCATTAGCTTCCTAGGAGTCCAATGAAGCTATCCATATCATCACCACACTTCCAAGGGAGATCAAACTCCATAAATGATTTCCAATTTTGAGGTAAGTTTTCTCAACTTTGAACTCTCTCTACAAGCATCATTAATGGTTACTTTGTGAATGAAAAATGTAGACATCATTGCCCTGAAGCTAACCATGCCTTTAGTTTCCATTTATGTTTCCCGAGTGATGTGAATTTTGAAGTTGAAATTTCTGAAAAGATTAGGTTTTTTTTGGTACCAAACAAAATTCGTGTTCATCTTTGATTTATAGCTTTAGTTATTTACATGGTTGAATTCATGTTGAAAAATGGAGCAACTTTCATGTTTACAATTTTGAAAATGGTTGAGAAATGAAGTAGTTACAGTTTTGGCCATGGTGTTGTTAATCACTGCGCATGCAAGGTTAAAGATGAATTCATTTTAAAATCTTAGAAATGAGTTTATTTTAAGTTTATTGCAAGTCATATTACTATCGTATGTAACAGCCAACCTAGTGGCAGAGCGCGCGCGTATAAGGCATTACCCCATAGGGACCTGGGTTCGAGCCCCAGTGATATCCTTTTGGTTTTTTCTAACATTTCCATTACATATTCAATACAAGCCAAGCATTTGTGCACACCATGCGCCTCTCATCCATGCCATCAGATTTGTCTGTCATCTCATCCAACACTCCATAATGCAAGCCTGCGGTACACTCACAGAAATCAATCACACTGGATAGAAAACAGGCGCTGAACTTTCTCTAATGGGCTTTGAATTTTTGTTCTCTTCACCCCCGTTATTTCTTATACCACTAGCCCAATTCCATATTTATTTATTTATCTGATTCCAACAAAAAACCTGAATTGGGCCTTTTACTACTTTTTACCACCCTTTTATTTTTTTAACACCCAACCCATTTATTTTTATTTCTTTTCATATTTTCATTATTTTTATTTATCTATTTATTTATTAAATCAAAAATATAAAAATATACTTTCTTAAATAATTAAATTAAAAATATTTTAATGTAAATATTTTATTTTATTAAATTAGTTTTATTATTTCTTTTACAAATTGATCTTAGTATTAACATTCAAATTATTTTCTAAACAAATTATTTAGACTTAGGTTTTATTCTCTTCTTAATTTCAATGAACTTAGACTTAAATTCTTGTTAATAATTAATTAACTTATTTTGTAAATAAAATTAATTAGTCTAATTAAGTTAACTACAAAACCTTTTTCTCCATCAAAAAACCCTAGAAACAAGTTTTCTTTCTCTTTACATTTTGTACATTCTATCTTTATTCATGTTCAATGATTTATAATAGATAATTAGGGCTTTATTGATTTTCTCCCCTATTCACAAAACTTGTACCCCCCATTCCCAAAGCATTGTAATAGCGTTGGACTTTTAAATTTCGCAATTTATCTCTTTCCTTATTATTGCTAGTAATTAGGGTTTGTATGACAAGACTAAAATCAAACATTAGACAACCTTAATCCTAAGATAAAATAATTGAATCAAACATACTTTGCACACATGCACCTCTAGGGTAACCCACACTTGTTGCCTCGGATTTAAACAGTCATGTCTCTCGAACGTGGGATGTTTTAGCAAAGGCTCTCGATTTAAAGATTGTAGTACCTCGATGACCCTTCAATGTTGCCTTCGGTAAACGATATTAGTCCCTTACAACAATTGCTAAAACATCTTACTAGTTGCCTTCTATGATTGTACGATGACCCACATTTGTCCCTCACATCCAATGATATGGATTCTTACTAACCAATAGTAGGTAAGCGAGGAGGAGGAAAATCACAAAGACTTTTTGAGTAGGTAGATTGCTCGTAATTGCTTGCTCACAAAAAAAACCATTTCCACAACTCACACTTTCAAAACACTCCTCAAAACAAACATTTTATATACATTCTCAACGATTTGAGAATCATTACAAAATTGTGACAAAGACAACCCCACGGTCCATTATCCCAGGACATTATGGATGCCTTTATTCCTAAGGGGATGAAGAAGCCTCCCCCTCTGAAGGAGTATGATGGCATTGTAGACCTTGTCGACCACCTCGACGGCTTCGAGGTGATGCTCCATTATCACAACATCGAGGGTCCTATCAAGTGCAGGCTATTCCCTACGACACCAAGGAAAACAACCAAGGACTAGTATAAAACCCTCCTCCCAGGTGGATCACCTCGTGGAAAAGTATGAAGAACCAATTAGCCATCATCTTCACAATGTCTCGCCGACACCCTAAAATTGAGGTCGCCCTCGAGGCAATCATCTGAAGGAGCAACGAGACTCTCAAGGAGTACATCGATCGATTCAACTGCAAGGCTATTCAGGTCCCATGCACCAATCACATGAAGAGGTGCCTTCTCGATAGGAGACTCCTCCCGAGCATTGAATTCAAAAAGGTAGTCGGCATCGAACCTCCCAGGTCTTTTGATGCACTCCTCGATAAAGCCCAAGCCTACATGACCTACGAGGAAAAGGAGGAAGCCAATATTTCCTGTGATTCGAGGAACCGCAGACCGACCAACATCCTGCAACATAATGATGCAAGATCTTCTCAATGAATGGGGGATAAGAGATGGGAAGAGAAGCCTCGTGACTCCCGTGAGCATAGAGGACCAGCTGGAAGATTCACCGAATACACCCTATTGACCGCTTCCCGTGAGCATATCCTTGAGAAGTGCACCAATTCTGAATTCAAGGATGGATGGGTCAAACTCTCTCGACCAACTCGGGCTAAGCCTAAGGCCGACAGGACAAAATACTATCAATACCATCGGAGCCACGGTCACCTGATCGAAGACTGCATCCAATAGAAAGATGTCATCGAGACTCTCATCAAGGCAGGGAGACTCGGGAAGTACAAGAAGAATGACGCCCCTCTCCGGGATACCTGGAAGGTGAAAGAAATTAAAGAGGATGCTCAACCGACCATTGAATCTGCCCCCCAGTTTCATTCTGCGTCTCCAAGCCCAAGGACTTTCACGTCCCCGACGACCTCAAAGACGATGATCCTTATTCACCCACAACAGATGGGAGAAGTTCCCCACTGCCATGGTCATATCCGGTGTGGGATTTAGTGATGTCTCGGTGAATTCAGCAAAGAGGAAATTCAGCGAGCTGATAAATGAAGCCCTATTCCCGGTTGTAACTCTTGAAAATTTCAAGGAAAAATTTGAGCCAATCATTTTTTATCTCGAGGATCTTCCCGATGGAGCACCAAACTCCAGTATCCCTCTGCTCGTAAGGGCGAGGATGGATAACTTTGATGTACATCGGATTAGTAATACGGTGGGAGAACTGACTTGGGATGTTTCGCGTTTGATCGCAAATGTTGCAGTTAGCAAGAGTCACACTGACTTTTCTTTTATCCAAAAGGAAAGGTGGAAAAGAACAGGAAAGACCTTTGAGATTATTTCTTGATTTCGGGGGGTAGATCATGAAAAGGGAAGGTGTTAGCACCCTTTTCATCCATAGTTATCTATGGGCTCTTAGTTGCTTGCTAGATCACTTGCTTTGTTTGAAAATTTTCTTTGTGGTGGTTTTTGAAAAGGCGCCTTCGTTTAGGCAAACTTTGTAATGGTTCTCGTTCGTAAGAACATATACAAAGTGTTGGACTTTTGAAAATATTTCATGTTTTTGAAAGTGTTTGGTGTTTGTTTTGAAAGTGATAAAGGATGTTTGTTTTGAAAGTGAGCAAACAACTAAGAACGTTTCTACCTACTCAAAAGTATTTTGTTCATTTCTTCCTTTCCTTTGATATTGCTATCTTACGATTGATTGGTAAGAAGCCTTATCTTTGGATGTAAAGGGACGTGTGTGAGTCATTGTATGGTCATTATAGTAATGTTGTGAGATACTTATCATTTCTCTTGAGGGACTAAAATCACTTGTAAGGCAATATTTGAAGAGTCATCGAGGGACTATGATCTTGTATGTTTTATTGTTTTGAAAATGAGCAAGCAACTAAGAACGTTTCTACCTACTCAAAAGTATTTTGTTCATTTCTTCCTTTCCTTTGATATTGCTATCTTACCATTGATTGGTAAGAAGCCTTATCTTTGGATGTAAAGTGACGTGTGTGAGTCATCGTGTGGTCATTATAGTAATGTTGTGAGATACTTATCATTTATCTTGAGGGACTAAGATCACTTGTAAGAAAATATTTGAAGAGTCATCGAGGGACTATGATCTTATATTTTTTATTGTTTTTTCTAAGACATCCCACATGCATAACATGACCATTTTTTAGGAAACAAGTGGAGTTAACCTTAGGGGTGCATGTTTGAATAATGTGTTTGATTTGCATGCATTTAATCTTTGATTAAGGTTATCTACTTATTGATTTTAGTCTTGCCATACAAACCCTAATTACTAACATTTATATTGAAAGCGATAAATTGCGGAAATGTAAAATTCTACGCTATTACATTATTTGGGGATGAGGACACAATTTACAAATGAGGGATGAAAACAATAAAGTTCTAATTATACTATTACAACCATATTGAATATTGCAAGATAAGATGTGCAAGAATATAAAAGCAATGTGAAAGGAAAAGAAAATTGTTTTTTTGTTTATGAAAAGTCTTGATTTAATTAAACTAATAAAAGAAAATAATTTAATTAATTAAAATCCCTAAATTATAATATGATTTAATTAGAAAATAAATTCAAAGAAAAAACTAAGTTAAAAATTAATTTAATCAAAAAAAAAATTTGTTAAGAAAAATGTTTTTTTATTTTTAATAAAGAAAAAAACCTAAAAGATGCTACTTTGAATAAATCACAAATAATGAAAATAAATATATTTTTGGTGAGATTTTTATATATTCATAAAATAGACCTAATAAACTAGTAGTGTGCAAAAAATTAGTTCAAAAGGAGTTAACTTGATGGGTTAAATAAATTTTTGAAGTTTGTTAAAAATGTAAAACGAGTCAAGTGATAAAAATAAGGTTTTGGTCCTGCCAAGGCTTAAACTCAAGATATTCAGGTTGCTGACTTAAAAGAATACCACTAGGCTAGGTGTGTTTTCTTATCAACCATGTGCTTACATGATATTATATAAGAAAATTGCTACCTGAAATCACAAAAATCACAAAAATAACACAAAAAGGGAGTTCACAATGGTTCAAACCCGCGCCCTTAGGATAAGAAGTGACATGAAACACGCGTTGTTGCCACTAGGGTGGCTGTTACATCCGTTAGTGAAACAACAATCATTAAATATAAAATGAACTTAGATGTAAAAATTTTAAAATGGCCAAGCCCTCCTTCTTCTTCCTCCTGCACGCTAATAGTTACTGTAATAACAATATTTTCCATTTTTTTCCAAAAAACTCTAACTTCCTCATTTCTCAACCAAATTCAAAAATGTAAAAATGAAACTTGATTAGAATTTCACAAGTATTTAAAATATATAATTAGTTTTTATTTATTCCCACTATAACTCACGAATTTCTACCTGTACCAAATTGAAACCCAAACGTCCAAAAAATTCAGTTTCAAAATTCTCATCCCACAGTCAATTAAAATGAAATTTAAGGATATGGTTATCTTCATAGACATGATATCTACATTTTATCTTTTGAAAGTAAGTGCAAATGATGCTTGTATCAAGATTTCAAAGTTAGAAAAACTTACCTCTTGATGCAAAAATTCATTGGTCTCACGACTTACGGAAGCAATATGATGATTTCTTTAGCTTCTTGGGACCTTGGTGAGTATGTTGCAACTTTAACTTTGCTTTGAAAGTGTCTGGATTGGTCTACTCAAGTCAAGTTGAAATGATGGATTTTGAAAATGGTGGATGATGAAAATGATGTTACAGTGAGGAAACAGGAGTATGGATAGTTTTTATATGATATATATGAAGTGTTTAGATGATTTGTTTGGACAATAGTTGCAAGAGTGATGAGTTTCAAAGTTAAGGTTTCAAAAGCTTAAAAATGGTGATTTTTGGCCAATTCGAGTTTGAGAGTGTATGAAAGGATTTAAGGGCTTGTAAAATCATGTCCTCGGTTGCATAAGAGTATCTTGATATATAGGAAAATATTTGGAGACTTGAGATGGTCAGATTACCAAGATCACATGTTATGGTATTTTTTCTTGTTTTTGAAGCAAAGTGGAAAACCAAAATCTCAATGTGTGGTACAAGCTATGTAGAGTGGTTGAATCACTTTAAACATGCTTCTACTGAGTTGCTAGGTTGAATGTGTGCAGATTGAGCCATTGAGAGGCTCAAGAAGGGTTGACATTGTGAAAAAGCTTGCTTTAGAAGAATGGATATGTTACTTTTTGCAATTTCAACCATAAATGGTATCAAGACTTGGACAAAACATCAAATCCTTGTGTAATACACTTAGGGTCTGTATAATTACTTAATTATGGAGATATTTAGAAGCAAAATGGCCTGAAAAGTGAGATTGAATGATAAGGTTATGAGATTTGATTATGAGTTTATCACAAAAATGACTTATAATTCAAGTTTATCATGACAACTTCAAGTCTTCGAATATCCTAGCTCAAAAATGATCTCTTTAAGTTCTTGGATATTTTGAAAAGCTTGGAACATCCTCTACAACGTTTATGTTGGATATTTTTGAAGAATCAATTTGGAACTAGGTGAAAAATTGTCATGAAGTTAGGTAAAAATCCTGACTAAAATACTCATAATTTCACTAAGTATTTTTAGTATCATGGACATGTCTTCATAAATTCATAACTTGAAATCCAAGAATTTTTAGAAAAAGTTCTGCCCTACAATGTTTTATATCTCATTGAGATCTATAATTTTCATGTTGGAAGTTTTCCTTGAATCATCTTTCATCATGGTGGAAATTTGGCACAAAGTTATAAAAAATATGGACTTTCTAACACTTAGAAAAAATTCCAAGTCTTAGAATTTTGACTTTTCAAAGATAATTTTGACTTTTCAATTTCTTGATGAACAAGTTTCATATTTTAACATGTCTTGATGAAATATAATTTTTGAAACTTGATTTTGGTCAAAAAGTCAAAGTTTGACTTTTCAGTGTACAGTTAACTTTTCATTGGTTGACTGAAATTCAATTATCAATCAATTGATCTTGAGATATGTTTTAGCCATGCCATTAGGTCAAAATGATGCATTTGAATCCTTGAGATCATGTCTTATAACTAAATAAGTTATTTCCTTGATAAAAAGTCAAAAACTGAGCCTTCTCAATCAAAACCCTAATTTTGACCATTTTGCCCTTTTGGTGTTCTGATCAAATTTCTTGAGGAATTATGATCCAAACTTGATCAATTAACATGTATGAGTTCATGATGTTGGTATGGATCAAAAATTATGAATTTTGACTGCAAATTGACCATAGTTGACTTTTTATCCAATACAGCTGATTTTATGTCATCTGATCAAATGACTGAGCAATTTTGTGATCCAAGACTTGAACTTGCCATGAGAAATCTTAAGGGCTCCTAATGATCCATGAAGGTCATTTGAGGCCTTGAAAGTCCAATTGTCCTTTTGAAAACTCAAACCGTAATTTGAGTCACCAGTGCTTGAGGAGGTGTCTTGAGCTAATCAAACCTTGTGTAGTCTTGAATCAATGGAGATATTATGAGAGATTTCTTGAGAAATGAGAGGGAAAATTTTGGGGTATAACAACATCCTAGTCAATGAGGGGAGTTCCATCGACGTGATGTACACCCATCTGTTTCGCACCCTGCAACTCGACAATTTTCACCTGTCACCATATGTAGGATATGACCTGCAAGGGTTCAATGGTTCGACCTCCAAGCCATGGGGTTATGTCGAGTTTTTCGTTACGTTCAGGGAGGAAACCGCATCGTGACAGGTCAAAGTTCATTTTCTGGTGATTGTTCGCCCCTCTCTTTACAACTGCATCCTGGGTAGACCAACACTTGCCAAGCTAACTGTCTTACCATCCACAATGCATTTGAAGATGAAGTTCTACACCAAGAGGGACTGCGTCACTACCATCCATGGAGATATCACAGCTTCTAGAAGATGTTTCAATGCGGCCTCCAAAGGACAGAACATAGTCAACAGTGAGGTACGAGCTATCAACAGAACAACCTCCTCGACAACAAAGACTCCCTCGTCGAACAAACCTTCTCAAGTTGAAAAATAACTAGCTCCGCCAAAGGTCGACTCCATTGACCTCGACACTCGCTTCGCTAAAGATGAAGTCAAGGCCCCAAATGGAAAACAATATCCTCTATGACTTGTACCTGATGGAGACTTTGATTTCACCCCCCTTGGCGAAGACCCGAGAAAAGGGGTAAAGATCGATGTTGGACTCCCTGACCTAGAGAGGAAGAAACTCAAAGCCTGTCTGAGGGAGTACATTAATTTGTTTTCATGGAGCGCATCAGAGATGCCCAAACTCGACCCTGAGGTTTCCTGTCACCAACTTGTTGTGGATCCAGCCGCTAGGGCAGTAGTACAATGTAGGCGTAAGCAGTCTCCCGAAAAAGTAGAGGTTGCTGAAAAAGCTGTAAAAGATCTCCTAGAGGAAAAATTTTTATTTCGAGGCCAGGTATTCAACCTGGCTCTCCAATGTTGAACTTGTTAAGAAAAATAATGGAAAATGGCGAATGTGTTTTGACTATACTGATCTCAACCGGGCATGCCCCAAAGATGCATTTCCTTTACCTAACATTGACAAGATGGTTGACAACTCGATCGACTATAAAATTTTATCGTTTATGGACGCATATTCAGGCTATAATTAAATACTCATGGCGATGAGCGACAAACACTACACTTATTTCATGATAGGGTCGGGAAATTACTACTATAACGTAATGCCCTTCGGTTTAAAAAACACGGGTGCAGCATACCAGCAGAAGATGAACAAAATCTTCCGTGATGAGATCGGGGACATGCTCGAGGTATACATGGATGGCATGATTTTTGCACCCCAAAATTTTCTCTCTCATTTCACACGGGATCTCCCTAGATCCCAGGTTTTCTTCTATCAAGTTTCCAAGCCTTGAACTGCAAATTTTCCAAGAAAACCACTCACAAGGGCAAAATGGTCATTTGCACACTAAAAAGTCAAACTTTGACTTTTGGATAAAAATCAAGCTTCAAGAATCTTATTTCATCAAGACACGTTGAAATATGAAATTTGTTTCATCAAGAAATCCAAAAAGCCAAATTTTTAAATACTTGGAATTTTTATAAATGTTTAAGAATTATGACAATTTCAGAACATCTGACTAGGTTATCACCATAACGCTCAGTAAATTCTGGACACTCTCAAGGCAGAGTTTGATCAGAACTTTTGGGCAAGTTTTCACAAAAAGCTTCAGTCAGAGGATGCAAACATGGTTCAGAACATGATGCTTCAATCAGAACATGTGGAAGCAATGTTCTCCTTCAGAATATGTTGGGGCCAGAAGATAAAAAGAGCAGAGGATGGATGCTATGTTGAAGTAGAACTTCTGATCAAGAGCTAAGCCTTGGTGTAGAATCTCACGTTGCAGGATTTCTGGTTGTGATAAGTTTCATCATCATTTAATGCTCATAACCACTTTGAGTCTTTATCCAAAGGATTTTCACCACGTGTACCCCTACTGTCTCGGGAAGACCAACTGTTGTGCAAAAGTATGCTAGGCCCATGCGATGCTTCTACTTTTCCTTAATTCACGCTGCCAAATCCAGCTTAGGCGTTGTTAACCATCCAACTTGATGCATTGAACCACACTTATTTAAGCTTACTTGAAGAGTAAGTCAACATATAGCATATGATGTTGGTGCCACTTGACATCTCCAAACCACAAAACCTTTGCCTATAAATAGAACATCATTGACAACTAGAAAAAGGGGGGAAGATTTGAGAAAGAAAAGAGCTGAACCCCTGCTAAAATTCCAAGAGTCCAAAAGAGAGAAGAGGAAACAGGGAAAACCTTCACAAATCCTAAACAAAACCTTTTGTTCCCCCCCTTTGAATCAAAGAACACAACCACTATTCCGTCACCCTTCCTGACTTAGAACATCCAAACGCAGCCACTCAAAGCTCCAAGCACGCTCCAGGTTCAAGGTAAGTCTTTCTGACTTTGCTTGTTTTTCATTCTTAACATCATTAACATGTAAATATCATAGTATTAATGTTGTACATATCATTGCTTAAGTAGAAAAGTTGTGGATCAGAACTTCTTGATTAGGGCTAGACTCAGATTTAGGATTAGAACTTCTATAAGATGTTGTGCTGTTATCCTTCTGATTTGCTGTTTAATAAGAACTAAATGAATTGCTAATGTTCACTCACTGGCTCAGCATAATACAGAGTTTCTGATGATTCACTCACTGTTTTTGCACAACACAGAACTTCTAAGTTCTCCTAACATGACAAATACACTGAACTTCTGATTTTCATGCACTGATAACATGCTGAACTGCTGATTGTTTGTTCACTGTCTTAGCACCATACAAAACTTCTGAGTTCTTCCTACTGTTTTGACACGCACAGAGTTTCTATGGTTTTCTCACTGTTCTAACATTCAAAAGTTCAGCACATAGCATGCCAAAACTTTTATGTTTTTCCTCTAACATTTCTTGTAGGACCTCAGAGTTTACCAATCCAGGTCTTCTGATTCCACTGACGTCTCCTTCTGAGTCACAACGCTCTTGGCTTCAGAACTTCTGACCCTAGTTGTTCTTCTTGCAGCAGCACACTTTTTCTATCTTGCATTTATTTTCTTTTTCATCACTTTTAATATTAACTCTTTTAATATTAACATAAAAAACACAAAAATATTTTCCTTTTAATTTATTTCCTTAAGACAAATTTTTTTTCTAAACAAGTCTATTTCTTTCTTATGTTATGCATTTCAATATGGTTGTAATAGATAATTAGGACTTAAATTCCTTGCAATCCCCATTCGTAAATATGTACCCCCATCCCCAAAATATTGTAATAGCGTAGGACTCTACATTTCCGCACTGTTATTGCTTTCAATATATGATAGTAATTATGGTGTGTATGACAAGATATAAAAATTGACAAATAGATCACCCTAATCAAGACAAAATTATGCATGCAATCAAATACACTTGCACACATGCACCCTTAGGGTAATCTCACTTGTTTCCTTACAAAAATGGCCATGTTATGCATGTGGGATGTCTTAGCACAAACAAATCGAAAAATACAAGATCATGGTCCCTCGATGACGCTATCAAAGTTGCCTTTCAAAATGATCTTAGTCCCTAAAAGAAAAGTGCTAAGTCATCTCACAACATTGCTATCATGGTCATACGATGATCCAATGCCCGTCCCTTTACATCCAACGATGGGGCTTCTTACCAAAACAATGGTAAGATAGCAACATCTAAAGGAGGATGAAAAGAACATCTAAGACCTTTTTGAGTAGGTAGATTACTTTTAGTTGCTTGCTCAATTTCAAAAATAACATCCTTTCTATTTTCAAAAACAATCGCATACACTTTCAAAACACTTTCAAAACACTTTCGAAACACTTTCCAAACGTGAAATATTTTCAAAAGCTCAACGCTTTGTATACGTTCTTACGAACGAGAACTATTACAAAGTTTGCCTAAACGATGGCACCTTTTTAAAATACTTTCAAAACCACACAAAAGCACATTTTTCAAACAAAAGCAAGTGATCTAGCAAGTAACTAAGAGCCCATGTAAAACCATGGATGAAAAGAGTGCTAACACCTTCCCTTTTCATAATCTACCCCCCGAACTCAAGAAAACATCTCGAAAGGTCTTTCCTGTGCTTTTTCACCTTTCCTTATTGGATAAAATAAAAGTCAGTGGCGACTCTTGCTAAACCGCAAAATTTGCAAACACAAACACAAAACACCCAAGTCAGTTCTCCCACCATATCACAGAACTGGCGACTCTGCTGGGGAGATACTTAAAAATGGGGTTACATTAGGGTCAGATCACATTTACTTGCTTTCTTTGTTTGATTTGTATTGCTTTACACTATGGTTCTCTGTTTGGGTTTGCTTTGATCCTCCACCTGGATCTAGGGCACCTTTTTAGGTAAGTAGCAATAGATTGTGGAAACTCTACGGCGTAGACCGATATGGTTGAAACAATGGCTACGTTAGTGTGACGCATTTGTGGGTACCGGTATCCCTCGTGGTGAATCGAGGAGAATACGAGGCCGCTGAGTGGCGTCGTGAAGCACTAATTGACCTTAGAACCTTACTTGACCAACTTGGCCATTAGGACGTAGTGAGATAACCGGTTTCGGTATAGAGCTGAAAATTGGTTGATACTCGATGCTACACTCATTGAGACCGGACTTTTTGGATATCTCGGCCGCAAGAAAAGATTGATTATGCTGAGACAATGCCTAAGAGAAAGGTCGGTGTTATTGAGATCCTTTAGAACCCGATTACTATTACTAGGACAAGTTGAGCCAACTAAACTTCAAGAGGGTAATTACCTATAAAACCTGATACAAGCCTAAAACTAAGGACTTGTCTACTTTGTGTGAATATGATTATTTATATATAAAGTTGCTTACCTCGCATATTTGTACATAACATCATAACATCATACCATAGCATTTTCAATAACATGAACCATAGCACTTCAAGGATCTCGAGGGTCTTTGATGCAGGGTCACGTTGAACCAGACGTCTACCAGGGGGCAAGATGATTTATTTTCCTCTAACCAAACACCGTCAAAGATCAAGTACAACAACTTGAGTCACGCGCTATGACCCACTTGACATGGTGAGCTTAATTCTCGTGGAAAGACATCCACCGATACAAAGCTCTCCAATCCAAAACTGTAAGTGACTACTTACCCCGCGAGATCCTTGAAAACATGCATCCACATATCATGCATCATATCATGACAGGTTTCTCCAATATAGTTCTCCTTATCTTCCTACTGTTTATTTCAGTAAGATGGATATGGAACAGACTGTAAAAGATCTCCAAGTTCAAAACGCTCAATTCTAACAAATGTTCTTGGCGATGGATAAGGGGAAAGAAGACCTGAAAACACTCCATCTCAAAGACAAGAGGAAGAAGTCCAAGAAATCAGTAGGTATCCTAAACTCGAGAAGAAGACCTAGAGGACCAGTCAAGAGAGCTCTAGATCTTTCAACTTCATCCAACATGAGGGATAGTCTTGAAGAAGACCACAGTCTGGAGATTGAGGAAGTCGAAGCTGACTGCTCTGAGGAACAATATCCTCCCACTAATGACAAGTACAAACAGTTGGAGGATCGCCTCAGTGCTATGGAGATTCAACAGATACCTGGCTTGGATTTAGGAGACATGGGTTTGGTTTCTGGAGTGGTCATCCCACCAAAGTTCAAAATCCCTACCTTTGCCCTGTACGATGAAGTCTATTGCCCTAAGATGCACTTAAAGTCTTATGTCTGCAAGATTCAACCATACACAACTGATCCAAAGCTTTGGATCCATTTCTTCCAAGAAAGCCTGGTAGGGACTCAACTCGAATGGTTCTATCAATTAGAGAGTTCTCGCATCCACACTAGGGAGGATTTAGCTGCTGCTTTCTATAAGCAGTATCAGTACAATGCTGATCTTGCACCAACTCGTGTGCAATTGCAGAACATGACCATGGGTTCCAACGAGAGCTTTAAAGGGTATGCCTAAAAATGGAGAGATCTGCCTAGTAGGGTGCAACCCCCTTTAACTGACAGGGAGATGATTGACATCTTTATGGGAACTTTGATAGGGCCTTTCTTCAAACACTTGATCAGAAGCTCCTCAGCCGGGTTCACCAAGCTAATACTTACTGGCGAAAGAGACGAAGCTGGCATCAAAATTGGAAAGATTCAAGGAACTACACCTCCTGATGTTCAAAAACCGCCGTACAGTGGGAAGAAAGAGTCTAATGCAGTGTCTGGTCAAAAGAGTCGTCATGACCAACACGTAGGGGCAGTCCTGATCTCTGGTTCTGCGTCGCACCGACAACAGCAAAGAAGAAATCAACGAAAGCCAGACGAGCCCAAAAGACAGTTTACCAACATCAACATGCTGCTGTCTCAAGCTCTACAACACTTGTTGAGGATGAATCTGATTGCATTGATAAGACCTCATCTGAACCCCAAAACTTCTTCTCCTAACTACAATCCTAATGCAACATGTGCTTATCATTCTGACAGTCCCGGGTACGATACTAACGATTGTTGGTCATTGAAGTACAAGATTCAGAATTTGATTGACGCCAAGGAGATCGAGTTTGACCCTCCGGAGACTCCAAACATAATCACTGCTCCTATGACGAATCGTTGAAAGCTTTTGTTCATTTGAATTTTCAAGTTGTAATTTCTTTTGTTATTCAAACAATTATCTATTAATATCAAACTTTGTTTCATTAATGCATTGCATCTGTTTGTCTTGATTTGATCCACTCATTTTCATTACATTTAAACTATGCTTTTTACTCTCTTTATGACATTCAACTCTTGCTAAAAGTCACAAGCCTTTAGAGGGAGGATGACGAAAAAAATGCCGTAATCTTATACAGTATGCTTTTGGATAGACCTTGCTAACAATGTACATGCATTCTTTCAAATCCTAAACACTAGAGTTATAAGGAAGATAATCCCTAGTCAACCCCTTCGAGCCAAAGAAGTAGAAGTTTTCTTTTCTTTTTTTCACAAAAATTGAAACCTTTAATCAAAACCTGGGGCAGGGTAGTCTCTCAGTTGATTCAAACCCACGTTAAGCCGCAAACTCTCATCTCGTAATACAATGAATGACATCAAAAAACATTCCTCTGGGATCAAAAGACAACGATGGTTCCCTACCAAATAGACAGTCATTATTTCTCAAAAAAGTAAAGCCCACTAAGTCAAAACCTACGAAGGAGACTTAAAGAAAACTAGGGCATCCCGCTGACTGTAATCTCAAAACAAGAACAGTCAGGACAAAATTAGGGATAACAAATCAAGTAAAAAGAGGTCACTACAAATCCTCAACAACATGGAAAATGTTGCAAAAAAATGACTGCCTTCCGACAAACTCAACCTGTCTGAACCATCACCAAAACGTCAATCCAGACTCAATTGGAGTTCAAACGCACAATTAACTGAGCTTATGACTGAAGAACATCACGAAGAACGGGTGGGTACAAATACACTTTGAGCCTTTATCCTTTGTTTCTTAAATCGTGAACCAAGCCACGTTACAACCCTTCAAAAGTCTTAATTGAAGCATGGGTTAGTTCGAAAGCATACTGTTACAAAAGGTGTCCTGACTCTTGTAAGGCTTTACTCAAAATCCAAATTTGAATTACAAACTTCTTTACTTGCTAAAAACGAATTTTTCAAAACTTCAAGATGAACGTAAACTTTGCATTACTTGAATATCACTGTTTGCATATGGCTACTAGTTTGACAGCAGAGAAATTCACACAATGAATATCCAGTGAACGAAAGTTCTCTCAGTGAACAAAATCAATTCAAGAAGGATGAAACTTCCATTGACAAATCTCCTATCAACAGGGGGACATGACATGTCACTATCCAACACACCTGGGGAAGTTCAGTCAAGATTCCAAGAAATCTCCCAAAAATTATAGAGTAACCAGGGGAAAGTCTCCATCTCTGTCCCTTGCGGCATTAAATGTCAATCTCAGCAAAGGGTTACGTACAATCAAACATTTTTGGCAATACCACAAACATTTGCTACTAGGGGAAATGATAAATCTCCCCAAAATTATGCTCATAGGATGATTCCCCACCAAGAGTTTAATCTCTGAAAACCTGTCCCCAGCTGAGAGAACCTCAAGAGTCCTCGAGGACTTTCCCGAACTAAGTCGTCACCTCTCTAGAAAACCGGAAACATGGTTTATTTCCCCAACAAACTACAGATTCCCCAGTTTGAGTTTGCCTTTCCAACTGCTACAAATCAAAGGACCACAACTCCTTTTCCACAGTAGACTATTCTACAATCCCCCAAGTTACTGTGAAACCTGGACCCGATCAGATATCAGTTCAACTTCAACTCCCTAGTAGAGCAACAGACGACTAAGACTCCTGAACTCTTTTCCCAAGCAGGAATAAACATTCTCCCCATAAAGTTTTCAATATTCCTCAGCGGTGTTCTCCTCAGACAAAACAGGAATCCCCGGTGGAAACATTGTAAGCAAAGTTTGAAGACACACATACTCTTGAACAACAGTCCAGGATTTAACAAACTCCCCGACTTTTGTCAAGGATTTATTTTCCCAGACAAAAATACATTCATAAACATTTCACATTTCATACCTCCTATTTACATACATGATAAGTGCATACGACACAATCTCATTTATTTTGAGAACATCATGACATCATGCATTTCATACATCATGACATTGCATACAGCTAACATTTTACCTTTTCAGGAAAAGGTCAATTAACAGATAGCTACCATCAACCTTTTCAAGTTCCAGATTAATACCTGTAACAAGCCAGGAGAACTATTTGTGGACGACTGATTGTAAATTAATACCTGTAACAAGTCAGGAAAACTATCTACATAAAGAGATTGAATATTAACACTTGTAACAAGCCAGGAAAACTATCTTTCTTTCTCAAGTCAGAGATTAAGACCTAAAATCAGACAGGACAACTATCTACTCGACCATCATGAAGCAACCCTACACCGATTCCTTCTCTTTCCAAAATGCAGTTTTACACGGACTCATCATGAAGCAACCCTACACCGGTTCCCTCTCTTTCCAAGATGCAGTTTTACACGGACTCATCATCAGGCAACCCTACACAAGTTCCTTCTCAGGAAATTTCAGATGAAGTTTTACACGGACTCATCATCAGGCAACCCTACACAGGTTCCTCCTTTCCAGATGCAAATTTACACGGACTCATCATCAGGAAACCCTACACAGTTTCCTTCTTTCCAAGATGAAGTTTTACACGGACTCATCACCAGGCAACCCTACACAAGTTCCTTCTTTCCAAGATGAAGTTTTACACTGACTCATCATCAGGCAACCCTACATAGGTTCCTTCTTTCCAAGATGAAGTTTTACACGGACTCATCATTGAAGCAACCCTACACATGGTCCTTCTTTCCAAGATGAAGTTTTACACGGACTCATCATTGAGGCAACCCTACACAGGTTCCTCCTTTCCAGATGCAGTTTTACACGGACTCGTCATGAAGCAACCCTACACAGGTTCCGTCTCAGGAAATTTAAGATGAAGGTTTACACTGACTCATCATCAAGCAACCCTGCACCAGTTCCTACTCTTTCCAAGATGAAGTTTTACATGGACTCATCATCAGGCAACCCTACATCGGTTCCTTCTCTTTCCAATATACAGTTTTACACTGACTCATCATGAAGCAACCCTACACAGGCTCCTTCTCAGGAAATTTCAGATGAAGTTTTACACGGACTCGTCATCAGGAAACCCTACAGGTTCCTCCTTCCCAGATGTAGCTTTACACGGACTCATCATCAAGCAACCCTACACCGGTTCCTTCTCTTTCCAAGATAAAGTTTCACACTTACTCATCATCAAACAACCCAACCTTCTAATACCGTCCAGATACAATCACCTTCGAATGGCATCTTTAAGCCCATCTCCAACAACTATCCATTATCTCTCCAAATGGAATCTTTAAGCCCATTCCCTACATAATCAACTAACACATCTTCGAGTGCAAATTTTATGGGCACACTAGTGTTCAATCATCTTCCACCTTCAAGTCACGAATGGAAGAATTACCAATCTAACTCTACAGGTGTAAGAAGATTGAACAGGGGAAGCTGTTGCACTCCAAAATTGTCCCTCTCATTTCACAACGGATCACCCTGGATCCCAGGTTTGCTTCTATCAAGTTTCCAAGCCTTGAACTGCAAATTTTCCAAGAAAATCACTCACAAGGGCAACATGGTCATTTTCACACTGAAAAGTCAAACTTTGACTTTTGGATCAAAATCAAGCTTCAAGAATCTTATTTCATTAAGACACATTGAAATATGAAGTTTGTTTCATCAAGAAATCCAAAAAGCCAAATTTCTAAATACTTGGAATTTTTCTAAATGTTTAAGAATTATGACAATTTCAGAACTTCTGACCAGGTTATCACCATAACGCTCAGTAAATTCTGGACACTCTTAAGGCAGAGTTTGGTCAGAACTTCTGGGCAAGTTTTCACAAAAAGCTTCAGTCAGAGGTTGCAAACATGGTTCAGAGCATGATGCTTCAATCAGAACATGTGGAAGCAATGTTCTACTTCAGAACAAGCTGGGGCCAGAAGATAAAAAGATCAGAGGATGGATGCTACGCTGAAGCAGAACTTCTGATCCAGAGCTAAGCCTTCGTGTAGAATCTCACGTTGCAGGATTTCTGGTTGTGATAAGTCTCATCATTATTTAATGCTCACAACCACTTTCTGAGTCTTTATCCAAAGGATTTTCACCACATGTACCCCTACTGTCTTGGGAAGACCAACTGTTGTGCAAAAGTATGCTACGCTCATGCGCTGCTTCTACTTTTCCCTAGTTCATGCTTCCAAATCCAGCTTAGGCGCTATTAACCATCCAACTTGATGCATTGAACCACACTTATTTAAGCTTACTTCAAGAGTAAGTCAGCATCTAGCATATGATGTTGGTGCCACTCGACATATCCAAACAACAAAACCTTTTCCTATAAATAGAAAACCATTGGCAACTGGAAAAAGGGCGGAAGATTTGAGAAATAAAAGAGTTGAACCCCTGCTAAATTTCCAAGAGTCCAAAAGAGATAAGAGGAAACAGGGAAAACCTTCTCAAATCCTAAACAAAACCTTTTGTTCCCCCCCTTTGAATCAAAGAACACAACCATTGTTCCGTCACCCTTGCTGACTCAGAACATCCAAAGCCAGCCACTCAAAGCTCCAAGCACGCTCCAGGTTCAAGGTAAGTCTTTCTGACTTTGCTTGTTTTTCATTCTGAACATCATTAACATGTAAATATCATAGTATTAATGTTGTACATATCATTGCTTAAGTAGAAAAACTGTGGATCAGAACTTCTTGATTAGGGCTAGACTCAGATTTTGGATTATAACTTTTATAAGATGTTGTGCTGTTATCCTTCTGATTTGCTGTTTAATAAGAACTGAATGAATTGCTAATGTTCACTCACTGGCTCAGCATAATACAGAATTTCTAATGATTCACTCACTGTTTTAGCACAACACAAAACTTCTGAGTTCTCCTTACATGACAAATACACCGAACTTTTGATTTTCATGCACTGATAACATGCTGAATTGCTGACTGTTTGTTCACTGTCTTAGCACCATACAAAACTTCTGAGTTCTTCCTACTGTTTTGAAATGCACAGAGTTTCTAAGGTTTTCTCACTGTTCTGACATTCAGAAGTTCAACACATAGAAATCTAGAACTTTTGTGTTTTTCCTCTAACATTTCTTGCAGGACCTCAGAGTTTACCAATCCAGAACATCTGATTCCACTGACGTCTCCTTCTGAGTCACAACGCTCTTGGCTTCAAAACTTCTGACCCTAGTTGTTCTTCTTGCAGCAGCACACTTTTTCTATCTTGCATTTATTTTCTTTTTTATCACTTTTAATATTAACTCTTTTAATATTAACATAAAAAACACAAAAATATTTTCCTTTTAATTTTTTTCCTTAAGAAAATTTTTTTTCCGAAACAAGTCCATTTCTTTCTTATGTTATGCATTTCAATACGGTTTTAATAGATAATTAGGACTTAAATTCCTTGCAATCCCCATTTGTACATATGTACCCCATCCCCAAAATATTGTAATAGCGTAGGACTCTACATTTCCGCACTGTTATTGCTTTCAATATATGCTAGTAATTAGGGTGTGTATGACAAGATATGAAAATTGATAAATAGATCACCCTTATCAAGACAAAATTATGCATGCAATCAAATACACTTGCACACATGCACCCTTAGGGTAATCTTACTTGTTGCCTTACAAAAATGGCCATGTTATGCATGTGGGATGTCTTAGCACAAACAAATCGAAAAATACAAGATCATAGTCCCTCGATGACGCTATCAAAGTTGCCTTTCAAAATGATCTTAGTCCCTAAAAGAAAAGTGCTAAGTCATCTCACAACATTGCTATCATGGTCATACGATGATCCAATGCCCGTCCCTTTACATCCAACGATGGGGCTTCTTACCAAAACAATGGTAAGATAGAAACATCTAAAGGAGGAGGAAAAGAACATCTAAGACCTTTTTGAGTAGGTAGATTACTTTTAGTTTCTTGCTCAATTTCAAAACAGACATCCTTGCTATTTTCAAAAACAATCACATACACTTTCAAAACACTTTCAAAACTTTCGAAACACTTTCCAAACGTAAAATATTTTCAAAAGCTCAACACTTTGTATATGTTTTTACGAACGAGAACTATTACAAAGTTTGCCTAAACGATGGCACCTTTTCAAAATATTTTCAAAACCACACAAAAGCACATTTTTCAAACAAAAGCAAGTGATCTAGCAAGTATCTAAGAGCCCATGGAAAACCATGGATGAAAAGGGTGCTAATACCTTTCCTTTTCATAATCTACCCCCCGAACTCAAGAAAACATCTCGAATGGTCTTTCCTGTGCTTTTTCACCTTTCCTTATTAGATAAAATAAAATTTGGTGGAGACTCTTGCTAAACCACAACATTTGCAAACACAAACACAAAACACCCAAGTCAGTTCTCCTATCGTATCACAGAACTGGAGACTCTGCTTGGGAGATACTTAATAGTGGGGTTACCTTAGGGTTAGATCACACTTACTTTCTTTCTTTGTTTGATTTGTATTACTTTACACTTTGATTCTCTGTTTGGGTTTGCTTTGATCCTCCACCCCGATCTGGGGAACCTTTTTAGGTAAGTAGCAATAGATTGTGGAAACTGTACGGCGTAGACCGATATGGTTGAAACAATGGCTACGTTAGTGTGACACATTTGTGGGTACCGGTATCCCTCGTGGTGAATCGAGGAGAATACGGGTCCGCTGAGTGGCATCGCAAAGCACTAACTGACCTTAGAACCTTACTTGACCAACTAGGCCATTAGGACGTAGTGAGATAACCGGTTTCGGTGTAGAGCTAAAAATTGGTTGATACTTGATGCTACACTCATTGAGACCAGACTTTTTGGATATCTCGGCTGCAAGAAAAGATTGATTATGATGAGACAATGCCTAAGAGAAAGGTCGGTGACATTGAGATCCTTTAGAACCCGATTACTATTACTAGGACAGGTTGAGCCAACTAAACTTCAAGAGGGTACTTACCTATAAAACCTCATGCAAGCTTAAAACTAAGGACTTGTCTACTTTGTGTGAATATGATTATTTGTATATAAACTTGCTTACCTCGCAGATTTGTACATAACATCATAACCTCATACCATAGCATTTTCAATAACATGAACCATAACACTTCAAGGATCTCGAGGGTCTTTGATGCAGGGTCACGTTAAACCAGACGTCTACCAGGGGGCAAGAGGATTTATTTTCCTCTAACCACATGCCGTCAAAGATCAAGTACAACAACTTGAGTCAAGGGCTATGACCCACTTGACATGGTGAGCTTAATTCTCGTGGAAAGACATCCACCGATACAAAGCTCTCAAATCCAAAACTGTAAGTGACTACTTACCCCGCGAGATCCTTGAAAGCATGCATCCACATATCATGCATCATATCATGACAGGTTTCTCCAATACAATTCTCCTTACCTTCCTACTGTTTATTTCAGTAAGATGGATATGGAATAGACTGTAAAAGATCTCCAAGCTCAAAACGCTCAATTCCAACAAATGTTCCTGGCTATGGCTAAGGGGCAAAAAGACCTGAAAACTATCCTTCTCAAAGACAAGAGGAAGAAGTCCAAGAAATCAGTAGGTATCCTAAACTCGAGAAGAAGACCTGGAAGACCAGTCAAGAGAGCTCTATATCTTTCAACTACGTCCAACATGGGGGATAGTCTTGAAGAAGACCACAGTCTGGAGATTGAGGAAGTCGAAGCTGACTGCTCTGAGGAACAATATCCTCCCACTAATGACAAGTACAAACAGTTGGAGGATCGCCTCAGTGCTATGGAGATTCAACAGATACCTGGCTTGGATTTAGGAGACATGGGTTTGGTTTCTGGAGTGGTCATCCCGCCAAAGTTCAAAATCCATACCTTTTCCCTGTACGATGGAGTCTCTTGCCCTAAGATGCACTTAAAGTCTTATGTCCGCAAGATTCAACCATACATAACTGATCCAAAGCTTTGGATCCATTTCTTCCAAGAAAGCCTGGTAGGGACTCAACTCGAATGGTTTTATCAATTGGAGAGTTCTCACATCCACACTTGGGGGGATTTAGCCGCTGCTTTTTATAAGCAGTATCAGTACAATGCTGATCTTGCACCAACTCGTGTGAAATTCCAATACATGACCAAGGCTTCCAACGAGAGCTTCAAAGGGTATGCCCAAAAGTGGAGAGATCTGGCTAGTAGGGTGCAAACCCCTTTAACTGACAGGGAGATGATTGACATCTTTATGGGAACTTTGACAGGGCCTTTCTTCAAACACTTGATCGGAAGCTCCTCAGTCGGGTTCACCGAGCTAATACTGACCAGCGAAAGAGACGAAGCTGGCATCAAAAGTGGAAAGATTCAAGGATCTACACCTCCTGATGTTCAAAAACAGACGTACAGTGGGAAGAAAGGGTATAATGCAGTGTCTGGTCAAAAGAGTCGTCATGACCAACACGTGGGGGAAGTCCTCATCTCTGGTTCTGCATCGCACCGACAACAACAAAGGAGAAATCAACGAAAGCCAGACGAGCCCAAAATACAATTTACCAACATCAGCATGCTGTTGTCTCACGCTCTACAACACTTGTTAAGGATGGATCTGATTGCATTGGTAGGACCTCATCCGAACCCCAAAACTTCTTCTCCTAACTACAATCCTAATGCAATATGTGCTTATCATTCTGACAGTCACGGGTACGATACTAACGATTGTTGGGCATTAAAGTACAAGATTCAGAATTTGATTGACACCAAGGAGATTGAGTTTGACCCTCTGGAGACTCCAAACATAATCACTGCTCCTATGACGAATCACTGAAAGCTTTTGTTCATTTGAATTTTCAAGTTGTAATTTCTTTTGTTATTCAAACAATTATCTATTAATGTCAAACTTTGTTTCATTAATGCATTGCATATGTTTGTCTTGATTTGATCCACTCATTTTCATTACATTTAAACTATGCTTTTTACTCTCTTTATGACATTCAACTCTTGCTAAAAGTCACAAGCCTTTATAGGGAGGATGACGAAAATAATGATGTAATCTCATACAATATGCTTTTAGATAGACCTTGCTGACGATGTACATGCATTCTTTCAAATCCTAAACACTGGAGTTATAAGGAAGATAATCCCTAGTCAACCCCTTCGAGCCAAAGAAGTAGAAGTTTTCTTTTTTTTCACAAAAATTGAAACCTTTAATCAAAACCTGGGGCAAGGTAGTCTCTCAGTTAATTCAAATGTGCGTTAAGCCACAAACTCTCATCTCGTAATACAACGAATGACATCAAAAAACATTCCTCTGGGATCAAAAGACTGTGATGGTTCCCTACCAAATAGACAGTCATTATTTCTCAAAAAAGTAAATCCCACTAAATCAAAAACTACGAAGGAGACTTAAAGAAAAATGGGGCATCCCGCTGACTATAATCTCAAAACAAGAACATTCAGGCAAAAATTAGGGATAACAAATCAAGTAAAAAGAGTTCACTACAAATCCTCAACAACATGGAAAATGTTGCAAAAAATGACAGCCTTCCGACAAACTCAACCTGTTTGAACCATCACCAAAACGTCATTCCAGACTCAATTGGAGTTCAAACGCACAATTAACTGAGCTTAGAACTGAAGAACATCACGAAGAACGGGTGAGTATAAATAAACATTAAGCCTTTATCCTTTGTTTCATAAACCGTGAACCAAGCCACATTACAACCCTTCAAAAGTCCTAATTGAAGCATGGGTTAGTTCGAAAGCATACTGTTACAAAAGGTGTCCTGACTCCTGTAAGGATTTACTCAAAATCCAAAGTTGAATTACAAACTTCTTTACTTGCTAAAAATGAATTTTTCAAAACTTCAAGACGAACATAAACTTTGCATTACTTGAATATCATTGTTTGCATATGGCTACTTGTTTGACAGCGGAGAAATTCACATAATGAATATCCAGTGAACAAAAGCTCTCTCAGTGAACAGAATCAATTCAAGAAGGATGACACTTCCATTGACAAATCTCGTATCAACAGGGGGACATGACATGTCACTATCCAGCACATCTGGGGCAGTTCAGTCAAGATTCCAAGAAATCTCCCAAGAATTGCAGAGTAACCAGAGGCAAGTCTCCATCTCCATCACTTGGGGCATTAAACATCAATCTCAACAAAGGGTTACATACAATCAAACATTTTTGGCAATACCACAAACATTTGCTACTAGGGGAAATGACAAATCTCCCCAAAATTCTGCTCATAGGATGATTCCCCACCAAGAGTTTAATCTCTGAAAAACCTGTCCCCAGCTGAGACAACCTCAAGAGTCCTCGAGGACTTTCCCCAATGTAGTCGTCACCTCTCTAGGAAATCGGCAACGAGGTTTATTTCCCCAACAAACTACAGATTCCCTAGTTTGAGTTTGCCTTTCCAACTGCTACAAATCAAAGGACCGTAACTCCTCTTCCCCAGTAGACTATTCTACAATCCCCCAAGTTACTGTGAAACCTGGACCCGACCAGATATCAGTTCAACTTCGACTCCCCAGTAGAGCAATAGACGACTAAGACTCCTGAACTCTTTTCCCAAGCAGGAATAAACATTCTCCCCAAAAAGTTTTCAATATTCCTCAGCGGAGTTCTCCTCAAACAAAACAGGAATCCCCGGTGGAAACATTCTAAGCAATGTTTGAATACACACATACTCTTCAACAGTAGTCCAAGATTTAACAAACTCCCCGAAATTTGTCAAGGATTTATTTTCCCAGACAAAAATACATTCATAAACATTTCACATTTCCTACCTCCTATTTACATACATGATAAGTGCATATGACACAATCTCATTTATTTTGAGAACATCATGACATCATGCATTTCATACATCATGACATTACATACAACTAACGTTTTACCTTTTCAGAAAAGGTCAATCAACAGATAGCTGCCATCAACCTTTTCAAGTTCCACATTAATACCTGTAACAAGCCAGAAGAACTATTTGTGGACGACTGATTGTAGATTAATACCTGTAACAAGCCAGGAAAACTATCTACATAAAGAGATTGAAGATTAACACATGTAACAAGCTAGGAAAACTATATTTCTTTCTCAGGTCAGAGATTAACACCTAAAATCAGACAAGACAACTATCTACTCGACCATCATGAAGCAACCCTACACCGGTTCCTTCTCTTTCCAAAATGCAGTTTTACACTGACTCATCATGAAGCAACCCTACACTGGTTCCCTCTCTTTCCAAGATGCAGTTTTACACTGACTCATCATCAGGAAACCCTACACAGGTTCCTTCTCAGGAAATTTCAGATGAAGTTTTACACAGACTCATCATCAGGCAACCCTACACAGGTTCCTCCTTTCCAGATGCAGTTTTACACGGACTTATCATCAGGAAACCCTACATATGTTCCTTCTTTCCAAGATGAAGTTTTACACTGACTCATCATCAGGCAACCCTACACAGGTTCCTTCTTTCCAAGATGAAGTTTTACACTGACTCATCATCTGGCAACCCTACACAGGTTCCTTCTTTCCAAGATGAAGTTTTACATGGACTCATCATTGAAGCAACCCTACACAGGTTCCTTCTTTCCAAGATGAAGTTTTACACGAACTCATCATTGAGGCAACCCTACACAGGTTCCTCCTTTCCAGATGCAGTTTTACACGGACTCATCATGAAGCAACCCTACACAGGTTCCTTCTCAGGAAATTTAAGATGAAGTTTTACACGGACTCAACATCAAGCAACCCTACACCGGTTCCTTCTCTTTCCAACATGAAGTTTTACACGGACTCATCATCAGGCAACCCTACATCGGTTACTTCTCTTTCCAAGATACTGTTTTACACGGACTCATCATGAAGCAACCCTACACAGGTTCCTTCTCAGGAAATTTCAGATGAAGTTTTACACGGGCTCGTCATCAGGAAACCCTACACAGGTTCCTCCTTCCCAGATGCAGCTTTACACGGACTCATCATCAAGCAACCCTACACCAGTTCCTTCTCATTCCAAGATAAAGTTTCACACTGACTCATCATCAAACAACCCAACCTTCGAATACAGTCCAGATACAATCACCTTCGGATGGCATCTTTAAGCCCATCTCCAACAACTATCAATTATCTCTCCAAATGGCATCTTTAAGCCTATTCCCTACATAATCAACAAACACATCTTCGAGTGCAAATTTTCTGGGCACTCTAGTGTTCAATCAACTTCCACCTTTAAGTCACGAATGACAGAATTACCAATCTAACTCTTCAGGTGTAAGAAGATTGAACAGGGGCAGGTGTTGCACCCCAAAATTTGCCCTCTCATTTCACAATGGATCACCCTGGATCCCAGGTTTGCTTCTATCAAGTTTCCAAGCTCTGAATTGCAAATTTTCCAAGAAAATCACTCACAAGGGAAAAATGGTCATTTGCAAACTGAAAAGTCAAACTTTGACTTTTGGATCAAAATCAAGCTTCAAGAATCTTATTTCATCAAGACACGTTGAAATATGAAGTTTGTTTCATCAAGAAATCCAAAAAGCCAAATTTCTAAATACTTGGAATTTTTCTAAATGTTTAAGAATTATGACAATTTTAGAACTTCTGACCAGGTTATCACTATAACGCTCAGTAAATTCTGGACACTCTCAAGGAAGAGTTTGGTCAGAACTTATGGGCAAGTTTTCACAAAAAGCTTCAGTCAGAGGTTGCAAACATGGTTCATAACATGATGCTTCAATCAGAACATGTGGAATCAATGTTCTCCTTCAGAACATGTTAGGGCCAGAAGATAAAAAGATCAGAGGATGGATGCAACACCGAAGCAGAACTTATGATCCAGAGCTAAGCATTGGTGTAGAATCTCACGTTGTAGGATTTCTGGTTGTGATAAGTCTCATCATCATTTAATGCTCACAACAACTTTCTGAGTCTTTATCCAAAGGATTTTCACCACGTGTACCCCTACTATCTTGGGAAGACCAACTGTTGTGCAAAAGTATGCTAGGAACATGCGCTTATTCTACTTTTCCTTAATTGACGCTTCCAAATCCATCTTAGGCGCTGTTAACCATCCAACTTGATGCATTGAACCACACTTATTTAAGCTTACTTCAAGAGTAAGTCAACATCTAGCATATGATGTTGGTGCCACTTGACATCTCCAAACCACAAAACTTTTGCCTATAAATAGAACACCATTGGCAACTGGAAAAAGGGGGGAAGATTTGAGAAAGAAAAGAGCTGAACCTCTGCTAAAATTCCAAGAGTCCAAAAGAGATAAGAGGAAACAGGGAAAACCTTCGCAAATCCAAAACAAAACCTTTTGTTCCCCCCCTTTGAATCAAAGAACACAACCACTATTCCGTCACCCTTGCTGACTCAGAACATCCAAAGGCAGCCACTCAAAGCTCCAAGCACGCTCCAGGTTCAAGGTAAGTCTTTCTGACTTTGATTGTTTTTCATTCTGAACATCATTAACATGTAAATATCATAGTATTAATGTTGTACATATCATTGCTTAAGTAGAAAAATTGTGGATCAGAATTTCTTGATTAGGGCTAGACTCAGATTTAGGATTAGAACTTCTATAAGATGTTGTGCTGTTATCCTTCTGATTTTCTGTTTAATAAGAACTAAATGAATTGCTAATGTTCACTCACTGGCTCAGCATAATATAGAGTTTTTGATGATTCACTCACTGTTTTAGCACAACACAGAACTTCTGAGTTCTCCTTACATGACAAATACACTGAACTTCTGATTTTCATGCACTGATAACATGCTGAACTGCTGACTGTTTGTTCGCTATCTTAGCACCATACAGAACTTCTGAGTTCTTCCTACTGTTTTGACACGCACAGAGTTTCTAAGGTTTTCTCACTGTTCTGACATTCTTAAGTTCAACACATAGCAATCCAGAACTTCTGTGTTTTTCCTCTAACATTTCTTGCAGGACCTCAGAGTTTACCAATCCAGAACTTCTGATTCCACTGACGTCTCCTTCTGAGTCACAACGCTCTTGGCTTCAGAACTTCTTACCCTAGTTGTTCTTCTTGCAGCAACACGCTTTTTCTATCTTGCATTTATTTTCTTTTTCATCACTTTTAATATTAACTCTTTTAATATTAACATAAAAAACACAAAAATATTTTCCTTTTAATTTATTTCCTTAAGACAAAAACATTTTCTAAACAAGTCCATTTCTTTCTTATGTTATGCACTTCAATATGGTTGTAATAGATAATTAGAACTTAAATTCCTTGCAATCCCCATTCGTACATATGTACCCCCATCCCCAAAATATTGTAATAGCGTAGGACTCTACATTTCCACACTGTTATTGCTTTCAATATATGCTAGTAATTTGGGTGTGTATGACAAGATATGAAAATTGACAAATAGATCACCCTAATAAAAACAAAAATATGCATGCAATTAAATACACTTGCACACATGCACCCTTAGGGTAATCTCACTTGTTGCCTTACAAAAATGGCCATGTTATGCATGTGGGATGTCTTAGCACAAACAAATCGAAAAATACAAGATCATCGTCCCTCGATGACGCTATCAAAGTTGCCTTTCAAAATGATCTTAGTCCCTAAAAGAAAAGTGCTAAGTCATCTCACAACATTGCTATCATGGTCATACGATGATCCAATACCCGTCCCTTTACATCCAACGATGGCGCTTCTTACCAAAACAATGGTAAGATAGCAACATCTAAAGGAGGAGGAAAAGAACATCTAAGACCTTTTTGAGTAGGTAGATTACTTTTAGTTGCTTGCTCAATTTCAAAACAAACATCCTTTCTATTTTCAAAAACAATCACATACACTTTCAAAACACTTTCAAAACACTTTCGAAACACTTTCCAAACGTGAAATATTTTCAAAAGCTCAACACTTTGTATACGTTCTTACAAACGAGAACTATTACAAAGTTTGCCTAAACGATGGCACCTTTTCAAAATACTTTCAAAACCACACAAAAGCACATTTTTCAAACAAAAGCAAGTGATCTATCAAGTAACTAAGAGCCCATGGAAAACCATGGATGAAAAGGGTGCTAATACCTTCCTTTTTCATAATCTACCCCCCGAACTCAAGAAAACATCTCGAAAGGTCTTTCCTGTGCTTTTTCACCTTTCCTTATTGGATAAAAGAAAAGTCGGTGGCGACTCTTGCTAAACCGCAACATTTGCAAACACAAACGCAAAATACCCAAGTCAGTTCTCCCACCGTATCACAATGATCATCAAATATCGAGCAGAAACCAACCATGCTGCCCATCTGAAAATGGTTTTTGACCAAGCAAGGCCGTACATGATGAGGTTCAACCCGGAGAAATGCAGCTTCGAGGTTAAGATGGGAAAATTCCTCGGTTTCTATCTGACCGAATGGAGAATCAAAGCCAACCTCGATAAGTGCAAGGAATTCCCCAAGCTCCCCATGGAAAACTAAAAAAAATCCATACTAGTCTTGAATAACATGCTCACCCCGCTCTCCCGCTTCGTGGCGAAGTCCGCACTACAATCACTCCCATTTTCAAACTCTTGCGCAAAGAGGTGGCATTCAAATGGACCGAGGAGTGCAAGCAATCCCTTATCTACCTCAAATGATCCCTTTCACAATCGCCTGTGTTATCACGACCAGAGAATGGGGAAACTCTGTTTCTTTGCCTGGCCTTCTTCACTGAGGCCCTAAGCGTGACCCTCATCCTTGAGATACCAGAATGGCAAAAACCAATGTACTTTACTAGCAAAGCATTGCAAGGCTTCGAGGTCAGATGCCAACATATTGAAAAGGTTACCTAGGAACTCATTATCGCAGCGAGGAGACTCAGATATTACTTATTGGCCCGCACGGTCGTCGTGCGAACAGATGAACCTGTAAGACAACTTTTGGGTCGACCAGATATGGTCGGTCGAATGCTGAAATGGTCCCTAGAGCTTTCGGAGTTCGATATTTAGTATGAAAGCAGGAAAGTCCTTAAATCCCAAACGTTAGCCGACTTTGTTGCAGATATGACCACCCACAAACCCCCTATGAGCGAGAAACACATGCGGACCATCTTCGTGGATGGAGCATCCAACTCGAGTGGAGGCGGAGCAGGAATCCTCCTCGAAAATGAAGAGGGCGTTGTGATCGAACATTCAATCACCTTATCATTTCCCACGTCGAACAACCAGGCCTAGTATGAGGCCTTGCTCGCAGGATTAAGGTTGGTTGAAGACCTAGGTGCATGAAAAGTACAAATATTCACGGACTCCTAGCTCGTCGCGTCTCAAATGCGAGGAGAATATCAGGCCAAGAATGATAGCCTCGTCAAATACCTAAACATAGTCAAAGAAAGGACGAAGAAGTTTGATCGTGAAGAAATCAAACACGTACCCTGCAAACAGAACACTCGAGCTGATATACTCTCAAAACTCGCGAGAACAAAGCAAAAAAGCGGGAACAAATCTGTCATTCAAGATTCCCTTTCTCCCCCGAGCATTGAGATATGCACCACGTCGCCCGAGGTGACATCAAGGACATTATGTATTGGATGACCTAGGTATTTAACTATCTCACAAAAGGGATAATTACCTGCTGTTATACGGTGGGAGAAGTGACTTGGTTGTTTTGCGTTTGATCGCAGTTGTTCCGGAAAGCAAGAGTCGCCACCGACTTTTCTTTTATCCAATAAGGAAAGGGTGAAAAGAACATGAAAGACCTTTAAGATATTTTATTGATTTCGGGGGGTAGATTATGAAAAGGGAAGGTGTTAGTAACCTTTTCATCCATATTCATCTATAGGCTCTTAGTTGCTTGCTAGATCACTTTTTGAAATTGCTTTATTTGAAATGTGTTTGTGGTGGTTTTTGAAAGTATTTTTGAAAAGCGTCTTCGTTTAGGAAAACTTTGTAATGATTCTCGTCTATATAAGAATGCATACAAAGTGTTGGACTTTTTGAAAATATTTCATGTTTTTGAAAGTGTTTGGTGTGTTTGAAAATATGTTTGTTTTTTAAAGATGGATTGTGAGCAAGCAACTAAGAACGTTCTACCTACTCAAAAGTCTTTTGTTCATTTCTTCCTTCCTTTGATATTGCTATCTTACCATTGATTGGTAAGAAGCCTTATTTTTGGATGTAAAGGGATGGGCGTGGGTCATCGTATAGTCATGAATAGCAATGTTGTGAGATATCTTAGCATTTTTCTTGAGGCACTAAGATCATTTAAAGGCAACATTCGAAGCGTCATTGAGGGACTATGATCTTGTATTTTTTGATTGTTTTTGCTAACACGTCTCACATGCATATTATGACTATTTTCTTAAGGAAACAAGTGGAGTTAAACCTAGAGGTGTTAGTGTGCAAAGTGTTTATTTTTCATGCTTGATTTTATCTTGAATTATGATTTTCTAAGTATTGATTTTATCTTTCCATACAAACCCTAATTACTAGCATTTATATGAAAGCGGTAAATTGCGAAAAGTAAATTTACTACACTATTACATCATTTGGGGATGGGGTGTACAAATTTAAAAATGGAGATTGCAAGAAATTAAATCCTAATTATCTATTACAACCATATTTAATCTTGAAAAATGTACAAGGAATACAAAAAGAAATGGATTTTGCTTTGGATTTTTGTTAGAAAAATATTTTGACCTAAATAATTATATAAGAAAATAAAATATTTTTTATGATATTTTTTTTATATATTCATAAAATAGACATTATAAATAAATAGTGTGCAAAAAATAATCTCAAAAGGAGTTGTTTTGATTGGTTGAAAAAATGTTGAAGTTTGTTAAAAGAAATGAAAACAAACAAATGATAAAAATTTGTTTTGGCCCTACCAAGGTTTGAACCCATGTTCTCCACATCTTCCATTCAAAATATCTAACACTCAAATGTTTTAAACCTGCACGTTAGTTTGGAAAAAATAACAGAATAAATACAAAAGGTCTCGTTGGGGCTTGAACCCAGGACATTATACATCGCAAGGTTTTAGCGCGCGCTATTTGTACCATTGTGGTGGTTTGTTTCATCCGTTAGTTATACAACTTGCACCAAATATAAAATGAACTCAATTCTGAAAATTTGAACATGGATTCATCTTCTCCTTTCACACGCTCAGGGATGCATAACTCCATTGTTAAGCTTCGAAAAGCTTCATTTCTCAACCAAATCGAAAGATGTAAATATCAAACCTGCCTAAAATTTGAATTTGAATCCAACCACGTACTTTTCAAAATCTATGGATCAGAGGTTAGCATGAATTTTGTTTGGTACCAAAATCAAAACCTAACTGGTCAAAGTTGAAATTCTTAAAACACAAGCAATGAAAATCCAAACTAAGAGTATGGTTAGCTTCCTAGATATGATATCTACATATTTTATTTTATTTGTATGTGATAAAAATGCTTATATCAAGATATCACAATTAAGAAATATTACCTCTTGAAGTGCAATTCGAGTGAGCTCTGTATGACCTCCAGAAATGGTTCGATGATGAATTAAGTTTGAAGGGACCTTCCTTGAGCTAGTGGGATCACTACTTTGCTTTAAAAGTCCTTGAATTGAAAGGTTGGTGTATGGAAACTGGCAGTGAATCGAAAGGCTAGTATATGGAAGCTGGGAATGAATCGAAAGGCTCACTAACGCGTGAAGGGATTTGAGATTTTTGTGTGTAAAGTCAGGATATGCCAAGTTTTGTGCTTGTGTTCAGGTTCTGAGTTTTTTGAGAGTTTAGGAGTGTTTGAGGATTTTTCAACACAACCAGAATTTGGCCCTTTTAGCTTGCAAATGGCCTCTCTATTTATAGAGAAAAGGTTTGGGAAGTTGGAGTAACCAGATTTGTAAGATAACAAAAAATGGTTTGGTTCGAATGCAAATGCCAAGTTATATCAAGTTTTCCATGATCCCAAGATGAAGTATCAAAGTTGTTGGTACAGAGGGGCTACTTGTTGGATTAAAATATCCAGCGTCAACCTTAGGGATTCGAAGGGCTTAACATCCCCCCATGGGCGCCTACACAGGTGTGTTAGGTGGGCCAGGTAGGCCCCTTGTTAGATTCTCTATAAGGAAATAGAGTAGCACCTTGGCTATAAGCAATTTCTTTTAGCTCAGTGGTAAGCGCTTGATCCTACAAGTGGTATCAGAGCAAGGTCATGGGTTTGAATCCCCCCGGCTGACACTGGGGGGATATTGTTGGATTAAAATATCCAGCGTCAATCTTAGGGATTCGAAGGGCTTAACATCCACCCATGGGTGCCTACACGGGTGTGTTAGGTGGGCAAGGTAGGCCCCTTGTTAGATTCTCTATGAGGAAATAGAGTATCACCTTGGCTACAAGCAATTTCTTTTAGCTCAGTGGTAAGCGCTTGATCCTACACTACTTTCCATGATGAGAAGTAAGCAATGTATGGGCTCAAGACAAGTTTTATACCAACAAGCTTACTTTATGGAAAGATGTTTTGAACAATGGCTTAATAACTTGGGTAAGAGCTTAATTCATTGTGTAAACAATTAATTATGGAGTGAAACACATGTTTGAGGCCTGCAAAGCAAGATCAGGTAGCATGGCCTATGGATTTGATCTTTTTCATTACTCTGGTCGAATACTCCATCCCTTTGTTTTGATCACATAGATCCACCACTTTCGACCAGACTCATCAACAGACAAAGCAATATTCATTTCCACCAATTGTGTATCCTTCGAATGGACCAACAATTGTATGTTATTCGAATCCATCAATTGTATGTTCTTCGAATGGACCACCAATTGTATGTTCTTCGAATCCACCAATCATATGTTTTTCGAATCCACCAATTATATGTTCTTCGAATGGACCACCAATTGTATGTACTTCGAATCCACCAATTATATGTTCTTCGAATCCACCAAATGTATGTTCTTCGGATGGACCACCAAATGTATATTCTTCGAATGGACCACCAAATGTATATTCTTCGAATGGACCACCAAATGTATGTTCTTCGAATGAACCACCAATTGTATGTTCTTCGAATGGACCACCAATTATATGTTCTTCGAATGAACCACCAAATGTATGTTCTTAGAATGGACCACCAAATGTATGTTCTTAGAATGGACCACATTCATCTGAATGTACCACTTTGAGCATGCAAAATTATCTCATTGGCATAGTCAAAATGAAAGAATTTTTGGATTGCTTTCCTACCAGTAACCATCAGTTGATTAAATGGTCAAAATTTCAAACATCCAAACCTCAAATTGTAATTCATAGTGTAGAAAATATGTTTGTCAAGGGGTTTAGAGGTGGATCGAAGCTAGCATGACAAAAGCCATTGGCTTGTGGATTGAAGCAAGCATGAAGGAAGCCATTACCTTGTGGATTGAAGCAAGCATGAAGGAAGCCATTACCCAGTCGAAACTTGGGAAATCGAAGCAAGATTTCTCTTCTTCGACTTGTCAAAATATGCCAACCACTCCTTTTGACCAGTCATGTGATTGGAACAGCCTGAACCAGATTTTGAATTCGTCACACCTTTTTTTCTACTTTGCCCTTTCGACAGTTTCCTCTTTGACTTGATGCTTGAAAGTCCAATATGATCCATGGAAACTATATGGGGCATTAAAATTCCAATTGTACTTGTGCAAGCTTGAGCTTTTTTGAAATCTTTATGAGAAATGCCTTGAGAAAAGAGAGGGAAAACTTTGGGGTAAACCAGCTGCCCCTGTTCAATCTTCTTAAACCTGAAGAGTTAGATTGGCGAGTCTGACATTCGTGACTTGAAGGTGGAAGATGATTGAACATTAGAGTGCCCAAAAATTTACACTCGATGATGTTTTAGTTGATTTTGTAGGGAATGGGCTTAAAGATTCCATTTGGAGAGGTGATAAAGAGTTGTCGGGGATGGGCTTACAGATGCCATCCATAATGATTGTTGGTAGAAATTGGAAGAAATATCAGAATAAATATCTGATCGATTTATATCGAAACAGTAGATGTAGTGGGATGAGTATCAGAATAATATCCATAACTGGATTGTATCTAACTCGTATCTGAAAGGTGTACCGAATGAGTGTCATAATGACATCGGTATCTAGATCGTATATGAACCGCTTTTGAAAGATGTATTAAATGAGTGTCAGAATGACATCCACATTTAGATCGTATCTGAACTATATTTGAAAGATATATTGAATGAGTGTCAGAATGACATCCAGCTCTGGATCGTATATGAACTGTACTTGAAAGATGTATTGAATGAGTGTCAGAATGACATATGCATCTGGATTGAATTTGAACTGTATTTGAGAGATGTATTGAATGAGTGTCAGAATGACATCCACATCTAGATCGTATCTAAACTGTGTTTGAAAGATGTATTGAATGAGTGTCAGAATGACATCCGCATCTGGATCGTATCTGAACTGTTTCTAGAGTGAATCTGGAATAAGTATCAAAATGTCATCCGTCTCTGAATAGTATCTAGACTGTATTTGAAAGAATCTAGAATAAGTATCAGAATGTCATCCATCTCTGGATCATATCTGAACCGTTTCTAGAGTGAATCTGGAACAAGTATCAGAATGTCACCCGTCTCTGGATCATATCTGAACTATTTCTAGAAGAGAATATGGAATAAGTATCAGAATGTCATCCGTCTTTGGATCGTATCTAAACTGTTTCTAGAAGAGAATCTGGAATAAGTATCAAAATGTCATCCGTCTCTGGATCGTATCTGCACTGTTTCTAGAAGAGAATCTGGAATAAGTATCAGAATGTCATCCATCTCTGGATCATATCTGAACTGTTTCTAGAAGGGAATCTGGAATACGTATCATAATGTCATCCATCTCTGGATCGTATCTGAATTTTTTCTAGAAAAGAATCTGGAATAAGTAACAAAATGTCATTCATCTCTGGATCGTATCTGAACTGTTTCTAGAAGAGAAACTAGAATAAGTATCAGAATGTCATCTGTCTCTGGATTGTATCTGAATTTTTTCTATAAGAGAATCTAGAATAAGTATCAGAATGTCATCGATCTCTGGATCATATCTGAACTATTTCTAGAAGAGAATCTGGAATAAGTATCAGAATTTCATTCGTCTCTGGATTGTATCTGAACTGTTTCTGGAATATAGGAGGAGGAGCCTGGGTAGGGCTGCTTCAGAATGAGTTTGTGTGATTCTTCATCTGGAAATTATAAGAAGGAACCTAGGTAGGGTTGCTTCAGGATGAGCCCGTTTGAAACTTCATCTGGAAATATATGAGAAGGAGCCTGGGTAGGGCTGCTTTAGGATGAGTCTGTGTAAAACTTCATCTGGAAATATATGAGAAGGAGCCTGGGTATGGCTGCTTCAGGATGAGTCCGTGTAAAACTGCATCTGGAAATCGGAAGGAACCCACGTAAGATTGCTTCATGATGAGCCCGTGTGAAGCTGCATCTGGAAATTTTGAAAAGGAATCCGTGTAAGATTTCTTCATGATGAGCCCGTGTGAAGCTGCATCTAGAAATTTTGAGAAGGAACCCGTGTAAGATTGCTTCAGGATGAGCCCGTGTAAATCTGCACTTCAGGATGGGAAGGAATCTCTGTAAGATTGCTTCATGATGAGCCCGTGTAAAGTTGCATTTCAGGATGGAAAGGAATCCATGTAAGATTGCTTCATGGTGAGCCCGTGTAAAGCTGCATTTGGAAGTCATAAGGAACCCGTGTAAGATTGCTTCATGATGAGCCCGTGTTAAGCTGCATCCGGTCACGTAGGTAGTTGCTCTGTCTTGCTTCAGAAACTATTCTTGGACCTATTGAAAATTGTTGATGATAACTATCTGTTGATTGATCTTTTCCTGAAAAGGTAAAGCGTTAGTTGTATGCAATGTCATGATGTATGAAATGCATTGTGTAATTGTGTTCTAAAAAATAAATGAGATTGTGCTATATGCGTTTTGTATTCATATGCTATGACGTATGAAATGTGAAATGTTGTTGAAGTGTATCTTTGTCTGGGAAAATAAATCCTTGACAAATGCTGGTGAGCCTTGGGAAATAAAATTCCGAACTGCTGCTGGGGATGAAGAGTATGCTCCTCTTCAGACCTTGTTTTAGGATGTTTCCGATGGGGATTCCTACTCTGTTGTTTGAGGAGAACTCCACTGGGGAATGTTGACTTTGCTTGAAGGAAACTCCATGGAGAGTGTTGATTTCTACTTGGGGAAAAGAGTTCAAGAGTTTTAGTTGTCTGTTGCTCTACTGGGGAGTTATCTCTTGATTGGAGAGAATGGGAGTTAACAACTTGTTGGGGATAAAGAAGTTAACTGTTATCTGGTCGGATTCCAGGATTTACAGCAACTCACTGGGGATAGTGGCAAACTCTACTCGGGAAAAGGAGCTTTTAAACTGCTATCTGGTCGGGCCCAGGCTTTGCAGTAACTTTCGGAGATGGCAATGACTCTGTTGATGACTACACTGGGGACTAGGAGTTGTAGTCACTTGGTTTGTAATAGTCTGAGAGGCAAACTCAAGCTACGAAATCTACAGTTTTGTTGTGGAAATAAACCCATTTGACAATCTGCTGGGGAGGTGTTTTCTTTTGGAAAACTCCTCAAGGCTTCCTCTTAAGACCAATTCAGTCGGGGAGAGGTTTTTCGGAGGTTGAAACTATGGCTGGAGATTGCATGGATCCAAATTTGCAGGGATATCCATGAATTTGGCCTTATGGGATTTGTACCCTTATCCGTGAATATTATTCTGTGAGGATAACCTTATAGAGGTCACTTTGGCGACTTCAACGGGGATCACCTTATGAAAGAGACTTTGTGAGGATTTGTCACTGTCCATAGTAGTAAGTGTTGTAGCGCTGCCAGACAATGTGTTCTTGGCCGTACGTGACCCTCTGTTAGAATTCATGTTAAATGCCTCAAGTGATTCAGATACGGAGCTGCCCATGGTTATTCAACACTTCTTGAGAGATTTCTTGGAGTCTCGACTTGACTGCCACAGATAGGTTGGACTATAACATGTCATGCCCCCTTGGTTATGGAGAGTTTGTCATTGGAAGTGTTTTTCCATTTGAAGTGATTATGTTTCTTGAGAGAATTTCCATTCATTGGGTATTCGTCGTGTGAATTTCACTATTGTCAAACAAATAGCTATATGCAAACAACGGTGTTTAAAATAATGCAAAGTTTATGTTTGTCTTGAAGCTTTGAAAATTCATTTTTAGCAGATAGAAGAATTTTGTAAGAATATGAATCCAACTCGGGATTTACAATAACCCTTACAGGAGTTAGGATACCTTTTGTAACAATATGCTTTCGAACTAACCCATGCTTCAATTAGGACTTTCAAAGGGTTGTAGTGTGGCCTGGTTCACGGTTTAAGAAACAAAGGATAAGGCTCAAAGTGTGTTTGTACCCAACCCGCTCTCCGTGATGTTCTCCAGTCCTATACTCCGTTAATTGTGCGTTTTGAATTCCAATTGAGTCTGGAATGACGTTTTTGTGATGGTTCAGACAAGTTAAGTTTGTTGGAGAAGGCATTCATTTTTGCAACATTTTTCATGTTTGTCGAGGATTTGTAGCGCCATATTTTTGATTTCCCGTCCCTAATTTTTGCCTGACTGTTCTTATTTTGAAATTAGAGCCAGGGGGATGCCCCCGTTTTTCTTAAGTCTCCTTCATAGGTTTTGGCTTAGTGGGATTTTCTTTTGAGAGATAATGATTGCCTATTTCACGAGGAACCATCACCGTCTTTTGATTCAGTAGGATGTTTGTGTATGAAGTTAAAGCTTGTGGCTGAATGTGCATTTAAATTAACTGAGAAACTACCCTGCCCCAGGTTATGATTAAAGGTTTCAATTTGTGCAAAAAAGAAAACTCCAACGTCTTTGGCCCAAAGAGGTTGACTAAGGATTATCTTCCTTATAACTCACTGTTTAGGAATTGAAATAACGTTTGTACATCGTCAGCAAGATGTGTCCAAAAGCATACTATATGAGATTATGGTATTATTTTCCTCATCCTCCCTCTAAAGGCTTGCAACTTTTAACGAGAGTTGAATATCACAAAAAGGGAATAAAAAACATAGCTTGAGTATAGTGAAAACGAATGGATTAATTCAAGACAAACACATGCAATGCCTTACTTGAAACAAAGTTTTACATAACATATAAGTATTTGAACCAATAGATTAAATTACAATTGAAAATTCAAACATGAACTGGACACTCTCAATGATTTGGCATGGGAGCAGTGATCACATTGGGAGTCTCCGGAGGGCCAAATTCAATCTCCTTGGCGTCAATCATATCTTGAACTTTGTTCTTTAGAACCCAACAACCATTCGTATCATGTCCAAGACTATCAGAATGGTATGCACATCTTTCATTGGGATGGTAACTAGGAGCAGAAGTATTGGGATTCCGCAGAGGAGCCTTTAACGTAATCAACTCTGCCTTTAACATGCGCTGTAACGCTTGAGCCAGTGACATGTTAATTTTGGTAAATTGTCTTTTAGGTGCAACCTCTTTACTCTGATTCCTTTGTTGATATTGTCCCATAGACGTAGGGTTAGAGATCAGGACTACCCCCACATACTGGTGGTGGTTACTCTTGTTACGACCCTTTTGGCCGTACACAGCATTGGAATCTTTCTTCCCAGTACATCTTCTTTTCAGTACTTGAAGATGCATCCATCTGGATTTTCCACTTTTAATTCCGCCTTCAACTCGTTCCCCAGTTAGGATCAGCTCGGTGAATCCATCTGAAGAGCTTCCGATTAGATGATTGAAGAAAGGTCCTGTCAAAGTTCACATAAAGATATCAATCAGCTCCCTGTCAGTTAAGGGTGGCTGCACCCTGCCATCCAGGTCTCTCCACTTTTAGGCATACACTTTGAAGCCCTCGTTGGAACCCATGGTAATATTCTGCAACTGTATACGAGTTGGTGCAAGATCAGCATTGTATTGGTACTGCTTGTAGAAAGCAGCAACTAGATCTTCCTAGGTGTGGATGCGGGAACCCTCCAATTGATAGAACCACTCAAGTTGAGTCCTAGATAGACTCTCTTGGAAAAAGTGAACCCACGACTTCTGATCAGTGGTGTGTGTCTGAATCTTGCGGACATAACATCTCAGATGCATCTTAGGACAAGAGACCCCATTATATTTTGCAAAGATAGGGATCTTGAATTTGTGGGGAATGACCACCCCAAGAATCAAAGCCAATTCTCCAAAGTCTAAGTCAGGAACAACTTGGATCTCCACAACCTTTAGTATGTCTTCAAGTTGTTTGTATTTTTCATCCGTCGGTGGATACTTCTCCTCATAATAGTCTTCGTCATTAGTAGCTTAGTTATCCCTAGCTCTAGTGCTTTTAGCTTCCCCCTCTTAATTGTCTTCTTCTTCAGAAGAAGCATCTTCTTTTTGAGCTAGTTGGGAAGGCCCCTTGAACCTTCTTCCTATGTTAAGGATGACAACCTTCTTCTTATTCTTCTTCTTGCTCTATTTGGTGAAGAGTGCTTTCAGATCTTCCTGCCCCTTGGCTAAGTTCAGGAACATTTGTTGGAACTGGGCATTCTGAGCTTGGAGATATTTAACTGTTTGCTCTAGAGACATTTTCTTACTGAAATAAACAGCAAGAAAGATGAGAAACCTGTCTTGAGAACACCTGTTATGTAATGACATGCATGATACGTAAAAATGCAATTTTTTCAAAGATCTCGTGGGGTAAACACAAGAAGATGTTAGAAGTTGAACTTTGATTGGAGAACTTCGTATTGTTGGATGTCCTTCCACGAGAATCAAGCTCACCATGTCAAGTGGGTCATATCCCTTAACTCAAGTTATCATGCTTTGGTCTTTAACGACATTTGGTTAGAGGAAAATAAATCCTCTTGCCCCTTGATAAACGTCTAGTTTATCATGACCCTGCATCATAGGCCCTTAAGATCCTTAAAATGGTTATTGACAATGCTATGGTATGATGTCATGATGTTATGTACAAGTATATACACAAGTAAAGCAAACGAGTACTTAGGTTTAGGCTTGCATGGAGTTCATAGGTGTTGTACCCTAAAATTTTCCCTCTCATTTTATCAAGATTCCCCCTCACCAAACTCTTTGAACTCCAAACAAGATTAAGGTTTTGCTCTGCTCAAGACATCTCCTTGCACTGATGACCTAAATTAGGGTTTGAGTTTACACAAGGATTTTTGGACTTTCAATGCTCAAAGTGACTTTCATACTTCATGTTGGACTCATGATTTTGTCCATACCAAGTTTTAAGCCTTGAATCAAATTTTTACCCAGTCAATTGGACAGTTGACCTAAAAATCAGTTGTATTGGGGAAAAAGTCAACTGTGGCCAATTTACAGTCAAACCTCACCATTTTTGATCCACATCAACATTATGAACTCATATGAACCATTTGATCAAGTTTGGACCACAACTCCACAAGAAATTTGATCAGATCACCAAAAGGGCAAAATGGTCATTTTTAGGGTTTTGACTGCACAAGGGCAATTTATGATTTTTGACCTAGCCAATGGAAAATTGGGCTCAAGCATGGATTCAAGGACTCAATGGCATCATATTTACCTATTCACAAGGTTCAAAAGATCTCAAATGTATTGGATTGACAGATGGATTTTTCAGTCAAATGATCAAAATTTGACTGTACACTGAAAAGTAAAACTTTGACTTTTTGGTCAAAATCAAGTGCCAAGGGTCATTTTTCATTAAGATGTGTCAAAACATGAAACTTGTTCATCAAGAAAACTATTTTTGCAAATTAGGGTTTAAAGTTGAAAAATTTCATAACTTAGAATTTTTCTAAGAAATGAAATTTTCTTAATTTTTCCTAACTTTGCCCAATATTTTCACCATGATGCAATTGGATTCAAACAAAACCTCCAACATGAAAGTTGTAGTCCTCCACAAAATATACAACTTTGACTGACAAAGTTTTCTCAAAAGAAGCTTGGATCTCAAGTTATGATTTTTGGAACAAGGGTCCATGAAACTTTTAACTTAGTGAAATTTTGCCCTAGTTTAGGCAGGATTTTGACCTATCTTCATGGCCATTTTTCACATAGTTCCACTTGGAATCTAAAATTTCATTTCAAAGATGGATTGTATAGCATGTTGCAAGCTTGTTAAAATGTCCAAGAACTCTCCAAACACATTTATGGTTAGGGAGAATCGAAGGCTTGAAGTTGGCTAAAACTCACTTTTCATCCATGGCATGTTCATGTTGATACAAGTTGCAAATTCAAATCAGCTCGCTTTGCACTAGATTACAGGCCTCAAAACCATTTCACACTCAATAATTAAATTCAAATCCATTAGTCTAAGGCATTGTTTTGGTCATTATGGCATTGCACACAAGATTAATCCCTAAGTAGAAAAAGAAACATTTCCATTTTTGCCAAAGTTTGCTTTATGTCAAAACCATAATCCTTGAGCATAGAGCCAAATCTTGTGCAGCAAATCAGATCCACAAACTTGAGGGGCCAAGTGAAAAGTGTGCAAGCTAATGGAGAGCCTGTACAAGCCTGCTTCACATCACTTCTCATACTTTGCTTCATAACCAAGAAATTTGTCCAAAACACTAGAATTTGAACATCAGCAAAAACCAACTTGTGCAAGCTTTTGAAACATCTTTCTCACATCCCCTTGAGTCATAAACACGACCCTTTGAGCCTTCAAACTTCCCATAGCACAAAATCACCTTCCATTGGCAAAACAGGGAAGCATCTGCAGTTTGATTTCCATAACTCAATTTGCTCGTGCGTTTTGTCTCAAATTGGTTCAAACACATTCCACACAACATATCCAAGCTAGCCCAACCCTTAAACACCAATTGTAACTCCATTTACAGGGTTTGCCATTTTTAATTTCAGCTTGTGCAGGTTGAGTTCTGTAGGCTTGTTCAAGCATATTCAAGGCAAGCTAGGCATTGGAGAAGCTCAAGTGAAGTTCAAGCAAGCTCCCAAACATCTCAGGCCTTGTTGAAAAACTCCACATTGCCATACACGAAGTCAGCTGAAACAGGTTTTTATCAACTTCCTATCTCTCTATTTAGGAACATTTAGACTTAGGTTTGTGAATAAGAAATGTAGTATTCATAACCATGAAGATGTACATATGCTCAGTTTTCATTTTAATTAAGCATGCTAAGAGAATTTGGTCCATGAATATCCTGAAAAAATTAGGTTAGATTTTAGGGTCAGAGAAATTCTCTCTGGTCTTTGAGAGTTAGGACAAGTTTTTTATATGGTTGGATTCGTCTTGGAAAACCCTACAACTTTGATGTTATGTGTTTTTGCAATAGAGCTCGTATGCCGGATGTTCATGTTTGGTACAGGCGCGCGCGTTTTTGAAGAACAGAGGTTGAAGATAAAGTGTGGTGGGCTGGGCTTGGTCCTGGCTCACTATTGACACCCCCCTTTTGCTGAATGCACCCCCTGGCACAATTTCTTTATATTTTATATTTTTGTATTTTATTTTCATTTCAGATTTTATTTTATTATTTCCAAATATAAAAAATACTCAAAAATATTTTTATAAATTTTTCACATTTATTTTGCACTTTATTTTTATTTTTCTAACATAAAAAGCAATTTAATTAGTAAATACTTTATTTATTGAAAACTTGAAAATAAATATATAATAACCATTATACTTTTATTTTATTATTTTATTTACACTAAAAAATATTGTTCTAAATATATTTTTATTTCTGGTATATATTTTTATTTTTATTGTACATATTTAATATGATTAATATTATATATACATACTTTTATTTTATTTAATAAATACTTTGGAATAAAAACATAAAAATACTATACTTTATTTTTATTATTATTTATACTTAAATAATACTTTTTTCTAAATATTTTTTTTTGTATATACACTATTTTATTTTATTGTATATAAATAGTATACTTAATATATTGGTATTCTTAAAAGAAATTAGGGTTTACCCTTAATAAAATAATAATAATCTTTTTTTTATTATTCCTTTCTTTTTACATTAAATATTTTTTACATACATAAAAATAAATAAAACCTTTTTTTTCATATTCATATTATTTTGTATATTTATTTAATTTGTTTATTTAAATATTGTTCATTTATTATTTATGCCATTGATTCAATTTGGGTGTAATAGTAAATTAGGGTTTTTAATTTCTTGTCAAATAATCCCCATTCAAAAATTGTATCCCCCTCCCCATGATCATGTTGTAATAGTGGTAGAATTATTTTACGCATTTACGCTTTCAATTATGCCATGATTAGAGATTAGGGTTTGTATAAAAAAATCCAAAATCAACAAGTAGCTTGACCTAATACAAAGACAAAAATGCATGAAAATCAAACACAATGCACACTCACACCCCTAGGGTTACATCCACTTGTTGCCTTAAAAATGGGCCATGTTATGCATGTTGGGTACTTTGGCAAAACAAAAATAAAACAAAAGATCATAGTCCCTCGATGACGCTATTTTGGTTGCCTAAAACAAAATGATCAAGTCCCTCGGAAAATTGCTAAAAATACTTGACACAATTGCTATCATGGTCTATACGATGACCCGCGCCTGTCCCGTTTAACATCCCAATACAAGGTTGTTTACCAAATGCAATGGTTAAACAACAATGTCAAAAGGGTTAAGAATGTGTAGGAAATACCTTTGAGTAAAAAAAAGGTAGATAGCTCTTAGTTACTTGATCAAAACTTGCAAAACATCCTTGCTATTTTCAAACTCACCTCACAACACAATTTCAAAACATTTCCAAAATCAAACTTTCAAACATTGAAAAATCTTTTTCAAAAGACAATACATCTTTGTATACATTCAAACAAGAATCATTACAAAGGTTGCCACGACGATGGCCTCTTTTCAAAACATTTTCAAAACCACACACAAAGCACCATTTCAAACAATTGAAAAGCAAAAGCAAGTGATTTAAATAAGTAACTAAGAGCCCATGGATAACCATGGATGAAAAGGGTGCTTGCACCTTCCCTTTTCATAATCTACTCCCCGAACCCAAGAAAACATCTCAAAGGTCTTTCCTGTGCTTTTTGACCTTTCCTTAGGATAAAATAAAAAGTCGGTGGCGACTCTTGCTAAACCGAAACATTTGCGAACACAAACACAAAACCTCAAGTCAGTTCTCCCACCGTATTACAGAACTGGCGACTCTGCTGGGGATAATCTCTAAAAGTGGAGTAACCTTAAGGTTTAGATCACCTTTGCATGCTTATCTTGTTTGATTTGATTGCTTTACATTTAGTTCTCTTGTTTGGGTTTGAATCCTCCACCCAGATTTTTGGGAAACATTCATAGGTAAATAACAATACATTATGGAAACTGTGCGGGGTATATCGACATGGTTGAAGCAATAACTATATTAGTGCGACATATTTGTGGGTACCAGTAGCCTTTGAGTCAATCAAAGAGAATACGGGGCCGCTGAGTGATGTCATGAAGCACTAATGAACTCTTAGAACCTTTACTTGATCATCTTGGCCTTATTAGGGGTAGTGAGATGACCGGCTTTGGTGCAGTCCGAAGTTGGTAGATACTCGATACTACACTCATTGAGGGTTATTTTCTTGGAATATTTCGATCGCCAGTTACGTGGCTAAACTGAAACAATGAACACCGAAAATAACCCAGTGATATTGAGCTCCTTAGAACCCGGTTACTATTTATAGGACAGGTTGAACCAACTAACTTCAAGAGGGTATTTACCTATGAAACCCCGTGCAAGCTTGAAACTAGGAACTTGTGTGACTTGTTTGTACATATGCTTGTACATATGCTTGTGTGACTTGCATCCACTAACCATTTCAAGTGTTTGGATCTTCATCTTTGTTCTTGTTTTGTAGGTAATGGAATCTCTTCGCAGGAAAACAATCCAAGTCAACCTTGTAAGGATCCCTCCTCAACTCAAGGAGCTTACTTCCAAGATTCCAGAGAATTCTTTCTTCAGTGAAAGATATGGTAGACTCCTCAACTTGGTCAACTCCAACATTGAAGAAGATATGGTGAAGGTCCTCTTCCAGTTCTTTGACCCCCTACACCATTGCTTTACATTCCGTGATTATCAACTAGTACCTACTTTGGAGGAATTTTCTCAACTCTTGAGGATTCCTATTCTTCATCAACTACCCTACAACAGTACGGAAAGAGAACCAAAGCCTGGAGATGTTGCTCAAGCCTTACACTTGCAACCATCTGATATCAAAGGTCATTGGGAAACCAGAAGTGGTGTCAAGGGTTTCTTGGCAAAGTTTCTGTTTGAGAAGGCACAAGACTGCTGGAATTCTCCAGATCTGCAAGCTTTTGAGGAGATTGTAGCACTTCTCATATATGGGTTGGTCTTGTTCCCAAACCCTGATCAACTTATAGATGTGAATGCTGTTAAGATTTTCATATCTCGGAATCTTGTACCTACATTGCTTAGGGACATCCTACACTCATTTCACACACGAACAATGAGGAAAAGAGGTGTTCTCATGCGATGTACTCCTCTTCTAGCAAGGTGGTTTATTTCTCACCTTCCCCAATCAGTTTTGAAGAATGAGCAGGGTTTAAGGTGGTCACAACGATTGATGACCCTCACACATGCTGATGTTCATTGGTGTTCTCGATCCAGAGAAAATGTCATCATCATTGATTATTGTGGAGAATTCCCTAATGTCCCACTACTTGGCATTAGGGGAGGCATTACCTACAACCCCTGTTTAGCTCTGAGGCAATTTGGGTATGCCCGGAGGGATGGCCCTCATGATATGCTGATTCCTGACTTGGTTTTTGACTTTGACAACGACGCTCAAAGACTTCGACAAAGGTTTATCCGAGCTTGGAGGATGCCCAACAAAGTGGATAGTAAGACAATGGGGCACAAGAATTCCATCCCCCTTGAGCCTTATCTCAAGTGGGTATGAACCCGCGCCCAGAGTCTTATGATGCCTTACCCTCACATTCTGCCTATGATCAAAGAGCCTGTTATGAAAGGAGAGGTTCCATACACCCTCCTACATCCAGACATGCCAACATCATTGAAAGAATTGCAAAAGAGTTGGATACAACTCAAGGAAGTGCGGAACACTTTTGAAGCCAGCTTCTATGCCAGTGAGAAGAAGGTTTTGGAACTTACCCGCCGACTTCACGAAGAGGAGACTCTTAAAACTTACATCGCGCCAAAAAGGATGCGCAACATCTTTTTACATTAAGAAGCTTTGTAATATTTTACCTATAGGGCTTTTATGTACTAACAAATTTCTTCTTATTAATATGATGTGTGTTCTTTTGTTTGCAACAAATTTGAATTTCTGAATCCTTGAATGCATTACATGAATAACATATCATTCATCATATGCATAAACAGGTCTTCACACCAGGTTTCCTTATCTTTCTGCTGTTTATTTCAGCAAGATGGATATAAAGCAGACGATCAAAGATCTGCAAGCACAAAATTCACAATTCCAACAACTCCTCATAACCTTGGCAAAAGGTCAAGAGGATCTTAAAGCACTGTTAGAGAAAGAGAAGGAAAAGGAAAAGAATAAAAAGAAAAGAATTGGTGTGGCCACTATGGGAAGAAGATTTGAGAATCAGGATAGGAGAGTTCTGGATTTCCCCTCGACGTCTGACGAAGGGGTTGGTAAAGGAAAGGGAGTTGCAATACCCTCCGATTCTGAAGTTGAAGAAGAAGAGGAAGAGGATGAAGATTACTCCGAACAACAGTACCCTCCGGCGGACGATAAGTATAAGAATCTTGAGGATCAGTTGACAGCCATGGAGGTACAAAGGGTATCTGGGCTGGATTTCGAAGAACTAGGGTTGGTCGCTGGGATCGTCATTCCTCCCAAGTTCAAAGTGCCTACATTTTCTAAATACGACAATTTGTCCTGTCCGAAGATGCATCTGCGGTCCTACGTCAGAAAGATCCAACCTCACTCTTCCGATAAGGATCTATGGGTCCACTTTTTTCAAGATAGTTTGTCGGGTACGCAATTGGACTGGTTCTATCAACTTGAGAGATCTGATGTACATAACTGGGAGGATTTAGCTGCTGCTTTCTATCGACAATACCATTATAACGCAGATTTAGCGCCTACTCGTACTCAACTACAGAGTATGGGTATGGCCTCTAATGAGGGATTTAAGGAGTATGCCCAGAAGTGGCGAGATTTCGCTGGAAGGGTGCAGCCACCATTGTCGGATAGAGAGCTAGTTGACATGTTTTTAGGGACCCTGTTAGGTCCATTCTTCAATCACTTGACCGGGAGCTCATCTGCAGGGTTCACCGAATTAATTTTGACCGGTGAAAGGGTCGAAGCTGGCATTAAGAGTGGTAAAATTCAGAAAGATGCCTCCGCTTCCACCGCTATCAAGAAGACCTTCCCAGCCAAGAAGGAAGTTTCTTCTATTCACACCCAGAGAAATCAAGGGAGAATGGAGCGCCGACCAGCGGTGGGGGCTGTGATGATCCAGAACTCCTCATCCGATCAACCTCGAAGCAGTCAACCTAGAGCTAACCAGCAAAGGGTAGAAAGGCCACAACGACAATTCACCCGGATCAATATGACACCAGCTCAGGTCCTCCCTCATCTGTTAAAGTTAAACCTTACCAACTTGAAAGAAGCACCGAAAATTCCAAATACCTCTTCTCCCTATTATCATTCAAATGCAAAATGTGCATATCATTCGGACAGTGTGGGGCACGACACCAACAACTGTTGGGCCCTTAAAAACAAGATCCAAGATTTAATAGATGCCAAGGAGGTGGAGTTTGATGCTCCCGAAAAACCTAATGTGATATTCTCTCCTATGCCAAAACATGGTCATAATGTCCATGCTATTGTAGAAGATCTTCATGTTACCGCTGTTGATGACTTAATGACTCCATTGCCAATGATCAAGATGAATCTGTTGAAAGCCGGGATTTTCCCGGGCTGTGAAAAAGATTGTTACTTTTGTTCAACCATGCAATCCAACTGTCCACTGTTGAAGTCAGGAATTCAATGCTTGATGGATACTCATGAGATCCTCTTTCAGAAAACTCCTGTTGCTACTATCACTCATGTTACTTCTGTTACTCCAATCAATGATGTTGCTATAATCACCATTTCCGACAATCTTTCCAAGACGTGCAAAAGGCCTGTTAAGATTACACCTGATCCAAAGTTTGTACCGCTAAAGATTACCATGCCGGGGCCAATCCCATATAAGTCCAATAAGACAATATCGTGGAATTATGGAGGAGAGATCTTCTATCACGGTGTGAAATAGATCGAATCAGTTGAAGAAAATTATGATGAAGAGACTCCTGATGTGGGGAATATTGCAGGGACAAGTAAGATCACTCGTAGCAGAAGAATCTTCTCTCCGGAGATTTCTCCTCCACGGGAAGTCTTTGGACCCTCAAGTGCTCCTGTGCCTGTCAAGATATTTGTGCAAAGTCCAGTGATTGAAGAAATTGTTACTCCCGGAGTTGTACCCTCTGCTGTTACTGCTGATAAAGGTAAGGGGATCCAAGAAGCGCCCGTCAGGACGAGGGCTCAGACTTTGGTTATCCCCGAGACCACCCAAAAGGAGATGGAGGATATTTTAAATATAAAAAAGAAGAGTGACTATGATGTCGTAGAGCAGCTGGGGCAAACCCCTTCAAAAATCTCTGTGTTAGCTCTATTGCTCTACTCCGAGGCTCATGCCAAAGCCTTGATCAAATTTCTGAAGAAGGCACATGCGCCTCAAGAAACTTCTGCGGATCAGTTTCAAGAGTGCGTGGCTAACCTTACAGCCGAAAATGGTCTTGGCTTCTCCGACGCTGATCTGACGTCTAAGGGAAGAAAGCATAATGATGCGCTGCATGTCTCGGTAGAGTGCAGAGGGACCACACTTTCTCATGTTTTGGTTGATACCGGTTAATCTTTAAATGTTCTACCAAAGAAAGCATTAGACAGATTTGACTGTGAAGGTTTGACCCTAAAGCCCAGTAATATCATTGTTAGAGCCTTCGAAGGTTCTAAGCGGATGGTTCACGGAGAAGTGGACATCCCAATTAAGGTGGGAACGAAAATTTTCAACTCTACATTTTATGTGATGGACATCCGTCCTTCATATTCATGCTTGTTGGGAAGGCCATGGATCCACAACGTTGGGGCAATCACTTCTTCTCTACACCAAATGCTCAAATACCCAGTCCAGGGTAAGATCATCACAGTTCATGGTGAGGAGGAGTATATGATAAGCCACTTGAACTCTTTCTGCTACGTGGAGTTAGATGGTGAATTCCTAGAAACACCTTTCCAAAACTTTGAAGAGGTTTCTCCTGAAGTTGTGCCAAGCCAATGACTGATGTGCCCATCATTACCAAGCCTGTGTCCCAAATGTCATCCCTTAAAGATGCAGAGGCTGTGATCAAGGAAGAAGGAAGTACAGTATGGGGTCAACTGCCAGATTTTCCTTACAAGACAGATAAGTTCGGATTGGGTTTTACTGCTGCTAGTCAGAAGGCTGTGCGTCACTCTCAGGCTGGAGGACCACCACTGAAAATCACTCATCATGGAGTTCATGCTTTAGAAGACGATGAAGAAGGAAGCAATTTTGAAGACTGGATCTTTCCAACCATTGAAGGAGGACTGAACAACTGGGAGGCGAAAGACTTTGTTCCCATTACTTTCATCAATCAGTAATTTATCTTTTGAACATTTCCTGTTTGGTCTGTAATAACTATTAAACAATTCGTACACTCTTTTTGCCTTATGCCTTACCTGGGGCATATAGGTCCATTTGTAAGTGTTTTGATTCTTCATTTTCATATGCCATTTTTAATGAATCATGGACGTTTTCATTTATAAACTTTTGTGTTCATTTTCTTTCTTTTTACATTTAATTTTGTTTAAAGATGGCTATCCCTTACACACACCCACATTCACAAAATGCAGGTACCCATCCACTCCAGATTCCATGGGTAACAATTCTGCTATGGCCTTCAGCGACTCTGAAGATCTGGTCAATCATGCCGAATACGAAGGTGATGAAGACTGTGAAGTGCCTGGAGAGCTGGCTAGACTTTTGCAACAAGAAGAAAGGGCTATTCTGCCCCATGAAGAGTTGCTAGAGACCATCAATTTGGGTACCGCCGAAGACAGAAAAGAGGTTAAAATGGGTGCCAACCTGTAGCCAAGTGTCAAAGAGCGCTTAGTTCAGCTGTTGAATGAATATGTTGAGATCTTTTCCTGGTCCTATGAAGACATGCCGGGACTGGATACAGATATTGTGGTTCACCGTCTCCCTACAAGAGAAGACTGTCCATCGATCAAACAGAAAGTCCGCCGAATGAGACCCGATATGTCTGAAAAGATCAAAGCTAAAGTAATGAAACAGTTCAATGCTGGCTTTCTGGCTGTTTCTTCCTATCCACAATGGGTTGCTAACATTGTGTCGGTGCCTAAGGAGGACGACAAAGTCAGAATGTGTGTGGACTACAGAGATTTAAACAGGGCTAGCCCTAAAGATGATTTTCCACTACCACATATTGACATCTTGGTTGACAACACAGCTCAACACAAGGTATTCTCTTTCATGGATAGATTTTCAGGGTACAAACAGATCAATATGGCCCCCGAAGACATGGAGAAGACTACTTTTGTTACGCAGTGGGGTACCTTCTACTATAAAGTGATGCCATTCGGACTGAAGAATGTCGGGGCAACTTATCAGCGAGCCATGGTAGCTTTGTTTCATGACATGATACATCATGATATTGAAGTCTACATAGACGACATGATAGGACGTTCACAAACAGAAGAAGAACACCTCGACCATCTGCAAAAGTTGTTTGTCAGGTTAAAGGAATATAAGCTCAGACTGAACCCTAGCAAGTGCACTTTCGGAGTCAGGTTCGGTAAACTTCTGGGATTCATCGTCAACAACAAAGGCATTGAGGTCGATCCTGCCAAAGTCAAAGCCATACAAGAAATGCCTGCCCCTCGCACTGAGAAGGAGGTTAGAGGTTTCTTGGGACGCCTAAACTACATTGCAAGGTTCATCTCTCACCTAACATCTACCTGTGAGCCAATCTTCAAGCTGTTGAAGAAAGATCAGGTGGTTGAATGGAACAATGATTGTCAATTTTCTTTTGATAAAATTAAGGAGTATTTGCTGGAACCTCCTATCTTGATTCCACCCGTCGAAGGAAGGCCTTTAATCATGTATCTGACTGTTTTGGATAATTCAATGGGGTGCGTACTGGGCCAACATGACTAGTCTGGCCGAAAAGAGCATGCCATTTATTACCTTAGCAAAAAGTTTACAGACTGTGAGACTCGCTACTCACTTCTCGTGAAAACTTGTTGCGCTTTGGTATGGGCTGCTCGCCGGCTAAGGAAGTATATGTTGACACATACCACTCTGCTGATTTCCAAAATGGATCCGATCAAGTACATCTTTGAGAAGCTTTCTTTATCCAGAAGAATCTCTAGATGGCAGATGATCCTGACTGAGCATGATATCCAGTACACAACCCAAAAAGCTATAAAGGGGAGTGTAATAGCTGACCATCTATCTCATCAAGCCGTCGAAGATTACCAATCTATGAGGTTCGACTTCCCTAATGAGGATATTATGACATTGGACAACATTAAAGGTAACGGACCGTATGACGGACCTGAACAAGGATCCCGATGGACTCTGTACTTTGATGGCGCCTCCAACGCACTTGGGAAAAGTATCGGCGCAATACTTATCTCTCCAGAAGGTTTCCATACACCTTTCACCGCTAGACTCTGCTTCAGCTGCACCAATAACATGGCCGAGTATGAAGCTTGTATCTTTGGTCTCAAGGCTGCTATTGACTTGGGAATCAAATCTCTGGTTGTATTTGGGGACTCAGCTTTGGTTATCAGTCAAATCAAAGGAGAGTGGGATACTAAACACCCTAACCTCATCCCTTACAAAGAACATGTCCTGACATTGTTACCATATTTCGAGCAGATTACCTTCGAGTACTTCCCGCGAGAAGAGAATCATCTAGCAGATGCGCTAGCTACAATGTCATCCATGTTTAAACTTAACTGGAATAATGAGGCACCTCAAATCACCATCGAACGAATGGACGAACCTGCACATTGTCACGAGATTAATACCGAAGAAGTGGTGGACTGACCTTGGTTTCATGACATCAAAAGGTATCTCGAAGCACAAGAGTACCCTGAAGGAGCTTCAGTCAACGACAAAAAGTTCTTAAGGAGGTTCGACGCCAAGTTCTTTCTGAGAAATGGTATCCTATACAAGCCCAATCTTGATTGTGTCCTGCTCCGTTGTATGGACAAGATGGAAGTTGAGCAGATCATGGCTGAAATTCTGGCTGCAGATACTCAATGTCACGTCCAATGTTATGACACCGTATCTGACTTACTATATGACAGTAAATACAAAAGCAGTAAAGAACACAGTCAATTGTTTACCCAGTTCAGTGTGCAACAACACCTACTCTGGGGCTACCAAGCCAGGGAGAGAATCCACTATAAGAGATGTTAATTCAGGAATAAACCAACCAGTTTATCTCCTTCACTTAAGACCTACCCAATGCAATTCCAATCTAAGTACAACTTAAACCTGAGTACCAACTCACTCCCCCTCAATCACAGCAGTGATACATAAACTAATTTGACTTAAGAATTGATGAAGACACTCTTCAAAAATAAACACTTGATTAAGCTTCACAACTTTTTAACCAAGCAACACAATCACTCGTGCTTCACAGCTTTGAGTGATGTACACAACTAACTTGACTCTGCTTCACAGCTTTAGTCAAGGAACATTCAAACACTCTTGCTTCAAAGCTTTGAGTGCTACACAACCCTTACAATCGAAACCTATTCCAAGACACTTATCACAATGATAATTGCTTGGAGTACAATAAACAAATCTAAACAGATTACAAAATTGATCTTCTAATCAATCAACAGGGATCGCTTGAAAAACAGCAGCTCTGTTGAATATATAGCAGCTGCAACTTCAGTTAGGGTTTCCAAAAACCTAAGGTTAATTCCGTTTGACCTAAAGACCAGGTCACAGGACTTTATTAACCAGGTAAGGGATGAGCTAGGTTGCTCCTCAGAAAGCGCAGGATTCTGTTCAGAAGGGACTGAGTTATTTCCTGAAAAAACTCAGACTTATCCAATCCTGCAATCCTGTTAGTTCAGAACAGGATGTCATAACATCTGTTATGACATCTGAGAAAACCTGTCTACTGACTTAGCAAAATGTGATCATTTTGCAAATTGCTCAGATACACACTTATAAACATCAGTATTTGAATTACAATATTTTTCTGCAAATGTACCTCATGAGCTAGTACAACCTGAACTAGAATGTTATGACATCAGTCATGACATTCACACATACACTTGGGATTTACCAAAAATGCAAGCCAATACCTAAACACCTACAAACTCCCCCTTTGGCAGATTTTTGGCTAAAGTCCCTAAACAATCAGAGATAGATAGATAGCAGCAGAAATAAGTGACAGCAGAAAAATATAATGTCAAGTACTAATTAAGCAAGTACCAAATATTCTCCCCCTCTTTAGCCACAAATGGGCCAAAGATACATGTTCAAAAAGTTTTACAGTTATCCAAAACAAATTTATAAGAGCAGCACCAGATATCAGCACCAGACAGCAACCAACCTTCAAGCACTGTCATCAGACTTAGAGGATTCAGGCTTCTTCCTTTTCTTGTGAGCAATGTCAGCATTCTTCTCTTTGTTTGATGTCTCAACATCCTTAGAGACATCTGGATTTGTTTCAGCATTTGAACTTTCTTGGTTCAGAGGAACAGAAATGCCAGGAACTGAGAGTTTCTCGTTCAAAATTCTTGAAACAATCTTTGCTATTGCTTGATTAACATAGGCTGTTCCTTCCCTATTTGCAATTTCAGGGGGAACTGAAGAAGAAGAGTGATATGGATTACCAGAGGCAGAAGCTTGGGACTTTCATGCATGTCTTGTTCTCAATTCTTTGACCTTGGTGGGGTTAGTTGCCATCTCCACTGACGTCTCCTTCTGAGTCACAACGCTCTTGGCTTCAGAACTTCTTACCCTAGTTGTTCTTCTTGCAGCAACACGCTTTTTCTATCTTGCATTTATTTTCTTTTTCATCACTTTTAATATTAACTCTTTTAATATTAACATAAAAAACACAAAAATATTTTCCTTTTAATTTATTTCCTTAAGACAAAAACATTTTCTAAACAAGTCCATTTCTTTCTTATGTTATGCACTTCAATATGGTTGTAATAGATAATTAGAACTTAAATTCCTTGCAATCCCCATTCGTACATATGTACCCCCATCCCCAAAATATTGTAATAGCGTAGGACTCTACATTTCCACACTGTTATTGCTTTCAATATATGCTAGTAATTTGGGTGTGTATGACAAGATATGAAAATTGACAAATAGATCACCCTAATAAAAACAAAAATATGCATGCAATTAAATACACTTGCACACATGCACCCTTAGGGTAATCTCACTTGTTGCCTTACAAAAATGGCCATGTTATGCATGTGGGATGTCTTAGCACAAACAAATCGAAAAATACAAGATCATCGTCCCTCGATGACGCTATCAAAGTTGCCTTTCAAAATGATCTTAGTCCCTAAAAGAAAAGTGCTAAGTCATCTCACAACATTGCTATCATGGTCATACGATGATCCAATACCCGTCCCTTTACATCCAACGATGGCGCTTCTTACCAAAACAATGGTAAGATAGCAACATCTAAAGGAGGAGGAAAAGAACATCTAAGACCTTTTTGAGTAGGTAGATTACTTTTAGTTGCTTGCTCAATTTCAAAACAAACATCCTTTCTATTTTCAAAAACAATCACATACACTTTCAAAACACTTTCAAAACACTTTCGAAACACTTTCCAAACGTGAAATATTTTCAAAAGCTCAACACTTTGTATACGTTCTTACAAACGAGAACTATTACAAAGTTTGCCTAAACGATGGCACCTTTTCAAAATACTTTCAAAACCACACAAAAGCACATTTTTCAAACAAAAGCAAGTGATCTATCAAGTAACTAAGAGCCCATGGAAAACCATGGATGAAAAGGGTGCTAATACCTTCCTTTTTCATAATCTACCCCCCGAACTCAAGAAAACATCTCGAAAGGTCTTTCCTGTGCTTTTTCACCTTTCCTTATTGGATAAAAGAAAAGTCGGTGGCGACTCTTGCTAAACCGCAACATTTGCAAACACAAACGCAAAATACCCAAGTCAGTTCTCCCACCGTATCACAATGATCATCAAATATCGAGCAGAAACCAACCATGCTGCCCATCTGAAAATGGTTTTTGACCAAGCAAGGCCGTACATGATGAGGTTCAACCCGGAGAAATGCAGCTTCGAGGTTAAGATGGGAAAATTCCTCGGTTTCTATCTGACCGAATGGAGAATCAAAGCCAACCTCGATAAGTGCAAGGAATTCCCCAAGCTCCCCATGGAAAACTAAAAAAAATCCATACTAGTCTTGAATAACATGCTCACCCCGCTCTCCCGCTTCGTGGCGAAGTCCGCACTACAATCACTCCCATTTTCAAACTCTTGCGCAAAGAGGTGGCATTCAAATGGACCGAGGAGTGCAAGCAATCCCTTATCTACCTCAAATGATCCCTTTCACAATCGCCTGTGTTATCACGACCAGAGAATGGGGAAACTCTGTTTCTTTGCCTGGCCTTCTTCACTGAGGCCCTAAGCGTGACCCTCATCCTTGAGATACCAGAATGGCAAAAACCAATGTACTTTACTAGCAAAGCATTGCAAGGCTTCGAGGTCAGATGCCAACATATTGAAAAGGTTACCTAGGAACTCATTATCGCAGCGAGGAGACTCAGATATTACTTATTGGCCCGCACGGTCGTCGTGCGAACAGATGAACCTGTAAGACAACTTTTGGGTCGACCAGATATGGTCGGTCGAATGCTGAAATGGTCCCTAGAGCTTTCGGAGTTCGATATTTAGTATGAAAGCAGGAAAGTCCTTAAATCCCAAACGTTAGCCGACTTTGTTGCAGATATGACCACCCACAAACCCCCTATGAGCGAGAAACACATGCGGACCATCTTCGTGGATGGAGCATCCAACTTGAGTGGAGGCGGAGCAGGAATCCTCCTCGAAAATGAAGAGGGCGTTGTGATCGAACATTCAATCACCTTATCATTTCCCACGTCGAACAACCAGGCCTAGTATGAGGCCTTGCTCGCAGGATTAAGGTTGGTTGAAGACCTAGGTGCATGAAAAGTACAAATATTCACGGACTCCTAGCTCGTCGCGTCTCAAATGCGAGGAGAATATCAGGCCAAGAATGATAGCCTCGTCAAATACCTAAACATAGTCAAAGAAAGGACGAAGAAGTTTGATCGTGAAGAAATCAAACACGTACCCTGCAAACAGAACACTCGAGCTGATATACTCTCAAAACTCGCGAGAACAAAGCAAAAAAGCGGGAACAAATCTGTCATTCAAGATTCCCTTTCTCCCCCGAGCATTGAGATATGCACCACGTCGCCCGAGGTGACATCAAGGACATTATGTATTGGATGACCTAGGTATTTAACTATCTCACAAAAGGGATAATTACCTGCTGTTATACGGTGGGAGAAGTGACTTGGTTGTTTTGCGTTTGATCGCAGTTGTTCCGGAAAGCAAGAGTCGCCACCGACTTTTCTTTTATCCAATAAGGAAAGGGTGAAAAGAACATGAAAGACCTTTAAGATATTTTATTGATTTCGGGGGGTAGATTATGAAAAGGGAAGGTGTTAGTAACCTTTTCATCCATATTCATCTATAGGCTCTTAGTTGCTTGCTAGATCACTTTTTGAAATTGCTTTATTTGAAATGTGTTTGTGGTGGTTTTTGAAAGTATTTTTGAAAAGCGTCTTCGTTTAGGAAAACTCTGTAATGATTCTCGTCTATATAAGAATGCATACAAAGTGTTGGACTTTTTGAAAATATTTCATGTTTTTGAAAGTGTTTGGTGTGTTTGAAAATATGTTTGTTTTTTAAAGATGGATTGTGAGCAAGCAACTAAGAACGTTCTACCTACTCAAAAGTCTTTTGTTCATTTCTTCCTTCCTTTGATATTGCTATCTTACCATTGATTGGTAAGAAGCCTTATTTTTGGATGTAAAGGGATGGGCGTGGGTCATCGTATAGTCATGAATAGCAATGTTGTGAGATATCTTAGCATTTTTCTTGAGGCACTAAGATCATTTAAAGGCAACATTCGAAGCGTCATTGAGGGACTATGATCTTGTATTTTTTGATTGTTTTTGCTAACACGTCTCACATGCATATTATGACTATTTTCTTAAGGAAACAAGTGGAGTTAAACCTAGAGGTGTTAGTGTGCAAAGTGTTTATTTTTCATGCTTGATTTTATCTTGAATTATGATTTTCTAAGTATTGATTTTATCTTTCCATACAAACCCTAATTACTAGCATTTATATGAAAGCGGTAAATTGCGAAAAGTAAATTTACTACACTATTACATCATTTGGGGATGGGGTGTACAAATTTAAAAATGGAGATTGCAAGAAATTAAATCCTAATTATCTATTACAACCATATTTAATCTTGAAAAATGTACAAGGAATACAAAAAGAAATGGATTTTGCTTTGGATTTTTGTTAGAAAAATATTTTGACCTAAATAATTATATAAGAAAATAAAATATTTTTTATGATATTTTTTTTATATATTCATAAAATAGACATTATAAATAAATAGTGTGCAAAAAATAATCTCAAAAGGAGTTGTTTTGATTGGTTGAAAAAATGTTGAAGTTTGTTAAAAGAAATGAAAACAAACAAATGATAAAAATTTGTTTTGGCCCTACCAAGGTTTGAACCCATGTTCTCCACATCTTCCATTCAAAATATCTAACACTCAAATGTTTTAAACCTGCACGTTAGTTTGGAAAAAATAACAGAATAAATACAAAAGGTCTCGTTGGGGCTTGAACCCAGGACATTATACATCGCAAGGTTTTAGCGCGCGCTATTTGTACCATTGTGGTGGTTTGTTTCATCCGTTAGTTATACAACTTGCACCAAATATAAAATGAACTCAATTCTGAAAATTTGAACATGGATTCATCTTCTCCTTTCACACGCTCAGGGATGCATAACTCCATTGTTAAGCTTCGAAAAGCTTCATTTCTCAACCAAATCGAAAGATGTAAATATCAAACCTGCCTAAAATTTGAATTTGAATCCAACCACGTACTTTTCAAAATCTATGGATCAGAGGTTAGCATGAATTTTGTTTGGTACCAAAATCAAAACCTAACTGGTCAAAGTTGAAATTCTTAAAACACAAGCAATGAAAATCCAAACTAAGAGTATGGTTAGCTTCCTAGATATGATATCTACATATTTTATTTTATTTGTATGTGATAAAAATGCTTATATCAAGATATCACAATTAAGAAATATTACCTCTTGAAGTGCAATTCGAGTGAGCTCTGTATGACCTCCAGAAATGGTTCGATGATGAATTAAGTTTGAAGGGACCTTCCTTGAGCTAGTGGGATCACTACTTTGCTTTAAAAGTCCTTGAATTGAAAGGTTGGTGTATGGAAACTGGCAGTGAATCGAAAGGCTAGTATATGGAAGTTGGGAATGAATCGAAAGGCTCACTAACGCGTGAAGGGATTTGAGATTTTTGTGTGTAAAGTCAGGATATGCCAAGTTTTGTGCTTGTGTTCAGGTTCTGAGTTTTTTGAGAGTTTAGGAGTGTTTGAGGATTTTTCAACACAACCAGAATTTGGCCCTTTTAGCTTGCAAATGGCCTCTCTATTTATAGAGAAAAGGTTTGGGAAGTTGGAGTAACCAGATTTGTAAGATAACAAAAAATGGTTTGGTTCGAATGCAAATGCCAAGTTATATCAAGTTTTCCATGATCCCAAGATGAAGTATCAAAGTTGTTGGTACAGAGGGGCTACTTGTTGGATTAAAATATCCAGCGTCAACCTTAGGGATTCGAAGGGCTTAACATCCCCCCATGGGCGCCTACACAGGTGTGTTAGGTGGGCCAGGTAGGCCCCTTGTTAGATTCTCTATAAGGAAATAGAGTAGCACCTTGGCTATAAGCAATTTCTTTTAGCTCAGTGGTAAGCGCTTGATCCTACAAGTGGTATCAGAGCAAGGTCATGGGTTTGAATCCCCCCGGCTGACACTGGGGGGATATTGTTGGATTAAAATATCCAGCGTCAATCTTAGGGATTCGAAGGGCTTAACATCCACCCATGGGTGCCTACACGGGTGTGTTAGGTGGGCAAGGTAGGCCCCTTGTTAGATTCTCTATGAGGAAATAGAGTATCACCTTGGCTACAAGCAATTTCTTTTAGCTCAGTGGTAAGCGCTTGATCCTACACTACTTTCCATGATGAGAAGTAAGCAATGTATGGGCTCAAGACAAGTTTTATACCAACAAGCTTACTTTATGGAAAGATGTTTTGAACAATGGCTTAATAACTTGGGTAAGAGCTTAATTCATTGTGTAAACAATTAATTATGGAGTGAAACACATGTTTGAGGCCTGCAAAGCAAGATCAGGTAGCATGGCCTATGGATTTGATCTTTTTCATTACTCTGGTCGAATACTCCATCCCTTTGTTTTGATCACATAGATCCACCACTTTCGACCAGACTCATCAACAGACAAAGCAATATTCATTTCCACCAATTGTGTATCCTTCGAATGGACCAACAATTGTATGTTATTCGAATCCATCAATTGTATGTTCTTCGAATGGACCACCAATTGTATGTTCTTCGAATCCACCAATCATATGTTTTTCGAATCCACCAATTATATGTTCTTCGAATGGACCACCAATTGTATGTACTTCGAATCCACCAATTATATGTTCTTCGAATCCACCAAATGTATGTTCTTCGGATGGACCACCAAATGTATATTCTTCGAATGGACCACCAAATGTATATTCTTCGAATGGACCACCAAATGTATGTTCTTCGAATGAACCACCAATTGTATGTTCTTCGAATGGACCACCAATTATATGTTCTTCGAATGAACCACCAAATGTATGTTCTTAGAATGGACCACCAAATGTATGTTCTTAGAATGGACCACATTCATCTGAATGTACCACTTTGAGCATGCAAAATTATCTCATTGGCATAGTCAAAATGAAAGAATTTTTGGATTGCTTTCCTACCAGTAACCATCAGTTGATTAAATGGTCAAAATTTCAAACATCCAAACCTCAAATTGTAATTCATAGTGTAGAAAATATGTTTGTCAAGGGGTTTAGAGGTGGATCGAAGCTAGCATGACAAAAGCCATTGGCTTGTGGATTGAAGCAAGCATGAAGGAAGCCATTACCTTGTGGATTGAAGCAAGCATGAAGGAAGCCATTACCCAGTCGAAACTTGGGAAATCGAAGCAAGATTTCTCTTCTTCGACTTGTCAAAATATGCCAACCACTCCTTTTGACCAGTCATGTGATTGGAACAGCCTGAACCAGATTTTGAATTCGTCACACCTTTTTTTCTACTTTGCCCTTTCGACAGTTTCCTCTTTGACTTGATGCTTGAAAGTCCAATATGATCCATGGAAACTATATGGGGCATTAAAATTCCAATTGTACTTGTGCAAGCTTGAGCTTTTTTGAAATCTTTATGAGAAATGCCTTGAGAAAAGAGAGGGAAAACTTTGGGGTAAACCAGCTGCCCCTGTTCAATCTTCTTAAACCTGAAGAGTTAGATTGGCGAGTCTGACATTCGTGACTTGAAGGTGGAAGATGATTGAACATTAGAGTGCCCAAAAATTTACACTCGATGATGTTTTAGTTGATTTTGTAGGGAATGGGCTTAAAGATTCCATTTGGAGAGGTGATAAAGAGTTGTCGGGGATGGGCTTACAGATGCCATCCATAATGATTGTTGGTAGAAATTGGAAGAAATATCAGAATAAATATCTTATCGATTTATATCGAAACAGTAGATGTAGTGGGATGAGTATCAGAATAATATCCATAACTGGATTGTATCTAACTCGTATCTGAAAGGTGTACCGAATGAGTGTCATAATGACATCGGTATCTAGATCGTATATGAACCGCTTTTGAAAGATGTATTAAATGAGTGTCAGAATGACATCCACATTTAGATCGTATCTGAACTATATTTGAAAGATATATTGAATGAGTGTCAGAATGACATCCAGCTCTGGATCGTATATGAACTGTACTTGAAAGATGTATTGAATGAGTGTCAGAATGACATATGCATCTGGATTGAATTTGAACTGTATTTGAGAGATGTATTGAATGAGTGTCAGAATGACATCCACATCTAGATCGTATCTAAACTGTGTTTGAAAGATGTATTGAATGAGTGTCAGAATGACATCCGCATCTGGATCGTATCTGAACTGTTTCTAGAGTGAATCTGGAATAAGTATCAAAATGTCATCCGTCTCTGAATAGTATCTAGACTGTATTTGAAAGAATCTAGAATAAGTATCAGAATGTCATCCATCTCTGGATCATATCTGAACCGTTTCTAGAGTGAATCTGGAACAAGTATCAGAATGTCACCCGTCTCTGGATCATATCTGAACTATTTCTAGAAGAGAATATGGAATAAGTATCAGAATGTCACCCGTCTTTGGATCGTATCTAAACTGTTTCTAGAAGAGAATCTGGAATAAGTATCAAAATGTCATCCGTCTCTGGATCGTATCTGCATTGTTTCTAGAAGAGAATCTGGAATAAGTATCAGAATGTCATCCATCTCTGGATCATATCTGAACTGTTTCTAGAAGGGAATCTGGAATACGTATCATAATGTCATCCATCTCTGGATCGTATCTGAATTTTTTCTAGAAAAGAATCTGGAATAAGTAACAAAATGTCATTCATCTCTGGATCGTATCTGAACTGTTTCTAGAAGAGAAACTAGAATAAGTATCAGAATGTCATCTGTCTCTGGATTGTATCTGAATTTTTTCTATAAGAGAATCTAGAATAAGTATCAGAATGTCATCGATCTCTGGATCATATCTGAACTATTTCTAGAAGAGAATCTGGAATAAGTATCAGAATTTCATCCGTCTCTGGATTGTATCTGAACTGTTTCTGGAATATAGGAGGAGGAGCCTGGGTAGGGCTGCTTCAGAATGAGTTTGTGTGATTCTTCATCTGGAAATTATAAGAAGGAACCTAGGTAGGGTTGCTTCAGGATGAGCCCGTTTGAAACTTCATCTGGAAATATATGAGAAGGAGCCTGGGTAGGGCTGCTTTAGGATGAGTCTGTGTAAAACTTCATCTGGAAATATATGAGAAGGAGCCTGGGTATGGCTGCTTCAGGATGAGTCCGTGTAAAACTGCATCTGGAAATCGGAAGGAACTCACGTAAGATTGCTTCATGATGAGCCCGTGTGAAGCTGCATCTGGAAATTTTGAAAAGGAATCCGTGTAAGATTTCTTCATGATGAGCCCGTGTGAAGCTGCATCTAGAAATTTTGAGAAGGAACCCGTGTAAGATTGCTTCAGGATGAGCCCGTGTAAATCTGCACTTCAGGATGGGAAGGAATCTCTGTAAGATTGCTTCATGATGAGCCCGTGTAAAGTTGCATTTCAGGATGGAAAGGAATCCATGTAAGATTGCTTCATGGTGAGCCCGTGTAAAGCTGCATTTGGAAGTCATAAGGAACCCGTGTAAGATTGCTTCATGATGAGCCCGTGTTAAGCTGCATCCGGTCACGTAGGTAGTTGCTCTGTCTTGCTTCAGAAACTATTCTTGGACCTATTGAAAATTGTTGATGATAACTATCTGTTGATTGATCTTTTCCTGAAAAGGTAAAGCGTTAGTTGTATGCAATGTCATGATGTATGAAATGCATTGTGTAATTGTGTTCTAAAAAATAAATGAGATTGTGCTATATGCGTTTTGTATTCATATGCTATGACGTATGAAATGTGAAATGTTGTTGAAGTGTATCTTTGTCTGGGAAAATAAATCCTTGACAAATGCTGGTGAGCCTTGGGAAATAAAATTCCGAACTGCTGCTGGGGATGAAGAGTATGCTCCTCTTCAGACCTTGTTTTAGGATGTTTCCGATGGGGATTCCTACTCTGTTGTTTGAGGAGAACTCCACTGGGGAATGTTGACTTTGCTTGAAGGAAACTCCATGGAGAGTGTTGATTTCTACTTGGGGAAAAGAGTTCAAGAGTTTTAGTTGTCTGTTGCTCTACTGGGGAGTTATCTCTTGATTGGAGAGAATGGGAGTTAACAACTTGTTGGGGATAAAGAAGTTAACTGTTATCTGGTCGGATTCCAGGATTTACAGCAACTCACTGGGGATAGTGGCAAACTCTACTCGGGAAAAGGAGCTTTTAAACTGCTATCTGGTCGGGCCCAGGCTTTGCAGTAACTTTCGGAGATGGCAATGACTCTGTTGATGACTACACTGGGGACTAGGAGTTGTAGTCACTTGGTTTGTAATAGTCTGAGAGGAAAACTCAAGCTACGAAATCTACAGTTTTGTTGTGGAAATAAACCCATTTGACAATCTGCTGGGGAGGTGTTTTCTTCTGGAAAACTCCTCAAGGCTTCCTCTTAAGACCAATTCAGTCGGGGAGAGGTTTTTCGGAGGTTGAAACTATGGCTGGAGATTGCATGGATCCAAATTTGCGGGGATATCCATGAATTTGGCCTTATGGGATTTGTACCCTTATCCGTGAATATTATTCTGTGAGGATAACCTTATAGAGGTCACTTTGGCGACTTCAACGGGGATCACCTTATGAAAGAGACTTTGTGAGGATTTGTCACTGTCCATAGTAGTAAGTGTTGTAGCGCTGCCAGACAATGTGTTCTTGGCCGTACGTGACCCTCTGTTAGAATTCATGTTAAATGCCTCAAGTGATTCAGATACGGAGCTGCCCATGGTTATTCAACACTTCTTGAGAGATTTCTTGGAGTCTCGACTTGACTGCCACAGATAGGTTGGACTATAACATGTCATGCCCCCTTGGTTATGGAGAGTTTGTCATTGGAAGTGTTTTTCCATTTGAAGTGATTATGTTTCTTGAGAGAATTTCCATTCATTGGGTATTCGTCGTGTGAATTTCACTATTGTCAAACAAATAGCTATATGCAAACAACGGTGTTTAAAATAATGCAAAGTTTATGTTTGTCTTGAAGCTTTGAAAATTCATTTTTAGCAGATAGAAGAATTTTGTAAGAATATGAATCCAACTCGGGATTTACAATAACCCTTACAGGAGTTAGGATACCTTTTGTAACAATATGCTTTCGAACTAACCCATGCTTCAATTAGGACTTTCAAAGGGTTGTAGTGTGGCCTGGTTCACGGTTTAAGAAACAAAGGATAAGGCTCAAAGTGTGTTTGTACCCAACCCGCTCTCCGTGATGTTCTCCAGTCCTATACTCCGTTAATTGTGCGTTTTGAATTCCAATTGAGTCTGGAATGACGTTTCTGTGATGGTTCAGACAAGTTAAGTTTGTTGGAGAAGGCATTCATTTTTGCAACATTTTTCATGTTTGTCGAGGATTTGTAGCGCCATATTTTTGATTTCCCGTCCCTAATTTTTTCCTGACTGTTCTTATTTTGAAATTAGAGCCAGGGGGATGCCCCCGTTTTTCTTAAGTCTCCTTCATAGGTTTTGGCTTAGTGGGATTTTCTTTTGAGAGATAATGATTGCCTATTTCACGAGGAACCATCACCGTCTTTTGATTCAGTAGGATGTTTGTGTATGAAGTTAAAGCTTGTGGCTGAATGTGCATTTAAATTAACTGAGAAACTACCCTGCCCCAGGTTATGATTAAAAGTTTCAATTTGTGCAAAAAAGAAAACTCCAACGTCTTTGGCCCAAAGAGGTTGACTAAGGATTATCTTCCTTATAACTCACTGTTTAGGAATTGAAATAACGTTTGTACATCGTCAGCAAGATGTGTCCAAAAGCATACTATATGAGATTATGGTATTATTTTCCTCATCCTCCCTCTAAAGGCTTGCAACTTTTAACGAGAGTTGAATATCACAAAAAGGGAATAAAAAACATAGCTTGAGTATAGTGAAAACGAATGGATTAATTCAAGACAAACACATGCAATGCCTTACTTGAAACAAAGTTTTACATAACATATAAGTATTTGAACCAATAGATTAAATTACAATTGAAAATTCAAACATGAACTGGACACTCTCAATGATTTGGCATGGGAGCAGTGATCACATTGGGAGTCTCCGGAGGGCCAAATTCAATCTCCTTGGCGTCAATCATATCTTGAACTTTGTTCTTTAGAACCCAACAACCATTCGTATCATGTCCAAGACTATCAGAATGGTATGCACATCTTTCATTGGGATGGTAACTAGGAGCAGAAGTATTGGGATTCCGCAGAGGAGCCTTTAACGTAATCAACTCTGCCTTTAACATGCGCTGTAACGCTTGAGCCAGTGACATGTTAATTTTGGTAAATTGTCTTTTAGGTGCAACCTCTTTACTCTGATTCCTTTGTTGATATTGTCCCATAGACGTAGGGTTAGAGATCAGGACTACCCCCACATACTGGTGGTGGTTACTCTTGTTACGACCCTTTTGGCCGTACACAGCATTGGAATCTTTCTTCCCAGTACATCTTCTTTTCAGTACTTGAAGATGCATCCATCTGGATTTTCCACTTTTAATTCCGCCTTCAACTCGTTCCCCAGTTAGGATCAGCTCGGTGAATCCATCTGAAGAGCTTCCGATTAGATGATTGAAGAAAGGTCCTGTCAAAGTTCACATAAAGATATCAATCAGCTCCCTGTCAGTTAAGGGTGGCTGCACCCTGCCATCCAGGTCTCTCCACTTTTAGGCGTACACTTTGAAGCCCTCGTTGGAACCCATGGTAATATTCTGCAACTGTATACGAGTTGGTGCAAGATCAGCATTGTATTGGTACTGCTTGTAGAAAGCAGCAACTAGATCTTCCTAGGTGTGGATGCGGGAACCCTCCAATTGATAGAACCACTCAAGTTGAGTCCTAGATAGACTCTCTTGGAAAAAGTGAACCCACGACTTCTGATCAGTGGTGTGTGTCTGAATCTTGCGGACATAACATCTCAGATGCATCTTAGGACAAGAGACCCCATTATATTTTGCAAAGATAGGGATCTTGAATTTGTGGGGAATGACCACCCCAAGAATCAAAGCCAATTCTCCAAAGTCTAAGTCAGGAACAACTTGGATCTCCACAACCTTTAGTATGTCTTCAAGTTGTTTGTATTTTTCATCCGTCGGTGGATACTTCTCCTCATAATAGTCTTCGTCATTAGTAGCTTAGTTATCCCTAGCTCTAGTGCTTTTAGCTTCCCCCTCTTAATTGTCTTCTTCTTCAGAAGAAGCATCTTCTTTTTGAGCTAGTTGGGAAGGCCCCTTGAACCTTCTTCCTATGTTAAGGATGACAACCTTCTTCTTATTCTTCTTCTTGCTCTATTTGGTGAAGAGTGCTTTCAGATCTTCCTGCCCCTTGGCTAAGTTCAGGAACATTTGTTGGAACTGGGCATTCTGAGCTTGGAGATATTTAACTGTTTGCTCTAGAGACATTTTCTTACTGAAATAAACAGCAAGAAAGATGAGAAACCTGTCTTGAGAACACCTGTTATGTAATGACATGCATGATACGTAAAAATGCAATTTTTTCAAAGATCTCGTGGGGTAAACACAAGAAGATGTTAGAAGTTGAACTTTGATTGGAGAACTTCGTATTGTTGGATGTCCTTCCACGAGAATCAAGCTCACCATGTCAAGTGGGTCATATCCCTTAACTCAAGTTATCATGCTTTGGTCTTTAACGACATTTGGTTAGAGGAAAATAAATCCTCTTGCCCCTTGATAAACGTCTAGTTTATCATGACCCTGCATCATAGGCCCTTAAGATCCTTAAAATGGTTATTGACAATGCTATGGTATGATGTCATGATGTTATGTACAAGTATATACACAAGTAAAGCAAACGAGTACTTAGGTTTAGGCTTGCATGGAGTTCATAGGTGTTGTACCCTAAAATTTTCCCTCTCATTTTATCAAGATTCCCCCTCACCAAACTCTTTGAACTCCAAACAAGATTAAGGTTTTGCTCTGCTCAAGACATCTCCTTGCACTGATGACCTAAATTAGGGTTTGAGTTTACACAAGGATTTTTGGACTTTCAATGCTCAAAGTGACTTTCATACTTCATGTTGGACTCATGATTTTGTCCATACCAAGTTTCAAGCCTTGAATCAAATTTTTACCCAGTCAATTGGACAGTTGACCTAAAAATCAGTTGTATTGGGGAAAAAGTCAACTGTGGCCAATTTACAGTCAAACCTCACCATTTTTGATCCACATCAACATTATGAACTCATATGAACCATTTGATCAAGTTTGGACCACAACTCCACAAGAAATTTGATCAGATCACCAAAAGGGCAAAATGGTCATTTTTAGGGTTTTGACTGCACAAGGGCAATTTATGATTTTTGACCTAGCCAATGGAAAATTGGGCTCAAGCATGGATTCAAGGACTCAATGGCATCATATTTACCTATTCACAAGGTTCAAAAGATCTCAAATGTATTGGATTGACAGATGGATTTTTCAGTCAAATGATCAAAATTTGACTGTACACTGAAAAGTAAAACTTTGACTTTTTGGTCAAAATCAAGTGCCAAGGGTCATTTTTCATTAAGATGTGTCAAAACATGAAACTTGTTCATCAAGAAAACTATTTTTGCAAATTAGGGTTTAAAGTTGAAAAATTTCATAACTTAGAATTTTTCTAAGAAATGAAATTTTCTTAATTTTTCCTAACTTTGCCCAATATTTTCACCATGATGCAATTGGATTCAAACAAAACCTCCAACATGAAAGTTGTAGTCCTCCACAAAATATACAACTTTGACTGACAAAGTTTTCTCAAAAGAAGCTTGGATCTCAAGTTATGATTTTTGGAACAAGGGTCCATGAAACTTTTAACTTAGTGAAATTTTGCCCTAGTTTAGGCAGGATTTTGACCTATCTTCATGGCCATTTTTCACATAGTTCCACTTGGAATCTAAAATTTCATTTCAAAGATGGATTGTATAGCATGTTGCAAGCTTGTTAAAATGTCCAAGAACTCTCCAAACACATTTATGGTTAGGGAGAATCGAAGGCTTGAAGTTGGCTAAAACTCACTTTTCATCCATGGCATGTTCATGTTGATACAAGTTGCAAATTCAAATCAGCTCGCTTTGCACTAGATTACAGGCCTCAAAACCATTTCACACTCAATAATTAAATTCAAATCCATTAGTCTAAGGCATTGTTTTGGTCATTATGGCATTGCACACAAGATTAATCCCTAAGTAGAAAAAGAAACATTTCCATTTTTGCCAAAGTTTGCTTTATGTCAAAACCATAATCCTTGAGCATAGAGCCAAATCTTGTGCAGCAAATCAGATCCACAAACTTGAGGGGCCAAGTGAAAAGTGTGCAAGCTAATGGAGAGCCTGTACAAGCCTGCTTCACATCACTTCTCATACTTTGCTTCATAACCAAGAAATTTGTCCAAAACACTAGAATTTGAACATCAGCAAAAACCAACTTGTGCAAGCTTTTGAAACATCTTTCTCACATCCCCTTGAGTCATAAACACGACCCTTTGAGCCTTCAAACTTCCCATAGCACAAAATCACCTTCCATTGGCAAAACAGGGAAGCATCTGCAGTTTGATTTCCATAACTCAATTTGCTCGTGCGTTTTGTCTCAAATTGGTTCAAACACATTCCACACAACATATCCAAGCTAGCCCAACCCTTAAACACCAATTGTAACTCCATTTACAGGGTTTGCCATTTTTAATTTCAGCTTGTGCAGGTTGAGTTCTGTAGGCTTGTTCAAGCATATTCAAGGCAAGCTAGGCATTGGAGAAGCTCAAGTGAAGTTCAAGCAAGCTCCCAAACATCTCAGGCCTTGTTGAAAAACTCCACATTGCCATACACGAAGTCAGCTGAAACAGGTTTTTATCAACTTCCTATCTCTCTATTTAGGAACATTTAGACTTAGGTTTGTGAATAAGAAATGTAGTATTCATAACCATGAAGATGTACATATGCTCAGTTTTCATTTTAATTAAGCATGCTAAGAGAATTTGGTCCATGAATATCCTGAAAAAATTAGGTTAGATTTTAGGGTCAGAGAAATTCTCTCTGGTCTTTGAGAGTTAGGACAAGTTTTTTATATGGTTGGATTCGTCTTGGAAAACCCTACAACTTTGATGTTATGTGTTTTTGCAATAGAGCTCGTATGCCGGATGTTCATGTTTGGTACAGGCGCGCGCGTTTTTGAAGAACAGAGGTTGAAGATAAAGTGTGGTGGGCTGGGCTTGGTCCTGGCTCACTATTGACACCCCCCTTTTGCTGAATGCACCCCCTGGCACAATTTCTTTATATTTTATATTTTTGTATTTTATTTTCATTTCAGATTTTATTTTATTATTTCCAAATATAAAAAATACTCAAAAATATTTTTATAAATTTTTCACATTTATTTTGCACTTTATTTTTATTTTTCTAACATAAAAAGCAATTTAATTAGTAAATACTTTATTTATTGAAAACTTGAAAATAAATATATAATAACCATTATACTTTTATTTTATTATTTTATTTACACTAAAAAATATTGTTCTAAATATATTTTTATTTCTGGTATATATTTTTATTTTTATTGTACATATTTAATATGATTAATATTATATATACATACTTTTATTTTATTTAATAAATACTTTGGAATAAAAACATAAAAATACTATACTTTATTTTTATTATTATTTATACTTAAATAATACTTTTTTCTAAATATTTTTTTTTGTATATACACTATTTTATTTTATTGTATATAAATAGTATACTTAATATATTGGTATTCTTAAAAGAAATTAGGGTTTACCCTTAATAAAATAATAATAATCTTTTTTTTATTATTCCTTTCTTTTTACATTAAATATTTTTTACATACATAAAAATAAATAAAACCTTTTTTTTCATATTCATATTATTTTGTATATTTATTTAATTTGTTTATTTAAATATTGTTCATTTATTATTTATGCCATTGATTCAATTTGGGTGTAATAGTAAATTAGGGTTTTTAATTTCTTGTCAAATAATCCCCATTCAAAAATTGTATCCCCCTCCCCATGATCATGTTGTAATAGTGGTAGAATTATTTTACGCATTTACGCTTTCAATTATGCCATGATTAGAGATTAGGGTTTGTATAAAAAAATCCAAAATCAACAAGTAGCTTGACCTAATACAAAGACAAAAATGCATGAAAATCAAACACAATGCACACTCACACCCCTAGGGTTACATCCACTTGTTGCCTTAAAAATGGGCCATGTTATGCATGTTGGGTACTTTGGCAAAACAAAAATAAAACAAAAGATCATAGTCCCTCGATGACGCTATTTTGGTTGCCTAAAACAAAATGATCAAGTCCCTCGGAAAATTGCTAAAAATACTTGACACAATTGCTATCATGGTCTATACGATGACCCGCGCCTGTCCCGTTTAACATCCTAATACAAGGTTGTTTACCAAATGCAATGGTTAAACAACACTGTCAAAAGGGTTAAAAATGTGTAGGAAATACCTTTGAGTAAAAAAAAGGTAGATAGCTCTTAGTTACTTGATCAAAACTTGCAAAACATCCTTGCTATTTTCAAACTCACCTCACAACACAATTTCAAAACATTTCCAAAATCAAACTTTCAAACATTGAAAAATCTTTTTCAAAAGACAATACATCTTTGTATACATTCAAACAAGAATCATTACAAAGGTTGCCACGACGATGGCCTCTTTTCAAAACATTTTCAAAACCACACACAAAGCACCATTTCAAACAATTGAAAAGCAAAAGCAAGTGATTTAAATAAGTAACTAAGAGCCCATGGATAACCATGGATGAAAAGGGTGCTTGCACCTTCCCTTTTCATAATCTACTCCCCGAACCCAAGAAAACATCTCAAAGGTCTTTCCTGTGCTTTTTGACCTTTCCTTAGGATAAAATAAAAAGTCGGTGGCGACTCTTGCTAAACCGAAACATTTGCGAACACAAACACAAAACCTCAAGTCAGTTCTCCCACCGTATTACAGAACTGGCGACTCTGCTGGGGATAATCTCTAAAAGTGGAGTAACCTTAAGGTTTAGATCACCTTTGCATGCTTATCTTGTTTGATTTGATTGCTTTACATTTAGTTCTCTTGTTTGGGTTTGAATCCTCCACCCAGATTTTTGGGAAACATTCATAGGTAAATAACAATACATTATGGAAACTGTGCGGGGTATATCGACATGGTTGAAGCAATAGCTATATTAGTGCGACATATTTGTGGGTACCAGTAGCCTTTGAGTCAATCAAAGAGAATACGGGGCCGCTGAGTGATGTCATGAAGCACTAATGAACTCTTAGAACCTTTACTTGATCATCTTGGCCTTATTAGGGGTAGTGAGATGACCGGCTTTGGTGCAGTCCGAAGTTGGTAGATACTCGATACTACACTCATTGAGGGTTATTTTCTTGGAATATTTCGATCGCCAGTTACGTGGCTAAACTGAAACAATGAACACCGAAAATAACCCAGTGATATTGAGCTCCTTAGAACCCGGTTACTATTTATAGGACAGGTTGAACCAACTAACTTCAAGAGGGTATTTACCTATGAAACCCCGTGCAAGCTTGAAACTAGGAACTTGTGTGACTTGTTTGTACATATGCTTGTACATATGCTTGTACATATGCTTGTGTGACTTACATCCACTAACCATTTCAAGTGTTTGGATCTTCATCTTTGTTCTTGTTTTGTAGGTAATGGAATCTCTTCGAAGGAAAACAATCCAAGTCAACCTTGTAAGGATCCCTCCTCAACTCAAGGAGCTTACTTCCAAGATTCCAGAGAATTCTTTCTTCAGTGAAAGATATGGTAGACTCCTCAACTTGGTCAACTCCAACATTGAAGAAGATATGGTGAAGGTCCTCTTCCAGTTCTTTGACCCCCTACACCATTGCTTTACATTCCCTGATTATCAACTAGTACCTACTTTGGAGGAATTTTCTCAACTCTTGAGGATTCCTATTCTTCATCAACTACCCTACAACAGTACGGAAAGAGAACCAAAGCCTGGAGATGTTGCTCAAGCCTTACACTTGCAACCATCTGATATCAAAGGTCATTGGGAAACCAGAAGTGGTGTCAAGGGTTTCTTGGCAAAGTTTCTGTTTGAGAAGGCACAAGACTGCTGGAATTCTCCAGATCTGCAAGCTTTTGAGGAGATTGTAGCACTTCTCATCTATGGGTTGGTCTTGTTCCCAAACCCTGATCAACTTATAGATGTGAATGCTGTTAAGATTTTCATATCTCGGAATCTTGTACCTACATTGCTTAGGGACATCCTACACTCATTTCACACACGAACAATGAGGAAAAGAGGTGTTCTCATGCGATGTACTCCTCTTCTAGCAAGGTGGTTTATTTCTCACCTTCCCCAATCAGTTTTGAAGAATGAGCAGGGTTTAAGGTGGTCACAACGATTGATGACCCTCACACATGCTGATGTTCATTGGTGTTCTCGATCCAGAGAAAATGTCATCATCATTGATTATTGTGGAGAATTCCCTAATGTCCCACTACTTGGCATTAGGGGAGGCATTACCTACAACCCCTGTTTAGCTCTGAGGCAATTTGGGTATGCCCGGAGGGATGGCCCTCATGATATGCTGATTCCTGACTTGGTTTTTGACTTTGACAACGACGCTCAAAGACTTCGACAAAGGTTTATCCGAGCTTGGAGGATGCCCAACAAAGTGGATAGTAAGACAATGGGGCACAAGAATTCCATCCCCCTTGAGCCTTATCTCAAGTGGGTATGAACCCGCGCCCAGAGTCTTATGATGCCTTACCCTCACATTCTGCCTATGATCAAAGAGCCTGTTATGAAAGGAGAGGTTCCATACACCCTCCTACATCCAGACATGCCAACATCATTGAAAGAATTGCAAAAGAGTTGGATACAACTCAAGGAAGTGCGGAACACTTTTGAAGCCAGCTTCTATGCCAGTGAGAAGAAGGTTTTGGAACTTACCCGCCGACTTCACGAAGAGGAGACTCTTAAAACTTACATCGCGCCAAAAAGGATGCGCAACATCTTTTTACATTAAGAAGCTTTGTAATATTTTACCTATAGGGCTTTTATGTACTAACAAATTTCTTCTTATTAATATGATGTGTGTTCTTTTGTTTGCAACAAATTTGAATTTCTGAATCCTTGAATGCATTACATGAATAACATATCATTCATCATATGCATAAACAGGTCTTCACACCAGGTTTCCTTATCTTTCTGCTGTTTATTTCAGCAAGATGGATATAAAGCAGACGATCAAAGATCTGCAAGCACAAAATTCACAATTCCAACAACTCCTCATAACCTTGGCAAAAGGTCAAGAGGATATTAAAGCACTGTTAGAGAAAGAGAAGGAAAAGGAAAAGAATAAAAAGAAAAGAATTGGTGTGGCCACTATGGGAAGAAGATTTGAGAATCAGGCTAGGAGAGTTCTGGATTTCCCCTCGACGTCTGACGAAGGGGTTGGTAAAGGAAAGGGAGTTGCAATACCCTCCGATTCTGAAGTTGAAGAAGAAGAGGAAGAGGATGAAGATTACTCCGAACAACAGTACCCTCCGGCGGACGATAAGTATAAGAATCTTGAGGATCAGTTGACAGCCATGGAGGTACAAAGGGTATCTGGGCTGGATTTCGAAGAACTAGGGTTGGTCGCTGGGATCGTCATTCCTCCCAAGTTCAAAGTGCCTACATTTGCTAAATACGACAATTTGTCCCGTCCGAAGATGCATCTGCGGTCCTACGTCAGAAAGATCCAACCTCACTCTTCCGATAAGGATCTATGGGTCCACTTTTTTCAAGATAGTTTGTCGGGTACGCAATTGGACTGGTTCTATCAACTTGAGAGATCTGATGTACATAACTGGGAGGATTTAGCTGCTGCTTTCTATCGACAATACCATTATAACGCAGATTTAGCGCCTACTCGTACTCAACTACAGAGTATGGGTATGGCCTCTAATGAGGGATTTAAGGAGTATGCCCAGAAGTGGCGAGATTTGGCTGGAAGGGTGCAGCCACCATTGTCGGATAGAGAGCTAGTTGACATGTTTTTAGGGACCCTGTTAGGTCCATTCTTCAATCACTTGATCGGGAGCTCATCTGCAGGGTTCACCGAATTAATTTTGACCGGTGAAAGGGTCGAAGCTGGCATTAAGAGTGGTAAAATTCAGAAAGATGCCTCCGCTTCCACCGCTATCAAGAAGACCTTCCCAGCCAAGAAGGAAGTTTCTTCTATTCACACCCAGAGAAATCAAGGGAGAATGGAGCGCCGACCAGCGGTGGGGGCTGTGATGATCCAGAACTCCTCATCCGATCAACCTCGAAGCAGTCAACCTAGAGCTAACCAGCAAAGGGTAGAAAGGCCACAACGACAATTCACCCGGATCAATATGACACCAGCTCAGGTCCTCCCTCATCTGTTAAAGTTAAACCTTACCAACTTGAAAGAAGCACCGAAAAACCCAAATACCTCTTCTCCCTATTATCATTCAAATGCAAAATGTGCATATCATTCGGACAGTGTGGGGCACGACACCAACAACTGTTGGGCCCTTAAAAACAAGATCCAAGATTTAATAGATGCCAAGGAGGTGGAGTTTGATGCTCCCGAAAAACCTAATGTGATATTCTCTCCTATGCCAAAACATGGTCATAATGTCCATGCTATTGTAGAAGATCTTCATGTTACCGCTGTTGATGACTTAATGACTCCATTGCCAATGATCAAGATGAATCTGTTGAAAGCCGGGATTTTCCCGGGCTGTGAAAAAGATTGTTACTTTTGTTCAACCATGCAATCCAACTGTCCACTGTTGAAGTCAGGAATTCAATGCTTGATGGATACTCATGAGATCCTCTTTCAGAAAACTCCTGTTGCTACTATCACTCATGTTACTTCTGTTACTCCAATCAATGATGTTGCTATAATCACCATTTCCGACAATCTTTCCAAGACGTGCAAAAGGCCTGTTAAGATTACACCTGATCCAAAGTTTGTACCGCTAAAGATTACCATGCCGGGGCCAATCCCATATAAGTCCAATAAGACAATATCGTGGAATTATGGAGGAGAGATCTTCTATCACGGTGTGAAATAGATCGAATCAGTTGAAGAAAATTATGATGAAGAGACTCCTGATGTGGGGAATATTGCAGGGACAAGTAAGATCACTCGTAGCAGAAGAATCTTCTCTCCGGAGATTTCTCCTCCACGGGAAGTCTTTGGACCCTCGAGTGCTCCTGTGCCTGTCAAGATATTTGTGCAAAGTCCAGTGATTGAAGAAATTGTTACTCCCGGAGTTGTACCCTCTGCTGTTACTGCTGATAAAGGTAAGGGGATCCAAGAAGCGCCCGTCAGGACGAGGGCTCAGACTTTGGTTATCCCCGAGACCACCCAAAAGGAGATGGAGGATATTTTAAATATAAAAAAGAAGAGTGACTATGATGTCGTAGAGCAGCTGGGGCAAACCCCTTCAAAAATCTCTGTGTTAGCTCTATTGCTCTACTCCGAGGCTCATGCCAAAGCCTTGATCAAATTTCTGAAGAAGGCACATGCGCCTCAAGAAACTTCTGCGGATCAGTTTCAAGAGTGCGTGGCTAACCTTACAGCCGAAAATGGTCTTGGCTTCTCCGACGCTGATCTGACGTCTAAGGGAAGAAAGCATAATGATGCGCTGCATGTCTCGGTAGAGTGCAGAGGGACCACACTTTCTCATGTTTTGGTTGATACCGGTTCATCTTTAAATGTTCTACCAAAGAAAGCATTAGACAGATTTGACTGTGAAGGTTTGACCCTAAAGCCCAGTAATATCATTGTTAGAGCCTTCGAAGGTTCTAAGCGGATGGTTCACGGAGAAGTGGACATCCCAATTAAGGTGGGAACGAAAATTTTCAACTCTACATTTTATGTGATGGACATCCGTCCTTCATATTCATGCTTGTTGGGAAGGCCATGGATCCACAACGTTGGGGCAATCACTTCTTCTCTACACCAAATGCTCAAATACCCAGTCCAGGGTAAGATCATCACAGTTCATGGTGAGGAGGAGTATATGATAAGCCACTTGAACTCTTTCTGCTACGTGGAGTTAGATGGTGAATTCCTAGAAACACCTTTCCAAAACTTTGAAGAGGTTTCTCCTGAAGTTGCGCCAAGCCAATGACTGATGTGCCCATCATTACCAAGCCTGTGTCCCAAATGTCATCCCTTAAAGATGCAGAGGCTGTGATCAAGGAAGAAGGAAGTACAGTATGGGGTCAACTGCCAGATTTTCCTTACAAGACAGATAAGTTCGGATTGGGTTTTACTGCTGCTAGTCAGAAGGCTGTGCGTCACTCTCAGGCTGGAGGACCACCACTGAAAATCACTCATCATGGAGTTCATGCTTTAGAAGACGATGCAGAAGGAAGCAATTTTGAAGACTGGATCTTTCCAACCATTGAAGGAGGACTGAACAACTGGGAGGCGAAAGACTTTGTTCCCATTACTTTCATCAATCAGTAATTTATCTTTTGAACATTTCCTGTTTGGTCTGTAATAACTATTAAACAATTCGTACACTCTTTTTGCCTTATGCCTTACCTGGGGCATATAGGTCCATTTGTAAGTGTTTTGATTCTTCATTTTCATATGCCATTTTTAATGAATCATGGACGTTTTCATTTATAAACTTTTGTGTTCATTTTCTTTATTTTTACATTTAATTTTGTTTAAAGATGGCTATCCCTTACACACACCCACATTCACAAAATGCAGGTACCCATCCACTCCAGATTCCATGGGTAACAATTCTGCTATGGCCTTCAGCGACTCTGAAGATCTGGTCAATCATGCCGAATACGAAGGTGATGAAGACTGTGAAGTGCCTGGAGAGCTGGCTAGACTTTTGCAACAAGAAGAAAGGGCTATTCTGCCCCATGAAGAGTTGCTAGAGACCATCAATTTGGGTACCGCCGAAGACAGAAAAGAGGTTAAAATGGGTGCCAACCTGTAGCCAAGTGTCAAAGAGCGCTTAGTTCAGCTGTTGAATGAATATGTTGAGATCTTTTCCTGGTCCTATGAAGACATGCCGGGACTGGATACAGATATTGTGGTTCACCGTCTCCCTACAAGAGAAGACTGTCCATCGATCAAACAGAAAGTCCGCCGAATGAGACCCGATATGTCTGAAAAGATCAAAGCTAAAGTAATGAAACAGTTCAATGCTGGCTTTCTGGCTGTTTCTTCCTATCCATAATGGGTTGCTAACATTGTGTCGGTGCCTAAGGAGGACGACAAAGTCAGAATGTGTGTGGACTACAGAGATTTAAACAGGGCTAGCCCTAAAGATGATTTTCCACTACCACATATTGACATCTTGGTTGACAACACAGCTCAACACAAGGTATTCTCTTTCATGGATAGATTTTCAGGGTACAAACAGATCAATATGGCCCCCGAAGACATGGAGAAGACTACTTTTGTTACGCAGTGGGGTACCTTCTACTATAAAGTGATGCCATTCGGACTGAAGAATGTCGGGGCAACTTATCAGCGAGCCATGGTAGCTTTGTTTCATGACATGATACATCATGATATTGAAGTCTACATAGACGACATGATAGGACGTTCACAAACAGAAGAAGAACACCTCGACCATCTGCAAAAGTTGTTTGTCAGGTTAAAGGAATATAAGCTCAGACTGAACCCTAGCAAGTGCACTTTCGGAGTCAGGTTCGGTAAACTTCTGGGATTCATCGTCAACAACAAAGGCATTGAGGTCGATCCTGCCAAAGTCAAAGCCATACAAGAAATGCCTGCCCCTCGCACTGAGAAGGAGGTTAGAGGTTTCTTGGGACGCCTAAACTACATTGCAAGGTTCATCTCTCACCTAACATCTACCTGTGAGCCAATCTTCAAGCTGTTGAAGAAAGATCAGGTGGTTGAATGGAACAATGATTGTCAATTTTCTTTTGATAAAATTAAGGAGTATTTGCTGGAACCTCCTATCTTGATTCCACCCGTCGAAGGAAGGCCTTTAATCATGTATCTGACTGTTTTGGATAATTCAATGGGGTGCGTACTGGGCCAACATGACTAGTCTGGCCGAAAAGAGCATGCCATTTATTACCTTAGCAAAAAGTTTACAGACTGTGAGACTCGCTACTCACTTCTCGTGAAAACTTGTTGCGCTTTGGTATGGGCTGCTCGCCGGCTAAGGAAGTATATGTTGACACATACCACTCTGCTGATTTCCAAAATGGATCCGATCAAGTACATCTTTGAGAAGCTTGCTTTATCCAGAAGAATCGCTAGATGGAAGATGATCCTGACTGAGCATGATATCCAGTACACAACCCAAAAAGCTATAAAGGGGAGTGTAATAGCTGACCATCTATCTCATCAAGCCGTCGAAGATTACCAATCTATGAGGTTCGACTTCCCTAATGAGGATATTATGACATTGGACAACATTAAAGGTAACGGACCGTATGACGGACCTGAACAAGGATCCCGATGGACTCTGTACTTTGATGGCGCCTCCAACGCACTTGGGAAAAGTATCGGCGCAATACTTATCTCTCCAGAAGGTTTCCATACACCTTTCACCGCTAGACTCTGCTTCAGCTGCACCAATAACATGGCCGAGTATGAAGCTTGTATCTTTGGTCTCAAGGCTGCTATTGACTTGGGAATCAAATCTCTGGTTGTATTTGGGGACTCGGCTTTGGTTATCAGTCAAATCAAAGGAGAGTGGGATACTAAACACCCTAACCTCATCCCTTACAAAGAACATGTCCTGACATTGTTACCATATTTCGAGCAGATTACCTTCGAGTACTTCCCGCGAGAAGAGAATCATCTAGCAGATGCGCTAGCTACAATGTCATCCATGTTTAAACTTAACTGGAATAATGAGGCACCTCAAATCACCATCGAACGAATGGACGAACCTGCACATTGTCACGAGATTAATACCGAAGAAGTGGTGGACTGACCTTGGTTTCATGACATCAAAAGGTATCTCGAAGCACAAGAGTACCCTGAAGGAGCTTCAGTCAACGACAAAAAGTTCTTAAGGAGGTTCGACGCCAAGTTCTTTCTGAGAAATGGTATCCTATACAAGCCCAATCTTGATTGTGTCCTGCTCCGTTGTATGGACAAGATGGAAGTTGAGCAGATCATGGCTGAAATTCTGGCTGCAGATACTCAATGTCACGTCCAATGTTATGACACCGTATCTGACTTACTATATGACAGTAAATACAAAAGCAGTAAAGAACACAGTCAATTGTTTACCCAGTTCAGTGTGCAACAACACCTACTCTGGGGCTACCAAGCCAGGGAGAGAATCCACTATAAGAGATGTTAATTCAGGAATAAACCAACCAGTTTATCTCCTTCACTTAAGACCTACCCAATGCAATTCCAATCTAAGTACAACTTAAACCTGAGTACCAACTCACTCCCCCTCAATCACAGCAGTGATACATAAACTAATTTGACTTAAGAATTGATGAAGACACTCTTCAAAAACAAACATTTGATTAAGCTTCACAACTTTTTAACCAAGCAACACAATCACTCGTGCTTCACAGCTTTGAGTGATGTACACAACTAACTTGACTCTGCTTCACAGCTTTAGTCAAGGAACATTCAAACACTCTTGCTTCAAAGCTTTGAGTGCTACACAACCCTTACAATCGAAACCTATTCCAAGACACTTATCACAATGATAATTGCTTGGAGTACAATAAACAAATCTAAACAGATTACAAAATTGATCTTCTAATCAATCAACAGGGATCGCTTGAAAAACAGCAGCTCTGTTGAATATATAGCAGCTGCAACTTCAGTTAGGGTTTCCAAAAACCTAAGGTTAATTCCGTTTGACCTAAAGACCAGGTCACAGGACTTTATTAACCAGGTAAGGGATGAGCTAGGTTGCTCCTCAGAAAGCGCAGGATTCTGTTCAGAAGGGACTGAGTTATTTCCTGAAAAAACTCAGACTTATCCAATCCTGCAATCCTGTTAGTTCAGAACAGGATGTCATAACATCTGTTATGACATCTGAGAAAACCTGTCTACTGACTTAGCAAAATGTGATCATTTTGCAAATTGCTCAGATACACACTTATAAACATCAGTATTTGAATTACAATATTTTTCTGCAAATGTACCTCATGAGCTAGTACAACCTGAACTAGAATGTTATGACATCAGTCATGACATTCACACATACACTTGGGATTTACCAAAAATGCAAGCCAATACCTAAACACCTACAAACTCCCCCTTTGGCAGATTTTTGGCTAAAGTCCCTAAACAATCAGAGATAGATAGATAGCAGCAGAAATAAGTGACAGCAGAAAAATATAATGTCAAGTACTAATTAAGCAAGTACCAAATATTCTCCCCCTCTTTAGCCACAAATGGGCCAAAGATACATGTTCAAAAAGTTTTACAGTTATCCAAAACAAATTTATAAGAGCAGCACCAGATATCAGCACCAGACAACAACCAACCTTCAAGCACTGTCATCAGACTTAGAGGATTCAGGCTTCTTCCTTTTCTTGTGAGCAATGTCAGCATTCTTCTCTTTGTTTGATGTCTCAACATCCTTAGAGACATCTGGATTTGTTTCAGCATTTGAACTTTCTTGGTTCAGAGGAACAGAAATGCCAGGAACTGAGAGTTTCTCGTTCAAAATTCTTGAAACAATCTTTGCTATTGCTTGATTAACATAGGCTGTTCCTTCCCTATTTGCAATTTCAGGGGGAACTGAAGAAGAAGAGTGATATGGATTACCAGAGGCAGAAGCTTGGGACTTTCCTGCATGTCTTGTTCTCAATTCTTTGACCTTGGTGGGGTTAGTTGCCATCTCCCTGAGAGGAGTGACCTCAAGAACTTCAGATTCTATGCATGTAGTGATTGCCCTAGAATCTTGATCAGATGATGACGATGATGAGGAAGACGAAGCCGCCATGGTGGAATACGATGTCTGAGACATTTTGTTTAACTTTGAGTAATAGTAGCAGTTTGAGAAAAATCTTTGATTGGGAGGAGGAAACAGGTTGCAAGGATGAGAGAGGTAGGGAGTAAAAGGGAGTCTCTTCAATTTCTTAAGGCTTTTGAAGGAATTGTGAATGAATATGATTAACCCACTAAATATAGACTTAATGAAATTAATCCCTTCAACCCTTGTTTTCAGCAAAACTAATTGCTATAATTTCTCATGTTGGTGAATACCCAACATGCCCCTCAAATTTTCAAGTTTATTTCCAACAAGCGCCTTGGTAGAAGAATCAGTCAGCTGAAGTTTAGAGAAACTATGTTCCAGTTTAAATGACTTCTTCTCTTCAAAGTCAATAGGGTTCAAGGAAATGTTGAATGTTTTCAGATTATCACAACACAATGTCACAACATCTTGTGTAACATTGTACTCAGGGAGCATCTGTTTTGACCAGATGTTTTGAGAACAGAATTTATGAGACTTTTTCTTTCCAACATCCTTGTCAAGATGACTTAAGGTTCTGACAGCACATTCTTCTTCAAGTTTATTTGCCACATCACATATATTATCAGCCTGTAGTTTTGGAGTTCTTCTGACAGCTTCCATAGGAATAGCTCTTTTCATTCTTCCAAGCTTATGCTGCCACTGTTTCATCTCTTTTTCTTCTTTGATGATTTGACTCATAGTGGAGATATCAGTGTTCTCAGGCTGCCACACATAACAGTTGTCTTTGGATTTGATTCCTCTCATTACAATATCTAGTTTTTCATTAAATACTAGACATCCAGATCTTGAGAAGTTGACCATGAATCCTAGATCACATAATTGACTGATGCTAATGAGATTAGTAGCCAACCCTTTTACCAGCAGTACCTTATTCAGACTTGGAACTCCAGGGCAGTCCAAATTACCAACTCCTTTGACTTCTCCTTTAGCACCATCTCCAAAGGTCACAAAACTGGTGGTGTGAGGCATAACATTATTGAGGAGATTTTTGAATCCAGTCATGTGTCTGGAACATCCACTGTCAAAGTACCAATCTTCCTTTGCAGAGACCCTCAGGGAAGTGTGAGCTATCAGTGCAGTAGCCTTTTTCTTCCATTGAGGAGCATGTGGTACCTTTTTAGACTTAGATTTGACATCTGAGTTCTGATTTGGATATCCATGTAATCTGAAGCAGAAGGGCTTTATGTGACCATATTTCCCACAATGATGACATCTCCATCTTTGGTACCTCTTCTTCATATGTCTCTGTCCCTGATGTTGAGAGTAATGTTGAGACATCCGTTTTGACATTTGCTTCCCAGTACCAAATTTCTTTGTTTCCACAAATCCTAAGCCAGATTTATTTCCCATATTTTGTCCAGCCTGAAGGATCTCTTCCAATTTGTCTGTTCCATTGGTCAACATCTTGACAGATTTGGTCATTTGATTCAGTTGTGAGTTCAGCAGTTGAACTTCTCCTTCTAAATGACTTATAGTTTCAAGATTTGCCCTCTTTTCAGCCTCCAGCTTTATAATGAGTTTTGATTGTTTCTCATTTTGCACACAGACTTCACCACTTCTGATACACAATTTCTTGTAGGTATCAGCCAGTTCTTCAAATGTCACTTCTTCATCACTAGTGTCACTTTCAGAAGTACAAACACTAGTTAGGGCAGTAACTAGTTTGGCAGATTCTTCTTCAGAATTGCTTTCTGAATCATAGTCAGACCAAGTTACAGTCATTCCTTTCTTTTGCTTCTTAAGAAAGGTAGGACATTCAGCTCGAATATGTCCATATCCTTCACATCCATGGCATTGAATACCTCTGCCTTGGTTTCCCTTATCTTCTGACCTTGGTCTTCTGCTGGAACTGTCAATGTCAGAAGGAATGTTATGAACATTAGACCTTGACTTTGGGTCCATTCTTTTGATGAGCCTGTTGAACTGTCTTCCAAGCATGGCAATGGCTTCTGATATGTTTTCTTCTTCATCCTCCTTGTATTCAACATCAGTGTTGGATACTAGTGCTATGCTTTTGTTCTTTTTGTCACCATTATCAGTGATCCCCATCTCAAAAGTCTGAAGAGACCCAATAAGTTCATCCACTTTTAACTTGCTAATGTCCTGAGCTTCCTCTATGGCAGTTACCTTCATTGCAAATCTTTTAGGCAAGGATCTGAGAATCTTCCTCACCAGTTTTTCTTCTGACATTTTTTCTCCCAGTGCTCCTGAGGTGTTGGCAATCTCCAAGATGTTCATGTGAAACTCATGAATGGTTTCATCTTCCATCATTTTTAGATTCTCAAACTTAGTGGTCAACATCTGAAGCCTTGACATCTTTACTTTGGAAGTGCCCTCATGAGTAGTTTTGAGAGTGTCCCAAACTTCCTTGGCCAGTTCATATTGATGTACTAGTCTGAAGATGTTTCTATCAATTCCGTTGAACAAGGCATTTAAAGCTTTTGAATTTCCCAGAGCTAACTCATCTTCTTCTTTACTCCAATCTTCCTCAGGCTTCAGACTGATTGTCCCATCTCTCTCAGTTATGGTGGGATGAATCCATCCTTTGTCAGCAGCTCTCCAAGCCTTTTTGTCCAGAGATTTTAGGAAGGCAATCATACGAGGTTTCCAGTAGTCATAATTAGTTCCATCCAGAATGGGTGGTCTATTTCCAAAAACTCCTTCTCTGTCCATAGTGCCAGAAAGTGATATCCCTAGATCTCACCCAGTAATACAGGCAGGGTGCCTGCTCTGATGCCAATTGAAATTCTGGCTGCAGATACTCAATGTCACGTCCAATGTTATGACACCGTATCTGACTTACTATATGACAGTAAATACAAAAGAAGTAAAGAACACAGTCAATTGTTTACCCAGTTCAGTGTGCAACAACACCTACTCTGGGGGCTACCAAGCCAGGGAGAGAATCCACTATAAGAGATGTTAATTCAGGAATAAACCAACCAGTTTATCTCCTTCACTTAAGACCTACCCAATGCAATTCCAATCTAAGTACAACTTAAACCTGAGTACCAACTCACTCCCCCTCAATCACAGCAGTGATACATAAACTAATTTGACTTAAGAATTGATGAAGACACTCTTCAAAAACAAACACTTGATTAAGCTTCACAGCTTTTTAACCAAGCAACACAATCACTCGTGCTTCACAGCTTTGAGTGATGTACACAACTAACTTGACTCTGCTTCACAGCTTTAGTCAAGGAACATTCAAACACTCTTGCTTCAAAGCTTTGAGTGCTACACAACCCTTACAATCGAAACCTATTCCAAGACACTTATCACAATGATAATTGCTTGGAGTACAATAAACAAATCTAAACAGATTACAAAATTGATCTTCTAATCAATCAACAGGGATCGCTTGAAAAACAGCAGCTCTGTTGAATATATAGCAGCTGCAACTTCAGTTAGGGTTTCCAAAAACCTAGGGTTAATTCCGTTTGACCTAAAGACCAGGTCACAGGACTTTATTAACCAGGTAAGGGATGAGCTAGATTGCTCCTCAGAAAGCGCAGGATTCTGTTCAGAAGGGACTGAGTTATTTCCTGAAAAAACTCAGACTTATCCAATCCTGCAATCCTGTTAGTTCAGAACAGGATGTCATAACATCTGTTATGACATCTGAGAAAACCTGTCTACTGACTTAGCAAAATGTGATCATTTTGCAAATTGCTCAGATACACACTTATAAACATCAGTATTTGAATTACAATATTTTTCTGCAAATGTACCTCATGAGCTAGTACAACCTGAACTAGAATGTTATGACATCAGTCATGACATTCACACATACACTTGGGATTTACCAAAAATGCAAGCCAATACCTAAACACCTACAAACTCCCCCTTTGGCAGATTTTTGGCTAAAGTCCCTAAACAATCAGAGATAGATAGATAGCAGCAGAAATAAGTGACAGCAGAAAAATATAATGTCAAGTACTAATTAAGCAAGTACCAAATATTCTCCCCCTCTTTAGCCACAAATGGGCCAAAGATACATGTTCAAAAAGTTTTACAGTTATCCAAAACAAATTTATAAGAGCAGCACCAGATATCAGCACCAGACAACAACCAACCTTCAAGCACTGTCATCAGACTTAGAGGATTCAGGCTTCTTCCTTTTCTTGTGAGCAATGTCAGCATTCTTCTCTTTGTTTGATGTCTCAACATCCTTAGAGACATCTGGATTTGTTTCAGCATTTGAACTTTCTTGGTTCAGAGGAACAGAAATGCCAGGAACTGAGAGTTTCTCGTTCAAAATTCTTGAAACAATCTTTGCTATTGCTTGATTAACATAGGTTGTTCCTTCCCTATTTGCAATTTCAGGGGGAACTGAAGAAGAAGAGTGATATGGATTACCAGAGGCAGAAGCTTGGGACTTTCCTGCATGTCTTGTTCTCAATTCTTTGACCTTGGTGGGGTTAGTTGCCATCTCCCTGAGAGGAGTGACCTCAAGAACTTCAGATTCTATGCATGTAGTGATTGCCCTAGAATCTTGATCAGATGATGACGATGATGAGGAAGACGAAGCCGCCATGGTGGAAGACGATGTCTGAGACATTTTGTTTAACTTTGAGTAATAGTAGCAGTTTGAGAAAAATCTTTGATTGGGAGGAGGAAACAGGTTGCAAGGATGAGAGAGGTAGGGAGTAAAAGGGAGTCTCTTCAATTTCTTAAGGCTTTTGAAGGAATTGTGAATGAATATGATTAACCCACTAAATATAGACTTAATGAAATTAATCCCTTCAACCCTTGTTTTCAGCAAAACTAATTGCTATAATTTCTCATGTTGGTGAATACCCAACATGCCCCTCAAATTTTCAAGTTTATTTCCAACAAGCGCCTTGGTAGAAGAATCAGTCAGCTGAAGTTTAGAGAAACTATGTTCCAGTTTAAATGACTTCTTCTCTTCAAAGTCAATAGGGTTCAAGGAAATGTTGAATGTTTTCAGATTATCACAACACAATGTCACAACATCTTGTGTAACATTGTACTCAGGGAGCATCTGTTTTGACCAGATGTTTTGAGAACAGAATTTATGAGACTTGTTCTTTCCAACATCCTTGTCAAGATGACTTAAGGTTCTGACAGCACATTCTTCTTCAAGTTTATTTGCCACATCACATATATTATCAGCCTGTAGTTTTGGAGTTCTTCTGACAGCTTCCATAGGAATAGCTCTTTTCATTCTTCCAAGCTTATGCTGCCACTGTTTCATCTCTTTTTCTTCTTTGATGATTTAACTTATAGTGGAGATATCAGTGTTCTCAGGCTGCCACACATAACAGTTGTCTTTGGATTTGATTCCTCTCATTACAATATCTAGTTTTTCATTAAATACTAGACATCCAGATCTTGAGAAGTTGACCATGAATCCTAGATCACATAATTGACTGATGCTAATGAGATTAGTAGCCAACCCTTTTACCAGCAGTACCTTATTCAGACTTGGAACTCCAGGGCAGTCCAAATTACCAACTCCTTTGACTTCTCCTTTAGCACCATCTCCAAAGGTCACAAAACTGGTGGTGTGAGGCATAACATTATTGAGGAGATTTTTGAATCCAGTCATGTGTCTGGAACATCCACTGTCAAAGTATCAATCTTCCTTTGCAGAGACCCTCAGGGAAGTGTGAGCTATCAGTGCAGTAGCCTTTTTCTTCCATTGAGGAGCATGTGGTACCTTTTTAGACTTAGATTTGACATCTGAGTTCTGATTTGGATATCCATGTAATCTGAAGCAGAAGGGCTTTATGTGACCATATTTCCCACAATGATGACATCTCCATCTTTGGTACCTCTTCTTCATATGTCTCTGTCCCTGATGTTGAGAGTAATGTTGAGACATCCGTTTTGACATTTGCTTCCCAGTACCAAATTTCTTTGTTTCCACAAATCCTAAGCCAGACTTATTTCCCATATTTTGTCCAGCCTGAAGGATCTCTTCCAATTTGTCTGTTCCATTGGTCAACATCTTGACAGATTTGGTCATTTGATTCAGTTGTGAGTTCAGCAGTTGAACTTCTCCTTCTAAATGACTTATAGTTTCAAGATTTGCCCTCTTTTCAGCCTCCAGCTTTATAATGAGTTTTGATTGTTTCTCATTTTGCACACAGACTTCACCACTTCTGATACACAATTTCTTGTAGGTATCAGCCAGTTCTTCAAATGTCACTTCTTCATCACTAGTGTCACTTTCAGAAGTACAAACACTAGTTAGGGCAGTAACTAGTTTGGCAGATTCTTCTTCAGAATTGCTTTCTGAATCATAGTCAGACCAAGTTACAGTCATTCCTTTCTTTTGCTTCTTAAGAAAGGTAGGACATTCAGCTCGAATATGTCCATATCCTTCACATCCATGGCATTGAATACCTCTGCCTTGGTTTCCCTTATCTTCTGACCTTGGTCTTCTGCTGGAACTGTCAATGTCAGAAGGAATGTTATGAACATTAGACCTTGACTTTGGGTCCATTCTTTTGATGAGCCTGTTGAACTGTCTTCCAAGCATGGCAATGGCTTCTGATATGTTTTCTTCTTCATCCTCCTTGTATTCAACATCAGTGTTGGATACTAGTGCTATGCTTTTGTTCTTTTTGTCACCATTATCAGTGATCCCCATCTCAAAAGTCTGAAGAGACCCAATAAGTTCATCCACTTTTAACTTGCTAATGTCCTGAGCTTCCTCTATGGCAGTTACCTTCATTGCAAATCTTTTAGGCAAGGATCTGAGAATCTTCCTCACCAGTTTTTCTTCTGACATTTTTTCTCCCAGTGCTCCTGAGGTGTTGGCAATCTCCAAGATGTTCATGTGAAACTCATGAATGGTTTCATCTTCCATCATTTTTAGATTCTCAAACTTAGTGGTCAACATCTGAAGCCTTGACATCTTTACTTTGGAAGTTCCCTCATGAGTAGTTTTGAGAGTGTCCCAAACTTCCTTGGCCAGTTCATATTGATGTACTAGTATGAAGATGTTTCTATCAATTCCGTTGAACAAGGCATTTAAAGCTTTTGAATTTCCCAGAGCTAACTCATCTTCTTCTTTACTCCAATCTTCCTCAGGCTTCAGACTGATTGTCCCATCTCTCTCAGTTATGGTGGGATGAATCCATCCTTTGTCAGCAGCTCTCCAAGCCTTTTTGTCCAGAGATTTTAGGAAGGCAATCATACGAGGTATACGACATGGAGGCTGTTTTACCTATCGAGGTTCAGATTCCCTCCTTGAGAATCATGAAAGATGCTGGTTTGAGTGAAGACGATTGGATTCAAACCCGGCTTGATCAACTTAACTTGATTGAAGAAAAGCGGCTTACTGTTGTTTGCCATGGTCAGGCATATCAAAAACATATAATCAAGGCCTTCAACAAGAAAGTCAAGAGACAAGTATATCAAGTCGGAGATCTTGTAATCAAGCGGATCATCTTGCCGCAAAGTGATCCCAGGGGCAAATGGACTCCTACTTACGAAGGACCGTTTATGATCAAAAACATCTTTTCTGGTGGGGCAATGATTCTGGCCACAATGGATGACAATGACATGCCGCACCCTGCGAACGCAAACATAGTCAAAATATACTACGCATAAAACGACCCGACAAGTTGAAAACCCGAAAGGGTGACTTGGGCAAAAATGGGCACCACGGTGAATCGAAAACCCGAAAGGGCGGTTCAGGAAAAAATTAGGGATAAATAAAAAATCTGTACACCAGGCAAGTTGAAAACCCGAAAGGGCGACTTGGGCAAAAAAGGGTTTCCCGGTGGATCGAAAACCTGAAAGGGAGGTCCAGGCAAAAGTTAGGGAATTAAAGCGTATGACTATGTCTCGTCGGATCACTTTAAGGACAATCTCTTCACAGACTAGCTCCAAGTTTCTGATCAATCCAATCATCTGCGGACGAAGCAACGAATGGATAAGATACTCAGAGTTGTGAAGGCTATAGCAGAATGGGAACCCCATGGAATTGTTAGACATAGCCATCTTTCTTTGTATAAATTTTTCTCATTTTTTATGACAACATTCTCTTACTAGGATGTCTGTCTCCTTTGTACAAAATACTTACACAAAGTTAATACAAAGATATTTCAAAGTGCAGAAATTTGTTTGTTCTTTCTTTTTTACACTTGTGTTTTATTTGAAAACGTCCAATGATTTATTAAATGAGCATATGCATTTGAATATAATCACTGCTTACAAATAAAATGAAATGAGAAAGGATAATTACTGATAGGTTGAATGTATAAGAAGACGTCTTTATGCTATTCCGGAGGAAATCCCCTACAGTAAGTCATTCAGAACTTCAACAAAGCTAATACATATCCCCGGCGGAGTTAAATACATATCCCCATCAGAGCTAAGTTTCCAAACTCCCAATCCCCAGCAGAGCCATAAAACCTTGAACTACAAACCCTCAGCGAAGATAAAACTTTCTTCCCGAACGGAGTCCAAAACTTCAAATCTTAAACCCCGGTGGAATACTATCCAACTTCCTCTGATTCCCCAGTAGATTGGCATACAACCCAAGCTTTCGAAAATTCTCCAACAGGATAAACAATCTTCCCACAGAGTTATTTCCCAGCAGAACAAAGATTCTTGTTCTCATTTCTCCAATTGAAGCCTCCCAGGTTTTAATTCTCCAATAGAGATCATCAGAGTTGTCCTTATTTCCCCAGGACAGTCATGAAGGATTCTCAATTCCCCACAAGTCACCAAGGATTTTCAATCCTCAGCAGTAGTCCAAAGGACGTTCTCAGTCTCAATAATCAAAGGTTTTGAATCTCCAACGACAGTCAAGGGTTTATTTTCCCGAGCAGCAGTCAAAGATTTCATTATCTCCAGTTATTAAGGATTTATTTTCCTCAGCAAGACAGCTAGTCAGCTTACATGCGCATCCATTGCATTTATATATCATAAATATTGATAGAATACATTTTATTGCATCATACATTTCATGCAACATAACTTTGTGTTTTCAGCTAACATTTTACCCTTTCCAGGATAAGATTAAAAGCTATCTTTAACAAATATTCAAAGATCTCAAATACAGTATGGATACACCCCAGACACGGAGGTCATTCTATTACTCATTCAGAATTTCAAGTCAAGATACAGTACAGATACACCCCACACACGCCGGTCATTCTACTACTAATTCAGACTTCAACAATCAGATACAGACTAGATGCACTCCAGACACGGAAGCCATTCTATTCCTCATTCAAATTCAACTATCAACTTCAAGTTCAAATACACTCCAGACACGGAAGTCATTATGTCACTTGTCCAGATCCCAGTTACAGTACGGATACACTCCTAACACGGAAGTCATCCTACTACTCATACAGATCTCAACTTCAGATACAGTCCAGATACACTCCAGACACGGTTGCCATTTTGTCACTTATTCAAACCTATTCCCCAGCCCGGAGATGCTCCATACACAGATGTTTCTCTATCGCCCATTCAAAATTCAGATACAATACAGATACACTCCGGACACGACAATCATTTTGATATTCATTCAAGAATCAAATACGGTTACAGCTCGGATACGCTCTAGACACGGACTCCATTCCTTTGCTCATACGAATCCAATCTCCAGATACAACTCAGATACGTTCCAGATACGGATACCATTCTGGTGTTCATATTCCTGATTTTCAACAAACGGTCTTGGATGTCATCTTTAAGCCCATCTCCATCAAGTTTCTACCATCTCCAAATGGCATCTTTAAGCCCATTCCCTCAGCTACATTTTGACGAGTGCAAATTTACGGGCACTCTAGTGTCTAATCCTCTTTTACCTTCGAGTCACGAAAGGCAAGCTCGCCAATCTAACTCTTCAGGTTCAAGAAGATTGAACAGGGGCAGCTATTGTACCCCAAAATTTTCCCTCTCATTTTATCAATATTCTCCCTCACCATACTCTTTGAACTCCAGACAGGATTAGGGTTTTGCTCTGCTCAAGACATCTCCTTGCACTGATGACCTAAATTAGGGTTTGAGTTTACACAAGGATTTTTGGACTTTCAATGCTCAAAGTGACTTTCATACTTCATTTTGGACTCATGAGTTTGTCCATACCAAGTTTCAAGCCTTGAATCAAATTTTTACCCAGTCAATTAGACAATTGACCTAGAAATCAACTGTATTAGGGAAAAAGTCAATTGTGGCCAATTTAAAGTAAAACCTCACCATTTTTGATCCAAATAAACATTATGAACTCATATTAACCATTTGATCAAGTTTGGACCACAACTCCACAAGAAATTTGATCAGATCACCAAAAGGGCAAAATGGTCATTTTTAGGGTTTTGACTGCACAAGGGCAATTTCTGATTTTTGACCTAGACAATGGAAAATTGGGCTCAAGAATGGGTTCAAGGACTCAATGGAATCATCTTGACCTATTCACAAGGTTCAAAAGATCTCAAATGCATTAGATTGACAGATGGATTTTTCAGTCAACTGATCAAAATTTGACTGTACACTGAAAAGTCAAACTTTGACTTTTTGGTCAAAAATCAAGTGCCAGGGGTCATTTTTCATTAAGATGTGTCAAAACATGAAACTTGTTCATCAAGAAACCGATTTTTGCAAATTAAGGTTTAAAGTTGAAAAATTTCATAACTTAGAATTTTTCTAAGTTATGAAATTTTCTTAATTTTTCCTAGCTTTGCCCAATATTTTCACCATGATGCAATTGGATTCAAACAAAACCTCCAACATGAAAGTTGCAGTCCTCCACAAAATCTACAACTTTTATTCACAAAGTTTTCTCAAAATAAGCTTGGGTATCAAGTTATGATTTTTGGAACAAGGGTCCATGAAACTTTTAACTTAGTAAAATTTTGCCCTAGTTTAGGCAGGATTTTGACCTATCTTCATGGCCATTTTTCACATAGTTCCACTTGGAATCTCAAATTTCATTTCAAATATGGATTTTAAAGAATGTTTCAAGATTTCCAAAATGTCAAAGAACTCTCCAAACACATTTGTGGTTAGGGAGAATCGAAGGCTTGAAGTTGGCCAAAACTCACTTTTCATCCATGGCATGTTCATGTTGATACAAGTTGCAAATTCAAATCAGCTTGCTTTGCACTAGATTACAGGCCTCAAAACCATTTCACACTCAATAATTAAATGCAAATCCATTAGTCTAAGGCATTGTTTTGGTCATTAGGGCATTTCACACAAGATTAATCCCTAAGTAGAAAAAGCAACATTTCCATTTTTGCCAAAGTTTGCTTTATGTCAAAACCATTATCCTTGAGCATAGAGCCAAATATTGTGCAGCAAATCAGATCCACAAACTTGAGGGGCCAAGGGAAAAGTGTGCAAGCTAATGGAGAGCCTGTACAGGCCTGCTTCACATCACTTCTCATACTTTGCTTCATAACCAAGAAATTTGTCCAAAACACTAGGATTTGAACATCAGCAAAAACCAACTTGTGCAAGCTTTTGAAACATCTTTCTCACATCCCCTTGAGTCAGAAACACGACCCTTTGAGCCTTCAAACTTCCCATAGCACAAAATCACCTTCCATTGGCAAAACAGGGCAGCATCTGCAGTTTGATTTCCATAACTCAATTTGCTCGTGCGTTTTGTCCCAAATTGGATCAAACACATTCCACACAACATATCCAAGCTATCCCAACCCTTAAAAACCAACTGTAACTCCATTTACAGGGTTTGCCATTTTTAATTTCAGCTTGTGCATGTTGAGTTCTGTAGGCTTGTTCAAGCATATTTAAGGCAAGCTAGGCATTGGAGAAGGTCAAGTAAAGTTCAAGCAAGCTCCCAAACATCTCAGGCCTTGTTGAAAAACTCCACATTGCCATACACGAAGTCAGCTGAAATAGGTTTTTATCAACTTCTTATCTCTCTATTTAGGAACATTTAGACTTAGGTTTGTGAATAAGAAATGTAGTATTCATAACCATGAAGTTGTACATATGCTCAGTTTTCATTTTAATTAAGCATGCTAAGAGAATTTGGTCCATGAATATCCGGAAAAATTAGGTTAGATTTTAGGGCCAAAGAAATTATCTCTGGTCTTTGAGAGTTAGGACAAGTTTTTTATATGGTTGGATTCGTCTTGGAAAACCCTACAACTTTGTTGTTATGTGTTTTTGCGATATAGCTCGTATGCAGGATGTTCATGTTTGGTACAGGCGCGCACGTTTTTGAAGAACAGAGGTTGAAGATGAAGTGAGGTGGGCTGGGCTTGGTCCTGGCTCACTATTGACACCCCCCTTTTGCCTAATGCACCCCCCCTGGCCCAATTTCTTTATATTTTATATTTTTGTATTTTATTTTCATTTCTGATTTTATTTTATTATTTCCAAATATAAAAAATACTCAAAAATATTTTTATAAATTTTTCACATTTATTTTGCACTTTATTTTTATTTTTCTAACATAAAAAGCAATTTAATTAGTAAATACTTTATTTATTGAAAACTTGAAAATAAATATATAATAACCATTATACTCTTATTTTATTATTTTATTTACACTAAAAAATATTGTTCTAAATATATTTTTATTTCTGGTATATATTTTTATTTTTATTGTACATATTTAATATGATTAATATTATATATACATACTTTTATTTTATTTAATAAATACTTTGGAATAAAAACATAAAAATACTATACTTTATTTTTATTATTATTTATACTTAAATAATACTTTTTTCTAAATATATTGTATTTTTTTTGTATATACACTTTTTCATTTTATTGTATATAAATATTATACTTAATATATTGGTATTCTTAAAAGAAATTAGGGTTTACCCTTAATAAAATAATAATAATCTTTTTTTTTATTATTCCTTTCTTTTTACATTAAATATTTTTTACATACATAAAAATAAATAAAACCTTTTTTTCATATTCATATTATTTTGTATATTTATTTAATTTGTTTATTTAAATATTGTTCATTTATTATTTATGTCATTGATTCAATTTGGGTGTAATAGTAAATTAGGGTTTTTAATTTCTTGTCAAATAATCCCCATTCAAAAATTGTATCCCCCTCCCCATGATCATGTTGTAATAGTGGTAGAATTATTTTACGCATTTACGCTTTCAATTATGCCATGATTAGAGATTAGGGTTTGTATGCAAAAATCCAAAATCAACAAGTAGCTTGACCTAATACAAAGACAAAAATGCATGAAAATCAAACACAATGCACACTTACACCCATAGGGTTACATCCACTTGTTGCCTTAAAAATGGGCCATGTTATGCATGTTGGGTACTTTGGCAAAACAAAAACAAAACAAAAGATCATAGTCCCTCGATGACGCTATCTTGGTTTCCTAAAACAAAATGATCAAGTCCCTCGGAAATTTGCTAAAAATACTTGACACAATTGCTATCATGGTCTATACGATGACCCGTGCCTGTCCCGTTTAACATCCTAATACAAGGTTGTTTACCAAATGCAATGGTTAAACAACACTGTCAAAAGGGTTAAAAATGTGTAGGAAATACCTTTGAGTAAAAAAAGGGTAGATAGCTCTTAGTTACTTGATCAAAACTGACAAAACATCCTTGCTATTTTCAAACTCACCTCACAACACAATTTCAAAACATTTTCCAAATCAAACTTTCAAACATTGAAAAATCTTTTTCAAAAGACAATACATATTTGTATACATTCAAACAAGAATCATTACAAAGGTTGCCACGACGATGGCCTCTTTTCAAAACATTTTCAAAACCACACACAAAGCACCATTTCAAACAATTGAAAAGCAAAAGCAAGTGATCTAAACAAGTAACTAAGAGCCCAAGGATAACCATGGATGAAAAGGGTGCTTGCACCTTCCCTTTTCATAATCTACTCCCCGAACCCAAGAAAACATCTCAAAGGTTTTTCCTGTGCTTTTTGACCTTTCCTTAGGATAAAATAAAAAGTCGGTGGCGACTCTTGCTAAACCGAAACATTTGCGAACACAAACGCAAAACCTCAAGTCAGTTCTCCCACCATATCACAATAGGTAAGTACCCTCTTGAAGTTTAGTTGGTTCAACCTGTCCTATAAAGTAACCAAGTTCTAGGGAATCTCAATATCACTGATCTTTCTTCATCGAGCATTGTTTCAGTGCAAGCCTCTTTATTGGCAACCGAAATATCCTGAAAATATTATCTCAATGAGCGTAGTATCGAGTATCAACCAACTTTGGACTGCACCAAAGCCGGCTATCTCACTACTTCCTAATGGCAAAGTTGTTCAATTAAAGGTTCTAAGGTCAGTTAGTTCTTCATGACACCACACAGCAGCTCCGTATTCTCCTTGACTAAACTCAAGGGCTACCGGTACCAATAAATGTGTCACACTAACGTATCCATCGCTTTAACCAAGTCGATATACTTCGCACAATTTCCATAATCTATTTCTACTTACCTAATGGTGTTCCCCGATCCAGTTAGAGGATCAATACAAACCAAACACGGACCCATAAATGTAAAGCAAACAAATCAAACAATTAAAGCAAGTAAATGTTATCTAACTCCAAGGTAACACAACTTTTAAGTTTCCCCAGCAGAGTCGCCAGTTCTATTATACGGTGGGAGAACTACTTGGTCGTTTTGCATTTGGCCGCAGTTGTTGCGGATAGCAAGAGTCACCACCGACTTTTCTTTTATCCAATAAGAAAGGGTGAAAAGAATAGGAAAGACCTTTGAGATATTTTCTTGAGTTTGAGGGGTAGATTATAAAAAGGGAAGGTGTTAGAACCCTTTTCATCCATAATTATCTATGGGCTCTTAGTTGCTCGCTAGATCACTTTTTGAAATTGCTTTGTTTGAAATGTGTATCTATGGGATCTTAGGCAAACTTTGTAATGATTATCGTATCTATAAGAATGCATACAAAGTGTTGGACTTTTTGAAAATCTTTCATATTTCTGAAAGTGTTTGGTGTGTTTGAAAAGATGTTTGTTTTTTGAAGATGGATTGTGAGCAAGCAACTAAGAACATTCTACCTACTTAAAAGACTTTTGTTCATTTCATCCTTCCTTTGATATTGCTATCTTACCATTGATTGGTAAGAAGACTTATCTTTGGATGTAAAGGGACGAGCGTGGGTCATCGTATAGTCATGAATAGAAATGTTGCGAGATATCTTAGCATTACTCTTAAGGGACTAAGATCATTTGAAGGCAACATTCAATGCATCATCAAGGGACTATGATCTTGTATTTTTTTATTGTTTTTGCTAAGACGTCTCACATGCATATTATGACTATTTTATTAAGGAAACAAGTGGAGTTAACCCTAGAGGTGCAAGTGTGAAAAGTTTTTATTTTTCATGCTTGATTTTATCTTGAATTAGGTTTTTCTAAGTATTGATTTTATATTTCCATACAAACCCTAATTACTAGCATTTATATGAAAGCGGTAAATTGCGGAAAGTAAATTTACTATGCTATTACATCATTTGGGGATGGGGTGTACAAATTTACAAATGGGGATTGCAATAAATCAAATCCTAATTATCTATTACAACCATATTGAATCTTGAAAAATGTACAAGGAATACAAAAAGAAATGATTTTACTTTGGATTTTTGTTAGGGAAAGATTTTGACCTAAATAATTAAATATGAAAATAAAATATTTTTTGTGATATTTTTTATATATTCATAAAATAGACATTTTAAATAAATAGTATGCAAAAAATCAACTCAAAAGGAGTTGTTTTGATTGGTTGTAAAAAATGTTGAAGTTTGTTAAAAGAAATGAAAACAAACAAATGATAAAAATTTGTTTTGGTCCTACCAAGATTTGAACCCAGGTTCTCTACATCTTCCATTCAAAACAACCAACACTAAAATGTTATAAACCTGCATGTTATTTTGGAAAAAATAACAAAATAAATACAAAAGGTCTCGCTGGGGCTTGAACCCAAGACCTTATACATTGCAAGATTTTAGCGGGCATTGTTTGTACCATTGGGGTGGTCTGTTTCATCTGCTAGTTATATAACTTGCACTAAATATAAAATGAACTCAATTATGAAAATTTGAACATGGCTTCATCTACTCCTTTCGCGCGTGCATGGATGCATAACTCCATTGTTAAGCTTCTAAAAGCTTCATTTCTCAACCAAATCCAATGATGTAAATATCAAACCTGCCTAAAATTTGAATTCGAATACAACCATGTAACTTTCAAAAGCTATGGATCAGAGGTTAACATGAATTTGGTACCAAAATCAAAACCTAACTGATCAGAGTTGAAATTCTTAAAACACAAGCAATGAAAATCAAAACTAAGAGTATGGCCAGCTTCCTAGATATGATATCTACATCTCTTCTTTTATTTGTATGTGCTGAAAATGCTTATATCAAGATATCACAGTTAAGAAATCTTAACTCTTGAAGTGAAATTCGAATGAGATCTGTATGACCTCCAGAAATGGTTTGATGATGGATTAAGCTTGCAGGGACCTTCCTTGAGCTAGTGAGATCATTGCTTTGCTTTAAAACTCACTGAATTGAAAGGATGGTATATGGAAACTGGGAGTGAATCGAAAGGCTAGTATATGGAAGCTGGGAATAAATCGAGAGGCTCACTAACGCATGAAGGGATTTGAGTTTTTTGTGTGTAAAGTCAGGATGTGCCAAGTTTTGTGCTTGTGTGCAGGTTCTGAGTTTTTTAAGAGTTTGAGAGTGTTTGAGGATATTTCAACACAACCAGAATCTGGCCCTTTTAGCTTGCAAATGGCCTCTCTATTTATAGAGAAAAGGTTTGGGGAGTTGTGTTAGAACATAGTTGGATGATACAACCCTTAGTTAAAGTTTTGATGATAACAAATACAAAGAACTAATGAAAAACATAAAGAACAAATATGCACCCTAAAAATTATGTTTCATGTGTGCAGAAGTTCTGACCGAAGCAACATTAGAAGATAAGCCAAAAGAGCTACACGCTGAAGTAATTAGAACATGTGCTGAAGATTGATGACCAGAACCTGCGCTTAAGCAAAGTAAACTCTGATTCTGAACAAGAACATGCTAATCCAAGTCATCAATATTCTGAAGCGTCATCAGCAAGTAAGGAGATAAGATTCTGAAGCGCTACTAATCATTCAAGACAACATCAATTCCAACGGCTTCTTTCAGACAGTATCTTCTCCAAATGGAAAGTGTGTTAATGACATTAAACATGCTTGATGATCAACGTTATTCAATTGCCTATTTAAACAAAGTCAATATTCAAAATCAATAATGATTTTGCCATATTACCACTCACGCATATTCAAAGCTACAAGAAATTTCATTTACATTTCGAAGCTATAATCCTGTGTAATTTATCACAGTTGTGATATACAGTTTTTGTTAGAAAAACAACAACACATATCTTGTATAATTGTATTGAAATAGTGTTCCTTGAGATTAACCGGACTGTGGTTGTACTCAAGAAGACTTTAATAGTTGTTAAAGTATCTTTTGTAATCTTGTTGAGATTAGTGGATTAAGACCTCATCGGAGAGAGGCGAAATCACCTTGACGGGTGGAATGGAGTAGTTTGAGATCAAACGAACCATGATAAAAATACTGTGCCATTGAGATTTTAATTTCAAGTTTTCAATTCAACCCCCCCTTCTTGTGTTTTTCACATCTTCAATTGGCATCAGAGCGCCTGGTTCTGAGCTTAAACACTTAACCGTGTCAGTACAAGATCCAAGCTTCAGAAAAACACTATGGTGGGACCAAGCCAAAACATCAGCAATGACAACCATGAAGACAAGGACAGATTCAGTGGCAAACCTCCAGTCTTTGATGGAGAAAACTTTGACTACTGGAAAGACAAAATTGAGTGTTTCTTTCTTGCTCATGATGCTCATTTGTGGGACATGGTGACTGATGGATACACGCACCCAGTGGATGTACGTGGTCAGAGGATAGACAGAAAAATGATGTCTGATCAGCAAAAGCATGAATTCAGAAACCATCACAAGTCCAGAACAATACTCCTCAGCGCCATCTCATACTCAAAATATGAGAAAATATCAAACAGAGAGACTGCCAAGAACATGTTTGACTCTCTGAGAATGACGCATGAAGGCAACATTCAAGTCAAAGAAACCAAGGCCCTTGTGCTCATTCAGAAGTATGAGGCATTCAAGATGGAAGATATTGAATCAATAGAAACTATGTTTTCAAGATTCCAAATCCTTGTTGCTGGACTGAAGGTTCTTGACAAAGGGTATTCTTCTGCTGATCATGTTAAGAAGATCATCAGAAGCTTGCCCAAGCAATGGAGGCCAATGGTCACATCACTTAAGCTAGCCAAAGATCTCAACAAAATATCTCTAGAGGAACTTGTCATCTCCCTCAGAAGTCACGAGATAGAGCTAGAAGAAGATAAGCCTCAAAAGCAAGGTAAGCCACTAGCTTTAAAATCTAACAGAAAATCTGACTCTAAGGTTTTGCAGGCTGTGGAAGAAACTTCTGACGGATCCTCATCAGAAGAAGATGAATTGTCTCTCATCTCCAGAAGGGTGAACCAACTATGGAAGCAGAGACAAAGGAAGTTCAGAAATCCCAAAAGACCAGAGAATTAGAATGAATCCTCCTCTAGATACATAAAGTCTGAGTCTTCCTCTGGACACAGAAGATCTGAAGGTTCTTCAGGATACAGAAATCCAAACAACAAGGACATCATCTGCTATGAATGTAACGAGCAAGGGCACTACAAAAGTGACTGCCCAAAGCTTCAGAAGGAAAAACCCAAAAAGAAGTTCTTAAAGGAAAAGAAGAAAAGCCTCATGGCTACATGGGATGATTCTGACACGTCTGAAGCTGACTCAAAATCAGATGATGAAAGAGCAAACATAGCTCTCATGGAAAACGTATCAGAAGACAGTGAAGCTTCTGGTTCAGACTCAGAATCAGACACTGAAGAGGTATTTCCTGATTTTACCATAAACTTTACTAAGGCTGAACTTGCAGAAAGCCTAAATGAAATTCTGGAAAGGTATCAGCAAATCAGAGTCAAATTCAAGAACCTGAAAAGGAATCTTGCCTCTGATTCTGAAAAGTCTGAGAGTCTCGGATTAGAGAATTCTGAGTTAAAAGAAAAAATTTCAAAATTAGAAAATGATCTGCAAAACCCTGAGAAGGAAACAATCTCTGAAACTCCCAGTAATGCTGATGAGAATATCAAAGAGTATGATCACAGATTTCAGAAGTTTCTAGCTAAAAACATAGACAGAAGAAAGATGGCTTCAATGATCTATGGAGTTAGCAGAAATGACATAAAAGGGATAGGATATCAAGGTAAGGTATCTACACCAAAAAATGCCATGGACTTAGTTATAAAACGCACACCACTCAATTCACATTTTTTATATGGGCACACACATGACATAAAATACACAAGTAATGATTATTCTGTCAAACCAAAATTCAATCAGAATTTTGGTAAAACTAACAAATCAGGACCCAAGAAAATGTGGGTACCTAAGGATAAAATTATACATGTAGCAGATATCTTTAGCAGAAAGGCTAAGACACCAATCATGGTACCTGGACTCTGGTTGCTCGCGACACATGACGGGAAGAAGGCATATGTTCCAAAGCCTGGAACTTAATCCTGGAGGCTACGTGGGCTTTGGAGGTAATCAGAGAGGAAAGATCATTGGCTCTGGAATAGTAGGTAATGGAAATATTCCCTCTATAAATAATGTATTATTAGTTGATGGATTAATGCATAACCTGTTATCCATAAGTCAATTAAGTGATATTGGTTATGATATAATCTTCAATCAAAATTCATGCAAATTTGTTAGTCAGAAAGATGGGACTATCCTATTTAATGGAAAGAGGAAAAACAACATTTATAAAATAAAACTTTTTGAACTAAAGAGTCAGAATGTAAAATGCCTACTTTCTGTTAACAACGAGCAATAAGTCTGGCACAAAAGATTGGGGCATGTTAGTATGAGAAGAATATCTCAGATTAACAAACTCAATCTGGTCAGAGGACTTCCAAAATTGAAGTTCAACTCAGATGCTCTGTGTGAAGCATGTCAGAAAGGCAAATTTGCAAAACCTGCTTTCAAATCCAAAAATCTGCACAATGACTTATTTGGACCAGTAAAATCTGCTTCAGTCAGTGGCAAGAAGTATGGGTTAGTTATCGTAGATGACTATAGCAGATGGACATGAGTAAAGTTCTTAAGACATAAGGACGAGTCACACTCTGTGTTTGTTACCTTCTGCAACCAAGTTCAGAATGAAAAGGATCTTAGAATTGTCAAAGTCAGAAGTGATCATGGTGGGGAATTTGAAAATAAAAATTTTGAATTATTTTTTAATGAAAAAGGCATCTTGCATGACTTCTCTTGTCCTAGAACTCCCCAACAAAGTGGATTTGTAGAACGAAAGAACAGAACATTGCAAGAAATGGCCAGAACCATGATCAATGAGACTAACATTGCTAAGATCTTCTGGGAAGAGGCAATTAACACGGCGTGTTACATTCAAAATAGAATCTCCATACGACCTATTCTGGAAAAGACTCCATATGAATTATGGAAGAACAGAAAGCCCAACATTTCTTATTTTCATCCATTTGGATGCACCTGCTTTATTCTGAATACAAAAGATTATCTGAACAAGTTTGACTTTAAAGCACAAAAGTGTATTATGTTAGGATACTCTGAATGCTCAAGAGGGTACAGAGTATACAATACAGAAACACAGATTGTTAAAGAGGCAATCAGTGTTAGGTTTGATGATAAGCTTGACTCTCAAAAGTCAAAGCAGAATGAATTCCTTGCAGGTATGGAAGTTGAACTCATAGGTACTGAAGACAACTCATCAGAAGGTCTCAACAGAGATGCTCCCTCAACATTAGAAAGAGTTACTGCAAGCAATCTAACACATTCTAATGATCAACTTAAGAAAAGGCTATCCAGAAGCAGCATTAATCACCTAGAGGATACAATATTGGGAAAGAAAGATGATCCAATCAGAACCAGATCAACATTCAGAATCTCTGAAGAATCCCTCATGGGACTGGTCTCTCTGATTGAACCAACAAATATTGATGAAGCACTTCTAGACAATGACTGGATTCTGGCAATGCAAGAAGAACTGAATAAATTCACCAGAAATGACGTATGGGATCTGGTTCCCAAACCAAAAGGATTCAACGACATTAGACCAAAGTGGGTGTTTGGAAACAAACTGAAGGAACAAGGAGAAGTCATCAGAAACAAAGCACGACTGGTAGCACAAGGGTATAGTCAGCAAGAGTGGATAGACTATACAGAAACCTTTGCTCCAGTCGCCAGGTTAGAATCTATCAGACTTTTAATATCATTTGCTGTAAATAAAGGCATCACTCTATATCAGATGGATGTCAAAAGTACATTCTTAAATATCTATATAGATGAAGAGGTATATGTGTACCAACCCCCTGGGTTTGAAAATTCCAAAAATCCAGAATATGTTTTCAAATTAAAGAAGTAACTCTATGGTCTGAAACAAGCTCCCAAAGCTTGGTATGAAAGACTAAGTAACTTCCTGTTAGAAAACGAATTCACCAGAGGGAAAGTGGACACAACCTTATTCTGTAAGACAGTTAAGAATGACATGTTATTATGTCAGATTTATGTTGATGACATCATCTTTGGATCTACTAAACCCTCTCTGGGAAGAGAATTTGCTAAAGGTATGCAGGCAGAGTTTGAGATGAGCTTGATGGGGGAACTCAAATTCTTTATGGGCATTCAGATAAACCAAACTCCAGAAGGAACTTACATTCATCAGAGAAAATATGTCAGAGAACTTCTAAAGAAATTTGATCTCTCAGAATGTAAGCCCTCAAAGATTCCAATGCATCCCACATGCATTATGGAAAAGGAAGAGGTAAGTAAAAAGGTAGAACAGAAGGTCTATAGAGGTATGATTGGTTATCTCCTCTATCTGACGGCTTCAAGGCCTGACATTTTATTTAGTGTTTGCTTATGTGCTAGATTCCAATAAGATCCTAGAGAATCTCACTTAACAACAGTTAAGCGAATTTTCAAGGATCTGAAAGGTACTGCTAATCTGGGTTTGTTTTATAGAAAATCAAATGATTACAGCTTAGTAGGATATTGTGATGCTGACTTCGCTAGAGACAGAGTAGAACGTAAAAGCACTTCTGGAAGTTGCCAGTTTCTGGGAGAAAATCTGATCTCATAGACCAACAAGAGACAGTCTACAATAGCACTATCAACAGCAGAAGTTGAATACATAGCAGCTGCTAGATGTAGCACGCAAATGCTCTGGATGAAAAGTTAACTTGAAGACTTCAACATATTTGAGAGTAACATTCCTATCCTCTGTGATAATACTTCTGCTATTTGTCTCGGTAAAAATCCAATTTTGCATTCTAGGGCTAAGCATATAGAAATAAAACATCATTTTATTAGGGACTATATTCAGAAAGGGATTCTTAGCTTAAAATTTATTGACACAAACCATCAATGGGCTGATGTCTTTATAAAACCTCTTTCTGAAGATAGGTTTAACTTCATTCTAAAACATCTCTGCATGAAGCTATGCCCAGAATAAATTGTTTTATTTACATATCTTAACCATCAGAACTTTATTACCTTCTGTGAACTACTGATCAACCTTTCTTTAGAGTTTAGAAGTACAAATTGCATCAGAATCTATCCATGAAGATCTGAACATTTCATTTCAAGGATAGAAGTGTGTTGTTCACATAATCAAACAGTTGTCATCCGTTCGTCAGCTACTTTCTGAGGCTGAACACGCGTTCACTTTTCTGAAAGGTCAAAAGTGCTGATTGGGTGCATTGAGACACATGTCATGGGTAACCGTTCCAATATCTTTCTGAATCCCCTAATTTCAGCTGTCATTAATGCTTATAATCATGACTAATTATTTCTCTCTCTTACTGTTTACTCTTTCAAGAAAAACTATTTAAACTCAAATCTCACTTTTTACACTCTAAATATTTCCTATCGTTTCAAGCTCTCGTTTTCAAAAACCCCTTTCATCTTCCTCAAAATCTTGTGTGAACAATGGCTTCTTCAAGCGTCCAAAACATCAGTACTCAGGAATCTGCTTCAATGGAACAATACGAAGAACCTTACAGAATGCTACTCACTCCCATTGATAATCTGGAAGTTATTTCAGAACTGATTATTGACTTTGAAAGCTTGCAAGAAAATGGCTTCAATCTGTATGAAGACGTTAATGCTCAAGGTTGGAACATATACTTTGACCGTCTTCTGGGGCCAACATTTCCAATTCTTGTCAAGGAATTCTGGATACATGCTTCTTCTTCAAATCATCAAGTTACCTCTTATGTCATGGGGAAGAAAATTGTCATTACAGAAGACCTAATTTCAAAGCTTATTGGTTACAATGGTGGAGGTGTCAGATGCATTGACATGGCTGAGAGATGCTCTGACGTAGGCTCTATTGCAAGGGAAATATTTACTCATGGACTTCCCTCTAACAAAATCAGAGATCTGAAGGATCACCACAAAATTTGGGCAAGAATTATTCTGAGGTGTATCAACCACAGGAAGCCAACTAGCTCTCCTGATTATATCAACATTGATCAGCAGTTTCTGATCTATTTCATTGCCAAGAGGACTAAGGTAAACCTCCCACACTTGCTGTTTAATCATATTAGAACTAGTGTGAAGGAAACAAGAGAGGATGAACGAACCAAAAGGGACTGGATACCCTTAGGAAGACTCATATCAGATATTCTGACAGAGAATAGGCTGATAGAACATTTGACTGAAGCCTAGGAAATCAGCACTTTGGAAGCAACTGCTGGGAAGCCCCTGAACGCAAAAAATCTGAAGAAGATGGAAATCATTGAGAATATAAAGAAGGAACCTACTATTACTTCTCATGCAACCATCACTTCAAGAAGGATACCTCTGGATGATTTTCCTCTATTTTCTGATATTGACTCTAAGCCAGAAATAATAGTCAGATATCTTGACGCTTGCAACGAAGATGGTACTGCACCAGAAATCAATATCCAGGACTTACACAAGGCTGCTCCAGAAGTTTCTTTAAAGAAGACCAAGAAGAGGGAAGCTGCAGCAGAAGGACCATCTCAGAGGACTCCAAAATCTTCCAAAAAGAAAGGTAATCCTTCCTCTGTCTCTATTATAGAATCAATAAATGTATCAACATCTGAAGCCATGCTTACTCAACCAGAACATCCAAGTCCACAAACATTTGAAGACTTAAACATAGGGTTTGATCCATCATAAACTCTAGGTCTGAATGAAACTCACTCCCTTTCTCATAATCCAAATCCTGAACAAACCTAACCAGAACTTGCCAAAGTTTTGTCTGATATTGATTCATTTGACCAAGAATTTTCAGCTCCCGTACCACAAAATCTAAATTCTCAACTCCCTCAAAATCCAAACTCTGATACCACACCAGAAATTCCACAACCTCACTCTCCACAACAAGAAATTCCTCATCCACAGTCAACTCAATCTGAAATACAACAACCAGAAGCTCAACCTTCTGAGAATCAATCTTCTGATATCCATGAACCAGAACCTCACCATGTTTCAACAAACCAATCTGAAGAACCTCATTCTAATTCTGATACAATTCCTATACCTGTAATCACAGAACCACTTGCTATTCGCATGCCTCTCACCATCCACGGCATTCCAGAAATTCCTTCATCTCTGTAATCCACACCACCAAACTCCCCTACCAGTCCAATCATCATATTTGACTCTCTCACTCCTTCACCCACTAACAGTCCAGCTGACAACGTAAGACTTGTCATTGATCCAATTGTGCTGGAAAGACTAGCTTCTATCTCTCACAAAACTGCCATTCCAAAACCTAAACAAACTGAAACCACACCAGATGTTGGTACAAGTTTGTTGATTTTTGAAACAGGAATACAAGAATGGATAAATTCTTTGAAGAATGCTAGTTAAGAGATGACTAATCCTGCTGCTTCTGATTATATGTGGACAAAATTCAGAAACTGGTTTAGTTCTGAAACACTGAAGCTGAAGGAACAGAGTTATGAACAGGTTCAGCAGAACTTTAGTGCTAAGCTGAAGGCTTTTCAAGACCAAGTTCTGAGTCAACTGCTCAAGAAAGATATCCTCTCTCTGGATAATGCTCCCTGGACAGAGCATCATCCCTCAGATGAAGTTCAACCAGAATCAGAAAGTCTCTCCCTGACTGCTGCTCAAGAAGACATGATCACAACAAAACAAATGGTTCACTCTAAACAAGCTGCAGAATGCTCTGAGCAATTTCCAACTCCTGAAGAAACTCCAGCACCTTCCTCAGTCATGCAAACTCTGGAAGAGTTGAAGAAAGAAAATGCTCTAATCCATGCAAGGTTGGATAAGTAGGAGGACACAAAAAAAGAGATTAAAATCATTTTGGGCAAGCAAGAAGAGTCTAATACTCAGATCAAGAGCTTGCTGGAAGCTTTGTTCACACGTCTTCCTCCACCTTCTTAGATTTTGTTTTAAATATGTTTATCTGTAACGCTTAACTTCATTTTTTAACTCTTTTGTTCTGGAACTTATCATTGCATCATGTTTTTTAATATAATTCAACTATTTTGGCTCTGATTATATTGCCTTTTTGATAACTGACAAAATGGGGGAGAAAGTAAGATATTTTCAATAATGGTTTACCGAGACAGAAGTCTCAAACATTCTGAATTACTTAACCTCTATCTTCTGAAAAGTTTGAACATGTACAAATTCTGATGAAATATGCAGCTAAACTCTGATGCTCAAGGAACTTAAGGGAAGTCATCAACTCAGGGGGAGTTTCTCTTAAACCTTTTGTTCTTTATTTGTAATTGAAAAATCTAGTTTTTGTCATCATAAAAAAGGGGGAGATTGTTATAATATAGTTTGATGATACAACCCTTAGTTAAAGTTTTGATGATAACAAATACAAAGAACTAATGACAAACACAAAGAACAAATATGCACCCTAAAAATAATGTTTCATGTGTGCAGAAGTTCTGACTGAAGCAGCATTAGAAGATAAGCCATAAGAGATACACGTTGAACCAATCAGAACATGTGCTGAAGATTGATGGCTAGAACCTGCGCTTAAGCAAAGTAAACTCTGATTCTGAACAAGATCATGTTAATCCAAGTCATCAATATTCTGAAGCGTCATCTGCAAGTAAGGAGATAAGATTCTGAAGCATTAATGATCATTCAAGACATCATCAATTCCAACGGCTTCTTTCAGACAGGATCTTCTCCAAATGGAAAGTGTGTTAATGACATTAAACATGCTTGATGATCAACGTTATTCAATTGCCTATATAAACAAAGTCAGCATTCAAAATCAATAACGATTTTGCCATATTACCACTCACGCATATTCAAAGCTACAAGCAATTTCATTTACATTTCCAAGCTATAATCCTGTGTAATTTATCACAGTTGTGATAAACAGTTTTTGTTAGAAAAACAACAACACATATCTTGTATAATTGTATTGAAACAGTGTTCCTTGATATTAACCGGACTATGGTTGTACTTAAGAAGACTTTAACAGTTGTTAAAGTAGCTTTTGTAATCTTGTTGAGATTAGTGGATTAAGACCTCATCGGAGAGAGGCGAAATCACCTTGACGGGTGGACTGGAGTAGTTTGAGATCAAACGAACCAGGATAAAAATACTGTGTCATTGAGCTTTTAATTTCAAGTTTTCAATTCAACCCCCCCTTCTTGTGTTTTTCACATCTTCAAGTTGGAGTAAAAAGATTTGTAAGATAACAAAAAATGGTTTTGTTCGAATGAAAATGCCAAGTTATTCCAAGTTTTCCATGATCCCAAGATGAAGTACCAAAGTTGTTGGTACAGAGGGGCTACTTTCCATGATCAAAAGTAAGCAATGTATGGGCTCAAGACAAGTTTTGTACCAACAAGCTTACTTTATGGAAATATATTTTAGACAATGGCTTAATAACTTGGGTGAGAGCTTAATTCATTGTGTAAACAATTAATTGTGGAGTGAAACACAAGTTTGAGGCTTGCAAATCAAGATCATGTAGAATGGCCTATGGATTTGATCTTTTCTTTACTCTGGTCGAATACTATGTCCCTTAGTTTTGATCACATAGATCCACCACTTTCGACCAGACTCATCAATAGACAAAGCAATATTCGTTTCCACATATTGTGTATCCTTCGAATGGACCAACAATTGTATGTTCTTAGAATCCATCAAGTGTATGTTCTTTGAATGGACCACCAATTGTATGTTCTTTGAATCCACAAATTATATGTTTTTTGAATCCACCAATTGTATGTTCTTCGAATGGACCACCAATTGTACGTCCTTCGAATACACCAATTGTATGTTCTTCAAATCCACCAAATATATGTTCTTCGAATGGACCACCAAATGTATGTTCTTCGAATGGACCACCAAATGTATGTTCTTCGAATGGACCACCAATTGTATGTTCTTCAAATGGACCACGAATTATATGTTCTTCGAACCCACCAACTATATGTTCTTCGATTGGACAACCAAATGTATGTTCTTCGAATGGACCATATTCATCTGAATGTACCACTTTGAGCATGTAAGATGATCTTATTGGCATAGTCAAAATGAAAGAATTTTTGGATTGCTTTCCTACCAGTAACCATCAGTTGATTAAGTGGTCGAAAGTTCAAACATCCGAACCTCAAATTGTAATTCATAGTGTAGAAACTATGTGTGTCGAAGGGTTTAGAGGTGGATCAAAGAAAGCATGAAGGAAGCCATTGCCTTGTGGATCGAAGCAAGCATGAAGGAAGCCATTGCCTTGTGGATCAAAGAAAGCATGAAGGAAGCCATTGCCCAATCGAAACATGGGAAATTTAAGAAAGCTTGCTCGTCTTCGACTTGTCAAAATATGCCAACCACTCCTTTTGATCAATCATGTGATTCGAACAGCCTGAACCATATTTTGAATTCGACACACCTTTTCATCTGTTTTTCCCTGTCGACAGTTTCCTCTTTGACCTGATGCTTGAAAGTCCAATATCATCCATGGAAACTATATGGGGCATTAAATGTCCAATTTTACTTGTGCAAACTTGAGCTTTTTTGAAATATTTCTGAGAAATGCCTAGAGAAAAGAGAGGGCAAATTTTGGGGTACAACACCTGCTAACCAAAAATAGGCCAATGCGACCAAACGATGAGACTGCTCTTACGTAGTAGCCGAGCAAAAGCTTTATCAACGTGGATTCTCCATCGCACTCCTGAAATGAATCGAAGAATCTAAAGCTCACGAGATCTTACAGGAGGTCCACAAGGGAATCAACGCCTAACACTTGGGCAGAAGATCCCTAGCATGAAAGGCACTACAAGTAGGGTATTATTGGCCAACCATGCAGCCGGACATAAAAGAGCACGTCAAAAAATGTGACAAATGTCAAAGACATGCGGACATGCACCTAGCGCCCCCACACGAGCTTAAGACATTGTCGTCTCTATGGCCACTCGTCTGGTGGTAGATGGACATCCTCAGATCGTTCGTGCAAGGATCGTATCAAAATAAATTCCTGATCGTGACTGTCGACTATTTCACAAAGTGGATAGAAGCCGAAGCCCTCGCCAAAATCACATCACACAACATTCTTTGTTTTTACAAATGAAACGTGCTTTCCCAGTTCAACATACTAAAAGCGCTTGTCACCGAAAACGAGACGCCGTTCACTGACCAGAGCTTCCAAGAGTTCATCGCCAAGCTCGACATCAAACAACACTTGACGTCCGTTGAACACACTCAGACGAACGGGAAAGCTGAGGCCGTAAATAGAGTCATCTTACGGGGACTTAAGCGCAGGCTGGATGGAGCCAAAAAGAGATGGGTCGAAGAGATGCACAACGTGTTATGGGCTTACAAGACCACACCACACTCGACGATCGGGGAAACCCCATTTCGACTAATCTAGGGCACCAAAGTAGTTATCCTCGTAGAAGTCATGGAGCCGTCTAGATGAACTGAAGTCCCTCTCGACGAGGAACTAAATGATAAGGCCCTAAGGGAAGAGCTCAACCTGGTCGAAGATATCCGATCAGGGGAGTCTCTCTGCAAGGCCACACTGAAGTAGCAGATAACTCTTCTCTATGACTCCAAAATCATAAAATGCAAATTCCAGGTCGGAATCCTTGTCCTATAGAGAAATCAGAAAGATTCACGTGAGGGAAAGATGACCGCCAACTGGGAAAGCCCTTATCATGTCAACGGGACGACGGGCACTGGGGCCTACTACCTCGAACACCTAAGTGGAGAACCAATACCCCGACCATGGAACGCTATAAAGCTGAAACAATATTACAACTAGGTCCCAAATAAACACCAGGGCCTAGCAGTCGGCGTACGTGTGTTAAGGTACGAACATATCCTCCAACTAATAACAAAATGCGGTTTTCCGCTCATTGGTCGAGTGGAACCTTTGCTCGACAGGGACACCTCGATCGAGCTCCATTGTCGAAGTACTTATAGGCAAAACACCTAGCTCACGATGGGTAGTTCATGCCACGACGTCAAGACCCTGACCGCGATATTGGCCTCGTCCATGCGGATCCCGAATTTTCCACCTCGACACATTTCCACATGTGTCGACCATAATTAAGGTCAAGCACAAATTTCCACTTGTAGTGAATTTCCAAACACCAAAATAAACATGTCAAACACAACGACAAAATATCAAAATACAAAACATAGGAGCAAAGTGAAAACATTTAAAATCCGACCACGAAAGCTGGTGTCGTCTGTACAACATAAGAGCATGGCACGCATACCTAAATCAAAAGCAACCATACAAAAGACGGGCAAAGCCCCTTGTCCAAAACATTTAACAAAAGTCTATGCGCATTCCAAGTAAACATACAGACACACAAACCCTAAAACTCCTAATTTTGGCACCCATCCTCCTCGTCATCCCAATCTTCCTAGGAATGATCATCGGGAGGACAAATTATCTTCCCGTTGACCACTTGGTTGAAATGCCCAACACCTTCATTCATAAGCTACCCCACCGTTGATGATTTTATGCTTCTCCATGGCATTGTTGAAGCCATAACTTAGAGTATCCACGACATCCTGCTCGAGCATATGATTCCGGGAAATAAGATCTTTCCTAGTCCCAAGGCCCTTATCTGTGCCAGTCTCTTCATTGTCAGGCGCCACGATCACTTCCAACTCCTTTACACAAGTGGCCAGTTGCTCGTTCTCCTTTGTCGTAGTCTCTAGTTGAGGCCTTAGCTCTTTCAAATCCTTGAGGAGCTGGACCTGCGCCTCATACTTCGCCTCATGGTTGATAATGTCATTTTTAATCTTTTGTTATGCCCTTTGGAGATTAGAGATCTAGGCATTCTGCTTCTCGAGAGCATCCTGCGAGCAAGTCTCTGCATCAATCAGGGTCAAAGCAGTTTTGAGAACCCTCATCACAGCGACCACATCCTCTAACAAATTCTTTCGTCGGGCTTCTTAGTTCGCAGACAAAATATCTTCCCCCTCCTCTTCATGGAGACCTAAGGAATTTTCCCGACTAAAGATACCTGGGTTGAGGTAACAGCGGGCAACATGAAAGTCTCCCTGACACCCTTGTCTCTATCGACAATAACTACATGCTCGGGGTCTTCCACGCGCTTCCTTTTCTCTGGTTGTTCAGGAGGGGAGATCGGGGCCCCTTGAGGGGAGGATGAACCACTAGGGCAGGTCTTAGTTTTGGCTTGTTCCTGGAGTTGAGCATCCCGACCTTTGGGAACCAAGTTTTTTGGATTCTTGGGCCTCAACTTGAGCACACGTTCAGGGAGAGTCGCCATCTGATCTGCAAATAAAAAGGAAAAAGTTAGTCTACGAGACAAACAGACAAATATAGACTACGGGCACATCCCTTACCTAAAATTCTCAAAGCTTCCTCGTCAGAAGAGCACTCTAAGAGCGCTTTCGTATCTATCAGTTCGGAAATAAAGAGAATTTCCCCATAATCATCAAAAAGGAAGTTATTGTCTAGGTCTATGCACTTTACTGGAGAGAAGCTCTTGTCATAAGCCTCTAGCTTGTTATAAGCAAGCCTATCTTGGGCGTCCAACTCCTCAGGCTTTACTGCGTAACATTCGGGATTTTGCTCAAAATGTTTCCATTTCCACTCAAGAGGAAACTTTGCCGTTAGTTTAGTCACTATCTGACCATCTTCAACCTCCTCCGAGCAGTTGTACATAAATTCCATAGCCGCATCTGAAAGAGGCTTCACTACAAAGTACATATCCTTAAAGTTTCAGACAAATTCTAGATACGGTCGAATGATTTCCCAATCTGCTTGAACGATACCTAGTCCAATAGTCCGTCGATCGTCTGTCGTTGGAGATGGAAGATCCATGTTGTACCCCCAAATTTTCCCTCTCATGTTTTCTAAGATTTTTTCTTATATGGGTGGTCACAAGCACTTGATTAAATAAAAATGAAAGTTTTGAAGATGAACAAGGTGTATTTCGATTGGCATCTTGACAGGCTTCGACTGAGCACCTAAACCTCCTTCAAGCTTGCTTCAAATTTCCAAGCTTCGATTGAAGCCTTAGCCTTTTTCTTGTTTGTTGTATACAAGCTTCGACTGGGAAAGTGTATCCTTTAAAACAACCTCCTTGGATTCAAAAGGGAATGGCCTCTTGTTGATGCTCCTTCAATTAAGAAGTTAGTAGCTTCCTACTGGCTTCTTTCGATTCAGAGGGCGTTGGATTCTTACTGGTTTCTTTCGATTCAGAAGGTGTTGCCAGTGGCATCCTGAAGCTTCCCTTTGATTCAGAAGACAAATGCCTTCTCTACGCTTGCCTTCAATTCATAAGGCACGAACTTCCTTCATGCCAGCAGGCACAAGGTAATGGCCTCCTGCATACGACTTTCGACTGCACCATTGGCTTTACATGCTTTCTTGATTCACAATGTAATGACTACCTGCATGATTCCTGCTTCGACTGGGCAGTATCTCCCTTAGAAAGTTTGTTTGGCCCATTCGAAGGAATGGAATGTGATGCATACGAGTGATGCATGGGTTCCCTTCAAAAGAGCACACACATTGGTTTAAAACAAAGGATACACATATTGTTAGCCAAAACGAAAGAGAGATATACAAAGATGCTGGTTGGCCCAAAATCCCACATATTGCCATACTCAAGTTTCCTACACAAGTATTCTGAAGGAAGCTTCGATTATCCTGGAAAGAGTTTTTTTGTTGGGGCTCAATCGAAGAGGCCCCAAGGATGAGATTTGATCCATTCGAAGGAAACACCTTGGTGGCCCATTCGAACAGGGCACAAAGCATACATATGAAAGACACTCAAAAAGTCCATTCGAAGGAGGCAACCAAAGGCCCATTTGAAGGGTACACAAATGGTCAATTCAAAAGACCCCTTCGAAGGAGGCAACCAAAGGCCCATTCGAAGGATACACAAGAGGTCCAATCGAAAGGCAGGGACTGAAGGTATTCGAAAGCCAAAATTGTCCACATTCATTCAAATTAAAAAAAAGAGACAAGTTTCCATGACTTTGGCAAAGTTACAAAACATCATTCATGGCTTTGAAGACATTTGTTTATGGTTGTTTAAACTTTTTTTCTCTTGTCCCCTTCATCCCCTCTATATAAAGAATACACTAGCCAAATCAAAAGAAGGTTGGACACAACCAGAGAGAGAGAGTCACACGAAATTGCAAACACGTTCTTGGAGGTATCCTGGAACTTTTCCAATTATCACCAGCCCCTAAGAAAGCACACGTCCAGAAGTGCCAAATCGAAGCAACCCTTAAACAAAGGTACCCACGCCTGAAGCCACAGATTCATCCATCACCATTGGTAAGAATTGGTAAAAAGATCAAACTTTACATTTGCATGACATATTAACACTTATAGTTTATTCGATCTGTATTCAAGATTAAGGACCTGGGTTTGACACCCAGGTCTGCATTTTGCTTTGTTTCTAACACTTGTTGTAGATATAACCTGAATAGAACTAATGCGTGCAGGATCGAAGGACCTGGTATCGACACCCAGGTCCAGCATTTTTGTTTTTCTAACACATCTTTGCAGATTCAGTGCCCTCACAGGTGATCCATCAGGCCCTTCCAGCAATGCCCTCTGGATCAAAATCCACATCTTGTCATTGGATCGAAGGGTAACACCCTTCACAGAATCGAAAGGCAACATCCCTCCTGGTTCGAAAATCCCATATTTTCCTAGATCGAAGAAGACAGTTCCCTCCTGGATCGAAGAAAATAACAACCTTCACAGAATCAAAAGGCAGCTTTCTCCTCTGGATCGAAAAGCCCCTTGGATCGAAGGATGCCCCTTTGTATTTTTACTTTTGTTTTCATTTCTTTATTGACTTCTTTTTTATTTTAACTTTAAATCAAAAAAATCACAAAAAATATTAGATTAGTTTTTATTAATCAAATTAATTTGTAAATAAATTAATTAATCATTTTAACCTTTTTTTTGAAATTAAAATTAAATAGACTTAAGTTTTATTTTCTTTTATAAATACAAAACAAACAAAAGTGTTTCTTTTCCTTAGGATTTAGACGTCCATTTTAATTTGTTTGCGCATTTATTTATTTTCGCTTTTTTTCATCTTATTGTAACTACTTCCCAGTTTGTAATAGTAACTAGGACTTTACTTTTCGCATTTCTATAATGTACCTCTCACAAAGCCATGTAATAATAGCGTAGGATTTACATTCCCGCACTTTACATTTCTGCACTTTAAATTCCTGTATATATTAACTGCTAGTAACTAGGATTGCATGACAAGACTGAAAAGAAAAAAACGTTAGCAAACCTAACAAAAAAAGACAAAAAAAATACTTGAACATAATACACTTTCACATATACACCTCTAGGGTACCCCACTTTAGTTGCCTTCGGAAATAAAACAATCATGTCCCTCGAGACAGGGACGCTTTAGCAAAGACCCATAAATCAAAAGATCATAGTCCCTCGATGACCCTATAGTTGCCTTTCAGTAAATGATCTAGTCCCTAAACAGAAATTGCTAAAGCATCTCTACATTGTTGCCTTTATGACTGTATGTCCCTAAGAATGTCCCTCATACATCCAACGATGGGGCTTCTTATCAAATAAATGGTAAGATAGCAACATCTAAAGGAGGAGGAAAAGAACATTATACCTTTTGAGTAGGTAGGACGCTCGTAGTTACTTGCTTGCTCATAACAAAAAAACCATTTTTCACACCTACATTTTCCAATTGAAACATTTTCAAAAGTCAAAGTCCTTTGTACGCATTCTTATAGAGACGAGAATTATTACAAAGGCACTTTTTAAAATAATTTACAAAAACATCTTCCACAAACACTTCTTTAAACTATTTTCAAAACCAACACTTTCTATGCATTCTTATAGAAACGAGAATCATTACAAAGACGTTTTCAAAATATTTTCAAACCCACACAACAAACACATTTTCTAACAAAAGCAAAGTGAACTAGTAAGCAACTAAGAGCCCGTAGATAACTACGGATAGAAAGGGTGCTAACACCTTCCATTTCCATAATCTTCCCCCCTTACTCAGAAAACTCTTGAAAGGTCTTTTTTCTGTTCTTTTCACCCTTTCCTTTGTTAGATAAAAGAAAAGTCGGTGGCGACTCTTGCTTACTATAACATTTGAAAACACAAACACAAAACCAGTATTTAATCGTTAGTTCTACCACCGTATTATAGAACTGACGACTCTGCTGGGGATAAATAAAAAGTGGGGTTACCTTAGAGCTTAGTTCATTTTAAAATTGCTTTCATTGTGTGTTTTTATGGTTTACTTTTGAGGGCTTGTTTGGGTTGTTACTATAGATCCTACACCCGGATCTGGGACACCTTATCAGGTAAGTAGAAATAAATCATGGAAGTTGTACGGCGTAGACCGATATGGACAAAGTGATAGCTACATTAGCGTGATACTTTGGTTTGTACTAATGTTTCTTGAGTCAGTCATGGGTAACATTAGGCTCCCTTAGTGTCATTAAGCGCTAATTGACCTTTAGAACCTTTAATGGACTCATCCTAAGCCATTAGAAAGTAGCGAGATGGTCGGGTTTGGTTCTGACCGAAGATTGGTTGATACTCGATACTACACTCATTGAGACTAGACTTTTGGGATATTCTGGCCGTAATACTTTGGTGCTTGAGCTAGAACAATGCCTAAAAGAAAGTTCAGTGATATGAGACTCCTTAGAACCCGGTTACTATTACTAGGACAGGTTGAGCCAACTAAACTTCAAGAGGGTACTTACCTACAACCACATGCAAGCATAAACCTAAGGCTGCTTGTGTGACTTGTTTGCTTCCAACTTGAACTACTTGCAGGGTTTTATTATCTAACAACATGATTTCCTTGTAGGATTTGTTTACAGTCATTATCCAATAAACTGGTTTCTTGCAAGACATACTTTCCTTCATCACCCAGAATTGTTGCTTGATGCATAGCATACACATCATAGCATCATACCATAGTAGTTCCTTAACCATTTCAAGGATCTCAAGGGCTTGCGATGCAGGTTATGATAAAACAGACGTCTAGCAAGGGGCAAGGGGATTTATTTTCCTCTAACCAACACCTTTAAAAGACTAAAACACAACAACTTGAGTCAGGGGCTATGACCCACTCGATATGGTGAGCTTGATTCTCGTAGAAGGACATTCAACAATATGAAGTTCTTCAATCAAATTTGCAGTCAACTCCTAACATTTTATTGTGTTTACCCCACGAGATCCTTGAAAACATTTACATATAATGCATGTCATTACATAACAGTTCTTCCAGTACAGGTCTCTCATGTTATCGCTATTATTTTTAGCAAAGAAGATGGCTCTCAAATAAGACACCAGAGATCTCCAAACTCAAGAGGCTCAGTTCATGGAAATGTTCCTAAACCTATCCAAGGGGCAGGAAGAATTGAAAGCACTCCTGGATGGGAATCTGACCAAGAAACATCCTGACAACAACAGGGATAACCAGTTTGAACAACTGCAAGCTGAGATGGAAGCAATGAGAATCCAGATGCTGGGGCAGATGGCTCTTATCCAAAGCCTAGCCCGAGGACAAGAAGAGCTGAGAGCCCTTGTCAACAAGCTTCATCAAGACGGATGCAACCGTATGAGGCAAATAGTCGAGGCTGGGGATCAAGTCATGGGACAAAAAGTTGGTTTAGAGAGTAGAGATTTCCAAATTGTTGATACGTCGCAAGCCCAACCACAACCTCGCCAACAATGACCTCGCCAACCACAACAGGGTAATCAGCAAAGGCAAGACAATCCCAAAAGAAAATTCATCAAAATAAATATGTTCTTGGTTCAGGTTTTGCAACACATGTTGAAGATGGAGTTGATTACGTTAAGGGATCATCCTAGAAATCCCAATGTCTCCGCTATTAGCTATCGTCCTGATGCAATGTGAACATACCATTCTAATAGTCCCGGACATGATACGAATGCCTGTTGGGCATTGAAAAATAAGATTCAGGACTTGATCAACAAAGGAGTGCTGGAGTTCACACAAGATGGCCATACTGAATTCTTCTGCCATCCCTCAAAGGCACATCATCTGAAGTGACAAGTTCAGATAAAGAGGCTTTTGTTCATTAGAATTTTCAATGTGTAATTTTCATTTGATTGTTCGAACATTTATTTATGTCAAACCTTGTTATTTCATCAATGCATTGCATATGTTTATTTTGAATTATTTCATTCGTTTTCACTATACTTAAATTGTGCTTTTACTTCCTGTTTGTGATATTCAACTCGTGATTAAAAGCTCTAAGCCTTTAGAGGGAGGATGACGAAAATGATACCATAATCTCTATAGTATGCTTTTGAACAGACCCCGCTGATGATGTACAGGCGTTCTTTCAAATCCTAAACAGTGGAGTAATAAGGAAGATAATCCCTAGTCAACCCATTTGAGCCTAAGAAGTAGGAGTTTTTCTTTTAACACAAATTAAAACCCTTAATCATAACTTGGGCCAGGGTAGTTTTCTCAGTTAAAAGGTGAATTCAGTCACAAGCTCATCCTTCATACACGACAAATAATGTTGAAGATACCCTCCAAAAGATGGTGATGGATCCACATAATCGTCAAGAGGGGCATTCATTATCTCTTAAAATAAAAGCCCTTTAAGTCAAAACCTATGAAGGAGACTTAAGAAAAGCGGGGGCATCCCGCTGACTGTAAACACCAAGGAATCAGTTCAGGCAAAAGTAGGGATAACAAAATAAAAAAAAGAGGTCCTACAAATCCTCGAAAAAAAGAAGATTACAAAAATGACTGCCTCTTCAAAATAAACATTCGGTATCCGAACCATCACTGGAACATCAAGGAAAAGATGCTAGACTCAATCGGGATTTAAACACACAATTGACTGATCATAGGACTGAAGAACATCACAAAGAACGGGTTGGGTACAAATAAAATTTGAGTTTTTATCCTTTGTTTCTTAAACTGTGAACTAGGCCACGTTATAACCCTTAAAAGTCCTAGCTGAAGCATGGGTTAGTTCGAAAGCATACTATTACAAAAGGTATCCTGACTCCTATAAGGTTTGTTATAAATCCTGAGTTAATATCACACTCTTACAAAATTTGTTTGTTTTACTAAAAAATGAATTTTCAAACTTCAAGACAGACATAAGCTTTGCATTCTTAAAATATCATTGTTTGCATATGGCTAATTGTTAAAACAGTAGAGAAATTCGCACAATGAATATTCATTGAACGAAGATCCTCTCAATGGAAAGAATCACCTCAGACGGAAAAGACATTTCCAATAACAGGCCCTTCATAATCAAGGGGCATAGCACAGTATCCAGCTGATCTGGGGCAGTCATGTCAAGATTTGAGGAATCTCTCAAAAATGTCAAATAGCCAGGGGCAGACCTCCATCTGAATAACTTGGGGCATTGGACTTGAATTCCAGCAACGAATCATATGCGATCAAACAAACATCTTCTGGAAGTGTGACAACACTTACTACTATGGACAGTGACAATTCTCCGCACTCGGTGAACACATACATAGTCGAAAAATACTACGCATGAACAAAGACCCTCTAGGTCGACTGGCCTAGGCAAAAATAAGGGCATCCCGTCGAACCAAAAGGAGTTCGGGAAAAAATTAGGGATATACGTATGAAAAATAATTTGTACACCCGACAAGTCGAAAACCTGAAAAGGCGGCTTGGGTAAAAACGGCATCCCGATGGACTGAAAGTCTGAAAGGACAGTCCAGGAAAAAGTTAGGGATTAAAGAATACGACTATGTCCCGTCATCTTGTCATTTGTCTATCAATATAATACTCCCTGATCAACATCTACTCAAAACCCCGGGAGTTGGGATGACACTCAAACCATCCACAAAATCTCAGCAGATATTTTCTCTAACAAGTACAGGGGCATAGGCATCCTACTACAAGGTCACTACCATACTCTTAGCATACAACCTATTGATGTCAGGTGTTCACATACCCCAGAAGAGCAAGAATCTCCAACTACTTCTTCGACATCTAAGAAAAATTCCCATTGAAGTCGCCAATCTTCTCAAGATTCCCCAACAGGATTATAACAAAATCCCCAAGCAGTTTATGGAGTTCACCTTCCGTAACAGAGTTTTATAAATCTCAAGTAGTTTATAAAGCCTTATCCCCAGTATAGTTTATTTCTCTAGCCACAGAAGTTCATCCCCGAGCAGAGTTTATTTCTCCAAATTGGTGAAATATTCCAACATAACTCTTCCCCTTGGAAAAATCATTATCAAACAGAAGTCAAAGATCCTCGGCAGAGAAAGGGAATCACAAACAAAACTCTTCAGCAGTAGTCAGGGATTTATTTTCCCAGACAAAGATAATTTGCAACAGCATTACGTGTTCATACATCATGGCATGTACATACAAATACATATATCATAATCTCACTTATTTTGGGAGCATCATGCAATTCATACATCATGACATCGCATGAAACTAATTTTACCTTTTCAAGTTAAATCAGCAGACATACTAACACTATCAACTTTTACAGCAGGTCAAAGATTAATTCCCGAAACCAGACAGGGAAACTATCTGTACGACCAAGTGGTATGAACTCCCGAAACAAGACAGGTTTACCAACAAATACTGCATGCCACAGATTAATGCCCGAAACTAGACGGGGAAACTATCTATGTGACCAGCAAAACCAGTTCCAGATTAATACCTGTAACAAGCCAGGAGAAATATCTATGGATAACCGACCATGGATAAATACTTGTAACAAGCCAGGAGAACTATCTATGGACGACTGACTGTGGATTAATACTTGTAACAAGCCAGAAGAACTATCCATATGATGGAGATTGAAGATTAATACCTGTAACAAGCCAGGAAAACTATTTTTCTTTCTCATGTCAGAGATTAATACCTATAACAAGCCAGGAGAACTATCTCAACGACCAACAAAAACAAGTCTCAGATTAATACATGTAACAAGCCAGGAGAACTATCTGTGGATGACCGAATGTGGATTAATACCTATAACAAGCCAGGAGAACTATCCATATGAAAGAGATTGAAAATTAATACCTGTAACAAGCCGGGAAAACTATTTTTCTTTCTCAGGTCAGAGATTAATACCTATAACAAGCCAAGAGAACTATCTTAACGACCAACAAAAACAAGTTCCGAATTAATACCTGTAACAAGCCAAGAGAACTATCTGTAGACGACCGACTATGGATTAATACATGTAACGAGCCAGGAGAACTAACCACATGAAGAGATTTAAGATTAACACCTGTAACAAGCCAGGAAACCTATCTTTATTTCTCAGGTCAGAGATTAATACCTGTAAGAAGCCAGGAGAACTATCTCAACGACCAGTAATTTTCAAGTTCTAGATTAATACCTGAAACCAGATGTGACAACTATCTGCGAACAATTGACTTGTAGATCAATACCTAAAGCCAGACAGGAAAACTATCTACACGACCAGGTGAAACAACCCTACACAGGTTTCTTCTGATACATTTCCAGACAACAGAAACCCACATTCCCCAGCGGATTCTTCCTCAGACAGTAGGAACAGGAACCTCCAAAGGGACCATGTGTGAAATCAACATCTACTTTGGATGGAATCTTTAATCCCATCTCCGACGACTCTCTATCATCTTATCCAAATGGCATATGTAAGCCCATTCCCGCCATCATCAACAATCAGTGTTACTTCATCCGAGTGCAAATTTATGGGCACTCTAGTGTTCAATCATCTTCCACCTTCAGATCAGGAAAGGCAGACAAGCCAATCTACATCTTCAGGTTTAAGAAGATTGAACAGGGGCAGCTGTTGTACCCCAAAATTTTCCCTTTGATGTTTTCCAAGATTTTTTCTTATATGGGTGGTCACAAGCACTTGATTAAAGAAAAATGAAAATTTTGAAGATGAATAAGGTGTCTTTCGATTGGCATCTTGACAGGCTTCGACTGAGCACCTAAACCTCCTTCAAGATTGCTTCAAATTTCCAAGCTTCGATTGAAGCCTTAGCCTCTTGCTTGTTTGCTGTATACAGGCTTCAACTGGGAATGTGTTTCCTTTGAAACAACCTCCTTCGATTCAAAAGGGAAGGGCCTACTGTTGATGCTCCTTTGATTCAGAATTTAGTAGCTTCCTATTGGCTTCTTTCAATTTAGAGGGCGTTGGCTTCTTACTGGTTTTTTTCGATTCAGAAGGTGTTGGTAATGGCCCCCTGCAGCTTCCCTTCGATCCATAAGACAAGTGTCTTCTCTACGCTTACCTTCAATTCACAAGGCAAAAACTTACTTCATGCCAGCAGGCACAAGGCAATGGCCTCCTGCATACGTCCTTCGACTGCACCATTGGCTTTACATGCTTGCTTGATTCACAATGTAATGACTACCTGCATGATTCCTGCTTCTACTGGGCAGTATCTCCCTTGGAAAGTTTGTTTGGCCCATTCGAAGGATTGGCAAGTGATGCATACGAGTGATGCATGTGGTCCCTTCAAAAGAGCATACACATTGCTTCAAAATGAAGGATACACATATTGCTAGCCAAAACTAAAGAGAGATATACAAAGATGCTGGTTGGCCCAAAATCCCACATATTGCCATACTCAAGTTTTCTGCACAAGCATTACGAAGGAAGCTTCGATTAGCCTGGAAAGAGTTTTTTTGTTGGGGCTCAATCAAAGAGGCCCCAAGGACGAGATTTGATCCATTCGAAGGAAACACCTTGGTGGCCCATTCGAAGACGACACAAAGCATACATATGAAAGACACTCAAAAAGTCCATTCGAAGGAGGCAACCAAAGGCCCATTCGAAGGGTACACAAATGGTCCATTTAAAATACCCCTTCGAAGGAGGAAACCAAAGTCCCATTCGAAGGATATACAAGAGGTCCAATCAAAGGGCAGGGACTGAAGGTATTCGAAAGCCAAAGTTGTCCACATTCATTCAAATTCAAAAAAAAGAGACAAGTTTCCATGACTTTGGCAAAGTTACAAAACATCATTCATGGCTTTGAAAACACTTGTTTATGGTTGTTTAAAAGAATAGACTAGCCATATCAAAAGAAGGCTGGACACAACCAGAGAGAGAGTCACACTAAATTGCAAACACATTCTTGGAGGTCTCTTGAAGCTTTTCCAATTATCACCAGCCCCTAAGCAAGCACACGTCCAGAAGTGCCAAATCGAAGCAACCCTTAAACAAAGGTACCCACGCCTGAAGCCACATATTCATCCATCACCATTGGTAAGAATTGGGAAAAAGATCAAACTTTACATTTGTGTGACATATTATAATTTGTAGTTTATTCGATATGTATTCAATATTAAGGACATGGGTTTGACACCCAGGTCTGCATTTTTCTTTGTTTCTAACACTTGTTGTAGATATAACCTGAATAGACCCAATGCATGCAGGATCGAAGGACCTAGGTTCGACACCCAGGTGTTATACCCTAATTTTTCCCCCTAAGATCCCTCATCATACTCTGTACATCTCACACATAGCGTTGGCCCTATGGTTACAGGATCGAAGAGTTTGGCATTAGGGTTGTTCTCTGTGGACTAAGGTTGTTACATTCTTCATGTTGATTCAACTGGCTCTCTAATCATTCTTGGTACGAGATTAGGGCTTTGAATCTCAAGCAGCATAGACGTCTTCACTAGAAAAGTTCCTCAAGATACAAGGCCATTTCTTCAGCAATGATCATCAAAGGTCAAGAATTAGGGTTTCTCCTATGTTATATTTGAGCTTGGTATTAGATCTTCAGCAAAGGTTTTCCATTCTAGGATTTTTCCTCAAGGCTACAAGGATCATCATTGTCTCCTTATTATGATTTCCCTATCGTCATTTAGGGTTCCTCTTAATTGCTTACACCACAAGTAAACCCTTCTCAAGAGGCTTAAAAGATTGAATCGGGGTCTTCCTTTTGTTGTGATACTGGTCAAGTGGTTAAAGTGTTGCTTTGGGGTTTTGTCGAGTTAAGGCGTTTCATAATGCTCAAGATTTGGGTTATGATCTCATTAACCTTTCAAGTAGGATTGGGTGATCTCTTGAGTTTATAATTCAATTGAGGGTTGAGGTTCATTAACCAAGCATGACAAAAGGATAAAATAGTGATTTCTTTGAGGACAAGGTCATGTTGCCCATTCAATTAATTGTTGTTTGCAAATTGATTTGGTTTCATTATGATGAAGTATTCATTCAAGTGTGTCATTTCCAAGTGATTTAAAAAGCATGGTGCAAAGTATTGACCTTTTATTTCATCAAGGCGTCGAAACTCTTAAATAATTGTTCATAATGTCAATAATGAGAGTGCAAGCATGAAAATGATTACTTGAAATTCAGGGTACAAGTTCAAGTTTATTCACAAAGATTGTTTTGAGTTCAAGCTACAAAAAAAAGCAAGAGAATTCCTCATTCTAAAAAAAGGCATTCCTCATGATTTTGCAAGCAAAGTCCTTTTATTCAAGAGGCAATTTCAACTTCATTCAATTTTCAAGACATTATTCAAAGTTTGATTCAAGTCTCATTCAATTATGTTCAAATTGTGCAAGATTCCTTCAAGGTTCTTTTCAAAAGTGGTACATTGTATTGATCCAAGATTCAAAATTTCAAATTCACTTTGAAAGTCAACATTCAATCAAGAGTTTTCAATATCAATGTCAAGTTCAAAACTTCAAGTGTCATTCAAGTTTGTAAGACAAAATGAAAAGGTTCATCATTCCATTACATTCTTAAAACATTACACAAAACGGAAATTACAATACAAATTCATTCAAGATCGATTACAAGTTAATATCACCACCATTCAAATGATCGAGACACATAGAAAATACCATTACAAAACCCATGCTAAATTGTTTCTAAAATTTTAAAAAAACAACAGTTGCATATGCGCTTCCAAACATAACTCCACTTTGCTTGTTTTTGCCCACTCGCCTTCGTTCTTCTTACAAGCCTTCTTCTGAACTTCAGCTCTCGGATCTTCTCCAATTCGTATATTATTAACAAGAGATTTCGATTGCAGTTAGTATTGATAAGCCTAAATCTCAACATCATGAATTACTAGCCTCTTTCTTTAAGCTCGTTCTCAGAAACAATCTCAAATACAGTTCTTGTTATTTATCTTATGCCTCGAAGATATTGGAAGATGCTGAAGAAGAAATGTTGAAACTTTAATGCGAGAGATCAAATATGAAAGATGGTCATACTGTTCTTGATGTTGGATGTTGTGGTACGGTGGGAGAACTGACTTGAGGTTTTGCATTTGTATTCGCACTTGTTCAGTTTAGCAAGAGTCGCCACCGACTTTTTATTTTATCCTAAAGGAAAGGTTAAAAAGAACATGAAAAACCTTTGAGATGTTTTCGTGGGTTCGGGGGGTAGATTATAGAAAGGGAAGGTATTAGCACCGTTTTTATCCATGGTTATCCATGGGCTCTTAGTTACTTGTTTTAGATCACTTGCCTTGGATTTTCAATTGCTTGAAATGGTGGTGTGTGTGTGTGTGTGTTTTGAAAATGTTTTGAAAAAGATGCCTTGTCTATGCAATCGTTGTAACAATTCTTTATTCGAATGTTTTACAAAGGTGTGTGTCTTTTCGAAAAGATGTTTCAATGTTTTTGAAAGTTGTTTTGAAATTGTGTTGTGGAGTGGGTTTTGAAAAGTAGGCAAGCGTGTTTTGCAAGTTTGATCAAGTAACTAAGAGTTGTCTACCCCTAAATTTACTCAAAGGTTTTTCTCATGTTTTAACCCTTTTAACAGTTTTGTTCCACCATTGTATTTGGTGGACAATCTTGTGTTAGGATGTTAACGGGACGGGCGCGGGTCATCGTATGGACAATGAATGCAATGGTGCCGAGTGTCTTTGGCAATTTTTCTTGAAGGGACTATGATCATTTTGTTTAGGCAACTTCGAAAGCGTCATCGAGGGACAATGATCATTTGAATTGTTTTGCCAAAGAAACTCAACATGCAAGCATGGCCCATTTTGGAAGGCAACAAGCGGGATTACCCTAGGGGTGCAAGTGTGAATTGTGTATTGATTGTCATGCATTTGTCTTGTATTAGGTTATCTAGCGGTTGATTTTGAATCTTCGCATACAAACCCTAATTACTATACAGTATATGAAAAGCGATAAATTGCGGGAATTTAAAGTCTAAGCTATTACAAATAGGTATCCGGGAATGGGGGTACAAATATTTACAAATGGGGATGAGTCTTATCGGAATAGTGGTGTCCCAATAATATTTACAACCAAATCGAATCGCATTCTTAATGTAAAGTATAGGAATGTATAAGAATGAAAGCAAATGTATCAAAAGTATTTGTGTAAGTGTATATGATTATTTACAAGTAATAAAAATGTGAACCTAATGTATTATCAAGCACTTTATTCTTTTTGTATTTTTTGTTAATATGTATAAACAAAAGTTTTAGTTAAAAAAAAAAGGAATATTCAACCTAAAAAAAAAGTCTATATTTTTTTATGTATTTTATTAATGTTTTATACAAGGAGTTCTTAAAGGAAAAATATTTTAACTTATTAAAGCAAATCTATTTTTTACATATTTTTTTTAAAATGTGATGAATAAAAAAAAAGGACTATTAAAACATTTTCTATACAAAAATTCAATATATTGTTTTCACTTAATAAAAGAATTAAATTAAGTCATATATGAAAGAAATCAAATGGGCTTGAGGGGAATTTGTTTGGCCCAATCAAAATAGGCAGGGTTAAGAAAAGGGGGGTATGCACGCTGAAATTGAGATTGGGCTTAGGCAGTTGATGGGGCAAGGCCCAGACGATTTTGACAAATTTGTTTGTTAGGGTTTCATTCATTTTGTCTCAGATTAGGTTTTACAACGTTGAGCTTAGAATGGCTCCGCTTCCACCTTTGTCCTCTTCATCTCTTCCTCGCTCTTGAGCCATGGATTCTGACCTCCTCCCTTCGCCTCAGCTACCAGACGCCTTCTTCCATCTTCCCTCTCTCCACGTTGTATCCAGGCGATGTTGTAAGGTATATGATTTCTGTCCTTATGTCTTAACGCGTTTTTAGGTTTTTTAGATTTCCATTCTTGCATGTCTTGTCTCTTTATTGATTTTTATATGTTATCCATTTCTGAGTGAGGTGTGGAAAAGAAAGGGAAGAGTTTTATACCTTTGGAGAGGAGACGAGGAATGGGCTGGAGGTGTCTTAGGCAGCTGAAGGCGGAGGGAGTCTGATGCTGTGAGCTTTTGCTGGAAATATGGTACTTTGTATCTCTTAGCTTTTGTTGGTTTTGTGATGAGCTTCTCTGAAAACCCTACTTTTTGTTCTCTTCCTCTTCTGATGCTGGCTTTTGCTTATGTATGTTGAAATGTCGATGTTGAAGATGTTGCTTTAATATCTTCTGCTTGCTTGCTTTTTTTTTGTTCAATGATGATTTGATTCTGAGATTTGGATTTGTATAGCCTATGAGGGAGCTAATCCTGAGGCATTGTTGGCTATTGATCTTCTTCCTCTCTTTTTTGGTTTGGCTACTCAATGATGAACACCAGTTCTGAGAGTTTTGAATTGGTTTGTTGCTTTAGTGTTTGATGCTGAGTTTTAGCTGCTTGACATGTTGGTTCTGGATATTTGGATCTGTTAAAGTTGTACAGTTTGTTGGGGTTTATGTTGTATTGGTACAGGCTTGTGTTTTGGCTTTGGCTTTCTGGTTTTTGAATGTTGGGTCTTGTAACTTACAAGCCTATTGGCTTGTAAGTTGAAAGGCAGGAGGTTTATTTTTCAGGCTCGTATGGCTTGTGTTGATGCAGGTTAGGCTGTTACAGTTTGGTGGTTGAATGTTTGTATTGATTGTTTTGGAACAGGTAGGATGTTGGAAAGGCTTAAGGTTTAGGCTTATGGTTCTGTGTTCGAAACAAGTTTGAGATGGTTTTGACTTGAATGTTTCAATGCATTTTTGCTTTCTTAGGCTTGTGTTATTGTAAGTGGGAAGGCAGGAGTTTTATATATTTTTGTGTGAACTCGTCTCCTCTGTTTTGTAGGCATGCTGTTTGTTTTTAACAAGTTTTTGAATTTGTTTTCTTTGCTTTTTGCCTCTCCTTTTGGTATTATGCAGGCAGGTCTCCTTGATACAGGCTTCAGGCTTGTTTTTTGAAGTAAGCCTTGGTTTGAATGCCAATGCTTGAGCAGGTTGCAAGGCTTGAGATTTACAATTTTTTGTGATATCTTTTCCTGTATGTGTTCTGTCCCCCCCTCTGACAGTATTCTGATTTTCTATATTTATCCTTAGGGCTGCCTGGAAAACTGTAAGCCTGCTACTTTTCTCTCTTTTTCTCTCTCCACAGAAAGCACATATTTCTTAGACTGTACTATGCTCTGAAAAAGTCTTGGCTTGGGAAATGATGAATGTTTGAATATTGCTTGCATATTAGTTTTGCTCTGCATCTTGTATTTGTTGACAGCTTTTGGCTTTTGATATCTTTCTATATCTTCTTTGGACAACTTTTTGGACAGTTTAGTTGACATTGGACTTGGTTAGGCATTTTTCAGTTTGCAATTTTTGACTTAGTTTGGAATTTTGGACTATGCAGCTTTGTATTTGGCATATTCAGTAGCTTTGTGCATTTTGACATTTTTGTTGACACTTTGAAAATTTGAAACTATGCAGCCTTGTACATTTAATTAATTCCAATGCTTGTAAACACTTTCTATCCCTCTTTGTGAACCAAGAGTATTTCTTGTGATTTGCAGAGAGGGTGAACAACTGATTCCGACCAATCACTTTTAATGATGAGTTTTAAAATATATGTTTGCCTTTGTTTTTATTTCATCTGCATTTGACTTCTTTCTTTTTCTTTGTTTTTGCAGATGAAAATCAATTGAGCAATGGGGAGCAGCAATAGAAGATGAAGACTTAGGAAAATTAGGATGCAATTTTATTTTACTTTTAATCATTGTAATAAATATTATTATAAATACTTGTAAATAATTACTGTATTTAAATAACACTTGTACAAATAATTAAAAATAAATAAAAGTCTTTTTATTGTCAGATATCTCTTTTATTTCAACTGTCTATTTAATTATTTAAGCTTTCTTGAATTAAAATAACTGGAAGGAGATCCAATTATTCTAACTTAGATAAAATAAATAATTAACAAACACTGTAGTCTTGCAATCAATAATAAACCCGGCGTCCCAATTAAACATAAGCAATGCACAGTTAATCAAACAAACATCCATATGCTTATCCCTTTTACTGATTAAATCAAACACTGCAAACTCTCAATCAGAAGCCTCAATCCATATCTCAGAGTAAATTGAAAAGAACTGTAGAATTAATTCTTTCTGAGAATGCGCACACAAACCCTAGTTCTTGATTTATTGTCAAAGATGCGCCTGCCTGATCAAACCCTGAGCCAAACTCAATCAAACCCTAATAATCTGCTTGAATTGTTCCAGAGTCCATGAAAACCTTAATTTGGATAGACTGATAAGAAAAAGTCTGTTTGACTGATTCTTACACCAATCTGAAAAGTCAGGGAAAACCCGAAGCTGTGATTTCTTGTGGAAAAATAGGAGGGCAAATTTTGGGGTACAACAGTTTCCCCTGTTCAATCTTCTTGAACCTGAAGAGTTAGATTGGCAAGTTTGCCTTTCGCGACTCGAGGGTAAAAGGAGATTGGACACTAGAGTGCCCAAAAAATTTGTACTCGGTGATGTGATGGTAGAGGGAATGGGCTTAAAGATGCCATTTGGTGATGGGCTTAGAGATGTCATCTAGGGATGTGACAGAATCTTATCAGGGGATGGGCTTAGAGATGCCATCTGGAAGTTGCTGGTAGGAGGATGGGCTTAAAGATGCCATCTGGAAATGTTTGTTGAACTGTATGTCATTGGTGAGTGGGTGAGTATCAGAAAAGTGTCCATGTTTTGGAAAATCTCTGAACTGGGGATCTGAATAAGCAATAGATTGACATCCGTATCTGGAAGCATCCGTAAAATGTTTTCAGAAGTTGAAGAATCTGAACAAGCGATAGGTTGACATCCGTGTCTGGAGAACCCGTGAACTGTTTTCAGAAGTTGAAGTTGAATAAGCAATAGAGCAGCATCCGTTGTTGGGAAGCGTCCATAAACTGTTTTCAAGAGTTGAGTTTGAACAAGCGATAGATTAACATCCGTGTTTGGAGAATCCGTAAACTGTTTTCAGAAGTTGAAGTTGAATAAGCAATAGAGCAGCATCCGTTGTTGGGAAGCATCTGTAAACTGTTTTCAAAAGTTGCATCTGAACAAGCGATAGATTAACATCCGTGTTTGGAGAATCCGTAAACTGTTTTCAGAAGTCTTGGAGTTGAAAAGGAACCGGTGTAGGGTTTCCTGATGATGAGTCCGTGTAAAATTGCATCTGAATGAATCTGGAATAAGTATCAGAATGTCGTCATGTCTGGGTCACATCTGAACTATTTCTAGAAAGAATCTCGGAAGATGAAGATCTTTGTCTGTTAACTGATCTTTCCTGAAAAGGTAAAGAGTTAGTTGTATGCAATGTCATGATGCATGATGCAATGTATGTTATATCAATGTTTATGATATGAATGTGATGAATGCGCATGTAAGCTGATGAGCTGTCTTGCTGAGGATAGATGAATCCTGGATGGCTGGAGATAAAAGAATCTTGACTGCTGCCGGGGAAAGTAATTCCTTGACTGCTGCAAGGGATTGAAAATCCTTTGATCGTTGAAAATGAGAAGTCCTGGGACCGCTGTTGGGGAATCAGGAGCTTGGGTTGTATGCTAATCTACTGGGGATTCCCGTCTTGAGGAGATCTTCACTGGGGAATACCTGAATATCCTGTGAGGAACTGAGAATGAGAGTCTTCATTCTGCTTGGGGATTGATAGTTGGAAGTTTTAGCTCTGCTGGGGATTGATAGTTGGAAGTTTTAGCTCCGCTGGGGATTGATAGTTGGAAGTTTTAGCTCCGCTGGGGATTGATAGTTGGAAGTTTTAGCTCCGCTGGGGATTTTGAAACTTGACTCTGAGGGGAATTAGGTTCTCAGGTTATATGCCACTTTTAGAATGAGAATCTTCATTTTGTCGGGAATGTCAGGAGCTTGGGTGTTTGCCAATCTACTAGGGGTTCAAGGATGAGAGTCTTCATTCTTGAGAGAAACAGATTTTCAGTTGTCTGTTATCTTGTTGGTGGTTGTAATTTCCAGCAGGTGATAAAGGAAATTTTGATGATTACTACTCCAAAAGATGAAGGAACCTTGATGATTACTACTTCAAAAGATGAAGGAACCTTGATGATTACTACTTCAAAAGATGAAGGAACCTTGACGATTACTACTTCAAAAGATGAAGGAACCTTGATGGTTACTACTTCAAAAGATGAAGGAACCTTGATGATTACTACTTCAACACATGAAGGAACCTTGATGATTACTACTTCAAAATATGAAGGAACCTTGATGATTACTACTTCAAAAGATGAAGGAACCTTGATGGTTACTACTTCAAAAGATGAAGGAACCTTGATGATTACTACTTCAAAATACGAAGGAACCTTGATGATTACTACTTCAAAGGATGAAGGAACCTTGATGATTACTACTTCAAAAGATGAAGGAACCTTGATGATTACTACTTCAAAAGATGAAGGAATCTTATCTGTCGATCAATCTGCATATGTTAAGAATGCTGTTGAAATGTAATTTGTTCTGGAGAATAAATCCTTGACAAATGTTGGGGAAATAAACCCATGACTGCAGGTCTGCTAGAGAGGTTTCATCACTGCCCCTAGTATCAGATGCTTGTGATATCACCAAGTAACTTGGACTGTTCGTAACCCTTGAGATTGACATTTGAATGCCCCAAGTGATGGTGATGGAGACTTGCCCCAGGTTAATCTGCAATTGAGAGATTTTGTTGAAATCTTGACTGGACTGCCCCAGGTTAATTGAATAGTGACATGTCATACCCCCTGTTGATAGGAGATTTGTCAATGGAAGTGTCATCCTTTTTGAATTGATTCTATTCACTGAGAGAGCTTTCGTTCATCGGATATTCATTGTGTGAATTTCTCCGCTGTCAAACAAATAGCCACATGCAAACAATGATATTCGAGCAATGCAAAGTTTATGTTTGTCTCGAAGTTTTGAAAAATGCGTTTTTTAGCAGAAAACTTTTCATAAGACAAAATCAACACAAGATTTAGGGTAAAGCCTTACAGGAGTCAGGATACCTTTTGAAACAGTATGCTTTCGAACTAACCCATGCTTCAATTAGGACTTTTGAAGGGTTGCAACGTGGCTTGGTTCACGGTTTAAGAAACAAAGGACAAAGGCTCAAAGTATATTTGTACCCACCCGCTCTTCGTGATGTTCTTCAATCCTAAGCTCAATTAATTGTGCGTCGAACTCTTTTCGAATTTGGAACGACTTTTGGGTGATGGTTCACCAATTGAATTTGGAGGGCAGTCATCCTCTCCTTTTTTCTTTTGCAACATTTTTCATGTTGTTGAGGATTTGTAATGACCTCTTTCTTTTGATTTGTTATCCCTAACTTTTGCCTGACTGTTCCTGTTTTCGAGATTACAGTCAGCGGGATGCCCCGGGTTTCTTAAGCCTCCTTTATAGGTTTTGGCTCAGTGGGCTTTTCTCTTTTGAGAGGTAATGACTGCCTATGAGATAAGGTACCATCACTGTCTTTTGATTCCAAAGGAATGTCTTTTTTTTATATCGTTCATTGTATTACGAACTGATAGTTTGCGACTTCAATGCGCATCTTTTTTTTGAATTAACTGAGATACTACCCTGCCCCAGGTTTAAATCAAAGGTTTAAATTTGTTTAGAACAGAAAACTCCTACTTCTTTGGCTCGAAGGGGTTGACTAGGGATTATCTTCCTTATAACTCCAGTGTTTTGGGAATTGAAAGAAACGCATGTACATCATCAGCAAGGTCTGTTCAAAAGCATATTGTATGAGATTATGGTATTGTTTCGTCATCCTCCCTCTAAAGGCTTGCAGCTTTTTATCAAGAGTTAAATATCATAAAGAAAACATAAGAGTAGTGAAAACGAATGGATGAATTCAAGACAAACATATGCAATGCATTAATGAAACAGAGTTTGACATCAACAGATAATTGTTTGAATCACAAAAGAAATTACAACTTTGAAAATTCAAATGGAATAAAAGTCTTTCAGTTCGAGCTTTGTCACTTCAGGTGGAGAAGCCTTTAACAGAAGATTTTCATCTCGCCATCTGGCATGAACCTCAGCACTCCAATGTCAATCAGATCTTGAATCTTGTTCTTCAAGGCCCAACAGTCGTCGGTGTCATGTCCTGGACTATAGGAGAGGTATACACAAAATGCATCGGGATGATAGTTAGGAGCGGAGGTATTGGGCTTCCGAATAGGATCCCTCAAAGCAGTCAGATTGACCTCCAACAAGCGCTCCAGTATTAAAGATGATGGTATGTCAGTCTCAGTGAACTGTCTTCCCGACGTATTTTGCTTACACCGATTACCCCGTTGACGCTGACGAGGTTGTTGATGAGCTTGTGACCCTGAAGCAAGTAGAGGAGCCTTCCCCTTGTCTTCTTGTCTGGAGGGGGGTTGAGTGGTGACTTGCTCTTCAACCTCAGATGTTTGCCCCAGTTGGTTGTCCCGAAGCAGTTGGTTGACGAGAACTCTGAGCTCTTCTTGTCTTTGAGCCAGGTCCTGGATGAGAGCCATCTGGCCCACCAGTTGTCCCATCATTTGGATCCTCATTGTTGTCAGCTCAGACTGAAGCTCTTCCAACTGATCACTCCTGGCATTGCTTGAATTCCCCTGGACCATGCCCGTTGTGAGGAGAGCTTTCACTTCTTCTTGCCCCAGGGATAGGTTCAAGAACATCTCCTGAAGTTGAGCATTTTGATCCTGGATATCCTTGACAGTCCTTTCTAGAGCCATCTCTTACTGAAATAAACAATAGGAGAGTAAGGAAACCTGAAAAGGAAAAAATGTTATGATGCAATGCATGATATGTGGATGCATGTCTTCAAGGATCTCTTGGGGTAAACACAAGAGAAAGTTAGAGGTTGAACTTCGATCTACATCTTTGGTTGGAGAACTTTGTATCAGTGGATGTCTTTCCACGAGAATCAAGCTCACCATGTCAAGTGGGTCATAGCCCCTGATTCAAGTTGTTGTACTTGATCTTTGATGGAATTTGTTTAGAGGATAATCCTCTTTCCCTTTGGTAGATGTCTGGTTCAACGTGACCCTGCATCAAAAGACCCTTAAGATCCTTGAAATGGTTAGTAAAAAATGCTATGGTATGATGTCATGATGTTATGTACATGTATACAAAAGCAAGTAAGTGTATATACAGGCAATCATATTCACATAAAGCAAACAAGTCCTTAGGTTTAGGCTTGCATGGGGTTTGTAGGTAAGTACCCTCTTGAAGTTAGTTGGCTCATCCTGTCCTAAAATAGAAATCGGGTTCTAAGGAGCTCAATATCATTGGATTATTTTCTGTGTTCATTGTTTTGGTTTAGCCACTTAACTGGCGACCAAAATATTCCAAGAAAACAACCCTCAATGAGTGTAGTATCGAGTATCTACCAACTTCGGACTGCACCAAAGTCAGTCATCTCACTACCCCTAAAAAGGCTAAGATGGTCAATTAAGGTTCTAAGAGTTCGTTAGTGCTTCACGACATCACTCAGCGGCCCCGTACTCTCCTTGATTGAACTCAAGGGTTACCGGTACTCACAAATATGTCACATTAACATAGCTTACTGCTTCAACCATGTCGGTATACCCCGCACAGTTCCCTTACAGTTTTATTGCTATTTACCTAAAAAGGTGCCCCCAAATCCGGGTGTAGGATTTACAACAAACCCAAACAAGGACCCAAAAAGTAAAGCAATCAAAGAAATCAAAGCAAGTATGTAAAGGTGATCTAAACCCTAAGGTAACCCCACTTTTAAAGATAATCCCCAGCAGAGTCGCCAGTTCTGTGGTATGGTGGGAGAACTGACTTGAGGTTTTGCGTTTGTATTCGCACTTGTTCGGTTTAGCAAGAGTCGCCACCGACTTTTATTTTATCCTAAGGAAAGGTTAAAAAGCACAGGAAAAACCTTTGAGATGTTTTCGTGGGTTTCGGGGGGTAGATTATAGAAAGGGAAGGTATTAGCACCCTTTCTATCCATGGTTATCCATGGGCTCTTAGTTACTTGTTTTAGATCACTTGCATTTGATTTTCAATTGCTTGAAATGGTGGTGTGTGTGTTTTTTGAAAATGTTTTGAAAAAGATGCCTTGTCTAGGCAACCGTTGTAACAATTCTTTACTCGAATGTTTTACAAAGGTGTGTGTCTTTTCGAAAAGATGTTTCAATGTTTTTGAAAGTTGTTTTGAAATTGTGTTGTGGAGTGGGTTTTGAAAAGTAGGCAAGCGTGTTTTGCAAGTTTGATCAAGTAACTAAGAGTTGTCTACCCCTAAATTTACTCAAAGGTTTTTCTCATGTTTTAACCCTTTTAACAGTTTTGTTCCACCATTGTATTTGGTGGACAATCTTGTGTTAGGATGTTAACGGGACGGGCGCGGGTCATCGTATGGACCATGAATGCAATGGTGCCGAGTGTCTTTGGCAATTTTGCTTGAAGGGACTATGATCATTTTGTTTAGGCAACTTCGAAAGCGTCATCGAGGGACTATGATCATTTGAATTGTTTTGCCAAAGAAACTCAACATGCAAGCATGGCCCATTTTGGAAGGCAACAAGCGGGATTATCCTAGGGGTGCAAGTGTGAATTGTGTATTGATTGTCATGCATTTGTCTTGTATTAGGTTATCTAGCGGTTGATTTTGAATCTTCGCATACAAACCCTAATTACTATACAGTATATGAAAAGCGATAAATTGTGGGAATTTAAAGTCTAAGCTATTACAAATAAGTATCCGAGAATGGGGGTACAAATATTTACAAATGGGGATGAGTCTTATCGGAATAGTGGTGTCCAAATAATATTTACAACCAAATCGAATCGCATTCTTAGTGTAAAGTATAGTGTGATCGGTGGATCTGGAACTGATTGTTTAACGCTGGTTCGCGAAATGTCGCGGAAGCAAGAGTCGCCACCGTCTTTTATTTTCTCCAAATGGAAAGGACAAAAGCACAGAAAAATTCCTTATAGAGATTGCTCTCGGTTCGGGAGGTAGATTATAGAAAGGGAAGGTGTTAGCACCCTTTCTATCCATGGTTGTCCATGGGCTCTTAGATACTTGCTCATTTGTGTTTTCAAAATGGTTTGTTTGCTTTTCAACTGTGGGTTTTAAAAAGTTTCTTTGAAAATTTCAGTTCGACTCTTGTATCAGTCCTCAAGAGTGTTTGAAAAATTGCTTTCGAAAGCTTTTTGAAAAGGTGTCGGTGTGAAAAGTATTTTTGATTTGTTTTTGAAATTAGAGCAAGTATCTAGAGTCGTCTACCTACCCTAAGGAATTCGTCTGTGTAAATGTCCTTTGAAGCAGTGCCATCCCACCATTGAGAGGTAGGTAGCACCACCGTTGGAGGTGTTCGGGTCAATTCGAAGGTTCGGGACATGGTGATCACCGGAGCAATGGGAAGACACCTTAGAAGCTACCCTCATGCCAGATTCCTGGATCATGAGGACTTACTAAAACATCCTCTACTCGACGATCACCTTTCGAGGGGCAAGGCAACAATGAGGCGTACCCTAGGGGTGGTGTGTGATTTGTGTGTCATGTTCATTGATGTTTATCTTGTTCATGGATTGGTGATCTACGCGTTGCTTTTATTTTGACATTCATTCTTTCATGCAATTTAATTAACAGTTTAAAAGATGCGGAATTAAAAGTCCTACGCTATTACAAAGGCGCGGGTCCACATCGCCAAATTAACAAAGACCCGTTTTAAATAAAAAATGACGAAAGTAAATAAATTCCTAATTACTATTACAAGGCTTGAGCAATTACATAATATTCACAAAGGAAAATAAAATAACGTGCGAAAAGAATAAAAATAGAACGTTCGAGGGCGTTGGACCCTTTTTAGGAAATTAAATCATGATTAACAAATTAATTAAGCTAAATAAAAGAAAGGATTTTTTGAGTTTTTTTTTTGTATTTATGGACTTTTAGTAAGGATTAATGGAATTTAAACCTAATTCTAACTATTTTTAATTTATTAAGAAAAATATGTTAAAATTGAATCTAAAATTAACCTAATTAATTAATACAATTTTACAAAAAATAAATAATTAATTATTAGTAATGATAAAAGAAAAGAAAAAAGATAAAAGTAATTAAAACCTTACTTCTACATTTTTTAATTTATTACAAAAAATACTAAAATCCAACCCTAGAATTAACTAAATTAATTAATGCAATTTATTTACAAAAAATGTTAAAATAAAATATATTTTTGTTTTTGTCTTTTCTGATTTTTATTATTCATATTTAAAAGATCAATTTTATGGAATTAAATAAAATAGAGAAAAGAATTAAAATACTTAATAGAAAAGAATAAAAAGAAATAGAGAAAAGAAGGCAAACATGGGGGTTTGTAGGCCCATTTGGAGGTATGCTGGTAGCAATCAGGCCCATTTGTGGAAGGCCTTTGGTTGACTTTTCAGCGAGCATGTGGCACATCTGACTTATGCCCATGGTACTCTTCAGATTAGGGCCCTTGGATTGAGGTTATTGGCCATGTGGCAAGCCTGGATATTGAGTGTACGTTGAACCTCTGGAAGCGAGCTACATAGGAACATGGTTAGAAAAATAATATAGAGAAAGGGAGGGGACCTGGGAATCGAACCCAGGTCCCAACGCTTACCCATCCTTATGCCTGCCAACTGAGATGCTTAGCGTGTTTATCATTATAGTGGAAAAGAAATAAAATATAAAACAATCATGTCCACTACGCTGGAACACTCAAAAACGCGCCAACGTTTAAATGGACCACTCAGAAGCCTACACGCATTGTCTTCCCCACCTGTTCTTCGTTTTGGCCTGAAAAACAAACTAGTTAGCAGGGGTTTTAAACCCCCACTAAGTGTTGCATATAAAAATAGCGATTAGCACCCTGTTAATCATAAATTAATCGCGAGGTATGGAAACGATTGGTCATAAGCTTCTGATCTTGATGGTATAAGTCTTGTTTCCTGATTTTTCCTTAAACGTAAAGCCCCAATTTTACAGTTTTGTAACCCTAGCAAGCTTTAATGGTAACTTCGCGTATAGGCAATACAAACTCAATTAAACAGTATGGTTAGCTTCAGAGTGATAAGACTAGTACAAAACAAGCATTAGAAATAAAAAATATGGCATGAATGAAGAAACACGATTATGCAAAAAATGTGAAGCAGTTTGACTTCTATGTACCAATTCTTGATGCTATGGGCGTGGAAAAGTATTCAGTCAGGTTCAATGATGTCTTGGCAAGCTAATGGTGTCAATGTTTTGCCTTGAAACGCTTTAGAATCGTGTTTTCAGTTTTGAAATTTTCTTGAAAAAGTGCAAAGTTTGTTTATGGTTTTGGGCGCAGCTTTCAGGTTTTGTGCACTAGGGTTAGGTTCAGTATATGTATGGCAATAGATTAGGGTTGAAATTTGGATCCAAATCCCTTTGCATTGATGTATGGAATATTTGATTTTCATGCATATTTTTTCAATCTTTTCATGTGCTTTTGGTGCCAATCATGATCAAATCACCTTGATTCTTTCCATATTAGATAGTGCACGAAATCTTGAAGGTATTCTATGCACAAAAAGATTTAAAAAGCATGGATGAGTATTTTTTTCATATTTTATTTAATTAAATGAATTAATGGTAATTAAAAATTCAAATAAATAATAAAAAATGATGAAATAACTCCCCTTGGGCCAAATGGTCGTGCATAGCCTTTAGATGATGAATCTTAGAAGAAAATGTGGCCCATTAGCAAATTTGAAGCATTTGAAGTAAAGTTGACTTTTCAAAATTTCCCAAAAATTTCCCAACTTCCACAAGGCATATCTTGTTCAATTTTTAAGCTTTGATCATGTTCTTGGACATTTTGGAAAGGTCTTGAAGTCCTCTAACCAATGCCTTTGGTCCCATGTCATTTTGATTTACCAATCGCAAGTTATGGTCTTTGACTTAAAGTCCCTTTTTGTTGACTTTTGAAAATGACCTATAATGTTAAAATTGATAACTTTTTGTAAGAGCATTTCTTGGACTTGAAGTGTTAAGAGGAGTTGTAGGAAATGCCTTTCTCTTCAAAATGAGCTTTGGATGGAATTTTTCTAATAAACCATGTGGAAGTTATGCCTTGGTCAAGTTACAGTTGACTTTTTCAACTGTTCAAATATGGAAACTTTTGCATCTTGAGACTTTTTGAGCCATGCTTTGAGAATCATGATCAAGAATTGATCAAATGATGTTTGTGGCTTCAAAATAAGATGTTGACCAAAAATTTGAACTTTTGACTGTCAAATGACCATTTTGCCCCTGCAGTTGACTGTAGGGCAATTGGGGTTTTTGACTGTGCAATTTTGTGTTGTAAGTCTTGAAACTTGGTATGAGGATGCTTGACCATGTTTGTAGGCATGTGGGACTTGATTGGACCCTTGAAAACTTCAATTACTTTGCCAGAACCAAAACCCTATTTTTTGACTGTTAGGAGGCCCTTGAACTGTGCAACCCTTGGGGAGATGTTGAAGCTTGCTCTTTGTAAATTTTGAAGAATATGGGAGGGAAAATTTTGGGGTACAACATATAGCAATGTATAAGAATGAAAGCAAATGTATCAAAAGTATTTGTGTAAGTGTATATGATTATTTACAAGTAATAAAAATGTGAACCTAATGTATTATTAAGCACTTTATTCTTTTTGTATTTTTTGTTAATATGTACAAACAAAAGTTTTAGTTAAAAAAAAAGAAGGAATATTCAACCTAAAAAAAGTCTATATTTTTTTATGTATTTTATTAATGTTTTATACAAGGAGTTCTTAAAGGAAAGATATTTTAACTTATTAAAGCGAATCTATTTTTTACATATCTTTTTTAAAATGTGATGAATAAAATAAATAAATAAAAAGGACTATTAAAACATTTTCTATACAAAAATTCAATATATTGTTTTCACTTAATAAAAGAATTAAATTAAGTCATATATGAAAAAAAGAAGAAATAATAAAAAAAAAGATTGATTTATAAATCTAGAAAATAAATAAAAAGAAAGAAATAAAATGGGCTTGAGTGGAATTTGTTTGGACCAATCAAAATAGGCATGGTTAAGAAAAGGGGGGTATGCACGCTGGAATTGAGATTGGGCTTAGGCAGTGGATGGGGCAAGGCCCAGACGGTTTTGACAAATTTGTTTGTTAGGGTTTCATTCATTTTGTCTCAGATTAGGTTTTACAGCGTTGAGCTTAGAACGGCGCCGCTTCCACCTTTGTCCTCTTCATCTCTTCCTCGCTCTTGAGCCATGGATTCTGACCTCCTCCCTTCGCCTCAGCTACCAGACGCCTTCTTCCATCTTCCCTCTCTCCACGTTGTATCCAGGCGATGTTATAAGGTATATGATTTCTGTCCTTATGTCTTAACATGTTTTTAGGTTTTTTAGATTTCCATTCTTGCATGTCTTGTCTCTTTATTGATTTTTATATGTTATCCGTTTCTGAGTGAGGTGTGGAAAAGAAAGGGAAGAGTTTCATACCTTTGGAGAGGAGACGAGGAATGGGCTGGAGGTGTCTTAGGCAGCTGAAGGCGGAGGGAGTTTGATGCTGTGAGCTTTTGCTGGAAATCTGGTACTTTGTATCTCTTAGCTTTGTTGGTTTTGTGATGAGCTTCTCTGAAAACCCTACTTTTTATTCTCTTCCTCTTCTGATGCTGGCTTTTGCTTCTGTATGTTGAAATGTCGATGTTGAAGATGTTGCTTTGATATCTTCTGCTTGCTTGCTTTTTTTTTGTTTAATGATGATTTGATTCTGAGATTTGGATTTGTATAGCCTATGAGGGAGCTAATCCTGAGGCATTGTTGGCTATTGATCTTCTTCCTCTCTTTTTTGGTTTGGCTACTCAATGATGAACACCAGTTCTGAGAGTTTTGAATTGGTTTGTTGCTTTAGTGTTTGATGCTGAGTTTTAGCTGCTTGACATGTTGGTTCTGGATATTTGGATTTGTTAAAGTTGTACAGTTTGTTGGGGTTTATGTTGTATTGGTACATGCTTATGTTTTGGCTTTGGCTTTCTGGTTTTTGAATGCTGGGTCTTGTAACTTACAAGCCTATTGGCTTGTAAGTTGAAAGGCGGGAGGTTTATTTTTCAGGCTCGTATGGCTTGTGTTGATGCAGGTTAGGCTGTTACACTTTGGTGGTTGAATGTTTGTATTGATTGTTTTGGAACAGGCAGGATGTTGGAAAGGCTTAAGGTTTAGGCTTATGGTTCTGTGTTCGAAACAGGTTTGAGATGGATTTGACTTGAATGTTTCAATGCAGTTTTGCTTGCTTAGGCTTGTGTTATTGTAAGTGGGAAGGCAGGAGTTTTATATATTTTTGTGTGTACTCGTCTCCTCTGTTTTGTAGGCAGGCTGTTTGTTTTTAAGAAGTTTTTGAATTTGTTTTCTTTGCTTTTTGCCTCTCCTTTTGGTATTATGCAGGCAGGTCTCCTTGATACAGGCTTCAGGCTTGTTTTTTGAAGTAAGCCTTGGTTTGAATGCCAATGCTTGAGCAGGTTGCAAGGCTTGAGATTTACAATTTTTTGTGATATCTTTTCCTGTATGTGTTATGTCCCCCCCTCTGACAGTATTCTGATTTTCTATATTTATCCTTAGGCATGCCTGGAAAACTGTAAGCCTGCTACTTTTCTCTCTTTTTCTCTCTCCACAGAAAGAACATATTGCTTAGACTGTACTATGCTCTGAAAAAGTCTTGGCTTGGGAAATGATGAATGTTTGAATATTGCTTGCATATTAGTTTTGCTCTGCATCTTGTATTTGTTGACAGCTTTTGGCTTTTGATATCTTTCTATATCTTCTTTGGATAGCTTTTTGGACAGTTTAGTTGACATTGGACTTGGTTAGGCATTTTTCAGTTTGCAATTTGTGACTTAGTTTGGAATTTTGGACTATGCAGCTTTGTATTTGGCATATTCAGTAGCTTTGTGCATTTTGACATTTTTGTTGACACTTTGCAAATTTGAAACTATGCAGCCTTGTACATTTAATTAATTCCAATGCTTGTAAACACTTTATATCCCTCTTTGTGAACCAAGAGTATTTCTTGTGATTTGCAGAGAGGGTGAACAACAGATTCCGGCCAATCACTTTTAATGATGAGTTTTAAAATATCTGTCTGCCTTTGTTTTTATTTCATCTGCATTTGACTTCTTTCTTTTTCTTTGTTTTTGCAGATGAAAATCAATTGAGCAATGGGGAGCAGCAATAGAAGATGAAGACTTAGGAAAATTAGGATGCAATTTTATTTTACTTTTAATCATTGTAATAAATATTATTATAAATACTTGTAAATAATTATTGTATTTAAATAACACTTGTACAAATAATTAAAAATAAATAAAAGTCTTTTTATTGTCAGATATCTCTTTTATTTCAACTGTCTATTTAATTATTTAAGCTTTCTTGAATTAAAATAATTGGAAGGAGATCCAATTATTCTAACTTAGATAAAATAAATAATTAACAAACACTGTAGTCTTGCAATCAATAATAAACCCGACGTCCCAATTAAACATAAGCAATGCGCAGTTAATCAAACAAACATCCATATGCTTATCCCTTTTACTGATTAAATCAAACACTGCAAACTCTCAATCAGAAGCCTCAATCCATATCTCAGAGTAAATTGAAAAGAACTGTAGAATTAATTCTTTCTGAGAATGCGCGCACAAACCCTAGTTCTTGATTTATTGTCAAAGAAGCGCCTGCCTGATCAAACCCTGAGCCAAACTCAATCAAACCCTAATAATCTGCTTGAACTGTTCCAGAGTCCATGAAAACCTTAATTTGGATAGACTGATAAGAAAAAGTTTGTTTGACTGATTCTTACGCCAATCTGAAAAGTCAGGGAAAACCCGAAGCTGTGATTTCTTGTGGAAAAATAGGAGGGAAAATTTTGGGGTACAACAGATGCGGTTGGGATTTTCTTACTTTATACATTGATGAGAATTATATTAATTGCAGAGTTACAGGATTCTGCACTTCCACAACTCAAAAAGCTTCTCGAGAAGAAATACGTAGAGCTGCAGCTGCCAAAATATGGATATCATTGTTGCGGATATTAGCACATTTGAAAGGGAAGCTTCTTATGACAATCAGAAAAAAGAAAGGAAAACAAAAAGAAGAAAATGCAGAGGATATGAATCAAAAGTTGAATTAAAAAATATAGAAAGGAAATTGTATAATAAACGATAAAAAAAACAGATCCCTAACTTTCATGAATTGACAGCTAACTGAAAAAAAGTGGGCAACATAATCTGTAACAGAATCTCCAAGGCTATACAATATATTTCTAACAGAATCTCTAACTTCCTAACAAAATTCTCTCACAGATTCAAAAGGTGGAAGGGAATCATAACAGAAGAAATGAGAGAGAAAAAATGGAGAACAAAATCACAACAAAATGAAGGGAAAAAATTCTAACAGATTCATAAGAGAAAAGGGGATCCATGATGAAAAAAGATTACAGAATACTCACCCTTGAGATTTTCTCTTCCACGCTTGAATCCTCATCTTCATCTTCATCCATCTTCTAAACCTCTGCACTCTTCTTTCCCTCTTTGTGCTTTATCATCTTCTTCAATCATCTTCACCTCTCGGGATCGATATCAAGAACACTTCATCATCTTCATCTTTCATTCTTCAATCATCATTCTCCACCAAAGAAAATTCTGCAAGAAGCTCTCTCAAGAAATCTCTTTGTGCTTTTCACTTCAGACACATCAAACTTTCTCTATCATCATCATCATCTTCATCCATAAATCCTTTGTTTATCTTCATACATTTCTCTACAATCTCAACAATACACCTAAATATCATACCATTGTTACAACCGCACGGTTTCACACACTCACAATTGATACGTAACACGGTAACACGACGAAAGCGCAGGGAAAATAAAAAAAAATGTAGAATAAGAAGAAGCCAATGAAGGAGAAGAGGTTTAAATTCAGATTCTTGATGTGAAATGCGTTTGCAATATGTTGAAGAAGAACCAGACTCGTCTCTGAAAGCTTGACCATAGATACATCTTCAAGACTCAGGGATCTATCTTTATATGCTCTCTCTCTCTCTCTGAACCGTGAGAAGTGAAACTGCATCAACATTTTGTAACCAGCTTTGATCATCATTTTGAATCCGTGATTCCAATCTCTGGAAATCATCACGAATTCACTGCATCTCCTTAAATAGTCATCGCCTTCTTCCATAGAGGTATCGCAGTAACAACCTACATCAACATTATACACGGTTATCTTCAATCTTCATCAGTTTTGTGCTTCAATCTGCATTAGCAAGATGTGAACATTATCACAACTTCAAAGCACAGACTGCATCATTCTCACTCACAACAGAGAATTCAAACACGAAGAAAAAGAGGATATGAAACAAACAACGCATACCTGATTCTAAGATGAAGAAGCACCAGACATTTTCTCCGGTAGGTAAGCTCTATATCTTCCTTCCCCTCATCGATTTTGTGCCGTTCATGTGAGTTTGATTTGAAATGATTTAAGATGGAGAAATAGAGACGAATTTTGATGTCGAATCGAAACGAGAAGCAAAATAGAGCTGAGACAGAGAGAAATCATAAAAGGTTGAGGCAGAGACGAGTTGTTATGGTTATGTTTTGCGGAGGCGATGAAGAAGGAGTTTGATTTGGTGTGCCGCTTTTGAGATGAAGAGAACAATGAGTTCTCATGAAGCCCAAGAGGAACAAACCTGAACCCTAATCCCTTTCTCAATATTCACCCTTTATCTTCTTTTTTTTTATTAATAAAAAATTGAATAATTGAAAAATACTATAATAATCAGGCCTCATATGTTGAACTTTGGATTGGGTTTAGTATTGATCCTGGGCCGAAACCTTCAAGGCTTCGGAAAGTTTTGGTAAAACATGTGCCTGAATGCAAAAAAGAGTTTATTGGACTCAACCTGGGCCTAGCAAAAGTCTTGCGGTTTCTTATGGCACCTTGAATTTTTGGAAAAACACCCCCTGACTCTTTCTAATTTCTTTAGTTTTAGCTTTTGTTTTTTAGTTTAATTTTCTTTTTATAATAAAAATAGTAATAGAATATAGAATAAAACAAAAAAATAAATAGAGTTTAGATTTTTTTTATGATAAAAACTACAAAAATCAATGATTTTTTAGGCTTGTCAATTGATTTTAGGAAATTAATTCCTAATTTTTCGATTACTTGAGACTTGTGATTCACCTTTGCTTGTTGAGTTGAGTCTTATGCAGGTCCATTGTTAGATATACGGACATGTTCGGGTTTCTGATTGTGATTTATTTTCACATCGATGATGCTTCGACACCTATTCTGACATTCAATCTGACTGTTTATTTGTTGATGCCAGCTCACGTGAAGTATTATGGGTTTCTTTTCTTTGGTTGCACTTTTTACGGACATTATTGTTCATTTGGTACTATACTGCTTCCAATTTATTCTTCCGCATTTCATTTCTTTCTAGATATCATGAGAATTGGGAAACAAAGAGCGTGCGCTCGAAGTCGCTGTTTAAAGACCTGTAGCAGGCATTTCGCACTTCATTTATCATTTGCGTTGTGCTTGTGTTTGTTTCCTTTCTTGTTGATCGATGAGTCACTCAATTTAGAAATTGAGATCACGACTTCTCTCTCAGTGCGTGCTCCCTATAGGAATTTATCGCTTTCCTTTATTTCTTGTTGATCGATGAGTCAATCAATTTAGAAATTGAGATCACGACTTCTCTCTCATTGTATGTTCCCTAAATGATATTTTGTTAGATTTTCTTTGGCATGCTAACCTTGATAGGATCACTCATTGTATGATAACATTAGGTTAGATTTAGGTTAGTCTCCCTTTATACTTTTCTTTCCCCTTTTGCATTTGCATTATAACAAAAACTTCTTTTTGTTGCAAACTTTAAGAAACTTAAAGATTACTGATGAGAGTCATACCTTTGTTGAGTATGGGGAATGATAAGCGAGTTTCTTCTCGATCTTATTGTTCCTCCATTCTAAGATTAGTGTGGTTCAAGTCTCAAAAACTTACTTCATGAATAAGTATAGAAATGGCTAATATCTCTCTCTTGAGATTAACTAGCTGTTATCCATAGCAAAAAAAAACACCAACCAACACAAACTCTTTTGCCTTTGGGTTTTTCTTTAAAAAGTATTTCTAAAAGGACATGTTAAGTCACTTCTGTGCGGACGCGTAAGCCTCTAAAGGTGGAGTTGCAGCAGAAGGAGAGATTAATATTGTTCATTAAAAAATAAAAACAAACAAAATATGTGAGCCGAACTACGACACTTTGATTCCTTAAAAGGGATACATAGGCATCTGGTCACGGGACTCAGCTGAGCGAAAATTTGTAAATATTTCCTTCTTTTCCCCGTGTTTTCTTTGCATGCATTCCCTCTTAGTTTATAATTCTTAAGCAATAGATTTAACACACACTTTGATCAGAACAATGAGAGTTGATCCCGTAGAGTACTATGGACGTGTGGGGTGCTAATGCCTTCCCCTCGCGTAATCGACTCCCTTATCCAATTTCTCGGTCGCAAGACCTTGATTTCCCCTTTAGGTTTTTCTTTGATGATTTTCATTTCCCTTTTATAGGATAAATAAATACTCGGTGGAGACTTCATTGATTTTACCACTACACCAAGTCCGACATTTTTGTTTTGCTAACACATCTTTGCAGATTCAGTGCCCTCACAGGTGATCCATCAGGCCCTTCCAACAATGCCCTCTGAATCAAAAGCCACATCCTGTCACTGGATCCAAGGGTAACACCCTTCACAGAATCGAAAGGCAACATCCCTCCTGGTTCAAAAATCCCATTTTTCCTGGATCGAAGAAGACAGTTCCCTCCTGGATCAAAGAAAATAAAACCCTTCACAGAATCGAAAGGCAGCTTTTCCCTCTGGATAGAAAAGCCCCTTTTTCTCCATGGATCGAAGGATGCCCCTTTGTATTCTTACTTTTGTTTTCATTTCTTTATTGATTTCTTTTTTATTTTAACTTTAAATCAAAAAAATCACCAAAAACATTAGATTAGTTTTTATTAATCAAATTAATTTATAAATTAATTAATTAATCATTTTAACCTTTTTTTTAAAATTAAAATTAAATAGACTTAAGTTTTATTTTCTTTTTTAAATACAAAACAAACAAAAATATTTCTTTTCCTTAGGATTTAGACGTCCATTTTAATTTGTTTGCGCATTTATTTATTTTCGCATTTTTTTCATCTTATTGTAACTACTTCCCAGTTTGTAATAGTAACTAGGAATTTAATTTTCGCATTTCTATAGTGTACCTCTCACAAAGCCATGTAATAGTGTAGGATTTACATTCCTGCATTTTACATTTCTGCACTTTAAATTCTTGTATGTATATTAACTGCTAGTAACTAGGATTGCATGACAAGACTGAAAATATAAAAAAACATTAGAAAACCTAACAAAAAAAACAAAAAAATAACAGAACATAACACATTTGCACATATACACCTCTAGGATACCTCACTTTGGTTACCTTCGGAAATAAAACAGTCATGTCCCTCGAGACAGGGACGCTTTAGCAAAGACCCATAAATTAAAAGATCATAGTCCCTCGATGACCCTACAGTTGCCTTTCAGTAAATGATCTAGTCCCTAAATAGAAATTGCTAAAACGTCTCTACATTGTTGCCTTTATGACTGTATGTCCCTTAGAATGTCCCTCATACATCCAACGATGGGGCTTCTTGTCAAATCAATAGTAAGATAGCAACACCTAAAGGAGGAGGAAAATAACATTAGACCTTTTGAGTAGGTAGGACGCTCATAGTTGCTTGCTTGATCATAACAAAAAAAAACATTTTTCACACCTACATTTTCCAATTGAAAATTTTTTAAAAGTCAAAGTCCTTTGTACGCATTCTTATAGAGACGGGAATTATTACAAAGGCACTTTTTAAAATCATTTTCAGAAACATCTTTGACAAACACTTATTTAAACTATTTTCAAAACTAACACTTTGTACGCATTCTTATAGAAACGAGAATCATTACAAAGACGTTTTCAAAATATTTTCAAACCCACACCACAAGCACATTTTCAAACAAAAGCAAAGTGAACTAGCAAGCAATTAAGAGCCCATAGATAACTACGGATGGAAATAGTGCTAACACCTTCCCTTTCCATAATCTACTCCCCTTACTTAGAAAACTCTTGAAAGGTATTTTTCTTTTCTTTTCACCCTTTCCTTTGTTGGATAAAAGAAAATTCGGTGGCGACTCTTGCTTACCGCAACATTTGCAAACGCAAACGCAAAACCAGTATCAAACAGTCGGTTCTGCCACCATATCATAATCCAGAAGAAAAGATTTAGAGTGGCACCAATCTTAAGGTACTGGAAGACGAGCTCAAATTCTCGCATGAACATAAGCGCGTTAGAGTGAAGCTAAGAAGGCGCCAGATCTGACCATTTAAAAATCCCCACATGGAAATCTGTGAAGGGAAAACATATCCTCACTTCCTTAAATGAAATTTTTTACATGGGAAAGCATTTTCCTGGGAAAGACGAGCAGATCCTCCTATTCTTGTGAGGGATTTGGAGCACCTAGAAGGCGGGGGCATCATCTGATTTTTCCTCGACGATGTTGAACGCGTCGGAAGCATCCTTCACAAAACATGACCTCTTATTTCAGGGTTCGGGCATGACCCAGGCCAGGTTGTCGCCCGTAACTACAGTTTCCCCCCGGTTGGGGTCAAGCAAAACATTTTCCTCGACTATCTGAGCTATTGTACCTAAAAAGCAGGGGAAAACAGTGAATTCGACATCATCAAATTCACCATTCCACCACAAATCAAGTGAAAGGGCGATGGAAGCGTCGAGGAACGGTCTTCGACCCAAGCCCTCGACAGTGAAAGCGGAGGAGAGCGGTACTCTCGCGTGAGCATAAGAATGCGTGGGGATATTTTGTCGACAAAATTACTTGCGCAAATCCTACCCGCTCAAGCGGAGGTCAACCCCGACGTAAGTCCAGATGGGGCTCACTAGAAATCCATGAATCTTCATTCATATTTCATGAACCCAAGTGAAGTTCATGGACCTTCATCCAAAAATCCATGAATGTTCATTCGTATTTTATGAACTTCATCCATTCATAGGAATATTCAAGCATTCAATCTAAGAACCTAAGAAAAATCACGTTTAAAGAAGAAATTGCTTACTTGGAGAAGATGAACAGTGAAGACGTCTACAGTGGCGATGGTGCAACAAAATAACTTGTTAACAGAGGAAAAACAGAAGGATAGAGAACTTGAAAATCATAAGTGAAAATCATGGTTCCCATTTTTATAGCTAGTCCCCACCATACGGGGTAGCTGTTGTACCCTAAAATTTTCCCTCTCATTTCTCAAGAATTTTCTCACAAGATTTCTATTGGGTCAAGACAGCACAAGGTTTGATCAACTCAAGATACTTCCTTAACACTGATGGCTCAAATTAAGGTTTGGGTTTGGACAAGTACAATTGGACTTTTAATTCCCCATATAGTTTCTATGGATCATATTGGGCTCTCAAGCATCAGGTCGAAGAAAGGAGGAAGAGGAAATTGTAGAAAGGGCAAAGCAGATCGAAAGGAGTGGTTGCAGATAACAGTTCGAATTTAAAATCTGGTTCAGGCTGTTCGAACCACATAACTGATCAAAAAGGAGTGATGGACAAATTTTGACAAATCAAAGAAGAGCAAGTTTTATTCGATTCAAAAGCTTCGATTGGGCAATTGTTTCCTTCGAAGCAACCTACTTCGATCCACCTCTAAATAAGCTTCGATTGGGCATTGGCTATCTTCATTCCTGCTTCGATCCACAAGCTTCGATTGGGCATTGGCTAACTTCATGCTTGCTTTGATCACCAAAGAAATGACATCCTTCATGCTTGCTTAGATCAACAAGGCAATGGTTTTCTTCATGCTTGCTTCGATCCACAAAGTAATGGTTTCCTTCATGCTTGCTTCGATCCACAAAGCAATGTCTTCCTTCATGCTTGCTTCGATCTACAAAGAAATGACTTCCTTCATGCTTGCTTCGATGCACAAGGCAATGTTTTCCTTCATGCTTGCTTCGGTCCACAAAGCAATGACTTCTTTCATGCTTGCTTCGATCCACAAGACAATGGTTTCCTTCATGCTTGCTTCGATCCACAAAGAAATGACTTCCTTCATGCTTGCTTCAATCCACAAGGCAATGGTTTCCTTCATTCTTGCTTCTATCCATAAAGAAATGACTTCTTTCAATCTTTCTTCGATCCACAAAGATAGTTGGTTGTGGCATTTGAAGGTTGTGGATCTCTGTGATCAAAACGAAAGGACGGAGTATTCAATTCAAGAAATAAAGTTGAAACCAGAATCCATAGGCCATGCTACATGATCTTGCTTTGCACGCCTCAAACTTGTGTTTCACTCCATAATTAATTGTTTACACAATTAATTAAGCTCTTACCCAAGTGTTTAAAGTATTGTTCAAGCCAATTTTCCCTTAATGGCATAAAGTTACCATTGCCATTTTTAGAAAAGTTTTTGTATTGAGCCTTGCACTTGTCTTTTCTGCACACTTAAACCCTACAAACTAAAAGCAACATGTCTAAGGATGCTACCAACTCAGATCATGCTTGTACAATACTCTGGAACATGTCTTCTCACTTTTTCCTTGAAAAAAGCAAGTGATAGGGCCAAAAGGCTAGAACTCAGAAATATGGTATGCAAGCAATCTCTAACCTTTTTCCATACATATACACAAGTCTTTGACAAAGAGATAAAAAAAGGAGGAAGATATTTTACGAGGCTCAGAACACTCTCAAAACTCTTTGAACTAAGAATATGCATCCAAAGCAACATTGCTTTCCATTTCTGACTTTGAAGAGCCAACCCCAAAATCCTTCAAGCATTTTCCATTTTTCCATTCGAACATCATCTATACACCACATAGACACTATCTCAGCCCTTAAACCACCCCTATAATTCCTTCTTCCTCATCGACCATTACAACTTGACTTATCCAGAACAGTTGCGCAAGCTACAAGACGTTATAGCAATTGGAGTAGCTTCAGGGAGGTCCAGGAAAGCTTAATTCATCATCAAACCATTTCTGGAAGTCGTATAGAAATCCTTCGAATTTGACTCCAAGAGGTATGTTTTTTTTTAAACCTGGAACTCTTTATTCAAGCATCATTTGTATATACATTGTGAATAAAAGATGTAGATATCATGTCTAGGAAGCTGACCATGTCCATTGTTTTGATTATCTTTACTTGTACACTAAGAATTTCTTCTCTGACCAGTTAGGTTTTGATTTTGATACTGAACAAAATTCATGCTAAACTTTGACCCATAACTTTCGAAAGTTACATGGTTAGATTTGTATTAAAATTTTAGGCAGGTTTGATATTTATATCTTTCGATTTGGCTGAGAAATGAAGCTTTTCGAAGCTTAACAATTGAGTTATGCATCCATGCGCGCGCGAAGGAAGAAGATTAAACCATGCTCAAATTTTCATAAATGAGTTCACTTTATACTTAGTGCAAGTTGTATAACTAACACATGAAACAGACCACCCCCGTGGTACAAACAGCGCGCACAAAAGGCATTTATGTGTAAGGTCTTGGGTTCGAGCCCCAGTGAGACCTTTTGTATATATTTTGCCCTTTTTCTAAACTAACATTCATGTTTACAACATATTGAGTGTTAACTATTTTGAATGGAAGGAGTGTAGAACCTGGATTCAAACCTTGGTAGAACCAAAACAAATATTTATCACTTGCTTTGCTTTCATTTTTTTAACAAACTTCAACATTTTTTCCAACCAATCAAAACAACTCCTTTTGAGTTGATTTTTTTGCACATTATTTATTTACAATGTATATTTTATGAATATATAAAAATATCACAAAAAATATTTTATTTTCATTTTATTTTAATTAAACAAAATCCATTCCCTTTCCATTTATATCCTTGTACATCATATACATTTTAATTTTTGTACATTATTCATGTTCGATATGGTTGTAATAGATAATTAGGTTTAATTTATTACAATCCCCATTTGTAAATTTGTACACCCCATCCCCAAGTGATGTAATAATGTAGTAAATTTACTTTCCACAATTTATCGCTTTCATATAAATGCTAGTAATTAGGGTTTGTATGGAAAGATAAAATCAATGCTTAGAAAACCTTAATCCAAGGCAAAATCAAGCATGAAAAAATAAACACTTGCACACTTGCACCTCAAGGGTTAACTCCACTTGTTGCCTTATGAAAAATAGTCATGATATGAATGTGAGATATCTTAACAAAAACAAACAAAAATACAAGATCAGAGTCCCTCGATGACGCTTCGAATGTTTCCTTACAAATGATCTTAGTCCCTCAAGAGAAATGCTAAGATATCTCACAATATTGTTATTCATGACTATACGATGACCCACGTTTGTCCCTTTACATCCAAAGATAAGGCTTCTTACCAATCAATGGTAAGATAGAAATATCTAAAGGAGAAGGAAAAGAACTAAGACTTTTTGAGTAGGTAGAACGCTCGAAGTTGCTTGCTCACAGTCAATCTTCAAAACATCTTTCATAACACACCAAACACTTTCAAAACATGAAATATTTTCAAAAATTCCAACACTTTGTATGCATTCTTATAGAGACGAGAATCATTACAAAGTTTTCCTAAACGAAGATTTTGATACGGTGGAAGAACCGACTGTTTGAGTGCTGGTTTGCGTTTTGCATTTTTTGTTCACAAAATGTCGCGGTAAGCAAGAGTCGCCATCGACTTTTATTTTGTCAAATCAGGAAAAGGAAAAAGAACAGAAAAAACCTTTTTCGAGATGTTTCTGAGTACGGGGGTAGATTATAGAAAGGGAAGGTGTTAGCACCCTTTCTATCCATGGTTTTCCATGGGCTCTTAGGTACTTGCTCATCTTTTTAAATTTCTTGTGTATGTGCTTTGTTTTGAAAAGTTTCACTTCGTGATAACCCTTGTATTAGTCCTCAAAGGTGTGACGAAGTTGTTTTGAAAATTGTTTTGAAATGTGTAAGTGTGAAAAGTTTTGATTTAAGCAAGTACCTACTAGCATCTACCTACTCGAAAAAAGATCGTTTCTATTCTTGTTTCCTTTAGACAGCTCTATCCTACTATTGAGAAATAGGTAGAACCGTCGTTGGAGTTGTAAGGGTCAATTCGAAAGGTACGTACGATCACTAAAGCAATATTAGGAAAAATTATTAATAACCCTATAGTCTTAAGATCATATTCGAGGCAACATTTCCGAGACAATATTTCCGAGGCAACATTTCAGAGGCAACATTTTTGAGGCAACATTTCTGAGGCAGCATTTGATATTTTTAGACAGGAGGGCAACCACTAAGACACCCTATTCTTAATGATCGTTTACCGAAGGCAACCGAAGTGAAAGTATACCTTAAGAGTGATATGTGCGAGTGATTAGTTTCAGTTATTTATCTTTGCACATTAGGGTTTTCTAATTGTATTAAATTTGTCATGCATTCTTGTCATACAATCCTATTAGCATACATCTAAACAGTCAAATGTTTGCGGGAATTAAAATGCGAGAAAGTAAATCTACGCTATTACAAGGCTTCGGGGAAGGGGATTAATTACATAGCCAAAAACCCAGGAAAAAAGAGGGGTAAGTAAAAGCCCTAGATTAAACTATTACAAGCCATGAACAGTTACAACAATATTGTAAAAATAATAAACGCGCGATGAATCAAATACAAATCGACTAGGGTTTTGACCCTTGACTAGACTTATTCGCGTTTGAAAAAATGTTTTTGCTATTTTTTAGAAAATAATGAAATCGTTAAATTAAAGGAAAATCCTAAGTCTAATTAATTTTAAACAAAGAAAAATAAATTAATTCATCTAAAAGCCTATTTTTGTGTTTTTTATCTATTTGAGAAAAAGAGAAAATAAAATTAAAAGTTAACCTAATTTTCTAATTTAATTTTAATTGTGAAAATACATTAAAGTTTCCCTAGGTTAAACTTAATTAAATTAAATTTGATAATAGTAAAAAAAAACTAATTCTAATTTTTTTGTGAATTATTGATTTTATGACTTTTATGAAAAATAATTAATTTGTGAATTAAAATAAATAAAGAAAATTTAAAGAATAAAACATGAAATAAAGAAAAGAAATAAAAAAGTAGTAAATGGGCCTGGTGGTATTTGCTGAAAGGGGGGTATATTGCTGAAACTTTGAGCCCAAATGATCCAAGCCCATTTGACTTTGCTGGATCCGGTGTCCATGTTAACATGGGCGTATGGTGGACCTTCAGGGGGAAAGCCTTGGATCTGAGCTAGAGACATGATTGATGGTTGGATCTTGATGGCACACGGTGGACCTCCTGATATGCAGCATGCTGGATTACCTATTGAAGAAAAATATGAACAAAGGTTGGGACCTGGGGATCGAACCCTAGTCCTCATGCACGTTTCCAGTCCTTGCTTGCCAACTGAGATGCTTTGCTTATTTGTACATATAATAAAAACAAAATATAATATATGGAAAATAATGATAAATGGAAAAAAAACGCGCTAAAGTTCAAACTGCCCAACCAGGGAGTGCCACGCATCATCTTCTTCCTCCCAACCATCGTTTTAGCCCAAGATATTTTTACCTACGGACATTACGATGTAGCTATAAACCTGTGTATCTCAAAATTTGTCCACAAGCAAGATAAATGACCATGGCTGGTACCAATCAACTCATCTCATCCTCACGAGTATCATGGTACCAGAATCAACATCCAATTTAACCTGTATTGCAAAGCCCTAAAACTAAACAAGAAACCCTAGCCATGACAGTTTTACATACAGTCATCAAAAATGCAATTAAATAGAATGATTAGCTTGCAAACTCAATAAGGAACAAGAATATGTAATCAAAACGTGCAAATGATGTATAAATCAATGAAAATGAAAACAAGTTTTTTAAGCTAACCGTGTGACTGCTACAACGTGTTTCAGGACGTGTGGACGCTTGCTAGTGATTGGAACACGTTCCTGAGGCGTCCAGCAATCTATTGGTAAGGTTAGGATGGCTTGAGATGTCCTGTAACTTGGAATTTGATCTGCACTTTTTCTTTGAAATTTTGAAGATTATTCTGCCTCTTTCACGACTGCTCCACCTCTTTTCTTGCCTTGTATTCCTTATGTATATTTAGTACAACATATTAGGTCAACAAAAACGAATTCAATCTTGCCCATTATGAAGATTTGATTTGGTCTTTCATGGCATATGATATCTTTCCAAATTTGCTTAAGTTCAATCTTTTTCCACTCAAATCAGTCTTGCACGAATTGGTTCTCATTTGACAGCACATAAGATCTTCCTTCAATGCAAAAATCATCCCTAAAACACATTATATGATTTATTTGATTTTATTTGAATTTTAAATGAATAAAAATCAAAATAAATTAAAAAAATAAATAAATAAAGCATGAAGGGTCCCATAGGTCGTGGACTATTCTAGGAGTGAGATGCAATCTTGAAAAGATGGGCCCATGTGGAAAAAATGCAATTTTGACTAATGTTGACTTTTGGCAATTTTGCAAAAAAGGTCAACTTGGCCAATGCATAACTCTCTCAAATTTTACCCTAGAGAGGTGTTCTTGGACTTTTTAGAAAGCTTATGATGTCCTCTAAGCAACCCTTTTGGTCTCATATCAATTGAGTCTTCCATTTTCATGTATGAAGCTTTGACCCAAAACGTGTTTTTGTTGACTTTTCAAAAGGACCTATAATGTCAAAATTCATAACTTTTTGTGAGTACATATTTTGAACTTGGAAGAGGAAGATGAATTGTAGGGAATTTCATTCTATTCAAAATGAGATTTGGATGGGTCATTTTTGATAAAGTATGAGAAAGTTATGCTTGATCAAAGTTGAGTTGACTTTTCCTACAAAACCCTAATTTAGCAACTTTTGGGTTTTGATGAATTATGAGTAATCCTTGAGGAATCATGATCAAATCTTGATCCAATGACGAATAATACTTCAAAATGAGGATGTCGACCAAACATATTGAAGTTTGACTATATGTGGGCCACAGTTTACTTTTGACCTAGCACAGTCGATTTTCAGGCCTTTGAGCAATTGACTAAGCAAACTTCTTCTGCAAGGCTTGAAACTTGACATGGATGATCTTGAGGACATATTAGGACAATGGGGAGCATTTGGGATCCTTTGGAATCAAGCATCTTGATGAAAAATGAAACCCTAATTTGAGGTAGACTGCCTTAGGAGAGAGTTTGTCTGGTCAACTTTGAACTTCCTTGAAAAAAATTTGGGGACCTCACTTGACATGTATTGAGAAATATGGGAGGGAAAATTTTGGGGTACAACAGTTGCCCCTGTTCAATCTTCTTAAACCTAAGGATGTAGATTGGCTCGTTTTCCTTTTGTGATCTGAAGGTGGAAGATGATTGAACACTAGAGTGCCCAGAAATTTGCACTCGCATGAAATGGCACTTAATTTGTGATATAGGGAATTGGCTTACAGATTCCATTTGGTAATTGCTAGTGAATTGTCGGAGATGGGCTTAAAGATGCCATCCGAGGAAGCGTCGATCGCATAAGAGATTCCTTTGCGAGATCCTGTATACCTGTTGTTGAGGAGGACTTCATTGGGGAATGTTGGTCTCTATCTTGAGAGAAATAGAGTTTTAGGAGCTTCAGTTGTCCGTTACTCTACTGGGGAATATTTCCGGTTCAGGAAGCGGAAGTGAACTGTGTGTCTGGTCGGGGTATATGATGCACCACGACTTTCTGGGGACATGTGAAACCAATCGTGTGTGATCGGGTCCCGGTCTTACAGTGTTGTGGACTACCGTATGGGGATAAGAGAGGAAGAACCCGAATAGTAAGGTTATGAGAAGGAACCTGGATAGTAGGTCCGTGAGAAGGAACCTGGATAGTAGGGTTACTTCGAGATGAAAGCCTGGATAGTAGGGATGTGAGAAGGAACCTGGATAGTAGGGTTACTTCGATATGATTAGCCTGAATAGTAGGGTTGTGAGAAGGAACCTGGATAGTAGGGTTACTTCGACATGAAAGCCTGGATAGTAGGGCTATGAGAAGGAACCTGGGTAGTAGGGTTACTTCGATATGATTAGCCTAGATAGTAGGGATGTGAGAAGGAACCTGGATAGTAGGGTTACTTCGACATGAAAGCCTGGATAGTAGGGTTGTGAGAAGGAACCTGGATAGTAGGGTTACTTCGAAATGAAAGCCTGGATAGTAGGGTTGTGAGAAGGAACCTGGATAGTAGGGTTACTTCAAAATGAAAGCCTGGATAGTAGGGCTGTGAGAAGGAACCTGGATAGTAGGGTTACTTCCATATGAAAGCCTGGATAGTAGAGCTGTGAGAAGGAACCTGGATAATAGGGTTACTTCGATATGAAAGTCTAGATAGTAGGGCTGTGAGAAGGAACCTGGATATTAGGGTTACTTTAATATAAAAGCCTGGATAGTAGGGCTGTGAGAAGGAACCTGGATAGTAAGGTTACTTCAAAATGAAAGCCTGGATAATAGGGTTGTGAGAAGGAACCTGGATAGTAGGGTTATTTCGAAATGAGAGCCGGGATAGTAGGGCTGTGAGAAGGAACCTGGATAGTAGGGTTACTTCGATATGAAAGCCTGGATAGTAGGGCTGTGAGAAGGAACCTGGATAGTAGGGTTACTTCGATATGAAAGTCGGGATAGTGGGGTTGTGAGAAGGAACCTGGATAGTAGGGTTACTTCGATATGAAAGCCTAGATAGTAGGGCTGCTTCAGAATGAGTTTGGGTAAAACTTCAGAGGGAACCTAGGTAAGGTTGTTCTTGTCGCGCCGATGATTACTCTATTTAGCTTCGAGTGTTGATCATGGACCTTTTGGAAATCGTTGATAATAACTGTCTTTCCTGAAAGAAATACATGGTTAGTTATGTGCGATGCATGAGATGCATTGTATAATGATGTTCTCAAAATAAATGAGATTATATTATATGTAATGTATGCACATGTCATAATGTGCGAACATGAAATGCTGACGTAATAATTTGAATTCGGGAAAATAAACCCCTGACTGCTATAAAAAACCATAGTTCCTCTACTTCTATTGGGGATGGTAAACAAAGATGATTGTGCCGAGGATTTTCCCCTTGGCTGGTAAATATTCTGCCGGACGAGACTCTGTCTGAGGATAAATCTGTGGGGAATAACTCTGTTGGAGAGGAGATACTCTATTGATAGATCTGCTGACTTGGAGAAATAACTCAGCTGGGGATGAATTTCCGTTGCTGGTGATAATGAATTCTGTTGGAGATTGAATTTCTGCTTGTGAGAGAAATAAACTCTGCTTGGGGAAAAATTTACCGACTCACTCATGATTGTGGATCTCAGCTGGGGAGAGTTGTGTCCTGTTTGGGAAAGCTTACACCACTGTCTTTGGATACTTTTTACTCTGTGGGGAATATAGGCACCACTACTTATATTCTCAAGCTGGCTCTATCCCTGTACCCGATGGGCAGAGTAATTGTAGGGTTTGGGCACTTCTTGTTTTCCCTGTTCATGGAATTATGAGTAACTGTATTTGTTACTCATGTAAATATTTATGAGCAAGCCATTATTTTCAAATTCATATATCAAAAATGAATCATTGGACGTTCTTGCAAAACAAAACAGAAAAAGAAAAACAATTTGGAATTTCTTGTAAAAATGAATTGTATTGATTTTTGAAGTTGGCCTGTAATAAGCGTTTTATACAAAGAGGCTGACGTCCTAGTAAGAGAACGCCGCCGAAATAAATTATACAACTTGTGTAAAAGAAAGAAAAACAGCTACGTGAAACAATCCCATTGGGTTCCAACTCTGCTATTGCCTTTATATCTTCAAGCCTCTCATCACTTTGCTACTTGGCCAAAGGTGGATCAGATTGATTGGCTTCGTTTGAGCTTGATAGTTGATATCGAAGTCTGGTTGCAAGATGATCCCATGAGACATAGTGTTACGCTTTGATCCCTAATTTTTGCCTGGACCTCCCTTTCGGGTTTTCAGTCCACCAGGATACACTTTTTTGCCCAAGTCTCATTTTCAGGTTTTCGACTTGCCGGGTGTACAGTTTTTTCATTTTCATCCCTTACTTTTTCCCGAAACCTTTTGGTTTGCCAGGAAGCCCTTATTTTTTCCTAGGCCAGTCAACCTAGCGGGTCTTTGATTATGCATAGTATCTTTCACTATGTCTGCATTGACGGGGTGAGGAAGGTCGTCACCATCCATGGTGGTTAGAATCATAGCTCCTCCTGAGAAAATGTTCTTAACCACAAATGGCCCTTCGTATGTGGGGGTCCATTTGCCCCTGGGATCACCTTGCGGTAGTATGATGTGTTTGATCACTAGATCCCCGACTTGATATTCTTGACATCTGACTTTCTTGTTAAAAGCCTTGATCATTCGCTTTTTATACGTCTGACCATGATAGATAGAAGTAAGTCTCTTTTTGTCGATTAGGTTCAGCTGATCAAGTCAGGTTTGGATCCAGTCGTCTTCGTTCAAACCCGCATCCTTCATAATCCAGAGAGAGGGTATCTAGACTTCGATGGGTAGGACTGCCTCCATGCCATACAAAAAAGAGTAGCGTGTTGCCCCTGTCGACGTCCGTGCTGAGGTGCGGTACCCATGATGAGGGAATGGTAACATCTCGTGGCAGTCTTTGTATGTCACCATCATCTTCTGTACAATCTTATTGATGTTCTTGTTAGCTGCTTCAACAACCCCATTCGTCTTCGGCCAGTAGGGAGAAGAGTTATGATGTTATATCTTGAACTATTTACAGAGTTTGGTGATCATCGTGTTATTGAGATTTGTACCATTGTCAGTAATAATCCTCTCTGGTACACCATATCGACATATCAGATTGTGTCGGATGAACCGAGCAACGACGTTCTTGGTTACTGTAGCAAAGGAAGCTGCCTCAACCCACTTTGTAAAGTAATCAATTGCTACCATAATGAAATGATGCCCGTTAGACGCAGTAGGTCTGATCTCGCCGATCATGTCAATGCCCCACATTTCAAAGGGCTAAGGAGCTGTTAAAACATTCAGGGGAACCGGTGGTACATGCACCTTATCAGCATAGACTTGGCACTTATGACAGGTACGAGAGTGCTGATAACAATCGGCTTCCATAGTGGACCAGTAATATCCTTCCCGTAGGATTTTCTTTGCCATGGTATGTCCACTAGAATGAGTTCCGAAGGTACCTTCATGTAAGTCTGCCATGATCTTTTCTGCCTCGCTTTTGTCTACACACCGCAGTAAGGTTGAATCATGGTTACGCTTATAGAGAACCCCATTGCTGATGAAGAACTTCGCCGCGAACCTTCTCAGAAATTTCTTATCATTACCAGATGCCCCCTCAGAGTACTCTTGAGCCTCAAGATACCTCTTTACCTCGTGAAACCAGGGTTTATCTGCTACCTCTTCAATCTCAACGTCACAGCAATGTGAGGGTTCATCCAACCTCTCGATGGTAGTCTGGGGAGCTTCATTGTTCCACCTGACTTTGAACATAGAAGACATGGTAGCTAGCGCGTCCGCCAACTGATTCTCTTCTCGTAGGAAGTGTTCAAAGGTTATCTCCTCAAAGTGTGGGAGCAATGTCAATACATACTCTTTGTAAGGAATAAGACTCGGGAGCTTCATATCCCACTCGCCTTTGATCTGACTTATCTCCAGAGCAGAATCTCCGAATACACTCAAGAACTTAATCCTCAGGTCAATAGCAGCTCAAAGACCCATAATACACGCTTCATACTCCACCATGTTGTTGGTGCAGTTAAAACATAATCGGGCGGTGAACGTAGTATGACAACCTTCAGGAGATATAATTACAGCACCAATGCCATTACCCAACACGTTCGAGGCTCCATAAAAATACATAGACCATCGGGATCCCTCCTCAGGTCCTTCATCCGGTCCAGGTTCTTCGCAGTCGGTCACCAACATGATATTCTCATCTGGGAACTCGAAATTCATGGACTGGTATTCATCCACGGCCTGATGCGCCAAATGATCCGCCAATACACTCCCCTTGATTGCTTTTTGGGTTGTGTATTAGATGTCGTACTCGGTTAAGATCATCTTCCATCTTGCTATTCTTCCGGACAAGGCGGGCTTCTCGAAAATATACTTGATTGGATCCATCTTTGATATCAACAAGGTAGTGTGAGTCAGCATATACTGTCTCAGCCGGCGAGCAGCCCATGCCAAAGTGCAGCAATTTTTCTCAAGCAATGAGTATCGGGTCTCAAAGTCGGTAAACTTTTTGCTAAGGTAGTAAATAGCGTGCTCTTTTCGGCGAGACTCGTCATGCTTCCCCAGCACACACCTCATTGAATTGTCTAGCACTGTCAAGTATAAAATCAAAGGTCTTCCTTCAACTGGAGGCATCAAAATTGGTGGTTCTTGAAGGTATTCCTTGATTCTTTCGAAAGCGGTATAGAATTCATCATTCCACCATACCACTTGATCTTTTTTCAGCAGCTTGAAGATTGGCTCACAAGTAGAAGTCAGATGTGAAATGAACCTGGCGATGTAATTCAGGCGTCCCAAGAAACCTCTAACTTGTTTCTCTGTGCGGGGAGCCGGCATCTCTTGCATGGCTTTTACCTTTTTAGCGTCTACCTGAATACCTTTGTCACTGACAACAAAACCCAGAAGCTTACCAGACCTTACCCCAAAGGTACACTTGTTCAGATTCAACCTCAGCTTGTACGTCTTCAACCTGTCAAACAATTTCTGGAGATGATCAAGGTTCTCCCCCTTAGTCTGGGACCTGGCTATCATGTCATCAACATAAACCTCGATCTCGTGGTGAATCATATCGTGGAACAAAGCGACCATGGCGCACTGATAAGTTGCCCCAGCATTCTTCAAGCCAAAAGGCAATACCTTGTAACAAAAGGTGCCCCAATGTGTAATGAAGGTTATCTTATCCATGTCCTCAGGAGCCATCTTGATCTGGTTGTAGCTAGAAAAACCACCCATGAAGGAGAAGATCTTATGCTGCGCGGTGTTGTCGACCAGAACATCGATGTGAGGAAGTGGGAAGTCATCCTTGGGGCTTGACCTGTTCAGATCTCTATAGTCCACACACATCTGTAACTTACCATCCTTCTTAGGTACCGGAACGACGTTGGAAACCCACTGCGGATAAGAAGTGACAACTAAGAACCCTGCGTCGAACTATTTCATGACTTCTACCTTGATTTTCTCTGACATTTCAGGGTGCATACGGCGAACCTTCTGCTTTACCGGAGGGCAGTCTTCTTTAGTCGGCAAGCAATGAACCACAATATCAGTGTCCAAACCAGGAATATCTTCATAGGACCAGGAGAAGATCTCAACATAGCTGTGTAGCATCTGTATTAACCGTTGTTTGACATTAGGCTCCAGATTCACACCTATTTGAACCTCTTTCATGTCTTCCTCTGTACCCAAATTCACTGACTCCACTGGCTCTTCATGAGGTTGTATGGCCCTCTCTTCCCGCTGTAACAGTCTAGCAAGTTCTCAAGGCACCTCACAATCATCCTCACTTTCGTCCTCGGCTTGGTTGATCGGATTTTTGAAGTCATAACTGGCAGTAGCAGAGTTGTTATCAATGGGATCCAGAGTGGATATGGATCTGCATTATGATACGTGAGTGTGTGTAAGAGAATAGTTGTTTTGATAAAGTGGGAAACAGAAAATAAAAAACAAGGAGTGCAAAATTTGTAATGCAAGAAACGTCCAATGCTTTATTAATGATATATGAAATGACAAATAATAAGCCCTCACAAGCAAAGCCAAGGTGCCTCGGGCAAGGCATCGGGCCGTAAAGTTTCAAATTGTTTATTACAAGTCTTAAAACAAAAGTCAATTACTGTGGAATAAAAGAAACAGGTATGAAGTCCTTCGCCGTCCAATTATTCGGTCCACCGTTGGTTGTTGGGTAGATCTAGCTGTCGATGTCTGAATCTTCTTCACTGTCCTCAATTGCATTAACTCCCCGATTGTTGATGTGTAGAGGAGGTCTTCCAGCCTGAGCGCGCCTAACAGCCCTTTGAGCCCCTGTTGTAAAGCCCAAACCAAATTTGTCAGTGAAATCAGGGAGCTGACCCCAATTGGTACACCCACCTTCTTCCACTACGACCCTGGCATCCTTGAGAGAAGCCATCTTCAGTGGAGGTTTGTTGGTAGTAACTTCAGTTGATGCCGAGAACTGAGGGACCTCTTCGAAATTCTGACAAGGAGTCTCTATGAATTCCCCGTCCATCTCTACATAGGGGAAGGAATTGAGATGACTCACCATATACTCTTCCTCACCTCGCATTGTGACAATCTTCCCCTTCACTAGGTATTTCAGCATTTGATGGAGTGTGGAGGTAACTGCACCAGCCTTATGAATCCAAGGATGACCCAACAAGAAAGAATATGATGGCTTGATATCCATTACGTAGAAGGTGGACCCAAAAGTATGAGAACCCACTTTGACAGGGATGTCCACCTCCCCGTGCACCATTATCTTTGATCCATCAAAAGTCCTTACCACAATGTTACTAGGTTTTAGAGTCAAACCTTCACAATCCAAATGGTCTAACGCTTTCTTTGGCAGCACATTCAACGAAGACCTGGTATCTACCAGCACATGGGCCATAGTGGTTCCCCTACACTCGATCGAGACATGCAGAGCATCATTATGATTCCTCCCCTTAGGGGTCAGATCCGCATCTGAAAAGCCTAGCCTATTGTCAGCAGTCAGGCTAGCCACGCAATCTTTGAACTGATCTGCAGAAGTTTCCTGCGGCACATGCGCAGTCTTGAGAAATGCAATCAAAGCCTTCGCATGGGCTTCAGAACATAATAGCAGAGACAACATGGAGATCTTTGACGGGGTCTGCCCCAACTGTTCGACTACATTGTAGTCGCTCTTCTTGATAATCTTCAGTATTTCCTCTATTTCTTGTTTAGAGGCTTCCACAACGATTTTCTTAGGTGCCTCCATCCGGGCAGGCTCACCTATGATTTCTTTGCCCCGAGTCCCAGATGGTTCAGCAGTAGGGGTGATAACTGGAGTAAGAAAAGGAATAGTAGCAGGTGTACTAACTGGAATAGGAACAGGGGAAATGTCAAGAGTGCTGGTTGGAGCAGCAATTGGAATGACAGTAGGCTTGATGATAGTCTTCGGGGAAATCTCAGGAGAGAAGACCCTTCCACTTCGGGTACCTTTACTAGTCCCGAAAATATTACTGACATTAGTATCAGCTTCTTCAGTCTTCAGATCTTGCTTAACACCATAGTAATATATGTTGTACCCCAAAATTTGCCCTCTCATCCTTCAGGAATTCATCCTGAATTCTCAGATTTTCTCTTAAACAAATACAAGCCCTTAATTATCATTCCTTTCCAAGTAAACCATTTACAAAAGCAGAATGGTCATCTGCAAGCTCAAAAGTAAAAATGTTTACCTTGGAAAAGTTAAATTCTAAATACGTAGAATTTTTTCTAAAAGAAAAGTGTTTAAGAAGAAAATGGCACTTCAGAACTTCTGAACCAACCTTCAGGAAGAAACGGTCAGAAGTTGCAAACCGAGCTCAGCACATAACATTTAGTCAGAAGGTGGCTCTTCAGCAGCTACACCAACTCAGTCAGGGATTGTAAACGTGGTTCAGCACGTGATCTTTAAACAGAACCTGGCTCTTTCAGCAATTACGCAAGTTCAGCCAGAGTTTGCTAGAGAAGTGTGAAGAAGGCAACAAAGCCTGAAACTCCTTCAGAACATACTGGGATCAGAAGGTAATGGGATCAGAAGGTAATGGGGTCAGCAGATTGGGTAAAATACTGTAGCAGAATCACTAAGTCCGGAGTTTTTAAAGGCAGATCAAAGGAGCAGGCTGGGAAGTCTGGAAAACTCTCAGAGTTTGTTGAGGCAGCAAGAGGCCAATCTCAGAGCGTGGTTTACGTTGTTCTTTTTGGTGAAGCAGAACTGCTGGCTCAGGTTTTAGGTAATGATGCAAAATCTCCTATTATAAGATTTTGGGATTTTGACAAATCTCATCACCATTTAATGCTCATTAATGCTCACAACCACTTTTGAGCATTCATCCAAGGGGTCTCTCCATGTGTGGCTTGGTAACACCCTTGTGCAGGCTTAGGCATGGGTCTATGCGCCACTTTTCGCATATGGGTGTCACTTCTCCTTAATCCTCGCTTATTGTTCCAACCTAGGCTGAAAAGCTGTCCATCATCACAACTTTTCATGAACTTCCTTCAAGAACAAGTTAACCTCTACTGCATAATATTGGCGCCATTTAACATTCAAAAATTCACAAATCCTTGCCTATAAATAGGACACCATTGTCCATTACAAAAAAGGGAGACAAAAGAAAATCCAGAAAAATGGCTAGAAGAGGAACATAAAGCTCTAGTAAGAAAACATTGTGAAACTCTGCCAAAATCCCTAGTGTTTCATAACTTTGAACTTCCTGCCTCCACACTTCATTGATACCCAGTTTGCTTCCTGACTAGAGAATGCCCATACAGTTCCTCACAATACATACATATATCTTCTCCATCCACCCATTCTAAAAAGAACCTGTCCAGAACACCATCAGAGCTAAAGCTAACTCCAACTCACAGATTTTCTTCCAACAGCAAGGTAAGTACCTGCTGACTCTCATCACGCTGCTAAGCATCATCATCTTTGCATGTTCAATAAATACAATGTAGATATCATGTTGCTGTTGTACGCGTTTTGAGGATTTTCTTGCCTCTGAATGCTTAAGTAGGAAGTGGATCAGTGTAGAACCTGCCTGTGACCTTGTTGGTTCTGTCTTCTGAAACACTTTGACACTTGCTGAGATTGTCCTAGGCATGCCTTCTGTTTTGTGGAAAAATAATAAAACTGCAGATGTTCTGGCTAGGATAGGGGGAAACCAAGCTCTGACTTTGACGCCAGCACTTCTGAGGCCTGTTTTGCTATCAATAATATCAGAAATTCTGAAAATTATCGTGTTTCCAGCAGGGTCAGAACTTCTGACTTCCCCACTAACAAACTTTTGTCTTGCAGCGCATGGGAGTCTGAACTTCTGACCTTCCCACTAATAGGTTTCTATTTTGCAGGGCACCAGAGTCAGAAGTTCTGACTCATACATTTTCACTAACAGGTTGATAACCTGCAGCAGGCCTGGGTCAGAACTTCTGACTTCCTCTCAGCAGCGCACTAGCCCTCTCTCTCTTTCTCTTTTTCTTCCCCTTGTTATTTTCTTTTTTTTAATCTATTTTTCTCGTTGGACCACCCCCCATGTACAAGTGTGTATCCCTCATCCCCTAAATATTGTAATAGCGTAGAATTTTACATTTCCGCATTTTTATTACTTTCAAATGTAAATGCTAGTAATTAGGATGTGTATGGCAAGATAAAATCAATGAAATATAAAATCCTAATTCAAGATAAAATCATGCATGCAATAAAACACACATGCGCACAAACACCCTTAAGGTATCTCCACTTGGTTTCCTAAACAAATGGCCATCGTATGCATGCTAGGTATCTTGGCAAAACAAAAACAAAACAAAAGATCATAGTCCCTCGATGACGCTATCTTGGTTGCCTAAATAAAATGATCTAGTCCCTCAATAATTGGTAAAGATACTTAGCACAATTGTTATCATGGTCAATACGATGACCCGCGCCTGTCCCGTTTAACATCCTAATACAAGTTTGTTTACCAAATACAATGGTAAAACAACACTGTCAAAAGGGTTAAAAATGTGTAGGAAAGATCTTTAAGTAAAATAGGGTAGACAACTCTTAGTTACTTGATCAAAGCTTGCAAAACATCCTTGCTATTTTCAAACACACTTCACAACACAATTTCAAAACATTTCCCAAAAACAAACTTTCAAACCTTGAAAAATCTTTTCAAAAGACAAATACACCCTTGTATACATTCAAACAAGAATCATTACAAAGATTTCCACAACGATGGCCTCTTTTCAAAACATTTTTCAAAACCACACACACAAAGCACCATTTTAAACAATTGAAAAGCAAAAGCAAGTGATCTAAACAAGTAACTAAGAGCCCATGGATAACCATGGATGAAAAGGGTGCTAACACCTTCCCTTTTCATAATCTACTCACCGAACCCAAGAAAACATCTCAAAGGTCTTTCCTGTGCTTTTTGACCTTTCCTTTGGATAAAATAAAAATTCGGTGGCGACTCTTGTTAAACCGAAACATTTGCAAACACAATCGCAAAACCTCAAGTCAGTTCTCCCACCGTATCACAGAACTGGCGACTCTGTTGGGGATAATACTTGAAAAGTTGAGTAACCTTAGGGTTTAGATCACCTTTACATGCTTACCTTGTTTTCTTTGATTGCTTTACACTTGGTTCTATTGTTTGGGTTTGAATCTTTTACCCAGATTTGGGAAACATTCATAGGTAAATAGCAACACGTTGTGGAAACTGTGCGGGGTATACCGACATGGTTGAAGCAATAGATATATTAGTGCGACATATTTGTGGGTACCGGTAGCCTTTGAGTCAATCAAAGAGAATACGGGGCCGCTGAGTGATGTCATGAAGCACTAATGGACTTTTAGAACCTTTACTTGACCATCTTGGCCTTATTAGGGGTAGTGAGATGACCGACTTTGGTGCAGTCCAAAGTTGGTAGATACTCGATACTACACTCATTGAGGGTTGTTTTCTTGGAATATTTCGGTCGCCAGTTAAGTGGCTAAACTGAAACAATGAACATAGAAAATAATCCAGTGATATTGAGCTCCTAAGAACCCGGTTACTATATTTAGGACAGGTTGAGCCAACTAACTTCAAGAGGGTACTTACCTACGAAATCCCATGCAAGCCTGAAACTAGGATCTTGTGTGATTTTCTTGTACATATACTTGTGCATACATCATGAACATCATAAAGCATCATATGCATCCACTAACCATTTCAAGGGTTTGGATCTTCATCTTTGTTCCTGTTTTGTAGGTCATGGAATCACTCCGCAGAAACACTATTCAGGTCAACCTCGTGAGAATCCCTCCTCAACTCAAGGAGCTTACTTCCAAGATTCAAGAGAATTCTCCCTTCATTGAAAGACATGGTAGACTTCTCAACCTGGTCAACTCCAACATTGAAGAAGACATGGTGAAAGTTCTCTTCCAGTTCTTTGACCCCCTACACCATTGCTTCACATTTCCCGATTACCAACTAGTGCCTACTTTGGAGGAATTTTCTCAACTCTTGAGGATTCCTATTCTTCATCAACTACCCTACAATGGTACGGAAAGAGAACCAAAGCCTGAAGATGTTGCTCAAGCCTTACACTTACAACCATCTGATATCAAAGGTCATTGGGAAACCAGAAGTGGTGTCAAGGGTTTCTTGGCAAAGTTTATGTTTGAGAAGGCACAGGACTGCTGGAATTATCTAGATCTACAAGCTTTTGAAGAGATTGTAGCACTCCTCATCTATGGGTTGGTCTTATTCCCAAACCCTGATCAGCTTATAGATGTGAATGCTGTCAAAATTTCCATATCTCGGAATCCCGTGCCTACATTGCTTGGGGACATCCTACACTCATTTTACACACGAACAATGAGGAAAAGAGGTGTTCTCATGTGCTGTACTCCTCTTCTAGCAAGGTGGTTTATTTCTCACCTTCCCTAATCAGTCTTGAAGAATGAGCAAGGCTTGAGGTGGTCACAACGATTGATGACTCTTACATATTCTGATGTTCATTGGTGTTCTCAGTCTAGAGAAAATGTCATCATCATTGATCGTTGTGGGGAATTCCCTAATGTCCCACTACTTGGAATTAGGGGAGGCATTACCTACAACCCATGTTTAGCTCTGAGACAATTTGGGTATGCCCGGAGGGATGGCCCTCGTGACATGTTAATTCCAGACTTGGTTTTTGACTTCGACAGCAACGCTCAAGGACTTCGACAAAGGTTTATCCGAGCTTGGAGGATGTCCAACAAAGTGGATAGTAAGACACTGGGACATAAGAATTCCATCCCCCTTGAGCCTTACCTCAAGTGGGTACGAACCCGCGCCCAGAGTCTTATGATGCCTTACCCCTACATTCTGCCTCTGATCAAAGATTTTGTTATGGAAGGAGAGGTTCCATATACCCTCCTACATCCTGACATGCCAACATCATTGGAAGATTTGCAAAAAAGTTGGATACGTCTCAAGGAAGAACGGAATACTTTTGAAGCCAGCTTCTACGCCAGTGAGAAGAAGGTTTTGGAACTTACCCGTCAACTCCACAATGAGCAGAATCTCAACACTTACATAGCACCGAAAAGGATGCTCAACGTCTTTTTACATTAGAATTTTGTAATATTTTGCCCATGGGGCATTTATGTACTAACAAATTTCTTCTTATTAATATGACGTGTGTTCTTTTTGGTTTGCAACAAAATTGAATTTCTGAACCCTTGAATGCATTACATGAATACATATCATTCATCATATGCATAAACAGGTCTTCACACCAGGTTTCCTTATCTCTCTGTTATTTATTTCAGCAAGATGGATATAGAGCAGACGGTCAAAGAACTGCAAGCCCAGAATTCGCAATTCCAGCAACTCCTTATGACCTTGGCAAAGGGTCAAGAGGACCTTAAAGCACTGTTGGAGAAAGAGAAGGAAAAGGAAAAGAAGAAAAAGAAAAGAGCGGGTGTAGCTACTCTGGGAAGAAGGTTTGAGAATCAGGCTAGAAGGATCCTAGATTTCCCCTCGACGTCTGATGAAGGGGTTGGTAAAGTAAAAGGAGTTGCAATGCCCTCTGAGTCTGAAGATGAAGAGGAAGAAGAAGAAGAAGAGGAGGAAGATTACTCTGAGCAGCAGTACCCTCCCGCGGACGATAAGTATAAGAATCTGGAGGATCGGCTGGCAGCCATAGAGGTACAAAGAGTACCTGGGCTGGATTTCGAAGAACTAGGGTTGGTTGTTGGGATCGTCATTCCCCCTAAATTCAATGTGCCTACATTTTCTAAGTACGATGGTTTATCTTGTCCGAAGATGCATTTGCGGTCTTACATCAGAAAGATCCAACCTCACTCTTCTGATAAGGATTTGTGGGTCCACTTTTTTCAAGATAGTTTGTCGGGTACGCATTTGGACTGGTTCTATCAACTTGAGAAATCTGATGTACATAACTGGGAGGATTTGGCTGCTGCTTTCTACCGACAATACCAATATAATGCAGATTTAGCGCCTACTCGTACTCAATTACAGAGTATGGGCATGGTCTCTAATGAAGGCTTTAAGGAGTATGCCCAGAAGTGGCGGGATTTGGCTGGAAGAGTGCAGCCACCATTGTTTGAAAGAGAGCTGGTTGATATGTTTTTAGGAACCCTATCAGGTCCATTCTTTAATCACTTGATCGGGAGCTCATCTGCAGGGTTCACCGAGCTGATTCTGACAGGTGAAAGGGTCGAAGCTAGCATTAAGAGCGGTAAAATTCAGAAGGATGCATCTGCTTCCGCCGCTGTCAAGAAGACCTTCCCAGCCAAGAAGGAATTTTATGTTGTTTACACCCAGAGAAATCAGGGAAGAATGGAGCGCCGACCAGCGGTGGGGGCTGTGATGATCCAGAACTCCTCATCCGATCAACCTCGAAACAGTCAACCCAGAGCTAACAAAACCAGGGTGGAAAGGCCACAACAGCAATTCACTCGGATCAATATGACACTTGTTCAGGTTCTCCCTCATCTGTTAAAGTTAAATCTTACCAACTTGAAAGAAGCGCCGAAAAACCCAAATACCTCTTCTCCCTATTATCATTCAAATGCAAAGTGTGCCTATCATTCGGACAGTGTGGGGCACGACACCAACAACTGTTGGGCCCTTAAAAACAAGATCCAAGATTTAATAGATGCTAAGGAGGTGGAGTTTGATGCCCCAAAAAAACCTAATGTGATATCCGCTCCTATGCCAAAACATGGTCATAATGTCCATGCTATTGTAGAAGATCTTCATGTTACTGCTGTTGATGACTTAATGACTCCGTTGCCAATGATCAAGATGAATCTGTTGAAAGCCAGGATTTTCCCAGGCTGTGAAAAAGATTGTTACCTTTGTTCGACCTTGCAATCCGACTGTCCGTTGTTGAAGTCAGGCATCCAACGCCTGATGGATACTCAAGAAATCCTCTTCAAGAAAACTCCTATAACCCCTGTTATTCCAATCAATGATGTTGCTATAATCACCATTTCCGATAATCTTTCCAAGGTCTCCAAAAGACCTGTTAAGATTAAACCCGATCCAAAGTGTGTACCTCTGAAGATTACTATGTCGGGGCCTATCCCATATAAGTCCAATAAGACAATACCGTGGAATTATGGAGGAGAGATCTTCTATCACGGTGTAAAACAAATCAAATCAGTTGAAGGAAATTCCAATGAAGAAACTCCTGACATAGGAAATATTGCGGGGATAAGTAAGATCACTCGTAGCGGAAGAATCTTCTCTCCGGAGATTGCTCCTCCAAGGGCAATCTTAGGACCCTCAAGTGCTCCTGTATCTGTCAAGATATCTGTGCGAAGTCCAGTGATTGAAGAAGTTTTTACTCCCGAAGCTATACCCTCTGCCGTTACTGTTGATAAAGGTAAGGGGATCCAAGAAGCGCCCGTCAGGATGAGGGCTCAGACTTTGGTTATCCCCGAGACCACCCAAAAGGAAATGGAGGAGATTTTAAAGATAATTAAGAAAAGCGACTATGATGTCGTAGAACAGCTGGGGCAAACCCCTTCAAAAATCTCTATGCTGGCTCTATTGCTCTTCTCCGAGGCTCATGCCAAAGCCTTGATCAAATTCCTAAAGACGGCGCACGTGCCTCAAGAAACTTCTGGGGATCAATTTCAAGAGTGGGTAGCTAGCCTTACAGCCGACAATGGTCTTGGCTTTTCTGATGCCGATCTAACATCTAAGGGAAGAAAGCATAATGATGCGCTGCATGTTTCGGTAGAGTGCAGAGGGACCAAACTTGCTCACATTCTGGTTGATATCGGTTCATCTTTAAATGTCCTACCAAAGAAAGCATTGGACAGACTAGACTGTGAAAGTTTGACCTTAAAGCCCAGTAATATCATTGTTAGAGCCTTCGACGGTTCTAAGCGGATGGTTCACGGAGAGGTGGACATCCCAATTAAGGTGGGTACGGAAATTATCAGCTCTACATTTTATATGATGGACATCCGTCCTTCATATTCATGCTTGTTGGGAAGACCATGGATCCACAACGCTGGGGCAGTTACTTCTTCTCTACAGCAGATGCTCAAATACCCAGTCTAGGGTAAGATCATAACATTTCATGTGAGGAGGAGTATATGATAAGCCACCTTAACTCTTTCCGCTACATGGAGTTAGATGGTGAATTCATAGAAACACCTTTCCAACACTTTGAAGAGTTTTCTCCTGAAGTTGCGGTAGCCAAGACAATGACTTTTGTAACCATCATTACCAAACCTGTGTCTCGGATTTCATCCCTTAAGGATGCAAAGGCTGTAATCGAGGAAGGAGGAAGCACAGTATGAGGTCAACTGCCAGATTTTCCTATCAAGACAGATAAGTTCGGTTTGGGTTTCACTGCTGCTGGTCAGAAGGCTGTGTGTCGCTCCCGGGCTGGAGGACCACCATTAAAAATCACTCATCATAGAGTTCATGCTTTGGAAGATGTTGAAGATGAGAGCAATTTTGAAGATTGGATTTTCCCGACCATTGAAGGAGGACTGAACAACTGGGATGCGAAAGACTTCGTTCCCATTACTTTCATCAATCAGTAATTTATATTTTGAACATTTCTTGTTTGGTCTGTAATAATTATTAAACAATTCATACACTCTTTTTGCCTTATGCCTTACCCGGGGCATATAGGTCCATTTGTAAGGGTTTTGATTCTTCATTTTCATATGCCATTTTTAATGAATCATGGATGTTTTCATACATAAACTTTTGTGTTCATTTTCTTTCTTTTACATTTTATTTTTTTGAGGATGGCTATCCCTTACACACACCCACACTCACAAAATGCAGGTACCCATCCTCCGGATTCCATGGGTAACAATCCTACTATGGCCTTCAGTGACTCTGCAGATCTGGTCAATCATGTCGAATACGAAGGTGATGAAGACTGTGAAGTGCCTGGAGAGTTGGCTAGACTTTTGCAACAGGAAGAAAGGGCTATTCTGCCCCATGAAGAGTTGTTAGAGACTATCAATTTAGGTATTGTTGAAGACAAAAAAGAGGTTAAAGTGGGTACCAACCTGGAGCCAAGTGTCAAGGAGCGCTTAGTTCAGCTATTGAATGAGTATGTTGAGATCTTCGCCTGGTCCTATGAAGACATGCCGGGACTGGATACAGATATTGTGGTTCACCGTCTCCCTACAAGAGAAGAATGTCCACCAATCAAACAGAAAGTCCACCGAATGAGACCTGACATGTCCGAAAAGATCAAAGTTGAAGTGATGAAGCAGTTCAATGCTGGATTTCTTGCTGTTACTTCCTATCCACAATAGGTTGCTAACATTGTGCCCGTGCCTAAGAAGGACGACAAAGTCAGAATGTGCGTGGGTTATAGAGATTTAAACAGGGCTATCCCTAAAGATGACTTTCCACTACCACACATTGACATCCTGGTTGATAATACAGCTCAACATAAGGTATTTTCTTTCATGGATGGATTTTCAGGGTATAATCAAATCAAAATGGCCCCCAAAGACATGGAGAAGACTACTTTTGTTACGCAGTGGGGTACCTTCTGTTATAAAGTAATGCAATTCAGACTGAAGAATGTCGGCACAACCTATCAGCGAGCCATGGTAGCTTTGTTTCATGACATGATACATCATGAGATTGAAGTCTACGTAGACGACATGATAGCCCGTTCCCAAACATAAGAAGAACACCTCGACCATCTGCAAAAGCTGTTTGTCAGGTTGAAAGAGTATAAACTCATACTGAACCCTAACAAGTGCACTTTCAGAGTCAAGTCCGGTAAACTCTTGGGATTCATCGTCAGCAACAAAGGCATCGAAGTTGATCCTGCCAAAGTCGAAGCTATACAAGGAATGCCTGCCCTTCGCATTGAAAAGGAGGTCAGGGGTTTCTTGGGATGCCTAAACTACATTGCAAGGTTCATCTCTCACCTAACATCTACCTGTGAACCAATCTTCAAGCTGATGAAGAAAGATTAGGTGGTTAAATGGGATGATGACTGTCAAGATGCTTTTGATAAAATCAAGGAATATTTGCTGGAACCTCCTATCTTGATGCCGCCCGTCGAAGGAAAGCCATTAATCATGTATGTGACTGTTTTGAATAATTCAATGGGGTGCGTATTGGGCCAACATGACGAGTCTGGCCGAAAAGAGCATGCCATTTATTACCTTAGCAAAAAGTTTACCGACTATGAGACCCGATACTCACTGCTCGAGAAAACTTGCTACGCTTTGGTATGGGCTGCTCGCCAGTTAAGGCAGTATATGTTGACACATACCACTTTGCTGATTTCTAAAATAGATTCGATCAAGTATATCTTCAAGAAGCCTGTTTATCCGGAAGAATCGCTAGATGGGAGATGATCCTCACCGAATATGATATACAGTACACGACCCAAAAAGCCATAAAGGGGAGTGTGCTAGCTGATCATCTGGCCCACCAAGCCGTCGAAGATTACCAATCTATGAGACTCGACTTCCCTGACGAGGACATTATGACATTGGACAACATTGAAGGTAACAGACCGTATGACGGGCCTGAACAAGGATCCCGATGGACTCTGTACTTTGATGGTGCCTCCAACGCACTTGGGAACGGTATCGGCGCGATACTCATCTCTCCAAAAGGCTGCCATACACCTTTCACCGCCAGAATTTGCTTTAACTGCACCAACAACATGGCCGAGTATGAAGCTTGCATCTTTGGTCTCAAGGCTGCTATTGACTTGGGAATCAAATCTTTGATTGTATTTGGGGACTCAGCTTTGGTTATCAGTCAAATCAAAGGAGAGTGGGACACTAAGCATCCTAATCTCATCCCATACAAAGAACATGTCTTGACATTGTTACCACACTTCGAGCAGATTACCTTCGAGCACTTCCCGCGAGAAGAGAATCAGCTAGCAGATGCACTAGCTACAATGTCCTCCACGTTTAAACTTAACTAGGATAATGAGGCACCTTAAATCACCGTCGAGCGAATGGACGAACCTGCACATTGTTACGAGATTAATATTGAAGAAGTAGTGGACCGACCTTGGTTTCATGAAATCAAAAGGTATCTCGAAGCACAAGAATACCCTGAGGGAGCTTCAGTCAACGACAAAAAGTTCTTAAGGAGGTTCGCGGCCAAGTTCTTTCTGAGCAATGGTATCATATATAAACGCAATCTTGATTGTGTCCTACTCCGTTGTATGGACAAGGTTGAAGCCGAGCAGATCATGGCTGAACTACATATGGCACCTTCGGCACCCACTCAAGCGGTCATACGATGGCTAAGAAGATTCTACGGGCAGGCTACTACTGGTCTACCATGGAAGCTGATTGTCATCAACATTCTTGTGCTTGTCACAAATGCCAAATCTATGCTGACAAGGTACATATTCCTCCAGTTCCTCTCAATGTCTTAACAGCTCCTTGGCCATTCACGATGTGGGGAATAAACATGATTGGAGAGATCAAACCTATAGCATCCAATGGACACCGTTTCATCCTGGTGGCTATTGATTACTTTACCAAGTGGGTCGAAACAGCTTCCTTCGCCTCTGTTACAAAGAATGTGGTTGCCTGCTTTATCAAGCAGAACCTCATTTGCCGGTACGGTATCCCTAACCATATCACCATGGACAATGGTACAAACCTGAACAACACTATGATCACCGCTCTGTGCGAGCAGTTCAAGATTCAACATCACAATTCATCTCCCTATCGGCCTAAGATGAACGGCGCTGTCGAAGCTGCAAACAAAAATATCAAGAAGATCATTCAAAAGATGACAGTCACCTACAAGGACTGGCATGAGATGTTACCGTTTTCTCTACACGGGTACCGTACCACGACACGCACTTCAACTGGGGCAACACCCTATTCTTTGGTATACGGCATGTAAGCTATTTTACCTATCGAGGTTCAGATTCCCTCCTTGAGAATCATGAAAGATGCTGGTTTGAGTGAAGACGATTGGATTCAGACCCGACTTGATCAACTTAACTTGATTGACGAGAAGCGACTTACTGCTGTTTGCCATGGTCAGGCGTATCAAAAACGTATGATCAAGGCTTTCAACAAGAAAGTCAAGAGACAAGTATATCAAGTCGGGGACCTTGTAATCAAGCGAATTATCTTGCCGCAAAGTGATCCCAGGGGCAAATGGACTCCTACTTACGAAGGACCATTTGTGATCAAAAACATCTTTTCTGGTGGGGCAATGATCTTAACCACCATGGACGGTGATGACCTGCCGCATCCTGCGAACGCATACATAGTCAAAAGATACTATGCATGAATGACCCGGCAAGTTGAAAACCCGAAAGGGCGACTTAGGAAAAAGTGGGCATCCCGGTGAATCGAAAACCCGAAAGGGCGGTTCAGGCAAAAATTAGGGATAAACAAAAAAATCTGTACACCCGGCAAGTTGAAAACCCGAAAGGGCGACTTGGGCAAAAAAGGGTTTCCCGGTGGATCGAAAACCTGAAAGGGCGATCCAGGAAAAAGTTAGGGAATTAAAGCGTATGACTATGCCTCGTCGGATCACTTTAAGGACAACCTCTTCACGGACAAGCTCCAAGCTTCTGATCAATCCAATCATCTGCGGACGAAGCAACAAATGGACAAGATACTCAGAGTAACGAAGGCTATAGCAGAATGGGCACCCCATGGAATTGTTACACATAGCCATCTTGCTTTGTATAAATATTTTCTCAATTTTATGACAACATTCTCTTACCAGGGTGTCTGTCTCCTTTGTACCAAAATACTTACACAAAGTTAATACAAAGATACTTCAAAGTGCCAAAAAAAGTATTTTGCCTTTTCTTTTTTACACTTGTGTTTTATTTGAAAACGTCCAATGATTTATTAAATGAGCATATGCATTTGAATATAATCACTGCTTACAAATAGAACAAAATGAGAAAGAATAATTACTGTTAGGATGAAAGTATAGGAAAATGTCTTTAGGCTATTCCAGGAGAAAATCCACTACAATACATCATCCGGATCCTCGGCAGAGCTAAAGCCTTGGAATACATCCCCCCAGCGGAGTTAAGTTTCAAAATCCCCATCAGATCCCCAGCGGAGCCAGAAAACTTTGAACTACAAACCCTCAGTGAAGATAAAACTTTCTTCCCCAACGGAGTCCAAAACTTCAACCTTTAACCCCCGGTGGAGATCATTCAGTTTCCTCCTTTGTCCCTGAAGAGTCACTTTAAAACTAGGTAATTCCCCAGAGAGTTATTCTTCCCCGGTGAAGTCGCCATGATCAAATCGCCACGCCATTGAGATCCCCACCAGAAACTATTCAGTTTTCCCCTGATACCCCCTAACGGAACGAAGATTTTAATTCTTGAAGTAACCATTAGATTGGCCTACAACCCAAACTCCTATTTCTCCCAGCAGTTTGACTTCTCCCCACGAAGGATATCAAAAATCTTGAATCTCCAGCAGTAACCTTGGAATACATCCCCCCACGGAGTTATTCCCCAGCAGAACGAAGATTCTCGTTCTCATTTCTCTAGTGGAAGCCTCCAAGGTTTCAATCCCCCAGTAGAGGTCTTCAGAGTTTCCCTATTCCCCAGCCGAGTAAGGATTCCCATTGGTGTACCCCCCAGCTATGGTCATCAAAGTTCTCTGGATTCCCCAAGCAGGTTTCTCAAGCAGACTTAATGATTCCTACATCCCTGCAGAATTTGTCAAGGTTCTCGTTAATTCCCACAAGTCACCAAGGATTTTTCTATCTCCGACAACGGTCCAAGATTTATTTTCCCCGGCAGCAGTCAGAGATTTCATTATCTCCAGCTATCAAGGATATAGTTTCCTCAGCAAGACAGCTAATCAGCTTACATGCGCATATATTACATTCATATATCATAAGCATTAATAAAACACATTATGTTGCATCATACATGTCATGCAACATAACCTTATGTTTTAGCTAACATTTTACCCTTTTCAGGATAAGATTAAAAGCTACCTTTAACAAATATTCAAAGATTTCATATACAGTATGGATACACCCAAACACGGAGGTCATTCTATTACTCATTCAGAATTCCGCAATCTGATACAAACTAGATACGCTCCAAACACGAAAGCCATTCTATTTCTCATTCAGATTCAACTATCAACTTCTGGTTCAGATATACTGCAGACATGGAAGTCATTCTGTCACTTGTCCAGATCCCAGTTACAGTATGGATACACCCAGACACGGAGGTCATTCTATTACTCATTTAGAATTCCACAATCAGATACAGACTAGATACGCTTCAGACGCGGAATCCATTCTATTTCTCATTCAAATTCAACTATCAACTTCAGGTTCAGATATACTCCAGACACGGAAGTCATTTTGTCACTTGTCCAGATCCCAGTTACAGTATAGGTACACCCCAGACACAGAGGTCATTCTATTACTTATTCAGATCTCTTATTCAGATACAGTTTGGATACACCCCAGACAGGGAGGTCATTCTATTACTCATCCAGATCCCAGTTACAGTACAGATACACTCCAGACACGGAAGTCATTCTGCTACTCATACGGATCTCAATCTCAGATACAGTCCAGATACGCACCAGACACGGCTGCCATTCTATCACTCATTCAGAATTTATCCCCTGCCCAGAGATGCTCCTTACACGGATGTTTTTCTGTCTCCCATTTAGAATTCAGATAAAATGAAGATACACTCCAGACACGGCAGTCATTCTGATATTCATTCAAGAATTAAATCCAGAAACAACTCAGATACGCTCCAAATACAGACACCAATCTGATGTTCATTCTCCTGATTCTCAACAAACAAATCTTGGATGGCATCTTTAAGCCCATTTCCAGCAAGATTCTACCATCTCCAAATGGCATCTTTAAGTCCATTCCCTCCGCTGCACTTTGACGAGCGCAAATTTACGGGCACTTTAGTGTCCAATCCTTTTTTACCTTCGAGTAACGAAAGGCAAACTCGCCAATCTAACTCTTCAGGTTTAAGAAGATTGAACAGGGGCAGATGTTGTACCCAAAAATTTTCCCTCTCATCCTTCAGGAATTCATCCTGAATTCTCAGATTTTCTCTTAAACAAATCCAAGCCCTTAATTATCATTCCTTTCCAAGTAAACCATTTACAAGAGCAGAATGGTCATCTGCAAGCTCAAAAGTCAAAAAATTTACCTTGGAAAAGTTAAATTCTAAATACGTAGAATTTTTTCTAAAAGAAAAGTGTTTAAGAAGAAAATGGAACTTCAGAACTTCTGAACCAACCTTCAGGCAGAAACGGTAAGAAGTTGCAAACCGAGCTCAACACATAACATTCAGTCAGAAGGTGGCTCTTCAACAACTACACCAACTCAGTCAGGGATTATAAACGTGGTTCAGGACGTGATCTTTAAACAGAACCTGGCTCTTTCAGCAGTTATGCAAGTTCAGCCAGAGTTTGCTAGAGAAGTGTGAAGAAGGAAACAAAGCCTGAAACTCCTTCAGAACGTACTGAGATCAGAAGGTAATGGGGTCAGTAGATTCAGTAAAATACTGAAGCAGAATCACTAAGTCCAGAGTTTTTAAAGGCGGATCAAAGGAGCAGGCTAGGAAGTCTGGAAAACTCTCATAATTTGCTGAGGCAACAAGAGGCCAATGTCAGAGCGTGGTTTACGTTGTTCTTTTTGGTGAAGCAGAACTGCTGGCTCAGGTTTTAGGTAATGATGCAAAATCTCCTATTACAAGAGTTTTGGATTTTGACAAATCTCATCACCATTTAATGCTCATTAATGCTCACAACTACTTTTGAGCATTCATCCAAGGAGTCTCTCCACGTGTGGCTTGGTAACACCCTTGTGCAGGCTTAGGCATGGGTTTATGCACCACTTTTCGCCTATGGGTGTCACTTCTCCTTAATCCTCGCTTACTGTTCTAACCTAAGCTGAAAAGCTGTCAATCATCACAACTTTTCATGAACTTCCTTCAAGAACAAGTTAACCTCTACTGCATAAGTTTGGCGCCATTTAACGTTCAAAAATTCACAAAGCCTTGCTTATAAATAGGACACCATTGTCCATTAAAAAAAAGGAGACAAAAGAAACTCCAGAAAAATTGCTAGAAGAGGAACAAAAATCTCTAGTAAGAAAACATTGTGAAACTCTGCCAAAATCCCTTGTGTTTCATAACTTTGAACTTCCTGCCTCCACACTTCATTGATACCCAGTTTTCTTCCTGAATAGAGAACACCCATACAGTTCCTGACCATACATACATATATCTTCTCCATCCACCCATTCTAAAAAGAACCTGTCCAAAACACCATCAGAGCTAAAGCTAGCTCCAACTCACAGATTTTCTTCCAACAGCAAGGTAAGTACCTGCTGACTCTCATCACACTGCTATGCATCATCAGCTTTGCATGCTCAATAAATACAATGTAGATATCATGTTGCTGTTGTACGCGTTCTGAGGATTTTCATGCCACTGAATGCTTAAGTAGGAAGTGGATCAGTGTAGAACCTGCCTGTGACCTTGTTGGTTCTGTCTTTTGAAACACTTTGACACTTGCTGAGATTGTCCTAGGCATGCCTTCTATTTTGTGGAAAAATAATAAAACTGCAGATGTTCTGGCTAGGATAGGGGGAAACCAAGCTCTGACTTTGACGCCAGCACTTTTGAGGCCTGTTTTGCTGTCAATAATATCAGAACTTCTAAAAATTATCGTGTTTCCAGCGGGGTCAAAACTTTTGACTTCCCCACTAACAAACTTTTGTCTTGCAGCGCATGGGAGTAAGAACTTCTAACCTTCCCACTAACAGGTTTCTGTTTTGCAGGGCACCAGAGTCAGAAGTTGACTCATACATTTTCACTAACAGGTTGATAACCTTAAGCAGGCCTGGGTCAGAACTTCTGACTTCCTCTCAGCAGTGCGCTAGCCCTATCTCTCTTTCTCTTTTTCTTCCCCTTGTTATTTTCTTTTTTTATCTATTTTTCTCGTTGGACCACCCCCCATGTACAAGTGTGTATCCCCCATCCCCTAAATATTGTAATAGCGTAGAATTTTACATTTCCGCATTTTTATTGCTTTCAAATGTAAATGCTAGTAATTAGGATGTGTATGGCAAGATAAAATCAATAAAATAGAAAATCCTAATTCAAGATAAAATCATGCATGCAATAAAACACACTTGCATACAAACACCCTTAAGGTATCTCCACTTGGTTGCCTAAACAAATGGCCATGGTATGCATGCTAGGTATCTTAGAAAAACAAAAACAAAACAAAAGATCATAGTCCCTCAATGACGCTATCTTGGTTTCCTAAATAAAATGATCTAGTCCCTCAAGAATTGCTAAAGATGCTTAGCACAATTGCTATCATGGTCAATATGATGACCCGCGCCTGTCCCGTTTAACATCCTAATACAAGTTTGTTTACAAAATACAATGGTAAAACAACACTGTCAAAAGGGTTAAAAATGTGTAGGAAAGATCTTTGAGTAAAATAGGGTAGATAACTCTTAGTTACTTGATCAAAGCTTGCAAAACATCCTTGCTATTTTCAAACACAATTTAAAAACATTTCCCAAAAACAAACTTTCAAACCTTTAAAAATATTTTCAAAATACAAATACACCCTTGTATACATTCAAACAAGAATCATTACAAAGGTTGCCACAACGATGGCCTCTTTTCAAAACATTTTTCAAAACCACACACACAAAGCACCATTTCAAACAATTGAAAAGAAAAAGCAAGTGATCTAAACAAGTAACTAAGAGCCCATGGATAACCATGGATGAAAAGGGTGATAACACCTTCCCTTTTCATAATCTACTCCCCGAACCCAAGAAAACATCTCAAAGGTATTTCTTGTGCTTTTTGACCTTTCCTTTGGATAAAAAAAAAGTCGGTGGCGACTCTTGCTAAACCGAAACATTTGCGAACACAAACGTAAAACCTCAAGTCAGTTCTCCCACCGCATCACAATATACATCACCACCATAATTCCATGGGAGTGCCTTGTCTGAGGTGTACGGAATGGGACCAGGAACAATGATTATTAGCGGAGAAATTCTTGGAACAGGTGTAACCCTAATAGGTTTTCTCGAGGAAACCTTGGAAAGATTGGAGGAAATGGTTATAATGGCAACGTCTTCATTTGGAACCAACATAATCATAGTCTTCTCAAACAAAATTTCTTTATTATCCATCAGGCGCTGAACACCTGACTTAAACAAACAGCAATCAGTAGGCATAATTGAACACATGTGGCAACCTTCACCACAACCCGAAAATAAACCGGCCAACAGCAAATTCTTCTTTATAGTCATCAGAGGAGTAGAAATATCTTCAATAGAGGTCACAAACAAATTGGTGTCAACATCATTAACTCCACGACCGTGTTTGGGCATGGGAGAAGTTATAACATTTGGCTTTTCTGGAGCATTAAATTCTATCTCCTTGGCTTCGAGCAAGTCTTGCACTTTGTTTCTCAGAGCCTAGAAATCGTTTGTATCATGGCCTGGACTCTCAGAATGGTAGGCGCACCGCGCGTTGGGATTGTATCTGGGAGAAATAGTGTTTGGATTCTTGGGAGCCTCTCTCAAGGTCGCCAAGTTGGATTTTAACAGGTGAGGTAACACTTCAGCCAAAGTCATGTTGATGCGGGTAAACTTCTGTTGTGGTCTCTCCTCCCTTTGTTGATTGTTGCATTGTGGAGCAACTGTGGGTCTTGGTATCACTACAGCATTTACCGTTTTACGGTGTTCAGATTTGTTTTGGCCCTTCAGGATATAGACTGCACTAGCTTCCTTCTTACCGGTGAAAGGCTTCTTTGCTGAACTTGACGAAGCATCCTTCTGAATTTTACCACTTCGAATTCCAGCTTCTACTCTTTCCCCAGTCAAAATCAACTCAGTAAAACCAGATGACGAGCTGCCGATCAAGTGATTGAAAAATGGACCAGATATCGTCCCTAGGAACATGTCAACCAACTCCCTATCAGACAACGGGGGTTGGACTATTCCAGCCAAGTCTCTCCACTTTTGAGCATAGTCTTTAAAACCTTCACCTGCACCCATGGACATACCCTGGAGCTGAGTACGAGTAGGAGCAAGGTCGGAGTTGTACTGATACTGCTTGTAGAAAGCAGCAGCAAGATCTTCCCAGTTTCGGACACTGGCTCCTTCCAACTGGTAGAACCATTCAAGCTGAGTCACTAACAGACTATCTTGAAAGAAATGCACCCACAAATTCCTATCAGCAGTGCGGGGTTGGATTTTCCTGACATACGAGCGGAGATGGAGTTTTGGGCAGGATACCCCATCATACATGGCAAAAAATGGAGCTTTGAACTTATGAGGGATGACCACTCCTGATACTAGTCCCAGTTCTCCGAAATCCAAACCAGGTATTTTCTGAATTTCCATAGCGCTCAGACGGTCTTCTAGCTTCTTGTACCTATCCTCAGCAGGAGGATATTGCTCATCGTCGTAATCTGTATCGTTATCAGAAACTGCAAGACTAGGGTCCTTTGCCTTTTCTTGGTTCTCCACGTCCTTGGATGAGGAGGGCAGATCAGCTGGTTGTCTCAACCTTTCTCCGAATCTTCTACCCATATTCAGAATTCCGACCTTCTTATTCTTCTTCTTCTCTTTCAGAATAAGGGTCTTCAAATCCTCTTTCCCTTTAGCCAGACTTATGAACATCTGTTGGAATTGGGCGTTTTGTGCCTGAAGATCTTTGATGGCTTGATCGGAAGACATTTCTGCTGAAATAAACAGCGAAGAAGATAAGAAACCTGTAGTGGTACATGTAATGATGTGCATGATAATGGGATGCGCATGTAATGATTTCAAAGACTTTGGGAGATTTAAATTTGCAAACCAAAAATAAACAAAACTTTATTAGCTTAACTTTGAAAGGTTCAACAATGCCCTTAAGGCGTTACAAAGAAGTAAATAAAACAAATCTAAAACTAGAAAAGTAAAATCAAAAATCACATGGATGCTTCCTCTTTGTGCTGATATAGTCATTAATCACTCTTTCCTCCTCGAGCAGTCTGGTGAGCTTCAAAACCTTCCTTTCCTGCTCATGGAACTGCTCCCGGTAAGTGTCCCACTCATTCTTCAGCTGAATCCAAGACCTCTACAGCTCCCCATGATCAGTAGGCATGTAAGGATAGAGAACCGTGTAAGGAATGCCTTCTTCGTTAGTGGGTTCCACAATCACTGGTAATACGGCCTCATAAGGCATCCCAAGCTTTTGGGCACGAGCTCAGACCCACTGGAGGTAAGGCTGAATAGGAAGGGAAGTCTTCGGTCCCAACTCTTGGGGGTCAGATCTGTTCACCATGCTTCAAGCTCGTATAAACCTCCGACGATACTCCTTAACATCCTCCTTATAGTCAAATACAATGTCCTCAAGAAGTAACTCATGGGGGCCATCTCTTCGAGCACGACCAAATTGTCGCAAAGCTAGACAAGGATTGTAAGTTATAGCTCCTCTGATTCCAAGCAATGGGACATTAGGGTACCCCCCACAACGGTCAATAACAACAGTGTCTTCCATAGCCCAGGAACACCAAAGAATATCTGTATGAGCAAGTGACATTATTCTGTAGGACCAACCCAAACCTTCTTCATTCTTCAGCAAAGACTTAGGGAGGTGACAAATAAACCACCTTGACAGCAACAGCATGTAACACATAAGAGTTCCTCTTCTCCTCATAGTACGGGTGTAGAGAGCATACAAGATATCTCCCAACAAGGTAGGCACAGGGTTGCAAGAAAGGAAAATCTTGACAGCATTCACATCTACAAAGGAATCCAGATTCGATAAGAGAACCAAACCATAGATAGGGAGAGCCAAGACATCTTCAAAAGCTTGAAAGTCCAAATCATCCCAGAATAGCTAAGCCTGGTCTTTCAGAAATTTGGCTAGAAAACCTTCGAACCTGCTTCGGGTTTCCCAATTGGATACTACATCAGTCTGTTTCAAATTCAAAGCTGAGGCAATGTCTTCTGGCTTAGGAATTTCTTCCATACCTATGAAGGGTACCTGTTCAAGGATGCATATGCCCAATAGATGAGAGAACTCTTCCAAGGTAGGTACCAGCTGGTAATCTGGAAAGGTGAAGCAATGATGCACGGGATCGAAGAACTGAAATAGTACGCTCATCATTTGTTCATCAAGGTTCGAAGTAACCAGGCTTAGAAGATGACCGTGTCTCTTAATTAACATAGAAGTCTCGGAAACTCTTGAGGCTGGCTCTTTAAGTTGGGCAGGTATTTGCACAAAGTTGACTCGGATAGTATTTCTATGCACGGAAGCCATGACCTGCAAAACAGAACAAAGATAAATTCCCTTGGTCTTTGAAATGGTTAGTGTAATGAAGCATGGATTCCATGTTATGATGCATGATGTCATGATAAACCACAAGTATAGCAAACAACAGGTATTGCAAACACAGTCAAATCACACAAAACCTTTAGGTTTAAGGCTTGCATGAGGTCAAAGGTAGTACCCTCTTTAAGTTAAGTTGGTTCAAACTTGTCCAAGAAAAGTAATCGGGTTCTAGAGGATCTCAATATCACTGACCATCCTCCATCGGTCATGGTTTCAGCTCACGCAATCTTTTCTTGCAGCCGGAACTATCTCGAGAGTATGGTCTCAATGAGTGTAGCATCGAGTATCAACCAGTTCTCAGCTCTACACCGAGGCCGGCTATCTCACTAATTTCTAATGGCCAAGTTGGGCGATTAAAGGTTCTAAGGTCAGTTGATGCTTAACGACACCATGCATTGGCCTTGTATTCTCTTCGTTTCTCCACAAGGGATACCGATACCTACCAATGTGCCACATCAACGTAGCTACTGCTTCAACCGTATCGGTCTACCCTGTACAGTTCCCTCACAGTCTATTGCTACTTACCTAAAAGGTATCCCCAGATCCGGGTTAGGATCTATAGTTATCCCAAACAGAACCCTCAAAAATAAAGCAAACAAAGCAATCAAGAGAAGCAAATATGATGAACTAGATCCTAAGGTATACCCCACTTATTCATAGTCCCCAGCAGAGTCGTCAGTTCTGTGATACAATGGCAGAACCAACTGTTTGAGTGCTCATTTGCGTTTTGCATTTTTTGTTTGCAAAATATCGCGGTAAGCAAGAGTCGCCATCCACTTTTATTTTATACAATCAGGAAAAGGAAAAAGAACAGAAAAAACCTTTTTTGAGATGTTTCTGAGTACGGGGGGAAGATTATAGAAAGGGAAGGTGTTAGCACCCTTTCTATCCATGGTTTTCCACGGGCTCTTAGGTACTTGCTCATCTTTTTAAATTGCTTGTGTATGTGCTTTGTTTTGAAAAGTTTTACTTCGTGATAACCCTTGTATCAGTCCTCAAAGGTGTGACGAAGTTGTTTTGAAAATTGTTTTGAAATGTGTAAGTGTGAAAAGTTTTGATTTGAGCAAGTACCTACTAGCATCTACCTACTCGAAAAAAGATCGTTTTTATTCTTGTTTCCTTTAGACAACGCTATCCTACTATTGAGAAATAGGTAGCACCGTCATTGGAGTTGTAAGGGTCAATTCGAAAGGGACGTACGATCACTAAAGCAATATTAGGACAAATTAGTAATAACCCTAGAGTCTTAAGATCATATTCGAGGCAACATTTCTGAGACAACATTTCCGAGGCAACATTTTCGAGGCAACATTTCCGAGGCAACATTTCTGAGGCAGCATTTGATCTTTTTAGACAGGAGGGAAACCACTAAGACACCCTATACTTAATGATCATTTATCGAAGGAAACCGAAGTTAAAGTATACCTTAAGAGTGATATGTGCGAGTGATTAGTTTCAATTATTTATCTTTGCACATTAGGGTTTTCTAATTGTATTAAATTTGTCATGCATTCTTGCCATACAATCCTATTAGCATACATCTAAACAGTCAAATATTTATGGGAATTAAAATGCGAGAAAGTAAATCTACGCTATTACAAGGCTTTGGGGAAGGGGATTAATTACATAGCCAAAAACCCGGGAAAAAAGAGTGGTATGTAAAATCCCTAGATTAAACTATTACAATCCATGAACAGTTACAACAATATTGTAAAAATAATAAACGCGCGATGAATCAAATACGAAGCGACTAGGGTTTTGACCCTTGACTAGACTTATTCGCGATTGAAAAAATGTTTTTGCTATTTTTTAGAAAATAATGAAATAGTTAAATTAAAGGAAAATCCTAAGTCTAATTAATTTTAAACTAAGAAAAATAAATTAATTCATCTAAAAGCCTATTTTTGTGTTTTTTATCTATTTGAGAAAAAAAGAAAATAAAATTAAAAGTTAACCTAATTTTCTAATTTAATTTTAATTGTGAAAATAAATTAAAGTTTCCCTAGGTTAAACTTAATTAAACTAAATTTCATAATAGTAAAAAAAAACTAATTCTAATTTTTTTGTGAATTATTGATTTTATGACTTTTATGAAAAATAATTAATTTGTGAATTAAAATAAATAAAGAAAATTAAAAGAATAAAGAATGAAATAAAGAAAAGAAATAAAAAAAGTAGTAAATGGGTCTGGTGGTATTTGCTGAAAGGGGGGTATATTGCTGAAACTTTGAGCCCAAATGATCCAAGCCCATTTGACTTTGCTGGATCTGGTGTCCATGTTGACCTGGGGCGTATGGTGGACCTTCAGGGGGGAAGCCTTGGATCTGAGATAGAGACATGATTGATGGTTGGATCTTGATGGCACACGGTGGACCTCCTGATATGCAGCGTGCTGGATTACCTATTGAAGAAAAATATAAACAAAGGTTGGGACCTGGGGATCGAACCCAGGTCCTCATGCACGTTTCTAATCCCTGCTTGCCAACTGAGCTACTTTGCTTATTTGTACATATAATAAAAATAAAATATAATATATGGAAAATAATGATTAATGGAAAAAATGCGCTAAAGTTCAAACTGCCAACCAGGGAGTGCCACGCATCATCTTCTTCCTCCCAACCGTCGTTTTAGCCTAAGATATTTTTACCTACGGACATTACGCTGTAGCTACAAACATGTGTATCTAAAAAATTGTCCACAAGCAAGATAAATGACCATGGATGGTACCAATCAACTCGTCTCATCCTCACGATTATCATGGTACCAAAATCAACGTCAAATTTAACCTGTATTGCAAAGCCCTAAAACTAAACAAGAAACCCTAGCCATGGCAGTTTTACATACAATCATTAAAAACGCAATTGAATAGAATGATTAGCTAGCAAACTCAATAAGGAACAAGAATATGTAATCAAAACGTGCAAATGATGTATAAATCAATGAAAACAAAAACGAGTTTTTTAAGCTAACCGTGTGACTGATACAATGTGTTTCAGGACGTGGGGAGGCTTGCTAGTGATTGGTACACGTTCTTGAGGCGTCCAGCAATCGATTGGTAAGGTTTGGATGGCTTGAGATGGCCTGTAACTTGGAATTTGATCTGCACTTTTTCTTTGAAATTTTGAAGTTTATTCTGCCTCTTTCACGACTGCTCCACCTATTTTCTTGCCTTGGATTCCTTCTGTATATGTAGTACAACATATTAGGTCAACAAAAACGAGTTCAATCTTTCCCATTATGAAGATTTGATTTGGTCTTTCATGGCATATGATATCTTTCCAAATTTTCTTAAATTCAATCTTTTTCCACTCAAATCAGTCTTGAACGAATTGGTTCTCATTTCACAGCACATAAGATCTTCCTTCAATGCAAAAATCATCCCTAAAACACATTATATGATTTATTTGGATTTATTTGATTTTATTTGAATTTTAAATGAATAAAAATCAAAATAAATTAAAAAAATAAATAAATAAAGCATGGAGGGTCCCATAGGTCGTGGACTATTCTAGGAGTGAGATGCAATCTTGAAAAGATGGGCCCATGTGGAAAAAAAATGCAATTTTGACTAATGTTGACTTTTGGCAATTTTGCAAAAAAGGTCAACTTGGCCAATGCATAACTCTCTCAATTTTGATCCTAGAGAGGTGTTCTTGGATTTTTAGAAAGCTTAGGATTTTCTATAAGCAACCCTTTTGGTCTCATCTCAATTGATTCTTCCATGTTCATGTATGAAGCTTTGACCCAAAAGGTGTTTTTGTTGACTTTTCAAAAGGACCTATAATGTCATAATTCATAACTTTTTGTGAGTGCATATTTTGAACTTGGGAGATGAAGATGAATTGTAGGAAATTGAATTCTATTCAAAATGAGCTTCAGATGTGTCATTTCTGATAAAGTATGAGAAATTTATGCTTGGTCAAAGTTGAGTTGACTTTTCCTGCAAAACCCTAATTTAGCAACTTTTGGGTTTTGATGAATTGTGAGCAATCCTTGAGGAATCATGATCAACTCTTGATCAAATGATGAATAATACTTCAAAATGAGGATGTTGACCAAAAATCTTGAGGTTGACTGTATGTGGGCCACAATTGACTTTTGACCTAGCAAAGTCATTTTTTAGGCCTTTGAGCAATTAACTGAACAAACTTCTTCTGCAAGGCTTGAAACTTGACATGGATGATCTTGAGGACATATTAGGACAATGCTGAGCATTTGGGATCCTTTGGACTCAAGCATCTTGATGAAAAATGAAACCCTAATTTGAGGTAGACTGCCTTAGGAGAGAGTTTGTCTGGTCAACTTTGAACTTCCTTGAACAATTTGGGGACCTCACTTGCCATGTATTGAGAAATATGGGAGGGAAAAATTTGGGGTACAACATAGGATCTTTTCAAAAATACTTTCAAAACCCTCTACAAACACAATTCAAAGAAAAGAAATTTCAAAAGTGATCTAACAAGCAACTAAGAGCCCATAGATAATTATGGATGAAAAGGGTGCTAACACCTTCCCTTTTCATAATCTACCCCCCGAACTCAAGGAAATATCTCAAAGTTCTTTCCTGTTCTTTTCACCCTTTCCTAATTGGATAAAAGAAAAGTCGATGGCGACTCGTGCTATCTGCAACAATTGCGATCAAACGCAAAACAACCAAGTCAGTTCTCCCACCATATTACAGTAGAGTGTGAATGGTTATCATTACTTAGACTCTTAGACTTCCCTAGGAAATGATGGCATTATAAACAGTTGTCACGTGGGATGTGCGAAAAGACGAACCACCGACAAGAGTTTCACGCACGAAGCCACGCACTTACACTGTTTTATCCCTGTCGTAAAACACATTGAGGACACGAGCACGAGGAAAATCCTCGCTTCCCTGCAAATGCAGATCCCAAGTAAAGAACTGCATTAAGACGAGCAAAAGACGAGTCTACCAAGGGAATTCTCCCAGATCAAGTCGACCACGCCACGCACAATCTCAGATTCCTTCTCGACCTAAATCATTGAGTCATCCCCGACGGGAGTTGACGGTTTCCCCTCTTGGGTAACACTTCCCTGACATTTAAACTAATCTTAAGTCATCTCCCTTTCGCCCAAGGGAATTAACTTGGAGGGATCCTATTCTGGACTGGGCCGACACCTGCTCCACCATTGGGGAGGCCCAGTCCAGTGCCTCTATAAAGGCCCAAATCCATGCAACCTAAACCAATGACTGTTGGGCACTTCCCCACATTTCCACTAAGGGAACATGTCTTTTTAGTGTCCATAATCGCCATCAACTTGCCCTCTGAAAATAACGGGTCAAACTTCCCTATTTCCTCGAGGAAGTTGACCAAGGAGGAGGCCACGTGGTAGACTCCATACACCTGTTACCCTGTCAGTCTTCATTATTGGGCCTTATCATAGCCCAACACTGAATATCTTGGCCCATCACTGAGGGCTATAAATACCCTCTCACATGAGAGGGTCGGGAATTCATTCATTCATTCATTCACTCACTCTTACTATAGTACTTGCACTCTGATTGCTCTCGTTCTTACTTTGGAATCGGAGTACCTTACAGGTACACCCCCATCCACTTCACTCAACAACTACCATTCAACTCAAGTTCGTGAGCCAGTGACGATTCCTTCGGATCAGGTACATGATACCCCTACTTTTGATGGTGGTGGGACAAACCTTCCAGTTTCAGCTTTCTTGTCTCTTGTTCGGCCATGACGGACTTTTGGGGTCTTGTATCTGGCTCTTTTCTTAGTTGGTGCCCGCTTGATGCACCAATTGTTTGAGCTACTTTTTCAAAAGCTACCATGGGAATATGATCTTGTCTGTCAATGATGTTCCTCAAGACTAGGAGAACTTGACTTAGATCTCCTTTCATGGAACTCACATCACCCTTTACTTGGTCGAGATCTTTCTTGAATGCGACCTGATTCTCCTTGATTTGTTCCATTTATTTTTGTTGGTAGGCCCTTGTTTTATATGAAGGCCAAGGAGGTGGTGATCTTTTTCTACCAATGGTTTAACTGGAGAGATTTTGAAAAATCAAAATGAGCTTTGTTATGATATGCAAGTGTTTGCGAATGCATGCATACTTATGATTATGTATGAACATGTAATGGTTTCTTGTTTTAAATATCTTATTCACTTGGGTATATATTTATCTTTTGCTTCTTTTATCTTTTTTTATATTTGGTGAATAGCTTTAAAAATAGATACGCAAACAAGATACAGAAACAAAATTCCTTTATTGGAAGTAACATAATCCAGATATTGAAAAATATTAAAACTTTAAATCAAAACTTGTTTGCATAAACATAAACAAAGAGAAATAAATGTTCTAGGTGCGCTTGCAGATGTCTGCTCTAAAACCATCATCCATTGCTCGGAAAAGCTTGAGAAAGTCTTCGACATCCTTAGGATCAAGGGTATCCCCATGGCAGCGAGCGTACATCTTCATAGCTCTTTTGTATAATTTCCCTTTTGTGGCTTTAATTTTAGACATGTTTGGCGCATTGACGCGGACAAGTTGTTTCCTTTGGTATCCATTTTCAAAGATAATGACTAAAATCTTGATTTTATTGATTTTTGTTTTCTTACCCTGTGAATAAGATAAATAAAAGAAATAGATGATGAATATATGAAATGTATGAATGCATGGATGTATGATCTAGTGACAGGATTTTATGAGAGGTACCCTTATAAGGTAGGATCTTAACTTTGACCTACGGTTAATCTACCCTCCCAAAAGGTGATTTCCTTATGAATAACACAAGAGGGAAAAGGCACCAGGGCCTCCCTTAGGTGGAGCCTCTTTACGGACCGAGACTTTCATCTCAAATTCGTGAAAGGTCTCGTCATGATATTTTGGTTAAGATCGTTACAAAGAGTCATGGGTGGCATTCCAAAGTCCTACTCGTCAAGAGGATATATCTTGAAAAGTATTCCTTTTGCAGAATTCCACCGACTCTAGGCGAAGTCTTCATATAAACTCGGAGGGATGATGTATCCCCTAAGCTAATAGACGAACCTTCTTTCTAAGGGTTATTTGAGATTTTTTTTTGAAACAAAAGTCCCGCCATACAGTAAATATAATAATATTGAAAGAGACAAGAATAAATAAATGCAATAAATAAATAAAGAAAATAAAGAACCCAAAATAAAACATAAAACCTAAGGTTGAGGTCCCCAGTAGAGTCGCCAGCTGTTGCGACTGATTTTAAAATTAAGAGTCGCAACTACTAGTTTTTATCCTAAGGAAGGGAATCTAATAGGAAACCCTAATTCACAAAGACATAGATTCTAAGTTTCGGACTCTATTAGATGAAAGGAAGGTGTTAGGCACCTTTCATATACCTTATTCTTAAGGATACTAGGTTTAGGTTTAACAGTTAGGTAAGAAGGGGTTTTAATTTTTTTAATAGGGGAAAGGGTTTTAATTTTTAATAGGGGAACTCACCACGATTTTAGTCGTATGCCTACGTATCCTCTTATGAGGAATCAGAGTCTGAATTCATAGTTCATACGGGGTTTGTGTTTTTTATGGATTGCAAAAGTATTTTGAATCGCCTCGCATTTTGATAGAGTAAAGAGATTGCGAAATTTTGGACTAAAGGCGCGATTAGTCAAAATATATTTGGAACCTTTTAGCAAAAGTTATTTGTTTAGATTAGTTTATTGCGAAAAATAGTTTTAAGATTTGTTGAATATTTTTTATCATATTAATTGTGAAATTTCTTAATTAATGCATGGTAAAAATGTTTTAATGCAATAATATAAAATAATATTCATGAGTTTCTAAATAAAATAATTTATTTACATGATAATAAAAATAATAGTATGAAATTAAAGTAGGATTATAATAATAAATAATATATAAAAATAATTATTATAAAAACAAATAATAATAATAATAATGATAAGAAAATAATAAATATGAATAAGAAAGTATAAAAGATAAAAAAATAGAAAAATATTAATTAATAGTCAGGGGGTACGTTTTTATGTTGGGTAGTAAAAGAGTAGGGTGCAAAGAGTCAGAGCCTGAATTCAGGCCCAGTAAGCCTGGGGGGGGGGGTGTTTCTGTAACGAACAAGCAAAACACGGGTGTAATGAGAAGTTGGGCTCAAGTTCAGATATTGAACTCGGCCCAGAGGTAGGGGAGGTGTCACGTTAGTTTTGAATTAGTAACTACTGGAAAGAGGGGGTGCAAACAGAGTTGGGCTTGGCCCAAACGCGTTATGGGGGACGGCCTGGATGGTTTATGTGTATGAGGGTGTACAAACTTGTGGTGGACTTGACCTCACAACCGTCCAATAACGACTAGACAGATGGGATTGAAGGCACATGTTGAATATCGTGGGCACGTGTACACTAGATTCCTATGGAATATATGTTATGTTTCATTATTCATTTCATTTTATTGTTTTTACTGTAATCGTTTCCCTCTTTCGCTCAACCTAATCCTTCACCTTCACTAACCCTAACCTTAAAACTACACCACAGCGACGCGAGACCCTCAACCAAATCCCCAACACAAATCCACCCAACAAAAACCCCAAATCAACAATTAGAACAAAATCAAGCTAAGTTTACCCATTTGCGTTTCTGTATTCTGATTGTTGAGCGTTTGTCCGGTTCAGTGTTAATCTCCTTTATCCCTTTGATTTACAGGTTCCGACGAGGTAGCTGTGGCGCGGAGAAGCTTTTCAACGAAGATTAGGGTTTCAGATATTGAAACCTTAATCATCCCCTTTTCGTCTTCTTCAACAACAAGACAGGGTTCTCCTTCAACCTTTGTTCTTTAGAATTTTTCCTCTGTATCTTCGTAATTCCTCTCTTTTTGTATTTTGGTTCTTCGAATCCACTCTTTTGTGTATTTTCTCTTTAGTATTGTTGCACCCCAAAATTTTCCCTCCTAATTTCTCTTATTCTTGTTTAGACTTTGCATTCATCTGCATCATTCCAATAGGTCATGTGCATAGCATGCATTTTCATAAAAAAATGAAGCATCTGAGGTTTAAAAGATAAGCAATTATGAAGCTAGGGTTTACAGCTGATTTGAGGTATATATGTTGAATAAGATTGATTATTCAGGATCTTCTTGGTGTACAAGGCTGTGGAATTAGGGTTTTGGTTCATGTTCAGTTTGGATTTCTTCCCCATCAAGCTACAAGGCTATTATCTTCTACTGAACAACATGTTGTAGATTTTTTCTTGTCAAGAATTCAGGGGTGTGACCTAGCATACATACTCTTTGAATCAATACATCTTCTCATATGAGTGTGCTTACATTTGATCATGGTTAATGACTGTGGCATGGAATTCATCCACTCTCCAGTTAACTAATTCAGGTGTTGTTGAGTCATGGTTCAAAAGTTCAGTAGGCGTGCAAGCTAGGGTTTTTACAACTGACTAAGGTGTATATGTTCAATAAAGCCTGATTCCTCTAGTTATCCTTCAAGCAGTGAAATGTGAAATTAGGGTTCATTTCCCTATGTATTTAATGAAATTAGGGTTGTATCACATAGATGTCTTTCTATGCTTCTAGTTTCATCTGAGTCAAGGAATTTCCTCAATAAAGGTTGGTTTGGCATTGAGATCATTGGTTTTGAAGTCATGGACCTGTGATTTAAATTGCAAAGACGCTGAGTTATGGTATAAAATGTTGAACTTGGGGATCCAATGCAGGCGAGACATTATTACTTCTTTTATTTTTGTTTGATATGGATTTAAGAATCGAAGTTAGGAGTAATTGAGAATTGCAATTGAGTTTGGATTCATTCAGATGATCACTTTATGCCATGGATTCAATGCGATTAAAATTCTTAAGAGGCAAACATGATTAAGAAGGAAAGTTCGTGACTTTGAGATCATACGGATTTGAGTTACAAAAGTTGTGTCGACGCTTCAAGTATTCAAAACTTGTTCAAGACCTTATTCAAAAGTTCAAAGGCATCATCATTCCTTCAAATGTTTGTCATTTTTCATACAAAGGTGAATCGAATTAGAGGGTCATTAAAGATACGAGTAATTCTTTCATGTGTCGTTTTGGATTGCAATACAAGTGGACTTGTAATCAAGGAATGGTTCTCATTGAATAATTCACTCAAAGTGATTCTAAATTCAATCATTGTTCGTAATTCAAAAGGTTTCATACAAATCATCATCCAAAGTTATTTCAAGTTCGTCCAAAAGGTTTAAAATCATACAAATCTCGTCCATGTTTCTCTTTAGAATTAAAAATTGCAGGTCGTATTGCCATTACATTTTGAGAAATTACAAAGAAAGGGTTATATATCCATCGTAATCCTAAGTGTTCCTTAGGATGTTATAGCTTATCGAAAGACCGGCTGCCAAAACCCATTCAAGCCTGTTCCAGACCTTTAACCAATTCTATGAAATCTTGCTCTTCCTTATCGTGTAATCCGACCTGCTATGGTGAAAAAGCCCCTGCAATTTTCAGGAATAAATTCAATACCAAACAGACATTAGCTTGAATGTGTTCGCATAACATGCTGTAATTTGTCAAAACTATGGCACTTCTATCAATATATAATAGAAAGCTAATTACCTATTTTTCATGACAGATTTCAAACTCTCTAAAACTGCAGTGTCCTCACCCTCCATCTTATATCTAACTTCACAAATGTCCAACAACTTGAATCACTTCATCCATAAAAATTTCTCGTCATTCTCCATGCACCTCTTCATTCGCCATGCATTCACCGCTATCGCCATCTCAAGAAACTAGGAAGAAAAAAGAAGGTGGTTAGCAAGTAAAGTTTGAGTATAAGCAAGATAGTTTCAAAGAACTTTTCCAGTCTCATCATTATGGTTTGAGTGAAGGAATCAGCTTGTGGATTAAGGAATTCTCTTTCAAATTATATTCACAAATCGAACAATAAAGCCTCATATTCATTGGTTTCATAATAAAAATCAGATGCAAGTTCAATCATTGGCCTAATTCCATTCTACTACAAATCTCAAACAAGTGCAAAAAGAATGTTTGGTTCACAATAGGAAAAACTCAAGAAGAGACAAATTGTTACACGCAAACTCGGTCAAGACCCATCAAATATCACAGTGCACAGCAATTGCAAACAGGCCAACATAAATTTCGCATCTCAGCTAAGTAAAGTTACTGCAGTAACAGATTCTCACAAGAAATCAACAAGTGCAAACAAATCATGAATTCAAGCTCAATAAACAGAATTGTAACCAAAGTTGCAAAATATCACAGAAAAAGGAGCTATCAAGCATACGAAATCCTAACAGGTCATCATCATTTTCCTGCTCAAAGGCCCTTCAGAATACAGAGAAAGATAAGAGGAAAAGAAGTTTTCAAAGAAAGATTAGAATCATAAAAGTATTACCGGGAAGAGCCTCAGTCATTGGTATTCTGTCGTGAGCTTGATAAATCTACAACATGTATTTCATCAAGCAACAACCGGCCATATCTGTCTAAAAGAGCTAGTTGGTGCTTACTACATAACCAGAATAATTGTTGCATCAACTAGCATGATCAAACGTCAAAGCCAAGTCTAGTGACAGTTCAATGGGGTATTAGATCAACAAGATTCAATTCAGCACGAGGAATGCATATGTTCATCATCGTCAGTTCGTACCAAAGACAAGACTATTCACCAGTCCAGTCATCAGGAAAGGGAAAAGGTGGGAAACCGTGAGATAACCTCTTTGTAGCTCTGCTGTAACAATACCCTACATAACCAAAACCGGATCAGCTCGCGAAACAGAAAAAACTACTAAATATTAGTCAAGTTCAGCATAAATAAAAAATAACAGAGTTGTAGAACCATTTAGCTTCTAACCAATTTCCCAGACTAATCTCCTAATTGTCAACTGGCCCTAATCCCCATAACAGAACCAATTAACTAAACTAACAACATTTGATAACTTCTGACCTCCATACATAACTAACTCCAAACCAAGTCCTAACTAACTATTATAACAACTAACAGAGCTGATAGAGCTCCCTAACCAAATTTCTAAGAGAATCATATAATCCTATAACAGAAAAACTAAACGAAATCATAACCGCCAGGGCCTAGGTAGTTCTCTCTAACCTCTAACCTTTAACAGAATTGCTAACCAACCTTTAACAGAATCTCAACAATTAAAAGCTGCTAACAGAAAGTGGCAGTTTCAATTTCCTAACAACCTGTAACTGTCTGTATCCCTCTAACTAACTTAGTTTCAGAATTAGCTACAATTATCTCTTAACAGAAACTAATCATAACCGGAAAAAAAAACAGAATTCAGTTCTAACTAACTTCCACCTTCAATCTTTACCCTTCATCTGTTAAACCAATTCCTTTTGATACTGTGGCCTAGGGACTTTCAGTTTCAACTAAATTCTTCTTCATTCCTATATAATATCCTCCATCGGGCTCAGAAGAGAGGAGGCTTTATTTCACTTCAACTCTACTTTCATCTTCTTTCTCAATTCAACCCTCAACTTCCCTCATCCTAATACCTTCTTCCTTTATCCTGCAACCTTTGTCCCTCCATTATCTTTCAACCTTTGCAGTTCTTCCGTGCACTCTTACTACATATCAACGCCTTGTACCATAATCACGAAGAATTCTATGCAATACTGATTTCTCAGTACTATGATTAATCGCTCTTCTCATGAAAACGGAAGATCGAGAGAAAATAGTAGCAGAAGAAAACTGAATCGGAAGAAGAAGATGGAGAAAGAGTCAAAGAGCAAGAAATTGAGTGTAGTACGTTTACCTGCGCTTTGAAGATTGTCCTCTGGATTTCTCATTGCCTTCACCGCATCTAAAATACCGCCGGAGTGTCTCCGACAGGTAAGCTCTGATCTCCCTCATTTCTTCGCCTGTTTGCATAATGCTTGTTACCATATTATGCGTCTTCGCTTGCTGACTAATTCCCCTAATGCCTCAAACTTCAAATTGTCACTGTTATCATTTGATTTCAGTTTAAAACTCCTAGGTTTTCTATTCGTTTAGATTTGGAAAAATTGAGAAGGAATCCTGAAAAACAGAGATGATATTTAGTAGTGGAGGGATGGAGGAGAATGATAGAGGCGAATTGTGAATGGGCGATTGCGTTTCGTTTTTAATCGGGACCACCACTGTTCATACTCAAGAAGAAGAGGAGGAAGATTGAACAAAGAAGGAAGAATTCGTTTGGGCGATCTGAAGAACCAAATTTAAACCCTAGCCTAAGAATAAAAAAACGACATCGTTTCTTGTCGCTACATTATTTTTGTTTGTTTTTTTGAACTGAAATCTGGTAAATAAAATAATAATGTTGGGTTAAGTGACCCGTTAGGCCCAACACGTTTTAGACTAAATGGTTAGAAATACTGAACTCTTATGGGCCAAATCAATCTTAAGCCTGTTTCAATCCTTTTTTGTTGGAAACCAAATGCAGTAGCAATAGCAACAAAAAACAACATTGGCCCTTAGTCAGCTTGGGCCTTACATATGGAACTGCTTACTACAATGCACCACTACTAGCAGCATGCCCATTGGTTCTCCTAGTTTCCTTTTAATTTCTTTTTAGTTCTTTTTTTCATGACAAAATACATAATAAAAATGATAAAAATATTATAAGACATTTTATTAATTAAATAGGAATTAATTTTCCCCTTGGCTAATCTTTCTTTTTTAACCACTAGCCTTGCTCACTTTATGTCATATATTTCATTTGCAATTTTTGGCATGGTTTGTATGCAATACTTTAATACTTGCTGCCTAATTTTACTCGTTTGCGTAATCTTTCATAACCCCTTAGGTAATTTTGGTTCAAATTTAATCTTCGATTTAATTGAACTAAAATTAGACATTAGGCTTCTAAATCCAAATATGCAAACATTAGATAGAATTCCCTCAAAATTCCAACTTTAGGCCCAATGATGCATGATAACATTAGGGATAGATTTAGGTTAGTCTCCCCTTTAGACTTTTCTTTCCCCTTTTTCATTTTCATTTTAAACAAAACAAAAACTTCTTTTTTTCTTGCAAACTTCAAAACACTTAAATATTACCGATGAGAGTCATACCTTTGTTGAGCATAGGAAACGATAAGCGGGTCTCTTCTCGATCTTATTGTTTTTCCGTTCTAAGCCTTGGTGTGGTTCAAGTATCAAAGACTTATTTCATGAATAAGTGGAGAAGTGGCTAAAATCTCTCTCTTGAGATCAACTAACTGTTATCCACAAGCAAAATACCAACCAACACAATTTTTTTTGCCTTTGGGCTTTTCTTTCAAGAACTTTTCAAAAGAACATGTTAATTCACTTCTGTGCTGACGCGTAAGTCTCTAAAGTTTGAGTCGCGGAAGAAGGAGAAATTAATATTGTTCAATAAAAAATATAAACCAACAAAAACATTTGAAGCCGAACTACGGCTGCTCTGATTCCTTAAAAGGGATACGTACGCATTGGGGTAGGGCCCGAATGAGCACAACTTTTATTTTCCCTACATTCTTTTCTCCTTTCTTTTACATGCATTCCTTGTACAACTTAGATATAGATTTGAAACACACCCTTTTATTAGAACAACATGAGTGGATACCGTAGAGTACTACGGGCGTGTGGGGTGCTAATACCTTCCCCTCGCGTAACAGACTCCCTTACCCATATCTCTCGGTCATTTGATCGTGATTTCACCATTCGAAGGTTTACTCGCTAATTACCTTTCCCTTCCTGCGGGATAAAAAACGTTCGATGGAAACTTCATTGATTTCATTATCAGTTGATTGTTCAGCCGGTTGTTTCAGCTGGCGACTTCACTGGGGATAAATTGACCTATCGCTGGTCCATCTCAGAGTCGATCCTAGATCTTGTTTGTTTACCTTCTTTTCTTGGGTGTTTACATATCTATTTGTCTATATGATTTGATTATATGCTTTCATACATTACCTTTCATTATTTCCTATATTTTGGATACGGTTGTTATATTGTCTCTTTATGGGGTTGGGATGATATTTCTTGAGGTAAAAGGCCCAATACCCAGGTCAGAGTGCACTAGAACACTAGGAATAGAGTGGGGCATGACGGCTATAGGACGTGGTCCGATTAGTGCAGTCATGTCATATACCACGCTCGGATGAGGCTCAAATGAAGGTATCTTCATCATGCACATCTGTGTTGTGATGATTATAGTTTCAGGCGGATCAATGATTTCTGGGTTACCCTTGCCTTACCCGGACTTAGCCTTCACCCGTGAGTGGGGAGGAATTTGATCATTACAGGTACCGATGGTGACTATGTTCTGATGGTAACCACTTCATTCTGTTGGCCACTCTAGTGAATTTGGTTCTAATGTTAACTTGGTTCTATTGGCAGCCCTCTTTCTGCTAAATACTTTGGCTAATGACTACTACTGATGAGTATTTCAAATTTTTAACCTATGATTCTATACAGCAATACAACAACATCCAGTATTGTGGAAACCGTGATCCCCTCGTGACTACATCATACCATATTTACTTTTCAAAAAATTTATATATGTCGATGATTAATCTGCATGTGCATTGTCATTTCCAGGATTTTCCAAGAATTTTCTTCTCCTCTAAAGAATGGCAAACAACACTGATATCGTCATAAAGACCAAAAGGGATAATTTCAGCTATCAGTTTCGTCCTAGTATTTGGCCCTTCCTCGAAGAACTCAAACATCTCATGAATTGTCAACAAATGGGTGTTTTTGGTTAAAGATATGAGAATCTCCTATCTTTGTTGGATGCTCGAGTTGATGATAAAGTTGTTCAAACTTTGCTACAATTTTATGATCCAGAGTTACGTTGTTTCAAGTTTTAGGATTACCAGTTAGCACCTACTCTTGAGGAGTATGCTCATCTTCTTCACATCAAGATTATTGGTCATACTCCATTCACTCAGGTCCCTGTCGAGCCTGACTATGAAGCCATTGCTAAGGTTCTTTATTTGAGCCTTAACAATGTAAAGGGAAAGTGGAGACGTAATAAAGTCACTTGTGATCTTCCAGTAGATTTCTTGGCAAATAAGGCTAAAGGAAAAGTGAAAATAGGACATTGGGATTCTTATTATGCTTTATTGGTTGCTACTACTTACGGGGTTATCCTCTTCCCTGGGATTAAGGAAATAGTAGACTTGGCTGCCCTGTGTGTCTTCATGAATAAGAATCTGATACCTACACTATTAGCTGACACTTGCCACGCCATCCACTCTAGGTATGGAAAGAAAGGAGTAGTGGTATGCTACGTACCAATGCTTTACAAATGGTTCATGGCACAGTTACCCACCAAGGGGACATTCAAAGAAGATCCTCGTTCACGGGCATCCAGAGTAATGACACTCACCTCTTTCAATATTCAATGGTACAAACTTAAGGTTGATAGCATCGAGATCATCTCTAGCTATGCAGGTTTCTCTAATGTTCCACTCATAGGAACGAAAGGGATTATCAACTACAACCTGATACTCGCTCTTCACCAATTAGGATATGCCATGGAGCGTCCACCCACAGTTAAAGAGGTAGAACCAGTGTATTACAAAAATGGAGAAGATCTAGAATTATTGAAGAAAGCGAAAATTGCTTGGGGACATGTTGGTAGGAAAGGAAAAGAATTATTCGGGTTAAAAGAAGTATTAGCTTTCGATCCTTACGTAGATTGGTTAAAAGAAAGAGTCAAATCTCTTATGTTTCCTTTTGAAAAAGAAATGTCCTTGTATCCTTAACCCACTGAGTTACTGCACGATATGCCTAAGGAACGTTTCTACCAAGTACAGTTGGAAAACAGAGACCTTCGTCAAAATCTGGAAGATAAAAAATGGAAATATATTTCTTAACAGAAAAGAAAAGGGAATTGGCCCGTAAACTAAAAGAATATGAAGAAGGTAGTTCCAAAAAGCGACCCAGAATAGAAGACTCATTTGTATCTACAGAAGAGTATCAAATGGCCCTTGCAGATGCATAAAAGAATCATCGAGAAACCTTGAAGTTTCAAATGGCCAATAATAGAAACAAAGCAAAAGCTAAAGAGTTGGAAAACCAATTTAAAGCTGCTAGGATGGAGTTGGAAGCAAAGGAAGATCAAATGACCGAAGTAATGAAAGAGAATGCAAAACTCTGAGACAAAATAAAAGATATGAAAGAAGCGCCCGTACCTATACCTTTTCCAGAATGTAAAGAATGTGATCGCTTCCTGGAGCAATGCATGTACTTGGAGGGATAAATATTTCGGAAAGATGTGGTAATTGATAGCTTCGCTCGTGGACTAGATCGTGAAAAGACAAAGAAACTATTCAAAGAAACCAAGGAATGAAGTAAAGAGTACTTTCGGAAGGGGGGCCATTGTACTAGACAGAGATTAGAGATCCACCTTTTTTATTTTCCTTTTTGTTTCTTTCTTCTTCTTTTACTTTGATGTTATCAGATCACCACCAGTCTTGTTGGATGGGATCGTTTATATTTCATTACGTATTTTGATTCATGCTTGTAAGAAGTTTCTATCATATGAATGATATTCTTAAATAAAACCAATTATTTTTGAATGTGTCTCTCGCTAATTATCTCTCTTATCATGTTGTTTAAAAGTTCCTAGGGGTGACAAAACTTTTGGATGTCTTGGAAATGGTAAAACATCTCATGCACGACCATGCATTCATGCATATCATATTATGATAGGAGATTATGGCAGGTCTTCTTATTTTTGATTTGGGCTTTCCCTTACAGAGGAAGTCACTACAAATTCTAATTGTTATAATACTCAGAGCACTTCCAAGAGACATATGGAACAGATTCAAGCAGATGTTATGGCTATGGGAACTAGGATGGACACTCGAGTTGATCAATTTATGGAGATCATTCAGAATATGGCTCGTCAACAAGAAGAAATGATAACCATGATTATGAGCCCTACCAAGACTTTGAACAATGGTGACGAGACCTTCAATGTAAATCCGCCAAGGGTCGTCCTCAACAATCCTAATGGAGTTTCGGGTGCTGAGAATATGGTGGAGAATTCGGGAGGTACTCGGAATATGAACCTGGATTCAAATGTCGGTCTGAATATTCAGAACTGTCAACCTTCTAATCTCATCAATCTTACAAGTAACCAAGGCATCCCTAGGATTCAAGTTGTGGGGAACCCTCCCTCGCCTACTCTTGTTCATCAAAATACTGAACAACCTGTTATACTACCAAGGCCTGTTCTCATTCCTGTTAGGCCAATGGAGGAAGATAATTGGGAAGACTGGATGACCAATATGGAGGAACCAACCGAATCTAACAAGAAGTTGCATATGCTCGAAGAGCGGATGCGCAGGTTTGAAAGTCAAGGTGTCGTAGGCTTTGACATGTCTGATTTAGGCTTAGTGCCTGGGGTAAGGATTCCCCTGAAATTCAAGGTGCCTGATTTCGTAAAGTACAAAGGCAGTTCCTATCCAAAGACCCATGTTAAGTCTTTCTATCGGAAGATGTCTTCATATTCTAATGATGAGAAGCTATTGATGCACTTCTTTCAAGACAGTTTGACAGGTGGCCCACTCGAATGGTACATGCATTTGGAGAGTAGTCACATCCGTACATGGAGAGAATTGGTTGAGGCTTTTGTTGTGCACTATCAGTATAACACTGACATGGCTCCTACAAGAACCCAACTATAGAACTTGTCCCAGAAGCGGGATGAATCTTTTAAAGAGTATGCCCAAAGGTGGTGAGAGATGGCTGCAAAAGTTCAACCGCCCATGTTGGAGCGAGAAATGGTGGAGATTTTTAGTAGTGGGTTGCTAGGACAATATTACATAACTTTTAATATATCAGGTACTTTTGCTGATATGGTAACACATGGAGAGCGAATTGAGATTGGAATTAAATTGGGGAAAATCCAAGACGTCCCAGTTGTAAATAATGCTGGTAATACTAAAAAAGTCTTTCGGGAGTCACCAAAAGAAAAAGTAAGGGGAATCTAGCACGGTCTATCCTCAGAAGGGGAAAGGCAGATATCAGGATTACGACCATCAAATTGCTGCTGTAACAATTCCAATAGCTCCACCTCAATGTCCAGCATATACACCCCGACATAATAATTCGCAAAAACCAAGAATACCCCCTAGGAAGTTTGATGCACTTCCTATGACATATGCCGAGTTGTTTCCTCAGTTGCTTGAGCTGAAGTTAATTGAGCTACGTACATTGAAAATTGACCCTGAAAAGTTGCCGACTCACTTTGATGCTAATGCCCTGTGTGATTTCCACTCTGGTGGGCAGGGGCACACTATCGTTAATTGATATGCTTTCAAGCATAAATTTCAAGACCTATTAGACTCCCAAGCTATTAATTTCGGACCAGCACCTAATATTACTAGTCAACCTCAGTCGCCTCACGGAGGTGCCACTGTCAGTGCCATCATTGAAGATGAAAATTTGGATCTGGTTATGGATGTTGACCAGTTGATTACACCTCTCTTATCCGTAAAGGAACAATTGGCGAGCAAAGGTATATTTTTGGGCTGTGGGATGGATTATGTTGCTTGTTTGAAATAGCCAGAGGGTTGTCAATTATTGAAAGATGCGGTTCAGGGCTTGATTACAGAGGTATTTCTTCAATTTGATCGCAAGATCGTTAAGCCTGAGACCGATAATGATGAAGTCAATGTGATAACCATTCCAGTTAAGTCGAAGACTATCCGTGCGGCTGTGATGATTCCAGTGCATGCTAAGAAATCTCCACTACTTATCATTGTGCCCGGTCCAGTGCCATACGTTAGCGACAAGGCAGTGCCTTGGAGTTACAGCGGTGAACTCTACTATCAGGGGAAGAAGGTTGCTACTTAAAAGTCTGAGGAAAACAAGTGTGAAGAAGAGAAGCCCGCAATACATGACATTGTCAGCGAAAGTCGAATCATTCTTAGTGGAAAAGTCTTTTCCCCACCTAAAAATCTTGGGAGTAGTACAGACGCTGCAAATAAGGTCAAAGGAAAACAAATTATAGTCAATAGCGATAAGCCGGGGCAAAATTCCTCCATTCCTGTTTTCGATGATGCAACGGCTAAAGATGTGGCCGAGTTAATGAGGTACATCGAGAAGAGTGACTACAAAATCATTGACCAGCTAAGTCAGACACCCTCAAAGATATCCATCCTTGCTTTTCTTAGAGACTCAGAATCCCATAGAAATGCACTAGTGAAGCTATTGGGGACCTCTTTTGTTCCTCAAGAAATCTCTGTAAATCAATTTGAGGGAATTGTGAACAGCATTTCTGCAAGTAATGGGATGGGTTTTACAGATTTTGATCTACCCCCAGAGGGGAGGAAGCACAACAAAGCACTACACATCTCCATGGAGATTGCAAAAACTACCTTATCTCATATGTTGGTTGATACAAGTTCCTCTCTCAACGTATTACCCAAGTCTGCTCTTTTGAAGATAGATTACGAAGGGCTTTTGTTAAGGCCATGTGATTTGATTGTTAAAGCTTTCGATGGGTCCAAAAGGACGGTGTTCGAGGAAGTCGACTTGCCAGTCAAAATAGGGCCTCAAGTGTTTGAAGCTACCTTCTTTATCATGGACATCAACCCCTCTTATTGTTGTTTGTTGGGCCGCCCGTGGATCCACGGGGCTGGTGCTGTCACGTCCACTCTACACCAAAATCTAAAGTTCTTGCTGAAATGAAAGGTAGTCACCATTTGCAGCAAAGAAGATTATATTGTCAATCACCTGAGTTCCTTCCGCTATGTTGAAGTGGAAGGAGAAATTCATGAGACACTGTGTAAAGCATTTGAGAGTGTACAAGTTGTTAGAGCTCCTCTTCAAGAGGATAGAAAGACAGAGGTCCCCATGTCATCCTATCGCTATGCACAAGTGATCGTTCAGTCCGGTCATCCAGAAGGCTGGGGGAGAGTGTTGGATCTCCCTACTCAGACAAACAAGAAAGGTTTAGGCTTCGTTTCTGGTTGAAGTGGGTCAATCGTTACTCCTCTCAAGGGTCAAGGTATTCCTCCACCAATTCGATTTGTCAGCGGTGGGGTTATCCAAGAAGAGGCTCATGCTGTGAGTGAGGGAGATGATAGTGATTGTGAGATGGATAAGTGGGTTCGCCCTACTGTGCCAGGTGAGAAGCTTGCCAATTGGTTTTCCAAGGATGTCATCAAAGTCACCCGTTATGAAGAGTAACTTTCTTTTTTTGTTATCATGCAATAATCCCTATGTCCTGCCTAAGACATAGTGGACATGCTGTAAGGCCACGATGTTTTTCATTACAAGTTTATCATCAATAAAGAACGTATTTTGTTTTCAAATATTTCCCTCTATGTCTTTCCTTTAAAAAATTTAGCAAGATGTAAGGCTTTATTTCCTTTTTTTTCTAAGACTAAAATAAAAATAATCATGCATATTGTGTCCTCAGTTAATCCCGGAAAGTGTCGAGAATGATTCTGCTATGATTCTCTGTGACTTTGAAAATCTAATCTATCAAGTAGAAGAAGAAGCTGAGGGAGACTACGAACTTCCTGAAGAGTTGGCTAGATTATTAAGGCAAGAAGAAAAGGTCATTCAACCGCACCAAGAGACGACTGAGTTGATCAACTTGGGTACCAAAGAGGTCCGAAGAGAAGTCAAGGTTGGGGCTGCTCTAGAAGACGGTATCAAGCAAAGATTGATTGCAATGCTTTATGAATATGCAGATATCTTTGCTTGGTCTTATGAAGACATGCCTGGGCTAGACACGGATATTGTTGTGCACCAGATACCCCTTAGAGAAGATTGTCCTCCTGTTAAGAAAAAGCTTCGAAGAACTCATCCTGAGATGTCTAAGAAAATCAAAGAGAAGGTTCAGAAGCAATTTGATGCTGGTTTTTTGAAAGTAACTTCTTACCTGCCATGGATCGTGAATATTGTACCAGTACCTAAGAAGGATGGAAAGGTCATAATGCGTGTGGACTATAGGGACTTGAATAGAGCAAGCCCTAAAGATAATTTCCCGTTGCCACACATTGATGTTCTAGTTGACAATACTGCTCAAACCAAAGTGTTTTCCTTCATGGATGGTTTTTCTTGCTATAATCAGATCAAGATGGCACCAGAAGACATGGACAAGGCTACTTTTATTACTCCTTGGGGAACATTTTGCTACAAAGTGATGCCTTTTGGTTTGAAGATGCAGGGGAAACTTATCAACGTGCAATGGTCACTCTCTTTCATGATATGATGCATAAAGAGATTGAAGTATATGTTGACGACATGATTGCCAAATCCCAGACAGAAGAAGAACATCTCGTTCATTTGTTGAAACTATTTGAAAGATTAAGGAAATTCAGACTAAGGTTGAATCCAAATAAGTGAACTTTCAGGGTGAGATCAGGGAAACTGTTAGGGTTCATCGTGAGTGAAAAGGGAATTGAAGTTGACCCTAGCAAGATAAAAGCTCTACAAGAAATGTCGGTGCCGAAAATAGAAAAAGAGGTTCGTGGTTTTCTCGGGAGATTGAACTACATTACTAGATTCATCTCTCACCTTACAGCCACTTGTGAACCAATCTTTAAACTGTTAAAGAAAAGTCAGACGGACAGGTGGAATAACGATTTCCAAGCGGCATTTGATAAGATAAAAGAATATTTGTTAGAACCTCCAATCCTCTCGCCTCCGATAGAAGGTAGACCCTTGATAATGTATCTAACGGTGTTAGAGAACTCAATGTGGTGTGTATTGGGGAGGCATGATTTGTCTGGTCGAAAAGAGCATGCAATATACTACCTTAGCAAAAATTTTACTGACTGTGAAATAAGATACTCATTGCTCGAGAAAACTTGTTGCGCTTTGGTATGGGCTGCTCGCCGACTAAGACAGTACATGTTGACTCATACCACCTTATTAATCTCTAAGATGGACCCAATCAAGTACATCTTTGAAAAGCCATCCCTCACGGGAAGAATAGCCCGTTGGCAAATGATTTTAACTGAATATGACATCCAATATACTACCCAAAAGGCTATCAAAGGTAGTGTATTGGCTGACCATCTTTCTCATCAGCCCACGGAAGATGACTATCAGCCAATGAAGTTTGAATTTCCTGATGAAGACATCATGTACATATGGGATTGTAACATCCCAAGCCCAGAAGAAGGACCCGAACCAGGATCACGATGGACGATGGTGTTTGATGGTGCCTCCAATGTGTTGGGTAATGGTGTCGGTGTCGTGATTACTTCTCCTGGAGGTTTTCATACTCCTCTTACCACCAGGATTTGCTTTGATTGTACGAACAATATGGCTGAGTATGAAGCTTATATTTTTGGGTTAGAAGATGCCATTGATTCCGTATTTGAAAATCAAAATCTTGGAAGTATATGGGGATTCTGCTCTTGTGATTAGCCAAATCAACGGAGATTGGGAGACTCGCCACCCAAATCTGATTCCGTATCGCGAGCATGTGTTGAAGTTGGCCCCTTATTTTGATGAGATTACTTTTAATAATATTCCAAGGGAAGAGAACAACTTGGCATATGCCTTGGCTACCCTATCATCCATGTTTAAGGTTAGGTGGGAAAATGAGGCCCCCTCTATCACTATTCTGAGGTTGGATGAGCCAGCATTTTGCTATGAAATAGAAGAGGAGGCTGATGATGAGAAACCGTGGTTTTATGATATCAAGAGGTATCTTAAGACACAAGAATACCCAGAAGGTGCTTCTGTCACAGATAAGAAGACCCTGCGGAAGTTTGCAGCCAAGTTTTTCCTTGACGGAGATGTTCTGTACAAGAGGAACTATGATTCCGTTCTGCTCAGATGCATGGATAAACACGAAGCGAATAGGATCATAGAAGAAGTGCACGAAGGTTCTTTTGGAATGCATTCCAGTGGGCATACCATGGCCTAGAAAATCTTGAGAGCGGGTTATTATTGGTCAACGATAGAAAACAATTGTTACAATCATTCCAGGATCTGTTGTAAGTGTCAGATTTATGCCGATAAGATGCATGTGCCGCCCAATCCCCTGAATTTCTTGACTTCACTTTGGCCCTTCGCAATGTGGGGTATAGATATGATTGGTCGGATTGAGCCGACCGCTTCCAACGGACACCACTTCATTCTGGTGGCCATTGACTACTCCACTGAGTAGGTTGAAGCCGCATCATACGCCAACGTCACTAAACAAGTGGTCGCTCGTTTCATCAAGCATAACATCATTTGTCGATACGGGGTTCCTGAGAAGATTATTACCGACAATGGGTCAAATCTCAACATTAAGATAATGAAAGAGATGTGCAAAATCTTTAAGATAAAGCATCATAATTCTTCGCCTTACCGTGCTAAGATGAATGGCACGGTCGAGGCGGCAAATAAGAATATTAAGAAGATTGTGTAGAAAATGGTCATCACCTATAAGGTGGCACGAGATGTTGCCATTTTCTTTACATGGTTATCGTACCACTATGCATACTTCGACTGGGGAAACCCCCTTTTCACTTGTTTATAGCATGGAAGCAGTCTTACCGGTGGAAGTAGAAATCTCTTCTTTAAGGATAATGACGGATACACGATTGGATGAGGTTGAATGGGTTTAGAATAGATTCGACCAGCTGAATATCATCGATGAGAAGAGATTAACAGCTATTTCCATGGACAGCTATACCAGAGGAGGATGAAGAAAGCTTTCGACAAGAAGGTACGTTCGCGGAATTTTCAAGTTGGTGATCTTGTGTTGAAGAGGATTTTCCCTCCCAACAATACAGACGCCAGAGGTAAATGGGCTCCTAATTATGATGGAACCTTTATGGTGAAGAAAGTTTTCTAGGGAGGATCTATGATGCTCACGGCCATGGATGGAGGGGATTTCCCTCACCCTGTCAATGCAAATGTAGTGAAGAAGTACTTTGCATGAAAAGACCGCTGGGTTGATCGACTTGGGATAAAGTAATAGTCTAATCAATCATTCAGAAAGCAAGTTATTGAAGAATTTAGAGGTTATGAGAATTGTAGCAGAGTTGTACTCGACAAATCCGCACTCACATTGCCATTTTCTATCTGCTCTATGTATTTCGTATGCAATTGCTTCTTGGCAAGAATTGCTTCCTGATGTAAATGCCTATTTACATGGAAATCATTCAATAAAAGTGTTTCTCAAATTGTGCCAATTTGTTTTTACGCTCCCATTTTGATAACAAAAGGCGTTCAACATTTTCGATGAACATTGCATTTAGAACATTAAAAGCTTTACAACACATGACATAAATAACTGAAATTTCTTAAAGTATCAGGTGTTCGGAGTAATGGATAGGGTAACCATCCCATGCTCGAGGCATGTTGTTATAATTTTCACCTTTTGCAGGTATCGTTGATCTCTGATAACAAAAGGCCCAGGCACGACCAGCATGAGTTTCCTTTCGAAGTAGAATCACATACATGCGACCTAAAGATATTCTTAATGAGAACATGATGGGTATTTTTGAGCGTAAATCATTCAGAGATGAAGTGTGAAATTACCAAGCGTACTTCCTGAAGCAACAAGTCCATATGGAAACTAGTCTCCTCAACATGGAATATTCAAACTACATTTGCATTCTCATTTGTAATCTTCCTTATTTTGGCTCAGTACTTTCTTATATGCAAAACTTGCTTATTATGGAATATTAATCATGATGCATTGAATATGTTTGTCTTGAATTAATTCGTTCGTATTCACTCTTAAATGTTTTGCTATGCCTTTTAATACCTAACTCTTGTTGAAAAAGAAAAAAACTTTTGGAGGAAGGATGACGAGTAATATACCAAAAGATCTCAAACTGTGTGCTTTTGAATAAGACCCTACTGACGATGTACAGGCCTTGTTTAAAATTCCCAAACACCGGAGATATAAGGGAGTTAGAACCTTGTTAACCCCTTTGAGCCTTGAAGTAGGAGTTTATTTTCTTTAAAACAAAACCATCACATTTAACCCGGGGTAGGGTAGATTTCAGTTAATCCGATTGAGCGTTCAAAACTCATTAGGAGTGCGCATCAAAGGATACGACAATGGTTATCCTTCAGAAGGTTGAGAAAGAACAAAACCACAATGGTTAACCCTCTTATCACCAGCGTGCATCAAAGAAAATGATATCCCAATGGGTATCTCTCGCACATCAGGAAAAACAAGTGACGATGCAACAATGGCTATCCCTCATCTACTAAAGACTCACACAATCACGATCAGTTCCAATAAATCAATGACTTGTTCAAAAAGGAAATGAATAAGAAAGAGACAAAAAGCCCCGCTAAGTCGAAACTTGGAAAACAAGTCGCTTAGGCAAAAGTCAGGGCATCCCGTTGGACTTCAAAGTCAAATTCAAAAGGAATTTGTCCAGGAAAAATTTAGGGAAAGCGAAAAGCACAAAAAGCAAAAGGGGATTACCGAATAAAAATCCTTAGAAAGGAACTAAGTCGTGTGATCAGACACCAATGAAAGAGGTGAGTGACTGCCTTGTCCAGAAAAATCTCGATTGATTCCTCAATCATTGTAAACTCTTCTTGAGAGATGAGTGCTTGCATCGAGTTAGCTGAATTTAGGACTGGAGAGCATCATGAAGGGGGTGAGAACCAAATAATTTTGAGCCTTAAATCTTTTTTCTAAAACCGTGAACCAGGCCACGTTATAACCCTTAAAAGTCCTAATTGAAGCACAGGTTTAGTCGAAAGCAATACTGTAATGAGATTACGGTAACCTGACTCCTAAGAGGTTTGCTAATTGTGTTTGAGTTGGTATCACTCCATATTTTTTACTATCTTTTGCACAAAATTTCTCGATGTTTCAATATCTTCTCAATACAAGTTTTTTAAACTTGAAGACAAACATGAACTTTGCATTATAATTATCATTCTTAGAATAAACATTCTTTACATATGAACAAGTGGTTAAACATCAAGTAAGCTTGCATAATGAGCATCAGATGAAAATTTGATTATCTCAAGGGACAAATTTCTTCAGGATACCGTTGAAGGGTGAATCATTTTGAAGATGATCTCAAGCTGTGGCAAACTTCTATTGGTTTCGTTGAAAGAAAGAATACCGGTTTGAGAAATAGTCTGAAACAGATGGCTAAAGTGATTGTCCAGAAAGTCTTTGTAGAGCAATGGTGCATTATTTTCAGTTGCAGAACGAAGAAGTCCAAGTTGAGGAGTATGGTTGTGAAGTAGCCTACGTTCAATACGTAAGTCGGCCGCCCTAAGGTTGTGCTGCCTCCAAAACTCTGCGAGTTTCTCATTTTCCCCGAGCATGAAACGGAGAAAAGGTTTGTTAAGATTCTGTTGAGCAGTGGCAAGCGTGTCAAATACTTAGTCGAGTAGGTATTTAGTCAATCTGGGGCATTCAGGTCATAATTTGATCCCTCAAACTATAATTAAACTGGGGCAGTTATGTTAATATTTGACCAATCTCTCTGAGAATGCGTTGATTAGAGGAGAATATCTTCAGAATTTGAAGATGTAGGGGCATTCACTTAAGTATTGTTGAAACCATTTCCAACTTTGGCCAGCCAGTAGCCGTATTCTCCAAAGTTCATAACACTGGGGTATATTTTCTATATGATATACATCTCATGAAGTCCTCTCGAGGAAACTTTATTTAAAAGGCCCTACAGACTGGGGCAAGGCATTATGCAGGGGCATTTTCTCTTCTTCAATGGTTGATCGGAACAAGCCCATGCACAGGCTAAAAAATTTATGAATTTGAGAAGCATGTCGGGAAGTCAAGATCGTTATCCTCGGCTCATCAGAGACTTAAGTCCATTCATTGACGTTCCTTCGTCAGAAGTCAAGTTCTTTATCTCCAGTTGAAGTTTCGATCGTTATCCTCAGTAGGATACAAGCAGTAACGCAAAGATCATTTGAGATTGTTTACCCGTACAAGACGTGATGGAAATGTTTTTTCTGAGAAGGACTTCTTTACCCAGCACGGGATATGTTTCTACTTTACAAATGTCTGCCTGCTAAGGGGTTTTCTCTTCAGAGAACTTTATTCCCCAACCAAGCATTCCTCATTTCTCTACAGGAGGAGAATGATTCTTCTCCCATGAAATTCAGAAAATGTTTGAATTCAAGATGATTTATCTCAATAGACTGCAATTTATTTTTGTAGTATCCTCTCCAAAGTCCAATTTCCAGTGGCATTCCTCCTCGGAGTTAACACGTTGAAGTTGTAATCTTGCATCACAGTTTTTACCGAGTGGTTGGTAGTTCAAATTGTTTATTCTTCAATGAAGTTTTCCATTCCAAATAGGGGCATATTTCCACAGTTTCTCTTTTTTAAAGTACTGGTTAGTCTCTTATGACAAGAACCATACCAAAAAATGAATCAAGAAGGGTCTGTATGTGACCATTATGAGGATTTTTGTTGAATGGGATCCAATATCCAAGTGAATGCTCACTTCTTCTCAAAATAGAATCATGTACCCCCAATAAAGGTGTACTCTCGCCCAGACAGAATTCCTCACCCCCAATGGAAGTATACCCATGCGTAATCCCTACTATAGTCAACACCCTTGATAAGAGTTTGTTTAAGAATTCGTCCCTGCCAGAAGGCTTTCCTACGAAGAAGTGCATTTCAATATGACTTTGTACAATCTTCTTCTTCAGCACAGTCTATCTTTTCAAAGAATCTGGGAATAATTGCTTCTATGGACTGGATACTTTTGTTATATCCTCTTGAAGTCGATACCCTATGTCTCCTTGGTTGGCACTTATCTCCCTAGTGAGGTTTTCGTTCATCGTCTCCATGAATTTTATATATTTTATCCCCGGGGAAGTTTTGACCAAGCCAGGTTTTCTTGAAGAGATGTTTGATTAACATGTTTGTTATGCCCAGTGGAGCAGGTCTCTTATTTTTTCTAGGGCCAATGTGCATGGACGAATGCCATTTAGAATTCTTTTATCCCCAGTGATGGAGTATTGTTAAAATATGTTCTCGGTGGAGTTCTGAACCTCAAGCTTATGGTTCAAAGACGCCCTTCTCTTATTCAAGTGAAGATTGTTACCCTCGACGATGGTATTCCACGTGCGGCCTGGGTAGAATTCTTTTATTCAAGAATTCTTGTGATCCCCCAGTGGAAGTCACTTTAATTGAGGATTGTGATACGGTGGGAGAACTGACTTGGAGTGTTTTATGTTTGTGTTCGCAAATGTTACGATTTAGCAAGAGTCACCACCGACTTTTCTTTTATCCAAAAGGAAAGGTGAAAAAGCACAGGAAAGACCTTTGAGATTATTTCTTGCGTTTGGGGGTTAGATTATGAAAAGGGAAGGTATTAGCACCCTTTTCATCCATGGTTTTCCATGGGCTCTTAGTTACTTGCTAGATCACTTGCTTTAGTTTGAAGATATGCTTTGTGTGGTTTTTTGAAAGTATTTTGAAAAGGCGCCATCGTTTAGGAAAACTTTGTAATAGTTCTCGTTCGTAAGAACGTATACAAAATGTTGAGCTTTTGAAAACATTCCATGTTTAGAAAGTGTTTTGAAAGTGTATGTGTTTGTTTTTGAAAATAGCAAGGATGTTTGTTTTGAAATTTGAGCAAGTAACTAAAAGTAATCTACCTACTCAAAAGGTCTTAGACGTGTTTTTCCTCCTCCTTTAGATGTTGCTATCTTACCATAGTTTTGGTAAGAAGCCACATCGTTGGATGTAAAGGGACGGGCGTTGGGTCATCGTATGACCATGATAGCAATGTTGTGAGATGACTTAGCACTTTTCTTTAGGGATTAAGATCATTTTGAAAGGCAACTTTGATAGCATCATCGAGGGACTATGATCTTGTATTTTTCGATTTGTTTGTGCTAAGACATCACACATGCATAACATGGCCATTTTGTAAGGCAACAAGTGGAATTACCCTAAGGGTGTAAGTGTGCAAGTGTATTTTGATTGCATGCATAACTTGTCTTGAATTAGGGTTTTCTAAGCATTGATTTTAGTCTTGCCATACACACCCTAATTACTAACAATATATGAAAGCAATAAAAGTACAAAAAATAAAGATTCCACGCTATTACAATCATTAGGGGGATGGGGTGTACAAATCTCAAATGGGGATTGCAAATTAAACCCTATGTTAATATTACAACCATATTGAATGGATAAGAATGTACATGAAAAGTAAAATGTTTGTCTCGTTTTTTTTAAAAAAAGAAATAAGTTTTATTTAAGAAAATATTTTTTGTCTTTTTATGTTAAAAGAAAATATAATATGTGAATATGAAATATTTTTGGTATTTTTTGATTAATGAAAGGTAAAAGTGATGAAAAGAAATAATAAAGGAAAGAAGACAAAATCAGCGTAAATGCTGAAACAGAAGAGGTCAGAAGTTCTGACCCTGACGTGCTGTACAAACAGAAACATGTTAGTAAAAATATGGAAGTTCAGAAGTTCTGGATCTTCTGAGAATTCAGAAGTTTTCAGAAGTTATGATGCAACTGTCAGAATTTTGCCTCTCTCCATGCTAGTCAGAACACCTGCATCTTAGTCATTTCTTAACATAACAGAAGTTGCACATAAGACAATTATGACAAGTTTCATGAAATATCAGAAACACAAATTAGAAGCAACATGAATTTGCTAATCCTAATTCTGAGTCCTAATTTCTTTATGAAACTCTGAACTAGAATTCCATCTATTTTAGGCAGGCAGATGCATGAAATCTCAGAATATGTACATCATCAGGATCAAAATATCTACATCGTGTTAAATATGCAAAATCTGACAATGCTTAAATAATATGATGAGAGTCAGCAGGAACTTACCTTGCAATTGGGAAATATTCTGGGAGCTGGAATCTGATTCTGACCACTTGTGATGTTCTGAACAGCTTCCTCACGTTTTCAGCAGGTTGGAAACTTTCAGCTTGGGTTATAAATGATTAGAAGATTCTGGAACAACCAAGGGATAAAGTTCTGATCCTTTGAATGGATATTGGTGGAGAATGTGTTACTGTTTGATTACAAAATTTTGGATGGCTTTTGAATATATATTAGGCACTGTATGGGTGGTTTTGTTCAGGAAACAACTTGAGAAAAATGAAGCTTTAATGCAAGAATCAAATGCTAAGGTTTTGTATTTTTGTGTTTGCAATCTTTTTTGGATTCTTGGAAATTTTGCAGGGGTTCAAGGTTTTTTCTTTCTCAAATTCCACACCTTTCTCTCAAATTTTCCTACCTCTTCTCAATTGCCAAAGGTGTTCTATTTATAGGCAAAGGTTTTGCAGTTTGGGGAGGTCAAGTAGCACCAACATCATATGCTAGATGCTGACTTACTCTTGAAGTAAGCTTAAACAAGTGTGGTTCAATGCATCAAGTTGGATGGTTAACAGCGCCTAAGCTGGATTTGGCATCGTGAATTAAGGAAAAGTAGAAGCAGCGCATGGGCCTAGCATACTTTTGCACAACAGTTGGTCTTCCCAAGACAGTAGGGGTACACGTGGGGGAAATCCTTTGGATAACAACTCACAAGTGGTTGTGAGCATTAAATAATGATCAAAAATCCTGCCATGTGAAACTCTGCATCCTTGCTTGACTCTGGATTAGAAGTTCTGCTTCAGCGTAGCATCTCATCTTCCGATCCTCTTATCTTCTAACTCCAGCATGTTCTGAAGGAGCTTTCAGACTTTTTGGAGAGCTTGCAGCACGCATAATAACCTTCTTTGATTTAACCTGGCAAATTCTGACTGAACCTTTGTAAGAACTGGTCCAGAAGTTCTGACCAAACTCTGTCTTGAGAATATCCAAAATTTGCTGAGTGTCAACACTGGCCCAAAAGTTCTGAAATTGTCATATTTCTTAAACACTTAGAAAAATTTCTAAATATTTAGAATTTGACTTTTCCAAAGTAAAATTTTAACTTTTGAAATTCTTGATGAAACAAACTTCATATTCCAACATGTCTTGATGAAATATGATTTTTGAGATTTGATTTTGATCTAAAAGTCAAAGTTAGACTTCTCAGTGTGCAAATGACCATTTTGCCCTTGTGAATGGTTTGCTTGGAAAAAATGATAATTCAAGGCTTGGAATTGGATGAGAGAAAACTTGAGGATCCAGGGTGATTCCCTGAGAGATGATAGGGCAAATTGTGGGGTACAACAGTTGCCCCTGTTCAAACTTCTTGAACTTGAAGAGTTAGATTGGCGGATCTGCCATTCGTGACTTGAAGGTGAAAGATGTTTGAACACTAGAGTGCCTAGAAATTTGCACTCGAAGATGGATGGTGAATGGGCTTATAGATGCCTGTTGTACCCCAAAATTTGCCCTCCCATATTCTCCAATAAACTGCCAAGCCAAGTTACAAAATTCCCCAAGAGTTGCACAATGCAAAGGCCCCCATACAGTCAAAACTAGGGTTTGTGTGTTGATCAAGAAAAGGAAGTGTTCAAAGGTCCAATCAAGTCTCATATGCTTACAAAGATGGTCAAGCATCCTCATATCAAGTTTCAAGGCATTCAGCTCAAGATTGCACAGTCAAAACCCTAAATTGCACTACAGTCAACTGTAGGGGCAAAATGGTCATTTGACAGTCAAAAGTTCAAATTTTTGGTCAACATATCATTTTGAAGCCACAAACATCATTTGATCAATGCTTGATCATGATTCTCAAAATTTGGCTCAGAAATCATCAAAGATGCAAAGGTTGCTATATCTGGACAGCTGAAAAAGTCAACTGAAATTGACCAGGGCATAACTTTCACATGGATTATCAGAAAAATTCCATCCAAAGCTCATTTTGAAGAGAAAGACATTTCCTACAACTCATCTTCATACTTCAAGTCCAAGAAATGCTCTCACAAAAAGTTATCAATTTCAACATTATAGGTCATTTTCAAAAGTCAACAAAAAGGGACTTTAAGTCAAAGGCCATAACTTGAGATTGGTAAATCAAAATTACATGGGACCAAAGGCATTGGTTAGAGGACTCAAAGACCTTTCCAAAATGTCCAAGAACATGTGAAAAGCTTAAAAATTGAGCAAGTTATGCCTAGTGGAAGTTGGGAAATTTTTGGGAATTTTGAAAAGTCAACAATGGTTCAAATGACCTAAGTTTGCTAATGGGCCCATTTTTCTTCCATAATTCATCATCCATGACATGTGCACGACCATTTGGCCCAAAGGGAATTTATTCATCATTTTTATTTATTTATTTGAGTTTTTAATCATAATTAATTCATTTAAATTAAATAAAATATGGAATCATTAATTAAATGGGTTATGGGCTTATTTCTTAACCTAATTTCATTCCTCATAGATAAGCAACCTAAACCTAATCCAACCTAATCCAAAAAGGACGGAGGATCTCTAGACTACACGTTTTGTTTTTTTCTCTTTCTACAAATCCTTATTTTTACAACCTAACATTCACACTGAGGGAGGATTCCAACCCTTTTTTTTCTCACTAAAACACCAATTTTTCCACTCAATCATGGAGACATTCTAACTCCCACACTAACAATTTTTTTTTTCTTTTCTAAAGAAATCCAGATCAAACTCCTCTTGGCTTATACAAAAAATACCCACTCGCCTTTTTACGTTTATTACATCCTGCATATATATTTATCATTACCTCACATCTCATACCATCAAAAACATAAATTTGTGCTACAAAACACATCAACACAAATTCAAGAAAAGCAATTTTGGACTGATAAAATCACGACCCACTCAATCGCAACCGGCGGGCGCTAGCCGCCATGCCGGAATCGCGACCTCACCGCCGGCGACGCGAGGCTGCTCCGCCCCTGCACCTTCAGAAGCTTATGTGTTGAGCTTGTGTATTCCTGAAAGTTTGTGTGGGAGGATGAGGAATTTTGAATGGGTAGGTGGAAGAAGAAAGAAAGCACATCATTTGATTTTGTTCTTAAATTGAGAAAATATATGATGAGAGAAGAAGCAAATACTGGATCTGTACTTCCTCATTTTTCTTTTTTTGTTTTATTCTAGTTTTTTGTTTTTTTGTTTTTTAAAATAGAGTGAAATGTGTCGCTAATTCATTGGCCCTTGTTTTACATGCAAAATGATCAGAAACTCTAAAGGGGTTGCGTCGTGGCCTTCTATAGTCTTTTTGTTTGTTTTATATATATTATGTTTTCTTATTATATTATATATGAATGAACATGATAGCTCAGTTGGCTAGGGATATGCGTTGCAAGCTTTGGGACCTGGGTTCGATTCCCAGGTCCCCCACATATTGCATAATTTTTGTTTCAAAGTATTCAGGTACATCATTCATCCAGAATTCCCACCATGTAGCCTCATCTCCAAGCGTGACACATGTCCCAGAAGCTCCATCCAATGGCCTTGATCTGGAGACCACCATGTGCATAAGTCAGACATGTCACAGACAAGCCAATAAAGTCAAACAAGGCCTCCAATAAATGGGCCAGAATTGCTTGGGTTATACCTCCTATCTGGGGACTGATACCCCCAAGGTTTGCAAAGAATTTGTTATTTTTTTATCTTTTCATTACTTTTTTCTTCTTTTAATTATTATCCTTTTTAATCAATTTAATATTTTCATAAAATATAAAAAATGCCTAAAAACTCAGAAAAAGATAAAAACATAATAAATATCTTATTTTCATATTTTCTTGTAAATATTTGTATATAATTGAATTTAGTTAAATTAGGATTTTAACATTAATTCTTTTTTTTTCATAATAAAAATCCAAAAAAATGTAGAATTAGGTTAATTATTAATTTTTTATATCCTTTTTAATTTTTTCCCTTTTTTCTCACAATATTATTATTTATTATTTATTTTCTATAAATCAAAAATTGTACATAAATTAGTTTAAAATTTAATTAGGTTAGAAATTAAATCTTTTTTCATAATAAACTTAAAAAATGATAGAACTAGGATTTTAATTTTAATTAACTTTTCTCTTTTTTCTTTTAAACCTAAAAAACACAAAAACATTATTTTTCATTTATATTTTTTATTTGTAAAAGGGTCCAACGCCCAAATTTTGTTTAGTCTTTACTTCGCGCATTTATTTTACATTGTTTAAATACCTCTGTATATGCCCCAAAGCCATGTAATTGAAAACTCTCGGACTTTTATTTATTCGCTTTATTTATTTTCAGTCAAATCGGGTTCGGTTTTTTGGCGATGTGGACCCGCGCCAGTTGTAATAGTTAGATTTATTTTCTCGCAAATATAACTGTTAATAAATAAGCATGAAAGAATGAATGCCCGAAAAATAAAATTGAATCGTTAGATCACCAATGCATGACAAGACAAACAATGAACTGAAAATGACACACAATTCGCACACACCACCCCTAGGGTACGCCTCACTGTTGCCTTTCGAAAGGTGGTCATCGAGTAGAAAACGTCTTAGTAAGTCCTCATGGTCCGGGAACCTGGCATGAGGGTAGCTTCTAAGGTGTCTTCCCATTGCTCCGGTGACCACCACGTCCCTAAAACTCGAATTGACCCGAATACCTCCAACGGTGGTGCTACCTACCTCTCAATGGTGGGATGGCACTACTTTAAAGGACATTTACACAGACGAATTCCTTAGGGTAGGTAGGTTCTCAAGGGTACTTGCTCTAATTTCAAACAAAACAAAAACTCTTTTCACCCACACACTTTCAAAAGCTTTCAAAACAAATTTTTCAAACACTCTGACGTACGAGTCGAACTGAAATTTTTTCAAAGAAACTTTTTAAACCCACATTGAAAAGCAAACAAACAATTTTGAAAACACATTGAGCAAGTACCTAAGAGCCCATGGATAACCATGGATAGAAAGGGTGCTAACACCTTCCCTTTCTATAACCTACCTCCCGAACCGAGAGCAATCTCTTAAAAGGAATTTTTCTGTGCTTTTGTCCTTTCCTATTGGAGAAAATAAAAGACGGTGGCGACTCTTGCTTCCGCGACATTTCGCGAACCAGCTTTAAAACAGTCAGTTCCAGATCCACCGATCACAGAACTGGCGACTCTGCTGGGGAACTACTTAAAGTGAGGTGTACCTTAGGGCTAGTTCATAACTGTGTTTTCAATTGTATTCTTTGCTTGCTTTAAAATTGTGGGTTGCTTGGGAGTTCTATAGATCCTAACCCGGATCTGGGGATACCTTCTTAGAAAGTAGCAACAAGGCTGTGAGGGAACTGTGCGGGGTATACCGACATGGTTGAAGCAGTCTGCTACGTTGATGTGGCACTTTGGTGTGTACCGGTAACCCTTGAGTCAGTCAAGGAGAGTACGGGGCCTCCATGTGGTGTCATGAAGCATCAACAGACCTTAGGAACCTTAATTGAACCATCTTGGCCTCTTTAGGGTAGTGAGATAACTGACTTTGGTGCAGTCCGAGGTTGGTTGATACTCGATACTACACTCAATTGAGGGTTGCTTTCCTGGAATATTTCGGTCGCCAGTTCAGTGGCTAAATCGAAACGATGAACAATGAAAGCAATCCCGTGATATTGGGAACCTTAGAACCCGGTTACTTTGATTAGGACAGGTTGAACCCACCAACTTCAAGAGGGTACTACCCAGACCCCATACTGGCCTAAACCCTAAGGGTTTCTCTTGTGTGACTTGTGTGCCTTTGTACTTGCCTACTGGCGTACGTGTTACCTGACACTTGTTTATTGCAGGTCTTGTTTATAGTCCTTAATTAGGACTCATAACAGGGTACCCTAAGTTTCTTGCAGGTTGTGGTTTGCAGTCCTTAATCAGGGACTCATGACAGGGTTACTCACATTATCCCATGCATACCATGACATCATACCATTGCATACATCCTAACCCATTTCAAGGATCTCAAGGGCTTGTGATACAGGTCATATAAATCAAAATCAAACATCCAGCAAGGGGCAAAGAGGATTTATTTTCCCCTAGACAAAGTTGTCAAGGGCTATGACCCACTTGATATGGTGAGCTCTGACTCCTGAAGAAGGTTCCCTAACCAAGGTTGTTTGGAAATCAAAACCAGACATGATGACTAAAGTCAGGGGCTATGACCCACTTGATATGGTGAGCCTTTGACTCTTGAAGAAGAGTTCTTAATAACATGGGTGTCCTTCAATCAAGCTCTAAATTCCAAATGCTAACAAATTTCCTTGTTTACCCCGCGAGGTCCTTGAAAACATTGCATGCATATCATACACATCATTGCATCACAGGTATCCCTTTTGCAGGTCACTCACCTTTCCCGCTGTTTATTTCAGCCATGGCTTCCCAACAAGACAATCAGGACTTTCTTGCTCAAGGGACTCGGTTCGAGGAAATCCTCCTGAATCTATCCAAGGGGCAGGAGGAGCTAAGGACACTTGTCATGGAGACTTTTGTCAGGAACAGTGCTGAGGATGAAAGGCTGGAACACCTACAAGCTGAGGTGGATGCATTGAAAGCCCAGATGCTGGGGAAGATGACTGCCATTCAGGGTTTAACTCAAAGACAAGATGAGCTCGGGGTTCTCATCAACAAACTGCTTCAGGGCAACCAACTGGGGCAAACATCTAAGGGTAAAAAGCCAATCATCGTTCAACCACCTTTGAGACAAAGAGGCAAGGAGAAAGCTCCTCATATGGCTCCAGTATCACCAATTCAGCAGCAACTTCACCAACTTCAGGCAGACAAACCCAAGAGGCAGTTCACCCCGCTCAATATGTCGCTGTTTCAAGCTTTACAACGCCTGTTGAGATTGAACCTGATCACATTAAGGGCTCAGCCCCAGAACCTTAACACAGCACATCCTGCTTATGATCGCAATAAAAGGTGTGCCTACCACTCTGCCTGCCCAGGACATAATGCAAACGAATGTTGGGCTTTGAAAAACAAGATCCAGGACCTGATTGATGAAGGAGCACTGGAATTCACACAAGATGGTCAAGCTGAATTTTTCTACCATCCCTCCAAGGCTCACCATTTGAAGTGACAAGCCCTGAGACTAGAAATTTTTGTTCATTCGAATGTTCAAGTTGCAATTTTCTTTTGTTCAAACATTTACTCATTGTTAAAACATTGTTATTTCATTAATGCATCGCTTATGTCTATTTTGAATCAATATATTCGTATTCACTATACGCAAATTATTTTCATATTTGTTCTGATGTCAACTCTTTCAATCAATAATTCTAAGCCTCTTGAGGGAGGATGACGAAAACGATACCACGATTTACAGTATGCTTTTGAACAGACCCCGCTGATGAGGTACAGGCATTGTTTCAACCCCTAAACACTGGAGTTATAAGGATGATAATCCCTCGCCAACCCATCAGAGCCAAAGGAGTAGGAGTTTTATTTTCGAAAATCAAAACCCTTAATCATAACCTGGGGCAGGGTAGTTCTCTCAGTTGATCCAAGTGCACAATGAATGGCACCAAATGAGTTTTTTCAAAAACAAAAGACAGTGATGGTTCCGAACAATCATAAGGACAGGCAGTCATTATCAAAAAAAATCATAAACGAAAAGCCCAAGAAGTCAAAACCTATGAAAAGAGACTTACGAAACTGGGGCATCCCGCTGACTGTAATTCCAAAAAGGAAACAGTTCAGGCAAAAAAAAGAAAGGGATAACAAAAATCAAGAAAGAGGTCTCACAAACCCTCAACAAAAAGTGACTGCCTAGTCAGAATAAATCATCAATGTTTGGACCATCACCGGAAAATCAGAGCAAAGACTCAAACAAGGTCTAACGTATGATCAACTGAGTTTAGGGTTGGAGAACATCACGAAAGAGCGGGTGGGTACAAATAGTTTGGGCCTTTATCCTTTGTTTCTTAAACCGTGAACCAGGCCACGTTATAACCCTCAAAAGTCCCAGCTGAAGCAGGGGTTAGTTCGAAAGCATACTGTACGAAAGGTATCCTGACTCCTTAAGGCCTACGGTAAATACGGAGTTGACATCACGTTTTACAAACATTTACTTGTTTTATGAAAAATGCATTTTCAAAATCTTCAAGACAGACATAAGCTTTGCATTTTTAACATAACTCTGTTTGCATATGACTTTTTGTGTGAACAGCAAGGAAATTCGCACGACGAATGCCTAATGAACAGAAGTACCTCCAATCAAGGGGCATGGCATGACTATTGTCCATCATCTGGGGCAGTTAAGTCAAGATCCAGAGAATCTCTCAAAAGGCCAAAAAGCCTGGGGCAAATCTCTGCCTGAGTCACTTGGGGCAATCCAGCAACGAATCTTGCACGATCAGACACCTTCTGACAATATGGCGACACCACCAGCCTGGGGCAAATCTCCGTCTAAGTCACCTGGGGCATTGGACGATCAAACGAAGATCTTCTGGGGCATGGCAAAATACTTCCAACAGGGGCAACTCCCCACATTCTGAGAAATATGGACATAGTCGAAAAAATACTGCGCATAATCAAAAACCCGCTAGGTTGACACACCTAGGCAAAAATAAGGGATTCCCGGCGAACCAAAAGGGTTCGGGCAAAAATAAGGGATGAAATGAAAAAAATCTGTACACCCGGCAAGTCGAAAACCTGAAAAGGCGGCTTGGGCAAAAATGGGTATCCCGGTAGACTGAAAACCCGAAAAGGCGGTCCAGGCAAAAGTTAGGGATCAAAGCGTACGAGTATGTCCCAGCATCTCGGCACCTGCCTACCAGAAGACTCGTCAAGTACTCCCACAAGTGCCTCCTCCCACTGAAACTGGGGCAATAAGGAGTTGTCTAAAAGATCCGGTTGCTCTGTCCATCATAGGTTCGGCTAAAGAATGCGACCCAGATATTTTCACTCCCCGCAGAACACGAACGCGTCGTCCGGCTTTATTCAAAGAGTTATTTCCTTAATAAGATATAACTGGGTTATCCTCAGCCAATAGCCACGGAAAAGACCGTCCTCAGTAAAGTCTTATCATCCCCAGCAGAAGCAAAAGCTTATTCTCCAACATCAGCCCAGGAGTGACTTCCCGGCACCCGTCAAGGATTTATTTTCCTAGACGAAAGCATACATTCATAAACATCACATTTTCGTACATCATGACACATGCATGTACGCATCATGTCATACAATTGCATTTATGCCGTTGCTTGATTCATATCACGTACTGCATATAACTGACCTTTACCTTTCAGGAAGGATACAGTTGAATGATCAGCTATGTCAAAATAGACAAAACACCGTCAGAAAAGACAAATCCCGTCATAAGAGACAAATCCGGTCAAAGAATACAAATCCAGTTTAAATCAATGCCTAAAGATTCCTCTGATACAACTCGTCGTTATAGACACTCGTCGTGATAGACACTCGTCGTGATAGACACTCGTCGTGATAGACACTCGTCGTGATAGACACTCGTCGTGATAGACACTCGTCGTGATAGACACTCGTCGTGATAGACACTCGTCGTGATAGACACTCGTCGTGATAGACACTCGTCGTGATAGACACTCGTCGTGATAGACACTCGTCGTGATAGACACTCGTCGTGATAGACACTCGTCGTGATAGACACTCGTCGTGATAGACACTCGTCGTGATAGACACTCGTCGTGATAGACATTCGTCGTGATAGACACTCGTCGTGATAGACACTTGCGTGATAGACACTCGTCGTGATAGACACTCGTCGTGATAGACACTCGTCGTGATAGACACTCGTCGTGATAGACACTCGTCGTGATAGACACTCGTCGTGATAGACACTCGTCGTGATAGACACTCGTCGTGATAGACACTCGTCGTGATAGACACTCGTCGTGATAGACACTCGTCGTGATAGACACTCGTCGTGATAGACATTCGTCGTGATAGACACTCGTCGTGATAGACACTCGTCGTGATAGACACTCGTCGTGATAGACACTCGTCGTGATAGACACTCGTCGTGATAGACACTCGTCGTGATAGACATTCGTCGTGATAGACACTCGTCGTGATAGACACTCGTCGTGATAGACACTCGTCGTGATAGACACTCGTCGTGATAGACGCTCGTCGTGATAGACACTCGTCAGTGTAGACACTTGTCGTTATAGACATTCGTCATAGACACTAGTCGCTATAGACACCCATCGTTAAAGACCACTCGTCCTTGGAAACAACCTGTCAGTAGAGACAACTTCATCACCGTTTGAAGATCCAGACCCAGCTCCTGTAACCAGTCAGGACATATCTATACCAAGCATCTGAAAACCAGCTCCTGCGACGTGTCAGGTACTCATTTTCTTTTGCAGGTATGCAGGTTCTCGCTAAGGAATCTCTTACGCGATCAACATCCAGATGGCATCTATAAGCCCATCATCCTACCCATCAATCTCTAAATGGCATCTATAAGCCCATTCCCCCACCACACTGCTACCATGTGAGCGCAAATTTCTGGGCACTCTAGTGTCCAATCATCTTCTACCCTCGGATTACAAAAGGCACGTCAGCCAATCTCCATCCTCAGGTCTAAGAAGATTGAACAGGGGCAACTGTTGTACCCCAAAATTTGCCCTCCCATATTCTCCAATAAACTGCCAAGCCAAGTTACAAAATTCCCCAAGAGTTGCACAATGCAAAGGCCCCCATACAGTCAAAACTAGGGTTTGTGTGTTGATCAAGAAAAGGAAGTGTTCAAAGGTCCAATCAAGTCTCATATGCTTACAAAGATGGTCAAGCATCCTCATATCAAGTTTCAAGGCATTCAGCTCAAGATTGCACAGTCAAAACCCTAAATTGCACTACAGTCAACTGTAGGGGCAAAATGGTCATTTGACAGTCAAAAGTTCAAATTTTTGGTCAACATATCATTTTGAAGCCACAAACATCATTTGATCAATGCTTGATCATGATTCTCAAAATTTGGCTCAGAAATCATCAAAGATGCAAAGGTTGCTATATCTGGACAGCTGAAAAAGTCAACTGAAATTGACCAGGGCATAACTTTCACATGGATTATCAGAAAAATTCCATCCAAAGCTCATTTTGAAGAGAAAGACATTTCCTACAACTCATCTTCATACTTCAAGTCCAAGAAATGCTCTCACAAAAAGTTATCAATTTCAACATTATAGGTCATTTTCAAAAGTCAACAAAAAGGGACTTTAAGTCAAAGGCCATAACTTGAGATTGGTAAATCAAAATTACATGGGACCAAAGGCATTGGTTAGAGGACTCAAAGACCTTTCCAAAATGTCCAAGAACATGTGAAAAGCTTAAAAATTGAGCAAGTTATGCCTAGTGGAAGTTGGGAAATTTTTGGGAATTTTGAAAAGTCAACAATGGTTCAAATGACCTAAGTTTGCTAATGGGCCCATTTTTCTTCCATAATTCATCATCCATGACATGTGCACGACCATTTGGCCCAAAGGGAATTTATTCATCATTTTTATTTATTTATTTGAGTTTTTAATCATAATTAATTCATTTAAATTAAATAAAATATGGAATCATTAATTAAATGGGTTATGGGCTTATTTCTTAACCTAATTTCATTCCTCATAGATAAGCAACCTAAACCTAATCCAACCTAATCCAAAAAGGACGGAGGATCTCTAGACTACACGTTTTGTTTTTTTCTCTTTCTACAAATCCTTATTTTTACAACCTAACATTCACACTGAGGGAGGATTCCAACCCTTTTTTTTCTCACTAAAACACCAATTTTTCCACTCAATCATGGAGACATTCTAACTCCCACACTAACAATTTTTTTTTTCTTTTCTAAAGAAATCCAGATCAAACTCCTCTTGGCTTATACAAAAAATACCCACTCGCCTTTTTACGTTTATTACATCCTGCATATATATTTATCATTACCTCACATCTCATACCATCAAAAACATAAATTTGTGCTACAAAACACATCAACACAAATTCAAGAAAAGCAATTTTGGACTGATAAAATCACGACCCACTCAATCGCAACCGGCGGGCGCTAGCCGCCATGCCGGAATCGCGACCTCACCGCCGGCGACGCGAGGCTGCTCCGCCCCTGCACCTTCAGAAGCTTATGTGTTGAGCTTGTGTATTCCTGAAAGTTTGTGTGGGAGGATGAGGAATTTTGAATGGGTAGGTGGAAGAAGAAAGAAAGCACATCATTTGATTTTGTTCTTAAATTGAGAAAATATATGATGAGAGAAGAAGCAAATACTGGATCTGTACTTCCTCATTTTTCTTTTTTTGTTTTATTCTAGTTTTTTGTTTTTTTGTTTTTTAAAATAGAGTGAAATGTGTCGCTAATTCATTGGCCCTTGTTTTACATGCAAAATGATCAGAAACTCTAAAGGGGTTGCGTCGTGGCCTTCTATAGTCTTTTTGTTTGTTTTATATATATTATGTTTTCTTATTATATTATATATGAATGAACATGATAGCTCAGTTGGCTAGGGATATGCGTTGCAAGCTTTGGGACCTGGGTTCGATTCCCAGGTCCCCCACATATTGCATAATTTTTGTTTCAAAGTATTCAGGTACATCATTCATCCAGAATTCCCACCATGTAGCCTCATCTCCAAGCGTGACACATGTCCCAGAAGCTCCATCCAATGGCCTTGATCTGGAGACCACCATGTGCATAAGTCAGACATGTCACAGACAAGCCAATAAAGTCAAACAAGGCCTCCAATAAATGGGCCAGAATTGCTTGGGTTATACCTCCTATCTGGGGACTGATACCCCCAAGGTTTGCAAAGAATTTGTTATTTTTTTATCTTTTCATTACTTTTTTCTTCTTTTAATTATTATCCTTTTTAATCAATTTAATATTTTCATAAAATATAAAAAATGCCTAAAAACTCAGAAAAAGATAAAAACATAATAAATATCTTATTTTCATATTTTCTTGTAAATATTTGTATATAATTGAATTTAGTTAAATTAGGATTTTAACATTAATTCTTTTTTTTTCATAATAAAAATCCAAAAAAATGTAGAATTAGGTTAATTATTAATTTTTTATATCCTTTTTAATTTTTTCCCTTTTTTCTCACAATATTATTATTTATTATTTATTTTCTATAAATCAAAAATTGTACATAAATTAGTTTAAAATTTAATTAGGTTAGAAATTAAATCTTTTTTCATAATAAACTTAAAAAATGATAGAACTAGGATTTTAATTTTAATTAACTTTTCTCTTTTTTCTTTTAAACCTAAAAAACACAAAAACATTATTTTTCATTTATATTTTTTATTTGTAAAAGGGTCCAACGCCCAAATTTTGTTTAGTCTTTACTTCGCGCATTTATTTTACATTGTTTAAATACCTCTGTATATGCCCCAAAGCCATGTAATTGAAAACTCTCGGACTTTTATTTATTCGCTTTATTTATTTTCAGTCAAATCGGGTTCGGTTTTTTGGCGATGTGGACCCGCGCCAGTTGTAATAGTTAGATTTATTTTCTCGCAAATATAACTGTTAATAAATAAGCATGAAAGAATGAATGCCCGAAAAATAAAATTGAATCGTTAGATCACCAATGCATGACAAGACAAACAATGAACTGAAAATGACACACAATTCGCACACACCACCCCTAGGGTACGCCTCACTGTTGCCTTTCGAAAGGTGGTCATCGAGTAGAAAACGTCTTAGTAAGTCCTCATGGTCCGGGAACCTGGCATGAGGGTAGCTTCTAAGGTGTCTTCCCATTGCTCCGGTGACCACCACGTCCCTAAAACTCGAATTGACCCGAATACCTCCAACGGTGGTGCTACCTACCTCTCAATGGTGGGATGGCACTACTTTAAAGGACATTTACACAGACGAATTCCTTAGGGTAGGTAGGTTCTCAAGGGTACTTGCTCTAATTTCAAACAAAACAAAAACTCTTTTCACCCACACACTTTCAAAAGCTTTCAAAACAAATTTTTCAAACACTCTGACGTACGAGTCGAACTGAAATTTTTTCAAAGAAACTTTTTAAACCCACATTGAAAAGCAAACAAACAATTTTGAAAACACATTGAGCAAGTACCTAAGAGCCCATGGATAACCATGGATAGAAAGGGTGCTAACACCTTCCCTTTCTATAACCTACCTCCCGAACCGAGAGCAATCTCTTAAAAGGAATTTTTCTGTGCTTTTGTCCTTTCCTATTGGAGAAAATAAAAGACGGTGGCGACTCTTGCTTCCGCGACATTTCGCGAACCAGCTTTAAAACAGTCAGTTCCAGATCCACCGATCACAATGCCATTTAGAGGAGTGTTGGTAAACGCTGGAAGAAGTATCAACATAAATCTCTTGTTGATTTATACTAAACTTGATGTTCTACCTGTGAGAAAAGGGGTTAGTAAAATGCAGATGTTTGCATGATGTTCACCAGATGTGGTATCATGCCAAATGTGTATGGTATGTACATGCTATGATGTATGAATATGAAGTGTATGTTTTTGTCCGGGAAAATAAATCCCTGGCTACTGCTGAGGAAATTCTGGGAGGTTGAATCCCTGATTGCTTGTTGGAGATGAAGAATATGCATATCTTCAAATTTTGTTGAAAGGATGCTTTTTCTGGGGAAGATTACTCCAATGTCAGTTGTTATCTGGTCGAATCCAGGCTTCACAGTTGTTGAGGATGAAGTAGTCAACTGTTATCTGGTCGGGTCCAGGCCTCACAACAACTTACTGGAGGATGAGACGAATTAACTGTTATCTGGTCGGATCCTAGGCTTTACGGAAAATTCCTGGAAATTGAATAGTTATCTGGTCGGGTCCAGGCTTTACAACAACTTGCTGGGGATGCAGAGGTTAACTGTTATCGGGTCAGATCCAGGCTTCATAGTGACTTACAAGAGGAAAGGATGAATTAGCTGTTATCTGGTCGGATCCAGGCTTTGTAGAAAATTCCTTGAAAATGAATAGTCATCTGGTCGGGTCCAGGCTTATGGTCTTTTGGAAAGCTGTACTATTATCTGGTCGAATCCAGGATTCATAGTGTCTTTCTGGGAATCATAGTTAATTGTTATCTAGTCGGGTCTAGGCTTCACAATAAACTGTTTGAAAATTGTTATTTGGTCGGGTCCAGGCTTTGTAGATTTCTGAGGTTGATACGGTAAATTGTTATCTGGTCGGGTCCAGGTTTCACAATAAACTGTTTGAAAACTGTTATCTGGTCGGGTCCAGGCTTTATAGATTTCTGAGGTTTGATGCGGTCAATTGTTATCTGGTCGGGTCCAGGTTTCACAATAAACTGCTTGGGGATTTAGTTGTTATCTGGTCGGTTTCCAGGTTTCACAATGAATATCTGAGGATGATTGCTATCTGGTCAGATCCAGGCTTCACAATGGCTTTTTTGAAAGGATGGAAATGAAAACTGATATCTGGTCGGGTCCAGGTTTCTCAGCCATTTGTTGGGGATATGGAGGCAACTCTACTGGGGAAAAGAAATTAAACCTTGGTCAGATTGAGTTCAGGTTATTCTATATATTTGAAGAGTTAGGCTATTATCTGGTCGAGTCCAGGTTTCATAGCATTTTGAGATCATCTGTTATCTGGTCGGGTCCAGGCTTCAGTAATAACTTTGAAAATTATTCTAATATCTGGTCGGATCCAGACTTCAAAGCATCTCTTGGAAATAGTAAACGTTTAGCTTAAGGCTTTACTGGAGATTAGGGGCTGTGGCCTTGAGATTTTCAATAATTTGAAAGGGAAATTCAAACTGGAGGAATGTAGACTCGGTCGGGTAAGGCAGACTCAGCTTGGGGAGGATGCAACCAACTGGGGATGATGGGCTCAGCTGGGGAGGATAGATCATGTTTGGAGATAATAGACTTGGCTGGGGAAGATATACTCAGCGGGGGAAGATAGGCTCAACTGGGGATGATGGGTTCAGCTGGGCAATTTGTGGTGTCTTGATTGTTGTATGTTGAGGCTTTTGAATTCGGTTGGGGAAATAACTCGGTTGGGGAATAAACCCTGTTGAGGAGGTGAATTTCCTTTCGGAAAGAATTCCCTAGGCTTCAATCTTGTCAAAATTGACTTAGCTGGGGAGAATGCGACCAAGAGGTTGAGACTTTGGTCAGGGATTTTCCTATGCAAAGAGACTTTGTGGACCGCTCCGTTTGGGAAAGGTTTGTTGCTGCCATCCTTGTAGGGATAATGATGATGAGATAACTCTGTGGGGCTATTTCATATATATTAAAGAGATGCTTAATGCTCTTGTGTGCTGATGCTCTGTTGTTGATGTTGCTGCTTAGCAGGACACATGTGCCAAAAGTTTTAATTATGTTCATATGCATATATTCATTCAATTTTAGTAATTGGACAAATTTGCATTCAAAACGAAGACAGAAAATTTCGCATTTCAAAGTGTATTTGTATTGACATTTTGCCCATGAATAGGCATTTTTTGTACATAGAGACGCAGATCCTAGTAAGAGAAAATCGTCAAAAGGAAAAAAAAATTGAGAATGAAAAATAAATAGTCATGTGAAATGATCTCATTGCCTTCCATCTCTACTATTGCCCCAATGTCTTCTAACGTCCCTTGACGTTGATCGAATTTGATTGGATTGAACCTGGAACATTTGAATTTGGGCCTTGGTGATAGAATTGACTGTGTTGATTCCACGGGACATAGTCATACGCTTTTAATCCTTAATTTTTTCCTGAACCGCCCTTTCGGGTTTTCGGTCCACCAGGGTACCCTTTTTTGCCCAAGTCGCCCTTTTGGGTTTTCAACTTGATGGGTGTACAACCTTTTGCATATATCCCTAATTTTTTCCCAAACCTTTTGGTTTGCCGGGATGCCCCTTTTTTGCTTAGGTGTGTCAACCTAACGGGTCTCTTATGCGTAGTATTTTTTAACTATGTTCGTGTTTATAGGATGCGAGAAATCCTCACCGTCCATGGTAGTCAGCATCATGGCACCGCCAGAGAAAACTCTCTTGAGAACAAATGGCCCTTCATAGGTGGGAGTCCATTTTCCTCTAGGGTCACCTTGTGGTAAAATGATGCGTTTTATCACCAAGTCACCAGCTTGATATACTCGAGGCTTGATCGTTTTGTTAAAAGCCTTAATCATCCGTTTTTTATACGTCTGACCATGGCAAATAGCAGCTAATCATTTTTCGTCAATCAAGTTCAGCTGATCCAATCTCCTTTGAATCCACTCGTCTTCGCCTAGGCCAGCATCAATCATAATCCTCAGCGAGGGAATCTGAACTTCCATTGGCAGGACAACTTCCATGCCATATACTAGAGAAAAGGGAGTTTCCCCAGTTGATGTTCTAGCTGAAGTACGGTAACCATGTAGAGAAAACGGCAACATCTCATGCCAATCTTGATAGGTTACTACCATCTTCTGCACAATCTTCTTGATATTTTTGTTGGCCGCTTCGACCGCGCCATTCATTTTTGGTCTATATGGAGAATAATTATGATGCTTGATCTTAAACTGAGTGAAAAGCTCAGTAATCAGAGCATTATTGTGGTTAGTCCCATTGTCGGTGATGATCCTTTCGGGGATACCATAACGATAGATGAGATTGTGTCTGATGAATCCGGCTACCACATTCTTGGTAACTGAGGAAAATGAGGTGGCTTCGACCCATATGGTGAAATAATCGATAGCAACCAGAATGAAGCGATGTCCGTTGGAAGTGTGGGCTTGATCTCTCTGATCATGTCAATGCCCCACATTGAAAATGGCCATGGAGCGGTCATGACATTCAGAGGGATAAGAGGCACATGGACCTTGTCAGCGTAGATTTGGCATTTATGATAAGTCCTTGAATGTTGATGGTAATCAGTCTCCATCGTTGACCAATAGTAACCTGCTCTTAAGATTTTCTTAGCCATCGTATGTCCACTTGAGTGAGTACCGAAAAGACCCTCGTGCATGTCTTCCATAATCTCCTTTGCCTCTTTCTTGTCCACACATCGGATTAGAGTTGAATCATGGTTGCGCTTGTACAATATCCCGTTACTTAGGAAGAATTTGGCTGCAAATCTTCGCAAGAACTTTCTGTCATTGATAGATGCCCCCTCTAGATACTCTTGTTCTTCAAGGTATCTCATCACCTCATGGTACCATGGCTTTTTTGCATCAGTGTCAAGCTCATAGCAATGCGCAGGTTCATCAAATCTTTCAATTTTAATCTTAGGGGATTTGTTGTCCCATCTGACCTTGAACATTGAAGACATGGTTGCCAAAGCGTCAGCCAACTGGTTTTCTCCCCTACGGAGGTGCTCAAAAGTGATCTCTTCAAAGTGAGGAATTAGGGATAGCACAAGTTCCTTGTAGGGGATACGATTAGGGTGTTTAGTGTACCAATATCCTCTTACTTGGATGATCATTAAGGCGGAATCCCCGAACACATCCAAATGTTTGATCCTTAGGTCAATAGCAGCTTTCATACCTAAGATGCATGCTTTATACTCGGCCATATTATTTGTGCAATCGAAACATAGTCTGGCAGTGAAAGGAGTGTGGCAACTTTCAGGAGAGATGATTACAGCACCATTCCCGTTACCTAAGGCGTTGGAAGCCCCATCGAATACCATAGTCCATCGGGATCCTTGTTCAGGTCTGTCGTACGGTCCAGATTTTGCATAGTCGGTTACCAGCATGATGTTCTCATTAGGGAAGTCGAAATTCATTGATTATTAGTCATCCACGGCTTGATGGGCCAAATGATCTGCTAGTATACTTCCTATTGGATGTCATACTCGGTTAAGATCATTTTCCATCTGGCTATCCGTCCGGAAAGGGCAGGTTTCTCGAAGATGTACTTGATTGGGTCCATTTTAGAAATCAACAGAGTGGTATGAGTCAACATATACTGTCTCAGCCGGCGAGCAGCCCATGCTAGAGCGCAGCAAGTTTTCTCGAGCAGTGAATATCTGGTTTCACAGTCGGTAAACTTTTTTCTCAGGTAATAAATAGCATGCTCTTTTCGGCGAGACTCGTCATGTTGGCCCAAAACACACCCCATAGAATTCTCTAGTACTGTCAAGTACATGATCAAGGGTCTTCCCTCAACTGGAGGCATGAGGATAGGAAGTTCTTGTAGGTATTCTTTGATTTTGTCAAAGGAAATCTGGCATTCATCATTCCACCTGACTACCTGATCTTTCTTCAAGAGTTTGAAGAGTGGCTCACAAGTAGCAGTTAAGTGTGATATGAAACGGGCAATGTAATTGAGACGACTCAAGAATCCTATGACTTCTTTTTCAGAATGGGGGACTGGCATTTCTTGGATGGCCTTTACCTTGGCAGGATCAACTTTAATGCCTTTATTGCTGACAACAAAACCTAGAAGCTTCCCAGAGCATACTCCAAATGTGCACTTGTTAGGGTTTAACCTCAGTTTGTACTTCTTCAGTCTCTCGAATAGTTTGTGCAGGTGATCGAGATGTTCTTCCTTGGTTTGTGATCTGGCAATCATATTTTTGTACCCCAAAATTTTCCCTCTCATTTTATCAAGATTTTCCTCACAATACTTCTTGGACTCAAGACCAGATTAGGGTTTGCTCAGCTCAAGACATCTCCTTACACTGATGACCTGAAATTAGGGTTTGAGTTTGCACAGGGATTTTTGGACTTTCAATTCCTCATGTGACTTTCATACTTCATGTTGGACCTATAAGATTGCTCATACCAAGTTTCAAGCTTTGAATTACATTTTTGCCCAGTCAATTGGACAGTTGACCTAAAAATCAATTGTATTAGGGAAAAAGTCAACCATGGCCAATTTACAGTCAAACCTCATAATTTTTTATCCACATCAACATTATAGACTCATATGAACCATTTTATCATGTTTGTACCACAACTCCTCAAGAAATTTGATGAGATCTCCAAAAGGGCAAAATGGTCATTTTTAGGGTTTTGACTGAGAAAGGGAAATTTCTGATTTTTAACCTAGCCAATGGAAAATTGGGTTCAAGCATGGTTTCAAGGACTCAATTGAATCATATTTACCTAATCACAAGGTTCAAAAGATCTCAAATGCATTGGATTGATAGATGAATTTTCCAGTCAACTGATCAAAAATCAACTGTACACTGAAAAGTCAAACTTTGACTTTTTGGTCAAAATCAAGTGCCAAGGGTCATATTTAATCAAGATGTGTCAAAACATGAAAATTTTTCACCAAGAAACTTAAATTTGGAAATTAGGGTTTAAGTTTGAAAAAATTTCATAACTTAGAATTTTTCTAAGTTATGAAAATTTCTTATTTTTTCCCCAACTTTTTCACCATGATGCAATTGGATTAAAACAAAACTTCTAACATGAAAGTTGTAGTCCTCCACAAAATCTATAACTTGGATTCACAAAGTTTTCCTAAAATATGCTTGGATCTAAAGTTATGATTTTATGAATAGGGGTCCAAAAACTTTTTAACTTAGTGAAATTTTGCCCTAGTGTAGGAAGATTTTTGACCTAACTTCATGGCAACTTTTCACCTAGTTCCAAGAGTAATATCAAAATGAACCTCAAATATGGATTGTAGAGCATGTTACAAGCTTTCCAAAATGTCCAAGAACTCTCCAAGATCATTTATGGTTAGGGATAATCGAAGAAATGAAAATGGCAAATTATCACTTTTGTCCAAGGCATTTTTCGCCTTGGTTCAAGTTGCAAATCAGTTTGAATCTTACTTGTACTTGCATTACAGGTCCTAATCATTTTTACACTCCAAAATTGAATGCAAATACATTGTACAATGGCTTTGTTCTGAGCTATGGAGCATTGCACAAGGAATTATTCCAAAAATGGCATAAAGGTTACAATGCTACTATGATAAAGTTTGCTTTTTTGCAACTTTGTTTATCTTGAGCCATGGAACTAATATCTTGCTACAAACAAAGTACACAAATATCACGCAATTGGTACCAACTATGTGCAGCAAGCAAGCAATCCTGTACAGGCTTTGGCATTGTCACTTCCGACCTTTTCTTCAAAAAACAAGAAACTTGCAAAAGTCCACACAACTCTTCCATCTGATAAAAACAAGTCTTTGTATCATTTGAGACAAGTTCAGAATATTGCAACAAGCCTAAGACACGATTTGCTAAGCTCTAAAACACCCTAAAACACAAAAACACCAAGTTCCTGCCCAAACAGGGCATCATCTGCAGAACTCAAGCCATTTTGAAATTGGCTCGTGCGTTTCCTCTTTCAACCCTTCAAACACATTCCTTACAACACACCTGAACTATCCAGGCCCCTGTCCAGCAACTGTGAGCTCATTTTCACACTTCACCATTTTCATTTTGAAGCTTTGCAGGTTGACTTCTACAAAGAGTTTCAGGCCACTTCAAAGCAAGCTGAGCATTGGGAATGGTTGAGGGAACTTCAAGCAAGCTCACACGACTTTCAGGCCTTACTCAAAGTTGCTACATTGTCATATCCAAACTCAACTGAACAAGGTATTTGTCAAGTTTCTAACTCCTTATTTAGGCATCTTTAAGCTTAGGTTTGTGAAGCAAAAATGTAGTCCTTAAGTTGCTTGAGCTGTACATATGCTTAGATTCTATTTATATTAACAGAGCTAGGAGTATTTGATAGTTGAAGTTGTTGAGAAAACTAGGTCAGAAATTAGGGCCATTAAAATTATCTCTGATCTTTGAGAGTTAGGTCATGTTCTTTATATCATTGGAATCGTGTGATCATGAGCTACATTTTTCATGTTATAAAATTTTGATTTTATGCAAAGAATAACAAGAAGAGGTTTGGATTGCAGAAGCGCGCGCGTGGTGTCTCAAGGACAGGGATGAAGTGTGTTCTGGGCCAAGGCCTTCGGCCTGCTTCTATTTGCACCCCCCTTTTACTTTTTACACCCCCTTGACCTTTTATTTTATATTTTTTTGTATTTTCTTGCATATTTATATTTTCTGACTTTATTTATTTTTTCTAAACATTGAAAAATCCCAAAAAAATATTTTATTAATTTTTTCATTTTATTTTATTATTTTTATTATTTTTTATGACAAAAAATAGTTTATTAGGTTAAATATAATTTATTTTCTTGAATAAACTTGTAAATAATATAAAAATATCACATATTTTTATTTTTATTATTTATACACTTAAAATAATATTTTCATATAATATTTAATTTTTTAACATTTTTGTACATATTATTATTATTTTTTCTTAAACAAAAATGAATAAATAAATAATATTAGAATATATTTTCTATTAAACAAAATTAGGGTTTTCACCCTTTCAAAAATCATCATTTTATTTTTTTATTATTTTTAAGACATAAATAAATTGTTTTCTCATACATAAAATTAATACAAAAAAAAACATTTTGCATATTTACATTTTATTGCATATTTAAATATTTTCTTATTTATTTATTTGTACAATAAATTCAATTTGGTTGTAATAATTTTAGGGTTTTATTTTTAGCAATATCCCCTATTCAAACTTGTATCACCCTCCCCATAATATTGTGTAATAGTCTAGATTTACTTTATGCATTTTATTGCTTTCATGTACCATGATAGTAAACTAGGGTTTTGTATGCAAAGACCAAAAATCAAACAAATAGCATGACTTAGTGCAAGACAAAAATGCATGAAAAATGACAACACATTGCACACAAGCACCCCTAGGGTTTCATCCACTTTGTTGCCTTAAAATGGCCATGATATGCATGCTAGGTGTCTTGTCAAAATCAAACAAAACAAAAAGATCATAGTCCCTCGATGATGCTATCTTGGTTGCCTAAACAAAAATGATCTTAGTCCCTTAAACTTTCTAAAGATACTTGGCACCATTGCTATCATGATCATACGATGACCCACGCCCGTCCCATTTAACATCCAAAGATAGGGTTGTTTACCAAATGCAATGGTAAAACAACAGTGTCAAAGGAATAAAAATGTGTAGGAAAGACTTTTGAGTAGGGTAGATAACTCCTAGTTACTTGATCTATTTCAAACAATCCTTGCTATCTTCAAACAAACACACACATAATTTCAAAACAATTTCCAAACAAAATTCAAACATTGAAACATTTTTCAAAAGACAAACACCTTTGTATACGTTCAAATAAGAATCAGTACAAAGGTTGCCTAAACAAAGGCCTCTTTTCAAAATACTTTCAAAACCACACACAAAAGAACCATTTCAAACAATTGGAAAAGCAAAGCAAGTGATCTAAAACAAGTAACTAAGAGCCCATGGAAAACCATGGATGAAAAGGGTGCTAGCACCTTCCCTTTTCATAATCTACCCCCCGAACCCAAAAACAATCTCAAAGGTCTTTCCTGTGCTTTTTTACCTTTCCTTTTGGATAAAATAAAAGTCAGTGGCGACTCTTGCTAAACCGAAACATTTGCGAACATAAAACGCAAAACCTCAAGTCAATTCTCCCACCGCATCACAGAACTGGCGATTCTGCTGGGGAGAAAATCTAAAAGTGGGGTTACCTTAGGGTTTTAGATCACCTTTACATGCTTATCTTGCTTGACTTGTATGCTTTACACTTTGGTTCTACTGCTTGGGTTTGAATCGTCTACCCGGATTTGGGAAACATTCATAGGTAAATAGCAATATGTTGTAGAAACTGTGCGGGGTATACCGACATGGTCTAAGCAATAGTTATATTAGTGCGACATATTTGTGGGTACCGGTAGCCTTTGAGTCAATCAAAGAGAATACGGGGCCGCTGAGTGATGTCATGAAGCACTAATGGACTTTTAGAACCTTTACTTGACCAACTTGGCCTTTTTAGGATGTAGTGAGATGACCCGCTTGGGTGCAGTCCGAAGTTGGTAGATACTCGATACTACACTCATTGAGGGTTGTTTTCTTGGAATATTTCGGTCGCCAGTAAAGTGGCTAAACTGAAATAATGAACACAGAAAATAATCCAGTGATATTGATCTCCTTAGAACCCGGTTACTATTTCTAGGACAGGTTGAGCCAACTAAACTTCAAGAGGGTACTTACCTATGAAACCCCATGCAAGCCTAAACTAGGAACTTGTGCATATATACTTGTGCATAACATCATGGACATCATGAAGCATCATATGCATCCACTAACCATTTCAAGGATTTGGATTTTCATCTTTTTTCCTGTTTTGTAGGTTATGGATTCACTCCGCAGGAAAACTATTCAGGTAAACCTTGTGAGAGTTCCTCCTCAACTCAATGAGCTTGCTTATAGGATTCCAGAGTATTCTCCATTCACCGAGAGGCATGTTCATCTTCTCAACTTAGTCACTGCCAACACTGAGGAGGATATGCTGAAAGTTCTCTTCCAGTTCTTTGACCCTTTGCATCATTGCTTTACATTTCCTGACTACCAACTTGTGCCTACTTTGGAGGAATTTTCTCAACTCTTAAGGATTCCTATTATCCATTAACTACCCTTCAACGGTACGGAAAGAGATCCAAAGCCTGAAGATGTTGCTCGAGCCTTACACTTGCAACCATCTGATGTCATAGGCCATTGGGAAACTAGAAGTGGTGTCAAGGGTTTCTTGGCAAAGTTCTTGTTTGAGAAAGCTCAAGAATGCTGGAATTCTCTAGACCTGCAAGATTTTGAGGAGATTGTAGCTCTTCTCATCTATGGGATGGTCTTATTCCCAAACCCTGACCAGCTTATAGATGTGAATGCTGTCAAAAACTTCATGGCTTGCAACCCGGTGCCTACATTGCTTGGGGATATCCTCCACTCTTTTCAAACTTTAACAATGAGGAAAAGAGGTGTCCTCATGTGTTGCACTCATCTACTGGCAAGGTGGTTTATTTATCATCTTCCCCAATCAGTTTTGAAGAATGAGCAAGGTTTGAGGTGGTCACAACGGTTGATGACTCTTACACATTCAGATATTCATTGGTGTTCTCGATCAAAAGAGAATGTCATCATTATTGACTGTTGTGGGGAATTCCCTAATGTCCCTCTACTTGGCATTAGGGGAGGAATCACCTACAACCCTTGCCTGGCTCTGAGATAGTTTGGGTATGCCCGAAGGGATGGCCCACATGACATGTTGATTCCAGATTTGGTTTTTGACTTTGACAACGATGATCAAGGATTTCGACAAAGGTTTATCCGAGCTTGGAGAATGCCCAAAAAGGTAGACAGTAAGACTCTGGGACACAAGAATTACATCCCCCTTGAGCCTTACCTCAAGTGGGTACGAACCCGCGCCCAAAGTCTTATGATGCCTTACCCCTACATACTTCCTGTGATTATAGAGCCTGTTATAGAAGGAGAGGTTCCATACACCCTCCTACATCCTGACATGCCAACATCACTTGAAGATCTGCAAAGGAGTTTGATACAGCTTCAGGGAGAACACGATACTTTTGAAACCCAATTCTACGCCAGCGAGAAGAAGGTTTTAGAAATCACTTGTCAACTTCATGAAGAGCAGACTCTCAACACCTACATTGCACCAAAGAGGATGCGCAACGTCTTTTTACCTTAGAATTTTGTATTATTTTGCCCATGGGGCATTGATGTACTAACAAATTTTATCTTATTAATATGACGTGTGTTCCTTTTTTGTTTAAAACAAATTTGAAGATCTGAATCCTTGAATGCATTACATGAATACATATCATTCATCATATGCATAAACAGGTCTTCACACCAAGTTTCCTCATCTATCTGTTGTTTATTTCAGCAAGATGGATATTAAACAAACGGTCAAAGACTTGTAAGCGCAGAATTCACAGTTTCAACAGCTACTTCTGACCTTGGCTAAGGGGCAGGAGGAGCTTAAGACCTTGCTAGAGAAGGAAAAAGAGAAGAAGAAGAAGAAGAAGAGGGTTGGTGTGGCTACCTTGGGCAGAAGATTTGAAGGTCAAGCCAGACGAACATTGGATTTCTCCTCAACATCTGATGAAGGGGTAAGAAAGGGAAAAGAAACTGAAGTTCCATCTGATTCTGAGGAAGAAGAAGAAGAAGAGGATGAAGACTATTCTGAAAAGCAGTACCCTCCTGCAGATGACAAATACAAGAACTTGGAAGAGCGTCTAGCTGCCATGGAGATACAGAGAGTGCCTGGGTTGGACATTAAAGAGTTAGGGTTGGTATCTGGAATTGTAATCCCTCCCAAATTTAAAGTGCCTATGTTTGCTAAGTGCGATGGGGTGTCTTGCCAAAAGATGTACCTACGATCCTATGTCAGGAAAATTCAACCACATTCTTCTGACAAGGACCTGTGGGTCCATTTTTTCTAGGACAGTCTTTCGGGAATGCAGCTGGATTGGTTTTACCAGTTGGAGAGGTCTGATGTGCATAATTGGGAAGATTTGGCGGCCGCCTTCTACAAACAGTATCAATATAATGCAGACTTAGCACCAACCCGTACTCATTTACAAAGTATGGGCATGGTCTCAAATGAAGGTTTCAAAGAGTATGCCCAAAAATGGAGAGACTTGGCGGGACAAGTACAACCACCTCTATCTGAGAGGGAGCTAGTAGACATGTTCTTGGGTACATTGTCAGGCCCCTTTTTCAATCACCTGATTGGAAGTTCGTCCGCGGGGTTCGCCGAGTTGATTCTAACTGGTGAGAGAGTTGAAGCCGGCATAAAAAGCGAGAAAATTCAAAAAGATGCATCTGCTTCCGCTGCCATCAAAAAGGATTTTCCAGCAAAGAAGGAAGTATCAGCTGTCTACTCCCAAAGAGGTCAAGGAAGATTTGAGCGTCGGCCAGCGGTGGGGGCCGTAATGATTCAGAAGTCTGCAGTTGATCAACCCAAAAATAATCAACCAAGAACCAACCAAGCAAGGGTGGAAAGGCCTGTACGACAATTCACCCAGATAAACATGACTCCTGCTCAAGTTCTACCCCATCTCTTGAAGTTAAACCTTGCCAGTCTGAAAGAGGCCCCGAAGAATCCAAATATACCATTCCTTACTACCATTCGAACGCCAAGTGTGCTTATCATTCAGGGAGTATAGGGCACGACACCAACAATTGTTGGGCCTTCAAGAATAAGATTAAGGATTTGATAGACGCTAAAGAAGTTGAATTTGACGCCCCTGAAAAGCCGAATGTAATCTCTGCTCCAATGCCAAAGCATGGCCACAATGCCCATGCTGTTGAAGAAGATCTTTTTGTTGCTACTGTTGATGATTTGATGACTCTGCTACCGATAATCAAGTTGAATTTGCTGAAGGCTGGGATTTTCCCAGGTTGTGAAGAAGATTGCTGCCTTTGTTCATCCTTACCAACCGACTGTCCGCTATTGAAGTTAGGCATCCAACGCCTAATGGATAACCAAGAAACCCTTTTTGAAAAGACTCCTGTTACACCGACTCCTGTTAATGATGTTTCAATAATAACCATATCCGCCAATCTTTCCAAGGTCTCCAAAAGACCTGTTAAGATTACATCCGCTCCGAAGACTGCACCTTTGAAGATAACCATGTCCGGGCCCGTCCCGTACAAGTCTGACAAATCAATACCGTGGAACTACAGTGGAGAAATCTACTACCATGGTATTAAACAAATTGAATCGACTAAAGAAAGTTCTGATGAAGAGACTTCCGACATTGGAAATATTGCTGGAACGAGCAAAATCACCCGTAGTGGAAGAATTTTCTCTCCATAGATTGCGCCTCCAAAGGCAATCTTTGGACCCTCAGCTGCTCCTAAGGTTACCCCTGCACCGGTAAACATATCTACAAGAACTCCAATTATTGAAGAAGTTGTAACTCCTGTGGTTGTCCCCTCTGCTGCTGCTGATGATAGAGGGAAAGGGATCCTAGAAGAGCCCGTCAGGACGAGGACTCAGCCATTGGTCATCCCTGAAACTTCTCAAAAAGAAATGGAAGAGATTTTGAAAATAATCAAGAAAATAGATTATGATGTTGTGGAACAACTAGGGCAAACTCCCTCAAAGATCTCTATGTTGGCCCTGCTGCTTTGTTCAGAAGCTCATGCTAAAGCTTTGACAAGATTCTTGAAGACGGCCCATGTGCCACAGGAAACCTCCACGGATCAGTTCCAGGAATGTGTAGCTAGCTTAACAGCTGAAAATGGTCTAGGATTCTCCGATGCCGATTTAACATATAAAGGGAGAAAACATAATGACGCTTTGCATGTCTCGGTGGAATGCAGAGTGACTACTCTAGCACACGTACTGGTAGACACTGGTTCATCGCTGAATGTCTTGCCGAAGAAAGCCTTGGATAGGTTGGATTGTGAAGGCATAACCCTGAAACCCAACAATATCATTGTCAGAGCCTTTGATGGTTCTAAGAGGATGGTCCACGGGGAGGTGGACATCCCGATTAAAGTGGGAACTAAAACCTTCAACTCCACATTCTATGTGATGGACATCCATCCTTCCTATTCTTGCTTGTTGGGAAGACCCTGGATTCACAATGCTGGAGCTCTTACTTCTACTCTGCATCAAATGCTCAAGTACCCCGTCCAGGGGAAAATCATAACTGTTCATGGCGAAGAGGAATACATGATAAGCCATCTAAATTCTTTCCGCTATTTAGAATTGGATGGTGAATTCATCGAAACCCCTTTTCAGCATTTTGAAGAGGTAGCTCAGGAGATTGCGGCAACCAAGACAGTGTCTTCTGCACCCGTGATTACCAGACCTCCGCCTCGAATGTCGTCCCTCAAAGATGCAACGACTATGATTGAAGAAGGAGGAAGCACAATTTGGGGGCAGCTCCCGGACACTCCTTTTAAATCAGATAAATTTGGCTTAGGGTTCACTTCTTCAGCTCAAAAGGTTGTACGTCGCGCTCGCGCTGGAGGGACACCAGTGAAGATCACCCATCATGAAGTCAATGCTTTGGAGGATAGTGAAGGGGAGAGCAACTTGGAAGACTGGATTTTCCCTACTGTTGACGGAGGACTGTGCAACTGGGAAGCAAAAGACTTTGTTCCCATTACTTTCATAAATCAGTAATTTATCTTTCAAACATTTTTGTTGGTTTGTAATGATTCTCAAACAATTCGTACACTTTTAACCTTGTGCCTTACCCGAGGCACATAGGTCCATTTGTAAGGGTTTGATTTTTCATCTTCATATTCCATTTTAATGAATCATGGACGTTTTCACATATAAACTTTTGTGTTCATTGTCTTTCCTTTTACATTTTACTTGTTTAAAGATGGCTATCCCTTACACACACCCATACTCACAAATGCAGGTACCCTTCCATTCCGGATTCCATGGGTAACAATTCTGCTATGGCCTTTAGTGACTCTGAAGATCTGGTCTACCACGCCGAATACGAAGGTGAGGAAGATTGTGAGGTGCCGGGAGAATTTGCTAGACTGCTACAACAGGAAGAAAGGGATATTCTACCTCATGAGGACCTGTTAGAGACAATCAACTTGGGTATTGAGGAAGACAGAAAAGAAGTCAGAGTGGGTGCCAACCTAGAGCCAAGTGTCAAAGAGCGCCTAATTCAGTGGTTGCATGAATATGTTGAGATCTTCGTCAGGTCCTACGAAGACATACCGGGACTTGATACAGACATTGTGGTTCACCGTCTCCCTAGACTGTCCACCAGTTAAAAAGAAAGTCTGCCGCATGAGGCCCGACATGTCAGAAAAGATCAAAGCAGAAATTATGAAGCAGTTCAATGCTGGATTTCTGGCTGTTACTTCCTATCCACAATGGGTTACTAACATTGTGCCCGTACCTAAGAAGGACGGAAAAGTGAGAATGTGCGTGGATTATAGAGACTTAAAAAGGGCCAGCCCTAAAGATGACTTTCCACTACCGCACATTGACATTTTGGTTGACAATACAACTCAGCACTAGGTATTTTCTTTCATGGACGGATTTTCAGGTTACAACCAGATCAAAATGGCACCTGAAGACATAGAGAAAACTACTTTTGTTACATAGTGGGGTACGTTCTTCTACAAAGTGATGCTATTCGGACTGAAGAATGTTGGGGCAACCTATCAACGCGCCATGGTAGCTTTGTTTCATGATATGATACATCATGAGATAGAGGTCTACGTAGATGACATGATAGCCTGTTTGCAAACTGAAGAAGAACACCTCGACCATCTGCAAAAGCTGTTTGTCAGGTTGAAGGAGTACAAGCTCAGACTGAACCCTAACAAGTGCACTTTCGGAGTCTGGTCCGGTAAACTCTTGGGTTTCATTGTCAGCAACAAAGGCATCGAGGTTGATCCTGCCAAAGTCAAAGCTATACAAGAAATGCCTGCTCCTCGCACTGAGAAGGAGGTCAGAGGTTTCTTGGGACACCTAAACTACATTGCTAGGTTCATTTCTCACCTAACATCTACCTGTGAACCAATCTTCAAGTTGTTGAAGAAAGATTAGGTGGTTAAATGGAATGATGACTGTCAAGTTACTTTCGATAAAATCAAGGAGTATTTGCTAGAACCTCCTATCTTGATTCACCCGTCGAAGGAAGACCGCTAATCATGTATCTGACCGTCCTAGAGAATTCAATGGGGTGCGTACTGGGCCAACATGATGATTCTGGCCGAAAAGAGCATGCCATTTATTACCTTAGCAAAAAGTTTACCAACTGTGAGACCCGATACTCAGTGCTCGAGAAAACTTGTTGCGCTTTGGTATGGGCTGCTCGCCGGCTAAGGCAGTATATGTTGACTCATACCACTCTACTGATATCTAAGATGGATCCGATCAAGTACATCTTTGAGAAGCCTGCTCTATCTGGAAGAATAGATAGATGGCAGATGATCCTAACAGAATACGACATACAGTACACGACCCAAAAAGCTATAAAGGGAAGTGTGCTAGCTGACCATCTGGCTCATAAAGTTGTCGAAGATTACCAATCCATGAAGTTTGACTTCCCTGACGAAGACATCATGACCTTGGACAACATTGAAGACTTCAGACCATATGACGGACCTGAACAAGGATCCCAATGTACCCTGTACTTTGATGGTGCCTCCAATGCACTTGGCAACGGTATCGGCGCGGTACTTATCTCCCCAGAAGGTTGCCATACTCCTTTCACAACCAGGCTTTGCTTTAACTGCACCAACAACATGGTCGAGTATGAAGCTTGTATCTTTGGACTCAAGGCCGCCATAGACTTAGGAATCAAATCTTTGATTGTATTTGGGGACTCAGCTTTGGTCATCAGTCAGATCAAAGGAGAGTGGGATACTAAACATCCAAACCTCATCCCTTACAAAGAACATGTCCTGACATTGTTACCATATTTCGAGCAGATTACCTTCGAGCACTTCCCGCGAGAAGAAAATCACCTAGAAGATGCTCTAGCTACAATGTCGTCCATGTTTAAACTTAACTGGGATAATGAGGCTCCCCAAATCACCATCGAGCAAATGGACGAACCTGCACATTGTCACGAGATTAATATCGAAGAAGTAGTGGACCGACCTTGGTTTCACGAAGTCAAAATGTATCTTAAGGCTCAAGAATACCCTGAAGGAGCTTCAGTCAACGACAAAAAGTTCTTAAGGAGGTTCTCGGCAAAGTTCTTCTTGAGCAATGGTATCCTGTACAAGCGCAATCACAATTGCATTCTGCTCTGTTGTGTGGACAAGATCGAAGCTGAACAGATCATGGCTGAACTACACAATGGTACCTTTGGCACTCACTCTAGCGGACATATGATGGCTAAGAAGATTCTACGGGCAGGCTACTACTGGTCTACCATGGAAGCTGACTGCTATAAACATTCCAGGACTTGTCACAAATGTCAAATTTATGCGGACAAGGTACATATACCTCCAGTTCCTCTAAATGTCTTAACAGCTCCTTGGCCATTCTCTATGTGGGGAATCTACATGATTGAGGAGATCAAGCCTACAACATCCAATGGACACCGCTTTATTATGGCGGCCATTGATTACTTCAGCAAGTGGGTCGAAGCAACTTCCTTCGCATCCGTCACAAAGAATGTTGTTGCCCACTTCATCAAGCAGGACCTCATTTGCCGGTATGGTATCCCCGAAAGGATCATCACTGACAATGGTACAAACCTTAACAATACTATGATTACCACTTTGTGCGAGCAGTTCCAAATTCAACATCACAATTCATCTCCTTATCGGCCAAAGATGAACGGTGATGTCGAAGCTACGAACAAAAATATTAAGAAGATCATACAAAAGATGACAGTCACCTACAAGGACTGACATGAGATGTTACCGTTTTCTCTTCACGGGTACCGTACCACGGCGCGTACATCAACTGGGGCAACACCCTATTCTTTGGTATATGGCATGGATGCTGTTTTGCCTATTGAGGTTCAGATTCCCTCCTTGAGAATCATGAAGGATGCTGGTCTGAGTGAAGACGATTGGATCCAGACCCGACTTGATCAATTGAATTTAATTGACGAGAAGAGACTTACTGCTGTTTACCACGGTCATACGTATCAAAAACAGATGATCAAGGATTTCAACAAGAAAGTCAGACGCCAAACATATCAAGTTGGAGATCTAGTGATCAAGCGCATTATCTTGCCGCAAAGTGATCCCAGGGGAAAATGGACTCCTACCTACGAAGGACCATTTGTAATCAAGGGCATCTTTTCTGGTGGGGCAATGATTTTAACCACCATGGACGGCGATGACTTGCCGCACCCTACGAACGCAGACATAGTCAAAAGATACTACACATAAATGACCCGCTAGGTTGACACACCTAGGCAAAAAAAGGGCATCCTGGTGAATCGAAAACCCGAAAGGGCGGTTCAGGCAAAAGTTAGGGATAAATAAAAAATTTGTACACCCGGCAAGTTGAAAACCCAAAAGGGCGACTTGGGCAAAAAAGGGTTTCCCGGTGGATCAAAAACCCGAAAGGGAGGTCCAGGAAAAAGTTAGGGAATTAAAGCTTATGACTATGTCTCGTCGGATCACTTTAAGGACAATCTCTTCACAGACAAGCTCCGGGTTTCTGATCAACTCAATCATCTTCGGACAAGGTAACGAATGGACAAGATATTCAGAGTTACGAAGGCTATAGCAGAACGGGAACCCCATGGAATTTTCACACATAGCCATCTTTCTTTGTATAAATTTTTCTCATTTTTATGACAACGTTCTCTTACTAGGATGTTTGTCTCCTTTGTACAAAATTCTTACACAAAGTTAATACAAAGATACTTCAAAGTGCAGAAAACTATTTGCCTTTTCTTCTTTTACACTTGTGTTTTATTTGAAAACGTCCAATGATTTATTAATGATCACATGCATTTGAATATAATCACTGTTTACAAATAAACGAAATGGGAAAGAATAATTACTGACAGGTTGAAAGTACAGGAAAACGTCTTTAGGCTATTCCAAGAGAAATCCCCTGTAGTACATCATCTAGATCCCCAGTGGAGCTAAAACCCTGAAGTACATATTCCCAGCGGAGTTATAATTTCAAACCCTTAATTCCCATCAGACTTAAAGCTTCAAACTCTCAATCCCCAGCGGAGTAAAAACTTTGAACTACAGACCCTCAACAGAGATGAAACCTTCTTCCCTTGTCAAGTCAAATTTCCCACTATCAATCCCCAACGGGAACCATTCAGTTTTCCCCAAATTCCCCAGCAAGTTGTCTTAAAATCAACCAGATAACAGTTAAATTTTATCCCCAACCTAGGATAATTCCCCAGTAGATTGGCATACAACCCAAACTCCTGATCTCCCCAGCAGTATAGCTACTCCCCCAGAGTCCTGAACTTACTCTCCAGCAGTAAGCCTTTCTTCCCCACAGAATTTTTAATCCCCTGCAGATCGAAGGTTCTCATTCTTGACTCCCCAGCGTGAAGTCACCAAAGTTTTCATTACTCCTAAACAGATTGAAGATTCTCATTTTTAATTCCCCGCAGAAGTCATCAGGATTTTCCCTATTCCCCAGCCGAGTAAGGATTCCCCATTATTTAACCCCCGTTAGAAGTCTTCAAACTCTCTGGATTCTCCAAGCAAATTTCTCAAGCAGTTTGACATTACTCTCACAACAGATTTTGTCAATACTCCAACTTCAATACATGAAGGATTCTCACGTCCCCACATAGGTTGTCAGGGATTTTTCACCCCCAACAGTCACCAAGGTTTACTCATCCTCAGCAATCAAAGATTTTGAATCTCCAACAGCGGTCAAGGATTTATTTTCCCCAGCAGCATTCAAGGGTTTTTATTATCTCCAGCTATCAAGGATTTATTTTCCTCAGCAATACAGTGAATCAGCTTACATGCACATACATTACATTCATATATCATAAACATTGATAAAGCACATTTTATTGCATCACACATTTCATGCAGCATAACTTTGTGTTTCAGCTAACATTTTACCCTTTTCAGGATAAGATTAACAATTATCTTTAACAAAGATTTCAGATACAGTACAAATACACTCCAGACACGGAAGTCATTTTGTTACTCATTCAGATCTCTTATTCAGATACAGTACAGATACACTCCAGACATGGAAGTTATTTTGTTACTCATTCAGAATTCAAAGTCAAGATACAATACAGATACACTCCAGACACGGAAGTCATTTTGTTACTCATTCAGACCCTAACTTCAGATACAGTCCAGATACGCCCTAGACACGGTTGCCATTCTGTCACTCATTCTGATTTCCCCCAGCTCAGATACACTCAAAACACGGAAGTCATTATGTCACCTATTCAAGATACAGCCCGGATACGCTCCAGACACGGAAGCCATTCTGTCGCTTATTCAGATTTCAGATTCAGATACAATATAGATACACTCCAGACACGGAAGTCATTCTGTTATTCATTTAAGAATCAAATACAGTTACATCTCATATACGCTTCAGACACGGACGCCATTCCATTGCTCATACAGATTCAATCTCCAGATACAACTCAGATACGTTCCAGATACGGATACCATTCTGATGTTCATTCTCCTGATTTACAACAAACATTCTTGGATGGCATCTACAAGCCCATCTCTGACAAGATTCTGTCACCTCTCCAAATGCCATCTTTAAGCCCATTTCCTCAACTACATTTTGACGAGTGCAAATTTACAGGCACTCTAGTGTCCAATCATCTTTTACCTTCGAGTCACGAATGACAAAACTCGCCAATCTAACTCTTCAGATTCAAGAAGATTGAACAGGGACAACTGTTGTACCCCAAAATTTGCCCTCTCATTTTATCAAGATTTTCCTCACAAGAATTCTTGGACTCAAGACCAGATTAGGGTTTGCTCAACTCAAGACATCTCCTTACACTGATGACCTGGAATTAGGGTTTGAGTTTGCACAGGGATTTTTGGACTTTCAATGCCTCATGTGACTTTCATACTTCATGTTGGACCTATAAGATTGCTCATACCAAGTTTCAAGCTTTGAATTACATTTTTGCCCAGTTAATTGGACAGTTGACCTAAAAATCAGCTGTATTAGGGTAAAAGTCAACCATGGCCAATTTACAGTCAAACCTCATAATTTTTTATTCACATCAATATTATAGACTCATATGAACCATTTGATCAAGTTTGGACCATAACTCCTCAAGAAATTTGATCAGATCTCCAAAAGGGCAAAATGGTCATTTTTAGGGTTTTGATTGAGAAAGGGCAATTTCTGATTTTTAACCTAGCCAATGGCAAATTGGGTTTAAGCATGGTTTGAAGGACTCAATGGAATCATATTGACCTAATCACAAGGTTCAAAAGTTCTCAAATGCATTGGATTGACAGATGAATTTTCCAGTCAACTGATCAAAAATCAACTGTACACTGAAAAGTCAAACTTTGAATTTTTGGTCAAAATCAAGTGCCAAGGGTCATATTTCATCAAGATGTGTAAAAACATGAAACTTTTTCACCAAGAAACTTAAATTTGGAAATTAGGGTTTAAGTTTGAAAAAATTTCATAACTTAGAATTTTTCTAAGTTATGAAAATTTCTTATTTTTTCCCCAACTTTTCCAAACTTTTTCACCATGATGAAATTGGATTAAAACAAAACTTCCAACATGAAAGTTGTAGTCCTCGAAACAATCTACAACTTTGATTCACAAAGTTTTCCCAAAAGATGCTTGGATCTCATGTTATGATTTTGTGAATAGGGGTCCAAAAACTTTTTAACTTAGTAAAATTTTGCCCTAGTTTAGGCAGATATTTGACCTAACTTCATGGCAAATTTTCACCTAGTTCCAATAGGAATCTCAAAATGCACTTCAAATGTGGATTGTAGAGCATGTTACAAGCTTTCCAAAATGTCAAAGAACTCTCCAAGATCATTTAAGGTTAGGGAGAATCGAAGAAATGAAAATGGCAAATTATCACTTTTGTCCAAGGCATTTTTCACATTGGTTCAAGTTGCAAATCAGTTTGAATCATGCTTGTACTTGCATTACAGGTCCTAATCCTTTTTACTCTCCAAAATTGAAGGCAAATACAATGGACAATGGCTTTGTTCTGAGCTATGGAGCATTGCACAAGGAATTATTCCAAAAATGGCATAAAGGTTACAATGCTACTTTGATAAAGTTTGCTTTTTTGCAACTTTGTTTATCTTGAGCCATGGACCTAATCTCTTGCTACAAACAAAGTCCACAAATATCAGGAAATTTATATCGACTATGTTCAGCTAGCAAGCAAGCCTGTACAGGCTTTGGCATTGTTACTTCCCACCTTTCCTTCAAAAAACAAGAAACTTGCAAAAGTCCACACAACTCTTCCATCTGATAAAAACAAGTCTTTGTATCATTTGAGACAAGTTCACAATATTACAACAAGCCTAATACACAATTTGCTATGCTCTAAAACACCCTAAAACACAAAAACACCAAGTTCCTGCCCAAACAGGGCATCATCTGCAGAACTCAAGCCATTTTGAAATTGGCTCGTGCGTTTCCTCTTTCAACCCTTCAAACACATTCCTTACAACACACCTGAACTATCTAGGCCCCTGTCCAGCAACTGTGAGCTTATTTTCACACTTCACCATTTTCATTTTGAAGCTTTGCAGGTTGACTTATACAAAGAGTTTCAGGCCACTTCAAAGAAAGCTGAGCATTGGGAAAGGTTGAGGGAACTTCAAGCAAGCTCAAACGACTTTCAGACCTCACTCAAAGTTGCTACATTGCCATATCTAAACTCAACTGAACAAGGTATTTGTCAAGTTTCTAACTCCTTATTTAGGCATCTTTAAGCTTAGGTTTGTGAAGCAAAAATGTAGTCCTTAAGTTGCTTGAGCTGTACATATGCTTAGATTCCATTTATATTAACTGAACTAGGAGTATTTGATAGTTGAAGTTGCTGAAAAAACTAGGTCAAAAATTAGGGCCATTAAAATTCTCTCTGATCTTTGAGAGTTAGGTCATGTTCTTTATATCATTGGAATCGTGTGATCATGAGCTACATTTTTCATGTTATAAACTTTTGATTTTATGCAAAGAATAGCAAGAACAGGTTTGGATTGCAGAAGCGCGCGCGTGGTGTCTCAAGGACGGGGATGAAGTATGTTCTGGGCCAAGGCCTTGGGCCTGCTTCTATTTGCACCCCCTTTTACTTTTTGCACCCCCCCTGGCCTTTTATTTTATATTTTTTTTTGTATTTGCTTGCAAATTTATATTTTCTGACTTTATTTATTTTTTCTAAACATTGAAAAATCCCAAAATAATATTTTCTTAATTTTTGCATTTTATTTTATTATTTTTATTATTTTTTATGACAAAAAATAGCTTATTAGGTTAAATATAATTTATTTTCTTGAATAAACTTGTAAATAATATAAAAATATCACATATTTTTATTTTTATTATTTATACACTTAAAATAATATTTTCATATAATATTCACTTTTTAAACATTTTTGTACATATTATTATTATTTTTTCTTAAACAAAAATGAATAAATAAATAATATTAGAATATATTTTCTATTAAACAAAATTAGGATTTTCACCTTTCAAAAATAATCATTTTATTTTTTTCTTATTTTTAAGACATAAATAAATTTATTTTTTCATACATAAAATTAATACAATTTTTTTTTGCATATTTACATTTTATTGCATATTTAAATATTTGCTTATTTATTTATTTGTACAATAAATTCAATTTGGTTGTAATAGTTTTAGGGTTTTATTTTGAGCAATATCCCCTTATTCAAACTTGTATCCCCCTCCCCATAATATTGTGTAATAGTCTAGATTTACTTTACACATTTTATTGCTTTCATGTACCATGATAGTAAACTAGGGTTTTGTATGCAAAGACCAAAAATCAAACAAATAGCATGACTTAGTGCAAGACAAAAATGCATGAAAAATGACAACACATTGCACACAAGCACCCCTAGGGTTTCATCCACTTTGTTGCCTTAAAATGGCCATGATACGCATGCTAGGTGTCTTGGCAAAATCAAACAAAACAAAAAGTTCATAGTCCCTCGATGACGCTATCTTGGTTGCCTAAACAAAAATGACCTTAGTCCCTTAAACTTGCTAAAGATACTTGGCACCATTGCTATCATCATCATACGATGACCCACGCCCGTCCCGTTTAACATCCAAAGATAGGATTGTTTACCAAATGCAATGGTAAAACAACAATGTCAAAGGAATAGAAATGTGTAGGAAAGACTTTTGAGTAGGGTAGATAACTCCTAGTTACTTGATCTCTTTCAAACAATCCTTGCTATTTTCAAACAAACACACACACAATTTCAAAACAATCTCCAAACAACTTTCAAACATTGAAACATTTTTCAAAAGACAAACACCTTTGTATACGTTCAAACAAGAATAATTACAAAGGTTGCCTAAACAAAGGCCTCTTTTCAAAATACTTTCAAAACCACACACAAAAGCACCATTTCAAACAATTGGAAAAGCAAAGCAAGTGATCTAAAACAAGTAACTAAGAGCCCATGTAAAACCATGGATGAAAAGGGTGCTAGCACCTTCCCTTTTCATAATCTACCCCCAGAATCCAAAAACAATCTCAAAGGTTTTTCACGTGCTTTTTTACCTTTCCTTTTGGATAAAATAAAAGTCGGTGGTGACTCTTGCTAAACCGAAACATTTGCGAACACAAAACACAAAACATCAAGTAAGTTCTCCCACCGCATCACAGAACTGGCGACTCTGCTGGGGAGAAAATCTAAAAGTGTGGTTACCTTAGGGTTTTAGATCACCTTTACATGCTTATATTGCTTGACTTGTATGCTTTACACTTTGGTTCTATTGTTTGGGTTTGAATCCTCTACCCGGATTTGGGAAACATTCATAGGTAAATAGAAATACGTTGTGGAAACTGTGCGGGGTATACCGACATGGTCTAAGCAATAGCTATATTAGTGCGACATATTTGTGGGTACCGGTAGCCTTTGAGTCAATCAAAGAGAATACGGGGCCGCTGAGTGTTGTCATGAAGCACTAATGGACTTTTAGAACCTTTACTTGACCAACTTGGCCTTTTTAGGATGTAGTGAGATGACCGGCTTTGGTGCAGTCCGAAGTTGGTAGATACTCGATACTACACTCATTGAGGGTTGTTTTCTTGGAATATTTCGGTCGCCAGTAAAGTGGCTAAACTGAAACAATGAACACATAAAATAATCCAGTGATATTGATCTCCTTAGAACCCGGTTACTATTTCTAGGACAGGTTGAGCCAACTAAACTTCAAGAGGGTACTTACCTATGTTTAAGTGTTTGTTTGTTGGCATTATTTTTTGGTAAAACCAGATTTGCGAATGTCATGACTGATGTCATAACATTTTGGGATAAAGGTAAATTCTGCAGAAGGAAAGTTCTACAGGAACTACTCAGTATGAGTGAATATCATGATGATTAAGCTATGATCATATGTACTGAATTCTACCAAAATCAATGAGCAAGATACATGATGTCATAACCAATGTTAAGACATCCTGTACTGATCAAGTTGTTGTGCAGATTTATTATTCCTGAGAATTTTCAGGAATCTGGTGTGCTACTCTGAGTTGAAGTATATTGTCCAGATCAGATGCTCAAGTGGACATTAGGTTAACTTTGCTTAACCCTAATCTGTTATGATGAAAGCCCAAGACCAAGTATTTAGGTTAACTTTGGTTAACCCTATCTATTTTTATGGAAGCCCTAAATGAAGAATAGTCTACTTATATATTTCTCACGAAGCCTAATGGTGTGCAGCGCTTTTGACAAAAGATCAATAAGGCATTATATAGTTGTAACTACTGTGAGCCAAGAAATTATTAGTTTGATAAGTGACTTGGATTAGGATTTGGTTGTAAGGGTTGTTTATCACTCAAAGCTTTAAAGCACGAGTGTTGTGTCTCTTGATTAAAGCTTTGAAGCAAAATCAAGCGTGTGTATTGCAGAATGTTTTCATAATCTTATTAATCAGCAGATTAGTATCACTGCTGTGATTGAGGGGGAGTGAGTAGGAACTCAGGTTTAAGTAGAACTTAGATTGAAGTTGCATTGGGTAGGTCTTAAGTGAAGGAGATAAACTAGTTGGTTTATTCCTAAATTAATTCCTCTTATAGTGAATTTCCTCCCTGGCTTGGTAGCCCCCAGAGTAGGTGTTGTTATACACTGAATTGGGTTAATAATTGATTGTGTTCTTTACTGTCTTTTAAATTACTGTTTGGTGTGTGTACAATTTGTCAGATACGGTGTCATAACATTCACTGTGACATTCAGTATCTGTTGCCAGAATTTCAATTGGTATCAGAGCGGGCATCCTGCTTGTCTTTCTGGGTGAGATCTAGGGATATTATTTTCTGGCGCTATGGACAAGTAAGGAGGATTTGGGAACAGACCACCTATTATGGATGGATCAAATTATGACTACTGGAAACCTCGTATGATTGCCTTCTTGAAGTCACTGGACAAAAAGGCTTGGAGAGCTGCTGACAAAGGATGGAATCATCCCACCATAACTGGGAAAGATGGGACGACTAGTATGAAACCTGAGGAAGAATGGAGCAAAGAAGAAGATGAGTTAGCCCTGGGAAACTCTAAAGCATTAAATTCCTTGTTCAATGGAATTGATAGAAACATATTCAGACTAGTACATCAATGTGAACTGGCCAAGGATGTTTGGGACACCCTCAAAACCACCCATGAGGGTACATCCAAAGTAAAAATGTCAAGACTTCAGATGCTCACTACCAAATTTGAGAATCTGAGGATGATGGAAGATGAGACCATTCATGAGTTTCACATGAACATCTTGGAAATTGCCAACACCTCAGGAGCATTGGGAGAAAAGATGTCAGAAGAAAAGATGGTGAGAAAGATTCTCAGATCCTTGCCTAAAAGGTTTGCAATGAAAGTGACTGCTATAGAGGAAGCTCAGGATATCTGCAACTTGAAGGTTGATGAACTCATTGGGTCACTTCATACATTTGAGATGGGTATCAGTGAAAATGTTGACAAGAAAAACAAGAGCATAACCCTTGTATCCAATACTGAAGATGAAAGCAAGGAGAGTGATGAAGAGAATATTTCAGAAGCTATAGCTATGCTTGGAAGGCAGTTCGACAAACTCATCAAGAGAATGGACCCAAAGTCAAGGTAAAATGTCAAGAACATTTCCTCTGACATTAGCAAATCCTATGACTCCAGCAGAAGAACTAAGTCTGAAGAAAAGGGAAATCAAAGCAGAGGAATCCAATGCCATAGATGTGAAGGATATGGGCACATTCGAGCTGAATGTCCTACCTTTCTTAAGAAACAAAAGAAAGTAATGTCTGTTACTTGGTCTGATGGTGACTCAGAAAGTAACTCTGAAGAAGAATCTGCTAAACTAGTTACTGCATTATCTGGTATTTGTAACTCTGATAATGATTCTAGTGATGAGGAAGTGACATTTGAAGAACTTGCTGACTCCTAAAAGAAGCTATGTATCAGAAGTGCTGAAGTCTGTCAGCAAAATGAGAAATAGAAAAAGCTCATAGTAAAGTTGGAGGCTGAGAAGAAGGCAAACACTGCTACTATAAGCCATCTCGAAGGTGAAGTTCTAATGTTGAACTCCAAACTTCATCAGATGACTAAGTCTGTCAAGATGTTAACAAATGGAACTGACAAGTTGGAAGAAATCCTTCAGGCTGGACAAAGTGCAACAAACATGTCTGGTCTAGGATTTGTGGCTGCAAAGAAATCTGTTGTTAACAAGAAGAAGACCAGGCCTGATAAACAAATGTCAAAGCAGGGATGAAAAATATCATATCCATGGAGGCTGTCAGAGGGATTCCAAGGCTTCAGATTGATGAAGGGAGATTCTGTGGTGAATGTCAGGTTGGAAAGCAAACTAGAATGTCACATCCAAAGACAAGACATCTGACTACCTCTAAGGTGCTAGAACTTCTACATATGGATCTGATGGGTCCCATGCAGGTGGAAAGTCTTGGTGGAAAGAGATATGCCTATGTTGTTGTGGATGATTTTTCCATATTCACCTGGATAAACTTCATTAGGGAAAAGACTGATGTATTTGATGTATTTAAGGAATTGTGCAAAAGAATTCAAAGAGAAAAAGAAGGATGCATTGTCAGAATCAGAAGTGATCATGGTAAGGAATTTGAAAATAGTAAGTTTGATGAGTTTTGTTCCTCAGAAGGAATCAATCATGAGTTCTCTTCACCTATAACTCCTCAACAAAATGGAGTTGTGGAAAGGAAAAACAGGACTATATAGGAATCTGCCAGAGCAATGATACATGCCAAAAAGCTTCCTATTCGTTTTTGGGCTGAAGCTATGAATACAGCCTGTTATGTACATAACAGGGTCACCTTGAGAAAGGGAACATCATCCACCATTTATGAACTATGGAAAGGAAGAAAGCCTACAGTGAAGTACTTCCATGTCTTTGGGAGCAAATGCTATATTCTGACAGATCATGAACAAAGGAGAAAGATGGACCCTAAAAGTGATGAAGGAATATTCCTAGGATACTCTACCAATAGCAGAGCATATAGGGTATTCAATTCTAGGACCAAAGTTATGATGGAGTCTATAAATGTCATAGTTGATGATCACCATGAGGAAACAAATGTCCCATATGATGTTGAGACATTCTTTGAGACTTCAACGCAAGTGTCTAAAAAGGATGATGTGCCTAATCCTACTCCATCAGAGTCTGAATCAAAGGAAGCTAACAAAGATCCTTCCATCAGAATTAAGAAAGATCATCCTAAGGAACTCATAATAGGAGATCCTAACAGTGGAGTCACTACAAGATCTAGAGAAATCATCACAAACTCTTGCTTTGTGTCTAAGATTGAACCAAAAAATGTTAAAGAGGCTTTGACTGATGAATACTGGATTGGAGCAATGCAAGATGAATTGAACCAGTTCAAGCAACATGAAGTATGGGAGTTAGTTCCTAGACTAGAAGGAACAAACATGATTGGCACAAATTTGGATCTACAAGAACAAGTCAGATGCTGAAGGAGTTGTCACCAGAAATAAGGCAAGGCTTGTTGCTCAAGGATACACTCAAGTTGAAGGGGTTGATTTTGATGAGACTTTTTCTCCTGTAGCCAGACTGGAATGAATCAGACTTCTATTGGGAGTTTCTTGTCTTCTTAAGTTCAAGCTGTTTCAGATGGATGTGAAGAGTGCCTTCCTAAATGGATACTTAAATGAGGAAGTATATGTGGAAAAGCCTAAAGGATTTGTGGATCCAAACTGTCCTGATCATGTCTACAAATTGAGGAAAGCTTTATATGGTCTGAAACAAGCTCCTAGAGCTTGGTATGACAGGTTGACAAAGTTCCTCACTGACAAAGGATACAGGAAAGGAGGTTTGGATAAAACTCTTTTTGTAAAGAATGAAGGAGGAAAGATAATGGTAGCTCAAATTTATGTTGATGACATAGTGTTTAGAGGAATGTCAGATAAAATGGTTAAACATTTTGCTAACCAGATGCAAGCTGAATTTGAAATGAGCCTCATGGGAGAATTGACCTACTTTCTTGGACTACAAGTCACACAGATGGAAGACTCAATTTTTCTGTCTCAAAGCAAATATGCAAAGAATACTGTCAAGAAGTTTGGGATGGAGAATGCCAGTCATAAAAGGACTCCTGCACCTACTCATTTAAAGTTGTCCAAAGACACAAGTGGGGCAAATGTGGATCAAAGCTTGTATAGAAGCATGATAGGAAGTCTGCTATACTTAACAACCAGCAGACCTGACATTGCCTTTGCAGTTGGAGTATGTGCAAGATACCAGGCTGAACCCAAAGTAAGTCACATCAACCAGGTGAAAACAATTCTGAAGTATGTGAGTGGAACTTACAATTATGGCATGCTGTACTCTCATGGATGTGAACCAATTATGTCTGGTTATTGTGATGCTGATTAGGCTGGTAGTGCTGATGATAGAAAGAGCACCTCTGAAGGATGCTTCTTTTTGGGAAATAATCTCATCTCTTGGTTCATCAAGAAACAAAACTGTGTGTCTCTATCTACTGCTGAAGCTGAATACGTAGCAGCTGGTAGCAGCTGTTCTCAAATGATCTGGATGAAACAGATGCTGACTGAGTATAATGTCACACAAGATGTCATGACATTGTACTGTGACAATTTGAGTACTATTAATATATCCAAGAATCCTATACATCACGGAAGGACTAAGCATATTGACATTAGACATCACTTCATCAGAGATCTTGTGGAGGAAAAGGTGATTAAGCTGGAACATGTTGCCACTGAACTACAATTGGCTGACATTTTTACCAAGGCACTTGATGCTAGTCAGTTTGAGAATTTAAGGGGCAAGCTGGGTATTTGCCAATATGAAGAGATGTAGCAATTAATTTTGCTTAATACAAGGGTTGAAAGAGATATTATAATCAAGTCTATTCTGATTGGGCTAATCATTTGTTTCCCTCTTTCTTTCCAAAAGTTTAAGAAGAGGAATAGACATACTTATATCTCCCTCTTCTCATTTTTCTACAACATTCTCCATTCCCTAAAAAGAAGATTTCACACACGCTGTCACTTGTTTTCTCAATCTCTCAAGATGTCTCAACAATCTGTGTCATCATATTCATCAAAGGCAACTGCATCTTCCTCACCCCCTGACACCGAACCTAGGGCAATTGTAAACTGCATGGATGCTGATGTTCTTGAGATAACTCCACTTCGTGAAATGGCAGATGATCCTACTAAGGTCAAGAAGCTGCGAACCATACATGCAAGAAGATCACAAGCTTCTCCATCTGGTAAATCTTCTCAACCATCATCCTTTATTCCTCCAGAGATAGCTAATAGGGAAGGTTCTGCTTATGTGCATCAAGCTATTGCCAGACTAGTCACTAGGATTCTTAATGAGAATCACTCTGTTCCTGGTATATCTGTACCATTGAACCAAGAAACTGCTAGCCCTAATCTAGAAAGTGATCCCAATGTCACTCAGAATGTTGAGACACCTGATGACAACATTGAGAAATCTCCAGAGAAACCTGATGATCACCAGACCCCTACTGACAAGGCTGTTGAACCTCATGTCATTGATGTTGATGAAGAATTTTCTGACAATGATTTAATTGCTAATATCAACCCTAGCATAGCTAGAAGGATGATAAGTAGAAAAGAAAAGCAGAGTGCTGCCCAAAGCCCCTCCAAAGAGAAGGCTACTGAAGTTGTTCATGAGAAAGCTAGGCCCGAGAACAAGGCTAGAGAAGAAGCTGAGAAGGATCAAAAAGCTGGAACTTTGAAAGGAAAGGGTAAGGTAAAAGCTAGGGTATCTGTTGGTAGTCTCTCAAAACCCTTGGGACAACCTATAGCCAAGAAAAGAAAGGCTCCTGAACCCTCTGAATCTGATGAGGAATCAAACTTTGATTTTGATGTTGAGAGAAATGTTCCAGACATTCCTCTCAGGAAGAAACCCTCTTCTAGCAAACTGCCTAAGGTTCCTGAAGTTTCCATTGACAACATCTCCTTTCACCATTCAGAAAATGCAAGCAGGTGGAAGTATGTGTTTCTGAAAAGGATTGCCTTAGAGAGGGAGCTGAACAGAAGTGCTATTGAGTGTAAGGAAGTCATGTATCTCATCAAGGCTGCTGGCCTGATGAAAACAGTGGTCAAGTTTTCCAACTGCTATGAGATTCTTGTCAAAGAATTCATAGTAAATTTTTCTGGTGGTTGTGTTGATGGAAAGTCAGATGATTTTAAGAGTGTTTATGTGAGAGGAAGGAAGGTAAATTTCTCTTCTACTGTGATAAACAAATTCCTAGGAAGGCCTGATGATGCTCAACCTGAGCCTGAAGTTACTGACAACCAGGTTTGTCAAACCATCACTGCCAAGCAAGTCAAGCACTGGCCCTTGAAAGGGAAGCTAACTGCAAGCAAGCTGAGTATGAAGTTTGCCATACTGCACAAAATTGGTGTAGCTAACTGGGTTCCCACCAACCACAAATCCACCATTTCCACAGGTTTTGGAAGATTTATCTATGCTGTTGGAACCAGAACAAACTTTGATTATGGCAACTACATCTTTGATCAAACATTGAAACATGCTGAGAGTTGTGATATTAAAGGCCCTATTGCTTTTCCCTCTCTCCTGTGTGGTATAATCATTGATCATTATCCTGATATCCTGGTTGAAAAAGACTCTGTATGCAAAAGATCCCCTGCACTTGGTTTTCATTATAAGCTGTTTCAGGGAACACATGTCCCTGACATTATTATGACATCTGCTGAGACATCAAATGTCAAAGCTCATTCCAAGAAAGTTGATGTTGTCGCTGTTCTAAAAGAAACCTGCAGAGAGCTTGATGCAAGAAAAAGGACTCTTGAAGAGCTGATTGCTAGTATGGAACAGGAGGAGAATGAAGAACAAATGAGGGAAGAGGATGTTGATGAAGAACAGCATGATGGTTCTGCAAGAAGCTCACCAGAAAATGCTGCTGAAAATAGTGCTTCCTCAGGGGATGACAGTACCTGAAGGTCTGTGTTTGCTGAGTTGAAAAGATTGATGCTGGAACCTGTTGCTGCTATTTAATACCTTCTCTCTGTTTTTGTGTATTTTGAATTTCCTTTTGGATGACTGTATAAATTAAAGTACTAGTACCTTTGGCCTCTTTATGGATAAAAAGGGGGAGAAGAAATTGTGGTAATTTTGGTAGAATTAGATATTGGTAGCTGTTATTAAAAAATTCTGCTGCATTCTAATCTCTGATTGTTTAGGGGTTTTAGCCAAAAATTTGCCAAAGGGGGAGTTTGTAAGTGTTTGTTTGTTGGCATTATTTTTTGGTAAAACCAGATTTGCGAATGTCATGACTGATGTCATAACATTTTAGGATAAAGGTAAATTCTGCAGAAGGAATGTTCTACAAGAACTACTCAGTATGAGTGAATATCATGATGATTAAGCTATGATCATATGTACTGAATTCTACCAAAATCAGTGAGCAAGATACATGATGTCATAACCAATGTTAAGACATCCTGTACTGATCTAGTTCTTGTGCAGATTTATTATTCCTGAGAATGTTCAGGAATCTCGTGTGCTACTCTGACTTGAAGTATATTGTCCAGATCAGATGCTCACGTGGACATTAGGTTAACCTTGCTTAACCCTAATTTGTTATGATGAAAGCCCAAGACCAAGTCTTTAGGTTAACTTTGGTTAACCCTAGCTATTTTTATGGAAGCCCTAAATGAAGAATAGTCTGCTTATATATTTCTCACGAAGCCTAATGGTGTGCAACGCTTTTGACAGAAGATCAATAAGGCATTGTATAGTTGTAACTACTGTGAGCCAAGCAATTATCAGTTTGATAAGTGACTTGGATTAGGATTTGGTTGTAAGGGTTGTTTATCACTCAAAGCTTTGAAGCACGAGTGTTGTGTCTCTTGATTAAAGCTTTGAATCAAAATCAAGCGTGTGTATTGAAGAATGTCTTCATAATCTTATTAATTAGTAGATTAGTATCACTGCTGTGATTGAGGGGGAGTGAGTAGGAACTCAGGTTTAAGTAGAACTTAGATTGAAGTTGCATTGGGTAGGTCTTAAGTGAAGGAGATAAAATGGTTGGTTTATTCCTAAATTAATTCCTCTTATAGTGAATTTCCTCCCTGGCTTGGTAGCCCCCAGAGTAGGTGTTGTTATACACTGAACTGGGTTAACAATTTATTGTGTTCTTTACTGTCTTTTAAATTACTGTTTGGTGTGTGTACAATTTGTCAGATACGGTGTCATAACATTCACTGTGACATTAAGTATCTGTTGCCATAATTTCACTATGAAACCCCATGCAAGCCTAAACTAGGAACTTGTGTGATTTGTTTGTACATATATACTTGTGCATAACATCATGGACATAATGAAGCATCATATGCATCCACTAACCATTTCAAGGATTTGGATTTTCATCTTTGTTCCTGTTTTGTAGGTTATGTATTCACTCCGCAGGAAAACTATTCAGGTAAACCTTGTGAGAGTTCCTCCTCAACTCAAGGAGCTTTCTTCTAGGATTCTAGAGTATTCTCCATTCACTGAGAGGCATGGTCGTCTTCTCAACTTAGTCACTCCCAACACTGAGGAGGATATGCTGAAAGTTCTCTTCCAGTTCTTTGACCCTTTGCATCATTGCTTTACATTTCCTGACTACCAACTTGTGCCTACTTTGGAGGAATTTTCTCAACTCTTGAGGAATCCTATTATCCATTAACTACCCTTCAACGGTACGGAAAGAGATCCAAAGCTTGAAGATGTTGCTCGAGCCTTTCACTTGCAACCATCTGATGTCATAGGCCATTGGGAAACTAGAAGTGGTGTCAAGGGTTTCTTAGCAAAGTTCTTGTTTGAGAAAGCTCAAGAATGCTGGAATTCTCTAGACCTGCAAGCTTTTGAGGAGATTGTAGCTCTTCTCATCTATGGGATGGTCTTGTTCCCAAACCCTGACCAGCTTATAGATGTGAATGCTGTCAAAAACTTCATGGCTTGCAACCCGGTGCCTACATTGCTTGGGGATATCCTCCACTCTTTTCACACTTTAACAATGAGGAAAAGAGGTGTCCTCATGTGTTTCACTCATCTACTGGAAAGGTGGTTTATTTCTCATCTTCCCCAATCAGTTTTGAAGAAGGAGCAAGGTTTGAGGTGGTCACAACGGTTGATGACTCTTACACATTCAGATTTTCATTGGTGTTCTCGATCAAAAGAGAATATCATCATCATTGACTGTTGTGGGGAATTCCCTAATGTCCCTCTACTTGGAATTAGGGGAGGCATCACCTACAACCCTTGCCTGGCTCTGAGACAGTTTGGGTATTCCGGAAGGGATGGCCCACATGACATGCTGATTATAGATTTGGTTTTTGACTTCGACAACGACGATCAAGGACTTCGACAAAGGTTTATCCGAGCTTGGAGAATGCCCAACAAGGTAGACAGTAAGACTCTGGGACACAAGAATTCCATCCCCCTTGAGCCTTACCTCAAGTGGGTACGAACCCGCACCCAAAGTCTTATGATGCCTTACCCCTACATACCTCTTGTGATTATAGAGCCTGTTATAGAAGGAGAGGTTCCATACACCCTCCTACATCCTGACATGCCAACATCACTTGAAGATCTACAAAGGAGTTGGATACAGCTCAAGGGAGAAGGCGATACTTTTGAAACCCAATTCTACGCCAGCGAGAAGAAGGTTTTAGAACTCACTCGTCAACTTCATGAATATCAGACTCTCAACACCTACATTGCACCAAAGAGGATGCGCAACGTCTTTTTACCTTAGAATTTTGTATTATTTTTCCCATGGGGCATTGATGTACTAACAAATTCTATCTTATTAATATGACGTGTGTTCCTTTTTTATTTAAAACAAATTTGAATTTCTGAATCCTTGAATGCATTACATGAATACATATCATTCATCATATGCATAAACGGGTCTTCATACCAAGTTTCCTCATCTCTCTGCTATTTATTTCAGCAAGATGGATATTGAACAAACGGTCAAAGACTCGCAAGCGTAGAATTCACAGTTTCAACAGCTACTTCTGACCTTGGCTAAGGGGCAGGAGGAGCTCAAGACCTTGCTAGAGAAGGAAAAAGAGAAGAAGAAGAAGAAGAAGAGGGTTGGTGTTGCTACCTTGGGCAGAAGATTTGAAGGTCAAGCCAGACGGACTTTGGATTTCCCCTCAACATCTGATGAAGGGGTAAGAAAGGGAAAAGAAACTAAAGTGCCATCTGATTCTGAGGAAGAAGAAGAAGAAGAGGATGAAGACTATTCTGAACAGCAGTACCCTCCTGCAGATGACAAATACAAGAACTTGGAAGAGCGTCTCGCTGCCATGGAGATACAGAGAGTGCCTGGGCTAGACTTTGAAGAGTTAGGGTTGGTATCTAGAATTTTAATCCCTCCCAAATTTAAAGTGCCTCTGTTGGCTAAGTACGATTGGGTGTCTTGCCCAAAGATGCACCTACGATCCTATGTCAGGAAAATTCAACCACATTCTTCTGACAAGGACCTGTGGGTCCATTTTTCCCAGGACAGTCTTTCGGGAATGTAGCTGGATTGGTTTTACCAGTTGGAGAGGTCTGATGTTCATAATTGGAAAGATTTGGTGGCCGCCTTCTAAAAACAGTATCAATACAATACGGACTTAGCACCAACCCGTACTCATTTACAAAGTATGGGCATGGTCTCAAATGAAGGTTTCAAAGAGTATTCCCAAAAATGGGGAGACTTGGCGGGACGAGTACAACCACCTCTATCTGAGAGGGAGCTAGTAGACATGTTCTTGGGTACACTGCCAGACCCTTTTTTCAATCACCTGATTGGAAGTTCGTCTGCGGGGTTCACCGAGTTGATTCTAACTGGTGAGAGAGTTGAAGCCGGCATAAAAAGCGGGAAAATTCAAAAATATGCATCTGCTTCCACTGCCATCAAAAAGGCTTTTCCAACAAAGAAGGAAGTATCAGTTGTCTACTCCTAAAGAGGTCAAGGAAGAGTTGAGCGCCGGCCAGCGGTGGGGGCCGTAATGATTCAGAAGTTTGCAGCTGATCAGCCCAGAAACAATCAACCAAGAACCAACCAAGCAAGGGTGGAAAGGCCTGTACGGCAATTCACCCAGATAAACATGACTCCTGCTCAGGTTCTACCATATCTCTTGAAGTTAAACCTTGCCAGTCTTAAAGAGGCCCCGAAGAATCCGAATACAGCTTCTCCTTACTACCATTTGAACGCCAAGTGTGCTTATCATTCAGGGAGTATAGGGCACGGCACCAACAATTGTTGGGCCCTCAAGAATAAGATTCAGGATTTGATAGACACTAAAGAAGTTGAATTCGACGCCCCTGAAAAGCGGAATGCAATCTCTGCTCCAATGCCAAAGCATGGCCACAATGCCCATGCTGTTGAAGAAGATCTTTTTATTGCTATTATTGATGATTTGATGACTCCTCTACCGATAATCAAGTTGAATTTGCTGAAGGCTGGGATTTTCCCAGGTTGTGAAGAAGATTGTTGCCTTTATTCATCCTTACCAACCGACTGTCCGCTGTTGAAGTTAGGCATCCAACGCCTAATGGATAACCAAGAAATCCTTTTTGAAAAGACTCATGTTACACCGACTCCTGTCAATGATGTTTCAATAATAACCATATCCGCCATTCTTTCCAGGTTCTGCAAAAGACCTGTTAAGATTACATCCGCTCCGAAGACTGCACCTTTGAAGATAACCATGCCCGGGCCCATCCCGTACAAGTCCAACAAATCAATATCGTGGAACTATGGTGGAGAAATCTACTACCACGGTATTAAACAAATTGAATCGACTGAAGAAATTTCTGATGAAGAGACTTCCGACATTGTAAATATTGCTGGAACGAGCAAAATCACCCGCAGTGGAAGAATTTTCACTCCAGAGATTGCGCCTCCAAAGGAAATCTTTGGACCCTCAGCTGCTCCTAAGGTTACCCCTACACCGGTAAACATATCTACAAGAACTCCAATTATTGAAGAAGTTGTAACTCATGTGGTTGTCCCCTCTGCTGCTGCTGATGATAGAGGGAAAGGGATCCTTGAAGAGCCCGTCAGGACGAGGACTCAGCCATTGGTCATCCCGGAAACTTCTCAAAAAGAAATGGAAGAGATTTTGAAAATAATCAAGAAAATTGATTATGATGTTGTGGAACAACTAGGGTATACCCCCTCAAAGATCTCTATGTGGGCCCTGCTGCTTTGTTTAGAAGCTCATGCTAAAGCTTTGATAAGATTCTTGAAGACGGCCCATGTGCCACAGGAAACCTCCGCGGATCAGTTCCAGGAATGTGTAGCTAGTTTAACAGATGACAATGGTCTAGGATTCTCCGATGCCGATTTAACATCTAAAGGGAGAAAACATAATGACGCTTTGTATGTCTCGGTGGAATGCAGAGGGACTACTCTAGCACATGTACTGGTAGACACTGGTTCATCGCTGAATGTCTTGCCGAGGAAATCCTTGGATAGGTTAGATTGTAAAGGCCTAACCCTGAAACCCAGCAATATCATTGTCAGAGCCTTTGATGGTTCTAAGAGGATGGTCCACGGGGAGGTGGACATCCCGATTAAAGTGGGAACTGAAACCTTCAACTCCACATTCTATGTAATGGACATCCGTCCTTCCTATTCTTGCTTGTTGGGAAGACCCTGGATTCACAATGTTGGAGCCGTCACTTCTACTCTGCATCAAATGCTCAAGTACCCTGTCCAGGGGAAAATCATAAATGTTCATGGCAAAGAGGAATATATGATAAGCCATCTAAATTCTTTTCGCTATATAGAATTGGATGGTGAATTCATCGAAACCCCTTTTCAGCATTTTGAAGAAGTAGCTCAGGAGATTGCGGTAACCAAGATAGTGTCTTCTGTACCCATGATTACCAGACCTCCGCCTTGAATGTCGTCCCTCAAAGATGCAACGGCTGTGATTGAAGAAGGAGGAAGCACAATTTGGGGGCAGCTCTCGGACTTTCCTTTTAAATCAGATAAATTCGGCTTGGGGTTCACTTCTTCTGCTCAAAAGGTTGTACGCCGCGCCCGCGCTGGAGGGCCACCCGTGAAGGTTACCCATGATGGAGTCAATACTTTGGAGGATAGTGAAGGGGAGAGCAACTTGGAAGACTGGATTTTCCCTACTGTTGACGGAGGACTGTGCAACTGGGAAGCAAAAGACTTTGTTCCCATTACTTTCATAAATCAGTAATTTATCTTTCAAACATTTCTGTTGGTTTGTAATAATTCTCAAATAATTCGTACACTTTTAACCTTGTGCCTTACCCGAGGCACATAGGTCCATTTGTAAGGGTTTGATTTTTCATCTTCATATGCCATTTTAATGAATCATGAACGTTTTCACATATAAACTTTTGTGTTCATTGTCTTTCCTTTTACATTTTACTTGTTTAAAGATGGCTATCCCTTACACACACCTACACTCACAAATGTAGGTACCCTTCCATTCCGGATTCCATGGGTAACAATTCTGTTATGGCCTTCAGTGACTCTGAAGATCTGGTCTACCACGCCGAATACGAAGGTGAGGAAGATTGTGAGGTGCCAGGAGAATTGGCTAGACTGCTACAACAGGAAGAAAGGGCTATTTTACCTCATGAGGAGCTGTTAGAGACAATCAACTTGGGTACTGAGGAAGACAGAAAATAACTCAGAGTGGGTGCCAACCTAGAGCCAAGTATCAAAGTGCACCTAATTCAATTGTTGCATGAGTATGTTGAGATCTTTGCCTGGTCCTACGAAGACATGCCGGGACTTGATATAGACATTGTGGTTCACCGTCTCCCCACAAGAGAAGAATATCCACCAGTTAAACAGAAAGTCCGCCGCATGAGGCCCGACATGTCAGAAAAGATCAAAGCAGAAATTATGAAGCAGTTCAATGCTGGATTTATGGCTGTTACTTCCTATCCACAATGGGTTGCTAACAATGTGCCTGTACCTAAGATGGACGGAAAAGTGAGAATGTGCGTGGATTATAGAGACTTAAACAGGGCCAGCCCTAAAGATGACTTTCCACTACCGCACATTGACATTTTGGTTGACAATACAGCTCAGCACAAGGTATTTTCTTTCATGGACGGATTTTTAGGTTACAACCAGATCAAAATGGCACCTGAAGACATGGAGAAAGCTACTTTTGTTACACAGTGGGGTACGTTCTGCTACAAAGTGATGCCATTCGGACTGAAAAATGTCGGGGCAACCTATCAACGCGCCATGGTAGCTTTGTTTCATGATATGATACATCATGAGATAAAGGTCTACGTAGATGACATGATATCCCATTCGCAAACTGAAGAAGAACACCTCGACCATCTGCAAAAGCTGTTTGTCAGGTTGAAGGAGTACAAGCTCAGACTGAACCCTAACAAGTGCACTTTCGGAGTCCGGTCCAGTAAACTCTTAGGTTTCATTGTCAGCAACAAAGGCATCGAGGTTGATCTTGCCAAAGTCAAAGCTATAAAAGAAATGCCTGCTCCTCGCACTGAGAAGGAGGTCAGAGGTTTCTTGGGACGCCTAAACTACATTGCTAGGTTCATTTCTCACCGAACATCTACCTGTGAACCAATCTTCAAGTTGTTGAAGAAAGATCAGGTGGTTAAATGGAATGATGACTGTCAAGTTTCTTTCGATAAAATCAGGGAGTATTTTCTAGAACCTCTTATCTTGATGCCACCCGTCGAAGGAAGACCGCTAATCATGTATCTGACCATCCTAGAGAATTCAATGGGGTACGTACTGGGCCAACATGACGAGTCTGGCCGAAAAGAGCATGCCATTTATTACCTTAGCAAAAAGTTTACCACTGTGAGACCCGATACTCACTGCTCGAGAAAACTTGCTGCGCTTTGGTATGGGCTGCTCGCCGGCTAAGCAGTATATGTTGACTCATACCACTCTACTGATATCTAAGATGGATCCTATCAAGTACATCTTTGAGATGCCTGCTCTATCTGGAAGAATAGCTAGATGGAAGATGATCCTAACGGAATACGACATACAGTATACGACCCAAAAATCTATAAAGGGAAGTGTGCTAGCTGACCATCTGGCTCATAAAGCTGTCGAAGATTACCAATCCATGAAGTTCGACTTCCCTGACGAAGACATCATGACCTTGGATAACATTGAAGACTTCAGACCATATGACGGACCTGAACAAGGATCCCGATGGACCCTGTACTTTGATGCTGCCTCCAATGCACTTAGCAACGGTATCGGCGCGGTACTCATATCCCCAGAAGGTTGCCATACTCCTTTCACAACCAGGCTTTGCTTTAACTGCACCAACAACATGGCCGAGTATGAAGCTTGTATCTTTGGACTCAAGGCCGCCATAGACTTGAGAATCAAATCTTTGATTATATTTGGGGACTCAGCTTTGGTCATCAGTCAGATCAAAGGAGAGTGGGATACTAAACATCCAAACCTCATCCCTTACAAAGAACATGTCCTGACATTGTTACCATATTTCGAGCAGATTACCTTCGAGCACTTCCCGGGAGAAGAAAATCAGCTAGCAGATGCTCTAGCTATAATATCGTCCATGTTTAAACTTAACTGGGATAATGAGGCTCCCCAAATCACCATCGAGCAAATGGACGAACCTGCACATTGTCACGAGATTAATATCGAAGAAGTAATGGACCGACCTTGGTTTCACGAAGTCAAAAGGTATCTCGAGGCTCAAGAATACCCTGAAGGAGCTTCAGTCAACGACAAAAAGTTCTTAAGGAGGTTCTCGACAAAGTTCTTCTTAAGAAATGGTATCATGTACAAGCGCAATCACAATTGCATTCTGCTCTGTTGTGTGGACAAGATTGAAGCTGAACAGATCATGGCTGAACTACACAATGGTACCTTTGGCACTCACTCTAGCAGACATACGATGGCTAAGAAGATTCTACGGGCAGGCTACTACTGGTCTACCATGGAAGCTGACTGCTATCAACATTCCAGGACTTGTCACAAATGTCAAATCTATGCAGACAAGGTACATATACCTCCAGTTCCTCTAAATGTCTTAACAGCTCCTTGGTCATTCGCTATGTGGGGAATTGACATGATTGAGGATATCAAGCCTACAACATCCAATGGACACCGCTTTATACTGGTGGTCATTGATTACTTCACCAAGTGGGTCGAAGCAACTTCCTTCGCATCCGTCACAAAGAATGTTGTTGCCCGCTTCATCAAGCAGAACCTCATTTTCCGGTGCGGTATCCCCGAAAGGATCATCACTGACAACGGTACAAACCTTAACAATACTATGATTACCGCCTTGTGCGAGCAGTTCCAGATTCAACATCACAATTCATCTCCCTATCAGCCAAAGTGAACGATGTTGTCGAAGCTGCGAACAAAAATATTAAGAAGATCATACAAAAGATGACAGTCACCTACAAGGACTGGCATGAGATGTTACCGTTTGCTCTTCACGGGTACCGTACCACGGTGCGTACATCAACTGGGGCAACACCCTATTCTTTGGTATATGGCATGTAAGCTGTTTTGCCTATTGAGGTTCATATTCCCTCCTTGAGAATCATAAAGGATGCTAGTCTGAGTGAAGACGATTGGATCAAGACCCGACTTGATCAATTGAATTTAATTTACGAGAAGAGACTTACTACTGTTTGCCACGGTCAGACATATCAAAAACGGATGATCAAGGATTTCAACAAGAAAGTCAGACGCCAAACATATCAAGTTGGAGATCTAGTGATCAAGCGCATTATCTTGCCGCAAAGTGATCCCAGGGGAAAATGGACTCCTACCTATGAAGGACCATTTGTAATCAAGGGCATCTTTTCTGGTGGGGCAATGATTTTAACCACCATGGACGGTGATGACTTGCCGCACCCTGCGAATGTAGACATAGTCAAAAGATACTACGCATAAATGACCCGCTAGGTTGACACACCTAGGCAAAAAAACGGCATCCCAGTGAATCGAAAACCCGAAAGGGAGGTTCAGGAAAAAGTTAGGGATAAATAAAAAATCTGTACACCGGGCAAGTAGAAAACCCGAAAGGGCGACTTGGGCAAAAAAGGGTTTCCTGGTGGATCAAAAACCCGAAAGGGAGGTCCAGGCAAAAGTTAGGGAATTAAAGCTTATGACTATGTCTCGTCGGATCACTTTAAGGACAATCTCTTCACAGACAAGCTCCGGGTTTCTGATCAACTCAATCATCTTCGGACAAGGCAACGAATGGACAAGATATTCAGAGTTACGAAGGCTATAGCAGAATGGGAACCCCATGGAATTTTCACACATAGCCATCTTTCTTTGTATAAATTTTTCTCATTTTTATGACAACGTTCCCTTACTAGGATGTCTGTCTCCTTTGTACAAAATGCTTACACAAAGTTAATACAAAGATACTTCAAAGTGCAGAAAACTATTTTCCTTTTCTTATTTTACACTTGTGTTTTATTTGAAAACGTCCAATGATATATTAATGAGCATATGCATTTGAATATAATCACTGTTTACAAATAAACGAAATGGGAAAGAATAATTACTGACAGGTTAAAAGTATAGGAAAACGTCTTTAGGCTATTCCAAGAGAAATCCCTTGTAGAACATCATCTAGATCCCCAGCGGAGCTAAAACCCTGAAGTACATATCCCCAGCGGAGTTATAATTTCAAACCCTTAATTCCCATCAGAGTTAAAGCTTCAAACTCTCAATCCCCAACAGAGTAAAAACTTTGAACTACAGACCCTCATCGGAGATGAAACCTTCTTCCCCTGTCAAGTCAAATTTCCCACTATCAATCCCCAGCGGGAACCATTCAGTTTTCCCCAAATTCCCCAGCAAGTTGTCTTAAAATCAACCAGATAACAGTTAACTTTTATCCCCAACCTAGGATAATTCCCCAGTAGATTGGCATACAACCCAAACTCCTGATCTCCCCAGCAGTATAGCTACTCCCCTAGAGTCCTGAACTTACTCTCCAGCAGTAAGCCTTCTTCCCCACATAATTTTTAATCCCCTGCAGATCAAAGGTTCTCATTCTTGACTCCCCAGCGTGAAGTCACCAATGTTTTCATTACTCCTCAACAGATTGAAGATTCTCATTCTTAATTCCCCGCAGAAGTCATCAGGATTTTCCCTATTCCCCAGCCGAGTAAGGATTCCCCATTATTTAACCCCCGGTAGAAGTCTTCAAACTCTCTGGATTCTCCAAGCAAATTTCTCAAGCAGTTTGACATTACTCTCACAACAGATTTTGTCAATACTCCAACTTCAAGACATGAAGGATTCTCACGTCCCCACAGAGGTTGTCATGGATTTTCCACCCCCAACAGTCACCAAGGATTACTCATCCTCAGCAATCAAAGATTTTGAATCTCCAACAGCGGTCAAGGATTTATTTTCCCCAGCAGCAGTCAAGGGTTTTTATTATCTCCAGCTATCAAGGATTTATTTTCCTCAGCAATACAGCTAATCAGCTTACATGCGCATACATTACATTCATATATCATAAACATTGATAAAAGCACATTTTATTGCATCACACATTTCATGCAGCATAACTTTGTGTTTCAGCTAACATTTTACCCTTTTCAGGATAAGATTAACATCTATCTTTAACAAATATTCAAAGATTTCAGATACAGTACATATACACTCCAGACACGAAAGTCATTCTGTTACTCATTCAGATCTCTTATTTAGATACAATACAGATACACTCCAGACATGGAAGTCATTCTGTTACTCATTCAGAATTCAAAGTCAAGATACAGTACGGATACACTCCAGACACGGAAGTCATTATGTTAATCATTCAGACCCTAACTTCAGATACAGTCCAGATACGCCCTAGACACGGTTGCCATTCTGTCACTCATTCTGATTTTCCCCAGCTCAGATACACTCCAAACACGGAAGTCATTTTGTCACCTATTCAAGATACAACCCAAATACGCTCTAGACACGGAAGCCATTTTGTCGCTTATTCAGATTTCAAATTCAGATACAATATAGATACACTCCAGACACGGAAGTCATTCTGTTATTCATTCAAGAATAAAATACAGTTAAATCTCGGATACGCTTCAGACACGGATGCCATTCCATTGCTCATACAGATTCAATCTCCAGATACAACTCAGATATGTTCTAGATACGGATACCATTCTGATGTTCATTCTCCTGATTTACAACAAACATTCTTGGATGGCATCTACAAGCCCATCTCTGACAAGATTCCGTCACCTCTCCAAATGGCATCTTTAAGCCCATTTCCTCAACTACATTTTGACGAGTGCAAATTTACGGGCACTCTAGTGTTCAATCATCTTTTACCTTCGAGTCACGAACGGAAAAACTCGTCAATCTAACTCTTCAGGTTCAAGAAGATTGAACAGGGGCAGCTGTTGTACCCCAAAATTTGTCCTCTCATTTTATCAAGATTTTCCTCCCAAGACTTCTTGGACTCAAGACCAGATTAGGGTTTGCTCAACTCAAGACATCTCCTTACACTGATGACCTGAAATTAGGGTTTGAGTTTGCACAGGGATTTTTGGACTTTCAATGCCTCATGTGACTTTCATACTTCATGTTGTACCTATAAGATTGCTCATACCAAGTTTCAAGCTTTGAATTACATTTTTGCCCAGTCAATTGGATAGTTGACCTAAAAATCAGTTGTATTAGGGAAAAAGTCAATCATGGCCAATTTACAGTCAAACCTCATAATTTTTGATCCACATCAACATTATAGACTCATATGAACCATTTGATCAAGTTTGGACCACAACTCCTCAAGAAATTTGATCAGATCTCCAAAAGGGCAAAATGGTCATTTTTAGGGTTTTGACTAAGAAAAGGCAATTTCTGATTTTTAACCTAGCCAATGGAAAATTGGGTTCAGGCGTGGTTTCAAGGACTCAATGGCATCATCTTGACCTAATCACAAGGTTCAAAAGATCTCAAATGCATTGGATTGACAGATGAATTTTCCAGTCAACGGATCAAAAATAAACTGTACACTGAAAAGTCAAACTTTGACTTTTTGGTCAAAATCAAGTGCCAAGGGTCATATTTCATCAAGATGTGTCAAAACATGAAACTTGTTCACCAAGAAACTTAAATTTGGAAATTAGGGTTTAAGTTTTAAAAAATTTCATAACTTAGAATTTTTCTAAGTTATGAAAAATTCTTATTTTTTCCCCAACTTTTCTCAACTTTTTCACCATGATGCAATTGGATTAAAACAAAACTTCCAACATGAAATTTGTAGTCCTCCACAAAATATACAACTTTTCTTCACAAAGTTTTCCCAAAAGATGCTTGGATCTCAAGTTATGATTTTGTGAATAGGGGTCCAAAAACTTTTTAACTTAGTGAAATTTTGCCCTAGTTTAGGCAGATTTTTGACCTAACTCATGGCAACTTTTCACCTAGTTCCAAGATGAATATCAAAATGGACTTCAAAGATGGATTGTATATAATGTTACAAGCTTTCCAAAATGTCCAAGAACTCTACAAGATCATTTATGGTTAGGGAGAATCGAAGAAATGAAAATGGAAAATTATCATTTTTGTCCAAGGCATTTTTCACATTGGTTCAAGTTGCAAATCAGTTTGAATCATGCTTGTACTTGCATTACATGTCCTAATCCTTTTTACACTCCAAAATTGAATGCAAATACATTGGACAATAGCTTTGTTCTGAGCTATGGAGCATTGCACAAGGAATTATTCCAAAAATGGCATAAAGGTTACAATGCTACTTTGATAAAGTTTGCTTTTTTGCAACTTTGTTTATCTTGAGCCATGGACCTAATCTCTTGCTACAAACAAAGTCCACAAATATCAAGCAATTGGTACCAACTATGTGCAGCTAGCAATCAAGCATGTACAAGCTTTGGCATTGTCACTTCCCACCTTTTCTTCAAAAAATAAGAAACTTGCAAAAGTCCACACAACTCTTCCATCTGATAAAAAAAGTCTTTGTATCATTTGAGACAAGTTCAGAATATTGCAACAAGCCTAAGACACGATTTGCTAAGCTCTAAAACACCCTAAAACACAAAAACACCAAGTTCCTGTCCAAACAGGGAATCATATGCAGAACTCAAGCCATTTTGAAATTGGCTCGTGCGTTTCCTCTTTCAACCCTTCAAACAAATTCCTTACAACACACCTGAACTATCCAGGCCCCTGTCCAGCAACTGTGAGCTTATTTTCACACTTCACCATTTTTATTTTGAAGCTTTGCAGGTTGACTTCTACAAAGAGTTTCAGGCCACTTCAAAGCAAGCTGAGCATTGGGAAAGGTTGAGGGAACTTCAAGAAAGCTCACACGACTTTCAGGCCTCACTCAAAGTTGCTACATTGCCATATCCAAACTCAACTGAACAAGGTATTTGTCAAGTTTCTAACTCCTTATTTAGGAATCTTTAAGCTTAGGTTTATGAAGCAAAAATGTAGTCCTTAAGTTGCTTGAGCTGTACATATGCTTAGATTCCATTTATATTAATTGAGCTAGGAGTATTTGATAGTTGAAGTTGCTGAAAAAACTAGGTCAGAAATTAGGGCCATTAAAATTCTCTCTGATTTTTTAGAGTTAGGTCATGTTCTTTATATCATTGGAATCGTGTGACCATGAGCTACATTTTTCATGTTACAAAATTTTTGATTTTATGCAAAGAATAGCAAGAACAGGTTTGGATTGCAGAAGCGCGCGCGTGGTGTCTCAAGGACAGGGATGAAGTGTGTTATGGGCCAAGGCCTTGGGCCTGCTTCTATTTGCACCCCCTTTTACTTTTTGCACCCCCCTGACCTTTTATTTTATATTTTTTTGTATTTTCTTGCATATTTATATTTTCTGACTTTATTTATTTTTTCTAAACATTGAAAAATCCCAAAAAAATATTTTCTTAATTTTTGCATTTTATTTTATTATTTTTTATGACAAAAAATAGTTTATTAGGTTAAATATAATTTATTTTCTTGAATAAACTTGTAAATAATATAAAAATATCACATATTTTTATTTTTATTATTTATACACTTAAAATAATATTTTCATATAATATTTAATTTTTTAACATTTTTGTACATATTATTATTATTTTTTCTTAAACAAAAATGAATAAATAAATAATATTAGAATATATTTTCTATTAAACAAAATTAGGGTTTTCACCCTTTCAAAAATAATCATTTTATTTTTTTCTTATTTTTAAGACTTAAATAAATTTATTTTCTCATACATAAAATTAATACAAAAAAAAACATTTTGCATATTTACATTTTATTGCATATTTAAATATTTGCTTATTTATTTATTTGTACAATAAATTCAATTTGGTTGTAATAGTTTTAGGGTTTTATTTTGAGCAATATCCCCCTATTCAAACTTGTATCCCCCTCCCCATAATATTGTGTAATAGTCTAGATTTACTTTACGCATTTTATTGCTTTCATGTACCATGATAGTAAACTAGGGTTTTGTATGCAAAGACCAATAATCAAACAAATAGCATGACTTAATGCAAGACAAAAATGCATGAAAAATGACAACACATTGCACACAAGCACCCCTAGGGTTTCATCCACTTTGTTGCCTTAAAATGGCCATGGTATGCATGCTATGTGTCTTGGCAAAATCAAACAAAACAAAAAGATCATAGTCCCTCGATGACGCTATCTTGGTTGCCTAAACAAAAATTATCTTAGTCCCTTAAACATGCTAAAGATACTTGGCACCATTGCTATCATGATCATACGATGACCGACGCCCGTCTCATTTAACATCCAAAGATAGGGTTGTTTACCAAATGCAATGGTAAAACAACAATGTCAAAGGAATAAAAATGTGTAGGAAAGACTTTTGAGTAGGGTAGATAACTCCTAGTTACTTGATCTCTTTCAAACAATCCTTGCTATTTCCAAACAAACACACACACAATTTCAAAACAATTTCCAAACAACTTTCAAACATTGAAACATTTTTCAAAAGACAAACACCTTTGTATATGTTCAAACAAGAATCATTACAAAGGTTCCCTAAACAAAGGCCTCTTTTCAAAATACTTTCAAAACCACACACAAAAGCACCATTTCGAACAATTGGAAAAGCAAAGCAAGTGATCTAAAACAAGTAACTAAGAGCCCATGGAAAACCATGGATGAAAAGGGTGCTAGCACCTTCCCTTTTCATAATCTACCCCCCGAACCCAAAAATAATCTCAAAGGTCTTTCCTGTGCTTTTTTACCTTTCCTTTTGGATAAAATAAAAGTCGGTGGCGACTCTTGCTAAACCGAAACATTTGCAAACACAAAACATAAAACCTCAAGTCAGTTCTCCCACCGCATCACACATATCATCCACATATACCTCTATCTCATGATGAATCATGTCATGAAATAAAGCAACCATAGCCCTTTGATATGTTGCCCCTGCATTCTTTAATCCGAACGGCATGACCTTGTAGCAGAAGGTGCCCCATTGTGTAACGAAAGTAGTCTTTTCCATATCTTCAGTAGCCATCCTTATTTGGTTATAGCCTGAGAAGCCATACATGAATGAGAAGACCTTATGCTGGGCAGTATTATCGACTAAGACGTCAATGTATGGTAGAGGGAAGTCATCCTTGGGGCTTTCCCTATTCAGATCCCTATAGTCTACGCACATGCAAACTTTCCCGTCTTTCTTTGGCACTGGCACTATATTGGCCACCCATTGAGGATAGGACGTTACAGCTAGGAACCCTGCATCAAACTGTTTCATTACTTCAGCTTTGATCTTTCAGACATATCAGGCCTCATGCGATGAACTTTTTGCTTAACCGGAGGGTAGTCTTCCTTCGTAGGCAGACGATGAACAACAATGTCGGTATCCAACCCAGGCATATCTTTATAAGACCAAGAAAATACTTCCACATAATTGCGCAACATCTGAACCAATCTGTTCTTAACACTGCTTTCCTAATTAGTGCCGATCCTGATTTCCTTCTTATCTGACTCAGTACCCAAGTTGATAACCTCTACTTACTCTTCATGCAGTTGAATAGCTTTTTCTTCTTGTAATAGAAGTATGGCTAGTTCTCCTGGTATATCACAATCTTCCTGGCCTTCGTCTTCGGCTTAGTGAATTGGATGTTCGAAATCATACTTGGCAATAGTAGAGTTGTTAACATTAAGATCCAGAGTGGATGATGATCTGCAAATGTGTGTATGCGCGTATGTAAGATACATGACTATTAAAAAATGTAATAAAGGAAATGAAAGACAATGAACATAAAATTTGAAAGCAAAGAGGTCCAATGGTTTATATTAAATGATCATATGATAGATTAAACATGAGCAAAACCCTTTAACAAATGGACCAAAGTGCCCCGGGCATGGCACATGGCTTAAAAGTCGTTGTTTGGAAATAATATTACAGACATAGAGTTCTTGAGTTGACAGAAAAAGTAAACAGTAATTACTCCTCAATGAAAGAAACAGGAGTGAAATCCTTTGCATGCCAATTGTCGAGCTTCCCTTCGGTTGTTGGGTAGATCCAGTCTTTTCAAAAGCACACTCATCGTCGGAGTCTTCTACAGCATTCACTTCATGATTTTTGAGGTGGAGAGGCGGCTTTCCAGCACGAGCCCTTCTAACTTCTTTCTGAGATTGGGAAGTGAAACCTAACCCAAACTTGTCTGCCTTGAACGGGATATCGAGGAGTTGACCCCACATCACATTGTTTCCTTCTTCTACCACAACACGGACATCCTTAAGGGAAACCATCTTGGGAATAACTTTATCAGCTCTTGGAGCGTCGGAGGAGATTTTAGTGGCGGCCACAACTTCAAACGTCTGGAAAGGAGTTTTTATGAATTTTCATCCATTTCTACGTACTTGAAAGAATTGAGATGGCTTACCATAAATTCTTCCTCGCTGCAAACAGTGACAACTTTCCCTTGAACTGGATATTTTAACTTCTGGTGGAGAGTAGAAGTGACCGCACCTGCCCCATGGATCCATGGGCACCCAAGCAAGCAAGAATATGCAGGCCGTATGTCCATTATATAGAATGTGGAGTTGAAAATCTGTGAACCAACCTTAATTGGGAGATCCACCTCTCTATGAACCATCCTTTTTTACCCATCAAATGCCCTCACGACAATATCACTTGGCTTCAAAACCAAACCTTCACAGTCTAGCCGATCTAAAGCTCCTTTAGGTAACACATTTAGAGATGAGCCTGTGTAAACCAAAACATGTGCCAGAGTGGTCCCCTTACATTCAACAGAAACATGTAAGGCTTTATTATGATTCTTTCCCATGGGAGTTAAATCTGCGTCGGAGAACCCCAGACCATTGTCAGCTGTCAGACTTTCTACGCAGTTTTCAAATTGGTTGGCTGTGGTTTCTTGAGGCACATGAGCCTTTTTCAAAAACTTAATCAAAGCTTGTGCATGGGCGTCGGAACATAGCAATAAGGACAACATCGATATTTTAGAAGGGGTTTGCCCCAACTGCTCTACTATTTTGAAGTCGCTTTTCTTGATGATCTTCAAAATCTCCTCCATCTCTTGAGTGGATGGTTCTTCCATAACAAACTTTTTAGCAGGTGCCTCTTCCCTAGCAGGCTCACCTTCTTTCCCTTTAGTACTGGCACCAGAATTGCCATTGGTTATGCAGACTGGAACTGTGGTAGTGGTTGGTGGTGAGATAACAGGGAAAAAGACCCTTCCTATTCTTGTGAGTAATATTAGTAACACCAGTTTCATTATCATCAATCCAATAATCTTGTTTTACCCCATGGTAATAAACATCGGCATTGTAATGCCATGGTACCGCTTTATCAGAGATGTATGGAACAGGTCTGGCAGCAGTGATTATGAGAGGAGAAATGATCGGTTCGTTCAAAATCTTGATAGGACCTTTGGATGAGATCCTAAGAGGTTTGTTTAAAATTGTTATGATGGCCAAATCTTCAGCTTTGTCGATTGAATTTTTGATGGTGGGAATCTTTTCTAATAGAATATCGCGGCTATTTATCAGGTGTTGCATACCTTTCTTCAGTAGCTCGCATCCATTTTCTCGTTGATCACAATAGGCACAATTTTTGGAACATTTAGGAAACACACCGACTTTTAGCAAATTAGCTTTCACAATGGTCAAGGGAGTTGTTAAGTCTTCGACAGAGGTGATAACAGTAACATCATCAATGGCATTAATCCATTTGCCATGTGTTTGGCATTGGCGCGGTTATCACGTTTGGAGTAGCGGGTGGATCGAACTCAATTTTCTTGTTATCTATCAAATCTTGAATTTTGTTCTTCAAGGCCCAGCACTGATCGGTCTCATGGCTGGGGTTGTTGGAATGGTATGCGCATTTCGCATTCGGTTTGTAATTAGGTGAGGAAACATCAGGGTTGGATGGTGGATTGCGCAGAGTCACCAAATTGGCCTTTAGTAGATGTTGTAAGGCTTGTGATAATGACATGCTTATTCTCGTAAATTGTTGTCGGGTAACTTCAGGTCTCTGATTGTTGGAGGGTTGCCTTTGAGTAAGTTGAGGGTTGGAAATTAACACAGCGTTTACAGATGAATGATGGTCCTTCTTGGTATGGGCTCTTGCCCCATACACATCATTTGTTTCCTTTTTTCCAATGAAGGGCCTTCTGGCGGAGTTGGATGTGGAACCAGATGCCATAGGAATTTTGTCGCTTCTAATACCGCTTTCAATCCTTTCACCAGTTAAAATCAACTTGGCAAATTCGGACGAAGAACTTCCAATTAACAGGTTGAAGAATGGACCGGTTAACATACCCATAAACATATCAACTAGCTCTCTTTCGGTCAAAGGTGGCTGGACCCTACTGGAAAGGTCCCTCCACTTTTGGGCATATACTTTAAATCCTTCGTTACTTCCCATGGTCATATTTTGAAGCTGAACTCTTGTTGGTGCCAAGTCGGTGTTGTATTGATACTGGTGATAGAAGGCAGTGGCCAAGTCCTCCCACGTATGGATGCGAGAACCTTCTAATTGATAAACCATTCTAGATGAGTTCCAACTAGACTCTCTTGGAAAAAGTGAATCCACAATTTTCTATCAGCAGTGTGTGGTTGTATTTTGCGCACATAAGCTCTTAGATGTAGTTTGGGACAAGAGACGCCATCATACTTGGTGAAGACTGGTGCCTTGAACTTATAAGGAATGACGACCCCAGGAACTAGGCCCAAATCACTAAAATCCAAGCCAGGCACAACTTGAATTTCAACTGCCTTTAGCCTATCCTCCAATTCTTTGTACTTTTCCTCACCAGCAGGTGGGTATTGTTCATCAAATTGATCCTCATCTTCTTAAGCTTGATCAATTACACCCTTAGCACGGGTGCTTCTTGCCTCTTCTGCTTGGTTCTCATCCTCCTCAGAGGAGTCTTCGACTATTTTCACTTGGCGAATCGGTTCTTTGAATCTCTTCCCCATGTTTATGAGGGCCTTATTTTTCTTCTTTTTAGTTGTCAATTCTGTCATTAGCTCTTGCTTCCCTTTGGCCAAGGTCATTAAGGTGGCTTGGAACTGAATGTTCTGAGCTTGCAAGTCCTTCATTGTCTGCTCGAGATCCATTCTTACTGAAATAAACAGTAGAAGGATGAGGAAACCTGTTGTGAAAAGCTTGCTTATGATATGATGCATGAATATGTATATGCAAATGATTTCAAGGATTTAAAGGATTTAAATTTGTATAGACAAAGAGTGAACAAACGTTAACTTGCATTAAAGAGTTCTGATTTAAATACAAACACGCCTTTTGGACTTACAACAATAAGCATAAAGTAAACTCCTAAGACAGAAAAGTTGTGCACGTCCTCTTTGGCGCAATGTAGGTGTTTAAACTCCTTTCTTCATGAAGCTCCCTTGTAAGCTCTAATATCTTCCCCTCGCCCTCATAGAACTTAGCTCCAAAGGTGTCTCGCTCTTCTTTTAACTGAATCCAAGCATTTTGCAAATATTCAAGAGAAGTAGGCATATCAGGATAGAGGATAGTATGTGGAACGTCTCCCTCAACTACTGGCTCCATGATAACAGGTAAGACGGCTTCATAAGGCATCTTAAGACTTTGAGCGTGAGCCCTCACCCATTTAAGATAAGGTTCCAAAGGAATGGAATTCTTACGCCCCAACGTCTTGCTATCAACCTTGTTAACCATACCCCAAGCTCGTATAAATCTTTAACGGTAACCTTGGGTATCGCTTTCGTAGTCAAATGCGATTCCTTGGATGAGTACTTCATGAGGGCCATTTCTCCTAGCGTATCCAAATTGTCGCAAAGCTAAACAAGGTTTGTAAGTAATGCCTCCCCTAATTCCAAGTAGAGGGACATTGGGGAATTCCCCACAACGATCAATGATGGTGATGTCTTCCAAAGAGAGATAATACCAACGGATATCAGCATGTGAAAGTGACATCAAACTTTTAGACCACCTCATACCTTCTTCATTCTTCACCACGGATCGAGGTAGGTGCAAAATAAACCACCTAGCCAAAAGAGGAGTGCAACATATCAAAGCCCCTCTTTTCTTCAAAGTGCGAGAGTGAAGAGAATGCAAGATGTCTCCAAGCAATGTAGGCACCGGATTACGAGATATGAAAACTTTGATCGCATTTACATCTATAAATTGGTTAGGATTGGGAAATAGTACCAACCCATGGATGAGAAGAGCCAAAATTTCCTCAAAGTCTTGTAGATCCAAAGTATTCCAACACTCTTGGGCCTTCTCCAAAAAAAACTTTGCTAGGAACCCTTTGACACCACTCCTTGTTACCCAATTTGCTACTATGTCAGATGGTTGAAAATGTAGATCTTGAGCAATTTCCTCAGGTTTAGGGTCTCTTTCAATATCGTTGAAAGGTAACTGATTAAGAATAGGGGTCCCCATGAGTTGAGAAAATTCTTCCAAAGTGGGCACAAGTTGGTAATCGGGAAAAGTGAAACAATGATGCAAAGGGTCGGAGAATTGGACAAGCACCTTTACCATATCTTCTCCAATACTTAAGGTAAACAAACTAAGGAGTCGACCATGTCTTTTGGTGAATGGAGAATCTTCAGGGACCCTTGATACTAAATCCTTGAGTTGTGGAGGTATCCTCACGAGACTGGCTTGGATAGTGTTCCTACGAGCAGAAGCCATGTCCTACAAAACAGAACAAAGATAAATCCAAAAATCCTTGAAATTGTTTGTTGGAATGCTATGGTATGATGTTATGATGCTTATGATGTTATGTACAAATATATACAAAGAAAACAATTCCTTAGGTTTAGGCTTGTATGGAGTCTCATAGGTAAGTACCCTCTTGAAGTTTAGTTGGCTCAACCTTTCCTAGTTAATAGTAACCGGGTTCTAAGGGATCTCAATATCACTGATCTTTCCCCCAAGTTTATTTCAATAAGCGATTGACTCGCAACCAAACAAAACTCAAGAGTCAAACCTCAATGAGTGTAGCATCGAGTATCAACCAACTCCGGACTGCACCAAAGTCGGTTATCTCGCTACTTCCTAATGGCCAAGTTGGTCAAGTAAGGTTCTAAGGTCAGTTGATGCTTTACGACACCACGCGGCGGCCCCGTACTCTCCTTGACTGACTCAAGGGTTACCGGTACCAACCAAAGTTCCAAATCAACGTATCTACTGCTTCAACCGTGTCGGTATACCCCGCATAGTTCCCTCACGGTTGATTGCTACTTACCTAAAAGGTGTCCCCAAATCCGGGTGTAGGATTTAAAACATACCCAAACAAGGAACCATAATGTAAAGCAAGCAAATAAAACAATGTAAGCAAGTGAATATGATCTAACCCTAAGGTAACCCCATTTTTAGAAATACTATCCATCCCCAGCAGAGTCGCCAGTTCTGTTATACGGTGGAAGAACTGACTTGGAGTGTTTTGCGTTTGTGTTCGCAAATGTTGCGGTTTAGCAAGAGTCGCCACCGACTTTTCTTTTATCCAAAAGGAACGGCGAAAAAGCACAGGAAAGACCTTTGAGATAATTTCTTGAGTTCGGGGGGTAGATTATGAAAAGGGGAGGTATTAGCACCCTTTTCATCCATGGTTTTCCATGGGCTCTTATTTACTTGCTAGATCACTTGCTTTAGTTTGAAGATATGATTTGTGTGGTTTTTTGAAAGTATTTTGAAAATGCGCCATCGTTTAGGAAAACATTGTAACAGTTCTCGTTCATAAGAACGTATACAAAGTGTTGAGCTTTTGAAAATATTCCATGTTTAGAAAGTGTTTTGAATGTGTATGTGTTTGTTTTTGAAAATAGCAAGGATGTTTGTTTTGAAATTTGAGCAAGCAACTAAAAGTAATCTACCTACTCAAAAGGTCTTAGACGTGTTTTTCCTCCTCCTTTAGATGTTTCTATCTTACCATTGTTTTGGTAAGAAGCCCCATCGTTGGATGTAAAGGGACGGGCATTGGGTCATCGTATGACCATGATAGCAATGTTGTGAGATGACTTAGCACTTTTCTTTAGGGACTAAGATCATTTTGAAAGGCAACATTGATATCGTCATCGAGGGACTATGATCTTGAATTTTTCGATTTGTTTGTGCTAAGACATCCACATGCATAACATGGCCATTTTGTAAGGCAACAAGTGGAATTACCCTAAGGGTGTAAGTGTCGAGTGTATTTTGATTGCATGCATAACTTGTCTTGAATTAGGGTTTTCTAAGCATTGATTTTAGTCATGCCATACACACCCTAATTACTAACAATATATGAAAGCAATAAAAGTACGGAAAATAAAGATTCTACACTATTACAATCATTAGGGGGATGGGGTGTACAAATCTCAAATGGGGATTGCAAATTAAACCCTATGTTAATATTACAACCATATTGAATGGATAAGAATGTATAGGAAATGTAAAATGTTTGTCTCGTTTTTTTTAAAAAAATAAATAAGTTTTATTTAAGAAAATATTGTTTGTCTTTTTATGTTAAAAGAAAATATAATATGTGAATATGAAATATTTTTGGTATTTTTGGATTAATGAAAGGTAAAAGTGATGAAAAGAAATAATAAAGGAAAGAAGACAAAATCAGCGTAAATGCTGAAACAGAAGAGGTCAGAAGTTCTGACCCTGACGTGTTGTACAAACAGAAACATGTTAGTAAAAATATGGAAGTTCAGAAGTTCTGGATCTTCTGAGAATTCAGAAGTTTTCAGAAGTTCTGATGCAACTGTCAGAATTTTTCCTCTCTCCATGCTAGTCAGAACACCTGCAGCTTAGTCATTTCTTAACAAAACAGAAGTTGCACATAAGACAGTTATGACAAGTTTCATGAAATATCAGAAACACAAATTAGAAGCAACATGAATTTGCTAATCCTAATTATGAGTCCTAATTTCTTTATGAAACTCTGAACTGGAATTCCATCTATTTTAGGCAGGCAAATGCATGAAATCTCAAAATATGTACATCATCAGGATCAGAATATCTACATCGTGTTAAATATGCAAAAGCTGACAATGCTTAAATAATATGATGAGAGTCAGCAGGAACTTACCTTGCAGCTGGGAAATATTCTGGGAGCTGGAATTTGATTCTGACCACTTGTGGTGTTCAGAATAGCTTCCTCACGTTTTCAGCAGGTTGGAAACGTTCAGCTTGGGTTGTAAATGATTAAAAGATTCTGGAACAACCAAGGGATAAAGTTCTGACCCTTTGAAGTGGATATTGGTGGAGAATATGTTACTGTTTGATTACAGAATTTTGGATGGATTTTGAATAATATTAGGCACTATATGGGTGGTTTTGTTCAGGAAACAACTTGAGAAAAATGAAGCTTTAATGCAATAATCAAATGCTAAGGTTTTGTATTTTTGTGTTTGCAATCTTTTTTGGATTCTTAGAATTTTTGCAGGGGTTCACGGTTTTTTCTTTCTCAAATTCCTCACCTTTCTCTCAAATTTTCCGACCTCTTCTCAATGGCCAAAGGTGTTCTATTTATAGGCAATGGTTTTGCAGTTTGGGGAGGTCAAGTGGCACCAACATCATATGCTAGATGCTAACTTACTCTTGAAGTAAGCTTAAAAAAGTGTGGTTCAATGCATCAAGTTGGATGGTTAACAGCGCCTAAGCTGGATTTGGCAGCGTGAATTAAGGAAAAGTAGAAGCAGCGCATGGGCCTAACATACTTTTGCACAACAGTTGGTCTTCCTAAGACAGTAGGGGTACACGTGAGGGAAATCCTTTGGATAACAACTCACAAGTGGTTGTGAGCATTAAATGATTATCAGAAATCCTACCATGTGAAACTCTACATCCTTGCTTGACTCTGGATTAGAAGTTATGCTTCAGCGTAGCATCTCATCTTTTGATCCTCTTATCTTATGACTCCAGCATGTTCTGAATGAGCTTTCAGACTTTCTGTAATGCTTGCAGCACGCTTAATAACCTTCTTTGATTTAACCTGGAAAATTCTGACTGAACCTTTGTAAAAACTGGTCCAGAAGTTCTGACCAAACTCTGTCTTGAGAATATCCAGAATTTGCTGAGTGTGAACACTGGCCCAGAAGTTTTGAAATTTTCATATTTCTTAAACACTTAGAAAAATTTCTAAATATTTAGAATTTGAATTTTCCAAAGTAAAATTTTGACTTTTGAAACTCTTGATGAAACAAACTTCATATTCCAACATGTCTTGATGAAATATGATTTTTGAGATTTGATTTTGATCTAAAAGTCAAAGTTTGACTTCTTAGTGTATAAATGACCATTTTGCCCTTGTGAATGGTTTGCTTGGAAAAAATAATAATTCAAGGCTTGGAATTGGATGAGAGAAAACTTGAGGATCCAGGGTGATTCCTTGAGAGATGAGAGGGCAAATTTTGGGGTACAACAAGGACTTACATCAGAAGATCCCATTTCCCATCAAGTTTCTCTTTATCATTGGAAAGAGATGTTGGATTTTCCCCAGAAAGTTAGGATTTGGATCAGAGTTCAAAATTTCCTCTGAACTGCAATTTATTTTTGCAGTATTTTTCCCCGGTAAAGGCGTACTTTCACCCTGAGTATACCTCATTCTTAGTGCAGGCTATTTCTTTCCAGGTTTTCTAGGAAGAATCATTTTACTCACTAACCAGAGATTTTGGTATATTCCCCTTGAAGTCAACAGTCTATGGCTTCCCCAGTTAGGTTTGCACTTGTTCTCCCTATGAAGTATGTATTCTCCTACTCAGTGAGGTGTGTACTCTCTCTCTCTCTCTCCAATGCAGTTTTCCTATATCAGAGTTCTTGAAGAGACTCATTTTTACCTACAGGAGATTCTAGTTTTTTATCTTCATGAGGACGACCATCATCCGCAATAAAATTATTTCTGCTCCCAGTACAAAACTTCTCATCGGCTTGAATCTTACAGATATGGCTATACCTAGTGCAATGGATATTGTTGATGTTGCCATCTAAAGTTTTTGCCGCTCCCCAACGTAAAAGGCAGTCTTTATATCCAGTCGAAGTCGAATTTTGAGAACCTGTTGAAGCAAGGTACCTTTTATTCCCTAGTGGAGCTATTCTTCTTTCCCTAGCGGAGCAAGTGTCCTATATCCCCAGTGTGGTGTATATGGGAGTGCCAGTCATAACTCTCCTCCCGATGATAGAAGATTTTGTTGAGACATCTCCAGTGGAGTTTCTATCCCGAGACGTTTGTTTCTTCCCCAAGTGAAGATCTTTTACCCCCCAACGATTTTATCCCCAGTGTAGTATGAGTAGAATTCTTTTTATTTAAGAATCTCCATACTCCCGGGTAGAAGTTATCTTCGGCAAAGAGATGAAGAAGTGAAAAACACAAGAAGGGGGGGGGGTGAATTGAAACTTTAAATATGAAAAGCAATAGACACGAGATTTTTATCCCGGTTCGCTTGATCTCGAACTACTCTAGTCCACCCGCCAAGGTGATTTCGCCTCTCTCCATTGAGGACTTAATTCACTAATCAAACTGATTACAATTATACTTCGACAACTTCCAAAGTCTTCTTGAGTACAACCACAAACCGGTTTATCTCAAGGAGAATAACTTAATCAAAAGAAAAGGTTTACTATGTACTATATGTTTTTCGTTCCAAAAACTGTATCACAGCTGTGATGTATTACATAAAATGAATGTAGAATGAATATGATTTTTTTCATCCTTTTTGAGATTGTATGGAGCATTCGTGTCGTTCTCCAGGCTTCACAATAACTTGTTGGGGATTAAACTATTATCCGGTCGAATCCGACTTCATAGCTTAAATTTAAGATAAACCACTATCCGGTCGATTCCAAGCTTCGCGGTATTTTGGTACTGTTATCCGGTCATTCTCCGGGCTTCACAGTATGATGGAGAAATCAAGATATTATCCGGTCGGATCCAGGCTTCATAGGTTGAATTGAAATAGAAATCTTAGCATCGGTTTTACTGAACTAGAGAAACTTGTGAGAATTTGATTGTATCTTTCCCTGAAAGGTAAAGAGTTAGTTGTATGTAATGTCATGATGTATGACATGTATAGAGTAATGATGCTCTCAAAATAAATGAGATTGTGCTGTATGATGCGTATGTGCATGCCATGATGTATGGATATGCAATGTTCTCGTGATGTTTTCTAGCTGGGGAAAATGAATCTCGGACTGCTGCTAGAGAATACGAGGAGTTGAGTTCTTCATTCTTGTTGGGGATAACGACCGAAGATGATTTGAGAATAAATTGGCGGGAGAATAACTCTACTGGAGAATAAACTGGCGAGAGAATGACTCTGTGGGGAAGAGATAATATGTCATAAGATCTGCTGATTTGGAGAAATAACCTCGGCTGGGGATGAATTACCATTGCTGGCGATAATGAACCTTGTTGGGGATTAAGTTTCTGCTTGTGGAAGAAATAAACTCCACTGGGGATAGTCTTCTATTTCAGGTGATAGATAAACTCTGCTTGGGGAGAATTAACACCACTGTTTTTGGGTATTTCCTACTCTGCGGGAAGTGTATTCATTTTTAGTCATTTTCTCATGCTGGGTCTATCCATGTACCTGGTGGGTAGAGCAACTGTAAGGTTTGGACATTTCTTGTTTGCCCCTGTTCCTGGAATTACGAGCAATTGTCTTTTGTTTCGCATGCAAATATTTATGAGCAGCAATTATTGTCAAATGCATATATAAAAATGAATCATTGGACGTTCTTGCAAAAAAAACAGAAAAAGAAAACACAAGTTGAAATTTCTTTGTGAAAATGAATTGTATTGATTTTGAAGTTGGCCTGTAGTAGGCGTTTTGTACAAGAGGCTGACGTCCTAGTAAGGGGACACCGCCGAATGATAGAATTTATAAAATTTGTGAAAAACAAAGAAAAACAGCTATGTGAACAATCCCATTGGGTTCCAACTCTGCTATTGCCTTTATATCTTCGAGCGTCTCATCACTTTGCTACTTGGTTGAAGGTAGATCAGATTGATTGGCGTCGCCCGAGCTTGATAGTCGATACCAAAGTCTGGTTGCAAGATGATCCAATGAGACATAGTGTTACGCTTTAATCCCTAATTTTTGCCTGGACCGCCCTTTCGGGTTTTCAGTCCACCGGGATACCCTTTTTTGCCCAAGCCGCCTTTTCAGGTTTTCGACTTGCCGGGTGTACAATTTTTTTTATTTTCATCCCTTATTTTTGCCCGAACCCTTTTGGTTAGCCAGGAAGCCCTTATTTTTGCCTAGGCCAGTCAACCTAGCGGGTCTTTGATTATGTGTAGTATTTTTTCACTATGTATGCATTGACGGGGTGAGGAAGGTCGTCACCATCCATGGTGGTTAGAATCATAGCTCCTCCTGAGAAAATGTTCTTAACCACAAATGGCCCTTCATACGTAGGAGTCCATTTTCCCCTGGGATCACCTTGCGGAAGTATGATGCGCTTGATCACCAAATCCCCGACTTGATACTCTTGTCGTCTGACTTTCTTATTAAATGCCTTGATCATTCCCTTTTGATACGTCTGACCATGACAAATAGAAGTAAGTCTCTTCTCGTTGATTAGATTCAGCTGGTCAAGTCGGGTATGGATCCAATCGTCCTTGCTCAAACCTGCATCCTTCATGATCCGAAGAGAGGGTATCTGGACCTCAATGGGTAAGACTGCCTCCATGCCATACACCAGAGAGTAGGGTGTTTCCCCCGTTGACGTGCGTGCTGAGGTGCGGTATCCATGAAGAGAGAATGGTAAAATCTCATGCCAGTCTTTGTATGTCACCGTCATCTTCTGCACAATCTTCTTGATATTCTTATTAGCCACTTCAACAACCCCATTCATCTTCGGCCGGTAGGGAGAGGAGTTGTGATGCTGTATCTTGAACTGTTTGCAGAGCTCGGTGATCATTGTATTGTTGAGATTTGTACCATTGTCCGTAATGATCCTCTCTGGTACACCGTATTGACAGATCAGATTGTGTCGGATGAACCGCGCCACGGTGTTCTTGGTTACTGTAGCAAAGGAAGCTGCTTCAACCCACTTCGTAAAGTAATCAATAGCTACTAGGATGAAACGATGCCCGTTGGACGCGGTAGGTCTGATCTCAACAATCATATCGACGCCCCACATTGCAAAGGGCCAAGGTGCTTTCAAAACATTTAGAGGAACTGAAGGTACATGCACCTTATCAGCATAGACTTGGCACTTATGACAGGTCCAAGAATGCTGATAACAATCGGTTTCCATAGTGGACCAATAATATCCAGCCCGTAGGATTTTCTTTGCCATGGTATGTCCACTAGAATGAGTTCCGAAAGTACCTTCATGTAACTCTTCCATAATCCTTTCTGCCTCGTTCTTGTCCACACATCGCAGTAAGGTCGAATCATGGTTATGCTTGTAAAGGATCCCATTGCTAATGAAGAACTTCGCAGCGAATCTCCTCAGAAACTTCTTATCATTAACAGATGCACCCTCGAGGTACTCTTGAGCCTCAAGATACCTCTTTACATCATGGAACTAGGGTTTATCTGCTACCTCTTCAGTCTCGATGTCACAGCAATGTGCGGGTTCGTCCAACCTCTCGATGGTAATCTGGGGAGCTTCTTTGTCCCACCTGACTTTGAACATAGAAGACATGGTAGCTAGCGCGTCCGCTAACTGATTCTCCTCTCTGGGGAAATGTTCAATGGTTATCTCCTCAAAGTGTGGGAGTAATGTCAGCACATACTCTTTGTAAGGAATAAGATTTGGGTGCTTTGTATCCCACTCGCCTTTGATCTGACTGATCACTAGAGAGGAATCTCTGAATACACTCAAGAACTTAATCCTCAGGTCAATAGCATCTCGAAGACCCAAGATGCAATGCTTCATACTCCGCCATATTGTTGGTGCAGTTAAAACATAATCGGGCGGTGAATGGAGTATGACAGCCCTTAGGAGATATGATCACGGCGCCAATGACATTACCCAACGCATTTGAAGCTCTGCCAAAATACATAGACCATCGGGATCCTTCCTCAGGTCCTTCATCGGGTCCATCTTTTTCACAATCGTTCACCAACATGATGTTCTCATCCGGGAACTCGAAATTCATGGATTGGTAATCATCCATGGCCTGATGCGCCAAATGATCCGCCAATACACTTACCTTGATTGCCTTTTGGGTTGTGTATAGGATGTCATACTCAGTTAAGATAATCTTCCATCTTTCTATTCTTCCGGATAAGGCAGGCTTTTCGAAGATATACTTGATTGGATCAATCTTTGATATCAATAGGGTAGTGTGAGTCAGCATATACTGTCTCAGCTGGCGAGCAGCCCATGCCAAAGTGCAGCAAGTTTTCTCTAGCAACGAGTATCGGGTCTCGTAGTCGGTAAACTTTTTGCTAAGGTAGTAAATAGCGCGCTCTTTTCGGCCAGACTCGTCATGCTGCCCCATCACGCACCCCATTGAATTATCCAGCACTGTCAAGTATAAAATCAAAGGTCTTCCTTCAACTGGAGGCATCAGAATAGGTGGCTCTTGGAGGTATTCCTTGATCCTTTCGAAGGTGGTATGACATTCATCATTCTGTTTTACCACTTGATCTTTCTTCAGCAGCTTGAAGATTGGCTCACAAGTAGCCGTCAAATGTGAAATGAATCGGGAAATGTAATTCAAACGTCCCAAAAAGCCTCTAACTTCCTTTTCTTTGCGGGGAGCTGGCATCTCCTGTATAGCCTTCACCTTTGCAAGATCCACTTGAATACCTTTATCACTAATGACGAACCCCAGCAGCTTACCAGACCTTACCCCGAAGGTGCACTTGTTCGGGTTTAACCTCATCTTGTACATCTTCAACCTGTCGAACAGTTTCTGGAGATGGTCAAGGTGTTCTTCTTTATTCTGGGACCTTGCAATCATGTCATCAACGTAAACCTCAATCTCATGGTGAATCATGTCGTGGAACAAAGCGACCATGGCACGCTGATAAGTTGCCCCAACACCTCACAATCATCCTCACATTCGTCCTCGGCTTGGTTGATCGGATTTTTGAAGTCATAACTGGCAGTAGCAGAGTCATTATCAATGGGATCCAGAGTGGATGTGGATCTGCATTATGATACGTGAGTGTGTGTAAGACAATAGCTGTTTTGATAAAGTGCGAGATAGAAAAGAAAAAACAAGGAGCGTAAAATTTGTAATGCAAGAAAACGTCCAATGCTTTATTGATGATATATGAAAATGGAAAATAATAATCCCTCACAAACAAATCCAAGGTTCCTCGGGCAAGGCATCAGGCCATAAAGTTTCAAACTGTCTGTTACAAATCTCAAAATAAAAGTCAATTACTGTGTAATAAAAGAAACGGGTACGAGGTCCTTCGTCGTCCAGTTGTTCAAGCCACCATTGGTAGTAGGGTAGATCCAACTGTCGATATCTGAATCTTCTTCATCAGCTTCTTCTGTGGTGGAGACAACCTCAATAGCATTGATTCCCGAGTCATGCTTGGGCATGGGAGCATTTCTGACGTTGGGCTTCTCCGGAGCGTCAAACTCAATCTCTTTAGCTTCGATCAAGTCTTGCACCTTATTCTTCAAGGCCCAACAGTTGTTCGTATCATGACATGGGCTATCGGAATGATAGGCGCAGCTAGCGTTCGAGTTATACAGCGGAGATGTGGTGTTGGGATTCTTCGGGGCTTCCCTCAGAGTTACCAGGTTGGTCTTCAACAATTGTGGTAGAATTTGAGACAAGGTCATATTAAGACGAGTGTATTGTCTCTGCGGTCTCTCCATTCTTTGCTGATTGTTGCTATGTGGGGCAATGATGGGTCTTGATATTACTACCGCATTTACTGCTTGACGGCGTTCAGGTCTGCTTTGGCTTCTCGAGTCGTAGATTGCACTAGCTTCTTTCTTACCGGTGAAAGACTTCTTTTCTGCACTTGATGAAGTACCTTTATGTATCTTACAACTTCAGATACCAGCTTCTACTCTCTCCCCAGTCAAAATCAATTCTGTAAACCCAGATGATGAACTGCCGATCAGATGATTGAAAAATGGACTAGACAACGTCCCTAGAAACATATCAACCAACTCCCTATCAGACAAAGGGGGTTGGACTCTTCTAACCAGATCTCTCCACTTCTGAGCATAGTCCTTAAAACCTTCACTTGCACCCATAGACATACCCTGAAGCTGAGTACGAGTGGGAGCAAGGTCGGTGTTATACTGATACTGCTTGTAAAAAGCAGCAGCAAGGTCCTCCCAGTTTCGGACATTAGTTCCTTCCAATTGATAAAACCATTCAAGCTGAGTCCCTGACATACTGTCTTGAAAGAAATGCACCCACAAATTTCTATCAGCAGTGTAAGGTTGTATTTTTCGGACATACTAGCGGAGATGGAGCTTTAGACAGGATACTCCATCGTACTTGGCGAAAACCGGAGCCTTGAACTTATGAGGGATTACGACCCCAGATGCTAGTCCCAGTTCTTCAAAATCCAAACCAGGGATCTTCTGACACTCCATAGCACTCAACCGGTCTTTAAGTTGTTTGTACCTATCCTCAGCAGGAGGATACTAATCTTCATCGTAATCAGTATCGTTATTAGAAACTGCCGGACTGGGGCCCTTTTCTTCTTCTTGGTCTTCCTCTCCTTTGGATGAAAAGGACATATCAACTTGTTGTTTCAACCTATCCCCAAACCTTTTTCCCATACTAAAAAGAACAACCTTCTTCTTCTTCTTCTTCTTCTTCTTCTCCTTCTCTTTCTCTTTAATAATGAGAGCTTTCAAGTCCTCTTGCCCTTTAGCCAAGCTTAAGAACATCTCTTGGAATTGGGCATTTTATGCTTGAAGATCTTTGATAGCTTGATCAGAAGACATAACTGCTGAAATAAACAATGAAGAAGATGAGAAACTTGTAATGGTACATGTAATGATGTGCATGATAATGGGATGCGTATGTAATGATTTCAAAGACTTTGGGAGATTTAAATTTGTAAAACAAAAATAAAACAAACATTATTAGATTAACTTGTAAAAATGTTTAACAATGCCTTTAAGGTGTTACAAAGAAATAAATGAAAAACAAATCTAAGCTAGAAAAAGCAAAAATCAGAAATCCCATGGACGCTTCCCCTTGGTGCTGATGTAGTCATTGATCGTCCTTTCATTCTCAAGTTGCCTGGTGAGCTTCAAGATCTTCCTTTCTTGCTCATGGTACTTCTACCGGTAGGTATCCCTTTCCTCTTTCAACTGAGTCCAGGATCTCTTCAATGCCCCAAGATCAGTGGGCATCTAGGGATAGAGGACCATATAAGGAATGCCCTCTTCATTGGTAGGCTCCACAATCACTGGAAACACAGCTTCATAAGGCATCCCAAGCTTCTGAGCTCGAGCTCGGACACACTGGAGATAAGGCTGCATAGGGAGAGAAGTCCTTGGTCCTAGCTCTTGAGGGTCAGATTTGTTCACCATGCCCCAAGCTCGTATAAACCTTCGGCGATGCTCGTCAACATCCTCCTTGTAGTTAAATGCAATATATGTAAGAAGTAGCTCATGAGGACCGTCTCTCCGAGCACGACCGAATTGTTGCAAAGCCAAGCAAGGACTGTAGGCTATTCCCGCTCTAATTCCAAGCAACGGGACATTAGGGTATCCTCCACATCGATCAATGACAGCAATGCTTTCCATAGCCTTGGAACTCCAAAGAACGTTTGTATGGGCAAGAGACATTATCCTGTAGGACCATCCTAAACCTTCCTCATTCTTCAACACGGACTTAGGGAGGTGCGAAATAAACCACCTTTCCAGCAGCGACATGCAACACATGAGAGTCCCTCTTCTTCGCACAGTACGAGTATAGAGGGCATGCAAGATATCACCTAGAAGAGTAGGTACGGGATTGCGAGACAGGAAGATCTTAACCGCATTCACATCTATGAAGGAATCTAGATTCGGGAAGAGAACCAAACAGTAGATAAAGAGAGCCAAGATGTATTCAAAAGCCTGAAAATCCAGGTTATCCCAGAACTGCTGAGCTTGATCCATCAGAAACTTGGCTAAGAAACCTTTAACCCCGCTTCGTGTCTCCCAGTTGGATACTACATCAGCCCTTTTCAAATGTAAAGCTGAAGCAATGTCATCTAGTCTAGGAGCATCTTCCAAACCTGTGAAAGGCATCTGCTTAAGGATAGATATGCCCAATAAGTGAGAAAACTCTTCCATAGTGGGGACTAGCTGATAATCTGGGAAAGTGAAGCAATGATGCACCAGATCGAAGAACTGGAAAAGCACACTCATCATCTGCTCATCAAACTTTGAGGTAACCAAGCTAAAAAGTTGACCATGTCTCCTAATGAATGAAGAAGTATTAGAAACTCTCGAGGCTAAATCTTTGAGTTGAGCAGGTATTTGCACAAAGTTAACTCGGATGGTGTTTCTACGCATGGAAGCCATAATCTGCAAAACAGAACAAAGATAAATCCCCTCGGTCTTTGAAATGGTTAGTGTAATGGATTATGCATGCTATGTTATGAAGCATGATGTCATGATAAAACACACAACAAGTATGGCAGATAACAGACATGGTAAAGGCAAACAAGTCACACAAAAGCCCTTAAGTTTAAGGCTTGCATGGGGTCTAGGTATTACCCTCTTGAAGTTCAGTTGGTTTCAACCTGTCCTAATAATAGTAACTGGGTTCTAGAGGTTCTCAATATCACTGACCATCCTCCATCGGTCATGGTTTCAGCTCATGCAATGTTTTCTTGCGGCCGAAACTATCTCGAGAGTATGGTCTCAATGAGTGTAGTATCGAGTATCAACCAGTTCTCAGCTTTACACCAAGGTCGGCTATCTCACTACTTCCTAATGGCCAAGTTGGTCAATTATAGGTTCTAAGGTCAGTTGATGCTTAACGACACACATAGCAGCCCCGTATTCTCCTCGTTTCTCCACAAGGGATACCGGTACCAACCAATGTGCCACATCAATGTAGCTACTTCTTCAACCGTATCGGTCTACGCTGTACAGTTCCCTCACTGTTTATTTCTACTTACCTAAAAGGTGTCCCCCAGATTTGGGTTAGGATATATAGTAACTCCCGATACAAAACCCTTTAACAGTAAAGCAACCAAAACAAACAAGAGATGCAATTTATGATGAACTAATCCTAAGGTATACCCCACTTATCTATTCCCCAGCAGAGTCTCCAGTTCTGTGATACGGTGGCAGAACCGGACTTGTTTTAGGAAAATGTTGGTTTGCATTTTGCGTTTTTTGTTTGCAAAATGTCGCGGTAAGTAAGAGTCGCCACCGACTTTTATTTTATCCAACTGGAAAGGACAAAAGCATAGAAAAATTCCTTTTTCTAGATTTTGAGTACGGGGGGTAGATTATAGAAAGGGAAGGTATTAGCACCCTTTCTATCTGTAGTTTTCTACGGGCTCTTAGGTACTTGCACATCATTTTAAAAATTGCTTCCGTGTTCGTGTGTTTGAAAAGTTTTTGTTTTACTTCGATTTAACCCTTGTTTCTGTCTTCAAGAGTGTTACGAAGTGTTTTTGAAAACTTTTTTTAAAAAGAGTGCAAGTGTGGAAAAGTTTGATTTTGAGCAAGAAACTATTAGCATCTACCTACTCGAAAAAAGAATGTTTCTACTCTTGTTTCCTTTAGACAGCGCTATCCTACTATTAATGAGCAGGTAGCACCGTCGTTGGAGTTGTAAGGCTCAATTCGAAAGGGACGTACGATCACTAAAGCAATGTTAGGATGTCTTAGTAATAACCCTAGTGTCTTAAGATCATATTCGAGGAAACATTTCTGAGGTAACCTTTTCGAGGCAACATTTCTGAGGCAACACTTCCGAACGGGACATTTGATCTTTGTTTAGACAAGAGGGAAACCACTACGACACCCTATACTTAATGATCGTTTACCGAAGGCAACCGAAGTGATAGTGTTACACCCCAAAATTTACCCTCTTGATTTTGGCTTATGTTTCATCATGAATATCATATTGCATTACATTCATACATTGTGATGGGGTCAAAGTACTTTTGTTATCAAGTTTTCCTTAAGCTTTGAAGGTTGGTTGCTTTGACAAGTTGCTCAAGTAGAACCTTGTCATTTGAACCTCTGGATCTTTCCAGCTCAGAATTAATTGCATATCTCAAGATGTTTCATCCATCTCTTTGGATCTTCAGAGGATTGGAGTTTGTGTTTGATTATAAGAGGGAATCACTCCTTTGATTCACCAGTCAAATTAGGGTTTTTGAAGCTTGAACAACTATCTCCAAGCACTTTAGTTGTGTATTTTGTATATGTGTTGTTGACTAACATCTAATCAAAATACAAAAAAAATATATTTTTCTTTGTCTTTGCATATTTGTGTTTTGTAGGTACCAACTTGAAGCATCTGACAAATAAAGATTCCTGGTATTATTCTCCTAAAATCTCTTTTTTTGCAAAAGAAAATTAACAAAAATTCATTTTTTTCACTGATGCAATCGATTGCACTCTAAGAGTGCAATCGATTGCACATAGTGTATTTTGCGCCATTTTTGAAAAAAGACACTGTGCAAATCGATTTGCACTATAGTGCAATCGATTGCACAACGTGAAAATTTGAAAAAAATCAGCAATTTTAAACTTGTCAAATTTTGGCTCCAATTTTCCTTCATTTTTGAAAGAATTATCATTAATTCAAATTTTGGCTCTAATATTTGAAAGAATTATCATTAATTCAAATTTTGTCTCTAATATTTGAAAGAATTATCATTAATTCAAATTTTGGCTCTAATATTTGAAAGAATTATCATTAATTCAAATTTTTGGCTCCAAGAATCAATTACCAAATTACCACTAATCCCAATCCTAAAACTCTATAAATAGAGCCCTCATTTCATTCAAATTTCAAGCTTTTGATAGCCAAACTCACTTTGCTAAAAAATCTCTCAATTATCTCCATCTACCAAATTCACTCAAAGCTCCATTTTCAAAAGTTAGTAAGCTTTGCATTGAAGCTTACTAATCTTTGAGCTAAACCTTCATCCAAACACTTTTTCTTTATCAATTCTCTACATCCAAGCTTGGCAATTGATTCTTGTGGTGGAATTGAAGCAAATTCTTGAAGTTGTGTTGATAATTCTCTAGATCTACCTTTGGTAAGTTGGATAATTCATCTTTCACAATGTGATCTCTTGTTGATCTTTGGGTTTGATTTTTTGAGCATTATTTTGTGATTCCAATGGTTTTATTTTCTCATAATTTGATGTAATTTTCGTGCTCAATTGGATCCATGATCATAAGGTGTTTGATGGAAAGTTTGAACAAGAAATTGACCTTTCGAAAGGTTGTTTTTGCTACTGTAACAGTGTGCAATCGATTGCAGTAACTGTGTAATCAATTGCACAGAAGCGTTTCACACAATTTGTTTGAAAATAATACTGTGTAAATCGATTTCACAGTTACTGCAATCGATTGCACAGGGACAGAATGTATTGTTTTGCCTTGTTTTGGGGCAGCTTTGATCCAAAATGCTTTTTCTACTCACTCCTTTTGATTGTTGGTTTGTATTGCAATTTTAAATGTCCAATTTGTCTTTAAACTCAATGGACTTTGTGATGTAGATGAAGTTGGATAAATGTTCATCAATTCAAATCTACCTAAGAGTGAATTATTTAATTCATTTTTGGTTCTTTGGATTAATGATATGTTTAGTGCTTTAATCCATCTAGAGGAGTGGTTGAATTTAAAGATGAAAGAATTTTGAAATGGTGATCCAAATTAGCTTATCATTCCCCTCCCTCATCATCTTATCCCTTTCTCTTTTAATTGTGTTACATGTTAAGGGATGGTGATCTCTATATCATTTATCCAAACATTAAGTACATAGATTGCTACTGATCGGCCTCAAAATAGGTGCGACTTCTACATAAGTCCACTTACGATTGCTTAACATAGTGCTAAATTTTGTCCCGATTCGAATAAATGATCATTCGTGGCCCAAACTTATGATTGCAAGCCCAAGCATGTTAATTTGATCTCTTTGATCCAATAACCTTGAGATTCATTGTATGGAGGCTTTGGTTCTACCAATCCTCTAATGGATCTACAACACCTTTGGCCAACGCGGATCACTTAAACATCGTTGATCATTAAATGTTACCTTTTGAGAATTCTTAAATGGATGATATACTTGACAAGTTTCAAGATGGTCATCCAACTAACCACTAATTTCTAACAATTGACTTTACTTTATTTTTTATGCTTTATGTACCATTTACTTTTAGCATTTTACGTTTCATGCTATTTTCATCTTTTCTCACTTGAGCATTAATTTTTATGTTATTTTTATTTTTTGCTCACTTGAGCTTCTATTTTCCTTTTAAAGACACCTAATAATCAACCTGAACCATAAAAAACTTTAATGTTACTCGAACTATTTGGTCACTATCCTTAGCATTGTGGATCATGAGACTTTTTCTTGGACTTAGGATTAGAGACCTTGGCATATCTTGGAGACTTTGTGACATTGTATAGCATCCCACTTTTGGCCTAAGGCTATTGTGTTCCACTTTATTTGTGGAACACAACTTATTACACTGACACTTCTTTTGTATTTGGCATGTTTGATATTCCATGCAGGATATATACATGATATTGTGAATATTATACTTTTCCCATGGGGATCTGTTCATATCTGATAATCTCATTACTTAAATCCTTATGGTGCAATTTCTGACTTGATTCATCTATTGATGCCAGCTTGTTTGAAGTTCTCTGGGTTTCTTTTTATTCTTGCTCGGTTGCTACAGATAGTTATCTGTTTGGTATTGCACTATCTCCCTTCTTTCATTTTCATTTTGCATAGTTCTCTGATTGAATGATGGGACCTCTGTTGCTGATATATGTCAGGAGGACCTCTGTTTTTTTGCCTAATACCTATGTTGTGTTTGTGTTGATCGATGAGTCACTCAATTTAGATATTGAGATCACGACTTCGCTCTCATTGCATGTTTCCTATAGGATGTTTATTGCTTTTCTTCTTTTGTTGTTGATCGATGAGTCACTCAATTTATATATTGAGATCACGACTTCGCTCTCATTGCATGCTTACTATAGGATGTTTATTGCTTTTCTTCTTTTGTTGTTGATCAATGAGTCACTCAATTTAGATATTGAGATCACGACTTCGCTCTCATTGCATGTTCCCTATAAGATAGTTTTGTTAAGCTTTCTTTTACATGTTAATTAAGGTAGGAATCCATGTATGTTAACATAGGATAGGATTTTCCTTTAACCTCAACCTTAGGGTCAACCATTGTATGATAACACTAGGGATAGTGCTAGGCTAGTTTCCCTTAGTTGTTTTTTCCTTCTTTTGCATTTTGCATCTTAAAACAAAACTTGTTTCTTTGGCAAATCACAAGACACCTCTAATAAAACCCAAACTCTTCTTTAAAGTAAAAGATACAAACCAATCTTAATTTGTTTATCTTAAATACGATGTTTCTCCATCGCACATGTTTGTTATCCTACATTGATCCCCAATATCATTGTTAGGTGTGATGTTTTGCCATCTATTTTATTCATGTTTCGTCATCTTTTGCCATAATATCTTTGTTTATCTTAAAGCCGATGTTTCGCCATCTCACATGTTTGTTATCCTACATTGATCCCCAATATCATTGTTAGGTGTGATGTTTTGCCATCTATTTTATTGATGTTTCGTCATCTTTTGCCATGATATCTTGTTATCTTGAAGACGATGTGTCGCCATCGCACATGTTTGTTATCCTACATTGATTCCCAATATCATTGTTAGGTGTGATGTTTTGCCATCATTTTATCAATGTTTCGCCATCTCTTGCCATGATATCTTGTTATCTTGAAGCCGATGTGTCTCCATTGCACATGTTTGTTATCCTACATTGATTCCCAATATCATTGTTAGGCGTGATGTTTTGTCATCCATTTTATCAATGTTTCGTCATCTCTTGCCATGATATCTTGTTATCTTGAAGCCGATGTGTCGCCATCGCACATGTTTGTTATCCTACATTGATTCCCAATATAATTGTTAGGTGTGATGTTTTGCCATCCATTTTATCAATGTTTCGTCATCTCTTGCCATGATATTTTGTTATCTTTTAGCCGATGTTTGACCATCACACATGTCTGTTATCCTACTTTAATTCTCAATATCATTGTTAGGTGTGATGTTTCGTCATCTATTTTATCGTTGATTCGCCATCTTTGCCATGATTTCTTGTTATCCTTTAATCAATGTTGTGATCGGTGGATCTGGAACTGACTGTTTAACGCTGGTTCGCGAAATGTCGCGGAAGCAAGAGTCGCCACCGTCTTTTATTTTCTCCAAATGGGAAAGGACAAAAGCACAGAAAAATTCCTTCTAAGAGATTGCTCTCGGTTCGGGAGGTAGGTTATAGAAAGGGAAGGTGTTAGCACCCTTTCTATCCATGGTTATCCATGGGCTCTTAGATACTTGCTCATTGTGTTTTCAAAATGTTTGTTTGCTTTTCAACTGTGGGTTTTAAAAAGTTTCTTTGAAAATTCCAGTTCGACTCTTGTATCGGTCCTCAAGAGTGTTTGAAAAATTGCCTTCGAAAGCTTTTTGAAAATGTGTTGGTGTGAAAAGTATTTTTGATTTGTTTTGTTTTGAATTAGAGCAAGTATCCACGAGTCATCTACCTACCCTAAGGAATTCGTCTGTGTAAATGTCCTTTAAAGTTGTGCCATCCCACCATTGAGAGGTAGGTAGCACCACCGTTGGAGGTGTTCGGGTCAATTCGATTTTTTAGGGACGTGGTGATCACCAGAGCAATGGGAAGACACCTTAGAAGCTACCCTCATGCCAGGTTCCCGGATCATGAGGACTTACTAAGACATCCTCTACTCGACGATCACCTTTCGAGGCAAGGCAACAGTGAGGCGTACCCTAGGGGTGGTGTGTGCGAATTGTGTGTCATGTTTCAGTTATTTGTCTTGTCATGTTTGTCGTGTTCTACGCTTGATTTTAATTTGTCCATTCATTCTTGCATGCATATTTAACAGTTATAAAGTTTGCGGAAAATAAATCTAAGATTATTACAAAGGCGCGGGTCCACATCGCCAAAATTAAACCGGACCCGATTTAGCGGAAAATAAATAAAGCGAATAAATAAAAGTGCGAGAAACTTAAATTACATGGCTTTGGGATATTTACAAAATTATAATGTGCGAAATAAAGAAATTAAAACAAAATTAGAGCGTTGGACCCTTTTGCAAATAATTAGAATTAATAAGGACTTAAAAAATTAAAATTAAATGAGAATGATATTTTTTTGTGTTTTTTTAGATTTAATGAGAAAAAGGAAGTAATTCAATTAAAATTAAACGGCAAACCCTAATTCTAATATTTTTTTATTTATTATGAAAGAATTAAATTTTAACCTAACTTAATATCTAAGTTAATTTACATGCAATTTTTAATTTAAGAAAATAAAATAATAAATAAATAGTATTGAGAAATAAAAATTAAAAAGACATTAAAACTATCAATTAACCTAATTCTACATTTTTTTGGATTTTTATTAAAAAGGAATTAAAATTAAAACCTAATTAAACTAAATATTTTACATTCTAATTTATTTATGAAAATAATTATAATACAATAAATATTATATTTTTTTGTATTTTTTTTGATTTTTTGTAATGTTTTTATATTCCATAGAAAAAATAAATTAATTAATTAAAGCAATAAAAATAATATAATACAATAATTAAAACAACAAAAAGAAAAGAAAATCAAACCAGGGTGGGGTGTTGCCCCAAGTAAGGAGGTATAAACTTGAGAGGCCTGGCAATTCTGGCCCAATCAAAAGTTGATTCGTTGACTTTCTTGGATCAGGTATGACACGTTGACCAGCCTCCATGGTATGCCTTTAATCTGACCCTTTGATTAAATCTCCAGGACGCGTGGGCGATGAATATTGAGCGTGTACGGTGGACTTTCATGTTAGGCCTGCATGGGATCAACCATTGAAAAATAATATTAAGCTTTTGCCAGACCTGGGACTTGAACCCAGGTCTTGAGGGTCACAAGCTCAACACTTAACCACTGAACCAAACGCGTTAATTGGTATATTATTATAAACAAATAATCAAAAAGCAAAACCAACGCCCACTAACTAAAACGCGCGCAAATTTGAACTAACGAACCACCAGCTGACAACTCATCATCGTCTTCATCCCTTTTTTTATTTTTCTGAAACATAAGCAAACGGCAACGGTTTTAGAAACGTTGCATTAGGGGGGATTCAAGAAAATAACGAATAGCTTTCCTTGGTCCATAAATCCATCGCGAGGTATGCGTCTTGTTCAGAAGAACACGCTGAGTGCAATGATCATGATCGCAAGTCCCAATTGTTCCTTGGATGAGAAACCCCAAATCAAGAACCCTGCAACCCTAAATATCGTTCATGGCCAAATCGCATGTATTGCTCAAAAGTGAAATCAATTAGCATGGTTAGCTTTAGAATATCCTGAGAAACAAGAATTCATAAACAAAATATGCAAAAGATGTATGATTCGTGCTATGCGATTTCAGAAAATTCACTTTGCAGTTTGAGTTCTAACCAACGATTCTTTGTGCTTTAGTTGGTGTTAATGATTGAGGAATATTCAGTGATGCTTCAGGATGATGATGAAACGAAAATTGAAGCTTCAATCGACCTCTAAGGTTGATTTCAGTGTTGGAGTTTTTTAAGAGAATTTTCAATTTGTCAAAGCTTGTTTATGCGCAGCTTCCAGTCTAAGAGCATTAGGGTTATGGTCTGGTACTTGTATGGAACGTTTTAGGTCAAAAAGAATGAACAAAATCCATGGCCATAATGGTTTTCAATCTTTGATTTGTTAAGGATCTTTTACAATCTTTTTTCATGGTTTTTGGTGTCAATTAGTCCAAATCTCATCAAAACTTGCCTATTTAAGATATGCACGAAATATTAAGAATAAACATGCATGAAAAGATTTTTTTAGGTTAAGTTTGATATTTTTCATATATTAAAATCATTTAAATGAACATAAATTAATATTAATTCAAATAAATAATTAAAAAATATGAGAATACTTCCCTTTGGGCCTAGTGGTCGTGCATAGGCTTGGCATGAAGAGATTTGGAAGAAAAATGGGCCCATTTGCATTTTTAGGCCTTTTGCATCAATGTTGACTTTTCAAAATTCCTAAAAATTTCCCAACTTCCACAAGGCATAACTTGGTCAATTTTTAAGCTTTTCACATGTTCTTGGACATTTTGGAAAGGTCTTTGAGTCCTCTAACCAATGTCTTTGGTCCCATGTCATTTTGATTTACCAATCTCAAGTTATGGCCTTTGACTTAAAGTCCCTTTTTGTTGACTTTTGAAAATGACCTATAATGTTGAAATTGATAACTTTTTGTGAGAGCATTTCTTGGACTTGGAATATGAAGATGAGTTGTAGGAAATGTCTTTCTCTTCAAAATGAGCTTTGGATGGAATTTTTCTGATAATCCATGTGAAAGTTATGCCCTGGTCAATTTCAGTTGACTTTTTCAGCTGTCCAAATATAGCAACTTTTGCATCTTTGATGATTTCTGAGCCAAATTTTGAGAATCATGATCAAGCATTGATCAAATGATGTTTGTGGCTTCAAAATGATATGTTGACCAAAAATTTGAACTTTTGACTGTCAAATGACCATTTTGCCCCTACAGTTGACTGTAGTGCAATTTAGGGTTTTGACTGTGCAATCTTGAGCTGAATGCCTTGAAACTTGATATGAGGATACCTGACCATCTTTGTAGGCATATGAGACTTGATTGGGCCTTTGAAAAGTTCATTTGCTTGACCAGAACTCAAACCCTAGTCTTGACTGTGTAGGAGACAATTGAACTGCATAGCCCTTGGGGAATTTTGTGACCTTAACTTGACCATTTCTTGATGAATATGGGAGGGCAAATTTTGGGGTGCAACAGTTGCCCCTGTTCAATCTTCTTAGACCTGAGGATGCAGATTGGCTAACGTGCCTTTCGTAATCCGAGGGTAGAAGATGATTGAACACTAAAGTGCCCAGAAATTTGCGCTCACATAGTGGCAGTGATGATGGGGGAATGGGCTTATAGATGCCATTTGGTGATTGCGGGATAGGGTGATGGGCTTATAGATGCCATCTGGATGTTGATCGCGTAGGAGATTCCTTAGCGAGGACCTGCATACCTGCAAAACAGAAAAATGAGTACCTGACGCGTTGCAGGAGCTGATTTTAGATGCTTGGTATAGATGTGTCCTGACTGGTTACAGGAGCTGAGTCTGGAGCTTCAAACGCTGATGAAAGAACCAGGGATGATTACTGCCTTAGCATGAATGGTAAGAGAACCTTGGATGATTTTACCTTCAACAACGCTCGTTGAGAAAAATCTTGGTGGGAATTACCATCTTTGCAATATCGGGAAGAAAACCATAAGCTATTATAATCTGAAAGGGAATTACCTCACACGCCGTCGGAGAGGGAATCATAGGAAAAGGAAATGTCACCTCACACACCGCCGGAGAGAGAAACAAAAGAGACTATTACCTCACGCTCATCGTCGGAGAGGGAGACATCTGAAAAAGGAATTACCACCTCACGCTCACCGTCGGAGAGGGGACCACAAAAGACTATCACCTCACGCTCATCGTCGGAGAGGAAAACATCTTGAAAAAGGAATTACCACCTCACGCTCACCGTCGGAGAGGGGACCACAAGAGACTATCACCTCACGCTCATCGTCGGAGAGGGAAACATCTGAAAAAGGAATTACCACCTCACGCTCACCGTCGGAGAGGGGACCATAAGAGACTATCACCTCACGCTCATCGTCGGAGAGGGAAACATCTGAAGAAGGAATTACCACCTCACGCTCACCGTCGGAGAGGGGACCATAAGAGACTATCACCTCACGCTCATCGTCGGAGAGGGAGACATCTGAAAAAGGAATTACCACCTCACGCTCACCGTCGGAGAGGGGACCACAAAAGACTATCACCTCACGCTCATCGTCGGAGAGGAAAACATCTTGAAAAAGGAATTACCACCTCACGCTCACCGTCGGAGAGGGGACCACAAGAGACTATCACCTCACGCTCATCGTCGGAGAGGGAAACATCTGAAAAAGGAATTACCACCTCACGCTCACCGTCGGAGAGGGGACCATAAGAGACTATCACCTCACGCTCATCGTCGGAGAGGGAAACATCTGAAGAAGGAATTACCACCTCACGCTCACCGTCGGAGAGGGGACCATAAGAGACTATCACCTCACGCTCATCGTCGGAGAGGGAAACATCTGAAGAAGGAATTACCACCTCACGCTCACCGTCGGAGAGGGGACCATAAGAGACTATCACCTCACGCTCATCGTCGGAGAGGGAGACATCTGAAAAAGGAATTACCACCTCACGCTCACCGTCGGAGAGGGGACCACAAAAGACTATCACCTCACGCTCATCGTCGGAGAGGAAAACATCTTGAAAAAGGAATTACCACCTCACGCTCACCGTCGGAGAGGGGACCACAAGAGACTATCACCTCACGCTCATCGTCGGAGAGGGAAACATCTGAAAAAGGAATTACCACCTCACGCTCACCGTCGGAGAGGGGACCATAAGAGACTATCACCTCACGCTCATCGTCGGAGAGGGAAACATCTGAAGAAGGAATTACCACCTCACGCTCACCGTCGGAGAGGGGACCATAAGAGACTATCACCTCACGCTCATCGTCGGAGAGGGAAACATCTGAAAAAGGAATTACCACCTCACGCTCACCGTCGGAGAGGGGACCATAAGAAACTTTAACTTCAACAACGCTCGTTGAGGAAAAATCTTGGTGACCTCAACAACGCTCGTTAAGGAAATCTTGGGTGACTTTAACTTCAACAACGCTCGTTGAGAAAAGTCTTGGGTGTCTTCTACTGGGATAAGAATCAGGGAGATCTTAGGGTCGATCTGACTGAACCAGAGAAGGCCTTGGACTGGGTAAGAATCAGGAAAATCTTAGGGTTGATTTAACTGAACCGGTCTAGGTCTTGAAATATGATTGAGAATTTCAACTGCATCTTTCCTGAAAGGTAAAAGTCAGTCATATGCGATGCATGATATGGATCAAGCAATGATGTTCTCAAATGTAAAGGAGGTTTGTATGATGCAGTGCGTTATGCATGCCATGATGATGTATGTGAAGTTTTATGTATGTTTTCGTCTAGGAAAGTAAATCCTTGACGGGTGCCGGGAAGTTGTATCCTGGGCTGACGTTGACGAATGGATTCCGCTTCCGCTGGGGATGATAACTGCAAGAATACCGGTGGGAGAAGATGACTCCGTTGCGAGACAAACTTGGCAAATGGAAGATTCTGCGGGGGAAAAAGATATTCTAGCGACCATGCTGGGGAGTGCTACTCTGTGGGGATAGAGATGTTTTGCTGAATGTTGATAGTAACTTGCTGAGGATACCGTTGTTGTATGAAGTGTTGATAGACTTCGCTGGGGTAAGAAGACCTCGTTGACGACACTCTTTCCGTGGCTTTTGGCTGAGGATAACCTAGTTATATCCTGTTAAGGAAATAACTCTTTAAATAAAGCCGGACGATGCGTTCGTGCTCTGCGAGGGATAAGCTTCCAGAATCTACTGGGGATAAGCTTATTGCTTGGGGGGATATGAATTCCAACTTTCCTGGGGAACTTGAGTTGGACTCCTGGGGAAGTTTTGTTATGCGGGTAAGTGATTCCTTTGGATTTTGATGATATGCCGCCGGGGAACAATCTTTAGACCAAGACTGCCGGGGATGCTTGTTAAGAATGCGTGCTGCTGCTGGGGAGGTTGAGATCTACGGGAGGATACTCAATTTCCTTGACAATCTGATAACTCTGCTTAAGGAGGAATGTACCGACTGCTGACTTACTCTCTGGGGATTGGTTATGTTTTTCAGCCGAGCTCACCTTGATACCCTGGAGGATAGAACCATTAGATTGCTTGGACAACTCTTTATTGCCCCTGTTTTTATGGGGGAGGCACCTGTGGGGTGCTGATAGTTGTTGATGGACAAACCTTCTTCTGGTAGGCAAGTGACATGAATGACAGGACATAGTCGTACGCTTTGATCCCTAACTTTTGCCTGGACCGCCCTTTCGGGTTTTCAGTCCATCGGGATACCCATTTTTGCCCAAGCCGCCTTTTGCAGGTTTTCGACTTGCCGGGTGTACAGATTTTTTCATTTCATCCCTTCATTTTGCCCGAACCCTTTTGGTTCGCCGGGAAGCCCTTATTTTTGCCTAGGTATGTCAACCTAGCGGGTCTTTGATTTTGCGCAGTATTTCTTCGACTATGTCCGTATCCTCAGGATGTAGGGAATTGCCCCTGTTAGAATTGTTTTGTCATGCCACCAGAAGATCTTCGTTTGATCGTCCAATGCCCCAAGTGACTTAGACGGAGATTTGCCCCAGGCTGGTTGGCCTTTTTGAGAGATTCTCCGAATCTTGACTTAACTGCCCCAGATGGTGGACCATGATCATGCCGTGCCCCTTGTTTGGAAGTGCTTTTGTTCACTAGGTATTCATCGTGCGAATTTCCCTGCTGTTCAAACAAAATTCATATGTAAACAAAGTTATGTTAAAAATGCAAAGCCTATGTTTGTCTTGAAGATTTTGAAAATGCATTTCTTTTCATAAAACAAGTGAATGTTTGTAAAACGTGATGTCAGCTCCGTATTTACCGTAGGCCTTAAGGAGTCAGGATACCTTTCGTAACAGTATGCTTTCGAACTAACCCATGCTTCAGCTAGGACTTTTAAGGGTTATAACGTGGCCTGGTTCACGGTTTAAGAAACAAAGGATAAAGGCTCAAATTATTTGTACCCACCCGCTCTTCGTGATGTTCTCCAAACCTAAACTCAGTTGATCATACGTTAGACCTTGTTTGAGTCTTTGCTCTGATTTTCCGGTGATGGTTCCGATATTGATGACTTATTTTGAATGGGCAGTCATTTCCTTTTTGTTGAGGGTTTGTATGACCTCTTTCCTTTTTTGTTATCCCTATTTTTTGCCTGAGCTGTTTCCTTCTTGGAATTGCAGTCAGCGGGATGCCCCAGTTTCGTAAGTCTCCTTCATGGGTTTAGACTTTTTGGGCTTTTCATTTATGAATTTTGATGATGACTGCCTGTCCTTTTGATTGTTCTGAACCATCACTTGTCTTTGTTCGTTTTGTAAAGATCTCTTTGGTGCCATTCGTCATGCACTTGGATCAACTGAGAGAACTACCCTGCCCCAGGTTATGATTAAGGGTTTTGATTTTCGAAAATAAACTCCTACTTCTTTGGCTCTGATGGGTTGACGAGGGATTATCATCCTTATTACTCCAGTGTTTAGGAATTGAAACAATGCCTGTACCTCATCAGCGGGGTCTGTTCAAAAGCATACTGTAGATCATGGTATCGTTTTCGTCATCCTCCCTCAAGAGGCTTAGAATTTTAGATCAAGAGTTGACATCAGAAAAAATATGAAAAGAGTTTGCATATAGTGAATGCGAATATATTGATTCAAAAATAGACATAAGCGATGCATTAATGGAATAACAATGTTTTAACATGAACAAATGTTTAAACAAAAGAAAATCACAACTTGAATTCGAATGAACAAAAGTGCTTTCTATCCTAGCCATGTTTTGGCAAGGGAGCAGTGATCACGTTGGGAGTCTTGGGTACTTCAAAATGAATCTCTCCAGCGTCTATCATGCCTTGAATCTTGTACTTCAGTGCCCAACAATCCTCAGTATCGTGCCCCGGGCTACCAGAATGGTAAGCGCACCTGGCTTCTGGGTTGTAGCTTGGAGAGGAGGTCTTTGGATTTGCAGGAGGGTTGATCACCGCAATCAGGTTCATCCTTAACATGTGTTGCAAGGCTCGTGACCATGGCATGTCGATATTGGTGAATTGTCTCTTAGGCTCGTCCGACCTGCTCTGATTAACCCGCTGTTCTTGGTGTGGTCGTTGTTGGACCTGAGAAGTAGTAGCAACTCGGAGAGGTCTATTCACTGGACCCGACCTTTGCCCTCTTGGAAGCTGTTCCATGACTTGGTCCCTGACTCGGGCTGGTTGCTTCATGTCCTGATGAAGCTGACTAATCATGGCCCTCAGCTCTCCTTGCTCCTGAGCTAAACCTTGAATGAGGGCCCTTTGCCCCAGCATCTGGGTCTTCAATGTGTCTACCTCAGCTTGTAGACGTTTCAGCTGTTCGTCCTTGTCATCCTCAACATTGTTCCTGACCGAAGTACCTGTGAGAAGTGTCCTTAACTCCTCCTGCCCCTTGGATAAATTCAGGAGGATATCCCCGAGCCGAGTCTCTTGAGCAAGGAGGTCCTGGTTGTCTTGTGGTGAAGCCATTGCTGAAATAAACAGCGAGAAAGGTAAGTGACCTGCAGGGAAAGGGTACCTGTTATGCAATGATATGTATGATATGTATGCAATGTTTTCAAGGACCTCGCGGGGTAAACAAGAAAAAATTTGTCAGCGTTTGAATCTATAGCTTGATTAAAGGACACCCTTGTTATTGAGAATTCTTCTTCAAGGGTCAAAGGCTCACCATATCCAGTGGGTCATAGCCCCTGACTTTAGTCATCATGTTGGTTTTGATTTCCAACCAACCTTGGTTAAGGGAACCTTCTTTAGGAGTCAGAGCTCACCATATCAAGTGGGTCATAGCCTCTGACTTTAGTCATCATGTCTTATTTAGATTTCCAAACAACCTTGGTTAAGGGAACCTTCTTCAGGAGTCAGAGCTCACCATATCAAGTGGGTCATAGCCCCTGACAACCTTGGCTAGAGGAAAATAAATCCTCTTTGCCCCCTGCTGAATGTTTGATTCATCATGACCTGCATCACAAGCCCTTGAGATCCTTGAAATGGGTTAGGATGTATGCAATGGTATGATGTCATGCTATGCATGGGGTGAAGTAGGTAAACCCTGTTATGAGCCCTTATTAAGGACTATAAACAAACCCTGCAAGAAATTCAGTATACTTTGTTATGAGCCCCAATTAAGGACTATAAACGGAACCTGCAAGTAGTTAGTACACCCTGTTATAAGTCCCAATTAAGGACTATGGAAAGAACCTGCAAGTGGTTAGTACACCGTGTTACAAGTCCCATTAAGGACTATGAACAAAACCTGCACGACATTTGGTAAACTTTGTCATGAGTCCTAGTTAAGGACTATAAATAAGACCTGCAAGAAACTTAGTACCCTGTTATGAGTCCCAATTAAGGACTATAAACATGACCTGCAAGAAACAAGCGTTAGGTAACAAGTACGCGAGTAGGCAAGTACAAAGGCACACAAGTCACACAAGAGAAACCCTTAGGGTTTAGGCCAGCATGGGGTCTGGGTATTACCCTCTTGAAGTTGGTGGGTTCAACCTGTCCTAACCAAAGTAACCGGGTTCTAAGATTCCCAATATCACGGGATTGCTTTCATTGTTCATCGTTTCGATTTAGCCACTGAACTGGCGACCGAAATATTCCAGGAAAGCAACCCTCAATTGAGTGTAGTATCGAGTATCAACCAACCTCGGACTGCACCAAAGTCAGTTATCTCACTACCCTAAAGAGGCCAAGATAGTTCAATTAAGGTTCCTAAGGTCAGTTGATGCTTCACGACACCACGCGGAGGCCCCGTACTCTCCTTGACTGAACTCAAGGGTTACCGGTACACACCAAAGTGCCACATCAACGTAGCAGACTGTTTCAACCATGTCGGTATACCCCGCACAGTTCCCTCACAGCCTTGTTGCTACTTTCTAAGAAGGTATCCCCCAGATCCGGGTTAGGATCTATAGAACTCCCAAGCAACCCACAATTTAAAGCACACAAGGAAAACAATTGAAAACATAGTTATAAGCTAGCCCTAAGGTACACCTCACTTTAAGTTTAAGGGTCCCCAGCAGAGTCGCCAGTTCTGTGATCGGTGGATCTGGAACTGACTGTTTAACGCTGGTTCGCGAAATGTCGCGGAAGCAAGAGTCGCCACCGTCTTTTATTTTCTCCAAATGGGAAAGGACAAAAGCACAGAAAAATTCCTTCTAAGAGATTGCTCTCGGTTCGGGAGGTAGGTTATAGAAAGGGAAGGTGTTAGCACCCTTTCTATCCATGGTTATCCATGGGCTCTTAGATACTTGCTCATTGTGTTTTCAAAATGTTTGTTTGCTTTTCAACTGTGGGTTTTAAAAAGTTTCTTTGAAAATTCCAGTTCGACTCTTGTATCGGTCCTCAAGAGTGTTTGAAAAATTGCCTTCGAAAGCTTTTTGAAAATGTGTTGGTGTGAAAAGTATTTTTGATTTGTTTTGTTTTGAATTAGAGCAAGTATCCACGAGTCGTCTACCTACCCTAAGGAATTCGTCTGTGTAAATGTCCTTTAAAGTTGTGCCATCCCACCATTGAGAGGTAGGTAGCACCACCGTTGGAGGTGTTCGGGTCAATTCGATTTTTTAGGGACGTGGTGATCGCCAGAGCAATGGGAAGACACCTTAGAAGCTACCCTCATGCCAGGTTCCCGGATCATGAGGACTTACTAAGACATCCTCTACTCGACGATCACCTTTCGAGGCAAGGCAACAGTGAGGCGTACCCTAGGGGTGGTGTGTGCGAATTGTGTGTCATGTTTCAGTTATTTGTCTTGTCATGTTTGTCGTGTTCTACGCTTGATTTTAATTTGTCCATTCATTCTTGCATGCATATTTAACAGTTATAAAGTTTGCGGAAAATAAATCTAAGATTATTACAAAGGCGCGGGTCCACATCGCCAAAATTAAACCGGACCCGATTTAGCGGAAAATAAATAAAGCGAATAAATAAAAGTGCGAGAAACTTAAATTACATGGCTTTGGGATATTTACAAAATTATAATGTGCGAAATAAAGAAATTAAAACAAAATTAGAGCGTTGGACCCTTTTGCAAATAATTAGAATTAATAAGGACTTAAAAAATTAAAATTAAATGAGAATGATATTTTTTTGTGTTTTTTTAGATTTAATGAGAAAAAGGAAGTAATTCAATTAAAATTAAACGGCAAACCCTAATTCTAATATTTTTTTATTTATTATGAAAGAATTAAATTTTAACCTAACTTAATATCTAAGTTAATTTACATGCAATTTTTAATTTAAGAAAATAAAATAATAAATAAATAGTATTGAGAAATAAAAATTAAAAAGACATTAAAACTATCAATTAACCTAATTCTACATTTTTTTGGATTTTTATTAAAAAGGAATTAAAATTAAAACCTAATTAAACTAAATATTTTACATTCTAATTTATTTATGAAAATAATTATAATACAATAAATATTATATTTTTTTGTATTTTTTTTGATTTTTTGTAATGTTTTTATATTCCATAGAAAAAATAAATTAATTAATTAAAGCAATAAAAATAATATAATACAATAATTAAAACAACAAAAAGAAAAGAAAATCAAACCAGGGTGGGGTGTTGCCCCAAGTAAGGAGGTATAAACTTGAGAGGCCTGGCAATTCTGGCCCAATCAAAAGTTGATTCGTTGACTTTCTTGGATCAGGTATGACACGTTGACCAGCCTCCATGGTATGCCTTTAATCTGACCCTTTGATTAAATCTCCAGGACGCGTGGGCGATGAATATTGAGCGTGTACGGTGGACTTTCATGTTAGGCCTGCATGGGATCAACCATTGAAAAATAATATTAAGCTTTTGCCAGACCTGGGACTTGAACCCAGGTCTTGAGGGTCACAAGCTCAACACTTAACCACTGAACCAAACGCGTTAATTGGTATATTATTATAAACAAATAATCAAAAAGCAAAACCAACGCCCACTAACTAAAACGCGCGCAAATTTGAACTAACGAACCACCAGCTGACAACTCATCATCGTCTTCATCCCCTTTTTTATTTTTCTGAAACATAAGCAAACGGCAACGGTTTTAGAAACGTTGCATTAGGGGGGATTCAAGAAAATAACGAATAGCTTTCCTTGGTCCATAAATCCATCGCGAGGTATGCGTCTTGTTCAGAAGAACACGCTGAGTGCAATGATCATGATCGCAAGTCCCAATTGTTCCTTGGATGAGAAACCCCAAATCAAGAACCCTGCAACCCTAAATATCGTTCATGGCCAAATCGCATGTATTGCTCAAAAGTGAAATCAATTAGCATGGTTAGCTTTAGAATATCCTGAGAAACAAGAATTCATAAACAAAATATGCAAAAGATGTATGATTCGTGCTATGCGATTTCAGAAAATTCACTTTGCAGTTTGAGTTCTAACCAACGATTCTTTGTGCTTTAGTTGGTGTTAATGATTGAGGAATATTCAGTGATGCTTCAGGATGATGATGAAACGAAAATTGAAGCTTCAATCGACCTCTAAGGTTGATTTCAGTGTTGGAGTTTTTTAAGAGAATTTTCAATTTGTCAAAGCTTGTTTATGCGCAGCTTCCAGTCTAAGAGCATTAGGGTTATGGTCTGGTACTTGTATGGAACGTTTTAGGTCAAAAAGAATGAACAAAATCCATGGCCATAATGGTTTTCAATCTTTGATTTGTTAAGGATCTTTTACAATCTTTTTTCATGGTTTTTGGTGTCAATTAGTCCAAATCTCATCAAAACTTGCCTATTTAAGATATGCACGAAATATTAAGAATAAACATGCATGAAAAGATTTTTTTAGGTTAAGTTTGATATTTTTCATATATTAAAATCATTTAAATGAACATAAATTAATATTAATTCAAATAAATAATTAAAAAATATGAGAATACTTCCCTTTGGGCCTAGTGGTCGTGCATAGGCTTGGCATGAAGAGATTTGGAAGAAAAATGGGCCCATTTGCATTTTTAGGCCTTTTGCATCAATGTTGACTTTTCAAAATTCCTAAAAATTTCCCAACTTCCACAAGGCATAACTTGGTCAATTTTTAAGCTTTTCACATGTTCTTGGACATTTTGGAAAGGTCTTTGAGTCCTCTAACCAATGTCTTTGGTCCCATGTCATTTTGATTTACCAATCTCAAGTTATGGCCTTTGACTTAAAGTCCCTTTTTGTTGACTTTTGAAAATGACCTATAATGTTGAAATTGATAACTTTTTGTGAGAGCATTTCTTGGACTTGGAATATGAAGATGAGTTGTAGTAAATGTCTTTCTCTTCAAAATGAGCTTTGGATGGAATTTTTCTGATAATCCATGTGAAAGTTATGCCCTGGTCAATTTCAGTTGACTTTTTCAGCTGTCCAAATATAGCAACTTTTGCATCTTTGATGATTTCTGAGCCAAATTTTGAGAATCATGATCAAGCATTGATCAAATGATGTTTGTGGCTTCAAAATGATATGTTGACCAAAAATTTGAACTTTTGACTGTCAAATGACCATTTTGCCCCTACAGTTGACTGTAGTGCAATTTAGGGTTTTGACTGTGCAATCTTGAGCTGAATGCCTTGAAACTTGATATGAGGATACCTGACCATCTTTGTAGGCATATGAGACTTGATTGGGCCTTTGAAAAGTTCATTTGCTTGACCAGAACTCAAACCCTAGTCTTGACTGTGTAGGAGACAATTGAACTGCATAGCCCTTGGGGAATTTTGTGACCTTAACTTGACCATTTCTTGATGAATATGGGAGGGCAAATTTTGGGGTGCAACAAATGTTTTGCCATCGCATATTTGTTGAAGCCGATGTTTCGCCATCGCACATTTTTTTATCCTACTTTTATTCTCAATGTCATTGTTAGGTGTGATGTTTCGTCATCTATTTTATTGATGTTTCGCCATCTTTACCATGATTTCTTGTTATCCATTAATCGATGTTTCGCCATCGCACATTTGTTTGAAGCCGATGTTTCGCCATCGCACATTTTGTTATCCTACTTTGATTCCTAATATCATTGCTATGTGTGATGTTTTGTCATTCATTTACCATTTGATGTTTCGCTATCTTTGACATCTTATCTTGTTATTATTTATCCGATGTTTTACCATCTCATTTGTTTGTTGTTTTATTTGATGTTTTGCCATCTTGACTATCTTTGTTTGTCTTAATTAAAAAACACAAACCAACCAAAACACATAAGCCGAACTACGGCTGCTCTGATTCCTTAAAAGGGATACGTAGGCATTGGGGTAGGGCCCAACCGAGCACAACTTTTTATTTTCCCTACATTATTTTCTTCTTCCTTTTGCATGCATTCCCTTTTCAGTTTTAAGCCATAGACATAGGATTTGACCGCACCCATTAGATTAGACAACAAGAGTGGATACCGTAGAGTACTACGGGCGTGTGGGGTGCTAATACCTTCCCCTCGCGTAACAGACTCCCTTACTCGATCTCTCGGTCGAAAGACCGTGATTTCTCCCTTTCCAGGTTTTCTCGATGTTTACCTTTCCCTTTCGGTGGGATAAAAGACGTTCAGTGGCAACTTTATTGTTTCGATGATTTCTAGCTGGCGGTTTCAGCTGGCGACTTCACTGGGGATAGATTGACCTTTTGCTGGTCCATCCCGGAGTCGATCCTAGCTCTTGTTTTTTTTTCTTTTTGGGCGTTTATTTTACCGCTTTGCATATTTGTCTATTTGCATTGCATCCTATGTGCGCTTTACTTTCTGCATACTGGATTTGGCTGGACTATTTGGTTTCTGGATTTTCTTGGTGGGTGGGTTGTTCCATGAGGTAAAAGGCCTGATACCCAGGCTATGAGTGAATTCCATAGGAGCTAGGAATAGAGAGGCCATGGCAGCTATGAAGCGGCTGCTTTGTAGACCTGACCATGAGATCCATGACTTTAGAGGTAGTTCGGATAGGTGTTATCGGATGATAATACCGACATTCGAGCTCCCATACTCTGATTTGGCTTTTAACCTTACCTTGACCTAGACTACACCCGTGAGAGGGGTGGGAGAACTTTTCATTACAGGTACAAGTACTGTTGGTGACTTTGTGTTGTGAAGATGATTCAGGTTCCCATGTTAGTTTTGAAGCTTCAAGATTCTCCTTTGATCTTGATGGGTGTTGTTCTGTAATGGTCCAGCCACGATCTAGTGTGAACTTTGATCCTGTCATACTACATCATAGCATATTTATTTCTGGAAAAAAATAATGTAAAAAAAAATATAACTAGCATACGGATGTCATTTTCCAGGGACATTCAAGAGTTTTCTTTCCGTCAGAATGGTTGATCTCCCTCCAGTTGAGTCCGCTTTAGTTCAGGTTAAAGAGCTTACCAGACATACTTCTCTTATCAAATTACTACCATTGATGTGGCCGAGTTGAAGAGGTTGAGTTCTTATTTGAAGGGTGATGTTCTGAACAACTTCAACACTCTCGAAGGAGAAAGCCGTACTGGAAGAGTATTGTCAATACTTTGAAGCGCGGTTAGTTCCGTTATTTACTTTTGATGTATTTGGTCACCTCCAGAATTGTTGGAAGGGACCAATTGATTGTTGTTATTATTCAGTTCTTTTTGCTTTATTGTTAAGACATGTATTTCGTTGTTTGTCATTTTACTCTTAATTGTCCGAAGACACTTAGACGTTGTTTCTTTGTTTGTAAATAATTGAAGTGTTCACCTTATTTTCCTTTCTATTTTTGATTGTGTGGTTGCATGCCGTGACTGATGAATAAAAGGACTCTTGGATACATGGAAATGACAAACATATCATGCACATCATGCATTTCATAACATTACAGGTTATCTCAAAACAGTTTTCTTATTCTGCTGCTCTTCTTATTCAGAATTCAAGACGACTACTCATCGATATTCCACCAGAACCAACTTGCTAAGGCAGATGGAATAGGTTCAAGTTGAAATCGCTGAAATGAGGGCTCAGATGGCTACTAAGATGACTCCGTTCATGGAAGTCATCACCAACGTGAATCGCCGGCAGGAAGAGCTAGCTGCTATTGTCAACAACCAACGCCGCCATCCAGGGGATGTTGGAAATCAAGAGCTTTATCAGGATATCTCTGTAGAAATGGGGGACGTACAAGATCAGCCAGCTGCAAATTTTTACGGGATGCCGAGAAATCCTTTTGTGCGCAATGTAGGGCAATTTCCTCCATCTCCTAGACCCCATCTTGTGGGGAACAGGAGAGCTAATCAAGGTGGAGTAAGGAATTATCAGGATCAGGATTTTGACTTTGACCAGAATGAAGATCGGTTTTCTGTACGGTGTTCAGAGCCGGGGATTCAGATTGAGGATATGAAGTATCATTTGTTGGAAGAGCGTCTAAAGGTTGTGGAAGGGCAAGGAATCCTTGGTATGGATGCTAATGATCTTGGGTTGGTGTCTGGGGTGAAGGTCCCTATTTTGAAAAGTACAACGGGACGTCGTGTCCTATTACTCATGCAACTGCTTATTTCCGGAAGATGTCAGTGCATACAGAGGATCAGGGGCTTTTGATTCACTTTTTCCAGGATAGTCTGTCTGGGGCATCCTTGGAATGGTACATGAAGCTAGAAAAAACTCATGTTCGTTGCTGGAATGATCTTGCTCAGGCTTTTGTCAAACATTATCAGTACAATGTGGATATGGTACCTAATCGCACTCAGTTACAAAATATGTCGCAAGGACCAAGAGAATATTTCAAGGAATACGCTCAGAAGTGGCGTGAGTTGGCTGCGAAAGTTCAACCTCCACTCATGGAGAGAGAAATCATTTATATGTTTATGAGTACCCTGCAAGGGCCTTTCTATGAGCACATGATAAGAAGCACTTCGGCAGGATTTGCAGACTTAGTCACGGCTGGTGAAAGATTTGAAGTGGGTTTGAAATTGGGAAGGATTCAGGTTGGAGGTTCTAGCAGCTCGTCAGGAGGCAGCAAGAAACCATTTAACACTTACCCTAAGAAAAGGGAAGGTGACGAAAGCGCGGCTTACTCCCATAGAGGACGAAGAGAGGACCGCCAGCATCAACAAATCAATGTTGTTTCTATTCCTGTTAATGCTCCTCTGCAGTAGAGACCAAATGCAGTGCCTCAACAAGGAAGGCAGCAAGATGCTCCCCGTCAGTATAATAACCAGCAGCAGAGACAACCGAGAAAATTTGACCCCTTGCCGGTGACTCTTACTGAAGCGCTCCACCATTTGCTTGATTTAAAGTTGATCGATTTGAGAAATATGCTGCCGCCACCTACAAGACTCTCTATTAACTATGATGCTAATGCAATATGCGAATTCCATTCAGGCGGAGTTGGTCATTCTACTGACAATTGTTTTGTGTTGAAGTGTAAAGTACAATATTTGTTGGATGCAAAGGCGATTGAGTTTACTCCAATGACCGACCCAAATGTTACTCAAAACCCAATGCCAAGGCATGGAGGGGGTGTTATTAACATGATTGATGATAATGGTGAAATGTTGAATTTAATCATGGATGTGGAACAAGTAACTACTCCGTTGAGTTGTGTTAAGAGGTATTTGCTTGACAATTCTATTTTCTCGGGTTGTACTTCTGAGTGTGTCAAGTGTAAAAAGCAACCAAAGGGTTGTGATGATTTGAAAGAAGGTATCCAGTTGTTGATAAGTGAGGGCTCCCTGCAATTTGATAGAAGACCGAGCTACCGCAAGATTATTGAAAAAGATGTTGATGTGATATTTATTCCTTACACCCCTGCACACATTCCTTCCCCTTAGAGGGCACCCCCTCTGATGATTACGGTACGTGGCTGTATGTCGTATACTAGTGAGAAGGTTGTCCCATGGCATTACGGTGCCGATGTTTATTACCATTGGGTAAAGCAGGAGGTTAATGCTCGTTTGTCTGAGAAAGAACATGTTGAAGGTGATGAAGAGGAAGTCCATAACTTTTCTGGTGTGGGTCGAATGACTAGAAGTGGGAGAGTATTTGGTCCTTCCAATGTGCAAGATGTGACAGATGCTTCTACAAGAGAAAAAGGGAAACAACAGGTAATGATTGGCAGTCCAAGGGTTATTCCAGCCAATGTGACTCAACCAATTCCGATACCAGAAGCTTCTTCAGTTCCCGATGAGGTTGAAGAGTTGATGAGAATTATCAAAAAGAGTGATTATAGCATAATTGATCATTTGAGCCATACTCCATCCAAGATGTCTATCTTATCCCTATTGATTTATTCATAACCTCACAGAAATGCTTTGATGTAGTTGTTAAAGAATGCGTTCGTGCCACATGAGATAAAAGTCAATCAGTTTGAGAATGTTTGTGCTAATATATCTGCCGGGAATGGTTTGGCCTTCACCGATTTTGATTTTCCTCTAGAGGGACCAGACCATAACAAAGTGTTGCATATTTCGATGGAGTGCAGAGGCACTACTTTATCACGGGTTTTGGTAGACACAGGATCGTCTTTAAATGTATTTCCCAAGTCAGCATTGATGAAGATTGATTATTCTGGGCTGGAGTTGCGCCCAAGAGACTTGATGGTGAAGGCGTTTGATGGGTCTCGAAGATCAGTGTTTGGGGAAGTGGAGCTACCTATTAAGGTTGGTCCTCGTACCTTCACGGCCACGTTTTTCGTGATGGATATACAACTAGCATACTGTTGCTTGTTGGGGAGGCCGTGGATTCATAAAGCAAGAGCAGTCACTTCTACTCTTCATCATAAGCTCAAGTATCCAGCAGAGGGAAAGGTGATAATCGTATGCGGCGAAGAAGAGTACATCGTGAGTCATTTGACATCATTCCACTATGTTGAAGTTGAAGGCGAAATTCATGAAACTCCATTTCAGGCATTTGAGACAGTTCATGCTGTCAATATTCCTCCTCCAGAACAGAAAAAGAAATCGGAAAATGTTATGTCTTCCCTCAAAGATGCGAAGGCTGTTGTGGAAGGTGGTAACCCTGAGGGTTGGGGTCAGGTGCTGGATGTTACTCTGAAGCTTGATAGATTTGGTCTTAGTTTTAGCCCAGGTCAGCAAAGTGCAGCTCCCAGAGCATCCAGTTTATCTACTCCTGTGATGTTTTCCCGCCCTTGTGCTACTCAAGAAGGGCACGCCAATGCAGTTGGCGATGATAGGGCTGATGGCTACAATGTTGAAGATTGGATTCGTCCAAGTATTCCAGGACAAACACTCAACAATTGGACTTCTATGGATGTTATCCAAGTTTCAAGCGCTGAAGAGTAATTTTCTTGTTTCTTTTATTATCATATCATAATTCCTACACTTTGCCCAAGGCGTAGTGAATCATTTGTGTAGGGCCACCATGTTTATTTTGCAAGTTTATCATGAAATAAAGGACATTTTTGCATTCAAAATCTTGTTTCTTTTTTATTTTTTCTTTTTAAATGGCAATGTTTCTCTTTCCACACACAATCACTAAAAAACGCAAAAATGTCATTCATGCAAATGCACTTCCACCCCAGATTCCATTGATAACGACTTTGCTATGGCTCATTATGACTTTGATACTCCTATTTATCAAGATGATGAAGGAGCTTTGTGAATCCTTCAAAATCAAGCATCATAACTCTTCCCCATATAGACCAAAGATGAACGACGCTGTCGAAGAGGCCAATAAAAATATCAAGAAAATTGTGCATAAAATGGTGGTAACCTATAAAGATTGGCATGAGATGCTGCCTTTCGCCTTGCATGGTTATCGCACCACGGTGCGTACTTCGACTGGGGCAACCCCATTTTCATTGGTCTACGGCATGGAAGCGGTACTGCCGGTAGAGGTCGAGATTCCCTCTCTTAGGGTCATGAGAGATGTTGAGATGGATGAAAGTGAATGGGTGCAGAATCGGCTGGATCAGCTGGAACTTATTGATGAAAAGAGATTGACGGTCGTTTTCCACGGTCAGGTATATCAGCAGAGGATGAGAAAAGCTTTCGATAAAAGGGTGCGACCTTAGTGTTACAAACCAGGTGACCTTGTACTCAAAAGGATAATTCTTCCCCAGGGAGATCCCAGGGGCAAGTGGGTTCCGATATATGAAGGTCCTTTCATGGTCCGAAAATTTTTCTCTGGAGGGTCAATGATGCTCACGACTATGGATGGAGAGTACTTCCCTCTTCCTGTGAATGCTGACATAGTTAAAAAATACTTTGCATTAAAAATAATAAAAACCCACTAAACTGAAAACCCGAAAGGGAGGTTTAGGAAAAAAGAGGGTGTCCTGGTGAATCGAAAACCCGAAAGGGTGATTCAGGAAAAAGTTAGGGACTTAAAGCAAATAACTACGCTCAGCATGGGATCCTTTGTTTCTTTCCTCCACTCCTTCACCTGGCATGAGCTCGAGGCTAATCCAAGAATGATTTTCCTGAAAGCATGAAGATGAGAGTCATCAGAGTCATAGCAAAGTTAGGGCTCGATGGATATTCACATTGCCATTTGTAAACACTTGTTTGTTTTAAATTTTGCAATTTCATGTTTCCCAATGTAAATGCCTTTTTCACAGGCTGATCTCTCAAAATCAATAAAATATCTTCTTTCAAGTATGCGTATGCATTTCTTTTCTCCCTTTTTACTATTTTTGTTTGCAAAAATGTCCAATATTTTTGATAAGCATGTGCATATAAACTTCGTGGCCCTTACATAAATATGATAATCTAAGTCACGATTGGTTGATCGCTCGAAGTGCGGATAACAAGCGCAATATCTATTGCGCAAGGGGCATGTTTGTTTCTCTGTTTGATGGACTTCTCTTTCACTTTACTGGCGGGTGCCGTGCCGTTTTGTTTCACAACTCCGTGTTGTCGGTAAAGGTCATGAGTCGGGGTAGATATCAAGGTTACGGTAGGTCGGCAGGAGCAGTGAACCTGGATGGAGACACTGCTTCCCCATAATGGCTTTTATTACGTTTCTTTGTCGCACTTTCATGTGTTGTCTTGATTGATTATTTTAAAGAATTGTCTGCATATAGGATTTTGTTTATACCCAAATGTCAGTTTTGATGCGTTGAATGTTTTTGCCTTGAAAAAAAAATTGTTTCATTTTACTTAATCCATCTGGTATCACTCTTTGATCGATTTTTCAGGCATTTTGATACCAACGGTGCCAATTCTTTTGCTTAGCCAAGAGTTTGGAGGAATGAGTTTAGATAAAAACGATGATTGTGGTGGTATGCTTTTGAGTAGAACCCTGTTAACGATGTACAGGCATTGTTTCAATCCCCAAACACCGGAGATATAAGGGAGTTAGACCCTCGTTAACCCCTCTGAGCCTTCGAAGTAGGAGTTTCTTTTCCGTTCAAAATAATAAAACAAAACCTTTTAATCAGGGGCAGGGTAGATGTTCAGTTGATTTGCCCAAGCATTCGAATTTCAGAAGGAATGTCCCATCTGAGGATCACTACATTTTATCTTTCACATCATGAAAAAAAAAGAGATGTGTGTCTGAACCACGATGTTCATCTTCTCACAAAATCCTAAGGTCGAGATCGAACCGATACAATAATGGCCATCCCTCGTCGACCAAGGAATGAGGCATCTGTTTTCGAAAAGAAAAAAAGAGTTCAAAAGTAACGTTGACTTGTTTAAGGTAAAAAGCATGAATAAAAAAAAAGAGAAACAAAAATCCCCGCTAATTCGAAACTTGAAAATAAGTCGCTTAGGAAAAAGTTAGGGCATCCCGCTGGACTCCCAAAAATGGAAATTCAAGAGATTTTTGTCCAGGCAAAAGTTAGGAAAAAAGAGCCTAAAAGGCCAAAAGATTATCCAATAAAATTTTCATCAAAAGAAGAGGAACAATAATATCCAAAACAAAAGCAGCAAAAGTTAAGCAACAATCACGTTGGAGAATTTGTCGTGACCCCTCAACCGTTACAAAACCTTTTGAAAGATGAATGCTTGTGATAAGTCAGCTGAACTTAGGACAGGAGAATATCACGAAGGGGGTGGAAACCAAATAACTTGAGCCTTGAAAACATTTTTTTTCAAAAGAACCTTTAACCAGGCCACGTTACAACCTTTGAAAGTCCTAACTGAAACGAGGGTTTAACTCTAAAGCATACTGCAACAGGATAGTATTTCCTAAACTCTCTGAATATGTGTTGCATGGCCGTGTTGGTATCTTGTCACCCGTATCTTGACTTGTTTTTCAAAAGAATAAGAAAAGTTTTAAAACCTTTTTGCACTCTAGCCAGTGATTCGTTCACAACAGAGATGCGACATTTTTGTTAAAATTTTCAACTTCCAGGCTTAAATAATCATCGCATCAGGTCTGTCGTTCTCAAAATAAACATATTCCTGCATGCAAAACATTTTGTTTGACATCAAAAGAGAGTTTACACGTTGAACACCTGTAAAGAGCTTAATGATTGTCAAGAAGGGAAATTCGATTTTCTTCTGCTAGACAGGACCCATGTATGTTCAGGACTTTACTTATTCCCAGTGGAGTTTCTTATCCCCAGAGAAGTTTCTTATCCCCAGTGGAGTTTCGTATTCCCAGTGGAGTTTCGTATTCCCAGTGGAGTTTCATATTCCCAGTGGAGTTTCTTATCCCCAGGCAATTTTCTTATCCCCAGTGGAGTTTCGTATTCCCAGTGGAGTTTCGTTTCCCCAGTGAAATTTCCTATTCCCGGTGAAGTTTCGTTTCCACAACAAATTTTGTTACCCCAGGAATCTTATTTTAAAAGCCTTGCTCCAAGACTTCAAGTTTGGATGTGTCACCTATCCTCAATGGAGTCGTTAAGCTGGGACTCCTCTTTTTGACCTCTCATTTCCCAGCCGATCTGTTGACCGGAGCATCCTTTGTTAAGGGTATGCTTTTATTCCCCAGTAAGGTCTTATTACCATGTGACTATCTACAGGATTCGTCCTTTGGTTGCATTCCAAGAGAGTATCTCTCCAGCAAAATAATCTTCAATGAGGTTATATCTCTCCGGTGAAGTTCCACCTCTTCAACAGAGTTTTGTATCCCCGGTGAAGTCCCATATCCTCAGTAGAAATTTGTTCCCCCAGCAAAGGTTTTCACCCCTCATATCGGGTTTGTTGTCTTGGTGTCGTCCTCAATGTATAATCTTCTCCAGAAGCTACATTGTCGACCTGATTTTCCCCGGAGTTTGCAATTTATTTTTGCAGCTCCCCTCAATGTTTATGGCCTGTTTCTGCTGGTTGCTCGGTTGTTATTCCCCGCGAAGCTTCATCTCTTCAAGGTTCCCTCTCTAGTGGTTCCCCATATTTTATCCTCTCCTTTGGATTTTTCAATTTATTTTTGCAATTCATGTCAGATCCTGACTTCTTGGTTGTTGGCTTCTCAATTGTCCATTCCCTAGTGGAACTTTTAAACATGCATCATTACATTTGCATCTACCAAAACGCGTAAGATTTCCATTATATGGAGCATTGCGCTATAAAAAAGAATTCAAACATGCATCGGAGCATAAGCTATTTTTATTTCCGCCATCCCCAGTGATTATGCTAATACTTCGGATTAAATCCCCAGAGAGGTCTTTGACCTCATTATCTCAGTTTCCTCCCCATACCAATATCCTTTTGATGTCAATCTTTTGTTTGTTTGAGTGTCTACTCTTGACCGTAGTTCAGTTTCGCCCTGACACGATCTTCCTCGGGTTTAGTCTTCACTACCCTCTCTGGTTCATTCCAATGTCTATTGATGAACCTTACGAATACCAGTTTCGTCCTGATATTCACTTTCAGTAGGTTTTTAGGTTTACGCCCTAATCTCCTTGCTTTGGGTTGAGCTCAGAGTTTTGTCTCCTCACCATGCGCATGAAATCCAGTTTCGTCCTGGTACTCATCTAGTTTAGTTTCGCATAACTAGTTATTGAGTCGAGTTTCGTCTCGTTTTTGCTTTCATACCTTGGACCCTTTAACGGTGTTCGTTTACCGAGTGCAGTATTCGTATTGCGTCCCTGGTTTGAAATCTGTCTCTTATATTCATTAGATTCTTCTATAAGTTTTCGTCACTGTTTATCCATTGATCTGAGATCAGTAGGTGCTCTGAGAAACATGCACTCTCATCACTCTCGCTTTGGGTCAAGTTTCGCCTTGTCGCCTGTGCATGAAATCCACTTTCGTCCTGGTACTCATCTAGTTTAGTGTCGCCTAACTATTTATTAGGTCGAGTTTCGTCTTGTTTTTGCTTTCATACCTTGGACCCTTTGACGGTGTTCGTTTACCGAGTGCAGTGTTCGTGCTGCGTCCCTGGTTTGAAATCAGTCTCTTTTGTTCATTGGATTCTTCTATCAGGTTTCGCCACTATTTATCCATTGATCTGAGACCAGCAGGTGCTCTGAGAAACGTGCACTCTCATCACTTTTCTATGGGTCGAGTTTCGCCTCGTTACCCGTGCGTGAAATCCAGTTTTGTCCTGGTACTCATCTGGTTTAGTTTCATCTAACTAGTTATTGATTCGAGTTTCGTCTTGCTTTTGTTCCTCATTTATGAGATTCTTTCAGTTCCTTCATACTGTCTATCTTAGTTGAGATTAGCAAGTGCTCCTAGAATCGCGCACTCTAGCCACTTTTGCTTTGGGTCGAGCTTAGAGTTTTGTCTCCTCACCCGCGTACGTTTTCTTTTTCAGAGCTAGTTTCGCCTATACTCTGTGGTTTGAGTTTTGTCTCGTCCCTTTTTGAAGCCCAGTTTTGCCCTAGCACATCTGTCCGGAGGTCTAGTCGCGTCTACCCTTCTTTGTTTTTGTTCTGTTTCAACCTGCGTTACAGCTTCATTCTGACGCACATCTTGGGAGTTTTCTGTTTCTGTTTCTTTTTTCTTCAAGAGTGTAAATTTTCGGGTTCTTTCGTATTCAAACATCTTCAACCTTGTACGCTCGAAAATTGTCACTTTTTCTCACTTATCATGTTGAAGATATTTGAATAGGGGCAGTTGTTGCACCCCAAAATTTACCCTCTTGATTTTGGCTTATGTTTCATCATGAATATCATATTGCATTACATTCATACATTGTGATGGGGTCAAAGTACTTTGGTTATCAAGTTTTCCTTAAGCTTTGAAGGTTGGTTGCTTTGACAAGTTTCTCAAGTAGAACCTTGTCATTTGAACCTCTGGATCTTTCAAGCTCAAAATTAATTGCATATCTCAAGATGTTTCATCCATCTCTTTGGATCTTCAGAGGATTGGAGTTTGTGTTTGATTATAAGAGGGAATCACTCCTTTGATTCACCAGTCAAATTAGGGTTTTTGAAGCTTGATCAGCTATCTCCAAGCACTTTAGTTGTGTATTTTGTATATGTGTTGTTGACTAACTTCTAATCAAAATACAAAAAAAAATATTTGTCTTTGTCTTTGCATATTTGTGTTTTGTAGGTACCAAGTCGAAGCATCTGACAAATAAAGATTCCTGGTATTATTCTCCTAAAATCTCTTTTTTTTGCAAAAGAAAATTAACAAAAATTCATTTTTTTCACTGATGCAATCGATTGATCTTAGAGTGCAATCGATTGCATATAGTGTATTTTGCGCCATTTTTGAAAAAAGACACTGTGCAAATCGATTTGCACTATAGTGCAATCGATTGCACAACGTGAAAATTTGAAAAAAATCAGCAATTTTAAACTTGTCAAATTTTGGCTCCAATTTTCCTTCATTTTTGAAAGAATTATCATTAATTCAAATTTTGGCTCTAATATTTGAAAGAATTATCATTAATTCAAATTTTGTCTCTAATATTTGAAAGAATTATCATTAATTCAAATTTTGGCTCTAATATTTGAAAGAATTATCATTAATTCAAATTTTGGCTCCAAGAATCAATTACCAAATTACCACTAATCCCAATCCTAAAACTCTATAAATAGATCCCTCATTTCATTCAAATTTCAAGCTTTTGATAGCCAAACTCACTTTGCTAAAAAATCTCTCAATTCTCTCCATCTACCAAATTCACTCAAAGCTCCATTTTCAAAAGTTAGTAAGCTTTGCATTGAAGCTTACTAATCTTTGAGCTAAACCTTCATCCAAACACTTTTTCTTTATCAATTCTCTACATCCAAGCTTGGCAATTATTTCTTGTGGTTGAATTGAAGCAAATTCTTGAAGTTGTGTTGATAATTCTCTAGATCTACCTTTGGTAAGTTGGATAATTCATCTTTCACAATGTGATCTCTTATTGATCTTTGGGTTTGATTATTTGAGCATTATTTTGTGATTCCAATGGTGTTATTTTCTCAAAATTTGATGGAATTTTAGTGCTCAATTGGATCCATGATCATAAGGTGTTTGATGGAAAGTTTGAGCAAGAAATTGGCCTTTTGAAATGTTGTTTTTGCTACTGTAACAGTGTGCAATCGATTGCAGTAACTGTGCAATTGATTGCACAGAAGCGTTTCACACAATTTTTTTGAAAATAATACTGTGTAAATAGATTGTACAGTTACTGCAATCGATTGCACAGGGACATAATGTATTTTTTTGCCTTGTTTTGGGGCAGCTTTGATCCAAAATGCTTTTTCTACTCACTCCTTTTGATTGTTGGTTTGGATTGGAATTTTAAATGTCCAATTTGTCTTTAAAGTCAATGGACTTTGTGATGTAGATGAAGTTGGATAAATGTTCATCAATTCAAATCTACCTAAGAGTGAATTATTTAATTCATTTTTGGTTCTTTGGATTAATGATATGTTTAGTTCTTTAATCCATCTAGAGGAGTGGTTGAATTTAAAGATGAAAGAATTTTGAAATGGTGATCCAAATTAGCTTATAATTCCCCTCCCTCTTCATCTTATCCCTTTCTCTTTTAATTTTGTTACATGTTAAGGGATGGTGATCTCTATATCATTTATCCAAACATGAAGTACATAGATTACTATTGACCGGCCTCAAAATAAGTGCGACTTCTACATAAGTCCACTTACGATTGCTTAACATAACGCTAAATTTTGTCCCGATTCGAATAAATGATCATTCGTGGCCCAAACTTATGATTGCAAGCCCAAGTATGTTAATTTGATCTCTTTGATCCAATAACCTTGAGATTCATTGTGTGGAGGCTTTGGTTCTACCAATCCTCTAATGGATCTACAACACCTTTGGTCAACGCGGATCACTTAAACATCGTTGATCATTAAATGTTACCTTTTGAGAATTCCTAAATGGATGATATACTTGACAAGTTTCAAGATGGTCATCCAACTAACCACTAATTTCTAACAATTGACTTTACTTTATTTTTTATGCTTTATGTACCATTTACTTTTAGCATTTTACGTTTCATGCTATTTTCATCTTTTCTCACTTGAGCATTTATTTTTATGTCATTTTTATTTTTTGCTCACTTGAGCTTTTCTTTTCCTTTTAAAGACACCTAATAATCAACATGAACCATAAAAAACTTTAATGTTACTCGGACTATTTGGTCACTATCCTTAGCATTGTGGAGCATGAGACTTTTTCTTGGACTTAGGATTAGAGACCTTGGCATATCTTGGAGACTTTGTGACATTGTATAGCATCCAACTTTTGGCCTAAGGCTACTGTGTTCCACTTTATTTGTGGAACACAACTTATTACACTGGCACTACTTTTGTATTTGGCATGTTTGATATTCCATGCAGGATATATACATGATATTGTGAATACTATACTTTGCCCATGGGGATCTGTTCATATCTGATAATCTCATTACTTACATCCTTATGGCGCAATTTCTGACTTGATTCATCTACTGATTCCAGCTTGATTGAAGTTCTCTGGGTTTCTTTTTATTCTTGCTCGGTTGCTACGGATAGTTATTCGTTTGGTATTGCACTATCTCCCTTCTTTCATTTTCATTTTGCATAGTTCTCTGATTGGATGATGGGACCTCTGTTGTTGATATATTATAGGAGGCCCTATGTTTTTTTGCCTAATACCTATGTTGTGTTTGTTTTGATCGATGAGTCACTCAATTTAGATATTGAGATCATGACTTCGCTCTCATTGCATGTTCCCTATAGGATGTTTATTGCTTTTCTTCTTTTGTTGTTGATCGATGAGTCACTCAATTTAGATATTGAGATCACGACTTCGCTCTCATTGCATGCTCCGTATAGGATGTTTATTGCTTTTCTTCTTTTGTTGTTGATCGATGAGTCACTCAATTTAGATATTGAGATCACGACTTCGCTCTCATTGCATGTTCCCTATAGTGTAGTTTTGTTAAGCTTTCTTTGACATGTTAATTAAGGTAGGAATCCATGTATGTTAACATAGGATAGGATTTTCCTTTAACCTCAACCTTAGGGTCAACCATTGTATGATAACACTAGGGATAGTGCTAGGCTAGTTTCCCTTAGTTGTTTTTTCCTTCTTTTGCATTTTGCATCTTAAAACAAAACTTGTTTCTTTGGCAAATCATAAGATACCTCTAATGAACCCAAACTCTTCTTTAAAGTAAAAGATACAAACCAATCTTACTTTGTTTATCTTAAAGCCGATGTTTCGCCATCGCACATATTTGTTATCCTACATTGATCCCCAATATCATTGTTAGGTGTGATGTTTTGCCATCTATTTTATTGATGTTTCGTCATCTTTTGCCATGATATCTTTGTTTATCTTAAAGTCGATGTTTCTCCATCGCACATGTTTGTTATCCTACATTGATCCCCAATATCATTGTTAGGTGTGATGTTTTGCCATCTATTTTATTGATGTTTCGTCATCTTTTGCCATGATATCTTGTTATCTTGAAGCCGATGTGTCGCCATCGCACATGTTTGTTATCCTACATTGATTCCCAATATCATTGTTAGGTGTGATGCTTTTCCATCCATTTTATCAATGTTTCGTCATCTCTTGCCATGATATCTTGTTATCTTGAAGCCGATGTGTCGCCATCACACATGTTTGTTATCCTACATTGATTCCCAATATCATTGTTAGGTTTGATGTTTTGCCATCCATTTTATCAGAGTTTCATCATCTCTTGCCATGATATCTTGTTATCTTGAAGCCGATGTGTCGCCATCGCACATGTTTGTTATGCTACATTGATTCCCAATATCATTGTTAGGTGTGATGTTTTGCCGTCCATTTTATCAATGTTTCGTCATCTCTTGCCATGATATCTTGTTATCTTTTAGCCGATGTTTCACCATCGCACATGTTTGTTATCCTACTTTGATTCTCAATATCATTGTTAGGTGTGATGTTTTTTCATCTATTTAATCGATGTTTTGCCATCTTTGCCATGATTTCTTGTTAACCTTTAATCGATGTTTCACCATCGCATATTTGTTGAAGTCGATGTTTCTCCATCGCACATGTTTGTTATCCTACTTTGATTCTTAATGTCATTGTTAGGTGTGATGTTTCGTCATCTATTTTATTGATGTTTCGCCATCTTTACCATGATTTCTTGTTATCCATTAATCGATGTTTCGCCATCGTACATTTGTTTGAAGCTGATGTTTTGCCATCGCACATTTTATTATCCTACTTTGATTCCTAATATCATTGCTAGGTGTGATGTTTTGTCATTCATTTACCATTTGATGTTTTGCCATCTTTGACATCTTATCTTGTTATTATTTAGCCGATGTTTTAGCATCTCATTTATTTGTTGTTTTATTTGATGTTTTGCCATCTTGACTATCTTTGTTTGTCTTAATTAAAAAACACAAACCAACCAAAACACATAAGCCGAACTACGACTGCTCTGATTCTTTAAAAGGGATACGTAGGCATTGGGGTAGGGCCCAACCGAACACAACTTTTTATTTTCCCTATATTATTTTCTTCTTCCTTTTGCATGCATTCCCTTTTCAGTTTTAAGCCATAGACATAGGATTTGACCACACCCATTAGATTAGACAACAAGAGTGGATACCATAGAGTACTACGGGCGTGTGGGGTGCTAATACCTTCCCCTCGCGTAACAGACTCCCTTACCCGATCTCTCGGTCGAAAGACTGTGATTTCTCCCTTTCCAGGTTTTCTCGATGTTTACCTTTCCCTTTCGATGGGATAAAAGACTTTCGGTGGCGACTTCATTGTTTCGATGATTTCCAGCCGGCGGTTTCAGATAGTATACCCTAGGAGTGCGCATGTGCGAGTGATTTGATTTCAGTTATTATCTTTACACATTTAGGGTTTGCTAACCATTTTAAAATTAACATACATTCTTGTCATGCAATCCTATTATCATACATCTAACAGTTTATATCTGCAAAAATTAAAATGCGAGAAATAAAACTAAGCTATTACAAGGCTTCGGGGAGGGGGATTAATTACATAGCCAAAAAAACCCGTAAAGAGATAAATAAAAGAAAAGTCCTAATTAAACTATTACATCCCATGAGCAGTTACATTAATATTTGCAAAAATAATAAATGCACGCGATGAAACGAGAACGAGAAAATTAGGGTTTTGACCCCGTCTAAACCTTATTAAAAGAAAAATCATTTTTGTTGTTTTTGATTATTTTGAGAAAAATAAGGTTTTAATTAAATAAATACAAACCTAATTACTAATTAATTTAATTTGAGAAAAGTAATTAATTTTGACCTACTTTTGCATTTTTGTTATTTTAAGAAAAGAAAACAAAAATTAAATTAAACAAAACCCTAATTTCTAATTTGTTTTAAATTTATTTACAAAAAGGTTAAAATTATCCTAAAATTAAATTAAACTAATTAAATTAATTTTGATAAAAATAAAACCTAAATCTAATTTGATGAAAATTGATTTTATGAGTTTTTGTAAAAAAGAATTAATTTTTGTGTGAGAAAATAATTTAAACAAAAATAAATAAATAAAAGAAAATATATAAAAGAAAAAAGAGAGGATTGGGCCTGGTGTTAGTGGCAAGAAGGGAGTGTCAAAAGTAGCTTTGGGCCCAATAAGCCTTAGCCCACGTTGAATTTCAGATCTTGTGCCTTGGCTTGACTAGGGTGCATTATGGACCTTCAAAGAATGGCCTTTGGATCCAGCTTATTGGAGATATGGTGGTTGAACATTGAGGCGTATGGTAGTCACCTTGTATGCACATGTGCTTGATTATACAAGAAACAAAATCATGAAATAATATGGGGGACCTGGGATTCGAACCCCGGCCCTTTGGCTTTTTCCAACGCCTCCTGACCAGCTGAGCTAACGTGCCTTGTTGTACAAAAGATAGCAATAAAAAATTATAATGAAAAAGAACAAATTAATATATCAAACAGGCGTGAATTTTCAAACGTGCCAATCAGGCCACGCCACGCCATCATCTTCTACCTCCTCCCGTTGCTAAAAGTTTGGACACTTTTACCTACAGACAATAGGGCGTAGGTACAGCCCTGTGATTTTCCAAAACTCGCTGCAAGCATGATAAACACATAACAATGGTACCAATCAACTCGTGACAACCTCACGAGCATCATGGTGCTTCAATCGTGGCCCAATTTTCCCTGTGTAGCAAAGCCCCAAAACTATCTCAGAAACCCTAACAATGGCATCCACACGTATGGCTTCCAAAAATGCAATTAAACAGTATTGTTAGCTTATAAATATGATAAGGATTACAAATATATCATTTAAACATGATAAAGATGCAAGAATGAATGGATACGATTTTGGAAAAATTGACAAACAGTGAGAGTTGTGGAGACGGATTTTGGGCAGATCAAGATTTGACTATGATCAGGTTAGCTTCAGGAGATGGCTGGGAATCGATTGCTAGCCTTGGAATGGTGTAAATCGTCCTCTAACTTGTAATTTGATTCAACACTTTTTGGTGATTTTTGTGACTTTTATTCTGCTCTCTTACGCCTCTAACCCTTATGCTTTTGCTTTGGATTTGTTCAATATATATCATAGAATCAATTAGGGTTAAAACTTGCATCAAATCTTGGCCATTTATGAAGTTTTGATCATTGATTCACCCTTGCATCAAATCTTTCCAAAACAAGAAAAATTCAATATTTTTCTGTCCAAACAAGCCTTGCACGATTTGATCTCATTGCCAACTATTCATGGACCTGAAATATGCAAAAAATCTCAAGGTTTAAATGATTTTTGATATTTTCATTATTTATTATTGATTTTATTTGATTTAAATGAAATCAAAATCAAAATAAATGACAAAAATAAAATAAAGGCAAGTGGGAAGGATCATGGGTCGTGGATCATGTTACAAACTCAATGCAAGCACAAAAATTGCAATTTTGGCCACTTTTGACTTTTGGCAATTTTGCAAAAAATGTCAACTTTACCAATGCATAACTCCTTCAATTTTGACCCTATAGATGTGTTCTTGGAGTTTTTAGAAAGCTCAAGATATCCTCTAAGCAACCCTTTTGGTATCATCTCAATTGAGTCTTCCATGTTCATGTATGATGCTTTGACAAAAAAGGTGTTTTTGTTAACTTTCCAAAATGACCTATAATGTCCAAATTCAAAACTTCTTGTGAGTGCATATTTTGAACTTGGGAGCTGAAGATGAATTGTAGGGCATTGCATCCTATTCAAAATGAGCTTTGGATGGGTCATTTTTAATAAATTATGAGAAAGTTATGCTTGGTCAAAGTTGAGTTGACTTTTCCTACAAAACCCTAATTTAGCCACTTTTGGGTTTTGATGAATTGTGAGCAATCCTTGAGGAATCATGATCAACCCTTGATAAAATGATGAATAATACTTAAAAATTAGGATGTTGACCAAAAATCTTGAAGTTTGACTGTATATAGGCCATAGTTGACTTTTGCCCTAGCACAGTCGATTTTCAGGCCTTTGAACAATTGACTAGGCAAACTTTCTCTGTAGGGCTTGAAACTTGACATGGATGATCTTGAGAACATTTTAGGACAATGGTGAGCATCTGTGACCCTTTGGACTCAAGTATCTTGATGCAACATGAAACCCTAATTTGAGGTAGACTGCCTTAGGAGAGAGTTTGTCTGGTTAACCCTTGGACTTCTTTGAGCAATTTGAGGATCTCACTTGAAATGTATTTGAAAAATATGGGAGGGCAAATTTTGGGGTACAACACCTGCTCCTTGTACGGATAAGGAAGTTAGAGGATTCTTGGGACGTTTAAACTACATTTCCAGATTCATTTCTCACCTGACAGTTACTTATGAACCAATATTCAAATTATTGAAGAAAGATCAAGTAGTCAAATGGAAGGACGAGTGCCAAACTACTTTCGACAAGATCAAAGAGTACTTACAAGAGCCTCTTGTTTTGATGCCACCAGTCGAGGGAAGACCATTGATCATGTATCTAACTGTTTTGGAAAATTCAATGGGTGTGTGTGTTGGGGCAGCATGACGAGTCAGGCCGAAAAGAGCACGCTATTTATTACTTGAGCAAAAAGTTTACCGACTGTGAAACAAGATATTCACTGGTCGAGAAAACTCGTTGCACTCTGGAATGGGCTACTCGCCAGCTAAGACAGTATATGTTGACCCATACTACCTTATTGATATCTAAAATGGATCCGATAAAATACATCTGCGAGCATCCTGCTCTCTCGGGGAGAATAGCAAGATGGAAGATGATCCTGACAGAATATGACATACATTATACTATCCAGAAAGCAATAAAGGGCAGTGTACTAGCTGATCACCTTGCTCATCAAGCTGTGGACGACTACTAGTCCATGAAGTTCGAATTCCTATATGAAGACATCATAATGGTAAACAACTATGAAGAATTCAGACCATATGACGGACCTGAACAAGGATCCCGATGGACCCTGGTTTTTGATGGGGCATCTAACGCACTCGGAAATGGTATTGGTGTTGTACTCATATCTCCTAAAGGATGTCATACTCCCTTTACGGCAAGACTCTGTTTCAATTGTACAAATAACATGGCAGAATATGAAGCGTGCATCTTTGGTCTCAAAGCTGCCATAGATTTGGGGATCAAATCCTTAAAGGTATTCGGAGATTTAGCTTTGGTTATCAGCCAGATCAAAGGGGAATGAGACACTAAACACCCTAACCTTAACTCCTAAAAATAACATGTGTTGACATTGATCCCACATTTTGAGAAGATTACCTTCGAACATTTCCCGCGAGAAGAAAATCAGCTAGCAGACGCACTAGCCACAATGTCATCCATGTTTAAACTTAAATGGGATAACGAGGCTCCCCCGATCACCATTGAACGAATGGATGAACCAACTCACTGTCACGAGATTAATTTTGAAGAAGTAGTGGACCAACCTTGGTTTCACGAAGTCAAGAGGTATCTCGAGGCTCAAGAATATCCGGAAGGAGCTTCAGTCAATGATAAGAAGTTACTAAGGAGATTCTCTGCTAAATTCTTCCTTATTAATGGCATTCTCTACAAACGCAACCATGACTTTGTGTTACTTCGGTGCGTAGACAAGGTTGAAGCAGAAAAGATCATGGCTGAGTTACATGAGGGAACCTTTGGCACCCATTCCAGTGGGCATATGATGGCAAATAAAATCCTACGGGCAGGCTATTACTGGTCTACCATGGAAGCATATTGCTATCAACACTCTCGAACCTGCCACAAATGGCATATCTATGCTGACAAGGTGCACGTACCTCTGGTTCCTCCAAATATCTTGACGTCTCCTTGGCCCTTTGCTATGTGGGGAATCTATATGATTGGGGAAATCAAGCCAACGGCCTCTAATGGACACCGCTTCATCTTAGTGGCCATTGACTATTTTACAAAGTGGGTTGAGGCAGCCTCTTTCGCTTCCGTCACCAAGAGTTTTGTCACCCGGTTCATCAAGAAAAATCTTATATGTCGGTACGGTATCCCGGAGAGGATTATCACAGACAATGGTACGAATTTAAACAATACTATGATCATCGCCCTGTGCGAGCAATTCAAGATCCAGCATCACAATTATTCCCCTTACCGGCCAAAGATGAATGGTGTTGTCGAAGCCGTAAATAACAATATCAAAAAGATCATATAGAAAAGGACAGTCACATACAAAGACTGGAATGAGATGCTACCATTCGATCTCCACGGGTATCGTACCACGGCACGCATATCAACCTGGGCAACACCCTACTCTCTGGTATACGGCATGGAGGTTGTCTTGCCTATTGAGGTCCAGATCCCCTCTCTAAGAATTATGAAGGATGCAGGGCTGAACGAAGACGATTGGATCTAAACTCGACTTGATCAACTGAACTTGATTGATGAGAAAAGTCTTACTTCTATTTGTCATGGTGAAATGTATCAAAAACAAATGATCAAGGCTTTCAACAATAGGGTCAGATGCCAAGTGTATCAAGTCGGGGATCTGGTGATCAAATGTATCATATTGCCGCAAGGTGATCCCAGGGGCAAATGGACTCCTACCTACGAAGGACCATTTGTAATCAAAAGCATTTTCTCTGGTGGAGCAATGATCTTGGCTACCATGGATGGCGATGACCTGCCACACCCTGTGAACGCAGACATAGTCAAAAGATACTACGCATAAGAGACCCGCTAGGTTGACACACCTAGGCAAAACAAGGGCATCCCTGCGAACCAAAAAAGGTTCGGGAAAAATTAGGGATAAAACAAAAAAATCTGTACACCCGGCAAGTTGAAAACCCGAAAGGATGACTTGGGCAAAAAAGGGTATCCCGGTGGACTGAAAACCCGAAAGGGAGGTCCAGGCAAAAGTTAGGGAATTAAAGTGTATGACTATGTCCTGTTGGATCACCTTACGAACAACCTTTGGCTTCAACTAGCAAACTCAGCAGTTCTAATCAATTCAATCAGCTTCGGACAAGGCAACAAACAGATAAGATGCTCAAAGACACAAAGGCAATAGAAAAATGGGAACCCCATGGGATTATTTCACATAGATATCTTTTCTTTGTATCAAATTTTCATTTTTACGACGGCATTCTCTTACTAGAATGTTTGTCTCATTGTACAAAAACACTTACTCAAAGTCAATACAAAGATATCTCTTGAAAGTGCAAAACTATCTGGTTTTTTTTCTTTACTCCTGTTGTGTTGTGTACAAAAACGTCCAATGATTTATTTTTGAACATATGCATTTGAATATAATTACTGTTTACAAATGAACAATATAAAAAGACAATCACTAACGGCTTTAAGAGATAGGGAAATCTCTCTAAGCTATTTTCATAAAATCCCCCATAGCGTACAGTTTAATCCCCAGCAGAATAAAACTTCCAGTTATCACTCCCCGGTAGAAGTCGCCAAATTTATCAGGATTCCCCAACGGGATTTTACAAGCAGTACACATCGTTTTACTTACAACAAGAGTTTATTTCTCTAACAAATAGGAATTCATCAACACTTCAACTTCACAACATGAAGACTTACACTCCATATCCTCAGCATCAGTCAGGGATTTATTTTCCCCAATTCAATAAGCAGTGCAGTAGATTAGCTCACATACGCATACATCGCATCCATATATCATAAACATTGATAACACGAATGCATTATACCATGCATTTCATACAACATGTCATTGCATACTAGCTAACATTTTACCCTTTTCAGGATAAGGTTAACAGCTACCATTAACAATGTTCAAAGGCTTTTTGGATACAGTTCAGATACGCTCCGGACATGAATGCCATCCTGATACTCATTCAGATCCAACTTTCAGATACAGTTCAGATACGCTCCAGACACGGATGCCATTCTGATACTCACTCAGATTCAGCTTTCAGATACAGTTCAGATACGCTTCAGACACAGATGTCATTCTAATATTCATTCAGATTCAACTTTCTGATACAGTTCAGATACGCTCCAGACACGGATGCCATTCTGATACTCATTCATATTCAGCTTTCAGATACAGTTCATATACGCTCTAGACACATATTCCATTCTGATACTCATTCAGATTTAGCTTTCAGATACAGTTCAGATACGCTCCAGACACGGATGCCATTCTGATACTCATTCAGATTCAACTTTCAGATACAGTTCAGATATGCTCCAGACACGGACGCCATTCTGGAACTCATTCAATTTCGGCTTACAAATATTGTTCAGCTATCATCTTTCTAAATGGCATCTTTAAGCCCATTCCCTATACCATCACATCACAGAGTACAAATTTCTGGGCACTCTAATGTCCAATCATCTTCCGCCTTCGAGTCACGAATGGCAAAACTCGCCAACCTAACTCTTCAGGCTTAAGAAGATTGAACAGGGGAAGCTGTTGTACCCCAAAATTTTCCCTCTCATTTATCAAGAATTTTCCCACAAGATCTCCTTTGACTCAAGACTGCATTAGGGCTGATCAAGCTCAAGACACCTCCTTAAGCACTAATGACCAAAATTAGGGTTTGAGTTTGCACAAGGATTTTTGAACTTCCAATGTCCCATGTGACTTTCATGGATCATTATGGACCCTCAAGATCACTCATGTCAAGTTTGAAGCTTTGAATCACACTTTTGCTCAGTCAATTGAGTAGTTGACCTAAAAATCAATTGTATTGGGGGAAAAGTCAACTATAGCCAATTTACAGTCAAACTTCATAATTTTTATCCACATCAACTTTTAAACTCATATGTATCATTTTATCAAGTTTGGACCACAATTCCTCAAGAAATTTGATCAAATCTTCAAAAGGGCAAAATGGTCAAAATTATGGTTTGGACTGGGAAATGGCAATTTCTGATTTTTGACCTAGAAAATGATCAATTGGTTTAAGGCATGATCTCAAGAGTCCAATTGCATCATTTTAACCTAATAACATGGCTCAAAACATTGCTCAAGTTCAATGGATTGATAGATGAATTTTCAGTCAACTGATCAAAAGTCAACTGTATACTGAAAAGTCAAACTTTGACTTTTTGGTCAAAATCAAATGCCAAAGATTACAATTCATTAAAACATGTCAAAATATGAAACTTATTCATCAAGAAATCAAAAAGTCAATATTTCATTTTGAAAAGTCAAAATTTTCAAATTTCCAAACACATGGTCATGAAACAAAACACTTAGTGAATTTTTTGCCCTAATTTAGTCAGGATTTTAACCAAACTTCATGGCACTTTTTCATATAGTTCCAAGAGGAATCTTCAAAAGAAATTCAAACATGGGTTTTAGAGCACATTACAAGCTTTCCAAAATATCCAAGAACTCCTGAGATCATTCTTGAGTAGGGAGAATCGAAGAGATGAAGTTAGGGTTTTATCACTTGAATTATAAGGCATTTTGTGATGAACAAAATTCAAATTCAAAGTTATGCTGCATAACCTCTACTTTGCAGGCCTCAAACTTGTTAGGAACTCCATAATTAATTGCTTGCACAACTTTTAGATGTCTCATTTCAAGCATTCAATGCAAGGCCATGCTTTATATCCATTTTGGGAAGAAAGTGTACATTGCCATTTTGATAAAGTGCTTTTTTACACAAAACTTGTTCTTGAGCCTTGCACTTGTTCTCTTCTGATCATACAAGTCACATAACCCATAAGAAACTTGTTATACACTTACAATCACTCAGCCCATGCTTGTACTACACATTGAAACTTGGTTTCCCACTTTCCTTGAAAATCAAGTAACATAGCAAATAGCTTGTAACTTGTACTTCTGACTTGCCAATGCACTCAAGACCTTTTACATATACATAGACAAACCATTTTCCACAAAAAATACGCATGCTTAAGCCCTGAAAACACCTAGAGCTCAGAATCACATCTCATACCTCCATTTTCACATAAATTAACCAAAAACTTGAAACTCATAACTCCCTCGTGCGTTTTCAAGCCTTTTGGTTCCTAAACCTTCTAAACATCATTGAGAACTGATCCCACACCCTGTTACAAGACTGTAACACCATTAACACCATCTTCCATTTTCAAAAACAGAGCTTTGCACTTGGACTTCTCTAGAACTCCTCAGGCACTTTCAGCTCAAGCTAAGCATTCCATTAGCTTCCTGGGAACTTGAGGAAGTTAACCCAATCATTGGAACTCATTGAAAGCTTCTCAAACTTCAAACTCGATACCCTCTTGCAAGGTAAGTTTTCTAACTTTGGAACTTTTCATACAGGCATCATCAATTATTTATTTGTGAATAAAACATGTAGATATCATTGCCCTAAAGCTAACCATGTCCATAGTTTCCATTAATTTTGCTTGAGCTTGGAGAATTTTAAGATTAAAGTATCTGATATTTTTAGGTTGCAGATTAGGGCCAATGAAATTCCTATTTGTCTTTGATCTATAGTTTTAATACTTTACAATTCTGAAACCGTGAAGAAATTTTCTACAAGTTTCATGTTTACGGTTTTCATTTTTGTTGAGATTTGATTGAGATACAAAGCTTTTGGCTGGGCGTGAGGTTGCAGATGAAGTTGGTCTCAGGAACGTGTTTGCCATATGTATTTATGGTTTGATTTATATAAACGGATGTATAGCCACCCTAGTGGTAGAAGCGCACGCCTGTAACCAGAGGGACCTGGGTTCGAGCCCCAGTGGTACCTGTTGTACCCCAAATTTTGACCTAAGATCCCACCCCCCATCTGCATTATTACATTGCAAGCGTTCACAAGCGATTCGACCTATTTTTGCCACTTCTCGGGTCAGATTTCAAAAAATTCATAACTTCTTCGAATTTCGACATTTTTGAGAGGTTGTCTTTGCGCATGATTTTCCTTGACATCATCCACCACTTTTCTTTATAAATCAAGGGAAAATTATTCATTAAAAAGCCATGAAAAATTGTTGATGTTAAAAGTTGTTTTGTGAATTTGGTGAAATTTGGGTTCGACTGTGTTTTATTCATGATTTCTCTTCCATTAAAAAATTGCAAAAGACGCACTTAACATGTGTTATTATTTTTATTTATTTATTTATAATTCAAAATATAAAAAAATATGATCTTATTAATTCTATTTAAATTTATATGTTTGTATCACTTTATTTGAAAAAAATCTAAAAAAATGTGATTAGCATCATCTTTATTTTAGTTGTATTTTACATCCAGAAAATCTCAAAAAAAACATATAGTTAATACCATTTTCTTTTATTTACATTTTTTTTATTTCTTTAGTCATTATAATTTTAGTTCCTTTTTAATTTTGATTTAGTTCTAATATTAATTGAATTTCTTAAATTGAATTATTATTATTACTAAATACTTTTTGTTTGTGTCTCTTATTTTAATTCTTTTTTTGTACTTTTAGTTTAGTTGTTACTAACAATCTCTTTTTGGTTAATTATTATTATTATTTTTTTTCTTTTCTTGCTGTTAATTTTTTGTCCTATCCATTTTGCTTCAACTCTTGCCAAGTCTTCCTACAAACCTGCTATTGTCATACTGCAAATCTGCACCATAATACATCCAAGAAACTTACATGAGAATGGCATTTTTTTAAAAAAAAAAAGAATAAAGCAAAAAGTCACACTGTACTTCCTCTATCTTTAGAATAACTTGAATCTCAATCAAAAGAACAACGGTAATAATTACTTGGAAGTTTTTCACAAAAACTTCTAACTCCCATATATTATGATCCGTTTTTTTTTACATATACTTCACTTTTCATCTTTCTCTTCAACTCATTTCCTTCCACCCACCTCTCACTGCAAAATCAATTGCACCCCTTTACAAAAAACATATAGATCACTCATTCAAGAATACAGTAGAAAATACATACAAGAAAAGAACAAAAATATATTTTCATACCTCTACGATCTTCCGCCTTAGAAAATCAAAACAGTTCACAGTATGCACGTAAAACTGGAAGTTTAGCTAAGCAGGTGTTGCACCTCCAAGGACTCATAACCGAAACAGATAGGAAAGACAGTGAGGAAGAGGCATAAAGGGAGAACTTGGCGGAGAGACTTTGACAGGTAATGCTCATCCCATCCTTTTGCATAAAACCGGCATCTTTGTATGTATTCGTTACCAAAACTTGTTGATGTTGCATATGTAATCCCTGCTACAAAAGTAAAAAGGATAGAATTGAGTCCAAATCAAATTACTTGTGTTTACGAATAAACCAGAAAGTTTAGAATCGGGTAAAAAATAAAAATCACCTTAAAGCTTTGACATCATCCTCACCGTTACTCTTTCCTCCACCAACTCTCATACAAAAACTCCCCCCAAAGCTTTGCTCAAACCTCTCTAAACCTCTGCAAAAAAAAACAAGCCGATAATAAGCATATGAAATTCTGCTCAAACCCACAAGAACCTCTCAACAAACACACAGTTCAGACAACAACAAGAGAAAACAAAAAATATATCCAACGCTCACAAAAACAGAAGCAGAACACGAGAGCAGGAGGGAGAATCGATGAGCAAAACGCGAGGGATACCTAAAATTGCTGTGGCTTGGTGCCGATTCGTTGTTTCCCAATTGTCGTTGTTGTTGTAAGGATCCGACGCCGCCAGTACTGACCGCCGACCCGCCGCTGTGAATCTTTTTTTTTATACTTTTTCGACTCTTTTTCCGTCCTGTTTCCTCCATCCCGAACCAGATCTCCTCTCCCCTCTCTCTTGTTTCACTCACGCAATCGTACTCTTTTCTCTCTTTTCATTTTCTCTCCGACTTGCGAGCCCGAGCGACCATCTCCCGTCTCCGACTTGCCACCACCACGTCTGTTCGCAACTTGCATCGCGCCGCCCAGATTCCATAGATGAAGTATTGTAAAGATTTTAACGTTTTAGCGTGAAGAAGAGAGAAGTGTGGAATAGGAGGCTGATAGAGGTAATAGGTGTTGTTAATCACGTGAGAAACAAGGAATTATATTTGTTTTAATTGAATTTTTAATTGAGAAATAATCAGAATTAATTAACAAATTAATTGATTAGATCTTCCCAAATGACAGCTGGCGGCGCCTCTTTGTAGAATTAGGGTTACAAAAACCCTTCCTTTACCTCTTCAAAACCGGGTCGGTCCAATGGGCTACTGGCCCAATAACTCAACTTTTTTTTCCTTTTTGTTTTAAAAGAACGTAATAATTAATGAATAAGCGAAACAGTTTAATTGGCAAGGCATATTACTAGCAAACTAAGTGTCCTGGGTTCAAATCTTGGTTGGGTCACTTATTTATCTTTTATTTCTTTTGGCCATATTATTTAATACACTTAGTTAATTATTAATCCGCTTTGCTGTAAAATTGTTAATTAGTAAAAAAAAAAACACATGAAAACATTTCATTAAAATTTCACCTTTATTTAATTTTGAAAACATACATTCTTCTTCTATTATATTTTGTGATGTTGCTTATTCAATTATTCAAAGAAAATACATGTTTCATAATTTAATTTTGTCATGTGATTAATTATCAAAAAAAAATCTATGTTTTCTTAATCTTCATGTGCTCTTTTATTATTTACTTAATTTTTAAGATGCATGCTAGTATGATTTAAATTTCATCAGTTAATCGTTTAATTATAATTTTGATTAATTGATCGTTAATCCGTATATCTCTCGTCCGTTTCAATCCAAGGGAATTGTCTAATTTTTTATCGACTTCATGTCATCAAAAAATATCGTGCGAATACTCTCATTCATTAAAAACTTAGGTTAATTTTCCTCAAATATTCACCTTTCTTCAAAATTTCAACCTTTTCAAGACTTATACCTTTTAAGCCAAAACTTCGACATTAGGTCGTCGTATCTTCAAAAAACCCGTCCGTATCCCTTTTTCGGCCAAAACAATTTATTTTCAATCAAGCAATCAATTTTAAATAAAACAGATATTTCAAAAGGTTCCTATAGAGTACTATAGATGCATTGGGTGCTAATACCTTCCCATTGTATAACCAACCCCCGAACCATAAGATCTCTTTTCGAAAAACGCTTTGTATTTGTATTTTTATTTGCATTGCATATTTAGGGTTTATTTCGCTCTTTTCCCTTTTCCTTTGGAAACAATAAAGCGCGGTGGCGACTCTTGCTTTTGTGAGACGAATTAATCAATAATTCGATCTCCGATTTACCCCGCTACATTTTTATCGCTACAGAATTGGCGACTCTGCTGGGGACAGATTGACCTCTTGCTGGTCCATCCCTAAGTGGGTTAAGCCTAATTTGTTTTATCTGTTTTATTGTTATTTGATTTGCTTGATTACGTGTTTAAATTTGGGGTGTTTGGGCTTTTTTGCAAAGGACGAATCCTATACCCGGATTAGGTAACACTTAAGGAATAGGACGGGCGGTATAGTCATGTTAACTTTGAGGGAGTAATCCCGAAGAAGGAGGCATGAGATCCCCCACTCAATGGAAGGCCCTCTTGAACTTAATATTTGTTTACCGAGTAATCGGGAAGACATCATTATTTTCGACCTAGGAGCCCGAGAAGTTGAGGACCGTAGAACCCTAACCCATCTTGGCCTTTTTAGGTGTAGCGCGGAGACTATAACGGAGTAATTCGGAAGTAGTTGTTACGCGATGCTACGCTCGGACGAGTTTCTCTTGAGAATATTGCTAATTATTGAGTAATCAAGACGTTGGTAATATCCGAAGGAGGAATGTAGACTCTGGGAACTCTTAGAACCATGTCTTACAGGTGCGTTTGAACCGATAGTACATACCTTCGGGTGGGTTTTACCCTTGACTCCATGCGGAACGTTGAACCTTTAAACCCCATGTTTGTGACCTTGCTTGTGGTTGTTGCATCTCCATGCATTCATGCATCCATAAAACTCTTTTCACTTGACTTTGAAGGAGTTTGGAGGTCTTTCTTTGTAAACATCACTAGTTTCGTCAAACTCAATGGATCTTGGGTGTCGATAGGGCGAAAACCCTAATCCACCAAAATGGATGATTGATCTTGACGATAACTTGATCAATGTTTGGAGCCAATTTAAAATTCATCTGTTATCTTCATACTTGGATGTTTATAACTTGATATCTTGAGTTCCTTGAAAGTCAAATAAAATTCTCTTTTGCATACCACACATCATTCTACATTTTTCCTTTGTCTCACTTTCAAAGGTCTTTTTTTGAGTCTTATTTTTTTTCCTTTTGGTCTCACTAGTACAACACTCGCGCTAAGAGGACAATGGAGAATATCAAGCAAGAGGTTTCTGAACTCCGCAGGGAGGTGACTATTTTGAAGCTGGTTTGGATCACTTAACTGGTTTGTTTGAAATTCTGATCTCCGCCCAAGTCAATCCGTCTAGGAGGGAGGAAGCAAGGATAAAAGTCTTCACGGAAACTCTAGAATCTATTTCTCATGAAAAGGTGACGGTTAATGCACCTGACGACCTTCCTGACAAGGTGAATATGGGAGTGCGTCTAGAAGAAGATGTTGGAAAAGGATGTTCATATGAAGACGGTAGCGCAGCTAATGGTGTGAAGAGGTTTGATAATGACTTTTCCAAGAAGAGAGCCAGAGGAAGAGATAATCATCATCAGAATCATCATGTTCACCAACAGAATCAGCGAGTTCCTAATCAGAGGAAAACCCAGTTTGATTCAATTCCAATCACCTATACAGAGTTGTTCCCTATCCTGATGCAGAGGAATTTGGTTCAGACCCGACCTCCACCGAAGGCTCCTGAGAAGATACATTGGAACTACAAAGCTGATTTGGCTTGTACTTTTCATCAAGGTGCTCGTGGGCATGACTTGGAGGGTTGCTTCGCTTTGAAGATTGAGGTTCAGAAGTTGGTCCGAAGTGGTATCTTGTCATTCAAGGACGTTGGTTTTGAAGTTCAAATCAAACAGGCGCCGAAGAGTAAACACGACTGAGGGTGACTTTGAGTTTTTGAAGATGTTTTCGGTAGTTCAAGTGGAAAGCCTTCCCAGATTATTAACTTGTTTCTGCTTTTGTAGCTTTTCTTATTTATCGAAACATTGTTTGCATGTGAGAACGTGTTTGCGTCTGAATGGTTATTTTAATACAATGAGTATGTTTGTCTTGAAGAAATTCATTCGTTTCACTCATATTTGCTCTCAAATTTTAAATTTCTTTTGCATTATGATACCAACATGTTGCCCATTCTCTTGCCTAGGCAGAGATTGAAGGGGGGATGATGATCTAAAGAACACAAAATCTTTGGTTGCATGCTTTTGAATAAAATCTTGTTGATGATGTACAGGCATTGTTTCAAATCCCTAAACACCGGAGATATAAGGAAGATAATCCCTTGCTAACCCCTTTTGAGCCTTTGAAGCAGAAGTTTCTTTTCTATACGAAAAAACCTTGAATTTTAACCTGGGGCAGGGTAGTTTTCAGTTTAGTCTGATTGAGTGTTCGGAATTCGTAAGAAAGACGTTACCGTCACAAAATCCTTTTGATAGATGAACACTCAGGTTGAATTAACCGAGCATAGGGTTGGAGAACATCATGAAGAATGGGTGGGCACCAAATATTTTGAGCCTTAAAACCTTTTTTCTAAAAAAACCATAAACCGGACCACATTACAACCTTCAAAAGTCCTAATTGAAGCAAGGTCATTTTGAAAGCGTACTTCAATGAGATAGTGTTCCTGACTCCCATGAGTTTCAAATAGTTATGTTGGTATCATATGTTTTTCCTATACGAAAATAAATGATGCTCTAACTCGCACAACTTGTGCGATATCTTTTCAAAATCTTCAAGACTTACATAACTGTTGCATTAGAATTTTCATTCTCATTGTAAACTCTTTCTAACTGCAAAACATGCGTTTGATGTCAAGGAAGCTCACATAAACACCAGTGATGAGTTTACTCTTTTGAGGCTTGAAATTTTGTTGAGTAATTGGCGGATCACGTCGAGAGAATCATATCCAGGGGCATGTCAGTTGAAGACCTTAAGCATGGACAGGTTGCTTCTCCTAGTTATTGCTTTTCCCAATTTGTTTGCTCGTCTGGGGCAAAAATTCGAGGACTTTGTTGTGCCGACTACAGTCAATCCGGGGCAATCACGTCGAGATTTGATGATTTCCTCTAAGAATTTTGAAGACACCAGAGCATGGTGAATGCCAGGTCTTTTGTAAACCCTCTTGAGACACTTTCCTCCTCATCAACCTTTTAGCTTGGGGGATTTGTAGAAGTGAAGCTATTCGCAACAATCGTCGTGCATCATGCAGCTCGTCAGCAGTGATTTGGGGCACCCAATTTGGTCCCCGGGGCAATCTAGACTTGTCAGAATGTGTGCTAGGCATTGCACACTTTATCAGAGGGTGGTGTTCCCAGTCTCCAGCTAAGCATGACTCCTTCCAGCAGAAGATTTGTTCGTGTTGTCGATGATAGAAGATGGGACTTTGGGTTGAATATTTTCCTCTCCAAAGAGATTTAAGCCTTGTAGAAGGATTTTACAGCGTTGTTGGCTTTTGTCTTCTATCTCCAGTGATGTTCCCCTCCTGTTGAGTTTAGCCGAGCGTCGGGTTGTACTGTGATGTTTCATCATCTTCTGTCCGTCTCCCCTGTCTGTTTTGTCAGCATATACATGACATTCATGACATTCATTCACACTTGCATCATGCACGCACAGTTGTATCTGTTGATGTCTTTGAATTCGTACACCTTGGTTGTGTCTTTTCAAATAACGTATTTGATCGTTCCAAATAGGGTGTCAACTTAAGCATAAAGTGCGCCTCCTTTCTAATTCCCCAACCGAGCTAATCCTCGTGGATGTTTTTTGATTTAGCTTCCCTTGTCCATTTTTGGATAGGATAAATTCCCCAATCGAGTTACTTTCTCATTGGGTAGAGTCTTGTTTGACTGTTTTCTCTTTGGTTATTCCTGGATGAAGTTGTTGCCTCTTGCATAGGCTATCTCATTGATTTTCCCCAGTGAATTTGCGACCTAGACGGTTGGTGCATTTATTTTGCACGTTAAAGTATATGATCTCCTCGGGAAGGATTGATTCAGGGTTCTCTTTGATGAAGATTTTATTCTCTGCCAATATCATCGCAGTTTCCTTCCGAGTTATTCTTTGGAAAACGACAAGCGGTAGCTCTTCATGAGCAACTTGTACTTTACTTCTTTTGAAAGCGCCGAGCAGCAGTTCTTCATGAGCTACTAGTGCGTTATTTATTTTTCTGAAACGCCAGCAGTTCTTCATGAGCTACTAGTGCGTCAGTTATGACTTTGTGAAAACGCCAGCAGTTCTTCATGAGCTACTAGTGCGTCACTTTATCTTTTCTGAAAGCGCCGAGCAGCAGTTCTTCATGAGCTACTAGTGCGTTATTTACATCTTTTCGAAAGCGCCGAGCAGTAGTTCTTCATGAGCCACTAGTGCGTTATTTTATCTTTTCGAAAGCGCCGAGCAGCAGTTCTTCATGAGCTACTAGTGCGTCACTTTACTTCTTTTGAAAGCGCCGAGCAGCAGTTCTTCACGAACTACTAGTGCGTCATTTTATTTTATTCTGAAAGCAACAAGCAGCAAACTCTTCATGAGTTACCAGTACGTTATTATTCTTCGGAAAACAGCAAGCGGCAGCTTCTTTATTTGAGCAGCTTGTATGTTATCGGTATGTTCTTCGGAAAACAGCAAGCGGCAGCTTCTTTATTTGAGCAGCTTGTATGTTATCGGTATGTTCTTCGGAAAACAGCAAGCGGCAGCTTCTTTATTTGAGCAGCTTGTATGTTATCGGTATTTTCTTCGGAAAACAGCAAGTGGTAGCTTCTTTATTTGAGCAACTTGTTTGTTATCGGTATTTTCTTCGGAAAACAGCAAGTGGCAGCTTCTTTATTTGAGCAACTTGTTTGTTATTGGTATTTTCTTTTCTGGACGACAGCAAGTGGCAGCCTCTTTATTTGAGCAACTTGTATGCTTTGGTATTTTCTTTGAACGGCAGGCGGCGGTCTCTTTATTTGAGCAACTTGCGCGTTGTTAGTTTTTTGGAAAACAGCAGGTGGCAGCTTCTTTATTTGAGCAACTTGTATGTTATTGACACCCATGGATGGCCAGTGGCATTTTTCTTTATTTGGACAACTTGCGCATCTACAATCTTACTACTGCAGCATTAATTGGTTTCTCTCCGGAAGTCTCACGGAGAAAGTTTGTTGAATCATTACCTTCAGGAATCGGTAATCTGTTATCAGCAATTTGATACTCTCTGTCTACCATTGACCTTGAGTTGCGAACTCACTGTTTTGGGTCAAATCTGTTATGGCCTATGCAAGATGCTCTCTTTGTTAGGGTTAGAGGTTGTCTTCCCTCGATTTTATTCGCTGTCAGGAGTCTGTCGTTTGAAGTCGATAGCTCGTTTTCCCCAGTAGCGTATAATTCATGCCGCTGTGCTTTGTTGGCGTTCGTTTCTCCCCAACATGTGTTTTGTTTCATACAATATCTTTCTCTGTGAGTTAGATCGCTGCATTCATACCAAACATGACGACGGCATCTTAGGACAAAATTTGCGTAGTTATGTATTTAAGTACCTTCAATCTCGTCGAAACGAAGATTTCAAATCTTCATATCTCCGGATAGAAGGAACTTAAATAGGGGCAGCTGTTGTACCCCAAATTTTGACCTAAGATCCCACCCCCCATCTGCATTATTACATTGCAAGCGTTCACAAGCGATTCGACCTATTTTTGCCACTTCTCGGGTCAGATTTCAAAAAATTCATAACTTCTTCGAATTTCGACATTTTTGAGAGGTTGTCTTTGCGCATGATTTTCCTTGACATCATCCACCACTTTTCTTTATAAATCAAGGGAAAATTATTCATTAAAAAGCCATGAAAAATTGTTGATGTTAAAAGTTGTTTTGTGAATTTGGTGAAATTTGGGTTCGACTGTGTTTTATTCATGATTTCTCTTCCATTAAAAAATTGCAAAAGACGCACTTAACATGTGTTATTATTTTTATTTATTTATTTATAATTCAAAATATAAAAAAATATGATCTTATTAATTCTATTTAAATTTATATGTTTGTATCACTTTATTTGAAAAAAATCTAAAAAAATGTGATTAGCATCATCTTTATTTTAGTTGTATTTTACATCCAGAAAATCTCAAAAAAAACATATAGTTAATACCATTTTCTTTTATTTACATTTTTTTTATTTCTTTAGTCATTATAATTTTAGTTCCTTTTTAATTTTGATTTAGTTCTAATATTAATTGAATTTCTTAAATTGAATTATTATTATTACTAAATACTTTTTGTTTGTGTCTCTTATTTTAATTCTTTTTTTGTACTTTTAGTTTAGTTGTTACTAACAATCTCTTTTTGGTTAATTATTATTATTATTTTTTTTCTTTTCTTGCTGTTAATTTTTTGTCCTATCCATTTTGCTTCAACTCTTGCCAAGTCTTCCTACAAACCTGCTATTGTCATACTGCAAATCTGCACCATAATACATCCAAGAAACTTACATGAGAATGGCATTTTTTTTAAAAAAAAAAGAATAAAGCAAAAAGTCACACTGTACTTCCTCTATCTTTAGAATAACTTGAATCTCAATCAAAAGAACAACGGTAATAATTACTTGGAAGTTTTTCACAAAAACTTCTAACTCCCATATATTATGATCCGTTTTTTTTTACATATACTTCACTTTTCATCTTTCTCTTCAACTCATTTCCTTCCACCCACCTCTCACTGCAAAATCAATTGCACCCCTTTACAAAAAACATATAGATCACTCATTCAAGAATACAGTAGAAAATACATACAAGAAAAGAACAAAAATATATTTTCATACCTCTACGATCTTCCGCCTTAGAAAATCAAAACAGTTCACAGTATGCACGTAAAACTGGAAGTTTAGCTAAGCAGGTGTTGCACCTCCAAGGACTCATAACCGAAACAGATAGGAAAGACAGTGAGGAAGAGGCATAAAGGGAGAACTTGGCGGAGAGACTTTGACAGGTAATGCTCATCCCATCCTTTTGCATAAAACCGGCATCTTTGTATGTATTCGTTACCAAAACTTGTTGATGTTGCATATGTAATCCCTGCTACAAAAGTAAAAAGGATAGAATTGAGTCCAAATCAAATTACTTGTGTTTACGAATAAACCAGAAAGTTTAGAATCGGGTAAAAAATAAAAATCACCTTAAAGCTTTGACATCATCCTCACCGTTACTCTTTCCTCCACCAACTCTCATACAAAAACTCCCCCCAAAGCTTTGCTCAAACCTCTCTAAACCTCTGCAAAAAAAAACAAGCCGATAATAAGCATATGAAATTCTGCTCAAACCCACAAGAACCTCTCAACAAACACACAGTTCAGACAACAACAAGAGAAAACAAAAAATATATCCAACGCTCACAAAAACAGAAGCAGAACACGAGAGCAGGAGGGAGAATCGATGAGCAAAACGCGAGGGATACCTAAAATTGCTGTGGCTTGGTGCCGATTCGTTGTTTCCCAATTGTCGTTGTTGTTGTAAGGATCCGACGCCGCCAGTACTGACCGCCGACCCGCCGCTGTGAATCTTTTTTTTTATACTTTTTCGACTCTTTTTCCGTCCTGTTTCCTCCATCCCGAACCAGATCTCCTCTCCCCTCTCTCTTGTTTCACTCACGCAATCGTACTCTTTTCTCTCTTTTCATTTTCTCTCCGACTTGCGAGCCCGAGCGACCATCTCCCGTCTCCGACTTGCCACCACCACGTCTGTTCGCAACTTGCATCGCGCCGCCCAGATTCCATAGATGAAGTATTGTAAAGATTTTAACGTTTTAGCGTGAAGAAGAGAGAAGTGTGGAATAGGAGGCTGATAGAGGTAATAGGTGTTGTTAATCACGTGAGAAACAAGGAATTATATTTGTTTTAATTGAATTTTTAATTGAGAAATAATCAGAATTAATTAACAAATTAATTGATTAGATCTTCCCAAATGACAGCTGGCGGCGCCTCTTTGTAGAATTAGGGTTACAAAAACCCTTCCTTTACCTCTTCAAAACCGGGTCGGTCCAATGGGCTACTGGCCCAATAACTCAACTTTTTTTTCCTTTTTGTTTTAAAAGAACGTAATAATTAATGAATAAGCGAAACAGTTTAATTGGCAAGGCATATTACTAGCAAACTAAGTGTCCTGGGTTCAAATCTTGGTTGGGTCACTTATTTATCTTTTATTTCTTTTGGCCATATTATTTAATACACTTAGTTAATTATTAATCCGCTTTGCTGTAAAATTGTTAATTAGTAAAAAAAAAAACACATGAAAACATTTCATTAAAATTTCACCTTTATTTAATTTTGAAAACATACATTCTTCTTCTATTATATTTTGTGATGTTGCTTATTCAATTATTCAAAGAAAATACATGTTTCATAATTTAATTTTGTCATGTGATTAATTATCAAAAAAAATCTATGTTTTCTTAATCTTCATGTGCTCTTTTATTATTTACTTAATTTTTAAGATGCATGCTAGTATGATTTAAATTTCATCAGTTAATCGTTTAATTATAATTTTGATTAATTGATCGTTAATCCGTATATCTCTCGTCCGTTTCAATCCAAGGGAATTGTCTAATTTTTTATCGACTTCATGTCATCAAAAAATATCGTGCGAATACTCTCATTCATTAAAAACTTAGGTTAATTTTCCTCAAATATTCACCTTTCTTCAAAATTTCAACCTTTTCAAGACTTATACCTTTTAAGCCAAAACTTCGACATTAGGTCGTCGTATCTTCAAAAAACCCGTCCGTATCCCTTTTTCGGCCAAAACGATTTATTTTCAATCAAGCAATCAATTTTAAATAAAACAGATATTTCAAAAGGTTCCTATAGAGTACTATAGATGCATTGGGTGCTAATACCTTCCCATTGTATAACCAACCCCCGAACCATAAGATCTCTTTTCGAAAAACGCTTTGTATTTGTATTTTTATTTGCATTGCATATTTAGGGTTTATTTCGCTCTTTTCCCTTTTCCTTTGGAAACAATAAAGCGCGGTGGCGACTCTTGCTTTTGTGAGACGAATTAATCAATAATTCGATCTCCGATTTACCCCGCTACATTTTTATCGCTACAGTACCCTTTTGATTTTTCATATTTTTGCATTCTGACTCTTTTTTGGCAGGAGCTGGGCTTCATCTTTGGGCCTTGTTGTTTTTGTTTTTACTTTCCAACCCCCTGCAGGCTATTCACACCCCTGGCCCAGTTTTATTTTCTTTTCTTATTTTCATTTTATTTATTTTCTTAATTATTTTTCTAATACTAAAAAAATCATAAAAAATATAAAAATACTAGATTTATATTTGGACATAGCTTATTTATTTTTTCTCACAAAAAATATTTTATTTAATCAAAACTTTATTTATTTTACTAATTATCTTTGTAAATTTAATTAAAAATAGGTTTTAGTTATTTTCTTTTACACTAATTAAAATATATTATTTTAATATAAAAAAAGGCCAAAAATATATTATAACACTATAATTATTTTCAAGACAAAAATACCAAAAATACTTTTCTTAAACTTAATTTCTTTTTAATCAATTAATAGATTTAGGGTTTTTATTTAAAAGCTTTTCTTAGGAAATTTAGGTTTAATTAACTATTTTCTTCTAGTTATTTAGGTTAAAATAAAAACCCCTTTTCTCATAAAAAATCAAATAAATATCCATTTACTTTACATTTCACATTTTTGTACATTTATTCATCTAGTACATTATTTATTTCAATACTTGTACCAATTCAATATGGTTGTAATAGATAATTTGGCTTTATTTTCTTGCAATCCCCATTTATAATTTGTACACCCCCTCCCACAAAATTGTAATAGCGTAGGAACTTTAAATTCTGTAATCTATCGCTTTTATATACACCTGCTAGTAATTAGGGTTTGTATGGAAAGACTAAAACCAATACTTAGAAAACCATAATTCAAGACAAAATCAAGCATGAAAACAATACACTTACACACAAACACCCCCTAGTGTAAATCCACTTGGTTGCCTTACAAAATGGCCATATTACGCATATGAGGTATCTTAGCAAAAAACAAACAAAATACAAGATCATAATCCCTCGATGGAGCTATCTATATTGCCTTTCAAATGATCTTAGTCCCTAAAAGAGAATGCTAAGATACCTTGCAACATTGCTAATCATGGTTATAAGATGATCCACACCCGTCCCGTTTACATCCAAAGATAGGGTTACTTACCAAATCAATGGTAAGATAACAATGTCAAAGGAAAAGGAAGTGAACATGAAAGACTTTTGAGTAGGTAGAATGCTCCTAATTACTTGCTCCATTTCAAAACAAAACATCCTTGCTATTTTCAAAACAAACACCTACACTTTCAAAACATCTTACAAACTTGAAAACATTTTCAAAAGATCAAACACTTTGTATACATTCTTACGAACGCGAATCATTACAAAGTTTGTCTAAACAATGGCCTCTTTACAAAATACTTTCAAAACCCACACAAAGCATAATTTCAAACAAAAGAAAGTGATCTAGCAAGTAACTAAGATCCCATGGAAAACCATGGATGAAAATGGTGCTAATACCTTCCCTTTTCATATTCTACCCTCAGAACTCAAGAAATAATCTCAAAGGTCTTTCATGTGATTTTTCACCTTTACTTTTGGATAAAAGAAAAGTAGGTGGCGAATCTTTCTAACCACAACATTTGCAATCAAACGCAAAACACCCAAGTTAGTTCTTCCGTCGTATCACATGAAGCAACTGTACTCCTAACTTCTGAAGACAAGTTGATCAGATGTTCACAAATGATAAAATACTGAGGGTTAGAATATGCAAATAAAACTTCTTATTCTGGACATAATTTCATGCTGAGATGTTTTATAATGAAATTAAATCTATCTTCAGAAAGGGGTTTTGTAAACACATCAGCCCATTGATGGTCTGTGTCAATAAATTTTAAAGAGAGAATTCCTTTCTGAATATAGTCCCTAATAAAATGATGTTTTATTTCTATATGCTTAGCCCTAGAATGCAAAATAGGATTTTTGGATAAACAGATAGCAGAAGTATTATCACAGAAAATAGGGATGTTACTCTCAAATATGTTGAAGTCTTCAAGCTGACTTTTCATCCAGAGCATATGTGTGCTACATCCAGCAGATGCAATGTTTTCAGCTTCTTCTATTGACAACGCAATTGTGGACTACCTCTTGCTGGTCCATGAGATCATATTGTCTCCCAAAAACTGGAAGCTTCCAGAAGTACTTTTACGTTCTATTCTGTCTCCAGCAAAGTCAGCATCACAATATCCTACTAAGCTGTATTCATTGGATTTTCTATAAAACAAGCCCAAGTTAGTAGTACCTTTCAGATACTTGAAAATTCGCTTAACTGATGTTAAGTGAGATTCTATAGCATCTGATTGGAATCTAGCACATAAACAGACGTTGAATAAAATGTCAGGTCTTGAAGCTGTTAAATAAAGGAGAAAACTAATCATACCTCTGTAGGTTTTCTGATCTACCTTTTTACTTACCTCTTCCTTTTCCAGAATGCACGTGGGATGTGTTGGAGTCTTTGATGGCTTACATTCTGAGAGGTCAAATTTCTTCATAAGTTCTGACGTATTTGCTCTGGTGAATTTAAGTTCCTTCTGGAGTTTGATAGATTTGAATGCCCAGAAAGAATTTAAGTTCTCCCATCAAACTCATCTCAAACTCTGCCTGCATGCACTTAGCAAATTCTCTTCCCAGAGAAGGTTTAGTAGATCCAAATATAATGTCATCTACGTAAATCTGACAAACTAACATGTCATTCTTAAATGTCTTACAAAATAGGGTTGTATCCACTTTCCCTCTGGTAAATTCCTTTTCTAACAGAAAGTTACTTAGTCTTTCATACCAAACTCTGGGAGCTTGTTTCAGACCATAAAGTGACTTCTTTAGTTTGAAAACATATTCTGGGTGTTTGGAATTTTCAAATCTAGGGGGTTGGTGCACATATACCTCTTCATCACTGTAACCATTTAAGAATGCACTTTTGACATCCATATGATACAGAGTGATGTCGTTGTTTACAACAAAAGAGATTAAGAGTCTGATAGATTCTAACCTGGAGACTAGAGCAAAGGTTTCTGTATAATCTATCCCCTCTTGTTGACTATAACCTTGTGTAACAAGTCGTGCCTTGTTTCTGATGACTTCTCTTTGCTCATTCAATTTGTTTCTGAACACCCACTTTGTTCTAATGATGTTGAATCCTTTTGGTTTGGGAACCAGATCCAATACGTCATTTCTGGTAAATTGGTTTAACTCCTCCTGTATTGCCAAAATCCAATCATTGTCCAGAAGAGCTTCATAAATTGTTGTTGGTTCAAACATAGATACCAATCCCATGAGGGATTCTTCAGAGTTTCTGAATGTTGGTCTTGTTCTGATTGGATCATCCTTCTTTCCCAGAATCTTATCTTCAGGGTGAGCTATGCTGCTTCTGGATAACTTTTTCTAGAGTTTATCAACAGAAGGTACTGGAATGCTTGTGACATTTCCTTCTGACGTTGTTGGAGCGTCTCTGTTGGGAACTTCTGATGATTTGCCTTCAGCACCTGTGGATTCAACTTCTATATCTGCAAAAGATTCATTCTGCTTTGACTTTTGAGGGTCAAGCTTATCATCAAATCTGACACTGATTGACTCTTCAATAATCTGTGTTTCTGTATTGAATACTATGTACCCTCTTGAGAATTCAGAGTATCCTAATTAAATAAACTTTTGTGCTTTAGAGTCAAACTTGTTTAGATGATCTTTAGTATTCAGAATAAAACATGTACATTCAAAGGGATGGAAATAAGAAATGTTGGGATTTCTGTTCTTCCACAATTCATATGAAGTCTTTTCGAGAATAAGTCTTATAGACATTCTATTCTGAATGTAACACACAGTGTTAATTGCTTCTGCCCAGAAGATCTTAGCAACGTTAGTCTCATTGATCATGGTTCTGGACATTTCTTGCAATGTTCTGTTCTTTCGTTCTACAACTCCATTTTGTTGGGGAGTTCTAGGACAAGAGAAGTCATGCGAAATTCCTTTTTGATTGAAAAAATTTTCAAATTTTTTGTTTTCAAACTCTCCACCATGATCACTTCTGACTTTGACAATTCTAAGATCCTTTTCATTCTTAACTTGGTTACAGAAAGAAACGAACATAGAATGTGACTCGTCTTTGTGTCTTAAGAATTGTACCCATGTACATCTGCTATAGTCATCTACGATCACTAACCCATACTTCTTGCCACTAACGGACGCAGTTTTCACTGGTCCAAATAAATCTATGTGCAGAACTTCTAATGGCCTAGAGGTGGAATCATTAGCTTTAAAAGAAGGTTTTGCAAATTTTCCTTTCTGACATGCTTCACACAGAGCATCTGAGTTGAACTTAAGATTAGGAAGTCCTCTGACCAGATTGAGTTTGTCAATCTGAGATATTCTTCTCATACTAACTTGCCCCAATCTTTTGTGCCAGACCCATTGCTCGTTGTTAACAGAAAGAAGAAATTTTATATTCTGACTCTTTAGTTCAGAAATGTTTATCTTATAAATGTTTTTTTCCTCTTTCCATTAAACAAGATAGTTATATCTTTCTGACTAACAGCTTTGCATGAATTTTGATTAAAGATTATATCATAACTGTTATCACTTATTGACTTATGGATAACAGGTTATGCATCACTCCATCAACTAACAACACATTATTAATATAAGGGAGGTTACCATTACCTACTGTTCTAGAGCCAATGATCTTCCCTCTTTGGTTGCCTCCAAAACCACACATAGCCTCCAGGTTTAAGTTCCAGGCTTTGGAACATATGCTTTCTTATCGTCAAGTGTTGAGAGCATCTAGAGTCCAGGTACCATGAATGGTGTTTTAGCCTTGCTGCTAAAGATATCTGCTACATATATAATTTTGTCCTTAGGTACCCATATCTTTTTGGGTCCTGGTTTGTTAGTTTTACCAAAATTCTATTTGAATTTTGGTTTGGCAGAATAATCATTGCTAGTGTATTTTAGATCATATGTGCGCCCATAGGTGATGTGAGATTTTAGTGGTGTGCGTTTAATTACTAGGTCCATGAATTTCTTAAGTGGAGATACCTTACCTTGGTATCCTATACCTTTTCTGCCATTTCTGCTAACTCCATAGATCATTGAAGCCATCTTGCTTTTATCTATGTTTTTAGTCAGAAACTTCTGAAAGTTTTGATTATATTCTTTTATGATCTTATCAGCATTACTGGGAGCTTGAGATTATTTCTTTCTGAGAGTTTTGTAAATCATTTTCTAATTTTGAAATATTTTCTTTTAACTCAGAATTTTCTAATCTAAGACTCACAGTTTCTTCAGAGTCAGAGACAAAATCCTTTTTCAGGTTCTTGAATTTGACTTTGATCTGTTGATACCTTTCCAGAATCACATTCAGACTTTCTGCTACTTCAGCTTTAGTAAAATTAACAGTAAAATCAGGAAATACCTCTTTTGTGTCTGATTCTGGGTCTGACCCAGATGCTTCGTTGTCTTCTGTCACATTTTCCATAAGAGCAATGTTGGCTCTTTCATCATCTGATTCCGAGTCAGCGTCAGAAGAATCTGAATCATCCCATGTTCCAATTAGACTTTTCTTCTTCTCCTTAAAGAACTTATTTTTGGGCTTCTCCTTCTGAAGCCTTGGACAGTCACTTTTGTAGTGCCCCTGTTCATTGCACTCATAGCAGATGATGTCTCTGTTGTTTGACTTTCTGTGACCAGACGAAGCTTCAGACCTTTTGTGTCCAGAGGAGGGCTCATATTTTCTGTATCCAAAGGAGGATTCATTATGATTCCCTGATCTTCTGGAATTTCTGAATTTTCTTTGCCTTTGCTTCCATAGCTGATTGGCCCTTCTAGAGAGAAGATACAATTCGTCTTCTTCTGATGAGGATCCATCAGAGGTTTCTTCCATAGCCTGCAAAACCTTAGAATCAAGTTTTTTTATAGATTTTAATGCTAAAGGCTTACCTTGCTTCTGAGGCTCGTCATCTTCTAGTTCTATCTCATGGCTTCTGAGGGAGCTAAGAAGTTCCTCCAGAGATATCTTGTTGAGATCTTTATCCAGCTTAAGAGCAGTGACCATTTTCCTCCATTGCTTTGGTAAACTTCTGATGATCTTGTTTACGTGATCAGTAGTAGAATACCCTTTGTCAAGAACTCTCAGCCCAACAACTAGAATCTGGAATCTTGAGAACATCGCTTCTATGGATTCACTACCTTCCATCTTGAAAGCTTCGTATTTCTAAATGAGCACAAGGGCCTTGGTTTCTTTAACTTGTATGTTTCCTGCATGCTTCATTCTTAGAGAGTCAAACATGTTTTTGGTTGTCTCTCTGTTTGAGATCTTCTCATACTCTGAGTATGAGATGGCACTGAGAAGAATTGTTCTGGCCTTATGATGGTTTCTGAAATCACGCTTTTGTTGGTCAGACATTATTTTTCTATCTATCTTCTGACCACTTTCATCCACTGGATGCATGTATCCATCAATTAGCATATCCCATAAGTCAGCATCATGAGCCAGAAAGAAGCTCTCAATTCTGTCTTTCCAGTAGTCAAAATTTTTTCCATCAAAGACTGGGGGTTTACCGTTGATTCTGTCCTTGTCATCGTGATAGTCATTGCTGATGTTTTGGCTTGGTCCCACGATAGTGTTTTTCTAAATCTTGGATCTTGTGCTGACACAGTTAAGTGTATAAACTCAGAACCATGCGCTCTGATGCCAATTAAAAAAGTGAACAACACAAGAAGGGGGGTTGAATTGAAACTTTAAAGATTAAAAGCAATAGACACGAGATTTTTATCCTGGTTTGCTTGATCTAAAACTACTCCAATCCACCCGCCAATGTGATTTCGCCTCTCTTCAATGAGGACTTAATTCACTAATCAAACTGATTACAATTCTACTTTGAAAACTGCCAAAATCATCTTAAGTACAACCACGAACCAGTTTATCTCAAGGAAAATAACTTAATCAAAAGAAAAGGTTTACTGTTTAATGTATGTTTTTTGTTCCAAAAACTGTATCACAACTGTGATGTATTACACAAAATGAATGTAGAATGAATATGAATTTTTGCATCCTTTTTGAGATTTTATGGAGCAGTCGTGTGAAATAGTTAATGATTTACCCTTTCAACTTGTTTATATAGGCATGACAAATATTTCCAAATGGAAACATGATAATAGTCACTTAATGCACTTTCCATACTGAGAAGATTCTTGTCTGAATGAAGTCGTTGCACATGATACTGTCTTAATGGAAAAGTAACGCTTCAGAACTTAGGAATCTTGCATGCTGCTTTACTTTAGAACTTGGGAAGCCAGAAACGAAGATTCAGTTAGCGTGTTGGACTTCTGTTCAGAATCATAATATCTTTCTCTTTAGCGTAGATTCTGATCATCATACTTCAGAATATTCTGATTACTCAGCTTGAATGCCTCTGTGGCTTAACTTCTGATGCCGTTTTAGTCAGAACTTTTGTACAACATAAAACACAAATTTAGAGTGCATATTTGTTCTTTGTTTGTTATAATCAAAACTCTTATGAGGGTTGTAGAATCAAACTATGTTCTAACAAGAGATTCTACGCGAGAAGAGTGCCATATCAACAAATCTCTCCTCTTTTCAACAAAAGATTAAGAGTTTGTTCCCCCAAAAAGTTGGAACTCTGATCAGAATTCAATATTTTCAATGGACTGCAATTTATTTTTGTAGTATTCTTCCAAGCAAGTTACTTCCTCAAGGTTATCAATCTTTAGAGGTCGGTGGTTCCGAATCTCAGTTCTCCATTGAATTTCAGAGTGTCTTTTCTCTATAGAAGATCAGATTTGCAAGAATAATCGTTTGGAAGTTCATTTTCTTCTCAACATCCGGTTATTGACGTGTTTTCCCCAGTGCATTACTAAACACGCATCATTACATTTCATCTACCAAAATGTGTATCATTTCCATTGTATGGGGCATTACACTATAAAAATAAATTCAAACATGCATGAGTATAAGCCAATTATGTTTTCCTGTGGTGACTAAATTGTTGCGCTCAAATTTTAATTATCTCCACAGCAAGCTTTGGGTGACCCTGTTCTGTTTCCCCAACAGAGTCTGTCGGGTCATTGGTATCTTCCATTTCCCAGTAAGTTTGTTGTTTGCGCTTTCCCTTGCAAGCCTTTGGTTATTTTACCCGTGTTTTCTTTGCCATTAAAGTGAGAGTAAGAGTTGGTGTATATCCTTTCTTGCTTCTCAAGTATTTGAGTATCCATACTTGGTATGTAGTAATTCAGATAATTGCCACTCTTGAAGAATTACATCCCGCCTTTGGCCTGAGGGATTTTGTAGTTCTTGCTTATTTGCAACTCTTAAAGCCCAACGTGTGTTGGAAATCCTAGTTTAGAGTCTCTACAGTTGGTCTATCTTTTCTAATCATGTGTCTGCCTTCGACCAGCATTCTCTTTTCCCTTAAATTCGTCTTCAATTGGTATTATTGTCAGAGTAACCCTCGGCTGTTTTATTTCTCCTGTAAAGTCCGTCTTTAATGCGGTGTTCTCTGTGAATTTACTTTGGTTAAAATCCTCGTCCAGTTTCCTCAATGGAATATGTCGTGTAGTATCCCTAGAAAGTTCGTCTTTGGTCAGCATTCTCCCCCCAAAAAGTCTACCTTCGGTTAGTCTTCTTTTATCTGGAAAATTCGCCTTTGCCCAGCGTCCTTCCTTTTTGTTGGTTAAAGTTCGCCTTCAATCGAGGTACATTCTCTAGAAGTCTATATGTGTTTAGCATTCCTTTCTTGATATCCTTAGTTATATGTCCTTTCCTCCGGACATATTTTCCTAATATCTTTTGTTAGAGTCCTTTCCTCCGGCCTCTTTCCTTATATATGTCCTTTCCTCCAAACATATTTTCCTGATATCCTTGGTTAGAGTCCTTTCCTCCGGCCTCTTTCCATATATATATCCTTTCCTCTGGACATATTTTCTTGATAACCTTGGTTAGAGTCCTTTCCTCCGGTCTCTTTCCTTATATATGTCCTTTCCTCCGGACATATTTTCTTGATATCCTTGGTTATAGGTCCTTTCCTCCAGACATATTTTCCTAATATCTTTGGTTAGAGTCCATTCCCCGGGCCTCTTTCCTTATATATGTCATTTCCTCCGTACATATTTTCCTGATATCCTTGATTAGAGTCCTTTCCTCCGACCTCTTTCCTTATATATGTCCTTTCCTCTGGACATATTTTCTTGATATCCTTTGTTAGAGTCCTTTCCTCCGGCCTCTTTCTTTATATATGTCCTTTCCTCTAGACATATTTTCTTGATATCCTATGTTATATGTCTTTTCCTCCGGATATATTTTCCTGAGATCATTGGTTAGAGTCCTTTCCTCCGACCTCTTTCCTTATATATGTCCTTTCCTCTGGACATATTTTCCTAATATTTTTGGTTAGAGTCCTTTTTTCTGACCTTTCTCCTTATATATGTCCTTTCCTCCGAACATATTTTCTTGATATCCTTGGTTATATGTCCTTTCCTCCAGACATATTTTCCTAATATCTTTGTTTAGATTCCTATCTTCCGGCCTCTTTCCCTATAAATGTCCTTTCCTCCGGACGTATTTTCTTGATATCCTTGGTTATATGTCCTTTCCTCCGGACATATTTTCCTGATATCCTTGGTTAGAGTCCTTTCCTTCGGACATATTTTCGTGATATCCTTGGTTAGAGTCCTTTTCTCCGGCATCTTTCCTTATATATGTCCTTTCCTCTAGACATATTTTCTTAATATCCTTGGTTATATGTCCTTTCCTCCGGACGTATATTCCAGATATCCTTGGTTAGAGTCCTTTCCTCCGGTCTCTTTCCTGTTATGTGTCTACTATCAACCCCAAACATGTATTCTTGATATCTTTGTAAGAGCTTTCTTTGGCCTGTCTCTTTCTTATGTATCCGCTACTGATCCCGGATATGTATCTTTGATACCTTTTTGTATGTCTGTTACTGACCTCGGGCATATATCTTTTGATATCTTTCTTACATATGTCCGCTATTAACTTCGGACAGATGTTCCTTGATAACCACGTTCTCTTCTGTGTGTCTAACCCTGGTTTGACATACATTTGTCCCTGATAACCCCTTTTTCGCAATAAAGAGAAAGCAAAAAAATAAGAAAATACAAAAAACAAAAAATATAATAACTCCTGACTGGCTTCGGAGCACAAATTTTTAGGTTCATTTAAGTATTTAATCTTCTTCCACCTGGGAAGTTCGAAAGGCTGGCGCCAATCTCACTTTCAGGTTAAAGGTGATTAAATAGGGGAAGTTGTTGCACCAAAAAATTTTCCCTCCTAATTTCTCTTATTCTGGTTTAGACTTTGCATTCATCAGCATCATTCTAATAGGTAATGTGCATAGCATGCATTTTCATAAAAAATGAAGCACCTGAGGTTCAAAAGATCATCAACTATGAAGCTAGGGTTTAGAGCTGATTTGAGGTGTATATATTGAATAAGATTGATTATTCTGGATCTTCTTGGTGTACAAGGCTATGGAATTAGGGTTTTGGTTCATGTTCAGTTTGGATTTCTACCCCATCAAGCTACAAGGCTATTATCTTCTACTGGACAACAGGTTGCATATTTTTTTCTTGTCAATAATTCAGGGGTGTGACCTAGCATACATACTCTTGGAATCAATATGTCTTCTCATATGAGTGTGCTTATCATTTGATCATTGTTAATGACTGTGGCATGGCATTCATCCACTCTCCAGTTAACCAATTCAGGTGTTGTTGAGTCATGGTTCAAAAGTTCAGTGGGCGTGCAAGCTAGGGTTTTTAGAACTGACTAAGGTGTATATGTTCAATAAAGTCTGATTCTTCTGGTTATCCTTCAAGCAGTGAAATGTGAAATTAGGTTTCATTTCCCTATGTATTTCATGAAATTAGGGTTGTATCACATGGATGTCTTGCTATGCTTCTAATTTCATCTGAGTCAAGGAATTTCCTCAAGAAAGGTTGGTTTGGCTATGAGGTCATTGATTTTAAAGTCAAGGACTTATGATTTGAATTGTAAAGACGCTAAGTTATGGTATAAAATGTTGAACTTGGGGATCCAATGCAGGCGAGACATTATTACTTCTTTTATTTTTGTTTGATATGGATTTAAGAATCGAAGTTAGGGGTAATTGAGAATTGCATTTGATTTGGATTCATTCAGATGATCACTTTATGCCATGGATTCAATGCGATCAAAATTCTTAAGAGGCAAACATGATTAAGAAGGAAAGTTCGTGACTTTGAGATCATATGGATTTGAGTTACAAAAGTCGTGTCAACGCTTCAAGTATTCAAAACTTATTCAAGACCTTATTCAAAAGTTCAAAGGCATCATCATTCCTTCAAATTTTTGTCATTTTTCATACAAAGGTGAATCAAATTAGAGGGTCATTAAAGATACTAGTAATTATTTCATGTGTCATTTTGGATTGCAATACAAGTGGACTTGTAATCAAGGAATGGTTCTCATTGAAGAATTCAAGTTCGTAATTCAAAAGGTTTCATAAAAATCATCATTCAAAGTTATTTCAAGTTCATCCAAAAGGTTTCATAATCATACAAATCTCATCCATGTTTCTCTTTAGAATTACAAATTGCAAGTCGTATTGCCATTAAATTTTGAGAAATTACAAAGAAAGGGTTATATATCCATCGTAAGCCTAAGTGTTCCTTAGGATGATATATCTTATCAAAAGACCGGCTGCCAAAACCCATTCAAGCTTGTTCCATACCTTTAACCAATTCTATGAAATCTTGCTCTTCCTTCTCGCGTAATCCGACCTGCTATGGTGAAAAAGCCCCTGCAATTTTCAGGAATAAATTCAATACCAAATAGACATTAGCTTGAATGTGTTCGCATAACATGCTGTAATTTGTCAAAACTATGGAACTTCTATCAATATATAACAGAAAGCTAATTACCTATTTTCATGATAGATTTCAAACTCTCCAAAACTACAGTGTCCTCACCCTCCATCTTATATCTAACTTTATAAATGTCCAACATCTTGAATCACTTCAACCATAACAGAGTTGCTAACCAACCTTTAACAGAGTATCAACTATTAAAAGCTGCTAACAAAAAGTGGAAGTTTCAATTTCCTAACAATCTGTAACTGTCTGTAGCCCTCTAACTAACTTAGTTTCAGAATTAGCTACAACTAGCTCTTAACAGAAACTAATCATAACCGGAAAAAAACAGAATTCAGTTCTAACTAACTTCCACCTTCAATCTTTACCCTTCATCTGTTAACCAATTCCTTTTGATCCTGTAGCCTAGGGACTTTCAGTTGTAACTAACTTCTTCTTCATTCCTATATAATATCCTCCATCGGGCTCAGAAGAGAGGAGGCTCGATTTCACCTCCACTCTACTTTCATCTTCTTTCTCAATTCAACCCTCAACTTCCCTCATCCTACTACCTTCTTCCTTTATCCTGCAACCTTCGCCCCGCCATTATCTTTTAACCTTTGCAGTTCCTCCGCCCACTCTTACTGCATATCAACGCCTTATACCACAATCACGGAGCATTCTATGCAATACTTATGTCTCAGTACTACGATTAATTGCTCTTCTCAGGAAAACGAAAGATCGAGAGAAAATACTAGTAGAAGAAAACTGAATTGGAAGAAGAAGATGGAGAAAGAATCGAAGAGCAAGAAATTGAGTGTAGTACGTTTACCTGCTCTTTGAAGATTGTCCTCTGGATTTCTCATCTCCTTCGTCGCATCTAAAACACCGCCGGAGTGTCTCCGGCAGGTAAGCTCTGATCTCCCTAATTTCTTCGCCTCTTTGCATAATGCTTGTTACCACATCATGCGTCTTGGCTTGCTGAGTAATTCCCCTAATGCCTCAAACTTCAAATCGTCACTGTTATCATTTGATTTAAGTTTAAAACTCCTAGGTTTTCTATTCATTTAGATTTTGAAAAATTGAGAAGGAATCCTGAAAAACAGAGATGATATTTGGTAGTGGAGGGAAGGAGGAAAATGATAGAGGCGAATTACGAATGGGCGATTGTGTTTCGTTTTCGATTGGGACCGCCACTGTTGATACTCAAGAAGAAGAGGAGGAATATTGAACAAAGAAGGAAGAATTCGTTTGGGCGATCTGAAGAACCAAACTCCAACTCTAGCCTAAGAATAACAAGACGACATCGTTTATTATCGCTACATTATTTTTTTTTGTTTTTTTGAATTTAAATCTGGTCAAAAATAATAATGCTGGGTTAAGTGACCCGTTAGGCCCAACGCGTTTTAGACTAAATGGTTACAAATACTGATCTCTTATGGGTAAAATCAATCTTAAGCATGTTTCAATCCTTTTTTGTTGGAAACCAAATGCAGTAGCAATAGCAACAAAAAACAGCATTGGCCCTTAGTCAGCTTGGGCCTTACATCTGGAACTGCTTACTACAATGCACCACTACTAGCAGCATGCCCCTCTTGGATCTCCTAGTTTCCTTTTAATTTATTTTAATTTTTTTTATGACAAAATACATAATAAAAATGATTAAAATATTATAAGACATTTTAGGAATTAAATAGGAATTAATTTCCCCCTTGACTAATCTTTCTTTTTTTAACCACTAGCTTTGCTCACTTTATGTCATATATTTCATTTGCAATTTTTTGCATGGTTTGTATGCAATACTTTAATACTTGCTGCCTAATTTTACTCGCTTGCGTAATCTTTCATAATCCCTTAGGTGATTTTGGTTCAAATTTAATCTTCGATTTAACTGAACTAAAATTAGACATTAGGCTTCTAAATCCAAGCATGGAAACATTAGATAGAATTCCCTCAAAATTCCAACTTTAGGCCCAATGATGCATGTTAAAATTAGGGATAGATTTAGGTTAGTCTCCCCTTTAGACTTTTCTTTCCCCTTTTGCATTTGCATTTTAAACAAAACAAAAACTTCTTTTTTCTTGCAAACTTCAAAACACTTAAAGATTACCGATGAGGGACATACCTTTGGTGAGCATAGGAAATGATAAGCGGGTCTCTTCTCGATCTTATTATTTTTCCGTTCTAAGCATTGGTGTCGTTCAAGTCTCAAAGACTTATTTCATGAATAAGTGGAAAAGTGGCTAAAATCTCTCTCTTGAGATCGACTAGCTGTTATCCATAAGCAAAACACCAACCAACACAAACTTTTTTACCTTTGGGCTTTTCTTTCAAGAACTTTTCAAAAGAACATGTTAATTCACTTATGTGTTGACGCGTAAGTCTCCAAAAGTCGAGTTGCGGCAGAAGGCGAAATTAATATTGTTCATTAAAAAATACAAACCAATAAAAACATTTGAAGTTGAACTACGGCTGCTCTGATTTCCTTAAAAGGGATACGTAGGCATTGGGGTAGGGCCCGAACGAGCACAACTTTTATTTTCCCTACATTCTTTTCTCCTTTCTTTTGCATGCATTTCTTGTACAGCTTAGATATAGATTTGAAACACACCCTTTGGTTATAACAACATGAGTGGATACCGTAGAGTACTACGGGCGTGGGGGTGCTAATACCTTCCCCTCGCGTAACAGACTCCCTTACCCATATCTCTCGTTCGTTTGATCGTGATTTCACCGCTCTCAGGTTTACTCGATGTTTACCTTTCCCTTCCAGTGGGATAAAAAACGTTTGATGGCGACTTCATTGATTTCATTATCAGTTGATTGTTTAGCCGGTTGTTTCAAGTATTTATAGTGTTTTTATTTTAGGGCTTGAACAATTTGTCGTTACCAACTTAGTTAGCATAGATTAGGGATTTTGTACAACCAAAATTAGGGATTCAAATCTTATGCGATTGATTTAGTGTAAAATTTTCGGATTTGATTTTTGTATTATTTAGATTGGATTGGATTTTGTAAAAACAACGATTCTGTAAATTTGCTTGAATGTAATATGTATTATGTATATTCGTGAGATTTGAGTTGTAGATTGGATTTTATTTGGATTTGTTCTGTTAAATATTGATTTGCAGATTTGATAATGTTTTGTAATATGTTTTTTTCCTGAGATTTGATTTTAATTTTAGATTGTAATACATTTCTGGGCTTAGAAGATTTGATTTCTACAGTGCTAGTTTGTGATAGAAACGCACATATTTTCCTGCTGTAATTGATACAGTAATTGTTTCTTCAATTTGAACTTGCATTGTTACTATATTTTATTTTATCCAGCCCAACACGTTATTTTAACCAAAATGGGCCTTTATTGTAACAAAAATCTTTTCTGCCCAACAACAACTTTAAAGCATTTTTTACTAAAGATTGGGCTCAATACGTATGATATGAAGCAGATTTTTTCGTAAACATAAAAAGACTCTTCATAACCAATAAAATATTTACTGAAATAATAAAATATTTTAGTAATAAAATGGTCAATTATGGTAACTTTTTTTAATATCTTGTGAAAATACTTTATGAATAATTATAAATAGAAGAGGCTTAATGATAATGTTTTTTTAAAACAGAAATGACAAAAAACGTCAAATGGGATAATTAATCTTGATGGGTCTGCCATTCTTATAATCATACCTCCCTCCTAACGAAAAATGAGCAAAAAAATGGAATATGATAGGCCTTTAATTCTAATGGACTTTTGAATTGAAGTTTTTACCTCCTCTCTTTATTAACACCTATAACACTTAAATGGACTTTACATATGATTAAGAACTTAATAATTTCCTTGAAATAATTTTTCATATTCGAATCTCATGGGCCTTTGACCAACATGCTTCGTAAATGGGCCTACGGATACATGGGTCTTTCCGATTTAGAAAGCCCTACTCTTCTAAATTAAAACACACCCCCTGGTTGACTTGGATTTAAGAATGAGCCATTAGATATTGTTGGACCATCCTTAATTAAAACATCTCTCTTGTATTTTTAATCTTGAAAAATATGATCGTAGAGGTAGGGAAAATTTGGGGTACGACAGCTGCCCCTATTCAATTATCTTCCAATCGAATAGCGTGAGAATACACAAGTCTTGCGCATTCTGATTGGGAGTTTATTGAATACTTGGAATCCCCCAAAATTTGTCCGACAAAAATAAGGTTATGCTGATATCGCATACCCTTAAGATTCTTTGAGGAAATAGCCAAAGCTGATGATGTATCGCTTACCAGGGTTTAACGACGAGGCATATATTTCTGAGTTTGGGATAACAATATTGTATGTCTTGGTTTGGATTTGCTTATTCATCCATTTGGGGGGATGAATAAAATGAAACCTGATAACGCATGGCTTCTTGGAGACTGAGGCAATGGGTTATGTTTGCGAATCGCTGCATCGAGTCTTAGACGATGAGCTAAATTTGGGTTTCGAACACCGCTGCATGGTGTCTTAGGCAATGATCTATATTGGGAAGTGTCGCACATTACTGCGTGGAGTCTTAGGTAATGGGTGAAGTGAAGGAAACACATTGTTGCATGGAGTCTTAGACAATTGGTCATGTTACACTGTTGCATGGAGTCTTAGGCAATGAACTAAGTTTTGCGTATTACTGCCTGGGGTCTTAGGTAATGGGTAAGGAAAGGGGAATACGTTGCTGCATGGAGTCTTAGGCAATGTACCGAGCTTCATACTGTTGTACCCCAATTTTTTCCCCTAAGATCCCTTCATCATACCATATTGATTCAATGACAACAAGATCACATTAAGGTTCTTGGTTCTCCTCCCTACCTTTAGCTTTTCTCTTTGAGGAATCACCAAGCACCTTGACTTATTTTCTTTTGTGACCATGAATATTTTGTCTTGATTTTTATTTTAATTAATAAAATGCAATGTTAGTTTGTCTTGCTTGTTACTAATGTAGGTAAAGGCAATGAGATTTAGCAAGTTGCAACATGGGTTCATGAGTTTATTTCTATGCCCTAGGAAATAAAGCTTGAGAAGTCCAAACCTCACCATTGAAGTTGTTTTGGAAGGGATGGAATAGCAAGGTTATTTTGGTTCACTATATTTCCGAGATGTCAAAATTAATTTAAAAGTGCAACGGATTGATTGAAGAAGTTGTCATGGTTAGACAAGGTCTTGTTCCCTTTGATCACAAGTACATGTTTCTCTCAATTCTCAAGATATGGAAGTGGTTTTAGTGGCTATGAGTTCTCATTTTCATCCTCAACAACTTCTATTTACAAAGCAAGGGTGTTGGTATAAGAAGGTGATTCAAATTTGTCAAAGTTCCTCAAAGCATTTTCTAGATCTAGGAGCTAGGGTTTTAAACTTCAAAGAAGCATATCTTGCTCATCATTTGGTATTTTTGGGTGATTCCAAAAGCATCCTTCTCTCTAAATGGTTATTAAAAAATCACTTCAAAAGTTTCAAAGAGTTTTCATGTGGAATAAACTTCATGATGAAGAAATATTACAAGTCCTCTAGATGAACACCCAATTTCTCATGTATGACTTAAAATGATCATAACTTGGTCAATTTTTATCACTTTGAGCCCACTCTTTTTCCATAATGGTCTTGAGGGTGTGAAATATATGCCTTCTTTTATGTGCAAAGTCAGAAAATGGATGGAAGATTCCCTAAGGATACAAAAGATTATAGGTCATTTCATGATTTTTTGCCAACTTCAACAATTCATAACTCTCTCAATTTTTGGATATTTTGAATGGTTCAAATTTAAAAATGTCATTCAAGAGGTCTATTTCATGCCATATTTTTTGGTCAAGAGCAAATTCCAAGTGGAAGGCCATGTTTAGATGCAAGACATTATAGGTCACTTTTGAAGAAAAATTTGAAATATTTCTAAGTATGGAAAGTCAACCTTTTTTCCCCAACTTTTACTCAATGCAGCTTTCAGCTCAAGCATCCATTTGATTCCATTATTTTTCAATTGCAAAGCTTGTAACCTCATCTTTCTACAACATCACGAATCGTGCCTTAAGACCCCTTGAGCTAAGAATGTCATTGGATTGAACTTGGTAACTTGGAACGGAAGTTTCTTCATAAGTCAGAATTTGAAATTCATGTTTTGGCCTCTAAAACATCAAATTAGCATGCGTTTGTTATCTAAACATGTTTAACCAAGTGGCCAAAGTAGATTAGGGCCTTAAAACCCAAGTGTGATACGGTGGCAGAACCGGACTGTTTTAGGAAAATGCTAGTTTGCGTTTTGTGTTTGTGTTTGCAAAATGTCGCGGTAAGCAAGAGTCGCCATCGACTTTTATTTTATCCAACTGGAAACGAAAAAAGAACAAAAAAATTCCTTTTTTGAGATATTCTGAGTACGGGGGGTAGATTATAGAAAGGGAAGGTATTAGCACCCTTTTTATCCGTAGTTTTCTACGGGCTCTTAGGTACTTGCTCATCATTAAAAATTTCTTTTGTGTTTGTGTGTTTGAAAAGTTTTTGTTTTACTTCGATTTAACCATTGCTTCTGTCTTCAAGAGTGTTACGAAGTCATTTTGAAAACTTTGTTTAAAAAAGTGTAAGTGTGAAAAAGTTCATTTTGAGCAAGTACCTACTAGCATCTACCTACTCGAAAAAAGAATGTTTCTGTTCTTGTTTCCTTTAGACAGCGTTATGCCACTATTAGTGAGTAGGTAGCACCATCGTTGGAGTTTTAAGGGTCAATTCAAAAGGGACGTACGATCACTAAAGCAATGTTAGGATGTCTTAGTAATAACCCTAATGTCTTAAGATCAATATTCGAGGCAACATTTTTGAGGCAACCTTTCTGAGGCAACATTTCCGAACGGGACTTTGATCTTTGTTTAGACAAAAAGGCGACTGCTAAAATATCCTATACTCAATGATCGTTTACCGAAGGCAACCGAAGTGAGAGTATACCCTAGGAGTGCGCATGTGTGAGTGATTCAATTTCAAGTTTATTATCTTTGCACATTTAGGGTTTGCTAACTGTTTTAATTTTAACATACATTCTTGTCATGCAACCCTATTATCATACATCTAACAGTTAATATTTGGCAGAAATTAAAATGCGAGAAGTAAAGCTACGCTATTACAAGGCTTCGGGTATTAATTACATAGCCAAAAAACCCGTCAAAACGATAAATAAAGAGAAAAAGTTCTAATTAATCTATTACATCCCATGAGCAATTACATCAATATTTTCAAAAATAAATAAACGCGCGATGAATCGAGAACAAGAGAAAAATAGGGTTTTGACCCCGTCTAACCTAATTACAAGAAGAATTATTTTTTTGGTTGTTTTTTATTATTTTAAGAAAAAAGAATAAGGTTTTAAATTAAATATAAACCTAATTACTAATTAAATTAAATTAACAAAAATAATTATTTGACCTAATTTTATGTTTTGGTTATTTTTTTAAGAAAAGAGAAAAACTTAAATTAGACAAAAACCCTAATTCTCCTAATTAATTTTAATTTATTCATAAAAAGAATTAAAGTTACCTAATAAATTAAATTAAACAACTAAATTAATTTTTATAAAAATAAAACTTAAATCTAATTGGATGAAAAATTATTTTTATGATTTTTGATAAAAAAGAATTAATTTTGTGTTAGTAAAAATAATTAAATAAAGAAAATAAAGAAAATATAAATGAAAAGAAAAAGAAAATGGGCTTGTTTACAAGTAATTTGGAGGGGTGTGAATAGCAGCCTCCGGGCCCAAACAATCTGACACACGTTTGATCTCCATGTTCCCATGATGTGCGTTGACCAAGGCTTTTGGTGGATCATCACATGATGGCCTTCAGATCTGGCTTCTTGGAGATCCAATGATTGAGCTTTAAGGGCACATGGTGGTCTCCCCGCCTTGTATGCACGCCTGATCATCTGAATAAAAATAACATGAAACATGGGGGGACCTGGGATTCGAACACAGGTCCTATGGCCTTTTCCACCAGCCTCATTAGCAACTGAGCTACGCGTTTGTGTTTATGTCAAATAATAATAATTAATAATATGAAAAACACTCAAAACAAACATTATTCCACACGCAAATTCAAATGGGCGAGTATGGTGATGCTACGCCATCGTCCCTGTCCTCTCTCCATGGCTAAAAGGTTTAATGATTTTTACCTACGGACAAAGGTCTGTCGCTACAAACCCTGCATATTTCAAAATCACATACAAGCACAATAAATGAAATCTAATGTTGTGGACTGATTCGTCTTGGCCTGCTGAGCATCATGGTTCCCTTCTTGTGGACCAATTTTGCCTGTATAAAAAGACCCTAAAACGAGACCAAGAACCCTAGCAATGGTGAATTCTGATATAGTCAACAAAAATGAAATTAACTGTTATGGATAGCTTGCAAATGCTTCAAGGAACAAGAATATGTAAGTAATTCATGCTACAAGTGCCAAAATAACGTGATTCGATTTCAAGAAAAGTTCAAGGTCGTGAACCACTTACATTGAGTTTTAGCGCAGGAAAATTCTTGTTCTTGATTGGTATAGCTTCCTTGTATGTCCAGGATGCGAATGGGATGGCTTAGGAATCTTGAAAATGCCTGGAAGTACCAAATCAGATCAACACTTTCTTTGAATTTTTTCAAGTTTGGTTCTGCCTCTTCACGCCTCAAAACCTTGTCTTTTTTTCTTCTGCATTTGTCCACTATATACCACTGATTGAATTAGGGTTACAAATATGCCTTCAATCTTTGTCAATTATGATTTTTGATCTTGATTTGATCTTCATGAAAATCTTTCCAAAAATAGGCCAAAATCAATATTTTTATGCACACCTATGCCTTGCACGATTTGATTCACTTGCTAGCTGTATATGGAACCTGAAATGTGCACAAAATCTTAAGGTTTGAATGGTTTGGATATTTTCATGATTTATTTTGATTTAAATTGATTTAATTGAAATAAAAAATCAAAATAAATAGCAAAAATAAGATAAAGACAAGTGGAAATATCTAGGGCTCGTGGACCATGTTACCAACTTAAAACAAGTACAAAAAGTTAGGCCCATTTGACAAAAATTGCAATTTGAGGCATTTTTGACTTTTGACAATTTTGTAAAAAAGATCAACTTCACCAATGCATAACTTCTTCAATTTTGACTCTATGAGGTTGTTCTTTGACTTTTTTGAAACCTTTCGATGTCCTATAAACAACCCTTTTGGTCTCATCTCAATTGAGTCTTCCATGTTCATGTATGAAGCTTTGACAAAAAAGGTGTTTTTGTTGACTTTTCAAAATGACCTATAATGTCCAAATACATAACTTCTTGTGAGTGCATATTTTGAACTTGGGAGATGAAGATGGATTGTAGATAATTGCATCCTTTTCAAAATGAGCTTTGGATGGGTAATTTCTCATAAAGTATGGGAAAGTTATGCTTGGTCAAAGTTGAGTTGACTTTTCCTACAAAACCCTAATTTAGCAACTTTTGAATTTTGATAAGTTGTGAGTAATCCTTGATGAATCATGATCAAACCTTTATCAAATGATGAATAACACTTCAAAATGAGAATGTTGACCAAAAATCTTGAAGTTTGATTGTATGTGGGCCACAGTTGACTTTTGCCCCAGCATAGTCGATTTTCAGGCTTTTGAGCAATTGACTGAGCAAACTCTCTCTGTAGGGATTGAAACTTGACATGGATGATCTTGGGAACATATTAGGACAACGGTGAGAATTTGGGATCCCTTAGACTCAAGTATCTTGATGCAACATGAAACCCTAATTTGAGGTAGACTGCCTTAGGTGAGAGCTTGTCTGGTCAACCCTTGGACTTCCTTGAGCAATTTGAAGACCTCACTTGAAATGTTTTGAGAAATATGGGGGGCAAATTTTGGGGTACAATAGCTGCCCCTGTTCAATCTTCTTAAACCTGAGGATGTAGATTGGCTTGCCTGCCTTTCGTGATCAGAAGGTTGAAGATGATTGAACACTAGAGTACCCATAAATTTGCACTCGCATGAAGTGGTACTTGTCTTGTGATGTCGAGAATGGGCTTATAGATGCCATTTAGAGATTGATGACGGACGATGGGCTTAAAGATGCCGTCAGAAGGAGTGTCGATCGTCTAAGAGATTCCTTAGCGAGAACTCGTATACCTGTTGTTGAGGAAGATTACACTGGGGAATGTTGGTCTCTGTCTTGAGAGAAAAGTTGAATTTTAGGAGCTTCGGCCGTCCGTTATTCTACTGGGGAATTGTACCTTGGTCGAAGAGGTGAAAATGTTCTACTATCTGGTCGTGATCCAGGCTTCATAGTGATAAGATCGACTGCTATCTGGTCGTGCTCCAAGCTTTACAGTGACTTACTGGGGAGATGAGATTAATCTTGCTATTCGGTCGTAATCCAGGCTTCACAATTTCTCAATTCCTATCTGGTCGTAATCCAGGCTTCAGAAGGAATTCAGTTGTTATCCGGTCGCATCCGGGCTTCAACTTGAATTTAGGGCACACTAATATCCGGTCGACTCCGGGCTTCTTAGTAATTGTCCAGGTAAACTGCTATTTGGTCGAAATCCAAGCTTCACAGTGTTTTGTACCGCTATCCGGTTGTAATCCAGGCTTCACGATGTTTCATACCATTATCTGGTCGAATTCAGGCTTCATGGTGTCTTATACTGTTATCTGGTCGAATCCAGGCTTCAAAATACCTCACTTCTTATTTGGTCGAAATCCAGGCTTCAGAGGAAATCAAGTGGTTATCCAGTCACATCCGGGGTTGACTAGGGATTATCTTCCTTATAACTCCAGTGTTTGGGATTTGAAAGAAATGCCTGCACATCATCAGCAAGGTCTGTTCAAAAGCATACTGTATAAGATCATGGTATTGTTTCGTCATCCTCCCTCTAAAGGCTTGCAGCTTTTTATCAAGAGTTAAATATCATAAAGAAAGCATAAGAGTAGTGAAACGAATGGGTGAATTCAAGACAAACATATGCAATGCATTAATGAAAACAAAGTTTAACATCAACAGATAATTGTTTGACAACAAAAGAAATTACAACTTTGAAAATTCAAACGAAACAAAGGTCTTTCAGCTTGAGCTTTGTCACTTCAGGTGGAGAACCCCTTAACGGAAGATTTTCATCTCGCCGTCTGGCATGAATTCCAGCACTCCAATGTCAATCAGATCTTGAATCTTGTTCTTCAAGGCCCAACAGTCGTTGGTGTCGTGTCTCGGGCTGTAGGAGTGGTAAACACAAAATGCATCGAGACGATAGTTAGGAGAGGAGGTATTGAGCTTCTGAGGAGGATCCTTTAAAGTAAGCAGGTTGACCTCCAACAGGCGCTTTAGTATGAAGAATGATGGTATCTCAGTCTCCGTGAACTGTCTTCCCGACGTTTCTTGCTTACGCCGATTACCCCGTTGACGCTGGTGAGGTTGTTGATGGGCTTGTGACCCTGAAGCAAGCGAAGGAGCCTTCCCCTTATCTTCTTGAGTGGATGGAGGCTGAGCGGTGACTTGCTCTTCAACCTCAGATGTTTGCCCCAATTGGTTGTTTGGAAGCAGTTGGCGGACAAGAACTCTGAGTTCCTCTTGTCTTTGAGATAGGTCTTGGATGAGAGCCATCTGGCCCACCAACTGTCCCATCACTTGGGTCCTCAATGTTGTCAGATCAAACTGCAGCTCCGCAAGCTGAACACTCCTGGCATTGTTTGAATTCTCCAAGCTCTTTGTGAGGATAGCTTTCATTTCTTCTTGCCCCAGAGACAAGTTCAGGAACATTTCCTGCAGCTGAGCAGTCTGGTCTTGGATGTCTTTGACAGACCTTTCTAGAGCCATCCCTTACTGAAATAAACAGCAGGAGAGTAAGGAAACCTGAAAAAGGAAAGATCGTCAAAATGCAATGCATGATATGTGGATGCATGCTTTCAAGGATCTCTTGGGGTAAACACAAGAAAATGTTAGAGGTTGAACTTTGCTCTTGGATTGGAGAACTTTGCACCGGTGGATGCCTTTCCACAAGAATCAAGCTCACCATGTCAAGTGGGTCATAGCCACTGATTCAAGTTGTTGCACTTGAACTTTGACTGAAGAACTTTGTATCGGTGGATGTCTTTCCACGAGAATCAAGCTCACCATGTCCAGTGGGTCATAGCCACTGATTCAAGTTGTTGTACTTGATCTTTGACTGGAGAACTTTGTATCGGAGGATGTCTTTCCACGAGAATCAAGCTCACCATGTCGAGTAGGTCATAGCCACTGATTCAAGTTGTTGCACTTGATCTTTGATTTGCATTGGTTAGAGGAGAAACCTCTTGCCCCTTGGTAGACGTCTGGTTCAACGTACCCCTGCATCAACAGTCCCTCAAGATCCTTGAAAAGGTTATTGAAAATGCTATGGTATGATGTTATGATGTTATGTACATGTATGCACAAGCAAGTAAGTGTATATACAGGCAAACATATTCACACAAAGCAAACAAGTCCTTAGGTTCAGGCTTGCATGAGGTTCAGGTACTACCCTCTTTCAGTTTCGTTGGTTAAAACCTGTCCTATTAAAAGTAACCGGGTTCTAGAGGATCTCAATATCATTGACTACCCTCAATCGGTCATAACTCCAGCATCGCTATCTTTTCTTGCGGTCGGAACCATCGCGAGAGTTTAGCCTCAATGAGTGTAGCATACTGCTACTGTTCTAATGGCCAAGTTGGGTCAATTTAGGGTTCTAAGGTCGGTTGGTGCTTAATGACTCCTTGGAAGACCCATATTCTCCCCGTTTCAACACAAGGGATATCGGTACAGACCAAGGTGCCACACCAACGTAGCCACTGCTTCACCCATGTCGATATACCCCGGACAGGTCCCTCGCAGATTATGCTACCTAAAAAAGGTTTCCCCCAGATCCGGGTTAGGATCTATGAAACTCCGATGCAAAGCCCACAAATGTAAAAGCAAACAAAGCAATAAATTGAAAACAAGGGTGATCTAAACCCTAAGGTAACCCCACTTTTAAGTTTCTCCCCAGCAGAGTCGCCAGTTCTATGATACGGTGGGAGAACTGACTAGTGTTTTGCGTTTGTGTTCGCACTTGTTCGGTTGAGCAAGAGTCGCCACCGACTTTTTATTTTATCCTAAAGGAAAGGTTAAAAAAGCACAGCAAAAACCTTTTGAGATATTTCGTGGGTTCGGGGGGTAGATTATGAAAAGGGAAGGTATTAGCACCCTTTTCATCCATGGTTATCCATGGGCTCTTAGTTACTTGGTTTTTAGATCACTTGCCTTGATTTTCGATTGCTTGAAATTGTGGTGTATGTGTGTGTTTTTTTGAAAATGTTTTTGAAGAGATGCCTTGTTTTAGGCAACCAATGTATTCTACTCGTGTTTGAGTGTTTTACAAAAGTGTGTATCTTTTCGAAAAGATGTTTCAAATGTTTTTGAGAGTTTGTTTCGAAAGTGTTTGTGAAGTGTGGTTTTTGAAAAGAAGGCAAGTGTTTTTGCAAGTTGATCTCAAGTAACTAAGAGTTTTGTCTACCCCTATTATACTCAAAGGTTTTCTCTATGTTTTCAACCCTTTTTAACAATTTTGTTCCACCATTGAATTTGGTGGACAATCTTGCGTTTACGATGTTTAACGGGACGGGCGCAGGTCATCGTATGGACCATGAATGCAATGATGCCAAGTGTCTTTGGCAATTTGCTTTGAAGGGACTATGATCATTCCATTTAGGCAACTTTCGAAAGCGTCATCGAGGGACTTATGATCATTTGAATTTGTTTTGCCAAAGAAACTCGACGTGCAAGCATGGCCCATTTTGGAAGGCAACATGTGGGATTACCCTAGAGGGTGCAAGTGTGATTGTGTATTGATTTCATGTATTTGTCTTGTATTAGGTTATCTAGCGTTTGATTTTATGTACATGCAAACCCTAGGTCTAACCATGGTATAATTGAAAGGGGTAAATTGCAAGAATTTAAAGTCTACGCTATTACAAATAGTATCCGAGAGTGGGGGTACAAATTTACAAATGGGGATGAGACTTTAGGAATGTAGTGTCCAATAATTTACAACCAAATCGAATTGCGATCAAATGTAAACAATGTAATGTAACGTATAAGAATAGTAATTGTACATGTATCAAATGTAAGGTGTATTGTGTAAGTGTAAGTGTACGTATATGAGAATTATTTACAAGTGCGAAATGTGATTTTTACATGTATTATTAAGTATTGTTTTAACTTAAATGAAAAGAATTAAATGTTTATTTATTTAATCTTTGTAATCTTGTATTTTTCTTTAATATGTACAAAAAGAAAATTTAATAAAAGAAAAGAAAATGTTCTAAACTTGAAAATTGTTATTTACATTGGATATAAATTTGTATCTTCATATTTTTGTTTAATATATACAAAAGAGGTATTTTAATTAAAAGAAAGAAAGAATGTTTTTCAATTTTAATTGTATTATGTAAAAAAGATGTATTTTCATTTATTATGTACAAATATTTCTAAGAAAAGAAAATGTATTAACTTAGTGAAAATTTATGTATAAATAAGTTTAAAAAATAAAGTGTTTTAAATAATTCCAAATCTTATGTATTTCATGTTAGTATTTTTTATGTACAAAGATCTAATCATAAAAAAATTGAATATTGTCAATTAAAATTGATATTAACAATTGGTTTATTTAACAAAAAATAAGTTATGTAAAATGTCATGTGGTAAATAAAAAAGGTGTTAACTAAAAAGAATAGAAAGGGCCTTAGGGGCCTTTGTTTAGCCCAAACAGAAATGGTTAAGGTTAGGAAAAAGGGGGGTGGTACGTACGTAATGGGCTTAAGCGTGGATGGTTGGGGCAAAGCCCAAAACGAGTTTGACACATTTTTAGGGTTCTTTGATTTTTGTTTCAGAAAGAGGGTTAGGGTTTGTCAACGACAGAAGCGCCACTCGTTCTCCACTTCTATCCTCTTCGTCTCCTTCACCAAGCGCATAGATCAAGTCTTTTGCCCTAGCCACCAGCGCCACCATCTATGTCCTTCTCCTCTCCTTGGTTCCACGAAACGAGATTAAGGTGATGTTTTCTGTCTTTTTAACGCATTGTGAGTTTCGAATTTTATGTGTCTTGCATGTCTTGATTATGGATTCTGATGGAGTGTTATTGTTATTCTTGTTGGAGGTGCGTGAGAAGGGAAAGAAATTATACCTCTTGGAGAAGACAGAGAAGGATGGAGGCGCTTGGAGGCTTGGACGGTGAGGGGTAATTACGATGATGACGCTAGCTTGACTTCCTGGTACTCTGTACTTTTTGTCCCTTTAGGTTTTGTGATGCATTTCTGAAAACCTTTTGATATCCCTTCTTTCTTCTTCTCTTCGCTTCTGCTTATGTATGCTTATGTTGCCTTTGAGTTGCCTTTGTATGCTTGTTCTGAGTTTGACAATGTTGATGTTGTTGAATTATTTTGTATGTTGTATATTTTTACCCCAATAATGGACGCAGTTCTAAGGGGGTCTGTGGGTTTGGCGTGCTTTTTGGGTTTATCTGGCTTCAGGCCTTGGCCTGCTGTAGCAGGTTGAGCTGGTTATGGTCTTTTTAAGGCTTTGTGTTGTAGTTTGGTACAAGTTTAGGCTTGGAAGGTTTTGAATGGTTTCTGTTTAGGTTGAGTTTGACAGGTTCAATGCTTGTTGGTTTTGGACTTTTGTTGGACAACAGGTTTGGGCAGGTTTGTTGAGCTTAAGGCTTTACTGGTTTTTTGTGAGGCTTAGCACTATGGCTTGACAGGTTTAATGCTGGTTTTTTGATGGTTGAGTTTTGACAGTTTGTATGGTTTTGTAAACTGGCTTTGAGGTTTGAAAAGCTTGGCAGTTTTTGTGGTTATGATGTATCTCTTAGTTCTCTTTTTGTTTTTTGATTTTCTAATGCTTAGGCAGGTAAAAAAGGTTGAAGGTTTTGAGACTGGTTGGTTTCAGGCTTGATGTTGATTGCTAGTTGTTTTTGACAAAGCTTGACAGATTTTGTGGTTATTATCTCAGTTCTGCCTCTCTTCTCCCCTTTGATACTTTCTACTATTTTATTGACTACTTTCTTTATCTTTTCTTTTTCCCTTTATCCACTGTGTTATTGCAGTTTTATTTTCTATATTCTTAAGCCTCAAAGCAAAACCTGTAAGCCTAAACACTTTCCTCTCTCTCTTTCTCTCTCCAGTACAGCTTTTAGCATTAAAATATGTTTATGCTTTGTACTTTTCTGAAAGGGCAGCACTGGAAAATGATGAAAATGAATCACTTGCTTGCATAACATGCTTACTCTGCATATTTGTCTCTTTTCTTCCAGATTTTGTGCTTCTTGCTATCTTTCCATATCTTCTTTTTGACAGCTTTGAGTAGCCTTGTACTTGACATCCTTTGGACAGCTTGTGGATAGTTTGGAATTTGTGATTCAGTTTGGACTTTGTAGTTTGATTTGGACTTTGCATCATTCTGTTTGAGACTTGAACTATGCAGTTTGACAATTTTGACTTGTGCATTCTTTATATTTGTGCATTCAAAGTTTAGCAAGCAAATATTCATCCCTCTTTGTGAACCGGGAGAAATCCCGTGATTTGCAAAGAGGGCTAACTGATCCCAGTCAGTTGCCCTTAATGATGAACTTTATTTTTATCTGTCTCTTTAATTGTTTATCTGCTTCTAATTTTTCTTCTGTTCTTTGTTTTGCAGATAAAATTCCATGGAGTACTGGAGCAAGGGATAGAAGATGAAGAATTGAAGATTTAGAAACATACTTAGGATAGTTTTTATGTAAATTTAAATAAATGTAAAATCATTGTTGTAAACAATTTGTAAACAAAACAATTGTACAAATAATTTAAAAAATAAATAAAAAGTTTCTTTTATTTGATTAATTCTTTTCTTCTCCAATTGTTTATTTATTATTTAAAATTCTTTAAATTATAATAAATGGAAAATAAATTCCAATCATTTAAATTCAGAATAGTAAATAATTAAATAAACATTTCTTCGGCATTGATCAATTAAACCCGGCGTTTCCAACATCCAGAGTAAAACAACAGTCAATCACAGCAATTGCCCAGATGCTTTTTCCCCTTTACTGACTTTAATCAAACATTGCAAATTCAAACCCAATGCAACCTTTTACTGATTCAGTCAAACAAACGTGAATTCAATCCAAATGCATTCTTTTACTGATTAAGTCAAACAATGCGAATTCAAACCAAATCTCGGAATAACTTTCAAAGCACCGTAGAATTAAATATTTCTGAAGAACCGCGCATGAACAACCCTAATTCCTGATTAAATGCCAAAGAAGCATTCGCCTGATCGAAGTTGAGCCAAAATCAACCAAAACCCTAAGCAACTGTATGAACTGTTCTAGAGCCATGAAAATCAATGAAAACCCTAATTTTGTCTGACTGACGAGAAAAGTCTGTTTGACCTATTCTTGAGCCAGTTTGAAAAATCAGGAAATGCCTGAAGCTGTGATTTCTTGTGGAAAAATGCGAGGGCAAATTTTGGGGTACAACAGTTGCCCCTGTTCAATCTTCTTGAACCTAAAGAGTTAGATTGGCAAGTTTGCCTTTCGCGACTTGAAGGTAAAAAAAGATTGGACACTAGAGTGCCCTAAAATTTGCACTCGGCGATGTGATGGTAGAGGTGAATGGGCTTAAAGATGCCATTTGGTGATGGGCTTAAAGATGCTATCTGATGCGATAGAATCTTGTCGGGGGATGGGCTTAGAGATGCCATCTGAGAATGGGCTTAAAGATGCCATTTGGTGATGGGCTTAAAGATGCCATCTGATGCGATAGATTAACATCCGTTGTTGGGAAGAATCCGTAAACTGTTTTCAGAAGTCTTGAAGTTGGAGGAGGAACCGGTGTAGGGTTTCCTGATGATGCGTCCGTGTAAAACTGCATCTGAGTGAATCTGGAATAAGTATCAGAATGTCGCCGTGTCCGGGTCACATCTGAACTATTTCTGGATGAATCTCGGAAGATGATCTTTGTCTGTCGACTGATCTTACCTGAAAAGGTAAAGGGTTAGCTGTATGCAATGTTATGATGCATGATGCAATGTATGTGACATCAATGTTTATGACATGAATGTGATGAATGCGCATGTAAGCTGATAAGCTATCTTGCTGAGGATAAATGAATCCTGGATGGCTGAAGATAAAAGAATCTTGACTGCTGTCGAGGAAAATAATTCTTTGGTTGCTGCTGTGGAGGGCAAGAACCTTCTGATTGTTGAAAAATGAGAAGTCTTGGGACCACTGTTGGGGGAATCAGAAGCTTGGGTTGTATGCCAAACTACTAGGGACTTCCTGTTTTGAGGAGATCTGTGTAGGATTTCCTGATGATGAGTCCGTGTAAAACTGCATCGGGTTTTTGAACACTTTTGACATTCGAATGCCCCAAGTGGTGATGTAGATAATTTCCTGGCTTGTTACAGGTGTTAATCCACAATCGGTCGTTCACAGATATTTTCCTGGCTTGTTACAGGTGTTGATCTGGAACTTGAGAAAGAAAGATGGTTCCCTGGCTTGTTACAGGTGTTGATCTTCAATCTCTTCAGATGTGCCCTGGCTAGATGCAGGAATCGAATCTGGAATTAGTCGTCAATAGATATGCCCTGGCTGGATACAGGAATCAAATCTTCAAACTCTTCAGAAGTGCCCTGGCTAGATACAGGAATCGAGTATGGAAATAGTCGTCAACAGATATGCCTTGGCTGGATACAGGAATCGAATCTTCAAACTCTTCAGACGTTCCCTGGCTAGATACAGGAATCGAGTCTGGAAATAGTCGTCAACAGATATGCCCTGGCTGGATACAGGAATCGAATCTTCAAACTCTTCAGACGTGCCCTGGCTAGATACAGGAATCAAGTCTGGAAATAGTCGTCAACAGATATGCCCTGGATGGATACAGGAATCGAATCTTCAAACTCTTCAGACATGCCCTGGCTAGATACAGGAATCGAGTCTGGAAATAGTCGTCAACAGATATGCCCTGGCTGGGTACAGGAATCGAATCCTCAAATTCTTCAGACGTGCCCTGGCTAGATACAGGAATCGAGTCTGGAAATAGTGATAGTTGATTTGTTGGCGGTTGTAATTTCCAACAGGTGGTGAAGGAATGATTGAACACTTTTTACATTCGAATGCCCCAAGTGATGATGAAAGAATCTTGAATCAGATTATTCTGCGGATTGAGAGATTTCTTGAAATCTTGACTGGACTGCCCCAGGTTAACTGAACTTTGAAAGATCTGTTGAAACCTTGACTGGACTGCCCCAGGTTAACTGGATGGTGCCATGTCATGCCCCTTGTTGATAGGAGATTTGTAATGGAAGTGTCGTCCTTTTGAAGTGATTTTAAATCACTGGGAGAGTTTTCATTCCTCCGAACATTCGCCGTATGAATTTCTTTGCTGTCAAACAAAAAGTCAAATGCGAACAGTGATATTCATGCAATGCAAAGTTTATGTTTGTCTCGAAGTTTTTTTTTTTTTTAAAATGCGTTTTTTAGCAGAAAACTTTTTATAAGACAGATCAACACAAGATTTAGAGCAAAGCCTTACAGGAGTCAGGATACCTTTTGTAACAGTATGCTTTCGAACTAACCCATGCTTCAATTAGGACTTTTAAAGGGTTGTAACGTGGCTTGGTTCACGGTTTAAGAAACAAAGGATAAAGGCTCAAAGTATATTTGTACCCACCCGCTCTTCATGATGTTCTTCAACCCTAAGCTCAGTTAATTGTGCGTCACACTCTGTTTTGAGTTTGGAATGACTTTTCGGGCGATGGTTCACCAGTTGAATTTGGGAGACAGTCATCATCTCGTTTTTCTTTTTCAGCCTTTTTTCATGTTGTCGAGGATTTTTAATGACCTCACTATTTTGATTTTGATTTGTTATCCCTAACTTTTGCCTGACTGCTCCCATTTTCGAGATTACAGTCAGCGGGATGCCCCAGCTTTCTTAAGCCTCCTTTACAAGTTTTGGCTTGGTGGGCTTTTCTTTTTTGAGAGATTGACTGTCTATGTGATAGGGAACCACCCTTGTCTTTTGATTCCAAAGGAATGCTTTTCTTTTTCTTTGACGTCGTTCGTTGTATTACGAACTGAGAGTTTGCGACTTCAATGCGCGTTTCTCTTGAATTAACTGAGATACTACCCTGCCCCGGGTTTATATCAAAGGTTTTGATCGTTTAGAACAGAAAAATCCTACTTCTTTGGCTCGAAGGGGTTGACTAGGAATTATCTTCCTTATAACTCCAGTGTTTGGGATTTGAAAGAAATGCCTGCACATCATCAGCAAGGTCTGTTCAAAAGCATACTGTATAAGATCATGGTATTGTTTCGTCATCCTCCCTCTAAAGGCTTGCAGCTTTTTATCAAGAGTTAAATATCATAAAGAAAGCATAAGAGTAGTGAAACGAATGGATGAATTCAAGACAAACATATGCAATTCATTAATGAAAACAGAGTTTAACATCAACAGATAATTGTTTGACAACAAAAGAAATTACAACTTTGAAAATTCAAACGAAACAAAAGTCTTTCAGCTTGAGCTTTGTCACTTCAGGTGGAGAACCCCTTAACGGAAGATTTTCATCTCGCTGACTGACATGAATTCCAGCACTCCAATGTCAATCAGATCTTGAATCTTGTTCTTCAAGGCCCAACAGTCGTTGGTGTCGTGTCCCGGGCTGTAGGAGTGGTAAACACAAAATGCATCGGGACGATAGTTAGGAGAGGAGGTATTGAGCTTTTGAGAAGGATCCTTTAAAGTAAGCAGGTTGACCTCCAACAGGCGCTTTAGTATGAAGAATGATGGTATCTCAGTCTCCGTGAACTGTCTTCCCGACGTTTCTTGCTTACGCCGATTACCCCGTTGACGCTGGCGAGGTTGTTGATGGGCTTGTGACCCTGAAGCAAGCGAAGGAGCCTTCCCCTTGTCTTCTTGAGTGGATGGAGGCTGAGCGGTGACTTGCTCTTCAACCTCAGATGTTTGCCCCAATTGGTTGTTTGGAAGCAGTTGGCGGACAAGAACTCTGAGTTCCTCTTGTCTTTGAGATAGGTCTTGGATGAGAGCCATCTGGCCCACCAACTGTCCCATCACTTGGGTCCTCAATGTTGTCAGATCAAACTGCAGCTCCGCAAGCTGAACACTCCTGGCATTATTTCAATTCTCCAAGCTCTTTGTGAGGAGAGCTTTCATTTCTTCTTGCCCCAGAGACAAGTTCAGGAACATTTCCTGCAGCAGAGCAGTCTGGCCTTGGATGTCTTTGACAGACCTTTCTAGAGCCATCCCTTACTGAAATAAACAGCAGGAGAGTAAGGAAACCTGAAAAAGGAAAGATCGTCAAAATGCAATGCATGATATGTGGATGCATGCTTTCAAGGATCTCTTGGGGTAAACACAAGAAAATGTTAGAGGTTGAACTTTGCTCTTGGATTGGAGAACTTTGCACCGGTGGATGCCTTTCCACAAGAATCAAGCTCACCATGTCAAGTGGGTCATAGCCACTGATTCAAGTTGTTGCACTTGAACTTTGACTGAAGAACTTTGTATCGGTGGATGTCTTTCCACGAGAATCAAGCTCACCATGTCCAGTGGGTCATAGCCACTGATTCAAGTTGTTGTACTTGATCTTTGACTGGAGAACTTTGTATCGGCGGATGTCTTTCCACGAGAATCAAGCTCACCATGTCGAGTGGGTCATAGCCACTGATTCAAGTTGTTGCACTTGATCTTTGATTTGCATTGGTTAGAGGAGAAACCTCTTGCCCCTTGGTAGACGTCTGGTTCAACGTACCCCTGCATCAACAGTCCCTCAAGATCCTTGAAAAGGTTATTGAAAATGCTATGATATGATGTTATGATGTTATGTACATGTATGCACAAGCAAGTAAGTGTATATACAGGCAAACATATTCACACAAAGCAAACAAGTCCTTAGGTTCAGGCTTGCATGAGGTTCAGGTACTACCCTCTTTCAGTTTCGTTGGTTAAAACCTGTCCTATTAAAAGTAACCGGGTTCTAGAGGATCTCAATATCATTGACTACCCTCAATCAGTCATAACTCCATCATCGCTATCTTTTCTTGCGGCCGGAACCATCGCGAGAGTTTAGCCTCAATGAGTGTAGCATACTGCTACTGTTCTAATGGCCAAGTTGGGTCAATTTAGGGTTCTAAGGTCGGTTGGTGCTTAATGACTCCTTGGAAGACCCATATTCTCCCCGTTTCAACACAAGGGATATCGGTACGGACCAAGGTGCCACACCAACGTAGCCACTGCTTCACCCATGTCGGTATACCCCGGACAGGTCCCTCGTAGATTATGCTACCTAAAAAAGGTTTCCCCCAGATCCGGGTTAGGATCTATGAAACTCCGATGCAAAGCCCACAAATGTAAAAGCAAACAAAGCAATCAATTGAAAACAAAGGTGATCTAAACCCTAAGGTAACCCCACTTTTAAGTTTCTCCCCAGCAGAGTCGCCAGTTCTGTGATACGGTGGGAGAACTGACTAGTGTTTTGTGTTTGTGTTCGCACTTGTTCGGTTGAGCAAGAGTCGACACCGACTTTTTATTTTATCCTAAAGGAAAGGTTAAAAAAGCACAGCAAAAACCTTTTGAGATATTTCGTGGGGTAGATTATGAAAAGGGAAGGTATTAGCACCCTTTTCATCCATGGTTATCCATGGGCTCTTAGTTACTTGGTTTTTAGATCACTTGCCTTGATTTTCGATTGCTTGAAATTTTGGTGTATGTGTGTGTTTTTTTGAAAATGTTTTTGAAGAGATGCCTTGTTTTAGGCAACCAATGTATTCGACTCGTGTTTGAGTGTTTTACAAAAGTGTGTATCTTTTTGAAAAGATGTTTCAAATGTTTTTGAGAGTTTGTTTCGAAAGTGTTTGTGAAGTGTGGTTTTTGAAAAGAAGGCAAGTGTTTTTGCAAGTTGATCTCAAGTAACTAAGAGTTTTGTCTACCCCTATTGTACTCAAAGGTTTTCTCTATGTTTTCAACCCTTTTTAACAATTTTGTTCCACCATTGAATTTGGTGGACAATCTTGCGTTTAGGATGTTTAACGGGACGGGCGCGGGTCATCGTATGGACCATGAATGCAATGATGCCAAGTGTCTTTGGCAATTTGCTTTGAAGGGACTATGATCATTCCATTTAGGCAACTTTCGAAAGCGTCATCGAGGGACTTATGATCATTTGAATTTGTTTTGCCAAAGAAACTAGACGTGCAACCATGGCCCATTTTGGAAGGCAACATGTGGGATTACCCTAGAGGGTGCAAGTGTGATTGTGTATTGATTTCATGTATTTGTCTTGTATTAGGTTATCTAGCGTTTGATTTTATGTACATGCAAACCCTAGGTCTAACCATGGTATAATTGAAAGCGGTAAATTGCAAGAATTTAAAGTCTACGCTATTACAAATAGTATCCGGGAGTGGGGGTACAAATTTACAAATGGGGATGAGACTTTAGGAATGTAGTGTCCAATAATTTACAACCAAATCGAATTGCGATCAAATGTAAACAATGTAATGTAACGTATAAGAATAGTAATTGTACATGTATCAAATGTAAGGTGTATTGTGTAAGTGTAAGTGTACGTATATGAGAATTATTTACAAGTGCGAAATGTGATTTTTACATGTATTATTAAGTATTGTTTTAACTTAAATGAAAATAATTAAATGTTTATTTATTTAATCTTTGTAATCTTGTATTTTTCTTTAATATGTACAAAAAGAAAATTTAATAAAAGAAAAGAAAATGTTCTAAACTTGAAAATTGTTATTTACATTGGATATAAATTTGTATCTTCATATTTTTGTTTAATATATACAAAAGAGGTATTTTAATTAAAAGAAAGAAATAATGTTTTTCAATTTTAATTGTATTATGTAAAAAAGATGTATTTTCATTTATTATGTACAAATATTTCTAAGAAAAGAAAATGTATTAACTTAGTGAAAATTTATGTATAAATAAGTTTAAAAAATAAAAAGTGTTTTAAATAATTCCAAATCTTATGTATTTCATGTTAGTATTTTTTATGTACAAAGATCTAATCATAAAAGAAATGAATATTGTCAATTAAAATTGATATTAACAATTGGTTTATTTAACAAAAAATAAGTTATGTAAAATGTCATGTGGTAAATAAAAAAGGTGTTAACTAAAAAGAATAGAAAGGGCCTTAGGGGCCTTTGTTTAGCCCAAACAGAAATGGTTAAGGTTAGGAAAAAGGGGGGTGGTACGTACGTAATGGGCTTAAGCGTGGATGGTTGGGGAAAAGCCCAAAACGAGTTTGACACGTTTTTAGGGTTCTTTGATTTTTGTTTCAGAAAGAGGGTTAGGGTTTGTCAACGACAGAAGCGCCGCTCGTTCTCCACTTCTATCCTCTTCGTCTCCTTCACCAAGCGCCTAGATCAAGTCTTTTGCCCCAGCCACCAGCGCCACCATCTATGTCCTTCTCCTCTCCTTGGTTCCACGAAACGAGATTAAGGTGATGTTTTCTGTCTTTTTAACGCATTGTGAGTGTCGAATTTTATGTGTCTTGCATGTCTTGATTATGGATTCTGATGGAGTGTTATTGTTATTCTTGTTGGAGGTGCGTGAGAAGGGAAAGAAATTATACCTCTTGGAGAAGACAAAGAAGGATGGAAGCGCTTGGAGGCTTGGACGGTGAGGGGTAATTATGATGATGACGCTAGCTTGACTTCCTGGTACTCTGTACTTTTTGTCCCTTTAGGTTTTGTGATGCATTTCTGAAAACCTTTTGATATCCCTTCTTTCTTCTTCTCTTCGCTTCTGCTTATGTTGCCTTTGAGTTGCCTTTGTATGCTTGTTCTGAGTTTGACAATGTTGATGTTGTTGAATTGTTTTGTATGTTGTATATTTTTACCCCAATGATGGACGCAGTTCTGAGGGGGTCTGTGGGTTTGGCGTGCTTTTTGGGTTTATCTGGCTTCAGGCCTTGGCCTGCTGTAGCAGGTTGAACTGGTTATGGTCTTTTTAAGGCTTTGTGTTGTAGTTTGGTACAAGTTTAGGCTTGGAAGGTTTTGAATGGTTTCTGTTTAGGTTGAGTTTGACAGGTTCAATGCTTGTTGGTTTTGGACTTTTGTTGGGCAACAGGTTTGGGCAGGTTTGTTGAGCTTAAGGCTTTACTGGTTTTTTGTGAGGCTTAGCACTATGGCTTGACAGGTTTAATGCTGGTTTTTTGATGGTTGAGTTTTGACAGTTTGTATGGTTTCGTAAACTGGCTTTGAGGTTTGAAAAGCTTGGCAGTTTTTGTGGTTATGATGTATCTCTTAGTTCTCTTTTTGTTTTTTGATTTTCTAATGCTTAGGCAGGTAAAAAAGGTTGAAGGTTTTGAGACTGGTTGGTTTCAGGCTTGATGTTGATTGCTAGTTGTTTTTGACAAAGCTTGACAGATTTTGTGGTTATTATCTCAGTTCTGCCTCTCTTCTCCCCTTTGATACTTTCTACTGTTTTATTGACTACTTGCTTTATCTTTTCTTTTTCCCTTTATCCACTGAGTTATTGCAGTTTTATTTTCTATATTCTTAAGGCTCAAAGCAAAACCTGTAAGCCTAAACACTTTCCTCTCTCTCTCTCTCTCTTTCTCTCTCCAGTACAGCTTTTAGCATTAAAATATGTTTATGCTTTGTACTTTTCTGAAAGGGCAGCACTGGGAAATGATGAAAATGAATCACTTGCTTGCATAACATGCTTACCCTGCATATTTGTCTCTTTTCTTCCAGATTTTGTGCTTCTTGCTATCTTTCCATATCTTCTTTTTGACAGCTTTGAGTAGCCTTGTACTTGACATCCTTTGGACAGCTTGTGGATAGTTCGGAATTTGTGATTCAGTTTGGACTTTGTAGTTTGATTTGGACTTTGCATCATGCTGTTTGAGACTTGAACTATGCAGTTTGACAATTTTGACTTGTGCATTCTTTATATTTGTGCATTCAAAGTTTAGCAAGCAAATATTCATCCCTCTTTGTGAACCGGGAGAAATCCCGTGATTTGCAAAGAGGGCTAACTGATCCCAGTCAGTTGCCCTTAATGATGAACTTTATTTTTATCTGTCTCTTTAATTGTTTATCTGCTTCTAATTTTTCTTATGTTCTTTGTTTTGCAGATAAAATTCCATGGAGTACTGGAGCAAGGGATAGAAGATGAAGAATTGAAGATTTAGAAACATACTTAGGATAGTTTTTATTTAAATTTAAATAAATGTAAAATCATTGTTGTAAACAATTTGTAAACAAAACAATTGTACAAATAATTTAAAAAATAAATAAAAAGTTTCTTTTATTTGATTAATTCTTTTCTTCTCCAATTGTTTATTTATTATTTAAAATTCTTTAAATTATAATAAATGGAAAATAAATTCCAATCATTTAAATTCAGAATAGTAAATAATTAAATAAACATTTCTTTAGCATTGATCAATTAAACCCGGCGTTTCCAACATCCAGAGTAAAACAACAGTCAATCACAGCAATTGCCCAGACGCTTTTTCCCCTTTACTGACTTTAATCAAACATTGCAAATTCAAACCCAATGCAACCTTTTACTGATTCAGTCAAACAAACGTGAATTCAATCCAAATGCATTCTTTTACTGATTAAGTCAAACAATGCGAATTCAAACCAAATCTCGGAATAACTTGCAAAGCACCATAGAATTAAATCTTTCTGAAGAACCGCACATGAACAACCCTAATTCCTGATTAAATGCCAAAGAAGCGTTCGCCTGATCGAAGTTGAGCCAAAATCAACCAAAACCCTAAGCAACTGTATGAACTGTTCTAGAGCCATGAAAATCAATGAAAACCCTAATGTTGTCTGACTGACGAGAAAAGTCTGTTTGACCGATTCTTGAGCCAGTTTGAAAAATCAGGAAACGCTTGAAGCTGTGATTTCTTGTGGAAAAATGCGAGGGCAAATTTTGGGGTACAACAATATGCCACTATCTAGTCGATTCCAGGCTTCATGGCGTCTCGTACTGCTATCTGGTCGTAATCCAGGATTCACAGTAACTTGCTGGGGATTAAACTATTATTCGGTCGAATCCGGGCTTCACAATATTATGGAGGAATCAAGATACTATCCAATCGTACCTGGGCTTCATAGCTTGAACTTTGTAAGAATTTGATTGTATCTTTCCTGAAATGTAAAGGGTTAGTCTTATGTAATGCCATGCTGTATGACATGTATCAAGCAGTGATGTTCTCAAAATGAATGAGATTGTGTTGTATGATGCATATGTGTATGCTACGATGTATGGAAATGCGATGTCTTTGTGATGTTCTCTAGTTGGGGAAAATAAATCCCGGACTACTGCTGGAGAGTTAAAAAGAGTTTCGCTTGCTGGAGATAACGATCGAAGATGAATTGAGAATATCTTGGCAGGAGAATAATTCTGCTGGAGAATAAACTGGCAAGAAAATGAATCCGTGGGGAAGAGATACCCTATCAGGAGATCTATTGACTGGGAGAAATAACCTCGGCTGTGGATGAATTACCGTTGCTGGCGATGATAAACTCTGTCGGGGATAAAGTTTCTGTTTGTGGAAGAAATCAACTCCGCTGGGGAATAATCTTCTATTGTTGGTGATAGATGAACTCTGCTTGGGGAGAATTGACACCAGTGTTTTTTAGATGCTTTTTGCTCTGCGGGGAGCAAATGTACCTTTGGTCGTATTCTCCAGCTAGGCCTATCCCTTTACCTGGTGGACAGAGCAACTGTAAGGTTTGTACATTTCTTGTTTGCCCCTGTTCCTGATATTACGAGTAATCGTCTTTTGTTTCGCATGTACATATTTATGAGCAGCCATTATTTTCAAATGCACATATCAAAAATGAACAATTGGACGTTCTTGCAAAACAAAACAGAAAAAAGAAAAACAATTTGAAATTTCTTTATGAAAATGAATTGTATTGATTTTGAAGTTGGCCTGTAAATAGGCATTTTCGTACAAGAGGTTGACGTCCTAGTAAGAGAACGCCGCCGAAGGATAGAAATTATATAATTTGTGAAAAAACAAAGAAAAACAGCTATGTGAACAATCCCACTGGGTTCCAACTCTGCTATTTCCTTTATGTCTTCGAGCGTCTCATCACTTTTCTACTTGGTTGAAGGTAGATCAGATTGATTGGCGTCGTCCGAGCTTGATAGTCGATACTGAATTTTGGTTGCAAGATGATCCAATGAGACATAGTGTTACGCTTAAATCCCTAATTTTTGCCTGGACCGCCCTTTTGGGTTTTCAGTCCACCGGGATACCCTTTTTTACCCAAGCCCCCTTTTCAGGTTTTCGACTTGCCGGGTGTATAATTTTTTTCATTTTCATCCCTTACTTTTGCCCGAACCCTTTTGGTTCGCCAGAAAGCCCTTATTTTTGCCTAGGCCAGTCAACCTAGCGGGTCTTTGATTATGCGTAGTATTTTTTAACTATGTCTACATTGACGGGGTGAGGAAGGTTGTCACCATCCATGGTGGTTAGAATCACAGCTCCTCCCGAGAAAATGTTCTTAACCACAAATGGCCCTTCATAAGTGGGGGTCCATTTGCCCCTGGGATCACCTTGCGGCAGTATAATGCGCTTGATCACCAGATCCCCAACTTGATACTCTTGTCGTCTGACTTTCTTGTTAAATGCCTTCATCATTTGCTTTTGGTATGTCTGACCATGACAAATAGCAGTAAGTCTCTTCTTGTCGATTAAGTTCAGCTGATCAAGCCGGGTCTGGATCCAATTGTCTTCGCTTAAACCTGCATCCTTCATAATCCAAAGAGAGGGTATCTGGACTTCAGTGGGTAAGACTGCCTCCATGCCATACACCAAAGAGTGGGGTGTTTCCCCTATTGACGTCCGCGCTGAGGTGCGGTACCCATGAAGAGCAAATGGTAACATCTCATGCTAGTCTTTGTACGTCACTGTCATCTTCTGCACAATCTTCTTGATGTTCTTATTAGCCGCTTCAACAGCCCCATTCATCTTCGGCCGGTGGGAGAAGAGTTATGATGTTGTATCTTAAATTGTTTGCAGAGCTCGGTGATCATAGTATTGTTGAGCTTTGTACCATTGTCCATAATGATCCTCTCTGGTACACCATATCGGTAGATCAGATTGTGTCGGATGAACCGCGCCACGACATTATTGGTTACTGTAGCAAAGGAAGCTGCCTCAACCCACTTCGTGAAATAATCAATAGCTACCAGAATGAAACGATGCCCGTTGGACGCAGTAGGTCTGATTTCGCCGATCATGTCGATGCCCCACATTGCGAAAGGCCAAGGTGCCGTCAAAACATTCAGAGGAATTGGAGGTACATGCACCTTATCAGCATAGACTTGGCACTTATGACAGGTCCTAGAATGCTGATAACAATCGGATTCCATAGTAGACCAATAATATCCTGCCCGTAGGATTTTCTTCGCCATGGTATGTCCACTAGAATGAGTTCTGAAAGTACCTTCATATAACTCTACCGTGATCCTTTCTATCTCGTTCTTGTCCACACATCGTAGTAAGGTTAAGTCATGGTTACGCTTGTAAAGGATATCATTGCTAATGAAGAAATTCGCCACGAATCTTCTTAAGAACTTCTTATCATTAATAGATGCACCCTCAGGGTATTCCTGAGCCTCAAGATACCTCTTTACCCCGTGAAACCAGGGTTTATCTGCTACCTCCTCAGTCTCAATGTCGTAGCAATGTGCGGGTTCGTCCAACCTTTCAATGGTAATCTAGAGAGCTTCATTGTCCCACCTAACCTTGAACATAGAAGACATGGTAGCTAGCGCGTCCGCTAATTGTTCTCCTCTCTTGGGAAATGTTCAAAGGTTATCTCCTCGAAGTGCGGAAGCAATGTCAATTCATACTCTTTGTAAGGAATAAGATTTAGGTGCTTCGTATCCCACTCGCCTTTGATCTGGATGATCACTAGAGAGGAATCTCTGAATACACTCAAGAACTTAATTCTTAGGTCGATAGTTGCTCGAAGGCCCATGATACACGCTTCATACTCCGCCATATTATTGGTGCAGTTAAAACATAATCGGGTGGTGAACGGAGTATGACAGCCTTCAGGAGATATAATCACAGCGCCAATGCCATTACCCAACGCGTTTGAAGCTCCGTAAAAATAAATAGACCATCGGGATCCCTTCTCAGGTCCTTCATCCGGTCTAGGTTCTTCGCAGTCGGTCACCAACATGATGTTCTCATCCGGGAACTCGAAATTCATGGATTGGTAATCATCCACGGCCTGATGCGCCAGATGATCCGCCAACACACTGCCCTTGATTTCCTTTTGGGTTGTGTATTGGATGTCGTACTCATTTAAGATCATCTGCCATCTTGCTATTCTTCCGGACAAGGCAGGATTTTCGAAGATATACTTGATTGGATCCATTTTTGATATCAATAGGGTAGTGTGAGTCATCATATACTGTCTTAGCCGGCGAGTAGCCCATGCCAAAGCACAACAAGTTTTATCAAGCAGTGAGTATTAGGTATCACAGTCGGTAAACTTTTTGCTAAGGTAGTAAATAGCATGCTCTTTTCGGCCAGACTCGTCATGCTGCCCCAGCACGCACCCCATTGAATTATCGAGTACTGTTAAGTATAAGATCAAAGGTCTTCCTTCAACTGGAGGCATCATAATAGGTGGCTCTTGGAGATATTCTTTGATCCTTTCGAAAGCGGCCTGACATTCATCATTCCATTTTACCACTTGATCTTTCTTCAACAGCTTAAAGATTGGCTCACAAGTAGCAGACAGGTGTGAGATGAATCGGGAAATGTAATTCAACCGTCCCAAAAAGCCTCTAACTTCCTTTTCTATGCGCAGAGCTGGCATCTCCTGTATAGCCTTCACCTTTGAAGGATCCACTTGAATAACTTTATCACTAACAACGAAACCCAGCAGCTTACCAGACCTTACCCCGAAGGTGCACTTGTTCGGGTTTAACCTCAGCTTGTACATCTTCAATCTGTCGAATAGTTTCTGGAGATGGTCAAGATGTTCTTCTTCAGTCTGGGACCTTGCAATCATATCATCAACGTAAACTTCAATCTCATGGTAAATCATGTCGTGGAACAAAGAAACCATAACGTGTTGATACGTTGTCCCAGCATTCTTCAACCCGAAAGGCATTACCTTGTAACAGAAAGTGCCCCACTGTGTAACGAAGGTTGTCTTCTCCATGTCTTCGGGAGCCATCTTAATTTGATTGTAACCAGAAAAACCATCCATAAAGGAGAAGACCTTAAGCTACGCGGTGTTGTCGACCAGAACATCGATATGACGCAGAGGGAAATCATCCTTGAGGCTCGCCCTATTCAGATCTCTATAGTCTACATACATACGTACCTTACCATCCTTCTTCGGCACCGGAACCACATTGGCGACCCACTGCGGGTAAGAAGTAACAACTAGAAATCCGGCCTCAAACTGTTTCATGACCTCAGCTTTGATTTTCTCAGACATCTCAGGGCGCATACGACATACCTTCTGCTTTACTAGAGGGCAGTCTTCTTTGGTTGGCAGGCGGTGAACCACGATATCAGTGTCTAAACCAGGCATATCTTCATAAGACCAGGCGAAGATCTCAACATAGTCGCGTAACATCTGTATCAACCGTTGCTTGACACTAGACTCCAGATTTTCACCTATCTTGACCTCTTTCTTGTCTTCCTCCGTACCCAAATTTACTGATTCCACTGGCTCTTCATGAGGATGTATGGCCCTCTCTTCCTGAAGTAACAGTCTAGCAAGTTCTCCAGGCACTTCACAATCATCCTCACCTTCGTCCTCGACTTCATTGATCAGATTTTCGAATCATAACTGGCAGTAGCAGAGTCTTTACCAATGGGATCCAGGGTGGATGTGGGTCTGCATTATGATATGTGAGTGTGTGTAAGACAAATAGCTGTTTTGATAAAGTGCGAGATAGAAAAGAAAAATAGGGAGCGTAAAATTTGTAATGCATGAAAACGTCCAATGCTTTATTGATTATATATGAAAATGACAAATAATAAGCCCACACAAACAAAACCAAAGTGCCTCGGGCAAGGCATCGGGCCGTAAAGTTTCAAATTGTCTGTTACAAATCTCAAAACAAAATTCTATTACTGTGTAATAAAAGAAACGGGCACGAAGTCCTTTGCCGTCCAGTTTTTCAAGCCACCGTTGGTAGTCGGGTAAATCCAGATGTCGAACTATGACTCTTCTTCATCATCTTCAATTGCATTCACTCCCGGATTATTGATGTGTAGAGGAAGTCTTCCAATCTGTGCGCGTCGAACAACCCATTGAGCCTCTGCAGTAAAGCCCAAACCAAACTTGTCAGTTTTGTGTGCGAAGTCAGGGAGCTGACCCCAATTTTCACACCCACCTTTTTCAATTACAACCCTGGCATCCTTGAGGGAAGCCATCTTCATCGGAGGTTTGTCAGCAGCAATTTCGGTCGACGCCAGAGTCTGTGGGACCTCTTCAAAATTCTAACACGGGGTTTCGATGAACTCCCCATCCATATCCACATAGAGAAAGGAATTAAGATGACTCACCATGTACTCCTCCTCACCTTGCACCGTAACAATCTTCCCTTTTACTAGATATTTCAACATCTGATGGAGCGTAGAAGTCACTACCCCAGCCTTATGAATCCAAGGGCGACCCAACAAGCAAGAATAAGATGGTCGGATATCCATCACATAGAACGTAGATGCAAAAGTCTGAGAGCCAACTTTAATAGGGAAGTCCACTTCCCCGTGCACCATCCTTTTTGACCCATCGAAAGCTCTAACCACAATATTACTCGGCTTCAGAATCAAACCTTCACAGTCCAGACGGTCTAGTGCCTTCTTTGGTAAAACATTCAATGAGGACCCACTATCCACCAGTACGTGGGCCAAAGTAGTGCCCCTGCACTCGATCGAGACGTGCAGAGCATCATTGTGATTTCTTCCTTTAGCAGTCAGATCTGCGTCTGAGAAACCCAACCCGTTGTTGGCAGTCAAACTAGCTACACAGTCTTTGAATTGATCAGCAGAGGTTTCCTGCGGCACATACACAGTTTTGAGGAAAGCAATTAAATCCTTTGCATGGGCTTCCGAACATAATAACTAAGATAACATGGAGATTTTCGACGGGGTCTGCCCCAGCTGTTCGACTATGTTGTAGTCGCTTTTCTTGATAATCTTCAAAATTTCCTCTATCTCCTGCTTAGAGGTTTCTACAATGATCTTCTTAGGCGCCTCCATTCGGGCAAGCCCACCTGTAACTTCTTTGCCCCGAGTGTCAGATGACTCGGCGACAGGGGTGATAACCGGAGTGAGAATTGGAACAGTAGCTGATGTACTGGAAGATAGAATGACAACGGGCTTTTAAACAGTCAGAGGGGAAATCTCAGGAGAGAAGAGCCTTCCACTTCTGGTGACCTTGCTAGACCCGACAATATTGCTGACATCAGCATCAGCTTCTTCAACCTTTAAGTCTTGCTTGACCCCGTGATAATACTCATCGGCCCCATAGTGCCACGGGACAGCCTTATCCTAAGTGTATGGGATAGGACCAGGAATAATAATGATTAATGGAGCAACTCTTGGAACGGATGTAATCCTAACAGGCTTTCTCGAGGAAGCCTTGGAAGGATTGGCGGAAATGGTTATGATGGAAACATATTCAACAGGAATCAACGGAATCAAAGTTTTCTCGAACAGGATCTCTTTGTTATCTATCAGGCGTTGAAAACCTGATTTCAATAAATGGCAACTAGCAGGCAGGATTGAACACAGGTGGCAACCTTCGCCACAGCCTGGAAATAAACCGGCCAACAAAAGATTCTTCTTTACTGTCATCAACAGATTAGAAATGTCTTCCACGGAGGTCACAAATAAATCGTCGTCCATAACATTTACTCCATGACCATGCTTGGGCATAGGAGCAGTTATGACATTGGGTTTCTCTGGAGCGTCAAACTCAATTTCTTTAGCTTTAATCAAATTTTGCACCTTATTCTTCAAAGCCCATCAGTTGTTTGTATCATGACCCGGGCTACCAGAGTGATAGGCACAACGAGCGTTCGGATTATACAGCGGAGATGTGGTACTGGGATTCTTTGGGGCTTCCATCAGAGTTACCAGGTTGGTCTTCAACAATTGTGGTAGAATTTGAGACAAGGTTATATTAAGCCGAGTGTACTGTCTCTGCGGCCTCTCTATTCTTTACTGATTGTTGCATTGTGGGGAAACTGTAGGTCTTGATATTACCACCACATTTACTGCTTGGCGGCGTTCTGGTCTGTTTTGGCTCCTCGAGCCATAAACTGCACTAGCTTCTTTCTTGCCCGTGAAAGGCCTCTTTTCTGTACTTGACGAAGCACCTTTCTGTATCTTGCCACTTCTAATACCAACTTCTACTCTCTCCCCGGTCATAATCAATTCAGTAAACCCAGATGACGAACTTCCGATTAGATGATTAAAGAATGGACCAGACAAGGTCCCCAGAAACATATCAACCAACTCCCTATCAGACAGAGGGGGTTGGACTCTTCCAGCCAGATCTCTCCACTTCTGAGCATAGTCCTTAAAACCTTCGCTTGCACCCATGGACATACTCTGAAGCTGAGTACGAGTGGGAGCAAGGTCAGTGTTATACTGGTACTGCTTGTAGAAAACAGCAGCAAGGTCCTCCCAGTTACGAACATTAGCTCCTTCCAATTGATAAAACCATTCAAGTTGAGTCCCTGACAGACTATCTTGAAAGAAATGTACCCACAGATTCCTATCGGCAGTGTAAGGTTGAATTTTTCTGACGTACAAACAGAGGTGGAGTTTTGGACAGGACACTCCATCGTACTTAGCAAAGGCCAGAGCTTTAAGCTTGTGAGGGATCACCACTCCTGATGCTAGCCCCAGATCTCTAAAATCTAAACCCGGGACCTTCTGAATCTCCATAGCACTCAGACGGTCTTCAAGTTGTTTGTACCTATCCTCAGCAGGAGGGTACTGTTCATCATCAAAATCAGCATCATTATCGGAGACCACAGGACTAGGACCCTTTTCTTCCTCTTGATTCTCTCCTCCTTTAGATGAATAAGACAGATCAGCTTCTTGTCGCAACCTATTCCCGAATCTGTGACCCATATTCAGAAAAACCACTTTCTTCTTCTTCTTCTTCTTCTCCTTCAGGATGAGAGTCTTCAAATCTTCTTGCCCTTTAGCCAAGTTCAAGAACATCTCTTGGAATTGGGCATTCTGTGCCTGAAGAGCTTTGATAGCTTGATCGGTAGGTATTTCAGAAGACATTCAGTGCTGAAATAAACAGCGAAGAAGATGAGAAACCTTTAATGATACCTGTAATGAGGTGCATGGTAATGGAATGCGTATGAAATGATTTCAAAGACTTTGGGAGATTTAAATTTGCAAACCAGGAAATAAACAAACTTTATTAGATTAACTTGTAAAAATGTTTAACAATGTCATCAAGGCGTTACAAGAGAAATAAACTGAAAATAAATCTAAACTAGAAACAAGCAAAAATCAGAAATCCCATGGTCGCTTCCCCTTCGTGCTGACGTAATCATTGATTGTCCTTTCATTCTCAAGTTTCCTCGTGAGCTTCAAGATCTTCCTTCCCTGCTCAAGATACTTCTCTCGGTAGGTATCCCTTTCTTCCTTCAATTGGATCCAGGATCTCTTCAATTCCCCGAGATCAATAGGCATGTAGGGATAAAGGACTATATAAGGAATGCCCTCTTCATTAGTATGCTCCACAACCACTGGCAAAACAGCTTCATAAGGCATCCAAGCTTTTGAGCCCGAGCTCGGACCCACTGGAGATAAGGTTGCATAGGGAGAGAAGTCTTTGGTCCTAGCTCGTGAGGGTCAGACCTGTTCACCATGCCCCAAGCTCGTATAAACCTTCGGCGATGCTCATCAACGTCCCCCTTGTAGTCAAAGACAATATCTGTAAGAAGTAGCTCATGAGGACCATCTCTCCGAGCGCGACCAAACTGTCATAGAGCCAAGCAAGGACTGTAGGTTATTCCTCCTCTGATTCCAAGCAACGGGACATTAGCATATCCCCCAAATCAATCAATGACAATAGTGTCCTCCATAGCCTTAGAACTCCAAAGAATGTCCGTATGGGAAAGGGACATTATCCTATAAGCCCAACCTAAACCTTCCTCATTCTTCAATACAGACTTGGGGAGGTGCGAAATAAACCACCTCGCCAGCAGCGGCATGCAACACATGAGGGTCCCTCTTCTTCGCATAGTGCGAGTATAGAGGGAATGTAGGATATCACCCAGAAGAGTAGGCACAGGATTGCGGGACAGGAAGATCTTAACCGCATTCACATCTATGAAGGAATCTGGATTTATGAAAAGAACCAAGTCGTAGATGAGGAGAGCCAAGATGTCTTCAAAATCCTGAAAATCCAAGTTATCCCAGAACTGTTGAGCTTGATCCATCAGAAACTTGGCCAAGAAACCTTTAACCCCGCTCCGTGTCTCCCAGTTGGATACTACATCAGCCCTTTTTAGATGTAAGGCTGAAGCAATATCCTCGGGTCTAGGAACCTCTTCCAAACCTGTGAAGGGTGTCTGCTCGAGGATGGATATGCCCAGTAAGTCAGAAAACTCCTCCAAAGTGGGAACTAGCTGATAATCCGGGAAGGTGAAACAATGATGCACGGGATCAAAGAACTGGAAAATCACACTCATCACCTGCTCATCCAACTTTGAAGTGACCAAGCTAAGGAGCTGACCATGTCTTTTAACGAATGAAGAAGTATCAGGAACTTTTAAGACTAACTCTCTGAGTTGAGCAGGTATTTGCACGAAGTTAACTCGAATAGTGTTTCTGCGCACGGAAACCATAATCTGCAAAACAGAACAAAGATAAATCCCCTCGGTCTTTGAAATGGCTAGTCTAATGAAGTATGCATGCTATGTTATGATGCATGATGTCGTGATAAAAACACACAACAGGTATAGCAGATAACAGACATGGTAAAGGCAAACAAGTCACACAAGAGCCCTTAAGTTTCAGGCTTGCATGGGGTCTAGGTACTACCCTCTTGAAGTTCAGTTGGCTTCAACCTGTCCTAATAATAGTAACCGGGTTCTAGAGGTTCTCAATATCACTGACCATCCTCCATCGGTCATGGTTTCAGTTCACGCAATCTTTTCTTGCGGATGGAACTATGTCGAGAGTATGATCTCAATGAGTGTAGTATCGATTGTCAACCAGTTCTCAGCTTTACACTGAGGCCGACTATCTCACTACTTCCTATGGCCAAGTTGGTCAATTATAAGTTGTAAGGTCAGTTGATGCTTAACGACACATATAGCAGCCCCGTATTCTCCTCATTTCTCCACAAGGGATACCGATACCAACCAATGTGCCACATCAACATAGCTACTGCTTCAACTGTATCGGTCTACGCCGTACAGTTCCCTCACAGTTTATTGCTACTTACCTAAAAGGTGTTCCCCAGATCCGGGTTAGGATCTATAGTAACTCCCAATACAAAACCCTCAAAAGTAAAGCAATCAAATCAAACAATAGAAGCAAATATGATGAACTAATCCTAAGGTATACTCCACTTATTAATTCCCCAGCAGAGTCGCCAGTTCTGTGATACGGTGGCAGAACCAGACTGTTTTAGGAAAATGTTAGTCTGTGTTTTGCGTTTGTGTTTGCAAAATGTCGCGGTAAGAAGGAGTTTCCACCGACTTTTATTTTATCCAACTGGAAAGGAAAAAAACACAGAAAAATTCCTTTTTTGAGATATTCTGAGTACGGGGGGGGGGGGGGGGGGTAGATTATAGAAATGGAAGGTATTAGCACCCTTTCTATCCGTAGTTTTCTACGGGCTCTTAGGTACTTGCTCATCATTAAAAATTGCTTCTGTGTTTGTGTGTTTGAAAAGTTTTTGTTTTACTTCGATTTAACCATTGCTTCTGTCTTCAAGAGTGTTACGAAGTCGTTTTGAAAACTTTGTTTGAAAAAGTGTAAGTATGAAAAAGTTCATTTTGAGCAAGTACCTACTAGCATCTACCTACTCGAAAAAAGAATGTTTTTGTTCTTGTTTCCTTTAGACAGTGTTATCCCACTATTACTGAGTAGGTAGCACCGTCGTTGGAGTTTTAAGGGTCTATTCGAAAGGGACGTACGATCACTAAAGCAATGTTAGGATGTCTTAGTAATAACCCTAATGTCTTAAGATCAATATTCGAGGCAACATTTCTGAGGCAACCTTTCCGAGGCAACATTTCCGAACGGGACTTTGATCTTTGTTTAGACAAGAAGGTGATCGCTAAAATATCCTATACTCAATGATCGTTTACCGAAGGCAACCGAAGTGAGAGTATAATCTATGAGTGCGCATGTGCGAGTGATTCAATTTCAAGTTTATTATCTTTGCACATTTAGGGTTTGCTAACTGTTTTAATTTTAACATACATTCTTGTCATGCAACCCTATTATCATACATCTAACAGTTAATATTTGGCGGAAATTAAAATGCGAGAAGTAAAGCTACGCTATTACAAGGCTTCAGGTATTAATTACATAGCCAAAAAACCCGTCAAAATGATAAATAAAAAGAAAAAGTCCTAATTAATCTATTACATCCCATGAGCAATTACATCAATATTTGCAAAAATAAATAAACGCGCGATGAATCGAGAACAAGAGAAAAATAGGGTTTTGACCCCGTCTAACCTAATTACAAGAAGAACTATTTTTTGGTTGTTTTTGATTATTTTAAGAAAAAAGAATAAGGTTTTAAATTAAATACAAACCTAATTACTAATTAAATTAAATTAACAAAAATAATTATTTGACCTAATTTTATGTTTTGGTTATTTTTTTAAGAAAAGAGAAAAACTTAAATTAGACAAAAACCTTAATTCTCCTAATTGATTTTAATTTATTCATAAAAAGAATTAAAGTTACCTAATAAATTAAATTAACCAACTAAATTAATTTTTATAAAAATAAAACCTAAATCTAATTGGATGAAAAATTATTTTTATGAATTTTGATAAAAAAAGAATTAATTTTGTGTTAGTAAAAATAATTAAATAAAATATAAAAGAAAAGAAAAAGAAAATGGTCCTGTTTGCAAGTAATTTGGAGGGGTGTGAATAGCAGCCTCTGGGCCCAATCAATCTGACCCACGTTTGACCTCCATGTTCCCATGTTGTGCGTTGACCAAGGCGTTTGGTGGATCATCACATGATGGCCTTCAGATCTGGCTTCCTGGAGATCCAATGATTGAGCTTTAAGGGCACATGGTGGTCTCCCCGCCTTGTATGCACGCCTGATCATCTGAATAAAAATAACATGAAACATGGGGGGACCTAGGATTCGAACCTAGGTCCTATGGCCTTTTCCACCAGCCTCATTACCAATTGAGCTACGCGCTTGTGTTGTATGTCAAATAATAATAATTAATAATATGAAAAACACTCAAAACAAACATTATTCCATGCGCAAATTCAAATGGGCGAGTAGGGTGATGCCACGCCATCGTCCCTGTCCTCTCTCCGTGGCTAAAAGGTTCAATAATTTTTACCTACGGACAAAGGTCCGTCGCTACAAACCCTGCATATTTCAAAATCACATACAAGCACAATAAATGAAATCTAATGTTGTGGACTGATTCGTCTTGGCCTGCTGAGCATCATGGTGCCCTTCTTGTGGACCAATTTTTCCTGTATAAAAAGACCCTAAAACGAGACCAAGAACCCTAGCAATGGTGAATTCTGATATAGTCAACAAAAATGCAATTAACTGTTATCGATAGCTTGCAAATGCTTCAAGGAACAAGAATATGTAACTAATTCATGATACAAGTGCTAAAATAACGTGATTCGATTTCAAGAAAAGTTCAAGGTCGTGAACCACTTACATTGAGTTTTAGCGCAGGAAAATGCTTGTTCTTGATTGGTATAGCTTCCTTGTATGTACAGGATGCGAATGAGATGGCTTAGGAATCTTGAAAACGCCTGAAAGTACAAAGACAGATCAACACTTTCTTTAAATTTTTTCAAGTTTGGTTTTGCCTCTTCACGCCTCAAAACCTTGTCTTTTTTTTCAGCAATTGTCCATTATATACCACTGATTGAATTAGGGTTACAAATATGCCTTCAATCTTTGTCAATTATGACTTTTGATCTTGATTTGATCTTCATGAAAATCATTCCAAAAATTGGCGAAAATCAATCTTTTTATGCACACCTATGCCTTGCACGATTTGGTTCACTTGCTAGCTGTATATGGGACCTGAAATGTGCACAAAATCTTAAGGTTTGAATGGTTTGGATATTTTCACGATTTATTTTGATTTAAATTGATTTAATTGAAATAAAAAATCAAAATAAATATAAAAAATAAGATAAAGACAAGTGGAAAGAGCTAGGGCTCTTGGACCATGTTACAAACTTAAACCAAGTACAAAAAGTTAGGCCCATTTGACAAAAATTGCAATTTGAGGCATTTTTGACTTTTGACAATTTTGCAAAAAAGGTCAACTTCACCAATGCATAACTTCTTCAATTTTGACTCTATGAGGGTGTTATTGGACTTTTTAGAAAGCTTTAGATGTCCTCTAAGCAACCCTTTTGGTCTCATCTCAATTTAGTCTTCCATGTTCATGTATGGAGCTTTGACAAAAAAGGTGTTTTTGTTGACTTTTCAAAATGTCCTATAATGTCCAAATTCATAACTTCTTGTGAGTGCATATTTTGAACTTGGGAGCTGAAGATGGATTGTAGAGAATTGAATCCTATTTGAAATGAGCTTTTGATGGGTCATTTCTCATAAAGTATGAGAAAGGTATGCTTTGTCAAAGTTGAGTTGACTTTTCCGGCAAAACCCTAATTTAGCAACCTTTGAATTTTGATGAGTTGTAAGCAATCCTTGATGAATCATGATCAACCCTTGATCAAATGATGAATAACACTTCAAAATGAGAATGTTGACCAAAAATATTGAAGTTTGACTGTATGTGGGCCACAGTTGACTTTTTCCCTAGCACAGTCGATTTTTAGGCTTTTGAGCAATTGACTGAGCAAATTCTCTCTGTAGGGCTTGAAACTTGACATGGATGATCTTGAGAACATATTAGGACAATGGTGAGAATTTGGGATCCATTGGACTCAAGTATCTTGATGCAACATGAAACCCTAATTTGAGGTAGACTGCCTTAGGAGAGAACTTGTCTGGTCAACCCTTGGACTTCCTTGAGCAATTTGAAGACCTCACTTGAAATGTTTTGAGAAATATGGGAGGGAAAATTTTGGGGTACAATACCAAGGATTGGATGAGTTTTGATGGAAATCAGATCACAGTTTGCTCGTGCATCAGGTTCACACGATTTCCCTCCAAACTTCATCATTTCACACGCTTGAACATTCCATTTTACTCCCTATAAATACAGGGTCATTCCCCATTCATTTCCTCAAGCTTTGAGAGCCAAAAACACTCTGTCAAAACCTCACACGAACTTCACTTTTTTGAAATCAGTTTCTAAGATTCCAACCTTTTATTCCAAAATTATTTGCACATTCATCTTCATTAAGCATCAAACAAACTCTCCAGCACTTAGACCAAGCAAAACGAGCTATAATTCAAGCTAAAAAAGTCCAGTTTAAGAGCTTCTTTCTTGAACTTCGAAAAGGTAGAATTCTCCACCATTTAGATACAAATAAAACACTAACTTGTTCTACTCCTTCTCCTGATTCTAGTGCTTCTTACAATTTTTAAATGCATTGAGAATTGAGAGAGAAATCTCAAATTGAAGGTGCTCGCTATTTTCTGGGTTTTTTATTCATATCTCTTTGTATACTTTATATAAATTTTGCGCGATGGTGGTGTTAGGATCGCCTTGAAGAGACGAATCCAATGATACTGGTCTGGGATCTTAATTTTACCGTTTGAAAGATCTCACAAAATCTACATTGCAGGGTGGCTAGAGGTTGAAGATGATGACATGTCTCGTCTAAGCCAATGATAGCGTGCCAAACCTTTTAATTTCATTGGTTGCCTTTTTTCTGATTCCCTGTCATCTTACTAAGGTCCATATCAAGCACAACGTGTTTTGTCCATTGGATTAGCTTACTAACGCGTTTTGACTATGATTTGATGGCCCATATCTTTTTGGTTTCATTTTATTTTCTGATTTTATATTTTAATTGATTTAATTTTCAAAAACTCATAACTCTTTTATTTTTCATCCAAAAATTACGAAAAAATTCAGAAAAATACTTTGAATTATTTCTGATCTTATGAATGTTTTTTCATATTTTTATTTTGAAAATTGATATTTTTTTATATTTTTTGCATTATTTTCTTTGTTTTAATTACCTAAAAAATACTTTCTGACATTTCTTAATTCTAAAATTTTTTCATAAATATCATTTTGCATATTTCTGACTTTTGGAAAATTTTATGGATTTTTATATTGATGTTTTCTATTTTGGATATATTTTCTATTTATTTAAACAATTTTAATTAGTTTTAAAATAGTTCATGACTTTTAAAAATTTCCAAAAATTTTATATAAATATTTGAGTCCTTTTCTGATTTTTCTATGGTCTTACTTAATTTTTCTTGATTAATTTGAATATAATTGATATTTTTCTTTCTTATTTCCATTTTAAACTATTTTTTAAACCTTTTTTAATGTATATATTAAATGCAATATTATTTTGTGATTATTTTACGGCTGAGCTTTGGTTGAATTTTGATCCTAAATTTTATTAACATCATTGGATCCATGGTGTTGAGTCTAACTCCATAAAAATGGATGAATGATTTTAATAAAAGTTTGATTTAAATTTAATTCAAATATGGTTTATACATTCTTTCCCACCCCTCTTCATCTTGTCCCTTTCTTATTGCACTAAGTGTTGTTGGAGCATGATCTTTATATCGAGTCTCAAAACAAATGGTGCATAGATTGCTATTGACCGGCCTCAAAATAGGTGCGACTTCTATATAAGTCCACTTACGATTGCTTAACATAGCGCGAAATTTTGTCCCGATTCGAATAAATGATCATTTGTGGCCCAAACCTATATTTGCGAGCCCAAGTATGTTAATTTGATCTCTTTGATCCAATAACCTTGAGATTCATTGTGTGGAGGCTTTGGTTCTACCAATCCTCTAATGGATCTACAACACTTTTGGTCAATGCGGATTACTTAAATATCGTTGATCATTAAATGGTACTTTTGAGGATTCCAAATAGATGATATACTTGACAAAAAGCAAATGCAACTTGTTGCGTGGAGGCTTTGGTTCTACCAATCCTCTAATGAGTTTCAAATGCAAGTTTCAAGATGGTCACCCAACTAACCACTAATTATTAAATTGTTTATACTTTGTGCCCTTTTATTTTTTATGCTTTATGTACCATTTACTTTAAGCATTACATTTCATGTCATTTTTATTTTGCTCACTTGAGCCTTTTCTCTTCTCTCTTAAGACACCTAATAATCAACATGAACCATAAAAACTTTTAAAATACTTGGACTATTTGGTTACTATCCTTGGCATTATGGAGTATTGGACTTCTTGGACTTAGGGTTAGAAACCTTGGCCTATGTTGGAGACCTTGAGACCTTAATTGATATTTTGTCTGGAGTTCTTGAGGTTTACCACAAGAAATTGGGTTGTTTGTTTATTTTTGTGTGCAGGTTATTGTGATTACATTCTTTGTTTGTAATATGGAATTCACCCGTATATAGTCGTTACTCTGCCCAATTTTTGTGAAGAAATAATACACTTGAAGTTTAGTTCTCTCAAGAGGTCTAATATCTTTGCTTGCTTAGTTTCAATCTAAAGAATGGGAATTCTATCTTGACTCATAATGTCAAGTATTAGCTTCTTGTTGGGTAGATGGTTCTTATCCCTAGCTTTTACCTTATGCTTTAGGATAGTCCCTTCTTCTCCTCACATCTTCTTTAATTTCAAAAATCTTCTCTCCCCCCCTTTTGAAAAACTCTTCTTGTTCTTTTTTTAACTTGAACCACTTTTCATAATAAACTTTGACTTATGTCCATTCTTTTTTTTTAAAATAATTGTAATAAATAAACTTCAATCAATTTAATAATACCTTGACATTTTTAGAGAAGACTAAAAGTAAATTAATCTCATTTAAAACATTTTTGCCACTTTGGCTTTTTATTTTAAAACCTTTCTCAAAAGATTGGACTCTTGTCAATCCTTGTAGTGATGCAAACAACTATACTTCTACAATATGTAGTGAAGTGAGATATTTTCCACTTGGGTGTTGAGTGAGGCATTGTTGCTTTTAAAATCCAAGCCATATCCTCCACTTTGAGATGATGCAAATTCTCCTTTCTCATGATTGTGGGTAGTAAGTATGTTTTCCACACGGACAATGACGATGATGTCTTATCTCATAAAATAAAACAACACACTTGTGTCTTAAAATTTTAAAAGAAGAACTACGTGTACCCTGATCCCCTATTGCATTAAAAAGTGGTACGTAGGCACTAAAGGTTCCCAACCGTGGTGGGTGCAAAAAAAACCTTAAAAATATATTTCTTTTCTCACCTCCACCATCCATTTTTATACAACATTTTATAGCCAAAATATACAGATTTTACAAAGAGGTTCCTGCGGAGTGCCATAGATGTTTAGGGTTCTAATACCTTCCCTTTTCATAACCAACCCCCTTACCTTGATTCTTTCCCCCCTCTTTTGGGTTACTCTCTATTTTCCCATTCCTTTGAAAACAATAAAGCGCGGGTGGCGATTTTCATTTTCGATCTGTATAAGTCTAGTCAATCCAATGGCTTAGCCTTAAACATTTCTACCGCTACAGAAAAAATGGCGACTTCACTTGGGAAAGATTGACCTTTTGCTGGTCCATCCCTAAGTGGGTTGAGCATATCTTTGTTTGTATTTGTATATGTGATTTTTTTATGTGTTAGATGTTGTATATATGTTTGTCTGGATTTTCCTGGTTTTCAGGGTGCTTGGTGATTACTTATAAGTCCTATATCCGGACTTGGGATAACTTTAAGATAGGACGGGCGGTATAGTCATGCTAACTTTGAGGGAGTAATCCCAAAAAAGGAGGCATGAGATCCCCCACTCAGTGGAGGTCCCTTTGACTGTAGTTTCGTTTACCGAGTAATCGAGAAGACATACTGTTTTTAACCTGGGAGCCTGCTGAAGCTGAGGACCGTAGAATACCAAACCCATCTTGGCCTTTTAGGTGTAGTGCAGAATCTATGATGGAGTAATCCGAAAATAGTTGTTACGCGATACTACGCTCGGACGAGTTTTTCTTGAGAATATTATTAATTACCGAGTTAATTGGGAAGTTCGTAATATCCGAAGGAAGGATGTAGACTCTGGGAACCTATAGAACCTTGTTCGGCAGGTGATAACTTTTAGACCAACACCTTATGGGTAGTAAATTCGACCTCATGCTCGTGACGTTGAACCTATGAACCCTATATGTGTGATCTTGTGTGTGATTGTTGAATCATGCATCCATGCACTTATAAGCATATTTTGAAGAAATTTTATTTCAAGGGACTTAAAAGTTGACCATTTGTGAATATCTCAGGTACTTTTTAACCATGGACTCTGGAAAAAGAAAGACCGGGAAGTACAGTTTCAAGGATCCTAAGATAGATGAGTTGATCAGTCTAATTCCTGAGATCGAGTGTTCTGCAGATTTTCGGAAGAAGTATGGATCCATCATTCCCCTTATGAAGCTTAGGATGAAAGAGGGTATTCTCTCGACCTTGGTCCAGTTCTATGATCCGATGTATCATTGCTTTACTTTTCCCGACTATTAGTTGATGCCTGCACTGGAGGAGTATTCTTATTTGCTGGATTTACCCGTTACCGATCGTGTTCCTTTTACTGGTTTGGAGGGTGAGCCAAAATCACATGAGATTGTTGCTTTGATCCATCTGGGGAAGTCTGAGGTGGAAGCCCATATGACTACTAAAGGAGGGATTAGAGGATTACCAGCCCAGTTCTTATTAGAGAAAGCTCGTTACTTTTCCAGGATGAAGAGTACATTCGCTTTTGAGGCCATCTTTGCTCTACTTTCTTACGGGTTGTTCTTATTTCCTAATGTGGACAAGTTTGTTGACGTTAATTCTATCAGGATCTTCATGATTGGAAACCCAGTTCCTATGTTGTTGGGTGATGCTTATTACTCTATTCATCTTCGGAATTCTTATCATGGAGGGATGATTATCGGTTGTACGCCTTTGTTGTACCTGTGGTTTATCTCTCATATGCCTCAGTCTGATCCTTTCTGGGAAATCAGGATGGAACCCCATTGGGCTCCTAAGATCATGGCACTTACTCACTTGGATATTGATTGGTATCATCGAGCTTACCAGGATATAAAGATTGTTGACAGTTGTGGTAGTTTCCCCAATGTACCTCTTCTTGGTACAAAGGGAGGAATTAACTATAACCCTGTTCTTACACGACGACAGCTCGGTCATCCGATGAGGGATAAACAAAATAGTATCCATTTGAGTAGTTTCTTTATGAATGAGGGAAAAGACCATAAGGAAGCTAAGGAGCAGATTGCAAAGGCCTGGCGTCACATTCATAAGAAGAGTAGGAAAGACTTGGGACCTAGGGGGGCTGTTTCTTTGGAGCCATATCTTCAGTGGGTTCAAGCGAGAGCTATTAAGTTAAAGATGCCATATTCTTGGGAAACACCTATGCCTGATTTGTTTGTGAAAACCACTCTTCCCTTATTGGATGATATAGAAGAGCTGCAGCTTGCTTTGGTCAGGATGCAGCAGGAAAAGGATGCTTGGAAGAATAAGTGCCAAACTTTAGAGATTTCCTATAAAGCCGACTTGAAGGAGAGGGACGACTTGATTTAGATCCTTGAGAGTCGAGCGGTAGATACTATGGAGAGGAAAGGGGATTTAATTTCTCCTAAGCCTCACTCAGATTGCCAGGCTTACAGGGAAGCGCCAGCGTATAGAGTGATCTCCGACAGCTTTACTTCTCGGGGTTTTAGACTTTATTTTCATCTTGTACTTGGGATTGTTGATACTTGTAACCTATTTTGAAGTTATTATAATAATAAAATTTCAATGTTTCAAATGCGTTATTACTTAGATATTTGCAATGTGTCTATAAATATTTAAATCCTTTGAAATATTAAATAACAAAATAACATCATGTGCATTGCATATCATGTATCATATTGCACATATTTCTTGCATTTGTTATGCATATCCAAGTGTCTTACCAAGCTTCTTTACTTCGTTCAGCAAGCTGACTCACCACTATAACACTCGGACTAATTTCAAAAGGAAGATGGATAACTTAGAACAAGAGAATCGCGAGCTGCACGAGGAGGTTTCTGCTTTGAAGGCCGGCATGGACAATCTTACTGCTATGATGGAATATATGGTGGCTGCTCAAAATCAGCCATTGAGTGTTCAACCTTAACCAACAAGGGCTACTACTGAAGCTCCGACTGCTCCTGTATCTGTTACTCCAGCTGTTGTTCAGAATCGCATGCCTCAAGGTTATACATGGGGAATTCCAAAGAACTTTGCGCCAGAAGGTTTCAATCTTGGTCCTCAAGATACTCCAGTTGTTCAGACTATTGTTACTCATGTACCTTCTGTGGTGTCGGTTGCTCTTGTTGCACCTTCTTTGATGAATATGGTTCCAATTGTTAATGATGATGTGTGTCGTCCTTTTCCTCCACCAAGTGAAGACTTGGGTCTCTATGATAGAATGGATGATTTTCAATAGCAGTTTGACAAAATGCAGAGGGAGATGAAGGCCCTCGGGGGAAAAGAGTTATATGGGCAGAATGTGAATGACTTATGCTTGGTCCCGAATGTTAAGGTACCTGCAAAGTTTAAGGTCCCGGAGTTTAAGAAGTACAAGGGAAACACTTGCCCTCGTGCTCATCTGGTAATGTATGTAAGGAGAATGTCTACCCATACTGATGATCAGCGTCTGCTGATTCACTTTTTTCATGATAGTCTGACTGGTGCTGCGCTGAAGTGGTATATAAGCTTGGACAACGTCAACATCCATAATTTCAATGACTTGGGAGAAGCATTTATCAGACAATACAAATAAAACATGGACATGGAGCCTGACCGTGATCAACTCAAGGCCATGGTTCAGAAAGACAGGGAATCATTCAAAGAATATGCACAGAGATGACGTGAGGTAGCCGCCTAAGTGATTCCTCCCATGGAAGAGAAGGAGATGACCAAGATTTTATTGAAGACTCTGGGTGCTTTCTACTATGAAAGGATGGTATCAAGTGCGCCAAGTGACTTTACATAAATGGTAGGCATGGGTATTCGTTTAGAAGAGGCTGTAAGAGAGGGTCGTTTAACGAAGAGTGAAGGATCTAGAGGTACGAAGAAGCCATCTTATGGGTTTACCAAGAAGAAGTAAGGAGATACAAATGCTGTTATGCAAGAGAGGAGGGTTAATCCTCCTAGAAGAAATTATCAGCTTCATCAGCAAGTCGCCTTAGTTACTCCAGTTATTGGTGTAGCTCCAACCACCGTTGCTTATTAGAGACCATCCCGGTAGGGGAATCAAGGGTATAATCAGAGAAGGGAGAGTTATGACCTTATTCCTATGAGTTATACAGAGTTACTACCAGCATTAATTCAGAAGAAGTTGGTTCAGACCCAACCACCTCCCGTTGTACCATCACCATTGCCTTGGTATTACAAAGCAGACCAAACATGTGCTTTTCATCAGGGAGCACCAGGGCATAATGTTAAGAATTGCTATCCTTTGAAGACTGAGGTGCAGAAATTGGTGAAGTATGGTATTCTACCTTTCAAAGATGTGGGGCCTAATGTGAAAGACAATCATCTACCCAAGCATGGAGGAGAAAACTCTGTGAATATGGTGGCCGGTTGTCCAGGAGACTTCTTGATTTTTTTATATTCATCTGGTTAGAGGAGATTTGGTGAAACTGCATGCCGATCTCTGAATTTAGCTATTATACGCATGACCATTCCGGTTGTGCTATCTGAAGTACAGGCATACAGGGTTGCGATAAGATAAAGGCTGATTTGTAGGAGATGATGGATGAGGGCCTCATCCACATAATCAGTCCTAGGGCAGAGTATGAAGAGGAGGTGAATATGGTTTCTGGATGTCCTGGAGAGTTCAAAATTTTTGATGTGGAGCATATGAATGAAGACCTTGTGAATTTGCATGCTTCTTTCTTCCACTTAACAGATCAGGTGGAACATCATTATGGATCTTGCCGAATTTGCTGTCGAGACTTCCATTCTATTGTGAGGAAAGGTTCTCAATTGTTGTTGGATAATGGAACTATCAAAGTTACAGGTCAAAGGAATGATTACCATGAAGTTGATATAATTGAAGTTTGTTTGTCTAAAGAAGAGTCGGATAATGAGTATGCCTCTGCAGATGAGTATTTCTCCTCATATGAAGATTCGTTTTCTAGAGATGACTCAATAATGACTGATTATGTTGAAGAGGGAGTAAATGTTATTGTACCTGGTTTTGGTGCACCTGCCCATTTTGAAGTCGAGTATCATAGCAAGCCGGCTATTACTCCATTGGTGATCAGTTTGTCGGGTCCTGTCCCCTACAAGTCAGATAAGGTTGTACCCTACAAATATAACGCTACAATCTTAGAGGATGGTGTGGAAGTTCCCATCCAGCCAATGCCTGATGTTGGAAATATTGCTGAAACTAGCAGAGTGACCCGCAACGGTCATGTATTTGCACCAGTTGTTTGTGGAGATGTTAGCGCTGGAAAGAAAATTGTTGAGAATGCTGAACCCAAGAAGGTTACGGGTGAAACTAGTGGAGATACATTAGAGAAAGAAGCAGATGATATTTTGAAGATAATCAAGATGAGCGACTACAGAATTGCAGATTAGCTACTGCAGACTCCTTCGAAAATATCTATCTTGGCTTTATTGATGAACTCCTCTGCTCATAGAGAATCTTTGATGAGAGTATTGGACCAAGCTTTTGTGGAAAGCGATATGCCTGTAGACCAATTCAGCAGTGTAGTAGGGAACATTACATCATGTAATAACCTGAGTTTCTGCAATGACGAATTTCCAGATGAAGGAAGGAATCACAACCTGGCCCTCCATATTTTTATGAATTGCAAGAATGATTCACTATCTAATGTGCTGATTGATAATGGATCTGCATTGAACGTTATACCGAGGAACACTCTTATGAAATTGAAATATCAGGGAATTCCCATGTTCCCAAGTGGGATTATTGTGAAAGCGTTTGATGGATCAAGATAATCTGTAACTGGTGAAGTGGACTTGCCTATTCACATAGGCCCACATTTGTTTCAGATTACTTTCTAGGTCATGGATATTGTGCCCGCTTATAGTTGTTTGATAGGATGGCCATGGATACATGAGGCAGGGGCTGTCACTTCAACTTTACACCAGAAACTAAAGTTTGTACGTGAAGTAAAAGTGGTAATCATAAATGGATAACATTCATTATTGATATCTCATTTGTCCTCTTTCAGCATTATGGAGGCGGATGAAGCTGCTATTGGAACCCAGTTCCAAGCCTTATCCATTGTTAATATAAGAGGAAATGATAATTTTATGGTCTCGCTTAAGGATGCGCAGCAAGTTGTGCGTAAGGGTCATAGTGAAGTATGGGGACAGATTGTGGATCCACCTGTAAACAAGAACAGAGCCGGCTTGGGGTTCTCTGAAGAATGACAAAGGTAAGAGCATGAAGCTGAATTCTGCTGCAGGCAAGTATCAAGACATCTTCCGTAGAGGGGGTTATCTTCATCCAAATGTCTCCCGGATTAATGCCATTGTGGAAGATGAAGAAGAGCTAGAAATGCCAAATTATGTGACGCACAGAGTTAGGGTTCAGAACTGGATCACCATTGATGTTCCCTCTTGCATACATGTTTCAAAGTAATTTGTTTTGTTAATATTTTTGAAAAGCTTTCACTCTGCCCAAGGTGGAAGTGTTAATTTTATATGGGCTTATCTATTTGTTGTGACTTTTAAAATCAATAATAAAAGTTGTCTTTATTTCCCAAATTGTGTCTTTATTTGCTGCTTTTTCTTGGAAAATGGTAATCAGAAAAAATAAAACCTTTCAAAATAAATAATAATTGAAATTCAATTTGCATGATCACTTGTTATATGTGTCAGTCAGTTTCTAAAAGCAATCATAAATCATATGTGCAGATTAATTAAAAAACTAGTTGAATACAATGACCCTGCACCCTCTCCCAACTTTGAATGTCTTGTGTATGGGGCCGAAGAAGAAGACTATGATGAGATTCCAGAAGAGGTCTCGCGGTTGCTTGAGCACGAGGAAAATGCCATTCATCCATATAAAGAGCCATTGGAAGTAATCAATTTGGGTTCAGAAGAAGATCCGAAAGAAGTCAAGATCGGAGTGTTACTGCATCCTGATGTGAAGCGCAGGTTGATTAAGTTGTTGAAAGAGTATGTGGATATTTTTGCTTGGTCTTATCAAGATATGCCTTGTCTAGATACAGATATTGTAGAGCACCATTTACCGTTGAAGCCAGAGTGTCCACCAATCAAATAGAAGTTGAGAAGAACTCACCCAGATATGGCAGTAAAGATCAAAGAGGATGTTCTAAAGTATATTAATGCCGGTTTTCTTGTGACATCATTGTACCCTCAATGGATTTCTAATATTGTCCCATTATCGAAGAACGACAGAAAAGTTCGCATGTGCGTAGATTACAGAGATCTAAATAAAGCTAGTCCAAAAGATGATTTTCCATTGTCACACATTGATATGTTAGTGGATAGCACAACAAAATTCAAAGTATTCTCATTCATGGATGAATTTTATGGGTATAATCAAATAAGAATGTATCCTGAGGACATGGAAAAAACAATGTTTATCACACCCTAGGGAACATTCTGTTACAGAGTGATGCCCTTCGGGTTGAAGAACGCTGGTGCAACGTACCAGAGGGCTATGACAACCCTATTCCATGATCTGATTCACAAGGAAATTGAGGTATATGTTGATGATATGATTTCTAAATCCCAGACTGAAGAAGGGCATGTAGAAGATTTGTTGAAGTTGTTTCAGCGTTTGAGGAAGTATCGTCTCCACTTGATTCCAAATAAATGTACCTTCGATGTTCGATTAGGGAAATTGTTGGGTTTCATTGTTAGCCAGAAAGGGATTGAAGTTGACCCTGATAAAGTCAAAGCAATTCAAGAGATGTCAGCGCCAAGAACTGAAAATAAAGTCAGAGGGTTCCTTGGGCGTTTGAATTACATTTCAAAATTCATTTCTCACATGACTGCAACATGTGAGCTGATCTTTAAGTTATTAAAGAAAGATCAAGGTTGTGTGTCGATAGATGACTACCAAAGGGCATTTGAAAGTATTAAAGAATATCTTCTTGAACCTCTTATCTTGCTCCCTCCTGTTGAAGGAAGACCGTTGATTATGTATCTGACAGTGTTAGATAATTCCATGGGTTGTATTCTGGGACAACAAGATGAAACAGGGAAGAAAGAGTACGCCATTTATTATCTCAGTAAAAAGTTTACTGATTGTGAGTCACGGTATTCCATTCTGGAAAAGACATGTTGTGCTCTGGCCTGGGCAGCAAAACGTTTGCGACAGTATATGTTGAATCACACTACTTGGTTGAACTCGAAAATGGATCCAATCAAATACATTTTTGAAAAGCCTGCTCTTACTGGGAGAATTGCCCGCTGGCAGATGCTGTTATCTGAAAATGACATTGAATACCGCACTCAAAAGGCTATTAAGAGCAGCGTGTTGGCAGATTATCTTGCTCACCAACCAGTTGATGATCATCAGTCTGTGAAGTATGACTTTCCTGATGAGGATGTGATGTTTCTGAAAGTGAAAGATTGTGATGAACCATTGTCGGAGGAAGGTCCTGATCCTGAATCTCGCTGGATTATGATATTTGATGGAGTTGTGAATTCTTATGGTAAAGGAATTAGTGATGTGATTGCCACTTCACATGGATCGCACATTCCTTTCACTACAAGGTTGACATTTGATTGCACTAATAATATGGCAGAATATGAGGCTTGCATCATGGGTCTCGAGGAAGCTATTAATCTCAAAATTAAAAATCTAGATGTGTATAGAGATTCAGCTTTGGTAATAAATCATATTAAAGGAGAACGGAACACTCGTCACCCCGGTTTGCTCCCTTACAAAGATTATGCTAGAAGGTTATTACCCTTATTTAATAAAGTTGAATTCCATCACATCCCTAGAGATTAAAATCAAATGGCGGACGCTCTGGAAACTATGGCTTCTATGTATCAGGTGAATACTTGGAATGATACACCTCAAATTATGGTTCGGCGACTAGATAGGCCCGCTCATGTGTTTACAACAGAAGAGGTATCAGATGAGAAACCTTAGTATTATGATATCAAGCATTTTCTCCAGACTCGGGAATACCCGATTGGTGCTTCGAATAAAGATAGAAAGACATTAAGAAGATTGGCTGGCAGTTTCTTCCTCAGTGAAAAAGTGTTGTACAAGAGAAATTATGACATGGTCTTGCTCAGATGCGTGGATAGACACGAAGCAGACGTGTTGATGCAAGAGGTTCATGAAGGCTCATTTGGCACTCATGCCAATGGACATTCGATGGCTAAAAAGATGCTAAGGGCAGGTTACTATTGGCTGACAATGGAATCCGATTGTTACATATTTGCAAACAAGTGCCATAAATTCTAGATTTATGCGGACAAGATTCATGTGCCTCCGACACTTTTCAATGTTATTTCTTCCCCGTGGCCTTTCTCTCTCTGGGGTATTGACATGATTGGAATGATAGAACCCAATGCTTCGAATGGACACTATTTTATCTTGGTATCAATTGATTACTTCACCAAGTGGGTCAAAGCTGCTTCATATGCTAATGTTACTAAGCGGGTGGTTGTGTGCTTCATTAAGAATAATCTTATATGTCGGTATGGTGTGCCGAGAAGAATTATCATCGATAATGGCTCGAATCTGAACAACAAGATGATGACAGGACTGTATGAAGAATTTAAGATTGTCCATCACAATTCATCTTCGTACAGGCCAAAGATGAATGGGGTTGTCGAAGCAGCTAATAAGAATATCAAGAAGATTATCCAAAAGATGGTTCTTACTTATAAAGATTGGCATGAAATGCTCCCTTTTACTTTGCATGGATATCGAACATATGTTTCCACTTCAACAGGAGCAACCTCGTTCTCCCTTGTGTATGGAATGGAAGCGGTACTCCCAATTGAGGTTGAGATTCCCTCTTTGCGTGTGATAATGGAAACCAAATTGTCGAGCCTGAATGGGTCCAAAACAGGTTTAACCAATTGAATTTGATCGAAGAGAAGAGAATGACAGCTTTGTGTCATGGGCAGTTATATCAGAAGAGAACGAAAAAAGCTTTTGATAAGAAGGTCAAACCTTTGAATTCAGAGAAGGCGACCTCGTGCTCAAGAAGATCATGTCTTTTAATGCTGATTCTAGGGGCAAGTGGACTCCCAATTTTGAAGGCCCACGTGTTATCAAGAAATCCTTTTATGGCGGTGCATTAATTCTTAAAACTATGGATGGCGAGGAGTTCCCACGTCCTATGAATGCTGATGCAGTCAAGAAATACTTCGCCTAAAGAAATAAAAGAACAGCTCGCTAAGTTGAAAACCCGAAAGGGCGGCTTAGGCAAAAAAGAGCGTCTCGGTAGGCCGAAAACCCAAAAGGGCGGTCTAGGCAAAAATTAGAGACATAAATAGAATATAACATCCCGCTAAGTTGAAAACCCGCAAGGGCAGCTTAGGAAAAGTTAGGGACTTTCTTGGCAAGTAACTGCATCAAATAAGACTTGATCGTTGAAGCAACAATCTTCTTTAATCCTTACCATACTTCAACGGAAGCTACTGCTCAGGATTTCAAAAGTTGTTAGAGGTTATAGTGGTCATTGTATCTCAATGTATATTTTCCATTATATATTACCATTTTCTGAACTTTGTAATTATCCATGGAGTCTCGCCATTCGTAGACTACCATTCTATTAATGAAATTTGAGCTTTTACCCAATTCTTTGTATTTTTTATTTTATTTAGCTTGCAAAGACTCCATTTGTTATTGATAATAACTTTCAAAGCGAAAATATTAAATAACAAAATTTATTTTCAAAAAGAATTTACAATTTGCTTTTACTTTAAAAATTGTGACGCAAGAGGAAAAAACAAAACTGGTGATCCCAAGAATGGACGAACTCCAGTTGTTTTGAGAAGTTTTGTTTCTCGAGGAAGTTTTTTCTCAAGATGTTTTCGCTGTATTGGGTTTGTGACTCCAGTGTCCTCAATCATGTTTTGGTTCATTTCTCCTCTTTTCTGAGTTTGCATGATATGAAGGTTCGATCCAAGATTTCTCCAGTGAAGGTTTTGTTTGTTTAATAGAAGTTATTTCTTCCTAGATAATTTGGTACAATAATTACTCTCAAAGAACACGGGCCTCTGGTCTCTCCAGTGAAGAATGTATGCTGGTTTTCCCTTTTTGAATATGGTGTTGACCTCCCCAATGAAGTCGGCACGAATTCCGCAGTGAATATTTTGATGATTTGATGTATATCTTCTCTACTTGAAATTGATTTTGAAATCCCCATTAGAAGTGTTACTTTTGAAAACATTTGATTCCCCGTTGAAGTCTGAGTGCTATTCCCTGGTAAAGCCTGAGAGAGGATGTTGTATCTCTGTATCTATATTTTTTAGTTGCTATGTTTTGTTTACTTCCGAATTACGTTTCTCCCCAGTAAAGTTAGGCCACGCAGTAGGTTTTGTTTCCTCAGTTGGTGCCTACTTTTTCCTACGGAATATCCATCTTGGATGTGATTTAGCTGAGTGTTGATTGTGTCTGAGTTGGTTTTTCCTGGTTACTCCCAGTGTTATATATCTGTTTCTTCAGCATATGCACGATAACACTCGTACATTCATACATACATCATGCATATCTAAAATTGGAAAATCATTGCTCATTCACATTTGTTAATATTTTGTTGACATATTACCCTATTTTGCAGAGTTGTCTTGTCCTCTCTCCAGTAGAGTGTCGGCCTTATGCAGAAAGCGTATATTCTTTAAATTTCCCCACTGAGGTATCCCTAGTGGAAGATTTTTTCTTTAGCCTTCCTGTACAGCTCTTTGTTTGGATAGATTGGGTTTCCCTCTTGAGTTTATTTCTCAAAGGGTGTATTTTGGCTGACTGTTTTTACTTCAGTTTATTTCTGGTTTGAATTATGATCCTCAACAATATTATTACTATGGATTTCTGCAAGCTTCGAGCATTGGTTTGAGAATGTGCATTTATTTTGCACAAGACTTTATCTCCTCAGCATGAATACATTGGCATTGCCCCAGGAAGTCATTTTCATAATCCTTCACAACAGCAAGTAGCCGATCTCTTTATTTGAGATAGCTTATATATTACCCTTTCCAGGCAGAATGCCTTGGTTAAAGAAGAAGTTGAGACCCGCTCTAGGTGAAACACCAGAATTTTGGGGAAACTTATACTTTCTCTTTCTACCTTAAGTGAAAGTTGGTAGGTCATCGGCAGTGAACATCGATAATTGTTATCTTTTTGCTACATTCAATGAACGTTGGTAGTTCATCGTCAGTGAATGGTGGTGCTATGATATATTTTATCTTTCTACCTTAAGTGAAAGTTGGTAGGTCATCAGCAGTGAACATCGATGATTGTTATCTTTTTGATACCTTTAGTGAACGTTGGTAGTTCATCATCGGTGAACGTCGGTGCTATGATATATATTCTTCTTATACCTTCAGTGAAAGTTGGTAGGTCATCGGCAGTGAACGTTGATGATTGTTATCTTTTTGCAACCTTCAGTGAACGTTGGTAGTTCATTGTCAGTGAACAGTGGTGCTTTGATATTTTCTCCTTCTACCTTCAGTGAAAGTTGGTAGGTCATCGGCAACGAACGTCGATGATTGTTATCTTTTTTCTACCTTCAGTGAATGTTGGTAGTTCATTGTTAGTGAACAATGGCGCTATGATATATATTCTCCTTCTACCTTCAGTGAAAGTTAGTAGGTCATCGGCAGTGAAAGTCGATAATTGTTATCTTTTTGCTACCTTCAGTGAACGTTGGTGTTTCATCGTCTGTGAACGGCAGTGCTTTGATATTTTCTCTTTCTACCTTTAGTGAAAGTTGGTAGGTCATCGGAAGTGAAAGTCGATGATTGTTATCTTCTTTCTACCTTCAGTGAACGTTGGTAGTTCATCGTTAGTGAACAACGGTGTTATGATATATATTCTCCTTCTACCTTCAGTGAAAGTTGGTAGGTCATCGGCAGTGAACATCGATGATTGTCATCTTTTTGCTACCTTCAGGGAACGTTGGTAGTTCATCGTTAGTGAACGACGGTGTTATGATATATGTTCTCCTTCTACCTTCAGTGAAAGTTGGTAGGTCATCGGCAGTGAACGTTGATGTTTGTTATCTTTTTTCTACCTTCTGTGAACGTTGGTAGTTCATCATCAGTGAACGGAGGTGCTATGATATTTTCTCTTTCTACCTTCAGTGAAAGTTGGTAGATCACCTTCAGTGAAAGATGGTGATTGTTATCTTTTTGCTACCCTCAATGAACGTTGGTAGTTCACTGTTAGTGAACGGCAGTGTTATGATTTTTTCGTTTCTCTCTACCTTTAGAGAAAGCTGGTAGTTCATCGACAGTAAACATCAATGATTTCTTCTCTCTACCTTCAGTGAATGTTGGTAACTCTTTGTCAAGTAAACGTCGGTATTGTTTTTCTTCTCCCTTTCTACCTCCAGGGAACGTTGGTAGTTTCTCCTCCAGTAGGAATTGGTGTATCCTTTGACTTTTTGTCATCCTCTATGAGTCAGGTCTTTTGATCCACCTGTGATTTATTTTCCTGGTCGGGTTTCTCTCTTGTTTCTTTATTTTGCTACATCCCCAATGGTGTTTTGTGTGTCTTTTAAGTTGTCCATGTGCACTCATATTCATAAGCATTGCATTGCATCTTAGGGCCAAAAATAGGGTTTGTTTTATATTTAAGTATTTTCAATCACGTCGACACGAAGATTTTTAACCTTCGTATCTCCAGATAGAAGAAACTTAAATAAGGGCATCTGTTGTACCCCAATTTTTTCCCCTATGACCCCTTCATCATACCATATTGATTCAATCACAACAAGATCACATTAGGGTTCTTGGTTCTCCTCCCTACCTTTAGCTTTGCTCTTTGAGGAATCACCAAGCACCTTGACTTGTTTTCTTTTTTGACCATGTATATTTTGTCTTGATTTTTATTTTAATTAATAAAATGCAATGTTGGTTTGTATTGCTTGTTCCTAATGTAGGTAAAGGCAATGAGATTTAGCAAGTTTTTCCATGGATTCATGAGTTTATTTCCATTCCCTAGGCAATAAAGCTTGAGAAGTCCAAACCTCACCATTGAAGTTGTTTCAGAAGGGATGGCATGGCAAGGTTTTTTTGGTTCACTACATTTCCAAGATGTCAAAATTGATTTAAAAGTGCAAGGGATTGATTGAAGAAGTTGTCATGGTTGGACAAGGTCTTGTTCCCTTTGATTACAAGTACATGTTTCTCTCAATTCTCAAGATATGGAAGTGGTTTTGGTGGCTATGAGTTCTCATTTTCATCCTCAACAACTTCTATTTACAAAACAAGGTTATTGGTACAAGAAGGTGATTCAAATTTGTCAAAGTTCCTCAAAGCATTTTCTTGATCTAGGAGCTAGGGTTTTAAACTTCAAAGAAGCATATATTGCTCATCATTTGGTATTTTTGGGTGATTCCAAAAACATCCTTATCTTTAAAAGGTTACTAACAAATCACTTCAAAAGTTTCAAAGAGTTTTCATGTGGAAGAAATTTGATGATGAAGAAAGATTATAAGTCCTCCAGATGAACCCCTAATTTTTCATGTATGACTTCAAATGATCATAACTTGGTTAATTTTTATCACTTCGAGCCTACTATTTTTCCATAATGGTCTTGAGGATGTGAACTTTACGCCTTCTTTTATGTACAAAGTGAGAAAATGGATGGAAGATGCCCTAAGGATATAAAAGATTATAGGTCATTTCATGATTATTTGTCAACTTCAACAATTCATAACTCTCTCAATTTTTGGAGATTTTTAATGGTTCAAATTTCAAAATGTCATTCCAGAGGTCTATTTCATGACATCTTTTTTGTTCAAGATAAAATTCCAAGTGGAAGGCCATGTTTGGATGCAAGACATTATAGGTCACTTTTGAAGAAAAATTTGAAATATTTCTAAGCATGGAAAGTCAACCTTTTTTCCCCTACTTTGACTCAATGCAAATTTCAGCTCAAGCATCCATTTGATTCCATTCTTTTTCCATTGCAAAGATTGTAACCTCATCTTTATAAAGCATCAAGAATCATGCCTTAAGACCCCTTTAGCTGAGAATGCCAATTGATTGAACTTGGTAACTTGGAACTGAAGTTTCTTCATAAGTCAGAATTTAAAATTCATGTTTTGGCCTCTAAAACATCAAATTAGCATGTGTTTGTGATCTAAACATGTTTAACCAAGTTGCCAAACTGGATTAGGGCCTTAAAACGCAAGGATTGGATGAGTTTTTATGGAAATCAGATCACACTTTCTCGTGCATCAGGTTCACACGATTTCCCTACAAACTTCATTATTTCACACGCTTGAACATTCCATTTGATTCCCTATAAATAGAGGGTCATTCCCCATTCATTTCCTCAAGCTTTAAGATCCAAAAACACTTTGTCAAAACCTCACACGAACTTCAAATTTTTGAAACCAGTTTATGAGATTTCAGCCTTTTCTTCCAAAATGCTTTGCACATTCATCTTTCTTAAGTATCATACAAACTCTCCATCACTTAAACCAAGCAAAACGAGCTATAATTCAAGCTACATAAGTCCAGTTTCAGAGCTTCTTTCTTGAACTTCGAAAATGTAGAATTCTCCACCATTTGGATCCAAATAAAGCACTAACATGTTCTACCCCTTCTCCTGATTCTAGTGCTTCTTACAATTTTTAAATCCATTAAGAATTGAGAGAGAAATCTCAAATTGAAGGTGACCGCTATTTTATGGGTTTTTTATTCATATCTCTTTGTATACTTTATATAAATTTGGCACGATGGTGGTGTTATGATCATCTTGAAGAGACGAATCCAATAATACTGGTATGAGATCTTAATTTTACCGTTTGAAAGATCTCACAAAATCTCCATTGCAGGGTGGCTGGAGGTTGAAGACGATGACATGTTTTGTCTTAGCCAATGATAGCGTGCCAAACGTTTTAATTTCATTGGTTGCCTTTTTTCTGATTCCCTGCGCATCTTACTAAGGTCCATCTCAAGCACAGTGCTCTGGTCCATTGGATTAGCTTACTAACGCATTTTAACTATGATTTGATGGCCCATATCTTTTTGGTTTTATATTATTTTCTGATTTTATATTTTAATTGAATTAATTTTCAAAAATTCATAACTCTTATATTTTTTATACAATAATTATGAAAAAATTCACAAAAATACTTTGAATTATTTCTAATCTCATGAATATTTTTTCATATTTTCATTTTGAAAATTGATATTTTTTTATATTTTTTGCATTATTTGCTTTGTTTTAATTACCTAAAAAATACTTTCTGACATTTCTTAATTCTAATTCATAAATATCATTTTTACATATTTCTGACTTTTGGAAAATTTTATGGAATTTTATATTGATGTTTGCTATTTTGGATCTATTTTATATTTGTTTAAACAATTTTAATTATTTTTAAAATAGTTCATGACTTTTAAAAATTGCCAAAAAATTTATAAAAATATTTGAGTCCTTTTTTGATTTTTCTATGGTCTTACTTAATTTTTCTTGATTAATTTGAATATAGTTGATATTTTTCTTACTTATTTCCATTTTAAAACATTTTTTAAACCTTTTTTAACGTATATATTAAATGCAATATTATTTTGTGATTATTTTTTGGTTGGGTTTGGGATAAATTTTGATCATAAACTTTATTAACATCATTGGATCCATGGTGTTGAGTCTAACTCCATAAAAATAGATGAATGATTTTAATAATAGTTTGATTTAAATTTAATTCAAATATGGTTTGTACATTCTTTCCCACCCCTCTTCATCTTGTCCCTTTCTTATTGCACTAAGTGTTGTTGGAGGATGATCTCTATATCATGTCTCAAAACAAATGGTACATAGTTTGTTATTGATCGGCCTCAAAATAGGTGCGACTTCTATATAAGTCCACTTACGATTGCTTAACATAGCGCTACATTTTGTCCTGATTCGAAAAAATGATCATTCGTGGCCCAAACCTATGTTTGCAAGTCCACGTATGTTAGTAATAACCTTGAGATTCATTGTGTGGAGGCTTTGGTTCTACCAATCCTCTAATGGATCTACAACACTTTTGGTCAACGCGGATTACTTAAACATTGTTGATCATTAAATGGAACTTTTGAGGATTCCAAATGGATGATATACCTGACAAAAAGAAAATGCAACTTGTTGAGTTGAGGCTTTGGTTCTACCAATCCTCTAATGAGTTCCAAATGCATGTTTTAAGATGGTCGTCCAACTAACCACTAATTATTTAATTGTTTCTACTTTGTGCCCTTTTATATTTATGCTTTATGTACCATTTACTTTAAGCATTACATTTCATGTCATTTTTATTTTGCTCACTTGAGCCTTTTATCTTCTCTCTTAAGACACCTAATAATCAACATGAACCATAAAAACCTTTAAAATACTTGGACTATTTGGTTACTATCCTTGGCATTGTGGAGTATTGGACTTCTTAGACTTAAGGTTAGAAACCTTGGCCTATGTTGGAGACCATGAGACCTTAACTGATATTTTGTCTGGAGTTCTTGAGGTTTACCTCAAGACATTGGGTTGTTTGTTTGTTTTTGTGTGTAGGTTATTGTAATTACATTCTTTGTTTGTAATCTGGAATTCACCCGTATACAGCCATTACTCTGCCCAATTTTTGTGAAGACTTAATACACTTGAAGTTTAGTTCTCTCAAGAGGTCTAGTATCTTAGCTTGCTTGGTTTCAATCCAAAGAATTGGAATTCTATCTTGACTCATAATGTCAAGTATTAGTTTCTTGTTGGTTAGGTGGTTCTTATCCATAGCTTTTACCTTATGCTTTAGGATAGTCCCTTCTTCTTCTCTCATGTTCTTTAATTTCAAAAATCTTCTCCCCCCCCCCCCCCCCGTTTTGAAAAATCTTCTTGTTCTTTTTTAAACTCAAACCACTTTTCATAATAAACTTGGACTTATGTCCATGATTTTTTTTTTCAAATCATTTTCATAAATAAACTTCAATCAATTTAATAATACCTTGACATTTTTTGATAAGACTAAAAGTCAATTAATCTCATTTCAAACATTTTTGCCACTTTGGCTTTTTATTTTAAAACCTTTCTCAAAATATTAGACTCTTGTCAATCTTTGTAGTGATGCAAACAACTGTACTTCTATAATATGTAGTGAAGTGAGATATTTTCCACTTGGGTGTTGAGTGAGGCATTGTTGATTTTAAAATCCAAGCCATATCCTCCACTTTGAGATGATGCAAATTCTCCTTTCTCATGATTGTGGGTGGTAAGTATGTTTTCCACACGGACAATGACGATGATGTCTTATCTCATAAAATTAACCAACACACTTGATCCTTAAAATATTAAAAGAGGATCTAGGTGTACCTTGATCCCCTATTGCACGAAAAGGTGGTACGTAGGCACTAAAGGTTCGCAACCGCGAAAGGTGCAAAAAAACTATAAAAATATATTTCTTTTCTCACCTCCATCATCCATTTTTATACAACATTTTATAGACAAAATATACAGATTTTACAAAGAGGTTCATGCGGAGTACCGTAGATGTTTAGGGTACTAACACCTTCCCTTTGCATAACCAACCCCCTTACCATGAATCTTTCCCCCCTCTTTTGGGTTACTCGCTCTTTTCCCATTCCTTTGGAAACAATAAAGCACGGTGGCGATTTTTATTTTTGATCTGTATAAGTCTAGTCAATCCAATGGCTTATTCTTAAACATTTCTACCGCTACAGAAAAAATGGAAACTTCACTGGGGAAAGATTGACCTTTTGCTGGTCCATCCCTAAGTGGGTTGAGCCTATCTTTGTTTATATTTGTATATGTGCTATTGTTATTTATGTGTTAGATGTTATATATATATATATATATATATATATATATATATATATATATATATATATATATATATATATATATATATATATATATATATATATATATATATATATATATATATATATATATATATATATATATATATATATATATATATATATATATATATATATATATATATATATATATATATATATATATATATATATATATATATATATATATATATATATATATATATATATATATATATATATATATATATATATATATATTTGTCTGGATTTTCCTGGTTTTTAAGGTGCTTGGTGATTACTTATAAGTCCTATACCAGGTGGGATCGGTGGGAATAGAACTGATTGTTTTTGGAATGCTGGTTTGCGTTTGCGTTTGTTTTTGCAAAATGTCGCGGTAAGAAAGAGTCGCCACCGTCTTTTATTTTATCCAACAAGGAAAGGACAAAAGCACAGAAAAATTCCTTTTTGAGATGTTTCTCGGGTTTGGGAGGTAGATTATAGAAAGGGAAGGTGTTAGCACCCTTTCTATCTGTGGTTATCCACGGGCTCTTAGGTACTTGCTCACTATGTTTTCAAAAATTTGCTTTTCTTTGTGATTGTGGGTTTGAAAAGAGTTTTTGTTTGAAAGAGAGTGTAAGTGCGAAAAGTTTTGTTTTTGTTTTCAAAAGAGAAAGTACTTAAGAACATCTACCTACTCAAAAAGGAATTAAACTGTGCAAATGTCCTTTAGACAATGCTATCCCACTATTGAGGAGTAGGTAGCACCGTCGTTGGAGTTTTCGGGTCAATTCGATTTAAGGGACGTGTGGCCACTAAAGCAATGTTAGGACGCCTTAGCGGTAACCCTAATGTCTTAGATCATTTTTTCCGAGCCAACCGTTTCGAGGCAACTTATGATCTTTGGACAAAAGGACGACCTCTAAAACTTCCTATACTCAATGACCACGTTCGAGGCAACCAAGTGAGGTGTACCCTAAGAGTGGCATGTGCAAGTGTATTGTTTTTCAGTTAATTTTATCTTTGTACATGTCATGGGTGAGCTATGTTGATTTTAAGTTCATACATTTGATCTTGTCATGCATTCCCTATTTATCAAACATCTAACACTTAATAGTTGCGAAATTTAAATTGCGGAAATTAAATCTAAACTATTACAATGCGTCGGGTATTTTAAGATAGGACGGGCGGTATATTAATGCTAACTTTGAGGGAGTAATCCCAAAAAAGGAGGCATGATATCCCCCACTTAGTGGAGGCCCCTTTGATTGTAGTGTCGTTTACCGAGTAATCGAGAAGACATATTGCTTTCGACCTGGGAGCCTGCTGAAGCTGAGGACCATAGAATACCAAACCCATCTTGGCATTTGTGTAGTGCGGAAGCTATGATGGAGTAATTCGGAAATAGTTCTCACGCGATACTACGCTCGGACGAGTTTTTCTTGAGAATATTATTAATTATCGAGTTAATCGGGAAGTTGGTAATATCCGAAGGAAGGATGTAGACTCTGGGAACCTCTAGAACTTTGTTCGGCAGGTGATAACTTTTATAGCAACACATTATGGATAGTACCTTCGACCTCATGCTCATGACGTTGAACCTATGAACCCTATATGTATGGTCTTGTGTGTGATTGTTGCATCATGCATCCATGCACTCATAAGCATCTTTTGAAGAAATTTTATTTCAAGAGACTTAAAAGTTGACCAATTGTGAATATCTCAAGTACTTTTTAACCATGGACTCTGGAAAAAGAAAGACCGGGAAGTACAATTTCAAGGATCCCAAGATAGATGAGTTTTACAGTCTAATTCTCGAGATCAAGTGTTCTTGATGCGACTCTATTTGAAAGTGTACGAATCGCGTCAGAGTAATATAAAATATTATCAATCCACAGAAACAAATCGTCAATCTATCGTTTCCTATTGTTACGGTGTTTACCTAAGTCAATATTAAACAGGGAATTGAGCATGCAAGAAAGTAAAGTGCGGTGAAATAAACTTCAGATATAAAAGCAGGGTCGAATGTAATTCAAATAGTCAGATGATATTCGCAATGCTTCGGAATAGAACTACTTATAGGAAAATATTTTCTACTAAAGAAAAGAACTAATTTAACAGGAACTGTCGCTTTCGCGTAATCAGAACCGAGTTTACACTCTAATCAGACCTTCTTATCATCACTTATAAAAAGGCGCGCATTGCGTTAAAGTAATAAACCTATTTTTAAGAAATAAAGTACTTGACCAAGTTGAATAGTATTTTGATCTGTAATTTCTAATAAAAAAGGGACCTAACTTTAACCCTATAAACGCGTCCGAAAATAGTTTCAAAATTGATTTCTTTGATAATAAAAATCCCTAACTATCCGGACAAACCGCTTTCGCTTCCTTTGACCAGTTAGAACTAACCGAGTTTAACAAAGGGTTGACGGCTTTCGATCTTATCCAACAATAATCAAGTACAGAAAACTCGTATTAAAAACCAAAATAGCCCATAAGCATTTCTATTGACACATTATTTGGAATATCAATCTAACTAGATTCCTTACATTCTAGCCCAGTAAGGTTTAGCCTGACATGAGAATGTAAACAGACATGCTAAAATAAATCATGTGAGAAAGTAAATAATTTAAAGTGCGACACAGGAAATAAACAAAGTAAAAGTAGTGCGGAAAATAGACAAAGTAAAAGCAGTGCGGGAAATTAACAAAGTAAAAGCAGGTGCTGGAAATAAACAAAGTAAAAGCAGGTGCGGGAAATGGACAAAGTAAAAGTAGGTGCGGGAAATAAACAAAGTAAAAGCATGTGCGGGAAATATAAATAGAAACCTGCTCCAAACGGGGAGGTTTTAAATCTGGTACAAACTGGAAGTAAATGCGACTGGAATAAACAGCAGTTTAAAATAAATGTGGCAGGATAAACTTCTGCCGAAGTGCTCCAAACTCGATTACAAACTCAATCTACAAACTCGGTCACAGACTCAATCAACAGTGCAATAATTCTACGATGTGAAGAATTATCTCTTTACAATGGTGAAATTATATGGCTTAAGTTTGCAACTATGGTTGCATCAAGTTTGCAACTAAGCTTGGGTGAATTGAAATGAAATCAGGAACTTCTATTTATAGAGGATGAAGAATGCAGGAAATCACAAGAATTCCCCCCAACTCCTTTCGGGGGGGAAAACATCGTCCAAAGGTGGCGCCCTCCATGGAGGCCATGGCGCCCGCCATGAGTGTAAATGAAAGGAAGTGGGGAACGTGGCAGTTGAGGTCAGCAGGAGGTGGTCCACGTCATGGCCTACCCTATAGTTGGCGCCATGGTGGACGCCATGATTGCAAATTTGACCTAAACTCTTATTTTTCATCCTGTTTTCCTTCATTTCTTCAGGGGAGCTCTGGATAATTGAAATACCTGAAAAGGAAACAAAAGATAGGCGTAATACGAGAAAACAATAATAAAAAACCTAAATAACATGTGAAATAAGAGTCAAAAACAAGTGTAAAGTAAGTGTTATCAAATTCTCCCACACTTAAACCTTTGCTTGTCCTCAAGCAAAAACTCTAAATAGATTAAGAAGAAAAACGGTGTTAGTGAACAAGTTGGGCTGCATGGGGCCTCTGGAATTAAAACAGGGATGTATTAATAGGTACTGACTGATTCAAACCAAGGATATCGTAGTGACACTCTTCCGTAAAACAGAAATAAGTTTCGTTCTTTTACAAACTAATCCATATCATGCCACTATGCTTAGGCCTATATTTTTCCTTTTTTTCAAATCCTTTTTCATTCTGGCGCAATCACATTAAGCCCGTTATTCGTACATGCTCATAGTAAAGTGATCGGGTAGTGATTCTGATCATGAAACACATGGCTCTGGTACAAAAAGTTTTTGTAACCCCTTTTATTGACCCATTTATAGTTGCGGGGGATCGGATCGTAATCCACCCTACCAAGTTCAGCACCAGATACCTCTGAACCAACTAAAGATGGGTAAAAAAAATTTCTTTTTCTTTTTCTTCTTCTTTTGCTTTTGCTTTTACTTTATTTTTCAACATACAACTTTTGTTGAGTTAAATGACTTTGTGAGGGTCACCTATCCCGGGGTTGTAGTTTATAATAAGAACATAGCATATAGATCATTCACTTCTCTTCGGTCCCCTACGTAGAGCATGCTTAGACCGGAGCTGACTGCTAGGATAAACTATTCAAGGATTTAAGAATGAAAATTTTAAGGCCACGACATAGGGGGTATCGGGATCGAATTCCTAAATTTACGAAGCTTAATGTGTAAAAACAATGTCGATGCTTCAAAAGGGCTTTCCCAAGTCATACTACATCCTATCTTAACCAGGTCTTATAGCCCAACTAAGTTCAAAACACATCATTTTTCTTAGAAAAAAATTTCGGTTAGGCTCAAGAAATGGGGGAGTGGACATACACTAGACCATACAAATATAGATGACTCATCAAACACATGTATTATTTTTAAAATAAAGAAAACAATCAAACTAAAGCAAATAAAGAAGTAAAATAACGAGAAGGAAAATGCAGGAAAGGAAAAATAAAGCGAGAAAAAATAAAGCGAGAAAAATAAAGCCAGTAAATCTCCTCCCACACTTAAATTGAACATTGTCCCCAATGTTACGAAATAAGGTAAGGAAAGAGTCACCTGGTAAAGTACTAAGGCTGGTTAGGTCCCTCGCCATCCTGCGCTGAATTTCTAGGATGACGGGATCGGCTCCGACGACGACTGCTCTGAGAAGCCTCGAACTAGTCGAATTTGGCAGGCAAGGCAATCTGTGAACTCTAAATCTCGCGAAGGTTGCCTAAAAGGGAACCTTGAGTGGCCTCCATGAGGGAGGAGTTCCTCTGAAACTGGGCTTGTTGCCTATGTTGCTCGCAGGATATCGCCAATTGAGATTCCATAAGACTTTTGAAAAGAGCGGTCTGTCTGTTGCCGTGACGCCGCCATAAAAATCATGTTATCTTCCAGCTGTTGTTGGATGACAAAAAGTAAACCATCTCTTCTCTCCTCCCGGCTAGCTGGTCATGCCACATCTCTTCAGTGATGTAGAAGCCAGCAGTCGTATCTGAAAAAGTGTTAGAAGTAGAAGGTGCAGTGTGTGCGGGTGAAGCATGGTGGGGGGGACACAGGTGGGGCATGAGGTTCATCCCTCTGCTCGTATTCTTCATCAGTCTTGTGTCTGTCCCCAAGTGGAACATTAGAAGGTAATGGACCCGTAAAAGGTGGAGCATCTAGATCGCAGGTCCAGTTCCTCAGAATTCGTACATCAGTACGTCTAGTGTAAGGCAGAACGACTGATGGGATAACGACACCCCGAACCATAAGTTCAAATCCACCTGCTCTCCTCACCTTGCACAATTTCATATCTTTTAGAAATTTCAAATTAATTGTGCGGGGAGGCAGGGGTGCTAGGGTAGCTGTCTCAGCGTCGAGATGCAGAGATCTAGCAATAGATGTAACTAGTCCTCCAAAAGCTATGGTCCCTGTGTGTCTCAGGACATCAATCATGTGAGCAATCATAAACAGGACTTAATTAATTCTTCTATTAGTGATACTACCTTGCAAAAATAGAAGTTCTCTAGCATTTACCTTGTTTGGATGCTCCCGCCCAAAAATAGTATAGGCGAGCATATATCAAAAAATTCGAATAGTCGGGTTATGGATCAATGATGCTAAAATTCCTTCAAAAGAATTAATAGAAGAATTTGACAATTGACGCCATAAGGAAAATGCATCAGTGGACCATTCAGAATCCAAAGGGGTCTCATAAATATCGCCATCACCATGAGGAATACCCAACAGAGCTGCTAGTTCGTTGGTGCTATATTCATATTCAACATTAAAAAGACGGAATTTAACCGTACCGACGGTACTAGTAGTGTCTTGGTGAACCAAATAAATTAGGAAACTTAAGAATTCCCGAGTTAGCCTCTGTAAGGTGGGCTCTTTTCTAGTAAGAATCTCGTGCAATCCTAGGATGTCATCTAAATGGAAAAAAAACTATGATAAAGTCCTAAAGTATACAGACAGTCTTCATTGACATACCTGGTTGAGACAATTTCTCGTCCTTGCAATTTTTCAAGGATTTTCTGTTGTCGGTCTCTGGGTTTTCCTTCACGAAGAACGTATCCGTTGAACTCCATTGTTGCTCCTTTGGAAGAAAATTGAAAAAAAAGGGTTTCAAAATGGGTGTTGGAGATTGGGAGGAGGAAGTTTGAATTTTTATGAAGGTTAGAAAAATGGATGTTGGATTGGTTAATGGGGTAGTAGGTGGTTGATAAAATGAGAGTTTTTGGGTGGTTTTGGGGTTGAAAATGGAGATAGTGGGAGGTTTTTGAAAATTTACCCGTTATAGTCAAAAACCCCATGGAGGGCGCCATGGTCTTGGTGGCGGGCACCATGCTTGGAATTTGGGTTGGGCTCAAATTTATTTGTTTTGTTGGTTTGGGCTTCTTATTCCAATTTCTTCTCGTATGTGCAAACAACAATTCTTCATTTAGTGCTTCCAAGGATTGGTGTATTGAATTTTTTTTCTTTTATGTTTATAACTTGAAAATAATAAACTCATAAAAATAATATAAAAAATTAATTAAAGTGAAAAAAAAAGTAGAATGCAAGAGTTAGGCATAAAAATAGATAAGTCTGAAAAAGGAAACAACGTGATAAAAGAAACAACAAAACAGCAAAAAAGTGCAGATATGAATCCAGACCATCAAGGAGTAGTAGGGTCCTTGGTCGACTCAGAACCATGAGATGTAGCTAACTTACTGCGAAGATCATCAATTTCCTACTGTAGGAGGTATGCCTCAGTAGAGTGAGTAGCATCGAAAACCATAACCTGAAGAGAGAGGTCTTCAACTGTCTGACGAAGTTGGGATACCTCTCTACGCAGCTCAGCAACCTGTGCATAGATGTCAGGTTGCTGCAAAGAGAAATTATTAGAGAATACAATGGTCCTTTCTGGCGATGGACATGGATGATACTCAGGTACCGGAGGTGATTTTCGCTCGCCCACAGTCTCTCCAAGACCTTCTAAGGCATATGTACAATTGGCAGGGTTATGGACATTGGTCATCATGGGATCAGGCAAGGTAAAATAGTGAACAGTTTCATTATCAATCAGAAGTTTATACTGGTTGGGATTAAAGTAGACTCTTCTCATCATCCCACGATCCAAACATAAATCAATGTCCATTGTAGTATATCCACAGTAGGAGGTAAGGTGAGATAACTTACTTGTATGACCCAAAACAGAAGCAATTTGAGTCACTATCCCTCCCACATGGAGGATACCTTCAGCAGACTTAGAAGTCATCATGAGATTCCACAATAGAAAATTTCCACAGGCTACAGGCCGAGACTGGGTTGCACAATAGAGGAAAAAGATCTCCTCCTCGCTAACATGGGTATCAATGTCGGCCTTCCCTAGGAAAGTGTGAGCAATAATCATCTGAAAATACTGGAAAGAGGGGTTGTGAATATTAGGGGATAGCTGAGTGGAAGGATCAAGGCTCCCTCCAGCAGTAATATATCTCTAGAATTTATCTATGTCCCTAGTCATGAAATAGCCAACTGGTAGCTCAAGTATAGCATCGGGTGCGGTCTGGAAGCCTAGCAAGTCGCCAAACTCCCTCTGGGTAAAACAGTATTCTATCCCAAATAGTCTGAAAGTGAGATATCCATCCTGGCCATTATAGGGCTCAAACTCGAATGAACTGAGGAATTCTAAGGTGAGGTTCCTGTAGGACACATTTAGGTCATCTGCATATTCGTCCCACTTTAGCTGGTTGCATAGATATTTGATATTGGCTTCAAAGCCAAGAGCTTCCATGCAAATCTGGTCTGGATATCTGGTCGGTGCCATGGGTCGCTGTAAAAGGACCGCATAGCGTTGTCTCTGTGTCATCTCGGAAGGAAATATGCATGTCATCGAAATGCTCCATCCTGAAAAATGTAGTTAGCAAAGACGGCTAGCAGGTGATGCCTGAAATCATAAATTTTGCAATTGTTAGTATAAAGATAAAAATAAAATTTGATAAAGTAAAAAGTAAATAAATGTAAAAAATAAAAATAAACCCATGGGTTGCCTCCCATGCAGCGCTTGTTTAACGTCGTTAGCTTGACGAGTAAACTTCATATATCGGGAACTGGTACTGGTGGATCAATCAGAGTGTGGCTGGAGTAGTTGGTGGGAATGTCACCTCCTTCGTAGCGCTTCAACCTCTGCCCATTGACGATTAATGGGCTATAAGAATTGTTCTTGATCTCGACTGCTCCATATCTTAGGATTCTAGAGACCTCAAAAGGACCATTCCATCTTGAACATAGCTTGCCAGGAAAAAGTCGCAACCTGGAATTGAAAAGGAGAACAAGGTCGCCTATATTGAAGTCTTTCTTTACAATTCTTCTGTCATGCCAAGTTTTTGTTCTTTCTTTATATATTATAGCATTCTCATAGGCAGACTGGCGGAATTCCTCCAATTTATGAATGTTAAGGATGCGCTTTTCACCAGCAGTCAAATATTCTAAATTCAGGGTATTAATGGCCCAATAGGCTTTATGCTCTAACTCGAAGCGTAAATGACAAGATTTTCCATAGACTAATTGGTAAGGGGTTGTTCCAATAGGGGTTTTAAAAGCTGTTTTGTAGGCCCATAGTGCTTCATGTAGCTTCTGAGATCAATCTTTTCTGGAAATTGAAATGGTTTTTTCTAAGATTTGTTTAATCTCCCTGTTAGACACTTCTACTTGGCCGTTAGTCTGTGGATGATAAGGTGTTGCTACTCTATGCTTTACTCCATACTTACTCAAGAGCTTATCAAAGATTCTGGATATGAAATATGATCCTCCATCACTTATAACGAGACGGGGTGTTCCAAACCTCAGAAAAATGATATTCTTAAATAACTTGACTACCACTCTTGTGTCGTTTGTGGGTGATGCAATAGACTCAATCAATTTAGACACGTAGTCCACAGCTAACAAAATGTAACTATTTCCCATTGAAGGTGGAAATGGTCCCATAAAGTCTATACCCCAAACATCAAAGAGTTCAACTTCCTGGATATTCCTCATTGGCATCTCGTCACATCTTGATATGTTCCTGGTGCTTTGGCATCGTTCGCACTTGACAATGTAGGCATGAACATCGCGCCATAAAATTGGCCAATAGAGACCTGCTTGAAGAATCTTGGCGTGCGTTTTAGATATACCTGCATGTCCACCATAAGGTGCAGAATGACAGTGTCTGATGATGTCTTCTATTTCCTCTTCTGGGACGCAATGCCTGGAAGTATTATCTATTCCTCTCTTGAATAGGAGTGGTTCATCCCAGTAGAAATGTTTAACATCTTTGAAGAACTTTTTTTCTGTTGGTAATTTAGATCATGGGGTATGATATTTGCAGCTAGGTAGTTTACAAAATCAGCGTACCAAGGTACGCTCTTCATTACTGAAATTTTTTCAAAATCTTTATCTCTATAAGACTCGAAATCATCAGTCTTAGCTATAAGTCTTTCATAGGTGAAATCATCATTTATAGGCAATAAGTCAGGTTTTAAGTGTTCTAATCTAGAGAGGTGGTCAACGACAACATTCTCTGTGCCTTTCTTATCCTTAATGTCTAGATCAAACTCTTGGAGTAACATGATCCATCTAAGTAATCTAGGTTTAGCGTCCTTTTATTTAATAGATAACGTATGGCAGCATGATCAGTGTAAACAATGATCTTTGCTTCAACTAGGTAGGACCTAAACTTATCTATCGCAAAAATTACTGCCAGTAATTATTTCTCTGTTGTTACATAGTTGAGTTGGGTGACATCTAGGGTTCTACTAGCATAGTATATAACATGTAATTTCTTGTCTTTTCGTTGTCCTAGAACAACACCAACTGCATAATCACTGGCATCGCACATGATTTCAAAAGGTTGTGTCCAATCTGGGGGTTGCATGATCGGAGCTGAAATCAGTGCTTGTTTCAAAAATTTAAAAGCTTCGAGACATTTCTCTTCAAAAACAAATTCAACGTCCTTCATTAGAAGATTAATCAAAGGTTTTGTTATTTTAGAGAAGTCTTTTATAAAACACCGATAAACACCAGCATGTCCAAGAAAACTTCTAATCTCCCTAATGGTTTTAAGTGGGATGAGGTTTTCTATAACTTCAATTTTGGCTCTCTCGACCTCAATGCCTCTTTCGGAGATAATGTTTCCTAATACTAAACCTTCATTAACCATAAAATGGCATTTTTCCCAGTTTAGCACTAGGTTCACCTCTACGCATCTTTCATGGATTTTTTCAAGGTTGGAGAGACAATCTTTAAAATTGAATCCACACACCGAGAAATCATCCATGAAAACTTCCATTATTCCATCTAGGTAATCTGCAAATATAGACATCATACAACGTTGAAAAGTGGTATGGGCATTACAGAGTCCGAAGGGCATTTGTCTATAGGCGAACGTTCCATAAGGACAGGTGAAGGTTGTTTTCTCTTGATCCTCAGGGTGAATAGGTATTTGGAAAAATCCTGAGTATCCATCTAGATAACAAAAGTGCGAGTGTCTGGCTAGACATTCGAGCATTTGATCTATAAATGGAAGAGGGAAATGATCCTTCCTGGTTGCTTTGTTTAATTTTCTATAATCTATACACATAAGCCAACCTCCTTCTGTTCGTTTAGCAATATGCTCACCTTTCTCATTTTCTATGACTGTGATGCCTCCTTTCTTTGGCACCACATGCACAGGGCTCACCCAATTACTATCTAATATTTGGTAAGTTATACCAGCCTCTAGTAAGTTAAGAACTTCTCTTTTAACAACATCGCTCATTATAGGGTTTATTCTTCTTTGATGTTCTCTTGAGGGTTTTGAGTTTTCCTCTAACAAGATCTGGTGCATGCACACCAATGGACTTATTCATTTTAAATCAGAGATGTTATACCCTAAAGCTGAGGGATATTTTCGTAAGATCTCTAAGAGTTGATTTGTCTCGACTTGACTTAAAATAACGTTAACTATAACAGGACGATTCATCTCTTTATCTAAGAATTCGTATCTGAGGTACTTTGAAAGTTCCTTCAGTTCTAAAGATGGTTTCAAAGGGCAAGGCATGGGATCGGGAGTAAGCGATAAACATTCATAGAGGTCGTCATCGATGTAAGGTTCTAAACTTTTAAATCCATCGTCCTCCATAATGGGGGTCGAAGGTAACTTGATATTTTTGTTAGATTCCTCTCGCTTAAGTTCCAATATACACTCGTCAATGACATCAATGGCATAACAGGCATCTCCTATGAATGGTGCTATTAATAACTTTGAAAGAATAAATTCTATCTTTTCATCACCCACCTCAAATGTTAATTTTCCTTTCTTAACGTCAATTATGGCTCCGGCTGTTGATAGGAATGGTCTACCTAAGAGGATTGGGATTTCTTCATCTTCTTTAATATCCAGAACCACGAAATCATTTGGGATATATAGATGACCGATCTTAACTGGTATGTCTCCAAGTATGCCTATAGGATACTTAACTGATCTATCAGCCAGCTGGAGAGACATTTTAGTCGGCTAAAATTCTCCTAAGTTTAACCTTCTACAAACTGCTAAAGGCATAAGGCTGATGCTAGCTCCTAGATCTAAGAAGGATTTGTCAATAGTATGATTTCCTAATATACAAGGAATGGAAAAACTTCCTGGATCCTTTTCTTTCTTGGAAAGTTTATTTTCTGAAATAAAATTGCATTCAATAGGTTTGGGATCATCAAGTCTACGCTTGTTGGTCAGGATGTCTTTTAGGAATTTAGCATAAGATGGTATCTGAGTGATGGCTTCGATGAAAAGAATCTCTACATGGAGTTTTTCTATAACTTTAACGTATCTCTGGTATTGATTGTCAAGTTTGGTTTGTTTAAGTCTTTGCGAAAATGAGACTGGGGGTTTGTACGGGGGTGATGATTTTTTAGTTTTATCTTTTAATTCTGGTTCTTTTTGCTTTTCGGGTTCCTCTGGTTCCTCCACTTGGTCTGTAGGCAATACATTTGTCTTAGGTTGTGAGGGTGTACTCATGGTTGGATTCTTGGGTCCATCGCAAGTAGTCCCACTTTGTAAGGAAATGGCATTAGCTTGTCCTTTAGGATTTGGTTGAGGTTGTCTAGGGAATTGTCCTCAAGGTGTAGTTTGTGGGGCTTGTGTTTGGGCTATCTGCGAGATTTGGGTTTCAAGCATCTTGTTATGCGTAATTATCTGATCAACCTTAGTTCCTAATTGCGTGATTAGTTCGTTTACGTGAATATTCTGATTTAGGAACTCTTTATTTTTCTAGGTTTGAGCTAAAATGAAATTTTCCATGATTTTCTCAAGGTTTGGTTTGGGTGCCACAGCTTGTATAGGTTGATTTGGTCTTTGGGCTTGGAAACCTGTAGGTCTCGAAGGTGCAGAGTTTTGTATTGGGCTATTGTTTTTATAAGAAAAGTTTGGGTGATTCCTCCATCCGGGGTTGTAAGTGTTTGAAAATGGGTTTCCTTGGGTGTAGTTTACTTGGTCTGAGAAAGGCTCATTCAACAAGTTACATTCCGCATGTTGATGTCCTTGGGTCCCACAGAGTTCGCATTCTGAAGCTACTGCGGCTACAGTATTAGGGTTTTGAGACATGTTTTGAACTTTTAAGGCAAGAGCGTCCATTTTAACTTGTATCATGTCGAGAGAACTTATCTCATGTTTTCCTCCTTGGGTCTCCTTTTTCTCTACCGTAGCTCATTTTTTTCCCCATTGGTAATGGTTTTGGGCCATGTCCTCAATGAGAGCGCATGCTTCTAGGTAAGGTTTATTCATCAATGCGCCACCAGCGGCAACATCGATAGACATCTTTGTGTTGTAATGGAGTCCATTATAGAAGGTGTGGATGATTAGCCATTGTTCTAGGCCATGGTGTGGACAGGCTCTTAACAAGTCCTTATATCTCTCCCATGCTTCAAAAAGTGATTCTCCCAGGTTTTGGTTAAATCTATTGATTTGGTTTCTAAGGACGACAGTTTTGCTGGGCGGAAAATATCTTGCGAGAAATACTCTCCTAAGGTCTTCCCAGGTTGTTATTGAATTGGGTGGAAGGGAATCCAACCAATCTCGTGCTTTATCTCTGAGAGAAAAAGGGAATAATCTTAGTCGTATTGCCTCAGGCGAAGCACTATTTCATTTTAAAGTGTCTGCTAATTGTATAATAGTTTTTAAGTGTTGATTCAGGTTCTCAGTAGCAAGACCACCGAATTGGTTTTGTTGCACCAATTGTAGCAATGAGGGTTTTAGTTCGAAATTATTTGTGGTTATAGTTGGGTTTACGATACTTGAACTAGTTTCCTCATCTGAGGGTTGGGCAAATTCCTTAAGGGGTCTTTGGTTATGATTCTCGGCCATAGTTTTTCTAATTCTACGGAGAAAATGGATGTAACGTTCAGGTTCTGCTAAAGGATTGAATAAGGTTTCAGTGCTGTGAGATCTTCGCATTAACCGGACTATAAAACTAAGTCTAGACGGTGCGACTATAGGGTGCGAAATTTGACGAAATCGATCCCCGACAACGGCGCCAAAAACTTGATGCGGTTGTATTCGCAAGTGTACGAATCGCGTCAGAGTAATATAAAAGATTATCGATCCACAGAGACCAATTGTCAATCTATTGTTTTCTATTGTTACAGTGTTTAGCTAAGTCAATATTAAACAGGGAATTGAGCATGCAAGAAAGTAAAGTGCGGTGAAATAAACTTCAGATATAAAAGCAGGGTCAAATGTAATTCACATAGTCAGATGATATTCGCAATGCTTCGGAATAGAACTACTTATAGGGAAATATTTTCTACTAAAGAAAAGCACTAATTTAATAAGAATTATCGCTTTCGTGTAATCAAAACCGAGTTTACTCTCTAACCAGACCTTCTTACCGTCACTTATAAAAAGGTGTACATTGCGTTAAAGTAATAAACCTATTTTTAAGAAATAAAGTACTTGACCAAGTTGAAAAGTATTTTGATCTGGAATTTCTAATAAAAAGGGGACCTAACTTTAACCCTATAAACGCGTCCGAAAATAGTTTCAAAATTGATTTCTTTGATAATAAAAATCCCTAACTAACCGGACAAAGCGCTTTTGCTTCCTTTGACCAGATAGAACTAACCGAGTTTAACAAAGGGTTGGACGGCTTTCAATCTTACCCAACAACAATAAAGTACAGAAAACTCGTATTAAAAACCAAAATAGCCCATAAGCATTTCTATTGACACATTATTTGGCATATCGATCTAACTAGATTCCTTACATTCTAGCCCAGTAAGGTTCATCCTGACATAGGAATGTAAACAGACATGTTAAAATAAATCATGCGAGAAAGTAAAAAATTTAAAGTGCGGTGTGGGAAATAAACAAAGTAAAAGTAGTGCGGAAAATAGACAAAGTAAAAGCAGGTGCGGGAAATAAACAAAGTAAAAGCAGGTGCGGGAAATAAACAAAGTAAAAGCAGGTGCGGGAAATAGACAAAGTAAAAGCAGGTGCGGGAAATAAACAAAGTAAAAGCAGATGAGGGAAATATAAATAGAAACCTGCTCCAAACGGGGAGGTTTTAAATCTGGTACAAACTGGAAGTAAAATGCGACTGGAAATAAACAGGAGTTGAAAATAAATGTGGCAGGATAAACTTCTGCCGAAGTGCTCCAAACTCGATTACAGACTCAATCTACGAACTCGATCACAGACTCAATCAACAGTGCAATAATTCCTCGATGTGAAGAATTATCTCTTTAAAATGGTGAAATTATATGGCTTAAGTTCGCAACTATGGTTGGATCAAGTTTGCAACTAAGCTTGGGTGAATTGAAATGAAATCGGGAACTTCTATTTATAAAGGATGGAGAATGCAGGAAATCACAGGAATACCCCCCAACTCCTTTTGGGGGGAAAACATCGTCCAAAGGTGGCGCCCGCCATGGAGACCATGGCGCCCTCCATGAGTGAAAATGAAAGGAAGTGGGGAATGTGGAAGTTAAGGTCAGCATAAGGTGGTCCACGTCATGGCCTACCCTATAGTTGGCGCCATGGTGGAGGCCATGAGTGCAAATTTGACCTAAACTCCTGTTTTTCAGCCTGTTTTCCTTCATTTCTTCAGGGGAGCTCTGGATAATTGAAATACCTGAAAAGGAAACAAAAGATAGGCATAATACGAGAAAACAATAATAAAAAACCTAAGTAACATGTGAAATCAGAGTCAAAAGCAAGTGTAAAGTAAGTGTTATCAGTTCTGCAGATTACTACCGCTACACATACATTATTGCATGGAGTCTTAGGTAATGACCTACATTGTAGAGGGAAAAAATCACTGTGTGGAGTCTTAGGTGATGGGCTGAACACATCACTGCATGGAGTCTTAGGTGACGGATCTTAATTGGCTTTCGAACATTGTGGTATGGAATCTTAGGCAATGTACTGGGTTTTGCACATTACTTCCTAGAGTCTTAGGTAATGCTAAGTTGTAGAGAACACATCACTGCATGGAGGCTTAGGTGATGGGTTGAACACATCACTGTGTGGAGTCTTAGGTGACGGGTTGAATTTGTAGAAGAAGTGTGCTTTGATGATTAACCCTTAGATAACTAAATCAAGGGTGAGATTGTTTGTTTGTTGTATGGTGTATGTGTATGATGTCTGATATTGATATGGAACCCAGAGTGTATGTGTATTGAATGTTTGTATATGCAAAATATGTGTATGCCTTGAAATGTTATGCAAAATGTTTCCGGCTTTCTCTCCTTAAAACCCTTGGTTTCAAGTTACCAATTCCCTGGCGTTATATGTTGCATTGTTGCGGTATCTTTGAATTGGTTGGAACATGATGAAGAGTGTTAGCAAGATTTTGATTGGTTTTTTTTTGTATTGTAAGCGCAAGCGTAGGTGTGGACATATGTATTGGATGCAGACTTTTGTGTTGTGAATGTAGACATAGGCGTAGACATGTGTATGGACGCATACGTGGATTTTATTTTCGATGTTTTTCTTACCAAAAATGTATTTTCGATGTTTTGCCAAATGCTTTTATTTGTCAATTTCCCCAAAAAAAAATTCGACACAATATTCACAAGCAATAATCGTTGTATTTTATAAACAAATCTGGAAAAGAAAAAAAACACAATTTGAAAGAAAACAAATGTTTTATTGACATGCCTCTGAATGGGCGAAAGTACAAGATGTAATTCCTTGAAATAGGTAATTACAAAAAATTTTAAAAACTGTAAATGGTCAATGAAAATGATAATTGCTATCGTTGTTCCCCAATATCCCTTTAATTGCTCCTATCTCATTTGCTTCTGAGTCGCATGATTTAGATCTATCCTTACCTTCGTGGTTCATAGTCGTAGTTCGTAAATCATAGTCTTTTTGTTCTTTATTTATTTTGCATAAAATCCATAATTTTTTCCTAGATCTCCCTTTCGGGTTTTCAATCCACCGGGACGCTCCTTTTTGCCTAAGTCACTCGTTTAGGGTTCGAAATTAGCGAGCTTTTTTATACATAGTATTTTTTAACAGCGTATGAATTTTTCGGATGCGGTAGTTCTTCCCCGTCCATTATTGTGAGGCTGAGACCACCACCGGAGAATGTTGTTTTCACTATGTATGGACCTTCATAGTTGGGTGTCCATTTACCACGTGAATCGAGGCAAGGTAGCAGAATCTTTTTTACCACTGCCAGATACATGATGAGTGGTCTTCCGGGAACTGGTGCCATTAAGATCGGTGGCTCTTGTAGATACTAATTTATTGTCTTGAAGGTCGTTCGGTAATCGTCATTCCACACTACTGTCTGATCTATTTGTAATAATTTGAATATGGGCTCACACGTAGCTGTTAGATGCGATATGAACCTTGAGATGTAATTCAATCGCCCTAAGAAACCACAAACTTATTTTTCGGTCCTTGGTGCTGGCATCCCTTGTATAGATTTTACTTTGTCGGTGTCTACCTCTATACCAAGCTGACTTACAATGAAACCCAACAACTTGCCTGATTTGACGCCAAATGTACATTTATTCAGATTTAGCCTTAGTCTAAACTTGCGGAGCCGCTCGAATAACTTTTGTAAATGTATGATGTGCTCCTCCTTCGTGTGGGACTTAGCAATCAAATCATCTACGTACACTTCAACCTCTTTGTGAATCATATTATGGAATAGTGTGACCATGGCCTTTTGATAAGTTGCCCCTGCATTTTTGAAACCGGATGGAATTGCTTTGTAGCAGAAGGTTCCCTAAGGTGTCATGAAGATATTCTTTTCCATGTCTTAGGGTTCCATTTTGATTTGATTGTATCATGAGAAACCATCCATGAACGAGAATACCGAATCTTGAGCCTTGTTGTCTACCAGAACATCTATGTGAGGTAACGGGAAGTCGTCTTTGGGACTTGCTTTGTTCAGATCTCGATAATCAACACACATGCGTACCTTGCCATCTTTCTTGGGTACTAGCACAATATTAGCTATCCATGGATAATAATCTACCACTGCTAAGAACCCTGCATCAAATTGTTTAAGGACCTCTTCTCTAATTTTTCTAGACATATTTGGACGAGTTCTTCTGAGTTTTTGCCTAACCGGAGAACAACCTTCTTTGAGAGGTAGTTTGTGCACTACAATGTTAGTATCTAACCCTGGCATATCCCTGTAGGACCAGGAAAATATATCCATGTACTCATGCAATAACTTGATCAGCCTCTCTTTGACACTCTGCTCTAACATTACCCCTAGCTTGATTTCTTTAGGATCTTCCTCTTTTCCTCGATTAATGGTCTCAATAGCCTCTTGATACAGTTGTATGTTGTCAGCCTTTTGCTCTATTTCCCTTGCCATTTCTTTAAAGAGTTCAAGATCTTCACCACCTTCCTCTTCATCTTGGTTGATGGGACCATCAAAATTAAATCGGGTCACAGCAGTAACATTATCGGTGTTTTTGGGAATGGATCTGCATATTTATCATGTTTTGGTGCAGATTTTAGTATATGAGCTTTGAAAATGCATATGCAGAGAAAGTATTGCCATTTTTAAATTTGAGAGATAAATGCAAGCGAAAGACAAGGATCTTAATTGAAAACAAAATATAACTTTTATTAATTGTAAATATTGTTTGAAACAAAACGGGTGAACCCTTACAAGAAACCTCTTTGGCTCGGGCTTGACATAGGTTCTTTCAAAAACAAGAAAAATTACTTATGAGAGAAAAATATCTTCAGAATCTCCACGGTAGTCCAGCTTTTGAGTTCTTCTCATGGCGCGCATTCTCGGATGAAGTCAGTTTCCCTTTTGGTGTTGACTATGTTGGATATCGTCGCCACATGTCCATCATGCTTTATTCCCTTGTTGACAAAGGTCTCCTGGATTGGAGAAAACTGTGGTTTACCCTTTAGAGTAGCTTTATAATTTTCTTCAGGGTATGGTCTGAATTGGACTATCCCCTGGTCCACTAGTTTCTGGAGAGTTCTTTCGAAGGCTTCATTATGCTCTAGCAGGAATCCACATTCCAACAGATATTCCTTCAACAAGTTTATAGGGGCCTTTGACTGCTTGATTTCCCCAGAGTCGGTGACTACTTCAATTGCATTTATTTCTGGTCCACCATGCGGAGGCATAGGGTTTGATTTGATGTTAGGGGTCTTAACAGTGATGTCTTGAGATTCCAACAAATCTTGAACTTTATGCTTGAATGCCCAGCATTGCTCTATGGTGTTCCTAGGAGAATTAGCATGATACTTGAATATGGCATCGGCATTGTACTTTCGCGGGAGTGGCCCGACTGGAGGAGCTAGGGGCTTGAGCTCCACCAAAGATGCCTTGACCAAGTGTTGTAGTAACTGGCTAGGTGACATAGGGAGCGGATCAAAATGTCCTTGTGGTATCATTAGTGTTTGTTGTGCCCTTGGTTGTGAGGCTACATCATTAATTTCTCCCTCTTTTCTTTTTGGGAAGTTTGAAGCAGGCCTTTTTAAATTGTAGGGGGCATTTGATGGCTCCCCTGTTATTTTTGCATTCTTTATTCCAGACTCAATTCTTTCTCCGATAGTCACTAGATCTGTGAATCCTGAAGAGATACTTCCAACCATCTTCTCATAATATAGCCCTTGCAAGGTTCCCATGAACATGTCTACTAACTCTTTTTGCAATATCGGTGGTTGCACACAGGATGCCATCTCCCTCCATCTCTGAGCATATTCTTTAAAGGACTCTTCTTTCTTTTGGGATAGATTCTGGAGTTGCATGCGGGTAGGCGCCATGTCCAGGTTATATTTGTAATTCTTTAAGAAATCATTAGCAATATCTACCCATTTTCGAATGTGAACTTAATCCAACTGCATATACCAATCTAGAGATACCCCGCTTAAGTTGTCTTGAAAACAGTGAACCATTAGCTTTTGATCATGGGCATGGGCATACATTTTCCTGCAATACATGCCCAAATTATTTCTTCGACAAGTGAGCCCTTTGTATTTTCCAAAGTCCAGCTGTAACACAGTGGGAGAACTGACTAGGGTGTTTTGTGTTTGATCGCAATTGTTACGGATAGCAAGAGTCGCCACTGACTTTTCTTTTATCCAATAAGGAAAGGTTGAAAAGAACAGGAAAGATCTTTCGAGATTATTTCTTGAGTTCGGGGGGTAGGTTATGAAAAGGGAAGGTGTTAACACCCTTTTCATTCGTAGTTATCTATGGGCTCTTAGTTGCTTGCTAGATCACTTTCTTTTGTTCGAAAATGTGCTTGTGGTTTGGGTTTTGAAAGTATTTTGAAAACATCTTTGTAATGGTTCTCGTTTCTATAAGAACACATACAAAGTTTTGTTTGGAAAATAGTTCAAAGAAGTGTTTGTGAAGTGTGTTTTTGAAAGTGATTTTGAAAAGGTGTCTTTGTAATGTCTCTCGTTTCCATAAGAACGCGTACAAAGTGTTTTCTTTTGAAAATGTTTCAAAATGAGAGTGTTGGTGTATAAAATGTTTTTGTTGTGAGCAAGCGGGTAACTAGGAGAAACCTACCTACTCAAAAGGTCTTAAGTGTTCTTTTCCTCCTCCTTTAGATGTTGCTATCTTACCATTGATTTGATAAGAAGCCCCATCGTTGGATGTGAAGGGACGGGCGTGGGACGTTTTTATAGTCATAAAAGGCAACCTATGGACATTTTAGCAATGTCGTTTAGGGACTTGATCATTTTATCAAAGACAACATTGTGGGTCATCGAGGGACTACGATCTTTTATAAAGGGTCTTTGCTAAAACGCCCATATTTGAGGGACATGACTATTTCTCTGAGGCAACAAGTGGAATTATGCTAAGGGTGCATGTGTATGAGTAGTGTGTTTTATTACATGCATTTAGTCTTTGATTAGGGGTTGTATACTTATTGTTTTTATCTGGCCATACATACCTTATTTACTAGCAAGCATACAAAAGTAATAAAACGCAGAAAGATAAAATCATACACTATTACAACCATATTGAAGTGCGTGAAAATATAAAGGCAAAAAATATAATAAAACCAAGAAAAAAATATTCTTCGATTTAGGTAGAAAGGCCCTTCGATTCTGCATTCTCTGGCCTCCTTCGATTTGGGTTCTGAAGCCAGTGGAGTCCTGCCCTTCGATTTTCCTTTCTGTCTCCTTTGAATGAGGGTTGGAATTAGGATAGTCATGCCTTTCGTTTAGGCCTGGAAGTCAGCATAGTTCTGCCTTTTGACTGGGCCTGGAATTAGTGCAGGCGTGCCTTCTGACTATCTCTTTGTTTGGTCTGGAGGTTGGTGTGGAAGCCAGAAGCTTCGTTTCCTAATTCATGTTTCCTATTTCTTTCGTTTGACCTCTTGAATAGCAACATGGCCTAAGGCCATGCTAGTATTGCCTTACAATAAGTTTAATACTTAATTCATGTTTAGGTAAACAAGAAGCAAAACAAAAGGGTTATCTATGAAAACATATTAAAAGGGTGGAAACGAAAAGAATAATGGTATGTGCATGTTTGAAACGAAAGGAAGGTTTATTTACATGTTATAAAAGAAACAAAAATTTTAAGGTTTGGAACAAACTTACCTTGCTGGAGGCTGGGGGTGTGTTGGACCTTGAAGTGGTTACCTTGAATGCTACTGGATTTGAAGGAAGGGACCAGAGGCAGCGTTTCTACTGTTTGATTCGAAGGAGAAAAAATGAGATATCTTTTTTGTTGGATTCGAAAGGGAATAAAATGTGTGGGACTTTTCAGAATCAAAAGAGGTAAATGTTAGATTATGGGTTTTTGTTTTCACAAATGTTTAAGTGTTTAAAAACTTATGGTGTTTCAGAAATTTGAAGATCCCTTCCTCTGGCCAAAAAGTCCTCCTTTAAACGTGTTGTGAGGACTCTTATTTATAGGCTAGGTTGCTTGAAGCTTTTGGAGGAAAAACAAAAGGTTTGAACAAATTGAGTAACCAGTTCCTTGTAGCTTTTGAGAGACAGTGCCTTGTATGCTATTTTGGTGTAAGAAATGGACAGTGCTTCAGGACTGCTCTGCAGCAGTTTTGGCCAGTGTACCAGGCCTGAACTTGGCAGCAAGCATCTTTGAATATTTTACCCTTTCGTTTTGACCCTTCTTCGACCAGAATCTTCTCCAAACAAAACTATTTGATTTTCCTCTAACAAGTGCCTTTCGATTGAGTCACTTTTGTGCATTCTTCGAAGGAGCTAAAAGTGTGACCCTTGGATGGGTCACTAAAAACCCGCCTTAAAGTGGGCTTGTAAATCATTCGAATGTACTATCTACCATATCCTTCGAATGGGATGCCCAGAGTTAGATTCGAAGGATGCTGATTTGAAGGGTAACAGGATGTAAGGAAACCTCGTGAAGGTGGTTCTGTCCAGTCAAAGGCTTGTCTTCCCAAAGTTCTAAGTGGCCAAACGAAAGAGTGTACATAGGGGGTCCCTGCCTTGTGACTTCATGCAAGTATGCAAAATATCTATGTTCAAACGAAGCTTGCATAAAGGGAACCAACATGCCCAAACAAAAAGTTTGACCAGTAGCTTGTACTGAAGGATTGATGTGCCCAAACGAAGCAAGCATGAAGGGAGTCAAATGCCCAAATGAAGGGTTTGACCAAACCCTTGTGCTGAAGGATTCATGTGGCCAAACAAAGAGTGTGACCAGTAGCTTGTACTGAAGGAACCATATGCCCAAACGAAAGGTGCATGCAGGAGGCCAAAATATCCAGATTCGAAAGAGGCATATATGAGGAAAAAAGTGCAAATCGAAGGATGCCAAAGGGAGCCTTTTGCCTTGGAATCGAAGGAGACTACAGGAGGCTTTGTGCCTTGTGAATCCAAGCCAGCATTCTAGAGGCCCACGCCCAGTCGAAGGATGCAAGCCAAGCTTGCATCGAAAGAGGCCAAAAGGCCAATCGAAGGAGCTGAATCGAAGAACACTTGTTCTTCTCCAAATTTGTCAAGATATTATTTTTATCTGTTTTCCCCCCTTTTTGAAAGTTTCCTTTTACTTTTGGTACTGAAAAATCCCAATGTACTTATACAAGCTTGAACCTTGACAATCCTTGTAAGAAATGCCTTGAAAAATGAGAGGGAAAATTTTGGGGTACAATAGCTACCCCTTGTTCAATCTTCTTAAAACTGGAGAATTAGATTGGCGAGTTTGTCATTCGTGACTTGAAGGTGGAAGATGATTGAACACTAGAGAGCCCAGAAATTTGCACTCGATGATGTGGTGGTTGATTGTGTAGGGAATGGGCTTAAAGATTCCATTTGGAGAGATGATGGAGAGTTGTCGAAGATGGGCTTACAGATGCCATACAAAAGTGATTGGTGGCAATATTTTGAAGAAGTATCAGAATAAATCTCCGGTTGATTTATACTAAAACAGCAGATGTAGTGGGATGAGTATCAGAATAATATCCATAAATGGATTGTATCTGACTCATATCTGAAAGATATACTGAATGAGCGTCAGAATGACATCCGTATCTGGATCGTGTCTAGACTGTATTTGAAAGGCATGTTGAATGAGTGGCAGAATGACATACATATCTCGATCGTATCTGGACTATATTTGAAAGGTATACTGAATGAGTGGAAGAATGACATCCGTATCTGGATCGTATCTAGACTGTATTTGAAAGGTAATCTGGAATAGGTATCAGAATGTCAGTTGTATTTGGATCGCATCTGAACTGTTTCTAGAAGAGAATCTGGAATAAGTATCATAATGTCAGCCGTATCTGGATCGCATCTGAACTGTTTCTAGAAGAGAATCTGGAATAAGTATTAGAATGTCAGATGTATCTAGATCGCATCTAAATTGTTTTTAGAAGAGAATCTGGAATAAGTATCGGAATGTCAGTCGTCCCTGGATCGCATCTGAATTATTTCTAGAAGAGTGTATGAGAAGGAGACCGTGTAGGATTGCTTCAACTGGTCATGTAGATAATTGTCCTAGCTTGTTTCAGGTATTAATCTCTGACCTTTTGAAAATTGTTGATGATAGCCATTTGTTGATTGGTCTTTCCTGGAAAGGTAAAGGGTTAGCTGCATGCAATGTCATGATGTATGAAATGCATGGTGCAATGATGTTCGCAAAATAAATGAGATTGTATCGTATGCACTTGTGTTGTATGCGCTTATTATGTGTGTAATATGATGCGTGAAATGTTGTTGGAATGTAATTTTGTCTTGGAAAATAAATCCTTGACAAGTGCTAGGGAGTTTTGGGAAGCTGGATCCTGGGTTGCCGTTGAGGATGAAGAGTATGCCCATCTTCAAACCTTTCTTAGAATGTAACCACTGGGGACTCCTGTTTTTGTTGTTTGAGGGGAAATCCGCTGGGGAATGTTTATTTTGTTCGAGAATAAAACTCTGTGGAGAGTGTTGATTCCTGTTTGGGAAAAGAATTCAGGAGTCTTCGTTGTTCGTTGCTTTACTGGGGAGCTATTAGGGATTGTAGGAAGATCTACTGGGGAAGAGGAGTTATGGTCCCTTGATTTGTGATAGTCTGAGAGTAGAATTCAAGCTGGGGAAATCTATCTGTTTTGTTGGGAAAATAAACCTTGTCGCCAATCTGTTGGTGAGGTGTTTTCTTTTGGCAGAACTCTTTGAGGATTCTTGAGATCAACTCAGTTGGGGAGAAGTTTTTTCAGAGATTGAAAATCTGGCTGGGGATCATCCTATGAAAAGGACTTCGTGTGGGATTTGTCACTTCCCCTAGTAGAAAATATTTGTAGTATTGCTAGGAAAAATTTTGGCTTGAATGTATACAACCCTTTGTTGGAGTTCATATTCAATGCTCCAAGTGACTCGGATGCAAATCTGCCCCTGGTTATTCAGCACTTCTTGAGAGATTTCTTGGAATCTTGACTTGACCGCCCCAGGTGTGCTATACAATGATCATATCATGTCCCCTTGCTTAAATAGGAGATTCGTCGTTTGAAGCATCATCCCATTTGAAGTGATTTTGTTCACTGAGAGAATTTATGTTTTATGGATATTCGTCGTATGAATTTCTCTGGTGTCAAACAATTAGCCATATGCAAACAACGATATTCAAATAATGTAAAGTTTATGCTTGTCTTGAAATTTTGAAAATTCATTTAGCAGATAAAAGAATTTTTGCAAGAAAATTCAACTCAAGATTTGGAGTAAAGCCTTACAGGAATCAGGATACCTTTTGTAACAGTATGCTTTTGAACTAACTCGTGCTTCAATTAGGACTTTGAAAGGGTTGCAACGTGGCTTAGTTCACGGTTTAAGAAACAAAAGATAAATCTCAAAGTGTATTGGTACCCGCCCGTTCTTCGTGATGTTCTTCAGTCCTAAACTCATTTAATTGTGTTTTTGAACCCCAATTGAGTCTGAAATGATGTTTTGGTGATGTTTCAGACAAGTTAAGTTTGTTGGAAGGCAGTGATTTTTGCAACATTTTTGATGTTGTTGAGGATTTGTAGTGACCTCTTTTTTTTATTGATTATCCCTAATTTTTTCCTGACTGCTCTTGTTTTGAGATTACAGTCAGCAGGATGCCCCCGTTTTTCTTAAGTCTCCTTCGTAGGTTTTGACTTAGTGGGCTTTTATTTTGAGAGATAATGACTTCCTATTTTGGTAGGGAACCATCACCGTCTTTTGATTCCAGAGGAATTTTTTTGATGTCATTCGTTGTATAGGAAGTGAAAGTTTGCGACTGAACGCGTATTTGAATTAACTGAGAGACTACCATGCCCCAGGTATTGATTAAAGGTTTCAGTTTGTGTAAAAAGAAAACTCCTACTTCTTTGGCTAAAAGGTGTTGACTAGGGATTATCCTCCTTACAACTCCAGTGTTTAGGAATTGAAAGAAACGCTTGTACATCATTAGCAAGGTTTGTCCAAAAGCATATTGTATGATATTATGGCATTGTTTTCGTCATCCTCCCTCTAAAGGCTTGCAACTTTTAAAACAAGAGTTGAATATTATAAAGGGAGTGAAATAGCATAGTTTAAATAGAGTGGAAATGAACGGATAAATTCAAGACAAACATATGCAATGCATTAATGAAACAAAGTTTGACATTAATACATAAGTGTTCGAACAACAACAGAGATTACAATTGAAAATTCAAAATGAACAAGACGCTCCCAATGATTTGGAATAGGAGCAGTGATCATGTTAGGAGCCTCAGAAGGGTCGAACTCGATCTTCTTGGCATCAATCATGTCTTGGATCTTATTCTTCAGAGCCCAACAGTTGTTCGTCTCGTTTCCAGGACTATCATTATAGTATGCACACCTTTCATTGGGATGATAGGTAGGAGCGGAAGTATTGGGATTCCGGAGAGGAGCCTTTAACGTAATCAACACTGCCTTCAACATGTGTTGTAGTGCTTAAGCCAGTGGCATATTGATCTTGGTGAAATTTCTTTTAAGCGCAACCTCATTACACTAATGTCCATTTTGCCGTTGTTGCACCGATGCAAGATTAGACATTAGAATTGCCCCCACGTGTTGGTCGTGGTTACCCTGGTTACGACCTTTTTGACCGTACACAACATCAGACTCTTTCTTCCTATTGTATGGGTTTTTCTGAGTATCAGAGGATGTAGCTCCTTGGATCTTTTCGCTTTTGATGCCAGCTTCGACTCTTTCGCCAGTCAGTATTAGCTCAGTGAACCCGGCTGAGGAGCTTCCGATTAGGTGGTTAAAGAAAGGTCCCGTAAAAGTTCCCATAAAGATGTCAATCATCTCCCTATCAGTTAAGGGTGGTTGCACTTTTCCTACCAAGTCTCTCCATTTTTGGGCGTACTCTTTGAAGCACTCGTTGGAACGTATGGTCATATTTTGCAATTGCACACGAGTTGGTGCAAGATCAGCGTTGTATTTATACTGCTTGTAGAAAGCAGCAGCCAAGTCCTCCCAGGTGTGAATGTCGGTTCCTTCTAACTGATAAAACCACTTTAGCTGAGTGCCAACCAAACTTTCTTGGAAGAAATGGATCTATAGCTTCCGGTCAGCAGTGTGAAGCTGAATCTTGCGGACATATGACCTCAGATGCATTTTAGGACAAGAGATCCCATCATACTTGGCAAAGGTAGAGATTTTGAACTTTGGTGGGATGACCACTCCGGAAACCAAACCTAACTCTTCAAAGTCCAAGCCAGGTATCTACTGAATCTCCATAGCATTGGGGCGATCCTCCAGCTGTTTGTATTTATCATCAGCGGGAGGATATTGATCCTCAGAGAAGTCAACTTCATCTTCATCAATCCCCAGACTGTTATCTTCTTCATGACTATTCCCCTCATTGTATGGAGTTGAGAGATATAGAGCTCTCTTGACTGGTCCTCTAAGTCTTCTTCCCAAGTTCAGGACGCCTACTGACTTCTTTGAGTTTTTCTTCTTGTCTTTAAGAAGAAGAGTCTTCAGGTCTTCTTGCCCCTTAGCCATGGCCAAGAACATTTGTTAGAATTAGGCATTTTGTGCTTGGATATCCTTCATCGTTTGTTCCATATCCATCTTACTGAAATAAACAGTAGGAGGATAAGGAGACTTGTATGGGAGAAACCTGTCATGATATGATGCATGATATGTGGATGCATGTTTTCAAGGATCTCGCAGGGTAAACACAAGAAGATGTTAGAAGTTACTTACAGATTTGGTTGGAGAACTTCGTATCGGTGGATGTCCTTCTGCGAGAATTAAGCCCACCATGTCAAGTGGGTTGTAGCCCTTGACTCAAATTACCGTGCTTTGGTTTTTGACGGTGTTTGGTTAGAGGAAAATAAACCCTCTTTCCCCTTGATAGCATCTGGTTCAACGTGGCCCTGCATCAATGGCCCTCGAGATCCTTGAAATGGCTATTGAAAATGCTATGGTATAATGTCATGATATTATGTGCAAGTATGCAAAGTAAGCAAGTTATTATGTACAAATAGTCATATACACACAAAGCAGACAAGTCCTTAGGTTTAGGCTTGCATGGAGTTTGTAGGTAAGTACCCTCTTGAAGTTTAGTTGGCTCAACATGTCCTAGTAATAGTAATCGGTTTCTAGGGGATCTCAATATCACTGATCTTTCTTCATCGGGCATTGTTTCAGCGCAAGCCTCTTTAATGGCAACCAAAATATCCCGAAAATCCGATCTCAATGAGTGTAGTATCGAGTATCAACCAATCTTCAGTCAAAACCAAAGTCGGCTATCTCACTACTTTCTAATGGCCAAGGATGAGTCAATTAAAAGGTTCTAAAGGTCAGTTAGCGCTTAATGACACTAAGGAAGCCTAATGTTATCCTTAACTGACTCAAGGAACATTAGTACAAACCAAAGTATCACGCTAACGTAGCTATCACTTCGTCCATATCGGTATAACCCATACAACCTCCATGATTAATTGCTAATTACCTAAAAGGTTCCCCAGATCCAGGTATAGGATCTTTAACAAAAACCCAAACAAGGACCCAAAATGTAAAGCAAGCAAGTCAAACAAGGAAATCAAGTAAAGGTGATCTAGCCCTAAGGTAACCCCACTTTTAAGAGTTTCCCCCATTAGAGTCTCCGGTTATGTAACACGGTGGGAGAACTGACTAGTGTGTTTTACATTTGGAGATATTAAAAAGAACAGGAAAGACCTTTGGAGATTATTTCTCGAGTTCAGGGGGTAGGTTATGAAAAGGGAAGGTGTTAGCAACCTTTTCATCCGTAGTTATCTACGAGCTCTTAGTTGCTTGCTAGATCACATGCTTTTTTTGAAAATGTGCTTGTGGTGTGGGTTTTGAAATTATTTTTAAAACATCTTTGTAATGGTTCTCGTTTCTATAAGAATGCGTATAAAGTGTTGTTTGAAAAATAGTTCAAAGAAGTGTTTGTGAAGTGTGTTTTTTAAAGTGATTTTGAAAAGGTGTCTTTGTAATGGCTCTCGTTTTTATAAGAATGCGTACAAAGTGTTTTATTTTGAAAATGTTTCAAAATGAGAGTGTTGGTGTATAAAATGTTTTTGTTGTGAGCAAGCGAGCAACTAGGAGCAACCTACCTACTCAAAAGGTATTAAGTGTTCTTTTCCTCTTCCTTTAGATGTTGCTATCTTACTATTGATTTGATAAGAAGCCCCATCGTTGGATGTGAAGGGACGGGCGTGGGACGTTTGTATAGTCATAGAAGGCAACCTATGGACGTTTTAGCAATTTCATTTAGGGACTAGATCGTTTTATCAAAGGCAACATTGAGGGTCATCGAGGGACTACGATCTTTTATCAAGGGTCTTTGCTAAAACATCCATATTCGAGGGACATGACTATTTCACCGAGGCAACAAGTGGAATTACCCTAAGGGTGCATGTGTGTGAGTAGTGTGTTTGATTACATGCATTTAGTCTTTGATTAGGGGTTGTCTACTTATTGTTTTTATCTTTCCATACATATCCTATTTACTAGCAAGCATACAAGAGTAATAAAATGCAGAAAGATAAAATCCTACAATATTACAACCATATTGAAGTGCATGAAAATATAAAGGCAAAAAATAAAATAAAATCAAGAAAAAAATGTTCTTCGATTTAGGTAGAAAATCCCTTCAATTCTGCATTCTCTGGCCTCCTTCAATTTGGGTTCTAAAGTCAGTGGAATCCTGCCCTTCGATTTGCCTTTCTGTCTCCTTCGACTGAGGGTTGGAATTAGGATAGTCACGCCTTTTGTCTGGGCCTGGAGGTCAACATAGTTCTGCCTTTCGACTGGGCCTGGAATTAGTGTAGGCGTGCCTTATGGCTGCTCTTTCATTTAGCCTGGAGGTTGGTGTGGAAGCCAGAAGCTTAGTTTCCTACTTCCTATTTCCTGTTTCTTTCGTTTGAACTCTTGAATAGCAACATGGCCTAAATCCGTGCTAGTATTTCCTTACAATAATTTTAATACTTAATGCATGTTTAGGTAAACAAGAAGCAAAACAAAAGGGTTAGCTCTGAAAACATATTAAAAGGGTGGAAACAAAAAGAACAATGGTAAGTGCATGTTTAAAACGAAAGGAAAGCTTATTTACATGTTATACAAGAAACGAAAAGTTCAAGATTTGGAACAAACTTACGTTGCTGGAGGTTGGGGGTGTGCTGGACCTTGAAGTGGTTACCTTAAATGCTACTGGATTCGAAGGAAGGGACCAGAGGAAGCGTTTCTACTGTTTGATTCGAAGGAGAAAAACAAATGAGATATCTTTTCTGCTGGATTTGAAAGGGAATAAAATGTGTGGTACTTTTCAGAATCGAAAGAGGTAAATGTTAGATTCTGGGTTTTTTTTTCACAAATGTTTAAGTGTTTGAAAACTTATGGTGTTTGAGAATTTTGAAGATTCCTTCCTCTGGCCAAAAAGTCCTCCTTTACGTGTTGTGGGGCCTCTTATTTATAGGCAAGGCTTCCTGGAGATTTTGGAAGGAAAACAGAAGGTTTGAACAAATTGAGTAACCTGTTCCTTGTAGCTTTCGAGAGACAGTGCCTTGTATGCTATTTTGGTGTAAGAAAGGGACAATGCTTCAGGACTGCTGTGCAGCAGTTTTGGCCAGTGTACCAGGCCTGAACTTGGAAGCAAGCATCTTTGAATATTTTACCCTTTCGTTTTGACCCTTCTTCGAGCAGACTCTTCTCCAAACAAAAATATTTGATTTTCCTCTAACAAGTGCCTTTCGATTGAGTCACTTTTGTGCATCCTTCGAAGGAGCCAAAAGTGTGACCCTTGGATGGGTCACCAAAAACCCGTCTTAAAGTGGGCTTGTAAATCCTTTGAATGGACTATCAAGCATATCCTTTGAATGGGATGCCCGGAGTTAGATTCGAAGGCTGCTAATTTGAAGGGTAAAAGGATGTAAGGAAACCTTGTGAAGGTGGTTCTGTCCAGTCAAAGGCTTGCATGCCCAAAGTTCCAAGTGGCCAAACGAAAGAGTGTACATAGGGGGTCCCTGCCTTGTGACTTCGTGCCAATATGCAGAAGATCTATGTTCAAATGAAGCTTGCATGAAAGTAACCAACATGCTCAAACGAAAAGTGTGACCATTAGCTTGTACTAAAGGATTCATGTGCCCAAACGAAGCAAGCATGAGGGGAGTCAAATACCCAGATGAAGGGTTTGACCAAAACCTTGTGCTGAAGGATTCATGTGCCCAAATGAAGGGTGTGACCAGTAGCTTATACTGAAGGAACCATACTCCCAAACGAAAGGTGCTTACAGGAGGCCAAAATATCCAAATTTGAAAGAGGCATATAGGAGGCAAAAAGTGCAAATCAAAGGATACCAAAAGGGAGCCTTTTGCCTTGGAATCAAAGTAGACTACAGAAGTCTTTGTGCCTTGTGAATCCAAGCCAACGTGCCAGAGGCCCATCCACAGTCAAAGGATGCAAGCCAAGCTTGCATCGAGAGATGCCAAAAGGCAAATCGAAGGAGCTGAATCGAAGAACACTTGTTTTTCCTCCAAATTTGTCAAAATATTATTTTTATCTGTTTTCCCCCTTTTTGACAGTTTCCTTTTAATCTTGGTACTGAAAAATCCCAATGTACTTGTACAAGCTTGAACCTTAAGAATCCTTGTAAGAAATGCCTTGAAAAATGAGAGGGAAAATTTTGTGTTACAACACCAGCACTTTGAACTTCGGCGGAATTACCACATCAGGAATTAGGCCCATTTCGAGAGCATCTACTTCAAAGGCATTAAAACCCTCCACAGCTTTCAACCTTTCTTCCAAAGCCTTATATTGATTCATCACCAGTGAATTATCGACATCATGAGTACTAGTTACCTTCAAGGGTGCCTGATTGACATCCTCTAGGTCGTGGTTTTCATACTGCAGGTCCAAGTAGTTGTCTGCATTGTTGATTGGAATTTGTAAGGTATGTGATGCCCCTGATTTTGATGGTGGTGGGACAAACCCTTCAGTTTCAGCTTTCTTGTCTCTTGTTGGGCCATGATGGACTTTTAGGGTTCTATCTCTGGCTCTTTTCTTAGTTGGTGCCCACTTGATGCACCAATTGTTTGAGATACTTCTTCAAAAGCTACCCTGGGAATCTGATCTTGTCTATCAATGATGTTCCTCAAAGCTAGGAGAACTTGACTTAGATCTCTTTTCATTGAACTCACATCACCCTTTACTTGGTCGAGATCTTCCTTGAATGCGACCTAATTCTCCTCGATTTTTTCCATTGCTTTTTGCTGGTAGGCCCTTGTTTGATATGGAGGCCAAGGAGGTGGTGATCTTTTTCTACCAATGGTTTAACTGGAGATATTTTGAAAAATCTAAATGAGCTTTGATATGATATGCAGGTGTTTGTGAATGCATACATGCGTATGATTATGTATGAACATGTAATGGTTTCTTGTTTTAAATGTCTTATTCACTTGGGTATATATTTATCTTTTGCTTCTTTTATCTTATTTTATTTTATTTGGTGAATAGCTTTAAATGTAGATACGCAAATGAGATATAGAAACAAAATGCTTTTATTGGGAGTAACATAATCCAGATATTGAAAAATATTACAACTTTAAATCAAAACTTGTTTGCATAAACATAAACAAAGGGAAATAAATCTTCTAGGTGTGCTTGCATATGTTTGCTCTGAAACCATCAACCATTGCTCGGAAAAGCTTGAGAAATTCTTTGACATCCTTAGGATCAAGGGTATCCCCATGGCGGCGAGCGTACATCTTCGGAGATCTTTCGTATAATTTTCCTTTTGTGGCTTTGATTTCAGACATGTCTGGCGCACTTATGCGAACAAGTTGTTTCCTTTGGTATCCATTTTCAAAGATAATCACCAAAATCTTGATTTTATTACTTTTTGTTTTCTTACCCTGTGAATAAGACAAATAAAGAAACAGATGATAAATATATGAAATGTATGAATGCATGGATGTATGGTTTAGTGACGGGATTTTGTGATAGGTACCCTTATAAGGTAGGCTCTTAACTTTGACCTACGGTTAGTCTACCCTCCCAAAAGGTGGTTTCCTTAAGGTTATCATGAATAACACCAGAGGAAAAGGCACCAGGGCCTCCCTTAGGTGGAGCCTCTTTACGGACTGAGACTTTCGTCTCAAAGTCATGAAAGGTCTCGTCATGAGATTTTGGTTAAGGTCGTTAAAAAGAGTCATGGGTGGCATTCCAAAGTCCTACTCGTCAAGAGGATATCTCTCGATAAGTATTCCTTTTGCAGAATTCCACCGACTCTAGGCAAAGTCATCACATAAACTCGCGGGGATGATGTATCCCCTAAGCTAATAAACGAACCTTCTTTCTAAGGGTTATCTGAGTTTTTTTTTGAAACAAAAGTCCCACCACACAGTAAATATAATAATTATGAAATAAACAAGAATGAATAAATGCAATAAATAAATAAATAAAGAAAATAAAGAACCAAAAATAAAACCTAAAACCTAAGGTTGAGGAACCCAGCAGAGTCGCCAACTGTTGCAACTGGTTTTAAAATTAAGAGTCGCCACTACTAGTTTTTATCCTAAGGAAGGGAATCTAATAGGAAACTCTAATTCTCAAAGACAGATATTCTAAGTTTCGGACTCTATTAGATGAAAGGGAGATGTTAGGCACCTTTCATCAACCTTATTCTTAAGGATACTAGGTTTAGGTTTAGGTTTAGGTTTAGGTTTAGGTTTAGGTTTAACAGTTAGGTAAGAAGGGGTTTTAATTTTTTTAATAGGGGAATAGGGTTTTAATTTTTAATAGGGGAACTCGCCACTATTTTAGTCGCATGCCTACGTATCCTCTTATGAGAAATCAGAGTCCGGATTCGTAGTTCGTATGGGGTTTGTTTTTTTTAGGGGTTTCAAAAGTATTTTGAATCGCCTCGCATTTTGACCGAGTGTAGAGATTGTGGAATTTTGGACAAAATGCGCGATTAGTCAAAATATATTTGGAATCCTTTAGCAAAAGTTATTTGTTTAGATTAGTTTATTGCGAAAAATAGTTTTAAGATTTGTTGAATATTTTTTATCATATTAATTGCGAAATTTCTTAATTAATGCATGGTGTGATACGGTGGGAGAACTGACTTGGGTGTTTTGTGTTTGATTGTAAATTTTGCGGTTAGAAAGAGTCGCCACCGACTTTTCTTTTATCCAAAAGGAAAGGTGAAAAAGCACAGGAAAGACCTTTGAGATTATTTCTTGAGTTCGGGGAGTAGATTATGAAAAGGGAAGGTATTAGCACCATTTTCATCCATGGTTTTCCATGGGCTCTTAGTTACTTTCTAGATCACTGTCTTTTGTTTGAAATTGTGCTTTGTGTGGTTTTGAAAGTATTTTTGAAAAGAGGCCATTGTTTAGGAAAACTTTGTAATGGTTCACGTTCATAAGAATGTATACAAAGATGTTGATCTTTTGAAAATGTTTTCAAGTTTTGAAAGACGTTTTGAAAGTGTTGGTGTTTGTTTTGAAAAATAGCAAGGATGTTTTGGTTTTGAAATTGAGCAAGTAACTAGGAACATTCTACCTACTCAAAAGTATTTCATGTTCATTTCCTTTTTCCTTTGACATTGTTATCTTACCTTTGATTTGGTAAGTAATCCTATCTTTGGATGTAAAAGGGACGGGCGTGGGTCATCGTATAACCATGATTAGCAATATTGCAAGATATCTTAGTATTTTTCTTTAGGGGCTAAGATCATTTTGAAAGGCAACTTTTGATAGAGTCATCAAGGGACTATGATCTTGTATTTTGCTTTTTTTTGCTAAGATATCTCACATGCATAATATGGTCATTTTTGTAAGGAAACCAAGTGGATTTTACCCTAGGGGTGCATGTGTGCAAGTGCATTAATTTTCATGCTTGGTTTTTGTCTTGAATTAGGGTTTGCTACTTGTTGATTTTATCTTTTCATATAAACTCTAATTACTAGCATTTATATAAAGCGATAAATTGCGAAAAGTAAAATACTACGCTATTACATCATTAGGGGAGGGGGTGTACAAATTAACAAATGGGGATTGCAAGAAAAGTACACATAATTATCTATTACAACCATATTGAATATTGTACAAAATTGAAAATAAAATGCAAGAATATAAATGGACAAAGAAATGATTTTTTTTTTGTTTTTATGAAAGGGGTTTTAACCTAATTAAGAGAGATGATTAATGAAAAAATAAACAACATTTAAACCTAAATTAATTAAGAAAGAAATTAAGTTAAAAAATGGTGCTTTAGGGTTTTTTGTGAAAAGGTTTTAACTTAATAAAAATAATATGTAAATTAATTAATTAAAATAAACCTAAGTTCTAAATTAATTTTAATTAAGAAAATAAATAATTAAACATATGTCTAGATATTAATTGTAAAAAAGAAATTAATCATTAAAAGAAATGTTTTTTTTAGTCTTTTTGTTTTATAGAGAAAATAGAATATATAAGTGTAAATCATAAATAAAAATATTTTTTGGATTTTTATTAATAAAAATAATATTAATAATAATAAATAATAAAAATATTGAAGAAAATAAAAATATAATGAAATAAAAAAAAACAGAAAAATGAAATAATTTAAAAAAAGGCCAGGGGGTACTGAAGTAAATCAAGGTTAGTGAAAAGAAAAAAAAATAAGAGGCCCAAATGGAAGCCCAAGCGCTGCAAAAAAAACTCAAAAATGTCAAAAAAATAGTGAAAAAAATGCAAAAGGTCACACTGGGGCTTGAATCCAGGATCTAATGGTGACCGGCGTGCACTTTAATAACTGGGTGGTGATACATCCGTTAACTTGTGTGAAAGGATAAATACATAACACAAATGGCGCCCTGATTACGCTTCATCTTCAACCTCCAGCCAAAGGATATGTAACTTGCTCATTTCTCAACCATTTGCAAAAATGTAAACATGAAAATTGCTCCATTTTATCACACGAATCCAACGATATAAATATCATAAGCTATAAATCAAAGATGAATGATAATTTCTAAAAGTACCAAATTCTGACGTAAAATTTCAGAAAGTTCAAACTCAAAATTCTCCTAGCTCAATCAAAATAAATGAAATCTATGCACATGTATAGTTTCAGGGCAATGATGTCTACATTTTATCTTCATAAATGCAAGCCTAATAATGCCTAAATATGAAGATAGAAGTTCAAGAAAAATACCTCAAAATTGGAAATCGTGAAATGGATTTGAGCTTGTTTCAGGCAGTGGCGATGATCAGGCTAGCTTCCTCAAGTCCCCAGGAAGCTAATGCAATGGTTTGCTTGAGCAATGGATAACTAGAATTGTCTGGAGAATTCAAGTTACAGACCTCTATTTTTGGTTATGGAGGATGATGAAGATGGAGTTAAAATTTCAAACCAAGGACGGGGATGGACTATATTTGATGTAAGGAAGCTTTAGGAATACATTTGAGGGAAAACGCACGACGGAAATGAGAGATACAAGTTTAAGGTCAGAACTGTGTATCAATGGAGTTTTTTGTGCAATTTCTGGATAGAGGGAATTTGGGAGTGTTTCAGGGTTCTAAAACTCGTGTCTTAGCTCACAAATAGTGACTCTATTTATAAGCAACTAGTTTAGAGACTTCTTGTTGATCATAATTCAAAATCACAAGTTTATGCATAACATGTGATTTTTTGAGAAATTCAAGTTTTAAAGCCTTGTGTACTTGCTAAGATAGAGTGGTTATGATTTAAATAAGCTTGCTTATGACTTTGTGGATGGAGTGTGATCAAAGGGAACAAGTTAGAGGCTCAAGAATGGACTTTGTGCAAAAAGCTTGCTTTACAAGAATGGCAATGTTAACTTTGTGCCATTAATGGAAATGCAACTTGGATAATAGCTCAATTGCTTGGATCAAAGCTCTAGAAACTATATAAACATTTAATTATGGAGTGACAAAAAAATTTTAGGCCTACAAAGCAAAGATTATGCAGCCTAGAATGAATTTGGTTCATGTGTTCATCAAAAATGACTTGTAATTCAAGTTTGAATACCCTAACTTCCTCTCTTCGATTCTCCCTACTCAAGAATGATCTCAAGGAGTTATTTGACATTTTGGAAAGCTTGTAATGTTCTCTACAACCCCTCTTTGAATCACTTTTGAAAATTCCCCTTGGAACTATATGAAAAAGTGCCATGAAGTTAGGTCAAAATCCTGCCTAAACTAGGGCAAAATTTCACTAAGTGTTTAGTTTCAAGACTATGACTTCATGAATTAATAACTTCAGATCCAAGAATTTTTAGGAGAATTTGTGTAAATAAATGTTGTAGATATCATGGATATATACAACTTTCATGTTGAAAGTTTCTTCTGAATCCTCTTGCATCATGGTGAAAAATTTGGTCAAAGTTGTGAAAACACATGAAGTTTTAAACACTTAGAAAATTTTCTAAGTTAGAAAACTTTGACTTTTCAAAATGAAATCTTGAATTTTTGATTTCTTGATGAATAAGTTTCATATTTTGACATGTTTTGATGAATTTTGATCTTTGACATTGTATTTTGACCAAAAAGGCAAAGTTTGACTTTTTAGTGTACAGTTGACTTTTGATCAGTTGACTGAAAATTCACTATCAATTCAATTGATCTTGAGAAATGTTTTGGGTCATGCCATTAGGTAAAAATTATGCAATTGAACTCTTGAGATCATGCCTCAAATCACTTAACCATTTTCTAGGTCAAAAATCAGAAATTGCCCCTTCTCTATCAAAACCCTAATTTTGACTATTTTGCCCTTTTGATGATTCGGTCAAATTTCTTGAGGAATTATGGTCCAAACTTGATAAAATAATACATATGAGTTTATAATGTTGCTATGGATCAAAAATTATGAAGTTTGACTGTAAATTGGCCATAGTTGACTTTTTCCCCAATACAGCTGATTTTTAGGTCAACTGCTCAATTGACTGAGCAAAAGTGTGATCCAAGGCTTGAAACTTGACATGAGTAATCTTGGGGGTCCTAAATGATTAATGAAAGTCACATGAAGCATTGAAAGTTCAATTATCCTTGTGCAATCCCAAACCCTAATTTTGGTCATCAGTGCTTAAGGAGGTGTCTTGAGTTGATCAACCCGTGTGCAGTCTTGAACCAAAAGAGATCTTTGTGAGAAAATATGTGATAAGTGAGAGGGAAAATTTTGAGGTACAACATCTGCCACTGTTCAATCTTCTTAATCCTGAAGAGTTAGATTGGCGGATTTTCCATTCGTGACTTGAATATGGAACATGATTGGACACTAGAGTGCCCAGAAATTTGCACTCGAGGATGTGATGGTTGATGGTATAGGGAATGGGCTTAAAGATTCCATTTGGAGAGGTGGTGGAAATTTGTTGGAGATGGGCTTGTAGATGCCATCCAAAAATGATTGTTGAACCGTATCTGCAAGCTGAATCTGAATGAGTATCAGAATGGCGTCCGTGTCTGGAGCGTATCTGAACTGTATCTAAAAGTTGAAACTGAATGAGTATCAGAATGGCATCCGTGTCTAGAGAATATATGAACTGTATACGATAAAGAATTATGAATGAGTATCCGAATGGCATCCGTGTCTATAGCATATCTGAACTGTATCCGAGAAAGAATTTTGAATGAGTATCATAATGGCATCCGTGTCTGGAGTGTATCTGAACTGTATCTGAAAGATGAATCTGAATGTGTATCAAAATGGCGTCCGTGTCTGGAGCGTATCTGAACTGTATCTGAAAGATGAATCTGAATGAGTATCAGAATGGCATCCGTGTCTAGAGCGTATCTGAATTGTATCTGAGAGTTGAAACTGAATGAGTATCAGAATGGCATCTGTGTCTGGAGCGTATCTGCACTATATCTGAGAGCTGAATGAGAAGAACCTGTGCTGGATTGCTTCAGCTGGTCGTGTAGATAATTGTCCTGGCTTATCTCAGGTGTCAATCTTTGACCTTTGTAAATTGTTGATGATAGCCATCTGCTGACTGATCTTTCCTGAAGAGATAAAAGATTAGTTGTATGCAATGTCATGATGTATGAAATGCATTGTAAAATGATGTTCTATTAAATGAATGAGATTATGTTGTATGCGTTCGTGTTGTCAATGTCATGAAGTATGGATGCAATGTATAGGAATAAAATCTATGTTATTGTAACACTGTTGGATTAGGGAAAATAAATCCCTGACTGCTGTTGGGGGATGTGGAGTGTAAGTCTTCATGAAGTGCTGACGAGTTGATGAGCTCCTATTTGTTAGAGAAATAAACTTTGTTGTAAGGGAAATGCAGTGTATGGATTGTGAAATTTGTTGAGGAATCCTGAGAAATTCGGCGACTTCTACCGGGGAGTGATAACTGGAAGTTTTGTTCCGCTGGAGATACGAGAGAGCTTGGTATCATTAAGCTGTACAATGTGGGGAATTTTATGAAATAGTCTAAAGATATCATCCTATTTCTTAAATCCATTAGTGATTGTCTTCTATTTTTTGCTTATTTGTAAACAATAGTTATGTTCAAATGCATATGCTCAAAAATAAATTGTGATCGGTGGATCTGGAACTGACTGTTTAACGCTGGTTCGCGAAATGTCGCGGTAAGCAAGAGTCGCCACCGTCTTTTATTTTCTCCAATTGGAAAGGACAAAAGCACAGAAAAATTCCTTATAGAGATTGCTCTCGGTTCGGGAGGTAGGTTATAGAAAGGGAAGGTGTTAGCACCCTTTCTATCCATGGTTATCCATGGGCTCTTAGATACTTGCTCAATGTGTTTTCAAAAATGTTTGTTTGCTTTTCAATCGTGGGTTTTAAAAAAGTTTCTTTGAAAAAATTTCAGATCGACTCATACGTCAGAGTGTTTGAAAAGTTTGTTTTGAAAGCTTTTGAAAATGTGTGGTGTGAAAAGAATTTTTGTTTGTTTTTGAAGAGAGCAAGTATCCATGAGTCGTCTACCTACCCTAAGGAATTCGTCTGTGTAAATGTCCTTTAAAGTAGTGCCATCCCACCATTGAGAGGTAGGTAGCACCACCGTTGGAGGTGTTCGGGTCAATTCGAGGGTTCGGGACATGGTGATCACCAGAGCAATGGGAAGACACCTTAGAAGCTACCCTCATGCCAGGTTCCCGGATCATGAGGACTTACTAAGACGTTTTCTACTCGACGACCACCTTTCGAAAGGCAACAGTGAGGCGTACCCTAGGGGTGGTGTGTGCGATTCGTGTGTCATGTTTCAGTTTATTTGTCTTGTTATGTTTGTCGTGTTCTACGCTTGATTTTAATTAGACATTCATTCTTTCATGCTTGGTTAACAGTTAAATATTTGCGGGAAATATAAATCTAAACTATTACAAACGGCGCGGGTCCACATCGCCAAAATAAAACCGGACCCGATTTAGCGGAAAATAAATAAAGCGATAAAAGTGCGATAAATAAATTACATGGCTTTGGGATATTTACAAAATTATAATGAACGATAAAGATAAATTATGCGAGATTAAATAATTAACGACGGGCGTTGGACCCTTTTTGCAAATAATTAAAATTAATAAGGATTTAAAAATTAAAATTAAATGAGAATGATATTTTTGTGTTTTTTTTTAGATTTAATGAAAAAAGAAATTAATTGAGATTAAATTAAACGGCAAACCCTAATTCTAATATTTTTTATTTATTAAGAAAGAATTAAAATAGGATCTAAATTAAACCTAAAATTTATTATGTACAATTTTTAATTTATGAAAATAAAATAATAAATAAATACTATTGTTATTCTGAAAGAAAAATTAAAATTAATAAAAGAAAATAAAAGGTAATTAACCTAAATTCTATTTTTGGATTTTTATTAAAAAAGATTAAAATTATAACCTAATTAAACTAAACATTTATATATAATTTATTTATGAAAATAATTATAATAAAATAAATATTACATTTTTTTTATTTTTCTGATTTTTGTGTGTTTCTGTATTTTAAAAATAATTAATTAAATAAGCATAATTAAATAAAAGAAAAGAAAAGTTAAAGAAAGAAAAAAAAATCAAACCAGGGTGGGGTGTTGCCCCAGATTGAGAGGTGTAGGCCTGGGAATTGTGGCCCAATTGACTTTGCCATATGCTGACTTTTTGGATCTCATACAACGCGTTGACTGGAATTTAGCGTACTCCTTTGATCATGGCCCTTGATTGTAAGCAGCTGGACGCGTGTTCATTGGATTTTGACTGTGCATGGTGTGCTCTAGTGAGGAATCTGCATGGGATTTAATATGGAAAAATAATATGGAATTTATGCAAGACCTGGGACTTGAACCCAGGTCCTTGATGTCACATGCATAGTGCGTTGCCAGCTGAACCATTCGCCTTCAATTAACATATAATAATATGCAAATATAATAAATAAGACATAACGCTAATGGATCAAAAGCGCGCGAACTTTAAACGAACCAATCACCAATGGACACGGGGTCATCTTCTTCGTTTTCCTGAAACAAGAAACTCATGGGCAACGGTTTTTGATCGTGGCTGTAGGGGGTTTACAAAAAAATAGCGAATAGTCATATATGAAACATAAATTGGGCGCGATGACATGTTCTTCTTCGTCTCTAAGCCCTGAATTCAATCATGGTATTCAGAAGTTCTAATTTTTCTTGTATTGGGAAACCCTCTTTTTGAATTCCTGAAACCCTAAAACGCATACATGGTATAATCACATAGATCACGAAAAAATGCAATTAAAAGTAACAGTTAGCTTCAAAACTTTATGATGAACACGAATCAGCCATTAACTTTTACAAATAATGCCTAGAATGGGATGCACGATTATGGAATTTCTTGGATGCAGTTTAAGTTACAGGTACCAAGTCTTTGCGCTTTTATTGTTGTTTTTGATTGGAGTACGATCAGGAATTCACAAGGAAGCTTTTGCAAAAGGAATGGAGCTTTGAATCAGTCCCTAGGGTGGATTTCAGAATTGGATTTTTTGAGAAATTTTGCAAGTTTGTAATGAGGTTCTGAGCGCAGCTTGCAGTCCTCTTGCATTAGGGTTGTGATGTAGTACTTGTATGGAGTGATTAGGTTAAGAAAAGTTGGACAAAATCTTAAGCATTCATGGTTTTACATATTTGATTTTATGAAATCTTTTCCAATCTTTTTCCATGTGCATTTGGTTCAAATCTGATCAATTCTCATCAAAACTTACCTAATTAGGGAATGCACGAAATATTGACATTAGAATGTGCATAAAAAGATTTTTTAGGTTAAGGTTTATATTTTTCATGAATTAAAATGATTTAAATGAATATAAATTAATATTAATTCAAATAAATAATTAAAAAATATGAGAATACTTCCCTTTGGGCCTAGTGGTCGTGCATAGGCTTGGCATGAAGAAATTTGGAAGAAAAATGGGCCCATTTGCATTTTTAGGCCTTTTGCCTCAATGTTGACTTTCAAAAATTTCCAAAAATTTCCCAACTTCTACAAGGCATAACTTGGTCAATTTTTAAGCTTTTCACATGTTCTTGGACATTTTGGGAAGGTCTTTGAGTCCTTTAACCAATGCCTTTGGTCCCATGTCATTTTGATTTACCAATCTCAAGTTATGGCCTTTGACTTAAAGTCACTTTTTGTTGACTTTTGAAAATGACCTATAATGTTGAAATTGATAACTTTTTGTGAGAGCATTTCTTGGACTTGGAACATGAAGATGAATTGTAGGAAATGTCTTTCTCTTCAAAATGAGCTTTGGATGGAATTTTTCTGATAATCCATGTGAAAGTTATGCCCTGGTCAATTTCAGTTGACTTTTTCAGCTGTCCAAATATAGCAACTTTTTGCATCTTTGATGATTTCTGAGCCAAATTTTGAGAATCATGATCAAGCATTGATCAAATGATGTTTGTGGCTTCAAAATGATATATTGACCAAAAATTTGAACTTTTGACTGCCAAATGACCATTTTGCCCCTACAGTTGACTGTAGTGCAATCTAGGGTTTTGACTGTGCAATTTTGTGCTGAATGCCTTGAAACTTGACATGAGGATCCTTGACCATCTTTGTAAGCATATGAGACTTGGTTGGGCCTTTGAAATCTTCATTTTCTTGACCAGAACTCAAACCCTAGTTTTGACTGTATAGGAGCCAGTTGAGCTGCACAACCCTTGGGGAATTTTGTGACTTTGACTTGGCAATTTCTTGATGAATATGGGAGGGCAAATTTTGGGGTACAACAGTTGCCCCTGTTCAATCTTCTTAGACCTGAGGATGCAGATTGGCTGACATGCCTTTCGTAATCCGAGGGTAAAAGATGATTGGACACTAGAGTGCCCAGAAATTTGCGCTCACATAGTAGTAGTGATGATGGAATGGGCTTACAGATGCCACTTGGATGTTGCTTGGATAGGGTGATGGGCTTATAGATGCCATCTGGATGTTGATCGCGTCAGAGATTCCTTCGCGAGAACCTGCATATCTGCAAAACAGAAAATGAGTACCTGACACGTTGCAGGAGCTGATTTTAGATGCTTGGTATAGATGTATCCTGACTGGTTACAGGAGCTGAGTCTGGAGCTTCAAACGTTGATGAAAGAACCAGGGATGATTACTGCCTTAGCGTGAGTGGTAAGAGAACCTTGGATGATTTTAACTTCAACAACGCTCGTTGAGAAAAATCTTGGTGGGAATTACCATCTTTGCAATAATGGGAAGAAAACCATAAGCTACTATAATCTGAAAGGGAATCACCTCACTCGCCGTCGGAGAGGGAATCATAGGAACAGGAATTGTCACCTCACACCGTCGGAGAGGGGACCACAAAAGACTATCACCTCACGCTCATCGTCGGAGAGGAAAACATCTTTAAAAAAGGAATTACCACCTCACGCTCATCGTCGGAGAGGGGACCACAAAAGACTATCACCTCACGCTCATCGTCGGAGAGGAAAACATCTTGAAAAAGGAATTACCACCTCACGCTCACCGTCGGAGAGGGGACCACAAAAGACTATCACCTCACGCTCATCGTCGGAGAGGAAAACATCTTGAAAAAGGAATTACCACCTCACGCTCATCGTCGGAGAGGGGACCACAAAAGACTATCACCTCACGCTCATCGTCGGAGAGGAAAACATCTTGAAAAAGGAATTACCACCTCACGCTCATCGTCGGAGAGGGGACCATAAGAGAATATCACCTCACGCTCATGCCGGAGAGGGGAACATCTGAAGAAGGAATTACCACCTCACACGCCGTTGGAGAGGGGACCATAAGAGAACTTCTACTGGGTCTTTATCAGAAAAATCTGTTTGGAGTCGATTTAACTGGACTAGAGAAATCCTTGAAATATGTTTGAGAATTTCAACTGCATCTTTCCTGAAAGGTAAAGGTCAATTATATGCGATGCATGATATGGATCAAGCAAACATGGACACGATTTATATGATATAATGTGTACATGCATGCTATAATGATGTATGTGATGATTCATGTTTGTTTTCGTCTAGGAAAATAAATCCTTGACGGGTGCCGGGAAGTCATATCCTGGGCTGATGTTGAGGAAGAGATTTTGCTTCCGCTGTGGATGATTGTTGCAAGAATACCGGTAGGAGAAGATAACTCCGTTGAGGAATAAACTTGGCAAATGAAATAATTCTGCGGGAGAAAAGATACTCTAGCGATCATGCTGGGGAGTGCTACTCTGTGGGGATAGAGATGCTTTGCTGAGTTGATGAAGATACCTCCGCTGGGGATACCGTTGATGGGTTATGCTGGGGATATCCTTGTTGTGCTGGAAGTGTTGATAGACTTCGCTGGGGGTAGGAAGATATTTTGCCGAGGACGCTCTTTCCGTGGCTTTTGGCTGAGGATAACCCAGTTATATCCTGTTACGGAAATAACTCTTTTAAATCAAGCCGGGACGACGCGTTCGTGCTCTGCGAGGAGATAAGCTTCCAGAATCTACTGGGGATAAGCTTGCTGCTTGGGGAGATATGAATTCCAACTTTCCTGGGGAACTGGATTGGACTCTTCTGGGGGAGGTTTGAATTGCAGGGAAGTGATTCCTCTGAATGGTGGTATACCGCCGGGGAACAATCTTTAGACCAAGACTGCCGGGGATGCTTGTATAGGATATATGTATACTGCTGGGGAAGTATTGAGATCTATGGGAGGATTCTCAATTTCCTCGATATTTGATGATTTGCTTGGAGAAGAATGTATTGTTCTGTTGAACCACTCTCTGGGGAATTAAGATACACTTGGCCGTGTTCTTTAGCTGAACCTACCTTAGTACCTTGGGGGATAGAACAATTAGACTGCTCAGACAACTCTTTATTGCCCCTGTTTCTAGTGTCACCTGCAATGAATTCCTTTGTTTCGTATGCAAATATTCATGAGTTAGCAAATTATTGTCAATGCATACATCACAAATTGAACCTTGGACGTTCTTCGCAAAACAAAACAGAAAAAAGAAAAACACTTGGGCACGTTTAACTGGAAATATATTTTTATTGATTTTTGAATGGCCTGAATAGGCGTTTTGTGTACAAGAGGCTGACGTCCTAGTAAGAGGTACGTCGCCGATCAAAAGAATTTATACAAGTTTTGTACAAATGAAAATAAAACAGCTGTGTGAAAGATGAATGATCCACTGGGTTTCAACTCTGCTATTGCCTTCATAACTCCGAGCGTCTCATCACTTGATGACCTTGGTTGAAGGTGAAGCTGACTGATTGATGCCGTTTGAACTTGATGCGGATACCAGATTCTGGATGCACAGTGATCAATGAGACATAGTTTTACGCTTTATCCCTAATTTTTGCCTGGACCGCCCTTTCGGGTTTTCAGTCCACCGGGATACCCATTTTTGCCCAAGCCGCCCTTTCAGGTTTTCGACTTGCCGGGTGTACAGATTTTTTCATTTTCATCCCTACATTTTGCCCGAACCCTTTTGGTTCGACGGGAAGCCCTAATTTTTGCCTAGGCATGTCAGCCTAGCGGGTCTTTTTCATGCGTAGTATTTTTTAACTATGTCTGCATTGGCGGGGTGAGGAAGGTCGTCACCATCCATGTTGGTTAAGATCATTGCTCCTCCTGAGAACACATGCTTAACCACAAATGGCCCTTCGTACGTAGGGGTCCATTTGCCCCTTGGATCACTCTGAGGAAGGATGATTCTTTTGATAACCAGATCCCCAACTTGATATTCCTGTGGCCTGACTTTCTTGTTAAATGCCCTGATCATCCGTTTCTGATACGTCTGACCATGACAGATAGCAGCAAGTCTCTTTTCGTCAATGAGATTGAGTTGGTCAAGTCGTGTCTGAATCCAATCATCTTCATTCAGGTTTGCATCCTTCATTATCCGGAGAGAGGGAATTTGCACTTCGATCGGCAAGACTGCCTCCATACCATAAACCAGAGAGAAAGGAGTTGCCCCGGTTGATGTCCTAGCTGAGGTACGGTACCCATGCAGAGCGAACGGTAACATCTCGTGCCAATCTTTGTAAGTTACTGTCATCTTTTGCACGATCTTCTTGATGTTTTTATTCGCCGCTTCTACAGCCCCATTCATCTTCGGTCTGTAAGGAGAAGAATTGTGGTGCTGTATTTTGAACTGTTCGCAGAGCTCAGCGATCATCTTATTGTTCAGATTGGTACCGTTGTCTGTAATTATCCGCTCAGGGACACCGTATCGACAGATCAGGTTGTGTCGAATAAACCGTGCCACAACAGTCTTGGTTACCGTAGCGTAGGAGGCTGCCTCAACCCACTTCGTAAAATAATCAATCGCCACTAGGATGAAGCGATGTCCATTGGATGCTGTAGGTTTTATCTCGCCGATCATATCTATGCCCCACATTGCAAACGGCCAAGGCGCAGTCAGAACATTCAGGGGAACCGGAGGAACATGCACCTTGTCTGCATAGATCTGGCACTTGTGGCATGTCCTGGAGTGTTGGTAGCAATCAGCTTCCATTGTGGACCAGTAATATCCTGCCCGTAGGATTTTCTTAGCCATAGTGTGTCCACTGGAATGCGTACCAAAGGTCCCTTCATGTAGCTCTTCCATGATTCTTTCCGCTTCAGTCTTATCCACGCAACGCAGTAAGGTTGAATCATGGTTTCGCTTGTACAAGATGCCGTTGCTTAGGAAGAACTTGGCTGCGAACCGCCTCAGGAATTTCTTATCGTTAACAGAGGCACCTTCAGGGTATTCCTGAGCTTCCAGATATCTCTTCACTTCGTGGTACCAAGGCTTCTCAGTTACCAATTCAGCTTCGAGATCACAACAGTATGCCGGTTCGTCCAATTTCCAGATGATGATCCGGGGAGCTTCATTATCCCATTTAACTTTGAACATTGAAGACATTGTAGCTAACGCGTCCGCTAACTGATTCTCTTCTCTTGGAAAGTGCTCAAAGGTTATCTCTGTGAAGTGGGGAATCATGGTCAACACACATTCTCTGTAAGGAATCAAGTTTGGATGTTTCGTATCCCACTCTCCATTGATCTGATTGATCACTAGAGCGGAATCTCCGAAGACACTGAGGAACTTGATCCTTAAGTCGATCGCAACTTGCAGACCCATGATACATGCCTCATACTCCGCCATGTTGTTGGTACAGTTGAAACACAGCCGGGCAGTGAGTGGAGTATGAGTACCTTGAGGGGATATGATGATGGCGCCGATACCATTTCCCAAAGCATTGGAAGCTCCGTCAAAGTGCATAGACCATCGGGATCCTGGTTCAGGTCCTTCATCCGGTCCAGGTACCTCACAATCAGTTACTATCATAATGCTTTCATCCGGAAACTCGAAGTTCATTGATTGATAGTCATCTACAGCTTGATGAGCTAAGTGGTCTGCCAGTACACTCCCCTTGATGGCTTTCTGGGTTGTGTACTGAATGTCGTATTCCGTCAAGATCATTTGCCATCTTGCAATTCTTCCAGACAGAGCAGGCTTTTCGAATATGTATTTTATAGGATCCATCTTTGAGATCAACAAGGTAGTGTGAGTCAGCATATACTGTCTCAGCCGGCGAGCAGCCCATACCAAAGCGCAGCAAGTTTTCTCAAGCAGTGAGTATCGGGTCTCACAGTCGGTAAACTTTTTGCTAAGGTAATAAATGGCATGCTCTTTTCGGCCAGACTCGTCATGCTGCCCCAGCACACACCCCATTGAGTTGTCTAGCACTGTCAGATATAGGATCAGAGGTCTCCCTTCAACCGGTGGCATAAGGATAGGTGGTTCTTGGAGATACTCTTTGATTTTGTCGAAGGCGGCCTGACATTCATCGTTCCAACGTACTACCTGATCTTTCTTCAGCAGCTTGAAGATTGGCTCACAGGTAGCAGTCAGATGAGAGATGAATCGAGCAATGTAATTCAGGCGTCCTAAAAATCCTCTGACTTCCTTTTCTGTCTTGGGAACTGGCATCTCTTGAATAGCTTTGACCTTAGCAGGGTCCACTTGAATACCTTTATCACTGACTACGAAGCCTAGCAACTTCCCAGATCTTACCCCGAAGGTGCACTTGTTCGGGTTCAATCTCAGCTTGTACAGTTTCAACCGGTCAAACAACTTCTGCAGATGATCTAGATGCTCTTCCTCAGTCTGGGATCTAGCGATCATGTCGTCCACATACACTTCGATCTCATGATGGATCATATCATGAAATAAGGCAACCATGGCACGCTGGTAGGTTGCCCCAGCATTCTTCAATCCGAACGGCATGACCTTGTAACAGAAAGTGCCCCACTGGGTGACAAACGTAGTCTTTTCCATGTCTTCAGGTGCCATCTTGATCTGATTGTAGCCTGAAAAGCCATCCATGAAAGAGAATACCTTGTGTTGAGCTGTATTATCAACAAGGACATCAATGTGAGGTAAGGGGAAGTCGTCCTTGGGGCTGGCCCTGTTCAGATCCCTGTAATCAACACACATTCTGACCTTACCGTCCTTTTTAGGTACCGGCACCACATTAGCAACCCACTGAGGGTAAGAAGTTACTGCAAGAAACCCGGCATCAAACTGTTTCATCACCTCGGCCTTAATCTTCTCGGACATCTCTGGACGCATCCGACGAACCTTTTGTTTAACTGGAGGGCAGTCTTTCCTAGTCGGCAAATGATGGACAACAATATCGGTATCCAATCCTGGCATGTCTTCGTAGGACCAGGCAAAGATCTCCATATAGTCATGCAGCATCTTGGTTAACCGTTGCTTCACGCTGAGCTCTAGGTTGGCACCAATCTTTACCTCTTTTCTGTCTGCCTCAGTACCCAGGTTTATAGTTTCCACTGACTCTTCATGGGGTTGAATTGCCCGCTCTTCCTGAAGCAACAGTCTTGCAAGCTCGCCAGGCACTTCGCAATCATCTTCACCTTCGTCTTCGGCTAAGTTGATCGGATTTTCGAAGTCATAATTGGCATTAGCAGAGCTGTTATCGGTGAGATCCAGAGTGGATTGGAACCTGTATGAGTGAGTGTGTGTGTAAATACAGCTGTTTTGGAAAATTATGTAAAGGAAATGAAAGACAGAAAAGGAACACAATATTTGCAATGCGAAAAATACGTCCAAGATTTTCATTCATGATGTATAAAATGACAGTTCATATGCCCTCACAAATAGAACCACGGTGCCTCGGGTAAGACACCGGGCCATAGAGTTTATCAATGTTTACTACAAAATATCAAAACAAAGAAATTTATTACTTAGTGTCAAAAGAAACAGAGAGGTTGTCCTTGGCGCTCCAATTGTTAAGTCCACCATTGGTTGCCGGGTAAATCCAGCTATCAAACTCAGCTTCATCAACTTCCTCTTCATCCCCAATAGCATTTATCCCATGAGCAGGCAGGGGAGCTGTCACCACGTTAGGCTTGTCAGATGCCTCAAACTGTACCTCCTTAGCATCAATGAGGTCCTGCAGCTTGTTCCTTAGTGCCCAACAGTCATCAGTGGCATGCCCCGGGCTATCTGAATGGTAAGCACAACGGGCATTCGGGTTGTACTTAGGAGAGGTAGTGTTAGGGAACTTTGGAGCCTCCTTAACAGTCACCAAATTGGTGGCCAGCAACTGTGGCAGAATCTGTGATAGGGTCATGCTTAACCGGGTAAACTCTCTCCGAGGTCTATCAGCCCTTTGAGGATTGTTTGGCCGGGGAGCGGCAGCAGGCGTAGCAATCATGACCGCACTGACAGATTGGCGGCGATCAGGTCTTTCTGATTTCCTAGAACCATACACGGCACTAGATTCCTTTTTGAAGGGTTTCTTCTCTGCACTAGATGATGCACCCTTTGCAATCTTCCCAGATTTCAGCCCAGCTTCGATTCTCTCTCCAGTCAAGATTAAATCAGTGAAACCAGCAGAAGAATTCCCAATGAGATGGTTAAAGAATGGCCCAGATAGGGTCCCCAAGAACATGTCCACTAACTCTCGATCAGTCAAAGGTGGCTGCACCCTGCCAGCCAGATCTCTCCACTTCTGCGCGTATTCCTTAAAACCTTCGCTTGCGCCTAACGACATACCCTGGAGTTGAGTACGCGTGGGGGCAAGGTCGGCATTATACTGATACTGCTTATAGAAAGCAGTAGCCAGCTCCTCCCAGTTACGAACTTTGGTCCCATCCAGCTGATAGAACCATTCGAGATGAGTCCCTGAAAGACTCTCCTGGAAGAAGTGGATCCATAGATTCTTGTCCGCAGAGTACGGCTGAATTTTTCGAACATAGGACCTCAAATGCAGCTTGGGACAGGATGCCCCGTCATACTTGGAGAAGGAAGGTGCTTTGAATTTGTGCGGGATAATCACACCAGTCGACAAACCCAGATCTCCGAAATCCAGCCCAGGTGCCTGTTGCACCTCCATAGCCTTCAACCTGTCCTCCAGTTGTTTGTACCTGTCGTCTTCAGGAGGGTATTGTTCCTCATCAAAATCTGTCTCGTTGTCGGAGACCACTGGAGTAGGAGCCTTGACTTCTGCCTGAGAAGGACTCTTGCCAACAGAAGAAACAGCCTCTTCGTGTTGCAGAGTGTTGCCAAACCTTCGGCCCGAGTTGAACAGAACAGTTCTTCTTTTCTTCTTCTTCTCCTTCTTCAGGAGCATAGTCTTCAGTTCCTCTTGGCCTTTAGCTAGACCCATGATTAGCTCTTGAAACTGCGCATTCTGCGCCTGGAGAGCCTTGATTGAAGTCTCTGTTGATTCAGATCCGGGATTCATGATGCTGAAATAAACAGCGAAGAACTGTGAGCAACCTGAAAAAGGAAAAAACCTGCTATGCACATGATGTATGAAATGCGTATGAATTATGTTTTCAAAGACAATCGGAAATCAACTTTGTAAACAAAAAAGTAACACACTTCATTAGATTCAACTTTGTAACTGAAATTATTCAACAAGTTGCCCTTAGGCGTTTACATGAAATGAAATAACTGGAAAGGAAATAAAAACTGTAAAGGCACATTCAGAATTCCTCATTGATCCCATGGTCTCCTCTTCTCAGTACGGAGGTAGGCATTCAGAGCTCTCTCATTCTCCAACTGCTTTGTCAGCTTCTGGATCTTTGATTCCTGCTCGTTGAACTTTTCCCGGTAAGAATCCCGTTCTTCTTGCAGTTGCGACCAAGATCTCTTCAATGTCTCATAGTCAGTAGGTACCTGAGGAGGAAGGACAGTTGGAGGAACACCATCTTTATCAGGACACTCAAGAATGACGGGTCTGACAGCTTCATACGGCATACCTAACTTCTGAGCACGGATGCGGACCCATTTGTAGTAGGCTTCCATAGGTAGAGAAGTCTTTGGCCCTAGCTCTTGTGGGTCAGCTTTATGAACCTTCTCCCAAGCCTTGATGAACCTACGACGTAGCTCGTCACTATCCACCTGAAACTCGAAACTGATGTGAGGCACCAACATCTCATGGGGGCCTGCTCTTCTTGCTCTTCCAAACTGACGGAGTGCTAGACATGGATTGTACGAGATCCCTCCTTGAGTACCAATCAGAGGAACATTAGGATACTCCCCGCATCGATCAATAATGGCTATCTCATCCAAACCTCTGCAAGTCCAAATGATGTCTTTATCGGTGAGAGACATTAACCTGTGAGCCCAACCTCTTCCTTCTTGGTTCTTCAGTACGGACTTAGGGAGGTGCGAAATAAACCACCTCACCAACAAAGGGATACAACACCATAGGGTTCCTCGTCTTCGGGTAGTACGGGCATGAAGTTGTTGCAAGATGTCACCCAAGAGAGTGGGCACAGGATTCTGAGACATAAAGATCCTAATGGAAGTGACATTGATGAAGTTGTCAGGATTAGGAAACAGGACCAACCCATAGATGAGGAGAGCCAAGATGTCTTCATATGCCCTAAAGTCCAAGTCATTCCAGAAGCTGTTAGCTTTACTAATCAGAAACTTGGCCAAGAAACCTTTAACTCCGCTTCTAGTTACCCAGTTGTCTGTTACCTCTTGATGGGTCAAAGGAAGAGCTGCAGCAATATCCTCAAGCCTGAGGGTCTTTTCCCAACCAGTAAAGGGAGTCTGATCCAAGATAGGGATACCAAGCAGATTAGAGAACTCTTCCAGGGTAGGGACCAGCTGGAAGTCTTGGAAGGTAAAGCACTGGTACTGAGGGTCATAGAACTGGGTCAGAACACTCATCAACTGTTGATCCCGCTTTGCAGTGACTAAACTGAGAAGAGAGCCATGTCTTTGAATGAAGGAGGTGGTATTTGGAATTCTGCCAACCAACTCATCAAGCAACTCAGGTGAACGAACAAAGTTGAACCGGATAGTATTCCTTCGCACAGGCATCATAATGTCCTACAAAACAGAGCAAAGATGAAACCCTCTTGTCTTTGAAATGGTCAGTTCTTATGCAGGATGCAATGCTCATGATGCTATGATGTTATGATAAAGCACACCACATACAGATACAAAGGCAAACATAGTAAGGCACACAAGTCACACAAGACAAGCCCCTAAAGTTTAGGCCAGCATGAGGTCTAGGTACTACCCTCTTTCAGTTTGTTGGTTCATACCTGTCCTAATCAAAAGTAACCGGGTTCTTAGAGGATCCCAATATCATTGACTACCCTCAATCGGTCATAACTCCAGTATCGCAATCTTTTCTTGCGGCCAGAACCATCACGAGAGTTTAGCCTCAATGGGCGTAGCATACTGCTACAATTCTAAAGGCCAAGTTGTGTCAATTAAGGTTCTAAGGTTGTTGGTGCTTAATGACTCCTTAGAAGACCCATATTCTCCTCGTTGCGACACAAGGGATATCGGTACAGACTAAGGCGTCACACCAACGTAGCCACTGCTTCACCTGTGTCGGTCTACGCCGGACAGGTCCCTCACAGCTTATGCTACCTAAACAAGGTATCCCCCAGATCCGGGTTAGGATCTATGTAACTCCGATACAAACCCACAATAGTAAAGCAAGCAAAACAATACAAGTGAAAACACAGTTATGACCTAGCCCTAAGGTACACCTCACTTTAAGTTTGTCCCCAGCAGAGTCGCCAGTTCTGTGATCGGTGGATCTGGAACTGACTGTTTAACGCTGGTTCGCGAAATGTCGCGGTAAGCAAGAGTCGCCACCGTCTTTTATTTTCTCCAATTGGAAAGGACAAAAGCACAGAAAAATTCCTTATAGAGATTGCTCTCGGTTCGGGAGGTAGGTTATAGAAAGGGAAGGTGTTAGCACCCTTTCTATCCATGGTTATCCATGGGCTCTTAGATACTTGCTCAATGTGTTTTCAAAAATGTTTGTTTGCTTTTCAATCGTGGGTTTTAAAAAAGTTTCTTTGAAAAAATTTCAGATCGACTCATACGTCAGAGTGTTTGAAAAGTTTGTTTTGAAAGCTTTTGAAAATGTGTGGTGTGAAAAGAATTTTTGTTTGTTTTTGAAGAGAGCAAGTATCCATGAGTCGTCTACCTACCCTAAGGAATTCGTCTGTGTAAATGTCCTTTAAAGTAGTGCCATCCCACCATTGAGAGGTAGGTAGCACCACCGTTGGAGGTGTTCGGGTCAATTCGAGGGTTCGGGACATGGTGATCACCAGAGCAATGGGAAGACACCTTAGAAGCTACCCTCATGCCAGGTTCCCGGATCATGAGGACTTACTAAGACGTTTTCTACTCGACGACCACCTTTCGAAAGGCAACAGTGAGGCGTACCCTAGGGGTGGTGTGTGCGATTCGTGTGTCATGTTTCAGTTTATTTGTCTTGTTATGTTTGTCGTGTTCTACGCTTGATTTTAATTAGACATTCATTCTTTCATGCTTGGTTAACAGTTAAATATTTGCGGGAAATATAAATCTAAACTATTACAAACGGCGCGGGTCCACATCGCCAAAATTAAACCGGACCCGATTTAGCGGAAAATAAATAAAGCGATAAAAGTGCGATAAATAAATTACATGGCTTTGGGATATTTACAAAATTATAATGAACGATAAAGATAAATTATGCGAGATTAAATAATTAACGACGGGCGTTGGACCCTTTTTGCAAATAATTAAAATTAATAAGGATTTAAAAATTAAAATTAAATGAGAATGATATTTTTGTGTTTTTTTTTAGATTTAATGAAAAAAGAAATTAATTGAGATTAAATTAAACGGCAAACCCTAATTCTAATATTTTTTATTTATTAAGAAAGAATTAAAATAGGATCTAAATTAAACCTAAAATTTATTATGTACAATTTTTAATTTATGAAAATAAAATAATAAATAAATACTATTGTTATTCTGAAAGAAAAATTAAAATTAATAAAAGAAAATAAAAGGTAATTAACCTAAATTCTATTTTTGGATTTTTATTAAAAAAGATTAAAATTATAACCTAATTAAACTAAACATTTATATATAATTTATTTATGAAAATAATTATAATAAAATAAATATTACATTTTTTTTATTTTTCTGATTTTTGTGTGTTTCTGTATTTTAAAAATAATTAATTAAATAAGCATAATTAAATAAAAGAAAAGAAAAGTTAAAGAAAGAAAAAAAAATCAAACCAGGGTGGGGTGTTGCCCCAGATTGAGAGGTGTAGGCCTGGGAATTGTGGCCCAATTGACTTTGCCATATGCTGACTTTTTGGATCTCATACAACGCGTTGACTGGAATTTAGCGTACTCCTTTGATCATGGCCCTTGATTGTAAGCAGCTGGACGCGTGTTCATTGGATTTTGACTGTGCATGGTGTGCTCTAGTGAGGAATCTGCATGGGATTTAATATGGAAAAATAATATGGAATTTATGCAAGACCTGGGACTTGAACCCAGGTCCTTGATGTCACATGCATAGTGCGTTGCCAGCTGAACCATTCGCCTTCAATTAACATATAATAATATGCAAATATAATAAATAAGACATAACGCTAATGGATCAAAAGCGCGCGAACTTTAAACGGACCAATCACCAATGGACACGGGGTCATCTTCTTCGTTTTCCTGAAACAAGAAACTCATGGGCAACGGTTTTTGATCGTGGCTGTAGGGGGTTTACAAAAAAATAGCGAATAGTCATATATGAAACATAAATTGGGCGCGATGACATGTTCTTCTTCGTCTCTAAGCCCTGAATTCAATCATGGTATTCAGAAGTTCTAATTTTTCTTGTATTGGGAAACCCTCTTTTTGAATTCCTGAAACCCTAAAACGCATACATGGTATAATCACATAGATCACGAAAAAATGCAATTAAAAGTAACAGTTAGCTTCAAAACTTTATGATGAACACGAATCAGCCATTAACTTTTACAAATAATGCCTAGAATGGGATGCACGATTATGGAATTTCTTGGATGCAGTTTAAGTTACAGGTACCAAGTCTTTGCGCTTTTATTGTTGTTTTTGATTGGAGTACGATCAGGAATTCACAAGGAAGCTTTTGCAAAAGGAATGGAGCTTTGAATCAGTCCCTAGGGTGGATTTCAGAATTGGATTTTTTGAGAAATTTTGCAAGTTTGTAATGAGGTTCTGAGCGCAGCTTGCAGTCCTCTTGCATTAGGGTTGTGATGTAGTACTTGTATGGAGTGATTAGGTTAAGAAAAGTTGGACAAAATCTTAAGCATTCATGGTTTTACATATTTGATTTTATGAAATCTTTTCCAATCTTTTTCCATGTGCATTTGGTTCAAATCTGATCAATTCTCATCAAAACTTACCTAATTAGGGAATGCACGAAATATTGACATTAGAATGTGCATAAAAAGATTTTTTAGGTTAAGGTTTATATTTTTCATGAATTAAAATGATTTAAATGAATATAAATTAATATTAATTCAAATAAATAATTAAAAAATATGAGAATACTTCCCTTTGGGCCTAGTGGTCGTGCATAGGCTTGGCATGAAGAAATTTGGAAGAAAAATGGGCCCATTTGCATTTTTAGGCCTTTTGCCTCAATGTTGACTTTCAAAAATTTCCAAAAATTTCCCAACTTCTACAAGGCATAACTTGGTCAATTTTTAAGCTTTTCACATGTTCTTGGACATTTTGGGAAGGTCTTTGAGTCCTTTAACCAATGCCTTTGGTCCCATGTCATTTTGATTTACCAATCTCAAGTTATGGCCTTTGACTTAAAGTCACTTTTTGTTGACTTTTGAAAATGACCTATAATGTTGAAATTGATAACTTTTTGTGAGAGCATTTCTTGGACTTGGAACATGAAGATGAATTGTAGGAAATGTCTTTCTCTTCAAAATGAGCTTTGGATGGAATTTTTCTGATAATCCATGTGAAAGTTATGCCCTGGTCAATTTCAGTTGACTTTTTCAGCTGTCCAAATATAGCAACTTTTTGCATCTTTGATGATTTCTGAGCCAAATTTTGAGAATCATGATCAAGCATTGATCAAATGATGTTTGTGGCTTCAAAATGATATATTGACCAAAAATTTGAACTTTTGACTGCCAAATGACCATTTTGCCCCTACAGTTGACTGTAGTGCAATCTAGGGTTTTGACTGTGCAATTTTGTGCTGAATGCCTTGAAACTTGACATGAGGATCCTTGACCATCTTTGTAAGCATATGAGACTTGGTTGGGCCTTTGAAATCTTCATTTTCTTGACCAGAACTCAAACCCTAGTTTTGACTGTATAGGAGCCAGTTGAGCTGCACAACCCTTGGGGAATTTTGTGACTTTGACTTGGCAATTTCTTGATGAATATGGGAGGGCAAATTTTGGGGTACAACATAAATCATTGGTCGTTTTTGTAAACAAAACACATAAATAAAGAAAAACAGATAGTTTTTCACTTTCAAAAGAGTATCTTTGTATTTACTTGAATAAGTATTTTGTACAATGAGACGAACATCCTAGTAAGAGAATTTCGTCGTAAAAAATGAAAATTTGATACAAAGAAAAGATAGTTATGTGCAATAATCTCATGGGGTTCCCATTCTGCTATAGCCTTCATGTCTCTGAGCGTCTTGTCCACTTGATGCCTTGTCCGAAGTTGATTGGATTGATTAGACCCATTGAGTTTGTCAGTCGAAGCTAAAGGTTGTATGTAAGGTGATCCAAACGGGACATAGTCGTACGCCTTAATTCCCTAACTTTTTCCTGGACCACCCTTTCGAGTTTTCAGTCCACGGGGATACCCTTTTTTGCCCAAGTCTCCCTTTCGGGTTTTCAACTTGCCGGGTGTACATATTCTTTTTATTTTATCCCTAATTTTTTCCCGAACCTTTTTGTTTCGTCGGGATGCCCTTATTTTGCCTAGGTGTGTCAACCTAGCGGGTCTCTTATGCGTAGTATCTTTTGACTATGTCCGTGTTCACATGGTGCGGAAAGTCGTTGCCATCCATAGTGGTCAAGATCATTGCTCCACCAGAGAATATGCTTTTGATTACAAACGGTCCTTCATATGTAGGAGTCCATTTGCCCCTGGGATGACCTTGCAGCAGTATGATGTGCTTGATCACCAAATCCATGACTTGATATACTTGGCGTCTGACCTTTTTGTTGAAAGCCTTGATCATTCGTTTTTGATACATTTGGCCATGATAGACAGCAGTAAGCCTTTTATCATCAATCAAGTTCAGTTGATTAAGACGAGTTTGGATCCAATCTTCTTCATTCAGCCCTGCATCCTTCATAATTCTCAGAGAGGGGATCTGGACCTCAATAGGCAAGACAGCCTCCATGCTGTATACCATAAAGTAGGGTGTTGCCCCGGTTGATGTGCGTGTCGTGGTACGATAACCGTGGAGGGTGAATGGTAGCATCTCATGCCAGTCTTTGTACATGATTGTCATTTTCTATATGATCTTTTTTATGTTCTTATTTGCGGCTTCGACAACACCATTCATCTTTGGCTGGTAAGGGGAAGAATTATGGTGCGGGATCTTGAACTGTGCATACAGTGCGGTGATCATAGTGTTGTTGAGATTCATACCATTGACAGTGATGATCCTCTCCCAGATACCGTACCGACAGATGAGATTCTGTTTGATGAACCGGGCGACAACATTCTTGGTAACAGAAGCGAAAGAAGTCGCCTCAACCCACTTCGTGAAATAGTCAATGGCCACCAAGATGAAGCGGTGTACATTAGAGGTTGTTGGCTTGATTTCACCAATCATATTGATGCCCCACATAGCAAAGGGCCAAGGAGCCGTCAATACATTCAAAGAAACCGGAGGTACATGCACCGTGTTAGCATAGATCTGACACTTGTGGCAGGTTCGAGAGTGTTGATAGCAATCTGCTTCCATGGTAGACCAGTAATAACCTCTCCATAGGATTTTCTTTGCCATCATATGCCCACTGGAATGGGTGCCAAAAGTGCCTTCATGCAGATCAGCCATGATCTTTTCTGCCTCAGCCTTATCTATGCAACGAAGCAAAACAGAGTCATGGTTGCGCTTGTAGAGAATGCCATTACTAAGGAAGAACTTAGCAGAGAATCTCCTTAAGAACTTCTTATCATTGACTGAAGCTTCTTCCGGATATTCTTGAGCCTCGAGATACCTCTTGACTTCTTGGAACCAAGGCCGGTCACTACTTCTTCAGTATTGATCTTGTGACAGTGAGCTGGTTCTTCCATTCGTTCAATGGTGACCTAGGGAGACTCGTTATCCCATTTAAGTTTAAACATGGATGACATTGTGGCTAGTGCATCCGCTAGTTGATTTTATTCTCGCGGGAAATGCTCGATGGGTAATCTTCTCAAACTGTGGGATTAATGTCAATACATGTTCTTTGTAGGGGATAAGGTTAGGGTGTTTGGTGTCTCATTCTCCTTTGATGTGGCTGATGACCAAAGCTGAATCTCCGGATACACTTAAGGACTTAATCCCCAAATCTATGACAGCTTTGAGACCAAAAATACATGCTTCGTATTCTGCCATGTTATTTGTAGAGTTAAAGTAGAGTCTTACCATAAAGGGAGTGTGACATCCTTCCGGAGATATGAGTACAATGTTGATGCCATTGCCGAGTGCGTTGGATGCCCCATCAAAAACCAGGGTCCGTCGGGATCCTTGTTCAGGTCTGTCATATGGTCTGAATTCTTCGCAGTTGTTTACCATCATGATGTCTTTATCTGGGAATTAGAACTTCATGGATGGGTAGTCATCTACAGCTTGATGAGCAAGGTGATCAGCTAGTACACCGCCCTTTATTTCTTTTTTAGTGGTATACTGAATGTCATATTCCGTCAGTATCATCTGCCATCTTGCTATCTCACAGAGAGGGAAGGCTTCTCTAAGATGTATTTTATTGGATCCATTTTAGATATCAATAAGGTAGTATGGGTCAGCATATACTGTCTTAGCCGGCGAGCAGCCCATGCCAGAGTGCAGCAAGTTTTCTCGAGAAGTGAATATCTTGTTTCACAATTGGTAAACTTTTTTTCTCAGGTAATCAATAGCATGCTCTTTTCGGCCAGACTTGTCATGCTGCCCCAGCACACACCCCATTGAATTTTCCAAAACAGTTAGATACACGATCAATGGTCTTACCTCGACTGGTGGCATCAAAACAGGAGGCTCTTGTAGGTACTCTTTGATCTTGTCGAAGGCAGTTTGGCATTCATCATTCCATTTGACTACTTGATCTTTCTTCAGTAATTTGACGATTGGTTCACAAGTAGTTATTAGGTGAGAAATGAATCTGGTAATGTAGTTTAATCGTCCCAAGAATCCTCTGACTTCCTTCTCGGTACGAGGAGCATGCATTTCTTGTATTGCTTTCACTTTGGAAGGATCCACTTCAATACCTTTTCCGCTGACGATAAAGCCTAGGAGTTTACCGGACCTCACCCCTAATGTGCATTTATTTGGGTTCAACCTCAGCTTGTATTTCTTTAATCTCTCAAACAGTTTCTACAAATGTTCAAGATGTTCTCCTTCAGTTTGAGATCTGGCTATCATGTCGTCCACATAGACCTCTATTTCGTGATGTATCATGTCGTGAAATAGAGCTACCGTGGCATGCTGATAGGTTTCCCCAACATTCTTCAACCCCGACGGCATAACCTTATAACAGAAAGTCCCCCATTGTGTGACAAAGGTTGTTTTCTCCATGTCCTCTGGTGCCATTTTGATTTGGTTGTAGCCTGAGAAACCATCCATGAAGGAAAACACCTTATGGTGTGCTGTATTGTCGACCAAAATATCGATGTGGGGAAGTGGGAAATCATCCTTAGGGCTTTCCCTATTCAAATCTCTGTAATCCACGAACATTCGTACCTTGCCGTCCTTTTTAGGCACGGGAACAACATTGGCGACCCATTGCGGATAGGAGGTGATAGCCAAGAATCCAGCATTGAATTGTTTCATGACTTCCGCTTTAATCTTTTCTGACATGTCTGGTCGCATGCGACAAACCTTTTGTTTTATCGGAGGGCAGTCTTCTTTTGTTGGTAGACGATGTACCACGATATCTGTATCAAGTCCTGGCATGTCTTCATACGACCAGGCTAAGACCTCAACATAATCATATAGCAACTGAATCACACGTTTCTTGACACTAGGTTCCATATTGGCACCCTCCTTGACTTCTTTCTTGTCCTCTTCGGTACCTAGGTTAACTGTGTCCACTGGTTCTTCGTGGGGTTGAATGGTCCGCTCTTCTTGTTATAGTAACCTGGCTAGTTCCCCTGGCACTTCACAATCTTCCTCACCTTCGTCTTCGACTTGGTAGATTAGATTTTCAGAGACACAGAAGGCCATAACAGAATCATTACCCATGGGATCCTGAGTGGATGTAGACCTGCATTGTGATTGTGTGTAAGAGTATAGCTATCTTTGAAAGAAAGTAAAAATGTAAAAAAGAAAGACAAAGAACACAAAGTTTGTATAAAAACGTCCATGATTCATTGATGACATATGAAAATGAGATAACAACCCTTACAAATGGACCATTGTGACTCGGGAAAGACACAAGGCTTTAAAAGTCTGAATTGTTTAATCATTACAGATCCGACAAAATTTAAAGACAAATATTGTTGGATAAAAGTAATTGGGACAAAATCTTTAGCTTCCCAGTTGTTGAGTCCTCCATTGACAGTTGGTAAAATCCATTCCTCCAGGTCGTAGCTGTTCTCATCATCCTCCACTGCATTAACTTCGTGGTTACTGATCTTCAAAGGGGGTCCCCCGGTGCGAGCACGACGTACAGCTTTCTGGGCTCCTGAAGTGAAACCCAAACTAAATTTGTCAGACTTGTATGGGATATCTGGGAATTGGCCCCAAATAATGCACCCACCTTCTTTTATCACTGCCTTGGCATCTTTCAGAGAAGACATCTTTAGCGGAGGTCTGGTAATCTTCGGGATTTGGGAAACAGCCTTGGTTACTTCCACGGTTGGCGGGACTTCTTCGTAATGCTGAAACGGAGTTTCAATGAATTTTCCATCCAATTCCACGTATCTGAAGGAGTTTAAATGACTGACCATATATTCCTCTTCTCCATGGACAGTAATAATCTTCCCCTTGGTTGGGTATTTCAACATTTGATGTAACGTAGAGGTGACAGCACCAGCATTGTGAATCCATGGTTGGTCCAATAAGCAGGAGTAGGAAGGCCGAATGTCCATCACGTAAAAATTTGAATAAAAGGTTTGGGTTCCAACTTTTATGGGGATGTCCACCTCCCATGCACCATTCTCTTTGAACCGGCGGAGGCCCTTACCACTATATTGCTGGGTTATAAGGTCAAAACTTCACAGTCGAGTCTATCAAGAGCCTTCTTAGGCAGCACATTCAAAGACGAACCGGTATCCACCAAGACATGGGCCAAAGTTGTGCCCCGACATTCGACAGAGACATGCAATGCCTCGTTGTTCTTCCTCCCTCTGGGTGTCAAGTCAGCATCAGAAAATCCTAAACCATTGTCTGCGGTCAAGATGGCCACACAGTCTTGGAACTGATCATCAGAGGTTTCTTGTGGTACATGGGCAGTTTTAAGGAATTTCACCAAGGCCTTTGCATGAGCCTCGGAACACAATAATAAAGCCAACATGGAAATCTTTGACGGGGTCTGCCCTAGCTGCTCGACTACGTTGTAGTCGCTTCTTTTTATAATCTTCAGAATTTCTTCCATCTCCTTTTTAGAGGCCTCAGGAATAGATATTGTTTGCGCCTTCATCCTGACAGGCTCAACCAGAATGTCTTTGCCCCAAGCCTCGGTCGAATTGGCGGTAGGAGTGTCAGCAGGTGTAACTATAGGAATTGTAGTAATAGTAGTGTCAACAGGAACAGAAACAAGGATGACTACAGGGCCGGTAACAGTCTTCTAAGGAGCAATCTCTGGAGAGAAAATTCTTCCACTTCAGGTTATCTTGCTGGTTCCCGCAATGTTACTGATGTCGGGGTCAGCCTTCCCAAGAATTGAGTCTTCATCAGCCAACCAATCTTGTTTGATGCCGTGATAGTAGATGTCGCCCCCATAATTCTATGGGACAGTTTTATCTGATGAGTACGGATTGGACCTGGCATAGTAATTATTAGTGGAGCCACTTTTGGAATTGATGTAATCCTAACGGGTCTTTTGGTGGAGACCCTGGAAGGATTGGCAGAAATGGTTACTATTGAAACATCTTTGTAAGAAACAGTTGGAACAGGAGTTTTTTCAAACAAAATCTCGTTGTCATCCATTAGGCGTTGAGCACCTGCTTTCAATAAATGACAACCGGTTGGTAGGGAGGAACAGAGGTGGCAGCTTTCGTCACATCCTGGAAATAAATTGGCTTTTAAAAGGTTCTTCTTGACGGTGAGAAGAGGAGTAAAAAGTTCATCGACAGTAGAAACAAACGTATCATCTTCAACAGCATTAACACCGCGGCCATGCTTGGGCATAGGAGCGGTGATAACATTCGGGATTTCAAAAGCACCAAACTCAATTTCTTTTGCTCCAAGAAGGTCTTGCACCTTGTTTTTCAAAGCCCAACAGTTGTTAGTGTCATGGCCTTGGCTTTCTGAATGGTATGCACAGCGAGCATTAGGATGGTAGTGAGGAGATGTTGTGTAAGGATTCTTCGGAGCTTCTTTCAAAGTTACCAGTTTGGATCTCAAAAAATGTGGAAGTACTTGAGATAGTGTCATATTAATCCGGGTAAATTGTCTTATTGGTCTTTCTGTTCTGGGATGATTGTTCCTTTGTTGAGTAGGCACGTGCTTAGGGATCACGACAGCCCCCACCATTGGACGGCGTTCAGTTCTTTCTTGATTCCTTTGAGGATACACAACACCAACTTCTTTCTTCCCAATAAATGGTTTTCTTACAGCGGCGGTGGATGCGTCTTTCTGGATCTTCCTACTCTTAATCCCAGCTTCCACTCTTTCTCCGGTCAGGATTAATTCAATGAAGCCTGCTGAGGAGCTTCCAATTAAATGATTAAAGAAAGGACCAGACAGGGTACCCTAAAACATGTCTATTAATTCTCTTTCGGAAAGGGGAGGCTGGACTCTTCCTGCTCAGTCCCTCCATTTGAGCGTAGTCTACCTTCACTTGAAACCATAGCTATACTTTGGAGTTGAGTACGGGTAGGAGCAAGATCTGCGTTCTACTGATATTGTTTATAGAAAGAAGCGACAATGTCTTCCCAGTTGTGGATATTTTCCCTTTCCAATTGATAGGACCAATCAAGTTGAGTTCCGGATAGACTGTCTTGGAAAAAGTGGACCCATAAATCTTTGTCTGCAGTGTGAGGCTGTATCTTCCTCACATATGACCGGAGATGCATTATGGGGCATGAAACTCCGTCGTATTTAGAAAATATCGGTGCCTTGAATTTTGGTGGGATGATAATCCCAGACACCAGACCTAGCTCCTCAAAGTCGAGCCCAGGCACTTTCTAGATTTCCATTGCGCTTAATCGTTCTTCCAGATGCTTGTATTTTTCATCGGTCGGGGGATTCTGCTCTTTAGAGTAATCCTCCTCTTCTTCCTCTTCAGACTCTTGCTGGAAAACTGCTTCCTTGCCTTTCCCATCTTGATTGTCTTTTTCACCAGATGACGTTGCAAAGTCTAGGGTCCTTCTTGCTTATCCTTGGAACCTTCTTCCCATATTCAGAACTCCTGTTACTTTCTTTTTCTTCTTCTTTTCTCCAATTAGCAAGGTTTTCAGATCTTCTTGTCCTTTGGCTAGAGTTAAGAACAACTGTTGAAATTAAGCATTATGTGCTTGGAGGTCTTTTACCATCTACTCGAGATCCATCTTACTGAAATAAACAGAAGAAAGATGAGGAGACTTGTCGTAAGAAACCTGCTTATGTTATGATGAATGGTAAATGCATATGCAATGATTTCAAGGGACTTAGAGATTTAAAATTGCTTTAGATTAAAAGAAAGAACACACGTCATATTAATAAATCAGAGCTTGAGTAAATCATGCCTCTTTTGGGCTTACAAAGATGTACAAAAACTCTAAGATAAAAAAGTTGTATGCATTCTCTTTGGTGCGATGTAGGCATTCAGGCTCCGCTCCTCATGAAGTTGCTTAGTGAGTTCCAAAACCTTTTTCTCGCTGATGCAGAATTGGGCCTCGAAAGTGTCTCGCTCCCATTTAAGTTGTATCCAATCCCTTTGTAAGTCTTTAAGAGAGGTGGGCATGTCAGGATGCAGGATAGTGTACGGAACATCTCCTTCCACAACAGGCTTTAAAATTACCAGGAGAATGGAGGGGTAAGGCATCATAAGACTTTGAGCACGAGCTCATACCCATTTGAGGTAAGGCTCAAGAGGGATGGAATTCTTATGCCCCAATGTCTTGCTATCTACCTTATTCAACATCCTCCAAGCTCGGATAAACCTATGGTGATGACCTTGATCATCGTTCTCGTAGTCAAATACCAAACCTTGAATGAGCATCTCATGTGGGTCATCCCTTCGGGTGTAACCAAACTGTCTTAAGGCTAAGCAGGGGTTGTAGGTGATACCTCCTCTAATTCCAAGTAAAGGGACATTAGGGAATTCTCCACAATGGTCAACAATAGTAACATTCTCTATGGATAGAGAACACCAATGAATGTCTGAATGTTTGAGCGTCATCAACCTATGTGATGACCTTGAACCTTGCTCGTTCTTCCATACAGATTGGGGAAGATGCGAAATAAACCATCTTGCCAAAAGAGGAGTACAACACATAAGGATACCTCTTTTCCTCATAGTGCGAGTGTGAAAGGAATGTAGGATGTCTCCTAGTAAAGTAGGCACCGGGTTACGAGACATGAAGATTTTGACGGCGTTCACATCTATGAGTTGGTCAGGATTTGAAAACAAAAACATCCCATAGATGAGGAGAGCCACAATTTCCTCAAAAGCTTGCAAATCCAAAGAGTTCCAATAGTTTTGGGCTTTCTCAAACAAGAACTTTGCTAGGAAGCCCTTGACACCACTCCTTGTTTCCCAATTAGTTATGATATCAGATGGTTGCAAGTGTAGAACTTGAGCAATCTCTTCTGGCTTTGGATATCTTTTCCGTACCGTTGAAAGGTAGTTGATTGAGAATGGGAATCCTTAAGAGTTGGGAGAATTTTTCCAAAGTTAGCACAAGTTGATAATCAGGAAATGTGAAGCAATGGTGTAAAGGATCAAAGAACTGAAAGAGCACCTTCATCATGTCTTTATCAGTGTTGGAGGTGACCAAGTTTAGTAGGCGACCATGTCTTTCGGTAAATGGAGAATTTTCAGGAATCCTTGATGCTAGATCTTTAAGTTGAGGAGGGATCCTTACAAGGTTGACTTGAATAGTTTTCCTGCGAATAGAATCCATGTCCTACAAAACAAAACAAAGATAAATCCTAAGATCCTTGAAATGATTAGTGAGTATGAGTATGATGTTATGATGTTTATGATGTTATGTACAAGTATGTATATACAAACAAAGCAAACAAGTCCTTAGGTTTAGGCTTGCATGGAGTCTTATAGGTAAGTACCCTCTTGAAATTTAGTTGGCTTAAACTTGTCCTAATAATAGTAACCGGGTTCTAAGGAGCTCAATATCACTGATTTGTTTCTTTGGTCATTGTTTCAGCGCAAGCCTCTTTAATGGCGACTGAAATATCCAAAAAAACCAAACCTCAATGAGTGTAGTATCGAGTATCTACCAACTTCGGACTGCACCAAAGTCGGTCATCTCACTACGTCTTAATGGCCAAGTTGGTCAAGTAAAGGTTCTAAAAGTTCATTAGTGCTTTATGACATCACTCAGCGGCCTCGTATTCTCCTTGACTACTCAAGGGCTACCGGTACCCACAAATATGTCGCACTAATGCAGCTATTTCTTAGACCATGTCGGTATACCCTGCACAGTTTCCACAATGTATATGCTACTTACCTATAAGGTATCCCAAATCCGGGTAGAGGATTAAAACCCAAACAAAGAACCATAATGTAAAGCATACAAGTCAAACAAAGAAAGCAAGTAAATGTGATCTAACCCTAAGGTAACCCCACTTTTAGAATTCTCCCCAGCAGAGTCACCAGTTCTGTGATACGGTGGGAGAACTGACTTGGGTGTTTTACGTTTGATCGCAAATGTTGCAGTTAGCAAGAGTCGCCACCGACTTTTCTTTTATCCAAAAGGAAAGGTAAAAAAGCACAGGAAAGACCTTTGAGATTATTTCTTGAGTTCGCGGAGTAGATTATGAAAAGGGAAGGTATTAGCGCCCTTTTCATCCATGGTTTTCCGTGGGCTCTTAGTTACTTGCTAGATCACTTGCTTTTGTTTGAAATTGTGGTTTGTGTGGTTTTAAAAGTATTTTTGAAAAGAGGTCATTGTTTAGGAAAAATTTTGTAATGATTCTTGTTCGTAAGAATGTATACAAAGATGTTGATCTTTTGAAAATGTTTTCAAGTTTTGAAAGAGGTTTTGAAAGTGTTGGAGTTTGTTTTGAAAAATAGCAAGGATGTTTTGGTTTTGAAATTGAGCAAGTAACTAGGAACATTCTACCAACTCAAAAGTATTTCATGTTCATTTCCTTTTTCCTTTGACATTGTTATCTTACCATTGATTTTGTAAGTAACCCTATCTTTGGATGTAAAAGGGACGGGCGTGGGTCATCGTATAACCATGATTAGCATTATTGCAAGATATCTTAGCATTTTTCCTTAGGGGCTAAGATCATTTTGAAAGGCAACTTTTGATAGCGTCATCGAGGGACTATGATCTTGTATTTTGTTTGTTTTTGCAAAGATTCCTCACATGCATAATATGGTCATTTTTGTAAGGCAACCAAGTGGATTTTACCCTAGCGGTGCTTGTGTGCAAGTGCATTAATTTCCAGGCTTGGTTTTTGTCTTGAATTAGGGTTTGCTACTTGTTGATTTTATCTTTTCATATAAACCCTAATTCTAGCATTTATATAAAGCGATAAATTACGAAAAGTAAAATTACTACGCTATTACATCATTAGGGGAGGGGGTGTACAAATTAACAAATGGGGATTGCAAGAAAATTAAACCTAATTATCTATTAAAACCATGTTGAATATTGTACAAAATTGAAAATAAAATGCAAGAATATAAATGGACAAAGAAATGATTTTTGTTGTTTTTATGAAAGGGGTTTTAACCTAATTAAGAGAGATGATTAATGAAAAAATAAACAAAATTTAAACCTAAATTAATTAAGAAAGAAATTAAGTTAAAAAATGGTGTTTTAGGGTTTTTTGTGAAAAGGTGTTAATTTAATAAAAATAATATGAAAATTAATTAATTAAAATAAACCTAAGTTCTAAATTAATTTAGTTAAGAAAATAAATAATTAAACCTATATCTAGATATTAATTGTTAAAAAGAAATTAATTATTAAAAGAAATGTTTTTTTATTCTTTTTGTTTTATAGAGAAAATAGAATATATAAGTGTAAATAATAAATAAAAATATTTTTTGGATTTTTATTAATAAAAATAAAAATAATATTAATAATAATAAATAATAAAAATATTGAAGAAAATAAAATATAATAAAATAAAAAAAATAGAAAAATGAAATAATTAAAAAAAATAGGCCAGGGGGGTTGCTGAAGTAAATCAAGGTTAGTGAAAAGAAAAAAAAACAAGAGGCCCAAATGGAAGCCCAGGCGCTGCAAAAAAAACTCAAAAATGTCAAAAAAAATAGTGAAAAAAATGCAAAAGGTCACGCTCGGGCTTGAACCCAGGACCTAAGGGTGACAGGCCCGCACTTTAACCATTGGGGTGGTGATACATCCGTTAACTTGTGTGAAAGGATAAATACATAACGCAAAACGCGCCATGATTACACTTCATCTTCAACCTCCAGCCAAAGGATCTGTAACTTGTTCATTTCTCAACCATTTGCAAAAATGTAAACATGAAAATTGCTCCATTTTATCACACGAATCCAACCATATAAATATCATAAGCTATAAATCAAAGTTGAATGAGAATTTCTAAAAGTACCAAATTCTGACCTAAATATTTCAGAATGTTCAAACTCAAAATTCTCCTAGCTCAATCAAAATAAATGAAATCTATGGACATGTATAGTTTCAGGGCAATAATGTCTACATTTTATCTTCACAAATGCAAACCTAACAATGCCTAAATATTAAGATAGAAGTTCAAGAAAAATACCTCAAAACTGGAAATTGTGAATTGGATTTGAGCTTATTTCAGGCAGTGGTGATGATCAGGCTAGCTTCCTCAAGTCCCCAGGAAGCTAATGCAATGGTTTGCTTGAGCAATGAATGGCTAGAATGGTCTGGAGAAGTCAAGTTTCAGACCTCTGTTTTTAGTTATGGAGGATGATGAAGATGGAGTTACAGTTTCAAACCAAGGACAGGTATCGACTATATTTGATGTAAGGAAGCTTTAGGAATGAATTTGAGGGAAAACGCACGAGGGAAATGAGAGATACAAGTTTAAGGTCAGAACTGTTTATCAATTGAGTTTTTTGTGCAATTTATGGCTAGAGGGAATTTGGGAGTGTTTCAGGGTGCTAAAACTAGTGTCTTATCTTACAAATAGTAACTATATTTATAAGCAACCAGTTCAGAGACTTCTTGTTGATCAGAATTCAAAATCACAAGTTTATGCATAACACGTGATTTTTTGAGAAATTCAAGTTTCAAAGCCTTGTGTACTTGCTAAGATAGAGTGGTTATGATTTAAACAAGCTTGCTTATGACTTTGTGGATGGAGTGTGATCAGAGGGAACAAGTTAGAGGCTCAAGAATGGACTTTATGCAAAAAGCTTGCTTTACAAGAATGGCAATGTTAACTTTGTGCCACTGATGGAAATGCAACTTGGATAATAGCTCAATTGCTTGGATCAAAGCTCTAACAGTTGTGTAAACATTTAATTATGGTGTCACAAACTAGTTTGATGCCTGCAAAGCAAAGATTATGCATCCTAGCATGGATTTGGTTCATGTGTTCATCAAAAATGACTTGTAATTCAAGTTTGAAAACCCTAACTTCCTCTCTTCGATTGTCCCTGCTCAAGAATGATATCAAGGAGTTCTTTGACATTTTGGAAAGCTTGTAATGTGATATACAACCCCTCTTTGAATCACTTTTGAAATTTCCCCTTGGAACTATATGAAAAAGTGCCATGAAGTTAGGTCAAAATCCTGCCTAAAGTAGGGCAAAATTTCACTAAGTGTTTAGTTTCAAGACTATGACTTCATGAATTAATAACTTGAGATCCAAGCATTTTTAGGAGAAGTTCTGTAAAGCAATGATGTAGATATCATGGAGATATACAACTTTCATGTTGAAAGTTTCTTCTGAATCCTCTTGCATCATGGTGAAAAATTTGCTCAAGGTTGTGAAAAAACATGAAGTTTTAAACACTTAGAAAAATTTCTAAGTTAGAAAACTTTGACTTTTCAAAATGAAATCTTGACTTTTTTATTTCTTGATGAATAAGTTTCATATTTTGACATGTTTTTATGAATTGTGATCATTGACATTGGATTTTGACCAAAAAGTCAAAGTTTGACTTTTTAGTGTACAATTGACTTTTGATCAGTTGACTGGAAATTCACTATCAATCCAATTGATCTTGAGCAATGTTTTAGGTCAATCCATTAGGTCAAAGTAATTCACTTTAACTCTTAAGATCATGCCTCAAACCACTTAACCATTTTCTAGGTCAAAAATCAGAAATTGCCCTTTCTCAATCCAAACCCTAATTTTGACCATTTTGCCCTTTTGATGATTTGATCAAATTTCTTGAGGAATTGTGGTCCAAACTTGATCAAATGATACATATGAGTTTATAATGTTTATACGGATCAAAAATTATGAATTTTGATTGTAAATTGGACATAGTTGACTTTTTCCCCAATACAGCTGATTTTTAGGTCAACTACTCAATTGACTGAGCAAAAGTGTGATCCAAAGCTTGAAACTTGACATGAGTAATCTTGGGGGTCCAAAATGATCCATGAAAGTCACATGAATCATTGAAAGTTTAATTATCCTGGTGCAATCCCAAACCCTAATTTTGGTCATCAGTGCTTAAGGAGGTGTCTTGAGTTTATCAACCCTAGTGCAGTCTTGAACCAAGAGAGGTCTTTGTGAGAAAATGTGTGATAAGTGAGAGGGAAAATTTTGGGGTACAACACATGGTAAAAATGTGTTAATGCAATAATATAAAATAATATTCATGAGTTTCTAAATAAAATAATTTATTTACATGATAATAAAAATAATAGTATGATATTAAAGTAGGATGATAATAATAAATAATATATTTAAAAATAATTATTATAAAAAATAATAATAATGATAAGAAAATAATAAATATGAATACGAAAGTATAAAAGATTTAAAAAATAGAAAACATTGATTAATAGTCAGGGTGTACGTTTTTATGTTGGATAGTAAAAGAGTAGGGTGCAAAGAGTTAGGGCTTGAATTCAGATATTGAATTCAGACCCAGTAAGCCTGGGGGGGTGTTTTTGTAAAAAACAAGAAAAACAAGGGTGTAATGAGAAGCTGGGCCCAAGTTCAGATATTGAACTGGGTCTAGAGGTAGGGGAGGTGTCACGTTAGTTTTGAATTAGTAACTACTGGCAAGAGGGGGTGCGAACAGAGTTGGACTTGGCCCAAACGCGTTATGGGGGACGTCCTGAATGGTTTGTATATATGAGGGTGTACTTACTTGCGGTGGACTTGGCCTCACAACCGTCCAATAACGACTGAACGGGTGGGATTGAAGGCGCATGTTGAATATCGTGGGCACGCGTACAATAGATTCCTACGAAATATATGTTATGTTTCATTATTCATTTCATTTTATTGTTTTTACAGTAATCGTTTCCCTCTTTCTCTCAACCTAATCTTTCACCTTCACTAACCATAACCTTAAAACTACACCGCGGCAGCGCAACACCCTCAACCAAATCCCAAACAAAAATCCACCTAACAAAAACCCCAAATCAACAACTAGAATAAAAGAAATCTAAGTTTACCCCCTTTGCGTTTCTGTATTTCGATTGTTGAGTGTTTGTCTTATTCGGTACTAATCTCCTTTCTCCCTTTGATTTGCAGGTTCCGGCGAGGTAGCGGTGGCGCGACGAAGATCGTCAACGGCGATTAGGGTTTCAGATATTGAAACCCTAATCATCCCCTTTTTCGTCTTCTTCAACAACAAGACATGGTTCTCCTTTAACCTTTGTTCTTCATAAGTTTTCCTTTGTATCTTCGTAATTCCTCTCTTTCTGTATTTTGGTTCTTTGAATCCCTTATTCTGTGTATTTTCTCTTTAGTATTTATAGTGTTTTGATTTTAGGACTTTTGAATTGAAGTTTTTACCACCTCTCGTTACTAACACCTATAACACTTAAATGGACTTTACATATAATTAATAATTTAATAATTTCATTGAAATAATTTTCCATATTCGAGTCTCATGGGCCTATGGCCAGCATGCTTCGTAAATGGGCCTACGGATGTTAGAACAATGTTTGAATCTACTACCCTATATTTGAGTTTTGATGATAACAAAGTGAAAAGATATAGTATTTATATGTTTCATGTTTGAATTATATGCTGCCTAAAATTACTATGCTCTGACTTGCAGATTCGCTGATTAAAATAAGCAAGATCACTTCTTCAGCATCAGAATTTGATTTCATACACCAGCATCAGAAGTTGCTGAATCAGAACGTCAAGATCAGATGATCAACTCACGCACATGCTGAAGCTTGATGAACAGAACTGCGCGTAAACACTCTGATACAGAAACAAATAGTTCATCAGCAGCGAAGCAGAATCAGAATGAGCCAAGCCAGATCGTGCATTGAAGAAGCAACGGTACTGTGCATTGAACGCTAATTAATTCCAACGGCTTCATTCCAGACAAGATCTGCTCAAAAAGGAAAGCTTGTTATTAGCATTGAATCAAGAATATTGCATTCAACGTTCATCTTCTCAAGTGCTATATAAACAAGGCTTCGAAGATTATAATGGCTAATGCTCTCCAATTCTCTACACGCACAAAGCTGAACAATAATCTTCATCTACCAGTTTTGCTAAACCACAAACTCTGATACTCCATTAGTGTTTAGCAACCTAGTATTCTAAGCTTCAATTTGTGTATACATCACAGTTGTGATAAAGTTTTGTAGAAAACATTCACACACATTGTTTTATACCTTTGTAAGAAAGTGTTGCCTTGACAAACCGGATTGTGGTTTGAATCAAGAAGGCTTTAGCAGTTGTTAAAGCAGTCTGTAATATTCAGTTGAATATAGTGAATTAAGACCTCGTTGGAGAGAGGCGAAATCACCTTGACGGGTGGACTGGAGTAGTTTGAGATCAAACGAACCAGGATAAAAATATCTTGTCAATTGCTTTAAGATTCCAGTTTTACAATTCAACCCCCCCTTCTTGTGTTTTTCACCCCTTCAATTGGCATCAGAGCGCCTGGTTCTGAGCTAAAACACTTAACCGTGTCAGTACAAGATCCAGCGTCAGAAAAACACAATGGCAGGAAACAACTCTCATTTCAGCAATGACAACAATGAGGACAGAGACAGATTCAGCGGCAAACCTCCAGTCTTTGATGGAGAAAACTTTGATTACTGGAAAGACAGAATTGAAAGCTTCTTTCTAGCACATGATGCTGATCTGTGGGATATGGTGACAGATGGATACACGCACCCTGTGAATGCAACTGGTCAGAAGATTGAAAGAAAATCAATGACTGATCAACAAAAGCGTGACTTCAAGAATCACCATAAGGCCAGAACCATCCTCCTCAGTGCCATCTCCTATACTGAGTATGAAAAGATCTCCAACAGAGACACAGCTAAGAACATCTTTGATTCTCTCAGAATGACGCATGAGGGCAACGTTCAAGTCAAAGAAACAAAAGCTCTGGCGCTCATTCAGAAGTATGAGGCGTTCAAAATGGAAGAATCTGAATCCATTGAAGCTATGTTCTCTAGATTCCAGATTCTGGTAGCTGGTCTCAAAGTTCTGGACAAAGGATACTCTACTGCTGACCATGTCAAGAAGATAATCAGAAGTTTACCCAAGCAGTGGAGGCCTATGGTTACTGCTCTGAAGCTAGCGAAAGATCTCAACAAAATCACTCTGGAGGAACTTATAAGCTCCCTCAGAAGTCATGAGATAGAGCTAGAAGCTGACGAGCCTCAGAAGCAAGGTAAGCCTTTAGCATTAAAATCTAACAAAAAATTTGAATCTAAGGTTTTGCAGGCAGTTGAAGAAACATCTGATGGATCCTCATCAGAAGAAGACGAACTTTCCCTTCTCTCCAGAAGAGTAAATCAACTGTGGAAGCAAAGACAAAGGAAGTTCAGGAATCCCAGAAGATCTGATCAGAACGAGTCTTCCTCCAGATACAGAAGGACAGATTCTTCCTCTGGATACAGAAGATCTGAAGGCTCCTCCGGTAGCAAGAAGCCAAACACCAAAGACATCATCTGCTACGAGTGCAATGAGCAAGGACACTACAAGAGTGACTGCCCAAAGCTTCAGAGGGAAAAGCCCAAAAGGAAGTTTGGAAGAGAGAAGAAGAAAAGCCTCATGGCCACATGGGATGACTCTGACTCGTCTGAAGCTGACTCAGAATCAGATGATGAAAGGGCAAACATAGCGCTCATGGCTAACATTCCAGATGATAGTGAAGCCTCTGAATCAGACTCAGAATCAGACACAGAAGAGGTATTTCCTAACTTCGCTGTTAATTTTACAAAGGATGAACTTGCTGAAAGCCTAAATGAAATTCTGGAACGTTATCAGCAGATTAGAGCCAAATTCAGAGACCTGAAAAGGAATCTTGAATCTGACTCTAATAAGTCTGAGAGTCTCAAATTGGAAAACTCTGAGCTGAGAGACAAAATTTCAAAATTAGAAAACTCTTTACAAAACTCTCAGAAGGACCCAATTTCTGAACCTCCCAGCAACGCTGATGAGATCATCAAGGAGTATGATCACAGTTTCCAGAAGTTCCTTGCTAAAAACATAGATAGAAGCAGAATGGCTTCAATGATCTATGGAGTTAGCAGAAACGGCAGGAAAGGAATAGGATACCAAGGTAAGGTTCCTACACCTAAGAATGTCATGGATTTAACCATTAAACACACTCCTCTAAAATCACACTTTGTGTATGGTCACACACATGACATCAAATATACTAGCAGTAAGCACTCTGTGAAACCAAAATTCAACCAGAGTTTTGGTAAAACTAACAAGTCAGGACCCAAGAAAATCTGGGTACCTAAGGACAAAATAATACATGTTGCAGATATCTTTAGCAGCAAGTCAGAAACACCAGTCATGGTACCTGGACTCTGGCTGCTCACGACACATGACGGGAAGAAGGCATATGTTCCAAAGCCTGGAACTTAAGCCTGGAGGCCACGTTGGCTTTGGAGGCAATCAGAGGGGAAAGATCATTGGCTCTGGAACTGTAGGTAACGGAAATCTTCCCTCTATTAATAATGTTCTGCTAGTAGATGGATTGATGCATAATCTGTTATCCATAAGTCAATTAAGTGATAACGGTTATGATATAATCTTTAATCAAAAATCATGTAAAGCTGTTAGTCAGAAAGATGGGACTATCCTGTTTAATGGTAAGAGGAAAAACAACATTTACAAAATCAAACTTTCTGAACTAAAGAGTCAGAACGTAAAATGTCTTCTGTCTGTTAACAACGAGCAGTGGATCTGGCACAGAAGATTGGGGCATGTTAGTATGAGAAGAATATCTCAGATTAACAAACTCAATCTGGTCAGAGGACTTCCAAATTTGAAGTTCAATTCAGATGCTCTGTGTGAAGCATGTCAGAAAGGCAAATTTGCAAAACCTTCTTTTAAATCCAAAAATGTTGTTTCTACCTCTAAGCCATTAGAACTTCTGCACATTGACTTATTTGGACCAGTTAAAACTGCTTCAGTCAGTGGCAAGAAGTATGGGTTAGTAATCGTAGATGACTATAGCAGATGGACATGGGTAAAGTTCTTAAGACACAAGGACGAGTCACACTCTGTGTTTGTTACCTTCTGTAACCAAGTTCAGAATGAAAAAGATCTTAGAATCGTTAAAGTCAGAAGTGATCATGGTGGAGAATTTGAAAATAAAGATTTTGAGTCATTCTTTAATGACAAAGGCATTCTGCATGATTTCTCTTGTCCTAGAACTCCCCAACAAAATGGAGTTGTAGAACGAAAGAACAGAACATTGCAAGAAATGGCCAGAACCATGATCAACGAGACAAACGTTGCTAAGACTTTCTGGGCAGAGGCAATAAACACAGCGTGTTACATTCAGAATAGAATCTCAATAAGACCTATTCTGGAAAAGACTCCATATGAATTGTGGAAGAACAGAAAGCCCAACATTTCGTATTTTCATCCATTTGGATGTACTTGCTTTATATTGAATACGAAGAATTATTTGAACAAGTTTGATTCTAAGGCACAGAAGTGTATTATGTTAGGATACTCTGAACGCTCAAAAGGGTACAGAGTATACAATACAGAAACACAGATTGTGGAAGAATCAATCAGTGTTCGTTTTGATGACAAGCTTGACTCTGAAAAGTCAAAGCAGAATGAAAATCTTGCAGGTATAGAAATTGAATTTGCAGGTTCTGAAGACAAGTCATCAGAAGCTCTCAACACAGACATTCCTTCAACGTCTGAAAGAAGCAATGCTAGAAATCCTACAACTGCTGCTGATCAACCTCAGAAGAGATTACCCAGAAGCAGTTTGGATCACCCAGAAGAGACTATCCTAGGAAGAAAGGAAGATCCAATCAGAACAAGAGCAAGCTTCAGAAACTCTGAAGAAACTCTTATGGGACTTGTGTCTCTGATTGAACCTTCTTCTATTGATGAAGCACTTCTGGACAATGAATGGATTCTGGCAATGCAAGAAGAGCTGAATCAATTCACCAGAAACGACGTATGGGATCTCGTTCCCAGACCAAAAGGATTCAACGTCATTGGAACAAGATGGGTGTTCAGAAACAAGCTTAATGAACAAGGTGAAGTCGTCAGAAACAAGGCACGACTGGTTGCACAAGGTTATAGTCAGCAAGAGGGGATAGACTATACAGAAACCTTTGCCCCAGTCGCCAGGTTAGAATCTATCAGACTTTTAATTTCATTTGCTGTTAATAGAGGCATCACTCTGTTTCAGATGGATGTCAAAAGTGCATTCTTAAATGGTTATATAGAAGAAGAAGTTTATGTTCACCAACCCCCAGGTTTTGAAAATACAAAACATCCAGAACATGTTTTCAAACTGAAAAAGTCACTGTATGGTCTGAAACAAGCTCCCAGAGCTTGGTATGAAAGGCTAAGTAACTTTCTGCTTGAAAATGAATTCACCAGAGGGAAAGTGGACACTACTATATTCTGTAAAACAGTTAAGAGTGACATTTTAGTCTGTCAAATTTATGTTGATGATATAATTTTTGGTTCTACTAATCCTTCTCTTGGAAGAAAATTTGCTAAGTGTATGCAGGCAGAATTTGAGATGAGCCTCATGGGGGAACTGAAATTCTTTCTAGGAATTCAGATCAATCAAACTCCAGAAGGAACTTACATTCATCAGAGCCAATACATCAGAGATCTTCTGAAGAAATTTGACCTCTCAGAATGTAAGCCATCAAAGATTCCAATGCATCCCACGTGCATTCTGGAAAGAGAAGAGGTAAGCAAAAGTGTAGAACAGAAAGTCTACAGAGGTATGATTGGTTCTCTCCTTTATCTGACAGCTTCAAGACCTGATATCTTATTCAGCGTATGCATTTGTGCTAGATTCCAATCAGATCCTAGAGAATCTCACTTAACAGCTGTTAAGCGAATTTTCAAGTATCTGAAAGGTACTACTAATCTGGGTTTGTTTTATAGAAAATCTAGTGATTACAGCTTAGTAGGCTACTGTGATGCTGATTTTGCTGGAGACAGAGTGGAACGTAAAAGTACTTCTGGAAGCTGCCAGTTTCTGGGAGAAAATCTGATCTCGTGGTCCAGCAAAAGGCAATCAACAATTGCTCTGTCAACAGCAGAAGCTGAGTACATAGCAGCAGCAGGATGTAGCACACAAATGCTCTGGATGAAAAGTCAGCTTGAAGACTTCCAGATTTTTGAGAGTAACATTCCTATTCTTTGTGATAATACTTCTGCTATTTGCTTAAGTAAGAACCCTATTTTACATTCTAGAGCTAAGCATATAGAAATAAAGCATCATTTCATTAGGGACTATATTCAGAAAGGTATTTTGAACTTAAAATTTATAGATACAGACCATCAATGGGCTGATATCTTTACTAAACCCCTTTCAGAAGATAGGTTTAATTTCATTCTGAAACATCTCAGCATGAAAGTATGCCCAGAATGAAAATGTTTTAATTCCATATATTTATCTTCAGAATGTAATTATTTTTACTGTGAACTTCTGATCAATCTCGTTTCAGAAAGATAGAACATGCAGATTGTATCAGATGCAAGTCTAAAGATCTGAGAGTCTAATCTCAAAGACAGACGTGCTGATCACTACATCAAACAAGTGTCATCCAATCATCAGCAAATCTCTGAAGCAGAACGCGTGCACGCTTCTGAGAAGGCAAAGCGCTGATTGGGTGCATTGAGACACATGTCTGGTAACCATTTAATGAAAAGTAATCACGCTTGTTAAATGGCAATCATTTTTTTTCTCTCTCTTAAAAACGTTTAATTTTTCAAAATAATTTTTGAAAACTCTATTTAAGCACATTAATCCTTCATTCTTATTCTTTACGCTTTCTCACAATCATTCAAGTATTTTCTGCATATTTCTGAGTTTATCTCCTACAAACCTTTTTCTCTCAAATCATTCTCAAAGCCTTTTTAGTGAGAACAATGGCATCCTCCAGCATTTCTGCAGGCAATCAGAAGAAAGAAACTTCTGAGCAATATCAGGTGCCCCTCAGAACTCTTCTCACACCGGTAAAGAATCTTGAAGTTCTCTCTGAGTTAATCATCGACTTTGAAAGTTTGAAGGAAAATGGATTTGACCTAACTGAAGAAATTAGGGCTCAAAAGTGGGAGAGGTATTTCGATAGGTTGGTTGGACCAACATTCCCAGAGCTAGTCAAGGAATTTTGGATTCACGCCAAGGTTTCTAAACATCTAGTCATCTCTTCTGTCATGGGAAAGAAGATTGTGATTTCTGAAGATCTCATTGGAAGGTTAATCGGTCAAAGTGGTGGTGGAGTCCGTTGTGTGGACATGGCTGAAAGATGCCCTGATATAGGTGTGGTAGCCAACAGGATTTTCACTCTTGGAATGCCCAGCAGCAAGATTAAGGATCTGAAGGACCACTGCAGAGTATGGGCTAAGATTGTTCTTGGATGCTTCAATCACAGGAAACCAACAAGTTCTCCTGATTATATAAACGTGGATCAGCAGTTTCTGATCTACTTTATTGATCAGAGGGTAAAGATCAATCTGGCACATTTCCTGTTCAACCATCTCAAAACCAGTGTGAAAGAGACAAGGGAAGAAGAAAGGACCAAAAGGGACTGGGTACCGTTTGGAAGGCTCATATCAGATATTCTGACAGAGAATAAGCTGATAGAGTATCTGAGCGAAGCTCAAGTGCTGAGCACTATGGAACCAACTGTTGGAAAACCGCTGAACGCTAAGAACCTGAAAAAGATGAAGCTGATAGAAAATATTAAGAAGGAACCCAGAGCTACTTCAACTGCTGACATCTCCAGCAGAAGAGTGCCTCTGAGTGATTTCCCAAAATTTTCTGAAATGGAATCCAAACCTGATATGTTTCTCAAGTATCCAGATTCATACAAGGCAGAAGATACAGGTTTGAAGTTGAAGATCAAAGGTCTGAGTCAACCCCAACCAGAAGTGACTCAGAAGAAGACAAAGAAGAGGAAAGCGCCAGCAGAAGGATCATCTCATCAGACTCCAAAGAAAAGAGGTATTTCATCTGCTGCCCCTATTTCAATTTCATCTACTATTCCAACATCTGTTGCCCCTCCTCAAACCTCTCACAGAATATCCATTCCAATCCCTACTATTGATGAAACCATACCAGAAGACCCTTCTGAGGCCTTACTACTCAGAAGACCCAGAACTAAAATTCCCAAACAACCAACTGTTTCAACAACACCAGCACTTGATAGAGTGCTAGCTGATATTGAGCGTGAACATGTTTCTGCTCAATCAAATTCTGAACCACTAAATATTCCTCCTCCTGAACCAGAACAACAACCAGAACCAGAAACACAACAACAACAACCACTCACAGAAGAACCTCTGATCCCTGAGCAATCAGAGATTCCACCTCCTCAACCAGAAAATAATCCACCTTCACCACAAACAGAGTTTCACCATTCTAAAACTCCTTCTCCTCATAAATCTGACCATCACTCACCTCAACCTTCACCGCTGGCAATGCAGTTTCCATGTGGAACCACTATTGTCATGCCCCAGTTACCTTCTTCAGAAGAATCAACACCTCCAAACACTCCCAAACCACCATCCACTCCAATTGAAATATCTGATTCTGATACCCCTCCTCCAAAACAAACAGCATCTCAGCAAACATCTGAAAACCAATCCTCTGAAAACCCCAGCAGGATCTTCATTGACTTAACCAGTCTTGAACGTCTTGCTGATCTAAGACACAAAATTGCCATACCCAAACCAAAGCAACTAGATGTTGGCTCTGGTATTTTGAATTTTGAAACAGGTATGCTGCAATGGATTGCTTCTTTGAAGCAAGTCTGTCCTGGGATGATTGACCCAGCTGCTTCTGATCAGCTCTGGTCACAGTTCAGAGTATGGGTACGTGCTGAAGCCCTCAAGCTGCAGGACGTCAACTATGAGCAGGCTCAACAGAACTTCAGCAAGCTGCTGAAGGAAGTTGAGAGTCAGCTGCCTCAAGAAGTTGTGCTCCCTCTGGACAGTGAATCTTGGTCTGAGAAAGAGCAAGCTGCAAGGGTGCAACCATCAGAAGAAGACAAGACCCTTCAGGAAGAAAATCCAGCAGAAGATGTAGCTGAAAGTTCTGAGAAGCTTCCTCCTTCTGAAAGTTCTCAAGCTGCCTTGGACAGGCAGGCTCTGGAAGAATTAAGGCTGAATGACTTGCGTCTACAGCAGCGGATGGAAGAGAGTGATCAGAAAATGAAAGCAAGAATGGATGTACAGGACAGCAAGATTGACACTGTTGTCAACATGGTTCAGAAGCAGAATGAAACTTCTGAAAAGATTCAAGCAATGCTGGAAAGCCTGTTCTCACGCATGCCCCCTCAACCTTAAATCTTTTTCATGCATAACTTTTTCATGCTTTCTTCATTTTTCTGATGTACTGTTTTGACTATGTTTGTGTAATGCTCTTTTGCTCTGAACTATATTAATATGATTAGTTTTTCTGATCTAAATTATTTTAGCACATCACCAACACTTTTTGATTGCTGACAAAAAGGGGGAGAACAAGAATGATATTTAAAATCAATAACGGCTAACTAGACAGAAATTCTCAAACATTCTAACTCTATTACTTGAAATGTTTTTCTGTTGTGTTTTAAGTCTACAGGCACAAGGAAGCTCCTGAACACTATGAAGACTAGAAGCTAGAAGCTCTGATCAAAATGTAGAAGCTCATGTTGCTCTGATCAAATATGAAGTTCTGATTGATCTAACACTCTGATCCAAAGCAAAGCTCTGACAGGAAAAGCTCTGAAGCTCTGCTCTCTGATAAGTCAAAGACTCTTATAATCTGATGTTCAAAGAAAGAAAAAGATCTGATCCTGAAGAACACGGATATCAAAGGGAAGTAACAAACTCAGGGGGAGTATCTCTTAACTCTAACTTCTCCTTACTTCTTAACTCTGAAACATTTCCCAGATACCTTTTCACGTTATTTTTCATTTAAAATATCTAGTTTTTGTCATCATCAAAAAGGGGGAGATTGTTAGAACAATGTTTGAATCTACTACCCTATATTTGAGTTTTGATGATAACAAAGTGAAAAGATATAGTATTTATATGTTTCATGTTTGAATTATATGCTGCCTAAAATTACTATGCTCTGACTTGCAGATTCGCTGATTAAAATAAGCAAGATCACTTCTTCAGCATCAGAATTTGATTTCATACACCAGCATCAGAAGTTGCTGAATCAGAACGTCAAGATCAGATGATCAACTCACGCACATGCTGAAGCTTGATGAACAGAACTGCGCGTAAACACTCTGATACAGAAACAAATAGTTCATCAGCAGCGAAGCAGAATCAGAATGAGCCAAGCCAGATCGTGCATTGAAGAAGCAACGGTACTGTGCATTGAACGCTAATTAATTCCAACGGCTTCATTCCAGACAAGATCTGCTCAAAAAGGAAAGCTTGTTATTAGCATTGAATCAAGAATATTGCATTCAACGTTCATCTTCTCAAGTGCTATATAAACAAGGCTTCGAAGATTATAATGGCTAATGCTCTCCAATTCTCTACACGCACAAAGCTGAACAATAATCTTCATCTACCAGTTTTGCTAAACCACAAACTCTGATACTCCATTAGTGTTTAGCAACCTAGTATTCTAAGCTTCAATTTGTGTATACATCACAGTTGTGATAAAGTTTTGTAGAAAACATTCACACACATTGTTTTATACCTTTGTAAGAAAGTGTTGCCTTGACAAACCGGATTGTGGTTTGAATCAAGAAGGCTTTAGCAGTTGTTAAAGCAGTCTGTAATATTCAGTTGAATATAGTGAATTAAGACCTCGTTGGAGAGAGGCGAAATCACCTTGACGGGTGGACTGGAGTAGTTTGAGATCAAACGAACCAGGATAAAAATATCTTGTCAATTGCTTTAAGATTCCAGTTTTACAATTCAACCCCCCCTTCTTGTGTTTTTCACCCCTTCAACGGATACATGGGTCTTTCCGATTTAGAAAGCCCCACTCTCCTGAATTAAAATACAACCCCTGGTTGACTTGTATTTAAGAATGAGCCATCAGCTATTGTTGGACCATCCTTAATTAAAACATCTCTCTTGTATTTTTAATCTTGAAAAATATGATCGTGGGGAATGTATGGTTGTTGGGTGTGATACGGTTGGAGAACTGACTTGGGTGTTTTACGTTTTATCGCAAATGTTGCGGTTAGCAAGAGTCGCCACCAACTTTTCTTTTATCCAAAAAGGAAAGGCCGAAAAGAACAGGAAAGACCTTTGAGATTATTTCTTGAGTTCGGGGGGTAGATTATGAAAAGGGAAGGTGTTAGCACCCTTTTCATCCATAGTTATCTATGGGATCTTAGTTTCTTTCTAGATCACTTGCTTTTGTTTGAAAATGTGCTTTGTGTGGTTTTTGAAAGTATTTTGAAAAGGCGCCTTCGTTTAAGCAAACTTTGTAATAGTTCTCGTTCATAAGAACGTATACAAAGTGTTGGTCTTTTGAAAAATGTTTCATGTTTGGAAAATGTTTTGAAAGTGTTTGTTAATGTGATTTGAAAGTGTTTGTGAAAGTGTTTTGAAAGTGTTAGTGTTTGTTTTGAAAATAAGCAAGGACGTTTGATTTGAAAATGAGAAAGCAACTAGGAACAATCTACCTACTCAAAAGTCTTAGTTTGTTTCTTCCTTTCCTTTGATATTGCTATCTTACCATTTATTTGGTAAGAAGCCTTATCTTTGGATGTAAAGGGACGGGCGTGAGTCATCGTATAGCCATGATAGCGATGTTGTGAAATATCTTAGCATTTCTCTTTGAGGGACTAAGATCATTTTGAAAGGCAACATTGATAGCATCATCGAGGGACTATGATCTTGTATTTTTTATTGCTTTTTGCTAAGACATCTCACATTCATAACATGGTCATTTTTGTAAGGCAACAAAGTGGATTTACCCTAAGGGTGTAAGTGTGCAAATGTGTTTGATTTACATGCATTGTTTATCTTGAATTAGGGTTTGCTAATTGTTGATTTTATCTTTCCATACAAACCCTAATTACTAGCATTTGTATAAAGCGATAAATTATGGAAAATAAATTACTATGCTATTACATCATTAGGGGAGGTGGGTATAAATTTACAAATTGGGATTGCAAGAAAAATAAACCTAATTATATATTACAACCATATTGAATGATATACAAGAAATGAAATGGACTTGTTTTGTTTTTGTTAAGAGAAGAAAATAAGTTTACTTAAGAAAATATTTTTGATCTTTTGGTTCTAAAAGAAATAAAGTAAAAATATGTGAATATAAAATATTTTTGGTGTTTTTGATTAATGAAAATAGAATAATGATAAAAATGATAAGAGGAAAGAGGGGCCAGAATCAACGCGTGGCTGAAAGGGACAGAAATAAGAGACAAAAACTTTGACTCTGATGCATTGCAAAAACAGAAATAACATGTTAGCAGAAATGGGGAAGGTTAAAAGTTATGGATCTAGGTACACTGAAGTTATGAAGTTTCTGGGAACAAGGAAAAGCCTAGAAGTTCTGATTGCTGAAGGAGTTTAGAAGCTCTAGTGCAGCTGGGAATCTAGAAAGTCATAAGTTCTGGTTATTTGAGAGAGTGAGGTGATAATGTTGTTGGGTGAAAATATCTAGAAGTTTTGATCTAGGAATATTGTCTGACAGATAAATGGGTAAAAATGTCAATAAATGAATCTAAAAAGATGCTTCTAGGGCTAGAACCCAGGACCCTTAGCACTAATGTCTTATGCGCACGCTTTCTACCACTGGGGTGTCCATATATCCGGTATTAGAAGCAAAAACATAAACATATATCACAAAGTAAATTTGATGATGAACTTCATCTCCTTCTCCATTCTAGTCAGAGCATCTGCAACTTAGTCATTTCTCAACAAAACAGAAAATACACACATAGCAGTTATGGAAAATTTCATCATGTTTCATAAATATAAGATATCAGAACTATAAATCAGAAGAAAACATGAATTTTCTAATCCTAATTCTGAATCCTAATTTCCTCAAGAAGTTCTGAACTGAAATTTTCTCTACTTAGGCAAAAATGCATGAAATCTATGAATATGTACAACATCAGAGTCAGGATGTCTACATTGTATTTTTGGGCATGCAGGTCTAACAATGTCTAAGTGATATGTGAGAGTCAGTAGAAGCTTACCTTACTTCTGGAGATTGTTCTGAATTAGAGTCCGGTTCTTCCTGCAGTGGTGTTCTGGTCAGCTTTCTTGCGTGCTCAAAAGGATGGAACAATCTTTAACTTGAGTTGTGAATGGCTGGAAAATTCTGGAACAGCCAAGAAGCAAAGTTCTGATTTCGAAATGGAAATTGGTGGAGATGGAAGTGAAGTCTGAAAACAGAAGTTAGGGCAACTTCTAAATGTATTTCAGAAGCTGTATGGATGATTTGGTCAAGAAACACTTGAGGGAAATTGGAGTTTGAATGCAAGAATCAAAAACTAGCAGGTTTTGTATTTGTGTTTGAAGTTTCGGATTCCTGGAATTTTTAATAAGGTTTCAAAGCCTTTCCTTTTCAATTTTTTGACCTCTTTACAGTTTCCAATGAAGTTTAATTTATAGGCAAGGATTTTGTAGCTTGGAGAAGTCAAAAGTACAACTATTATGCTAGGACGCTGACTTGTTCTTGATGCAAGCTAAACAAGTATGGTGGTTAGAAGCTTTTAACCGTGCCTAAGCTAGATTTGTAAGCATGAATTAAGGAAAAGTAACCTCGGAGGCAAAAGCAAAGCATGGGCCAGCATAAGCTTTGTACAAAAGTTTGCTTTCCAAGGACAACCATGGTACTTCTATGCCACACGTGGTAAAATCCTTTGGACAAAGACTCAAAACTGGGTGTGAGAATTAAATGATGATGAGATTTGTCAAAACAGAATCCTGCAATATGAGATTATGTGTCATAGCTCAATCTGGATCAGAAGTTCAGTATCAGCGTAACTTAGAAGAAACATCCAACTTTTGATCTTTGAATCTTCCTGCTCCAGCATGTTCTGAAGGAGTTCTCAGACTTTTCAGAAAGCTTGTAACACGCTTTGTAGACTTTCTTTGAATTACTCTTGCAAATTCTGACTGAACCTTTATGAAAATTGGCTCAAAAGTTCCAAACAAAATCTGCCCAGAAGTATCCAGAATTTGCTGAGTGCTTCAATTTCATGGATGTGTCTTTGAAGATTTATAACTTGAAATCCTAGAGTTTCTAGGAGAAGTTCTATTCTGCAATGTTCTAGATCTCATTGAGATCTATAACTCTTATATCATAAGTTCTTCCCGAATCAGCTTGCATCATGGTGAAAATCTGGTCAGAAGTTATGAGTTTATCATTTTTCCTAAACACTTAAAAAAATTCTAAGTATTTGGAATCTTGACTTTTCCAAAGTAATTTTGAATTTTGATTTTCTTGATGAAACAAACTTCATATTCCAATAGGTTTTGATGAAATATCATTCTTGAAACTTGGTTTTTATCCAAAAGTCTAAGTTTGACTTTTTAGTGTACATTTTGACCATTTTGCCCTTGTGCCAATTCCAAACTTAAATTGATGTATCTGTGCTACAAACTTGATCCATGGAAAACCTTGTAAGAAAAATTCTTGAGAAATGAGAGGGAAAATTTTGGGGTACAACAGCTTCCCCTGTTCAATCTTCTTAAGCCTGAAGAGTTAGATTGGCGAGCCTGCCATTCGTGACTTGAAGGTGGAAGATGATTGAACACTAGAGTGCCCAGAACTTTGCACTAGATGGTGTGGTAGTTGACTGTGTAGGGAATGGGCTTAAAGATGACATTTGGAGAAATGATGGGAAATATCCAGGATAAATCTTTTGGTTAATTTATACATAAATAGTAGATGTCTTTTGCCTGTTTTAACTGGAAGAAATGAATCTAACCAGAGGAAGTCTTTGGTTGCCTATCATTAACTGGAAGAAATGAAACTAACCATAGGAGGTCTTTGGTCGCCTGTCATTAACTGGAAGAAATGAATCTAACCAAAGGAGGTCTTTGGTTGCCTGTCATTAACTGGAAGAAATGAATCTAACCAAAGGAGGTCTTTGGTTGCCTGTCATTAAATGGAAGAAATGAATCTAACCAGAGGAGGTCTTTGGTTGCCTGTCATTAACTGGAAGAAATGAATCTAACCAGAGGAGGCCTTTGGTCGCCTGTGTAGGGCTGCTTCATGATGAGTCCGTGTAAAATTGCATCTGGTAGTCAGAAGGAATCCGTGTAAGATTGCTTCAGGATGGTTATGTAGATAGCTTTCCTAGCTTGTTACAGGTATTAATCTACAAGCAGTCGCCCACAGATAGTTTTCCTGGCTTGTTACAGGTATTAATCTGGAACTTGAAAAGGTTGGTCATTGAGATAGTTATCCTGTCTGGATTCAGGTATTAATCTATGACCTGAGAAAGAAAGATAGTTTTCCTGGCTTGTTAGAGGTATTAATCTTCAATCTCTTCATATAGATAGTTTTCCTAGCTTGTTACAGGTATTAATATACAATCAGTCGTCCACAGATAGTTTTCCTGGCTTGTTACAGGTATTAATCTGGAACTTGAAAAGGTTGGTCATTGAGATAGTTATCCTGTCTGGTTTCAGGTATTAATCTCTGACCTGAGAAAGAAAGATAGTTTTCCTGGCTTGTTACAGGTATTAATATTCAATCTCTTCATATAGATAGTTTTCTTGGCTTGTTACAGGTATTAATATATAATCAGTCGTCCACAAATAGTTTTCCTGGCTTGTTACAGGTATTAATTTGGAACTTGAAAAGGTTAGTCATTGATATAGTTGTCTTGTTTGGTTTCAGGTATTAATCTCTGACCTGAGAAAGAAAGATAGTTTTTCTGGCTTGTTACAGGTATTAATCTACAACCTCTTCATATAGATAATTTTACTGGCTTGTTACAGGTATTAATCTACAATCAGTAGTCCACAGATAGTTTCCTGGCTTGTTACAGGTATTAATCTAGAACTTGAAAAGGTTGGTCATTGAAATAGTTGTCCTGTCTGGTTTTAGGTATTAATCTCTTACCTGAGAAAGAAAGATAGTTTTCCTGGCTTGTTACAGGTATTAATCTTTAATCTCTTCATATAGATAGTTTTCCTGGCTTGTTACAGGTATTAATCTATAATCAGTCGTCCACAGATAGTTTCCTGGCTTGTTACAGGTATTAATCTGGAACTTGAAAAGGTTTGCTTCAATGATGAATAGGAATCCATGTAATATTGTTTCATGATGAGCCCGTGTAAAGATGTATTTGGTCACATAGGTATCTACTCTATCTTGCTTCAGAAACTAAACTTGGACTTATTGAAAATTGTTAATGATAGTCATCTGTTGATTGACCCTTTCCTGAAAAGGTAAAACATTAGTTGTATGCAATGTCATGATGCATGAAATGTATGGTGTCCTCTAAATAAATGAGATTATTCCGTATGCATTTATCATGTATGTAAGTAAGATGTATGAAATGTGAAATGCCATTGAAATGCATCTTTATCTGGAAGATAAATCCTTGACAAATGTTGGGGAACATTGGGAAATGAAATCCCGGACCGCTGCTGTGGACGAAGAGTATGCTTCTCTTTGGACCTTGGTTTAGGATGTTTCCACGGGGAACCCTGTTTTGTTGTATGAGGGGAACTCAACTGGGGAACATTGACTTTGCTTAAGAAGACTCTATGGGGAGTGCTGATCTCTGCTTGGGGAAAAGAGTTCAGGAGTCTCAGTTGTCTGTTGCTCTACTGGGGAGTTATTTCTTGAATGGAGAGGAAGAAAGTTTAGTTGTTATCTGGTTGAATTCCCATCTTCACAACAATTTGTTGGGGATAAAGAAGTTAGTTGTTCTCTGGTTGTATTCCAGGTTTTGCAGCGACTTACTGAGGAAAAATTAACTGTTATCTGGTCAGATTCCAGGCTTCGCAGAAAATTTCTTGGGAGAATGAAGTTAAATTTTTATCTGGTCGGATCCCAGGTTTTGCAGTAACTTGCTAGAAAGGATGAAGTTGAATTGATATCTGATTAGGTCCAGGCTTCTCAACAACTTACTGAAGTTAACTATTATCAGGTCAGTTTCCAGGTTTTACAGTAACTTGTTAGGGATTGTATAGCAGTTTACTGGGGAAGAGGAGTTGTGGTCCCTTGATTTGTAGCAACCGAAGAGGCAAACTCAAGTTGGAGAATCTGTAGTTTGTTGGGGACATAAACCCTGTTGCCAGTCTGGCGGGGAGGAGTCTTCTTTTGGCAGGATTCCTCGAGGATTCTTGAGGTCGACTCAGTTAGGGAGAAGTTTTTAGAGGTTGAAACTCTGGTCGGGGATCACCCTATGAAAAGGACTTTTTAGGGGATTTGTCATTGCCCCTAGTAGCAAGTGTTTGTGGCACTGCCAGGAAATGTTTGACTGTGCGTATCCTTTGTTGGGATTCATGTTCAATGTCCCAAGTGATTCAGATGGAGACCTGCCCCTGGTATATTCAGTATTTCTTGAGAGATTTCCTGGAATCTCGACTGGACTGCCCCAGGTGTGTTGGATAGTGACACGTCACTTCCCCTTGCTTATAGGAGATCTGTTATTAGAAGTGTCTTCCCACTTGAAATGATTTTGCTCTTTGAGAGGGTTTTTGTCTATTGGATATTTGTCGTGTGAATTTCTCCGTTGTCAAACAATTAGCCATATGTAAACAGCGATATTCAAATAATGCAAAGTTTATGCTTGTCTTGAAGTTTTGAAAATGCGTTTTAGCAAGTAAAGAGGATTTTTTAAGAATATGAATTCAGCTCAAGATTTACAGTAAGCCTTACAGGAGTCAGAATACCTTTTGTAACAATATCTTTTCGAACTAAACCATGCTTCAATTAGGACTTTTGGAGGGTTGTAGTGTGGCTTGGTTCAAGGTTTAAGAAACAAAGGATAAGGCTTAAAGTGTATTCATACCCTCCCGTTCTTCGTGATGTTCTTTGGGCCTAAACTCAGTTAATTGTGTGTTTGAATTCCAATTGAGTCTGAAATGACGTTTTAATGATGGTTCAGACAAGTTAAGTTTGTTGGAAGGCAGTCATTTTTTGCAACATTTTTCATGTTGTTGAGGATTTGCAGTTACCTCTTTTTGATTTGTTGTCCCTCATATTTCCTGACCGTTCTTGTTTTGAGATTACAGTCAGCGGGATGCCCTAGTTTTTCTTAAGTCTCCTTCGTAGGTTTTGACTTAGTGGGCTTTTCTTTTTTAAGAGATAATGACTGCCTATGTGATAGGGAACCATCACTGTCTTTTGATTCCAGAGGAATGTTTTTGACGTCATTCGTTGTATTACGAAGTGAAAGTTTACGACATGAACGCGCATTTGAATTAACTGAGAGACTACCCTTCCCCAGGTTTTAATTAAAGGTTTCAATTTGTGTGAAAAAGAAAACTTCTACTTCTTTGGCTCAAAGGGGTTTGACTACGGATTATCTTCCTTATAACTCCAGTGTTTAGGATTTGAAAGAACGCTTGTACATCGTCAGCAACGTCTGTCCAAAAGCATATTGTATGGGATTAAGGATTGTTTTCGTCATCCTCCCTCTAAAGGCTTGTAACTTTTAGCAAGAGTTGAGAGTAAAAAGCATAGTTTAAATATAGTGAAAACGAAAGGATGAATTCAAGACAAACATATGTAATGCATTAATGAAACATAGTTTAACATTAATAGATAATTGTTTGAATAACAAAAGTAATTACAATTGAAAATTCAAATGAACAAAAGCCTCTTTGTCTGAACTTGTCACTTCGAGTGGTGAGTCTTCGAGGGATGGCAGAAAAATTTAGTCTGACCATCCTGTGTGAACTCCAATACTCCTTTCTCAATCAAGTCTTGAATCTTATTTTTCAATATCCAACAGCTAATTGTATCATTTCCCGGGCTATTGGAATGGAATGCACATGTTGTATCAGGATGATTGTTAGGAGCGGAGGCATTGGGATTCCGAGGAGGATCCCTTAACCTGACCAAATTCAGCTTCAACAAGTGTTGCAAGACTTGTGATATTGGCATGTTGAGTTTGGTAAATTGTCTACCGGATGGGATCTGTTTACTCTGACTACCCTATTCTTGTTGGCGGGAGGTTGTTGGGTCCATGACGCGGTAGCAATTCGGAAAGGTTTGTTCTCCCCTGACCCAGCCTCTTGTCTCATGGGTGGCTGAGTAGTGACTTGATCCCTAATCTTGACTATTTGTTTCATACAGTTGTAACCGCCTTGATGAACTTGGTCGAAAAAGGCTCTCAACTCTTCTTGTCCTCGAGCCAGGTTTTGGATAAGATCCATTTGGCCCACTAGTTGTCCCATCATTTGGACCTTCATTATGGCTATCTCAGTTTGTAGCCGCTCCAGCTGGTTATCCTTGTCGTCCTCAGGATTTCCCATGATCATGCCCCTAGTGAGGAGCGCCTTTACCTCTTCTTGTCCCTTAGATAGGTTCAAGAACATCTCTTGAAGTTGAGCGTTTGAATTTGAATGTCCTTGATAGTCTGTTCTAAGGCCATCTTGTTGAAATAAACAGTAAGAAGATAAAGATACCTACATGGGAGAAACCTGTCATGATATGATGCATGTCCTGTGGATGCAATGTTTTCAAGGACTTATGAGATTTAAATTTGTCTAGACAAAGAATGAACAAACGTTAGTTGTATTAATTAGTTCAACATGGTTACAACGTGCCCCTTGGGTTTACAAAGTAGATCTCTAAGATAAAAAGGTCGAACGCATCCTCTTTGGCGCAAGGTAGGTGTTCAAGCTTTGCTCTTCGTGTAGTTGCTTTGTAAGCTCCAAGACCCTCTTCTCACTAGCGTAGAATTGAGCTTTGAAAGTATCTCGTTCTTCCTTCAGTTGAATCCAACCTTTTGCAAGTCTTCGAGAGAAGTAGGCATGTAAGGATGGAGGACAATGTAGGGAACATCTCCTTTAACCACAGGCTCCATGATAACTGGCAAGATGGAGGGATAAGGCATCACAATTTTCTGAGCACGAGCTTGTACCCACTTAAGGTAAGGCTTGAAGGGAATAGAATTCTTTTGTCCCAGTGTCTTACTATCCATTTTGCTCACCATCCTCCAAGCTCGGATAAACCTCTGACGGTAGCTTTGATCGTTGCTCTTGTAGTCGAATACCACTCCTTGGATGAGCATCTCATGTGGACCATCCCTTCGGGCATAAACCAAACTGTCGTAAGGCTAAGCGAGGGTTGTAAGTGATACCTCCTCTAATGCCAAGTAAGGGTGTAATACGGTGGGAGAACTGACTTGGGGGGTTTTGCGTTTGATCATAATTGTTGAGGTTAGAAAGAGTCACCACCGACTTTTCTTTTATCCAAAAGGAAAGGTGGAAAAGAACAGGAAAGACCTTTGAGATTATTTCTTGAGTTCGGGGGGTAGATTATGAAAAGGGAAGGTGTTAGCACCCTTTTCATCCATAGTTATCTATAGGCTCTTAGTTGCTTGCTAGATCACTTGCTTTTGTTTGAAAATGTGCTTTATGGTGGTTTTTGAAAGTATTTTTGAAAAGGCGCCTTCGTTTAGGAAAACTTTGTAATAGTTCTCGTTCGTAAGAACGTTAACAAAGTGTTGAACTTTTTGAAAATGTTTCAAGTTTGGAAAATGTTTTGAAAGTCTTTTTGAAAGTGTTGGTGTTTGTTTTGAAAATAAGCAAGAGTGTTTGATTTGAAATTGAGCAAGCAACTAGGAACAATCTACCTACTCAAAAGTCTTAGTTCATTTCTTCCTTTCCTTTGATATTGCTATCTTACCATTGATTTTGTAAGAAGCCTTATCTTTGTATGTAAAGGGACGGGCGTGGGTCATCGTATTGCCATGATAGCAATGTTGTGAAATATCTTAGCAATTCTCTTTGAGGGACTAAGATCATTTTGAAAGACAACATTTGATAGCATCATCTAGGGACTATGATCTTGTATTTTGATTGCTTTTTGCTAAGATATCCCACATGCATAACATGGCTATTTTTGTAAGGCAACAAAGTGGAATTACCCTAAGGGTGCAAGTGTGCAAGTGTGTGTGATTTACATGCATTGTTTTGTCTTGAATTAGGGTTTGCTAACTTGTTAATTTTATCTTTCCATACAAAACCCTAATTACTAGCATTTATGTAAAGCGATAAATTGTGGAAAGTAAAAATACTAAACTATTACATCATTAGGGGAGGGTATACAAATTTACAAATGGGGATTTTTCAAGAAAATTAAACCTAATTTATCTATTACAACCATATTGAATAAAGGTACAAGAATTGAAAAATAAAAATGCAAAAATGCAAATGGATAAAGAAATGATTTTGTTTGATTTTATGAAAGGATTTTAACCTAAACCTATTTAAGAAAATAATTGATGAAAAATAAACAAAATTTAAAATTAAATTAATTAAGAAGGAAATTAAGTTAAAAATGTTTTTAGGGTTTTTTATGAAAAGGTTTTAAATTAAGGAAAATAATATGGAAATTGTTTAATTAAAATAAACCTAAGTTCTAATTTAATTTTAATTAAGAAAAGAAAATTATATAATAATTAATCCTAAGTCTAAATATTAATTATTAAAAAGAAATTAATATGTTAAAAGAAAACGTTTTTGGTCTTTTTGTTTTTTTATAAATGAAAAAAATAAGGTGTGAAAATAATAATAATAATAATATTTTTTGGATTTTTTATTAATAAAAATAATAATGATAATAATAATAATAAAGATATTAAAGAAAATAAAAAATATAATGAAATAAAAACAAGAAAAATGAAATAATAAAGAAATATAGGTCAGGGGTGTAAAAGTAAGGAGGGGTTAGAGGTCAGCAAAAACAGAAGCTCAAAGGGAGGGAAGTCCATGCGCTGTTTCAAGCAAAAAAAAATGGAAAAATGTGAAAAATAGGCAAAAGGGTACCACTGGGGCTCGAACCCAGGTCCCAAAGGTTAACAGGCGCGCGCTTTACCATTGGGGTGGCTATACATCTGTTCATATAAACAAAACAACAAATTTATAATATAAATCAAGTCCTTAATGAACTTCATCTTCAACCTCCAGCCAAAGGACTTGTAACTTATTCATTTCTCATCCATTCAGAAAACTCCCAACATCAAACTTGTTAGAAATTTCATCACGATTCTGAATATGTAAATAACTTAAGCTAATTCTCAAAGATGAGCATGAATTTCTAACAGTTCCAAATTCTGACTTAAATATTTTCAGAGGTTCAAACTCAAAATTCTCCCTACTCAAGCAACATAAATGAAATCTATGGACATGTATAGTTTCAGGGTAATGATGTATACATTTTATCTTCACAAATGCAAGCCTAACAATGCCTAAATGAGAAGATAGAAGTTCAAGAAAAATACCTCAAAACTGGAAATCGTGAAATGAGTTTGAGCTTGATTCAAGGTGGTGCAATGATCAGGTTAGCTTCCTTGAGTCTCTAGGAAGCTAATGCAATGCTTATCTTGAGTTAAGAGTGGCTGGAATGGTCTGGAGAAGTCCAACTGCAATGCTCTGTTTTTGGCTATGGAAATTGATGAAGATGGAGTTACAGTCGTGTAACTGGGACATGGATTGTTTTTAGTTGATGTAAGGAAGCTTTAGAAACTAAAAGGCCAAAGAATGCACGAGGGAAATGGAAGTTTGAAGTTCAAAGTCAGACACTGTGCAACAATAGAGTTTTTGGGAAGTTTCTGATTTGAGGGAGTTTGGGAGTGTTTCAGGGTGATCAAGCTCGTGTGTTTGCTTGCAAATAACTTGTATATTTATAAGCAACAGGTCTTAGGGTTTGAAGTTGACAGATATGTGTGATATAAAGTTATGGCTATGTTACTTGATTTTGAAGAAAAGTGGGAAAACAAGTTTCAATGTGTTGTACAAGCATGGTCTGAGTTGGTAGGAGGTTCTAGCCATGTTGCTTTTGGTTTTTAACTTTGCTTGTGTTCAGATGAAACAAGTTAGGAGCTCTATGCATTGACTTTGTGATTAAATTCACTTTTCCAAAATGGAAGTGTGAACTTTGTTCCATTAATGGAATAATCACTTGGACAATGACTCAAGCACTAGGATCATAGCTCAAATAGTTGTGTAATCTTCTGATTATGGATAGATTTAGAGGTTATAAGCCTACAAAGTAAGATTTATGCAGCATGGGTGTGGATTGGATCAAATGTTCATCATGAAAATGACTTGAAAAACAAGCTTGAAACCCTAAGTTCTTGCCTTCGATTCTCTTAGATCAAGCATGATCTCAATGAGTTCTTTGACATTTTGGAAAGCTTGTAACATAATATACAACATTTATGTTGGAAATTTTTGAAAATTTCTCTTGGAACTATGTGAAAAATTTCCATGACGTTAGGTCAAAATCCTGCCTAAACTAGGGCAAAATTTCACTAAGTTTCCAAGTTTCATGAACATGTATTCACAAAATCATAACATGAAATCCATGCATTTATAGGAGAAGTTATGTTCTACAATGTTTCATATCTTATTTAGATATACAACTTTCATGTTGGAAGTTTCCTTTGAATCATCTTGTATCATGATGAAAAATTGGCTCAAAGTTGTGAAAACAATATGAAGTTTTCAACACTTAGAAAAATTTCTAAGTTTAGAAATTTTGACTTTTCAAAAGGAAATCTTGACTTTTTGATTTCTTGATGAACAAGTTTCATATTTTGACATGTTTTTATGAATTGTGATCTTTGACACTTGATTTTGACCAAAAAGTCAAAGTTTGACTTTTCAGTGTACAGTTGATTTTTGATCAGTTGACTGAAAATCAATTGTCAATCAATTGATCTTGAGAGATGTTTTGAGCCATGCCATTAGGTCAAAATGAATCAATTTAATCCTTGATATCATGTCTTAAACCAATCAACCATTTTCTAGGTCAAAAATTAGAAATTACCCCTTCTCAGTCAAAACCTTAATTTTGACCATTTTGCCCTTTTGATGATATGATCAAATTTCTTGAGGAATTGTGATCCAAACTTGATAAAATGACAGATATGAGTTCATAATGTTGACATAGACCAAAAATTATGAAGGTTGACTGTAAATTGACCATAGTTGACTTTTTCCCCAATACAGCTAATTTTAGGTCAATTGATCAATTGACTAAGCAAAAATGTGATCCAAGACTTGAAACTTGACATGAGAAATATTGAGGGTCCAAAATGATACATGAAATTCATATGAGGCATTAAAAGTCAAATTTTCCTTGTGCAATCTCAAACCCTAATTTTCAGTCATTAGTGCTAGAGGAGGTGTCTTGAGTTGATCAACCCTTATGCAGTCTTGAACCAAAGGAGGTAATGTGAGAGATTACATGATAAATGAGAGGGAAAATTTTGGGGTACAACAGCTACCCCTGTTCAATCTTCTTAAACCTGAAGAGTTAGATTGGCGGATCTTCCATTCGTGACTTGAAGGTAGAAGATGATTGAACACTAGAGTGCCCAGAAATTTGCACTCGAAGATGTATTGTGAATGGGCTTATAGATGCCATTTAGAGGAATGATGGTGAACACTGGAAGAAGTATCATCATAATTCTTTGGTAGATTTATACTAAAACTTGATGTTTTACCTGTGGGAAAAAGGGTTAGTTAAATGCAGATGTATGCATGACGTTCACAAGATGAATGACATCATGCTAAATGTGTTTCGTATGTATGTGCTATGATGTATGAATGTGAGATGTATGTTTGTCCGAGAAAATAAATCCCTGACTGATGCTGAGGAGTTCTGAATCCCAGATTGTTGTTGGGGATTAAGAATATGCACATCTTTAAATTTGTATAAAGAATGCCTCCGTTGGGGATTGTCTTTTGAATGTCAGTAGTTATCTGGTCGGATCCAGGCTTCACAATTTGCTGAGGATGAGGAAGTCAACTGCTATCTGGTTGGGTCCAAGCTTAACGGTAACTTACTAGGGAAGGATAAATTAACTATTATCTGGTCGGATTCCAGGCTTCGCAGAAAATTTCTTGAAATTGAATTATTATCTGGTCAGATCCAGGATTCACAATAACTTGCTGGGGATAAGGAAGTTTAACTGTTATTTGATCGAATTCCAGGATTTGTAGCAACTTCTTGAAGTTGAACTGATATCTGGTCGGGTCCAGGCTTTATAGTAACTTGCAATGGTAACTACTATCTGGTCGGGTCCAGGCTTCATGGTTCTGGAAAAGTTATACTATTATCTGGTCGGGTCCATTCTTCATAGTGTCTTGCTAACATTGTATCTAATTGTTGTATGGTCGGGCTCCAGGCTTCACAATAACTTACTTGAAAAGACAAAGTTGAGCTTATATCTGGTCGAGTTCGGGCTTTATAGTAACTTAATGACACTGAACCGCTATCTGGTTGGATTCCAGGCTTTGCAGATTTCTGAGGTGGATGAGGTTAGTTGTTATCTGGTCGGGTCCAGGTTTCACAATAAACTGCTTGGGGACTTAGTTGTTATCTGGTCGGATTCCAGGTTTCACAATGAATTTCTGAAGGGAATTGCTATCTGGTCGGATCCAGGTTTCACAATTACTTGTTGGGGTAGAGGCAAACTTTACTGGGGAAAAGAAGTTAAACTATTATCTTGACAGATCCAGGTTTCATAGTATTTGAAAGGTTTTCATTATTATCTGGTTGGATTCAGGCTCTATAGTGTTTTGAGAAGTTGACTATTATCTGGTCGGGCCCAGGCTTCATAGTATTTTTTTTGGAGATAGTAAAGGTTTTGTTGACGACTTTACTGTGGGTTAGGGGTTATGGCCCTAAGATTTGCAATAGTCTGAAAGGAAAACTTAAGCTGGAGAATGTAGACTCAGTCGGGAAGGACAGACTCAGCTTGGGGAGGATACACTCAGATGGGGATAACAGGCTCAGTTGGGGAAGATAGACTATGCTGGGGGAATACAGAATCCGCTGGGGAGGATAGACTAAGCTGGGGAATTTTGTACTCCTTGATTGTTGTATGTTGGGGAAATAAACCCTGTTGATGAATACTTGACGAACTGCTGACAAGACGAGTTCTTTGAGGAAGAGATCCAAAAGGCTTCTACTTGTAGGATCAGCTTAGCTGGGGAGAGAACTGCCACGAGATTGAGACTATGGTTGGAGATTATCCTATGCAAAGAGACTTTGTGAGTAACTTTATTGAGGATAACTCTGTGGGGATATTCCATATACATTAAAGAGGTGCTTGTTACTGCTTTGGTCATATGTGCCAAACAGTTTTAATTATGTTCATATGCATATGTTCATTCAATTTTAGTCATTGGACAAATTTGCATTCAAAACAAAGACAGAAAGTTTGCACTTCAAAGTATATTTGTATTGATATTTTGCCCATGAATAGACGTTTTTTATACAAAGAGACGGAGATCCTAGTAAGACGAAATCATTGAAAGGAAAACAAAGATTGAAAACAAAACAAATAGCCATGCGAAATGATCTCATTACATTCCAACTCTACTATTTCCCCAATGTCTTCGAGTACCCCTTGTCATTGACAGAAGTTGATTGGATTGATCTTGGACCGTTTGAACTCGGACCTTGGTGATAAAGTCGATTGTAGTAATTCTACGGGACATAGTCATACGCTTTCAATCCTTAACTTTTTCCTGAACCACCCTTTCGGGTTTTCAGCCCACCAGAATACCCATTTTTGCCCAAGTCGCCCTTTCGGGTTTTCAACTTGCCGGGTGTACTATCTTTTGCATATATCCCTAATTTTTTCCCAAACCTTTTGGTTTGTCGAGATGCCCTTATTTTGCCTAGGTGTGTCAACCTAGCGGGTCTCTTATGCGTAGTATTTTTTAACTATGTTTGCGTTTATAGGATGTGGGAAGTCTTCACCATCCATGGTAGTCAGCATCATGGCACCGCTAGAGAATACTCTCATGACAACAAATTGCCCTTCATAGGTGGGAGTCCATTTTCCTCTGGGGTCGCCTTATGGCAGAATGATGTGCTTTATCACCAAGTCTCCATCTTGATATACTCGAGGCTTGATCTTTTTGTTGAAATCCTTGATAATACAATTTTGGTACGTCTGACCATGACAAACAGCAGCCAGTCGCTTTTCGTCAATCAAGTTCAATTGATCCAATCTCGTTTGAATCCACTCGTCTTCTCCTAAGCCCGCTTCATTCATAATCCTTAATGAGGGAATCTGAACTTCCACTGGCAAGACAACGTCCATGCCATAGACTAAGGAAAAGGGAGTTTCCCCAGTTGATGTTCTAGCAAAGGTGCGGTAGCCATGTAGAGCAAACGGCAACATCTCATGTTAGTCCTTATAGGTTACTACCATCTTCTGCATAATCTTCTTGATATTTTTGTTGGCTGCTTTGACTGCACCATTCATTTTAGGTCTATATGGAGAATAATTGTGATGATTGATCCTAAACTGAGTGTAAAGCTCAGTAACCATAGCATTGTTGAGGTTAGTCCCATTGTCAGTGATGATCCTTTCGGGGATACCATAGCGGTAGATGAGGTTGTGTTTGATGAATCTGGCTGTCACATTCTTGGTGACTGGGGCAAATGAAGCATCTTCGACCCATTTGGTGAAATAGTCGATAACGACAAGAATGAAGCGGTGTCCAGTGGAAGCGGTGGGCTTGATTTCTACAATCATGTCAATGCCCCACATTGAAAATGGCCATAGAGCAGTCATGACGTTTATAAGGATATGAGGCACATGGACCTTGTCAACATAGATTTGACATTTATGACAAGTTCTTGAATGTTGGTGGCAATCAGTCTCCATTGTTGACCAATAGAAGACAACTCTTAGGATCTTCTTAGCCACCGTATGTCCGCTTGAGTGACTACCAAAGAGACCATCGTGCGTGTCTTCCATAATTTCCTCTGCCTCCTTCTTGTCCATACATTGAAGTAGAGTAGAATCATGGTTGCGCTTGTATAATATTCTGTTACATAGGAAAAATTTGGCTGTAAATCTTCGTAAGAACTTTCTGTCATTGATGGATGCTCCCTCGGGATACTCTTGTGTCTCAAGGTATCTCTTCACCTCATGGTACCAAGGCTTTTCTGTATCAGTGTTAAGTTCACAGCAATGTGCAGGTTCATCAAATCTCTCAATTGTAATCATAGGGGCTTTGTTGTCCCATCTGACTTTTAACATTGAAGACACGGTTGCCAAGGCGTCACCCAACTGATTTTCTTCCTTAGGGAAGTTTTCAAAGGTGATCTCTTCGAAGTAGGGAATTAGGGATAGCACAAGTTCCTTGTATGGGATGAGATTATGGTGCTTAGTGTCCCAATCTCCTTTTACTTGGATGATCACTAGAGTGGAATCCCCAAACATATTCAAATGTTTGATCCTCAAGTCAATGGAAGCTTTCAGACCCAAAATGCACGCTTCATGTTCAGCCATATTATTCGTGCAATTGAAGTATAATCTGGCAGTGAAAGGAGTGTGTGTTATACCCTAATTTTTTCCCCTAAGATTCCCTCATCATACCATATTATTTCAATCACAACAAAATCACATTAGGGTTTTTGGTTCTCCTCCCTATCTTTAGCCTTGCTCTTCTGAGGAATTACCAAGCACACCTTAACTTGTTTTCTTTTGTGATCATGGATATTTTGCTTTGGTTTTCTCTCTAATTAACAAAATGCAGTATTGGTTTGTCTTACTTGTTAATAATGTAGGTAAAGGCAATGAGTTTTAGCAAGTTGCTTCATGGGTTCATGAGTTTATTTCCATGCCCTAGTCAATAACTTGAGGAATTCAAACCTCACCATTGAAGTTGTTTTGAAAGGATTAGTATGGAAGTGTTTTTGGTGGCCATGAGTTCTAATCATCATTCTCAACAATTTCTATTTACAAAGGAAGAATATTGGCAAAAAGTTTGTTCAAACTTGGCAAAGTTCCACAAAGCATTCTCTGGATCTAGAGGCTAGGGTTTTGGACTTCAAAGGGGAATATCTTGTTTATATTTTGGTATTCTTGAGTTATTCCAAAAACATTCTTCTCTTCAAAGAGTTATCAACAAATCACTTCAAAAGTTCCAAGTAGTTTTCATGTGGAAGGAACTTGGTAAAGAGGAAAGATTACAAGTCATCCAGATGAATCCCCAATTTTCCATATGTGACTTCAAATGGTAATAACTTGGTCAATGTTTATCACCTTGAGCTCATTATTTTTTCATGATGATCCTAAGGATGTGTACTTCATGCCTTCTTTTATGTGCATAGTGAAAAAATGGATGGAAGTTTCCTTAAGAATGCAAAATATTATAGGTCATTTCTTGATTTTGGGCCAACTTCAACAAGTCATAACTTGCTCAATTTTTGGAGATTTTGAATGGTTCAATTTGCAAAATTTCATTCAAGAGATTTACTTCATTCCATATTTTTTTGGTCAATAGCAAATTCTAAGTGGAAGGCCATGTTTGGATGCAAAAGATTATAGGTCATTTTTAAAGAAGAATTTGAAATATTTCTAAGTATGGAAAGTCAACTCTTTTTCTCCAACTATGACTCCAGGTAACTCTCAGCTCAAGCATCTATTTGATTCCATTCTTTTTCCATTACAAAGCTTGTTACCTCATCTTTGCAAAGCATCAAGAATTTTTCCCTAAGACCCCTTGAGGTGGAAATGCCATTGGATTGAACTTGGTAACTTGGAACTAAAGTTTCTCCATAAGTCAGAATTTGAAATTCATGTTTTGGCCTTTAAACAAAAATTAGCATGCGTTTGTGATCTAAACATGTTTAACAAGGTTGCCAAAGTGGATTAGAGCCTTGAAACGCAAGGATTAGATGAGTTTTGATGCAAATCAGATCACACTTTGCTCGTGCATCAGGTTCACACGATTTCCCTCCAAACTTCATCATTTCACACGCTTGAACATTCCATTTGATTCCCTATAAATAGAGGGTCATCCCCCATACAATTTCCCAAGCTTAGATAGCCAGAATCACCCTACCAAACTTGCTTCACAACTCAGAATTCAGCTACTTCGAATGCTACTCTCAAGTCTTTTTCAATCCATTTTTTCCATCAATTCACCTTCCTTGATCTTCCCTGAAGCTAACCATATAATTACATTCAAGAATCGTGCCCTACATTTCTCCATAGAAGTCCAGTTTCAGAGCTCTGCAACTCAATTTCAATAGGTAGATTTTTTCATCAATTCTTCAAAACTTTGGTATCATTGTGATGCTCTCATTTCCCTGGTTCTAGTCGTAACACTTAATTCTTACTGGAAACACGTTTTGACCATGAATTTTCAAATCCCTTTTCAAAACTTTCTTTCCAAATTGCTTAAGCTACAATTTATATAAATTTGGCGCGAGGGTGTGGTTGTCTTCGTCTTGAAGAGACGAAGCGAATGGCATAGTTCTGAGCTTCTGATTTTACAGCTTGAGAGACCTGCAATTCGTGAGGGCTGGAGGTTGAAGATGACCAACGTGTCATCTTCTAACCAATGAAAGCGTGACATTTGTTATTTTCAAATTCTGATTTTATTAATGATTTTGTACATTATTCATTAAAGACCATGATATGTACAGCGTGCCAGATCCCTTGGATTTGATTACTAACGCGTTTTGACTCTCATCCAATGGTCCACATCTTTTTCTTTTATTTTCTTTTTTCTGATTTTTATATTTTAATTGTTTTAAATTTCAAAAAATCATAGAAAATTCATTTTTAGTCCAAAAAATCTGAAAACATTATGAAAAATATTTTTGATTATTCTCTTTCTGATTTTTATTTTTTCACAATTTAATTTTTTGTTTTGGTATTTTTTTATGAATTTTACACTTATTTGATTTGTTTAAAATGTTTAAAAATACTTTTACACATTTTTAAATTCTGAAAAAATTATGGAATGATCCAATGATATTGTGACAAATATTGGTGACCTTATTTTATTTTTGTTTCTGACTTTACTATTTTTTACTATTTTTGTTATTTTACACATTTTTTTTTTAAATCTTAAAAATAGTTTCTGATCTATAAAAATTCCCAAAAAATTTATAAAATCACTTGGCCTCTTTTCTGATTTTTCTATGGTCTTATTTTTCATTTCTTGATTAATTTAAATATGATTGATATTTTCCTTATCATTTTCCTTTTATTTTAAAACACTTTTAACCTTTTAATGTATATATTAAATATATTATTATTTTGTGATTATTTTCTGGCTGTCTTGGGTTGATTTTTTGATCATGACTTTATTAACATCATTGGATCCATGGTATTGAGTTTAACTCCACAAAAAATGGATGAATGATTTTAATAATAGTTTTATTAAATTTTTAATCCAAAAGTGGTTTATTCATCTTTTGCCTTAATCCTCTTCATCCCATCCCCTTCTCATTGCACTAAATGTTGTTGGATCATGACCTATATGTCATGTCTCAAAAAAAATGGTGCATAGATTGCTATTGACCGGCCTCAAAATAGGTGTGACTTCTATATAAGTCCACTTACGATTGCTTAACATAGCACTAAATTTTATCCCGATTCGAATAAATGATCATTTGTGGCCCAAACTTATGATTGTAAGCCCAAGTATGTTAATTTGATCTCTTTGATCCAATAACCTTGAGATTCATTGTGTGGAGGCTTTGGTTCTACCAATCCTCTAATGGATCTACAACACCTTTGGTCAACGCGGATCACTTAAACATCGTTGATCATTAAATGGTACTTGTGAGAATTCCAAATGGATGATATACTTGACAAAAAGCAAATGTAACTTATTGTGTGGAGGCTTTGGTTCTACCAATCCTCTAATGAGTTACAAATGCAAGTTTCAAGATGCTCATCCAACTAACCACTAATTATTGACTTGTTTTATCTTATGCTTTTATTCTTTTTATTCTTTATGTACTATTTATCTTTTAGCATTTTCATTTCATGCCATTTTCATCTTTGCTCATTTGAGCATTTATTTTCTTGTCCTTTTTATTTTGCTCACTTGAGCTTTTCTTTTTCTTTTCTTAAGATACTTAATAATCAACTTAAACCCTAAAAAACTCTTAATGGTACTTGGACTATTTGGTTACTACCCTTGGCATGATGGAGCAGTGGACTATTTCTTGGACTTGGGATTAGAAACATTGGCCTACCTTTGAGACCTTGTGATCTTATCTGATTATTTTGTCTGGAGTTCTTGAGGTTTACTTCAAGACATTGGGTTGCTTGTTTGTTTTTGTATGCAGGTTTTTATGATTACATCCTTTGTTTGTAATCTGGAATTCACCCGTATACAGCCGTTACTCTGCCCAATTTTTTGTGAAGACTTAATACCCTTGAAGAGGTCTAGTATCTTTGCTTTCTTGGTTTCAATCCAAAGAATGGGAATTCTATCTTGGTTCATAATGTCAAAGGTGTGGCTTCGTGTTGGTTAGATAGTCCTTATCCTTATCTTTTACCTTATGCTTTAGGATAGTCTCTTCTTCTCCTCCCATTTTCTTTAATTTCAAAAATCTTCTCCCTCCTTTTGAAAACCCTTCTTGTTTTGAAACTTGAAACACTTTCATAATAAACTTGGACTTAGGTCCATGCATTTTCAAAACATTTTCATCAATAAACTTCAATCAAATTAATAATACCTTGAAATTTTTTTGTGAGAAGCCTAAAAGTCAATCAATCTCATTTCAAACCCATTTTGCCACTTTGGCTTTTATCTTTAAACTTTTCTCAAAAGATTAGACTCTTGTCAATCCTTGTAGTGATGCAAACAACTATACTTCTACAATATGTAGTGAAGAGAGATATTTTCCACTTAGGTGTTGAGTGAGGCATTGTTGATTTTAAAATCCAAGCCATATCTTCCACTTTGAGATGATGCAAATTCTCCTTCCTCGTGATTGTGGGTAGTAAGTATGTTTTCCACACGGACAATGACGATGATGTCTTATCTCATAAAATTAACCAACACACTTTTGTTTCAAATTTTTAAAAAAGAGGAACTATGTTTACCCTGATCCCTTATTGCACGAAAGGTGGTACATAGGCACTAAAGGTTCGCAACCGCGGCGAGTGCAAAAATCATAAAAATATATTTCTTTTCTCACCTCCACCATCCATTTTATATACAACACTCTTTTATAGCCAAAATATACAGATTTTACAAAGAGGTTCCTGCGGAGTACCGTAGATATTTAGGGTGCTAATACCTTCCCTTCGCATAACCAACCCCCTTACCTTGAATCTTTCCCCCTCTTTTGGGTTATTCTCTCTTTTCCCATCCCTTTGGAAACAATAAAGCGCGGTGGCGGTTTTTATTTTGATTTGTATAAAGTCTAGTCAATCCAATGGCTTAGTCTTGAACATTTCTACCGCTACAGAAAAATGGCGACTTCACTGGGGATAGATTGACCTCTTGTTGGTCCATCCCTAAGTGGGGTGAGCCTATCTTTGTTTATATCTGTATATGCGGTCTAGGCAAAAATTAGGGATTGAAGTGTAACACTATGTCTCATTGGATCATCTTGCAACCAGACTTCGGTATCGATTATCAAGTTCGGACGGCGCCAATCAATCTGATCTACCTTCGACCAAGTAGCAAAGTGATGAGACGCTCGAAGATATAAAGGCAATAGCAGAGTTGGAACCCAGTGGGATTGTTTCATATAGCTATTTTTCTTCCTTTTTTCACAAATTGTATAATTCTATCCTTCCGCGGCGTTCTCTTACTAGGACGTCAGCCTCTTGTATAAAACGCCGGTTACAGGCCAACTTCAAATCAATATAATTCATTTTACAAGCAAATTTCAATTTGTTTTTTTTTTCTGTTTTATTTTGCAAGAACATCCAATGGTTCATTTTTTATATATGCATTTGACAATAATTGCTGCTCATAAATATTTACATGCGAAACGAAAGACAATTACTCGTAGTTCCAGGAACAAGGGAAAATAAGAAATGTCCAAACCTTATAGTTTTTCTACCCACCAGGTACAGGGATAGAGCCAGCTTGAGAATATGACTAAAGGTACATATACTCCCCGCAGAGTAAGAGGTACCCAAAGACAGTGGTATCAACTCCCTCCAGCCGAGGTTCATAATCAAAAATGAGTCAGCAAAATTCTCCCCAAGCAGAGTTTATTTATCACCAGCAACGGTAATTCATCCCCAGCTGAGGTTATTTCTCCAAATCGGCAGATCATCCAGCAGAATATCTCTCTTCCCCACAGAGTCTCTCCCGGTGGAATATTCTCAAGTAGAACGGACGCAAGTCTCCGGCTAAACATCTTCGATCACTATCCCCAGCGAGAACGAGGAACTTAACTCCTTGTACTCTCCAACAGCAGTCCAGGATTTATTTTCCCCAGCCAGAGAATATCATAAAAACATTGAATATCCATACATCATGGCATACGCATATGCATCATACAGCATAATCTCATTTATTTTTAGAACATCGTTACTCAATACATTTCATACATCATGACATTATATACGACTAACTCTTTACCTTTCAAGGAAAGATACAATCAAGTTCTCACAAATTTTCTCTGGTTCAGTCAAATCAATGCTAAGATTTCTGTTCCAGTTCAAGTTATGAAGCCCGGATCTGATTGGATAATATCTTGATTTCTCCATCATACTGTGAAGCCCGGAGAACGACCGGACAACAGGACCAAAATACTACGAATCCTGGAATCGACCAGATAGTGGTATATCTTAAATTCAAGTTATGAAGCCCGGATTCGACCAGATAATATCTTGATTTCTCCAAAATACTATGTAGCCTGGAATCGACCAGATAGTGGTATATCCCAAATTCAAAGGTATGAAGCCCGGAAATCGACCGGAAATTATTTGAATCCCCAGCAAGTTACTGTGAAGCCTGGAAATCGACCAGATAGCAGTACAAGACACCATGAGGCCTGGAATCGACCAGATAGTGGTATATCATAAACACAAGCTGTGAAGCCCAGAAATCGACCATAAAACAGCTTAACAAGGTTATTGTGAAGCCTGGATAACGACCAGATAGAAATACAAGATACCATGAAGCCTGGACTCGACCAGATAATAGTATAAGACACCGTAAAGCCTGGATCACGACCAGATAATGGCAAAGGATAGTGAAGCCTGAAGCCTGGGACACGACCAGATAACAGTATAAGACACTGCGAAGCTTAGAATTCGAACAAATAGCAGTTTGCCTGGCCAATTACTAAGAAGCCCGGAATCGACCGGATATTAGTATGCCTTAAATTCAAGTTAAAGCCCGGATGCAACCGGATAACAACTTAATTCCTTCTGAAGCCTGGAGCATGACCAGATAAGAAGTGAGAAATTGCGAAACCTGGAGAACGACCAGATACCAAGTTTAATCTTATCCCCCCAGTAAGTCACTGTGAAGCCTGGAACACGACCAGATAGTAGTCGGACTTATTTTCCTCAGCAAATCACTGTGAAGCCTGGAGCACGACCAGATAGCAGTTCATTTTCATCTCCTCGACTAAGAGATGATTCCTCAGTAGAGTAACGGACAACTGAAGTTCCTAAAACTCTACCTCTCTCAAGACAAAGGACAGTATTCCCCAGCGTAGTTCTCCTCAACAACAGGTATGCGGACTCTCGCAAAGGAATCTCTTATGCGATCGACACTTTTTCTGATGGCATCTTTAAGCCCATCTTCCGAAATCAACCTCCAAATGGCATCTACAAGCCCATTCCCGACATTGCAAGACGAGTACCACCTCATGTGAGTGCAAATTTCTGGGTGCTCTAGTGTTCAATCATCTTCCACCTTCAGATCATTAAAGACAGGCAAGCCAATCTACATCCTCAGGTCTAAGAAGATTGAACAGGGGAAGCTGTTGTACCCCAAAATTTTCTCTCCCATATTTCTCAATACATTTCAAGTGAGGTCCTCAAATTTCTCAAGGAAGTCCAAGGGTTGACCAGACAAACTCTCCCCTAAGGCAGTCTACCTCAAATTAGGGTTTTAGTTTGCATCAAGATATTTAAATCCAAAGGGTCCCAAATTCTCACCATTGTCCTAATATGTTCACAAGATCATTCATGTCAAGTTTCAAGCCTTGCATAGGAAGTTTGCTCAGTCAATTGCTCAAAGGCTTGAAAATCGACTATGCTAGGGAAAAAGTCAATTGTGTCCCACATATAGTCAAAATTCAAGATTTTTGGTCAACATTCTCATTTTGAAGCATTATTCATCATTTGATCAAGGGTTAATTATGATTCCTCAAGGATTGCTCACAATTCATCAAAACCCAAAAGTTGCTAAATTAGGGTTTTGTAGGAAAAGTCAACTCAACTTTAACCAAGCATAACTTTCTCATACTTTATCAAAAATGACCTATCCAAAGCTCATTTTGAATAGGATGCAATTCCCTACAATTCATCTTCAGCTCCCAAGTTCAAAATATGCACTCACAAGAAGATATAAATTTGGACATTATAGGTCATTTTGAAAAGTCAACAAAAACACCTTTTTTTGTCAAAACTTCATACATGAGCATGGAAGACTCAATTGAGATGATACCAAAATGTTTGCTTAGAGGACATCTTAAGATTTCTAAAAAGTCCAAGAAAACATCTCTGGGGTTAAAATTGAAGGAGTTATGAATTGGCAAAGTTGACCCTTTTTGCAAAATTGCCAAAAGTCAAATGTGCCCAAAATTGCAATTTTTGTCAAATGGGCCCAACTTTTTATGCTTGCATTGAGTTTGTAACATGAACCACAACCCATGATCCTTCTCATTTTTCATTCTTTTATTTTTTTTTTCATTTATTTTTATTTTATTTCAATTGAATATCAAAAACTAATCAAAGCTTAAGATTTTGTGCATGTTTAGGGCTATTATAGAGATGGAGATGGAATCAAATCGTGCAAGCATCAAATGGACATAAAAAGATTGGATTTTATCAATTTGGAATGATTTGCACAAAGGATCAAATCTTGAATCAATGATTATAATTGGAGAAGATTTGAAACCAAATTGCAACCCTAATTCATTCTTGGATACATAACGAAGGATTGCAAATAAAAAATAAGGGGATTAGAGGCGTGCAAAGGTGAAAATCAACTTTCAAAAAAATCAAGAAAAGTTACAAACTGATTTCCCAGTTCCAGGCTTCCTCAAGCCATTCCAGGCACACCAATCGATTGTTGGACATCCAGGGATCAAGATTCAACCACTAACAAGCCTCATAACATCCAAAAAAGCACTGTAAGAGTCCCACGACTTCCATGTTTTTTTGAATTCGTATATCATGATTCTGGCATAGTTAGCATGTTTTATTGATATATTCTTAATCCTTGAGTCATTTGCAAACTATTGGTTACGTTTAATTTCGTTTTTGCTGACTATACATCAAGATGCCATAGTTAGGGTTCTTGGTTAGCTTTTAGGGTTTTTATGTACAGGTACAATTGGCCATGGATAAGGGTACCATGATGCTCGTGAGGTTGCCACGAGTTGATTGGTACCATCGTTTTTCATTTATCACGCTTGTACAGGATTTTGGAAAGGTACAGGGTTGTACCTACGCTCCTTTGTCTGTAGGTAAAAGTCCTGGATCTAAGACGACGGAGATGATGAGGAAGATGATAATGTGGCACCCCATGGATGGTCCATTCAAATCTGCGCGCGTTTTAAGATTATGCTTTTTGTTTTACAATATTATATTTCTTTGTCATTAACCATACAAATAAACAAGCTAGCTCAAATGGTCATCATGCAGGGTAAAATGCCAAAGGGCCTGGGTTCGATCCCCAGGTCCCCATATTTGTTCCATATTTTTTTTCTTTGTGTAATCAGGCGGGCTAGCATCCAAGGCCTCCACCATACACCATCAATATCCAGCCAACAGATCTTCAACAAGGCAGATCCAATGCCTTAGCCCTGAGGGTCTACCATACGCCCAGTCAAGCAAGCAGCATGGGATTGAAAAAAGTCAAACAGGCCAAGGATTGTTGGGCCCAGATTTGCAATCAGCACCCCCTTCTTGCTAGCAACTACCAGGCCCATCCTATTTCTTTTCTATTTTTCTTTTTATTTAATTTCTTTTATTTAATTTTTTCTAACACAAATTAATTTCTTTTTTCACAAAAAAAAATCATAAAATCAATTTCACAAATTTAGAATTTAGGTTTTATTTTATTTTATCAAATTTAATTTAATATTAGTTAAATTTAATTTTAGGGTAATGCTAACTTTTTGTAAATAATTAAAATCAATTAGAATAAATTAAGGTTAACATGTGATTTAATTTGTATTTCTTTTTCTCAATAAAACAAAATACAAAAAATAGGTTAATTCAATTATTTTTATTAATTTAAATTAATTAGTAATTAGGTTTTTATTTATTCAATTAAAATTTTATTTTCTCAAAATAATCAAAAACAACCAAAAAAATGATTTTTCTTTTTAAGTTTTAATTAGGTTTAAGTGGGGTCAAAACCCTAATTCCTTTTCATTTAATTCGTCACGCGCGCTTATTATTTTATTATTTTTACAATATTAATGTAACTGCTCATGGTATGTAATAGTTTAATTAGGATTTCCTTTTATTTATCGTTTTACGGGTTTTTGGCTATGTAATTAATCCCTCTCCCCGAAACCTTGTAATAGCGTAGGTTTTTATTTCTCGCATTTTAATTCTCGTAAATATTAAATGTTAGATGTATGATAATAGGATTGTATGACAAGATTGCATGATAATTTAAAATGGCTAGAAAACTCTAATGTGCAAAGATTATAACTGAAATCAAATCACTCGCACATGCGCACTCCTAGGGTATACTCTCACTTCGGTTGCCTTCGGTAAATGATCATTAAGTATAGGGTGTTTTAGTGGTCGCCCTCCTGTCTAAACAAAGATCAAAAGTCCTGTTCGGAAATGTTGCCTCGAAAAGGTTGCCTCGGAAATGTTGCCTCGAATATGATCTTAAGACATTAGGGTTATTACTAAGACGTCCTAACATTGCTTTAGTGATTGTACGTCCCTTTCGAATTGACCCTTACAACTCCAACGACGGTGCTACCTATTTCTCAATAGTAGGATAGCACTGTCTAAAGGAAACAAGAACAGAAAAAATCTTTTTTCGAGTAGGTAGATGCTAGTAGGTACTTGCTCAAAATAAACTTTTTTTCACACTTACACTCTTTTCAAACAAGATTTTCAAAAACACTTCGTAACACTCTTGAAGACAGAAGCAAGGGTTAAAACGAAGTAAAACAAAACTTTTCAAAACACACAAACACGGAAGCAATTTTTTAAAAGATGAGCAAGTACCTAAGAGCCCGTGGAAAACCACGGATAGAAAGGGTGCTAATACATTCCCTTTCTATAATCTACCCCCCGTACTCAAAATCTCGAAAAAGGAATTTTTCTGTGCTTTTGTCCTTTCCAGTTGGATAAAATAAAAGTTGGTGGCGACTCTTGCTTACCGCGACATTTTGCAAACACAAACGCAAAACGAAAACTAGTTTTAAACAGTCGGTTCTGCCACCGTATCACAGAACTGGAGACTCTACTGGGGAATAGTAAGTGGGGTATACCTTAGGATATAAGTCATCATAAAATTGCTTCTCTTGTTTGTTTTGGTTGCTTTACTTTTAAGGGTTTTGTATTGGGAGTTACTATAGATCCTAACCCGGATCTGGGGACACCTTTTAGGTAAGTAGCAATAAAATGTGAGGGAACTGTACGGCATAGACTGATACGGTTGAAGCAGTAGCTACATTGATGTGGCACATTGGTGGTACTGGTATCCCTTGTGGAGAAACGAGGAGAATACGGGGCCGCTATGTGTCTCGTTAAGCATCAACTGACCTTAGAACCCTTAATCGACCAACTTGGCCATTAGGAAGTAGTGAGATAAACGGCCTCGGTGTAAAGCTGAGAATTGGTTAATACTCGATACTACACTCATTGAGACCATACTCTCGAGATAGTTCTGGCCACAAGAAAAGATTGCGTGAGCTTAAACCATGATCGATGGAGGATGGTCAGTGATATTGAGAACCTCTAGAACCCGGTTACTTTTGCTAAGACAGGTTGAAACCAACTGAACTTCAAGAGGGTAAATACCTTTCACCCCATGCAAGCCTTAAACTTAAGGGCTTTTGTGTGACTCGTTTGCCTTTGCCATGTCTGTTATCTGTTATACCTGTTGTTTGTTTTTATCATGACATCATGCATCATAACATAGCATGCATACTTCATTATACTAACCATTTCAAAGACCGAGGGGATTTATCTTTGTTCTGTTTTGCAGATTATGGCTTCCATGTGCAGAAACACCATCCGAGTTAACTTTGTGCAAATACCTGCTCAACTCAAAGATTTAGCCTCAAGAGTTTCTGAGACTTCTTCCTTCATTAAGAGACATGGCCAGCTTCTTAGCCTGGTCACTTCAAAGTTTGATGAGCATATGATGAGTGTGCTTTTCCAGTTCTTCGATCATGTGCATCATTGCTTCACTTTCCCCGATTATCAGCTAGTTCCCACTTTGGAAGAGTTTTCTCACTTATTGGGCATATCCATCCTTGAGCAGATGCCCTTCACAGGTTTGGAAGAGACTCCTAGACTAGAATACATTGCTTTAGCTCTACATCTGAAACGGGCCGATGTAGTATCCAACTGGGAAACACGAAGTAGGGTTGATGATTTCTTAGCCAAGTTCCTGATAGATCAGGCTCAACTATTCTGGGATAGCTTGGACTTTCAGGATTTTGAAGATATCTTGGCTCTCCTTATCTACAGTTAGGTTCTCTTCCCGAATCCAGATTCCTTTATAGAGGTGAATGCGGTTAAGATCTTCCTGTCTCGCAATCATGTGCCTACTCTACTGGGTGATATCTTGCAAGCCCTCTACACTCGTATTGTGCGTAGAAGAGGGACTCTTATGTGTTATATGTCGTTGCTGTCAAGGTGGTTTATTTTGCACCTCCCCAAGTTTATGCTAAAGAATGAGGAAGGTTTAGGATGGTCTTATAGGATAATGTCCCTCGCCCATACAGACATTCTTTAGAGTTCAAAGGCTATGGAAAGCACTGCTGTCATTGATCGATGTGGGGGATACCCTAATGTCCCGCTGCTTGGAATCAGAGGGGGTATAACCTACAGTCCTTGTTTAGCTTTGTGAAAATTCGTTCGTGCTCGGAGAGACGACCCTCATGAGCTACTTCTTGAGGATATTGCCTTTGACTACAAGGAGGACATTGACGAGCATCGCCGGAGGTTTATCAGAGCTTAGGGCATGGTGAATAGATCTGACCCCCAAGAGCTGGGACCAAGGACTTCCCTCCCTATTCAGCCTTACCTCCAGTAAGTCTGAGCTCGTGCTCAGAAGCTTGAGATGCCCTATGAAGCTGTTTTTCCAGTGATTGTGGAGCCCACCAATGAAGAAGCCATTCCTTATACATTTCTTTATCCTTACATGCCCACTGATCCTGGGGCATTGAAGAGGTCTTGGATTCAGCTGAAAGAGGAAAGGGATACTTACCGGGAGAAGTACCATGGGATAGAAAGGAAGATCTTGAAGCTCACCAGGCAACTCGAGAATGAAAGAACGATCAATGACTACGTCAGCACAAAGGGGAAGCGTCCATGGGATTTCTGATTTTGCTTTTTCTAGTTTAGATTTGTTTTTCGTTTATTTCATTGTAACGCCTCAGAGGCATTGTTGAACCTTGTTACCAATTAATCTAATAAAGTTTATTTATTTTTTGGTTTGCAAATTTAAATATCCCAAAGTCTTTGAAATCATCACATACGCATCCCATATCATGTACACCATTACAGGTACCATTACAGGTTTCTCATCTTCCTCGTTGTTTATTTCAGCAGAAATGTCTTCTGATCAAGCTATCAAAGATCTTTAGGCACAAAATTCCCAATTCCGAGAGATGTTCTTGAGCTTGGCTAAAGGGCAAGAGGATTTGAAAGCTCTCATTCTGAAAGAGAAAGAGAAGAAGAAGAAGAAGAAGAAGAAGAAGAAGAAGAAGAAGAAGAAGAAGAAGGTCGTTCTTCTGAGTATGGGCAAAAGGTTTAGGGATAGGTTGAAACAGCAAGCTGATATGTCTTTTTCATCCAAGGAAGGGGAGAACCAAGAAGAAGAAAAGGGCCCTAGTCCTGCAGTTTTTGATGATGATACAGATTATGATGAGGAGCAATATCCTCTTGCCGAGGATACATACAAGCAATTAGAAGACCGTCTGAGTGCTATGGAGATTCAGAAGATCCCTGGGTTGGACTTCAGAGAACTGGGACTGGTATCGGGAGTGGTGATCCCTCATAAGTTCAAAGCTCCTGTTTTTGCCAAGTATGATGGAGTATCCTGTCCAAAACTCCATCTCCGCTCGTATGTCAGGAAAATCCAACCTCACACTGCTGATAGAAATTTGTGGTTACATTTCTTTCAAGATAGTCTTTCAGGGACTCAGCTTGAATGGTTTTATCAGTTGGAAGGAGCTAATGTCCAAAACTGGGAAGACCTTTTTGCTTCTTTTTACAGGCAGTATCAGTATAACACTGACCTTGCTCCCACTCGTAATTAACTTCAGGGTATGTCTATGGGTGCAAGTGAAGGTTTTAAGGACTATGCTCAAAAGTGGAGACACTTGGCTGGAAGTGTCCAACCCCTTTTGTCTGACAGGGAGTTGGTTGACATGTTTCTATGAATGTTGTCTCGTCCATTTTTCAATCATCTGATCGGCAGTTCATCATCTGGGTTCACTGATTTGATCTTAACTGGAGAGAGAGTAGAAGCTGGTATCCGAAGTGGTAAGATACAAAAGGATACTTCATCAAGTGCAGTGAAGAAGCCTTTCATCGGTAAGAAAGAAGCTAGTGCAGTCTACGGCCCGAAAGGCAAAAGCAGGCCTGAACACCGTCAAGCAATAAATGAGGTAGTGATATCACGACCCACAATTGCTCCACAATGCAACAATCAACAAAGGGTGGAGAGACCCCAAAGGCAGTACACTCGGCTCAATATGACCTTGTCTCAAATTCTACCACAATTATTAAAGACCAACCTGGTAACTCTGAGGGAAGCCCCGAAGAATCCCAACACCACATCTCCGCTATATAACCTGAATGCCCGCTGCGCCTATCACTCTGATGGCCCAGGTCATGATACAAACAACTGTTGGGCCTTGAAGAATAAGGTGCAAGACTTGATCGAAGCCAAAGAGATTGAGTTTGACACTCCGGAGAAGCCCAACGTCAAAACTGCTCCTATGCCCAAACATGGTCATGGAGTGAATGTTGTGGACGACGATTTATTTGTGACCTCCGTGGAAGAAATTTCTACTCCTTTTATGACAGTCAAGAAGAATCTATTGTTGGCCGGTTTATTTCCGGGTTATGGCGAAGGTTGCCATATGTGTTCAATTCTGCCTGCTGGTTGCCACTTATTGAAGTCAGGTGTTCAACGCCTGATGGATAACAAAGAGATTCTATTCAAAAAGACTATGATTATGTTGGTTCCAATTGAAGAAGTTGCCATCATAACCATTTCCGCCAATCCTTCCAAGGCTTCCTCGAGAAAGCCTGTTAGGATTACACCCATCCCAAGAATTACTCCATTAATAATTACTGTCTCGGGTCCTATCCCATACACTTTAGATAAGGCTGTCCCTTGGCACTATGGGGCCGATGTTTATTACCACGGAGTTAAGCGAGACTTAAAGAGTGAAGAAGTTGAAGCTGATATCAGCAATATTGTCGGGGCTAGCAAGGTCACCAGAAGTGGAAGACTCTTCTCCCCTGAGATTTCCCCTCCGACTGTCCATAAACCTGTTGTCATTCCATCTGCTAGTACATCAACTACTATCCCAGTTCCTATTCTAGTTATCAGCCTTGTCGCCGAGCCATCTGGGACTCGGGGCAAAGAAATTACAGGTGAGCCTTCCCGGACGGAGGCACCTAAGAAGATCATTTTAGAAACCTCTAAGCAGGAGATTCTGAAGATTATCAAGAAGAGCGACTACAACATAGTCAAGCAGCTGGGGCAGATCCCGTCAAAAATCTCCATGTTGTCCTTGTTATTATGTTCTGGAGCCCATGCAAAGGCTTTAGTTGCATTCCTCAAAACTGCGCATGTGCCGCAGGAAACTTCGGCTGATCAATTCAAAGACTGTGTAGCTAGTTTGAATGCCAACAACGGGTTAGATTTCTCAGACGCAGATCTGACTGCTAAAGGAAGAAATCACAATGATGCTCTGCACGTCTCGATCGAGTGCAGGGGCACTACTATGGCCCATGTACTGGTGGATACTGGGTCCTCATTGAATGTTTTGCCCAAGAAAGCATTAGACCGTTTGGACTGTGAAGGTTTGATTCTGAAGCTGAGAAATATTGTGGTCAGGGCTTTCGACGGGTCAAAAAGGATGGTGCAAGGGGAGGTGGACGTCCCTGTTAAAGTTAGCTCTCAGACTTTTTCATCTACTTTCTACGTGATGGATATCAGACCATCATATTCTTGCTTGTTGGGTCGCGCTTGGATTCATAAGGATGGGGCAGTGACTTTCATGCTCCATCGGATGTTGAAATATCCAGTAAAGGGGAAGATTGTTACGGTACGAGGTGAAGAGGAGTATATGGTGATTCATCTCAATTCCTTTCGCTATGTGGAGATGGACGGGGAGTTCATCGAAACCCCTTGTCAGAACTTTCAAGAGGTCCCCCAGACTTTGGCGTTGACTGAAGTTGCTATTGACAAACCTCCAATGAAGATGGCTTCCCTCAAGGATGCCAGGGATGTAATTAAAAAAGATGGGTGTGCAAATTGGGGTCAGCTCCCTGATTTCACACACAAAACTGACAAGTTTGGTTTGAGATTTACTACAGGGGCTCAAAAGGTTGTTCGGCGCGCACGGATTGGAAGACCTCCTCTGCACATCAGTAATCAGGGAGTGAATGCGATTGAGGACAGTGAAGAAGATTCGGATATCGACAGCTGGATCTACTCGACAACCAATGGTGGATTGAACAATTGGACGGCGAAGGACTTCATACCTGTTTCTTTTATTACACAGTAATTGACTTTTGTTTTGAGATTTGTAATAGACAGTTTGAAACTTTACGGCCCGGTGCCTTGCCCGAGGCACCTTAGCTTTTCTTGTAAGGGCTTATTATTTGTCATTTTCATATATCATCAATAAATCATTGGACGTTTCTTGCATTACAAATATTGTGCTCCTTGTTTTTCTTTTTCTGTCTCTCCCTTTATTAAAAAAAATAGCTATTCTCTTACACACACTCACATATCATAATGCAGATCCATATCCACTCTGGATCCCATTGATAACAACTCTGCTACTGCCAGTTATGATTTCGAAAATCCGATCAACCAAGCCGAGGATGAAGGTGAGGATGATTGTGAGGTGCCTGGGGAACTTGCTAGACTGTTACTATAGGAAGAAAGGGCCATACAGACTCATCAAGAGCCAGTTGAATCAGTGAATTTGGGTACAGAGGAAGACAAGAAAGAGGTCAAGATAGGTGCGAATCTGGAGCCTAGTGTCAAGCAACGGTTGATATAGATGCTACGTGACTATGTTGAGATCTTCGCTTGGTCTTATAAAGATATGCCTGGTTTGGACGCTGACATTGTGGTACACCGCCTGCCAACCAAAGAAGATTGTCCTCCGGTAAAGCAAAAGGTTCTCCATATACGCCCTGAGATGTCTGAGAAAATTAAAGTTGAGGTCATGAAACAGTTTGACGCCGGATTTTTAGCTGTCACATCTTACCCGCAGTGGGTTGTCAGCGTTTTTCTGGTGCCTAAGAAGAATGGTAAGGTACGGATGTCAGACCGCTTTCTAGAGAATCAAATAATACCTCCAAGAGCCACCTATTCTGATGCCTCCAGTTGAAGGAAGACCTTTGATCTTATACTTGACGGTACTGGATAATTCAATGGGGTGCATGCTGGGGCAGCATGACGAGTCTGGCCAAAAAGAGCACACTATTTACTACCTTAGCAAAACGTTTACCGATTATGAGACTCGATACTTACTGCTTGAGAAAACTTGTTACGCTTTGGCATGGGCTGCTCGCCGGCTGAGACAGTATATGCTGACTCACACTACCCTATTGATATCAAAGATGGATCCAATCAAGTATATCTTCGAAAAGCCTGCCTTATCCGGAAGAATAGCAAGATGGCAAATGATTTTGACCGAGTATGACATCCAATACACAACCCAGAAAGCAATCAAGGGGAGTGTATTGGCGGATCATTTGGCACATCAGGCCGTGGATGACTACCAATCCATGAATTTCGAGTTCCCGGATGAGAACATCATGTTGGTGACCGACTGTGAAGAACCTGGACAGGATGAAGGACCTGAGGAAGGATCCCAATGGTCTATGTATTTTGACGGAGCCTCAAACGCGTTGGGTAATTGCATTGGCGTTGTGATCATATCTCCTGAGGGTTGTCGTACTCCATTCACCACCCGATTATATTTTAACTGCACTAACAATATGGCGGAGTACGAAGCATGTATTCTGGGTCTCCGAGCTGCTATTAACCTGAGGATTAAGTTCTTGAGTGTGTTCGGAGATTCTGCTTTAGTGATCAATCAGATCAAAGGCGAGTGGGATATGAAACACCCAAATCTTATTCCTTACAAGGAACATGTACTGACATTGCTTCCGCACTTTGAGGAGATAACCTTTGAACACTTCCCAAGAGAGGAGAACCAGTTAGCGGATGCGCTAGCTACCATGTCTTCTATGTTCAAGGTCAGGTGGGACAATGAAGCTCCCCAGATTACCATTGAGAGGTTGGATGAACCCGCACATTGCTGTGACGTCGAGACTGAAGAGGTAGCAGATAAACCCTGGTTTCAAGAGGTAAAGAGGTATCTTGAGGCTCAAGAATACCCCGAGGGTGCATCTGTTAATGATAAGAAGTTCTTGAGAAGGTTCGATGTGAAGTTTTTCATCAGTAATGGTATCCTTTATAAGCGTAACCATGATTGGACCTTATTGCGATGTGTGGACAAAAGCGAGGCGGAAAGGATCAAGGCAGAGTTACATGAAGGTACCTTCGGAACTCATTCCAGTGGACATACCATGGCCAAGAAAATCCTATGGGCTGGATATTATTGGTCCACTATGGAAGCCGATTGTTATCAGCACTCTCGGACCTGTCATAAGTGCCAAGTCTATGCTGATAAGGTGCATGTACCTCCAGCTCCTCTGAATGTTTTGACAGCTCCTGGCCTTTTGCGATGTGGGGCATCGACATGATTGGCGAGATCAGACCTACTGCGTCCAATGGGCATCGTTTCATTCTGGTAGCTATTTATTATTTCACGAAGTGGGTTGAGGTAGCTTCCTTCACTACAGTAACCAAGAACGTCGTGGCGCGATTCATCCGACACAACTTGATCTGTCGATACGGTGTACCAGAGAGGATCATCACGGATAATGGTACAAATCTCAATAATACAATGATCACCGAGCTCTGCAAACAGTTCAAGGTACAGCATCACAACTCTTCTCCTTACCGGGCGCAGATGAATGGGGCTGTTGAAGAGGCTAATAAGAACATCAAGAAGATTGTGCAGAAGATGATGTTAACATACAAAGACTGGCACGAGATGCTATCATTCGCTCTTCATGGGTACCGTACCTCAGCACAGACATCGACAGGGGAAACACCCTACTCTTTGGTGTATGGCATGGAGGCAGTCTTACCCATTGAGGTCCAGATACCCTCTCTCCGGATTATGAAGGATGCAGGTTTAAGCAAGGATGATTGGATCCAGGCCCGGCTTGATCAGCTGAACATAATCGACGAGAAGAGACTTACTTATATTTGTCATGGTCAGACGTATCAAAAGCGAATGATCAAGGCATTTAACAAGAAAGTCAGAGGACAAGAATATCAAGTTGGGGATCTGGTGATCAAACACATCATACTACCGCAAGGTGATCCCATGGGCAAATGGACCCCCACATACGAAGGGCCATTTGTGGTTAAGAACATTTTCTCGGGAAGAGCTATGATTCTAACCACCATGGATGGTGACGACCTTCCTCACCTCATCAATGCTGACATAGTGAAAAAATACTACGCCTAATCGAAGACCCGCTAGGTTGACTGGCCTAGGCAAAAATAAGGGCTTCCCGGCGAACCAAAAGGGTTCGAGCAAAAGTAAGGGATGAAAATAAAAAAACTGTACACCCGGCAAGTCGAAAACCTAAAAAGGAGGCTTGGGCAAAAAAAGGGTATCCCGGTGGACTGAAAACCCGAAAGGGCGGTCTAGGCAAAAATTAGGAATTCAAGCATAACACTATGTCTCATTGGATCATCTTGCAACCAGACTTCGGTATCGATTATCAAGTTCGGACGGCGCCAATCAATATGATCTACGTTCGACCAAGGAGCAAAGTGATGAGACGCTCGAAGATATAAAGGCAATATCAGAGTTGGAACCCAGCGGGATTGTTTAATATAGCTGTTTTTCTTCCTTTTTTCACAAATTGTATAATTCTATCCTTCGGCGGCGTTCTCTTACTAGGATGTCAGCCTCTTGTACAAAACGCATGTTACAGGTCAACTTCTAATCAATACAATTCATTTTACAAGCAAATTTTAATTTGTTTTTTTTTTCTGTTTTGTTTTGCAAGAACATCCAATGGTTCATTTTTTATATATGCATTTGACAACAATTGTTGCTCATAAATAATTACATGTGAAACGAAAGACAATTACTCCTAGTTCCAGGAACAGGGGCAAATAAGAAATGTCCAAACCTTACAGTTTCTCTACCCACCAGGTACAGGGATAGAGCCAGCTTGAGAATATGACTAAAGGTACATATACTCCCCGCAGAGTAAGAGGTACCCAAAGACAGTGGTATCAACTCCCTCCAGCCGAGGTTCATAATCATAAATGAGTCAGTAAAATTCTCCCCAAGCAGAGTTTATTTATCACCAGCAACGGTAATTCATCCCCAGCTGAGGTTATTTCTCCAAATCAGCAGATCATCCAGCAGAATATCTCTATTTCCCATAGAGTCTCTCCCGGTGGAATATTCTGAAGCAGAACGGACGCAAGTCTCCGGCTAAACATCTTCGATCACTATCCCCAGCGAGAACGAGGAACTTAACTCCTTGTACTCTCCAACAGCAGTCCAGGATTTATTTTCCCCAGCCAGAGAATATCATAAAAACATTGCATATCCATACATCATGGCATACGCATATGCATCATACAGCTCAATCTCATTTATTTTGAGAACATCGTTACTCAATACATTTCATACATCATGACATTATATACGACTAACTCTTTACCTTTCAGGGAAAGATACAATCAAGTTCTCGCAAATTTTCTCTGGTTCAGTCAAATCAATGCTAAGATTTCTGTTCCAGTTCAAGTTATGAAGCTCGGATCTGATCGGATAATATCTTGATTTCTCCATCATACTGTGAAGCCCGGATAATAGTACTAAAATACTACGAAGCCTGGAATCGACCAGATAGTGGTATCTCTTAAATTCAAGTTATGAAGCCCGAATTCGACCGGATAATATCTTGATTTCTCCAAAATACTACGAAGCCTGGAACCGACCAGATAGTGGTATATCCCAAATTCAAATCTATGAAGCCCGGAAATCGACCGGAAAATAGTTGAATCCCCAACAAGTTACTATGAAGCCTGGAAATCGACCAGATAGCAGTACAAGACACCATGAAGCCTGGAATCGACCAAATAGTGGTATATCATAAACACAAGCTGTGAAGCCCGGAAATAGACCAGAAAACGGCTTAACAAGGTTATTGCGAGGCCTGGATAACGACCAAATAGCAATACAAGATACCATGAAGCCTGGACTCGACCAGATAATGGTATAAGACACCGTGAAGCCTGGATCACGACCAGATAGCGGCAAAGGATACTAAAGCCTAGGACACGACCAGATAACAGTATAAGACACTGCAAAGCTTGGAATTAGACCAAATAGCAGTTTGCCCAGCCAATTACTAAGAAGCCCAGAATCGACCGGATATTAGTATGCCTTAAATTCAAGTTAAATCCCGGATGCGACCGGATAACAACTTAATTCCTTCTGAAGCCTGGAGCACGACCAGATAAGAAGTGAGAAATTGCGAAGCCTGGAGAACGACCAGATAGCAAGTTTAATCTCATCCCCCCAGTAAGTCACTATGAAGCCTTGAACACGACCAGATAGCAGTCGAACTTATTTTCCTCAGCAAATCACTGTGAAGCCTGGAGCACGACCAGATAGCAATTTATTTTCATCTCCTCGACTAAGAGATGATTCCCCAGTAGAGTAACGGACAACTGAAGTTCCTAAACTCTATCTCTCTCAAGACAAAGAACAGCGTTCCCCAGCGTAGTTCTCCTCAACAACAGGTATACGGACTCTCGCAAAGGAATCTCTTATGCAATCGACACTTCTTCTGATGGCATCTTTAAGCCCATCTTCCGACATCAACCTCCAAATGGAATCTACAAGCCCATTCCCGACATTTCAAGATGAGTACCATCTCATGCGAGTGCAAATTTCTGGGCACTCTAGTGTTCAATCATCTTCCACCTTCGGATCACGAAAGGCATGCAAGCCAATCTACATCCTCAGGTTTAAGAAGATTGAACAGGGGCAGCTGTTGTACCCCAAAATTTTCTCTCCCATATTTCTCAATACATTTCAAGTGAGGTCCTCAAATTGCTCAAGGAAGTCCAAGGGTTGACCAAACAAACTCTCTCCTAAGGCAGTCTACCTCAAATTAGGGTTTTAGTTTGCATCAAGATGTTTGAATCCAAAGGGTCCAAAATTCTCACCATTGTCCTAATATGTTCACAAGATCATTCATGTCAAGTTTCAAGCCTTGCAGAGGAAGTTTGCTCAGTCAATTGCTCAAAGGCCTGAAAATCGACTGTGCTAGGGCAAAAGTCAACTGTGTCCCACATACAGTCAAACTTCAAGATTTTTGGTCAACATTATCATTTTAAAGCATTATTCATCATTTGATCAAGGGTTGATCATGATTCCTCAAGGATTTCTCACAATTCATCAAAACCCAAAAGTTGCTAAATTAGGGTTTTGCAGGAAAAGTCAACTCAACTTTGACCAAGCATAACTTTCTCATACTTTATCAAAAATGACCCATCCAAAGCTCATTTTGTAGAGGTTTTAATTCCCTACAATTCATCTTCAGTTCCCAAGTTCAAAATATGCACTCACAAGAAGATATAAATTTGGACATTATAGGTCATTTTGAAAAGTCAACAAAAACACCTTTTTTGTCAAAACTTCATACATGAGCATGGAAGACTCAATTGAGATGAGACCAAAAGGTTTGCTTAGAGGACATCTGAATCTTTCTAAAAAGTCCAAGAACACATCTCTAGGGTTAAAATTGAAGGATTTGTGCATTGGCAAAGTTGACCCTTTTTGCAAAATTGCCAAAAGTCAAATGTGCCCAAAATTGCAATTTTTGTCAAATGGGCCCAACTTTTTATGCTTGCATTAAGTTTGTAACATGACCCACGACCCATGATCCTTTCCATTTGTCATTCTTTTATTTTTGTCATTTATTTTGATTTTATTTCAGTTAAATCAAATAAAATCAAAATAAATCATGAAAATATCAAAAACTAATCAAATCTTGAGATTGTGTGCATGTTTATGGCTATTATACAGCTGGAGATGGAATCAAATCATGTAAGCTTCAAATGGACACAAAAAGATTGGATTTTCTCAATTTGGAAAGATTTGCACAAAGGATCAAATCTTGAATCAATGATTATAATTGGAGAAGATTTGAAACCAAATTGCAACCCTAATTCATTCTTGGATACATAAAGAATGATTGCAGATCAAAAATAAGGGGATTAGAGGCGTGCAAAGGTGAAAATCAACTTTCAAAAAAATCAAGAAAAGTTACAAACTGATTTCCCAGTTCCAGGCTTTCTCAAGCCATTCCAGGCACACCAATCGATTGCTGGACATCCAGGGATCAAGATTCAACCACTAACAAGCCTCATAACATCCAAAAAAGCATTGTAAGAGTCCCACGACTTCCATGTTTTTTTGAATTCGTATATCATGATTCTGGCATAGTTAGCATGTTTTATTGATATATTCTTAATCCTTGAGTCATTTGCAAACTATTGATTACGTTTAATTTCGTTTTTGCTTACTATACATCAAGATGCCATAATTAGGGTTCTTGGTTCACTTTTGGGGTTTTTATGTACAGGTACAATTGGCCATGGATAAGGTTACCATGATGCTCGTGAGGTTGCCACGAGTTGATTGGTACCATCGTTTTACATTAATCACGCTTGTACAGGATTTTGGAAAGGTACAGGGTTGTACCTACGCTCCTTTGTCCGTAGGTAAAAGTCCTGGATCTAAGACGACTGAGATGATGAGGAAGATGATAACATGGCGCCCCATGGATGGTCCATTCAAATCTGCGCGCGTTTTAAGATTATGCTTTTTGTTTTACCATATTATATTTATTTGTCATTAACCATACAAATAAACAAGCTAGCTCAGATGGTCATCATGCAGGGTAAAATGCCAAAGGGCCTGGGTTCGATCCCCAGGTCCCCATATTTGTTCCATATTATTTTTCTTTGTGTAATCAGGTGCGCTAGCATCCAAGGCCTCCACCATACACCATCAATATCCAGCCAACAGATCTTCAACAAGGCAGAGCCAATGCCTTAGCCCTGAGGGTCTACCATACGCCCAGTCAAGCAAGTAGCATGGGATTGAAAAAAGTCAAACAGGCCAAGGATTGTTGGGCCCAGATTTGCAATCAGTACCCCCTTCTTGCTAGCAACTACCAGTCCCATCCTATTTCTTTTCTATTTTTCTTTTTATTTAATTTCTTTTATTTAATTATTTTCTAACACAAATTAATTTCTTTTTTCACAAAAAAATCATAAAATCAATTTCACCAATTTAGAATTTAGGTTTTATTTTATTTTATCAAATTTAATTTAATATTAGTTAAATTTAATTTTAGGGTAATGCTAACTTTTTGTAAATAATTAAAATCAATTAGAATAAATTAAGGTTAACATGTGATTTAATTTGTATTTCTTTTTCTCAATAAAACAAAATACAAAAAATAGGTTAATTCAATTATTTTTATTAATTTAAATTAATTAGTAATTAGGTTTTTATTTATTCAATTAAAATCTTATTTTCTCAAAACAATCAAAAACAACCAAAAAATGATTTTTCTTTTTAAGTTTTAATTAGGTTTAGGTGGGGTCAAAACCCTAATTCCTTTTCATTTAATTTGTCGCGCGCGCTTATTATTTTATTATTTTTACAATATTAATGTAACTACTCATGGTATGTAATAGTTTAATTAAGATTTCCTTTTATTTATCGTTTTACGGGTTTTTGGCTATGTAATTAATCCCTCTCCCCGAAGCCTTGTAATAGCGTAGGTTTTTATTTCTCGCATTTTAATTCTCGTAAATATTAAATGTTAGATGTATGATAATAGGATTGTATGACAAGATTGCATGATAATTTAAAATGGCTAGAAAACCCTAATGTGCAAAGATTATAACTGAAATCAAATCACTCGCACATGCGCACTCCTAGGTTATACTCTCACTTCGGTTACCTTCGGTAAACGATCATTAAGTATAGGGTGTTTTAGTGGTCGCCCTCCTGTCTAAACAAAGATCAAAAGTCATGTTCGGAAATGTTGCCTCGGAAAGGTTGCCTCGAATATGATCTTAAGACATTAGGGTTATTACTAAGACGTCCTAACATTGCTTTAGTGATTGTACGCCCCTTTGGAATTGACCCTTACAACTCCAACGACAGTGCTACCAATTTCTCAATAGTAGGATAGCATTGTCTAAAGGAAACAAGAACAGAAACAATCTTTTTTCGAGTAGGTAGATGCTAGTAAGTACTTGCTCAAAATAAACTTTTTTTCACACTTACACTCTTTTCAAACAAAGTTTTCAAAAACACTTCGTAACACTCTTGAAGACAGAAGAAAGGGTTAAAACAAAGTAAAACAAAACTTTTCAAAACACACAAACACGGAAGCAATTTTTTAAAAGATGAGCAAGTACCTAAGAGCCCGTGGAAAACCACGGATAGAAAGGGTGCTAATACCTTCCCTTTCTATAATCTACCCCCCATACTCAAAATCTCGAAAAAAGAATTTTTCTGTGCTTTTGTCCTTTCCAGTTGGATAAAATAAAAGTCGGTGGCGACTCTTGCTTACCGCGGCATTTTGCAAACACAAACGCAAAACACAAACCAGTATTAAATAGTCGGTTCTACCACCGTATCACAGTATGGATCCATTATTCCTCTCATGAAGCTGAGATGAAGGAGGCTATTCTCTCGACCTTGGTCCAGTTCTATGATCCAGTGTATCGCTGCTTTACTTTTCCTGATTATCAATTGATGCCTACACTGGAGGAGTATTCCTATCTATTAGATTTACCTGTTATCGATCGTGTTCCTTTTACTGGTTTGAAGGGTGAGCCAAAACCACATTAGATAGCTGCTTTAATTCATCTGGTAAAGTCTGAGGTGGAAGCCCATCTAACTACCAAAAGAGGGATTAGAGGTTTACCAGCTCAGTTCTTATTGGAGAAAGCTCGTTACTTTTCCAGAATGAAGAGTATGGTTGCTTTTGAGGCCATCTTTGCTTTACTTGCTTATGGATTATTCTTATTTCCTAATGTGGACAAGTTTGTCGACATTAACGCTATCAGGATTTTCATGATTGGAAACCCAGTTCCTACACGGTTGGGTGATGCTTATTACTCTGTTCATCTTCGGAGTTCCTATCATGGGGGAATGATTATCTGTTGCACGCCTTTGTTGTACAGATGGTTCATCTCTCATATGCCTCAGTCTGATGCTTTTTGGGATGTCAAGAAGGAACCCCGTTGGGCTCCTAAGATCATGTCACTTACTCACTCGGATATTGATTGGTATCATCGAGCTTATCAGGATGTGGAGATTATTGACAGTTGTGGTAGTTTCCCCAATGTACCTCTTCTTGGTACAAAAGGAGGAATTAACTATAACCCTGTTCTTGCACGGAGACAACTTGGTTATCTGATGAGGGACAAACCGAACAGTATTCATTTGAGTAGTTTCTTTCTGAAGGAAGGAGAAGACCACAGGGAAGCTAGGGAGCAGATTGCGAAGGCCTGGCATCACATTTATAAGAAGAGTAGAAAGGATTTGGGACCCAAGGGTGTTGTTTCTTTGGAGCCATATCTTCAGTGGGTCCGATCGAGAGCCATTCAGTTGAAGATGCCATATACTCAGGAGACACCTATGCCTGATCTATTTGTGAAGACCACTCACCCCTTATTAGATGATCTAGAGGAGCTACAGCTTGCTTTGGTTAGGATGCAACAGGAAAGAGATGCTTGGAAAAACAAGTTCTAGAATTTAGAGAGTTCCTACAGAGCAGACCTGAAGGAGAAAGACGATTTGATCGAGATCCTTGAGAGTCGAGCGGTGGAGTCTATGGAGAAGCAAGGGGATTTATTTTCCCCTAAGCCTCAAACAGGTGCTGATTACTCACTTCCTGATTCAAATGATTGGAAAGAGATTGCTATCAGGCATGTGGAAGAAAACCAGAGGTTGAGGGCTCAGATTGCCAGGCTCACAGGGAAGCGCCAGCGTACAGATTGATTTCTATCAGTTCTTTTTCTCAGGATTTTTAGATTGTATTTTCACCTTGTACTTGGGATCATTGAAACTTGTAATCCCTTTTAAAGTTATTATAATAAAAAATTTCATTATTTCAAATGTGTTATTATTTTGATGTTTGTAATATGTCTATAAACGTTAAATCCCTTGAAATATTAAGTAATAAAGAAAAAATAAACATGTGAATTGCATGTCATGCATCATATTGCACATATTTCTTGCATTTATTATGCATATCCAGATGCCTTACCCAGCTTTTTACTTTGTTCAGCAAGCTGGCTCATCACAACAACACTTGGGCTAACTTCAAAAAGAAGATGGACAATTTGGAACAGGAGAATCGCGAGTTGCGCGAAGAAGTTTCTTCTTTGAAGGCTGGATTGGCCAACTTGACTACTCTGATGGAAGCTCTGGTGGTTGCTCAGAATCAGCCACCGAGTGTTCAACCTCAACCAACAAGGGCAAATGCTGAAGTTCCTATTGTTCCTGTATCCGCTACTCCGGCTGTTGTTCAAAACCGTATGCCTCAGGGTTATCCGTGGGGAATGCCATAGAATTTTGCACCTGAAGGGTTCAATCTTGGCCCTCAAGATGCTCTAGTGGTTTAGACTGTTGTTACTCCGGCACCTCATGTGGTGCATATTGTTCCTGATGCACCTCCTTCGGTGAATTTGGTTTTGTTTGTTAATGAAGATGTGTGTCGTCCTTTCCCTCCGCTGAGTGAGGACTTGGGTCTTTATGACAGAATGGATGATTTCCATGAGAAGTTTGATAGAATGCAAAGAGAGATGAAGGCTCTTAGGGGAAAGGAGCTATTTGGGCAGAATGTGAATGAGTTGTGTTTGGTCCCGAATGTTAAAGTTCCTGCTAAGTTCAAGGTCCCAGAGTTTGAGAAGTACAAGGGCAAAACTTGCCCTCGTGCTCACTTGATGATGTACGTGAGGAGAATGTCTACTCATACTGATGATCAGCGTCTGCTGATTCACTTTTTCTAGGATAGTCTGACTGGCGCGGCTTTGTAATGGTATATGAGCATAGACAGCGCCAACTTCCATACTTTTAATGATTCGGGAGAAGCATTCAATAAACAATACAAGTACAATGTGGACATGGCGCACGATCGTGACCAGCTTAGGATCATGGTTCAGAAAGATATAGAATCGTTCAAAAACTATACGCAGAGATGGCGTGAAGTAGCTGCACAAGTGATTCCTCCCATGGAGGAGAAGGAAATGACTAAAATTTTTCTGAAGACGCTAAGCGCTTTCTACTATGAAAGAATGGTAGCAAGTGCCCCAAGTGATTTTACAGAGATGGTAGGGATGGGTGTCCGCCTAGAAGAGGTTGTAAGAGAAGGTCGTTTGACGAAGGGTGAAGGATCCGGAGGTGTGAAAAAACCAGTTTATGGGTTTACAAAGAAGAAAGAAGGGGATACCAATGCCGTCATGCAAGAGAGGAGGATAAACGCTCCTAGAAGGAATTATCAGCGTCACGAACAAGTTGCCTCAGTGGCTCCTGTTATGAATGTCGCTCCGACTACAGTTGCTTATCAAAGACAGTCCCAACAGGGGAACCAAGGGAATAATCAGAGAAGGGAGAACTATGACCCTATCCCCGTGAGTTATGCAGAGCTACTACCAGCATTGATTCAGAAGAAGTTAGTCCAGACACGACCACCTCCAGCTGTACCGTTGCCATTGCCTTGGTATTACAAAGCAAACCAGACGTGTGCCTTTCATCAAGGAGCACCAGGGCATAGTGTTGAAAATTGTTGCCCTTTTAGGAATGAAGTGCAAAGGTTGGTGAAGTCTGCAATTTTATCTTTCAAAGACATGGGACCTAATGTGAAAGACAATCCTCTACCCAAGTACGGGGGAGTAAATGTTGTGAATATGGTGGCCGGTTGTCCAGGCGACTTCTGAATTTTTGATATTAATCTGGTTAGAGGAGATTTGGTGAAGATGCACGCAGACCTCTGTGAATTTAGTTACTATACGCATGACCATGCCAGTTGTGTTATTTGCAGTACAAACATACAGGGTTGTGAGAAGATAAAGGCTGATTTACAGGAGATGATGGATGAAGGTTTAATCCATATAATCAGGCCTAGGGCAGAGTATGAAGAGGAAGTGAATATGGTTTCTGGATGTCCTGGTGAATTCAGAATTTTTGATGTGGAGTAATTAAATGAGGATCTCGTGCAGTTGCATGCTACCTTCTGTCGTACTGCTGGTCAGGTGGAACACCAATATGGATCATGCGTAGTTTGCTGTCAAGACCCCCGAGGATGTTCTATTGTGAGAGAGGGTGTTCAGTTGCTGTTAGACAATGGAACTATCAAGATCATAGGTCAGAGGGGTGATTATCATGAGATTGATATGGTTGAAGTTTGTTTGATGGGAGAAGAGTCAAAGGAGGAGTATGCCTCCGCGGATGAGTATTTCTCTTCAGACGAAGATTTGTTTGCCGGAAATGATCTTTGGATGGTTGATTGTGTTGAGGAAGGGGTAAATGTCATTGTACCTTGTTTTGGTGCGCCTTCTCATCTTGAGGTGGAGTACCATAGCAAACCTGTTGTTACCCTATTGGTAATTAGTCTGCCAGGTCTTGTTCCTTATAAATCAGATAAGGCGGTGCCTTACAAATACAACGCTATAATCTTAGAGGATGGGGTGGAAGTTCCCATCCAGCCAATGCCAGATGTTGGAAATATAGCTGATAATAGCAGTGTGACCCATAGCGGTCGTGTGTTTGCGCTGGTTATTCGAAGAGATGTTGTTGCTGGAAAGAAAATGGCTGAGAACGATGAGCCTAAGAAGGTTGCAGGAGAGACTAGCGGAACTACATTAGAGAAAGAGGTGTATGATATCTTGAAGATAATTAAGATGAGCGACTACAAAATTTTAGATCATCTATTGCAGACTCCTTCAAAGATATCCATCTTAGCTTTATTAATGAATTCCTCTGCTCATAGAGAATCACTGATGAGAGTACTAGACCAGGCTTTTGTGGAGAATGACATGTTGTTAGATCAACTCAGCAGCGTAATTGGAAACATTACGTCATGTAACAACTTGAGTTTCTACGATGATGAGTTACCAAATGAAGGGAGGAATCACAACCTGGCCCTCCACATATCTATGAACTGCAAGAATGACTCGCTATACAATGTGCTAATTGATAACGGATCCACGTTGAAGGTTATACCGAGAAGTACCCTCATGAAGTTAAAGTATCAGGGAACACCTATGCGCCCGAGTGGCATCATTGTGAAGGCATTTGATGGGTCGAGGAAATCTGTCATCGGTGAAGTGGACTTGCCCATCCATATAGGACCATATTTGTTCTTGATAACCTTCCAGGTCTTGGAAATTATTCCCGCATATAGTTGTTTGCTAGGACGGCCATGGATACACGAAGCAGGGGCTGTCACTTCAACTTTGCATCAGAAGCGAAAATTTGTGCGTGAAGGGAAGGTAGTAATCATAAATGGGGAGCAGGCGTTGTTGATATCCCATCTATCCTCTTTCAGTATTATAAAAGCGGATGAGGCTGTTGTTGGAACCCAGTTCCAAGCTCTATCCATTGGCAACATAAGGAGGAATGAGAATTATGTGGTTTCTCTGAAGGACGCGCAGCAGGTTGTACGCAATGGTCATAATACAGTTTGGGGGCGACTTGTGGATCCACCCATGAAAAAGAACAGAACTGGTTTGGGTTTCTCTTTGAGGAATGGCAAAGGAGAAAGTTTGAAGTCAAAGTCTTCTGTGAACAGTTATCATGATGTTTTCCGCAGCGGAGGCTACCTCCATCCAATTGGTTCTGGAATTAATGTTGTTGAAGAGGATGAAGCAGAACAGGAAGTACCGAATTATGTGACGCATGGAGTCCGAGTTCAGAATTGGGTCACCATTGATGTTCCTTCTTGCATACATATTTCAAAGTAATTTGTTTTGTTAATCTATTTCTTTCTTTTGAAAAGCTTTCACTCTGCCCAAGGTGGAAGTATTAATGTTGTAGGGCTTATCTGTTTGCGATAACTGTTAAAATCATTAATAAAAGTTGTCTTTGCTTCCAAAATTATGTCTTTTATTTTCTGCTTTTTCTTAGGAAATGGTAATAAAATAAAATAAAAAACCTTTCAAAATAAATAATGATTGAAAATTAATCTGCATGATCACTTGTTATATGTGTCAGTTTCTAAAAACAATCATAAATCACATGTGCAGATTAATTAAAAAACACGTTGAATACAATGACCCTGCACCCTCTCCCAACTTTGAATGTCTTGTGTTTGGGGCTGAAGAAGAAGATTATGATGAGATTCCAGAAGAGGTCTCATGGTTGCTTGAGCACGAGGAAAATACCATTCAGCCATATAAAGATCCTTTGGAAGTAATTAATTTGGGTTTAGAAAAAGATCTGAAGGAAGTCAAGATTGGAGCATCATTGCATCCTGATGTAAAGAGCGGGTTGATTGAGCTTTTGAAAGAATATGTGGATATTTTTGCTTGGTCTTATCAAGATATGCCTGGTCTAGATACAAACATTTTCGAGCATCATTTGCTATTGAAGCCAGAGTGTCCGCCAGTTAAACAAAAGTTGAGAAGAACCCACCCGGATATGGAAGTAAATATTAAAGAGGAGGTCCTAAAGCAGATTAATGTTGGTTTTCTTGTGATGTCAGTGTATCCTAAATGGATTTCCAATATTGTCCCAGTACCGAAAAAAGACGGAAAAGTCCGCATGTGCATGGATTACAGAGATCTAAATAAAGCTAGTCCAAAAGATGATTTTCCATTGCCTCACATTAACATGTTAGTGGATAGCACAACAAAATTCAAAGTATTCTCGTTCATGGACGGATTTTCCGGGTATAATCAAATAAGGATGGCTCCAAAGGACATGGAAAAAACAACGTTTATCACACCCTGGGGAACATTCTGTTACAGAGTGATGCCCTTCGGGTTGAAGAGCGCTGGTGCAACGTACCAGAGGGCTATGACAACCCTATTCCATGATCTGATGCACAAAGAAATCGAATTATATGTTGATGATATGATTTCCAAATCCCAAACTGAAGAAGGGCATATAGAAGATTTGTTGAAGTTGTTTCAGCGTTTGAGGAAATATCGTCTCCGCTTGAATCCAAATAAATGCACCTTCGGAGTTAGATCGGGGAAGTTGTTGGGTTTTATTGTTAGCCAGAAAGAAATTGAAGTTGACCCTGATAAAGTCAAAGCAATTCAAGAAATTCCAGCACCAAGAACTGAAAAGCAAGTCAGGGGTTTTCTCGGGCATTTGAATTATATCTCCAGATTTATTTCCCACATGACTACAACGTGTGAACTGATCTTTAAGTTGTTAAAAAAAGATCAAAGTTGTGTGTGGATGGATGATTGCCAAAGGGAATTTGAAAGTATTAAGGAGTATCTGCTTGAACCTCATATCTTGCTCCCTCCCATAGAAGGAAGACCGCTGATTATGTATCTAACGGTGTTAGATAAATCCATGGATTGTATTCTGGGACAACAAGATGAAACGGGAAAGAAAGAGTTCGTTATTTATTATCTCAGCAAAAAGTTCACTGATTGTGAGTCACGGTATTCTATGTTAGAAAAGACATGTTGTGCTTTGGCCTGAGCAGTAAATCGTTTGCCGCGGTATATGTTGAATCATACCACTTGGTTGATCTCCAAAATGGATCCAATCAAGTATATTTTTGAAAAGCCTGCTCTTACTGGAAGAATTGCCCGCTGGCAGATGTTGTTATCTGAATATGATATCGAGTATCGCACTCTAAAGGCTATTAAAAGTAGTATGTTGGCAGATTACCTTGCTCACCAGCCGGTGGAAGATCATCAGTATGTAGAATATGAATTCCCTGATGAAGATGTGATGTTCTTGAAAGTGAAATATTATGATGAACCATTGCCTGAGGAGGGGGCCCCGACCCTGAATCTCGTTGGAGTATGATATTTGATGGAGCTGTGAATGCTTTTGGTAAAGTAATTGGTGCTGTGATTTTTACTCCTCATGGATCACATATTCCTTTTTACCGCCAGGTTAACGTTTGATTGCACTAATAATATGGCAGAATATGAGGCTTGCATCATGGGTCTTGAGGAAGCTATTGATCTCAGAATCAAAATTCTGGATGTGTATGGTGATTCAGCTTTGGTAATAAATCAGATTAAAGGAGAATGGGATACTCGTCACCCTGGCTTGATCCCTTACAAAGATTATGCTAGAATATTATTACCCTTCTTCAATAAAGTTGAATTCCATCACATCCCTAGAGATGAAAATCAGATGGCGGATGCTCTGGCAACTCTGGCTTCCATGTACCAAGTGAATACTTGGAATGATATACCCCGAATTTCAGTTCGACGACTGGATAGGCCCGCTCATGTGTTTGAAACAGAGGAGGTAGCAGATGAGAAACCTTAGTATTATGATATCAAGCATTTTCTTCAAACTCAGGAATACCCGATTGGTGCCTCGAGGAAAGATAGAAAGACACTGAGAAGATTGGCAGGCAGTTTCTATCTCAATGAAAATGTGTTATACAAGAGAAATTATGACATGGTCTTGCTCAGATGCGTGGATAGACACGAAGCGGACATGTTGATGCATGAGATCCATGAAGGTTCATTTGGAACTCATGCTAATGGACATTCGATGGCTAAAATATGCTAAGGGCAGGTTACTATTGGTTGACAATGGAATCTGACTGTTACAAATTTGCAAATAAGTGCCATAAATGCCAGATTTATGCATATAAGATCCATGTGCCTCCGACACTTCTCAATGTGATTTCCTCCCCATGGCCTTTCTCTATGTGGGGTATTGACATGATAGGGGTGATAGAACCCAAAGCTTCGAATGGACACCGTTTCATCTTGGTAGCAATTGACTACTTTACCAAATGGGTAGAGGTTGCTTCATATGCCAATGTTACCAAACAGGTGGTTGTGCGTTTCATCAAAAACAATCTTATATGCCGGTAAGGTGTGCCGAACAGAATCATCACTGACAATGGCTCGAATTTGAACAACAAGATGATGACAGAACTGTGTGAAGAATTCAAGATTGTCCATCACAATTCATCTCCATATAGGCCAAAGATGAATGGGGATATTGAAGCTGCTAATAAGAATATCAAGAGAATCATCCAGAAAATGGTTGTCACTTATAAGGATTGGCATGAAATGCTCCCTTTTTCTCTGCATGGATATCGGACATTTGTTTGCACTTCAACAGGAGCAACCACGTTCTCCCTAGTGTATGGAATGGAAGTTGTACTCCCTGTCGAGGTAGAGATTCCCTTGTTGTGTGTGATAATGGAAGTCAAGTTGACAGAGGCTGAATGGGTCCAGAACAGGTTTGACCAATTGAATTTGATTGAAGAGAAGAGGATGACAGCATTGTGTCATGGGCAGTTATATCAGAAAAGAATGAAGAAAGCTTTTGATAAAAAGGTCAAACCTCGTGAATTCAGAGAAGGCGACCTCGTGCTCAGGAAGATCATGTCTTTCAACACCGATTCTAGGGGCAAGTGGACTCCCAATTTTGAAGGCCCGTATGTTGTCAAGAAATCCTTCTCTGGTGGTGCATTAATTCTTGAAACTATGGATGGCGAGGAGTTCCCACGTCCCATGAATGCTGACGCAGTCAAGAAATACTTCGCCTAAAGAAATAAAAGAACGGCTCGCTAAGTTGAAAACCTAAAAGGGCGGCTTAGGCAAAAAGGAGCGTCTCGGTTGGCCGAAAACCTGAAAGGGCGGTCTAGGCAAAAATTAGAGACATAAACAGAATAAATTTCCTGCTAAGTTGAAAATACGTAAGGGCAGCTTAGGCAAAAGTTAGGGATTTTTTCTTGGCAAGTAACTACGTCAGACAAGACTTGATCGTTGAAGCAACAATCTTCTCAGACCCTCACCATACTTCAACAAAAGCTACTGCTTAGGATTTCAAAAGTTGTTAGGGGGGATAATGATCATTGTATCTCAATGTATCCTTTCCATTATGTATTACCATTTCCCAAACTTTGTAATCATCCATGGAGTCTCGCCATTCGCAGACTACCATTCTATTAATGAAATTTGAGCTTTTACCTAATTCTTTGTGTTCTTATTTTTATTTAGCTTGCAAAGACATCATTTATTACTGATAATAACTGTTAAAGAAAAAAGATTAAAAAAGCAAAATTGACTTTTCAAAAAAGAGAAGAGATCTTTACAATTCAATTTACTCTGGGATTTGTGATGAAACAATGACAACAAGAATGGTGACCCCAAGAATGAACAAACTCCAGTTGTTTTTAGAAGATTTACTCCCTTCATGAAGGTTTTCTCAGGTCATTTTGCTGGTATGTGCGCAATCCTTGTGTGTTTCTCAGCTAGTTAGAGGCAATTTCAGTGGGTGCAAGGTACAATATGGGGTTTGTGATCCCATTATCCTCAGTCAAGTCTTGATTCTCTTTTTGGGTTTGCATGGTCAGAAGTCTCCGTCCCAGATTCCCCAGCAGGTTTTCCCTCATATGGTGAAAGGTTTTATTCCCTCGGTGTGCTAAGATGTCGCTCTTGTTGCAATTTTGGCATTAATATTGACTTCTCGATTTTCCGGGAAAGTTGTCCCAGGGCATCTCTTGTTGGAATGAGTGTTCGTGATGAAAATTTTCAATTCGCAGTTTTTTCTTCAGGAAGGTAGGCTTGAATCCCCCAGTGAGGTTTGGTTGTTTCGGCGTCAGTCTGCTTTATTTGAGGTTGGTCTTGCAATCTCTAGTAGGCATGTTGCTTTTGGAAAACTGTTTTCTCCGATGAAACCGGTAGAAGGATGTTCTATCCTGATATTTGTTTGATTTGGCTACATCCGGATTATATTTCTCCTCAGTGAAATTAAGGCAGGCAATGGGTTTGGTCTTCATAGTTGCTTTTTACCTTTCTTGTCTTGATCCTTTTGGTTGAAGTTTAGACCAATGTTGTTAGTACCTGAGGCAGTTTTGTTTGTTTGCACTGATTATGTATCCTTTTTACCAGCATATGCATGATAGCACTCATACGTTCAGACATACATCATGCATTGCTAAAAATCATCGTTCATTGATATTGTGTTCTGACCTTTCCTGCGGCTCTCTTTGCTTGGTTGGATTTGGTTTTCCCTCTTGAGTTTATTTCTCAAAGAACGTATCTACATTGGCCGTCTTGTTCTAGTTTATTTCCGAATTGGATTTGTGGCTACATGACAATATCATTTATTTTGGATTTCTGAAAACTTTGAGTTTTGGTTTGTGAATTTATTTTGCACAAGAAGACTTTATCCCCTCAGCAGGAATATATTGGCATTTTCCCAAGAAGCCATAATTCATTCCCCAGGAAGTCACATTGATATCCCCAGGAAGTCATTTCTCTTTGAAATTCCCCTTGACAGTGAGTGGAGGTCTTTTTATTTGAGACAGCTTACATATTACCCTTTCCAGGCAGAGTGCCTTGGTTAAAGAAGAAGTTGAGACTCGTTCTAGGCAAAATGCCAGAATCTTGGGGAAACTTGGTATATTTTTCTCCTTCTACCTTCAGTGAACGTTGGTAGTATATTGACAGTGAACGTCGGTGTTTGTTATTTTTTGCTATCTTCAGTGAACGTTGATAGTTCATCGTCAGTGAACGGCAGTGATATGATATATTTTTCTCCTTCTACCTTCAGTGAACGTTGGTAGTATATTGGCAGTGAACGTCAGTGTTTGTTATCTTTTTTCTATCTTTGGTAAACGTTGATAGTTCATCGTTAGTGAATGGCGGTGATATGATATATTTTTCTCCTTCTACCTTCAGTGAACGTTGGTAGTGTATCGGCAGTGCACATCGGTGTTTGTTATTTTTTGCTATCTTCAATGAACATTGATAGTTCATCATCAGTGAACGGCGGTGATATGATATATTTTTTCCTTCTACCTTCAGTGAATGTTGGTAGTGTATCGGCAGTGAACGTCGTTGTTTGTTATCTTTTTGCTATCTTCAGTGAACATTGATAGTTCATCGTCAGTGAACGGCGGTGGTATGATATATTTTCTATTTCTACCTTCAGTGAACGTTGGTAGGACATTGGCAGTGAACGTCGATGCTTGTTTTTTTTCCTCTCTGATTCTATTTTTGTGCTTCACCAGTGATTTATTTTCCTGGTGGGGTTGCTCCTTTGTTTCTTCATTTTTGTTGCATCCCCAATAATACTTTGCGTCTCTTTGGTTCTGTTCATATGCACTCATATGCATAAGCATTTTCATGGCATCTTAGGGCCAAAATTAGGGTTTGTTTTGTATTTAAGTATCTTCGATCACGTCGACACAAAGATTTTTAACCTTCGTATCTCCAGATAGAAGAAACTTAAATAAGGGCAGCTGTTGTACACCAATTTTTGCCCCTAAGATTCCCTCATCATACCATATTATTTCAATCACAACAAAATCACATTAGGGTTTTTGGTTCTCCTCCCTATCTTTAGCCTTGCTCTTATGAGGAATTACCAAGCACACCTTAACTTGTTTTCTTTTGTGATCATGGATATTTTGCTTTGGTTTTCTCTCTAATTAACAAAATGCAATATTGGTTTGTCTTACTTGTTAATAATGTTGGTAAAGGCAATGAGTTTTAGCAAGTTGCTTCATGGGTTCATAAGTTTATTTCCATGCCCTAGTCAATAACTTGAGGAATTCAAACCTCACCATTGAAGTTGTTTTGAAAGGATTAGTATGGAATTTGTTTTGGTGGCCATGAGTCCTCATCATCATTCTCAACAATTTCTATTTACAAAGTAAGAATATTGGCAAAAAGTTTGTTCAAACTTGGCAAAGTTCCACAAAGCATTCTCTGGATCTAGAGGCTAGGGTTTTGGACTTCAAAGGGGCATATCTTGTTTATCTTTTGGTATTCTTGAGTGATTCCAAAAACATTCTTCTCTTCAAAGAGTTATCAACAAATCACTTCAAAAGTTCCAATGAGTTTTCATGTGGAAGGAACTTGGTAAAGAGGAAATATTACAAGTCATTCAGATGAATCCCCAATTTTCCATATGTGACTTCAAATTGTCATAACTTGGTCAATTTTTATCACCTTGAGCTCATTATTTTTTCATGATGATCCTAAGGATGTGTACTTCATTCCTTCTTTTATGTGCAAAGTGAAAAAAATGGATGGAAGTTTCCTTAAGAATGCAAAGGATTATAGGTCATTTCTTGATTTTTGGCCAACTTCAACAAGTCATAACTTGCTCAATTTTTGGAGATTTTGAGTGGTTCAATTTGCAAAATTTCATTCGAGAGATTTACTTCATTCCATATTTTTTTGGTCAAGAGCAAATTCTAAGTGGAAGGCCATGTTTGGATGCAAAAGATTATAGGTCATTTTTAAAGAAGAATTTGAAATATTTCTAAGTATGGAAAGTCAACTCTTTTTCTCCAACTTTGACTCCATGTAACTCTCAGCTCAAGCATCCATTTGATTCCATTCTTTTTCTATTACAAAGCTTGTTACCTCATCTTTCCAAAGCATCAAGAATTTTTCCCTAAGACCCCTTGAGGTGGAAATTCCATTGGATTGAACTTGGTAACTTGGAACTGAAGTTTCTCCATAAGTCAGAATTTTAAATTCATGTTTTGGCCTTTAAACATCAAATTAGCATGTGTTTGTGATCTAAACATTTTTAACCAAGTTTCCAAAGTGGATTAGAGCCTTGAAACGCAAGGATTAGATGATTTTTGATGCAAATCATATCACACTTTGCTCGTGCATCAGGTTCACGCGATTTCCCTCCAAACTTCATCATTTCACACGCTTGAACATTCTATTTGATTCCCTATAAATAGAGGGTCATCCCCCATTCAATTTCCCAAGCTTAGATAGCCAGAATCACCCTGCCAAACTTGCTTCACAACTTAGAATTCAGCTACTTCGAATCCTACTCTCAAGTCTTTTTCAATCCATTTTTTCCATCAATTCACCTTCCTTGATCTTCCCTGAAGCTAACCATATAATTACATTCAAGAATCGTTCCCTACATTACTCCATAGAAGTCCAGTTTCAAAGCTCTGCAACTCAATTTCAATAGGTAGATTCTTTTATCAATTCTTCAAAACTTTGGTATCATTGTGTTGCTCTCATTTCCCTGGTTCTAGTCGCAACACTTACTTCTTACTAGAAACATGTTTTGACCATGAATTTTCAAATCCCTTTTCAAAACTTTCTTTCCAAATTGCTTAAGCTACAGTTTATATAAATTTTGCGTGAGGGTGTGGTTGTCTTCGTCTTGAAGAGACGAAGCGAATGGCATATGTCTGAGCTTCTGATTTTATAGTTTAAGAGACCTGCAATTCATGAGGGATGGAGGTTGAAGATGACCAACGTGTCATCTTCTAACCAATGAAAGCGTGACATTTGTTATTTTCAAATTCTGATTTTATTAATGATTTTGTACATTATTCATTAAAGACCATGATATGCACAGCGCGCCAGATCCCTTGGATTTGATTACTAACGCGTTTTGACTCTCATCCAATGGTCCACATCTTTTTCTTTTATTTTCTTTTTTCTGATTTTTATATTTTAATTGTTTTAAATTTCAAAAAATCATAGAAAATTCAGTTTTAGTCCAAAAAATCTGAAAAAATTATGAAAAATATTTTTGATTATTCTCTTTCTGATTTTCATTTTTTCACAATTTAATTTTGTATTTTGGTTTTTTTTAATGAATTTTACACTTATTTGATTTGTTTAAAATGTTTAAAAATACTTTTACACATTTTTAAATTCTGAAAAAATTATGGAATAATCCAATGATATTGTGACAAATATTGTTGACCTTATTTTATTTTTGTTTTTGAATTTACTATTTTTTACTATTTTTTTATTTTACCCATTTATTTTAATTCTTAAAAATAGTTTCTGACCTTTAAAAATTCCCAAAAATTTTATAAAATCACTTGGCCTCTTTTCTGATTTTTCTATGGTCTTATTTTTCATTTCTTGATTAATTTGAATATAATTGATATTTTCCTCATCATTTTCCATTTTTTTTAAAACACGTTTAAACTTTTTAATGTATATATTAATTATATTATTATTTTGTGATTATTTTCTGGCTGTCTTAGGTTGATTTTTTGATCATGACTTTATTAACATCATTGGATCCATGGTATTGAGTTTAACTCCATAAAAAATGGATGAATGATTTTAATAATAGTTTGATTAAATTTTTAATCCAAAAGTGGTTTATTCATCTTTTGCCCTAATCCTCTTCATCTCATCCCCTTCTCATTGCAATAAATGTTATTGGAGCATGACCTATATGTCATGTCTCAAAACAAATGGTGTATAGATTGCTATTGACCGGCCTCAAAATAGGTGCGACTTCTATATAAGTCCACTTACGATTGCTTAACATAGCGCTAAATTTTGTCCCGATTCGAATAAATGATCATTCATGGCCGAAACTTATGATTGCAAGCCCAAGTATGTTAATTTGATCTCTTTGATCTAATAACCTTGAGATTCATTGTGTGGAGGCTTTGGTTCTACCAATCCTCTAATGGATCTACAACACCTTTGGTCAACACGGATCACTTAAACATCGTTGATGATTAAATGGTACTTGTGAGAATTCTAAATGGATGATATACTTGACAAAAAGTAAATGCAACTTGTTGTGTGGAGGTTTTGGTTCTACCAATCCTCTAATGAGTTCCAAATGGAAGTTTCAAGATGGTCATCCAACTAACCACTAATTATTGACATGTTTTATCTTATGCTTTTATTTTTTTTATGCTTTATGTACTATTTATCTTTTAGCATTTTCATTTCATGCCATTTTCATCTTTGCTCATTTGAGCATTTATTTTCTTGTCCTTTTTATTTTGCTCACTTGAGCTTTTCTTTTTCTTTTCTTAAGATACTTAATAATCAACTTAAACCCTAAAAAACTCTTAACGGTACTTGGATTATTTGGTTACTATCCTTGGCATGATGGAGCAGTGGACTATTTCTTGGACTTAGGATTAGAAGTCTTGGCCTACCTTGGAGACCTTGTGATCTTATCTGATTATTTTGTCTGGAGTTCTTGAGGATTACCTCAAGACATTGGGTTGCTTGTTTGTTTTTGTGTGCGAGTTTTTGTGATTACATCCTTTGTTTGTAATCTGGAATTCACCTGTATACAGCCGGTACTCTGTCCAATTTTTTATGAAGACTTAATACCCTTGAAGAGGTCTAGTATCTTTGCTTGCTTGGTTTCAATCCAAAGAATGGGAATTCTATCTTGGCTCATAATGTCAAAGTTGTGGCTTCTTGTTGGTTAGATAGTCCTTATCCTTAGCTTTTACCTTATGCTTTAGGATAGTCTCTTCTTCTCCTCCCATTTTCTTTAATTTCAAAAATCTTCTCCCTCCTTTTGAAAACCCTTCTTGTTTTGAAACTTGAAACACTTTAATAATAAACTTGGACTTAGGTCCATGCATTTTCAAAACATTTTCATCAATAAACTTCAATCAAATTAATAATACCTTGACATTTTTTTGTGAGAAGACTAAAAGTCAATCAATCTCATTTCAAACCCATTTTTCCACTTTGGCTTTTATCTTTAAACTTTTCTCAAAAGATTAGACTCTTGTCAATCCTTGTAGTGATGCAAACAACTATACTTCTACAATATATAGTGAAGAGAGATATTTTCCACTTGGATGTTGAGTGAGGCATTGTTGATTTTAAAATCTAAGTTATATCCTCCACTTTGAGATGATGCAAATTCTCCTTCCTCGTGATTGTGGGTAGTAAGTATGTTTTCCACACGGACAATGACGATGATGTATTATCTCATAAAATTAACCAACACACTTTTGTTTCAAATTTTTAAAAGAGGAACTACGTGTGCCCTGATCCCCTATTGCACGAAAGGTGGTACGTAGGAACTAAAGGTTCGCATCCGCGGCGGGTGCAAAAATCATAAAAAATATATTTCTTTTCTCACCTCCACCATCCATTTTATATATAACACTTTTATAGACAAAATATACAGATTTTACAAAGAGGTTCCTGCGGAGTACCATAGATGTTTAGGGTGCTAATACCTTCCCTTCGCATAACCAACCCCCTTACCTTGAATCTTTCCCCCTCTTTTGGGTTATTCCTTCTTTTCCCATTCCTTTGGAAATAATAAAGCGCGGTGGCGATTTTTATTTTGATTTGTATAAAGTATAGTCAATCCAATGGCTTAGTCTTGAACATTTCTATCGCTACAGTGTGGTAACCTTCAGGAGAGATGATCACAACGCCAATTTTGTTACCCAAAGCGATGGAAGCCCCATCGAAGATCATAGTCCATCGGGATCCTTGTTCAAGTCTGTCATATGGTCCAGGTTTCGCACAGTCGGTTACTAGCATGATGTTCTCATCAGGGAAGTCAAAGTTCATGGACTGATAATCATCGACAACTTGATGGGCCAAATGATCTTCTAGTACGCTTCCTTTGATGGCCTTTTGAGTTGTGTATTGAATGTCGTACTCAGTCAAGATCATTTGCCATCTTGCTATCCTTCCAGAAAGAGCAGGTTTATCGAAGATGTAATTGATTGGGTCCATCTTAGAAATCAACAGAGTGGTATGAGTCAACATATACTGTCTTAGCTGGTGAGCAGCCCATGCCAGAGTGCAACAAGTTTTCTCGAGCAGTAATATCTGGTTTCACAGTCGGTAAACTTTTTGCTCAGGTAATAAATAGCATGCTCTTTTCGACCAGACTCGTCATGTTGGCCCAAAATATACCCCATACAGTTCTCTAGTACTGTCAAGTACATGATCAAGGGTCTTCTTTCAAGTGGAGGCATGAGAATAGGAGGCTCTCGTAGATATTCCTTGATTTTGTCGAAGGCAGCTTGGCACTCATCATTCCATTTGACTACCTTATCTTTCTTCAAGAGCTTGAAGATTGGTTCACAGGTAGCAGTCAAGTGAGATATGAAGTGAGCGATGTAATTGAGACGACCCAAGAATCCTCTAACTTCCTTTTCAGAATGAGGGAATAGAATTTATTGGATGGCATTTACCTTGGAAGGATCAACTTCAATTCCTTTATTGCTGACAACAAAACCTAGAAGCTTTCTAGATCATACTCCAAATGTGCACTTGTTAGGGTTTAACCTCAATTTGTACTTTTTCAGCCTCTCGAATAGTTTGTATAGGTGATCGAGATGTTCCTCTTCAGTTTGTGATCTGGAAATCATATCATCCACATATACCTCTATTTCATAATGAATCATATCATGAAACAGAGCTACCATAGCCCTTTGATATGTTGCCCCTGCATTCTTCAATCCGAACGACGTGACCTTATAGCAAAAGGTGCCCCCATTGCGTAACTAAAGTAGTCTTCTCAATGTCTTCGGGAGCCATCCTTATCTGATTATATCCTGAGAAGCCATCCATAAAAGAGAAGACTTTATGCTGAGCAGTATTGTCGACCAAGATGTCAATGTATGGTAGAGGGGAGTCATCCTTGTGGCTTGCCCTATTCAGATCCCTATAGTCTACGCACATGTGAACTTTTCCTTCTTTCTTTGGCACTGGAACCACATTGGCAACCCATTGGGGATAATATGTCACATCTAGGAACCCTGCATCAAATTGTTTCATCACTTCAGCTTTTATCTTCTCAGACATATCAGGCTTCATGCGACGAACTTTTTGTTTTACGGGAGGACAGTCTTCTTTTGTCGGCAGATGATGAACTACGATGTCGGTATTCAACCCTGGCATATCTTCATAAGACCAAGAAAATACTTCCATATAATCATGTAATATCTGAACCAACCTGCTCTTGACACTGCTTTCCAAGTTAGTGCCGATCTTAATTTCCTTCTTATCTGACTCAGTACCTAGATTGATGACTTCAATTGACTCTTCGTGCGGCTGAATAGCTTTTTCCTCTTGTAAACGAAGTCTGGCTAGTTCTCCCGGTATTTCACAATCTTCCTCGCCTTCGTCTTTGGCTTGGTTGATTGGACATTCAAAGTCAAAGTCGGAAATAGTAGTCATTAGCAATAAGATCCAGAGTGGATGAGGACCTGCAAGTGTGTGTGTGTGTGTGTGTGTGTGTGTGTGTGTGTGTGTGTGTGTGTGTGTGTGTGCATGTAAGATACATGGCTATTTTGAAAAATGTAAGAAAAGAAAGACAATGAACACAAAGATTTAAATTCAAAAGAGTCTAATGATTGAATGATCATATGATTAGATGAACATAAATAAAACCCTTGACAAATGGACCAAATTGCCTCAGGCCAGGCACATGGCTTAAAAGTCATTATTAAATATTACAGACAAAATGTTCTTTAATTTGAAAGAAAAGCAATAACAAGTAGATTACTCCTCAATTAAGGAGATATGCACGAAGTCCTTTGCATGCCAATTCTTCAGCTCCGTTGTGGTAGGATACACCCAATCTTCAAATGCAGCTTCTTCATCAGAATCGCCTACAGTATTAACCCTGTGGCTTCCAATGCGGAGGGGTGGCTTTCCTGCACGAGAACGCCTCACTTCCTTCTGAGCTTTGACGGTGAAGCCCAATCCAAACTTGTCCGCTTTGAATGGGATATCGAGGAGTTGCCCCCAATTATCACAGCTTCCTTCTTCAATCGCAGCACGAGCATCTTTGACTGAAACCATCTTCGATACAACTTTAACGGTTTTGGATTCATCATAGGAATATTTGGCAGCAGCAACCATTGGTGGCACGACTTCAAAGGCTTGACACGGGGTCTCAATGAATTCTCAATCCATCTCTATGTACTTGAACGAGTTGAGGTGACTTACCATAAACTCTTCTTCTCCACAGACGGTGACAATTCTTCCCTTGACTGGATATTTGAGTTTTTGATGGAGAGTTGAGGTTACTGCCCCAGCTTTATGGATCCATGGGTTACCCAACATACAAGAATAGGCAGGACGAATATCCATAATGTAGAAGGTGGATTTGAAGATTTAGGAGCCCACTTTGATTGAATGATCTACCTCCCCATGAACTGTTCTTTTTTATCTATCGAACACCCTTACAATGATATCACTTAGCTTTAAGACTAAACCCTCACAGTCTAGACGGTCTAACGCCCCCTTGGGTAGTATGTTTAGAGAAGAACTGGTGTCGACCAACACATGTGCTAAGGTGGTCCCCTTGCACTCGACAGAAACATGTAGAGCTTTATTATGATTCTTCTCAAGTGGTGTTAGGTCAGCATCTGAAAATCCCAAGCCATTATCAGCCGTTAAGCTAGCCACGAAATTCTCAAATTGGTCAGTTGTTGTCTCATGGGGGACATCAGCTTTTTTCAAGAATTTAATTAATGCCCGAGCATGGGCATCGGAACAGAGTAGTAATAACAACATAGAAATCTTAGAAGGGGTTTTCCCCAACTGTTCCATAATATTGAATTCGCTCCTTTTTATTATCTTTAAGATCTCGTCCATCTCACGAGCGGAGAGTTCTCCATCAGCAACATCCTTTGCGGGTATTTCTGTCACGACCGGCTCAATAACTTTCTCTTTCCCTCTCATATCAGTACTTGGCTTGGCGGCAGTAATGTGGATGGGTGCCATTGTAACAACTGGTGATGAGGTATTGGGTGAAAATATCCTCCTAGCTCTTGTTACTTTGCTTGAGCCGGTTATGTTACAAACATCATCAGCTTTTTCTTCTTCGATCCAAGCGTCTTGTTTAATCCCATGGTAAAATACCTCAGCACCATAGTTCCAAGGTACCTCCTTGTTTGAAGAGTAGGGAATTGGTCCGGGATTGGTAATTATTAAGGGAGAAACAATTGGTTCATTTGAAATCCTAATAGGACCTTTGTAGGTAATCCTAAGAGGCTTGTTTGAGATGGTAATAATGGAGAGGTTTTCACATTTGTTAGTCAATCTTTTGGCAAGTGGAGTCTTCTCAAATAGAATTTTATGGCTATCCATCAGGCGTTGAATGAATTTCTTCATCCCTTCACATAGATTGAGTTGTTGGGCACAGCAAACACAGTCTTTTACACAACCAGGGAAAATCCCAGCTTTCAACGGGTTCTTTTTGATGATATTCAAAGGAGTAGTCAAGTCTTCAACAGAGGCAACAAAAATTGTATCTTCAACAGCATTAACACCCTTGCCATGATTTGGCATAGGCGCGGTGATTACATTTGGAGTTGGAGGAGGTTCGAACTCAATAGTCTTGTTATCAATTAAATCTTGGAGTTTATTCTTCAAGGCCCAGCATTGGTCAGTCTCATGCCCGGGGCTTCTTGAGTGGTAAGCATATTTAGCATTTGAATTATACTTTGGTAAAGAGGTATTAGGGTTGGCAGGAGGATCGCGCAATGTCACTAAATTATCCTTTAGAAAATGTTAAAGGGCTTGAGATAGTGATATGCTGAATCTCATGAATTGTCTTCTCGGAGTTTCAAAACGTTGATGATTTGCGGATGGTCTTGGAGTAGGAGTTGGATTGGAGATTCGGACAGCGTTAACAGATGGATGGTCATTCTTCTTGGTACGGGCCCTTGCCTCGTACACATAATTGATTTCCTTCTTTGCAGCAAAAGGTTTCTTGACGGGATTAGAAGTGGAGGCAGATGCCACAGAGATCTTACAACTTTTGATGCCGCTTTCAACTTTTTCACCAGTTAAGATTAACTCGGTAAATTCGGAGGAGGAATAAACTACCAACAAGTTAAAGAATGGACTGGATAAAGTGCCCATAAACATGTCAATGTGCTCTCTATCAGTCAAAGGTGGTTGAACCCTACTTGCAAGGTCTCTCCACTTTTGTGCATATTCCTTAAATCCTTCATTCTTCCCCATGGTCATATCTTGCAACTGGACTCTTGTTGGCGCCAAGTCAGTGTTATACGGGTACTGATGGTAGAATGCGGTATCTAAATATTCCCAAGTATCGATACGGGAACCATCTAGCTGGTAGAACCATTCTAGTTGCGTTCTGGTCAAGCTCTCTTGGAAAAAATGAACCCAGAGTTTCTTATCAGCAGTGTGTGGCTGTATCTTGCGCACATTAGATTTTAGGTGAAGTTTTGGACAAGAAATTCCATCGTACTTTGCAAAGACTGGTATTTTAAATTTGTGGGGGATGACAACCCCTGAGATCAAACCCAAATCATCAAAATCTAAACTGGGGACGGCTTGGATTTCAAAAGCCTTCAATCTTCTTCTAACTGCTTGTACTTGACATCGGCGGGTGGATACTGCTCGTCAAAATAATCATCGTCAGACGCTTGATCATTAAGACAGTTAGCCTGGGTACTCTTAACCTCACCAATCTGGTTCTCGTCTTATTCAGATGAGTCTTTCATTATCGGGATTTGATGAACCGACTCTTTGAACCTTCTACCCATGTTGAGCAGAGCTTTCTTCTTGGGCTTCTTCTTAACTTCTAGCAATGCCATCATATTTTTCTACCCCTTGGCTAAGGCCAGTAGCGTCTCTTGGAATTAAGAGTTTTGCACCTGAAGATCCTTCACAGTTTTCTCTAGATCCATCTCACTGAAATAAACAGCAGAAAGATAAGGAAACATGTTATGCGAAAAACCTGTCATGTTATGATGCATGTAAGATGTATATGCAAATGATTTCAAGGATTTATGGAATTTAAATTTGCATAGACAAAGGAATGAACAAACGTCAACTTTCATTCATTAGTTCAAAATGATTACAACACGCCCCTTGGGCTTACAAAATAACTTTCTAAGATAAAAATACTGAACGCATCCTCTTCGGTGCAAGGTAGGCGTTCACACTTTTCTCTTCTTGTAGTTGCTTCGTAAGCTCCAATACCCTCTTCTCGCTAGCATAGAATTGAGCTTCGAAATTATCTCTTTCTTCCTTTAGCTGAATCCATCCTTTTTGCAAGTCTTCGAGATAAGTTGGTATATTGGGGTGGAGGACAGTGTAGGGAACATCTCTTTCAACCAAGGGTTCCATGATAACTGGTAAGATGGACGGATAAGGCATCACAAGTTTCTGAGCACGAGCTCCTACCCACTTAAGGTAAGGCTCGAGGGGAATGGAATTCTTTTGTCCCAACATCTTACTATCCACCTTGCTCACCATCCTCCAAGCTCGGATAAACCTCTGACGGTAGCTTTGATCATCGCTTTCATAGTCGAATACCACTCCTTGAATGAGCATCTTATGTGGGCCATCCCTTCGGGCATTACCAAATTGTCGTAAGGTTAAGCAGGGGTTGTAAGTGATACCTACCTTAATACCAAGTAATGGTACATTAGGGAATTCACCATAACGGTCGATGATAGTAACATTCTCCAAGGATCGGGAACACCAATGAACATCTGAATGTCTGAGTGTCATCAACCTATGGGACCATCTTAAACTTTGCTCGTTCTTCAACACAGATCGGGGAAGATGAAAAATAAACCATCTTGAAAAGAGATGAGTGCAACACATGAGGATCCCTCTCTTCCTCGTAGTGCGAGAGTAAAAAGAATGTAGGATATCTCCCAATAAAGTAGGCACCGGGTTACGAGACATGAATATTTTGATAGTGTTTACATCTATGAGTTGGTCAGGGCTTGGAAACAAAACTATCCCATAGATGAGAAGGGCCAAGATTTATTCAAAAGCTTGTAAGTCCAAAGAGTTCCAACAATCTTGAGCTTTCTCGAACAAGAACTTGGCTAAGAAACCTTTGACATCACTCCTTGTTTCCCAATTAGTTGTGATGTCAGATTGTTGTAAGTGTAGTGCTTGGGCAATATCCTCAGGTTTTGGATCTCTTTCTGTACCGTTAAAGGGTAGTTGATTGAGAATGGGAATCCTCAAGAGTTGAGAGAATTATTCCAAAGTTGGCACAAGTTGATAATCAGGAAAAGTAAAGCAATGGTATAGAGGATCAAAGAATTGGAAAAGCACCTTCATCATATCTTCTCAGTGTTAGAGGTAACCAAGTTTAGGAGACGACCATATCTTTCGGTGAATGGAGAATTCTAACTCTTTGAGTTGAGGAGGGATCCTTACGAGGTTTACTTGGATAGTATTCCTGCGGATAGAAGCCATGTCCTACAAAACATAACAAAGATAAATCCCAATAATCCTTGAAATGGTTAGTGAAAATGAGTATGATGTTATGATGTTTATGATGTCATGTACAAGTATGTATATACAAACAAGGCAAACAAGTCCTTAGGTTTAGGCTTGCATGGAGTCTCGTATGTAAGTACCCTCTTGAATATTAGTTGGCTCAAACCTGTCCTAGAAGTTGTAATCGGGTTTTAAAGGATCTCAATATCACTGATTTGTCTTCTCGGGTATTGTTTCAGCGCAAGCCTCTTTCACGGCAACCAAAATATCCCGAAAATCAAACCTCAATGAGTGTAGTGTCGAGTATCTACCAACTTCGTACTGCACCAAATCCAGTCATCTCACTACATCCTAATGGCCAAGTTGGTCAAGTAAAGATTCTAAAAGTCAGTTAGTGATTCATGACATCACTCAGCGGCCCCGTATTATCTTTCACTACTCAAGGGCTACCGGTACCCACAACTATGTCACACTAACATATCTATTACTTAGACCATGTCGGTATACCCTGCATAGTTTCCACAATGTATTGCTACTTACCTATAGGGTTCCCAAATCTGGGTAGAGGATTTAAACAAGCCTAAACAAGGAACCAAAATGTAAAGCAATCAATTCAAACGATGAAAGCAAGTAAAGGTGATCTAGCCCCAAGGTAACTCCACTTATAAGTTTTCCCCAGCAGAGTCTCCAGTTCTGTAATACGGTGGGAGAACTGACTTGGGAGGTTTTTCATTTGATCGCAATTGTTGCGGTTATCAAGAGTCACCACTGACTTTTCTTTTATCCAAAAGGAAAGGTGGAAAAGAACAGGAAAGACATTCTAGATTATTTCTTGAGTTCGGGGGGGTAGATTATGAACAGGGAAGGTGTTAGAACCCTTTTCATCCATAGTTATCTATGGGATCTTAGTTGCTTTCTAGATCACTTGCTTTTATTTGAAAATGTGCTTTGTGGTGGTTTTTGAAAGTATTTTTGAAAAGGCGCCTTCATTTAGGCAAACTTTGTAATATTTCTCGTTCGTAAGAACGTATATAAAGTGTTGAACTTTTTGAAAATTTTTCAAGTTTGGAAAATGTTTTTAAAGTGTTTTTGAAAGTGTTGGTGTTTGTTTTGAAAATAAGCAAGAGTGTCTGATTTGAAATTGAGCAAGCAACTAAGAACAATCTACCTACTCAAAAGTCTTAGTTCATTTCTTCGTTTCCTTTGATATTGTTATCTTACCATTGATTTGGTAAGAAGCCCTATCTTTGGATATAAAGGGATGAGCGTGGGTCATCGTATAGCCATGATAGCAATGTTGTGAAATATCTTAACAATTCTCTTTGAGGGACTAAGATCATTTTGAAAGGCAACATTTGATAGCGTCATCGAGGGACTATGATCTTGTATTTTGATTGCTTTTTTCTAAGATATCCCACATGTATAACATGGCCATTTTTATAAGGCAACAAAGTGGAATTACCCTAAGGGTGCAAGTGTGCAAGTGTGTTGATTTACATGCATTGTTTTGTCTTGAATTAGGGTTTGCTAACTTGTTGATTTTATCTTTCCATACAAAATCCTAATTACTAGCATTTATGTAAAGCGATAAATTGCGGAAAGTAAAAATACTAAACTATTACATCATTAGGGGAGGGGTATACAAATTTACAGATGGGGATTTTACAAGAAAATTAAACCTAATTTATCTATTACAACCATATTGAATAAAGGTACAAGAATTGAAAAATAAAAATGCAAAAATGCAAATGGATAAAGAAATGATTTTTTTTTATTTTATGAAAGGCTTTTAACCTAAACCTATTTAAGAAAATAATTAATGAAAAATAAAGAAATTTTAAACCTAAATTAATTAAGAAGGAAATTATGTTAAAAATGTTTTTAGGGTTTTTTAAGAAAAGGTTTTAAATTAAGGAAAATAATATGGAAATTGATTAATTAAAATAACCCTAAGTTCTAATTTAATTTTAATTAAGAAAAGAAAATAATATAATAATTAATCCTAAGTCTAAATATTAATTATTAAAAAGAAATTAATTTGTTAAAAGAAAATGTTTTTGGTCTTTTTAGTTTTTTATAAATGAAATAAATAAGGTGTGAAAATAATAATAATAATAATAATAATAATTTTTGGATTTTTTATTAATAAAAATAATAATAATAATAATAATAATAATAATAATAATAATAATAATAATAATAATAATAATAGTAATAATAATAATAAAGATATTAAAGAAAATAAAAAATATAATGAAATAAACACAAGAAAAATGAAATAATAAAGAAAAATGGGCCAGGGATGTAAAAGTAAGGAGGGGTTAGAGGTCAGCAAAAACAGAAGCCCAAAGGGAGGGAAGCCCATGCGCTGTTTCATGCAAAAAAAAAATTGGAAAATGTGAAAAATAGGCAAAAGAGTACCACTGGGGCTCGAACCCAGGTCCCAAAGGTTAACAGGCGTGCACTTTACCACTGGGGTGGCTATACATCCATTCATATAAACAAAACAACAAATATATAATATAAATCAAGTCCTGAATGAACTTCATCTTCAACCTCCAGCCAAAGGACCTGTAACTTATTCATTTCTCATCCATTCATAAAACTCCCAACATCAAACTTGTTAGAAATTTCATCACGATTCTGAATAGGTAAATAACTTAGGCTAATTCTCAAAGATGAGCATGAATTTCTAACAGTACCAAATTCTGACCTAAATATTTTCAGAGGTTCAAACTCAAAATTCTCCCTACTCAAGCAACATAAATAAAATCTATGGACATTTATAGTTTCAGGGCAATGATGTCTACATTTTATCTTCATAAATGCAAGCCTAACAATGCCTAAATGAGAAGATAGAAGTTCAAGAAAAATACCTCAAAACTGGAAATCGTGAAATGAGTTTGAGTTTGATTCAAGGTGTTTCAATGATCAGGTTAGCTTCCTTGAGTCTCTAGGAAGCTAATGCAATGCTTAGCTTAAGTTGAGAGTGGCTGGAATGGTCTGGAGAAGTCCAACTACAATGCTCTATTTTTGGCTATGGAAGTTGATGAAGATGGAGTTACAGTCGTGTAACAGGGATATGGATGGTTTGTATTTTATGTAAGGAGGCTTTAGAAACTAAAAGGCCAAAGAACGCACGAGGTAAATGGAAGTTTGAAGTTTAAAGTCAGAAACTGTGCAACAATGGAGTTTTTGGGAAATTTCTGATTTGAGGAAGTTTGGGAGTGTTTCAGGGTGTTCAAGCTCGTGTGTTTTCTTGAAAATAACTTGTATAGTTATAAGCAATAGGTCTTAGGGTTTGAAGCTGGCAGATCTGTGTGATATAAAGTTATGGCTATGTTACTTGATTTTGAAGAAAAGTGGGAAAACAAGTTTCAATGTGTTGTACAAGCATGGTATAAGTTGGTAGGAGGTTCTAGCCATGTTGCTTTTGGTTTTTGACTTTGCTTGTGTTTAGATGAAACAAGTTAGGAGCTCTATGCATTGAATTTGTGATTAAAGTCAATTTTCCAAAATGGAAGTGTGAACTTTGTTCCATTAATGGAATAATCACTTGGACAGTGACTCAAGCACTTGGATCATAGCTTAAATAGTTGTGTAATATTCTGATTATGGATATATTTAGAGGTTAGAAGCCTGAAAAGTAATATTTATGCAGCATAGGTGTGGATTGGATCAAATGTTCATCATGAAAATGACTTGAAAAACAAGCTTGAAACCCTAACTTCTTGCCTTCGATTCTCTTAGCTAAAGCATGATCTCAATGAGTTCTTGGACATTTTGGAAAGCTTGTAACATCCTATACAACATCTATGTTGGACATTTTGAAAATTCCTCTTGGAACTATGTGAAAATTTTCCATGAAGTTAGGTCAAAATCCTGCCTAAACTAGGGCAAAATTTCACTGTGTTTCCAAGTTTCATGAACATGTATTCACAAAATCATAACTTGAAATCAATGCATTTCTAGTAGAAGTTGTGATCTACAATGTTTTATATCTCATTGAGATCTAAAACTTTCATGTTTGAAGTTTCCTTTGAATAATCTTGTATCATAGTGAAAAATTGGCTCAAAGTTGTGAAAAATATGAAGTTTTCAACACTTAGAAAAATTTCTAAGTTTAGAAATTTTGACTTTTCAAAAGGAAATCTTGACTTTTTGATTTCTTGATGAACAAGTTTCATATTTTGACATGTTTTGATGAATTGTGATCTTTGACACTTGATTTTGACCAAAAAGTCAAAGTTTGACTTTTCAGTGTACAGTTGACTTTTGATCAGTTGACTGAAAATCAACTGTCAATCAATTGATCTTGAGAGATGTTTTGAGCCATGCCATTAGGTAAAAATGAAGCAATTTAATCCTTTAGATCATTTCTTAAACCAATCAACCATTTTCTAGGTCAAAAATCAGAAATTGCCCCTTCTCAGTCAAAACCCTAATTTTGAGCATTTTGCCCTTTTGATGATCTGATCAAATTTCTTGAGGAATTGTGATCCAAACTTGATAAAATGACATATATGAGTTCATAATGTTGATATAGACTAAATATTATGAATTTTGACTGTAAATTGACCACAGTTGACTTTTTCCCCAATACAATTGATTTTAGGTCAACTGATCAATTGACTGAGCAAAAATGTGATCCAAGACTTGAAAATTGACATGAGCAATCTTGAGGGTCCAAAATGATCCATGAAAGTAATATGAGGCATTAAAATTCCAATTGTCCTTGTGCAATCGCAAACCCGAATTTTCAGTTATCAGTGCTAGAGGAGGTGTCTTGAGCTGATCAACCCTTGTGCAGTCTTGAACCAAATGAGGTCTTGTGAGAGATACTTGATAAATGAGAGGGAAAATTTTGGGGTACAACAAAAGGGACATCAGAGAATTCATAGCAACGGTCGATGATAGTAACATTCTCCAAGGATTGAGAACACCAATGAACATTTGAATGTCTAAGCGTCATCAACCTATGGGACCACCTCAAACCTTGCTCATTCTTCAACACAGATCGGGGAAGATGTGAAATAAACCATCTTGACAAGAGAGGAGTGAAACACATGAGGATACCTTTTTTCCTCATAGTGCGATAGTGAAAAGAATGTAGAATGTCTCCCAATAAAGTAGGCACTGAATTGTGAGACATGAAGATTTTGATAGCATTTACATCTATGAGTTGATCAGGGTTTGGAAACAAAACCATCCCATAGATGAGAAGGGCCAAGATTTCTTAAAAATCTTGTAAGTCCAAATAGTTCCAACAATATTGAGATTTCTCGAACAATAACTTGGCTAAGAAACCTTTGACACCACTCCTTGTTTCCCAATTAGTTGTGATATCAGATTGTTGCAAGTGTAATGATTGGGCAATCTCTTCAGGTTTTAGATATCTTCCCGTACTGTTGAAAGGTAGTTTATTGAGAATGGGAATCCTCAAGAGTTCGGAGAATTCTTCCAAAGTTGGCACAAGTTTATAATCGGGAAAAGTGAAGTAATGGTGTAAAGGATCAAAGAAATGGAAAAGCACCTTCATCATATCTTCATCAGTGTTAGAGGTAACCAAGTTTAGGAGGCGACCATGTCTTCCAGTGAATGGAGAATTCTCCTGCACCCTTGATGCTAACTCTTTCAGTTGAGGAGGAATTCTTACGAGATTGACGTGGATAGTATTCTTGCGGATAGAAGCCATGTCCTACAAAACAGAACAAAGATAAATCCTAAAAATCCTTGAAATGTTTAGTGAGAATGACTATGATGTTATGATGTTTATGATGTCATGTACAAGTAAGTATATACAAACAAGGCAAACAAGTCCTTAGATTTAGGCTTGCATGAAGTCTCATATGTAAGTACCCTCTTGAAGTTTAGTTGGCTTAAACATGTCCTAGAAATAGTAATCGGGTTCTAAAGAAACTCAATATCATTGATTTGTCTTCTCGGGCATTGTTTCAGCACAAGCCTCTTTCACAGCGACCAAAATATCCCGAAAATTCAAACCTCAATGAGTGTAGTATCGAGTATCAACCAACTTCGGACTGAACCAAAGCCGGTTATCTCACTACTTCCTAATGGCCAAGTTGGTCAAGTAAAGGTTCTAAAGTCAGTTAGTGCTTCATGACATCACATAGCGGCCCCTTATTCTCCTTGACTACTCAAGGGCTACTGGTACCCACAAATATGTCACACTAACGTAGCTATTGCTTAGACCATGTCGGTATACCCCGTACAGTTTCCACAATGTATTTCTACTTACCTATAAGGTATCCCAAATCTTGGTAGAGGATTAGAACAAGCCCAAACAAGGAACCAAAATGTAAAGCAATCAATTCAAACAATGAAAGCAAGTAAAGGTGATCTAGCCCTAAGGTAACACCACTTTTAAATTTTCTCCCGAGCAGAGTCGCCAGTTCTGTGATACGGTGGGAGAACTGATTGGGTGTTTTGCGTTTTATCGAAAATGTTGCAGTTAGCAAGAGTCGCCACCGACTTTTCTTTTATCCAAAAAGGAAAGGCTGAAAAGAACAGGAAATACCTTTGAGATTATTTCTTGAGCTCGGGGGGTAGATTATGAAAAGGGAAGGTGTTAGCACCCTTTTCATCCATATTTATCTATGGGCTCTTAATTGCTTGCTAGGTCACTTGCTTTTGTTTGAAAATGTGCTTTATGTGGTTTTTGAAAGTATTTTGAAAAGGCATTTTCCTTTAGGAAAACTTTGTAATAGTTCTCGTTCGTAAGAACGTATACAAAGTGTTGGTCTTTTGAAAAATGTTTCATGTTTGGAAAAATGTTTTGAAAGTGTTTGTGAAAGTGTTTTGAAAGTGTTTGTGAAAGTGTTTTAAAAGTGTTGGTGTTTGTTTTGAAAATAAGCAAGGATGTTTGATTTGAAAATGAGCAAGTAACTAGGAACAATCTACCTACTAAAAAGTCTTAGTTCGTTTCTTCCTTTACTTTGATATTGCTATCTTACCATTGATTTGGTAAGAAGCCTTATCTTTGGATGTAAAGGGACGGGTGTAGGTCATCGTATTGCCATGATAGCGATGTTGTGAGATATCTTAGCATTTTTCTTTGAGGGACTAAGATCATTTTGAAAGGCAACATTGATAGCGTCATCAAGGGACTATGATCTTGTATTTTTTATTTCTTTTTGCTAAGACATCTCACATGCATAACATGGCCATTTTTGTAAGGCAACAAAGTGGATTTACCCTAAGGGTGTAAGTGTGCAAATGTGTTTGATTTATATGCATTGTTTATCTTGAATTATGGTTTGCTAATTATTGATTTTATCTTTCCATGTAAACCCTAATTACTAGCATTTGTAAAGCGATATATTGCGGAAAGTAAATTACTACGCTATTACATCATTAGGAGAGGGGTATAAATTTACAAATGGGGATTGCAAGAAAATTAAACCTAATTATCTATTACAACCATATTGAATGATATACAAGAAATGAAATGGACTTGTTTTGTTTTTATTAAGAGAAGAGAATAAGTTTACTTAAGAAAACATTTTTGATCTTTTGGTTCTAAAAGAAATAAAGTAAAAATATGTGAATATAAAATATTTTTGGTGTTTTTGATTAATGAAAATAGAATAATGATAAAAATGATAAGAGGAAAAAGGGGTCAGAATCAGCGTGTGGCTGAAAGGGACAGAAATAAGAGACAGAAACTCTGACTTTGATGCACTGCAAAATCAGAAATAACATGTTAGCAGAAATAGGGAAGGTCAGAAGTTCTGGGTCTGGGTACATGAAGTTCTGAAGTTTCTGGGAACAAAGGAAAGCCTAGAAGTTCTGATTGCTAAAGGAGTTTAGAAGCTCTAGTGCAGCTGGGAATCTGGCAAGTCAGAAGTTCTGGTTGTTTGAGAGAGTGAGGTGATAGTGTTGTTGGGTGAAGATATCTAGAAGTTCTGATCTAGGAATATTATCTGACAGATAAATGGGTAAAAATGTCAATAAATGAACCTAAAAATAAGCTTCTGGGGCTAGAACCCAAGACCCTTAGCACTAATGTCTTATGCGCACGCTTTCTACCACTGGGGTGGCCATACATCCGGTATTAGAAGAAACAACATAAACATATATCACAAAGTAAACTCTGATGATGAACTTCATCTCCTTTTCCATGCTAGTCAGAGCATCTGCAACTTAGTCATTTTTCAACAAAATAGAAAATGCACACATAGCAGCTATGGAAAACTTCATCATGTTTCTGAAATATAAGATATCAGAACTATAAATCAGAAGCAAACATGAATTTTCTAATCCTAATTTTGAATCCTAATTTCCTCAAGAAGTTATGAACTAAAATTTTCTCTACTTAGGTAAAAATACATGAAATCTATGAATATGTACAACATTAGAGTCAGGATGTCTACATTGTATTTTTGGGCATGCAAGTCTAGCAATGTCTAAGTGATATGGTGAGAGTCAGCAGAAGCTTACCTTGCTTCTAGAGATTGTTCTGAATTAGAGTCTAGTTCTACCTGCAGTGGTGTTCTGGTCAGCTTTCTCACGTGCTCAGAAGGATGGAACAATCTTTTAACTTGAGTTGTGAATGGCTGGAAAATTCTGGAACAGCCAAGAAGCAAAGTTCTGATTTCGAAATGGAAATTGGTGGAGATAGAAGTGAAGTCTGAAACAGAAGTTAGGATAACTTCTAAATGTATATCAGAAGTTTTATGGATGATTTGGTCAAGAAACACTTGAGGGAAATTGGAGTTTGAATGCAAGAATCAAAAACTAGCAGGTTTTGTATTTGTCTTTGCAGTTTCGGATTACTGGAATTTTTAATAAGGTTTCAAAGCTTTTTATTTTCAATTTTTCAACCTCTTTACAGTTTCCAATGAAGTTCAATTTATATGCAAGGATTTTGTATCTTGGAGAAGTCAAAAGTACAATTATCATGCTAGGACGCTGACTTGTTTTTGAAGCAAGCTAAACAAGTATGGTGGTTACCAGATTTTAGTCGTGCCTAAGCTGGATTTGTAAGCATGAATTAAGGAAAAGTAACCTCAGAGGAAAAAGCAAAGCATGGGCCATCATAATCTTTGTATAAAAGTTTTCTTTCCAAGGACAGCCATGGTACTTCTATGCCACACGTGAGAAAATCCTTTGGACAAAGACTCAAAAGTGGGTGTGAGCATTAAATGATGATGAGATTTGTCAAAACAAAATCATGCAATATAATATTATGTTTCATAGCTCAATCTGGATCAGAAGTTTAGTATCAGCGTAACTTAGAACAAACATCCAACTTTTGATCTTTAAATCTTCCTGCTCTAGCATGTTCTGAAGGAGTTCTCAGACTTTTCAGAAAGATTATAACACGCTTTGTAGACTTTCTTTGAATTACACTTTCCAATTCTGACTGAACCTTTATGAAAATTGGCTCACAAGTTCCAAACAAAATCTGCCCATAAGTATCCAGAATTTGCTGAGTGCTTCAGTTTCATGGACGTGTCTTTGAAGATTTATAACTTGAAATCCCAGTGTTTCTAGGAGAAGTTATGTTCTGCAACGTTCTAGATCTCATTGAGATCTACAACTCTCATGTCAGAAGTTCTTCCCAAATCAGCTTGCATCATGATGAAAATCTGGTCAGAAGTTCTGAGTTTATCATTTTTTCTAAACACTTAGAAAAATTTCTAAGTATTTGGGATCTTGACTTTTCCAAAGTAATTTTGACTTTTGATTTTCTTGATGAAACAAACTTCATATTCCAACAGGTTTTAATGAAATATGATTCTTGAAACTTGGTTTTGATACAAAAGTCAAAGTTTTACTTTTCAGTGTGCATTTTGACCATTTTGCCCTTGTGCTAATTCCAAACTTAAATTGATGTATCAGTGCTACAAACTTGAGCCATGGAAAACCTTATGAGAGAAATTCTTGAGAAATGAGAGGGAAAATTTTGGGGAACAACATTGGGCATGTGTGTTCGCAGGGAACGTATGTCTGCTAGGTAGGTGTGTCTGCGAGGAACGTATGTCAATTGGGCAGGTATGTTCACGGGGAACGTATATCTGATGGGCAGGTGTGTTTGTTGGGAACGTATGTCTACTGGGCAGGTGTGTTCATGGGGAACGTATGCCTGCTCAACAATTGTGTTCACAAGGAACGTATGTCTGTTGGGCAGTTATGTTCGCGGGGAACGGTTTGTTTATCCGCTCCTCTCATTGGGGAGGCTGGTGAGGTCATTTATTTTGTGATGCCGAGCATAATTTGTGGTCACTTTCTCCTCGTACTGGATGTACGCATGAGCTTTAAGGAGGATGGCGTCTAGTGTGGCCGATGTTTTTATGCCAACTGAATTAGAAAAATCACTGCGGGGGCGCAACCCTCACTCGAGCAAGTACTTTTTCATATCGTTAGTCATGGAAACCTGAATGACTTCTCTGTTGAACCTCTTGATGTATGCTCGGAGAGATTCTTTTTTTCCTTGTATGATTGCTTCCAACAAGGCCTATGTCTTTGGATGATGGCGAGAGGCAGTGAAGTGCCTTGAGAATATCTTCCCCAAATACTTCCATGAGATCATGCATTCGTTAGGGTGGCTTTTATACCAAGACATTACCCCTTTTCTCAGAGTTCTTAGAAATAATATGAACTTGATGGCACCCCTGATGCCATGGTAGTCGAGCAGGACATCAATGTTTTCGATGTGCTCGCCAGGATCAGCTGTCCCATCATACGTTCCCATGTTTGGGGGTCTTTCTAGTCCGACAGGAGATAAGCATCCATCATAGCCCGAGAAAATGGACCACGAGGGTCTTCCTTATCGCTTCAGCCTGATGATGGTGGTGGAGAGTAGTTGTGCTTCCCTCGTCGGGGATAATTGTCTCATCGAGGAAATAGGCTTCTCGATCCGCCTTTCGGTTTTTTGGCCACCAGAGAGAGCTGGTCTCTCCGAGGAGGGGTTTGACTGCATTTCTCGATGGCTAGGACACATGCTCTTTCTTTCCCCCAGCGGTGATCACGTCGTCGGGGAGATATGTTTTGTGATATTTCTTGTTGGTGCCTCCACGAGGGAGACTTTGATAAGCCAGCATTTTTTAACGCCCAAATCTTTTCATTTTATTGGCAGATTAGGGAGTTTGTCTAGTTGAGAGCTGCAAGCAAGGCAGCCATAGCAGGATCAATGATGGGCAGAGCAGAGATTTCCTGGGTGTTCTCAGGTGCTCCTTCTTGAGTCTCCTTGACCTTGTGAGCTTCAACATCGATGTCTCCAGACTCGTCAAAAAATGGGGAGGTGGTGCGACCGTTCCTCAATGGGAAGACATCTTCTAGAAAGGGCATCCTGCCAGTCATCTGTTTTGCTAACAGGGGAGATGATGGGTGTGTGAGCATTTTCGTCATCTTGACTTGCCATGATTGGAATCTTGAATATGTGCTTTGATCTTTGGTTTCTGGGGAAAGAAAGATGGGGAGAGCAGATTTTCCACAGACGGCGCCACTGATCTTACCGGTTGAACAGAACCTGAAGTGGGCCAGAGACTTCGACTTCAATGCTAAAATGGAGGAGGAGGGGGTGTACCTGCAAAGCACTTTGATGCTAAAGTTAGTAGGAGCACGAAGATATACAAGAGAGAGATTAAGGTTTTTAGAATGAATATTGGATATTGGATCCCTAGCCCTCACAAGTGTGAGGGTTTAAATAATACCCATGGTGCGTAGCCATTGGTTCTTATTTTTGGGCCTAGATATTAGTTTCCCAAAAAATAGGTAACTGCCAGGACTTGGTCAAAATGGGCAGCCATGCTCGTAACTAGTTGTTGCTATGAGGAAGAAGGACATTACGAGCAGGTGCATTTATGGATGCTTACTAGTTATCTTCTCTACGGGTGTCGAGCAAACCTGGAGGTAGACGTTGATACGGGAAGACGCATGGTAAGGGAATCATTGGTCTCTCTGCCCCCCCCCCCCCCCAGGGTGCAGTCGACTAGACGTGCTCAAAAATAGTCGTTATAACGAGAAGATGGGTGCTCACAAGAAGAGATGGTTCTGGCCATTCCTAGGTGGCTGTCATGCGTGGCTGGTAGGATGAGGACCAGTCTATTTGAGCGGGAAGAGGTAAGGATGAGGGAAGCAGTTGTCTTGTTGGTCCTGGGGGGACAGCCAACCACGGCCCCTCGAGAGAGGGTAGAAGTGCTGCTGAGGGCAACAGTGGTCTCGTTGGTCCTGGGAGGACAACTGACCATGTGTGCCCGACTGAGGGGCAGAAGGGAAGATGTGCCCTTTACCTGCTCCAATTTATTGGGCCAAATCTATTGAGCCATCTTGGATGTAGAAGTGAATTGGGTCATGCCTAGGCATTGAGCCAGACCAGAACAAAATTGATGGGAAGTTCTTATTTTATTTTATTTTATTTTTTAATTAAAAAATAAAAAACCATTCCCATCAGTTTTGAAATAGAACCGAGGGATTTAGTTACACAACAACAACAATGAATCTATATTCTAAATTCATAAAGTAACAACACTTAAGATATTACCAACACCACAATCCACAATAAATTTATGTTCTTCATCCACCACTATATATCTTACTCTCTTTCTTGTGAAACATTAACCATGAAAATAATTGCTCAAGATAATAAAATCTTGGAACGTAAAAAAGCTTGGAAAAGTTCTCTGGGATGGATTGCAAGTGTGTAACGCTCGTAATTTAATTAATTATTTAATTAAATTATTTTTGGAATATTTGAGAAGATGTGTTGTGATTAATTGGATTTAATTATTTTATTAAGTGGTGAAATAATATTAGAAGTATAATATTATTTGATGTGAGCTTGTTTTTAAGGAATGGAAGTAGTAATAAGGGGGTGTATTAGTTTTAAGCCCAATAAAGAATAAAGAATAATAGGTTATTTTATTGTTGCTAGAAAGAATAGAAAAGAAGAAGCAGTAGAAGAATAAGGGTTAGAAAGAAGAACGTGAAGCTGCTGAAAAAAGAGGAAAAACGGCAGAACAAGGTTTCGACCGGAAGTTATAGAGCGACCTTCATTCCAAGGTAAGGGTGGGGTTCTTACTCTATAATTGGGTTTGTGATAATTGGTATGTGGGGTTAGAGGTGATTGTTGTCTTGTTCATGAATTGAATGTATATGATGTTGTATGATGAAATTGATGAATTATAGATGAATGATGACGTTCTGATGCTGTGTAATTGATGCAGAATTATAGGATAACTGTAAGTGATGATTATCCATGATTAGATTAAGTTTTTAGGGCTTAAAGTATAGAACCCGTAGTGAAAACGCAGAGAAAATCACAGAAATTATGCAGGACAGAGCAGTATGCGTCGACCCCAAACATGATGTGTCGATACATGAAGGTTCAGAGACTCAGGGTGAGTCGACACGAAGAGGTTTTGCATCGATACATGAAGGTTTAGAGACTCGGGATGAGTCGATACGTAGGAGCATGTGTCGATATATGTTGTGTGGTAGACTCAGTATGATTCGATACAAGAGAGTATGCATCGACTCATGTTGCAAGTTCAGTGCAGTACGCGTCGATCCAAGACGTTATACGTTGATCCATGTTAGCTGTTTTTTGGCAGAATCAGTTTGAGAATGCTGTAACTTGAGTTTTCAGACTCCGTTTGAGGTGTCGTTCGAAGCGTTGAATAGCTAACGCGATGAGCTTTATTCTTGAGGATTAAAATGAAGAAATAGTAAGTGTAATCCTAGTAGCCAATTTAGGATTTAGAGTTAGTTCCCGTGTTGATCGTTATGTTGGTTTTTATGAAGAAGGATGAAGATGAGATGCTTAGAGGCTGCTGTTTGATTTGTAATAGTAGGATTAATAATAATAACGACGTAATATTACAGAATAGTAGTATGTAGAGATTTAGTGATTTAGAAGTAAACCTTAGTTGGTTAATTAATTATAGGCAATATCTAGTATAGGCATATGGCCAACGTTGTGAAATTGATGAGTTACTGTCATATTAAAGTACAACTGAGTTGTTGATGAGAGGTTATTAATGAAGTTGTGTTTTATGAATAAATGATGTTTGATGAATAAATGATGTTTGATGAATTATTATAAATGATATGAGATGTTTGATGAAAAGATGTTGATATGCTTTTGAGATGTAGGTCGTTGGCCAACGATGATGTTGTATTGAGATGTTGTTAATTGTTCTGTTGTTATTACATTCATGATTGTGTCGCATACATTGCATTTTGAGATGGAGCTTATGATCGTTGAGATGGCCTGTATTGGCGAATACTGAGAATAAGGCTTATGCCTTGTTGATGCCTCTATTAATTGGCAAATTTTTGAGATGGGAGTTCTGCTCCAAATGGTACCACATGCATTTGCATAGTATTGAGTCGCATTATATGACTGCATAAAGAAGTGTGTATTGATGTTGTGAATGTGTATTATTGTTGTGATTATGAGATGAGAAGTGGTGATGTTATGTGATCGAATTTAATATATTAATTATCATGCGCTTTATTATATTGTTAGATATCTCACCCCTTTTGTTTGAATGTTTCCCTTATGTTGGTAACGTGCAGGTAATCGAGAGTGAAGGATGTATATCTTCAATAGTTTGAGTCAGTGTCATTGCTCTGATATGTAACACTCGGGGGGATGAAGGCTTGTTGCTTTTGATTGTTGATTATTCAGTTGTTGAACTTTAAGTAGATTATTATTAAGTATTTGTTGGTTTAAAGTTGTTGTAATGATGATAAAGATGTTATTAAGAATTCCGTTGCGTAGATGTTGAATTATTTAACTAAAGATGTTATGATGATGGTTCATCTGATGTTTTAAAAGTGTTATATATCCACGATGAATTCAATGTGTTTTGAAAGAAGAATTTGTGGCATCCCGATTCGTTTGCATGAATGATTTTATAACTCTAATTTATTTATATAATTGTCGGGTAGAATTGGGGTGTTACAAAGTTGGTATCAGAGTAAAAGGTTGGTCTGACATTGTCGTCGAGTCGTAGTTGTCTAACAATCGAGTATTGTTAATTTTAGTTCTAATCGTTGTTTATGTTATAGTGAGAAGTTGAGATGGTTGGAAGGAATGATGTTGCACTTGCTGCTGCTTTAGAAGCAATGGCTCATGCGATGGAAAATCAGCCGAATACTGACGGGAATGCTGGATCTCGTAGCTTGGCGACTTTCCAGAGAGAGAATCCTCCTACGTTCAAGAGAAAGTATGATCCTGACGGAGCATTGGAGTGGTTGAAAGAGATTGAGAGAATCTTCCTTGTGATGGACTGCACTCCGGCGCAGAAGGTCCGTTATGGTACTCATATGCTAGAAGTCGAGGCTGGTGACTGGTGGCTAGAGACTTGTCAGAAGTTGGAAGCTGCATGTGAGAATGTCACTTGGGTTGTGTTCCCTAGGGAATTTTTGAGGAAGTACTTTCCTGAAGATGTTCGTGGTAAGAAGGAGACTGAGTTCCTTGAGCTGAAGCAAGGATATATGTCGGTTGTTGAGTATGCTGCCAAGTTCTCTGAGTTGGCTAAGTTTTATCCACACTATGATGAGGCAGATGCTGAGTTTTTGAAGTGTATCAAGTTTGAGAATGGGTTGTGCCCGGAGATCGAGAAGGCAGTTGGATACCAAAATATCTGTGTCTTTGCTGATTTGATTGATAGTTGTGGGATTTATGAGGAGGATAATAATGCTCATTGCAAGATTATCAGTGAGAAGAGGGGTAAGCACCAACAAAATCGTGGTAAGCCTTATGATACCCCAGCTGGTAAAGGTAAACAGAAAGTTGCTCAAAGTCAGAGGACTAGTGGGGGAGATGCTCCTGCTGGTGTGGTTTTCTTTAAGTGTGGAAAATCTGGGCACAAGAGTAATGTATGCACTACTGAAGTGAAGAGGTGTTTCCGTTGTGGCAAGAACGAACATGTTGTATCTGAGTGTGAACATAAGGATGTAATTTTTTTTCAATTGTAAAGAAGAAGGGCACATTGGTAGTTAGTGTCCGAAATTGAAGAGGGCTCAGACAAGTGGTAAAGTGTTTGCTTTAGTGGAGGATCAGACAGCTGTTGAGGACAAACTTATCAGAGGTACATGTTTAATTAATAGTACTCCTTTAATTACTATTATTGATACCGGTGCTACGCATTATTTTATTGTTGTTGATTGTGTTGAAAGATTGGGTCTTATGTTATATTCCTTGAATGGAGAAATGGTCGTCGATACTCCAGCCAAGGGGTCGGTGACTACTTCTTTTGTGTGTTTTAAGTGTCCCTTAGAGATCTTCGACAGAGACTTTGTTGTTGATTTGGTTTGTTTACCGTTAAGAGGTTTAGATGTGATTTTTGGTATGAACTGGTTAGAGCATAATTGTGTTCATATTAACTGTTATGACAAGTCGGTGAAGTTTTCTACTCCTGAAGAAGAGGAAGATGGTTTGTTGTCTGCTAGACAGTTGAGGAAGTTGATGCAAGAGGAATCACAGATGTTCTTGTTGGTGGCGTCGCTTTCTGTAGAGACTCAAGCTATAATTGAGGAATTGCAGGTGGTGTGTGAATTTCCTGAAGTTTTCCCTAAGGATATTCCTGATGTACCGCCAGAGAGGGAAGTCGAGTTTGCGATTGATCTTGTACCTGGTACCAGACCTGTGTCTATGGCACCATACAGGATGTCTGCATCTGAATTATCAGAGTTAAAGAAGCAATTGGGAGAGTTACTTGAGAAGAAGTTTCTAAGACCAAGTGTATCGCCATGAGGAGCTCCAGTGTTGTTAGTAAAGAAGAAAGATGGAAGTATGAGGCTTTGTGTTGATTATAGACAGTTTAATAAAGTGACGATTAAGAACAAGTATCCACTTTCAAGAATAGATGACTTAATGGATCAATTGGTGGATGCTCGTGTGTTTAGCAAGATTGATTTGAGGTCAGGTTACCATCAGATTAAAGTGAAAGATGAAGATATCTAGAAGACGGCTTTCAGAACGTGTTATGGACATTTTGAGTATTCGGTGATGCCTTTCGATGTAACTAATGCTCCAGGAGTATTCATGGAATACATGAATCGTATCTTTCATACTTATTTGGATCGGTTCGTAGTGGTGTTCATTGATGATATTTAGATTTACTCTAAGTCAGAAGAAGAGCATGTTGAACACTTAAGAGTAGTATTGCGAGTTTTGAAAGAGAATAAGTTGTATGCAAAGCTGTCCAAGTGTGAGTTTTGGTTAAAGGAGGTTATTTTTCTTGGTCATGTGATTTCAGGTAGTGGCATTGTTGTAGATCCATTGAAGGTTGATGTTATGTTGCAATGGGAGACTCTAAAGTCAGTTACTGAGATTAGAAGCTTTTTGGGATTAGTTGGCTACTATAGAAGGTTTATCGAAGGTTTTTTCAAGTTGGCACTTCCGTTGACTAAGTTGACTTGTAAAGGTAGAGCTTTTGCATGGGATGTTCAGTGCGAAGAGAGTTTTACAGAATTGAAGAAGAGGTTGACGTCGGCTCCGATTTTGACATTGCCTAATCCAGGAGAACCTTTTGTGGTGTATTGTGATGCTTCTAAGATGGGTTTAGGAGGTGTGCTTATGCAGAATGGTAAGGTAGTTGCTTATGCATCAAGGTAGTTGAGGACTCATGAGAAGAACTATCCTACGCATGATTTGGAGCTTGTTGCAGTTGTTTTTATGTTGAAGATTTGGAGTCATTATCTTTATGGTTCTAGATTTGAAGTGTTTAGTGACCATAAGAGTTTGAAGTATTTATTCGATCAGAAGGAGTTGAATATGAGGCAGCGAAGATGGTTGGAATTGTTAAAGGATTATGATTTTGGTTTGAATTATCATCCAGGAAAAGAGAACGTGGTAGCTGATTCTTTGAGTCGAAAGACTTTACATATGTCAGCAATGATGGTTAAAGAGCTGGAATTAATTGATCAGTTCAGAGATATGAGCTTAGTTTACGAGGTTAGGCCGCAGAGTGTTATGTTGGGTATGTTGAAGATTAATAATGAATTTCTAGACAGTATCAGAGAAGCTCAGAAGTTGGATGTGAAACAGGTACATTTGATGGTTGGAATTGATCAGCCTGAGAATAATGATTTTAAGCTAGATGAGCAAGGTGTGTTGAGGTTTCGTAATCGGATTTGTATTCCTGATGATTCTGAGATGAAGAAGGTGATACTGGAAGAGAGCCATAGAAGTAAGTTAAGTATTCATCCAGGAGCTACAAAGATGTATCAAGATTTTAAAGGTTTGTTTTGGTGGCCTGGAATGAAGAGTGATGTGGCTCGGTTTGTGTATGCCTGTTTGACTTGTCAGAAGTCGAAATTTGAGCATCATAAGCATGTAGGATTGATGCAACCGTTAGAAGTTCCAAAATGGAAATGGGATAGCATTTCGATGGACTTTGTGACAGGGTTACCTAATACTTTAAGAGGACATGATTCGATTTGTGTGATTGTTGATAGGCTTACGAAGTCAACTCATTTTATTCCTATTAACATCAGTTTTCTAGTGTCGAAGTTGGCTGAGATTTACACTAGTGTAATTGTGAAGTTGCATGGTGTTCCTTTGTGCATTGTGTCAGATAGAGATCCAAGATTTACTTCTGATTTTTGGAAGAGTTTGCAAGAAGAGTTGGGTTCTAAGTTGAGATTGAGTTCAGTGTATCATCCTCAGACAGATGGTCAAACTGAACGAATGATTCAATCGTTGGAAGATTTGCTGAGGGCATGTGTTCTTGAGCAGGGAGGTTCGTGGGATACTTATCTTTCGTTGATAGAGTTCACTTATAACAACATTTACCATTCTAGTATTGGGATGGCACCTTTTGAGGAGTTGTATGGTCGAAGATGTAGAACTCTGTTATGTTGGCATGAATCTGGTGAAAGTGTAGTACTTAGACCTGAACTTGTTCGTGAAACTACTGAGAAGGTGAAGTTGATTCGATAAAAGATGAAAGCTTCCCAAAGTAGACAGAAGAGTTATCATGACAAGCGAAGGAAAGATTTAGAATTTCAAGTTGGTGACCATGTGTCTTTGTGGGTTACACTTGTGACTGGTGTTGGGCGAGCGTTGAAGTCTAAGAAGCTCACTTCTTGTTTTATTGGACCGTTTCAGATTTCAGAGAGAGTGAGGAATGTTGCTTATAGAGTGGCTTTACCGCCTAATCTTTCAAATTTGCACGATGTGTTTCATGTGTCGCAACTCCGGAAGTATATTTCAGATCCATCTCATGTGATTCATGTGGATGATGTGCAAGTACGGGATAATCTTACGGTGGAGATGATGCCTGTACGGATCGTGGATTGTGAAATAAAGACTCTGAGGGGCAAAGAGATTGTTTTGGTTAAGGTGGTTTGGCTAGGAGCTGCCATAGAAAGCATGACTTGGGAGTTGGAGAGCAAGAGCGAGACTCCTACCCTGAGTTGTTTGATTGAGGTAAATTTTCGAGGACGAAAATATTCTAAGTGGGGGAGAGTTGTAATGCCCGTAATTTAATTAATTATTTAATTAAATTATTTTTGAAATATTTAATAAGATGTGTTGTGATTAATTGGATTTAATTATTTTATTAATTGGTGAAATAATATTAGAAGTATAATATTATTTGATGTGGGCTTGTTTTTAAGGAAAGAAAGTAGTAATAAGGGGGTGTATTAGTTTTAAGCCCAATAAGGAATAAATAATAATAGGTTATTTTGTTGTTGCTAGAAAGAATAGAAAAGAAGAAGCAGTAGAAGAATAAGGGTTGGAAAAAAGAACGTGAAGCTGCTGGAAAAAGAGGAAAAATGACAGAACGAGGTTTCGAACGGAAGTTATAGAGCGACCTTAAATCCAAGGTAAGGGTGGGGTTCTGACTCTATAATTGGGTTCATGATAATTGGTATGTGGGTTTAGAGGTGATTGTGTTCTTGTTCATGAATTGAATGTATATGATGTTGTATGATGAAATTGATGAATTATAGATGAATGATGATGTTCTGATGTTATGTAATTGATGTAGAATTATAGGATAACTGTAAGTGATGATTATCCATGATTAGATTAAGTTTTTAAGGCTTAGAGTATAGAACCCGTAGTGAAAACACAGAGAAAATCGCAGAAATTATGCAGGACAGAGCAGTATGCGTCGACCCCAAACATGATGTGTCGATACATGAAGGTTCAGAGACTCAGGATGAGTCGACACGAAGAGGTTTTGCATTGATACATGAAGGTTTAGAGACTCAGGATGAGTCAATACGTAGGAGCATGTGTCGATACATGATGTGTGGTAGACACAGTATGAGTCGATACAAGAGAGGATGCGTCGAATCATGTTGCGAGTTCAGTGCAGTACGTGTCGATCCAAGACGTTATACGTCGATCCATGTTGCCTGGTTTTTGGCAGAATCAGTTTGAGAATGCTGTAACTTGAGTTTTCAGACTCTGTTTGAGGTGTCGTTCGAAGCATAAAATAGATAACGCATGAGCTTTATTCTTGAGGATTAAAATGAAGAAATAGGAAGTGTAATACTAGTAGCCAATTTAGGATTTAGAGTCAGTTCCGTGTTGATCGTTATGTTGGTTTTTGTGAAGAAGGATGAAGATGAGATGCTAAGAGGCTGCTGTTTGATTTGTAATAGTAGGATTAATAATAATAATGATGTAATATTATAGAATAGTAGTATGTAGAGATTTAGTGATTTAGAAGTAAGCCTTAGTTGGTTAATTAATTACAGGCAATATCTAGTATAGGCCTATGGCCAACGTTGTGAAATTGATGAGTTACTGTCGTATTAAAGTACAACTGAGTTGTTGATGAGAGGTTATTAATGAAGTTGTGTTTGATGAATAAATTATGTTTGATGAATAAATGATGTTTGATGAATTATTATGAATGATATGAGATGTTTGATGAAGATATGTTGAGATGCTTTTGAGATATAGGTCGTTGGCCAATGATGATGTTGTATTGAGATGTTGTTAATTGTGGTGTTGTTATTACATTCATGATTTTGTTGCATACATTAAATTTTGAGATGGAGCTTATGCTCGTTGAGATGGCATGTATTGGCGAATACTGAGATGAAGGCTTATGCCTTGTTGATGCCTCTATTAATTGGCAAATTTTTGAGATGGGAGTTCTGCTCCAAATGATACCACATGCATTTGCATAGTATTGAGTCGCATTATATGACTGCATAAAGAAGTGTGTATTGATGTTATGAATGTGTATTATTTTTGTGATTATTGTTGATTATGAGATGAGAAGTGGTGGTGTTATTTGATCTAATTTAAAATATTAATTATCATGTGCTTTATTATATTGTTAGATGTCTCACCCCTTTTGTTTAAATGTTGCCTTTATGTTGGTAACGTGCAGGTAATTGAGAGTGAAGGTTGTATACCTTCAATAGTTTGAGTCGGTATCATTGCTCTGATATGTAACACTCGGGGGGATGAACTCTTGTTGCTTTTGATTGTTGATTATTCAGTTGTTGAACTTTAAGTTGATTATTATTAAGTATTTGTTTGTTTGAAGTTACTGCAATGATGATAAAGATTTTATTAAGAATTCCACTGTGTAGATGTTGAATTATTTAACTAAAGATGTTATGATGATGGTTCACCTGATGTTTTAAAAGTGTTATATATCCACGATGAATGCAATGTGTTTTGAAAGAAGAATTTATGGCATCCCGATTCGTTTGCATTAATGATTTTATAACTCTGATTTATTTATATATTGTCGGGTAGAATTGGGGTGTTACAAAGTACATGAAAAATATTTTCCAATGATTGGAACAAATAACTCCTCAGAAATTGGATGCACAAAAGATATGCAACAAAATCTGGATAACAATTGCTCTCCAAGAATAATAGCAACGATGATGAATAAAATTTGTCAAAACTTGGGTTTGTTGTAGTTTTTAATATTTTGTTGTCCATAATATTAAAAATAATGTATTTTAATATTCTCTGTAAATAATGTAATTTAAAAAAAAAACTTATTCCCCTCAGTTTCCAATAGAAGCTGAGAGGAATGTGGCACTTGGGAAGGAACATAATTCATTATGTTTTTTATTTAAAACAAAACACATTTTACTTGAGTTTTGCCTCATAACCGAAGGGATATTTAAGCGTGCTTATTGGGATGGAACATATTTCATTATATTTTTATTTAAAATGAAACACATTTTACCTCGGTTTTATCTCATAAATGAGGGGATATATAAGCGTGTTTATTGAGTTTCTTCATTGTCCTTAAACACATCTTTATCGTCCACTTAATGAGTATCAACACTTAAGACATTGCCATTAGTGATCCGCATGAAACCTAAAACAAAACCATTATTAAAACATTTTGAATATAAAAGATTGATAATGAATCATTTGATGTGAAAACTTTGAAACGTAAACAAGCTTAGAAAAGTTCTCTATGATAGATTGCAAGAGCCACAACTTATTGGGGTTCAAGGTTTGTATTCTTAAATAATCATATAATTGAATAATTATTTTATTTAGATAACCTTTTTCTGTTATATATCAGAAAAAAATGCATGCAAAATCCATAGATAATTTATTGCATCCAACATTTGATCTTCTCCAAGATTTCAATAAAATGAGGATCCAACATTTGTTCTTCCCCAATATCTAGCATCTGACCTTCACTTATAGTGATCACGATGAATATTCTGTGTAAACAATGTAATATTCTGTGTAAACAATATAATGATTATTAAAAAAAGACTTTATTTTCCCCTCGGTTTTGGTAATAAACTGAGGTGTGTGGCATTTTGAAAATACAAAAGAGCTATTGTTGGGGTTCGAATACACGAGACCATTTCAACTATCCCCTCGGTTATTAAAAAACTGATGAGTTATATGGGAAGTTATTATGACGCCCTTCGTTACCTCGCCTTTGTAACTGAGGTTAATAAAGTTTCACGTCTAAGGTTAAATGTGTGTTTTGTAGTAGTGAAAGTTTAATTATTAAGAGATCTTATGAGATGATAAGTCATTAAGTTGGTTCATTGTGGAATAGAAGATCAACTCACTGACATCATGACGAAGCTGCTTAAGCTGAGTGCATTCATGAAGTTAAGAGAAAAATCTAGGAGTATGTGAGGGTATAGACTAATTGAAATAATAATAAGATTATGAGAGCCATTGTTGGGTTAGATGTGGCATCCTTTAGTTGTCAAGTTCAAAAATAAACTCCTAGCTATTAGGAGGTAGTTTTGATAGACTAGTTCAAAGTTGTTTTAATTATGCATGCAACAAACTCTACTATTATAGTGCGATTTATTTTTGTAAGGTTGTTTAATGACCAAAGCTTTCATAGTAAAATCAAAGAATGTATTCCTACTTTTGTGAGTGAGTATCAAAGATTGAGTTCTAGAATGAGACCTTATAACATAAATAACTGTAAAACAAATTTATCTTATTAAGTGAGGTCAACTATATGGATCAAATTCCGCCATAATATTCTCTGAGAACATGTTTCTATCTGATTCATTAATTTCAAGATCTTTTTTAATAGTTTCTCTTATAGTTTTATGGTATTCTCTATCTCTAGTTGTTTAACTCCTCTTCATCTGACATACTCATCTTACAACTAAATTTATAAACCTTATTTCTACATGTACAACCTATCTAAGCCTATTTTCCACTATCTTTTTTACTATAGAAGCGACCCCAACACTTTATTTAATATTGTCATTTATAATCTTATCATGTATAGCCTTATTACATATTCAATGTGTTGTACCCCAAAATTTACCCTCTTCTTTCTGAAGACACTTCTCACCAAAGATATCAAAATGCTCAAGGGTTCTCAAGGGTTTGATCAGATAAGTTCATCGCCTAAGCATTGGGCCTCCAAATTAGGGTTTTGACTGAGTGACTGATCATCGACTTTTGACCTAATACATGACCTAATGACTTGAATCATGATCTAAAGGACTCAAATGCAACATGTTGACCTAATTTCATGGCTCGAATCATTTCTCAGGATCAAAGGTTTGATAGTTGAAATTTGGATCAATTGATGAAAAGTCAACCGATACACAAAAATTCAAACGTTGATTTTTTTGGTCAACATTAAATTTCAAAGATCAAAATTCATCAAGACATTCAAAAATATCAAAATTGATCATCAAGAATCAAGAAAGTCAAAAAAGTCAACAAAAGTCAAAGTTTCCAATACTTAGAAATTTTCTAAGTGTTTTTACACTTGATAATTTTATTACTTCATGACATTTTTTACCAAGAAGCAAGATGATTCAAAGAAAAATTTCAACATGAAAGTTGTAGATCTTAATGAATTTTACAAATTTGTATTAGAGGGTTGATGTTCCAAAAATGCTTAGATTTTAAGATACAGGCCCATGAAGTCATGACATTCTCATCTAACACTTAGATAAATTTTCAACAGGTTTTAGTCAGTTTTTATCACAACCTCTTGGCCAATTTTCATCAAGTTCCAGTTTGATTTAGCCAAAGTGGTCAACATAAAATTTATGGAAAATGTTTCAAGCTTTCCAAAACATTAAAGAGCGTGAATTTATCATACTTAAGCCAGGAGATTCAAAGGCATGAAGTTGGGCATCCATTCTTGAATTACAAGTCGTTTTGGTGAAGAACACATAATTCAATCTACATGTTATGCTGCATAATATTGTGTTTCAGGCCTTCTAACTTGAAAATATCACCATAATTTAATGCTTACACAAACATTTGAGCTATGGTCCATTTGATATAAGCATTGTCTCAGTGAACTTTCCATTTTTGGCACAAAGTTGACATTGCCATTCTTGCAAAGTAGCTTTAATCACAAAGTCAACTCTTCTTGAGCTTCTAACTTGTTCCTTCTACACACACTCAACACACAAAATCAGACAAGCATGCTTAAAGTATTCAACAACTCTATGAAGCAAAGTACAAAGCATTGGAACTACGATCTCAAGCTTGCTTCATGTACCATCCAACCTAGCCACAACAAGTGATTTTGAAAATCTGATCAACCTTTGTCTTAAAACCTCTTGCCTATAAATAGAGAGATCATTTGTAAGATAAAAAAGAGGAACAAACCCTCAAAACTTCTATACTCTCAAAAAACAAGAATTGTCCATAAAACCTCAGCTCAGGCACAAAATTTCCTAATTTTGAGTTTTTTAGCTTATTTTTGGACATATTGCCTTGCTTGGAGATAACCTAACACCATAAAACCGTTTTTCTAAATGAAACACCAAAAAATCTTTCTAAACAATTATTTTTATTTTTAGTTAATTTAGACCTAGGTTTTTCTTCAATCAAATGAACTACAAAAAACCTTTCTATCAAAAAACCCTAAAAAAGAACAATTCCTTTTCACTTTACATTTTCTTGTGCATTTTACTATTTCGCTTTATAATTTATGTAATTTTCAAGGCCTTGTAATAGTAATTAGGGTTTATTTTTACTTGTCACCTCCATTTGTAAATTTGTACCACCCATCCCCTCAAGTATTGTAATAGCGTAGGACATTTCATTTCCGCAATCTATCGCTTTCCATATTATTGCTAGTAATTAGGGTTTGTACGGCAAGACTTAAAATCATTACTAGACAACCCTAATTCAAAACAAAATTCATGAAAATAATACACTTTGCACACTTGCACCTCTAGGGTAACCCACCTTTGTTGCCTCAGATAAAACAGTCATGTCCCTCGAACGTGGGATACTTTAGAAAAGACCCTTGATTATAGGATTTTAGTCCCTCGATGACCCTTCGATGTTGCCTTCGGTAAACAATCTTAAACCCTTATAATAAATTGCTAAGGTATCTTACAATATTGCCTTTTATGATTGTACGATGACCCATAACTGTCCCTTCACAACCAATGATATGGTTTCTTACTAACTAATGGTAACATAACACTATCTAAAGGAGGAGGAAAAGAACTAAGACTTTTTTAGAAGGTAGAACGCTTGTAGTTGCTTGCTCACAAACAAAACCATCTTCACACTCACACTCTCAAAACATCTTTCCAAAAACAAACATCTCTTTAAACTATTTTCAAAACCAACATTTTGTATACATTCTTATAGATATGAGAATCATTACAAAGTTTACCGAAACAAAGGAATTTTTCAAAATATTTTCAAACTTACACCAAACACAAACACATTTCACAAATAATTTTCAAAATGAGCTAGCAACTAAGAGCCCGTAGATAACTACGGATGAAAAGGGTGCTAACACCTTCCCTTTTCATAACTTACCCCCCGAACTCAAGAAAATTCTCAAAAGGTATTTCTTGTTCTTTTCACCCTTTCCTTTATTGGATAAAAGAAAAGTTTGTGGTGACTCTTGTTATCCGCAACATTGCGATAAAACGCAAAACACCAAGTCAGTTCTCCCACCGTATGACAGAACTGACGACTCTGCTGGGGACGAAAACTTAAAAGTGGGGTTACCTTAGTGACTAGTTCACATTTATTGCTTTACTTGTTTGACTTGTTTGATTTACATTTGTGGGTTATGCTTAGGCTTGTTACTTGTAAAAATCCTACACCCGATTTGGGGGCATTTTAGGTAAGTAGCAATAGATAGTGGGAACTGTGCGGGGTATACTGACATGGTTGAAGTGATGGCTACGATAGTGTGACACATTTGTTGGTACTGGTATCTCTTGAGTCTAGTCAAGGAGAATACGGGGCCGTTGTGTGGTTTCATGAAGCACTAACTGACCGTAGAACCTTCGTTGATCAACTTGGCCATTAGAATGTAGTGAGGTAGCCGGCTTTGGTGCATACTGAAGTTGGTTGATACTCGATGCTACACTCTATGAGATTGGACTTTCGGGATATTTTGGCCGCATTTTGGATTCCTGAGCTAAAACAATGCCCGATGAAGAAAGATCAATGATATTGAGATTCCCTAGAACCCAATTAGTTTCTAGGACAGGTTAAACCAACTAAACTTAAAGAGGGTACTTATCAATAAACCACATGCAAGCCTAAACCTAAGGCCTTGGGTTCTTTGTTTGTGTGTGATTATTTGCTCATAACATCATAACATCATGTCATAGCATTTTACTAACCATTTCAAGGACCTAGGGGTTTATTTTTGTTCTGTTTTGTAGGATATGGCTTCTGCTCGCAGAAATACCATCCAAATCCACTTCACAAGAGTACCTCCTCAACTCAAAGAGTTAGAATTAAGGGTTCATAAAAATTCTCCATTCACCAAAAGATATGGTCGACTTCTCAATCTGGTTACCTTAAGCTTTGAAGAAGACATGATGAAGGTGATTTTTCAATTCTTCGACCATATACACCATTGTTTCACCTTTCCTGATTATCAATAAGTGCCCACAATGAAATAATTCTCTCAACCTTTGGGAATACCAGCCCTTGACCAAATACCATTCACCGGTTTAGAGGAAGCTCCAAAGCCTGAAGTTATTGAAAAGGCCTTACATTTGAAGAGTTCTGACATTATAGCTAATTGGGAAACAAGAAGCGGGGTCAGAGGCTTTTTGGCTAAATTCCTGATGGAGAAGGCTCGTTCATTTTTGGATGTTTTGGATTTACAAGCTTTTGAAGAAATCTTGGCCCTTCTAATCTATGTTTTGGTTCTCTTTCCTAACCCTGACCAACTCGTAGATGTGAACACTGTCAAAATCTTCCTTACTCGCAACCCGATGCCTACATTGCTTAGGGACATTTTGTACTCTCTTCGTACTCGCACTATGAAGAAGCGAGGGACCCTTGTGTGTTTCTTGCCTTTGCTGGCTAGGTGGTTTATTTCGCACCTTCCTAGATCAATACCGAAGAATGAGCAAGGCTTAAGGTGGTCTCAAAGGTTGATGCCACTTTCTCATTCGGATATCCATTGGTGCTCTCGATCTCAAGAAGACTTTACTATCATTTATCATTGTGGGGAGTTTCCTAATTTCCACTCTTGGGCATTAGGGGAGGTATCACTTATAACCCTTCTCTAGCCTTACGACAATTTTGCTATGCACGAAGAGATGGTCCACATGACACGTTCATTCAAGGAATTGTATTCGACTATGAGAACAATGTACAAGTTTATCATTGAAGGTTTGTACATGCTTGGGGTATGGTGAGCAAGGTTGATAGCAAGACTTTGGGACATAATAACTCCATTCCTCTTGAACCTTATCTCAAGTGGGTACGAGCTCGTGCTCAAAATCTCATGATGCTGTATCCATCTATCCTACCAATAATTGTGAAGCCCATTTCCGAAGGGGATGTTCCTCATACCATTATCCATCCTAACATGCCTACCGACCTCGAGGAATTGTAGAGATTGTGGATCCAACTCAAGGGGGAACGATACACCTTTGAGAATCGGTTCTATGCAAGCATAGAGAAACTGTTGGAGCTTACAAGGCAACTTCACGAGGAGCAAAGCTTGAATGCCTACATTACACCAAAGAGAATGCGTTAGTAGGAGACCTGAGTCTTTTGTTTTAGGATTTCATTTTGTTGTATCTTTGAGACCTTTGGATTTTTCATTGTAAACCTAAGAGGCAATTTGTAGCCTTCGAACTTATTAATACAATTGTTGTTTTGTTTCCTTTTTGGTTAAGCAATTTTAAATCTCTTAAAAGTCCTTGAAAACATTGCATCTGCATAACATGCATCATATCATAAGCAGGTTTTCCAACACAGGTTTCCTCATCTTTCTACTGTTTATTTCAGTATAAGATGGATCTCGAGAAAATTGTCAAGGACTTGCAGATTCAACACTCTCAATTACAAGAGACTCTTCTCAACCTGGAAAAAGGTTAGCAAGAAATGATGGCGCTTCTCGTCACAAAGAAGAAGACCTAAAAGAAAGTTGTTATCAACATGGGGAAAAGGTTCAAAGGCCTTGCCTGACAAGTTCAAATTGAAGAGGTTTCCTCCGAAGAGAATGATAATCAAGATGAAGATGCTAGAAGAACCGTGTTAGGGGTGGAAATAATCAAATCCCTGAAGACGGGGATTATTCTGATGAGCAATACCCACCGGCTGATGAAAAATATAAGTAACTAGAAGACAGACTAAAAGTTGTAGAGATCCAAGTTGTGCCTGGCTTGGACTTTGGAGACTCGGGTTTAGTTCCTGGGGTGGTCATTCCCCATAAATTCAAGATCCCAGTTTTTGCCAAGTATGATGGTGTATCATGTCCAAAGCTTCATCTAAGATCATATGTCCGAAAAATTCAGCCACACGCCGCTGATAGAAAACTATGGGTGCATTTTTCCAATAGAGTCTATCTGGAACGCAGTTGGAGTGTTTTTACCAATTGGAAGGGGATAATATCCATACCTGGGAGGATTTGGCCGCTGCCTTTTACCACCAATATCAATATAACGCTGATATTGCACCAACTAGGGTGCAACTAAAAGGCATGACCATGGGTTCAAGTGAGGGCTTCAAGGAATACGACCAAAAGTGGAAAGACCTGGCTGGCAGGGTGCAGCCGTCTTTAACTGATAGAGAATTGGTAGATATGTTTATGGGAACATTTACTGGTCCCTTATTCAACTTTCTAATTGGGAGTTCATCATCCGGATTTACTAAATTCGTCTTAACTGGTGAGAGGGTTGAAAGCAGGATTAAAAGCGGGAAGATACCCATGACATCCACCTCTAATGCTGTGAAAAAACCATGTATTGGTAAAAAAGAGACTAATGCCGTGTATGGATCAAGAAGTTGTGCTAAGAATGACCGCCATCATTCAGTGGGGGAATTATTGATTTCCAATCCAACTTTGAATCAACTATTGCGTCAACAAAGAAATTAACAAAGGTCTGATGCCCAGAGGAGACAATTTACTAGAATCAATATGCAATTGTCTCAATCTCTATAACACCTATTGAAAGCTGATTTGGTAACACTACGAGATCCCCCTTCTAATCCTAACACAACTTATCCGAAATATAATCCCAATGCAAAATGTGATTTCCATTCGAATAGTCCCAGACATGATACCAATGACTCTTGGGCATTAAAAAACAAAATCCAAGACCTAATTGATAACAAGACTATTGAATTCGATCCTCCACCACCTCCCAATTTGATCACCTCACCCATGCCTAATCACAATAAGGGTGTAAATGCTATTGAAAATGCCTCTTTTGTTTCCTCCATAAAAGATTTGACCACTCCTTTGAAGACTGTTAAAAAGAGTTTACTGAAAGCCGATGTATTCCCAGGATGCTTTGAAGATTGTTACCACTGTGTTGTACAAATTAATGGTTGTGAATGGTTGAAGAAAGGTGTCCAACACCTGATGAATAGTCATGAAATTACATTTGAGGAAACTCCATTTGTGAAAAGATTGACCCAAAGTGTATCTCAAGAGTTTGAAGACGTTTCCATCATTACCATATCAAACAAACCTATTAGGATCACCTCCAAAGGTCCTATTAGGATTCCTGTTGAACCAAGATGGAGGCGCCCGCAAAAGATATTGCAGTTGAGGACCCATCTACCCAAGAGATGGAGGAAATTTTAAAAATTATCCAAAAAAGTGACTACAAGATAGTGGAACAGTTGGGGCAAACACCCTCGAAGATTTCCATGTTGTCTTTGTTTCTATGCTCCGAGGCGCATGCTCAAGCACTGATAAAATTCTTTAAAAATGCACATGTCCCTCAAGAAACTACGACCGACCAATTTGAAAATTATGTAGCAAGCCTGACTGCTGACAACAGGTTGGGATTTTCGGATGCAGATTTGACCCCGGCTTGGAAGAATCACAACAAAGCTCTGCATGTTTCCATTGAGTATAAAGGAACCACTTTAGCACATGTGTTAGTGGATATTGGGTCCTCCCTAAATGTCTTACCAACAGGCGCTCTGGATAGGATGGACTGTGAAGATATAGTGCTAAAACCTAGTGACATTGTGGTGAGAGCTTTTGACGGATCAAAGAAAATGGTCCATGGAAAGGTTGATCTCCCTATCAAAATTGGGTCTCAAGTCTTCAACTCAACATTCTATGTGATGGATATTCGTCCTGCTTATTCTTTCCTGCTTGGACGCCCATGGATCCATGGGGTAGGTGCGGTAACTTCCACACCACATCAAAAGCTAAAGTACCCAGTCAAAGGGAAAATTGTCACCGTCTGTGAGGAAGAAGAGTTTATGATCAGTCATCTGAATTCGTTCAAATATGTTGAAATGGATGGAGAATTCATTGAAATCCCCTGTCAAGCATTTGAAGTGGTCCCTTCCATGATTGTTGTTGCCAAGGCCACTCTTGTCACTCCCAAAGCTGCTAAAGATACACCAAGAATGGCCTCTCTTAAAGATGCTCGTGTCATTGTGGAAGACATAGGTTGCACCATTTGGGGATAACTCCTTGATATCCTATACATGTCAGACAAGTTTGGGTTGGGTTTCATCGCCAAGGCTCAAAATGAGGTTCGACGTGCTCGTGCAGGGAAAATGCGTCTCTGTATCAGTAACAATGAAGTTAATGCTCTTGAAAACTATGATACTGATTGTGAATTTGATGATTGGATCTACCTGACTGCTGGTAGAGGACTCAATAAATGACAGACCAAGGACTTTATCCCAATCTCCTTCAGCCAGGAGTAATTGCCATTTCCTATTTTTATTTACTTTGAAGACTTTGTCTGTAATTTCCATTGAAACAATGACTTTAAGCCGTGTGCCTTGCCCGGGGCACAATGGTCCATTTGTTAAGGGTCTGTCATTTTCATATGACATCTACTCATTTTAATGAAAAACATTGGACTATTTTCCATTCAAATTTTGCGCTCTTTTTCTTTCTTTCACTTTACTGCATTTTCAAATAGCCATGTGACCTTACATACACAAACACACATTTGCAGATCTACATCCAATCCGGATCCCATTGATAATGATTCTGCTATTTCCATCTATGACTTCGAAAATCCAATCTATCAAGTCAAAGACGAAGGTGAATAAGATTATGAAATACCTGGGGAACTCGCCAGACTCCTGATACAAGAGGAAAAGGCCATTCAACTGCACGAAGAACCATTTGAAGTGGTAAACTTGGATACTGAGGCAGATAAGAAAGAAGTTAAGATTGGGGATAACCTGGAAGACGGTGTCAAGAGAATATTGGTCCAGATGTTGCACGAATATGTTGAGGTGTTCGCTTGGTCATATGAAGATATGTCGGGGCTTGATACTGATATCGTAGTTCATCATCTACCAATGAAAGAAGGTTGTCCTCCGATCAAGAAAAAGGTTCATCGCATGCGGCTAGATATGTATGAGAAAATCAAGGTTGAGGTAATGAAGCAGTTCGATGCAGGTTTCCTGGAAGTAACGCTTTATCCCCAATGGGTTGCAAATGTTGTTCCATTCTCGGAGAAAGACGGTAAGGTCCACATATGTGTAGACTATAGTGGTTTAAATAGGGCAAGCCCTAAAGATGATTTTCCACTACCACGCATTGATGTATTGGTTAATAATACTGCTCAACATAAGGTGTTCTCCTTCATGGACGGCTTTTCTGGGTACAACCAAATCAAAATGGCGCCCTAGGATATGGAGAAAACTACCTTTGTCACACAGTGGGACACCTTCTGCTATAAGGTCATACCTTTCAGTTTGAAGAATGCAGGCGCAACCTATCAATGAGTTATGGTAGCTCTATTTCATGATATGATTCATCATGAGATAGAAGTCTATGTTGATGACATGATTGCAAGATTGCAAACTGAGGAAGAACACCTTGATCACTTACACAAGCTATTTGAAAGGTTGAAGAAACACAAGTTGAGGTTGAATCCCAACAAATGCACCTTTGGGGTGAGGTCTGGAAAACTCCTAGGCTTCATCGTCAATGGAAAAGGTATTGAGGTCGATCTTGCAAAAGTCAAATCCATGCAAGAAATTCCATCTTCCTGTACTAAGAAGGAGGTCAGAGGTTTCTTAGGTCAACTCAACTACATTTCCTGATTCATCTCTCACTTAACTGCTACTTGTGAGCCAATCTTCAAACTGCTAAAGAAAGATCAAGTAGTCAGATGGAATGACGACTGCTAAACAGTTTTTGACAAGATCAAGGAGTATTTATAAGAACCTATGATCCTAATGCCTCCAGTTGAAGGAAGACCTCTGATCATGTACTGGACTGTATTAGAGAATTCAATAGGGTGTGTTCTAGGCCAACATGACGAGTTTGGCCGAAAAGAGCATGCAATATACTACCTTAGAAAAAAGTTTACCAACTGTAAAACAAGATATTCACTTCTCGAGAAAACTTATTGCGCTTTGGCATGGGATGCTTGCCGATTGAGACAGTATATGTTGAATCATACCACTTTATTGATCTCTAAGATGGATCAGATCAAGTACATCTTCGAGAAGCCAGCTGTGATACGGTGGGAGAACTGACTTGGGATTTCGCGTTTGTGTTCGCAAATGTTTCGGTTTAGCAAGAGTCGCCACCGACTTTTTATTTTATCCTAAGGAAAGGTCAAAAAGCACAGGAAAGACCTTTGAGATGTTTTCTTGGGTTCGGGGAGTAGATTATAGAAAGGGAAGGTATTAGCACCCTTTCTATCCATGGTTATCCATGGGCTCTTAGTTACTTGTTTAGATTACTTACTTTTCTTTTCAATTGTTTGAAATGGTGCTCTTCAATTGTTTGAAATGGTGCTTTGTGTGTGATTTGGAAAGATGTTTTGGAAAGAGGTCATCGTTGTGGCAACCTTTGTAATGATTCTTATATGAATGTATACAAAGGTGTTTTTGTTCTTTTGAAAAGTTTTCAATGTTTGAAAGTAGGGTTTGAAATTGTGTTTGTGAAGTGTGTTTGAAAATAGCAAGGATGTTTTTGCAAGCTTTTGATCAAGTAACTAAGAGCTATCTACCCTATTTTACTCAAAGATCTTTCTTATGTTTTTAACCCTTTTAACAGTGTTGTTTCACCATTGTATTTGGTGAACAACCTTGTGTTAGGATGTTAAACGGGACAGGCGCGGGTCATCGTATAGACCATGATAGCAATTGTGTCAAGTATTTTTGGCAATTTTCTTGAGGGACTTGATCATTTTTGTTTAGGCAACTCAGATAGCGTCATCGAGGGACTATGATCGTTTGTTTGTTTTTGTTTTGCCAAAGTACTTAACATGCATACCATGGCCCATTTTTGAAGGCAACAAGTGGATTGTAACCCTAGGGGTGCAAGTGTGCATTGTGTTTGTTTTCATGCATTTTTGTATTTGATTAGGTCAAACTAATTGTTGATTTGATTTTGGCATACAAACCTTAATTCTCTAATCATGGCATAATTGAAAGCATTTAAATGCGTAAAAATAAACCTAAGCTATTACAACTTTGATATAGGGAGGGGGGTACAATTTTGAATAGGGGATTATTTTGCAAGAAATTTAAATCCTAAGTTATTACAACCAAATTGAATTACAATGCATAATTTTTAAATGGGCAATATTTAAATAAACACAATAAATAAATGTTAAATAAAAATGTATTTATGCAAAAAAAAAAAAGGTTTTATGTATGCAAAGTATTTTTAAATGTAAAGAAGACGTAAAAAAAATAAAAATAAAATTTTATTTTATTTTATTAAAGGGGTAAACCCTAATTTTCTTAAGAAAATAATATTACCTATTATTTATATACAAAAATATATTAATATGCACAAAAATAAAAATATATTAAAAAAAGTGTTTTTTAGTATAAAATAATAATAAAAAATGAAAATGTAATATATATATATATATATATATATATATATATATATATATATATATATATATATATATATATATATGCATTTTTGTATTTGATTAGGTCAAACTAATTGTTGATTTGATTTTGGCATACAAACCTTAATTCTCTAATCATGGCTTAATTGAAAGCATTTAAATGCGTAAAAATAAACCTAAGCTATTACAACTTTGATATAGGGAGGGGGGTACAATTTTGAATAGGGGATTATTTTGCAAGAAATTTAAATCCTAAGTTATTACAACCAAATTGAATTACAATGCATAATATTTAAATGGACAATATTTAAATAAACACAATAAATAAATGTTAAATAAAAATGTATTTATGCAAAAAAAAAAAAGGTTTTATGTATGCAAAGTATTTTTAAATGTAAAGAAACGTAAAAAAAATAAAATAAAAATTTATTTTATTTTATTAAAGGGGTAAACCCTAATTTTCTTAAGAAAATAATATTACCTATTATTTATATACAAAAATATATTAATATGCACAAAAATAAAAATATATTAAAAAAAAGTGTTTTTTAGTATAAAAAT